>OU342687.1:5007500-10007500 GCA_910589285.2 Mythimna ferrago
CCCTTATTTCAATTAATTTGGGGTCCGCGGAACTTTTTATTCATGGTGCTTACAGCTAAGGAGTGGAAGTCCCAGCCGGAATCTGTGTTTCCTGATGGCTACCACCCCCCATTGAGGTCAAGAGTGAATAGGTTGCTTGTAGGTAAGCGTGCTCTAATTGCGACCACATCATCGCTTACCACCTGGTGAGATGGTAATGCTAATAACAATAACCTAACCAAGTAACCACTGATAGCTTAGACCTTGCTCCCGACACCGACCGACAATTTTTATATTTTAAATGTGTTTTTTAATGTTCTTTTTGAAATAGATAAATAAACAGAATGTTGATAATTTTATTTCCAAAAAAACTTAGTATTAAGTATATTAAATTTCATTAGATAATATATTTATTTATACGAGTATACTAATAAAATGGATCGAGCATCGGTAACCAAACTAGGCAAAGCCTGTATTTCAGTTATCAGCGTGATATCCCCTTGTTTGGAGTGAGTAGCCAACAGTAAAAATGTGGAGTAATTGTACTAAGACTCCAAGCAATTTAAATAGAAATCTAAGTTAATAGTTATAGACAAACAAAAGTCTAACAACAAAAAAAATGTGTCTTCTATCAATGTCTAAGATGCATATGTATCTATATAATAAAAAAAAATATATATACAAGGTGTAAGGGACAGCCCTCCGCAAACTTTAAGGGCTTGCTCATCAGACGAAACTGAACAACCATCCACAATTTTTTTTTCAAGGGAACGAAAAAAAAAATCCGCCTCACCATACAAAATTATAAACTTTATTGGACAGTTTGTATGGAGAGAAAAAAAAAGAATTTTTTTTCGTTTCCTAAAAAATTTATTTGTGGAAGGTTGTTCAGTTTCGTCTACTGAGCAAGCCCTTAAAGTTTGCGGAGGGCTGTCCCTTAACTACACCTTGTATATATAAATATATAATAAAAGGAGAAAGTGACTGACTGACATATCAATATACAGCCGAATTACTGAGACTAGGAGCATGAAATTTTGTTTAAAGTTTCCTTTTATGACAAAAGTGAGTTCTAAGAGAGGATTTTCCAAAATTTACTCCATAAAGGGCTGAAACGAGGATCCAAAGTTTTTTTTGTAGACAAACCTACTTTCACGCAGACGAAGCTGCTGGCAAAAGCTAGTCTTCTATAATCTCTCTCTTCTTACATTTTCTATTGGAAGTCATCTACACTTAATGTAATGAAGATGTAAAGTTTGTTTTTTGTTTTTATGTTTTTTTGGTTGTAGGAGGTAATCTCTTGAAGTACTGGTCCGATTGCTAAAATTTTATCACCGGTAGAAAGCTGCTTTAATCTTGAGTGACCTAAGCTATATTTTATGTACGCGGACGAAGTCGCGGGCGAAACCTAGTAATTCAAATAGTTCATACATAGAAGTTTCTATTCAAAGTAAATTCCACACACCCACAACTACAAAAAAAAGTGAAGTAAACGAACAGCTTCACAAATGCAAGTAGGAAAATCAGTAAAAAGCAGTATTTACTAAAAGTCTTACTGTTCGTAATGTTTTTGCGTAATCTGAAACGTATCTCCGCTGTAATCTGTGTACAGTGCGGATGGAAAATAAAAATAAATGCTTTCTACATTCTACCATTGGCTTTGGTTTCTGTTTTCAAGTTTTTAACGTTTTATTGTTTATAGTTAACATCAGGATGGTTTAATATACCTAGTTTTTAGAGAACTCGTCAAATAGCTTCCATTACTCTGGGTGGAGGATTAACAGATGGTAGATGGGGCCGGAAGGTTCTGGTTACGCAGACGCAGCGTTGGAAGGCCTTCCACAAGGTGGACCGATGACCTGGTAAGGGACGCGGGAATCCGATGGATGCGTGACGCACAGGCTCGGTCGTAGTGGCGACGCTTGGGGGTAGGCCTATATGTCCAACAGTGGGCGTTTTTCGGCTGAAATGACTCTGGGTGGAGCGAGGGAGGGAGTGTCATAACCTTTACTGGCTAAAACACACTCGTGTTTGTTGCCCTTTCCGTTCCAAGGTCACAGCAAATCCTTCGAACATTCCCGCAGCTCTAATAAACCGTGTCCTTTATTTTTGAGGTGGGAAATCTTCAATTTTAGAAGTTATTCGATGATTTTCTTGCTCTGGGTAGAGCGAGAAGGAGTTTAGTCAACAAAAGTCTGACACTTTTACTGACTAAAACCCTTCTGTGTTCTTTCAGTTACCTTGCGTTGCAGGGCCGTGGTAACCATTTCGAACAATTGAAGTTTCGGCAAAATCAGCGAGATGAACAGAAGACATAATTTGCTGTCGCTGGCAAAACCTAAATGATTGTGACACTAAGATTGCTATACGCGCTACTTGTGGGAATTCGATGGATGCGAGACGCACAGGACCGTTCATTGTGGCGACATTTGGGGGAGGCCTATGTCCAACAGTGGACGTCTTTCGGCTGAAATAATGATGATGATGATGATGATGATGACGCTACTCAAGCTGCAATTTTTATTGATACATCATATGATTTCATCCGAAAAACTTCTACCACTAGACATCATCCAATAACAAGCCCCGCTCTTGGGCGGAGCGGGAGATAGTGTCAGACTCTTACTGACTAAAAAACCCACCCCGTTCCTTCTAGCCTTTATACCGGGGCTCGAGTTCCCTTTCGGATAACCCTGGCCCCTGCTGTTGCTGACAACTCCTTGCGGCGCGCGGGAACAGTGCGCGCCGTCGACGACTTGGGCTTGGTCCGGACAGTTACCGGACGGTCGGACAGCGAGCTACCCATTGCTCACTGTCCGCAAGCCGGTGGCGGCAAGAGCGCCGTTGCCTGATGCGGTCGGCCTCCTCCTTAGCGAGTATTACTGCTGAAATGATGATGATGATGATGATGACGCTATTCAGGCTGCAATTTTTATTGATACATAATCATTATTTCATCCGAAAGACTTCTACCACTAGATATAGGCCTCTCCCAAGTGTCACCACAACGACCGAAACCTTTCGGCCGCATCGACCATGACTGTTTTACGAGCAATGTGTGTTGCCCACTATCATTCAAAGGCAATTCTTCTGGCTATAGGTTATAGGTAAGTATTTTGTTGCGTACTTACTCATAATAGTGAAAAGTTATTGATCCCTATGATTTCTTATTGATCTCTGGCTCAGCGAAATTTCAACGAGAAAATCCAATCAACGCCTTTTCTAACTTAGGTATCGAACACAATACTATCACAGTTACAGTTGCGACCCCAGACTAAGGGTGCGAACATAAAGAAACAGTACCCCTAGCCAAGTTGCTAATCTGCAATAGTTAACGCTAGTAGATAGCTTCAAATGTACGGGAATGACGTCATCTCAACGCTCAGTCACGTGGTCAGAACAAAAGATTCGGCGACGCGGCCAACTCGAAGCGTTCGACGCAAGCGAAACGGTTGTAAACTTGGCTAGGGGGGCAGGTTACCGTTGCAGGTGAATCTGTGCGGGTCGGTACCTACCGATCGGTGCAGGTATAATTCTACCGTGTGTTCTTATGAGCTCAATTATAAATAAACAGGTTTATACTGGTCAGTACCGACTGCCTGTTCCGAGTCGTACGAGTTTAAGTATTGGCCAGTGTCACTACACGTTCCAATGCTGCATGCGTAAAACGTTTAAACCATAATTATGTACCATATTCTGACTAAATAAATTATTTGATTTGATTTGTTTTGCTTTTTACATATTATGCAGATTTATTTTTTTCTTTAAGTGGTTTGACCGGTACTTATCTGTACCGACCCGTACCGATATATCGGAACTGAAAAACCAGCCCCCCTAGCCAAGTTACAACCAGTTTGTGTCGAATTCCGTTCTCTAATCGGTAACGCCTCGGTGACAGCAATTGTAGAAAACGATAAGTTGGTAGTCATGTTGACGCGCCTGAGTCGGCCGCTCGTTCTACAATGTAGCGTTTGTATAACAAAGGATGTAGCGTTAAACATTGTAGAAACGATTTTGAACGATGTGAAGTTGGCTACGAATTGTCTATTCGTTTGTTCTGACCACGCGACTTTATGTTGAGATGTCGTCATTCCCATACGTTTCATCACTTTTCGACAGCGTTAACGATTGCAGAATAACAACTTGGCTAAGCGTGTTGGACCTTTATGTTTGCAGCCTAAGAAGGCAGTTTTGTGAAAGCAGTTTAAATAACTAGCCGGTATGTATATATATGCTAATCTTTGGACTTTATTCAACGGACATAACCCGAGGGATCGCTGGGGTGCGTAAAAACAAGAAACTACTGATTGGTAGCCAGTTGGATGTAGGAATTGAATTGATATTTTCACGTTTTATTCAAACTTTGCCTTTTCTATGTATTTTAATACCTATATGCTACAATTGGTGTGAATGTTCAAATCAATCTCCATGAATGAAAATGAACACAAAAGCTTCATAATAATTTTGTTTATTTGTATGTATTTATATAAGTATTTATTTATATAATATACTAGCTTTTGCCCGCGCGGCTTCGCTCCCGCTCTTCCCTACTTCAGCCTACTATACCCTACTCTACCCTACTATATCCTACTCTACCCTACCCTACTCTACCCTACTCTACCCTACCCTACTCTACCCTACCCTACTCTACTCTACCCTACTCTACCCTACTATACCCTACTCTACACTATCCTACTCTACCCTACTCTACCCTACCCTACTCTACCCTACTCTACCCTACCCTACTCTACTCTACCCTACTCTACCCTACTATACCCTACTCTACACTATCCTACTCTACCCTACTCTACCCTACCCTACTCTACTCTACCCTAAAAAAAATAAAAAAAAAGTATCCTATGTCCTTCTCCTGGTTCTTAGCTACCTCCCCACCAATTTTCAGCCAAATCGGTTCAGCCGTTCTTGAGTTATAAGTGGTGTAACTAACTGACTTTCTTTTATATATATAGATTTGATTTTAATTTTCTTTTTGTTTGTTTGCCTTAAAGTTGCACCTACCATGTTATGTCTCTGCACCACCCTAAGGTCGACTGGTAGATAATGCCTAAGGCATTAAGTCCGCCTTTGTACAGTTTTTTATGCAATAAGTATTAATAATAATAAAAGCTTCATATAAAAAGAATTACAGTTTCGGTAAACTTATAAAATTGTGTCAATCTATGCTAATATCTACACTTAATATAATAAAGAGGTAAAGTTTGTTTTTTTTTTTTTTGTAGGAGGTAATCTCTGGATGTACTGGTCCGATTGCGATAATTTTTTCACCGTTGGAAGGCTGTTTTATTCCTGAGTGGCATAGGCTATTTTATGTACGTGGGCAAAGCCGCGGGCAAAAGCTAGTATGCACTAACTAGCGGCTTCTCCCGCGTGAAAGTCAGTTTCTCCATACAAACTTTGTACCCCCGTTTCATCCCCTCAGGAGGTGAATTTCGAAAAATCCAGATGCGACTCATAATTAGCATCCGTTAAGAATCTAGTCTACACCCTATAAGGGACTTATCTGCTAAATTTTAAGTTTGTAGAGGTTATTATAATAGTTACTGAGATTTCGTGACTAATCACCTATATTAGCATAGATTATAAAGAGGTGAAGGTTGCGAGACGCACAGGATCGTGCATTGTAGCGACACTTGAGGGAAGGCCTGTGTCCAACAGTGGACGTCTATCGGCTGAAATGATGATGATGATGATAATAAAGAGGTTCTTTTTTGTTTGTAGGAGGTAATCTATGAAACTACTGGTCCGATTGCGAAATTTTTTTTACCGAAAGTTCCTGTGGCCCTTTAAGGCATCGACTATTTTGGGCCCGTACGGTTTTGCTGACGTCTCTTTATTCGATTAAACCCTAAGCGAACGCCGGGTCTTTGCTTTGTCTTTCTATTGTGTCTCTAATTACGATATTCGAAAGGTTAAAGCGCATGTGGAGCTCTATGCGCCGTCAACGACTCAAGCTCGGTCTTTCCCGGACAGGTGGATGGTGAGCTACCCATTGCTCGTCGTCCGCAACCTCGCACCTACGATGGCTAGGGTTCGCCCGGGGGTTCTCCTCCCGGTCCTATTCACCTTGTTTGACTGTAGACTTTTTAAATATATTTTTATGTATTCAAACATGATATTTACGAACTAATAATGATAACGACACAGTAGATTACATTTTAATATTATCTTTACATAATATAAAAAAAAATTCGTTTTCTGCGTCTGACTCCTCCTAAATCACGAAACTTTTATATCAACATTTTACCAATTAAAATCAGTTTGATCAATTTTCGTACCTACTAAAAACGGGTTTGTTGAATTCTTAACTTCGATTTCTTAATTCTGAAAGTATACCTGCGGATTGTTTGAGAATTACTTTGACCACAAAGGATAACTGAAGGAACTCAGGTGGGTTTAATTCAGTAAAATTCTGACGCTCCATCTAGAGAGGGAAGCATTATTTGTTTATTTATCAGCTTTATAATATTCCCACTGCAAACCTTCTCTCTAGGAGAGTGAACGGGCCGTAATACACCACGCGGGCTCAGTGTGGATTGGTGGGATGTCAATAGTCTTCCACCTTATAAATAAATAAAATAAAAAAGGTGGCGATTATTTAGTCTTAGTTACTTCAAATTAATATAATCCACTTTCGTGATACATTTGTTTAGTATATCATAACATAAATACGTTAACCAAAATATTATCGCATCTTTCGAACGCCGGCGTTCGCTCTCCTGTTGTCTATCTATTGTGTCTTAATTACGGTATTCGAAACGTTAAAAACAACAGGTGACGCCGCGCCACGAGCCACTAGCGCCACACAGCTACAAGTACTTAGTAATCACTGCTACACATCAACATTGTAATTAAACCGCTGGTTGAGTGCTTCCTAGTCTAATAAAGTGGTAAAAACTACCCACAATCAACTGATTGCAGGTTTTAATAACTTGCCGTCAAGTTTGGGTGTGAGCTAGACGAACATACAGTGGTGTAGTGCTGTCTCTCTCGCACGCTGAGGTTGAAATCTGTGCTGCGAGTGGCCGACTAACGTAGGGCGGGAACGTAGAGCAAGGAATTGTATAGATCTGTAATTTTTCAGCATTTTTTTTTCAATATAGTTTGGATATTTTATCTTTTTGGTTTGGCATTCTGTTTAGTGTTTTTTAATAAATACTACTTGTGTAGGTATACCTGATTAGGTGTCATAATAATGGAAGCTGGATTGCAGTAATGTGTTTGTTTCTTTAATTGGAATTTCAACAGTAGATAAGCATATGTCTGACAAATTACGTACAATTTCTAGATTTTGGCAAAATTAAATCTCTTGAATATCTATAACATTAATTCATTAAACCCCAAACGAACGCCGGCGTTCGCGCTTCATTGTCTTTCTATTGTGTCTCTAAATGACATGACTGAAAGGGTCTACTATCCTTGAGTTAGTAATCAGAAAATGATTCCGTCGAATCCAAATCGCGTAATTCTTATAATAAATTTTCTTAAAAAGACATTATTTTGTATTTAGTTCTATTTATACACATATAATACCTGCTATCTTGCAAAGGTGAAAATGAAGTTTTTAATAAATTACGTACGTAATGTTTATCTATGTCAGATTACAAATGCAGGAGGATTATGGGTGATATTTCTGAACGTTGCAAACAATTTAATTGATTAAGTAAACTTATATTTTAAAGTAAATCTAAGAAAATCTGTCCCTACTTTTTTATCTCGAATGGAATGGAATTTTACAGTGGAATGGTATCAAACCACTCACTTTTACCAAAAATAATATAAATAAATTAAAATACTTCAAATCCCTTATAAAAAAATAAAAATTCGTCCTGAGTTCTGTGACTCACACTTTCAACCACCTTTACAAAAACTCTTTATTATCAAGCGCACAATGCAAACAAAGACAATATTTTGTTACCTACGTACAGAAGTGACGTCACTCATCCCACGCAGCGCGACTCTATGCAGCCAAAGGTCTATGGTCGCCGTTTAAAAGCTCGGCGCTTTCCCGCCCAAGCGCACTCGTTAGCTACACCTTAGGGGCATAGGCCATGCACTGATCACTTACTAGCACAGCCAGTGGTGAAAATAACGAATACAAGAAAACTTTCAGCCAGCAAAAGGTAAGTGTTTTTTAAATATTTATCGGAATTTTTTCGGGAAAAGTTTACGGTTTTACGAAATTTTTTTGTGTTTTAGAATTATTTATTTTTTGGGTTTTTTGTGTCGGGTTATATTTGGTAATAGGCGGTTATTGTGTAAAAAAAATATTGAATGTTCGGGCTGCCATAAAGTTTTAAAATTAATTTAATTATTTCTACACTAATATTATAAAGCGGAAAAGTTTTTTTTTTTTTGTTTGTAGGAGGTAATCTCTGAAAGTACTGGTCCGATTGCTAAAACTTTTTCACTGATAGAAAGCTGTTTTATTCCTGAGTGACATAGGCTGTATATTTTATGTACGCGCGGGAAAAATCTTGTTATTAAATATTTTGATAACATCTTTACGTACTTTTAAAGTTTATTGAACTACGCTATTCAATATATTATGTATGTTGTGCTCTGAAGTGAAATTTTTAGTGAAAAGACACTGTGCTGTGCCCAAAACTTTCGAAACAAGCTGCATAATTCAAAACGCCATTATGGCTATAATTCATTAATCACGAGTTACAACGGCAATATTTAATGTAGAATCCTAAAATTAACAAAAACCATTTATATCCAATTCCTTAATGGTCTTAAATTAATTGGAAAAGTTTGTTGAAAGTTGTACAATTATCAAATTTACACTTTTCATAAATAATATTAATTGTTTGTATTCTAAAACGAATATACTTTGCTTACTTTCGTTTAGTTTATCATAAAGTTGTCTGGAAGAGATTGCCCTGTACGATAAGACCGTCAATTGTACACTTACTTTTTGCAAATGTGTAACGTGTCCATAAATATACTCATATTTAATAAATCTGTGGAAGTTTTTAGTTGTGCGTGCATCACGTAAAATGTACGAAAGCTATGAAGATAAATTTTATGCATTAAAATTGTGTGTAACTCGATATACTACTTAGGCTTTGTTTCATCGCAATCAGTTTACTATATCGAAAGATACACTACATTGACTATTAGGCGGTACGAAGTTAGCTGGGTCAGATAGTGTATAGGTAAATAATTTCATCGCAATATTTATTATAAAAGATTCGGCAAACCGTTTTCAAAACGGTTTTCCTCGGGAAAACTCAAGCAAATACGATAACCTAAATTTATACGTGTGAACACCCGCATTTTACGAGCTTATCCATGAAACACGCATCCAGTTCAATAAGTATATTCTTATTAGATTTATATTTTATACTAGCGACAAGTCCCTGCCTCGCTTTGATTTTACGACTTGACAGAACACTGAGATTTCTTTATTGTACGTACATTCGATTAATAACTCATTCAGAATAAGTTATGTGATAGTGAGAATCACATTTAACCTTTCGAATTAAAAACGAACGAATTCAATCCGTTGCGTGTTTGGGAAGAATAACGCATCCAGAAAACAGAAAAAAAAAATGAAAATATTGTAGAATCCAACTAAGAAATATCAACAAAATACTCGTATTGTGAACAAGATCACTTTTTCAGCTGTTTTATGAAGTTAGTGGCATTTTTTTTAAGATAGCATAATGTTTCGAGGATTTAATTTTAAAATAATTTTTAGACTCCGAATTGAATGAACACATGATTTTTTTAAATAAAATAAGTAATTTTTGCCCGTAAAAGATTGTAGCAAACAGCGCATATTAGGATAAACAGCATAAGTAATCATCCTGTTGTTGTTTCCACTGTTGGGACTTAGGCTTTCTCTATAGGAGAGGGAATGGGCTGTAATCCATCACGCAGGCCCAGTGCGGGTTGATTCGAATTTTTTTCGAATTTTCGAACATGGGCCATGTTTTCAAATTTTTGGTTTTAGGACATGTTGATTTTATCACGATATTTTCTTTTTTCCGTTTCGAGAAGTATTATGGCGCCTTTCGGGGTTTGAACTTACGGCTTAAAATTCGTAAGTCGGGGTCGATACCACTGGGCTACCACTGCTAATAGCGTATAATAATAATAAATCCTTTATGTTGATCTTAGTTTAAATAACAAAAAAGTTTGTATGTATGCCTCAAAACTCATTACTACGATCAACTAGCTAATCTACTATATAAAAATAAGACGGGTTTTCCTTCCTGACACTATAACTCCAGAACGCACGAACCGATTTCCACGGTTTTGCATTCGTTGGAAAGGTCTCGGGCTCCGTGAGGTTTATTAGAGTAGAGTAGGGTAGAGTAGGGTAGAGTAGGGTAGAGTAGGGTAGAGTAGGGTAGAGTAGAGTAAGGTAGGGTAGAGTAGGGTAGAGTAGGGTAGGGTAGAGTAGGGTAGAGTAGGGTATTAAGCTGAAAAGAACAGATACTACACTTTGATCTTAGCCAAAAGGCCGAGAAGCGATGGGTAGAGTAGGGTAGAGTAGGGTAGAGTAGGGTAGAGTAGTGTAGAGTAGGGTAGAGTAGGGTAGAGTAGGGTAGAGTAGAGCAGAGTAGGGTAGGGTAGGGTAGAGTAGCGTAGGGTAGAGTAGGGTATAGTAGGGTAGAGTAGGGTATAGTAGGCTGAAGTAGGGAAGAGCGGGAGCGAAGCCGCGCGGGCAAAAGCTAGTGTTTAATAAAATTGATTTAATTCGGTAAACGGTAGTCCTAGTCACCGCTCAACTTGTTTTCCGACAAAGGCCTCCCCTAAAGTTCGCCATTCCATTCTATCCTTTGAAAGAAACAAAAATAATTTATTTGGCACAAGGAACAAACACAATAATTAGATAACATGAATCAAAAATAAAAGAAGCAAAAAAAGTCCATACGAATCTGTTCGAGTCCATGTTGAACCCGCTATTTTCCTTGATTCATATCAGCCGAAAGACGTCCACTGTTGGACATAGGCCTCCCCCAAGCGTCGCCACAACGACCGGTCCTGTGCGTCACGCATCCATTGGATTCGCGCGACCCATCTCTATAGCGTATAATAATAACTTAAATCTAGTTTTAAATTATTTTGGAGTTCAGTCTATTGATGCAAAACGTAATGAGTTTTTTATGACGTCTATTTTTAATACAGTCATAAGACTACAAAAGACCTATTAAGCTGAACATATTAAAAATTCTTGCCAAAGCTACATTATGATTAAAATAATAAGACTTGCACCCGTTTGTAAATTAGCTGACGGCTTTAATACTACGAGTACACTAGCATTCATGCGGGAAGCAACAGTTGTCTGAAATGAGAGCTTGTCTGAAATGAGAGCTTGTCTTGGAATAAGTTTGGTTCTTTACTGAATGTTTTTTAAGGTATTTTTTTCTAGAATCTGGGGACTAGGGCTTTTGAGAAAATGTTTGTCGCTTCTTTTCGGTTGTAAAGAGATAATAGGTATGAGTATATTTAAGGTCTTATTTAAAAAAACAAAACTGTGCGATAATTTTCCGGCGACTTGTTTCGCTTTGTTAGATTAAAAAGAGAAAAAAAAACATCGGTTTCTTTTTCACGAAGTACATATAATATGAGAACATGGATACGTTATGTAATAGCCTGGTTTATACAAATTATTACAAAAGATTAAAATCATTATAAACTAGCAGACACGGCAAACTTCGTACCGCCTAACAGTCAATGAATGTAGTATATATTTCGATATAGTCAACCCTTTGCAATAGGGTAGTGTCCTGGGTCAAAATAATTACATTTCATTTAGTCCGTATTTTAGATTATAAAAAAATATTGGACATTTTTTATCTTTTTTCGATTAAACAAAAAATAACAAAGATATAGCCCAATAAAATTACGTGTGACGTCACCCCGTGCGAAAAAATGTAGCACGGCGTGACGTTACACGTATCTTTAATGAGCTATATCTTCGTCATTTTTGGTTTAATTTACAAATAAAAAAATACGTGTCCCTTATTTTTGAATAATCGAAAAGACGGACTAATTACATTTTTTACGGCCACTAGCCTATTAAACAAAGCCTAAGCAATGTATCAAGTTGTACATAATTTTAATGTATAAAAGTTATCTACATCGACTTCGTACATTTCACGTGATGCGCGCACAACTGAAAACTTCTACAGATTTATTATATGTATATATAGAAGAAGATCATCCTCTGTAATCCTCTCTAGGATAGTCGCATAGTCCATTCTCTCCCCAAGTTAGGTAAACATACAATACATTTAAAGGCAGTAATGAGTTTACACCTATTTCTTTATCTCCGCATTTCTCGCCGACAAGCGTGGTGTGAGTAAAAAGAATATGTAATTAGAGCGTCTGTATCGTGAGCTGTTTTGGGCTCGTTCTCATTGAAGTGGAGCTGAGCGGAGCGAAGGGGAGAAGATGAGTGAAAAGTGGCAAGTTTATTTCTATCGAAGCGGAGCGAGGTGGAGTGGAGTTACTGCAACAAGGCATTCTCTACCAGTCAACATTTTTATTAAAAAAAGACAACACTGATAGGTATTTCAAATAAAATGAAGTGTCGTTAAATTAAGTAGCATAAACAACACATTGTGTACGTTAAAAATATAACAATTATAACTTCAAGTATCAGTTCCAAATTTTACGCTTGAAGAAAAATTTACATTCAACTATTTTTAAATCAAGGGGAAGCACATTACAGAGTTGATAGAGACAGCGAGCGTAAGAATTAAACATAAACTCAGCTCCGCATAACTTCACTTCATTTTCTAAGCTCGGCACCACAGCCCGCTCGACTCCGCTCTATCCGGCTTGAGAGGCCACGCTACATGTTCAGTTGGGTTAATTTAAAAGTCAGCTCAGCTCCACTCCGCTCCATTGGCGCGGAGTGGAGAGATTTCGGGCATTGTGATTGGCCAATTCACGGTCCGCTCCTCTCCACTTCCCTCAGCTCTGCGTCAGTGTAAACGCACTCTTAGTATCGTCACTTCTAATGGAATCCGCAACATGCAACACAACATGACACGCATCCGACGCAGCTGCATTTTATGTTACACGCCATTTTGTAATTCGAGAGCTGGCGACCTATGTTTTTGTTTCATAGTACAGCCACAACATACAAAAAAAAATGATTTTATATCTAATCGTACAGTTAAAATAATGTTAACAGCAACAGCTTCATATAATCATTTTTAATTGATTATATGAAGCTGTTTCTAACTGTATCTACGGTCTACTTTTGAATTTTTGGTCCTATCATTTATAATTGATCCCAAAAGTCAAAACGAAAACCGAATTTTCTGAGGAATAGACCTACACAATCAGGAAACTAGTGAATTTGAAAATTGGGCTAATAAATAAGTTATTTCTCAATACTGCTAGACATACTTTCTCTTAAAAGCTGGAAAGTAAGTTTATTTTTGAACGCGCTAATCTCAGGAACTACTTGTTTCAATTGAAAATTATTTCATTTTTGGATAATCCATTGATCGTGGAACGCTATAGGTTAAAATAGAAACACACAAGAACAGTAACCAAAGACTCGAGTGAAACCACGGAGGGCAACTAATAAATGATTAAAACCCAAATAAGCTGTGATATTTATGACTTTTAAGCCTCTTATGTCCATTAGTGGACGTCTTTCGGGTAAAATAATGATGAAGATAATGATGAAACCTCAGATACACTAGTGGACAAAAATGTCTTCGTATATGAGGCGTGCTCAACTTACGTCATGCTGCAACTTTGCTCAATGCCCCGCAACTTGCCTATACTGCCCACTAACATTTTACAACGCATTCACGAGACGCGGGGCATGTTGTTGGATAATTTGACAGTGTTGCGCGTCATGTTGCGGAATATTTGGTCCCCTAAATGTACCTGAGCCTAAGCTAAATGTTACATTTACATGGTTTTGACCATATTGCGCTCATATAAGGGTTTTGGTACCCAACTCTCGCGCAATGAGTTAGGATATGGCATGTTATGAAATTACTTGTGACACTTACATTTTCCAGAATTCGTTGTTAGAGTCTGTCTAAAAAGTCAAACGACTTGAGTAATTATTAGGGTAAAATGATCTCTGGTATAGTCAACGCTGGTTCAATAATCAAGGTTGATTAAGAGATCTTTATCGTTGTTTACTAATAAAAAAACTTTATAAAAAGTATCGAATATAAGTATTTTTTAAATGATTAAATATTATACAAAATTATGAGTATACATGTAGATGGATGGAGAGGGAGAGAGGAAGGCCGAAAAAAAGATGGATGGATTGTGTGAGAAGAGATATGAAAGAAAAGGGAATTAGTGATAGTTTGACGGGTGACAGGACAGAATGGAAGAAGAAAACGTATTGCGCCGACCCCAAGTAATATGGGATAAGGGCAGGAAGAAGAAGAAGAAATATTATATAAAATTCCCAAGTCGTTCGACTTTTTAGACAGACTATACTCGTGTCTTTAGATGATGGGTTAAGGTACTTAAGGTACGCGGTAAAAGAATTAACTATCCGTCTATCGACCACTTGAGGATCGCTTAAAAGCTTTTTGTTTTATCCAACGCAATGTTTGATAAAGAGGCATCGCGAAAAAAAGAGAACGCCTGAACGCTCTGTAATTCCTTTACTTTAATTTTTTTTTAAAACTTGTTCCAAAAAAAAATTTTTTTTAAACTTTTAACGTTTTTGTAAAATATTGGTCGCCGTTCAGTCTTGATATGTGCAGGGTTCCGTAGATATTTTCTTATTTTTTATTTATGACTACACAGTGAAGCTTCCATGTTCAAGCAAAATAGCAAAGTGTATTCATGAGGTCTTTACTATATTTTTTTTCAGCTACTATTACGTGCACATCTACACTCATATTATAATTATTATTATTTTACTTTATTTCAAGTTTGCACTCATAGAATGGTTAGAAACAATATTAACTTAAAACTATGTTAGTAGCTATTAAAATTCAAAATACGTACACAAAAATAAATTAAATTAATTAAAATATGTTAAAATGTCCCATAATAAAATGTCATTGATCAAAATAAATTAAAATAGTATAAACAACAATTTAAATGTCATGGAGTGATAATAAAATTTAATTATAAAGAGGTAAAGTTTGTTTTTCTGTTTGTAGGAGGTAATCTCTGGAAGTACTGATCAGATTGCTAAAATTATTTCACCGATATAAAGCTGCTTTATTCCTGAGTGATGTAGGCTATATTTTATGTTCGCGAGCGAAGCTGCAGGCAAAAGCTAGTTATTAGTATTGATAAACATGTTAAATTGTCAACGTTTTTAACCTTTTGAATGTCTTAAGTTACACAGTTCGACATAAGCAATTGTCTTTCTATTGTGTCTCTAATTACGGCATTCGATAAGTTAATATATTTTGACTTTCTACATTCTTCAACGCAGTTATAAGTTTCGCACATAATAATTCAAGTAACGTGTTCGACTATCTTATGATTTTGTAGTCTCCCAGTAGATTAGAAGTTGAGCCAATCTAGTTTGTAATTTTCTTAGTTGGACTTTTGAAATATTGCTTTATTCAGGTACTATAACGGTCTCCTTCGGTTTCACCTGCAGCTTTTGTTATGCTAATCGTCATGAATCTGGATATCCTACAGCGAACTTAAAATATAACATTAAAAGTAAAAAAAAACCAATGCGGGAGCAAACAAAATTCTATCTTAGCATATGCTGCAATATTAAAAAAAAAGTAAATAGCCCTGGTATCCCGATAGAGCCTGGTGATGCCACGGACACACTCAAGGAACACCGCCTGAAAATAGGACTAAAGATGATATTCCACTTCAGAAAAAAAAGACGGCTGGGTACCAAATTCTAGAATAAAAAGAGTAATATAGAAGAAGCCGAAAGACATTGGCTACATGCCTCTTTCAAGCGTGTGGTTTTGCGTCCATTGGATTCCCCAAATAGGTGGTATACTAATTTTTTGCGTTACATAAAACTTATTTTTACGTCTATATTTGTGGTGTATATAAGTATATATATATAACAATATATATATACGTATATACACCACTAATTTTTAATTATTACAAATACTTAAAGGGCTTATTAGAAAAACCCTTCTTATTTTATAAGTAGAATCTCAATAAATAATATTCACAAACAACAAAGTTATTAGCGTTGGTTTATGTCCCAAAATGTCACTCAATTTATGGAAATATTGTGCAGGCTATTGATTAATGAATGAATAAGTGACACTTATTAAGGAAAAACACTGCCCGCAGTATTTTCTACTAGCAAGTGTTATGTATGATTGATTCTATGATGAATTTACCTTATCATGGTCAATTTTAGGATTTCGGTTTTTTCTACTTTTGACTACAAAAATATGATCAGTAACGGGTACTGATAGAGCCCCATTTTTTTGTGTACTAATTAAAAAGTAGGGGTGTATATACTCGTATATATATATCTACCTATATTATTGTTGATAGGTTTGCGCTTGACCGCTATCTCACCTGATGGAAAGCGACGATGCGGTCGAAGTTAATAATAATAATAAGATTCATTTCACAAAAATCTTTACAAACTAACGATAGACGCACTTACCTAAAAGTTACCTGTTACACTTTAGACTTAAAGATTCCCGGGTTGTAGCCAGAAACACAGACTCCGGCAGGGAATTTCACTCCTTAGCTGTAAGCACAATGAATGTGTTCCCAAAAGGTTTTGAAACGTTTTGTTCTTGTCTTTTGCCCATGTAGGCATGTACGTATACGCGTATGTGAAAGTTTCGTCAATATCACCTTTATCAATGAAAAACATTAATTAAATCAGTATCTGGTGAGCTAATATCGATGACGTTTATCAATTACAATGATTACAATTTCAAGTCATTTATCATTTAAAAGTTTTGACGGGCCGACTTCCAAACTTTCACTCACCTATCCAAACAATATAAACTTGAAGCTGCTACGGAAATTATTGAAATATTTCTATTCGTATTGATTGTTATGACATATTTGAACGGCAGAATGTTTATTAGTTATATTTTAAGTACGTGGGTGACGCCGCGGGCAAAAGTTAGTCTATTATAATATTATAAAGAGGAAAGATTTGTATTTTTGTTAGTATCGAGTAAACTCAAAGAATACTGGATTGATTTTAACAATTCTATCACTAATAAAAACGCTACTTTATTACTGAGTGACATAGGGATGCGGGTAGGGCAGTCTTTCACCTATTAGTGGCCCTGGATACCTATGACCTTAAAGCACTATTTTGTTAGAAGAGATAAAGAACGTAAGTACTAAGTTTTAGAAAAGAACCGGTACAGAACAATAACGGCTACTTTTCGTATTTGTAGTTCCATCACACCTAGTTGTTTGCTATTACTCTCGCTGCATTACGACTGTGGGTTAGTTCGTTCTCTATTATTTTCTGCAACATTCAATTTAGCGAAAATGATCCCAATCGATTGTTTGCAAACACTTTTTAACTGTTAAATATAACAGTTGTATGGTTTATCTATCTATCTATTATATTTAACCAAAGTCGTCGAGCTACTTAGTAGTTCTGAGTTGATCCACACGAATGATTGCACTGACTTCCTTCCTGCAAAGATCATCTCAGACACTGATCTGCATGGTTCTGTTTACTTTATGGACTTTAAATGAGACTCTGACCTCCTGAGTTTGTTTCGGTGTTACTTCTCAGGGTAGTCAGCTCGGAAACACGGGCCTCACCTAGTTTATATTGACGAAAAAAACTATTTTCAAAATAAATATTATAACCTCCTCCTTTTTTAAAAATGATACGAGTACATTTAGGTATCAAAAAAAAAGGAGGTTCTAAATTACGGCAGTGTTTTCTCTGTTTGTTGTCTTAGAACTTCGTCGTTCATGAACCAATTTGAAAAATTCTTCTTATAAATGAAAGGATATTAAGATATACGTCCAGATTGGTTCCTTTTTCCTCAAAACCTAATTTTGACGATAGGATCCATGAGGATTTGGAGGTACACACACAATGAAACACGTCGTGGATTTCGGAATATCTTCTATTTGCAGTAAGCAGTAATAACTCACACGAAAGCCAAAATTACAAACAGAGCTCACACTGTCTCGAGTAGCGGCAACAGTCTATGTTTTTCAATATGGCGGCAGACTCTAGTCTGGCGCCGGAAACGTTTGGTGTTGTCACACAAAAATATAGTAGGCGGTGTTGCGACGTAATACGCCACAACCACCCCCCTACGGAGAAAATAACAAAAAGTTATTTACAAATAAAAATATACATACACTTGATAACACAAGATAGGCAACAAAAAGTTAAAGAAAAAAAATAAAACTTAAGCTAAAGATCTAACCTATCCTTAAATCTAACCGTGCGACCTGACCGGGTAGTAACTGGTTGTTGTGCAACAGGGGGCACAGTCGGCTGTGCAGACGCGGAAGGCGCAGGTGGCGCGGGCGCAGGCGCGGAAGGCGCTTGCACGTCAGGCGCGGGCGCTACGATCTGTTGCGGAGCGGTTGCCCGGGAAAGGTCGCTCTCTAAGTCAGGTGCGATGTATGCAGGCTTCACGCGGTCGATACTGACCGTCACGCGTTTACCTGCAATGTCAATGTCGAGTAACTTGTCAGTCCGTGACATTACCTTGTAGGGTCCTGTGTAGGGCGGCTGCAGCGCACGGCGAACAGTATCGTCTCTCAAGAGAACATGAGAGGCATTCTGAAGGTCCTTGAAAATAAACGACGTCGGCCGCATGTGTCGTGAGGCCTGAATTGGACGCAAATTAGCCATTTTCGTGCGCAGAACCGTCACAAAATCGTTGACGTTGTCAATGTTATGGGACGTGCTGGCTATCAGGAATTCTCCCGGTAGGCGAAGCGGCTCCCCGTAAACAAGTTCGGCAGCCGAACACTCGAGATCCTCTTTCAAGGCAGATCGAATGCCGAGAAGCACGATCGGTAAGGCTCGGTGCCAGGTGTCGCTGTGGCACATGAGAGCAGCTTTCAATTGTCGATGAAAGCGCTCGATCATGCCGTTAGCTTGAGGGTGATAGCTGGTGGTTCGCCTTCGCTCAGTCGCGCCAACATTCATGAGCCGTTTGAAAAGGTCCGACTCGAATTGACGGCCTTGGTCAGTTGTGACTGTGGTAGGAACGCCGAAGCGAGCAATCCAACCTTCGACGAAACGATCAGCTACCTCCTCGGCGGTTATCGAAGTCATCGGCCAAGCCTCAGGCCATCGAGAGAAACGGTCAATCGCCGTTAGGCAATATGAGTAGCCTCTCGATGTTGGCAAGGGGCCGATTATATCTAAGTGGACGTGGCGAAACCTGGAAGATGGAGCGGCAAAAGTTCCAAGTGGCGCGGACACGTGGCGCGTCACCTTAGCTCGCTGGCAATGGAGACATTCTCTTGCCCAGGTGCGGCAGTCGCGTGCAACGCCAGGCCACACGTAACGTTGTGCCACGAGGCGCGCGCTGGCGCGAGCACCGGGATGGCTGAGCGCGTGCAGGCGCTCGAAGGCGGCGCGGCGCAGAGGTGCTGGCAAGTAGGGGCGCGGCTTGCCTGTTGAGACGTCACACTGGACGGTGGTGTCCGTGCCTGGAATTAAAGTACGTTGCATATTGAGAGACGAGTCAAATAAGGTTTTTAATTCATCGTCAGTGTCTTGTGCTCGAGCCAACGCGGTATAATCGCACTCGAGCGAGACGGCTTCGATGCGCGACATCGTGTCGGCAACGACGTTATCGTCTCCTTTTACATGTCGTATGTCGGTAGTAAATTGGGAGATAAAGGTGAGCTGATTAAGTTGGCTGGGTGGCAGCTTTTCTCTACGTTGCTTGAAAGCATACAAAAGAGGTTTATGATCCGTATATATTGTGGCGTGTTGCGCCTCTAATATATACCTGAAATGCTGCACTGCCGAATATACTGCCAACAGTTCCCTATAATACGCTGGCCACACTGACTGAGTTGCCGTAAGCTTCTTGCTAAAGAAAGCAAGTGGTTGCCAGCCCTGTTCAGTCTGCTGTTGTAAGCACGCGCCCACCTGTGTGCCAGAAGCATCTGTGTACAACGCCAATGGGGCGTTAGGTACAGGATGTGCTAACCTGGTGACCTGAGAGAGGCTGTCCTTGCATGCAGTGAAGGCGTGCTCCAGTTCAGGAGTCCAGGGCATGGGTTTGGCTCCCTTAAGCTTCGTAGCTGTAAGGAAGTCAATGAGCGGTGCTTGAGTCTCGGCAGCATTGGGCAGAAACTGTCGATAGTAATTTATCATGCCCAAGAACCTGCGGAGACCTTGGGCTGTTTTGGGAAAGGGGAAATCTTTCAAGGCTTGGACTTTTTCTTCCGGGGGACTTATGCCTTTACTAGAGACTTTATAACCAAGGAAAATAACCTCAGATGTGCCTAGCACACACTTAGTTGGATTAACTACTACACCGTAGTTAGCCAATCGTTCAAAGAGCGTGCGCAAGTGGTTACAATGCTCCGTGGCGTCCCTGCTAAATATTAAAATGTCATCGACATATGGGAAACAAAAATCCAACCCTCGGACAATTTCATCGATGAAACGCTGAAATGTTTGTCCAGCATTTCTGAGCCCGAACGTCATATAAGGGAATTCATACAAACCAAATGGTGTTGTAATGGCAGTTTTGCAGACATCAGCTGGCTCTACTGGAATTTGTTGATAAGCCTTAACTAAATCAATAGTACTAAAGATGGTAGAACCAGCGAGAGCATGACCAAAATCCCCTATGTGGCGCACAGGATACCTATCCGGTACAGTACGAGCATTCAGCGCTCTATAGTCACCGCAAGGGCGCCATGAAGAGTCTTTCTTCGGGGCTAGGTGCAGTGGCGATGACCACGGGCTCTTGGAAGGGCGTGCGGTGCCTGCTTGCACCATATCTGCAAACTCCTTCTGCGCTGCCCGCAGTTTGTCCGGCGCGAGGCGTCGCGGCTTAGACACCACGGGTGGGCCGTCGGTCGTCTTGATGTAGTGCACCGTGTTGTGCTTCACCTCGCGATGGATGCCAGGGGGTCTCGTAATAGCTGGAAATTCAGATAAAATTTTATGAAAATCTGAATCTTCGATTTTAACGGTTTTTACACTGACCTGGTTAAATTTAGCTATGGAGGCTGGAGCAGTAAGACCAGTAACTCCGCAGCGTATTATTTTGTTTCTGCAGTCGGGAAGCAAGTTGTAGAAGGCCATGAAGTCAGCACCAATGATGGCGGTATCAACATCGGCAACTACAAAGTTCCACTTAAAAGAGCGGCGGAGACCAAAGTTAAGTGTCAAAGTGTGACAGCCATAAGTTTTTATGGTACTGCCATTTGCTGCGCATAAATTGTAGTTTACATCTGTTAATTTGTTCCCTAACAATTTTTTAGGAAAACAACAAATGTCGGATCCAGTGTCTAGCAAAAATCTGAATTTGGTGTCTTTGTCCACAACAAATAAGCGGCTGCTATTGAAGCAATCAGTCGCCGCTGCTACTGACTGTTCTGTTGGTTTCCCGACCACGAGCACGGTTTGGTACATTTAGTTGCTTTTGCACCGAATTTATGGTGGTACCAACACAGAGGCTGTCGTGCCGCCTGGGACGCAGATCTAGATCTAGGTTGATGGGACCTAGGTCCAGAGCGTCGCCTAGAGCTAGACTCCCTTGTAGTTAAAGCGGCCACCTGACGTGTAAGTTCTTGAACTTGTACCATTATGGCAGCAAGGTCAGGAGCACTAGCTGTACTGGGAGAAATGGCATTGACGGAGACGGGGTTGACCTCTAATATTTTGTCAGCCAGTTCGGCAACTTTGTCCAGGGTGAGATCACCTTGGGCAGTCAAAATTGCCTGAACATGTTTTGGTAGACGTTGTAGCCACAGTTCTCTAATTATAGTGTTATCTTTGAACGACTTACCAGCCAGAGACTTCAGATGACGGAGAAACTGAGTAGGTTTCCGGTCACCAAGCTCCTCACCTGATAGTAGTTGTCTGACTTTTTGTGACTCGGAAGTGGAGAAACGCTTGATAACTTCCTCCTTTATCCACTCATACCGGCCACCTTTTGGAGGAGGGTTAGTGACCAGGTCTTCAACGTCATGAGATATCCTAGAATCAAATTGTGAAATGACATAATTGTATTTTGTTTCATCCACCGATATATTACATAAAACAAACTGTGATTCCAAGTGAGCAAACCATCCAGCGGGATGCTCATGCCAAAAAGGAGGCAGTTTAGGACGGACCGCATATGCTGCTGGATTCTGCACACTTTGGGCATTTAGTTGTGCCCGCAGGTCTGCATTTTGTTGCATCAGTTGTTCGTTATTTGCCAAAATTTGGTTGAGTCGCTCCTCAATTTGTTGGCTCTCCATGTTGAATGTGTATATAAATATATTATAAAACGAGGTATACGTTTGTTGCAGTTACCACTCAGTCAGGTTGCTTAAAACTATAACAAGCAACTTAACACTGAACACAAGGTATATACAGAATGAGCAAGATAATTATGCATGTGCTGCAGACAAGAATATAAAAATAATCCACAAAACAAATGGGTGCAAATAGCTTAATTTAAAAATTCAATACCTTGTACCATTAGCGACTTAAAATGAGCTTCAGACAGAGCTAACTTTTAAGCAAACACGCACACGATAAACCAAACACCAAAAATATGTAAACCGAAAAAACAAAAATGTGTAAAAATAAAGATATAGATTTGATAAAGTTTTGTTATTAACGTTTGAAACCACCGAGCACACCACAAGTTAGTTCTTTAGTAAATGTTTAGTAGGATCAGTACGTTATGATGCACATGCAGGCATGCAGTCGTATTTCAATTTTCAATTTCCAGTCTTCAGAATCCCGCGTTGCGATGACAGATGACAGTGACGTATCGGGTTGACGGCAGTTCAATCATTCATTCGATTCGATCACTAACCGAAAGTTCCGCTACTCCCCGATAGGTAGCGTATGGCGTCACTAGTCGCAGGTCTTCACGAAATTCCGTTTCCGGGTCGATGGCCTCGGAGCATTCCAAACTCGAGAAAACGCGAAAATGATGCGTAGGATGACGAAAACTGCTTGAAAAATGATGCACTAGTTAACACAAACTTTCTGCGAACCGTTGGTACGTCTTCCGATCCTCGGAGAGGCGCGTAGCGTGCTGGTGTGAGCCGGTAGGTAGGTAGGTATCTACTCGGCAACTTCTCGTTCGGCGATTTCCCGGCGGTTAGTGATAAAACCAGCCTGGGAACGTTGCGGGGCGTTGTCAAATTAAGCAGGCTGAAGATCTCAGCGAGGTTTACTGCTGAAGTCCGGTTCCACGTTCCTGCTGTAGGTACCTTGCTGTGTAGTTGCGTCTCGTATCACGTCGGGGTCACCAATTTGGAGGTACACACACAATGAAACACGTCGTGGATTTCGGAATATCTTCTATTTGCAGTAAGCAGTAATAACTCACACGAAAGCCAAAATTACAAACAGAGCTCACACTGTCTCGAGTAGCGGCAACAGTCTATGTTTTTCAATATGGCGGCAGACTCTAGTCTGGCGCCGGAAACGTTTGGTGTTGTCACACAAAAATATAGTAGGCGGTGTTGCGACGTAATACGCCACAAGGATTTGAGAGAACTCCTATAACATGATTGGCCGATAGAGAACGATGTTGGTATTTTGTAACAGTTATATGTGTTGTAACTTTACTTTTGCAGAACACTTTTTTTTATAAGTAGGTTTCAACCTTTAAACGTATTTATGTGCCAAATTTCACCCCAATCCGTACTGCCGTTCGAGTGTGAAAGAGCAACAAACCCACACATACATGCAAACTTTTTCTGTTATTGTGATAAAGGATAGTCTTTTTTTAAGATGGCATCATCTACTGTCTTTTCCCGCTCTAGGGCGGAGCGGGGTGTGTCAGACTTTTACTGACTAAAATCACACCCAAGTTTTTTTTTTTTTGGTGTTGAATATCATCCAATGACAAGCCCCGCTCTTGGGCGGAGCGGGAGATAGTGTCAGACTCTTACTGACTAAAAATCCCACACCGTTCCTTCAAGCCTTCATCATACCGGGGCTCGAGTTCCCTTTCGGATATTATCACACCCAAGTTCTTACTGTTGCCCTTTGTAGTCCCAGGACTCCGAGTAACCCTTTCAGAAGTCGCCCCATGACCCCAGTAGGCTTCGGCCCTGCTGGGCTTCTACGCTTTTGCTGACATCTCTTTGAAGTGCGTGTGGAATACTACGTGCCGTTGACGACTCGCGCTCGGTCCTGACGGTTACCGGATGGCCGGACAACGAGCTACCCATTGCTCGCCGTCCGCAAGAGAGCCGTCAGCGATTACTGTCAAGCGACTACTGTCTCTCATAGAGAGGAGGCCTGAGTTCCAACAGTGGGAACATTTTAAAGCCGACTATGCTATGCTATGATACTGTCAACCGAAACCTGTTCATAGTAATTAATATGAAGCTGTCAGTAACAGTCTGTAAATCAGTCAATTTTCTAAAAATAAATTATCAAGTCCATCATGTAAGAATAAGTGAATTTCATGTAAATAGATTGTGTCGCGTATCTCAACAATATTTGTAAGTGCCGCGCCGAACGTAATCATAAATTGATGAATATTTTTTATGAGAACGTAAAACTGATTGAAGCTCTTGTTTATTATAATATTGTGTATTTGTTATTGATGTTTTTTTTATGATTATTTATTATTTTTAAGTTCTGTAATCATTGCATCTTTGGCTTGAGGTAGGCTTCTTTTAGGGTTCCGTACCTTTAAAGGGAAAAAAACGGAACCCTTATAGAATCACTTGGTTGTCCGTCCGTCTGTCTATCTGTCTGTCTGTATCGAGTTGAAATGAAAACCATATATGCTTGCTTAAGGCCCAAGCGCCCGAAAAGTGCCTTAAAACAGTGACTTTCTGAAGCCTACTCCTCAGTAACGGCCAGGTTAATAGGTTTGAAAAAAATATATGTTTATCATAGATTCATGAACAACATTATCAACATTTGATTTTTTCGTGCGATTAATATCTACATTTGTCCAAAAAAAATATTACATACAACAATTCACATTCTCAACTTTTCCCTACTCCTTCGAAACGGCTTGGATCTTTAGAAACGTTTTTACACATAAAAATTGGTGGTGAAATATTTTTCAAAGTGAAAAAAAAAAATCAATGAATATTTCGCAAAGAATATGGGTTTAAAAGTCAACGCGGCTCTGTCCGGGCGCAGCTGGCCGCAAACAAATGCACAGATAGTCGTACTGTCGCCTAGACGGGTACGAGAGTTGTGACCATTTAATTTCGGCCAGATGGTTCAAGGGACTATAAGCCTTAAGCAAAAGGAAAAAAAAAAGATACGGCTGTTTATGTTGCAAAAAATGTGTATTCCGACACTCTCTCAAGGGAATCAAAATTCATAGGGACTTCCCGTTGACCTAGAATCCTGCAAAAAACTGGGTCTCATAGTACAAGGAAAAAATCTTAAAACTAAAACGTCATAATTTTATTTTTTCGATTTGGAAAAATCTTCGTAACTCAATTCGGGAATTGAACTGTTTTTATAGGTAAGTTTTTACGGATCCCTCAGTGCGCGAGTCCGACTCACACTTGCCCGGTTTTTTTCAGGTGGTTAGTCATTATGGGGCAGATATTATGATTTTTGATGATTTTAAATCCAAACTCACGTTTAAACGGCTAGTCCGTATATTTTGAAAAAAAAAATATGCCAAACTAAAACTAAAGGTATTTTATTTTTTATTTTAATATAATAGTGTCATGTAATTGAAATTTAATTTTATACAATAATTTCATTTTATTTTAATTTTTAATGCAATTCTTTTAATATTTGACTGCCTGACTATATAATTACAAAATGAATTTAATTTAATGATAATCATCGGATCAATGCAAAATAATGATAATGCAATTTAAATGATAATAATAATCTAATGCAATTTAAATTAATTTAATTTTGTTACTGACTTTTCAATTTTATGTAATTTTATAATACCTAAAATGTATGATTTTGTAACTGAAATGAGTCTTTGGTACTTGAAATAAATAAATAAAATAAATAAACTTGACTATTAATTTCATTTCATAAATCCATATAATTTACATTTTTTTTTCATAGAACTTGGTGTGATTTATTTTCAAAGTTACGTCTAACACAGACAAAAAGCGAAGATCAGGCAAAAACAGTTGGGTGTATTTTTTAGAAACTTTCCCAAACTAAAAGATAATTTAATTACTCGATAGATGAAAAATCACGAACATGAACATATCCACGATTTAAAATGTGACATTAATTACTCGTAATGTGAGACTGAGTAATATTAGAATGTAGTCATTTGTAATTTTAATGATTTTTTATTTTGTTATTTTCTCTAATGGTTTATCGTATTATGTATCCTTACTTAATATTTAAATTTTAATGAATGGTAATTTTATTTACGAATGGTTGCTGGCGGCGACTTCGTTTGCTCAAAAGAAGAAATTTGTCCCTAGGGACCATAGATAGATTTATTCTTTATTGTACACCAAAATAGATAGGTACAGAAGTCAATCTACATACAAAGCGCTCTCGAGCAACCCACACATAGACACCGCTCACGGACACGATATCTCGGAGCGTCTCGGTCCACTCGTCGAACAGTTCCGGCTCAAACGCTCATTAGTGTGCGTCCACCGAGCGTAGGTATAAAAAGTGATGTATATACATGAGGTTGTCTTCTGCACCTATCTATTTTGTGCCTAAAATAGAAGTTACATCAGGAACTTAAAATTAATAGGGTGTCACAATGGGCGGTATTATCGCTAAAAGCGATATTTTATTTTTAACATACTCCTGGGATAAAAAGTATCCTGTACTATTCCACATTGTCTACCCATATGCCAAATTTTAATCGAATCCGTTCAGCCGTTTGAGCATGAAGAAGTAACTAATGCATTGCAATTGCGTCACTGCTTACCATCAGGTGGGATCTCAGTTGACTGCGATCGAGCAAGGTTAAAAAAAAACTAATATACACCACACATTGGTATACAAACTTTTGCCTTATATTAGTGTGATTTCAAAAAAAAAAAAAAATTTGTTCCTGAAATAAAAAAAAGAATGTTTGGAGGTATGCGGAACAGAGAGTAAAGCCCACATACCTCCGTTGAAAAGAGAGGATCCTCCGACCAGACAGGAGTTATGGTCTGGTGGGCAACTGCCCGATAGATGATTTCGGGCAGTCGTATATGTTCAAATCACGCGGAGAATTTTAATTGCGCGATGCAGGATTTCGTATTTTCTTCGTAGTACTTGTGTGGTGCCATAGATGTCGCTACAAATTAATTGAAGAAAGATCTAAGACCCAGTTATATTAGCAACTAGCTTTTTCCCGCGGCTTCGCCTGCATACATAAAATATAGCCTATGTCACTCAAGAATAAAGCAGATTTCTATCCCTGAACAAATTATTGCAATCGGACCAGTACTTTCAGAGATAACCTCCTACAAACATCTAGGCCTTTTTTAAATAATCGGAATTTCTCCTTTACCTTATAAAGAAACCGTTAATTAATTATATTATTACAGTCAACGCATGCTAACACGATTCATTAAAATAACTAACTCAACATGAAGTTTGCATGTTGACAAAGTTTAAAATTGTGAAAAATGCACATTTTCTAGATAAAATGAGTGAACTATAAATAAATAATTTTATTCTCTACTAAACCGCGACTTTGCCCGCATACATAAAATATACCTTATGTCACTCAGGAATAAAGCAGCTTTCTATCGGGAAAAAATTTTCGCAATCGCAAAATACTTTGGAAAGAAAACATCCCTTTCTGAAAAAAAAAACGCAATCTTTATTATAACTACGTGTACAAACAAGTATATCAGTATGGCACTTACAATTCAACTGTTTTGTCGGCAAAGTCACTGGTAAAGCTAATACGAGTAAATAATTTATCAATAGAAACTAAGGCACTTGTAGGTACTTGAAAATTTAATAGAATTTTATTTTGCAACTATGGGTACCTAATATACAACAGTTCTAAAGATTCATTATAGCTCAATCACATTTTAACATTCGACATGCAAATATTTACCTTATTTAAACACATTTAAAAAAACATTAATTTAAAAAAAGAATAGTCACACTCACATGACTACTTATACTATTCTTTTTTTAAATTATCTTTGACTGATCTTTTTGTTCCTTCCTTAAAGCTGGCTATACTGTTAGGTTTATGACTTCATTGGCGAGGGAAAACTCTTTGCAGATAACTAACTTTTAAACTTAGGTAGTTCTGCAATTAAAATTAAATTACCCATCGAACTTTTAAGAAAAATGTTATTGCTCTAGTGTATATAAGTATGACAATTATACTAGAAAAACTTTTTTAATGGCCACAGTGTTGCCAAACCAAATAAAAAAATAGTAGATTAAGTGCTAAAAATTAGTAGATTGAATAGAAAACGAAGAAGCGGTAGATCTGTAAAAAATTGTTCCTGGTAGTAATAAGCATTAACACTATTTTTTTTAAGTTGTGTTCACTGACCAACTATGGACTTTGTTCGATATATAAGATTTTTGTTTTTATTATTATTTACTTTTATAAAAAAAAAGTTCTTAAATTTCATCCCAATTAGTATCAAATTCTAAAAAAAATCTGATAATGTTCCTAAAATAAATATACAAATAAAATGATGGCTAGTTTTAAGGTTTTGCGTGGTAGAAATTATAGAGGTAAAGTAGGTAGGTAGATCTACCAAAAAGTTACTAGATGTGGCAACGCTAGGTTTGCATTAAAAATGATTCATCAAAATAGCCAAGCCAACAAGAAGTTTGAATGTTAACTAAGTCTTGAACTTTTTCTACATAAATTACAGATTCAGATTCAGATTCAGATTTATTTATTGTTTGTCACAGGTGGAAATACAGCTCTTAAAATTATTGTCATAACAAGTATCACTGTAACATACCCGTGGGGTGTACAATCTTTGAAATTTACAGTTACACATCAAAATAAAAGGAAACTTTCACAGTACACAAACTAACAAAGGCAACATGATATTAATTACCACTAGAGAAAATAAAATTAATTAGGTATACTGTATATCAATTGTTATTGGTCAAAATTATTGCATCATTAAAATATTAAATAAAATTTAGTCAAAACATTTGTTATTTGTTAATTATAATGTCAATTAGTATACTATTACATGTCAAAAAGAAAAGAAAAACCATCATAATGATCAAAATAATCAAAACAACATTATATTAATTAACACTACATAACACAAACAATACATGAACCGTGATAATTTTTTTTTCTTAATTCCTGTGACTGGGCTGGATACATCGATTATATTTGTACTACGCACTAAATTAGGCGTGCCGAACATTCACTTCAGTCGATTCAGGTGTAATGTAGTTCGTATACCTTGAACATTACACTATGCTGAACGAAACGCGTAAGTACCGCGAAATTCATGGCACTTAAGATATTTTGGTCGCGAAAAAAGTATCCAATAAAAGCTATCTTAGCGCTGTATGTTTTAATAGTTCTGTTATCCTAACTATAATATTATAAATGTGAAAGTGTGGATGTTTGGATGTTTGTTACTTAATCACGCAAGAACGGCTGAACGGCTTTGACATGGAAAAGAACATAGGCTACTTTTTATCCCGGAAAAACATCTTATTCCTACGGGAAATGTTTAGAGTGCGATGACCGAAGTACACGCGGACGAAGTCGCGGGCGGACAGCTATTACGACATAATGACAATGTAGCGCTGCAGCGAACTTTGCGTATGCCGATCGAGCGGTGGGCCAGTAAAACACAAAGTTGGTGCACTGAAGTCGCACGACGGGTTCGCAGACCAAGGAGATGGCGGGACGACTTCGATGTCTTCCTTAGGAATTGGCAACAAGTGGCTCAAAGCCGGGAACAATGGAAGGAATTGAGGGAGGCTTTTGCCCAGCAGTGGGACAGTTGGGCTTGCGGACAGTGAGCAATGGGTAGCTCGCTGTCCGGCCGTTCGGTAACTGTCCGGACCAAGCCCAAGTCGTCGACGGCGCGCACTGTTCCCGCGCGCCTCAAGGAGTTGTCAGCAACAGTAGGGGGCCAAGCCGGGTCGAAGCCTACTGGGGCCAGGGTTATCCGAAAGGGAACTCGAGCCCCGGTATGAAGGCTTGAAGGAACGGAGTGGGTTTTTTAGTCAGTAAGAGTCTGACACTATCTCCCGCTCCGCCCAAGAGCGGGGGTTGTCATTGGATGATTTTCTCCACCGAAAAAAAATAGTAGTGGGATGATTTACGATAGATATAATAATAATTAATTACTGTGATTAAATAACAGATGTTGCGAGTCCTTTTTGTTCGTGGAAAATCTTCAAATAACTTCTGCTTTGTACACCCAAAGCAGAAGAAGTTATTTAAAGAGACGAGAAGAGAAGCGAGAGGTGGTGTCAAGCCTTTACTGACTAAAACCACAAAATAGACAGATACAGAAGTCAATCTTATATATGTACTTCACTTTTTAAACCTACGCTAAGCGATCGCGCTTGGGTCAGCGCGTTGCGCCGAACTGTACGAGTGCGACCGGGCGATTGAGCCGAGATATCGTGTCCGTGAGCGGTGTCTATGTGTGCATTCCTCGAGCGCGCTTTGTATGTAGATGGTCTTCTTTACCTATCTATTTTGTGCTAAAACCCACCTGTTTTTCGGTTGCTTTTTGCCTTTTCAGGGCCATGGTAACTCTTTCAAACCGCTCTTTCCTAGCACGGGAGAAGGCAGTTGATGATTATGCATCTCAACAAAAGTAGCAATGACTTCGTAAATAATCGGAATAAATTCGGCTTCTAAACTCCTTAGAATCTAAGGGATGACGCAAAGCCGGTTAAAAGTATCGCGTCCAATCAGCGTTCAGGAATGTCGGACATGTCTTAAGAGAATAGGTAATTGGTTTACAATTGAGTTTTCACTTCAGTCTTTTTGAAGAGTATCATTGTCTTTCGAAAATACATATTCGTTAAGTACAGCCATTTTTTTGAGGTGGGAAAACATCCAAAGAATTCTTCCGCAGGGTGGTTTAAGAGGCCGCGTCATAGTTTTTTTGACTAAAACCCACCTGTGTCCTTCAGTTACCTTTTGCGTTCCAGAACTACAGTTTTCCTGTCAAAAATTCCCTGTGGCTCAAGTGTGCTTTGGCTCTGCTGGGTTTCTACGGTTTTGCTGGCATCTCTTTTCGCGCATGGAACTCTACGCTCCGTTTTGACGACATGGGGTCAGGGCCTCAAGTCTGCTATTACAATAGTGTCAGAATGGTCTATCATTGATTTCATAATTGTTGATTTTGACAAGTTTTGGTAATCTACTAATATAATGGCGCCATTATTACTTTCCGATAGTCAACCACTGACACTCCATTGAAAGAAATGGCATAGAATGGTAATCTCGTAATAATGACAAACGAATATCTGACGTATGCGGTAATCTGCAAAAAATTTGACAGTTCCTTTGATCAGTGACCTACCATTACGATTTATTGCGCAGTTAGTGCTTTTAATAAGCTCGATATTGTCATTTTACCACAATTCTATTACAAGACCATTGACTGATCAATGATCGATCATTATGAATTAGCAGATTACAAACTTTTAGCAAAATGACAATGGGATCGTGTTGGAATTACGAATTTATAAAAATAGCAGACTAGGGGCCCTCTTCTTACCGTATGGCCAAACGGCGGGCTACCCATTGCTAGGCGGCAACCCCGCGCCTGTGTTGGCCAAGAATCGCCCTGCGACTCCTGACGCTCGGGGCGTCTCCTGTGGCGGATGGAATGAGAATGGGGTGTGAGGATGTTCAATTCGTTTTCACACGGTTGCGGCCATCTCCTTCGCTAGCATAGCATTACCACAGAAGGCGACCGCCTCCCATTCTCTCTTCTCTCTCGCTCCAGATTTCATTACACACTATGTGTATAGTATTCTAAATCCTGATTTAAAGGAAAGAAATATTTTTAGTACACTTGGAGGCAATTTTTGTCGGTTGATCTTCTCTCCAATAAGCTCCACGATTGACAGTTTATACAATTGCTACTGAATGAACACAATGTCAACTAGAGCGATATTATTAAACTATAATTATGTAGCTACTTGGCGAGGAGTTGGCAGAATATTTAAACTCGACTTGAGGAGTTTAGATTGTTCATTACCAAGTTTTGGTTCAACATTCAAAGATTATGCTCTTGACATTGGATAAGAGAGACTTTAGTTTTGTACAAGTCTATGTTAGTACTATATACTAGACTATAGCTTTTGCCGGCAGCTTCGCCCGCGTACATAAAATATGTCACTCAGCCTATGTCACTCAAGAATAAAACAGCTTTCTATCGCTGAAAAAATTTTAGCGATCGGACCAGTACTTCCAGAGATTACCTCCTGCAAACAAAAAAATAAAAAAAAACAAACTTTACCTCTTTATTATATTAGTGTATATTGATTAACTATGTGAAGAAAATGTCAACCATTAATTAACTCTTCTTGCTTACATACACAAATAATTATGTAGAAAAGTATAAAAAAAATCCCAAGGAAACACACTCCTGGGATAAAAAATACTAAAGGTAGAACTACACTTCTCACACGTGTGTCACACACGCTGATCTGGGCGAGTCGGTCTCCATACATTTTATACGGAAACTAGATTTGTAGAGCTAGATTAGATCCACGCCACGCAACATCGTTCTACGTACAAGGCCGACTTTTTTTTCGTTTCCTGAAAATAATATTTGTGGAAGGTTGTTCAGTTTCGTCTACTGAGCAAGCCCTTAAAGTTTGCGGAGGGCTGTCCCTTACACCTTGTATACTCCCGGGGTAAAAACACCCTATAGGCTATTCTAGGACTTGGTCTATCGGTGAGCTAAATTTCATCCAAATCCCTTCAGCAATTTCAGCGCGAAGGAGTAACAAAAATACACACAAATTTTCGCTGTTATACTATAAAAAATTAATAGTGTAATAGTTGGGTCTTCAGGGAAGGATTTTGCGGGTATGCAACTGCATCTGGTTGGAAACTGACTCTTAACTGATTAGGAGGTAATAGTCTGAAAGTTAGAAAGTTGCTTTATTCCTGAGTGACATAGGCTATATTTTATTTACGCGGAGTCGCGGACGAAGCCGCTACCAAAAGCCTCTGCCACTCTAGACGGAAATTCCGTCGCGGAAAATCGGCGACGGAATGTTAATACAATTTATTGCATAAATAACGTTCCGCCTCCGATCTTCCGCTAGTGTGGCAGAGGCCTTAAAATATACATTGATAAAAATGAACAGTGATTTGCACAGTTAATAAATAGGCCCCCGTAAGCGGTCGCTAGCACGAAGTGACGTAGTAACAGAGAGCAATATATCTTGAAGTGCTTGAGGAATGAAAAGGTATTCCATGCCAATCCTGGAAGTACGGTCAAGGTTAAGCCTGATGATGAGAGACTAACACTATAGATACTTATACAGTCATTTACAGTCTCAGAAGGATAGGCTTTAGGAGCGAAGCCATGAGAAAACTCTTGTATGTAAAATAGACTAAATTTAGCCAAAGTACTTTTGGTACTAACCGTCAATTACTTGTTTATGTAGTGGAACAGACCCTGTAATGTCATTATAAGTAAATATGTCAGGAAGTTTCAGTCGCGGTCAGGAACGCCTCAAGTAAGTGTACTAGCCGACTTAACTGGATTAATGAACTTAACACCTTCCTAACTTACTTACTAATTGGGTTATATGTGGTTTAGTTTATAGAATACAAGTTGTTGTTGCATTCTGGCGAAGACACTTATTTGTTAAGTATTCTATGGGAGGGTAAAATCTATGTACAACCTTATTTTCAGTATATGCCAAACCTTAAGTTAGTCCTCCTTAGTCTCTTTTCTTTAAAAGAGACTTTGACCCCTGAGTTTGTTTCGGTGTTTCTTCTCAGGGTAGTCAGCTAGGAAACACCGGCCTCATCTAGCATTAATTGACGAAAAAAATAATAATTGACGTGTAAAAGTGTTTTTATAAAACCTACTGGCAAAATAAAGATCATTTATCATTTAAGAGGGTGCATCTCGACATACATTTCACTGTTTTTCATACAACCGCTCTTACGCGATTGTGACGTTATTACACTTTTTTCATCAGATATTTTGGAAACACATTATCTTGTGGATATTATCTAGGCTTCTATGGAAATCAATTTATAAATTTGTGTAAAAATAATCCAGTTAAGACCTCTGAAAATCTGCTATTTTGCATGAACTTTGACACTTCATAATTTCCTCAAAAATTTAAAAAATCAAAAAAGTACAACATACAAGCCTAGCAAATTTTATCAAGAATCTATATAATGACAATGTTTTTCAAAAACTTTTAAGTGTTAAAAAAAACACGTATTTCCTGGAACAAGTTTTGTAAAATATTCGAGTAAATCACGGAATTACTGAATGCCAACAGAGTTTTCAGGTATTAACACTATTTTTTCGCGTTGTCTTTTTATCAAACATCATGTTGAATTGCGTTAGATGAAGTAACAAGCTTTTAAACAATGCTCGATGTTTACGATAGGCGAGTGGAAAAGCAGCCTCTTAAACAACTCTCTAGTATTTTAATGTAAAGAATTTATGTACAAAATTTCAAAGCTTGTTATGTCAGCAAAAATACATAGTCACTGGGCCATCTAGGCAACTAAGGGGTTGTTTTGCATTTGCACCCAGCTGTTTGCAAGCACTTAATGCCCGCTATGTCCTGCCGTGACCCGTGTTGTACTTAGTGTCGATGGAGTTCAATCTTGACAGGCCGGTTGGTCTAGTGGTTAATGACCCTGACTGCTATGCCGGAGGTCATGGGTTCGATTTCCACCCAGGACAAATGTTTGTGTGATGAGCACGATCATTTGTTCTGGGTGTAATTTATCTATAATATGTATGTATTTAGAAATATATAAGTATGTTTATCAGTTGTCTAGTACCCATAACAGAAGGGACTTGATGGCGCTTTGTGATAATTGTGGAATATTATTATATTATTATTATGATTTGTGACATTTTAAAATAATTTTGGGAAAAAATAAAATTGTTGTAAAAACTTATGGAATCGATTCAGTTACTAATTCAGAACAAATTATATTCAGGTTTCGCAAACACTAAACAATAATATTGTCTAACATGAATCATAACAAAACTAAACACAGCTTAACCTTGCCAAACAATCGACCTAACAGCAGACAACTCAACTCAAAAATCAATCAAAATCAAAGCCAAGGGTTCTTCAATTGCATTGAAACACCAAACGTTTACCAATTCAGTTGACAAACACGCCTGAATAGATACGTAAACGATAAAATCAATTCTACGGCAAAATGCATCGACGTACTCCAGAATTCCGAACAGACGCACGACCACAAATCACATTGTCGCCAGTGGGCACTGACCGTTACATCCTGACCCCCTATCTATGTGATTGTCGATGGCTTAGAATACCTCGTAAATGTGAAATACGTAACTTTTCAGGAGGCACAAGAAACCAACCCTTAATATCGTGTAGTTTTAATGTGTTTTATTCAAATATTTAAAACTATTGGTGTATTTCAACCGCTTGTTTCTCTTGTTTTTATTTTTTTCTGATCACACCAAACTAACTCGAGCAAGATATGCATGCAACATCGTAGATGACGCTACAGGTATCGAATCAAAATTTTGCGTGATACAAGATTGTGTGTTACGAGTTTTTCTTTTCAGAAATAACATCATCATCATCATCATTTCAGACAATACTCGTCCACTGTTGGACATAGGCCTCCCTCAAGCGTCGCCACATCGAACGTTCCTGTGCGTCCCGTATCTATCGGTTTCCCGCTACCTTCACCAGGTCATCGGTCCACCTTGTAGGAGGCCTTCCAACGCTGCGTCTTCCGGTACGCGGTCGCCACTTCAGATCCTTTCGACCCCAACGGCCATCTGTTCTGCGAGCAATGTGCCCTGCCCAATGTCATTTTAAGTTTGGTTTTTCTTCGTGCTATGTCGGCAACCTTAGTTTTCCTGCGGATATCTTCATTTTTTTTTCGATCACGCAAGGAAACCCCGATCATAGCCCTTTCCATTGCTCTTTGGGTGAATTTAAGCCTTCTGATGAGGCCCATTGTGAGCGACCACGCACTGGTCAAAGACTTTCGTCTTGAGACACTGTGGTATGTTGGACGAGAAGATACCGCGTAGCTTCCCGAACGCTGCCCAACCGAGTTGGGTTCGACAGTTGACCTCCGTTTCTCCGAAACGCCTCTTTCTCGAAAACTTCTCTTTTTCAGAAATATAATTGCATATTCGAGGTTTTCACTCCAAGCCATCGTTGTTCGAACATTGTGGAGGAAGTCAGGTATCAAGGGAGTTCAAGTCACAGTGGTCACGATAACGGTGTCTCCGGACGTCCAGTTATGTGTAACTAAGTTGTTTTCCCGGTGGGAATGTTCTGATTACGTTTCACTGCGGATCGGTTGGCCGGTATTTGTCGGTTTGCTGCTCGTAATATGGAGGAAATATCTTTAATTTGTATGTGAGTGTCGGTTTTAGGTTTCAAAACGAATTTCAGGTAGGCTTGTAAGATTAATATTCTGTTACAAACAAACTTTGACTTAATTTTTTTTTATCGTTATGAATTTGCGTTCCCTTGGGAAAACGGTCAAGTGTGAGTCGGACTTGCGCAACGGCAAAAAATCGCTTTCCTTGTAATGGAGCCCTACTTAAATTATTTTATTATAATATTTATTTTATTCTATTTTTAGTACTCGTTGTTAAAGTGGCCGACAGACGGACAACAGAGTAGCAATAGGGTTCCGTTTTTACTTTTTGGGTACGCAACCCTAAAAAAACGCATTGAGTGGGAAAAAAATGCATTGAAAACTTCAAAACTCATTATTTCTGTAAAACCAATACAGCCGTTTTGAAATGGCCACATTTTAACGAAGTTCATCGAATTACAATTGGCCATTAATGATATTCCATTCCTATTTGAAATTTAAATTAGTGTTCCTATTTCAAAATACGTCAGGTTGTGCGGTAGTGTAACCATTGCTTATTTATTTTTAAACTTAAACATACATATATGAAAACCCACTTCTACCAGTCCTGACCGCTTTTAGGCTTACGATGTAGTGTATTTTGCACTAGTGTGGAAAAGGTCGATAGCCAGGCCTCGCCATATTTTAATATTAGCTGGCCGTCAGAAAGCCCCCTCTAAGGCTCATGAGAAAAATTCACGAGCCATTTCTCATATTGAGGAATAGGTAAATATTATATGTATACCTACATACAATTTTTGTTACTTTTTAAGAGTAAATAATATAATTAAACAGTTGTACGAAAAACTTATTCTGTTTTTTTTTATTCAATTTTCTCAGCACCATGACAGAAATTACCTACTTATTCAAAAATAATATAAACCGTTTTTACTGTAATTCTAATATAGAATGGTCGTTCTCATCCACTTGTTGAGTTACACGAACATTCAGTACCAGGCAACTGAGAAAGTTTCGCGAAAAAAAAGTTTTTATGTATAAGGCACTGGCCACTTGTAATTTTTGAAAACTTTGGTTACTTAAAAGTAAAAATAACATTATTCGAATTTTGAATTTACTCCAATTTTTTTCGAGAGCCAAATCAAATTATCGTAAAAATGGATCTGCATCGAGAACATTTTCGTGCGATGATTTTCTACGACTTTAAATGTGGTCTAAAACCTGACGAGTCATTTGATCGACTTCAAATTGCTTCTATGGATGAAGGACCTTCAAAAGCATCCATCTAACGCTGGTATAGCGAATTAAGTAGTATAAATACAGATCTCGTATCTTAGTGATTGTTATTTTTGTATGTACTGATAAGTCTGAGAATAGGTCGTATACTTTTTTTTTAAACTTCTACTCTCACCTCTTGAACCTTCCAGGAGAGTTCTTGTTCGAAAGTTTAACCGGTAGGCTAGTCAACAAACGTCTGTCTTTCTCGTTAAATGACACAAAACACTAATATGCTAAATGATAGTCATCATCAGACCACTAGACGTACGGCGGCGGCGTTGCGCCACCGGTAGGTACATGGTGGATATCCTACGCAAACGTACAAAGCGTTTTGGGAACACATTCATTATGCGTACAGCTAAGGAATGGAATTCCCTGCCGGAGTCCGTGTTTCCTGCTAGCTACAACCTAGGAGTTTTTAAGCCAAGAGTGACTAGGTTATTTCTAGGCAAGCATGCTCCATTGTCGGCCACATCATAGCTTACCATCAGGTGAGAAAGTGGTCAAATGGCTCACATTTATCAATTATAAAAAAAATTACACGTCAATTTTTGCGTCAGTTTAAACTAGATGAGGCCGGTGTTTCCTAGCTGACTACCCTGAGAAGAAACACCGAAACAAACAGGGGTCAAAGACTCTTTTAAAGTTCATACAGCTAACATGTAATGGTCGAATCATATGAGAACCTGTATTATGTATACACTAATATGTCATATTAGTGTCTGAGATGGTATTTTGAGGAAAGAATCACACAGATTTGTGTGGACCTTTCCTGCAAGCAGTTTTCAGTATTCGTAGAGCTCAACATTGGACTACTAAGGAGGTCAACAAGCGTTTCATCCAGACTCAGATCCTCTCTGGAGTAGAGGAGTTATTTCATGATTTCCTACGTCAAAAACACCCTAAAAACCCTAACTGTTAAAACTCAAACTGATGAAATTATTTGCCAACGTTAGTAGGTGTTTAATTCAAATTAAACAGCAATTTTCTTTTATAATATTTGGCTAGTTAAAAATAATTTTTGAAGCCAACAGCTTCAAAGCCTAAGAATTTGTAAAGATTCCGCAGTTTTGCCAACAAACAAAACAAAAGAATTATTTCGCGAATAATTGGCGTTATTGACTGTTCAAAAAAAGAATTGGTTTTCCAAATTGAAATTTCACAATAGAGTTTCCTTATGGATTTGGTAAACATTTATGGAAGTTAATGGTAGATTGCTATAACTAAGTATTAAGATAGTGTGTTCGATAGAGGTGTCTTTAAAGCTACAGTGAATAGGCTCTTAAAATAAACTAATGCGCTTCAACCACCAATGATTGCATCACGACTTACCATCAGGTGAGATCGCAGTCAAGCATTAGTTAATATCAATTAAAAAAAACAAACATAGCCTGACAGGGAAACTGGTTTTTGTATTTTTGTTATCAACCTTGCGTTTACTCAGGTAGAACAAACATGTTTTCTTTCTTATATCATTTACAAAGATAACCGAACTCTCCTGAAAAAACCCCTTTTTTCACGACACGCATTTTTTTTTTCTTATTGTGGGAAAAAATCATCCACTGACATCCCCCGCTCTTGGGCGGAGCGGGAGATAGTGTCAGACTCTTACTGACTAAAAGACCCACCCCGTTCCTTCTAGCCTTCATACCGGGGCTCGAGCTCCCTTTCGGATAACCCTGGCCCCAGTAGGCTTTGACCCGGCTGGGTCCCTGCTGTTTCACGTTACGCCTTGAGGTATTGGTTTGTTCCGTGCAAGGATCGAACCCGCGATATACAGCGTAGTGTCCAATCGCTCAACCACAACGCCAACAGTATAAAACGGTGTACAGTAAGGCCGCAAAAGTCCATAGGAACGCTAATGATTACATTGCTACGAACCGAGCGAGCGCGATATTTCCGTGCGTATGTGTGCGCATGTATGAGTATCCACATTCCACAGATAACACACACTAAGGAACTGTCGTCGCACTGAGCTATATGGTAGCATTGATAAAATTCGTGCAAATTCGTCATGTGCTGGTAGCCGTGTGAACTAAGTGTTGGATTCGCAAATCACGTAACCCGAGTTCAAATCATGGTCGGTCCGTTGCAGTTATTTCTTACTTTGAAAATTCCCAATCTATATTGATTTAATTGTTTTTTTATATTTCTATGAAAAATACTATTGCATTTTTTGCACTAAATAGTTGCAAATTACGAATGTGATCTATTAACCACAAGAAGAATCACATTCGTAATTTGCAATTATTTAGTTGTTACATCTTTTCGATGTTATAAGGTGGAAATAAAAAGACGTGTTTAATAAAAATGTTTATTCTTTATATTTACAAATTAAACATTTATGAGAATTGTGACGTCGAATTGTTACCTAGACAAAAAGTTATCTTGTAACCGTTATCTATGTTACGCCTAAGATTGTTTGTTGGAAGTATACCCACTTAGACCATTCATAATATGAATAACGTAACAATGAACGGATATTCAAATTTTAATAAAATAAAATATAGGTAATTGTTTATATCCAGTTATTTATTGAAAAGTGATATATGATTTGGACTTTGTAAACATTTTATTTTTGTGTAACGTCACAATGAATGTATTGAGGTCATAGCTTAATTGTTCATTTTCTTGACGAAAAGAAGATTGAAACCAAACCTCAATTTCTGTTAAAAGAACTTTAGTTCTCACAAGATAATCGTCAATTAGATGAGAAAAATAAATTGAACTATAGTATTATGTTAAAACAGTGCGGGTAGAAGAATAAAAAACGAAATAGACTCATGATTATTGTCAACAAAATTGATAGCGAGTTCACTGCATTCTTAAGATGAGGCGATGGCACAAGTTAAAAGATATAGCTGTTTTAAACGAAAGTAAACACAATATAATACAGTGTTTGTTAACGAATAATCACAGATATGTTAAAATAAAATGGTAGGCCATTTAGTTTAGTTAACATTAAATATTTAGTGCGAAACGTAATCGTTCTTGTTTGTGCCTCTCTGTCAAGTACGGCTTTTTAGCAGGTTTTCTGTGATGCACGCCTTCAGCGTGAAGTGCACGGCGAACAGTATCCATCGAGGTGTCATATAATTCCGCAAAATGTCTCGTTGGTGCGAAACCATTCGTTTCGTATACGTCCACCATATGTCGTCGCTGCGCCTCGCTAATAAGCTTCGATCTCCCACTTCTCTTTCGACTAGCAAGGCTACCTTCTTCCTCATATCTTTTTAGCCAAAGATTTACAGTATTTTTCTAAAATAAAAAAAAAATATATATATTAGGCAGCTATACCTACTTCACTTCATTTTCATTATATAAAATGTTAATAATCATAATTATTGAATATAATTTTAAAATAAAACTGCATTTATTAATCCAATAACCAATCCAATAAACCCAACGATTTACGTATTTCTCTTTTAAACCTCATAAAGATACGATGAATGGATTCATAAATGGCATACTTTTTAATTAGAAGATTAATTTGTAATAAAGTTACAATTCATTAATAGCTATTATACTCACATTCAGTCCGGTTTCTTCAGATATTTGTGTTTTATTAAGACCACTTTTATGCAGCCCAATGATAGTCGCCCTCACTTCAATACTAATATTAGCCTGCATTTTGCGAATATTACAATACTGTCAACCTCACGTCACTAACCAACAACTACAACCAAACGACAGTTCATTTCGGTTAAGTTAAAACTCGTGTCTACCTCGCAGAAATCTAATTCTTTATTTAGTTTTTTTTGTGATCTACCTTTCTAACTCTAAGAAATGTGTGAACAAGTTAAAGAATAATTTAATATATGTAATGCAAATACATAACTTCCAATCGGGTAAGAACTTACAAAAAGTCAATAATTGCGTGGGATTTGAACTTGCGGCACGCTGATTTGCGCTTCAATCTGTGTGCCTATACCACTGGGCCATCTTGACTTATGATAAGTTGATGAAATTGTGAATTTCAATCATTTGTTGGCGAAACTTGAAAATAAAAGGTCGTAAGTCAAACTAAACGTCAAACGAATATGTTTTAAGAATTCTTATGGACTTTTGCAAGTGATAGTACAATAAACTGTATATAAATAAATAAATAAACACTTTCTAAGTCCATCTTCAAGTTTATAAATGAAAACTAAAGATAGAAACTTTTGTTTCTATTTAGTTTTCATTTATAAACTAATTAACTAAAAACGGTGTACAATAAACTGTCTATAAATCTATAGGTACTAATCTATACTAATATTATAAAGCTGAAGAATTTGTTTGTTTGTTTGCTTGAACGCGCTAATCTCAGGAACTACTGGTCCGATTAAAAAATATCTTTCAGTGTTAGAAAGCCTATTTATCGACGAAGGCTATATGCTATATATCATCACGCTAAGACCAATAGGAGCGAAGCACCAATGAAGAATGTTTCAAAATCGGGGGATTTTTTTCCTATTGAGAGCTTCCGCTGCGTGCGCTGCAACTTTAACCGTTTAGGTTAAAGTTTCGCAAAAATCATGTATGACAGAATTGTTCCCCTTTAAATGTTCTAAAAAAACACTTAAGGTTAGCTCACTATAACCTTTTTTATGCTAACCAAATTTGTTCTAAAATAATGCATTATTTGCGAAGGTGTTTTTATATACATGATATTAATCCATATCTAAATAAATACGTTATTCATCACAAGTATTTAATTTAAAACAAAATTGCCCTTTACATCATTAGATTTAAATGAATATCTTAGGAGATATCGCAGTTATAAAATAACATCACAGCAAAATAATTATCGAGAACTGCGCGCACAATGTGCAAAGCGGTCAGTCATGAGAGGCGAAATACGCAGAAGTACTTTAAAATAACATTACTTTAGTTTTTTGAGAATAACCTACAATCTACATGATATAAGATTATAAGACCCAGTACTTGCTCACCTATATAAACGAAGTCGCGGGTTAAAGTTAGCGTTAGCCCAAAGTAACTATTCCACGCGGACGAAGTCGCGGGCGGAAGCTAATAAATAAATAAACACTTTCTAAGTCCATCTTCAAGTTTATAAATGAAAACTAAAGATAGAAACTTTTGTTATTATTTTTAGTTTTCATTTATAAACTAACTAACTAAAAACGGTGTACAGTAAACTGTATATAAATAAATAAATAAACACTCCCGTCCATCTTCAAGTTTATAAATGAAAACTAAAGATAGAAACAAACAGATAGATTTTAGAAAACTAATCTACATCAAAAAGATTATTATAGAATTCCCGGAACTTTTCAATAACTTTGAGCAGTTATAGGAATTTGTTAACAGAATAACAGAAACAACAATTTGCGCCCACTCATTTGTTTTGTAACTTTACTGTTAACAACATAATCATACACAGATCAGATAATTGTTTTTTTAAGCTATTGCATAGCTTCTATCGCGGGCCTTGAGCGTGGAGACCGAATCCAGAAATTCCGTAACGAAAATAACCTAACACCCCCCACTCATTTGTTTTTTGAGCGTGGTGACCGATAAGAAAACAAATGAGTGAACAATCAATCAAAATTCAATTCAATGTGTGAAAGTGTAACTTCAATTAATATCAAAGAAAAAAAAACAAAGGAAAAAAAATACTGCATAAATAAAATAAATAAATAATTATAATTGCATAAGTTGATAAAAATGCTATGCAATAGCTTTACCGCGGCAGTCCCCGAGTGCCACACGTCTTTTTATTTAATTGTAGATAGGTTCGCGCTTGACCGCTATCTCACCTGATGGAAAGTGACGATGCGGTCGACGATGGAACGCTCTTACCTAGAAGAAACCTATTCACTCTCGACTTAAAGAATTGTTCCGAAATTTAGTCATCATTATCATTTCAGCGCAAAGACGTCCACTGTTGGACACAGGCCTCCCCCAAGCGTCGCCACAACGACCGATCCTGTGCGTCTCGCATCCACCGCATTCCCGCGACTCTCACCAGTAGCCCGATTCACGTAATGAAAACCGTAACGATATCGTAGCGATTTAGTCGTTTAGACCATTTCCGTATTCACATCCATCAATCGAGTTTGAACGACATCAATTTTAAAGTCGTTTGAAATTCGTCGATTTAAAAAAAATCTGTATTACATTATCCTGGTAGAATACTTATTAATGTAACTGGAAATAAGTCGATAGATCGTGAATACCGCTTTTGGATAGGACTTCAATCGAATGACTATAAAACTTGCTTTTGGATAGGACTTCGATCGAACGACTATAAAACCTGCTTTTGGATAGGACTTCGATCGAACGACTATAAAACTTCAACGATATTTGGCTTTTTTGATTTTACATAAATCAGGCCACTGTTCGTCAGTCCACTTTGTTGGAAGCCTTCCAACGCTGCGTTTTCCGATGCGCGGTTGCCACTCTGGAACCTTTCTGCCCCATCGCCCATCCGTTCTACGAGCACTGTGCCCTGCCCACTGCCGTTTTAATTTGGTGATTCTTTCATGCCAATAGTGGACGTTTTTTGATGATCTCCAGTTGTGCAGACACACACTTAAGATAAAAAACAAGACCAAACATTTTATATATCTTTATGTTTGTTACAGAAACTAAAATGGCCCAGATGTACTTAGCCGTCACCATCGTCGCGCTGTTAGCGATCTCACACGGCGTCAGCGCGAAACGTGAGTAATTAGCTACTAAGGTTCTTTTTAGAGTTCCGAACGTCACAATGGTACAACGAAACGCTTGGAGACCACTCGTGTGTCAAAATAATTATATTTTATTTAGTCCGTATTTTAGATTATAAAAAAATATTGGACACGTATTTTTTCTTTTTTCGATTAAACAAAAAATAACAAAGATATAGCCCATTAAAGTTACGTGTGACGTTACCCCGTGCGAAAAAATGCAGCACGGCGTGACGTCACACGTAACTTTAATGGGCTATATGTTTGTCATTTTTGGTTTAATTTACAAATAAAAAAATACGTGTCCCTTATTTTTGAATAATCTAAAAGACGGACTAATTACATTTTTTACGGCAACTAGCCTATTGTTTGCTGAAATGGCACCGTAGATTTACTCAGCATCACGGTATTTGCACAACTTGGATTTAGGTTGTATTGGTAAAATTATGTTTTTCCTTTTATTTTTGTTTGTCGCTGTCAGCGATAAGACCGCCATTGTACCCATAGATTTAAGTTCATGTTTATGTCATTTTTCTTTTGGTGTACAATAAAGTTTATTCTATTCTATTCTATGTCTATCTGTTGAGGCTGGCTCAAAAGACAACAGACAATATGGTCAATATGCAACACAATTGGGCATAACTGTGTTGCATAGTGACAATAGAATCCACACATGGCCTGACAGGGAAACTGGTTTTTGTTTTTAACTAATTGAGCGTCGAAAATATAAATAATTTCTTTCTTTTCTTTTTTTTTTCTTTTCTTTTCTTTTCCTTTTCTTATTTGTCCGATCTCAAATAGATAGGTGTACCAACCCCTAACTAGTTGTTTCGTTGTTACTAACCATTGGGCCAATGTTGTGTTTTAAATTAAATAATTATTATTTCGTTTATTGACTAGTATAACTTATTGAATACACTTTAAATATTTCTTAAAAAACACATGCAAAAGTATAAAAAAACGCGTGACCCAAGGGCTGGCTTTTACCTCGGACAGAATATAAGTATTGCCATACAGCGTGGCAATGCCGCCACATTAGCAATCGACAGCGATGTGGAAGAGTTTTTTGACGCCATAGTTAGTTGTAATTAGCGTAGGGGTTTTTTAGTTTTACTCTAATTGTAGTTACTTTTTTAGTAGGGACCAAACAACATTTATTATTATTATTTATTATATTGGATGTTTGAAGTGTAACTTGTGAAGATAAATAATCATTTTCCATTTGATTTTGATGATGAATATCCTTTGTATGGATTCCTTTATAGTTTTTGTTGCTTTACAAAATAATAAACCTTCAGTTACCAAGAATCTCGAAAGTTAAACATCAGCCTACGTATGATTACTTTATAACAGTGAAATGGGCCGTAAAGGAACTCTGAATCAACAATCTATGTTTATTTCTACCTCCCGATCGCCACTGAGAGTAAACTAAATTGTTTAACTTAGACACAACTTGCCGTAACTTGAGGCTTACTACACTAAACAAATGTGCAAAACTTAAGAAACTCAGCGGTACAAAGTATGCAAAAGTTATATTTATGAGCATGTTTGTACCTAAGTCAATAACTTAGATAATAAATAAGGTAATATTTTTGTCAGAAAATTCTTATTATTTAGTGTTTACTAACTGGCTTTGCCTTTGTGAAAGTGGTACTTTTATGAAAAAAATCCTGAACGATTTTTTTTTAATGTTGCAATTGTTTTTTTTTTTGGGCTTTCTGTTTTGGGCTTTCCCTATATTTTTAAAACCACCATTTAATACGAATTAGGATTACAATAACAAAAAAACGGTCAAGATATTTTGAGCATGACAATTTTTTAAAAATCCTGAAGGCGAGGCGACCATATTGACCATATTGCCATATTGACCATATTGTCTAGTGTTACGTCCATGTTTTCTTGCGCGCGATAATGTCTTTCGTGTCCATTATATGAAACACATTCTATTTTTTTTGTAGTATTTATATTTCATTTATTTAACAATAAAATGCACATTTTTCATTTTAATTTATTTACTTAAAGTTTTTTGAAGATTATATTATGAAAATATTCATTGGAATTTAAAAGCATATATAAAAACTCATTTTTTAAATCTTTTCTGTCTATTTCATCCATATCTTCGTCTGAACTATACAGAATAAAAATACTGAAAATATTTTACAATAAAAAAGGGTTTCTTAATTATTTGTGAATACTTACGGTTATTCAAAAGAAATCATTGTTTCAATGTTATGGATACAGTCTGTCTAATAAGTCAACCGACTTGGGAATTTTGTATAATATTTAATCATTAAAAAAATACTTATATTCGATGCTTTTCATAAGGTTCTTCTGTTAGAAAGAAAGAAAGAAAAACATTTATTCATGCCTCACTATACACATATAAACTAAAAATACACAATGAAAAGAAAAAACTGTTATCACTGTTAGTAAACAATGATCTCATCTCATAATCTATCTATCTCTATCATAATCAACCTTGATTATTGAACCCGTGTTGACTATATCAGATTTCATTAAATCCTAATAATTAGAGTCCATTTCACGAAAGAAGTCCCGCAGACGCAGCGCTGTATTCGCGCGACATAATGTTGCCACGGTTAAATATGGGGAAACCAGGGGAAATAATTTATAGTTCATTTACTTTCATTTTATTAACTAGGTACCTACTCGAATAGTTAGATAAGAAAAAAAATGTTTTTAATAGAATGTATTTTTAATATAATAGGTACCATTTCCATTGCTCTTTAGGTGACTTTGAGCCTTCTGGTGAGGCCCATTGTGAGCGACCACGTTTCGGAGCCATATGTCATCACTGGCAACACGCACTGGTTAAAGACTTTCGTCTTGAGACACTGTGGTATGTTGGACGAGAAGATACCGCGTAGCTTCTCGAACGCTGCCCAACCGAGTTGGATTCGACGGTTGACCTCTTTCTCGAAGTTAGACCTACCCAACTGGACTGTCTGTCCGAGGTAGACGTAATCGTCCACAACTTCGAGTGTAAAGTCTCCGACCTTAATAGGAGTGGGCGCTACATGGTTGTTAATCATGATTTTGGTTTTATCCATGTTCATTTTAAGACCCACTCTTAGAGAAGCTCTACTGAGGTCATTGAGTATTGTGCTAAGCTCCTCCATAGTCTCCGCCATGACTACTATGTCGTCGGCAAACCGAAGGTAATAATGGAAAGGGCTATGCTCGGGGTTTCCTTGCGTGAACGAATAAAAAATGAAGATATCCGCAGGAAAACTAAGGTTGCCGACATAGCACAAAGAATTGCCAAACTTAAGTGGCAATGGGCAGGGCACATTGCTCGCAGAACAGATGGCCGTTGGGGCCGAAAGGTTTTGGAGTGGCGACCGCGTACCGGAAGACGCAGTGTTGGAAGGCCTCCTACAAGGTGGACCGACGACCTGGTGAAGATAGCGGGAAACCGATGGATGCGGGACGCACAGGAACGTTCGATGTGGTGACCCTTGGGGGAGGCCTATGTCCAACAGTGGACGTGTATCGGCTGAGATGATGATGATGATGATGAGGTACCATTTGATGTCCATACTGCTAAGGTCAGATTAGTGAAAAATAAATCTTCCTGTAATTTCTAAAATATAAAATGGAGATGTTCGACCAACTTTAAATTAGAAAAATAAAATAACATTTAAAACTTTTATTCAAATTTTTATTGAATAATTATGATCGGTCATACTATGATCACTGTCAGAAGAGTGAATAGAAACAGAATCAGATTCTGTTTCACTATCACTAGCCGTGGATATAATAAATCGATCCATTGCTTCATCCATAAGACCATCATTTTTTAAATATTCTTCCTCCAAATGCTGTACATGTTTACATTGAACTGCCCAATCTTCCGCTGTAACAGTCTCAAAAGCCTCTTCTGTTAGGCGTACAATTTCTTTTGGATCTTGGCCCACGTTTTTATCCGCTACCCGTCTCTTTACAAGGCTCCACATTTTTTCGATCGGATTGAGATCGCAGTGGTAAGGCGGCAATCTTAGCAATTCATGATTGTGAGATTTTAATAATGCCTCCACGGCATATGTAGGTGGACCTTTGTTTTGTTTAATTAATTCAAATAATACAGCTTTTGTCCATGTCATGTATCTTCAAAATATACTCCCTTTTCTCGCAGCCATTCCTGCATGTCACGTTTAATACTTGACATTGTAGGTGCTTTATTTATTTGAGTGCAGTGATACGGAGCGTTGTCCATTACCACAAGTGACCTTTCAGGTAGGTTAGGAATGACTTTTTCACTCATCCATTTCAAAAAATTAGTTGAGTTCATGTCATCGTGGTAATCTGAGGATTTGGATTGGGATTTGAACATTAACAATGCACCATTAACAAAACCATTTTCAGTTCCCACATGAGCAATTATCCAACGACTCCCTGATGACTCTGACACGAACATCCCAGGCTCCTCCTCAATTTGCCAGCAACTTTTGGCATGATAAGTGTTGTGTATATAGGTCTCGTCTAAATATACTACAGGTTTTTTCTCCACATTGCGATTTCTTCGGATTCTCTCCAAATATCTTGAACGCCATGCAGTAATATCATAACGTTCCATTAGTAATTTACGTTTCGATTGGCATCGCTTATACTTGAAACCGGTGCTATGCAATATACGGTGCAATGTTGTGATGCTTCCTTGATAATTTATGTCTTCTCTCAAAGCTGCACGTAATTTAATCAATGTAGGTAATTCCTTCTTCACAACATAAAAACTGTGAATTTTTTGCCGTATAGCGCACAAATCAAATCCATCCAAGTCGAACTTTTTAGGATGCGGGCGACTCTTCCCTGGGGTGTCGATAACTTTAGAAGTACTCGCCGCTGTTGCGCCTTCTTTTGTAACTCTCGGTACAGTTTTCTCTGAAACACCTGCAATAAAATGAACAATAAAAAAAAAAATCAAACAAAGATTATTTTCGTATTTAATTACATTATTGTTGAATATAACTTTACAAATTTTTGTTGTGTTGTGTTAATTCCTTTTCAAATTTTTCTTAATAAAAATAAACTTAATTCCAATCTGTAAATCAATCGGGAAAAAATCTGTAAATGGCAGCCCCAAAATTTACCTGTCATGGCGGCGACTCTTTTGCGAACATTGCTTATTGGTATTAAAACACCGTGATTCTTGTGTTCCGCTTCACAGAACTCCTTCACCTTAATATCATTTCTCGACCTGCACTTTTTACAACTTTCGGCATCGTAAATAAACCTTATAACGCACTAATCCAATAATAAACTCACAAAATATCTACCACAACAAACGCACCTTGATAACATCGACAAACGACAACATGGCCGATCTCCCCATCTGTCAAATTTAGTTCCACAATTGTCCGCGGGACTTCTTTCGTGAAATGGACTTTACCAAAGTCGTTTAAATTATTAGACAGACTTAAAATTTAAAATAAAAACTCTTTGTAGGACTTACTATATTAAATAACTGGTAGCTAAATGTAAAAAGAAATATAGAGAAGCCTTTACAATTGAAAAAAAGTCTCCTTTTTTATTTTTAATACTTTTGCGGCGTCCATATATTTTTTTGACACGAAGTGGCCAGTATTTTGCAGTTACTCTGATTTAAAAACTTTTCACGCTACAAATTTTAATTTGCAGATGGACTTATTTCGAGATTGCAAAAGTATCTGCAACTGTAGTAGACTGCAATAGTAGATTTTGTTCAAGTGTATTGAAAACAGACTCTTGTCACACTATGGTTAGGTTAATATGTCATCTATATCACCCCCGCGTTTTTTTTTTTATTTATCACAATTTTTTTCTTACCTATTTCTTTACGGTCTACGGTGACTATTTTTTTTAAGCAAAAAGGCGCAGATTTTTAAGGTATTAATATTTAATAAAAACTGTTTACTAGTAGGCATTCCAGGGTTCCATTAGCCATCTCCCAGTTCTGGCATCAGATCCTCGTCATCATGAAAAATATTTAGAACTTGTTAAGACGAATCTAATGAGCCCAAACTCGATGAATTTACTAGAAGGCATTTCAAGGTTATGTCTCTTACCTCCGACCCATCATAAGACCAGCTTGATAGCGTCGGCATGTAGGTATTTGAGTGTTTCAAATATTAGGTCACATACCTATATGTGTTTATTAGTAAAGTATACATCCATTTAGTGTTTAAAATCCCTGCCACAGCCAACAAATGAGCTGATGACCTTGAACACCAGCACGCTTAGCCAAGTTGTTATTCTGCAATCGTTAACGCTGTCGAAAAGTGATGAAACGTATGGGAATGACGTCATCTCAACGTAAAGTCGCGTGGTCGGAACAAATGAATAGAAAATTCGTAGCCAAGTTCACATCGTTCAAAATGATAGAATGAATTTTTACAACGTTTAACGCTACATCCTTTGATAAACAAACGCTACATTGTAGAACGAGCGGCCGACGCAGATGCGTCAACATGGCTAGCCACTTATCGTTTTCTACAATTGCTGACACCGAAGCGTTGCCGATTGGAGAATGGAATTCGACACGATACGGTTGTAACTTGGCTAGGGGGGCTAAACAGATCTTCATAAATTGTACTAAGAACCATATCGATAACGTCAGCTTTCAAATAAAAAAAACGGATAAAAAACGGGCCCTTCGCTGAGGAGCTACGATGCCACAGACAGACACACCATGACACACAGACACACAGACACTCAAACACACAGACACACAGACACCTCAAACTTATAACACCCCTCTTTTCCATCGGGGGTTAAAAACAAGAGCGATTCGTTAACATAACTTAGTTCCCTCAAAAAACAAAGAACATACAGAAATGAATAAAAAACAAACCAAAACAAGATCAAATATTATGAAAAAGTGGTAAAAAAAATGACAGCCGTATGTCAATGTCAGTGGCGTAATCTAAAGTTGAAGGGATTCCACCATAAATGAGGTAAGTTCCTCACTGCGTATGGGACCCCGGAGACTGAGGCTAGAAAATGTCTTTGGACGAAAAGATTTTTGGGAAAAATATAACGTACATCATTCTCTTGACACTATAGATACAACATTTTTTTTCAGTTAAGGGCCAAGCGCCCGAAAAGTGCCATAAAACAGTGATTTTCTGAGGCCTACTCCTCCGTAACGGCTAGGTCAATTGGTTTGAAAAAAATATATGTTTATTATAGATTCATGAACAATAATATCAACACTTGACTTTTTCGTGCAATGAATACTTTTGTCAAAAAAAAAAAATTAGCAATTTCGCAACTTTTCCCTACTCCTTCGAAACGGCTTGGACCTTTAGAAACATTTTTACACATAAAAATTGGTGGTTAAATATTCTTCAAAGTGAACATTGCATATGTAAATCAATCAATATCTCGCAGAGAAAATGGATTTAAAGCGCTTTCCGGGCGCTGCTGGCCGCAAATAAATGCACAGATTTGCGTACTGCCGTCTAGGCGAGTGCGAGAGTAGCGTTCACATAATTTCGGCCAGATGGTTCAAGGAACTATACGCCTTAATGCGATACCTGAATATAGTTTGTTCTAAATCAGTAATTGGATGGATTCTAACAGCGGCGTTTCATAGCGTGCTTCAAACATTTTCATACAGTAGGCACAACGGATCTTCATCAGAGTGAGGATCGCTTTGCGCATTCCATACATTGGCGAGCCAATCGTCTTCGTTGTTAGATACATGCAGCAGCGCAGGGAGCGAATGAGGAGTGACGTCTATGACGCGATGGCGCGGCGCTGATACTCCCCGCCCCCGCGTCTCACTTTGCACCACTAAAGAGACCGAATATTTGACTTCTGCGCAACCGCTCAAGATCCGTTGTGCCTACTGTACTTTTGTTTTACCGCTCACAGCGGCAAGGTCGTGACCGGGCCGTTACCGTTTGTGCCTGTAACCAGTTGAGTGTCATATTTAGGACAGTTAGTTTTTTAAGCTATTGCATAGCGTCTATCGCGGCCAGTCGCGGGCCTTGAGCGTGGAGACCGAATCCAGAAATTCCGTAACGAAAATAACCTAACACCCCCCACTCATTTGTTTTTTGAGCGTGGTGACCGATAAGAAAACAAATGAGTGAACAATCAATCAAAATTCAATTCAATGTGTGAAAGTGTAACTTCAATTAATATCAAAGAAAAAAAAAACAACGGAAAAAAATACTGCATAAATAAAATAAATAAATAATTATAATTGCATAAGTTGATAAAAATGCTATGCAATAGCTTTACCGCGGCAGTCCCCGAGTGCCACACGTCTTTTTTTAGGGTTCCGTAGTCAACTAGGAACCCTTATAGTTTCGCCATGTCTGTCTGTCTGTCTGTCCGTCCTCGCTTAATCTCTGGGACCGTTAGCACTAGAAAGCTGAAATTTGGTACCAATATGTATGTTAATTACGCCGACAAAGTGGTAAAATAAAAATTGGAAAAAATTGTTTTATTAGTAGGAAGTGATTTTTTTTTTAATTTCAACCCTAATGTGTGATATATTGTTGGATAGGTATTTAAAAATGAATAAGGGTTTACTAAAATCATTTTTTGATAATGTCAATAATTTCGGAAATAATCGCAAAAAAAACAAAAAACAATGTGTCCTCCCCCTCTAACTTTTGAACCATAAGTTTAGAAAATATGAAAAAATTCTGAAAAGTAGAACTTTATAAGGACTATCTAGGAAAATTATTTTGAACTTGATGGAAAGAACAGTTTTTGTACAAAGACAAAAAGGTTGTACAAAATAATTTCTGGACTAAGTTTGTAGTATAATCGTATATGCAAGCATTTTTTTAAACTCATTAGTGGGTACACTTATTTTGACGGACGGGAAACTACGGAACCCTACACTGAGCGTGGCCCGACACGCTTTTGGCCGGTTTTTTTTTATATAGAATACAGTGAGTCCCTAATAAAATTCTCAGTTTCATTTCGCTGAGATCGCGGTTTTAGTGATTCCACACCACATATTTATTGTTCAATAGTATAGACACTTGAGATCTAAAACTACACAAATTATACAGTAGGGATTTAGGTTAGGAAAATTAGAAATTGGTAATTTGCCAATATCCCGTTTATTTTTATTTGAACAATTTCAAAGTAACACATTAATTGCAGCTAGAGCACAAGTAGCGCCATAGGAGGTAGCGAGAAAGACCAGAACTAATAGGAATGCGTTCCATTTTCATCACCTAAATCACAAAGTTCACTAGATTTCCGGCCACCTAGGCGCGGGCTTGCGGACGGTGAGTAATAGGTAGCTCGCCGTCCAATCATCCGGTAACCGTCCGGACCGAGCCCAAGTCGTCGACGGCACGTATCTTGTTCCACGCGCGTCTCAAGTCGTCAGTAAATTGTAGGGGCCTAGCAGGGTCGAAGCCTTTTTTCGTCGCTGTGCGAAAGGGAACCCCGGGCCCTTGAAACGAAAGCAAAGTAGGAACAGGAGTGGATTTTAGTCAGCCCTCCAGCTCCGCCCAAGGGCAGGAGTGTCATTATATGATTTCCCACCTAAAGACAAGTCCACTAAGAATTAATTTAAAACTGCCAATGAATTTCAGTCGAATAAAAATCCACCAAAACTCCATCATTCCATTTTATTAACTTATTTTGACAGGTGCTATTAAAACTTTTTAGAAATACCTTTTTTAATTTTAATAAAAGTGTGTATAAAGGTGGAATTGTTGAAATAACACCTACGTTAATTAAACAAGTTAATTTAGTTAATATTAATAAAAATGTAGAAGGGTGTGGAACTCTGTTTTAATAAGAAATAATAATTAACAGTTTATAAAAAGTTCGTTAGGAAAGTCTTTTGAAAACTAAATACAGTGTAAAACATTGTTGTAGAATAATTTATGGTGGACCGATGACCTGGTGAAGGTTGCGGGAATCCGATGGATGCGGGATGCACAGGATCGTTCATTGTGGGGACTCTTGGGGGAGGCTTATGTCCAACAGTGGACGTCTATCGGCTGAAATGATGATGATGAGAATAAAGCGTCTCCCCCAAGCGTCGCCACAACGAACGTTCCTGTGCGTCTCGAATCCATCCGTTTCCCGCAACCTTTACCATACCATAGTCATCGGTCCACCTTGTAGGAGGCCTTCCAACGCTGCATCTTCCGGTATGCGTTCGCTACGCCAAAACCTTTCGGCCCCAACGGCCATCTATTCTGCGAGCAATGTGCCCTGCCACTTAAGTTTGGCGATTCTTCGTACTATGTCAGCAACTTTGGTTCTCTCAGAACCAAAGTTTTTATTTTATTATTCTTCATTTTTTATTCGATCAGTGTCGCAATTAAACTGACTAAAGCCCACAGAGCCCCTAAAATAATTTGTAAAAGTTACCTACTGCTTACTATTTCTCGATCTTATTGTCAAATATCTTCAAATTGAATGCACACAGAGAATTTTTCATCAAAATGCGAGAAATGTGAATCACACTAATATTAAAGGCGATGTTTATATGCATGTATCCATGTGTGTCTTTGTCTGTTTGTGACTCCTTCACGCTTAAACAGCTGTACGGTTTTGAATGAAACTTGGTGCTCTCATTGTCAATGTCCAGGGGCCCAAGTCTGCTATTTTTATATATTTGTCATTCCAACACTATCCCATTGTCATTTTGCTAAAAGTTCGTAATCTGCTAATTTATAATGATCGATCATTGATCGGTCAATGGTATCGTAACAGAGTTGTGGTAGAATGATAATATCGAGCATATTAAAACCAATAACTGCACAATAACGTTCTAATGGTAGAACACTGATCAAATAAACTGTCAAAGTTTTAGCAGATTACCGCATACGTCAAATATTCATTTGTCAATATGTACGAGATTACTATTCTATGCCACTTCTTTCAATGGAGTGTCAATGGTTGTCCATTGGAAAGTTATAATGATGCCATTATATTAGTAGATTACCAAACTTGTCAAAATCTACAATTATGACATCAATGATAGACTATTCTGACACTATTGTAATAGCAGACTTGAGGCCCTGGAGTAGAACCGGTTACTTTTTATGTGCCCTTAAGATAATTTTGCATGTGAAGCCGCTGGCAAAGCTAATTCAATATAATTTTGTTATAAGGTTAAATAAGTTTTATTTTTAACCATTACTGCCCCGTTGCTAGCCAACAGCCTCCTTCAAATCTTTACAGACACTCATCTTTCACGCCGTCTCTAACCAGTCCCGTGGTACGCTTCTAGGTTATCTCGTCACCTCTGTCTAGGCCGCACTCGATGGCGCTTGCCTTCTGCAGGAACTCACTGCGTGGTGATACTTTCCCACCACTCACTGCGCCTAGCAGCCTTTTTGCAGGAAAGAAAAAACACAGTTCTCAAATGTCACATCGTAAATCACAAAACTGTAAAACTATTTTATTTTTGAAATTGGAAATCATCCAATGACTTCTCCCGCTCTCTCATGGAGAGAGAATCAGACTTTTACTGACTAAAACTACACCTGTGTCCTTCAGTGGTCCTTTTCGTTCTGGAACCACGGGTAGCGAGTAACGCCCCGATTTTGCTGACATCTCTTTGAGGAGACGATGAAACTCTACGAGCGTTTGTTGAACTAGGTATCCTATCATTATCGCTGATGAAACTTTGTTTCGGAGTCAAAATCGAGGAAAAACTTCCACAAAGAACCATTAACTGCACAAACTGACCTGAGTTACTTTCAGCAGATTTTCGTCAAATTAATGATTGAATGATTGATCGGCAGCCACCTCAAATGACTCTTTATCAACTAATGACACTTATGTCATTGAGAGTAATCGATGAACCTCATTTATCAAAATTAGTCGAATAGTTTGACAATACAAGGCCCCATTAGGAGTAGAAACTAAGTAGGTATACGTCAGTAGTTGTCTTAGTAGGGTACTACTTCGCAGAACTTAAGTGAATGAGGTAGGTATACACCGTTAAATTTTAATCTTTGAGTCCAATGACCCGTAGGTAGTTGTCGGCGTTGCGTACAAACTACCTACAGGTTATTGGACTCGCTCAGCTGACGTTTTCTTAAAGAAATTAATTTCGTACATGCGTAAATTAATACGAGTTTTGAAAAAAAGGTACTTCATTTTTTAATTTTATCTTCACAAATCGATAGTGTTTCATGTACCGGATCGACCCTCCACGGGATTAAAACGATTAAAATTTAGCGGTGTAGAATAGCAACTTAATTCAACGGCAAAATCCATACTTAAAATAATTTAAATGTGAAAGTAACTCTACGAGTATTAGTCTCTTGTTCACGTCTTCTATGGCTAAACTACTGACTTGATTTTGAAAATAAAAATAACTAGTCACATAAACTAAGTAGGTAACATAAACAAAACAACAACATATAAAAAGAACTAAAAAAAAAAGGCAAAAAGGCTCCTAACTCTGCATATTATGGTATTAAAAAAATACAACGGTAGCATTATGATAGTAAGATCAAGAGAGCGAGACACTAAGCGCCCTGAAACGTCACTTCATGTTACCTTAGGTCAAATTCAATTCAAATTAAAAAAAATATAAAAAGTCAGAAGCTAGTGCACGGTTAAAAATTGGTCGCTTCCTATGGAGAAGAACCGGCAAGAAACTCCATGATTACTCTTTTAAAAAAAAGTGGTGGTATTAATGGAATTATTGTATAATTCCATATTACAATATTAATAGATATTATGTAATAACAGTGTAGACCAGTCAATATTGTACCCAAAAGCAGAATAAAAATAATCATAATAAGAAAAAGTGAGTTGTACCTAATAAGAAGTAATCTAAGAAACCTCTTGTCTAACTTAACGATCGTAGGATTTTACAATCCTAAATCCTTCTTAAATTTTTTTTTTCATTTTACTAATAACTTCTCCCGGTATGAGTGTAATGTGAGGGCAAATCTTTTACTGACAAAAACCTCCTTCCTTCAATTGCCTATTTGCGTTCTCTCGGTAACTCTCCAAACAATCACGTAGCATGCAATGCTAAATCAAAGGTGCAATACGTGACACCACAAACACATGTTCCGCCATATCCTAGCACTTACTATTCTTTCATATAAAGTTTATTGACAATGTCAAAACGTGAGTAATCTTCATCTTTCTTCACATAATGTTCAGTAAAAGGAATAATGTTTGCTTTTCGTCACGCACTCGGGAAACTTCCAAGTGATATGTTTTTGCGTGGCTGATGACAATCGTGAGGTATACATTTATCTTTAGAGGTAGGGATACTTGTGTGGGAGAGTTTGTTGTGAGGAATAAGTTGGTACTGTTTGAGTCTAGGTCTTTGTAGAATAGAATAGAAAAATTAAAATGAACCTAGCTATGAAAAAAGATGATTTTATTATTGAAAAAGTTCAGGACTTATAATTTAATTTATAACAGTTAATTGAACAAAAATTTTAACATCGCATTGGACGCGTCTGAATTCATTAAAAAAAATAATAACTCATAATTACTGTAAGTAACTCTTTCAAAGATTAGAAGACTTATAGCAAGATTGGTAAAAAAGCCCGAATTGTGTGAAATGTTTCTCCCTACCCGTAAGGTAGGGAGAAACATATTTTGTTACTCATATCAACACTACACATTTCAATGACTGTTTGTTTATTTACCTCAAATTGTAATTTCCGAAGCATGTCAAAATCATTCTAAATGCTTAATGTATTCGACACATATACATAGGTACACGTAACAACAGTAACAATCACTATTTCAGAAAACTGATAATATTAAATGATAAATGATATTTATTTTGTAAATAGGTTTTTAAAAAACACTTTAACACGTATTTTTTTTACGTCACTTTAACCGCAGTTTAAAGGTCGATATTCATTGGGCAAATAGTTTGTATTAATAACACTTTTACTCCTATTTTTTTTCGTCAGTCTAAACTAGATGAGGCTGGTGTTTCCTAGCTGGCTGTCCTGGGAAGAAATACCGAAACAAGCCCATCTTAAATTTCATAGAGCAAATATCTATTGATCAAATCCTATAAGAACCAGGTAGATAAGTGTCTGAGATTATTTATTTTATTTTATTTAGGTAACCAACAGCAATACGTAAAGTACGTTACAGAGTAAGTGCTTTATAGTAAACTATGGCTAATAACAGGTTCCCCTTTCTAATTGGAATAATTATATAAGATAGTTTTTACTTCAAGGAAAGAACCATACAGATTTCAGTAAATCTGTCTGGCCAGGACAAGCATTGGTCTGGATTCGTATAGCTCAACTCAGGACTACTGAGGAGCTCAACGACTTGACGAACAAAACCAACGAAAAGCTAACCGTGCAGATTGTATGTCTTAGGACATACCACGGATATCTATGGGAAATACAATCTGCACGGACAGGCTAATTTGATGTATCAAATCAGCTTTAGATACTACTAATAGACTTTATTATTATATCCAAATTAATATGGGAACGAATACTCAAAACCGCACCCGTCATGTAATGACGAATTCATTTCATACTCTTTAAAATAACGTTACAACGAAATTTTACAAACGAATAATGTTTTGTTCATTATTCTTTTTCCCTAAAACAATGGTTAAATAAAATTCAGAACATTGAGAACGATAAACAGAAAGTATATATTATTTTATTTACCGACGTTCATTTGTTTTTGAATATTCAAAGAGAGAAAGTTGTAATTTCGACCGCAAAGTGAAAACAAAAGTGAGGGACACCGTGACTGATTTACCGAAAGCCTTTGATGGAAGCAAAGAGTTTTTAATATTATCAAAAAGTTCCAATAGTTTGGTTTTTAGTTTTATAAATTTTAAAGTCATCAGTGGATTTTAAAGTCGTTCTATTTTTGACAAATAAAAAAAAATTAACAAAATGATGCAAACGACTTCCAAAAAGATAATAAGTGCAAAATAATTTTAATTTCTCTTAACGATGAGACGAAACCGGAAACACTGATTGTATTTTCTAACATTTACTGTCCGCCTTACCTAAAGTTTCTAAATAGTATGCTAAAGTTCTTTAGTAAGGTTCGTACCTCTCACCACGAGAACTGGACTTGATCAAAATGGCGGTTTTCAAATGAAAAACATAATATTCAAATCCGTTGATAAATTATGGAGGATTGTATTTTTATAACGTGCAATTTAGCTTCACTTTTCTTGGACTGACCGACATTTGACTATTCAAAAGTGCCTGCAAATGGTCTATTTGAAATAAATGATTTTGATTTGATTTTGATTTTTTTCCATGTTTGTTACCTCAGGGTAACTAATACGAAAAAAGAAATACAATTGAATTGAAAACCTCTTCCGTATTCTGAAATCAGTTAAAAAAGTATTTAAGCTTTTTATTTTGGGTTAAAAAAAAAACATTAAACTTATGTCACTCAGCAGTAGCTATCAATCAGTGAATGATTTTTCATAATTCGGTCAGTACTCATGAGATTACCTCAAATCTACCTACCTTGTTTTACCTATTTAAAATATTAACTAGATTAGATGTTTAGACTCGGCGGCGGAGACCTCTCGCGCCGGGCCTTGGTTGAGGACATGGTCCGGAGCGAGGAGGAGTGGCAGGCGGTCGCCGACTTCTGCGAAGCAGTAATGCTCGCAAAGGAGGTGGCCGAACGCATCAGGCAACGGCGTTATCGCCGCCGCCGCCGCCGGGATCCTGATCCCGATTTCCGGCCAACGTAGGCGCGGGCTTGCGGACAGTGAGCAATGAGTGTATACCCATACACCATTGCTCACTGTCCGCAAGCCCGCGCAAGCACTGTCCGGCCGTCCGGTAACTGTCCGGACCAAGCCCAAGTCGTCGACGGCGCGCACTGTTCCCGCGCGGCTCAAGGAGTTGTCAGCAACAGCAGGGACCCAGCCGGGTCGAAGCCTACTGGGGCCAGGGTTATCCGAAAGGGCGCTCGAGGCCCGGTATGAAGACTAGAAGGAACGGGGTGGGTCTTTTAGTCAGTAAGAGTCTGACACTATCTCCCGCTCCGCCCAAGGGCGGGGGATGTCAATGCATGATTTTTTCCCACCATAAAAAAAAAGCTGTTTAGACTGACATTTTAAAAGGTGAAGTATCTATTAAGGATTCGCTAGATGGCGCTGCACCTAGCCTAACGTAGAAGAGAACGCTGTGTTAAAATTTATCTTTTAAAAATACTTTAAGTGAGTCTATGTAATTGAAACCAAGTTTAACAGTTAAAACATCAACCTATAACTACGTGAAAGTGTTATCTACGAAATTGATAATCCAATTAAAGAATCAAAACAAAAATAAAAATTACCAACATCCTTTATTAGTGACGACGGATAAACCAAACTCACAAGAAAACAAAGATTTGTAGTGCAAAGGAAAAAACCTGTTCGCGGTTCATGAGATAAATCAGCCTCAAAATAAAAGTGAGTTAATTAATTAATCTAAATCGAAAATTTTTTGTCAAATATCTGAATACCCAACGGGCATATTATATCCTCGAATAAATCAACCATCACCGAAAAGGAACACCAAAATTTGACGAGCAAATTGCAAGACCAAGCAGCCCGGTGGTTCTGTAATGTGACTGAGAAGAAAGTGTCCCGAGTTCGAACCGCTGTCACACAGAGACTTTTTGAGATTGTTGTTTCTGCAAAATATTGCAATCTTATCTTTCAAATAATTTAAATAAAGTTTGAAACAAGCTAATACTAAATAAGGTAATACTTATTACGATCCATCAAAGTTCGAGAATAAACGGTTATTAAAATGAATTGCGAAGCATGTAAGCAGCAAATAGCACGCGGCGAATTATTACGTTGTTCCACATGTAAACATATACACCATTATCGATGTGTAAACATGACAACATCTTTTTATATGGAAAACAAACAAAAATTAATAATGTCTTGGAGCTGTCCATCGTGTGAAAATGTAAAGAAAAGGATCCAAAGAAATGATGATACTCCCGTCCGGAGCCAGATGTTGCCTACGCTGAACGACACTACCATGTCTATTGACGATCACATTGAAGACGATCACAATACACTAGGCCATAATAGAAGAAGTATCTCTCCAGTAAGCCCAGCAAATGTACAGTTGAGTTCACAAACTACAAATTCCATCACTTTACAACAAATAAGCCAATTATTAGACGAGAAACTAGAAAATAATAAAACAGCAATATTAAACGAAATAAAATCCACAGTACAGAGTGAAATAAGTACAGCAATACACAAACTACAGTCAAAAATTACCCAAACAACAGATGCCTTACGCTTGGAACAGACCACAATAAATACAAATATAGCTAATATAGACGAAAAGATACGGAAATTAGAAATTGAAAACGACAAACTCAAGAACGAAATAAATAAGCTACAAAACCAAGATACACGAAAAAACGACAACACAAAAAGATTTGTTGTTTACGGCTTGAACGAATACTATCGGGAAACTGAAAGAGACCTTGAGGATAGAATAATATATGCATTCCAAGACACACTGAACATTGACCTAACAGGTTATATTGAGGAACTACACCGCATAGGTAGAAATGGGCTAAAACGTCCAATACATATAGAGCTCATCAGCAAGAGAATGACTAAGTATATTATATCACAGGCAAGATTTTTGAAAGGGCAGGGACTCCATATTTCAGAATATCTCGATTCAGACGCACTAAATGAAAGAAGAAAATATAGAGAAGAACGAAACCTGTCACGAAGAAACAACGAAAAATCATACGACGACACATTCGTAAGCCACACCCTGACCGCACCACAAATCTCATCAGTGGCAACCACGTCCGCTACTTCACAGCGTAGTTTCAGCCACCACGATGTAAGCCACGGTCAACCCAAAGACCATAATTTTCGACTTTAAAGTATTTATACAAAATGTGCAAAGTCTCAAAAACAAAATCCATATTCTTGAGAGCTTACTAGATAGTGAACCTTATAAAGTAATTTGCCTTACCGAGACGTGGATAAGAAATCATCAGAGAGAAACGATTACAGTCAGTGGGTATGAGTTCAGTTCGGCTTTTTGTCGACAAAACCACCGTGGAGGTGGAGTTGCCATTCTCACACGGACGGGATTAAACTGCAAAGAACTACCCGACATCACAAATCTATCTGTTGAATATGTCGTTGAATGTTGTGCCGTAGAAATTAAGTCACCAAAACTAATTATTATCCTTGTGTACAGGCCCGATCGAAATATAGAACAGTTCTTTAACTTTTTAAATCAGCTTGTGAAACTCATTTCACTAAAATATAAAAACAAACGCCTCATTATTACTGGAGATTTTAACTTAGACTATTTAAAAAACACGAAGGAATATCAGAAACTTAAAAATGTCTTGACAGAACTAAACCTACATCAAATTATAAAAACTCCTACAAGAACCACAAAATCAACATCGACTTGTATAGATCTTTTATTTACAAACAATAGCAGCACAGAATTTAAAATAACTGTTAATAATAATGGTATCTCTGATCACAATAGCTTAACATACAGCCTTAGGAATGACGAAAAGTCAAGTCTCAAAAGTTCCTACTATGTTACAAAGAGAATTTTTAACAACATTAATATGACAAAGTTTCAAACGGCATTAAATAGCATTAACTGGAGTGACATTTTTAATCAAAATTTGGACATAGATCAAACTTATAATAAATTTCATGACATTTTACAATCTAATTTGAATAAATACATACCAAAAAAACGGATAAAAATAGTGCAAAATAAAACAAATAACTATCTTACTAAGGGACTAAGAAAATCTTGCCAAAATAAAAGATTAATTAGAATTATTTCGAATCAGCTCAATAGCGTCGTATTTAAAAAACATTACAAAGAATACTCGAAAATGTTGAGAAGATGCATTACAATTTCAAAGAAACTAAATTACATAAAAGAGATGAATGCCTCAAAAAATAAAACGAAAACGATGTGGTCAGTTATCAATAATATTACAAAACCAAATAAAACCAAACAAAATCAAAAAAACATTAACTTAAAATTAAACAATACAATAATAAAATCACCGCAACAAGTTTGTACCGCATTTAACGATTATTTCGTATCAATAGGTGTAAGTAAGAGTACGAAAGCTTCGGCGCCGCCGCCGGCGTCGTGTGAGCCAGCAGTACATTCGGTGCACACGCCCGCAATAAACTCCATATACATCGAACCAGTGACCGAGCGAGAAGTTTTTAATATTATACGCGCAATGCAAAATAAACGTAGCTTCGGAGTAGACGACATCCCGCCTATTTTAGTAAAAAAGTGCACAAAGGAGCTAACATCACCTATAACTCAATTAATAAATATTTCTTTCGAAGAGGGAAGATTCCCAGAAAAACTTAAAATTGCGAAAGTACGTCCAATCGCGAAAAAAGGAGGAAATTCAGAAAATCCTAGTAATTATAGGCCTATTGCACTATTACCCACTATGTCAAAAGTTTTTGAAAAAGCAATGGCGACACGTATTAATAAATTTTTAGAAAAATATGATATTTTAGATAATAATCAATTCGGTTTTAGGAAAAAACGCTCAACTACTTTAGCGGTATATAATTACGTACAGGAAATATACAGTTGTATTAATGAAGGAAAGTACGCTGTTGGGCTATTCCTAGATATGACGAAAGCGTATGACAGGGTGTCACATAAATATCTATTACAGAAACTTTACGGATCAGGTATTAGGGGTAACGCTTTTAATTGGTTTAAATCATATTTACATAATAGAGTACAATTCGTAGAAATGGAACATTTCGATAGTATCACCCAGGAAATATACAGCATACGATCTGACATGGCTACCATAAATAATTCAATACCCCAAGGTAGTGTCTTAGGATGTCCCCTATTTATAATTTACATAAATGATTTGCCAAAAAAGATAAGTTCGTCATGTATTTTGTTCGCTGATGATGTTTCCTTATTATTTAAAACACCAGCAAACGTTGACCATTTAACCATTTTAAAAACATTCTCAGAAACCGAGCAATGGTTAAATAACCATAACTTAGAAATAAACTTATCTAAAACTAAAGTATGCCAATTTAGAACTTACCAAAGAACCCCAATAAATCTAAACATTATTAACGCAACAATTAAAATTGGATGAAGTCAACGAATTTACACTTTTAGGCCTAACATTAGACTCAAACCTAAATTGGAAGAAACATATTGAAAATACAAAAGCAAAATTGTCCCAATTTATTTATGCACTAAGCTTATTGAAACGCAATACAGACTACAACACCGCCTTATCTGCCTATTATGCGTACGCCTACTCCTGGTTAAATTATGGTATCATTGTATGGGGAGAAAGTACCGACTTCTTGGACCTCTTCATTCAGCAAAAGAAATGTATCAGAGTACTTATGAACATGGATCAACAAGAAAGTTGTAAGCCACACTTTATTAAGCAACAAATTCTTACACTACCATCAATTTATATACTGCAAAGTTGTCTATTCGTTAGGAAAAATAGGCATCTCTTTAAATCTAATATCGAACTCAATGCAAACTATAACCGACGGAACAAATCTAGACTGATAATACCCTTCACAAACTTAAAAGTGGTCGGGAAAAGTCCATACTCAAGACTAGCTAACATATTTAATAAACTACCCGAAAGTTTAAAATCTATACCAAATGACTTAACGTTCTCGAAACAGTTGAAATCTCTGTTAGTAAAAAAAGGCTACTATACCGTGGAGGAATTTAAAACTGACAAATTGTAAATAGATAAACCTTATAATATGCAACAAATATATGACTATTACGAAATTTTTTATATGATTAAAATTAATGACTTAATTGACAATTATTTAATTTAATTTAATTTAAAGTATTGACTAATGTTTAGCATAATTTAAAAAATTGTAATAATGATGATGATGAATAATAATATTAATATTAATTAGAATCAATATAATATAATGTAATTTAATAATTTATATGTAAAATTTGCAGTGCCCTTCCAGGGTGCATGTTAATACTGTGTCATGAAATTTTAATGCATGCTTAATATCCAGTGTTTTACATGTCAGCAAATAAATAAATAAATAAATAAATAAATAAATAAATAAATTGTTAGGGTGGAATCAGACGGTTTACTCATAAAAATGTTCACTCGAGCGCGTTTCATTTTTCATTCATTCCATGTTCACACGTTTTATATGCAGTGACGTAGAAATGAACATTCACTTGCTCTTTAATAATACTAGTTTCTGCCAGTGACTTTGCCCGCGTGAAAGTAGATTTTTCTACAAACTTAAGACCCCTATTTCATTCTACTTAGGGTTGAATTTTGAAAATACATCTCTTAGTGTTCACTTTCGTCTTATGAGGAAACCTCGTGCAAAACTTCACGCTCCTAGTCTCAATAGTTCCTAGTCTCTCAGTTGATATATCAGTCAGTAAGTTTCTTTTTTTATAAAATTAATAGATGTCGCTATTCAGCGATATTTTTTCGCTTGTATTCCCACGCTTTCAAACAGCTTTGATTTTTAGAAATTTTATATGTTTACAAAAAAAAAAAAAATTGCTTGTTAAGTTTTCTTCAAAATATACATACTTAGTATATGTAAAACAATCACAGTTTTGCAAAGAAAATGGTTTTAAATGTCAGCGGGACTATATGGGCGCAAGCGGCAGTACGAGTATGTGTGCATTTGATTCCGGCCAAATGTGCCGATTGTATACGGTTGTAGATGCAACTTGACTGACCTTAAAAAACGCTTCATTGTCGTTTTGTACACACGGGTGTACGAAATTTATTGAGCCGAATATTGGTCTCTACAGCATTAGTTTTAGTATTGCGAAACCCGGAACACGTCTAGTATATTTATGTAAAGAATCTATGTACAAAATTTCATAACTGTATCGTGAAAAATCACAAAGTTATAAGCTTACATAATCACTGGGCCATCCAGGTGACTGAGAGGTTGTTTTGCACTTGCACCCAGCTGTTTGTTAACCCCTTATACCCGCTATGACCTGCCGTGACCTGTGTTGTACTTAGTGTCGGTGGTGTTCAACTTGTGACCTTTCAAACATTTTTGGGAAAAAATATAACATGGTGTAAAAACTATTGGAATCCATTCAGTTACTAATTCTGAACGAACTATATTCAGGTTTCACATAAATTAAAATTAATGTTTTATATACAATCTTCGTTTTGGAAAAACCTGTTTATTTTTGGTGATTTTACGTAAAAACACGCAATTAAGCAATAATTACGCCCCGGGGGCGCGAGGGGTTAAGGGTCTATACGTCTTAACCTAAGTTGAACTTATGTACGTACGATCCTGTCTAAACCAAGTCAGTTTGGTTTACGTAACATTGGTTGCGTGATATTTGATCGCAGCCTTAGGCCTACCACGTACAAACAACGGCTGTACCAGCCACAACAGATTGTAAACAATCTGTTATTGTTTCTAACTTTCAAATAAACTATTTTGGTAACCCAATCGTTAATTTGATATGGCATCGATAAGGCTACGTTTCCAGATGTGCGACAGAAATGTATCGAGCGAGGATGTATAGATATTTTTTAAAATTGATATATACTAGTGCTTGACTGCAATCCCACCTTATAGTAAGCAGTGATGCAATCTCTGATGGTGAAGCACACTAGTTTATTAAGAGTCCAGTCACTCTAGCCTTGAAGACACCTAAATTATAATCGGACGGGAAGACCACAGCTGTAATGTGAAAATGTATGGGATTTCCGCAAAAGCTTTGCGAGGAAAATGTGTTGTACGAGGATGTGTTGTGGAGCTGTGAAAATGCGTATTAATGAGCGATGCGCACTTCTATAAAATAAAATTAAAAAGCCTTTTAATCCACTACTTACAATTACAGAAACTCGTTTAGTTATGAAAACCATTTTAAAGCTCTTTTTCTCAATATATTAACATAAACTCGTTCCTTCATCTGTTTCTTCTATTCTGGATTGTCATCGCTATTTATAACGGTCTAACTAACGCTCTGCGGCGCGGCCGTAGGCCTCCCCTAAATCGCTCCACGTTTTCCTATCGCGCGCTTTCTGCATCCAGTTTGGTATATCAATACTTAATAATAAAAAAATGGAAATTTCCGTTACAACTTATGGCCTGATGGCAAAAAACTTCAATGACCATCTGTCGAAACTGTCAGAAGGTCTGATTGATTGGAATCGCATTGTACTACCACTGGTAGTTTGAACCCTGCTCCCGATACCACAGACTAATAGACATATTTTATATTTTTATATCTTTTTTCTTTAAAATATTTGAAAATGATTTAAATATTAAATATTTTATTAATTGAACGCAGCTATAGGAATGAGATGGCAAGTGTGAGAAAGAGAGAGAGGATAACCTAGCTAGGACACGTTAGGACGACGGCATTGGATGGCATTATTAAGAAAACGTGTGCTAAAGAAACAGATTATAAGACGTGGTAAAAAGGCTCTGTTTTATTCCCAATCCCCAACCCCACATAAATATTTGAATAATAGACAATTTTCGAAGAATAAACAAACGAAATAAACGTAAAAAAAAAATATTGAGAGCCATCCTAAAAATACAAAACATAACCTATAAAAAATGCATTAATCGAGTACGAATGCAGTCATCAGTATTAAACAGCGCATAACGTAATTTAAAGTTTAAAATTCTTAACGTAACTAAGTTCTTAGAAAGTCGCTCGAAGTTTTTGGGCATATTATTACGGATGCAAAAGTAGTCAAAAGAATATTTTCGTGTGTTCGCGTAGTTTGCCGAGTTAAAAGTCAAGCAGCAGAGATCTTTTGTGTGACTTAGGGCCTGTGCACACCACGTTTTTTAAACGCGCCGTTGACGCGCGTTTTAGAAACGTGCGTCGACGGCGCGCTTTTATCCTATTAAAAGTCTACAGGCTGCGTCTGACTCGCGTGCGTATCGCGTCTGTATCGCTACAAACGCGCGTCAGCGGCGCGTTTAAAAAACGTGGTGTGCAAAGGCCCTTACTCTCTTATATTTCAGGAGTAGGTATGCCTGTAAAGTAGTTCATGGAAATATATGGTATAGTAGGTAAGAGCTTATCTTTGGGCCTTGGCAGTTTAATTATGTCTTTAAGCTTCTGTGAATGCATCACTATTACTAATTATTTCAGCCGAACGACGTACGCTTGTACTCGTAACAAAAATGCTTTTAGACCAAGAATTTAAGACCTTTCGCCTTACATTATCTCGCAGTGATTTTGAACTATCATGAAAGATGAGCTTTAACAGTTTGAATATGTCTTTAGCTTTTTATGATTTCATCATCATTACTCATCATGTCAGCTAAAAGACGTCCACTGTTGGTCATGGGGGCCAAGTGTCACCAACCAGTCTTTTGCGTTTCGCATCCGTTAGATTCTTTCGGACCTCATCTTTCCGCCCCATCGATAATCTGTTCTATGAGCAATATACCCTGCCCACTGCCGCATTCATCGGGCAATGTCGGTTACCTTGGTTCTTTAATGTAGATTTTTAAATTCTGAATTAGAATTTGGGTATTTACTAGAAAGTAAATGTACTTTAGTCTGAAGTCACTCAAATTTTTTATTAATCAATCAATCATCATATCTACTCTACCCTAAAAATCACTCTTTTGGTATTCAAGTACGGTTTGCTAACATACTTGTCTACAGATACCCCTGATTTCTTTTTAATTAACCTAAACCCAATAAAAATATACATTGATTTTCAAAGAAGTCTATCGCTCATTAAATACATTTCCAAGTGCCTGTTAAGTGTGGGGTAAAATTCTTCAAGTTCGCCATAAGTAAATCATAATTATGCGGAAAATAATATCTACATGAGTTAAGAGGCATACTGGACCTAAAATGCGGCCAATCTCGGACTTCATGCAATAGAAAGAGACTCGCAAAGAAAATGTTTGTAAAATTATATATAGGCGATATAAAAAAAAAACAACAGAAATCTGAAAAATAATCAGAATGGTTGCCTGTATCTATATTAGTCCGGTTTTTAATCAATAAAAGTAATTTTTGGAGGCATCTTCGTGTTTTTTTTCTATCGTACTAAATTTGCTGTATGCCTGAAGAATCAAATCCATTGGTCTGTTTCTGTTTACTGCAGTGTATCAAATAATTTTGCGCATTATAAAATTTGCGATCACTTCCAGCAGTCCTCTTAAAATTAAATATCTGTAGAAGAAAAAGAAGCCATTTTGGAAAAAATTGTTCAATTAAAGGTTTAATGTGTCAAGGGAATTAATTTATAAAATGTCTATTAAAAAGTCGCTTTCAGTGTTCGATTTGCACCTGTTTTTTTTAGGTGGCCAATCCAATGACTTCTCCCGCTCTTTCGTTTCAGATTTTTACGACTAAAACTGACTAAAACTCACTCCTATGTTTCTTCTTTGCATTGTGTTCCAAGGCTCCAGATTTTTCTTTTAGAGAAATGCACCCGTGGGAAGCCGGGACGGATAACTAGTTAAAACTAAATCGTTCCTGTATGCAAAACTAAAGTAGTCATTGGAGAAAAAACAAAAACCTTAATAGAAACTAGTTAAAAGTCAAGTTGCGTAACAGCCATTATTGTGAACTCAAGTTAAATACTTTTAATTCTAGTACTAATTGGTCTCCTGGCTAATTATTCTGTGCAAGTTCTTTCTAGATAGAATCTGAGATGAGAAAGTCTGCAAGGACCTGAAGTTGCACCTTATGGAGTTTTTATGTTTGTATAGCGTTGGTTTTCTAACCCAAAAAGATTGAACCCAGACGTACGGCGATGCGCCACCGGCACATGGTGGACATCCCATCTATACGCACAAAAAGACAAAATGTTTTGGGAACATTGTGCATACAACTAAGAAGTGGGATTCCCTCCCGAATTGCCAACCTGGGGAATGGGGATCTTTAAGTAAAAAAAGAATAGATTTCTTCTAGGTTAGCGTGCTCCATCGTCGACCACATCGTCACTTTCCATCAGGTGAGATAGGGGTCAAGCGCGAGCCTATCAACAATTAACAGAAATGGAGAACATTGATAGATTAGGCAGGTAACATAGAAATTCTTTATCAGGTTTAGAACTCATGGTACATCCTTACATATTATAAAAACAATGTACCCCACCGCGTTTGTCTCTCTGTATGGAGAGCGAGATGAGTCGCTATAAACTCAAATGATAATTATGATATTAATTTCCTCCTCCTTGCGTCGTATTCCTCAATGCTGAGGGTCGTGACCGTTAAAAACACTTTTGCACGTCAATATTTTCGTCCGTTTAAACTAGATGAGGTCGGTGTTTCCTACCTGACTACCCTGACAAGAAACACCGAAACAAACTCAGGGGTCAAAAGTCTCTTAAAGTCCATACAGCAAACATGTAATGGTCAAATCATATGAGAACCATGCATGATTATTGTCTGAGATGGTCTTTTAAGTAATGAACCACACAGATTTGAGTGGACCTGTCCAATCAATGCAAGCATTTGTCAATATTCGTATAGCTCAACTTAGGAATACTAAGGAGCTCAACGATTTGACGATACAATAACAAGGAAAGAACATTTAGGCATGTCGCAGAAATACTCAAAATGCCAGACATACGTCAAAATAACTGAAAAGAAAAGATTTTCCATATCTCATCCTATGGGGATGAAACGGAGTCCAAAGTTTGTATGGAGAAGTCTATTTACATGCGGGCGAAGCCGCTGGCAAAAGCTAGTGTAAGTATAAACTAACATAAATCCACACTAAAAGTATTGTACAAGATAAAAGATATCTTCGTGTTCAACATGTTGTATTAAGTTTTATGAAGCAGTCCATTGCAACTTCAAAATGCATTTCACGAAGCTATGCTCAGGGGATTTTAACTTGGACTTTGCTGTTTTAATGTGTAGGTGTTTCTTGATTTACTGGGAATGCATCCAACTTTACTTGTGGAGGTAGATAGCATTAAGAGCGACCAATTCAAGATACATTTTTATACAACCATTCTTATTGCATTACCTACAACCAATCCTCCTTAAATTCAAGTTACGATTTTGACCCCTAATGAAGGAATAGCTGATAAAAGATTTATAATAACAGTTGCCCCTCAAAATGATATTTGGGCCCAAGGTAAAACATATCCTATTATAATTATGACGTTAATATACATTTTTGTCTGGATATTTTGGAACACAATGATATATTGTGGGATTATCTAGGTTTTTATTGAAATCAAAATAAAATTTAGTGTATAATTAAACCAGTAAAGACCTCTGAAAATCTGCTATTTTGTATGAACTTTGGCACTTCATAATGTACTCATAAATTAAAAAATATATCTGTAGACAGCTTGCACATTTATTCGAAATTCTGAATGACGAATTTTTTTCCCGAAGACTTAAAAAAAGAAACACGTCTGACGGAATTGCCGAATGCCAACAGAGCGCTCATGCGTTATTTCTATTTTTTTGGGTAGTCTGTTTATTAAACATTGCGTTAGATGAAACAGCAAGCTTTTGAACGATGCTCACGTTGATGGTAAACGAGTAGAGTAGAGCCCTCTTAAGTACCTAACATTGTGCATGCATTTCCAACCTTAAAAAAAATGCTTTCCCCAAGAACCATTTTTCGCGCAACTACGGACTTCTTCCAACGTAAACTGTTCTATACCTACATTTCTCCATCTGGACAGCATCGGAATTGAATGCATTTGCATAATCTTAAACAATGTAAGTAATGCATTTAAAGATGTTCATTGTGCGCAATCTGGTCATGCAATAGTGGCGGCACATTTTTAGTTTTTTAGACAAATAATAATTTATTAAAGATTTTTATTTCATCCAAGAAAAATGTTTGAGAGATGTAAATAAACCTGACAACAATTCAAAATAAAGTTATAGGTAGGTATTTATAAAACTTTCACAGCTAGAAAACATCGGCTTTAGCTAGTTTTAATTGACGAAAAAGTTGTTGTGTAAAGTGTTTTTTTTTAATACCTAATCTATTTGCAAACAAAACATATAATTTATCTTTCATATTGAATTATTTTTTATTTATGTCCTAGAACCAAAAATTCGAAGACATGTGACATCCACCAACCCGCACTGGGCTGGCGTGGTGGATGATGGCCCATTCCCTCTCCTAGAGAGGCCTAAGTCTCAACAGTGGGAACATTATAAGGCCGATTATGCTATGCTATGCTATTGTATTATTAATCTATTTTAAAACTGCTAAATAAATACCAATATAATAAAAAAAAAGACGTGTGGCACTCGGGGACTGCCGCGGTAAAGCTATTGCATAGCATTTTTATCAACTTATGCAATTATAATTATTTATTTATTTTATTTATGCAGTATTTTTTTTTCTTTGATATTAATTGAAGTTACACTTTCACACATTGAATTGAATTTTGATTGATTAATTGTACTCATTTGTTTTCTTATCGGTCACCACGCTCAAAAAAGAAATGAGTGGGGGGTGTTAGGTTATTTTCGTTACGGAATTTCTGGATTCGGTCTCCACGCTCAAGGCCCGCGATAGAAGCTATGCAATAGCTTAAAAAATATAGCAAAACAATTCTAACTATATTTCAGTCAAATAAAAGACATTTCTTCCTCATAACCCAACATTGTTCCACTAAATCTGTACTTCAAAATGATCTGTAAGCCAGTAACAATTAAGCTTGCATCGCTTATAAGACAGACCGTCTCCTCTGGTCCATTCATTACTGCAGGACAGATTGGCTTAGTTTGACATTCATGAAGACGAGATGCCGTCTGCACGTAGTTATAATGATTAAATAATACTGCACGAAGACACGGGCAGTAAGAAAACACGAAAATTACTATCTTATTTTTATATTATTGTAGTTTGTAATGTAATCTATATACTTATAATAAATCTGTAGAAGTGAAAATTCTGTACATTGAAAATATTAAAAAAATAAATGGCAGGGGGTGTTACTAGACCGACACCGAAACCAAAAATGTTATTAAAAAATTTTTTGTCTGTCTGTCTGTCTGTTTTTTCAGGCATCACGCAAAAACTACCGGTTCGATTACGATGAAACTTGGTATAATTATTCTTTAATATCCTGGGCACCACACTGGGTACTTTTATCCCGGAAAAGTATATACAATAAAAACAAACTTAATTTTGCGGTTCGATCCCTGGACCCGATTACTGTACCAACTGCAAATAATAAGTTTGTCGTAGGTTACGTCACCCGCAGTGGAGTTCGCTAAGGGGAGTTCACTAACCCCCCACAGAAAGGGGAACCGTGTTACCTCGAATTTAACGCGAGCGAAGCCGCGGGCAAAAGCTAGTAATCGAATATTATAAAGGAGAACTTTATTAAGTATTATTTTCATATTGTATGCTGCGCTCATATCTATGTAGATTGTGTTAGTTACAAGTTTATCTATTTTAACTTAGTTTTTGTTGTGTGTTTGGTTCAGTCCTCAAAATTTAAAATTTCTTGTAGAGATATCAAGGTTTGCTGTAAGAAAACACAATGTTGGGTTAAGCTCGCCTGTGTGCATCGGCTATCTTACTGTTTATATTTTATTAAAGTTATGTACAATAGAGAATATTAATACACCCTTAAATTTTGATCGCTTTAATCCTGTGGAGGGTCGATTCGGTAGGTACATGAAACACTATCGATTTGTAAAGATAAAATTAAAAAATAAAGTACCTCTTTTCAAAACTCGTATTAATTTACGCATGTACGAAATTAATTTCTCTAAGAAAACGTCAGCTGAGCGAGTCCAATGACCTGTAGATAGTAGTCGGCGTTAAGTACAAACTACCTACAGGTCATTGGACTCACTCAGTTGACGTTTTTATAAAGAAATTAATTTCGTACATACGTAAATTAATACGAGTTTTGAAAGAGAGGTACTTTATTTTTTAATTTTATATTTACTAATCGATAGTATTTCATGTACCAGATCGACCCTCCACGGGAATAAAGCGATCAAAATTTAGCGGTATATGTGAATGTTTTATGATATGTCAATCCTTTTTTGGCCATATCAGTGATGTAGGATTTCTATGATGACAAAAGTTTTAAAGAAAGTAGGCCAAACAAGGATTGACATATTATTAAAATTTAACGTTTAAAACGATCTGACCAGTTTTACTCGACCACAAATATCATGAAGTTCTAAGATCTGGTCACGACATAAGCATCATACTTCATAAATGATGGCAAAACATTTATTGAAGACGTAGACAAGCATCATACTTCATCAATGATGGCAAAATATTTATTGAAGACGTAGATAAGCACCATACTTCATCAATGATGGCAAAACATTTATTGAAGACGTAGATAAGCATCATACTTCATCAATGATGGCAAAACATTTATTGAAGACGTAGATAAGCATCATACTTCATCAATGATGGCAAAACATTTATTGAAGACGTAGACAAGCAACATACTTCATCAATGATGGCAAAACATTTATTGAAGACTTAGACAAGCATCATACTTCATCAATGATGGCAAAACATTTATTGAAGACGTAGATAAGCATCATAATTCATCAATGATGGCAAAACATTTATTGAAGACGTAGACAAGCATCATACTTCATCAATGATGGCAAAACATTTATTGAAGACGTAGATAAGCATCATACTTCATCAATGATGGCAAAACATTTATTGAAGACGTAGACAAGCAACATACTTCATCAATGATGGCAAAACATTTATTGAAGACTTAGACAAGCATCATACTTCATCAATGATGGCAAAACATTTATTGAAGACGTAGACAAGCATCATACTTCATCAATGATGGCAAAACATTTATTGAAGACGTAGATAAGCATCATACTTCATCAATGATGGCAAAACATTTATTGAAGACGTAGATAAGCATCATATTTCATCAATGATGGCAAAACATTTATTGAAGACGTAGATAAGCATCAAACTTCATCAATGATGGCAAAACATTTATTGAAGACGTCGATAAGCATCATATTTCATTAATGATGGCAAAACGTTTATTGAAGACTTAGACAAGCATCATACTTCATCAATGATGGCAAAACATTTATTGAAGACATATACGACAGTTTAAGACAGGACTTTTTATTTCTATTAACTTGAGTGAAAACTGTGATCTTGATGAGCCAGGAAAGCCACGTAATTGCTCAATTACGTAGCTTTCCTGGAAACTTGTCCTACTTAGGAATTAGATACTTCCTACTTTAAGTAATTAAGGGTATCGGTACTTTCTGGACATTTAGGTCGGTTTTCTTTAAAATTTTACCTATTATTACCGTTTAATTTAACTTTTATTTCGTAGGCATTAATAACAAAAAAAGCGGCTACAATACTAAGTATTTACTGCAGCTGCCTTTTACCATGTCACCTACGCAGTAAAAGCCAAAATTGATTGAACAGACAGTAAAAAAGGATCATAAGTCCTTTTTTTACGGACTTATGAAATTGGTGTTTTATGGAACAAGTTACTACAAGTTCAAAGAAACTATAAGTATTCTTTTTTTCTAAATTAGTTATTTATTTGTTTCTTTGTGCTTTGTATTTTCTGTGATATCACAGAATTTATAACCATGAAATTTAATAAGAAAAGTGTTTTCATAATAGTATTTCCTACGTGGAAACTATGTATTAACTATGTACCTAATTCCGCCTAGCCCGTTCCATCATCGGACTACCAGATGTACGGCGATGCGCCACCGGTACATGGTGGTCATCTCACCTACACGCACAAAACGTTTTGGGAACACATTCATTGTGTGTGCAGCTAAGGAGTGGAATTCCTTGCTGGAGTCTGTGTTTCCTGATAGCGATAATCCGGGAATCTTTAAGTCGAGAGTGAATAGGTTTCTTCTAGGTAAGCGCGTTCCATCGTCGACCGCATCGTTGCTTTCCATTAGGTAAGATAGCGGTCAAGCGCAAATCTATCAACAATAAAAAATATATATATATATTTCAAAAGGAGGAGTAAACTACCCTACAATCTATTCCTTCATTCGCCCTTTGAGTTCGGGGTGTTTCGGATGTTTTCGTAGCAAAATAACTTTACCTAACATCCACCTTGTTTGTCACGCAGTTGTAGATAAATATTATAGATACACTATGAATACTGATAGGGTTCTTTACACAATACACACATCTCATTTATTCGTTTTTCTTCATAAAATTACCATAAATATCACTTACATTGAAATGATTGCCTCATAAAGTGAATCCTCATTCATTATTTATGGAACTTAAATAAAATACATAATGTACAAAGTTTTTATATACCTATCGCGGGCGTGCCTACTTTAATTTTTAAGTTTATTTTCTTAGCCGATAAGAGAGAAAGAAAGAAGAGTTTATTTGCGTCAAACATGGCGTATATCTTAAAAAGAAAACAAAATACAATAACGACTTTTATCTAGGCAGTAAATAGGATATGCGTCACATTCGCGCAAAACGGCCAGCGCTCAGCATAATGCTGGGGCTCGTGTATTTTCAGCATCAGCCGTCGTCGACAGTGAGACCACAAAAAATATAGACCGGTACAGAAGTCAATCTACATACAAGGCGCGCTCGAGCAACGCACACATAGACACCGCTCACGGACACGATATCTCGGAGCGTCTCGGCCCGCTCGTCGAACAGTTCCGGCTCAAACGCTCATTAGTGTGCGTCCACTGAGAGTAGGTATAAAAAGTAAAGTATATACATGAGATTGTCTTCTGTACCTATCTATTTGTTCCTACCTATCTGTTCTTTTGTGGTGAGACGCTGATCGGCTAGCAAGGATTACATCTTATACTTAGTAAACTAAAAATAGGTAACAATGTGTATTTTTATTAAAATATTATTATTATTGATAGACTCAGGTTTGATCACTATGTCACCTGATGTTCCAAGACGTGTTCGACGATATATTCAAGAAATTAATCATGAATTAACTGCTCATGCTCCAGGTGGAGTGGTTTTGTCAGCCTTTTACTGGTTAAAAGCAACCCATGTTCCTTCGCCGGAGGACACGGTGGAGTATACGATGGAGGTATGAGCACCACCGTGTCCTCGTGGGGGCGACCTCTCGCGCCAGACGCTGTTAAAGGCGTGTGAGGTGGAAGTGAAATGAGGAGGAGTGGCAGGCGGTCACTTCCTTTTGCGAAGCAGTAATTGCTAGCGAAGGTGGTGGCTGCACGAGTGAGGAAACGTACTTCGTTACGCTCCAGCCACCGGCATCCCGACCCCGATTTTCCGCCACGTAGGCGTGGGCTTGCGGCCGTCGCCAATGCTTAGTGTTCCACGCGCGTTTCAAGGAGATCACGGCATCTAATGACAACCCCCGCTCTTGGGAGGAGCGGGAGATAGTGTCAGACTCTTACTGACTAAAAACCCACCTCGTTCCTTCAAGCCTTCATACCGGGGCTCGAGCTAACCTTTCGAAACTAACCCTGGCCCCGGTAGGCCTCGACCCAACTGGGTCTCTGCTGTTGCTGACAACTCTTTGAGGCGCGCGGGAACAGTGCGCGCCGTCGACGACTTGGGCTCGGTCCGGACAGTTACCGGACGGTCCGCAAGCACCGCTTTTAATTCCTGACTGAACATAATTTTTCCTTCATTTTTACATCACATATTTTCTTCTTCATTTGATACAGTGCATGTTAAAGAACCTACTTTTTATCGTGACATGCACGCTGTTACGCGAATAACTTGTTAACCTGCTGACACGTATGTGTGAAGGCATACTCGTAGTTATATTTATATTAATTAAAACTATTTTCTCATTGAGAAAACTCAGAAAAAACACAAGGCACATATTAGTTCATCATCATATTTTCAGCCGAAAGACGTCCATTACCAGACATAGGCCTCCCCCAAGTGTCGCCACAATGACCGATATCGGATTCCCGCGACTCTGACCAGGTCATCGGTCCAACTTGTGGGAGGCCTTCTAACGCTGCGTCTTCCGGTACACGGTCGCCAGAACCTTTCGTCGCATGACAGTATTTTTAGAGATTACCTCCTACAAACAAAAATACATAAAAATAAACTTTACCTATTTTAATATTAAAGTATAGACAACGAGAATCCTAAATAAACTTTTTGTGCAAAGTTAATTACGACCAACTTCAGCAACACCGAGATAGACTTTAGCAAAAACATTCAGCGTCTGTTTTGTGAGTTCTGATCTATAATTATTATTGTTTTGCTGTTTGTTTATATATCGAAGTAACGCCCATTTATCGATGGTAATAGAAGATTGAAATAAGGCATAAAACTAGGCAAAATTTAAAGGCATTCACGTAGAAATTAGCACAAATATATAGGTAACTTGCTTTTGCCCGCGCGGCTTCGCTCCCGTTCTTCCCTACTCCACTTTACTATACCCTACTCTACTCTACTCTACCCTACTATACCCTACTCTACCCTACTCTACCCTACTCTACCTTGCTATACCCTACTCTACCCTACTCTACCCTACCCTATCCTACTCTACCCTACTCTACACTACTCTACACTACTCTACCCTACTCTATCCTACCGAACACACAAACCATCTACTAAATAGTCCGAACAAAGCTTAAACATTTGGTTTGGATAGGTGAGCCCGTTCTTGAGTTATAAAATTACAACGAAAAGTGGCATTGGTTTTTATATACGAGTATATAGATAACTAAACGCTGTTGCCAGCCTCGCCCGTGTCATAATAGAAAATGATCTCAAGAGAACATACTCCCGGTATAAAAAGTATCCAATGCTAACCAAGGATAGGGGTCTTCCCGTGTACCAAGTTTCATCGAAATCCGTTCAGCCAGACTAAGCGTTTCGTTTCGTCGTTTATACATAGAAGGGCTGGAACAATTTGCCTGCTGCGGTCTTCACATCTGATTACAATTTAGGTGCCTTGAAGGCTAGAGTGAATAGGCTCTTAACAAACTAGTGCGCTACACCATCTACGATTGTATAACTGCTTACCATCTCGTCGGATCGCAAGGACTGGTTTATATCAATTTAAAAAAAATCGGCCAAGTGCGAGTCGGACTCGCCCATGGAGGGTTTCGTAGCAGCAAATAACGTAATATAAAAGTTCTTGTAGTTCGTTGTAACTTTGATCGATGTTTTAATAATAGTGTGTTTTTTTAGATTTATGACGTATTAAAAAAAAAAACTACTTACTAGATCTCGTTCAAACCAATTTTTGTTGGTAGATTGCATGGTAATATTTATCATATATTTTTTTTAGTTTTATCATTCTCTTATTTTAGAAGTTACAGGGCCCTCCTGTAACTTCTAAAATAAGAGGGGACACACATTTTACCACTTTGGAAGTGTCTCTCGCGTAAACTATTCAATTTAGAAAAAAAATATATTAAAAACCTCGATATCATTTTTGAAGACCTATCCATAGATACCCCACTCATATGGGTTTGGTGAAAAAAAATTATTGAGTTTCAGTTCTAAGTATGGGGACCCCCAAAATTTATTGCTTTTTTTCTATTTTTGTGTGTAAATCTTAATGCGGTTTACAGAATACATCTACTTACTAAGTTTCAACAGTATAGCTCTTATAGTTTCGGAAAAAAGTGGCTGTGACATACGGACGGACAGACAGACAGATAGACATGACGAATCTATAAGGGTTCCGTATTTTGCCATTTGGCTACGGAACCCTAAAAGGTGGTTCGTGAATGAAGATGTAACAAACATACATACACGCGCGCGCACACACATAACTTACAAAAAATGTTTGCCTGTATAATATTATAGTGTGACTAGCTTCTGCCCGCGGTCGCACCCATAAAAGTAAATGTAGATTTCTCCATACAAACTTCCAACACCCTTTTTACCCCCTTAGGGGTAGAGATTCGCAAAATCCGTTCTTAGATGTCTACACCGGGAACCTATCTGCCAAATTTTAAGATTGTAGGTGTCATAGTTACTGAGATTATTTTCGTGATTAATCAGTGAGTAGTATTTCGCTTTTAATATAGATTAACTGATTAGTACCTAAAGAAAACTGAATATTTTTTTGTTTGTTTTTAGTTAGTCGGAATTTGCGCCTTAACCGACCACTGCAAACTAAACAGAAACCAATTTCACATGAAACTGAGTGACATTGATGTTTGCCGGTACTGTAGTCAGGAGAGGGAGAAGCCTAAGCACCTTTTATGTGAATGCGAGCCCCTTATCCACAAACGCAGTGTTCATCTGGGCCAACACATTATTCGTCCGGAGGAGATAAAAACTCTAAAAGCTAGGAGTATTCTAGATTTCCTGGAAGCCTCCGGGCTAAAAGAGTTACTATAACAAGGTGGCGAGTCACAATAGATCATTTAGGTCGCAGTGACTACATCCCCTACACTACGGGAGATACATAGCCCCTTATCTTCAAAATAATAATAAATAGTCGGAAGTTATGTTGTTTAACTCATCGAATGCCGTAATTAGAGACACAATAGAAAGACAATTGCTTATGTCGAACTGTGTAACTCAAAAGGTTAAAACCAAATTCTGAAAAGCCTCACAATATGTCAGTAATTCTATGCTTAATAACTTGTTACTCACACCAGTGTGGTGAGGAACACTTTTGTTTAATTGTCTGTAAGCCGCCCCTAATGGGATATAATTACATTTATGAAGTAAATTACTGCGTAAACTGAGTTACCAAGTCACACGGAAGTATCCCAATGTTTTAAGATAATCGATTTGGAACTAAAGAGGGTTCGTTCACTGTACTTAAATACTTAAGGCTAGGTTCTATTCATTTTGAACTTTTTTTTAAATATCTGGAAATTCACAAACATAAAATAGAACACCATGAAAAATTATTTTATGAAAATCGACTATATTACCAACCACACACACCACCATTAGCGCAAAAATCAAAACATGATATAAAAATTAGTTGGCTCGATAAAAAAAAAATCACGAATCTGACCCTAACTTACGATTTCAAACGTTTATATCACACGGAATATTTGAAAGTTACAAAAAAAAATAAAGATTGTTTTTTAAAAAGGTCTCGCAAGAAACAAAAATAAAAAATCTTGAACAGTTATTGTTTTTTTTTTTTATAAAAATAAACCTGCTGTTAGGGGACCGCCAAATCAACAATAGACACAAGCGAAGTTCATACAAAATACTCAGTGACTACAAACAACCGGCTCTTAAAGGTGCACTATTTATTGGCCTGTGGGATTTTTTGGCCTACCCAAATGTCCTTTTTTTGGTATTGTTTGTCAAATCGATGAGCTCCATGCTAATCCTTAGTTCAGCTATACAATACTAACTTGACATGGTTGCTCTGATTGGACATGTTCATTTCAATTTGTCTTTGGCTATCTCGTAGATATCGCTCTCAGTGATAAGACCGCCATGGCACCTACTGTAAAATTGTTATTATTTTGGCGTATAGTAAAGTTTTTTAATAGCCTATACTGTCCCACTGCTGGGCAAAGGCGTCACCCAACTTCTTCCATGTATCCTTTTCTTGAGCTACCTCGAACCAGTCCCCGCGGTAGGCATCTAGGTCGTCTCGTTACCTCTCACCAGTATATGCTATTAAAAAAAAAATAATAATAATAAAATTTGTTCTATTATTATTATTCTGTGTGGTTCTTTTCTCAAAAGACCACCTCATAAGACATATAAAATTTTACCATCACATGTTTACTGTATGGACTTTATAAAAAAATTTGACCTTTGAGTTTGTTTCGGTGTTTCTTCTCAGGGTAGCCAGTTAGGTGGCACTGGCTTCGGCTAGTTTATATAAACGAAAAAAAAAATAACATGTAAAAGTATTAGGTATAATTATAACCTATTTGCAAAATAAACATCAACATCATTGACCCGGAACGCAAAGGGCAACTCAAGGAACACACAGGGGTAAGTTTTAGTCAGTAAAGGTCAGATGCTACCTCACACCCCACCCAGAGCGGGAAAAGTTATTTGATGATTATCCTCTTCTTCTTCTTTCTGCCCTTATCCCATATTACTTGGGGTCGCAACACGTTTTTTTCTTCCATTCTGTCCTGTCACCCGTAACACTATCACTAACCCATTTTTCTTTCATATCACTTCTCACACAATCCATCCATCTTTTCTTTGGCCTCCCTCTCCATCCATCTACATGTACTTATTTATACTCAGAACTTTTTTAGTTTCATGTGTTTCTTTCCTCATTTGATAATTATCCAATTACAAAAAGGAAATAATAAACAAATTAAACAATAACTTAAATAATTAAAAATAATATATACACTAAATGCCTAGTTAAATATGACGTCATAAAACTCCTCCGCATCGCTGTCGACTGGAAGTGTGCCCAAAAGGCTGGCGGCATTGCCACGTTGTATGGCAATGCTTATTCTCTGACCGAGGTAGAAGCCAGCCCTTGGGTCACGCGAAGCGTCAATTAAGCGTTTCGCCAATTCTTTAAAAAGCATATGAGCACTCGGACCCCACGGCCCGAGAGTTTCAACCCCAAACGGCTCAAAAATATAACTGCCGACGAGGCTGTTATATTTCCGCCGCTTGAGGTTCTCTGCAGCCGTCGCGGCAGCACCAGCACAGCACGAAGAGCTAGGAAGATGGGATGGCGCAAGAGTATCGACACAGGTAGCGTCCCACACTAAAGGCCTACCCATCTTCCAAGGAAATAAAGACATACCGTCTGGTCTCTTACCATCGTCGCGTGCCAGGCCATGAGGTTCCAAAACAGCCGGAACGCCGACGGTGACAATGGCTCGTCGGATGATGTCGTTAATGTTCGCGTGCCGCGCTATGCGTCCCGCACTTCGACTGCATGACAGGCCGTGGTGACCGAGGCTGTTGACAACTTCGCCACAGTGGCAGCGATGAGGAGAACAACAGGGAGCACCTAGACGTAGGGCAACAGCTAAGCGGAAAGTAGTATCGTCGAACAAGGTGCCAATATTCGACGACGGCAGTGCGTGAAGCCAAAGACCTGACTCCCAATTTCCCACAGCCAGCAGGCGCGCACGCTCCGCAGCAGTAGCAGATGTTACGATTAGGTTTTCCTGAACTACTTTGCAGAGCGGCTCATCCCACCGTCTCTGGGAAGCCGGGTTGTTAGGTGGATTTGTATTCGGGCAAGCGATTCTCCAGGCATCCAAAGCCTCGGCGAAACACGGCACTTCTAAAGGAATAAAATAAATAAATAATAACAATAAATAATAATAAAAAACCCATAAATATGGACTAAATAAAAAAAAAAAAAAAATTACAAAAAAAAATAAATGTTAAGTGTGCTCTATTTGGCGATTCAAACTAGATGATGGTCGAAATTTAAATGCATGATACGTAAAAAAAATGCGAAAAAAATGCGTGCGTGCAACATCATCTGACGAAAGAACGTTGAGTTCTTATGGTAAAAACGTTGTAATAAGCAATATGAACCTCATACTTTAACAAACTCTCATAAAATCATTATACGATGATTTAGGTATAACAAAAAGAGCTCGTAAAATATGAACTTACCTTTGGGCTAATGATATAATGAAAACTCTTCCGAAATGAACTGTTTAAAATAAAACTAATTTAATTTTTGAACGAATAATTTAAAATTATTTTAACATTTTCATACTCCAAAAGTAAGCATAACTTTTTCTATTCAAACCCAAATATGTGCAAATTAGTGGCGGAATATAAAAGTTTTGACGCTCTTAACTTCCAAATATACATTTTTTACTATTTGCTTCCATTCCATTTTTTATTTTATTTCAATCAGTTAAGTAATGACTACACCACGCTTATATCAGCGGGTTTCCAAATTCCCAAAGCAGGAGGGGTTCACATAGGGTCGACGATAAAGTAACTTTTTTTTTACGATGGGAAATCGGCTTACTGATGTTTTGGACACGTCATTTTGGGACACAGTGTCCGAATCGTCTCTTCATATTTTTCAATGATGATTCGGACACCATCTTTAATGAAGCTGTTTAGTACAGTCAGATACAAAAGTTTTAAAATATAAAATGAAGTAAAAAAGCATTGTATATCTGAACTATTTTAACGTGACTTTAAGCCGTATTTATCAAACAAAACTTTTACCTGACTGTACAAAACAGATTTTTTTTTATCGGTGTCCGAATTGTCACCAAAAAAATATTGAAATTAAAAAGTGTCAATTGCGACACTGGGTCCGAACATGACGTGTCCGAAACATCAGTAAGCTGGGAAATCATCCAATGACATCTCCCGCCCTTGGCCGCAGCGGAAGGGCGTGTCAGACTTTTACGGACTAAAACCCACTCCTGTTCCTTCTTTGTCTTCATTTCAGAGCCCCGGGGATCTCTTTTGTATCACTCATTGCCTTGGGCCGTAATGGACCCTTACGGTTGCTGACATGTTCTTGAGGTGCGCGTGGAACACCTAGGACTCGTCCTCTACAGCCGGTGGGATTTCGAGGAGCATTTCCGACATCTGGTTCCCAAAAAATAATCACAAAAAACATTTTTTTTTCCATTGTGCAACACAAGCTGCAAAGTTTAGTAGGCTTTGACCTAATAATCAGTACATAACGATTATGATCTGTTTATCATCATTAGCTGGCATCGAACCATCCGAGGCTCTAATTGGATAGTGTCGGATAGCGACCGATCAGTCGGAGTTATGCAATAGGACGAAATGCTGGAACAAATGGAATTTTAGGACGACGAGAGACTAATAGATGAAACAGTCACGTGACAAAATGTGTTAAATGATTGTAAGCGTGGCAGGATTTTGCAGGAGTGGAGTTCCCTGCTAGTCTAGCTGCTATCTTTAATAGGACTACAGGACCTGAAGCGCGTTCACTCTCGGACTAAATAAAAAAAAAAAACCGGACAAGTCGGACTCGCGCACTGAGGGTTCCGTACATACTTACCCATGAAAACAGTTCGATTCCCGAATTGACTGAATCGATTTAAATAACTTTTATACCATGTTACGTTCTTTTCCCACACAAGTTGGACAGCACCGACACTAAGCACAACACAGGTTACGGTAAGTCATAGCAGGCATTAGGCGCCAGTAGCGCAGCAACCTCGATGGCCCTGACCATGTTTTTGTGCAGACAACTCGGTAACATAACAAGCTTATAACTTTGTAATTTTTCATGATAAAGTTATGAAATTTTGTACATAAAATACTAGACACGTGCTTCGGGTTTTGCATAATAATACTAAAATTAATGTTGTAGGTATACAAGTTGTAAGGGACAGCCCTCCAAAAACTTTAAGGGCTTGCTCAGTAGATGAAACTGAACAACCTTCCACAAAAAATTTTTTCAGGATACGAAAAAAAAATTCGGCCTCTCCATACAAACTGTCCAATCAAGTTTATAATTTTCTATGGTGAGGCGGATTTTTTTTTTCGTTTCCTGAAAAAAATTTTTGTTGAAGGTTGTTCAGTTTCGTCTACTGAGCAAGCCCTTAAAGTTCGTGGAGGGCTGTCCCTTACACCTTGTATAGTCTAAATATCTACTTATTGCAGGTCACCCGTACCACGAGTAACACGATTCTTTTTAATCCGGCAGCGTCCGGGCCGTGCCGGTCCGTTGCGTCATACGTGCTGTCCGATGCATTCCGATTCCGACATAGGTAGCCCTCTAATCCGTTGACGACCTAATTCGATTTCAGTTTAGTCATGTTTCGATGCAACGTTCTTGTTTTAATTGTGACAGAGCGGATAATACTTAAGAGCTGCCAACCCGACATACATTTTCACTGTTTTTCATACAATCGCTTGTAGATATACTTTTTTATCTACTAAAACTTTTTAAGGTTTGATTTCCGGCCACCGTAGGTGCGAGCTTGCGGACAGTGAGCATTGGGTAGCTCGCTGTCCGACCGTCCGGTAACTGTCCGGACCAAGCCCAAGTTGTCGACGGCGCGCACTGTTCCCGCGCGCCTCAAGGAGTTGTCAGCAACAGCAGGGGCCCAGATGGTTCGAAGCCTACCGGGGCCAGGGTTAGTTTCGAAAGACAGCTCGAGCCCCGGTATGTAGGCCTGAAGGAACAGGGTGGGTTTTTAGTCAGTAAGAGTCTGACACTATCTCCCGCTCCGCCCAAGAGCGGGGGTTGTCATTGATGATTTTTCCACCATAAAAAAAATAACTTACAAAATTTTAGTGATTTTAAGGTTTGATACCTTAAAATTTTTAACTGACACTGCAACCTCTATTCAAAAATCGACCACACATAAACCTGTTCCTCGAAATCCTTACTTGTGACTCTCGTTGCGTTTCAGTAAATGTTAATACAAACGGGAAGAGAGCAGACGGTACCTATGCAAGTAGCCAGGCGTTCGGATAAAATCGGACACAATCTTAAAACGTAACGTAAGTAACCATGGAGTTTCTTGCCATAGGGAACCGCCAATTGGAACCGTGCACTAGCTTCTGACGTTTTATAAGTGCCCATGAAAGTCTATATGAAAGAAAAACTTTTTGAAAGACTTTAGACTGTTTTGCATGAGCGTCCAAATTACATCGCCCGCCCTTAGGTTTTTGAATTTGACCATATTTCCTGTATTTGCAGTAGTTTCTGCCAAGTACTATGGCAATTATTGAAATTAACTAATATAGTATTGAACTTTGTAAATTTAACGAAGATTAATTCATTAAATTATTTATTATTATAGGTAAAAAAACGTTGTTTTACTTCAGAATACAAATTGTCATGTAATTTGTACTCTGAAGACTAAAAGATTATAGTAAGGTCTTTTTACTCGAAACTTTTGGTCTGTCCGGTTTTATGATTTTGAAACCTTGTACACCCTGTATGCAAGCACGGAGGCACCAAAAAGATTGGTCTTGTAAACTTCAGTCAACCGTGCGTCTGTGGGCTGAGTTGATTGTGTTGTGGCGATTCACTTTGCTATTTGGTTTACGTGCCAGATAGCTAGGGAATAGTAAATTTTGATACAACTGGAGACATATGTCATCGTATGTCATTGCGACGATCGAGGCGGATTTGACTTGAGCCGCAGGTGAAGGTTTTATGCAGTCGAGTGCTGCAGAGGCACACATGTATCAAAAAACTTTTTTCAATAAACTTACGAAGAAGTTGCTGCTCAGGATGCTTGGTGACCAGGCTGATTGATACGATAAATACAACATCATTCCTGACGGGGGCGGGCTCCTGCACTAGTACCGAAAACACTAAAAGCGTTAGGGATACAAGCGTGTTTACGAGTAAATGTATTGAAAAGTAATTTATAGCAGATTGATTTACTACATCATTCTATTCTATTTCATTTTTCTGTATTTAAATTGAGGCCGTGATTCTTCCCGCTCTAGGATGGAACGAGAGGGCTTTTCAGACTTTTACTGACAAAAACTGTTTTCGTTTAGGCTGTTTTTAATAAATATTAAGCTAGCAATGACACCGATACCTCAACAATAACCCAATTCTGCAAATCGATAGACAAGTAATTATATTGAAAAAACTGCAAAAATAGATCAACCCACATTTTGTAATACAATTCCGACAATGGTATGAATACATTTGTATTTGGAAGGCAAAGTCATTCAGTATTGACTTTTCAGTGAGTTCCATGAATTTATTTAATTATGACGTCATGTTATAATAAGCGTTAGTTATGTGGGTTTTGAAAGTCATTCATAATATAATTATATTACAGTTAATTGACGATTTTGTATGGACCTAATTTCAAAAAGAATATGAAAAAGTATAAATGAATTATGTGTCATTTTAACAAAAAATAACAAAGATATAGCCCATTAAAGTTCGTTTAACGTCACGCCCGCGCCCTGCTGCATTTTTCCGGACGGGGCGACGTCACACGTAACTTTAATGGGCTATATCTTTGTTATTTTTTGTTTAATCGAAAAAAGAAAAAATACGTGTCCAATATTTTTTTTTAAATCTAAAATACGGACTAAATAAAATGTAATTACATATTTTGACCCTGCAAACTACCCTATTGGGGATAGCCGTTTTTGTTAAAATAAAACAAATAATATTATTTAGATGATAATGTTGGTGTTAATTTGTTGACAGGTGGCTGTTCTGCTTTCGGGCACTCGTGCTTCGGCGGCCACGGCAAGAGGTCAGGTGATACTTCGGCGATGGATGTAAGTTAAACAAGCATTATAGCTTATTATCATCAATATCATTCCAGACGAAAGCCGTCCACTGTTTGACATATGTATGCCTCCCCCAAGTGTCGCAACTATAAACGATCCTGAGTGTCTTGTATCCATCGGATTCTTGCATCCTTACCAGGTCATCGGTCCTCTGTGTACCGTAGGTTCTGGAATGGAGACCGCTTACCGGAAGACGCAGCGTTGGAAGATCTCCGTTTCCATTTTAGTGGGGGAAGAGTGTAAGAATTTTCAAAAATGTAAAAAAAAATGTCACCTCAAATACCCGAGCGCGATTAATCTTTTGCCTTCCAACGCTGCGTTTTCCGGTACGCGGTCGCCATTCCAGAACCTTTCGGCCCAACGGCCATATGTTCTGCGACCAATGTGCCTTACCCATTACCACTTAAGTTTGGCGATTCTTCGTGCTATGTCGGCAACCTTGGTTCTCCTGCGGATATCATCATTTCTGATTCGATCACGCAAGGAAATTCCGAGCATAGCCCTTTCCATTGTTCTTTGGGCGACTTTAAGCCTTCTGATAAGTTTCTAGTAATGTTATATAAAATATTCTTTCCAATACTTAAAGCATTCAATTTTATTATGAATCATAATATTCATTCAGTTTTAATACCTGTAATCCTTCAATTGAATTCGACAATTAAAACCACACAATAATGAAGACAAATTGAAAGCGAAATCAACATTTTAACACGTTCGCTGGCTTCAGGTTTTTAAATTAAATCCTGAAGAGGGAAATAATTTAACGCCATTTCAGGAACTTCTCTTAAAGTAGAGACGAATCGTAAGCGTAACCGCATAGCAATTATCCTTTCAAAAAAATATTTTGTGCGTATTTAAAATGTAAATGAAAATGTATTGTCGCCAAAACAGTAGGTGTTTTTGTTGAGTGTACTTAACTGTTAGGAAATCTTCTATATTATATACAAGGTGTAAGGGACAGCCCTCCACAAACTTTAAGGGCTTGCTCAGTAGACGAAACTGAACAACCTTCCACAAATTTTTTTCAGGAAACGAAAAAAAATCCGCCTCACCATACAAAATTATAGGCTTGATTGGACAGTTTGTATGGACAGGCCGATATTTTTTTTCGTTTCCTGACAAAAATTTTTGTGGAAGGCTGTTCAGTTTCATCTACTGAGCAAGCCCTTAAAGTTTGTGGAGGGCTGTCCCTTACACCCTTTATACATATAAATAAAATTGGAGTGTCTTTTTGTAATATTGAAAAAACTGCTTTTTACTACGTGCATATGAATATAATACGGTACAAAAACCAACATAACATTTTTTACAATTTTTATCTGTCTGTCTGTCTGTCTATTTGTCCGGGCTAATCTCTGAAATGGCTGCACCGATTTTGCCGGGACTTTTTTTGGCAGGTAGCTGGTGTAATAAGGAGTAATAGGCTACTTTTATTTTAGAAAAAATAAATTCAAAATCCTATAGTCAAAGCGAACGAAGTCGCGGGCACAGCTAGTAATATATAAAAGTGAAATACCACTCACTGATTAATAACGAATTCTCAGAAACTATAACACTTACAAACTTAAAATTGGGCAGGTAGGTTCCTATATAGGGTGTAGACATGCATGCGCTAAGAACTTTTTTCGATTTTCCGAAATTCACCCCCAAAGTTTGTATGGAGAAATCGACAATCAAAAACTAGTCGTTGATATAACAACTTACTTACACTCTGCCCCCGTTAGTAAAAAAGACGCATCTAACATTTTTTCCAGATTTGATTTGAGTTTCATATTATTATTAAACCAAGTTAAAGCTCATTATATTCGGCTTTATTTTCAACTTTTAATATGTAACTATTTAAATTTACTCAAAGAAAGCAAACAATTTCCCGTTTCATTCGTTAAAACATTTTTTTCTCCGTTTTTACTTTTTGTTAGATACGTCTTTTTAAATATCAGAGGCAGCACTATTATTTGGCCAAGTAGAACGTTTCCGCCGGGCCTTGGTTGAGGCCATGGTCCGGAGCGAGGTGGAGTGGCAGGCGGTCGCCGACTTCTGCGAAGCAGTAATGCTCGCAAAGGAGGAGGCCGACCGCATCAGGCAACGGCGTTCTCGCCGCCTCCGGGATTCCGATCCCGATTTCCGGCAACCGTAGGCGTGGGCTTACGGACAGTAGGCAATGGGTAGCTCGTTGTCCGGCCGTCCGGTAACTATCCGGACCAAGCCCAAGTCGTCAACGGCGCGCACTGTTCCAAGGAAGGAGGTTCTCAAGGAGTTGTCAGCAACAGCAGGGACCCAGCCGGGTCGAAGCCTACTGGGGCCAGGGTTAGTTTCGAAAGACAGCTCGAGCCCCGGTATGAAGGCTAGAAGGAACGGGGTGGGTCTTTTAGTCAGTAAGAGTCTGTCACTATCTCCCGCTCCGCCCAAGAGCGGGGGTTGCCATTGGATGATTTTTCCCACCATAAAAAAAAGTAGTACGTTTCCGTGAAATTATTTTCAATTTTCCCATAAGCGAGATCATTGACAAAAAACTTCGGTAAAAAAAAAACAAAACACAAATTGATTCACTTCACCCTTAAACTTGTTTCACGCAGTTCAAATATGTAAACTTAAAAGAGGAAGTTGCGAGAGCCCTCTGCCTTCACCTAAATCTACATTCACTCATAGTTTCCGCATAATGGAAGAAAAACATTCACTTACAAAGTGACTGTACCATGAAGGACACAGGCGTATGATAATGTTTTTGGGGGCACATAGGTGTGAGTTCAGTTTAATCACACTATAATATAATACTAGCTGTTGCCAGTCGCTTTGCCCGCATGATAGTGGAAAATTATCCCAAGGGAACATGCTACCAGGATAAAAATGATTCTTTGTGCTATTCCAGAATATAGTCTACCCGTGTACCAAGTTTGATCGAAATCCATTCACTAGTTCTTGCGTGAAAGAGTAACATACAAACTTTTACTTTTATAATGGTGGATCCAGACGTGGCGAAGGCAAGACGCTCGCAAGCCACCCACAAGCAGGGGCTTAAAAACACCTTCATAAAGGTTACAGAATTATAAGTGTTACATGTTGAATGTGTAACAGAATCAAATATGTAATACTTATTAATGTGTTTTCAATGTGTTAACCCAAAACACTTACAAAAGTGTAACCCTAACATATCTGTAACAGATATAAAAGTGTTAACAGTGTTAATAAGTGTAACAGGTAAACGCAGCGTTGCCAAAGTTACAATTTTCAAAGCTATACTTAAACAGATTATTTCAGTTACACATATTAACACTTATTAACACGTCATATAAACAGGTTACAGTTTGATTCGGTAGCACTCCATAACACATAAAAGGTTACAGTTTCATTCGGTAACACTATTGTATCTGTTACATTTAAAAGTGTTTTTCTGTTAAAACTGTTTTAAAAAACAGTGTTAAAACACATTATTACGGTTACAGTTTGAGTCCCTGCCCACAAGCTAATTATAAAATGTATGAAGACCGACGCGCCCAGATCGGCGTGGGCGGCACATGTGTTAGCAGTGTAGTTCTACCTTATAATAATATTAATAATAATTTATTGTTTTCAAAAAATAATACAACACCACAAAATTATTGTAGACATTTCAGTTGCACATTAAATTAAAGCTAGTGAGGAACATCTGTGTCTGAACTAGATAAAAAATCTGCATTTCAGACATTAGCGCTCTATAAATAGGTAAAACTAAAAGTTATATGTAATAGTACATTGTTACACTAGGGGTGAAAGTAACTCATTTCGTCCCGAGAAGGAGTTGGCGGCCGAGCGAAGCGAGGTCGCTAATTCGAGGGGTTAAATGGGTTACTTTCACCCCGAGGTAAACACTGTGCTTTTCATTACGAATACGAGGAAACTAAAAATAAAATTAAAAGTTTGTAAAACCTGAGTCGTCGTACCTATGATTTTAAGTAGGTATCTTTCTTCTGATCTATGCGGTAAAAGTTATTCCACTACTGCTTTAGCCTCTTCTCTTATGAAATTAGGCGTTGATCACTATTTTAATCTGATAAACATAACGTGTTAATACAAATCTCTGCTGTACGGAAATGTAAATAAAACTCGAAAAAACCAACGACTGATTGCCACTTTCCCGCCATTTAGTTTTTTTTTTCTGCGGCCGGCCAGCTATTCAGCCTCATTAACGAAAAATTAGAAATTAATTGTAATCTTTTAAAAATAAAGTAAGAATTTTAAAGAAATACTTAGTTAAAATATAACATTAAATAGTTGTCTTTATGTTATTTCAATTTTATATCGCGCTGCGATTGACTGGCTGTATGGAAAATTGGAACATGGTTCAATAGAAATGTGAAGATAGAACTACTTTTTTTTTAAATTATTTGACAGCTGTCAGTTGTAAAGTAAAACTCCCTAGGGATGAAAAGTATCACTTTCAGCCTGCTCCTCAGGCAACTTCAGACCTACTTTCAGAGTATGAGTAATGAAAAAGAAATTAACAATATCAAAAAACAAAAATAACCTTAAAATCAAATTAGTTACACTTTAGAAATAAAATTACGATATGAATTTAAAAAAAAATCAAATGAATCATTCAACATTTAAATCATGTAGATTAGAAATTAATTTATAAAATATAAAATCAACAATTAAATTAAAAAAGTTATAACATAAATTCATAAATACAACTGGACCATTACGATATAAAAAATATATATATAAATATATTTTTATAAATAAAAAAAAGTGAGAAATAAGTCATTACATCATTCCTAAGTTCTAGGTACCTAGTTCTTACTAAGAACTCCTGAGGTAACATAAATTCCTAAATTATTATTAATAGCTCCAACAATAACTTTGAAAAGGTTAATTACTGTTTCACACTTCGTTACGTTTTAGAGGTAAATGATAGTACTATTATAATTACGACCACAAATTAAAATCTCTGCACCATCGCGTGCCTATGGCCGTGAATAAAACGAGTGGTGACGACCACATAACGACCACATGGCGACCACTAACGACCATAATAATACGGCCCAGTGGGCAATGCTAATGGGAAAACATTGATTTTAAGCTTTTGCGTATTATTATGACCGAATTTTGTGATGTGGCTAGTAACGTAAGGGCCGATACACACTGGATTAGGTGTACAGTAGTGGAAAACTTCCTTCCATCAGATTTGGAGATTTTCTCACTTATGTACTGAATTTTTAGCTTGAAATATTCTTTCAATTATCGGTTTTATGTGAAGTTACTTTTGGCTACAAAAATTTAATTTTTAAGGTACCTCCGTACCTCAAAAGAAAAAAGACGTGTGGCACTCGGGGACTGCCGCGGTAAAGCTATTCGGCTGCTTAAAATCAAAACATAGTAACTCGTTCCAACAAAAATATTCAGGAGAGCCAAAAAACTAGTCGGCTACTTTGATTCGTTTGCCCGAAGAAACTAGAAGAGATAGCAATTTGGATGTTTGGCGAAAAGTTGTGCTATATTGTTGACATTTTAATTGTTATACTCGTAATCATTTTTAGAGTATAGTTACACTTGAAGCGCTCATACTTTATTTTTATTTGTGAATTTACCCAAATATAAATGTAAAAACAGTATCAAAACTTAGTAAGTCTGCTTACTAGGTTATCAATTTGATTTACTATGGTAAACATGAAGACTAAACAAATTCATTATACATTAAGTGTTTATAAAATTATCCCAAAAGTACCTACGAATGCAGATTTTGAATAAAAATCATGTTGACTTATAAAATGATATTTATTAACGTACTTCAAAGGACTCTTATTAAATTAAAACATGACTTACACTCTCAACAGTCAACCAAAACTAAAAAAAATAAACTTAAGCTAAAATAATTCTTATTGATAATGAACTACTCATTGTTATCGGTAACGATTAATTGACCATCAGTTTGCAAATCAATGGAGTTATCACTCGTGGGTAGATTCAGCCAAAACTCCCTTCTGTTCAATGGCATTAGGGGGACCAATTTTGAAACAATACCATCTTTCTTCGATGATTTCACCCTTCGGGGAATAGTATTTGAAAGTGGGGGACCCATTGGTATGATTTTTGCACTTCGATAACGTCAATGTTCTTTCTACAGTTCGCTATAATAGACTTGTAGTCCTCGTAATCATAAACTCCATCTCGACGCCTCATCTCTTTTTCTATATTTCCGTGTACGCCGTCAGCAGACATATGGGTATGGCCTTTAGTGAGAAATCTCAGAGTAATAGTATCGATATTAATGCACTCAGAATTAACAACCATTACCAGCGCTGTAAATAAAAACCAATTTTTATTTTGTCCAGTGCAATTGTCACACCACAGTGTTAATTTTTTCACATCTCTTTCCGAAACAAGAAAAGCAATCAATGCATCTATTATATTATTAGCATCTCGACCCATCATTGCTTCATGCCACACGACACATTTGCTGTTTATCTTTGCATCTTTACATAGTGGTGCAAATGGTAAATTGAAAGCCACTAGACGGCTCAAAAAAAATGAATCCTTAATTTTTGGCATATCTGGCAATAATGTCACTTTCTGAAGATCCATAGAAAAATAGTGTTCTATAGTATCGTTGCCTTTCTTCGCATCTTCTTTGTAATTTTTTATAGCTTTTCCAGCTTTAACCTTGTGTTGAGCAAAATCATTCTGTAACCTTTCCACAGCTGATGCCTCACTTCCATTTTTAATCTTTTCCACGAATACTCCGCAATCAACACATTGGTCTCCTTTGGGATATTTTAAGGAAACTTTCATTAATTTCATAGTATTTTTGTAGGTTTCAATGGAACATTTGACATCAGGATTCTTCGATATGAAGTCAATATGCATGGATTGCAGCGTAAGCGTTCGTGGCAAGTACCGTGTCAACGGTGCGTTGTTTCTCCTGTAGTGGCTCAATGTCGGGTTATAGCTCACGATATGGTCTTCGATCGGTGTTCTTGATAGTCTAGGTTTCTTACCACCTCGATTTTCTTTAACTAATTCGTAAAAGGGTTTCCGTTTTAAAGCTCTACTTAGCTCGGTAATAACACCATCTGTACAATGACCCAAAGTATTCAGGAAAAATGATTTACAAACATTTATCTCTTCAATCCCGAGACAAAAGTAGTAATACCTCGACTCGTTTTTTACGTGTTTTTTGTCTGAGTTACGAACAGATGCAGATTTCTCTTTGATTGGCGCCGGTGACACTGGACATACTAAACGAAATTTCATCTATTTTGCAATTGGCGCCAAATTCAAAACATAGCAAGTTGGTATTTCAAATTCATAACTTAGTAAGTCGCTTGAGCTGCTAGGGTTTTAAATTTGTATTTTGACATACTAAGTTTAAAATTTGTACTTCAAGGAAATTTTCGTAATCATGCCAAATTGCTTAGACTTGCTAAATTATTTTTTTAAAATTACGTACGAAACTGGGTGTTTTAAGGTCCACATCATTTTGATACTATCTAGTAAGTCGAAAAATGCCAAAAACCGTTTTTTTTTCAAATCACCTGTTACTAGGTTTTGAATTTGGGCAGCCGTATTGCATAGCATTTTTATTAACTTATGCAATTATAATTATTTATTTATTTTATTTATGCAGTATTTTTTTTCCTTTGTTTTTTTTTCTTTGATATTAATTGAAGTTACACTTTCACACATTAAATTGAATTTTGATTGATTGTTCACTCATTTGTTTTCTTATCGGTCACCACGCTCAAAAAACAAATGAGTGGGGGGTGTTAGGTTATTTTCGTTACGGAATTTCTGGATTCGGTCTCCACGCTCAAGGCCCGCGATAGAAGCTATGCAATAGCTTAAAAAACAACGGAAGCCTTATAAGATCACTTTGTTTTCCGTCCGTCTGTCAGTCTGTCTGTCTGCCTCTCTGTCAAGAGTCTTTATCTCGGAAACGCGTGGAGGTATCGAGATAAAATTATAGCCACATACTCAGGTCTGCGATCCCTTGAATGTGAAAAAATAAAACTTTTAAGTTAACAAAAAAAAAATAGGTACCGCCATTTATGTCGCAAAAAACGTATATTTTGGCACTGTCAAGGGAATCAAAATTTATAGGGTACTTCCCTTTATTCCAGAATCCTGGAAGGCATAAAGCAGTCTTAGGTACAGATTTAAATAAATAAACAAGTATAGCAATAAATCTGAAAACTGTAAGTTGTTACAATGCGTTCCAAATGAGAATAGGATCGCCCGCCATGTTGTGACGTCACGATTTACTGTCAAATCGAGGAAAGAAATTTTTAAACATTAATTAATTTACGAAAAATTTAATTTATTTATGAACTGTGAACGAAAAAAATTTAATCAGAATCCAGTTCTTCAATTTTACTCATCTCTAAGTTCTTCAATTTTGCCAAAATTTCTTCGATTTGACAGAACGACGAGATGTCAAAACATAGGAATCGGTCCTATTCTTATTTGGAACGCGTAGTACGTCACAAATTCTTTCTTTTTGCGAGATTCCATTACGGAATTTAACTATTTACATAGGTAAGTTTGTACGGAACCCTTGATTGATTTCCTCGAGAGTGTCGAAATGTAAGTTTTTTTGCCACATAAATCGAAATATCTTTTTTTTTCGTTAACTTACTAGTTTGATTTTTATACAGCTTCAAGAGTTCGTAGACCCTGAGTATATGGAGGTATCGAATTGAAATTATAACCATATTATGGTTATAATTTCAATTCGAATTATAACCATATTATGGTTATAATTTCAATTCGATACCTCCATGCGTTCCTGAGATAAACGGTCTTGACAGACAGACGGACAACAAAGTAAACCGATAAGGGTTCCGTTTTTTCCTTTTAAGGTACGGTACCTTAAAAATAGGTAAACTCTAAAGGTGCTAATTTGCGTGCAAGTATGAGTTCCACACTGGTCAGTTATCGAATGACCAAAAGTGACACAAAGAAAACTAACTTGACCCTACACTAACGAATAACTTTTAGTGGTATTACCATATTAATGAACGAAAATGATTTTTAAAATTACTACGAAAGAGTATCTTTTATGTACCTATGGTATTGAAATTGTTAAGCTTGCCCCGTGCAATAAGAATGCCAAAAAATTACAACTCGACAATATGAAATATGATCGCTGTTCGAGAAAACAAAGCATTTGGAAGTATTCGTTTCGTGTGTGGGTAGTATGTGAGACCAGATAAAGCCACGGTGGTCAATGCTTTTCTCACTTAGACTATCACTTTATTTTTTTCTCTTTCTCACTTTTATACACAGGGTAATTTGTAAAACACTAACAACCTTCATCATCATCATCATCATCAGCCTTTTTAATGTTCCCACTGCTGAGACTCAGGCCTCATCTCTAGGAGAGGGAATGGGCCGTAATCCACCACGCGGGCCCAGTGCGGGTTGGTGGATGTCACATGTCTTCGAATTTTTGGTTCTAGGACATGCTGGTTTCCTCACGATGTTTTCCTTTAACTTTTTGAGAGTAGTGGTAATGAAATAAATTACACAAAGTAATGCGCCTGACAGGGTTTGACCCGCGACCTACCACTCGTAAGTCAGAGCCATTACCTCTCGGCCACCACTGCTCTCTACTATAACTCTATGCTCTCAGGCCTGTATTACTAACATCACAAATAACCACTTTTGTTCTATGACTTTTTATAAAACATAATTCATTTACCAAAAACAAACCTTCAAGATTTAGTGGTTCTATCTAACACATTTCAACTGTGTATTTTGCTATACCTACCTACGTCCATTATGACGCGAGGCAAGCAATACCCGTTCCCTCCGCTATTGTACTATCGCTTGCTTCGTATAGACTTCGTAATATTTAGAACGTCTAAAATATGATTTAAAAGTAACATAGCACTGAGAGGTTGCTAGTGTCTTACTTCTTCTTAGTCGGGCACTCTTGTCAGAGTGGTCGTGGCTGTTGACGAACAGGATTGCGACGCGCCGCCATCGTCTGCCTCCAAGGCTGCGGCATGTCGAGCGATGTCTCTCCATTTCTAGCGTTTGTTGGCATCACGCGCACACTGTAGGTACTGCTGTCGACTGCGTAGCTCTGGTAATGAGATCGATCCAACGAGTCGGAGATCGACCGCGGGCTCTCTTGCCTTCAACGCGACCGTGAACCACAAGTCTTTCCATCGAATCTTCGTTTCTGGAGATGTGCCCAAAGAACTTCAGTATTCGTAACTGCACAATCGTGTGCCTTACAAATAACCCTGTATATAGATTTATCTGGCACCTACCACAGTACATCAGTACCGGCTAATGCCGGACCTTTTAACCTCCATATTTCCTAATTACTAACCCCGTTGCTTTTAGCAAAACTTTCGTAATTGAGGCATGTCCGTCAAGGGGCTCTTAACTTGGACATTACCTACTACTAGTAGTTGCTCTCATTTCACTAATTGTTTGGCGTCAAACTTTGTCGCTCTTTGTTTGTCCTTAACAAATAAATATGGGATATTTAACTATAATTTTTCATTGTTTATTTATTTCAAGTAACAGAGACTCATTTTAGTTACAAATCATTAACGTATAGACAATAATTATAATATATAAAACGACATAAAATTAAATTACAATAGATGAATTAATGAACAATAGCATTAAGATGACGGTGAAGTGCCAATATGACATGATATTTTTTGGGAAAATAATTTTTTATCGCTTTGAATTTAAAGGTTCTGCGTGCTTTCTCGGTGAAATATCCGAACCAGATTATTGGTTACAGTGGCATTAAATTAAAAATGTTCAAGTTTATAATTTTTGTATGGAGAAGCCGATTTTTTTTCGTTTTCGGAAAAAAAAAATCTTGTGGAAGGAGGTTCAGTATCGCCTACTGAGCAAGCCCTTAAAGTTTGCGGAGACCTGTCCCTTACACCCTGTATATTATACAAAACCAACTGTTACAAAGATTTTTATTAATATGGCCTTAAATGTTATTGTTTCTTTACTTGACTCTGTGTCTTTGTCCTTTGTTTAGCAGCTAACAAATCAGGACTTGATGGCGCGGCACCAGCTCGGCCAGGAAGAGACCCCCCCGCACCCCGTATACCCCCACTCGGGCTACAACGTGCTGCCCTCTGGTGACGACATCATACCCGTCAGGGATGGAGGTGAGGAGGACAGTACGTAGTCATCATAGAACATTATTAATGTAAGATAAGGTAAAGTGTACCTCACGGGGATACAATGTGCTGCCGCCTGGTGACAACCTTATACCCATCAGGGATGGAGGGTAGGACAGGCTAGTAGTCACCATAGAACGTTATTAAAGTAAGATAAGGTAAAATATACCCCGCGGGGTACAAGGGTTTGTTATCGGATGACGAGAATATCAAACGAACTATTAGCGACCGCTTCGCTTAGCTTATCACCGCACCGCACCTACGTGCGTTCGGTTACCTAGGCCAATGCAATAAAATATCAGGTCCAACAAATTGATATTCAACATCAGTTTTAGTATGTACGAAACCCGAAACACATGTCCAGTATTTTTATGTAATGAATCTTTTTTTTTTTATAGATGATAGATTCGCGCTTCACCGCTTCTAGGTACATTATGTACAAAATTTTGTAACTGTATCATGAAAAGTCACAAAGTTATACGCTTGTTATGTTACCTAGTTGTCCGCACAAATACATGGTCACCAGGCCATCCGGGCAACTGAGGGGTTGTTTTGCTCCCGCATCCAGCTGTGCGCTGACGCCTAATGCCCGCTATAACCTGCCGTGACCTGTGTTGTAGGTACTTAGTGGTGTCCAACAATATTTTTGGGAAAAAATATAACACGGTGTAAATATTATTGGAATCGATTCAGTTACTGATTCTGAACAAAATATGAAGGTATATTTAGGTTTTGCATATACCAAAATAATATTGTATGTGTCACTCTAAAACTCCTTAGTCCAGTCTACCAAAATTTAAGAAGTTTATCAAAATTAAATCGTCATCCATGTCTGCAGGTGTATACGACCGTGAGGACGCTGGCGCCGCCCGGGAAGTCATGAAAATGAAACTTTGGAACATCTTCAAGCATTGGGTAAGAATATATAATACAAAAAAAATCTATTTATTTTTTCTTTCCAAATAATTTTTGGACGAAAAGTTTTGAATAATAAAATCACGACACGCCCTCTCACACCACCCTAGTGCGGAAAAAGTTATTTAATGATTTTCTTACTCAATAAAAAGGTCGGTTTAAAAGTAGAGAAGCTATTTGCGCGTTCCAAATCGTAGATATCTATGGAGAAGGGCGTATCAGAAATTATACGGAAAAAAAATCAATATTTCAAAATTATGATTTCATCGTAAACATGGAAAATAAACATATAATTATATGAGAACGATATAAAAAAATCGACGATGCGCACACGCTAGGATATGGTTGAGGCCATTGTCCGGAGCGAGGAGGAGTGGCAGGCGGTCGCCGACTTCTGCTCGCTAAGGAGGAGGCCGACCGCTTCAGACAACGGCGCTCTCGCCGCCGCCGGGATTCCGATCCCGATTCCAGCCACCGTAGACGCGGGCTTGCGGACAGTGAGCAATGGGTAGCTAGCTGTCTGGCCGTCCGGTAACTGTCCGGACCAATCCCAAGTCGTCGACGGCGCGCTCTGTTCCCGCGCACATCAAGGAGTTGTCAGCAACAGCAGGAGCCCAGCCGGGTCGTAGTCTACTGGTTATCCGAAAGGGCGCTCGAGCCCCGGTATGAAGGCTTGAAGGAACGGGATTGGTTTTTTAGTCAGTAAGAGTCTGACACTATCTCCCGCTCCACCCAAGAGCGGGGGTTGTCATTGGATGGTCCCGGTTTACCTGTATAACTCAACTGTACAGGCAAACTTGTCAGGTATACCCTAGCGTGAATGGCTGGCATTATATTATTTTCTTGAATAAACTTCCTCCTCTATAAGATTAATGTCAATAAATGACATACTATAACTGTCAAATTGATTGATTCGAGTGGAGGTAATGACTTGAAATAATCTTCTATAAATCAATGGATCAATGGGTAATCTAAAAGACATCAGTAATGGGGTAAATAATAACATATAATAATATCTCAGGATGATATGTTGCCCTCTTGTTGCTACGTCACTTCGTGCTAGCCACCGTTTTTGGGGGCTCATTTATTGAGTATGCAAGTCACTCCCTGCCTTTTATACCGATGTATATTAATAACGGTGGTATTTTTATGCCTTTATAAAAAAAATATGTATTTCTTTAAATTTAAACTGTGTAAAAATGTTATTTTAACCAACCCCGATGATATTTTTAGTAAAAAAATAATATTTAATTAAAAAGTCATCGGGGTAGATAAAATAGTCATTTTCATCAACCCCGATGACATTTTTAATTTCAAAAGTGATTAACTAATTTTTTTCACTAAAAATTTTAGTATAACTATTAACAGTTTAAATTTAAAAAAAGTAAAGATTTTTTTTTAATTATGAAAAAATCGAACAAAATTCCACCACTGGGGGGTCCAGAATCGTCTACTGGATCCATGGTTTTCGTTTGTGCATCGATAACAAAGACAACCTGTATAGTCTTGACATAGTTCTTGGTATCCAGTCCACATAAGCCTCACAAAACTATATCATAGTCATGACAGGGTCCTAAGAGAAATAAATACATAATAATAATATGTATGATGGTCAAAAAGGGTAAGAAGTAAAGGTAACAAACTTTTTTTAAAAACTTTTTTATTATTTTTCAGATGGACAACTACAGGCGGTCGCAACAAAACCCAGACGACGGTTACTACATTGAGTCCCTGTAAATTATCTAAAACATAAATATATTTGACACATTACCCTGTAACTAACAAATCTTTCAACTACCTACTCGAAAGTAAGCTTGATTTTCAAAATATATGTAAAATAAAATAATAATAAAAAGAAATTGTAAGTACTTATTATTTGCTTGAAAACAAAAAATAAACATAATAATAAAAAAATAACGATAAAAATCTTCATTTTGGAACTAGTAATAAACATAGTAATTTACATATATTATTTTATAAGAATAGCTGCAATAGTTTGAAACTGATGTAAGTTAGTTATCAAGACCTATGTGGAGGCTCCAGAAACATAAAAACACAAGTTGTTACATATCCATTCCATTATTTACATATATTCACTGTTTATTCTAGATACTTCTCTGAAATTCAAGCCAATTTTTTTTTAATAAAAATTATTTTGGTAAAACTTAATAATAAGTTATGAAAATCAAGCTTCTTTCTGTTTATTCCATTAAAAATCGTGTTATCTTTTATGGTAGGTACATTATAAATGTAATAAAAAATATCTTGTCAATTAAATGTTTTCACGAAATATAAATAAATCTATAATCATCGATATAATCATGTTATTTAGAAGAATTACTTGAAATATCTGATGAACCGTTTACGTGAAAAAGGCTGGCAACTATTTTTTAAATTTTAATCTATATGTGATAAAAATAAAAACTGTATAAATCTATCTAATGATGAAAAAAAAAAATTGTTATAGATTCTTTTTATGTTTAATTTTTTTCCAAATTTTCTTGTACCTGAAAATACATTTATTATTCTTGTAATTGAATTATGAATGTTCGGCTAACGTAAGTTTACCATCGAGAAAAAGGATTAAAAATAATATAAATTATTAACTTATTAATGTAGAAATTGACTGTCTCTATGGAATAAGAATGTTTGTGTATTTATTAAATGGTTAGATACATACAATAGGCTGGCAACGCTGTTTTATTTTTTTCTTAGAACCCTTTTTCCAACACTTATATACCTATAATCTGACGAGAGGCTTGAAGGAACGGGATGGGTTTTTTAGTCAGTAAGAGTCTGACACTATCTCCCGCTCCGCCCAAGAGCGGGGGTTGTCATAAGATGATTTTTACCATCGAAAAAAAAAAAAAAAACGAGTGCTTGTCACACCGCGCGTAGTGTAAAGCTAAAACTACATTAGACCGACGCCGGCGACACACACGTGGACCACGCCTGATTTTTACGTAGAACGACGTCGCGTGGCGTTGATCTTGATCTCTATAGGTCTGTAAGTCTAGTTGCCATATAAAATGTATGGAGTCCGACGCGCCAAGATCGGAGTACGTGGCACACGTGTGAGCAGTGTGCACGGCTCCGTAGAGACCCGTTATAACTTGCGGACTTAGATTAGAAGCCCCCCCTTCTAAGTCCGCTTTATTGAGTTAAATGTTCTAAATTGGGCTCAAATAAGATGTGAGTACTACTTGGTTTAAAGCTGGAAACAAATTATAGGACGCGGCTGATAGCCGCGACTGATAAGTGTGCACAGACCAAAAATATCCAGCGCGCCAGATTTCTTTCGGACGTCCAAACGCTCACGGTGAGCCCGAGGATTCGTCCACGGCTTACGTCTGACAGTTTGCACAGCTCAGTATACATTAATTATCTAGATACTTAAGTCGCGGCAGTCAGCCGCGTTCGTCAGCCGCGTCCGTCAGTCGCGTCCTATAATTTGTTTACAGCTTTAGAGTTAGCCAACATTTAGGGCCGCGAGATTCTTTGAAAGCATTACCTTACCTGTTGCCCTGGAAAGCAAAGGGAACACAGGTGGGTTTTAGAGTGAGTAAAAATCAGACACTCACTCTTGCACCACCTAGCGCAGGAGATTTATTTAATGATTTTCCACGTAAAAAAGAGCCAACCATTTTTTTTTTCAACTGTCTTCAAAAATAGGAGAATGTTCTGAATCTAGTTCTGTTGAAAATAGAAGATATTTGAAGTTATCTGATGATAATGATGAAGCCGGACGGTAGGCACCGGAACTCCGTAATTAATCAATGTATACTAACCATATTTTTAGGCTTCTTAGAATCATGAGATACACTTTGGCTGTGAGGGAGGCACGCGGACTTCATTATATAACAATCTATTATACTCGTATATATACACGGTTGTTTGTAAAACACTAACAACCTTGCAGGACAACGCAAGTGCATCGAGCACCCCTGCCGCTCGATCCCCGCTCCCCTCCGCTATTGTACTATCGCTTGCTTCACATAGATTTCGTAATATTTACAACGTTCAATTTCAATATTTTTATTTTTGTATCTTTCACTGATACATTTTTAAAAGTCATAGACCAAAAGTTGTTGTTTATGATATTAGTAACATAGTTCTAAGAGTTTGCCAGTGTTTTACGAATAACCCTATATTATAAGCCAAATACTTGTGTAAAACATAATTTTGGCGGGTGCCTAGGCGGCAGTACGCAAATCTGTGCATTTATTTGCGGCCCGCAGCGCCCGGAAACCGCGGGGCTGACCTTTAAATTCATTTTCTTTGCGAAATATTGATTGATTTACATTTAAGCAATGTTCACTTTAAAGAATATTTAACCACCAATTTTTATGTGCAAAAATGTTTCTAAAGATCCAAGCCGTTTCGAAGGAGTAAGGAAAAGTTGCGAAAAGTTGCAAAATTGCTAAATATTTTTTTTAGACAAAGGTATTAATAGCACGAAAAAATCAAATGTTGATAATGTTGTTCATGAATCTATAATATATTTTTTTTCAAACCTATTAACCTTTTTTTTTCCGATGGGAAAAATCATCTTATGCCAACCCCCGCTCTTGGGCGGAGCGGGAAATAGTGTCAGACTCTTACTGACTAAAAAACCCATCCCGTTCCTTCAAGCCTTCATACCGGGGCTCTAGCGCCCTTTCGGTTAACCCTGGCCCCAGTAGGCTTCGGCCTGGCTGGGCCCCTGCTGTTGCTGACAACTCCTTGAGGCGCGCGGGAACAGTGCGCGCCGTCGACGACTTGGGCTTGGTCCGGACAGTAACCGAACGGCCGGACAGCGAGCTACCCATTAAACCTATTAACCTGGCCGTTACCGAGGAGTAGGCTTCAGAAAGTCACTATTTTATGGCACTTTTCGGGCGCTTGGGCCTTAAAGGGTGTGGACATCCGCTAAGAACAGATTTTACGAAACTTCACCCCTAAGGGGGGACACGGGGATTGCCCTATAAAAGCGAAATATCACTCACTAATTAGTCACGAAATTTCAGAAATTATAACACCTACAAACTTAAAATTATAAATATAAAATGGCAGGTAGGTACCTCATACGGTGTACACATCCGCTAAGAACGGATTTTCCGGAATTCCAAAATTTCCCCTAAGGGGTTTTTTTTTATGGTGGGGAAAATCATCTAATGACAACTGCCGTTCTTGGGCGGAGCGGGAGATAGTGACAGACTCTTACTGACTAAAAAACCCACCCCGTTCCTTCAAGCCTTATGAAGGCTCGACTCTTGAGTCCCCTTTCGGATAACCCTGGCCCCAGTAGGCTTCGACCCGGCTGGGCCCCTGCTGTTACAACACGGGAACAGTGCGCCGTCGACGACATGGGCTTGGTCCGGACAGTTACCGGACGGTCGGACAGCCAGCTACCCATTGCTCTTTCCCTAAGAGGATGAAACGGGGTTCCAAATGTTGTAGGCGAAGCCATTTGCTGAAGCTAGTGTATGTATACAAGGTACTCTGGTTATAAGTGTACTTAACACAACTAAAAAACAAAAAAATCTGTTCACAATTAAAAAAACAGTTTCCAAAAAAAAAAAAAAACCGTATCACTACAAAAACCACTAAACGTTTAAAATAACTTTGAATTCGGAGGTCGGTATTAACAAATAAATCCGCCTAGGTATACGTTAATAATACGTTTTAGTGTTTTTTAGTACGCAGTTCGTTTTTTTTTTAATTGATATATAAACTAGTGCTTGACTGCGATCCCACCTGATGGTAGTAGCGTTTTTTTAAGTATAAGCTAGTGTTATAGTAGTAGTATTAGTAGAGTTTTTTGTAGTAGTAGTTTAGACGTTGGTGGCGAAGTGCACTAGTTTATTAAGAGCCTATTCACTCTAGCCTTGGAGACACCTTTTTAGCCGGACAGGTAGACAGGCAAATTGTTCCAGGATGCTTAAACATATATTTATCCCACTCCACCCTAGAGCGGGAAAAGTCGTAGGATGATTTCTCACAAAAAAAATCTCTCTCACAAAAATTGCATGCATATTATTTACCTACAATTATGATGATCTTAAAAAAAAAAAACTGCACTTTTTTTTCTAATTGGGGGTATAAGGTTCAGTTACATGTTGTAGGTACCTATTATATACGAATACATACAAACTTCTTTTTTCTTTGTAAGAACTCGCTCAGAAGTACCAAAATTCCATACGATCAACGATTATGAAGACTATAGAAAATAATAGTCAGATTTAAGTACAAAAGAGGTTTAAATGTTCGCGTATCTTTAGCTAAAACAGTAATGGTCCTGCTTAGCCCTGAATACCAAACATAATACATTAGGGAATTAGAGCTGGATGAGGATTGAGCATGAGAACGTTAGGTTAAGTATTTCTGAGTAGTTTTTGTTTTGAAATGAAATCGCAACGCACACATGTAACAACAGAGAGCAGTGGTGGCTGAGAGGTTTTTTTTTTAATATTCCACAACTATCACAAAACGCCCTCTAGTCTTAAGCTAAGCAAAGCTTGTGTTATGAGTACTAGACAACTGATAAACATACTTATATTTCTAAATACATACATTTTATAGATAAATTACACCCAGACACAGAACAAATGATCCTGCTCATCACACAAACATTTGACCTGGGTGGGAATCGAACCCTGCATAGCAGTCAGGGCCACTAACCACTGGACCAGCAGGCCAGTCAAAAAAGTTATTGGCTCCGACTTACGAGTTGTAGGTCGCGGGTTCAAACCCAGCCAGGCGCATACTTTGTGTAATTTATTTCATTACCACTGCTCTCAAAACGGTGAAGGAAAACATCGTGAGGAAACCGGCATGTCCTAGAACAGGGTTTTTCAACCTTATTCATACCACGGCCCTTTTAGTATGAAGAAACATATCGCGACCCCCTACCCGTTGTTTTTTTTGTAACTAATATTGAATCCAATACATTTACTTATTTTCACAATTACGGTTCGTATAAATACATAATTAATATTTTTTGTTTCATTTTCCTTAATAAATCTTTATAAATGTTATTGTTTCTTTTTTACTGCTATAGCTTTCCCAACCTTTAGCAACTCTACTATAAAAGCTTCGCGACCCACAGGTTGAAAAACCCTGTTCTAGAACCAAAATTTCGAAGACATGTGACATTCACCAACTCGCACTGAGTCCGCGTGGTGGATTACGGCCCATTCCCTCTCCTAGAGAGGAGGCCTGAGTCCCAACAGTGGGAACATTAATAAAGGCTGACGGTGACTCGTGTAACACGCCTCATTTGTACATAGAACGACGTCGAGTGGCGTGTATCAAGCGTAGGTCTACAAGTCTAATTTCCAAATGTATGGAGATCGAAACGCCCAGGTTGGCGTGTGTGACACACGTGTGAGCAGTGTAGTTCTAGCTTAATATTATAAAGGTGAAAGTTTGTGAGTGTGTGTGTATGTTAGTTAGTTTTTAGGGTTCCGTACCTCAAAAGGAAAAAACGGAACCCTTATAGGATTACTTTGTTGTCCCTCCGTCTGTCTGTCTGTCTGTCTACCTGTCTGTCTGTCAAGACCCTTTATCTCGAGAACGCGTGAAGGTATCGAGTTGAAATTAAAACCATGTACTCAGGTCTGCGGTCTATTCAAACTGTGAAAAAATCGAACTTCTAAGTTAACGAATAAAAAAGATACGGCCGTTTATGCCGCGGAAAAACGTATATTTTGATACTCTCAAAGATCGAAATTCGTAGGGTACCTACTTCCCGTTGACCCAAAATCCTGAAATTTGGCATAAAGCAAGGTCTTATAGCACTAGTATAGGAAAAAATCTGAAAAAAAATAAATTTTCTGTTACATACATCACAAAAAAAAAAAATGCAATTCGGAAAAATCTTCGAGACTCCATTCGGGAATTGTAGCTTGCACGGAACCCTCAGTGCGCGAGTCCGAATCGGACTTACCCAGTTTTTTTTATTCATACTCGAATGTTATCAGCGGCGGTGATCTCTCATGGCGGGCCCTGATAATCCCTGGGTGGAATGGGCGGCCGTCGCCTCCTTTCAGCGGAGCAGTAATGCTAGCCACAGAGTACTTTGTAACATAATGCTAGCATAGGAGACGGCCGCACGCGTGAGGCAACAGTTTTTTTTTTATGGTGGGGAATCGTCTAACGACTTATTTATTTATTTATTGAATGCTTTATGCACACAAAAGTACAGAGGCGGACTTAATGCCTTAAGCATTTACTACCAGTCAACCTTTGGGTGATGCAGAAAAATAGTGGTAGGTGCAAAAAAAAACAAGACATAAGGTGAATACAAGTACTAATAAACAATATATGTAATATTATACAATAAATGCTCAAATTAATAAACTACATACCTAACTAATGTAGTCAAATAATTAGCCCAAATCGACACATTGAAAACATTAGGTAACACTGAGATGACAATACTACAAACTTTTTACGAATTCGCTCTCGAAATTTAGTTTTGAATGTCAATAGGCTTGTCGCCATCCTGATCTCCTGGGGGAGCGCTTTCTTAGGGAATGACTTCTTCCGTTCTAAACTAGAACGTGAGGGCATTTCAAATTTTTATTTACTTAAAACCACTTGTGTTCTTCAGTTACCTTTGTGGATACCAACGTAGTCTGGTTTATTTCACTGTGTTTGACGGAGTAATTTCAAACAATCAAATTATTTCGATTTATTTCTCTGTTTATTGATTTTACTTCCATACAGGGCTAGATAATGATATATGTAATAAAACAATAATGGTGAAATAATGGTATTTACTCCTGCAAGGAAGTAAAACAGTAAAACGTAAATTTGAAAGTTATGAGCGTCGTAACTTCCATATTTCGACGCTAATTTGCTCATATTTGGGCGTAAATAAGTAATTTATGGGGTATAAAAATTGTAAAACATTATTTGTTAAAAATCATACCTACGGTTTGCTGACATCTCTTTGAGGTGCGCGGTCGAACTGCACAGTTTTAATAGAAGAAGAAGAACCAGCAAGAAATGTAGCGACACTTATGACGCCGCCTGGAAACTAAAATTCAAAATCCTACATCGCGGTATTAGAATTTATTTATTTAAAGCTTTATGCATAAAAAAACTGCCTTAGGCATTATCTGCCAATCGACCTTAGAGTGGTGCAGAAACATAACATGGCAGAAATCTCCGGGCGGCGAACATTACACGGTCATGCAATTCCATCAATTTTCATCATCAAAACCTCCCGTGTAAAGGTTTTTCTGTCTGTTTTGCCACAGTCAAAACCTTGATTGACGAAAAACCTACCATCTAATGCGTAACATGACAGTTTTTAGTACTGATTGACGAAAACCATCATTCACCGTCATTTATGATTGATGGAATTGAATGACGCTTTCATGACCGTGTAATGTTCGCCTTAGAACATTATACAACAGTCCAAAATCAACTATCGGGTGGTTGCCCGGACCAGACACAATACCCATCTGGTCAGAGAATCCGCTCTTTTGAACTGAGGTTAGCGGGACTTTACGCCCTATTCCTCATACCACTTAAAAATCTCCACGGGAGATAGAGAAGATGGCGTATAGACTAGAGTTTATAGACTCTATAAGTATATACATCTTTAAGTACGTCACTTTTAAGTAGGTATTTGATTTAATTCCAGTAACCATTCGAAAATCAAACCAAGTGGAAAGCCTTAACCCTCATAATGATAATATGTTTATTTTACTTCACCAATTAACAACTTTTTAATGAGATTTTAATTCATAAAACAAATAAAAAAGAACGGTTGAAACCTTACCCGAGGATAGAAATTAACATATGTACATACACCTTTTTACCTCTTAACTTTTTAATTTGCGTCTCGGTCACGGGGACAATGAGAGGTACACAGCTCTGTGTACTTAATCTAGGAGTTCTTGTTTATTTATTTTTTTAGAAAAGTGTTGGTCCTTTATACACTGGTCTCATATTTGAAGTTAGAAAATGTTGCTGTTTTAATATGTTTTCTCACTCTTAGAGTTTCTTCCGTGTCGTGAATTTGAAACTAGTCTACTATTATTACTATCAAAGTTGTTTTAATAATACTTTTCGAGATCTTTCTGCGTGGTGAATTACGGCTCATTTCCTCTCCCAGAGTCCTTTCTCCGTAGTGGAATGCAGCACTGTTGGGCATTAATCCGAACTAATATTATAAATGTGAAAGTGTGGATGTTTGTTACTTAATCACGCAAAAACGGCTGAAAGGATTTGGATGAAATTTGGCATGAATATAGCCTTTGACATGGAAAAGAACACAGGCTACCTTTTATCCCGATTCCTTAAGTACCTAATGCCATGCGGGCGAAGCCGTGGGTTAAAAGCTATCAATTAATATTTTAATCATCGTAGTACCTAATCGATTGAAAAATCAATTGCAATTAATTTAATCACAATTAATCTATTAGTTGCATATTGATATTAATTTATCCAAATTTACTGATGTTAATTGCAAAATACAATTAAAATAATGCAACTAATGTTTTTAATTTTTTTACAGTTACGCAGACCTTAGAATATGATTTTAATTTCAACTTGATACTTCCACGCGTTCCGATACAGGGTCTTGACAGACAGGCAGACAGACAGACGGACCACAAAGTGATCCTATAAGAGTTCCTTTTTTTCCTTTTGAGGTACAGAACCCCAATTTTTTCAATCTTTATAGTTACATTATTTAAATTTAATTGAAGTTTAATTCTGGAAACAATTAGCAATTCATTAATTGCTAATTGAAAAACTAACAGTTAACAATTAATCAATTGTTGTTTTTTATTGTAACTTACAATTAAATTAATCAATTGTTGTTTTTTATTGTAACACTGCAGTGCAGCTCATTCCCTGTCCTAGAGATTTGAGTCCCAGAATGGGAACATTAAGGCTTTTTTTATTATGGTGGGAAAATCATCAATGACAGCCCCCGCTCTTGGGCGGAGCGGGAGATAGTGTCAGACTCTTAACGACTAAAAACCCACCCCGTTCCTTCAAGCTTTCATACCGGGGCTCGAGCTATGTTTCAAAACTAACCCTGGCCCCGGTAAGCTTCGACCTAGCTGGGCCTCTGCTGTTGCTGACAACTCCTTGGGACGACTTAGGCTCGGTCCGGACAGTTACCGGACGGTCGGACAGCGAGCTACCCATAGCTCGCCGTCCGCAAGCCCGCGCCTACGGTGGCCGGAAATCGTGATCGGAATCCCGGCGGCGACGAGAGCGCCGTTGCCTGATGCGATTATAAAGCTGATTATGCTACTTGACTAATCTCTGTTAAGATGGGTCACCGTGATCAAAATTCAGATGTAAATATGTAATGCACACATTAAACATCAGGTTTACAAACACAGCGTTAACTTTGTTAAATCTAGTCGTATGAAACAATTGAAGACTAATGAAGCGTACACAATAATCCGTATTGAAACAATGAGAGGGTTTCAAGGAATGTTTATCAAACCGCACTTGTAGTCTCGATTGATTAGTTCTAGAAGCTAGTACATTGTTTGGATTTCAAGTTCAAGGTCAATTTCAATTAAAAAATAGTACATTTTGATACAAATGGAGAAAGTTTGTCATTGCGACCGAGGGGGAATTCGTCTGAGCCGTTGGTGAGGGTGTTATGGAGTGCTGGAATGACAAATTTCCATTTGTATAAAACGAAGCTTTTCAAAACTCAAATGAAGAAATAACTAAACGGTTCGACATGCGACTCATGGGGGTCGCTTAGCGCGCAGCCAAAAGTGCGACAAAATAGTAAATTGCGAGCCTTAAAGCGGTAAGGACAAGAGTGGGTTTTCGAGTAAGTGTACTGAAAATAGGCCTACATGGGCACTCATAAGGTAACCTAGGCATACGTGAACAAGTCGCTAACATGGCCCACTTGCTAAACTATGACACACATTAAAATTTTGATGCATAAATTTGAGTCGATCTAGTTAGTTTACAAGTATGACGGCAGAAGTAAACTATACAGAGCAAGTATAATTTGCGTGGTATAGTTCATGTAATTGTTTATGGCTCACCATCTGGCCGAAATTAAATGGGCGCAACTCTCGCACCCGCTTAGGCGGCAGTACGCATATCTGTGCATTTATTTGAAAGAAAAAAAGAAAGAAAGAAAGAAAACATGTTTATTCCGCCTAAATAGACGCACAAATCAACACAATATTATAAAAATATAAAAGCCAGTATCGGGCATAACACTATTGCACCTTGTAACCATAGACAACGAAGTGGTCTATGTTTACAAGGTGCGGTGTGGTGCGGCCAGCAGCGCCCGGAAAGCGCGCGGCTGATCTTTAAATCCATTTTCTTTGCGAAATATTGATTGATTTACATATGCTATGTTCACTTTGAAGAATACTTAACCACCAATTTTTATGTGTAAAAATGTTTCTAAAGATTCAAGCCGTTTCGAAGGAGTAGGGAAAAGTTGCGAAAAGTTGCGAAATTGCTAAATATTTTTTTTTTAGACAAAATTATTAATAGCACGAACAAATCAAATGTTGATAATGTTGTTCATGAATCTATAGTAAACAAACCTATATTTTTTTCAAACCTATAAACCTGGCCGTTACCGAGGAGTAGGCTTCAGAAAGTCACTGTTTTATGGCACTTTTCGGGCGCTTGGGCCTTAATGCGTGTCTTAGTTTTGCAAGTGGGGCACAATACCGACTGAGGCACGTATGCCTGGCTTACCATATGTAAAATATCAAAAGCTAGTGCACAGTTCCAGTAGGTCATTTACTATGGCAAAGAAAAAATTATTGATTTTACAATGTTTCCATACTACAATATTAACCCTCAGAAAAGAAGAAAGAAGAAAAACAGTTTATTTACGCGAAATGACGCAATCTTAAAACTAGTTAGCAAATAAATCAAATGGGTAGGGTCTCAGGCACCAGTGCACATTGTAACGAATATGGTACACCTTATACGAGCTAACTTAAACTTTATTACGTAAAAATATGGTTTAAGTTACTTGGCACCGAGGTATACCGAATTCGGTACACTTGTGCCAGAGAGGTTAAAAGATATGACTGGACAGCAAAAGTTTTTATAGCCTAGGTGGACAGTCATCATGTATCAAGTAAATAAAAAATAAAAAAATGTCTAGTAAATTGAAAAAGAAAATATCTACTATGTGTCTGCGGAGTCTACGGTATTCATGCATTTCGTACATTAACATTATAAAAAAACTTTTGACAAAAAAAAAATTAAACCGACTTCAATGTAAAAAAACACAAAAAAGTACAAAACCGAGAAACCTGAAACACCTGCCTAGTACTTATGTAAAAAATCTTTGTACACAAAACTGTATTATGAAAAATCACAGTTATAAGCTTGTCAGCAAAAATACATAGTCACCGGGCCATTCAGGTGACTGAGGGGTTGTTTTGCACTCGCACCCAGCTGTTTGCTGGCGCCTAATACCTGCTATGACCTGGGAGTTGTATTTAGTGTCAGTGGTGTCCAACTTGTGACCATCTACTCATCATCATCTTGTGACTATCAACTTGTGAAAATCTATTGGAATCCATTCTGTTACTGATTCTGAAACTATATTCAGGTTATTATTATTTTGTTTATTCAATATAGTACATATGAATTATATTTTTAAATATTCAATAAAAAATAAAATTGTTATTATTATTATTATATAGCTTTATTGCACACCTTAACTTACTAAAGGACAAAGGAAAGAGGAAGGAGGAGGGAGGAAGGAGGTTTCGCATGAACTAAAAATAATGTTGTATTTTGTACTGTTACATATTTAGAATAGAAGAGTGAAGCAAAGCTCGTATTTATTTAGTGAAACAATGTTTTTGTTAAAGTTTCAAGGAAATGTGGAACTGAACTTTGTTTCCTGACAAAATTTTACTTTTCAACTCAAAATAATGTGTGAATGTGAATTTAATTTGTGGACGTTTGTCCAAGGATTATAAAAATATGGATAGTATGTATTAAGTACTAGTCGAAAAACTAACCATTGGTATAGACAGTCGGAAGTCAAACAGTCTGATACCAGTAATGCCACGAGATTATGTTCATCAGCATCATCACCATCATCATTCCAGCCGAAGCTCATCCACTGCTGGACATAGACCTCCCCTAAGTGTAGCCACAACAAACGGTCCTGTGTGAGGTCGTGTTATCCAACTAGAATAGGATCGTCGTCACCATCATCATTTCAGCCGATACACTGATGAACATAGGCTCCCAAGTGTTACCACAACGACTGATTCTGTGCGTCACATATTGATTTGATTCCCGCAACCCTCACCACGGTATCGGTCCTTCTTGTGGGTTGCCTTCCAACGCTGTGCCTTCCGGTATGCGGTCGGTACTCCAGAACTTTTTGGCTCTATCGACCATCTGTTCTGCGAGCAATGTGCAGCCCACTGCCACATAAGTTAGAGCCGATTTTTCGGACTAAGTCGGTAAGTTTGGCTCTGCTGTGAATATTTTCATTCCTGATTCTGTCACGCAAGGAAACCCCGAGCATAGCCTTAGCATCGAATAGAATAAACTTTTTACACCACCTGCTCGATAATACCCTTTTATACCTATGTCATACAACTATCACTTAAAGCAAGTCATTCTGTCCCTAGGGAAATAACGCAGTTTGGGCAATCTCTAGGAAATAATGAGATTTGAATTTGCAACATCAGAAACCATCAACATATTACATATATAAATTTAATCCCTTACTGACGTTCGGGATTCAAATTAGCAACCTTCGTTTCGTTCGGAATTCAACATACCGCCCTCGACTTAAAGACACTGCTTTATCTCCTCGTCACATAATCTTCTATTATTGTACACCAAAATAGTAATAATTTAAATCTAATGGTGCCTACAACGGCGGTCTCGGTAGACTTTATTATTTGATATTAATTTCAACTTAATACCTCAAGGCGTTTCTTAGAAAAAGGGTATTGACAGGTGGATAGATGGACATCAAAGTGAACTAATAAGGGTTCCGTTTTTGCCAAGTGAGTGATATATGAAAGGAGAAACGGACTGACTGACATATCAATATACAGACGAAATTACAAGGTCTAGAAGCGTGAAATTTTACACAAGGTTTCCTTTATCTAGGTTAGCACCAAAAGAATATTTTTCGAAATTCACCGCCTAACACAGACAGACAGACTGATGACAGATGTGTGTGGAAAAGGGAGAGGGAGGCCTTCGCCCAGCAGTGGGACATAAATGGGCTAACTAACTAACTAACACCGCCTAAAGGTATGAAGCAGGGTTTTTCTTTACGGTGTGTAAAAATCATTCAGATAGTGTCAGACTATTACTGACTAAAAAACCCACCCCGTTCCTTCATTGCCTTTCATACTGGGGCCGAGCCTTTCTTTCAGAACTGCTGGACCCCTACGGTTGCTGACAACTCCTTGAGGCGAACGGGAACAGTGCTCGCCGTCGACGACATGGTCTCGGTCTGGACAGTTACCGGACGGTCGGACAGCAAGCTACCCATTGCTCGCCGTCCGCAAGCCCAAATTTTGTATGGAGATACCGACTTTCACGCGGGCGAGAACGTTGGTAGAAGCTAGTAATAAACATAAAAGCTTAAGTAAGATAAGTCGTCGTTGTGAATAAATCGACAACTTGAGGATAATAAAGCGAAACATAGCTTAGTAGAGGCTAGAGATCGTTCCTTTGGGTAATTTATGGGAATAGATTATGTTTTTGTTAAGTACAAAAATACATTTAGCCGAATATAGAACCTCCTCCTTTTCAAAGTCGGTTAAAAACAATAGAAAATTCATTTCGTACATGATGTTAACGAGAGTTAAAGAGAAAATGTGAATAAGTAACCTGCTTTTTTTGTGACGTAGGAAATCACCCAATGACTTCTACCGCTTTAGGATGGAGTGAGAGCAAGGCTTCGATGTCGATGAATTTTTTGATGCCCAATAATTTCTTTTAAGCGGGTAGGCCGTTTGTAATTAGATGTTATTTTTAATTCTTATATGTATATAAGCAAATAAAATAAAAGTCCATTATAAGATAAGTTCCGGAGTATATCCGGACTGACCCCGAGTCGTCAACGGCTCGTATTGTTCCACGCGCGTCTCAAGGAGATGTGAGCAAAACCGTAGGGGCCCAGTAGGCCTGAAGCCTACTGGATTGATTTCCGAAAAAGGAAACCTGTGGTCCTGAAACGCTAAAAAAAAAGAGAGAATATAGTTATTTTTTTCAGGTGGGAAATCATCTAATAACATCACCCGCCCTGAAGGCGTTTCAAACTTTTACTGACTAAAACCCACTCCTGCTCCTTCTTTGCCTTCGACCCAGGGCCCCGGGGTTCACTTTCGCACAACCAATGGAAAGAATATAGGTGTGGTTTTAATCAGTAAAATTTTGATACGCCCTCCCGCTCCGCCCTAGAGCGAAAGAATACATTATCATTCATGTCATCATTTCTCATCTTACAAAATACTCAAGTTCATCTTACCCTATAGAAAGGTTATTTTATGAGATTTTTATAATGTGGGGTTTCCATATTACTACATTCCGGTTTCCAACACAGTCGCGGTAGCAATTAAAAGTTACTTATAACCGAACAGTCGACACCTACAGAGTCCTGTTTGTTACTTTGTAATAGTCACATAAACAAAAATTGTTCAGCACCCCTGCTGTACTAGGTCAGTGTTTTTCAAACTTCTTGAATTCGTGACCCTAATTGTTGTGGAGCACAACGATCTCCTAGAATTTAACATAACTTGGCATACGCTGAGATATAAGTCGTGTCTAGAAATTGATATTAAAGTTGTCAAAAAATAAAACATTTGTATTTTGACTACCTAACGGCTTATTCGGTGTAGTGTAGCTGCTACGAAAATAACTACTACTACACCAGACCCCTAATTATTATTTTATTGTTTCTTTCAGTTTCGTTTCAAGTTACACTATGTTCTTGCAATTAGTTTTTAATTTAGACGTCTATGTCGAACATCTTTGAATTCACATACGTGTGTCAAAAAGCAAATCAAAGTCAGAAAAAGTACTGAAACATAAATAGGCACAGTTTTAGTACTGTATTGTTATAGGTGTAACGTAGGGTCTATAACCCTAACTTTTTAACCGACTTCTCTTTTTTACTTGATTCGCAACAGCAACTTCCCAAGTAAGACTTCTGTTCCCCCTGGGGGTCGCGAACTACAGATTCAAAATCACTGTACTAGATGAATGGGACGTAGCTACATTGTAGCTTCTCACAAATAGTCGAGTTTTTTGTACCGCTGTTCGTTTACCAATTCGTTTATTAAATAAAATATATCACACACAGGAAAAAAGAAAAACCTTTACCTTACAGGGGGTAGGCTGAAAATAAAGTATTAATATAAAAATATTATTTTTTATTTATTTATTTGATCAGCCAACACCTGCTTACATAATAGGTACATTGAAATTAATTTAAAATGGAACTTCACCTTCGGATTATTATCTACACTAATATTATAAAGAGGGAAAATTTGTATTCTTGTGTGTATGTTTGTAATGCATAAACTCAAAAACTACTGCGCCGATTTCCAAAAATTCTTTCACCATTGGAAAGCTACATTCACCCTGAGTAACCTAGGCTATATTTATTACCCGTGCGAAGCCGGGACAGACAGCTAGTTATTAATAATAAAATAGAAACAAACAGTCACGTTTATGCGATACAGCCCGCTGACAGAAGCGCAGACAGACAGACAAATAGGCGGGCAGTGGGAGCTTAGTAATAGGGTCCCGTTGCCACTCTTTTGGGTACCTTCAAAAAGAACCATAAAACACAATACAACATACAGACATAATGTTATTAGAATACAGTTTATTTGAATTTTATTCCAATAAAAAAAGAAAGAAAGAAAACCTATTTATTTGTTTCTGTTCCTAGTGTCACTTTCAAAACTAACACGAATCTAACGGCACATCTTAAGCTAAATAAAAAAATCTCAGGCTCTAGGGCTTGTCATACATAGTGCACTCGAAAAACGTAACCCTCTTTTTAGGGCCATCGGATAAAAAAAGCCACATCAAAATCTGTCCATTCCTTTAGGAGCTACGATGCCACGGACAGACACACAGACAGATAGACACATCAAACTTATAACAACCCTCTTTTGCGTTGGAAGTTAAAAATGGGGTCCTCTCACGAGTAGTATTTTGTACTAATATAATAAAGAGGTAAAGTTTTTTTTTTTTGTTTGTAGGAGGTAATATCTGAAAATACTGGTCCGTTTGCTAAATTTTTTCACCGATAGAAAGCTGCTTTATTCCTGAGTGACATAGGCTGTATTTTATGTACGCGGACGAAGCCGCTGGCAAAAGCTAGTATGTTATAAGGTCACTTAGATGACGTGCTGTCAAATATTCTGGACCAGCATAACGTGAACTATTTCAGAATATATATTCTACTGGTAGTAATATTTTACATAATTTGACATTCAATATTGTAGTCCATTTTGGAAATTTAATATTGAAACCTTGGCATATTTTAGTATAGCAACTTTACGTCCAAGTGGGTAAGGAAACCTAACAGTGATGGAGAGACTGACCGCCTATTATCCGTCATATTTAGATTGTATAAAGATTTTTTTTTTTTTTTTAATTTAGATAAATAGTGCTTGACTGCGATCCCACGTAACGTAGAGGTTTCAACAACGTAAGGGTGAATATTCGCCGTACGTCGGGTTGTCCGATGGTAGAATTGCGATGGCGGAATCAAGTCATGCAATTCCTGCGCACACTCTCCAAAACGCATCCTGTAAAACACCGAAAGGCTGGCTACCCTACGCCTATGCTCAAGGCTTTGAAGGTTGGACTTAACCGAATCTGGATCACCAATTAGCCTCTTTGCACAGATTGGTGGAATTGCCAAACTTGAGTAAAGGATGAGCTAAGTTGGTCATCCTTCATACTATTTCTTTTGATAACAACACAAACCTGCATTTTTAGGGTTTCGTACCTCAAAAGGAAAAGAAAGAACCCTTATAGGATCACTTTGTGGTCCGACTGTCTGTCTGTCTGTCTGTCAAGAACTTTTATCTCGAGAGCGCGTGGAGGTTAAATGAAATTAAAACCATATCTATAACCATATATATCAGGTCTGCGGTCCCTTCAAGCTGTGAGAAAATCAAACTTTTAAGGTAACGAATAAAAAAGATACGGCCGTTTACGTCGCAAAAAAACGTATATTTTGATACTCTCAAAGATCGAAATTCATAGGGTACTTCCCGTTGACCCAGAATTCTGAAATTTGGCACAAAGCAAGGTCTTATGGCACAGGTATAGGAAAAAATCTGAAAACAATTTATTACCCAGGTCACAAAAAAAAAAAATGCTATTCGGAAAAATCTTCGAGACTCCATTCGAATTGTAGTTTGCACGGAACTCTCAGTGCGCGAGTCCGACTCGCACTTGCCCAGTTTTTTTTTCTTTCATTCGGTTAGACTGGAAGCCGACCCCAAGTTTTTTGGAAAAAGGCTAGGAAGATATGACGTGAAACGAGAACTACTGCCGATATATTTTATCCCCTTCCTACTTGCGTTGTATTTTTCAATAGGTCGTAACCTCCCTGCTACAAACTTTTAAACAGTTTAGCAGAAATTATAATATAGTACTGAACGCAAATATTGAACAAACAATTTAAAAAAAGAAGTCTAATTTTAAGTGCAACTTTTAAGAAATAAGAACGCGTTAACGCCAACGTTAAACAGAAAGTAACTGAAGTTTTAATTATAAAGCGCTATACGTGACTGAAATGTATTGTTGGAGTGAAATTATGTTGTTAAGGTAGTGCCAGATGTGGAGAGTGTCGTGCAGTTTTCAGTTTGGAAGTAGGACTTTTTTTAAATTGTCTCAATTCTATAATAAGGGGGACCAATAAACTACTAAAAAACATGGAATGTATTCAATAGTTATGTGCCCTAAAAAAGCATTTAAATGTTTCTATTATTTATAGTATTTGAAGCTAGTTGGGTCCAGAGAATACCAAAAATAGAAAAAGAAAGTCGACTTGCAGTCTGTGTTGCTGCAATTTTTTTAAATGAATGCTCACTAACATCGTGAAAAATCAAATCAAAAATAAAATCAAATCAGTTTATGTACAATTGTACAGAGGTAGGGATAAAATTTATAAGCTTCAAACATGTACCCCGCCAGGACGCTGCAACATAAATAAGTTTCAGCAAAATAAGGTGAATGTCATAATTCTTAACTATATTATAAGCATTAAGAAATTAGAATACTTATATCAAATATAAATGTAAAAATAAATCGACATTAAATTAATTAAAGTATCATTGAACGCTAAAAAAACTAGTCTGGCAGGGCTTAATTGTGTTTATTTCTCGTGGGAATATAACGTCTACGTTTTTCAATTGTATCATGATTAGTATTGTACTAAATTAGTTCTAATTAGTTTTAAATCTACTTATTTTGTCTAGTTTTGTAAATATGTTCTACTTTCTCAAAATACATATATAATACGTGGGACGCTCAGAAAGTTTTGAGAAACTAAAAAACTAAGTTCTATAGATAAAATATTAAACAAGTTTCATGCGTCTGAACCAATTTTGGAAACATTTTTTCCAGTCCGCTCCAGACACCTCTTCCACGGCCTTCTCGAACGCTGCTAGCGCGTCTTCCGGCGATGACAACTGTATCCCTTTCAGTTGATATTTTATTTTAGGGAATAAAAAGAAGTCGCATGATGATGCCAGATCAGGACTGTAAGGAGGGTGCCCCAAGACTCTGACCGGTATGGTGTCCAGAAAGCCCCATGTTTTGAGCGCTGAGTGCGCGGGCGTGATGTCATGGTGAAGCGGAGCCCGGTGTTCGGTCGCTTGTTGCTCATCGCAGAGAAAACTTCTGGCAGGCATTTTGTGGTATACCATTTGGCATTGATGCTGCTTTGGTCTCGTGATGGAATTGGAATCAAAGTGAAGAAACTAGCGATCAAATTTTCCTTGCGCTTCTTGATCGCTTCACTTTCATGTTGGAAAAGCTCGCGTATCATTTGACGTTTTTACGATAGTAATTTGAAAAATATAACTAGCTTAAATGCACTTGAAAACGGATCCAAATTTAACAGGACAGATTTTATTTAGTTGCAATGGATAGGGCACATTGCTCGCAGAACAGATGGCCGTTGGAGGCCGAAAGGTTCTGGTGTGGCGATCGCGTACCGGTAAACGCAGCATTGGAAGGCCTCATACAAGGTGGACTGCTGACGTCGTGAATGTTGCGGGAATCTGATGGATGCGCCGCACACAGGATCGTTCATTGTGACGACACTTGGGGGAGGCCTATGTCCATCAGTGGACGTTTTTAGGCTGAAATGATGATGATGATGAGATTCTATTTTCCCTCCTGCAGTTACCTCTTCGCATTGAAAAGGATTTCACTTTATGCCGACGATAAACTACTCCTTCTATTAAAAAACTATTTAAAAACGCTACATATCCCTGTAACGTATAGGTTTATACGTATGTATGTGAGCCGTCTCTTCATTTTCCGGTATTTACGGGCGGGACGGTTATACGCTTGAATAAGGAAATGAGCTCGCTAACGATACGACTAACTTGTCCTTATGGGTTCCTGGTACATTCAGTTGAGAGTTACATTAAACTACTAAAATTGGTTTTGATTTTAGTGATATTAACATGAATTTTCGTGCTATTCAGATGAGTAAAAATCACGTAAAATCAATTATTATTATTTGGTCCTTGATTTGTTTTGTTTCTTTAAAATAAGCCATAAACTTTAACTAACTAATGGAGCAGTGATGGTCTAGTGATGACGGCCCGATTTACAAGTAAGTCACCGGTTTAAACCTAGTCAAGTGCCCAAGTTTATTACTTTGTTCAATTTATTTTATCACCACTGCTCTCAAAACGGTGAAAGAAAACATTATGAGGAAACCGGCATGCCCTCACCATATTTTCCTTCAATGTTTTACGTCCCTAGAAACAAAGATTTGAAGACAGGTGACATTCACCAACAATTATGTCCCATTCCCTCTCCTAGAGAAGCCTGAGTCCCAGCAGTGGAAAATTATTAAGACTGATTATTATGCTATGTTATGTTACGTATACCATACATCAATATCTTTATCTCATCACCATAGATACATCTAAACCTTCCTCATGAATCACTCTATCTGTAAGTGACATACAGACAGACAGACATGGTGGGGCCTTTGTATTGTAATATACATATAAGGATATACATTTCCTGTAAAAAAAAAAAACTAAAAAAGCTAGTCTTTAAAATTACCATATCTATTTCCAAACCCAACCTACCTAAACCAATGAATAGCAACAAATTGCTCACCATTACACCAAATCAGGATTTATTGAAAATGCAGTATAAAAAGGTATAATTTTCTCGTTGGCATCACTAGTTAGAAACGAGTATTGAGCTTTCTATCCGCCGTTTAGGCTCACAGGTAAAAGCGACACATGAAAAATTCAATTTACTGGAGTGGCCATAACTGTGATGATTAATTCCTGCTAGATGTGACTAGGGTACTGTAGGTATTTTATGGAATGAAAATTAAGTACCATTTCTTGGAATGAAAAGGACCAGTTTTTAGAATGAAAATGACTTTTTTTGGAATGAAAATGACCAGTATCCTAGCCAAGTTGTTAATTTGCAATCGTTAACGCTAGTAGAAAACTTCAAATGTACGGAAATGACGTCATCTTAACGCTCAGTCACGCGGTCAGAACAAAAGAATGGGCCAACACGAGGTGTTCAATGCCAGCGAAACGGTTGTAACTTGGTTGAAAATGAAGAGGACCACTATTTCGCAAAAGACTCGTAAAGAATTATTAGACTCACTTAGTCTTCTTCTGCTCTTGTAGTTTTGCAAAGATGGGTAAAGTTTTGAAAAAAAAAACTGTAAAAAAATTGTTTTAATTCGTCCTACTCACTCAGCATTGGAAGGCCTGCCACAAGGTAGACCTATGACCTAGTGAGGGTCGTAGGAATAACTCCTTACTTAAAAATCCTCCGCATCGATGTCAACTAGAAGCGTACCTACCCAATACTACTGTTGGCATTGCCACGTTGAATGGCAATGCTAAATCTTTGACCAAGGTAAAAGCTAGCCCTTTGGTCATGCAAACTGACAACTAGTTTATAAACTTGATAAAAGAAAAATTTAAAACAGTACCCCTAGCCAAGTTACTAATCTGCAATAGTTAACGCTAGTAGAAAGCTTCAAATGTAAGGGAATGACGTCATCTCAACGCTCAGTTACGTGGTTAGAACAAAAGAATTGGCGGCAAAGTCAACTCGAAGCGTTCGACGCAAGCGAAACGGTTGTAACTTGGCTAGGGGGGCAGGTCTGTTGGTCTAGTGGTTATTGGCTCTGACTGCGTTGAATGTTCTGTGTTTTGGGTGTAATATTTCTGTATGTATGTATTTAGAAGAATATAAGTATGTTTATCAGTTGTCTAGTACTCATAACAAAAGTTCTGCTTAGCTTGAAATTAGATGACATTGTGTGATAGTTATGGAATATTAAAATTGATAACAGAAAAAATTTAATTTTACATCTTCGTCGAAACCCAACCGGTGGAATCTAGAGCTCGTATTCTGCAATTCAAATCGCTCGGAATGTGTTGATACGATGCGACGCGACGAGTGTCTTGCGTCTATCGATGTCGATAGCAGGGTGCACCTCTACGCTCGATACTTTCTCATTTCAGAGATGTGAACTTTCATATCGAAAACATTTAGATATATTTAGTTGGTATTTAAACGCATACTTTTGGGATCTTAATTATGTTTAGAACAATAGGATTTTTAAAAAGAGTTACCGGGCCTTGGAACGACCATCTGAAAGAACACAGGTGGGTTAAATAGGTAAAAGCCTGACACCCCCTCTCGCTCTACCTAGAGCGGGAGAATTATTTTGTTGGTTTCCCACTGAAAAACTTTTTTACAAGTCGTGGTCCACCCGTATATCCAAATCCCGTTCAGAAAGCAGAAAAAAATACGAGAACTTACATTTATTTGAGACTCATCTACACTAATCTAATAAAGAGGTAAAGTTTGTTTTTTTTTGTCTCTGAAAGTACTGGTCCGATTGCTAAAATTTTTTTACCTAAAGAAAGCTGCTTTACTCTTGAGTGTCACAGGCTATATTTAATGTATGCGAGCGAAGCCGCGGGCATAAGCTAGTACAAAAGAAAAATGTTATTTAAGGACATAAATTAATAAAATAATCATCATCATCATTTCGGCTGAAAGATGTTCATTGTCGGACATGCCACCACTAAGTGTCACCACAATGAACGGTCCTGTGTGTCTCGCATCCATCGGATTCTCACAACCCTCATTAGGTCATCGGTCCACCTTGTAGATGGCCCTCCAATCCTGTATCTTCCGGTACGCGGTCGCCACTTCAGAACCTTTTGGTCCCATCTACCATCTCTTCAGTCAGTGTCCCCTGCCCACTGCCACTTAAGTTCGGCTATTCTTCGGGCCGTGTCGGTAACCTTGGTTCTCCTGCACTGCCGTCTTATTTAAAAAGGTTATTTTTTAACAAACGTACATACAAGGATGGATACAAAGTTTCGCTTTCATAATATTAGAGATATCTAATAAATAAAATATTATATTCAGTTTTTATTTAGTTACCACAGTTGTAATAGGGTAGTTTCCAGGGTCAAAATAATTACATTTGATTTAGTCCGTATTTTAGATTATAAAAAAATATTGGACACGTATTTTTTATTTTTTCTATACAAAAAATAACAAAAATATAGCCCATTAAAGTTACGTGTGACGTCACCCCATGCGAAAAAATGCAGCATGGCGTGACGTTACACGTAACTTTAATGGGCTACACCTTTGTCATTTTTGGTTTAATTTACAAATAAAACAAAATCCAAAGTGTATACAAAATTTCAGATTAATCGGTTGACAGGAAGAGGGTGAAATTTGAATTACTAAATTTGATCAAAGAATAAAACAAACGGGGTGAGCTAAATAAAACCGTTTAAAAATACGTGTCCCTTATTTTTGAATAATCTAAATGACGGGCTAATTACATTTTTACGGAAACTAGCCTATTTTCTATATATCTTGTTGGAGATTCAAAATAAATAAATACCTTCTTTTAATAAAGTTCATAACTGCAGACCGTCACGAACTCAATGAGTTCCAGAATTGTACAGAAAACACTTAAGATTTGTTTACCCGCAATTAAAATAGTATTGCGATGCAGCAACGACGATAGCAGTGCCGGTGCAGTGTTTACAACAAGTTTTGTTTTTCAACCGACTTCTCTACAGCACTATTCGTTCGTCTGCATAGATTGTTTATTTATTTAGAGAAACGATTCTTTGTCTTTGTCACACATAGCCTGTCTAAAAAGTCAAAATACACAAATAAATAAAACTGAAATGTGTATTCATTTTTATTTACTAAATGCATAATATTATGTCACCAAAATTTAGCTTCACTTTTTTTTTGGACTGACCGACATTTGACTATTCAAAAGTGCCTGCAAATGGTCTATTTGAAATAAATGATTTGATTTGAAATGATTTGATATGAAAGTATATTATGAAAGTTATACCTTTTTCAAAACTTTGTCTCTTATTATTATTCTAAAACGAGTAACTTAGGTTTAGGTTAAGTTTATCTGAAGCGGACAATGTCACGGATACTAATACTCTATTACTATAGCTTAACTTTTAGTTTTGAAATTAACATAATACCTGAACTAAAGTTTTCAAAAAATAAAAGGCATGTCAAAACGGCATTTGTATTTTGTTTACCTAGGACTTGTCCGATGCAGTATAACTACTACTAAAATAGCTAGTAATACTACACTGGACCCCTAATTATTATTTTATTGCTTCTTTCAGTTTCGTTCCAAGTTACATTTTAGAGTTTTTCTCAGATTTCAAAACGGATATTTTATTTTTTAACGAGTTTAGATGAAAAATTTTATTAAAATATTTACTTACTTTCTTAACACGTCGGATTATCACTCGGCGTATTTTGACTTACAGATTCATAAACCAGGGGCCTAAGTCTGCTATTTTTATAAATTCGTCATTCCAACACGATCCCATTGTCATTTTGCTAAAAGTTTGTAATCTGCTAATTCATAATGATAGATCATTGATCGGTCAATGGTCTTGTAATAGAATTGTGGTAGAATGACAATATCGAGCTTATTAAAAGCACTAATTGCGCAATGACGTCGAAGTGGTAGGTCACTCAGATCAAAGGAACAGTCAAAATTTTTGCAGATTACCGCATACGTCAGATATTCATTTGTCATTATGTACGAGATTACCATTCTTTGCCATTTATTCAATGGAGTGTCAGTGGTTGACCATCGGAAAGTCATAGTGACGCCATTATATTAGTAGATTACCAAAACTTGTCAAAATCAACAATTATGAAATCAATGATAGACCATTCTGACACTATTGTAATAGCAGACTTGAGGCCCTGGCAGGTTGTTACAAACTTCACTAACAAGAACCAAGCTATGAGGAAATGATAAAACACACTCTGATGATCATCATCAGAGTGTGTGTTGCAGCAGGCTTACTCTCCAAATTAATTTCAATTTCAATCTAAAGTCAATCCGATTGCAATGTCAATTTTGACGTTACGTGATTTGGTACTCTTGAAAACAATATTGTCAATATATATACGATTTCACTTAGTTCTCAAAATGGTCACGCAATTTTGATCCAATTTGGCGCTAGTATTGAATTCAAGGGTACGAAACGTCACAATCGCAATGTTGACCGATCGGAATTGAACTCAAGAGTAAGCTTGCTGGTACCTAAGCGCAAAATATTCTTCAGTGTCATCCCCATTGCATTGTCCATCTTCCTTTGTCCAAGGTCCATCGCCCAATGAAAAATCGCTGAGTAACCCCAGAGTGAATCCACCACAAAACAGTGTCCACAAAAGAATCAAAGATAAATTGTCTTCTATTAAAATGTAACACACTATTATTTACGAAAACTAGACAATAAGGAGAAATGGCGATGTTTCTTTATATTGTACGTTTTCTTTTAAAAGGCTGTTAGTACTACGAAGTGCGTATATACGTTGAAAGAGTATAATAATAATAGATAAATCTTTATTTCAGATCCAATTCATAATATTTACTAATATATAAAATCTCGTGTCCCACGTGTTTGTTAACGACCTCTACTGAAACCACTTGACCGATTTTTATGTTTTTTTTTTTGTATATATGGTAGGTCTAAGAATAGGTCGTAGGCTAGTTTTTTACCCTCCTACCCATTGTTTTCACATCATTTAACTCCATAACAGTGATAAAAGCTTAAAAGTAAAATTATGTTTAAACAGTCCAAAAATCTATTGGGATCAAAGTTTGTACTTTTTTTGAGACTATAGTGCCATTTTTAGTTGTACTACTACAACCTGATTAACACACACATAAAATGTGTGTGTTAATCAGGTTGTAGTGTGTGTGTTAATCAGGGAGTTTTTCGGATGTAATAAAATAAAGTAAAGTGAAAACATTTTTTACATCCAAAGTAGTAAAGATATGAATGATTTATAGACCAGTATCCGTGTTGCCGGTTTCAGCAGGTTTCAGCAAGGTGTTTGAAAAGGTGATGTGTAAAAAAAAACTTAAATTTTTAACACAAATGGCATCACACCAAAGGAAGTTGTACAACTGACGCTAGTATCTTCAGTCTGTTGTATAAGATGGTTGATAGTATACACATCAACCACTGTATAAATTCCTTAATAATACTTCCAAAACTTGAGCAGGGGTACCTCAAGGATCAATTTTATGTCCATTCTTATTTTGAACTTATATCAATGATGAATGACAAAAGGGAGTTAGTGACAGCGTGACGGGTGATAGGACAGAATGGAAGAAAAAAACGTGTTACGCCGACTCCGAGTAATATGGGATAAAGGTAGGAAGTAGGTAGAAGAAGATCAATGATGAATGACAAATGGGGTAACCATTAATTGTAAATCCAACTAAGGATGGTGTTTTTACCGACAATACTTTTCGGGCTCAGTGAAGGTTAGCGGATGACCATGTCTTCGAATAGTCCTATTGAAACAAGAGTAACGCTAGTAGCTTGAACATGTCATACCATATGTCCATGTTTGTAGTATATATTTAGAGCGTCTTCAACTTATTACTCAAATGGTTCAATAATTTGTGATTCCTTAAATTTACGTGTCTGTTTCCAAATTCTTTGACTATGTTCTTATCTACTCCTGTTTGGAAGATTACTTCGTGAATCATAAAAGAATACATAAACGAGAATGGTCCTCACGGGACATGGAAGTAAGTAAAAAGAAAATGAAAAGAGACTATTAAAAATATCATTAGCGTAGGTGCCTATTAACTTATCAAACAATGTGTACCTAATGCGCATTAACATTTTACCTACTAAGGTATAAAAGCAAAAATAGGTGGAATAATTTCCGACGGCCGACTAGAAACTACTTACCGAATAAAATAGAATCGATAAAAAAAATATTTAGAAACGATGAAAAGTTTTTTTTTCACTAAAAAATAGACAGTTTTACATAAATGGTGTTTCAAGCCTCTCTCGATACTGCAGTGCATGGGAATGTTTGCTGACGCCATCTTAGATGACTTCTATTCGCATAAAAAAACGTTGATGGTGCGATACACACGGGGAGCCTAAATCTGCCCCTGATAGTTAAAAAGACGTATCTAACAAAAAGTAAAAACGGAGAAAAAAATGTTTTAATGAATGGAACGGGAAATCTTTTGCTGTCTTTGGGTAAATTTAAATATTTAAATATTAAAAGTTGAAAATAAAGCCGAATATAGCTTTAACTTGGTTTAATAATAATATGAAACTCAAATCAACTCTGGAAAAAATGTTAGATGCGTCTTTTTTACTAACGGGGGCAAAAAGCAAGACGCTTTGATGACTGGTGACTTGCGAGACTAATAACCACACTTTGCAGGGGTAGGATGGTGTGACTAGTTTCTTTTATTACTAACATTACTTATAAGTAGAATTCTTGTTATTAACAACTATGCCTTGTTATTTGTGTTAAATTAGTGATTTTATATTTATTAATATTTTAATTTATATTAAACATATCACATCGTGGAATGTGCATTTGTTTAAAAATCAAGAACAACTAAATATGTAACAAAAGAACCACTCATAACCAATATTTTATCCTAAAAAAAAACTCAAATATGGCGTCGAAACATTTCTCCGCATTTGCTGTCCTTACGAAATGATAAAACCAAAGGTAAATGACACTTATGTAACACAAAATAATGATACGAATTAAAATAAATGCAACAATATCATAGTTGTTTTAAATATGTCTGTTTCTACTTCTTCGTTGTTTGTACGAGTATAATAAATAACGCTGCAAGGTAGAAGCGGAAGGGGAGTGATCAGCGGCGGCTACCTCTCGCGCCTGGCTCTGGTACAGGTCATGGTCCGGAGCGAGAGGGAATGGACGGTCGCCTCCACGTGCGAAGTAGTAAATCTAGCGAAAGAGATAGCCGCACATGTGAGGGAACGGTCATCCTCACGCCTCAGCTGCCCTGAGACCCCGCCGGGGCCCGGGACCAATATCCTTCCGATAACCGTCCGAACAGCCCCCCTAGCCAAGTTACAACCGTTCCGCTTGTGTCGAGCGCCTTGAGTTGACCACACCCCCAATTCTTTTGCTCTGACCACGTGACTGAGCGTTGAGATGGCGTCATTCCCGTAATTTTGATGTTTTCTTTGTTAACGCTAGTGGTAACGATTGCAGATCAACTTGGCTAGAGATACTGAGCTCAGATTGTCGCCGCGGCGTTTGTTGACGGCCCATGTTCCACGTATTAGTTTCAGTTACTGCGTAACACTATAGCTATACTATGTGTACATAAACAGTCAGAATTAGATGGATTTTGACGTAATCATTGTAATATATGTACTAACTAAGTTTAATAATATCCAAAACATTATAAACAAAATAAAAAAAAGAGTTTAACGCCATCTAGCGAGAGTGTGACCACACTCGAACCCGTAGCTTTCACTTTAAACCACACTACAGCTCGAATGTAGGCACAATAGAAAATATGCAAGAAAAAATGTTTATTTACTAATCTGATAAATATACAAAAATTCAATATTAATTGTAAAATATCAAAATTGCTAAGAAAGTAAACAAAATAACAAATATATCTGTTTTTCTTTTTTTTTCAGCCGTACGAGTTTCAAGGCCTTTAACTTCAAATACTATGTCGAACGGACTTCTTTTTGACCATAGCAGCTTTGAAGCTTTATAACTTCGTTGTTGACAAAGATATATTAATGCAATTTTTTTTTTCTTATTACATGTACTATATTTGTTTACCAAACCTAAAAGTAATTTAATTTAGCAAATAAAAAAAATGCATGTATATTCCCTAGTGTGTATTCCCAAAATAATTTTGTATAAATTTTTATACAAAATTGTCTCCGTCAATTCTTCAAAGTTCTTAACACTTGGACCACACGACAGCTTGAAAGTAGGCTCAATTATACTTTACCTTTATCTCTACGAGGCTGCCTCACAATGCTTTTAGTGCGGACTTACATTTGTGCGGCCAAAACTAAAAGTTCAGAACTGTTGTAACGATCTTTGTGAATGGGTTGTAATTTAGACTGGCCTGTTGGTCTAGTGGTTCTAGCCCTGACTACTAAGCCGGAGGTCGTGGGTTCGATTCCCACCCAGGACAAATGTTTGTGTGATTTGTGTGTGAGTGTCATTTGTTCTGTGTCTGGGTGTAATTTATCTATAATAAGTATGTATTTAGAAATATGTAAGTATGTTTATCAGTTGTCTAGTACCCATAACACAAGCTCTGCTTAGCTTGAGACTAGATGGCGTTGTGTGATAGTTGTGGAATATATTTTATTATTATTAATTACCTACTGGATGAACTATACAGGGTTATTTGTAAAGCAATGACAACCTCTCAGGACGATGTTAGGAGGTTATTACACTGCCACGCACCACGCAGCTTAGCGCATGAAAACGCACCTATAATATATTCCAGAAAAACGTGCCTTGCGTGATCGAATCAGAAATGACATCCGCAGGAGAACCAAGGTTGCCGACATAGCACAAAGAATCGCCAAACTTAAGTGGCAATGGGCAGGGCACATTGCTCGCAGAACAGATGGCCGTTGGGGCCGAAAGGTTCTGGAGTGGCAACCGCGTACCGGAAAACGCAGTGTTGGAAGGCCTCCTACAAAGTGGACTGACGACCTGGTGAAGGTAGCGGGAATCCAATGGATGCGGGACGCACATGATCGTTTGTTGTGGCGACGCTTGGGGGAGGCCTATGTCCAACAGTGGTTGTCTAATGATGATGATGAAATGATGAAACGTGCAATAACGGTCATTGACCCTACTAAATTTGTTGAAATTTTTAATTTCAAAAACGGAAATAAAGACATAAAGCTGTCTTGAATCGACATGTATCGTGATCCTTTGCATGACATAGTAATGAAAAGCAGTACATTGTTTGTTTTTCGGGTACCTACGCAGAGATATTAGGAAAAGGTCAATGTACACGGTTATCTGGGGCCTTCTATACGCATTTACTTGCGGGAATGCAGATCTGCATCATCGCGCGGGTTTTTTATGCACTCACCCGCGTAGGTGCATTTTGTAAATTCACGCAGGCACGTACTCATTTCGTACAAAATCACGCACGGTACCTACTACGAGACTCAGTGTGGCATACCTTGCCTCGCGCACTGCACGTTTCTCCGCATGTAGGTGCGTGATCTGCATGAACGCGCGTGGATGCAGTTTCAGTGTGTTGGACTGTGCGTGTTGTCCATACAAACGGAGATACTTACAAGCAACGTTAAGACACGCATTCACGCACTACGCTGCGACGTGCGTGGCAGTGTGATAACCGCCTTACTAACATCGTCCTAATAAAGTCATAGAATAAAAGTTGTTGTTTATAATACTGCCCCCGTTAGTAAAAAAGACGCATCTAACATTTTTTCCAGATTTGATTTGAGTTTCATCTTTATTTTTAACTTTTAATATGTAAGTATTTAAATTTACTTAAAGACAGCAAATAATTTCCCGTTTCATTCATTAAAACATCTTTTTCTCCGTTTTAACTTTTTGTTAGATACGTCTTTTTAACTATCAGGGGCAGAATATCAGTCATATAGTATACCTTTTTTTTTCTTTTTTTTTTTATGGTGGGAAAAAATCATCCAGTGACATCCCCCGCTCTTGGGCGGACCAGGAGATAGTGTCAGACTCTTACTAACTAAAAGACCCACCCCGTTCCTTCTAGCCTTCATACCGGGGCTCGAGCGCCCTTTCGGATAACCCTGGTCCCAGTAGACTTAGACCCGGCTGGGTCCCTGCTGTTGCTGACAACACCTTGAGGCGCGCGGGAACAGTGCGCGCCGTCGACGACTTGGGCTTGGTCCGGACAGCAAGCTACCCATTGCTCACTGGCCGCAAGCCCGCGCCTACGGTGGCCGAAAATCGGGATCAGAATCCCGGCGGCGGCGGCGGTGGCGAGAACGCCGTCGCCTGATGCGTCCGGCCTCCTTCTTTGCGAGCATTACTGCTTCGCAGAAATATAATATACCTGCAGGGTTGTTAGTGTTTCACAAATAATCCTGTATAAGTTTGTATAAGTACCTACTTTATAAAACTTTAGTTGTGTATGACAATAGGACACAGTATCACCCGGTTGATGGAACGAAACTCTCATAACTGTGTAGGTAAGTATGTCTAATTAGCCTGTTACGAGTCTTTAGTGAACTGGACCCATTCAAAACGGTCCCGCGGGTTCACTTACTCCACAGTCCACACACTCCGTGACTGTACTTGTACATATAATATTAGACAGTAGGTCCAGATTCAGAATGTTTTTGGGTTGAGTGATCTTGTGGGTCCATTTTAAATGAGTCCAGTTGGTCAAGACTCTTATATTCTATTGCTTTTCAAATCAGTACCCACCACAATATGAACGGGGTGAATAGGAGTGGAGAAAACAGAGATAGGTGATATTCTCACGCCTCAGCCGAGACACCCCTCTGAGCGTCGGGAATCTTAGAATGACTCTTGGTCACTGTAGCGTTGCAAACGCCGAGTAATGGGTAGCTCGCCGTCCAGCGAGCCATTTAGGACCAAACCCGAGTTGATGGCACGTTGTGTTCTAACCACGCCTCAAAGAGATGTCATCAAAATGGATGGAGCCTACTTAACTGGAGTCGATGCCTGCTGGGGCTATGGGATTGCTCGAAAGAGTTACCATGACCCTGGACAGCAAACAGCAGCTGAAGGAACACTGGTGGGTTTTAGTCAGTAAAAATCTTTCCCTCGCACTCCACCCACTATGGGAGGAGCAATTTGATAATTTTCCATTAAAAAAGTAAAATAAATCATTGCAATAGTGCCATCGCTCATTTTATCAAAGTAAGTTTTTTTTTATTGTAGATAGGTCCGCGCTTGACCGCTATCTCACCTGATGGAAAGCGACGATGCGATCGACGATGGAACGCGCTTACCTAGAAGAAACCTATTCACTCTCGACTTAAAAATTCCCGGGTTGTAGCTATCAGGAAACACAGACTCCGGCAAGGAATTACACTCCCTAGCTGCACGCACAATGAATGTGTTCCCAAAACGTTTTGTGCGTGTAGGTGGGATATCCACCATCCAAGTGTAACATAAATTAAACCTGGTCCAGTGTTTGTTTCCTTCATCTTTGTTTGCTTCATGAATTAATGTTTTATAAAAGCAGTTTTTTTAGACAGCGTTACTTCTCTCTAGTATTTACTACCCTGACCCAAAACTACTATCTGTAGGCCGTACAAATATTTGTTCAGTGCGGGAATCGAACCCAAGACACACAGCGCAGAGCAGTCTGCTCAACCACTGTGCCGACCGTACCTACTGTCAAAACTCGGTCATGGCTTGAAGGATAAAAATAAAGAATCAAACAATCCAAGATGAATCTGCCTTATATTTTACAGTTTCATTTTATATAATAACACCAACAATTTATTATGAACATTTGCATTTCTACTATAATATACAAATAAATTGGCTATAAATATTAAATACATAGTTTCTAGATCTTCTGGTTTTTCATCGTATACTATGAAATCAATAAAATTGTTTATTGATATTGTTAATGGACTTATGGATATTTTACATTGCGTACTCTTAATGCAAAAATTAACTGAATGCACCAACATTTTTGTATTATTATATTATGTGATATTATTATATTCGATAAAATCTGTAGGTTATTTACTTTTTGCCAAAGCTATCTTTGTAAATAAGTGTGGTTGCTAATAACCGATTTTAACTGTAGATTCGTCTACAATATTTAATTTAATTGGGGTAAAAAATTGCACATAGTTAGTCTTTGCAATAAGGATACGATAGATAGATTTAATTGAATTAGTAGATCGGAACAGAATCGATATTTATTGTTAAAATCATTCATATCTGGCAATTGACATTTATAGGTAATTGTTTTTATCGGACTCAAGTTTTCATCTTATGTAGTGACATCTATCGGTAATCGATCACATTAATCGAACATTGATTTTGCGTGAGAAGTATGACAACCAATAATTGGTAATACGTAATTAAATCCAGTTAATAATTAACTCAGAACATATATTATGATAAACTAATTTAAGAAACTTAACATTTGGCATATTTATAATATAATGATTAATCGTAAAGTTGGCTTTTGTGAAATGAAGATGGAATAGAAAAATCAAATTACTATCCTTTGCTTAATAGATTAGATTCGCGTCGATACTTAATAGATAGGTAATAAAACATATCTGTTTGTTATGTAAAATAACTTTGAATAATAGACAATGAGTTAGTTTTTTATGCTGCTTATTTCATATTTAGATCAGTATTTTGTATGTTATAAAGTTTTTGAAGGATACAGAAAAATTCTTATACTTTTATAAATGGCACATTTCATCTTAAAATCTATTCTATACAACTAATAGCCAATTGCAACCCAACCTTACAATTGACGTTTTTAAATACAATAATTAAAATTAGAGTATTCAATTAAAATATTTATATGGAACGAATGTACTGAATAACAATAATTATAAATATAGGAAAACAAATATTGAAATTATAACGTCAGTCAATCTTTGGTATAATTTGTTTATTTTATTCATTTCTCTTCGGGCGATTCTCTCTGAAAGAAAAAATAACAAGCAGGTTAAAACATTTAAAAAAATGTAGAGTAAGCACGGTCAGTACCTAATAGGTTCACCATAATTTCGGTTTATTTTGCTCGATACGATAACATAATGTCAATGTGCACAGACTTACGCTTCTTTAAATTAAAATAAGACGCTCACCATCTGATGATGAATGCCTTCCTCAAACTAATTAAGACACTGACCAGTAATAATTAAAAGGCAAACGGTCCGATAGAGGAAGTTAGGGGGCCAATGTTCAACAGTGGACTTCTTTCAGCAGAAATGATGATGATGATGAAATAGTCAGAATTTATAGTTAAACAGTTTGTGTGATTATGTCAAAAATTATAGTGAGGCTGACCGAGTAGATTGTACTAGATGTAGGTGTACGTATCTCTTCTCGTAGATGTAATGCTATTATTCTTTTTAAAGAAAAGCTGAAAGACAATGTCAATCAATATTTTCTAGTTTTCAAAATTTATGGTTCAAAATAATGTCTAATGGTTAGCGACAACGGTTCGGTTGCACCCTTCTTCTTCATAACGGGTCGGTGGTAATAATCTTTGTTGAGTTTGGCTCGTACAATACCTATGAATTTGAGGTCATGATCAGAGTCCCTTAATTTCTATAGTATGCAAGCATCAGGGTATGCACTGCTAGGCAAAGGCCTCTCTCCATTATTTTTTTCTATCCAGGCTTGGTAATGTGTCATTGATTTGTGTTGTCCCAGAATTAAGGTTACATCAAAATAAGTAGGTAAAGCTTTCATACCATGATTTGCCAGATCTTCATCTTCGATAACAGGTCATCGTCCAGCATGGGTTTGGCTTCCATATTCCTGCTGAGAGGCAGCTCTACGGGACCATCGTCGTTGTCAACCCTGAAAAGAAAAGGAAAACTATTAGGGAAACTGAAATAAGACACTATCCCGGATGAAAAGATTAAATACAGAAGAAGAAAATACTGTATCGAAAAAAAGTTATCGAACACAAGTAGCCTTAAAGAATTGAGTTAACTTCGGCTTAGAAAATAACTTGTACCCATTTTTGAGATATTTTATATCGTTGTAACTTTCAAATTGGACTTTAAGAAATGTTAACAAAACCATGCAAATAGGATTTTTTATTAGACCTATTTCTTTATACCAGAGTTGCCGATTGCGAAGATTTTACTTCTTGAAAAATTACGGAGAGAAAATAGAGGAAATAACTGTCTTAAATACGGGAGAATAACTGTCTTAACTTAGATACTTTTGGTTATTACATGCACGAATCGAACCCTCAAAAAACTTTGTGGAAATGATAATAGGCTAAGTGTAATTCGAAGCATGAACTCTTAAGATCGATAATTATAGTGCATTCTTACAGAGGCGATGTTTACAAGTTTGCCCCCAAAATTACAACAGTTTCACCGTAAAAATGTGATGGCATATGCTTATTAGGGTTGTGGGTATGCCCATACCGGTGGACCCGCACTTGGGTTATAAGGCACTGGCAATCTGCAACGACATTAATCGGATGTAATTTACACTCATGATTTTTTACACTTTTTTCTCTCTTATTGTCTTTTCGTGTTATACGGAGAAAGCGTCTTTTTTAATATCATATAGATATATTATTACTAATTTATTTAAGACAAGTCACTATGCCTAAGTATTGCAACGTCTGAAAGCCAAAATCAACAGTGGCAACTATTTATTATTATTAAAACAACTATCTACGACTACACCACTACGTCGGTGTCGAGTCGAGAAAAAATTAGATTATCATGGCTCCCACAACGAAATTAATCAGAAAAGAACCACGGCGGAGTAAGAATAAACATTATTTCCATATCCCTCCTTATCAAGCAGCTAATTATGTAGCTAGACATGTAGGTAGGTATCCATCAGGAAAAGGGGGAGGAAGAAAGTCTTACAGTTCTCAGAAGTTCTTTCTGGGCTCCAAATATGTATCCTATCCCAAACATGTTGAACAAAATAATTTGTTATATAAACTACAACAGTTTGAAACTAGCCCAAGTAAAACTTTTTGGTTGTGTCCTAATCAATAGTCAAAAAATGTTTGGCACGTAATTACTACTCATATTCTAATTCATAACTAAACAAAAGCTTATAAAGCATATAGATAGAGCTTTTCTTGAATTTACCAGTTGTATCGGTGTAATTTACTAACTAATATTGTCAGTGTAATACCTAGTTATTTATAGCGCTTGCTAATACTAGTAGTGCCATCTATGCACAGTAACTGCACAATACTCACATCAGTTTGTTAGCCGCGGGTGATTCATCTTGCATAGTCATCTGATAGATGGCGTCAATGTCGTCGTTCTTCCTAGCCAACTGATTTGGGTTATTCTGGAATACAAAGATAGATGGCGCTGTTATAAATTGCGGTGAAAAGTCAAAGTCAAAATATTTTGTTTCACATTGGCCTACATGTCAAAAAAACGTCAGAAGCTAGTGCACGGTTCCAAATTAGTCGTTTCCTATGGAGAAACGGAAGAAGTACTACTAACATGGATATAGACAATAGGCTTAATATAATAATGATGTAATGATAAAATGACGAACTGAATTTTCTAGCACTTTCTGAGAAAATAAATAAGCCATAAAGTTAAGGCCGACAATCCACGTAATTTAAATTTTCTTAAGTTTTTTTGCATTTTGCAGATCATTGTTACTTATGTTGAATATTGATTAAAGTACCTATAATTTGCAACCGTAAACGTATTGGTTTACGGAATGTATAATATTTAAAAGCATCAATAAAACCCTCTCAGTTAGCTACCCGGGCGCTTTCATCTTAGGGCAAGTCTGTAATCCTGCAATTGCAATTTCGATCGTTTTTCGATTTAAAGGCTGCGTAATACTCTAGGGTGCCAAAATATTACAAGTTTATATAATCATGTTTGAAACGCATCACAGCTGTCTCTGGAGTAGCAGATGTCAATTGACCTACATCTACACTAATATAATAAAGAGGTAAAGTTTGTTTTTTTTTTTTATTTTTTTTTTGTTTGTAGGAGCTAAACTTTGGAAGTATTGGTCCTATTGCTAATTTTTTTTTCACTGGTAGAACGCTGCTTTATTCCTGAGTGACAAGGGCTATATTTTTTGTACGCGGGCGAAGCCGCGGGCAAAAGCTATTATATCATAAAAAAATCTTACCAGTTCTGCATTGGCCGCCATGCGTCGCAGAAGTCTGGTGAGGTACCAGTCAGGGGCTGACGCTGGGGGCTTGCCGGATCTCTTACCGTGCGCTGGAAGAGAAGAGAATTATACATTTATTATTAAGGGTACTGTTACTGGTATACGCTGCGGTCAAAGATACGTCTGACGGAAACATTGACTTGTCACTATACTCAGCGAGGAGCATAGTGACAAGTCAATGTTTCCGTCACACTCACTTGGTCGCCCAGCTGCCGCCTTACATAGGCTGCCCACCTTAAGCAGTTAGGTGCACAGTCATCGCACTACCAAACTTGATGATAAGTTTCAACATATCTACTCGTTCTTCTTTATCCTTAAACGTCGCGCTTCTTCATCATCGTGTGTATAGCAAAATTCGAAATTATGATGATACAACTAATATATGATAGGGGTGAAATAGGACTCGAATTTATTGTGGACTGCCCATGTCCCTGAAGTCAGTCACAAAGTGCACTACCTAAGTATACGTTCCACTTGTTAAAAAACGTTAAAAAGGCAAAAAGCTCTGAAGGCATGTACATGCCTTCAGTGCTTTTTGCCATTGAAGACCAAACCCAAACCCTTGCCTTTTCTTTGGATGCCACTGAGGAGCTTTTAAATAAGCGTTTGCAAAATATTTGTATTCGTTTTGTTTAACCTTAAAAAATATGATCATGACTCAGGCTTTCATAATGTACTCAAGTGGCTTCCTATTCAACTTTTGACTGATTATTTGGGATAGATGACTCGTCGAGAAACAGGAAGTCTATCCCGAAAAAACTTTGAACACATTTTGCCTTCCTGTGCAATCGTACCGAAACGTATACCTAACATGGTCACCTTAGTTGTAGTTGAGGAGTCTCTTGATAGATAAATAAAATAGCATGCGAATCATCAGTGAAACTCGAGACACACTATAGGCACTTATGGCAACTAATCGGCTTTTACTCTATTACATTTCTAAGAAGAGAGTTAATGACGTCATGTCTGACGATTCGGACACAATATAATTGGCCTGAGTCCCTACAGGAGCATTCAACCGCAGAGGCCCAGCAGGGTCGAAGCCTACTGGAGCCATAAAAGATACGAAAGAGATCCCCGGGGTCCTGGAACAATGGCAAAGAAGGAATAAGAGAGGGTTTTTAGTCAGTAAAAGTCTGACACTATCTCTCGCTCCACCCAAGAGTGGGGGATGTCATTGGATGACTTTCACACATAAAAAATTTATTATCAGACACAATGTCCGATAGTCCGAATTGACATATTTATATTTCAATATTATTTTCAATGACAATTTGGACACACACTGTTTAGTACAGTCAGGTAAAAAATTTTAAAACATATTTTATGGGAGAAAATAAAAGCGTTACCAAAACTATTTAGGCTGAATTTACGGCAGAAAGTTCTGGTAATATTTTTTTTTATATTGTGTTTTAATTTTTTTTCTGACTTGTACTAAGCCGCTTCAATAAATTTGATGGAGTTTGAAGCGTCAAAATAAAAAATTAATTAAAAATTAAATGTGTCGATTCGAACACTGTGTCCGAATCGTCAATAACTCGATAATAACAACATTGTTTAACTTCTAACAGCTTTGAACATGTTCGACTGGTCATGACATGTTCCTTCAATATCCTGTCCATTGTCAAAGTTTCGTTACCAGTCATGTGCCTTCACTTTCACTTTGCTCACGAGCTAAAGAGAGACTGTTATCACATGTTATCCCTGATTTTGACACATCGTTAATTTTAATAAAAGTTAGACGTTGGTGAGAATCTTACTCAGTGGCGGTTAACTGTAATGAGGCCTCGGGCGACAGACTTCGTGAGGCCCTAATTGTTCTTTAAGCAAAGTATGTGAATCAAAACTGAGTTTTCCTTATTGATGAGAAATGCAAAATTTAAAAAAGGTACAACGTGCATGATACACACATTTTTAGAAGATATAGGTATAAAAATGAAGTGTCAGTTACGTCAACGATAATAAATCTAGGTACTGAATGCCTTAAATGATATTCACACGGATTTAAAAATTATATTTACTGCTTTTCAATAATCTTGTAAATAGAATTCGTCATTTTCATTTGAAGAATTTGATACTTACCTTACTACTCATATAAGCTTTACTGTGTTAGGAAAAGTAGGATAATATAAAAAGTTTCATAATATTAGGTTTTTTTATTGAGTTGTTGCGCGCGTTCCCAACGATAGTGAGGCCCCGGGCGGTTAACTTGCTCACCACCCCCTAAGGTCGCCAATGATCTTATTACTTACTATTGGACATGATACGTAACGGTACATCTAATTCTTGAAGTATTTGTTTAGGCACTTTGATGTAGTCTATTTAAAGATATTTTAATGGCGAAAAACGTTTATGGTGGTAAGGTCAAGTTTAAAAGCTCTGTCTAAGCTTGTTTTATGCATTTTTTATGCGACTCCTTACTTAGTAGATACAGACGGATAAAAAATATTTATTTTTGTTGTAAAGTAACGTCTGAAGTAATGAACCAATGAAACTAAATTACTGAATAAAATATTTTTTTATAATATGGCGGCTGGTATTATTATTTTTAAAGTTTAAATAAATATATTTTAGAATAAAACCCACTTAGCTCCTAACGACGTTCTAGCTATTAAATTGAATCAGTTATGTAGAGTGAGCAAAACAAGATAATTTTTAATATTTTTTTTTTATGTACTTGAACGTAAAAAATAGTCAGAATCTAGTTCTTCAACTCCGCAAACATCTGCATCACTGTGTGAAGTGTCTGAGTAATGAAAGAAGAAGGCGAAATGTCATTAACAATAAAAAAGAATGAAAACAGCTTTTAAAAAAAATAATTTATATATATTTATAATTATGATTCCAATAATGTATTTAACTATTTAGATCAAACAATAACGTTTTTACTTCACTTACTGCTGGCTTTTTTTTGTGGCCCGTGTCCCCACACACGGGCAACAAAAAAAAGCCGCCTCGAAAAGAAGCTTGAAGCGGCTTTTTTTTGTGGCCCGTGTGCGGGGACACTTAGATTTAACTAAGACTCGGTTAAACAACAAAAGAAAAACATCGTGAGGAAACCGGCATGTCCAACCAAAAAATCGAAAATAATATAATTATGTGACATTCACCAACCCGCACTGGGCCCACGTGGCGAATTACGGCCCATTCCTTCTCCTCGAGAGGCCTGAGTCCCAGCAGTGGGAACATTAAAAAGCTGATTATGCTATGCTTTATGCTAGCACCTATGCATTTATTTTCTACTTTTACCCAAGCAAAACTGCTAATGGCAGCTATTACAATATAACACTAGTGTAAGTAATAAATTTCTCCAGCAAATGTCTCCGCCTACGCATTCTTTAAAGTACAAACAAAAAACTAAACTCCTGTCTATTTAAAATTCAACCGATCAACATCCGATTATTTTCCTTGCACCCCACTTTAATATTCATCCCTTAACGTGCCGTGTTTCCTAAACCTAACCTAACGCCATAAAGCTGCGTCCATACTTGGCGACAGATTGTGAGCAACATATGTGTGGTTGTGAAGTTCAATAACCTTCATTAATTCAGCTCATGTTTAACTAATATTAGTACCTGTACCGACCTAAATATAACCCTATATAAATATCATTGTTTTATAAATATTTTTTAATTTGACATTTAATTTTTTAAACATTAATTTTAATATTTAAAATTAAAAAAGAAAAAAGTAACTTGTAAGAATACCCTTAATTGTGTTGTATTATTTGAAGAGGCATGGCTATACTTTTTATACTTTCGTGTTATTATGCTTTCTATGTTTTACTAACCAATAAAAAAATTTGCTTAGCCTTTTCCAAATATGTTGGAGGTTGGTTACAAGTTTAACCAGATGCAACTGAATATTAGATACTGCCTCTACAACCTAATAACTGGGTTATTTTATACTTCTTGACAACACTGGTACCAGATTTTCGGCATTATTTGGGCACCAGTCTAGCAATAGTACACTCAATTTTCGATAAGTAATTTTTTATGTGTCCTAAGACGCTGCTGCTGAGTTGCTCATGCTCAACTTATTTGCTGCCGTATACAGACGTAGCCTTACAATAATTACTGAGCGTTGTGATTATGCTCATTACGGTCGGATGCCGGATCAAAACGTCAACAGGTGAATCATATTAGAGCTTTAACATACATAATGGAGATTAAGATATCTGAAAGGATCTTTTGGATTTGAGCGTGTCGCAACATTATCTAAGAAAATCTGGAAAATTAGGTTGAATTCCGATACTTTTTTTTCTGAATTTCGAAGAATGAAAGGTTAAACAATATTTCGTTGTTGGAAACATCATTTTGTGAAGTAATATCACAAAATGATGTTTGTTCGATACTCAGTATATGAATGCGATGTTTCCGTATAACTATGAGCCACTTGTTGGGCATATGAACTAAACGTTTTAGAACACATTTATTTACAGTATATACAGTTCTTTAGCTGTACCTTAGTGGACTGACTAATGTCAATATTCCAGTAGCTCAACTCAGGACTACTAAACAGCTCAACGACTTGACGAATAATACCAAAGAAAGGAGATTTGGATAGCCCGCATAAAGTGCAATTTTGGTATGCTAACAATGATATAGCATCTGTGAAGATATCAGTGGGTAGGTATAGTATTCTTCTTTTGCCAAGCTACCAGTCTTTAATAACTTTGCAGCTAGTTTGTTTGAAAGAGACATTGTGGAACACTCTGGAATGCAAAGAGCAACTAAACGAACACAAGTAGATTAATAACAGGACACTTCCTTTCGCTTCACCCAGAGTAAGAGAATTTTTCCTACGACTTTCCACCTCAAAAAAAAACCAGGAACTTATGTAAAGTTTTTCTGATATCTGTTGACTTTTCCTTATGGGTATACATGTAATATTATTATCTATGGTACAATATGTCTAATACTCAAAGTGGCATTTCTTGAAATGGGAAGAAAAGTGTTTATGGTTTCTGCCCATTTCGGAAATTGTTTTCCCTCAATAAAGGGATGCAAAATAAGTTTACAAAGGTTTATGATAAATTTGTATAAATAAAGGTTAATAACATTTTTAATTAGGTCTGAAGTTTCAAAATAGAGACTAATAACGAATACCCTTAGTACTTAAACAAAAAATCTGAACAATATTTTTTTTATTACTGATTAGCTCGCGTTTAACCACCATTTCACCTGGGCCCCAAGTCTGCTATTACAATAGTGTCAGAATGGTCTATCATTGATTTCATAATTGTTGATTTTGAGTAAGTTTGGTAGTCTACTAATATAATGGCGTCATAATGACTTGCCAATGATCAACCACTGACACTCCATTGAAAGAAGTAGGATAGAATGGTAATCTTGTACATATTTACAAATGAATGTCTTACATAGGTGGTAATCTGCAAACATTTTGACAGTTCCTTTGATCAGTGACCTACCATTAGAAAGTCATTGTTCAGTCATTGCTTTTATAAGCTTGATATTGTCATTTTAACACAACTCTATTACGAGATCAGTGACCGATCAATGATCGATCATTATGAATTAGCAGATTAGGAACTTTTAGCAAAATGACAATGGGCTCGTGTTGGAATGACGAATTTATGAAAATAGCAGACTTGGGCCCCTGATGGTAAGCGACGATGTGGTCGACAATGGCGCATTCTTGCATAGAAGTAACATATTCACTCTTGGCATAAAGACTCTTGAGTTGTAGCTATCAGGAAATACAGACTCGGGCAAGGAATTCTAGTCCTTAGCTGTACGCACAATGAATGTGTTCCCACAACGTTTTTTAAGTATTGTTATTATATTTGTTTTTCGAATACTTAGGAAACTGATCATTTACCTTAGTAACTAAAAATACCGATCATTAACGTAAAAAAATGGGCTCTCATAATTTTTATTTTATTTTCTAATAATACCTAACATTTTATTGTTCTATTTTTTCATTAAAAAAAAATACTTAACTGCCTTTTGGGCACAGTTATCTACTAGTTGACAGTAAGTGATAAGGTTTTTTGACAGTTTATTTTGTTTTTACAAGCTTTTATTTAGTTTCACCTGTCCCGATGTTTGTCTGTGATCAAATCTTGACATGGAGCTGATCTGATTATGGAACCGGAAGGTGGCTATAGGAGCTGGGTAGTTAAAAACAACACGACCCCATCGAGTTTGGGCTCGTATGATTCGTCTTAACGAGTATTAATTATATAAGTATACACGACTATTTTTTAATTAGTACAAATACTTAAAGGGCTTATTAGAAAAGCCCTTGTTATTTTATAACAAGAATAAAATCTCAATAAATAATATTCATAAACAGCAAAGTTACTAGCGTTGGTTTATGTCCCAAAATGTCACTCAATTTATGGAAATATTGTGCAGGCTATTGATTAATGAATGAATAAGTGACTATTATTAAGGAAAAACACTGCCCGCAGTATTTTCTACTAGCAATTGTTATGTTTGATTGATTCTATGATGAATGTACCTTTTCGTGGTCAATTTTAGGATTTTGGTTTTTTCTACTTTTGACTACAAAAATATAATCAGTGACGGGTACAGATAGAGCCCCATTTTTTTTGTAGTAATTAAAAAGTAGGGGTGTATACTGTGCTATAAAAGCTTGCTATGAAAAAAATATTTTCATTAAAAACTTGTTAGTTGTAATTAGTTTAGGGTTTTTATTAATATTTTATTTTATTTTTCTGTAATTATAGCTCCCAAAATTAAACGTCTAAATTCTAGAATTTCACCATGTCGGCATCAGGCATCACAATAGTCCCAAAAAATCCATAACATTCAAATCCCAATCACCAACAGATCCGAAGATACCATTTGAAACCACATAAGTGCCAATAAATGGTAATAATCCCATAATATTATGGGAGTGTGGGAGTGTACGGTATTACGTGCAATAAGCCAGAGGATTAAAAACGAACCAATATTCATGATAATAGTTGGTCGGTCACCGATATAAAAACGACGGCGCCATTGAAGCTGATATTTGAATGAGCCGTAATTGGTTGACGGTGTTTTTATCTTGTCTAGAGAGATTTTTGTGGAGCTGACCACCGAATTCTAAAACGTATTAGAGACAACGATAACGCCGAAATACACATGTCTGTATGTTTATCATCATCATTTCAGCCGAAGGATGTTCACTGTTGGACATAGGCCACCCCCAAATGTCGCTACAACGACCGGTTCTGTGCGTCTGGCATCCACCGCATTCCTGCAACTCTCACCAGGTTGTCGGTCCAGCTTGTGGAAGGCGTTCCACCGTTACGTCTTCCAGTACGCGGTCGCTACTCTAGATCCTTTCAGGCCCATCGACCGTCTGTTCTGCAATGTTCACTTAAATTTGGCGATTCTTCGAGCTGTCTTTATCATCATCATTCATCCTATCGTACCTTGGTTCTCCGGCGGTTATCTGTACTTAGCATAAAAGAATGCATGTAGCTTGCATGCTAGTGAGCCATAACAAGTTCTGATTTATTTATTTATTTAAACGTTATGTGCAGCAGTAATAAATATGTAGAATTTGGTATGGGCCCGACATTGCTCGTAGAACTTGTTAATGGAACAGGTGGTCGATAGGATGGAAAAGTTCTAGACGTAGCGTTGGCAGGTCTTTCAGAAGGTGGACCGATGACTTGGTGAGGGTTGAAACGCAGAAGACCGGTCGTGGTAGCGTCTCTTGGGTAAGCCCTATGTCCAGCAGTGGTTTATCGACTGAAATAATGACTGCCTATTGCATGGTACTTAAAAACGTTACTGGTGCAATATAAGTGCACTACAGATACATTTCTCGTTAATCCTTTTATATATGCGTGATATTATTTATGAAAGGGTTTAAAAACTAAGCCTCTTAATATTTTTTTTACCAGTAATAACAATAATAAAGCTTGTGAAAGCTGAAGAAGAAAAGCTAAATAAGTATCTTGACTTGGCTCGCGAGGTTGTTGACATGTGGGAAGTGGATAACTAATAAAGCAATCATTGTGCCGATAGTCGTAATGGCTAATGTCTTAATAACTAAGAGCCTCGAACAACATCTGAGGAGGTTCTCATTAGGTGGAAAACAGGACGCGGCGCGCATTGTTAGGAGATTCCTCTCTTAGGAGCCCTGACTACCGGTAGCTTGGATTCTGTCCCTATGTCAGTGGGCTACTATTTTTTAAATGTTTTATTGATATTCTTTTTTTTAAAGAAATATTAAAAAATGTAAATAGTATGTTTATATAGAAAATAAATGGAATAAAAATATTATTATCAAGCGTGTATAACTGCTCCTCGTAGGAGTGGGAGTTTTATTCAAAAACCTTCGTTTATTAAAACTAAAGGATGAGTCACAGTGACCCTAGTAAGCAAAAAGAAACCTCCTGTTTTTATGAAGTCGGTTAAACTTAAAATACAAAAAGGTCAATGAACTTACCTCCCCAGCATGAATGTCCGTAGCTCAAGCACGAACCTGAAATAATAAAACGTAATTATTATTAACCAATTTATATTAATTAGATACCGTTTTATCGACACGTGTGTATTTTGAAAGGTGAAGATGTGTTTATATGTACCACCGTGTACATGACTATTTAACGTGTCTATCTGTAGGTAAGTAATATGATTAGGTGCTGACTATCGTATCTACGCCTAATCACAAAGAGACCTAACTCAAAAAAGAAATAAATAATAAAATTTTATCGTCTTTGACATCAACGCACAAACGAATACCACGGATCAAATACATGACTTTGGACCCCCCAGTGGTAGAATTTATCGGCGGCTTTTTCCTAATTTTTACCTTGCTTATTTATTTTGCTTTTTTATTTTGCTTTTTTTTATCTGTACTTTTTTAATGTAAACTGTTAAAAAATTATCGGGTAGATGAAATCGTTATTTTAATCAATCCCGATGACATTTTTAATTTCAAAGGTAATTATTTATTTTTTTTCAATAAACATGTTAGAATAAACGATTTTATACAGTTTAAATTAAAAAACGTACCAAACAAAATGAAACAAAATAGGAGGCAATAGGAATCCTAAATCAATATTATGGCTAAACGAGGATAGACATATCACGAAGTGATCAATTCTGAGATCCGGGCCTCAAGTCTGCTATTACAATAGTGTCAGAATGGTCTATCATTGGTTTCATAATTGTCGATTTTGACAAGTTTGGTAATCAACTAATATAATGGCGTCATTATGACTTTCCAATGGTTAACCACTGACACTCCATTGAAAGAAGTGACATAGAATGGGCCTCAAGTCTGCTATTACAATAGTGTCAGAATGGTCTATCATTGATGTCATAATTGTCGATTTTGACAAGTTTGGTAATCTACTAATATAATGGCGTCATTATGACTTTCCAATGGTCAACCACTGACACTCCATTGAAAGAAGTGACATAGAATGGTAATCTCGTACATATTGACAAATGAATATTTGACGTTTGCGGTAATCTGCTAAAACTTTGACAGTTTATTTGATCAGTGTTTTACCATTAGAATGTTATTAGGCCCCAGGGCCCCAAGTCTGCTATTTTTATAAATTCGTCATTCCAACACGATCCCACTGTCATTTTGCTAAAAGTTTGTAATCTGCTAATTCATAATGATCGATCATTGATCGGTCACTGGTCTTGTAATAGAATTGTGGTAGAATGATAATTTCGAGCATATTAAAACCAATAACTGCACAATAACGTTCTAATGGTAAAACACTGATCAAATAAACTGTCAAAGTTTTAGCAGATTACCCCAAACTTCAAATATTCATTTTGACAATATGTACGAGATCTGGTCACGACATATACTCGTACGAAGAATAAGAAAGGATTTTTCAAAATTCACCCCTTTTTTATGGTGGGAAAAAATCATGCAATGACATCCCCCGCTTTTGGGCGGAGCGGGAGATAGTGTCAGACTCTTACTGACTAAAAGTCCCACCCCGTTCCTTCTAGCCTTCATACCGACGGGATGCAACTGGGGTCCAAAGTTAGTATGAAGAAATCTACTTTAAAACGGTTGAAGGCGTAGGCAGAAGCTACTTAGTTACTATAAGGTTACAGTATTTACAGAAAAAATATTTATATTATTAAAAATTGAGGCTGTTGCAACTGCAACTGACAGGCCTGTTCGTCTAGTGGTTAGTGGCCCTGACTGCTATGCCGGAGCTCGTGGGTTCAATTCCCACCCAGGACAAATGTTTGTGTGATGAGCACGATCATTTGTTCTGTGTCTGGGTGTAATTTATCTATAATATGTATGTATCTAGAAATATATAAGTATATTTTATCAGTTGTCTAGTACCCATAACACAAGCTCTGCTTAGCTTGGGACTAGAGGGCGCTGTGTGATAGTTTAAAAAAAAAAAACTTAAATTGAAGAAACCTAACTCCAAAAACCTGTTTTTTGAGATAAGCGAGAACTACACTAAAACAATGCACACGTGAACTACGCCTGATTTGTACGTAGCGGCGTGTCGCGTGGCGTGGATTTAATGTAGCTCTGCAAGTGTTGTTGCCATAAAAAATGTATGGAGACCGACGCGCCCAGATCGGCGTACGTGGCACACGTGTGCACGTGTACCTTGAGGTTTTTTTATGATTAAGCGCGCGTGACCCATTTTTTTTTAAGTAAATAAGTTAACCGAAAGACCAAGAACAGAACTAAATGGAGAAAAGTCAATTAAGTATCTGAAAAAGATTATTATTATTATTTAAAATCCCAACCAAACAAAATATCCCTAGACTTTAAAGAATTAAAAATAGCGGCTTAAAATTGGTCCAATTATAAAACTGTTTCGTATCTTTTGCATGAGTGGTGGGTTCGTTAAATAAATCCAAAAGAGTTTTATTTTAATGCCCGTGATGCATTTTTCATCCTGTGTTTTTTCGGAGTAACTTTTCACTGAGAAATAAATAAAGTTACCCTATTTAATTTAAAGGTTCAGTATTTTTTTGCAATCTTTGATCTCTTTTCGGTCACTTTATAATAAATATTGAACCGTTAAAATTTATTGGAATATTTAGACTTTAAAGACGAAAGTCTTTAACCAGTGCGTGTTGCCAGTGATGACATATGGCTCCGAAACGTGGTCGCTCACAATGGGCCTCATAGGAAGGCTTAAAGTCACCCAAAGAACAATGGAAAGGGCTATGCTTGGAGTTTCCTTGCGTGATCGAATCAGAAATGAAGATATCCGCAGGAGAACCAAGGTTGCCGACATAGCACAAAGAATTGCCAAACTTAAGTGGCAATGGGCAGGACACATTGCTCGCAGAACAGGCAGTTGGGGCCGAAAGGTTCTGGAGTGGCGACCGCGTACCGGAAGACGCAGGGTTGGAAGGCCTCCTACAAGGTGGACCGATGACCTGGTGAAGGTAGCGGGAAACCGATGGATACGGGACGCACAGGAACGTTCGATGTGGCGACGCTTGGGGGAGGCCTATGTCCAACAGTGGACGTGTATCGACTGAAATGATGATGATGATGAAAGTCTTTCTTATTTGAGGTCAATCACATCAAATAACATCTCTTTTTCTGAATAGAGTAAGAAGAAGACTTACTGACTAAAAATTGCATCTGAAGTGGTATTTTGCGCGCACGTGAGACGTAGACGCCGCATCGCGTTAAATTCGCGTGTACTGCTACGGATCGCTTCCACAAAATAGATACCTAGGTACTTACAGAAGTCAATTTACATACAAAGTGCGCTCGAGCAATGCACACATAGACACCGCTAAAAAAGTTATAACTGGGCCTCAAGTCTGCTATTACAATAGTGTCAGAATGGTCTATCATTGATGTCATAATTGTCGATTTTGACAAGTTTGGTAATCTACTAATATAATGGCGTCATTATGACTTTCCAATGGTCAACCACTGACACTCCATTGAAAGAAGTGGCATAGAATGGTAATCTCGTACATATTGACAAATGAATATTTGAAGTTTGCGGTATGCTAAAACTTTGACAGTTTATTTGATCAGTGTTTTACCATTAGAACGTTATTGTGCAGTTATTAATTTTAATATGCTCGAAATTATCATTCTACCACAATTCTATTACAAGACCAGTGACCGATCAATGATCGATCTTTATGAATTAGCAGATTACAAACTTTTAGCAAAATGACAATGGAATCGTGTTGGAATGACGAATTTATAAAAATAGCAGACTTGGGGCCCTGTTAAGTGGACGGTTTTTTAAATTCAACATTAATTTTTGAATTATCGTTTATTAAGCTATCAGTTTTAAAATGTAATTAGGTAGGTATTTGCTTGTACTTTGATAGTTTGTTTTTAAGTAACGCACAACAGTTAGATAGATAGATTGATAAATACATGACTTTGTGGCCATGTAATATTTTTACAATTTATTTTATTATTTTAGGTTAGGTATTTATATAGCGCGCTCGGACAGAGCGGCGCCGACCCTAGCGCGATTGCTGAGCGTAGGTATGAAAAGTAAAGTACATACCTGAGATTGACTTCTGTACCTATCTATTTTGTGTCGCTTCGCAATCAAAAATTCAAATGTTAATCGCAAAAACAAAAGCAGTATCATAGATAGACCAATAAGTATTCAAAGAGAAATGATCGATCTAGTCCCATTGTGTCCCACCCCTAACGGCACTTTGACGGTCTGTCTTTACAAACTAGAGGTGCATTAGCTGTGAGTGTCCTGCTAATACAATCATAGTAGCATCGACTTGTCCTTAAGTGAATACCTGCCCTGAAATCGGTAAATTCAGGTCACATTAGACGACAATGGCGGTGTTATCTTATCTGGCTCATAATAAATTCTAGACATTGTAGATCAAAGAGGTTTTATTCATAAAACTGTGAACTGTTTTTTTTTTTTTGGATGGGAAAAATCATCTTATGACAACCCCCGCTCTTGGGCGGAGCGGGAGATAGTGTCAGACTCTTACTGACTAAAAAACCCATCCCGTTCCTTCAAGCCTTCATACCGGGGCTCGAGCGCCCTTTCGGATTACCCTGGCCCCAGTAGGCTTCGACCCGGCTGGGCGCCTGCTGTTGCTGACAACTCCTTGGCTGTGAACTGTTTTGCAACCTCTATGGCGGGTGGCTAGATTTTTCGAAAGTGTTACCGTGGCCCCAAAAAGGGTATCTGTAGGACAGATAGGTTTAGTCAGACAAATATAAAAGACTAGAAGAATATAAAAGACAAAAAAAAAAAGTCTGACACTCCCTTTTACATCACCCAGAGCGGGAGAAGTTACTTCATGACTTCACACTTTAAAAATAAAATGTATGGTCAAATTCTATGCACAAGAGAATTTTGTTCATTGGTTTGCATAACATAGGTGCTAGGTGCGATTTTTTTTGCAAAATATTGGAGTTTTGGAAGAAAAAGGTACCTATACATTTTTACAAACAAGAAAATAACAGATTTAGTACTTTTGTGTATTATTTGTGTTACGTTAGGCATTGGTCTATTAATTTTATTTATTTATTTAATTCTTTATGTACAAAAAGAGTACAGAGGCGGACTTAACGCCTTAGGCATTTTCTGCCAGTCAATAAATTAATTCAGTCAATTAATTCCTTGACTGTAAGGTTTCGGTGCTAGAGAGTTTTGAAATAAGTGTTACATAAAAGGGAAACTACAGAGTAAAGAAATAACAAATAGATATGTACATGCCAAGACTAACTACAAGATAAGAACAATGACTATATACAAAAGGAAGAAAAAGTAGGTAACAGACATAGACATAGTCGGCCTTATAATATTCCCACTGTTGGGACTCAGACTCAGGCCTCCTCTCTAGGAGAGGGCCTTAATTCACCACGCGGGCCCAGTGCGGGTTGGTGGAAGTCACATCACACGTCTTCGAATTTTTTGGTACTAGGACATTACGGTTTGCTCACGATGTTTTCCTTCACCGTTTTGATAGCAGTGTTGACCTGATGAAATAAATTACACAAAGTAATGCGCCTGGCTGGGTTTGAACCCGCGACCAACAACTCGTAAGTCGGGGCCGTTACCACTCGACCACCACTGCTCTCAGAAATAGGTAACAGAAAAGCTACAAAATTAATTAAAATTGTAATCAGAAGTAACCAATATATTTTTCTTTAATTCTTTATTGTACACCATGATAAATAACAAATAAGTGGATATCAGAGTTCATGTACAAAGGCGAGCTTAACTCAAAGTTGAGTTTTCTTCCAGCAAACCATTGAGTGATAGAGAGAGATCACAGTAGAGGGTAAGATCCAGTGCACAATTTTAAAATTACAAATAATATGAATAAAATAATACATAAACATTCCTACATATATAAATACATACTCACATAATATATACATAAATACATATATGAATACATACCTATATAATATATACACAAATACATATATATACCTACTATGTCATTGTGAAAGGAGATACTCTTTAAGTTTCCTCTTGAAGATATCTAGAGACGGGCTATCACGTAAGGAGTGGGGAAGAGAGTTCCATAGACGCACTGCAGTGACAGAGAAAGAGCCATCATAACGGCTGGAAGTGTGAAATGGAGTACGAAGAAGAAGAGAATTGGCAGTGCGACAGGGTTTACCCCTCGGAACGAAGTATTCAAAGCGTTCACGGAGGTATTGAGGAGAATTAGGATTGTGCAGGATAGTGAAGAGTAGTGATAGGATATGGAAATCACGCCGACGCCGAATGGGCAGCCACTTCAATCTGGTCCGAAACTCCGACACATGGTCAAATTTGCGGAGACCGAAGATGAAGCGGATGCACAAGTTCTGCAGTCGCTCGAGTTTGTTTAGAAGAACCTCCTTTGCATCTAGAAAACCGACATCCGCATAGTCTATTAGCGGTAGAAGAAGAGATTGCGCAAGAGTGACCTTAGTATGAAATGGCAAGAATTTTTGGAGACTTTTGTTTATTTTATGCTAAAAATTTATAATAAAATATTATATATTAGGAAGTCCTGCTCTCAGTTTGCCCCTAAGGGCTATATTTCACCAGAACACCATGGGTTTTATATTTTTTTGTTTGTAGGAGGTAATCTCTGAAAGTACTGGTCCTATTGCGATATTTTTTTCACCACTAGAAAGCTGATTTAATCCTGAGTGACATAGAATATTATACATTATGTACACAGGCGAAGCTACGGGCAAAAGCTAGTATATTATAGTAAGTAAGTATTAAGATAAATTTTGAAAATAAATAATTCACAACAAAACATTTTTTTTTCTTTTGACTCCTGGGACAGATTTTGTAGCGCTTCTGTTTACTGATTGGTGTTGGCCTTGGTCCAACTCCCATACAAAGATTGGCAATGTCCTCTCTACATTTAACACACTAGACTGTGCCTAATTTAATTGAAAGGCACAATCACTGGTCCAATCCAATCGGTTGTGAGCATACGCAGATAAATCTCTGAATGCAAGAGATTTCCCCGCGGCCCTATAATATGAGTTCCCTTTGAATGAGCGCTTCTCTTCAGTGGAAACAATTTGTTCATTGGATTTCATAAAGAGATTTTGATATATTTCAATTGTTTTTTTTTTTTATGCTGTTAGATTCGATTCAGTTCGCGTAAAATGATGGTGGGGTAAAGGTGGGAAGCGACAATGAAACAGAGATGCGACCTCTCTTTTTTTTTTAAATCTCCTTCGCTGCGAGACTATCAATATTGAATCTCGCAGCGAAGAGAGTGCGCGGGTATTGCATGACTTGACTCCGTCATCTCCTTTCTACCATCGGACAATCCGTCGTACGGCGAGTATCCACCCTTACATTGTTGAAACTTCTACGGTTCCGACTAAGCGTTTCGCTTCGTCGTTTAAACCGCGTACATCGAAGGACTGAAACAATTTGCCAGCGGTCTTCCCGTCCAATTATAATTTAGGTGTCTTCAAGGCCAGAGTGAATAGGCTCTTAATAAACTAGTGTACCTCACCATCAACGATTGCATCATTGCTTGCCATCAGGTGGGATCACAGTCAAGCACTGGTTTATTGAATTAAAAAAAAAAGTCTCGTGCCGAAGGTGGTATGACGATCTAATCATGTTCACGAGGCAAACTTGGTCAGAGATCGCTCAAGACAGAGAGGTATGGAAAGAAAAAGGGGAGGCCAGCAGTGAGACACATGGGCTATTAAAAAAAACCGGCCAAGTGCGAGTCGGACTCGCTCATGGAGGGTTCCGTAGCAGCAAGTAACATAATATAAAAGTTCTTGTAGTTCGTTGTAACTTTGTTCGATGTTTTAATAATAGTGTATTTTTTTAGATTTATGACGTATAAAAAAAAACTACTAATTAGATCTCGTTCAAACCAATTTTCGTTGGTAGTTTACATGGTAATGTACATCATATATTTTTGTTAGTTTTATCATTCTCTTATTTTAGAAGTTAGAGGGGACACACATTTTACCACTTTGGAAGTGTCTCTCGCGTAAACTATTCAATTTAGAAAAAAATGATATTAGAAACTTCAATATCATTTTTGAAGACCTATCCATAGATACCCCACACGTATGGGATTGATGAAAAAAAATTTTTTGAGTTTCAGTTCTATGTATGGGGACCCCCAAAATTTATTACTTTTTTTCTATTTTTCTGTGAAAATCTTAAAGCGGTTTACAGAATACGTCTACTTACTAAGTTTCAACAGTATAGCTCTTATAGTTTCGGAAAAAAGTGGCTGTGACATACGGACGGACAGACAGACAGACAGACATGACGAATCTACAAGGGTTCCGTTTTTTGCCATTTAGCTACGGGACCCTAAAAAATTTTGGCCTCGCTCTTGACCACTATCTTACGTAGGCGATGATGTGATCGAAGGATTGGCGAAATATAAATTGATCTTAGGTCGTTTTCAGACAAAATAATCTCTATAACTGTTGTCATATGGTTGCATGTCTAATAATGCCTGAATCGGTTATTAGTATCACAAATAATTTTAAATTCGAATAAGTTAATTTCTGACAAAAGTTCTTTAACTTTATTACTTTTATGTTTTTATTGTGTGTTTGACATATATTTCTTTAGTATATTTTTGAATAGGATTTAGTTTATATAACGAAAGTCAAAAGTAACGTAACATTTTTTTAAATACACTTGCTCAGAAAGTGACTCTTATTGCACTGCACTTAGGTACATAATGGCCCTTGTTACCAAACTGTGACATTTTGATTACCATTACGCACTAGTGCTATAATGTAGTTAAAACCTTATTGTTCTACCGCTCCCCCGCCATAATTTTAATACATTACCGTATTAGGATGGGCGCAAGTCGTCCCCCACGAGTCGCCGGTCAACCCCCGTTTATTCATTTCACTGAGTGTATTGAAAGGTAAATAAAAAAAAATATGGGCGCGTATATGAAAACAGATTTTTACCGCCACCAAAGTTTACTAATTTTACAGTTATTTTCTTCACAAGTGTATTGAAAAACGTCGTATGATACACGTGAGTAATTAGTGATTAAGATTAAGACCCTCGCCATGGCTCGGGTCTTAATACCACCTCGACGGTAATCACTAACATTACACACTTATATCATAATGTACTATTAAAGTAGGTAACTTGGGTATCTTGTACCATTGGCCGCATCCCTCGCCTCATTCCACACCTTTAACATAATGTCCCGAAATCTAAGTAGATAACCGGTATAACCTGCGTGAACAAAGCTGCGGACAATAGCTAGTTAAGCAATCTGTTTTTATGTGACTGTACGTTATACGTTTGAGCGAGATAACGACAGAAAAAGTAGGTGAAATCGGGAGGTGCCACTCGCGCGGTCTTGCGCGAATTGTGTAAGCGAGTTGACGAACAAGTCAAGTTTTGTAGTGCACTTATGCTGTTTCATGTGCATATTTCTATCGCGTTAAGTTTTTCTAATTGTGGGGTAAGCTCTGTGTACAATGTGTACATTAACCGTCCAAATTAAAATAGTTTCTGAAGTGTTGTGTACGAGTACATGACACTAGAAACATGAGTATGTTATTTTGGGGATAATTTTTTGCTTACATGTGAGCAAAACTGCAGAGAGAAGCCTATGCTGTAAGACAAATTCGAAATTTAACTGATTTAGAGACAGCCCGTTTAGTTTAGCTCCTTAGCAGTTCTGAGTTGAGCTTTGCGAATACTGACAAATGCTTGCACTGACTGGACGGGTCCACTCTAATCTGTATGGTTTTTTCTTCAAAAGACCATCTCAGACTAATCTGCATGGTTCTCATGTGATTTTGACCAATACATATTTACTGTATGGACTTTAAAAGAGACTTTGACCCCTGAGTTTGTTACGGTGTTTCTTCCCAGGGTAGTCAGCTAGGAAAAATCGACCTCATCTAGTTTAAACTGACGTAAAAAAAATTGACTTGTTAAAGAGTTTTTTAAAACCTATTTACAAAATGAATATCATTTATCATTTAAATAAAAGAGAATTTTGCCTAAGTATATGAAATTAACCAACTTTTTATAACAACAATTCCAATAGTGCAATCAAAACGACAGTATTTCCATCGGTATGCGTTAGCAAAATTAATGTTTGAATTGCGTGTGCTTTGAGTAATTAAAACTGATCAATATTTGTGTGCTAACTCGTTCGGACTAACAGCTTTACTCATGTTTCAAGTTATTTAACTTATATTTGCAAAGAAAAGAAAAGTTTTGTTAGTATTAGTAAATACTAGCTTGTGTCAGCAGCTTTGCCGGCGCGGACTTGCCTAAGTTATTTCACACAAATTTCGTTTCGCTGTTCGTTTTCTTAGTTTGTAAAGTAACATCATCGAGTATGTTTTATATTAGTATAGCATAGCATAATCAGCCTTGTTGTTGTTCCCACTGCTGGGACTCAGGCCTCCTCTCTAGGAGAGGGAATGGGCTGTAATCCACCACGCGGGCCCAGTACGGGTTGGTGAATGTCACATGTCTTCAAATTTTTGGTTCTAGGACATGCCGGTTTCCTCACGATGCGCGATGTTTTCCTTTACCGTTTTGAGAGCAGTAGTGATGAAATAAATTACGCAAAGTAATGCGCCTGGCTGGGTTCGAACCCGCGACCTACAACTCGTAAGTCGGGGCCGTTACCACTCGGCCACCCGATTCAAATTGCTTCAGCCATTTTTATTTTGTCTTGTTAATATTACAACTATCAACAATTTTGCTTCATTTTCCTCAAACTAACCTAAACTATCACTTGGGCACTTTTCCCTTTTTAATTGAGTATTATGCTATTTTTTAAAGTGTCTCAATTAATTGATCTTTAGGCTGGAGTGGGAGGGCCTGTCAGATTTTAATGCCTAAAAACATATACGTTCCTTTTGTGCCAAGCATTTCAGGACCCCGGGTTTAACTTTCGGAAGCCAACCCATGGCCCCCGTAAGCTTCAGCCCTGCTGGGCCTTTACGGTTATGCTGACATTTCTTTAAAAGACGCGCAGGAATACTACACGCCGACGTTAAGGTACTCAATTTTTATTCTAATAACGTTTCATAAAAATCTAATCTATACGTGTACATATGTTTTTAGTTGTGCGTGCATCACGTAAAATATACGAAATTGATGCAGATAACTTTTATACAATAAAATTGCGTGTAACTTGATTTATTATTTAGGCTTTGTTTCATCGCAATTGGTTGATTATATCGAAAGATTCATTTTTTTAAGATTATTCATTGACTGTTAGGTGGTATGAAGTCTGACGAGTTAGTTGGTTTTCAAATAAAAGTTTATAGTCATAATTTTACAATAAAAAATCTAACTATAAATTACCATGAAATTAGCCTTGACGCACTTCGGTTACCTGGCTTTAATATACTGGCAAGCGTTAACGACAATAATGTTCTAAGAAATAAAAAAATACTCGATTTCATGGAAAGCGTAATGGAAAATAATGAAGGAATCAGTATGCAAACGCATGGAACATGCATGGTAACAGTGAAACATAGCGTGTTTCTAATAAAACTGACAATACACACGTGACTTATAACTACCTCCTAGAATAATGTTGTACGTACAGAGTAGAGAATGAACACAGAGGCAGCGATTTTTTTTTTATATTTAAATTTTGTCTTAGTAAAAAGAACGTTCGAATTTTAAACTAAATTCGAAAAAAGAATCTGATATATTTACTATTAAAGTAGAAAGTGCTAAGACTCAATTAGAAACCCTTTTTAAAATTCATCGTTTCATAAAATCAAATTAAGACAAGGACCGACATCTTATGATTCTAGCACAATATTACCTTTTACTACTGAGCCCCACTCAGTCTATTATGAAAGTTTTGTTACAATAGGAACAAAGGTGTGATTAATGTTGATGAATAGTCGATTGGCCCTTCAGTCTTATATTGACAAAAGACTTATTTTGAACTAATTAGACAATTGTGTTTTACTCCACAAACAAAATACCGCCTACATTTCAAACTTCTAAACACTTGAGAATCTCCTAAATATAGAATATATTACAACTTAAACACAAATAAACGTATTTGATTTAATTTAATGTACACAGTTTTTTTTTAATGTACACAACAGAAAACAGTACGTGCGATGAACGATTTCATTCACTTTTCAATCAGCCTGTTCTACGATTGATGCATTATGTACAGCGAAAGCGCATGCGTTTCGTTCACAATACATTCATTTCGTTCATTCCACACATACCTCCACGTTGACTGCGCCAACCGCCGACTTTCTCTAAAAGGGTCGACGCTTTGCTACCTCTATTGTTAATTCTCTGCTCTGTGGATGAAATAGACGACATTAGTTAGGCTTAGAACAGAGATTAGTGCGCTGAGTGCAAGCTGTTTTTATGTTAACACGATCGAAACGTTTACCACGTTTGGTTCTCTGATTGGTTGAGAGCTTGGAGCCGGCCAATCGGATCGCCAAACGTCATAAATATGTCAATCGCGATAACATAAAACAAACTCGCATTAGGCACTATAAACTATAATAACACCAAGGTCCGTTCCATGCCAATTCATTTGCAGGGTAGGCCAGGGTGACAGCTGGTGCGCACAAGTATCAAAACGACTTGATACCTTGTATTCACTTTACGTCTTATAATGACTTTTTATTAGAGTGTGCGGCTATGGTATCCTCCTGTAATCTTCCACTGCAAAGACAGAGCCTCTCCTCACGTAGAGTTTCCATTATAAATTATATTTTTATTGCACAGCTAATTTTAGATTCTGTTCCTTTTTTTTTTTTTTTTTGTGTATTACTATTAGTTTAACACTCACCAATGAATGCTTTTTCCTTCTCTGTCTTTTAGCTCAGTAAATAGTAAAATTTGAACGGACTATCACATGATTTTATTAAATTTATTAAGTTTTTGGAACCAATTAGTCAAGACTCAATTAAGTTTTATTTATATTTTCTATAGATATTATAACAGCCTGAGTTTGAATATATACATAAATTATATCATTGGTATGTTGATCCAGTGAAGTTGAAGCTATATTTCTTTATCTTTTTTTAACATTTAATTCCAAAATAAGACACCAACTTAGCTCTTACACAGTAGAAAAAGAAATTCTAAAAACCATCGATATAAATAAATGATAAATGATAAATGATATTTATTTTGCAAATAGGTTTAAAAAACACTTTTACACGTCAATTTTTTTTCGTCAATTTATGCTAGATGAGGCCGGTGTTTCCTATCTGACTACCCTGAGAAGAAACACCGAAACAAACTCAGGGGTCAAAGTCTCTTTTAAAGTCCATACAGTAAATATGTAATGGTCAAATCACATGAGAACCATGCAGATTTGTCTGAGATGGTCTTTTGAAGAAAGAACCATACAGATTTGAGTGGACCTGTCCAATCAGTGTAAGCATTTGTCAGTATTCGAAAAGCTCAACTTAGGACTACTAAGGAGCTCCACGACTTGACAAACAATACCAAAGAAAGGACATTTGGGTAGGCCGCAGAAAATACTCAAATTGCCAGACATACGTTAAAATTACTGAATAGAAAAGAAAAAGCATAACATAGTCCTCACATTTACAATAATCTAAGGAAATTAATAGTTTACAAAATATTTAGCAAAGTAAATATTTGTGTCAAAGAAAAAAAAAATACTTTAAGTACTTAAAATGTATACAAGTCAATTTGTAAAAAAAAAAAATAAAAAAAAAAAATAATAATCTCCAATGTCAAATTGTAAAAAATTAAATAAAATAAAAAGAAAAGGCACATTTGAAAATAAAAATAATAATAAAAAAAAAAAATACAAAAAGAAGATAAAAATAAAAATATCAACAGTTGTAGTAAGTACTGGAGCAGGTCAATCCCAAGCCTTCTCGTCCTGAATATAGTCCTTTACAGTGTAAAAAGCCTTTTGACAAAGTTTACGTTTTACAAATGATTTGAACTTATTAAGGCTTAGTTGTTGAATATGACTAGGAAGTTTATTATAGAAGTGTATACATTGGCATCTAAATGAGCCCCCTATTTTTTTGAGCCTGGTTGCAGGAACTACGAATTTATGTTTGTTTCTTGTATTAAAATTATGAATGTCACTGTATTTTTTAAACATGTCTATATTTTTATGGGCATACAAAATATTCTCGTAAATATACTGTGAAGGCACAGTCATTACATTAATTTCTTTAAATTTATCTCTGAGGGAGTATCTGGGACTTAATTTATAAATTGAACGAATAGCCCCTTTCTGTAAAACGAAAATTGTCTGTATATCGGCGGCATTTCCCCATAATAGAATACCGTACGACATGACGCTATGAAAATAGCTAAAGTAAACTAAACGGGCTGTCTCTAAATCAGTTAAATTTCGAATTTGTCTTACAGCATATGCTGCTGAACTAAGTTTTTTCGACAATTTGTCTATATGTGGGCCCCACTGAAGCTTAGCGTCTAGAGTAATGCCCAAGAAAACAGTAGTATCTTCAGGACTCAACTCTTTACCTTTTATTAGCACACTGGTTTCTACTTGCCTCACATGAGGCATGGTAAACTTAATGCATTTGGTTTTTTTTTCATTAAGAAGCAGGTTATTTACATTAAACCAGTGTACTATTTTTGAAAGAGCTATATTTATATCGTCAGTAACCTGCTGCTGACGTTTAAGTTTAAACAAAAGTGAAGTGTCGTCTGCAAACAACACTATATTATGATTGTCTTCTATGAGGTAAGGTAAGTCGTTTATGTAAATTAGAAACAAAAATGGGCCAAGAATTGAGCCCTGGGGCACACCCATTTTTACAATAGATCCGGGAGATCTTTGTCCGTTTACGTCAACTCTCTGAATCCTTTCACTCAGATATGATGTAAGAAGATCCAGGGAGGAGTTCCGGATCCCGTAATGGTGTAGTTCCTGATTAATGTTTCATGGGGAACGCAATCGAAGGCCTTGGACAAATCGCAAAAAATGCCCAAGGCATCGCATTTATCTTCCCATGCATTATAAATATGTCCTAAAAGTTCAACACCAGCATCGGTTGTCGAACGACCCCTAGTAAAACCGAACTGTTTGGTATGCAACAATTTATGTCTATTAAAAAATCTCTGTAATTGCTGTAGAATGAGCTTTTCAAATATTTTACTAAAGGTAGGTAGTACTGAAATAGGTCTGTAATTTGTGGGGTCCGATGTACTACCGGTTTTGAATAATGGTATTATTTTACTATTTTTCATTAGGTCAGGAAACTCACCGCGATCGATACAATTATTAAAAATAAAAGCTAAAGAAGGAGCTACAATGTTGATTATAGACTTAACAACGTCCACAGAATTACCCCATAAATCTGCAGTCTTTTTTACATTTAAAGAGTGAAACGTCTTAATAATATCATATCGTCTTAATATTATGTATTACGCACTAGATTAGGCGTGCCGAACACACACCTCAGTCGATTCAGGTGTAATGTAGACTGTACACCTTGAACATTACACTATGTTGAACGAAATGTGTAAGTGCCAAGAAATTCATGGCCCGTTGTATGCCGGAACGCATATCTACGCGAGACACAATGGCTTTTTAATTGTGTCTCTAATTACGGCATACGAGAGGCTAAGATGTTTTGGTCGCGAAAAAGAATCCTCTAATCTAAAAGCTATCTTAGCACTGCATATTTTAATAGTTTTGGTAGACGATATAATGCCAATATAGCGCTGCAGCTAACTTTTGTTTTAACTAGTTTCCATGAAAGGGCTTGTCTATCAGTAGAATATAAGTCAATGCTAAAAACAAACTTAATTTTACCCTACATTAAAAAAATATATTATTGAACTTATTCCACATCGTCAATTTACCCATTACCCACAACACTGATCCAAATAACAATAGCTCTTACTGAACCAGAAAACCCAGTACCAACCTAAAACATCGCATTACAATCCTATAGACGTTTCTAAACAATTTTTAATCAACGACTAAAGAGCATTTAAGATGAAAAGTGACATTTATGCTCGTATTGTTGGTCGTTGTGATCGGAAATGGGCAGTCCCCGTTGCGTCAGACACCGCGATGCTCTTTCATGCGGCTATATTGCCTTTAAAACGTTTCACGCCATTGACATATTAAAAATGGTGTCTAAATGTATATTGTCTTATTGGAATTTTATTGTTTATGGTTGGCTGGAGCGGCTGATTAAAGGGTTGTGTTATTTGGATCCAATTTTAAATGAAAAAGTTTTTAAATTAAATGATTTAGTTTTAGGAGATTATCTTTTTGGGATTTTTTTTTACTAATGCTGTATTGAATGTAACATTGTATGAACGTTGCTTCTCAAAACGTAGGTATTTTAGTTATTAATTGCTCATCTGTTGTTGCTCCAAGAGACACGTTTTTTATGTTTAATTAATTTATGCGACCACTTTTTTACAATTATAAAAAAAATGGTTTGAGGGTTTGAGTTGGATTACCTAGTCAGAAAGATGATACTGATTATATTATAACTTTGAATATATAAACAACATATTTAACCTTTTGAATGTCTTAAGTTACACAGTTCGACATAAGCAATTGTCTTTCTATTGTGTCTCTAATTACGGCATTCGATGAGTTAATATATTATAATAAATTGTGGTACAAATTGATTGTCCAAAGTACCCCCAGCATTATGCTGAGCGTTGGCCATTTTGCGCGGATGTGACGCATATCTTACTTACGTGCTACTTTAGTCGATATTGTTATTTATTTTATTTTAAGGTATGCGCCATGTTTGACGTAAATAAACACTTTTTCTTTCTTTCTTTCTAATTTTATTTTTGTAATTTTTTTTTTTACATTTTTTTTTTCAAGATAAATGCAAAATATTTCACATAACCTCTGACAATGTTAATTACTCTGTGTAATATCGTGCAGACCTACCTCAATGCGCAATGTGCACGTCATACAAAGTAGTTTGCGATTAATTAATGAATAATAATTGTTATTACATGGAAGTTCATGACCTTTGTCACCGATTACTCGAAATACCTTCATTTAACTACCTATGTGTCATTAGAAAAACTAGAACCTAATCTACATCTACACTAATATTATAGAGGGGTAAATTCTTTTTTTAATATTTTTTTTTGTTTATAAATTTTTGTTTTTAATTTTTCACCGATAGAAAGCGGATTCATTCCTGTGTGACGTAGGCTATATTTTATGTACGCAGGCGAAGCCGCTGGAAAAAACTATATAGAGTTGTCAGGTACTGAAAAGTCGGGCAGTCTGTCCTATTTAGCTGGACATTTGTACAAAAAAGGCTGACATTTTTTTAAAGTCTAACATGACTTTTTAATAACAATAAAGTTCATAAAAAAAAATTCTATGAAAAACAATAAAATTAAGTGATATAAACCGCTCTTCTTGCCACGGTTCAAGGTATTTTAAACGAAATGGTCAGATTTAAAAAAAAGCCAAAAATGGTCAAATTTGGCCTGATACGTAACTAAAAAGCCTGGCCATGCCCGGCTTTATCTGGCAACGCTAGTTGTATAGGGTACATTATATATTATGTAAATATTAACGAATAAATGCAGCAAATCAAAAACCCACGATTTCTAAGGGCGTGTTTCCCAAATCCAAAGGAGATACCGGACTGTAGGTACCTACATAATAAATGATTGCTCGAAACCATAATACTGTAATTTTCTATATTTACGACCCCATCAAATGAGATATTTAATATCTTTGACAAATATTCTCCTGATTTACGATCTCCAATACATTGTGCGTTAAACTGTCCAACGACCCGATATATGATGGAAAAATGTAGAGAAACATTAAGATCCATTATGAAGATGTCACTCTATAGTCTAATGTGTATTACCTTTTTTCATTACTAAATCCAGTCTGGTGAAGTGCGAGTTGGACTCGCGCACTAAGGATTGAAACCCTCGGTCCTCCACGAAAATTGGCCATAATTGGTAAATTCATAAATTGAATCAATCATTAATAACAATTGCTACTGAAAATACTACGCGCAGTGTTTTGTTTTTTTTTTCTTTTTGACGGCCAGTCAATCATTTAATAATCAATAGCCTGTACAACATATCCATAAATTGAGTGACATTTTTAGGATTATAAGCTAACGCTAACTTTGCTGTTTATGCATATCATTTATTGGACATTTTCTAGTAAGCTCTTTAAGTATTTGTAGTAATTAAAACGTAATGGTTTATTTTTTATTCATTGATATTACGTGATAAATAATAGAGTAAGTCAAAGCAATTACAGCTCAAACAGAGAGTATTTTGCCCCTTTTTGTACATTTCTTTCAATTATATTAATATTTAAGTTATTTTTTCTGAAACCAGAGCTTCATAAACCATTTTCATTTTGAGTCTCAATTTACTACTCTTAATAAACTTTCATGTACGTAATAAATTATTTTGGTTCACTGTGCGCGTCTATCCTACACTTACGGAAAAACATATACGTGCACGCGATGATACGCGCAGAGTATATTTTTCCGTATAGCTTAGACGCTCCTATACAGTTTTCAGATTTTTTTTTTTTTACTACACTTGTGCTATATGAGACCTTACTTCATGGCCAATTTCAGAATTATAGGATTAGTCAACGGGACGTACCCTATTTTTTTTTTAACTGGGTATATCTTTTAATGACCTGATTTTGGGCGGAGAAGGGGGGTGTGTTAGATTTTTACTGACTAAAAACCCACTCCTGTTTCTTCGTTGCCTTTCCTACCAAGGCCGAGTCTTCCTTTCAGAAGCAGACCCTTGGCCTCAGTAGGCTTCGACCCTGCTGGGCTCCTACGGTTTACTGACACCTCCTTGAGTCGCGCGTGGAAGAGTACGCGCCGTCCACGACTTGGGCTCAGTCCGGATGGTCACCGAACGGTCGGATGGCGAGCTGCGAGACGTACCCCATGGATTTTGATTTCCTTGCGGGTGTCAAAATATGCGCTTAAACGCTTTAAACTCCGTTTAGACGGCCTTAAGATTGCGTTGACTTAGAAGTATGATTATTTTACTGCTCCAAGGAATAGCAAACTTGAGTATTTGATAATAATAAGTTCAACTTACGCATTCCTGAGAAATTGCGTTTTAGTCAGTAAAAGTCTGATTCACTCTTTCTCTCGCTTCCCAAAGCGGGAGAAGTCATTTGATGATTTCTCACACTTAAGGATAGGTAATTAAAAATATAGTCTTGCTGGAATAGTAGAACGATTTTTGATTTTTTAGGTGAGAAGTCATCCAATGACATCTTCCTCCTTTGGGCGGAGCGGGAGGGTGTGTCAGAATTTTACAGACTAAGTGGGTTTTAGTCAGTAAAAGTACTGTTCCTTCTTTGCCTTCGATGCAGAGCCCTGGGGTTCAATTTCGCCCAACCCATGCCCCAGAGAATAGTGGAACGGTGGATATTGATGATCATTATCATCATCATTATCATCATATCAGCCGAAAGATGTCCACTGTTGGACATAGGCCTCCCCCAAGCGTCGCCACAACGACCGGTCCTGTGCGTCACGCATCCATCGGATTCCCGCGACCCTGACCAGGTCATCGGTCCACCTTGTTGAAGCTCGAAGAATCGCCAAACCTAAGTGGCAATGGGCAAGGCCATTGCACGCAGAACAGATGGTCGATAGGGACGAAAGGTTTTTGAGTGGCGACCACGTACCGGAAGACGCAGCGTTGGAAGGCTTCCAACAAGGTGGACTGATATTGTTGATGATGATTATTAATTTCAATTCTATTCCAATAAAATTACGTTTCACACACCTTGTCAGCCTTGGACAAAATAACCTTAACTATCAGCATTAGATTATATTCCCAAACGACTATTAGGTACCAGGAAAGACTCCCTAATGGTTATTTAATAATACAACATGGAGTTATTATACTTTTTTTTTTTTCGATGGGAAAAATCATCCTATGACAACCCCCGCTCTTGGGCGGAGCGGGAGATAGTGTCAGACTCTTACTGACTAAAAAACCCATCCCGTTCCTTCAAGCCTTCATACCGGGGCTCGAAATCGGGATCGGAATCCCGGCGGCGGCGAGAGCGCCGTTGCCTGATGCGGGCGGCCTCCTCCTTAGCGAGCATTACTGCTTCGCAGAAGTCGGCGACCGCCTGCCACTCCTCCTCGCTCCGGACCATGGCCTCGACCAAGGCCCGGCGCGAGAGGTCTCCGCCGCCGATCACCCCCACGAGGGCACGGCGATGCTCAGTTATTATATTTAGTTTAGAGAGTTATTTGTATTTCAATAAACTAGTAACACAATTTAGCAATTTATTTTTTTAAACATTCTTTTCTGTAAAGATTTTTATTTTATTATTGATAGTTTCGCTCTTGACCGCACTATCTCACCTGATGAAAAGCTACGATGAGGTCGACGATGGAACGCGCTTAAGTAGAAGAAACCTATTCACTCTCGAGTTAAAGATTCCCTGGTTGTAGCTATCAGGAAACGCAGACTCCGGCAAGGAATTCCACTCCTTAGATGCACGCACATTCGCACAATGAATGTGATAGATAAAAATATTAATTAAGGGGCCGGCGGAGGATGAATTTCCATACAAACGTAATACCACGCTCATTTGCAGTTGGAGCATATTTCCAACATATTATGATGATATTTGGTTATAGACAATATTTATCTAGGTTCCTACGTCTTTCTTTTTTAAAAAAACAAAAAGAAAGTTAAGCAAATTGTATTTCGCACTTTTTTATAGCGTAAATGGCAAAACATGCCATTTGGCTTTTCTTGTATTAAAAATAACAATATTTCTAATATTCTCGACGTAGGAACCTAGATAAATATTGTCTTTAACCGAATATCATCATAATATGTTGGATATATGCTCCAACTGCAAATGAGCGTGGTATTACGTTTGTATGGAAATTCATCCTCCGCCGGCCCCTTAAGGCCCAAGCGCCCGAAAAGTGCCATAAAACAGTGACTTTCTGAAGCCTACTCCTCGGTAACGGCCAGGTTAATAGGTTTGAAAAAAATATATGTTTATTATAGATTCATGAACAACATTATCAACATTTTATTTTTTCGTGCTATTAATACTTTTGTCTAAAAAAAATATTTAGCAATTTCGCAACTTTTCGCAACTTTTCCCTACTCCTTTGAAACGGCTTGGATCTTTTGAAACATTTTTACACATAAAAATCGGTGGTTAAATATTCTTCAAAGTGAACATTGCACATGTAAATCAATCAATATTTCGCAAAGAAAATGGATTTAAAGCGCTTTCCGGGCGCTGCTGGCCGCAAATAAATGTACTGATTTGCGTACTGCCGCCTAGGCGGGTGCGATAGGCGCTTTCACATAATTTTGGCCAGATGGTTCAAGGGACTATAAGCCTTAAGAGGCTGCTTTTCCACTCGCCTATCGTAAACATCGAGCATGGTTTAAAAGCTTGTTACTTCACCTAACGCAATCCAACGTGATGTTTGACGAAAAGGCAAAGCGAAAAAAGAGTGATAATACCTGAATATTCTGTTGGCATTCAGTAATTCCGTGATTTACTCGAATATTTTACAAAACTTGTTCCAGGAAATACGTGTTTTTTTAAAACACTTAAAAGTTTTTGAATAACATTGTCATTATATAGATTCTTGATAAAATTTGCTAGGCTTGTATGTTGTATTTTTTTTACTTTTTAAATTTTTGAGTAAATTATGAAGTGCCAAAGTTCATGCACAATAGCAGATTTTCAGATGTCTTTACTGGATTAGTTTTACACAAATTTATAAATTGATTTCCATAGAAGCCTAGATAATATCCACAGGTTACTGTGCATTTCCAAAATATCTGATGATAAATGTGTAATAACGTCATAATCGCGTAAGAGCGGTTGTATGAAAAACAGTGAAAATGTATGTTGACTTGCATCCCCTTAATATATTATTCCCTGACCATTACTAGCTTTATTTCCAGAAAACCCATCAGCAAGACACGGGATTTTTCTAAGAAATTAAGCACAATTTATCGTAAAAAGTTTCACCCTTTTTTTTGAGATTGGAAATCATACAATTGCTTCTCCCGTTCTATGGTGGAGTGGGACGGCACATCAGACATTTACTGACTAAAACTACACCTGTGTCCTTCAGTTGCCTTTTGCGTTACGGACTTTTAGGAAACTAGTGGTACCTAGACCATGAATTTCCTATAACTCCGTCAGCAGATGTATTTTTGTCAATCATTTTTTAAAGTTCACTTTACTTTTTTATACTCCTAGGATAAATTTTATTCTATCATAGACTCATAGCGGTTTTACTTAATTGCTGAATTAGCAAGAGATGAGTCGATTGAGAGGCGAGCCAAGAGAATGATCGGCAATGATGTACTTGTAGAGTCGAAGCTCCAAAGCCTTAAACATCGCCGCCGAGTTCCTAGTCTGTCGGTTTTCTATCGTTTACATTTCGGGGAGTGTGCACTGGAATTGCACAATCTAATTCCGCCAATGCCGTTCCATCATCGGACCACACGACGTACGGCGTGCTCCATCGTCGACCACATCATCGCTTACCATCAGGTGAGATGGTGGTCAAACGCAAGCCTATCAATAATAATATTAAAAAAAAATAGTAATGTAGGTACCTTTTTCTCTAGAATTTTCCATTCACTTGAAGCCCGCTATTCTTAATAATAATTTTGATTCCACTTCAATTTTAATCTCTGAATAACATTATTTATTTTGAATAATTTAAATTATTTATTATTGTTGAGGTAAGAAGAATACAATGAGAAGTTATTTCAAGATGTTTATTTGTTAAGATATTAAGGTTATTTTAAGTGGCTATTGTTTTATTCAGTGAATTAATTGGTTTCAATTATATTCATCTTTCTTGGGAGAATTTAAAATGACGATACATAAATAAAAAGGAAGACTCGAATGTTATTGAAACTGGTGTATTATTATAATATTAATTTAGTAACTAAAATATAACATTATTCCCTATAGAGTAGATAGTTTTGGACATAGGGACACAATAGGTCGCACGTTAGTGGTAACATGACCAGCGTATGTTGGCCACAGTATTTATTGAAATTTAAAGCAACCTTAGCTCAAGATCAAAATGTTAATGTCTTGGGTCGGTTGCGGTCGATTGTACTAAAGAAAATCAAACTCGATATTAATATCCTATTTAGTTTAAGCCCAGAACTGAACAACTTATTTATAGGACAAGCTAATATAAGACCTGATAATAATGTAATATTTATCAAAGAACTCATTTTAATTTATTCAAGTAACTAAGATTCTATGACATCAATAATTACTCCTTGGAAATCATACTAATATTACAAAAGTGAAAATTCGTATGTGTGTGTGCATTTTACGTGTAGATGGCTGGAAAGTTTTCAATTAAATTAGTACAGAGGTAGACTATGTCCTAGAATAACACATAAGATACTTTAAAATCCCGGAAGTATATCCCCTTACTCAAAAATAATCAAATGACAACTCTTGCCCTGAGTGGAGTGAGAGAGAACGTCAAACTTTTACTGACACCCAGTGTTTCTTCAGTTGCTTTTTGCGTCTAGGTGGTGACTTTCCTTTTCAGATATTCCACATGGCCTTAGCGGGCATCAGCCCTGCTGGTTCTCCTATGGTGTTGCTAACATGTCTTTGAGGCGCGCGTGGAGTTAGCCGTCAACCTGGGCTTAATCCCATTGCTGGCTGCCTGCATGTTTACCGTAGCCCGCAATCGTCCTGTGATTCCCTGACGCCGAGGTGTCACCAGCGGAGAGGTAGAAAAGTAGGTTCTCTTGGATTTTTTATTTTTTAGGTGGGAAATCATCTAATGACATCTCCCGCAATTGGGCGGAACGGGAGTCCTCCCGCTATTAGACTCACTCCCAACCCACCCCTGTTCCTTTTTTGCCTTCGTCCAGGACCCCAGGGTTCACTTTTGCAGACCCATGGCCTCAGTGGGCTTCGACCCTGCTGGGCACTTACGGTTTGCCGACATCTCCTTGAGGCGCGCGAGGTCGACCACTACGCGCCCGTCGACGATTTGTACGACAATGTATTTTATAAATAAAGCTATGATGAATAAAGTTATAATGACTTGAGATGTTTGATGAGTAACAGGACAGAATGAATGATAAAAAGTGTTGCGCTGACCTTTATGGTGGGAAAAATCATGCATTGACATCCCCCGCCCTTGGGCGGAGTGGGAGATAGTGTCAGACTCTTACTGACTGAAAGACCCACCCCGTTCCTTCTAGCCTTCATACCAAATAGGTAATATGGGATAAGGGCTGGAAGATGGCCTGGGATTTTCCCTTGGGATAAAAGACAGAAAAGAAAAATAAAATAAAAGCATAATTTTCTACATCAAATCAAACTAAATCGAATCATTGGACAAGTGTCAAGCGTGAACTTGTAACCAAAAGTAAATGATGTAGTTATGGAACTGTCATCAACTTATAATGTTACGAATTTATGTCGTACGTGATTGGACTGTTTTTATTGTTTTTTATTCGTGTCAAAAATATAATATAACTAGTAGTCCCCCGCGGCTTCACCCGCGTCTTTGGTTACTACTCCGCTCCCATGGGGTTTAGCATAGCATAATCAGCCTTTTAATGCCCACTGCTGGGACTTAGGCCTCCTCTTTAAGAGAGGGAATGGGCCGTAATCCACCACGCGGGCCCAGTGCGGGTTGGTGAAAGTCACGTCTTCGAATTTTTGGTTCTAGGACATGCCGGTTTCCTCACGATATTTTCCTTCACAGTTTTGAGAGCAGTGGTGATGAAATAAATTACACAAAGTAATGCGCCTGACTGGGTTCGAACCCGCGACCTAGAACTCGTAAATCGGGGCTTTAACCACGTGGACAACACTGCTCCCGTGGCATTTAGTGTGATGTAAAGCTTTTTCGATAAGTGGACTAACCAATACTAATAGGATTTTTAGTACTTCCTGATATTAGTGGCTTCAAACAACAATAACATTGATTTATATATTTTCTTTTTCTATTATATTTCTTGCACATTCTTCTTCATACACAACTAGGATTTGGAATGTGCAATTAGCATCATGTTTTTTCTGACTTCTTGACATTTCAAAAGTGCCTGTAAATGGTTTATTTGGAATAAAATGCTCTGATTGTTTTAAAATCATTGAATCTTTGATATATACACAAATATATATTTATATATATATCTTTTCTTATATCTTCTTTTCTTTTTATAAGTTAAGTGTGTGCATGTAGTGTTAAATAAATATAAAAACGAAATACCACTCACTGATTAATCGCGAGATTTCAAAAACAAAAACACCTACAATTTTAAAATTTGGCAGGTTGATTTCTTATAAGGTGTAGACATCCGCTAAGAACGGATTTTACGAAATTATACTCCTTAGGAGATGAAACAAGGGTCCAAAGTTTGTATGGAGACACCGACTTTCGGGCGAAGCCGGTGGCAGAAGCAAGTATAGATACTTTAACAGTTTTAACTGCTGTAACCTATTTTACAAAAATAGTGCGTCTTGTGTAGCAATGAATAGCGAGTCTTGTAAAGTTGAGGATAAGTTAGGTAGAACTACATTGGGCACACTACTACGTGAGCCACGTACGCGGATTTGTGCGCGTCGGTCTCCATCAGGGTTGGCATGAAAAACAAGTTGTTTTAAAACATATGTTTTTAACAGTTTGAATTTATGCCATGTTGTTTATCACATGTTTAAAAACACAGATTACAACATGTTTTAAGCATTGTATAAAACAATAAGAAAAAATCAATCTTCAAAACTACTTTTCGTAGTGAATGAATGGATATAAAATGCAAATAAATTGATATTTAGGTGTATATATATAAGGTATATTATTGAGGATTTTCGAAATAAACCACAAATTGTTTCTCTGAAAACAAAGATTTGTTTTATTCGACATGCTTTTACAGTATAACAATTATCGTTTAACTAAAATTACACTTTTATCTCACCTGAAAACAAAGAAACGACATTAAAGTTCACTAATATCGCCTCCTCAATTATATCCCTTTAATTATCTCTCTACAAGTTTTTATAACAATAAAATGCACAAAAATAATCTAAACATCATCTGTCATTGAATGATACGTCACCCCGTATCCACAGCTTAAAAATTAAAAAAATGAAATGTCATTTCCAAGGAGGTCATTTCATTACATATATATATATATATGTATATGTATAGCTTGACATAAAACCAGTTGAGTTTATGCTGTTGCTATTTCATATTTTTGAAGTTCTATTGGTGTTTAGTGCGAAGTAATTTATTTAATCAAACACAGATCTAAGTACATACGAGGATTATATAGGACAAGGTAAAACCTATTCTGAAACAGGCATTAGAATATTCAAAATTAATTTCAAATTAACCAAAAAGCCGCTAGGAAAGCCTCAATGTCGTCTAATTTAAAAATCAACAATAAGTAAGACCATACAGGGTGAATGTGAAGCGTTGAGTAGAGATAGGTAACATATGACAAATATTTATACATTGATAATTTTTTGTGTATATTTAATTTACTATGACGAGTTTTCAAAGATCTAATCTAGAAATGAAACATTAAAGGTTAAATTAATTTGGAATAATGCCATGAACTAAAAAGAACAAAAAAGAAAAACAAAAAGAACTCGTTTTAAAAAAGTTTGAGCTGTTTCTTCCATAAACATTTAAAAAAAAACTATTTTTTCCAACCCTGGTCTCCATACTTTTTGATGGCAAATAGACTTACCGAACTACATTAGTACTTGCTCACGTTGAAACGCACGGCGCAGAGGCGGCTGCGGTCGCGAAGACGTGGCGAGTTCGTGTTCATATTTTCCGCTAGGCGTTTGCTCGGGTGTGACACGCAAACGCCTGGCGACAAGTTTATACGAGTACCATTTGAACTTACTGACGACGCGGGTGGATCACGCACTCCATCGCTAGTTCCACGTGAATACACACAAAATTTCAAGCGTTTCATATAGCCGCTAGCTTGCCGCATGCGCTACTCACTAGCTTGCCCACTACTTAGACCGCACACGTGCGTTCCGTACGTGAACACTTCGATAATACGCCATATGTTTGATATTTCGTGATCGCGTCCGCCACCGCGCCCGCGAGTCAACGTGAACGAGTACTTAAGATCCACGCTACGCGACGCGACTCTACGTAAAAATCAGGCGTGCCCACGTGTGCGTGTCAGTTTAATCTTTGGTTATCTTTCTTTTGTGGTTTGTAGCATGTTGTTTTTTTAGCCTATTTTTCAAGTTGTAGTGTGATGTTTTATTGCCTATTTAACATTAATCAGGCTATCAAATTCACAAATAAATATTGTTTTCAATCCGATTGATAATTTCAGAGATTAGAATAGAATTAATTTTATTGTACACCAAAATAGTAACAATTTCAAAGAAACTTAAATCTATCAGTACTAATGGCGGTCTTATCGCAGACAGCGGTATCTACCAGACAACCTTAAGGTAGCCATACACGCTAGGGTATACCTGACAGGTTTACCTACACAGTTATACCTGTCTGGTAAGCTTGTGTGGAAACCTGCAAAGTTGTGCAACATACACGCTCAGGTTTACCTGTACAACTCACCTGTACAGGTAAACCTGTCAGCTATACCGTAGCATGTATGGCGGGCATTAGGATGGATTACAAGAAGAGATTAGCGCGTTTATGAAAACTAAAAACTCTTTCGCTTTATAATATTACTAGTTCCTTCTACGTGAAAGTTGAATAAGTGATAATGTAGCATTCTATTGGTGAAAATATTTTTAAAATCGATCCAGTAGATTTTGAGTTTCTTCATTACAATCAAAACAACAATGTTTTCACTTTGTATGTTTTAGTAGGTATAGATTAGTGTAGGCACGGTTTATGTAATAATCTGGATGTAGTAAGGATAAGTTTACAGCTGATTCTAAGCTTTTTTAGCAGTTTTATGGTTTTTAATGTTTTTTTTTTCCTTTAATTTCAGACATTTTAATTAAAAAAACTGATGGTTAAATGTTGTTCAGATTGTACATGGCATATGTAAATCAATCAATATTTCGCAAAGAAAATGGATTTATAAGTCAGCGGGGCTCTATACTGGCGCAACTAGTCGAAATTAAGAGCACAGACAAAAATCATGGTCGAAATGTCATGAGACTTAGGTATAAATTAATTATTTAAGGAAACTATGACAGGAACAAACCAATTTAAAAATTGTATCGTCACTTTAATTTAAAATCTCTTCGTTCTAATATTCATTATTTTGAAATTACTTTGTAACGATGATGGAAATTTATAAACACGCGTAGCAGTATCCAGCCTCAAAATATGCCTCATGAGAAATATGCTTACTCAATTTTATTTTCATTTTACCACAAATTGGCATAGGGATAAACTTTATAAAATTAAAGTGGCACCTGTATTTTGTCATGACATTTTTACGGAGTTTTCCGTCCATTTGCAAACAGAGTAGATGTTTATGAGATTCGACGGATTTCGTGGATAAGCCTTCTTACACCATATACATTTATACGTGTTATTATTATTTATTTTCTCTACTGTGAGTAGAAGCATTAGTGGCTTCATATATTGCGTTAGGTTTTAAAAAGATTTTTCGTATATAAAGCAATAAATTAGCAGTTTGATGAGCTGGAGTCAATTGTAAAATGAGCCAAGTGGATCATAGGCAACACTGCATTCGCCAAGTCAAAGCTACACAGTCTTGAGCATCTACGCCGATTTACTGGTCTGTCGGTTTTCTATCAGTTCAACTTCGAGTAGTGTGCATCGGAATTGCATAACCAGTTTCATTATCTCATCACTAGACGTACGGTGATGTGCCATCGGTAAATAGTGGACATATGCACAAAATGTTTTGAGAATGCAAATCCTCAATTTTCTCTGATCATAATCATATCTGACATATAAAAAATCAGTAAAATTATTGAGCGATGTTTACAGTTGGCGCAAAAACTACTGAACTAATCTTGTTCAAATTTTTCATAGATAATCCTTAGGTATAAGTCTGATCAATTTAAAAGTTATAAATTAACACGCTATTTGTTATGGGGAGTGAGCAATATTACAAAATGTCAGTATTGAACGACATTTGCCGCTAGTTCAATTCCCCCAGCTACAGTAATTATTTTTGTGATTATATTTTTTTCTTTTTTGTATATGTGTTATATACGATGGTAAATGGCAATTATAAAACAAAATGGAAAACTAAAGTAACTAAAGACGTTTAAAGAGACGTATATTGGAGAAAATGTCTATGCAAATATTCAGCAATATTTTCGTGTTTTCACACTATGTAGTATCGGAGGTCGCTTCCTTTCAACGTAATATTAAAATAACAGAAAGCGTTTCTAGTAGATAATCCAATTTAAAACCGATATAAGCTTGCATTGACTATGTATAAGAGAATGGTCGTTTTATTGGTGATTTTTAAAGAAAATATCCATATTAAATACATTAACGTTATATCTAATAGTTAAAGTTCCGTATTGTTGAAAATAGCTAAACATTATAAGGTGAAAGCGCCAGCTAGGGTAGTCCGCCATGGAGGCTCTCAAACCTCGACTGACAGGGCTCTTCAGCGCATGCATGGAGAGGGGCCAATCCCCACTTTGCTGGAAGACGGGGAAACTGGTCCTCATAGGGAAGCCAGGGCGCCCTGCGGACTCTCCGTCCGCGTACCGGCCCATTGTGCTGCTCGACGAGGTGGGCAAGCTCTTTGAGAGAGTCATTGCAAACCGCCTCGTCGGGCGCCTAACACGGGTGGGGCCGGACCTTTCGGACGGACAGTTCGGCTTTCGCAGGATGCGCTCTACGGTGGACGCCATCATGCGCGTGCGATTTTCGATTATTTTTTCTTGTAATTTTCAGTTTATTATCGGATTGTATGGTAACAAAAATTATACTTGCAATAACGACATGCTTGTATGATGTACACCACTATGCCTACTCATCAAAGTCACCATTCACATTCAAATTTAAAGACGAGGTAAAACATTGAGTTTTTATTAAAATGACATAGTTTAGTTCTTCTCTTAGTTCAAGAGCTACGTCAAAAAAAAAATACAAAAAAAAAGAACTGTAAATTGAAATAACCATATGAAAATTTAAATTTCACGGGTTATGTTGCCTCTTTATAATAAAATTAAGCTTTTAAACTATGCTCACGTTGACGATAGAGAAGTAGGGAAGGGCCCGCTTAATTTACAAGAGTAGATATTTAATCAAAATGGGCACGACTTAATTACTGGGTGCCGACAGAACCCGGTACTTAAAAATATAACACTCACGTAACTGCGAGTGGTCACTTCACGTGAGGCTCTTTACCTTTTATAATTATTAATTTCTAATGTAGCCTTTCTTTTTATTTCATGAAGGTGGTTTTGGTTTTGTTCGTCAAAGTAATGAACGAGTACTAAATGGTGTTGTGTGAAAAAATACCAAAACGAGAAAAGCGAAACGATAACCGGTTATTTATCAATAGTTTTAATCAGTAGGACACAATAATATATTGTAATGGAAGGTATTTGAAATTTACTTCCGCAAGTGGTTTCACTCGTGTGAATATAGAACATTATCCCACGAGAACAGACTCCTATGATAAAAATATTACTAAATGCTTTTCCAAGAAATTTTCGACTCGCATCAAAATCCGTTCAGTAGCCCGATTCACGTAATGAAAACCGTTACGATATCGTAGCGATTTAGTCGTTTAGACCATTTCCGTATTCATATCCATCAATCGAGTTTGAACGACACCGATTCGTTTGAAATTCGTCGATTAAAAAAAAATCTGTATGAAATTATCCTGGTAGAATACTTATTAATGTAACTGGAACTGGACTATAAAACTTCAACGATATTTGGCTTGTTTGATTTTACGTGAATCAGAGTACTGGTGTTTTGAGCGTTATAGAGTACCATACATACAATATATATACTTATAAACCTTTGGCTCTATAATGTAAATGCGATTTCTTTAAATCTAGACAATATACATATAAATACCTCGTAACACGGTGTTGGTGGTCGCACTCATAAACTGTTCGACTGACTTTAATAATTTTTTGTTCTTTCTTTGTTAGGTAGCCAACCACTTTTTAAACTTTCAATCGTGGAAATTACAGACACAATAGAAAGACAATAGGTGCGCGAACGCCGGCGTTCGCTTGGGTTTAATGAATTAATTGCGATTTCATTATTTTTGTTTCGATTGATACTTTCTTTTGATTTATTTGATAATATAATTTATACGGCCAAATAAACAGAGGCATATGCAGTCACTTCATGTAAAACATGGGTATTTAGCCATAGTCCGGTTATACTGGAAGCCGAACAATAACTGTGTTTTACAGAACAACGGGTCAGCTTATTAATTTAACCTTTAAATAACATAATAATAATAAAATGACTATTTTTCTATTATTTCTAAATGTTTTTTGAAAGGTTTTTTTTATTGAAAGGTTTGGTAGGTCACGTGTGACCACTACTTCACCTGATGGTAAGCGATGATATAGCCTACGATGAAACACGAAATATTTAAAAATGTAAATAATACGTATATATAGAAAATAAATATATTTTTTTGAAGAAGTACTTAAGTGTTTAAAAATAAAATCAATGCATAGGTATGGTAAATGAATACTTAATGAGATAATATTAATAAATTTCATTATTATGTATTCATTTTCACGATTTTAGATTTGTGGGTGCCATAGTACAGACAGTGGCATCAATTTGGTACCTTCTCACATTAATATACCTTTTTTTATGGTGGGAAAAATCATCCAATGACATCCCCCACTCTTGGGCGGAGCGGGAGATAGTGTCAGACTACTAAAAGACTCACCCCGTTCCTTCTGGCCTTCATACAGGGGCTCGAGCGCCCTTTCGGATAACCGTGGCCCACATTAATATACCTTAGAAGGTACAAGTAATTTGCATTGAGTACTTTCACTCACAGAAAGATTGGCGATGTTATAGTTAACCTGTACAGAGGAGACAAACAACCTACAGTACACACACACAACCAACACAACCGACAGTACAGTTTAGTAAAGTACAGTCAAACAAATGATACGCTTAACACTAAGTGCGTTACTCTTCTAGCACTCAGTGGGACATAATAACAGACGTTTTAGTCCCAGCGGTACTTACTGAGCTTTTACACGTCTTGCAATCCATTGCGGTACTTTTCTGACAGTTGCTTATGTCTTATTTCTCAAACTTTATGTTTCTCTAAATATCACTAATGCAGTTTCTGTATTTTTCTTAAAATACAGTTACTAATCTATTTGCCCTGCGATTTCCTATTTTTTTTAAATGTGTGGAGCAGTGGTGTTCCAGTCTCCACTGCCCCGACTTACAAGTTGTAGATTGTGGTTTCAGACCCAGCCATCGTGTTACTAATTTATTTCATCAAAACTCTCTAAGCGGTGAAGGAAAACGTCGATCGATCGTGAGGAAGCCGATTGGGACTCAGGATTCCTCTCTAGAAGAGGTAATAGGCCGTAATCACAAAATAGATAGGTACAGAAGACAATCTCATGTATGTACTTCACTTTTTATACCTACGCAAGGTTGACGCACACTAATGAGCGTTTGAGCCGGAAATGTTTGACGAGTGATCCGACACGCGACCGAGATATCGTGTCCGTGAGCGGTGTCTATGTGTGCGTTGTTCGAGCGCGCTTTGTATGTAGATTGACTTCTGTACCTATCTATTTTGTGCCGTTATCCAACACGCGGGCCCAGTGCAGATTGGTAAATGTCTTATGTCTTCAAATTTTTGGTTCAAAGAAATGTCGGATTCCTCACGATCATGAAAACTGTTTATTTATTTATTTAACAATTTATGTACACACAATAATAGAAGAACAAAAGAAGAAATGAAATTTATTTATTTATTTACATATTCTTAATTGCACATCAAGATTAAAAATTCGTGATATATTACACAAAGTGATGCGCTTGGCTGGGTTTGAACCCAAAACGAATAATTCGTAAATCGGGCGTGTTATCACAGCGCCACCCCTGCCACAAGTTTTGAGTATTCGTAACGATTGTCAAAGGTCTACAAATAACAGCCGTAACCAACAGCTTATCGTGCTTTCCGAGGCACGGAGGAATCTCGGTATGTTAGGACAGTCATCCATCCACACGCTGACCTCGGCAACCCATTTTTTGAAGGTGGGAAACCGTCCAATAAATTTTCTTCTAGAGTGGAGTGGAAGGCTGTGCCAGATTATTACTTTACAGGCCCCAGTAGGCTTCGAACTTGCTGGGCCCTTATGGTTTTGCTAAGATCTCTTTTGGGCACGCGTGGGACACTAAGCGCAGTCAAATACTACTTTCATGATAATTATGCATTTGTTATGTTAATGGTTTTTATGTGTTGTTATCATTTGCGACACTTTTGTATTAGAATGATAACAATCTTATATGCGGACAAACACGGTAGGCATATTGCTTGGCTTGGAATACTTCGTAGACCATTTAATGTTCAGTGATTTTGTATAATCAAGGGCGCTGTACTAAAAGCGGTGCTTCTGGACAGTTATTTCTAGAGCCCTGACCACTAATAACTTGAACCATATTCCCGATACAGTTGAGATTAAATTTTTGTATTTTAAATGTTTTATTGTAATATTTAATATTGTAATTTAATGTAAAATGAATTAATGAAATTATAATACGGCAGGATCAAGGGCTTAATACTTAAAGCGGTACTTCTGGACTTGGCTCGTTTTATTAGGAGGTTCTTTCTTTGGAGGCCTGACCGCTGTCCCCTGTTCCCGTTACCGGCGGGATACTGATTTTTGTATTTTAATATATTTTATTTTTATTAAAAAAATATTTAATCTTTTAAATATGAATATTCAATTGAATAACCGGAAAAACAATAATGTTTTCTATTTTATTCCGTTAATTTACACCCAGTCCCCTACGGCGTCCTAATCGGCCACCCATAATCCCGTCATGTCCAATGGCTGGTACTTTTTAGCACCAGTTGTCTTCAAGCTTACCTGTAGCACATTCCACGAGGCATATGACGAGGAGCAGCGCAAACATTTTGGTGACAGCCGTGGTGCCCATAGAGCTGGTCTTGGTTGATTTGCGATCCATAACGGTACTTTTTCTGCTAGTTACTGGAACAAAAAGTTGGAATGTACTTTTGGTGTAGCTGATGTTATTTACTAGAAATAATTTTGGAGCAAGTGCTTAAGGCTTTACCCAAAACTGTGGCACCTTTGTAGGTATTCCACGCGCACCTTTCTTAGACTTATAGAGGAGTCACTCCTCAACACAGGACGAGGTCCGGGGGTAATGGGCCAACACAAGTTTGGGCAGTAGCAGTCACACTTCACCCGCAGTTCACAAAGCACGTGTGCCAGGAAAGATTGGGGTAATAATAATAATAATCTTCCTGGACACGACTCGTATTATTAGGAGGTTCCTTTCTCTGGAACCCTGTACAAGTTCGGGCAGCGGAAGTCACACTTCACCCGCAGTCCCCAAGGCACGTGTGCCAGGAAATATTGGGGTAATGATAATAATAATAATAATCTTCCTGGAAACGACTCGTATTGTTAGGAGGTTCATTTATCTTTAGCCGATACCGGTGGGATACTGTTTTTTATATTTTTAAATGTTTTATTTTTATTTTTGGAGTATTTAAAAATGTAATCAATATGTGTATAAAGGAAATAATAATAATATTCCACAACTTTCAAACAAAGTCATCTAGTTCCAAATTAAACAGAACGCGCTATGAGTACTAGACAACTGATAAACACACGTATATATTTCTAAATACATACACATTAGAGATAAATTACACCCAGCACACATAAATAAATGATCGTGCTCATCACACAAACATTTGTATTGCGTGGGAATCGAATTCACAACCTCTAGTATAGCAGTCAGGACCACTAACCACTAGACAGGCCAGAGACTTAGTAGAATCCCATATAAAAGCAGGCTTCTTCTATATCAAAAACAAATTGAGACTCCGGGTTACTACAGATAAATAATTTCAGATGGAATAACCAGTAACTTTTTTACCTGAAATCGAAACTTAGACCTTGTATTCAGCAGTAGAGCTACCAATGAACTAACTAGACAATATATTTCTAACTAATAATAACAAAATTATATAATAATAATAATATATTCCACAACTTTCTCACATCTAGTCTCAAACTAAGCGGTGCTTGCTGTGAGTACTAGACAACTGATAAACATACTTATTTAAGTTTAAATACATATATCTAATAGATAAAGCATGCAGTTTTCATTAATGTTGTTTAAATACGTTCCTAATTAAACATTATTTATTTTACAAGGAAGAACAAATGTCTTGCAAATGAAACAGCTACATCTCAACATTCTCAATTCATCTCAGTTCGTTGTACTGTTGGCAAACTAACGTCATCGCGTTGTATCTACCAAATTAGTAAACAATGTTTTTACAGACGTGATTAGTTCTGTAGTTTTTACTGGCATACGATCCTTACCTTTTTATTTTTTCAATATGAATACAATACCTATTGGGACTGTTTGAGCTGCATTGCATTTCAGCCAGTAAAGAACTGGCCACTAATTTTTGAATAATTATTGCATCGTCGATCAATCAACATTACGTAACGAGTATTCGAAGTTGAGTTGTGTTGAGTTGTTGTGTTGTGTTTTGTTGAGTTTTTGTGGCTGTTTTAATTATTCTGAAATTGATTTCTAGTGAATATTGTGGTGTAAAATAGGTGCGATTTGGTTTTTGAAGTGTCTACACAATAAAAAAAAGTGGAATCATTGAAACATACGCGATTTATTTATATTTACGTCTTCCCGTCTGATTAGGTGATTTGGTGTGTTAGGTGGTCCGTTTAATTAGGTGTCTTTAAGGCAAGAGTCTCTCTCTCTCTCTCTCTCTCAATAAACTAGTGCGCATCACCATCAACGATTGCATCACTGATTACCATCAGGTGGGATCGCAGTCACGCACTAATTTATATCAATTAAAAAAAAAAAAAGATTTCGGTAAAATGGAGTTGAGATTTTATATACCCCAGCAAACTTGTCAAGAATGTTGAGGGAATTTTGCTGGCGAATATGGCAAATCACAGCCTCAAAGTCCCTTTATAAGTTTGGGGATCTAATATGTTACTAGAGAGAGGTAGGCTGGATGGAACAAAAGTACAATGTTCCATCATGATGCCCATAAACTGAGTGCGGAAAACAGACTCATAAGATAAGTTAGTTTCACTTCTCTGTTTACCTATGTATTTATTTCTTTAGCCAACTGTACTTCTCCGTACGTTTACGACTACTTCCAATGCGAGGTAAACTGCAAACTTAACCAGTTTGCGGTGTACCGGACTAATTAGCTCAATCCTGAACTACCTGCGTTACTCCCACTTGGCAATTCCTGCAATAATGTTATAGTAATCTAACTGCGGGATCTGATTAACTTCGAGAAAACTTCGGCCGTTGGGACCAGTAATAATAAAATAATAGTAAAAAATATAAATGCATTTCTTTTTTTTAGGTGGGGAAATTACCTATCTAAATTATATCCTGGGCGGAGTGGGAGATAATGTCAGACTTTTACGGACTAAAAACCCCCATCGTGTTCCTTCTTTGCCATTGTTCCAGGGCCTCGAGGATCTCTTTCGCATCACCCATGGCCTCAGTAAGCTTTGAGTCTGCTAATAATAATGATTAAAAATATAAATGCATTTCTTGGATTGTTTAATTTTATGGAACTTTTCTGTAAAGTTGTTTATTCCGTATCGCTATAAAATTTTGTAAAACATTGTTTTACTTTCTTTAGTAAATTCATAGGTAATGAATATACTAAAGAAAAAAGTCGGCTAACTTCTCAGACGTCGCAAAGGTTTATAAGAAAAAGCGTTCAGAAAGTCAGCTGAACACCACAGGTTCACCTAGGTTCAAAATACTTTGAATTTCTTATTCCGTTAAGGATAAGAATACAGGTATTCGAAAGGTTAAAAAAACTTTGGTGTACACATAAAATACATGTACAAATATGTACCTTTTTTTAAAGTACAAAGTTAGGTGTTATAAATAAAAGAAAAACATTACGGTATCGTTTAAACTTTAACATGCTATAATTACGTAGAATGTTAGCAATATAAATCTTTATAAGGTAAACCTTTTAATTGAGAACGTTTCTCAGCAGAAAAATACAGGAGATCATAATCGGTGTCCGACGCATGGTAAAAGGCATGCACTGAAGCGATTATATAAATCACTTCAGTGCATGCCTCAAGAAAGTCCAATGGCCAAAATCAATAACACAGGATAGACTGATCTGGTGCAGAATAGTCCGGTCCCTGGTAATGGAAGCAGGAACGGACGAACAAGAAAATGAGAAAGTTTTAGTTTTATTTTAATCTTTAACCAACTGTGGATCCAGGTTGGCCACTATAAAAGCAATCTGACCGAATGGGGCTCGACTCATGTCTAACACAGTGCCAGTGTAGAGCTGCTGCACAAAACATCCATCACATGCTATGCTATCCATCCTGCACAACTACTTGCACTTTTCAGGATATATACAAGGCCAATAGGTCAAGGTCTGTATGTTAATACTAGTGAGTAAAAAAAATACACCGACACGCACTAGGTGGATCGATGACCTGGTCAGGGTCGCGGGAATCTGATAGGTGCGTGATGCACAGGACTGGTCGTGGTGGCAACGCTTTGGAGAGGCCTATGTCCAACAGTAGTCGTCTTTCAGCTGATATGATAATGATGATGACACCGACACGATGAGAAGAAGAAAAGTGATTTTTTCTCATGTCGTTTTCGTCTATAACTTGGATCACACCCCGTAGAGCTAGCGTTTATCTAAACAATACATTTGCATGTCGCCGACCGCCGGGACAGTCGTATCTTGCAACTGAATGGCTTTACTTTTAATACTTATGTTTTTTAAGCTTATGTACCTCTTTACTGGCAAGATTGCTGTTGGCAGCTTAGTGCACCAGCGTAGATTTCTTTGTTAATCTTGTCTTAAAAAAGACAAAAATATTTTTGATGTTTTTTTATTAATTGAACGAGATTTTACTTGCGTTTTTATTACGTACATATCATAAACCTACTCATAGCTAAGGTTTGGATTGATTACAATTTTTTTTTCCTACTATTAATAATATCGTAATGTAAGGCTGTTGCTACCAAATGTAAAGAAAGTCATTGAAATGTCAGGACTTAAAGTTTAAACTTTCTAGGCTAAATATATGAGACTTAAAAAAGTTACCTCAAAGGCTTCAAAGGTTTAAAAAAAATCGAAAAGATTTTCATACTTTTTTTTTCATTGATTGTTTTCAAGAAAGCCCTCGATGGGAACTTCGGGATAATCAATAAATTGTATTTGGACCATAAATCAATAAACACGTTGATGTTAAGTGTCTTTAAGAGTGAATAGGTTACTTCTAGGCAAGCGGCAATATCAATTAAAAGACGCCAAGGTTGTAGCTGACAGGAAACACAGACTCTGGCAGGGAAATTCGAATTTCGAAAATCGATGTATACGAGTAATCAATAAGGAAACAGCCATAAAAAAAAGATTCCGACGAATTACAAACCTCCTCTTTTTTAAAGTCAGTTAATAACCACGAAGTACTAATGAAACTAATTACAATAATCTATTAAAGTTCTTCGGATAAAACCCAACTTTCTGCTAACAAAAAGTGCCTCCGTTTGCGTAAGTACTAGATATAAATATCAACATTCCTACTTTTCTATCTTATTAATTCAATTAGTAGTTTCCAACTTGGTTTACTTTGCTGGACAGTTCCTATTAAATATTTGATTTCATTTATTATTTTAGACCAGAGGAAAGAATTTTTTTTGAATTACTTCTCTTGCTCTGGCCGCAGCGAGAGAGTTAGATTTTTACGCAGCCCTATACAAGCCTATAACACTACTTACAAAACGTCAGAAGCTACTTTTGGCTTCAATTGGTTGTTTCATTTGAAGGAGAACCGGAAAGAAACTTTACTACAGTTTTTTTCAGTATTTATTCTGCTCTGAAGAAAACACGCTTTTACGCTGCTGGGTACACTACACTTTACAGTCCCATTTGGGCGACTTTCAGAGACATCTGATAAAACCCACACGCACTGATCAAGTCTCATATCGTGTGTTTCAATATGACGTCTAAACATATGTGATACAAGTCTTTTTTTAGGTGAGAAATCATCTAATGATGATTCCTCTGTATAAATTTGTGATCACATGTACCACTTGCAACTGGATGAAGACACTGGCTCCTGAGCTAGGTAGCAACCTGTGTTAGGTTGCTACCTAGCTTAGGAGCCAGGGCTTCAAAAATTTGTTACCTATATAATTTTTGTGCTAATAAACTTATTATTATTATTATTCCCGTCCTTGGGCGGAGTGCGAGGGACTATCAGACTTTTACTGACTAAAATCCACTCTTGTTTCACTTTTGCACAGCCCCGTGGCCCCAGTTGGCTTCGACCCTGCTGGGCTCCTACGGTTTGCCGACATCTCCTTGAGGCGCGCATGGAACACTACGCGCCGTTAACAACTTGGGCTTGGTCCAGTCTTCTAATGGAAATGTTTCAAGGAAATTTTACGCTGACTAATCGACACTTAAGGTACGTGACCAGAGGGCTAGCTCGTTCTTTGCTCAAAGAATTAGCATTGCCATTCAACGTGGTAATGCTGCTAGCCTTCTGGACACATTTCCAGATGACAGTGATATGGAGGAGTACTGCGACACCTGAGTGTATTTTGTGTTTTTGTATTACATGTACATAGTTAGGTTTTAGAAGACATGTATTGTGCCTATGATCTACAATAAAGTTTACTGCGTACATATAAGTATATACGATAACAAAATATTCCAGGCATCAAAGTTGAAGATTGACAGCTTTGGATTGATTTGCATATTTGCATATTTGAGAAACTACATACCTTTGAAACTCTTGTTACAGAAACACGTTATGAATTGGAGTATTTACAATAGAAACTTACACTTAACAGATCATGCATATTAATTAATATTAATATGACTCTATACCTAGTCTTACTTGGTATAGACTTGGAATAACTTGCCAAAGAAAAAACAGTTTCGATAGATCAAAATTAGCTTTTGCCAGCGGCTTTGCTCGCGTGAAATGAGTTTCTCCATACAAATTTGTGACCCCCATTTCATTCCCTTAGGTGTGAATTTTGGAACACCCTCTCTTAGTGCTCGTCTATGTCAAAAAAGGAAACCTTGTGTAAAATATCACGTTCCTAGTTCCAGTAGTTTCAGCTGTGTGTCGATATGTCAGTTTCTCCTTTTATATACACCGCTAAATTAATGCTTTAAGAAAAAGTCAGCTGAGCGAGTCCAATGACCTGTAGGTAGTTTGTACGCAACGACGACTACTACCTACAGGTCATTGGCCTCGCTGAGCTGACGTTTTCTTAAAGAAATTAATTTCGTATATGCGTAAATTAATACGATATTTGAAAAAAGGGTACTTTATTTTTTAATTTTATCTTTACAAATCGATAGTGTTTCATGTACTGGATCAATCCTCCAAGGGATTAAAACGATCAAAATTTAACGGTGTATACTGCCAATATATATAAAAGGAGAAACAGCTAATGATGATATCCGCAGAAGAACCGTTTGAACACTCAAACGGTTCTTCTGCGTGCATAGAAACCAATAACTAATATGAGAATTAACAACAACTTCAATATTAGGAAAGCTAATTTCTTAAAAAAACACTCCTTTCTCATCTACTTGTAAAATTTTAGTGCTTGAATTATGAAGTTCTTGTTTATTTTCAAATTTTGAATTCGAAAATCGATGCTAATTAGTCGTCGTAACGTAGAAATAAAACCGTAATCACCAAATTGGGCCGTATAAAATATTGGGCAGGAAATATCAAAAAAAATATTAAAGAAATATGGAACAACTGATGACTTTGTATTAATTAATTTTATGATCGATGGACTGTAGCCCTATAAAAAACAATATTTCTTAAACAAACACATTAGACATTTTAATTACACGTAGGTTCTGTGGGTACATTTTATCTTGTTGGTGGAATATTAGAGACCATCTTTTGCCTGCGGCTTCGCCCGCATACATAAAATATAGCCTATGACACTCAGGAAAAAAGCAGCTTTCTATCGATGAAAAAACGTTAGCAATCGGACCAGTACTTTCAGAGATTATCTCCTACAAACAAAAGTACAAACTTTACCTCTTTATAATATTAGTGTAGAAAAATTACGTCCACGGCGAATTTCCGGTATACCGTGGTCCTAAAACGACAAGGGCAACTGAAGGAGACAGGTGAATCGCGCCGGGCCCTGGTCGAGGCCATGGTCCGGAGCGAGGAGGAGTGGCAGGCGGTCGCCGACTTCTGCGAAGCAGTAATGCTCGCTAAGGAGGAGGCCGACCGCATCAGGCAACGGCGCTCTCGCCGCCGCCGGGATTCCGATCCCGATTTCCAGCCACCGTAGGCGCGGGCTTGCGGACAGTGAGCAATGGGTAGCTCGCTGTCCGGCCGTCCGGTAACAGTCCGGACCAAGCCCAAGTTGTCGACGGCGCGCGCTGTTCCCGCGCGACTCAAGGAGTTGTCAGCAACAGCAGGGGCCCAGCCGGGTCGAAGCCTACTGGGGCCAGGGTTATCCGTAAGGGCGCTCGAGCCCCGGTATGAAGGCTTGAAGGAATGGGATGGGTTTTTTAGTCAGTAAGAGTCTGACAATATCTCCCGCTCCGCCCAAGAGCGGGGGTTGTCATAGGATGATTTTTCCCATCGAAAAAAAAAAAGGAGACAGGTGAGTTATAGTCGGTAGAAGTCTGACAGGCCTTCTCGCTTCACTAAAGAGCGGAAGAAGTCATTGATTCATTTCTTCATTCAAAAGTGATAATTTACGCTTGTGGCCTATTTTGAAAACCTGAAGGTGATATTTGTTTGAGTCTGTTGATTAATCGATTGATTTCGCTTTTGTGTAGATATGATGTTCGTAATATCTGCAAAACCTCTTACAATTTCCAAAATTTTTAAAAATATACCGCACTGAATGACACAAAAAAAGTAATGATGAACATAATTAGATGTGCCAACAGTTTCACCGCTTGATATTTACAAACCTGTCCTTCATTTTGAGGAACAAAATTGTTGGTATCTCTCAAAAACAGGTAAATCGACCTTTTCTATTTGCTTTATTACTAAATTTAATTCTTTTTTTTTTCGAAATTATGGATAGGTTATACATTTGCAATGTCTCGCAGTAAAACTGTTGGTATATCTACTTAAGTTCTTCATTTTTTTTTTGTGTAATTCCTTGCCTTTTTGGCGTTTCTATGACTATATATGCGTATATATTGAATTGCTCACGATGTTTTTTCTTCACCGTTTCGAAAAAACATGACCACAATTTTTATTTTTATTTTTGCCTTATACAAGTAACAACTGTATCGGGAGTGCGTTCACAAATATGTAAACTCATAAACACAAGACACCCAGACCCAGAATGTATCCATCTGTAGGCCATACAAATATTTGTTCCGTGCGGGAAGCGACCCCGCAGCACGCAGCACAGCAACCAATCGTTAACCATTGCGCCAAACCGTGCCGTCAAATTATATGTTACAGATATACATAATTATCTTGCTAATTAAACAAAATTATGATGACATACATTAAACAAATTAAAGTGCTTGCTTAGTTTGGACCCACGATGTACAACTCACAAGGCCGGGCCACGCCGTTACCTCTAGGCCACCACAGCTCTATTGCATGTATTTGTCATGACATTTATGTTTGGAGCCCATGGGCTTTAAACATAGTTAAATCATGAAATGTGGGTGTATTGTGGGTACACCTCCTGCTTTTCAAGATTCAAGACTCAAAGCATTTATTTCAAACTAGCTGTGCCCGCGACTTCGTTCGCGTGGACTACAGGATTTTTAATTTCTTTTTCTAAAATAAAAGTAGCCTATGTTACTTCTTATTAAATCAGCTACCTGTCAAAAAAAGTTCCGTCAAAATTGGTCCAGCCGCAGCAGTAGTAAAAACCGGCCAAGTGCGAGTCGGACTCGCCCATGGAGGGTTCCGCAGCAACAAGTAACGTAATATAAAAGTTCTTGTAGTTCGTTGTAACTTTGATCGATGTTTTAATAATAGTGTATTTTTTTTTATGACGTAGTTTACATGGTAATGTAATATATTTTTTTTAGTTTTATCATTCTCTTATTTTAGAAGTTAGAGGGGGGGGACACACATTTTACCACTTTGGAAGTGTCTCTCGCGTAAACTATTCAATTTATAAAAAAATGATGTTACAAACCTAAATATCATTTTTGAAGACCTATCCATAGGTACCCCACACGTATGGGTTTGATGAAAAAAAAATTTTTGAGTTTCAGTTCTAAGTATGGGGGCCCCCAAAATTTATTGCTTTTTTTCTATTTGTGTATGAAAATCTTAAAGCGGTTCATAGAATACATATACTTACTAAGTTTCAACAGTATAGCTCTTATAGTTTCGGAAAAAAGTGGTTGTGACATTCGCACGGACAGACAGACAGACAGACAGACAGACAGACAGACATGACGAATCTATAAGGGTTCCGTTTTTTGCCATTTGGCTATGGAACCCTAAAAAGCAATTATTTCAATATTACAAACAGACACTCCAGTTTTATTTATATGTATAGATGTATAGACTAGCGGCCCGTCCCGGCTTCACACGGGCAATAAATATAGGCTATGTTACTCAGGGTAAAGGTAGCTTTCCAAAGGTGAAAGAATTTTTGAAATCGGCACAGTAGTTTTTGAGTTTATTCATTACAAACATACATACAAAACCACAAATTTTCCCTCTTTATAATATTAATGTAGATATTAGTATAGATAAACTATTTACAATAAAGATACTTTGTCAAGGAGTCAGTAAAATGATTCTAATTGCACTTTCCGAAGCGTAGATCTTTATGGAGAAGGATGTGTAAGAAACTCCATGCTAAAACTCTACCGTTACCTATTCTTTTCCTAATATAAGCCTCAGTAGGTAACCTTCATAACATTAGCTATCTGCTAGCGAAAGTCCCGTCAACATCAGTCCAGCTGTTTCGGAGGTAAGGCGATCCAAGTACCGATTTTCGATCACAAGAATTTTAGTAGAGGATACGGTTAAGAACGACCTTCACCGGTTTGTTTAATGGATGAAACGTATTTTATGATATATTTTTTTATATTAAATAATATAACGTGAGTGGGTTGCCTGAGAAATTCTGGCCAAACAATTTTTTTTTTAAGCTATTGCATAGCTTCTATCGCGGGCCTTGAGCGTGGAGACCGAATCCAGAAATTCCGTAACGAAAATAACCTAACACCCCCCTCTCATTTGTTTTTTCAGCGTGGTGACCGATAAGAAAACAAATGAGTGAACAATCAATCAAAATTCAATTCAATGTGTGAAAGTGTAACTTCAATTAAAATCAAAGAAAAAAAAAAACAAAGGAAAAAAAATACTGCATAAATAAAATAAATAAATGATTATAATTGCATAAGTTGATAAAAATGCTATGCAATAGCTTTACCGCGGCAGTCCCCGAGTGCCACACGTCTTTTTTTTGAAAAATGCACCGGTGTGTTTAACGAATTTTAATACTAACCAAAAGTGTGAAGCCTTTAGAACATAAAAATGATGGGTTGCCTATTTGTTTCTTGGCATAACTATGGGTTGCCAGGTATAAACAGGTATGTATAAACAGGTGTGTTTATTTTGATATACAACAAATTCTATATCAAAATAATGGCGTTCGCTTGGGGTTTAATGAATTTATAAATAGCTGGTCTTTTGACAAAAAAAAGTATTTGTATAAAAGACGTACAGATTTGTTTAAGTCTCCTGTCATAACTATTATATAAACGTTAGAAGTAAAGTTATAATTTAACAAATATAAGTATTTGGTTGAAACATTTTCAAAACATTCCTTTAATATGTGGTGGACACCCATTTATAAGTTTGCATAGATATTTAAAGTTTCAGAGGCTTTTGAAACTATTTAGTTTGTGACTTCGATTTTTGCCAACGGGACCCAATACTCCCAAAGGATCATGTTCCTGGTGTAAAAAGTATTCTATGTTCTTTTTCATAGTTTATCCGTGAGCCAAAATTCATCTAAAGCCTTTCGGCCATTTGGGCATGATAGAGCATAAAACATACACATTTTCGCCTTTATAATTTTGTTATTAGTTAGGTTAGGTTAGATTAGTTTGAATAAAAATGTTATTGTAGACCTACACAACATAATATTGGTAAGAGAGATTATTATGACCGTTTGGTGTTACAACAGTAATTACTATTTAAAAAAAAGGTTAGCTAGTCTGGACTTTATTTTGTATTTTTTGTTATCACCTAATATTGTCTGTGATACCTGGTGATACCTTACCCACGACCTCTGTTTGTGGTAAAGGCCAAAAAGTAGAGATAAAATTAAATAAGACAAAATAACTTTCTCATTTTTTGAGGTGGGAAATCATCAAAATATTCTCTCCGAATTTTTCTGACTAAAACCCACCTGCGATCCTTCAGTTGCGTTCCAGGAGCCTAAGCCTGCTATTTTTATAAATTCGTCATTCTAACACGATCCCATTGTCATTTTGCTAAAAGTTTGTAATCTGGTAATTCATAATGATCGATCATTGATCGGTCAATGGTCTTGTAATAGAATTGTGGTAGAATGACAATATCGAGCTTATTAAAAGCAATGACTTTCTAATGGTAGGTCACTGATCAAAGGAACTGTCAAAATTTTTGCAGATTACCTATGCGTAAGACATTCATTTGTAAATATGTACGAGATTACCATTCTATCCCACTTCTTTCAATGGAATGTCAGTGGTTGATCATTGGAAAGTCATAATGACGAAATTATATTAATAGATTACTAAACTTGCTCAAAATCAACAATTATGAAATCAATGATAGACCATTCTGACACTTGTAATAGTAGACTTGGGGCCCAGGGTAACAGTAACTCTTTTAACCCGTTGACTGCCGGAACGCAGATCTACGCGAGACACAATGGCTTTTTAATTGTGTCTCTAATTACGGCATTCGAGAGGTTAAAAAATCCCGTTGCACTGTTCCCTACTCAAGAATCACACCACATATAACTATAAAAGCTGGTAAGAATAATTCACACTCACTTCCATTTTTCTACAGAAACTACGCTTCAATATTGAAGACCATACGAGGAATATTTTTACAAATAACTAACGGTAAGACTCAATAATCGTGCGGATAAAGTATTTTCTATTTGACTAAGAGACCATTAACATACCTAAGCAAATAATGCTGGGATCTGAGGGGCTAGTCCCGTGTTTTTTTTTTTTTGAAGGGAAAGAAAAGGACATTTGACATTTCATAATCTCAATATCAATCTGGCTAAAATGACTTTAGATTTCTTGTATTTTGACATTAATGATATTGGACGCACTCGTATTTAGATATTTATTAGACATTTTACCGGGTGTACAAATGTACCCCGATGTCTTTTGACATTAAAAAAAACTGGGCTGATCCGAGTCAGATTTGCGCACTATACTCCATCGGTTTAGGTAGTTAACTAAACGTAAACAATCTTGATATGTCTTTTTAATGAAAATAAATCGTATAAAATACATACAAAGATTATTTAAATTTAGTTAATTACCTAATATCGGTTTAGGTAAATACCTAATTATTAACATTTTTATATAATTTGTTTAGACATTTTTTTCGATAAAAGACATGTTAAAATTGTTTACATTTAGTTAACTACCTAAACAAATAAAGTATAGTAGTTCAATTCCTGAATGAAGATTCAAAAGGTTTTCCAAATCGCAAGAAAAGTATTTTAATTATGACGTAACTACAAATTTGCTGTTTTCAGATTTATTCCTATATCTATGCTTAAGTTCCTTGCTTTATGCCAAATTTCAGCATTTTGGGTCAACGGGAAGGACCCTATGAATTTTGATTCCCTTGAGAGTGTTGAAGTATACGTTTTCTGCGACATAAACGTCCGTATCTTTTTTTCGTTAACTTAGAAGTTTGTTTTTTTCTCAGCTTCAAGGGACCACATAACTAAGAATATGGTTATAATTTAAATTCGATACCCCATTTCCGAGATAAAGGGCCTTGACAGACAGACAAACAAAAGGACACAAAGTGAACCTAAAGTGGCTGCGTTTTGTCCTTTTGAGGAACGGAAATGTAAAAAAAAAATCAATTTTAAGAAAAAAAAAAATTTATTGCCAATGTTTATCGTTTGTTTAGATAAATTGCATATCTGACCTGTAATTAGGTAATACGATAGGTACACCTTGGCAAAACTGGTGTCAGATTTTCAGGCTTCTGGCTGTCCAGACTGATTGACTGAGTTCTACAAAAGCCAGACGTGGCCAATGGTTTAACGTAATCTCTGAACTACAGAAGAATCTTGGTATGTTTAGATGGTGACCCAACTACAAACCGACCTCGGCAGCTGTTGTTATTCTAGCCACGAACTTCTCCTGGTATTGCATTGGTATTGCTGGTATTGCTGGTTTACCCATTGTAAGTTTTAAGTTTACTTAAATAACTTCCTATTAATACAATACCATCAAAACCATAACTTGTGAAAAAAACCAAGACTCGCAACTCAGTCAATCTCTTCTACCACCAGCCCCTATTTGTGCCTTTTGCAACATCTTTTATTGACCATATCAAAATTTATATTCATTTTTTTATAGACCATATTGATTGTGTTAAGTATGAATTTAGATACTAACTAGAAACATTTTTTAGATTTAGATACTACAGAATTTAGATACAGCGGAATCTATCGAAAATCAACAGACTCAACAAATATCACCTTCCGGTTTTCAAAATGAGCTACAGACATAAATTATGACTTTTTTTTGAGTGAGGGAATGAATCAATGACTTTTTCCGTTCTAGAGTAGAGCGAGATGCCCCTAATATATCTTTTGACTGATTTTTTATTTATTTAATTAAACATTTTACGTACACACAATAATAAAAGAACAGACGAAGAAAAAGAAGAAAAAGTACAAAGACTTTTTATTTATTTGCTGAAACATGTGTACCGAATAAAAACGAATAAATAAAAAATAAAACAATCGAATAAAAACAACGTGCATGCAGAATGACAAAAAAGAAACGGATCTGACATTTTTGCCACATTCTATGGCGTGTAAATATTATGTACTAACTGACCCAGCGAACTTCGTACCGCATAACAGTCAATGAATGTAGTAGGTTTGTCTTTCGATATAGTCAACCGATTGCGATGAAACATAGCTTAATTAATGTATCAAGTTACACACAATTTTAATGAATAAAACTTATCTACATCGATTTCGTACATTACAGATTTATTTTATGTATAGATAATAATTGTATATGTTTAAAAATATATTCAAATTAACATCATTGTAGTTACAAAATAATTATGTGAATTTTATTATAAAAAAAATATAATAGTAACATAATATTCCACAACTATCACACAACGCCGTCTAGTCCCAAGCTAAGCAGAGCTTGTGTTAAGGGTACTAGACAACTGATAAATATACTTATATATTTATAAATACATACATATTATAGATAAATTACACTCAGACACAGAACAAATGATTATGCTCATCACACAAACATTTGTCCTGGGTGGGAATCGAACCCACGACCTCCGGTATAGCAGTCAGGGTCACTAACCACTACACCAACAGGCCAGTCAAAATATATATGAATGTCCGACCGGAATCTGATGGATGTGAGATGCACAGAACCGATCATAATGGCGACACTTGGGGGAGGCATACTTATGTCCAACTGTTGGACATATGCCTGCTATAACGATGATGATATGAATGTCTATTGTAAGTATATGAATATTATTAAATTCTGTTGCTGTTGTTTTTGTTGCTGGACTATTAATTGACTTACGTTTTATAAAACATAAGCCAATTAATAGCAAAATTACAATTAAATATGTCATGTCAAAGTTAGGGCTTACACTATTTATAGATTGATATTTTGTTAAAAGGATCATAGAATAAATTGGGCTCTTTGTTCAACAGAGTTACGGTATAAATGGCATTGTAAAGGATTCTGTTTGCTCTTAAATAATTGCTATTGGCATCACCTTCAATTCCAGAGTAGAAAAAAGATATGCATCTAGATTGGTTCTTGAAAAGAAAATTGGTAACCGATTTCTTGGTCTATATTGAACAGATTTTGAATTATTTGTCTTTGTTTGATATGCTGATACTCCCGAATTAGTCTCATAGAAATAGTCCACCATCACGATGTTGAATGAAACTTGTCATAAAATAATAGCAGAACTGTCGTAACAAGTAAAATTGCTTTGCTAATTAAAGAAAGTTAGGGGTTAAATCGAAATGATCTGATGATGAAGTCGAAAGGTAAGCACCGGAACTCCGTAATAAATCAAAGTATCCTACCCATATTTAGGCTTAATTTAATTTATTCTTAGTTCTGTTATTCTTGAAAGTAACTGACAAATCGTCTAAACAAGAAAATGCTCATCACCTATACTTTAATAATACAATTTTTTTTAAATACATAATGTTTGATCTTCGTCCTCTTTGCATTCGATATTACATCGTTTAATTGGACACTAGTCTTCTTGAAATACTATCTATTTTTAAATATACAGAGTGGAAAAAATCTATGGGCCCTGAAGGGAAACTAATTTAAATCTTCGAAGTAGCTTGCTTCACATAAAGAAAACATGTTTTTTTCCAAACAAACAAGCATTTGTTCATTTCTCACCAGTACCACTTTTGTGCTCTTCTACCTATATTTGTTCTTTCCATTGTTAAGTATTTAAGTATACATAAATAAATAAATGAATAAAGCTACAAGCTTACCCAAACGGGGAATCGAACCAGCTAAAAATTGAAATGATGTACACTTGCTATTTTATTCCATTACTCGATACAGTCAATGTTAAAGAATACATTTTATCTAGAAATAATAGGTTAAAATGTGTGTTCAATAATCGAGTCTATCAAAGTATATTACACTAAAGATTGAAACACGAAAAAATCCTTCATGCAAGAACCTGTTTTTCTCGCAACTGGAAGACATCAACGCTTTAACTTTATTAATGTATTCTTTTATTCAATATGTTATGAAGATATAGTTTTATTTTCAACACCTAATTCAATAAGTATGTAGTTTAAAAAAAGTGCAAATAATTGCATCAGAACGAGCTGTTATTTGTAAATTTATTTCTTGACAAAATAATTAACATATTAGTCAAAATCGAAAAAAAAAAGATTTTTAACCTTTTGCAAACAAATTAGTAATGGCAGAAAAGATATCTCAACATTTTTCATTTTTGTGTAAAATAAGGATTTAGTAATTCAGCCAGAATTTATGAATATACGAGTAATATTCTATGCAAGAAGTAAGGTTATGGCTAAAATCGGTCAATATCCTGAAATACCAGTCACTTCACAGTTCTCCTATTAATACTTTGCAAAGAAAATTGGCAAGTATCTTTCCATCAAATTATTAATGCACTGAAAATTTTTTCACGAGCTAATAAGGCCTTTGAGGGATGCCGCAGTAGCTCTTTGACATAGATTAAAAACCATCTTCAACACAGAAAAAGTTAAGAGTACCAGCTATTGAAAATTTTAAAACACTTTTGTTTTTTTTTTTCTTGAAAAAAAGATGTAATTGTTTTTAAAATGTGTCGTTATAAGTTTATAAACTTTTATTAGAATTAACTAAGTAGCAATGAGATGTGTTTTAGTATGAATATCTTAGATATATAGTCATGTAAGAAATTTAACTAATTTTGCCTTCGATACACTAAGAAGAAGTATATGATCCGAAAAAAAAAAAATAGTTAAAAAGAAATTGCGACTTAGTTTTAGAAAAGTTGGTATACTTATCTATCAATTTTCACTTTTAAAATAAACTTAAAATAATTCTCTAAAATTGGCCAAAATCAAACTTTTTTACACCCCAAACAAGTCTAAACCACACAAAAATCATCTGTTAACTTATGAAAAAATATATATCTATATGGAAAAATAGTGATGTACTCACGTCCGTCCGCAAGTCCGTCCGCACAGCCGACGATAAACAGGTGTCTACTCGTCCGTACCACAACGGCTCCCCTTATATACTGCCAGCGAGCAACACTCGTAAACGAGCGCCGCCAGATTAAAAAGTATTATGTGTTTTATAACGACTCGTGACGTCATATTACACCATATATCTAAGATATTATTTCATGACTATTAGGTGAAGACTTTTAAGACATGTAACCGAAAAGTATATTAATACTCTAATAGCTGTAACTACTATTGAATGAATAATTGCCTACTGTAGAAATAGTATAAAGTGTGTGTGTAAGTTCTCGGCATTTCTTTTTTTAGCATATATCGGCCTTATATAATGTTCCCACTGTTGGGACTCAGGCCTGTTCTCTAGGTGAGGGAATGGGCCGTAATCCACCACGCAGGCCCAGTGCGGGTTGGTGAATGTCAACATACATGTCTTCGAATTTTTGGTTCTAGGACATGCTGGTTTTCTCACAATGTTTTCCTTCACCGTTTTGACAGCAGTGGCGATGAAATAAATAATTTATTTCGTGTACTTTGTGTGATTATTACACAAAGTAATGTGCCTGGCTGGGTAAAAAAATATAAAAGATCAACAAAAATCCTAATCATAAGCACTATTGTATCTAGGAACACGGGATTGGTTCTGAAAAAAATATACACAATGGTCCTTGAACTCAAAAGGCAACTGAAGGAACATAAGTGTGGTTTTAGTCAGCAAAAGTCTGACTCACCCAACTCCACCCTAGAGCGCGAAAAATCATAAGATAATTTCTCACCTCAGAAATAAAACGCACACACACAAAAGAATGTATCTCATGTAAGGGACCAATCTTTTATGAGATTTTTTTTAAACATACATTTAAAGGTTTAGGTGGTAAAGTAATGATTGGGCGACTCTTTTTGAAACTCTTTCAGGTGAATGTTAGGACACTGAAACGGAATAGCTAAATATTTTACTTATGATTTGTAAGTACTACAAAATCGATAGTGATCAGTTTACAATTCAGAACACACAATTTAAATCCCAACCCGCAGGCCAATTCTTGTACTTCAACAAGATTTAAATTTAAGTTGCAATCTCACTTCGGTGACAATATGTATAATAAGATATTGTACCTCTACCATGAGTTTAAAGCAATAGTATTTGTCGATATATATACCGATGACGTAAATATTTTGTATAGCAAATTTTGGTTCCGTAAGTGACCGCTAGAGGCGCTGTAAAATTTGCCATTCAAAATATTTACGTAGTCGGTATCGAGTATCGACAAATACTATTGCTTTAATCTCATAATAGAGGTACTGGTCAGTTTTTGACTCGAAATATACAACATTAGTTTTAATGTGAAACCCGAAACAGATGTCTAGTATTTTTATGTAAAGATTCTAAGTACAAAATTTCTTAACTGTATCATGAAAAATCACAAAGTATAAGCTTGTTGTGTCAGATAAATACATAGTCATCGGGCCATCCAAGCGACCATTGTTTTGAACTTGCACCCAGCTGCTGGCGCCTAATGCCCGCTATGACCAGCCGTGACCTGTGTTGGTATAGGTGTCAGTGGTGTCCAACTTGTTACCTTTTAAAATAATTTTGGAATAAAATATAACATGGTGTAAAAACTATTGGAATCCATTCAGTTACTGATTCTGAACAAACTATATTCAGGTTTTGCATTAAAAATAATTTTTCATTACTCATACTCTGAAAGTAGGTCTGAAGTTGCTTGAGGAGCGGGGTGAAAGTGATACTTTTCATCCCTAGGGAGTTTTACTTTACAACTGACAGCTGTCAAATTATTAAAAAAAAAGTAGTTCTATCTTCACATTTCTATTGAACCATGTTCCAATTTTCCATACAGCCAGTCAATCGCAGCGCGATATAAAATTGAAATAACTTAAAGACAAGTATTTAATGTTATATTTTAACTATTTCTTTAAAATACTTACTTTATTTTTAAAAGATTATAATTAATTTCTAATTTTTCCTCAATGAGGCTGAATAGCTGGCCGGCCGCAGAAAAAAAAAACAAAATGGCGGGAAAGTGGCAATCAGTCGTTGGTTTTTTCGAGTTTTATTTACATTTCCGATCAACAGAGATTTGTATTAACACGTTATGTTTATCAGATTAAAATACTAATTTCATAAGAGAAGAGGCTAAAGCAGTAGTGGAATACCTTTTACCGCCTAAATCAGAAGAAAGATACCTACTTAAAATCATCGGTACGACGACTCAGGTTTTACAAACTTTTTATTTTATTTTTAGTTTCCTCGTATTCGTAATGAAAAGCACAGTGTTTACCTCGGGGTCAAAGTAACCCATTTAACCCCTCGAATTAGCGACCTCGCTTCGCTCGGCCGCCAACTCCTTCTCGGGAAGAAATGAGTTACTTTCACCCCTAGTGTAACAATGTACTATTGTATATATATTATATATATATAGGATAACGACATTTTGGTAAAAAAGTTATTTTTTATAAATCAATTTTTACGTCAGGTTTCTTTAAGGTGGGAAAATCATCCAATGACATCCCCCGCTCTTGGGCAGAGCGGGAGATAGTGTTAGACTTTTAATAACTAAAAACCCACTCCTGTTCCTTCTTTGCCATTGTTCCAGGGCCCTGGGGAATCCTTTTGCATCACCCATGGCCCCAGTAGGCTTCGACTCTGCTGGGCCCCTACGGTTTACTGACAACTCCTTCAGGCGCGCTTGGAACACTACGCGCCGTCGACGACTTGGGCTTGGTCCAGACGATTATCGGAAGGTTGGACGGCGAGCTACCCATTGCTCGCCATTCACAAGACGGCGTTATGGTTAGGGTTAGAGTGTTGTAGTTGAAAGTTGTAAATATGTATCGTCTAGCTTGTTAGTAGTAGTTTAGATCTTGTTTCCTCCGCGTGTTGTTCAGAATTTTTACTCAGTATAAAATCTATGGCCTATTGTAATGATTTTTTTTTCCAAATCGTTTTGGTCATTAAGACGTGAAGTTCTAACAAACACATTTATTTTCGTATTTATAATAAAGTACCTATAGATAAAACTTGCAATATGCTGAATAGGTAAGTAAGGTTACGTTTATATACCTATACAAAAATGAACCCATATTTCCCTTGGTCAAATAATGATGCTTGAATGGCTGGACCAATTTATTTTAATCTTATTTTTGTTCTGTTTTTTATTATCAGGAAAAGGATTTTATGAAAAAAAAAAAAATAAGAAAATTTAGCTGACAATTAGAAACTTCACAAAACTCTATAGACTAATTAATCTTCACGCGTTTGACAGTTCATACCTAAAACAGAGTAAAGTCTGTCGGGTCAGCTAGTTCAATAGATATAAATACTAACATTCAGATTTTTTAAGATTACCGGCGTAATTATAGAATACTAGCTTTATCCTGCGGCTCCGCCCGCGTACAAAAAATATATCTTATGTCACTAAGGAATAAAGCAGCTTTCCGTTGGTGAAAACATTTTCGCAATCGGACCAGTACTTTCTGAGATTACTTGCTACAAAAAAAAAAAAACAATCTTTACATCTCTAAAATATAGTGTAGTTATGGTGTAGATTTGCAATATTTACTATATTTAGTGTTTAGTTATCAACGTCAAGTATTCTAAATAAAATTGGGATATTAGTTAGTATTTAAAAAGACACTGACTGTATTCCGATGATACACTCCCATAGTGTGTACCACATCCCGAAATAAAAGTACCTACCTATTTTATTACACTTGGCAATACTGTGGCTACAGGGAAAAATGTTTTCTTAATCTCCTTTTTTATCATTGCTGTGCGGAACCCAAAAAAAAGCTACAGCTTTACTACCGAATTAACTTTCTGGGTTCAATTCCCGTGTCGGACAAAATGTTATTGGGTGTGTCGAACTGGAACTTCTTGGGAACATGACGGAAATAGACTCGCCCACCCTTTTTTGGGGTGGGAAATCGTCAAATTACCTACTTTTCTCGCTTTAACCTTTCAAATACCGTAATTAGAGACACAATATAAAGACAATGAGACAGCGAACGCCGGCGTTCGTTTGAGGTTTAATTAATTAAGTGGAGCGAAAAAGAATGTCAGGCTTTTACTGACTAAAACACCCATGTTCCTTCAATTGCCCTTTTTTTTTGGTGGGGAAAATCATCCATTGACGTCCCCCGCCCTTGGGCGGAGCGGGAGATAGTGTCAGACTCTTACTGACTAAAAAACCCAACCCGTTCCTTCAAGCCTTCATACCGGGGCTCGAGTTCCCTTTCGGATAACCCTGGCCCCAGTAGGCTTCGACCCGGCTGGGCCCCTGCTGTTGCTGACAACTCTTTGAGGCGCGCAGGAACAGTGCGCGCCGTCGACGACTTGGACTTGGTCCGGACAGTTACCGGACGGTCGGACAGCGAGCTACCCATTGCTCACTGTCCGCAAGCCCGCGCCTGCGGTGGCTGAAAATCGGAATCGGAATCCCGGCGGCGGCGAGAGCGCCGTTGCCTGATACGGTCGGCCTCCTCCTTTGCGAGCATTACTGCTTCGCAGTTCCTTCATTTGCCCTGTACCTACATTCCAGGACCGCGGGGTCCGTATTAAATGATACTGATTGTTAACTAGCGAAATATGGAAGTCTTTTAATTTACCTCTGCTTAACTTAGTGTCCCCCACACGGGCCTCAAAAAAAGGCCGCCTCAAAAAGAAACTTGAAGCGGCTTTTTTTTGTAACCCGTGTGCGGGGACCCTTACTAGGGAAAAGCAGCGTGTTGTCATTATGTATTACTAGCTTATGCCCGCAGCTTTACCCACGTATATACAATATAGCCTACTAGCGACCCGTTTTGGTAATTGCTGTCTCTGCATTTTAAATCTATAATATCTTCGAAAATATTCATTTAAATTACACGCTGTCTAGGGCCATATTAATTTATATTAAATGCACAATGTACTTAAGATATTTAATTGGATATGGATTAATTTTGTATTGCTTTAAATCGCTTCATAAATAAACCATTATTTATCGTAATAAGTAAAGGATAAAAAATAGTTATTGTGGGATATTCCTAAGAGATAGACCACCATCCCACCAGATACCATCGCGGACTTTTTGGGGTTACCTACAATGTTATAGTACATTATTTTGATTTATCTCGTAGGGTTCAGCGTTTTCAATATAAGCGCAAAAAAATGTGTTTATTTACGACATCACAATAGAAACCTCCAAAATTATCAGTTATTTTCTACTATATTATGCATATATTTCATACACATATACCTTCCTCTTCATACACTCTATCTATTAAAAAAAACGCAACAAAATCCATTGCGTAGTTTTAAAGATCTAAGCATACATATGGCAGACATCCAGTGGCGATTTTGGCAGGGGGGCGTGTCAGACTTTTATTGACTAAACCGCACTCTTGTTCCTTCTTTGCCTTCGTTCCAGAGCTCCATTGAACGAAGGTAAATCTTGCCTGCTTGTGGTGCTTTCAAACCATGCTCACGTTGACGATAGACTGATCAGGAAGGGCGCTCTTAAGAGGCTGCTTTTCCACTCGCCTATCGTAGACATCGAGCATGTTTTAAAAGCTTGTTACTTCATCTAACGCAATGATGCGTGATGTTTGACGAAAAGGCAACGCGAAAAAAGAGTGATAATACCTGAAAACTCTGTTGGCATTCAGTAATTCCGTGATTTACTCGAATATTTTACAAAACTTGTTCCAGGAAATACGTGTTTTTTTTTAAATACTTAAAAGTTTTTGAAAAACATTATCATTATTTAGAATCTTGATAAAATTTGCTAGGCTTGTATAGTTTTTTACTTTTTAAATTTTTGAGTAAATTATGAAGTATCAGAATTCATGCAAAATAGCAGATTTTCAGAGGTCTTAACTGGATTAGTTTTACACAAATTTATAAATCGATTTCCACAGAAGGCTAGATAATATCCACAAGATACTGTGTTTCCAAAATATCTGATGAAAAATGTGTAACAACGTCATAATCACGTAAGAGCGGTTGAATGAAAAACAGTGAAAATGTATGTCGTGATGCATCCCCTTTTTTTTTTTTTTTTATGCTGGGAAAAAATCATGCATTGACATCCCCCGCCCTTGGGTGGAGCGGGAGATAGTGTCAGACTCTTACTGACTAAAAGACCCACCCCGTTCCTTCTAGCCTTCATACCGGGGCTCGAGCGCCCTTTCGGATAACCCTGGCCCCAGTAGGCTTCGACCCGGCTGGGTCCCTGCTGTTGCTGACAACTCCTTGAGGCGCGCGGGAACAGTGCGTGCCGTCGACACCTTGGGCTTGGTCCGGACAGTTACCGGACGGCCGGACAGCGAGCTACCCATTGCTCACTGTCCGCAAGCCCGCGCCTACGGTGGCCGGAAATCGGGATCAGAATCCCGGCGGCGGCGGCGGCGGCGATAACGCCGTTGCCTGATGCGTTCGGCCTCCTCTTTTGCGAGCATTACTGCTTCGCAGAAGTCGGCGACCGCCTGCCACTCCTCCTCGCTCCGGACCATGGCGTGATGCATCCCCTTAACGTGATCTCTTTCAAATGCAATAACTTGAAAATTATATGTAACATTACTACATAACGGCGTGTATTGTACGTTACCTTGCATTAAATACTTTCACAGAAATACTGAAAGCTCCCCACACATGAGAATAATATGAACAGAGACGTACTTGAACTATAGTTTTATCATTTTAGCATGGTAACAACGTAAAGTATCCTTTTCGTAGGGGCCCAGCAGGGTCGAAGCTTACGGAGGCCAAGGGTCTGCTTCTGAAAGGAAGGCTCTAGTATGAAAGGCAACGAAGAAACGGGGTGGGTTTTTTAGTCAGTAAAAGTCTGACACTTATGTTCCTTTTTTATCTTGCGTTCCAGGACTCTGGGTTTCCTTTTCGGAAGCCAACCCATGGACCTAGTAGGCTGCAGCCTAGCTGGGCCCAATGCATATTATAATTATGAGATGGTTTCCATCCGGTAACTGTCCGGACCGAGCCCCGTCCGGTAACTGTCCGGACCGAGCCCCGTCCGGTAACTGTCCGGACCGAGCCCCGTCCGGTAACTGTCCGGACCGAGCCCCGTCCGGTAACTGTCCGGACCGAGCCCCGTCCGGTAACTGTCCGGACCGAGCCCAATTCGTCGACGTCGTCGACGGAGCGCACTGTTCCCGTGCGCCTCAAGGAGTTGTCAGCAAGAACAGGGGCCCAGCTGGGTCGAAGCCTTGGGGCCACGGTTAGCTCCGAAAGATAGCTCAGCCCCGGTGCGAAAGGCAACTAAGGAACAGGAGTGGGTTTTTAGTCAGTAAAAGTCTGACACTATCTCCTGCTCCGCCCAAGAGCGGGGGATGTCATTAGATGATTTTCCCACCAAAAAAAAAACTGAGATGGTTTTAAGATTGCTCCTACATATTGTCTTTTCACCACCCTGGTAAAGACTGCCTAAGGTAATAAGTATACCTTTATACTCGTACTTTATGTTGCATGAAGTTTAAGATATTGTTTTTTCTTTTAGTGGTTGAGCTAAGGTATACTTAGACTATGATATTATAAATATTTACAGAGTATATTCCGGCCCTGTTCTCAACTCTCAACTGTGACCTATTGTCACAACATTTTAATTTAAAAATTAAAAATGTTACACAGTCTCACTTTTACACGAATACATATTTAAAATGTAACTGAAATGTTTGTTTATAATGACGAGAATGAGAAAATTCATAATAACGGTTTTTCTAATAAAATATAAATACATATATCTATATATATAAAAGAAAGTCGTGTTAGTTACACTTTTTATACTTCAAGAACGGCTGAACCGATTTGGCTGAAAATTGGTGGGGAGGTAGCTTAAAACCAGGAGACGGACATAAGACCTACTTTTTTTTTTTTTTTAGGGTAGAGTAGAGTAGAGTAGGGTAGAGTAGAGTAGAGTAGGGTAGGGTAGAGTAGGGTATAGTAGGGTAGAGTAGAGTAGAGTAGGGTAGGGTAGGGTAGGGTAGAGTAGGGTAGAGTAGGGTAGAGTAGGGTAGAGTAGAGTAGGGTAGAGTAGGGTAGAGTAGGGTAGAGTAGGATAGAGTAGGGTAGAGTAGAGTAGAGTAGGGTAGGGTAGAGTAGGGTAGAGTAGGGTAGGGTAGAGTAGGGTATAATAGGGTAGAGTAGGGTATAGTAGGCTGAAGTAGGGAAGAGCGGGAGCGAAGCCGCGCGGGCAAAAGCTAGTTATAGATAAATTACACTCAGACACAGAACAAAATGATCGTCCTCATCACTCAAACATTTGTTTTGAGTGGAAATTGAACCCACGATCTCTGGCATAACTGTCAGGGCCACTAACCACTAGATCATCCTGTATCTAGTTACTATTATAATAATGTAATTATTCAGCTGACTAGTTTAATTGTCTTATTGGTTAAATGTCTTTGTGGTTTACCGCTCAAGCGTCATTGGTTATTAGTAGACAGTAAATTAATAGATAATACTCGGTGCGTTGGTCTTGATATCGCAAGAGTAACTTCATCATCATCATCATCATTTCAGCCGATACACGTCCACTGTTGGACCTAGGCCTCCCCCAAGCGTCGCCACATCGAACGTTCCTGTGCGTCCCGTAACTTATCAGGTTTGATTTCCAGAAAAATATATATATATTTTTATATCGCTTACTACTTTACAAATACAAATACAAAATAAAATGTTTTATTTCTGTAACAATTAGTTTTTATGATTGGAGCCTAATTTTATGCATGATGATGCCTGTATTAGGATACTCCGCTTCTTCATAGCGTTGGCCTTACTACTCATGTAAATGGCTTGGGTTTCGTAACCCTAAAGTTGACTGATGACGACGAGCGATAGGTAGCTCACCGTCCGCTCATCCTATAAGGACTGAGCTCGAACCGTCGACGGCGCATTGTGTTCCAAGCGCACCTCAAAGAGATTTCAGCAAACCGTAGGGTCCAGCAGTCGATGGTCGATGCCTGCTAAGGCCATTAGTAAAAGTATAAAAGGGATACCCGTGGTCCTAGAACGCAAAAGGTAACTGGAGTAAAGGCTTCGGCCCAGTTGGACCTCTACTGTAGCTGACAACTTCGTTTGTAGTACAAAAAAGTCTAACACGCCCTCTCGCTTCACCCTTGAGCGGGAGAACTCATGAGATGATTTCGAAACTTAAAAAAGTTTTGCTGGTAGAAAATGCCTTGTTACACTAAATCCCCGTGTGTACAGAGCTTAAATAAATAATCAATAAGCCTTTTGTAATATATCTAAGTTTATATGAGGCCTACATTACAGGATAATAGTAAAATCCCGCAACATTGTTCTTTGACATAATAAGTAACCTATAATTGAATCAGTGTCTTCAAATATTAAGATTTAAAGGAAATATTTTCCGTTTTATTAGTTTTGATGAACACCATTAAATAAAAAAATCTCACAGTCTTGTATACTTCTCTCTATACGTGAGTCGAAATAAATGAACCTTAACACAATAGCAACAAGATTCAAAATCCTTCATTCAATCAATAATCTATTTTTAGCAACAGAGAAACTTTTAACATTTATGTTCTGTCAGTGGGCGGAGTGACGCCGACGTTGCGTAGGCGCTACGCCGGCCTACGAGATTTCGTAGCCAATCCCCGTAGCACCTCGTAGCCGCGTAGGCCGCCATGGCACACATGATTGGAATAATAATACCTCCCCTTTTTAGGGTTCCGTAGCCAAATGGCAAAAAACGGAACCCTTATAGATTCGTCATGTCTGTCTGTCTGTCTGTCTGTCCTTCCGTATGTCACAGCCACTTTTTTCCGAAACTATAAGAGCTATACTGTTGAAACTTAGTAAGTAGATGTATTCTGTGAACCGCATTAAAATTTTCACACAAAAATAGAAAAAAAGCAATAAATTTTGGGGGTCCCCATACTTAGAACTGAAACCCAAAAATTTTTTTTCATCAAACCCATACGTGTGGGGTATCTATGGATAGGTCTTCAAAAATGATATTGAGGTTTCTAATATCATTTTTTTTTCAATTGAATAGTTTGCGCAGGAGACACTTCCAAAGTGGTAAAATGTGTATCCCCCCCCTCTAACTTCTAAAATAAGAGAATGATAAAACTAAAAAAAATATATGATGTACATTATCATGCAAACCACCAACGAAAATTGGTTTGAACGAAATCTAGTTACTAGTTTTTTTTTAATACGTCATAAATCTAAAAAAAATACACTATTATTAAAACATCGATCAAAGTTACAACGAACTACAAGAACTTTTATATTATGTTACTTGCTGCTACGGAACCCTTCATGGGCGAGTCCGACTCGCACTTGGCCGGTTTTTTATTATTAGATTTGGTCACTTAAATGACATGTGGTGGAGTTTTGACCTTTTATATTGATTTTGGATTTCAGGCTAAGATAGTTTTGAATTACTAACCCAATTTTTATGAGCGAGATGTCAAAACGACCAAACTGTATGGATCAGAATGTTGGGCTGTAAAAAAGACGGATGAAAACAAAATGCATGTAGCGGAAATAAGATGGATGTGTGGTGTGACGAGAATGGATAAAGTGAGAAATAAGTATATTAGGGGAAGTTTGAAAGTGGCGCCAGTGACTGAAAAGTTGGAAGGAAATCGTTTGTCTTGGTATGGCCATGTAAAGAGGAGAGATGAAAAGCAAGTTGCTAAAAGAGTTATGAATTTACATGTGGATGGATGGAGAGGGCGAGGGAGGCCAAAGAAAAGATGGATGGATTGTGTGAGAAGTGATATGAAAGAAAAGGGAGTTAGTGATAGCGTGACGAGTGACAGGACAGAATGGAAGAAAAAGACGTGTTGCGCCGACCCCAAATAAAACGGGAGAAGGGCAGGAAGAAGAAGAAGAAGAGGAGTGTCAAAACGATTTGTTTACAAAGGCCCGGCTAAAGTAAATGGATATAAATAATAGGAAAAGTCTGAATTAAAAATATAAAAAAATCAAAGTAATGTGCTAAAATATCGGTAGCTCAATTGTAATGAGTTCAATCCCATACACTTTAATTAAGACCTTCATACACAGCAGAATACTATAATATTTCACCTGATGAGATAATAATAAATAATCATCATTTCAACCAAAATACTTTTTTTATGGTGGGAAAAAACCATCCAATGACATCCCCCGCTCTTGGGCGAAGCGGGAGATAGTGTCAGACTCTTAATGACTAAAAGATCCACTCCGTTCCTTCTAGCCTTCATACCGGGGCTCAAGCTGTCTTTCAAAACTAACCCTGGCCCCAGTAGGCTTCGACCCAACTGGGCCCCTGCTGTTGCTAACAACTCCCTGAGGCGCGCGGGAACAGTGCGCGCCGTCGACGACTTGGGCTTGGTCCGGACTGTTACCGGACGGCCGGACAGTGAGCTACCCATTGCTCACTGTCAGCAAGCCCGCGCCTACGGTGGCCGGAAATCGGGATCGGAATGCCGGCGGCGGCGAGAACGCCGTTGCCTGATGCGGTCGGCCTCCTCCTTAGCGAGCATTACTGCTTCGCAGAAGTCAACCAAAACATTTGTACTGCTAAAAAAAGGCCTACCTCAATTGTCTTCATAATGACCGATCCTGTGCGTCTCGCATCCGTCAGGACCCCGCGACCCTCACCAGATCATCGATCCACTTCATGGGAAGTCTTCCAACGCTGCGTCATCAAATCAATAAGTCAATTCCCATTTAGTTTCTGAGAACAAATATCAGCGCGAGTGTAGAGCTTTGTTTTAGGTGGGAAATCATCTAGTGACATCTCTCGCTCTTGGGTGGAGCGGGAGAGCGTGCCAGACTTTAACTGACTAAAACTGTTCTCACTCCTGTTCCTTCTTTGCCTTCATTCCAGGGTCCCGGGGAGCGCCAGTACAGAGCTGCGTTTACTATAATTTGTTCTGAGGCAATATCACTTAAGTTATACTGAGTAATAGTGATAAAAACTAATGTCAATTGTAAGCGGGAGATGGAATAAAAACTATAATAAGACTATTTATCTTATCGAGTTAGTAGTGACCCACACCAGCTTTGCACGGCTGTTACAAATCTTTAAAATTCACAATTTTTCTCTACTACAATATATTATGCATGTACCAAACCATTTCACAATTTAACAGTTTCACTTCGATAGATTACCGAAAAATAATGCGTTAAATTGTAAGCAGTATTTTTTTATTTACTTATGTTACGGTTCACAATCTTTCGATAGTTTACGATCTTGCAAGGTTGGTTGTAATGTAATGGTATTTACAATTTTACGGTGATAAAGATACCTGATCATTTGTTCTGTGTCTGGGTGTAATTTATCTATAGTATGTATGTATTAATTACGCTTCCTTGGAGCAGCTTTACCATTTTGTGCCGGTTGCTGTTGAGACTTTGGGCTGTTGGAGTACTTCCGACGGGAGTAGTCGGCGTTGCGTACAAACTATCTACAAGTCATTGAACTCGCTCAGCTGACGTTTTCTTAAAGAAATTAATTTCGTACATGTGTAAATTAATACGAGTTTTGAAAAAAGGTACTTTATTTTTTAAGTTTATCTTTACAAATCGATAGTATTTCATGTACCGGATCGACCCTCCACGGGATTAAAACGATTAAAATTTAACGGTGTATAATATATAGAATAATAATGGAGTAGTGGTGGCCAAGTGGTAACGGCGTGGACTTACGGGTTGTAAGTCACGGGTCAAAACCAGACAGGTGCATTACTTTGTGAGTTTGTGTAATTTATTTCATCACCACTGCTCTCAAAATGGTGAAGAAAGGCATTCAAACGTCGTAGAACCAAAAATTCGAAGATATGCGATATTCACCAACCCGCACTGGGCCCGCGTGGTGGATTACAGCTCATTCCCTTTCCTAGAGAGGAGGCCTGAGTCCCAGCAGAGGGAACATTAAAAAGTCTGATTATGTATCTATGTATGTTATGTTTAGAATAAACCTATACACAAATATTATCCATTCGCATCCGTGTTTCCGTTCGTACGCACCAGATCGCAATAAAATTAGAAATTCACAGCAGATTTTATTTAAAATAAAATCGTCCAATCGCGCACGGACCGCAGACAAAATCCCGAATGTTGTTATTTTGACCACAACCACCCATTTGCCCTCAAAGCTCTCGAGGGTCATCACCCTATACGCATAATGGGCCTTAATTATAAAAATCGTTGAACTCTTTAGCAACTCTGATTTTCCATAAAGAATTTGAATTTAGAATCTGCTGATCAGGGCTGATCATGACGTGTCAAAGTGTCAGTTGTCGCGACATCTATGGGGCCACATAAGAACTACAAAATACGAAATCCTGCATCGTGCAATCAAAGTTCTCCGCGCGATTTCAATACATACGACAGCCCGAAATCATCTATCGGGCAGTCGCTCACCAGATCAAAACACCCGTCTGGTTGGAGGATCCTCCCTTTTCAAAGAAGGTTTGCGGGACTTTACACTCTGTTCCGCATACCTCCAAACTGGTGATCCTCGGCAATGAACGTCAGCGCAGCCTACGTGCAGCCACTACTTCGTGATCATCATTTCCTCAAGCTTTCGAGCAACGAGCCATATAGCCAGCACCCACGGCTATAAAGGTTATCCTGATCACCAGCATGCCTAGCTTTTTTTTATGGTGGTAAAAAATCCAATGACATCGCCCGCTCTTGGGCGGAGCGGGAGATAGTGTCAGACTCTTACTGACTAAAAGACCCACCCCGTTCCTTCTAGCCTTCATACCGGGGCTCGAGCGCCCTTTCGGATAAGCATGCCTACCTGGTCATACCTGGTCATCACCTCAGCCTCATCAGCGACCTTGGCACACCGCAACTTCTGATGCAAGCAAATAAACACCTTATATAGCTCCATTATAAGAGTTCGGTCTTTACTATCTGAGGTAAGGCATCACAAAAAAAAAAAACGTCGAAGTGCGAATCAGAACCGCATACGAAGGGTTGCGTACCATAATCTATGCAACTTTTTTCCTACCTAGTACCTATTTGTTGTTATAATAACAGAAATATCCGTGAAAATTTCAACAGCCTAACTACCACGGGTCCATGAGATACAGCCTATCGACGGACAGAAGGACAGTACAGTCCCGTTTTTACCCTTTAGCTATGGGATCCTAAAATGAAACTTTACAGATATCAGAGAAAAAAATATTTAAAGCAGGTCCTTTTTAATAAAACCTGCAAGCGTCCAGGCATATAACGATGCGCTTTTAAAAGGAAATGCAAAGGACCCGTCAAAGAAATCCCATGCCAGAGACTGATTACTTTCTTCCGTCCGCAGCTTTTTTCTATCCACATAAGTTTTATTTGCTTTTGCAATTGGAATTCCTTGATACATATTGGCTTTGATAATTCAAAGACTTGCTGTAGTTAAATCATATGTTTTTAATTAATAATTTCTTGAAATAGAGGCTGCAATTTTATTCATGTGAAGCTTGGACGCGTGAATCCGATGGACGCAAGACGAAATGATGAAATCAAATATATTTTATTTGTGATACATAGGTACAGTGGTTGGTCATGCTTTTTGATAATGTGCGCCATCAGCTTTATAGGCATACAAAAAGAATGAATGAAAATATTTACACGCAAATAAAAAACTTACACGTACTAAACTAAAAATTAATTACATGAATGATAACAATATTTCATTACATGAATGATCAAAATAATTTATTAAGTAAATGTCAAAATGATTCGGATTTAAATAATTAATTAAGATTGTGATGATGGCTGACTAAATAGAATTTAATCTACCGACTTCTGATTCAAGCCAGAATTTACTAATATCTCAGCCACAAATGACTGGCCTGTTGGTCTAGTGTTTAGTGACCCTGACTGCCATGCCGGAGGTCGTGGGTTCGATTCCCACCCGGACAAATGTTTGTGTGATGAGCATAATCATTTGCTCTGTGTCTGGGTGTAATTTATCTATAATATGTATGTATTTAGAAATATATAAGTATGTTTAGCAGTTGTCTAGTACCCATAACACAAGCTCTGCTTAGCTTGGGACTAGACGGCGTTGTGTGGTAGTTGTGGAATATATATATATATATATATATATATATATATATATAAATATCTCAAAATTGCGATGACGCTAAATTGAAAAAAAAAAAACATAAGTGGGATCGAAGATTAGACTCGGATCCGTCATCAAAATATGTCAACCACTTTTTGCAGCTGCATATCGAAAACAAAATAATCAGTGCTCGGTGTCATTTAGTACAACTGTTCGGCGCTTTTGAACTGCGAATATCGACCTTACTGCTAAGTAATAAAGGCGGTGTCATGCGTGTGTGTCGACAGACGTCTGTTTGACTGTACCGTGGTAATTTCGCGCGCTACCGCTCTTTGCAGATGAAACACTAACAAACGTTGCAGAGATTGTCAACATTTTAGAAGAAGAACATAGGAATTAGAATATTTTATTGTCTAAAAGCGAGAGGACTGATTTCCTGGAAGTCATACTAGGATTCCGTGCATCGCAAGATCCAGGATTCTTTATTACACTTGAAAGAAAAGAAAGAAAGAAAATATGTTTATTCTGCCTGTATAGACACACAAATAATTACAAAAAAGAAAAACAAAACAAAAATTAGTTGCCTTATCGTCAAGTGTGGACCAGGCCTCACTGACTTAAACCATGCCCATGGTTGCCCACTTGATTGTCTAGATTGTCTATTAAAACAAGCATAATAATCCCCGCATTCTGAATTGCGTCAAAATCGATTATATCGCGAATCCGACCAACGCGCAGCGTCACAAATAGTACTCATCAATATCACTTGTGTTAGTATTAGTCTTTTAATTATTTCTATAGGTACACATATTATTTATATTTTAAAATATTTTTTGATATATGTACTTACATGTTTAAAATGTAATTTTAAGAAAGGAATACAAAATTACCCATAAATAAACATAATAATCATATCATCACACTCACTGCGTGTGCATCATGGTGTAATTAAGACAATTGGTACGCTTATAATTATTGGTGAGCTTTAAGTATTGATGAAATTCACTCAAGCTGTATTTTCTTAGATTACTTAAATTTAATTTAAAAAAATGGTTTGTGTGACTTTAGGCAGGTAGGTGCTTCTAAACAGTGAATAATGATTAAAAAGTGAAAAAAATGTATGATTTCAATCGATTACACTTTATCGCTCTAACACTTTGATAAGTTTGAGTAAAGTTGCTTGTACCCATAGATTTAATTTTATGTATAAGATATGTTACTTTTTGGTGTACAATAAAGTTAATTCTATTTTATTCTTGTAGTAAAATAAAAATAATATTCAACTAAAAGCTCAACGCCGATATAGTTCGGAAAAAGGTTTGACAAATGTTATGTAACTTTAGGCAGGCAGGTATATCACAAAACATGTGTCGACACATCCTAGAGGATCCCGCCCGTGCAAAGCAGCGGTGGGTCGCCAATATATTACTTTTATGTTAAGTTTGACACCCGCTGAATATTTGTGAGAAAACAAACACAAATTTCGACGTTACTTACATATTAGTATTGACGACCGGTTTCCTATTCATGTGTGTATACTCGTATAAGTTCTAACTGGAAACTGTGACTACACCTTAATGTGATTAGGTTAGTTAACGTATTTCTGTTTAACTTGATCAACTTCCTCGAGTGAACAGTTCAACATTGTGTATGTATATTATATTAATTAAAGTGTAGAATTACCAGTTGTAATAAATTCGAATTTTTACAAGCTTCTATTTAGTTTCACCTGTCCCGATGTTTGTCTGTCATCAAATCTTGCAAATTAAATTTGACCCACTTCCCGGTAACCGATTGGGCTGAAATTTTGCATGCATGTGTAAATCAGATGACAATGCAAAATCATTATGACGTGGAGCTGATCTAATGATGCAACTGGAAGGTGGCTATAGGAACTTGGTAGTTAAACGACACAACCCCATCGAGTTTGGGCTCGTATGATTCGTCTTGATGTCCATTAATTATATAAAATCATTTTTTCATAGCAAGCTTTTATAGCTCGTATTCCGAGCTTTTTATTTTCATTAAAATCTTGTTATTATTATCTATTATGAGCCCGTTGTAGTCCGTTGTGTTCACTGCAGGGCAAAGGCCTCCCTTCCGTTATTCCACTCTTTTCTGTCCTTAACCACTCCTGGCCAATCCTACTAGACTGTAGTAAATGTTGAAAAATGGCAACTATGACACTTGACAGCAAAGAACGGTTTGTGGTATGGTTGTGTTGTGATGGGATTTGTTTTAGGAGGCAAAAAGCACGAGTACATACGGTAAAGACTGAGCCCGAATAGTCGATAAGGCACAGTGTTCCATGCGCGACTCAAAGAGATGTCAGCGCAACGGGCCATGGGGAAAGGAAAAACAGAACCAGATGTATACTATTATGTCGCAAAATATTAGCAACTAATATTTGCCCACGGCTTCGCCTGCGTACATAGATTAGAGCCTATGTCACTCAGGAATAAAGCAGCTTTATAGCTGACTGGACTGTTGGTGTAGTGGTTAGTGGCCCTGACTGCTATGCCGGAGGTCGTGGGTTCGACTCCCACCCAGGACAAATGTTTGTGTGATGAGCATGATCATTTGTTTTGTATCTGGGTGTAACTTATCTATAATATGTATGTATTTAGAAATATATAAGTATGTTTATCAGTTGTCTAGTACTCATAACACAAGCTCTGCTTAGCTTGAGACTAGACGGCGTTGTGTGATAGTTGTGGAATATTATTATTATTTTAACGGTGAATTAAAGAAAAATTTTAGCAATCGGACCAATACTTAAAAAATAAATAAATAAATAGTGTACCACCATTTATGTCTGGAATAATAAAATATTTTCAATTGCGGTCGGACGGTACTACGTTTCATGAAAAGTATTGAAGAGACCCCTTCGAGTTTTGGCCCCTCCTCTTATAAAGGTCCAGGGCCCCATGATCCTGAGATAAAATAATATTATACCTATGAAGGATTTTTTTTTGGATTTTGCAAAGTTTATTATTCTATTTACATCAGATAAAGTTTACATATGTACATAGAAAAACTTAAACTATTTATACTAAAACCTAAATACGTTATGTATTACGTATATAAATAAAATACAAAAACACAAAGTGCACTCAGGCGTCGAAGTACTCCTCCACATCGCTGTCATCCGGGAATGTGGCCAGAAGACAGGCACCATTACCACGTTGAATGGCAATGCTAATTCTTTGACCGAAGAACGAGCCAGCCGAACAGAGCTACCCAGACCAGAACGAACAGACGGCAAGAAATTTTCTTAAAAAGGAGACGCGCATTCGGACCCCATGACCCAAGCGTATGAAGGTGAATGCCCTTTGATAAAATTAGAATAATCTATATTCTAAATATTTGGACAAACTGGCACGTAAGTAACATTCATTACCTACCTGTAAAATTTAGTTAGAAAACTAGGGTTGAATAATAATATCAATTTTTACCTGACTACAGCAAACCCTTTACCAAAAGGACTATATTACTACGGCTATTCCTTGAACATCGCTTATGTATGAAAATATGTTTTTGTTCCATGCTTTTTGGTGCGATTTTTTTTTTACATTTGTTTACTTTAATTAAATTTATATTCATTTATTTCAGGTACCATTATAACACAAATCATATTTAAATCGTGAATAGGTTTCTTCTAGGTAAGCGCGTTCCATCATCGACTGCATCGTCGCTTTCCATCAGGTGAGATAGCGGTCAAGCGCGAACATATCTACAATAAAAAAAATCATTCACATTTAGATAAAAATATGCAAATCCAAGAATAAAAAATAAAATCAATAAATTAAAATTTCAAAATGCAACAAATTATTATATAATATTTATGTAAGTATAGATATTAAAAAAAAGTCGATAAGTTACAAAAATAAAAATAAATAATGTCAGACAACTTTTGCTACACAAAAATTATTATATTTTGTATTTATATTTTATTTACTTAGCGTCTCCAGTCGAATAGAATCAAAAGACCACATCCACCTCCAAGTTTGTGTATTTTTTTTTTTTAAGGCTTGTGTTTGGCCACTATCTCACCTGATGTTAAGCGATGATGTGGCCGACGATGGAACACGCCTGCCTAGAAGCAATCTATTCACTCTTGACCTAAAGACCCTAAGCTATAGCTATTAGGAAACACAGACTCCTGCAGGGAATTCCACTCCTTAGCTGTACGCATATGTATTTGTTTATTTATTTGTATGTTTATTTATTTAATCTTTATGCAACATAAAGTACAAAGGCGGACTTAATGCTTTAGGCATTCTCTACCAGTCAACGTAGGGTAGTGTAGAGACAATATGGCAGGTGCATAAACACCGTAGGCACGGGCTTGCCGACAGTAAGCAATGGGTAGCTCGCTGTCCGGCCGTCCGGTAACTGTCCGGACCAAACCCAAGTCGTCGACGGCGCGCGCTGTTTCCGCGCGCCTCAAGGAGTTGTCAGCAACAGCAGGGGCCCAGCCGGGTCGAAACCTACTGGGGCCAGGGTTATCCGAAAAGGCGCTCGAGCCCGGTATGAAGGCTTGAAGGAACGGGATGGGTTTTTTAGTCTGTAAGAGTCTGACACTATCTCCCGCTCCGCCCAAGAGCGGGGGTTGTCATTGGATGATTTTACCCATCGAAAAAAAAAGGATGTGCATTAAAGAAATATATATTAATTAGAAAACAAGTATTACAAAATTTTAGACTAAATATACATGCATATTTAATAACAGATATACCTATACATACATATTTAGTAAAATATATCCCTACATACATACAAATGTATGTATTTAGAAAATGAGTATGTTTATCTTTTGATTAGTACTCATAGCACAAGCTCTGGTTAGTTTGGGACTTGATGGCGTTGTGTGTAAGATAAGGAATAAAACAAAAAAATAAATCTAAGTCATCCCGCCATCTCCTTCTTAGTTTAAAAAAAAAAAATGGTACATAACCAAAAACGCCGCTGAGCTCACAACGGGTTAACACACAAATTAAGTGGACAATATGGCCCACATATGGCTGAAATAAAATCATATAACTACCAGTTTATACGGCCACATAACTCGATGGTGCTAAACTAAAATGGCGCTGAAACTAACCCCTATTCGAATATAATACACTCAGCGGCCATAAATGTGGCTCAAGTCCTAAATATGAACAAATGAAAGCTGTCGTATGATTTTTTTTAATTGATATTATCTAGCTTGCGATCCCACCTGATAGTAAACAGTGATGCGATCGTTGATGGTGAGGCGCACTAGTTTATTATGAGCCTATATACTCTAGCCTTGAAGAAACTTAAATTAAAATCGGACAGGAAGACCGCAGCAGCAGGCAAATTGTTTCAGTCCTTCGATGTATGCGGTATAAACGACGAGGCGAAACGCTTGGTCCGGACCGTAGAATTTAAAACAACGTAAGGGTTTTCACCGTACGTCGGGTTGCTGTTTGAGTTGTATTTTCTCTTTTATGGTTTAAGTGAATCATACTCGTATTACATTTAGTACAGAAATGGTTTAAATTAAATTACATTTTTGTTGCATTTTCAAGCTGTAAATTTTTCATAGCGCTATGTGTTCAGCCCAGGTCTGTTTGTTAACCACCCAAGTTGCGATCACAGTGCCAACGTCTCGTCTTAACTCGAGACTGCCCACAACGACAAGAGGTCGCTCATGACACCAATTTCCTTTTGTTTCTTGTTTGTTTATTTATTTTTCTTCAGAAATGAGTCCTATGATAATAATTCAATTTCATCATTTTCTTTGCAGACACACGAGATTCCTTGCCAAATATAGCGAATGAACTGGTCAAGAGGCCGGGAGTGGGGCTGCCAACGGCTTGTCTACCGGACTCGTCGCGTCGCTGCCGACCACTACTATTCCGTTGTGAATCGGGCCTTATTACCATCTGTCATCATTCCGAAAAATGTCCACTGTTAGATATAGGCCACCCCCACGCGTCGCCACAAGGCCGTTCCTGTGCGTCTTGCATCCATCGGATTCCCGTGACCATACAAAAAAAACCGGCCAAGTGCGAGTCGGACTCGCCCATGAAGGGTTCTGTAGCAGCAAGTAACATAATATATAAAAGTTCTTATAGTTCGTTGTAACTTTGATCGATGTTTTAATAATAGTGTATTTTTTAGATGTATGAAGTATTAAAAAAAAAACTATTTACTAGATCTCGTTCAAACCAATTTTCGTTGGCGGTTTGCATGGTACATCATATATTTTTTTAGTTTTATCATTCTCTTATTTTAAAAGTTACGGGGGGGGGGGGACATTTTACCACTTTGGAAGTGTCTCTCGCGCAAACTATTCAGTTTAGGAAAAAAATATTTTAGAAACTTGAATATTATTTTTGAAGACCTATCCATAGATCCACAGAGACACGTATTTTTTTCTATTTTTGTGTGAAAATTTTAATGCGGTTTACAGAATACATCTACACACTAAGTTTCATCAGTGTAGCTCTTATAGTTTGGGAAAAAAGTGGCTGTGACATACGGACAGACAGACAGACAGACATGATGAATCTATAAGGGTTCTGTTTTTTGCCATTTGGCTACGGAACCCTAAAAAGACAGTAATACTCCATTCGAACCAAGATAGACATTTAAACAAACCTTTTTACTGTTCGTTCAAGCGATTTTGACTTCTATTGCGTTGCTAGCATGACAAAATGGCAACTGCAGTAAATATATTTTAGTTGGTTTTGTAAGTACTGTTTTGAGTTTTTTGCAAGCTTATGCCTACGGAATAGTGGTCAAAATCGGTTGAACTGACAGTAAAAAAGGTTATGTCTATTAATATTTCGAATTTTGAATATTTCAAAAATGTCAATACATCAATGAGATTTTTTTACATCATTCGTAAAGTCATTACTTCCTACTCAAGAACAATATAAGACTTGCGAATCGAAAATTTATTTGTCAAATAAGATTAAAACTTGCTGAAAGCGGATTTCAATTGGATCAATGAGTAATTATTTAAACCGCTATTGATTGATTAATTACTTACAAATTGAATGTGGTGATTGTTAGACAAGATGAATAAGGCTTTCATCTAATTGTTTATAGTTATACCGCACCTGAGATTCTGTAGATAATTCTGGTTTATTTCTATTGAAGGAAATATTATAGCATAATATATTTTTAAGCTATTGCATAGCTTCTATCGCGGGCCTTGAGCGTGGAGACCGAATCCAGAAATTCCGTAACGAAAATAACCTAACACCCCCCACTCATTTGTTTTTTGAGCGTGGTGACCGATAAGAAAACAAATGAGTGAACAATCAATCAAAATTCAATTCAATGTGTGAAAGTGTAACTTCAATTAATATCAAAGAAAAAAAAAAAAAGGAAAAAAAAATACTGCATAAATAAAATAAATAAATAATTATAATTGCATAAGTTGATAAAAATGCTATGCAATAGCTTTACCGCGGCAGTCCCCGAGTGCCACACGTCTTTTTAGTAGTTTTTTACTTCTTTTTTGGATGGTTTATATATTTCTAAATAGCTTTATCCTGTGGCTTCACCCGTGTACATAAAATATAGCCTATGTCACTCAGGAATAAGGCAGCTTTCTATCGATGAAAAAAAAATTGCAATCATACCAGTACTTGAAGAGATTTCAGATATTTTTGCAAACCACTTACCTTTTTATATCATAATATAAAAAGGTAAGTTGTTTGTAGATGTTTGTGTGTAGAATATATACATATTATATCATAGATAAGTGTGTTATCTATGATATAATATGTATATATATAGCCTATTTTTTATTATTTATCGTCATCTTCAAAAAACACAATCATAAACACGTTCCAATCATAGACACGTTATTATGCTTTGTCTTCTTATACTGTATCCGATCTAATCAAAACTATACGACACTAACTTCTGACTCTGTCTGGCAATTAAGTGCCAGATAAAATGGCATATCAAACACTCCATCGTAATGATGTGCCAATTTATTGGGCATACATACGCTTTTACGATCCACGTCTGTAGTTTGTAACCGAGTTTGTGGGTAGTGCGAAAGGGTTGCCAGTTCTGACAATTAGGTTCTCTTATGTTTTGTATAAAATATAATCAGAAAATTATAGGTTATGGATAAAGTGAGAAATGAGTATATTAGAGGAAGTTTGAAAGTGGTGCCAGTGATTGAAAAGTTGAAAGGCAAGCGTCTGTCTTGGTATGGTCATGTAAAGAAGAGGGATGAAACGCATGTCACTAAAAAAGTGCCGAGTATAGATGTAGATGGATGGAGAGGGAGAGAGAGGCAGAAGAAAAGATGAATGGATAGTGTGAGGAGTGATATGAAAGGGAGTTAGTGATAGTGTGACGGGTGACAGGACGGAATAGAAGAAAAAAACGTGTTGCGCCGACCCCAAGTAACATGGGATAAGGGCAGGAAGAAGACAGGTACCACCTTGTCGAAAATTGCGGCCGGGCAAATTTTTTATCATCGTCAACTGAAGAATTAAGAACAGAAGTATTAAGCTTCAGCGGCGTTTTACATATTGTTGCAGGTTCTGTTCCTACTAAACACAGAGCAATCACAGCAATTCTGTTTTCTTTAATACCCCACTCACTTTTAATTTATAATGAATAGTAGGAAAAAACTACAGAAATAGGTGAAAAGTATGCAGTTTTTTTTAGTATTATTTCATTATTTAGCCTCGTCCCTAATTTAAATTAGGAAAGAAAGTACATTGATATGGTTCTTTTTTGGTCTATACCTAAAAAAACTTTTTTTAAATTTACCCTAAGCTTTTAATATAATTTTATAACCATTGCATATGGTATTGGAGTATCTACTTAATCTTAACTACACAGACACAGAGAAAGTATTGGAAGTTTTAGTATGATTGTACGTTTAGTTTGTAAGTTGTTTTTCTGTAATTTCTGTATACGTGCACCCGTAGTGATAGTCTTGTAAGTGACGACCTGAAACACAGGTTTTATAAACCTAGCTCGGGCAAGTCGCTAATTATACATAATTTTAAGTTAATAAAGTAAATTTTCCTGTAGTTTAAATATTTGATAAGTCAATTATACTCGTAGTTATTACTTGGAAACAATTATGCTTGTTTAAGATTTACTTGAGGCTGTTACATGTAATTATTTTGTGTAAAAGCTGAAATAAAAATTATTATATGTAGTTTAAATGTTATATTTAATTAATTTTCTAGCACTACGCCGTTTTTTATTTGAAGTCAATCCAAAGGTAGTCTGGTAGATATTGCTGTCAGTTAGAAAGTTTTTGGCAAGTTTTGTAAAAGTTCCTGACACTATTTTGCGGTAAAATAAAGTTTATTTTATTCTAATATATAGAGAGGTGGGGGTGTGTAGTACTTTGCCATTTAAAAATCTCACAATCTGGCAACACAGAAACTCGTAGCCAATTTACGACTGTTTGCAAAACGAGTAGGTAGAGGGCATTAAAAATATTTGTCACTCGGTTTTAATGGTCTGAGGCAGGTACTAAAATTGCCACGCAAAGGTCAAATCCGAAGATAATAAACACTATAATATTGCCGTAAATACATAGTTCCGATTTATGATTTTAGCTTGGCAAGCTTGCTATTTTTATTTTGTCTGTAATAAAAATATCAAGCAATAAAGTCTTATTCAGAATTAAACATTCATATTTTATTTTTTTATGATTTTATTATAGGCAAACATCGTTACTGGTGAAACTAAATCCGATATACGTCCACTGTTGGACATAGGCCCCCAAAAGCGTCACTACAACGAACGTTCCTGTTCGTCTCGCATCCATCGGTTTCCCACAACCTTCAGCAGGTCATCGATCCACGTTGTAGGAGGCCTTCCAACGCTGCGTCTTCCGGTACGCGAAACTAAATAAAGGCTTGAAAAAGCTAGACTTAATTTTCAGACAAAGTTGGCGCATATGTATGAGCCCCAGTCCTAGCACGTATGCACGATCTGCGCATGGAAAACTCCACTGCCGCGCCAAGTCGCAAATGACGCAATGGGTAGCTCGCCGTCCGGACCAAGCCCAAGTCGTCGACAGCACGTAGTGTTCTCGCGCGCCTCGAGGAGTTGTCAGCAACCGTAGGGGCCCAGCAGGGTTGAAGCCTACTGGGGCCATAGCTAACTGGAATGGCTGGGAAAGGAGTGGGTTCTTAGTCAGTAAAAGACTGACACTATCACCCGCACCGCCCAAGGGCGGGAGTGGGAGCGGTTGTCATTTAGAAAATTTTGCCACCTGAAAAAACAAAATATGAATAAGCCCCAAAAAATTGACACTGTGTTGGCGCAGTGGTTGCTGTTCGGGTCGCGGGTTCGATTTCCGCACGGAACATATTATATTTGTGTGGTCTAGACATATTGTTCCGGGTCTGAGTGTATGTGTGTATGTGTGTTGACATGTTTGTGAACGCATCTACGACACAGGAATGATTCCTTCGGCTGAAATGATAATGATGATGAACGTTTGTATGGAAAGTCGTAAAGTTTTTTTTCAGCTTTGAAACGTCATATTTTTTTTATTTCAGTGTATCATCTTATTAGTTTCTGCCAGCGGATTCACTCACGTGAATGAAAATATCATCACATGGGATCTTACTCTTGGAGACATATATTCCCATGTGAAAATTTCATTCATTATGGTTACTAGTATCTTTATGATACCGTAGCTCCATCTAGTTTCGAACGCTGCTACTAAAACGTTTCAACCGTGCTACGCGCTACGCGGCTACGAAACGAATCGCGTAGGCCCTCGTAGCAATGAGGTTTGTATGAAAGGACACGCACTAGGTGGCAGCACTGTGGTGTCAGGTCCAAGCACCTGTCAAAACGCTAATGTTTTTGTCAGCGCACTAGTCAGCGTCATGTTTACGAAGTTACTTTTCAAGAAGACCTCTTCTTGATTCTTTCTCTTGTTCTAGTGTAGTTTCGCCATCTAGTACGATGATGAAAAACTATTATGATATGGAGTTCTAACGGCAAAGAAAAGATTAGCGTATGAAAGAAAGAAAAAAGACTTCTACTGGTCTTGTGCAAATTTAAGTATGAGGGTAGATGGCGCTAGCTCGCTGTCCGGCCGTCCGGTAACTGTCCGGATCAAGCCCAAGTCATCGACGGCGCGCACTGTTCCCGCGCGCCTCAAGGAGTTGTCAGCAACAGCAGGGGCTCAGCTGGGTCGAAGCCTACTGGGGCCAGGGAAAGGGAACTCGAGCCTCGGTATTAAGGCTAGAAGGAACGGGGTGGGCTTTTAGTCAGTAAGAGTCTGACACTATCTCCCGTTCCGCCCAAGAGCGGGGATTGTCATTGGATGATTTTTCCCACCATAAAAAAAGGGTAGATGGCGCTACTTGTCTGTGGATGATTGAATATGGAAATTGTCTTTGTAAATTAATTTCTGTAGGTATGTAAAAGGCAAATTTCTAACTCAAATTCCTAACTCACGCTTGATCCTAGAATGCCGAAATTTTATACGGCGATTTCTTTTAGCATGCATGCAAAATATTAGAAACGATTTTCTAAAAGTCATTCCCTAAATTAGATGAAACGAGTGTCCAAAGTCTGTACCTACGAATCAACCTACCTTCACGCGGGCGATGCTGCTGGCAGAAGCTAGTATTTCTTAGTAGTTTAAATCCATCACTACTAACTAAAATATTTACTTTACACTTGTGTTATAATGAGTGACTAAAAAACGTGTTAAAAAGAAAAGTGTGAGTGCTATGGAATTTTAACTTTATTTTGTAAAGCAGAGAGATCATTGTTATAAAATTATTTGGAATCCTGAATTGAAATGTAAGGGTTGTTATATTAAAAGGCTAACTTACTAAACCGAATACCGACCATACGTCAACGTTTATTATGTTTCAAAATGGATATTGAAAATTGGAACATGATAGGTATGAAGGCGCTTTCAATTTATGTGTTTTTTGCGGCGGCCTGTGGCAGGGCCGATGCGATAGTTTAGTCGTACTGCGTACGGATACGGATGATCATATTTTTCATACAAAAGCGCGCGGTGCGGCAACCGTGCGGCGCCGTTACGGTGAAAGATCGACAACAGGACGGCAACTTCACAAGCACCACGTGTTTAATTCGGTGTTGAATATTGCGGTGTTGAATAGCCTATCACAGGCAAACAAACGCACGGCAGCCAGATACGTTTTCAATTTAGGCGGTAGTTATCGGATTGCCATTGTACTGCAACCGGCCGGCTGCGGCACGGTGTTAACCGATGGGGGTTTTTGATAATTCCTGAGAATTTGTGACATTATTATATTGTTATTATTATTATATCTACTATTATTATATCTAGCCATACTGTCACACTGCTGGGCAAAGGCCTCTCTCCATACCTTCCAATGTTAAAGGTTTTGAACCACTTCTTTTCAATTCCCATGGAAGACATCCAAGTCATCCCGTCGTCTCCTTCTTGGTATGCCGCGACCCAGTCGTGCGATTTCAGGGCTCCAATTTTGCGTTTTACTAGCTCACCGCTCGATCGACATGCGGCAGAAAAGACCAGCCGAGTCCTACTTAAGCTGGGCTGCCTTCTGAACCACGTCAATGATTTGCGTTTTGAAGCGCAGTGTAGTGTTTCAAACGCGATCAGTTATTTTTACACCTAGTATGCTGCGCTCCATAGCAGGTTGGCAAGCCTTAAGTTATTAGACTTTTGGATGTCGTTGTGACATTGAGCTTTATTAATCAGATTGAGGTTTATGAAAATCCAATTAAGGTACTACTGATTTTCAATGGTGGTGAGCACTTTCGATTTTGGTGGAAGATTCTCTATTTTGGTGTCTACGTTAAACTTTGAATTACAATATCTCAAAAAGTTACCGAGATATTCTCAGACCTCATGAAGATCCTTTTAGCTTGAACGTTCTATTCTTATACTAGTTCCCTAATTTTCACGAAAACTAAAAAAAATAATTCCTTACCAAAATTGAATAAGCATGGACGTTGTTGATTTAATCTATCTTAAAAGTCAAACAACTTAGGATTTTTTTGAAGGAAATAAAAAATCTGTTATTGACAACGCAAATTTTAGCTGTCATTCACTTGTTTCTTGAGATGATGATGGATCTATAACATATGTTGATCGTAATAAGACTAGTGATGAATCAATAAGCGGAATAGAATATTTAGGATCATATTTCTCTTAATATTCTAGATTCATTTTATTATTTTATACTTACTTAGGACACTATTATTTCTTTGCAAATGTATCCTATTTTTGTAATAAGAATATCATTAACGAGACTGAACTGGGCGTTTCGCGAGTTCGTGCAAATTTGAAACAATCCTAAATTTTAAATTTATTGTCGAATTATTTTGTTTTTTCTTACTAATGTCGTTTGGATAATCTTTGAACATTTCGTCGTTTCTACTTTCTTTTTATTAGTAACTTTGAATTTGATTACATTTCTAAAATCGAATTGAGACGGTAATGAGAACGATAGGGAAGGAAATGATATTGAAGCCTTTAACCTTTTGAATGTCTTAAGTTACACAGTTCGACATAAGCAATTGTCTTTCTATTGTGTCTCTAATTACGGCATTCAAAGAGTTAATAAAAGAAGAGATGTGCGAAGGTAATGAAAAAAAAAACAGAAGGCAATGCTGTTAGGTATTATTGGTATTGTAGGTATTTCTTGGAAAAAATCTTGCTGCTCATTTTTTGATACAATACGAATCTTTATTTTCACTTTAGGTCTAAGACAGGCTAAAAACGTGTTTTAATATGAACATTGCAAGCACACGTATTTCTACTGGACTCTTTTGGGTACAAAACCCAAAAAGGCCGATATTTACAAAAAGTTTGATACGTTACCTTGACATTAGTATTATGCATAAACTTATTGCACAGATTGGTCAATGTGGCCGTTAAGTATCTTTTCTGTTCTCTTATTTTATTTTTGGTAATGTATTCTTTTTTGTCAGCCGCAATTCTAGTCACTGTATCATCGTTAAAAAAATCTAAAATTACTTGCTCTGTTAAGTTTTCATTTTTATTAACTATTTTATTATCTGATTAGTTTCTAACAGTGAATGATTTAGTTTTTGTTAAAAGCTTATGTTCCTTAATTTTTTACTTTCCCAGTCATAATTACATCTGAGAACTCTTTCTTGTCTTTTTTTCTCAAGCATTTCCATCCTTCCGCGACACTTCTTGATAAAATTTCACCAAATATTTATTTCTTCTTAATTTCTTCACGTCTTTCCGTATCCACTTTATTTATTAATACTTCTATTTTTTATTCAGTAGTTTGTTTTCACTGTTCTTTATAATTTTCATCACTCTGTACAACATTTTTCTAATAGCATTTTTCTGTTTCTCTTTTTTTTCATTTTTTTTTTTTAAAATACCTATTTCTTTTTTATGTCTGTAACGAAGTTTTCTCAAAAGAACATCCTTTTTTAGACACTGTGGACAAGAATAACTATCACCTAAAGAATTTTTGGATGTACTAGGCATGGGACTTGAAACTGGTCGAGCGAGAGGATCTTGTTCAGCTGGGAGTACTTCAGTATCACAACTAGGTGGAGAATTGTCTATTAATAATTGTTGAATAGCTTTTTCTTTCTTTTTATTTTCATAATGACGTTTTGAATTAATTCTCCACATTTTCCTCCGAATTCTTAACTGTCTAGGTGTCATTTCTTCCGCACTTTTAATTTTTTTATTTTCTTTTCTTTTGAGGTATCTTGCTCTTTCTTTTGCCTTTACCTCTGCATACTTTTCGGCATCTTTCTTAATTTCTGCATACTTTCTTTGCTTTTGTAGTCGATCGCGCTCTCGTTTCTGCTCTAACGTTTGTTTGGCTTTCTTTGGCATTCTTATTTATACCTACTATTGTTCTGCAAAGATATAAAAATAACAGTAAGTAATCTAAATCCTAAGATGTTCAACCACAAGCTAACTTAACCCCCAAGCTGTATGTACAATAAAGTAAAAAGTTTTATTTGTTACTCTACTTAGTAAAGGTAAAAGTGAAAAGAAAAACTCAATCACGGATAAGACACAGATCACAAGTTATGATACGTCAAAAATAAATAAACACAACAACAAACATTTTCTCATTACCATCGTTTTGACCTCATCACCATCGCTCAAAGAAACGACGGTAAACGAACGGAATGAGGAAGAAGGTAATGAGGTTTAAATCCTTTATTCAGTTTTTATTCAAAAATATCAAAATTACAAACCTAATACCTATTCCAAACTTCGAAGGGAATCATTGAAATTGATAATAAGCTAAGTAATAAACAAAATCATAAATACTCACGTTATAATACGGACGATAGGAAAGAGAACGATTCCAGAATAATAACCTCCCGCGACACTTAACACAAATTTTTTTTTTTTTCACAAGCAAGCGCGCACCTGTTACGACGCTTACTGGCAAACTGAGACGGGGCTTGACATCGCAGTAGGTTAAGCGCAAACTATAATGTGGATTTCTTTTCATATCGAGGGTAATCAGAAAAAATAAATATATTTTATCAAATCATATTTTAATATTATTGATAGCATTATTTAATTTAGGTGTAAACGTTGTGTTTTTTAATAAACTTAATTAATATGATTATTTTGTTTCTATTTACTCCGATTTATTACAAAATAGATTTATTAAGGATAGTAGTAAATGGACACCGAAGGAAATGAGATTAAGTAGAGTTTTTTATTTATAATTAATTATTTATGCTAATTAATACTGTAAATATTACATGCATGCACGCATAACTGTATTACATTTGGTATCCTTTGGAAAGAATATAGATATTTATTGAATAAATTAATATTATTTTACTGGACGTATAATATGCACGAAAAAAAATAAACACCCAAATAGGCATATTCTAAACGAAAATCGTTTGATTTTTTTTCATTGTTGAAAAGTCCACTAATAGTATTAAATCATTTAAAAAACACATTATTCGATACTTTTCATAAGGTTCTATGCGTAAAAAATGATCAAGATCTCTTAATCAACCTTGATCATTCAAACAGTGTTGTCTACATCAGATTTCATTTTACCAAAATAATTACCCGGGTCGTTTGACTTTTTAGACAGACTATATTGACCCAAGTAAGTAAAGTCTAGCTCTAAACTAGACTATTGTGTCGGTACTGACGCATTCTTAATGAACCTCCTTGCTGAATTTATAGCGTTGGTGCACAGTCGGGACGCATTCTTAATGAAGGTTTTCTGAAACGACGTACACCAGGTGGCAGCAATGAGTCGTCAGGTCCAGGCACCTGTCAAAACGCTTATGTTACTGACAGGAGTTGAATTGTCGTTAATTTCATGTGCACGTTTTCAAATGTAGAAGATCTCTCGACTAAGTGGCGCCAACTGGAGGTTTTTTTTGGGTTAAAATCATCCCGATGACATTCCCCACCCATGGGCTGAGCGGATGATAGTGTCAGAGTCTTACTGACTAAAAAACCCACCCCGTTTCCTCGTTGCCGTTCATACCGGGACCGAACCTCCCTTTCAAAACTTGACCCTTGGCCCCAGTAAGCTTCGACCCGGCTGGGCCTCTACAGTTGCTGACAACTCCTTAAGACGCGCGGGAAAATGAGAATGAGAATTTTGAGTCGTCAAAGACGCGTAAGTGTTAAAACGTGGTGACATTGATTAGTTGGTGTGAGAGGCCTCCCACTAAGTGGACCGATGACTTCCTAAGAGAAACCGTGTACCAAAAGATGCAGCGTTAGAAGGCCTTCAAGCGCGTAGTGCCACTCCAGAACCTTTCGGCCCCAACGATCATCTGTTCTACGAACAATGTGCCCTGCCCACTGCCACTTAAGTTTGGCGATTCTTCGAGCTATGTCGGCGACCGGTACCCGTAGCCAAGTTACAACCGTTTCGATTGCGTCGAACGCCTCGAGTTGATCACGCTCCCGAATCTTTTTTCTGACCACGTGACTGAGCGTTAAGATGACGTCATTCCCGTACATTTGAAGTTTTCTACTAGTGTTAACGATTGCAGATTATCAACTTGGCTAGGGGTACTTTTTTTTTCGGTGTGGAAAATCATCCAATGACAACCCCCGCCCTTGGGTGGAGCGGGAGATAGTGTCAGACTCTTACTGACTAAAAAACCCACCCCGTTCCTTCAAGCCTTCATACCGGGGAGGGGTACTGGTTTTTCTACAGATATCTTCATTCCTGATGCGTTCACGTAAGGAAACTCCGAGCATAGTCCTTTCCGACTGACTGAATTGTTCATTCAAAAGTGCCTGAAAAAGGTTTATTTGAAATATAAATGTTTTTCATTTGATTTGCTAATTCTCTTATCAATTTCAAATCCTATATTCTACAATATATTTCATTTGAACTTCCCATTAAAAGTATATTCGACGAGCTCGCATGCTAATGAGATACGTTTCGTATGCAATCTCCTTCGATATAATTTATCTATGGTGTCTCAGATATACGAAGTTTGGGCACATGGGTAAAGTGGTTTCTGAGGATCTGTTCCCGTAATTTAAAGGAAGGTTTGCGTTGTAATCTCAGTCTTAATTTATCAAACATACGGTTTATTTTCTTCTAAGTCCCTACATTAGGAAGTTTGGACGTTGACTGTCGCTAAGATGAGATGGAATTCCTACGCTTTTTTAAGTATGAGAGCAGCCATAAAGTTACAGAAAGTACAAACTTTAAAAAACATAAAAAAAATTACCTCTCTTACCGGCCAAATCCGATCTTAGGATGAACTAATTTCACCTGGGCCAAACCCGCGATATTACTCTAAGAGCGAGCGAAGCGAGCTCCTTTTTAGGGCACCTCGACATAGACAGGTTGGATCAGAAGACTAAAGAGACTAAGGGAGCGGAGCCGAGTATGGTATTTTTTTATAACAACTTAGAAACAAGAGCCCCGCGGAGCGTGGCTTCTCGCCTGTCAGGAGGACTGATCTGGCCTAGGCGAAACTAGTTAATCCTAAAATCAGGTACGGACGGATAAAATTGACCCCCTATAATTATGAAAAAGAAGTCCAAAGTTAATATTGAGAAACCTACTTTCATGTAGGCGAAGCCCTGTTTAAAAGCTAGAGTTAAATGATAAAGCTAATCGAACTAAAAATATACTCGTATGATTATTTCCAACCTTTTTCAAACTCTTTTCGTCAGCATTGTACATGAATTGTAGAGTCTGTCTCTCTGACCTCCACAGCTCAGTAACTGGGTAATACTAATCGCACTAAGAACTACCCTCGTTAAAATTGCATCAATTGTGACAGCAGTGGCGGATAGCCACGAACTGGCCCGAATTTAGAGCGTCTGCATTTACAATACAATTGGGTTACAGTCTAGCTTTGTTATTTCAGTTTAATTTATTTATGGAAAAGTAGGTATGCATAGTAGTTGAGTCTCAACACTAACAGAAAATCTGATGAAACTAAAATGTGCAGAATGAAAAAGTTATCTGCAATTTTATAACTAGCCATAATTTACTCAAAATACCATGTACCAGAACATTATATTCTTTGGGTTCCATGCCTAAAGAGTAAAAATGGGACCCTATTGCTAATACGGATTCTCCGACCAGACGGGATGTGATGAGCAATTGCCCGGCCGATGTTTTCGGGCTGTTCTAGATGTTCAAATCGTGCGGAAAACTTTAATTGCAGGATTAGTTCTTAAGTGAAGCCATGGAGGTCGTCACACACGGGGGAATAGGATATAGGATATTTTTTATCCCGTTCATAATATGTTCCCTTGAGATGATTGTCACGGTGGCGAAGACTGACAGAAACCAATTACAGAATAAACGCTTTTTCCATCTGGTTTTCTCACAGTATACGATATATTATCATTTGGCGAACAGGTTACAATATGCTGTGTATCTATTATAATATATATGTTTAATACTGGTTTTGTAACACCAATGACAACCCTCAGCATCAGGCAACGGCGTTCTCGCCGCCGCCACCGGGATTCCAATCCCGATTTCCGGCCACCGCAGGCGCGGGCTTGCAGACAGTGAGCAATAGGTAGCTCGCTGTCCGGCCGTCCGGTAACTGTCCGGGCCAAGCCCAAATCGTCGACGGCGTGCACTGTTCCCGTGCGCCTCAAGGAGTTGTCAGCAACAGCAGGTACCCAGCCGGGTCGAAGCCTACTGGGGCCAGGGTTATCCGAAAGGGAACTCAAGCCCCGGTATGAAGGCTTGAAGGAACGGGGTGGGTTTTTTAGTCAGTAAGAGTCTGACACTATCTCCCGCTCCGCCCAAGAGCAGGGGTTGTCATTGGATGATTTTTCCCCAACGAAAAAAAAAAAAAGATGCGCAATGGTCAAATCATGCGAAAACCTTACAGATTTGTATCTGAAATGGTACTACACGCTATAATGGAGATGGATGCACAAATACCCTTAAAACTCGTTAAAAAATAAAAGACCGGTTTCGAAATTTGAGAAAAACCCTAGAATGTAATTTGGAACGATAACGAAACTGAAAGAAACAATCAAATAATAATTGATTACATAAAGTGTTTGAAGTGAAGTGTTTACTTAAAATGTTTAGTTTACATGTGGATGGATGGAGGGGGAGAGGGGGGAGGCCAAAGAATAGATGGATGGATTGTGTGAGAAGCGATGTGAAATAAAAGGGAGTTAGTGATAGCGTGACGAATGACAGGACGAGGAGTGGCAGGCGGTCGGCGACTTCTGCGAAGCAGTAATGATCGCTAAGGAGGAGGCCGACCGCATCAGGCAACGCCGCTCTCGCCGCCGCCGGGATTCCGATCCCGATTTCTAGCCACCGTAGGCGTGGGCTTGCGGACAATGAGCAATGGGTAGCTCGCTGTCCGGCCGTCCGGTAACTATCCGGACCAAACCTAAGACGACGGCGCGCACTGTTCCCGCGCGCCTCAAGGAGTTGTCAGCAAAAGCAGGGGCCCAGCCGGGTCGAAGCCTACTGGGGCCAGGGTTAAAGGGAACTCGAGCCCTGGTATGAAGGCTTGAAGGAACGGGGTGGGTTTTTTAGTCAGTAAGAGTCTGACACAACCTCCCGCTCCGCCCAAGAGCGGGGGTTGTCATTGGATGATTTTCCCCACCAAAAAAAAAACGAATAACCGGACAGAATGGAAGAAACAACGTGTTGCGCCGACCCCAAATAAAACGGGACAAGGGCAGGAAGATGATGATGATAAAGTTTTAAAAAAATCATAATTTTTTTTTGGCGCGATAAATAATATGATGGAATATATTGCGAATATTCTTTTTGCGTATTTAAATATTCGTTTTGACAAATGTCAAAACCGGCATTTTTTTTGACAACTTTAACTACGGCACTTTTGGCGCAGTAGTTGGGAGATTGGCTCATGTGCTGTGTATCCCTGGTTCAATTCCCACACGAAACAAATTTTTGTATAGCCTGCAGACAGTTCTTTCAGGTCTGGGTGTCTTGTGTATGCGAAATTACATATTATAAACACACATTTTTTATGGTGAGAAAATCATCAATGACAACCCCCGCTCTTGGGCGGAGCGGGAAATAGTGACAAAACTACTGACTAAAAATCCACCCCGTTCCTTCAAGCCTTCATACCGGGGCTCGAGCTATCTTTCGAAATTAACCCTGGCCCCGGTAGGCTTCGACCCAGCTGGGCCCCTGCTGTATTTATAAACACACCTACGATACAGGAGTAATTTCTACGAGTAGTATGGGGCAACTTTTTTTTATAAATAGGTCCCTTTTTAGACGGGTAATTCCCTGAGAGCCCCGATTCCCGAGTGCCCAATACCGGAAACACCCGAATGCAATTACATTGCATAAAAAAATTGCAAATTGAAAATTGCAATTGAAAATTGCAATTGAAAATTGCAATTGAAAACATTAATTTAATTCGTTTTTCTGTTGTTTTCAAAACTAACTTCATAAGGTTTTTACAAAGTTGTTTTCACTAGTTACTATGTCGACGTCTCGTTTTCTTTGTAGTGCAGCGTTTTTGTGTAAACTTCATTCAGAGTCAACAAAGGAAGAGTTTCTTTCTTTGTTTTTTCGTAGTTTGTAAAGCAAGAAGCGCTGTAAATTAATGAACACGTTAATTTTACTGTTGAAACGTTTATTTTTTTAAACGTGGTACAGGTCGCGCGGTGAATTAAGATCGCTCGGCAAAAGTGGAAGGGGCATGCGCAGTATTCAATTCTAAGGTCTATTTGGCGACGTGCGGGCGAGTGTGCGCCGACGGCGACACGTCATTGGATCAGTCGCTCTTCAATTCCCGCGTTGCGTTCATGCGTCTCATTGGATACTGTTGTACTTGGGTACTGTTGCTTGCGTTATCGTATTAGTAATACGTAGTGATAAAAAAAATAAAGTTTTAAAACGGCAAGCCAGAAAAATGGTTTACGACGTGAATTGTTACGTTAAGAAAGGAATTAACGAAATCATTTTTTTTTTAATTTTAATTTTAAAAATTTTAATTTTTCTGAATTTACCTACTTACAAGATAAATTACAAGCAAAAACTAGTGTTATTATAAGTTATCTTACTAAGGTTCTAACATACGAAATTAAAAATAAAATCCTAACATACTAAGAATTTCTGTGCGCAATTGTACACATGCGCCGATTGCCCCCACTATTTTCACCGAGCGATCTTAATTCACCGCGCTACCTGTAGTGGTAATCATCTAATGACTTCTTCCTCTCTGTGTGGAGCCAGAGGGCATTTCAGACTTTTACTGACTAAAACTTCACCCGTGTCCGTCTGTGTAAGGAATACGGGTTTGGCCTTCAGTAAATTCCCCGCGGTATGGTCATGTAAAGACGAGAGATGAAAAGCATGTTATTAAAAGAGTTATGAATTTAAATGTGGATGGATAGAGAGGGAGAGGGAGGCCAAAGAAAAGATGGATGGATTGTGTGAGAAGTGATATCAAAGAAAAGGGAGTTAGTGATAGCGTGACGAGTGACAGGACAGAGTGGAAGAAAAAAACATGTTGCGGGCACCCCAAATATAACGGTACAAGGGCAGAAAGATGATGAGATGATGATATTCCCCGCGGTCCTAGCTAGCGGGCATCGGCTCTGCTGGGCCCCTACGGTTTGCTGACATCTCTGGAGCGCGTGGATCACTACGCGCTATTGGCGACTGGGCTCGGTCCGCTCAATTACCGGACGGCCGTACGTCGAACTACCCATGCTCGACGTCCGCAAGACCTTCTTTCTTTCTTTTACAAAACCAAAATCAACCCGCCTTCGTGAGAAAGAAAAACTGTACATTGGAGGTATGTGGAACAGGGTATAAAGTCCTGCACACCTTCGTTGAAAATGGAGGATTCTGTCTAGTTTGGGCAACTGCCCGATAAATGATTTCGGGCTGTTGTGTACGTTCAAATCGCGCGGAGGACTTAAATTGTGCGATGTAGGATTTCGTAGTTTAGTTCTTATGTCATGCCATAGATGTCGCTACTGTACTATACGTAAAGTTTACATGCGCCTTATAGATATGACAGCAAACCGTAGGGGCCCAGCAGGGTTGAAGCCTACTGAGGGCATGGGTTGTGCGAAAAAGAACCCAGGGGCCCTGGAAAGAAGGTAAAGAAGGAACAGGAGTAGGTTTAATGATTTCCCAACTAAAAAAAAACTATACGTACCTACACTATGTCCCTACATCCCTTTCCGATGACGTGATCACAAAACGCCGCCATATTTCGCCCCCGTCATTACCACCCCACACACGTACACATTTTAATTTAGCCGACTGTACTATATCGGTTGTTTTATTTGTTATCGTTGCGTGAGCCTGATGTTAATTTTTAGAGGACGATGAAGGGATGACTGAATGAAATATAAATAAATTGCGGCGGTTAAATGTCATTTTATTTGCTGTTTATTCATGATGGAAATATCTTAGAACAAACTTTATTGTACACCAAAATAGTAACAATTTCACAGAAACTTCGATCTATGGGTAATCTGACAGCGATATCTTCCAGACATAATTATTTTTTGTGGAGCTTCAAAGCGTCTAACAGAAGTTTTGGTCTATGAATTTTTAGAATAATATTCTACAAAACATATATAACATCTAAAAAAACCGGCCAAGAGCGTGTCGGGCCACGCTCAGTGTAGAGTTCCGTAGTTTCCCGTCCGTCACAATAAGTGTACCCACTTATGAGTTTAAAAAAATGCTTGCATATACGATTATACTACAAACTTAGTCCAGAAATTATTTTGTAGAAACTTTTTGTCTTTTTGTACAAAAACTGTTCTTTCCATCAAGTTCAAAATGATTTTAGAAAGTCCTTATAAAGTTCTACTTCACAGATTTTTTTAATATTTTCTAAACTTATGGTTCAAAAGTTAGAGGGGGGGGGACACATTGTTTTTTACTTTTGGAGCGATTATTTCCGAAATTATTGACAGTATCAAAAAATGATTTTAGTAGACACCTATTCATTTTTAAATACCTATCCAACGATATATCACACGTTAGGGTTGAAATTTAAAAAAAAATCACTTCCCACTTTACATATAAGGGGGCTACCCTAATAAAACATTTTTTCCAATTTTTATTATTACCACTTTGTCGGCGTGATTGATATACATATTGGTACCCAATTTCAGCTTTCTAGTGCTAACGGTCACAGAGATTAAGCGAGGACGGACAGACGGACAGACAGACATGGCGAAACTATAAGGGTTCCTAGTTGACTACGGAACCCTAAAAAGCATGATTTACCATAGTTTTAAATTTTAATCTCATTTAAGTGAAATGTAAATTTCTTTATGAGCAATAAATAGATATCTTTAACCAGAAAGCCTTAAAAATTTAAGTAATTCTTTGTTTTTTCGGGTCCCTTTCTCACCTGGTACCTGAGAACCTAAGGTTTCATCCATGTGAAAATATGTCAGACCGCTTTGGGATTTTTTTTTTCCAGTGGGAAACTCATCTATAACATCCCCCCATCCCTCTTGGATGGAGCGGGAGATAGTGTTAGTCTTTTACTGACTAAAAACCCACTCCTGTTCCTTCTTTGCCTTTCGTACCGGGGCTGAGCTATCTTTCGAACCAACTTGTGTGTCTTCAAGGCTAGAGTGAATAGGCTCTTATTAAACTAGTGCGCCTCACTATCAGAGATTATATCACAGCTTACTTGCAGTCAAGCACTGGTTTATATCAATTAAAAAAAAAATCCTCAGTAGGACCGCTCTGTGAACTTAGCATACTATACAAATATCTCAAAACGAATAAATAATAATAATATTTATTTCAACCAATAAAATTACAATATAAAAATAGGTACTTAAATAAATCATTTGTTTGTTCGTTACACTTACATAGAAGCAGGTAGGTGATGCAACCAGCACCCTTTCTAAGTTATATAATAATATATAGATATTTTTTAGACACCCAGATCCGGAACACTTATAAATCTGTAGGCCATACTTTTTTCGTGCGGGGATGGAAATTGTCACTGAAATAATTTCAATTTTCTCGCTCAGACAATATACTATTGAAATATGTCTTATTTCCCTATTAATATAACATGTTTCACTTCATTTACAAAGTTCGTAACTTTACAAACAAGAAAAAACCTAAACGAAATCTATTTCTTTGAGAACGTTGAATAAAATTTACATGAAAATAGTGTGGATGTTAAAAATCGGGAAGTTTACATCGAAACTAATGAACTCAGCATTGTAAAGTATGCAAATATTGATGCAAATTTTAGAATTCACAGTCTTTGAGTTTGAAGACTTCTTCATAATATTAATTCATTAAACTCCAACTCTCATTGTCTTTCTATGGTGTCTCTAATTATGGTGTTCCAAAGGTTTTTGCTAAATATAAAAAAAAACGTACCTAAAGGTAGAATTAGCCGAGTCATTTCTCGTTCATTTGCGGCTTTCTTTCGGCATCTTTCTCTCGAAATGAAACATTTAAAATTAGAATGAACAAAAAGTGAGGGTTGATATTATTAGTGGATTGATCCAACAGTATTTGATTTTGGAATTCAGCATCGTTCACTCTCACTGCGTATTAAAAAAAAAAAACAGTTTGAAAATAAAGACAGGACTCAAAATGAAATTTTGCCCGTTTCATTTTGAGTCTTATAGCAGACAACTAAATTTAAACCACACAATGACCGATCAGCTAAACCGTGTGACCATACTCGTAGAATGATAGAAAAATGAAGTATACAGTCGAATGCACATTCCATTGAGTGAACTATCTTATTCCACCTTTACTATCAGAAGGAAACTAGACTATAAAACAGTTTTGACTTTACTATTTTTTTCATTGGCCTGCTATGCCGGAGGTAGTGGGTTCGATTTCTACCCAGGACAAATGTTTGTGTGATAAGCACGATCATTTTTAGGGTTTCGTAGCCAAATGGCAAAAAACGGAACTCTGTCTGTCTGTCTGTCCGTCCGTATGTCACAGCCTCTTTTTTCCGAAACTATAAGAGCTATACTGATGAAACTTAGTGAGTAGATGTATTTTGTAAACCGCATTAAGATTTTCACACAAAAATTTAAAAAAAAACAACACATTTTGGGGGTCCCCATACATAGAACAGAAACTCAAAAAATTTTTTTTCATCAACCCATACATGTGAGGTATCTATGAATAGGTCTTCAAAAATGAGGTTTCTCATATCATTTTTTTCTAAACTGAATAGTTTGCGCGAGAGACACTTCCAAAGTGGTAAAATGTGTGTCCCCCCCTCCCCCCTGTAACTTCTAAAATAGGAGAATGATAAATCTAAAAAAAATATATGATGTACATTACCATGCAAACTGCCAATGAAAATTGGTTTGAACAAGATTTTTGGTAAGGTTTGAATAATTAGTTTTTTTTAATACGTCAAAAATCTAAACAAAAAAAAACACTATTACCAAAACATCGATCAACGTTACAACGAACTACAAGAACTTTTATATTATGTTACTTGCTGCTACGGAACCCTTCATGGGCGAGTCCGAATCGCACTTGGCCGGTTTTTTTGTTCTGTGTCTTGGTGTAATAGTAAGTGTTTAGAAATATACAAGGTTACTTTTTAGTCGTTTTAATCCCGTGGAGGGTCGAACCGGTGCATGAAACACTATCGATTTGTAAAGATAAAATTAAAAAATAAAATACTTTTTTTTAATAACTCGAACCAATTCTCGCATAAATGAATAAAAAATGCAAACCATTAGTAAACACCATTCCACAATAACAATAATAATGCGTTCACCTAGTCGACGTGGACTCACTAAAAATAGTCAATCCTAGATCAAACACGCCTCCAAACCCTATTTGATTGGCAATGCGACGCGGCGCGCGACCCGTGCGCCCCGCCTTCCCCGCGCGCTAAGTGCATCGCGTGAGTGACACGTCATGGAATAATTCAGTTTCCCTCAAGACGTCATAGGTGTCGTCGCGCGAAAATAATGGCGTCTCGGAATTATGTGTATTCCAACCTGGAGTTGGTGAAGAAATCGCGAGTCTTGTGGCGCAGGCGACTCCACGTTTTTACAGTGCCAAACCAGCTTTCTTTGTGTTAAACGTGCAAGATTATGTATCCAAAGGAATGCTATGCTCTTGTGAAGTCTATCTAACCAGTGACGATTCGGAGGTGATTAGTTATTAGGTTTATAACAGCCCCTAAGACGACCCATTGACCCAGAACTCTTAAAACTTTGAACAATTTAACGTGTCGTTTAAGTGAACACTTTAAGTGTTAAATAAATAAAAATACAAAGGCGATTTAGGTAAGTACCTAATAGGACTTTTTTAAAATAATTGTAACAGAACTTTTTTTAAATCATTGTAATCAAAATTATTGATTCCACATTTTTAAATACGCCATAACTAGCAGGCCTGTAGAGATTTATTTTTACATGTAATGTAATTAATTACCTAACACTTTTAGCATAAGTAATTATTTTATTAGGAATGTCTTAGGCACAAAGCAGTTAAGTCCGCCCTAAGTCTGTAAAAGTATGAAGGAAATTTGGAACCATTTTATTTGTTTTACGCAAAGATCAGCTGAGCGAGTCAATGACCTTACGAGTACTTGAGCAGGCGACCGAGACATAGGTACTATCTCGTGGCGTTACCAATTGTTTCATGTATTTTGCGAGTATTACCTTATCACTTGCTGTTTTTTATTTTATTTTAAAAGTTACATCGCTCTACAAGCTTTGGATGAATAGTATTTTATAAGTGAAACCACCGGTTCAAAGGATTAAAACGATTAAAATTTAACGGTGTATAAGTATGTTTATCAATTGTCTAGTACTCGTAACACAAGCTCTGCTTAGCTTTGGACTAAACAGCCTCGTGTGATATTTGTCGAATATTGTTCTATTCTGAAGAACGCTAAAGAAACTATGGATATACTCTTTTTATCAATCTAATTACGTGGTACAACCTGTAACTGGGTCTTTAAGTCAAGAGTGATTAGGTTATTTTTAGGCAAACTTGCTCTATCGTCGACCACATCGTCGCTTACCTTCAGGAGAGATAGATAGACAGGTCAAACGCGAGTACATCTTATAATATAAAAACGAATCGCAAAATGTGTTGGTAAGCGCATAACTCAACAACGCCTGGACCGATTTCGCTAATTTTTTTTTGTTGTGTTCGTTATTATGAGGAGAAGGTTCTTATGGAAAAAAAAATGAAAATTAGGGTAGTGTAGGGTAGAGTAGGGTAGTGTAGGGTAGTGTAGGGTAGAGTAAGGTAGAGGAGGGTAGAGTAGGGTAGAGTAGAGTAGGGTAGGGTAGAGTAGGGTAGAGTAGGGTAGAGTAGGGTAGAGTAGAGTAGGGTAGGGTAGAGTAGGGTAGAGTAGGGTATAGTAGGGTAGAGTAGGGTAGAGTAGAGTAGAGTAGGGTAGGGTAGAGTAGGGTAGAGTAGGGTATAGTAGGGTAGAGTAGAGTATAGTAGGCTGAAGTAGGGAAGAGCGGGAGCGAAGCCGCGCGGGCAAAAGCTAGTCAATAATAAAAAAAATATATCCTGATCACATGACTGTTATTGCTTTTATAAGTGAGATCAGTGGAATAATAAAAAAGAAACAGGAAATAAAACAATAAAAATGAGCCAGTGGCATTATGAGATGACCAGTCTTGACTGACGGCGCCTGTTCACAGATATGACGCGTGACGCATGCACTCAGAAATCAGTTCTAAAAGATTTGTTCTAATCCATTCGAGTATATAATTATAAAAGACTGACATATCAACACACAGCCGAAATTACTGGGACCAGGAGTATGAATTTTTTACAAGGTTTCTTTTTATGACGTAGGCGAGCACTAAAAGAGGAATTTTCAAAATTCAGACCCTAAGGTTACACGGTGGAGCACACAATCGCGGTGTGCCCTGCTTGGGCGGAGCATCGCCGTGCCCTCGTGGGGGTGATCGGCGGCGGAGACCTCTCGCGCCGGGCCTTGGTCGAGGCCATGGTCCGGAGCGAGGAGGAGTGGCAGGCGGTCGCCGACTTCTGCGAAGCAGTAATGCTCGCTAAGGAGGAGGCCGACCGCATCAGGCAACGGCGCTCTCGCCGCCGCCGGGATTCCGATCCTGATTTCCAGCCACCGTAGGCGCGGGCTTGCGGACAGTGAGCAATGGGTAGCTCGCTGTCCGGCCGTCCGGTAACTGTCCGGACCAAGCCCAAGTCGTCGACGGCGCGCGCTGTTCCCGCGCGCCTCAAGGAGTTGTCAGCAACAGCAGGGGCCCAGCCGGGTGGAAGCCTACTGGGGCCAGGGATTATCCGAAAGGGCGCTCGAGCCCCGGTATGAAGGCTTGAAGGAACGGGATGGGTTTTTTAGTCAGTAAGAGTCTGACACTATCTCCTTGTTGGGTGTCAGTAAGAGTCTGACACTATCTCCTTGGGGGGGTTGTCATAAGATGATTTTTCCCATCGAAAAAAAAAAAAAAAAAAAAGACCCTAAGGTTCAATTTATACTAGCGCAGAGTCGAAGCGCATGGAAGCGTCTATCCAAAACTGAACATAACAAATTCAACCTTAACTCCACAGAGTAACGCACACATTACTTCTGAGATTTGAAAAATGCGCGTGAACAACGCTGACGCCGCATTCGTGCGGCTTTGCTTTAGTTGATGCGCTTCGACTCTGCGCTAGTATAAATTGACCCTGAGGGCATGAAATAGAAGTCCAAAATTTATATAGAGAAACCTACTTCACGCGAACAAAACCGTTGGTAGATGCTAGTCTTGTATAGTCTGATAAATTAACAGCCTGACATACAGTCTAAACACCCATTTGCCATCAAATTGTTTGTTTCTAAAAACTTGAAAATAAAACTAGAAATGTTAAAAACAAACCCTCTTCTGGCGTGTCTCAGCCACCGGAGCGTGAAGTGACAGCAAAATGGCAGATGTGGCACAAATGCCAGCAATTACCGGCGGGCTACTGGCACATCGCCATGCCTACTGGCGTGCCAAAACCTGGCACAACTCTGTTATTGCCATTTGAGCGTTTATTTTGTGCTAAATTGTGGTTTATGTAGTATTATTAGGTGTTGGCATTCACGGATTGTAGTAGATTTGAAGTGGTATTGTAATTTTGCGAAAAATTTCTTATTTTTACATTAAATGTTGTGCAACTCGATTTAATTTAAAGCAGGTTTTAGCTTGTTTTAGTAATGTATTTTTTAACAAACGTCATAATAATAATGATTTGATTTATTTGCACTAATATTACAAAGAGGTAAATGTTTGTTTTTATGTTTTTTTTTTTGTTTGTAGATTATAATCTCTGAAAGTATTGGTCCGAGGTATTCCTCGTAGCGCTCCCGTTTTGAAACGCTCCCATCTAAGCGCTCCCGTTTTATTCCTCCAAGCGCTCCCAAAAAGAGCGCTTCGAGGAACGATTAAAAATATTAAAATTTATTTCCTCGAAGCGCTCCCATGATTAACTTTCGGATAGAGATGGGACTATACTAACTGAAATTATCGATAATAAGTAGAACACATTGTTATAATATACAACTAGCGGCCCGTCCCGGCTTCGCACGGGTTTGGTAATTAATTATTTTTTTTTGTTTTATTGTAAATCCTTTAGTCCACCAAATAGATGAATATAATCTACCGACATATGTACCTATTCATATTTTTTTATTGTTTAGAAAGCTTATGATTTCTCTCCATTATGTTTCCCATTACTACCCCCTTCCCCGCACACCTCAATGTTTTTTTTCGGAAGTTTTTCGTAGAAATAAGGCAATGAGGTATCTATCGTTTACGTCAATGGTAGAAATGACTTTCCTTGTCCTAAGCGGGGCGAGAGAGTGTCAGACTCTTACTGACTAAAACCACCTACTGACTAAAATCACCTGCTCTGAGCCTAAGTGTTGTTATGTGATAATTATATATATAGTTTTATTTATAACATCCTCTTTGAATACCTACACAATAACATTGGTCCTTGTATACACATAAGAGTGCCGAAAGCAAAAAGGTATTATTCTCTCAATTTCGTAATTTGGTTAAGCAACTTCGATGTCGATGATGCACACATGAGTTTTTAAAAATTATCGATATAATTCATTACTTCATGCTTTTCCCTATTTTTAAACGTGGGAGCGCTTCGAGGAAATAAATTTTAATATTTTTAATCGTTCCTCGAAGCGCTCCTTTTGGGAGCGCTTGGAGGAACAAAACGGGAGCGCTTAGATGGGAGCGTTTCAAAACGGGAGCGCTACGAGGAATACCTCTTGGTCCGATTGCGAAAATTTTACTCAATACAACGCAATGTAGGTACTTCGTGCCAAGTGCAACTTTTTATACCCACACGACCGCGTTCACGTAAATGTCATATTGTATGAGAAAATACACTTTGATACAAGTGGAAAAGTTTATCATTACGACTTAGGCGGCATTCATGCTATGGGGCCAAAGGCTGCAGGAACAAATTTCCACGTAGCGACGGTCCCTACGTATATAAAGACATGTCCAAAATATAATGTTTTTTATTTCATTATTTACTTTGTTTAAACAAAGTAAATAATGAAATTAAAAAAATATAAATTTACTTTGTTAAAGTATCATCGGTAAGTATATCAAACGATGTTTTAATACACTTATGAAGATACAAATAAACGGGATTGATGTGCAACTCGTGGGGGTCGCTTAGCACCCAGCCTGATACAATGAATGTAATAAAATCGTGGTGGGGGCGAGCACGCGCGTTTTTCCACACTAGTTTGAAAAACTGTGAATTGCCTGCCTAAAAATGGATAAGAGCGGGTCTCAAGTACCTAAGTATATTGAAAAATAGTTTATCTATTTTATAAGCAGACAGCCGCGCTTATTCTTTTCTAGCATCTGCCAGGGGCTTCGCTTCCATTAAATCATTTTACCATACAAACTTTGGCCCCCCGTTTCATTCCCTTAGCATGCAGCATCTCTACAAAAAGTCACCGTGGACGAGGGGCCTAAGGCTATAGTAAAACTGCACACTTCGTCGCCCTCCACGCTAACTGACGTATCTTACAAACTGGCGTATCTGCACTGACATTACCTACGTGTTCATAACATTATTTCGAAAAAGTTCTCTATAATCGTCGTATCTGTATCGTGTACCGTTTAGAAGATAATCACGTATTTTGTTTTACGTAAGTGCAAAAGAAGGGAAAAGTATCCCCACTATCGTATCTTAAGGCTTTAGGGCCACTAATAAATAAAAGAATAAGCTAAGATTAATATAAAAAAAACTTATATTCATAAATAAAGCTACAGCTAATGCAACTACAGGAACAAGATGTATGCCACTTACTGTGGCAGAACACAGAGACACGTAGAAATATTTTGTAACAACTTAATACCTGTGTGCACAAATAAACTTTTTGTATTTGTATTTGTATTTTAAGATTTTAATGCCCGACCGAAAAACGGTCGCACTGGAAAAATATCAATTGCTAGTTAAGACAGTTAGCAGGGAGGGTAACTACTTACCTAGTGAAATGGTAAGTACCTACTCGTATTAAAAACAAAATCATCACTTTACAACCAACATTTGGCATTCCGCTTCAATGTTGTAACAATAAAACCACTTGCCAACACCAGATAGTATTATATTGCATCTGCCTGCCTTTTCCCAACTAAATATGTTGAGATTGGCTTCCAGCCTAATAGCATGTAGATAAACATCAGTACTTTACAACGAATAACTGTTTAACTGACCTCTACAACCCCAGTCATTGGGTACCAAGATACTTCTACGGCAGGATTCAAACGTAGCCATTGAAGTCTCCACCCATTCTATTCTCATCCAATAATATGGCACACCGTAGACGTGGGCTTGCGGACGGCGAACCACCCATTTCTCACCGTCCGCCGGCCGTCCGGTAACCGTCCGGATCTAACCCGAGTCGGCCACGGCACGTAGTGTTCCATCCTTACCTCATGGAGATGTCAGCAAAACCCTGGGGACCCAACAGAGTCGAAGCTTACTAGGGCCATGGGTTCGCTTCTGAAAGGAAAACCTGGTGCCCTTGAACGCTAGGCGAAGAAGGAACGCCAAGTAGCAAAATGTAGTCCTGTAATTGTTCTTGGAGCATAAATTTTTTAGCCCTATGGAAAACCTACAAACGTTTATAGAACCGCATTTGGATGCAGTTTATAGGATTATTACGCTCTGTGATCGTTGTGTTACAGTCCGATAAAGTGTAATCTGATTTTATAATAATTTTATTAAGTATTTTTACAGGATACGTTGTCCTATAAAAGTTCGGTAAACACACTGACTAAGCATAATTAGTCCTTTAACGACGTAGTGTGTGACGGGAATTGGAGTAATTGATCCTATAACAATCTAGCGCGTGCCACTACTGGTGTAATTGAACACACATTGATCAGCATTGTAGTGTTTATATCTATATAATAGATATAATACGTTGTCTCACGTACACAACCAGAGGGGGCGGCGTCGACGAGTCAGTCAGGCTATCTGATACAAGTAGAACGTAGTGATTACATACTCTTTGGATATGAGTGTCTCTTACTACTCTGTGTACGCACTGACGTATCTGGAGGTATATAGTCTGTGACGTGACGGTGGGACGTGCGGCCTGCGCTCGGCGGTGCGTAGTAGTGAGCCAGTGTAAAACTTGACCACCACCATTAGATATAATATATAATAGAGTAGTATTACCATCAAGCAAAGGATCACTACAAGTGGCGACGAGGATAAAGGTCAGTGAAATAAAAAAGGGCGCAATTTTCTAAACCAAAAATTTAAAAAAAAATGGCGGGAAGTAATGAATAGTTGTGTTGTTATTAGTCACAAAGACGAGCGTTCTCGAAACGGACAGTAAATTCATTTGTTTTATGATCTGTATTTCGGACGTTTTGCCCAATATCGATTCGTTTAACATTGTTATAAATGTAAATGTGTTACGATCGATAGATTGTTAAAGCAAAAATAAAGCAAGAAACCAATTTTTTTTTTGGATTTTTATGATCTGGTCACTTGGACCTTTAAGTCAATAAGAAAACAAAACGTCATAAAAAAAAAAAAAACAAAAACATTATTGGTTATTAACTAATGTGGCATAGATAATGTACACAACACCATTATACTCTCCTTATTCTTGAATAAAATTAAATTGACAGGATTGGCATTTTTTGTTATTGACGATAATATTTTAAATATAAAATACACTGCGTGTGATTTCCATTCAATTGGAATTGAGCTTCGGATTTTCATTAAATTGGAAATAAGCTTCGGATTTCCATTCAATTGGAAATGAACTTCGGATTTTCATTAAATTGGAAATAAGCTTCGGATTTCCATTCAATTGGAAATGAACTTCGGTTTTCCATTCAATTGGAAATAACTTCGGTTTTCCATTCAATTGGAAATGAACTTCGGTTTTCCATTCAATTGGAAATAACTTCAGTTTTCCATTCAATTGGAAATGAACTTCGGATTTCCATTTAATTGGAGATGAACTTCGGATTTCCATTAAATTGGAAGTACTCACATTGTGAATTGTCAAAAAAAAAAAAAAATTTATGAGGTGACTTTCATTAAATTGGAATTGTTTTGACATCCATTCAATTGGGTGTATTTTCAGGTCACCCAATAAGATCAAACATGGCGAATCAATTACCACCACCTGGGAAATTGGATCTCGAGGGAGATAGTGCATCAGTCGGTTTAAGATGGGAAAAATGGAAACGTTCCATACGAATCTACCTTGAAGCAGCTGATATCACGATTCCAACTAAAAAGAGAGCTATATTGCTAGTACTAGGGGGAGAGGCACTTCAAGAAATATTTTACAATTTGCCTGGAGCAAGCATAGGCCCTGAAGATAATGTTGATGTTTTTGAGGTAGCTATTAACAAACTAGATGAATATTTCCTCCCCAAACAAAATAAGACCTACGAGAGACACCTTTTCCGACTTGTTAAGCAAGATGCAGGGGAAAGCTTTGAAAAAATTCTAATCAAACTAAGGGACCAGGCAGCCAAGTGTAAGTTTGAAAAACCTGATGACCACATAATTGACCAAATATTAGAAAAAAGCTTATCATCAGAGTTAAGAAAAAAAATATTGACTATGGGTGATGAAATTACACTAGACAAAGTCATTACAGTGGCTAATACATTAGAAATTGTAAACTATCAACTGGATAGTTACGAACAAAGAGAAAAGAAGACAAACGAAGTAAATGCAATAAAAATTAGGAATAGAGAAAATTCAAGGTGGACTAAACAAGAAAAAGAATCTAATGAAGAGAAGAGGGCTTCAAGGTGTACTAGATGTGGCAATTTTACACATGTTTCACAAGGTTCTGCTTGTCCAGCAAAGAACAAGAAATGTCACGGTTGTGGAAAAATAGGCCACTATGAAAGATATTGCAGAACGAAAACACAGAAACGTAAACTCGAAAATCAAGAACAAGACAAAAACTATAACAAGCGACAAAAGACGGAAACTACAGTAAATGCATTAGAAAACGAAGAAGTATACATATTCAATTTGAACGATGATGCGACAGTCAAATGTGAAATAGGAGGAGTAGATTTAGATATGTTAATTGATTCAGGATGCAAATTAAATTTAATATCAGAAAAAGCCTGGGAATATCTAAAGAATAATAAAATAAATTGTTACAAGCAAGTGAAAGAACCAAATAAGATTTTATTAGCATATGGAAGTAAAACACCTTTACAGATCAAAGGATCCTTTGAGGCAATAATAAAAGCGAACGAGAAAACGGAACGGGCCATTATTTACGTTATTAAAGATGGATCACGAAACCTACTTGGTAAAGACACCGCGTTGCAATTAGGCGTTTTGAAATTGGGTCTGGGCATAAATCAAGTTGAACTAAAAACAAATACACCTTTTCCGAAATTCAAAGATATTTTAATCGAGATTCCTATTGATTCATCAGTAAAACCAGTTATGCAACCCTACCGGAGGATACCAATACCGTTAGAAGAAAAAATAAATAAGAAAATTAAAGAATTACTAGATTTAGATATCATAGAAGAGGTACATGAACATTCACCATGGGTTTCTCCTTTAGTCCCAATCATTAAGGACAGTGGTGATGTACGCTTATGTGTTGATATGCGACGCGCCAACGCTGCTATTTTGAGAGAGAATCACCCATTACCCTGTATGGAGAATTTACTACCTAAAATAAAGAAAGCAAAATTATTTTCTAAACTAGACATAAAAAACGCATTCCACCAAGTTGAATTACATCCAGATTCTAGATATTTGACTACTTTTATAACATCTAATGGGCTTTACAGATATAAAAGACTCATGTTTGGAGTCACATGTGCTCCAGAACTCTTTCAAAAAATAATGGAAAAAATGCTAATACATTGTGAAGGAGTTATAAATTTTATTGATGACATTCTTATCTGGGGTAGTGATGAGGAACAACACGATCTACGACTTTCCAAAGTGATGGAAGTGTTGAAACAAAACAGAGTTTTGTTAAATCAAGAAAAATGCATTTATAAAGTTCGGACAATACAATTTTTAGGACATGAACTAAAACCAGAAGGAGTAAAACCACTGCCTAAATATATCAAGAGCATATCTGAGTTTAGAGTGCCAAAAACAACAGAAGAGTTACAAAGTTTTCTTGGTTTAGTAAATTACATAAACAAATGGATTCCAAATTTGGCCACAACAACAGAACCGCTAAAGCAGATACTAAGACAAAAATTATGGAAAAAGGCAAATATAGAAGAATACTGGAAAGTTGAACAAAATGAAGCATTTGATAAGTTAAAGGAAATGTTATCAAGAATAGAAACTTTAGGATATTACGATACAAAAGATAAGACACAAGTTATAGCAGATGCTAGTCCTGTAGGATTAGGAGCAGTCTTAGTACAGATAGATAGTAAAGGACCAAGAATTATTGCGTACGGAAATCGAACACTCAGCCAATGTGAAAGAAAGTACAGCCAAACAGAAAAGGAGGCCCTTGCTCTGGTATGGGCAATCGAACATTTTAATACATTTCTTTTTGGTAAAAAATTTGACTTAATAACCGACCATAAGCCTTTGGAATTTCTTTTTAGTCAAAAATCTAAACCTTGTGCTCGTGTTGAAAGGTGGGTTTTGCGGTTACAAGCTTACTGTTATAGCGTAAAATATAAACCGGGTAAGAGTAATATTGCGGACCCATTATCAAGGCTGTGTAAATGCTCAGATCAGCCAAAGTCAGAGGATTATGTTCATCAGATAGTTGAACTTGCGAGACCTTATGCAATTCCAATGCAACAAATAATAAAGGAATCAGAAACCGATCAGGAAATCAGTAAAGTTAAGAAAGGAATTTATAGTCACCAATGGGATGAATCTGTCAAGCCATATAAAATATTTTCAGATGAATTATGCTTTTATGAAAATATTCTGTTGAGAGGAAATAAAATAGTTATCCCACAAAATCTCAGAAAGGAAGTTTTACTAGCTGCTCATGAAGGCCATCCGGGAATAGTGGGCATGAAAAGTCGCCTTCGCTGTAAGGTTTGGTAGCCTAGAATCGATAAGGACGTCGAGTTGATGGTAAAGAGCTGTAAAGGATGCACTCTAGTCAGCTTACCGAATCCTCCAGCACCAATGAAACGTCGAGAGCTTCCATCTGAACCTTGGATCGACATAGCCATGGACTTATTAGGCCCATTACCGAACAATGATTACATTTTAGTAATCATTGATTACTATAGCCGGTATAAAGAACTTAAAATTATAAAAACAATAACAAGCATACAAATAATTAAAATTTTGAAAGAACTTTTTAGTCGACTTGGTTATCCTCAATCAATTACTGCTGATAATGGCCGGCAATTTGTTAGTGAGGAGTTTAAACAATTTTGTCAAGACTGTAATATTAGGCTTTTTAACACAATACCGTATTAGCCGCAAATGAATGGAGAAGTAGAGCGGCAAAATAGAGATATAATAAAAAGGCTTAAAATTAGTTCTAGTGAAAAACGAGATATGAAAGAAACACTTTATGAATATCTTATGATGTATAACTCAACTCCTCATTCAGTTACTGGAAAGACACCGTCAGAACTTTTTTTTAAAAGAATGAACAGGGATAAAATCCCCATGTTGAAAAATATGAATGAACTGAACAATGATGGGGAAGTTAGAGATCGAGATAAGTTGCAAAAAGAAAAGGGGAAAGAATATGGAGACCGAAAAAGAAGAGCAGAATTACCAGAACTGACAAAAGGAGAGAAGGTGTATGTAAAAGGAATGGAAAAGACCAATAAGCTCTCAACTACATTTACTTCCACACCACACGTAGTGGAACAATCAGTAGGAGGAGATGTTACGATAAGGAACGAAGAGACTGGACAAAGACTACGAAGGAATGTTATTCATTTAAAGCGAGTGGAAGGACAATGGAAAACAATGGAAGATGAGACCAGTAAGAATGAAGATGAGAAAGTCGAAGAAGATGAAACGACTTAAATAAATGTTTATTTTTATTATTAAAGTTCATTGTTTATTTGAGTAAATAAAAATAATAATTACCATGATTGTTTCAACGAATAATGTTAATTACATTTATGCACTAAATAAAATTTGTTAAAAGGGAAGAGATGTAGTGTTTATATCTATATAATAGATATAATACGTTGTCTCACGTACACAACCAGAGGGGGCGGCGTCGACGAGTCAGTCAGGCTATCTGATACAAGTAGAACGTAGTGATTACATACTCTTTGGATATGAGTGTCTCTTACTACTCTGTGTACGCACTGACGTATCTGGAGGTATATAGTCTGTGACGTGACGGTGGGACGTGCGGCCTGCGCTCGGCGGTGTGTAGTAGTGAGCCAGTGTAAAACTTGACCACCACCATTAGATATAATATATAATAGAGTAGTATTACCATCAAGCAAAGGATCACTACAAGCATGATTCTGATTTCTGCCAAATGTTCATTTTTTTTGTATTTATGAGAAATTTGGAAAGCTTTAGATAATGGCATACTATGCTTACACTACAATTGCTATAAGATGGTGAGGTTGTCAGCTATGGGATCCATATAATGTAACCTATCGTTTGCTTTCATCATAAAGATGCACATTTTGATCCTGCAGTCATTCTACCCATGCTATGTAAAAAAGACCTTAAAGTTGTCCGAATGTGTTCATATGTCTCCCTTCTATCAGGTTCTATTATTACCAGCACTCACATTGTCTTCAGTACTCACCTTACCTTTTTTATCTAAACTTCAGTGAATAAGCTTCGACCACATTTAACCATTAAACCAGTTGTAAACTGCCACAAGATGGGGCTTCGTCATGAAATGCTAATCGAAGTGTATCGTAACATTGTTGTCGAATAAGACCGCAGTAAAAGTCGTAATAAATCATTGACCTACAACTTTCTCTAGTGAAACGGGCGCGTAGCTTCATAGACGCGTATTCGTCATAGCAACGTCATGCCGTCGTGTCGTCGTGTCGTCGTGTTGTTGACAGAGTTGTCGTTGTCGTCGTGTCGTCGTGTCGTCGTGTCGTCGTGCCGTTGACAGAGTTGTCGTTGTCGTTGATAATGTTTATGTAAGCGTAACGCAGGCGTCTAATGATGAATACGCGTATATAAAGGTAGAACTATATTGGGCACACGTGTGCTACGTACGCCGATCTAGGTACGTCAGTTTCCAAACATATTATATGACAACTGGACTTGTAGAGCTACATTAGGTCCACGCCACGCGACGCCACGCGACGCCACGCGATGCGGCACTACGTACAAATAAGGCGTTCACCACGTGTGTGTCGGTATAATGTTGTTCCCGCTTAGCTAAGTGTAAATGGATAGTAGGCCTATTCCGACCTACGACAGATCAGATACCTACCTACTTTTTAAATTGTCTCCAATTTATAAAAACAAATGACAAAGGTTCTTTCTACAATATGGATGTACATATTTTAATGTGTTTGAAGCTTTGGCAGTAATATGTAACTATCAAGTCAATCTTTTTCGGCAAACTACATTACAATGAAATTCTCAACTCCTTTTTACAATAATTTCACATGTTTTAAAGTTGCGGAAACACTTGAGATACAAACTTATACCAATTTTTCACTAGAATTAGAATATCCACTAGGACTAGGAATTCATTTGCGAATAGTATTTAAAATTTTAAAACAGCTGAACTTCATTTGAAGATAGAAGATGATTTTTTTTATTATTCTTTTTCTCCTGGATGGTCTTTTAAGCCATGTCTTCATATGAATAGTTACTTTGTTTAGATATAGATGACATATAAATTCTTACACATCTACAGATTTTTAAAGAGTTCCTAATTTGAAATTGAGAACTATACTTTTTATTGGGTGCTTTTCTTACTGGCCTATTCTAAAAACTATCAGTGTGACCCACGTAAGTTGAGAACAGCTTTCTTGGTTTAAAAATATCCAACAATTTCTGATTCAAAAGGTATTGCAACTATGTTTTACTAAGTTTGTACCAACTAGTTATTTTTCCTGTTTTGTTGCGACGAGGTTTAAGTAGTGGTAAAGTGCGCTAAATAATCGCAATGAGGTACCTGTAAACGGGCTAGAATGAAAAAACAAGGCAGCCAAGTGCGAGTCGGACTCGCCTGCAAAACCCGTTTTTTTATATACATTATAACCGCATTTTTACTACTTTAACTAAACCCAACTGTATTGCTTCAGTAGTCTTTTGCAATCCAAAGCTATGATAACTCTTTTCCTGATTAAACCCACATGTGTTTCTTTACTAGCCCTCGCGTTTGCGTTCCAGGGTTATAGTAGGTTTAGATTCCAAGTCGTCGACGCCGCGTAATATTCTACGCGTGCCTCAAGGAGTTGTCAGCAATCGTAGGGGCCTAGCAGGGTTGAAGCCTACTGGGGCCATGGGTCGAAGGAACAATGGCAAAGCAGAAACAGGAGTGGGTTTTTAGTCAGTAAAATTCTGACAGTACCTCCCGCTCCGACCAAGAGCAAGGGAGATGCAATTAGATGATTTTCCCACCAAAAAAAAAACAAAGAAAAGTGTTAAAGTAGGTATCATTTTCCAACAATCCCATGGTTCTAGTAGACAGCCCTATTGGGCCCCGTTCGTTTTGCTGACATTTCTTTGAGGCCCGTGTGGAACACAGCGCTCCGTCAACTCAGGTTTGCGAGCTATAAACCGCATCTGGAACGATAATAAGATAATTTCGTCGTTTTATGACAAATACATACGTAGATATATCGTTATGTCAGATATTTTTATTATTATTGATTGTTTTACTACCTTTTATCTTGCCTGAGAGTAAGCAACGATATGGTTGACAGAGCTTGTATACACTAGCTTCTGACGTTTTATAAGTGCCCATGTAGGTCTAAGTGATTTTTTTTTAGTATACTTGCTTAGAAGTAACCTTCCCTTTTGGCTCAACGATTGTCAGGTTATAGATATCAGGAAACTTGGCAGGGAATTGTATATGAATATATTCAGCCTATAGAAGAAGTCCAAGAAGTCACCCACAGGGTAATGGAAAGGACTAAACTCGGAGTGTCCTTGTATGATCGCATCAGAAATGAAAATATTATTATTATTATTATTTCTTTATTGTCAGGCAACTAAGGCCCATAGATAAAATACATAACATTACAATCTTATAAACAAAATAAACTAATACATATTGAAATATCACAAACAATAAACTGTTCATAATTAAACACGTAACATCGGCGTCGTGTTCAGCTGCGTGGTGTCGCGTAGCCGTCCTCGGAAACGTCGATACACGACACCTTTCGGCTAAAACTCCTCTTTTAAAAAGGTCTCCAGATGGTGGGTTGGGACTCGTATCACGAACGACTTGAAGTTGGTGTCGTGGCGAGAATCCGCAAGAACCAAATGCGCAGGAGAACCAAGGTTACCGACATAGCCCGAACAATCGCCAAACTTGAGTGGCAGTAAGCAGGGCACATTACTCTCCAGCCGTTCGGTAACTGTCCGGACCAAGCCCAAGTCGTCGACGGCGCGCACTGTTCCCGCGCGCCTCAAGGAGTTGTCAGCAACAGCAGGGACCCAGCTGGGTCGAAGCCTACTGGGGCCAGGGTTATCCGAAAGGGCGCTCGAGCCCCGGTATGAAGGCTAGAAGGAACAGGGTGGGTCTTTTAGTCAGTAAGAGTCTGACACTATCTCCCGCTCCGCCCAAGAGTGGGGGATGTCATTGGATGATTTTTTCCCACCATAAAAAAAAGGGCACATTGCTCGCAGAACAAATGGTCGATGGGGACGAAAGATTCTGGAATGGCAATCACATACCGGAAGACGTAGCGTTTGAAGGCCTCCCACAAGTTGGACCGATGACCTGGTGGGGGTCGCGGGAATCCGATGGATGCGAAACGCACACAGGACCGGTCGTGATGGCGACACTTGGGGGAGGCCTAAGTCCGACAGTGGACGTCTTTTGGCAGAAACAATGATGACGATGATCCAAGAAGTATCAATCTAGGTAAGAAAGTAGCAATGTTTATTTCATCTTTATTCCTTTATTCTTCTTTCAACTTGAAAAATATTGGGTACTTTAGTTAAACGTCCAAATTGATTTGTTTGCGTAGTTCGACTCGTTTGTATTCTGTGCCTTCAAGAGTTTACTATTGACAGGTTAATAGCCCATTCTCTTTTAACTGTCTCAAATAAAATTTGTTGTAAAATACATGTAATTTAAATGACTACCTACTAGTGAGCAATGTAACTGGCCTGTTCAGTTACGTTTTTTTTTAATCTTTATGACAAATATAATTTATTTATAAATGTACATTTTGATTATATTTCTATTACAATATGTAAATTTTAAGTTGAGTTAGACCTTTGCCACACCTGGCGGAAATCTGAAAGACCGGCGGCGGAACGTCAATAATACATGTTATCTATACATCTATACATATAAATAAAATTGGAGTGTCTGTGTATAATATTGAAATAACTGCTTTTTACTACATTCATATGAATATATATATACGGTACACATAGCAAAATAACATATTTTACAATTTTTGTCTGTCTGTCTGTCTGTTTGTCCGGGCTAATCTCTGAAATGGCTGGACCGATTTTGACGGGACTTTTTTTGGCAGGTAGCTGATGTAATAAGGAGTAACATAGGCTACTTTGATTTTAGAAAAAAATATAAATTCCACATCCTGTAGTCCACGCGAACGAAGTCGCGGGCACAGCTAGTTGCATATAAATTACAAATAGCGGACACAATACGCGGAGCGACCGATCTTCCGCGAAGTGTGCCCGCTATTCGTAACGAGACGGGTTTTTCGTCAAGTATGGCAAATGCCTTAGGCACTTAATCATTTTGTGCATTTTAGCATTATTATGTGGTGCTTTTCTGTAAAAAATTATGATAATATAATGCACTTAGCATACAGTGCCAGTGTGGAGCTCATTCACAGGATATGTGTCACCTCCTTTCCAGCCCAGCATGCACAACTACCTGCACCCTCCTTGACTTAAACGAAGCCAACGACGGAGCTGTCCAGGTGGCTAAATATTGGTCGGACAAAATTTGAGTCAAATCGACAAGAGAAGAAGACTTAGCATAGCATAGCATAGCATAGCATAGTCGGCCTTGTATATCACAAGTAATACGTATTATATTAAGAGCGCTATCACATTTTTTCTTGAATTTGAGTGTTTGATTCGAGTTTTGACGTCTGATTATGCTTTAGATACAACACAAAAAAAAAAAAAAATACGCCTATGAAATTTTGATCATTAATCTTGTAAGTGTTCTAAATAAATATATCAATTTGTTCACGTACATCAGTAAATTCCTTGTTTCCGCAAAGGGTGTTTCATAAAATTATGCTTTTGGTAATCTTTTGATGCTTTGGTACGCCGAAGATATAATCATTTAACCATTTTTTAAAATGTCCATGATACAACTGTACCTTCTACTTTAGAATGGTCAAACCAATTTATTACGATTCATACAGTAATATACCAAAAATAATTCTGTAAAACTGAGAAATATTGTCAATTTTCCGTAATTTTTATCTATGAAAGTATGATCCAAAATTATTTAGTGATTAGGGAGGCATTGCTATAATACCTGAAAAAAAAAATTGGTCTATTTAAAAGTAAAATAATATTTTAAAATAATTATTGTACGCAAAGCAAAAAATGAGTTAATACTTTATTTTGAAAAAAAAAAAAAAAAATGGCAAAGCCTCATGTTTGTTTGTTCTACGTAACGGTTTGCATGTGTGCGTTGCGTACTTCACTAGACGCATCGAGCGCAACTGATGCCGCCCATATTCTGATTTACCTAAACCCGAGCAATTCGATTTTGTCAAAGCGCTCTTAAATTAGATCGATTAGTGCGATTACCAAGTCAATCTAGATCATCAAGGTCCATTAATGGTATTACATGGATTTCAGAACTTTTTACGGTAGAAGAACTGAGTAGCAAGTCTTAGTTTTTTTTTATTGTTAAGTATTTTTGATGACATATTTTTTTCATTCCTGTTAACCCGGCCGTTACCGAAGAGTAGGCTTCAGGATGTAACTGTTTTATGGCACTGCTCGGGCGCTTGGGCCTTAAGCATCCAAGTGCTTAAGCCACTGGGCCATCACGACACTAATCTATCACCTCCACACATCAAACTAAATCCTAAACAGAACAAAAACAAAAAAAAAGATACGGAACCTACATCACAACCTACTCGCTTTCAATCTCCCTGAATAGAAAACCGTTAAGATAATCGTTCTCTTGTCGCTAATCTTATCACGGAACCCTAAAACACTCGCCGCAATTGTTATAGGCCTATAAAAGGGAAATAAAAACCGTGGGACGGCGATAACGGCGGTTACAGGGTTACTTATGACAGCCTGTAACTAAACCTGTACGTGATTATCCGTGGCTTATGGCTCTGGAATTTATTTCTCGAAATTATTTGTGTTTAATTGTCAAACAAGAGTCTCTTGATTTGAAACCGCCGTCATGTCGTCATCATCAGTTCCCGCTCCGCCCAAGAGCGGGGGTTGTCGTAGGATGATTTTCCCCACTAAAAAAAAAACCGACACCATTAACGACATGATAAATTATAGCTGCTGGTGGTCTAGCTTTGAATTCATCACGCTTCCGGTCCAATTCCAACCTCCGCCTAACTTCAAAGGCTTGCACGTGCTGCTACACACGACGTCTCCATTCAGGCCGATTTTGAGCCCGTTTCTCCCAAGTGGCGATGCGATGTTGACTATCCGTATACGTATCCAACCAACGGTTTTGCTAACATCTCTTTTAGGTGAGCGTGGACCACTAAGCGTCGTGGACAATTTGGGTCCAGACAATTAAAGGACGCCCGGACGGCGAGCTACCCATTGCTTGGCGTCCGCAAGCCCATGCCTACGGTGACTGGAAATCAGGGTCAGGATCCCGTCCCACGTAAGTCATCTGTTTCAAAGAAATTCTTGTATTTTTTTGAAAACAGACGGCAGACGACATATGTATATAGATGACGTCTAGATGTCATAATGCTTAATCTATGTGTCATACGTAGGCATTTCTTGTGTATTATTATGTAAAAACAAATCATTCCTCTTTATAATGTCAGTAAAAGTACTCTTAGAGATAATGACGTAATAATTTATCTAGATTTTTTTAATGTAGTCAACTCTATTCTGTGCTCTGAATTTTTTTTTGGTGTACCTGTAGCCACATCTATGGTGTCACATAATAACTAATTCTGCATCGCGCAATTAAAGAACAGCCCGAAATCAGGTCTGCAGGGCAGTTGCCCACCAGACAAAAAACCCGTCTGGTCGGAGAATCTTTCCTTTTCAAAGGAGGTTTGCAGGACTTTACTCTCTGTTCCGCATACCTCCGAATACCCAAATAACATTTTTCTTTTTTATGCTAGGAATAATATTACGCTCTCACAGCCACACAGCTGGATTCCAGTTATGGTATACGATTAATAATTCCGTGAAAAACACTTTGAATAGCTCGTTCGCGAAACTCGCGCGTGCCCAATTCGCGTTCTGTAATATTGAAAGAGTTCAATCTGAGTCTACCGGGTTTCCGCAACGCTATAGATGTTAAATATGTATTGAAAGAACTCTTTCTTTACATAATTATGTAATGTTTGAATTTAAGAGCTATACTGAAGATTGCTTAGTGTTATATATATGTATTGTAGAGCAGTGGTGACCGAATGGTAATGGCTCCGACTTACGACTTGTAGGTCGCGGGTTCAAACCCTGCCAGGCGCATTACTTTGTGTAATTTATTTCATTACCACTGATCTCAAAAACGATGAAGGAAAACATCGTGAGGAAACCGACATATCCTTGAACCAAAAATTCGAAGACGTGTGACATCCCGCGTGGTAAATTACGGCTCATTTCCCTCTCCTAGAGAGGAGGCTTGAGTCCCAGAAGTGGAAACATTAAAAAGGCTGATAATGTATGTTTGTGTTATGTATGTATTGCGTAATCGCATCAGGAATGAAGATATCCATTAGCCAAACTTAAGTGGCAGTGCGCCGGGCACATTGCTCGTCGAACAGATGGTCATGGGGCTGAAAGCTTCTTGGGTGGCAACCGCGCAACGATGACCTGGTAAGTACAGGACGCGAGAGGTTGCCGCCACAGATCGCCTACCAGGATACAGTTCCCATCACGGATCTTGAGCGGTTGCGCAGAAGTCAAATATTCGGTCTCTTTAGTGGTGCGAAGTGAAACGCGGGGGCGGGGAACGTTAGTGATTGGCTCGCCACACCATCGCGTCATAGACGTCACTCCTTATTCGTTCCCTGCATTGCTGCATGCATCTAACAACGAATACGATTGGCTCGCCAATGTATGGAATGCGCAAAGCGATCCCCACTCTGATGCCGAGCGCTCAAGATCCGTGATGGCAACTGTACAGGGTGGTGCTTTGCCCAAGTGAGGCACACCTCCACCGTATCCTTCGGATTATCCGCACAATGGTGACGCTCGGGCGTTTTTTCCACCTAATTCTGGTGCAGAAACCTCCTGAACTTACCATGTCCGGTGGAAACCTACGTCATGCGGAAAATGAGGACGCCATGACGACTCTGCCGCCAGTTCTCAATGTCCCCTCTTTTACCACCATGATTACGGTGTGCCTTCCATGGAGTGACCATATTTCTGACATCCATAAACATCATGTGGACACGGCATTATGCTGAGCGTTCGGCCGTTTAGCGCGAACGTGGCTCATAGGTATATGTTTTTTTCCAAAATGTTTGTTACTTAACTGTTAGTCTTAAGTTTGCACCTTTTCCTGAAAATAAAACGTTTTCCTTTCTTTCTTTGTTACCATAAACCAATAACTAGGTAACATAATGCCTTGTAAGTACAATAAAAATATAATCCTCACGCCTAAAATCAAGGGATACAATATTCTCCCCGTAACCCGTAATTATGAGACCTTCATTAATCAAAGCAACTCAACATTAATCAAAGCGGCTACCGGGTGTAATGATCGCGATATAAGTGAACATCCATATGCACTATAGGAACTCCAGTAAGTTCAAAGGAACTGCTTAATCTATACATCTATACCTACCTATAAATAAAATTGGAATGTCTGTTTGTAATATTGAAATAACTGCTTTTTACTACATGAATATGAATATATATACTGTACATACACAAAAATAACATTTTTTATAATTTTTGTTTATCTGTCTATTTGTCCGGGCTAATCTCCGAAATGGCTGGACCGATTTTGACGGGACTTTTTTTGGCAGGTAGCTGATGTAACAAGGAGTAACATGGGCTACTTTTATTTTAGAAAAAACAAATTCAAAATCTTGTAGTCCACGCGAACGAAGTCGCGGGCACAGCTAATTATATAATAAACTTGCTTCTGCCAGCTGCTTCACCCGCGTGAAAGTAGGTTTGTCCATACAAACTTTAAACCCCCGTTTTACCTACTGTATAAGCAACCTACTGACCAAATTTTAAGTTTGTAGGTGTTATAGTTTCTAAGATTTCGTGATTTGTTCAAGCAAACTTGCGAAAAGAGCAATAATAATAAAAATAATAACAATAAGTTTATTTTCAGGCTTTACTGTCCATAGTATTGTTAATATTGGTGTGTTAGTAACAATAGTGCAATACAACATCCCCTCGAGCGCCGATTGTACATAAGTCTGCAATGCATTTTGCATTTTGGAGAGTGTGCGCAGGAATTGCATGACTTGATTCCACCATCTCAATTCTACCATCGGACAAGCCGACGCACGGCAAGTATCCACGTTGTTGAAACACCTACGGTCCGGACTAAGCGTTTCGCCTCGTCATTTATACCGCGTACATCAAAGGACTGGAACAGTTTGCCCGCTGCGGTCTTCCTGTCTGATTATAATTTGGGTGTCTTCAAGGCTAGAGTGAATAGGCTCTTAATAAACTAGTGCGCCTCACCATCAACGATTGTATCACTGCTTACCATCAGGCGGGATCGCAGTCAAGTACTAGTTTAGTACCTACAACTTGGATGTCCTTGAAAAATGCTTAATTTTCGTGTTTTCCCCAAGTTCGTATAAAAGTTATTTGGCCGAAAACTTTGGTTTTTATACGAGTACATATTCTTCTATATATATTATATTATTTGTTAACTACACACTACACTATAAAAATCCAAAAAAAGTTTTTTTTTTATTTTTTTCTCAGTGCAATTTTCCGGGTCAATGAACTCCTGGCGCTCGAGGGGATATAGCATAGTCGGCCAATTAAGTTAGTATTATTAGTTTTTACTATTTAATACTGTCTCCACCCAATGTATCTGCAAGGGACAGTCCGGGCCGGCGGCAATCATCTTCAAAATGCTGTTGTCACTACATCCAGGCGCCTTAGTAAGGAGGCCGCTTTCTTACGCGTGATGGTGTCGAAACCATCTGTGCGAGCCTCTGCGAACATTCCCGATGCACTACAGCGCTATGGCAGTCCCAACAGCATCCTGAAGGAATTATTGAATTGGACACGCAGGGAACTGTAGGCTCGTCGCGTGTATGACAGCCACAGGCCGCTCATATAAAACGATTGACAAAACGCCGTATAAAAAAGCGGCCAAGTGCAAATTGGACTCGCCCATGAAGGGTTCCATAGCAGCAAGTAACATAATATAAAAGTTCTTGTAGTTTGTTGTAACTTTGATCAATGTTTTAATAATAGTGTATTTTTTTTTAGATTTAAAACGTATTAAAAAAAACTGCTTACTTGATCTCGTTCATGCCAATTATTGGTGGAGTAGTTGTTTTATCATTCTCTTATTTTAGAAGTTACAGGGAGGGGACATTTTACCACTTTGGAAGTGTCTAACCTCAATATCATTTTTGAAGACCTATCCATAGATACCCCACACGTATGGGTTTGACGAAAAAAAAATTGTTGAGTTTTTATTTTTGTGTGAAAATCTTAATGCGGTTCACAGAATATATCTGCTTACCAAGTTTGAACAGTATAGTTCTTAAAGTTTTGAATAAAAGTGACTGTGACATACGGACGGACTGACAGACAGACATGACGAGTCCATAAGGGTTCCGTTTTTTGCCATTTGGCAACGGAACCCTAGAAAGGGTTATTTTGACGTTATTAGTACAACGAGTGAACCTGCGGACGAGCATATTACTTCTCACAGACAATGCCCTGCGTTCCCTCTCTATATCTCCGTCGTTCTTTAAGTCACTTGTGATAACGTGGCCAAGAAAAAAGAAATAGAAAAAAAAGAAAAGAAATGAAATAGAAATTTAGACACTTGCGTGTTGGTGGAAGTTGAGAGTGGCAGGGCGAGTACCAGCCAGCAAAGGCGCGGGTTTGCGTACGGACAGCCATGGGTAGCTCACCGTCCGTCCGTCCTGTAAAGATCAAGTTCGAGTCAATGTCAGAAAAATTGTAGAGGCCAGTTATGGAAGACGCCTGTTAGGGCACCAGATTGCTCGAAGGAGTTACCACCGCCTTCGCAATAAAGAGTAGGTACACAAGGAATACTGTAGGTAATAAAGTAACCTGTAGGCAAGCGTGCTCTATTGTCTACCATATCGTCGCTTACCATCAGGTGAGATAGTGGCAAAACACGAGCCTTTTAATATTAATAAAACTAAAATTAAAATAAAAAATATGAAAGAAAAGAAAGAAAGAAAGAAAAACAGTTTATTTACGCGTTAAAGAGGTGAGAGATTAGAGAGATCTTAAAAGTAGGTAACAGAATATAACATCAATAATAATTAATAGGGAGGATATGCGTCTCCTCCGCGCAAAACGGCCGAACGCTCAGCATAAAGCTGCGGCCTCACGCATAATGCGTTGAGCTCACAGCGCTGGTTTTCAGCGTGGGCCGGTCGCTGTGTCGACATAAAGACGCTGGAACGGTGCAGTAAATAAACGTAACTAAAAATAAGTATAGAAAACTTATAAATAAAAATAAAATAAATAGATAAGCTGACAAATACAATTTTATAGAGTTTTATAAAGTGGCAACACCACGATGCGCCCATAGCTCAATTTGTGCAACTTGTCTTAGTAATCTGTGGTAATTTCATACACTATGGCAAAAACACGAATACGTGATTGGAATATGTTTTTTTTCATATATCAGACATGTTCTCATATTAAAAATAACATTACCTTTGAAAGATTGATGACAACAGTGATTTTGTAAACGAAATTCTCTGTATTCTGCCATTAAATAGTGTCTTGAACTGTCCGTTCATTGTTATGTAAGCGAAGATTCAATTTGAGTCCAGCTAAACTGTCCAACCAGTAGCCGCTTATCTCGACCGGAATCGAATTGCCGACATCTCAGTTGGTCCATCGCCAGAACCGCCACTCCTGGCAAACTTGCAACCTGCCATACCTACTTATATTACTTTGTAGTACAATTTAAACTTTGAAACTATCGAGATAAGTCTGCTTTTCCACCAGAGATGTGCTATGCAGCTAAGCTGCGAGTAAGATGCGCAGCTCGATAATGAGCATCCATAGCACGTATTCATAGCACACATCCCTAGCAGTATAGCACGCCTTCCATATAAAAAACGTGTCTTAATTGACATCGATGTGGACGAATTTTTTGATGCCCTCTGAGATCCCTTTTTTTCCCTGTTTGTACTTCTTATTATTTTAAGTTTGTATAAATGGTGTAAGGGACAGCCCTTCACAAACTTTAAGGGCTTGCTCAGTAGATGAAACTGAACAACCTACCATAAAACATTTTTTCAGGAAACGAAAAAAAAATTCAGCCTCTCCATACAAACTGTCCAATCAAGTTAATAATTTTGTATGGTGAGGCGGATTTTTTTTTTCGTTTCCTGAAATAAATTTTTATGGTAGGTTGTTCAGTTTCGTCTACTGAGCAAGCCCTTAAAGTTTGTGGAGGGCTGTTCCTTACACCTTGTACATCTATTAATTTTTAGTTATGATATAATATATAGTTAAGATGTCTTAATTGGATCTATTTCCACCAGTGCTAAGCTGCGGGCTTGCGGACGGCGAGCAATGGGTATGTGGGTAATGCCGTCCGGACCGAGCCCAAGTCGTCGACACGTACTTTTCCCGCGCGCCTCAAAGAGTTGTCAGCAACCGTAGTGGCCCAGCACAGTCGAAGCCTACTGGGGCCAAGGGTCTGTTTCCGAAAAGGAGGCTCGGCCCCGGAATGAAAGGCAACGAAAGAACGGGGTGGGTTTTTTAGTCAGTAAGAGTCTGACACTATCTCTCGCTCCACCCAAGGGCGGGGGATGTCATCTGGGTGATTTGTACCCACCGAAAATAAAAAAATCAAGTGCTAAGCTATATGCACCAATGAATATGATTGGCGGTTATCAAATGCAACCATAGCAAAATAGCATAGCACATCTCTGATGGAAAAGCACCCTAAAGCAGTTGGGCGGCACTTTATGGTAAACGGCTTTTTGAACTTTTTAGACTATTGACAAACAAATGCGCTTCATCATCAACGATTGCATTACTCCTTGCCATCAGGTGGGATCGCAGTCAAGCACTAGTTTATAACTAGCAATTTAAAAAAAGACCATTAATTTCCAATAATGCTGAAAAATCTGAAGTCTGTTATCAGGAGTCATAAAAGTTGATTAGCATATTGAACCTTATCACTTTCTAAGGTTCAAAAATGAATATAATAGAGAGTTCAATGCAATCAATGCCTTTATTCTTTGAACTTGGTGGCCAAAATCAATTTAACGCGATCACGATCGTTCCAATCAGAATAAAAATATCTAGAGAGTAGAAATTTACATGTTGGCAAGCCAATTACGGATGCCAGGGACTGTAGAGTCTTAATTCTAACCTTCGCTTCGACGCAAAAAGGGATATTAAAAGACTGCTGTTTGTGTGTTTGTTCCTTCCACCGTAGCTGAAATGGGTGAACCGATAGTGAGCAATGGGTAGCTCGCTGTCTGGCCGTCCGGTAACTGTCCAGAGCAAGCCCAAGTCGTCGACGGCGCGCACTGTTCCCGCGCGCCTCAAGGAGTTGTCAGCAACAGCAGGGACCCAGCCGGGTCGAAGCCTACTGGGGCCAGGGTTATCCGAAAGGGCGCTCGAGCCCCGGTATGAAGGCTAGAAGGAACGGGGTGGGTCTTTTAGTCAGTAAGAGTCTGACACTATCTCCCGCTCCGCCCAAGAGCGGGGGATGTCATTGGATAATTTTATCCCACCATAAAAAAAAAAATGGGTGAACCTATTTTGATTCGTTTTTTTTCTTAATGGGGCTGGTTATCGAAGTGGCGCTCTCGTCGATCTGTCCCAAAACAAAGACATTTTGTATTGAAGTTGTAAGTAAAAATTGTTTTTTTTTTTTTATAAAAATGACGGGTTTTTGTGTACCTACATAATGCTCGGAAAATGCCACACACCAGTTTCCAAAGGACTATAAAATTAAAAAACTATGGCTTAAAGCAATTCGTCGCGTAAATTTAATTCTTCCTTTACATTTTTAACTGACCATGTCGAAACCATCTACCAAACTCGAAAGAAATAACTTCAATATCGCTCCCAATAACACACAAAAAATCTAGCATCAAATCACAACATAACCTCCACAACTATAGACAACGGACAGACATGTGAGACAGACGTATTCATACGTCTTTCCCACATGTCTGTCCGTTGTCTACAATCAGCTTTCACTTGCCAGCCTCATTGAAAGCAGTACCCCAAGCCAAGTTACTAATCTGCAATGGTTAACGCTTGTAGAAAGCTTCAAATGTACGGGAATGACGTCGTCTTAACGCTCAGTCACGTGGTCAGAACAAAAGAATTGGCAGCAAGGTCAACTCGCAGCGTTCGGCGCAAGCGAAACGTTTGTAACTTGGCTAGGGGGGCTGGTTTTCTAGCGATAGTTCTTAGACAAATGTGATGAATTTGATTTAAATCGGTTCAGTCCGATATGTGGCGTAATGGGGTATCAAATGAAAGGGTATAAAATGTACATTACAACACATTACAACATTGTAGCGGTCTTTTTTTTTTAATTTTACGTTTTCTACCGGAGTCTGTGTTTCCTGATTGCTGCAACCTATGGGTCTTTAAGTCATGACTGAATAGGCTTCTTGGATACCGTGCTTCATCGTCGGCCACATCATCTCTTACCATCGGGTGAGATATAGTGGTCAAACGCCAGCTTTAAAAAAGTATACCTATGTATCTAACACTATTGTACATAGTATTTAAATAAATAAAATGAGAAAAGTACTTATTTACAATTCCATTCGATTTTATAAACTTGCGTTATTTACAATGACTTGGTGACATTATATTTATACTCCATATAATTTTATAGTAGTACTTGACTCCTACATTTTAATACCTTCCCACGTTTTAATACCTTAATAAAGGCCAGCCGAAACGTTCAATAGGTAATAAAGTTTGATTTTAAGACCGTCCCATTATCTGAGAAAAGAGTCCTGAATTCTGTACGGCTATTAAAAGCAGATGGCGGTCCACATTGACTAAATAATAAAAATAAATTTGGTACTTTGAAACTCATCATCATGAGGCCACCCGGAGAAAGCGGTGGAGTATACTGTAGAGGCCCCGCTTGGGTAGAGCACCGCCGTGTCCTCCTGGGTGCGATCGGCGGCAATGATCTCTCGCGCCGGGCCTTGGTGTAGGCCATGGTCCGAAGCGAGGAGGAGTGGCAGACGGTCGCCTCCGCAGTAATGCTAGCAAAGGAGGCGGCTGCGAGGGGCAAGCAATAGTTATCCGACCGTGCGGTAACCGTTCGGACCAAGCCCAAGTCGTCGACGGCACGTACTGTTCCATGCGCGCCTCAAGGAGTTGTCAGCGAACCGTAGGGGCCCAGCAGGGTCGAAGCCTACTGGGGAAATAAATTCGCTTCTGAAAGGAAAACCCGGACGTGGTCTGAAAGGAAACGAAGAAACCAGAAGTACCAGAAGTGAGTGTTAGAAAAAGTCTGACAAGCTCTCCCGCCTAGCCCAAGAGCGGGAGATATCAATGGATGATTTCACATAAAAAAAAAAATCATCATGATCGTCTTTTCAGTCGTAAGACGTCTACTGTTGGACATAAGCCCCCAAATGTCGCCACAACGAACAGACCCGTGCGTCTCGTACCGATCGGACCCCACGACCCTCACCAGGTCATCGACCCACCATCATCTTCCTGCCCTATGTCCCGTGTTATTTGGGGGCATTCTAACCTGTCACCCGTCATGCTATCACTAACTTCCTTTCTTCCTTAACACTCTACACACAATCCATCCATCTTTTTTTTTGGCCTCCCTCTCCCTCTCCACCCATCCGCTTGTATACTCATAATTCTTTTAGTGACATGCGTTTCAACCCTCCTCTTTACATAACCATACCAAGACAAACGCATCCCCTTTCAACTTTTCAGTCGCTGGCGCCACTTTCAAACTTCCTCTAATATGCTCATTTCTCACTTTATCTTTTCTCGTCACACCACACATCCATCTCAACATTCTCATCTCCGCTACATGCAATCTTTTTTCATCCGACCACCAAGGATCACCTGGTCATAGACCCACCAAGACAATGTAGGGAATCGAGAAATAAATATTGGCTTGCTCACTTACATTAGGTAATCTAAGTTAGCAAGCCGTCTCTGAAAGAATGAAAAAAAAAAACATTTTATTTGCGGGAAATGGCGCAATCATATAACTAGTTTACAAATTATAGGCAATCTATTAGGAAAATATGCGCCACGTTCGCGGAATATGGCCGAACGCTCAGCATAATGCCGTGACCACACGCATAGTGTGACGAGTCCACAGCGCTTGTTTTTATCGTGGGCCGGTGACGGTGACGAGTTGACGACACAAGTGATAAATGATATTTATTTTAAAAATACCTTTAAAAAAAAAAAAACACTTTTACACGTCAATTTTTTTTTTTCGTCAGTTTAAACTAGATGAGATGTCGCTCTTCTGTCGGAGAGACTTATAGTCTATCCCGGTCACCAGGGAGACTGGAAACGTCGAGAGATGTCGTGCGGTGTTCCGCAGGGGTCGGTACTAGGGCCAACCTTGTGGAACATCGGGTACGACTACGTGCTGCGCGGCGACTTCCCTGACGGGGTCAGCGTGGTTTGCTACGCAGACGACACGCTGGTCCTAGCGCGGGGAGAGTCGTACCAGGCGGCGGTCGCTCTAGCGACACGCGGGGTTGCGATGGTCGTTGATCGGATCCAGGAGTTGGGACTCAAGGTGGCGCTTCACAAATCCGAGGCGATGTGTTTCCACGGTCGCCAGTCTTGGAGCGCGCCGCCATTGAGTTCCCAACTAACGGTAGGAGGAGTTCACATCGGTGTCGGGTCGACGATGAAGTACCTGGGACTCGTCCTCGACAGCCGGTGGAATTTCGTGGAGCATTTCCGACGTCTGGCTCCCAAACTCAACCGGGCTGGGGCTGCGCTCAAGCGGCTCCTGCCCAACCTTGGGGGTCCAGACGCCTCCTGCCGGAGGCTCTACGCGGGGATCGTTCGGTCCATGGCCCTCTACGGGGCGCCGGTGTGGGCGCCGTCGCTGAAAAAGCAACCGGCGGCCATACTGAACGCCTGCCAGAGGGTCATGGCGATAAGGATGGTGCGGGGATACTGCACGGTCTCCCGCGAAGCGGCGAGCCTTCTGGCTGGCCTACCACCGTGGGATCTGGAGGCAACAGTCCTTGCACACATGCACGATATGCGCGTGGAGATGCAACGCCGGGGTGAAAGTCCGCTGCCGCGACAGGTCACGGCATGGCGGACAGAGCTCCGGCGGGATCTCATGGTGAAATGGCGTCAGCGACTATCGCAACCCAGTGCTGGGCACGCCACAATCATGGCGGTAAGTCCCCTCTTTGAGGCGTGGCTGGAAAGACCTCACGGCGTCCTTACCTTCCGCATGACACAGGTACTCACCGGACATGGTTCGTTCGGGAGATTCCTGCACTCGATTCATGCGGAAGTGACGCCCGGGTGTCGCCACTGTGCGGAACGCCCGGAGGACACGGTGGAACACACAGTCGAGGTGTGCCCTGCTTGGGCGGAGCATCGCCGTGCCCTCGTGGGGGCGATCGGCGGCGGAGACCTCTCGCGCCGGGCCTTGGTTGAGGCCATGGTCCGGAGCGAGGAGGAGTGGCAGGCAGTCGCCGACTTCTGGGAAGCAGTAATGCTCGCAAAGCAGGAGGCCGAACGCATAAGGCAACGGCGTTATCGCCGCCGCCGTCGCCGGGATTCTGATCCCGATTTCCGGCCAACGTAGACGCGGGCTTGCGGACAGTGAGCAATGGGTAGCTCACTGTCCGGCCGTCCGGTAACTGTCCGGACCAAGCCCAAGTCGTCGACGGCGCGCACTGTTCCCGCGCGCCTCAAGGAGTTGTCAGCAACAGCAGGGACCCAGCCGGGTCGAAGCCTACTGGGGCCAGGGTTATCCGAAAGGGCGCTCGAGCCCCGGTATGAAGGCTAGAAGGAACGGGGTGGGTCTTTTAGTCAGTAAGAGTCTGACACTATCTCCCGCTCCGCCCAAGGGCGGGGGATGTCAATGCATGATTTTTTCCCACCATAAAAAAAAAAAAAAAAAAAAAAGATGTCGCTCTGTCCGTCTATTTGTCACAGAGTGGTATTTTCTATCTCTGAATTAACGCAACAAATTAATAATAATATTATAATTTATTTAATTTAAAAACACTAACTAGGTAATTGATATAATGGTTGAACAATATATCCACTGTATCCGATGCCCTTTTTTGGTGGGAAATCGTCAAATAAGGCCACCAGCTCTGGGAGGAGCGAGAGGGAGGGTCAGACTTTTACTGACAAAATTTCACCTGGGTTCCTTAAGCTATCTTTTGTAGTCCCGCAGCCCTGGTAAAAATGGGCACGCCACAATTATGGCGGCAATACCCCTTTTTTCGGAGTAGCTGGAAAGACGTCACGGCGTCCTCACCTGCCGTATGACGCAGGTCCTCACCGGTCATGGTAACTTCGGGAGGTTCCTGCACCAGATCCGTGCGGAAGAAATGCCCGGGTGTCACCATTGTGTGGACCGCCCGGAGGACACAGTGGAGCATACGGTGCGCCCCAGCTCGGGCCGCCATGTCCTCATGGGGCGATCGGCGGCAGCGATCTCTCGCGCCGGGCCTTGGTACAGGCCATGGTCTGGAGCGACGAGGAGTGGCAGACGGTCGCGCCTCCTTCTGTGAAGCAGTAATGCTCGCAGAGAAGGTGGACGCACGCGCGAGTGAACGATCTTCACGCCCCAGCCGCCGCGATTCTGATCCCGATTTCCGGCCACCGCAGGCGCGGTCTTGAGGACGGCGAACAATGAGTAGCTTGCTGTCCGACCGTCCGGACCGAGCTCAAGTCGTCGCGGCGCGTAGTGTTCTACGCGCGCCTGAAGGAGTTGTCAGAAAACCGTAGGTGTCCAGCAGGGTCGAAACTTACTGGGGCCATGGGTTCGCTTCTAAAAGGAAAACTCGGCCCTGGTATGAAAGACAACGAAGGAACTACTGGGTGTGGGTTTTAGTCAGTAAAAGTCTGACACTATCTCCCGCTCCGCCCAAGGGCGGAAGATGTCATTAGATGATTTCTCACTTAAAAAAAAAAACATTTAGGTGTAGGTAAGTGTAAACATTCAACAGTCTTCTTATTTCAGCTGAAATGATGCTGTGATGATGATAATGATGCTGTGATGATGATAATGATGGTGTGATGAAGATGATGTGTAAACGTTAACATCGTGTTTTCATCACGAGATTTTTTGCTGCTCAGCATTTCGCTGTGTTGCTTGATTGCCAGCAGTTTCATGAAATGACAACTCTAATGTGTATTTTGTTTTCCTGCCAACACGGAAAACGAACATTAAGGATAATGTATTTCCTGATTTAATGCGAAAATTATATGTTTGTTATTTATAGTTCTCCCTGCGTAGGTAAATGAAAACAGAGTTATTACTATTCTTTTTTTAATTTGATATAAACTAGTGCTTGACTGCGATCCCACCTGAAGATAAGCAGCGATGCAATCGTTGATAGTGAGGCTCACTAGTTTATTAAGAGCCTATTCACTCTAGCCTTGAAGACAACTAAATTATAATCGGACGGGAAGACCGCAGCAAGCAAATTGTTCCAGTCCTTCGACGTACGCGGTATTTACGTAGAGGCGAAATGGTTAGTCCAGTAGTCGCAGTTTGGCTAAGTGCAATTGGAATTCGCACACAAATGGTTCCGTACTTCAATATGAAAATTGAGCAACAAAAAACGCCGACAAAATAACGTTTCTTGTATTAATAGGAATCTTTTTTTTTTATCTGTTATAAACTAGTACTTGACTGCGATCCCGCCTGGTGGTAAGTAGTGATGCAATCGTTGATGGTGAGGCGCACTAGTTTATTAAGAGCCTATTCACTCTAGCCTTGAAGACACCAAAATTATAATCAGACGGAAAGACCGCAGCAGGCAAACTGTTCCAGTCCCTCGGTATTAATGACGAGGCGAAACGCTTAGTCCGGACCGTAGATGTTTCAACAACTGCTCTTTTAATTTTTAACCTTTGGCAATAGAAATACCTGCATTACATTCAGTGAAAATTTTTAACTCTACTTTTTACGATGTATGAGATACAGCCCTTTGACAGTCAGACAGACTGACGAATGGACGGACAGCACAGACTTAATAATAGGGTTCCATTGTCATTCTTCAGATACGGAACCCTGAAAGCCAATTTAGATGAGTTATGTGTTGTTTAACGTAAGACTCAACCATTCTGTCTTGTATGCTGGCTTGTATAGGTATTTCACCTTAGAAACACACACCTTATGTTTGTAATAAATCTTACAAGAGTGTAAACTCTTGATATAAGTATTATGAATAGGCAATTTAAAGTAGGTACCGTAAATTGCGTCAAAGTTTGATGAATAAAACAAAGTAACGAATGCTTAAAATTATACCATATACCGTGACATACATGATGTTTATATATCTTGCAAATATGTTAACAGCGTGCCAGTTAGGTGCTTGCTCAAGCCATTAACTGGCATACAAACAGCTTTGTTTTACAGACGTTTCCCCGTCAAAGCGAGGATTGGCTTTAACGCATGAGGAGAAGCGCTAAAAGAATTCTGCTCACGCCAAAAAACAATACTTCAATTGTTTTCTAATTTCTAAGAGACAACTTGACAGACCAAGCTTTTCAGTATCTAGGTATTCTCTTAAGTATCGAGAAATTCATCCCGTTTACTTTAAATCAACTCACGCTCTACTAGTGCCACTGGGGCCGCGTGGGGAATGGGTTGCGCAGACTGCATGTAACCTAAAGTGCAGGGCCTCAAGTCTGCTATTAAAATAGTGTCAGAATGGTCTATCATTGATGTCATAATTGTCGATTTTTACAAGTTTGGTAATCTACTAATATTATGGCGTCATTATGACTTTTCAATGGTCAACCACTGACACTCCATTGAAATAAGTGGCATAGAATAGTAATCTCGTACATATTGACAAATGAATATTTGACTTATGCGGTAAACTGCTAAAACTTTGACAGTTTATTTGATCAGTGTTCTACCATTAGAAAGTTATTGTGCAGTTATTGGTTTTAATATACTCGATATTATCATTCTACCACAACTATAAGATACCACTGACCGAACAATGATCGATCATTATGAATTAGCAGATTACGAACTTTTAGCAAAATGACAATGTGATCGTGTTGGAATGACGACTTTATAAAAATAGCAGACTTGGGCCCCAGCATTTTGCTCTTTCGCGCGCCTATCAATGTACGTATTATTATTTTTGATACTTATATGATTTTTTCATTTATTTATTTTACTGTTCAATTGAAATATTCTTGAACTTTTAGTATAATTATCAGCTTCAAATCACACGTAAAATGAATGATCAAATTCATATTATTGCCTAAAAACGCTCTAAAAGTATATTTTTTATACTCAGTACCAACTCTCTCTGGGCCTTCATGGTGGACGTAAGTGTTATTTGCAGCACTTCACTTAGACGCAAACTTGCTAGTTAGTTACTAACACAGAGTGGAATGGAAGGAAATAAATTAGATTCCTACTCGAGTAAAGGCGTCTGTAAATTAGCTATCAGTTATACTGACGGTTAAATTAGACTGCGCATTTGTTTCAAATTCCTACTTACCCAACTTCTTGTTTACGAAGGCATAGAAGGAACATAGAAGTTAGTTTTAGTCAGTTAAGGTTGAAAGCTAGCGTTCCAACTAAGGTCACCATGGTTTCTGTGTCTTTAAATTTAACTTTAAATTAATACAGAAGCTATGCAGAATCACAACAAATTAATGTACTTTGCAATAAATTGTAACAATAGCCACGGCTGAACACTGTGTCCCAAAATACAAGCGAAAGCTTAGTTTGGAAAACAGTATCTGCAACTTCTGTGATTACTGTAAGTACCTATATTTTATTGGACTTATAATTGTTAATGCTTATTTTTGGTATCAATAAACAATTTGGTTAGTGTTGCGGCTACATGGATGTAAAGCAGTGACCAGACCTGCAAACTAGCGTTTCAACCAAGGTCACCTTTTTTTTAGTGTGGGAAAAATCATCCAATGACAACCCCCGCTCTTGGGCGGAGCGGCAGATAGTGTCAGACTCTTACTGACTAAAAGCCCATCCCGTTCCTTCTAGCCTTCATACCGGGGCTTTGGTTTACGTGTTTGGTTTGTGTTGCGGTTACATGGACGTAAACCACGCACCAACACGTTCGGTGGTTGGGAAATCGCGCCTCCCATGCAAGGGCGTTGAAAATCATGGATTACAGCTACTGTCTACACTGATTGAAATTAGCAAGGTCACCTTGGTTTGCAACCGTCTGGTCTGACACGACCTCGCTGCACCCTAGAGCGGGAGAAGTCATTGGATGATTTCCATCCTAAACATAAAACCTCGCTTCTTGTTTTTGTGTCTATTGAACATTCTTCTTGGTACAGTAGTGGTTGGTCAGTGTTAAAACTGAGGTAAACGGAAACTCTCAAAAGGAATAATTTACCCCCGTTTTCGTAACATTTTTTGACGAAACTCCGCTCTTAATACATAGTCATGGCGAGATGTTCTATTGCCTTTCTCGATAAATAAGCCATCCAACACATAATTTTTCAAACCAGACTAGTAGTTCCTGAGATTAACGCGTTTAAACAAACAAACAGACCAACTGACCTTCAGCTTTATTATACAAGTATAAAAAAGTAAGGCGTGAAAATTATGTAAGCTTATTAAATTCTGTCATTGTCTTTGAATTATGTCTCTAATTGACGGTATTCGAAATTTGGTCTACCCTCATCGAAAGAACTTGATTTTTTTATAAATGCACTGCCTAAATAAATATATTTTCTTTCTTTCATGCTAACTCCAGAGCAGTGCTATAAAACAGTGACTTTCTGAAGCCTTACTCCTCAGTAACGGCTGGGTCCATAAGGACGACTAATACTTTTGACAAAAACAAATTTTTAACAACGTATCGTCCCACCTTCCGTTCTGCATCACGTACCCTGTTACCTGCTCACGTAGGGATCTAATGACGCATCAGCGGACGGCACTGCCGTGGCCGAATTCTGGGCTGGCAAGGCATTTAACTAAGTAGTTTTGCCATTGATACGCTAAGAACAACATGATATTTTTTCGCTTTTTGTCCCCTACTCCTTTCAAACAGCTTTGATTTTTAGTTTTTTTTGTATTAATTCATTAAACTCAATAATAATAATGATAATATTCCACAACTGTCACATAGCGCCGTCTGATCCCAAGCTAAGCAGAGCTTGTGTTATGGGTACTAGACAACTGATAAACATATTTATATATATTGCTAAATACATACATATTATAGATAATTACACTCGATTTATTATAATATACTTGTCTTTCTATTGTGTGCCTAATTACGGCATTCGAAAGCTTAAACGCACGCTATGCAGACAAGCATATTATAAAGTTGAAGGATTATATTCAAGATAAAAATGCTTGGATCAATGCTGATCCAGCTTCGCTACCACTAGATTAAAAAATAAAATAAATAAATGATAGAAATTGATTAGTTTGGGAATTATTATTTTTTAATTTATGTAATTTGAAAACGTTATAGTATTGTGTTTAATGCAGAAGAATATTTTTTTTCAAAGTTTGTAAATGTGAGTACCATGGAGTTATTTATGGCTTTCAGGTTACTATTGGACTTGATTGACATAAACGAGCATGGCAGTTGAGAGATTGTCATGCGCACTCAAATGTGTCACTGATGGTGGCGCGTGTGTTGGATCATTCGGTTCCCTTCAAAATGGTTAAGATGATTGCTGCTAATATTTGCCTCATATCCGTGAACGGGTGCTGTCAGTTGAGACTGCTCATCTCTTAGGGTGAGTTGCACTATTTAGCTATAACGATAACCAAACCTTAACCAGCCGTGAAACGACCGCCTATTGGTCAATTCGACGATTTGACAACTGTTAACGGCTTTGTTATCGTTATAGTTAAATGGTGCAACTCATCCTTAGCTGCCAGTGGCTATTTTAAATAAAGTTTTTATTTTTACTTTATTTATATTGTTCTCACATAACAGTAGCGCTAAGAAACATGTAACAGAGACATTAATTGTTATACATAACTTGAAATGTGAACATGATTGAAAAGTGTGTCCTTGGAGTTTCTTGCACATTTTTCTCTAGAGAGATCTACGCTTTGGAATGTGCAATTAGCATCATTTTTCTGACTGACTGACTTTTTGACATATTAAAAGTGCTTGTTAATGATTTATTTGGAATGAAATTCTATGGATCTTTGAATCTTTGAGAAATATGTTTACACAAAAAAATGCTGGATAAGTGTTCTTCAGAATGTACATAGCATAATGTAAATCAATCAATATTTCGCAAAGAAAATGGATTTAAGGTTAGCGGGGCTCTATCCGGGTGCAGCTGGCCGAAATTAAATGCACACATAGATACTCGTACTGTCGCCTAGGCGGCAGTACGAGTATGTGTGTATTATTTTAATTCCAGCCAACTGCTCAAGGGACTATAAGCCTTAACTATTTACTGTTAATCATTCTTGCTTCCTGTCAGACGCAACAGTATTTTATATTAGCGTATTTGATCGTTGCATTTTTTTTTAAGTATTGTGTTATTAAATTATCGACATGTGAACCAGGGACCGTACAACCCCGGTTAAGAGTTAAGTCTTTGGAAGGGTAACCCGTTTATGAGGTTACCTTTATCATGATGTAACCCCGTGAATGGGTTTTAAGCTCGAACCCATTAACAGGGTTACCTTTATCATGATGTAACCCCGTGAATGGGTTTTAAGCTCAAACCCATTAAAAAGGTTACCTTTATCATGATGTAACCCCGTGAATGGGTTTTATGCTCGAACCCATTAAAAGGGTTACCTTTATCATGATGTAACCCCGTGAATGGGTTTTAAGCTCGAACCCATTAAAAGGGTTACCTATTCAATATGGGTAACCCATTGAATGGGTTCTATACTTGAAACCCAGTGTTAGGGTTACCCTTATCGAGATAACCCTTATAGGTAAAGGTTTTCTTCGGGTTACCGTATTATTATGGTTATTCAATAAATTTATGCTCAGTAGGTGCGAGTTTCACTAGACATTGAAGACTTGTAGACGAAGCACGTGTTTTTATAATATTTAGATTTTAGACAAGTACTCTCATATTAAGGTGTGTGTCCTGAACTCCCGTATTTACGATAATTGTTATCTCGTGTGACCCGTGTTAGCCGTGTTATCGTAGTCAATTGAATGAGCAATGGGTAAGTAAAAATTTTGTATGTCTTTTATTGGAACGAAGTTCCTTATCGCGCGTTGTGAAAGGGGGCTAGACGGAAAAAATTCTCACGAAAAATTGTACCGACACTTTTACTGTCAAAATATAAATCCAAGATGGCGGCTGCAAGAAATTATCAACTTTTTCGTCATGGGTGTCGTTTTCGTGGTTTTCGAGGGTGTTGAAACCGATTGTACTGTCAAAATGTAAATCTAAGATGGCGGCTGCAATAAATTATCAACTTTTTCGATATAGGTGTCTTTTTCATGGTTTTCGAGGTTGTTGAAGCCGATAGTGCTGTCAAAATGTAAATCTAAGATGGCGGCTGTCAGAAATTATCAACTTTTTCGTCATGAGTGTCGTTTTCATGGTTTCGAAGATGTTGAAATAGTGCTGTCAAAATGTACATAAAATAGGATAGTATTTTTTAGTTATCTTGTATTGGCTAGACGGAAAAAATTCTCACGAAAAGTTGTAACGACACTTTTTGCTATTGTAAGCCGTGCGGCTTGCGCATGTTTCTCTGTCTGTCTCTCACTCTCTCTCTTATAGAAAGCAAGCCAGAACGGAACTTCGTTCCATCCGGGTGTCCCTTGACACCTCAGTAGTTTTTTTTACTTTTGGAGCGATTATTTTCGAAATTATTGACATTATCAAAAAATGATTTTAGTAAACCCCTATTCATTTTTAAATACCTATCCAACAATATATCACACGTTAGGGTTGAAATTAAAAAAAAAAATACTTCCCACTTTACATATAGGGGGGCTACCCTAATAAAACATTTTTTTCCAATTTTTATTTTACCACTTTGTCGGCGTGATTGATATACATATTAGTACCAAATTTCAGCTTTCTAGTGCTAACGGTCACAGAGATTAAGCGAGGACGGACAGACAGACATGGCGAAACTATAAGGGTTCCTAGTTGACTACGGAACCCTAAAAAAGAGACAGTAGTGTACTAGGTACCTAACATTTCTTTTCGTAGGTACAGTAAAAAGATATAATACTCGTATGTAGTAGGTCCTACGTGGCAAATAAGTTGAAACAAAATGGCCGTCGTTGCTATGGTTACGCGCAGCCTCCCGCTGTGTTACTGACCCGAAAAAATCTGTTACTGCGCATAGAAGGACGATCGCCATTTTGCTTCAACTTAAGTAGGTACCTAGCTACAACTTAGGAGTCTTTAAGTCGAGAGTGAAGTGAGTTTCTTCTAGGCAAGCGTGTTCCATCGTCGACCACATCATCGCTTACCATCAAGTGAGATGGTGGTCAAACGCAAGCCTATCATTAATTAAAAAAAAGTACCTATATTGCATGTTTCCTATTCGTTCATCGTTCGCGAACTACACAAGACCACAGGATAGATAGGTACCTAGAGCAGAAGACAATTTCATGTACCTACTCGTAGGTAAGTACCTATGTACAGTTGCCATCACGGATCTCGAGTGGTTGCGCAGTAGTCAAATATTCGGTCTCTTTAGTGGTGCGAAGTGAGACGCGGGGGCGGGGAGTGTCAGTAATTGGCTCGCCGCGCCATCGCGTCATAGACGTCACTCCTTATTCGTTCCTTGCGTTTATGCATGTTTCTAACAACAAAGACGATTGACTCGCCAATGTATGAAATGCGCAAAGCGATCCCCACTCTGACGCCGAGCGCTCAAGATACTTCACTTTATATACCTCAGCAATTGTGCTAGGATCGGCGGCGCTCGGTCCGAGCGCGCTCTGGGGCGGCGTATAAATACCTAATATAAATTGTAAAAATATTACATGGCCATAAAGTCATGTACTTGTCTACCTAACTGTTCTGCGTTAAGTACGTAAAAACAATCTATCAAAGTACAACCAAATACCTACACGTCTAACTGGTAGCTTAAAAAACGATAATTCAGCAATTAATGCTGAATTTAAAAAATCGTCCACTAAACAATTAACTTTATTTATGCTTCATTATTTTAGAAAAATAATCGAATTTTGAGTTCATAGCTCAACTACATTTTACCTAAGAATAACGTTTCTTATTGATGTCTACCATATAGGTATTGTTAGATTGATAAATTAGGTACATAACACAAGTACCTACTTATTGTATGGTACAGGTAGGTTTTACGGTGAGGACATGACTCATTATCATATAACAAATAATTAAGTAAATTGTCAGAATAACTAAATATTAGAATATAACCATACCTTTAAGATGTTTCCACATTTGGTACATTTACTTGTATTATTTGAGGCATCATATAAATAATAGCGATGTACAGCGTCTCGTATCGTTTTCGGCATTTTTCCGGTTTTAATTGTTCAAAATTCACAAATGCAAAATAAAATCTTAAAAGACGTCCAGCTTCAAAAACAAGTACATCGTACCGTGCGTAGTGTGCGTTTCACTTTTAAGAAGTTCCTTCGCTGTAATTTTGGCAATACGGAAAAACAGTGTTGCTATATTTTGAGCAATGAAATTACTTAAAATTATAGAGATTTACTGATATTTCGTTACTGTTAACAGTTCTCTTATAAGGTTTTTTTTTTAACTGTAATAACTATTTTTTGAATAAAATATAGGATGCTGGGCTCCATTTCGATTGCCCTGCAATTCCTTCAAATACCGAAGACGCCACGCCACAAAATCGTACCTCCCCATTTAACATCTCCCTTTTAGACCTGTTTTTTTAAATAAAATCCCATGTCTTATCAAAATAGTTAACAAACAAATTTACAATTACTAATAAATTCGCACTTTCTTAATTAATTCTTATTGGAATCTTATTAGTTACTTAACCTATTTTGAACCTTCTGAATAATAAAACGATTTAACAAATGTTTAATTTAATTTGTTTTCACCTATTGTACCCTACCAAAATAGGTAACAATATTACACGTTCTTAGGAAGCTTTGCCCCTGTACGGTTTATTTACTCGTGTGTCTATATTACATGCAATAATGATATAAATCTCGTTCTCAGTAGGTACAAACGTAACCACAAAGGCGCCCGCCCCGCCGCTGACGTTTAACGTGTGCTATGCCATTTTGCAACGTATGTCTACCATCGACAGATCATAATTACATTGCTCCAAGTTGAAATGTTACGTTGTTATCGTTTTCAAAAGAGTTCAGTGTAAGAAACCCTTTTGAACGACTTAATTTAAGCCGTTCAAAAGTGTAACCCATATCGTATGGGTTTTTGTTAACCGGTTTAGGAAAACCCTATTGAATAAAGGTTACCTTTATCGTATGGGTTTTAGATTAACTGCTTAGAAAAAACCCTATCGAATAAAGGTTACCTTTATCGTATGGGTTTTAGATTAACTGCTTAGAAAAACCCTATCGAATAAAGGTTACCTTTATCGTATGGGTTTTAGATTAACTGCTTAGAAAAACCCTATCGAAAACCCTTTCTATAAAAAACCAAAATGATCCTTTGAACCCTTTAAAAGGGTTACCTATATGATAAGGGTTTTTTATTAACTGCTTAGAAAAACCCTATCAAAACCCCTTTAATGGGTAACCAGAACGGTCCCTGATGTGAACTTGCCTATCCTTACTTGGTCTTTGACCGAATTACAAAACTCCAAACGACAACGTTAAAAATATGATGACAAGTAAAAATCAAACTGATTGACCGAATCTTTAACACCAGTATGCTTTATGACGACGACGGGAGACAAATCTGCGAATGAAGTGATTGGGAGGGTTTAAATGGATACCTGAGAACAGATGGGCCACAATTGTTACACAGTGAGTTTCAGAAAACAGGCTTTGTCACCAAATTAGACCTAAAAACCCTAGTTTGATAATCTATGTGCCTAGTATGAGTTTAGCATAGCATAGCATAATCAGCCTTTCAATGTACCCACTGCTGGGACTCATGCTTCGTCTCTAGGAGAGGAAATGGGCCGTAATCCACCACGCGGGCCCCGTGCGGGTTGGTGAATGTCATATGTCTTCAAATTTTTCGTTCTATGACATGCCGGTATCCTCACAATGTTTTCCTTCGCCGTTTTGAGAGTAGTGATGATTAAGTTATTTACACAAAGTAATGCGCCTGGCTGGGTTTGAACCGCCACGTAAGTCGGAGCCGTTACCACTCGGCCACAACTGCTCTAAGTAGGTGTGGGTTTATATTACGTTAACGCGATCGACACGTTTATAACGTTCAGCGCTCCGATTGGCCCGCTCCAAGCTCTTAAACAATCAGAGAGTTAACGTGGTGAACGTTTTGATCATGATAAGGACAACTCCCACTCAGTGCTTTGGACTCGTTCCTAACAGGTTGACGCGAGAAGACAAGACAGAAAATAAGGCTGCAAATATTTGGGGGAGTTCTTTACGGAGAAACAGTTCGGGCTGGCAGTTGATGATGTAAGTTTGTATGCCAGTGTTGGCTGCCCTGCCTGGGCAGACCACCGCCGTGTCCTTACCTTGGCCTTGCCTGACCTTGATACAGATCATGGTCCAGAGCAAGGAGAAGTGGCACGCGCAAGGCAATGGGAATTCCGATTCCGATTTTCGGCCACCGGAGGCGGGACCATCCGGCAACCGTCCAGACGGAGCTCAAGTCGTCGACGGCGTATAGTGTACCACGCGCATTTCAAGGAGATGTCAGCAACCGTAGGAGCCCCTCAGGGTCGAAGCCTACTGGGGCCATGGGTGATGTGAAAGAGAATCCCAGGGTCCTGGAACAAAGGCAAAACTGGAGTTTTAGTCAGTAAAAGTCTGACACAGAAGGTGGGAGATGTCATTGGATTATTTCCCACCTTAAAAAAAAAGACGTGTGGCACTCGGGGACTGCCGCGGTAAAGCTATTGCATAGCATTTAATCAACTTATGCAATTATAATTATTTATTTATTTTATTTATGCAGTATTTTTTTTCCTTTGTTTTTTTTTTCTTTGATATTAATTGAAGTTACACTTTCACACATTGAATTGAATTTTGATTGATTGTTCACTCATTTGTTTTCTTATCGGTCACCACGCTCAAAAAACAAATGAGTGGGGGTGTTAGGTTATTTTCGTTACGGAATTTCTGGATTCGGTCTCCACGCTCAAGGGTCGCGATAGAAGCTATGCAATAGCTTAAAAACAATATTAATAAATAATAATAATAAAATAATAAATAATTCTTTATTCAGTTATAAGGTAATCGACATTATAATTTACATTAATTACAATCGACATAAATTTAATTCAAACTGTAGTATAGATCTGCCTGATCTAGGTTAATGAAAACCTGTGTTTCAGGCCATCCATTTACATCAAACATTTAAAAAAGAAAAACAACAATAGAAATGAAAGCTAAATTAAAACGAAGACAATAATTTCAATGATTTAAAAATAAACCATTAGAGTAAAAATATTTTAAAACTAGATTAGTTACGATATATTATGTTTAAACAAATTAACGAATAATAATATTGCAGTTATAGTGCAGACTATTAATTAGGTAAAGAAAGTAATTTAGATTAGATAAAGTTTATTTTACAATTTCTAGAAGTTTTTCCGTGTCTGCATAATTGTGTTTTGCCAAATATTCTTGAACTAGTAAATTACACCTATTGTAACTTAAACTATAAATCTTTAGTATTCTGTTAAACTGGTTGTATAAGTAGGGTCCTAAAAATAAATAAAATCGTTTAGCAAAAGCATGTTTAGTTATCTTATTGACGTCGGTATCTAGTAAAACAAAAGAATTTCGTGATGCACATGTTCTAGTTTGGCTCTGACTGGAAGGACACTTATTTGCAAGTAAGAGTTTTTCTGCTAAGTTTTTTCCTACGTTAATGAAAAAGGTGTTAGTTTTATTTACTGCTTCGGTAGGGCTTTGCACAGAAGATAAAAGGTCAAGTGCTGGTTCGAGATTTTTGGACCTAATAGTGTTAGTTTTTATGAATTTCCATATGAGTTTAGTGTTTTTACCTGCTTTTTGTAGTTGAGTCTGATCATATTGGTTTTTTAACTTTTTCAATAGATTATTACAGAAATTCCTATATCGTTTGTAAATAATTGATAGCTGTCCATTATCCGATGCATTTTTTAAATCATGGTGGAGTTTATCTCTATGTCTAATACAGCGAACAAGTCCAGGTGTAATCCAGGGTTTAATATTACTATATTTTCTAGGGGTTATGTTGGTAAATGTATTTTTTCTTATCTTAGATTGCAATACATCGACTAAATATTGCAAAGAAATATTTGGATCGTGTGAATTGTAAACGGGGTCAAGATTAATAGCGCGTAAGTCAGTTTCAAGACTCGTCATATTGATTTTAGTATAGCTGCGCATGCACTTATTTCGAGGTGAACTTATTTGCAATGTTAGTAAAACAGCTTGATGATCAGTAAGTGATGAGTTAGTAACTAATGTTTTGGACGGACTCTTTGATTTTATAAGGATATGGTCTAGACAAGAGCCGCTCTGGTGGGTTGGGTGATTATGAGCTGGTAATAATCCATGAAAAGAGCAAATATTGAGGTAATTATGAGAATGAGTATCGATTTTTTCGGCAATAATGTTTATGTTGATATCTCCTACTAGTATGATATTTTTAAACGACGATACTTTTTGTAAGTTACTGTTAAGCGAGTCCAAAAACCCATCATTACTTTGGGATGGTGGCCTGTAAATAGCCACAATCACCGTGTCGGGAATAATTTTAATTACTAAGCAATTGCAATCTGAAAAATGAGGTTCCTCTACCAATACTCTTAAGTTATTTCTAATGTAAACGACGATACCATCATTCTGGTTGAATGTATTATCGCTTTTGTGAAGATTAAAACCATCGAGAGTTGGTAAATTGGCCGACTGTTTAGATAACCAACATTCGGTTAGAATGATAATATCGCAGCTTATATCAAGATTTTGTAACAAAACTTGAAAATCATTGAAATTACGGGTTATACTGCGTATGTTTTGTGTAAGTAAAGTCAAAGTTTTATCCCCTGTATAGACAAGGTTTCTGCACTCGTCAACATTACAGATTTTAGCTTCAGACACGGAAAACTCATCCAAATCATAGATAAGCTGATTAGCCATACGAAAAAAAAAAAAAAAAAAAAAAAATTAAATGTTGAAGTTAACTTACTATCTATGTGCTAAATTAACTAGGTAGTTGGCGGCGCTCCTAGGCGCCATCATAGTCAACGGAATTAATATAATTGTCCTCTGCATATTTCCGTGCTGGGCAATTCACATCACCGGTTGGATGATCGTTTTTCCGCTTGAAGCGTTTGCAGGTCGCACATTGAGGCAGAGAATCTTTATTGTTGCAATCCTTGAATGAATGTCCTGTTTCGCCACAAAGGTTGCAGGTAGGGCTCGTTTCTCTACAATATTTGGCTGCGTGTCCAAACTGCTGGCAGTTGAAGCACCTGGTCACAATAGTAAAGTCTCTAACTGGACACGACGTCCAATTTATAAAAATCCGGCCTTGAGCTATCAAAATTTTCCTAATATTTGCAGGAACTTCTAATATGTAATTGCAGGTAGATCGTTCTTTCTTTCCCGACTTGTGGCTCAACTTCAAACTTTCTAAGAAGGACTCTCGAGTAACGTTCGGCAATTTATCTGTCATGTTTTGGACGTAAATGCAGTCGAAAACCTCTTTTTCAGTCAGGGTTACAGGGACACCAATGGCCGCAATCCTAGGACGTCGTTTGGACGGTTCTTCAACTTTAAGGCCTGAGGAAACTAACTTCTGCGAGCTTTTTAATTTGTTGATGTCGTCTTTATTATCCGTCCGAATGACAATATTGGCAAAACATAGCGCACTGTGCATTTATGCCTTCTGTAATACCTGTGTTTTCATCATCATCATCATTTAAGCCGAAAGATGTCCACTGTTGGACATAGGGCTTTTTCAAGTGTCACCACAACGCCTGGTTCTATGCGTCTCGCATCTATCAGATACCCGCGACCCTCACCAGATCGGTTCACCTCGTGAGAAGCCTTCTCTTGCATCTTCCGGTACGTGGTCGCCAAACCAGGGGCCCAAGTCTGCTATTTTTATAAATTCGTCATTTCAACACGATCCCATTGATATTTTGTTAAAGTACGTAATCTGCTAATTCATAATCATCGATCATTGATCAGTGAATGGTCTCGTAATAGAATTGTGGTAAAATGACAACATCGAGCTTATTAAAAGCACTGACTGCACGATGATGTTCTAATAGTAGGAAACTGATTAAAGGAACTGTCAAAATTTTAGCAGACTACCGCATACGTCAGACATTAATTTATCATTGTGTACAGGATTACCATTCTATGCTATTTCTTTCATTGGAGTGTCAGTGGTTGACCATTGGAAAGTCATAATGATACAATTATATTAGAAGATTACCAAAATTTGTCAAAATCGACAATCAATGATAGAACATTCTGACACTATTGTAATAGCAGACTTGAGGCCCAGGACCTATGTTTGACAAATAAATAAGTTACTTGATTTGATAAAAAAAATACAAGCAACACCGCTGTCAAAAGCAAGTAATAAATAATTTCGATTACGATTTCAATTTTAATAACCTTTTGAAGCTTATATTAAAATTCTGAAATGACCCAATTACGTATAAAACGATCGACATCGACCCTTTATGTCGAAAATTAAGTTATTTACATTATTTCTATGTAGTACAGTCACGTGTAGAAATACGAATTAATCGATAAATAACACGTGATGTCGTTCCCACGTTGTTACACGTCGATACTGTGCTTTTTAGGGTTCTGTAGCAAAATTACAAGAAAAGAATCCATAATAATAAACGTAGTTTAATCAGAGTTTTTTGTTATGGGAGGATGTGTATAAAAGATTCAGTTTTAAAAATATATAATCTACACACTTTACTTTGGGTTGCGGAAATCTAATGGAAACAAGACGCACAGGACCGTTCTTTATGGCAACACTTTTTTTTTATGGTGGGAAAAATCATCCAATGACAACCCCCGCACTTGGGCGGAGCGGGAGATAGTGTCAGATTCTTACTGACTAAACGACCCACCCTGTTCCTTCAAGCCTTCATACCGGGGCTCGAGTTCCCTTTCGGATAACCCTGGCCCCAGTAGGCTTCGACCCGGCTTTTTTTTTATGGTGGGAAAAAATCATGCATTGACATCCCCCGCTCTTGGGAGGAGCGGGAGATAGTGTCAGACTCTTACTGACTAAAAGACCCACCCCGTTCCTTCTAGCCTTCATACCGGGGCTCGAGCGCCCTTTCGGATAACCCTGGCCCCAGTAGGCTTCGACCCGGCTGGGTTTCTGCTGTTGCTGACAACTCCTTGAGGCGCGCGGGAACAGTGCGCCCCGTCGACGACTTGGGCTTGGTCCGGACAGTTACCGGACGGCCGGACAGTGAGCTACCCATTGCTCACTATCTGCATGCCCGCGCCTACGTTGGCCGGAAATCGGAATCAGAATCCCGGCGGCGGCGGCGGCGATAACGCCGTTGCCTGATTACGCATAACGGCCTCCTCCTTTGCGAGCATTACTGCTTCGCAGAAGTCGGCGACCGCCTGCCACTCCTCCTCGCTCCGAACCATGGCCTCAACCAAGGCCCGGCGCGAAAGGTCTCCGCCGCCGATCGCCCCCACGAGGGCACGGCGATGCTCCGCCCAAGCAGAGCACTCCTCGACTGTGTGCTCCACCGTGTCCTCCGGGCGTTCCGCACAGTGGCGACACCCGGGCGTCACTTCCGCATGAATCCGGTGCAGGAAACTCCCGAACGAACCATGTCCGGTGAGGATCTGCGTCATGCGGAAGGTAAGGACGCCGTGAGGTCTGTCCAGCCACGCCTCAAAGAGGGGACTTACCGCCATGATTGTGGGGCTTCGACCCGGCTGGGCCCCTGCTGTTGCTGACAACTCCTTGAGGCGCGCGGAAACAGTGCGCGCCGTCGACGACTTGGGCTTGGTCCGGACAGTTACCGGACGGCCGGATAGCGAGCTACCCATTGTTCACTGTCCGCAAGCCCGCGCCTACGGTGGCCAGAAATCGGAATCGGAATCCCGGCGGTGGCGGCGAGAGCGCCGTTGCCTGATGCATTCGGCCTTCTCCTTTGCGAGCATTACTGCTTCGCAGAAGTCGGCGACTGCCTGCCACTCCTCCTCGCTCCGGACCATGGCCTCAACCAAGGCCCAGCGCGAGAGGTCTCCGCCGCCGATCGCCCCGACGAGGGCACGGCGATGCTCCGCCCAAGTGGCGACACTTGAGAAGGCTTATGTCCAACAGTGGACGTATTTCGGCTGAAATGATGATGATGATAATACACTTTAATTTTTTTTTAAACAAAACTAACTTTATGTTAGAAGAAAGAGTAGAAGGCCAATGTTCTCGCGGCCGATCATCTACCAGATGGACAGGCCTTATGAAATCATCTTCGAAGTGTTCCCTAATTGAATGTGCCACGAATAGAGTGAGATGGAGAAATCTCGCAAAAGCCGCTACCAACCTACCAGACGATGCATGACCACGATCACTCCGCCAGGAGAGTATGACTGAGAAAAAGAAGATTTTATATTAAGAAATTAAAATAAAGAAGACCGTTACCCCCTGCATAAACACCAAGTAATACCTACACGTTTAAAGAGCCGTAAAAGCTTTATGCGGTTTACGACCTCTTCGAAAGACAGAGGATGCGAGAGATGCGCGGTGTGGAGGCAGAAACATCCAACTCCTCCTTTTCATCACCCCATCAGAACATCTTCCCCCTGGACGCGAACTACAGTGGCCAATTTGGAAATCTCTAAACCGACTGCGAACCCAGGTTGGCCGCTGCAAAAACAATTTGACCACATCGGGCTTCCTCGACTCATTTCTAACTTAGTGCTATGCTGCCCATCCTTCACAACCACCTTCAGTCTTCAGGATCTATACGAGGCCAACAAAAGAGCTGTACATGTTGCCAAATATTGGTCAGAAAAAGTATAGTTTGAGAGCATCGACACGAGAAGAAGAAGAATAAAGAAGATGCGCGCACAAACTGAAGGAACGCATGAGGGTGTAGCGTCATCTATGGCGTCACATAAAAACTAATCCTGCAACACGCAATTAAAGTTCTTCGCGTGATTTGAACATATAGGCAGTCCGAAATCATCGATCGCGCAGTTGCCCACCAGACATAACGCCCGTTTAAAATTCCCGCAAACGTCCGTTGATAATTGAGGATCCTCAATTTTCAACGGACGTTTGCGGGACTTTACTCTCTGTTCCGCATGCCTCCAAAATGGTTTTATTCAGAAACATTCTCTCTCGCTCCATCCAGAGGTGAAGAAGTTATTTCATGAAGTGGATTGTGGATTTATTTAACAGCCGAATAGGTCAACCTTTCCACATAACGCTTGTCAAGCCAAAGGACAATGGAGGGATAAAGAGTAGTGATGGAACAGACCTCCACTTCTGTTTCCATAACTGCAGAAGGTCCGCACGCTTTTTCTCTTTTCTGCTACTGTATCAGCAATTTTTATTAAAAAAAATAAGATCTAACTTTTACACACGACTTTTCATAAAATAATATATTTTTTAATAAAAAGACTTTTTTTTTTTATTAGAGTTATAGTCTAATAATTAGAATGCCTACTGAAATTAATAAGTGTTCCTTTTTAATCAGTTCTTGGACCCTAATAATGATTGCTTTATACAGCCAAGCAAAGCCTCAGCAAAAACTATCATACGAGTATTAAGTCATCAATAAAATATTGAAGCAAAAGTATTAATCGATCAAAGACGTCGACCACTATTTATTTATATGCGTATAAAATGTTCAAATCATTAGCCTGCTACTCATCAAAGAAATCTCTTCAGCCCAGGCAGCAGAGACCGCATCTCTCGTTTTCAAAGTAACCACACCACTGAAACCACAGCAATTGGAAACGAGATACGCTGAAAAATATAGCTATTTTTAAACACTGATGGTGGATCCCGAATCGATTTTAAATGAAGGTAAACAGATTCGGTATAGAGTAAAAAATAAAATACAATCATGAGAACATAGAACAACCTCCTCCATTTCGAAGTCACTCGATACTACCTATTGACTTAGGTCTAGGGGTTAGTGGCCCTGACTTCTATACCGGAGGTCGTGGGTTCGATTCCCACCCAGGACAAATGTTTATGTGATGAGCACGATCATTTGTTCTGTCTAAGTGTAATTTATCTACACTAATATAATAAAGAGGTAAAGTTTTTTTTTATTTTTTTGTTTTTTTTTTGTTTGTTGGAGGTAATCTCTAGAAGTACTGGTCCGATTGCTAAAATTTTTCACCGATAGAAAGCTTCTGTCGTTAAAAAAAAAATATTTCACAAAACTTGTTCCAGGAACTACGGTTTTTTTAAACCCATAAAAGTTTTTTTTTTTAATTGTCGTCATTCAGAATATTAATAAAATTTGCAAGGCTTCTTGTATCTTTTTGACTTTTTTAGTTTTTGAGTAGGTATCTACATTATAAAGAGTCAAAGTTCATGTAAAATAGTAGATTTCCAGAGGTCTTTACTGATAAATGATCTTTATTTTGCAAGTAGGTTTTATAAAAACACTTTTAAACGTCAATTTTTTTTTTTTCGTCAATTAATGCTAGATGAGGCCAGTGTTTCCTAGCTGACTACCCTGAGAAGAAACACTGCATTAGTCTTACATAGATTTATAAATTGATTTCAATAGAGGCCTAGATAATATCCACAAGATATTTGTTTCCAAAATATCTAATGAAAAATGTGTAATAACGTCGTAATCGCGAAAGAGTGGTTGTATGAAAAACAGTAAAAATGTGTGTCGAATGACGTTAAGGCGAGAAAATCTAACACAAAAACAAACTTATTTACACTCTTATTTACTTATAGTCTCCACAAGGGGATTCATGAACAGTTCTGCATTTGTGCGGCGTCTCTTCATAGACCATGGCACCTTCCATCATGCGCCACATGCCTTGTTAAGTAGCTGTTCACGTACGAATCCAATGGCAGCATCAGCAGACGCCTTTTTGGTAGCCGAATAATGGCACAGAAAAGGAAAATAATAATTAAAAAAAATGTTTTTTTTTTCATGACATTGCGATACGGACTTATATTTTGGGGAAACTCACCCGATAGAGAAATGGCGTTTAAAGCACAAAAGAAATGCATAAGGGCAATATGTGGCATTCAAAGCACAGACAGCTGTAAGCCACATTTCCAAAAACTTCAGCTACTTACACTTCCCTGTCTTTACATATACGAAGTTGCAAGCTATGTTAAGACAAATATACACCTTTACAATCACCCAAGGAGTGTACGCCACAAAAATAAAATATGCACAATACCTCATAAAAAAGCTATTTTTAATAAAAAATTTCTCGGTATGGCACCCAAAATCTACAATAAACTACCTGAACACAGAGTTGAAATTAAAAATATGGATGAATTTAAAAAAAAACTACGATTTCTTAGTCGGAAAATGTTACTATCATATTAATGATTATTTAAATGAAAGATGCTAGGCCCTACTACATCCGATTTATTATATTAAGAAAATTCTGCATTATTTTGTCAATTAATTATTATTGATTTGATGTGTATTGGTTTTAAATCAGACTGTGATTGATGTGTATGATTTGAACATTACTATATATGAATTATTTTGAATTTGATTTATAATTGTTTGTAGTTTAAATTTTTATTGATTTTTTTATTTATTTTTTTATTTTGACTTTAAAAATTTTGTGACATTTATTTTTATTATTTATTTATTTTTTATTTTGTTTTAATTAATTCATTTTGACTTTAAATTTTTACTGATTTTTTTATTTTTATTTTAGTTTGAAACTTATTCTTTTATTGACTTTTGTTAAACTTAATTTGGACATTTAAATATTATTATAATAATGTCATAAAGTGTAACTGACAAGGCTAACATATTTAATTTTCTATCATGTGCCTACTTTCATTCATCATTTGCATACCCATGTGGTGGTTAAGCATGGAGAACTTTATTTTTCATTCAAAAAAAAACATCAATGTATATTTCTACCCATGTTTGCAAATAAATAAATGATGATTTCCATCGACACTCAAAAAAAAAGAATATTATAAAACTACTAGCTGACCCGGCGAACTTCGTACCGCCTAACAGTCAATGATTTTTTTTTATTGATATAAACTAGTGCTTGACTGCGATCCCACCTGATGATGAGCAGTGATGCAATCTGAGAGATTGATTGAACTCGAATGTAGTACCTATAATTATAATTTCGATATAGTCAATTGATTACGATAAAACAAAGCCTAAGTAATTTTTTTTTTCAATCGATATAGAGACAAATTTAATTTAATTTTTTGCGTGACCCAAGGGCTGGCTTTTACCTCGGACAGAGGATAAGTATTGTTATACAGCGTGGCAATGCCACCAGTCTTTTAGGCACATTACCAGTCGACAGCGATGTGGAAGAGTTTTTTGACGCCATATTTTAGTCTCATTTTAGTTAGTTATTGTTATATATATATTTTTTTTAATTTACTGTAATTATATACTGTAAATATATTTAGTTATGTAAGTAATATACGAGTACACTATTTTATTATATAAAACCTTTTACCTACATCGACTTTGTACATTTTACGCAATGCGCGCACACCTAACAACATCTATAGATTTAATATATGTTTAGATTTAAACCCTTTTGTCTTAGAGACGGCCGTATTAAAAAAAAAAAAAACAACTTATGCCAAGAACTTCGAAAACGCGATGCCGTGGTGTGTATTCAAATTTTCTTACTGAAATAAGTGCCTTTTAACATGTCACAATAAAACACAACCTACCATTACTGGTAGCTCGATAAAAGCGAGTTTCTGAGTTGAGTACTTTGTGTTAAGAATATCTCAAGCCCTACTTGAATGCCTTTTGACAGGTTTCAGGCTAAAGTTGAGTTTGAGAAATACTCAACTTCAAATTTTTAAATCAGCAATTGGTAACTGGCCCGTTTTGACATTTGTATTTTGACCACCTAGCGGCTTGTACGGTGTAGTGTAGTTACTATTTACAAGTTATTAAGGAAAAAAAAAATTCATAGCAAGCTTTTATATCGGTTTAATACCTATATATAATTAATACTCATCAAAACGAATCATACGAGCCCAAACTCGATTTGGTTGTGTCGTTTAACTACCGAGCTCCTAAGGCCATCTTCTGGTTTCATCATCAGATCAGCTCCATGTCATAATAATTTTGCATTGTCATCTGATTTACACATGCATGCAAAATTTCAGCTCAATTGGTAACCGGGAAGTGGATCAAATTTAACTTGCAAGATTTGATTACAGACAAACATCGGGACAGGTGAAACTAAATAAAAGCTTGTAAATAAAATAGCTACTTTTACACCGGTCCCCTTATTAATATTTTAAGTTTTTTTTTTCAGTTTTTCCAAATTACATTCTAAGGTCTTTCTCAAATGTAAACGGGCCTTGTATATAAGTATGTATAGGTAGATATGCTTTCTTTTTTTTCGGTGGGTAAAAATCTGACATCTCGCGCCCGACTTTTACTGACTTAAAAACCCACCCCGTTCCTTCTTAGCCCTTCATACCGGGGTCGGACCTACCTTTCAGAAATCGGTCAAAGGCCCCAGTAGGCTTCGGCCCTGCTGGGCCCCTACAGTTTGCTGACAACTCCTTGAGGCGCGTGGGAATAGTACGCGCCGTCGACGACTTGGGCTCGGTACGGACGATTACCGGACGGTCGGACAGCGAGTTAACCATAGCTTGCCGTCCGCAAGACGGCTATGCTTTTAAGGGATTCGAAATTTAAATTCTTATAGAAAATTTTTAAATATCAACCTGATAAATAAATCAAGGCGAGTTTTTATACAAGCTGGCGGTCCCAGCAGACGTTGGGCACTACAGTGCCCCCTAATGTAAAGCAGTCATATTCCTAATAAAAGTTATTTGATAGTTGAAAAATCAGCGATAAAATTATTTATTCTCCTGTAACCTAGATATCAAACAAATCATATATATTTATAACTGCTAAATTAAAAATGTTTCACCAGCATTTATGCAAACATTATATTCCTCAAAACACGATCATAACTTTAAACATCAAAAGGTAGAACGTAAGAAAGCCGAAATCCACTTCATACATCGTGTTCCCCCATAATTAGCTTTTAAACCAAAATTAATCGAATTTTCAAGTCATTCCGCCTAATCGTGCGGAAACCTCGTTTAAACTTCACACGAAGTCAATTTGTGCGTAGATCGAAGGTGCAGAGCATCGAGGAGCTGACGATCAATCTTCGGCCCTCCGATTCTTTGCAACTGCAGCACGATAGAAGTATAGTCGGAGGGTCGGCCTCGCCGCACGGCACTCCACGACCCGCCGCCAGCCAAGACGCCCGCGACCCAGGTACGTTCCATTCCACGACTTGTGCTTGCTTCCACGAACATTTCAAAGTGTACTTTAACATTTAAAATCACTAATAATAACGTGGTTATTTATTAGAACGGATTTTGTACGTAAAATAAAATTAATATATATTTTTAAAACGTGCCAGTCGATTTGATTATAGTGTTCGATTCGTTTTTTAAGTGCTGTTAAAAGTTTTGAAAGTCGACTAATGCTATTGGTTAGAAAGACTTTCTGCGTATTACGAAGTTTCTTCACATGATCGTAAACTATAACATAGCTCTGTAAAAGTTTTTTGTAAGGTCTTAATCAGATATTGGGGAACAGTTATTAATAATGTAGATTTTGTTTCGTTGAAATTACGTTACTTTTTTTGGCTAAATTAGAAAATAAATAAAAAAAAGTAGGTTTTTGTTGCATATTAAAATATTCAGCAGGTTTCTTATTTTTTTTTTTTATATTCGGTTACAAGAATAGTTCTTACCATTGTAGAACAATGAGCTAATAAAAACGAGGCCTGCTATTCTAGCGCTTAAATCGTTGTTCCCTCAAAAATTTCGACATACTAAAAAAAATATCGGCAACAATTAATTGTTAAATTTTAATTAAAATTGTTTAAATAATAATGAACAAAAAAAAATGTTTAGTTCATTTTTTCGGGTGAATATTTGTACCATTGCGTGACGGTAAAGGTATGTTTTGTACCAAGGCAACAGAATTCTCTAGGGGGTTACATTTTAGTACACATTGCTTTGGTAATGGCGCACTGGTACCTCTGTAGGGCGGATTACGCAAGACGTCTTGCAAGGGATTTCTATCTTGACTAGCCAAAAGGCACTTGTAGATCGTGCCTTTGTCTTAAATTTTACCTCTGTTTTATTCATCTTATCTATGAGTGAAAATCTTTGAAATATTTTATCGAACCGCGTGGTGGAATATCGCTCACTCCCATTTAAAAAGAGCAAGCGTGAGTCCGAGCAGTGGGAACATTACACCCTAATTACTATGTAACTGATAAGTAAATTAATTACTTAAATTTACAGTAGATTTGTATTTAGAAACTGCTAATTTAGAGAGCCAGATTTTTTGTAACCGTTTTTCATAGAATAATTTGAAGTCAAATATTTTATTATACTCAAGTTTAGCGTGAAATTCAGTCTCATTCATATTAAACTAGGGTTCAGTACATTCTTAACTCGATATCATCAATTTGGAAACCGACCATAAATGTAGGAATTATGATTAGAGTTCTGTTCGTGTAACCCCCCGATATTGGCTTGCAAGACTTATGGTATATTTTTATACGCATAATATTGTAATAAATTGGGTAAGGGACGCGATCGATTACATTCGGGCGGTTTAAAAATATCGAGATCCAATATTAATGTGTGCTGGCAATAAATAAATTCTCGTTTCGCATATCAAGTGGGAAAGGGTTAGGTAAAACGTGGAATGGTATTTTTCTTGACTGTAACACAATATTTTACACACACATCTTGAGGTTTTCCAAAGTGATTTTAATAATTTTACCAGCTTAGCTAGCCAATGGCTTCGAACAAACTTTAGATCCCCGTTTCATTCCTTTAGGGGGTTTTTTTGGTGGGTAAAAATCATCCAAATGACATCCCCGCCCTTGGGCGGAGCGGGAGATAGTGTTAGACTCTTACTGGCTAAAAAACCCACCCCGTTCCTTTTTGCCTTTTGAGAATTTTAGAAAATCCTTTCTTATTTATTAATTTTTTTATTTTATTTTATTCTTTGTATATGTCATGGCTAGATTAAAAAAATTGATCACTCCATGATATGACGAATTAAAACAAGCCAGATCGTTTTAACCTTTCAATCGTGGAAATCACAGACTAAATAGAAAGACAATAGGTGCGCGAACGCCGGCGTTCGCTTGTTGTCTTTCTATTGTGTCTGTAATTTCCACGATTGAAAGGTTAATGAATTAAACGTAAAAGTTTGGTGATATTTAAATCTTCGTTTGGCATACGTTCTTTAGACCTTTTATTATCATTGAAATCCTACATCAATGATACGGCCAAACAAGGATTGACATATCATCAAATGTTAACGTTTAAACGATCTGTCCAGTTTAGTTGGCCATATCATAAAGTGATTAATTTCTAAGACCTGGCCAGTAATATAGATCATAAAAATAAGGTCCCTTGTTCAAAATTTCAGTATTCTAGGTCCAACTAGTTACTAGTAACTAGGTACTAGGGCTGGGCGTTGATGAGTTAGTGAGTGAGTTAAGACTTTGCCTTCTATATTTAAACCTTTGAGATTGAAATGCTCTTTGTTCTTAAGTCTCACAATAAATATGATAGGTATAAAAACCAAAATAAAACTGGGGAGTAAAGGGAGTGGTCCGTAATACACCACGTGAGCACAGTGCGAGTTGGTGGTGGACGTCACGTGTCTTCAAAATTTCGGTTCCTCCCCTCTCGATGTTGTCTTGTGTCGTTTTGAGAGCATTTTTTGTAACAAAAATTAAAATTAGAAGGCTGTAATTGAAAATTATATGACACCTTCTGCCCGCGAGTTTTGTCTGTGAAAATTGTTATAAAAAGCAAAAACGTAATCAACCTTATAATATTCCCACTGATGAGACTTAGGCTTTCTCTATAAGAGAAGGAATGGGCCCTAATCCACCACAATGACCCAGTACAGGTGGATGGAGGTCACACGTCCCGAATTTTTTTTTCTAGTACATGTCGGTTTTTTTTTTTAATCTTTATTAATTCATGGGGTTTACCCAAGCGAACGCCGGCTTCGCTTTGTCAGTCTTTCTATTGTGTCTCTAATTGACGGTATTCGAAGCTAAAGAGCTTTATTACAATATAACTTTCGCCCGCGGCTTCGCCCGCCTACCTAAAATATAGCCTATGTCACTCAGGAATAAAGCAACTTTCTATTGGTGAAAAAATTATCGCAATTGGACCAGTACTTCCAGAAATTACCTCCTACATACAAACTTATAAATTTTACCTCTTTATAATATTAGTATAGATTGACTATGTCGCTTCATCATAGTCAAATTTTGTATTTTAAACTAGCTTTTGCCCGTGGCTTCGCCCGCATACATAAAATGTAGCCTATGGTACTCGGGAATAAGGCAACTTTCTATCGGTGAAAAAATTATCGCAATCGAACCAGTACTTTCAGAGATTACCTCCTCCAAACAAAAAAAACACAAAAACAAAAAAAAACTCTACCTCTTTAGAATATTAATAATAAAAAATAAATAATATAAATATATTATATAGTGTGGATGATTGTAATACATTTTATATAGAACTTTTGCCTCGTCTGACGTAGGCTTAGATAAGACACTGTTGCAAATACCGATTTCTAACATATTTACATAGAGTGCTAAACATATTTCTCCTGAGGCGTTTGCCCTCCTCACACTTCACCAGAATATGATGTACGTTTGCTCGTTGAAAATTGTTATACTTGGTAATATGCTAATGGAATGTACATGTACCACTTATATAATATTCAGTGTTCACCGATCTAATTGTAATATGGAAATAAAGTAAAATCAATAAAAGAAAATTAAAAGAGTAAATAGAGCATATAGTTTCTTGAAAGTTTTTGTATAAAGAAACGACTAATTGCAACCATGCAATAGTTTCTGACGTTTTATAAGTGCCCACGTAGGCACATGTGAAATAAAATACTATTGAGTTTGAGTTTTCAAATGGCCTAACTCAATTTATTGTCTACCCTATCGTACAAAGTAACAAAATAAAAAAAATAAAAATTATAAATGACATATTTATTTTGCATAGATGGATATATATAGAGATTTTTTTTAAATAGATTTTCAAAACACATTTTTACATGTCAATCAAACACTCATCAAAAATTTACTTATTTGTACATTTTATTGTTATAATTATATTACGACTTATAAACATATAAATAACTATAATTACAATAAAATAATAAAACCCTACGCTAATTACAACTAACTGAAAGCATATTAAAATATGGCGTCAAAAAACTTTAAATTTAAAAACGTTCAGATGTGCTATGCTGCAATTAGGTACCTACAGTTAATATTTATTATTTGTATAGTGAGCCGACCATATAAACAAAACGTTTTGGGAATATTTTCATTATGCGTACAGCTAAGAAGTGAATTCTCTGCCGGAATATGCATGTGTTTTCTAATTGCTATAAATTAGAAGTTGTTTAATTCATTAAACACCAAGCGAACGCAGGCGTTTGCTCTGTCATTGCGTCTCTAATTAACGGCATTCGAAAGGGCTAAGAGTGAATAAGTTATTTTTGGCAAGCGATCTCGATCTTCGACAAAATCATTCTATCATCAGGTGAGATAGTGGTTGTTTTCTGTGAGTTCAAACCTAGGGGTCTTTAAGTCAAGAGTGAATAGGTTACTTCTAGGCAAGCGTGCTGTATCTTCGGCCACATCATCGCTTACTATCAAGTGCGATAGTGGACAAACGCGAGCTTATCAATAATAAAAAAACGCTCACTCTTTAACGGAGTTAATTTGTTTTTCTTGAGACACTGTTTTTGAGGTGAGAAATCATCTAATGACTCAGTTGCCCTTCGCGTTCTATGAAGGTTTCACTTTTCTGGACTCACTTGGAGTTATAAACCTATTACTAGCTCCGACTAGCGGCTTCGTCCGCCTATGTAGAAGTACTCGGGAACTTATTCCTCAGATAAAATATATACCTACAGTTAATCTTGTATTTAGTCTTAGTTATAATCTATACTAATATAAGTAATATATAATATAATAAAGTTTGTTTTATTGTTTTTTTTTTTTTTGTAGGAGGTAATCTCTGGAAGTACTAGTCCGATTGCTAAAATTTTTTCACCGATAGAAATCTGCTTTATTTCTGAGTGACATAGGCTATATTTAATGTGCGCGAGCGAAGCCGCGGGCAAAAGCTAGTAAAAATAGATTTTTTTAATGATAACAAAATCAGCAATTTCCTTTATGCTTCATCTCCAGACCCGATTTTATCTTATTTATTATTTTTACAACTCAAAGTGCCTTTGTTCGATTTCTACGCTTCGTTTTCCTCGGGTTTTCAATTTAATTGGATTGCAAGTATCTGCCAATTCGATTTAATTGAAAAAAAAAACACAGACGTTATTATCGGTAAATGGGGTACAAGCTTGGAGTTCAATTGTAATAATTACTGCAGTACTAACTAGCGACATCGTTTCTTTTTATCGTTCCCTACTAAACGGCTCGAGAAGTAGTTGGACGTTGGGCTTTATGTTTTTCAGCCATTACTGTAACGGTCCTGGAGAATATCTGGATGGACTTGGAAGAGGTCTTTACCCAGCAGTGGGTCAGTACAGGTACCGGCACGAATCTTGAGCGCTCGGCGTCAGAATGGGGATCACTCTGCGCATTCCATACATTGGCGAGCCAATCGTCGTCATTGTTAGATACATGCAGCAAGCGCAGGGAACGAATCACGAGTGACGTCTATGACACGATGGCGCGGCGAGCCAATCTGACACTCCCCGCCTCCGCGTCTCACTTCGTACCACTAAAGAGGCCGAATATTTGACTTCTGCGGAACTTGAAGCCAGTGCTCAAGATCCGTGCCGGTATTCGTAAGCGCTTGGAAAAATTTCTCATCGCTGGGCAAAAGCCTACTGAGGTCGAAGGTCGAAGCCGACTAGGGCCAACGGTTTGCTTCCTAAAGGAAAACTCGGACCTGGTATGAAAGGCAACGAAGGAACAGGAGTGGGTTTTTAGTCAGTAAAAGTCTGACACACCCTCCCGCACCGCCCAAGAGCGGTAGATGTCATTGGATGATTTTCACACCTAAAAAAAAAATCTCTCTAGTCATTTTTCTCCCGTGTTGATTGCCATTGACTTTGAATTACTACCGCTGAATAATAATAATAACGACCATCTGTCGAAGCTGTCGTTGCGCGGTTGGATCAAGGGCCTGATACAGAATTCAGTACTCCTCGATACGGCTCGCATTGTGAGGAAGTTCCTGTCTCTGGAGCCCTAACCACCGGTAGCTTGGACTCTGCTCCCGACATCGGTGGACTACTGTTTTTATATTTTTAAATGTCTTTTTTTCTTTTGTATAATATTTGTTATAAAAAGTTATAAGAAATATTTAAAAATATCAAAATATGTACAGAAGTTAAATAAAGGAAATAATAATAATAAACGAAATAATAATATCATTTATTTTGCAAATAATATTTATTTTGATGAATGATATTTATTTTGCAAATAGGTTTTAAAAAAAAAAAATTTCCTCAGTTTAACTACGGTGTTTCCTAGCTAAATAATATTCTACTAATTTTCTTTTTGGGTAACATTGAAAGAAAGAAAGAAAGATAACTATTTCATTTGGCATACACACTCGTAGATACACACAATGTAGTAACAACGTGTAAACACTAATAAATTATTATAATTTAAAAAAAAAGACATTTAGCAATGTGTGTCTCAGGGCGGCGCCAAATAGATCCAGTTCAGCAATAATGCCAGACAACTACATGGTAGTTGCCTAACGCTGGTTTTCAACTGAACCTTATTGTAAATTGTACAATTTTCTGATTTTTTCTTTTTTTGTAGCTATGGTTAAACGCGCTAATCTCTGGAATTACTAGAGGGGTATAAAAAAAGACGTGTGGCACTCGGGGACTGCCGCGGTAAAGCTATTGCATAGCATTTTTATCAACTTATGCAATTATAATTATTTATTTATTTTATTTATGCAGTGTATTTTTTTCTTTGTTTTTTTTTTTCTTTGATATTAATTGAGGTTACCCTTTCACACATTGAATTGAATTTTGATTGATTTTTCACTCATTTGTTTTCTTATCGGTCACCACGCTCAAAAAACAAATGAGTGGGGGGTGTTAGGTTATTTTCGTTACGGAATTTCTGGATTCGTTCTCCACGCTCAAGGCCCGCGATAGAAGCTATGCAATAGCTTAAAATCTTCTAGATTTATCTGTATATTTAGGTTAGTATAGAGAATAGTAAGTATAGGCTAGAAAGCATTACGATAGTCCACGTGTAAAACCACGGGGACAGCTATTTGAGAAATAAGGCTCATTACTTCAATAAGAAAAAGTTAATTTAATAAACATTTAACCGATTTCAAAAAGGCGGCGGTTCCCGATTGGGTAATGTTTTTTTTTACAATCAAAGTTTAAATGGAAGTAAGTCCCATCGGGTACATAGCTTGTTAAAAAGACATTTTTATGATCCCGTATAACTTTCTGACCTTTGTGTCCTGATGGCTCAGTAGTTAAGGCCTCTCGTGTATGGCCACGGGTTTAAAACAGAGCAAGTACAAAAAAATTAGAATGAAAAAAATAAATAAAAAGAATATTAGGTGTTTTCTCTTTATTTTTTCTTTTTTTAATAATAATAAATAAGTACCAATATTATATTTTTCAATTCACATATACTTTTCTAAGTTTAGTGACGGTACAGTTTTGAGTTTTTTTTTTTTTTTTTTTATTAAAAAATGTGATTACTTAACAGAAATGTCTACATTTCTGTTAATCACTAGACAATGAGTATTAAGTAACAGAAGATTGTTATTTTATGATTTCCTGTCTAAAAGTCAGTTATAATACTAGGTGAAAACCCAGCGTTTTAATTGTATTTCCAGTTCTTGAAAAACTATAAAATTTTTAGAAGTAAGTTTTATCTGCCGATCCTACAAAAACTTTTCAAAAGTAGATAGAAAGCAATGATGGAGTCTGAATAAATTGGAAATGCAGATGAAAAATTCATTCCAGTAAAAAGATATTGAATAGAATTCTGAATAGGAAGTACGTTTTGACCTTATTCCATATTCATAAATTTTTGGATGAGCGAAAATCTACATATATTTTCGTACCTACATAAAAATTTTTTTTTTTTTTGGCTATGTAGGTATGGTGTGTGCATTTAAACGGTGGACTTTTTAGTTTGGTCAAGTTTAGAAAGTTTTTAGTAAAGAGACTGAATATATGTATATTTTTTAGTTTACTTTTGTATTTTTGCGGATGTACCACCGCGGTCATGACTGTCCGATCACTTAAAAAAAATTTCGCTTCAATCCTACGACGCGGCGTCAAACCAAACCCTTTGAAATTTTGGTTTCGAGTGCAAGCAAAAATGAACTTAGCTGTGGTCAGGCGGATATTTCAGAAATATTAAAATGAGTGCATAGCCAAAAACAAAAGTTAAGTAGGTACCTATCTTTACGTATATTATTCTTCTGTATGTGTGTTTGTCACCTAACCTAAACGACTTGATAGATTTGAATGAAATTTTGTGTGTATATTTGAGTAGGTCCCTGCATGGTTTGAAAATACAATTCTACCCGGTAGGCGCTGCAATTGAGTTCTCAATTTTCTTTTCCAACAAAGAGCCAGTTCAGTAGAGTAGTTTCAGATAGGACAACGTCAATCGGGACCGCTAATACGAGTATACTTATAAATTCTAATGCATTTTTTTTGGCCAGTAAATGTAATCAGTGAACCTTCTCGGAAAGCTTCGTTGAGGTGGTCAATACTGCAATAAAATTGTCAATTCTATTTTACTTTGATAGCGCTTGTTTCAACCTTTACTATATTGTCTAGTTATATAGACTTGATATACACTTGGGATACAAAAGCGAATCATTTTTAAATCACATCCACATATATTTTCGAGTATGAGCCCTCGAGCGCCGATTGCACATACGTCTGAACAACTTGGATGTCCTTGAAAAACGCTTAATTTGCGTTTTGTACACACGTTTGTACGAAACTTATTTGGCCGAAAATTTTGGTTTCTTTAAACATTATTTTATAAATATTATACTTACTATTTGTTTTTTTCTAGAAAAATCAGAAAAAGTTCTTTTTTTGGTGATTTACGTAAACACGGCAATTTTCGAGGATATATAATCAATTTTTAAATAAATTAGTGACACACACATTTTTTTTTTAATTATGGCGGTGAAATTACTTTGAATAATTTTGGGATTCATGCAAGTAAAACCACAGCAGTATCTAGTTTAAAATACAATAATCGTATCGATATATTATGAATTGAAAAGAACAACGAAAATCAACACATGACTTGAAGTTCGTAGAAATAACGCCTAAGAATGTGGTTTTGCCAAATTTGTTGAACCAAAACTTAATTGCCTACACTTGAAGGTTCTCTGAACAATTTTCTTTTAATTAACAATAATAGGTAGGTGATTGGATTTTATGAACAAAGCTTTCAATTCGTGGTAAAATATCGCATGTTCCAGTCGATAAAATTTTCATTGTTCTTTTAATTTGGAAATTGTGTATAACTCTGGCAATACTCATCATTATGAACCAATTTTACTATGAAATTACGAAATAGAAAATAATCAACTGCCCCATACATTTACCATTCCTAATAAAGAAGGCGATTCGTATACGATGATGATATATGTGAATGTGTCTGTGTGTATTTGTTACTTGTTCGCGCTCATAAGGCTGAGCGGATTTATGTAGATGATACATTCAATACTTTTCGACATTTATGCAGGCAAAAACTAGTATTTGCAAAACTCGAAAAAATGAAAATTATTTTTTTGCTGTTTTTTTTTGTAAAATATCTACCGATTTATTGGAAGTATTTCATATGATGCACGTGCACAATATTATATTTTTTTTTGTGAGAAACCAATTTGTCGATTTTATCTCTTTTTTATTTATATTTGTTATAAAGTTAATTTAAATTCACTTATCTAAGTAAACAAATGTAGTTAATGTGGAAAAATAGTAAAGTAACGTTGATTAAAAACAAAAGCCTAAGTTACATTATTGTCTTTCTGTTCATACTTTCAAGTTCTTAAGTGCTTCTATTCATTTTGGAGAAAAACTCAATATTTCACACCATACCCATTAAAAGAAGGAAGATAATTTATCAAAAGGCAAGGGAGGGGACAAAAATAACGAACCGCGCGAAATATCGGTAGAGTTTGATAAATTAGAGGTTATGTTATATAGATATAACGTTAACGTTAAAAATATTAAGTCAACCCCTAGGGATGTGGAGGAGGATCGCAAAGGATAAGACATTAGTCACGGAACTCGAGCAAAATTTATGAACTGACAAAGAATTCAAAAGAAATTCAAAGAAACGTGTCGTGTAGAAGGAACTGAATGAAAGTTTGTGAGAAAATACCAATTAAACTCAGATGGGAAAATGGGATAAAAGAATCACAATGCTATTTTTGTGTTCAGCCTTTATGAAAGTTATGTTAAGGCCCTAGCTCTCCAGCAGTGACATAAAATAGTGATTTTCTGAAGCCTACTCCTTGGTAACGGTTGGGTTAATAGATTTGAAAAAATGTATATCTGTTATAGATTCATTATCAACATTGATTTTTATGTATGACTAATAGTTCTGCCAAAAAAAAATTAGTAACGTGATATTATTCGTTTATTTTCCCTACTCGTTTCAAACGATTTTAATTTTTAGAAATATGTTTACCAGAAAAAATACCGGTTAAATTTTCTACAGAATGTACCATCGCGGTCATTTCTGCCTGATCATCGCCTAAATCCTGCAGAGCGGCGCCAAGCCATAGTCAGTAAATGTCTGATCTCTGATCTTCAGCTCCGCCCAAGAGCGGGGGATGTCATTAGATGATTTTACCACTGTGAAAAAAAAAAACCCTTTAAAGTTTTCGTTTTAAATGCAAGTAAAAATGAACTTAGCGGTGGTCTGGTGGAAGTGTCTTTGATGGTATATAGCATATTTAAATCAATCAATATTTAGAAAAGAAAATGGTTTTAAATATCAGCGGGGTTCTACGAGGTCGCAGTTGGCAGTACGAGTAGGTATATGTGTTTATAACTCTGGCCAAGTATTCAAGGGATTATACGCCTTGAAGTTTTTTTTTTTTTTTTAATGACAGTCTTGTTATCGTTGCGTTGTTAGGTTTTATGAAAATAAAAAAAAGAGTGACAGATGGTACGTTAAATTAAAATAGAACAAAACTTTTACGGACCTGTCTTTATAATTTGAGTTCATTGTTTGAAATGGCTTAAAATTTAGAATTGTTTTTTTTTTTTTGTAAAGAACTTTTTAACTAGCCTGTTTTATAGGATTATCTAAATCTACACTAATATTATAAAGAGGTAAAGTTGTTTTTTTGTTTATAGGAGGTAATATCTGAATGTACTGGTCCGATTGATGAAATTATTCATAGATACACACATACGACATAGGCTATATTTTATGGACGCGGTAATTATTATAATAGTGTTGAAATTCAATTAACTCATCGAATGCCGTAATTAGAGACACAATAGAAAGACAATTGCTTATGTTGAACTGTGTAATTTAAGAAATTCAAAAGTTTAATTGAAGTTTTTGTTTTCAGGTATCATTTGAGAAGTGACCAGATCTAACCGGTGAGTCGATAACTTTTTTATTTGATTTTTGATGTACAATGTGAGTTCAGGATTTTTTGAAGTTCTGTAGTGGTTTTCATTATGCGCAAGTTGATTCCTCTTAAGTATCTACATAAAAAGACATCAAGTGGAATCATTAAAACATGCTCTTTCGGTAAAATCGAGCGGAGAAATTCGATAACAAACATTGAGGCATCCAATATTTCTATAATAATATAATTTCGGTATGAAATTGCCGTTTTATAAAACGAATTGCTTTGGTGTGTTATATTTTTGGATTGAATTGAAATTATAAGTTAGAATAAATTTTATATTTAAGGTACGTTATTATTTTTTCGAAATAAGGGATTTATTGGTTTCTTTGTGGTTTCAATGTATTTTCTACCAGCAAACCTTTGGGCTTTAATATATATTATATATATATACAGCTTGGGAAAGATGTGAACATAGTATAAGAAGTAATACATCATTACTTTACTTTCGTATATAATTAAAGAAATAATAAAAAAGCTATTGTGTCTGGCGTGGGTTTGCATTCAAACATTCAACGATTTAATATCACTTCTGCAGCAGCTTTGCTTTGAAAGAGGGTTTCTCCATACAAACTTCCCGTTCATCCTCTTTGGGTGCTTTCAGTTTATGCGTTTATTGACGGCCTGCTGCCGTGTGGATGCGGTGCGTTAGTCGTACTGCGTACGGACAATCGTATTTTTCATACAAAGCGCGCGGTGCAGCAACCATGCGGCGAATGGTCGACAACAGGACGGCAACGTCACAAGCACCATGAATTCAATTCGGTTTTGAATAGCGCATCACTAGCAAACGTAGCTAGATACGTTTTCAATTTAGGCCATTATTGTCAGACTGCTAACGTACCTACTGCAACCAGCCGGCTGCAGCACGGTGAACGTGCGGTAGTGGTCCAACATGAAATGTTTAAATTGAAAGCGCCTTTAAATTGTGACTTTCATAAAATAAGTTCTTAACGCATTTTTTTTTATGGTGGGAAAAATCATCCAATAACTACCCCCGCTCTTGGGCGGAGCGAGAGATAGAGTCAGACTCTTACTGACTAAACGACCTACCCCGTTCCTTCTAGCCTTCATACCGGGGCTCGAGCGCCCTTTCGGATAACCCTGGCCCCAGTAGGCTTCGACCCGGCTGGGTCCCTGTTATTGATGACAACTTCTTGAGGCGCGCGGGAACATCAACGGGGCCGTCGACGACTGGGGCTTGGTCCGGACAGTTACCGGACGGCCGGACAGCGAGCTACCCATTGCTCATTGTCCGCAAGCCCGCGCCTACGGTGGCCGCAAATCGGGATCAGTATCCCGGCGGCGGCGGCGGCGGCGATAACGCCGTTGCCTGATGCGGTCGGCCTCCTCCTTTGCGAGCATTACTGCTTCGCAAAAGTCGGCAACCGCCTGCCACTCCTCCTCGCTCCGGACCATGGCCTCAACCAAGGCCCGGCGCGAGAGGTCTCCGCCGCCGATCGCCCCCACGAGGACACGGCGATGCTCCGCCCAAGCAGGGCACACCTCGACTGTGTGCTCCACCGTGTCCTCCGGGCGTTCCGCACAGTGGTGACACCCGAGCGTCTTTTCCACTTGAATCCGGAACATGGCTATCTACGTCCCGAAGTTCAGCGTAATGAAAGAAAGAAAGATGAGAAAGAAAAAAAAAAATTTGTCGGAAAAGGTGTAAACTTAAGACTAACATATTAACACTCACACGTTACTAATGTGTTAAATGGTTTGAGTTGTGCATTGATGGATCAACCAGTTAGTATTTAATGGTTGCCTAGGCATATTAGATTGCTGACAATTTATCTGCGACATCGTTCAACATAATGATTTCATAAAACTTTAATATCTCTTAAACCATATTTTGAGATCCGTTTTAACACATAATGATGACCATTATTACTAACTAGCTTTTGGCCGTAGCTTCGCTCGCGTACATAAAATATAGCTTATGTCACTCAGGAATAAAGCAGCTTTCTATCGGTGAAAATTTTAGCGATCGGACCAGTACTTTTTTGGCTAAAGGCTTTTCAGCAAAAGCTAGTATAATATATATATAGGGTGACTGGTAATTAGTGTACGATACTTAAACACATGATTGTACTCATGATAACCAACAACTTTTACTATGGGAACAAACCTTTTTTTTTTTTCCGATGGGAAAAATCATCCTATGACAACCCCCGCTCTTGGGCGGGGCGGGAGATAGTGTCAGACTCTTACTGACTAAAAAACCCATCCCGTTCCTTCAAGCCTTCATACCGGGACTCGAGCGCCCTTTCGATAATAACCCTGGCCCCAGTAGGCTTCGACCCGGCTGGGTCCCTGCTGTTGCTGACAACTCCTTGAGGCGCGCGGGAACAGCGCGCGCCGTCGACGACTTGGGCTTGGTCCGGACAGTTACCGGACGGCCGGACAGTGAGCTACCCATTGCTTACTGTCCGCAAGCCCGCGCCTACGGTGGCCGGAAATTGGGATCAGTATCCCGGCGCCGGCGGCGGCGGCGATAACGCCGTTGCCTGATGCGTTCGGCCTCCTCCTTTGCGAGCATTACTGCTTCGCAGAAGTCGGCGACCGCCTGCCACTCCTCCTCGCTCCGGACCATGGATGGGAACAAACCTGAAATCGCGAAAAAAAATCAGCTGTTCAGTACATTTATGTTTGCCTAATGTACTAAACAGCTGATATTTTTGTCGCGATTTCGGCTTTGCTCTCATAATAAAAATTGTTTGTTATCATGAGCATAATCATGTGTTTAAATATCGTACACTAATTGCCAGTCACCCTATATATATAAATTATTCTTTAAATGAGTATAATATATTTAATCTACTTTTGAAACCGTAAGGTTCCCGGTTCGCTTTTCTTGTCTTCAGGGAAATTAAAACTGGTTGCGATGAGAAATGTCCATAGACCCTAATCAGTTTTTGTACCAAGAGTTTGTTGTTAACACAAATTAAAAAGAAAAACAGATTTCCAGATGGTTAGTCTTACTCTGCTGGGTACTATTTGTGGTTTATTCCTAATTTAGTAAAAATTTTAACTACGCAAACGTTTATCATGAATCCTGTAAATGAATCTGGACTTCCTAGTTGTGGAACTTATGGTATTGTAAATATAATAGAATTGAATATTTTTTTATTGACTATAACATACACTAATAAAAAAACATATACATAAAATAAACTTCTTAATGTTTATTTACATTTATCAAACACCTGATTGATTGATAAAATAAACTTTAATTTTGTACTTTTTATTTTAAACTACATGAAATTTTTATCCTAATTAACGCCAATACCACCAAAAACACAATGCAAATAAAACTAAACGTTGTATAATCTACTCAGCTGAACTCAGACGCTCGGATAAAAAAAAGCTAGTAATTCAATTTTTTATTAGAATTAATGTCATTAGGATTGATTAAAATTATTACGATTTTACAATGTAGACCGGTACTTTAAAATAAAATGAAAAAAGTAGAGATTTTTTACATAGATTTGCACTTTGGCGGGCCTGTTGGTCTAGTGGTTAGTGGGCCTGACTGCTATGCCGGAGGTCGTGGGTTCGATCCCCACCCAGGACAAATGTTTATGTGATGAGCATGATCATTTGTTCTGTGTCTGGGTGTAATTTATCTATAATATGTATGTATTTAGAAATATATAATATGTTTATCAGTTGTCTAGTACCCATAACACAAGCTCTGCTTAGCTTGGGACTGAACGACGTTGTGTGATAGTTGTGAAATATTATATTATATTATATATATATTATATTATTATTATATTATACTTTTCGCCGGAATAAAAGCGTTATCTTTTTATAGACGAAGGCTATTAGGCTATAAATACTAGCTTTTGCCCGCTGCTTCGCCCACGTACATAAAATATTTATAGCTTATGTCACTCATGAATAAAACAATTTTCTATCGGTAAAAAAATGCAATTACTAAATTTTTTTCATCGATAGAAAGTTCTACTTTAGGAGATTATTAGAAAAAAAAAACTTTAAGTACCTACCTCTTTATAGTATTAGTGCAGATCACGGTACAATCAATAATAGCGGAGCACAAACTAGAGACGCGAGTAAAACCACGGGGTACAGCAAGTCAGTCATAAAAAAAGACGGTTCTCTTAAAAATGAGCCACGGAAATGCTAAAAAGAATTTCGGTCGTGGTTAGTACTCTCGCAGTATATCTACGGGTCCCCCTACTTATGCAAACAGCTCCAGAGTTACTACACCTTACATTATCTGACTATTCGTCTTGCATATTATAAGAGAAGTTACTGACTATGGTAGTGAGACCTTTCCAACTGTTATTTTATTCTTCAGCAATTTTGCCCCGTTTTTAGGGTTCCGCACCTCAAAAAGAAAAAACGGAACCCGTAAAGGATCACTTTGTTATCCGTCCGTCTGTCTGTCAAGACCCTCTATCTCGAGAACGGTGGACGTATCGAGTTGAAATTGAAACTATATACTCAAGTCTGCGGTCCTTTCAAGCTGTGAAAAAATCAAACTTCTAAAATAACGAATAAAAAAGATACGGCCGTCTATGTCGCAAAAACACGTATATTTTGATACTCGCAAAGATCAAAATTCATAGGGTACTTTACGTTGACTCAGAATCCTGAAATTTGGCACAGAGCAAGGTCTTATAGCACAGGTATAGGAAAAATCTGGAAACAATAAAATTGTTGTTGTTGGAATTCCTTGCCAGAGTCTGTGTTTCCTGATGGCTACAACCCGGAAATCTTTAAGTCGAGAGTGAATAGGTTTCTTCTAGGTAAGCGCGTTCCATCGTCGACCGCATCGTCGCTTTCCATCAAGTGAAAAAAGGAAGATTAAAAAAAAACTCTTTTCAGAGCACTACAACTTCCAATTTTAAACTACACTGTAATAAAAGTCACCGCTCAGGTTCTTATCTAGAATCGTCGCACTAAAACTTACAACATTAATGTCAACATTCCGTAGGTACTTCTAGTAGAGTCGAGATTTCAAGTAAGCACTTCTATCTAGAGTAATGGCATACCCAGGAAATAGTCCTTTCAACATTTTAGTGCTACATCTAGGGTAAACTACGTTTAACTATAATTTTGTACAGGTACTGTATTACTGGCTGGACTTATCTTTACAAAAAAGATAATAACAGAACTTAAGGGCGTCTAACGCGAGATACGTTTTTATACAACCAGTCTTACGTGATTATGATGATGACGACATCTTTCTCCAGATATTTTGGATACACATATATCTTGTGGTTATTATCTAGGTTTCTATCGAAATTAAACTTAATCCTACTGGAAGACCTATGAAAATAATTTACCTGAACTTGGGGTATTCGTTATAGCATATTCGGCCTTATAATGTTCTCACTGTATAAGGCCTGTGTATTTATAATATATAAAATTTATACAATTAAAAAGTCGTTAAGATAAAATTACGGAAACCATTTTTTTTTTAAAAAAACATCAAAGTACAGTTTAATAAAAAAAAACATTTATTTCCTAGAACAAGTTTCGCGGAATATTCGAATGAATAGCAAACATTGCGTTGGATAAATAAAAAAACCTTTAAACTATGCTCAGTGTGACGATAGATGGGTCGGAAAGAGCCCTCTTAAAGGCGTTTTGTGTTTTTCAAGCCATAACCAATTATGATCAAATACTAAATGAAGCTAAGCTACTAGCCTTGGTCAGCATACAGCATACTGGCCTTTTTAGACCCGTATGCTTTTTTTTATGGTGGGAAAAATCATCCCATGACAACCCCCGCTCTTGGGCGGAGCGTGAGATAGTGTCAGACTGTTACTGACTAAAAGCCCACCCGTTCCTTCTAGCCTTCATACCGGGACTCGAGTTCCCTTTCGGATAACCCTGGCCCCAGTAGGCTTCGACCCAGCTGGGCCCCTGCTGTTGCTGACAACTCCTTGAGGCGCGCGGGAACAGTGCGCGCCGTCGACGACTTGGGCTTGGTCCGGACAGTTACCGGACGGCCGGACAGCGAGCTACCCATTGCTCACTGTCCGTAAGCCCGCGCCTACGGTGGCCGGAAATCGGGATCGGAATCCCGGCGGCGGCGGCGAGAGCGCCGTTGCCTGATGCGATCGGCCTCCTCCTTTGCGAGCATTACTGCTTCGCAGAAGTCGGTGACCGCCTGCCTCTCCTTCTCGCTCCGGACCATGGCCTCGACCAAGGCCCGGCGCGAGAGGTCTCCGCCGCCGATCGCCCCCACGAGGACACGGCGATGCTCCGCCCAAGCAGGGCACACCTCGACTGTGTGCTCCACCGTATCCTCCGGGCATTCCACACAATGGTGATACACCCGCTTTAATCCGGAACAGGAACCTCCCGAACGTGCCATGTCCGGTGAGCTGCGTCATGCGGGAGGTAAGGACGCCGTGAGGTCTTTCCAGCCACGCCTCAAAGTAGACCCGAATGCTAAGCTATACAGAAAAACACGTCCTTTTCAATCTCTTTTTCAGACCGTAACAACTACACTGACTGACTTTACTACAAGATTTCATAAAAATAACGGTCCCTATAGGTACTTTGAAATCTTGATGATACAAGAGCCGAATATTAAATTTATCTAAGGTAAAAAGTTCTTTGCACCTATTTTTGTAGTAGCAACACAGACTACATGAATATTTCCCGTAATTTATGTCCTTTGATATCTCTACGACACTCGAACCGAATATTATATTACCTAACGTCAAAAAGTTTTCTGTAGTGGCAACACCGACCACATCAATGTATCCTAAATCGATGTTGCCATATGGAGGGTTTGATAATAAATGTACAGGCTTTTTATTACTAGTTTCTTTTTTCGCAGAACGCCCATTTATCTTTACGTGATTGCAATGTTAATACTAGACGAGTTTGCGTCATAACGTCGTAATGATTATTTTTCAGTATTGTGTTATTGAATTCTATATAGAAGATGAATCGGCATTATGTTTTATAAATTAGTATCTAAGATTTTTGTTTTAGGTATGGAATAGAATAGAATGAACTTCACTTTTTTGGTACACCAAAAATAATATAATAAACCAATCGAAGTGTTACCATCGTTAAGTAGGAAAAATTACTTTTATACTCTCTATGAATGATTGTGATGAATATAGTAAGTACGCTACCTATACCTACCTACAAAAAACTTTAAAAATTATTCGCCTGCCTAAAAGCCAAAAATTATTATATGAGAACGTACCGCATAAACTATCGTATGTTCAAGTCTAAATCTAAGTCTAACTGTATGCCAATTTTGTTCAATTTCGTGCCGCTAAGAAAGTGAGATTGATACTTTCACATTTTGATAATATTAAGTAGAGGCTTCAACCGTGTGAAAGTACAAAATCGTCCCAAGGAATTACACTTCCGGAGTAAACAATTCTATGTGGGAGGACATAGTCTATTCTTATGCCAAGTTACATCCATATCCGCTCAGCAGTTTTTTTTTTTTCGTGTTGGGAAAATCATCTAATGATATCCCCCGCTCTTAGGCGGAGCGGGAGATGGTGTCAGACTTTTACTGACTAAAAACCCACTCCTATTCCTCCGTTGCCTTTCGTACCGGGGTTTGAGCTATCTTTCGAATTAACGTTGGGTCCGTTCAGCAGTTCAAGCGTGAAGAAGTGACAAACATACACAGATCTACATAAAATTAGTGTATTTAATAAAATTTATTTTACTTTATTAATTATTAGGTTTTGCCCACGGCTTCGCCCGCGAACCTACATAAAATATAGTCTATGTCACTCAAGAATAAAGCAGCTTTCTATCGGTGAAAAAATTTTAGCAATCGGACCAGTATTTTCAGAGATTACCTCCTGCAAACAAAAAAACAAAAAAAAAAAAAGACGTGTGGCACTCGGGGACTGCCGCGGTAAAGCAATTGCATAGCATCACTCATTTGTTTTCTTATCGGTCACCACGCTCAAAACAAATGAGTGGGAGGTGTTAGGTTATTTTCGTTACGGAATTTCTGGATTCGGTCTCCACGCTCAAGGCCCGCGATAGAAGCTATGCAATAGCTTAAAAATAAACTTTACCTCTATATTATATAAGTATACATGATTTTTTCAAGTTTAGTTTCAAGGATGTTGTACCAAAATATGACACACCCAACGACACAATTGCCGCGGTGGCCAGTGCGGGGTTTCCATCATCATCATCATCATATCAGCCGAAAGACGTCCTCTGTTGGACATAGGTCTCCCGCAAGCGTCGCCACAACGACCGGTCCTGTGCATCACGCATCCATCGGATTCCCGCGACCCATACAGAACAAATATTTATATGGCCTAAAGATAGGTGTTTCAGGTCTGGAGTGTCTTACACTGCGTACATAAGATATAGGCTATGTCACTCATGAATAAAGCAGCTTTCTATTGGTGAAAAATTTACAAAAAAAACTATTAACAAAAAAAAAAACTACCTCTCTATAATATTAGTGTACATAAAAAAAACCACCATCTTTTGCTATAACTGCCGGAGTCTGTGTTTCCTGCTAGCTACAACTTAGGGGTCTTTAAGTCGAGAGTGAATAGGTTACTTCTAGGCAAGCGTGCTCCATCGTCGACCACATCATCGCTTACCATCAGGTGAGACGGTGGTCAAACGCGAGCTTATCAATAATATTTAAAAAAAAACTAATATTTTCGCTTTAATTTTATGGTACAGCATAAAAAAAAAACATTTCACAGTTCAGCTTGTCCTGTTTACTGCTCAAGTTGCGTGAAACATGTCGCCAGTAAGTTACAATCATCCCGCTAACAATTTGTCAACTGGCAGCCTAACTATTAGTAATTTATCGCACAAGTTTTAACACAAATTATAACGTTGTTTGGGACGGATGTGACGTAACTATTTAGTACCCATTATAACTTATGTCAAAGCACTAAATCTGAGCTAGGGTTTTTATTACTCACGGTTATGATACCTACATATAATCTCCACTAGATTCCGCACTCCAGATAGCTTGTTTTTGAGGTGCAATATCATCAAAAAACTGACATACACATGACACCCAAACACGGAACACCTCAAGTAAGCCATAAAAATATTTGTACCGTCTGGGAATCGCACTCACGATCCGCAGCGCAGCAGCTGATTGCTCAACCATTGCGCCTTCAATATTTCTTGATTGATGATAAAAAAAGATTGACATTTTTAAGGTTATCGTAACGTTAAACGCAACTGAAAACCGTAAAAGATCGGTAAACAAAAATCTGTTATTATTTTATGCAATGCGGTTGAAAAGGCTATGGGCGCATGCCTTTTTTGAAGAAAGAGAGTGACCCAAATCAGATTGATAGATAAAGCATGTCTTCGAAAATTTAATAGGACTAGGATAAAGTAAATATTTTTTGTCTTGTCAATGAAATTACGATTGCAAATTCAAAAACCTACTATTCTATCTAAAGGCCCAAACACAAAACTACCTCAAATCTGCGAGCTCAGACGTCGCTTTGCAAAAACTTTCGAATTGATTCGCATCGCATATTTTATGGTTATTTGAACCGATACTTTGCCGAATGCTATCGCATCGTAGCGGTATCGTATTCTGCGATGCAGCGTCATATCCCATCGTGTTCAAGGTAAAGTTTTTTTTTTTTGTTTGTAGGAGGTAATCTCTGGAAGTCCTGGTCCGATTGCTATAATTTTATCACCGATAGAAAGCTGCTTTATTCCTAAGTGGCATAGCTATATTTTATGTACGCGGGCGAAGTCGCGGGCAAAAGCTAGTATTTAATATTTTTTAAACGAAAGCCTGTGAGTGAATTTGTGTGACTGTTACTTCTTAACGGCTAAACGGATTTCAATGAGTAGATCATGCCATAGAATAGCACCTAGGATACTTTTATCCCGGGAGAATGATAATAATTCTACAATCACGCGGGCGTAGCCGCTGGCAACAACTAGTAATAGCCATAAAAATAAAACACGACAACACATTTCCGTTTAACCATTTACTTTTAAAACAAAACAAACCTGCGTACCACTTTCCCCGTTTCCAAAAATAATGAATAGAATAAACAAAACACCAACAAAAAAAAAACGAAACAAATGTCAGTGCCGCGTCACGGGTAAACTATTCGGAAAATTAAAAAAATAAACCCGGCTTTGTCGACTGAGTTATCGCGTCGGAACAATAGCCGGGACCTATGCGGCCCATTGCAAAATGAAAAATCGTCAGCCGTCATTCAATTGTGAATCGGGGCACGCGGCTTCATAGATATGGTGACTTTTGTGTGTGCTGTTCCGTCGTTTGCTGTAACAGCAAAATGGATTGAATTGTAAATGGGCTATCTCCTTTTTTACCCGTCTGTTATGTGTTGATGAATTGGTGGTCGTGTATTTGATGTTTTTATTGATGTGATATTTGACGTTTAAATAATGAATTATTTTTTTAGTGATATAAACTAGTGCTTGACCCCACCGGCATCGGCAAGCTAGCTCACTGTCCGGTAACCGTCCGGACCGAGCCCAAGTCGTTGACGGCACTGTTACCGCGCGCCTCAAGGAGTTGTCAGCAACAGCAGGGGCCCAGCTGAGTCGAGGCCTACTGGGGCCAGGGTCTAGTTCCGAAAGGGAGGCTCAGCCCCGGTATGAAAGGCAAGAAAGAACGGGGTGGGTTTTTTAGCCAGTAAGAGTCTGAAATTATCTCCCGCTCCCTCCAAGGGCGGGGGATGTATTTGGATGATTTTTAACCACCAAAAAAAAACCGTCAGTCAATTGTGAATCGGGGCAAGCGGTTTCATAGATATTGTGACCTTTGTGTCTGCTGTTCCGACATTTGCTGTAACAGCGAAATGGATTGAATTGTAAATGGGCTATCTCCTTTTTTACTCGTCTGCAATTTAGGGTTATGTGTTGATGAATTGGTGGTCGTGTATTTGATGTTTTTATTGATGTGATATTTTGTCGTTGTATTTTATTACTGCCCTCTGACAGCGACTTCGCCTACGTGAAAGTAGAAATTTATGGCAATGGGTTCTGACCCATCATGAAAGAAGATGGGAGCAAGCTCTGATGAGAATACTCTCTGTACACGGCCCTGGGATATAAAGTATTCTATGCCCTATTCTAGGACATAGTCTATCCTTGTTCATATTTTCAATTAAATCTGGTGAGCAGTTTGGACGTGACTCTTTCATGCTCAAATATAAACATGTATATCATATTTTTTATAAACACTTCCTGATTTATAGTATTAGTCTGATAGTGAAGTTAATGTTTGTAATTTTTTTCTTTAATGTAACACTTAACCTAACTCAGGAGTCGGGGTTTCATTTCTTTGTTTACGTATTGATATAATAAAGAATTGTTATTAGTGCAGAATAAAAGAAATTCAGATCTTGATCTAACTAATCTCTTAAATTCAGATTGTTCATTTTTTATTTTTAGATAATCCTCATAAAAAAATCATAATGTGGTTTATTATAGGTTAAATAAAAAAAGGTGTCTCTGCAAAGTCATTTGGAAGTAAATTCTTTAGATTTATAAAATTCATAATCTTTTGTAAATGTTTATCCTGTATTAAGCTAAGGTGTGCAATAAAGTTATAAATAAATAAATAAAATTACCTAGATAATGAGGGCCTCCGAGAGGACAAAGCAAAACAAAAAACAGTGCTACCAACTTAATATTCACGTACTTCCTGTAACACTCACCATTTATCTTATAACAAACGATTAACTTTCTCATCTCATTACTCAAAGCCTACCTAATTCTATTGTGAGAGTTCTTTTGTTTTAAAGATATTATGTAAGAACAATGTACACCAATCAATATTGTACCCAAAAGTACAATAAAAAACAATCATACATGTAATAAAAAAATGAGTACAACTATTTTAAGCTATTGCATAGCTTCTATCGCGGGCCTTGAGCGTGGAGACCGAATCCAGAAATTCCGTAACGAAAATAACCAATCAAAACATTTATTTCAAATAGACCATTTACAGGCACTTTTGAATAGTCAAATGTCGGTCAGTCCAAGAAAAGTGAAGCTAAATTGCACGTTCCAATGAGTAGGTCTCTATGGAGAAGAACGTGCAAGAAACTCCATGGACACTCTTTTAAATCATATTATGTGTTACATATAATGCTTGGTTACATATTACTTGTTGCTTCTATCATGTGAGCACAATGTCGATAATGAAATAAAAAATGTAAAATAATTAAAAGATAGAAACTGAATTAAGCCACTGGCTAAGAGATGACCAGTCCCATCTGACGGCACCCGTTCACGAGCATGACGCGTGCATCAGCCCCACTCAGCTCAACCATTTTGAAGGGAACTGAACGACCCAATAACACGTGCCACCAACAGCGAGACATTTGAGTGAGCATGACAAACTCTCAACTGCCATGCTCGTAATGTCAAAAAAAAAAAGTTGTAACCTAATAAAAATGCTCCATGGTGCTTCACATTCACAAACTTGGAAAAAGTGCTTCTACATTATACAATGCAATTGTCTTTCAAATTAAAAAATAATAATATTAGTTTCCAACTAATCAACTAATTAGTACGCCCTAGTGGTAGTGGAGCTGGACCAGCATTGAGCCAAGCATTTTTATCTTGAAAATAATCCTCCAACTTATAATATGCTTGCCTGCATAGTGTGCGTTTAATACAAGATTTAAATTTCGTTTCATTGAGTTCTAATATTTGGGGTGGTATTTTATTATAACATTTCAAACAGTACCCCATGAAAGAAGAGGCCACTTTAGCCAGTCTGAAACCTGGTTGAACTAATTGATCCCTATTTCTTGTAACATAATTATGTCTATCGCCTCTTTTGCTAACTCTTCTGCTAACCTAACCTAACACCCCCCACTCATTTGTTTTTTGAGCGTGGTGACCGATAAGAAAACAAATGAGTGAACAATCAATCAAAATTCAATTCAATGTGTGAAAGTGTAACTTCAATTAATATTAAAGAAAAAAAAACAAAGGAAAGAAAATACTGCATAAATAAAATAAATAAATAATTATAATTGCATAAGTTGATAAAAATGCTATGCAATAGCTTTACCGCGGCAGTCCCCGAGTGCCACACGTCTTTTTTTTTTATAAGAAGTAATCAAAAGTTCATGGAGTCTACAGTGTTCTCACGTTCACGTTATAAAAAAGAGGCTATGTAAAAAAAAAAACTGCAATTCACTTTCATATTAAAATTTTGAAAATTATATCTGCAGTCATTTGGAAAAAGGTAAATTCCTTAAATCTGTAAAATTACCTAGACGATGAGGGTCTCCGAGAGGACGGAGTGAAACAAAAAACAGTACTATAGTCTGTCTAAAAAGTCAAAAGACTTCGAAATTTTGTATAATATTTAATCATTTAAAAAACACTTATCCTCCTCCTTGCGTCGTATTCCTCAATGCTGAGGGTCGTGACCTCCCCTGCTTCATCACTTTAACCTTTATGATATTCCTCCATCTGTTTCTGTCTCTGGCGGTGTGAAGGGCATTGTACATCGTAGAGTCAAGAGCGGTGCGGATCTGGTCGGACCAACGTATTGGGCTGCGCCCGCGAGGCCTTTTTCCATCCACTTTACCGGTCACAATGAGCCTTTCGAGGTTGCCACCGTCCTTTCTTGCAATGTGACCGAAGTATAAACACTTATATTCGATACTTTTTATAAGGTTCTTCTATTAGTAAACAATGATCAAGATCTCATAATCAACCTTGATCATTGAACCAGTGTTGACTACATCAGATTTTATTTTGCCCTAATAATTATCCAAGTCGGTTGACTTTTCAGACAGACTATACCAACTTAATATTCACGTCCTTCCTGTAACACTCACCATTTATCTTATAACAAGCGATTAAGTTTCTCATCTCATTACTCAAAGCCTACCTAAGTCTATTGTGAGAGCTCTTTTGTTTTACGTGCCAAATAAACAAAGCTTGTTTTTTACGTTAACAAAAAAAAAACTATTTAGGCAGTAATTAAGACTAAAAGCGCTTAGGCTCTCACAGTAATCACTAAAGTCGAGAAATAGGCTAAACTAGGGCGTAAATACAGTTTCAGGAAAATAGAGTTTTTAACGCTCTTCTAAAAAACAAGGAGGAGTGGCAGGCGGTTGCCGACTTCTGCGAAGCAGTAATGCTCGCTAAGGAGGAGGCCGACCCCATCAGGCAACGGCGCTCTCGCCGCCGCCATTGAGTGATAATATTTTTCGCAGGGCCTAAATACTCTTTCAGGAAAATAGACTTTTTAACGCTCTTCTAAAAACACACGCTTAAAGGTTTTAAATTGAGTGATAATATTTTTCGCAGGGCCTAAATATTATTTCAGGAAAATAGAGTTTTTAACGCTCTTTTAAAAAACACATGTTCAAAGGTTTTTAATTGAGTGATAATATTTTTCGCAGGGCCTAAATATTATTTCAGGAAAATAGAGTTTTTAACGCTCTTTTAAAAAACACATGTTCAAAGGTTTTTAATTGAGTGATAATATTTTTCGCAGGGCCTAAATACTATTTCAGGAAAATAGATTTTTTTAACGCTCTTTTAAAAAACACATGCTTAAAGGTTTCAAATTGAGTGATAATATTTTTCGTCAATGCCTGCTGGGGCTATGAGGAATTTTTGATCTAGAAACCCGTGGTTCTAGAACGCAAAAGGCAAGTGGAGGAACATAGGTGGGTGTTAGTCAGTAAACATCTGACACGCCCTCTTGCACCACCCTAGAGCGACCTCATCTAGTTTAAACTGACGAAAAAAGATTTACGTGTAAAAGTATTTTTTTAAACCTATTATATTAGCAAAATAAATGTCATTTAGCATTTAAATTTTAGCGGGAGAAGTCATAGCATGATTTCCCATCTAAAAAACAAAACACAATACCTTATTACATACCGTCATCATCAACATCATCATCATCATCATCATTTGAGCCGAAAGACGTACACTGTTGGACATAGGTTTCCCCCGACTGTCGCCACAATGAACGGTCCTGCGCGTCTTGCATCCATCGGATTCCCGCAACCTTCAACAGGTCATTGATCCACCTTGTAGGAGGACTTCCAACACTGCGTCTTCTGGTGTAATAACATCAGACGACGCAGCGTTGAATGTCCTCCGTGGTGTGTAATTACATACCACTTATAAGTTATACAAGTTATGAAAGAGAAAAGTATATCTACACTATCTACACTTATATAATAAAGAGGTAAAGTTTGTTTTTTTGTTTATAGGAGGTAATCTCTGGAAGTACTGATCCGATTGCCAAAGTTTTTCACCGATAGAAAGCTATTTTATTCTTGAGTGACATCCTAATATTATAAAAGCGAAAGTGAGTTTGTTTGTTTATTTGTCTGTTTGTTTGTTACGTCTTCACGCCTAAATGGCAGAACCGATTTTGATGAATTTTGGTACAGAGATAGTTGGGACTCTGGAGACGGAGATAGGCTAATTTAAAAAAAAAAGTGAGAAAAGTGGGAGAAAGAGGGAAGGTCTTTTATGTACGCGGACGAAGCCGCGGGCAAAAGCTAGTAAGCTATATTTTACATATACTCGGGCGAAGTCGCTGGCAAAAGCTAGTAGGCTTAATATTTCTCCTTGTTTGGCCAACAACCTCATACATATATCACGTGCCAAACTATCTCTTCAGCCCTTTATCTCGCTTTATTAAGCAACTTCCAGAGGCAAACGACTCAGTATAAATATTCATAATCCCCCAACTATTCATGAAAAGCAATAAATGACCTCTGAGCTGTTTAATATTAAAACGAGGGTCCGTTGTAACTAGAGATTAAACTAATTGTTAAATAAATCAAAGGATATCCGTTGGTCGAATTGTAGTAATGTCGTGGATGAAGGTGTGATTCCACTGCTGCGTAGCACGTATAGGGGTCACTGGGAAGGACTATGGGAATGTTCTAAGAGTTATCGTGACCTTGGAACACAAAGGGCTAGTGAAGGAACCACGGTAGGTTCTAGTTGCTACACTCACAGCGGACGAAATTATCTGATGATTTCCTACCTCAAAAAAACGATATTTAGTGTTAAGGGCCAAGCGCCCGAAAAGTGCCATAAAACAGTGATTTTCTGAGGCCTACTCCTCCGTAACGGCTAGGTCAATTGGTTTGAAAAAAATATATGTTTATTATAGGTTCATGAACAATAATATCAACATTTGATTTTTTCGTGCAATTAATAATTTTGTCAAAAAAAATTATTTAGCAATTTCGCAACTTTTCGCAACTTTTTCCTACTCCTTCGAAACGCCTTGGACCTTTAGAAACATTTTTACACATAAAAATTGGTGGTTAAATATTCTTCAAAGTGAACATTGCATATGTAAATCAATCAATATCTCGCAGAGAAAATGGATTTAAAGCGCTTTCCGGGCGCTGCTGGCCGCAAATAAATGCACAGATTTGCGTACTGCCACCTAGGCGAGTGCGAGAGTTGCGTTCACATAATTTCGGCCAGATGGTTCAAGGAACTATACGCCTTAACCGTTGTCAAGAAGTCTAAATGTAAGAAGATTGGCAAGCTTTATAAAAATATCACAAAATAAATCTCAAATATTTTGAACCCCCCATTTTGCTGATAAATCATTTTATCCAGGGCCCAATGGAAACTCATTTGTTTGCCTGACATAAGACGAACGTAGCTAGCATGGCTGATGGTCACAGTAAATTATCTCGTTTACATTTTCATCACAAAGCCAAAAGTCAATCTGCAACAAATAAAATTCGGCAACGAACTTTATGTACGTACCCTACAGTATAATTCACGAATGATGGCGGCCGTAAAGTTTGCGCAGAAGGCTGCGCAGTAACGTATTTTAGGAATCAAATGGCGACGTGCATGTGCCAGAAGAGTGTAGTATGCGCGAACGTTCGCAAAGGCTAACTTCACGGCCGCCATCATTCGTGAATTGTACTGTACTTCACAGTGACTTATCAAAACTATAATATTTTTCTAGAAGGTAGTTTATTGGTGACAATCGACCATAGACTCAAAAGTATATAAATCTTGTACTTGTCTTGGACTACTGATATTCTTCTACATAGATTTTTTTCTACCAAAGCCATTAAGTAAATGACGTTTATTTTCTAAACAGTATGTAAATATAACACTTCTACACGTCAATTATTTACTTAATTTGAACTAGATGAAACACCGACCGGTGTAACCTAATTAACTACCCCGAAGCAAACTCAGAGGTCAAAGTCTCTTTTAAAGTCATATATTTGACTACTAGCTTTTGCTCGCGATTTCGCGCACGTACATAAAATATAGCCTTCATTTCACTCAGTAACAAAGCAGCTTTCCATAGTATTTTCAGAGATTACCAACTACTAACAAAAAAATAAACTTTACCTCTTTATAATATTAGTTTATATTACATGTTTACTATGGAAAACTATGCCCAGTCAGTGCAAGTATTCGTGTAACTTCTTTTTATTATGGATTCGTTTCACCACTATCTTACCTGATGGAAAGCCATGATGTGGCCAAAGACATACAACGCAAGACTAGTAAGGACCTTAAGAGTACGATTGTACTTTAGACCCTAGATTGTGCACGTGCATAGTGTAGCTGTACGCAGCAACGGAACTGTACCTCAATCGTAATAATCAGTTGGACTTATTTACATTGCAAATTGGTCCCTTGTTTGAAGTAGTCGACGATTTGGCGAGACTGTTAAATTGTTCTGTCGTCTCTCGAGTTATTTATTTGTATTGAAAGGGTTTAATTAAAAGGGATTTGGATTTGTTGATTTGTGCAAGTTTTTTGTTGAGTTTTATGAAAATGACTGAAACAGGTTTCTTGAATTGATTTATTTATATTCGATACTTAAATACTGATAATATTGTAAACTTGCTGACCCGTCAAACTTCGTACCGTTTCATCATCATTTCAGCCGATAAACGTTCGACATAGGCCTCCCCCAAGTATCGCCACATTGAACGATCCTGTGCGTCCCGCATCCATCGGATTCCCGCAACCTTCACCAGGTCATCGGTCCACCGGTATCCGGTCGTACTGTCTGACTGTCAATGAATGTAGTATCTATATTTTTCGATATAGTCAACCGATTGCGATTAAACAAAGCCTTAGTAATATACCAAATCACACACAACTTAATTGTATAAAAGTTAACAAAAAACTTCAACTGATTTATTATATGTATTGTATAGCTAGGAAAGTCTAAATCTTGTGTAATTAATTTAATATTTATACACTATCTAAGTGATTTAACGTAACTTTTTAGTGTTTACTTAAATTATGATTGTAATTAAATTTTCTAATTGAGCTGTATTACGAGTATATGAGTGTGCATTATTCCAGTTACATTATTGTAGTAAATTATAAATGATATTTATTTTGCAAATAGGTTTTATAAAAACACTTTTACACGTTTTTTTTTGTCTGTTCAAATTAGATAAGGCCGGTGTTTCCTAGCTAACTACCCTGAGAAAAAATACCGAAACAAACTCAGTGGTCAAAGTTTCTTTAAACTCCATACGGTAAACATGTAGTGGTCAAATCATATGAGAACCATGCGGATTATTAGTGTCTCAGATGATCATTAGAAGAATGGACCGCGCAGATTTGAGTGGACCTGTCCAGTCAGTGCAAGCATTTGTCAGTATTTGTGTAGCTCAAACTTAGGACTACTAAGGAGATCCACGAATAGAATATATATTAGCATAATCAGCCGTTTTGATGTTCCCACTAATGGGACTCAGGCCTTCTCTCTAAGAGAGAGAATGGGCTGTAATCGCGGGCTCAGTGTGGTTTGTTGGATGTCACGTCTTCGAATTTAGGACATGCCGGTTTTGTCACGATGTTTTCCTTCACCGTTTTGAGAGCAGTGGCGATGATTTTTTTAATTGATTTATATTAGCGCCTGACTGCGATCCCACCTGATGGTAAGCAGTGATGCAATCCATGATGGTGAGGCGTATTATATTATTAATAGCCTATTCACTCTAGCCTTCAATACACCTAAATTATAATCGGACGAGAAGAACGTAGCAAATAAATTGTTTTAGTTTCCAAATAAGTTATACAAAGTATAAATGCGCCTGGCTAAGTTTGAACCCGCAACCTACAACTCGTAAGTTGGGACCGTCACCATTAGCCCAACACTGTGGTTTATCATCAGCCTTTTTAATGTGTTAATGACTCAGGGCTCCTCTCTAGGAGAGGGAAAGGGCCCTAATCCACCACGCGGGCCCAGTACGTGTTGGTGGATATCACATGTCTTCGAATTTTTGGTTCTAGGACATGGCGGTTTCCTCCCGATGTTTTCCTTCACCGTTTTGAGAGCAGTTGTAATGATATAAATTACAAAAAGTTATGCGCCTGGGAGGGTTTGAACTCGTGACTCATAAGTCGGAGCCATTACCACTCGGCCAGCACTGCTCATGCAACATTGTGGTTGCTAGTTTTTAAATTAATATAAATGTAACACTCCAACACCTTTTAACTAACGATGCTTTTTTCTTTCCTCGTATTATTTATCTGAACACGCAATCCTATAATATTCCCTTTGAAGTATTAAGACCACTGCGGACCACCCCCTGTGCTCACGCAACCGGCTAATTCTCCTTGGTCCAATCTTACTGGTTATATTGTACTTACTGACCAATCCTTTGTAGCGTTTGGTTATGTCACAAAACCTTTTGGCTAAAATTATATGGGTGAACAAAGCTGAGGTAAAAGTGCTAGTTTTTTCTTTCGTCATTATTTCTATTTGAATATGCTAAGATTTATTTTAAGATTATAGAACAGAACAGACTTTATTGTTCACCAAAATAACCTTAAATGTATTGTTACAATGGCAGTCTTATCGCTGACTGCTATATCTACCAATACCCCTTTCCAAGTTGATGAAAACTTCAAATGTACGGGAATAACGTCATCACAACCAGGGTTGTTGCTGATGAGAATTTGTTACATCAGCGGAAGCTGATGCTGATGCTGATTTTTTGTAATTTGCATCAGCTGATGCTGGTGCGGATGCTGATTTTAACTTTTTCGTTTTAAATACTGAATTTTATAGATTTTTAGGCAAATATTATTTATTTTCTTCGGTCAATTTTTAATAAAAGATCTATTTTAATAATTTTATAACCTTTTAATGAAGAAATACAATCAACACGTACTTTGATTTTGATTGGCCAAAACTCGGAAGCGACAGCGGCACGTGCCATTAACTCCAACCCTCCGCTGGTCATGTCACGACACGAACTTTGAAAATCACCATCTAACATCAGCAAAAATCAATGCGGATGCTGATGCTGATGTGGATTAACAAAAAAAAAATCTTGACTAACTAATCAATTCACCCCTAAACTCACTAGATGCGACAGTCTAAATTTTTCTGTAAGGTTATCCCAAGAGACGTGACGTAGGTAGTCAAACTTGAGTAGAATATAATGTTACTTTGACAGTGGGTTACGTGTTGCTGTCGTAAATTATATTATTTTTATTTATACAATTTGACATTGACCTGCAAAATGACAAAAAATTTGAATTTCGCGTGCTACCTTGGAAAAACTCCTCAGAATAAATCTGGTGAAAATTCAAACAGAGATGGGTATTCATACAAACATCTCCATCTCCATCATAGTCTGTATCTCCTATTATGGCGTTTTCGTATACAAAATCCTACTGATAGTATTCACGCTAGCTAGATTCTGGATTAGCAGCTAATCTGTCACCCTAATGCCTTGATCACACGTACCGAGTAAAAGGGCAAGACAGTAAAATGTTGCCCGGCCGAGACAGTGATGTAAGCGAGTTGTAAAGATAAGCGCTCGGCCGAGCACTCGGCGCTTTGTTTATACGTACCGAGTATTCGGCCGAGAGCACTGCCTCGCCCGTTTACTCGGTACGTGTGATCAAGGCAGAATTAACTCGCTCGGCAGCTCACCACGAACTAATATGTGAGATGACTAAAACGTCATCAGAGCTAGAAGACAGACAATAGCTCTAGACAGCAGATGAGTAAATGTCTCCAATGAGAAGCCACTCCGCATAACAGCATCACAGAACAGATTTGCTCTTAATCTTAGGACTGATTGCAAATACAATTTATATTAAAAAAAACCGGCCAAGTGCGAGTCGGACTCGCCCATGAAGGGTTCCGTAGCAGCAAGTAACATAATATAAAAGTACTTGTAGTTCGTTGTAACTTTGATCGATGTTTTAATAAAAGTGTATTTTTTAGATTTACGACGTCTTAAAAAAAACTACTTACTAGATCTCGTTCAAACCAACTTTCGTTGGCAGTTTGTATGGTAATGTACATAATATATATTTTTTAGTTTTATCATTCTCTTATTTTAGAAGTTAGAGGCACACACACATTATACCACTTTGGAAGTGTCTCTCGCGGAAACTATTCAGTTTAGAAAAAAAATGATTTTAGAAACTTCAATTTCATTTTTTAAGACCTATCCATAGATACCCCACACGTATTGGTTTGATGAAAAAAAAAACTTTTTGAGTTTTAGTTCTAAGTATGGTTATGATTTTTTGAGTTAGTTTTAAGTATATATACCCCCAAAATTTATTGCTTTTTTTCTATTTTTGTATGAAAATCTTAATGCGGTTCACAGAATACATCTACTTACAAAGTTTCAACAGTATAGCTCTTATAGTTTCGGAAAAAAGTGGCTGTGACATGCGGACGGACAGACAGACAGACAGACAGACTTGACGAATCTATAAGGGTTCCGTTTTTTGCCATTTGGCTACGGAACCCTAAAAAATGGACGTTTATCTGTCATATTTAATGTTTCTGTCCTTAGTAACTGTCAGTCACTTAGACACATACAACATACAAAATAACTAAGTACATATTTCCTAATGCTTTCCTAATGAATGTCGTACACAATTTAGTCGGGACACTAATTGCAGTGGACAAAAAAGAAACTTCGGGACACATTCCTCCACAATGGTACCGCTACGTAATTGTCTAATTGCCTTATTTGCAAAAAAAATCTTCTTTTCAACAAAACAAGAAATTATCTTTAGGTTTTCGTGCTAGCTAGACTGTTACATACTAGTTTTTGTTTTTATTTACTTTTTTAATAATGTTTTAATACTTAGCTTGTCTTTACATGACAATACCTGTATAAACTAAAGGTTTAGGAAGGGGTGTATTATACCCACATTTTTTTTTTTAGTTTTTTTTAGTATTGTATTTATATTTAGCTTGTTTCATCTTGTTTTACATAATTAGCCTGTTTAAGCTCAAGATTTAGGTAGGGGTGTATTACACCCATATTTTATTTAGTTTGTTAGTATTATTTTCATACTAAGCTTGTCTTATCTTGTTTTACATAGCAATGTCTGTTTTTCTCGAAGGGCTAGGTAGGGATGCACATTTTACAAGTCATGTTTAAGCCGTGTGTAATATGGCCAAAGCCTTTCGAACATTCGACAGAAGGGAAGTGTAGGATTTTTATTTTACTCTAATCACTCCAGTGATCGCCATCAGCATATAAAAGGGGTTCCGTAACATGTTAGGAGACCACCATGAAACCCCCTTTGAACAATGCATCTTAGAGCACAATATTCCTACGGAAACTATAAGGGGTCTCCCTTGAGTCATGCTCGCTACACCACAGCACTACCTAGGGTCATTTAGTACCATTTCTGAGAGCCCGCGACGCCAAAACACCACTAATAGGGCCATAACCCTGCTCAACCGAGCCGAGTTACCTCAATGGGTCGCTTGTATTAGCCTCAACTGGACACAAATCCAAAATCAAGTCTGAGACTGAAAAAATCCAAACGGACAATGACTTTATATTCAGTTGAGAACCAATTTTTCAATAGTAAAAACAATATTTTACATACCTACGGAATAAAAACGGCGGTTCGACAGTTTTGTTATTTCGTCGCCAGTATAATTGCAGTTTTGTCTAAGATGAAATATTCGGTTTTTGGGTATACCAAACTTTTATGGTGTAACTACCTATTATAGTTAAAAAATGAGACCTTTGTGAAGACTTGTATCAATTAATCAAAATCTTTTTTATTTCACATAGGCCTACATGGGCACTTATTAAACGTCAGAAGCCAGCGCATGGTTCCAAATTGGTCGTTTCCTATGGAGAAGAACCGGCAAGAAAATCCACGGTTACAATCAGATAGCTAATCCGTCGTTTGCGAGTGCTACCATAACTCATTTTCCTTTGTCGTATGTTACAATACAGTAACGGCTCTGAGATATTTTATGCAATAACTGCCGTGGTTTTCTTTGTGAGAATTTCTTTTTGCCTTTATTTTGAGGGTGGAAAGTGTTCAAATAACTTCTTCCGCATTGCGTGGAACAAGATGGAGTGTTTTAGGGAATGTCGACAATTTTCCTCTATTTACTTTTATATTAACGGTTGATTACCGTTAATATAAAAGTTAATGTCTAAGTTGTGTTTTGTAAAACGATAACGTAAAATCTAAGGTGCAGTAAAATTAAAGTGATCTGTCAATCAAATTCAAAGCATTTCGCACCAAAGATTTTATATATGTTTCGTAGATGAATACAGTTTAAAAAAACGAAATGCCTTTCAAAACGTATGTATGGAAAAGATGTTTAAGGAAAAAAAACGTACATAAATTTCCACGGGCACTCTTGTAAATCAATAAACATCTACTAAAATATGGTTAGATAAAAAATTACAATAGATAATTAAAATAAACGGTGGCGGTTGAGAGATGATTAGTCCCACCTGACAGCACCTGTTAAGATGGAATCAGATGATTTACTCGAAAGAAGTAAACATTCCTTGGAAGTGCGTGTTGCATTTTTATTACATTCCAAATGAACATCCACTCTTTTCTTTCAATATGTCGTCAACTAGCGTCGTTTTCTCGACATTTTTTTTTTTGGCTGTACCAGAGACAAACGACTTGTGATAAAACTTTCTGGTTTTAAAATTCAAACACTGTCTTAGTTCAATTAACTTTATTACAATATATTTGCACTGTTGCATAAATTCACTTCTTTTCATAAATACACTTCTAACACATCCAATAGACAACCAACTCGCTTCGTAGCTCAATTCCGACTGACTGTCGTTGCTTGTCGGAACGTAGAAGTGCGCTCCCCACTCAAATGCAAACTAAAGACATTTCGTCACAGCGACGGGAAGTCAGAATTAAGCCACTTACAAAATGTAACACCAGATTAAATATACAAACATTTGGAAAATTCACATTAAAATCATTAGGAAATTCACATTAAAATCAACACACTTTATAGACGATGGAAAGATAATTAATATTTTACTTTAATACAACTTCCGTAACAAACTAAAGTTTTAGTAGAATTCACTACTTATTTGTGAACTACCTACATAAAATATCTAAAAAACATAATATATTTACTTGCAATCAACCATGAACTTTTGACAAGCTAACAATTCGTCCATCCTGACAAGGTTCGCGACCTCGCGAACAACACTTAAGGTAATTGAAAGAATTAATTGGAGTTATACAATTCAATAATCATTATTTTATTAAGTTATTAAACAATCATAAATATTAATATAAATTAATTTTCTAAAAATCATATTTTTTTTTTCATATAAATCGCAATAAGTCATCGAAAAATTACAATTTTTGTGCACTTTGCACCTCAAACTAATACTTGCTCATACTGGTTATCTTTATGTGCACATTGCACTTCAAGGATCATGTTCGCTCATAGCGGTTATCTTTATGTGCACATTGCACTTCAAGGATCATATTCGCTCATAGCGACTGATAATGTTGTGTGCACATTGCACTTCGAAGATATTCGCTCATAGCAACTAATATCGTTTCGTGCACATTGCACTTTTTAGGTGTTCGCTCATAGCAACTGATACTATTGTGTACACATTGCACTACAAAACCATGTTCGCTCATAGCGGTTTGACTGCACATTGCACTACAAGCTACACTCACGCTCATAGCAGTGTAGGCTCACAATTTGGGTACTGCAGTTTTTAATTGAATTACACAAATCAGATAAACTATATTCTGCATGACAATATATGTATCGAATTAATACCACATACAAATCAATGTCACTGAACTGCTTATATAAAACACATAAATTAATCGTCATTACTATCGGTACCATCGCTAGTAGACGATTCACTACCTTTATTATTAAAACAAAGCCAAGGATGTATTTTATCGATAGAAAATACACCCTTATACTTTGAAGTTCCTTTTTTAGTAATAGGAGTATCTTCGACCTCATACCTATCATGATCTAAAACTTATGTTATTTTGTATGGTCCCGAACACTTCGGTAATAGTTTTTTGCTTTTACCAACAGTATGTGCTACTCTTTCGACTCTCACCAAGTCTCCGACCTTAAACTCTAACGGTTTTTTCCTTTTATTATCAAATCTAGATTTTTGTTTTTGTTGGGACTTTTTTGTATATTCATTTACTTCATCCCTAATCTTACGTATCTTTTCACAACCAGTGCTTACCACATTTTCGTCCAGAGAACTTTCAATCATATCATTATCTATTTCAGAAACTAGACTACCTTCTTTGATCCCAGTAAGCCTTAATCCAAACAATACCTCTGAGGGAGTTTTACCTGTGCCTTTGTTAACAGTATTATTCAATCCCCATTGTACTTGTAATAATCGGTCATCCCAAAGCCTTTCGTCTTTGCCATGATTTTGTGAAGCTAAAGAATCTAAAATGGTTCGGTTATACCGCTCCACTTGGCCATTCGCTCTGGGTGAAGCAACTGCATTCTTTATGTGATTAACTCCTACTTCGGTGAGAAAACTTTTAAATTTTGAACTTGTGAATGAAGTGCCTCTATCACTAATCAAGCGTTTTGGCAACCCAAACGTTCCAAAATAGTCTCTGAGAACTGTGATGGTAGTAGTGGACTTAGTGTTTTTAACCGCCTTTAGAACAATGAATTTTGTAAAAGACTCTACAATCACTAAAATATAACAATTCTTTCTTTTTGATCTTACAAATGGGCCAACATGGTCAACATGGATGGTGTGAAAGGGTGCAGTGTCTTTAGGTATAGGGTGCAAAAAGCCTTGTTTTTTTCCAGACGGCAATTTATTGTGAGCACATTCTAAACATGAATTTACATATTTTTTTATAAACTTTCGCATGCGAGGGAACCAATAATGTTGTTTAATTTTATCTAAAGTTTTATCAAACGCAAAATGTCCTATGTCATCGTGGTTTTTCTGGAGTACCTGCCACCTACAGCCCTTTGGCACCACCCATCTTAGTCCGTCTTCAGTTATCCTATACACCCTTTCTCGCTTAAGTACAAAATTCTTGCGTATCTCTATCATATCATCAAATTCTTTATCCGAAAGAATTTTTTTTATGCGTTGTATTTCAGAGTCTTCCGACTGTACGGTTGTTAACCAATCATCTGTTATTGTCATAATATCGAAAGCGTCAATGGCTTGAATTATCCCTGCGTTTTCCGTGATCGGGTTCCTACTCAACGCGTCTACGTGAATCATACCTTTACCAGATTTATATACTACGTTACAATCATACTCCTGAATCAAACTCCACCAACGCGCCACTCTAGGTATCATATCACGTTTTAAAAATGTCGCCCTAAGCGAATTACCGTCTGTCACAATAGTGAAGCTTAACCCAAGTACGTAAGTCCTGAATTTTACTAACGCGGCAATTACTGCAAGAGTCTCCAACTCATACGATGAAAAATGGGACTCTTCAGGAGAGGTCTGTCTACTGTAATAAGCTACTGGTTTAAAGACTCCATCTATTTGTTTTTGTAGCAAAACGCTCCCTATCCCATGCTTGCTAGCGTCTGTATGTATTTGAGTTTCTAGTTTTGGATTATACAACGCCAGCACGGGTCTTGAAACAAGCGCAATTTTTAATTTATCAAAAGCTTCATCTTGAGCCTGCGACCAACCCCAAATGGAATTTTTCTTTAGTAATTTCGTAAGAGGACGAGCTAATTCACCGAAACCTTTGATGAAACGTCGGAAAAAACTAGCTAGGCCGATAAACTGGCGAACATTATGGACATCTTTAGGCTTTGGAAAATTTTTGACAGATTCAATTTTTTTAACACCTGGTCTTACACCATCGCTAGAGATTTCAAAACCTAGATAGTCAATGCGAGTTTGAAAAAAATAACATTTTTGTGGTTTTAAAGTTAACCCTGCCTCTCTAAACCGTTGAACTACAACTTCTAATCTTTCGATACCTTCTTCGAAAGTCTTACTCGGTATCAAAATATCGTCCATATAAGCTAATGCAATATTATGGCGTAAATTGCCTAAGACCAAATTGATAGTTCGCTGGAAAACGGCTGGTGCGTTGGCCAGACCAAACGGCATCCTGTTAAATTCGAACTGTCCATCGGGCGTTATAAATGCGCTTTTCTTTTTACTCTCTTCGGTCAATGGAATCTGGTAATAACCTGATGCCAAATCTAAAGCACAAAAATATTTATTGCCAGCCAAACGATCAATCTGGTCCTCAATACGTGGCAATGGGTAATGTTGCTTAATCGTTTTTCTATTTAGGGCGCGGTAATCTACGCAAAGCCTTTTATCGCCAGTTTTCTTTTTCACTAGTAAAATAGGACTCGCGTATGGAGATTGGGACTCTCTTATTATGTCATATTTTAAGAGTTCTTCAACCATAACTCTAACCTCCTCCCGTTCTGAATGGCTCAACTTGTATGGTCTATAAACGACTGGTTCTATGTCTTCTAACTGAATATTCATTTCTGTAACCGTTGTATGACCTAGTTCAGACAAGTCTTTGGCAAAACAATCGCGGTATTTGTTCAAAGTATTAAATAATTTTAGTATTTGACCGTTGCTTAAATTTTCGTCAATATTTAAGTCACCCAAGATAAATGGAGACTTTGTGACACCATTTTGAACCTCTGTTACCCTATTAATGCATTTTACATTTTTATTAATTTTTACAGCAAAGGCTCGGGCTAATACTTGCCCTTCTCTAAATTGAATTAGTCTATTATCATAATTCAGAATAGTTAAATGACCACGGCCGTTTTCGATATTATAAGTACCAATTTCTATACTATAATTAAAACGATGACCATTTGCAACGAAAATGGCTCCACAAAAATCGTCATCGGTAAAAACCTTTACAGAGACACAGCCTTCAATCATAATAGATTTGAGACATTTTAGAACTAATCGTCTACCGTCTTTGACCCGTTTATCAGTGATCACTAAGTCTTTATCAGATTTAAACACCCATATGTGGGGTTGTTCAGTAGCTGTCTGTCCAATAAGTAAATCATAGTTTAGAAAATTATCAGGCACAACTACTACCTCCACATACATTTTTGCACTATCAATAATCAATGAAATCTTAGCTTTACCCAAGGCACTCACGAATGTATTGCCAAAACCTTTAAGAGATGGCAAATTATTTCCTTGCCATTTTTCGCATGGAACAATTTTCTTCATAACGGATTCTTTAATTAAGGTACACTGACTACCAAAATCTACATACCCTGTCAAGAATACATTATTTACATTCACAACCTTGATAAATTTGTCGTCTACTCCTACATTCCCGCTGTTATTTAGTCATAACGTTTTAACTTCGGCTTTTTCTACCCATACACTCCTGTTGCATTCAGCATAATCATGGCCAATGCGTTTACATTTTTGGCACTTAACAATAGGTTTTTTACACCCTGACACTACATGACCCGTTTCGTGACAGTTAAAACATTTTGTAACTCTAGCTAAATCATTTTTTTCAGGTTTACGCGCTTCATTTACAGAACGTATCGGTTTCTTATTGATCTTGTCTGATCTCTCATGTTTGACACCTCTTAGATAACCCAATAGTTTATCAGCATCCTCAAAACCTACTGCCTCTGCTCCGTATCGAACCGACCTATCATCTATTCCATAAACAATGCAGTCAATAGCATTCCTACCAACTATACCACAACGGTTTAAGGCTATTAACTTTTCATAATAGTACTCTTCTAAGTCATCGCCAAACTTTGCCCTTTTAGCTAGCATTTCAGTTAGCAAATGCCCGTAGTTCTCATAGGACGGAAAAGCGGATTGAAGTTTTTTGACCCATTCGTCCCATGATAGTAATACTGATGGCTGCCCTTCGTACCACTTCTTTGCAGTACCAACTAGCTTAGGAAGAGCGTAGTGAGCAGTCTGTTTACTGTCCCAGCCATAGATCTCGGAACACTCTTTAACTTTATTCAACCAAGTCACAATTGTTTGATTTTTTGATTTAGGATCAAATTCTGGTACTGCATTATAATTAGTAAATCTTTCTTTACTGTGTGATTTTACAGCCGAAATCGATTGCAAGGACTCCTTGATGCAGTTAAGTAATTCATTGTTTACAGTATCGACAGGTAGTGGCTGCGGTGTCACAGATATAAATCTTTCATTTAGGCAAGAGCGAACTGGGCTACGTGATCTATCAGTGCTTTCTCTACGAGGGGTCTGCAATCTGTGTCGCCTCTGCCTACTATGACTATGATCTCTAATTTGGTTTGTCGGTTCACGTTTCTTAACGACTCTTTGTGGCACACGTGATGCGCGGTGTTCTAAAGGAGGGGTAAGAACTGACCTGCTTCTACTTCTTGCCTGCATCGCCGCCCTGAATGGCGATCTTCTGGATCTGCCCCGTTCGGAGCCTCGACTATCGGTGCGGCGCGCAGCTGATGAGCGCCGCCTTTGCCTTGAGCCTCGAGCACGTGTCCGTGATCGGCTGCGTCTAGAGGTGTGTTCCAGCACTACGCTAGGAGACCTCACAGTAGACCCCCGTCTACTCTCGGACCGTGGCTTAAGCATCTTCACTCGATTGTACAGTCAGTACAATGTTAAAATTATCTGAAATATTTAAAACAACGAGTATCTATTTCACACAAACATATACTACTCAAGAAACGGTTATGTTAAAACAATTTTCAACTAAATTGCTCTAAAGCCAGTATTATTTAAAATTTTGATTATACAGCACGGTTTAACAATAAAATACAAGTAAAATTAACCTTTAAGGGTATAACAAATAAATTCTTTTCTGTGTCAACATATTATGAAACTGTTCAGCGTGGTTGACGTACATCTAACGATTTAATTATATAAATGATTTAATTATACCCGGAATACAGTTTACAGTAACAATCCTTACAAAATACAAGTAAGTAATCATTAACGGGTATTAACAGCAGACAAATAAAATTCATATTAAATAATCAAATTAACTATTAACATACCTTATTGTGGGCGTATGATCACACCAGGTTGGCAGCAATACACCAGAATTCCTTGGTGTTATCCCTGCTTCTGATTTGATAAAACTTTCTGGTTTTAAAATTCAAACACTGTCTTAGTTCAATTAACTTTATTACAATATATTTGCACTGTTGCATAAATTCACTTCTTTTCATAAATACACTTCTAACACATCCAATAGACAACCAACTCGCTTCGTAGCTCAATTCCGACTGACTGTCGTTGCTTGTCGGAACGTAGAAGTGCGCTCCCCACTCAAATGCAAACTAAAGACATTTCGTCACAGCGACGGGAAGTCAGAATTAAGCCACTTACAAAATGTAACACCAGATTAAATATACAAACATTTGGAAAATTCACATTAAAATCATTAGGAAATTCACATTAAAATCAACACACTTTATAGACGATGGAAAGATAATTAATATTTTACTTTAATACAACTTCCGTAACAAACTAAAGTTTTAGTAGAATTCACTACTTATTTGTGAACTACCTACATAAAATATCTAAAAAACATAATATATTTACTTGCAATCAACCATGAACTTTTGACAAGCTAACACTTGAAATGATAAAATACGGGCTAATCCAAGTGAATGTTATCCTTTTGTTCAAACTGTTCACTTTTCTTTTATTCGGAGTGGGAGTGAATGATGCGGGGAGTGAATGATGCGGAATGCTAAAATCAAATATTATTGAATCAATTCGCTAAATGAATTCAATCGACATTTTTCTTTCATTCATTTTTTAATGTTTCATTTCGATTATAAGATGCTGAATGAAAGGCGCAAATGAATCGCCTGATTGTGCTTTTAATGAACTTTTCATTCATCATTTCATAACAACCTTTTTCAAGGAAATTACATTAATCACCATGAACAGACGCCTGAGTGAATATGACACTTCACACCGCCCGCGCCAGTGCGCAGTCACACGATCTCTCCAATTAAGGTAGAATGATTACTTTAAGCTCACTTCACATAAGTTTTCACGTTAAGATGTTTACGAATTGAAACGGTTGTTGTAAGTCGTAAACAGTGTTAGTTGAAAATAAAGCTTTTCCGTTAAAGTGGGTATACAATACCCCTCACGTAAACATGATAAAAATAAAAACTATTTAGTAACCACTTAACATTGTTTCGCCATATTTATTTTGTTTATTCGGAAAAATAAATGAAGTAATAACATACAATTAGGTTTTAAAACACAATTGACACAGTGATTGAGTGGTTGTCTGTTGAGCTGCGTGTCATGGTTCCACAAATAAATATTTGTATGGCCTATAGATATATTTGAGAAACGCACACGATACAAGAGCAATTCCAGCAAGTGTGAGGGGCTAAGTTTATTTTTTTCAAGAAAAAAGAAGTATGGTGCCAGTATCCTTTTAGCCCCATCGACCATATTGCGGCACGCACTTACAAATTAATAAATAAAAACGAAAACACTTATAAATAAATTATCAAAACAAGAATACATTTTAATACGATTGAATTAATTATAAAAAAAATAATGTTTATTGTCAAAGATAAAACTAAACGGGTAACAAAAAAAAAGATCAAAAAGTTATAATTTAAAAATAAACACTTATATGCCTAAAAATTGAAAAATTAGATATGATTCTCATGAACTTTCTGTTTGTATTCGATCCTCATTTAATTCCGAAGTCAAGCTAAGCAGCTTGACTTCGGTTTATGTTTCTTGGGCTGCGGGATTTTTCAGCCCTGGAACGTAAAGGGGCGCCTGAAGGAACACAGGAGAGTTTTAGTCAGTAAAAGTTTGAAACTCCCTATCGCTGGAGCGAATTGGATAAGTTATTTTACTTCCCACCCCCAAAAAAGGTAGATGTTTCTTGTCGTATTTAACTTTATCACGTATAAACATAACTGATATTTCTTTCTCCAAAATACCTTACAAAGAAAATAATTTATGAACTTAGCTACAGCTTTTCAGTGAAGTATTATCATAAATACTTTTTTATGGAATCACTTTTTTTTATTATTCCCGTTCTATTTTGGCTCTAAAGAGTTCTTCCATCTTGCTTTAATAGCGCGATAATACAACTTTTTTGGCTATTACTGACGGTACTGTGACAGTTATAGCATAAACAGAAAGAAGCTCGTTGGATATTTTTGTTTTAGAGTTCCGTACTTTTTTTTTTTTTTTTTTCGATGGGAAAATCATCTTATGACAACCCCCGCTCTTGGGCGGAGCGGGAGATAGTGTCAGACTCTTACTGACTAAAAAACCCATCCCGTTCCTTCAAGCCTTCATACCGGGGCTCGAGCGCCCTTTCGGATAACCCTGGCCCCGGTAGGCTTCGACCCGGCTGGGCCCCTGTTGCTGACAACTCCTTGAGGCGCGCGGGAACAGCGCGCGCCGTCGACGACTTGGGCTTGGTCTGGACAGTTACCGGACGGTCGGACAGCGAGCTAGAGTTCCGTACTTGAAGAGTGCCAAAAGGATCCTATTACTTAGCCTCCTTAGTTGTATCTCATAAACTCCTTTCAGATACCGTCAATTTGAGACACAATAGTAAGACAATAGATGTGCGAACGCCGGCGTTCGCTTGGGGTTTAATGAATTACGAGGTTAAATGATGAAATTTTCAGAGAATGAGTTTTTCTATTGCCGCTACAAAAAACTAAAAAATAAGATACTTAAAGACGTTATTTTGCCAGCGTTTTTTTTTTTCTAGATTTTAATATTGTAGCACAGAACCCTTTGTGTGCGAGTCTAACTCGCACTTGGCCAGTTCTTTTTTGCAGATTCTTTATTGTACAGCATTTTTTTTTCTACAGAATTGTTGTGTTACGTTTATTCGAACATTCGAAACGTCGTTCTTCCCTTTCTCGACGAGAATTTATTTCTATATCACGTGAAATAGAAACGCAAATATTCGACGGTCGCACAGGGTTGTCAAGGACCGAATATTTGTTGAATTTGAATTCATTAGCACCCTTCTAAGGGCAGAAAGGAAAGGTAGGAAGGGCGACCTTTTACTATATTAGGGGCTATATATGAATTTTTAATTTATAATTTTAAATTTGGTGGGTGAAGCTGCATGGCACAATATAGGCTCTCAGCTAGTTATGTTGCTGATGATCTTTTGCATAGCTTTATTTATTTATTTAATTTTTTTTTTTTTTTTAGTTTCATTAGAAACAAAGCATTTTCTACCAGTCAAATTTGGGTTAAAAAAAGTCGGTGCTATTTAATATCTGACGTCAACAACGTTTGCAACATAAAAACGAAAAAGATAAAAATCTTGTTTTTATGAACTTGGCAACAGAATAAAAATATTTGGTGTAAATACAAGAAGTATCCCATTTCCATAGGAAATAATGTAAAGATTTGCAGACTACTTTAAATGTCCCCGCACGCGGGCTTAAAAAAAACGCCACTTCAAGCTTCATTTTGATGCAGCCTTTTTTGTGGCTCGTGTGCGGCGGTGCCGCCACAAAAAAACGCTTGAAACGACTTCTAACTTCACCGGACACAAGAAGTGTCGCGCGCTTCATCTGTTTTTGCGGCCGCTTCTAGCTTTTTTTTGTGGCCGCTTCTAGCTTTTTTTTGTGGCCGCTTCTAGCTTTTTTTTGTGGCCCGTGTGCGGGGACAGTTAGAAGAACTTCTTATTTATGTTTTTGGATAAATCACCTATAAATAAAACGCTAATTATTTTTATAATTTCTGCGGACGCGTGGTATTTAACAAAAATGGCGTGAAATCACGCGCGCACGTCGGCGTTGGCTTGGCTATTGAGTAGTTAAACGAGCACATCATAATAAGTGCGTAAGAAAACGTAGAAGGTTCTGCAGTGGCGACCGCATACCGGAAGACGCAGCATTGAAAGGCCTCCCATGAACAAACGACCTGGTGACGGTTCTGGGAATCTGATGTACGCAAGACATACAGGACCGGTCGTTGTGGCGACGCTTGATGGAGGTATATCCAATAGTGCTTTTCTTTCCGCTGAAATGATGATGATGAACCAAAACATCGAAATAAATACACTAGGATTTCTTGATATGTGCGAATGACAGAATCTTTTACCCGTACTCATACATATTCTATCCCTGATGGACACCTGACACAGCCCAAAGCTTACCGACTCAAATAAATAACAAACAAATATTCGTTGTTTCATACAAAAATAAGATACCTACCTTCGCAATAAAAGTGTATAAAATAGATTCTTTCCTTTTTGTTATTCTTAGAATTGAGCCCGTAGTAGAGCTAGTTTATATTCATGAATACCTCTTGTTTCCAGGAAGGACGCAATACATTTTTATACAACATGTTACTGGAATAATGCACACTTCTATACACTCCAATCAGAAAATTACTTTACAATCATAATTTAAGCACTGTTTTACTTAAATGCACCTAGGTATTCTTTTGTTTTTAAGAAATTAGTTGTCCTAATTAGTCAAATAATATGGAGGCACTACTTTGGCAGCGCATCGGTATTGGTATCTATGCACGCACACAGAAATACATTAGTGATGCAATCAGGATTTATAAAGAATTTTTCATATTTTTTTTTATTTTAATAATAGCTGAAATCGTTTCAGTACCCTATTCTAAACATACTATTTTGAGAATGTATGTTTACTATGTTACATGATGTGTTGTCACACTTGCCAATTTTTTTTTTAAACATATAAACTATTGCTATACTGCTTAATACACGATGTTGTTATTATATTTTTTTTGTTCGTCTTTGCCGAATACGCGATGTTTTGTTACTCTCTACCGATATGTGTTTTATTTTAAGCAGAGTTCCTGTTCTCTTTCAATTCATATAAAAAATTACTGTCCCGAATCTAAAATAGGCACATAATATTTACTTAAAATTAATTCAAGGATTTTAATTAAGCACCAAAAATAATAAGCTTGCTAAAATTAATTTTCTTAAGTAAAATTTATGCTAAGGAACTCGGTATCTGCTAATTAATCCTAAGGAATAGGTTGCAAAGAAATTACTTCATAATCTTCTTTGGAGACTGTTTCTCACGTCTGACCAAATATTTTGTTGGTTTATGAAAATTATCGAAGACTGACGGGTCAAGACAAGGCCCATTTTAAAGTTAGTGCCTACAGATACGTAAACACATTCATCAAAAATTCTTCATTATTAAAAACTGGCCAAGTGCGAGTAGGACTCGTGCACGAAGGGTTCTGTACTATTCCGTATCGCTATAAAACTTTTTTCACACATTTTTTTTTTTATTATAATTTTTTTTTTCTTTTTTATTACAGCGGCAATAAAAATACATCCACCTGTGAAAATTTCAACTGTCTCGCTATCATGGTTCGTGAGATACAGCCTTGTGACAGTCAGACAGACATTAGAGTTTTAATAATCTCTGTCATTAGAATTTTAGGGTACCGTTTTTACCCTTCAGGTACGGAACCCTAAAAATAATGGAGTAACTTGACAGTGGAATGTTGGCGTAAGCATTGGTCACTTTCATATTTCTACAAACACACATCTACATACCGATATTTTTATTTATAAAAAATTGGAGCAACTTGACATTTATATTGTGACGTCACTACTATACTATAAATTAAAGTTTTATTTTGAACCAACACACACCCGAAACCGTCAACTCATAAACACACATACCAACACCCACATACCGTACAGTCACACACAATGAATGAACTAGTGAAGTCAACATTACGTCCATTGTCTTCAAACTAGCAACCCAACAATTCTAAATTCAAATTGCGAGACCGCAAACCCATTTTGCTAACCCTACCGTTGCCGCGAGAATTTTCACGTATTCCAAAGAACGTGTAATTTCTTATGTAAATATTTGATACGGTCTCGGTTCGAATTTTCGTTTTCACATGCGGAAGGTAAATTCTATGTATTTTTTTTACTTTCGTTTATTTTAATATCGACAGTCACGAGACGCATTTGAGGGTTGTATATTTTTTAACATTTAAATAGCGATGCGTGATTTTGTATTTTTTTTAATTGCCTACTCAAATTCAATTATGTTCTTTTAAATGTCATACAATCTTCACCTAAAACAAGTCATTATTTACCATCGCTGGTCATATCTGCCTGATCACTAAAAAAAAAAAAATCGCAATAAATAACTTAGCGGTGGTCATGCGGAAATGTCTTTGATAGTACCTAGGGATTTAATGGGTGCTCCCTACTGATTAAATGTGATTTAAGTTTGGAACGCCTTAACCATTTGGAACTTTACTAACTGAATGGTTTAGAACTTTACTAATTGAATTAAAACATATTATGTGCAACAAACAAGAAATTGAAAAAAAAAGTGTAAGTAAGCAAGAGTAAGCGGAACAGTTAAATCTTTATTAATAATATAAATACTAAAGTTGGTTTGTTTGTTCCACTTTTACATCCTTACTACTGAACAAACTATCTCTTTACACCCCCCCCCCTCAAACTACCCCTTGTATTATTTTAAATTCTTACAATACTTTGGATGTTTGGTAAATACCATTGTCAGTTATAAGACCACCATATTGTACCCATAGATTTAAGTTTGAGTATTATAAGTTGAGTTACTATTTTGGTGTACAATAAAGTTTATTCTATTTTAAACTAATATAAAATAGTGTGAATAAAAACACAAAACAAAAGCCTGCAATTTATTTAAAGTCCAGCTATTGTGGGTCAGAACTTGGTACTGACCTAATACTGGACTAAATTTAGACGGGACGAGTTTAACTCTCTAACTAGACCACATAGGCAAACGATTTAGCCGAGACAGTTCTACCGTATTTATCCATTGAACCTTCGATTGAATATATTGCAAATCACAATATGTTTTATACTGTTTTAAATGCTTTTTACGGGACTGGATGGAACGTCAGTTTAACCTATCGAATATCGTAATCAAGAGACATAATAGAAAGATAACGAGAGAGCGAACGATGGCGTTTGCTTGGGGTTTAATGAATTAATCTAATACATACTTAAAACAAAGTAGTGTTAATTAAACCATTTATAACTCAAGAAATACTACACTGATTTTAATGATCATTGCTTTACCTGTTAGTTTTATTTTGGTCCCGAATAACATAATACCTAACTATTAAAACATCGGAAAAATTTACGTTAAAAAAAATAATTTCAAAAATATCCAGAAACCTCGAAAAATGACAGCAACTGTCAAACACATTGGTCTCAGTCATTCGGTCATTCGTTCAATATAAATATAAGTTTAGCTAAAAGATAATCGCTACATTCATTGACTGTTATGCGGTACGAAGTTCGCCAAGTCTGACGTTAGTGCTGCCACCTAGTGAGCGTCATTTTAAGAGACCCTCATTAGAAGATTCTTGTGGTTCCAAATCCAAAGGCTGACCAACGTAACCCAATTATTAGGGTTCCGTCGTCCGTGCGTCTCTCTGACAGAGGTCACTCATACGCACAAAAGTTTTGGGACCACATTCATTATGCGTACTGCTAAGAAGTGGAATTCCCTGACGGAGTTTGTGCTTCCTGATAGCTACAACTTGCGGGTCTAAGTCATAAGTGAATATGTTATTTCTAGACAAGCGTGTTCTTTGATGAACCACTTCATCGCTTACCATCAGATAAAATAGTGGTCATGTGCGAGCCAATCAATAAATAATAAAAAAGGTTTGTCTGTCTCATAAATAAACTGTAGTAGACAGAATGCGTATTTTCACTGCAATTATAACAAATAGAAATCATTTGGAACCCTTGATTTTTTATATTTATGTAGAGTAATACGATAAAGAAGTAAAATTTGTTTTTTTGTTTGAAGGAGGTAATCTGCAAAAGTACTGGTCCGATTGCTAAAATGTTTTCACCGATAGAAAGCTGCTTTATCCCCGAGTGACATAAGCTATATTTTATGTACACGGGCGAAGCCGCGGGCAAAATCTAGTATTAAAAAAAACCCAGCCCAAAAAGATAAGCAGATCAGGTCCACTACACACTGGTCACTTAATTGCATGTCTCAGTTTATGACGCCAAGAACCATCACAGATGGCGAGATATCATCAGTACGAAGCTAATTCTGCGAGAACTCCCACTCCCCTTAGTATAGAGATAAAAAAAACCTCGAATAATGTTAGGCTTAACACACGGACATAAATCTTCATTCCAGTGAATTACAGAGAACCATAAATTAAACATCACCATCGGCTGGGGATTTGGAAATTGTGAATAATTCATTGTTATACGTAAAGATAGGAGCATATAAACCTCGCTTCATGTATATTTGAGTTTAGATAATAATCTCCAAGATTTTAATGGCGGAATATGTGGTTACATGTTTGTGTATGTGTGGGTGTCAGTGTTCAGATGATGTGAGGTATAGATGGTGTCTAATTATAAGTAGTCGATTATGATCCAAAAAGTTCGAAGTTTTAAAAGAAATACAATCCTGTCTCTTGATTTGCCAACCATTTCTACTAATACTAAGATTTGTTTCCTAAAACGTGTATCGGGGACCACTGAGTCATCATCATCATCATCATTTCAGCTGATATACGTCCACTGTTGGACATAGGCCTCCCCCAAGTCCCTCCAACAACTGAGTCTTCAGAAATATAATCAAAATTACGTCAAATATAAAGTCAAAAGACGCAAAAACTAAAACCACGCATCCAGTATCTGATTCTGGACTTCCAGTGTGGTTTAATGTTTCGTTGGCTTTTCTTAATAAAAAAAAAAACAACGGAAAATTCCTCCACTGGGGGGATCTAGAATCATGTACTGGATCCATGGTATTCGGTTGTGCGTCGATGTCAAAGACACTGTACATTTGGTATATTTTTTTCACAGCCTTAAACTGATTTTACCAAAAAAAATTGCTTTTATTTATTCATTTAAATGAATAAGCGTCCAGTTGTGATACACAGGCGGTCTTGAATGCTGCAAGAAATTGTGTACCAGTCAATCTTTGTGTAAAAGAAAGGTTGAGAAAGTAAATAAGACTACATCGCAGTAAGCTATGCATCATTAAAATATTTAATCTATTTTAATATAATAATATATCAAACGTTATTATGAATTCAAAATAATACTATAGTAATTACGAAGACGACGAAGACCTAATTATGTTTAAGAAGATTTTAAGTCCGGCCCGAATTTTACGCTTCAAGGATAATATTCAACTCTCAACTTTTTTGCCTTCAAGGGGAAGCACATCCCAGAGTTTTATGGTAAAAACAAACGAGGTTTTGTAAAATCCCTGTCCTTTTTGCCAGATGGGTATTTTGATGCGCGTCAGAATATCATACGGTGTGAAACCTTGCACCTTTTAATGTACCACATATGAAACTTTAATGTGGTGGAGTTCGTTGAGGGCAGCCCGTCAGATTAGTAAAAAAAAAAAATAATTCTCGGATAAACTCGAGCGCGTCAGATTAAGAAAGTACATGCAGAAAAGTGTGAGATATTTCAATAATCTGACAATTTGACCAGCGCACACTCGATTCTACAAAAGCATGTATAACGAAATTCGACTGCACTCAACCTCGAATCTTCTTCAAATATTTTGTTCAGTAAAAATGTTTGAATTTCATCTTACATCTTTTATGGCATAAAGTTTGCGATGACACTTTTATGTGAAATATTTATCTTTTCTGCACACATTCTGGGACCGATCTAAAATATGTGTAAAACAGTAATAAAATATGAAAATGATGTAACTTTCCACATACTCTCTTTCAGTTAGTGAGTTAACCTCTTTAAATTACCATCAAAGATTGCATCGCTACTTACCATCAGGTGGGATTGCAGTCAAGCACTAGTTTATCTTAATTAAATAAATAAATAAATACTACTATGAGTAGGGACTCCTAGTAAGTAGTAGTAATTTAAAAAGGTAAAATTAGTACCTCCATCATCATTACCATTTCAGAAGTCCACTGCTGAATATAGGCCTCCTCCAAGTGACACCATAATGTCCAGTCTGGTCTGTATCGCATCCATCGGATCCTTATGACCCTCACCAGGTCATAAGTTCACCTTATGGAAGGCCTTCCAGCGCTGCTACTCCAGAACCTTTCGGCCCCAAAAAGCCCTAACACTACATTGTACATATTTTAGAGTAACTTTTGCCCGCGGCTTCGCCCGCGTGGCATTAGGTACTTAAGGAATCGGGATAAAAGGTAGCCTATGTTCTTTTCCATGTCAAAGGCTATATGCATGTCAAATTTCATCCAAATCCGTTCAGCCGTTTTTGCGTGATTAAGTAACAAACATCCAAAAATCCACACTTTCACATTTATAATATTAGTTAAGATAATTATGAGCTTTTTGATGAGCGTACTTGAAAAATATTATCTTAAATTTGTTTTAGAGAGCTCTCTGAATTGAATATTTTGTGTGTAGGATTTTATTTTTTTTAAATAATATAGAGTTAAGAGCGCTCAACTCGTGATAGCTTCCCATACTCATATCTACTCTTACGTGATTATGGTGTTATCACACATCTTTTCTGCAGATATTTTGGATACGCAGATATCGTATAGTTACATATAGGTTTCTATCACTTTCACACAGTCTATTCATCTTTTCTTTTTTCTTCCTCTCCCTCACCGTCCATTAATATGTATACTCATAACTCTTTTAGTAACATACGTTCAACCCGCACTGGGCTCGCGTGGCGGATTACGGCCCGTTCCCTCTCCTAGAGAGGCCTTTTTTATGGTGGGAAAAATCATCCAATGACAAACCCCGCTCTTGGGCGGAGCGGGAGATAGTGTTAGACTCTTACTGACTAAAAGCCCACCCCGTTCCTTCTAGCCTTCATACCGGGGCTCGAGTTCCCTTTCGGATAACCCTGGCCCCAGCGACCCGGCTGGGCCCCTGCTGTTGCTGACAACTCCTTGAGGTGCGCGGGAACAGTGCGCGCCGTCGACCACTTGGGCTCGGTCCGAACAGTTACCGGACGGCCGGACAGCGAGCTACCCATTGCTCACTGTCCACAAGCCCGCACTCCTCCTCGCTCCGGACCATTGCCTGAACCAAGGCCCAGCGCGAGAGGTCTCCGCCGTAGAGAGGAGGCCTGAGTCCCAGGCCTTTTTCATGTTCCCACTGAACATTAAAAAAGCTGATGGTGATGATGAACATGCGTTTCATCCCTCTTCTTTACACGTACCACACTGAGACAAACGATTTCCACTTATTACCACCATTATCTAAAAATTTTCTCACTATAACTAACCCTACCTAAACCCAGCATTATTTAACATAAGCTTACATATACAAACTATATCCTATACAACAGCACAGGGACTCGTTACAACAAAAGTTTGCCAATGAATGTCTCCTAAACTTCTCAGGGCTGTCCCTATTGGCTGTCCTAAGCGATAGATTGGCGACACATGGGGTCTCTAATAACAGGGATATTGATACCGCTTGCCTTTACGTGCCTTATACGATGTTGTGTAGCAAGTAATAGGTCTGCCTGATTGTAACCGTCATATAACACGGAATAAAAGAACAATATGGTTCCGTGAAGTTATTAGTTGTGTGCCGTATTTTGCTTTTCGAAATATTTATTTTATTTATAGCCAACTCACATCAGTTTTGGACGAGTGTTACATTTAAAATTCACGGAATTTCGAACACAAACAACAACAAAACAAACAAATAACAAACATCTAATTAAAACCTTCATGAATCACTCTTGTCTATTAATGAAAACAGAACGAAAATTCATCCAGTAGTTAGTCTTTTATTTTATAGTAATGTCAAGATAAGGAGGTTTATACTACTGTCTTTTGTCAACTTTTATTTTAAAATAAAAATTAAATTTAACTTATCGTGAAAATTAATGGCATGAATAATAAAATTATTAGTCTTTTATTTTATAGTAATGTCAAGATAAGGAGATTTATACTACTGTCTTTTGTCTACTAAGGGTGAGTTTAACCATAACGATAACAAAGCCGTTAACAATTGTCAAATCGTCGAATTGACCAATAGGCGGCCGTTTCACGGCTCGTTATGGTTTGGTTATCGTTATAGTTAAATGGTGCAACTCACCCTTATAATTTAAAATAAAAATTAAATTTAACTTAGCGTAAAAATTAATGGCACGAATAATAAAATTGAATTGCCTGAAGATAGGAGGAGAATATTGAAGGATAAAAAAAGAAGATTTTTGTTATATAAATAAGATTATTTGTGTCACACGGCTGGGCAAAAGGTTCCCTTCATCCCTTACATTATTCCCAGCTCTGATCCACTTCTTGTCAATTCCAAAGAAAGACATCAAGGGTGAGTTGCACCATTTAACTATAACTATAACCAAACCATAACAGCCGTGAAACGGTCGTCTATTGGTCAATTCAACGATTTGACGTTGTTATCGTTTTATTTAAATGGTGCAACTCGCCCTAAGTCGTCCCGCCATCTTCTTCTTGGTCTGCCACGACCCTATCATAATACATAAGATTAGACAACCTACTCGTAAGACTTAATTTAGCTTTCGTTACAGAGAAAAAACCACGTAGACCAATAAATCTAAAATAAAAAGTAGCTTGAGACAGAATCCTCTAAGAAAATGGAACTCAAATCCTCATGTAAGACGATGCGAGGCTATGTACTAAAACTTTATTTGGGCCAGGTCTCAACTGGCTATTACTCTGCCTTAATCTTGCCACGAACCCTCCAACAGATTTAGGTGTTCACAAAGTTATCTAAAATTTTCAGCATGGTCCACATAGATCGATAGCATTATCCTTAAAAGAAACAAACTGTAGATTATTTTCATATCATGAGTTTTGCGGGCAAAGCCGCTGGCATAAGTTAGTCCATACAAAAATGTGAAAGTCTTAGATGTTTGTTAAACAACTAATCAGATTTGAATGACACTGGTGTAAAAAATAATTTAATAGGGTAGTTTCCAGGGTCAAAATAATTGCATTTTATTTAGTCTGTATTTTAGATTATAAAAAAATATTGGACACGTATTTTTTCTTTTTTCGTTTAAAAAAAAATAACAAAGGTATACGTCGACGTCACCCCGTACGATAAAATGCAGGACGGCGTGACGTTACACGTAACTTTTTATTTAAATTTAATTTATAGATCTAATCAACTTACCTGAAGTTGATTAGATCTAAAAGATGGTTTGAACAGTTTTAGTATGGTTTGAGTTACGCGATTGTTGGTCGAATACGCACATCTTCTTCTTCTTTTCGTGTCGATGCTCTCAAACTATATTTTTTCCGACCAATATTTGGCAACCTGTACAGCTCTATTGTTGGCCTCGTATAAATCCTGAAAACTGGAGGTGGTTGTGCAGGATGGGTAGAATGAAGCAAAAGGTGAAGCATGTCCTGTGGAGAAGCTCCACACTGGCAATATCTTAAAGATGGGTCGAGGAAGCCTCATTTGGCCAGATTGTTTTTACAGCGCCCAACCTGGGTACGCAGTCGGTTTAAAGATTTCCAAATTGGCCACTGTAGTTCGCACTGACTTTGTGTGTCCGGAACGTGGATCCACGCGAGACACAATAACTTTTTAATTGTGTCTCTAATTACGGCATACGAAAGGTTAATAATTACTTTTGCCTTAAAAATACACGAAAGCAAAAGTGCTGAACTGTTCGGTTGTATGGCTCCGAACAACTTGATACTGTTATTTTTTATTTAAATACGTCTGTAAAGATACAAATCTTGAAGTACACTCATCAAAAAGCTAATAATTATCAAGAACTTACACAAAATGTCGTTTCCAGAATTATCCAAAGTCCCATCTCCAATTTGAGGGCCCAGCGGTACTAATTCTGTCCTCCATTAGGGCAATTTACGGTCCCTATCCCTGTCAAAGGTGCCTTTTGGAGGACTACCGTACTTTACTATGTTATCATCTGTAATATACGAGGACCGAGTCTGAAACGTTATGAATTATTTAGTTGTTTGAACTAAATTACGCGTAGATGTCAATACTGTTCATTTAGTTTACTCTAGAATTCTCAAGAGACACTTTGAAAGGTCTTGTCACTTAGAAACACAATTTGGCAGTGACAGACGTCTCAGTTTTTTTTTTTTTCTGTACGTGGTAATTTATTAAATTACTTTTCCCGCTCTAGGTGGAGCAAGAACTGTCAGAGTTTTAGAGACATTCATTGGCCCTTTCTTGTGAGGGCGACCGTAATTCTTTTGAACAATCCACAGCGCTGGCAGGTATCGGCCCTAACTGGCCCCATCAATTTTGCTGACGTCTCTCTGAGGTGCACACAACGTGCCGTCGACCCGAACTTGGTCATTACCCGGACGGCGAGCTCCACTCTGCTTGCCATCCGCAAGCGACACTAAGACAACGGTGAATGTCACCTTTCGAATGCCGTAACTAAAGACACAATAGAAAGACAATGAGAGAATGAATTAAATTGACTCACTTACTATAAAGACTTCGGCTGTTCTGATACTCATCTGATCATCATCATTCAGATCCCATGTTAGTTTGGGTCGATATTACGCTTGTACTGTCATTTTTATTACGACATACATAGGAAATAGTTAAAGTAGTGGTATTAGTGTTCTCCGTTGTATCAAATATTGGCCAGGTGTCCGGCCCAGATACAAAACTCGTCTAGTCGGAGGATTCTCCCTTTTCTATGGAGACAATGGTTAAGGGAGAGAGTTTACGGGTGAAACGTGACAAATGTACACACATATACATAGTACATTTGTCTCGTTACATTTTTACGAAAAAAATAAAACTACATAATTTAGCCGAACAGCAGTTTTTAAGTGCTACTAACTTACTGGATGTATCTGAATTAAATAAATAATAATAATAATAGAACCTCCTTCTTTTTGAAGTCGGTTAAAAAAACAACGGTATGGTAAAATAATAAAGTCGCATAAAATATACACAAGGAAATATACAATATGGACCACCAAAGTCACTAGCTTCAATCTGTCATAAAACATCCGACATTCTTACGCCAAAGTACCCAAAGTCGGTTCTATACCCGAAGCCCATTTTAAGTAAAAAAAAAAAATTGCCGAACATAGAACTTCCTACTTTTTGAAGTCGGTTCAAAAGCTATTACAACGGTATGGTAAAATAATAAAGTCGCACAAAATATTCATAAGGAAATATACAATTGTATCACCCAAGTCACTTCAGACGGCTTCGATCTGTCATAAAACATCCGACATTCTTACACCAAAGTACCCAAAGTCGGTTCTATTCCCGAAGTCCATACATTACAGTTTTATTGGTTGGTACAAAATCTAAAGGATAGGTCTCGTCCCGTCAGTCATTTTGATGCGGGTAGGACTGTACTTAATGCTACCCTACCTCACTTAATTTTGGCTCAGAATTAACAGTATGGAGTCAGGTGGAACTTAATCATACAGCGAAAATCTACGTGATTAGATTTTCGAGATAACGGGAGTGCGAGCTTTAAAATAGGGACGAAAATGAGCTTGAAAGTAATCTGTAAAAGTGTATGTTTACATATTTATTTACTTTATTATTTTTGTACTCACAAATATACAAAATAAGTTACATTATTATAAACATTGTAAAAAGGTACCCTACTGTTTATTTCTTAAAATCCGTTCAGTCGTTTTTGCGTGATTAAGTAACAAACATCCAAAAGTCCACACTTTCACATTTATAATAATATTAGGATATGTCGATTTAGGATGTTGATCACAGTGGAAGTCTCCAGTTGTGTAGGCGATGAGTTAGTAAAAAGCAATAAACAAATTACGTATATTCTAGACCAACCAACTGCTTTTCATTAGACCGACGCACACGTGGGCCTCGCCTTGTACGTAGAGTTGCGTCACGTGGAGTCACGTGGCGTAGATCTAATGTAGCTCTACAAGTCTAGTTGCCATTTAAAATGAATGGCGACCAACACTCCCAGATCGACGTACGTAGCCCACGTCTGCCCAACCACGCCTGATTTGTACGTTGAGTCGCGTTGCGTGGCATGGATCTAATGTAGCTCTACAAGTCTAGTTGCCGTATAAAATGTATGGAGACCGACGCCCCCAGATCGACGTACATGATCCACATGTGCCCTATCTAGTTCTACCTTTATTATGATAGGCTTTAGGAATTCAATTTACAACGAGCCGAGAGACACACAAATTCCTAGGTACGCACAAATGCTAAATATCAAGAGAGCTTCTAAATACATTTTTTTTACTATTATTGATAGGCTCGTATTTGACCACTATGTCACCCGATGGTAAGCGATTGTGTGGCCGACGATGGAGCATGCTTGCCTAGAAGTAACCTATTCACTCTTGACTCAAGATCAGCGCTGGGTGTTTGATGCCCAGCAATTGCTGAGTTGGTGACCCTTTCGGTTCGAGCACAGTCACTGCAACTGTATTGTATTTCTGTATTTTTTATTATTATTTTATATTGTTGTATATTGTGTTGCTTGCGCCGAATAAACGCTATTCTATTCTATTTACTAGGTTATAGCTATCAGGAAACACAGACTCTGGGAAACATTCAGCTGGTTTATTTATTTAGTGAAACTATCCTAAACCAACACTAACTATTTTTAATATTCATTAATTGGAATTGAAAGGGATCGAAAAGAAGATACGACTAAAAATACATCACGTCTAGTAAACTTAAGGTACGAGTAAAGGTTTCATTTAGGTGGTTTTCCGTTTGATCTTATTTCATAAATATGTATGTATTTTTAATCTGACAAAGCCTTCCAGATTAGGGACATGACACACTGGGACGCGATCGGAGGGGTAGCGGTCATGACGTCATATTTGTGAAATATTCGAATACTTAAATCACAGAATTACCGAATGCTACTAGAGTTTTCAGCCGTTATCTCTCTTTTTTCACGTTCCCTCTTCGTCAAACATCGCATTGGATTGCGTTAGATGAAGTAACAAGCTTTTATAAAAACCATGCTCGATATTGACGAAAGGCGATTGGAAAAGGAGCCTCTTAAGTCGTTACATTCAATGTTTGTATGTATTTTTTTTGGTGGGACAAAATCATCCACATAACATCCCTCGCCCTTGGGCGGAGCGGGAGATAGTATCAGCTTCTTACTGACTAAAAAACCCACCCCGTTCCTTCCCTTTTATATCGGGACTGAGCTACCTTTCGAAGCTAACCCTGGCCCCAGTAGGCCCCCCACCCCCCACCCAGCTGGGCCCCTACTGTTGCTGACAACTCCTTGTGGCGCGCGGGAACAGTGCGCGCCGTCGACGACTTGGGCTCGGTCCAGACATTTACTGTCCCTACGGTGGCCGGAAATCGGGATCGGAATCCCGGCGGCGGCTGGAGCGCTGTGAGCGCCGTTGCCTGATGCGGTCGGCCTCCTCCTTTGCTAGCATTACTGTTTCGCAGAAGGAGGCGACCGCCTGGCACTCCTACCCTGGTTGATGATGACGAAAGGCGAGTGAAAAAGGAGCTTCTTAAGTCGTTACATTCAATGTTTGTTTAATATATGTATGTATGATAATAAAGCAATATAATATTAATCCTAAGCTAACATAATAACAAACCAAAGCCAATATTTAAGTAAACTGACTCGTGTATGTAAATTAATGAAATATAGCCTCCGGTATGAAGCCCCTGCTATTGTGTCCTTTATCATAAAATGTATTTATTTAACCCAAATCGTTTTAATATTCATTAATGACTTTAATTTAAACCAGGGTGCCATTGTGATTATTCAAACGTGAATTTTATGACTTGATTTTGTTCGGCTCGATATCAGTTAAAATAAATGGTTATTTGATAAAACCATTTTTTTTTAAACACAATGTCTTTTTCTGGTTTATGATTATATTCAATTTGGCAATCAAATATAGTGCAACTGCGCTCACGCTCCAGCAGCCGCCAGGATTCTGATCCCAATTTCCGGCCACCGTAGACGCGGGCTTGTGGACAGCAAGCTATGGGTAGCTCGCCGTCCGACCGTCCGGTAACCGTTCGAAACAAGCCGTCGCCGTATCGTTCCATGTGCGCCTCAAGGAGTTGTCAGCAAACCGTAGGGGCCCAGTAGGGTCGAAGTCTGCTTCTGAAAGGAAGATTCGGCCTCGGTACGAAAAGCAACGTAGGAAAAAGTGTGGGTTTTTTGTCAGTGAAAGTCTGATACTATCTCCTGCTCCGCCCAAGAGCGGATTGGATGATAATCCCACCTAAAAAAAAACAAATATGGTGCATAGGCAGGCAGTAGTTACGTTTATCTTATTTTGATATCCAATGACTTCTCCCGTTCTAGGATCGAGCGAAAGGGCGTGTCAGACTTTTACTGACTAAAACCACAACTGTGTCCTTCATATCCCTACCTCTTTTAGGCACGCAATTTACGGTTTACCGTACTAGTACGGAAAAGTGTGCGAGCTCGCTCTCGTCACAATCAATGCTACCCACACGAGTCGCACGTCAAACCCGTCAAAGTCAAAGTCAAAGTCAAATCATTTATTTCAAATAGACCATTTACAGGCACTTTTGAATAGTCAATTGTCGGTCAGTCCAAGAAAAGTGAAGCTAAATTGCACGTTCCAAAGAGTAGGTCTCTATGGAGAAGAACGTGCAAGAAACTCCATGGACACTCTTTTAAATCATATTATGTGTTACATATAATGCTTGGTTACATATTACTTGTTGCTTCTATCATGTGAGCACAATGTCGATAATGAAATAAAAATGTAAAATAATTAAAAGATAGAAACTGAATTAAGCCACTGGCAGCTAAGAGATGACCAGTCCCATCTGACGGCACCCGTTCACGAGCATGACGCGTGCATCAGACCCACTCAGCTCAACCATTTTGAAGGGAACTGAACGACCCAATAACACGTGCCACCAACAGCGAGACATTTGAGTGAGCATGACAAACTCTCAACTGCCATGCTCGTAATGTCAAAAAAAAAAGTTGTAACCTAATAAAAATGCTCCATGGTGCTTCACATTCACAAACTTGAAAAAAGTGCTTCTACATTATACAATGCAATTGTCTTTCAAATTAAAAAATAATAATATTAGTTTCCAACTAATCAACTAATTAGTACGCCCTAGTGGTAGTGGAGCTGGACCAGCATTGAGCCAAGCATGTTTATCTTGAATATAATCCTCCAACTTATAATATGCTTGTCTGCATAGTGTGCGTTTAATACAAGATTTAAATTTCGTTTCATTGAGGTCTAATATTTGGGGTGGTATTTTATTATAACATTTCAAACAGTACCCCATGAAAGAAGAGGCCACTTTAGCCAGTCTGAAACCTGGTTGAACTAATTGATCCCTATTTCTTGTAACATAATTATGTCTATCGCCTCTTTTGCTAAAATGATGAAGATTTTTTCGAACATACATGATGTTTTCATAGATATATTGACAAGGTACCGTCATTATGTTAATTTCTTTAAACAGTTCCCTTAAAGAATCGCACCGGCGGAGATTGTAAATAGCTCTGATGGCTCTTTTCTGTAATATAAAGATTGACTCGATGTCTGCAGCCCGTCCCCATAGTAAGATACCGTACGACATGACACTATGAAAATAACTAAAATAGACTAGCCTAGCGGTATCAACATCCGTAAATTGGCGGATTTTTCTAACAGCATATGCAGCTGAGCTGAGCCGCCCTGCAAGAGATGTTAAGTGAGGACCCCATTGTAGCCTTGAGTCTAGCGTAATCCCCAGGAAAATCGTTTTATCAACAAATTCTAGTTTTTCATTATTCAATACAATGTCACAATCACTACTTTTGACATTCGGTAAGGAAAATCTTATGCATTTAGTTTTTTTCCCATTTAGAACCAGATTATTAGCAGTGAACCAGTTTTGAACCTGCAATAGGGCGCTATTTTCGTTGTCAAGATTATTAGTCTTTCTATTTATCTTAAAAATCAAAGAAGTGTCGTCAGCAAACAACACCATATTAAGTTTATTTTGCAACAAATTGGGTAAATCATTAATATAAACTAAAAATAAAAAAGGACCTAAAATTGAACTTTGGGGCACCCCCATTTCAACATTCAATCCCGACGAATTGACACCGTTTATTTGCACTAATTGCTGTCTATTATTTAAATAAGATTTTAATAAGCTTAACGCTGCATTGCCTAGTCCGTAATGCTTGAGTTTCAGAAGCAATGTTTCATGAACTACACAATCAAACGCCTTAGATAGGTCGCAGAAGATGCCTATAGCATCTTGTGCCTCTTCCCACGCATCAAAAATGTGTTTTAGTAAGGAAACACCCGCGTCAGTTATACAACGCCCTTTGGTGAAACCATACTGTTTATCATGTAGGATGTTATTGGAGTTAAAATGACTAAGCATTTGATTTAACATTACCTTACGGCATACGAAAGGTTAATCACTGCAGCATTCGGCTCCATAACACCCTCGCCTGCAGCTCAGGCGAATTCCACCTCGGTCGCGATAACAAACTTTCACCACTTGAATTACTATTTTACCTCGGGATTAGGTTCCTTTCAGGAAATTTTCGACTTGAACATAGGCAAAGCCGCTGTCAGAAGCTAGTTAATTATTTTACCATTTTCGTTGTACAAACGTAAAACGTATTGCTGATTGCGTTATTGTGGTTCGATTGGTCGAAATAATGGCCTTTCGCGGTCCATTGGAGGGCAATGAAGTCCTCGGAAACCACCCAACATTGTAACCAGAACATAAACGACTTGCAAATGTATTCTAGTTATTATCTAACTTCAGATTTAATTGGTTTTGATTCGGTTGAAAATTGAAAGCAAATATTGGATTTGTCATCCAAGATATATTTTAATTTCAGACCTCTAATATTAGATCGTTGCCTATGAAATTGTCGTTTTCTAAAATGGGTTTCATTGAATAGTTATATTTTTGGATTGACTTGGAATTATAAATATAAAAAAAATCCGTAACTAGAGACACAATAGAAAGATAATGAGAGAACGAACGCCAGCGTTCGCTTGGTGTTTAATGAATTAAAATTAATTCATTAAACCCCAAGTTCTTGCACCTATTGTCTTTCAATTGTGTCTGCAATTTCCACGATTGAAAGGTTAAACTTTAAAAAGTTAAAAAAGCTTTACCTAATAAATAAGGTGCAACATAAAATGTCCGATCTGCAGCATGAAACCTTTTCAAATGAAATCAATTATACAGATTTTATATTTGATGAACAGAGAGCTATGTTATGCCAGAAGGCGTACCTACAAGTGCGGTGTGTATCTAGCTCATGATTACAAATAAAAAGTTTCTAAAAAACTATTTGAGAATCATGCATCAAAAAAAAAAAATGAAAAATTAAACAATATTATCTAACACATGAATTATGTCAGACAAACTTTTTGAGTCGTAGTTTCGGCTGGATGACAGCCGAAACTGGATGTTTTTCTGTAACTAGGCCAATAGCGTTTGGCCGGACACTAATCTACACTTAATATTATAAAGAGGTAAAGTTTATTTTTGTTTGTAGAAGGTAATCTCTGAAAGTTTTTTATTCCTGAGAGACCTAGCCTATATTTTATGTACGCGGGCAAAGCCGCGGGGAAAAGCTAGTTCACCATTGAAATTATTATTTTACTTCAGGTGTATGTTCCCATGAGATAAATTTCGACTTGAACATAGGCAAAGCCCCTGGCAGAAACTAGTTAATTATTTCACCATTTTCCTTTTAGAAAGTACAAATCAATCGGATTTGTACAGGTCCAATTGCTCTAATTTTTTCAACGATATACGATAGAAAGCTGCTTGATTACAAAGTGATATACGCTGTATTCTATGTATGCGGGCGAAGCCGCGAGGAAAAGCTAGTCTACAGTAATATATAATATAGTAGTTTGTTTTTTTGTTTGTAGAAGGTAATCTCTGGAAGTACTGGTCCAATTGCTAAAATTTTGTCACCGTTAGAAAGCTGCTTTATTCCTGAGTGACATAAGTAGGCTATATTTTATGTACGCGGGCGAAGCCGCTGACAAAAGCTAGTGTTTAATAAAAACACAAAGTTACAAATTACAAATTTCTTAATTATTTTTTCTCTCAAACAGTACCTGCCCGAAGTCCTTTACTAATCTTTACTTTTTTTATTGTTACAGATTAAAAAACATGTCCATCTCTGAATTCCGGAGGAAGAAGCTCCTTTACGTGTTCAACGTTTTCTTTGGTAAAGTCTTTTTTTTTAAGAATATTTCTTTGCCAAGTTTTAAGAAGGGATTTTTATAGGCCTTGTTAAAACTTCTGCCCCTTTTCAGATGTCAATCAGAGCGGTACGATAGAAAGGAAAGATTTCGAGTTGGCTATAGAGGTAAGTTTTTATTTTATTCTTGTAATATTCCTTTATGAGCCTTTCAATCAAAATAAAACTGCTAAACTGGATTTATTTTTGTATTTTGAGTAAAAGGCTGGGTTTGGGATAGAAAATATGGTAAACCATCAATGTTATTGAAAAGTTAGACGTAATTACAAAAACACTCAAATGCGAGTTTGAATCGCATATGGAAAGTTCCGTACAATTTTTAATGTTTTTTGTTAAAAAGCAATAGAGACACTTTTTTTTTTCATTTCAAACAGACCTATATGGGCACTTATAAAACATTAGAGGCTAGTGTACGGTTCCAATTGGTCGTTTTCTTTGGAAAATAAACGGCAAGAAATTAGGTAATTTTTGAATATTAATGGTTATGAGAGGACAGTGTAGATTTAACTTTGTACGCAAAAGCACAATAAAAATACGGAGTCTACAGTGTTTTCACCGGACTATGTCAATTTCTACTCTCTACCTATTACGGTTTATGACATATAGCCTGCTAACACATAGACGAACGGACGAACAGTAGAGGCGTAGTAATAGCATTAAGGGGCCGGCGACGGATGAATTTCCATACAAACGTAATACCACGCTCATCTGCAGTTGGAGCATATTTCCAACATATTATGATGATATTCGGTTATAGACAATATTTATCTACGTTCCTACGTCGAGAATATTAGAAATATTGTTATTTTTAATACAGGAAAAGCCAAATGGCATGTTTTGCCATTTACGCTGTAAAAAAGTGCGAAATACAATTCGCTTAAATTTCTTTATGTTTTTAAAAAAAAGAAAGACGTAGGAACCTAGATAAATATTGTCTATAACCGAATATCATCATAACATGTTGGAAATATGCTCCAACTATAAATGAGCGTGGTATTACGTTTGTATGGAAATTCATCCGTCGCCGGCCCCTTAAGTTGATACCCTTTGAGTTACCAAAAAACGAAAAAAAAAGAAAGAGTTTAGGAGTACAGTTTTAATTGTAAATATTTAACTATTACGATAAAAAAACAGTTTTCTCTTAGGCAGGGCGCAAACGTATGTCTTGTGTCAGATACAAGCTACCGATGAATATTTGATTTCTATAGAACCAGTATGAAATCATCCACTCCCTGCGCATACGTAAACATTTTTTGTGTCCAGTCCACTTAACACATACTCATCAAAAAGTGTTCAGTGTCGGTAACTGAAAACCAAAAGTGTCTACATTTGCGCAGCGCCTAAAACTGTTCCTAGAAAATGATTTTACTAGCTAAATAATCAAATACCTTGTATTTTTTTGTAACTGAACCTTGAAATTAATCTTTTCTCAACATTGTTGGTAGAATGTTGAGAAAGAACCTTGAAATTAATCTTTTCTCAACATTGTTGGTATAATGTTGAGAAAAGATTAATTTCAAATTTCTTACAAGAAAAGTGCTTTTTAAATACCCGTCCGTCTACCAAGTTTGCTTAAGTATTAAACCCGACCTTGTAAATGTCGCCAGATGGTAATTTAATTATTAAATTAAAAACGGTATTACAAGAACCATAAACTTTTTCTTGTCTACAATACAGGTACCTATATTATATTGTAAAATATCTCATTGAATTGAATTTATTGTATTTGCAATGATTTGTTCACAATATACTGATAGTTTAAAATCTGGCAAGGATTTATAAGAAACTTACAGTGCTAGTGGGTTTAATTTTATGTCTAATATTATTTTTGTGCCATATTTTATCTAAAACAACAAATAAAACTTTAAATGTTTTTTTTTTCTGAAAACAGTACTTTTTAGGGTTCAGTACCTCAATAGGAAAAAACGAAACCCTTATAGGATCACTTTGTTGTCCGTCCGTCCATCCGTCTGTCTGTCTGTCTGTCAAGACCCTTTATCACGAGAACGCGTGAAGGTATCGAGTTGAAATTAAAACCACATACTCAAATCTGCGGTCCCTTCAAGTGTTAAAAAAATCAAACTTCTAAGTTAACGAATAAAAAAGATACGGTCGTTTATGTCGCAAAAAAACGTATATTTTGATACTCTCAAAGATCGAAATTCATAGGGTACTTCTCGTTGACCCAGAATCCTGAAATTAGGCACAAAGCAAGGTTTTATAGCACAGATATAGAGAAAAATCTGAAAACAATAAATTTTTGTCAAACATTACAAAAAAAAAAAAATGCAATTCGGAAAAATCTTCGAGACTCCATTCGGGAATTGTAGTTTGCTCAGAACCCTCAGTGCGCGTGCCCGATTCGCACTTGCCCAGTTTTTCTCTTTTATACACGCAATAATAAGGAGCATTACCTTTCACTTTGATTTTGTCTTCTCCTGGCTTGATTACATATTTAATATTTATTAGTATATTTTTTTGTAATGTATGTATGTATTTGTGTTGTTATTTCATATTAGTATTATTTCTGATGTACACTGACAGCCCTATATCTTTCTCCTCTCTTTCAGTCCATCCAAATGTTGTTGTTGATAAGACCGCTCATTGTACACTTTTTTTGAATAATGTTTGTTCTTTATCTTTTTTGTTGATGTGGTGTACAATAAAGAATATAATAAAAAAATAATAATAATATCATAATAAATATTGGGGACGTAATTTTTCAGTCAAATATCATATTATCTTAATTTTATGTGTGGCTTCTAGTAGGTAAACCTATGAGTTGGTTATCTGCTCAACCAGATTTGCCTATGGCCACCTTAATACGTTCAGTGTGGAAAAAGGTCTAATAATAAATTTATCAATCATTTTATTAATTATTTATAATCAAATTAATGTAATCTAATGTATTTATTTTAATTTATTTATTAAATATGCTATAACAATTTAATTTAATATGAATAGATGAATGCCTGAAATAATAATAATAATATGCCTGAAATAAACGAAAATTAATTAATAGTTTTCCCTGCCGTGTGGACGCCATAACTTCAATTTTGAAAAGAGATATTATGAATAAATACCTACATAAGATTAAAACATTATTATTAAAACAGAATAAAGTGACGTATCTACTTTAATCGTATTACATGTACTGTGGTACAGTTCGAGGTCAAAGTGACCCCGTAGGTCACTTTGACCTCGAACCGTACTTATTCAAAAAAAGTTTTTAGTTTTTAAACAGTACGGGGTCTAATAAGCCCCTGACGATACTTTTCAAACGAGATCTCAATCACCCCGTACCACAGTAATGGAAATAGGACAAAAATGAGTTCCGCTGTCAATGTGTTAATACAAAACTTAAAATTGAACTACTGCGTCTAAAATAATCCGCTTACATATACATATATTTCTCTGCACCAACACACTATACATTTGCTTCGGATTCCATGATTGCCAATAGACATATATAACAGGGTGGTATCCACCACATCGAAGATATTGCATAGTAAACTACATAGGTTTCCGACAGCTTGGTTTATCTGTTCGTGAGGTTTGCAGTAGCAATTTATTGTTGCCAGTGGTACCTTTCTTTGAATATGTTTCTGGAGCTTTAAAGAAATTGAAATTGTATCAGCAATGTAGAAATTGGATAGTTGATTCTTTTTTTTTTTAAACGTAGTCTTTACTGTCCCACACCTGAGCAAATGCCTTTCCCAAGTCCTTCCAGACATTCTTCTCCAGTGCCATCTCAAGCCAGTCTTCACGGTACGCGTCGAGGATTTCCCGCCACCTCTTTTTAGGCTGGCATCGACGGTACTTTCCCACTGCGTGGTGACGCTTGTCTAGTGGTTTCTGTGCATGCGGCTGACGTAACCTGCCCAATTTCATTCGCCTTTTTTCCCGCCTATGCTGCTCGTTTTTTATGGGCATTATTCAAAATCGCAAATATAGATAAATTGTTTATCGGTTGTGGTTAACGATAACCTATTTCCTTCTTACTTAAACTTATTTTTTAGAATCACATAATTTCTCGACTAGAAACAGAGCTTCTTTTTTTATATTTTGAAATATAAAGAAACAGAGCTTCTTTTTAATATTTTGAAATATATAAAAACTATATATTTGTAAACCATATTCTTTTTACGAAAATTTAGATCCGAAACAATCGCAATCATAGAAAAGTAGCACGTATACGAGTATGTCATGTTTCAGTTTTTCTAAAACTGAAACATTCATAGATACATTTATAAATAAGAAGAAGATTTATCTTATTTCACTAACGAAATAAAACTAGGTCATTCTTTCAAAAAGAAATTAATGCACCTGATCGCCGAACTGTGACGTCAGACCTTTCACAATTTTTAAGTGGGGCCACCGCTGATTGATTAGAATCGATACTAATTTGACCATCATCGGTTATTTCGCGTTCCATTACGGAGATGGACGTATTGATTGCTAGCCAAAGTGAAGCGACGTTAATAGCAATCATTTTCGCATCATTCATCTTGGTATTTTCGGTATACATTAATCAATCAGAGCATGTGGGAAGTCATGGTTCACGGGTATTAATGTTATGTTGGGTATGGGTTTGTGATGTTAGTGAGATCAACAAGTTTTTTTGTTAGTTTCTTTATAGAGCAACAGACAGGCGAATTTTTTTGGTGGTTAACAATCATCCAAATGACATCCCCCGCCCTTGGGTGGAGCGGGAGATAGTGTCAAACTCTTACTGACTAAAAAACCCACCCCGTTCCTTCTTGCCTTTCGAACCGGGGCCGAGCTTTCCTTTTGGATAACCCTGGCCCCAGTACGCTTCGACCCTGCTGGGCCACTGCTATTGCGCAGTGCAACAGCAGATGCGCGCCGTCGACGACTTGGGCTTGGTCCGTACAGTTACTGGACGAACGGACAGGGAGCTACCCATTGCTTGCCGTCCGCAAGCCCACAGACAGGCGTGCCGTGACAAAGCTACAACGATGCAATAATTGTTTTTCACAGAATTACTATATGGATATTAGGTACCTATCATCGTCGTCCGGTATTCGTCCGGACTTAGCCCAAGACGTAGACGGCGCGTATCGTTCCACGCGCGCCTCAAGGAGTTGTCAGCAAACCGTAGTATCCCAGCAGGGTGGAAGCTTACTGGGGCCAAAGATTCGTTTTTGAAAGGAAGGTCTGGCTCCGGTACGAAAGGCAATGAAGGAACAAGTGTGGGTTTTTAGGTAGCTATATTCGTATTTTTTTCGAATCAATCTAATGGCCATTAATGGCCATTACATGTTTACTATAAGAACTTGTTTAAAAATGAAAAGAGAAAAATTAATTTTAAAATAGTAACCTTGCAGATTCTTGCTGGTTCGTCTTCATAGGAAACCACTAATTGAAACTGTGCACTAGCTTCTAATGTTCTCAGTAGTGTTTGCTTGAAAGAGTAATAAACATCGACACACATCTATACATACAAACTTTCGCGTTTATAATGTTAATATGATAGTTTTCAGCGTTCAACACAGAACTCATGAAAGTTTCACTGATTAAATTCATCTTACGCCATGGACCATTCAAGCCAAAATGTCCCCGCACACAGGCCACAAAAAAAAAAGCTAGAAGCCGCCACAAAAAATGCTAGAAGCGGCCACAAAAAAGCTAGAAGCGGCCATAAAAAGCTAGAAGCGGCCACAAAAAAGCTAGAAGTGGCCACAAAAAAGCTGAAGTGTGGCTGGAGAAGCTAGAAGCGGTTTCTAACTTTTTTTGTTGTGGTGGTACCGCTGCACACGGGCCACAAAAAACGGTAGCCACCAATAGAAGCTAGAAGCCGCTTTTATGCCAGATACCACGACATTCCTATGCTTAATACATTTTATTTTTTTTCCATACAGAAAATCTGCCACCTCCGAGGATGGAAACCAGGTGACCCCAAGAACACGGAGACACATGAGATCATGATCAAGATCTGGGATGGTCTCCGGAAGAGGGCTGACTCCAACAAAGATGGACAGGTAACGATAACTCAACTGAAAAATATAGCCAAGTTTTTTTTTTAATGCCATAAACCAGTGCTTGACTGTGATACCAACTGAGTTAATTAGGAGCACTACTTTGAGAGCGGTATTTGGGCGATATAGATAATGAAATCTGATGTAGTCAATACTAGTTCAATAATCAATGTTGATTAAGAGATCTTGATCATTGTTTACTAATAGAAGAACCTTACAAAAAGTATCAAATATAAGTATTTTTTAAATAATTAAATATTATACAAAATTCCTAAGTCCTTTGACTTTTTAGACAGACTATAGTTCTGAATTGATTAGGAGTAAACATAGAGCACTACTTTGGGAGCGATATTTAGGCATTACTCCGGATAGGTCCCTGAAATTTAACTCTCACTACCTGAAAACAAAAGAATAAGTCAAAACTAGAAACCATATCCTTCGCCGCCTTACATCCAGCACCTGGGGAGCATCATCATAAGTTCTTCGCAATTAAGGCCGGAGGCCGGAGAGTTTGCATGCCCAGTGTGGCATCATTCCGCCACAAACATTCCGGTAAATAAAAAAAATTTACTAAGTAACCGACTTCGAAAAGGAGGAGGTTCTATGTTCGGCTGAATGTTTTATTTTATGTATGTTCACCGATATCTCGGTCAATTGTGGACCGATTTTGAAAATTATTTTTTTTATTTATTTAAAATACGATAATAGTGTTGAATTGAATTAAAAGATACAACAAAATTGTAGACATCTATGACATGTTGTGTTTGATGAGAATCACCAACACGCCCAAGGGCCTTCCATGACATCTTAAATTGTCAGGGATGGAGCTATAAACCCTATATAATAGCGCCATCCCTTTAACAGTTCAGTTTAAGACGTAAAATGGATCGTGTTAAGCGCTTAAAATACAACGTACTGAGCCCACACCTCGAGCCTCTCTGGGGCATTTATGTTGAACTAATGTTGTGAACGTTAAACAACTCCTGTAATCAAAAGACGATCTAAAAATCTTAATACAAAAAACAAAATCATATTAGTTACACCATCTAAAAACAAAATCGTATTAGTCACACTCAAGAACGGTTGGACAGATTTTATTGATTGAATTTGGAGATGAATTTTGTTACATTCATCTCCGCCCTAAGCAAAATAACTATTAAATTATCGAAAAGATTTAATTTAAAAAAAAAGCAAAATAGAAAATATCAATACATCAAAAAATTACAGCAACTGTCAAATACATTGTTCTCAATCATTCCGTCATTGGGTCAATCATTCCATCATTCGATCAATAATTCCGTCATTCGATCAATCATTCCACCAATTATAACACAGAATAAATAAAAAATCTCGGATCATTCCAATCAGGTACGAAGTTCGCTGGCTCTACTAGTATTTACATATTATCACTGATGGACCGACGGGTGAGGGTCGCGAGAATCCGATGGATGCAAGACACAGAACCGGTCGTTGTGGCGACACTTTTGTGAGGACTATGTCCAACAGTGGACATCTTTAGGCTGAAATGATGATAATGATGACCGTACGTAGTGGGTATCTCACTTTTCTTGACCAGTCAGTACTGTTGCAGACATTTCTTCGGATCCTATCAAAGTCTCTAGCGACATCTCAAGCTCGTTTATTTTTTGCTAGTTCCCATTTTACATTTTAAGCCCATAAAAATGTAAAACAGCAATACCAAAGAAAATGAACGGGAATTTAAACTTGAAATTGTTTTTCTTGCCAAATTGACTTTTTGCCACTTTCCCTTAAACGATTTAATGGTATTTATTTTTTGGCAATGTCTCAAACCCGGGTTTCGACATTTTTACTGGTAACTTTACCTTTTTTATTCCCTCGTTCCCTGAGGTGACTGGTGCCTCGAGGGCTTTTGAAACGAAATTTCATTTTACATCTAGTTTCATTTTCAATATATCGTGCGAATGAAATTTTATTATCATTAGAAAAGATGTCTTAAAGTAATCTATATCTACACTGATATTATAAAGAGGTAAAGTGTGTTTTTTTTGTTTGTAGGAGGTAATCTCTGGGAGTACAGGTCCGATTGCTAAATTTGTTTCACCGAAGAAAGCAGCTTTATTCCTAAGTAACATAGGCCATATTTTATATGCGAATGAAGCCGCGGGCAAAAACTAGTTAATATTATAAAGACGTATAGTTTATTTTTTAGTTTGTAGCAGGTAATCTCTGGAAGTACTGGTCCGATTGCAAAATTTTTTCCACCGATAGAAAGCTGCTTTATTCCTGAGTGACATAGGCTATATTATAAAAGCGAGCGAAGCCGCGGGCAAAATCTACTTTCCAATATATTGTGCGAACGAAATTTTACTATCATTAGAAGAGATTCCTTGAAGTTATGTCTAATAAAAGTGAAGTGGCTCATCAGACAGAAGGTAGCTCTATAATTTCTTAAACAAGGAGCGCCTTTTATTAAATTCTCTGCTCTTATATTTTCGAGGGCTGTCTGATTTATAGATAAGCAAAGGATTTTTAATTTTAGATTTTTTTTAATTAATAACAATAAATGAAATTATATTTTATTACTAATGAAATGGTTTTAGAAATTTTGTAACATTTTCGATTATTGCCAACAAGAGGTTATACTAAAAATTACGGATTGTAAAGAAAAGTATGAAATTGGTAGGAACAACTTAAAGGTTTTCTATTATGAAATAAGCAAAATTTTGTCCTTTTTTTTTTATGGTGGGAAAAAATCATGCATTGACATCCCTCGCCCTTGGGTGGAGCGGGAGATAGTGTCAGACTCTTACTGACTAAAAGACCCACCCCGTTCCTTCTAGCCTTCATACCGGGGCTCGAGCGCCCTTTCGGATAACCCTGGCCCCAGCAGGCTTCGACCCGGCTGGGTCCCTGCTGTTGCTGACAACTCCTTGAGGCGCGCGGGAACAGTGCGCGCCGTCGACGCCTTGGGCTTGGTCCGGACTTGTCCTCGATGATGTAAATTCACTTTGGCGTTTCTGCCTTGTGACGTTAGATGATAGCAGTGAGAATATTTAAAGTATAAATTTTGAAACGCTTACGACTTCGCCTACTTTTGAGGACATGAAACATTATTTTTGTTTTTTTAAAGACTCACTATATTTTTTGGTCTTAAAAATAAATAAAAAATGTCAATCTGTACGCTGATAAATCTCATACGTAATAGAATAGAATTAACTTAATTGTACACCAAAATAGTAACAAAACTTTTTATATAACTTAATAATAAGCTCAGAGCTAAAAAAAAAAGCTAAAGGTAAAGCTTATTGTGCTCCATGGTCGACCACATCATCGCTTACCATCAGGTGAGATGGTGGTCAAACGCAAGCCTATCAATAATAAATAAAAAAATATATTTATATGGGTATAATGGCGATCTTATCGCTAACAGCGATATCTACCTGAAAACCTTAGGATGGACTGTAAGAACACAAACTGGAAATAATAATATGTACAAACGGGTAGAAAAAGAACTAGCTTTTGTCTGCGATTTCGCCCATGTACATAAAATATAGCCAATGCCACTCAGGAATAAGGCAGCTTTCTACCGGTGACAAAAATTTAGGAATCGGACCAGTACCTACTTTCAGAGATTACCTCCTACAAACAAAAAAAAAACAAAAAAAAAATCATCTTTATCTCGTAGGTATTAGTGTAGAAGTCTAGATTTTAAAAAATCATCTACATCGACGTCAATGGGAAATATGCCCAAAGGTCTGTACAATGTTAAAAATTATACATTTTTTTATATCATTGATAGGCTTGCGTTTGACCACCATCTCACCTGCTGGTATGCTACGAGTATGATGTGGTCGACGATGGAGCACGCTTGCCTAGAAGCAACCTATTCACTCTTGACTTAAAGACTCCTAAGTTGTAGCTATCAGGAACACAGACTCCGGCAGGGAATTCCACTCCTTGGCTGTACGCACAATGAATGTGTTCCCAAAACGCTTTGTGCGAATAGGTGGAATGTCTACCATGTACCGGTGGCGCAACACCGTACATATACAAACGAGCGGTAAGAAATGTATATGTCGAATAATACCCGATCGCATTTATTAACCCGTCAGCGCTGGGTGTTAGCCAAACGAGCTACCGTGCTTAATTACTCGTTCATTTTTTTCAAGCATTGTTACTGTGACGGGCCTTTATTAGAATTTTCGCTGCGTAATTCACTTATTGTCCAAACCGCCCCCATCGCTTTTTAAACGACCTCATGCGTCAGTTCGTTATGAAATACTGGCTTTAGACAGCAGCTTCGCTCGTGTTGGAATCGAAAATTGTTCCCATGGAAATGGAAACGAGAAAGGATAAATAGTATCCTGTGAACTTTTGAAGGAAATATTTCCTGCATGTGCTACGTTTCATTGAAATTCTTCCAAACACTGAGGTGTTGATTTATTTCCATTTTAATACCAACAACTAATACCACTGGTATTCGTTTCGACTCATATTTAAAAACACGTCCAAAGGTACAGTCAGTAAAAATGCTTTGTGTCATATATGAACTTTAATTGAAAAAAAAAAAACAGTTCAATCTGAAATTAATAAAATGTACGCAAAAAATTATAAATACTAATTTATTTTGATTACTTTTAACTGAGCTGACTGTAGATACTACATTCAAATTGTTGGTATTCGTTAGGACTAAAAAATAAATATGGTTTTAAATAAATAAAAGTGGAATTTGGTTTTGTTATTGGTTTTTAAGTTTCTTTTAGGGACTAAAACAAAGACGTGGTCTTTCACTTGCCTTAAGCGTTTCAGGTCAGCTGTGACTCTTCCAAAAATCCTTCAGTTCAGATAACTATATTGAGGCATGACTGTGTTACAAACAATAATATACCATCAGCAGCTATTATTTATCACGTCATTAACGTGTTCTGACATGTCCATGTGCTCGGAATTTTTCAGTTAAAATTAAATATGCAAGTCACAGTACAGGGCAAATAACAGAGCAACATTTATAAACATATTTGAGTTCATAAGAACTACGACAAGTCAAGGAATGAGGTCGTTATGGCTGGAATCAGTTAAATGGCATCTTCATCATGCCTTCAAAGCACGAGTGATTAAGTAACTTATAGTAGTAGCAAAAAATAAATAGGTACAGAAGTCAATCTACATACAAAGCGCGCTCGAGCAACGCACACATAGACACCACTCACTGACGCGATATCTCGGAGCGTCTTGAGCCACTCGTCGAACAGTTCCGGCTCAAACGCTCATTAGTGTGCGTCCACCGAGCGTAGGTATAAAAAGTGAAGTACATACATGAGATTGTCTTCTGTACCTTTCTATTTTATGGTAGCAGTGTACTACCCGTATTCCTTCCAGTTGTTATTTGCGTTCCAAGGCTACGGTGATTCTTTTCAACAATCCCGCATCCTGACAAGTCCATCTTTGAGGCGCGCGTGGCACCAGTGATTATACTGACAGTGATTTTAAGATCAAAATGTCAGTCAGTCCAAGAAAAGTGAAGCTAAATTACACGTTCCAAAGCGTAGATCTCTATGGAGAAGGAAGTGCAAGAAACTGCACCGACACTCTTTTAAATTATATTATGAGCTTCTAATAAGTCAGCACAATGAGATAATGGAGTCTGTCTAAAAAGTCAAATGACTTGGGATGAAGACGTCAGCAAATCTGCATCTACGGTGGCTGGAAACTGCCCTGCGACTCCTTACGTCCTAGGCGTCTCCTGCCAAACCACCAACCACCAAGGCGTGAGGATTGCCTCTCCCTCACTTCTTCCACCAACTTCTTCTTTTCGTGTCGATGCTCCCAAACTATACTTTTTCTGACCAATATTTCGCAACCATTGCGGCTCTATTGTTGACCTCGTATAGATCCTGAAAACTGCATGTGGTTATGCAGGATGGGCAGCATGTCCTGTGGAGAGCCTCCGCACTGGCACTGTGCTAAAGATGGGTCGAGGCAGCCCCATATGGCCAGATTGTCTTTACAGCGGTCAACCTGGCTACGCAGTTAGTTTAGAGATTTCCAAATTGGCCACTGCAGTTCGCGTCCAGGGGGAAGATGTTCCGATGGGGTGATGAAAAGTGCAGGTGTAGGATGTTTCTGTCTCCACAGCGCGCATCTCTCGCATCCTCTTCTGCCAACTATCTAGCAACTTAGCAATTACCTAGTACCCTAGTTACCCTAACGCCCTAACCCATCATACAAACAACATCAAAAGTGAGATAGATAGATAGGTACTTGCTACTCAAGAACCTCACTATGAAAACGTATGTGAAGTGAACAAATGAGTTAGTAGAAAAATATTAGCATAAAAAGAGATGTAAATGCAATTTAAGGTCACTTTTGTATTGGCAAGATGCCAAGATTGCGGGATTGTTTAAAAGAGCACGCAAAGGGCACCTGAAGGGCGTTGTAATCAGGGAAAATTGGACGTTACTCTCGCTCCACCCAGGCTGGGAAAATTCATTTGATGAATTCCCTTCGTAAAAAATGCTGCGATGTTTTTAAATAGGTATAGAATATACCGACTGGGTTCGTTTCCTCCATCATTGATCTTGTCCATGGATTACCATCAAGCTAGATCGAGGTCACGAGTGGGCTCATAAGAAATAATAATAAATAAAAACCGGTCAAGTACGGTCGGCACTCGCACCGAGGGTTCCGTACAAACCTCGGTACAAACTTACCTATTTCGATTCCCGAATCGAGTCGCAAAGATTTTTTAATTTATTATTATTGATAGACTCGCGTTTTACCTCTATCTCACCTGATGGTAAGCAATTTTTTGAAACACAAAAAAATAGAAACTTTTTATGACGTAATTACAAATTCTTAGTTTCGATTTTGGAAAAGTATACTCAAGTCTACTACCCCAAGGGTAGCCTGAAAAGAAACCCTAGGGTACTGGAACGCAGTTTAAAGAAGGTACATAAGAAAGGGCTTTAGTCAGTAAAAGTCTGACAGACTCTTTCGCTCCGCTATAGAGCGGCAGAAGTCAAAAAAGGTCTACTGCTCTAAACAGCAATACTCAAATATTCAATATTAATTTCAGTTTCATCTCTCTACACGTTCCTGAAACAAAGGAGATTAATCGTAATAAATGACCCACATTATATCACATCTATCACACAACGCCGTTTAGACCCAAGCTAAGCAGAGCTATGAATACTAGAAAACTGATAAACACACTTATATATTTCTAAATACATACATATCTTCTATAATATAAAAATGAATCGCAAAATGTGTTGGTAAGCGCATAACTCAACAACGCCTGGACCGATTTCGCTAATTTTTTTTTTGTTGTGTTCGTTATTATAAGGAGAAGGTTCTTATGGAAAAAAAAATGAAAATTAGGGTAGTGTAGGGTAGTGTAGGGTAATGTAGGGTAGAGTAAGGTAGACGAGGGTAGAGTAGGGTAGAGTAGAGTAGGGTAGGGTAGAGTAGGGTAGAGTAGGGTAGAGTAGGGTAGAGTAGGGTAGAGTAGGGTAGAGTAGGGTAGAGTAGGGTAGAGTAGGGTAGAGTAGGGTAGAGTAGGGTAGAGTAGGGTAGAGTAGGGTAGAGTAAGGTAGAGGAGGGTAGAGTAGAGTAGGGTAGGGTAGAGTAGGGTAGAGTAGGGTATAGGTATATGTAGGGATCATTTGTTCTGTGTCTGGCTTACACCCAGACACAGAACAAATGATCGTGTTCATCACACAAACATTTATCCTGGGGGGGCATCGAACTCACGACCTCCGGCATAGCAATCAGGGTCACTAACTACTAAACCAACAGGCTAGTCAATCTTAAGCCGCGTACAGACATCGCGAGGCGTGCGTCGCGAATAATGGTTTGTCTCGTATGCCTCTGGCTGTGTGTACGTATGTGCTCACTGTGAGCATTCGCGTCATCGTTGCGAACGCCGTCTCAGTACGAGCCGTGTGCTCCGTGTGGACGGACAGGTGTTGTTTGTGAGGCCGATACAGAATCACTGTGCGTAGCAGTTTGCGTGCTCAGCTTGAGCATGTGTCGTTCGGGACGCACGCCTAAATTTACCGTCGTATGCCTCAGGTTGAGGCATGCATGACGAACCATTTGCGACGCACGCCTCACGATGTCTGAACGCGGTTTTTCAGTCGGCCAATCTTTGCCGACTGAGGTTACGAAACCCTAAAAAATATCGAAACAAACTGACGGTTGTCTGTATGTTACGGTTTCATAACCACATATAGGATGGAGAAGGATTAATAAGCTTTGTTTAATACGATATGAAGTATGTAAATTGTCGAGCTGATAATTCTGTTTGAAGGTCCCTCTAAGCCCGAAATGGTTTAATCATGCGAGCTTCCATGGCTCATAAATCTTCTATCTTACTTAGAGAGAAGATTAATGTGATGTACGGAGATGTTTTGAATAATTCCTCTGTAGTTTTGGCCCAAATATTTTAATAAACTATGATTTTCAGTCGTTTACTTTACCCGTTTTAGAACGGTAAAGATAAAGTAATAACTGTAGCAGGGATCAGTTGTAAAAACATTTTACAACTGATCTGATGTTTTTTGTTTTGAGAGGCCCATTTCAGGTCAACCTATGAGGTTGTCGTCTGCTTAGTTAGACTAGTCAGTGATGGCCTTAAGGCTATAGTCTTTTAACATTTGGCCGCAATTAAATGGACACAATATTGGTACCGCCTAGGCGGCAGTACGGGTATCTGTGCATTTAATTGCGGCCAGCTGCGCCCGGATAGAGCCCCTCTGACCTTTAAATCCATTTTCTTTGCGAAATATTGATCGATTTAAATTTTATGTTTACTTTGAAGAATATTGAACCACTAATTTTTTTGTGTCCACCAATGTTTCTAAAGATCCAAGCCGTTTCGAAGGATTAGGAAAAAGTTGCGAAATTGCTAAATATTTTTTTTAGACAAAAATATTATTTTTTCAAATCTATTAACCGGGACTTTAGGGTTTTACCACACCAATCGATCAATCGTCAATGGATTTCATCGATCGACATCGGTAGACGTTGATCGATTGGTGTGGTAGCTTTAATTGATCGACGGATACCGGTCGACTATCCAATCGATCGATTGCCGGTCGATGGACTCGATCGACGATGACAGATTAATATACGCCATCAGTTTCGTTAGAAATGTGAATTCCTCTTGTGAATCGTACTGACGATGCTGCTCGTACTCGAACTACTTATTACTGAGACGCAAACCTAGAGAAGACTTTGCATGCGATCGACGTCGACTAATCCATTTTACCCTCGATCGATCGTCGATTGACAATTGAATGGTTTGGTAGAAACAATCGATCGACGTCGACTAATGCATTCTACCGTCGATTGATAGCATCGATCGATGATCGATCGATTGGTAACACCCTTACTGAGGGCTTCGGAAAGTCACTGTTTTATGGCATTTTTCGGGCGCTTGGGCCTTAATAAATTAAATTCTCCAGTCACTACTGCGGTACAAGCGTCTACACTCAAAGGGCACCCTCTGTGGGGTACGGCGAGCCGTGGTGACTTAGGGCGTTACTGGGAAGGACAGCAAGGGATGGGCTAGATCGAACAAGCGTCGTAAAATGATTAGCCAAGGTCGCTAATGAGGCTGACGGTGATGACTAGTAATGACCAAGTACGCACGCTGCCGGTCATGATACTTTAAAAAAACCTGACCATAAAAACGACTAAATAAAACGTTCGAAACAGTGCAGTTCAGCGGAATTTATTTTAGTTTAGTATAACATTCACGTCCGGTTATGTTGGAAGCCAACTCCAAACTAATCAGGAAACGGCGAGGAAGTTGATGAATAACTTTGACGTCAACGCCAATTTGACTGCAGTAGACTGCCTAAAGTAATTTGTTTCGAAATTTTTGCCGTTTTGTTTTTTTGATTCGCGGCCGGTTTTTTTATTTCCCACATTTTAATGAGTAATATTCTTGAAATCGTCTTAATGCGTTTATTTTAATACCCTACATAAATAGAATGTTGTTAAAAAATATATATATATATTAGCTGCCAAAAGTCTGCTATTTTAATTACTTATAGGTAACTTTGATGTAGGTACTCAGTGTCACTCTCACAACTGAGACGAATCTAATTACGCCCCTCGAGCCAAAATTCAAAAAAATCGGCGCGCCAAAGAAATACTCAGAGATACATACATGCATACGATTAGATTAAAGATAAGTGAGCGCATCCCTACGTCACCGCATCTCATCGCCCCGCACTGGCATCTTTGACCTCTAAATAGAGAATTGGGTGCCTTTTGGTAACTTTGTACTCTGCCAACTTTTCAAGTAGTAATTAAATGATTTGCGAGATAAATTTGCATATACCCTCAGAAAAATCATAACCCGTCTTCTAGCGCTGTCAGGTAATATACCTACCTATACACCTTTTCCTTTCACACACAATTTATTCGTTTTTACGTATACAAACCAAAAGTTTCGAGAGCAAAAACGCCGAGTCTCCCCGCATGACTTAACCCTTTCAGCTCTCCAGAGGTTCCCAAAGTTCACGTGAACTTATTCCATCAATTGTTGTCACTAGAGACTCTCCTTATAGGTTTATTGGTTCAACAAGTTTTGGAGATGGCTTTCACGTGTTTTTTTTTATCTTTGAGTTGACAAAAAATCAGTGTATAGTATCGGTAAACAACGCATGTTTGTATAAATACCAGTTTAAATCTCGTAATCTAGTTGTTTCTTACAATAAAAAAGTAAATAAAAACCCATAAGAACTAAATGTAATCTATAGTATGACGTCAAGAAACTCCTCCGCGTCTCATCGACTGGTAATATACCCAAAAGTCTGGCGGCTTTGCCACGCTGTATGACAATAATATAATAATAATTATTATTTATTTTATCAAGCATCACAGACTCATTTATTGAAAAAATAATAATCACGATCAAATACACATTCGATATTTTGAATACTCGACGTATTGAGTGCTCGATATATTAACCGTTCGATATTATGAACGTTCAAGTATTTAGATGTTCAATTTAAAGTATTCGATTAATTAATGTTCGATTATTTGGCATTCGATTTGGCATAGTGCAACCCCATGTGTGTATATTTCGTTGTTTCTAATATTAGAAATAAACGAGTTTTGCAATAATCTGGTAACTAATATAATATACAATTGGAAAAAAATAATTGTTCCATAATTGACGTATTTATTATCGCTCGTATTATCGTACTTTTGTCAGCGGATGCCTTAACTAATAACATTAGACAAACCACCATACTAACCCCTTCTTTCTCCAGGTCTCCGTGGAAGAATGGACGTCTATGTGGAACGACTACGCGCAGAACCCCTCAGCTGCCTTGAAGTGGCAACAGCTGTATGCCCAGTTCATGTTCCAACTGGAAGACGCCAGTGCTGATGGTACCATCGACAATGATGAGTTCACAACCGTCTGCTCCTCCTATGGCATCGATCCTCAGGAGTGTAAGGTCGCGTTCACTAAGATGGCTAAGGTGAGTCGTTGAGATATTTTATAAATGAATTAGCAAACTGCTAAGCTGCGACTTCGTCCGCGTAGAAGTCGAACATATTTCTAATAGAATTTTTATTAGTTTTTTTTACGATAATATCGTAATCTTCTATCTTCTTCTTCTTCTTTTTCTTATTTTTCTTCTTCTTCTTTCTTCTATCTATTAAATAAATAAAAATCAATCACCGAAAACTATGTACTCGCAACTCTTCCGATCGACTGAACCAAGTTGGCTGATTTTGATCTTAAAAAATTTGTGGAAGTCCAGAAAAGGTTTAAAAGGTCAGAATATATGGAAAAATTGCGAAGAAAATATTATATGAATGAAGAATTGAACTCAGCATGTCGTTGTAGCAGCACAATTATTGTAGTTTTTTGTTGAAATATACCTTATAAAGTAAATAGGCTGTAGTTACTCGAAGTAGAGGCAAAACTCGATAGATGGCATTGCGGGAAATGGAATTATTGTTTAGTTCTCTAAGCGTATCAGTCTCATTATTTTAAAGAGACACGGCGAAAATATTATATTCCATTCCTTCATCATATGAAGAAATCGTACAATATATGAAATCCTTAATGATTTGTGAATAGAACAATTAAAACAAATATTCCAAATACACTAACGTTCAAGGCTTTATTGTTTTATTAACAACGTATTCGCCATTCAATTTTATTTATTAAGAGACTTTTAAAAATAGAAATGTCCTTTTAGTTATGCAACTCTCTTCAAACATCAATTTACAGCAATTAGCTGCATATAATACTTATATAAAATATCTGTACAGTTAATGTTCTACTTTACACCGATATAGTTTCTAATCTCCCCAAACTTTTTAACGCTAAAAGCTGTATAATTTGGTGCCCTTTTTACACTTATAAGGGCTGTACAAACGCATATATAGCCTTTATACAGCTTAAAGAGTACACATAAACCTTTATATAGCTGTAATATAGCTTATCATGCTACTTGGGTATAAACGACGGGCCTTACTATTTATAGAATAATAGATACTTAAAAATAGATGGGTGCTAAAATTACTGTTCGTAACTGTTAAATTTGCTAATCTCAGTGGGTACTATTATTAACTTTCTTCAATAGCATGATTACTATCAAGAGTAACGAGCAGTAATTACTCGTAGTACCCTGGTTAGTTTGGCTGGTTCACTATACCTATAATTATTAGCGTGATTCTTTTCCATTTTATTCTTTCTCTCTTTATTTTATTACTTAGAATTATGTTCATTGAATTGTAAATTATTTTAGTACTTACATTAATATTTTTGGAGCGTTATTAGATTTTATCACGAGATTTCAGTCTCGCTTTGACCTTCATGAAAGTATTATTTTACAAAGTACCCCTTATCAAGAAATTTTCTGCAAAAGACCGTTTATTTTTTGTTCATTGAATAAGTACCTAATGTTTTTTTACGTTCACTATCTTTATAATAATCATTATTTATGAGTCATGAATACCTTTATTATTATTTTTTTTAGGTTCTTGCTAGTTTATATTTTTGGACAACCTTTCCTTGGGAAAACGATGCGCAACACAATTAATTTTTATTTTTTGCAAAAATCGAAACATCTCAATTGATACGAACGGATAATGTTCAGCAATTTATTAAATTGAGTACAATACTCAATTCAAATTGTTTTTCCGATTCCATTCAAATCCTTCATAAAAATTTAATCTAAAAAATATTCACACATATTTTTGATGGGTTTACATTTGTCATTTTCATGTCTTTATGTAGCTCCAATTTTATTACTCCACTACATGCAAATCGAATTATCAAATATATATTACTAGCTTCCGCCAGCGGCTTCGCCCGCGGGAAAGCAGGTTTCTTCATATTAGCTTTAGACCCTGTTTCAATCTCTTAGGGCGCGAATTTCGGAAAATCCTTTCTAATTCTTTGAATACATTATTAAAGCTACCTTTGAGTCCAAAGGTTTGAGCTGGACGTTGGTGAGTCGGTGAGTCAGAATGTTGCCTTAAAGCGCCGAATACACATTTTGTCCCGCAACATGATGCGCGACACTCAATATACATACGTGACGCTGCAACGTTGCATAGTATCCCGCAACATGCCCCGCAACATTGTACGTGACGCGGTGCATGTTGCTTGCTCCCGCCTCGAGAGCGAACGCACGTGTCCCTAGACTAGTCCTGACTAGTGTGGCCGGCAAAATGTTCCGCGACGATTGTCTCGGGACACTTCACGTAGTTATTGAGGGATATGTTCCGCAACATGTTTCTTCATTTGCCCCCTAGTGTATCCCAGGCTTTATTGTATTCAAATGGCATATTGAGATATACGACTAAAATAGCAGTGCTAGTCAGTGTTGATGGTCCTAAATTACGAAACGAACGTAGGTCGTATGTTCTAACTTAGGTGTTAAGTGCCAACTTTACTTTGTGTAATTTATTTGATCACCATCATCACTACTCTCGAAACGGTGAAGGCAAGCATCGTGAGAAAACTGGCATGTTCTAGAACCAAAAATTCAAAGATAAGTAGCGTCCACCAATCTCTACTGTGGATTACGACCTATTTCCTCTCTTAGAAAGTAGGTACAGCAGTGGGAATATCATAAGGCTGATTATACGAGTATTAAGTTAAGGTATTTTCAGACCAATCCCACCTCCAATTTTAAGTCACGTGCCCTGTAACCTGTTTAGAATAATCGGAATAATAACTTCTATTTTTACTTTCGACTTCAATAATATAACATTGTACCCAAAAGTCCTTACTGTACTACTTACTGTACTAGTCCATTACTGAAAAAATAAAACAATTTTTTTCTTCTATCACATTTTCAAAAATTATTCTGGAAATGCAAAATCATTAAAACTATTTAAATTAATGAAGCCAGTTCGCTAGCTATTAAGGGTGAGTTGCACCATTTAACTATAACGATAACCAAACCATAACCAGCCCTGAAATGGCGCCTATTGGTCAATTCCACGATTGTCAACTGTTAAATGGTGCAACTCACCCTAAGAAAACAACTGACTCTAAATAGAAAATAGGATTAATCCGTTTTATTAATAATGTTTACATACTAGACTTTAAGTCAATACAAGTTGTCTGATTTTTGCAGCCATCGAATGAATTGGGCGCATAAATTTTGTTAAATGTTGACTCGGTTGATTGAGCGTTTATGTCAACAACGAAATTTTCATTTGCCTGTTTACTGGTCATTACCAAAATGTTTACAGTTTTATGCTGATCGCAAAGTAGATCTGAAAAAATGTTTTGAATTAGTTTTTTTTTTTGTGTTATTTTAGCTAAGTAAGTTTACTTACCTATCCATCCAGTATTCATGTTGAAAAATGTGGAAGTATATGTTTTTGTTTACCTCTGGCCAAATGATTGACGGCTTTGAGTGGGCCAAAAGAACATAGTGATGGAAGAAAGAATTAAATTAATACATCACTATTTTTTCTTTCTCAAAAAAACTGACTGAGTGAGCAATAAGATATTAAAAAAGTCTGTCAGTAATAAATACTACGTCATAAAATGAAGCCTTGTGTAGAATATCACGTTCCTAGTCCCAGTAATTTCGGCTGTGCGTTGATATTATGTCATTCCGTCAGTTTCCTTTTATTTAAACAGATTCAAAGTTTATACACTGGTAAGAAACACTGTATAAAAGCGGACTTAATGTCATAGGCAATTTCTATTAATCTACCTTGGTTATCCATACATACCCAATACCTGTCACTTTTTTTTACTTTCTTCTATTTTCTCTACGTCCATATTCTGAACTTATCCGTATTCAAAAAAAGCGAGTGAAAGAATGTGAGCTCCCTACGTGTGGGGCTCTCATTCTTTAATTATTTTTATCTACAACAACTCATTTCAAATTCTCTTCACCAGGGTAAAAGCAGTGTGTCATGGGAAGAGTTCCAGGAACTATGGAAGGAGTACTTCTCCACCGAGGACCCCAACGCCCCAGGCAACTTTATATTCGGCAGAACTAGCTTCTAAATACCAGTTCACAGCACCCTTCGAACCCCACGAGGAAATGGAGAGATGAAGCTACACAGACAAACCGTCTAACATTCCATTGATAAAAATAGATTTATTAAATGACGAGTTCGGCTTCTAAGGGTCTCTCACACGGGCGCTTTAGTTATCGCAGCGATGGAGCTAACTATTCGAAGCTTCCGAAGCCCGAGTACGTGACCCCTTTATGTGTCAATATCTTACAGCCTTTGATCCATTTACGAGACGCAACTGTGACCGTCTCGATTGCTCCTAAAGGAAAACGCAATGAATAACAAATTCTGTTTTAAATCCTGATACTAGATTTAACGAGATGTTTCATAGTAACGGTCTGACGTCACAATGAAAATGAATTGGAGTAATGTTAAAATTAAACTTTTGAGTACTCGCTTGTGGATCAGAGGTTCATTAAATAATTTTTCATTTGACGTGTGTATGTGTTCATGATAGAAATAATTCCTACATATTTCTCTTTAATAGTGGAACAATTTCAAATTCACGTTTTATTACTAAGGCTCAAGTTTACTAGTACTTTTCAATCTTTAGATACTTCTAATAACAACGAATGAAATTATTCACTTACTCATTATTATATAGCATATCTCGTAGTCATATCTAATGAATCTTACAAGTTTATCTGCCGGTTTATCCGAATTAAAAACACCTATTATTATGAGCTCTTTCTAAACGATTGGATTGCTTTGTTTTTTTATAAAAAAAGTACTTATATTGTTGTTACTAGATTAAAAATAAGGGTTACTAAGTATAATATGTCATCTAAAAATAAAATTTTATTTTGTCAAAATCTAAAATCGCTGGGTTGTCTGTAGTAGCCCTTATACTGTCTAGTCATTTACTGTTGTAGTTTATTTATGTTTTTAAATAAAATGTTTATTGCAAATATATATTGTTCTAGTGAAATGTTTTGTGCTCCAGAATCTATGAAGGTATCATCTTGTTAAGTCGCTATACTATAGATATAATAAATAGGCAATGATTAAATGTATGTAAATAATACAATGTCTTTAATTTACTATAATACAAACCCAGCAGAAATCCCATCTAAACTCACAATAGAATCTTTCAGCAACTTACACAACGTAGTTTCCATAAATTTACACAAATGTTCAAAACTTATTCTCTGGGGTATTCGAGTGACAATCATGTACCGGAAGACGCACTGTTGGAAGTTTTCCCATAAGTTAACTGATGATCTAGTGAGGGTCGCGAGAATCACATCACAGGACCGTTTGTTGTGGCGGCACTTAGGGGAGGCCTATGTCAAACAGTGGATGTATTTTGGCTAAAATGATGATAATGATTATACGCTACAGCAAATTAACGAAGTACACAATAATATAAGTTCTATCCAAATCGGACAACTGTTGCTTGATTTACCAAAACGGTTATGGCCGAACATAATAATAAATCAGGCAGTATATCTGCTTACAGGAGATAGTAACTCACTACTTACATAGATAGAAAGATAGATAAAACATTTACCTATTTGTTACAATATAATACACACACTAAAGCACAATTAAATTATAAAAACAAGCAGTTAGGTACACAAGCAATAAAATAAATTATCAAAATTATGACAAGTCAACATTTTAGTCCTGGTGAATTCTGTCGAGGCCGACCTTAAAGAGCTGGTGAGATAATTTAGACGCATGAAGCAGATGGTTCGAGATGGAGCGGAAGAAAAATATCAACAACAACGAGAGGATATTATCCCAATAAGAATGGGTCATATATGTCAAAATTTAATTATTAGTAAGCGCCGTCGACGCCGGCCCAAAGTTTTTTTTATCTTATAAATTTAGGGACTTTTGGTCACAGTCACCATGTCACCATGCCAGCCCCATCGTAACCTAATACAAGTCAAGCTACTTAAGTAAACTTTATCAACTATGAGGGCTCAAAGCTTTGGGCGCTCGAGCCCCGGTATGAAGGCTAGAAGGAATGGGGTGGGTCTTTTAGTCAGTAAGAGTCTGACACTATCTCCCGCTCCGCCCAAGAGCGGGGGATGTCAATGCATGATTTTTTCCCACCATAAAAAAAAGGCTCAAAACCTTACTCACTATTTTATAAACAGCGATCGCTGCGTTAGAGAGGGGTACGGACAGTATACTTTGAATAACACCAACATCAATCAAATTAATTTTAAAAGTATTCATCAGCCCCTCTCTAGCAGCTCGTGTCCTGACGCATTCCACCAACAAGTGGTGGACATCCTCCACCATGCCGCATTCTGCACAATTTGGACTGTCACTTATTCTCATTAGATATCGAAACTTGTTGAGTGGAACGTGTCCAGACCGCAGTCTATGCGCTATTATCATAAACTTTCTCTTAAACTTAATATTGGCTAACCAAGGAATACGTGGAGGTTCACATTGTATTGTCTTGTACCAGATTCCCTTTTCAAGTGATGTTCCATTGAAATATTCTTTCCAATCCTTAGAGCATTCAATTTTATATTTTGGTAAAAGTTCGGAGTAGCTTAGAGTAATATTCACCTCTAAACCATCCGACACAGAAGTCTATGCCAGTTGGTCGATCTCCTCGTTCCCCCGTAAGCCTAAAGTTGGTGAGATAATGTAGACGCTTGACGCAGACGGTTCTAGTTAGCGCTGGAAAAATGTCTGGAAGGACTTGGGGGGAGGCCTTTACTAGGCAGATAGACAGTAATGGCAAGGAAAAACAAAGCGATCTGTCAGTAGAACTGCTTTTTTTAGTTAAAGGGTTCGAGTGAATGCGGCCAGCTTCTATTCCCGGCTTTTTTATTCAGTAGTATAGTATAGTCAGTGATTACCCAGCCAGGCGAATTACACAAAGTAATGCGCCAGGCTGGGTTTGAACGCGCGACTTACAACTTGTAAGTTGGGTCTCTTTTCTACTCTTCAAATTCGAAGACAGGTGACGTCAACCAACCCGTACTGGGCCCGCGTGGCTTATTACGGCCCATTTCCTCCCCTACAGAAGAGGCCTGAGTCCCAGCAGTGAATATTGGAAACGTTATAAGGGTGATCATGTTCTATGTTACCAGCTGTTACAATCAGATTAGGACCAAATACTACATACAGCAGAATGGACGGAATTAACCAGACGGCATTAAAACTTAAAACAAGAGACAGGTATTGAAGTAGAGAAATGTAGGCAAGTAATTTTAATTAATTGTTTAGTTGAAAACTATTTCCAGGAAATTTAAATTTCACTAAGATTGAAACTGTCGAACTGTCGCTTAGATAAATACCTATGTCGGAATCTCTGTACAGTGACATTCTGCCACCGTAATGGATTGTCTAAAAGCCAAAACTGTACGGAAATGTCATGCGCTGTTTAAATGTCACGTTGGCCATTTGGCCAAAGATAAATTCGGCCAAGTGCGAGTCGGGTTCGCGCACGATGGGTTTCGTTCAAACTTACAGGATGTAAATAGTTCAATTCCCGAATCGAGACTAGAAGATTTTTCCGAGAAAAGTTTGGTTTTTTTGTGATGTAACTCAAAAACAGTTTTCAGGCATTTTTCTATACCTGTGCCACGATAATAGATATTAATACCGTGCCTGTGCTTTGCGACTTTACTTCATGCCTTTCAGGATGCTAGGTCAGCGGGAGTACCCTCTAGGTTTTGATTTCCTAGCGAGTGGCAAAATATGCGCCTAAATGGAGCATAAACGGCTTTTTCCTCTTTATTGTTTTTCACAGCTTAAGGTAAGTAAGTTAAGCAGATCTAAATATTTGATATTATTTTCAGCTTCACACTTTCACACGTTCCTAAGAAAAATGCTCTTGACAACAAAGTGATCTGTAAGAGTACCGTTTTTATCAAATTTAGATACAAAACCCTAAAAAATATGACTTGTTATTCATACAACTATTGATGTATCAGAATAGTTCCTATTAACATATCGTCTTATATACTTTTTTAAATAGGAAAGGACCAATCACTTTCTGCAAAAACGCAAACTGTTGATTTTCTTCTTGAAAATGCTAAACTTATACTTATTGATTCTCTAATATCTAAGGTACGATTATACTAATGGGAATAATGATTTATAAAGGTATAATATGGGATTGAACCGGCTATATGGGGTCTTTATGAGACCAATCCAAAGGCTGGGAAATAGCCCATCATAACCAACATGATATTACACAAGGAAGTAATAATGGGGATATCTATGGCATACGGGAAACTATTGGGACATTTCACTATGTCATTTAAATTGGATTTCCTGACAGATGAAATGTTTCTGTGAAATATGATGATGATGGAAACATGACTGAATTTTGACTCACGGTGTCTCGGAGATATGCTGTGCGTGCGTCTGATGCTTTATTTAACCTTTGAATATGGATGGTTTCTGATATCACAGGATTGGCGTCTCTTTGGTTGTGACTAAAATATCTTTTCACTTCTACGTTATAAGCAAAACAAGTATCTACAACATATATTTTATGTAAAGAAAAAAAAATTCTATCTATAAAACATAACCGTATCAAGAGAAATCACAAATGACATATAAGCTTGATATGTTGCCTGATTGTCCACACAAATACATGGTCACCGGGCCATCCGAATGACTGAGGGGTTGTTTTGTTGTCGCACCCAGCTGTGCCTAATGCTCGCTATGACCAGCCGTGACCTGTGTTGTACTTAGTGTCGGTGGTCAGTGGTGTCCAAACTTGTGACCTTTTTTAATATTTTTGGGATTAAATATAACATAGTGTAAAAATAATTGGAATGGATTTAGTTACTGATTTTGAACCAACTATATTTAGGTTTCATATACTTATATTAAAAATAATGTTGTATACTAATATTATAAAGCTGAAGCGTTTGGTTGTTTGAATGCAGTAACCTCTGGAACTACTGGATCAAATTGAAAAAAAAAAAAAAACTGGACAAGTGCGAATCGGACTCGCGCACTGAGGGTTCCGTGCAAACTATTCCCGAATGGAGTTTCGAAGATTTTTCCGAATTACATTTTTTGTTTTTGTGACCTAGCAACTAATTTACTGTTTTCAGATTTTTGCCTATACCTGTGCTATAAGACCTTACTTTGTGCAAAATTTCAGAATTCTGGGTCAACGGGAAGTACCCTATGAATTTCGATCTTTGAGAGTATCAAAATATACGTTTTTTCGACATAAACGGCTGTATCTTTTTTATTCGTTAACTTAGAAGTTTGATTTTTTCACAGCTTGAAGGGACCGCAGACCTAAGTATATGGTTTCAATTTCAACTTGGTACCTCCATGCGTTCTCGAGATAAAATGTCTTGATAGACAGACAAACAGACGGACGACAAAGTGATCCTATAAGGGTTCAGTTTTTTCCTTTTGAGGTACGGAACCTTGTGGTAAGTCCCCTCTTTGAGCGGTAAGTCCCCTCTTTGAGGCGTGGCTGGAAAGACCTCACGGCGTCCTTACCTTCCGCATGACGCCGGTCCTCACCGGACATGGTTCGTTCTTGAGTTTCCTGCACCGGATTCATGCGGAAGTGACGCCCGGGTGTCGCCACTGTGCAGAACGCCCGGAGGACACGGTGGAGCACACAGTCGTGGTGTGCCCCGCTTGGGCGGAACATCGCCGTGCCCTCGTGAGGGCGATCGGCGGCGGAGACCTCTCGCGCCGAGCCTTGGTTGAGGCCATGGTCCGGAGCGAGGAGGAGTGCCAGGCGGTCACCGACTTCTGCGAAGCAGTAATGCTCGCAAAGGAGGAGGCCGAACGCATCAGGCAACGGCGTTATCGCCGCCGCCGCCGCCGCCGGGATTCTGATCCCGATTTCCGGCCACCGTAGGCGCGGGCTTGCGGACAGTGAGCAATGGGTAGCTCACTGTCCGGCCGTCCGGTAACTGTCCGGACCAAGCCCAAGTCGTCGACAGCGCGCACTGTTCCCGCGCGCCTCAAGGAGTTGTCAGCAACAGCAGGGACCCAGCCGGGTCGAAGCCCACTGGGGCCAGGGTTATCCGAAAGGGCGCTCGAGCCCCGGTATGAAGGCTAGAAGGAACGGGGTGGGTCTTTTAGTCAGTAAGAGTCTGGCACTATCTCCCGCTCCGCCCAAGAGCGGGGGATGTCAATGCATGATTTTTTCCCAACATAAAAAAAAAGGCACGGAACCTTAGAAATTTTTTAATGCTGTATATTCCAAAAAAGTCCGTTGGTGACTGCGTAACTTAAGTGGCAATGGACAGGGCACATTTCTCGCAGAACAGATGGCCGTTGAGACCGAAAGGTTTTGGAGTGGCTAAGGCCGGAACACCCAATGTTGGAAGGCCTCCTACAAGGTGGACCGATGACCTGGTTAGGGTTGCGGGAATCCGATGGATGCGACCATTCATTGTAGCGATACTTGGGGGAGCCCTATGTCCAACAGTGGACGTCTTACGACTGAAATGATGACCATGATTATGTTGGTGACAGCGTGACAGAAGATGCCGCATTGTATTACGGGTCCTCGAAAACCAGGTTTATAACATACTTTTGGTTACTCAAAAGAAACATTTTTAATTAAGAGTTGATCTCGACGAACGACACAAAAACAGACAGGGTACGTTCCAACGGATGGAATCAGACAGCCGCGCCACGGAAGCGGGAGTCAGCGCTGGCTTTAAATGATGACTATGCATTTTAAAGAAATGTATGTAATCAGGAAAATATGGGTTTTCCCTAGCATTCGAAAACCATGAAGGTAGAACTACACGGCGCACACGTGTGTCTCACACGTCAATCTGGGCGCGTCGGTCTCCATACATTTTATATTTTCGAAACTAGACTTGTAGAGCTACATTTGATCCACGCCACGCGACGTCGTTCTACGTACAAATCAGGCGTGTTACACGTAAGCGTCGGTCTAATATAGTTCTATCTTGACAGTTGAGAGGCCTCCCACAAGGTGGGCCAAAGACCTGACGATGGTCATGGGAATCCGATGGATCAGACTGGACGTAGCAGCGATCGACATCTTTCGGCGGAAATGAAAATGATGATGATCACATTCATCACATCGTCTCAAGACGAAGGTATATGACCAGTGACTATTGCCATTGATCACATATAGCTTTGAAACGTGGCCTCTCACAACGGGCCTCATCAGAAGACAAGTCACCCAAAGAGCAATGGAAAGGGCTATGCTTGAAGTTTCAAGACGAAAGTCTATGACCAGTGTGTGTTGCCAGTGATGACATATGGATCCGAAACGTGGTCACTCACTATGGGCCTCATCAAAAGGCTTAAAGTCGCCCAAAGGGCAATGGAAAGGGCTATGCTTGAAGTTTCCTTGCATGATCAAACCAGAAATGAAGATATCCGCAGGACATCCAAGGTTGCCGACATAGCACAAAAAATCGCCAAACTTAAGGACACATTGCTCGCAGAACAGATGGCCTTTGGGGTTGAAAGGTTCTATAGTGCGACCGCATACAGGAAGTCGCAGCTTTGGAAGGCCTCCTACAAGGTGGACCGATGACTTGATAGAGGTTGCGGGAATCCGATGGACGCAAGACGCACAGGATCGTTCATTGTGGCTACATTTGGGGGAGGCCTATGTCCAACAGTGGACGTCTTTCGGCTGAAATGATGATGATGATGATGATGATCACATTTATCAGAGAAAGTTATAGGCTAATGACGCTGTGACTCACAGGAGCAGAGTAGTAATCAAAGATGGGGGTAAGTTTAGCTATGGTAAAATAAAATTAGAGGCTGCGAGAACTTTGTGGATAAAACGCCAAGTAGAAGAGTTTCAGTTTGATTTATTTCGCCGCTAAAACGCAAAGCCAGACACAGAACAAATGATCGTGCTCATCACCCAAACATTTGTTCCGGCTGGGAATCGAACCCATGACTTCCGGCATAGCAGACAGAGTCACTAACCACAAGACCAACAGGCCAGTCAAAGAGATGGAGCTATATATATAGTATATAGCTGGATCCCACTGTCTCGCACTCACGCTTGACATTTTAACACGACATGGTAAGACCCCAGGTGTGGTCGAGCAGTATTCTTTTCTAGATAATGTATTCCCGAATTCACCGCAAGACCCAGCCATAAAAAAATACAGGAATCCTTCCTTTATTTCCGAAGTATTCCTATGACAATGACCAGTAATAAAATTTCTACGTGGATCATAAAATATGAAGGTAGCCAAATATAAACTGTGGCTGTAGGTGACATCATAGGATTATAGGAAAGAAAACCCATCGTAATAATACCTCATTTTGATAATGGACACTTTTGAAACGTCCCCGCAGCCCTAGCAGCCATAGGCGCGGGCTTGCGGACGGTGAGCATTAGGTAGCTCGCCGTTCGACCGTCCACACCAAGCTCAAATCGTCGACGGCGCGTAGTGTTCCAAGCGCACCTCAAGGATTTGTCAGCAATCGCAGGGTCGAAACCTGCTGGAGCCATGGGTGATGCGAAAGAGAACAATGGCAAAGAAGTGTGTTTTTAATTAGTAAAAGTTTGACACTATCTTCCGCTCCGCCCAAGAACGGGGATGTCATTAGATGTTTTTCCTACCTAAAAATTGGGCAAGTGCGAGTCGGACTTGTGCAGTGAGGGTTCCTTGCAAACTACAATTCCCGAATGGAGTCTCGAAGATTTTTCCGAATTACAATTTTTTATTATTTTTTTTGTCACTCAGGTAACATCAAATTTACTGTTTTCAGATTTATTCCTATACCTGTGCTATAAGACCTGTCCAATGACCAATGGGTAACCGTCCGGATCGAGCCCATATCATCGATGACGCGTTGTATTCCACGCGCGCTTCTAGGAGTTGTCAGCAATCCGCCTACTGGGGCCATGGGTTCGCTTCTAAAAGGAAAGCCTGGTCCTGGAATAAAAGGCAAAGAAGCAACTAGGAGTGGGCTTTAGTCAGTAAAAGTCTGACACGCTCTTCCGCTCCGCCCAAGAGCGGGAGACGTTATTGGACGAATTTCCGCCTATAAAAAGTTCCTTTTGGTCCCATCGACATCTGTTCTTTGAGCAATCACTGCGGGGTGCCAGCTGAAAATCAGCGTTGGGTGTTTGACGCCCAGCAATAGCTGAGTTGGTGACCCTTTCGGTTCAGGCACAGTCACTGCAACTGTATTGTATGTCTGTACTCTTTTTTATTATTATTTTATGTTGTTGTGTATTGTGTTGCTTGCGCCGAATAAATGCTATTCTATTCTATTCTTTTCTATTCTATTCAATATGCCTTGCCCACTGCAGCCTAAGTTTGGCGATTCTTTGTGCTATGTCGGAAGGAAACATGGTTGAATATTTGTATTCAAATTATATTTTGTCGAATAGACCTTCTGTCATAATACTTACTCTATGACAAGTGATGTAACGAAAATGTGTTGGAACCGCGAATCAATATCCGGCCCGTGACATAAATGTTTTGATATTATCATGTCATAAATGCTTTGTTATGATGGTTCTGTCTTTATTTGAAGTATGTTTTACTTTCGATTGTTTACGTGTTGAGTATTATTTTTGGTTAGATTACTTCATCGATTTAGGTTTAGGAAACTGGGCTAGTGCCAAGTCGCAGTTTTTTTTTTGTTGGGTAAAAATCATTCAGGTGACATCCACCGCCCTTCGGCGGAGCGGAAGATAGTGTCAGATTCTTACTGACTGAAAAGCCCACCCCGTTCCTTCGTTGTCTTTCATACCGGGGCCGAGCCTCCCTTTCGGAAACAGACACTTGGCCCTAGAGCCCTCAGACCAAGTCGACCAAGTCGTAGTTGCCAAATTATTTTTTTTTAATGAAAATTATTTTTCCTCCTCTATGAATTACTCTTATATCGTGGATGTATTCATTACCATGTAAACTCACATACATACGTAACATACTCAGAGCTGGAACACCTATCTGTAGGCCAAAAAAATAGTTGTTCCTTGCGGGAACAGAACCTACGGCCCGCAGCACAGCAGCCGTATTTAATCGGCCAAAATTCATGTGAAACAGTTTTCAGAGGTCTTTTCTGGATTAGTTTTACAGAGAAGTTTTTGGTTTCAAAAGAAACCTAGATAAAAGTCACAAGTTATCTGTGTTTCCAAAATATCTGTATCTGGAGAAAGATGTCATAAATAACGTAAGAATGGTTGTATCGAAATGTATCTCGGGTTGACCGTTCGTTAGTAGGTAATCTACACTAATAGATATTATAAAGAGGTAAAGTTTGTTTTTTTTTTGTTTGTCGGAGGTAATCTCTGAAATTATTAGTCCGATTGCTAAAATTTTTTCACCGATAGAAAACTGCTTTATTCCTGAGTGACATAGGTTATACTTTATGTCCGCGGGCGAAGCTGTGGGCAAAAGCTAGTTTATAATATATATTACTCTTTAATACAATAAAGAGGTAAAGTTTGTTTTTTGTTTGTAGGAGGTAATCTTTGAAAGTACTGGTCCGATTGAGAAAATTTTTTCACCGATAGAAAGCTGTTTTATGCATAAGTGACATAGGCAATATTTTATGTACGTAAGCGAAGCTGCTGGCAAATGCTAGTTTATACATATAAAGACAACATAAGTTCAATTATTAATCTATTCAATTCAATCATATTAGATTATTCTCTTTTTACCAATCATAAACTGAATTCCTTGGTTATTTCGGTTTCACTTAGACCAGATCGGTTGTAGAGATAGTCAATTCAATAGTTTTCAGCTTAAACTCGGTCGAACTACGACTACTATTTGAGCACTTACTAACAGATTCGATCAATCGTACCTACTCCGTTCCGGTAATGAAGTTCGTTGACAAACCAGATAGGGATGTGCCACATGCGACTTCGTTAGCTCGCGTTCCGTTCTGTCGATAACATGTGTACGATTTGATTTCCAGTTGCATTTGGTATTTTGAAAAGTGTGGATTTTCTACCACAAGACCAACTCGCCTGGTTACACACTATTCGTGGATTATTATTTCTGTTTTCTATTACTACTTAATTCTTTTCTGTGCCTTTTAATAATACTAAAATACTTTTTTCAAAAAAAAAAAAATACAACTGACTATAATGTAAGAAAAAAAAAAACACAAAAAACAGCAATTCAAAAGTTGATGTTAAATAACAAAGATACATTTGCATTTTGGGAATACATTCATTATGCTTACAGTTAAGGAATGGAATTCACTGCGTCTATGTTTCCTGATAGCTATAACCTAGGAGTCTTTAAGTCGAGAGTGTATAGATTGCTTCTAGGCAAGCGTGTTCCATCGTCGGCCTTATTATCGCTTACCATCAGGTGAGATAAGAGCCAAACGCGAGCCTATCAATAAAATATTAATATATTTTACAATTTTTCTCAAACCGGTGAAGGAAAACGTCGTAAGGTAACCGGCATGTCCTAGAACCAAAAATTCGAAGACATGTGACATCCACCAACCCGCACTGGGCCCGCGAGGATTACGGCCCATTCCCACTCCTAGAGAGGAGGCCTGAGTTCCAGCAGTGGGAATATTTTAAGGCCAAAAATCTTTTAAATCATAGCTCACAACGTACAATCGTCGAAAAAATTACTCGTCTAAAATAGTATCAATTTGCGCTGAACACTGCTATAAAAAAACCTTTCCTTAGTTTTGTGACAAAATACTACCGACCATTTGTCTTGTACGTACAATAACGTCACCGTTTTACAAGTAAGCATGATAAAGTTGATGTGATCGGCGGGGGATACACCTGTTTCGGTGATTGCTTTGCCGGTGGAAACAAATGATTGGTTGACCTCATTTCGGCTAACCTGTACTGTTCTACGTGACTCGCTTTTTTATCGTTCATGCTGAGTTTTTAACCGACTTCGAAAAGGAGGAGGTTCTATGTTCGAATATATGTTTTTGGAACGAAGTTCCTTATCGCGCGTTGTGAAAGGGGGCTAGACGGAAAAAATTCTCACGAAAAATTGTACCGACACTTTTACTGTCAAAATCTAAATCCAAGATGGCGGCTGCAAGAAATTATCAACTTTTTCGTCATGGGTGTCGTTTTCATGGTTTTCGAGGGTGTTGAAACCGATGGTACTGTCAAAATATAAATCCAAAATGGCGGCTGCAAGAAATTATCAAATTTTCCGTCATGGGTGTCGTTTTCATGGTTTTCGAGGGTGTTGAAACCGATGGTACTGTCAAAATATAAATCCAAGATGGCGGCTGCAAGAAATTATCAAATTTTTCGTCATGGGTGTCGTTTTCATGATTTTCAAGGGTGTTGTAACCGATGGTACTGTCAAAATGTAAATCCAAGATGGCGGCTGCAATAAATTATCAACTTTTTCGTCATGGGTGTCGTTTTTATGGTTTTCGAGGGCGTGGAAACCGATAGTACTGTCAAAATGTAAATCCAAGATGGCGGCTGCAAGAAATTATCAACTTTTTCGTCATGGGTGTCGTTTTTATGGTTTTCGAGGGCGTGGAAACCGATAGTACTGTCAAAATGTAAATCCAAGATGGCGGCTGCAAGAAATTATCAACTTTTTCGTCATGGGTGTCGTTTTCATGGATTTCGAGGGTGTTGAAACCGATAGTACTGTCAAAATGTAAATCCAAGATGGCGGCTGCAAGAAATTGTTAACTTTTCCGTCATGGGTCTCGTTTTCATGGTTTTCGAGGGTGTTGAAACCGATAGTACTGTCAAAATATAAATCCAAGATGGCGGCTGCAAGAAATTATCAAATTTTTCGTCATGGGTGTCGTTTTCATGGTTTTCAAGGGTGTTGAAACCGATAGTACTGTCAAAATGTAAATCCAAGATGGCGGCTGCAAGAAATTATTAACTTTTCCGTCATGGGTGTCGTTTTCATGGTTTTCGAGGGTGTTGAAACCGATAGTACTGTCAAAATATAAATCCAAGATGGCGGCTGCAAAAAATTATTAAATTTTTCGTCATGGGTGTCGTTTTCATGGTTTTCAAGGGTGTTGAAACCGATAGTATTGTCAAAATGTAAATCCAAGATGGCGGCTGCAAGAAATTATCAACTTTTTCGTCATGGGTGTCGTTTTCGTGGTTTTCGAGGGTGTTGAAACCGATTGTACTGTCAAAATGTAAATCTAAGATGGCGGCTGCAATAATTTATCAAATTTTTCGATATGGGTGTCTTTTTCATGGTTTTCGAGGTTTTTGGAACCGATAGTGCTGTCAAAATGTAAATCTAAGATGGCGGCTGTCAGAAATTATTAACTTTTTCGTCATGAGTGTCGTTTTCACAGTTTCGAAGATGTTGAAATAGTGCTGTCAAAATGTACATAAAATAGGATAGTATTTTTTAGTTATCTTGTATTGGCTAGACGGAAAAAATTCTCACGAAAAGTTGTAACGATACTTTTTGCTATAGTAAGCTATTGTAAGCCGTGCGGCGTGCGCATGTTTCTCTGTCTGTCTCTCTCTCTCTCTCTTATAGAAAGCAAGCCAGAACGGAACTTCGTTCCATCCGGGTGTCCCTTGACACCTCAGTAGTTTTTTTTTTATGTTTGTTCACCGATATCTCGGTCAATTGTAGACCGATTTTGAAAATTCTTTTTTTGATTGAAAGGTAATGCTTCCAAAATGGTCTCATTTAAATATTGTTATGATCTGATCATGAACTTCGAAGATATGGCACAGAACTCTTCATAGGATCACAGCAGAACTGTCGTAACAAGTAAAATTGCTTTGTTTTTACGTGTAGTCGATGACCGGTTGAAGAAAAAGGGGAGGGGATGTACCGGACTGATCTGATGACGAACTAACATTGAAGTCGGTTGTATTTTTTTTTGTAAAAAGTTTTTTATTTATTATGATATGACTTCTGCTAGCGGATTCTCCAGTGTAGAAAATGATATCAAAAGAAACATACTCTCTGGAAAATTATCCTATATGATATTTCAGAACATGGTCCACCCTTAATGCCAAGTTTCATCTAAATACGTTCAGCCGTTGCCAAGAGCAGTGGTGACCCAGTAGTCACTGCCACAACTTACGAGTTGTAGAACGCAGGTTCAAACCCGGCCAGGCGCATCACTTTGTTTTATTTATTATATCACACTGCTCTTAAAACGGTGAAGGAAAAAATCGTGAGGAAACCTGCATGTCCTGGAACCAAAAATTTGAAGGCATGTAACATCCACCAACCGCAACCGCGAACCACGTGGCGATAGCGTACCGGAAAACGCAGCGTTGGAAGGCCTCCTACAAGGTGGACTGTTGACCTGGTGAAAGGTGCGGGAAACTGATGGATGCGAGACGCACAGGAACGTTCGTTGTGGCGACGGCCTATGTCCAACAGTGGACGTATATCGGTTTAACTGATGATGATGATGAACATCCACCAATCTGACTGGCTTGTTGGTCTAGTGGTTAGTGACCCTGACTGCTATGCCGGAGGTCGTGGGTTCGATTCCCACCCAGGACAAATGTTTGTGTGATGAGCATGATCATTTGTTCTGAGTCTGGGTGTAATTTATCTATAATATGTATGTATTTAGAAATATATAAGTATGTTTATCTGTTGTCTAGTACCCATAACACAAGCTCTGCTTAGCTTGGGACTAGACGGCGTCGTGTGATAGTTGTGGAAAAAAAAATCCGCATTGCAATCCGCTGGGCCCGCGTGGTGTTGTAATCCTATTTCCTCCTCTGGAGGGTAGTATAAGCTTAAGCTTAACCTTATGCTTGCTTGTGTAGGTAAGCATAAACTTATGCTCATGTTCATGCTTTCTCCACATCATCACATACTTATGCATCGCACCTACGTTGACCGGGAATCACTCTACAACACCTCATGTTTAATAAACTTAACACCTCGAGTGACAGGGTTTAATGATCCGGAAAATTGCCGTGTTTACGTAAATCACCAATAAAAAAAAATAATAATAAAAAAAAATGGATTTTTAGAAAAAAAAATAAATATAAAAAATATAATATAAATAAATAAAAAATAAATAAATATGAATATAATAAATATCAAATAATATAATATAGAAACCAAAATTTTCGGCCAAATAAGTTTCGTACAGACGTGTGTACAAAACGAAAATTAAGCGTTTTTCAAGGTCTAGGGTTATGAAGGCTAGAAGGAACGGGGTGGGTCTTTTAGTCAGTAAGAGTCTGACACTATCTCCCGCTCCGCCCAAGGGCGGGGGATGTCAATGCATGATTTTTTCCCACCATAAAAAAAATAAAAAAAAAAAAAAAAAGGTCTTCAAGTTGTACAGACGTATGTACAATCGGCGCTCGAGGGGTTAATAATTTTATAAACTTTGGAATTTTTATTACAGGAGAATTAAATACTTTCCTCTCCATTTGTAAGCCTAAAACAATTGGAGGATAGGTCTTTAATCTTCTATTCAATGTATAAATTACGTAAAGTGGCGATAACACTGAGGATTAAGTCGTTTCGGTTCGATAATGGCCTGTAACTGGTTGTTTTTAACAATTTATTGACATAGAACTAACGTAACAAGGTAATTATTACCCACGATGCATGTTTAGGGATTACTCGTCGAGATTTTAAGCTAAAATGAACGACACGTCAAAAAAGTAAAGTCGTGTATAATTTACCTTTTTGTTTTATTTTTTTGGTGGAGAAAATCATCAATGACAACCCCCGCTTTTATGCGGAGCGGGAGATAGTGTCAGACTCTTACTGACTAAAAAACCCACCCCGTTCCTTCAAGCCTTCATACCGGGGCTCGAGTTCCCTTTCGGATAACCCTGGCCCCAGTAGGCTTCGACCCGGCTGGGCCCCTGCTGTTGCTGACAACTAATTTGAGGCGCGCGGGAACAGTGCGCGCCGTCGATGACTTGGGCTTGGTCCGGACAGGTACCGGACGGTCGGACAGCGAGCTACCCATTGCTCACTGTCCGCAAGCCCGCGCCAGAAGGATATCATAGAACAGAAACAATAGATAAATCAACACAATCATCATCATCATCATTTCAGCTGAAATACGTCCACTGTTGGAAATAGGCCTCCCCAAGTATCGCCACAATGAATGGTCCTGTGCGTCTCGCATCCATCGGATTCCCAATACACTTACCAGGTCATCGGTCCACCTTGTAGGAGGCCTTCGAACGCTACGTCTTCCGGTACGTGGTCGCCATACCAGAACCTTTCGGCCCCAACGGCTATCTCTTATGCGAGCAATGTGTTAAAAGATTTATCAAGACGTTCAGTCGTGATAAATCTTATAATCTAGTTATGTATATCACTAAAAAAAAAAAGCAAATTTTTATTGAAGGTAACTGACGCACCGTGTATTGACAGACATTGACTGAAACCATTTGATGGACAATGAGTGTATCAATTTCTCAATTTACACTATTCCATGGGGTTTTTTTGAACTGAAACAGCAACGACGATTACTAAAAATACCATGTTGAAATCGTTTTCGTATACCTAAACCCACACGACCCTGTCGCATTCCGGTTCTACACCTGAAGAAGGCGTGTGAGAATGACGTGCCTTCAATCAATGCTTCGTTCGTCCGTTATCTGAAATGATAAAGAAAAGGAAGAAAAAACGAAAAAGGGTTTATTTGCGGCAAACATGGCGTATACCTTAAAATAAAATAAATAACAAATTCGACTAAAGTAGCACGTAAGTAGGATATGCGTCACATCCGCGCAAAATGGCTGGTGCTCAGCAAAATGCTGGGGCTCGTGTAAGACAGAGCCACAGCGCTGATTTTCAGTACCAGCCGTCGTCGACGGTGAGATGCTGATCGGCCAGCAAGGATTAATGTTCATGTGTGTTCATGTAAACATTGTCAATCTGGTTTTTGGGACCAATTTTTTAACTATAGCTTGTGCGTAATGCTTTGCATCATCGGGATTCGCAGAGTGGACCCCGGCCAGTGCACGCACGGGCTTGCAAATGACGAGCAATGGGTAGCTCGTCGTCCACTCGTTTGATTAGAACCGAGCCCGAGTCTCGAGTTCCTCGCGCGCGTTAAAAAAAATGTCAGCAAAACTGTAAACCCGACCGATGCTCACTTAGGCCATAAGGAGTGTCTGAAAAGAAAACCTGTAAAACTCAAAGAAAAAGGGAGAAATTACTAATGAAGTAAGTCAGTGGTTCAAATAATCTAAAAATCAGTAACACTGATACAATTCCATTTATTCCAGGCCCTATAAATTTAATTTCGTCCGAACCAAACCCGCCTATAACGAGTAGACACAAAATAACAAGCCGATAGAACAAAGACGAACAATATCTATCTTAAACAAGCCTGGCTGACGAAAGTAATAAAAAAACAATCAACAAAGTCGCTTATGGACGGACTGAATAAATTAACCGATTTGGTTTTACATGGATCTCTTAATTTTTCACGGTACTGAGTTGCAAGCCTTATTTTTTTTACAAGTTATGTTTTTGATGGCATAACGAGTAGACATAAAATAACAAGCCGATAGAACAAAGACGAACCATCTTAAACAAGCCTTTTTTTTTTTTTTTTTTTATGGTGGGGAAAAATCATGCATTGACATCCCCCGCTCTTGGGCGGAGCGGGAGATAGTGTCAGACTCTTACTGACTAAAAGACCCACCCCGTTCCTTCTAGCCTTCATACCGGGGCTCGAGTGCCCTTTCGGATAACCCTGGCCCCAGTAGGCTTCGACCCGGCTGGGTCCCTGCTGTTGCTGACAACTCCTTGAGGCGCGCGGGAACAGTGCGCGCCGTCGACGACTTGGGCTTGGTCCGGACAGTTACCGGACGGCCGGACAGCGAGCTACCCATTGCTCACTGTCCGCAAGCCCGCGCCTACGGTGGCCGGAAATCGGGATCAGAATCCCGGCGGCGGCGGCGGCGGCGATAACGCCGTTGCCTGATGCGTTCGGCCTCCTCCTTTGCGAGCATTACTGCTTCGCAGAAGTCGGCGACCGCCTGCCACTCCTCCTCGCTCCGGACCATGGCCTCAACCAAGGCCCGGCGCGAGAGGTCTCCGCCGCCGATCGCCCCCACGAGGGCACGGCGATGCTCCGCCCAAGCAGGGCACACCTCGACTGTGTGCTCCACCGTGTCCTCCGGGCATTCCGCACAGTGACGACACCCGGGCGTCACTTCCGCACGAATCCGGTGCAGGAAACTCCCGAACGAACCATGTCCGGTGAGGACCTGCGTCATGCGGAAGGTAAGGACGCCGTGAGGTCTTTCCAGCCACGCCTCAAAGAGGGGACTTACCGCCATGATTGTGGCGTGCCCATGACGGGGTTGCGATAGTCGCTGACGCCATTTCACCATGAGATCCCGCCGGAGCTCTGTCCGCCATGCCGTGACCTGTCGCGATCTTAAACAAGCTTGGCTAACGAAAGTAATGATAAAGCAAAAAAAAAAAATATACTGTTGCGCCTTTCCACTATACCATTTCTTTTCTCGCAGCGTAAATAATGACAGATGTCAACGGTAACCCTTGCTACCTACCACCGTTACAAACGGAAAAGATATTATTAAAGGTAGTAGTAGGGGGCAACCCCTCATTTATCAACGTCTGGCTAACTCAGGTTAGAATGAGATGTATTTGCAAAGATTTTTATTTTTATTGGAATTAGGTAATGCCATCGTGTAAGGCTGTGACATTGTTTGAAAGGAATGTCGTGGCTCTGGATAGCGAAGAGTAATGAAGGAATACAGAGCTACGAGCTCGTAATGCGATCCATTTGACGACCTAAACTGAACTGTTTGTTGAAAGCTATTTATTTTATTTTTGCTCCATCATTTTTTCTCACTCGAACGCCTGACATTTTAACACGACATGGTATGGTCCGGGGCTAGGGTTAGTTTTGAAAGATAGCACGAGCCCCGGTATGAAGGCTTGAAGGAACGGGGTCGGTTTTTAGTCAGTAAGAGTCTGACACTATCTCCCGCTCCGTCCAAGAGCGGGGGTTGTCATTGATGATTTTACCACCATAAAAAAAAACAAGGTATGTTTTTTTTTATAGTGGGATAATCATCAATGACAGCCCCCGCTCTTGGGTGGAGCGGGAGATAATGGGGTTTAAATCGGTCCAGTAAAAGTCATTGAGTAAAAGTCTAAAGTTATTTGATGACTTCTCATTAAAAAAATTAAAAGGCCATGCTAGCTTTAAAAAATCAGAACGAGTTGGAATGTGCGAACAATATTAGGTACTTACCTTTGCTTATAGTCTGCTAGTGTATACAGTGCATTTTTTTAATTATCTGTACCAGAAATGTACGTTTTCAATACAGTTCGATTTAATGTTTGAGACGTCTGAAATTGTTATTTCAGTATTTATTTAGAATGACACCACTGTTTGTCCAGCTAGTCGATAACTTGATCTTTTTAAACACAATTTAATTAAAACATCAATTTTATTGTTTCAACTACTTGATTCCACTATACTAAAGATACAGAACAGATGATTGATAGAGCCGAAAGGCTCTGAAGTCAAGCGACAGCGTACATATCTAAGAGAGAACGCAGTGTTGTGTGCCACTCCAAAATTTTTTGGCCCCATCGACCATCTAACTGACTTGACTGGCCTGTTGGTTAGTCGCCCTGACTGCTATAATTGAGATCGTGGCTTCGATTTCCACCCAGGACTAATGTTTGTGTGATGAGCACGATCATTTGTTCTCTGACTGGGTGTAATTTATCTATAATATGTATGTATTTAGAAATATATAGAGTATGTTTATCAGTTGCCTTTTTTTGTTGGTGGGAAAATCATGCAATGACATCTCATCTTGGGCGGAGCGAGAGATAGTGTCAGACTTTTACTGACTAAAAACCTACACCTGTTCCTTCGTTGCTTTTCGCATCGGGGCCGAATCTTCCTTTCAGAAGCTGATCTATCTATGTATGTATCTATCTGTTCTCTGAGCATGGTGCCTCCGCACTGCCACCGTTCAAAAAACCATCCGTTCATCAATCATCAAAACCATATGTTTTTGCTCAAAAAACCTCAATATCTCCAGAAGGAAAACCTATATAAGTTGACAAATGACAATTTGGTACCACATAGCCGAAGAATCCTGTAACACTGATAAATCATGTACCTTAGGCGCAGCTGAAAAGGATGACTTATGGAATTCGGAGGGATCTAAAAGGGATCCCATTTGAGTTTTTTACCTTTGAAAGCCTTCGTGATGGGCAAAAGTGGATTATTGTAAGGTGTATGGGCGTCGAATGAAAATGGCTTAAGCATTGCTAGATGTAAAGGATGCTCCAGGGTAGCCAGTGAAACTTATTATTTTTTTATTTTACAAGTCAGTGTCAAGTTGTTTGTTAGAAAGAAAGAAAGAAAGAACCAGTTACATAACTGTCTAATTTAGAGAACAGATAGAATGTGCCTCTTTAATAAAAACTTGGCGTTTTACCTTTTCTTTAAGTTAGTTATGACACAAAATAGAAAGGTACAGAAGACAATCTCATGTATGTACTTCACTTTTTATACCTACACTCGGTGGACGCACACTAATCAGCGTTTGAGCCGGAACTGTTCGACGAGTGGTTCGAGACGCACCCGAGATATCGTGTCCGTGAGCGGTGTCTATGTGTGCGTTGCTCGAACGCGCTTTGTATGTAGATTGACTTCTGTACCTACCTATTTTGTGGTTATGATGATGAGTTTTTTTAAGGTGGGAAATCATCTAATGACTTCTCCCGCAGTAGGGTAAAGCGAGAAGGCTGGTCAGACTTTTACTGATCAACCAGCACATTTATTTATTTACAATGTACTTCTACGACATTTCAGACTAATCTACTGCATTGTACAATAGAAATAAAGAAATAAAAGAAAATACAATACATTACCACTAAAATAAAATATTCTACAAAACAAATAAAAAAAAGGTTTACTTATTTTTCATTCATCCTCTCACAAAACCTTGGACATACACGACACACATCTATCTATCTCCCAGCAAACAAGTAACACTCTGGTGTTAGAGTCAGAAGAGCATTAAGCACAGAAAGCTATGTTCCTTTCAGTTGCGTTTTAGGACCAAGGATAAACTATTCAGAAGTCGACCCAATGGCCCTAGTGGGCTTCAACTCTGCTGGGTCCCTTTTTTTTTGATGGGGAAAATCATCCAATGACAAGGAGCGGGAGATAGTGTCAGACTCTTACTGACTAAAAAACCCACCCCGTTCCTTCAAGCCTTCATACCGGGGCTCGAGCTCCCTTTTGGATAACCCTGGCCCCAGTAGGCTTCGACCCGTCTGGGCCCCTACTGTTGCTGACAACTCCATGAGGCGCGCGGGAACAGTGCGCGCCGTCGTCAGTTACCGGATGGCCGGACACCCAACTACCCACTGCTCACTGTCTGCAAGCCCGCGCCTACGGTGGCTGGAAATCGGGATCGGAATCCCGGCGGCGGTGAGAGCGCCGTTGCCTGATGCGGTCGGCCTCTTCCTTAGCGAGCATTACTGCCTCGCAGAAGTCGGCGACCGCCTGCCACTCCTCCTCGCTCCGGACCATGGCCTCAACCAAGGCCCGGCGCGAGAGGTCTCCTTCGCCGATCGCCCACACGAGGGCACGGCGATACTCCGCCCAAGCAGGGCACACCTCGACTGTGTGCTCCACCGTGTCCTCCGGGCGTTCCGCACAGTGGCGACACCCGAGCGTCACTTCCGCTTTAATCCGGAACAGGAACCTCCCGAACTTGCCATGTCCGGTGACCGGGTCCCTACGGTTTTGCTGACATCTCTTTGAAACACGTGTGGAACACTACATGCCGTCGACGACTCAGGCTCGTGGCTGGTATTCAGGGTCACAGTCTCCACGGCCTGAGCGTGACTATTTAAAAACCATCAATTTCACACGTCATCAAAAAGAATGCAGTAATGGTGTCAGGCCGAAATATGAACATTAAGTTTTTAAAATGATTGATAGTCATCGCATTATGGCTTGTCAATCAGACACAAATATAACACAAACATTTATGGTTATTTTGAGATAGATCAAGGCCATTGATAGCGTCTTTTATTAGGAAGAAAGGGACGTTGACATTACAAATAAACACGGCTTATAAATTAATCACTTCATGATATGGCTTCATGAACTGCACCCCTAGCCAAGTTGATAATCTGCAATCGTTAACGCTAGTCGAAAAGTAATCAAATGTATGGGAATGACATCATCTCAACGTTAATTCACATGGTCGGAAAAAACGAATAGAAAATTCGTAGCCAAGTTCACATCGTTCAAAATGATAGAATGAATTTCTACAACGTTTAACGCTACATCCTTTGATAAACAAACGCTACATTGTAGAACGAGCGGCCGACTCAGGCGCGTCAACATGGCTACCCACTTATCGTTTTCTACAATTGTTGACACCAAAGCGTTACCGATTGGAGAACGGAATTCAACACGATACGGTTGTAACTTGGCTAGGGGGGGGCTGGCTAGATTGTTTCAAACGTTAAAGTTTAATAATATGTCAGACCTTTTAATATCATAGAAATCCTACATCAATGATATGGCCACACGAGGATTGACATATCATCATGTGCCATAGTCCGGAGCGAGGAAGAGTGGCAGGCAGTCACCTCCTTCTGCGAAGCAGTAATGTTAGCAAAGGAGGAGGCCGACCGCTTCAGGCAACGGCGCTCCCGCCGCCGCTGGGATTCCGATCCCGATTTCCGGCCATCGTAGGCGTGGGCTTAGCAATGGGTAGCTCGCTGTCCGACTGTCCGGTAACTGTCCGGACCGAGCCCAAGTCGTCGACGGCGTGCACTGTTCCCGCGCGCCTCAAGGAGTTGCCCAGCTGGGTTGAAGCCTACTGGGACCAGGGTTAGTTTCGAAAGACAGCTCGAGCCCCGGTATTGAAGGCTTGAAGGAACGGGGTGGGTTTTTAGTCAGTAAGAGTCTGACACTAGCTCCCGCTCCACCCAAGAGCGAGGGTTGCCATTGATGATTTTCCCACCATAAAAAAAGCCTACTGGGGCCAGGGTTAGTTTCGAAAGATAGCTCAGCCTTGGTATGAAGGCTTGAAGGAACGGGGTGCGGTTTTAGTCAGTAAGAGTCTGTCAATATGGAAGGAAAATCTTATCGTCATGTTAACCTTTAAACGATCTGGGCAGTTTTAGTTGATCACATCATGAAGTGATAAATTCTAAGATCCTACAACGACATATACACCACAAAATTTTAATTAGGTCAAATACTTAAAGGGTTTATTAGAAACGGTCTGTTTATTATATAAGTGAAGTCTCAATGAATAATATTCATAAACAGCAAAGTTATTAGCGTTTGTTTGTGTCCCAAAATGTCACTCAATTTATGGAAACATTACACAGGCTATTGTTAAATGAATAAATGGCAATCAAAATCCAATAACACAGCGCGTAGTATTTTCTAGCAATTGTTTTAATGATTGATTCAATTACGAATTTACAAATTGTGACAAATTTTCGAGGACAATATTCGTTTTGATCAAATTGGGATTTCGTTTTTTTTTTAGTTTTGACTACACAAATATGATCAGTAACGAGTACGGATAGAGCCCCATGTTTTTGTATTTATTAACAGTCCCGACTTACGGGTTGCAGGTCCAAACACGGTAAGATACATTACTTTTATAATTTATTTCATCATCACTCTGCTCTCGAACGGTAAAGAAAGAAAGAAAGAAAATACGTTTATTGGCACAATAACAAAATAAAAAAAAAAAACTTACAATGTAGTATTACGGACTTAATATAAAATTGTGCCAAAAAGGCCTCAGCTCAGCATAATGTCAGGTGGTAACACTAGGTATTATCACATAACGCTGATTTTCAGCTGCAGCCTACTGGTGCCATACGCTCGAACGTGCAGTGGACATATAAATAAAAAAATAAATAAATAAAAGAAGTGTTGAAAAAGTATGATATTAAAAAATAAATAATAATGTAAACTATCTCTCGTAATTACTCGCAAACTAACTATATATAGTAACTGCGAGGCAGAAACCGGCGATCATAAAGCAGATGTGGTACTTTGTGTATTCTCGTTCCGTTTCTGATGTTGAAGTAGAAATTCCTTTAACTTTAACTTAAAAGTCAGTCCACATCCGCAGTATTTTATGGGTGGAGGAATATTGTTTTAACATTTAGATGCCGCAACATTTTACGCCAAATAAAAGATTAGCCAAATGGAGTTTCCGCCGTGCATCCATCTTTAAGATGTTATGCTTATTTAGATGGGGTGTAAAATGACCTCTAAAAGGAATATTAAAACAAAAACGAGCGCAGGCGTTCTGTAGTCTCTGAATCATTCTATTGGTTTTCGAAAGAAGACGCTCACCATACACAACATCCACGTAGTTCAGTCTAGATAGCTCCAAAGAATCTATTAGCATAATTCGCAGTTCCTCACTGAGATATGTCGAGCTTTGTATAGTACTTTTAGCTTATAGAAACCACTTCGAATAGATTCACCGACATGTTTCTCAAAAAGAAGCTCTGAATCCATAATGAGACCAAGATTCCGCGCTTCGTAAACCCGTTCAATGGGTTGACCTATTACAATTACGTCACCAGAAGGCTTGATTGCCTCTAGCTGAGTTTTATTTATTTATTTATTTAAAGCTTTATGCACAAAAAAACTGTACAAAGGCGGACTTAATGCCTTAGGCATTATCTGCCAGTCGACCTTAGGGTGGTGCAGAAACAAAACATGGCAGGTGCAACTTAATAAATAGACAAAACAGAAGAGAAACAAATATATACAATAGTAAATACATACTTAGATACATACATATAAAAAAAAAAAACAATGCTGTAGTGAAAAAAAACAAATCCAACCAATTAGCGCGGTGATGATTCTACCAACATCTTGCGAATATGCTCACGTGCCTTCACCTTAAAAGAAAATCGGCTTGTTGCCATCCTGATATTCAGAGGGAGCGCATTCCAAAGAGATATCGCCTGGACGAAAAAGGAAGAGTGGATAAGCCCAGAGCGGTGTGACATCGTAGAAGACGATTATTAGTATTAGTAGATTATTAGTTTTTGTGCCGAAGAGCATATATTTCGTTTTTGAGGGATTCAGTACTAATGAGTTGCACTCTGACCATTGAACAATGGCTTCCAATTCATCATTTAGGTCTTTAAGGGCATATTGATAGTCCTGGGGCTTAAATGAAATCATCTGCGTATATGGGATATTTGCAATTTTTAATGGTTTTAATAATGTCAACGCAATACAGAATAAATAAAACTGGCCCCAAAAGCGAACCTTGTGGAACTCCTCTGCATAAAGAGCGATGTTTAGATGTCACCAAAGACCCGTCTGCTCTACATATCTCGACAATTTGTGTACGCTTGTCTAGGTAACTGCGGAACCATTCTATCGCCTGAGTGTCAAAACCGTAATATGCCATCTTTGACAGCAATAGTGGCACATCAATACAGTCGAAAGCACGTGAGTAATCCAATAGAACAATAAGTGTGCACATGCCAGCATCTTGAGCAGCAAGAATGTTGTGAGTCACATCCAAACGGGTGGTGGTAGTACTCCGAGCTCGCCTGAACCCAGACTGCGCATCAGGTAGGATACTGTTATTTTCTAGATACTCGGTGCACACTACTTTTTCTAAAACTTTGGCTAACACAGGCGGTATGCTGATGGGTCTCAGATCTTTCATTTCTGTAGCGTTCGGCTTTTTTGGCAATGGACGTACTTTAGCTTTTTTCTACGGTTCTGGACACGTCGATGACTCGATGGACGAATTTATAATGGTAGTTATGGCGTCTAATGTCACCGGGAGCGTCATTAGTACCATACCAATACTGACACCGTCACAGCCCTCAGCCTTAGTTTTGTTGTCGGTTTCAGAGAGAACGTGGAGTTACCAAATCTTTATGAGTTAAAATATTCTAAACTGGAAGTACAAACTGTACCATTACCGGGTACCTACATTCATAAAATGGTCATACATTTCATCCGGGTTCTTAAAATGTGGCGGCCACTCAACGTCACTTTTAGGAGGAAGCAGTGTAGTTTTTACATTTTTCCAAAGAGTTCGGGAGTCCTTAATGTGGCTATTGGTACTATGCTTAAAATAAGCAGCTTTCTCGAAAAAAAAGTGATCTGTTGACTAATGACTTTAACTCTTTATAGTAAATGAGTTTACTATCATCCTTACACCTGAGGAACTGGGCCTGCGCTTGGTTTCTTAGACGCATCATCAACTTAATATTATTAGTTATCCAGGGGTGGGGATGCTCCCTAACAATAAAAGTTTTTTTGGGTGCGTGATGGTCCATTAACCATGTTAATTTGGTGGCGACAGCATTGACCATAATATTAACATCCCGCATAGTCGCAATTGCAGTCCAATCGATTAGATTTAAATCAACCTCGAACAATTCCGGCAATATATTCTTCAGCGGTCGATAAACAATGGTTTTTGGCAGAATTTTATCACGTTTAATGTTAAATTGACATGTAATCATAGCGTGCGCACCCAGCTCAGGGATTTGTTCCATATCGATCGAGCGGGCCTTAACATTTGAATATATTATATCTATTAATGAATCACCATGCACTGACTTATGGGTAGGATGGCGCACCAATTGATCCAAGTTCATGCAATTCAAGAATGTTACTAATTTGACCGTTTTAGGGTCTGTCACGTGAATCATATTAATATTGAAATCGCCCATGAGTATCGTATAATCACACTGTGTCAGTGAGTTTAATGAGCAAGAGATGGCATCTATAAAAAGATCAATATCTTGCCATGGCTGTACCTATGGCCAGCTTGGATCCACAAGCACTTAGAACAGACCACATTTGCTCCACCGAATTGTGTGACGGATCAACGGGATGTGGGTGATTACGGGCATTGATGCCACGCCTGATGTAAAAACCCACTCCGCCGCCCCGGCCTCCCTTAACTGACAGTGACCGTGGAATGTGCCGCAGCTTGTACCCGGGGACAGAGGGTGCACGACCTTCCTGACCAACCCGTAACCACGTCTCATTTACAGCCATAATATCGACGTCATGCCGCTGCATTGCCGCTATAAACTCATCATGCTTGGTGCCTAGTGAATTTGCATTCCAAAGCCCAATTTTAAGTTGTCTTACAGCCATCACAAATGTAATAAAATAACTCCAATTAAAGTAATAATAAAGTCGTTAAAAACATAATTAGTAATGAAATTTAAATGTAAAAAATATTAATAAAAATGTGTATATAAGCAGAAAGTGTATCACCGTAGGCTGCAGCAATGAGTGGCGTGATGTTAAAAAACACAGAACATTAAAAAAATACAAAACAAAGAAGGTTAAATAGTAAAGGAAAACATCCTGAGGAGACCAGCATGTAGAACCAAAAATTTGAAGACATGTGACATCCACCTACCCGCACCGGACCTGCGTGGTGGATTACGGCCCTTTCCCTCTCCTAGGGAGGTCTGAGTCCTTGCAGTGGGAATATTATGAGGCTGGTTAGGTTATGCTATGCCTATGTTAAGTTAATACAGGAAATGAAAATCTTTGAAAGAACTACCGAAATGTTCGATAGGACCGAAAAATTCTGGAGTAGTTAACGTTAGTTAGTTAGTAGAAGCACAAAATAGACAGGTACAGAAGACAATCTCCTGTATGTACTTCACTTTTAATACCTACGCTCGGTGGACGCACACTAATGAGCGTTTGAGCCGGAACTGTTCGACGAGTGATCCGAGACGCGACCAAGATATCGTGTCGGTGAGCAGTGTCTACGTGTGCGTTGCTCGAACGCGCTTTGTGTGTAGATTGACTTCTGTACCTATCTATTTAGTGGTAGAAAGTCATCATCATCATCATTATCACATCAGCCCAAAGACGTCCACTATTGGACATAAGCCTCCCCCAAGCGTCGCCACGACGTCTAAGGTGGACCTATGAATTGGTAAGGGTCGCGGATGGATGTGAGCCGCACAGGTCCGGTTGTTGTTGGTTGACACTTGGGGGAAGCCATCCAACAGTGAAAGTTTTTCGGCTTAAATGAGGATGATGAACTCTCGACGCTACACTGCGATGGAAAATAAAGACAGGAACTGGACAGGCGTCGTACAAATAAGTGTGTATGTTATTGGGAAGACAATCTCATTTATCAATACACAAAAAGACATATAAGCTAAAAGATATTTTGATGCTAATTTGGACGTATAGTACAAATACCGGCACGGATCTTGAGCGCTGACTTGAACTTGAAATCGCGCAGACTTGAATGAGAAGTGAAGTATTGGGTCTTTTTAGTGGTATGAAATGAGACGCGAGAGCTGGGAGTACATCTTTGTAGTTACAGTGATTGGCTCAACGATGTGTACGATGCGCAAATTGATCCGGACTCTTTCGACGAGCGCTCAAGATTCGTGCCGGTATTTGTAATTTTGGGGTCTTCTTTTAGTAGCCCTTTGTGTCCCAGGGTTGGTTGATTCTTTCGAATCGGGGAAAGAAGTAAGAAAGTAGCCAAGTGCCCACCTCCGAATGTAGGGTTCCCGATCAGAAATTCTTGGGTAGTCGCCAAAAATACTGATGATTTCTCAAAATATTCAGGCAAGTCAAAAATAACCCTTGATATTAACAAAGCCTTTAATACAGGCATTTTGTAATAATACAAAGGCATAAATGTCAAGAATAACCCTAGATATTAGCAGTACCTACAGTACAAAAGCTTTTTGTAATAATATTACAAAGAACAAAAACAGTGACAAATTACGACTCATTTATTACTGTTGGGTAACTGTTATTTGAAAAAATAGTGGTACTATTTATTTCTTTCTTGGACAGCTAAGAACAGAACATCATTATTTCGCTAAAACATAGCTTAGGGTTCCATAGCCAAATGGCAAAAAACGGATCCCTAATGGATTCGTCATGTCTGTCTGTCCGTCCGTATGTTACACCCACTTTTTCAGAAACTACTTATAAGAATTAACTGTTGAAACTTGGTAAGTAGATGTATTCTGTGAACCGCATTAAGATTTTCACAAAAAATTAAAAAAAAACCCTAAAATTTTGGGGGTTCCCCATACTTCGAATTGAAACTCAAAAAAAAAAAGTGGGGTATCTATGGATAGGTCTTAAAAAATGATATTTGAAGTTTCTAATATCATTTTTTTTCAAAACTGAATAGTTAGCGACTCGCACTTGGTCGCTTTTTTTTATTATTCATGAAATTAAACCCTTTACCTACAAGGTGAATTTTCCCCTCTTGTTTGAAACTTCCCTGATCAGGATGCTAGTTCGTCTGGCCCATTGCCTCATAGATAGTTCCCATGAGGCCCCATTACTTTAGATTGAAGATCCCTATCTGCATATTTTGTGAATTTACCCACGTGAACAGGCCTTTTTTGCCCACAGAGGAAAACAGTCGTGTCAGTACAATTTCCGGTCCAGGTAACAGGAACATTTATTTTAATGTTTTATTCAGGGATATTTGTAAAACACTAGACTAACAACCTTGCACGATGGTATTACTGACACCATAAATAACCACTTTTGTTTTATGACGTTTTACAAAACATAATACATATACCAAAAACAAATCTTCAAGATTTAGTTTATCTATCGCATTTCAATTGAAAAAAAATGATGCGACGCAAGCGCATCAATCACCCACGCCGCTCAATCCCCACTTCCTTCTGTTATTGTACTATCGCTTGCTTCGCATAGACTTGTTAATATTCAGAATGTTGAATTTCAATATTTTTATTTTTGTATGAAAATCTGATGAACTAAAATATGATAAATATTGAAAAGTCATAGAATAAAAGTTGTGTTTATAATGTTAGTAACATAGGAGGTTGCCAGTGTTTTACAAATAACCCTGTATTTATATATTTTTTTATTTGTGAAGTAACTAGCTTCCGTCAGCGACTTTGTCTGCATCTTAATTATTGAATTCAGCCTTTGATTCTCTTTCTTTCCATAGATTATTGACCTAAATTTTTCTTCTAACTCTATTATTAGCTGGAGCATCTTAGGGCAGCAGAAACTGCCCTGGTATGCTTAATTTGACATGACACGGCATGCCGTAGCAAGGCGCTGGAATGCTGCAGTATCTAAGCGGCTAGTGTGCGTTGATAGGTGGTGAAATCCATTACATTTACTTAAAAACCCACTGCTGTTCCTACCTACCGCTCCACCCCACCATTTTCTACACTGGTGTGGAAAAGTGTGCGGACTTACCCGGCCACAATTTATTGTATTTATCGTATCAAGCTAAGCGCCCGAGTCGCTGAATAGCCGCCGTTTATTTCTTTCTTTGTTAGTGTATAGAAAAACGTCACCTCACGTTTGATACACGTGGAAATCGGTCACTACAGCCTTTGGCTTCATAACACCCTCGTGAGCGGCTAGGGCGAATTCCGCCTTCGTTGTAATGACAAAGTTTCAACATTTATATCAAAATGTACTATTGCCATGCCGTCCCGGTCTGCAAAGGCCCTTAACCTATTACAAGTAAGGTCCATTGTTTGAACGTTAAAACAGCAGTGCGTCATAGAAAATTAACTCCACACTATAATGTATGAAATTACTTCTTGAAACAATACATTTACGAGCTGCATTAGACTTTCATGAACAATCTGCTTACAATGTTTATTATGACCTCCATATTAGATGGCTTAGAAATATTAACTGCTGCAATGTATAGATCATAAACTGATAATTTGAGATAACTTTGTCTTGAGCAATGTTTGCAACATTTAATATCATAAACATGAATGGGTAGGTCACCGTCCGTCCGACCGGTCAGAGCCCAAGTCGTCCATGGCGCGTAGTGTTCCATGCGCGCCTCAAGGACAGGTCAGCAAACCGTAGGGGCCCAGCAGGAAAAACCCAGGCCCGGAATGAAAGGGGACTAAGAATGGGTTTTAGTCAGTAAAAGTCTGAAAAAGACAGCGAGATATCATTGGATGACTTTTCACCTAAAAAAAGACCAAAGAACACGTAGATCACGCCTATATTTAATACAATTATTTTATTGTGCTTTTGGGTACAATATAGTCTGGTCTATACCACAAAATAGATAGGTACAGAAGTCAATCTCATGTATGTACTTCACTTTTGATACCTACGCTAGGCGTACGCACAAACGTCAGCGCAATGCTCCGAACACTCGTAAAGGGTGCAACCGAGCGATTGAGCCGAGATATCGTGTCCGTGAGCGGTGTCTAAGTGTACGTTGCTCGAGCGCGCTTTGTATGTAATTACCTTCTGTACCTACATATGTATTTTTTGTCTATACTGTCCTCTTGTACCTACATAATAATATTGTCCATAGGTAGTCTGAAAGGGAACCCCGGGGTCTTGAAACGCAAGGCAAAGAAGAAAGGTGTGGATTTTAGTCAGTAAAAGTCTGACACGCACTCTGCTCTAGAGAGAGAGAAGTCATTGGATTATTTACCACCAAAAAAAACCTAAATAATTTAACGCCGAAGTATTGTAAAACCAATTGAGTTTCTTGCTCGTTCTTCTCTATAAGAAACGACTAATTGGAATCGTACACTAGCTTCTGACGTTTTGTAAATCCCCACGAAGTTCTATCCTAACTAATATTATAAATGTGAAAGTGTGGATGTTTGGATGTTTGTTACCTAATCACGCAAAATCAGCTGAACGGATTTGGATGAAATTTGGCATGCATATAGCCTTTGACATGGAAAAGAACATAGGCTACCTTTTATCCTGATTCCTTAAGTACCTAATGCCACGCGGGCGAAGCCGCGGGCAAAAGCTAGTGTTCCATAAAAACATTTTGATTATGTTTATGTCAGCGCTCAGCTTTAATATACTCGTTATAACTTCCAGTAAACATTAAGCAAATTAGCTAAATAAATCTTTCATAACGAGGTAAACCAAAACAACATACCGTTTTGTGAACCAATAAGAAAATTATAACTGAAGCGGGAAGGGAAGTTTACGGCAATTAGGGAGGAAACACACGCACATTTGCATGTGAAAGGTAACGAATAACGCAGGTTAGGCAGTGTGTCAAGGACCTTATGTTATCGATACTTCGACGAAATTATTGGTAAGAATCGTTGTGAATAAAAACAGGTTTTTATGTACCTATCTATCTTGTTTTTACGGTCTCTTTGCGAAGCTGTAATGGGAGCGAAGGATGGCTGCAACAGTGAAATCTTTACGCTCCATCCACCGCGCCTTCGTAGGAGACAGGGCTACTCCATAAGTGTGGGCTTGCGGACAAAGACTAATAGATAGCTTGCCGACCGAGCATTCAAGGCCAAGTCCGAGTTGATAACGCGTTGTGATCTACGCGTACCGTAAAAATATGTCAGTAAAACTGAAGGGGCCCAGTAGAGTCGTGGAGCAGTAACACTTATTTATTAAAAATATATAAGTGCGCTGCATTCTACTCGCAAGCATACAAATTCTTTAAATAGCTATATTTTGTAATGATAATTCAAATATCGAGCTCTTGAATAAAAAAAAAAGTGGTATATAATGTCAAATATTAAAATGGTTCCTCAGGAAAACTAAAGTTGCCGACATAGCACGAAGAATTGCCAAACTTAAGTGGCAATGGGTAGGGCACATTGGTCTCAAAACAGATGGCCGTTGGGGCTGAAAGGTTCTGGAGTGGAGACCGCGTACCAGAAGACTTAACGTTGGAAGACCTCCTATAAGGTGGACCGATGACCTGGTGAAGGTTGCGGAAAACCGATGGATGCGAGACGCACAGGAACGTTCGTTATGGCGACGCTTGGGCGAGGCCTATGTTGCCGTTTTTATGAGGGCTACAGTAACTCCATCGAGTAATATGCAGTCCGCCAGGACTGCATATTACTCGATGGAGTAATAGAATGAAATAGTGTCAAGGGATGCCAATCCCTTGACACTATTTGGCCCCGTTAGTTTAGCTGACATCTCTTTGAAGCAAGCGTGAAACACAACACGCCATTGACCCGAGCTTGGTCCTTATCAGACGGCCCAACGGTATGTTCTTTTGCAAGAGGCATGCACGGTGATCTTTATTTTATAAATGCGAAAGGAACTCTTCAAATCTTAACGGCTGACTATTTTTGGATGAAACTGGGCACTCGGTTAAACCATCCCATGAAATTGGTCATAGGATTTTTATCCCAGGACTATGTTCCATGAGGATACGGCGGTGTTTCGCCCAAGCGGGGCTCGAATCCATCGTATGATTTACAACCACGAGGTCCCTAATAGTTTCTCTATAGGATATAAATTCCCTCATCATGTCACAAACCAATTTGCCTAAACAAAAACTCATCTCTTCCTGCCCTTACCCCGTTTTTTTTTCTTCCATTCTACCCTGTCATCCGTTATGCTAACACTAATTTTCTTTTCTTTCCTAACACTCTTCACACAATCCATCCTTTTCCATCGTCCATTTTTTTTTGTTTGCCTAAACATAAGCTACTTTTCTTTACTTAGAGAGATAAACTTAAAAAATTATGCAATTTTAAATAAAACTTCAGCTATCTTTGACAAAATCGTCATAATTGTGGCATTAATAGTGCAGATAAGTTCGTCTCAAACGGGAATGTGTTACGAGCTTATTTATTGCGGCCATTATTCGTGAGACGGTTTCTTATCAAGCTTTGGTTCTTATCTCGCTGTTTGGTACTAACAATTTGGTTTTGTATATCTGAGTCATTTTTTAAGGCTAGTGGCGCCACCTAGTAAGCACTCCAACTTAAGTCGCATACAGACATCGCGAGACGTGCGTCGCGAATGATTCGTCACGTATACCTCAGCATACGATGGCACATTAAATGCTTGCGTCCCGAGCGACACATGCTCAAGCTGAGCACGCAAATAATCACGCGCTGTTTGTCAAAAGAAAAATGGCTCCGACAAGGCGAGACGTGCAGATTGCAGCTGCGGCCTATACATATAGTGATTCATTAAATATAAAAAAAGAGAAAACGATTACACTATGGGAAACATTATACGACATATCACCTATATAACCGTCCACACAGCCCGAGGCTTGCGAGACGAACTATTCGCAACGGACGCCTCGCGATGTCTGTACGCGACTTAAAAAATTTGGTAAGAAATGCGCTAGGAGTCATTAGACTCATTATTCAATTCAAAAAAATGCGGTGTTGACTGTGATCCCAACTGATGTTAGGTATTAATAATAATAATAATCTTTAATCAGGTAAGTTACACCCATATCATTACACAATACAATTCAATTCACAATAACTTAAATTACTAACATAATAAATTCATAAATAACATTGGCACAAAAAAAAAATGTCATCAATTAATACTACAGAATACAAAAACATTAACAATTCAATTCAATTAGTAGTGATAGTTGTTAGTAGTGATGCAATCGTTGATGACGAGGCGTACTAGTTTTTTTAAGAGCTTAGTCAGTCTAGCCTTGAATCTACTTAAATTATAATGGTGGGGCTGAAATTACTTTACTACAAGTCCCTCAAATTAATTAATTAAAAAACGACTCCTCCAACGAATGACGTCATTTGACGTTTGGTCTTCAAGATGGCGACCGCACGAAATAATTACTTGCCGTCAAAGGTTTTTTCAAGACGAAGCGACGCGGCCGCGGTTTCCTTTGATAAATGGAACTGACTGAACATGTGTAGGGTGGAAATGTCTTTACTAATGTACTTTATTCTGAGTAGAGGATACAGGCTATGTCTGTATTCGAAAAATAATGAGAAATACCTAAAGATGGCCCGGTGACTATGTACTTTTGCTGACATAACAAGCTTACAGCTTTGTGATTTTTCGTGATTCAATTAAGTATTAAATTTTATACATAGATTCTTTACATAAAATACTAAACACGTGTTTCGAGTTTTGCATATACTGATGCCAGCCATCCACGATCAAACCTGTCGTCCAATCAGTATGACGTTCAACATGTTGTCACTCCCATACACGGTCAAATCTGTTTGATCAAACATCTAGCTTCATACCGATTGAACGACAGGTTTGACCGTGTATGGCTGGCATAAAACTAATGTTGTGTAGTTCCTGATGACCACACACTTAATGCTGGCCATACACGGTCAAACCTATCGTCCAATTGGTATGACGCTACCGATTGGATCAAACAGATTTGACCGTGTGCGGGAGTGACAACATGTTGACAACATGTTGGTCATACCAATCCACTCCCAGACACGGTCAAATCTGTTTGATCAAACATGTAGCGTCATACCGATTAGCCTTTCAATGCATATATATCTTTGTATCCATATGTCACAATTATTAATTTTCCCACCAATCAGTGGTTGTCCTTGGGTACTCTGGTATAGCGCGTACAGGGATAATCGCCGGTTGGTACCACGTTCCATGAAAATTGTCAAAGGGGCCTCTTCGAGTTAGTTTCGACGCCTCGTACACCTTTAATAAAAAATATAATAACAAATGTTGGTTTCTCACAGATATTATCTACACTATTATATAAAGTACACTATTTTTTTTTGTAGGAAGTAATTTCTGAAAGTACTGGTCCGACTGCTAAAATGTTTTCACCGTTAGAAAGCTGCTTTATTCCTGAGTGACATCTACACTAATATAATAAAGAGGTAATTGTTTTTATGTATGTTTTTTTTTGTGTCTAGGAGGTAATCTCCGGAAGGATTGGTCCGACATCTAAAAATTTTTCACCGATAGAAAGCTGCTTTATTTTTGAGTGACAACTACTATAATTTATAATCGCAGGCGAAGCCGCAGGCAAAAGCTAGTTTAACGCGGGCAAATAAGATGAGGTCTGTGTTTTCTACTTAAATATTCTGACAAGAAACACCGAAAAGAACTTAGACGTCCCAGTGGATTTTTAGGTTCAGACAAAGTCTTGTTTCGATGAATCACACTAATATAATCAACATAATAATAAGGTGAAAAGTAAGAAAACTATGTTTGAGAGAAAGAAAGTATAAAGAGGGGCAGAGAACATGAGTATAAAGTGAGGAACTATATTTGAAGATGTGAGTAGGGGATAGAGTAGAGTAATGGGTGACTTGCAGTCTGCTATCGCAGCTCGCAGGATGCCCATTATGCTACAATAGGATTGATCCCATGAGGCTGGCATAGTCACCCAGAGTGCACTGAAGCCTCTAAATAATAGATTTAAAAAAAAAAATGTGAACGATGCCGTGGACAACAGCCAGTAACAAGTATATGTAAATAATCAATAAAATAATTAGTACTTGATGTATAAAAATAAATAATAATTAAAAAAAAAAACACTTGTAATAGAAACGATAAAAAATAAATAAAAATAAAATAATATGCCTCGATGCACCAAAATATGTACTTATTTTCGTCGAAAAAAAAGTGTACGAGAACCTACTCATACACATAATCAAACTCAACCTGAATTGGTGAAATAAAACAAGTAAATATACATACCCTTTTTGTCGGTAGGAAATTGTAAAATAACTTCTACCACTTTGGTTGGAGGGAGAGGGAGTCACAAACTTTTTTTTTGACGCCTTATTTATTTTTTAATTTTTTTAATATATAATATAACTTTTAGTATGCTTTGGAAAATGTCGTACATTACCTATACATTTATAACTTTTGCATATTTATAACTTAGTAATTAAGGTTATAATGTACAATTGTTATTTTTTCCGAATGAATAAAATAAAATAAATATTTTAGTTAGGAGTCTTCAGTGTTATAACTTTTAATTTTGATGGTAAGCGATGATGAACTATCCCGTAGCCCAACAACAAATGTAACTTGACTTTTCAAGTATAAAATAAATCCAGTATATTATCAAAGCAGTAAGTTATTATGTAGGTAGTATATTTTGTCATGCTTGACATGGAAGTTTATTAAAACAATAGCTAGCAAGCCTTCGTTAGGCGCCAATGTTTTCATTTCCCCTAATGAACGCAGGCCAGTAACGTAATGTAAATATAAACGAGCTTCCAGAAATTAAAAAGTAGAAATACAGAGACTTAAGTATAACGATTACTTTTATATTTACAATTTACAATACTTACTCTTACAAAAATGTTACGGTACTTTAACATTTTTGTATTAAATTTTATTTTGTGAATGTGGGGACTATGTGGAATTTTTGTAGGTGAGAGATAAGAGATCGTTGCCGCCGATCGCCCTCACGAGGACATGGCGGTGCTCCGCCAAAACAGGGCTTTTTTTTTTTTTTTCGATGGGAAAAATCATCTTATGACAACCCCCGCTCTTGGGCGGAGCGGGAGATAGTGTCAGACTCTTACTGACTAAAAAACCCATCCCGTTCCTTCAAGCCTTCATACCGGGGCTCGAGCGCCCTTTCGGATAACCCTGGCCCCAGTAGGCTTCGACCCGGCTGGGCCCCTGCTGTTGCTGACAACTCCTTGAGGCGCGCGGGAACAGCGCGCGCCGTCGACGACTTGGGCTTGGTCCGGACAGTTACCGGACGGCCGGACAGCGAGCTACCCATTGCTCATGTTCACCGTATATTCCACTGCGTCTTGCTGCCAGTCTAGATAATGACACCAGTAGCCCAATTCACGTAATGAAAACCGTAACGATATCGTAGCGATTTAGTCGTTTAGACCATTTCCGTATTCACATCCATCAATCTTGTTTGAACGACACCGATTTTAAAGTCGTTTGAAATTCGTCGATTTAAAAAAAAACTGTATTACATTATCCTGGTAGAATACATAGTTATGTAACTGGAAATAAGTCGATAGATCGTGATTACCGCTTTTGGATAGGACTTCGATCGAACGACTATAAAACTTCAACGATGTTTGGTTGTTTGATTTTACGTGAATCAGGCTACAGGGCGTTTCTTCCACACGAATTCTGTGCAGGAACCTTCCGTACTTACCATGTCCGGTGAGGACCAGCGCATGCGGTCTATGCTTAATAAACCTTTCAAATACAAATCATACACAGAAATTGTATAAAATTTACATCGAACTGAAATTCCAAAAGCTATTACTATCGTTTCAGCACCAACATGAGCCGTATATTATATTTATTACTCATTCCTTTTACTGCCGTTTCAGGGTTCTATAAAATATCATTCCCACACTAATTTAAAAGTTATTACCTTGATACTACCTACATGATATTTCTACGAACCTACGTACGGTCCGAGAATGATAAAATATTCAGCAATTTTCAACCCAGATTCTATGTCACATCAAATATTTTTCAAAATGACATTTTCGTTCATTATTTTGACACAGATGTGGTCGGAAAAATAATAAGTACTTCTATTTTTTTTCTTCAATATTCCTTTCGCAGGTTTGCTGAAAGAGATTTCTGTTGAAATAAGCATCACCTATGTACCTATTTTCCTGTTTCCATCTTCTTTTCTTTTATTATGTATGTAAGTGTGTATATGAATTTGTTAAATAAATAAGGTGCATGTAAAAATGAACGTGCCCCGTTCATTTTTTTGGTCGCAGAACAAATGGATGGTATGGCCGAAAAGTTCAGCAGTGGCGACCGAATCCAGGAAGATGTAGCATTGGAAGGCCTTTTTTAGGTGGAAACATCATCCAATGACATCTCCCGCTCATGGGTAGTGAGAGGGTGTGTCAGACTTTTACTGACTAAAAATCCACACCTTTTCATTCGTTGCCTTTCAAACCGAATTTTCTTTTCAGAAGCAAACCTTTGGCCCCAGTGAACCAAGTACATCGCTACAGTGTTTATGTGTGCGTGCGTAGATAACAATACAGATGCGCTACTAATGTAGAGTATCGATTCCCATATTTTGCCTACAATTAGTTGCATAACTAAATTTTTAAATAAACTCTTTTTAAGTGCATTTACACAAAATTTCAGGGCTTGAATTTGAGTGCTTCATTGTAATTTAATTTCCTAATTTTTTATTTTTTTCTTTAAAATTACAAAATCAATAAGTAGGTAATTGCGCAGCAGCGTGGAGGTAATGAAGTGTAGTAAGAACCTTTTGGCTTGTCAGCAATTATGAAAAGGCTGAAAAGCCAGAAAGCCATTACTAAGCAACAAAGTCTTACTCTTTAATTCAATATCGATTTGACGTCAACAAGGTCCTTTCAAGAGGGCTTTTAAAAGCTCCTTCAATGGGCCTTTATTAATGCGCTCAGCTGCTGTTATAATAATTCAACTGTCCTTTGAATTAAGGATTCATTCATAAAACTTTTAATTAAAACTGTTATCAGTAGGTACGTGTAAGCATAATGCTTTCAGAAACAATGTGCTGTAGATCAAAATAGGTGATTGTTTTAATGTGGTATTTTAATTATAGTATTAATCATTTTGATAGCTGTTTGGGGATTTGGGAAATTTTAATGTTTGTTTATTTAATATAAGTTCCTAACTTCTGAGTACCGGTGAAGCTGGGGCGCAACGACAAAATGGACGCCGCGTCAAATAATTCCATAAAAATTCATTATAAAAAACGATTTAGTCAAAATTCCATAAAATCGGCTCAGACTCGTAATTCGCTGTAAATTCTAAAATTTTATCGTTTATACAATCCATGTTTCGCTTCAGCTATATTATGCACTGCAGTTTAACTTAACACGTCCGCTACGCACGATGGCTGGCGGCCGATTGAAGTGTGGCCGCGCATGCGAAGTTCATCGCGATAATACGCTTTGATCTGCGAGAATTCACCAACAGCGGAGCGAAGTCCTCGCAGCTACGTACGAAGCACCGAAAGGGAAACATGGGGTCCTGGAATGCAAGGAATATACGAGTGGGGTTTGTCAGTAAAAGTCTGACAAGCCTTTCCACTCCACCGAAGAGTGGAAGAAGTCATTGGTTGATTTCCCACCTAAAAAAGGCGATTTTTAATATTACGTTTATAATGTTAATGAACTTTTTTATTTTTAAAATGGTCAGTTTTAATAAGGATACCATTTGTGAAAGGAAAATCATGCTTGCAGCAAAGGTAACTTCTTCTAAAAATGGTGATTTAATATGTGTCTGCTAGAATATTATGCTCTTAATAAACTAGTGCACCTCACCATATAAACGATTGCATCACTGCTTACGATCAGTAGCCTGATTCACGTAAAATCAAAAAAGCCAAATATCGTTGAAGTTTTATTGTCGTTCGATCGAAGTCCTATCCAAAAGCGGTATTCACGATCTCGACTCACGACTTATTTCCAGTTACATTAATAAGTATTCTACCAGGATAATGTAATACAGATTTTTTTTTTAATCGAAGATTTTCAAACGACTTTAAAATCGGTGTCGTTCAAACTCGATTGATGAATGTGAATACGAAAATGGTCTAAACGACTAAATCGCTACGATATCGTTACGGTTTTCAACATTAGCAACATTTTTTTATTACACCATAATTTTCTTTATTTTCATTAGGCGCAGTCGGGTAATAAAGAAACTAATAACTAGTAATCTTATTCAATATTTTTTTAAAGTTTGTAAGGCGACACAATATAGAAAACTCGTAATTATGTAGGCCTGTAATTTGACTTAATTTGTCAAAGCAATTCCAAGTAATTTTCGTGTCAACGATTTCCTCATTTTTATTATTTTAATAAGGCAACGTGATAAGGATCTAATTTGGATTGTCATTATTTTTTGTACGCCTTTATTTATAACATAAAAAGTTGTGAGATCCATGTAGTACCAAGTCGGTTGATTTATTCAGTCCGTGCTTAAGGGACTTTGATGACCTAGATTGACTTGGCAATCACATGTATATCACAAGTAATACGTATTAGATTCTTTAATCCGATGTCCAAGTTTTTTTGATGGTATCATTTTTTTTTTGTAGATTCCTTTAAATTATAAATATACAGGTACACTAATTCATTCACTGCAAGTCATTTATGCAGTTGGTGTAACTAAAAAACTGTAATGAAATAAATTTATTAATTATTTAGTTTTCCATTGCACTAATTGTACCTATTCAAAATTTGAAGCTTCTTTCTCTGCTGGAAGTGCCTTAGACTTTCGATGATCGGTCAGTCAGTGAATGACAAAATTAAGAAACTTTGACCAGTTATAATTCTTAAACTACTGGTATAAATTGAATGAAATTTTAAATATACCGTGGTTATACAATGCCTGCTTGGTTACTGAAAATTCAGGCATCTAGTTTTATATACAACGAAGTTATATGGGATCGAAAACGGCCTGAACTGTTTCAAGAAAACGATGTTACTGCCGTGCCACTTTTTTTGCTCGCCTTGAAGTGAAACGAGAGGGCGTGTCAAACTTTTACAGATGAAAACCACACTGTGTCCTTCAATTGCTTCCCTTTTAGAAATTCCCCGTGGACACAATGGTACTCATCAAACAAATGATAAATGATAAATGATAATGATAAATGATCTTTATTTTGCAAGTAGGTTTTATAAAAACACTTTTACACGTCATTTTTTTTTTTTGTCAATTAATGCTAAATGAGGCCGGTGTTTCCTAACTGACTACCCTGAGAAGAAACACCGAAACAAACTCAGGGGTCAAAGTCTCTTTTAAAGTCCATACAGCAAAACATGTAATGGTCAAATCATATGAGAACCGTGCAGATTGAGCCTGAGATGGTCTTTTGAAGAAAGAACCACACAGTTCTAAGTGGACCTGTCCAGTCAGTGCAAGCATTTGTCAGTATGCGTGTAGCTCAACTCAAGACTACTAAGGAGCTCAACGACTTGACGAACAATGCCAAAGAAAGGACATTTGGGTAGGCCACATCAAATACTCAAAACTGCCAGACATCATGTGAAAATAAAAGAAAAGGAAAGAGTAATCCACATAGTTCTCACATTCACAATAATATTTACAAAAATGTAAACATAAATCATCATCATTTCACCCGAAAGACGTCCACTCTTGGACATAGGCCTCCCCAAGCGTCGCCACAACGACCGTCCTGTGCTTCTCGCATCCATCAGATTCCAGCGACAGTAGTAGGTACACAGTAGTACGCGTGAGCTATTATTATTATCGTGTCTCAATGCAGGGCAAAGGCCTCCCTTCCGTTATTCCACTCTTTTCTGTCCTTATCCACTTCTGGTCAATCCTTAAAGTAGGAGTCCAAATCGTCACGCCATCTCCTTCTGAGCCTACCGCATCGCCGGCTTCTGCTGTTCGGAATCAGTCAGTAGTTTCTTTCGCCCAATATTACATGTAGCTAAAATTCAGAAAAAAAGTATTGAATTTCACCCTTTAAACTTTTTCTAGTCAATCTATTTGTTACCTACCTGAGAAAGAACAAAATTAGACTTTCATCTGAGTTTAAAATAAAAATACGTAAAACTAAGAAGATACCAACTTGTAACTCCTAATGGAAGGCTACAAGAACTTCGAAATGTACTTTTAACTTTAAATATATTACAGTTTGGTAAGCTAAAATATCTTTTAAACTTTGGGAAGGCTGCCTCCCCAAGAGAAATGTGACAATGTCATAATTATACAGCCACTTTGAAATTCATAAGTCGGCGGGTTTTTATTCAAATGTAGGGCCTGTAATATATTCTGGTTTGGTTTTTTTACTGTCGAATTATACGGTCCAATAAAATTGATTTACTTTGATTGGATGACGCAGAAATGATAAGTAATGACATTGAATGATTTATTGCATATTTACTTTGCGATCAATTTGATTTTCATTTAAATTGAAAAGCAAAACTGAAAAGTATCATTAGGGTGGCGATTGTTCGAAAGAGTTACGGGTTTTGTGTCTGGTCTAGGTAACTGCCAACCCGCACTGATCCCGTGTGGTAGATTTCGGCCCATTCCCTCTTTTAGGGGGGAGGCCTGAGTCCCAGCAGTGGGAACATTAAAAGGCTGATTATGCTATGCCTATAATGGGCAACTGCCCGATTTCAGACTGTTGTAGATAAATATTTTTAGGAAGATTATTGTAAGCAATAATTGCGTTTTTTGCAAGAATTGGTTCTCTCTCCTAATTAAAAATTCATTAATGACTATATACACAGTTTTTTTTTTATTACGAAAGGGAAACCCTTTTCTGCAAAAAGCTCAAAATGTTGCTTACTATTCTTTTCTTTCTGTAAAAGTATGAAATCAATTACCAAGCAGTTGCCAGGATCAGACACAAAATCCTTCTGGTCACAGCCTCCTTCCCTTTCAATGGAGGTTTGACTTTACACTCTGTTCCGCATACCTACCTCTAAATATTTATCCTGCTACTAACAAATCTTTAAAAGATATTGAGTTAAAAACTCATTTTAGTCATTTATTTCCGTTTCAAAGCCATCAGTAAACACGACACTATTTATGGTAGGTACCTGCAACATTCTCGTCACTCTTCGTCACTTTCCCAATATTTTTCCGAACACATTTTTCTCCGCATCGCCCTTATCTCGCCACTTTGGCCACACGTTTCCATTCAAAAGGCAATTTGTTCTTTCTCAAAACATTGAGTGCGGACATTCGTGCATCGTTACTTGTGGTACACTAGGGATTGCCCAAATGCCCGTTTTGCCCGCCTGTCCTTACTCATTTTTGCCCGTAAAGTTCTTTCACACGTCCGCGTCCAAGTTGCATTCCCAAAGGGGCTGCTTTTTTCCCAGATTTTGTGTGTAAAGTGCAATGTTGTCAACGTTCTTTCGTTTTGTTTATTTTATGAAGCCCGTCAAAGTTCGTCTCGTCTTAATAGTTAGTTTGAAAAATGTCTTTCCAGAGTTTAACACAGTTTAAGTTATTAAAGTGTTTTCTTTTTTCTTTTCCAAGATGAGTTAAGCTAATTTTCGTCTTTCAGTTTTATCAAGAGATTACAGATTATGTTGTAGTTAAAGATAATTAATTTTGTCTAGACGTTTTTGTTTCTTTTGATATCTTTGAAGAAGTTTATAGTAAATAAATGAACCTCTTTTTAGTGACCATTTTAAGTATCTTCAGCTCCTTTACTTTTCTCTTTTCATCATCGTCATCATCATTTCAGTCAAAAGACGTCACAGCCATATAGCCTCCTCTAATTGTCGTCATTAGGGAATCCAATCTCGCATCAAAATCACGATCTCGCACGGCTGCGGGATTGAAGTCAGCAATCCCGTGGATCCCGCGGGATTTGCGCCATTGAGATTTTGAATTTCTTTTTTGATTTAAGTAGTAAAACATGAAAACCGGTCAAGTGCGAATTGGACTTTCACACCGAGTTTCTTATTTAAGTACCTACTTATGTAAATGGTTCAATTCCCGAATCGAATTTCGCAGATTATCGCAGTATCGCAAAAAATAAAAATATTTTGTAAAATTTATTTAAAATCAGCTGCTTTTATGCTGCTTCTATTTAACGGACCTTCATTTTCTACAAATACATGTGCTTTGGGGAATCCCTAGTCATAGAGTACCTAAACGGATAAGTATTGATTACGTTCCGTTCTAGTTGCGATACAGGACGCACAAAACACAAAATAGAAATTCAAAAATTTTTTAATTGTAAGGTAAAATTGAAAACAAAATAATTATTTTCCAGAAAAATTCTATAAAAAATGTCACGAGTTCCATGTTATGTTGTTTCATCACTTTTTAATGAGAATGAGCTGGGTGATCCCGCATTTCCGATCTCGCAGAAAAGGTGCGGGATCCCGCGTGTGCGGGATTGGATTCCCCAGTCGTCACAATCCCGCGATTCCCGCGGTTCTCACCAGGTCGACCGATGACCTGGTGAGGATCGCGGGAATCAGATGGATACGAGACGCACAGAACTGGTCATTATGACGACGGTAGGCCTTCCAATGCTGCCTCTTCTGACACGCGCAGTTCCATCAACTATCTGTTCTGCAAGGAATGGGGGGCAGCCAGCACACTGCTAATTTTTCTTTTGACTGGCCTGTTGGTCTAGTGGTTAGTGGCCCTGACTGCTATGCCGGAGGTCGTGGGTTCGATTCCCACCCAGGTCAAATGTTTATGTGATGAGCATGATCATTTATTCTGTGTCTGGGTATAATTTATCTATAATATGTGTGTATTAAGAAATATATAAGTATGTTTATCAGTTGTCTGGTACCCATAACACAAGCTCTGCTTAGCTTGGAACTAGACGGCGTTGTGTTATAGTTGTAAAAAAAAATTTGGACTTCTCTTCAACTCCCATTTATTCAGGTTCCACTTTATCAGAACAACGTATTACAAAAAAGACAGTGAAACCAAATTTTTTATGATAATAATATAACACGAAACGATCAATAATTTGACCACTTACAACGTTCCGCTCCATAAATATTTTATAAGCAGGACCGGTTGTAAAAACATATTTTTATGTACCTAATAATGACTGGGCTATAAAAAAAATTAGGTAGCCGTCGTCTGGATTGCCAGCGTAAAATAAGAAAAAAACTTATTTTACGCTGGCAATCCATAGGCGACGGGTACCTTTTTTTTTAGCCCTTATCATTATTATATTAGCCCCATACTAGGAATTACTCCTGTTTCATCGGTGTGTTCACAAACATAATCTCATATTCACAAGGCATCCAGACCCGAGACAACTATTTGTAGGTCATAGAAACATTTGTTGCGTACGGGAATAGATCGACACGCACACTTACTAAACCAACCAGCACTAACAGTGCAGTTGAGAAATACTAGAGGATTGATTGATCCATCATCATCATCATTTCAGGCGAAACTCGCCGCAATGATCAGTCCAGTGCATCTCGTATCCATCAGATTCTATGACTCTCACTAGGTAATTGGCCCACCTTAAGGGAGGCTTTCCAACACTGTGTCTTCCGGGACGTGGCCACCACTGCAGAAGAATTCATCCCCAGCAACCATCTGTTCTGCGAGCAATATGCCCTGCCCACGTTTGGCGATTCTTCGAGTTATATCGGATTGATTGATTGCCTGTAGAAAATTTTATTCTTCAAATCGTTATAATAGGTCTATAGGTACCTACCTATACCGCTCGAGACACACTGTTTCCACGTTAGAACTCATATTACAAAATAATGCGAGTTTTCTTAGGTTTCGTACAAAAATAGACTTTCTAAGTACTGCTATATTACAGGTAATACAAAGAACCCAATAAATACCTTCGAAAAAAAAAATAACGTACCTTTAACATAAAGTTTACTTGAATTTATAATTCTTTATAAACTAGAGCTTGACTTCGAACCTGTAGGCCCCAAGTCTGCTATTTTTATAAATTCGTCATTCCAACACGATCCCAATGTCATTTTGCTAAAAGTTTGCTAATTCATAATGATCGATCATTGATCGGTAGTGATGCAATCTCTGACAGTGAGGTGCACTAGTTTATCAAATTATAATATGTATAAGTAATTCCAAGTCCATCCAAAGACATAACACTTCAAAGCAACTTGTTTTAAAAATCGGTAATTTCATAGGTATAGACATATTATTACGACTTTTCTAAACTCTATTTAAAATTCAACAGTTACTGAGTTTTGAACAAATACGTACCATTGTAACACTACCTAACTTTTATTCAAAACCAAAAACAACTGACCGAACTCTGAAACCACATGAACTTTGAACAAATTAAGCAACAATAAGCCCTAACTTTTCTGTACTACGGTATATTATCACGAGCTTTCTAATTAACTGAATACCTAATTAACTAACTTCTTAAATAATTAAAACTACTAAAACAGATCAGTAACATTTTTAAAGTGCCCAACCTGTACCCCTAGCCAAGTTGCTATATAATCTGCAATCGTTAACGTTCGTAGAAAGCTTCAAATGTAAGGGAATGACGTCATCTCAACGCTCAGTCACGTGGTCTGAACAAAAGAATGGCCAACTCGAAGCGTTCGACGCAAGCGCGAAACGGTTGTAACTTGGCTAGGGGGGCTGAGATACATTTCCAATGAAATAAATAAATAAATAATATTTATATAAAAAAGACTACATTGGTTTAATGGTTAGTAATAACTTATCAACTAAAGGATTAGTAACACTAACCGCTCTTACGTAATTATGATGTTACTAACTTTTGCCCGAGCTTCGCACGCATGAAAGTTATGCCTAGATCACACGTACCGAGTAAAAGGGCGAAACAGTAAAATTTTGCTCGGCCGAGACAGTGATGTAAGCGGGTTGTAGAGATGGTTGTAGCGATGGAATGGTAGGCCGAGCACTCGGCACAAAAAAAAAATGGTAAATGGTAGGCCGAGCACTCGGCGCTGTGTTTACACGTACCGAGTACACGGCCGAGAGCACTGTCTCACCCGTTTACTCGGTACGTGTGATCAAGGCATTAGTTTCTCTATACATTCTTTAGACTCCTGTTTCGCCCCTTTAGGGGGTTTTCGGAAAACCCTCTCTTTATATATACATAATTATATAGATAGATTATTTGGCAATTCCATCATATACTCGAATATTTTACTAAACTTGTTCCAGGAAATATGTTTTCTTTTTTCCCTTGAAAGTGTTTTTTTTTACCGCTGGGCAAGCGCCGCCACACAGTGGGTTCCTACTGATGGAAAGTGCCGTTGAGCACTGCCTAGAAAGGCCGGTCTGAAACCACGAGGACTGGTTAGAGACGGCGCAGGAGAAGAAAGTATGAAAGGACTATGCTCAGCAGTGGAATAATAATGGCTAGCAAAACAAAAGTTTTTGGAGAAAATTGTTGCCGTTCAGAATCTCGATTAATTAATTGTACAAGGCTATACTTAGATATATTATTTTTAATTTATGTGTAGGTATATTATGAAGGGCCAAAGTTCACGGTAGATTTTCAATTACTGCATTAGTTTACACAAGTTTATGTTTTGATTATAATAGGAAACTAGGTAATATATACACAAAATGTCTGCGTTTCCGAAATATCCGGAGAAATATGTGTGTGTGACGTCATAATCACATAACAGTGGCTGCACGGAAATGTATCTTAGGTTTTATCTAGCCTCTCTTAAAGAAAGGGCAAAGGCCGCTACAGCCATACAAAAACAAAACACCTATAGGCACGCTTCGTTCCGAAAAGTCAGCCGAAGTAATCGGCTTTACAGCTGAAGCTAAAAATAAAGCGCCATAAAGCGCTTCAGCGTACGCTGTGCATAAAAATGGCATGCGACATGCATGGAACAAAGTATGCAGTACAAAATGCCGATAGAACGGATGAAGAATTTTTATTGAAATAAAGAATAGTAATTTCATGTGTATGCTTCTTTAATTTAAAGGAATCACACTAAATAAAGGAAAAATCGTATGTACCTATGTGTGTACGTGTATATTTGTTACTCATTTATGTTTACAATGGCAGTACGAATCTGATTTCACAATACTTTTATTCCGAGAGAAAATTATTTTAGATAACTTTCTACTTTCACACACGAGAGCGACTGAAAAAATCAATGGACACAAAGACATATTATCATAAATACTAAAATTGCCAACTGTCACTTAATTTTTTTTTCCTGGAAAGATTCTTTTATAATTAATTGTATATTCAGAAAGGTTTGCCATCCCATCTAAACTTTTCAGCAATGAAACGATACAATCAACAATTTGGTGAGACGAAATAAGTTCGCTGCACTGTTCAGAAAATGGCCCCTCACATTCACACTACCACATTTATTCGCCCAGTTCAACGTTATCTGGTCTTAGCCATCAATATCTCCCATCGCAACTCGCGAACTAAAACAAGAAAAATTGTGCAAACGTGCCGAACGCCAAAAACTAGGAACGAATTCAGAAAGTATCGACTACCCACAACTTTCAACCGGGGCGGAGTTGTGGCTGACTGACCTGTTAAAAAGGCCAAGTACGAGTCGGACTCGAGCATTGAGAGATCCGTATGTTATCATTATCATAATGTCGTATACAATATGTACCAAACTGAAATAATGCACACCCCAATTAGAAAATTAAGTTGCAATCATAATAATTCAATCACTGAAATTTTATTTTTTAAATGCACTTAGGTAATGCTTTTTAAAGAAATTACTTGTTCTATTTGTAGACAAATTGTATCGTTCACGACATTTATAGTGCATCGATATTGTTATCTACGCACGTATACACAAAGATACTAGTGACGTAATCAAAATGTGTCAAAAATTTATCAAAAAATTATCAAAACAGGAACAATGTTTTCATTTAATTTTTGAGAATCCGGCTCGAAGGACCATATGTTGACTGTATAAGGTTGATTGTACGTTTTAAATGTTTTTTTTGTTGTTTTTAACTACTTATTAGTATACATAATTGAGGCAACTAAAGTAACGTAATACTATCAAACATTAAAATCATTTATTTCAAATAGACCATTTGCAGGCACTTTTGAATATGTCAAATGTCGGTCAGTCCAAGAAAAGTGAGTCCAGCTGAAATCAATTCAAAAGACGATACTGTAAAAATTACATTCAGGGCGTGCGTTTATTATTTGCATCATCATCATCATCTTTCTGCCCTTGTCCCGTTTTATTTGCGGTCAGCGCAACATGTTTTCTTCTTCCATTCTGTCCTGTCACTCGTCACACTATTAATAACTCTTTTTTTAGGGTTCTGTACCCAAAGGGTAAAAACGGGACCCTATTACTAAGACTTCGCTGTCTGTCCGTCCGTCTGTCTGTCTGTCACCAGGCTGTATCTCAAGAATTGCAATAACTAGACATAAATTTTCACTAATTATCTATTTCTGTTACCGCTATAATAACAAATACTAAAAACAAAATAAAATAAATATTTAAGGGGAGCTAACATACAATAAACGCGATTTTTTTTGCCGAATTTTCAAAAGGACGGAACCCTTCGTGCGCTAGTCCAACTCGCACTTGAGCAGTCTTTCTCCATATTACTTCTCAAATAATCCATCCATTTTTTCTTTGGCCTCCCTCTCTCTCCCTCTCAATTCATCCACATGTGCATGTTGCATAAATGCATTATATTTTTGTTATTTTTTTTAATGAAAATCTCTTTACACTGAAACATATATTATTTTTGCTATAGGTTACCTATACATAATACTTTTTTTTAAGACAAAAGAACGATCCGATCCTTCATCCAGACGAGTATTGTACCCGATTCTGGCAACTTATCAAAGTTTGTTTCGGGTGTTTGCATATGTTTAAATCGTGCGTAGAACTTTGATTGTGCGATGCAGGATTTATGTATGGATTTACATTCATTGTACGTACAGTTTAGTTGTGGAATTGCCTGCCGTGCATTCGTTGTAATATTTACGTGATCAAGCAGATTAATCAAGGATTTCCTTTAAAATTCGATATTTAAAGTGTATTACGTAATTGAGATGTTGGTCAAATTTTTTGTAGACGCGGACTTGCGGATGACAAGCAAGGGCTGCGAAACTGTGCCTCTAGAATGCAACTGAAGAATAAATATGGGTTTTATTATATTTTATTTATTAGGGACAATTAACAGCCACAATATACAGTGCTTAGTAAAGTAACAATAAATTATGTCAGTAGTAACAATATTACGGCCCACTGCATTATCCGGACCCAGGTTCTCACCGGACATGGCAAGTTCGGAAGGTTCCTGCACCGGATCCGTGTGGAAGTAACGCCTGGATGTCGCCACTATTCGGGACGCCCGGAAGACACGGTGGAGCACACAATTGAGGTGTGCTTGGGCGGAGCATCGTCGTGCCCTCGTGAGGGCGATCGGCGGCGGCGATCTCTCGCGCCGGGCATAGGTACAGGCCATGGTCCGGAGCGAGGAGGAGTGGCAGGCGGTCGCCGACTTCTGCGAAGCACTAATGCTAGCGAAGGAGAAGGCCGACCGCATCAGGCAATGGCGGCGTTCACAGCGCCGCAGCCGCCGCCAGGATTCCGATCCCGATTTCTGGCCAACGTAGGCGCGGGCTTGAGGACGGCGAGCAATGGGTAGGTCGCTGTCCGACCGTCTGGTAACTGTCCGTACCGAGCCCAAGTCGTCGACAGCGCGCACTGTTCCTACGCGCCTTAAGGAGCTGTCAGCAACAGCAGGGGCTCAGCTGGGTCGAAGCCTACTGGGGCCAGGGTTAATTCGAAAGATAGCTCAAGCCCTGGTATGAAGGCAACGAAGGAACGCGGTAGACTTTTAGTCAGTAAGAGTCTGACATTATCTCTCGCTCCGCCCAAGAGCGGGGGTTGTCTTTAGATGATTTTACCCACCATAAGAAAAAAACTGCATTATTCGTATTTTAACAAAAAAATTGATAATGAGTGCCACTAAACGAGCATATTGATTAATTTAATAATTACGTTACAAAATTATTAAATAAATTCAAAATAAATAGTTAAAATATCACAACACAAAACAATAATAAAAACATCAACACACTAACATCAAATCAATTCAAAAACTAATAACATAATAAAACAATACAGTAAGAATTTTAGTCAGTAAAAGTTTAACACCTTAAAGCAAAAGAAATCATGTGATGATTTTAAAATAAAAAAAATCTTTGTACACACGGAACCCTAAAAGTATCGCAGAACCAGACCAGTCGATATTTGTGCTCCAAATTAATAGGACGTGCTTCTCAACTGGTGTAAACGAGCGAACTTGAACGTCTGCTGAATATTTTGTACCTAGATTAAAGTTTGGTAGAGCCTGAAAATAAGAATACTTAGGTTTTTTAAAAAGCTGTAGACTTGTAAAGGCTTTCTGGGCTTTTGATGTCGTACGAATGTCTCGCTGTTGGTGGCACGTGTTATTGGGTCATACAGTTCCCTTCAAAATGGTTGAGCTGAGTGGGGCTGATGCACGCGTCATGCTCGTGAACGGGTGCCGTCAGATGAGACTGGTCATGTCTTAGCTGCCAGTGGCTTAATTCAGTTTCTCTCTTTTAATTATTTTACATTTTTATTTTATTATCTACATTGTGCTCACATAATAGAAGCAACAAGTAATATGTAACCAAGCATTATATGTAACACATAATATGATTTAAAAGAGTGTCCATGGAGTTTCTTGCACGTTCTTCTCCATAGAGATCTACGCTTTGGAACGTGCAATTTAGCTTCACTTTTCTTCGACTGACCGACATTTGACTATTCAAAAGCCTGCAAATGCTCTATTTGAAATAAATGCTTTGACTTTTAAAGATGTTACCATGCTCGACCTTAGTGAGGCGAATGGTTTTGTCATCATTTTTTGTTTTTCCTGGTTTTCCCATTGATGGGCAAAGGCCAAATTCTTCCAAGTTCCATTTCTAAACCACCCCTGCGAGAAGGGTCTAGGTCATCTCACTATCACTTCCCAGGTTGATCTCAGCGGCATTGTCCATCCTGTCACAAAATAGATATGTAGGTACAGAAGTCAATCTCATGTGTGTGCTTTACTTTTTATATCTACGCTAAGCAAACGCACACACGTCAGCGCAATGCTCCGAACTGTACAAATGCCGGCGCGAATCTTGAGCGCTGGTCGAAAGAGTCAGGATCAATTTGCGCATCGTACACATTGTCGAGCCAATCACTGTAACTATAAAGATGTACTCCCAGCTCACGCGTCTCACTTCATACCAATAAAGAGACCCAATACTTCACTTCTCATTCAAGTCTGCGCGATTTTAAGTTCAAGTCAGCGCTCAAGATCCGTGCCGGTATTTGTACGAGTGCGACCGGGCGATTGATCCGCACTCGGTGGACGCACACTAATGAGCGTTTGAGGCGGAACTGTTCGACGAGTGATCCGAGACGCGACCGAGATGTCATGTTCGTGAGCGGTGTCTATGTGTGCGTTGCTCGAGCGCGCTTTGTATGTAGATTATCTTCTGTACCTATTTATTTTATGATCCTATAAACTAAATTAAAAAGAAAACAAAGTTTGGAACAAACGAGGACATAATTTCATTGAATGTAATAAGTACAAGACTGGTGTGGCGAGGCTTAGGGAAACAATTTTTACAGACGGACGGTTTTTATCGTAATGCTAAAAAACTTTCAACCTTTTTACATAGCTAACAGTCGGTAGCGAGGTCAAAACTCACAACAAATTAGACTGTAATAATTCAAAAAAAAAATTGCCCGTCGCAATGTTAAAATTTAAATAAACAAGTCATTACTGAAAGCCTAAGGGTTTGCTACCATAAATTCAAAATATTTTTTTATTTGCCAAATTATGAGAGATATGAAAAAAGATGGCGGACTCGAACGCCCTTGTAGAACCGCTGTGGGCTAGGGACCCTTAATCAAAACATATAAATTCGGGAACCACATCGCGTAAAAATATGGACTAGGATTTATCTGTGAGCATTCATGGCCAGAAATGTTAAGGATGCCTGCAGGCTTTTTGGCTCTACATTACTTGACTTTATGGTAACTAGACTAACTGTTTTATATCTTTATACGGTTACATGGCAGGTTTGGAAGTACATGTCTTATACACTTGAGAGCAAAAAAATTGCACATCATGACTTTTTTCGTTAAGGTAGTTTTTGTCATGAATCCTAACTAATATTATAAATGTGAAAGTGTGGATGTTTGGATGTTTGTTACTTAATCACGCAAAAACGGCTGAACGGATTTGTATGAAATTTGACATGCATATAGCCTTTGACATGGAAAAGAACATAGGCTACTTTTTATCTCGGAAAAACATCTTATTCCTACGGGAAACCACGTTTAGATTGCGATAACCGTACACACGGACGAAGTCGCGGGCGGACAGCTAGTATGACATATTATATCTGACTACTGAAATATAACTTTGTAATCGTTACCTTAATAACATATTTAAAAATTAGACACGTAAAAATATGTAAAGTTCGTTTTTTTTTTGTGGAGCTTTAAAGCGTCTGATAGAATTTTTGTTCCATGGAAAGTGTCTGACATATTTTATGATACGAGTACAACTAAATACATATACTTATATAAAAAAACAGTCACAAAAATTTATGTAAAGTAACTCTTATTTTTAATTCCCTTTTTCACCTGGTACCTGCCAAGATTCCCCAAGAGGGAGCTCCACAAGCACACAGGTATTCAAAGCACATGCGACACTACTGACAACCTAAGATAACATCCATGTGAAAATAAGTTACCTCAGACAGCTCTGAGATCTTAGTATAAATAATATTAAATAAAATGTCAATTTTACCATCAAACGTAAAAATAACATAAAATCTAAAAGTATATTTATTATTTATTAAAACTTCATGCAACACATAGGTACAAAGGCGGCCTACGCATAAAAGATATTAGCTGTTGGATAAATTTGCCATTAAAGATTATTATGATCGATCTTCAACTACTTTACCCATAATCCGATTGGTATGAAATTTTAGTCTACCTCATCAGTATTCTGTTCCAATTTCTAAGCTTATTTCCCTGAGTTTTTTTATACTTATCTGAGTTCTAAGAATTTCTTACGTTAGTCGAGGTGTATGGAAATATTTCTAAGCTTGAAAAAGAGCCTGAACGCTATTTTTTCTCCAAACCAAAAATTCGACGATATTACTTAAATACCGGATCATAAAATTTTCTCTGCAAATACATATTTGGATGGAGTAAACAGAATTCCTTTGGGTCGACGTCGCTTCGTAGGTTCAACCCATATAAATATTGCCAGGGTACCATCCCGCTCGAAATTCTTGAATTGATTAACTTAGAAGACATGGTCTAGTTGTTTTCACAAACAGCAGTAAAAATTCAATTGTATGGTGCCAATAAAATGTCTGTATTTTCTTTTATGCTTGCGTGTGGTAATTTTCAACACAAGCTAACATTTTTGTAGCTATTCATTTTGTATCGACGACGAAGTGAATTTTCTTTTTGTCATTATTTGTCAAAAAAGTCTATGACCAGTGCGTGTTGCCAGTGATAACATATGGCTCCGAAACGTGGTCGCTAACAATGGGCCTCATCAGAAGGCTTAAAGTCACCCAAAGAGCACTGTAAAGGATAGTCCTTTCTCTCGGGGTTTCCTTGCGTGATCGAATAAAAAATTAAGATATCCCCAGGAGAACTAAGGTTGCCGACATAGCACGAAGAATTGCCAAAATGAAGTGGCAATGGGTAGGGCACATTGCTCGGCACCCGCACCGCTCCTCGCACCGCGCTGCCAGTGTGGCCGAGCACTTAGGCTTTTACTAACTAAAACTCACCTGTGTCCTTTAGTTGCCCTTGGCATTCCAGGGCCACGCCAAGTCTTTAAAAAAAATCCTGTGGCCCCAGGTCCTACTGGACCCCCAAGGTTTTTATGTTTTCTGGTGGAAAAACAATTCTCTAATGCCATAATATTTATAATGCTTTTGGTAAAAAAAAGATGAACCTCGGGTCGAACCAAGTCCCATAACTCTAGAAGGCCTTACCACAAAATAGATAGGTACAGAAGTCAATCTACATACAAAACACGCTCATACAACGCACACATAGACACCGTTCACGGACACGATATCTCGGAGCGCCTCGGTCCACTCGTCGAACAATTACGGCTCCACCGCTAGTGTGCGTCCACCGAGCGTAGGTAAAGTAAAGTACATACATGAGATTGTCTTCTGTACCTATCTATTTTGTGGCCTTACTCTAAATACCTTAAAGCTTCTTAATAAAGTGTGGCTTTTAAAACCAGCGATTTAGACCTTTTTTCTCTGTCCCAGATGTATTTACACTAAAGCTATCTTTAGCTAAATTGCTTCGGCTATCTCGAACAGTATTCTATCACTTATCTACACTCCCTTAGCCACATACGGAATTGTAGGGAACATAGGGCTAGGAAACAGTTCGGTGGCCACTGATAGAAGTTTTTTTTTTGTTTTCAAAGAATACAGCTACATTGTTTTCCATTAAATTGCGAATGTAAGTATTACATACTAATGTTTCAACCGTAAATGTACTCGTATCAACTCATTCTTCTTAAAAAGTTTCGCGTAGAGGTAGCATAAATACTCGTAAGTACCTACTATAATCAAATGGTCAGCTCAGTTGTACAGAGGTTGGGTCTGTTTGAATGATGATAATTACTGTCATATTGCTCCAACTATCTTTCAATTTCTTTTTCTCATTATTCCTAATCATGCAATTTATTAAGAAATCAAGTTTATTTCTACATAATTAAGTTTCTTTTTTTATATTGCGAATGTGAGAACACTATAGACTCATAGATTATTTTCTATGATGATCCACTTTAGTATAATGTTATTTTATCTATTTGGTATGAGTGAGTGTTATGTAAAGAACTTTTTTTTTGTTATTCGTTTTATTTATTTTATTAGTTCAATGACTCCTCCAGTCCTTGTCGCGTCGATTCCTTGGTCTATTTCGGGCAACCGAGTCTGACCTGATTACACGTTATTGCATAAGTTTTGACCACATGTTACTCGGTATCGACCTCACACGGGTTCAAGTTTTAACAGCTCCCAAGTCGCTTAGTTACCTGCACTTTATAGCGGACTCTAATTAGTATAATAGGCGATTAACTTTATGAGGAAGGGAAGATAATCTTATAGTGAACTGTTAAAGGAAATGACTGCACAACTGTTCATACTTTTTTTTAGACGGGAAATGATCCAATGACATCTCCCACCCTTGGGCGGAGTAAGAGAGCGTGTCAGACTTTTACAGACTAAACTCTTATGTTTCTTCGTTGCTTTTCATTTCTGGGCCGAGTTTTCTTTTCAGAAGCAAACTCATGGCTCCAGTGGGCTTCGACCCTGCTGGGCCCCTACGGAACACTATACGCAGTCGACGACTCTGGCTCGGTTCGGACGGTTACCAAACGGCCGGACAGCGAGCTACCCTTTTGCTCGCCGTCCGCAAGCCCACGGCTACAGTGGCTGGAAATCGGGGACAGGATCCCAGCAGCTGGGGCGGGAGAAAGTCCGTTCCGCCGTTTGCTAATATTACTACTTCGCAGAAGAAGACGATCTCTTTTATGATTGACGATGGAGTATGCTTACCTAGAAGTACACTCTTGATTTAACGAAGTGCACTCGTGATTTAAAGACACCTAAGTTGTAGCTATCAGAAAACACCGATCTTCTGATTCGTCTCTGCGATAAGAATTAGGAAACTGAAGGAATAAATAGTCCGGCTCAGACTAAAGATATAAAGTATTAAACAAGAAAAGAGGCTTCCATTAGCACTCTTTGTTTATTTATAATGTTAACCTCTTACTTTCCCAAAGCTAAGCAAAAGCCTATACCCCTACAGTAGGCTTAACAATCGATAAAGGCAGAATAGGGAATGAATATTTTTAAAACTAGCAACCTGCTCCAGCTTCACACGGATGTTATAAATCTTAGAAAATCTAGATTTTTCTCTACTATAATATACATATACATCTATTATACACATAAACGCTCGCATTTCTCCTCCAACATACGTATACCACAGCGTCTCAAGACGAAAGTCTTTAACCAGTGCGTGTTGCCAGTGATGACATATGGCTCCGAAACGTGGTCGCTCACAATGGGCCTCAACAGAAGGCTTAAAGTCACCCAAAGAGCAATGGAAAGGGCTATGCTCGGGGTTTCCTTGCGTGATCGAATAAAAAATGAAGATATCCGCAGGAAAACTAAGGTTGCCGACATAGCACAAAGAATTGCCAAACTTAAGTGGCAATGGGCAGGGCACATTGCTCGCAGAACAGATGGCCGTTGGGGCAGAAAGGTTTTGGAGTGGCGACCGCGTACCGGAAGACGCAGCGTTGGAAGGCCTCCTACAAGGTGGACCGATGACCTGGTGAAGGTAGCGGGAAACCGATGGATGCGGGACGCACAGGAACGTTCGATGTGGCGACGCTTGGGGGAGGCCTATGTCCAACAGTGGACGTGTATCGGCTGAAATGATGATGACGATGATACACATAAATCTTCCTCATGAATCACTTTATCTATTGGTTAAAATTGCATGAAAATCCATTCGGGAGTTTTTAAGTTAATCGCAAGCAGATAGACCGACACTGTAAAAGATTTTGTTTAATAAAAGTTAGTAAGGATAATGCGTCCAAAAGATCTCCTTTGTTGCTGCAATCATCATCATTATCTTCCTGCCCTTGTCTCGTATTATTTGGAGTCGGAGCAAACCCTTTTCTTTCTTCTCTTCTATTTTGTCACCCGTCACGCTTTCAGTAACTCTCATTTCTTTTGTATCAATTCTCACAAATTCTATCCATTATTTCTTTAGCCTCCCTCTCCATTCATCCACATGTTTATTAATAACTCTTTTAGTAACATTCGTTTCATCATTGTTCAACAATTAAATTGCTTCTATACATGTGCTATAAGAACTAGGTTTATGCACAATTTAAAGATTCTGGGTCAACGGGAAGTACCCATATCTTTATATCACTTCTCATACATTCCATCCATATTTTCTTTAGAGTCCCTCTCCATTCATCCACATGTATACTCATAACTCTTTTATTAATGTCAGCCATACACGGTCAAACCTGTCGTCCAATTGGTATGACGCATGTTTGATCAAACAGATTTGACCGTGTGTGGGAGTGACAACATGTTGACAACATGTTGGTCATACCAATCCAATCCCACACACACAGCTGGCATAACATGCGTTTAAATACCCCCTGTAACAGCAATCATTGTTCAACAAATAAATTGCTGAAATACATAGTTCTACAAACATAAAATGACTCACAATTTTCTAGACGATAAAATTTAAAAAGACATTTAAACAGTATGTATGGGTGCTGAGTTGCTCCTATGAACTTTTATGGGTACTTATTTCAAAAGCATGCAAGTGGCCTATATTTTTGTTACAGCTTTAAAATGACTTGTATTTCTTGAGAAAAAGCCCACAAAGAAACTAGCCAAGCACTTGCTAATCAAGTACTCCTTTTGAAAGTAAGTGGTGCTTATAAAAACTTGAGAAAATGTGCAGATATAAAGGAAATTAACTTAACATTTAACTTGGTATTAAAAAAAATACTTTGCACTAAATATCGCAAGGAAATCTGAATTTCACATCTATAGTAGGCTATGTAACTGCTATAGGTATTTCTATGCTACCGTTTCTAATTTTGGATTGGATCTATCTCCATCATTTTAAGGGTTTCATACCCAAACGGACCCTATTACTAAAACTCTGCTGTGCATCCGTCTGTATGTCAGTCTGTCCGTCTGTCACCAGGCTAAACGACCCATGACGTTTGACGGCATCAGTCTTAACTGGCCCCGTCTATCTTGCTGACATTTCTTTGGTTGCCGTCAAACCAGGTTCGGTCTTATTAGACGGTCGCACGGCTAGCTACCCCTTGCTCACCGTCAGAGGCATCTATCCTGCACAGTAATAAATAACAGTCTTAATTAAAAACATTACTATGAGTAAACACTCATGTTTATATTTTAGAGTCCAGTCCAAATGGGTTCTGGTCAAACTTTGTTTATGAAACCTGAATAAGTCCCGGAAGTTTTTCTCAGTCGCACTTTTACTTTCCTTTCGAGTCCAATTCAGCATATAAATTACCAAATTGTCCTCGAAACTTTTGGGCACCAAGCCATGACCAACGTAGAATACCCTGCGGTAATCTCTTGGAAAAAAAAACACAACAATTGGTATTATTCTGCTCATTTCGTCGACAATGGCGGTGTGACAACGAATTTGCAAGTCAATGCGCCAACTGGCTCCGCAGACTCACTCGTAATGAAAGCTAGATAATATTGTTAGCTGGTCTAAGAGTGCTATCACATTGAAACGGTAACGACTTGTGAACCTGTGAAGCGCCACTAGCCGCGAATACGCGACGTGTTCGTCGCGTTTTCACAATATTTAGCTATGACAGCTCCTCAGTTAAGCTAAGCTAACAAATACTTGCACTGACTGTACAGGTCCACTCAAATCTGTGTGGTGCTTTCCTCAAAACACCATCTTATCGGCATGATGCTGTTATGATTTGACCATTTTTAACCGACTTCAAAAAGGAGGTTCTATGTTCGTTTCGTTGTTTTTTTTATTGAAAGGAAACAATATTTCTATGGAACCAATTTGTAAGTATAACTTACAAATTGGTTCTAAAAAAAAAAAAAAATAGAAAATATTGTTATGATCTGACCATGAACTTCGAAGGCATAGAACGGAACTCCTCATACGATCACAGCGTAACTAGTAAAATTACTTCGTTTATTATACGTGTAGTAGATGACTGACTGAAAGAAAAGGGAAAGGGAATATATCGAACTAATAATATATGATGATGAAGCCGACAGGTAGGTACCGGAACTCTGTAACAAATTAATGTAACCTAACTGTGCTTAGGTTAGTCTAGTCTTAGGCTAATCTTATATCTATAATATAAAAATGAATCGCAAAATGTGTTGGTAAGCGCATAACTCAACAACGCCTGGACCGATTTCGCTAATTTTTTTTTTTGTTGTGCTCGTTATTATGAGGAAAAGGTTCTTATGGAAAAAAAAAATGAAAATTAGGGTAGTGTAGGGTAGAGTAGTGTAGTGTAGGGTAGTGTAGGGTAGAGTAAGGTAGAGGAGGGTAGAGTAGGGTAGAGTAGAGTAGGGTAGGGTAGAGTAGGGTAGAGTAGGGTAGAGTAGGGTAGAGTAGGGTAGAGTAGGGTGGAGTAAGGTAGAGGAGGGTAGAGTAGGGTAGAGTAGGGTAGAGTAGGGTAGAGTAGGGTGGAGTAAGGTAGAGGAGGGTAGAGTAGGGTAGAGTAGAGTAGGGTAGGGTAGAGTAGGGTAGAGTAGGGTAGAGTAGGGTAGAGTAGGGTAGAGTAGGGTAGAGTAGAGTAGAGTAGAGTAGGGTAGGGTAGAGTAGGGTAGAGTAGGGTATAGTAGGGTAGAGTAGGGTAGAGTAGGGTAGAGTAGGGTAGAGTAGGGTAGAGTAGGGTAGAGTAGGGTAGAGTAGGGTAGAGTAGGGTAGAGTAGAGTAGAGTAGAGTAGGGTAGGGTAGAGTAGGGTAGAGTAGGGTAGAGTAGGGTATAGTAGGGTAGAGTAGGGTATAGTAGGCTGAAGTAGGGAAGAGCGGGAGCGAAGCCGCGCGGGTACAGCTAGTCTATAATATAAAAATGAATCGCAAAATGTGTTGGTAAGCGCATAACTCAACAACGCCTGGACCGATTTCGCTAATTTTTTTTTTGTTGTGTTCGTTATAATGAGGAGAAGGTTCTTATGGAAAAAAAATGAAAATTAGGGTAGTGTAGGGTAGAGTAGGGTAGTGTAGGGTAGTGCAGGGTAGATTAAGGTAGAGGAGGGTAGAGTAGGGTAGAGTAGGGTAGGATAGAGTAGGGTAGAGTAGGGTAGAGTAGGGTAGAGTAGGGTAGAGTAGGGTAGAGTAGGGTAGAGTAGGGTAGAGTAAGGTAGAGGAGGGTAGAGTAGGGTAGAGTAGAGTAGGGTATGGTAGAGTAGGGTAGAGTAGGGTAGAGTAGGGTAGAGTAGGGTAGAGTAGGGTAGAGTAGGGTAGAGTAGGGTAGAGTAGGGTAGAGTAGAGTAGGGTAGGGTAGAGTAGGGTAGAGTAGGGTAGAGTAGGGTATAGTAGGGTAGAGTAGGGTATAGTAGTGTAGAGTAGGGTATAGTAGGCTGAATTATTACGTAAGCACTATGGGGGGGGTGGGGGGTTTTAGCATTGCTTATTTTTGATGACATGGGGGAAGGGGGGGTCTAGATGGTGATTACGTGAGCAGTACCTATATTTTTTTTCTTAGTTTTATAAGAGAACGATCTCGATGTTCCAAAATCACAAGAAAGTGAGCAGATAGATACACATCACCAGCAAACATCCAATGTCGTTGAAGATTTAGAGTCATGGATTCGTGCATGGACTCAGGACTGTTAATTTAAATTAATATGTCAAAACTTTAAATGAGGTTTGTTTTTTTTTACCTTTATTTCAAGCTTATTCCTTATTTGTAGACTTACAACTAGTGCTCATAAATTAATAACGAAACCAACACACTGACTAATACTTGTACCAATGTTTACGTAAGCATGAGGGGAGGGGGTGAGAGCTATGCTTACTTTTGCTGACAAGGGGGAGGGGGGAGTTAATATTTGCAAAAAATCTGCTTACGTAATACTTGAACAGCCCCTTGGGCATCCTCTGTTATATTGTACAAGTGCTTGTAAATAAAAAATAAATTATATGTTTGCTGTATGGAGGACTTTAAAAAAGAATTTGACGTCCGAGTTTCTTTCATTGTTTCTTTTCATCATCTAGTTTAAAATAGACCAAAAAGAACTCTTCGACGTGGGTAGCACTTAAGTTGGTTCTTTTTTTAACTTTTCCCGTTCTGGCTGAACTGAGAGGATGTCAAACTTTTACTGACTAAAACCCACCCCTATTCTTTTAGTTGCCCTTTGCATTTCAGAGCCACGGTCTCTTTCGAACAATCCGCGGCAACTAAAGCTGACCTCGGAGATTTTTAACCGGTTTTTGAATCTTTATTATTAAAATACAAGTTATCAGGCTAAAGTCTAGATTGACAAATAGGTATTCAACAGCAAATTCTTAATTTAGAAATTTACTATTTCAGTCAGTAGAATAGAACGTTAACTGATAGGTACTAATTGTGTATGACTACCAGCACTAATTGTAAACTCACATCAATACGCTCAAAATACGCGGCGAATACGTTGGTCAAACTTGGCGTGTTTTCGCAGCGAGAGTGTTAAACAAGTACGCCTCGTTGAAAACACGCTTGCAAATCGCCAGTGTGTTTGCGCCCTAAGTACGCAGTAACTTCGTATTAGTCCGGGCGAGTCCGAAGCGATTTTCAAACACTTCAGCTTGATAATGTACTGTTAGAGTCTGGACTCCGTTTCTCAAAGTTTACAGCCTCGAAGAGCTGTTTTTAATGAGCAAACAATGTTGTGGAGAATCTGATAGATGGCCTCCTTGTTGTTTGGTTTAGAGGGGAAGTAAAATAAAGTTTTTATTACGAGAACTACAACAAGCTCTTTAGAAGTTCTGTAAATATGTCTTAACAATGTATGGAGATACTGTCGTTTTATTTTTAATGTAACGGTGGTAATGCTCTGTCATTTCGCGGATCATTTTTTATCTTTTACTCGACAGCGGATTAGGAAAGGTTGTTTTAGAGATTGATTGCAAACGTGTTACCTTATGTTTGGGGTAGGAAATCATCAAATATGTTTTTCCGTTCTGAAGTGAAACGACAGGGTGTGTCTACTTTAACCCACCTACATTTATTTAGTAGCTCTTTGCGTTTCAGAATTACAACAACTAAAGTCTGTCTAATAAGTCAACCGACTTGGGAATTTAGTATAATATTTAATCATTTAAAAAATACTTATATTCGATACTTTTCATAAGGTTCTTCTGTTAGTAAACAATGATCTCTATCTCTTAATCAACCTTGATTATTGAACCCGTGTTGACTACATCAGATTTCATTAAATCCTAATAATCCAAGTCGTTTAACTTAATTAGACAGACTCTATTTCTAATAATCCCACAACCTAGTCTAAGTTGTCTCTTGCTGAGTGTGACTGGCCACTTTTTATTTTGGAAAATTGCTCGGTTCCTTTGTATAAGAAAAAAAAACGAAGCCACGGGGAAAAGTTAGTTTGTCACGTACAATGGAACGCATAGGAATAAGTGCGGAAACTATACTCAGACATAACATATAAGGTAGTTTATTCTTCTTCTTTCGTATCAATTTGAGTCAAATTTTGCCTGACCAATGTATAACCTATAAAAAGTTCTGTCATTGGCCTCGTTTAAGTCGTTGAAGGTGCAAGTGGTTGAGCATGCTGATCAGAAAAGAATACATGTTCTGTAAAGAGGGCTCCACTATGGCACTGTTTTCAGGATGGGTAAAGGATACCACGTTTGGTCAGATTCTTTCTGCAGTGGCCAACCTTACTGATGAACTAGCCACGGAGCTGGTTTGTTACAATATACTGCGTTGTTTCATATATGAAGCAGATTTTTCTTTGTTCTGAAAAAATATATTTTTTCTCACATGAAAAATTGTGCAATTTTCAAATGCAAATATTAAATGGTACGGCGACGAAAATAAAATGTAGGTAGACGTGCAATAAATTTAAAATTCTCTTACAAATGGTTGAGTTTTCCTGTAGAAATACTAAGTAAAAATGTAATTAATACAAAAACATCATCATCATCTTCCTGCCCTTGTCCCGTTTTATTTGGGGTCGGCGCAACCCGTTTTTGTCTTCCATTCTGTCCTGTCACTCGTAACGCTATCACTCACTCCCTTTTCTTTCATATCGCTTCTCACACAATCCATCCATCTTTTCTTTGGCCTGGATCTCCCCCTCCATCCATCCACATATTGTAAACTCATAACTTTTAGCAACATGCGTTTCGTCCATCCTTTTCACATGACCATACCAAGACAAACGATTCCCTTTCAACTTTTTAGTCACTGGTGCCACTTTCAAACTTCCCCTAATATACTCATTTCTCACCTTTTCCATTCTCGTCATACCACACATCCATCTTAACATTCTCATCTCCGCTACGTGCAATCTTGTTTCTTCCGTCTTTTTCACAGCGTAATATTCTGATCCATACAGTATGACAGGCCTTATCACGGACTTGTAGATTTTACCCTTCAACTTAAGGGGCATCCGTGGGTCACAAGTAAAACATAAACATAAAATATATCGCGTCACGCACAATGGTCCATCAAAGGGACTATACATCAATAGATTACATATGTAATTAGACAACGAATTTGTACGACACTTAAACCGTAAAAAATAAAAAAACCGCATGATAGTTCAGGTGTGAAAGTATTTGAAACGTAAAGACGTGACGTCACGCAAAATTTAAAACTCACCTTTTCGCGCAGTATATCTGTATAATTAATACTCGTCAAGACGAATCATACGAACCCAAACTCGATAGGGTTGTGTCGTTTAACTACCGAGTTCCTATAGCCACTTTCCGGTTCCATCATCAGATCAGCTCCATGTCATAATAATTTTGTATTTTCATCTGATTGACACATGCATGCAAAATTTCAGCTCAATCGGTAGCCGGGAAGTGGATCAAATTTAACTTGCAAGATTTGATGACAGACAAACATCGGGACAGGTGAAACTAAATAAAAGCTTGTAAAATATGTGTTCATATTTTTCGTTGATTCAACTAACGAACTAAATATATTTTTCCACCATAATAACCTGTCAATTAAGCATAATAAAGTGTTTTCTTCACTTGGCTCAGGTTCACTCGGTAAACTAATAAGGCGTGGCATGCCTGCTAATGTTTATTCTAGTTTAATGGGATATGAATATATATTAAAGCGTATTTCATTAAGGCGTATAGTCCCTTGAACCATCTGACCGAAATTATGTGAACGCAACTCTCGCACTCGCCTAGGCGGCAGTACGCAAATCTGTGCATTTATTTGCGGCCAGCAGCGCCCGGAAAGCGCTTTAAATCCATTTTCTCTGCGAGATATTGATAGATTTACATATGCAATGTTAATATAACCACCAATTTTTATGTGTAAAAATGTTTCTAAAGGTCCAAGCCGTTTCGAAGGAGTAGGGAAAAGTTGCGAAAAGTTGCGAAATTGCTAAATATTTTTTTTTGACAAAACTATTAATTACACGAAAAAATCAAATGTTGATATTATTGTTCATGAATCTATAATAAACATATATTTTTTTCAAACCAATTGACCTAGCCGTCACGGAGGAGTAGGCCTCAGAAAATCACTGTTTTATGGCACTTTTCGGGCGCTTGGCCCTTAAGAACTAGCTCCTATCAACGGCTGCGCCTGCATGAAAGTAGGAAATAGTCCCAAGGGATTATATTTCCAGGGTAAAAAGTATCCTATCTACTATTCTAAGATCGACCTAAACCATGACGTTTAAAGTAAGATTGTTTTAATCTTGTTTCAATGTGGGCAAGAGACAGAGCTATACAGGTTGTCTAGCTCCATCTCTTACCCACACTGAAACAAGATTAAAACAATCTTACTTTGAACGCCATGGCAACCCCGATGGTCTACTGTCACATGGACAAATTTTCAGCTTCCCTTCAGCAGTTTCAGCGTGAAGGAGTGACAAGCATACACACACTCACAAACTTTCGTCTTTATAATATTAGTTATCATCATCATCATTTCAGCCGAAAGACTTCCACTGTTAGACATAGGCCTCCTCCAAGTGTCGTCATAACGATCGGTTCTGTGCGTCTTGCATGCATTGAATAATAAATATTAGTGTAATGTTAACATGAAATAGGTTACAAAACGTTTTATATATTTCCTTTTATATATTCGTACTAGCTTTTGCCCGCGCGGCTTCACTCCTGCTCTTTCCTACTCCACCGTACTATACCCTACTCTACCCTACTCTACCCTGCTATACCCTACTCTACCTTACTCTACCCAACTCTACCCTACTCTACCCTACTATACCCTACTCTACCCTACCCTACTCTACCTTACTCTACCCTCATCTACCTTACTCTACCCTCATCTACCCTACTCTACCCTACTCTACCCTACTCTACCCTACTCTACCCTACTCTACCCTACTATACCTTACTCTACCCTACCAAACTTCACATAAACCATCTACTAAATAGTCCGAATAAAGCCTAATCATTTGGTTTAGATAGGTGAGCCCGTTCTTGAGTTATAAAAAAAAATATAACCGACTTCACTAAAAAAACACTAAAACGATCAAAATAATTTTAATTTCGGAAGTCGGTGTTTTTCGTTATTGTTTGTTCCTTATTTAACACCGACTTCCGAAATTAAAATTATTTTGATCGTTTTAGTGTTTTTTTAGTGAAGTCGGTTATATTTTTTTTATAAAAAGTTTTTTATTTCATACTTTTTAGTTGCAACATACTTACAGCCAGAGTACTTTTTTCTCATGTCAATTCCAATTAACTCAAACCCTGCTAGAATACATCATTTTCATATGAAGTTCCCGTATCTACCTTCCACCTTCCGGCTCCATCATCAGATCACTTCGATAGTACCTTATAGCCAAAGTGCATCTCATGACATTTCTAATAAGCCCAAACACGGGTAGGATACATTGATTAATTACGGAGTTCCGGTGCCTATCTTCCAGCTCCATCACTATCATCAGGTTACTTCGATGATACCATTTTCAACATAATTATTCAGAACTATTCATTTATTTGTATTGTCATAGTCGCTTAACTATATTCATTGTGATATTTGTTTGAGTATGAAGTTCCGTTGGCAATTTCTGGTCTTCTTAACCAGTTCTACCTCATCAAATGTCACTTTTTGACTGTAAATGCTTAATTCCTTGATGAAAACATCAAAATGACTATATAGTTGCCTATAATATTTGAGGAGTTCCCTCGATTTAGCCAAGATTCCATCATCAGATCCCGACTTGGTGACTATGGGACCATTTGGGAAGTATACCCTTTCCAACAAAAAATAATTTTTCAAATCAGTTGGCAAGCGACGAAGTTATGCCCGAACATACATAAAAAAAAAAATAAAAAAAATACAAACATCCGAATTGAGAACCTCCTCCTTTTTTAGAAGTCGGTTAAAAATTACAACGAAAAGTGGCATTGATTTTTATATATACCTATAGATTATTCGTATTAATCAGATACTACAAACAACATAATATAGTTTTACAAATTTAAAAAATCTGTAACATTTTTTATTTCACATCATTGCTCGATTCTAAGCAAAAATTTCACCCTTTTTGTCTTTACCGCGGGAACCAAAAGGAATTTCTTGGACATAATGTCAGCATAGTCTTGAAATATAGAAGTTTCGTTAGTCTCAGTGTTATTTATAGCCCTGTTAGGTCTAAAAGGTTCCGTGGCACCCCCAAGGGTGGAATAGAGAGGTGAGGACCAATGTGGTATTATTATTGTCGTCTGTACCTACCACATATTGTTTGAAAACGTTTTTGCGGCATGGATTTCGTTTTAAATTGGAAAACACTTAAACAAAGAAACACTTTTTGGATCTTTTAGAAGAAATTAAACACAATAATTGACGGAGCGATTGGCGCAGTGGTTTACCATTTGTCTGCTGCGCTATTTATTACGGGTTCCATTCCAGCACGGGAAAAATATTTCTGTGGATTTTAGATACTTAGTTGTATCTAAGTTTACATGTTTGTAAACAGTTTGAACTGAGCCTACGTGTGCCACGCGTGTGATATCTAAACTCTTAAATAGGCTTGAAAACAGACGATTTACGTGGGACGCGTGTGTCAGCGTTGCGTATTCCAAGTATGTTTCTAAAAATTGTAGATGTTGGCATAGCATACGTGGTATAAGGGGAGCAGTTTGTCATTAGCTTGATTCCTAGTGCTAAGACCGTCCTTTTTGAAGAACATTTTCATACAACCGCTCTTTCGTAATTAAACATCTTTCTCTGGATATTTTGGACAGACAGCTATTTTGTGAACATAATCTGCCAACAAATTTTCAGGCGTTATATAGTATATCTCTTCGAAAAGGAGGAGGTTCTATGTTCGGCTGAATGTATGTTTTTTTTTTGTGTATATTCACCGATCTCTCGGTCAATTGTGGGCCGATTTTGAAAATTCTTTTCTTGATTGAAAGGTTCCAAGTTGGTATCATAGAAATATTGTTATGATCTAATCATGAACTTCGAAGATATGGAACAGAACTCCTCATACAATCACAGCAGAACTGTGGTTACAAGTAAAGTTGCTTTGTTTATACGTGTAGTCGATGACTGACTGTCAGAAAAGGGGGTGGAGGATGTATTCAACTGATCTGATGATGAAGCCAGAAGGAAAAAAAAAATAATGTAATCTAACCGTGTTTGGGATTATTAGAATCGTTATGAGATGCACTGTGGCTGTAAGTTATTTAAGTTTGTCTGAGGGGTACTTTTTAGTGGTGGTACCACAACTAAAAAGTGTAAAGTAAAAAATTTTTTACCAAAAAAAATATAATTAAAATATTTTTTTTTTTTTGTTTAAAGTTTTTTTTCCTTTTCTTCTTCATCAAACATCGCGTTTGATTGCGTTAGATGAAGCAACAAGCTTTTAAATCATACTCGATGTTGATGATAGGCGAGTGGAGAAGAACCCTCTCAAAGGAACAAGTTTTAAAAAAAAAAAAAACAAAAGAAGATTTACTAAAAAAAACTGATTTAAATAGTTAAAAACGTCCAACTTTGTTCCCTTCTAAAGTACAATTTCAATGTAAAATGTGCCTTAAAAAGTCATGTAGCAGACTTATTTCCCCTTTTGTTTGTAAAGGCACATTTTCTTGTTTACTTTGCGCGATAACCCGGCGTTACCCGACCCTCAAGCGCAGCTGTGCTACAATCACTTACAGGCTATATGATTGTGCTATGTTTTTACTTTTTGTACGTGATTGTACACATTTTTTAAAAGAGTAACCGTGGATTTTCTTTCCGGTTCTTCACTATCTGAAATGACCAATTGGAACCGTGCACTAGCCAGGGACTTAAAAACACCTTTATAAAGGTTACAGAATTATAAATGTTACATATTGAATTGGTAACAGACTCAAAAATGTAACACTTATAGTTGTTTTCAATGTGTTAACCCAAAACACTTAAAAAAGTGTAACCGTAACATATCTGTAACAGATATAAAAGTGCTAACAGTGTTAATAAGTGTAACAGGTAAACGCAGCGTTGCCAAAGTTACAATTTACTTATTTATGGTACAGTGCAATTATTTATATCTAAAGCTATACTAAAACTGATTATTTCAGTTACATATATTAACACTTGTTAACACATACCTATAACAGGTTACAGTTTGATTCGGTAACATTATTGTATCTGTTACATTTAAAAGTGTTTTCTGTTAAAACTGTTTTAAAAAACAGTGTTTAAACACATTACGGTTACAGTTTGAGTCCCTGGCACTAGCTTCTAACGTTTTATAAGCGCCTATGTGGGCCTACGTGACATAAAATGATTCTGAGTTTAGGTAAGTTTGTTGTACTTGATTTTTTTTCGCCGTTTTTCATTAAACCCCAATCGAATGTCGGCGTTTGCACTCTCATTGTTGTCTTTCTATTGTGTCCCTAATTACAGTATTCGAATGGTTAAAAGAGTTATAATGGACTTGTAAGGATCAATTTAATTGGAAACGTTGTGCTGGGAATCGAACCCAACAGATCAATGACGCAGTCTGCACGCGCAAGCGACGTGCATGATCTACGTCATCGGCAGCGGGGCGCGGAGAAGCGGGCGGCGACACCAGCTGTCCGGCGCACCGCGGCACCGCGGACACTCGCTATTACGGACGCCGCTGCGACAGACGACACCTCTCAAATCTCTTTAACTCGGCGTCATGGGGGTTGGGTCTGTGAGACCCGTCACATTTTATATCGCTTCTAGTTCGGTTACTATGTGTGTGACGTTGCTGTTCTTCTCAATAGCTGGAGCTGTTGAGTTCTTCTATGCATCGTAGTCAACACTTTTGACGTGCAACAGCCGCAGTGGGAGTTACACGATCTCAAAATTGAAAAGGGTCTGTGAGACCCATCCCCGCAGTTCGTGTAACAATTTTGCGCCAGTTTGTATAGATGTGATTTTATTTATTATTCGTGTATTTATTTGTTTTTTGTTGTTGTTTACAATTAAAGTTGCTAATATATAGTTTAATGTATAGAATTTGTGTTTACTGAAGGTACTTAGTAAAAAATGGATCCAGAAGAGATAGAACGGCAGCGTATTCTTTCGAATTTACACGAGTCTGACTTTCATTTTGCTTTATCCGACCGGAGATGTGTGATGACGAAGATCGCTTGAGTGAGCATATTAATCTTAGTGACACAGAGCAAGATACTTCAAAGTCTGAGTTTGATAATGATATTCCACTGTCTACGCTATCGGATATATCGTTCGCTGGTAGAGTATTGGATATCTGGATCGGTTAGTTCTTCAAACGCAAATCATGAATGTTCTTCGGGTTTTTATCGTAGCGAAAACGGTACAAGTGGTATAAGACGCCTTTTCGACAAAATGTCAGGACTAGAGTCGATAACATAATCCATCAATTGCCAGGAAAAGTACCAGTCGTTATTTTTTAAAGCTCTAATAAATATGATAAAAACATATTAAATACGATATTTGAGTTTAATTTATTTACATTAATACCTCAAAAACTAAACACAAATAAAATATTAACTTTATTATTTATAATTTATTGGATAATTTGATTTCTAATGAACGGGTCTGTGAGACCCACCCCAACGTCCGTGTAACACTTTTCCACCCCCATGACCCCGGGTTAATTAATTATTGTTTGTCCGGCACAGTTGTAATTTGGAATATTAGTCTAACGGCAATATAACAGCAATAAGAAAGATACAGTCCACTTAATTCCACCCAGTCTAAACAACCTACATTTCATTCTGATGTTCAAGTTCATGAAAGTGGTTTTTATGTAAGAGTTAGCTACAGCCAGCGACTAATAAAAAATTATCCCAGAGGAACATACTCTCGGGATTAAAAATATAAAATGTGGGAGTATGTGTGTATATTTGTATTTAAATTAAATTAGACACAATAGTAAACTATATGAACTAAAATAACACAGAGTTTTTATTCCAAAAGCATGTTCCTTTGGAAAAAAATTCTACTTTCACGCTGGCATCAGCTAATTCTTGAATAAAATAGATATTATTTTATAGCTTGCTTTATTACTTTATCCTAAAAAAAGAAAGAAAGAAAAGTAGAAAGGAACAAACAAAGAAAGACAGAAAGTCAATACATTTATTTACACACACACGACAAAGAAATAACTTATGTAGAAACTTAAATTAAAAAAACTAAAATAAAAACAATAACATTGTGTGTCCTCCGTCTGTGCCAAATGGGTTCAATTCAGCATAATACCCGACAATTATAGCAGACAAAGCTACAAAGCGACTAACTCGAATGGAATGAAGGAAACCTTCAAGAACATGCCAACAAAGGAGAACTAAAAATGTTTTATACAACTACTAACTTACATACTAAAAAAAATACGGTAGCTACTTGTGCCTTTTTTATACGTAGTAAGTAAATTTTAATGAATGAACCCTGCCAGCACTGTGTCCACGATATATCACGCTGGTTATTTCGCGACTTGACAAATGGGTTCCTCCTCACATCTGTGACATGACAGGCACATACACCCCACCTTCAGAGCGAAGAGTCGAGTCATTTTATAGCACTTTGTTGCTGGAAGGTGATTCATTAAACCCCAAGCGAACGCCGGCGTTCGCGCATCTGTTGTCTTATTATTGTGTCTCAAATTGATGATATCTGAACCAGCGAACTGGCGTTCGCGCATCTATTGTGTTGCTATTGTGTCTCAAGTTTACGGTATCTGAACAAGCGAACCGGCGTTCGCGCAACTATTGTCTTACTATTGTGTCTCAAATTGACGATATCTGAACAAGCGAACCGGCGTTCGCGCATCTATTGTGTTGCTATTGTGTCTCAAGTTTACGGTATCTGAACAAGCGAACCAGCGTTCGCGCATCTATTGTCTTACTATTGTGTCTCAAATTTACGGTATCTGAAAGGTTAAGAAGGTCCTTTTCCACTCGCCTATCGTCAACATCGAACATGGTTTAACCACAAAATAGATAGGTACAGAAGACAATCTCATGTATGTACTTTACTTTTTATACCTACGCTCGGTGGACGCACACTAATGAGCGTTTGAGCCGGAACTGTTCGACGAGTGGGCCGAAACGCGACCGAGAAATCGTGTCCGTGAGCGGTGTCTATGTGTGCGTTGCTCGAGCGCGGTTTGTATGTAGATTGACTTCTGTACCTATCTATTTTGTGGTTTAACCTTTCGAATGCCGCAATTAGAGACACAATAAAAATACAATGAGAGAGCGAATTCACGTTCGCTTGGGGTTTAATTAATTAAAAGCTTCATCTAACGCAATCTGATGCAATTTTTGATGCAAAGGCAATGAAAAGAGAGATAACGCCTGAAAACTCTGTTGGCATTCGGTAATTCCGTGATTTACTCGAATGTTTCACAAAATTTGAGTCAGGAAATACCAACGTATTTTTTTAAACCCTTAAAAGTTTTTCAGAAGAGTTGTCGATTGATGTACTTTTTTTTATATTTTTAATTTAAAAGTGTACTTAAAATATTATAATGTATTATGGAGAGCAAAATTTTACGTGAATAGCAGATTTTCAAAGGTCCTTTACTAGATTAGTTTTACATAAAGGGGTTGGCCAAGATACGGCCGAAGATTGATAATACCGCGAACAAAATTATTATAATTAAAAATCTTTTAATAATTTCTAGAAATAATTATTAAACTAATATCACGTCAGTAAAAGTTCGGATGTAAAATATTAAACAATAAGTATATTCATTAATTCGGTGTTTCCATGGTTCCTGCAACTATTTTGAAGTTTTTTTTTAAATAATTTTTTGATCATGGATACGAAGTCCTTCAGGTGGTAAAATATAGATTAAGAGATTAGAGAAATAATATCTATACATAATTATTAGACCAATATTATGCATTTGGTTCATCGATAAAAATTCGTACCAAACACAATTATTTTGCCTATATTATTAAATATAATAATAATAATTGCGTCGTTCAAAATATTTGGGTGTCCTTGGCGGGATTTCTTGAGTGAAGTTCAATGGTTGTTTTAATTATTCGCAAAATAATTCCTAGTAAATATTGTGATGTAAAATTAGTGTGGTTTTGTATCAAAACTACACTTTTTTTATCTGGACATTTAATTAAGTAGAATCTTGAAAGAGCCGCGATCTCGGTAAAATGTCGGTCAGTATTTTATTGTAGTATTGACTACCTGAGCGAAGCTTGCCGAGAAAGCTGACTGATATTTGCTGCCTAATACTGCAAAAACATTATGTGTTGCACCAGCGTTGTGATGTAACTCAAAAAAATATTTATTGCTTATGATGATGCGATATGGTCTTATGAACTTAGCCTATTAAGCAAAGAAAAAAACAAGTGTCATATTTTGCCGCGTTACATTTGAATTGCGATATTTCAGTTTGTGACTAGTGACTATTTTAACTATTCGCTTTCATAATGAACTCTGCATTCGGTTTTCTTGACGACACCAACCTGTCAATGGATTCTGAAACTGGTATGTACGACAATGACCCCGGCCGCTTTATCTCGGACTCTGTTTCTACTTTTTTTAACCTCTCCAGCATTCGCCAAATGGTCACCGACCCTATGTACCTACCATATTTCGACCAGCAGAAGTCAACGCTGTATTAATTGTGCTCTAAATATTACTAACGAGACGACATTCTTTGGAAATTGCTGAAATCCGATCTGTGATATAAAAATAGATTTATCAAAGGCAGGTAAGAACTATTTAATTTATACCAATACTTAAATAACCAAAATAAAAATATGTAAATAAAATAATACAGATATTGACGATGAAAAAAAACTTAAAAGTCACTTAAATAATGTTTTTAGACTCTGTTCTAATTTTAAACGACGAAAAAATATTAACCAAATTAATAAAAAAAAAGACGTGTGGCACTCGGGGACTGCTGCGGTAAAGCTATTGCATAGCATTTTTATCAACTTATGCAATTATAATTATTTATTTATTTTATTTATGCAGTATTTTTTTTTCTTTGATATTAATTGAAGTTACACTTTCACACATTGAATTGAATTTTGATTGATTATTCACTCATTTGTTTTCTTATTGGTCACCACGCTCAAAAAACAAATGAGTGGGGGGTGTTAGGTTATTTTCGTTACGGAATTTCTGGATTCGGTCTCCACGCTCAAGGCCCGCGATAGAAGCTATGCAATAGCTTAAAATGTTTTCTTTTATAAATTGAATAATCTGGTATAATTTTAATTTGCCATGCTACCTGCCGCCACTTTGAATATTATCATAAAATAGTGTAACAATTAAAACTGATTTAACTCATTTCCTCCAACTTTTAGTGAAACCTGTAATGGCTGTATCAGGTTTATTATTTCATAAACTATGAACTGAAGTTGCCCGAATGTATGTCCACTGTTGGCCAACTTTGTATGAATAGTGGACCATACCCTTTATGTTTTACTTTCTATAGAAGCCTAGATAATACCCACAAGATAGCTGTGTATCCAAAATGTCTAGAGAAAGATGTAATAACGTCGTAATAATTTGCGGTTATACGAAAATATACCTTGAAAAGGACGCTCTTAAGGGATGTATAAATACCTATACTCAAGTCTGCGGATTCTTGAAGCTATAAAAAAAAACATGTAAGTTAACCAGAAAATAAGATACTTCGGTGTAAATGGCAAAAAAACGTAAATTTCGATACTTCGTGAGTGTAAATCAAAATTCATAGGGTACTCCCGTTGGCCGAGAATCCTGAAATTTGGCATAAAGCAAGGTCGTATAGCACGAGTATAGAAATAAATCTGAAAAATGTAAATTTTTTGTTACTTCACATTTTGTTTTTTTTTTTTTTGAGGTACGGAGAAATCTTTCGAGACTCTATTTCAGAATTGAACTAATTACATAGGCACAAGTCCGACTCACACTTGCCCGGTTTTTTACTATTGATAAAGTTCCAGTATGTCACGCTTGCCTAGAAGTAACCTATTTACTTTTGACATATAGACCGTTAGCTTGTAGCTATCAGGAAACACAAACTCTGGCAGGGAAATCCACTCTCACTGATACTTAAAAGAAAGAAATAGATAAAACATTTATGGCGTTAGATAAATAGAAATAAAAGTGTGGATAGGGTGTCGTATTTCCATTCCTATTCACGACTAGAGTCAACAGAAACATATCGACCGATATAATGTGTGTTCCTAACATCGCGCGTGATTCGAATGCCATATTGGGGATTTTAGTACACAGATCTCTTTGTTTCGTTACCAAGGATTCGATTTGGGGAAGACAGATTTTTTTTAGGTCAGAAAATCAATTAAATGATATCTCCCGCCCTTGGAGTTTCTTGCACGTTCTTCTTCAAAGAGGCGAGCGGGAACAGTGCGCGCCGTCGACGACTTGGGCTTGGTCCGGACAGTTACCGGACGGCCGGACAACGGACAACCCATTGCTCACTGTCCGCAAGCCCGCGAAAATCGGGATCGGAATCCCGGTGGAGGCGGCGAGAGCGCCGTTGCCTGATGCGGTCGGCCTCCTCCTTTGTGAGCGTTACTGCTTCGCAGAAGTCAGTGACCGCCTGCCACTCCTCCTCGCTCCGGACCATGGCTTGAGGCCAAGGCCCGGCGCGAGAGGTCTCCGCCGCCGCTGTTACGAAGGCTTCGATTTGGGGAAGACAGATTTTGTTTAGGTCAGAAAATCATCTAAATGATATGTCCCGCCCTTGGAGTTTCTTGCACGTTCTTCTCCAAAAAGATCTACGCTTTGGAACGTGCAATACTTTACGTGTGTGACTTTACTTTTTCTTTTGACTGACCGACATTTTGACAATCCTAAAGTGCCTGTAAATGGTCTATTTGAAATGTTTTTGATTTCTAATTTCTTGTTTATTATGATCGCAAAGTCTAGTTTGAACACTGTCTGTTAAAAGGAATAAAATCTATGAAAGTTTTCTATGCTAAATGTGTAGGGGTTAATGCCTGCCAGGACTGTGTATTATTTGACAATTATATTTAATAGTTTTGGGTCTAATTACCTAATCTGTTTACTAGATATATTTTATTCATAAGTAGGTATATAATATTATTTTAGAAGATTTAATTAATTAAACAAATATGAATACGGCTAAGATGATAAACCTAAATTTTTTGATGCCCTGTGAGTTTTCCCCATTTTTCAGCCTTTTTTACTCGTTTGTACATATTATTATTTTAAGTTTGTATATATATTATATACCTAGTGATTATTTATTATTAATCTATGTAAATAATATTAAATGTTTCTAGATTAAAAAAAAAAAAAAAAGATGATAAACCTGGGTGCCAAAAACAAAACGATAAAATCCCTAAACTTATTAAAATTAAACTAAAATATTATGGCGTCGAAAATGTACTGAACCACAAGTTGTAACGGAAATAAATAAAATCCTTGTGGCAATAAATTGTAGGAACTCGCCATTGTAGTTAAAAAACTTTTACTTTTAATAACTTCATAAATGAATGAATTGGTAGTAACTATAAAAAGAACATAGTATTTGTTCCTTGATATGCCTTTATAGGTATTTTTTTTAATTGTTGATAGGGTTGCGCTTGACCATTATCTCACCTGATGAAAAAGGATTATGTAGCCGACGATGGAGCACGCTTATATAAAAGCAATCTATTCACTCCTGCCTTAAAGACCCTTTCACCGTAGCTATCAAGAAACAATAATATAATATAATATTCTACAACTATCACACAACGCCGTCTAGTCCCAAGCTAAGCAGAGCTTATGAGTACTAGACAACTCATAAATATAGTTATTTCTAAATACATCCATAATACAGATAAATTACACCCAGACACAGAACAAATGATCATGCTCATCACACAGACATTTATCCTGGGTGGGAATCGAACCCACGACCTCCGGCATAGCAGCCAGGGCCACTAACCACTAGACCAACAGGCCAATCAAACAAAGACTCCGGCAGAGAATTCCACTCCTCACCTATACTTACGCCCAATGAATACGTTCCTAAAACATTTTGTGCATTTAGTGATTGAGCAAAAATAGCACCTGTTTGTGTAACTCGACAAGATTATTCATGATATCAGGGTTTTTTTTTTGTTTTTTTTTTTTTTTTTCGATGGGAAAATCATCTTATGACAACCCCCGCTCTTGGGCGGAGCGGGAGATAGTGTCAGACTCTTACTGACTAAAAAACCCATCCCGTTCCTTCAAGCCTTCATACCGGGGCTCGAGCGCCCTTTCGGATAACCCTGGCCCGAGTAGGCATGATATCAGGGTTAAAATCGTGAAATATAATCCATCATTAAAAGGTTTCTATATATTCCGACAACACTGCTGAATAATTTATTTTACCTTAAGATCAGAACCGAAGAAACTCATTATCCTCATTCAATCATATACCTCTACAGATCACAAGCACAAAATAGATAGGTACAGAAGTCAATCTACATACAAAGCACGCTCGAACAACGCACACATAGCCACCGCTCACGGACACGATATCTCGGCTAAATCGCCTGGCCCCACTCGTACAGTTCGGCGCAATGCGCTGACCCTAGCGCGGTCGCCTAGCGTAGGTATAAAAAGTGAAGTACATACATGAGATTGACTTCTGTACTTATCTATTTTGTGCCACAAGGTTTTGTATTTTTTCTGGTCCTTTGGTCGACAAACACTCTTAATGAATGAAAGTGTGGAAAGCAGAAACTTTGGAACTGGAAAAAAAAAACATTTGTAACTGGAAAAAATCCATTTGTAACTGGAAAAAATCTATTTGAAAAGCGTCTGACTGGAACGGAGTAATTTGTTCCTGGACATCAAAGGGACGGGATGTTTACGGTGTATTGGGGCCATGAATTGTATTTTTTTGGGGTAAATCTTCAAAAGAAAAGGGTCAAGCCTATCTTTTCTTCACGAACAATTTCACTTAAATTAAGTTAAACATTTTACTACCTGTTGCCAGTGGCTTCGCTCGCTTGAAAGTAGAAAATTATCGCAAGGGAACATACTCCCAAGTTAAAAAGTATCCTATGTGTTATTCCAGGGCTAGAGGAGCCAAGTTGATAATCTGCAATCGTTAACGCTAGTAGAAAACTTCAAATGTACGGGAATGACGTCACTTCAAAGCTCAGTCACGTGGTCAGAACAAAAGATTCGGGAGCGTGGCCAACTCGAGGCGTCCGACGCAAGAGTAACGGTGGTAACTTAGCTAGGGGGGCAGGACCCCTATTCAAGTTGATAATCTGCAATCGTTAACGCTAGTAGAAAACTTCAAATATACGGGAATGACGTCACTTCAAAGCTCAGTCACGTGGTCTGAACAAAAGATTCGGGGGCGTGGCCAACTCGAGGCGTTCGACGCAAGCGACACGGTTGTAATTTGGCTAGGAAAGCTGAACATAATCTACAAGCGTACCAAGTTTCATCAAAATCTGTTGAGCCGTTCAAGCATAAAAATTAAAAAAGTTACACACACACTCACACACCATCGCTTTCATAATATTAAGTGGTGTGATTGTGGAAAAAAACGTTCTGAAGAAACATTAAACGAAATGATTAAAGGATTCGTGGGAAGGCACGTCGCGACAATATAACACCTAAGCTAACGCCATTTTTTAGAAATTGATTTAGAGGTTCGTATCCAATGACTTATGTGTGAAACTGGTTTCTGCTAGCGGTTTAACTCAGATAAAAAGCACCATATGTTTTTTCCGGCGTTAAAGTTCAAGCTTACTTCGTACCTTTCATCAAAATCGATCCAGCAGTTTAACCATGAAAGCGTAACAGATAGAGTTACTCTCTCATTTATAATATTACTTTATATGATCGACGATACGCTGTTGCATTTTCACATCGCGCCAATTACTTGGGACCTTAACAGTTATGGGCATATACTAATCATTAACATAATCATTTCTTTTAAGCTATTGCATAGCTTCTATCGCGGGCCTTGAGCGTGGAGACCGAATCCAGAAATTCCGTAACGAAAATAACCTAACACCCCCCACTCATTTGTTTTTTGAGCGTAGTGACCGATAAGAAAACAAATGAGCGAACAATCAATCAAAATTCAATTCAATGTGTGAAAGTGTAACTTCAATTGATATCAAAGAAAAAAAAACAAAGGAAAAAAAATACTGCATAAATAAAATAAATAAATAATTATAATTGCATAAGTTGATAAAAATGCTATGCAATAGCTTTACCGCGGCAGTCCCCGAGTGCCACACGTTTTTTTTTTATTTATTAACGTAAACTAAGAAAAATTGCTTTGCATTAGTATTTAACTAGATTAATATATTTATAAAAGGAGAGACTGACAGACTAATATATCAACGCACAGCCGTAACTAAAAGTTGCGAATGTGATGTTGTTGTATGTAATATTTTTTTTTAGACAAAAGTGTTAATCGCACAAAAAAATCAAATCTTGATAATGTTGTTCATGAATCTATAATAATAAACATATTTTTTTTCACACCAATTAGTTAACATGGTCTTTACCGAGGAGTAGGCTCCAGAAAGTCACTGTTTTAAGACACTTTTCGGGCGCTTGGGCCTTAAAATGTTCCCACTGCTAGGACTCAGAACTCTTCTACAGGAGAGGGGATGGGCCGTAATCCGCCACACGGACCTAGTGCAAAATTGGTGGATGTCAAAATGTTTTCGAAATTTTTGGTTCTAAGACATGCCAGTTTCCTCAGGATGTTTTTTTTTTACCGTTTTGAGAGCAGCAGTGATGAAAAACTACCACAAAGTAATGCGCCTGGCTGGGTTTGAACCCACGTCCTTACAACTTGTGAGTCGAGGCAGTTAACGTTGTGCAAGCACTGTCATTATAAGTTTTTATCAAACCTTTCTCACAGACGAAGTCACTGGGAAAGTATTTAGTATACAGAACAACCATAACCTAATCATGATATACCTTTCTGTACCGAAACACGTACACACAAACACGTTCTACTATAAGTACCAACAATAAAAAAGAATGGACTGAAAAATGCTCTATAAAAATGTTTCAGAGCTTGTATTAAAGTTAATGGCAATGAATTTGGCAGTACACTAAAATATCCCGTTTCAAAATGATTAAATATTCAAAGACAATGAATAACAAAAATTGGTCAAGTGTGACTTGAACTCGCATACGAAGAGTTCCGTTGAAATCCAGCAAAAAAACACCGACAAAATAACGTTTCTTGTATGAAAACCCCTTTGGAGGTAGACGGAACAGAGAGTAGAGTGCCGCAAACCTCCATTGAAAAGGGAGGATTCTCCGACCGTGTTATATCAGGTAGGCAACTGCCCGATAGATGATTTCGGGCTGTCGTATATGTTCAAATCGCGCAGAGAACTTTGATTGCGCGATGCAGGGTTGGTTCTCTTGTGACACTATAGATGTTGCTACACCCCCTTAAATTTTTAACTTTATTTTAATTTCAATTTTGCTATTTGTTGTTGTAGTGGCAATGAAAATACATAATGCTGTGAAAGTTTCAACTCTCTATCTCTTACGGTTTATAAGATATAACCCGTTGAAAGACGGACAGACAGAAAGACGGACGGACAGAGGCTTGGTAATGGAGTCCCGTTGGCACCTTCGGTAAAGCCTCCGGCATGAGGTGTCTTCACCCCTAGGTTGGGCAGGAGTCGCATGAGGGCAGCTCCAGCTGGCCCGGTCCATACCAGTTTGGGAGCCAGACGTCGGTAACAGAACGAGCCCCAAGAAATTCATCGACGATCCATCACCGATGTGAACCCCTTCTACTGTTATTTGAAAATCCGTCGATGACGCGTTCCGAGAGCCATAAAAACACATGGCCTCGGACTTATGCAGTGTCACCTCGAGTACCAATTGCTGGATCCGCTCAACGACTTTCGCAACCCCACGTGTCGCTAGTTCGGCCGTCGCCTGATGTGACTCCCTCTGTGCTACCGGCGTGTCGTCAGCGTTGCACGTAGTCACCTGATGTTGCACAAGGGCGGTACTAGGACATCTCTCGCCGTTTCCACTGTCCCTGGTGACCAGGGTAGATGATGAACCTGTCCGTCTGGTAGGCCTTGATCACACGATGGAGGTAGGTAGGCACCCGGTTATGGCCGGAGTGCACCCCCAAGGCAGGGAAGGCGTTGGAAGTCTCCACAGGCACCGATAAGACGACCCTGCCTAGGGACAACGCATCCCCCGTCCTAGGCTCATATGCGCATGATTTCGTCAACCGTAGAGCGCCCTCTGCAGTAGCCGAACTAGCTGTTTGCAAATCTGGCCCCACCCGCACTAGATGCGTGATGAGGTGGTCTGCAATTACTCTTTCAAAGAGCTTATCCACCTCGTCGAGCAGCACGATGGGCATGTGGACGTAGAGTCCGCAGGGCGCCCCGGCTTCACCATCAAGACCAGTTTCCTCGTCTTTCAAAAAAGTGGAGACTGGCCTCTCGCCACACATGCGCTGAAAAGCCCTTAATTGAGGCCCGAGATCCTCCGTGACCAGAACCTAGGTTTTCCCAAGCAAGCCAACGTTTGTCGGATCAGTTAGTAATATAGAATTTTTGTTTAAAGAATAAATATGGTGGTCCAATCCAGTTTATAATTTTCCATGGCGAGACGGATTTTTTTTTTCGTTTCCTGAAAAAAAAATTTGTGGAAGGTTGTTCAGTTTCGTCTACTGAGCAAGCCCTTAAAGTTTGTGGAGGGCTGTCCCTTACACCTTGTATGATTTGTAAAATTATGATATCATTACATTAAAATTGAATTGTTATTCATCCGATTTACAAATAATTTAAATAAATTGGACAGTATTTTAAAATAGATTAATTATGTAACTCATAAATCAACGATGTCAAGGGGATAACATTGATTTATAGGCAATAATGATTAATTAAAATTATTTCTCAAATATTTTTTTTATTAATTGAAAAATCGGCCCCTAGAAATGTTATTCCTTAAGGTTTAATTAGTCTCAATGTTTAGTCAAGTCGCTATATCAGTAAACAATGTCTAACTGCTTACGGTTGTGTATCTCTGATTTTCATATATAATTACGAGTACTAGCTAACTCAATATGAATTATTATCAAAGAAAATTATAGGGGGTAGGGTTTGGAAGGTAGAAAATAGCTTACGACCTATTCTTAGAAATGTCAAAATAAATATACAGAACAAGGTTCATAGAAATACAGTCAAGCCGTTTCAGAAGAATTCGATAACAAATTACTGTGACACGAGATAAGATAAATGTCATGTTTTTTTTTTTGCATTTTACCAGTGTTATGTTCCAGTGCTATTTCCATTAGAATGCAGATATAAAGAACACATTCTATTGTACATTATTTAGTAGCAAATGTATTGAGTCAGCCTTCTGTGCTAAGCTTTTAATCCTCATTATTTATTCTTAACTATTTAATAAGCTTTTAACATTTTCAATTTAATTTAATTTGCAGTGATAAAAATCTTAATGTATTTGACGTATTTGATTCTATTTTTGTGTTATGTTAAATTGATAATACTCTAATATTATGTAATGATAGAATATATTTCTCAAGGCAGCAGTAATACTATGGTGAGCGCTATATACGCCGTAATTGTCATGTGCATTAGTCCCTATTGTTTATAAGATTTTTCTTTTATGTAAAATTTATGTGATGTGGCTGTACTAAATGAAATAAATAAATAAGCTTTTTTTTTCAAGTTGAGAAATCATTCAATGACTTTTCACGCTTTAATTCAGAGTGAGATAGCGTTTTTTTTTTTATGGTGGGAAAATCATCTAATGGCAACCCCCGCTCTTGGGCGGAGCGGGAGTTAGTGTCAGACTCTTACTGACCAAAAAACCCATCCCGTTCCTTCAAGCCTTCATTAAGCTCGATTTACTTCCCTTGGTTAGTCAAGTCTTCTTCTTCTTCCTGCCCTTGTCCCATTTTATTTGGGGTCGGCGCAACACGTTTTTTTCTTCCATTCTGTCCTGTCACTCGTCACGCTATCACTAACTCCCTTTTCTTTCATATCACTTCTCACACAATCCATCCATCTTTTCTTTGGCCTCCCTCTCCCTCTCCATCCATCCACATGTAAATTCATAACTCTTTTAGCAACATGCTTTTCATCTCTCCTCTTTACATGACCATACCAAGACAAACGATTTCCTTTCAACCTTTCAGTCACTGGCGCCACTTTCAAACTTCCCCTAATATACTCATTTCTCACTTTATCCATTCTCGTCACACCACACATCCATCTTATCATTCTCATCTCCGCTACATGCAATCTTTTTTCATCCGTCTTTTTCACAGCCCAACATTCTGATCCATACAGTATGACAGGCCTTATCACGGACTTGTAGATTTTACCCTTCAACTTGAGGGGCATCCGTGGGTCACAAGTTGGTTAGTCAAGTATTACTACAATAACATTCTTAGCTCTATTTTCCAAGACCAATCTCAATGATTCCGCATATTGTCAAGTCGTGTAAACACTTCGGATACGAAACTACTTACACCAATTCACTAGGAAACAAACAGCCATTGAACTTCACTCATAAAAACCAACAAATATTTTATTGTAAATCCTTTCTGAATATGAACAGAATACCTGGAAAAGATCTCCATTTGTCTGGAAAGGTAAAATCCAACTTCTAGCCTCGAGGGAAATCAGAATGCATTTACCGTCCACCTGATGTAATGCTTCTTTATCTTGTCACAATACGTGCAGAGAAATCTTATTTGCATTATATTATAATTTCTTTATTTTTTTCTTTATTGCTTCTCAGAAAAGGGTAATAATTGCCTCCGTTAAGTTAATTAACAGTGTCTTATTAAACAAGGGGTTTATTGAGTAAAGGGTCAAGCGCCCGAAAAGTGCCATAAAACAGTGATTTTCTGAGGCCTACTCCTCCGTAACGGCTAGGTCAATTGGTTTGAAAAAAATATATGTTTATTATAGATTTATGAACAATAATATCAACATTTGATTTTTTCGTGCAATTAATACTTTTGTCAAAAAAAAATATTTAGCAATTTCGCAACTTTTCGCAACTTTTCCCTACTCCTTCGAAACGGCTTGGACCTTTAGAAACATTTTTACACATAAAAATTGGTGGTTAAATATTCTTCAAAGTGAACATTGCATATGTAAATCAATCAATATCTCGCAGAGAAAATGGATTTAAAGCGCTTTCCGGGCGCTGCTGGCCGCAAATAAATGCACAGATTTGCGTACTGCCGCCTAGGCAAGAGTTGCGTTCACATAATTTCGGCCAGATGGTTCAAGGGACTATACGCCTTAAGGGTGAATAGGTTAACTAGGCAAGCGTGCTCCATCGCCGAACACATTGTCGCTTGCCATCAGGTGAGATAGTGGTCAAACGCGAGATTACCTACATTATCTACACTAATATATAATAAAAAAGTAAAGTTGTTTCTTTTTTTGTTTGTAAGAGGCAATCTCTAAAAGTGCTGTCCGATTGCGAAAATGTTTTTCACCGATAGAATACTGCTTTATTCCTGAGTGACCTATCTATTTTGTATGTACGTAGACGAAGCCGCGGGCAAAAGCTAGTCAATAATAATAACAATAAACAAGCTATTAAAAGATTTAAAATTATTGGGATTCATTTTTTTTTTAAGAAATCATATTTTTTATAACTTCTTCCCACTCTGGGTGGAGAGAGAGTGACAGAAATTTACTGACTAAAACCCACCTGTTTTCCTTCAGTTGGCGGTGACTGTTTCATGCAATCCCGGAGGTAACCTGGAAATCGCGAAAATTAATCAGCTTTTTTCGATATCTGAAAATTAATGTACTAGTAGCAGATTTTTTTTTTATGTAAGCTATTTTTTTTTTTCAAGCCCACAAAAGGCACGGTTACCTGCACTCTGTTTGACGATGAAATACAATTCAAATAACATAATTTCTACCACTGTTTTATTCATTTATTAAATATGTGTTCGCAAATTCATACTTTTTTGGTCCTTTGTTAATTAATATACTCGTAGTATAGGTATATAAGCATCTATTTCTTACTTCCCAATTATAACGTCGTTGAATCAATACCAACCACATCCCTGTTCAGAGTTAATAACAATATACAGGGTGACTTTTTCAAGCGTTGAGTATCAAGCCAAATCCAAAAATATGAGAAATACAAGGTGCAGTTTTAAAACTGCACAATATTTCAGGAGGTTGTAATAAAACTCATAAATAATCATATAAAAATACGATACCTGGTCAATAATCAGTAAAACTTGTTATTTTATTTTTTTAATTTTAACCGTTTTTCAGAATAACTCTCTAAATAAACTTCTTAAAAAAATACAGAATCACCCGTTGCGATTTATCGCACGCCGTGTCACTGTGTGTGTGAGTGCATCAACCTGTACGAGGCTCCGCCCACTTATTTTACGAAATGAATAATTTAACCTTAGATGTAGATCGAATTCGATGATCATAATGTACATTAATGTCTTAAATTTCGCTATTTAATTACTCGCTTTTAAGCATCATCACAATGTGAAAATCTTTTAAAAGTCACGTTGACGTCGCGTCGATAGGTACTTACGTATCAGCTGATGAATAAAATGTTAGGCCGAGATCAATAAACCTTATGAGGCGTCCGTGCCTCCGTCCGTAGGTATCATAGAGCGCGCGCGCTCGAGATTTAGATACGCAGTGGTACATGAACGTACCTACCAGACGCAGTGTCATTCTCAAGGTCAGTTTTCCGTAATAATTTCGTTTTTATTTGTAGATTAAATTGGTGGATGTGAAATTTCCCTTCGTACTTTTTAATGGGCTGAGGACCGACAAAAAACACTTCAAGATAATTTGTGCTATTTACGTAGATAGGTAGGTTTTTAAGTGATTTATCTTGCCTGTTAGGTAGGTATTTTTACCGTAGTTAAAATTTTTAAATCAATTTATTTACACTAATCAAATTGATTCGGCTAACAACGTATTTACAAATGACTTTTTATGTACTTACTAATAAAATAAAATAAATACCTAAGCAGGTACTTATGTTACCTGGAGGTGTTGTTCAAACAGACAGCAGTCTAGCACGACGTTGCTGATTTTCTTTTAATTTCGTAGCACAAACACATTCGTTTTAAAGTGTCGAAAGCACTAATCACTAGTGATCACCTTTTCACGTAACGTACTTGCCGACCGTAGTGAGGAAACCAAACCGTAGACCAGCATCCCGCGTGCTGGCCCGTGGCTCTCGCTTGAAGTATTCCAGGATATTTTCCTGCAAGGCGACAAGCAGGCCTTCGTTGCCGCAACCGTCAGCAAGCCGGGGAACGCCGAATCGTCGAAACTCGCGGAGTCTTTGCGTAGCAGCCAGTATTACCCTTTGAGATGGACGTTACGATGTTTCCACTGATAGCATACAAGCGGACTATCTCCACCAACTCTACATTGGAGTATTGGTCTGTCATCTTTCATCACTAGATACCGCAACCGTTAACCGAAGGCGCTGTGGGCGAATATTGCAAGCGCGTGTATGCACACGTCGGCGACGTCAGTTACACTAAACATGATCGATTGATCGATGGCGCGGGGGCGTGGCTAGGGTGTGTCGTGCGGGAGATTATTGGTGCTTTACGTTGCGTGTATGTGTGTGAAAGCGCGGTTTAAATAATGGTGCGTTTGTGTGTGTGAAAGCGCGGTTATAAGGGAGGTATCAGACTAGCAGAGTTTATAAAAAAGGTAGTTCACACATACCGATTTCCATATATAAGAAAAAAAATACCTACTCATTTTATTATTGATTTGGGTCGAGAATCACTAACATAATTACCTCCTGAATTTTTTTGCACCTTTAAAACTGCACCTTGTATAATGAAAAACTCTCAGAGGAGTATCGGGCCTGATTTTGTTAAAAACTAACACCGCATTATTAGATTTTCGAAAAATCTATATTCTGTATAAAAATACACACACAGGTACCGCAAATAAAGATCAAATTGTAAGAAGTAGAAGAAATCAATACATGGTCAATCAAAGAACAGAGGTTTTGTGGTCTCACATTACCTAATTTCAATTTGTGTAAATCTTTATTTTTTTAAGAATTATTTTTCGATTTTGGTTTTCATTAAATTCGAACACGACATTTGTGGCTCCTAATTTTGAATCCGGCCATCAATGGTCACTTGAAAAAATCACCCTATATAGCGCCCGTTGTTCAATCAGTAAAGCAATATTCACGAGGTACAAGACGATATTGCATCCGACTGTTATCCAAACAAAGCTATAATGAATAACGATATAGAAAGCGAATCTTTATTTAGGAAGACACAAAATAATAATATTAATAGGATATTGAAGAAAAATAATAATACCCCACTATTTTCTCACCAATACTATCTTGACCCTAACTAAGCAGAGCTTGTGGTATGAGTACTAGATAACAGATAAACATACAGCTACATTTTTAAATAAATACATTACCTACATAAATTACTCAGACCAAAAACAAATGATCGTGCTCATCACACAAACATTTCCTTTCAGTTGGAATCCGACCGATGACTTCCGAATTATGAATTAGAAAGCCAACTCTTCGTGCTGTGCTGTTGCTAGGGCTATGTCTTGTTTAAACTCTAGCTTTTGCCCGCGTACATTAAATATAGCCTCAGGAATAAAGCAGCTTTCTATCCGTGAAAGAATTTTATCAATCGGGCCAGTATCCCTAGCCAAGTTGCAAATCTGCAATAGTTAACTTACACTTAACTTACACTTCGGTGAGTGTGCGTTGGAATTGCACAATTTAATTCCGCCAAGTCCGTTCCATCATCGGACCACTAGACGCACGGCGTTGCGCCATCGGTACATGGTGGATATCCCACCCATTCGTACAAAGCGTTTTGGAAACACATTCATTATGCGTACAGCTAAAGAGTGGAATTCCCTGCTGGAGTCTGTGTTTCCTGATAGCTACAACCTAGGGGTCTTTAAGTCAAGAGTGAATAGGTTACTTCTAGGTAAGCGTGCTCCATCGTCGGCCTCATCATCACTTACCATCAGGTGAGATAGTGATCAAACGCGAGCCTACCAATAATAAAAAAAAAGACGGGTTGCACTCCGGGAGTGCCGGCAGAAGTGAAAACTTGATTATTAACGTTGAGCATGTTTGATATTTTGGAATGGTTAGGGAATAATTTTGCACCAATTGCTTTATCAGTATAAAAGTACTATCATTTATGTGGTAGAATACAATATTCATTTATTGCGCTATCGTACACAAACATGACAATTTATATTACATTAAAAATTTAACACTTTAAAACTATTACAATTATTTTACATTAAAAAGTTTATCTCTCCGAAAAACTACTGAGGTGTCAAGGGACACCCGGATGGAACGAAGTTCCGTTCTGGCTTGCTTTCTATAAGAGAGAGAAAGAGAGAAAGACAGAGAAACATGCGCACGCCGCACGGCTTACAATAAGCTTACTATAGAAAAAGTGTCGTTACAACTTTTCGTGAGAATTTTTTCCGTCTAGCCAATACAATATAACTAAAAAATACTATCCTATTTTATGTACATTTTGACAGCACTATTTCAACATCTTCGAAACCATGAAAACGACACTCATGACGAAAAAGTTGATAATTTCTGACATCTGGCTCTTAGATTTACATTTTGACAGCACTATCGGCTTCAACAACCTCGAAAACCATGAAAAAGACACTCATATCGAAAAAGTTGATAATTTATTGCAGCCACCATCTTAGATTTAAATTTTGACAGTACTATCGGTTTCAACACCCTCGAAAACCACGAAAACGACACCCATGAGGAAAAAGTTGATAATTTCTTGCAGCCGCCATCTTGGATTTACATTTTGACAATACTATCGGTTTCAACAGCCTTGAAAACCATGAAAACGACACCCATGACGAAAAATTTAATAATTTTTTGCAGCCGCCATCTTGGATTTATATTTTGACAGTACTATCGGTTTCAACACCCTCGAAAACCATGAAAACGACACCCATGACGGAAAATTTGATAATTTCTTGCAGCCGCCATCTTGGATTTATATTTTGACAGTACCATCGGTTTCAACACCCTCGAAAACCATGAAAACGACACCCATGACGAAAAAGTTGATAATTTCTTGCAGCCGCCATCTTGGATTTACATTTTGACAGTACCATCGGTTTCCACGCCCTCGAAAACCATGAAAACGACACCCATGAGGAAAATGTTGATAATTTCTTGCAGCCGCCATCTTGGATTTACATTTTGACAATACTATCGGTTTCAACACCCTCGAAAACCACGAAAACGACACCCATGACGGAAAATTTGATAATTTCTTGCAGCCGCCATCTTGGATTTATATTTTGACAGTACCAACGGTTTCAACACCCTCGAAAACCATGAAAACGACACCCATGACGAAAAAGTTGATAATTTCTAGCAGCCGCCATCTTGGATTTATATTTTGACAGTACCATCGGTTTCAACACCCTCGAAAACCATGAAAACGACACCCATGACGGAAAATTTGATAATTTCTTGCAGCCGCCATCTTGGATTTACATTTTGACAGTACCATCGGTTTCAACACCCTCGAAAACCATGAAAACGACACCCATGACGGAAAATTTGATAATTTCTTGCAGCCGCCATCTTGGATTTATATTTTTACAGTACCAACGGTTTCAACACCCTCGAAAACCATGAAAACGACACCTATGACGGAAAAGTTGATAATTTCTTGCAGCCGCCATCTTGGATTTATATTTTGACAGTACCATCGGTTTCAACACCCTCGAAAACCATGAAAACGACACCCATGATGGAAAAGTTAATAATTTCTTGCAGCCGCCATCTTGGATTTACATTTTGACAGTATTATCGGTTTCAACACCCTCGAAAACCACGAAAACGACACCCATGACGAAAAATTTGATAATTTCTTGCAGCCGCCATCTTGGATTTATATTTTGACAGTACCATCGGTTTCAACGCCCTCGAAAACCATGAAAACGACACCCATGACGAAAAAGTTGATAATTTCTAGCAGCCGCCATCTTGGATTTATATTTTGACAGTACCATCGGTTTCAACACCCTCGAAAACCATGAAAACGACACCCATGACGAAAAAGTTGATAATTTCTTGCAGCCGCCATCTTGGATTTACATTTTGACAGTACCATCGGTTTCCACGCCCTCGAAAACCATGAAAACGACACCCATGAGGAAAAAGTTGATAATTTCTTGCAGCCGCCATCTTGGATTTACATTTTGACAATACTATCGGTTTCAACACCCTCGAAAACCACGAAAACGACACCCATGGCGAAAAAGTTGATAATTTCTTGCAGCCGCCATCTTGGATTTACATTTTGACAGTACCATCGGTTTCCACGCCCTCGAAAACCATGAAAACGACACCCATGACGGAAAATTTGATAATTTCTTGCAGCCACCATCTTGGATTTACATTTTGACAGTACCATCGGTTTCAACACCCTCGAAAACCATGAAAAAGACACCCATGACGAAAAAGTTGATAATTTCTTGCAGCCGCCATCTTGGATTTATATTTTGACAGTACCATCGGTTTCAACACCCTCGAAAACCATGAAAACGACACCCATGACATAAAAGTTGATAATTTCTTGCAGCCGCCATCTTGGATTTATATTTTGACAGTAAAAGTGTCGGTACAATTTTTCGTGAGAATTTTTTCCGTCTAGCCCCCTTTCACAACGCGCGATAAGGGATAGCTGTCTACTCTCCATCCGTCTTACGCTTTTTCGATCAGGTCACGTGTCCTGACGCGAGTTTAAGATTTTATACCCATTACAGAAAAAGTGCTCAACGCCGCTAAAGAAGTTTTCACTTCAAAAAAAAGTTAACGCTAGTAGAAAGCTTCAAATGTATAGGAATGAAGTCATCTCAACGCTCAGTCGCTTGGTCAGAACAAAGATTTGGTGGCAAGGTCAACTCGAAGCGTTCGACGCAAACGAAACGGTTGTAACTTGGCTAGGGGGGCAGTACTTCCAGAGATTACCTCCTACAAACAAAAAAAAAAAAGACGGGTTGCACTCCGGGAGTGCCGGCAGAAGTGAAAACTTGATTATTAACGTTGAGCATGTTTGATATTTTGGAATGGTTAGGGAATAATTTTGCACCAATTGCTTTATCAGTATAAAAGTACTATCATTTATGTGGTAGAATACAATATTCATTTATTGCGCTATCGTACACAAACATGACAATTTATATTACATTAAAAAATTAACACTTTAAAACTATTACAATTATTTTACATTAAAAAGTTTATCTCTCCGAAAAACTACTGAGGTGTCAAGGGACACCCGGATGGAACGAAGTTCCGTTCTGGCTTGCTTTCTATAAGAGAGAGAAAGAGAGAAAGACAGAGAAACATGCGCACGCCGCACGGCTTACAATAGCTTACTATAGAAAAAGTGTCGTTACAACTTTTCGTGAGAATTTTTTCCGTCTAGCCAATACAATATAACTAAAAAATACTATCCTATTTTATGTACATTTTGACAGCACTATTTCAACATCTTCGAAACCATGAAAACGACACTCATGACGAAAAAGTTGATAATTTCTGACATCCGCCATCTTAGATTTACATTTTGACAGCACTATCGGCTTCAACAACTTCAAAAACCATGAAAAAGACACCCATATCGAAAAAGTTGATAATTTATTGCAGCCACCATCTTAGATTTAAATTTTGACAGTACTATCGGTTTCAACACCCTCGAAAACCACGAAAACGACACCCATGACGAAAAAGTTGATAATTTCTTGCAGCCGCCATCTTGGATTTACATTTTGACAGTACCATCGATTTCCACGCCCTCGAAAACCATGAAAACGACACCCATGACGAAAAATTTGATAATTTCTTGCAGCCGCCATCTTGGATTTATATTTTGACAGTACTATCGGTTTCAACACCCTCGAAAACCATGAAAACGACACCCATGACGGAAAATTTGATAATTTCTTGCAGCCACCATCTTTGATTTATATTTTGACAGTACCATCGGTTTCAACACCCTCGAAAACCATGAAAACGACACCCATGACGGAAAATTTGATAATTTCTTGCAGCCACCATCTTGGATTTATATTTTGACAGTTCTATCGGTTTCAACACCCTCGAAAACCATGAAAACGACACCCATGACGGAAAAGTTAATAATTTCTTGCAGCCGCCATCTTGGATTTACATTTTGACAGTACTATCGGTTTCAACACCCTCGAAAACCACGAAAACGACACCCATGACGAAAAAGTTGATAATTTCTTGCAGCCGCCATCTTGGATTTACATTTTGACATTACCATCGGTTTCCACGCCCTCGAAAACCATGAAAACGACACCCATGACGGAAAATTTGATAATTTCTTGCAGCCACCATCTTGGATTTATATTTTGACAGTACCATCGGTTTCAACACCCTCGAAAACCATGAAAACGACACCCATGACGGAAAATTTGATAATTTCTTGCAGCCACCATCTTGGATTTATATTTTGACAGTTCTATCGGTTTCAACACCCTCGAAAACCATGAAAACGACACCCATGACGGAAAAGTTAATAATTTCTTGCAGCCGCCATCTTGGATTTACATTTTGACAGTACTATCGGTTTCAACACCCTCGAAAACCACGAAAACGACACCCATGACGAAAAAGTTGATAATTTCTTGCAGCCGCCATCTTGGATTTACATTTTGACATTACCATCGGTTTCCACGCCCTCGAAAACCATGAAAACGACACCCATGACGGAAAATTTGATAATTTCTTGCAGCCACCATCTTGGATTTATATTTTGACAGTACCATCGGTTTCAACACCCTCGAAAACCACGAAAACGACACCCATGGCGAAAAAGTTGATAATTTCTTGCAGCCGCCATCTTGGATTTACATTTTGACAGTACCATCGGTTTCAACACCCTCGAAAACCACGAAAACGACACCCATGGCGAAAAAGTTGATAATTTCTTGCAGCCGCCATCTTGGATTTACATTTTGACAGTACTATCGGTTTCAACACCCTCGAAAACCACGAAAACGACACCCATGACGAAAAAGTTGATAATTTCTTGCAGCCGCCATCTTGGATTTACATTTTGACAGTACTATCGGTTTCCACGCCCTCGAAAACCATGAAAATGACACCCATGACGGAAAATTTGATAATTTCTTGCAGCCACCATCTTGGATTTATATTTTGACAGTACCATCGGTTTCAACACCCTCGAAAACCACGAAAACGACACCCATGGCGAAAAAGTTGATAATTTCTTGCAGCCGCCATCTTGGATTTACATTTTGACAGTACCATCGGTTTCCACGCCCTCGAAAACCATGAAAACGACACCCATGACGGAAAATTTGATAATTTCTTGCGGCCACCATCTTGGATTTATATTTTGACAGTACTATCGGTTTCAACACCCTCGAAAACCATGAAAACGACACCCATGACGGAAAAAATAATAATTTCTTGCAGCCGCCATCTTGGATTTACATTTTGACAGTATTATCGGTTTCAACGCCCTCGAAAACCATGAAAACGACACCCATGACGAAAAAGTTGATAATTTCTAGCAGCCGCCATCTTGGATTTATATTTTGACAGTACCATCGGTTTCAACACCCTCGAAAACCATGAAAACGACACCCATGACGAAAAAGTTGATAATTTCTTGCAGCCGCCATCTTGGATTTACATTTTGACAGTACTATCGGTTTCAACACCCTCGAAAACCACGAAAACGACACCCATGACGGAAAATTTGATAATTTCTTGCGGCCACCATCTTGGATTTATATTTTGACAGTACTATCGGTTTCAACACCCTCGAAAACCATGAAAACGACACCCATGACGAAAAAGTTGATAATTTCTTACAGCCGCCATCTTGGATTTATATTTTGACAGTACCATCGGTTTCAACACCCTCGAAAACCATGAAAACAACACCCATGACGAAAAAGTTGATAATTTCGTGCAGCCGCCATCTTGGATTTACATTTTGACAGTACCATCGGTTTCCACGCCCTCGAAAACCATGAAAACGACACCCATGACGGAAAATTTGATAATTTCTTGCAGCCGCCATCTTGGATTTACATTTTGACAGTACTATCGGTTTCAACACCCTCGAAAACCATGAAAACGACACCCATGACGAAAAATTTGATAATTTCTTGCAGCCGCCATCTTGGATTTATATTTTGACAGTACCATCGGTTTCAACACCCTCGAAAACCATGAAAACGACACCCATGACGAAAAAGTTGATAATTTCTTGCAGCCGCCATCTTGGATTTATATTTTGACAGTAAAAGTGTCGGTACAATTTTTCGTGAGAATTTTTTCCGTCTAGTCCCCTTTCACAACGCGCGATAAGGGATAGCTGTCTACTCTCCATCCGTCTTACGCTTTTTCGATCAGGTCACGTGTCCTGACGCGAGTTTAAGATTTTATACCCATTACAGAAAAAGTGCTCAACGCCGCTAAAGAAGTTTTCACTTCAAAAAAACAAACTAAACCTCTTTATAATATTCGCAGCTTCGCCCGCGTACATAAAATATTACCACATAGGCTAAAGCACTCAGGAATAAAGCAGCTTTCTATCGGCGAAAAAAATTTTGCAGTCGGAGCAGTACTTTCAGATATTACCTGAGGTAAAGTTTGTTTTTTTTGTTTGTAGAAGGTAATCTCTGAAAATACTGGTCCGGTTATTTCACACCTATAAAATGCTGCTTTATTCTTGAGTGACATGGGCTATATTTTATGTAGGCAGGCGAAGCCACTGGAAAAAGCTAGTACTTAATATTATGAAGAGGTAAAGTTTGTTTTTTTGTTTGTATGAGGCAATCTCTGAAAGTACTGATCCGATTGAGAAATTTTTTTCACCGATAGAAAGCTGTTTTATTCCTGAGTAACATAAGCTATACTTTATCTACATAAGTAGGCAAAGCCATGGGCAAAAGCTAGTCAAAACATCTTGAAATCGACCTACATATCACTGCTTACTCCGTGTAGTGCAGTCCTAAAGATGAGCAATTAGTCGCTATTGTCTGAGAGACGTCAATAATACAATACAATAATAATATTCCACAACTACCACACAACGCCGTCTAGTCCCAAGCTAAGCAGAGCTTGTGTTATGGGTACTAGACAACTGATAAACATACTTATATATTTCTAAATACATACATATTATATATAAATTACACCCAGACACAGAACAAATGATCATGCTCATCACATAAACATTTGTCCTGGGTGGGAATCGAACCCACGACCTCCGGCATAGCAGTCAGGGCCACTAACCACTAGACCAACAGGCCTGTCAAGACATCCCTCATGTGCTGTACAATGCATTGATTTTATCAATATTGAGGCTAGTGGGGATTATTGTTTGATTGAGATACGAATCTTGTGGTGGCTCTTGTAAACTGGTTCATAGGAGAATTGATAATAATCTTGTCATCTAATGAAAGAAGACTCTCTCTAACCAGTTGTTTTAAAAAAAGCTGTGGATATTTTGTCCAATAAGCAATAATAAGGAGAAAGATAAATTAATTTGGACTGAATTAAATATAAATTAATCAAATGGAATAACAATTAAGCTGAATTGAGTAGACATCAATTCTATTAAATTAAATTAATTGTATAATTTAAATTGTAAATTATACTGTAATTACTAAAAAAGTTATGAGTTTACACGTGGATGGATGGAGGGGAAGAGGGAGGACAAAGAAAAGATGGATGGATTGTGTGAGAAGCGATATGAAAGAAAAGGGAGTTAGTGATAGCGTGACGAGTGACAGGACAGAATGGAAGAAAAAAACGTGTTGCGCCGACCCCAAATAAAACGGGACTAGGGCAGGAAGATGATGACTGTATTGAATTAGAATAGATAATGTTGAATTAAATTGAATTATAATAAATTGTACTGAATTGAAATAAAAAAATATTGATGTAAATTAAATAGAATTAAGAAGAAATAAATTAAATTTTAAATGTTATGTTTAAATAAATTAACTAGCTGTGCCCGCGACTTCGTTCGCGTGGATTACAGGATTTTGAATTTATTTTTTCTAAAATAAAAGTAGCCTATGTTACTCCTTATTACATCAGCTACCTGCCAAAAAAAGGCCCGTCAAAAAATCGGTCTATCTATCTATCGGAGATTAGCCTGGACAAACAGACAGACAGACAGACAAAAATTGAAAAAAATATTATTTTGGTGTATGTATCGTATAAATATTCATATGCATGTAGTAAAAAGCAGTTATTTCAATATTACACACAGACACTCCAATTTTATTTATATGTATAGATGAATATTATTTTGTTTTACACGAAGCTTTCGCAGAAGGCACTGTATTCTGTAAACTCTTAACTCTTACCACAGTCCTTCACTGCTGTTATTCAAGTATTAAGATGTGGACATTGGAGTGGGTTACGTGTTTGTGCATCTAGCTTGAAGGTTTTCTTTATATTTTCTTTAGCATGTTCTGCTTTTTATCCCCAATAAAATATAATAAAAGTTAGGTACTTAGTGATTTTAACAAAATAACAGGCAAATCTAATAGGTATATAACAAAAATCTCGTGATTTATGTCTCTGTTTCTATGTTATTTCTGTCTATATGTTGTATTATAACTTCTGGAATGAATTGACCGAATTTTGTATTTGTTTTGCGTATATTAGGTAGGTCTGAGTACCTATAGTCGTAGGCCATTTTTACGTCCTGCCTCCATCCCATCCCCCTCCCCCCCATTTGTTAAAAATTGTATATGTATATGGCAGAACAATGTTTGTTGAGCCAGCTAGTTTAATATACATATAAAAATCTCGTGTCACAGTGTTTGTTATCAAACTCCTTCGTAACGGCTTGACTGGGTTTTATGAAATTTATTGTCTTCTACTTTGATAAACTATGTGGCGTTACAATATTTGCCGTTTCAGCTAGTAATATATAAACATAATAGCAAAATTAAAAAAATTAAATAACCCCCGACGCATAAAATCTCTATAAAGTAAAGGAACTGGTTAGGACAAATCTAATGAGCCCAATCTCGATGGGTTTACTAGTAAGCATTCAAGGGTTTTATCAACTACCTCCCAGTTCTATCATCAAGTCCTCGTCATAATGAGAAATGTATAGAACTGGTTAAGACGAATCTAATGAGCCCAAACTTGATGGATTTACTAGTAGGCATTCCAGGTTTCCATCAGCCACATCCCATTTCTACCATCAAGTCCTCGTCATCATGAGAAATGTATAGAACCAGGTTTAAATGAGCTAAAACTGGATGGGTTTACTAATAGGCAATCCAGGGTTACTTACCATCGAGCTCCATCATCAGACCAGCTCAATGGCTCGAGCATGTTCATGACTCATGAGTATTTCTAATATTAAGTTACACATACGTTTGAATGTAAAATAAACACTTATTATGTGTTTAAAATCTCTACTGCACCTAACAAACGAGCTGATGACCTTGAACACCTAAAGAGATCTTCATAAATTGTATCTAAGAACCATCTCGTTAACGTCAGCTATCAATTAAAAAAAAACACATCAAGATCGGTCCATTCGCTTAGGCGCTATGATGCCACAGATAGACACACAGATACACAGACACCCCTATTATAACACCCCTCTTTTCCGTCGGGGGTTAAAAATATAGTGTGTATTGAAGCTGCGCCAAAATAAATACAATTTAGGATGACTACTAGACACCTAGGGTAAGCTTTACAATAATCTTGGCAAAAACTAACAAAACAATTCCCAGCAAACAAAATACCTCTTAAAACAGAGAAGGTATCATTATTTACAGTTTAACTGCCGGTAAAAACGTAATCTCAGCAAATACTCCCTGGAGGGTAGAAAGAACGAATCTAAACGAATCCTGTTACATTTTTATACGGAATCCCGATCTCCAATCAAGAAACTGAGGGCCGAGAACAAGACATAAAGTGCAACAAAGATAAGTACAGAAGGTTAACTCCACACATCATCCATTATATCTTGTCCGATAGGTACCCAAATAAAAAAAAACATCTATGTGTTGCCATCTAGTCATCTCCTTCAAAGCTGACAGCCGGCACGGTTGGCGCAGCGGTTAAGGCCAGGTTCTACCATTTTATACTTTTTTAAATCTCTGGTGGAAATCCACAAATATAAAAGAAAACACCATAAACAAAATATTTTATTAAAAGTGATTAGACCAATCCTCAAGCCAAAATTCAAAATAAGATAATATAAATTAGTTGAAACAATTAAAAAAATTGCGAATTTGACTCTAACTTACGATTTCAAACATGTATGTCTACGAGATTACGCTACGGAAATATTTGAAAGTAAAAAAAATAAAAATAATGCTTGTTATTTTTGTTGTTATTGTAAGGACCTCGCAAAAAAAAATCTTCAATAGTTATTGTTTTTTTTTTATAAAAATAACACCGCTGTTACGGGGCCGCAAAATGACTACTACTCGTACCGGCTCATAAGCGATTAAGTGACAGCACGACACAAACAAATTTTTGTCTCATGATGACCGAATTGCATTCAAATTCACACGATGAACTCCATACAAAGAGCAAACACAGGCACACGAACTCATAGATGCGTACGTACGGCAATCTCAAACAAATGCCGATCGCTAGTGCGCTTGCACTCGTTGCAAGTAAAGCTTATCTATGTGTGCGTGCATTTTTGCTTATTGTCTAGAGCGGACCTTCTGTAGATGATTTTGTGCATAAAAAGTGTGAAGACTGTTCAGAATTGTTGAAGATTTGGAAACGTCTCAGCCTCACTGACTTACAACTTTATGTATTTAGGAGGAGAAATGAGCAACCCTATTTGGATGCCTCGGGTGCTAATTTTGTATCTTCAGCAATCTAGATCTCACAAAGGAATATTTGTGCTTGGAGAAATTCTTAATTATGTTTGACTTGCCTTACTCTACTTGAAATGTATAATACAGAGACAACTTTTTTCTTGTTTACCAAAGGAAAATTTAAGAACACTTTCGTTTATAGTAATTAACATAATATGAATACACTTATATTGGTCTTTTTATTAGCTTTTATTTTTTTAACTTTTCGATACCGTAATTAGTAACACAACAGAAAAAGACAATGAGAGCGAGAACCGGCGTATTCGCTTGGGGTTTAATGAATTAATTTGCTATATTTGTATGTATGTAGGAATGTTTGTTTAGGGCAAATTTCACAAATGGATTTTGAAACTGTTACTCTAACCGATTGAGCTGAAAGTATGTCTTATTTTAGAACTAGTCTGATGATTGAATTTACTAAGTATATTGCGCTGTAAAAGTTTGTAATGAGTTTATTACAAATTATGTACAAAGTCTGGAGCACCTGACAGGCATAAGGTAGCCAGCCTTTCGGTATTTTTCAGGATCCATTTTGAAGAGTGTGCGTAGGAATTCATAATCATCACCATCATTGTTAACATCTCTACGGACCGCACTAAGCTTTTAGCCTCGTCGTTTATACCTATGCGGTATTCATCGAAGGATTGAAACAATTTGCCTGCTGTGATCTTCACATCCTATTAAAATAAAGGTGTCATCCAGGCTTTCTTTTTAGGCTAGAGTTAATAGGCTCTTAATAAACTAGTCCTATTCACCATCAACGATTGCATCTCAACTTTCTATCAGGTGGGATCGCAGTCAAACACAAGTTGATATCATTACAAAAAAAAATGAAAAATATAATAATAATTGAAAACTTATTTAGTGGGTACCTAAACATTTATACATTAAACTTTTTTACATAAGTCCCTTTTATCCGCGCCTTCGCCCGCGTTATATAGCCTATGTCACTAAGGAATAGAGCAGTTTTCCATCGGTGAAAACAATTTCACACTCGAACCAGTACTTTCGAAGATTACCTCCTACAAAAAAAAATATATAAAAACAAACTTTACCTCTTTATAATATTACTAGCGAGAGCAGTGTTGGCCGAGTGGTAACGGCCCTGACTTACGAGTTGTAGGTCGCGGGTTCGAACCCAGCCAGGCGCATTACTTTGTGTAATTTATTTCATCACCACTGCTCTCAAAACGGTGAAGGAAAACATCGTGAGGAAACCGGCATGTCCTAGAACCAAAAATTCGAAGATATGTGACATTCACCAATACTTACTGGGCCCGCGTGGTGGATTACGGCCCAATCCCTCTCCTAGAGAGGAGGCTTGAGTCCCAACAGTGGGAACATTAAAAAGGCTGGTGATGATGATGATGTGATGAATATTACTAGCTTTTGCCCGCGCCTTCGCCCGTTTACATTAAATATAGCCTATGTCACTCAGGAATAGATCAGTTTTCTATCAATGAAAGAAATTTCACAATCGGACCAGTACTTTCGAAGATTACCTCCTACAACCAAAATACCAAAAAAAAAATTACTTCTTTATAATATTATATATAAGTACACACTGAATCCTATCTTCAAATGCAATCTCTCTCTATCGGTATATAAGATGAAACCATCTTCATTTTGAGCACAAATATCACCACAGTCACATCTGCTGCCAAAACATTTTCGCAGAACGTTCAAGTTAGCTGAAAATCTGCAGTGTTTAGACGATCCAGTTACAGCTAATCTGCTGCAGGAGTGTAGCCACGCTTAACATTCTTAGAACACAAAGGAAGCTAAGCAGAAGGAACCAACTACATAAGTATAATTCAATGCTATATTTAGGGAATATGTATGTAAGCTTATGGAAATGCAAAGGTATATTTTTATGTAATAATATATTTATTTAATATAAATAATATTATAATATAATTATATCTATATATATAAAAATCAATGCCACTTTTCGTTGTAATTTTATAACTCACGAAGGGGCTCACCTATCCAAACCAAATGTTTAGGCTTTGTTCGGACTATTTAGTAGATGGATTATGTAAAGTTTGGTAGGGTAGAGTAGGGTATAGTAGAGTAGAGTTGTGTAGAGTAGTGTAGAGTATGGTAGAGTAGGGTATAGTAGGGTAGAGTAGGGTATAGTAGGGTAGAGTAGGGTAGAATAAGGTAGAGTAGGGTGTAGTAGGCAAAAGCTAGTCCTAATATAAAAGTTATGTAATTTGTTTTTTTTTAGGTGGGAAATCATCCAATAACTTTTCTCGCTCTAGGGCTGGGTGCGAGTGCGTGTCCGACTTTTACTGACTATATTCCTTTTTGCCTTGCGTTCCAGTACCCTGGGTTTTCCTTTCAGAAGTCAACTCATGGCCTTGGTAGGTTTAGCGGACATATCCTTGAAAAACGCAACATACTACACGCCGCCAATGACTCGGGCTCGGTCCAGACGGTTACCGAATAGCCGGACGGCAAACTACTTATTGCTCACCGTCCGCAAGCCCACGCCTTTGGTGGCCGGAAATCGGGGTCGGGATTCTAGTGATTGGGGCGTGAGGAAGTTCATTCCCTAACGCGTGCGGCCGCCTCCTTCACTAGCATTACTGCTTCGCAGAAAGAGGCGACCGCTTGCTAATTCTCCTCGCTCCAGACAATGGCCTATTTCAAGGTACTGCGAGAGATGTCGTTGCAGCCGATCATCTCCAAGAAGACAAGGCGGTGCTCTGCTCAGGCAGGACAGACCTCTCGTGTCCTCCGGGCGATCTACATACTATGATGACACCCGGACGTGCCTTACGCTCGAATCCGGCGAGAACCTGCGTCATACGGAAGGTGAGGACGTCGTGACGTCTTTCCAGCCACTCCTTCTTAAAGAGGGGACTTACCGCCATAATTATGGCGTGCCCAGTCTAATATTATGTGCGGCGGTGCAAATAACATAATATAATCACGTATACGTATGTTAATCTGTAAGGTATTTGTAAAAAATAACATTACCATCTTTCATGTTTGGGTCAGGGTTTATTCTAAGCAGATCGAAATGAAACTTATCCACTCCACTCGATCTAGTCGTCTTGGTAACAGAAAAACCCTCAATTAACGTCAAAAAATAACGAGTCACCTTCGTCAATTTGATTGACATAGGTCGAGTTGAGTCTCCGGAGGATAGGACGTGGCATACACCGGCCCAGTGAATTGCATAATTATGAAGAGCTACCTTCGTTTTGGAAGTCGAAAACCAACTGTCGCTTCCTATCGTGGCTGGTTCCATGGTCGGCAGGGCAGAGTCCTGGGATGTGGTGATCTCGTACGGGAATCTAATCTTGGGAAGGAGACTGCGGAAAAAGAAAGGGAAACCAGTGCTTGTTCCTTCCGCACCATACGTACCGGACGTTGGAGAAGAGATAATGTCTTCTTTTAGCCTTTTAAAAAGGACCATAGTCAACTGAATCCTCCCGAACCATACGAAATAGGAGAAGGGAGGATATCGCCCTCTTCTAGGCCTAAAAGTTCCAGGGTCGACGGATACAAGGCGAACCGTCGCCTCTTGAGTCAGAACCCAAGATGGCGGTGAGCAGTGTTCCACGCGCGTCTCTCTTAGACGTTTAGAGAGGAAAACCACCCTAGTGAGGGACGAGGCGCGTGTACAGCGGCCCTACAGCCTCCAACGCAAATCTAAGAGGGTGTACCAGGTGGTTTTATTTAGTACCAGACTGACAAAGGACAGCCATGAGGACTAAAAAAAGCTTGAATCGAGTCGAAGAAATGACTAGGCGTAGCTAATCTCAGAGTAGGCCATGTATAAAAGATTTTTAGCGTTTTTTATGTGACGGCCAGACTAATTGTGGATGGTCTTGATTGAAAATGAGCTCTTTCATTGGAGTATGTTAAGCTAGGTTAGGTTGGTTTTATTGTGATATTAATGGAATTACGTATGCTAGGACGAGCGGATTGTGACGTAAAATTGGTACATCCTATTTTTTTCGTTAGCCTGTTCTGTCGCACGATCACTTTGTCAAGAGTGAACGACTAAGGAGGAGGTTCTGTCCCATTCCAAAGGCCTCCTGCCACTCTTTCCATTTTTTGCCGGCCCGCGCTTCTTCTTGCCACTTTTGTCAAACTGAAAACGCCTGAAAAAGTTACTAGTCAATTAAAAACCTATTCAAAGGTGAGTTGCCCATAGCACTAAAACAAAAAATCATGGACATGCATATTCTCCTCGTCTTGAAATGGTGCCCAGACTTGGTCTTTGACCAACATTCAGAAATAAAAACACCAATCCACACTGGTCCCGCGTGGTGAATTACGGCCTATTCCCTCTCCTAGAGAGGAGGCCTGAGTCCTAATACTGGGAACATTATAAGGTCGACTATGCTATAACATCTAGAAATACAAAGTCGTGGTTTGTTAACGAGCAATGGAGAGTACTAATACAGTATACTCTTACTGAGTGTTAAATTAACGGATCGAGTTCGAAACACTATATTGCACTCTAAAGCTAGGATAGTTAATATGGCTTAAAAGGCTGTGCAACTGAAATGGGATTTGGCAGAAATGTCTGCTGCATGCCCGACAAACTGTTGGTGAATGTAGCACTAAGTTGGTGCCCTGAAATAGTGCGATCTGGTCATGGAAGACAACGAAGGAGATAGCAGAACGAACCAGACAAAGACATATTTCACCTGTAATATGCTGAACTTAACTCATCCTAATTAAAACTAACAAAATAAAAATAAAAGCCCTAAAGAACTAAAAAAAAGCAATATAGATAAAGTAGGGCGTCGAAAAATTCCTCTAATGTACCCAAAAGACTGGCGGTATTGCCACGCTGAATGGCAATGCTTATCCTTTGTCCGAAGTAAAAGCCAGCCAGGTCCCTATAATATTGTATAGTTACTAGTGGGCCCTACAGACGTTGTCCAACAGCTGGTTTTTAATCAGAAAAAAAAGATAACCCGATTGCAGAAATTCATTTTTCAAATCTTCCAGAGATCTATTTAAATAAATACACATAAAAAATACAAATTCGTCAAGCCGTTTAGGAGGAGTTAGGTGGCAAACACACGTCCGAATTTTATTTTAAAGATATATATTCACTAAGGGCCTCTTATCTATAAGAGAAATTAAGGACTCAGGTGTAATGTCGTCTGTACACCTTAAACATTTATACACTACTAGCTGTGCCCGCGTCTTCGTTCGCGTGGACTACAGGATTTTGAATTTATTTTTTCTGAAATAAAAGTAGCCTAAGTTACTCCTTATTACAACAGCTACCTGGCAAAAAAACTCCCGTCAAAATCAGCCCAGCCATTTCAGAGATTAGCCGGAACAAACAGACAGACAGGCAGACAAAAATTGTAAAAAAATATTTTTTGGTGTATTTACCGTATATATATCTATTCCTAAGCATGTAGTAAAAGCGGTTATTTCAATATTACAAACAGACACTTCAATTTTATGTTTATGTATAGATGTATAGATGTTGAACGAAACGCAGAAGAGCCACGAAATTCATGGCGCTTAAGACATTTCGGTCGCAAAAAAAAAAAATCCTCTTAAAGCTATCTTAGCGCTGTAGGTATGTTTTAACAGTTCTGTTAGACGACATAACGCCAATGTAGCGCTGCAGCGAACTTTTGTTTTAACTTTTTAGTATTTTGACTAATAGTTTTCATGAAAGAGCTTGTCTATAACTAGAATATAAGTCGATGGGTTGTCGATAACACTTGTTACGAATTTTTGCACACGTCGAAACCCCAGCAGTCAGGGGGCGTAATTACGCCACTGCTTAGAGTGTAAGTGCATTTACTTGAGAATTTTTACTAAAGTTTCAAAATACTATCAAACTCTAAGTTCTGGAGTGGAAACCCCGTACCGGAAGACGCAGCGTTGGAAGGCCTCCTACCCTCCTACAAGGTGGGCTTATGAGCTGGTGAAGGTTGCGGAAATCCTATGAATGCGAGACGCACAGGATTGTTAATTGTGGAGACTCTTGGGGGAGGCCTATGTTCAACAGTGGACGTATATCGGCTGAAATGATGATGATGATGATGACTATAACACTAATAATAATAATACTCGTAATAATATTCCACAACTATCACACAACGCCGTCTAGTCCCAAACTAAGTAGAGCTTGTGTTATGGGTACTAGACAACTGATAAACATACTTATATATTTCTAAATACATACAAATTATAGATAAATTTAATAACATTTGTCCTGGATGGGAATCGAACCCACGACCTCCGGCATAGCAGTCAGGGTCACTAACCACTAGACCAACAGGCCAGTCAAAAAACACTACAAGTGTTTCACAAAAACTAGGCAAGTTTCTCACTACCAACGTAAATATTAAACTGAAATATCTTGTAAGAGATGCATCACTATTACTTTCCCTATACTGTCATCACTAACTTGTTAACTTGCTTAATTAATCACTTGAGACAGGCTCAAAGATGGATAGATACAAATTATAATTACACTAGCTTTTGCCCGCAACTTCCCCCGCTCAAATGAAATATAGCCTATGTCACTCAGGAATAAAGCAGCTTTCTATCGGTGGAAAAATTTTAACAATCGGTCCAGTACAGTTGCTATCACGGATCTTGAACACTTGCGCAGAAGTCAAATATTCGGTTTCTTTAGTGGTAAGAAGTGCGACGTGGGGGCGGGGAGTGTCAGTGATTGGCTCGCCGCGCCATCGTGTCATAGACGACACTCGTGATTCGTTCCCTGATCTTGCTGCATGTATCTAACAACGACGACAATTGGCTCGCCAATGTATGGAATGCGCAAAGCGATCCCCACTCTGACGCCGAGCGCTCAAGATTCGTGCCGGTACCTATGCTACCTTTATCGTGTGACTGCGGCTTTTCTTTTTGTTCTGTTCTTGTTTTCCTAGTTACCTTAATTGTTTATTTCAGCATCCTGAAAATTTTGTTTCATACTTTTTCAACGTGTTTTTTTTTTTGTCGTAGTCGGGTTTTAGTTTTTTACTTTTTTCATATGTATGTTTGTACGGGATTCAGTACGCGAGTCCGACTCGTAATTGCCCGGTTTTTTTTTTTTGTATTTGTAAATCTTTTAACCTTACCACGACATTAGACTACACACATTGTAAGTATATTTTACATCAAACCCATAAAAACCCAACAAACAATTCTACTAATTCACTTGTCATAATCTTCACGAACACAATACAAATGTACTATTGTGTGTCTTAATATCGCAGGACGAGTAATATACGGAAAACCTCGTTGACAACCCTATTTGACGACACATTTGAAAACCAACCATATTTCTACGCAATAAGGTTAATATTACATTGGTCTGTTGACAAGATGTTTTAATAAAAACAGAATTACACAGTGCGGTGCTGTAAGGGTCTCATTATGGGAGAAACTCGTTGTTATGTGGTCAAAGGATACAATCTGCTTGATAAGGAAACTAAAGGTTAATGTTTTTCTCTGTTTCAGTCATTATGATGAGAGAAATTAGATAAAACTGCGGATAATAGAAAAAGATTATTATGTTGTACTTTAAGAAAGCGCTAGATAACCGTGGAATAAAGTGCATTGACCTTTTCCTAATATCTCTGCGTAGGTACCCGAAAAACAAACAACGAATTGCTTTTCATAACTAGATCATGTAAAGGATTACGATACATGTCGATTCAAGGCAGCTTTATGTCTTTATTTCTGTTTTTGAAATTAAGAATGTCAATAAATGTAAGAGGGTCAATGACCGTTATTCCACGGTTATCTGCCACCTACCTTACCAACCTTGCAGGACTGTATTATTAACATCATAAACAACAACTTTAACGCTTTAAATATATACTTTTTACAAAACTTAATTCATTTCCCAAAAACAAATCTTCAAAATTTCATTGTTCTAACACATTTCAACTCTGTATTTTGCTATACCTACTTACCTACGTCTGTATAACGCGACGCATGCGCATCAAGCACCCCTGCCGCCTATCCCCGTTCCTCTCCGCTATTGTACTATCGCTTGCTTCGCATAGACTTCGTAATATTTAGAACTTTCATTTTGAATAATTTTATTATTTTATGAAAATCTCACGAACTAAAATATGATAAATTTTTAAAAGTCATGACAAAAGTTATTGTTTATGATGTTAGTAACACTAAAGGCTTCTCCTTACTAAAATATGGCGTCATAAAACTCGTCCGCATCGCTGTCGACTGGAAGTGTGCCCAAGAGGCTGGCGGCATTGCCACGTTGAATGGCAATGTTTAATCTCTGACCGAGGTAAAAACCAGCCCTTGGGTCACGCGAAGTGTCAACTAACCGTCTTGACAGTTCGCCATAATTTAGTAGGGAGAAGCCTTTAGTGTGTATAGTTAGGTTAAGCATACTTAAATACATATATTTTTGTTAATATTTAAGTTTATTATGTATATATTTTGTTGTTAGTAACATAATCCTGACAGGTTGCCAGTGTTTTACAAGTAACCCTGTATATGCGAGTAAGGCTGCCATCAGACGGACTGCATCGCAGCAACCGCACGCAGTCCACATATTCAACTGCATGCAGTTTGATTTGACTTTGCGCAGTTGGCGCCACGCATCTAGTCCAGTAGCTTAGTGTATGATTTGATCTTTAAGTACCTCAAAATAAAGTTGACAATGTCAATGTGTGTTTGTTCTTTGTAATGAGTGTGCAGTTACACACTGACTGTATGCGGTTAGCGATGGACAGCGTGCGTCGACACTACACGGCTGTAGCCGACCGCGTAAAGTTGAAGGCACGACTGCATGCAGTTGATATTGACTTCACTCGACTGCAGCCGACCGCGTGCAGTTGATATCATGACTGCATGCAGTTAAATATATCGACCGCGTGCGGTCGCTGTGATGCAGTCCGTCTGATGTCAGCCTAAAAGGAAAAACTGACTGACTGACTTAATTTTTTTTTTAATGATATAAACCAGTGTTTGACTGCGATCGCACCTGATGGTAAACAGTGATGCAATCGTTGATGGTGAGGTGCACTCTTGAAGACACCTAAATTATAATTGGACGGGAAGACCGCAGCAGGCAAATTTTTCCAATCCTTCGATGTACGCGGTATAAACGACGAAGCGAAACGCTTAGTCTGAACCGTAGAAGTTTCAAAAACGTATGGTTGGATACTCGTCGTACGTCGGTTTGTCCGATGGTAAAATTGAGATGGCGGAATCAAATCATGCAATTCCTGCGCACACTCTCCAATGCATCCTGTAAAACATTGAAAGGCTGGCTACCCTACGCCTGTGCTCGAGGCATTGAAGGTTGGCTTTCAGGGTTTTGAAGTAACTGATTATTAAAAAAATACACGTGAGCTTTTCACGTGTATTAACTCAACTAGATTCTTCAATATATCGGAGACATCTTGATTGACTGGCCTGTTGGTCTTGTGGTTAGTGACCCTGACTGCTATGCCGGGGGTCGTGGGTTCGATTCCCACCCAGGACAAATGTTTGTGTGATGAGCATAATCAATTGTTCTGTGTCTGGGTGTAATTTATATGTAATATGTATGTATTTAGAAATATAAGTATGTTTATCAGTTGTCTAGTACACATAACACAAGCTCTGCTTAGCTTGGGACTAGACGGCGTTGTGTGGTTATTGTGGAATATTATATTATTATCTTCATTTTAGCTGAAAATGTACAGGTAAGAACAGTTTAACATAAATTCTTTGAAATCCCAGTAAAATATGCGAGAGCAAAGTGGTTGTTAAAACCCAGAATTTTATTACATTCGCCCTGAATGAGGTCAGTGCTCTAAAGTTTGAATTCATCATAGAATTAGACGGTTGTACCAGTTGTACTAACTAGATGTTTCGTTAATTAAAAGGCTCCTATTTTACGCCATGGGATTAACTTCCTCACAAGGGTTTAGCCCATTTGTCAGACGAAGATATTTTAGTCCGAATTCCAGTTTTGTCTTTTACACAATCCTGCCATTATTAATTTTTCTTTCACTATTTTTTTTTAACAGTTTTAGGGTTCCGTACCTCAAACGGAAAAAAACGGAACCCTTATAGAATCACTTCGTTGTCTGTCCGTCCGTCCGTCTGTCTGTTTGTCTGTCAAGATCCTTTATCTCTGGTACGCGTTTAGGTATCGAGTTAAAATGAAAACCATATCAAGTCTGCAGTCCCTTCAAGCTGTGAAAAAATCAAACTTCTAGGTTAACGAACAAAAAGATACGACCGTTTAAGTCGCAAAAAACGTATATTTTGATACTCTCAAATATCAAAATTCATAGAGCAGTTCCCGTTGACCCAGAATCCTAAAATTTGGCACAAATCAAGGTCTTATAGCACAGATACAGGAATAAATTAAAAAATAGTAATTTTGTTGTTACCTATATTACAAAAAAAAAAATACTTTTAGGAATTGTAGTTTGCACGGAACTCTCAGTGTACGAGTCCGACTCGCACTTGCTCAGTTTTTTTTTTTAACTATTCACATGTCAGGGAAAAAACAGCCAGACAGAAGTGGTAGTAGACTTACCAAGTCGCACGAATGCACGCGGACAGATAGGCGTGAGTAACAATCTTGTTACTCACTTCTGAAAGAGGACGACGCCGTCGAGGTCAACAGCGCCGAAGATGTAAAAATCTGATCATGGTCGTAGGACCAAACTAGGCTAGAGATCGTCGAGGACAGTTACCGTACGGCCGGACAGCGAGCTACCCATTGCTCACTGTCCGCAAGCCCTACGATGGCTGGAAATTGGGATCAGAATCCCGGCGGCGGTGGCGAGAACGCCGTTGCCTGATGCGGTCAGTCTCCTCGTTTGCGAGCATTACTGCTTCGCAGAAGTCGGTGACCTCCTGCCACTCCTCCTCGCTCCGGACCATGGCCTCAACTAAGGCCTGGCGCGAGAGGTCTCCGCCGCCGATCACCCCCACGAGGGTATGGCGATGCACCGCCAAAGCAGGGCACACCTGGACTGTGTGCTCCATGATACAATATAGGCTAATAAAAAAGACCGTTCCACTGCCGGGCGAAGGTTCATTGGTACTTTTGCAGTTCTTTGTGTTTTACCTTTTCCGATAAATCTGTCCGGATCATTACCCGGACCTTCCGCAAGCCACAAAGCTTTCCTTTATCCTATTTTATTCCACGTTTAATCATACCATAATCTGTCTTATAATGTTCCCACTTCTGGGAATCAAACCAGGAGTCTTAAGACCCTATGAAAGGGAACGGGCTGTAACCCACCACGCGGGCCCATAGTGGGTTGGTTGATATCACAAGCTTTTGAAATTTTTGGTCCTAGGACATGTTGATTTTGTCACAATGTTTTTCTTTAATGTTTTGAGAGCAGTGTTGATAGAATCGAATTAAATAGAATAAACTTTATAGTACACTAGCTTTTGCCCGCGCGGCTTCGCTCCCGCTCTTCCCTACTTCAGCCTACTATACCCTACTCTACCCTACTATACCCTACTCTACCCTACTCTACCCTACTCTACTCTACTCTACCCTACTCTACCCTACTCTACCCTACTCTACCCTACCCTACTCTACTCTACTCTACCCTACTCTACCCTACTCTACCCTACTCTACCCTACTCTACCCTACTCTACCCTACCCTACTCTACTCTACCCTACCCTACTCTACCCTACTCTACTCTAATAAACCTCACGGAGCCCGAGACCTTTCCAACGAATGCAAAACCGTGGAAATCGGTTCGTGCGTTCTGGAGTTATAGCGTCAGGAAGGAAAACCCGACTTATTTTTATATAGTAGATTAGTATACTATTTTAGAATAGTATCAAGACTTTTACACAAAAAATGTAAAACGACCTTGCCGCTGTGAGCGGTAGCTAAGTACGGGGTGGCGAGCGTAACAACAAAAATATGAAAAAAATTTAAACACACCACGAGACGCCGGTTATAGCGGCACGCGCCTCCTACTGACGCCGCCCCGCTCGCCGCGCCACTCGTCGCTAAAACCTAAGTCGTGACCAGGCCTTAGGGTCGGCATACAGTCTCGGCTAGTTGAGAAAAAACTAGGGAAATAATGAGTACCTAACCTAACCTAACCCCTTCCAAAAGTAATACCAACAGCTAAATAAAATAACAGAATTCGCTTCGTTAGTCTCATTTCTCAAGACCATTCCTAACAAATCTTCCTTTATATTAAATTTACGAGAACGTAATACAACTGCACTTTAATATTTCGTCCGGAACTTGCAAAATTAAGTTTTTTGTACTGTTACAAAAAAAAAGGATTCAGAAGGCCAGCTTCTAGGAAAAAAAAACAGGGATTCACCGATAAAGATAACCCAAGAAAATCCAACTGTGGGATTTTTTTTTAATATAGATAGGCTTAAGTTTGACCACTATCTCGATTGATAGAAAGCCTTAATCTGGCCGACGATGGATCACGCTTGTTGGAAACAATCTATTCAATCTTGACTTAAAGACCCCTAAGTTGTACTTAGCTATCAAGAAACACCGATATCTGTGAGAAACACAGACTCCGGCAGGGAATTTCAATCCTTAGCTGTACGCTAATATTTTTACATTTTTGACCCCTTTTTTTTGGTGGGAAAAATCATCAAATGACAACCCCCGCTCTTGGGCGGAACGGGAGATAGTGTCAGGATCTTACTGACTAAAAGACCCACCCCGTTCCATAGAAATATTGTAACTATCAGGAACACAGACTTCGGTAGGAAATTGCACGCCTTAGCTGTACGCACACTCATGATATGAAATTAACCTTCTGTATACCTATTTTATCCTGGTACTTTTGTTTGTCGTGAACCCGAGACGTGAAGCATTATTAGAGTCCGTATTTTTATTCGCCTTGTAAGCTTTGCAAGCCTTTTGTTCTTTTTGCTGGTGATAAATTAGCCGTGCGTCTGTATGTTTGTTTAAATGTTTTGTCCTCTAAATAGAATAATAAGTCTGCTGTTCTTTTATTTATGTGTTAACTGCTGCAAATCACAATAATATCACAAAATAGATAGGTACAGAAGTCAATCTACACACAAAGTGCGCTCGAGCAATGCACACTTAGACACCGCTTACGGACACGATTTAACGACTCTATCGCCCGGTCGCACTCGTACAGTTCGGCGCAATGCGCTGACCCTAGCGCGATCGCCTAGAATAGGTATAAAAAGTGAAGTACATACATGAGATTGACTTCTGCACCTATCTATTTTGTGCTAATACTATATAGAGCCGAAAAAGTGAGTGTGTGTGTGTATGTTTGTTATTCTTTCATGCTGAAACGTCTGTACGGATTTAGATGGAAGGCACACGGGAATATCCTGGAATAGCTTATAGGATAGATACTTTTTATTCAGAGAGTATGTTCCATTATGATAATTAGATACTGTCATGCGGGAGGAGTGGTGACCGAGTGGTAATGACCCCGACTTAGGAGTTGTAGGTCGCGGGTTCGAACCCAGCCAGGCGCATTACTTTGTGTATTTATTTCATCACCACTGCTCTCAAAACGGTGAAGGAAAACATCGTGAAGAAAACGGCGTGTCTTACAACCAAAAATTTAAAGACATGTGACATTCACCAACCTGCACGGGCGCACGTGGCAGATTACGGCCCATTCCCTTTCATAGAGAGGAGGCCTGAGTCCCAGCAGAGGGAACATTATAAGGACGACTATGCTATGCTAATCTTAATTACAGTTCTACTTGTCTACTTTTAATTAGAAGAAAATCTTTTATTTTTGTTCACCTTATCATGAACAGTGCGTTTTCTTTTCCTAACAAAAATACTCACAATATTTTGTCTGCTATAAAATTACCCGACCATCGTACATGACGTGCATTGTAATAGACATTGACGTTTTAATGCAGTCTTCTATCCTCTATAGTCTATAACAACTACCATAGACATCAGCGTTGAGATAGACAGGAGCTGTCAAGCACAAGCGCGGCACGCTGCTTCTCAATATATTGAACATAATTATGTCAATTTTAGCTTAATAACTTGGCAGCTTGTAAAAGAACATGCTATATAATGGAAATATGGGAAGAATATTGAATAGGTGAGTGGCTGAAAAGATTAGGAAAGTTTTTATATTTGAAATCTTTTGTTCAGTTCATCCAAAAGTTTTTTTTTTGTTTTACGTAATCTATTTAGAAGAAAAAAAAATAAAAATTGAAACAATAATAACTGCAGAAGTGTAACACTATGTCATAGTTATTAACGCCAGCCGCAGCTTAGAGTCTGTCTAAAAAGTCAACCGACTGGGGTTAAAATGAAGTCTGATGTAGTCAACATTAGTTCAATAGTCGAGGTTGATTAAGAGATCTTGATCATTGATTACTAAATAGAAGAACAATAATATAAAAAGCATCGAATATGAATATTTTTCAAATGATTAAAATATTGTACAAAATTCCTAAGTCGTTTGACTTTTTAGACTGTTTATAACGAACATGATCGCTAATGACATTATAGATTAATCAAAGAAAATCCTAGCAATATGTAAAAATTATACAACGAACAGACACACTGTATAGTCCAAAGAAATTTGAAAAAAATATGAATAACGAACCACTATCAGATTCATTGACATAATATTAAATCGAAAAAAAAATGGAGTATAATTTATAACAAAATACAATTTAAAAAATAAACCACATTAAAATCAAAACAAAATCATTTTATTTTGATTTTGACATCCAAAAAAAAAAAACATAATTAAGTATTCAACTAAAATGATAGATCTTCTCTTCTTCGTGTCGATTTGACTCAAATTTTGTCAAACCAATATTTAGCCACCTGGACAGCTCTGTCGTTGGCTTCGTTTAAGTCAAGGACCACTGCACCCTGCACTAAAATTATAGATTACCTATTGTACACTTGTTTTTAATAATGTTTATCTGACATGAGGTGTGCAATAAATTGCTTTAGAAAATAACTTTAGTTCCATAACAGCCCTGTAAATGGAACTAAAGTTATTTTCTAAAGCAGTTTCAAAAGCAATCTCTTCTACACGCGGATAAGAACAGCCAGCTAGTCATTGCTCGCTGTTCGCACGCTCCTTAAACATAATTAAAGCCAGAAAGAAAAATTCAAAACAAAAAGTGAGTTCTTTACACAGAGAAGTTGATAAATCTGTCGCGGAAACAAATCACAGGGTGCTAGAACGACAATTTGTTACCCATGAAATATGGTTGGATCTTTACTCTATTCAACTAGACGACGAACTTTTAAAAAGCAAATATTTCAGACTGAAAGGTTTTAAAGAAAAGCGCCATCGTCATTTATTTGTGGAGTCACTTATGAAGTAACTCGAATTAAAGTATATTATGTGTTTATTTTATTTTTATTTTGTTTTATTTAGGTTACCAACAGCGATATACAAAGTTTTTATTCTTATATACTTTATACTAAGATAATAAATTAAACATTTGAGCCTTATACTGCCGCCATAAAGAAAAAGGACGTATCTGCATGAAGTACGAAACGGAGAAAAAAATATATATAGATTTAAAAAACTAAAAAATGCGCTGTGCGAAAGGAAATAAACAAGTCTGTATTAGAATTGGACCTGTAAGAAACAATATGTAAATTTTAATTAAATAATTGTTATGTATTTAATAAATGACATTTTCCGTTTCATTTTAGTAAAAAAAATGCAATAAAATACGTGATGCTGCAATGAAAAGACGTTTCTGGCTAGATACGTCCTTTCAACTTAGTTTTTTTTTAAATGTCTTTCCTATATAGTGATAATGCGTTACCAGATTTTAGTTAACTAAATAAAAAAGTCTTTAATAGCCATTTGCTGCTTTTCAACTTAGCAAGTTTTTTACTTAATGACCTTAAAAAAATACCTACAGATTTTAAAATCCTTAAATGTAAGTAAACTGAAATACATTTTAACTTGATAATTATCTTGTATTAAATAAAACACAAAGTATGGGAGTCAGACCTATAATTTTTATAAAGAATAACAAAAAATAGCAATTACAAACTCTTTCATAAAGTTAAATACTCTTTTAAAACCAAAAATTATAAAAACTGTCTAAGTTTGTACTAATTAATAATAATCACAACTTTATAACGTATATCTTATAATAAACTCTTCATCATGAACTTAGTGCAACCTCACCTTCCGCATGACACAGGTTCTCATCGAACATGGTAAGTTCGGGAGGTTCCTGCACCGGATTCGTGCGGAGGTGACGCTCGGGTGTCGCCACTGGGTGGACCGCCCGGACACGTTGGAGCACACGGTTATGGTGTGCTCCGCTTGAGCAGAGCATCGCCGGGTTCTTGTGAGGGCGATCGGCGGCAGCGATCTCTCGCGCCGGATCGCGCGTACAGGCCATGGTCCGGAGCGAGGAGTGGCAGGTGCGAGCCTTCTTCTGCGAAGCAGTAATGCTAGCAAAGGAGGAGGCCAACCGCATCAGGCAACGGCGCTCACTGCGCTCCAGCTGCCGCCGGGATTCCGATCCCGATTTCCGGCCACCGTAGGCGCGGGTTTGCGGACGGCGAGCAATGGGCTGTTGGACCGTCCGGTAAACGTCCGGACCGAGCCCAAGTCGTCGACGGCGCATACTGTTCCCGCGCACCTCAAGGAGTTGTCAGCAACCGTAGGTAGGCCCCTAGGCAGGGTCGAAGCCTACTGGGGCCAAGAGTCCGTTTCCTAAAGGGAGGCTCGGCCTCGGTATGAAAGGCAACAAAGGAACGGTACAGTATTTTCCACTCCACTCAAGGGCGAGGATGTCGCCTGGATGATTTCTACCAAAAAAAAAACCATATCTTTCAGTTTTTTAATTTGTTTTCTCTGCGCCGGTGATTCATCTTACTTCTTACGTTTTCTGATTGTCCCTTTTTTGTAAGACTTTGTTCCATATCTTCCTCGCTTGAGACTTTTGGTGACTCAGGGATAGTAACGTTAATTGTCTGTGAATAGGGGATGGTATTTGTAGAAGAATCTAAATATTCTGAACATTTAGACAGATCAGAACTGAGGGGTAAATAATTTTTATCAAAAACGGAATCGTCTGAATCGAAATCAAGGAGGTCTGAGCTGCAGCTATGAAAATCCGCATCATCCAAAGCGATATTTTCGTTCATAGAGGGCAAAGGAAACTCATGATTATTCGTTTCAGGTTTGATTCCTGGTAAGAACTGGTTGATGGCACCAAAGAAATTATTTTTGAGGATCGATTATGCTGCATTTTGTCACACTGAAACAAAAAAGTTAAAAAAAAAAATACTGGCGCAGAAGATAGAAATGAAAAAAACTGAAAAAAAAACCCTTTTGCAACGCTTTTTTTCTAGTGTTAGGTTGTACCTACATTGAATCAAATATGGTATGTGGCTGTTTAGGTATTTACGGACATTTTATTCATCAAAGAGAAAAAAAGTGGTGTCTCAATGTTCATTTTAACCGATTGTGAACTGTTTATTGTAGCTTTAACGGTTGGGTTGATCATTTTAATGATTATAACTCAATAAAACTTAATGAGTTTCGATCCTATCATATTTTAACCAAAATACAATCCGACACTGACCTGCAAATAGCAAAAAAAGTAAGAAAAATTAAGTTCACTACCCTGACGCTGCGTCTTAAAGTAATAGTGTATAAACTCAAACTCTTCATTGTGATAATAGGTACTCAACTGTGTAGTGTAAACAAATTCAAGAAAGAAGGGATTTCCTAGAGTAAGATATTGTTTTCTAACCGATTCATTTAAATTTCAAATATTTTAACATAAAAGTAGTTATGTATTTATTTGGTAAGTGCCACTTGATACTTTGCAGTTTAATTAATCTTAAATTACTCATGGGTATGCTTAAATATATACAAATATTGATTTAAGGAAGTTTGACTTACGATTTTTCCATAGTTATAACTCTGCCTGGACGTAACTGAAGTGCAGCATTGCAACCCACTTCACCCCGCACACTAACAATACTAAGTAGGAAAGGCACTACTGCCACTTGCGCCTGCTCATTTTTCGTAACACTAATTTGAAAAGGCACATCTACGCAGAACAGTCTTTTCTTCGTATGACCATGCAGAAGTGTCTTTTCATTTTATGATGAATTATATATTTTTTATATAAATAAAACGCTTCTACTAAAATGCGTTTATTCAATTTAGTGTACGACAGAAGTGTCTTTTCTTTTTAGTGACATTTGATTCATATCGCAAATGCGTCGTATTTAACAGTTAGATTTATACAGTTCCGTTTAATTTATGTGGATTATAAAAATACTCGTAGATGCCATTTTTTTTAAAGATTTAGAATTTGTAGGTAACTCAATTTCGACAAAAATGTTAGATACGTCTTTTTTCCTTATGGCGGCAGTATATTTAAAACATACAATTGGCGGCCTTATCGCATTCCGCGATCTCTTCCAGGCAACCTGGTATGGAATGAGATAATCTGAACATTAAATGGGGTTGCACATAGTGCATTACAAAACAACCTAAACAATTGGTTTTGGGAACACATTCATTGTGCGTGCGGCTAGGGAGTGGAATTCCTTGCCGGTGTCTGTGTTTCCTGATAGCTACAACCCGGGAATCTTTAAGTCGAGAGTGAATAGGTTTCTTCTAGGTCGCGTTCCATCGTCGACCGCATCGTCGCTTTCCATCAGGTGAGATAGCGGTTAAGCGCGAACCTATCAACAATTAAAAAAATTGGTGAAGAAAAAAAAATTCTGTAACACTACAATAAATACCTACTTAAATACATACCTATTATACAATTATACCGCCAAGAAAACAAGCGACAACTACAATTAATACAGCTAAAAACGAAACAAGGACAAGTAATATTCCTTCACAAGTGGTTCCTGTCAAAGTAATGTATGTTACTACACATATTACTTTATCAACAGACTATAACTCTAAAGTCGACTATGTCTCTCATCAAGCAAATTAAATTTGAACAAGCCTCCGAGATATTTGCTGAAGAAAACTTCTGCAGCTTAATTCATAACTGAGAGCTAACACTGGTAACTCGACAAACCCAGAGACAAACGGGAAGGAAACTTTGAAGCTTCGCAAAGTACTTAATAATTCCTAGGATACCAGTATTTGGTAGAAGTTCTGATACAATGCCTAAGCAAAGTACCTAAGCCTCTTATATGCACGAATAATTTTGAGAAGCTCAGCCCCCCTATTCAAGTTACGATCGTTTCGTTTCGATTCTCTTGCGTCGAACGCCTCTAGTCGGCCACGCCTCCGATTCCTTTTTTCTGACCACGTGACTACATGCCCTTGCCTTACATGCCCTTAGGGCCGGGCCACACGATGCGTTGCGGCGCCGTACCGCAAATATTTCGACGAATCGGCGGGCACACGGGTGACGCCACCCTGCTCGTACGGCCCGCCGATTCGACGAAATATTTGCGGTGCGGCGCCGCAACGCATCGTGTGGCCCGGCCCTGAGCATTGAGAAGACGTTACAACAAAGGAATTGGAGACGTGGTCAAGTCTAGGCGTTGAAAATGAAACGGTCGTAACTTGGCTAGGCCTGCTGTTCTATACCAAGTTCAGTGTATACTTTATATGGGTCGCATAAGCAGCTACTTAAATTAATATTTTTTTAGCTTTTACCCGTAGCTTTGCATGCGTAGGTGCATATGAAATAGCCTTATGTTACTCAGGAATAAAGCAGCTTTCAAAATTTTTAGCAATCGGACCAATACTTCCAGATATTACCTCCTACAAACAAAAAAACAAACTAGCTCTTTATAATATTAGCGTATACCCTATTCGTGTTAAGAATAGAAATTTAAAGAAAGATTTTTTACTGTCTTTTCAGTCGATTTTGACTTCTATATCGTAGGCATAAGGATGGCATTAAAAGCAAAAAAGTGATTACAATACGAACTATTAACTGCAGCCGCCATTTATCCATGCCAAAAACGTAATAAAAGTCAAAATCGGTTGAGCGGACAGTAATAAATTTCTAATGTTACTTTGAACAGAGTATTGGTAGAGGAGACTGATGATTTAAAAGAGTAAACGCCATGTTTCCTGCTGGTTCTTGTCCATAGGAAACGACCATTTGGAACTTTTCTCTAGCTACGACTTATAAGTCCGCGTACAAAAAATATAGCTTATATCATATTAGGACTAAATCAGCTTTTTATCGGTGAAACATTTTTTGCTATTGGACCAGTACTTTCACAGATTACCTCCTACGCGAAACCTCTTTATAATATTAGTGTACATGTATTTAAATCTATTTCTGTTTTTGTAAATATACGAAAATACCAACATAAATAAATAAATGATAAGATATAATAAATTCCGACACTTTCCTTACAGATTTTCATCAGCCTAATGCATTGAGTCCCTTATTTGACTAAAATTATTTTAAAAGTGAATATCAAGTGTCAATTTAAAAATAAATTAACATGGTCATTCTGGATAAGTTTTAACAGAGGTAACCCGAATAAGAAGATACTGTTTGACTGTCTCATTGGTCATGTGGTCTTAGTTGCGACTTTTCGTCGTAGAGTCCTGGATTGGATAATACCTAAGTGCTATTGTGTTTTTCTAACAAGAATTACTCTGTAGCAGCCAGGAATTTGAAAGTTGGTGGTGGTGAGACCTCAACCCTGCGTTCAAAACAACCAGAGTAGAGTAGAGTCGCTACTCCAACTACTTCAAAAATGCTTGAAGTTGCACCCAAGGTCGTTCTTTTATAACTCCAGTAGCTACTTTTTTTTGTTTTTTTTTTTTATGGTGGGAAGAAATCATGCATTGACATCCCCTGCCCTTGGGTGGAGCGGGAGATAGTGTCAGACTCTTACTGACTAAAAGACCCACCCCGTTCCTTCTAGCCTTCATACCGGGGCTCGAGCGCCCTTTCGGATAACCCTGGCCCCAGTAGGCTTCGACCCGGCTGGGTCCCTGCTGTTGCTGACAACTCCTTGAGGCGCGCGGGAACAGTGCGCGCCGTCGACGCCTTGGGCTTGGTCCGGACAGTTACCGGACGGCCAGACAGCGAGCTACCCATTGCTCACTGTCCGCAAGCCCGCGCCTACGGTGGCCGGAAATCGGGATCTGAATCCCGGCGGCGGCGGCGGCGATAACGCCGTTGCCTGATGCGTTCGGCCTCCTCCTTTGCGAGCATTACTGCTTCGCAGAAGTCGGCGACCGCCTGCCACTCCTCCTCGCTCCGGACCATGGCCTCAACCAAGGCCCGGCGCGAGAGGTCTCCGCCGCCGATCGCCCCCACGAGGGCACGGCGATGCTCCGCCCAAGCAGGGCACACCTCGACTGTGTGCTCCACCGTGTCCTCCGGGCATTCCGCACAGTGGCGACACCCGGGCGTCACTTCCGCACGAATCCGATGCAGGAAACTCCCGAACGAACCATGTCCGGTAAGGACCTGCGTCATGCGGAAGGTAAGGACGCCGTGAGGTCTTTCCAGCCACGCCTCAAAGAGGGGACTTACCGGTAGCTACTTAACTCCGAGCAGGTTAGGTTGGTGTAAGCAGCCATAAATGACACTTGCTTGGTTTGAGCATTAGAGTTGAACCGGGCGGCGGCCGCTTTAGCGACACGCGGGGTTGCGATAGTCGTTGGTAGGATCCAGGAGTTGGGACTCGAGGTGGCGCTGCGCAAATCCGAGGCCATGTGTTTTCACGGTCGCGGCCGTCGGAACGCGCCACCGTCGGGTTCCCAACTAACGGTAGGAGGAGTTCGCATCGGCGTCGGGACATCGATGAGGTACCTGGGACTCATCCTCGACAGCCGATGGAATTTCGAGGAGCATTTCCGACGTCTGGCTCCCAAACTCAACCGGACTGGGGCCGCTCTCAAGCGGCTCCTGCCCAACCTTGGGGGTCCAGACGCCTCCTGCCGGAGGCTCTACGCGGGGATCGTTCGGTCCATGGCCCTCTACGGGGCGCCGGTGTGGGCGCCGTCGCTGCGAAAGCGACCGGCGGCCATTCTGAACGCCTGCCAGAGGGTTATGGCAATTCGGATGGTGCGGGGATACCGCACGATTTCCTGCGAAGCGGCGAGCCTTCTGGCTGGCCTACCACCGTGGGATCTGGAGGCAACAGTCCTTGCACACATGCACGACATGCGCGTGGAGATGCAACGCCGGGGTGAAAGTCCTCTGCCGCGACAGGTCACGGCATGGCGGACAGAGCTCCGGCGGGATCTCATGGTGGAATGGCGTCAGCGACTATCGCAACCCCGTCATGGGCACGCCACAATTATGGCGATAAGTCCCCTCTTTGAGGCGTGGCTGGAAAGACCTCACGGCGTCCTTACCTTCCGCATGACACAGGTCCTCACCGGAAATGGCAAGTTCGGGAGGTTCCTGTTCCGAATAAAAGCGGAAGTGACGCCCGGGTGTCGCCACTGTGCGGAACGCCCGGAGGACACGGTGGAGCACACAATCGCGGTGTGCCCTGCTTGGGCGGAGCATCGCCGTGCCCTCGTGGGGGTGATCGGCGGCGGAGACCTCTCGCGCCGGGCCTTGGTTGAGGCCATGGTCCGGAGCGAGGAGGAGTGGCAGGCGGTCGCCGACTTCTGCGAAGCAGTAATGCTCGCAAAGGAGGAGGCCGAACGCATCAGGCAACGGCGTTATCGCCGCCGCCGCCGCCGGGATTCAGATCCCGATTTCCGGCCACCGTAGGCGCGGGCTTGCGGACGGTGAGCAATGGGTAGCTCGCTGTCCGGCCGTCCGGTAACTGTCCGGACCAAGCCCAAGTCGTCGACGGCGCGCGCTGTTCCCGCGCGCCTCAAGGAGTTGTCAGCAACAGCAGGGGCCCAGCCGGGTCGAAGCCTACTGGGGCCAGGGTTATCCGAAAGGGCGCTCGAGCCCCGGTATGAAGGCTTGAGGGAACGGGATGGGTTTTTTAGTCAGTAAGAGTCTGACACTATCTCCCGCTCCGCCCAAGAGCGGGGGTTGTCATAAGATGATTTTTCCCATCGAAAAAAAAAAAAAAAAAAGCATTAGAGTTGGACTCTAATGCTAGTATAGAGTATCTAACCTGATGACGTCATTAGAGTTAACTCTAACCTGAAATCATGTAAAACAAAGGTTTTACGTGTTTTCCGAGGCACCGCCTTGTGTACAAATCAGGACCACGGTGACCAGGGAGAGATTGGGCGCAGGACCCTTTGGTCAATCTCTCCCTGGTCGTGTACCTAATACACCTGAGAAATTATGTATGAGCACACACTTGAGCACTATAATATGTCCTGTGTAATTGCTTGTCTGTTGAGATTGGCCACCACAATCAAGGCTCAGTCGGGACGATTATTTAATTGTTATTTTAAGGAGAGAATCTTTAATATGGTGCCTATTTTATTTAGACCTTTTATTATCATAGAAATTCCACATCAATGATATGGCCGAACGAGAATTGACATATCATCAAATAGTAACGTTTAAACGATCTGGTCCGTTTTAATTGGCCATATCATGTAGTGAACAAAGGAGGCCAAAGAAAAGATGGATGGATTGTGTGAAGAGTGATATGAAAGAAAAGGAAGTTAGTGATAGTACAAAATAGATAGGTACAGAAGTCAATCTACATACAAAGCGCGCTCGAGCAACGCACACATAGACACCGCTCACGGACACGATATCTCGATCGCGTCTCGGATCACTCGTCGAACAGTTCCGGCTCAAACGCTCATTAGTATGCGTCCACCGAGCGTAGGTATAAAAAGAGAAGTACATACATGAGATTGTCTTCTGTACCTATCTATTTTGTGGTGATAGCATGACGAGTGACAGGGTAGAATGGAAGAAGAAAACGTGTTGCGCCGACCCCAAGTAAGATGGGACTAGGGCAGAAAGAAGATGATGATGATGATCATGAAGTGATCAATTCTCAGATCTGGCCACGACAGATATATAAACTCGAAGACTGGTACGTTGGTCTAATGGTTACAATTACTGCTGAGAATGAGGTCCTATGTACCAAATCCTTAAGAACTCCTAAGAAGTAAGGAGGGGTTAACTGTCCGGACCAAGCTCAAATCGTCGACGGCGCGCACTGTACCCGCGCGCCTCAACGAGTTGTCAGCAACAGCAGCTGGGTCGAAGCTTACTGGGGCCAGGGTTAGTTTCGAAAGACAGCTCGAGCCACGGTATGAAGGCTAGAAGGAACGGGGTGGGTCTTTTAGTCAGTAAGAGTCTGACACTATCTCCCGCTCCGCCCAAGAGCGGGGGTTGTCATTGGATGATTTTTCCCACCATAAAAAAAAGGTTAAAAAATATTTTAAAATTTTTCTATCTTTCTTTGGAGCTAGATAATAATGTATATTCGGTAGAAGTCTAAAGTAAAATATTAGGAACATTAACGCTGCAAACGTTATAACAAGAAATCTTGAAAATGTTCATAACTTGAAATTTCTACAAATGTCTGTACCACAGATTCATCTCGGTGTTCAGAACTCATAACTTAAGATAAATATCCTGTAAGACGCGTGCCTCTACACTGCAGATATATAATATTTTGCTGTGTGTGTGAGTGAGCTTAGGATCTAAATGTAAGAGCTCATACCCACGAGCGGCACGTAACCAACGTCAGAGATACTGCAGCGGACGACACGAGGTGACGACGGCAGCTGTTAACGCATCGACATACAAAAACAAATTACACATATACAAACCAATTACACACACTTTATGCGTGTGTATTTTTTAATATTCCACAACTCTCACACAACGCCGTCTAGTCCCAAGCTAAGCAGAGCTTGTGATATGAGTAATACACAACTGATAAACATACTTATATATTTCTAAATACATACATATTATAGATAAATTACACCCAGACACAGAACAAATAATCATGCTCATCACACAAACATTTGTCTTGGGTGGAAATTGAACCCACGACCTCTGGCATAGCAGTCAGGGCCACTAACCACTAGACCAACAGGTCAGTCATGTGTAATTTGTTCTTGTATGTGTACATGTTATATATCACACATACACAAGCAAATAACAAATTAAACATAGGTACAAAATTAAAGTTATAGTACTTAATATTACAAAATTCCATTTCCCTCCATCCTTTCAGTGCTCCATCATCGGGCTGTCCATCCTGTTGGCCACAATAGCTACCAGGATGTTTTAACAAAGTATTTTCTTGATTGTTATATTTCTGGTCTTGGTCTTCCCATCCGATTATAATTTGGCTTTGAAGACAGCCAAATTATAATCGGATGGGAAGGGTTTGAGTGAATAGGCTCGTAATAAACTAGTGCGCCTTAGTATCAACGATTGCATCACTGCTTGCCATCAGGTGGGATCGCAGTCAAGCACTAGTTTATATCAGATAAAAAAATAAAAAAAGCCTCCAAAAAGGTGGACCGATTACCTGGTGAGGGTCGTAGGAATCCAATGAATGCGAGACGCACAGGACCGGTCATTATGGCAACACTTGGGGGAGGCCTATGTCCAAAGGTGGATGTCTTTCGGTTGAACCAATGATGATGATGAATGAAATCACATGTAACTTTAAGTATCCACAGTCAATATATAGTAGCGTGCTGCCTGCGAACTCCCTAATTCGTATTACGCTGTATATATTGCTGCACACACAGTATAAACACAAAGTAGATACGTACAGAAGTCAATCTACATACAAAGCGCGCTCGAGCAACGCACACATAGACATCGCTCACGGACACGATATCTCGGATCAATCGCACTCGTACAGTTCGGCGCAACGCGCTGACCCTAGCGCGATCGCCTAGCGTAGGTATAAAAAATGAAGTACATACATGAAATTGACTTCTGCACCTATCTATTTTGTGGTATAAGCCCTTAGATTGAACTAAGTTGTGTTTCCCCGAACCTGAATGCTGCAACCTGTTTTGAAATTGAATTGAATGTAAGCCACGTTAGTGGGTTTCTCGGAATTGTATTTGTATGAATGGTAGGATATTAATTGCGAGCGTAGGATTGATGCTCTTGTATTCTATATAGCGGTAACTGTATTTAGGCAATTTGATTTATTTATGTATACAATGCTGCTGCGCAGCATTCTGGGCGTAAAAAGAACAGACCGAATACGGAACGACACCCGAATACGGAACGACACGTTGCGCTCCATAACGGGTATCATAGACGTGGGCAAAAAGGCTGCCAGGCTCAAATGGGTCATGTCAGCCGCATGCATAGAGACCGCTGGGCGAGCGTCGCCACACATTGGGTCCCTACTGAAGGAAAGCGCCGTCGAGGTCGGCCTAGAAAGAGGTGGCGGGATGATCTGAACGCGTACCGCGAGGATTGGTTTGAGACGGCGCAGGAGAAGAAAGTTTGGAAGGACTTGGGGGAGGCCTTTGCCCAGCAGTGGGACAGCAACGGCTAGAAAAAAAAATGTATACAATACAAACAACTATTTTTAGTTTATATTATATTTTAGTATACCAATCTACAAAGTTTTGAGCACAGGCGAAGGGTGTTTTACAGGATGCATTTTGGAGAGTGTGCGCAGGAATTACATGACTTCATTCCACCATCTCACTTCTACCCTCGGACAAACCAACGAACGGCGAGTATCCACCCTTATATTTTTGAAACCTCTACGGTCCGGACCAAGCATTTCGCCTCGTCGTTTATACCACGTACATCGAGGGGCTTGAACAATTCGCCTGCTGTGGTCTTCCCGTCCATTATAATTTAGGTGTCTTCAAAGCAATCGTGAATAGGCTCTTCATAAACTAGTGTGCCTCACCATCAACGATTACATCACTGCTTACCATCAGGTTGGATCATAGTCAAGCACTAGTTTAAATATCTACACTAATATAATACAGAGGTAAAGTTTGTTTTTATGTTTTTTTGTTTGTAGGAGGTAATCTCTGAAACTTCTGGTCCGATTGCTAAAATTTTTTCACCGATAGAAAGCTGCTTCATTCCTGAGTGATATGGGCTATATTTTATGAGCGCGGGTGAAGCCGCGGGCAGAAGCTAGTCAATTATAAACAAAAATTATGAAACCTGAAACACTAGTCTAGTATTTTTATGTAAAGAATCTTTGTGCAAAATTTCGAAACTCTATTATGAAAAATCACAAAGTTATAAGCTCGTTACAGAGCAGTGGTAGTCGAGTGGTAACGGCCCCCCGACTTACAAGTTGTAGATCACGGGTACAAACCCAGCCAGGCGCATTACTTTGTATAATTTATTTCATCACCACTGCACTTAAAACGGTGAAGGAAAACATCGTGAGGAAACCGGCATGTTCTGGAACCAAAAATTCGAAGACATGAGACATCCACCAACCCGCACTGGGCCCGCGTGGTGGATTACGATCCATTCCCTCTCCTAGAGAGGAGGCCTGAGTCCCAACAGTGGGAACATTATAAAGCCGACTATGCTATGCTATAAGCTTGTTATGTCAGCAAAATACAAGGTCACCGGGCCATCTAGGCGCCTGAGGGGTTATTTTGCACTTGCACCCAGCTGTTTGATGGCGCCTAACACCTGTCGTGACCTTTTTAAATATTTTTGGGAAAAAATACACCACGGTGTAAAAACTATTGGAATCCATTCAGTTACTGATTCTGAACCATCTACTTTCAGGAGAAGCTAACTGACTGACATATTAACGCATAGCCGAAACTACTGGAATTCGAAACTACTGGAATTCGAAACTACTGGAATTCGAAACTACTGGAATTCGAAACTACTGGAATTCGAAACTACTGGAATTCGAAACTACTGGAATTCGAAACTACTGGAATTCGAAACTACTGGAATTCGAAACTACTGGAATTAAGAACGTTAACGTAAATATTGCTTAAAGTTTCCTTATTTATGATATACATAGGCAAGCACTAAGAGATGATTTCCCGAAATGAGGGGATGAAAAGAAGGTCCAAAATGATATTAGTGTATATTTTTATTATTGTGCATTAAAAACCTTCTTTCACACGGGCAAAACTTCTAGCAGAAGCTGGTATATAATAACGTAATATAATGTGATGTGTGTTTCGCCTTTGTGCGGAATGCCCGAAGGACACGGTGGAGCACACAGTCGAGGTGTGCCCTGCTTGGGCGGAGCATCGCCGTGCCCTTGTGGGTGCGGTCGGCGGCGGAGACCTCTCGCGGCGGGCCTTGGTTGAAGCCATGGTCCGGAGCGAGGAGGAGAGGCAGGCGGTCGCCGACTTCTGCGAAGCAGTAATGCTCGCAAAGGAGGAGGCCGACCGCATCAGGCAACGGCGCTCTCGCCGCCGCCGCCGGGATTCCGATCCCGATTTCCGGCCAACGTAGGCGCGGGCATGCGGACAGTGAGCAATGGGTAGCTCGCTGTCTGGCCGTCCGGTAACTGTCCGGACCAAGCCCAAGCAACAGCAGGGACCCAGCCGGGTCGAAGCCTACTAGGGCCAGGATTTTCCGAAAGGGAACTCAAGCCCCGGTATGAAGGCTAGAAGGAACGGGGTGGGCTATTAGTCAGTAAGAGTCTGACACAATCTCTTTCTCCGCCCAAGAGCGGGGGTTGTCATTGGATGATTTTTCCAACCATACCAATAAAAAAAAATGTTTTGTTTGTTGGAAGTTGGAAAACACATTGTTGTAAGGCATCCTACAAGGTGGATGGCTGACCTGATGAGGGACGCAAGTATCAGATGATGACCGTGTCGCATTTCACGCACAGGACCGTGCAATACTTCGGGAAGGCCTATGTCCAACAGTGTAAAGTACGTCTTTCGGATGAAATGATGATGAAATAACAAAAAAAACTCACAACATTATAAGAATTTAATAATAATATTCCACAACTATCACACAACGCCGTCTAGCCTCAAGCTAAGCAGAGCTTGTGTTATGAGTACTAGACAACTGATAAACATACTTTATACAGTATATTTCTAAATACATACATATTAATTACACCTAGGCACAATAATTTAATTTAGCAACATAAGATACAGCCAATTAAACTTCATCCCAACATTCCGCCTGGTAAGAAAATCAACATAAATTGGTCCAAGTATAATATTCAGAATAAGCTTGAGTCAATTAGCAGACACTCCAAAGGGACGCGCCGTATTTTACCTCAAACCGAAATGTAGATACATAATTGTAGTTATTAATAACCAACACAGAAACATCAAAGATACAGAGGTGGCAGTCGACTTCGGAATTGCTTTATTGCTTTTGACAACAATTAATTGAAACTTCAGTAATGTTGAAACTATCTTAGTGTTTATTTGTTGTTATATCACATAGTACATTTGGCAATAAAAAAAAAGACGTGTGGCACTCGGGGACTGCCGCGGTAAAGCTATTGCATAACATTTTTATCAACTTATGCAATTATAATTATTTATTTGTGCAGAATTTTTTTTCCTTTGTTTTTTTTTTTCTTTGATATTAATTGAAGTTACACTTTCACACATTGAATTGAATTTTGATTGATTGTTCACTCATTTGTTTTCTTATCGGTCACCATGCTCAAAAAACAAATGAGTGGGGGGTGTTAGGTTATTTTCGTTACGGAATTTCTGGATTCGATCTCCACGCTCAAGGCCCGCGATAGAAGCTATGCAATAGCTTAAAAACAATCGAGTACAAGTCGTATTGTACGAATGTTCCATATAAACTTACTATTATATAAATAGTAATTATATAGGGTGACTGGCAATTAGTGTACGATACTTAAACACGTGATTGTGTTCATGATAACAAACAATTTATTTTATGGGAGCAAAGCCGAAATCGCGAAAAAAATATCAGCTGTTCAATACATTAGGCAAACATAAATGTATTCAACAGCTGATTTTTTTTCCCGATTTCAGGTTTGTTCCCATAGTAAAAGTTGTTGGTTATCATGAGCACAATCACGTGTTTAAGTACCGTACACTAATTACCAGTCACCCTATATAATTGTACAGATTTTGTCAGAAATATAAATATCTGAATGAGAACCACGGTTACCGACACAGCATGAAGAATCGCCAAACTTAAGTGGCAGTGGATCGTCGATCGATATATGGTCGATGGTAACAAAAGGTTATAAAGTGGTGACCAAGTATCGGAAGACGCAGCGTCGGAAGGCTTCCCGCAAGGTGGACTGATGATCACGTGAGGGTCATGAGAATTTGACGGATACGAGACGTACAGTACTGGTCGATATGCCGACACTTAGGAGTGGCCTATGTCGTCTTTCTGCTGAATTGATAATGTTGATGATTATGATGATTATCATTTCATAACGCGCAAGTAACATTATAACGATATTTAATGCTCTCTTATGGAATCGGAAGTGCCTTACTACCATAAACGCTCGACCACGTTCTCGATAATGGTCATAACAAATTCAATCATCACCAATAGGACTATTGCAGCCTGATATAGTAATGGTAGACCGAATTGAGAGGGTAGCGATGATTGTTATTGGTTTAACTGTCAAATGACCAAGACCACTTTTTTTTTATTCAAGAACAATTTGTATTGTGTTTGAAATTACTTAAAACTACATTAATTACAATTATAAATACAATTAATTTTAAAAAATAACAAAATAAAATAAAATTTAATGTCAATACAATTACTTACATTATTACTACCGAAACACTACTCAGTCTCACAGTAATTAATATCATATATATTTTAAATTGTTGATATGTCATCGTCCACCGAATAGAGATATTTCTCCAAAAGGAAAGCTTTGAGCTTTGACTTAAACGAGCTCGTGTAAATTATACTCTTCAAGTCCAAGGGCAACCTGTTAAAAATTCGCACTGCTTGATATTGAGGACTATGTTGAACAATATTAAGGGTGAGTTGCACCATTTAACTATAACGATAACCAAACCATAACCAGCCGTGAAACGGCCGCCGATTGGTCAATTGACGATTTAACAACTGTTAACGGCTTTGTTATCGTTATAGTTAAATGGTGCAACTCACCCTAAGTTGAGGTATTATTTTATTTTTTTAATCTTTCCTACGCGTACTTTCCCATAGCTGTCTTGTATTTAACTGATAAAGATAGCAAACTAAGTATTTTGTCTTGGTTTGCGAGGTTGTTAACAATCGTTGTAACTACTGTCGTGTCAGCCAGAATGGCGTAATGTTATGTTACAAAATGGTGTTAATAACAAACAGTCGTATGATTGCAGCAATGCTAAAAGATTTGCTATCATTTACCCATGGCCTACCTTCAAAGTTGTTCATCAGATGTTTGCCTTTAATGGGACCTCCTGGCGGCCCAACTCTTCAAAACAAAACGGATCGTCAAAATCGCTTTATATTTAACAAAGATATCGCTGAAAAAGATACAACTTTTCTTTTTAAATTCTAGACGAATTAAAAACCTCCACCTTTTTTAGAAGTCGGTTAATAAAAAAAACAGAGGGGCATGTGATGGAACGGATGTATGGAAATAGTTAGTGCGTCCTAATTATGGCCATGTTACTGACTCAAAACAATTGTGACATTCGGAAACGCCACACCTCTATCAACACAGTAATTATCTACTTGTCTTGGTACACGACACAGTAATTATCATCTACTTGTCTTATTAAAACTAATAAATAGCAAATGAAGCAAGAATAATTCGGGACTGAACATACTTTCATAGAGAATTCTCATCTAGGAATAACTTACATGCAAATTCTTTGCTGAAAATTTTAAATATTCAGTACATCATGTTACAAAGTTATGACGCTGTATGCACCAAATTAGATTTTATCCTTGCTCTACACTAGTTACCGCCTGCGGCTCCGCCCACGTAAAATGAGTAATTCCCAGTTTTATAAATTACTAAATTCTGCGGCTTCACCCGAGAAAGTAAAAAATATATAGCTGTGTCACTTAGTGATAAAGTAGATTTTAAGTATGTAACTTTATAACAAACCAAAATTTAAAATGTGTATTTTTTTAATTCTTTGTATAATATTAGTATACTCATAAGCTTTGCGTTAACCGGGGATAAAAGCTGTCATGATACTAAATTTCATTCAAATCCATCCAGCTGTATATAGGTGAATGAATAACAAACATACAAACTTGCACATACAATACACAAGTGCGTATACACCACTATTTTTTAATTAGTACACATACTTAAAGGGCTTATTAGAAAAGCCCTTGTTATTTTATAAGTAAAATCTCAATAAATAAAAGTTATTAGCGTTGGTTTATGTCCCAAAATGTCACTCAATTTATGGAAATATTGTGTAGGCTATTGATTAATGAATGAATAAGTGACAATTATTAAGGAAAAACACTGCCCGCAGTATTTTCTACTAGCAATTGTTATGTTTGATTGATTCTTTGATGAATTTCCCTTTTCGTGGTCAATTTTAGGATTTCGGTTTTTTCTACTTTTGACTACAAAAATATGGTCAGTGACGGGTACAGATAGAGCCCCATTTTTTGTGTACTAATTAAAAAGTAGGGGTGTGGTACCTTTGTAGGCACATACATACAAACTTCTTGCTCTCACGTAGATATTATTAAAATATCATGGAAGTTTTGTACAACCTAATATTATTCTCTAAGAGAATATCTTTTGAATTTTAACGAAAATTATACGAGACTTGCATTTAAACTAGCAGTGACTCATGGCTTCGCTTGTGTGGACCTTATAAAAATATGAACGAAGTAGGTAAATAAAGATACTTACGAGTACCTACTAGTAACATGATTGTCGAGTAACACTATCCTTCTACGGATGAAGTCGCGGGTATCATCTTTATTAAAGGCAAAAGGTGACCCTATTACTAAGAGTCCGCCGTCCGTCCGTCCGTCTGTCTGTCTGTCCGTCTGTCACCATGCTGCATCTTGCTATCACGGGTCATGATAGCTAGACAGTTGAAATTTACACAGATGATGTAGGTATTTCTTTTGCCACTATAACAACAAATACTAAAAAAATAGAATAAAATAAATATTTATGGGGGTTCCCTTATAACAAACGTGATTTTTTTGCTACGCACGGAACGGAACCCTTCTTTCGCGAACCCAATTTGTACTTGGCTGGTTTTATTATATTAGGAACTCGTTTAAAGAACTTTTTACACCACCTGCTTATAATGTCGTTTTATACGTCATACAAACCTCACTCAAAGCAAGTCATTCTATCCCTAGGGAGATAATGCAGTATGGCCGATCCATAGGGAATAATGAGATTTGAATTTAGAACATCATAAATCGTCAACATTGTGAATTAAAATATATGTGCATCGAAAAAGTTGACTCAAAATTCAAACTGGCCACTAACAAAAAAAAAAGAAAATAGAATAAAACGTGCTTACTGACGGGATCATTATACTCGTAGAAAATTGAAACTATAGAATCCTGGAGTAGTAAATTTTGTTTGTTTGATGAACTTGTAAATATAATACTTATATTTCTCTAATATATTATTTGGTCAACCAAATTGTCTTTTAATTATCTCACAGATGGTGTAAAAAGTAGAGTATGCAACACGGGGATAAAGGTGTCTTTGTCTTGGGCGGCTTGAATTCCTCACTTCACTCAGGTTTCTTTATTAACGCCCTCGCAATGCTCGGGAGTTAATTTTATAAATCCCTTCGTTTGGAATTCAACATGCCGCCCGCGACTTAAAGACACTGCTTTATCCCCTAGTCATATAAACTACTATTATTCTAGAACGTGGTTGTAACAGTAACCCGTTGATGCGGAACCAGAGAGGCTTTGAAAATTCACAAAGCGAATTTCCCATTTACGTTCAAAATTGCAATAAGCAAAGTTAGATTTTATTTTCACCTAAAGAAGGAAAATGCTGTAAAAATATAAAGTTTTAGTATAGTGGAGCTGTCTAGAATGTTTGCAATGTTGCATTTAAATAACAGTTTTGCGCTTTTGTTGGTACCAGTTTTCCAAGGCTATGGCGCATTTTTGTTTAAGGCCAGGTTTTACACATTTTGAACTTTTTAAACCTCTGGAAATCATGCTCGCAAAGGAGGAAGCCGACCGCATCCGGCAACGGCGTAATCGCCGCCGCCGCCGGGATTCTGATCCCGATTTCCGGCCACCGTAAGCGCGGGCTTGCGGACAGTGAGCAATGGGTAGCTCACTGTCCGGCCGTCCGGTAACTGTCCGGACTAAGCCCAATTCGTCGACGGCGCGCACTGTTCCCGCGCGCCTCAAGGAGTTGTCAGCAACAGCAGGATCGAAGCCTACTGGGCCAGGGTTATCCGAAAGGGCGCTCGAGCCCTGGTATGAAGGCTAGAAGGAACGGGGTGGGTCTTTTAGTCAGTAAAAGTCTGACACTATCTCCGGCTCCGCCCAAGAGCGGGAGTTGTCATTGGATGATTTTTTCCCACCATAAAAAAAAACTTCTGGAAATCAACAAATATAAATAAAAGGGAACACCATGAAAATTTATTTTATTAATATTGACCTACCGCCAGGCAAAATCATGATATAAATTAGTTGGCTCGATAAAAAAATCGCGAATCTGACCCTAACTAACGAGTGTATGTCTACGAGATTACATCACGGAAATATTTGAAAGTTACAAAAAAAAGCTTTTTTTTAAAAGGGCCTCGCAAAAACAGAATTTTTAATAGTTTTTTTTTTAAATAAAAATAAAACCACTGTGGCTGCGAATCGACATAGACCAGGGGCCGTATTATGACCTCTTAAAACCATCATGTTTTCGGTGTGAAAAAGAGACGGAGCTATACAGGACGAATAGCACTATCCTTTTCTCACACAGAAAACATGATGGTTTTAAGATGTCATAATACGGCCGCAGGGCGGAGTTCATACAAAATACTCAGTGAATACAACCGGCTCTTAAACTACAATGTACAAGCAATACACTCTAGTTCGTGACTCCGTAATAAATAGCTAAGTACATGCCAATTTTCAATTTAAGCAGTACATGCGGAGCCAGCCATAAAGTGACCATAAAATATTGTCCTAAATCAGCCAAGTATGCTAAAAGCTGCCTTATCATGTGTATACGCATTTACAACAAACTCCCGAAAGAATTAAAATGTATTAATAACTAGCTGACCCGGCGAACTTCGTGCCGCCTAATAGTGATGTTGTGATACCTTTTAGGTAAGCCGTCAACTCTACCCTACTCTATCTTACTCTACCCTACTCTGCCCTACTCTACCCTACCTTACTATACCCTACACTACCCTAATTTTATTTTTTTTTTCCATAAGAATCTTCTCCTCACAATAACAAACACAACAAAAAAAGAATTAGCGAAATCGGTCCAGCCGTTCACACGTGATGCCATGACCAAGGAAATATGAATTCACTTTTATATACATAGATGCAAAGTCATTTAAAAATAACCTGTATATATGGCCCACGGGTGGGTTTTAGTCAGTAAAAAATTGACATGCCCTCTCACTCCACTATAAAGCAGAAGAAATCATTTGATGAAATTCTACCTCAAAAAAAATATAGACTAGCCTCCGGCCCATTTATGTCAGTTTGACTGCTCTGATTTGAAGACATTTAGAATCCTTGTGAACTGTCTTAAACAGTCAACCAACATGGGAATTTTGTATAATATTTATTCATTTAAAAAATACTTATATTCGATACTTTTTATGAGGTTCTTCTGTTAGTAAACAATGATCAATATCTCTTAATCAACCTTGATTATTAAACTAGTGTTGACTACATCAGATTTCATTAAATCCTAATGATTACCCATGTCGTTTGACTTTTTAGACAGACTCTAACTTAGTAATCACACTAGCATAATTTGCAAAAAAGCTAGGTGGATTGACTCCGGTTTCAGGGTATAAGGGTGTGTGCAAAACCACAAACACGGACTATAATCCCATATGGAATCTTACGGGCCTAACATAATCACATACACGTGACGGCAGACTTAATCTAAACACATACCTACACATATATTCTATGACGTACGGCTGTAGGCTGTACATAAGTGTAGTTGGATTTTTCTATATTTGCTTTTGCCGAGTGAATTTTTCTCTGTGTTTAAAAAAAAAAAAACATCAGTTATAACTTTTCCCACTCTGAGCAGAGCGGGAGGGATTTTCAGACTTGGACTGGCTAAAACCCATAGTGTTCCTATTGGGCGGAGCGGCGTATCGTGTCAGACTCTTACTAACTAAAAAACCCACCACGTTTCTTCAAGCCTTCATACCGGGGCTCGAGCTATCTTTCGAAACTAACCCTGGCCCCGGTAGGCTTCAACCCAGCTTGGCCCCTATTGTTGCTGACAACTCCTTGAGGCGCGCGGGAACAGTACGCACCGTCGACGACTTGGGCTTGGTCCGACAAGTTACCGGCCGACCGGACAGCGAGCTACCCATTGCTCACTGCACACACACCGCGCCTACGGTGGCCGGAAATTGGGAACATTCGCTTGTATGGGTACAAAAAATGTCGGAAGTTAGTGCAAGGTTCGAATTAGTCGTTTCCTATGGAGAAGAACCGATAAGAAACTCCTTGTTTACTCTTTAAAAAATATATTAATTTTACGATATTTTCTAGGCATGAGAGGACAGTAAAATATAGAACATCAAAGAGAAATGTAGAGCAGAAAATGGGCATTAAAAACATTTTTCTAAGAGCCCGTATCTGTAGTATAAAATACTGGTTTTTATTTCTTTGAAGATAAGACCTACTTAGTACAAAGATATCAAAGTTTTTACTACTCAACTAACAAAAGACCTAAAGAATCAAACAAACTGTCTCGTAAAAAGTTTCTCACATCTTTTGAAAATAAACCTTATTTATCTCAGGTTTCCTAAAACAAACGAATCTTACTGAAAATGCTTATTTTTATGTTCCTTCGGGCTTTTTTATTATAATTCTTTTGTAACAAAATGGCTGTACAAATAAGACAGTAGGTACAGCAAATTATGTTTTAGATGTAAAAGGAAATTTGGAAAAAAAATATTGGATATTGATTGAAATATACACCGTTAAATTATGATCATTTTAATCCCATGGAGGGTCGATCCGGTACATGAAACACTGTCGATTTGTAAAGATAAAATTAAAGAATTAAGTACCTTTTTTAAAGAACTCGTATTAATTTACGCATGTACGAAATTAATTTCTTCAAGAAAACGTCAGCTGAGCGAGTTCAATGACCTGTAGGTAATTAGTACGCAACGCCGACTACTACACTTACAGCTGCTTTACTTATATTGTGACTTGCAAGTTGTTAAATTAGTTTCGTTTTGATCTACACTTTATTTATTAGGTATAATAATATAGAGAGGTAAAGTTTGTTTTTATATATTTTTGTTTGTAGGAAGTTGTTTTGTTCCTAAATGACATAGGCTTATATATTTTATGTACGCGGGTGAAGCCGTGGACAAAAGCTAGTATGCACTAAACAACAATGTTGCAAGTGTTTATACTTTCGGAAACTTTCAACGTGTTTTATGTTTAGGGTAGCTTGTTAACTTTAGACTTCGTCATTGCCCGTGAATTTTAAGGTCTACTTGAGTTAACGGTTTTAGCACTTTTTGAACTGCATGGCTGGTTAAAAAAGACCTTTCCTGCTACTTGGTTACTATGTAACATATAAATATGGATTGGATTTCGTTTTAAATAGAAAATCTTAAAAGGACGGAGCATCGGCTAAACTCCAGGCACCCATGAGACTCACCACCTAATGCCAAAGAAGAATCTTTGAATTCTTTGCCACATTGCCAGAAAGAAGGGTGGAGGAGTCGGATACGTTGGTCAGACCGTGCTTCACTGAAGACCACAGTCTGCGACGCCATCAACATCGCCGAACATGGCGAAATATACTCCTCAAGAAAGTTAATCGTCGAGGTCCCGACGATAAACGACGCAAGGAGGCGGAGAAAATCTGTACTAATACTAATAGGTACTAATAATATTATAAAGAGGAAAGATTTGTATTTTTGTATATAACGAATAAACTCAAAAACTACTGTGCCGATTTCAAAAATTCTTACACCATTGGAAAGCTACATTCACCCTGAGTAATATAAGCTATATTTATTGCCCGTGCGAAGCCGGGATGGGCCACTAGTCTTAAATAAATCAAATAGGAAACTCTCTTTTACATACCAAAACTAATAAAGCAAACAACATTGAAATCAGTCCAGCCGTTTTTGAATTACCTATATGGTGTAACTAACACGACTTTGTTTTATATTTATAGATAACTAGCTTCTACCCGCAGCTTCGCCCGCGTACCTACATAAAATATAGCCTACGTCACTCAGGAATAAACCAGCTTTCTATCGGTGCAAAAATTATCGCAATCGGACCAGTACTTTCAGAGATTACCTCCTATAAACAAAAAAACAAACTTTACCTCTTTAGTATATTAGTGTAAATACAGTTTGACTGTTCTATTCGAAAGCAATTTTCATTCTTCAAATAGTAACAATCTTGCCTAGGAAAAATAGGCGCTAAGTCAGTCATCTTTTCCTGCGAGTATAATACTCGTACAATGACAATTTATCTGCTAATAGTAGCAAATTCTGGTACTTTTTACACAATTCCCATACAGCAAACGATCAATAGAAAATTATGTGCCATACATTTTATAATAAAACCGTACGTCAGGACGTTCCATAAAAAGTTATAACTGCACACGTCGCTTCCATATAACGAAAGTGGGCTAACCCAAAATACCGCTTTTTTAGGTGCGAAATCATAAAATGACTTTTCCTACTCTCGGTTGGAGCAAACAGGCGTGTCAGACTTTTACTAACTAAAATCTACCTGTGTCAGTTAGTTACCATTTGAATTCAAAGGTCACGGTAACTCGTTAACTAGTTTTGCTGACATTTTTCTCTTCGAGGCGCGCATGGAACACTACGCACCGTCGACGAGTCGGGCTCAGTCATTGACTATAAAAGGCCTATTCTAAAACCGTATTGTGAAAAAGCACCCGAATTATTAATTGATTAAACGAAGAAACACGGGAGAGTTACTCAAAAAATTACTCGCATCAACATTTTGAAGGCTTACATGCTCATTTCCCAAAAATTGCAATTTTTGACTTAGATCCCTTTCACTCTAAGAGTGTAACATGTGGGACTGTTAAAGCTCGCACTCACATATACTCGTACATTCTCGTAGTTTGCTGCAATGGCGTCGAGTATGTTTTTATGACCTTTTGAAAAGAATTTTGTACTGAACAGATGGCACAATTTGCTTTAAATGCTGAATATTTGAACTCATGTACATTTTAATAAGATTAATATTTTGCTTTGTTTTTTATTCTGTTGTTTATTATATACTAGCTTTTGCTCGCGGCTTCGCCCGCGTATATAGAATATAGCCTATACACTCAAAAATAAAGTAACTTTCTATCGGTGAAATAGCAACCGGACCAGTACTTTCAGAGATTATCTCCTACAAACAAAAAAAAAAACAAACTGTACCTATTACACGTAGTATTTTTTTTTATGGTGGGAAAATCATCTATGACAACCCCCGCTCTTGGGTGGAGCGGGATATAGTGTCAGACTCTTACTAACTAAGAACCCACCACGTTCCTTCAAGCCTTCATACCGGGGCTCGAACTGTCTTTCGAAACTAACGCTGGCCCCGGTAGGCTTCAACCCAGCTGGGCCCCTATTATTGCTGACAACTCCTTGAGGCGCGTGGGAACACTGCGCGCCGTCGACGGCTTAGGCTCGTTCTGGACAGTTACCTGCGAGCTACCCATAGCTCGCCGTCCGCAAGCCCGCGCCTACGGTGGCTGGAAATCGGGATCGGAATCCCGGCGGCGGCGAGAACGCTGTTGCCTGATGCGGTCGGCCTCCTCCTTTGCAAAAAAATTACTGCTAAGCAGAAGTCGGCGACCGCCTGCCACTCCTCCTCGCTCCGGACCATGGCCTGAACCAAGGCCCGTCGCGGATACCTATTAGTGTAAGTATGAGTCGTAAATAAACATTTTCTTTCTTTCTTGATCCACCTCGTTGGTTTTGTAACAAGAAGTTCCGAAATTATTTTTTTTATTTTACAGTAACAGCGCTATTATTAAAAAAGTTCAAATGTATGGATTATATCCGTATACTTGCCGAAATGCTACGTGTTCGTTATATATTTTTTTTAATTTACCCCTAAGGGAAGGTCTTTTGAAGGAAGTCCATGTTTTCTTTCGTAATAAGTTTTTATTTTTAACGATAATGACATTAGAATACGAATAATACACATCCATCGGAATCCCGCGACTCTTACCTGACCATTGATCCACCTTTTGGGCGTTCCAACGCTGCGTCTTCCGGTGCGCGTTCGCCACTCCAGAACTTTTCAGTCCCATCGACCATCTGTTCTGAGAGCAATTTGCCCTGCCCACTGCTACTTAAGTTTGGCGATTCTTCAAGCTATGCTGCAACCGTGGTTCTTCTGTGGATATCTGTCTATCTATCTTGATAAACATCTAAAAATAAAATACCAAATCTAACTTTCTCTTCAGTGTTAACATCAACCGTAGTGCGGGCTTGGGGACAACGAGCAATGGGTAGCTCACCGTCCGGTAACCGTCCGGACTAAGCCCAAGTCGTCGACGGCATGTAGTGTTCGACGCGCCCCAACAGCAATCCGTAGGGGCCCAGCAGGGTCGAAGCCTACTGGGGCCATGGGATCGCTTCTGAAAGGAAAACCTGGCCCTGGAATGAAAAACAACGAAGGAACTAAGAGTGGGTTTTATTCAGTAAAAGTCTGACATCCCCCCCTTCCTCCAAAAAAAGGGCGGGAGATGTCATTGGATAATTTCTCACCAAAAAATAGTGTTAACATCAAATTAGTAGGTATTAATCAATGCGCCTCACCATCAACGATTGCATCACTACTTACCACCAGGTGGGATCGCAGTCAAGCACTAGTTAACATCGATTAGAAAAAAAAAATATGTTGAAGAACAAAGAGCTTCTACAGCTTTGAGTTGACCTTTCCTAGCAGAACCTATATTTCAAGGATTAACTGAAATGTAACTCTACCAACTGTGGACCAAAATGTAGGGTACGTAACTACGTGTTTCTGAGCAATAGTTCGTGGAACGTAGACAAGTTTTATCTTTACTTTGGTTACGTGACGTAATAAACGGGTCTGCGGAAGGTTTACTGCCATACCTGGGTTACCAGGACCTGTTGGGGACTGAATTTTAGGATAATATACACAGGTGGTCTGAAAAATTTCAGACCTAACAAAGGTAGAAGACATTTTTTCTTAGGATTCATTTTTATTTTTTTAAATTGTCTCCTTGTAACTCGAAACACTTTAAATCCTAGGGATGCCCCCACCTCTCTAACTCGTTAAAATTAAAAAAAAAAAATTAAAAAGTTCAAAAGTTTTTTATTTCATATGGGCCTACATGGGCACTCTTAAAACGTCAGAAGCTAGTGCACGGTTCCAAATTGGTCGTTTCCTATGGAGAAGAACCGGCAAGAAACTCCATGGTTACTCTTTAAAAAAAATGATTGTTCTTACAATATTTTCAAATTACAGTATTAATAGGTATTATTTAAGAACAGTGTAAACCGGTACTCAAAAGCACAATAAAAATAATCATTTTAAAAAAAGTGAGTCAAAATATGAATAAATCTAAGAATCCGTGGAGTCTACAGTGTTCTTCCATTTACATTATAAAAAGAGGCTATATAAAAAAAGCTAGAAATAAAATAAGAATTACAACTGTCAATAAATGAGACGTTAACAACAAAAAAAGAAAAACTAACGAATTTAATGTGGTTGGAGTCAGATAATATAAAAAAAAGACGTGTGGCACTCGGGGACTGCCGCGGTAAAGCTATTGCATAGCATTTTTATCAACTTATGCAATTATAATTATTTATTTATTTTATTTATGCAGTATTTTTTTTCGTTTGTTTTTTTTTTCTTTGATATTAATTGAAGTTACACTTTCACACATTCAATTGAATTTTGATTGATTGTTCACTCATTTGTTTTCTTATCGGTCACCACGCTCAAAAAACAAATGAGTGGGGTGTGTTAGGTTATTTTCGTTACGGAATTTCTGGATTCGGTCTCCACGCTCAAGGCCCGCGATAGAAGCTATGCAATAGCTTAAAAAAATATTGCAAAATCAATGTGTTAGAAAAAAAAATGTTACAACAAAGATGGAGCAGGTAATATAAGTAATGTTGAGTTTGAGCGACTGTAAAAAATCTAAAAATGACAACTGGGACTGACGGCTTTACGTGTTTTTTGGACACAGGGTGTCAGTAATGCCCTAAATAAACTTAGAAAAGTACATATGGAACTGGAATAGTTCCTTACGATAATCATTCAGGTGTCTTCAAAGCTAGAGTGAATAGGCTCTTCGCCTCACCATCAACGATTGCATCACTGCTTACCATCAGGTTGGATTACTGCTCTTACACTCTAAAGATCCAAAACTGATCTTCAAGTAACATGAAACAGAAACCTAAGTTCTGCAGAAACTAAGTAAGCAAGTAGTAAGCAAGTAAGTACACCGAACAACTTTGAATCTTCCGCAGTTTGCAACTAACTATCGTCGTGATCAAATTACGGAAATGCATACCTAGGAAGAAAATGTATTGCAACACAAGTTATATAAGTAGGTCACCGGGCCCTGGTTCATGCCATGGCCCGGAGTGAGAGGGAATAGACAACGTCAACAATAGCTCCAGCAAGAGGTGTCCTGGGCATTGGAAGCCGCAGGGCGATCCTCGGCCACCGTAGGTGCGTACATGCGGACGACGAGCAATACGTAGCTCGCTGTCCTGCTGTCTGTTAAGGACTGAGCCCAAGTCGTTGATAGGCGAAGTATTCCAAACGCGCCTCAAAGAGATAACAGGTAATTAAACAAAACGCCCAGCAGATCCGATGTCCATTAGAGCCACGGGGAAAAGTCTGAATGACATGATAAGCCTTTTTTTGAGGGTGGGACATTGCTTAAAAAAGTAATAAGCATACACACACATACTCAAAATCAAAATTTCATTTTTATAATATTAGTGTGATAGTGTGACGTAAAGTAATAACATGTAACATGTAGCACATTCTGAAAGTAGTAGATATATTCAGAACCTACTACTGAATCGATTTCATTTATTTTTTAGGTAAAATAAGAATAAAACTGTAAGATTAAGTTCTTGATAAGTCTTGGTTGCGTCACTGGTGTGTTTATGTGTACATGACTATATACTAATTATAACAATGAGCTACCGATGCAGTATGTCGAACCCATATTAAATAACTAATTTCATAAAAAAAAGCATTATGTAATTGCATTTAAGTAAAAGTTTAGTGCTTAAATTATAATTTTATAACTTAATTTTCTAATTGGATTGACAGAGACATAACGTGCATTATTTTAGTTACATGCTGTATTACTGTATCACAAGAACGAAATTATAATACATTCTAAATTGTACAGATTATTAAAATAGGATCCAGAGAGAAACAGAAATCCTTGCTGCAGCCACGTTCCATGCAGTTGAATACCAATTTCTAGACCACACCGTGGTTTCAGTTATAACTATATACGAAATACACTGTTCTGTGAAATTGTTAAAGCGAATCCTGGTTTAAATCTTATTTAGTTGGGCAAAGAAAAGTAAAGGGTAATGTTTTGTAAAGAAAATATATTGCTGCATTCTCTTCATTTGAATAACCCAGTTTCCAGGATCAAAATAATTACATGTTATTTAGTCCGTATTTTAGATTATAAAAAATTATTGGACACGTTTCGTTTTTCGATTAAACAAAAAATAACAAAGATATAGCCCAATAAAGTTACGTGTGACGTCACCTCGTGCAAAAAAAATGCAGCACGGCGTGACGTTACACACTTTAATGGGCTATAACTTTGTCATTTTTGGTTTGATTTACATTTTGTTTAATTGTCATTTTAAAAAAATACGTGTCTCTTATTTTTGAATAATCTAAAAGACGGACTAATTACATTTTTTACGGCAACTAGCCTGCGCTGTCGGTAGTGAAAACCAAATACTTAAAATAAACCTGATAATAATAATAATTACCCCTGGTGTTTTTTTTTTTGTAGGTGGGAAAATCATCCAATGCCATCTCCGCGCCCTTGGGTGAAGCGGGAGATAGTGTCAGACTTTTACTGACTAAAAACCCACTCCTGTTCCTTCGTTGCCTTTCGTACTGGGGCCGAATCTTCCTTTCAAAAACAGATCCTTGGCTTCGACCCTGTTGGACCTCTACGGTTTGCTGACAACTCCTTGAGGCGTGTATGAAACAATACGTGCCGTTGATATCTTAAGTTCGGTCCGGACAGTCAGACGGCGAGCTACCCATTGCTCGCCGTCCACAAGCCAGCGCCTACGGTGGCCGGAAATTGGGATACCAGTGGCAGCTGGGGCGTGAAGGCCGTTGTCTCACGCATGCGGCCCCTTTTGCTAGCATTACTGCTTCGCAGAAGGAGGCGACCGCCTGCCACTCCTCCTTGCTTCGGAGCATGGCCTGTACCAAGGCCCGGCGCCGTCGCCGATCGCCTCCATGAGACCCCTGGTGTATAACAACCGGTTAATTATATAAGTACCTACCAAAAGCATTTTCTTTGACCTCGTAATATTCTTGACTCTGACGCTGTCGATATCTGGATACTATATCTGCTGATTCGTCCTTCTTCCCGTCTTCCTTCTCTGATGCATTTTTTAAAATCACTATTCTAGTCACCACCATCAAAACTGAACTGACAATCCACGCACATCAATCGAGAGAATAATATTGTTTCTGAACCCAAAATCATCAAACAATAACTTTCTCACAGAATAGAAAACAATAGCCATCTTTATAGTAAACTTTTCAATAACAATGGACTTACACATTCGAAAAGACTATTTATTTACTATTACTCTCGTAAAAATATCAACACAGCCTAACCTAGAAATATTCCCATAACAATCAAACCTAAAACATTTAAATATAGACGAACACCTTTTTAGCTTTCATTAACCAACCGTCAGTGAACTCGCGTAGTCATGTGGAAACATATTCTGGCGCAGATTTATTTTTTAACATTTTTAAGAACTGTAAAATCCTGTCAATGTGAAATAAACCAAACAGATGGGAGCATAGGGAAGAGACAGCTTGAAGAACAAACTACAACAGAGTTATTTGATAAAATGACAGAGAATAACGAACTTGTAGATACGTCCTATATCATGTCCGCCACAACTATACCTCATAGTATGTTTTTTGAATCAAATGAAACTACTACAGAATCACAAGAAATGGACAATAATATAAGTCATACAATACCTCCAGAAAATACTAAAGCAGACAATATGTTCTATTTTAACGAAAGAACTTCTGAAACGGTTGGACCATTCCTTAATGGACTAGATATTACCTTTGAGACAAATGATTACGGAAAAACTGATATTAAGGAAACTGCAACAGAAAGTGTAACAACTGAAAGGAAGACAGGAAAACCACCACGCAATGATTTGTGGAAGAAATGTCGACAGTACAAGAACGGGGAGACTTTTGATTTGAGGAAAATGGCTGATGTGTGGCAAGTGGTGTATTATCGTCTGGCGAACAAGCTAAAATGTTTCAAACTACACATAAAGCTGGTGACACCAAAGGTGAATATACATTTAAACATATTAATAGTTTAGTTAGGAATAACCTTTAATATCAAAACTTACTTACCTAATACTGTTTTTATATTTGAAATAACTAATGATATAGAAACTGTATGTAGTGCCTTTGGGCTATAAACAAAATGAAATTCTATCGTAGACAAAGACTGTAATAAATCCAAAATGGTTTTTACTGACATCGTAATTGCCAATGGATTTCTAAAAAATAAATGAAGATATGGCTTAGACAAAGCGGTTCGTCTAGGGCCTAGACTTTAGGCCATGTCTGTATTTTTTGATAGGCTTACAATTTACTTTTGACACCTGATGGTAAACGATGATGTGGTCGTTCGAGTACGCTTGCCTGAAATTAATTTCCTCTTAATTAAAAAATCTCTAAGTTGGAGCTATCAGAAAACAAGAGTTCTATTCCTTGGCTGTATCGGTCAACTGTGGCAACTTAACATAATAATAGGCAACATAAGTGATATTTAAGAATAAAATCTTCTTACGTATGGGATTTAAAATGGTTACCTATAATTTTACTTTCTTTCTTTCTAATACTGTTGGTTAAAATAATGTAAAAAAAAAACACTGAAAAGTCCAAAATAACTTTAATTTCGGAAGTCGGTGTTTCTATAATAGATAGTTTTGTCTCTTCGTTATTTAACACCGACTTCCGAAAGTAAAGTTATTTTGTACTTTTCAGTTTTGTACCTATCCAAACTAAATGTTAAGGCTTTGTTCGGACTATTTAGTAGATGGTTTATGTGAAGTTTGGTAGGGTAGAGTAGGGTATAGTAGGGTATAGTAGGGTAGAGTAGGGTAGAGTAGGGAAGAGTTGTGTAGAGTAGAGTAGGGTAGAGTAGTGTAGAGTAGGGTAGGGTAGGGTAGATTAGGGTAGAGCTGGGTAGAGTAGGGTAGAGTAGGGTAAAGTAGGGTATAGTAGGGTGGAGCGAAGCCGCGCGGGCAAGAGCTGGTAAGTTATGTTTATCAGTCGTCCAGTAGGTACTCATAGCACAAGCTCTGTTTAGTTTAGGACTAGATGGCGTTGTATGATATTTGTGAATAAAAACTAATACTATAATTTCCACGTGAAAAAGATCATAACAATGCATTATTCATTCCAAAAACAGGATCAGAGACGATTCGCAAGAGTGTATGGTAATTTCAACGACACCGTGTACTGGAGCCGCTGTTTCTTAGAAATAACCTCAAATGAGAAGGAGCACAGAGGTCGCAGACACTTCCTACAAGGAACGCAAGCTGACAAAGGAATCATGGAGAATGTTATCATCGATGAAGAACATTGCAGTAAGTAGTTTTTGTTAGCATAGTCATTTAGGCCTCTGCCTCGAATCTTGCGGGCAGTGGGGCGGCGGCAGGTAGTTTCGGCTGACACATCAACACACAGCCGAAACTACCTGGTAAAATTTTGTACAAAGTTTATTTTTATGATTTAGTCGAGAAGAATGGGGAAGCAATTGCTGTCTCCTTAGACGTCTCGAAGGCCTTCGACAGGGTATGGCATGCTAGCCTCTTGAGTAAGCTTTCAGCATACGGCATTTCCCCTGGTCTGATTAACTGGGTAAAAGACTTCCTGAGAGAACGATCTCTTCGAGTTGTTGTCGATGGATGCTCATCAGAGCCCATAACGACTAATGCCGGAGTTCCTCAGGGGTCAGTTCTCTCTGCAACTCTTTTCCTGCTGCATATTAATGATCTGCTGATGCCCGGTATCTATGGGTTTGCAGATGATAGCACAGTTGTAGAGAGATACCTGCCAGGTGCTCGGGCTAGTAAAGAGCAAATCCGGTCCGAACGAGAGGCTATGGTAGAGCGTACAAATATCTCGCTTCAGGCAGTCTCCAAGTGGGGCGAAACCAATCTGGTGGGATTCAACGCCGCCAAAACAAAGGTGTGTCTGTTCACCGCCAAAAAGAGCTCGTTCACCTCGGCTCCTACTTTTCAGAATGTATCATTGGATTGTACCGACCGCCTTCAGCTCTTGGGTGTCGAAATTTCCTCCGACCTCAATTTTGGGCGGTTCATTGAGTCCAAAGCCAAAGTAGCTGCTAGGAAACTAGGCGTTCTTGCAAAAGTCCGGCGGTACTTCACACCGAGACAGCTTTTAATGTTATACAAAGCACAGGTCCGATCGTGTGTGGAGTACTGCAGCCACATATGGGCTGGTGCTGCAAAGTGCCACCTGGCAGCTTTGGACTCGGTGGAAAGGCGTGCGAAGAGGCTGATTGGTGATCCAGATTTAGTTAAGTCCAATCTTCAAAGCCTTGAGCACAGGCGTAGGGTAGCCAGCCTTTCGGTGTTTTACAGATTGCATTTTGGAGAGTGTGCGCAGGAATTGCATGACTTGATTCCGCCATCTCATTTCTACCATCGGACAAACCGACGCACGCCGAGTATCCACCCTTACGTTGTTGAAACATCTACGGTCCGGACTAAGCGTTTCGCCTCGTCATTTATACCGCGTACTTCAAAGGACTGGAACAGTTTGCCTGCTGCGGTCTTTCCGTCTGATTATAATTTAGGTGTCTTCAAGGCTAGAGTGAATAGGCTCTTAATAAACTAGTGCGCCTCACCATCAACGATTGCATCACTGCTTACTATCAGGCGGGATCGCAGTCAAGTACTAGTTTATAACAGATAATTAAAAAAAAACTAAGAGAGGATTTTCCGAAATTGAACTCCTAAGGGGTACATACGGGGGTCCAAAGTTTGTTTGTAGAAACCTATTTTCACGCGGGAAAAGCCTCGACCTGAAGCTAGTAAGTAATACAGGATTATTAGAATTACCCTTCATTGTTAATTCCTTACTAATGACTAACCCAATCTGTGTGTTAGACGTATAATCTAATCGCTAATCCAATCTTGGCGTGCTGGCGCCTCCACCGATATAATCAAATAAGGCGCGGTGAGTACAGGTGCCTAACTACCTACTACAGTAATGCATTTCCTTTAAAACAGACTGCTTATCACACCGTACCATATCATGCCCGTGCTAGGAACGTATCAGGCAAACAATATTCTCTGTACTGCAGGATTAGACAAATAAATGATTAAAAAGAACCATATCATGTTCTGACAATTACTGTCTATTCTAGGTTGCCTGGAAGAGATCGCGGAATGCGATAAGGCCGCCCATTGTACGTGTTTTAGATATAAGTTTTACTTTGTTATGTTTGCATGTACAATAAAGTATATAATAAATAATAAATAAATAAAAAGGCTAAGTAAAAAATAAAAAAACGTTTTTACAAAAAAAAAAAAAATACAACAGATGAACCGACTTTAATTTATAAAAAAAAACACTGAAAAGTGTATAATAACTTTAATGTTGGCAGGCCAATTCGCGTCTCTCGGGAGTTGTAATCTTTCAATAGAAAAAAAAATTGGTCCAGAATTAACCGAGAAAGTGACCCTTTTGTTCAGTCCATCTTAAGGTTGTCTGAAGGAGATTGTCCTGTGCAATGTTTATCCTATCCACATTATGAGTGTGCAATGAAGTATATAATAAATTAAACAAAAAAATACATTCAGCCGAATATTTAATTTCCTCCTTTTTGAAGTTGGTCAAAAATATATAATATGGTAATGACATTACCTGCACGTAACTTCTCACGTGACTTCTCCATTCCTCCTTCCTTCTTCTTTTCTTTTACTTTTCCTTCTACTTCTTTTTCCTTTTCTTCTTCTTCTTCCTTTTTTTCTTCTTCTTTGGTAATGCCATTGCCATACATTTTGTACTTAACGTTGTGCGAGAATCCTGACAGAAAATTCATGCAAGCTTGCTGAGAATTATGAGACTGTGCCCACTAGACCTTTTCGTCACCAATCGATACTGACATGCAACATTAATATGCAGATAGTACAACGGTCAGCATACGGGTTATGACCGTGTATTATGACCGTTATATACGGGTATGATACTCTTACTCATTTGATACGTTATAGTGAGTTTAGTTGTCCGTGTCGTGTTACTTTCTATGCTTGATGCGTTCCTAGTTCGGTCATGTTATGATACGGTGTACTGGGCAGCACTAAGACTCATTCACACGGTAACTACCCGTTACTTTAATCGACGGTTAACTTTTTATGCAGCGAAACTATTCTACAATAACGTACCCAGATCTGCTTTTATATGAGAACGAGTTTGCATTTATATATTAGAACTAATTACTTTTTATGTTTTTTTTTTGGTTGAACAAAATGATTTTGCTTTTTACGCTTGTAACTGAACATGTGATTTGGTTTTCAATATTTATGGAGTATTTCAACTTATTTATTTATAACTAGCAAACCCGGCGAACTTCATACCGCCTGACAGTCAATGAATGTAGTATATCTTTCGATATAGTCAACCGATTGCGAATGAAAGAAAGCCTAAGTAAGTCAAATTACACACAATTTTAATGTATAAAAGTTATCTACATCGATTTTGATATATTTGACGTGATGGACGCACAACTAAAAACTCAAAATCTATGCCAACTTGGGTGTGGATGGCTAATGGCTAGGTTGGAATATGTCATTTTTGCGAATCCAATGACCTGTAGGTACGCAACGCCGACTACTACCTACAGGTCATTGGACTCACTCAGCTGACGTTTTCTTAAAGAAATTAATTTCGTACATGTGTAAATTAATACGAGTTTTGAAAAAAAGTTACTTTATTTTTTAATATGTCGTGGCCAATCCTTAGAAATTGATCACTTTTTATAATATGGATAAGTAAAACTTGAGATTAAAGTTTGATGATATTTCATTTTTCGTTTGGCCTACTTTCTTTAGACCTTTTATTATCATTGAAATCCAACATCAATGATAAGGCCAAACTTGGATTGACTTTTATTTTTTTATTGATAGGCTCGCGTTTGACCACTATCTCACCTGATGGTAAGTGATGATGTGGCAGACGATGGAGCACGCTTGCCTAGAAGTAACCTATTCACTCTTGACTTAAAGACCACTAGGTTGTAGCTATCAGGAAACACAGACTCCGGCAGGGAATTCCACTCTATATCTGTACGCATAATGAATGTGTGTGTGTGACATAACGTTAACGTTAAACCAATAAAGCGTGTACTCGTATTACGATTTAGTTTGAAGACTAATGATGTCGTCAATTTTTCAGAAAACACAACCTACCTAACTCTTCACCGAGAAACTGGAGATCAGTGGCTGGTGATCGGCAAGCTACTGGTGATGAGGGACTGCGTAAACGGTGACTTCGTGGTCTTCACCAAGGTTCCTTTACAGCCTCGTAAAACTGACATCATGGATGCTCTGAAGAAGTTCGGCTTGAACTACCCCAATGGCACCATGGCCTGTAATGTTGAAAAGTCTTGGCTAAAATATGACGAGGGTTCATTTACATGAAGCTAGTGACTTGATAAGAATATAATAGTGTGGTCAAACCATGGATATAAAGAATTAGACTGAGCATTCCCTGTTTGACTCACAAATAAATACGTTGAGAAAAGCATCAAAGAGACCAGCAATCGTAAAACCAGTTGTTGTATTGAAACTTGCACAGATGAATGAAATTAAAATGATAATTAGTCTAATTAATTGACTATCATTAAAACCATAACTACAGAATTGACAAAAACACAAAAATGCTCATATCTCATTATACGCTGCGATATTTGAAAAAAAAAAAACAATGCCACACTTATAAGACCGTCTGTAAGGACACTGACAGAAAGAGGTAGGTTATATGGTAATAAATTTTATGATGGGAATGCTCAGTCACGTTCTCTACGTCTATTTGGATAGACCAATGTCGCAAGTTGATAATAATGTCTTCCTCAGAGAGAAAACGTTCAGATGTAGTCTTAGGAAAATAATAAATATGAAATACTGTCAAATTAACCTACATCGAACCTGTCTTTAGATTAATCATGGAAAGCGTCATCAAGTAGTATCAAGTATCTACCCAAGTCCTGCGCGACATATAACTTGTCTGTTTTAATTTTAGGGTGAGTTGCACCATTTAACTATAACGATAACAAAGTCATTAACAGTTGTCAAATCGTCGAATTGACCAATAGGCGGCCGTTTCACGGCTGGTTATGGTTTGGTTATCGTTATAGTTAAATGGTGCAACTCACCCTTAATGTTTTATTATTGTTTTGTCTTTTTTGCGTTGTCTGTGTTTAAATAGTGTAATTGGCTTCAGCAGTTCTATTTAAATTAAATAAATAAATAAATCAATTGGTTAGCTCCTTTTCTAAGATAATGTAAGTGTGCTTTTAATATCGTGTGGTTTTGTTCACGCATGTGGAATTGCCCCGCACGCGTAACCCCCGCAAATATCCATTTCACACAAGTATTTATTGTAAAGCGTGTACGCACGCGGGACGCGATTTTTTGCATTTTGAAATTTTCTGCATGCGGCATGATCCCGCATGCGTGATGAAATCCGCACGATATTAAAAACTATCTAAGATGGGCACTCAATTGTTACTGCTGTCTGCATTATTTAACTTTAACGATGAAAACTCTGACTAACTCGATAGTAAAAAAGAAAAAAAGTATGTAAATGTAATATATTTTTGTTGAATTTTCAAGTTTTACCATTGAGCTGAGGGTGGGTGGTAGGTGGTCTTATATGTAACATAAAGGGTAGGATGTTTCATGTTTAAAAAAAAATTGTTTTTTTTACTTTCTCACACGATATGGGCTCTTTATGAACGCGGGTTTTTTTTTTTATAATTGAGCTAGGCGCGCGTTTGACCACTGTTTCACCTGATGGTTAGAGACAATGTGTTCGAACATTGGGTTGCGACAGTAGCTGTCTCGTTTTCGAGTTTATGAAAGAAAAAAACCTCGCTGATGTACCTTCGCCCATGTCTAAATTAGTCCACGCTACGCCCCTGAAAAAAGGTGCATCGATATACAGAGCGCCTGGCATGTTGGTTATTTAAAGTTTGATTTTAGATACTAGTGTAAGGGAAAATTAGCATAAATGTAACTATAAAACACCCACCGCTTTATCTTTTCTTTCCGTCTTTCAATAGGTTATTTGTAACTAAAATATTATTATTATTGTTGTTAATATAAATAGCCAATATTTTGCCGATGCCGATATTTGCCAATGATATGTCGACCTCTTTATACAATCTTGTAAATAATGTTTCTACTTTATTTTTTTACATTTCTAATAAAGTTTTTTTTTAATACAATGTTGTGTTTTATCTCGTCCAATATTGAAGTTACACATACTTAGGGTGAGTTGTACCAATTAACTATAACGATAACAAAGCAGTTAACAGTTGTCAAATCGTCGAATTGACCAATAGGCGGCCGTTACATGGCTGGTTAAGGCTTGGTTATCGTTATAGTTAAATGGTGCAACTCACCCTTAGGCACCAATGTCCTATCTATTAAAAAAATTAAAAGTAATCTAATATACAAAAGTTTTAGTATATCCGAAACCCAAAATACGTGTCTAGTATATTTACGTAAAGTATCTACGACTATGTACAAAATTTCATATCTTATCAAGATATTAGCTCGTTATCTAAGCAAAAAAACCTAGTCACCAGGTCATCCTGGCAACTGAGGAGTTGATTGCACTTGCACCCAGCTGTTTGCTCCCTCCTAATGCCCGCTATGACCTGCAGTGACATGTGTTATTCTTAGTGCCGGTGGTGTCCAACTTGTAACCTTTTTAAATATTTTTGGGAAAAATATAACGTAAGTTTAAAAACTATTGGAATCCATTCAGTTACTGATTCTAAACAAACTAGGTACATACAATTACCGTCACGGATTTTGAGCGCTCGGCGTCAGAGTGGGGATCGCTTTGCGCATTCCATACATTGGCGAGCCAATCGTCGTCGTTGTTAGATACATGCAGCTAGCGCAGGGAACGATTCATGACTGACGTCTATGACGCGATGGCGCGGCGAACCAATCACTGACACTCCCCGCCCCCGCGTCTCTTTTCGCACCAATAAAGAGACCGAATATTTGACTTCTGCGCAACTTGAAGCCAGCGCTCAAGATCCGTGCCGGCAATTGTAGGTACATTTGCATAAACTAAAAATAATGTTGTAAATATCTCTGTCACGCCGTTTCGGAGGAGTGCGACCACAGGTGCTTGTGGTTGCACTCAACCGAAACGGCCCGAAAAAAAAAATCCACGGCGGTCTCGGCGTATTTCAATGTTTTTTTTTTTTGTGATATTTAGTATTCATAAGAACAGGTTTTATATTATTTAGCACTTAATCCAAAACATTTGCTGATACAATACAACACTATCTAGAACTACAAAACGTATTGAAATAAACGCTGGCACGATTGAAACTACCTAAAACTTTCCAAATGGACTGAAATTTAATTATCCAACAAAATTCGAACTATTGCTTCGAATCAAACTGAAATTCAGCTTCAAACAATGCAGTCAGCTCCATTTTGTATTCCCGAATAAAGTATGAAAACAGATCGACAACCAGTACTAAAATAAATACTGAAACGGGTAGAAACACTCAGGGATAGGGACAGCGGGAATGGAGACCCGATTAAATGCGCTGAACGAAATATAAATAAAGAGTACCCGGGTTCGTTGGAAACAGACGAGCTTTCCCTGTTGATTTTCCGAAACATTTTCTGAACGCAGGTAAGCAAATGATCCCAAAGATTGGACGATGTTTAGGCTGCTTTCGCACTGGGCAACTTGCGTTGCGCGATTTAAGAGTGGCACTCATATGGCTAAGCTTTACTTTAGCCTGGTAACGAAACTTACTGAAAATCAAGAAAGTCTAATCATATGGCAGGTGGTATAGGGCCATGATTTGAATTCTAAAAAAAAACCAAGTCCTGGAACGCTAGAGAAAGAAGGAACATAGATATGGTTTTAGTCAGTAAAAGTCTGACACGTCCGCCCTAGAGCGAGAGAAGTCATAGAATGATTTCCCATCTTAAAAAAATGTCATGTGGTAGTTTTTTGTTTAAGACGGGAATTCATCTGATATGCATGTGCCAAGTTACTTCGAGATTATTTCAGGCATTCTATCGTGAAAAAGACAGACATATATATATATATACACTCACAAACTACATACATATATACATAAATTATTAAATATATAATAGGTAGTTACAGACAAACACATCATTAGCTCTTTACAAAAGGTTTAAACAAGCTAGGATCACATTCATACATGACCTTTCTCTAAGTAATAACCACGTAGCAGCAACATGTTACACCAACTCGTTGCGTAGCGTGTTGCTGAAGCACTAACACAGCTTGATCCTAACAGATTAGGTAACGTTAGCTGCACGACTAGGGCAGGCGGTAAGCACGAACCGTACGAAAAGGATTTACGCTCCAAAGGACATGGTGATACAAATCGTTGGTAATATAAAATGGTGTTGAATTTACGGGTAGAAATAAAAAGTAAGTAGGTTTTTGAGTGTCAATTTTGCAACGTGCCTAACTAGCAAGCTGCTCCAGTTTCGGACAGCTGTTAGTAATATTTGAAATTCACAGCTTTTTACCCGACTACGGCAAAGCCAAAGGAGGGTTATGATTTTGACAGGCTATGTATGTATGTATGTGAAAATGTTCATCTGTTCCCTCATAGCTCCTAATCTACTTATTGGAACTCGACATATGAGGTATCGTTAGAACCGACTTAATCGTCCGCTGAACATAGGCTGAAAGAAAAGCCGTAGTCACACGATATTAGAGTGTTTCGGTTGGTAAGTACCTATATCGTGTAACTACGGCTTTTCTTTTTGTTTTTTCTTATTTTTCACCAATCTGAAAATCTTGTTTCATTCTTTTTCAGCGTCGTTTTTTTGTCGTAGTCGGGTTTATTGTTTCGTATGAAAATCCATACAGCAGTTTTGAGTTAATTGTGAATAGATAGACAAACAGACCGCGGACCGGAAGACGCATCTTTGGAAAGCTTCCTACAAGGTGGACCGATAACATGGTGAAGGTTGCGGGAATCCGATGGAAGCGGGACGCGCAGTATCGTTCATTGTGGCGACACTTGCATGTCCAAAAGTGGACGTCTATCGGCTGATATGATGATGATGAGACAAACAGCTGCTGTAAGGGATTTTATTTTATAATATGCCTGCCGCTTTTCTACCGGTTGCATTTCGGGGAGTGTGCGTCGGAATTGCATAACCAAATTCCGCCTAGCCCGTTCCATCATCGGACTACCAGACGTACGGCGATGCTCCACCGGTACATGGTGAACATCCAACCCACACGCATAAAACCTTTTGGGAACACAATCATTGTGCGTGCAGCTAAGGAGTGGAATTCCTTGCCGGAATCTGTGTTTCCTGATAGTTATAACCCGGGAATCTTTAAGTCGAGGAATAGGTTTCTTCTAGGTAAGCGCATTTCATCGTCGACCGCATCGTCGCTTTCCTTCAGGTGAGATGGCGGTCAAGCACGAACCTATCATCAATAATGTGCCGAAGGTGAATGAAACTTTTCGTTATTATAAGCACCTATGGTTTTTAAGTAGGTATGAGCAAAGTTCTTTGCGCTACCCTGGAATGGTATTGGCTGGAATTATTATACAAAATATAGTTTATCTGTAATTGCCCTTTGCGTTTCAGGAAATCTCTTAAAAATAATCCCAGAGCTACCCGTTGCTCTCGCGCCTCAAAGATATATCAGCAAAACCATAGGGTCCCAGCAGGGCTGAAGCCTACTGGAGACATGGGTTTACTTCCGAAAGGGAATCCCGTGGTTCTGGAACGCAAAGGACTAAGAAGGAACATAGGTTTGGTTTTAGTCAGTAAAAGTCTGATACGCCCTCCCGCTCCGTCCAAGAGCGAATGAAATCATTTGTTGATTTCCCACCTAAAAACCTTATATTTTTAGTTTTAATTTTCTGATTCAAAGAAGAGAAAGAAAACTATTTTATTTGGCATACACACTCGTAGATACACACAATTTAGTAAGTAACAACATGTAGACACTAATGATTAAAATATAAAAAAGAAACAACTAACAATGTGTGTCTCACGGCGGCGCCAAATAGGTCCAGTTCAGCAAAAATGGGTCAGGTGCGTATCGAACTCGCATACTGAAGGTTTCGTACAAACTTACCTATATGAATTGACTCTCGAAGATTTTTCAAAGTTACAGTTTTTTCATACACGTGCTATGCGGCCTTACTTCTTAGTCTTTCTGTAGTCGAAGCCAACGGGAAGTACTCTACAGGCTTTGTTTCCAAACGAGTGTCGAAATGTGCACCTAACCAGGGCGTAAACGGTCTTATCTTTAGATAGCATTGACTTAGAAGTCTTTGTTTCTGAGTAGGTATTTGATATTAATTAATATCATTTTAATCGCATTCTTACGCGAGGAGGTATGAATTCTGTCTGTCAGGAACTTCTCAAGAGACCGCCGTAGACACGGGCTTGCGGACGGTGTGCAATGGGCAACTCGCTGTCCGGCGGTCCGGTAAGTTGTCGACGGCGCGCACTGTTCCTGCGCGCCTCAAGGAGTTGTCAGCAGCGGCAGGGGCCCAGCCGGGTCGAAGCCTACTGTGGCCAGGGTTATCCGAAAGGGAAGCTCAGTCCAGTACGAAAAGCAAGAAGGAACGGGAGTGGGTTTTTAGTCAGTAAAAGTCTGACATTATCTCCCGCTCCGCCTAAGAGCGGAGGATCTCATTAGATAATTTTCCCACCGGAAAAAAACCCTCTCAAGAGAAATGGTACACACGGACAACACAGACAGACGGACAGCCAGTAAACAAGGATTATAAAAGGGTTCCATTTTTGCCAACTTAGGTACGGATCCCTAAAAAACCGACAGACGCGGAAAGCCACATTATTTTATTTATACTACATAGAGATTACATACTCCACTGCGTAATTCGAGCACTCACAACAAATCAAGCGACCGCAGAAATCAATGGAAAGCCGAACTCAAACGAAAATCACATGAAACGGTTTAAGTACCTACGCTCGAAGCCTCATTGAAACTGGCGTACAATTTAATTCGCCGAGTAAAACGTAGCTGTACAGTGGCGTAGTTAGGGGTGGGCGAAGTGGGCCCTCGCCCACGGTCTCGTACCCAAAGGGGCCTCGCGCATGGGAGGGCTCTTTAAGAAGGAGGGTTTTTCTTTTAACCCCTCGTATTATTAGGTACGTAATTACGCGTTTTTACGTAAATCACCAAGGGAGATGAAAAAAAAAACTTAACTACTGGAATTTGTTTTTAAGAACCAACTACTACTACTAACTGGACTGGAATTTGTTTTTAAGAAAATGAAAAATATAGAAATCAAAATTTTCGGACAAATAAAATTCGTACAGACATGTGTACAAAACGACAATTAAGCGTTTTTCAATGTCATTCAAGTTGTACAGACGTCATGTGCAATCGGCGTTCGAGGGATTAATTGATAGGCTCGCGTATGACCACTACATCACCCGATTATAAGTGGCGATGTGGTCGAACACTGAGTTGCGCCAGGCGTTGTCTCGTTTTCGATTTTATGAATGAAAAAGGCCTGGCTGATGCGCCTGATTGGTGGCAAGTAGTGGTGACCAAGTGTTGACGACCCCGACTTACGAGTTTGTTGGTCACCGGTTTGAACCCAGCCAGGCGCTTTGTATAATTTATTTCATCACCACTGCTCTCAAAACAATGAAGGAAAACATCGTAAGGAAGCTGGCATGTCCTAGAACTAAAAATTCGAAGACATGGGACATTCACCAACCCGCACTAGGCCTGCGTAGTGGATTACGGCCCATTACCTCTCCTAGAGAGGAGACCCGAATCCCAGCAGTGGGAACATTAAGAAGGCTGATTATGTTATGTATGTTATGTTATAATGCGCCTTCGCCTACGTCTAAATTACTACGTTATCTACGTTACGCCTCTGTATACACTATTTGTAAGGCAGGCAGTGTAATAAACATGGATTTGGGTACCGCGAGTGAAGTGTACCATTCGTCTGGTTGAAGAGGGCTGATTCGGGGTATTTCGGCTGCATTCGATATTTGAATTTGTTTTTTTTTTTTGTTGCAGGATTCAGTTTTTATTTAATAATGTTGACAGGCTCACGTTTGACCACTAACTCACCTGATGGCAAGCGATGATTTTATGGTCAACGTTTTTTTTTTTTGATTTGTGATATCATCTAATGACTTCTGCCGCTCAAGGGTGGAACGGGGTCTGACTTTTACTGATTAACACCACATTTGTGTCTTTCAGTTGCCCTTTGCGCTCTAGTACTACAGGTTTACTGTTCAGAAAATCTCCGCATCGCGTCCCTAGAAGGTCTAGGGACGTACTACTACTAGTAGGGACTACATCTAGCCCCAACAGTTTGTTGGTAATTATATCAACGAACACTACGCGCTGTTAACGACTTGGTCTCGGTCTGGAAGGTGACCCATTCCCACCAGCGAAGCACTAATGTGGGTAAAGGAGGCAGTCGAAACCGTAAGGCGGAGACAAGGCCTCAGGCCCCGACCACAAAATAGATAGGTACAGAAGACAATCTCATGTATGTACTTCACTTTTTATTTATACCTACGCTCGGTGGACGCACACTAATGAGCGTTTGAGCCGGAATTGTTCGACGAGTGATCCGAGACGCGACCGAGACATCGTGTCTGTGAGCAGTGTCTTTGTGTGCGTTGTTCGAGCGCGCTTTGTATGTAGATTGACTTCTGTACCTATATATTTTGTGCCCCGACCCTCTTCGGAGACGCCCCTGGCGTTGGGAGTCGCGGGACAATTTTCGGCCCCCCAGAGGCGCGGATTTGCGGAAGGCGAGCAATGGGTAGCTCGCCGTCCGGTAAGAATCAAGCCCGGGTAGAGCAGAAGAAGTCATTGAATGATTTCCCCTATAAAAAAAACTCTTTAAAAGTATATTTGTATAATCAGTCCCGCATGTTAACAAGGACCGTTTCTAACGCGATCTCCATCGATACCGCAATAATATTCGTTACTTAATTAGCCAACAAAAGGTTCCAAAGACCATCACTTAGATTTTCATTGTAAAAAAACCTATCAACAAGTAAACACCACTTAGTAAATCTCTTGCAAAACAGATTCCGAGTTTACACCAAGACTATCTTACTTACCTGCACACTTTAATAGCGACTAGTTAAACTTAGGACTTCTATTAAAAAAAAATATTTGTAAAACACTAGCAACCTGGATTATGTTACTAACAACATAAACATCAACTTTTGTTCTGTCTTTTAAAAAAACATATTTTAGATCATCAGATTTTCATACAAAAATTAAAATATTTAATTTGAATGTTCTAAATAGTACAAAGTCTATGCAAAGTAAGTGATAGTACAATAGCGGAGGGGAGCGGGGATCGGACGGCGGGGCTTGATGCGCTTGAGTCGCGTCATACAGACGTAGGTAGGTATAGCAAAATACAGAGTTGAAATGTGTTAGATAGAACAACGAAATCTTGAAGGTTTGTTTTTGGTAAATGAATTATGTTTTGTAAAAAATCATAGAACAAAAATAGTTTATGATGTTAGTAATACAGACCTGCAATTTTGTTAGTGCTTACAAATAATCCTGTATAGATTAGTGTGGTTTTGATTCTGACATTTTAATGCAAGCTTTTTTTTTTTTTTCGATGGGAAGAATCATCTTATGACAACCGCCGCTCTTGGGCGGAGCGGGAGATAGTGTCAGACTCTTACTGACTAAAAAACCCATCCCGTTCCTTCAAGCCTTCATACCGGGGCTCGAGCGCCCTTTCGGATTACCCTGGCCCCAGTAGGCTTCGACCCGGCTGGCTGTTGCTGACAACTCCTACAGGCGCGCGGGAACAGCGCGCGCCGTCGACGACTTGGGCTTGGTCCGGACGGTTACCGGACGGCCGGACAGCGAGCTACCCATTGCTCACTGTCCGCAAGCCCGCGCATATTAATGCAAGCTGAAACTACTGGACCTAGGAACGTGAAACTGTACAAGGTTTTCCTTTATGAAGTAGGCGAGCATTAAGAAATGATTTTTCAAAGTTCAACCTCCTATAAGTGATGAAACGGGGGTCCAAACTTTATATGTAGAAACCTAAGCCGCTGATAGAAGCTAGTATTATTATGAAGGCGAAAGTTAGTGTGTATGTGTTTGTTACTCGTTCAAGCTAAAATTGCCGTAGCACATGGGTAGACCATATCCTGGAATAACACGCAGGATAATTACTATTTATCCATTAACCCTTTTACTGCCTCCGTCGGATATATTTGACAAACACTTGGCAAATACTCCATCTCGTCAATTCTTCTGTCGCCTAAGGGGATTGAAGAACTAAACGAGATGAAGTTATCAGTCGCTGACAGTCGGCCAATACGGTGCGGTGTATGGACGTACAAACTATCTAATTCAATTTGTCCTAAAATTTTGATTGTGTTCAAAATTTCACTGTCACTTTCTACCAAAGCTTATCATCATTCACGACCGTATCTCCTTGTCATTTTCCGCCAGATATGTCTGTGCAGGGTCGCCGGTATTTTAACTGTCAGAAAAAAATTATAATGTCTTCAACAAAGTCCCTTATTTTTTTAATAATCTTTTCTTTTTATGCACCTACCATGTGGTCTTTCACCCTTGGTCGACTGGTAGAAAATGCCTAAGGCAATAAAGTCCACGTTTGTACCTTTGTGTTGCATGAAGCTTTAGTATATTATGTCGGTGCAGGATATCGATCACCATAGAAGTTCTTTTCAAAGACTATATTTTGTGGGCGATGCGACTGGGAAGCGAGCAATAAACAAACTCCAAATCATGTAACTGATTTATTATGATGATGAGGTTTAAGTATTCACTTCACAACGAGCCGTGAGACAGTTCTCAGACTAGACGTAACCCTTAGGAACGGCGACGGTCCTTTAGGAAAGAACCCGAAAAAGAGCCCGAAAGAACCCGAAGAAACTTTTATCTGTTCGGCTCGTGCAAACGTCAGCCCGAGTTCTGTCAAAGTGACGTGTGACGTATCCGCCGACGTCAGCGTCACTTCGCTCGTTCATTCGGTCTCAAGTAGGGTTGTAACGAAGGCAGATGTGGAGGCGAAACTCCGCCGGATGCGGATGCGGATGTGGCGGAGGCGGAGGTGAAATTAGATGTGGAAAAAATAGTAATATTATGCTACTAGTTACTATAGGTATAACTATTGTTCGCTATACAGTTTATTGTAAATATAAACTTTAAATGACTATTTTTTCCTCATCCAATTTTACCTTCGCCTCCGCCTCCGTTACAATCCTAGTCTATTGTTCTCTATTATATAGTTGTATCTATAGTGGACAATAGAACAAAACAGTCAGTTTATTGAAAGAAAGAAAGAAAGAAAGAAAACTATTTTATTTGGTATACACACTCGTAGATACACACAATGTAGGAACAACATGTAGACACAAATAAATTGTTAAATATAAAAAAAAGAGACAACTAACAATGCGTGTCTCACGGCGGCGCCAAATAGGTCCAATTCAGCAATAATGCCAGAATATATCTAATATTGTATAAACTGTGAATTGCTATTTTTTCCACAACCAATTTCACCTCCGCCTCCGTTAATCTCCGAATCCGCCTCCGTTACAACCCTACTCTCAAGCGTCCGTACTATTGAATTCACCGACTTTTTTTTTTTGAATTGTTATAAACTAGTGCTTGACTGCAATCCCACCTGATGGTAAGTAGTGATGCAATCGTTGATGGTGTGGCGCACTAGTTTATTAAGAGCCTATTCACTCTTGCCTTAAAGACACCTAAATTATAATCAGACGGGAAGACTTATAAATAAAGTCCCTAGTTTAACAAGTCACCGTATATTATCATCGTGTAGGTAAAAGGCACGTGTCACCCTTTCAATAATCTCTTAGTCACCTACAACCCTTGCTAAGAGCTCCTATTCTTAGCTTAGAAATACTGGCTTTTGTGAATATTCGATAACTCAAGAGTCTGATGTATTCACGAGGCGCTCTACGGGTTAGCTCCTATTATTATGCAGCTGATATTAAATATGGATCACCCTGTGAGATGCAATTTATGTATGTAATGTTGTGATCCCGATGGAATTTCGAAGAATAAAAATAGTGAAGTTTCTTATCAAGTCATGCTACATCTTCCTGCCCTAGTCCCGTATTATTTGGGGTCGGCGCAACACGTTTTTTTCTTCGATTCTGTCCTATCACTCGTCACGCTATCACTAACTCCCTTTTCTTTCATATCGCTTCTCACACAATCCATCCATCTTTTTTTTGGCCTCCTTCTTCCCCTCCATCCATCCACATGTAAACATGTACCTTTTTTTAAAACTCGTATTAATTTACGCTTGTAGGTACTAAATTAATTTCTTTAAGAAAACGTCAGCTGAGCGAGTCCGATGACCTGTAGGTAGTAGTCGGCGTTGCGTACAAACTAACTACAAATTAAAATTTAGCGGTGTACATATACTAGTTAATGAGTTTATTAAGACATTCCGAATAGGTTGCCTTGCTAAATCTGGAGCCAATGATGTTAAACTTGAAACTGTCACAAATTATATGTATTTCTGTTGCCGCTATAACAACAAATGTTAAAAACAAAATAAAATAAATATTAAATATTTGCGGGCTCCCATACAACAAATCGATTTTTCCTAAGGATGCTACAGAACCCTATGTGCGCGAGTCCAACTCGCACTTGGCCAGTTTTTTTTTTTTTGCAAAATACAAAATACCTCTTGTTTCTTGCTTCACAATGTTTAAAAACTTAGTTACAAGTTCGAAGAGTCGCAAGCGGTGAACTATTAAAGTGTTACTGTTCGGCGCCATAGTTTTTATTGATTTTAAACCGAACTTCGAAGTAAACGAAGTTTAAAGAATAGATTAACTCGCGTTTTAAAATGTAAATTTTAAAGTAATCACTTAAAAATGGTTAATTTAGGTATCGTTGACAATTATCAACGATAGGTTTTGACAGTCAGTTTGTATGTCAGTCAGTTTTACCATATGGATAAGTACTATCGTGTACAATTACCGGCACGGATCTTGAGCGCTGGCTTCAAGTTGCGCAAAAGTCAAATATTCGGTCTCTTTAGTGGTGCTAAGTGAGACGCGGGGGCGAGTGTCAGTGATTGGCTCGTCGCGCCATCGTGTCATAAACGTCACTCCTGATTCGTTCCCTGCGTTGCTGCATGTATCTAACAACGAAGACGATTGGCTCGCCAATGTATGGAATGCGCAAAGCGATCCCCACTTTAACGCCGAGCGCTCAAGATCCGTTTCGGTAATTATACTATAACTAATTCTAAAAACAAAACACGTTTAAAAGATAAACTTTAAAATAAATATGGAGATGACCTATTTTGTTCAATGGTTTGGGATAAAAAAAAAGTCGGCTGCCAGGATTAAATTGTATTTTATTCTAATGGTGGTAGGTGTTGAAACATTTTTTATGAGATCAGAAACACAAATGAAAAAACCGGCCAAGTGCGAGTTGGACTCGCCCATGAAGGGTTCCGTAGCAGCAAGTAACATAATATAAAAGTTCTTGTAATGTGTTGTAACTTTTATCGATGTTTTAATAATAGTGTATTTTTTTCGATTTATGACGCATTAAAAAAAAACTACTTACTAGATTTCGTTCAAACCAATTATCGTTGGCAGTTTTTATAGTAATGTACATCATATATTTTTTTTAGTTTTATCATTCTCTTATTTTAGAAGTTAGAGGGGGGGGGCACACATTTTACCACTTTGAAAGTGTCTCTCGCGCAAACTATTCAGTTTAGAAAAAAATGATTTTAGAAACCTCAGTATCATTTTTGAAGACCTATTCATAGATACCCCACACGCATGGGTTTGATGAAAAAAAAATTTTTGAGTTTCAGTTCTAAATATGGGGACCCCCAAAATTTATTGCTTTTTTCTATTTTTGTGTGAAAATCTTAATGCGGTTCACATAAGACATCTACTTACAAAGTTTCAACAGTATAGCTCTTATAGTTTCGGAAAAAAGTGGCTGTGACATACGGACAGACAGACAGACATGACGAATCTATAAGGGTTCCGTTTTTTGCCATTTGGCTACGGAACCCTAAAAAGATTGCAAGTAGTGAAGATCCAATACACACCAATAAGTTGTTTATTATGTGTGAGTACATAGCGAGCCTTAACCTAATGAACTGCTGCAATGACCGCTTATCGTAGTCTTCTGGCTTCACGCTCAGACTCGAGGAGGGTCAGGATGTCACCATCACGCACGGGTCCCTTCACGTTCCTGATGATCTGACGGCTAGTCTCTCCAATGACACCGGCTCCCAGGTCAAAGTAGAGTTTACTTTGACCTGGGTACATTGTCCCTGGGAGCCAGTACGGCCTAAGACTTTCACGACGCGAGCGAGAACGTTTGGCTTATCCATTTTAGCTTAGATATCGAGCAATTTGTGAATAATACACGTGCACCTCAAATGGCGTGTGTGGAAAAGAAATTGGAAGATTTTCTTTTTTTTTTTTGTGGTGGGAAAAAATCATGCATTGACATCCCCCGCCCTTGGGCGGAGCGGGAGATAGTGTCAGACTCTTACTGACTAAAAGACCCACCCCGTTCCTTCTAGCCTTCATACCGGGGCTCGAGCGCCCTTTCGGATAACCCTGGCCCCAGTAGGCTTCGACCCGGCTGGGTCCCTACTGTTGCTGACAACTCCTTGAGGCGCGCGGGAACAGTGCGCGCCGTCGACGACTTGGGCTTGGTCCGGACAGTTACCGGACGGCCGGACAGTGAGCTACCCATTGCTCACTGTCCGCAAGCCCGCGTCTACGTTGGCCGGAAATCGGGATCAGAATCCCGGCGACGGCGGCGGCGACAACGCCGTTGCCTGCGAGGGCACGGCGATGCTCCGCCCAAGCAGGGCACACCTCGACTGTGTGCTCCACCGTGTCCTCCGGGCGTTCCGCACAGTGGCGACACCCGGGCGAAATTGGAAAATGGGAATGTTGAAATGGATGTGGCATGTGTGATGTGACGAGAATATATTAAGTGTGAAATCAGTTTATTAGAGGAAGTTTGAAAGTGGATTGGTGCCACTTTCAAACTACCTCTAATGAACTGATTTCACGGCTTGAGATTGATCAAGGGAACCATATATTCTGATAACAATACAATTTAGCATATTTTAGTCTTTAAATGCTTTTCCAACTCAAAAAAGAAATACATAACCACAAATTGTTGAATGATATCCTGATTAAATTATGCTTAAATAATTATTACATTAATAACTTACTTGTAATTAAAAATGAAAATGTTAAATAGCGACCTAGTTTTCATCAGTGAAACCACTCCCTAACCACAACTTCAAGCTTCAATGGCCGCAAAAGCGATACAAAATAACGTGAAATAAATGTTGCAGAAATATACTCTATAAATAATTCATACCCGGAAGGAAGTGGGAGCAATTTTAAAAAGATTTTTGTGCGATACTAGTATTATGATTGTGACTTCGTTCGTGGGAATTTTGTATTTTGTCATGCTAACTTCTGAACGCCATTTGACCACCTAAGAGTTAGGTTGTCAAAATGATCAACATTTATGGGAATGACATGCTCTAGGTACTAAAAGTCTAAATGGAAGGAATTTTTAGTTTGCGGACGGTGGGCAATGGGTAGCTTGCCGTCCAACCGTCCGCTAACCATCCGGACTGAACTGAAGTCGTTAACGACGCGTAGGGAACACTACGGGCGCTTCAAGGAGATGTCAGCAAAACCGTAGTGTCCCAATAGGGTCGAAGCCTTCTGGGGCTATTGGTGATGCGAAAGAGAACCCCAGAGCCCTGGAACGAAGACAAAGAAGGGAACGGAAGGAGTGGGTTTTTAGTCAGTAAAAGTCTGACATCAGATCTGTGTTGGACACAATAAGCCATTCAGTTGTGGTGTCACGTTCAGCGTTTTATTAACAGAAGGGCTTGAGAGACTCGTTCAAACCTTGACCAAATTTCGCGACATCCCAACCAAGGTGACCTTGCTAGTTTCAATCAGTTGTAAACCATGACCTTCAACGCCCTTGGTTGGGAGGCGCGTTTTCCCAACCACCGAACGTGTTGGCGCGCGGTTTACATCTATGTAGCCGCAACACAAACCAAACACATAAGTAAACCAAGGTGACCTTGGTTTGGCACGGTAGCTTGCAACCGTCTGGTCACCTCCTTAATCTTTAAGTTTTTGTGTATGTATCGGTTGCTCACGTATCTATGGCTCTCAATGTCTTACTTTGAAATCGCTCCAGAATATCGATGTTGTTATTGCTAGCAGTCTCCCACAGCTGGATTCCGTAAGTCCAGATTGGTTTGACGATGGTTTTATAAATAGTTATCTCGCTTTCATCTGACAGGCTTGATTTGCGACCTATCCAGTGCATTGATCTGACTTTCATACAACAATTAGTTCACTGATTTTACCAAAAAGCCTTTTTTTATTATTGATAGGCTCGCGTTTGACCAGTATCTCACCTGGTGGTAAGCGATGATGTGGCCGACGATGGAGCACGCTTGCCTAGAAGTAATTTATTCACTCTTGACTTAAAGACCTCTAGGTTATAGCTATCAGGAAACACGGACTCCGGCAGGGAATTCCACTCCTTAGCTGTACGCATAATGAATATGTTCCCAAAACGCTTTGTACGTATGGGTGAGATGGTGTAATGTAGTGTTGATACTAATTGTAAATTCTATTTTATTTTATCCGTTCACTCCAAATAAGGTTCAGTTGAAAACCAGCGTCAGACAACTACCTCGTAGTTATCTGGCATTTCGCTGAACTGGACCTTTTTTGGCGCAAGTGTGTGAATAACTGTTACTTTTTATTTTATTTTTATTTTTTTGTTTTTGTTGTTTTCTTTTCTGCGCCAAAATAAATACTTTTCTTTCTTTCTTTCTTTAGATGTCCACCATGTACCGGTAGCACAACGCCGTACGTCTACATAAAGATAAACACATTTTTTTTTACATAACGATATTAGAATGGATGATACGGCATTAGACCGTTTTTATGAATTCCTTTCTCTTCCTGTTGATGATATTTTTTTGTTTTGCATTTGAATAGGTAAGTACTTAATTCGTTACTTTTTGAAGTGTATCCGTGGAAAACAGAATTCTTAATTCTTTATTGTGCACAAAAACAGAGGGCAGTGTAGTGGTGGCATTAGCCCCGACTTGCCAGTCATGCATCGTGGACGTGGATATAATAATGCATTTAATTTTATTATTATTTTATCAATTATTATCTCAATGACATTTTAAGTTGAAATTTTATTCTATTGACCATATTAATTTAATTTATTGTTTTGATCATTTTAATATTTAACTGACATTGTAATTGTAATTTATGACATTTTTATCTAGTGTTTTTTTTTGTGTGAATTTCGGCCAGACGGACCGTTGACGTGAATACGGTGGCGGGTAATGGCTGGATGCGGAAGGCGGAGGACTGGTTGTGGTGGCGAATCTTGGGAATGGCAAATGTTTACCAGTGGATCAGGCTGTTGATGAAGATGATTATGATCGATTTTAAAGTGCATCTAACTTTGGCATAGGATTGGATTTCAACCCTTTTTTAGGCGAACAATTAGCCGATAGGAACTTGGCCCCCTTTTTAACAGGTATGTTTTTGGTGGGATCTTTAGTTTACGCAAGCCTGAATATAGTTTTGTTTTGTTCAGAATCAGTAACTGAATGGATTCCAATAGTTTTTACACCATGTTATATTTTTTCCCAAAAATATTTAAAAAGGTCACAAGTTGGACATACCGACACTAAGTATAACACAGGTCACGGCAGATCATAGCGGGTATTAAGAGTCATCAAACAGCCGGGTGCTAGTGCAAAACAACCCCTCAGTCGCCTCGATGGCCCGGTGACTGTGTATTTTTGCTGACATAACAAGCTATGTAACCAGGAAAAAGATGGAGAGACGTTTTCAGCCACAAGTGCGGAAATCACTGGATCCAAGTGGCCAAAGAGAGAAACATCTGGAAAGGTTTAGGAGAGGCCTACGCCGCAGAGGCGACTACTACCAGCATAGGATAAACGTTTAAACAGTATTTTTTTTATTTAAGTGTTCTAAAGTATTTTTTTTTTTGTAAACGTAAAAAGTTTTGTAAACGTAATGTAATGACTCGTAGTAAGTAAATAAAGACCATTTTTATCTTATTTTATTTTATAACAAGCTATATAACTTTGTGATTTTTCATGATACAGTTATGAAATTTTGTACATAGACTCTTTACATAAAAATACTAGACATGTGTTTCGGGTTTCGCATAATTATACTAAAACTAATGTCGTATAATTATGTATATACATTTTTTTAATACTTTTGCAATTTGCTTTATGCAATATTTTTTTATATTCGTTAATATTTGTACCATCTTAACTTTATCAGTGATTTATTTTTGCTAATATATCAGTTGTTAATAGGTTTATTTTTTTTCTTTTTATATTGCCTCTTTTTATACTGTGAATGTGAGAACACTAGACTCAACGAATTCATAGATTACTTTATATTTCGAACCAATTTTTATTATTTTTATTGTGCTTTTGGGTACAATATTGACTGGTCTACACTGTCTTCACATATTTATTAATATTGTAATGTGGAAATATTGTTAAAATAATATATATACCTAATATATATAAAACCGAACACTAGTCTTCTTGATCTTTTCGTATGGCGCTGAGACTTGGTCGCTAAAGGCTGCAGACCGCAAACGCATCGACGCCTTTGAGATGTGGTGTTGGAGAAGGATGCTCCGTGTCCCTTGGACAGGGTTTCGGACCAACGTTTCCATTTTGCAAGAACGCAAAACCTCCTCACGGCTGTCGTCCGAGTGTCTTCGCAAGGTTCTGCAATACTTCGGTCACATTGCAAGAAAGACGGTGGCAACCAAAGGCTAATTGTGACCGGTAAAGTGGACGGAAAAAGGCTTCGCGGGCACAGCCCAATACGTTGGTCCGACAAGATCCGCACCGCTCTTGACTCTACGATGTACAATGCCCTTCACACCGCCAGAGACAGGAACAGATACAGGAATATCATAAGGGTTAGAGTGATGAAGCAGGGAGGTCACGACCCTCAGCATTGAGGAACACGACGCAAGGTGGAGGAGGAAGACCGAAATACCAATCACAGATATATCACGAAATTTTGGAAATTTCGGATTTTACGAAACTCTACCCTTAATCTTTCAGATACCGTCAATTTGAGACACAATTGTAAGACAATAGATGCGCGAACGCCGGCGTTCGCTTGGGGTTTAATGAATAGGGGGTGAAACGGGGGTTGGAAGTTTGTATGGAGAAACCTACGTTCTCGCGGGTGAAGCCGCTGTCAGAAGCTAGTACCTACTTTTATAAAAAATTTACCATGGCGTTTCTTGTTTGTTCCTCTCCATAGGAAACGACCGATTGAAATCGTGCACTAGCTCATAACGTCGAGCCAAACACTAACACAACTATATAACACTACACGCTATTTCAAACCTTACACACAACTCATAATGTTGAATATACTTTGAAGTGTGTGTTCGATTAATTTCAAAGGCTGTTCAGAGAAATTTTGATCCTTTAAGACCGTTTTGAGTTTAGAAACGGGCCTTAAGGGACTAGTTACAAAGTGTCTGGGTAGGTATTATTAATTTTGTTGCTATTATATCAATGATTTATTATAACTCGGACTTAATGACTTCTAGACTTGCTTTCATTAAGTTAAACCTAAGATTAGACGCTAAAATCGAAGGCCGGTGTGTTTCACGAGCGTCTCAATGAGATATCAGCAAGACGGAGGAACTCCAGTAAGGTCGATGTCAGCTTTTTAGACTTTTTTCTTTAGGTGAGAAATCATCCAATGACATCTCTCTCCCTTTTTACCAATCTTTTACTCTCTAAAACCCACTCCTTGTTCCTTCGTTGCCTTTCATTCCAGAGTCGAGTTTTCTTTTCAGAGACGAACCCATGGCCCCAGAAGACTTCAATTCCTGATGGTTTGCTGACATCTCCTAGAGGCTCGCGTGGAACACAATGCGCCTTCGACGACTTGAGCTCGATCCGGATGGTTACCCGTCTGTTAAGGCTGCAGAAATGTTACTAATTAATTTTGCGTTTGCAGCTTTCCTGATGGCTACAACCTGGGGTGTTTAATAAGTCAAGAGTGAATAAATTACTTCTAGACGTGCTCTATCGCCGACCACATCGTCGCTTTCTTTCATTTTACATACTTTGTGGTCAAGCGGAAGTCTATCAATAAATAATAATTTAAAAAAACTACCCTGCACAGATGTCTGACGAAAAATGACGGAGAGATACGGCCTCGGGTGATGTTTGTTATCACCCGAGGCCGTATCTCCCCGTCATTTTAGCACATAAATGTCCGCTCTTGAATGGCCCTGTCTCGCATACATCGAATCCCCACAATTCTCACCAGTTCATTTGTCCACCTTGTGGCACTTTGAAAGCTTTCAAAAGTTGTGTCTTCCGGAACTGACCTAACCTAACCTAACCTACCCAGTTGCCACTCCAGAACTTATCGACCCCAACGACTATTTATTTATTTATTGAATCTGTATGCAACACAAAGCACATTTAGCGGACTTAATGCCTTGGGTATTCTCTTTCTATCTGTTCTGCACACATTTTGCATGCTCTTTAATTCATATTTTACATAGGTTGCCATAATAAATTTAACATATTTTAACTACAAACAGCTTCTATAGATCAAGACGTTACTGAACTTTAGGGCCGTAACAGATTTAATCAACGTAAATTAGGGTAGCCATACACTGGCTATTTGTGTCGAAAACGCGCATCGAAATACGGTGTATAACGCCGTATAACCTAGTTACTGCTCGAGTAAGAACTCGTTTCGGCAGGGCTTTGAAAGCAGCGGTTCTTGAGAAAAAGCGTAAAGAACAGAAAAAAAGAACTTCCAAATTCAGCAGGGTTTTTTATTCTATGTTAATATTTGCTGCTATATCGGCAATAGAAATAGATACATAATTTGAAATAATTGAAAATTTGAACTGTCTACGTATAACGGTTCATGACATACAGTCTGGTAACAGACAGACGGACAGCGGTGTGATCCCGTTTTTAGGGCCCCGTTTTAACCCTTTGGGTAGAAAACCCTGAAAACAACATAAAGGTTTCCTTTGAATGTTCCCGCAACCTGTTTGAGCAAAATTGTTAAACTTTGTGCCGATAGATGGCGCTGTTAGTTGAGCGCCAAAAGCTGAATCGCGCTGTTAAGATTTTCCGCCGATTAGCTAGGGTAAAACTTTGTTAAGAAAAAATTATCTCTATTACACGGTTGAAGTGTCTTATCAAGACGTTTCATTATAATATTCCTTGTGTGCTTATGAAGTGCTGTAGAAGTCTTTCTGTGATTGGGTTGATCACAGTAGAGATGAGATATACCTGCCATTCTCCATACCCGGCCTTTAAGGTATGGGTATCACTAAATACCTGGTACAAATACCAGGTATCAAAATACTTCTAAGTATTTGGGTGTGGTAGGATTTCGATAAGTAAACGTATGCGATAAGTATGGTATGCCTCCAATATAATGTAGGTACGATGTTTCAAGTACCTATACGTAATTATGCATTATGAAATATGATATCTTTCCTTCCTACTTTACCAGGCTTAGGACTGTCGGCTAAGAGTATGACGATGGTTATTAATGAATTCTAGTTATTTCTATATAAATTAATGCAAAATAACATTAATTATATTTAAACTGACTAACTGGCCGGCGTAGTTAAAAGATTTCAAATCAATTTATTTACAATCGTAATTTTAATTTGCAATATTTTTTTTAGTTTTGGCAGGTTTTTTGTTTTTTTTTTTTGTTTTTTTTTTTGTTTTTTTTTGTACGGTTTTTAGTGCTTTTTATTTTGCTGCAGGAATATTAATTGCTGGACTTTTCGACTACCAAGCCGCGATCTTCTTTCTGTCAATATATTTCCGGCAACGGAAAATAGCCGTTCACATGGATTAACAAACTAAGGAACTCTTTCACGTCGTGACAAAAAATGTAATTATGCTATTATGTTCCTTATGCACGTAAAAATAAGTACCCATTTTGTCTAACTAAATTAAATCAACCGAATGTTCATAAAGCACGAATGACGTTTCGGGTCCCTTCGTAAGCTGTCGGGTAGCTTCGGGTTGCTTCGGCGTACCGAACTACCGATAAAACTGGGCGCTACCTTGTGGTAGCGGTTCGTATCGTACTATGCGTCTGACGTCATACCTTCAAGGTATTTACCCAGTATTTCGGTCCGTACCCGGTCTATGTACTGGGAAGCACATACTTGGTATATATACCTCTACCAGTATATACGTCTCATCTCTAGATCACAGCCCTAGCAGGTTTCAGCTCTACAAGGACCCCTTTGGTATCTACCCTGAGATAGCGGCTGAGATAATGAGGATTCGTATCATCACGGTTGCAGTCACCTCATTTGGTTGCATTATTACTGCGTACATGAGGGCCGATGACATGGCGATGGTCGTGGGAATCCGATGGATGCGAGACGCAAAGGGCCGTTCATTGTGGCGACACTTGGGGGAGGCCTATGTCCCACAGTTGATGTCTTTCGGGGGACCTCTTGCCATTCCCTCTCGCTCTGAACCATGGCCTGAACGAGTGTCGGTGGAGTTACAGCCTATTCTCTGCTAATGCAGGAGGTGTACCTATAGGCTGTAGCAATCTCACCGACGCACCATTGATACTCAATACGTACAAAATGTTTTGGGAACACATTCATTATGCGTAAAGCTAAGGAGTGGAACTCCCTGCTGGAGTCTATGTTTTCTGATAGCTACAAACTAGGGGTTTATAAGTCAAGAGCGAACAAGTTACTTCTCGGTAAGCGTGCTCCATCGTCGGCCACATCATTACTTACCATCAGGTGCGATAGTAGAAACGCGAGCCTATACATAAAAAAAACTGTTCAATTTCCGAATGGATTCTCGAAGATTTTTCCGAATATTATAAAAAAAATATTGTGACGTAACAACAAATTTACAGTTTTCAGATTAGCAACAAATTTACAGTTTTTTTTTAACAAATTTACGTTAACAACAAATTTACAGTTTTCAGATTAGAAAAGAATGCCTTTAATTGTGCTACAAGACCTTGCTTCATGCCAAATTCCAGGATTCTGGGTCAACGGAAAGTACTCTATGAATTTTGATACCCATAAGAGTGTCGAAATATACGGTTTTTACGACATACCTAAACGACAGTATCTTTTAACTTGGAAGCTTGATTTTTTTACAGCTTCAAGAATCCGCAGACCTGAGTATATGGTTTAAATTTCAACATGATACCTTCACACATTCCCTCGATAAAGGGTCTTGACAGACAGACAAAGCAATTATATATGGATTCTGTTTTTTTCCTTTTGAGGTAAGTACGGAAGCCTAAAAAGCATAATTCCTCTGGGTACATATGCGTGATGTCATATTCTCAATGCTTTCACAACTTCCAAATACAACGTAAGTATTTCAAAAGCTCCACATATATCGCAAGTAACACGATCGATGATCTAGTAATAGCTGCTAATGGGTCGCGTCGAAGCGCCAGCTGCGCCGATCATCGCCTCCACAGCTGCTGGAACGGCCATTATAAATGGCCAATAAATTATCTGTATTTTGTTTCACAACATTCGATGTTTTACGATGTGTTGTTGAGTAAATTGGGCTGGATTAATTTATATAGTTAAGAGCGGTGAACTAGAGGTACATTTTCATTTAAATACAACTCTTTCTACAGATATTTCGTATACACAAATATCTTGTGGATATTATATAAGCTTCGAATGAAGTCAAAACATAAAGTGTAAAACTAATCAAGCACCCCTAGTCAAGTTACGACCCTTTCGTCTCGATTTTGCGTCGAACGCTTCGGATAGGCCACGCCTCCGATTCATTTGGTCTGACCACGTGATTTAGCATTGAGATGACATCAGAACAAAGGTCTAAAAATCTGCTATTTTACGTGAACTTTAGCCCTTCATAATCTACTCATATAATAAAAATATAAAAACGTACATCCATAGCTCAGCCTTGCACCTTTAATCAAGATTCTGAATGATAACAATTTTTTTCAAAAACTTTTAAGGGTTTTATTTTCTGGAGCAAGTTTTGTGAAATATTCGAGTAAATCACGGAATTACCGAATGCGTCAGTTTTTAGGCATTCTCTCTCTTTTTCGCGTTGCCTCTTCATCAAACATCGCGTTGGATTGCGTTAGATGATGCAACAATCTTTTCAACCATGCTCGACGTTGACGATAGGCGAGTGGGGAAGGCTCTCTTAACTCTCTTTAACTAGCTGCTGACAGCGGCTTCTTGTATATCCTCCCGGGATAGAAAATTTTACATGTGCTCTTCCAAGACAAAGTCTAGATGTGTGCCAAATTATTGTTCCTTAAAATCCGTTCAGCCATTCCTACATACCTTTTTCCGGACTAAGTGCTTCACCTCGTCGTTTCATCATCATCATCATCATTTCACCCGAAAGACGTCCACAGTTGGACATAGGCCTCCCCCAAGCATCGCCACAACGAGCGATTCTGTGCGTCTCGCATCTACTGCTTTCCCGCGACTCTCACTAGTTCGTCAGTCCACATTGTGTGAGGCTTTCCAACGCTGCGTCTTCCAGTGCGCGGTCGCCACTCCTGAACCTTTCGGCCCCATCGGCCATCCGTTCTACGAGCACTGTGCCCTGCCTATTGCCACTAAACTTTGGCGATTCTTCGTGCTATGTCGGCAACCTTAGTTCTCCAGCGGATATCTTCATTTCTGATTCGATCACGCAATTAAACTCCGAGCATAGCCCTTTCCATTGCTCTTTGGGTGACTTTAACCCCGATGAGGCCCATTTTTTGTTACAATTCAATGTTTTAGCTTACGAGCAATGAACCTTCTTTAATCAATTCATTTCAGTTGTAATAACAAGAATTAATAGGCTCGTCGCATTAAATCCATATATTTCGCAACTCCCCTCTCGACATTCTATGAGTTTAGGGTAACAGTACCGATTTATGGCACACTCAGGGAACGCGAAACCTTGAAAATGTATTTTCCTTTGTTTGTTATTTAGTTTAGAGTTCTCTTAAGGAAACGAATACTTTTAACTGTTCGTTAACTTTGTATTTGGTTTGTTTGCTTTAACTGTTTTTGTTTGAGTTTTATTTTTACGATAAAGAATTAGTAATATTATGGAATACCGCTCGACAGGTACATTTATTGTACCTGTCGAGTGGAATATGTGTTATTATGTTCACCGTAAAGTACGCATTTTTTAGGTAATCCACTTTTTTAACATAAAAACTATGTAATACTAGCTTTTTCCCGCAGCTTTGTCCGCGAACATAAAATATAGCCTATGTCACTCAGGAATACAGCAGCTTTCTATCGGTGAAAAAATTTTTGCTACCGGACCAGCACTTTCAGAGATTACCTCCTACAAACAAAAAAACAAACTTCACCACTTTATAATATTAATGTAGATAATAATTATCATACATAGTTTTCACTAACAGAGGTTATGTATACATAATTAAATCCACAATAAAATTTATAATTTTGTTTTTTAGAAGTAATCGCTGGAACTATTGAACTGATTTTAAACATTCTGTCACCAGTATCAAGGTACATTATTGCTGACTGAAATGGACTATATATTTGATTGTAATTAATAATATTTTTTCACCCCAAAAGTCTAATGATCTGTAGGTAGTAGTCGACGTTGCGTACTAACTTTCTATAGTAGTATTCATGTACCGGATCGATCCTCGACGGGAACGAAAAAAAAAATCGGCCTCTCCATACAAACTGTCCAATCAAGTTTATAATTTTGTATGGTGAGGCGGATTTTTTTTATCGTTTCCTAAAAAAAAGTGTTGTGGAAGGTTGTTCAGTTTCGTCTACTGAGCAAGCCCTTAAAGTTTGTGGAGGGCTGTCCCTTACACCTTGTATAGTCGGAGTCGGACACCCAGCGCTGGTTTTCTGCTGGCACTCTGCAGTTTAGATGGGGCTAAGCAGATCCACAGTCCTCACTCATCATTATCATCATTTCAGCCGAAAGACACTGTAGAACATAGGTGGTTGTTTATTCTATTCTATTAAATTCTATAGGTCTCCCTCAAGCGTCGCCACAATCGACCGATCCTGTGCGTATCATCCACCCGATTCCTACGACTCTCACCAGGTCATCAGCCCACTTTATGGGAGGCCTTCCAACGCTGCGTTTTCCGGTGTACGATCGCCACTCTAGAACATTTCGGCCACATCAACCATTTTTTTTTTGATGGTGAAAATCATCCAATGACAACTCCCGCTATTGGGCGGAGCGGGAGATAGTGTCACACTCTTACTGACTAAAAACCCACCCCGTTCCTTCAAGCCTTCATACCGGGGCTCGAGTTCCCTTTCGGATAAACCCTGGCCCCAGTAGGCTTCGACCCGGCTGGGCCCCTGCTGTTGCTGACAACTCCTTGAGGTGCGCGGGAACAGTGCGCGCCGTCGACGACTTGGGCTCGGTCCGGACAGTTACCGGACGGCCGGACAGCGAGCTACCCATTGCTCACTGTCCGAAAGCCCGCGCCTACGGTGGCTGGAAATCTGGATCGGAATCCCGGCGGTTGCGAGAGCGCCGCTGCCTGATGCGGTCTGCCTCCTCCTTTGCGAGCATTACTGCTTCGCAGAAGTCGGCGACCGCCTGCCACTCCTCCTCGCTCCGGACGGACCATGGCCTCAACCAAGGCCCAGCGCGAGAGGTCTCTGCAGCCGATCGCCCCCACGAGGGCACGCCACATTTACCATCCGTTCTACGAGCAATGTGCCCTGCTCACTGCCACTTAAGTTTGGCGATTCTTCGGGCCATGTCGATGACTAAGTTCTACTGCGGATACCTTCATTCCTGATGCGATCACGCAAGGAAACTCCGAGCATAGCCTTTTCGATTGCCCTTTGGGTGACTGTAAGCCTTCTGATAAGACCCATTTGAGAACCACAGTCAAAAAAAGTGTTAAAGGAAGACCTGGGTTTACTAGCTTATCGTAAAAAGAGCGGACATTTTTCGAAAATTTTTGAACGAAAGACTGGAAAAAATCCGGGCTTTATAACGGCGGCGATGCGTGAGAAAAAAAAACTGTGCAAGTGCGAGTCGGACTCGCGCAATGAGGGTTCCGTGCAAGCTATAATTCCCGAATGGAGCCTCGAAGATTTTCCGAATTGCATTTTTTTTGACGTAATTAACTACAAATTTACTGTTTTCAAGTTTATTCCTATACCTGTGGTATAAGACCTTGCTTTCTGTCAAATTTCAGGATTTTGGGTCAACGGGAAGTACCAAATGTACTTCGATGTTTAAAAGTATCAAAATATACATTTTTTTGCGACATAAACGGCCATATCTTTTTTATTCGTTAACTTAGAAGTTTGATTTTTTCACAGCTTTAAGGGACCGCAGATCTAATTTACACTACCTCCACGCGTTCTCGAGATAAAGGGTCTTGACAGACAGACAGAGAGACGGACGGATGGACAACAGATCCTATAATTGTTCCGTTTTACGAAACCCTGAAAAGTAACGCGTTCTGTTTTCGGTTGAAAAAAATTACCTTCGAAGAAAGTTATAACAGACAAAGTGATAAGGTTTATACCCACTGCAGTGAAGAAGCAAACGCGTGTATTCCGAGGGTCCAGCAAGGGCATTATTCTTCATCATCCTTGGCTTGGCTTGGAGTCTCATATTCAGGCTTATAATACAAGATTCTAGATTCAAAGTATTTATATTTTTTTCCGTTCCTTCTAGCCTTCATACCGGGGCTCGAGCGCCCTTTCGGATAACCCTGGCTCCAGTAGGCTTCAACCCGGCTGGGTCTCTGCTGTTGCTGACAACTCCTTGAGGCGCGCGGAAACAGTGCGCACCGTCGACGACTTGGGCTTGGTCCGGACAGTTACCGGACGGCCGGACAGCGAGCTACCCATTGCTCACTGTCCGCAAGCCCGCGCCTACGGTGGCCGGAAATCGGGATCAGAATCCCGGCGGCGGCGGCGGCGGCGAGAACGCCGTTGCCTGATGCGTTCAGCCTCCTCCTTTGCGAGCATTACTGCTTCGCAGAAGTCGGCGCCCGCCTGCCACTCCTCCTCGCTCCGGACCGTGGCCTCAACCAAGGCCCGGCGCGAGAGGTCTCCGCCGCCGATCGCCCCCACGAGGGCACGGCGATGCTCCGCCCAAGCAGGGCACACCTCGACTGTGTGCTCCACCGTGTCCTCCGGGCATTCTGCACAGTAGCGACACCCGGGCGTCACTTCCGCACGAATCCGGTGCAGGAACCTCCCGAACAAATCATGTCCGGTGAGAACCTGCGTCATACGGAAGGTAAGGACGCCGTGAGGTCTTTCCAGCCACGCCTCAAAAAGGGGACTTACCGCCATAATTGTGGCGTGCCCAACTAGGCGGCCCGCCTGATACAAGGTTTTTCCATATAAACTTGGGACAATCATGTCATCTGCTTAGGAGGTGAATTTTGTAAAATCTTTTCTTAATGCTGGTCTACGTCTTAACAAGAAGCTTTGTGCAAAATTCCACGCTCCTGGTTCTAGCAGTTTCAACTGTGCATAGATAATATTAGTCAGTTGGTTTCTTCTTTTATTTAAATAAATAAACTACTTACAGGCACTTTTGAATCAGGTGAGATCGCAGTCAAGCACTGGAATGTATAAAAAAAATTGTCAAGAAGTTAGTCAGAAAAATGATTCTATGGAGAAGATGAAATAAAATCTATGGAGACGAATGATACAATTGCACATCCTAAACTGTGCATCTCTCTATGGAGAAGATTGTAGTAGAAACTTCATGGACTCGGACATACTCTTGGGCCTGGTTCAGACCATGATCCGTTGTGAAACTCAGTTTTCAGCTTTTCATCGGATGTAAGGCTATGTGGTGGACTAGCCCCTGTTAGGAGGCGGTGACGGTAGCAGGCAGTACCCTTTGGCTACCGAGCCCTCGGGACAGTCAGGCCCTGTCTCGCATACATCGAATCCCCACAATTCTCACCACTTCATTTGTCCACCTTGTGGCACTTTGGAAGCTTTCAAAAGTTGTGTCTTCCGGAACTAACCGAACCTAACCTAACCTAACCTACCCAGTTGCCACTCCAGAACTTATCGACCCCAACGACTATTTATTTATTTATTGAATCTGTATGCAACACAAAGCACATAAGCGGACTTAATGCCTTGGGTATTCTCTTTCTATCTGTTCTGCACACATTTTGCATGCTCTTTAATTCATATTTTACATAGGTTGCTATAATAAATTTAACATATTTTAACAACATACAGCTTCTATAGATCAAGACGTTACTGAACTTTAGGGCCGTAACAGATTTAATCAACGTAAATTAGGGTAGCCATACACTGGCTATTTGTGTCGAAAACGCGCATCGAAATACGGTGTATAATGCCGTATAACCTAGTTACTGCTCGAGTAAGAACTCGTTTCGACAGGGCTTTGAAAGCAGCGGTTCTTGAGAAAAAGCGTAAAGAACAAAAATAAAAAACTTCCAAGTGCGAGTCGCAATTGCACACGACGGGTATCGCACCGTTCGGAAGTAAGGAATTTTATTCTATGTTAATATTTACTCTTATAGCGGCAATAGAAATACATAATTTGTGAAAATTTGAACAGTCTAGCTATCACGGTTCATGAAAGAAAAGAAAGAAAGAAAGAAAAAATGATTATTTGGCACACAATGAAAATAACACGTATTAAAAAAAATAATTAAGAGACTTAAATAATATTAAAAACTTAAAATTAAAACAAACAGCAACAATTTGTCTCACGGTAGTGCCAAATAGGTTCGGTTCAGCATACTGCCAGACAACCGTAGCAGTTGCCGGACGCTGGTTTTCAACTGAACCTTTGAGTGTACCCATGATATACAGTCTGGTAACAGACAGACGGACAGCGGAGTGATCCTGCTTTTAGGGCCCCGATTTAACCCTTTGTGTAGAACACCCTCAAATGACATATAAGTAAAGGTTTCCTTTGAATGTTCCCGCAACCCGATTGAGCAAAATTGTTAATCTTTGTGCCGATAGATGGCGCTGTTAGTTGAGCCCCAAAAGCTGAATCGCGCTGTTAAGATTTTCCGCCGATTAGCTAGGGTAAAACTTTGTTAAGCAAAAATTATCTCAATTACACGGTTGAAGTGTCTTATCAAGTCGTTTCATTATATATTCCTTGTGTGCTTAGCGAGTGCTGTAGAAGTCTTTCTGTGATTGGGATGATCACAACCCTAGCAGGTTTCGGCTCTACAGGACCCCTTTGGTATCTACCCTGAGATAGCGGCTGAGATAATGAGGATGTTCGTATCATCACGGTTGCAGTCACCTCATTTGGTCGCATTATTAATTCGTAGATGAGGGCCGATGACATGACGAGGGTCGCAGAAATCCGATGGATGCGAGACGCATAGGGCCGTTCATTGTGGCGACACTTGGGGGAGGCCTATGTCCCACAGTTGATGTCTTTCGGGGGACCTCTTGCCATTCCCTCTCGCTCTGGACCATGGCCTGAACGAGTGTCGGTGGAGTTACAGCCTATTCTCTGCTAATGCAGGAGGTGTACCTATAGGCTGTAGCAATCTCACCGACGCACCATTTACACTCATGCATGACCTCATGCCTATGTACCTAAAGGTATCATTGGTATCATGTGCATTGGAATTGCACAATTAAATTCCGCCAAGTCCGTTCCATCATCGGACCACTAGACGTACGGCGTTTTGCCACCGATGGTAGACATCCCACGCATACGTCATACGTACAAAATGTTTTGGGAACACATTCATTATGCGTAAAGCTAAGGAGTGGAACTCCCTGCTGGAGTCTATGTTTTCTGATAGCTACAAACTAGGGGTTTTTAAGTCAAGAGCGAAAAAGTTACTTCTAGGTAAGCGTACTCCATCGTCGGCCACATCATTGCTTACCATCAGGTGCGATAGTGGAAACGCGAGCTTATACATAATTAAAAAAACTGTTCAATTCCCGAATGGAGTCGAGGCGAGATATTAAAAAAAAAAATATTGTGACGTAACAACAAATTTACAGTGTTCAGATTAGCAACAAATTTACAGTTTTTTTTTAACAAATTTACATTTACAACAAATTTACAGTTTTCAGATTAGAAAGGAATACCTTTAATTGTGCTACAAGACCTTGCTTCATGCCAAATTCCAGGACTCTGGGTCAACGGGAAGTACTCTATGAATTTTGATACCCATAAGAGTGTCGAAATATACGGTTTTTACGACATACCTAAACGACAGTATCTTTTAACTTGGAAGCTTGATTTTTTTACAGCTTCAAGAATCCGCAGACCTGAGTATATGGTTTAAATTTCAACATGATACCTTCACGCATTCCCTCGATAAAGGGTCTTGACAAACAGACAAAGTGATTATATATGAGTTCTGTTTTTTCCTTTTGAGGTAAGTACGGAAGCCTAAAAAGCATAATTCCTCTGGGTACATCACGCATGTCATATTCTCAATGCTTTCACAACTTCCAAATACAACGTAAGTATTTCAAAAGCTCCACATATATCGCAAGTAGCACGATCGATGATCTAGTAATAGCTGCTAATGGGTCGCGTCGAAGCGCCAGCTGCGCCGATCATCACCTCCACAGCTGCTGGAACGGCCATTATAAATGGCCAATAAATTATCTGTATTTTGTTTCACAACATTCGATGTTTTACGATGTGTTGTTGAGTAAATTGGGCTGGATTAATTTGTATAGTTATGAGCGGCCGACCCGAGGCACATATTCATATAACCGCTGTTACGTCATTATGATGTTATTAAAATAGATATGATCGAGAGGAAACTAGCATGTTCTAGAACCAAAAATTCGACGACATCTGACATTCACCAACACGCACTGGGCCCGCGAGGTGGATTACGGCCCATTCCCTCTCCTAGAGAGGAGGCCTGAGTCCTAGCAGTGGGAACATTTAAAATGCTGATGATGATGATGATACCATAGATGAAAATCTTGGTGCTATTACTATCGAAAGTATGGATATGACCTAAAACATTTATATTGTTTTAAGACCGTAACAGTATTAATCTAGCGTCAGTGTGATTTATAGCTACTTTTTTAATCATCATCACCAGCCTTTTTAATGTTCCCACTGTTGGGACTCAAGCCTCCTCTCTAGGAAAGGGAATGGGCAGTAGTCCACCACGCGGGCCCAGTGCGTGTTGGTGAATGTCACATGTCTTCTAATTTTTGGTTCTAGGACATGCCGGTTTCCTCACGACGTTTTCCTTCACCGTTTTGAGAGCAGTGGTGATGAAATAAATTACACAAAGTAATGCGCCTGGCTGGGTTCGGACCCGCGACCTACAACTCGTAAGTCGGGGCCGTTACCACTCGGCCACCACTGCTCTCACTTTTTTAATATTCAAGATAAAAAAAGATAGAAAATAATCCTGTATTAAACGGAAAAGCATTAGAACAACATTATCAAACACTTCACAAATGCGATTTTAGGTCATATCCATATGTTTGAATGCAATAGCACCTGAGGTTCCGATCTATGGTTATTACACATCTTTCTCCAAATATTTTGGATACACGGATATGGTAAATATTATCTAAGTTTCTATAGATATCAAGACATTAATTTGTTTAAAACTAACCCAGTAAAATCCCCTGAAAGTCTACTATTTTAGTACGTGAACTTTAATCCTCTAGCCATCCGTACACATCTTGGTCCGGACTAAGTGCTTCACCTTGTCGTTTTATCATCATCATCAGCCGAAAGACGTTTAGACGTCCACTGTTGGACATAGGCCTTCCGCAAGCGTCGCCACAACGACCGATCCTGTGCCTCTCGCATCCACCGCATTCCCGCGACTCTCATTAGGTCGTCGGTCCACCTTGTGTGAGGCCTTCCAATGCTGCGTCTTCCGGTGCGCGGTCGCCACTCTTGAACCTTTCGGCCCCATCGGCCATCCGTTCTACGAGCAATGTGCCCTGCCTATTGCCACTAAACTTTGGCGATTCTTCGTGCTATGTCGGCAACCTTAGTTCTCCAGCGGATATCTTCATTTCTGATTCGATCACGCAATTAAACTCCGAGCATAGCCCTTTCCATTGCTCTTTGGGTGACTTTAACCCCGATGAGGCCCATTTTTAGGGTTCCGTAGCCAAATGGCAAAAAACGGAACCCTTATAGATTCGTCATGTCTGTCTGTCTGTCTGTCTGTCTGTCTGTCTGTCTGTCTGTCTGTCTGTCTGTCTGTCTGTCTGTCTGTCCGTCTGTCCGTCCGTATGTCACAGCCACTTTTTTCCGAAACTATAAGAGCTATACTGTTGAAACTTTGTAAGTAGATGTATTCTGTGAACCGCATTAAGATTTTCACACAAAAATAGAAAAAAAGCAATAAATTTTGGGGGTCCCCATACTTAGAACTGAAACTCAAAAATTTTTTTTTCATCAAACCCATGCGTGTGGGGTATCTATGGATAGGTCTTCAAAAATGATACTGAGGTTTCTAATTTCATTTTTTTCTAAACTGAATAATTTGCGCGAGAGACACTTCCAAAGTGATAAAATGTGTGTCCCCCCCCTCTAACTTCTAAAATAAGAGAATGATAAAACTAAAAAAAATATATGATGTACATTACTATAAAAACTGCCAACGAAAATTGGTTTGAACGAAATCTAGTGAGTAGTTTTTTTTTAATGCGTCATAAATCGAAAAAAATACACTATTATTAAAACATCGATCAAAGTTACAACACATTACAAGAGCTTTTATATTATGTTACTTGCTGCTACGGAACCCTTCATGGGCGAGTCCGACTCGCACTTGGCCGGTTTTTTGTTACAATTCAATGTTTTAGCTTTCGAGCTTCTTTAATCAATTCATTTCAGTTGTAATAACAAGAATTAATAGTCTCGTAGCAGTAAATCCATATATTTCGCAACTCCCCTCTCGACATTCTATGAGTTTAGGGTAACAGTACCGATTTATGGCACATTCAGGGAACGCGAAACCATGAAATGTATTTTCCTTTGTTTGTTATTTAGTTTAGAGTTCTCTTAAGGAAACGAATACTTTTAACTGTTCGTTAACTTTGTATTTGGTTTGTTTGCCTTAACTGTTTTTGTTTGAGTTTTATTTTTACGATAAAGAATTAGTAATATTATTGAATACTACTCGACAGGTACAATAAATGTACGTAAATGTGTTATTGTGTTCACCGTAAAATACACATTTTTAGGTAACCCACTTTTTTAACATAAAAACTATGTAATACTAGCTTTTTCCTGCAGCTTCGCCCGCGGACTTAAAATATAACCTACGTCACTCAGGAATACAGCAGCTTTCTATCGGTGAAAAAATTTTTGCTACCAGACCAGCACTTTCAGAGATTACCTCCTACAAACAAAAAAACAAACTTCACCACTTTATAATATTAGTGTAGATAATAATTATCATACATAGTTTTCACTAACAGAAGTTATATATACATAATTAAATCCACAATAAAATTTATAATTTTGTTTTTTAGAAGTAATCTCGGGAAATATTGAACTGATTTTAAACATTCTGTCACCAGTATCAAGGTACATTATTGCTGAGTGACATATGCTATATATTTGATTGTAATTAATATTTTTTCACCCCAAAAGTCCAATGATCTGTAGGTAGTAGTCGACGTTGCGTACTAACTTTCTATAGGTCATTGGACTCGCTCAGCTGACGTTTTTTCGTACATGCGTAAATTAATTTTAATTATATCTTTACAAATCGATAGTGTTTCATGTACCGGATCGATCCTCGACGGGATTAAAACGATCAAAATTTAGCAGTGTACAAAGGGTGTAAGGGACAGCCCTCCACAAACTTTTAGGGCTTGCTCAGTAGACGAAACTGAACAACCTTCCACAAAAAATTTTTTCAGGAAACGAAAAAAAAAAAAGGCCTCTCCATACAAACTGTCCAATCAAGTTTATAATTTTGTATGGTGAGGCGGATTTTTTTTTTCGTTTCCTAAAAAAAAGTGTTGTGGAAGGTTGTTCAGTTTCGTCTACTGAGCAAGCCCTTAAAGTTTGTGGAGGGCTGTCCCTTACACCTTGTATAGTCGGAGTCGGACACCCAGCGCTGGTTTTCTGCTGGCACTCTGCAGTTTAGATGGGGCTAAGCAGATCCACAGTCATCACTCATCATTATCATCATTTCAGCCGAAAGACACTGTAGAACATAGGTGGTTGTTTATTCTATTCTATTATATTCTATAGGTCTCCCTCAAGCGTCGCCACAATCGACCGATCCTGTGCGTATCATCCACCCGATTCCTACGACTCTCACCAGGTCATCGGCCCACTTTATGGGAGGCCTTCCAACGCTGCGTTTTCCGGTGTACGATCGCCACTCTACATTTCGGCCACATCAACCATTTTTTTTTTGATGGTGAAAATCATCCAATGACAACTCCCGCTATTGGGCGGAGCGGGAGATAGTGTCACACTCTTACTGACTAAAAACCCACCCCGTTCCTTCAAGCCTTCATACCGGGGCTCGAGTTCCCTTTCGGATAAACCCTGGCCCCAGTAGGCTTCGACCCGGCTGGGCCCCTGCTGTTGCTGACAACTCCTTGAGGTGCGCGGGAACAGTGCGCGCCGTCGACGACTTGGGCTCGGTCCGGACAGTTACCGGACGGCCGGACAGCGAGCTACCCATTGCTCACTGTCCGAAAGCCCGCGCCTGCGGTGGCTGGAAATCTGGATCGGAATCCCGGCGGTTGCGAGAGCGCCGCTGCCTGATGCGGTCTGCCTCCTCCTTTGCGAGCATTACTGCTTCGCAGAAGTCGGCGACCGCCTGCCACTCCTCCTCGCTCCGGACGGACCATGGCCTCAACCAAGGCCCAGCGCGAGAGGTCTCTGCAGCCGATCGCCCCCACGAGGGCACGCCACATTTACCATCCGTTCTACGAGCAATGTGCCCTGCTCACTGCCACTTAAGTTTGGCGATTCTTCGGGCCATGTCGATGACTAAGTTCTACTGCGGATACCTTCATTCCTGATGCGATCACGCAAGGAAACTCCGAGCATAGCCTTTTCGATTGCCCTTTGGGTGACTGTAAGCCTTCTGATAAGACCCATTTGAGAACCACAGTCAAAAAAAGTGTTAAAGGAAGACCTGGGTTTACTAGCTTATCGTAAAAAGAGCGGACATTTTTCGAAAGTTTTTGAACGAAAGACTGGAAAAAATCCGGGCTTTATAACGGCGGCGATGCGTGAGAAAAAAAAACTGGGCAAGTGCGAGTCGGACTCGCGCAATGAGGGTTCCGTGCAAGCTATAATTCCCGAATGGAGCCTCGAAGATTTTCCGAATTGCATTTTTTTTTGACGTAATTAACTACAAATTTACTGTTTTCAAGTTTATTCCTATACCTGTGGTATAAGACCTTGCTTTCTGTCAAATTTCAGGATTTTGGGTCAACGGGAAGTACCATATGTACTTCGATGTTTAAAAGTATCAAAATATACATTTTTTTGCGACATAAACGGCCATATCTTTTTTATTCGTTAACTTAGAAGTTTGATTTTTTCACAGCTTTAAGGGACCGCAGATCTAATTTACACTACCTCCACGCGTTCTCGAGATAAAGGGTCTTGACAGACAGACAGAGAGACGGACGGATGGACAACAGATCCTATAATTGTTCCGTTTTACGAAACCCTGAAAAGTAACGCGTTCTGTTTTCGGTTGAAAAAAATTACCTTCGAAGAAAGTTATAACAGACAAAGTGATAAGGTTTATACCCACTGCAGTGAAGAAGCAAACGCGTGTATTCCGAGGGTCCAGCAAGGGCATTATTCTTCATCATCCTTGGCTTGGCTTGGAGTCTCATATTCAGGCTTATAATACAAGATTCTAGATTCAAAGTATTTATATTTTTTTCCGTTCCTTCTAGCCTTCATACCGGGGCTCGAGCGCCCTTTCGGATAACCCTGGCTCCAGTAGGCTTCAACCCGGCTGGGTCCCTGCTGTTGCTGACAACTCCTTGAGGCGCGCGGAAACAGTGCGCACCGTCGACGACTTGGGCTTGGTCCGGACAGTTACCGGACGGCCGGACAGCGAGCTACCCATTGCTCACTGTCCGCAAGCCCGCGCCTACGGTGGCCGGAAATCGGGATCAGAATCCCGGCGGCGGCGGCGGCGGCGAGAACGCCGTTGCCTGATGCGTTCAGCCTCCTCCTTTGCGAGCATTACTGCTTCGCAGAAGTCGGCGCCCGCCTGCCACTCCTCCTCGCTCCGGACCATGGCCTCAACCAAGGCCCGGCGCGAGAGGTCTCCGCCGCCGATCGCCCCCACGAGGGCACGGCGATGCTCCGCCCAAGCAGGGCACACCTCGACTGTGTGCTCCACCGTGTCCTCCGGGCATTCTGCACAGTAGCGACACCCGGGCGTCACTTCCGCACGAATCCGGTGCAGGAACCTCCGGAACAAATCATGTCCGGTGAGAACCTGCGTCATACGGAAGGTAAGGACGCCGTGAGGTCTTTCCAGCCACGCCTCAAAAAGGGGACTTACCGCCATAATTGTGGCGTGCCCAACTAGGCGGCCCGCCTGATACAAGGTTTTTCCATATAAACTTGGGACAATCATGTCATCAGCATGTAAAATACTAACAGTGCGTCAACTATTTATATTGCACACCATACTTTATCAGCACTCTGAGCTTCCTTTTGACCCAGTACCTTCAACCAGGAGGAGGAAAGATTTGGTTTGCGCAAAGCCACAAACGAGACATGCATTTTCTCATAGATTTTATGTATTTTTAGGACCTTTTTTGTACAACAAGCTAAACAAATTATTAGATATATATAGCGTTAATTATATTAAATGTAGTACATTGATATCGGAATATCTATTAAAACTCAATTACACAGACACAGAAAAACTATTGGAAGTTTTAGTATGATAGTAAGGTTTAGTTCTTAAGTTGTTATTCTATAATATTCTATATACATGCTCCCGTAATGTTTAGTCTTGTAAGTGATGACCTGAAACACAGGTTTTATATGTAAACCTAGCTCAGGAAAGTCGTTAATTATACATAATTCTAGGTCTAAAAATATTTTTCCATGAGTCCTGAAATATTGATAATTTAGTTATACACATAGTTATTGGTTGGGTACTAGCATAATTATTTATTTAAGATTTACTTGTGGCTATTATATGTAACTGTACTTTTTTGTGTAAAAGATTTAATAAAGATTATTATTATTATTTCATTTATTTATATTTATACATATTGTTTATATTTTTAAATATTTCTTATAAAAAAGGATATTAAAAAAAAAAAAACATTTAAAAGTACAAAAAATAGTAGCCCACCGGCATCGGGAACAGGGTCCAAGCTACCGGTGGTTAGGGCTCCTGAGAGAGGAACCTCCGGACAATACGCGCCGTGTCAAGGAGTACTGCCTTCTGGATCAAGCCCTTGATCCAACTGCCTAACGAGAGCCTCCGCAGATGTTGATCGAGGCTCTTGGCTATTAAGCCATTGGCCGTCACGACTATCGGCACAATGATTGCTCTATCCACTTCCCACATGTCGACAACCTCGCGAGCCAAGTCAAGATATTTAGTTTGTTTATCCTTCTCAGCTTTCACGAGGTTCTCGTCATGAGGGACCGCTATATCAACAATCATTGTGCGACGCTCTAGCCGATCTATCACCACTATGTCAGGCTTATTGGCAACAATAGTCCTGTCAGTGATGATAGATCGATCCCAATACAATGTGACGCTGCCATTCTCGAGAACTGGGTCGGGCACATACTTATAGTACGGTACCTCTGATTCAACAAGATTGTATTTAAGAGCAAGTTGCTGATGGATAATCCTGGCTACAAGGTTGTGTCTGTGCAAATAGTCTCCGTTAGCTAAATGAGAACACCCAGAAATAATGTGTCGGATTGATTCTCCGGGCCGGTGGCATGCCCGACAGATGTCAACCGTGCCGTCCTTCACAATATATTTCCGGTAGTTGTTCGTCATCATAACTTCATCCATAATAGCAAAGACAAAACCTTCGGTTTCTCCAAAGAGATTACCAAAGCGTAGCCAGGAGACGGACGCTAAAAGATCTACATCGGGCCCATGTAAGGCCCGGTAAAAGCGCCCGTGAAGCTCCTTGCCCTTCCATACTTCCTTGCGTTCATTAGTATCCATTACTATAGGTTTGCGCCAGTTCTCGCTGGCCAAGGAGAGCGGGGTGAGGCCTTTGTCCACCGCCACTACATCTCGGTGCATCCCCACGTCGGTTTCCAGAAAGTATTCCCTGAGACTGCATACCTCACGGTTGTGCAGGGTCTTGGCATTTAAGAAGCCACGACCCCCACACTTCCGCGGGATATACAGCCTCATCACCGATGATCGTGGGTGATGCATCCGGTTTGCGGTAAGCAGAGTGCGGACCCTCCTGTCCAGGGCGTCGAGTTCCGTCTGAGTCCATTTAAGTATGCCGAAAGAGTACATCAAAACCGGCATGACCCAACCGTTGAAGGCGCGCACCTTGTTCCCGCCCGATAAAAGACTGTTTAGTACTTTATTCAGGCGGCCAAAGAAGCGCTCCCTCAACGATTGTTTCACGTCAGCAGCATTGATGCCCAACGCTTCCGACATACCTAAATACTTGTAAGTTTCGGTTGAGCAGAGGGATCTAAGGTGTATGGAATCCGAGAGTTGGGTTCCCACGGATTCCATAATCTCCCCTCGCTTTACATGCATGACTGCACATTTGTCCAAACCAAATTCCATCCTGATGGCACTACTGAAGGTTTCAGTTACCTTCAGTAGCTCCATCAGTTGCAAGTTGTTGGAAGCAAAAAGTTTCAGATCATCCATGTAAAGAAGGTGAGATATGACCTGACCCTCTCTTCTCAACCGGTAGCCTAAGCCGGAACCCTCCAGCAGTGTGCTGAGAGGGTTCAAGGCTAGGCAAAACCACAGTGGACTCAGACTGTCACCCTGGAATATGCCACGCTCGATCCTTAACGGTTCGCTGTTCTCCGAAACCCGTCGACACCCTGGATAGTGAAGGACCGTCCTCCATTGCCCCATACATGACATCAGGAAGGCGCGAAGAGTTGCATCAACTTTATACAGCTCTAGCACCCTCATGAGCCATGTATGCGGCACTGAGTCATAGGCCTTCTTATAATCTATCCAACATGTCGACAGATCTCTTCGAGAACGACGAACCTGTTGGCTAATGGCAACATCAATGAGGAGCAGCTCCTTAGTACCACGGGACCCGTTCCTACATCCATTCTGAGAAGCAGACATGATGGAATTTGTCTCAATATGATTATTAATTTTAGCTCTCAGGATGGATGTAAGAACTTTATAGACCGTCGGCAAACACGTGATCGGTCTATAATTTTTGGGTTCCGCAGTACTACCCGATTTATGGAGCAGGTGGGTTATTCCTGTCGTCAGGAACTGGGGCAGCGACCCTGACTCTAAGGCAGATTGGAATTGGGATGCCAAGCGAGCGTGCGAACTTTGAAACCATTTAAGCCAAAAGTTGTGCAGCCCGTCCGGCCCTGGAGATTTCCAGTTTGGCAACGGACGGACTGCACAAGCTACATCTTGGGGGCTGATGTTAATTGCCCCCATTTCTGGTATAAGTTCGCACTCTCGCTCGATCTCCCGCGTCCAGTCACCCTCAGTGTGATTGACAGGCACCGACCAGATGCTGCGCCAAAATGAATACATGGCATCATCATCCGGCAGGCGCGTATCAATCACACTTTGGTCCGGTCGCTCCCAAGCCCTGTAAACCCACCTTTCGTTGCTTTGGAACGTGTGATTCTGGGTGTACCGCTCCACTCGTCGCTTGTACCGTCGAATACGGTTTGCCCATGCATAGACTTTCTGCTTCAGGAAGTCGATACGCTCTGTGATACGGGGTAGATAATCTCGAGGACTAATATCTGTCCCCGAGAACGCCCGTCTCACAAAGCGCATCACTCTAGGGCGAGTGTTGCCCTCCCTGAAACAGATAAGTTTGCCGATGAGTGCTCTAGTCTCACCGATACGTCGCTCGATCCTGCACTGCCAAGCTGGTTTAGCTGGTCGTGTAGCTCTGTCATTATTTGGAATTTTGACGTGAGCTACACGACACGCCGCTGCAGCCGCACAGTACAAGATCGAGTGAGTATCGGAAAGGTCTTCGCTGCTATCAAAACAATTTGATAGCTGCGAATCTAGAGCACACACCAACGCCCTATTTTTCCTATGCATAGGCAAACGAGGTAGACGAGGTCTAAGCTCTGGTGGTATAGAGCGGTACTCCCGGAATGCATCCTCCAAAGCGCTCCTCAAACGTGCATTGCACTGGGTACTCACGGATATAGCCTCGTCATCATCATCCTCACCAACATGGTCGGGTCGCGGTGAAACACTGGGTTGACGTTGCACCGCGGCCGGTGGTGAAATAGGTGAGACACGGCCATTCCGTGATTCTAGGCGCAGTCTATCAAGTACGGCGTCATCCAACATACGGTTACGCTGGATGACCCGCACCTGATCCGATAGTCTTTGGGCCGAAACGTTGACAGCTGGCTCAAGCACCTGAAACAGAGAGAGCATCCGACCACGGTACGCAGTCAAGTTAGTTCCCCCCTCTGTAGCCCCAAAGTATGAGCGCATGACATTTTCATTAATGGATTGTGTCCATCGCATGCGCTGCACACTTCCACCGGCAGCGAGGACCCCGTCAGAGGCCGGAGGGCCTCGAGGTCCCAAGCAGGCCGGAGGTCGGCCTCTTCCTCGCCGACGCGCAGGTGGTGGTGTCGTCGGCGGCGAGAAGTATTCGTCGCTCGAGCTCGACGCAACTGCAGCTACCGGAATCTCTGGACTCACGGCTGGCGCTGGTCCCGGCGGCTGCGAGGCGGAGCTGAGCGATGAACCCGAAGATGTTGGTTGTGCGATTTGAGAGCGTGCCCGGCTTCTTGTCAACATTTTACTTCCTTATTGTAGTTCCATTTCGTCGGTCAAATATAGGTTATATTATTATTATTATTATCTGCTTAGGAGGTGAATTTTGTAAAATCTTTTCTTAATGCTGGTCTACGTCTTAACAAGAAGCTTTGTGCAAAATTCTACGCTCCTGGTTCTAGCAGTTTCAACTGTGCATAGATAATATTAGTCAGTTGGTTTCTTCTTTTATTTAAATAAATAAACTACTTACAGGCACTTTTGAATCAGGTGAGATCGCAGTCAAGCACTGGAATGTTTAAAAAAATTGTCAAGAAGTTAGTCAGAAAAATGATTCTATGGAGAAGATGAAATAAAATCTATGGAGACGAATGATACAATTGCACATTCGAAACTGTGGATCTCTCTATGGAGAAGATTGTAGTAGAAACTTTATGGATTCGGACATACTCTTGGGCCTGGTTCAGACCATGATCCGTTGTGAAACTCAGTTTTCAGCTTTTCATCGGATGTAAGGCTATTACAAAGTTATATCCAACCTTAGCCGAAAAACTCCGTTCACAGTTCGCGGATGTGCAAGTCACATGAGAGCACGTAACAGAGCAGCAGATCTAAGCTCACAACCACCATGAAGAGCCAGGGAATGCGGTCGCTGTGGCCAAAATCGGCTAGATGGCATCATCATCATCATCATCATCATCATCATAGAACTTTCAGTTTCACTTCTTCAAGAAACCTAACGAACCGAGAAGATAACTGAACAACCACAGTTTTCTTTAAAAACTTATACAAAGATAAAGACTATTTTTTTCTTTTGCGTAAACTTGCAAAATATTGGAACCCTTAACTTCCATAGCCCCTTTTATCTAGATTCGACGTTAAAAGGTTCTATTCTGGGAAAGATCATTGTTTCTCAGGTTTTTTATACTCAGTGAATCTTTAATGCAACTCATCGCAGCATATTTTTGATCCTCTCAGTTCTGAGAGATTTCTTTTATACGTATAATCTCGGCTTTGTCTCACTGCAGTCGGATAAAAGATTGTGAAAGCTAAAAAGATAGAAATATAATGTTATTCTTTCTCAAAAATCTTTTTGGTAAAAAACAAAAGAATTGTTGAAAGATAAGTCCTAAAAAGTTTGTGATCGACTGGCAAAAGTTTGTATGAGTGTGTAGTCGTGTTTTTGTGTGTATGTTTGTTGCTTCTTCACGTTCATTTGGATTTACAGATTTGGATGAAATTTAACGCAAGGGTAGATCATTTCCTGGTATAAAAAAAAACAGCTTTTATTCAGGTAGTAGATATATTTTCATCATCATCATTTCAGTCAAGAGACGACCACAGATGGACACAGGCGTCCCCAAACTTCATCAGAACGACTATTTCTGTACGTCTCGGATCCATCAAAGACCCTCATCCCTTGCCATGTCATCGGTCCACCTTGAGGGAGGTCTTTCAACGCTGCGTTTTCCAAAAGGCGGTTGATACTCAAGAACAGAAGGCACCCCATCAACCATCGGTTCTACGAGCAATGTCGGTAACCTTGGTTCTTCTGCGGATATCTTCATTCCTGATTCAATCACGAGTATACCTCTTTCTATTGCTCTTTGGGTGATTTTAAGTGCGGCAGAAGTATGCTCCTTTGAGATAATACTAATTAGACGCGGACGAAGCCGTCGGCAAAAGCTAATTTACCATTATGTTTTTGTTGATAAAAGACAGCTAACACAAACACGTGTTGTTACTAGAAATAAGAAAAAGATGAACAAGAACACGATATCGCTTGATTCAATTACATCGAGCTCTGAAAATGCTCTTAAAAATTATATTATCAAGAGTGGCAGAAAGTTATCCCAGTTTTTCGTCTCCGTCAAAAATGTAACTAAATTAATATTCAGTGCGAGAATACTTCGTTTTTAGGGTTCCTTATCCAAAGGGGCCCTATTACTAAGGGATGAAACTGCGTTAAGTGGTCCCATACAAAAGTAATCCTTTGAAGGGAGCCGCGCCCCACGCACCTTTTACTACTTCATAATACATTAAGTTCTCCAACGACACGACTATATACAAACCGTTAAATTTGAACTAGCAACACTGCGCAAGTATGCAATAATCTGGTTTCCGCGACGGGGACCGTCACAAGCGCTTTGTCACGGCGCCCGCTTAACGCAATTTCGGCCCTAAGACTCCACCATCCGTCCGTCTGTCTGTCCGTCTGACTCCAAGCTGTATCTCATGAACAGTCATAGATAGTTAAATCGACACGACTATATGCACACCGTTAAATTTGAACTAGCGACACTGCGCAAGTATGTAATAATCTGGTTTCCGCGACGGGGACCGTCACATACGACACGTGCGCTTTGTTAAGGCGCCCGCTTAACGCAGTTTCGGCCCTAAGACTCCACCGTCCGTCCGTCTGTCACCAAGCTGTATCTCATGAACCATCATAGACAGTTGAAATTTTCATCACAGATGACGTATTTCTGTTGCCACTTTAACAATAATACTAAAAAACAAAATAAAATAAATATTTAAGAAGGCTCACGTACAACAAACGTGATTGTTTGCCGTTTTTTGCTACGGACGCGCGGTACGAAACTATTGATATAATATACAAAAAAATACGGAACTCTTCGTGTGCAAGTCCGACTCGCACTTGGCCGGTTTTTCTTCATAATTGATGGTATATTGTCAAAAAACATTTTCAATATAAAGTTGGACGGTTTATTTTTGCCTGAGAGGCCTATGTAAATGATATTTTCAATGTTTTCATTTCCCAATAGTAGAGTTTTTTCATTTTACTTTGTTCAGCATCGATACGTTTTCGCTGTCAATATTTTATACGGAACTTCGGCGTATTTTAATCAAATATCGCTTTTGGGACACAGTGAATACGTCATATTTTTGTGTACTATTTAAACAATTGCTGTTGCAAGTAATTACAAACTTTAATTACCCGTATAAATGATGACTCGAAAGAAAATAAAGATGATATACACGGTATTATTTGACAAAATTCACTCAAGCGATCGATTTACAATAGTTTTCCTTATATTGGCAAATCATCCAATGAGTTTTCCCGCTCTAGCTTGGTACGGATGAACCTGTCAGACTTTTGCGGACTAAAATCCTCCTAGTTCCTTCAGTTTCTCTCTGCATTAAATCAAATCAAAATTATTTATTTCAAATAGATATACCATTAGAAGGCACTTTTGAATAGTCAAATGTCGGTCAATCCAAGAAAAGTGAAGCTAAATTGCACGTTCCAAAGCGTAGATCTCTATGGAGAAGAACGTGCAAGAAACTCCATGGACACTCTTTTTAAATCATTATGAGTTACATAGATCATGGTTACATATTTCTTGTCGCTTCTAATATGTGAGCACAATGTAGTTAAGTAATAATTAAAAATAGATTATACTAGCTGTGCCCGCGACTTCGTTCGAGTGGATTACAGGATTTTGAATTTATTTTTTCTACAATAAAAGTAGTAGCCTATGTTACTCCTTATTACATCAGCTACCTGCCAAAAAAAATCCCGTCAAAATCGGTCCAGCTATTTCAGAGATTAGCCCGGACAAACAGACAGACAGACAATAATTGTAAAAAATGTTATTTTGGTGTATGTAACTTGGCTAGGGGTCCAGGTGTAGGGGGCGACGATCGCGATCGGGGTCCCGGTGACTGGTGAATGAGGATGTCTGTTCCCACACCCGTGTGGCTGTCTCCTTCACTAGCATTACTATTATTACTACTATTATTATTATTGTTTATACCTACACTAATTAACATACATATATTTATTTATCTCACACCTAACAAACTGATTAGCATCCGTAGACTTATCATCATCATCATCATCATCTCAGCCGATACACGTCCACTGTTGGACATAGGCCTCTCCCAAGCGTCGCCACATCGAACGTTCCTGTGCGTCCCGCATCCATCGGTTTCCCGCTACCTTCACCAGGTCGTCGGTCCACCTTGTAGGAGGCCTTCCAACACTGCGTCTTCCGGTACGCGGTCGCCACTCCAAAACCTTTCGGCCCCAACGGCCATCCGTTCTGCGAGCAATGTGCCCTGCCCATTGCCACTTAAGTTTGGCAATTCTTTGTGCTATGTCGGCAACCTTAGTTTTCCTGCGGATATCTTCATTTTTTATTCGATCACGCAAGGAAACCCCGAGCATAGCCCTTTCCATTGCTCTTTGGGTGACTTTGAGCCTTCTGATGAGGCCCATTGTGAGCGACCACGTTTCGGAGCCATATGTCATCACTGGCAACTCGCACTGGTTAAAGACTTTCGTCTTGAGACACTGTGGTATGTTGGACGAGAAGATACCGCGTAGCTTCCCGAAGATTCCCGTAGACTTATAGTAAGGTTCAATTGAAAACCAGCGTCAGGAAACTGCTACGTAGTTGCCTGGCACTATGCTGAACTGAACCTATTTGGGCAGCAGTGATGACACAATGTGGACGTATTTTCTAAATTAAGTGGTTTCTATAATTGTTACTTACTTCATTGTGTGTTTTATGTGTCAAATAAACGTGTTTTCTTTCTTTGTACTGCTTCGCAGGAGGCGACCGCCTGCCATTCCTCTTTCTTCAACCAGCAGGGCCCGGCGCTTGAGGTCGTTATTGCCGATCGCCTCCCCGAAGCAGAGCTTGTGCTAAGAGTACTAGACAACTGATAAACATACTTATATATTTCTAATTATACATATCTACACTAATATCATAAAGGTAAAGTTTGTTTTTTTGGTTTTTGGGGGTAATCTCTGGAAGTACTGGCCCGTTTGCTAAAATTTTTTCACCGATAATAAGCTGCTTTATTCCTGAGTGACATAAGCTATTTTTAATGTACGCGGGCGAAGCCGCGGGCAAAAGCTTGTTCTAGATAAATTACAGTCAGACAGAAAAAAATAAAAGAAGAAGAGAGAAGGCCTCCTACAAGGTGGACCGATGACCTGGCAAGGGTTGCGGAAATCCGATGGATGCGAGACGCACTGGACCGCTCACTGTGGCGACACTTGGGGGAGGCCTATATCCAACAGTGGACGTCTTTCGGCTGAAATCATGATGATGATAATAAGAAAAAAATTATCTTGCTCACAAACAAACCGAACCAAACGTCTTGGGTGGGAATCGAATCCACGACCTCCGGCATAGCAGTCAGGGCCACTAACCACTAGACCAACAGGCCAGTCAGAAAGTTAATTTAATCCGGTGCAGTCGCTCTGTGCAATCAGTAAATGAAGTTAGTTTCGGTTGGGACACAAAATAGACAGGTACAGAAGTCAATCTCATGTATGTACTTCACTTTTTATACCTACGCTCGGCGGTCGCGCTAAGGTTAGCGCGTTGCGCTGAACTGTACGAGTGCGACCGGGCGATTGAGCCGAGTTATGGTGTCCGTGAGCAGTGTCTATGTGTGCGTTGCTCGTGAGCCCTTTGTATGTAGATTGTCTTCTGTACCTATCTATTTTGTGGTTACGACTGCAGTACTAATTATTACAACTCTCCCAACGATTAGTTCGCCACACTATTGGGATTACTAATCTGAAATACAGACCTCGAGGGTAGTTTACCCAATCATAATTTAGTTCTGAACATTGTTATCTGCAATCTTTTGGGAGAATTTGGAATCAAATCAAAGCCAGGCTAATATTATGAGCTTGGAAAAATATTATGAGCTTGTTTCTACAAAAAATACAAACCAAAAACACAAACGTACGAAATTGCCGTTTTTTAAAACGGTTTTAAAAGCAACCGTTTTAAAAAACGGCAATTTCGTAGGTTAGGTGTTATATCTTTGGATTGATTTGGATTTATAAGTTCAAATTAAGTAAACTTTATATTAAAGTTACGTTATTCTTTTTCGAAATTAGGTCATTGTGTCAGGTTTCATTAAATTGTGCGTGCAGCAAATTCCTTGAGTGGAATTGTGCGTGCAGCAAAGGAGTGGACTTCCTTGCCGGAGTCTGTGTTTCCTGATAGCTACAACACGGGAATATCCAGAGTGAATAGGTTTCTTCTAGGTAAGCGCGTTCCATCGTCGACCGCATCATCGTTTTTCATCAGGTGAGATAGCGGTCAAGCGCGAACCTATCAACAATAAAAAAGGTACTTATTTTTTTTTTTCTTTTTGGTTTGTATTTTTGGTAATATCGCAGTACTTATAACCATTTTGAAAGAATTTTTAAGGGTCCGTACCTCAAAAGAAAAACGGAACCAAGGATGTATCAAGTTGAAATTAAAACCATATAGGGTGACTGGTAATTAGTGTACGATACTTAAACACATGATTGTGCTCATGATAACCAACAACTTTTACTATGGGAACAAACCTGAAATCACGAAAAAAAATCAGCTGTTCAGTACATTTATGTTTGCCTAATGTACTGAACAGCTGATATTTTTTTCGCGATTTCGGCTTTGGGTATACTCAACTCTGCGGTTCTGTGAAAAACTCATATTTCTAAGTTAACGAGAAAAAAAGATGCGGTCGTTTATATCGCAAAACACTCTCAAGGGAATAAAAATTCACAGAGTACTTCCCGTTTACCTAGAATTCTATAATTTGGACAGCACTGGTATAGGAATAAATCTGAAAACAGTTTTATTGTTACGTCACAAAAAAAAAACTGCTATCGGAAAAATCTTCGAAACTCCAGTCGGGAATTGAACTATTCACATAGATACAGCTGCCACCACGGATATTGAACGCTGACTTCAAGTTGTGCAGAAGTCAAAAATCGGGTCTCTTTAGGTGGTGCGACGTGAGACGCGGGGGCGGGGAGCGTCAGTGATTGGCTCGCTGCGCATCGCGTCATAGACGACACTCGTGATTCGTTCATTACGCTTGCAGCATGTATCTAACAACGACGACGATGCCAATGTATGGAATGCGCAAAGCGATCCCCACTCTGACGCCGAGCGTTCAATATCCGTGGTGGCAGCTGTAAGTTTGTATGGAAACCTCAGGGCGCAAATCCGACTCTTTTTTTAGATTATTTTTTAAACTATTTATTTGTGGTAGCCTCAAGGAGGTTTTTAAGGAATTATTGCACTGAAAACCAGGACAAACTACTTTCTTTATTATGAATTTTCAAATTGTTCCTTATTCCTAGAGGTCAATATTAACTATAAACTTTTTTTAATATCCGTAGACTTAACACTGTTTCTTTTTATGTTATAACGTTTGACGGAACGACGTCTATTTGGTCACCTACTATAAAATAAAACAAATAAATAAATACTAAACTGGTCAAGTGCGAGTCGGACTCGCCCACTGAGGGTTCCGTACAAACCTTCACGCGGGTAAAGCGGTTGGCAGCAAGTAGTAGAATATAATAATGCCACTATAAACATATTTAAGCAATGGATAACATATTTCATTCGCCATTTTTTGGATCATAATAAAATAAATCAAGAAGGAATTGATTTTTGATTTAATTTGCCAAATGATTCATAAAACATTCTCAGCTCTGTAGACGTTGGTTTTTTGTACTCAAACAATGTCGAGATACGACGGTTTTCTGAAAATAGCACTGTCAACATTTACCCAATTTGTTTTCTTTGCGAGCCATAATGTATACAATACTCGATTAAAGTTTTGAACTACTTGCAAAAGTAATTATACCGACCGTCCGGTAACTGTTCGGACCGAGCCCAAGTGAAAGAAAGAAAGAAAGAAAAACAGTTTATTTACGCGTTAAAGACGCAATCTTAAAAGTAGGTAACAGAACATAAACATCAATTAATATGGAAGATATGCGTCTCCTCCGCGCAAAACGGCCGAACGCTCAGCATAAAGCTGCGGCCTCACGCATAATGCGTTGAGCTCACAGCGCTGAGTTTCAGCGTGGGCCGGTCGCTGTGTCGACACAAGTCGTCGACGGCAGGCACTGTTCCCGCGCGCCTCAAGAAGTTGTCAGCAACAGCAGGGGCCCAGCTGGGTCGCAGCCTACTGGGGCCAGGGTTAGTATCGAAAGATAGCTCAGCCCCGGTATCCCCGGCACGAAGGAACGGGGTGGGTTTTTAGTCAGTAAAAGTCTGACACTACCTCCCGGTCCGCCCAAGGGCGAGGGATGTCATTTAGATGATTTTTACCCACAGAAAACAGGCTGCAAGAACGTTTTGGCCGTGGCCCTGGAACGCAAAGGGTAGCTGAAGGACACAGTTGGGTTATGGTCATTAAAAGACTGTCACGCCCTCCCGACCCACCCAGAGCGGGAGAATACATTGGATGATACCCCACGTTAAAAACAAATGGTCTTTACCTATGAAATAGCCATTTTAAAAAACAGATTGGATTGAAGTGGTACATCTTTGGATAGACTTTGAATATACGTTCAAATAAACTTTTTATGAAAGGTACATTTTTTTTTAGAAATTAGGGATTTATTAGTTTCTTTGTGTTCTGTTTATTTCTGTAATATCGCAGTACTTATAACAATGAATGCTAATTAAAAATAACTAATAATGAAAAGTAAAACTTAGTAACAAAAGAAAAGCGTCAGTGTCGCGCGTGTCACGTTCCTTTTCACACAGTTTATGTCTACGTTCCAATAACCGACTTGAACTTGTAAAATATGTCTCGTAAATAAAAACTTTTTGATTAGGGTTCAGGGTCGGGTCCACATATCCTGAACAACATTACCGTCCTCACAGTTCCGACTTCCCATCGAAAACTATGTACAACACAAGTGATTAAAGTTTATCAATACGTTTTCATTACCACAAGGGCCTTAACATGACATGTTAAAATGTCAGGCGTGTGGATGGGCTGTCCTGCCGTCCGGTAACTGGCCGGACCAAGCCCAAGTCGTCGACGGCGCGCACTGTTCCCGCGCGCCTCAAGGAGTTGTCAGCAACAGCAGGGACCCAGCTGGGTCGAAGCCTACTGGGGCCAAGGTTAGTTTCGAAAGACAGTTCGAGCCCCGGTATGAAGACTAGAAGGAACGGGGTAGGTCTTTTAGTCAGTAAGAGTCTGACACTATCTCCCGCTCCGCCCAAGAGCGGGGGATGTCATTGGATAATTTTTTCCCACCATAAAAAAAGGCGTGTGGATGGAGCCCTTAAACACCACTAGTTTTTAATTAGTACTAATACTTAAAGGGCTTAAGGATTACAGTTCTCCTTTTTTTTTATTATTGATAGGCTTGCGTTTGACCACCATCTCACCTGATGGTAAGTGATGATGTGGTCGACGATGGAGCACGCTTGCCTAGAAGTAACCTATTCACTCTTGACTTAAAGACCCCTAAGTTGTAGCTATCAGGAAACACAGACTCACACAGAGTGGCAGCGCACAGCTGCATGCAAGAGCAAAACAACCTCTCAGACGCCGTATGGCCCGTTGTCCATTTATTTGAGCGGACAACCAGGCATCATAACAATTATAGCACTTTGTGATTTTTTATGACACTAATTATATTTTGTACATTATTCTTTTTACATAAAAATACTAGATACATATATACTAAAATTAATGTTGTATAGTAACCAATAAAAACTGTCTCCTAAATATTTCAACATAAAAAGTACATACTTAATATGTTTAATATTCCTTCATGACATCTTCAAATATGATTCGCAAACATTTCACGTATTCAATATACTCAATCTAAACATCATAATCTCAATACCAAACACTCATAAAACGCTATTTGCCAATACAAACATTCTCCGCATACATTCACTCAGAAAGTGGCGTAGATAGGCATAGGCGAAATAGGCCCCCGCCCACGGCCTCGCACCCAAAAGGGCCTCGCTTGTGCGAGGTTTTTTAACAACGAGGAATTTGTTTTATAATTTACTAGCTTTTCCCGCGGCTTCATCCGCGTTCATGAAATATAGCCTATTCAGAAATAAAGTAGCATTTTATCGATGAAAAAATTTTCGCAATCGGACCAGTAGTTTCAGAAATTACCTCCGAGAAATACAAAAACAGAAAAAAAAACTTTACCTCTGCATGATATTAGTATAGACAGGTTCACGTTTGACCACTATGTCACCTGATAGTAAGCGACAATGTGGTCGAACACTGGAAAGCTACAGTCACTGTCTCGTTTTCGAATTGATGAAAGAAATAGCCTCTGCACTGATTAAAGAGGTAAAGTTTTTTTAAATTGTTTGTAGAAGGTAATCTCTGAAAGTACTTGTCCGAATGCAATAATTTTCTCACCGATAGAAAGCTGCTATATTCCTGAGTGACATAAACTATATTTTTTGTACGTGGGCGAAGCCAGGGGCAAAAAGTAGTCGTGAAAATGCGATGCGCAACTTGAAAGGTGGACACGATGGGCATCCTACCCATATCTACGCACAAAACCTTTTGGGAACACATTCATGAAACTTTTAAGACTGGAATCCTGTTGGAGTGTGTTTTCTGAAAAAGGCCTCGCCGATATGTCCCACGTCTACATTAGTCCTCGTTACGCCCCTGCAAACATTCTACACACACATTCACTCAAACACGATCGTCTCCCTACACGTTAGTATCGATTCCTCTACGCTTACTTTGTTGACTTTCAACTGCGGTCCAATCAAGTAATGAAAGGCTAGCAACTGAAGTTTTTTGGAGTATTTCGATGAAAAGCGGTTTGGGAAATGAATTGAAGATTGTAAGTTCTGATTGCGATGGGTATCTAGAGTTTAATATAAAAACTTTGACAGACTGGCCTCTGTAGACCGTTTCACAAATTTAAAAATATACACTAATGTTGTAGAGGTAAAGTTTGATTCATTTTTAGGGCTCCGTACCTCAAAAGGAAAAAAACGGAACCCACATAGGATCACTTTGTTGTCCATCCGACCGTCCATCTGTCTGTCAAGACCCTTTATCACGGGAACGCGTGGAGGCATCGAGTTGAAATTAAAACCATACATTCAAGTCTGCGGATCCTTGAAGCTATGAAAAAATCAAACTCCTACGTAAGCATAAAAAAATATGGCCGTTTATGTCGCAAAAATAGTATATTTCGACACACTTCTTCTTCTTCTTCCTGCCCTTATCCCATATTACTTGAGGTCGGCGCAACACGTTTTCTTCTTGAATTCTGTCCTGTCACTATATTTCGACACTCAAGGGAACCCAAATTCTAGGGTACTTCCTGTTGACCCAAAATCTTCAAATTTTGCACAAAGCAAGGTCTTTTAACACAAGTAAGTATAGGAATAAATCTGAAAATTGATTTATTGTTACGTCACAATTTTTTTTAGCATTTTGGAAAAACTGAGACACCAAACGGGAATTGAACTCTTTACATAGGTAGGTAAGTTTGTACGGAACCCTAAGGGCGCGAGTCCGACTCGCACTTGCCCAGTTTTTTGTTCCTATGAGGTAATCTCTGAAAGTACTGGAACGATCGTGAAATTTTTTTCACTGATGTGCAGCTAAGGAGTGGAATCCTGCTGGAGTGTGTTTTCTGATAGTAACAACCTATGGGTCTATAAGTAAAAAAATGAGTAAGTTACCAATTTTCAACCGTACACTCGAAATAAGGTTCAGTTGAAAACCAGCGTCAAGCAACTACCACGTAGTTGTCTGGCATTTTTGCTGAACTGGACCTATTTGGCGCCGCCGTGAGACACACATTGTCAGTTGTCTCTTTTTTTATATAATCATTAGTGTCTACGTGTTGTTACTACATTGTGTGTATCTAAGAGTGTGTATGCCAAATAAAATAGTTTACTTTCTTTCTTTCTTTCTAGGCAAACGTGCTCCATCGTCGACCGTATCGTCGGTTTCTATAAATGAAATACTGGACTAACACGAGCAAAAAAAAAATAGAAGGAACCCGCTTCTGCAGGTTCCGCCTGCGTAAATCCAGAAAATTATATCAGGGAAAAATACGGTCAGAATAAAAAGTATGTGCTGTTTCAGTACATGATCTACCTGTGTGCCAAATTTCATTTAAATCCATTCAGCCGTTTGGGGGTGTTGAAATAACGTACATTACAATGTAAGGAACACTATACATAAACTTTCGTCTTTTTAATCAAGTCCGTTCCATCATCGGACCACAAGACGTACGGCGTTGTGCCACCGGTACATGGTGGACATCCCACCCATACGTACAAAGCGTTTAGGGAACACATTCATTATACGTAAGTACAGCTAAGGAGTGGAATTCCCTGTCGGAGTCTGTGTTTCCTGATAACTATAACCTAGGGGTCTCTAAGTCAAGAGTGAATAGATTGTTTCTAGGCAAGCATGTTCCATCGTCGGCCACATCATCGCTTACCGTCAGGTGAGATAGTGGTCAAACGCGAGCCGAGCGAAAAAAAAAATCTTGGTGAGATTAATAAATACGTCGTGTATTTAATCTCACCAAGATTTTTTTTCTAGTTTTTACAGTTTTTTTTTTTAACTTGAAAAATTTAATTCACAAATTATCTTAAAAACTCATCGTGTCTTAAATAAATATACATATTTTTTTAATAATATTTTTTCCTCGGATATTAAATCCTTTAAGCCATGTTTTTGGATAACACAGTCACTTACTTTTCCAATAGCATGCGGATTTAACACATTCTAATGCTTTCACAGTATTTAGCAGCAAATATCTCGAGTCAGCCTTTTAAACAAACTTCGCTGAGGTACAATGGCCGTCACGGATCTTGAGCGCTGGCTTCAAGTTGCGCAGAAGTCAAATATTCGGTCTCTTTAGTGGTACGATGTGAGGTGCGGGGGCTGGGAGTGTCAGTGATTGGCTCGCCGCGCCTTCGCGTCATAGACGTCACTCCTGATTCGTTCCCTGCATTGCTGCATGTATCTAACAACGAAGACGATTGGCTCGCCAATGTATGGAATGCGCAAAGCGATCCCCACTCTGACGCCGAGCGCTCAAGATCCGTTTTGGCGATTGTAGTCAATACCTACTGTAATAAAATTCTCTCCACCATTTTACCGAGATCGCGCCTGTTCCAATGATTTGACATACTATCTACTTGTGCAGACACTTGAGATAGAAAAGAAAACTTTCCTCTATGAATCAATTAGAGAATAATTAAAACAGCCACAGAACTTGATTTAAAAAAATCATGTCAAAACTCATAAATATACAGAAAACTACACAAATATCACTCGAAAAAGTCACGCCAAGAATACATCGTACAGAAAACTGCACCAATTTTACATCACAATTTCCACTAAGAATCAATTTCCAAATAATTAAAACACCCATTGAATTTCACTCGAAACCCCGTAAGAACTCATAAATACAGGTAATCTGTACACACGTCTACAGGTAAAAAACAAATAAATACGTCAAAAATACATATGTCGTATCAGCCATACTTATATTCATACAACATGCGCATATCGTCCGACCCTCTAAGTAAGAGCAAATGTTAGGGACGCCAGCCATTACTTTTCACCATTTGTACGCAGTGACGTCATCATAATTTATGACGGTACACGATCACACACTTTGATGTGACCAAACATTATAAATATAGCCGTAATTTGGCCACATCTGATGAAATATGGCCGACTTCGCCACTCAGGGCTGTAAAGACGTGACGTGTAGAGAGTTTTTATTATTTATACCTTCACACCAGTGTAAGTGTTAGTAGGAGTAAGTGTATTAGCAAGCTGTATAAAATTTTGCTGGCCAGTAAAGATGTCGTAAACTCGTCTGGTACTGTTAAATATTTATGTCAGCTGTTATTGGTATTCTAAAGTTGGCTCTTGATACTCGCAACTGGGTCAATCTACTTTTATCGTAAGTTATTTCTGAGGTTCAATTGTCTAGCTTTCACGGTTCAAAAGACAGCGGAGTCATAGCAATAGGGTCCCATTTTTCCCTTTGGGTAAGGAATCCTAAAATGGATAAAACCGAGCAAGTGAGAGTCAGACTCGCGCACTGAGGGTTCCGTACGAAGATTTTTCCGAATTGCAAAAAAGTTTTTATTCCACTTGACAGTTTTCAGATTTTTTCCTATACTTGTGCTATAAAACTTTGCTTTATGCCAAACAGGACTTTGGGTTAACGGCAAGTACCTTATGAATTGTGATTCTCTTGAGAGTGTCAAAATGTAGGTTTTTTTGTGACATAGGTACGGCTGACATGGCCATATCTTTTTTTTTTAAAGCTCTAAGGACCGCAGACTGCGTTTCGAGATAAATGATCTTGACAGACAGATGTACAACAAAATGATGAGGTACAGAATCCTAAAAACGTAGTGTGAAGAATATTTCACTCGCACTCACTGGCGCATCTTTGGGAGCAAAAAAAAAGTTAACTTATAAAAATGTATCAAACATTAATAAATTTCTTGAAATTCAATTAATTTTATTATGACTATATAGCAGTTTTTGTCATTAAGTGAAGTCTAGAGCAGTGATCCGCAAAGGGTGTGCCGCGGCACACTGAATATTAATTTTGTGTGCCTCGACAAAATAAGAATATCTCTCGGAGTTAATGGACAGACATCCTTCCTTTCGGATACTTACAGATTAACGAGCATAAAAAACTGTTGGAAATGAAAACAGGTTCATAATGCATATTACATTCTTAAATAATCATTCAGAACATTTTCGGCTGTGTGGAAAATGAATATCCTCTGCTTTCTTAGTGCAGCATACTATTACAATACTTTTTTGTTTGCTACGACTTACTTATGTGGATTAGATTTTTTCCTTTTTTATTGTTGATAGGTTCGCGCTTGACCGCTATCTCACCTGATGGAGAGCGACGATGGAACGCGCTTACCTAGAAGAAACCTATTCACTCTCGACATAAAGATTCCCGGGTTGTGATAGTATTTTCAACTGTTAGTAGCGTGTTCTGTTAATGATTTAATATTTTGTTCTTTCCCAGATTGATTTGTAATAGTATAGATACCTTATTGGTGTATTTTTACGCTTTTAAACTTTCTTAATTTTTCCTCTTACACCACATTCTAGATAACCTAGTTTTATAAATGCCTTGAAACTCTGTAATTAGTTTAAGTGATAATTGTCATCATTTCGTTATCACTGAGCAGCCTGTGTAGACCTCACTTTTACATGCGTGTAACTTTCACGCAACTGCATTGGGCTGTTCATTGATAGTGAAGTGAGCCTTCTTAACTCATGTAACTTAATAAATAAAATGTTGAGTTTCCTAAATAAATAAAGTTACTACAATAAACATCAGAAAGAGAACGCGTCAACACGATCGACGAACAGACTATTTTATGGAGAGTACCTCTAAAATTTTTCCATTTCCTGGCTACACATATGTAGATGTGGAACACTGGTCTGGAAAGTATCTACATTGTTACATTGGTAAATAAACAAAACCTGAAAGTAGTCGTAACAAAATGGCTGGTTACAAAACAGCTTCACAAGATACAATAAACTATCAAGACCATAAACAAAGCAGACCTAAACTAGACCAAAGTAAAGACAATAAAACAAAAGAAGCATTGATTCAAGCACCAGTTATCTTGAAGTCCGATTTACTAAAAGTTTTAGAGCTTATACAAGCAGTAGCGTAGGTAGGCGAGGGCAAAATGGGCCCACGCCCACGGCCTCGCACCCAAAGGGGCCTCGCACAGGGCTCTTTACGAACGGGGATTTTTTTATAATTGACTGTAGATGTGATCGAACACTGGGTTGCAATAATCGCTGTCTCATTTATTGAATTCATTTATTTATTTATTATAATCGTTATTGTACATCACATAAACAAAAATAAAGGACAAACATTTAAAAGAATAAGTGCACAATGGGCGATCTCTTACAGACAACCTTTGGATGGACTGAAAGAAAGGAGATAGATTTAGGGTTGTCAGTGTGCAAACATCAGAAATAATACTAGTAAGATCCATTAACACAAATAAACATACATACGATACAAATAAAATGTACTAATAAATATCAAATATATAGTTGAACCAGGAGAAGAAAAAATATATCAAAGAGAAAGGTAATGCTCCTTCACCATCACTATTCATGAAAGACACTATTTATGAAAGGTAATAGTAAAATTAAAAATTTTATAAAACCCCCGACGCATAAAATCTATAAAAAGTAAAAGAACTGTTTAAGACGAGTCTAATGAGACCAAACTCGACGTGTTTACTAGTAGGCATTCTAGGGTTCTGCATCAGGTCCTCGTCATCATGAAAAATATTTAGAACTGGTTAAAACTAATCTAATAAGCCCAAACTCGATGTGTTTACTAGAAGGCCTTCCAGGCTTCCATCAGCTACTTCCCAGTTCTAGCATCAGGTCTTCGTCATCATGAAAAATGTTTAAAACTGGTTCAGACGATTCTAATGAGCCCAAACTCGACTGCTTTAATAGTAGGCATTACGGCATTCCAACCAAGGTTCCATCAGACACTTCCCAGTTCTAGCATCAGGTTCTCGTCGCAGAAACGAACGGAACTATTTTTAAGATAAATCTAAATGAGTTGAAACTGGATGAGTTTATTATTAGGTATTCCAGGGTTACGTCTCTTACCTCCGACCTACATTATCAGACCAGCTTGATAGCGTCGGCATGTAGGTACATGAGTATTTCAAACATTAAATCACATATTTGTGTTTATTAGTAAAGTGTATATCCATTAAGTGTTTAGCACAGCCAACAAATGAGCTGATGACCTTGAACATCTGAATAGATTTTCATAAATTGTACCTATCTAAGAACTATCTCGATAACGTCAGTTTTCAAATAAAAAAAACCGCATCAAAATCGGTCCATTCGCTTCGGCGCTATGATGCCACGGACAGACATACAGACACACAGACATCTCAAACTTATGACACCCCTCTATTCCAGTGGGGGTTAAAAAAGGCCTCCCTTATGTGCCTTCGCCCACGTCCAAATTAGCCCACCCTACGCCTCTGCACTCTAGCCCCAAATTTTTCTCCAAGTCTCAAAGGTTTTGTATTACTTGGAACACTGTTTACATCATCGACTTCTGTTCTTTGCCAAAGACTTCGAAAGTCGTACATTTCGGTTTGATTCGATTTATTTGCTGACGGTAAAAGAAAAATAAATGTAGATTCTGGTATGATACTCCGACTTTTGTAACTTTTACTCCAATGCCAATTTACTTGTGGTTTGGATCAAAGGATGAAGCTGAAAGTTGAAGTTTGAGTGTAATATCAACAAGCAAGATGGTTTGATCTCTCGTAATCATGTAGGTAGACTGTTTACGCAATATTTCGATTGAATATCGTGGTTAAGAAATTTGTTTCAGCGAGTAAACTAGACTAAAGTATAACAGTTTCAAAGTTAAAAATAACTAAGATCTGTATTATTATTTACGTCATTAGTTAGTATGCCAAGATAATACGTAAGGGCCGTTTCACACCGGAATAGCAGCGGTCAGTAGCGACGCGACGAGGACGGCGTGTTAGGGCCGGCCACTGGAGGCCGCTGACAGCCGTATACGGCCTCCGGACACCACGCGCAGTGCGAGTTAGTGGATGTCACATGTCTTCGACATATCAGTTTCCTCACGATCTTTACCGTTTTAGGAGCAGTGGTAATGAAATAAATTACACAAAGTAAACCACCTACCTGGGTTTGTTTCCATGATGTACAACTTGTACCTAAGCCGGAGCCGTCACCACAGGGCCACCATTATTCTCTACTCCCTGCTTTCAGTAAAGAAATAAACTATAAATCAATAGTTCTTAGAAAACATTTTGCGCATTACCATGGTGCCTCAAATCCGAGAAACGTAAAGCTTGAAATAACCCATCAAACCGCATGAAATATCGTAATTTAGAGAACGCCAAAACGTAGTCACAATTCTCATTTGGAGACGAAAATAAAGAGTGCGTGATCACAGACTATAAGAACAGCGAACATCAAGCATCAGGCAACGTCAAATGAGGCTATAAATATTCATTTTTCAGTATTTTCGTGAACCTACATCCAGTTTTAAGGTACCGCTCCACCGTGGCACAAAATATATAGGTACAAAAGTCAATGTACATACAAAGCGCGCTCGAGCAACGCACACAAAGACACCGCTCACAGACACGATGTCTCGGTCGCGTCTCGGATCACTCGTCAAACAATTCCGGCTCAAACGCTCATTAGTGTGCGTCCACCGAGCGTAGGTATAAAAAGTGAAGTACATACATGAGATTGTCTTCTATACCTATTTTGTGACCGTGGCCACGGCTAAGCTCTTCTTTATATGAATTTGGCAGGATTTTGCTACCTGCATCTCTTTTTTTTTCTAGAAACTCATCCATTATTCCCTCCCGCTTTGGGAGGATCAAGAGAAGGAGTATCCAACTCTTACTGGCTAAAAATCACCTGTGTTTCTTCAGTTGCCTATTCCATCAACCATCATATCAGCCAGAGGACGACCATTGCTTTTTTCTGGTTATAAATCATCAAATGACTTCTTCCGCTCTGGATGGAGAGAATGGAAGTGTTGGACTTTTAATGACCTGGGTTCCTTCAGTTGCTCTTTGCGTTTCAGGGTCACAACAGCTCTTTCGAACAATTCGTATTGGGCCCCGTCCGTTTTGCAGACAGCTTTTTATGGTGAGCGTGGAATACAGTGCGCTGTTGACTCGGCTTTGGTCCTCAAGCTCTTAGCGCGACATTCCATTTAACTCTTGGCCACGCTACGTAAAGTTCAACGGATCTCGACTGTTATAGACGATATTATCAAAATATCTACACTCATATTATAAAAAGGTAGTTTTTGTTTTTTTTGTTTGTAGGAGATAATCTCTGAAAGTACTGGTTCCATACATTTCGGAGATATCGAATTTCGTTATCGTTGATGAAAATGTAACGTTGTCTAGGCCCCCTGTAGCCCGATTCACGTAATGAAAACCGTAACGATATCGTAGCGATTAAGTCGTTTAGACACATCCATTAATCGAATTTGAACGACACCACTTTTAAAGTACCTACTTTGAAATTCGTCGATTTAAAAAAAAATCTGTATTACATTATCCTGGTAGAATACTTATTAATGCAACTGGAAATAAGTCGATAGATCGTGAATACCGCTTTTGGATAGGACTTCGATCGAACGACTATAAAACTTCAACGATATTTGGCTTGTTTGATTTTACGTGAATCAGGCTACAGGTCCGATTGCGAAAATTTTTTCACCGATTGAAAGCTGCTTTAATCCCGAGTGAATAAACTATATTTTATGTATGCGGGCGAAGCCACAGGAAAAAGCTAGTAGGAAATATAATACAAAAGACAAACTAATCGTGTAATCATATACTCTAAGAAAATTACCAGCCAGCTTTGGCTTCGACAGTTGAAATTTATGCTCAACGCTATTGCGCGACAATAAATTTCGTTTCAATACGACGTCAGTACTATCTATTCTATAGCAATGACGTCTCCTCGTTTCTGTAAACTCTGTGTAGTCTCTTGTGATAGTAAAGAAGATGCAATGTGCACTGAAAACATTTAAATACTTAATAATTTTTAATTAGTAAAAAATGTAAAGCTAAATATTTGTGTAATAATAAAAAAAAAATCCCAAAATTGTCCACGAATATTTGTCATTATTGATAAATTCATAATTAAATCAATAATTCATAACAATTGCTACTAGAAAATACTACGCGCAGTTTTTTTCCATTATGATCATTCATTCATAATCAAATTTTGCCTTTTACAATATTTCCATAAATTGAGTGACATTTTGGGATATAAACAAACGCGAATAACTTTGCTGTTTATGAATATTATTTATTGAGACTTTACTCAAATAATAACAAGACTTTTTCTAACAAGCCTTTTAAGTATTTGTGCTAATTAAAAATTTGTAGTGTGATTGGCACTGAGAAACCTTTGTCTCAGTGTTCATTCTATAAACAGTGGACAATTGACTTTATCTTCTTAAAGGCACGTTTATTTTATCAGAATATACTGCAGATAGTCTTCAAGGAATTGGGTATTCTTGTTCGAAGAGAATGTAAGTAGATGTCAACTTTGAGTTATCTTCTAAGTTATTATCTTTTTATCGGATATTTACTGGGCTTGCCTGAGGTTCTATAAGTTAAAGATTTTGGCCGTTCTAGATGAGTAGAAAATACACTGGTCTGCAAAAATAATAGGTCGCATAGAAAAACTGTGATATCTTCCAAACCTCGCTACACGCTAGCTCACTCACTATCTATTTGTGTGTGGTTGCTGTAGGGTTTTAGGCAAATAAGAAATCGGTAATTTGTTGATATCCCGTTTAATAAAGATAAAACAATTTGGATAGCACGTTTACAAGATTTCGTTTTATAAGCCAGGGCACAAGAGGCGCCACAGGAGGAAGTGAGCAAAGACAAAAACTAGTAGGAGTGCGTTCCAATTTCATCACCCACCCCAGAACGCAATCCTATCTCAAATAAACAATACAGATTCTTATCTACAGTTACACCTTTAGTTAGTATGTCAGAAACATTATTTTTGCCTTTTACATAACAAAATTTTAACTTTAAATTGTTTACATGTTCTTTCAAAAAATGATGTCTTATGTCTATGTGTTTGGACCTCGGTAAGTAGCAATCATTAGCAGTGAGTTTAATGGCACTTTGGTTATCGCTGTAGATGATTAGAGTGTTATCACGCTGTCCACCAAGCTCTCTTTGCAGTTGCTGCAGCCACAGCGCCTCCTGCGCCGCAGAAGACATCGCCATGTACTCCGCCTCGGCGGTCGACAGGGCGACGGTCTGTTGCTTGTGTGACCGCCACGAAATAGCACCACCCTGTAACAGAAATACATAACCTGTGCACGACTTTCTGTCGCGCGCGTCACTGGCCCAGTCGGCATCGCAGTATCCTGTTATCTCTTCACTACCATCTTTGGTGTAAACTAACTTCAAATCTTTTGTGCCCTGTAGATATCTAAATATTCTCTTCACTGCTGACCAGTGTTCACTGCTTGGATTTTTGTTATATCTACTCAGCGTATTGACAGCAAAAGATATATCTGGTCGAGTACCTTGAGCCACAAAGAGTAAGGAGCCAATTGCTTGTTGATAAGGACAGTCAAACTTTTCTTCATTCTCCTTATGATTGAATTTCATACCAACTTCAAACGGCGTTTTCACAGGTTTGCAGTCTGACATTCTGAACCTTGCCAAGATTTCCTTTATGTACTTTTCTTGATCTATCATTACCTTCCCTTTGTCTCTCATAATATGTAGGCCTACGCACTGACTTGCTGGGCCAATATCTTTCATTTCAAAGTGTTGTTTTAATTTCTCCTTCAAATATATTTTGATTGACTCTTGAGCAGTAAACAATATTAAATCATCAACCCAGACAGCTATAAATGTATTTTTCTCAGCATTGTAGTAGACACAAGGATCTGTTTTTGACTGTTGCATTCCCAGCTCAAGTAAAGCATTGTTTAGTTTAGTGTTCCACAATCTGCTAGCTTGCTTGAGACCATATATGGATTTATTTAGCTTGCATACCTGAGATCCTTGTCTGAACTGTTCTGGTTGCTGCATGTAGATTTCTTTATCAATTTCTCCCTGGAGAAAGGCTGACACTGCATCCATTTGATCTATTTGTAACTCGCATTTGGCTGCCAAAGAAAATAAATAACGAATAGTAGTATATCTAACAACTGGTGAGTAAGTTTCTTCATAGTCCACACCCCCTTTTTGAGCGTAACCTTTTATTACCAGCCTTGCCTTGTAACGGACAATATTTCCTCTCTGATCAGTTTTCGTTTTGAACACCCACTTGCAGGGTAAAGCCTTTTTGCCTGGAGGAAGATCTGTTAAGCTCCATGTTTTATTTTTTGTTAAGGAACTGTACTCTTCGTGCATGGCTGTTTTCCATGCACTGGCCTGTGGTGATGAGAAAGCCTCTTCAACAGTCTGAGGATCAGTCAAATCAGAAAAGAAGCACATATAACTCTCTTTATCCTCATTATTTTGTTTACGTGACCGGTGTGACCTTACCGCCACATTAGAGTCATAGTTCCGCCTCACATAGCTAGAGGGATAGTAGGTTTCGTCTAGTTCCCCACTATCAGTGTCATACTCACTTGAATCTTCGCTCTTATTTCTTTCTGTGTTCAATACTCTCTTTGATGACTGCTGAGCTCGTTTATCCTGGTCCAGAGTGGTAGATGTACTTCCAGGCAAATCACTGTTAGCAGGTGGAACGGTGCTGTCACTGGCTGAATGACTCTCCTTGGCTGAAACATCAACATCGCATGGAATGGGTACACTGACTTTCTCATTGTAATTTTCAATGAAGGCTACATCTCTACTTTTCAACACTTTATGAGTTATAGGGTTCATTAAACGGTATCCCTTGGTATTTTCACAATAACCCACCATTATCATTTTCTCAGATTTTTTATCCCATTTTTGGCGTTTTTGTTTTGGAACATGTACCATAGCAAAGGAGCCAAATATTTTCAGATGAGATAAATTGGGTTTTTTACCTTTCCATATCTCGTACGGTGTTTTACCTTCTAATGACTTTGTGGGAGACCGGTTAACAATATATGCAGCAGTTGCTAAAGCTTCTGCCCACAATCTTTTCTCCAGGTTGGCATAAAACAGCATGCACCTCGCACGTTCCACTAGTGTCCTGTTCATTCGTTCCGCTAAGCCATTGTGCTCCGGCGTGTATGGAGTGGATGTCTGATGAATAATACCATGATTAGAGAGAAATTTTTCAAAATTGTGATTGCAATATTCCTTACCATTATCAGTGCGGAGTTTTTTGATCTTATGATTCAATTCATTCTCTACCTTTGACTTAAAATCTTTGAAGGTCTCAAGAACATTCATTTTATCTTTGAGAAAGTACACATGAACCATTCGTGTGAAGTCATCAGTGAAAGTAATAAAATATTTCATACCTCCATATGACAGATTCTCCATAGGGCCACATAAGTCGGAATGTATCAGTTCAAGTGGTCTTCCTGCTCTTGAACCTACATTTTTAAACGGCATCCTGGAATGTTTACCTTCAAAACAATGAACACATGTAATGTCATTACTTTTATCCCGAGTCAAATTCACACCCTCTACACAATTTGGCAATTTTCTGATGTCTGAGATATTCAAGTGCCCCATACGCAAATGCCACAAATTAATATCATTCACATTAGTTTTATTAGAGACCAAATGTGCGCTTTCATTACCTTTTGTATAAGTGTCTAACACATATAACTTATTTATTAAAGTAGCTGAGCACAATAATTTTCCATCTGCATTTTTTATATCACATCCTTTCTCATGAAATGATACCATATATCCCTTTTTAGTGATCGTGCTAACTGACAATAAATTGGCTGCTAGTCCAGGTACATGAAGAACATCTTTTATCTGGATTTTTTCCTGTTGTGAAGTTTGGATACTGATGTCACCAATACATTCTACACGCAATGGCTCTCTGTTGGCCACTGTGATAGTTTTAGTTGTTGTTTCCCGAACATTGTACATCATGTCATTGTTGCTAACCATGTGTGCAGAGCACCCACTGTCAATGTACCATTTCTCATTGTTTATACCTGAAAAAGCTGAAAAGGTTGAAAAAGCTGCAACAAAACTTTCTTGCTTATTATTGTCATTGGTCTCTGTTTTCTTTGCATGTTTACAGAACTTTGCGAAGTGTCCATAGCCATTGCAGTTATAACATCGGGGACCCCTTTTCTTATCTGATGACTTTAGCTTCTGTTGTTTATTTTGGTTAAACTTTTTCTTGTGATGATTAGAATAGAGTGCACTACTTGTATCTTCAGCTTTCACTTCTTGTAGCAATTTCGTTTTTATAAAGTCTGCACTGATCCTTGCACCCGAGTTCTCCAGCCCCATAATCATGGGTTTGTACTCGTCGGGTAATCCTGCCAACATCAATGTGCCGAGCCACTCATCATTCACCTCAAAGTCAATATTTCTGAGTTTATGAGCAGCACTCATGATTCTGCTAACATAATCTTCTACACCGGCGCTTGATTCCAGTGAAGTATTGATCAACTCCTTCAACAGGCCCACTTTTCTAGTCAGCCCGTTGTCATCAAAGGCTTTTTGCAAATTGTTCCACACCTCCCTGGCAGTCTTACACTCCTGAACATGAACATAATTTTGAGTGTTGATCAATAAAATGAGTTTGGATTTAGCCTTCACATCCTTCAGTGGGTCGACTGTTTTTCCTGAACTATATTCTATGCAGTCCCATAAACCTTCGTGCTCCAGATACGTCTTGATACCGAATTTCCATGTAGCGAAATTATCCCGTCCATTCAGCTTTTCGATATTGAACATATTTGAGCTCATCTTGAAAGATTTTCTTACGTGATTTATGCGTGACCACGCCGGCCATATAACCTCACTTTACACAATCCTCGGTAAAACTTCGGATTACCTCGGATTTCTATATTTGCCAACCACGCTCTGCTACCATGTAGGGTTTTAGGCAAATAAGAAATCGGTAATTTGTTGATATCCCGTTTAATAAAGATAAAACAATTTGGATAGCACGTTTACAAGATTTCGTTTTATAAGCCAGGGCACAAGAGGCGCCACAGGAGGAAGTGAGCAAAGACAAAAACTAGTAGGAGTGCGTTCCAATTTCATCAGTTGCTCGTAAAAATAACGTGTTTTAAACCTATAAGTGATGCTTATTATAAAACTTAAACAAAACTATTTATTTGTACAAGTTACGGCTTGAAAACATTAGTAACGCTTATAATAACGTAATGTCCAATTCTTGTATTATTCTCTCTTAAAGAACCTATTCTACTACTATCATAAGTTATAATGAAGAAACCATTTATTTATTTATTTAACTATTTATGTACACACATGTAAATACAAGAAAAGAGGAAGGAAACAGAAAAAAAATAGTACAAAGGTGATGCTTATTTCTAATGAAATCTCTTCCAGCATACCTGCGACAGGAAAGTTGAAGAAAAAAGAGAAGTAGACACCGTGTGTAAAAGTAAAATGAAAATTAGTACACACAAAATACAAAGTTAAAAATGATATAGTATAAAAAAAATAATAATAATTAAAGATATATACACTGCTATAATTATAAACATACACATAATAAAATAAATAATAATAATAATTTTTTTTTTTTCACAAAAGTTGAAATAATCTTCTAAACCATAAACATGGTTTAACAACAAGACATAAACCAAACCCTTTCATTCTAATTAAAAGAACTAAAACCAACACTTACACGCACAACAAAACGGTAACTATAAAAACTACTATAAAAAACACCTGTCAAATGCGAGTCGGACTTTCGCACCGAGGGTTCCTTGCAAAACTTACCTATATAAATATTTTTCGCAAACTAATGTAAAAAAACGTAAATTTGTCGCAAAAAAGCAATTATTTTGGGTTGTAATTGTGCTATATATAGCTTTATTGATTTTTGCGAAATATCTTAATTCTAGGTCAACAAGCATAAAAAGATGTGGCGTAAATGGCCTTATCTTCAAATTGCTTAGACTTTAGAAGTTTGATTTTTTCATTGCTCGAAAGATTATTTAAAATAATTTCAGCTTAATACCCATCGCGTTTATAGTAGAAAAATAGTCTTGAGGCAATTTAACAATAAAATGAGTCTATAAAATTATTCATTATCGTCTACCGTCGTACGGAATCCTAAACAAAACACACGAGAATTACCCTTTAAAACGACATAAAATCAAGCGATACAGTTTTATTGGCCAAGCCTCCTGCTGACCGATCGCTATCGCTAGTAATTAGCGGGAAAACAAAGGGAAGCCTGATAAATCGAGACTCATTAAACGTGAACCAAGCCCGACTCAGTGATAATTAACCTGAAACGATTCTTTCAGTGTGCAAGTAGTGGGTAGTCTGGGTAGGGAAGCGTACTGATTTTACTGGCAGTAATTTTTTTCTAGTGTTTTTTTATCCCCACGAGCATACAATCGTACATACGTTTGTACAGCTTGAACGACCTTGAAAAATACTTAATTTTCGCTTTGTACACACGTTTGTACGAAATGTATTTGAACGAAAATTTTTGTTTTTATATTATTTGTTTTAAAAAAAGTACGAAACTGTAAAAAAAATGTTGGAAAAAGTTTTTTTTTGTGATTTACATAAAAACGGCATTTTTTTAGGTCATTAACCCCCGGCGCTCGTGCCCAAAGGGTAAAGCGGGACCTTATTAATAAGACTCCATTGTCTGTCTACCTGTCACCACGCTCTGTCTCATGATCATTGATAGCTAGAGCGTTAAAATTTTCACAGATGATGTATGTTTGTTGCTGCTATAACAACAAATACTAAAAACAAAATAATATTATAATGAATAAATATATTATATGAAATTTTCTTTTATTTGAGAGTTATATCCGATAAGTTCAATTAACGTGAAGAATTGAATATAAAATTTTAGATTTTATAATGTTTCCACATCTGGGACTCAGGCCTTGTCTCTATGAGAGAGAATAGGACTTGATCTAAATGACAAGGGACAAATACAGTGACTCCGACACTGTAACTTTATAACAGCAACCACAATGGTCAAAAAGTCCAAAATTTATGCTCGACCAATTTTTTGTTCATCATCGTTAGGGCATGAATTTGTTTCGGTCCAAATAGCTCCACACTCATCAATCATTCCTCAATATCTGCATGACATATTTTTTCATTGTTTTATTAATTATTCCATTAAAATCAGATTATCAATAAATCACACTTTCACATTGATATTATAAAGGCGAAAGTTTGTAAATGTGTTGTACTTTCATCATCATCATTATCATCAGTTCAGCCAAAGACGTCCACTGTTGGACATAGGCCTCCCAATCCTCGTGTTTGACTGTACGTACTTTCACATATATATAAATCAGTCGTCTTCTAACAATATACTATGTTCAGTTTAACGCATTCATCTTATGTATTTAGTAAACTATCATCCTTTTTTCTGTCGACCCAGAATTTTTGCTGCCCAGTGTACCTAAGTTGGGCACGCCACAATCATGGCGGTAAGTCCCCTCATTGAGGCGTGGCTGGAAAGACCTCACGGCGTTACCTTCCGTATGACGCAGGTCCTCACCGGTTGGTGGTTCGTTCGGGAGTTTCCTGCACCGGATTCGTGCGGAAGTGACGCCCGGGTGTCGCCACTGTGCGGAATGCCCGGAGGACACGGTGGAGCACACAGTCGAGGTGTGCCCTGCTTGGGCGGAGCATCGCCGTGCCCTCGTGGGGGCGATCGGAGGTGGAGACCTCTCGCGCGCCTTGGTTGAGGCTATGGCCCGGAGCGAGGAGGAGTGGCAGGCGGTCGCCGACTTCTGCGAAGCAGTAATGCTCGCAAAGGAGGAGGCCAAATGCATCAGGCAACGGCGTTATCGCCGCCGCCGCCGCCGCCGGGATTCTGATCCCGATTTCCGGCCACCGTAGGCGCGGGCTTGCGGACAGTGAGCAATGGGTAGCTCGCTGTCCGGCCGTCCGGTAACTGTCCGGACCAAGCCCAAGTCGTCAACGGCGCGCACTGTTCCCGCGCGCCTCAAGGAGTTGTCAGCAACAGCAGGGACCCAGCCGGGTCGAAGCCTACTGGGGCCAGGGTTATCCGAAAGGGCGCTCGAGCCCCGGTATGAAGGCTAGAAGGAACGGGGTGGGTCTTTTAGTTAGTAAGAGTCTGACACTATCTCCCGCTCCGCCCAAGAGCGGGGGTTATCATTGGATGATTTTTTCCAACCATAAAAAAAAAAGTGTAAGTACCTTGGTATTGTAAATGCGAATGTGAGTTTGTATGCTTATTCTTTACTCTTTTACATTGAAACAGCTGAACGGATAGATAGATAGATAGATAAATTCTTTATTGTACACCAAAAATAAAGCAGTTACATAAGAAACTTAAAATTAATAGGGTGCCACAATGGGTGGTCTTATCGCTAAAAGCGATTTTTTAAAGACAACCTTTGATATGGATTAAATTTAGCACGCGGGTAGACCGTGCACTGTAATAGGACATAGGTTATTTTTTTAGGATACTTTTCTACTTTTGCGCAAGTGAAGCTGCTGACAGCAGCTAGTATTTTATAAAAAAAAACAATTCCAGTAGTTTTGTCTTCGTGAAAGTAGGAATAGCATTCTACTAGTGAAAGAATTTTCAAAAGGTCCAGCCCCCCTATTCAAATTACGACCGTTTCGTTTCGATTCTTTTGCGTCGAACGCCTCGAGTAGGCCACGCCTCCGATTCCTTTGTTCTGACGTCATCTCACACGTGGTCAAAACTTTTTTTAAATTATTATGGATAGGCTCGCGTTTGACCACTATCTCATCTGATGGCTGACGATGAAACACGCTTGCCTAGAAGCTATCTATTCACTCTTGACTTAAAGTCCCCTAGGTTATAGCTATCAGGAAATACAGATACCGGCAGGGAATTTCACTCCTTAACTGTAAACGAAACGGTCGTAACTTTTTTTTTTTTTATTGCTGATAGGTTAGCGCTTGACCGCTATCTCACCTGATGGAGAGCGACGATGCGGTCGACGATGGAACGCGTTTACCTAGAAGAAACCTATTCACTCTCGACTTAAAGATTCCCGGGTTGTAGCTATCAAACTTGGCTTGGGGGGCAATAGTTTTTGAGTTTATTCATCACAAACAAAAATACCAATATTTTCTATTTACAATATTAGTATAGTGCGATATCAATAATTTCCCCGCACTAATGTACTCTGGCTGACTCGGAGCTGCGTCGGCGTAATTCATTATTTGAAAACTGCACTACTGCGGTTTAAATCCCACATGTTACGGCACAATTGAGTTACTACGACGTTAATGTTGCCATATTAGCGATTGCCTTATAGATTTTATTTTATTTTCGGATGTTGTTCAAAGTTTTGTTATTTTATTTATTTATTGAAACTTCATGCAACACAAAGTTATAAAGGCGGACTTGATGTCCTTAGGCATTTTCTACCAATCAAACAGGGGTGGTAAAGAGAAAAGATAACTAAAAAAAATAAAATAAATGCACAAAAGTATAATTAAATGTTTGATTGCCTTAAATCATTTTTGTCGAAACTAAGCGATTGTAATATCTATTAAAAGATTATGATTGATTATAATTCCTTCACGGACAGAAAGCTGCTAAACTATTGTTAAATAGCACAGGTCAGTAACTCTTCTCGGAAAAATGTACAGTTCTAGTGGTCAACGACCCTTTGCTGGGCAAATATCTTTTCAGCTCTCTCTTTGGTTATAACCTAGCGTGGTGGGTTATAATATGGTCTAAGCTCACCCAAATATGGCAAACACAACGAATATACTATGAACAAAAAAAAAGATATAACAAAATAAATGTTATCAGATACAACTACACAAAAAAGATATAACTATCCTTGACGACATAAAACTTTCTTTTACTTCTTGCAGACTCTGATAATCTATATATAAACAAGAAACAACACTAAGCTCTTAAATCCGGCACAAACTAATATCCCACGCAATATTTTCCCATCACTAGCTTCGACCATTTTGCTCATTATATGTAAACTTTTCTCATTCACCATTTCTACTGAAGAATGAAGATATTTATTAAACACTAAATCCTACTCCCGACTTCGTCCCGGTGGACATATTACTTTTATTCTGGAAAACATAATTTGTGTATAATATTCCCACAGCAGCACGGGACAGAGAAAATTTGAAGAAATTGGAGGAAGCCTATACCTTGACAAGAGGTTTCTATAAAAATACATATGAAAAATACATTATTATTTATAAGGTATTGTAAATATAGTGCGTTTCACTTAAGAGGTTCCTTTGCCGTTATGTTGGCTCTCCTGTCTGTCTACAGAGAAAAGAAGGCAAAAAGAAAAGAGTTGCCTACTATACCAAAATTTTTTGCACGAAATGTGAAACGAAATCGTTTTTAACGGTACTCGCACCACTTTATGGAGAATTATGAAGGGAATGGGATTTTATTTAAAAAAAAAAAAATTGGTTTAAAAGGAAGTTGTTAATGGAGAAGTACGATATTGTGGCGCGGCGTTTTCAGTATTTGAAAGAATTACAGGACAGTCGAAATGATGCCCAGTGTCGTATATTTTATTCAAAAATAGTTTTTACAGTTTCCAAAAGAAAAAAAACAAACTTATAAGACAATTGTCAAAAGTAACGAAATATCAGATAAACTCCCCAATTTTAAGTAATTTCATTGCTCAATATATAGCAACACTGTTTTTCCGTATTGCCAACATTATGACGGAGAAACCTCTTAAGTGAAACGCAGTAATAGGTACTTACTCTAAAGTAAGATTATAATGTACTCGTAAATAAATGTTTTTAAAGTTTTTAAGAAATTAAAAAGCTTTATTATTATACTACATGATTGTATAAATTATATTTTTTAATATGTATTACAAAATAAAATAAAGACGAATAAAGGGAATAAAGGGAATAATCATAATACTTATGTGTTAAGTATTATGATTATTCCCTTTATTCATTACTAACTTTTGCCCGCGGCTTCGCCCGCAAACAAAAAAAAATTTCGCAATCGGACTTTCAGAGATTACCTCCTACAAATAAAAAACAAAAAAAAATACCAACTTTACCTTTTTATAATATTAGTGTTGATAAATACAATAACTTACATTTTTAAATATATTTTTTTAACAAAATAATATAAAAAGTATTAATAATATTCCCACTGTTATGACACAGGCCTTTTCTTCTTAGTGAGACGGAACATTTTTATGGAGATAAAAAGTATCCTGTATTTTAATCCACCTCACAATCTTCCCGTATGCCATTTTTTATACGACTGCCAAGGAGCAGTAACGTTTTTTCCCGCGTATCTTGTGTTTCTATATATGTTTGTTTCCTTATTACCTCGTATCTTCAGAAGAGCTGGAAGGACTTCGACAGTTAAGATATCATAATATTCGTCTTAAAAATCCAGACGTCCTTTGGTAGGTGATAAAAAAAATGTAAATGACGGATTTTTGGCGCCAAATCGTAAGTCGTTAATTTTCTTCTTCCCTATTCTATCGAGTAGAATATCAAAATTAATTAAATTAAAAGGAGATTACAAATATATTTTAGTATAGACAGTTACTAGCGATCACGACAAACCTATTCCGAAAAAAAAATTAAGACAATGATTTCAGCACCAACTACCGGGTTTAAGGCCCAAGCGCCCGAAAAGTGCCATAAAACAGTAACTTTCTGAAGCCTACTCCTCGGTAACGGCCAGGTTTGAAAAAAATATATGGTTATTATAGATTCATGAACAACATTATAACGTTATATTTTTTTTTTTTTTTGTATTCTGTGGAAAATGTCGTTAGTTGTGCATTTGTCTTTTTCTTTATGTAATTTTTTTTAATGTGTTACTGTATTGTGCAACTGTTTATTTTCCCTAATAAATAAAATAAAATAAAAATAAAACATTATCAACATTTGATTTTTTCGTGCTATTGACAGTTATGTCTAAAAAAAAATATTTAGCAATTTCGCAACTTTTCGCAACTTTTCCCTACTCCTTCGAAACGACTTGGATCTTTAGGAACATTTTTACACAAATAAAAATTGGTGGTCAAATATTCTTCAAAGTGAACATTGCATATGTAAATCAATCAGTATTTCGCAAAGAAAATGGATTTAAAGGTCAGCCGCGCGCTTTCCGGGCGCTATTGACCGCAAATAAATGCACAGATTTGCGTACTGCCGCCTAGGCGGGTGCGAGAGGTACATCCACATAATTTTGGCCAGATGGTTCAAGGGACTATAAGCCTTAATGGAATCTCGAACCATCCAGAGACAGATGAGAGACACATGAAACATACACACAAAATTTCATCCAAATTAGTCAAGCCGATTATGAAAAGTTAAGTGACAAACAGACGCACAGAAGATTTATAAAAAAAGATATACTTACAGAGATAAAGTCATATGTATATTTCAACTTGCTTGATATTATTTACTTATAGTCGGGTTTTAGTTGTGTTGTACATATTTATATATGCATACTTATAGCTTGTGACCAAATTCATTCAGCCATTTAAAAGTATTTTATATTTAAAACCAGAGTTGTATTTTGACAGATATTTCATCCAAGTCTTTGCATTTCATAAAAAATAAGAGGTCTGATTTTTCAGAAAACCGAGTCATCTCTTCAAGGAGTACTTTGGAAACTTTTACCGTACAATGGAGGATATGAATATTAAAAATCCACTGAGAAATGGACGTCGGAAGTTGCATAACTTGAGTAACTTGACTTGCGGTTGGACTAGGTGATGAATGTAGTGCATTACGCTTCGTTCTGACTTCAAACTTTATAGAAATCTTAGGCATCGTTCACACCAAACGTATTGTCCGCCACCTACTGTGAGTAAGCTCACTGTCAGCCCCAGTGTGAACGTGGACTCAGTTTGCATCTGCGTTTGCATACATTTTTATGATTGATGTTAAATTGCCTAGATTTTAGTGCATGTATGTAGTGAATTAATTTGAGCACCTATACACCGCTAAATTTTAATCGTTTTAATCCCGTGGAGGGTTGATCCGGTAGAGAAATTTATTTCGTACATGCGTAAATTATTACGAGTTTTACAAATCGATAGTGTTTCATGTACCGGATCGCCCCTCCACGGGATTAAAACGATTAAAATTTAACGGTGTATATTGTATGATTACTTATATTTATTCTATGGTTTATTAGTATATCTATTCTATGGTCTATTATTATATCAATTCTTGTACACGCCTTTTTCTCACTCTTTTATTGCACCTACCACTACTTTTTCTCTGCATCACCCAAAGGTTGACTGGAAGAGATTGCCTAAGAAATCAAGTCCGCCTCTGTACTCATGTGCATAAAGTGTTAAATAAATTAATTAATTTTAAAAATAGCTGAAATCAATTCAGCATAAAATCCCGAACATAATAATACCTTCAGCATGCTAACGAAGGAGGCGGTAGCACGCGTGAGGGTAAATAATGTCCTCACGCCCCAGCCGGATTCCAAGCCCTGTTTCAGGCAAATGTATACGTGGACTTGCGGACGACGAGCAATAGGTAGCTCACCCTGCAGCGGTCTGGTACCTGTCTGGACAGACCCCGAGTCGTCGACGACGCGTAGTGCTCCACGCGCGCTTCATACAGATATAATATACTCGTAATATAATAATATAATATTCCACAACTATCACACAACGCCGTCTAGTCCCAAGCTAAGCAGAGCTTGTGTTATGGGTACTAGACAACTGATAAACATACTTATATATTTCTAAATACAAACATATTGTTGCGTACGTGAGTAATCAAATGCCGATTTACTAACAGAGAGCTTTATTCACCACAAACAATAACAAATTAGTCCAGTCAACAATAATCCGAATCGCAATTAACACTAGAGTACTGCTACACTATCGCTTAGGTCGTTAGATAAAATCACTTCACACACTTAGGTAGTTCGCTCTTGGTCGCAGTCGAAATCACAACTGACTCACTTCCGATCCGAGCAATCACTACGACCCCCTAGGGGGTCGCGGCAAGCGAGATCGGGGCTTCGCCCCCTGCTCGCGGTATTGTTTGCCACCCGCTACTACGGGTGCTTCACTTTGTTGCCACTGTTTGGCTATAGAATCACTGTTTTTGTGCAGTGGGAGCGCCGCGACGCCGCTTAACATGCAGCGTCGCTGCTTCGCGACACCCCGGCGGTCAGACCCCGCCAGGTGGGACCCCCAGTTACCCAGGGGAGGCCTAGCGAGGAACGACCAGCGACGAGGGTGCCGACTTTGGTAGCGCTCCCTACTGTAGATGCGTGACCCCTGCCTGTCACGCTTCCAGGTCGAGCCGGTCACGCTCCAGGCTACGGGGTCGTGTGTCTGTTGTGTGGGGGCCGTATTGAATGTGTAACACCGCCCATGTTAGCAACCTAGGTGCGTGTCTGCGCCACGCAGCTTGTTGCGTGAGTTTGTCGAATGTAGAGTTCGTGCATGTCTGGGGTTCAGTGTGCGCTATGCCTATATTAACTTAGCACACAGCGCACACCGAGCGTGTGTAGTGTTGTAGAGTCTTATTGTATGATTAGGTCACGTGTAGATGTGTGTGACCTAGTCATGGGTCAGTCCGGTGGGCCATGAGTGTCATCGTCAGGCAGTAGGTCGCGGGGGAGGCGTCTCGCGTCCGGAGGCCGCGCGTGCCATGGCGCTATGTTCTTGATGTGTGGCCAAGTAGAGGCGTCGGCACGCGCGAACATGTTCGACGCTAGCCGCGCGCAAAACTCGTCCAGGCTCTCTATCTGTAAATCTCTTTGTAATACGTCGTTCCTCACGAAGCGAGGCGCGCCGGTAATGCGACGCAGGGCGATATTTTGCTGCGCGCGGAGTATGTCTTTATTCGACTCGCTCGTGAGGGCGAGCCAGGCTGGAGCGGCGTAGGTGATTATTGGGCGTATATAGGTCTTATATACGCCCAACTTTGCACGGAGCGGGAGGCGAGATGAGAGCACTGGGGTGAGCAGAGCGCGGGCTGTCCTACCCTTTGCGACTACCTGACGTACGTGACTACTCATGGAGAGTCGACGGTCAATCGTAACCCCTAGGTACTTGACCGTGTGGGACCACGAGACGTCGACTCCTAGCAGCTGTAGGGGTGGTGGGAGGCGTCCCTGCCCGATGGCGATCGCCTGTGTCTTACCCACATTCACGGAGAGCCGCCATTTACTTAGCCATTCTGGCAGCTTGTCGAGCGCGCGCTGCATTTTGACCGCCGCATGTCTAGCGTTTAGTGACGTCGTGACGTAGGCGGCGTCGTCAGCATACAGCGCGAGCGTGGCGTCTTGTGTGGTAGGGATGTCGTCCGTGTATTGTGAGTAACACACAGGCGAGACACAGCTTCCCTGCGGTACGCCCGCGGCCACCGGGCGGGCGCTGGATAGCGTGCCTTCTACCACCACTCTGAAAGATCTGTTTTGCAGGAACGATGAAAGCACTTTTACAATACGACGGGGCGTATCTGATTTCGACAACTTGTAAATGAGACCGGCGTGCCAGACGCGGTCGAACGCCTTCTCCATGTCGAGGAATACTGCAACCGCCTGCTCTTTCTTATTGAGCGCTGCCGTCATGAGGTGCAGTATCCTCGACAGTTGGAGTGTCGTGCTGTGCTCCGACCTAAAACCGAATTGTTCTGGCCTGGGCGTGATGTGAGGTGTAAGGTGTCGCAGCAGGAGCAACTCAAACACCTTTGACACGGTGGGGAGGAGAGTGATGGGCCGATAGCTCTCCGGCTTCAGGGTGTTCTTCCCAGGTTTTGGCAGCATGATGACGCGCCCCTCCTTCCACGAAGCGGGGAAGGTACCGGTGCGCAGTATCCCAGTGAACAGGCGCGCCAAGGCCGCTACCGTGCGGAACGGCAGGTGGCGCAGCACTGTATTTGTGATACCGTCAGCACCGGGGGCCTTCCTAGGCTTCGTTCGTAGGATGGCGCGTCGGACGGCGTTGGGCGAGAAGTGAACGGGGTCCTCATCGTGAGCTATCGGCGTTGCGAAGTACTCGTGTAGGTGCCTCTCAACTGCTGCGACATGCTCCGTATCGGTGGTCGGGTTAGGTCGGAACTGGCGTTCTAGATGTTCGGCGAAGATCTCCGCGCGGTCTGTCGCGGCGTATCTTAGCGCCCCGTCGCTGTTTTTGAGCGGGCGCACCGGAGCTGGGGTGTTCGTGAGTAGCCGGCATAGCTTGTGTATTGCCGGCCAGTCGCCCTCAGCGGCGTCGATCGAGTCCTCCCAGCTCGCGGTGTTGTGCGCGCGCAACTCGGCCTTCACTTTCTCCGCGAGACGGTTGAGTTCTCTTTTGAGTGTCGGGCATCTGGTTGCCTGCCACCGTCTGCGAACTCTGCTGCTCTGCTGACTCACTTCCGGTCGGGGGCTCGTATTTATATGCGGAGCGAAGAAAATTCTAGATACCAAAGTCTCAGGATCAATCCAGAACAATAGAGTCGCGTCGCGAGGTCGTAAATCATTTTTATTGCAAAATGCACCAAGAGTCACTTTCATGCGAATTTCAACTCTATTGTTAAATAGCGAAGAGTACCATTTCCCTTATCGGTAGATACATACCTACCTACTAGTGGTATATACTTTGTGGTTGTTTCGAGACTTTTCTAAGCTTGGCTACGTACCACCATTCTAGATCTTTCGAACAGCAATGCGTTTTAATTATTACTTGCTACTCGTTATTTTCTCGGAGATATGGCGTGTTCACGTTTAATGGCGTAACAATATTATAGATAAATTACACCCAGACACAGAACAAATGATCGTGCCCCTCACACAAACATTTGTCCTGGGTGGGAATCGAACCCACGACTTATGGTATAGCAGTCAAGGTCACTAACCACTAGACTAACAGGCCAGTCAAATCAAGATGTCAGCAAAGATGTAAGCCAGCAGGGCCCAAGTCTACTGGGGCCATGTGTTTGCTTCTGAAAGGAAAACCCGATTTATTCCATTTTAATACCAACCAATAATACCACTGGTATTTGTTTCGACTCAAAACACGTCCAAAGACATAAGGTACAGTCAGTAAAAATAGTTTATGTGTAATCATTATTGAATAAATACCAGGTCAATCCGAAAACAAAAATTACGAAAAAATGCCTGAGGACAGACGTGTGTGGAAAAGGGAGAGAGAGGCCCTCGCCCAGCTATGGGACATGATAGGCTAACTAAATGACTAACTAACTAACGTAAAAATATAAGAACATCCAATTTATTTTGATTAAGTTTGACTGAGCTGACATTACCACATTCAAGACGTTGGTATTCGTTCGGAATGGAAAATAAATATGATTTTCATAAATACAAGTGGTATTCGTTTTTGGCATTAGAACGGAATATATCGAAAACGATTTATTCTATTTTAATACCAACAACTAATACCACTGGTATTTGTTTCGACTCAAAACACGTCCAGATACATAAGGTACAGTCAGTAAAAATGGTTTAATGTGTAATCATTATTGAAAAAATACCAGGTCACCCCGAAAAAAAAAATTACGAAAAAATGGCTGAGGACAGACGTGTGTGGAAAAGGGAGAGACAGGCCCTCGCCCAGTTGTGAGACATAATAGGCTAACTAAATGACTAACTAACTAACGTAAAAATATAAGAACATCCAATTTATTTTGATTAAGTTTGACTGAGCTGACATTACCACATTCAAGGCGTTGGTATTCGTTCGGAATGGAAAATAAATATGATTTTCATAAATACAAGTGGTATTCGTTTTTGGCATTAGAACGGAATATATCGAAAACCCGGAGTCCTGGAACGCAAGGCAAAGAAGAAACATAGGTGTGATTTTAGTCAGTAAGAGTCAGGTGCGCCCTCTCGCTCCGCCCTAGTGCAGAAAAAGTCATTAGATGATTTTTAACACATAAAAAGTACTTTCAGAACGCGCGTCTATTACACTATATGACGATGTATGTCCACAAGAAACAGTTTTGAAGCTTAAATGCCTTCGAAGACCTCTAGAATTAGACACAGAGTTACCAAGTTAAATATGTTTTACATAAGTTCGAGCATGTTAATAACGTTAACTCCAGCTTAAGGGACGATCGACCCTTCAACACTTCGTGGTACCTATATTTCAGACATGTACCTAGGTGTCAGGAACATTGTAACTTTGAGTCTAATATTTAACTTACTACTGAATAGATTATAGAGTTACTAGCTTCTGCCTGCGGCTTCGTGTAAGAGAAAGTTATCCCAATCTGAATGTACTTCAGGGAACATTTCAGGACATGGTCTACACGTCCGTTGGGGCCCAGCTGGGCCGAAGCATAGTGGGGTCTGTTTTCGAAGGAGGCTCGGCGCCGATATGAAAGGCAAGAAGGAACGGGGTGGCTTTTTTAGTCAGTAAGAGTCTGACGCTATCTCCCGCTCCGGTCGAGGGCAGGAGATGTCATTATGATGATTTTTACCCACCGAAAAAAAAACACGGTCTACACGTGCTGTTAATTTCATCCGAATACGTTCAGCCGTGAAGTAGAAACAAGTATACATACACACATAGAAGTTTTCACCTTCGTAATAATATTATACGTGTTCTAATACTCGTTTTTTATACAGTTGCTTCACCCACATGATAGTATACAATCATCCCAAATGACCATACTCTCGGAGTAAAAGTCATCCGTTGTTTTATTCCAGGACATGATATACACGTGTGCCAAACATACCAAACTGTTCAGCCGTTTAAGCGTCTAAGAGTAACAAGTAGACACACACACATACCGTCCGTAAGGCTATTGTGAATCAGGGATGTCAGGGAGCTCCATAACCGTAACCGAAACTACCGGATATCCGATATAAAATAATATCCATAACCGTAACCGAATCCGAACTAAAAGTTTCGGATAATATCGGATAGGGGCGGAGCCTAATTGCGACATGTTATGACAGCCTGTAGCCATAACGTGTCGCGTCGTAAAATATAAATAGTTTTAATATTTTACTTATGTAATTCCTTAAAAATCTAATATCCGTAACCGAAATTATCCGAAACTAACGGATATTCCGAAATAATTTCATATCCGTATCCGGTATAATAATCATTTCTATATCCGTATTCAATCCGTATCCGAAATTTCATATCCATAACATCCCTTCTGTGAATAGGCTCTTAATGAACTAGTGTGCCTCACCATCAACGATTGCATCACTGCTTACCACAGTGGGATCGCAGTCAAGCACTAGTTTCTATCAATAAAAAAAAAAACACAAAAATTTTCGCTTGCCTAAGTGTGATAGATCGTATTTTATATCTATCATAATCATAATATCTAGCAGGTGTACAAGTTGAAAGCGCCTCTGCTGACCATTAGCTTGTTAAATCTGTGCTATTGGGTTCATTTCACTGAATTGCCTCGGTAACAGCACGAATCCGGATCTCACGAAATCCGCCTCGTAGGAGGCGGATTAGACCTCATTCCTCACTGAACGTGCTAGAAGTCTTTCGTCGCTTTCATTATTTTGGAAGGCAACGTGCATAGTCATAGTCGGCCTTTAATATTCCCACTGCTGGGACTCAGGCTTCCTCTCGAGGAGAGGGAATGGGCCGTAATCCACCATGCGGGCGCAGTGCGGGTTGGTGGATGCCACATGTCTTCGAATTTTTGGTTGATATGCCGGTTTCCTCACGATGTTTTCCTTCACCGTTTTGAGAGCAGTGGCGATGAAATAAATTACACAAAGTAATGCGCCTGCCTGGGTTTGAATCCGTGACTTTCAACTCGTAAGTGGGGGTCGTTACCACTCGGCAACTACTGCACTAAGAAGGCAACATTTTCACTAATATTACCCATCTACCCGAATCGTCGACGGCGCGTAGTGTTCCGTGCGCACCTCAAAGAGATGTCAGCAAAACTGTAGGGTCCCAGCAGGGTCGAAGCCTACTGGGGCCATGGGTACACTTCTGAAAGGGAAACCCAGGCTCCTGGAACGCAAAGCCAAAAAAGAACATAGGTGTGGCTTTAGTCAGTAAAAGTCTGACACGTCATCCCTCTCCACCCTAGAGCAGGAGAAGTCATTGAATTATTTTCCACCTTTAAAAAAAGTTACTTTTTTTTTGTTAGCCTGTTCTGTCCCACTCCTGGGCAAAGGCCTCCCTCCACTCCTTTCATCTTTCGCGCGCCCGGGCTTCTTCTTGCCAATTCTGGTGGAATCTATCAAGTTCTTGCCATCTCCTTCGTGGTCTACCGCGACCTCGACGCACTGTTTCAGGGCATCACCTTTGTGCTACTTTGGCCCACAGTTTGTCGGGTATGCGGCAAACGTGTCCTGCCCAGTCCCACTTCAGTTTGGCGGCCTGTTGAGCCTCATCAACTATTATATTATAAAAAAAAAAGTAACTACAATATACTTTTCTGCCTGACTCTCCAGAAAATACAGCCATGATATTATGTAATATAACACTAATAAATGCTTTGCCATAAAGCAAAAGTCCCCCAGTAACATTTATTTGCCAAAAATAAAATAAGCTCAAAGAAAATGGCAATTGGCAAGAGCAATAACGATAATGTCGGCTCATTCGATGCTTATTATTACGCTCATTTGACTAACGAGATGAAAGGGGCTTATGGGAATCAATAGCAAGCGGCTGCCAACATTTGCGTCTTAGAGTTTGGTCTTAAGATTATTTCAAACCAGTTGAATCTAGAGTTGAAGAAAAAATTTGGCATTTAACTTTGTGTCTTGCTCAGTTTAATCTTAATGTGCTACATTACTGACTGTATCTTACGAGTAGCATAATAAAAATCGGATTAAGGTCCTAATAATACCAATGCTACCGTAGGGGGCCACCAGCACGGTAGAAGCCTACTGGGGCCAAGGATTGTTTCTGAAAGGAAGATTCGGCTCTAGTACGAAAGGCAACGAAGGAACAGGAGTGGGTTTTTAGTCAGTAAAAGTTTGACACTATCTCCCGCTCTGCTTAAGAGCAGGGGATGTCATTGGATGATTTTCCCACCTAATAAAAAACTTTTTTATAAAAAAAAAATAACCGACTTCACTAAAAAAACATTAAAACGATCCGTCGTTTGTTCCTTATTTAACACCGCCACAGTGAAGTCGGTTATTTTTTAAGCTATTGCATAGCTTCTATCGTGGAGACCGAATCCAGAAATTCCGTAACGAAAATAACCTAACACCCCCCACTCATTGTTTTTTGAGCGTGGTGACCGATAAGAAAACAAATGAGTGAACAATCAATCAAAATTCAATTCAATGTGTGAAAGTGTAACTTCAATTAATATCAAAGAAAAAAAAAACAAAGGAAAAAAAATACTGCATAAATAACATAAATTAAAAAAAAGACGTGTGGCACTCGGGGACTGCCGCGGTAAAGCTATTGCATAGCATTTTTATCAACTTATGCAATTATAATTATTTATTTATTTTATTTATGCAGTATTTTTTTTTAATTTTTTATGAATGAAAAAAAAAATACAGACATCCGAATTGAGAACCGCCTCCTTTTTAGAAGTCGGTTAAAAAAATACAAACATCCGAATTGAGAACCTCCTCCTTTTTTAGAAGTCGATTGAAAAAAACAATACCAATGCTTTTTCAATCTTACCTGATGGAAAGCAACGATGGGGTCAACGATGGAGCACACGACTTGCCCAGAAGTAAACTATTTACTTTTGACTTATAGGTTGTAGCTATCAGTAAACATAGGTTCTGGCACGGAATTTATTTAATTCACTCAATAGCTGTACGTATAATGAATGTAAAGCCGAAAAATGATTTAAAAAAATCGTCCGTGAGCTCTAACCTTGCAGGGCGTTTCTCGACCCCGCTCGCCGTCCTCTAAATTTGTAACCAAGCATTATATGTAACACATAATTCGCACCTCCGCTCAAATAGTGTCACAACTCAAAAAAAAATCGTTTGCTGATGATTATTATGATGCTATTAATTTCAGAATTCATCATACTTTAAGGTCAGATATTGTCATATTTGTAATTCAATTATTTGCCCACTAGTGACCCATTTTTTGTAATTTATATGTAGCGTCACATCCCTGAATTATTAGAACTTAAAAGCCTTTTTCTCAATAATTTGATTTTTGAGTTGCGACATTATTTGAGCGGAGGTGCGAATTATTTTTATTTAAATAAGAGTGTCCATGGAGTTTCTTGCACGTTCTTCTCCATAGAGATCTACGCTTTGGAACGTGCAATTTAGCTTCACTTTTCTTGGACTGACCGACATTTGATTATTCAAAAGTGCCTGCTAATGGTCTATTTAAAATAAATGATTTTGAATTTGAATTTGTCCAGCAACCCGGTAAGGACTAAGCCTTAGTCAATGGCGCGTATTGCCCTCAAAGATATTTCAGCAAAATTGAAGGGGCTGACGCCGGCTAGGTCTATTAGGTCTGTAGGAACTTTGGAAAAAGTAACCGCGGCCCTGAAACGCTTTGAAAATTGCACATTCCAAAGTGTAGATCTCAATGGAGAAGAATAAACAAGAAACTCCATGGACAGTATTTTCAATCATGTTATGTATTACTACATGGTTCGCTTTCCAGCGAAAGGCAACTGAAGGATACAGGTGGGTTTTAGTCAGTAAAAGTCTGACACGCCCTCTTGCTCACTCGCCACTTTGGAGTATTTTTAGACTTCCTACATAAAAAAAAAACCGGCCAAGTGCGAGTCGGACTCGCCCATGGAGGGTTCCGTAGCAGCAAGTAACATAATATAAAAGTTCTTGTAGTTCTTTGTAACTTTGATCGATGTTTTAATAATAGTGTAATTTTTTTAGATTTATGACGTATTAAAATAAAAACTACTTACTAGATCTCGTTCAAACCAATTTTCGTTGGTAGTTTACATGGTGATGTACATCATATATTTTTTTTAGTTTTATCATTCTCTTATTTTAGAAGTTACAGGGGGGGGGACACATTTTACCACTTTGGAAGTGTCTCTCGCGTAAACTATTCAATTTAGAAAAAAATGATATTAGAAACCTCAATACCATTTTTGAAGACCTATCCATAGATACCCCACTCGTATGGGTTTGATGAAAAAAAAATTTTTGAGTTTCAGTTCTAAGTATGGGGACCCCCAAAATTTATTGCTTTTTTTCTATTTTTATGTGAAAATCTTAAAGAGGTTCACAGAATACATCTACTTACTAAGATTCAACAGTATAGCTCTTATAGTTTCGGAAAAAAGTGTCTGTGACATACGGACGGCCAGACAGACAGACAGACAGACATGACGAATCTATAAGGGCTCCGTTTTTTGCCATTTGGCTACGGAACCCTAAAAAAGAAAGCTTCAAACTTAATTTTGCATTTCAAATGGATCCTCATTACTAAAACTTAGCATATCATAAATATAAATAAAATGTAAATTACATTAACATTACAGTATACATAACGCTGATCATTATCATCTGCGGAATGATAATGGCATTGTATAATTTAGTCCGAAACTATGTTTGTGTACCCAAATTACTTGGTCATAGTAATTTGAATCAACTATCCTAATTCAGCTTGAACTTTCTTGATGAGTTTTGCTTGCCAAAACTTATTAAACATCTGGCAAATTGGTAACTAAGTTTTTCAATTAGTTATTTCTGTAATCTGAATTGGTACATCAATAGATAAGATAAGATAGATAAAATAATTGATTAGCATAAAAAACATGTACAAATGCAGAGAGGCCCTGACTCCTGTGCTAGGTGGGACACCTGTGTTACAGGAATCAGTGTCTTCTCCCAATTATTTAGTGCAAAAAATCCATTAAAAATTGAAGAAATACATTATCTTACAAAAAACATTTAAAATAGGAATATTTCATTCGATCAAATTTAGAGAACAAGAATTTCATTATTTTATTAAAATAGTTGTATAATTAAAATAATCATTAAGAATTAATTAAAAGTAATAAATTATTGCAAGTGAAAAAGAAGATAAAAACTTAAAACTAATACAGTAATTATAGTTTTTTTGATATTGTCAAAATTATCAATGTCTGAAAGATATCTTTTTTTTCTATCCTGCTTCTTAGCGATATGTTTTATTTTAAACAATAATTTAAGATGCTGACAGATTATCATCATGAAATATGTCTTTTAGACGTGCACCCAATGATGCAATTTTTATCTTTGCGCTAGATCTGATATGCTATTTTTCTTAAATCGAGAGAATCTTAGGGCTATATTTTACCGGGACACCATACCAGCGAAACTGGTCGCCCTAAGCTACCAAACTAGATACCATATAGACACCAGAGTCGCCACACGTCCGAGCTGGTCGCGCCACCAAATTGATTGCGCAACCAAACAAACACCAGCACCCCTAGCCAAGATGATAATTTGCAATTTGAAAAGTAATCAAATTTATAGGAACGACATCATGTCAACGTTAAGTCACGTAGTTGGAACAAACGAATAGAAAATTAGTAGCCAAGTTCACATCGTTCAAAATGATAGAATGAATTTCCACAACGTTTAACGCTACATCCTTTGATAAACAAAGGCTACATTATAGAACGAGCGGCCGCCTCAGGCGCGTCAACATGGCTACCCACTTATCGTTTTCTACAACTGCTGACACCGAAGCGTTACCGATTGGAGAACGGAATTCGACACGATACGTTTGTAATTTGGCTAGGGGGGCAGGTGAGTAACTCTCTATAGAGCTGTATACGTTTTGTTGGTAGCGGCGACTGATCGCGCCGCCACAGTGTCTTGGTGAAATATAGCCCTTAAACTGCCCACTTACTACAGTTCCGCAGCAAACTCATATATACATGTTGGTTCAATCTGTTTTCATATTTCTTGCTGTTTGACTCAATTTCTTCTTTCACTGTTGAAAGACTCAATTTCTTCTTTCACTGTTGAAATACTTACCTATAGTTTTTCTAGAGCTATGTTTTATATTATAGTTTTGAGCCGTTTGGTGTCGAAACGCTTGGATCATAAGATCCGAGTACGCGTCTCCTTTTCAAAGAAATCTCAAACCACCCACCGTTACGTTGTTGAAAGTGTTGAGACCTCTACGATCCGTACCAAGCGTTTCACGTCATCGTTGATACCGCATACATCTTGCGACTGGAACAACTTGCCCGCTGCGGTCTTCCCGTCCGATTACAATGTGTATTTAAGGCTAGATTAAATAGGCTCTTAATAAACTAGTGCGCCTCACCATCAACGATTGCATCACTATTTAGCAACCGAGAGGATTGCAGTCAAGCACTTGTTTATATCAATAAAAAAAAACTAGCTGATCAACACTTTGCGTAACCAGAGGGCTGGCGCGTTCTTCGCTCAAAGAAATAGCATGACCATTCAATGTGGCAACGCTGCCAGTCTTTTGGGAACATTTCAGGATGACAATAATAATAATAATAAAACTGGCAACTCTAAATGTCAACAGAAGTATTACTTTATGTTCAAACTATATTTAATAAAAATAACAGTTTGCAGTCTTACATTCCCAACATATTTCTTACCAGAAGCCCCTGAGTCTGTGTTTATCAAAAATTATAAAGTTAATACTCCCAAAAATAAGAAAATGCATACTCATATAGAAAGAAGAAAAAACCGAAAGATAGATGACATATTGTGTCAAGTGAAAAATCAATTATAATGAATGTAAATAATACGAAACTACGAAAATGTTGACGAGAGCTGCCGCTCGTCGAGCACGCCTACCAGCTCCGGCCTCGTCGCTCAGCTCCGCCTCGCCGCCGCCGGAACCCAGCCCCACTGTGAGTGCTGTGACACCGGCCGTGGCAGCTGCGTCGAGCTCGAGCGACGAGTACTACTCGCCGCCGACGACACCACCACCTACGCGTCGTCGGGGAGGACGCCGGCCACCGGCTTGCTTAGGATCTCGAGGCCCACCGGCCTCTGAAAGGGTCCCAGCTACCGGTGGATGTGTGTCGCGCATGCGATGGACACAATCGATTAACGAAAACGTCACGCGCGCATACTTTGGGGCTACAGAGGGAGGAAACAACCTGACGGCGTACCGTGTTCGGATGCTCTCTTTGTTTCAGGTGCTTGAGCCAGCCGTCAACGTTTCGGCCCAACGACTGTCGGATCAGGTGCGGGTCATCCAGCGTAATCATATGTTGGATGATACTGTACTTGATCGCCTCCGAACGGAAATGGGTAGCCATGCCGTAACCTCTTCGTCGCAGACGGTGGTACCTCCACAGGTATCCAACCATCTTTCCATCAACGCTGACGAGGAGATTACTGACATGGTTACATATGTAAGTACCCAATGTAACAACGAACTGAGGAGTGCTTTGGAGTGTGCTATTAGGGAATATCGCAACATACCACCTGAACTTAGACCTCGCATACCTCGTTTGCCCATGTGTAACAAGAATAGGGCGTTGGTGGCTGCTCTGGATTCGCAGTTGTCAAACTATTTTGATGACTGCGAAGATCTCACCGATACACACTCGATCATGTACTGCGCGGCCGTAGCGGCATGTCGTGTAGCTCACGTCAAATTTCCAAACACTGACGTAGCTACACGACCAAAACCAGCTGTGCCGGCTTGGCAGTGCAGGATCGAGCGTCGTATTGGTAGGGCCAGAGCACTCATCGGCAAACTAATCTGCTTCAGGGAGGGTAACACTCGCCCACGAGTGATGCGCTTTGTGAGACGGGCGTTTTCGGGGACTGACATTAGCCCCCGAGACTATATGTCCCGTGTCACAGAGCGTATCGACTTCCTGAAGCAGAAGGTGTATGCATGGGCAAACCGTATCCGAAGGTATAAGCGGCGGGTTGAACGGTACATCCAGAATAGCACATTCCGGAGTAATGAAAGGTGGGTATACAGGACTTGGGAGCGACCGGACCAAGGTGTGACTGACACGCACCTTCCGGATGACGACGCCATGTGTTCATTCTGGCGCAACATCTGGTCGGTGCCTGTCAGTCATACTGAAGGTGGTTGGACTCGAGAGGTTGAACGAGCGTGCGAATCAATAACAGAAATGGGGGCGATAACAATCAGCCCCCAAGATGTGGCCCGTGCAGTCCGTCCGTTGCCTAATTGGAAATCTCCAGGGCCGGACGGACTGCACAACTTTTGGATAAAGTGGCTGCAAAGGTCGCACGCTCGTTTGGCATCTCAGTATCAGACCGCCTTAGAGTCTGGCTCGCTACCCGAGTTTCTTACAACAGGAGTTACCCACCTGCTCCACAAATCCGGTAGCACCGCGGAACCCAAAAAATATCGGCCGATTACGTGTCTGCCGACAGTTTATAAGGTTCTTACATCCATTTTGAGAGCAAAGATTAACAACCATGTTGATAATAACGCTATCATGTCTGCCTCTCAAAATGGATGTAGGAATGGGTCCCGCGGTACGAAGGAGCTACTCCTCATCGATATGGCCATTAGCCAACAGGTTCGTCGTTCCCGAAAGGATCTGTCGACATGTTGGATAGACTATAAGAAGGCCTATGACTCAGTTCCTCATACATGGCTCATGAGGGTGCTGGAGTTGTATAAAGTTGATGCAACTCTTTGCACCTTCCTGATGTCATGTATGAGGCAATGGAGGACAGTCCTTCGCTATCCAGGATGTCGAAATATCCAGAGGAATAGCGAACCTGTAAGGATCGAGCGAGGTATATTCCAGGGTGACAGTTTGAGTCCGCTTTGGTTCTGCCTAGCCTTGAATCCTCTGAGCACACTGCTAGAGAATTCAGGCCTAGGCTATCGGTTGAAGAGAGGTGGTCAGGTTATATCTCACCTCCTTTATATGGATGATTTGAAGCTCTTTGCCCCCAACAATCTGCAACTGATGGAGCTACTGAAGGTAACGGAAACCTTCAGTAGCGCCATCAGGATGGAGTTTGGTGTGGACAAATGTGCAGTCATGCATATAAAGCGAGGGGAGATTGTGGAATCCGTGGGTACCCAACTCTCGGATTCCATACACCTGAGATCCCTCTCTCCAACCGAAACCTACAAGTATTTGGGTATGTCGGAAGCGTTAGGCATCAATGCCACTGACATGAAACAATCGTTGAAGGAGCGCTTCTTTGGCCGCCTGAAGAAGGTACTTAACAGCCTTCTTTCAGGTGGAAACAAAGTGCGTGCCTTCAACGGTTGGGTCATGCCGGTATTGATGTACGCTTTCGGTGTACTCAAATGGACTCAAACGGAACTTGACGCCCTGGATAGGAAGGTCCGTACACTGCTGACTGCATATCGAATGCATCACCCTCGGTCGTCGGTAATGAGACTGTATATCCCGCGGAAGTGTGGGGGTCGAGGCTTTTTAAATGCTAAGACCCTGCACAATCGCGAGGTATGCAGTCTCAGGGAATATTTCCTAGCCGCCGACGTGGGTATGCATCGTGATGTAGTAGCAGTGGACAAGGGACTCACCCCGCTCTCCTTGGCTAACGAGAACTGGCGCAAACCTGTAGTGATTGACACTAACGTACGCAAGGAAGTATGGCAGAGTAAAGAACTTCACGGACGCTTTTTCCGGGCCCTTCATGGGCCAGATGTAGATCAACTAGCGTCCGTAGCCTGGCTGCGCGTCGGTGACCTCTTTGGGGAAACCGAAGGTTTTGTCTGTGCAATTATGGACGAAGTTATCATGACGAATAACTATCGGAGATTTATTGTGAAGGACGGCACTGTTGACATCTGTCGGGCATGTCACCGACCGGGTGAATCAATCCGCCACATTATCTCTGGTTGTTCTCGTCTAGCTAACGGGGAATACTTGCATAGACACAACCTTGTAGCCAGGATTATCCATCAGCAACTTGCTCTGAAGTACTCTCTTGTGGAATCGGAGGTGCCATATTACAGGTATGTGCCCGACCCAGTTCTCGATAGTGGCGATATCACGTTGTACTGGGATCGATCCATTATCACTGACAGGACTATTGTGGCCAATAAGCCTGATATAGTGGTGGTGGACCGAAGCGAGAGGCGTGCAATGATTGTTGACATATCCGTTCCACATGACGAGAACCTCGTGAAAGCCGAGAAAGATAAACAAATCAAGTATATTGACTTGGCTCGCGAGGTTGTCGACATGTGGGAAGTGGACTCAGCGATCATTGTACCGATAGTTGTGTCAGCCAATGGCTTAATAGCCAAGAGCCTCGACCAACACCTTAGGAGGCTCTCGTTAGGCGACTGGATCAAGGGCTTGATTCAGAAAACAGTTCTTCTGGACACGGCTCGTATCGTTAGGAGGTTCCTTTCTTTGGAGCCCTAACCACCGGTAGCTTGGACCCTGTTCCCGATACCGGTGGGATACTGTTTTTTATATTTTTAAATGTTTTTTTTATTGTTTTTTAAGAAATATTTAAAAATATATATGTAACATGTAAAAAAATTAATAAAGGAGATAATAATAATATAATAATATTCCACAACTATCACACAACGCCGTCTAGTCCCAAGCTAAGCAGAGCTTGTGTTATGGGTACTAGACAACTGATAAACATACTTATATATTTCTAAATACATACATATTATAGATAAATTACACCCAAACACAGAACAAATGATTATGCTCATCACACAAACATTTGTCCTGGGTGGGAATCGAACCCACGACCTCCGGCATAGCAGTCAGGGTCACTAACCACTAGACCAACAGGCCACAATGATTTGGAGGAACACAAATGTACCTATTATCTAACCAAAAGGGTTGGTAGTTATAAGTCTTTCATTTAATCCAACGGACATGAAACAAACAACTTAGAAGAAAAACCGATTCTTTTCTCTGATAAATCCTTAAAAAGGGTGACTAAGCAAAAAAAGAAAAAAAATACGCAAATTCTTTAAACTTTTACAACGCATTGCAGTAGTCTCAAGCATTTTCTTTAAAACTCTTTTGAACACCATCTGAGGCATAGGAAGTTTTTCCTTAAGGCGTTTGATAACGGGACAAGCGAATTCCATATAATAGAAATTTCCTGGAAATAACTACGTAGATCGTTTTCAAAATTCCTGAATCCTAAAAGAAATTGCAAACATTTCTTTTAGGATTCATTGGTTTTTTTATGAAACCGTAGGAGCCTAGTATGGCCAATGACTGCTAGGACCACTGGAATTTCTAAAGAGAATACCGTGGTCCTGGAATGTAATGGAAGGGGAAGAGAACTCAAGAGAATGTATCTTACTTCATCTTAAGAGACGATACTTGAATGTAGTGTCATGCCGATTTTATTCCTTTTTTGATTGCGAACTGACGAGAGTTATTGGTAACTCCACGTAGGTATTTCTTGCAGAATGTCATGATAGGATTAACATTCAATAAATATAGCCACTAAATGTTCTACCAAAATTAATAGTTTTTGAGTTAGTAAGATTCTTAGTTTTATTATGCCAAAATCCCATTGTCGTGTGTATGTAGGCACCTTTATATTATTAAGTTCCTATACGTGTCTTACAGTATAAAACATGTAACATTATTTTAATAAAGGCAGTATTTACTCATCATTCGCCTTGGTATCATTTCGCTCCAATTCCCAACATCACACCATATTAAATCACTTAAAAACTATTTACGGCACAACTGTACTGAAATTTAAGTTATTATCATAATTCATGTCACAAAAATTAAAAAATAACTAAAACTTTAGCAAATATCACTAATTAAACAATTATTTTTTGTAACTTTTGCTATTACTTCAATACAGAATGTTGTCTAGTGAAAAAATACACTAGGCCTGATGTACAAATTACTAGAAAAATATTCATGTCCTACCAGCTGTTCGGAAAGGTATAATTTGTCAATAGTTTTGCATGTGTGACAAGGAAGAGAAGACTTTTATGAGAAGCACTTAGATCCAGTCTTCGGCCAACAGACAGTAAACCAAGGTTAATCATAATTTCGTCGTCCAATTTGTATCGCATTTGTAAGGTCACTTACATTTCAATCTCGTTACATACAGTCCACTTTTCTTTTTGAACCAGTTCTCTGCGTCTGGGGTAACCGCTACTAATTTTTATTTCCGCCCAAAACTAATTGATGTAAGGCGCCACCATTATTAAAATGTCTTTTAGTTAACCTTTACATTCCAGAGCAATAACTAACTCTTTCCAAACATTCCCGCAGCTTTCTATGGGATTTTAATAAGTTAATGCCTACAACTAAAAACATACCAAGTAACTGCACATTACTGCACAAACGCCCCCAAGAAGAAAAACAGATCGGAAAATCACAGGACGTTCAAGGTACTCAGTGCCTTAACGAATATTTATGACTTGCGAATTCGCAGACGGCTAACTACGACAAACAAAGCAGGAAATATGTTTAAAACTTGCTGTTTGTAAACGTTTTCAGTCAGCTCTTGTTTGTTTTGACTTATTTGGTTACCACGAGTTTGTGACTGAAGTTTGCTCGCTGAAGATTTACATATTATGTCTGATTTTTGTGAAAATGTTACCTTTCAACTGAAAATGATGAAAGACTTCTAGCACGTTCAGTGAGTACGCCTCGAACGTGTCTTCCTTGAGATCCGGATTTGAGTTGCTACTGAGATAATTCAGTGAAGTAAACCCAATAGCACAGATCGACCTGGAAATCTTACTAACTAGCTAGTGGTCAGCAGAATCGCTTGCAACTTGTATACCTGCTAGATGTTATGATAGATACAAAATAAGAGTATTATTTATTTAATTATTATACTTTATTGCACACCACACTTAAGGATTTTTTCCGGTGGGTAAAAATAATTGAGATGATTTTCCCCGCTCTTGGGCGGAGCGCGAGTGTTTGTCAGACCTTTACTGACTAAAAACTCACTCCTGTACCTTCGTTGCCTTTCATAGCAAGGCCGAGTCTTCCTTTCAGAAGCAGACCCTTGGCCCCAGTAGGCTTCGATCCTGCTGGGCCTTTTTTTTCGGCGGGGAAAATCATCCAATGACAACCCCCGCTCTTGGGTGGAGCGGGAGATAGTGTCAGACTCTTACTGGCTAAAAAAATCCACCCCGTTCCTTCAAGCCTTCATACCGGGGCTCGAGTTCCCTTTCGGATAACCCTGGTTTTGATAACATCTCCTTGAGGCGCGCGTGGAACACTACGCGCCGTCGACGACTTGGGCTCGGTCCGAACGGTTACCGGACGGTCGGACAACGAGTTACCCATTGCTTGCCTTCTGCAAGCCCGCGCCTGCGGTGGCTGCAGGACAGTGTTAAGTTTTATGTTAGTTAAAATATGATTTACGATCGCAATATGTATCTGTTTATTTACGGAATTATAATCATTAATACCATTAAACAACCCTTTCAGTTCAGCTAACCTTACCGAATAACTCTTTCATGACGTAGCCTTAGAAATATCTTATTTTTTCATTTTGAGGATTTTCTTTATTTTTTTCTATACTATACTGAAAATATTAGATACCTACTATCGTAACGGAATCCAATTACTTTCGCAATTTTATAGAATTAATCCCTAATCAATTAAATTAATTTTGGATTATAATAAAAGATGTCTAAGCCTTTAAGCCGCCTGGTGATTCTTCTATTTTTTTTTAATTTTATTCTAAAAGGAAATTATTTTTTTCTGCCAGCCAGTCCGCTACAAATTAATGTTCCTTATGCGAGCTTCTAATAACATAAAGTTTTCAGTCATCAGCTGATCGCGGTCGCGAAAGGTTGAGTGTATTCGTGCGCGCGCGCTGAGGTCAGTGACCTATAGAGAAAATGGCATCTAAAGTGTTAAAGTGCAATAACTGTAATCTAGTTGTAAATGAAGTGCTTTCCTTCATTCAAAACAAAATAGATGTAATGGATGAAGAGAGCCTCGTCGCGGTATGTGCATCTGCCTTCTCGGAGGAAGAGAGCAAAGAAGCAAAATCACTGCTTTTTGAGTCGGTGGCCAGGCGCAATGTTCTGCGAAAGGGAGATCGTAAGAATAACAAGAATCTATACGATATTATAACTCTTCTGAAGGTAACCGACCCGGAGGAAATACCCGTATTTGTTGCCCGAGATCTTCAGAAGCTGCCGCCGGTGACATTCGACCACATTGATGTTACTAGGTTACTGAAAGACATTGTTCTGATTCAGAAAGAGCTGCGTGAGATACAGGAGAAATGTTTTACGAATGTTCAATATGTGACGGTAGATGAGTTACGACTACTTAAGCTCGAAATTGAATGCTTGAAGTCAGAAAGGAAAAAGACAAAGAACAGTGAACATTATGTCAATACAAAGAGGGGAGGTTATTGCATGCAGGATAGTTTTACTTGTAACAGTGGACCGATGGGCTTTATGCACTGTACTCAGAGGTCAGTGACTGACCATGAGTCACCAACGGCTCGCTCGCAGGTAAAACAATTGTCGAGGGAATCATCAACTGCGCTGTCTCCCTCTTACGCGAGCAGAGCGCGGTGTATATCTGACTCGCTCAGACAGCGCGCGTCATCGGATCCATCAGGTGAGCGCGTGGAGGCCACCGGTATGTCAACTGCGGTTTCGAACGGTGAGAAATCAGCTGTGTCGCAGTCCAGTGAGGCGCCGCCATCGTCACCGCGCGAGCAGCCAGCGCGTGCGGTGGGGTGCGGGCAACACACTTTACCTAGCTGCGCGCGTAATGTAGGTGAGCAGGAGTGTGTTACAACTGATATGAGAGTGGAAGGGAAAATAATAGAAAATGACGGTGATGAAGGGGAATGGATTGAAGTGAAAAAGCGTCGTTCAATGAGATTTAAAGGGAAACAAGGATGCGCTCAGGTAGATTTGTCGTGTAAGTTTAGAGCCGCGGACGTAAAGATTCCGTTGTTTATCTACAATGTTTCAAAAGATACTACGGAAAAGGATATTGAAGAATACATCCTGGCGAAAACTAATATTGTTGTGGCACCTGAGAAAGTACACATGAAATATTCTAAAGATTATGACTCCTATAAGATTTCTATTCCTAGAAGTAGGTTGGATTTATTTGAAAAAGGTGATTTTTGGCCGAATGGAATATTTTTTAGGAGATATATATTATTCAAGGCTAGAAAAGAGGATTCAGTCACTGGGAAGAAGCAGGAAGCAAAACGTCAAGATGGTTGCGAAAAATAGATTACTTAAACTGTTGAGCTTTAATTGTAGGTCTATAAAGAGATCAGTAGAATATGTGAAAAAAATGTGTGACGATGCGGATATAATTGCACTACAGGAGACGTGGCTGCTGCCTCATGATTTGTCCTATCTAAACGACATTCACAGTGACTTTGCGGCGGTGGGCGTCTCAGCGGTAGATACAGCGGTAGGTGTGTTGCGGGGGTGCCACGACAGAAAACCTCCACGAGTGCCCGCAGGCTGTAGTTCCCTTGCGGATACGTCCGGAGTGAAGGCCAGTCTGCGGGACGGTGCACCCTGGGAGGCGGCCAATGACCCCCTTCGGTATTGCTGCCTAAGGGGCCTCGATGGCCGTCTGCGAATGTTCTGTCTGAAGGAACGCTTCAACGCGTGTCCCTCTGCTATAGCAGAGGGCACAGTGGCGAAGTAAGAGCGGGCTCGGTGTGCACTCACACTGCCGCCGGGCAGGCAGGAGGAAGGCTTGCTCCTCCTTCTGCCACCGTTAGTCTCGTAGCCCCAGAGATTGTCCAAGGTCATGTTTCTGACTTTTGATGGGAACGAGGGTCTTGGCTTAACCGCCCGGGCCGCGAGGAAGACAACCTCTATAAAAAATTACCCCAAACCTCTAAGCGGCGGCGCACCGTAAGGGAGGTTGTTAGCTTGACTAATGGGTAGCTAAATTAGTCTCTAGTGCGAACCACTAAATTTGAGCAGGTAAATAAAGTTTGTACTCGTGGGATCAAAAATGAAAAATTTGTCTAAAAAACCCCAACTTGAGAGTGACGCGCGGTCGGAGTCCGACGCGCAGTCCAGAAGAAGGAGCCTCGGGTCTCCGGACCCTATACCGTCCTCTGTGGACGCAGAGAGCCAGGGTGGCTCACATTTCGGCAGCGCGGAGTCCCTGGGACCAGTTCCCAGCACGTCCGCGACGCCGGTTGAGGCCGGCCGTAGGTACGGCCTCAGAGAGGTGAGTGAAGACGCGGCGTCGGACTCTGATGCCGCGTCTTCACTCGGCTCGGACGGCAAGGAGAGCGAAGTGGAGGAGGTGCAGGAGCCCTTCCATTTGATGGAGGTGGAAGTATCCGCCCCCAACAACAAGAGGAGGGCGTTCATGCGCTCCGTGTCCGACGATGAGACGGCACCTGCCCGGAAGATCTCGTCTTCGGGGCGGGGCGCAGCCCGAAAAACGGGCATAGGAAGAGGGCCCCCCGCTGAGACCGCCAGTGAGGGACGCCAGGCCAGCGCCCCAGTGCCGAACTTTCCTGGTGAGTTGCCAGAAGGAATGGCTGAGGCGCTGGTCAAATTCCGAGCGGTCGTGGCAGCCGCCATCACTAGCGTGGCGAATAAGAGGGAGAGGGTGGCCAAAAAACGCTCCATCGAGCTGGCCAACACCTCGATTGAGGAGGCGCTGGGGCTCGTCTTCGAGCCCTACGAGCGCACCCTCAGCGGAAGGTTTGGCCGGCTCGAGGCGGCCGTGGCCGCTCTCCAGGGCTCTCGCCCCGAAGAGAGGAGCAGGCAGGAGCAGGGCCGATCCCGGCCCTCACCCCAGGCGGATAGTGAGGAGGTGGTGTCGCTGCTGCGGCAGGAGCTGGCTGCCTTTAGGGAGCAGCAGCAGCAGCAGCAGCAACAGTTCCAGGGGCACATACAGCGCCAGCTCTCCGTCCTGGAGGGTATCGTCCTGCGCCCCCCTCTCGCAGCCTCCGGCCAAAAGAAGACGGCGTCGTATGCTACGGTCGCCGCGGCCACGACGACTATGGCACCCAAGGCAGGCCGTTCGGGGCAAGCCGGGCGCGTGGCCGCCGTGTCGGAGCCTGTGAGGCCGGTCCCGGCGGCCAAGCAGCAGCAGCGGCAGGGGAAGCCTGCCCCTCCCTCGAAGGGCAGGGTGGCGACTGCCACCAAACCGGCGGGGCCTCCCGCTGCGGCAGCGACTGGGTCGCGCCTGCCACCCCCTCCGCCCGAAGACCCTTCGGCTGGCGCCGAGTGGACAGTCGTTGGCGCCAAGAAGAAGGCGAGCAAGGCGGCAAGGGCGGCCAAGAAGCGCAGGCGGCGACAAGACCGCAAAAAGCGGGCCATGGCTGCTCGACTTCGCGCCCCGACTTCCGCAGCTGTAGTGATCACACTACAGCCAGCTGCGGAAAAGAAGGGCGTCAATTACGACGCAGTCATGGCAAAAGCCAAGCAGGCGGTGATTGGCCACCTCGGTGAGTTCGGAGCCTCAGAGGGCTTCCGGATGAGGCGCACTGCAACCGGTGCCCGAATTTTGGAGGTCCCTGGGGCAAATAGCGGGGAACTCGCAGACGCTCTGGCCGTAAAGATCAGGGCGTCCCTGGACGCCGAGGAGGCCCGAGTGTCCAGACCCACCAAGAGCGTAGACATGCGCATCATGGGTCTGGACGACTCCGTTAGGGTGGAGGAAGTAGTGGCCGCCATCGTCAGGGCGGGAGGGTGCACGACCGATCAGGTCCGGGCGGGCACCATCCGCGCTGACAGCACGGGCATGCAAGCCGTCACGGTGAGCTGTCCCGTGTCGGCGGCCAAGGCCATAACGGCCGAGGGCCGAAGGTTGTTGGTGGGCTGGGTTTCGGCCCAGGTAAAGATGCTGGAGCCCAGACCTCTGCGGTGCTACCGCTGTCACGTGGGGCACCACGTGGGGGCCTATTGCGCCGCAGAGGACCGCAGTGACCGCTGCCACCAGTGCGGACAGCCCGGGCATAAGGCCGCAGAATGCCGTGCAAAGCCGCACTGCTACGCATGTGCGGCTGCAGGTAAGCCGGCCGAGCACCGGGCTGGGGGTAGGTCCTGCGACCCCCCCGCCAAGGCCAAGGGCAAGGTCAGGCCCATCCACCCTGACGTCCTCACCGCCGCAGCCACCACCTTGGCTGCCGCCGCTGTCGCCGCCGCTCCCGCCGCGGCGGTGCCCTCACAGGGGGCTCAGGAGGAGACTGTAATGGAATGTCAATAACGACACCATTACGTCTCCTCCAGGCGAACATCAACCACTGCGCTTCCGCTCAGGATCTGTTGCTCCAGAGCATGGCGCAGTGGTCGATCAATGTCGCCGTCGTCTCCGAGCCGTACTATGTCCATCCCCGTGGAGACTGGGTTCAGGACCTAGACGGCTCGGTGACGTTAATCTCGTCGGCCGCCGCCGGTACCCCACCCCTCGAGGCTGTTGCGAGGGGACGGGGCTGCGTCGCAGCACGGTTCGGGGACATTGCAGTGGTAGGCGTCTACCTGTCCCCGAACAGATCTCTCGACGAACTCCAGGTCTCCCTTATGGAGCTAAATGTCGTCGTCGCTGGGTTTGGTACCCTCCCCGTGGTCGTTTGCGGGGACTTCAACGCCTGGAATACGGCTTGGGGTTCCCGGTACACGAACCCACGGGGTCAGATGGTGGAGGACTGGGCTTTGGAGCTGGGCCTGGTCGTCCTGAACCGGGGTTCTGTCCCCACGTTGGCGCGGATGCGGGGTGAATCAGTGGTGGACATCTCGTTCGCCAGCCCCGCTCTGTTGCCGCGTGTCGTCGACTGGCGCGTTATGGAGGAGGTGGAGACGTACTCCGACCACCGGTACATCCGGTTGGACGTCTCCGCCGAAACCTCGGCCGCGCCGGTCCGACAGAGCCCTTGCGGTCCGCGATGGGCGCTTAAGCAGATGGACCGGGAGCTCCTCCTGGAAGCCGCGACGGTACAGGCCTGGGTGCAAGCACCGGACAGGCCTGTCGACATAGACGTCGAGGCGGAGTGGTTCCGGGAGGCCATGTCGCAAATCTGCGACGCGGCAATGCCCCGAGTCCGTCCAGGGCGAGCTAAGCGCCAGGTGTACTGGTGGTCGCCGGAGATCGCTGCACTGCGCAACGCATGCAGTCACGCGCGACGCCGGTACGCTAGACACTGCAGGCGCCGCATCCGCCCGCCGGATGCGGAGGCCAGAGAGGCGGAGCTGTACGAAGGTTACAGAGAGGCAAAACACACCCTCCGAGCGGAGATTAAGCGGGCCAAACTCGAGGCCCGCGACGTGTGGCTGGGGTCTCTGAACGCGGACCCGTGGGGGCGCCCGTACAAATTGGTACGGGAGAAACTGCGCCCCTGGGCTCCCCCGCTGACTCAGAGTCTCCGGCCCCAAATCGTGGAGGGTGCGGTGAGCGCTTTGTTCCCTGCGCGAGGGGAACACTCCCCCCCGCCCATGGCTCCGCCTCCGCCAGCGGTGTCTGACGCGGACCGCAATAGCGAGGACGACGACGATACTCCAGAGGTGACCGAGGTAGAGATGAGAGTGGCGGTGCGAAGGCTGAGCGCCAAGAACACCGCCCCAGGACCCGACGGCTTACCTGGGAGGGCCTGGGTTCTGGCCATGGAGGCTCTCGGGCCTCGACTGAGAGGGCTCTTCAGCGCATGCATGGAGAGGGGCCAGTTCCCACTTTGCTGGAAGACGGGAAAACTGGTCCTCATAGCGAAGCCGGGGCGCCCTGCGGACTCTCCGTCCGCGTACCGGCCCATTGTGCTGCTCGACGAGGTGGGCAAGCTCTTTGAGAGAGTCATTGCAAACCGCCTCGTCGGGCGCCTAACACGGGTGGGGCCGGACCTTTCGGACGGACAGTTCGGCTTTCGCAGGATGCGCTCTACGGTGGACGCCATCATGCGCGTGCGAGCCCTCACGACGGGGGATGCGGTGTCCCGGGGCAGGTGTGTCGTGGCAGTGTCCTTGGACATTGCCAACGCCTTCAATTCCCTGCCCTGGAGTACGATCCGGAGGGCACTCCGGTACCACCGGGTGCCCGAATACCTCTGTCAAGTGGTCGAGGCTTACCTGTCGGACAGGTACATTGTCTACCCCGGTCACCAGGGAGACTGGAAACGTCGAGAGATGTCGTGCGGTGTTCCGCAGGGGTCGGTACTAGGGCCACCCTTGTGGAACATCGGGTACGATTACGTGCTTCGAGGCGACTTCCCTGACGGGGTCAGCGTGGTCTGCTACGCAGACGACACGCTGGTTCTAGCGCAGGGAGAGTCATACCAGGCGGCGGTCGCTCTAGCGACACGCGGGGTTGCGATGGTCGTTGATAGGATCCAGGAGTTGGGACTCGAGGTGGCGCTTCACAAATCCGAGGCGATGTGTTTCCACGGTCGCCGCTCTCGGAACGCGCCGCCATTGAGTTCCCAACTAACGGTAGGAGGAGTTCACATCGGTGTCGGGTCGACGATGAAGTACCTGGGACTCGTCCTCGACAGCCGGTGGAATTTCGTGGAGCATTTCCGACGTCTGGCTCCCAAACTCAACCGGGCTGGGGCTGCGCTCAAGCGGCTCCTGCCCAACCTTGGGGGTCCAGACGCCTCCTGCCGGAGGCTCTACGCGGGGATCGTTCGGTCCATGGCCCTCTACGGGGCGCCGGTGTGGGCGCCATCGCTGAAAAAGCGACCGGCGGCCATACTGAACGCCTGCCAGAGGGTCATGGCGATAAGGATGGTGCGCGGATACTGCACGGTCTCCCGCGAAGCGGCGAGCCTTCTGGCTGGCCTACCACCGTGGGATCTGGAGGCAACAGTCCTTGCACACATGCACGATATGCGCGTGGAGATGCAACGCCGGGGTGAAAGTCCGCTGCCGCGACAGGTCACGGCATGGCGGACAGAGCTCCGGCGGGATCTTATGGTGAAATGGCGTCAACGACTATCGCAACCCAGTGCTGGGCACGCCACAGTCGTGGCGGTAAGTCCCCTCTTTGAGGCGTGGCTGGAAAGACCTCACGGCGTCCTTACCTTCCGCATGACGCAGGTCCTTACCGGACATGGTTCGTTCGGGAGTTTCCTGCACCGGATTCGTGCGGAAGTGACGCCCGGGTGTCGCCACTGTGCGGAATGCCCGGAGGACACGGTGGAGCACACAGTCGAGGTGTGCCCTGCTTGGGCGGAGCATCGCCGTGCCCTCGTGGGGGCGATCGGCGGCGGAGACCTCTCGCGCCGGGCCTTGGTTGAGGCCATGGTCCGGAGCGAGGAGGAGTGGCAGGCGGTCGCCGACTTCTGCGAAGCAGTAATGCTCGCAAAGGAGGAGGCCGAACGCATCAGGCAACGGCGTTATCGCCTCCGCCGCCGCCGCCGGGATTCTGATCCCGATTTCCGGCCACCGTAGGCGCGGGCTTGCGGACAGTGAGCAATGGGTAGTTCGCTGTCCGGCAGTCCGGTAACTGTCCGGACCAAGCCCAAGTCGTCGACGGCGCGCACTGTTCCCGCGCGCCTCAAGGAGTTGTCAGCAACAGCAGGGACCCAGCCGGGTCGAAGCCTACTGGGGCCAGGGTTATCCGAAAGGGCGCTCGAGCCCCGGTATGAAGGCTAGAAGGAACGGGGTGGGTCTTTTAGTCAGTAAGAGTCTGACACTATCTCCCGCTCCGCCCAAGAGCGGGGGATGTCAATGCATGATTTTTTCCCACCATAAAAAAAAAAAAAAAAAAAAAAAAAGGTGTGTTGCGTGGGAGGCCGTATGGTGGGGTAGCCCTTCTATGGAGAAAGAGTGCGTTTAGTGTCGTCGAGGTTATTAAGTGTAACAGTCTACGTATTGCGGCGGTTAAATGTATGAGTCAGTGTCAGTCAATGCTAGTGTTCACAGTGTACATGCCTACGGACTGTCAAGACAATTTATCAGAATTTACTGCGTGTCTATCGGAGATGAATGCGGTAATTGACGATTGTAATGTAGATACAGTATTTATTCTGGGCGACTTTAATGCGCATCCGAAGGAATTGTTTTTTAGTGAAATGATGGATTTCTGTAGGGAACAATGTTGGTCATGCGCGGACGTAGATCTTTTAAGTGGGCTGAACACTTATACATACCTAAGCGAGGCTCATGGAACTGTCAGATGGTTAGACCATTGCCTGGTTACGTCAATGGCATTTCAAACAATTGAAAGTATTAAAGTATTGTATGAAGTGTCATGGTCTGACCACTTCCCAATGGAAATTATTTGTAATCTTAAGAGTTTGCCTAGAAAAACAGTTGTAAACAAAGTCGTGAATAATAAAATAGTATGGGGAATAAGGGACTACGAACAAATTTGTAAATATAGGGAGTTATGTAACGAGGCATTACGAAAGATAGACTTTCCAGTGGAATTGCGGGATTGCTGTGACCACATATGTGATAATGTAGATCATAGGAACATAATTATTGCAATGTACGCGAACATTAAGTCTGTCCTGAGTGATGCCTCTGAAAAAACTCGAAGTGTCAGTAAGAGGAAGAAGAGAAAGTGTATTGTAGGATGGAACAAGCATGTAAGTGAATTTCATAGGAGGGCTCGGCTTAGTTTCAGTAACTGGGTTTTACTAGGGAAGCCGCGTGCAGGACCACATTACGTAGATATGTGTGAGAAACGTAAAAAGTTCAAGAAAAAATTAAAATGGTGCCAGGATAATGCCGAGCAAATAAAAATGGACATACTGGCAGCAAAGCACAAGGCTAAAGATTTTTGCAGTTTTTGGAAAAATACGGGGCATCTGAACCCTGGGCCGAGCATTCCTGTGAGTGTTGATGGTGTAGTAGGTGATCAAAATATTGCAAATGTTTTTAGGGATCTGTTTACTGTAGAACCAATGCCCTGTGATAGTGAAAACTTATGTAAACCAGACATCAGACCTGGTGATAACTATACTCGAATTATGCCAGTAGATGTGCGGAATGTCATAATAAAGATGGAACGTGGAAAGTCACCAGGTCATGACGGCATAAGTATAGAACATTTGCGATACGCAGGTGTACATCTGCCCAGAGTCTTGAGTCTTTTGTTTAACTTTTGTGTAGGTCACTCTTTTATTCCGGATGATTTGTTGAAAACAGTAGTAGTTCCTATAGTAAAGAACAAAACTGGGGATCCATCAGACAAGCGTAACTACCGCCCGATATCATTGGCCACTACCGTGGCGAAGGTCCTCGACAGTCTCTTGAACGCGCAGCTGAGTAAACACCTTCAGATCCATGACTTGCAGTTTGGTTTCAGACCCAACCTGTCTACGGAAATGGCGATTATGTGTCTGAAACAAACTGTAAGGTATTATACTGACAGGAATACACCGATATATGCGTGTTTTCTTGATCTGTCGAGGGCGTTCGACCTGGTTAATTATGATATTCTGTGGCATAAACTACTTGAGGAAACCACTGTGCCGAGGGAGACGGTATCCCTCCTCAAGTACTGGTACAGTAATCAAAAAAATGCGGTCAAATGGGTCAGCTCGCTTAGTCAGGAATATCCTCTGAAATGCGGTGTCAGACAAGGTGGGTTGACTTCTCCGAGTTTGTTTAACTTATTTGTTAATCAGCTGATTGGCAGGCTCAGCAGAGCTATGGTCGGGTGTTCGATAGACGGAACCATGATAAATAATATTAGTTATGCGGACGACATGGTTCTGCTGAGCCCGTCAGTGAGTGCGCTTAGAAGACTTCTGGGCATTTGTGAAGCGTATGCTACGTCGCATGGACTCAAGTATAATGCTAGTAAGAGTGTCTTCATGGTGTTCAAGGCGGGGAACAAAGCTCCATCAAATGTGCCACCAATTAGGATCGGGGGGGCGTCACTAGTAAGGGTGACTGAAGTAAAATACTTGGGTCACATGCTGACGGATCGCCTACAGGATGATGCAGACTTGGAGAGGGAAAGGAGGGCGTTGGCAGTCCGCTGCAATATGTTGGCCCGCAGATTTGCACGTTGTACTACAGATGTAAAACTGTTACTTTTCAGAGCCTTCTGTCAGTCATTCTACACGTGCAGTCTGTGGATCAGCTATACGCGGCGGGCTTTCAATGCCTTGCGTGTTCAGTACAATGACGCTCTGAGGGCAGTTTTGAGGAAACCCAGGTACTGCAGTGCTTCAGAAATGTTTGCGGCAGCTTTCATCGATGATTTCTTCTCCATCATTAGGAAAAGAACTGCGTCGATGATGAGCAGGGTCCGGGGTAGCACCAACACTGTCCTCAGAACGTTAGCGTGCAAAATAAACGGTCCGTTTACTGTTTACTGGGCGAGTGTTCACTTACTCAGGAATAGGAAATAGACTGTAATCTAATTAATATAATGATCTTGATTCTGTACTAACAAATTACTAACACCCTGTTATTTGTATTTTTTTTTTTTTTTTTTGTATTTTTATGTGTTCTACTAACAACCTTACTAACTTTTGTTTTGTTAAAAATGTATGGACGAATGTCTGAAATAAAGATATATTATTATTATTATTATTATAAAGCTGAAGAATTTTTTTTTTTCAGGTTCGCAGGAATTTCTGGTTTGAATTGGAAAATTATTTCAGTGGAGGATAGTCCATTTATCGAAGAAGGCTGTAAGCTACTCGTCTCTACACTTAATATTATAAAAAGGTAAAGTTTGTTTTTATGTTTTTTTGTTTATAGGTTATTTTTTATGTACGTGAGTGAAGCCGCGGGCAAAAGCTAGTATATAATACACTACAACCCATGGGAGTGGAGCAGTAACCAATGATGCGGGTAAAACCTAGTGATACAGGCTAGTGTAAGTACATTTAAAAATAAACGATTTTAATTTTTATAATAATATTGTATTAATTGTTAGTAAAAAAGCCAGCCAAGTGCGAGTCGGATTCACGCATAAAAAATCATGTTTGTTATAAATATATGGGGCCCCATGTAACATATACTTAAATATGTATCTTGTTCTGTTTTTAGTATTTGTTGTTATTGCGGCAAAAGAAATGAATACATCATCTGTGAAAATTTCAACAGTCTGGCTATAGCGCTATTTTTACAATTCTCTTCTTAATACCAAGCTGGATTTTTTTTTATGTTTCAAATATTTTTGTCAAATAATCTCATAGAAAAACACGTTTGAAATCGTAAGTTTCAGTCAGATTCGGTTTTTTTTTTATTGAGCCAACTAATATATATCGTGTTTTCATTTTTACCAAGCGCTTGGTAGTATAGTCAATTTTAATAAAATAATTTTTCATGGTGGTCTCTTTTATATTTGTCTCAGTGGTCTCTTTTATTTTATATTTATATTTGTGGATTTCCAGAGATCCAAAATGTTCTAAATGAGGAGAAGCTCGCCTTAATGAGATAACAGTATTAGCAATACTTTATTCCGACTGAACATGATCATCGGATCACAGTTATCAAAGGAAAGACCGTCTCACTGGTTTTCACACTCACTGTTAAAATGTAACACGCTTTGTGAGAAAAGGTCTGTATCCCAAACACAGGCCTCCTCTGTACGAGGGAGAGGGCCGTAATCAAAGGCCAAGTGCGGTCTAAGAAGTCTTTGATGTTATAACTTTTTTTTTTCAAAATGGTGAAACCACCATAACACTCTATATCTTTTTGTTTCACTTCCATTGAAAGCTCTGAATTGAATAATTAACATTACCTTTACCTTAAACCCCACAGTACATTACTTATGACGCTTATGACGCTGACTATAATCCGGCTCGAAGGACCATAGTTTAAATTACTTTAAAAGGTAATTAACAGGTATGATCGACACTACTATCTTGTTACCTAGCCTTTTTCTAAACCTTTACATTCTTTGGCTTCCAGTCTAACCTGGTACATCGCCTAATATGATCTTGGTAATACTTGTAGAGGCGCTTTTAAAGCACCTAGACTGACAGGATAATAATAATAGCTCACACATAGGTTTATAGCTCAATTTAGGTATACGATGTATTTTTTTTTTAATAGATACTTTTCGAAGTTACCTTTTTTAGATGGGAAATCATCCAATGATTTCTCCCGCTCTAGGGACGGACTAAAACTCACTCTTATATACCTTATCTTATCTTATATTCTTTATTGTATATAACACTGTACTAAAGGCCTTGTTTGCCTTTCCTGGGTTACCGGACGGCCGGACAGCGAGCTACCTACTGCTCGTCGTTCGCGAGCAAAATGTCACATGATTTACGATTTAGATACTCTGAATGACACACAATCTGAAACTTTTCTCAAGTACCGTTATACCGCTCAAATTTTCTGCATTTCAGCAAAACAACCGCCATTTTGTCCTTAACCCTAAAATCGTCCCTTCTAAACAAATGATCCTAATTATGTTACTTGATGGAAGTATTCCAAAACAATCAATTGCTGCGGCTCCCTTCCGCGTATTAACGAACTTTTGCTTTGAATTTAATTAAAGTTTGTTGGAGAGTGGAGACACTTTTTTGAACGCCAATGAATGGATTGAGCTGACTTGAGAGGGGAGGGAACTTGGGTAGCGCTCGGAAAAAAGAAGTTTTCTTTTCAGAGTTCCGTATACTAAAGATAAAATGCAACCCTAATACTAAGACTCCGCTGTCAGTCTGTCTGTCACCAGACTGTATCTCATAAACCGTGATAACTAAACAGTTGAAATTTTCACAGAATGTGTTCTCTTTTGCCGCTATAACAACAAATATGGAAGTATTTATTCCAAAACAAAAAATTGCGCGTTATTACGCGGAAGGGGTTCCGTATAATAACGAACTTTTGCTTTGAATTTAATTAAAGTTAGTTGGAGACGCTTTTTTAAACGCTAATGAATGCATTAAGCTGACTTCAGAAGGAAGGGGGGGAACTTGGGTAGCGCTAGGAAAAAGGAAGTTTTCTTTTTAGAGTTCCGTATAATAGAGGTAAAAATGCAACCCTATTACCAAGACTCCGCTGTCAGTCTGTCTGTCACCAGACTGTATCTCATAAACCGTGATAGCTAAACAGTTAAAATTTTCACAGAATGTGTTCTCTTTTGCCGCTATAACAACAAATATGAATGTATTTATTCCAAAACAATCAATTGCGCGTTATTACGCGGAAGGGATTCCGTGTAATAACGAACTTTTGCTTTGAATTTAATTAAAGTTAGTTGGAGACGCTTTTTTAAACGCCTATGAATGGATTAAGCTGACTTCAGAAGGAAGAGGGGAAACTTGGGTAGCGCTAAGAAAAAGAAAGTTTTCTTTTTAGAGGTCCGTATCCAAAGGGTAAAATGGGATCCTATGGCTATCACTCCGCTGTCCCTCTGTCTGTCCCAAGCTGTATCTCATGAACTGTGATAATAAGACAGTTGAAATCTTCTCAAAGTGTCTTTTTCTTTTGCTGCTATAAGAACAAATAGTAATAAAAACTGAATAAAACAAATATTTTCAGGTTTGTTGTGTGGGGCTCCAATACTTAGACGTGATTTTTTTTTCTGCTGTTATTTTACTACAGATGGTACAAAACCGTAAAACGTAAAACTACACAAAATGTGTACAGAATAATTAATTGTATATTCACTTTAGAAATAGATAATTAAATTCAAATAAAATAAAAATATTTAAGGGCTACTCCAAGTAAATGTAGTATCTAATGTTGTATAGATATTGGTACGGAACCATGTTGAGAACTTCTTGCGTAAGTTCGACTCCCTTTTGCTCGGTTTTTACTTATTGTGATTGAGTTTACGGAAAAGTTCGCGGGTTATCAAAAATGTAAAAAGTTTTCAATGAAAGACATTTTTTAACAAAGTTTTATCGCGCGGTATAGTATACCTACTGACCAAGACCATTCTAAATAGCTCAAACACGATGGGGTTATCTTGCTGTGCTCAGTAGTTCCTGTGGTCACTAACAGACTCCATCATCAAACCAGGTCCACCATATTAATGCACCGTCATCCAAGTTACATAGGTATGTAGCTCAATCGGTAAGGTTCACTGTTTTGTTTATATTGAGAATCCCATTTTTACGCGGGCGAAGCCGCTGGCAGAAGCTATATAGGGTGACTGGTAATTAGTGACCGATACTTAAATACGTGGTTATACTCATGACTACAAACAACTTTCCCAAAGAAACTTTTCTTTTTACTTATTCTTTTCATGTTTTATCATAATAACAAAATGCAGCTAACAGTTGATCGGTCGCAGGCGCGCGTTTTCGAATTTTATACAGCTGTTTGGTTATTGTGATAAAACGAATGAAAAGAAAGAAAGAAAAACTTTTTATATGCCGGAAAAGGCGCAAACTTAAGACTTACATACAACATATTACAAACATTTTCCATGAAAAAAAAAATTGAGTACAAAAAAAAAGTTTCTTTGGTTAAGTTGTTTGTAATCATGAGTACAATCACGTGTTTAAATATCGGTCACTAATTACCAGTCACCCTATATAGTACGCCCATAAATTAATTCTAAACTTCAAACAGCTACTAGAATGATTTGACATAAATGCCAAAAACATTGTAGCAATCACGTAGCAATTAAGCAAATTGCTATACCTTTGAGCAGACGTCGGGCTGAGTGATTAAATAAAATTGAAGAATTAATTTTTTACTGTTTTGAAAACGGTGAAGGACAACATCGTGAGGAAACCATCATGTCCTAGAACCAAAAATTGGAAGACATGTGACATTCACCCACCCGCACTGGGCCCGCGTGGTGGTTTACAGCCCATTCCCTCTCCTAGAGAGGAGGCCTGAGTCCCAGTGGGACCATTAAAAGGCTGATTATTCTATGTTACAAATCGTAGAAATGGCTATGCAACAATCTAAGTTTACATGCGCGCCTCAAGGAAATGTCAGCAAATCGTAGGAGCCCAGCAGAGTCGAAGCCTACTGGGGCCATGGGTTAAGTGAAAATGAACCCCGGGGCCCTGGAACGCAGGGCACAGAAAGATCACACGTGGGTTTAAGTCAGAAAAAGTCTGCCCTCTTACTCTGCCCTAGTGCGGGGGAAATCATTGGATGTTTTTCCACCTTAAAAACCGTGGCTCTAAAAAAGAAATGTCAACTGAGAAATACAGGTGGGTTTTAGTCAATAAAAGCCTCTTTCTCAAAGTCAAAGTCAAGTTTTTTATTTCACATAGGCCTACATGAGCACTTATAAAACGTCAGAAGCTAGTGCACGGTTCGAAATTGGTCGTTTCCTATGGAGAAGAACCGGCAAGAAACTCCATGGTTACTCTTTTAAAAAAATGGTTGTACTTACAATATTTCCATATTACAGTATTAAAAGGTATTATTTAAGAACAGTGTAAACCGGTCTATAGCGTACTCAATACTAATTCTAAAACATGCCTCCAGCTCCGCCCAAGCAATTTGCCCGCATACATAAAATAGCCTATGCCACTAAAAAAAATTTTAGCAATCGGACCTGTACTTCCAAAGATTAAAAAAAAAACATCAAACCTCTATAATATAGTGTAGATGTAGATAGTGTGGATTGCTCAGGTAGTAAATAAGTAAGGGCAAAAGATACGCGTTTAGAGTTGTGCGCGAATCCGAGTCGCACTTGCCCAGTTTTTTTTTCTAATTCAAATCTAGCTCTCCCGACAAATAAAGTAGGTACTAGGGAATGCAAACCAGTTAACCCAAAAACCGAAAAACCGGGTTTTCGGCATATTTTTAATGATTAAAAAACGCGGTCTTTTCTTACTTTCAAATGACACTATTTTTTTTAACAAACGTGGTTTTTAAACGCTGCTGAGGCTTGGTATCAGTCGTAGGTTTGTGTATCGTACCATAGTGATAGCTACATCAACTGCACACTTATTCTGTTCACGATCATAAAAAATCCAGGCCGGTCGTATGTTGTGAGAACAGGCAGTGAATGCTATCAGAGCCAGAATTAAAATCTCTTAAGGCCCAAGCGCCCGAAAAGTGCCATAAAACAGTGACTTTCTGAAGCCTACTCCTCGGTAACGGCCAGGTTAATAGGTTTGAAAAAAATATATGTTTATTAAAGATTCATGAACAACATTATCAACATTTGATTTTTTCGTGCTATTAATACTTTTGTCTAAAATAAATATTTAGCAATTTCGCAACTTTTCGCAACTTTTCGCAACTTTTCCCTACTCCTACGAAACGGCTTGGATCTTTACAAACATTTTTACACATAAAAATTGGTGGTTAAATATTCTTCAAAGTGAACATTGCATATGTAAATCAATCAATATTTCGCAAAGAAAATGGATTTAAGACCGCAAATAAATGCACAGATTTGCGTACTGCCGCCTAGGCGGATGCGAGAGGTGCGTCCACATAATTTCGGCTAGATGGTTCAAGGGACTATAAGCCTTAAGGATACAAAGTGAGTATTAGATCGTCTAATACTTATGATGTAATACTTATTTCATGCGATGCAAGAAGCCTGCAAGAAATGCTCGAACAATATTTATATATGAAAGTGAAGATGTAGTAGGTACTGTCAATGAATACCTCAAAGACGAAATTAATGACAAAAGCAGAAAAAATCCCTATCACAGTCAATGGTAAAACGATAGAATATGTTAACGAATACCGAAACCCGAATAAAACCGGTTTTTAATTTTGGTGGATTTTTAATTCCCTAGTAGGTACACAGTTACGTCTATTGTTCTCACAAATGGTTAAAAGACTTATCAGTCGACTCGACACTGACAGTGCAACTTGTCTGAGAGTGTTTGCACACATTTTGCAACTCTAGACACCGCGCCAGACCATTAGGTCCAACGATAGCGGGATCGCATGAAACTGTATTTAAAGTGTAGAAGAGTTTTTGAACAGTCATTCTTGTAGATCTTGGAGGAAGATTGATGAAACAGTTCCGCTGGTAGTTATATTTTTGGACCGTATTTTGAGGTTATTTTTCTTTTTAGGGTTCTGTACCTTTTTTATGGTGGGAAAAATCATCCAATGACAACCCCTGCTCTTGGGCGGAGCGGGAGATAGTGTTAGACTTTTACTGACTAAAAGACCCACCTCGTTCCTTCTAGCCCTCCCTTTCGGATAACCCTGGCCCCAGTAGGCTTCGACCCGGCTGGGTCCCTGCTGTTGCTGACAACTCCTTGAGGCGCGCGGGAACAGTGCACGCCGTCGACGACTTGGGCTTGGTCCGGACAGTTACCGGACGGCCGGACAGCGAGCTACCCATTGCTCACTGTCCGCAAGCCCGCGCCTACGCGTACGGTGGCCGGAAATCAGGATCAGAATCCCGGCGGCGGCGAGAACGCCATTGCCTGATGCGTTCGGCCTCCTCCTTTGCGAGCATTACTGCTTCGCAGAAGTCGGCGACCGCCTGCCACTCCTCCTCACTCCGGACCATGGCCTCAACCAAGGCCCGGCGCGAGAGGTCTCCGCCGCCGATCGCCCCCATAAGGGCACGGCGATGAGGGTTCTGTACCTCAGACGGTAAAAATGAAACTCTTATAGAAGTAAACTCTTACTTTGTTGTCCGGCTGATGTATTTTTGAATCTAATTTTTAAGCTGTTTCTTCTGGTTAAAGTATCTCCGTAGGTAAAAACGGATCCCTTATGGGTTTATTTTGTTGTCAAAATCCTATTTAAGATCTTAATGTAGTTTTCTACAAAAACTTGTTGAGATACCAAACTAAAATAAATTTTTAAATATTAACCCTTTGTGTGTCCGGAACGTGGATCCACGCGAGACACAATAAGTTTTTAATTGTGTCTCTAATTACGGCATACGAAAGGTTAAAGTCTGCTACCCGAATTAAGACATCGCTGATAACATTTAAATTTTAATTAGTAAAAAGTATCAATATACTTTGGAAAAACGACAAACTTGTTTAACTGGTAGTGTTGATATCTACTGTATTTCTTGGCATTAAACGAAAACATAGACAACTTCAAACTAATGCGAAATATAAAGAAAAAAATCTCTCTGATCTTTCAAAGGTCTGTATCCCCAGTAATTTACTCAAAGCAATCCTTCGTAACGTCGTTTCAGATTATTATTCCGCTCACCAAGCAAAATAAACAGTGAAAATAAATAGGATAAGTCTACACATTCGGATGTTCCAGTCAGCTTAATGTGGTGGCGTTAGAACTCTTCTAACTGTGAGGAACGCCCTTAACATAGATCAAAAAAACTGTAAAGATGCGAAACTCGCGTAGTAATTCTTGCCTATGTCAATGTAATGTCTTTTGTGCAATTTTTGAATTTATATTCGTTCGGTGAGATACTGGTCAAGCGCGAACCTGTCTACACTAATATAATAAAGAGGTACTACTCTGTCAAGAAAGTACCGGGAAAAGATCAATAATTCACATAATTTTTGTTACTCATCCAAATTTATTTTATCACCTTCAAAGTATGCCCCTTCAGAAATGATACACTTACCCTAAGGAATAATCTAATCATCAAAACATTTTTTAAACGCTGTTTCCGAAATTGAGTTCAGTTCTCGCCGTGAATTCTCCTTTATGTCTTCTACAGATTGAAAACGGGTGCCACGAAGTGGTAATTTGAGTTAAGGAAAAAGATAGAAGTCGGCTGAAGCCATATCTGGCGAATATGGTGACTGCTCGATGGTATTTGTGTTTGGTCAAAAGTTAGTTCACAATGATGGCCTTGTGCGAAGGCGCATTATCGTAGTGCAAAATCCAAGAATTTTCTTTCCACAAATCTGGCCTTTTTCGTCGAATTTGCTCTATTAAATGCCGCATAACGCTCAAATAATATTCTTTATTTACCGTTTGACTCGGAATTCTTACCGGAAGGTGAGAATACAAGTGGTGGTATTGTTGTGTCTCTATCTAGTCCTATTAATCAATTATTGTGTAATCACGACCATTAAAAACTAAACCCGGGTCGACACGTTACGTTCCACGAGCGCCTCGATCGATACCTGCGCAGGATTGCTCGAAAGAGTTACAGCTACCGGCACGGATCTTGAGCGCTGGCTTCAAATTGCGCAGAAGTCAATTATCGGGCCTATTTAGTGGTATGAAGTGAGACGCAGAGGCGGGGAGTGTCGGTGATTGGCTCGCCGCGCCATTGTGTCATAGACGTCACTCGTGATTCGTTCCCTGCCCTTGCTGCATGTATAAACAACGACGACGATTGGCTCGTCAATGTATGGAATGCGCAAAGCGATCCCCAATCTGACGCCGAGCGCTCAAGATTCGTGCCGGTACCTATACCGTGGCCATTGTAAAGGGCAAATGAAAGATTACGTTGGGTTTCAATCAGTAAAAGTCTGACATTCCTTTCTCCGGTAATAAAAAACTTTTTACAAAAAAAAATATAACCGACTTCCATGTTAAAAAACACTGAAAAGTATAAAATAACTTTAATTTAGGAAGTCGGTGTTAAATAACGAAGAGACAAAATTATTATAGAAACACCGACTTCCGAAATTAAAGTTATTTTATACTTTTCAGTGTTTTTTAACATTGAAGTCGGTGATATTTTTTTTTGTAAAAAGTTTTTTATTTTACACTTTTTAGTACCCCTCAGACAAACTTAAATAACTTATAGCCACAGTGCATCTCAAAACGATTCTAATAATCCCAAACACGGTTAGATTACATTAATTTATTTTTTTCCTTCTGGCTTCATCATCAGATCAGTTGAATACATCCCCCCCCCCCGCTTTTATGACAGTCAGTCATCGATCATGCAACATGTACAAAGGCGGACTTAATGCTTTAGGCATTCTCTGCCAGTCAACCTAAGGTGGTGCAGAGACTACATGGTAGGCGCATAAAAAGAAAATTTATTATGAAAACACGAGTAAAAAGTATACATATATTTAAAATACACATACATATATATTTAATATAATATACATACTACATATATATTAATATAAAGTAAGGACAGAAGTTTTGAGACGATTCTGCTATTGGTGTAGAGAATAATTCCGCTACCTCCGCTTAAATGCATACCGACTTCCGATCTTTCAATCAAAAAAAGAATTTTCATAATCTGTCCACAATTGACCGAGATAAAAAAAAACATACATTCAGCCGAACATAGAACCTCCTCCTTTTCGAAGTCGGTTAAAAGTACAAAGAAATGCAGAAATGAATGCGGTAATTAAGTACCGAGTGTAAAGATTCCTTATACCGCTTCTTCACATTTTATTCTATGTCCCTTCATACGGATGACGCAACGTGAAAATTGCTTTAAACCGGACAAAGTTCTCATGTAATCATACTTAGTGTGGAGTTCATACAGTTCCATTACTTTAAGAAATGTGTTTACGAGGTGTGCTTAGCTGGGAAAAGGTTTTACTTACTTACATGGCGGATTTCAATTAAAATAGGCATCTAATTGTAGTCCAACTGTATTCAAAAATTCACACTTAACCGTTAGTGTGAGTTGGAGTCAGACACTGAATGATCCGTATAAACTTACCAAGATAGGTGGTGTTCGATTTTAGAATCAAGTCTCGAAATCAAAATTCCAATGTATCTACTTTACGCTATTCAGAGTTTAACCTTCACTTGTGCTTATAAGAAGTTGATTCTTGCCAAATTTCAGAATTCTAGATCAACGAGAAGTAGTACCCCATAAGTTCTGATTTCCTTACTAATGTCAAAATATGCGCTATAATTTTTGTGACTGCTCCAAGGGGTAGTGGACCGCTTGGGCAGAGCACCGCCGTGTCCTCGTGAGAGCAATCGGCGGCAACGCCCTAGCCGCCAGAATCTCGATCCCGATTTCCGGCCACCGTAAGCGCGGGGTTACGGACAGCGAGCAATGGATAGCTCGCCCTCCGACTGTCCGGTAACCATCCGGACTGAGCCCAAGTCCTCGACGGCGCGTACTGTTCCACGCACGCCTCAAGGAGTTGTCAGCAAACCGTAGGGACCCAGCAGGGTCGAAGCCTACTAGGGCCAAGGGTCTGCTTCTGAAAGGAAGACTCGGCCCGGGTATGAAAGGCAACGATGGAACAGGAGTGGGTTTTTAGTCAGTAAAAGTCTGAAACGTCCTCGTGCTCCGCCCAAGAGCGGGGGATGTCATTGGATGATTTTACCAACTACAAAAAAAATGGGGTAATAGAATGAAGTATACTCTGACGTATTCGAAATAATTTTTAACTTAAGGCTTATAGTCCCTTGAACCATCTGGCCAATGTGGTCGACGCACCTCTCGTACCCGCCTAGGCGGCAGTACGCAAATCTATGCATTAATTTGCGGCCAACAGCGCCCGATAAGCGCGCGGCTGACCTTTAAATCCATTTTCTTTGCGAAATATTGATTGATTTACATTGTGCAATGTTCACTTTGAAGAATATTTAACCACCAATTTTTATGTGTAAAAATGTTTTTAAAGATCCAAGCCGTTTCGAAGGAGTAGGGAAAAGTTGCGAAATTGCTAAATATTTTTTTTAAATAAAAGTATTAATAGCACGAAAAAATCCAACGTTGATAATGTTGTTCATGAATCTATAATTAACATATATTTTTTTCAAACCTATTAATCTGGCCGTTACCGAGGAGTAGGGCTGCCATCCGTCCGGGTTTCCCCGGATTTGTCCTAGTTTGGAAGACGTCCGGGGAGCGTCCGGGCGGGGTTTCAATTGTAGTCCGGGATTTTGATTAGATCCCGTTCCCATAATTTACGTAAATAAAAGCTATGGGTTAGGTATTTCACCGCACGCACTGCCGGCGCTATTTTACTACGCAAGCGGCGAGCGGGTATGGGGCGCGTTCGACCGACGCATGGTAATGGTATGGCTTTAGTATAAATTATTATAACTTTCTGAATTTGATTTAAGATTTCAGTTCTTTTAAAACTAAAGTAAATATTGTTAATTGTATGGAAAAATAAGAAATTAAACAAGTTTTTCATTTAATTTTATTAACTGAGTAACTAATATTGGATTTGTTTATCTTTTATTGAATACCTAAGAAGGTTAAAAAATAAAGCAAAATTACTCACTTGTAGTCACAAAAACGATTAAACACACTATTTCATGCAACAAAAGAGGCTTACAATTAAAGTTCACTTCTATCAAGTACGGAGTGAAATATATTTTAATCAAGATGTAAGTAAATGAAAAAAGTATTGAAATGTCCGGGGTAAAAGCTCCAAAATCCGGGGAACCTACGCTTCCGGTCCTGGGGGACAGGTTTTAGAGATGGCAGCCCTACCGAGGAGTAGACTTCAGAAAGTCACTGTTTTATGTCCTTAATATCTCTACGTATTCTCTAGAAATAAGTTCAATTTTTGCCGAACTTTAAAAATAAAATAAAAACCATCAATGCCAAACAGTAGTGAGGTTTTTAGTCAGTAAAAGTCTGATACTATCTCCCGCTCCGCCCAAGAGCGGAGTATGTCATTATATGATTTTCCCACCTAAAAAATAGTACCAAAAGTCGTACCGAATTATATTACTGAAACAAAGCACTTATGTAAATCAGGAAAGATATGAAAGAAAAGGGAGTTAGTGATAGCGTGACGAGTGACAGGACAGAATGGAAGAAAAAAACGTGTTGCGCCGACCCCAAATAAAATGGGACAAGGGCAAGAAGAAGAAGAAGAATGTCGCGGCATCGGCCTATTACATTTTTTCAACTGAAAAACATCCACTGCTGTACGTACCTACTGTGTGTTTTGCATCCTTCACTTTCCCGCGACCTCCATCAGGTCTTCAGAAGATTCATCAACGTGCAATTTATGTAGCTTCTCTTTTGTTTTGACTGACCGACATTTTGACAATTCAAAAATGCCTGTGATTGGTCTATTTGAATTAACTGTTCTGATTTCTGATAGATCTAATATTTTGAACGTCCCACAAAAATAACAGTGAGAAATCCACCTTGACAAAACCGTAGACAGTAAGTTAAATAAAAACGCCAGCTAAGAAATCCGCTATCTTTCTTCGACAGCAACGTTACGTAAAATACCTCTTCACCATAATATCTACATTATTGACGCAAGCACCAACAGTCGTACCGAAGTATATTACTGAAACAAAGCACTTATGTAAATCAGGAAAGATAGGACCTGCGTGCTAGATATAACCTAATGTTGAATTTATTTATGTATGTATGAAAACTACTTTATTTTTCCCAGTCAGAAGATATTAGACGCGACAAGTGGACGAAGAGCAATAGATAGCTCACCGTTCGGCCGTCTGGTAACCGTCCGGACCGAGCTCGAGTCGTGGTCGGCGTGTAATATTCCAAGCGCGCCTGAAAGAGATGTCAGTGAAACCGTACGGCCCCAGCAGGGACAAAGCTTATTGGAGCCGTGGATGATGCGAAAGAGATCCCCGGGGCCCTGGAACAATGGCGAAGAAGGAACAGGAGTGGGTTTTTAGTCATTAAAAGTCTGACACTATCTCCCGCTCCGCTCAAGAGCGGAGTAAGTCATTATATGATTTTCCCACCTAAAAACAGTACCAACAGTCGTACCGAAGTATATTACTGAAACAAAGCACTTATGTAAATCAGGAAAGATAGGAACCGCGTGCCAGATATATAACCAGTAATGTTGAATTTAGTTATGTATGAAAACTACATTATTTTTCCTACTCGGGGATCGTAAGGCAATTTCCAGGCACCGTAATCGCATGCTTGTGAATGACGAGCAAAGGGTAGCTCGTAGTCTGCCTGTCCGGTAAGGACGACACACACACCTTTTTTTTTATTTTTTTTTTTTATGGTGGGGAAAATCATCCAATGACAACCCCCGCTCTTGGGCGGAGCGGAAGATAGTGTCAGACTCTTACTGACTAAAAAACCCATCCCATTCCTTCAAGCCTTCATACAGGGGCTCGAGCTGTCTTTCGAAACTAACCCTGGCCCCGGTCTTCGGCCCAGCAGGGCTGCTGTTGCTGACAACTCCTTGAGGCGCGCGGAAACAGTGCGCGCCGTCGATTCCACACACACCACAAAGACATGTCAGTAAACTGAAGAGGCCCAGCTGGGCCGATGCCTGCTAGGGTTGCGTGACCGTGAGACCGTTAAAGTGTGACCGTGGCCGTGACAACTAAAAAGCACAGCTGGGTTTTAGTTTAGTCGGTTAAAGTCTGTCACGATAATGGAGTCTCGAAAGATTTTTCCGAATCGCATTAAAACGTGACGTAACAACAAGAAATGTGCAGTTTTCAGATTTATTCCTATACTTGTGCTAGGTATAAGACCTTGCTTCATGCTAAAGAGGAGTCAACGGGTACCCTATGAATTTTGATTTCCTCGAGAGTGTCAAAATGTTTTTGGCCACATACTTAAGGCGTATAGTCCCTTGAACCATCTGGCCGAAATTATGTGAACGCAACTCTCGCACTCGCCTAGGCGGCAGTACAAAAATCTGTGCATTTATTTGCGGCCAGCAGCGCCCGGAAAGCGCTTTAAATCGATTTTCTCTGCGAGATATTGATTGATTTACATATGCAATGTTCACTTTGAAGAATATTTAACCACCAATTTTTATGTGTAAAAATGTTTCTAAAGGTCCAAGCCGTTTCGAAGGAGTAGGGAAAAGTTACGAAAAGTTGCGAAATTGCTAAATATTTTTTTTTGTGCAAAAGTATTAATTGCACGAAAAAATCAAATGTTGATATTATTGTTCATGAATCTATAATAAACATATATTTTTTCAAACCAATTGACCTAGCCGTTACGGAGGAGTAGGCCTCAGAATATCACTGTTTTATGGCACTTTTCGGGCGCTTGGCCCTTAAACCGAAATATCTTTTTTCTCGTTAACTTACAAGTTTGATTTTTCCCAGCTTCTAGGAACCGCAGACATGAGTGTGAACCGTACTGGTTCAATACTCAGAAGTAAGGACTAGGAATATATAAAACACTCGTTTATATACTTTGAAGACCACTTTTATTACAAAAGTTACAAACAGCTACAATATAGTACAAAATTCAAGTCTGGCACAGATGTCCCGAGACCACCCACCCAAAGATTCCCGCGCACATAATATTATCTTTGCACACTTCCCGCCATTTTACTTGCTTATGATTGGTCGAGAACTGTCAAAGCCTCGACCAATCACATGAAGTCAATACAACTACATTTAATTTTAAAAGTTCATAGATACGATTATAAATAATCAATAAACATATATAATTATAGGTATAATTTATAACAGCTCGGCCATCCGACTTTCAACGAGTCCCTCGTTGTTATGTATTACAAAAAAAAAAAGAAAGAAAAAAATAAAAACATTACATACATAAATAATATTTAAATTGTAAGTAACATTTTGAACATAAATTATCTCATTCATCTTTAATTTATCATATCTTAAGTTCAATTATTTTACAATAGATTTACTCCTAAATTAATTTTAGTCTGCAAGCTTTCTTGAAACAAAGAACAATAAATTTATTTATTAATCCATGACCTTGATTAATAAAACGCTTATAACCTTTAAGGGTGTCGGTTACCTGACACGCCTAGTGTAATCCATATCTTATATCGGCTGTAGGTGTGTACTGGTCCATGACCTTGACCAGTAACTATACCCACTAATGCACCAATTGCTAAAATGGGAGGCATCCTTTACCTGATACCCCTCACCAACTCATTAGTACGTGACTCTAACCAATGAATCAGTATTTACTAGTCCATGACGTTGACTAGCAAATATTTCAGCCATTAGTACATGGAATAATTTAGATGATACATGACATTAATCATCGAAACTTAAAACCATCTTAGCATTACTTTTTATTGTGACATCGACATCTCATGGTTCTTTAAATGAATACACAATGTAATCGATAGCAAAACATTTCATTAAGTGTTCCTATTTACCTGCTTATTTAATTCTATGTACAATATTCATCTTTATTAACACCAATGAATTGACCATACATCTAATCACAACCCTTCACATTCAAATTCACAACCATTAAGCTTGGATTCACAATCGGTTGAAACGGGTTCGTTAAAACAGATCCATGGAAATATTTTATCAATGCCCACAACAGCCTCGTACCTCTTACTAGTCCTGGTGAGAGGCGTGTCATCGACCACAAACCTATCGTTGGGAGCACCTTAATTTTGTAAGGGCCTTTATACTTAGGTTCGAGCTTCTTAGATTGCCCTTCTATTCCCGACACAGCTCTTACTACTCTAACCAAATCACCTTCTTTGAAACGCATTGCCATTTTTCTGTACCTATCATACCGCTCCTTATCTTTATCTTTTTGTATCCTAATAAGCTCATCGGCTGTAGCCATAACATCTTCCAAACTCTTCCCAACCTCGGACGTAACTTCGTTTATTTCGTCGTTTAACAGACCTTCAGATGGATTGGTTAGATTTCGCCCGAAAAGAAGCTCCGCTGGAGTCTTTTTGGTGGTGGCAAGTACAGTGGTATTGATACCCAACTGTATGTTAGGTAAATCTTCGTTCCTTAAACCATTTGTTTTATCGTGATTCATTGCCCCGAGCGCTGCAAAATGGCGCGGTTGTACCGTTCCACTTGGCTTTTCGTTCGGGTGTGGCAACGACATTAAGCACGTGCTTTATACCACATGATTGAATAAACGTGTTAAACTGTCTACTAGTGAAACTTGTCCCTTGATCTGTAATCAAACGGGTTGGCACGCCGAAGTAACTAAAATGCTCTCTCAATACCCTAATGCTGGTGAACGATTTGGTATTTCGCACAGCGTTGATATCAACAAATTTAGTAAACGCGTCTATGATAACTAGGATGAATGTATTGCCATGCCTGGTGCGTATAAAAGGACCGAGATGATTCGCATGTATGGTCTGGAACAGTATAAAAGCTTTAGGGAGGGGGTGTAGTTCACCGGGCCTGGAACCACCTGGCAGCTTGTGATGTGCGCACTGAAGGCAAGCCGAGACGTACTTTTTTTTTTTACAAACCTTCTCATCTTTGGAAACCAATAAGTAGCTTGCAAGCGTGCCAAAGTTTTGTCAAACCCACAGTGTCCCACGTCATCATAATTGGCCTTTAGTAGTTGCCACCTGGTAACACTCGGAACAACCCAAGGAATAGTATTTTCGTCAATCCTATGATATAGCCGTCCATTTACAAGCTTGTAATTTTTGAATATGTCAGTGGCATCTTTACATTTGGAATCGCCTAAAACATTCGCGATATTCTTAATGTCTTCGTCCGTCTGTTGCACCTTGCTAGCAAATCGTCAGTACCTACAGAAAGTATGTCTAAAACGTGATTATCAACTGGAATACCACCGATCGCAAGCCTACTAAGGGCATCTACGTGTGCCATTTTGTCGCCAGGGCGGTATTCTATTGAAGAACTGCAGCCACCAGCGAGCAATTCGTGGGATTAAGTCGCGTTTGCTCAAAGTTGTACGCAAAGCGTTGCAGTCCATAATTATGGTGAATCTAATACCAAGTAAGTAATGCCTAAACCTAATGAGGCTATAAGAAATAGTAAACTACCTGATAATAAGTCTAACTGATCGTCGATACGAGGGAGAGGATAGTGTTCTTTGTCTTACTATTTAGTGCACATTAGTCTACACATAACCTCTTTTCCCAGACTTTTTGTTAACTAGTACTATAGGGCTTGCGTACGGACTGTGAGACTCCCGTATAATGCCGCTTTCTAAAATTTCCTTGATCATTTCTTAAACTAGCTGGAGTTCAGTAAAGGACAACCGGTATGGGCGGTAAACGACAGAACCGGGATCATCTAATTGAATCACCATTTCAGTTGTCATTGTAAATCTAAGATCTTTTAAACTACTAGAAAAGCAATATTTTTATTTATCTAACGTTAAAAAGCGTTTAATGACTCCTTTTGACTCTTTGCTAAATTGCCTCCGCAGCTGTTTGGTGCTTCATCTATGGATGACTGTTCACTAAAACCCAATTTTTGAACGTTTAGACTCTCGGTTAAAGTATAGCTCCTAGTTATAAGACTACCCTTTTCTATAACTAGATGGTTGTCACTGATATTCTGAACGAGAATCCTACCCGCGCTGTATGTTAATTGATACTCGCCGGGCAACAAGTAATGTTCGTACCCTTCAATATTGCGCACGGTTCCATTCACGTAAATTTTTCCCGAGAAACAATTACACGAACTAACTGGGATCGCCTTTAATTCGCCGCGCCCTATGCGCGTCTCCTTTGTACATATATACAAGTGGAAAAGTCAAAGCGGACTGCTCACTAACCCGCTGGAAAACGACATCAGATTCTGTCTTTACTATTTTGACCGAGACTTTCGGTGAAAGTGTGGCCTAGTAGTATAGGGAAATTTATTAAATAATCATCTACTACCAATATCTCCACGTGATTTTCTACTACAATATTGCTTTTGATTTATCGTTGGTACTTTGCTTTGTCCCAAGGCACTCAGTGTGTTTATGTCCTAGTAAATTACATTTAGAGCATTGAATCCTCGGTTTTGGGCAACGAAAGAATGGGTGACCGGATTCTTTACAATTGTAACAAACCATACTAGATCCGGTTGAATTTCGGGAGTCGCGTTCTTCTTTATTACTGGTAGATATATTATTTTGTGATCGCCTGTCTCTGTCCTTAACCTTCTGCTGCTCGTTTGTGGACCTATCCCCTACTTTTACTGTTTTTAAAAATTTAAGAAGTGTTTCCGGTTCCGTAAATTCAGCTCCTTGTGCTCCCAACCTAACACCACGATCTTCTATTCCTGCTATGATACAGTCAACTGCCCGTTTTCCTGATATTTCGCAACGATTTAGGAGATTAATTTTGGTATAATAATATAATTCTAACGACTCCCCATAACGAACCTTTTTATTCAGCATTTCCATTAGTAAGTCTGCATAATTATCCCTAGTTGGAAAAGATTCCTTCAGCTTTAGCTTCCACTCCGGCCAAGAAAATAGTAATGAAGGTAGACCTTGATACCAGGATTTAGCTACCCCTGTTAATTTCGGTAGGGCATAGTGGACTACTTGTTTATCGTTCCAACCATAGATCTGTGCACATTCGTCAACCTTATGAAGCCACGTATCAACCGTTTGTTCCTTACATAACGGGTCAAAATCAGGAATTACATTATTTAAAACAGGATACCTATCGCGATCACTTGTATTATTCATACCCTTAAGTGCAGTAATAAAGTTCTGAATAAACAGATTATTATTCAACTCACGCTCACGATGCGTTTCTTCATGGGATGGTGTACGCAGGCGAGAAGTTCTGTTCCTAGGTGAATGCTCGTGTTCTGCGTGGCACGTCTCATGCCGCCCTGGAGTGCGCGACCGGGTCCTGGAGTACTTAGCATGACGACTTGCCTTTCTTGAATAGTGTGGTCTTCTTTTCGAGCGCCTGGACCGCGACCGACGGTTTCGGCTGCCACAATTTTCCTCAGTTGCACGCTTATGCTCTCGACCCCGGCTGCGACTTCGAGTTGCATCACGACATCGTAGTGGCGGCGTCAGCAACATGCGAGGAGTCCCTTTAGGTCCATCACGTTCTCTTCGAGAATTAGAGCCATGTTCATCCATGTTCTCGAGCCTCAACATGTAATAATAAATAAAAAAAACACCTGAGTTAATAAACCATAACTATATTAAACTTGTAAACAAGATGTTTATTAATTTTCACATACTGTATTATAGACCATCAAACATGTTCATCTCCAGGGAGTACCCTGGCACGATAAACATGCATAGCTAACCATATAGACCTCCGGAATGTCTCCGTTACGGTAAATACAGTTCGATATCTGAAGTAATTAAAATAAGACGAGAGAAAAATACGTTATAGTGATAAACCTGTAGCCTATTTTTTTTCACATTAATGTAAATTTCAATAATATCACTAAGAGATTTGCAGCCATTTGCAGCACAATTAAAATGAAATTTAAAAAAAAAACACTTACGTTTTCTCGGTACGCCAAATACTTAAGCGTGTCTCGTTTCGTGTTTCGTTTTATCGTTTTGTGGGCACTAGGCTGTTAATCCCACTTCTGAGATGTGAACCGTACTGGTTCAATACTCAGAAGTAAGGACTAGGAATATATAAAACACTCGTTTATATACTTTGAAGACCACTTTTATTACAAAAGTTACAAACAGCTACAATATAGTACAAAATTCAAGTCTGGCACAGATGTCCCGAGACCACCCACCCAAAGATTCCCGCGCACATAATATTATCTTTGCACACTTCCCGCCATTTTACTTGCTTATGATTGGTCGAGAACTGTCAAAGCCTCGACCAATCACATGAAGTCAATACAACTACATTTAATTTTAAAAGTTCATAGATACGATTATAAATAATCAATAAACATATAAATAATTATAGGTATAATTTATAACATGAGTATATGGTTTTAATTTAAATTCGATACCTTGATGCGTTTCTGAGTTTAACTTAAAAGAAAGACAGTCGGACAACAAAAAGGGTTCCGTTTCCTTTTGAGGCACCGAACTCTAAAAAAGGAATTTAGTCGCGTATTAGAAGCGAATATGCATTTTTATTATCTCCAATAATCAGTACAATTGTGCTAAAATAAACTAAAGATACACTGATTTGTCCTTTAGTTTGTACCTACAGGTAAGAACAAAAAACTCACAGATTGCTAATCCTCCGCCCCATAAGATTAAACCCGTCAAAAGCAGGTCCAAATCAGATACTAACCTTATTAATCATTTTTTTCCTAAGTCCCTTTTCGTTTCAGGATGTCCCAACTCTACGCCATATCTCACATCTTTACCCTCCGCAAGTTCCTTATGGCCCGAATTTGGGATATAGGGCTGCGATTCCAACCGGTATTGTGAACCTACCAAGAACCGGACTTTGATAAAAAATTTTTGGAAGTCTTCCGTATGTTTGTAAAGGATTTTTGCAAAAGGTCACTCAATCGCGATTACCTTTTTTTTTCAAAGGGGCGAATACGGCCTATGTAAATGTATTCATTTATAATGAAAAACAAATCTGAAGCGTGCCCGAACAAACCACATGGAAATTATTAGGAATTTTGTCGACCACCCAAAATGTATTAACAAACAAAAAAATAATTGGCTTTTTGCAAACATGATACAAAAAAAGAGTTATGTAATAAACATTTTCACAAAGAGTAAAAATAGTCTAAATAAAAAAGCAAAAAGATATTGCATCGGCCGGGAATCGAACCCGGGCCGCCCGCGTGGCAGGCGAGCATTCTACCACTGAACCACCGATGCTCATACCTACGCGACGAAAATAGCTAACACTACAGAACTCTAAGCATAGAAATAATGAAGATGTGAATGTTGCGCAAGAAATCACCTTTCACTACTATTAACATGATTGCGGAATTACAAATGCAGCGAGGAATTACTAATACGTACGAATGGATAACATCACCAACTGGTTACTTGTTTTCTAAGATATTTTAAAGTGAGAGTGGCACCCTATTAATGCAGCTGACTGTACCTTCTTTCTTCCATCACTCAACAGGTCATCGGTTTTGTCTGGTATAGTCATACGAGGTGATTAGGAACGCATGGGTGAATAAGACGTTGCAATCCTGTGCTGGTCACACCGTATAATTATGGCGGTAAGTCCCCTCTTTGTGAAGTGACAAGTTCTAACCGGACATGGTAAGTTCGTAAGTTTTCTGCACAGGATTAATGCGGAAGAAACGCCCGAGTGTCACCATTGTGTGGACCGCCCGGAGGACACGGTAGAGCATACGGTAGAGGTGTGCCCCGCTTGGGTAGAGCACCGCCGTGTCCTCGTGGGGGGCGATCGGTGGCAACCTCTCGCATCGGGCCCTCGTACAGGCCAAGGTCCAGAGCGAGGAGGAACGGGCGGCGGCCGCCTCCTTCTGCGAAGCAGTAATGCTAGCAAGGGAGAGCCTAACGCGCGAGTGAAATATCCCGATCTCCAGCCACCGTAGGCGTAGACTTGCGGACAACGAGCAATAGGTAGCACGCCGTCTAGTCGTCCGGTAACCGGCCGGACCGAGTACAAATCTGACACGCCTTCCCCCTTAGCCTACTGGGGCCAGGGTTATCCGAAAGGAAAGCTTGGTCCCGGTACGAAAGGCACGAAGGAACGGGGTGGGCTTTTAGTCAGTAAGAGTCTGACACTGTCTCCCGCTCCAAACACGCTGTCCCCCCTTCGCCCAAGGGTGGGAGAAGTCATTGGATTTCTGAACTAGCATAATAACATAGTATGTAGCATAATCAGTCTTTTTAATGTTCCCACTGCTGGGACTCAAGCGTCCTCTCTTGGAGATGGAACGGGTCGTAATCCACCACGCGGGCCCAGTGCGGGTTGAAATGTTCGAATGTCACATGTCTTCGAATTTTTGGTTCTAAGCAGGCCGATTTCCTCACGATGTTTTCCTTCATCGTTTTTGAGAGTAGTGGTGACGAAATATTACACTTAATAATGCGCCTGGCTGGGTTTATACCCGCGACCTACGACTTGTAAATCGGAGACATTACCACCCGGCCACCACTGTTCTGTTTGTTGTTGCACCAAGAATGCAGGGAACTTTAACTTCGCGGGACTTTTTTTTGGTGGGTAAAAATCATCTAAATGACACTATTTTCTGCCCCGCCCCTGGGCGGAGCGGAAAATAGTGTCAGACTCTTACTGACTAAAAAACCCACCGCGTTCCGTCTTGCCTTTCACAAAGGGGCCGAGCCTCCCTTTCGGAACTAGACCCTGGCACCAGTAGGCTTCGACCCAGCCGGGCCTCTACTGTTGCTGGCAACTTTTGCAATTACTCGCCGTCCGCAAGCCCGCGCTTGTGGTGTCAGAAAATCGGGATCGGAATCCCGGCGGCGGCTGGGGCATGAGCGCCGCCGCCGTTACCTGATGCGGTCGGCCTCCTCCTTTGCTAGCATTATTTCTTCGCAGAAGGAGGCGACCGCCTACCACTCCCTCTCTCTCCGGACCATGGCCTGTACCAAGGCCCGGCGCATTAAGGTACGAAACCCTAAAAATACTCAAATTGCGAAACCTACGTCAGAAGTTAGTGTACTGAAGAGCAGAAAACATAATTAAATTATAACAAACATTATAATTCCAGCGTCCCTCGTAATTTAATTAAACAATCTGCAACAGATTGGAGGATATTAAATTTTTCAATGTGCAAAATGATAAACTTTTTTAATAATGTTCCTTGAAGATATAATAAGCTTGAGTAATGAAAATGTAAACTAAACATGTTTTTCTTTTTAGTTGACTATATGTTTTTTATGCCTTGTTGTGTTTGCATTTAAAAAATAAATTTACAAACGTTCTCTACAGTTCTGAGCTGCTTTATCGTAACGAGAATGCTACATGGTAGCCCACGAACTTCAAATGTTCGAAAGTTATTTTCAAGCAGCAGTTTAATATCGGAGGAGGCCTGACTCCCAGCAGTGAGAACATAAAAAAGGCTGATGATGATGATGATGATCGGACAACTGGTAACAAAAATTAGGTTTATACTCGTATTTATACACTGTTAAATTTTAATCGTTTTAATCCCGTGGAGGGTCGATACAGTACATGAAACACCATCGATTTGTAAAAATAAAATTAAAAAATAAAGTACCTTTTTTTCAAAACTCGTAATAATTAACGCATTTACGAAATTAATTTCTTTAAGAAAACGTCAGCTGAGCGAGTTCAATGACCTGTAGGTAGTTTGTAAGCAACGTCGACTATTAACTACAGGTCATTGAACTGACTCAGCTTATATTTTCTTAAAGAAATTAATTTCTTATACGAGTTTGTAGGTAGTTTGTAAGCAACGTCGACTATTAACTACAGGTCATTGAACTCACTCAGCTTATGTTTTCTTAAAGAAATTAATTTCTTATACGAGTTTTGAAAAAAATGTACTTTATTTTTTAATTTTATCTTTACAAATCGATAGTGTTTCATGTACCGGATCGACTCTCCACGGGATTAAAACGATTAAAATTTAGCGGTGCATATATGTATTTGTTATTGTAATCATCAATGCAATGTTAATTATTTAATTGGCAAGAAATAAAAGGCTTTTTTATTTTATTTTTATTGTAATCGATACTAAACTGTAAATTAAAAAAAACACGCATAAAAAAAAAGCGTACGTAACAACCTTTCGATATTTTATAGGATGCATTTTGGAGAGTAGGAATTACATGACTTGATTCCGCCATCATCTTTCTACCATCGGAAAACCTTTTTTTTATGGTGGGAAACAATCATCCAATGACAACCCCCGCTCTTGGGCGGAGCGGGAGATAGTGTCAGACTCTTACTGACTAAAAGACCCACCCCGTTCCTTCTAGCCTTCATACCGAGGCTCAAGCGCCCTTTCGGATAACCCTGGCCCCAGTAGGCTTCGACCCGGCTGGGTCCCTGCTGTTGCAGACAACTCCTTGAGGCGCGCGGGAACAGTGCGCGCCGTCGACGACTTGGGCTTGGTCTGGACAGTTACCGGACGGCCGGACAGTGAGCTACCCATTGCTCACTGTCCGCAAGCCCGCGCCTACGGTGGCCGGAAATCGGGATCAGAATCCCGGCGGCGGCGGCGGCGGCGGCGGCGGCGGCGATAACGCCGTTGCCTGATGCGCTCGGCCTCCTCCTTTGCGAGCATTACTGCTTCGCAGAAGTCGGCGACCGCCTACCACTCCTCCTCGCTCCGGACCATGGCCTCAACCAAGGCCCGGCGCGAGACGTCTCCGCCGCCGATCGCCCCCACGAGGGCACGGCGATACTCCGTCCAAGCAGGGCACACCTCGACTGTGTGCTCCACCATGTCCTCCGGACATTCCGCACAGTGGCGACACCCGGGCGTCAACCATCGGACAACCTGACGTTCGGTGAGTATCTAACCTTCCGCTTTTAACACCTCTACGGCCCGGACTAAGCGTTTCGCCTCGTCGTTTATACCGCGTTCATCAAAGGACTGGAACAATTTGCCTGCTGCGGTCTTCCCATCCTATTATAATTTAGGTGTTTTCAAGCCTAGAGTGAATAGGCTCTTAATAAACTAGCGCGCCTCACCATCAACGATTGCATCACTGCTTACCATCAGGTGGGATCGCAGTCAAGCACTGGTTTATATAATTTAAAAAAAACCTTTTGGCTTTCACATGGCACCCTGAAGCACTGACTTTAAAGCATGCCTATTAAATTGTCATTACCCATAAATTCGTACTCTGCGGCGAGCTGCTGAAAAGTTCTGATTACCCACAGCGCAACGTGCCAGCGTCTGCAGCATTCGGATGAATTATAGCTTTAAAGGGAAACTTCTAATAGCGTCAGAAAATCTCTAGATCGGTGGTCCTTGAAACCGGCCATAGGAGAACTGGAGAACTGTTTTGTTAACACATTACACTAATTCTATGAAAGGTAATTACGATTGCGACAGCAAAGAGATCGAAGACAAACCGAAATACAAGCAAATGTTGGTTTCTTGAATAATAAGCCTATCGCCAAGTGGCAATAGGCAGGGCACATTGCTTGCAGAACAGATGATCGATTGGGAAGAAAGGTTCTAGAGTAGCAACCACAAAGGTATCGGAAGACGCAGCATTGATAACACTCCGACAGTCCGACGAGGTGGACCCATGACCTGGTGGTCGCGGGAATCCGGTAGATGTAAGACGCACAGGACCGGCCGTTATGGGGAGAAATATGTCCAACAGTGGACACATTTCGACTGAAGTGATGATGATAATGATGAAGCATGTCGTAAGTCTTCTAGATTTATTGTGAAGAGGCCACAGACACTACATAACTTTATTAATATTATAAAGTCACAAACAAACCTACAATATTTTACATTATTTCCATGAGTAGAGAAAGGCAGTGTCAGGCTTTTACTGACTAAAAATCACCCGAGCTCTTTCAGTTGCCATTGCGTTCTAGACCGCGGTAATCGACCAATACCGCAACTTTCCCATAGCAATAATGAAAATCGAACTCTGCCAGAATAGCCCAACCGATACCTTCACAGCCTCCAGAGGTAATTTATGGCAAAAACTTAGAAGGAATAAAAAGGCAGCATCTGTGAATGTTTTTATGAGTCCCTACTTGTTTAGCTAGCATTATAGTTTAGTCTCGTAAAATATTAGGGTGCGATCATTGGGTCGTACTTGTCAGGTAGTTTACGAGTATTTTAGTGGAAGTAATTTGAGGGTAGCAGGTAAAGTTGTGGAGTTAAATCTAGGTAATAGAAAATAATGAGGGGATATGTTTGCGTCAATTTTCATCCGTCGGGTAAAGTGTTACTCTTTGGTGACTGTTCTTTAACCGACTTCAAAGAAAAGACCTCTTGTTACCACAGAACTCCGTCATTTATGAATTAGCAAAATTATTTTTTTCATCTAAATGATTAGTCCCATTTTTGTCAGAAACCCGCTTTGAAGATGATTTCTATGAGGAATTGAGGAAATTTCTCAAATATTAAAGACATACTTATAGTAATTGTGGTACTTTCTTCGAGAACTCAAGCGTTGAAAATATCATTTGATGAAATGGAACTGATGAAGAATACCACAAATGGTCAACGGAACTACACATTCACATAAACGTCTCACAATATGACAAAAAGCAAATTAATAAAAAAAAAAAAATTCTTCTTTTATCATTGATAGACTTGTCAAACGCGAGCCTATCTCTCGTTGAGCAATGAGTAGCTCGCTGTCCGGCCGTCCGGTAACTGTCCGGACCAAGCCCAAGTCGTCGACGGCGCGCACTGTTCCCGCGCGCCTCAAGGAGTTGTCAGCAACAGCAGGGGCCCAGCCGGGTCGAAGCCTACTGGGGCCAGGGTTATCCGAAAGGGCGCTCGAGCCCCGGTATGAAGGCTTGAAGGAACGGGTTGGGTTTTTTAGTCAGTAAGAGTCTGACACTATCTCCCACTCCGCCCAAGAGCGGGTTGTCATTGAATGATTTTTCCCATCGAAAAAAAAAAGCCTATCTCACGTCGAGGCCGTCGATGGAACACGCTTGCCTAGAAACAATCTATTCACTCTAGAAGACCCCTAGCAAACGCAAATATCGATTTAAAAAAAAAAAACATAAGGCCAGAAAATACCCTATCCAGATGTTTTTCAGAACGGGAGAAGTTATTAAATAAATTACCACTTTAAAAGGTTAAATCATCATTCAAACTCAAACATAATGATGTGAGCGCTTCATGGATTCACTAGAGTAACCTGGGACCATTCCCGGGATAGAAGACATTATGTAAGTTTTATCGAAACTTGAGTTTTCCTGACGCAGCACTGGACGACCAGATGACGGCAAAAAGTTTACAAGAATATCAGCAGAATACTTTATACTTCTGTACGGTTTGACTTTTTGTTTTATTCTTCAAAAGAAATAAGTGTTTCGGCTATTTACTTACTTTTTTTATTGTTTTATTGAAATAAACTAGCGCTTGACTGCGATCCCATCTGTTGGTAAGCAGTGTTGCAATCGTTGTAGGTGAGGCGCATAAGTTTATTAAGGCGTATAGTCCCTTGAACATGTACTCATTCCCTCTCGCACCGTATAGTTATCGGCACGGATCTTGAGCGCTGGCTTCAAATTGCGCAGAAGTCAAATATTCGGTCTCTTTAGTTGTGCGACGTGAGACGCGGGGGCGGGGAATGTCAGGTCAGGTCGACGCCTTCCTCGATCTTCTTGTACTTGCTTAGTATCGGTGGTATCCAATTGTGACGCTTTTTAAATATTTTTGGAAAAAAAATGTAACATGGTGTAAAAATTATTAGAATTGGTTTAGTTACTAATTCTGAACAAAATATATTCAGGTTTCGCATATAATAAAAATAATCTTTACTAATATTATAAAAAGATAAAGTTTGTTTTTTTGTTTGTAGTACTGGTCCGATCGCAAAAAGTTTTTCACTGAGAGAAAGCTGCTTTATTCCTGAGTGACGTAGGCTATATTTTACGTAAGCAGACGAAGCCGCGGGCTAGTGTTGTTTAAAACCAATAATGAAAATGGAGTTATCGAGCACGCTGCGGACTTTTGAGCAATTTAAAAAGCAATTTAGTGACTCACACTTCGCAGATGAAAAATCTGAAGATTCATTCGTGCGAATGTTCCATTCATTTCTTAATTTATGAGCTGAGAAGAAAATAATAGGGACTTAGTACATAAGGACGTGGTGCACAGATTATTCTTTTGAAGTTATTTAGGGAGAAAGCTTTCAATGGTGAGACTTAATGGTCGCTCATGTTATTATAATGAGACTTAATTCATAAGTTTACTAGCACATTGCCAGCGGCTTTGTTTACGAAAAGGTGTTCTTTTTACTTTCAACATCCAGCATAAAACTCTAGAATGTGCTTCCCCTTGACATCAGAAAAGCTGAAAGTAAATTATCCTTCAAACGTAAAATTCGGAACTACTACTTGAAGCCTTCTCAATCTTAGTTCGTTCTTCGTCAGAATTGTTATTAAGTTTTCTTAATGATTTGATATTTTTCTTAGTATTTATTAGTTTATTATTTTAGCATATATATGTATTATATTGTATAACTTATTTAATATTTTTATTTGTTTATTGTGCAAACCTACCACAGTGTTGTCTTTTTTAACCCAAAGGTTGACTGGTAGAGAATGCCTTGTTGCATTAAGTCCGCCTATGTACCACTACTGTACTTGAAATTTAAATAAATAAATAAATAATAACATCCGTACTTACTTACCTACTACAATTACAATCGCAAAAAAAAAACACGTTGGATGTACCACCCTCTTTATGTTTAACCTTAATTTAAATTTTCTTATTGTTGTTGTAGCGGCATCAGCAATAGATATAAATTCTGTGAAAATTACAACTCTCTTCTTTTATGAGATACGACCCGCTGACAGACAGACAGACAGACCGGCGGATTTTGATGGCATTGTGCTGTTTTGCGAGTCTAACGCGGAGAGTCACGGACACCAGCTAGTTAAAAATAAAAAATACAAGATTGTAGAAATACTGAAATAAATTCCTTTAAAACTAAACAGAACAGCAACTCATCATCAACAACACCAACAACAACCAACAACAACAACTCAACAAACAACAACAACTCAACATCAACATCATCCCTTCATTCAACTCTCCTGTCACAAGTCTGCTGGAAAAAAATTCGTTGAAATAATCAGCAGTACTCTTTTATCTGTATTTGTTCTTTTCTTTTAAGTATTTGTGTATAAATAAATAAATAAACAGTAAATAATTTACAATTAAAACAGTCATTTAATCTATCTCTATTAAAAACGTTATTTTTGGTTACGATAGAATATTTTATAACAAAACAATTGGACTGCCCGCTATTAAATAAATCAATGTCAGACCAAAGGCATAACAGAATAATAGAGCTCTTCTATTGTCAGTTTTAACAAAAACAAAGAATTACACGCTTGAATTAAATGTCTACTATTATTTTATGATTCGCTTTGTTGTGGCAAAACTATTATTGAATATACGATCAGAATTTAATTGAAAGCAATAAGCAGTACAATAAGTTAAACATAGGTTCTAGGTACTTATTATTTAGTTCTATATTAAGTTCAGTCAATGGCTTCGCCTTTGTTAAGGGGTTATCAGATGGTTGCAAACAGGTCCAGGCCACAATAAATGTCGGTTGAAAGTGGATAATAATAAAAAAATATTCAAAGTACATTACATGTAGTTAAATTAGATTAAGTAAATATTCAAAATATTTGTTATAACAAAACTTTTGTATTGAATTAGTGTTAACTTAGGTACCTAATTTTTTATTTAAATAAAAGGTGTAAGGGACAGCCCTCCACAAACTTTAAGGGCTTGCTCATTAGACGAAACTGAACAACCCACAATAAAAAATTTTTTTAGGACGAAAAAAAAAATTCAGCCTCTCCATACAAACTGTCCAATCAAGTTAATAATTTTGTATGGTGAGGCGGATATTTTATTTCGTTTCCTGAAAAAAGTTTGTATGGTAGGTTGTTCAGTTTCGTCTACTGAGCAAGCCCTTAAAGTTTGTGGAGGGCTGTCCCTTACACCTTGTATAATATTTGTACGCACGTAGTAAATCTACCTAATATCTAAAAGTATTATTTTAAAACGTAATTCCCTATTCTAAAATTCAAAATTCGTTCTAATCCGAATTTCATTCGAAAAATACCAGTAAATTTCAAATTCAGAACGTTATTTTATTTGAATTTAGAACGCTAACTGCGATCCGAGGCGACCTCATTATGTCTGGCTGATGTAAAAAATATTCGCAAACGAAATATCGTACCCGAGCTTTATATTTCCAGAAAATACCTGGTTTTAAATGAATGTTTTTTGACTGAGTCAACGAATAAATCTTAAGAGAACTTCAGAAGGCTATAAATAGAAAGCTTAGCGGTCTCACATATATTTTAGACTAGGCTTACGATATGAAGCCTGATGAAGCCGTTTTGACCTTTCATAAGCTTGTTTGGCTTTCATTCATTTTTGCCCTCCAGTCTTTTATCTTAATGATAAATCGACAATGTTTTCAACAGTTATGTGTTACTTTCTATCATTAATTAATATTTGTTCTGTCAATATTGGCGTGTATAGTTTTATTCATGAGAACATCGATATCATGTACATAGGCGAGCTTAACTCAAAGTGAACGAGTTAACTCAAAGGGTTTTCTTCCAGCAAACCATTGAACGATAGAGAGAGATGACAATAGGGGGTAGGGTCCAGTGTACATTAAGCTAATAATATACAAATAAGTATACCTACAAATTATATCTTTGTAATCTTGCTAAAAAATTACTTGAAAAAGTTAACTATCTACTATTATGTCTTTAGAAGTATGCGGAACAATATAAAGTCCCACTTACCTCCGTTGAAAAGAGAGAATCCTCCGACCAGACGAGTGTTATGTCTGATCCGGGCAACTACCCGATAAATGATTTCGGGCTGTTGTATATGCTCAAATCGCGCGGAGGACTCTAATTGAGCGATACACGAAGTATGTTTTGAAAGTTTTAGTTCCTATATGGCGCCGCAGATGTCACTATACGTCCGTTTAATAAAATTCTTTACTATAGGCTAGTTGCCGTAAAAAATGTGATTAGTCCGTCTTTTAGTTTATTCAAAAATAAGGGAAACGTATTTTTTTATTTGTAAATTAAACCAAAAATGACAAAGATATAGCCCATTAAAGTTACGTGTAACGTCACGCTGTGCTACATTTTTTCGCACGGGGTGATGTCACACGTAACTTCAATGGGCTATAGCTTTGTTATTTTTTGTTTAATCAAAAAAAGAAAAAATACGTGTCCAATATTTTTTTATAATCTAAAATAGGGACTAAATAAAATATAATTATTTTGACCCTGGAAACTACCCTATTGTCTGTTCGCTCTACCAAATGAAAGAAGGTATTATGTCTGGTTGTTTCCAAGATAGGTAGGTACCTACCTACATAAAGGCGAAGGTACAATTTCCTATCATGATCGAATCAGAATCATAAATCCGAGAAAAAATAAATGACGGCGATGGTACCTACATATTTCGACTGGCCTGTTGGTCTAGTGGTTAGTGACCCTGACTGCTATACCGGAGGTCGTGGGTTCGATTCCCACCCAGGACAAATGTTTGTGTGATAAGCATGATCATTTGTTCTGTGTCTGGGTGTAATTTATCTATAATATGTATGTATTTAGAAATATATAAGTAAGTTTATCAGTTGTCTAGTACCCATAACACAAGCTCTGCTTAGCTTGGGACTAGACGGCGTTGTGTGATAGTTGTGAAATATTATAAAATATTATTATTATACAGTTCAGTTCCACTTCCAACCCATAGGGTATATAAAATATTTGGTTCCAACTGACAAAAGTGTACTGTCATTCAAAAACACAAAACATGTCCCCCAAACAAAGCATTCTAAATTCAAATAAAAATGTCATGTTAGTAAGAATGCGTTTCGTTTCACGTCGACAGCGCAGCGTGACACACGGCTCCTTCCGGGATGGGCAGAGTTCCAAGTGCCAGGACATGTCGTGTTGGTACACCGTAAAAAGTTGCATGCATTGTGATTGTTTTATTGTACCTATACGTTTTCAGGGATATATTAGTTATGTGTGTTTTGAAAAGGAAAATTTTATGATAATATGACAATGTCATGCTTGTCTATAGGCAAGCATGACATTGTCATATTATCATAAAATTTGGGCTTGCGGACGCAATATTTCATACGTCGGGCAATATTCCCACTTTACGGCAATATTGCCGACAACTGCACATCTCTAGTCCGAACCGAGCCCAGGTCGTCGACGGCGCATAGTGTTCCACGCGCGCCTCAAGGAGTTGTCAGCATCCGTAGGGGGGCAGCAGGGTCATAGCCTGCTGGGGCCATAGGCGATGCGAAAGAGATACCCGGGGCCCGGGAACAACGGCAAAGAAGGAACAAGAGTGGGTTTTTAGTCAGTAAAAGTGTGACACTATCTCCCGTTCCGTCCAAGAGGTTTTCCAAACTAAAAAAAATGTCATGCTTGTGAAGACCACAAAACCTCATGCTTGAACTAGCGCAGTGGTAGCTCGCCGTCCGGCCGTCCGGTAACCGTCCGGACCGAGCCCGATTCGTCAACGGCGTATACAGTTCTACACGTGCCACAAAGAAATGTCAACAATAGCGTAGGGCGCTAGCAGAACCACACGCCATGGGGCCATGAGTTAAATGGTAAATGTCTGACACGCCTTCTTGCTCCGTCCTAAAGCGGGAGAAGTCATTGGATGATTTCCCAACAAGAAAAACTATAGAACTGTTATTCAAGAAGGAACCTAAAACAAATAAAATGTAACAATTGATGATTGAAATGTGATTCACTAATGAACTAGCTTTTGCACGCAGCTTCGCTGGCGGAGGTACATAAAATATAGCCTAGCAGCCTCCAGAGATTACCTCCTACAAACAAAAAAACAAACTTTACCTCTTTATTATATTAGTGTAGATTTTGTGTTTTAATTCCCTATTTATTATTCGATTATAAAAAGTGTTTAGTACATAGATTCATATTTTAATGGAATGAATGGGCGATGCGTTGGCTGCTCTATCAAATAAACATTCGACATTTTCAACACTCGACATATTGAGTGTTCGATATATTGAACGTTCGATTTATTAACATTCGATATTATGAACGTTCGAGTATTTAATGTTCGATTTAAAGTGTTTGATTAATTAATTGATGTTTGATTATTTGGCATTCGATTTGGCATAGTACACCCATTTCGACTGGCCTGTTGGTCTAGTGGTTAGTGGCCCTGACTGCTATGCCGCAGGTCGTGGGTTCGATTCCCACCCAGGACAAATGTTTGTGTGATGAGCCTGTTCATTTGTTCTGTATCTGGACGTAAGTTACGTCCTGATACATATGTATAATATGTATGTATTTAAAAAATATATAAGTATGTTTATCAGTTGTCTAGTACTCATAACACAAGCTTTGCTTAGCCTGGGTCTAGACGGCGTTGTGTGATAGTTGTGGAATATTATTATTATTTCAGAGATGACCTCCTACAAACAAAAAACAAACAGACTTTACTTTATAATATTAGTACAGATAAAATTTAAACTTCACTTACTCCTCTTCTCCTCTATACACAATTGCTTCCAAGAAATTCTTAAAAAATAAGCAATTACTTTGTAGGTACACATATTCATAACGTATTCTTATCTATTACGCTTTCTTTGTATAAACACAAATAACATAATAAATAAATATTAAGCCCATATTTACAAAGATAACATCAAAACACAATCTCATAAAATAAACTCCAATTCTCATAACATATCTTAACAAATATTTCAATCGACAATTCCCAAAAGAAAAACGGTTGCAAACGATAAAATTTACTAACAAGTGGGTAGATTTATGCACAATGTATAATTCATAATGTCGATCGATATTCATGTAAGTCGAGGGGTTTGCATAAAGAGATCAGCGTTCGAGATATGATGCGTGTTATGGTAATAGCACCCCTTTTGGGAGATTTAAGATGGAACATTATTGAACGAAAAATTATAAGTCGAGCCAAATAATTCTATAAAGGACACGTGATCTAATTTCTCATTTTATAACTAAGCTACAGGGAAATGAGACAGCCACTCATTTTTAGGGTTCCGTACCGCAAAAGGTTAAAACTGAACCGGCATAGGATCACTTTGTTGTCTGTCCGTCTGCCAGTCTGTCTGTCTGTCAAGACCGCGTCGATGTATCGAGTTGAAATTAAAAACATATAGGTACTCAAATCTGCAGTCCCTTGAAGCTGTGACAAAATCAAACTTCTGCGTTAACGAAAAAAAAGATACGGCCGTTTACGTACCTATATGTATTTGTCGCGAAAAACGTGTATTTTGATACTCTTACGGGAATCAAAATTCACAGGGTACTTCTCGTTTACCTAGAATCCTGAAATTTTGCATGAAGCAAGGTCTTATGGCACAAGTATAGGAATAAATCTGAAAAAAAATTTTTGGATTCGGAAAAATCTTCGTAACTCAATTCGGGAATTGAAATGTTTTCATACGTAAGTTTGTACTGAACCCTCCGACTCGCACTTGCCCAGTTTTTTAAGCTATTGCATAGCTTCTATCGCGGGCCTTGAGCGTGGAGACCGAATCCAGAAATTCCGTAACGAAAATAACCTAACACCCCCCACTCATTTGTTTTTTGAGCGTGGTGACCGATAAGAAAACAAATGAGTGAACAATCAATAGCAGCTGTTGGTGAGGTCTGGTTTTGAATGGGTGGGGTTAAGCAGCTGTTGGCGAGGTCTGGTTTTGGATAGGTGGGGTTAAGCAGCTGTTGGCGAGGTCTGTGTTTGGATGGGTGGGGTAAAGCAGCTGTTGGCGAGGTCTCGTTTTGGATGGGTGGGGTTAAGCAGCTGTTAGCGAGGTCTGGTTTTGGATGGAAGGGGTTAAGCAGCTGTTGGCGAGGTCTGGTATTGGATGGGTGGGGTTAAGCAGCTGTTGGCGAGGTCTCATTTTGGATGGGTGGGGTTAAGCAGCTGTTGGCGAGGTCTAGTTTAGGATGGGTGGGGTTAAACAGCTGTTGGCGAGGTCTGGTTTTAGATGGATGGGGTTAAGCAGCTGTTGGTGAGGTCTGGTTTTGGATGGGTGGGGTTAAGCAGCTGTTGGCGAGGTCTGGTTTTAGATGGGTGGGGTTAAGCAGCTGTTGGTGAGGTCTGTGTTTGGATGGGTGGGGTTAAGCAGCTGTCGGCGTTTTGGATGGGTGGGGTTAAGCAGCTGTTAGCGAGGTCTGGTTTTTGATGGAAGAGGTTAAGCAGCTGTTGGCGAGGTCTGGTTTTGGATGGAAGAGGTTAAGCAGCTGTTGGCGAGGTCTGGTATTGGATGGGTGGGGATAAGCAGCTGTTGGAAAGGTCTCATTTTGGATGGGTTGGGTTAAGCAGCTGTTAGCGAGGTCTGGTTTTGGATGAGTGGGGTTAAGCAGCTGATGGCAAGGTCTAGGTTTGGATGGGTGGGGTTAAGCAGCTGTTGGCGAGGTCTGGTTTTGAACGGGTGGGGTTAAGCAGCTGTTGGCGAGGTCTATTGCATAAGTTGATAAAAAATGCTATGCAATAGCTTTACCGCGGCAGTCCCCGAGTGCCACACGTCTTTTTTTTTATATGGTTCTAGCTTCTGCCATCGGCTTCGTCTGAGTGAAAGTAATTTTCTCCAAACTTAGAACCCTCTTTCATCCCTAGGGGGAGTGAATTTTGGAAAATCCTCTCTTAGTGTTTTTTTTTTTTCGATGGGAAAAATCATCCAATGACAACCCCCGCTCTTGGGCGGAGCGGGAGATAGTGTCAGACTCTTACTGATTAAAAAACCCATCCCGTTCCTTCAAGCCTTCATACCGGGGCTCGAGCGCCCTTTCGGATAACCCTGGCCCTGGCTTCGACCCGGCTGCTCCTTGAGGCGCGCGGGAACAGTCCGCGCCGTCGACGACTTGGGCTTGGTCTGGACAGTTACCTCTCTTATTGTTCACTTACGTCATAAAAGGAAACCTTGTCCAAAATTTAACGCTCCTAATCCACTGGGACTACTGAGTTTCAGCTGTGAGTTTATATGTCAGTCAATCAGTGTCTTCTTTTTAATAGAAATCTATTGCTTGACTGCGATCCCACCCAGTTTATAAAGAGCCTATTCACTCTAGCATTGAAGACACGCTAGATTATAATTGGACGGGAATACTGCTGCAGGCAAATTGTTTCAATCCTTCGATGTACGTGGTTTTAACGACGAGGCCAAAGGCTTGGTCCGAACCGTAGAGGTTTTAACAACGTAAGGGCGGACACTCCCCGTACGTTGGGTCGTACAAACTGCTATGCAGTTTGGCAGATGTTATATTCAATTCTCTGCCAAACTTTTTTTTATGTGTTTACTTTAATTTAAGATTTCACAAACTCTTCATTTTATAAGAAGAGTTTGTGAAATACACACACAATTGTCTACATTTCTTCTGATCTCTCCTTTTGCAGGTCTGCTGGAAGTTTATTTTTGAAATAAGCAGAACTTTTGTAAATTTTTTTATAATGTTATATCTCCTTCTATGTAAATGTGTGTACATAAATTGTAAAATAAATAAATAAAATGTGGTTAATAAATAAAATAATAAAAAGTACCTTTAAAAGATAAGTTATAGTTATATATAAGTTTATAAAATAATAAAATTGTTCATACACATATTCTAATTATCAACATACATACTGCAATCGTAATAGATTAGAAATAGAACCAAATAAAATAAAACCGCCAAATTTTAAATTAATACAAAAAGTTACTGCATCGGCCGGGAATCGAACCCGGGCCGCCCGCGTGGCAGGCGAGCATTCTACCACTGAACCACCGATGCTTATATCTACTTGATTAAAATACCTATCATTCTCAGATTCAAAGTGAATTAGTGAAAGGAAACTTGAAGATGCATGCAGGAAGTGCGCAAGATGACCTTTCACTTTGGCTTGACCTCGCTAGTTCACTACATAATATGTTTTGAAGAAAAAAAAAACATATTAGACCTTATTAGTTAATTATCGCTCGCTGAGTTAACTCATAAAAACATCTGATGTAGTAATTACCGATAACACACTAATATTAGGTAAAAAGTTTGTAAGTGTGTGTTTGTTGCTTTTTCACGTTCGAACGGCTAGACAGATTTCGATGAAACTTGGTACACGGGTAGTCCATGTCATGGAATAGCATTCTTATTATCCAAGAAGTATGTTTCCTCAGGATAATTTTCTACTATCACTCAGGCAAAGCGGCTGGCAGCAGCTAGTAGTTACCTACTCTTTAACACACAAACATTTGAAAATATAAAAAATAAAAAGAACTTTTTTTAAGCTATTGCATAGCTTCTATCGCGGGCCTTGAGCGTGGAGACCGAATTCAGAAATTCCGTAACGAAAATAACCTAACACCCCCCACTCATTTGTTTTTTGAGCGTGGTGACCGATAAGAAAACAAATGAGTGAACAATCAATCAAAATTCAATTCAATGTGTGAAAGTGTAACTTCAATTAATATCAAAGAAAAAAAAACAAAGGAAAAAATATACTGCATAAGTAAATAAAATAAATAAATAATTATAATTGCATAAGTTGATAAAAATGCTATGCAATAGCTTTACCGCGGCAGTCCCCGAGTGCCACACGTCTTTTTTTATTCTGTAGGTATAGGCTTGCGTGTGACCACTATATCACCTGACGGCAAGCGATGATATGACCGACGATCATGCTTGCCTAAAAGTGACCTATTCACTTTTATTTAAAGATCCCTAGGTTGTAACTACAACTAGTCTAGTCCGATAGTTATCAGGAAATAAAGACTCCGGCAGGGAATTCCACTCCTTAGCTGTACGCATAATTTGTTGCAAAAACGCTTCGCCTGTATGGGTGGGATGTCTAACCATAAATCGGTGGCGCAATACTTTACGTCTTGTGGTCGGATAATAGAACGGACATGGCTGAATTAAATTGTGCTATTTCAATACACACACTGATTGGTGATCCAGATTTGGTTTAGTCCAATCTTCAAAGCCTTGAGCACAGACGTAGGGTAGCCAGCCTTTCGGTGTTTTACAGAGTGCATTTTGGAGAGTGTGCGCAGGAATTGCATGACTTGATTCCGCCATCTCATTTCTACCATCGGACAAACCGACGCACGGTGAGTATCCGCCCTTACGTTGTTGAAACATCTACGGTCCGGACTAAGCGTTTCGCCTCGTCACAGTAACAGTTTGCCTGCTGCGGTCTTCCTGTCTCATTATAATTTAGGTGTATTCAAGGCCGAGTGAATAGGCTCTTAATAAACTAGTGCGCTTCACCATCAACGATTGCATCACTGCTTACCATCAGGCAGGATCGCAGTTAAGTACTAGTTTATAACTGATAAAAAATAAAACTACCCGAAATGTAAACGATAGAAAACCGTCAGGCTAGCAACTCAATGCTCGATGCTCAAGGCTTTGGAGTTTTGACTAGACAAGTGAATCATTGCCGATAATCTTCTTGGCTTGATTCTCAATCGACTCCAGGGCATCTACTATTACTACTACTACTATTTGGCAGACCCATCCCAAAGATGAGAGCAGTATTCCATACACAACCGAATTTGCGCTTGATAAAGGTTGAGCAGCTTTCACGGCGTGAAGTATATCATCAAATGACTTTGCCCGCTCTGGGTGGAGGGATAGGGAGTGTCAGACTTTTACTGACTAAAACCTAGTGCTCCTTCAGTTGCCCTTTACGGGAGGCACGATAACTCTTTGGAAAAACACAGCCCTGACAGGCATCAGATCTAACTGGCCCCGGCCATCTTGCTGACATCTCTTTGAGGCGCGTGGGATACAACGCGCCGTCGACCCCGGCTTACCGAACGGCGAGTTACCCATTGCTCACCATCAATAAGCCCGTGCCTACGCCACACGGTGTCCGGGAATCGCCCTGTGATTCCGCTTCTTTTGCCCACATTACTACTTTGTAGAAAGACTTAGGAGGGTTTTTAACGTTACTTGAGTTTTTCTCAAGACGCTCATTTCAGAGTGAGATAACAACAAGTTCTTACGTAACTTAACTCCAATAGTAAAGGTCAGCGCAATATAATAATTATAAGCAACAGACATATTTTGCGTGAGTAATAAAAGGATCCTGCCCCGAGGCTCATACACAATATTTGTCCTATTTTGGCCTTATAAGTTGATTGAGGTCAGAATTGGGAGTCACATTATTTGAGATATTAGAAAGTCGATAAGTAACTGTTACGTGGTCATCCTAACAACTTGTTGTTGTTTTTTTTTCGAGTGCTTTACCCAGTAAATCGCAATCCCACCTAAAGCTCACTATTTCCGACCACCGTAGGCGCGGGCTTGCAGACTGCGAGAAATGGGTAGCTCGCCGTCCAACCGTTCGGTAATCGTCCGGGTCGAGCCCAAGACGTTGACGGCACGTATTGTTCCACGCGTGCCTCAGGGAGTTGTCAGCAAACCGTAACAAGCAGGTTCGAAACCTACTGGGACTATGGATGCTGTTTCTGAAAGGAACATTCCGCCCTGGTACGAATGGCATCGAAGGAGCAGGAGCGCTCCATGGAGTGTTCGTTGCGAACAATGTGACCAAAATATTTGAGGATTCGTACTTGCACAGTCGACGCGAACCTCTGTTTGATGTTGACTGTCTGGATGCCCTACTCCTGTGCTATTTGCTATGTTATTTTTAACATACTTTTAAAACAGGGGCCTACTATGTGTTTAAATGTCAAGGATGCGGGCGAGAAAGAAAGGGTGGAACACACCTTATATACCCTTCCTTTAATAGGTTAGGTTTCCTTTAAAAAAATATTAGTAGAGCGTGTGTGTAGTGTAATAGTCGGCGTTGCGTACAAACTACCTACAGGTCATTGAACTCGCTCAGCTGACGTTTCCTTAAAGAAATTAATTTCGTACATGCGTAAATTAATACGAGTTTTGAAAAAAAGGTACTTTATTTTTTAATTTTATCTTTACAAATCGATAGTGTTTCATGTACCTGATCGACCCTCCACGGGAATAAAACGATTAAAATTTAGCGGTGTATAAGATAAAAAAAAATGTCTCATGAGCCTTTTGTATTTTAGATATTTATTATTCATATTTTTTTAATGAGAGGTCCTACCATGAGCTCTTATTCTCCATTTGACGACCTAAACTGAACTATTAAATGGATGGAGCTATAATATAGTGCTCTTTCCCTCTTTCTCGCTCGCACGCTTGAAGTTCCAACACGCCATGGTAAGGCTCCTGTTAATATCTATAACTAGTTTCCAAACCATATATCAGGCATCAGATTTCAGAACTAATCTGTTACTAGATTGTGAACCACAGAGCAAGGAACGTCGCGCTGACAATGGCGCTTTTCTTAATTCTTAATTTTTTATTGTACCTACACCATGATAAATAAGAGTTCATGTACACAGGCCAGCTTAACTCAAAATTTAGTTTTCTCCCAGCAAACCATTGAGTGATAGAGAGAGATCACAGTGGAGGGTAAGATTCAGTGCACAATTTCAAAATAAAAAAATAAAATAATGCATAAACATACATAAATACATACTATAATTAGCTTTTGCCCGCGCGGCTTCGCTCCCGCTCATCCCTACTCCACCCTACTATACCCTACTATACCCTACTATACCTACCCTACTCTACCCTACTCTACACTACATTACACTACTCTACACTACTCTACTCTACCCTACTATACCCTACTCTACCCTACCAAACTTCACATAAACCATCTACTAAATAGTCCGAACAAAGCCTGAACATTTGGTTTGGATAGGTGAGCCCGTTCTTAAGTTATAAAATTACAACGAAAAGTGGCATTGATTTTTATATATAAAAATATATATTTAAATACATATATGTACTATGTCATTGTGAAGGGAAATGCTCTTTAGGTTTCCTCTTGAAGACATCCTGAAAAAGGCTGTCACGTAAGGAGTGCGGAAGAGAATTCCATAGACGCACTGCAGTGACATAGAAGGAGCCATAATTTCATCTTTTGTTGTATGCTAAGTTAGCATACAACCAAAGATGAAATTCAATTGATCTGTTCGTCACATTCAAACACTATTTATCAAGTCAAGCCCTTATCGAAAGCGCGTTTACAAACAAATTATAATAGTGCGTTTTGATACAAATGGAGAAAGCTTTTCATTGCAACCGAGGTGGAATTCGCACGAGCCGTAGGCGAGGGTGTTATGGCCTCGAATGATACACTGCATCTGCACTTTCCCTGTATATCAAACGATGTTTTTCAATACACGCAAAGATGAACGGGCTCGGGCTTAAAGCGCGACTCCAGGGGATCCAGACAAATACGATAAATGTAATAAACTGTGGCAAGGGAGACTTCGCACACTTTTCTGCACAAGTGCGAAAAACATTAAACTGCGTACAAATGTTTGTTTGTATGGCCTACAAGTAGTTGTTCCGAGTCTGGTCGCCTATGTGGCAGGCGAGCGTTCTACCTTTGAGCCACCGATGATTTGTTATTTACCGAAAGTTAAAATCGCTTTTTAACCGACTTTGAAAAGGAGGAGGTTCTATGTTCGGCTGAATGTTTTTTTTTTTTTAATATTTGGTATCCAGTCTGCAAAATCATAGGAGTGGCAAGCGGTCGCCTCCATCTGCGGAGCAGTAATGCTAGCAAAGGAGGAGGCCGCACGTGCACGCGCGAGGGTACGACCCTCACGCTCCAGCCGCCGGGATCCCGGTCCCATTTCCGGCCACCGTGGGCGCGGGCTTGCGTACGGCGAGCACTGGGTAGCTCGCTGTCCGACCGTCCGGTAAAAGTCCGGACTGAGCCCAAGTCGTCGACGGTGCGTAGTTTTCCACGCGCGCCTTAAGGAGCTGTCAGCAAACCGTAGGGTCCCAGTAGGTTCGAAGCCTACTGGGGCCAAGAGTATTTTTTTAATTATGGATAGGCTCGCGTTTGTTACCACTATCTCACCTGATGGCGATGATGTGGCCGGCGATGGAACACGCTTGCCTAGAAGCAATCTATTCACTCTTGACTTAAAGACCCATAAGTTATAGCTATCAGGAAACACAGACTCCGGCAGGGAATTCCACTCCTTAGCTGTACGTATAATGATTGTTTTAGAAAGGAAAAGTCGGCCCTGGTATGAAAGGCAACGAAGGAACAGGAGTGGGTTATAAGTGGTTATAAGTCTGACACACCCTCTCGCCCCGGCCAAGAGCAGGAGTTGTCATTGGATAATTTTCCCAATAAAAAAAAAGTCGGCAAAATCGTTATGTGCTCAATCATCTTTTATATGCAGTATATATGTGCGCAATCCTAGACTATGTTACTTATTATGATTGTAAGGAGGTCGAGTCGAGGTGAAAGGTGTTCTTGAGAGCATCTTCACTATTTTACTTTAAAACAGATATTTGATCAGGTTTGTATGTTGGCAACACGTCAGTAAGCATCGGTGGTTCAGTGGTAGAATGCTCGCCTGCCACGCGGGCGGCCCGGGTTCGATTCCCGGCCGATGCAAATTCTTTTTGTAACATCACAGATTTTTTTTTCGTCTTTTTAAAGTAGAAAAAACAAACAGTGATGATAAAACCGTTACCAGGCATTTCTTATCACCGATATTATTCTTGTTTTGTGTGTGTTGATAATATAGTGGTCATCACTAATTCCTTAACTTATATTATATGTATCTATACATCCTAACTAATATTATAAATGTGAAAGTGTAGATGTTTGGATGTTTGTTACTTAATCACGCAAAAACGGCTGAACGGATTTGGATGAAATTTGGCATACATATAGCCTTTGACATGGAAAAGAACATACTTTTTATCCCGATTCCTTAAGTACCTAATGTCACGCGGGCAAAGCCGCGGGCAAAAGCTAGTATTATAATAAATCTTTTTAAGTTTTTAGTTGTGCGCGCATCACGTAAAATGTACAAAATCGATGTAAACTGATGACTATATCGAAAGATATACTACATTGATACATTAGGCGGAACGAAGTTCACCGGCTCAGCTAATAATAATAAATATATAAATATCCACTGTTGGACATAGGCCCCAAGTGTCGCCACAACGAACGGTCCTGTACATCTCGCATCCATTGCATTCCCGCGACTCTCACCAGGTCATCGGTCCACCATGTGGGAGGCCTCCAACGCTGCGCCTTCCGGTGCGCTGTAAATGGTTAATTCAAAATAAATGCTTTCATTTCATTGATTTCACACGCTTTACTTACAAGGAAAGTCTTATAAAGTGCCGCCAGTGTGGTGTATCTGTGTTCTATGGTGTAGTATACCTACGACGTCGTACTGCTTCAGGGCAAACATCAACACATGCGAGCTGTGGTGTGTACCTGTACACTGATTTAATTTATGCATTAAAGGGTTTCTTGTCTTGTTTAGTTCCGATAAAATAAATATACCTACTTTTAAATGGTTGGAATAGGTTTTGAATTTTATTAAAAAAGAAAAGAATAGTTTTTTAAGTCAGACTAGATTGTAATAGCAGTCAGCAGGCAGCCAATAGAGGCGTTCAATAGGGTAGTTTCCAGGGTCAAAATAATTACATTTTATTTAGACCGTATTTTAGATTATAAAAAAAATACGTATGTATTTTTTCTTTTTTCGATTAAACAAAAAATAACAAAGATATAGCCCATTCATGCTGCATTTTTTCGCACGGGGTGATGTCACACGTAACTTTAATGGGCTATATCTTTGTCATTTTTGGTTTAATTTACAAATAAAAAAATACGTATCCTATATTTTTGAATAATCTAAACGACAGACTAATTACATTTTTACGGCCACTAGCCTATTTTACAAAATGAATACAATAACGTAGTCTTTTAGGAATAGGTAAGCCTAAATCATACGATCCCCTAGCCAATCAGTACCCCTAGCCAAGTTGTTAATCTGCAATAGTTAACGCTAGTAGAAAGCTTCAAATGTACGGGAATGACTCGTCTCAACGCTCAGTCAGTGGTCTACCCCTAGCCAATCTCTAATCGTTAACGCTAGTCGAAAACGAATCAAATGTATAGCAATGACATCAAGTTCACATAGTTCAAAATGATAGAATGAAATGTTATCGTTTCTACAATGTTCAAAGCTACGTCCTTTGTTATACAAACGCTACATTGTAGAACGAGCGGCCGACACAAGCGCGTCAGCATGGCTACCAACTTATCGTTTTCTACAACTGCTGACACCGAGGCGTTACCGATTGCAGAACGGAATTCGACACAAATCGATTGTAACTTGGCTAGGGGGGCAGGTTCGATCGGCGCAGAGAACCCTCTGTGCGCGATTCCAATTTTCGTTTTGGATCGATTTTTAAAGAACTTGTTTTTTAATGGAAATAAAATGTTTTTAAGTATTAACAATTTTGTTTGTTTATTTTTTACGGCTGAATCCTTCTTTAAACCATTCGTAAATCGACTAGTGTCTACCTAGCTACCACTATTTACCGCTACATTTCACACATAAATCTCTCTCAACCATTCTTCAGTTCAATTCTTCACGTAAATAAAGAATTTCGCGGTGCATTTCGACTCCTAGCCGGAGTAATGGTTGATCGAGTTCTGCATTGCAATGGAAAATAAATAGCCTGACGATAATATCTCGACTCTGAGAAACAGTTTCAGTAAACAGTCGGTCGTGCATAACTGGCTGGTCATAACTATCGATTTTGGTTGAATAATCAGCATTTTATATTCAAGTATTTGCAGCAGAGATGGCCCAGGGCTAACTGGCCTGACTGCTGTCAAATAACTGAGAAGGTGGAAGGCTGTTTTAATTATTCCGCCAAGTCCGTTCCATCATCAGACCACAAGACGTACGGCGTTGCGCTACCGGTACATGGTGGACATCCCACCTATACGTACAAAGCGTTTTGGGAGTACATTCATTATGCGTACAGCTAAGGAATGGAATTCCCTGCCGGAGTCTGTGTTTCCTGATAGCTTTAATCTAGGATTCTTTAAGTCAAGAGTGAATAGATTGCTTCTGGGCAAGCGTGTTCCATCGTCGGCCACATCATCGTTTACCATCAGGTGAGATTGTGGTCAAACGCGAGCCTATCCATTATAAAATTTAAAAAAAAAAAAATCTCAAATTATTGACAATTGTGCATTGTGCAGTAAAATTGGTATAGTTTTGTGTCTCAAGATTTACGCAGCTTCTTTCGCGCCGGGCCATAGTACAGGCCATGGTCCGGAGCGCGGTGGAGTGGCAGGCGGACGCCTCCTCTGCGAAGCAGTAATGCTAGCAATGGCGGCCGCACGCGCGAGGTAATGTCCCTCACACACCAGCCGTCGGGATTCCGATCCCGATTTAGGCGAGCATTAGGTAACTCGCTGTCCGACAGTCCGGTAACCGTCCGAACCAAGCCCAAGTCTTCGACGGCGCGAAATGATCCACGAGTGCCTCAAGTAGTTTTCAGCAACCGTAGTCCACCGGGGTCTAGCAGGGTCGAACTTGAAGCCTACTTGGACCATGAGTGATACGAAAGAGATCCCCGGGGGCCCTAAAACAATGGCAGAGCCTTCTCTGCCATTCCACTCCAACCCACTCCTGTTCCTTAACAGGAGTGGGTTTTAGTCACTAAAAATCTGACACTATCTCCCGCTCCTCCCAAGAACGGGGGCAAAATAGTATCTACGCAGCTAGACAATATGTAGAATCATTGAAGCTTTCCGAGAAGGCTGAAAAGACGTGTTGTGAATGTGTTACATCCGCGTTCTAATGGACCTCAAAGTAACTAAAAAGTGACTGAAAACTTACTGGCTAAATGCACAAATATAACATCAGGAAGTCTACTTTCTATTGAAGATGAGGCGAAATCTATTCACATAACAATGACTAACTCTCAAGGACTCTCATGTATTGTTAATAATAATAAACAAGCGATGTTTCGTACCACAGCTGGAAGTTGAAGCCGTCAGGAAACATCGTAAAGCTAACACATCGACAATTTCGGAGAGAGATGTAACGCTCACAGAGATACTTCAAACTTTGAGAATTACTACTGGAACTCGATCAAAACTCATTTCTTGCAAACAAATTCATACAGCTAGCAGTGACGTAACTATAGGGTCACAAGGTTGGAAAAAAGCCAGTTTTGGACCGGAGGCCCTTGGCCAGTTGGGGCCCCCGGTCCAAGAGGCCTTGAGCTCTGAAGAAGTAAATATACGAATTCAAGTAAAATATTAAGATTTATTAAACGCATTCATAAGAAAAGTATCCTAAAGATACGTCACTGGGAAGCCCACAGAGACTAAATATAAGTCCTCGTGTATTAGACAACTTGTCGATTTATTAATAATTTTATGTCCGTAATTCAGTGATTTAACCAAATTAAATTAAAAGTTGACGATTTTCCTGGGGCCCTATCCAAAGATTTTGCCACGGGCCCCAGATCACTGATAGCTAGCATAAATATCTTGGTTTTTACTATTCATGTTGTATGTCATTTATTTATTTTATAATTTATGTACACACAATATACCTACAGAAGAAGAGGACATTATAATAAAACTTTGTTTAAAGGTCATCTTCCAGTGAGCTACCTTTTGCGGGACTGTTCGGAAGATTTATCGTGGATGGAACACCAATGGGGCTTAGTCCACAAAAGTCAAACCCTCCCTCTCGCTCCACCTACAACGGAAGCAGTTATTTGAAGATTTCCTAACCCATAAAATAGCTAGTTCAGGATAGTCTGGGAGATTCTTCGAAAGTCGCACCTTAGTCATAATATGCAAAGAAGGAATACAGGTGGGTTTGAGTAAGTAAAATCTGACCGTCCCAGCGCTCCACCTGGAGCCGAAGGAACTATTTGATAATTTTCCGCCAAGCCAGGTCAAGGATCATTGGGCCAGGTTATCTCTGCAGCGGCAAACCTGAGCCCGCAGTCGGTTCAGAGATTTCCAGATTGGCCACTGCAGTTCGTGTCCCGGTGGCAGATTGTTCTGCCGGTGAGTTGAAATTTGAGGGAGTGGGATATCTAATCCTCAACAGTTCGCGTCTCTGCTCCGAAGCGCTGTTTTATGAAGAGGTCGCAATTCTTAAACGAGAAACAGTAACGGGTTGGTATAATTATCATATTCGAGTTTCAATAGTAGTCCCTTTCGCCGAAAGCGCAGGATTTATCAGCTTAGCAGAGGTCGTGTTACGGAGCTTACCACCCACTTACCGATACACATCTCAAATATTTTCTCATACTCCGATTATCCTTGTGACTTTGTTGTCTTATAATAAAACTCTATGAAACTATTTATGGCTACTACTGAGGGCTTAGACAAGTTGATAGTCGTTAACGCCAGTAGAAAACTTCAAATATATATGGGAATGACATCATCTCAACGTAAAGTCACGTAGTAAGGCAATTCAAATAGAAAATTCGTAGCCAAGTTCACATCATTCAAAATGATAGATAAATGATAATGATAGATTTTCCAGAATATTCATCCTGTAGTTTTATTGTATACTAGTATAGTAATCAAGTTACAATTTTTGTAGAACGAGCGATCGTCTCAGGCCCGTCAACATAGCTACCAACTTATCGATTTCTAAATTCGCTCATGCGCCGAGGCATTACCGATTGTAGAAAGAGAATCGAAACGAAACGGTCGCAACTTGGCTAGGCCTGCTGTTCTTTTTATGCCGTACTAAATTCCGTCAGCGGCTTTGCCCGTGCGAAACCTGCGTTAAAAAGAGAGAAGAACTGGTGCTGACTCCAGTGGGTCGGAGCGGTGCTGTGGGATGTAGTGGCTTCACTTCTGGCGTCGACTGGTAGAGGTTCTTCATAGTTCTTCATGTGACTGGCTATAGGCACAGCGTGCTTAGCCAATTAGTCACTGATGAGGCTGAAGGTGGTGACCAGGTATGACCACGCAGGCATGCTGGTGATTAGGAGACCCCTTAAGCCGTGGATGATGAATGCATGGCTCAATGTTCGTAAGCTTGAAGAAGTAACGATGACATCACGATATAGTAACTGCACGAGAGCTGCGCGACATTCACAATCCAGAGTCACAAGTTTAGAGGTATATGAAACAGTGTGTAAAGTCCCACAAGCCTCCATTGTCAAGGAATGCGCCCTTTCGACCTGACGAATGTTGTGTCTGGACCAAATAACTGCCCGACGGTCGATTATGGACTGTTGTATATGTTCTAATCGCGCAAAGAACTCTTATACCGCCATGCAGATTTTAAATTTCAGTTACTATGTGGCGATATAGATTTATAAGAATAAAGTTTTATGTTGTGCGCGCATCATATAAAATGTACGAAATCGATGTAGATAACTTTTATACAATAACATTGTGTGTAATTTTATATATGTATTACCTACTTAGGCTTTCTTTCATCGCAATCGGTTGATAATATCGAAAAATAAATATAAATTTAAAAGATAAATTCAATGTAACTGTTAAGTGGTGTACGAAGTTAGCCGGGTCAGCTAGTATATTAATTTTATATATTTTAAGTATATGTTATATACATATATAATAAGTCTAGATGTTTGTTTGTTAGACGACAAGAATACAGGCAGACTGAGGATACTTTATAGATCAAAAATTGTACCACTGGTTCAGTACGTTCCCGGGAGATGATTTTCAACATCTACGTGGTCGACCGCGACGCTAAACAAGTCGAGAACAAAGGATAAATAAAACAAGCGAGTCACGTCTTAGATAAAGCGAGAAATATGACAAAGACTCACAAAATACAGAAGTTGGTACAAATAATATATAATTATTTATGACAGTACACTACATAATCTAACTAGCGGGCAGGGCGTCCGCCAGCGAATTTGATTCAATTTCCACGTCAGCCTGTGCCGTCTCTAGCTACTAGTGTGTGACCGAATGTTTGGTTTCGGTCGACTTTCGGCAAAAAAACGAATTTCGATTTAGTTTCGGTGGCAAACCTGCCGAAACTATGACCGAAACCAAAACTGCACTCTGGAGTTCTCGTGCTGGGATCGGTCATGTTCCGGTGAGATGGTGGTCAAACGCAAGCCTATCAATAGTAATAAAAGACGTGTGGCACTCGGGGACTGCCGCGGTAAAGCTATTGCATAGCATTTTTATCAACTTATGCAATTATAATTATTTATTTATTTTATTTATGCAGTATTTTTTTTCCTTTGTTTTTTTTTTCTTTGATATTAATTGAAGTTACACTTTCACACATTGAATTGAATTTTGATTGATTGTTCACTCATTTGTTTTCTTATCGGTCACCACGCTCAAAAAACAAATGAGTGGGGGGTGTTAGGTTATTTTCGTTACGAAATTTCTGGATTCGGTCTCCACGCTCAAGGCCCGCGATAGAAGCTATGCAATAGCTTAAAAAAAAAACAACGAAGACATTTTTTCTGTGTCCACATGCCTAGTGATATCGTGACTGGCTTCTGTTTACAGTTTGTTTTACCTACTCTCAAATTAAAATCGAGTGCAGTAAAATTCATCTAGTCAACGAATATAATAATATAATAATAAATACCTAAATTTAAAATGCAAAAAAAATAAGGACTGACTGATTATAATAACGTTTTCTATAATTTTCTCTCAAAACATGATCCTTGTGAGACTTACCGAAATTCGTTTTCGGTTTCGGCTTCGGTTGAAATACCAGTTCCGGTCGGACACTAGTAGCTACTCTTGAAATATTACTGTTGAGATACTGAATTTTGGCTTATTAAGTTTAAAAAAATAATCTTGTTAGCTTGCTGCTTGGAGTTTTGAAAAGTAACGTAATCTTATAAAATATGGTGATGCTGGAAATGAAAAAAAATTATATCATGAAGATAAAATTTTTTGAAGACGAAAATGTTTTTTTCTTTTGAGGTAATCATCAAATGACTTCGTTCTCTCTAGGGAGGAGCGAGGTGATGTATCAGACTTTTTTTGACTAAAACCCTGAGTCCTTCAGTTACCGTTTTTGTTCTAAGGCCTCAACTTTTTCAATCGTTTTTACAGTCCAAGCGGGTATCAACCCTGCTTCGGTTTTGCTTACATCATTTTGAAAGATAAAAATGATGACAGTTTATAAATATTGATGAGTATTTCCAAGCGGAACTTGGGGCTGGTCGGTGTCCAACTGTGGACGTTTTTCGGCTGGAATGATGATAGCTTTTTCATAGATACTTTTAAATTTTCATTCATACAAGTAGTCAAGCCGCACAAACCGATAGTACAGTTTTTTTCCGGCTTGTTTTTTGAAGTGGCAAAATGTATAAATTCCCTTTCTTGGACTCAGGCCTACTCTCTAAGAAAGAGAGTAGGCCGTGACCCAGCACACGGGCCTATTGCAGTATATTTTCGAATTTTTTTGTTCAAGGACAAGCCGGTCGCAAGATATTTTCCTTCGCCATTTTGAAAGCACTGGTGATGAAGTAATTTACACAAAGAAAAGCCCGCACTAACCGATAGTATAGCTCTTTGCCGGCTTGTTTTTTTGAAGTGGCAAAATGTAAAAGTTCCCTTTCTTGGACTCAGGCCTACTCTCTAAGAAAGAGAATAGGCCGTAACCCAGCACGCAGGCCTATTGCAGTTTGATGAATGTTAAATATCTTCGAATTTTTAGTTCAAGGACAAGCCGGTCTTAAGATATTTTCCTTCACTATTTTGAAAGCACTGGTGATGGATGAAGTAATTTACACAAAAAAGCGCCTCTCCGGGTTTGAACCCGTTCAATTTGGAAGTCGGAATCACGAAGTATATTAATTTAGATTCAAAATTTTCCAAATAAATGAAAATAGACTGAAAACTCTACTTACAGTGTAAAAAAAATCAACCAAATTCACGCTTCACGGAACACAACAGTGTTGAAACAAAATATTGTTCCAAATTTTGTCCTCGCAGTGTAAACTGACACTGCCTTTCACGAGTCACTGTCCCTCGCATTTGTGCGTTTGCAACTGACGTTAACGTAGCTTGAAGCAGTTGTGCACAATTTTCTGCACGACAGTGTATTACAATGGAGTGCAAGATAAAAGATAATTACTTTATGCACTGAAATTAAACCAAATGAATTGGATAAATGATGCAGTTTATTTGCTCGGCAGTGTATACTCTGTATAATTGGGGGTGGTGTATTTATTTAAAGTATAATCTTGGTTTGATATTGCCCCAAAAATCATTGTACTAGTTTTATTTTTAAACAAATTCTTATAAATCTATATCGCCACATAGGCACTAAAATTTAAAATCTGCATGGCGGTATAAGCGCGATTAAAACATAAATACAACAGTCCATAGTCAAGCGTCGGTCAGTTTCCTGGTTCAGACACAACATTCGTCAGGTCGAAAGGTTGCATTCCTTGTCAATGGAGGTTTGTGGGACTTTACACCCTGTTTCATATACCTCTAAACTGGTGACCCTCGATTATGAACGTCGCGCAGCTATCGTGACGTCATCACTACTTCCTCAAGCTTACGAGCGTTAAGCCATACATTCATCGTCCACGGCTTAAAGGGTATCCTGATCACCAGCATGCCTGCCTGGTCATATCTGGTCATCACTTTCAGCCTCATCAGTGACCTTGGCAAGGCACACTGCACCTACAGCCAATCACATGAAGAGCCAACTTCCTAGTCTTTTTCCAATTAGCTAGGGGTCGGCTTCTAGTTTCTCTGGATGCGGCTGAACACCTGTGCTTTACGTGGAAAGACTGCCTATCAGACCTTCACAACCTAGTTACTGGGCAACATGATACTCTTTGGACAGATGAGTCAGATTTTCTGGCACTGACACTACCTGTAACGACTATGAAAAATTTACGAAAGACAACCAGGACCAATGGATTTGCGTGTATTTTCCGAGGTACTGGCAAATTATCGATATATATGTACCTACTACGCACTAGATTAGGCGTGCTGAACACTCACTTCAGTCGAATCCGTTGCACTGAATTCTAAGCAAATTGACATTGATGACTTTAGTTCAATTTTGATGTCCATACAGTGTGAGAGCGGCGCTTATAAATTCAAAAGAAAGTGAATTTGGGACGTAAATAATAATTCAGTAGTCATGAAAGTAAAATAATTAATTATTCAAGCAATCACTAGAATATAAGTCAATGATATGTATAGATTATTGTATGCACTATTTTTTAATCTTTAATTAATATTCACGTTACACACATATAATATACATAAATTCACGAATTTTATCTATTTCCTCATTATTTGTTGTTTTATTTTGATAGTCCGTCTTTGTACATTGCATGAAGTTCTAATAAATAAATAAACATCTGTGAGTAAGTCCGTGGCATCACAGCGAGCCCTACTAGAATACCAACGCTGCGTTATTTATCAGCATAGGCTGAGAAAGGCGCCTTTTTGGCCTCGCTCTGATGATAACATTCTTTTTTCAACGTGCATTTTTAGGTTTTACGATTATGTGAAGTACGAATAAACGTTTTTTCTTTCTTTCTGTCTTTCGTTCTTTCTTTCTTTCTAGACAAACAGACTTTGAAATTTATTTATTTAAACAAACACAGGATTTGTTAGTGCCTCGGAAAGCACGTGTAAATCCGTTAGTACCAGTTGTCTTTCGTATATCTTTGACAGTCGTTACAGGTGGTCAGATGGCAGAAAGTCTGACTATAAGTTAAACCAAGGAGTGGCGTGTTGATCACTAACTGGGTTGCGGAAGTCTGACAGGCAGTCGTTCCACGTAGTCGAAGCCTACTGGGGCCAGGTTTATCCGAAAGGAAACTCGAGCCCCTGTATGAAGGCTAGAAGGAACGGGGTGGGCTTTTAGTCAGTAAGAGTCTGACACTATCTCCCGCTCCGCCCAAGAGCGGGGGTTGTCATTGGATGATTTTTCCCACCATAAAAAAAAGTCATTCCACGTAAAACACGGGTATTCAGCCACATCCAGTTAGACTGGAATACGACAGCTAGTTGGAAAAAAGGCAAGGATGATTTAGGCAGGATAGAATCTGCGGTGCTCTTCGAAAGATCGAACACCACACTTAAAGGGCAACTAAAGAATCACAGGAACCACTGAGTTCCTTCGTTGCCTTTCATACCGGGGCCGAGCCTGCTTTTCGGAAACAAACCCTAGCCCCAGTAGGCTTCGACCCTGCTGCCCAGCAACTTGAGTTTTAGTTAGTAATATTTATTTATGAAATGCTTTATGCACACAAAAGTACAGAGGCATTTTCTACCAGTCAACCTAGATATAATAATGTGACACTCTCTCTCGCTCCACTCAGAGCAGGAGAAGTAATTTGATCATTTCCTGACTACAAAAGGAAAGCCACTTTAGGATAGTAGACTCAACATATGCATATCAACTACTTTCAATCCTCATTCTAAGCGAATTGTTTCAAAGCCACTTGTAACCTAATTCCCGTTCCTAGCTTCCCACAAACTAGGTTTAAGAGAAACTAGACATTCTCCGCTTCATTTATGCGTCTTTTAACGGTCTGTGCGGATATGGTGCGTTAGTCGTACTACGTACGGACGATCGTATTTTTCATACAAAGCGCGCGGTGCGGCAATCGTGCGGCGAACAGTCGGCAACAGGACGGTAACGACACAAGCACCATGTGTTCAATTCGGTGTTGAATACTGCAGCGTTGAATAGTGCATCACTGGCATACAAACGCATGGCAGCCAGATACGTTTTCAATTTAGGCGCGTGTTGTCGGCGTGCTAACGTTGTGCAACCGGCCGGCTGCGGCACGGTAAACGTCCGGCTGCAGTCCGACATGAAACGTCTAAACTGAAATCGTATTACTACAATGAACGTAAAAACAAAGTACGTAGGCAATATTTACCGAATGGTTTTGAAAATATTTTACCATTTAGCACTTTGAGAATGGTTTTCATAAAACTTTAACACCCCTTAAATCATAGGGTTGTTTTGAAAAACTAATAATGTCAGTTTTTATTTTTTTGGTTAGAATTTGTGCTAAGTTGTGTGTACCTGTGTGCCAAATAAACGTATTTTCTTTCTTTTCTTTTTAAGTTTCAAATATGTTAACCCAAGTAATAAGATTCTCTCTTTCAACTTACCGTTCGCACATATAAGGATATTATTATTACGCAATTGCACGTTTTATACATAAATCGAAAAAAAAACCGTTTTGAGTAGACTTTACGAAAAACGAAGATTACTCGTAGAGACCAAAATTTTCGGCCAAACAATTTTCGTACACCCACACGGGTGTAAACTCTGTCTAAAAAGTCAAACGACTGGGTAATCTAATCAAATAATCAAATTCTTGAAATCTGATGTAGTCAATACTGGTTGAACAACCAAATTTGCATAGAGATGATCATTGTTTACTAATAGAATCTTATAAAAAGTATTGTACGTAATATACCCCGTTAAATTTTGATCGTTTTAATCCCGTGGAGGGTCGATCCGGCACATGAAACACTATCGATTTGTAAAGATAAAATTAAAAAATAAAGTACTTTTTTTAAACTCGTTAATTAATTTACGATTGCACGAAATTAATTTCTTTAAGAAAACTGCTTCAATGTCCTGTAAGTAATTAGTACGCAACGCCGACTACTACCTACAGGTCATTGAACTCACTCACTGACGTTTTCTTAAACAAAATTAATTTCGTACATGCGTAAATTAAAACGAGTTTTTAAAAAAAAGTACTTTATTTTTTAATTTTTCCAAGGCGTTTGGCTTTTTAGACAGAATATATGCGAATTTGTTAAAAACGCTTAAACATCGTACCGTACACATACACACGTACAGTATTTACGACGTATTTCTTCTGTCGAGTTGGCATCAGCATTATGAGAACAAATAGCCCATGAATGACGCGGTAGAAACCGTGGAAACATTATCCATTCAGGAAGGTAGCAGGGCTGACGTACATACTAATGTATGGGGAATTAACGATGTAGCAGACCCATAATTAGATCATTTACAAGTAGCTATGGTATCAACAAGACTGCCAGTTTTTAAGGTAAGTTTATAAAGCGATTATTGACTACATATTGACTTCCTATTACATACAATCATAATTATAGAGCCTCACTCGTCGAGTCGAAGCTTCAACGTCTTGAGCATCGACGCCAAGTTGCTAGCCTGTCAATTTTCTACCGGTTACAATTCGGGCAAAGTGCATCGGAATTTCGTATTAGAAATGAAGATATCCGCAAGACAACCAAGGCTACCGACGTTGCACGAAGAATCGCCAAACTTAAGTAGCAATGGGCAGGGCACATTATTCGCAGAACTGATTGCCGTTGGGGCTGAAAGGTTCTGGAGTAGCGACCGCGAACCGGAAGGCGCAGTGTTGCAGCGTTGGAAGGCCTCCTACAAAGTGGATCGATGACCTGGTGAAGGTTGCGGGAATCCGAAAGATGCGGGACGTACAGGATCGTTCATTGTGGCGACACTTGGGGGAGGCCTATGTCCAACAGTGGATGTCTATCGGCTGAAATGATGATGAATGATAAAATGATGCGTCGGAATTGCACAACTTAATTCCGCAAATTCCGTTCCATTCCATCATTGGACCACCAGACCTACTGCTATGCGCCGCCGGTATATGGTGGACCCACACATACGCTCAAAATATTTTAGGAACTCATTCATTGTACGTACAACTTCTTCTTCTTCCTGCCCTTATCCCATATTACTTGGGGTCGGCGCAACACGTTTTCTTCTTCCATTCTTCGTCCTGTCACCCGTCAAACTATCACTAACTATCCTTTTCTTTCATATCACTTCTCACACAATCCATCTATCTTTTTTTCGGCCTTCCTCTCCCTCTCCATCCATCTATACTAAGAACTCTTTTAGTCATATGCATTGTACGTACAACTAAGGAGTGGAATTCTCTGCAGAGGTCTGTGTTTCCTGATAGCTACAACCTAAAAAAGTGAATAGGTTATTTCTAGTATTCCATCATCGACCACATCTCAAAATTCATAACATTTATTTCAATAAAATCATTTACATTTTACAGACACTTTCGAAATGGGCAGAATTCGGAATCAAATATGTAAAAAGTTTGTATATATATACCTAGTGATTATTTATTATTATTAATTTATGTAAATAATATATGTAAAATCAATCGACAATTCCAAATTTTCGGAATCTGAATCAAACATCTGTAACATCTCTGATTGAGGCCAAAGGCTTTACGTGCTTTCTGAGGACACGGATTAATCCTGGCCAACTATAGACCGGGATTGAGAAACGTTGCTTAATCTTGGAGAAAAAAAATAAAAGAAAGAAAGAAAAGAAAGAAAAAACTTTTATTCAGATTTGGGTTCGGGTTTTTCGTTTATTCATTGGTTTGGAGATTGATACATGTGACTATATTTTACTTAACTAGGAGTTCAGTACGGCGAACCGCACATCATAATATAACCAAATATTACTTCACACGTCTACGCCAAACGACCTTTACATAGTTCTTCGAGCAGGAGTCAATCCACCGCATGCCGTCTCTTAATATGACTTCCAAAACAAACTTATCTATCATTTCCATCTCAAACAGCCACTATAAAACTTCGAACCGTTATCAAAACCAAACTTATGTACGCAACCATAGCAGCATGTCTGGGTACACTTAGCAAAATTGCTAGGTCTGCAGTTAAGATGTAATAATAATAATAATAATTTTCCATATGTCGTAATAGTTTTTCCAACCGGGGGTTGTCCTTGGGTACACTAGCATAGCGTGTACAAGGACAATAATCATCGGTTGGTTTTACTATTTTATTTTTTTAAATCTTTATTAAGGAGCTTTGTCACAATGTTGACCATCTCGCTCCCTCACAGCCAAATTTTGTATTTTGATTTATTTTAAAAATGATTCTCATTTTTGTATAAAACTCTTCCCTCGTCTGACATAGGCTTAGCTAAGGTGCTGTTGCATATACCAATTTCTAACAAATTTAAAGTGCTAAACATATTTCTCCTGAGGCGTTCGCCCCGCTCACACTCCACCAGAATATGTTGTACGTCCTCGATTATTCCGCATTTTACACAATTAGGTGAAGCGTTATCACTAGCGGGCCTCAGGGCGAGTAGGTTTCGGTTCCTCTTACGCTTTCCATATATCCAGGACCTCAGGGTTCCGAGATATACTGATACGTAATAATAATAATAAATCTTTATTTAGAGCAAAACTCATATAGAGTTAGTAACAATAAAAGTCTTAATATTAAGTGTTAGTAAATAGCACGGCACATTTAAACTACAGCAATGAACAATGTATGAGACATTATCAGTTATCATCCTCAGAATCCTGTTGGAGCTATCCATAACTCTTGATACCGCGTGCTAGCATATTGTAGCATAAAAAGTCTAAATGCGCAGCTGAAAACATATCTGATACACTGGCAGCCCCACCAGTTTTCAGAACGCGTTATTAATTTAATCACCAAGGACTCCATATAATTTGAGAGTGAATAGGTTTCTTCTAGGTAAGCGTATTCCATCGTCGACCGCATCGTTGCTTTCCATCAGGTGATATAGCGGTCAAGCGCGAACCTATCAACATTAAAAAAATATATAATGCCTGTTAATATTTACATTGCCCTTATTGGGGAAATCACCGAATGATTTCTCTCGCTGACTACAACCCATCTGTGTCCTTCAGATGCTGTTATTAATAACCAATTTGCAAAATAAATATCAATGCTTTACTGAATCGTGACTATAAAATTACCAAAAAAAATAATACAAGCTGTATTAAAAAACATTGCTGAAGAAATAAGCAGAAGTGGATTCCTAGAGCAATTAAAGAAGTTTCAATCAGAACTTTAGCCTTTTTTTTGGTAGGAAATGATCAAATGACATCTCCTACCCTTGGGCGGAGCGCGAGGGCGCGTCTGACTTTTACTAACTAAAACCCACTCCTGTTCCTTCATTGCCTTCTTTCCAGGGTTTCTCTTTTGCATCACCAATAGCCCCAGTAGGCCTCGACCCTGCTGGGCCCCTACGGTTTGCTGACATCTCCTTGAGGCGCGCGTGGAAGAACTTTAGCCTTGACGTGCAGTTTACGCCTACTATATTTATACCTGAATATATAGGTATTTTTAACTTAAAACCAATATAGGTAGAAATTGTGACTTCGTAGTACTACAGAAAAAAATATCCTTGCAGACCTATCTCCTTAGTCGAGTGTACAACCAGTAAAATATATTTTATACCACGCATGTAGTTCGAACAAGTTAGTTCGCTGCGGCCGGAGTTCCCAACTTCGGTAAAACTAGAATGAGGGCGTAAATTCGGTAACGCCATTAGCTAACGTCGCGTACCAAATTAAACTGGCATTTTTGTTCGAAACTTGCGAAGCGATTTGATCGAATTTTCGACTTTATCGTGGCTACGTAAATAATGAATGGGGCTACACGACTACCTACATACCTACCTATACAGAGAAACTTGGAGGAGAAAACTTATAATTTATCTAAAACAGACTCATTTTATTTTTTTCTTGCAGAACAGATGATCGATGGGGCTGAAAGAATCTGGAGTGGTGACCGTTCACGAACACGCCGCGTTGGAAAGCCTCTTAAAAGGTGGAAATCGGTCCTGGTGTGGGTTGCAAAAATCCGATTAATGCGAGACGCACAGGATCGTTCGTTGTGACGACACTTGGGGGATATGTTAACCCCTTTTGACTGATATGACGATGATAAGACTCCGGGCCTTGGTTGAGGCCATGGTCCGGAGCGAGGAGGAGTGGCAGGCGGTCGCCGATGTCTGCGAAGCAGTAATGCTCGCTAAGGAGGAGGCCGACCGCATCAGGCAACGGTGCTCTCGCCGCCGCCGGGATTCCGATCCCGACTTCCGGCCACCGTAGGCGCGGGCTTGCGGACAGTGAGCAATGGGTAGCTCGCTGTCCGGCCGTCCGGTAACTGTCCGGACCAAGCCCAAGTCGTCGACGGCGCGCACTGTTCCCGCGCGCCTCAAGGAGTTGTCAGCAACAGTAGGGGCCCAGTCGGGTCGAAGCCTACTGGGGCCATGGTTATCCGAAAGGGCGCTCGAGCCCCCGTATGAAGGCTTGAAGGAACGGGATGGGTTTTTTAGTAAGTAAGAGCCTAACACTATCTCCCGCTCCGCCCAAGAGCGGGGGTTGTCATTGGATGATTTTTCCCATCGAAAAAAAAAATGATGATAAGACTAATTTTAAGCAAGTGATATTTTTTTGCTTTATGCCATATAACTGGTTGTGGGATTATTAGAAAACATCACCGTGACACTGGAACGCATAGGGCTACTGAACGAACCTAGGTGGGTATTAGTCAGTGAAAGTTTGATTCTCTCTCTTGTTCCACTCAGAGCGGGAGGAGGAGGTATTTGATAAAGTTTCATAAAAAAAAATACCATCTGGCTAGCCGTGGTGATGACGTATAAAAATTAAACTTTGACTGAGTAGTGGCTAAAGTGGATAATGCGTGTGGAAAACAGAAGAAAAGAGGTACATGGGAATATGTTCCTTCAGGATAATTTTCTTCTATCAAGCAGACATATTCACTGGCAACAGCTAGTCATTTATCATTTTACATACCAACGAGAAAACAGGCTTCATGAATACAAAATTATCCTTTTAAAACTCTAACTTTTCATATAAACTCATTTAGACTGCATACCTTCAAAAGCTATCTGCATGTTACCTTATAAAATGCATCTCCAAACAGTCTCTACCCGTATGTTTGCCATCCCCGCTCCCAACTTCACTTTCTGACTCCTAACACAAAATAGATAGGGACAGAAGTCAATCTTCACTTTTCATACCTACTCTCGGCGATCGCGCTAGGGTCAGCGCGTGGCACCGAACTGTCCGAGTGCGAACGGGCAAGGTGATAAATGCCTACATAATCTAAATTGTAAAAATATTGACCACAAAATCATATACTTTTGTGTGTTACGTTAAAACAAACCATCAAACTACAAGCTAATATCTACTTACTCTTTGAAACAACTAGTAGCCTAAAAACGTCAATTAACTGTTTAATGTTGAATTTAAACAATGAACAGTTAGAATAAGGTCCATTTTTCCACAAAAAAGTTCATAGACCCGTGTCTCAAACGGACAGCACTCGAGCTCGCATTGAGCTGAATTGAGCCGAGATATCGTGTTCGTGAACGGAGTCTATGTGTGCGTTGCTCGAGCGCGCTTTGTATATAGATTGACTTCTGTGCATGTCTATTTTGTGCTCCTAACTCGAATCGAGCACTTTGTGAAGTCACAAATGAAGTTACTGTGTACAGCGAATGAATAAGTAAACGGGGCTAACGCGGTAATAGCAAGGTGCACTAAATCTGCTTTGCCGTAAAGAGCTGCGGCGTTTTTAGGGTTCCTTACATCATTAACTAAAACATCACTGACTACCATGTACCTGGCATTTTGCTGAACTGGACCTATTTGGCGCAGCTGTGAGACACATTGTGTCAGTGTTTTTTTTCTTTTTTGTCTATTTTTTTTTAAAGTGTGTGTCCATGCATGCAAATAAATTGTTTTTCTTTCTTTCTTTTCTTTCATAAAACGGTAAAAACTTAAATAGGTTCACTTTGTTGTCCATCTACCAACAAGACCCTTTTTCTCTGGAACTTGTAGAGAAATTAAGAGGCCGGCGACGGATGAATTTCCATACAAACGTAATACCACGCTCATTTGCAGTTGGAGCATATTTCCAACATATTATGATGATATTCGGTTATAGACAATATTTATCTAGGTTCTTACGTCTTTCTTTTAAAAAAAAAACAAAAAGAAATTTAAGCGAATTGTATTTCGCACTTTTTTATAGCGTAAATGGCAAAACATGCCATTTGGCTTTTCCTGTATTAAAAATATCAATATTTCTAATATTCTCGACGTAGGAACCTAGATAAATATTGTCTATAACCGAATATCATCATAATATGTTGGAAATATGCTCCAACTGCAAATGTGCGTGGTATTACGTTTGTATGGAAATTCATCCGTCGCCGGCCCCTTAAGCTGAAATGAAAACCAAATACTCAAGTCTACTACTCCTTGGAGCCGTGTAAAAATCAAACTTCTAACGGCTCGTTCACGACCTAGCCACTGTAAGCGGTAGCTAAGCGCGGTACAGTGAGCGTTAAGATCAAAAATATGAAAATGTTTTAAGCATGCCACGTGACGCCCCTCATAGCGCCCTGCTCGCCGCTATGACCGAAGTTGTGACCAAGGCTTAAATAACCGCAATCTCAAGATAAAGTCATTTAAATAGATAGATATATTCTTTATTGTACACGAATAAAAATTACAATAAAAACATAGACAGAAACACATATTAGATACACATTTTATCACTTACAAGGAATACATAACCTATAGGGCGGGTACTTCCCGTTGGTCCAGAATCCTGAAATTTGGCAAGAAGCTAGATTTTATAACACAAGTACAGGAAAAAGTCTGAAAGTTACATCACAACACTATTTTTTGCGGTTCGGAAAAAATTAAAGACTCAATTTTACTTGGACAATTCTGTACGGAACCCACGGTAAGTCCGACACGTACTTGACTGTTTTTTTTTTGGAGAAAAATAGAGGGACTTTTTGAAAATGATTGCATAATGTTTCGCTTGCTTTAAAGATTTGTCAAGGAAAGTTAAAGCTTTTAACATTAAGCGGACATTATTTTTTCAGCAATCAGTTTCTCAAGACGAAAGTCTACGATCAGTGCATGTGATGACATATGGCTCTGAAACGTGATCGTTCGCAATGAGACATCTCTTTGAGGCACGCGTGAAACACTACAATTACCGTCACGGATCTTGAGCGCTCGACGTCAGAGTGAGGATCGGTTTGCGCATTCCATACACTGGCGAGCCAATCGTCGCCGTTGTTAGAAACATGCAGCAAGAGCAGGGAACGAATCATGAGTGACGCGATGGCGCGACGAGCCAATCACTGACACTCCCCGCGTCTCACTTCGCACCACTAAAGAGACTGAATATTTGACTTCTGCGCAACTTGAAGCCAACGCTCAAGATCCGTGCCGGCAATTGTAAGTGCCTTCGACGACTCGAGCTCTGTCCGGGCGGTTACCAGACGGCCAGAGGGCGAACTACCCGTGCGTCGATATCAACACACAGCCTGACATAATGTCAATTAGTTTCTCCTTTTATAAGTACTTAAATAGATTTCCCACCGAAAACTCTATAAAAAAAAAATACTCTATTATGGAACACGACCCAAAAGACGTACAATTGCCGTCACGGATCATGAGTGGTTGCGCAGAAGTCAAATATTCGGTCTCTTTAGTGGTGCGAAGTGAGACGCGGGGGCAGGGAATGTCAGTGATTGGCTCGCCGCGCCACCGCGTCATAGACGTCACTCCTGATTCGTTCCCTGCGTTGCTGCATGTGTCTAACAATAAAGGCGATTGGCTCGCCAATGTATGGAATGCGCAAAGCGATCCCCACTCTATATTATATATTATTATTATTATTCACAAAAAGGCGCCAGGTACCAAAATAAGCAGCACATAACGAGAACACGGGGAAGCTGCAATGCATTCATGACTACGAAGATACGCGGCTCTTTTATAGTAAAGATTACAGCGGGGCTCGGTGCAGCCATATGTAAACGCGGAACAGAAGTAAGATCGAATGTGATGATAGTGCTGAAAGCTACTGGCTACGCTATTACAGCTTCATTGTACAATAAAAATATTCATATGAATATAGCTTCGTAGATTTTTGCTTCTAATAGCTACGATTACCATAACCAGCCTTTTTAATGTTCGCACTGCTAGGACTCAGGCCTCCTCTCTAGGAGAGGGAATGGGCCGTATTCCACCACGCGGGCCCATTGCGGTTGGTGAATGTCACATGTCTTGGTTCCGATTTGGAAGCCGGTTTCCTCACGATGTTTTCTTTCACCGTTTTGACAGTAGTGGTGATGAAATAAATAGCACAAAGTACCCTAATGCGCTTGGTTGGGTTTTAACCTGCGACCTACAACTCGTAAGCCGGAGCTGTTACCACTGGACCACCACTGTTCTATAGATACGATACTATACAATTTAAAACATTAATTTATCTCTCTAACTCAGAGAAGAGCTAAATGTATAATTTTTAATAAAAACTTGACGTTTTACCTTGTCTCTAAGGCCGCGCTCCCACTATTTTGTAACGGTAAATTTATCGTCGGACGACTATCGTCTCGAGCTGCCCCCATTATAATAACTGTTTGTCGTGGTCACGACAGATAATTGCAACAATGTCAAATGATTTACCGTCATGGTTTAGTCTTGACCATTTTTTATCGTTTTACGACTGTCGTGTAACTGTTCCCACTATCATGGTTATCTGTTGCCCTCATAAGGGTCACTGAAAAATAAAAAAAAACTCATTAAAATCTGAAAACGCAAAATATAATTCCGACTCTCATTGAACATTTCGATGTCTTAGAGTGAAAACCTCGGATATACAAGTTTAGGTAATTTTATTTTATTACATTTCTGAAAAGAAACGCTCGTAACGCACAATCTTGTATCACGCCAAATTTTTATTCGATACTTGTAGCGCCATCTACGATGTTGCATGCATATCTTGCTCAATTCACTTTGGTGTGATCACCTCGCGACGACGCGGCAAAACAAGCGGAAAAAAATTAAAAACAAGAGAAACAAGCGTTTGAAATAAACCAATAGTTTTAAATATTTGAATGAAACATGTATATATGCACATTAAAATTGCATGATAATAAAGGTCTAATTTGGTTTTTTGTGCCTCCTGAAAAGTTACGTATTTCACAGTTATGTACGAGGTATTCACTCTGAGCCATCGATTTATGAATGTGGGACTCTCATTTTCTATTAGCATTATTTATCAAACAAATTCTAAGCATCTTGTTCAATTACCAAGTTTGCGAAAAACAAACGATATTTCAGCTGTCTCACTATCGGCACGCCTGGATAGATCCAAGAGACATTAGCACAAGTTTTACAAAGTGTAATTGACACTGGAAAGTTCTCAGTTTTAACCCTCGGGCTATGGGGGAAGGGGAATCAAGATCGCTGTTGGTATAGCGATTGGTAGCTTTCTGATTAGTTGAGAGAAGGTTTATCAATATACGAGAGTGGTTTGGGAAGTTTTCCGACCTCAACGTGAAAATAACAGCACTTGTGAATTAAAGCTAATGAATATATGTACATAGAATAGAATAGTGTGATATACGGGGGTGAGGAATAAAAGTCAAGCGTTCCACGACAGAGCTATAATTTGACTGATCACATGTACAACTTAAATCTACCGACATACTTACTAATTAATTATTAATATAAATCTACCTACACTACACTCCTCCCTACTAAACTAATACTTATCAACTAACAACTTAATAGGTAACTTATACAATAACAATACTTATCCTAAACCTTATAATTATGAACCTTAAACCTACACTGTCGAACGATACGCTGTGGAGTCTGTGGCACTTGAGGCAAGGCAACCTGAGTCTCAGCTGAGGCCTGTACCTCTACAGGTGCATCCTCGGTCGGCTGAGCCGGCGACGCTACTCTACGCGGCGACCCCACGCGGTCCGGCGACCCCTCCGACTGAGCCCGCTCACCACTACCACTGCAATCCTCCTCCTTATCTGTCATCTGAGAATCTGTGTCTGATCGTTCCGTAATACTAGGACCAGTAGATGCTAGGGATAATCTGCTCCCTGTTTTCCTACGTAACTGATCAATATGTCTATGGACTAACTCCCCATTTTGACCCTGGACTTTGAAGTCGCTCGGACCCCGACAGTCTACTATTCGACCGGGAACCCATCTCTCCCCTTTTAAGTATTGTCGATACCATACTTCTTCCCCTTCACCCCCTACGCTCCTGTTTGCTCCCTGAACAGATTCAGCCTGGCGTTGTTGCGCTCGATGCACCTTATTATCCCTATCCGGTTTTATAGTATCTAGTCGTGTGCGTAAACGCCTGCCTAATAAAATCATTGCGGGGCTTTCTCCTGTTGTTGAATGTTCTACATTTCTATGATGCAGTAAAAATGTCCACAATGCCCTGTCTATGTTGTATTTTTCTGAAATTGCCTTTTTAATAACTCGTTTTATTAGTTTAACTGCATTTTCTGCTAATCCATTTGAAGCGGGGTGGTATGGGGCTGTAAAAATGTGTTCTATGCCGTTTATTTTTGTAAATTCATGAAATTCTTTTGATGCAAACTGTGTACCGTTATCACTAACTATTTGCTTAGGTAACCCCCATCTACTAAATAGCTCAGTTAATTTATCTATGAGACTAAAAGCCGAAGTGCTTGAAACATTGAAAACTTCCAACCATTTAGATGTGGCGTCCACTACAACTAAGTATGTTCTGCCGCCTATTGGTCCCAAATAGTCAATATGTATCCGGCTCCACGGTCGGTTTGGCCAGGGCCACATGCGCGGCGCCTGCCGAGGCGGCGCGTCCGCCTGGGCTGCACACACTTCGCACGCCCGACACATGTGTTCCACTGCTTCATCTACCCCAGGCCACCATACATAGCTACGTGCTAACGCCTTTGACTTCACAATTCCCATGTGAGGTTCATGCAACATTAATAACACTTTCCTTCTACACGCTTCAGGTACCACTAACCTGTGCCCCCACATAATACATCCCAATTCTTCATACAGTTCATTTCTCCTATTAAAGTACGGTTTTAAGTTGCTAAAGTCACATTCATCGGGCCAACCGTCTCTAAGGTAACTTAATATTTTTGATAGTTCCGTATCCCGTATTGTGTGTTGTTTGATCTCATTATAATTTAATAACAATGACTGTTGCACAAAATGCAAATGAGTTTGCTCCGGCTGTGCGGCCGTTGTCGTTGATTTACTCGATCTTAGCGGTAACCTAGAGAAGCCGTCCGCTCCATTTTGATCGGTGCGCACGTACTCGATATTATATGAGTAAGCTGATAAAATAATAGCCCATCTTTGCATTCGGCTCGCCACCATAGTTGGTATTCCTGTATTTGGGCCAAAAATTGACACTAACGGCTTATGATCTGTACGTAAAGTGAAATTACGACCGTATAAATACTGATGGAATTTATTTACACAAAATATAATCGCTAGCGCCTCTCGATGTATTTGTGAGTAATTTTTTTCCGCTTCTGTAAGTGTGCGCGACGCGTAGGCTATCGGCCGCTCGCCCCGTTCGCTTGGCTGTGAGAGAACCCCTCCTATACCGCGCGCGCTCGCGTCACACGTCAATAATAGTGGTTTTTTAGGGTCGTAATGAGCCAATACCTCCGCTCCCGCTAATATTTTTTTAATTTCCTTAAAGGATTTCTCGCACTCAATCGACCAATGCCATTGTTTACCTTTCTTTAATAGTTCATAAAGGGGTACTAACATACTGCTCATATTCCGAACAAATTTTCCATAGAAGTTTATGATTCCTAAAAATGATCTTAATTCCGTTATATTGGACGGGCGAGGGATATTAATTATGGCTTCCACCTTGGCCGGGTCTGTTTTAATTCCCTCGTTACTAATAACATATCCCAAATATTGCACTTCTTTCACTAAGAATACACATTTACTACTTTTTAACTTTAACCCGAAACGATGTAATCTATAAAAAACCTGTTCTAGCGCTTCTAAATGTTCTTTTTTATTTTTCCCTCCTATTATCACATCGTCTAGAAATATTTCGACGTTAGGGATCCCCTTCAATAAATTGCACATGATACGTTGGAAAATTCCTGGACTTGAAGATAGGCCGTATACTAATCGATTATACCTATAAAGACCCCTATGTGTGTTTATCACTGTATATTTCTTTGAATCATCTAATTCTATTTGATTATAGGCTTGGCTTAAATCTATTTTCGAAAAATAATTTGCTCCGCTCAATTTTACTATTAAATCCTCAATTCTAGGTAATGGATAGCGATCAGTAAGTAAGACTGGGTTCACGGTCGCTTTATAATCGGCACAGATTCTCAGCGAACCGTCAGGTTTATTTACCGGTACGAGCGGCGAGGCCCAGTCGGAGCAGTCAACGGGCTCGATGATGCCGTCGCGCAGCATGGCGTCCAGCTCGGCGTCGAGCCGGCCGAGCAGCGCGTAGGGCACGGGCCGCGCGCGGTGGAACACAGGCGTCGCGCCCGAGCGCACGCGCAGCGTTGCCTTGCCTCCAGTGTACAGCCCCAACCCGCCGCTGAACAATTCTTTATATCTGTTTAACAGTAAATTAATCTCATTAGGCATATTAACTTCTTTCCAATTTACATTGTTACAATTGCTAAAAACGGGTATTTTTATTTTCAATTCCGTTAACCATTGTCGGCCCAGTAATGACGTGGTACCTCCCCCAATTACAAATAATTCAAGTTTTTTCCTGCAATCCCCGTAAACTACAGTCGGTTTGAACATTCCTATGGGTTTAATTTTTGAGCCATCATAAAAATTTAGTACTAAATTACTACTTTCTAATTTATGATTACGGAACCCCTTTTTATACGTTGCTTCACTAATGCACGATACCGCAGTACCAGTATCGACCTCCATAGGAATAGTTACGTTTTCAATACATATGGGCAACCTTACCGCCTTGTAATCGTTCAAGCATAGGTGATGTAACTCCTCTTCTGTCGGCCTCTCCTCAAGCGGATTTTCACACGCATCCCCGTAGTACGCTGCCGAGCGCCTGGAACCTGTGCCTCTTTCCGCCTTCACCGCCCTGTCCGGGCACACGCGTCTCAAGTGTCCCGGGTGCCTGCAGCTGCTGCACACGTAGTTCCGAAATCGACACTCAGAATACGAGTGCTCCGTCGCTCCGCACCCCGTACAACTCGACACGCGGCCGCCACTGCCTGCACCGCCACCGCCGCGCCCGCCAGCCAACGGCCGCCAGCTAGTCGCGGGGCTGCGCCGCGCCCCCGCCGCTGTCGCCGCGCTCCGGCCGGCGCGCACATCCCGCGCCGCCCGCTGTCCCGCGCCGCCGCCATCCCGGCTGTTGCCAAACGCGTGCACCGCCTGCCCCGGCAGTGCCACGCCGCCAGTTACGTCACCTCCGCTCACCTTCGACTCCACCGCGGCCGCGTCCCGTTCTGCCGCTTCCAGCGCACTCGCCAGCCTTACCGCGTCCGTATATGATATTGTGTCGGCTTCTGCGAATAGTCGTTGTCGAATTGTGTCACTTTTTAGGCCGCAGACGAACTGATCCCGCAAATTTTCGTTCAACCCGTCTTTGAATTTGCAATGCCTTGCGAGTTTCTTGAGCTCAGCTATGTACCCTGCTACGTTTTCGTCGCTAGCCTGTCTCCGTTGCCGAAACCGATAACGTTCTGCAAGTACCGACGGCGTTGGTTCCAGGTGATGACGTAATAGCTCGACCGCTCTGTCATACTTCAACTCCGCTGGCTTCTTGGGACTTGCAAGGTTATATAGCAGTTCATACGCTTCGTCCCCCATAATGGCTATTAACGTAGGCAATTTCGTTTCGTCTTCGATTTTGTTGACTTTAAAATACATGTCCAGCCGGTCTACATACACCGACCACGTGCCGGACTTTATGTCGAACTCCTTCATTTTGCCAATCGACATCTTATTGTTAGTTCGTTCACTAGTTATTCGTAAACAGTAAAAGCGCTACTCACGTAACTACGAGTCACACGCGAAATTATTGGAATTTTGAAATCCTCGTCGCCACTGTGATATACGGGGGTGAGGAATAAAAGTCAAGCGTTCCACGACAGAGCTATAATTTGACTGATCACATGTACAACTTAAATCTACCGACATACTTACTAATTAATTATTAATATAAATCTACCTACACTACAAATAGATAGAATGGAATGGAATGGAATGGAATGGAATGGAATGGAATAGAATAGAATAGAATAGAATAGAATAGAATAGAATAGAATAGGACACTAAAAAATAGTCAGAAGGCTTAAAGTCACCCAAAGGGCAATGGAAAGGGCAATGCTTGGAGTTTCACTGCGTGATCGAATCAGGAATGAAGATATCCGCAGGACGACTAGGGTTGCCGACAAAGCACGAAGAATCGCCAAACTTAAGTGGCATTGGGCTGGGCATATTGCTCGCAGAACGGATGGCCGTTGGGGCCGAAAGGTTCAGGAGTGGCGACCGCGTACTGAAAGACGCAGCGTCGGAAGGCCTCCTACAAGGTGGGCCAATGACCTGGTGAAGGTTGCGGGAATCCGATGGATGCGAGATGCACAGGACCGTGCATTGTGGCGACACTTGGGGGAGGCCTATGTCCAACAGTGGACGTCTATCGGCTGAAATGATGATGATGATGATGATGATGAGAATAGGACAGAATATTATAGTAAACTAACACCAATAACTACAACAACTACAATCAACAATTGATGTAGATGCAATATAAAAAGAATAAGGAAACAGATAAATACAAGGTGTAAGAGACAGCCCTCCACAAACTTTAAGGGCTTGCTCAGTAGACGAAACTGAACAACCTTCCAAAAATTTTTTCACAGGCAGACTTTTTTGACAGTTTGTATGGAGAGGCCGAATTTTTTTTTCGTTTCCTGAAAAAAAATTTTGTGGAAGGTTGTTCAGTTTCGTCTACTGAGCAAGCCCTTAAAGTTTGTGGAGGGCTGTCCCTTACACCTTGTATTACAAAGATGACGCTTATTTGTAAAGAAATCTCTTCCAGCATACCTGTGAAAGTACGATAGTTGTGCAACTTTTGACAGTTACTCACTAAAGTTTCAGTCATTTTAGACGCGCAGTTGTTATTTGACAATCGTTGTTTGAGCGAGTCGATGTGAGATGCAGAAAAAACATTTATTGTAAGTACAGCAAACCGTACGGGCCCAGTCGTGTCGAAGCCTATTGGGGCCAAGGGTCTGCTTCTGAAAGAAAGATTCAGCCCCGGTACGAAAGGCAACGAAGGAACAGGAATGAGTTTTTAGTCAGTAAAAGTCTGACACTATCTCCTGCTCCGCACAAGGGCGCGGAGATGTCTTTAGATGATTTTCCCACGTACAAAAAAAAGTGGCCCAGCAGGGTCGAAGCCAACTGTGAACGTGGGTTGTGCGACAGAGAACCCTGGGACCCTGGAACAAAGGCAAAGAAGGAACAGGAGTGGGTTTTAGTCAATTAAAGTCTGATACGCCCGCCCTCGCGCTCCGCTCAAAAGCGGGAGAAGTTATTGGACGATTTCCCACCAAAAAAAAATCGCTTTCCATTTGCCACTATGTTATCTGTTGGCGGGTGAGATAGTGGTCAAATGACGACGAGCCTATAAAATTAAATCTACAATAAAATAAAGAAGTAAAGTTTGTTTTTATTTATTTTTTTGATATTACCTCCTACAAAAGGAGGTAATCTCTGGAAATAATGGTCCGATTGCTAACATTTTTTCACCGAATGTTGCTTTATTCCTGAGTTTATAGGCTATATATAGGGTGACTGGTAATTAGTGTATGATACTTAAACACGTGATTGTGCTCATGATAACCAACAACTTTTACTATGAAACCAAACCTGAAATCGCGAAAAAAAATCAGCTGTTCAGTACATTTATGTTTGCCTAATGTACTGAACAGCTGATATTTTTTTCGCGATTTCAGCTTTGCTTCCATAATAAAAATTGATTGTTATCATGAGCACAATCACGTGTTTAAGTAACGTACACTAATTGCCAGTCACCCTATATATTTTATTTACGCGGGCGAAGCTACGGGCAAAATCTAGTAATATAATAAAAAAGTAAAAAAAAATACCCTTCTTTTTTCAAAATCGAATAAAAACAGGCACAAAATAACAAAAACTGAATCTACAATTTATTATACACGCTGCTATATAATTTGAAGCCTTTATGAAAACAATACGGATAGCACAATTTGCTGCAATGTTTGTTCGGAAACAATATGCGCGACAAATGCTATGTTTTGATTCGATATCGATATCGGCAAAATTAACGGCGGGTAGTAAAAACAAATGGGCAATAATTATATGGTTTGTACTCGTTGTGTATGCGTTTGTGTTGCGGTAAACCAATGGATGCGAAACGCACTTGACTGTTCGTTGTGGCGACATTCGTGGGATGCTAATGTCTAACAGTGAATTGTTTTTTTTTTCCAAGATATATCGTGCAATCAGTCCTTTCAGCTATGAGCAGATGCGTTAAACGAATAACTCCGGTGGAGTGATATTTCTCATTAGAAGTATCCTCCATACTAATTTAATGGCTCATATGTTGCCGAGTTCTAATATTCTGTGTCTCTTTAATCTGTGCACACAGTCTGGTAATGTAAGCTGGACAGCTAGCTGGTTTGGATGTTTCTCCAGTCTAGCTTTGTATTTCTCCGATCATGCTCTTATTTCTTCCTTCACTGTTGGCATGTTGGTATACTTGTGAACTTCCGAGTTTCGTATGAACCAAGGTGCATTACTGATTTGTTGATGATGACTGTGAATTGATGATGATGATAATCAATTCAACTGAAGGTACGTCGTGAATTCACGCTTGTTTCCTATCTGGTTAGGTTACTTCGTGGCATTCAGTATTACCCAGGAGTGCTGCAACGTCTCAATTTGTGTGACGGCTATGTGTGGAGGTGACGCCGCCCGCCGCTGCTAGCCAGTTGCCAGTACCAATCTTCTTGCCAAAACGCCATTGACCCGTGCAATTTGAATTATTATTAACGAGCTTCACCTAGATATTGATATATTTACATGTAGTTAAGTTGATTAGAGTAGGCTATAGGTAAAGTCTGTCTAAAAATTCAAACGACTTGGAAATTTAAATAGTTTTTATTATTTTAGTAGAGGTTTTATTTTTATCAACATTTCTAAAGGATAATAAACGACGTCAAATTGTCTAGCGTATTCCGTTTATGGTAAACAATTCTGATGAAGCGATAGATTATAATTTTACTTTGTTCGAACTACCCAAGTCGTTTAACTTTTTTTAGTAGGTATATTTTATTCTAGATTATTTTTGTTTTCAAGTTTTATATTATACTTATTGTATTTAAGTTAATTTTAAGACCGCACTATCGCATTAGGAATTTACTTGTGATGATAGTTGTAAGGAATTAAATAAATAATTGCATTCAGTCGTGAAAATGTTAAATGTTTAATAAGTTATAGTTTTAAAATCATTCACAATTATATTCAAAATTTCAGTTAATGAGCTGTTGCCAGCGGCTTTTTCATCCCCTTAGGCCTTAGTTGCTGAATTTTGGAAAATCTTCAAATTTCACACTCTTTGTCTCCGTAGTTTTGACTGTGTGTTGATATGTCAGTCAGTAAGTTTCTCCTTTTAAACATACATAAACAGGCCACTAACAATTGAGAAAACGGCTTTCCAGAAAAAATATATTTTCAATACATTCACTCGACCAAAACCCTCTCTTTTCCCACCGCTTACAGGCACGCAATATTCTATTTTCCGCACTAGTGCAGAAAAGTGCGCGTGCTCTCCCCCGCCATAATGTTATTAGATTTACCGTAACAGGAAGGGCGCGCGTTGTTCCCCACGAGTCGCCATTCAACCCCTACTTATTCATTTCAAAGAGCGTGTTGGAAAAAGTCGTTTGACACACGTGCTAATTTGTCACTGCAGTCCTCGGCTCCATAACACACTCGCCTACGGCTCGTGCGAATTCCGAATCGGTCGCAAAGACAAACTTTCTCCACTTGCATTAAAATGTACTATTTTTGCCTTACGATCTTAAACGTAGGAAGCATCGATGTTTTCACAACATTTCTATCAACACATACTCGTATCAAAGCTAAGTACCATACAACAACAATCGTCAATTCACAAACAAAATACTATATCGACATTGAAAAATACAAATGATTCAACATTCCGAACGGAGCACAAACATTTTCATAAGAAAACATTTTCAATTTGCGTCGTACACCCCCGCAGGTAGGTTCACAATGAAAATATTTTCTTAACATTCCATTTCCTGAGAAACCTCCTGCATATGTAGGTATTAGTGATGTAGGTAACGGAGGCCATGTGGCGGAAGTGGAGGTTCCGAGCTTGACCTCCATGGGTTTTTTTGAAGTGGGAAATCATCCAATGACTTCTCCTGCCCTAAGGCGGAGCACGAGGGTGTGTCAGACTTTTACTACACCTCTATTTCTTCAGTTGTCCTTTACGTTCTTGGACTATGACTTGTATTTAGCAGTTAAATTTAGTTATATTTAAGCTGAACGGAGTCTAAAGTCCCGCAACCTTCCTTTAAAAAAGGAGGATCTTCCGACCAGACCGATGTTTGGTCTGATCTGGGCAACTACCCTATAGATTCCGGTAACTGTCCGGACCAAGCCCAAGTCGACGACGCGCGCTGTTCCCGCGCGCCTCAAGGAGTTGTCAGCAACAGCAGGGGCCAGCCAGGTCGAAGCCTACTGGGGCCAGGGTTATCCGAAAGGGCGCTCGAGCCCCGGTATGAAGGCTTGAAGGAACGGGATGGGTTTTTTAGTCAATAAGAGTCTGACACTCTCTTCCGCTCCGCCCAAGAGCGGAGGTTGTCATTGGATGATTTTTCCCATCGAAAAAAAAAATAACTACCCTATAGATGATTTTGGCCTGTTGTATAAGTTCAAATCGCGTGGAAACTGCTTTTTGTATTTTAGTTCTTATGTGACGCCATAGATGCTACATCGTTTGTCACTAGCGGAGGCACGATTTCTTGCGGAAATTCCGCATTTGCAGATGCGGAGAAGATATTTTGATACAACTCTAATATGTATCTTAAGAACTTTATTTGTGTGCTGCACAGAGATTCATGCAACGCTGTGCACAATAAATTAAGGTTTAGCGCAACCGTGCTTAGGATTTGTTGTTTGGAATTAGCTGGTTAAATTCTTGAGCTTCTAATTACTTAGGATGTGAGGAAACTGTTACCTACTAAACTATATGTTACCTACTAACCTATATATTACTGATAGACTTGAGATTGCTAGGGTTTACTTTTTAGGACTACGTTGAAGGCACACGAAGGCGTACGAAGGACTTCGCACAGTTTTATGACCTTCATTTATTGACTGTGAATAAAATTGACGTACTAAAAGAGTTATAATGATGGATGGAGAGGAAGAGGGAGCTTAAAATGAAGATGAATTGATTGTGTGGAAGGGAACATGAAAGAGAAATGAGAGCGTGACAGGTGAAAGGAGAGAATGAAAGAAAAAACATGGTGCGCCAACCGCAAAAACAACGAGACAAGGACAGGACGATGATGATGTACCTGTAAAGTGAGTGCGGGTCAGACTTTAGCTGACTAAAACCACACCTATGTTCTTCAATTGCCTTTTGCTTTCTAGGATCACGAATATCCCTTTTATACTTATCCCTATAACCTTAGTACCTATGCATCGTCCCTGCTGAGCCCCTACGGCCGCGGCCGCCTCTTTCGCTTGCATTATTGCTTCGCAGAAGGATGCGACCGCACAATTCCCTCTCGCCATACCATGACCATAGCCTGAACCAGGGCTTGATGTGAGAGTTCCGCCAATTACCTCCACTAAGACACGGCGTGCTGTAGGTGCTCCATCCAAGCGGAACACATGTCGTCATGGGCCACAGACTGCTTATACCTCTTCTGCACAGTGACGTATATTCTCGAGACAAATAAAGACAGTCTCATCAGACCCACCCAAGATGGCAACGATGTCTTTTGCCCACAATTGCAATAATGTCATTTGCCCATTTCGCTACAGGATGTTCAACATTTTGCTTCGTATTTGGATCCTATTCCACAACTGTACTCCACCTATCATCACCGCGCCTTGCCAGGTGTCCTATAAGCTCACAACCCCAGAAAAGCACTTCACAAATAGCTCTAAGTAGCTAAAATTGAATAGTGATATGAAATATTCATTTTAAAGCCGTGTCCTGGCAATATTCCAAGTTAGGAAAGAAGATGAATTGATAATACTACGCTGACGGGGCTCCGAACAGCCCTGCTTATCCTTAAAATGAATGTGTTTCTTTAAAACTGTTGCCAAATAATACGTCTTTATCACACTAGTGCAATTTTGAAATGTAAGTAGTAACAAGTTTGCTAAAGTGCTCCCAATGTTACATTGTGAGTGTTTCCGTGTTTTGATTTCTAGATTTCTTTACAAAACATCTTTTAGGGTTCCGTATTTTCAAAGGAAATCTGTCACGACCGTTTTCCTCACGAATGCGTGGAGGTTACTGATATTGCTGTCAAATACACTACTACTCTTTGAAGCTGTGACAAAAAAAAACTTCAAATTCAACGTGTACAAAAAATACGGCCGTTTATGCCGCTTATCTTGACACTCAAAAAGGAGGCCTAAATCCAACTTTAAGGCTGATTGCGGACGGCTATCAACGGGTAGCTCGCCGTCCGACCGTCCGGCAACCGTCCGGACCGAGCTCAGGTCATCAACGGCGCGTAGTGTTCAACGCGCGCCTCAAGGAGTTGTCAGTAACCGTAGAGGTCCAGCAGGGTCGAAGCCTACTGGGGCAGGCAATGGGTGATGCGAAAAAATAATTACGGGGCCTTGGAGCAATGGCAAAAACAGGAGTGGGTTTTTAGTCAGTAAAAGTCTGACACTATCTCCCTCTGTCATGTCTATCTGGATGTTATTAGATGATTTTCTCAACTAAAAATTAATAAAAAAAAAGACGTGTGGCACTAGGAAACTGCCGCGGTAAAGCTATTGCCAACAGCTGCTTAACCCCACCCATTTAAAACCAGACCTCGCCAACAGCTGCTTAACCCCACCCATCCAAAACCAGACCTCGCCAACAGCTGCTTAACCCCACCCATCCAAAACTAGACCTCACCATCAGCTGCTTAACCCCACTCATCCAAAACCAAACCTCGCTAACAGCTGCTTAACCCCACCCATCCAAAATGAGACCTTGCCAACAGCTGCGTATCCCCACCCATCCAATACCAGACCTCGCCAACAGCTGCTTAACCTCTTCCATCCAAAACCAGACCTCGCCAACAGCTGCTTAACCTCTTCCATCAAAAACCAGACCTCGCTAACAGCTGCTTAACACCACCTATCCAAAACGCCGACAGCTGCTTAACCCCACCCATCCAAACACAGACCTCACCAACAGCTGCTTAACCCCACCCATCTAAAACCAGACCTCGCCAACAGCTGCTTAACCCCACCCATCCAAAACCAGACCTCACCAACAGCTGCTTAACCCCATCCATCTAAAACCAGACGTCGCCAACAGCTGCTTAACCCCACCCTTCCTAAACTAGACCTCGCCAACAGCTGCTTAACCCCACCCATCCAAAATGAGACCTCGCCAACAGCTACTTAACCCCACCCATCCAAACACAGACCTCGCCAACAGCTGCTTAACCCCTTCCATCCAAAACCAGACCTCGCTAACAGCTGCTTAACCCCACCCATCCAAAACGAGACCTCGCCAACAGCTGCTTAACCCCACCCATCCAAACACAGACCTCGCCAACCGCTGCTTAACCCTACCTATCCAAAACCAGACCTCGCCAACAGCTTCTTAACCCCACCCATTCAAAACCATACCTCACCAACAGCTGCTATTGATTGTTCACTCATTTGTTTTCTTATCGGTCACCACGCTCAAAAAACAAATGAGTGGGGGGTGTTAAGTGCTCTAAGATAATCAAAATCGGATACTTTGAGAATACTTTTGGCACACTAGAATTGCGGCGGAAATGCTAACCACTCCGTAAGAGCAGCGTCACGGCATACTCACCTTCTATCTGCTGCAGATCCTCACCGGACATGACCAATTCGGGAAGTTTCTGTTTAGAATTGAAGCGGAAGAAACACGGTGGAGTCCCTATATAGTGGAAGTCAGCCCCGTTTGGATGGAGCACCACTGTGTCCTCGGGAAGGCGATCGGCAGCGATATTCTTTGCGACCGGTCCTGGTTCAGAGATGGTCCGAAGCAAGAGGGAATGGAAAGCGGTTACTTCCTTCTGCGAAGCCGTACTGCAAGCGTAGGAGTTACCGTGAGAGAGCGAGCATCGTCATGCCCAAGCCACCACCACCTCAAGAAACGCCCCGGGTATCGGGAGTCACAGGGCAATTTCTAGCCACCGTGTGTATACGGTACACAGGCATGCAGACGACGAGCAATAGCAGACCGTCTACTGAGCTCGAGTCAACCGCACGTTGTGTTCCACCCACGCCTCAAAGAGATGTCAGCATACTGAAGGAAGCCCAGCCCAGTAGAACCCCGTAGGGGCCCAGCTGGGTCGATGCCTACTGGGGCCACGGGTCTAGTTCCGAAAGGGAGGCTCGGCACCACGGGTCTAGTATGGAAGGTAAGAGGGAACGGGGTGGGCTCCAGGGTGGCTGGCAGTCAGTAAGAGTCTGACACTATTTTTAACCACGGAAAAGAATAAAAATGCTCAGTAAAAGCGATGCATTTAAAGGCTGCGGGGATATACGAAGGAGTTTACTGTGACTCTAGAACGCAAAAGGCAATTTTTTTTTTATCTCTTATAAACTAGTGCTTGACTGCGATCCCACCTGATGGTAAGCAGTGATGCAATCGTTGATGGTGAGGCGCACTAGTTTATTAAAAGCCTATTCACTCTAGCCTTGAAGACTCCCAAATTACATCAATCAGACGGGAAGACCGCAGCAGGCAAATTGTTCCAGTCCTTCGATGTACGCGGTATAAATGACGAGGCGAAACGCTTAGTTCGTACCGTAGAGGTTTCAACAACGTAAGGGTGGATACTCGCCGTACCTCGGGTTGTCCGATGGTAGAAATGAGATGGCGGAACTGAAGGAAAAGTAAAAGTATGACAAGCCTTCTCGCTCCATTAACGCGAGAAGTTATTGATAATTTCGCACATCAAAATAAAATACGAGTAGGGTACTTGCTATTGATCTTTATTGTAAAACTTACAGTTGCTGTTGGAGAATATTTTTCAAACTACAAAATTTAGTTTGTCTTTTTGTCCTATCCACATATTGACCTGTTTTCAGGATTCCGTCCCACAGTTGGCAAAATCGAAACTCTTATAGGACCACTTCGTTGTCTGTCTGTCAAGAACCTTTTTCCCAAGAATTTGTGAAGAAATTAAGCTGAAATTGGTGTCAAATTCTCACGTCCTACGAGTCAACACAATCTAAAGATAAATTAATGTTTCGTTTATGGACCACATTTTGACACTCGTTAGGAAATCAAAACCTGTAGAAAGCATTCTAGGTCAACGAGATCGATCCCGTTCTCGCAAAAAAGTAAGTTTTCATAGCACAAATATGGGCAAAAGTCTGGAAATTGTAAATTTATAGTTACATCACAAAACTAATTACGTTTAATGGGAATATGGAAAACTCGTCGAGACTTGATTCGGGAATTGAACTTTGACGGTACAAAGATAAGTTTGTACAGAACCTTCGATGTGCGAATCCGACTAACACTTGACCGTACTTTTTTATTTTATGTATCGTTTTGCTGGCGAATTCATTCCTGTGATGGATCCCGATTATCCTATGCAAACTTAAACAGCCAGTTCCACCACTTTAGAGTCTGATCCTTTAATAAAAGTTTGTTCAATATCTCATTCTTTTTGGGTTCTTTAAACACAATTTTATTAAATCGGATTAACAATTTAACCGTAACATAGCAGATAGATACTTTTTGAAGCTGGGGTTAGTAGCAAGGTATCATTGCTTCTGGTAGTATTTAAAATTAGGAACTAACCTATACAACAGGTTATAAGCTAAATTGTTACTTACATACATTATATTGTTAATCGACACTTGAAAGGCAAAATGATCTAAGTGACAATGAGCAAACTTTAAAGGAGGGTGATTTAAAGTTACGACTTTTAGAGAAAAAACTGTTAAAAAAGTCGGATTTAGATACTGTTAGTCTGTTACACTAATATAATAAAGAGGTAAAGTTTGTTTTTATGTTTTTTTGTTTGTAGGAGGTAATCTCTGAAAGTACTGGTCCGATTGCTAAAATTCTTTCACCGTTAGAAAGCTGCTTTATTCTTGAATCACATAAGCTATAGTTTATTTACGCGGGCGAAGCCGCTGGCAAAAGCTAGTGTTGAAAAAATTAATAACGACAAATAACGTTAAATAAATAATTTACGACATAACATAAACCACGAGCTTTTAACGCGTTCCATTTTATGACCTAAACTGAACTATTAAAGGGATTTGTAATTTTATTTTATTTTTATATAGGCTGTACGGCTCCATCCCTCTATCTCACTCGCACATCTGACATTTTATCACGTCATAGTAAGGCCCCAGGACCGTTCGGAGAGTGAGCTACTCGTTGCTTGCCGTCAACAAGCCAGCGCCTGCGGCTGCTGGAGCGTGAAGATAACCTCGTCCTCACGCTTTCCACCACCTCTTCTACTTGCATCACTGCTTCACATAAAGAGATGGCTGCTTCCCACAGTATCTCGCTCCATACCATGGCCTGGACCAGGGCCGGACGCAAGAGGTCACCGCCGCCCATCGCCTCAACGAGGACACGGCGGTGCTCTGCTCTCAAACAGGACAGATCTTCATAGTGTCCAAATGGCGATCCGCGCAATAGTAACGCTTAGAAGTGTTTTTACGACGAATCCGAAACAGCTATCTCCCGAAACAGCCTTGTCCACTGAAAAAATGACATTTTATTTGGAACTAGCGGCCCGTCCCGGCTTCGAACGGGCAATAAATATAGCCTATGTTACTCAGAGTGAGTGTAGCTTTCCAATGGTGAAAGAATTTTTGAAATCGGCACAGTAGTTTTTGAGTTGCATTACAAACATACACACAAAAATACAAATTTCCCCTCTGTATAATATAAGTGTAGATAAAAATCTATTATATAAATAAAATCTGTACCTGCTATATTTTTTTTTCTTCAAATTAATTACAATGGTTTTCATTTGATCTTTTTAAGAAGTTGATTGGTGCGAGCTAATTAATAATACTAATCCTGTAAGGCGTGGGTTATACTGCGAGCTAAGATGACACCACAGTTTCGTAAACTGTAGAATACAGCTAGATTTTTACCATCACATCTTAGTAATTTCCTCCACTACTCGTTATTTATTGACAAAGAAACTTCTCACTCATTTATAACGCTTGATTTTACAATGATAAATATGTAAGCAAATTTTGAATAATATTGTTTCATTGATTAATCCAGGGGTTTTCCGTAAAGATTTCGACGCAATCAATTGAAGTGGAGGAAGTCTTTTAAAAGAATTTGGAAAGAAAAGTGAAAGAAAAACTATTTTATTTGGTAAATAATAACAACGACAGTAGTTACACATAATGTAGAAACCAGAAGTAGACAGTTTAGATTAAAAAAAAACTATCATTCTGTATCTTGCGGCTACGCCGAATAGTTCAGCAAAAATGCCAGACAACTATATAATATAATATTCTACAACTATCACACAACGCCGTCTAGTCCCAAGCTAAGCAGAGCTTGTGTTGTGGGTACTAGACAACTGATAAACATACTTATATATTTCTAAATACATACATATTATAGATAAATTACACCCAGACACAGAACAAATGATTATGCTCATCACACAAACATTTGTCCCGGGTGGGAATCGAACCCACGACCTCCGGCATAGCAGTCAGGGTCACTAACCACTAGACCAACAGGCCAGTCGAACTACGTGAAAGTGGCCTGGTTTTCAGCTGGACCTTATTATGTTAAAAATTGGTTCATTTATAATTTAGTTAATAGTATTAGGTGTAAGGTAAATAATAGAAGCCCAAGTCGTTAAAGTTTACACCAAATAGGTTCATTTAAATTCTAAGCTTGACAAGTGAACAATTTATTTTTATTATGATTTTTGCCGCCCAAACACACAATATATAAACTCAAATCGCGTTCAAATCGCAGAAGATAATAACAAAAGGATTTCCCTTTTCCCGCCAAAAAGCCGAGGATTAGGCGAAAAAGGGGACACGTTTGCACGAGGAAGTGGAATTTTAATAAGGTTTCATAACACCGCATGCATTACCATATAAACGTGCCGGATGCTATATATGTAGATCTGAATGAAGGACTTTGAGTATTGGAATGACGGAGTTATCTGTGTTACAACTTCAATGGTTTAGTGAAATGAATTTAAAAAAAAAACATGGGCTTAAAGAACCCATAATATTTAATAAAAAGACTGACTTTCATAAAACTGAATGCGAAAAAATAACAAGAAGTAACTACTTAAATAAAAGTGGAGGCATAATCAAAAAGCCGGCCGTTCTGGTTTTCAAATCGAATTGGGTAGAAGAGAAAAGGTACCTACTCATGAAAAAGAATCTAGTCTACAGTATTAATCAAACACACTATAAATACAAATTCTTAAATAAAATCAGATGTTCCCTACATTTTGTCTAATTATGTCATCAAAAATGCAATAAAAAGTTTAATTTTAGGGTTCCGAACGCGTTCCTCCGTATTACTAAGACTCCGCTATCAGACCCTTCGTCTATCCGACTAACTCCAGGCCGTATCTCATAAAACGTGATAACTAGAAGGTTGAAATTTTCACAAATGATGTATTTCTGTTGCCGCTATAACAGCAAATACTAAAAACAGAATAAAATAAATATTAAAATGGGGCTCCCATATAACAAACGTGATATTTATATTAGTAATATATTTTGCTTTTGCTCGCGGCTTCGCCCGCGGCTTCGCCCGCGTGGCATTAGGTACTTAAGGAATCGGGATAAAAGGTAGCCTATGTTCTTTTCCATGTCAAAGGCTATATGCATGCCAAATTTCATCCAAATCCGTTCAGCCGTTTTTGCGCGATTAATTAACAAACATCCAAACATCCACACTTTCACATTTATAATTTTAGTTAGGATATTTGTAAATCTTCGCTCTACAAATAATCGTCTTTTACGATGTCCCTCACACCGCTTTGGACTTATCCACTCCTCCTTTTTTGTCCAGGCCATATCTCTCTGGAATGCGCTTCCTCTGAGTATCAGGATGGCGACCAGCCAATTTTCCTTTTTAAGGTGATGGCACGTGAGCATATTCGCAAGAAGTTGGTAGAATCATCACAGCATTTATTTATTTATTTATTTATTTATTTATTTATTTATTTATTTGTTCATTTATTTATTTATTTATTTATTTATTTATTTAATTCTTTATGCACAAAAGAGTAAAAAGGCGGACTTGCATTAGCATTGATTGGTTGGATTTGTTTTTTCACCACAACATTGTTTATTTGTATGTATTTATCTAAGTACTTGTATCTATATACTATTGTATTTGTCTCTCTTCTGTTTGTCTATTTATTAAGTTGCACCTGCCATGTTGTTTCTGCACCGCCCTAAGGTCGACTGGTAGATAATGCCTATGGCATTAAGTCCGCCTTTGTATAATGTAATGTGCATAAAGCATTAATAAATAATAAATAAATATTTTTGCCATTTTTTTACTACCTTCGTGCGCTAGTCCAACTAGCACTTGACCGTTTTTTTTTTTTCAAAATGTAATACCTACTTCACTTCGCTAGTATTGAAGGTAATAATACTTAGGAACGTTCGCTGTAGCGACGCTTGGGGGAGGCCTATGTCCAACAGTGGACGTATATCGGCCGAAATGATGATGATGATGATGAATACCTACTTCTACCTTGCCAACCTCGCTCATTTCTAGCTCATTCCTCGCACAGCTACCGATATAGCCTCATCTATTTTGGCCCGTATTTACAAAGGTACGAGGGGATGGCGTCGATTTATTATCTTAAATACGATCATCAATTATGACCCACTCCTAATTCGTGACAATTCCTTTTTTTGTATCGGGTCATTTAATTTTTCATGTGTTTTTCTACGGTTTAAAAGATAAATGGATATAAATCGTTTTATGTAAAATACTTATTTGTATTTAATGTCGCCCGCGGTTTACCCCGCGTCTTTAAAATAAAAAAATAAAGCATTAAAAAAAAACATTTACCTAAATTTATTTCAGGCAACCAAAAGCACCCATACAGTAATCAGAAAGTCTACTCAAGTAAGTTGTAAGTGTAAGTCTATGGTTATATATTTGCTTTCATGGTCGTAGTGTGATGTTATAATTATAGTCTATACTATTCGCCATAAATCTGGCTATCTCTTACAGACTTTTATCCTATCCGACTGATAGTTCCAGGGATTAGCGCGTTTAAACAAACAACAAAACCGAAAAACTCAAAAACAAACTTTACTTCTTTCTTCTTCTTATCGTATCGATGGCAATACTAGTTAAATCCCTTGCCTGGCCCGCAATTCGGCCACGGCAATGCCGCCCGCTGATGCTGTCATTATGTCCCTACGTGAGTAGGTAACAGGGCACGTGATGCAGGACGGAAGGTGGGACATGGTCTGCGAAGAGACGCCGCACAAACACTGAAGATCGGAACCATCCGAGAACCCCCATCTGTGGGGATTGTCTTGGCTGCGCCCAACCTGGGTGCGGAGTCTGTTTAGAGTTTTCCAGGTTGGCCATGGCAACTTGTGTCCAGGATACGACGGCTCGATAAAATAATCACTTCTTTATAATATTAGTATAGATAGGTAACTACACTGTATACTATATTGTGTGTGATGGTGTGTCTCTATGTGTGCGTGTACTGGTTTTCCAAAACTCTCAAAATTACAGGAACAAGATAATAATTTAATCGGAGTAGGTACATCTACAAAGGCAGCGAGGGAAGTTCCCGTGGCCGCCTATATACAGCATACATTATTCAATAAGTCCCTCTCGTATGCGGGCCACGAAACACACTGGTAAACTGGTTTCACTTCGAGTTTTACTTTAGAAAGCTAGATGACACTGAATAATGACTAACTGAATACAATTCTTTTTATAAAACTGTAACTAATAACACTAATAAAATCATAAACTACAATTTTTTTTATACAAAAAAAAGCTTTTATTTTGTAAACTAGCATTTTCTTTAGGAAATAAAAGGCTTTTTTATTTTTATTGTATAATGTTTCGAACACGATCCGTTATTGTACAAATTCGGGAGTCAGTCTCTTTTAAAGACCACACAATAAACTTGTAATGGACAAATCATATGAGAACCATGCAGATTAGTGTCATAGAATCTATGACACTAGTCTGCATTGTTCTCATATGATTATCTAATAACCATCATCTGATGGTCGTTTAAAGAAAGAATAAAAATAAAATAAAAAGAACAACGCAGATTTGAGTGGACCTGCCCAGTCAATGCAAGCATTAGTTAGTATTCGTGTAGCTCAAACTTAGGACTACTAAGGAGTTCAAGAATTGAATAAAAAAACTATAAGTACAACGATACAATACAAACCGCTGTTTCCAAGGCCCAAATCTCAAAAGGTAGCAGGGAAGTCCCATCTTTTGGCTCAAGCTCGGCCAATAGTACGGTGAATAGGCATTCCAATTTAGCCGAGGCGGGCTGACCCAACAACTTTCTGTAATAGCTGACTCAGATTTCTATTAGACGTAGAAACACGTACTATTAATGCACCTATTGATAGAACGTGGGAGACTTTGATTAGAAAGATTGATCGAAATATCAGGAAAGAATACAAAAGTATCCACTGATGAATGAGAGAAAAAATCGAGCTGACATTTGGATAAAAAGATTGCAGGGAAAGTTTTGGCCGCGGGATTTGGATAGGTACTCGTATTATGTATAAAGGGTGAATTTTTCAAGTAGATGTGAATGGCCAAATCAGAAAGTAGGGTAAAAGGAGGTGTATTGTGGATACAAGTAAGTAATTAAACGACTTCGAAAAGGAGGAGGTTCTATGTTCGGCTGAATATGGGTTATTTTTTAACTTTTTTTTATGTTTGTTCACCGATATCTCAGTCAATTGTGGACCGATTTCGAAAATTAAAAGGTTTTGTTTCCAAGTTGGTCCCATAGAAATATTGTTATGATCTGATCATGAACTTTAAAGATATGGAACAGTAGCTCAATTCACGTAATCAAACCGGTAACGATATCGTAGCGATTTAGTCGTTTAAACCATTTCCGTATTCACATCCATTTTTTTACTTGGAACGACACCGATTTTAAAGTCGTTTGGTCGCAGAGCCAATTTAAAAAACTATCTGTTTTACATTATCTTATAGGTAGAATACTTATTAATGTAACTGGAAATAAGTCGTCGATAGATCGATTAGTTTCGAGCCAGTTTAGTTGTCGTTTTATCCAATCCCGATTATGGAACACGTGAATACCGATTTTATATAGAACTTCTATCGAACGACTATAAAACTTAAAACAATATTTGGCTTCTTTGATTTTACGTGAATCAGGCTACAGAACTCCTCATAGAATCACAGCAGAACTGTGGTTACAAGTAAAGTTGCTTTGTTTATACGTGTAGTCGATGACTGACTGTCAGAAAAGGGGGGGAGGATGTATCGAACTGATCTGATGATGAAGCTAGAAGGAAAAAAAAATAATTAATGTTATCTAACCGTGTTTGGGATTATTAGAATCGTTATGAGATGCACTGTGGCTATAAGTTATTTAAGTTTGTCTGAGGGGTACTTTTTAGAGGTGGTACCATAACTAAAAAGTGTGAAAATAAAACTTTTTACAAAAAAAAATATAACCGACTTCAATGTTAAAGAACACTGAAAAGTATAGAATAACTTTAATTTCGGAAGTCGGTGTTAAATAACGAAGAGACAAAACTATTATAAAAACTCCGACTTCCGAAATTAAAGTTATTTTATACTTTTCAGTGTTTTTTAACATTGAAGTCGGTTATATTTCTTTTTTTTTGTAAAAAGTTTTTTTATTTTGTGATAATTTTTATAAAACAGAATACCACACAGTTTCAAGCATGCACATTCATGAGACAGCGATAGCGAGTTAAATATCTTCATATTAGAAACATGATGCATAGAAAATTGTATGGCTTTGCGTTTAAAAAAATATCACCAAATTACTAATATCACCAATATACCTCCCTTTACAATATTGATTTTCGTAAAACACATTGCGTCATTACATCCTTCAATAGAATAATTGAAGGGTGTAATAATACCATCGATTTATTAATGAAATACGCAAGTCAAGTTGGGTAATTTTGAATTGCCGTATAACTTTGAATAAAACTTGTTTGAAGGTTCTTTTTTTTTCTCTCAACGCATTTACAATTATTACTTGAATAGTTAAGTGAAACGGAAAGTTTAAATGTTCGAAATGTCAAATGTGTCATAAAATTGACAACTGTCAACCAATTTTCAAAGACTAGGCGCCTTTTTTGTTTGCGGTTATCAACAAGAAAAATGTGTCTGTGATAGAGATCGAAATTAAATATAGAAAAGGTAAGTAAAAGAAGACCTTATTTTTGGTTTATAACGATGAAACATTTATTCAACTGACCTTTTTTTAAACAATTTCTTGATTTCATTGTGTTTTCTTGATTAAAAAGGAGAATTTAACAGAACACTGTAAATTTATTTTTATTTGGGGTAACTTTGAACGAAGAAGTTTTTTTTTCTTTGTTCTGAGGAAGCCACAAACAATAATGAAAAAGCACAGCCAGATCAGTTTTCAGAATCCCTGTTATGTGTATTCAAAGACGAAGGAAGATTATTCCCTGGAACCATTACAAGAGTAAGTTTTGACAATGTCACCAAAAAGAGTATTTAGGGGGTTGGACGTGGTTTTCAAAACCAGAAAAGGTGTTATAAGGAAAGAAAACATAATTTCAATACTACAAGAACATCAATTAACCAGAAAGGACGGAAAATTTTCATCGATGACAATATTCTGTTCATGGAATGGGGTAAATGATTTTTCCATATGTCGCTCAATAGTATTTTTTTTTATCTCAATAGTTTTAATTGATCTCATTTAATAGGTAATTAAGTGAATAATTTTATATTAACGCTTGTTTTTTAATAAACACGTTCTATATTTTAATATGTGCTGTGTTTTCATGAAAAAAAATTCTACCTATTAGGAACTAAAGATTAGAGGATGGTATCCCAAGTGACTGGTAAGTTGTTGTCTATGACAAGTTCCTTTATTTTGATAGGCCTATTCATTTTTTATTGTCTGGAGTCGTTTAATCTTACCCAAATCAAATAAATATAGAATTTTAGAGGATTTTCGTTATCCCAGAAAACTGAATTCAAAGTTAGCCAAAATTAGTTTTAACTTTGAATGGCTACTAAAACGTTATTTTCTCAAACATTTCTTTATTAAACCATCATATTGGTTATATAGTTATGAATTTAAGTATAAAAGAACACTTAATAGCCTGTTTAACGTAGTCCAACAGTACATTTTTTTTTCAGTATCCAAAAAAATAAAAAAAAAGTGTTCAAAGTTACCCAGCTTGACCTAGATTGGTGTAATGTAGACTGTACACCTTGGACATTACACTATGTTGAACGAAACGCGTAAGTTCCATGAAATTCATGGCAAAAAGCGCTGCATGTCTAAATAGTTATGTTAGACGACATAATGCCAATGTAGCGCTGCAGCGAAGTTTTGTTTTCACTTTTCAGTATTTTGACAAATAGTTTCCATGAAAGGGCTTGTCTATCACTAGAATAAAAGTCGATGAATAATACAGAATTTGGTTTCAGTTAGAGACGCAGATAATAGTAGGCTTGGGGGCAGTGGTTTGACGCCCGCAAAGACAAATATTTGTATGGTATACAGATAGTGAGTGATTCCGGTCTAGGTGTCCGATACAAAACCAACACAAAATATAGATAGGTGCAGACTAGACAAGCCCTTTCATGGAAACTATTTGTCAAAATATTGAAAAGTTAAAACGAAAATCTGCTGCAGCGCTACATTGGCATTATGTCGTCTAACAGAACTAATAAAATATAAAGCGCTGATAGCTTTTAGAAGATACTTTTTTCGCGACCAAAACGTCTTAAGCGCCATGAATTTCGTAGTACTTACGCGTTTAGTTCAACATAGTGTAATGACATGTTATCCATATAGATTTTTATACCGCAGAAGTGACACAGTTTTTTGCCTACAATACTTCATTACAATAAAACTCTATTTCAAAATTTTACCAATAGTCCACGTTAGTGTAAATTCAGAAAACTACATCTACTACTTTAATAAATAAGTGAATTCAAAATCGTGTAAAATAATGAAACCATTTATTGTAATCATCATTCTAAAGGACAGCTAGCTTTAGTGAATGATGGTCAGGACTGCGCTGCTAATCTATACAAATAATAAAATCGTAGGAAAGTCAAAACTGTACATTGAATATATTTAAAAAAGAATACTTGGGGCGTGATCTACAATCGATACCGAAGCCAAAAATATAGTTTTTAGAATTTTTGTCTGTTTGTCTGTTTATCTGTTTGTCTGTTTGTCTGTATGTATGTCCGGGCTAAACTCAAAAAGTACTGCATGGATTTACTTCAAATTTTGCATGAATATTACTAAGAGGTCGAATCAACATATAGGCTACATATTATCACGCTATCACCTACGGGGGAGGAGCTGTGAATCTTTATTTTTCTTAAGCATTCTGTGACAGCGTGTAATCTAACGATGCATATTTAAATGTTGTTTTTGAGTAAGCCATGCTATTATCTAACTTTACACAATAAAAAACTACGCCATTTAAGTAACTTGGGCAGTGAAACATAGTTTAATGAATGTTAGTAGTATAGAGACAATTTTAAAGCAGCGCCATCTATGAGATTTCATAAAAATCAAATCAAGTTACATGTTAACACTTTTTGGAAATTAAGAATTTAAATCATCAATTTGATCATGTAGTTAGTTATTCTTAAAATTCATAGATGGTGATGTGATGTGATATGCATTTTCTTCATAAAAGTTGTATCATATAGTTCGTTTTGACAAATAAATTCAAGTTCCAACAAAACCCTGTAAAAACTTGAGTAGAGTTGAGGAAGACAATTAAAAAAAAATGCGGTGTTAAGTATTACATGGTGACATTTTTCCAGCTCTGTGAAGTCGACCAGTTTGCGAGATCCCTTGATGAGGTGCCTTCATATTACACGTACGACAAGCAAAGGGGTGTATTTAACCGACATCGACGAAGAAGTGCTGTGGAAGGTTTTCCGGGAATTTTCAAGGACGCCGCATTGGGTAGGGTTTATACCGTGCATCCAAATAATGGCGAATACTATTTTCTGCGGTTGTTACTTCACACTGTCCGAGGCCCAACGTCTTTCGCCTTTCTGAGGACATTTGATGGCGTGGAGTATTCCACTTACCGCGCAGCCTGCGTAGCACGTCACCTTCTCGACGGTGACCAAAATTGGGATCCTCGCGGAGGCGAGCGTCAGTGACAGTCCCAGCCGCATGCGTCATCTTTTTGCCGTCATCTTGGTGTTTTGTGGAGTCGCGAACCCGGTAGCTTTGTGGAAGAAGTATCGCCATCATCTGTCTGAAGATTTTCTATGAGCTTTGAGGCGTGCTACTGGAGACGAAGTCGAAGTAACTGATGAACGCGTGCTGAACACCTGTCTCAGTTCAATTCAAGATGTGGTCATTTCTATGGGCGGCAATCCGCTGATCGAATATGGGTTACCAGCTCCCCAATCGTCACCGCATCTAGGCCGTGGAAATCGGGAGTATAACGCTGAGACAAATTACGAGCCGGGCGAAATGACCACCTTACGAAATGACCATGTCACCATGTTCTCTTCAGAGCAAAAACAAATGACACCGTCCTTGAAAGCGTTGGGCAAAACCAGGGTAAAATGTTTTTCTTGGATGCTCCTGGTAGAACAGGAAAAACATTTGTTACCACTGGCATACTTGCAGAGGTCAGGAGGCAAGGCAAAATTGCTATTGCTGTAGCGTCGTCGGGAATCGCTGCCATACTGCTTCCGGGTGGCAAGACAGCACATGCCATGTTTAAAATTCCCATCGATTTAGAGAGCGCCGAAACGCCTGTTTGTGGTGTGTCACGTAACAACGATAAGCGACACGTGCTCAAGGATTGCTCTCTGATCGTATGGGATGAGTGTACGATGGCCAATAGGAAGGCAGTTGAGGCCGTGGACAGAACCCTGCAGGACATCCGCAGGAACGAACATTTGATGGGTGGTGTCACAGTTCTGTTCAGGGGCGATTTCCGGCAAACACTTCCCGTGGTGACGTGGGGATCGAGGGCTGACGAGGTGAATGCTTCGTTGAAACGATCTTCGTTGTGGTCACGAGTTCGTACGCTGTGCTTGACCATTAATATGAGAGCTCGGCTCGGCAGCAATGCACGTGCATTGCAAGAATTCTCCGATGTCCTTCTAAGTCTTGGCGAAGGCACTCTGACAGGCGGTGCTTCCAGAGTCTCTCGGTAGAGTGGTATCCAGCTTAGAAGAACTCATTTGCTGTGTGTACGGGGACATTAGTCGTATACCGCACCAGCTTCTTGGGTGTGTGAGCGATGACGCCGACGCCCAAAAATGATCAGGCTGCAGCCAATAACGAATGCATTCTCTCGGAAATTAAGGGGAATGAAGTGGTCTACACCTCGATAAACACTGTTGTCGAGCAAGATGACGCCACACATTATCCCGTGGAATTTTTGAACTCCCTGTCAGCAAGTGGACTTCCAGCGCATACCATCAAGCTGAAGGTCGGTGTCCCGATTATGCTTCTTCGGAACCTATCTCCTCCGAAATTGTGTAACGGGACCCGCCTTAAAGTCATCTCGCTCCACAGACACACCTTTGAGGCGGAAATTCTTACGGGTTGTGGCGTAGGCGAGGCAGTATTTATACCACGCATTCCCCTCATACCTCACAACTTCCCGTTCCAGTTCAAGCGCGTACAGTTCCCCGCGAGTGTTTGCTTCGCGATGACCATGAATAAGTCACAGGGGCAGACACTGAGGGCAGCGGGTGTCGACTTCAGGACGAGTTGCTTCTCACACGGGCAACTGTACGTCGCTTGCTCCCGCGTCACCAGTACTGACTCTCTTTACATTTTGGCTCCTGGCAGCAAACTACCAACGTAGTTTATAGGGAAGTGTTGTAAGGTATGATACCTTTGTACGTATTTTTACTCTTTTGTGTCCTGGAATGTATTCCTGCATTATTTTCTCTATTTCCTTCAATCTCATCTTATGACTGAACTCAGCAGGATTCCCATATAACTCTCTTCACTTGCTTCGTTTGCAAAAAAAAACTTATATTTTAATGCTATTTTAAAAGTTGTTTACTTATAATACTATAGCGACACTGGCATCTTAGGTATTTTTGGTGCTGTAGAGCCTTCACGCAGACGATGTCGCGGGCAGCAGCTAGTAATTATTATTATTTTACTTTATTTCAAGTTTGCACTCATAGAATGGTTAGAAACAATATTAACTTAAAACTATGTTATTAGCTGTTAAAATTCAAAATACGTACACAAAAATAAATTAAATTAATTACAATGTGTTAAAACGTCCCTGAATAAAATGTCATTGATCAAAATAAATTAAAATAGTATAAACAACAATTTAAATGTCATGGAGTGATAATAAAATTTAATTATAAAGATGTAAAGTTTGTTTTTCTGTTTGTAGGAGGTAATCTTTGGAAGTAGGTACTGATCCGATTGCTAAAATTATTTCACCGATATAAAGCTGCTTTATTCCTGAGTGATGTAGGCTATATTTTATGTACGCAAGCGAAGCTGCGGGCACAAGCTAGTATTTAGTAAAAAAAACAAACAACAACTATAATTATAGCATAATCAGCTTTTTAATGTTCCCACTGCTGGGACTCAAGCCTTCTCTCTAGGAGAAGAAAGGGCCGTAAACCACCACGCTGGCCCAGTGCGGGTTGGTGAATGTCGCTTGTCTTCGAAATTTGCTTTCCTCACGATGTTTTCCTTCACCGTTTTGAGAGCAGTGGTGATGAAATAAATTACATAAAAAACTAAAACTTTTTTTAAATCTATTTTCAACTTATTTTTGCGGGGCGAATCAAAAATTGATTCGAAGTCAGAAATTTGCACTTGGTTTAATGATGTAAGGGAAAGCTATAAATATTTGAAGGCACATTTTGAAGGAATAGCATACTGCAAGGAATAGCCGACTCATTAGAAAACGTTTTCCAGCTTTAGTATCATCAGTGTGAAAGTGTGCAGAGCAGATAAACGGATATTTTGTAGGATGCCACGTGTTTTCACGTCTATCCTCTTGAAGATATTTTATAAATTTTTCTCTTTTTGGCTGACCAGAGTGAACAAACTTGAAATATAATTATAGTTTATGAAGGACGAAATCTCAATAACAGTAATGATCACTTAATGATGTATCACTTATATTACACATATGACTACAAATTCAACTGAACCTAATTTATCTTTGAATACTAATCTATGTAGACATAATATCTAGGTAGGTACGTAATACCTCAGTGCTCACGAATGACAGAATGCTTAACCACAAAACTTAGCGATGAAAACTGATACTCAATGATTTGCTGGCATTTCTTGCTGAGTTTTTACAGTATCGAAAAACAAACGTATTCATAATTATTATTGAATTTGACGGAATTCGTTGGTACCTATTATATATACAAAAAAGAAAAAATATTAAATAAAATATTTAAAAAAAAAAAGAATAAACATCATGCAAAGTTCGTGTTCACTAAAGCAGTTGTAGGTAAAAACCCGGTTTTTGTGGGAGGGAACATCTGCATGTTTTAGTCTATGATTGTAAAATAGAAAAGCTTTTAAATAAAATGATATAATTCCTAACATACTAATACGATATTTGAAGCTATTAAATTGCTTGAATAATCATTTATTTTACTTTCATGACTACTGAATTATTATTTACGTCCCAAATTCACTTTCTTTTGAATTTATAAGCGCCGCTCTCACACTGTATGAACGTCAAAATTGCACTAAACTCATCAATGTCAATTTGCCTAGAATTCAGTGCAACGGATTCGATTGAAGTGAGTGTTCAGCACGCCTAATCTAGTGCATAGTACATATATATCGATGGGTACAGAAGACAATCTCATGTATGTACTTCACTTTTTATACCTACGCTCGGTGGTCGCACACTAATGAGCGTTTGAGCCGGAACTGTTCGACGAGTGGTCCGAGACACCGAGACGCTCCGAGATATCGTGTCCGTGAGCGGTGTCTATGTGTGCGTTGCTCGAGCGCGCTTTGTATGTTAATTGACTTCTGTACCTATCTATTTTGTGATAGCAATTTCTACAGTGTGGTAACATTTTTTAAAAATAAATAAAATAAAATGAACTTCATCTAACTCTCCTAGTTTGTCCTTTTAGAAATATCTTGGGAGACGTCTGAATAGAATTCCAATTTCAATCTAAATTACAGGCCACCTACATCTATCAACTAGAGTGGCACCCTAATCCAAAATAGTTTAGGTATCCACAACAACATAAATATCGTCGCCACATGTTTTTGACAGTGAACCAAATATTCACCGAAAATATTCTGTTTTCGTCTGGAATAGAATGTCAAAAAAGGATTTATGGTAACATCATACCTTTACTCGTCTTTAGTTGAAAGGGGACGTGCAAAACTGGGCCAATGTGAGTCGAACTTGCGCATTAAGGGTTCCGTACAAACAACAATTCCCGAATGGAGTCTTGAACATGTTTCCGAATTGCAAAAAAGTGTTTTTTTTGTGTCGTTGTTAACAACAAATTTATTGTTTTCAGATTTATTCCTATAGCTGTGCTATAATACCCTGCTTTATGTCAAATTTCAGGATTCTAGGTCAACGGGAAGTACTCTAGAATTTTGGTTCTCTAGGGTGTCGAAATATACGTTTTTTGCGCGTTTCTTTTTTATTCGTTAACTTAGAAGTTTGATTTTTTAATAGCTTCAAGTGATCGTGACTTGACTTAATGTCCTATGTTCTCTAGATGGGGCAGAAAGCGCCCACAATAATCCACCATCGTAAACGGTCCTAAGCTTCACGCTTCACCTTACTCCACGTCACTTCATTGCTCGCCGCTTCTTGAACACGGTACGACGCCACGCTTTCTTTTTCCTTGCGGATTCCAGTCCAACGCTTACTTGGGTATATTATCGGAATAAGGAACCGTAGACCTAAGTATATAGTTTTAATTTCAACTCGATACTTTCACGGGTTCCCGAGATAAAGGGTCTTGGCAGAATCGACAACAAAGAAAGAAAGAAAACACAACAAAGTGATCCTATAAGTGTTCCATTTTTTGCTTTTGAGGTACTGAACCCTAAAGACTTGAGACTCAGAAACACTCGTTACTGAGGCGTCGTTTTAAAAGAAAAGCATTTACTTAAAAATATGAAACATTTAGAAGGGGGAAGATGAAGACAAAGGGAAAAATACACAAAAGGCTCAAACGAAAGACGACCCATTTTCGAAACGTATTTCAAAGAGCCTCCCCCTGTATCTAAATCCGCATGTTTAGTGCGTGTTCACACGTGACGGGGACTTTGATAGAGATTTATTTCGTGAGCTGATTGTATAAACGGATTTTAAGTGGAACTGTTTTTCCTATACTTTTGTTTGTGAGAATGCAATAGGAAGTATTTGAAAAAATATCTTTGAGACATGAAATTAGGATCATCGGTGTGTTTTTGGTATGTTTAGGGTGACTGGTAATTAGTGACTGATAATTATACACGTGATTGTACTCATGATTTCAAACAACTTTCCCAAATAAACTTTTTGTTATACTCATTAGTTTTATCGTAATAACAAAACAGCTGTTCGAGCAAATTCGCGCCCACCGTGGTCACCCATCGGTTTGCGCCCATCGGTGTTCACGTTTCGCGAACACCGATTGCTTTGCAAGCGGCGCGGGTGCTCTATCACTATTATAAGTAACGTACATGAGACAACGGCGTTACACGGCTAACATCTGAGCTTTATAATTGTGATAAAACTAATGAGTATAAAAAACAAGTTTATTTGGGAAAGTTGTTTATAATCATGAGTACAACCACGTGTATAATTATCGGTTACTAATTTCCAGTCACCGATCTAGAAAAAGTGACTTTTGTCAGCATTATTGATTGTAAATTCCCAAAATTTATAACAAAATTTTATCGACTGATTGCGAAATATTACATGACCAAAGCATTTTGGACTTTAAGTTTTAGTTGCTGATTTCTGTTTTACAATATATTAGTATTAATATATGTCGATTTAACGGAATCTATCATATCCTCTTTATGGATTATGCCAAACACATACTACACATTAAACATTTACAATCTATTAATAAATATTCCTCTATGCAAACGTTCTACTAATCCGTTCATCAGAACGCCCCTTTATCTCCGAGTCGAGGCAAGAGATAAGTATGAGCGAACGTGTTCAAATTACATTAAAGTCGTTAGGTGGGAAACGAGCGTTCCACAACTTACTAACTCGTTTAGTGACGTCATCTAGCTAGACCACCTAGTGATAGTTTGCATGACGGTTTTATTTAGAGCTATCTAGGTTTTTATGGTAATAGACTGAATTTGGGCGCAGAGTATAATGGATGCAAGGGACAGATCTCCGCAAACTTTAAGGGCTTAGACGAAACTGTACAACCGAACAAGATTTTTTTTAAGAAACGAAAAAAAATATCGGTCTCTCCACAGAAACCGTAGAAACAAGTTTAGACTAAAAATATTTTACTGAATTACTAATATTCATAGTGTTTAATTACTTTCTCATCAGGAAGATCATGCTATCACGACGCCCAGGCACCTATAATATTTTACCTTTAGTAAAATTTTGCTAAAGGTAAAATATTATAGGTGCCTATTCTGCCTGTATAAGCGTCTCCTAATTCACAAATTATTATTTACAGGAACTCAAGAAGTTCTTCAGTCAAAATAATCTGTGAAGCGAAGCGAAATGGCGCGGAAACGTCGAAGCAACTCGGATGTAAATCTGACGAGACAACTTGGAAAAATTGGAGGACGTCGTTAAAACTTGCACTTAGACTGAGTGTGTCAGTAGAAAGAGGAATATTGCAATAAAAACCAAGATAATTGTAAAAAAAAAACATAAGTATTTAATAAATAAATTTAAAAAAAACCGGCCAAATGCTATTGAACTTCGAGCACGAAGGATACCGTCCGTAGTTAAAAACGGTAAATTAATTATATTCAAAATCAAAATCATAAGTCGGTCAGTCCAAAAAAAGAGTGAAGCTAAATATTTATTTATTCATTTATGTACACACAACCACTTAAAAATAATATTGTGTAGGACTCCTACTTAAATATGTATTTTATTCTGTTTTTAGTATTTTTTTGTTATAGCGGCAACAGAAATACATCATCTGTAAAAATTTCTACTGTCTAGATCTCACGGTTCACGAAATAAAGCCTGGTGACAGACCGTCAGTGGTAATAGAGTCCCGTTTTTGCCCTTTGGTTACGGAACCCTAAAAATTGTCCGCTATACTATAAGATTTATTGTAGTGTAGCTCATTTTTTTTTTAATAAATTCTTTTAATTGAGACCCATACGAATGGTGAATAAAAATCCGCCATCTTCAAAAATCCGCCATCTTCAAGAGTCCGCCATATTGGATTTAGAATAACGTCACTTAGCTAAGCATGCATTGTCATGCAAACTAAACGTGTCTACAAAATTTTAGCACAGCTAAGTTAAAAAAAACAACTTAGTTGTCCAAGCTTCATTTATTTATTACTCGTAGTTAATTGCTTGCTATACTTAAAGTTGCACTATAGAGTATTAAAATTAGCAACCCAAAAATCATTGACCATAACTTTACTGTTCTGATCTCATATACTTACTCAAGAAATTTTCCTCAACACATGTTCCTGATTCCACTTTTATTTTCTACGCAACTTTCGGTCAACAGCGCCGCTCTTCAGACGTTTTTAAGGAAAGTGGAGGCAACTCCTCCCGATTTAGAGCCACTCAGTTACCGTCCGCAGCGCATGAGGGCTTTTGAAGATCCACCGGAACACATCAGTGCATTTTTTACGTGGCAAGAGTGGGTGGACCCTTAAGGAGTGGATTGTGTACTCACTACTGTTGACCGTAGTTTTTACTCGCTTCCTGGACGATTTTGAGGAATTTTCTGTGTTAAACTAAGAAATTATATTATTAGTAAGCAAGATTTAATGCTTTGATCATTCGTACACGTCTATATTAACTTAACGTAATTAAAATTAACTTACAAAATAAAAATAAAAGGCCTAAAGAACTAAAAAAGCCACCTAAGTACGGCGTCGAAAAACTTCTCCGCATCACTGTCGTATGGTAATGGACCCAAAAGACTGGCGGCATTGCCACGCTGAATGGCATTGCTTATCCTTTGTCCGAAGTAAAAGCCAGCTCTTAATTCAAGTTTTGACCAAGTTGTCAACAGCCTCGGACACCACGGACTGTCATGCAGCCGAAGTGCGGGTCGCATAGCGCCGCACGAGATGTTGTCGGATGATGATCCGACGCGCTCTTGTCACCGCCGTCATTCCGGCCGTATTGGAACCCCATAGCCTGGCACGCGACGATGGCAAAAGACCGGACGGTATGTCTTTATTTCTATGGAAAATGGGTGGGACGCTTCTTGTGTCGATACTCTGTCATACATCTTCCTAGCTCGTCGTGCTGTGCTGGTGCTGCCGCAGCGGCTGCAAAAAATCTCAAGCGGCGGAAATATAATAACCTTGTTGGTAGTTATATTTTCGTGCTGTTTGGGGTTCAAACTGACTGGCCCGTTGGTCTAGTGGTTAGTGACCCTGACTGCTATGCCGCAGGTCGTGGGTTCAATTCCCACCCAGGACAAATGTTTATGTGATGAGCATGATCATTTGTTCTGTCTGGGTGTAATTTATCTATATATGTATGTATTTAGAAATATATAAGTATGTTTATCAGTTGTCTAGTACCCATAACACAAGCTCTGCTTAGCTTGGGACTAGACGGCGCGGGCGTTGTGTGGTAATTGTGGAATATATTATTATTATTATTATATTAAACTCTCGGATCGTGGGGTCCAAGTGCTCACAAATTATTTTGTAGAACTTTCAAAATGCCGTGTTGACACTTCGCGTGACCCAAGGGCTGGCTTTTACATCAGACAAAGGATAAGCATTGCCATTGTACGTCTATATTTAGTTTAAATGGGTATATGTTTTATTTACCCTCGTCCTGCATCACTGCAGGGTGTCAACTAAAAATCAGGGCTGGGTGTCTGACGCCCATTAAATACTGAGGTGATAATACTCTCGTTGCGGGCAAATTCACTTAGCGAATTTCTGTACTTTTGTACTCTTACTTTTTTAACCGTTCTGCTGGATCTGTTCCGAATAAATGTTTTAAAAAATCTAACTAATGTGATAAAACTTCTTATGGTTGGTTACTGTTGTGCAGGAGGGTCTGGTTTTGGTTGCCAGACCATGTAAAGTGTTGTAGAAGTGTGCCCCGCTTGGGCAGAGCACCGCCGAGTCCTCGTGGGAGAGATCGGTGGCACTGATCTCTCACGCCGTGCCTTGGTACAGGCCAGTCCGAAGCGAGGAGGAGTGGCAGGCAGTTGCCTTCTTCTGCGAAGCAGTAATGTTATCAAAGGAGGAGGCCGCACGTGTACGCGAGAGGATGCGACCGTCACGCCTGCCGGGATCCTGATCCCGATTTCCGGCCACAGTACACACCGAACAGCTCGCCATCCGACCGTCCAGTAATCGTCCAGACCGAGCCTAAGTCGTCGACGGCGCGTACTGTTCCACGCGCGCCTCAATGAGATGTCAGCAAATCGTAGGGGCCCAGCAGGGTCGAAGCCTACTGGGGTCAAGGGTTTGTTTCTAAAAGGAAAACTTGGCCCTGGTATGAAGGCAAGGAAGGAACAGGAGTGGGTTTTTAGTCAGTAAAAGTTTGATACACCCTCCGCCCAAGTCTTATTGGGCTTTCATCTAGATTTTCTCAGCAAATGTCCAATTTGTGTCTTGTTGTTAGGTTTTACATACATACAAAGACTTACAACCCTGTTGAATTGGGATTTACAAAGCGTGCATTGTTGAAATTCCGATACAACTTGAATGGAAAATGTTAAACTGTTTTACGATTGTTATAGCGTTTTGTCTGCGACATTTAACTTCGAATCGTCTTCGAATGTATTTTAGAATTCGCTAGACTCTACCTAGCTGCTAGAGTGAGGTAACTGTGATAGTACTCGTTTTTTTTTTTTTTGGTGGATAAATATCACCCAAATGACATCCCCAGACTTTCGACGACGTCCACTGTTGGACATAGGCCTCCCCCAAGTGTCGCCACAATGCACGATCCTGTGCGTCTCGCATCCATCGGATTGACCAATTTCAAGGCAATTATAAGAGGGTCATTGAACAGATGGCCGTTGGGGCCGAAAGGTTCTGGAATGGAGACCACGTACCTGAAGACGTAACGTTAGAAGGCTTGCTACAAGGTGGACCGATAACCTGGTGAAGGTTGCGGGAAACCGATGGATGCGAGACGCACAGGACGGTCGTTGTGGCGACGCTTGTGGGGGCCTATGTTCAGCAGTGGACGTCTTTCGGCTGAAATGATGATGATGATGATGATGATGATAAGAGGGTCCTTGAGGAAGATTTAAGTGAATAATACGTGCTACTGGCTGGAGCGGGTCGCTAGTTATACTCGTAGTATCTCTTTAGGTTTTGTAATAATATTTACGATTATTATTATATGATTATTATTTTTTCAGGACACATACTCGAAAACCCGTTCAGACACGCACTTTAATATAAAACAGCTGTTGGAACAGCTATTTTACCTACTTGTATTATCTATATCTTGACGTTAGGAATTGTTTTATCTCCGATATCGTGTTTTTTAATTAAACTTAATTATAGTTTTGTTCTCGCTTGTCAGATATTGTGAATTATTATTGCTTTACATTATGTAAGAAGTGGATAGTACTCGTAATCTATATAGGTACCTGGCACGAATCTTGAGCGCTCGGCGTCAGAGTGGGGATCGCTTTGCGCATTCCATACATTGGCAAGCCAATCGTCGTCGTTGTTAGATACCTACCTGCAGCAAGCGCAGGCAACGAATCACGAGTGACGTCTATGACACGATGGCGCGGCGAGCCAATCACTTACACTCCCCGCCCCCGCGACTCACGTCATACCACTAAAGAGACCCGATGTTTGACTTCTGCGCAACTTGAAGCCAGCGCTCAAGATCCGTGCCGGTTTCCGTATTTTTGTTTAATAAGTACTAGTTTTAGACATCGGGTTCGCTCTCGTGAAAGTCGAATATTTCTCCCAGAGCAACATACTCCAGGGAAAACTGTTTCTCCGTTTACGCGTGAAGAAGTTACAATCTTACAAATATATGCAAAACCATTATTTGAATATTTTAATTTATAGAAGGGTTTCATTAATAAATGATAACTTCCTTTCGAATTATTTTAAAATATTGTTGAATTTATCACAAATTAAATGACAACAACCTTTCTAGAAAATATTACAACATCCGGTCGAATTTGTGAGGATTTAACTTCCTTTTTATTTCTTTAAAAATATCAGAGCATCCGGCCATATTTAAAATAAGAATTTACTGTGACAATTTCCGATCTATAAATTTATTTAAAATATTTTTCTACCTTCATAGTGAAGTTTTATGCTTGTCAATTTGAGTATAAAAACCATTGTAATGTGATTAAAAAGGCACTTTTTGACCGACCATGGGATAAACAACTTGAACTGAAGCAATGTATTTCTTTATTATCACTCTAAAACATTTCCTGATATCACTGTGACTGTGTATTTAGTGTGACGTCGACTCCGATGGCGATCATGCGCCGACATATACGTACATACAAACTTTCAACTGTACAATATCTATATTAAGACCAGTAATTTCAGAGATTACATCCTACAAACCAAAACAAACTTTACCTCTTCATAATATTAGAATAGATTACATTATCATCATATCTGCCGAAAGACGTCCACTGTTGGACAAAGGCCTCCCCCAAGCGTCGCCACAACGACCGGTTCTGTGCGTCACGCATCCATCGGATTTGGATAGATTACATAATTATCATCAATTGATGTCACTCAAGACCAGACCAATTACTTATTACTTGAACAGAATATCTAAAGTTATTATCAGCATTAAATATTTGGAACGAGGTTAAATCAAGGTGAAAGGTACTCTTGCGCATCTTCACATCGTTACTGTTACTTGTAGCACCGCAGTTTTTTAAATTGATAGGTATAAGCATCGGTGGTTCAGTGGTAGAATGCTCGCCTGCCACGCGGGCGGCCCGGGTTCGATTCCCGGCCGATGCAATAACTTTTTTAGTATTTTTATTAAATTCAGGTCATTTTTTTATCTTAAAATAACGCTTGATTACTATTAGGATAAAAAATTAGGTATCTTTTGAGATAAATTCTTGATAAATTTTGTTTTTGTCACTAGAAACTGTGTGTGCGTACGTAAAAATACTAATACCGATGCGCTACCGTTACTACTAGTGTAGTATGTCGATTTCCATTTTATTTGCCTGCAATTTTTTTTTTATAATCATTTTTATTTGCAAATAAGTGTCACTACTTACATAAATGCTCTGCCTCCTGAACTAGATAGTGATCTGATCTGTATCTCAGGAGAGACTTCCCTTCCTATAGGTACATATTACAATTTGTTTACTAACAATGCCAATTGGTATGTTAAGAATTAAATAATAATAAAATAAGACACGGATATTAAAAAAAATACCTTGTTTTTATTTTAGACTAGCCGGGCCCGCGACTTCGTTCGCGTGGATTACAGGATTTTGAATTTATTTTTTCTAAAATAAAAGTAGCCTACAGACAGACAAAAATTGTAAAAAAAATATATTTTGGTGTATGTAGGTACATATATTCATATGCATTTAGTAAAAAGCGGTTATTTCAATATTACAAACAGACACTCCAATTTTATTTATATGTATAGATGTATTGAAGATACCACCTAGGAGTAAGTGAATTTAAGTAAATTAGTACTTGAATTGTGATTTATTCCAATTACATATCGTATAAAGAACTTTCTTGGCAATCGGGAAAAATGAGCAAAAAAGTGAATGTGTCAATTAAGAGGGCCCTTCCCGACCCGTGCTACATCAACGTGAGCAGCTTGGTTTAAAAGCTTGATATTTTATCCAACGCAGCCAACGCAATGTTTGGTAAAGAGGCAACGAAAAGAGAAATAGCGCCTGAACGCTCTGTTGGCATTCGGTAATTACGTTATTTACTAAAATATTTCACAAAACTTGTTTCAGGAAATGTGTTTTTTTAAGCTATTGCATAGCTTCTATCGCGGGCCTTGAGCGTGAAGACCGAATCCAGAAATTCCGTAACGAAAATAACCTAACACCCCACCGAATCCAGAAATTCCGTAACGAAAATAACCTAACACCCCCCCCCCCCCCCACTCATTTGTTTTTTGAGCGTGGTGACCGATAAGAAAACAAATGAGTGAACAATCAATCAAAATTCAATTCAATGTGTGAAAGTGTAACTTCAATTAATATCAAAGAAAAAAAAACAAAGGAAAAAAAATACTGCATAAATAAAATAAATAAATAATTATAATTGCATAAGTTGATAAAAATGCTATGCAATAGCTTTACCGCGGCAGTCCCCGAGTGCCACACGTATTTTTTAACTTTGCAAGTTTAGGTTTCTATGGACATATTTTCTTTACTTTTTAGGGTTCCGTACCAAAAGAGTAAAAACGGGACCCTAATAATAAGACTTCGCAGTCTGTCTATCTGTCTGTATCTCAACCGCGATAGCTAGATAGTTGAAATTTTCACAAATTATGTATTTTTGTTGCCGCTATAACAACAAATACTAAAAACAAAATAAAATAAATATTTAAAGGGGGCTCCCATACAACAAATGCGATTTTTTTGCCGAATCTTCCTAAGGACGCTACTGAACACTTCGTGCGCGAGTCCAACTCAATATATTACTATGTATTCCATTCCACAACTATCACACAACGCCGTCTAGTCCCAAGCTAAGCAGAGCTTGTGTTATGGGTACTAGACAACTGATAAACATACTTATATATTTCTAAATACATACATATTACAGATAAATTACACTCAGGCACAGAACAAATGATCGTGTTCATCACATAAACATTTGTCCTGGGTGGGAATCGAACCCACGACCTGCGGTATAGCAGTCAGGGCCACTAACCACTAGACCAACAGGCCAGTCAAACTCGCACTTGGCATTTTTTTTTTTAATTATTGTTACGTTTTGATAGGCCAAAGTTCACGCAAAATAGCAGATTGACAGAGGTCAGGGACTGGATTAGATTTGCGCAAATTCTTATTTTGATTTCAATAAAAATGTAGATGATATCCACAGGTTTCCATAATATCTAGAGAAAAATGTGTAAAAACGTCATAATCAAATCTCTGGTTGGGTGGCCTTAATTACATAGGTGAAACAAAAATTTAGAAATAACGTAAAGAAATTAGGATTTAGTTATAACGGGCAAAAATGGCCACACGCACTGGACAAGCGTAATGATTAATGCTTGTTTCTCAGAAACGGGCTTTTTTGCCCTTAAGAACAAATAAGAATAAGAAAAAAAAGAACAAATAAGTATATAGAACTAGTGACTTTAATTCGTGAGACATTATTACAACTGAATCACACTAATTTTGTTATTTGCCTACCTACGTTTAAATACATGGATAATTCTAACATAATGTTTAATAGCCGGATTGATACTTTTAATAATTTAATTTGTATGGACATTCAGACGTACAACTATGCGTTTATCTTGGACTCGAATCGAAATCTTCCTTATACACTTAATACCTACAACCACTGGCATGGTAATCTCAATAACATAGGCTTCAATATCATAATATCTGATTTGCAAGACCTGATCTTAGACCTGGATAACTTAAACACTGTGCAGCCAATGGTTGATTGTTCCCAGAATAAAACAATTGAAATAGCACAAGACACATCTCAGTTTTTTCTATAACAATTACCTAAACATTCTCCATCAAAACATTGCAGGACTTATGAATAAATCGGATTCCCTAATTGTAAAGTTAGAGGAACTTTATAGTAACGGAACTATTATAGACGTAATCTGCATAACGGAGCATTTTATTGAGACTGGCTATGAGAGTATATTGCATATACCTAATTTCTGCCCAGCAGCGTTCTTTACTAGAAACGTTAAACGCGGCGGCACTTGCATTTTTGTTAGAGCAGGACTGCAATATCGCGAATTGCTGGAAGTTGCCAAACAATCAGTGACAGGCGTCTTTGAGTGTTGTGGTATCGAACTAATATCTTCTAGTATTATCATTATATGTATATATAGAATACCAAAATATAATTACAACATTTTTTACGAGAGACTAGACCATATTTTACGAAAATTTTGCTCATTTCAAAATAAAAATATCATCTTAGCTGGAGATTTTAATATAGATGTGTTAAAAAGAAATAAGATAACATTAGAGTTCGAAAACTTTCTTCTACAATATAACCTACAACTAGAACTTCATAAACCGACTAGATTGAGTAGTAACTCATGTATAGATAATTTTGCACACACCTATCGGAAAAAATGTAAAGCTGAAATAATGGACTTAGTTCTCTCAGATCATACGGCCCAATTACTTCAGGTTCCTATAAAAAAAACATGTACCTTAAAATATTGGAAAACAAAAAGGCAACAGATCACAACAGGTAACTTAGAAATATTCAAAAATCATCTAAAAAGCTTATCCTTCGACCAAGTATACAAAGCCACAGATGCGAATGAATCCTATGAACATTTTATAAACGATTTTTCACTATTATACAATTTATGCTTTCCGAATAAAATTGTGACTGTATCTACTAGTAAAAAAAGTAAGTGGATTTCTCGTGGAATCAAAATCTGTAGTCAGAAGCAAAGGCATTTACTTTGGGCTTATAGATTCAATCCTATCACAAAAAATAGAGTTGCGTTTAAAAAATATTCTACAATATATAGAAAAATAATGAAATTAACCCAAAAAGCCCAAAATAACCACTACATTAATACGTCTAAAAATAAAACAAAAGCTGCCTGGCAAGTCATAAAAAAATCCGAATTCAACTTACCACAAGAACCTATACTGTCATTAAACAAAGATAATTTAACCCTTACAGATCCCATGAAAATTGCAAACGAATTCAATAATTATTTTATAGAAGTCATTGAAAACAATATTAAAACTAAAGGAGCTTTAACTAATAATTACGTTATTGATAATTCTAATTCACAATCATTATTTATGCTACCGGTTTCAGATTCTGATATATTCAAAATAATTAGTAGCCTAAAAAATACAAATACGGTAGGATTTGATGGCATATCAACTAAAGTAATAAAACATGTTAAGGAAATAATAGCGCCTCTTCTATCACATATAATTAACCTTTGTATTGCTGATGGTACATTCCCAAATAGCCTAAAAAAAGTCATCGTCAAACCGATTTATAAGAAGAACGATAAAAGTGATGTTCAAAATTATAGACCTATTGCAAAGATATCAGTATTTTCCAAAATAATTGAGAAAGTAATTTATAACGCCATCTATTCTTATTTCGAAAAATTCAAACTTTTCTGCAATGAACAAAAAGGCTTCAGAAAAAATTCAAATGTTAATTTGGCTCTATTTGACCTGCTATCCAGTGTTATGACATCTGTAGATAAAGGTAGACCTGTGTGTGCTCTACTGACAGATATGACAAAAGCGTTTGATTTCGTAGATCATAATATTTTGCTTCAAAAATTACAGAGTTATGGCATAAGAGGAAACATTTTGAAACTCTTAGAATCTTATTTAAGTGACCGAATTCAATGCACAGAAATCACTAGAATTTGCCCTACTACTAAACTGGAAAAAAAATACGTATCGAAACCAAGGCACGTAAAGTATGGTGTTCCTCAAGGCAGCGTTCTGGGGCCACCCCTTTTCTTAATATATATTAATGATCTCCCAAAAACTATAGATCAAAAAATGATACTATTTGCAGATGATAGCACGGCTATTGTAGAATGTATTAATCCTGATAATTATGAAAATGACATAAATAATTCTCTAAGTGACATTATAAATTGGCTTGACAAAAATAATCTTGTAATTAATTTAAATAAAACTAAAGTTATTCATTTCCACCAACGCTGCGAGCATCCGCCAGTTAAAATTGCCCATAATAATAGTATAATAGAAGAAGTGACAAATGCAAAATTCTTGGGTGTAACTATTGACAGTAAATTAACCTGGAAACCTCATTTAGAGGAAATCTGTAAGCGTCTGAGTAGATCTGCATATCTATTATTCCAACTGTCTAAAAAAGTAAACACTGACACACTAATAGCAGCCTATCATGGATTAGTCGGTTCTATTTTAAGATATGCTGTTATTTTTTGGGGACAATCAACTAATAGAGATCTTATTTTCAGGATGCAAAAAAGATGCATACGATCAATATGTGGCCTAAGAACAACGGATAGTTGTGTTCCTTACTTTAAGAAATTTAAAATATTAACTTTTCCATCACTGTACATATTTGAAACAGCATTATTTGTAAAAACAAATCAGCAATTATTTCAAAAATTTTCAGTAGTTAAACGAACTCCAATACGTGCTCAATATGAAAATGTATTATGTCAAAACAAATGTAAAACTGCTTTATTAAAAAAGAGTTTCTTTGGTATTGCTCCAAACATTTATAATAAAATACCTGATAGCATTAAGAATGAGAATTTGCACAACTTTAAAAGAAAATTGAAGAATTTTTTAATAGAAAAATGTTATTATTCAATCACCGAATATTTAAATGACACGTTGTGATAAAACTTCTGACATTTAATAAGTAAAAATTATTGATTTTCTATATTGACATTCAATTTTACATTTAATTATACATGTTAACATTAAACTTTACATTTTGACATTTAAATTTTACATTTTGACATTTAATTTTATATTTTGACATTTAAACTTTACTTTTTGACATTTAAACTTTACATTTAATTTTACATTTTGACATTTGATTTTACATTATGACATTTAATTTTACATTTTGACATTTAATTTTACATCTCAACATTTAATTTTAAATTGTGACAATTATTAATTTACTATTTCTGATAAGTATTCTATGATATTTGATTTAATAATTGTGACATCATTCAATTTCTTTAATATTATTATTATTATTTTTTTTTTTTAAATAAGTGCTGACAATTTGACATTATTATATAACTGCGGACTTTTTTTTTATTTTTTTATTTCCATTGTTTTATCTCGATTTATTTTTTTATATGTGGTTCATAATATTAATTTCTTGTTTTAATTATATTGCATGTATTACTACTTTGTACGCCCTAGAGGCAAAACATAGCGCCCTCAATGTATTAAATAAGAACTTGAAATGTACCTACCTATGTTTTACAATGAATAAACGAATCTGAATAAATCTGAATAAGAGGGATAATTACGGTCGGGTAGGTAAAGTACTACAGACGAAAACTGGATAATTATGTTGAACATGTATTTCTACATGAATATGACGTGCGCATTAATCATGCCATTAACATAATGTTCTGATTTCTATAGTAATGCCAGCATCATCAGTTTATTTAACATGATGTATGATTAGTTTTACCTACAAGTGAAATGAGGGAATGGTTTTTTTGCTGTGTGTACGTTTTATAAAAAAGTAGGTACGCGGGATTGTTTGAACGAGTTACTGTAGTCCTGGAACGCAAAGGGTAACTGAAGGAACACCGTTCGAGTTTACTTAAAAACACTCTGATAATCATCACTTCTCTCGTTCCACCTAGCGTGGGAGACGTTATTTAGTTATTTACTTAATCTTCATGCAACAAAAGATACAAGGGCGGACTTAATGCCTTAAGCATTTTCTTCCAGTCAATATAAGGTAGTGCAGAGACAAAATGTAAGGTGCATAAAAAAAAAGAAAATATTATTTAAAACACGTATTACAGAATATAAAAGGTGTAAAGGACAGCCCTCCACAAACTTTAAGGACTTGCTCAGGAGAAGAAACTGAGCAAACTTCCACAAAAAATATTTTCAGGAAACGAAAAAAAAAATCAGCCTCACCATACAAAATGATAAACTTGATTGGATAATTTGTATGGCGAGGCCGATTTTTTTTTCAGTTTCGTCTACTGAGCAAGCCCTTAAAGTTTGTGGAGGGCTGTCCCTTACACCTTGTATATAAAGCTAAAACTTAACTACATGCATACTTAATAAAATATATACACACGGTAAAAGAGTTTTGAGGTGATTCTGTTATTTGTTTAGAAAGTAATTCCGCAACTTCCGCTTAAATGCGTATTGACTCGTGGCCGTCAAGAGGTAGCGAATTCCACAGAAGCATGGAAGGATCATGGTAGTTATGAGATGAAATACGGTATTATCAACGCACATAAATCAAGAATAAGATTTGTGATAAAAAATGACAGCGTTACCTCTTTATAAGATTAATTTAGGTAATGATATGGCATCAAAAAATTCGCAATGTTTGAAAAAAGAACTTGCATCGGCCGGGAATCGAACCCGGGCCGCCCGCGTGGCAGGCGAGCATTCTACCACTGAACCACCGATGCTTACTAACGTACAGCCAACATACAAATCTGATCAAATATTTTTTTAAGTAAAACAGTGAAGATGTTCTCAAGAACACCTTTCACCTCGACTCGACATACTTACAATCATAATAACATATTTTTAGAATTGCGCACACATATGTACATACATGTATAAAACATGATTGGTCACGTAATGATTTTGCTGACGGTATAGTATTAAAACCAATTTTAATTTTTGATATCGTAGATACAAGCATCGGTGGTTCAGTGGTAGAATGCTCGCCTGCCACGCGGGCGGCCCGGGTTCGATTCCCGGCCGATGCATTACAGTTTTTTGCAATAAAGATTTTCATCTAAAAATGCGTTACAAATCTTAAATATTTTTCTCTTTTTCCCTTATTTTTTTTTTTTATTTCTTTTCCAGCATATATCCTCAATGCGAACGAGATTAATCTATACTACCTATATATTATACCAACCCGCACTGGGCCCGCGTGAGGGATTACGGCCCATCCCCACTCCTAGAGAGGAGGCTTAATCCCAACAGTGGGAACATTATAGGTAATATGGCCGACTGTGCTATGCTATATAAGTATTATAACATTTACATAAACGAGTACATACAAAACATTATTTATATCAAAGTTACTCTGTATATCTGCTACCAACGCTTTCATAATGCTATGCTTTTACGGAACCGATTTTGAAGAAATTTTATACGAAATAAGCTCCACAAGAAGAACCGCAAAGAAAGATATAGGCTACTTTTTATCTGGCTTCGATTTCGACTTTGTGCCCGCAATAACGGACATTTACGAAGACGAGGTCATGGGATAAAGGTAATTTCTAACAATTCAAGAATCGCCACACTTTGAAACGTTAAAACATGATTTTTTGCAGAATTTCTTCTAAAACATGATCCAATTTATCAACTCACTGACCGAAATCCAAATATTATTAAATGCAAAGGCTTAACAAAACAAGATGGAAGCCAGCTGTAAGAGTGACCCTCCCTTTGTACAAGATTGATTGCGTCACTCTCAAGTTCATAAACAGGGTCTTCAGAGGGTCATTTAAGGTTGTGATCTTACCAAGGTCACAGAGGGAAAGATATTTGTCTTCAGAAAATTACGACCTTTTCTTTTTTAGGGTTCCGTATATCAAGAGGAAAAAACGGAACCCTTATAGGATCACTTTGTAGTCCTTCCGTCTGTCTGTTAAGACCCTTTATCTCGGGAACGCGTGGAGGTAACGACTTGAAATTAAAACCATATACTCAGGTCTGCGGTCCCTTGGTGCTGTGAAAAAATCAAAATTCTGAGTTAACGAAAAAAAAATATAGTCGTCAGGAACCAAAATTCATAGAGTAGGTACTTCCCGTTGACCTAGAATTCTGAAATTTGGAAAAATCTGATAACTGTAAATTTGCAGTTTTTTTTTATATATATAGATATGGAAAAATCTTCGTAACTTAAAAGGTAAGTTTGTACGGAACCCTCAGTGCGCGAGTCCGACTCTTTCTTGCCCGGTTTTTATTAACAGATCGTATCAGACTCCATCTGTGTCTTTCAATTGCCTTTTGCATTCAAAGAATATGGTATCTCTTTTAAAAAATTCTCGAGGTTCTGAGGTCAGCTGTGCTGGGCCCCTACGGTTTCACTGACATAATCTCTTTGAGACGCGCGTGGAACAACGTCGACAACTCGGGCTCGGTCTTTACTGGATCATTGCTTGTTGTTCGCAAGCCCGCGCCAACGGTAGCCGTGAGAGTCGGAATGGCGGGTGTACCTCAGCGAAATAAATTTTAGTTAGTAATTACCATTAAAATGTACCTAAAATGTGCTATTCAGAACCTAGCTCTAAAGTACCTCCTTCAGAATGAAATTGTTTCAAAATTAAGTTACACCCGCCATATTGACATCAAAATGGCGGGTGTTCTGTAATATTTTATTATTTAACCATTACTCATATAATATAATTACACCAAAAAAATGTACCTAAAAAGTACCTCAAGTAGAAAAGACCGTATACTTAATCAGTTAATGTCGTGTGTCAGTCACGTGACACACGTCGTTGACATTCTAAACAACTAGCGCCATTCTCACGCCCACACTTAGCCGGGGATCACCCGGTTGCCCTGTAACTCCCGATACCCAGAGATGTTACCCGGAAAGCTACTACTCTTAAATGGGATTGGGCTAAACATGTCTGTTGCATGTCACATAGTCAATGGGTTAAAGACGTGCTTGGGAAAGGGAGAAGGAGGCCCTCGTATCCTCCGGCTGATCCTCACAGTGGTGATACTTGAGCGTGTCTTCCGCCTGAAATCGAAACTAGAACCTCCCAAACTCTAAGGGACATACGTGGGTTTTAGTAAAGGCTTTTATGTCTCTATTTTGACTTTTGAGGTGGGAAATCATCAAGTCACTTCTCCCGCTATAGAGTGAGAGTCGAGAGTCAGAGTCTTTAAATGACTTAAACCCACCTGTTCCTTCAATCGACTTTTACGCTCTTAGGCCAAGGCCAGCTTATGCTCTTTCAAACAATTCCTACATCCTGATGCAGATGAGAGCAGTGGTGGGCGAGTGATAACGGCCCCGACTTACTTACAAACCCAGTCAGGAGCATTACATGCCAAAGACTGTCCGGACAACTACAGGCCTATATCTCTGTTGTCTGTCACTTCAAAAATCTTGGAAAAGCTAGTGAATAACCGCCTCATCAGTTTTCTGGAAAAGCACAGTTTGCTATCCGGGCGCCAGTATGGTTTCAGACAGGGCAGGTCAACGGAGCAGGCCGTTGGGCTTCTTGCTGATACCGTATCCTCCAGAATTGATGGGGGTAGACAGTCGATTGGTGTATTCCTTGATCTGGCCAAAGCATTTGACACAGTCTCTACTCAAATGCTACTCAAAAAGTTAGAATGTTTTGGCGTAAGGGGAATCGCTTGGGACTGGTTCCGTTCCTATTTATCCGACAGACAGCAGTTTGTTGTGATCGGGGATGTTATCAGTGAGAGCCTTCCGGTTGTTTTTGGTGTGCCGCAGGGCAGTGTCTTGGGGCCCACATTGTTTACAATGTACGTGGATGACCTGCTCAGACAAATCATCCCACAGTCAGATATGATTTGCTATGCAGATGACACCGCTATCATATTCCATGGCGATACGTGGAGGGATGCTACGGACGCTGCAGAGAATGGCATGCGCACCATAGCGGACTGGCTAGATAGAAATCTCCTTACCCTAAACATCGATAAAACCTACTTTATCACCTTCCATACCAGCCGTTCCCGCTGTCCTGACATTGACCAAATAAAAATTCACAGTGTCAATTGTCAAGACTCTGGATGCAACTGTGGTGTCATTAATCGAGTCAAATCAACTAAATACTTGGGTATTATGGTTGACCAAAATCTGAACTTTCGAGAGCATATCTCTCTTCTATCTAAAAGAACTCGAAAATTCATCTACATCATGAAATCATTACGTGGTTGTGCCTCGAAGGATTTATGCAGAAAGGTCTACCTGGCTCTATGTCAGCCGCTACTACAGTACTGTGTGGGGGTTTGGGGAAGCGCGGCCAAGTCACATTTGCTTGAACTTGAACGTGCTCAGCGGGCTGTCCTAAAAGTCTTCTTGGGAAAGCCGCGGCGCTTTCCAACTGACGAACTTTATAAGGAAGCGGGCGTTCTGCGTGTTCGTCAACTGTATATTTTAAGGTCTTTACTTAATCTGGTTGCCCTTTTGGGAAGGCAGTTCACTTACACCCGGAGAGGTAGGGTCGGAGCTGACAGCCTACCGATCCCAAGAGTTAGAACAATATTTGCCACTCGGTTTTCACTTTTTCTCCCAACTAGAGTCTTCAACACGATTAATAAATCTATACGGGTCCCTGGGAATACATTTGAAGCCAAGAAAGTGTTAAAGAGATGGTTGCAAGACCTAACGTATGACCAAACCGAAAATTTAATTTGTCCATTGAAATGATCAATATCTGAACACACACAAATACACAAACACCAATACAATACTTACTTCGGCTAAACACTCACACTGACACATTTGCCACTTACTTCTTAGATAAATAGTTCTTATTTTCAAAGTTCTGACATGTAATTATAGTTTTATTTGATTTTTATTTTTATTTATTAATTGACTTTCATTTATTTTATTTTGTCAATTTAATAATTTTTTATTTTTTTTTTGTTTGTTTGATTTTGACATTGATTTTATAGTTTTTTTTTTCTTTATAATTTGATTAGATTTTTTTTTTTTTTTCAATTTTATTCATTTATTTCATTTATTCATTTATTCAATTTCATGTAGTTTAACTGAATTTTTAATGTAATGTAATATTTTAAATTTAATTTGATTTCATCTGTTTGTAATTCTGCATTTCTTTCTTGATTCTTGTTGTTACTCTGTTACTTTATATTGTATTAATTTCTATCTGTTATTTCCTTTGTGCAAAATTGTACTGTCGCAAAAATCTGATAATCACCTGGGCCACCAAGATACAGGCCACGCCTAGTTTGGGGCCCACGGCCACTTCTATTGTGTACTGTCTGTCTTACTCTAATTGTTGATTTCTTTATTTTCTTACTAACTTGTGTGTGTGTTAATAAAATTATTATTATTATTATTATTATTATTATTACTTTGTGTAATCTATTTCATCACTACTGCTTTCAAAACGGTGAAGGAGGAAACCGGCACGCCCCAGAACCAAAAATTCGAAGATATGTGACATCCACCAACCCGCACTGGGCCCGCGTGATGGATTACGGCCCATTCCCTCACCCAGAGAGGAGGCCTGAGTCCCAACAGTGGGAACACTACTTAGCTATGCTATGCTACATGCTGATATTATTTATAACACTACATCCAATAATTTCATACTGTCATGTCCATATACACAAGTTAATAAAAGTAGACTTGTGACGTAACAGTGGACAATATTGAAGTCGTCTGCGAACGTGCCTTGGCGGACATTTTTATTTATTAAGGGGATCAATACTGCTGCTGTATTTGTAGCTCGGGGCTGCGTTTAAATATATTTCAACTGGACTTAATGTCGCCTTTGTTGTTCGATTTATGAAGGGATCAGGGTTGTGAAAAAGTTGGAAAACGTGGTAATATCCCTGTTGGTATAAAATTTTAAGACATATGTAATAGGCATAGTTTGGCATAACGTTTTCGCATAACTTTTAATAATAATACTGCTGCATAATAATACTTTTGCATAATGCAAAGGTTAGGTTAGGTTTATAACGGTTTTACGTGCTTTGCGAACACGTTTGCGAAGCACGGTGAGTCAGTAATGTACTAAATAAACTAAGAAGGAAGGGATTGAAAAGTGCGAAGTAGCAGTATTTATGGCAACAAGCATTATGGCAAAACATTTACATATGCCTAATAATATTTTGCGTAATGATCATTACGCTGAATTTCGTTATGCCAATGTAAATTATGACAATATATTTTATGCTTATCTACGCTAATATAATAAAGAGGTAAAGTTTGTTTTTGTTTGTAGGAGGTAAACTCTAGAAGTACTGGTCTGATTATTAAAATTTTTTCACTGATAGAAAGCTGCTTTATTCCTGAGTGACATAGGCTATTATTTTATACGCGGACGAAGTCGCGGGCAAAAGGTATTAGTAAACCGGAAAACGTTACCCTGGAACGCAAATGGTAAATGAAGAATTTGTCAATTTGAACTAGACGAGCATCCGTAAGGGCCCAGCAGGGTCGAAACCTACTAGGGCCATGGGTGATGCGAAAGAGATCCCGGGGCCCCGGGACAATGGCAAAGAAGGAACAAGAGTGGGTTTTAGTCAGTAAAAGTCTGACACTATCTCTCGCTTCTCCCAAGAGCGGGGGATATCATTGTGATTTTCTTACCTAAAATAAAATCTAGACGAGCACCGCGAAGACTGGTTTGAGACGATGAAGGAGAAGAAAGTTTGGAAGGACTTGGGGGACGCCTTTGCCCAGCAGTGAGCCAGTAAGATAAAAAAGAATCTAGTTGAAGCCAGTGTCTCCTAGCTAACTACACTGAGAAAAATATACACTTTAAAATCTACAGTAAATATGTAATGGCCAAATCATTCATTTCTCGTTAATGATTTGGCAGTTTTAGTCACTACCTAAATATCTGCCTGTCATTCGACCCTATAGTGGGCAAAGATATTGAATGATTTCGTACCACAAAAAAAAGGTAACTATTGATGTAAGTAAATGACTTAATTCAGGATTCGAACAGCCCAACAAAAAAGTTGAAAAGACGGCACGTCCTCGAGAACCAAAAATAAGAAGGGATACGGACTGAAGAGTCTAGACACAAAATAGATAGATACAGAAGACAATCTCATGTATGTACTTCACTTTTTATACCTACGCGCGGTGGACGCACACTAATGAGCGTTTGAGCCGGAACTATTCGACGAGCGGGCAGAGACGCTCCGAGATATCGTGTCCGTGAGCGGTGTCTATGTGTGCGTTGCTCGAGCGCGCTTTGTATGTAGATTGACTTCTGCACCTATATATTTTGTGATCTAGACCCAAATCGCCAACTACCATCCACTAACTTGCTATAGTCAACAGACCACAGATTGCAGGCAAAACAAAAAAAAAATTTAAGTAAGGATGGGCTTTTTTTTCATCTAATGACAACCCCCTCTCTTGGGCGGAACGGGAGATAGTGTCAGATTCTTACTGACCATCTGTTTTTTATATGTCTATGTTACTGACCAAAAGCCCACCCAGTTTCTTCTAGCCTTCATACCGGGGCTCGAGTTCCCTTTCGGATAACCCTGGCCCCAGTAGGCTTCGACCCGGCTGGGCCCCTGCTGTTGCTGACAACTCCTTGAGGCGCGCGGGAACATTGCGCGCCGTCGAAGACTTGGGCTTGGTCCGGACAATTACCGGACGGTCGGACAGTGAGCTACCCATTGCTCGCCGCCCGCAAGCCCGCGCCTACGGTGGCTGGAAAGGAATTACCGTAACCCTTACAAAAATAGCCAATAAACAAACAGATTACTGACACCCTGTGTATTCGAACCTGGTGCCATAACCACTTTTACTAGTATGGTAAATACATATCAACAAACGTTGGAACGACCCTATACTTACTGTTTAAATATATGCCTGTAACAAACTAATTTCCAACTTCTTAAGTTAATTAACATTGCCGGTAATAAATAGGTAAAATTGTGAAGGTACAAATTATAGTCACCAAATAGATAGTTACAGAAGTCAATCTTACGTATGTACTTCACTTTTTATACTTACGCTAGGCGATCGCGCTAGGGTCAGCGCGTTGCGCCGAACTGTACGAGTGCGATCGGGCGATTGAGCTGAGATATCGTGTCTGTGAGCGGTGTCTATGTGTGCGTTGCTCGAGCGCGCTTTGTTTGTAGATTGTCTTCTGTTCCTATCTATTTTGTGGTATAGTGGGCTTAGCAAAATGTAGGTAATATGTTCCACCGAGCGACTATTTGTTGTAGTCTAGAGATAAAAATAGCCTGGGCTGTAATACTGACAAAAATGTAGTCGAATCGTGAAAATTAACAGGTAATTTTGTAGGAACAAATCACCTAGATTACGAAAAACAAATCACAGTTGAAAACCAATATGATAAATAACATATTTACTTATAATAATTTTTATTTAAAAAAACACTGAAAATTAACTACAAAAATTCAAAAAGTACTTGCATCGGCCGGGAATCGAACCCGGGCCGCCCGCGTGGCAGGCGAGCATTCTACCACTGAACCACCGATGCTTGATATAATAGATTGAAAGTTGCTATCACTTTGAATGTCCGCAAAATCATTATATGCCTAGTCATCTTATATAATTTGTGCATACCAAAACATGTTATTATAATAGTAGCGAGATCGAATCGAGGTGAAAGGTGTTCTTCAACGCATCTTTACTTTTACTTCTAAAAAGAATATTTGAACAGATTTGTATGTTGGCTGTACGTTTATAAGCATCGGTGGTTCAGTGGTAGAATGCTCGCCTGCCACGCGGGCGGCCCGGGTTCGATTCCCGGCCGATGCAATTTTTTTTTTATATCAGGATCTTATCCTGCGGGAATTTGTTTTTTTTTTAATAAATAAATATGCGCATAACCAGAACCTATGTGGAATAAATTTTGTTATTTAATGAACTAAAATGAACATTGACCGACAACTCAGTCCACGTTATCTCAATTTTATTGTATTCACAAATTGAGAGCAGTGGTGGCGTGGCTGAGTGGTAACGACCCCAACTTATGAGTTGTAGGTCGCGGGTTCAAACCCAGCCAGGCGCATTACTTTGTGTAATTAATTTCATCACCACTACTCTCAAAACGGTGAAGGAAAATATCTTGAGGAAACCGGCATGTTCTAGAACCAAAAATTCAAAGACGTTTGACATCCACCAACCCGCACTGGGCCCGCGTGGTGGATTAAGGCCCATTCTCTCTCCTAGAGAGGAGGCCTTGAGTCCCAATAGTGGCCCTGGGAACATTCTAAGGCCGACTATGCTATGCTAGTACATATTAAAATACACAATTAAGAAACATAAAAACGCTGCAGCTGTGATGATAATACTGTCAATTTCTTACTAATAATCTCAAGAAGTTTAATTTTGAAAGCAATCTACTAATACTAATTTTAAAAGCAAAATACTTTTCAATCTGTTACTATTTAAAAAATATACTGTTAAAGAATATCTAGAAGACAAGTCAATAGAACCTGTAATGTGCAAGTTAGATTAATTGACGACACTGACTGTGAATATATTTGCACGCCATGTTATGGCAGGATATGCTGAAACAAATTTACTGTAACACCTTATGTACCATATTCTAGCAAATAAATTATTTGATTGATTTGATTGATTGAATCGATTTTTTACCATCCTATCATAAATTCACGTAATCAAACAAGCCAAATAGGTATCGTTTAAGTTTTTTTTTTATCTCGCGTGTTTAGTTTTTTATTTTTGATAGGCTCGCGTTTGACCACTGACTCATCTGATGGAAAGCGATGATGTGATTAACTTGTGTGGTCGACGATGGAGCGCACTTACCCAGAAGTAACCTATTCACTCTTGACTTAAATATCTCCAGATTGTAGCTATCAGGAAACACAGACTCCGGCAGGAAACGGTGTTCTACAGAGAACAAAAAGAACAGTTTGAACAAAAAGAAACAATGAAGGAAATCAAATGATAAGTGGGATATTGAAAAAGGCGGTTATGAGAACACATTAAGTACCCAAGTCGTCGATGGCGGGTAATATACCCGTGAGCCTCAAGGATTTGTCAGCAACCGTAGGGGCCCAGCACGGTCAAAGCCTACTGGGGCCAAGGATCAGCTTTTGAAAGGAAGGCTCGGCCCCGGTATGACAGGCAACGAAGTAACGGGGTGTGTTTTTTAGTCAGTAAAAGTCTGACACTGGATATCATATGGATGACTTTTACACAACGAAAAAAAAAATTTGAAAAAAACACATTAAGTACAAACAAAATGGTTGGCAAAGGTTGTAAGTGTTTTAACCTACAAAAAAATTGAAATTTGCCTACTCTCAATACCAAATTTGAATGGCTGTCTCGTTCTTTACCCAAAGAATTAGAATTGCAATCAACGTGGCAATGTTACCAGTCTTCTGAGCACACCATGCACCGAGCACACGGTGGTATACCGAGCATATGGTGGAAGTTTGCCCCGCTTGCACGGGGCCCTGCGGAGGCGGGCGACGGTGGTGACCTGAGGTCCTCCAGCCTCATGCCGACCATGGTACTGAGCTAGAGGGAATGGGAAAACAGTAATCTACTTCTGATGAAATTAATCATTAAAACTTGATCTTGGTTTGATCGTTTATGCGCCCCATTAGAGTCTGCGCCCTGGGCCTAGTTACAGCTGGTACCGCCCTAGTAACGGCACTGTACATTTAAGTTTAGTATAAATACTTAGTTAATATTTAAGTTTCTTATGAAAATATATTGTTATTATACCAATTTTCTTTTATAAACTTACTCGTATTATAGGGTTAGAAACGCTTTAATTCATATTTTAGAAATGTCTTTCCTAAAAGGTACCGCAGGAAGACAGGCAAAAAATGTAAATGACGGTAGCGGCCATTAAAATTATAATTTTAATTAATTTCTTCCCGCGCAATTTCTTATTTAGACAGAAATATGGTAATTTGGGACACTTACAGGGTCCATTAAATTAATTATACTTTTTATAGAGTTAGGAAGGGGCTTAAGAATGTTTGTACTTCCTTCATATACCAACCAGACATACATTTCCACGTAACCGCTCTCACGTAATTATGACGTCTTCACATACACACACATACACACACACATTACATTACATAACATTACATTGTGACACATTTTCCTCTAGATGTTTTAGAAAAACACAGATACATATCTTATGGATCTCGATTCTCGAGTGTCATCATTGTGTGGACTACCCGGAGGACATCGCACCCGAAAAACACGGTAAGCATACGGTGGAGGTGTGCCCTACTTAGGCGGAGCAGAGGTCTTTATTGCTGATCGTGCCCGCGAGGACACAGCACTTCGCGGGTGCGATCAGCAACAAAGACCTCTCGCGCCGGGCCCGGCAGAAGCAGGCGGTCGCCTCCTTTTGCGAAGCAGCTCGCTGTCTGACCGTCCAGTAAATATCCACTCCGAGCCTTAGTCGTCGACGGAGCCTAGTGCTCCACACGTGCTTCAAGGAGATGTCAGCAAAACCGTAGGGGTCCAGCAAGGAAGAAGCCTACTGGAGCCATGGGTTTGCTTCAGAAATGAAAACCCGGAATACTGGAACGTTAGGCAAAGATCCAGTATCCCGAGTATTCCCACTCCTAAGTTTCTACATAACGACGTTACGTGGCGTCGCTCGCGTGGTCTGTATCAAGCGTAGCTCTACAAGTCTAGTGTTCATAGGTTTATCTATAATATGTATGTATTTAAAAATATATAAGTATGTTTATCAGTTGTCTAGTACCCATAACACAAGCTCTGCTTAGCTTGTGACTAGACGGCGTTGTGTGATAGTTGTGGAATATTATTATTATTATCTCTTTATTTTGCATTTTAACATATTAAATACATTTTCAAATATTGCTTAAAAAATAATAATTAAAAAAAAAACATTTTAAAATATAAAAAATAGTGTCCCACCGGTATCGGGAGCAGGGTTCAAGCTACCGGCGGTCAGGGCTCCAGAGAAAGGAACCTCCTGACTATACGAGCCGTATCCAAGAGTACCGCTCTTTGAATCAAGCCCTTGATCCAGTCACCTAACGAGAGCCTCCTAAGATGTTGGTCGAGGCTCGTGGCTATTAAGCCATTGGCTGAAACGACTATTGGTACAATAATCGCTGAATCCACTTCCCACATGTCGACAACCTCGCGAGCCAAGTCAATATACTTGATTTGTTTATCTTTCTCGGCTTTCGCGAGGTTCTCATCTTGCGGAACGGATACCTATGTCAACAATCATTGCACGCCCCTCGCTTCGGTTCACCACCACTATATCAGGCTTATTGGCCACAATAGTCCTGTCAGTGATGATGGACCGATCCCAGTACAACGTGATATCGCCATTATCGAGAACTGGGTCGGGCACATACCTGTACTATGGTACCTCCAATTCCACAAGAGAGTACTTTAGAGCAAGTTGCTGATGGATGATCCTGGCTACAAGGTTGTGTCTATGCAAGTATTATTATTATTAGTGTTCATAGTAGTAACTAAGAGACCGACGCGCCCAGATCTGCGTAAATGTTACACGTGTGAGCAGTGTAGTTCTACCTTAATTGTGTGCTTTACTTTATGTTGAAGGAAAACCCTTTTCTTTTATGAATAAACTGGGGTTTCTTCATACGAATTTTGGTCCTCCATTTTATCCTTTAAGGGGGTAATTTTGAAAAATCCTCTCTTGGTTCTCGTTTACGCCAGTCTCAGTAGCTTCGACTGTGCGTTGATATTTCAGTCGGTCAGTCAGTTACTCCTTTTATATACATAGATAAATAATCATCATCATCATCAGCCTGCATCAGGCAACGGCGCTCTCGCCGCCGCCGGGATTCCGATCCCGATTTCCAGCCACCGTAGGCGCGGGCTTGCGGACAGTGAGCAATGGGTAGCTCGCTGTCCGGCCGTCCGGTAATTGTCCGGACCAAGCCCAAGTCGTCGACGGCGCGCGCTGTTCCCGCGCGCCTCAAGGAGTTGTCAGCAACAGCAGGGGTCGAAGCCTACTGGGGTCAGGGTTATCCGAAAGGGCGCTCGAGCCCCGGTATGAAGGCTTGAAGGAACGGGATGGGTTTTTTAGTCAGTAAGAGTCTGACACTATCTCCCGCTCCGCCCAAGAGCGGGGGTTGTCATAAGATGATTTTTCCCATCGAAAAAAAAAAAAAAAAATTACTTCTCTTACATTCAAAACCATTAAAGGGAAGATAAAAAAACCTCTTTGTTCACCGATACCCAGTTCTCGGGTTCTGAACTGTCATTATCATCATCATCCTTTTTAATTTTCCCACTGCTGGGACTCAGGCGTCCTCTCTAGGAAAGGGAATGGGCCGTAATCCACTATGCGGGCCCAGTGCGGGTTTTTGGTTCTAGGACATGCCGGTTTCCTCACGATGTTTTCCTTCACCATTTTGAGAGCAGTGGTAATGAAATAAATTACGCAAAGTAATGCGCCTGGCAGGGTTTGAACCCGCTACCTACAACTCGTAAGTTGGAGCCCTTACCACTCGGCCCACTATACACGGCTCACGGTAGATAAATAATATCTACTATAATTTACGAAATCTAGTTTTGCACTTTATAACAAGATAACTAAGTCAACAAAAAGTGCAAATCAGTTTAAACTTCGAGAAAATTCTATGCTGAAAGCATCACAGACATATAAAATACGTTTTGCGCTGACCCTAAATAAAATAGCCATAGGGCAAGACAGCAATGATGGGTCGTAAACACTGCAGGGTTGTTTAAGTGCTGCTGAGCTCTGCACTAAACAAGGGTAATTGGCGTAAATCTTTATATTGACACATGGAGGCGATTTATGTAGGCCTTTTCCGTATGAACCTTTTTTTTCGAGGTGAAACTATAAATATAAAAGCGAAGTACCACTACTGATTAATCACGAAGTCTCACAAACTATAACACTTCCAAACTTGGAATTTGGCAGGTAGGTTCCTTATAGAGAGTAGACATCGGCTAAGAACGGATTTTCCGAAATTCACCCCCTAAGGAGGATGTAACGTGGGTCCAGAAACCGACTTACACGCAGGCAAAGTCGCTGGCATAAGCTAGTCATCAAATAACTGCTCCCGCTCTATGTACAGCGAGAGGAAATCTCAGACTTTTAAGGTAAAACTACAATGCGCACGTATGCCAACTACGCTGTACGCTTTTTTTTTATTTTTTTTATGGTGGGAAAAATCATCCAATGACAACCCCGCTCTTGGGCGGAGTGGGAGATAGTGTCAGTCTCTTACTGATTAAACGACCCACCCTGTTCCTTCTAGCCTTCATACCGGGGCTCGAGTTCCCTTTCGGATAACCCTGGCGAACACGTACGCCACACGACCTCTACCATGAGTTTAAAGCAATAGTATTTGTCGATACTCCATACCGACTACGTAAATATTTTGTATGGCAAATTTTACAGCGCCTCTAGCGGTCACTTACGGAACCAAAATTTGCAAAAATATTTACGTAGTCGGTATCGAGTATCGACAAATACTATTGCTTTAAACTCATGGTAGAGGTACAGGAGTGGCCCACGCGGGCCACGTATGTGGGCGCATCGGACTCCACACATACGGCAACTAGACTTGTAGAGCTACATTAGACCCACGCCACGCAGCGCGCCACGATGTTCAACTCAGACGTCGCCCATGTGGTGCTCAGTCTAATTTAGTTACCGCTTTACTCACTAAAGCCCACCTATGATTATGATCCCTTTGAATTCTAGGGCAACTGAAAGCACTTCAGTTTTTACAGGTTACTTCTAGGCAAGTGTGCTCTATCGTTGACCACATCGCCCCTTCCCTTAAGGTGAGATAGTGGTCAAGCGCAAAACTATCAACAGAAAATAAGGAGTCAGGCCCCCTCTCCGAAAAAAATGAGTTTTAGGCAGTAACAGTCTGGTAATCCCTCTCGCTCCAATCAGAACATGAGAAGTTATTTGATTCCACCTCAAAAAAAAGGGAATCAATTCCAGCTGAGTTGGTTGAGCTTCCAGGTGAGTTGCTTGAGTTGTTTAAATATTGGTACGGTCATCAAACCAATATGGTGAAGTGGGCAGACTCGCTATCTGATCCGTACAGACTGGAGTGTGGGGTCAGGCAGGGAGGTCTGACCTCACCGAAACTCTTCTGTCTGTATATAGATCGGTTGATTCGTGAGCTCAGCAGCGCTATAGTAGGTTGTTCAATTGACGGAACATTTGTCAACAACATAAGTTACGCCGATGACATGGTGCTGTTGGCGCCATCGATCAGCGCTCTCAGAATATTGGTGTCGGTTTGTGAGCGATATGCGGAGGCCCAGGGTCTTAGATATAATGCCAGGAAGAGCGAGTGTCTACTGTTCAAGGCTGGCACAAAGAACTATGCTGTACCACCCATCACACTTGTGGGGACCGCTCTAGAATGGGTTACATCTTTTAAATATCTGGGACACTAGGTCACTGCTACACAGACCGATAATAATGACATGGAGAGGGAACGCAGGGCGCTGTCAGTCAGAAGCAATATGTTGATCCGTAGATTTGCAAGGTGTTCAAAGGATGTTAAGGCTACGCTGTTTAGGGCATACTGCCAGTCTTTTTACACTTGCAGTTTATGGGTTGACTATACGCAGAGGGCTTACAGCGCCTTGCGAGTCCAGTACAATAACGCATACAGGGCCTTGTTGAGGCTGCCGCGTCATTGCAGCGCATCAGGGATGTTTGCAGAGGCACGTATTGATGACTTCTATGCTATCGTGCGAAAGCGTGTCGCATCCCTGATGGAGCGGGTACGGGGCAGCGCCAACAGTCTCTTAAAAACCGTAGCGGATAGAACTGATGGCCTTTTATTAAAACACTGGACGAGGACGCAAGTGTTATCCTCAAACCGTGCCCAGAAGTAGTCTAATGTGTGTTGTGTATGTTTGTTAATTGTTTTTATTATGTGATTAATTATTATCATTGACATGTTTATTGAATTTATTTATTAATTGACAGATGTTTATTATATGTACTAACACTAGCTTATAAGTTGTGTATGTCTTTACTAACAATAATGGATTTTATTATCTGAATTAAATAAATATTATTATTATTGTTAATTCTCCGAAAGTACCATATTTCCTAGATAATCTAGCTTTCAAAATGATTATAGAAGTCTGCTTCCATAGAAACAAGTTCAAATCTCTTAGGTTATTTAGTATAAAACCTCAAAGAGCTAATAAAAAAAAATATATTAGCCATTATAAAAACATATGCATCGGCCGGGAATCGAACCCGGGCCGCCCGCGTGGCAGGCGAGCATTCTACCACTGAACCACCGATGCTTGTGTACATTTGATCTAAACATAGATCTCATAGTCGATACTGTTAAAAAAGCACGTTTAACAAATTGATAGCACCATTCACTTTTGTGAAATCATCAATTTTTTGTTCATTCATTGTAAATTAGCTTCTGCAAACAGTTTCGCCCGCGTGAAAGGTGTTGACTTAAGCCATGCCAGCTGCTTTGCAGAAGAACCTGTAAAGGTCACTTTTTTACCAGGAGTGTGTACACTGTCTTCTTCCTGCCCTTATCCCGTACTACTTGGGGTTGGCACAACACGTTTTTCTCCCCTTCTGTCCTGTGACCCGCCACACTATCACCAACTCCCTTTTGCTTTCGTAACACTCCTCACATAATCCATCTTTTCTTCGGCCTCACTCTCCCTCTCTATCCATCTACATGTATACTCAGAACTCTTTTAGTAATATGCGCTTCATCTCTCCTCTTCACATGGCCATACCAAGACAACCGATTTCCTTTCAACTTTTCAGTCGCTGGCGCCACTTTCAAACTTCCTCTAATATACTCATTTCTCACTTTATCCACTCTCGTCACACCACACATCCATCTCAACATTCTCATCTCCGCTACATGCAATCTTTTTTCATCCTTCTTTTTCACAGCCCAACATTCTGATCCATTCAATACGACAGGTCTTATCACGGACTTGTAAATTTTACCCTTCAACTTGTAGGGCATTCGTGGGTTGCAAGTTGTTCCCGTGATCTGTCGCCATTTCATTTTTTAATTTTGTATACTCCTGGTAAGAAAGTGTCCTCAACCATGTCTATTATTATTATTTTTGTCCTAATCCAGGATACGTACGGAGCGCAAACCTGGTCTTTGATGCTCCAGCAGAGGTCCAGGCTCGAGGTTTGTCAGCGAGCCATTAAGCGCAGTATCCTGGGTGTTCGAATTTCCGACCGCGTAAGGAACACGGAGCTGCGCGCCAAAACTAAGATTAAAGATGTTGCCCGAAAAGCTGCTACTCTAAAGTGGGATTGGGTCGGACATGTTTGCCGCATGTCGGATGAGCTGTGGGCTAAAAGAGCCACTGATTGGGTCCCATTAAACGCAAGGCGACATCGCGGCAGACCGTGTGGAAAAGGGAGAGGGAGGCCTTCACTCAGCAGTGGGACATAAATGGGATAACTAACTAATCAATCCAGGATATAGACTATCCATGTACCAAGGAAAGTGTAAAAGGGAAAGTAGGACTTGCTTGATATCGCAGCTTTATGCTGAGCGTTCAACGGTTTTGCGCGGTTGTGGCGCATAACTTCCCTATCTATTGTTAGCTAGTTTTAAGATTCGACGGCGCGAACTGTTCCCGCGCGCCTCAAGGAGCTGTCAGCAACAGCAGGGGCCCAGCTGGGTCGAAGCCTACTGTGGCCAGGGTTACCCGAAGGGGAAGCTCGGTCCCGGTACGAAAGGCACGAAGGAACGGGGTGGGCTTTTAGTCAGTAAGAGTCTGACACTATCTCCCGCTCCGCCCAAGAGCGGGGGTTGACATTGGATGATTTTTCCCACCTTAAAAAAAAGCTAGTTTTAAGTTTGTGTCATTTCGCGTTAATCAACTGTTTTTCTTTCTATTTCTTCTTTCCTTGCGTCAGAATACATCTTGTTCAAAATACTCTTTAATGCCAGACAACTAGTGCCTGACGCTGGTTTTCAACTGAACCTGAGGTTGTGACGCAACGGACGAGTAAGTAACTATTGCTACAACATTAAAATAAACTTGAATGAACCTCTTACTCAAGACATCTCGGTACAAATGCAAACAGAAACTAATGATTTCACAAAAGTGATTGTACAATCAAGTGGTAGAACGTGCTTCTCCAAAAGTATCGACTTTATGAACTGTGTTTATAAAGTGAAGGTATAAGCATCGGTGGTTCAGTGGTAGAATGCTCGCCTGCCACGCGGGCGGCCCGGGTTCGATTCCCGGCCGATGCATTTTACTCTTTGCGTGATAATTATATAGAATATTTTTTTTAACATAATTAAAAAATATATCGTTGAATGTTTGACTATTTCATTTAATTATTTATGGAATGTAAGTAATATTTTTGGAATGTAAAAATTCTATAATATATAACTGCTTCGTACTAAATTAATTATTAATGTTATACACATTTTGGAATAATAATAAATTCTAGATCTACTTAATCTAATTTTGTTATTATGTTTTTATGCTATCATTAGCTATTAATAGAATGAAAACTTGTTACTAAAGACCTTAATTTTACCAGTGAATTGAACTGAATTGAATTGTAGGTCAACGTTATACATAAACGAAGTTACGATCCCTTCCACATTGCATTTTCCATCCATTGTATATTAAAAAAAAAAAAAAAAAATATAGTTTTTGCATAAGTAGGCAAATAAAGGACGACTAACTTCAACATCACCCTCACAATAAGTTCATCATCATCATCTTATCAGAACCTATTATCCCCATTAGCCATCCATTCCGCAAGTAATATCTACACACTGACACTTAAGCTTGGCATTTTTTTGGGCCATGTCGGTCACCTTTGGGCAATGTCGGTCACCTTTGGGCCATGTCAGTCACCTTTTTTGGGCCATGTGGGTCACCTTTGTTCTCTTTCAGATCTCTTCATGCTGTACATTTGGATCGAGCCCGGGTAGTCGACGGCATGTAGTGATCCACGGCCGTTTCAAAGACATGCCAGCAAAACCATAGGCGCCAAGCAGGGTTGAGGCCTACCAGGGCTATGGGTCGACTTCTAAAAGGGTTACTCGTGGTCCTAGAACGCTACGGCTGCTGAAGGAACACAGATGTGGATTTTAGTCAGTAAAATTCCAACACGCCCTTTCGCTTCGCCCTAGGGCGAGAGAATACATATTAGATGATTTCTCAAATCAATTTTATAAAACTGAAGAGTTTGTTTACTTATTTTTTTGAATGGTCCAATGTCGGGAAGTACTGGTTGAATTGAAAACATGTTAGTGTTTTATGGCCCATTTATCAATCAAGCCTATATAACAATTCGCAGAAGAACCAAGGTTGCTGACATATCACGAAGAATCGCTAAAACTAAAGTGGCTAAGGGCAGGGCACATTGCTCGTAGAACGGATGGCCGTTGGGGTCGAAAGGTTCTGGAGTGGCGACCGCATACCGGAAGACGCAGCGATGGAAGGCCTCCTACATGGTGGACCGATGACCTGGTGAAGGTTGCGGGAATCCGATGGATGCGAGACGCACAGGACCGGTTATTATGGCAACAATGGGGAAGGCCTATGTCCAACAGTGGACGTCTATTGACTGAAATAATGATAAGAAAGGATGAACAGTACGGGAGTGAGGCATTAACCAAAAACTGGAAACTAGTCTACAATTAAATAAACAAAAAATCAATGATTTCACAAAAGTGAATGGTGCTATCAATGTTGAACGAGCTTCTTCAACAGTATCAATTATGAGATCTATGTTTGGATCAAATGTGTACAAGCATCGGTGGTTCAGTGGTAGAATGCTCGCCTGCCACGCGGGCGGCCCGGGTTCGATTCAAATTTTATTACCTATATACATGAAAAAGCATATTCACCATTTTATTTTCCTCCGCCTCCTAATCGTCATAAACAAGACTAGTGTCTGACGGGAAGTCGACTTCTGATCGAAGTCAATTATAAAAAAAAAAATATACAAGGTGTCGTTTTGAAGCTGCAAAATATTTCAGGAGGTAATTATGTTAGTGATTCTCGACCCGAATCAATAATAAAATAAGTAGGTAATTTTTTTTTTTTTATAACCGCGCTTTTTTTCACACACACAAACACGGAACAATAAAGGGCGTTTTCACACACACTACCTCGCAACGATAGTTTCATAAATAATGTATCATCCAATCATCATCCCGCACGCCACACCCTAGCCATGCCCCCGCGGCCATCGATCAATCGATTTAGTTTAGTGTAATTAAAAAATTAAATAACAAGTATTACTGATTATTGACCAGGTATCGTTTTTTTATATGATTATTTATGAGTTTTATTACAACCTCCTGAAATATTGTGCAGTTTTAAAACTGCACCTTGTATATTAAATTATTGATGGCTCGCGTTTGACCACCATCTCACCTGATGGTAAGCGATGATGTGGTCGACGATGGAGCACGCTTGCCTAGAAGTAACCTATTCACTCTTGACTTAAAGACCCCTAAGTTATAGCTATCAGGAAACATAGTCTCCGACAGGAAATTCCACTCCTTGGCTGTACGCACAATAAATGTGTTCCCAAAAAGCTTTGTGTGTATGGGTGGGATCTCTACCATGTACCGGTGGCGCAACGCTGTATGTCGTGTGGTCCGATGATGGAACGGACTTGGCGGAATTAGATTGTGCAATTCCAGTGGACACTCCCCGGAATGTAAACGATAGAAAACCGACAGACTAGCAACTCGGCGGCGAACTTGGGGCTGTGGTGGGATTTTAGTACCGTTCCATCCTTGGACCATAAGGCGGACGGTGATGCGCCACATGATGGATCTATACGCACAAAACGTTTTTGGAACACATTCTTTGTGCGTATAGCTAAGGAGTGGAATTCTTTGCCGGCGTCTGTGTTTCCTGATGGCTACAATACGGGAATCTTTAAGTCAAGACTGAATAGGTTACTTTTTGGTAAGCGCGCTCCATCGTCGACCGCATCGTCGCTTTCCATCAAGCGAGATAGGATTCGCGCTTTCCATCAGGTCAAGCGCAAACCTATCAACAATAAACAAAAAAGTAACAATCGGACACTCCCTTCAGCTCCACCAGGAGCGGGAGAAGTTATTTGATAATTTAACAATTCAAAAGAAAAAAGATTTTAATTAATAGTACATTTTGATACAAGTGCAGAAAGTTTTTCATTGCGACCGAGGGGGAATTCACGAGCCGCAGGCGAGTGTGTTATGGAGCTGAGGGCTGCAGTGACAAATTTGCAGGTGTTTCAAACGACTTTTTTCAATACACTCACTGAAATGAATAAACGGGACTTGACCGGCGACTCGGAAAATAGCCTACTGCGTGCCTGTGGGATAAGAGCGGGTTTTCGAGTAAGTGTATTAAAAAATATATATTAGATTAATTCAGAGTTAAAAGGTAAAATGGTTACATAAAATCTTGGAAGTAATTACAAAGGTTAATGCTATGTTATATGCCTGTACTATATACTAGGATAAACCTTTATCACATTCACAGGCGGTAGAAGCTCTTACATTATGGTTTTGTAGGACAATAAAATTCTTAACGATATTTTAAAAAAGTCTATAAATAGTGAAAAATATAATGAAATTATTTAAATCAATTTAAATTTAAAACTGTTTCTTGCACTTTATTCTCTAGTTACAATTAAGCATTAGATAGTAAAGTTCAACGGTTTAATTAAAAAAGTTCTGAACAAAAAGAAAACAATTTTACTATAGGAATAGACAACGTGTGCTCATACGAGTACAAAAGTCAAAATATGTTGACCATTCTGAACTTATAATAAAAAGAATCACTGCGCAACCAATTGTCCAAAGTTCGGAGCAGTAAAGTTAATTCGGGCGTATTATATGTGGCTGCAATGGACACATGCCAGCAGCATCACACACCGCAATCTGCCGTGCCCACACCTTGCAGCTTGCGGTGGCACTGCGATGCCAACGTGTCTGTGGTGTGGTCTAGAGTTCATAGCATTACTGTAGAAGACATAAAGCCGCGTTTATGCTAGGGGGCTTTTGTCCCGCGACTCTGTTGCTCGACACGTTACGTATCTTGCAGGATGTCTCTCGATGTCGTCCCCCGAATCTTTTACTCGACAAAATACATATCTCGCGCGATATCAACCCGCAATTCGGTCGTCCCCCGACTCTGTTGCTCGACACGATATTTACATGTCCCACGCGATGTCACCCGATGTCGCTGGTGACAGTCGCTCTACAAGCCGTGAATAGTAGAGACACATACTTCCGCTTTTTGTTCCCAAATGGGCGACTTACTGTTCACGACTGGGTAGCGTAAAAGCTGCGTTTTCACTAGGAGACATATCGCAGGACATTTACGTGTTTTATCTCTGTGATTAGTATATCACCTGAGCTCTCACTGGACCACGTTACTGCCATTGCGCAGAACACAAAGCGACACTCGTCCTCACTATTCAAAACCCGACAGGGTGATAGTCGAAGGACACGGATGTTATGCATGTCGACACCCTTATAGTAAAGCGTCGACTTGCGGCTACTTCCGCAACATTTTATCTCTTAATGTATTTGAGGTTTTATGTATGTTTATTACTGCTTCACGCTGAAACAGCTGCAAGGATTTGTCGGTCGGTCTGGACGGTTACCGGACGGTCAGACAGCGAGCTACCCATTGCTCGCCGTCCGCAAGCCCACGCCTGCGGTAGCCGAAAATCAGTTCGGCATCCCGATAGTTGGGGCGTAAGGTCCGCTCCCTCGCGCGTGCACATGCGGCGTCCTCCTTTGCTAGCTTTACTGCTTCACAGAAAAAAATAACAAAAAAAGAACATAGGTGTCTTGTCATTTTAGTCAGTAAAAGCCTGACATGCCCTCCTGATCGGCCCCAGAGCGGAAGAAGTTATTGGATGATTACTCAGTTTAAAAAAAAATGTTTCCTAAGCAATATTTTCTCTTTTGCTGCCGACAGAAACTAGGACTGAACAACATCAAAAACATAATCATCATCATCATCATTTCAGCCGATAGACGTCCACTGTTGGACATAGGCCTCCCCCAAGTGTCGCCACAATGATCGATCCTGTGCGTCCCGCATCCATCGGATTCCCGCAACCTTCACCAGGTCATCGGTCCATCTTGTAGGAGGCTTTCCGACGCTGCGTCTTCCGGTACGCGGTCGCCACTCCAGAACCTTTCGGCCCCAACAGCCATCTGTTCTGCGAGCAATGTGCCCTGCCCATTGCCACTTGAGTATGGCGATTCTTCGTGCTATGTCGGCAACCTTGGTTCTCCTGCGGATATCTTCATTTCTGATTCGATTACGCAAGGAAACTTCGAGCAAAAACATAATAAAAAGGGTAAAATTGCTCTAAATAAACTGCTCAATGACTTGTCTACACAACGAAACACTTCTTCAGGCTGATAAACAAGTCTTCCATCTTTATTTGAGGCGAGTAGCGACGTGTGAACGTATTAGTCGATCAATCTCAATTAGCCGCGCTCGCCTTAAACGTGGATTTATGTCCGAAGATATAAATAATATGCCATGATGACGGCAGGTTATGGCAATATGGATAGAGTTGAGGTTAGAAAATTAAACTGTGGAGCTGCTGTTTAATAATATGACTTTTTTCTAAATCATTTACACTATAATAATTATTAATAATATAATAATATAATAATAATATTCCACAACTATCACACAACGCCGTCTAGTCCCAAGCTAAGCAGAGCTTGTGTTATGGGTACTAGACAACTGATAATCATACTTATATATTTCTAAATACATACATATTATAGTGTAAATGATTTAGAAAAAATACCTACATATTTATATAAAGAGGAACAAAAAGAATGAAAAAAAATAGTGAAAAAAAGAGAGGTAGAGATAGAAAGAGGAGAGGAATAAAGAGTAATGTTTGTAGGAGGCAATCTCTGAAAGTATAACCCCCTAGCCAAGTTGAAAATGGTTGTCGTTTCGCTTGCGTCGAACGCTTCGAGTTGGCTACGCCGCCAATTCTATTGTTCCGACCGCGTGACTGAGCGTTGAGATGACGTCATTCCCGTACATTTGAAGCTTTCTACTAGCGATTGCAGATTAGCAACTTGGCTAGGGGTACTGTTCGGATTCGCGCGGGACTTTGCGGCTAATTTGATGGCTAAACAGGACAATAAGCTCCTAAGGCAGCACAACGTCAGTCGGTTCAGTTATCCTATATAAAAGCTTTTCTTAGTGGCCATTACCTCAACGATAGAGTAGAAACAATATCATTCCTTTTAAAGCCATTTAAAATACAATTTACGAAGCGGACTCAAGAAGACTCGCCAAGAAATCGGACAAAACAGAAATACTCGTAAGCTCCGTTCTCAATAAAAGAAAATCCATATTGGAAACTAAGAATTGAATACAGATTTTAAACGGCCAATAGCGTTGTTTTCCGTTTTTAATAAGACTGCAATGTGCCATTTTAGTTTTTTCGTTTGCGTTTTAATAATACAGCAAGACGTTTTAAATTGAAACGGGTTTCATTTAATTTACGAAGCGTTTTTTGGAGGGTGCTTTGACAATTTTGTTGTTCTAAAAGCTTGGGGTTTTCCCAGACCGGGGGGCGAGTTATTAGTCCTCAACAAAAGATTCTTCTGTGATTTTGTACGAGTAAGTACACCTTTAGGTTTAGAGTAAATAATGATTATAGCATAAAATATATCTACTTACATTAATATTAAAGAATTATCATTTTATAATTAAATGAAACGTCAAATGCCATTAAATAACCCGCCCCTGATCGTTCCCGGTGCAAAAGTGCCCATGACACTCGCCGCATTACCTCTATTGTTCTTAACTCTAAAAAACATTATCCGCTGGAAGCTATTTCATTATTGCTTACTATCATGTGGGATTGCAATCAAGCGCTAGTTTATATCAATAAAAAAACTGGTAAAATATAACCGACCGAAGACTATAATATAAAAGTTACCTTGCTGAAATATTATCTGTTTTTCCCAAACAAAGAAAATAAATTTAAGCAACTTATTTCAGTAGTATATTTTCTGTTTATTACAATTTTCTCTCATAACTGTACAAACTATAACGCTTACCAAGGTAAAATATAAAATATTGGATCAGATCAAATGTTTAGTGTTCCGCACCCACTCGTAAATCGGTAAAAACGAAAACTTTATTGGATCGCTTTGTTATCCGTCTGTACATCTGTCAGATATTGAGCTGAAATCGATACAAAATACTCAGGTTTGCTACTCCTTAGAACAGTAAAAAATCAAACTTCTAAGTCAACGTAATCTAAAGATAACGCCGCCGTTTATACTCCGTATAGATGCATATTCTGACACTTGATAATGACATTCTGACAATGAAATCAACACCTATAGGATACTTTCCGTTGACTTAGATTCCTGAAATTTGACATGAAGCCCACCCCTACCAACCCCGCTAGAACACTATTGTTTATAGGTTTTTTTTTCAATCCTGACATCTCATCTTGCTATCATTTAGTTTAAAGTTGACAATGCAGACAACTGATTTTTCCAGAACGATTATGGGTTAGACTGTTAGATAAGGTTAGGTCATAGCATAAATACAGAAAAAAGTCTGCAACTGCAAATGTGTAATTACGTCACAAAAAAACATGCACTATTTAAATGGTTTGCATGGAACCCTCTGTGCGCGAGTCCAACTCGCACCTGGCAGGTTTTTAATTTGGCACTAGCCGGGGGTATCTGTACTCGTGGAGACTATTAAAACAGAATAGATTCTATTAAAAGATACGACGCGTTCTATACAATATGTCTGCAGTTAATAAATGAAAGTATAGACGCCATTACGTTCAGGATCGGGTGTCCCGCCGAGAGGACTTCGATACAAAGTCATAATCTTATTTGTACTCATCTTCTGAACAATTTCCCGAGAGATAATGGTTTTCAGTACCGTTATCGTTATACTAGTGGAATAGATAGGACATATTTGTAAAGGAAATTAGTTGGAAAATGCAAAAAAGACTTTATTGTTGATAATTTACTGTGATAGGAATACTGCAATGATAGTGCCAATGATTCAACTAACACTTACCCTGAATGTTTTTTTAAGGTAGGAAAATATCCAATAACCTCTCACGCTCTAGCGCGGAACGGAAGGGTGAACAGTGAGCGGGCTTGCGGACAGTGAGCAATGGGTAGCTCGCCTTGCGGCAGTCCGGTAACTGTCCGGACCAAGCCACAGTGTGGGATTTGACCTTAGTTGCGGACATCCTGTTTTATGCGTTTTTCTGAGAGATAACATTGAAACAAAACTCCAATTAAAACTCCCATTGATGTATCTGTCATAGTTTTGTAGAAATTCAGTAAACAATGAAAAATCCTTAGAAACCATAGAAACAATTTTTCTTCTTTGTTTTATGGTTTTTTTACTAAATGTTTATTGGGTTGATAGCAAATGTACTTTATGAACCAAAAAATAGTTTTTCTATGATTTCATTTTATTTTTTTATCTAGTCACTATGTACATGGTCGCGTTTTTTTTCAAGGTCAATATGTTAACTACATTAATTACTATTATCATTAAAAAAAACCAGATGCGACAGACACACGATAACAGAAATATTGAATTTTAAAATTTTATGTTAGGGTTGCCACTAATAAGCGCCTACTATTTTATAACACGCAATATTTCAAACAAGCTTTCTTAGCATTACTTAGTAGGCGTTTAAGTCGTGTGGAAAACAAATTTAGGTAAGTTGGCCGCGTAATGTAATAGTATGTACTTATGTCTGAAGCGTTTTTCCCTTAAAATTGCGTTTAGTGTTTATTTTAAACAATGAATAATAATAAATAACAATAATTCTACATATTGTATATTTCTAGAAATATATACATAAAAAGTTAAAAACCCTCTCTACCCAACAAAAAAGTTCTAAGTTTATGACAACCCTATTTCCATAGAAATTATAAAAAACCTTAGAAACGCAATATCTCCAACATCGCGCAAGCTAGTTATATGGATTTTTGTCACGATTTAGTAGAAACATAACCCTATTGAATTTTTGTTAAAAAAAATGCGACAATATCATAGATAATTTCTAATTATTTATTTTTTTCAAAATTTAAATTCGTTTTTCTGCACTTATGGGATTGAAATTTTCACACTAGTAGCATTGTAAACTAGCAGATGGTTTTTTTTTTACAAAGGGAAATATCACTTCTTTCGGGATTTATGACTGAAAACGTTTTTCGTAGAAATCTACGACTTTAATGAAAAAAAAAATATATCTGCAAATCTAATTGGAATTTTCAAAAAAGTATTACTTTAAATGGTCTGGGATGACTAGGCCTACTTAAATCCAACATAAAATGACAGTGTCCGCAACTAAGGTCAACTGGTCAAATCCCACACTGCGCAAGCCCAAGTCGTCGACGGCTCGCACTGTTCCCACGCGCCTCAAGGAGTTGTCAGCAACAGCAGGGACCCAGCTGGGTCGAAGCCTACTGGGGCCAGGGTTACCTGAAAGGGAACTCGAGCCCCGGTATGAAGGCTAGAAGGAATGGGGTGGGCTTTTAGTCAGTTATAGTCTGGCACTATCTCCCACTCCGCCCAAGAGCGGGGGTTGTCATTGGATGATTTTTCCCACCATAAAAAAAAGACTTGTACTGACTAAAACCCACTCCTATATTTCTCTTTGCCTTGCATTCTAGGACCCCGTATTTTCCTTTTAGACGCGAAACTAAGGCCTGGGGCCTTTAGCTTACGCTTCGGCCCTACTGGATATCTCTTTGCTGAACATTCCGCACCATGCAAATAGATTATTTGGGCAACCATCATCATTTCAGCCGAATGACATTTTTTTTTCCGGGACTCGAGATCCCTTTCGGATAACCCTGGCTCCAGTAGGCTTCGACCCGGCCGGGCCCCTGCTGTTGCTGCCAACTCCTTGAGGCGTGTGGGAACAGTGCGCGACGGCGCGAGAGCTCTCCGCCGCCGATCACCCTCACGAGGGCACGGCGATGAGCCGAAAGACGTCCACTGTTGGACATAGACCGCCCTTAAGTGTCCCACAATGAACGTCTGTGCGTCTCGCATCCATCGGATTCCTACAACCCTCACCACGTCATCAGTCTTCCTTGCAGGAGGCCTTCCAACACTGCGTCTTCTATTAAGCAGTCGCTACTCCAGAACTTTTCAGTCCCAACAGCCATCTGTTCTGCGAGCAATGTGCTCTGCCTGCTCCACATAAACGGAAGTTTCTTTTACCTCGGTCAGAGATTAAGCATTGCCATAGAACGTGGCAATGCCGCCAGCCTGTTGGGCACACTTCCAGTCGACAGCGATGCGGAGGAGTTTTATGACGCCATATTTTAGGTAGGAGTATCCTTGAATGTATTTATATTATGTGTAATTAGATTTAGCATAAATAATTTGTTATTATTTAAGTTTCTGATGTATAATTTACCTGAACGAAATAAAATTCTTAATTACCAAGTTGGATAATTCTTCGGGCAGCAATTACAACAGACTATACTCACAAATCTGTCACCAAATTGGTGTTATCTCTACAAATCCTAACTTGAAAGTAATTCAACATAACAATCTCATGTTTATCAGAAGGATATCAGCTGTTAAGTTGTCCAATTACCTTGAATGTTCCATCGCGTGAGTTTTATCACCAGCCGTGACGCGCGTCACAATGTTCCCGTCTATCTGATGTAAGCATCTTTATGGCGCTTTAAAGGTAGCTGGAGTAGGATTCTGGACGACATAGAGATTGTATTGAACTGACGGATATGGACGTGAATGACGCACAAGGAGTTGGCGTTTTATAGTTAGATGCTAAGCCTTTAAGACAAAAAACGTGAGTTAATATAATGTAAGAGATGTCAAAGACGGTGAAGGAAAACATCGTGAGGAAACCGGCATGTCCTAAAACCAAAAATTCGAAGATATGTGACATTCATCAACCCGCACTGGGCCCGCATGGTGGATTATGGTCCATTCCCTCTCCTAGAGAGAGGAGGCCTGAGTCCCAGCAGTGGGAACATTAAAAGGCTGATGCTGAAGAGATGTCAGAGTGAGGTGGGAAATCATCAAATGACTGAAGGAAGAATGCTAGCGAAGTAAAGGACCGCAAACGTGAGGGAATGGACTTCCTCACTCCCCAACCGCCGTAATAAGAGTTCTATCAAAGAGGTGACAGAAAACCGTACGGTAGCAAGTATGGCTGATACTCGATAGAGTCACAGGATTTATCGAAAGAGTTACCGTCCTCTGTCATCCACCCTGGAACGCAAAGGGCAACTGAAGGACACAGGTGTGGTTTTAATCAGTAAAAGTCACCCTAAATTGGAAGAAGTCATTGGATGATTTAAAACCTCAAAAAAAAACCTGGTACGGCTGCCAAACTATCGAAAAACACTTCTATATCAATCGAACGGTTATTTTCTATTAACTTTATAGAGAACCTTTTAACATAATACAAAATATTCAGGTTAATGGTAATAAAAACCCAAGTTTCAATTCGAAATCGAGTCAGACGGCCCTTATCGGCCATTTACGAAATAAACTCAATCTAAACGGATTTCATTCGTAACAACACAAGGGAGGGTAGTCGTAAAAACGTTTGACTTACGGTTTAGGTTGCGAAAACGGGCGGTTGTAAACCACATGAACTTTGTTATCGCTGAACTTGTTAAAATATTGTAGGTACAGGAACAGGCCTACTTATTGTAATAGTAATGTTTCGTGTTCAAAATTACCATACATATTTTTTTTTCGTTAAAAATCTATGTGTGCGTGTGTACGTTGTGCCCCGGTACGAAAGGAACAGGAGTGGGTTTTTAGTCAGTATAAGTCTGACACTATCTTCAACTCCGCCCAAGAGCGAGGGATGTCATTAGATGAGCTTTCCACCGCGAAAATATAAAACCTGTGTACGTTGTCTTTTGGGTAGTTCTTTGAAACCGAAAGAACTTCTCATTCATCTGGCCTAGTTTTCGTACCTATATATTTTGTGTCGTAAGTCACTGAGCGCAAATGAGTGCCTTGGATATATATAGTGATCGGAGAAAACTACTATGCAAATAAAAACATCAAATTTTAAGAAAAATCTAGGCCAAATGAATGAGACACCGTCTAGGCACAAAATAGATAGGTATATAATAGAAGACAATCTCATGTAAGTACTTTACTTTTTAGGGTTCCGTAGTCAACTAGGAACCCTTATAGTTTCGCCATGTCTGTCTGTCCGTCCTCGCTTAATCTCTGTGACCGTTAGCACTAGAAAGCTGAAATTTGGTACCAATATGTATATCAATCACGCCGACAAAGTGGTAAAATAAAAATTGGAAAAAAATGTTTTATTAGGGTAGCCCCCCTATATGTAAAGTGGGAAGTGATTTTTTTTTAATTTCAACCCTAACGTGTGATATATTGTTGCATAGGTATTTAAAAATGAATAGGGGTTTACCAAAATCATTTTTTAATAATGTCAATAATTTCGGAAATAATCGCTGCAAAAGTAAAAAACAATGTGTGTAAAAGTAGAACTTTATAAGGACTTTCTAGGAAAATAATTTTGAACTTGATGGAAAGAACAGTTTTTGTACAAAAAAGACAAAAAGGTGTACAAAATATTTTCTGGACTAAGTTTGTAGTATAATCGTATATGCAAGCATTTTTTTAAACTTATAAGTGGATACACTTATTGTGACGGACGGGAAACTACGGACACCTACGTGAGCAGTGTCTATGTGTGCGTTGCTCGAGCGCGCTTTGTATGTAGATTGACTTCTGTACCTATCTACTTTGTGATCTAGGCCTCAAAAAATCACCCATTTGCGTTCTACGACCACGGTTTCCGTTTCAGAACTTACCCGTGATCCTAGCGATCCAGCCCCAGTATGTTGCTGACCTCTCTTTGAGACTCTCTTTGTCGACGACTCAAGCTCGGTCTTTACCGAACGACCGGACAACGAGCTCCCTTTACTCGTCGACCACAAGCCTGTGCCTACAATGGCCGGGGATTGCCCTGCGACTCCTGAGGCCCGGGGCGTCTCCTGTTACGACGGCTGGGGCGTGAGGGTATCCGTTCCGTCATGGTTACGGCCATCATATACGAGTAATATGCCTAGCTCACTGTCACTTAAGTTTTGTGATTCTTCAGGCTATGTGAGATCTTTTTGATCTTTGGTTGTTTTTTTATTGTTGATAGGTTCGTGCTTGACCGCTATCTCACCTGATGGAAAGCGACGACGCGGTCGACGATGGAACGCGCTTACCTAGAAGAAACCTATTCACTCTTGACTTAAAGATTGTTGTCGTTAGTTGTCCTGCGGATATCTTCATTCCCGATTCGATCACGCAAACAAACTTCCGAACATAGCCTATTCAATTTGCCTTTTGGGTAACCTTAAGCTCTTTATTGACCCGCCGCCACCGGGATTCTGATCCCGATTTCCGGCCACCGTAGGCGCGGGCTTGTGGACAGTGAGCAATGGGTAGCTCGCTGTCCGGCCGTCCAAGCCCAGGTCGTCGACGGCGAGCACTGTTCCCGCGCGCCTCAAGGAGTTGTCAGCAACAGCAGGGGCCCAGTTGGGTCGAAGCCTACTGGGGCTAGGGTTAGTTTCGAAGGACAGCTCGAGCCCCGGTGTGAAGGCTAGAAGGAAAGGGGTGGGTCTTTTAGTCAGTAAGAGTCTGACACTACCAACCAAGAGCGGGGGTTGTCATTGGATGATTTTTTCCCACTATAAAAAAAAGCTCTTTATTCACTCTTCCTAAAATATTATTTTACTAAACTGTTATTCTAACATAGCAACGCTAATAATTCATCGGAAATGTTTGGTCTCATAGCCTCTATGGTTTCCTCTCCATTTCCGCATCTGTAAATCTCTGTGCGCCCCTTTATGTCCGGGACGAAACTCAATGGAAAACCAACATGCCGAAAAACGACTGTTATGAAAATAAATAGGCAATTAGGAAAGTTAGATAAGTCTTCTGTGAAAAACCCACCTATGTTCCTTCATTTGGGGTTTTGCGTACTAGATCTACGGTAGTGAGGCGTGGGTGAAAGGGGCCCTCACCCACGACCACGACACAAAGGGGCCTTTTTTTTTTCTATGGGAAAAATCATCCAATGACAACCCCCGCTCTTGGGCGGAGCGGGAGATAGTGTCAAACTCTTACTGACTAAAAAACCCATCCCGTTCCTTCAAGCCTTCATACTGGGGCTCGAGCGCCCTTTCGGATAACCCTGGCCCCAGTAGGCTTCGACCCAAGGGGCCTCGCATCTCGCGAACGACGAAGTACGAGGGCTTTTTTATAATTGGCTAGCTTTTGCCCGCGGCTTCGCCCGCCTACATAAAATAGCCTATGACACTCAGGAATAAAGCAGCTTTCTATCGGTGAAAAAAATATCGCAATTGGACCAGTACTTTCAGAGATTACCTCCTACTAACAAAAAAAAAGAAAAAACAAACTTTATCTCTTTATTATATTGGTGTAGATAGGCTTGCGTTTGACCACTATTTCACCTGATGGTAAGCGAGATGATGATGATGATGAGCGAGATGATAATGATGAGACGATGTGGTCGAACACTGGTTTGCGACAGTCGCTGCACAAAATAGATAGGTACAGAAGACAATCTCATGTATGTACTTCACTTTTTATACCTACGCTTTTTTTTTTTTATGGTGGGAAAAAATCATGCATTGACATCCCCCGCCCTTGGGCGGAGCGGGAGATAGTGTCAGACTCTTACTGACTAAAAGACCCACCCCGTTCCTTCTAGCCTTCATACCGGGGCTCGAGCGCCCTTTCGGATAACCCTGGCCCCAGTAGGCTTCGACCCGGCTGGGTCCCTGCTGTTGCTGACAACTCCTTGAGGCGCGCGGGAACAGTGCGCGCCGTCGACGACTTGGGCTTGGTCCGGACAGTTACCGGACGGCCGGACAGTGAGCTACCCATTGCTCACTGTCCGCAAGCCCGCGTCTACGTTGGCCGGAAATCGGGATCAGAATCCCGGCGACGGCGGCGGCGATAACGTCGTTGCCTGATGCGTTCGGCCTCCTCTTTTGCGAGCATTACTGCTTCGCAGAAGTCGGCGACCGCCTGCCACTCCTCCTCGCTCCGGACCATGGCCTCAACCAAGGCCCGGCGCGAGAGGTCTCCGCCGCCGATCGCCCCCACGAGGGCACGGCGATGCTCCGCCCAAGCAGGGCACACCTCGACTGTGTGCTCCACCGTGTCCTCCGGGCGTACCGCACAGTGGCGACACCCGGGCGTCACCTCCGCATGAATCCCGTGCAGGAAACTCCCGAACGAACCATGTCCGGTGAGTACCTGCGTCATGCGGAAGGTAAGGACGCCGTGAGGTCTTTCCAGCCACGCCTCAAAGAGGGGACTTACCGCCATAATTGTGGCGTGCCCAGCACTGGGTTGCGATAGTCGTTGACGCCATTTCACCATGAGATCCGCCGGAGCTCTGTCCGCCATGCCGTGACCTGTCGCGGCAGCGGACTTTCACCCCGGCGTTGCATCTCCACGCGCATATCGTGCATGTGTGCAAGGACTGTTGCCTCCAGATCCCACGGTGGTAGGCCAGCCAGAAGGCTCGCCGCTTCGCGGGAGACCGTGCAGTATCCCCGCACCATCCTTATCGCCATGACCCTCTGACAAGCGTTCAGTATGGCCGCCGGTTGCTTTTTCAGCGACGGCGCCCACACGGGCGCCCCGTAGAGGGCCATGGACCGAACGATCCCCGCGTAGAGCATCCGGCAGGAGGCATCTGGACCCCCAAGGTTGGGCAGGAGCCGCTTGAGCGCAGCGCAGCCCCAGCCCGGTTGAGTTTGGGAGCCAGACGTCGGAAATGCTCCACGAAATTCCACCGGCTGTCGAGGACGAGTCCCAGGTACTTCATCGTCGACCCGACACCGATGTCAACTCCTCCTACCGTTAGTTGGATACCTACGCTCGGTGGACGCTCACAAATGAGCGCTTGAGCCGGAACTGTTCGACGAGTGGTCCGAGACACGACCGAGACATCGTGTCCGTGAGCGGTGTCTATGTGTGCGTTGCTCGAGCGCGCTTTGTATGTACGAATAGATTGACTTCTGTACCTATCTATTTTGTGGTCGCTGTCTCATTTTATTATTTATTATAATCTTTATTGTACACCACATAAACACACAGGGAACAGGGCGATCTCTTACAGACAACCTTTGGATGGACTGAAAGAAAGGAGATAGATTTAGGGTTTTTAGAGTTTTTTTTTTAATTTATGAAAGAAAAGGTCCTCGCCCAAGTTTAAATTAGCCAACGCTACGCTTGTGGTTCCTGTAACCTCATCAATTTAATCTTGATGAGACCAGTGTTACCCAGTTGACTACCCTAATAAGAAACACTAAAACAAACTCAGAGGTCAGTCTCTTTTAAAGTCGATACAGCAAACGTGTAAAGGTCAAATTATATTTATGAGAACCATGCACATTAGTGTCCGAAACGGTCTATTGAGATGCTCACGGTGTTTCAACCTAAATAATATTACTTTCACAATATAACTGCAGACAAGAAGGTACAAACCACACAGATTTGAGTCGATCTTTCAACTTAGTTCCGAGTTAATTGGTTCTATCCGTATCACTCATATGCCAAAATTATAATGATGTACCTCATTAAGAGCTGAAAAACTATCTACAAATTGTGCAACCCACATGAAAATCCTAGTTCTAATGCGACCTTTTTAAAGTAAAAAATATGTACCGATCTATCTCGATTTAGCTGAACAATTTTGCTTAGCAAGTAACAAAGCTACTTAGGTAACGTTTTTTTCCTGCCCTTTTTTCTTTTTTATAGTATGCTGTATATGTTTAATTCCATTACAAAAAAAAAAAAACAGTCGAGCTTATCACATTTTCATTCTTAAAAATGTAGATACAAAAATATTCATATTTTGTAAAGCTTTTCGTCTAATGGAAAAACTTTGTTCGAACTTCATAAAAATAAAAATAGAAAGCCAGAGCGCTCACGGTGTTTCAACCTAAATAATATTACTTTCACAATATAACTGCAGACAAGAAGGTACAAAAAAATCTAGGCCAAGCTCATGTTGAAATATTCCGGCAGTAAATGCCAAAAATCTAGGCAAAACGCCAGAAATACGCCTAATGTTTTAATATCAAAACGTAGACATTTCTTACGCAGAAACTTTCGTGAGATAGTACCATATAGACCCTTACTTTTTATGGCCAATACTATTGGGCTTTGTAGGCAACCCGCCTTAGGGAACGCCGAGATATTTTTTGTCTACCCACCTAAGTTTGACAATGTTTTTGCAAAGGCAGTCTGGAGCGAAGTACGTCGGTCAAGTCCCTTACAAGCTAAGATTAATTAGATGACGCTTGATTAAACTGAAAACCCCCTGGAACCCTGTTGTTAGTGATTAAGAGAAGTAATTGTTGAACTGGTTAAGCTACAGTTCACTTGTCTTTGCATAGCATTGGGTTAATCAAGGTAAACTCGAAGAAGTTTTTAATTACTGACCTGTTGAGGTTCGCGGAGTCAGCTGGTTGCAGGAACTAATGTAACGCCAATTTAAGGACGCCTGGCACAGATATGACTCTCTTGATATAACCTTGGAGTTCCGGTTCTTCTCCATAGCAAATGATCAATTCGAACCGCGCACTGTCTTCTGTCCTCCATATGAGCTTAACACGTTCGCGGACAGAACGTGATTATACGTCATCGTTCGAAATTTTGATATGGCACAACGTACAATGACGTCCAAATATTTTTTTTACTTTACGACAGAACGTACATTTCCGATGAACGTTCAAGTTAAAATCCTATTGAATGTATCTTGTGTCACAACATTTAAAATACCCGAAGCTTTACTGTCACGTAGAGTTAGTTTTAAACTATTTCAAATAAGTGCCGTTGACAGTGGGCGGGAACGGTACTCACATACGCACAACGTGTAAATACGTCGCGCGCGCCTACCGCGCTCCTACATTCAGTGCGGCTGCGTCACTGCGGGGTGCGCTCGCGTTCGCTAAACATTTCGTGGCGTATCGTAATATTTGCCGCGACAAAACATCGTAAGTATTTAGTTTATTTGATTTATGTATTATTCCTTAGCCAGACAGTATACTATTTTACTATGAATTAATAATTTTACTCTGTGAAATTGATGTTTAATGGGTTATTTTATGTGTTTTAGATGGATAAGCGCAAAACAAGACTGATGAGCATTTTTGATGATTCTGATTCGGTAGAGTTCTACCGAGGCGGATCCTTACCAAGACGATCATGGAGAATATGGTTCGGATAAAGATTTTGACCCACAAGGCAATACATCAGACGTATTATATATATACGTTAGACGTTATTACACGTTGTGTCCGTTCACGTCTAGTTAACTTACTTTTAATGACATAACGTATTTATACGATAACGTGATAAAACGGTTGTGTCATGATGTCTTTAAAACAATATATTTTCATGGGAGGCTACGTACTCATACGTCGTATAATTTGTATGGACATTTACTGTGTCATTTTGGTACACAGTCTCAAGTGGTAGCGTCCGCGAACGTGTTAAATGATGATGTTATATTTATATTATATTTTAAAAGAGTGACCGTGGAGTCTCGCCTTGTCATCACAGATCTACGTTTGGCAACCATATGTAATTCAGGCTAACCATCACAGCAAACGCCGCGATTGGAACCGTCCACTAGCTACTGAAGATAGTGACTACACAGGCTTATGTGAAACAAAATATTTCTAACGAATTGAATCCAAAAAAAAACAATTGAAAGAAAAATCAACCAGTTTCCAATCTGGTCCAATTATTTTTTCAAAACCATTCTCCATTTGTAATTCCCTGTTTCCTCGCTCCCAAAACTTGTTCGTTTCATTATTCCAACTCGGTTTTGCTTGATTCAATCACAACAGTACTGGGTTAGTTAAAACAACGGCATACTTAATCAAAGTCGTGAAATCCCGGGACGCTCCCGGCGCTCCAGCCATATCGACCGCCCAAATACCGGGACTAACTAATTACAAAGATCGAGATAGCTCGATACTAGATGGACTACATCTTTGTTCTGAAGGATTTTAATGACGAAATTAAGTTTGATTATAATTAAGTACATGTACTACCGGAGTAATGAGTAGCTCCGCCGGCCATCGCTGATAGGAACATAGCCTGAGCCGACGGCGCATAGCATTGCACGCGAGCCCCAACGAGTTATCAGCAATACTGAAAGGGCACCGTAAGGCCCGATACCTGATTGGGAACAATTGAAAGAGTATCTAAGGCCCTAGAACGCAAAGGGCAACTGAAGACACACAGATTAGGCTCAGTCAATAAAGTCTGACACTTCCCTTCGTTTCACTTAGAGCTGGAGAAGCAGTACAAAGATTCCCTCAAAAAAAAATCTACATAACTATGTTCTAATAATGCTATTAAGTGCAGAACATTGTTATACTATCATCTTTTATTGTGTTAAAGATTACATTAAAAAAAATTGCACTCCGGGAGTGCCGGCAGAAGTGAAAACTTGATTATTAACGTTGAGCATGTTTGATATTTTGGAATAGTTAGGGAATAATTTTGCACCAATTGCTTTATCAGTATAAAAGTACTATCATTTATGTGGTAGAATACAATATTCATTTATTGCGCTATCGTACACAAACATGACAATTTATATTACATTAAAAATTTAACACTTTAAAACTATTACAATTATTTTACATTAAAAAGTTTATCTCTCCGAAAAACTACTGAGGTGTCAAGGGACACCCGGATGGAACGAAGTTCCGTTCTGGCTTGCTTTCTATAAGAGAGAGAAAGAGAGAAAGACAGAGAAACATGCGCACGCCGCACGGCTTACAATAGCTTACTATAGAAAAAGTGTCGTTACAACTTTTCGTGAGAATTTTTTCCGTCTAGCCAATACAATATAACTAAAAAATACTATCCTATTTTATGTACATTTTGACAGCACTATTTCAACATCTTCGAAACCATGAAAACGACACTCATGACGAAAAAGTTGATAATTTCTGACATCCGCCATCTTAGATTTATATTTTGACAGCACTATCGGCTTCAACAACCTCGAAAACCATGAAAAAGACACCCATATCGAAAAAGTTGATAATTTATTGCAGCCACCATCTTAGATTTAAATTTTGACAGTACTATCGGTTTCAACACCCTCGAAAACCACGAAAACGACACCCATGACGAAAAATTTGATAATTTCTTGCAGCCGCCATCTTGGATTTACATTTTGACAATACTATCGGTTTCAACAGCCTTGAAAACCATGAAAACGACACCCATGACGAAAAATTTAATAATTTTTTGCAGCCGCCATCTTGGATTTATATTTTGACAGTACTATCGGTTTCAACACCCTCGAAAACCATGAAAACGACACCCATGACGGAAAATTTGATAATTTCTTGCAGCCGCCATCTTGGATTTATATTTTGACAGTACCATCGGTTTCAACACCCTCGAAAACCATGAAAACGACACCCATGACGGAAAATTTGATAATTTCTTGCAGCCGCCATCTTGGATTTATATTTTTACAGTACCAACGGTTTCAACACCCTCGAAAACCATGAAAACGACACCCATGACGGAAAAGTTGATAATTTCTTGCAGCCGCCATCTTGGATTTATATTTTGACAGTACCATCGGTTTCAACACCCTCGAAAACCACGAAAACGACACCCATGACGAAAAAGTTGATAATTTCTTGCAGCCGCCATCTTGGATTTACATTTTGACAGTACTATCGGTTTCCACGCCCTCGAAAACCATGAAAACGACACCCATGACGGAAAATTTGATAATTTCTTGCAGCCGCCATCTTGGATTTATATTTTTACAGTACCAACGGTTTCAACACCCTCGAAAACCATGAAAACGACACCCATGACGGAAAACTTGATAATTTCTTGCAGCCGCCATCTTGGATTTATATTTTGACAGTACCATCGGTTTCAACACCCTCGAAAACCATGAAAACGACACCCATGACGGAAAAGTTAATAATTTCTTGCAGCCGCCATCTTGGATTTATATTTTGACAGTAATATCGGTTTCAACACCCTCGAAAACCACGAAAACGACACCCATGACGAAAAAGTTGATAATTTCTTGCAGCCGCCATCTTGGATTTACATTTTGACAGTACCATCGGTTTCCACGCCCTCGAAAACCATGAAAACGACACCCATGACGGAAAATTTGATAATTTCTTGCAGCCACCATCTTGGATTTATATTTTGACAGTACCATCGGTTTCAACACCCTCGAAAACCACGAAAACGACACCCATGGCGAAAAAGTTGATAATTTCTTGCAGCCGCCATCTTGGATTTACATTTTGACAGTACCATCGGTTTCAACACCCTCGAAAACCACGAAAACGACACCCATGACGAAAAAGTTGATAATTTCTTGCAGCCGCCATCTTGGATTTACATTTTGACAGTACTATCGGTTTCCACGCCCTCGAAAACCATGAAAACGACACCCATGACGGAAAAAATAATAATTTCTTGCAGCCGCCATCTTGGATTTACATTTTGACAGTATTATCGGTTTCAACACCCTCGAAAACCACGAAAACGACACCCATGACGAAAAATTTGATAATTTCTTGCAGCCGCCATCTTGGATTTATATTTTGACAGTACCATCGGTTTCAACGCCCTCGAAAACCATGAAAACGACACCCATGACGAAAAAGTTGATAATTTCTAGCAGCCGCCATCTTGGATTTATATTTTGACAGTACCAACGGTTTCAACACCCTCGAAAACCATGAAAACGACACCCATGACGAAAAAGTTGATAATTTCTTGCAGCCGCCATCTTGGATTTACATTTTGACAGTACCATCGGTTTCAACACCCTCGAAAACCATGAAAAAGACACCCATGACGAAAAAGTTGATAATTTCTTGCAGCCGCCATCTTGGATTTATATTTTGACAGTACCATCGGTTTCAACACCCTCGAAAACCATGAAAACGACACCCATGATGAAAAAGTTGATAATTTCTTGCAGCCGCCATCTTGGATTTACATTTTGACAGTACCATCGGTTTCCACGCCCTCGAAAACCATGAAAACGACACCCATGACGGAAAATTTGATAATTTCTTGCAGCCGCCATCTTGGATTTACATTTTGACAGTACTATCGGTTTCAACACCCTCGAAAACCATGAAAACGACACCCAAGACGAAAAATTTGATAATTTCTTGCAGCCGCCATCTTGGATTTATATTTTGACAGTACCATCGGTTTCAACACCCTCGAAAACCATGAAAACGACACCCATGACGAAAAAGTTGATAATTTCTTGCAGCCGCCATCTTGGATTTATATTTTGACAGTAAAAGTGTCGGTACAATTTTTCGTGAGAATTTTTTCCGTCTAGCCCCCTTTCACAACGCGCGATAAGGGATAGCTGTCTACTCTCCATCCGTCTTACGCTTTTTCGATCAGGTCACGTGTCCTGACGCGAGTTTAAGATTTTATACCCATTACAGAAAAAGTGCTCAACGCCGCTAAAGAAGTTTTCACTTCAAAAAATTAATAATTTAATTACTAAATATTTGCACGCGAAACATGTTTGTTCCTATAAAGGGTGTAAGGGACAGCCCTCCGCAAACTTTAAGAGCTTACTCAGTAGACGAAACTGAACAACCTTACACAAAATTTTTTTTCAAGAAACAAAAAAAAAATCGGGCTCTCCATACAAATTGTCCAATCAAGTTTATCATTTTGTATGGTTCAGTTTCGTCTACTGAGCAAGCCCTTAAAGTTTGCGGAGGGCTGTCCCTTACACCATGTATATACCTTTTTACCACCTTTTAGGTATATCAAGTTTTTTAGCAAATAAATATTTATTATTATTATTATAGGGGCATAAAGGTCATAATGGCAAAGCACGGAACCTAGACCACAGTATAAGTACCTAGTACTTAACTGTGAACTCTTTGCATGAACATTAAAGGTCACGAAACTTTTCCACACAATATACCGATGAGATTGAGAAGTGAAATAACAATTTTTCGTCGAACGCAAAATTAATAAATTCCTTCGCTTTTTCGCCACAAAAGACCGCGCCCTGCAGGACACTATAATAGAAAAAAAAACTGGATAAGTGCGAGTCGGACTCGCACACTGAGGGTTCCGTACAAACTAACTTGTGTAAATTCCCGAATCGAGCCTCGAAGATTTTCCCGAAAAAAATTTTTTTTTTATTGTGTTAACTAAAATTTTCAGTTTTCATATTTATTGCTATACTTTTGCTATAAGACCTGGCTTCATTCCAATTTTCAGGGTTCTAGATCAACGGGAAGTACCATATGAATTTTGATTCCTATTGAGAATGTCGAAATATATGTTTTTTTGCAACATAAACGGCTGTATCTTTTTTTTTCGTTAACTTAGAAGTTTAATTTTTTCACAGCTTCAAAAGACCGCAGACCTAACTATATATGGTTTTGATTTCAACACGATACCTCGATCCTTTTCTGATAAAGGGTCTTGACAGACAGACAGACAGACTGACGGACGGACAGCAAACTATATATATTCTATAAGGGTTTTTTTTCGGTGGGTAAAAATCATCCAAACGACATCCCTCGCCTTTGGGTGGAGCGGGAGATAGTGTCAGACACTTACTGACTAAAAAACCCACCCGTTCCTTCTTCTTGCCTTTCATACCGGGGCCGAGCCTCCCTTTCGAAACTAGACCCTGGCCCCAGATCCAATATGGGTTCGGTTTTTTTCCTTTTGAGGTACGGAACCCTAAAAAAACTATCTAGTATATAATGGTATCCAGACTGAGGGTTGAAAGGATCGAATACTGCCGTCCATACCTTTTGAAGCGATATCATGCGAAGCTGAAAGGCGAGATACAAATCCGATACAGGGAGATCAAAAATTCAGCTCTGAAAATTGTATTGAATTCCTTTCTGAATACGGAGTACACCCACGTTCGTTCGACAACTTTATTTTATATTTCATACGTTCGTATTTATTCGGAGATATTTATTGAATTCGCTGTTAGTAGTCACCTCGAATTCGAGTAGTAGGTAACTTTTCTGTCTGGAGAGTTGAATTGCGTTAGGTCTGAAAGTTGGACACTGTTAGTCTCTGGAGTGTACCGTAGGCTGGTAGAAGTCTAAAATTAGTTATTTATTGGTTTGTAACAAAATTTTAATGGACCTAGGTCTCTTAGAATACCTACAGTTCGGTTCACGTTAGTAGTTAGATTCAATAAAATTGGGTGCACAGAAATTCAAAGATGTGACTTCCACCAATACGCACCAGGCCAGCATGATGGATTACAGCCCATTCCCTCTTCTAGATTCCTGCCTCCTGGCCTGAGTCCTAGCAGTGATGACATTAAAAGGCTGTTAGAACACGTACATTATTGTACTCTGATAACCCTAAATATAGGAGAAATCCTTTTGCTCAGTTCGTCCAAAGATGTGCGATAAGACCACCTATTATACATAGGTACACCTCTATAAATATTTGTCCTGTGTTATGAGGTGTACATTAAAAATTTAAAATACAATACAATAGTAGTCCTGAGTTGAGTTATACCAATACTGACAAATGCTTGCACTGACTGAACAGGTCAAATCTGTGTGGTTCTTTCCTCAAAAGACCATCTCAGACACTAACACGCATGGTTCTCAAATGATTCAACCATTACATTTTTGTGTACGGAGTTTAAAAAAGACTTTGATCTCTGAGTTTGTTTCGGTGTTTCTTCTCATGATAATCAGTTAGGAAACACCGGCCTCATCTAGTTTAAACTAACGAATTGACGTGTAAAAGTGTATTTTAAAATCTTAAAAAAATCTCACCCACTTTTATCTACATTGTATTTAAAAATTACTGGTGGCTGTATCTGGCTCTGGAATTTAACCGTGATTACATATATTTTTTCCATGGCGGACGGCGAACAATGGGTAATTCGTCATACGACCGTCCGGTAAACGTCCGAGCCTAGCTCGAGTCGTCGACGGCGTGCCTCAAAGAGTTGTCAGCAATCAGTAGGGGCCCAGCAGGGTCGAAGCCTACAGGCTATCGGTTGTGCAAAAGTGCACCCCGGGGCCCTGGAAAGCAGGCAAAAAAGGCGTGATTATATTTATCAAAATCAGTCCCCTCACTAAGTCAATAATGTTATTGCAATAACAATATAAATGCGCTGAGTTGTTAGCCAACAAATTCCGATAAATATTTTGCTAACAGAGATTTTGTTTTGTTTGTTTACAGTTTTCAATACAAACCGGACCATAAACTGCAGTTTCAGCGTAAATATTTTGCAGAATGCTATTTATTTGTTTCAAATATTATGGAATTCATAAATTCGTACAATGTCGAACAATAGTAGAGGTCAGTGTTGTATACGTATACAGGTATTTATTTATTTATTACTTCATGCACAAAATAGTACAAAGGCGGACTTTATGCCATAAGGCATTTTCTACCAGTCAACCTTTGGGCGTATACTGGTTCGCTTGACTGAATATACTGGAACTGGACACAAGGAAACGAAAAATGCAAAAAATTAAAAGCTTGCTTTGTTTTATTGGAACGGAGTTCCTTATCGCGCGTTGTGAAAGGGGGCTAGACGGAAAAAATTCTCACGAAAAGTTGTACCGACACTTTTTGCTTTTTTTTTCTTCTTTTTTTTCCTTTTCGATATGGGTGTCTTTTTCATGTTTTTCGAGGGTGTTGAAACCGATAGTACTGTCAAAATATAAATCCAAGATGGCGGCTGCAAGAAATTATCAAATTTTCCGTCATGTGTGTCGTTTTCATGGTTTTCGAGGGTGTCGAAACCGATAGTACTGTCAAAATGTAAATCCAAGATGGCGGCTGCAAGAAATTATTAACTTTTCCGTCATGGGTGTCGTTTTCATGGTTTTCGAGGGTGTTGAAACTGATAGTACTGTCAAAATATAAATCCAAGATGGCGGCTGCAAGAAATTATCAAATTTTTCGCCATGGGTGTCGTTTTCATGGTTTTCGAGGGTGTTAAAACCGATGGTACTGTCAAAATATAAATCCAAGATGGCGGCTGCAAGAAATTATCAAATTTTTCGTCATGGGTGTCGTTTTCATGGTTTTCGAGGGTGTTGAAACCGATAGTACTGTCAAAATATAAATCCAAGATGGCGGCTGCAAAAAATTATTAAATTTTTCGTCATGGGTGTCGTTTTCATGGTTTTCGAGGGTGTTGAAACTGATAGTACTGTCAAAATATAAATCCAAGATGGCAGCTGCAATACAATATTAAATTTTTCGTCATGGGTGTCGTTTTCATGGTTTTCAAGGGTGCTGAAACCGATAGTATTGTCAAAATGTAAATCCAAGATGACGGCTGCAAGAAATTATCAACTTTTTCGTCATGGGTGTCGTTTTCGTGGTTTTCGAGGGTGTTGAAACCGATTGTACTGTCAAAATGTAAATCCAAGATGGCGGCTGCAATAAATTATCAACTTTTTCGATATGGGTGTCTTTTTCATGGTTTTCGAGGTTGTTGAAGCCGATAGTGCGGTCAAAATGTAAATCTAAGATGGCGGCTGCAAGAAATTATTAACTTTTCCGTCATGGGTGTCGTTTTCATGGTTTTCGAGGGTGTTGAAACAGATAGTACTGTCAAAATATAAATCCAAGATGGCGGCTGCAAGAAATTATCAAATTTTCCGTCTTAGGTGTCATTTTCATGGTTTTCGAGGGTGTTGAAACTGATAGTACTGTCAAAATATAAATCCAAGATGGCGGCTGCAAGAAATTATCAACTTTTTCGTCATGGGTGTCGTTTTCGTGGTTTTCGAGGGTGTTGAAGCCGATTGTACTGTCAAAATGTAAATCCAAGATTGCGGCTGCAATAAATTATCAACTTTTGCGATATGGGTGTCTTTTCATGGATTTCGAGGTTGTTGAAGCCGATAGTGCTGTCAAAATGTAAATCCAAGATGGCGGCTGTCAGAAATTATCAACTTTTTCGTCACGAGTGTCGTTTTCATGGTTTCGAAGATGTTGAAATAGTACTGTCAAAATGTACATAAAATAGGATAGTATTTTTTAGTTATATTGTATTGACTAGACGGAAAAAAATCTCACGAAAAGTTGTAACAACACTTTTTGCTATAGTAAGGTATTGTAAGCCGTGCGGCGTGCGCATGTTTCTCTGTCTGTCTCCCGGATGGAGCCCAGCGTCCTACACTTTATTCAAAAATAGTTTTTACAGTTTCAAAAGAAAAAATAAACAATATATAAGGCAATTGTTAAAAGTAACGAATTATCAGTGAATCTCTCTAATATTAAGTAATTCCATCGCTAAAAGTATAGCAACACTGTTTTTCCGTTTTGCCAACATTACGGCGAAGGAACTTTTTAAGTGAAACGCACTATACCGTAGGGTACACAAGATCATTGGTTCTGCCCAAGAGCGGGATGATTTAAGGTCATTTAAGGTCCACTACGCGTTATTCAGCACACGATATTCAGACTCTTCTTATTTTTCATTCTTAGTAAGACAGTTTGACGCTTATTACACTACGCGACACGACGCGACATCAACTGAGACTGTCTGAATATCGAGTGGTGTAATAGGCCCTTTATATAAATAATTAATTGGGGTGTGTACGGGGTCCCAACCAACATCTGTCGGGACCCAAGCCAACCTCACCTGCACGTGGTACACCCTGCTGAAAAACGAACGAGGCTATGGCGACCCGCCAACACGCACTGGACCAGCGTGGCGGGTTATGGTCCGAACCCCCCCAATAGTTTGTTGTGGCGACGCTTGGGGAAGGCCTATGTCCAACAGTGGACGTATATCGGCTGAAATGATGATGATGATGATAAATAATTAAACAAACAATGGGGGGTCACATTTTTATTTTGAGTAAATCAACAAAATACGTCTCCCAGTAGGCTTCGACCCTGCTGGGCCCGAAGCCTGACATCTTCTTGAGGCGGGCGGGGTGAGGACGGAAGGGTAAAAAATAGTTTAGGTCCTCAGACTTACTGAACATACACGCAAAATTTTATAAGAATCAGTCAAGCCGTTTCAGAGTAGTTTTGTTACAAACACTGTGACACGAGAAAGGATATATTATAGGGTGACTGGTAATTAGTGACCGATACTTATACACGTGATTGTACTCATGATTACAAACAACTTTCCCAAAGAAACTTTTTTTTTATATTCATTAGTTTTATCACAATAACAAAAAAGCTGTTTGAAATTCGCGTGCGCTCGAGAAAGAGCAATAAACTTACTAGTAGTAGAGCGCCTTACGTCCCCCCCCCGCCCGCACTGCTCTCTTTGCCGTGCAGTAGTGACGAAGGTAATAATAACAGTCACCGCGGAAAGCGCGTCGCGTACACGTTTTGTTTATTGTGATAAAATTAATGAGTATAGAAAAAAGTTTATTTGGGAAAGTGGTTTGTAATCATGAGTACAATCACGTGTATAAGTATCGGTCACTAATTACCAGTAATCATCCTATATATTAGACTAGCTGTGCCCGCGACTTCGTTCGCGTGGACTACAGGATTTTGAACTTATTTTTTTCTAAAATAAAAGTAGCATATGTTACTCCATATTACATCAGCTGCCTGCTAAAAAAAGTTCCGTCAAAATCGGTCCAGCCATTTCAGAGATTAGCAAGACACAAAAATTTTAAAATATATATTTTCGTGTATGTACCGTATTTATATTCATATGCATATACCTAGTAAAAAGCAGTTATTTCAATATTACAAACAGACACTCCAATTTTATTTATATGTATAGATTTATAGATTAGATTAGTTAGGATACTAAATGTGTGTAGGTTTTATTGTGTTTAATTTAATCGGTATTATTGAAATATGTAGGTGTAGCTATCTTTATAATCTTTAGTCTTATTTATCTTTAAGTCACCTCAACAGGGTCGAAGCCTACCGGGGTCACGGGCAGTTTGAAAATGAGACGCGGGACCCTAGGAGGAAGGGAAGGATCAGGAGTGGGTTTTTAGTCAGTAAAAGTCTGACACTATCTCCCGCTCCGCCCAAGAGCGGGGGATGTCATTGGATGATTTTACCACCTACAAAAAAATAAGTTTTAATTGTGCGTTGTAAGTGTTATCTATGGACAGAAAAGTCTAAGACAAATGTTTATTGTTATTTTTAAAAGCTGTTGGTTTTACTAAATTACAATTTATGGTAAACAAAGTTATTTGTTAGTATTACCAGCCTTCAGGGCACGTTTCCAAATGTCAGCAATTTACTTTGAGGTATTTTGAATTTGCTTAAAGTAATTATGTTTAGTATAAACTGGCTTCTGTCAATGACTTCACCTGCGGGTATTTAGCATTTCTCTTCATTATACATAAGTTATAGCTTTTATATTTATGTTATCCTGTGGTTCTATACAGGGTGTAAGGGGCGAAACTGAACAACCATTCGTACAAAGCGTTTTGGAAACACATTCATTATGCGTACAGCTAAGGAGTGGAATTCCCTGCCGGAGTCTGTGTTTCCTGATAGCTACAACCTAGGGGTCTTTAAGTCAATAGTGAATAGGTTACTTCTAGGCAAGCGTACTCCATCGTCGGCCACATCGTCGCTTACCATCAGGTGAGATAGTGGTCAAACGCAAGCCTATCAATAAAAAATACACAAGTATTATAAAGGCGAAGTTTGTACATATTATGTATGTTACTCCTTCACAAACTGAACAACCTTCCACAAAAATTTTTTTCAGGAAATGAAAATAAAATTGGCCTCTCCATACAAACTGTCTAACCAAGTTTATAATTTTGTATGAGGGTTTCCTGAAAAAAAATCTTGTGGAAGGTTATTCAGTTTCGTCTACTGAGCAAGCCCTTTAAGTTTGTGGAGGGCTGTGCCTTACACTCTGTATAACTGTAAAGTATCATCGAAATCTGTTCAGCAATTTCAGCATGAAAGAGTAAAATACCTACATATGTACAAACTTCGCCTTAAGTAAGTATCTAGTTAATTTTCCATTCCATTGGTAGTTCGTTTCTTCCACTTTCACGCTTGACTAGAATTATCTCTTTGATTTTTTTCCTAATATACTAAAGAATCCGAATCTTGTTCTTTGTTAAATACTTGAACCTTTTATGCCGTGGTTTGGTGCCTGTTCAAGTAAATAAATCCTCTTTGATTACATTTTTACCTCAGGGCTCTTGGAGTATTGTGAATTTGAGATACGGGAAAAGCTTCTTACGCTATGTTTGTTTACGAAACATACCTTTGAAAAAGGACATAATGGATCAAAAGTCAAATCTATACAATAATATATCTTCTATAAATTATATTTTTTTACTAAATGCATACGAAAGTAGGATTGATACCTATAACAAAAATGCCATTTTTTAATCTGTTTGTTTGTTCCAGATAATCATCGAAACAGCTAGATCAATTTTGACTGGAATTTCACTGAGGGTGATCTGATGTTACAAGGAGTAACTTAAGTTACTTTTTTTATTATCTAGCGGGAACGAGACTTGTTTCTCGGGAGGAGGGGACATCTCTAAAATATTTTCGTACCCTATCGGGTTACCCGGGCCCCAAAAAAGAAGAGTAATGCTCTTAAACTCCACGTGAACGAAATCGCGGGTTATTACCCGCTGCTATTAAAAGAAGTTAGCTGTTGAAAGTAGAAGAATATAAAATATAGGTACACGATAAATAAAGTGGCACTTAGGCACTTGGGTTGACATCACTTTTGGTTGTCTATTAAGACAACCAAAAGTGATGTCAACCCAAGTGCAAAAGAATAAAATATTAATTTTATTCTTTTGTACACTGTAATGAACACATATTTACATATATTTATTACTAGATTTTGTCCGCAGTTTAACCCGTGTACATAAAATATACCTATGTCACTCAGGAATAAAGCAGTTTTCTATCGATGAATAAATTTAAGCAATCGGACCAGTACTTCCAGAGATTACCTCCTACAAACAAAAAAAAACAAACTTTACTTACCTCTTTATAATATTAGTGTAGATTTTATCTTTTACCACATATTAACATAATATGCTAATATGTGGTAAAAGATAATATTAATAAAGATAGATTATATTATAATATGTTTTATTCACCTAACACCTGACACTCGTTTTTATCCGTACACTCTCAATAAGGTTTGTGAACTGTAACCTTGCGACAATAAAGATTATTATTTTTTTATATTATTATTACTCCCAATAAGGTTCAGTTGAAAACCAGCGTCAAACAACTACTTTGTACTTGTCTGGCATTTTTGCTGAACTGGACCTTTTTAGCGCAAACTTGGGACAATGTTAGTTTTTTTTTTATTGTTTTTGTTATCTTATGTTTCAGCGTGTTTTTTTTCTACAATGTTTGTGCGCCAAATAAAATATTTTTCTTTCTTTCACTTAGTGTGCCTAAGATATCAAAACTACTAACTCAACATTTTCCAAAAAGTAACCTTTAATCACAGGTATATGGGTAGTTACAATTATTTTCTTAATCAAAAATATCTGAGTATAAAAGAAAAAATATACCTTATCTAGCACATCTCTATTTCCGAAATAAACAAACATGGTCTCTGTGAATTTGATTGAGTCGGATATTTGGCGTTCCGGTGCCGCGCGCCGGGGAGCGCGAGCGTCGCTCCATTTTTAACTTTTATTCCTTTATCTTTTTTATCCGATTAAAATCCAATAACTGTGTCCGTTCGGCTAAACCCTGCTCCTTGTTTCCACCGGGATTCAGCGGATATTTTTGCAGTTAGCCGTAGAGTTAGAGTGCACTATTTTATTTTATTTGGTACACACTATTCGTTTTTTGGTGGTTTATTTTTTGGTTTGTGTAATCCACTTTCTATAGATAGGGTGCAATACTTGCCGCATTTTAAGAAAGTAGGTACCTATATAATTTACCAAAAAAAACCTGGAGTCCATTAACCTTTCAGATACCGTCAATTTGAGACAATAGTAAGACAATAAATGCGCGAACGCCGGTTCGCTTGGGATTTAATGAATTGTGTAAAATTTTAATTGAATAAACCATTGGTCTATTGTAGATCTGCGGGATCGAAAATGTTACCGTGGTCCTGGATCTCAAAGCGTGTTCTTTTGCGTTCCAGAGCCACTGTACTGGTGTATTTTGTATTTTGAATGTCAGACTTTTACAGACTAAAACCCGCTCCTATGTTCCTTTAACCGGTTCTACGACCCCGAGGTCCTCTTTTGGAATGCCTATGGCCCCAATAGGCTTCGGCCCTGCTGGACCCCACCACTGCGATAAGCTGAGCCCCGCAGAGCGTCGTATCTTTATTGCTAGATCCAATACATCGATCTTCTTAACATTCACATAGCCACGCCATTAAAGGTTCATAGCAGGGTGTTCCAGGTTTAGTGCTTAGGCATTTCCCTGGCAGCATTAGCCATCATAACCAGGAAAGTTAAGGACCAATTAATATGCATACTCTCGGAGAGCATGACTGTCCTACAACACAGTTAACTCTGGGCTGATATACGAGCTAGAGTCGCCAACTTCTTAACCAGATTGGAAAACACAACCAAATATAACTTGATTCCCGTGGATTACCACGGGAATCGGGATGCAGCGGACGAACTCGCCAGAAGGGGTCCGAGTATGGCAGCGATGCACGATGGGGTCCAAAGTCCAAATCCATTGTGCCGCCCCCCTTTGGATACCTACGCAATCTGGTAAGGAAACGCACCATAAATCTACAATACCTACAAACTATGGATAGAACATACATAGTGAATGTAGCCAAGGAGGCACTACCGTCCGCTTTAAGAGACCCGAGACCCTACGACTGACTAAACTTCATTTGCGTTTAAATCGCGACCGTTCCAACTGATTTACTGGTCACCGGTCCTTTAATAAGCACCTCTCTGTCATAGGAGTTACAGACAGCCCACTCTGCAGAGCCTACATATAGACGACGAGACAGGCACAGCAGCTCATATGCTTCTTATCAATTAAACCATCCAGTGTTCGCTGGATACCTACAGGGCAAAGTACTTCGTAAACTCAAATAGTTACCTACCCTCTGCGAAATGGTCAGTAAAACGAAAGCGCTGCTGGCTTTTCTTGAGGAGCTGGAGTGAATCGAATGACAGACTTGTCCACCCGTATGCAATATATACGCTTTGGATGTCTGAAACCCCGTTTCGCTCTACCCTGAGCGAAATAAGTAAATCGATAAGATCCCAAACATAAAAGAAGATATTTAGGATAAGAGCTTGGAGTTTCGTTTACAGATAGTCATGTGAAAAGGAGGGATGAAATGCATTTTACTAAAAAAGTTATGAGTATACCGTAAATGGATGGAGAGGGAAGGAAGCCAAAGGAAAAGATGGATGGTTTGGTGAGGACTGATATGAAAGAAAACGAAGTTAGTGATAGCGTGACAGGTGACAGGACATAATAGAAGAAGAAAACGTGTTGCGGGCTCCCCCAAGTAATATTATGGGATAAAGGCAGGAAGATGATGATGAGTTTGGATTTTCGTAACGAACGTGTCATCAATCATTATCATTTAAAGGGTGTAGCAGGACAAGGTAGGGCCTGCGGCACCCACGAGGTTGTGGCAAAATAAATTATGATATTTTGGCAAAACCTCGTGGGGGCCGCTGGCCCTACCTTATCCTGCTACACCCTTTGTTAGAACATGGTCATTACTATGGGTCATGGTTATTTGTGGGAACATTACGTGGTTTGAGGTTTACAAATTTAGTCTCAGCACAGTCAGCACGTTCTATCACATGCGCGAATAAATAATTTATTTAATTAAATAGAACGGCCAAAGCTCAAAAACACTATTTAAACTTATACATTAGGTATAAGTTTAAATCTTTAACTCAGTCATGCATTCTTCTCACAAAAATTCAAACATTCTAACATTAACATCTTCCATTCATCTGCAAACACATCAAGACCTGTGTTTGAGTTCAGGAGAGCGTTAAGGGCCAAGCGCCCGAAAAGTGCCATAAAACAGTGATTTTCTGAGGCCTACTCCTCCGTAACGGCTAGGTCAATTGGTTTGAAAAAAATATATGTTTATTATAGATTCATGAACAATAATATCAACATTTGATTTTTTCGTGCAACTAATGCTTTTGTCAAAAAAAAAAATATTTAGCAATTTCGCAACTTTTCCCTACTCCTTCGAAACGGCTTGGACCTTTAGAAACATTTTTACACATAAAAATTGGTGGTTAAATATTATTCAAAGTGAACATTGCATATGTAAATCAATCAATATCTCGCAGAGAGAATGGATTTAAAGCGCTTTCCGGGCGCTGCTGGCCGCAAATAAATGCACAAATTTGCGTACTGCCGCCTAGGCGAGTGCGAGAGTTGCGTTCACATAATTTCGGTCAGATGGTTCAAGGGCCTATACGCCTTAATGGCGGCTACTGTCCGCGGAATAGGCGACTTGGAATAGTACGGGAATTTGGAACAGCCAGTAAGCGATGTTTTCTGCCACGACAGATTGTCTGGGACAAACAGATTACATATTTCATTGTGCAGGTTGGGATCATCAATAATACCCCTAAGAACTTTAAATACAATTGTCATCTGATCGCGCTACTGTCTTACTTCCAGGGAGTTGAAATTTAAGCAACCCAACAAGAATTTAGTGGGATGGATAATGATATTTAAATAGGGACAGAACCCGTACAAGTGCTTGTAAAGAAACCTAAGAAATGCTTTTTGTACTTTCTCTAAAGCTAATACATAATTTCAAACATTATAATAAAGAAGTTACATTATACAATCATTATCTACACTTCTTCTTCTATCTATATTCGTATATTCAAAATCAATGCCTCTTTTCGTTGTAATTTTATAAGTCAAAAACGGGCTCACCTATTCAAACCGTAGGGTAGAGTAGGATAGGGTAGGGTAGAGTAGGGTAGAGTAGGGTATAGTAGGGTAGAGTAGGGTGGAGTAGGGAAGAGCGGGAGCGAAGCCGCGCGGGCAAAAGCTAGTCTATACAAGGTATAAGGGACAGCCCTCTACAAACTTTAAGGGCTTGCTCAGTAGACGAAACTAAACAACCTTCCACAAAATTTTTTTTCATGAAACGAAAAAAAAATTATACTTTTCAATATAATACGCATGTACGAAATTAATTTCTTTAAGAAAACGTCAGCTGAGCGAGTTCAATGACCTGTAGATAGTTTGTACGCAACGCCAACTACTAACTACAGGTCATTGAACCCGCTCAGCTGACGTTTTCTTAAAGAAATTAATTTCGTACGTGCGTAAATAAATACGAGTTTTAAAAAAAGGTACTTTATTTTTTTATTGTATCTTTACAAATCGAAAGTGTACATGAAAATGTACCGGATCGACCCTCCTCGGGATTAAAACGATAAAAATTAATGCCACTTTTCGTTGTAATTTTATAACTCAAGAACGAGCTCACCTATCCAAACCAAATGTTTAGGCTTTGTTCGGACTATTTAGTAGATGGTTTATGTGAAGTTTGGTAGGGTTGAGTAGGTTATAGTACGGTAGAGTAGGGTAGAGTAGGGTAGAGTAGTGTAGAGTAGGGTAGAGTAGGGTAGAGTAGGGTAGGGTACAGTTGAGTAGGGTATAGTAGGGTGGAGTAGAGAAGAGCGGGAGCGAAGCCGCGCGGGCAAAAGCTAGTATTATTATAAAGAGGTAAAGTTTGTTTTTTGTTTGTAGGAGATAATCTCTGAAAGTACTGGTCTGTTTTCTAAATTTTCACCGATTTTATTCCTGTGTGTAGTACGAGTAGTTAATATAAAATAGAAATTAGATACAGGGTGGCCCAGAGAGAAATGCACTTTTGATTTTGCGCGCATTTTTAAACAACAAAATGGCGGTGCGCGGGAGTTGTGTCAGTGCAAAGCGCAGACTTTATAATTTTTGTCACCATGAGTTGTTACACTGGAGAGCAGCGCGCGTTTTGTGTCTGCGCATTTTATGAGAATGCTTAATCTTATGTGATTGTTCGATGGCTCTACGGTGCTTAATTCAAATTGCAGCTGATCAGTGAGTGTCGAAGCACTAATTTAATTATGCAATGGATTGAATGATTCGAAAGGACAAGATCGACGCAAAAAATGCAACCCCGTGGTCGTCAAAGAGTATCACGGACCGACGAAAAAAGTCAGCGAGTTCGTGAATCTGTAAGCGCGTATGAAGGAGCGCAAAGTTTGGGATTGTCTAGATCGAAATTGCAGCGAATTTTACGGCTTGGTTTGAAATAACATCCTTATAAGATACAGTTGGTACAGGAACTAAAGGCATCAGACTTCGAACGAGATTGAGATTTGCAAATGAAATGCGCAAGTATCTACAAAAAATAATTTTAGGCAGGGGTGACATCTCCTGGCCACCAAAAAGTCTCGATCTCACTCCAGCAGTTTTCTTTTTGCGGGTTTACCTTAAGAGCAGAGTACACTCTGATAATCCAACAACCCTGCAGCAATCGAAGTTGAATATTCGGCAAGAAATGGAATCCAGTTCGAGGATAAGTCTAACGAAAGTTTTCTAAAATTTTGATACCTGATTGGAAGAATATTGTAACCGCCAAGAAAATCACTTGGACGATGTAATTTTTAAAAAGTAAATTTAAAAATAAATTTCATTAAATTTTCTTTAGATTGTAATAAATTAAGATCTTCAAAATTTTACAGATTTTTTTTCCTTGAATTTTCAAACGTGCATTTCTTTCTGGGCCACCCTGTATATATATCAGTCAAATATAATCATATAAAAAAATAATTGACAGTAAAACAACAGTAGGTAACTGTAGATATCGGTGGGGTTAATCACGACTAGGTGATTAGTGATTACAGTGACTAGTTACTTAGCCATAAGGGTAAATCGACCAAAGTCACGCTACGCTCGCTGCGGTCGACCCATAGATGTGTGACCGTCCACTTTGGATCAAGACTTCTTCATGCGTGAGAATGCCCATATTTTTGGTTCTGACTATTAGTTAGGTACGCCATTAGTATATTCAGAAGCATAAATTAAGACTGATTTTTCTGTCGACTCCTCCCAGAACCCTTCATGTGCAAGTCCGACTCGCACTTGCCCGGTTTTTCGTTTATTAATTTATTAGGATTATTACTAGCTGTGCCCGCGACTTCGTTCGCATGGACTACAGGATTTTGAATTTATTTTTTCTAAAATAAAAGTAACCTATGTTACTCCTTATTATATCAGCTACCTGTCAAAAAAAGTCCCGTCAAAATCGGTCCAGCCATTTCAGAGATTAACCCGGATAAACAGACAGACAGACCGACAAAAATTTAAAAAAATGTTATTTTGGTGTATGTACCTACCGTATATATGTATATACATAAACTGAAATAAAATAAATAACTGCTTTAAATAAAAAGCAGTTATTTCAATATTACAAACAGACACTCCAATTTTATTTATATGTATTGATGTATAGATAAAATTAGACCCGCTCATTGTAAGTACTTTTAATAATATTTGGAACAAATTATCGGCATTGGTATCTTGATAGATACAAATACCTACCTACTACCCATTTAAATTAAACATAGTAACGCAACGCAACGCCATCTGTCGGCCATCAAAATCAGAAAAGAGGATAAGGCTTGTAACATATTATCCAAAAAAGTTTACCTAAAACTCAGAATATAAATAAAAAAAAAACGAAGACCGACATTTTTCTTTGTGCCAAAATTTGGCTCAAACATAATTGAAGTTAGTGACATCTGTCAATGTATCGACAAACTAAAATCTCTTTGTATTTTACATTGTTGTTAACTTTGAGTTTAAATAGTATTGAAATTAGCGACATCTCTTGTTGAATCATTAAACTAAAATCAAGTGTACACCATGAATCTAAATACCTTTAAACACGACAGATGGCAGAAGCAACACCAATTACATATTAATTAGGTATAATAGGTACATATTAGTTCCATGCCAATCATTCGACATCTTCAAGCAAAGAAACTATTTAAATAGTGGAAATTGCTGATTGGGATCTATCTACTCCCACTAATTTCTTAATAGGTTTTATAAATATTATTTTTATGATTTCGTACCTCACTCGGCAGGAACCCTGATTGATATACACTTTGCTGTCCTTCTGTCAAGAACCTGTTTTCTCAGGAACGCATGGGGATATTAACCCGGCGTGAATTGTTACACCAGCTTTGAGGTGGGTAGGAGATACCCAAAATTTTGATGTTAAATTTTTTATATAAGATTGTGTAATTAGCATTTTCGCTTGAAATATAATATTATTATTAGTATCCATTTAACAAGATTAGTAAATAAAATACCAGCATTAATTCATTAAACCCCAAGCAAACGCCACATGCTGGCCGGCGTTCGCTCTCTCATTGTTTTCTTATTGTGTCTCTAATGAATTATGGTAGGTATTCGAAAGGTTAAATACAAAAAGCGTTATTTTTATTGAAAAAAAAACAAACTATCTTAATGTTCTTTGAAAAAAATACAAGTTTGGGTAGTTAATTTCTTTCGCATAAAAATCTAGCAAAATTACAATTTCTTTGGGAAAATCAACATAACAATAGTGCCTTCTAATTATTGTAAATAAAAAAGGAAATATACTCCTACAAATCAGCACAATCTGCGCACATAAAAATCGCGTGTTTTATACCTAATTATTGACTGACACAGATGCCGCCGGCACAGATTACGGCTCTTCCAAATTATCCAAAATCTAATCACTTTCTTCACTGCTCTGAAAAACGTTATTAATTTCATCTTCGCTCTCAGAATCATAGGAGCTAGCACTTGAGCAGTTTTCTAATAGTTCTTGTAGCCGACGTTCATTTTCTTCATAAAACATCTTGAAAAATTTAAAAGTTAATCATAAAGTACTATAAATCAAATACTTACTGTCAACACAAAAATGTAACATCGACTACAAGGTCGGGTGTGACGTACCCCGGCCACGTTTACGCATTTGTACCCATTGTCACTGCGGGCGCAAATTTAAACTCGATACTGTACCTCACTCCTCACACCCTTACCTCCAGCTACTGAAATGACAGTACCTACCTACTCGCATGGCAACAGTAACATTAACTTATAACCTTATCGGGTATGACATACCCTGCCTCACTCACACCGGGTTAAGCTGATATCAAATACTCTGTGGAGTGAGAAAATAATCAAACTTTCAACGCAATCTACATTTGTATTGTAACAAGTCTTTGAATATTTCTCCTGTTTAAACGGCTGCTGAGGATACAGACCTATTATGACGACCGACGGGTTAATAGATATCCATCATCAGTCTTTAAAATTTTATACTGATGGCGTAAAATTAGTAGGCAAATAATAATAAAAAAAAAAAATTTCAAACAAAATAATGTCCGTATAAAAAGGGTGTATTGTGTTAATATATTGCAGCATCCATAATTAAATTCACATTACATTCAAATATACCTTTTCACCCTTGTTCATTTGATATTCCTAAAGAATCATAGTTCAAATACCGTTAGAAACTATTTAAACAAAATAAATTATACAAAAGTTCCATATTTGGCTGAATCCATGTAAGATCCTTTGCCTATTAGCTTAGGACAAAAACTTGATCTGGTTTTAACACCTATTTCATATCGAGTTGTGATTGGATCATGCCTTTTTTATCTCACTCTAACTTTGACGAGTCGTCTCTGTTAAAAGAGAAAGAAAATCGTGATGTCGATTCGAGTCGCCAAGCTTCAAATACAGAATAGGAGTGACTGTGACGGTATTTCAATAAATGTCAAAATAACTCTCTTGATGCCAAATGATTATTGTTGTTTTTACAATGTTATTCCGTTTATTTTCTTGAAATGCATCGAGATTGAGTGATCCGCGTTCGCGTTTTTATGGCTCCGACCCGTGAAATAAAATGCAACGTGCTTTCCATACGCGTTTGTGGTAGTTAATCCGAACTCTTGAAAATGTCAAATTGTTTTTTAGTGTTTTATATGTATTTTTCTTTCAAGGCGCTTTCAAAACTGTTGCATATTAGTGTTAATGAGTGCTGTGTTAATAATTTATTAGATAAATGTGTTAAATGTGGTATTAATGTAGAAATATCGTGATGTGAAGTGTGTTGGTGAGGTTAGTTTTTCTTCCCGCTATTATGAGGTCTCTGTTCTCAAATCCTGGCTGCGGTTCGGTGAGTAATAGCGAGTAAGTTTTCTAAGGAAGGACTTCTAAAGGAATTGCTGGTTAAATTCGGACGATGTAGTCATTTAAGTTACAAAGTTAAGTGAAGTTTGTTGTGCATACAAAACAATAGCAGATCTCTATAACTTAATCTATAAGAGATTTATGTGCATGAAAATGACTAATAAATACACTATAGATGGATAACTATGATTTCAATCAGTCAAGGAAACTGTTTTAGTACTTATTCTGTCAATATAATAGCATTTAAAGTTTCATGTGGTGTCAAACTCAGATCATCGGGAACTTAACAGTCTCATTGCTCAAAGTTATTTACCAATAGACAAATATTCATAAAGATAGTTTTAAAGTAAATATAGAGTTATTAAATAAGGTTTGAATCAAAAAATAATAAAGGTAAGTAAACAAATCTAGGTGAAAGTATGCTATGAGTTAGAAATTCTCATAATATCTGCTCGTTTTGAGATACTTCTCCGTTCTTTGCTATAAAGAATGTTGTCTGTGCACAAACATGAATGGGTTCAAATCCCATCTAGAGTATTTACTGTGGCTGAACAATTTGGGTTAGATTCCCAACATAATTTTTTTTGAGTTATGAACAATGTGTGTTGGCAGAATTTTTGTGCACTGAGATCCACCATAAGGACTAACTGCGGAAACCATATCCCCGTAGATAGAGAGGATGTTTATCCTGATAATATGCCATATGGGTTCAAGCCCCATAAAGAAAAAGAATAAGCTGTATATAGTTTTAGTGGGAATTATAAAGTTTATAAATACTTAGTCATGATATAGTTTATTGAGTGTGGATATGATATTAAACAGTGTCTTGTTTTGTTATTGTTTCAAATAAGTGAATGCTTATTACTTAACTTTGGTTCAATCCCAAAGTCTTTATGTTATTGCAGCAACAATTCTTTTTATTGTAGTCAATGGTTCTGGATGTGACAAAAAATATTCCTACAGTCTTGGGTTCAATTCCCATGCATGCAAATTACTATTTGGGTTCGAATCCCGAAGTATTGCATTAGTTAATGAATTTACATTCCCTTACATTTATTCTGCAGTTGTTTGTCTTGGTTTTATATGTTGTATAAAACCTGGTAAAAGTAGCTTGAAGTCCGTCCTTCAAGTCTGTAAACATAATTATGATATTGTTAGTTTATCCATAGGTTCAAGTCCTGTGGAAATGCGATATTCTTTTGTACGTACCAGCTAAATTATAATTTAGCCCCAGTACAGATGGGGCTTAAGTTATGGGTTAGATTCCCATCACTATAATTCTTCAGGCGGGTGTGCTGGTGTATTCAGTAATTATTTTCATATTGATTTGATTTGTGGGTTCGACTACCACATAGAGACTTTCAGTCCAGGATTATCAATATGGGTTAGATTCCCATTATTAAATTTATCTGTCTGCAGCAACCTGGAACTTTTCAATTGGGTTCAATTCCCAATTTTATTTTTTGAGACATCAAACTGATGTAAGTTTGGCCTAATCCAAATGGCTGTATGTAAAAGTTAAGTTGTTAAAAGTGAATGTGTGTGAAATAATCTAAATACGTAATTTTTAAGTTTTGGGTTAGATTCCTGAGACGCTAAAGGATGTATCCTTATTGTTTATGAGAATTTACTTCCTTGGTTTCATTAGCTGCTGTAAATCGGAACTAATTTCTGAGATTAGTTTTTATACATGTTAGTTCTTCCAAATAATCTTTATGAGTGTTTGGTTATTAGTAAAATAACAATAAAATTCAGTCAGCCATTTTCATGTACATACTGTATAGATATCTGCATTTACATTTAGATATCCTTCATCTATTTCAATTTCTAAAAAGAAATGTATTATTTCAATAACCATGGTGCCATTACATTTAAAGTTTTCAAAACTTTAAATTGAACTTTTATAAATTTCTGCAAATTATTTAAACTTATTTTTGTTTAACTTTTATTTTTATTTTTAGTATGTAAGAAAATGTTTGTAAACTTTTTTTAAAGATCAATAAAGAATAAATGGGAAAATAAAATAAATAAAAAATAAATGACAGAAAAAAAGGGTTATAAATAAAGATGTTGGGAAGTGTTGGTCTACTCATTTACCTTACCTCCCTCCCCCTCCCTACCCTGGTCATTTAGATTTAATAACAAGGTATTACTTTTGTGCATGCTCTCTTGAAACAAAACCTTAAAGGTTACACAAGGAAGCGTGCACAAACAAAATTTGGATTAAATAATTTTTAAAACTAAACATGGTGTTTTATTTCTGTCAAAGGTTTACTAAAAGGGTATGGTTTTGCTCACAGTGCCAGCTCAATTCATTCCGGGGAGGACAGGCGCTGGGCTGCTAATACTCAATGGGTTCACCTTCTACATGAAGAACCACCAAGCACACGGGAAGAAGCAATGGTACTGTTCCTCAAGAGACGTCCACGGGTGCCGCGCTGACGTCATCACATATAAAGGTCTAGACGGAAGAGATTACATATCGATATTCCGAGGCAGACATATCCACGATCCTCCCCGTTTGCGTCAATGCCACGACGGTAGATTTATAAGAGAAAAATACTTCTTTAATAAACAATCACTACAGTGATCTTTATTATTTTTAAATTTATTTTTACAATTTTTTTTTTACTTTTTATTATTTTTAAAAAAAATTGTGATGTACTTATTGTAATGACGTGTTCTTCTAACGCATGTTTCTAATGTAGGGACCTGCTAGGAAATAGATGAACAGTTGAATGTGACTATTTTAGGAAATACAGTATTCTGATAAACATGTGTTGGTTTTATTGACCCGCCTTATAACTGTGTATGTGACTAGCTTAGAAAAATATTTATCCGATGAATTGCCAATAAAATGTTAAGTATTGTAAAATAGCAAATTATAAAGGAAATATTTCTAAATCAAAGACACCAATGTTAAAAAAAAAACAATAAATTAATGAGACAAAAAATAGTGTTGTAAAGAAACTCAAGCAATAGTTTTTACTTCGTGTTTTAGAATCTGTTGTAGAAAATTTGTAAATATAGAGATAATATTAATTTTAAGTCTGTTTTCAATTAGTTTTGTAGACTACCCTCCATAAAGGCTCCTACACACAGATGCTATAACTACATTACTCTAAATACCAATAAAATTAAATTATATCTGCACCTATGTGGGGGAATCTTTAGATGCATTTCATTATTTGATTATAACCCTGTAGACTAGTGGTCTACTAGAAAAAAAAAAAACAAATTTTGTACTGGTAATAAGTGTAAAGGTTTTTTCCAGGTATTTACTACCTCCCATCACACAGAACAGGCAGCATGGTGTTGATCTACAACGACAACAAGTATTGGATCAACAATCGATACCAGAACACGATTAATTGGACGTGTAGGGATCGCAAGCGCCTTGGCTGCAACAGTTGCGTGCAGACCACTATTGAGGGAAGGTATGTCAAACACAAAGGTTTCCATAACCATGAGGACAATTACACTAAGTATAACTTCAACGATTGATGTCAAGAACTACTTTGGCCAGTTATAACTGCTGTTGAGGGCCGTTGGTCGCCGAATTGAACATGTTACATGAATTTGCGATGGGAATCTCATTTGATCACAAGTGCCTCGTGAAACTTAGACATTCACTGTGAGATTTTCATAGTGATTTACTTAAAGATTCCCATTTGCAAGTGCGCGGTGCGAAAGTAATGGTACTTTAAATTTACTGGATTTTTTTCAGGGAGTGATACTGAAAGTTTTCATGAATATTTAAACAACTTTTCTATTTTTTGTTTGATATGGTATTTACCCAGAAATCTCATATTCATTTCGTTTTGTTGAATTAGGGTCAATTCACACCGAGACTTTATTTACCACACGAAAAGATACACTTTTCATTGTGAGAATTCAGAATAAGTAAGCACCACGCAGTGCTGCGTCGCGACGCACCTCAGTCTGAAATGTGTACTAAGACGTAAATACTGCTCGGTGTGAACTGATCCTTATATTTTATAAATGTACTGAATAGTTGTTTTTCATAAATATCATAAGTTTGTTCTCTTAGTAAAATTAGTTCTTGAATATTAATGATTTCATTCGCCTCCTGAAAGATCACCAATTAATTAAAAGTTAGTTTTTGGTATCGGAAGCTGTTCTGTCCGATTGTTGCGCGCGCACTCCAACGCTAACTGCTTGTAGGGATTTTGCCGCGCAAATGTAACTTGTCAGGCGCCATTTTTGACTGGCCTCAGTAGTTGCTCTTGTATGTAATTTCGCATTTATCGGACATACTTAATTAATTAGAGAATATTTATTTAGTGAATTGTTCATAAATATGTACTTAATATCGCTAGAATTATAATATTATCCATTAATTTGGAGAGCGAAAAGTACTACATGAATAGGAGTGAGGTATCATTGTTGTATTTATCTTGTACTGAAATATATGTATAGTATAGTGCGGTGTGTGAACTAATTTTATAGATTATAGTAATTATTATTAGAGTTTATAAACATTTATATTAAATATTTATATTTTTTGTAAATAACGCCACCTAGTGGCCAATAGAAGCAATAAAGTAATTCATGGTTGAGTTTGTACAAGAGATGGCGTTAGTTGTGCGTGGAAGCTAAGCTCAATTGAGTTTGAACATAAGAATTATAACAACTGCCTGTAATAAAATATATCAAACAAGTGTATCTATGTAAAACTTAGAATTATAGCTGAATAAATATACACTGCTGTTCAAAAAAACTGCATCGAAGTACATGGTAACTTTCAAAATTCACACGTAAAAAATAAATAAATAGTAGATTGATTCATAAACTAAAAAAAAAAAACAATTTGAAATCGGAATTATTACTACCTAAGTAAGTTCACAAAAACGCAACATATTCACAAAAAATATGCATAACTATAATTATTTTTAAACAAAAAAAAACACGCAATCCTCTGTCTTATAACACTCCGTCAGTATATTTTAGGAGGGTTCCATATTTATTTTGACGAGTAGTCGCTGTAGGTACGTTAAACGTACATTGAGGGGTTGTCATAGAAATAGTTACCTGTGCTCGTGGGGTAGCAAATTCTAAGTGACTGTGTCGGTTGAGAATTTCTTAAATGAATGTCGGCCTGTGATGTTTGGAAAGGTTCAGAGTCTCTCTTTTTTCGCTTTGCATCTTTACCAAACATTGCGTTGGATTGCGTTGGACGGATCAACAAACATTTAAACGAGCGTCGAAAAAAAAATCAGTGAGTGTTTTTAATATCGTGCGGATTAAATCACGCATGCAGGTTTTGTTCCGCATGCAAAAAAAAAATCAAAATGCAAAAAAACGCGTCCCGCGTGTTATTCCACGCAAGTATCAAGGTAAAGTGAAACATATTAAAAACTACATAAGTAAATAAAGATGTTTGTTAAAAAAAAATATCATCGAGAATTTATTTTATTTGATCTATCAAGTATCAGCTAGGTATCAATTAATATATACTTATATCTAACAATACAGTTTTGGTAAAATCTAAAAAATATTCATATTAAAAATAAAAATACAGCTTATAAATAATATTTCTCTCTCACTCTCTCATTTTTCTTACATAAAACTATAATATTTAATAAAACTTTTGCGAATTCACTCAAAGTGCTCTTGAAATTTCTCGGGCACTTTATGTTTAGTCGCTCGTGGACTTCGCTCGAATTTTTTGTCCGCTATCTAACAATAATGCGTTCACGCGCACGATTACATTAGATCATCTATAGTAAACACAAGTTAGTGAATATTTGCTCTAAAACATTTGTATTCGCTTAGAAGATACTTCGGTAGATAGCTTGAACGAAGCAGCGAACAACACAGCCTCTCCAAAAGAAAGTCCCTTGGGACCTTACCATGACGTTTTAACCCTTAAATACCTCGAGTATCAAATTTGATACTGAACTTTCAAACCGATTGTATACTTCTAGTTAGTTTTTTTTTTTAATGTTATGCTGATGTATAATATTATTGCATAGTGTTCTTTAGATTGAAATTAAAAAAAAAAGTCAAATGTCAACATCGTTTGATTATCTATGACATTTTGCTTTCCCGCCTTATTGAACAAGTGAACACACTTTTTGAAAAAGTTTGGTGCATTATACCTTTGACGAATTTTCTTTATTCCGAATAATAAAAATACTTTTGAGGTGAGTAAATATCATAATTTTACTAAAATATAATTTTTGTTACGATTGTTTTCTTTGCTTGAAGAGAAATGTGCTATTTTTGTGAATATCAATTTTGGTACTTCAGGCATTCCCGGCTGTTGGAAACCTAGTGACTATTTTTTTAGCTAATCATATTTTTTGAATAAAATCTTGCTTGGTTTGGTGGTGGAATAACTTTTTTCTCAATTGCTTTATAGATATTTATCGAAAATGAAGCCGGATGACATCGAAGCCATTTTGAGGCAGCTAGAAAATGGTGAAATTTCCGAGGACGAGCCCAGCGATAATGAAGATGACATCGAATACTATTCGAGTCAAAGAGATCTGCAGATGGAGCTAGAAGACGAAGATGATGTAGGTAATTCGCCCAATGATCCTGAGTTAGAAGCAAATTCGCCGTTAGTCAACGAATCTCAACATTTAGAGATCGTTGAACAAAGTCCAACTCCTTTGGTGAATAATTACACCTGCAACCCTCGAAATGTAGTATGGAGAGTAAAAAATATGGACATTGTTCAAAACGCTTTTGAATTCGAAGGAAACACTGAGTGCTCACCAGAAATTCTAAGTTTGGAAACGCCGTTTCAATTTTTTTCTTACTTCTTCAATGAAGAATTATTGAAATTTCTTGTGGACGAATCAAATAAGTATGCTTTCCAAAAGAATCCCAACTTTACAGAACCTATTACTGTTTCAGAGTTACGAAAGTTTCTTGGAATTCTTATTTTTACAAGTGTTTACCATTATCCCAGTGTCAGGTCGTATTGGTCAAACATAGCTAAATTTGAACCCATAGCACAAACCATGAACCGTAACAGATTTGATAAAATCAGACAAATTTTTCACATGAATGACGACACTAAGCATTTGCCCTCCGATCATGCACAACACGACCGACTCCATAAAGTTAGACCAGTGATAGATCATTTGAATAAAAAATTTATTACTGTACCATTTGACCATCGGCTATCATTAGACGAGCAAATGTGTGCAACAAAAATAAAGCATTTTATGAAACAGTATTTACCAAATAAACCCCACAAGTGGGGATTCAAATTATATGTTTTATGCTCTCTTTCTGGATACGCATACAGTTTTGAAGTTTACTCAGGAGCTAAGGACATTGAACGTCTACCTGGCGAACCAGACCTCGGCGTAGTATCAAATACTGTTATACGACTGTTACGACCAGTCCCAAGGCACATCAACCATATCATTTATTTTGATAATTTTTACACCAATATTCCTCTGCTACATTACTTGACCAAAGAAGGTATTTATTGTCTTGGAACTGTACAGAGAAACAGGCTTGGTAAATCCTGCAAGTTGCCAGAGAAAAAGGAAATCCTGAAGTCTAATGTACCCAGAGGCACATATCATGAAAACGTTGCCTCTTTTGAAGGCGTAGAATTTTCGGCAACGAGCTGGAAAGACAATAAGCAAGTTTTATTACTTTCCACCTATGTTGGTGCTGAACCAGCAGAGACTATAACCCGTTACGAAAAAAAACTAAAAACGAATATCCAAGTAGCATGTCCTCGGGTCATAAAGGAATATAACGCTCACATGGGAGGCGTTGATCTGATGGACAGCTTCATTGGTCGATATCGCATTCGCATAAAGTCAAGAAAGTGGACAACAAGGCTGTTTTATCATCTCTTGGACATGACTGTGATAAATGCTTGGGTACTGTACAAAAAGGTTAGTACAGTGAACAGGAAATCGCAGAAGGACATAATGAAGTTAGCCGACTTCAGAACCGAACTTGCTGACACTTTATGTCGGTATCAAACTCGGCCAGATAATAAAAGGGGAAGACCAAGTACCAGTCGACGGGAAGAGATCCCTGATCCTTCTAAAAAGCCACGGGCAGGTGTACAGGTCCTGCCCCCTACTGACGTACGTTACGATCGAGTCGGCCATGAGAAAATGTTTTTAGATTCTAGGAATAAATGTAAATATAACAATTGTAGAAAACTTACTTCATGGATTTGTATAAAATGTAAAGTTTCTTTATGTGACAATAAAAATAACAGATGTTTCTCATTATTTCATACCTAACAACATTATTTGTTATTCCGACTTATTTATGGTTCTAATGCCTGAAGTATCAAAATTGATACCAGGTTTTTTTTTCGAAATATATATATGAAATATATAATGTGATTTTTTTTATTATTTTTCCATTTATCTAGCTCCTGCAGAGTACACACTGATATTTTTTTAAATTTAATTTGAAAAATCAGGCTTCTAAGGGTTAAACACTTGTATCAAAATATACTATTTCAAATCTGTTAACCTAGCCATTAACGAGAAGTAGCCTTCTGAAAATAACTGTGTTACTGTTTACAATTTAGTTATTGGAGTAAGGCCCTTAATGGCCGATGCACTTATGACACTAGGTCAGCAAAACCCCGATATACTGGGGCGTCACCACAGACAGAACTCACCGAGAACTGTGTGCCTTCCGACGCACTGGAACCAACCCTCTATTGGCCTGATACGCATAAAAAACAATCGATCTCTCTCCGGAGAAGAGTTAAGTAGCGACATCTATGACTTCACATAGGAACTAAAATTCAAAATCGCGGTATTAAAGTTCACCACGTGATTAGAACATATACAACAGCCCAAAATCAACTATCGGGCAGCGGCCCGGATCAGACATAACATTCGTCTGCTCGTAAGAATCTTCCCTTTTTATCGGAATTATGTGGGACTTTACACCCTGTTCCGCATACATTTAAAGCTATTCAGATACCCCCTTCATTCGGATCGTATTAGGCGCTAGTAGTTGGCATTAAAACTAGTTTCTGTAACGAACTCGCACAATATTCTTGGCATCACTAGGGGTTACTCGTTTTATGCTGAAACCACATCTTCTTTTGAAAGTACACAGTCTGCATAAACCATAAGATTCATTGTCTAGCAGTGATTAGTCTGATTAAGTCTAATCGATCAATCGCAGTTTTGCCAAACTTACCCAAGTAGCAGTGGCACATTGCTCGCAGAACAGATGGCCGATGGGGGCGAAAGACTGGAGTAACGATCACATACCGGAAGACGCAGGTTTAAGAGGCGTCCTATAAGGTAGACCGACAACCTGTTGAGGGTCGCGGAATTCGGTGGATGCACAGGACCGGTCAATGTAGCAGGCTTATATCCAGCAGACGTATTCAATGACGATGACTGATCGCCATTTGCACTGTCTTCTTGGTCGATACGATGAGTAAATTGATGTTCAGGAAACGAATAAAAACAGTTATTTACTCGTATTTCTTATCAACGGTTAAAATGGTTGTGGTAAAATAATTGTTTACTTACACAATCAATTTGAAAAGCTACTCTAATAACACGTTAGTTTGTGTAACGTTTTTTTTTCACGGCTTTAAATCATCCGTGTAGTACAGAATATTTTTTTTTTTATTTTTTTTTTCAAGCCTAGGAACCAGTCTTTACTACTGTATTGTCTATCTCACTTCACACTACTATTATATAGGCGAAAGTTTGTGAGCGTGTTTGTTACTTCTTCACGCCCCTTACTGCTGAACGGATTCGGAACACAGATAGACCATGTCCTGGAATATGTCCTAGCACATAGGATACTTTATATCTCGGGCGTATGTGCTCTAGGGCCAATTTTCATGCGGGCAAAGTCGCAGGTAGCAGCTAATATAGTCGTCTATAAAAAAAGACTCGACTCTTTGACTTATCAATGCCCTACCCCCAAATCTTGGTACCTAGAATTATGTTTTTTTCACGGGTGTTGATTGTAAGACATAAACGAAGAATAAAAACTGATTTTTCAAAATTCAATCCTTTTATGGATGAGAACGAGTTTTAAGCGAACTTTAACTTAGCTTTTTTCAATACCATATTTTAAAGTTACCGTGTATTTTAATGTATGTATGTAAGAGTAGTTTCTTTGAGCAGTGGGGTATATTATACCCATGTACGTAAGTAGCTAGTAATTAAAAACTTAATATGTACTTTACTTAACTAGTCATAAATGTGTTTTCCTTCTCGATTGTGAAATAGTGTGCCAAAACTTTATTTAAACTTTTTTTTACATTAATCAATTTAATTGTGTATATTTTCTTTAGGTATTATGTTGGTACAATTTCCAAGCCCTTGCATGCTTAAGACTTATTTAAAGGAATTTAGTACTTAATTATTTTCTTAGTTATTTATTCCTAAAATCTATTATTTATGTAACATTTTTTTATTTTGTAAATGGACCCTGCTAAAGTACTCAAAAGACGACAATCATTCCAATGAAATGATAAATTTATTTGTCTTTATTTTATACATTTTTATATTTGAATCCACATGTAGCTTTTGTACGTGTGCACCACATTATTTATAGTGTTATTTGATTTAATGATAAAATAAATACATATAATACGCTGATGAACTCAATTCACTGATTGTTTGTTTTTATTTATTTCTACTTTTATCATCTTATAATATTTTCAAAATAGATATTTGTACTTATTATGGGTTTAGTATACCCATAAATGACCCATTACTGTCTGTGTGCAATCCTACAATATGTATAACCGAGAACTATTAATAAGTGTTCTTAATGTCCTTTCGTTGACATTAATCACTTATCTGAATAGACGACCTTTTTATATTCAATACTAAAGAACAGGTCTTTTTTACTTTTTTAAAACGACGGTACTTACTAGGTGTGCCCGGTTGTAGACTCACATTACTGACCATAAACTCCTCTCAAGTTGCCACAGCACTCAAATCCACGCCTCCCTCCCCGACCTCCCCTTCACCTTTTCCAATCGCCTTTTTAAGGTCGCAGGTCTATCTAGTTTATGGTACTCTACATTTGGCAGTATGTAAAAAAATATTACCATCAAACAACCTAACCTTTTCCTCTTTTTAATTTCCCACTTTCAGTCAAGTTCGTCACTACTAATTTGGGCGCGACGTTGCTTATGCTTAACGAGCATACTTTTGCCATTGAAACCTACAAAACTTCGCAAGGTGCAGAAAGATGGAGATGCACGAAGAGAAGAACCATCCGGTGCAAGGCCTTCGTTATCATCAAAGATGGAGTTATTTTAAGAGTCAAAGAGGATCACAACCATGAACCTGCGAAGTATTATTTTAGTAACGGACTTTTCTATAGAGTTTAGTTATACGGTTTAATGACTATACTTTTTGTATACAAGGTCGATTATAATTTTATTTCTTGGCTAAACTCCGCAGTCGAGAGCGTGGTTTTTTTTGTGTTTTGCGTCGTGATAATATCGCTGCAGATTTTCGCTAGTAAATTTATTTTGACCTTGTATTCTATAACTTTGATCTATGCAGCTGAATCAGTATAGTCATATTGGAAAATTTGGCAGTTGAGTGGTGGGTCATTTTGAACTACCAAAGAATTTTTCCCGAATACCACGGGATTTCTTAATTTATGTAATCGTGTGTTGTGAAAATCCGATCTGGTCCTTTTTGGAACATTTTCTTTAAATGTAGAATTTTACGGTCTAGTGTTATATGTACATTTTGACCTCGTTGTGGTAATGAAGATCTCTAGTAGTAATATATTTAAATAATTATGACGTATGATTAGTTTTTTTAAAGAATTCAATAATAAAAAAATTGATTGAAGTTATAGCATTTTGAATTTGTCACTAATATTATTGATTATATTATTTCATTTGAGAACTCGTTACAGATTTTCATAAATTTTCATCAGAATAGAAATCGCAGTATTTTGTTTATACATTTTTATTATTATTAGAATAATCTTAAAATCACAGTTTATCATCAGTATAAATTGACATATTTTAACAATTAAGTAAGCATTTGTAGATCCTCTCTGTTGCTAGGTAAAGCTAGATGAGTACTGCGGGTTTAAGGTGGTAAGGCAGGCAGGCATGTAAGACTAATATCTACTTATTCCCATATAAAACAGGAGATTCTCAGGCCCAGAAGGATTGGTTGATGTCGAGAGGATCGCTTCATCTGTGAAACTCAAATTTACTGTCGTTTTTCGTCAATGAGGAAAGGTGCAGTTTAGTGTTGCGCCGTTGTCAGTCGGAGATACACGTTGCCAATCTATGCTGGGGTGTGTCACACACGACCACGCATTCGATGTGACGTTTTCATTATACAGTAAGTTTATGATTTATAAGTATTGTTTAATTTATTTTTAGATTTCTCAAGATATCTTCTGAAAAGAAAGACGATCGGCTACAAGAATATCGTACATGTACCTTACCGTCCAAGAAAATCTCCAAAGGGGATTACTAATCACCAAGGACAGTTTTCATTACCAGTTCTCCAAAAAATTACTGGTAAATATGTAAGATGTGGTGACTGTACAGTAAAAAGAGATAGGAAAACAAAATATTGCTGTTTTAAGTGCGAAAAGCCACTATGTATGGAGCACGCAAACTTTATGTGTAGAAATTGTACTGTCTTGTAGGACTATTTTTTTTCAAGGATTTTTTAGAAACTTTTTGTTGTTATATATATCAATTTAAAAAACGCTTATCAATCTTTAACACAGTATTTTATTTACTCAGCTTGTTGAATTGATGTATCGGTCTATTAATGTTAGTAACCCAACGGTATTAAAGTTGTGGGTATCTCCTACCCGCTGCATACCTGGTGTAACAATGTCTCAACTTATTCCAAGTGAGCGCTTCCGCGCGGATAGGATGAGTAGAGTAGAGCAAAGGGTGATTCCATTGATATCTAAAATTAGATTTTAGTCTCATATTTGATTACTATCAATGATACATCGCTCCTCTTGTCCATAACTGGTCACCATCATATTTTCGAGAACCACAAAGTACAAGAGGAGATATTAAATGTCTGCATCACCGAAAGGCATTAAGTCCGCCTTTGTACTCTTTTGTGCATGAAGAATAAAATAAATAAATAAAACTCAAAGGGTCATCTTGATGGAGTAAGAAATATTTGTTATAGATAGTTAATCAACCATCATTGACCACATCATTGCTTACCTACCTTAGTTGATATAGTGCTCAAGCGCGAGCCTATCTATAAAAGTAATAAAAACATATAGCGCCACTTTATGTTAGGACCACTGGAAATATTGGAAACTAGCTTTTGCTCGCGGCTTCGCCCGCGTACAATAAAAATAAAAGTGTAAATATAGCCTGTCACTCAGGAATAAAGCAGCTTTCTATCGGTGAAAAAATTTTAGCAATCGGACCAGTACTTCCAGAGATTACTTCTTATAATAAAAAAAAAAAAAACATTACCTCTTAGGCTGGTTACTCTCACGCAGCGCGATCGCGGCGCAAACGCGGCACCCGCAGTAATCACACACCCAAGGAACGCGAACGCCTAATGTGGGGTCAGCCTTAGGTAGTTCGCTGTTGTATGGCTGTCGCAATCAAATTCACTTCCGAGTACTTTATGGCATGGCGGACTTTTCTAGAAATTACCAGGCCTGGGTACGTACTTCCATTATGGAAGTTTCGCACAGCAATGCGGTTTTAGTTGTTTGATACCACTCTTGGTTTCGTCGAAGATACGGCGTGTTCAAGTTTCACGGAGTAACATTATTGTGGACTAAATTCTTTTACCCTGACTTCTTTTATTTCCAGCCACCTGGATGAATCTGGCGGGAGGCAAGTCTTTGATCAAATACAAGAGCTATGTATACTATAGCCATTGCAAGTTGAAAAGTGGCGACCGCTGGAGATGCAACCAGTACTTCCAAACTGGATGCTTGGCTTTCGTGGTGGTGGACAAATCATTGAGGGTCATGAAAGCTGTTGATGTACATCATCATCCACCCCCTATGTACCTTCGTCAGAAGGATGGGCTTTATGTGAAAGTTTACTGAAATATGAAATATACTTGTGACTGAAAACATTGTATTCCATAGAATTACTAGCTGACCCGACAAATGTTCTGTCATACAAATTATCAAAGAAGTCGTATTTAAGTATAAAGTGAAACAAAAATACTATCTACAATTAAATAAAAAAATGGAAGTTGGGGGGTAGGAGGTTCGAGCCCTATTACAATATAGCGACATTTTTTTAATCTGGCGCCCCATTTTTAATACGGTGCGTCATCTTGTAATATTGCGCGTCATCTTGTTATACGGCGCGTCGTTTTATAATGCGGCGCGTTATTCCATGTCAGCGACATCTATATTGTATACGTAGCGAGATTTGAAAACTGATTGCTGAGGTACATAAATATTCTAGTCAGATTTAAGTTAATTTCTAAGACAGATTAATATTTATTGTAAGTATTTTATAGTGCAGTAAAAAGAGCGCGAAAATTGAGAATGCGCTTACTGGTACAATTTAAAAAGCTAAGTGACTGAAGAATCTGTTATTGCTTTTATGAATGATTTTAATGCTTTTTACTGCTCAAAGCCAATTTAGACTTATTCATTTTAAAATAGGAAATTATATTGTACGTAAAAAAAAAATTATTATACCATTGTGTAAAAAATTATAATCGTGTAAATACATATTTCAATGAAACTTAGTTCTAGGAGCTATAACTTTTTCGAATTTAATAAAAATTTAACTGTAATTTAATTCCACGTTATTGTGGCATTCCTTTATTATAGGTATATTTTATTATAATTATTAATATTAAAACATTTTAATATCTTACATTAGTATCTATACTTTCCTGTAATATTAAATGCATGATTGTTGCCGGTTAATTGCAAACAATGTGCATTTATAAATTGTCTGGCGCGATTGTAAACTTTCGATAAATTATGAACAAATATTTATTTGTAATTTCTCTATTTTGTGCCGAGGAATTGTTAACGGACTTGAACTGGCGACCGTTCAGTGCACTGTTTTACAATAGGTAAATACAGTTAGTTTATAAACCCAATAAATTCCTTAAGAAAATCGTAAACAGTTTTAATTCCATCAGGTGGAATCGCAGTCAAGCACTGGCTGGTTTATGTTATTTTTTATTTATTTTCTAAGCCAGTGAGGAACCATCGTCAACAGACTCTGAAAGGTTGGGATCTCATTTGTTTAAAAAAAAAAAACAAAAACAAACTACACTTTTATACTAAACCTATATACATAGGTATAATACAAAGACGTAAAATACACTCAAGCGTCGAAGTACTCATCTACTTCGCTGTCATCCGGAAATGTGCCCAGAAGACTGGCAACAGTGCCTCGTTGAATAGCAATGCTAATTAATTCTTTGGGCGAAAAATAAGCCAGCCCTTTGGTCACGCAAAGTGTCGATCAGTCGTGAAATTTCTTTGAAAACGAGACGCGCACTCGGACACCATTACCCCAAATGGTTCAAAACTGTAATCACCAGTAAGGTTACAGTATTTGCGCCGTTTGAAGGTCTCAGCATCCGCAGCGGCAGCACCGGCACAGCCCGCCGAACTATAAATATGGGATGGTGCAAGGGTGTTGACACCTAGCCGATTGAGAAGAGTGAAACATTGAAATTTTATATTTTCTGTTCAATGAATGTTGAAAAAGATTCATCGAAAATTGGAGAGCCCAAGAAGTGAAGAGAATTTCTATCGGTGATTTGGATATTTGGTGCTATTGAGTTAAATTTTGCTAAAGTCGTCTGCCTGTCAGTCGTTTGGGGAGGTAAATTTCGCATTTTGAGTTATAATCCAATAGAAGTAAAATTATTTTTCAAAAAAGTATTAGATATAATTATATTAGTATTCGTATCAAATATAACTTAGCTATCAAACCATTTCCAGGTTTTGTGCATTTAACGTTGCACGTTGTATAGTAAAATATTTATTATTTACTCTTTTGCAGTAAAGTTCATCGTATCCAATGAAAAAACTGTCGTCCTATTCAACCGTTTCACTTACATAAAACAATATGCTCTGGAGTGTGGATACGTTTGGTGGAATTGCAGCAAGCAGTACTCTAGGAGATGTCGCGCCTACTTAGTCCTGAATGATCGAGGGACAGTCGTAGTACGAAAAGATACTCATAACCACAAACCTACTGAGTATACAACAAACTCCCAATTGTATTAGTTGATTCCAAAATGACAAATTATCCAAATCAGTTTAAAATTAAATAAGTTAAAAGCTTTTAAGTTCGGTGGAAAGGGAATGTATTGTATTGTATATCGGGCTGTTATCCGCAACTCCACGACTAAAGCGCGTAATTAAAAATTAAAAATTTGCGTACGGGTGGGGCAAATGAGTCATTCGATCCACCCGAGCTTCTCAAGGAAGGCCAGCAGCATCTTGGTGTTACTGACCATTTCACGGAGGGTACCTGGGTTTCCGAAGTACTTAGCACTGTATCCAGCACAGGGCAGCTTAGAAGCAGATGAGCTGCTGTCTCGTCTTCCTCCATGCAAGCTCTGCAGAGTGGACTGACTGTAAAGGACCTATTACACTGCGCTGAATATCGCGTGCGATCGTACTATTTTTCATTCATAGAAAGACAGTCTAGTCTATGGTTTGACGTATCGCGTAGTGTAATAAGGGTTAGACTGTCTTTCTATGAATGAAAAATAGTACGAGTCGGAATATCGCACGCGATATTCAGCGCAGTGTAATAGGTCCTTAACTCCTATGACAGAGGTGCTTATTAAAGGTCTGGCCGTCACTTTGCGGGTGGAAGGGGAAACTGTCAAGTAACAGAAAAAGGATGCGTAAACTAACTGACGTCACCGCTATTAGGTTACGTGCGTACGAAAGAGATAGCGAGATGTTTCCACCATACCCCCACTTTTCATACGTTTCTCCATTTAGTGACCAATATTGATGCTGTTTCCAGAAAAATATTGCTTCTAAGTGTTATTGATAGTAAAAATATTGTAGGTACATAAATAAATACTTATAGAAAAATACCCAATTGTGTCTCATTCCATAATAGTAAGTGATGCAAAATGTTCGAGCACTAAGATCTGAGATGCTAAGCGTGTGGCGGCGAGTGTAAGATCAAACAATTATATGATAATAATAATAATATATATATAATAATTTATTTATTTATTTTCCCTTCACAGAGTTATCTTATGCTAGCTTTTAACATTGCTTATATCTTAGAGCTAACTTTGTGAGGGACTGGTGCCTGATGTAGGTATGTACAATATAATATAATGTTTGAAGCTCGCCACGAGACGCCGCTCATAGCGCTGCACGGCCGCATACCGATGCGATTGAAGACATACGCACAGAATAGATAGGTACAGAAAACAATCTTCATGCAAAGCGCGCTCGAGCAACGTACACATAGACACCGCTCACGGACACGATATCTCGGCTCAAACCCCGGTCGCACTCGTACAGTTCGGCGCAACGCGCTGACGCTAGTGCTATCGCCTAGTGTAGTTATACAAAGTGCAGTACATACATGAGATTGACTTCTGCACCTATCTATTTTGTGACATGAGCGATTTTCAAAAAAATTACCTTTGTAAAAGTGTGCTGTCCACTAACTTCGGAAATTAATTACTCAGCAAAAAAAAACTTTGAGTCGTTTAAGTTATATTCATTAAAAAAAACTTATAATGATCACATTTCAAAATTTATAAATTTATTAACTTTAAATCAATTTAACTTATTACATACACAACTAAAAACTATAATTACACTAAATTAAAAAAAATAATAATAATAAAAACGTACGCTAATTACAACTAACTAAAATCAAACTAAAATATGGCGTCAAAAAACTCTTCCACATCGCTGTCGACTGGTAATGTGCCCAAAAGGCTGGCGGCATTGCCACGCTGTATGGCAATGCTTATCCTCTGTCCGAGGTAAAAGCCAGCCCTTCGGTCACGCGAAGTGTCAACTAGACGTTTCGATAGATCTTTAAACAACTTGTGAGCACTCGGACCCCACGATCCAAGAGTTTCAACCCCAAACGGTTCGAAAATATAACTTCCAACAAGGTTGTTATATTTCCGCCGCTTGAGGTTCTCCGCAGCCGCAGCGGCAGCACCAGCACGACACGACGAGCTAGGAAGATGTGAAGGCGCAAGAGTATCGACACAAGTAGCGTCCCATACTAAAGGCCTTCCCATCTTCCAAGGGAATAACGACATGCCGTCCGGTCTCTTGCCATCGTCGCGTGCCAGGCCATGGGGTTCCAATACGGCTGGAACGCCGACGGTGACAAGAGCGCGTCTGATTATATCGTTGATATTCGCGTGTCGCGCTATGCGACCCGCACTACGGCTGCATGACAGACCGTGGTGTCCGAGGCTGTTGACGACTTCGCCACAGTGGCAGCGATGAGGAGAACAGTTAAAACATTTCAAAATAAAAAAGTACGTAATTCTGGTAAACATTTAAATACAATAGAATTAAACTTAGATGAAACACCTGATTTTATATACCCTGCAACTAGTGTTGCCAGATCCGATTGGAGTAAAATCGGGACAAATGGTAAAACAAATCGGGATTTAGGGTTTGAAATCGGGACCAATAAAAAAACTTTTTTTTTTAGCTGTAAAGTCATTCAATGACTTTTCTCGCTCTAGGGTGGGACTATGTTCTTCAGTTGCCCTTTGCGTTTCAGGGCTAGTCACTCTTTCAATCGTTCTCGCGCAGCCCTATCAGGCATTAGTCTTACTGGGCCCCTTCAGTTTTGCTGATATATCTTAGAGGAACGCATACAACACGACGCGTCGTCGACTCGAGCCTGGTCCTTAATGGACGGACGAACGTCGAGGTTCTCATTGCTCGTCGTCCGCAAGCTCGAGCCTGCTCTGACTGGAAATCGCTCTGCGACTCCCGACGTAGACCTACTAATAATTATGTGGATTAAGTGAAGCAGAAGACGTGATGACATATGGTCGCGCGTGACGGACGAAGATGACGCGGCTCTAAGCGAGAGAGAGACAAGCCAGTGATGTGTCTGTGTCATTTTGAACGCACTTAACATGTGTGACAATGACGCGAACGCAACTGATATTTATGTTACTTTATAGTATGTAATTATAATGGGTTTTAATTAATTTATTGATTTATCGGGACATTTAGCGTCCCGATCAGGTGCAAATCGGGACGTGTCCCCAGACCCCTCAAAATCGGGACATCCCGCCTAAATCGGGACACCTGGCAACACTACCTGCAACTGAAAAGTCCGATTTCTACCACAAAATTACATTTAATATATACATGTATTTAAAGGCACAAGTAACACAAGTAACTTCATATCACATTTCATAGCTGTCCGTTACGAAGCGTTCTCGAGGTTAAGTGTGTGAAAATTAATTCCACTTAAGCAACTATCTTTTCACAGGTAAGAATGTTTTAATGATCATTTCATATTTTTGGGTTTGTTCTTTATTTAATCAAATATTGATTATTTGTGCATTAACGATGAATAACTAATATGCATCATTTAAAAACGTTGGTTCAATTAGCTCGAGCTAGTAATTCGTAACGACCATTACGTAACGTTATGTATATACGGAACATTTATTGTTACGTAATGGAATTGTAAGGCTGCGTCTAGCTATGAATGTGACTAGTGGGTGCCTGCGGATACTTGCATTAATTTTAAAGGATCATGGCAGATCGCATGTACTTACAAAAAAATGATTTTAGAGAAGTTGAAATTGCCTTATGTTGATCTTTGGTTTGCCTAAAGAATAACTTAGTGAATTTGTTCTTTGAACCATGGATCTATTTCAACTTCTCTAAAAACCTTTTTTTCGTAAAACGCTGACAATGTTGCCGGACTGTATTACTAACATCATAAACAACAACTTTTGTTCTATGACTTAAAAATGTATCATATCTTTAGTTCATCAGATTTTTAAACCTACAAAACTAGAAAAAAAAAATTGAACTTTCTACATATTACTAGGTCTATGCGAAGCAAGTAGGGAATCCAATCCCGCATCGAAATCGCAATCCCGCACGCCTGCGGGATTTACGTCAGCAATTCCGCGGATCCCGCGGGATTTACGTCAGCAATTCCGCGGATCCCGCGGGATTTGGGGACTGGATTTTTTTTTTTTTTGTTTTTAAGTAGTAATAAATACAAACCGGTCAATTGCGAGACGAACTTACACATCAAGGGGTTTCTTATAGAACCTATGTAAATAGTTCCATTAAAAAATCGAGTTTTTAACAATTTCCGCAATCGCAAATAAAAATATTTTCATATTAAATCACCTGCTTTTATGAAACAATGAAATATTTAACGGTCCTTCATCTTTTAGAAAATTAAATTCACGTGCTGTGGGGAGTCCCCGGTCATAGAGTACCTAAGCTGACATTGATTACGTTCCGATTCAGTTGCGATCATTAAGTCCGCCTTTGTACAGTTTTTTTTTGTGCAAGAAGTGTCAATACTTAAATAAATAAATAAATAAAATAGAAGTTCAAAAATAACTGCAAGGCGAAATCGAAAACTAAATAATAATTTTCCAGACAAATACTAGGTATAATAACCCTTCTTGCAGTCGGGTAAAAATTACACGAGTTCCATGTAAAGTTGTTTCATCACTTTTAAATGAGGATGAGTTGGGTCTAATAAATAATCTAAACGACGGCAGGTCGTCGAAATCCAATTTTTTTATAAAGAATTCAATCCCACAGACGTGCGGGATCCCGCATGAGTAATCCCGCATTCCCGATCCCGCAGAAATGGTGCAGAACCCGCGCTTGGTTGATTGGATTCCCTAGAAGCAAGTGATAGTACAATAGCGGAGGGTGATGATGACTTGATCCGCTTGCGTCGCGTAATACAGACATAGGTAGGTATAGCAAAATACAGATTTGAAATATGTTCTATCTAACAACGAAATCTTGAAGGTTTGTTTTTGGTAAATGAATTATGTTTTGTAAAAAGTCATAGAACAAACGTCCTTGTTTATGATGTTAGTAATACTGTCCCAAGTACAAGTACAAGGTTGTCAGTGTTTTACAATTGACCCTGTACAAATCCTGTCGTGATTATTTGCTTCTAATGACTGGCTTTTTGGTTATGATTTGACGCATATTTTTTAAAATTTTTCAGATACGGTACTAAAAAGACCACTCACAGGGGCAGAGCGGGCAAAAAGGTTCAGAGAAAAGCTAAAAAAAAATCCAGAAAAATATGAAGCTTATAAAAAACAGAAGTTAAAAAGAGTGAAAAAATACGTGAAAAAGATTAGTGACCTTGATGAAAATGAAAAACAGAAAAAACGAAAACAATGGAGACAGCAAAAACAAAACCAAAAAAAAAGGAGGTTTTATATGTAATTAAAGCACGTTTTTACGTAGCGGCACAATTCGCGCAATTTAAGTTGACAAGACTGAAGTTAGCTATTTAGCTGGACATTTATACAATTTACAAACTATGATCTAAACAATTCATTGTGTCATCAAACAAATGACTTTGGTCCGGTTAAGTTAGATTGCGGTAACTGTATTTAAGTGAGGTTTTAAAGAAAACGTACTCTTATTTGATTGTCTATTTTTTTATTATAGAGAGTTCTGGAAAATATAAAAGTGATTATAATTTTAAGTCATGTCACTAATAGTACAGGTTCTTATATTATAAATTCATAATAACTGTGATTGATGATTTTATTAGACTGAATAAAGACTGTATTCAGACTTAGTTATTTTGATATTTAATTTAGTTTTTGTAAACGCGCCCTAAGGAGTTCCTATTAGTAACGCTAGGTTCTATTAACGTAACTGTCTCTCGGCCAGCCAGATTCTTTTTTCCAATATCTTAAAACTAAAGAAACCTAAAGCGTTTTAGTAGTATATTTTAATGTTATAATTTTAACTTTATATCTTTTCAATATATTGCATTGTTAAAAATGGAACAGATATTGAGTAAAAATGTATTTTCTGAAGGCAACAACAACAAAAAGGCAAGAACAACTTTGCAAAAGTTACGTAATGGAGCTTTCTTGGCAAAATACTCGCAAACCGCTGTGAAACTGTCATGTTAAGTTTTATTTTTAAGAATTTTTATGCTGTATTGAATTAAGGCAATGAAAAATGTGAAAAAAAAAATTGCCAAAATCAAGAATGAAAACGTTACTAAATGGATTAAAATTTCCACCTCACAGATACAAAAAAATACTTTTTTATCGCTTTAACTCATATTTCCCTAATATGTTAATAAAATGAAGTAATTTAATAACATACTACACGATCATCATTTTTTGAATGCAAGTTGTTTATTATATAAATAAGGTATTCCACCTGCGTAACGGTTATTTTATTTTAAATCCGCTCACATACAGTTCGAACACAAACAAGTATAGAACACAAACTACCATAGGATTTTCATTAGTTTTTCTATAGCAGTGGAACTGTGCAAGGACAGATAGTTTTCAGTAAGCATTGTAAAACATGCCTGTGTATAATTTTCAAAAATATGACGTGCCATTTAGGACCTGGGTGATGTTCGTTGTTACAAACAGCGAAAAATTATTCAAATGCCTCCTAATCCTAACTAATATTATAAATGTGAAAGTGTGGATGTTTGGATGTTTGTTACTTAATCACGCAAAAACGGCTGAACGGATATGGATGAAATTTGGCATGCATATAGCCTTTGACATGAAAAAAAACATAGGCTATTTTTTATCCCGGAAAAACATCTTATTCCAACGGGAAAACACGTTTAGAGTGCGATAGCCGAAGTACACGCGGACGAAGTCGCGGGCGGACAGAGTAGATATAAAATAACATCGATATTTATGTAATACGCACTAGATTAGGCGTGCTGAACACTTACTTCAGTCGAGTCAGGTGTAATGTCGACTGTACTCCTTGAAAATTACACTATGTTGAAAGAAACGCGTAAGTGCCACGAAATTCATGACGTTTAAGACATTTTGGTCGCGAAAAAAAGTTACTTTAGCGCTGCATGTTTTAATAGTTCTGTTAGACGACATAATGCCAATGTAGCGTTACAGCTAATTTTTGTTTCAACTTTTCAGTATTTTGACAAATAGTTTCCATGAAAGGGCTTGTCTATCACTAGAATATATACGTAAGTCGATGTAATATAACAACAAATACTATTGGGCACCGTTACGATAAGTCTTAATTTTTTTTTTAGAAACCCGACATTTGACAAAATTTATGAATAACAGATATAATTTCGAACGTAGGAAAATGTTAGTTGGAACTTAGTTAATTAAGAAGACTGCAGATTGGCGTAATTCGTGTAAAAGTGATCACAAATACAAGAAATAGTTTGTATATAGAAACAGCTAAAGAGTGGAAGTCCCTACCGGAGTCCCGATAGCTACAACTTAGGGGTCTTTAAGTCAAGAGTGAATAGGTTACTTCTAGGTAAGCGTGCTTCATCGTCGGCCACATCATCGCTTGCCATCAGGTGAAATGGTGGTCAAACGCGACTACGCGAGCCTATCAACAATAAAAAAAAAAGAAAAAAATAGGAACCAGACTGTGAAAGGGTTTTAAATATTATAATATAGTAGTTTACAAGAAACAAGACATAATCATATCATCCATCGTCCAATCCTACTTATGATAGCGTAACATAAACTCCTTTACTATGTATGTATATATAATTATTATATGTATGTATGTATAGGTATATAGTTTTATTAAATATGTATGTACTTATAGGTAGATATGTTATTAAATATGCGTTTAAAATGTTGTAATATATGTTTTCTAAATAATATTTTCTTTTACCCTACGTTGACTGGTAGAGAATGCCTAAGTACTCCTTCACGTCGACTCGCGGGCATATGTTTGATATTCCGTGATCGCGCCCTCCACCGCGCCCGCGCGTTTCAACGTGAACAAGTACTTAGGCATTAAGTCCGCCTTTGTACTTTTTGTTGCATGAAGATTAAATAAATAAATAATTTCTTCTACCATTTTTTCCTGTCAAACCTCACACTGTTATTCACTTCCATTTTTTCATCTCCTTTCTCACACACTCCATCCATCTTCTCTTTGGTCTTTCTTTCCCTGTTTATGCATAAACCTAATATTTATAACTTTTAAGTTTTTCTGTAATAAAATTTAAGCATTTATTTTTATTTTTACAGTAAAATTCATCGTAACAGAACTAGGAAAAAGGTTCGCTATGTTCAACAACTTCACCTACTATAAACAATATATACAGAAGTCGGGTCGAACTCGGTGGCAATGTACCAAGCATTACTCGAAGAAATGCAAAGCCTTCGTCCTTATTGATGAAATAGGGAACGTCATACAAGCAAACGAATATCATCCTCACGAACCAACTGAGTATATGCCAAGCTCGAATGGGCGTTATGTTAGATTGCGGACTCATGATCTTTATATGAGCTCTGTACAATGATTTGACAAACTTCCGATATGTATCTTACCGCGGATGATACTTTAATAATAAAGAAATGTGAAAACTATAAGAAGGTAACCAAATAACATAATGTTTATATCCAAATGGCTTCCTTCACAGAAAAGATGAAAGAAGTTAGAAAGGAAATACTTTCCGTTTTGTACTACGAGTGTCGCCGCTTGTCTCCCACCCTTCAACTCCACTACAGGCAATAAACCAATACGAACTCGCATTACGCAACTAACAGACCACACACACTTAGATCGCAAGTTTGCTATTTGTAGTTGAACTATGAGCATTGCCTTACTTTGTGGCACGCCTGCCCCGCCCCTAAGGTCATTCCTGTCTGCCGGCCTCTTTCATCAGTTCTGTGGCTTCCTTTTATTTTATGTATAGATCGGATGTATAGATGTATAGATCAAAGTAGCGTTTGTCAAATCATCTAAACCATAGATTCCCAACGGGGGCAGTACCGCCCCTCAGGGCGCGCTGAAGCTTTCGTAGGGGGCGGTAGCGGGTCCAAAAGCAAATGGGGGGCTTTATGTCGGTCAAGGAGGCGGTCGCGGCGTGGGTTTAGTGCATTAGCTAATTTACTGTCTAAGAAAATAAATAGACTGCAGATCCCTGAGCGTGGTTATTTGCGGCTGATGTTAACTAAATTGAAATCCGACATCAACTAATTGTTAAAACTCTACCAGCCTAAGCCGTCTCATTGATATGATGATGATATGATAGCATGTTTTTTTACTAATTTTAATTAATCGTCTTCTCTTTGCCTTTGGCCCGTTTTGTGATTTATTTTCTTGCATTTTTTGGTCGAGTTATAAATTTTTTCATAACACTTTGTATGGTCTTTGTCTAGATTAAATGTTTTATTATAGCATCATTTTTTTTTTTAATCATACCGGAAAAAAAAATGGACAAGCAAATTACTATTTACTGTTTAATAAATATGTAACAAGAACCAAAAAGAGTGCCAAACAAGTTTCTTAAACGAAACATTTACTCTTTTGATATATGTATGTAATCTTTAAATGTAAGTTTTTAAGCAGCTAAGTACTTATAGGTTTCTATGTAGTAAAGAAATGTGATAAGATTAACATGATGAAAATAATTAAAAGACAAAATCGTAGAAAACATTTTATTTTTACTCACCCATCATGACATACATACTAACAGGTACGTTTTTATTATTGCTTTTGCAGTAGAAACCAATATCAGTCAGAAAATATATCAAAACAGACTATGTTGTCAATTGACCACGATGTTCTGGCTTTATATTTCCTACATTTCGCCAAACCAGTATTAGATTAAAAACTAGCCCAAAAACTTCATTCGTTTCTTTATACCAGTTGACTGACGGATTGTTTTCAGTACTCCTAGTTAAAGGCCGTAATGGGAAGGACCTGCTGATGCTCGACGGCTATACTTACTACCAGCACAAGATTTTGAGGGATGGCTTCCGTTGGAGCTGCACCCAGATGGGGTCGAGGTCTTGCCGAGGATTCCTGCATGTGACCAATGATATGTTCGTGGTCAGAGCCTTTACGCAGCACACCCATCCACCGTCGACGTTTTCTTGGAAGAGCACTAAGAATCAAAAGCGGACCAATGACGTAAGTTACTTTTTTAATGTCCTCTTCTCTCTTGCTGTTTCGCTGAATTAAGTATTTGAAAGAAACCATATATATAAATAGCATTCCCAACCGTATACCCGTACAGACGGAAGTATGAGAAAGCGCTCAGTACTTGCCTTATTCTAGAATTCTGATTGGGCCACGTCACAAGCTTGTAGAGTTACCTTCGTCACTATATCCTGCATAAATGGGGCAGGTATTGGTCCCAAGGTTGCTTTGTTTTTCTGCAGAATGGTCAATTTTGTCAGGGTCTTGTTCAGCTTAATTTACATAGATAACAAGACAATAGCGTAATTTTAGACTTGTGTATAGCTTCTTGCATTTGCTTAAGATACTTTAAAATTAAAAATTAAACAGATTTTTTTGTTTCAGAATAAACAACATAAGTTGGGAAAAGATGCTCTAAATCCGTTAGCGCTAAAAATTGCGAGCATCAAAGGCCGTGCTGGTTTCTGATTTCTGAATGCCTTTGAATATTTTAATTTTTAATATGAAAATATTAGAAACTTAGGCCGAGATTGTGCTTTGACTTAGACAATGTTTTCGTTTTTGTCTTGGTCTTGTAGCTTCTAATTTACGAGAAACTGCTTAGTCAAAGCATAAGCTTAGTAGCCTATTTACCTCGGCTTTATAGTTAAACCGAATTGTATGTCCATATGCATATATCGTGGTTTAGGGTATAGTTTTTATCATGTTGATAGCTATAATATTGAGAACTTTATACTAATGAGACGTGAATCGTATCAATCGTAGGAACGTTATCACCCGTCTACATTTCAATGACTGCTTATGAAGCGTACTTTCATCATCGCTTCTCCTTAGGATCACCTACTAGAGGAAGTCTATACCCAGCAATATATAGACTTCCTTTCCTTTCTGCCATACTTTCTGATTCTGTGCTACCCTCGCCCAGGCATTTATTTCGACTTTTATTATATCATCGCTATACCTTCAACACCTTGGAAAAGTTTTTACAAATCAAAAGAACTTTCGACTTTCATTTTCGGTATCCTAAATTAACATCTTGTCCAAAAGGGGGTAGTAACAGTCTTTAGACTTAGTCTAAACTTTAGACTGTCACAGGGTCCAGAGGTTTTTTTTTTATATTATGTAATTTTAAACAGCATAAATACAACGTGTTCAACATTCAATGTTATTTAAGTAGATATATGAATATTCTATAGCTTAGGAATGTTGGTAGCCTGTTTTGTATCAACAGATGTCTCGAATTCAATCATAATAAGCGTGTTAATATTATTAACAAGTAGCATATTTTATTTTTAGTTTATATTATATTTTTATTTACTCTTTTTCACTTTCGTGTGAATATGCAATACATCAAGATATTAAAAAGATTACTCGATCTCAATACTCTGCTTAGATTAAGGTCGGACAGAAAATGCAAGTAAAAAGTAAGTAAAATAATTCAGAAAGTATTACGTGAAATTATTAAATAATATAAATAGTTAGTTGAAGTACCTACTAGAATGAGTAAGTAATATTTGGGATATGATATTTGATGTACTGAACAGCATGTATTTTCAGATCGTTTTAACATCGGGGAAAGAGGGAGTTTCAATGTCGTTTCGCGTTTGGATTGAGTTTTAAATGAATATCTTGCCAGATTTCTAACTATAGTATGATATTACATGTTTTTTATTTTCTAATATTACAAGCAGGTTTATCTCGTGCCTGATTTTATTAGACACGGTGAAATATTTTGACAAAATTTCAAACGCAACATATGAAATATAGTGAGAAGATCTCAAGACTATCACGGTGCAAGGTTTATTAAAAATAGTACAGCAGCTTGATAATAATGATTTTTAAAATAATAAATTAACTAAGTTTTATGTTAAGATGGATGTAAAGTGTTAGATATTAGCTGTAGATGTAAGTGAATAACTTGTGTTACATAACCTGGTTCCTAAAGAATTGTTTTGGTAAAACATACGGCGACATATTCAAGCTATCACTACAGTTCTAATATAAACTGGTCTCGCAATATATAAGGTTTTCCGTATAATGCCAGCTTATATTGGAAATGTATATATCTAGATATAATCAATTAACATTTTATCATAAAGACAATAATAATAAATGGTATTTTAAGACTATTTAAGGAATACCCAAAATTATCAAGTTATTCATTTCATCAACAGAAAATAGTATTAGGATATTAAATTATTATTTTAAGACAAGTAGGTGATGAATTAGTGATTGCAATAACTTTTAGTATTATATCGATGTACGAAATCATGTTTAAATAAGTAATAATAAATCTATCTCATGTTGTGTAAGGGTTGAACTACACTTGCACACATTGAATCGTGAACCTAATCTTTTGAGTAAGTCCTTCAAGTTGAAATAGGTCAAGACACGCTTAATCATAAAGAAACCTAACTCAAGAAAAAAGGTATTTGAAAATTGAACCTTAACATTGGAACATATGTTTTAAATTTCAACTACCCTCTTTTTGAGTTAGGTCTGTTTATGTTTAAGTGTGCGCTCTTCAATCTGTATTCGCCTCGTATGTAACTCAAATGACAGAATACCCTTCACAATTCTATGGGCCTGGGTACAAGTCTAGGTCAACTTTGAAAACATGTAGAAACTTAACACGTTACTAAATATGCCTTTATGTGATTATACTAATTTAGAACATAAAGAAATGTATTAAAATTAAATACTATTTTGTATTTAAAATATCGCTTATTAAAAGGAAATCAAAGTTACTTTTCTTCGTTTTGTCTTTTCAATTTCTTCTATGATCTTCTTCAAGAACAACATCTTCGTTATATTATAATTGTGTAAAGAAAATAATTACGTATTATTACTCAGATCCTCGGTCCTTTACCATTTAAGTCTTTAATTTACAAGAAAACGGTATTTCTGGAAAAGTATTATAAGACATAATACTTACTTACTATAAAAGCATGAACGGTGAACTAGAAAGACTTGAAAAAGAAAATACAGCATTTTACAAAAATTGGTGTGTAACACTATCAATATTCATAATTCCAGAATACTAACAAAAACGTTTTTCCAACAGTCGAATTCTACCTACGTCCCAACGGTCGAATCAATCTTCGTTTGAACAATTTTACTTTCTACAAGCATCTCAAAGCCAGGACCAACGCTCATCGCTGGAGCTGCACGGCCTACGGCTCCAAATGGAAATGCAAGGCACACCTCATCATCACTGACAGGCTTGAAGTCCTGAAAGCCGATATTTTACACAGCCATCCTCCAAACATGAAGAAAGAAATGAAAATAGTCCCCAAACTAATGAAGAAAGATGCAGTTAGACATATGGCCCCAAAAGTAGCACATCACACTAACACAGACATGAACGACCATTACCGTGCTTTGACTCCCTTTCAAAACTACTTGGCAGCTCATAGCGTGTTTGGCAGTTATTAGAATTCTAGCGTGAAGTGCCAAACTATAGATACTTTTACGAACAATATTCTACAACTACTGTAGGAATCTTTTGGCGCGTGGCCCAAATCGGTACTAGTTTCTTCAATATAATGTCTACAAACACTTTCTAATGTCAGAAGGATAATGATGGTAACAATAACGCCCTTTGACTATGTGATTCATGTCCTGAAATATCCTTATGATCTCTATAACACAATGTGTCTGATCAGACCCTATCAAGGTCTCATCATTTATAACGTCATACCATACTTTTGAAAGCTTCTAGATGCGTCAAACGTGACAGCGAAACTTACTTTTAATTTAGTATTAAAAAATGTACTTAGCAAAGCAATTAACCTATCAGTCCTAACTAGAGATGTGTCGTTGTCGGCAATATTGCCGTGAAGTGGGAATATTGCCAGCAATATCGGGTAGAAACCTCGAGTCATTAGTCGGGGCCAATACCACTGCGCCACCACTGCTCCATCGTAGTTTAGTTGTATCTATAAACTTCGATGCTTCAGTAGACATACATATATGACGTTATATCACATTCTTTAACATAGCATTTGCTTTGCTGATGTGTATTCGCTACGATAATATCAATACTTATTAGACGTAGTGTTCATTACATCATGGGAAATAAAAATAAGTTTGTTTTTTTAATTAGTAACGCCATATTTAGGCTATATTACTTTATGAATGTAATTTTTATGATAATTGTAGATCTTTTGATAATTGGTTGTTTTCAAAATTGATGATTTGGTTGCTAATTGTGATATAAGCTCTCGATAGCATAGCTTAATATTATAGTACCTATGTCATTATTGCACTAGATTACCAATTACTTTGACTTCGGTTAGTGTTTGCTCTGACTGTACCAACTTTATTGTTTATTCAGCCAGAAAAAAAAATGCTTTATCATAATTGTGATAAGAATACCATATATTTGATGCTATAACCATATTATTTTTAGTTAGGTACTGTCATCATTCGTAGTTTTTGTATTTGTATGATTTTACCGAAATAAATTTTCATGCACGTAATTATAGGTAGCGCAGTAGAAATACGGATAGTTATCATTATTCAATAAGTGCCTTTTACTAAACGTGTCTTTAAAATTAGAAGTAATACCAATGTTTAATTATTTTTTTTTAGTAACTCGTGTGATATTTTCATTTGCCTTTCGATAACGCATCCAGTATTATTATTGTGATCGAACAAGCATTTCATAGTCTGTAGTTTAGTAATGGGACATATTTTTGCATTTAGCCGTAAGAATATAGATTAGCGGAAACATAGGTATCTAATATTTTTGTCTATTTTATGAACATATCCGTAATTTTAATAACATAAAGATCAAACATATAGAAAATGTATTTTTCCAATATAAGAGGAATAAACTAAGTGAACATGCTTCGTCGAAGATACTTTAAATTTTTGTGAACATATGCATAAGATGTAGGTTTCAGAGGCTATGTATCACTGTGAAACGGTTGTTTTGAAATATGATTATGAAGTGAATACTATTGCGTATTGTGTAAGCCATAAACACTTCGACTATCATGGAAAGCATATCGAATGGAACAAATTACGACGTAAATAAAGCGAGTATCATCATCTCTTCTTGACTAAGGAAATAGGCTTAACAAAACCCCTTTAAGCCTTTTAAGCTTATTTTGTCTTGCAACTGGGCAATGGTTTCCATCTTCCATTTACATACAAAAAGAAAATAAAAATGGGCCAAGAACTTAACCTTGTAGAACTCCCGTCACTGCTGTGATCACAAGTTCGACTAAAGATTCAGTTCTACACTTCTCAATGTAATGTAGTTACCTTGAGCTTATATTTTCGTAATCAATATATTTTTGATATTTCTCGTCAACCGTGATAAACGGCACAACCACAGCATATGCTCCAAACGCTGTAAGTAAATCCGAAACGCGATAGTTTTAACTTTTCATAAACTGAACTTATTCAAAACTATAATAGAGTTTATTCTTATAGTGAAACTAGTTTGTAATTAAATATTCGTGTCATGTATACCTATTAGTGATAAAAATAATCATTATCCTAAGACTGCAAGCTTGATTTTTGTGATATTATGGCATTTTATTTGGATCTCATTTTTTAGTTATTTGGAAATTTTCGCTGATTTCAAGACTGTAACCAAATTAAACATTATTGTATACGAGATTAGTTTTAGTAATTGATTATATATCTGATTTTGAAAACATTTAAGACTTCTTCTGTAAAATAAGTAAAAAGAAGTCGTGTCTTTTTTTGAGCCCGAGAACTGAAACTGGAATTATAATGTATTGTGATTTTTAAACTATATTTTAATATTTTTACTAGTAACCGACTAAATTAACAATATAACTGCGAATGTATTATTGCCTACCTATATTCTTAAAATGTAAGAATTAGTATGTACCTACTTTTACAACAGTTTACTATTGTATAATTTCTTGATTGATTACATTAAAACTTTAAAAAAATTATTGGTCATTACTTTGGAACCGTACAGGTTACTTTTGTTGATCCCGTCATTGATATTTAAAAGTTTATGATTTTAAAGGTTCTTTTTTAGCTTAAAAAAGTAAATATTGAGTAATATTTACTTACTTTTAAAAACTTCATGCAATCCGAAGGTACGCAGCCGTACTTAGTGCTTAAGTGTTCTCTGTTCTGTAAGAGAGCATTGGTTATCATTAATAGAAATAAATTAGCATCAAAATATAGTTTTACAATCTTAATAATGCTAATAAAATTCTCATCGCTAAGTAATTTCGGCTGACTATTAGACGAGAGAATCATAATGGTAAAGTAGAAGACCATTTTGTGGTATGTACATATATCTAAATCCTTTTAATCATCTTAATCCGTGTTTTTCTATAGATCTCTTATTTCAGATCGACACGGCAATATTCAGCTTATAGAGCTAATGAATGGTAAACACTTACTACTTGTGGATGGGTATCCATTCTATAGAAAGCAAGTTGCCAAAGGTGGTGCCCGCTGGTGCTGCAACAAGTCGTATTGTAAAGCCTTCTTGCGTGTAGCAGATGACTACAGAATTCTGCACAGAAACCACCAACATAATCATCTTCCAACTCAGTTCTTTAAATCAGCGTGCGGTAAATATATTAAGCTGTAAACCAACGACCTTACAGCCACTAGACGTCTAATATCAAGCGGTACATATCTATCAACACATGACTTATAGATCTGATTTCCGACTAATGAAAATGCAGTACCCCGCTACCCCGTACCAGTCAGAACGCACTCCCCTGTTCCCCGTACCTCGGCTAGTTGACAGAATTGTTTTGGTGCGCTCAAGCATGAGGCCTGTAGTGGCTGTAAGAACGTTGCTGTAAACCTTATAGAAACCAGAAAGAGTTTTGAAAACACCTCAATGTGGTAAATGTCACTAATAGGGAACATCTACGTCAATAAAGTCAGTTTCGATCTCAGTGTGTATTTTTTGTATGAAAACAGACATGCTGTTCAAATCAGTCAAAGTGAAAATAATAGGTTAGTTGTAGCTAGAGGAAAGAACTCTAATAAATGAATTTATTACTGGTGTTCCCATTAATCTCTCCTTAAATTAGAATAATGTAGTCTACAAAGGTTAACAAGGATTACACGGGGCATGTTATGCTTAAGAATTTTAAAGGTAACATGAAGATGCATAATATCGATAAGCAAAGCAACTGCTGTGAATAACCATGCCAGTGTAACTTGAATCAACCTGCAATACTATCGATAAGATGAAATCTAAACCAGCTTCTTCAAATCCCACAGGTGAAGTGGAAAGCATCGACGACTGGAAGGAACTATACATTTACCGCGGCTACTCTTACTTCAGAGTGAAGACTATTATAAGATTTAGATGCCTCTTAAAGTAAATATGAGGGTGTAAGTTGTCTAGTCGCTTTGGATTTTATTTTGGGATGTTTTTTTTTACATTGGATTTCACATAAATATGAATAAAATGTCTAGTCGCTTTGGTATCTTCGGTGTATTATTACAAAATTATTATTATTATATTACTTTATTGCACTGGTGTACTGCTAGAAGAAAGTAACTTATTTATGGGCATGTTCAAGTGTTTTACCATAAAATTCAGATGTTTATGAGAAGATATTTATCATTCTTTTGAACAACATTTTTTTAATTTTAACCCTCAAGAGGCGAGACAAAAAAAATTAAGTAAAAATCACCATATGCACAATTTGCTATTCAGTTGTGTTCCGACTATCGTTACAGGCGCTTCTTGTTTTGTTTAACTGTTTTTTAATTGAGTCATTAGAGTAAACCGTAATGCCACGTATTCGGCACCATATGAGCATGGAAACTGCTTCATGAGCAGTGGTAATGCTGCAAGAGGGAGAGTCTCAACGAGCTGTAGCATTACGACTGGGAGTATCGAGGTGAGCTATCAGAAATGTGTGGGAACGCTACCAGGAGACTGGCAGTGTAGCTAGAAGACGTGGATCAGGAAGAACGCGATCCACAACTGTTCAAGAGGATCGATACCTTCGTTTGTCTGCCCGTCGAGAGCGCACCGTTACCGCCCGTACCTTACAAAACCGACTACGGCAAGCCACTGGTACACGGGTAAGCGATCAAACTATCCGCAACAGACTCCATGAAGATGGACAACGATCCGAATGCGTGTTATTCGCATTAAACTTACGAGGGCTCATCGTGCAGCTCGTTTAAGGTTTGCACGCGAACATTTGGATTGGACTATGGACAATTGGAGGACTGTACTCTTCACAGATGAGAGTAAAGTTAAGTTTTGCAGTGATGATAGACGCGTACGAGTGTGGAGAAGAGAAGGTGAACGTTTTACCGGCCCTTGTATCCACGAGACTGATCGGTTTGGGGGGCCCATTGTTATGGTGTGGGGTGGAATAAGTTTACTGGGTAAAACAGAGTTGGAAATTCTGAACGAGGGTACCGTAACTGCTGCCAGTGGTCCGGCCTAATATCATTCCCTTTTCATAACGAGTGGGCAACAATTTCATTTCTTATGCAAGATAATGCTCGCGCGCATACGGCTCGCCGAACCCAGAGGGCACTATCAGACGCCAATATCTCTGTTTTACCACGGCCAGCAATGAGCCCCGATCTCAACCCAATCGAATATTTGTGGGACCAATTGAAAAGAAGCCTCAAAGAAAATTACAGTGAAGTGCACAGTGAACAGGAGCTCATAAACGCGTTGAAAACCTGCTGGGAGCAAATACCCCAGGAAAACATTACCCATTTAATTGAAAGTGTCCCAAACAGACTCAGAGAGTGACTCGTAACCGAGGAGGACCCACCCGGTACTAAAGATACCCGTGTGACTAAACATGTTCATTTAAGTAAAAAAATTCAAAATTGTCAAGATCGCATGTTTTAGGGTTAATTAAATTTTTACATTTTTATGTGTATTTTTAAGGAAATTTTAGTTCTTTTCATCATTCGACTGGTTTAGACAATTAATAATACTTTACCCTCGAGACATCTATCCATAAAAAATAATTTTTTTTTATCAGTTTTCATTTTCGATGATAAAAACGAAGTGAGCCCTATTTTGTTTTGACTAGTTTATATTTCTATTTGGTTTTCTATTGAATTTTGTTTTTTTTAGTGCCTCACTACAAGTATACAATTATATTATAGCTCTCTAAGCCTTTTGTTAACATCTATTAAAACATATTGGAATGGACAATAAACAGTATTATTAACGTTTTTGTAACGAAAAACGAAAGCGCTATAAAATCGTGTAAAAGATCGTAATGTTAAAGTAAACAACTTTTATCGTTTCAACGTTAAAATAAACTGAATTTCACTAAATGGGATTATTTAATTGATTTTTTTTTGTAATAGTAATTCAAACATTAAATATAAGGTAACACGGAAAGTTCAATATTCTCTCTTTTGTTAGTTATAAGGTTTCATATATAATCTCTAGCATGTAACTATTTTTCTCTCCAATAAATAAATCAAAATTCAGTTTTTTATTCATATCCAAAAATCCATATAAAATAAAATATTAGAAGTAGAATCTGAAGCTGTGCTGTTTTCAAATTATTTTATTTAAAATGGCATCTAGCTAATGTGGTACAATTTCAGTTAACATATTCATGACGACAAGAGGGAAGGAGAGGCTGATCTACCACGACTACACGTACTACAAGCAGTCGAGAACGAAGAGTGGCTTCCGATGGGGCTGTACGAAGAACCGGTGGCACAAATGCAAGGCATACCTACACTTGGCAGATGACATGACCATAGTCAGAAGTAATATGGAGCACACACATACTCCTTTTAGTACTCCAGTGAGGAAAAGACAACGAAAAGATTTGCTTGATGAATAATTAAAAGTTGCACATAGTTCTTGTGTGAAAGTGAATGAACTATCTATTGGTTTTTGTAAGAGATGTGGACAGTCTGCTTCCGAATTGCTATCGTCATCTGTTTAAACGCGGTTTTTGTGCAGATCTGGCATCGTTTCATTCTTACTGCTATATTGTCAACATTCTCTTTACTACTGTGGTATCATTATCATTATTCTGGTACTATAGCTTCCCGATTACAACACCATTTAACTTCAGCTTTGGCTTATTTCCAGTCACTGCTTGGTTTACTAAGCTTGTCCTGATCTTCATTTCTCTTTTAGCCTCCATCATCATAATCATTTCATCGGAAGGACGTTCACCGTTGGACATAGGCCTCCCCAAGTGTCGAACGGTCTTATGCGTCTCACATTCACCGCATTCCCGTGACTCTCACCATCATCAGTCTACCTTATGAGCATTTCGATGTTGCATCTTCGGGTGTGCGGTCGCCACTCTAGAACCTTTCAGCCCCAACGACCATCCGTTTTACGAGCAATATGCTCTGCCTACTGCCACTTAAATTTGGCGATTCTTCGATTTTTAGCCTCAAACCTTCTTTATCCTGTTATTTCAAAACAGTCTTGCTGACCGAATTTAGACCTTGAATATAGTAATTTGTAATTCTCCAATTAAATTCGGTCAACACTGGTTTATTACATGCGTTTAGTGATTCGGCTGTGTACCACTGACTCAATGTTCCCACCTAACTTTATACCAAAGATTCAAATAAGTTTATTTTATGACATAGTTCTGGTTTCTATCTTCCTGAAATTGTCTTCCACTGCTAGTTATTCTCAAACATTATATACATTTTGGTCCAGTTTAGTTTGGGTATTATATTATAAATGTATCTTCTTTTTCTTTTCGTGTCGATGCTCTTAAATTATACTTATTCTGACCAATATTTGGTAACCTGTACAGCTCTATTGTTGGCCTTGTATAGATCCTGAAAACTGCAGGTGGTTATGCGAGATGGGCAGCATAGGTGGCGCATGTAGCTAATATCGGATTATGTTAGCAGCACAAAGGCTGTTCAGTGTTCATATCATATCCTAGATCTAATTCATACTTATCTGTTTTAATGTCTTACTCCTTATTTTTGGCTCAAATATTTTATTTATTGCTTTTAATTGTTCATAAATTGAAATCTGTCTCCTTAACATTGTCGTCCGATTAAATAATGAAGCTAGTTGTGTGATTTTTAAAATATAAAACGTCTGACTTTGGTGGGCGCGGTTATACAACGAGAGAGTAGGACGGAGAATATTGATTACAGGATTCGTCTAGTGCTATCCCTCTCATGCGTTTTATAACTGTGACTGCTACAAATGTTGGTGAATAGTATAAGTAATCTTCTACGGCATACGTAAGTAATAGAGCTTATTATTAATATGCAATGACATAAAATTGATTTTGTTTCATCGGTTTTTATGATAAGGTAATTGGAATAGAGGTGTTGCAATCAAGCTGTTTGGAGCGTTTCAGAACTTTTAAATAATATTAATGTTATATTTTTTTTTTCATTTCAAAACCATCGGGTTTTGTAAACGGGAACACTGTTACAGAGCATCGTAGCCTCCAAGAAAAGTCCGATTAATGCGTTTGTTCGATAGTTTGATTGCAATTATTTCTTTAATGATCTCATATTTGTAGAAAAGCCTAGTCAATAATACTCTAGTCCGTTAGTTAAAATAAGATAGAATTATATTCATAGATTATAAAAGCAAATAATACGTACTTAGTATTATTTGTGCATCGCACCGTAATAAATGCCCTCGCAATGGCGAAAACTTTTTGAAACATTTGGATTTTCCAATAACCAAATGTTTCTTTGCTTAGCTTTAAAAAAAGACTTTATATGTTTTAATTGGCTCTGCTAGTTTAAATAAAGTAAATAAAGAACTCATTGATCATTCAGAAAAACTCATCTTTCTAAAAATTCTTTATTAGTGATCGATGAGTAACCGAAAATCGCTATAAATTACATGGTACAAGTATAGACGTAGTTGGGATACCTCTGACATCAAAGTTACTAGCAAGATTAACTACGATCTGGAGTACCTAACCATAGAAAAAAAAAACAGTTTACCTCTACTTAGGGTAGGTACCTACCTACACTAGTTAGCTTTGAAAAAAATTATACCGTCGGCCAGTGTAAGATAGATGTAATATTAATTTCAGTAACCGGTATAAAAAGGTTCCTTAAAAATAATGAAGATTGTAGATAACAAAAAAAGAACAGGTATTTTTCATACTGGCTTGGAACCCAGGTGCTGAGTAATATTTTTTTTACTCAAAATTGGTATCAACACATTAGGTCGACTTTGAGTTTAGGGCATAGAAAAGTATGAAATCTATGCTCAAAAATAAAATAAAAAAAAGCACCACTGTTAAGCACACGCAATGTTTTATCACTAACACCAGTTAAATTATATAAATAGTAGAACTTAATTACAAATTAATTTCATTCAGTGAGTGCAAAATTTTAAGGTTAATTATTTGGTATTACCGAAATGTAAACAATAATTCATGATCTCATTATTTTTAAAAATAAAAAGTTGCATTTATGTTGAAAATTTTTGTTTTTCATTAAGCGCAGTACGTACCTAAGTATCAAAATTTTGTGTATTTTATTCACAATATCTTAGAGTACTGTAGGTCGCACGTCAGTGGTAACAACACCAGTATGAACTGGCCTCTTGCTCTATTATAACTCCATACTAAGCTAGGCCATGACGTCTTAAAATGTCAGTCGTGCGAGCGAGAAAGAGGGATGGAGCTGTACATCCTATATAACATCCTATCAGCATCATCATCTCTTTAACAGTTCAGCTTAGGTCGTAAAATGGATCGCGTTAAGAGCTTGTAGTAGGGCTGGTCAAGCTCAAAGTGTTACAACCGACTTGCGGCTTACTGACTTTTGTGGCTAACATCTTATTTGTGATGAATTTGTCTATAAATAACTGTAAAGGAAAGCCATACACGCTAAGGTATCATATCTGACAAGTTTGCCTGTACTATTTAGTTGTACAGGTAAACTGGAACGTGTATATTGCACAACTGTGCAGGTTTCCACACAAGCTTACCTGACAGGTATAACTGTCCAGGCAAACCTGTCAGATACACCCTAACGTGTATGGCTGGCTTACAATCATCCTTTCTACCTTGCTATCCAGAACTAATATTGCTAAAATATCTGGTCTGATATGATCCGCAGCGCAGTACATTACCCTGGACCGCGGCTCCAAGCTTCTGATGATAAACGGCTTCTCCTTCTTTAGGAGTGGAAGTATCCGTAAGGGAGGGTCCCGATACAGCTGTTCTTCATCGTGTACAAAAAACTGTAAGGCTTTTGCGCACATCTCTGCTGAGGATGACATCATTAAATCAAATTTGGAACACAATCATACACCATGCAAATATGTGCCGATCGGAGGCGGGAAATTTGTTAAAGTTTAATTTAAATGTGCCATCAAAGACACTTCCGCCTAACCACCGCTAAGTTCATTTTTGCTCGCACTCGAAACAGAAACTTCAAAGGGTTCGGTTTAGCGCCGCGCCGCAGGATTCAAGCGAATTTTTTTTTAAGTGATCAGGCTGAAATTACCGCGATGGCACACTAATAGTTATTGTATAAAATAAAATACAAATTCATTAAATTTCGGAACTTAGTATTTCTCGTTATGTTTCTTTGTTTGAAACGACTTCTTGATATAAATATAGCAAAACCGCTATATGTATAAGTGCCTAAAATTTTGATTTCCCTCAATTTTTCCTAGATCCCATCATCAGAACTGGATTTTGATAAAAATGGGAAAAATCTGGAAGTAAGGTATGCACGTATGAAAAAGTAATAGTGTTTGTTTTTATGTAATTGACTGTAAATACAAATAAATGTAATTTATTTCCATTTTTTCTTTGAAAATTGAAACTCAATGCGTAGCTGTACCACGCCAGATCCACATGGCCACGAAAAGATCGCTCATAGTGCTAAATGCATTTGATATGAACAAAACTATATAAATTTAAAATTTGGGTAAAATTGTGATTTGTTTGTTGTAATTTTAAACGTAGTCCTAAGCGATATTTACTTGGGCTAATATCATTATTAGCCTTAAGGATTTATGTCCTTGATAGAATAATTCGTTGTAGATAATGTAGGTACATAATTTATTTAAGTTACGCCTTGCAATTAAATTTTAAGTCTGAATAATAAATAATTTATTTAAAGTAACACTCGATTTTGGTAATTTATTTGGTAATTTAATGACTTTTTTCCATGGGAAATCATAAGTTATCTCCCGGTCTGAGTGGAGCGAGGGGAGTCTCAGACTTTTATTGACCAAAACCTAGTAGTATTTCTTCAGATCACTGCAGACCAACCTTTGCTAGGATCACTGTATCTCTTTCAAACAATCTGTAACCCTTTTAGGCAACCCTGTCAATCTTTGAAGCGTAAGTTGAACTCACAAGCCGTCGACCCGAGCTTGGTTCTTACCTGACAGTGAGCTACCCTTTGCTCGCCGTCCATAAGACTATGCATATTTGCATTGCTGTGTAATATTTGGTTCAATTGAGTTAATCTATAACTGTTGAGGTGGTCACCTTTTCGGTACAGACACACGGCATTTTGTACTTTTGTTATTTTTGACTTTGTGATTGTAACCGTTTCGATGTTTCTGTCCCGAATTCTATACAACGATATTATGTGATGAGTGATGACGCTATTGTTTGTGCAAGGTACTTCATTAATTGTGTTTATTCAATTTACAGCGAAGTACATAACTTTAGAGAAAGGAAAATCTAAATTGTTAATCATCAACGGGTACAGCTTCTCAAAGAACAGTCGCATGTCTAAAGGTGGCAGTCGATACTCCTGTTCCAGCTATCTGTCTACAGATTGTAAGGCGTACGCCCACGTTACTGCCGAAGACATAATCATCAAGAGCAACACGGAGCATAACCATGACCCACCGAACTTTTATCAGATGAAGGATGGAACGTATATGAGAATAAGTTCTGGTAGAAGGACTAATAACATTTTTTGAAAAGCAGTTGTATTGAGTCACTCGGCAGGCAGGCAACCACATTTTGCTAATAATGCTTAGAGGGATAAGCCTGCTGCACTGTCCACAACTAGTGAAACTTTTGAATGCCAGAATCAAGAGTCACAAAAAAAAGTGTCAAATCAAGAAAGCTCGTATAATTTTGGAGTAATGATTGGCAAAACTTGAATAAATGAATGATAATTAAGGTTGTGCGTCTCAATTATAATTGAAAAAAAGAAAAAAAAAACAAATACAAAAAAAAATAATAAGTAAGTAAAAAAAAGAAAAGAAAAAAAAGAAACAAAAAAAATAAAAAACAGAAAAAAAAAAGTAAAATATAAATTTAAAAAGAAAGAATATAAATAGAAAAAGAATAGAATAGAAGAGTAGAATAGTTCTTACTTTTCTTGTAAACATTGAATATTTAATACGACTTAGTTAGAGATAGCAACTTGATACTTATGTTGTAGATTAATAGGTTATAGAGTAAATAGCAAGTAAAAGCTGATTGCAGGGCAAGAGCTAAGTCTGGTTAGCTTAGCTTAGCTCAAGTAGCTGATGATATTTTGCTCATCTCGCTCAGCTGCAGTGCTAAGGTTGTCACCCTTTCGGTACGGTACGGGCACGCTTGGTGCATTCTGTACTTCTATTTCTTTGTGTTTGTAACAGTATTTCTATTCTGTACAACGATATTATGTGATGACGATATTGTTTATACAAGGTACATCAATAATTTTGCTAATTCAATTCACAGCAAAGTACATAAATATAAGGAAAGGAAAATCTAAGCTCTTAATCATCAACGAGTACAGCTTCTCAAGAAACAATCCCATGTCTAAAGGTGGCACTCGATACTCGTGTTCTAGCTATCTATCTACGTATTGCAAAGCGTACGCCCATGTTACTGCCGAAGACATAATCATCAAGAGTAACACAGTGCACAACCATGACCCTCCAAGCTTTTTTAAGATGAAGGATGGAACGTACATAAAGATAAAATCTGATGGGAGGACTAATAAAAACTAAAAACAAAAGCAGTTGTATTGAATATATGTATTTATATACTCAATAATACACCGCTAAATTTTAATCGTTTTAATCCCGTGACGGGTCGATCCGATAACTGAAACTCTATCGATTTGTAAAGATAAAATTAAAAAATAAAGTAACTTTTTTTCAAAACTCGTATTAATTTACGCATGTACGAAATTAATTTCTTTAAGAAAACGTCACTTGAGCGAGCCCAATGACCTCTAGGTAGTTTGTACGCAACGCCGACTACTACCTACGGGTCATTGGACTCGCTCAGCTGACGTTTTCTTAAAGAAATTAATTTATCTTTACAAATCGATAGTGTTTCTTGTACCGGATCGACCCTCCACGGGATGAAAAAGTATAAAATTTAACGGTGTATATGCCTGTAGGCAGACAATCACATTTTGCTAGTAATGCAAAGGAAGGAGGAATAAGCCTGCCACACTGTCCACAACTAGTGAAACTTGTGAAAGCCTTATGTATATTCTACTGCATAGGCTATTTCACACACAGTGAAGAAGCCTCAGAAAGTAAGCGCCTAGCAGAAAAACTAAATGGGTCTGAAAGTAACTTGATTTACATTTTAGTGTACTTGTCTATTTACTGAAGAAATGTGTGTTTATGTTATCATAAATAAATGAATGATAATTAATGTTGTACGTCTCAATTAAAATAAACGTAGAATAATTAACACGAACTAATAGTTCTCACTTTTCTTGTAGATTAATAGGTTATGGAATAGCAGGCAAAAGCCGACAGCAGACTAAAAACTAAGTCTGATTAGTTTAGCTTAGCTCACGTAGCTGGTATAATTTTGCGCAGCTCATTAGCTCAGCTCGTAAAGCTGAGGTAATTTACCTTAGCTCCCAAAGTTGAGTTAATTTAGCCTAGCTCGTAAAGCTGAAGTAATTTACCTTAGCTCCCAAAGTTGAGCTAATTTAGATTAGCTCGTAAAGCTGAGGTAATTTACCTTAGCTCCCATAGTTGAGTTAATTTAGCTTAGCTCGCATACCTGAGGTAATTTAACTTAGTTTACATATCTAAAGAGGTAATTTTTCGTACAATGTTTGTAAAACGCGACCCGTGTAAATCTAATTTCGTTTTTCCTGATGATCTGCAACCAAGGTCATGTTTTTCAACATACAGTGCAGAATAACTATCTATACCCGTATATGGTGAGAGTTTGTTTTTTCTTCTAGGTAGGTGCTGTTACCTACTTCTGGATTTGTTAAAACAAATATCGTATAATAATATCTTAATTCAATTTGCAGCAAAATACATTTATTTAGAAAAAGGAAAATCCAGGCTCCTAATGATTAATGACTTCAGCTTCTCAAAGAACAGCCGGACAGCCAAAGGTGGTACTCGATATGCATGTTCCAGCTTATCTGTAACGCAGTGTAAGGCATTCGCCCATGTCACTGCAGAAGACGTCATTATCAAGAGTAACCTAGAACACAACCACGAACATCCAAAATTTTTTAAGTTGCCTGATGGAACGTACATGAAACTTAATCCTGGAAGAAAATGGAAAAGTAATTAGTTAGATGAATAGTTTAAATGATAACAGAATAGTTTCCCATAAGTGAAACAGAGGCTGAAAACCGCTATAAGTTACGGTACAAGTAGCGACGTATTTTGGTTACGGGTAAACTTAGGGTCACCGCTGTCTTGGATAACGAAGATAAAAAAATATTACCTCTATTTTGGTTATCATTTAACTAACGGTAAACCTACACGTGCCACACAAAGGTCATTTTTACCCGACTGCAAAAAGGGTTATGTTTCTCTTATTTCAGTAGGTAACCGGAATAAAGTTGGTTGTACTAACTCCAATTTTATTTGTTTTTATTTTGCTTTCAAAATATAAGACAATAAAGGCACTGCAAAAAAGCAAACATACCGGTTTTGGTCCTCGGTTAAAAGTCCGTTCGTTGAATTAGTGCCGCACTTTGCAAGCTGCGGCGTGCCATGATCATGAGCCATCAAGCCTCTGAATATCTAAAAAAATTGTTGATATCTCATAGCTGTTAAAATGAATGAAATTACTTGAGATGAATGTATCAATCTATATTTTAAATTATTTTTGTTTTATTTACAACATACATTATGTGATCGTACATAAAAAAAATAGTTAAATATTAACTAAACTATTTATACTAAAACCTAACTAAATACATAATGTACATAAATAAAATATAAAAATACTCACTCAGGCGTCGAAGTATTCTTCCACATCGCTGTTATCCGGAAATGTGCCCAGAAGACTGGCAGCATTGCCACGTTGAATGGCACTGCTAATTCTTTGAGCGAAGAACGAGCCAGCTCTCTGGTCTGGCCTCTGGTGGTGGTTTTTGTTTTAGTTTTTAAATCTGTATTTTTGTCTTTTATGTTCTTCAGTGTTTAAATAGTGTAATTGGTCCTTGTCTCAGCACCGTAAGTCATGATGGGTGGAACACACTCACGTGTGTTCCGCCCAATTTTATGTTTTTCTTTTTTTATTTATTAATTTTTATTGGTTATGTTTCAATATCCTGTTTTTTTTTTTCGTTAGCTTTTAATTGTTTATTTTATTTTGTGCATACCTATTATAGTAAGGGTAAACCAACTAGACGTCTAAATATATGAGATTTTTGTTTCATCCTTTGTTGTAGATCCTAAATAAATAAATACTGTAAATAACATAGGTAAAACTTTATGATATTTTATTATTAAAGACTAACAAATTTAATTTGTTTTGTCTTTTTCGTCGCGAATTGTTCCACGAGATCCCAAAAATATCTTTAAACTACAAGAATACTTTGCTACAGTGATAGCCAGGTCTGAATAAAAATATTGCTGATTTATTTGCTAAGAGTTTTCGAGCCACGCTAGAGTATACCTGACAGGTTTGCCTGCACAGTTATACCTGTTAGGTGACCTTGTAAGGAATCCTGCACAGGTGTGAAACATACACGGTCCGGTTTATGTTGCCTGCCCACGTCCGATAATCAGTGACAAATTTTTTGTGGGAGAAAAATAGAACACACTGATAGCAATAGTGCAACGCACACGTCCTACAAAAAGTTGGTCAGAAATATACAGAACAATGTTACAAATATACAAAATCGGCCCGATTATCTGTCCTACAAAAAGTCTGACGTGGGCGGGCAGCCTTACTTGTACAAGCAAACCTGTCAAGTATACTCTAACGTGTATGGCAGCCATAAGATCAACTGCAGACTAAGAGCTAAGCTAGTTTTCAATAGAAAGGTAATTTTTCATATTACTTACTTGCTTAAGATCATAAATGTCGCTTAGTTGGGGCAAAAGGCGTCTATAGTAGTCACCCATCGCGACCGGTTTTGAGCTTCATGCTCCAAGTAATTCCGATGTCCGTCGCTTCTGCTAACACCGTGCGTCGCCGGATTTGCCAAGAACGCCCATGCTTCCATATTTTCTTGAGAATTCCAATCCAGGCCTGTTTACGTTTGTGATCGGAATCCCTCCGAAGCGTGCGACCAATCCGTCTTCATCTTCACTTACGACGTTTGATCGGGCTATCGTGATTTCTCTAAGGATTTTATGTTAGAGATGGTCTCGGGTCAGTATTTTTTTTTGTACGTACGTTGTGGTCTACTCATCGATTTTGCGAAATAAGCTTAAATAAAAACTAGCTTAGCTCTTGATCTACTAACAGCTTTAGGGTGTTTTTAATATCGTGCGGTTTTGATCACGCATGCGGGATAACACGCGTAACCCCCGCAAATGTCCATTTCATACAAGTATTTACGCGTGGAATACGCACGCGGAACACGCTTTTTTATTTTGAAATGTTCTGCATGCGATGCAAACCATGCGTGATTCAATCCGCACGATATTAAAAACACCTTCAGGTAAGTATTATAAAATATATTGCTGGCAGCTTATTGCAATCACAAATTGCAGTAAAATAACTGGTTTTGAAGCACCTTTACTAAAAATGTGTGTTTAGTTTCAGCAAAATTTATAACTCTGGACCGAGGAAATTCCTGGAGGAATAAGTTGCTACTGTTCAACGGTTACACTTTCTCTAAAAATAATACTAACGCTATAGGCGTTACCAGGTTCAAGTGTTCTTGCGCTACTTCCAAGAGGTGCAAGGCATACGCTCATATCACTCCTAATGGCTTCATCATCAAATATGACACCAAACATAATCACGAACCTCTGAAATATAACCAGTTGCGTAATGGTCGGTATCAGAAGATGTAGATCATTAAATTTTCGAATCCGTGTAGTATTTAGGCTCCCATAGAAAGGCACAATGCTAAGAGCAGAACACTGACCTATACTATTAACCACACTGAACTGGCGGCTGTCAAAGTGCTTTTGTGCCCGTTTGATATTCGCCATTTTGGCGCTGTTGGTCGTAGCGAGTGTTGGCGAGTGTCTACGGTACTAAAACTAATAATTTCGCGCCACTTGCAATATACACATGATCTAATTTTTATAGATTTTATATAATTCGAGAAGCAAGAATAACACGGAATTTGAACGAAATTAATTCAAAACGCAAAAATACTTCCGATTACTGAACACTTCTCTGCAGCCATTTGCTTTATAAGTCAGAATTAGTTCTCTGGACGCTCGCAAGTGGCGCTTCAAAAAGGCACAAAAAATTAGCTGTCAAACATATGGATCAGCCGGTGGTATATTATAGTAGAATAGAACTACTAGTGGAATAGAACAACCAGGTTGTGTTGGCATATGGCACTGTGCATCAACATTTTGTCCTTCGGACATAATCCATTGAGCCATTTTGAGAAATTGGACATCGCATTGTTGCATCGTGCCTGATGGTGGTAAGCCTTTGGTGTTTTTTATTTAGTAGGAATGTTATGGATTTAATATTTCGGATCTAGGCACGAATATGAATATAGGTATATTATTAAAAAAATCCTCCCAATGACATCCCCCGCCCTTGGTTGGAGCAGATTTGTAATTGGCACACACAGGTTAACCACATGGATATACAAATGGGTAGATACGGTTAGCATATTATAATCAGCTTTATAATGTTCCACTGCTAGTACTCAAGCCTCCTCTTTAAGAGTAGGAGTGGGTCATAATCCACCATGCGGGCACAGTGTGGATTGGTGGATGTCACGTGTCTTTGAATTTTTAGTTCTAAGCAGTGCTGGTTTCCTTACGATGTTTTCCTTCACCATTTTGATGATATAAATTACACAAAATAATGCGCCTGCCTGAGTTTAAACTCGCAACCCGTATAGGTTACGAATATGATTTCTTTCGGATTACCTATTAAATTTCGAATTGTTTTGATTACGGACATCTATAAAAAAATAAGGAATTTTAAAAGTAAAAGTAGGTAAATGACTTAATATAATTTTAATTTCCCTTTTTTGCAAATTATCATTTATTTACTATACTCATAATCTAATTTTAAATTCCGCTTCTATCCAAAATATAATATCCGAAATTAATAGAAACTTTTTATAGCGAATGCGGATAAATTTTAATATCGAATGTCTGATTACGATGTTTCGATTACGGAGATCCATAACATTCCTAGTTTATTTGAAGTAAAAATCCATTTATTCGTCAAAGACATAATTCAACAATAGTTTTCTTGAAGTAGGTTACATTCAATACAAGTTTTACCAGTTTAACTTTTACGCACGTTATTTTTAGACATAGTAACATAATCTAGTCATAATATGCAATATAAAAATAACACACTAGTCTTATCCAAGTTTTTCAATCATAAAAATAATAACGTTTATTTATTTATGTAGTAAAGTATATTATTAGGAAAACAGGTTACATATACTTATCTAAGATTAATGTTCTAATAAACATTTTGATATCTGTGCATTTACATACATTCGGGATTCGGAGAGGCGAAGAAATTGATGTCGAATATTACCTAATTCACTTACAGTCTACTTACTACATTCTACAAAATAGGTATTTCATATTTATTACATTCCATGGTGTTTTCGATATGGATAAATAAAAATGCAGAAAATAATACGCGATAGCGTTTTATTTTAAGAAACATCGAGTGAATTTTATATATAGGTAAAATTTGGTAAAATATTTAAAACTTGACGCGAAAATAAAAAGATGTCGTCAACAGAGTCTTTCTTCCTCTAAACGTAGCCATACACGCTAGGGTTATACCTGACCGATTTGCCTGTACAGTTGAGTTTTACAGGTAAACCGGAGCGTGTATGTTGCACAACTGTGCGGGTTTCCACACAAGCTTACCTGACAGATATAACTGTGCAGGCAAATCTGTCAGGTACACCCTAACGTATATGGCTACCTTAACAGTTTTTAAAACTTACAGCAAAATACATAACACTGAACCGAGGACATAAGCTGCTTATGTTTAAAGGCTACAGTTTCTCAAAAAGCGTCACTTCCAGAATCGGTGTTTCCAGATACAAGTGCTCCTTTGCTTGCACCCAGAAATGCAAGGCCCACGTCTATGTTACCGCAGATGAGGAAATCGTCAAATATGATGCCACGCATAATCATAAACCTCTGCAATATGCGCCTTTGGGTAACGGTCGGTACTACAAAGTACGAAAAGATACGCAAACTGGATTTTTTCCGAAAAATTTCATTAGTGATTGACAAATTTCAATTTGAGGTGAAAAACTATGTTTTACTTAAATGTGAACTTTAAATTTATATTCTAAATAAAATTAAAATTTTGTGATTTCATGGAGCGAAATTAAAACGAGTCTATATAGGGTGACTGGCAATTAGTGTCCGATACTTAAACACGTGATTGTGCTCATGATAACAAACAATTTTTATTATGGGAGCAAAGCCGAAATCGCGAAAAAAATATCAGCTGTTCAGTACATTAGGCAAACATAAATGTACTGAAAAGCTGATTTCTTTTCGTGATTTCAGGTTTGTTCCCATAGTAAAAGTTGTTGGTTATCATGAGCACAATCACATGTTTAAGTATCGTACACTAATTACCAGTCACCCTATGTATTAATTTTATAATTGTCATATTTTTTTATTCTTACGCTCATAATTGACTACTATCTCACCACCTTATGTTAAGCGATGATGTGGTCAATAATGGACAACGTCCGCCTAGATATAACCTTCATTTTAATATTTTTTTAATAAAGACTAGGATATTGTTGTCCTTGCTAGCTATTACGGTTCTAGTAAAACAAATCTCTGACAGACAGAAAGCTGTCCATAGGTTTTGTAAAAGAGTTCCTTAAGACCAGAAAAGGCCATAAGGTGTGTAGACAACCGAAGCCGCCGGAACCGCCAGCACGAACCCGGCGCGAGCTAGCGGACCAATACGCGGGCCCTACGCCCAGTGCAGCGCGCGGGGCCGGCGGCTTCGGCACAAAATAGATAGGTACAGAAGTCAATCTATATACTCGTACAAAAAGCGCTCGAGCAACACACACATGGACACCGCTCACGGACACAATGTCTCGGTCCCGTCTCGGATCACTCGTCGAACAGTTCCGGCTCAAACGCTCATTAGTGTGCGTCCACTGAGCGTAGGTATAAAAAGTGAAGTACATACATGAGATTGTCTTCTGTACCTATCTATTTTGTGGCTTCGGTGTGTAGACACCTATAGGTGAGTACGTACCTTTTTTTAATTGATGTAAACTAGGGCTTGACTGCCATTCCACCTGATGGAAAGCGGTGATGCAATCGTTAATGGTACGACTAGGTAGCGACTGTACTATACGTTCAGTTATTCACTCATTCGACGAAAGATTAAAAAAATATAATTATACTAGCCCGACAGATATTGTCCCGTCAGAAAAATGGTTTTTCGTCAGAAAAAAAAAATGAGAACCTGATTCCAGCGCTACCTACCAGGTTCAATTTTATTTTCAAACTATCCAAAGACCCACTTAAATATGCATAGTTTCATCTAAATCGGTTGAGCCGCTTAGGAGAAGTTAGGTGAGAAACACGTATAGAAGAATTCTATTCGTAAAGATTAGACTTAAAACCTTTAATCGTAGTACCTACCCAACCTGGCAAAGTGGGGGATTATAGACCCCGTTGACACCCAGTGCGAGTGCGGTGCTCGTGGGCCTCATGTCTGCTATTACAATAGTGTCAGAATAGTCTATCATTGATTTCATAATTCTTGATTTTGACAAGTTTTAGTAATCTACTAATATAATGGCGTCATTATGACTTTCCTATGGTCAACCACTGACACTTCATTGAAAGAAATGGCATAGAATGGTAATCTCATACATAATGACAAATGAATATCTGACGTATGCGGTAATCTGCAAAAATTTTGACAGTTCCTTTGGTCAATGACCTACCATTACGACATCATTACGCAATAATTAGTGCTTTTAATAAGCGATATTGTCGTTCTACCACAATTCTATTACAAGACCAATGACCGATCATTATGAATTAGCAGATTACAAACTTTTAGCAAAATGACAATGGGATCGTGTTGGAATGACGAATTTATAAAAATAGCAGACTTAGGCCCCTGACCAGATGATGGCCCACTTATCAGAGTGCCCAAAGTGTCCCTACACCTGCACTTTGGAGGACCTGAAAACGCCACTGGCGCCGCTATAAACGTGGCCCAACCTACGGGGCGCAAAAACTTTGATGAAAAAGAAAACCATCGATACGAGAAGAAGAAATAATTGTATGTAAAGTCTGTCTAAAAAGTCAAACGACTTGGGATTTTTTGAAGGAAATAAAAAATCTGTTGTTGGCAATCACAATTTTAGTTGTCATTTACTTGTTTCTTGAGATGACGATAGTTCTACAACAGATGTTGATCGTAACATGGCTAGTGATGACGAATCAATAAGCGAAGTAGAATATTTAAAATCGGATATCTCTTGCGATTCCAGATTCATGTTATTACTTTAGACTTACTTATGACGCTATTATATCTTTGCAAAGGGGAATTATAAAACGAGCGACTAAAAAAAAAACTTAGCGACTGATGATGAGATACTGTTTTAATAACTTGAGCGGTATGAATTTGAGTAAGCGACACATTAACTAAACTAACATCAAATATTGATTAACAATAAAATCCAGAACGAGCTTACTAAAAGAGGGTTATTGAAATCCTAGTTAAACGATTAAATTAGTATGTGAGCGACTAAAATAATAAGTGAGCGACTAGAAATAAAAATGAGGTTTTAAATAAGGAATTTACGCTAGCAAATGTTTTCATCATTGTCTAATTATCTAGTCGCAGGTAGATTCATCATTTGAACTGGGTGAAATAGGTTAGGTTAGGTTAGAACTGTGACCTACCGCGCGTGAGCCGAGTGAGCGAAGCGAGCGGTGCCGCGGCAGCGGCTGGCGAACGCTACGACCAAGTTGCTCGCAGATTTTATTTCACCATTTTTTAATTATTCGGGTTTTCGCAATATCCGGATTATCAAATTACCTTGTGACATACATAATACATAAATATCGGTATTTAGGACATTCGATACTGTGTACATTTATATTTAGGACATTCGAAACACTTCATTTAAGATAAAATGCCGCTCAGTATAAATAAATCATTGGCCAAATATTGAAAAAAATGTAAGACGTTGACACACAAACAAATATTAGGTCGCTCAAATATTATTAAGCTTCTCATTTTGTATTTTAAGTAACTCAAATAAAGTTTCTAAGTCGCTGTTCTATTGATTTCTCGTCACTCGCAGTCAGTCGCTCACTTATTATTTCTATAACCCAAAATAATTATTTTTGTCACTTAAAATTTTAATTTACAGTCACTCGTTTAAATACTACCCCTTTGCAAAGGTACTTTTTTAATAAGAATATCATTAAAGACATTGAAATAGGTATATTATAAAAAAAAAACTTTTGCAATACTGAATCATTTAAAAATTACTTTTTATAAGGTTCTTCTATTAGTACAAGAAATACGAGGAAGAAACATATTAAGCAAGAAAAGAAGGGGCTGTGATGAAAATGCGGAAATACTGCGCGAGATGTTATAAGATAAATGCACAAATAGTTGACAGGATATTTGCCAGAAAAAAGACCAAGCAAGTTGTAACTTACTGTGAATTCAATGCCCAAATGAACCCCATTTTTGTCTAGAATGTTATAATATTGAACATAAACATTAATTATTATTATCTCTTTTGTTTGTTAACGTGTTTGTATTCCCCAAAATATTTGATTACCTCAGTAAATAATAAAATTTAAAAATATCATTGTGTTCCTTTCATTTTCCAAAAAAAAAAACTTGATAACTTTTGTTCTACATGCCAGGCCATGTTGAATATGTCTTGCTTGGGGCCATGTCAGTCATTTCTAATAGAAAAGAACACTAGACGTGCCAGACGGCACACAATGGTCTTTTGAATTTGATGCCTTCGGTGTCATTCACCGGTGACTGACATGGCAGTTAACGTGTTGAAGAAACAAATAGTTACATTCTAAAAAAAACTTGCAATACTAAATAATTTAAAAATACTTTTTATAAGGTTCTTTTAGTAGTAAACAATGATCAAGATCTCCTAATGAACCTTGATTATGGAACCAGTGTTGACTACATCAGATTTCATTTTGCCCTAATGATTACCCAAGTCGTTTGACTGTTTAGACAGACTATACGTTGGTTATTGTGGTTGGACGGTTAGAAGGTTTTTGTGTAAAGTTGATATTCATGACTGTATCAAACATTTTGTAGTAAAATCCGTGTTCACAAAATTCCAGCCCACTATATAGTTTTGGACCGTGGAAGCAAGCTGCTGTTGTACAACGGCTACAGTTTCTCGAAGGGTAGCACTAACACCCTCGGTGTCACCAGATACGCCTGTTCCTGTGCTTCCACCAGGCGTTGCAGAGCATACGTCCACGTCTCCGCGGATAATGTGGTCATCAAACGTGATGCAGCCGTTCATGATCACGAACCTCTTCGATATGCGCGGTTGAATAATGGTCTTTATTGCAGATTGAAAATGTGAAAATTTATAGATACGCCCGTTTTAATTTATTGAATATTATGTACGCGACTGCAAATAATTATTAAAATATATTTTTTTTTCTTTTAGCTAATTACAAGTCCACACGTATTATAGCGTCAGACTTAAAATATTGAGAAGTGAGCATAAAACTTAAGTATTAAAGGGTAATATCAAATCAAATAGTTTTATTGACACACAGTTATTTTACACAGCATTTGAAGAAATCAATATAACAGAAGTCACTGTCTTCTCCCTTTAGTGCTGCGCTTAAATATAGTCGAAAAGACTCGTCCTTAAATGTAATTAAAAAACAAAAGTGAGAAAAAATAACATGCTTAAAAATAAGCAGTAAAATATTTATAAAAATATACTAAAAAGAAAAGAAAATAACAAAAAGTTAAGCTAATAGTGAGTTTGCGTTTGAGTGTGAGTGATATTTTTGCCATAAAAGTTTTTCTTTCAGTCTGTGAATAGTTAAGTGTTTGGTGCCATATTTTTGAACCTCAAATGATACTAAGATACTTGTAAGCTTTGCGCGAATTTAATGTTATTCATTGGAGTTAAAGAAATAACTTTTTTTTAAGGATCCCCGAATAAACAGTTTTTCCTGTACATAAAGGAAGGTTCATTTTCAATGCCATGCCAAGATATTGAGGTGATTCCGGGTCTAATTGAAGTAGTGGATACCGTCGGTGATGTTGATGATGGTGATACACAACCGTCAACCTCTGCTTTGCTCACTGACATTTCTAATAATGTAGTGCCATCGACAAGCTTTCACCGAATGAAAACCGACGGTGGTATGAGCTCTGAGGAAGATTTATCATCATCAGACAAAGATGAAGACTCTACAGATCTTGAATTAGAAAAACGAAGACCAGTGTTTATACCAAAATCAGATAGATCACCTATCGATTGCCTGGAAAATATGTCAGGAAACGAAATGATTCAATTGCTAAACAATACTCCCTTAGATATCCAGCCAGAGCTAGGACCTCAAATTTCTGTAACGAAGAATCGTAAAAGAGCTTTAAATAAATTAAATTGGAAATGCAATTTAAGAAAAGAAGGCGTAATCACAGGAAAATCATATATTTCTAAGAAAGGAAAACTTGTTCCAAAAAAGAAGATCAAACCAGTATGTACTTGCAGAATGAAATGTAGTGAACGTATAGACGAAACTGTCAGACAAGTTATTTATCAGAAGTATTACGCGGAAGACATGACATGGGATTTAAAAAGACAATTTATAATATCTCGAGTCACAGAAGTTCAAACTGTTAGATCCAAACGACGAGATTCTGACCAACCACCTAAAAGAGAATACACGTTATATTACACATTTTTAATTGATGAAAAAGTAGAAAGGGTTTGCAAAAAGTTTTTTCTGAATACTTTGGCTATATCAGAAACTGTTGTGAGAAACGCTATTAAGAAATCTTCACAAGGATTTGTTCAAGAAGATAGACGAGGAAGACATCCACCGCCTAATAAGACAGCAGATATCGTAAAAGAAACAGTACGAAAACATATTGCAAAGGTATCAAGATATGAGAGCCATTATAGTCGAAACAGAACAGAAAGACAGTATCTTGGAAGCCACCTGAATATTGATAAATTATATTCCTTGTACGTCGAGTTCTGTGCTGAAGAGGGTATTCTGAAAGAGAATATAGCCAAAGCATGGTTATACAGACATATTTTTAATACAGAGTTTAATCTCGGTTTTAGTCCTCCTACTAATGATACTTGTGATGATTGTGAAATGTTTGCTATCTAATACAAAAACATCACAGATGAAACTGAAAAAAATAATATAATAAATAACATCTTGAAGAATGCAATCTACGATACAGTTTGAAATGATTTGATAAAGTTGCAGTTATTGCAAGCCACGGTCCCAAGAAATGCTGATAGTAGACCCTCAAAAATGTTCACCCCAGGCCCCATTTAACTAATAAAGTTTCTACTACAGAAAGTTGTAGACTTTTAACTTCACAATCATGTATTCAGTACCCAAAGGAAGTTGGTGTTGGTGTGCAACGGATTATCAGCTTCCTTTGTGTACAGAAAAAGTCTATTGAGGAAGAGTACCATATTCTGCCATAGTATGAATGTTTTACAAAACTACTTTTGACCAGGAAACTTTCGAAGACGAAACAAATTCATACGAAATAAACGAAGAGGATTTTCTATGCCCACGCCGAAACCTCAAAAACTCAAAAACCCATTTCGAGCCTCGAACACAACGATTTACAAAAATAATTGCAATGGATTCTAGCATGTTCCATGACTATTATATAGACAGAAATCTTCAATTTGCAGATGTGTCTTAGGTACTTACCTAGTGTGCGAGTAGCTGTTTTGGTTATTAAAAATAAATAATATTTCGATTTTCAATTTTGTGAAATAACTTTTGTTTAATTTTATTGGTAAACCCTTCTCAAATTCTGGATTAATTCCATAATGCTACATACAGTTATGAGACATAATGTTTTAGTTGCCAAACTTCAACAACATTTTCAAGTTTTATTTAGAGGTAAACTATAATAGTATTACTATTATTTTATATCTAACCTGAACTAGAATAAGCCTGCACCCACGGAACAGTAAAAACAGTGGAGGTAGCTTGAGAAAATGTTTGTTCCAGAACCGGTGTCGCCAAACTCATACATTTACAATTTACTCTTACTGCAAACCTAAAAATATGATTGGCTGAAAACAAAAACAGGGCGTAAACGAAATGCAAAAAAAAAATTATACGAAATGCAACTTTAATTTCAAAAGTCTATAAATCAAATTGACAAAAACAAGAAAGAAATACATCTTTGACTACCAAGTACTGCCACTCGTCGCTAGATGGCATTGTTCAGTATATAATATTCAGTATGAACTGTAACTACGTAAAAATTAGATTGCTATTTGAATGGCGTATCACTGACGCGAATGCGCTCGCTGCTACTCAGATAGGGAAGTAACCTTATTCGATCGAAATATGTATCGATTGTATGAAAACGTATTTAAAACATATCATGCAAAAAAAAAAATTGTATGCGATAGTGTGATAATATTAAAATTATGAAATTAATATGATTAAAGGCAATTTTTAAACGTAGTAAAAAGGGTATTTATTTGCATAGTACATCAATTATCATCATCTCAGCTGAAATCATCGTCATCGCCCACTGCTAAACATAAGAATATTAAGTATAATTCAAACGCCCTATGTTGTTCCTAACTCTTTAACTAAATTTATTTAAAATACATCACAAATATCATACCACAATTTTTATTTTATTATATTTATTAATTTAATAATTATCTGTATTATATTACTTACAAAAACTATTAAACTATAATTTATATTTTAAAAAGGCAATGTAATACATATTATACATATCGATTGATTTTATCGATAAAGTCACGCACTATTTGGATAGCGTCAAAAGTATAGGTAGACTAACGAATATTCCAGAAAAGCTAATAACCGAGAAAAGAAAATCAACTTTGTAGTGATGTAACTAAGGACTAGTTTTGTTTGTATATCCTGCGCAATGTTTCACGTAATTTTATTTTTTCATTTTATTAAAATAAATCCGTAAATAATACTTTTCGGTGGTATGATACACCTCCATGAGTTAGATTTTTAGTCAGACTATGGTTTTTAAAGTATAGTATGGGACAATAAGGCATTTTAATATTATTTTTCGTTAATTATTATGTTGCGCAGTCTAGTTAGAGAATGAGGGCGCTTGAACAGCAAGTGCGCAACGCGATTCTTACTAGCGGCGACAGTGCCACGCCTACTTACTTCTTCCACTGTTTTTACTGTTCCGTGCCTGCACCTCAGGTGTCTTAAAAGCTAATAATTTTATTATTTACGTTAATATTTTCTAAGAATTTCATATGTTATATGTTTATAACTCATCGAAACAATTTTTCAAAATCCCATTATCTTCGTTGTACAGAAAAGAACCTAGGAATATAAAAAAAAACTATGCATAAAAAACTGCTTACATTTATAATTAGTCATACATACATATATCTGTAATATGGGGAAGGCCTAAAGATTTTTTGAGAGCACAAGTTTATATCAATTTAAAAAAAAAAAAATAACTTTTGTACAATGCGACTGCACTTGTTGACCCTAGATTGTTACTGCTTTTTTCGCAAAAGCGGCGCGCCTAATATTGAAGTATAAACTACACTGCTTGCTTCTAAAAGATTAATAAAATAGTTAAGTAAATTTGATTATGCTTACCTACTCAGTACTATATTAGGCAAATAAATGTTTAGTATCAGTGTTATTTTATTGAAACTGAAACAATAAATTTTCATTTGCACTCTCTGTATCGAAATACCTCATCCCCAACAAACTCCTTTGGTAACTTTCTCCCAAACATCTGATAGGTTGGTGAGACAAATGAGTCATTCGATCCATCCCAGCTCCTCAAGGAAGACCAGCAGCGCTTTGATGTTACTGACCATTTCACGGAGGTTACCTGGGTTTCCGAAGTACTTTTAGAAATATGTGACCAAGATCTATGCAACTCATAATATGTTTTAAAAAGAGTGTCCATGGAGTTTCTTGCATGTTGTTCTTCATAGAGACCTACGCTTTGGAACGTGCAATTTAGCTTCACTTTTCTTGGACTGACCGACATTTGAATATTCAAAAGTGCCTGCATATGGTATATTTGAAATAAATGTTTTTGGCTTTGACTTTGCCCTGTATCCAGCGACCGCAAAGCAGCTTAGAAACAGATGTCCTCCTCCACGCTGGCTCTGCAGAGTGGACTGTCTGTAACTCCTATGACACTCGTCACTTTGCGCAACTGGTTTAGTCAGCTGACTGCAGTCATACGACGGGAGTTATTGGAGACAAGTAATTCTAATATAAAAACGCAAATAGTCCCCGTCATTATCATCATCATCCGATAGACGTCCACTGTTGAACATAGGCCTCCCCCAGGTGTCGCCACAATGCACGATCCCCGTCATCCTCTTTAAACAAACTTTTAGCTCGTGTTATTCCTTTTTCAGCTACAATTTTTTCCATGTATTGTTTTTGCAGATTGAAGGCGATTTCTTTAAATTGTTTTTCTTCTAACCTTTTACATTTCAGTGAAATTCGTAAAAACTAGTGAAGGGAGAGAACATCTTCTCATCGACGGGTACATCTTTAGCAAGAACGCGAAGATCCAAAATGGCGGTCACAGGTATAACTGCGGGAACCGAACGTCGAAGAAGTGCTCCGCCTATGCCCATATATCGAAGGACAAAAAAGTGATCAAGTACCGTAAAACCCACTCACATGATCCACCTGCTTTTACATTTACGTCTAGTGGGCATTTTGTTAAGTAAAACTTTTTGTTACGACTGGATTTATTGTTTGTTTGTATAGTTGTTTCGTTTTATAATGGCAACAACGTTCATTGCCTTTTCTTAATCTTCGCAAGAACTCAAATAATGACCCAAGTAGGTATAACAAATAAAATAAAGTATTTTTATTTCAGACTCATTTGGTCCATACTTTTGTTAGTTACATTTAATATATTATTATAACTTTATATTATAATTATTTATAAGTATAGCTTTAATTTAAAAAAAAAACTACTATGAAGACTGATGTCGATTCAGATGCTGGTGGGTCGATGACCGCTACTTCCAACATAAAACAAAATGGTTATAGTCAATAAAATATCAAGTGCAAATACATTTAATGTTTATTTTTAGATTATACTTTAAAAAATTCCATGTGCTAACAGTCGGTGTCATGTCTTAAATAAAAAAAAATCTTTATTATCTCTGGACCCTGGGCTCTTGGATTTTTGGTAGCCTTACGAGGGACCTAAGCCGACCCTCCGAAGCCCTTTAGGCACTTTTCATGAAATGATTCACTCACCGACGATTATCCCTCAATACGCTATGCCAGTGCAACCGATAAAAAAGGGAGGCAGTTGACTTGTAGAGTCCAGAAATGGGTCCCAAAAAAATGGTTGACAGCACAAAGCGACATTCCAACAAGGGGGCAACATATTCTGAAGTGGAGAGATATACCACAGCTATGAGGTCAATCCTCGAAGTAAGGTTTACTGGATTATACTTCCTTCTTCCGAGCACGTTTGCTTTTGTGAATCTCCATTCAAGCTCGCTAATAAATGCTAATGCAACAATCTTAGGAAGAAACTATTTTCCTCATCAGTATTTACTACGGCCGGCCGATGGGGAACAAGCATTCTCCCGGGAGATCGGGTTTGTGGCTACTAGCCAACAGTTCGCTACATAACGAATCTGTGGATTGTACCCATTTCATCTCTCTTAGTCTGGCCGATTGACTTAAGTATGGGTTTATTGGGCACGCATGCTTCACCAAGAAATCTAGGTGGAGGTTCGGTGGTGGTAATTATTATTGCTATTAAATGATACATACAGAGGTAAGAAGAGGGTTAAAAAAAATTGCGTGTAAGTCTTGAGTTTTTTTTTTTTTTGGAGCATCAAAATATTAAAAGTACCTAAGTGTCTTTTGCATAGAAATTGTATTTCCCAAACGCATTATTAAGTGTTGATTTAATTCGATGTTATCTGGGCCTCAAGTCTGCTATTACAATAGTGTCAGAATGGTCTATCATTGATGTCATAATTGTCGATTTTGACAAGTTTGGTAATCTACTAATATAATGGCGTCATTATGATTTTCCAATGGTCAACCACTGACACTCCATTGAAAAAAGTGGCTTAAAATGCCGTACATATTAACAAATGAATATTTGATATTTACGGTAATCTGCAAAAACTTTGACAGTTTATTTGATCAGTGTTTGACCATTAGAACGTTATTGTGCAGTTATTGGTTTTAATATGCTCGAAATTATCATTCTACCTCAATTCTATTACAAGACCATTGACCGATCAATGATCGATCATTATGAATTAGCAGATTACAAACTTTTAGCAAAATGACAATGGGATCGTGTTGGAATGACGAATTTATAAAAATAGCAGACTTGGGGCCCTGTATTGTAACAGCATTCATCTTCAACCTCCGGAAAGTTTTAAAGAACTTTACATTAAGACATTATTCTTGCTTAGTGGCAGTGCTTTTCTTACAAGTCCTGCTACATCAATATACCTGTTCTTTTACTGTTTATAATTCTTCTGTTCATCATCATCTTTACCTTTTGTTATCTTCTGTCTAATTCAAAACGGCACTGTGGTGTATGGTGTCTGTGTGGGTTGTTTTAAGCATTGTGACGTATTTGATACCTGTCAGTGACGATCCTGCGTTTGACTGGTGAGAATAAATGCCTGTCAATGTGTAGGTGAATCGTAATACTCCAGCAAGCAGTACAACATTAAAACACGTTTGCCGTGTTAAAAACTCTGAAAAACAAGTATTTTTCAGTGTATATCCTTGTTTAATGATGTTTTATATGTTTAGAACTATGTGAAGTTTATTCATTCAAACGATTACTTACAAGCATAATAAAAAAAAATAAAGTGTGGTTCTTTTTTGCCCAAAGAAAAAAAATAAATGATCAAGTGCGTTACTTTTTAAATCTTCCCATCTATTTTACAGGTAGTTGTTATTATAAGGGAATTACAACCATGCCTTCCAGGAAAAAAAGGCGACAAGCAATCCGTCCGTACACAGACTATACTAAGGAATCGTTGGAAGCATGTTTGAACATGGTCAGGTCAAACCAACTGTCACAGCGTGTTGCAGCCAAACGTTACGGCATACCGCGGAGTACGATAGGCTACAAATTGAAAAATAATTATTCCCATAATTCTGATCATTCAAAAAATGGCATTGGCCTTCGTAAGAACCCGAATAAAAAACTAAATTTTTTTTTTTTTTTAATTGTCCATACTGTTCCATTTCTGAGCAAAACTGAGGAGGCATTTATCTTTTAAATATTCATGCCTGTTTTACAGATAGAAATAATTATAAGGAAGTGAAAACCAAGCGTTCCAGATACAGAAGGCGCCCAGGAAGCCGTCACTACATGGACTATACTAAGGAAACGTTGGAAGCATGTTTAAACGTGGTCAGGTCAAATCAAATGTCACAACGAGTTGCAGCAAAGCGTTACGGTATACCGCGGAGAACCATAAGCAACAAATTGAAAAATTTGCATCCTCGTAAACCAGGCCAACAAAAAAAACGGCAATAACTATCATTGGCCTTCGCAGGAACCCGAATAATTTCTTTCTTTTCTTTCTTTTCTAATAAACTAAATTTATATATAACATTTTTTTATTAGCCCAAACTGTCATACTGCTGGGCAAAACCAGCGAGGCATTTATAGTACAGGATACGGTTAAGAACGACCTTCACCGGTTTGTTTAATGGATGAAACCTATTTTATGATAAATTTAGTATATTAAAGAATATAACGCGGGTGGGTTGCCTGAGAAATTCCTGGCCAAACAATTTTTTTTTTTTGTAAAATACACCGCTGTGTTTAACGAATAAATTTAATACTAACCGAAAGAGTGAAGCCTTTAGAACATAAAAATGTTGGGTTGCCTATTTGTTTCCTGGCATAGCTATGGGTTGCCAGGTATAAACAGGTATGCATAAACAGGTGTGTTTTTTTTTTATATACAACGAATTCTATATCAAAATAAACGCTGTTTCATGACGAATACGATGTTATAGTGTTGTCTGCAAAAAAATCTGGTATGGATAACGGTTGTGCATTTTTCTAAAAATAAAATAAATTTTCAATTTTTAATTAATAATAGTCTGGCCAGGAATTTCTTAGGCAACCCACCCGCGTTATATTATTTAATACACTAAATTTATAATAAAATACGTTTCATCCATTAAACAGACCGGTGAAGGTCGTTCTTAATCGGATCTTAGACTATTATGAAATGACCACTATCATCTTCCTGCCCTTGTCACACATGTTACTTGGGGCGTTTTTCTCTCCCATTCTGTCCTGACAACCGTCACGCTATCACTAACTCCCTTTACTTCTTTCATGTCACTCCTCACATAATCCATCCATCTATACTCTATACTCATAACTCTGTATCAAATGACCGATATCCTTTAACCCTTTAAGAGCCTAAGTCATTTCCGACAAACAATCTCGCGCTTATTCCGCCAGAGTCGCACATCCACGACCGAATACTCCATCTCGTTAGCTCTTCTGTCACCTATGGAGATTGATGAGGTAAATGAGATGAAGTATCCAGTCGCACAACCCTGATGAAAAGGGCGTGTTAACACTCATCGACCCGGGCGGTTGAAGGTATAAATCTCCCTATCTATTTCACAGGTAATTACGATTAAAAGGAAGTGAAAACCAAGACTTCCAGGTATAGAAGGCGTCCAAGAAGCCGTCGGTACATGAACTATTCTAAGGAAGGGTTAGAAGAATGCTTGACGATGATCAGGTCAAAGCAACTGTCAGTACAACTCGCATCAATACGTTATGATATACCGCGGAGAACCTTAAGCAACAAATTGAAAAATTTGCATCCCCGTAAACCTGGCCATCCAAAAAAACGACAATAACGATCATTGTCCTTTGTAGGAACCAAATAATAATATTTTTTTATGAGTCCACGTTATCCCACTGCTGGGCAAAGGTAGACAGACTTTAATAAGAAAACAAAAAAAAAATGAAATAAAAATCTTTCATTCACAGCTATGTAAGAGAAAAAATAAGAAATAACAAACTATTTTAGTGGGGTTAAGTAAAACATGAGCAGAAATAAATATAAAGATATCAGCCGCAGATTGATTTTATCGAGCCCGTATTTAAGACATGTAGCTTGATAAAGCTATCCATGATGGGCTAACCTTTCAGCAAACACCCTTATGGCGCTGTTGGTGTTTCCTCTCATTCTGCGTATCATCGACGCCACTTAACCTTTCGAATGTCTTAAGTTACACAGTCCGACATAAGGTAATTGTCTTTCTATTGTGTCTCTAATTACGACATTCAAAGAGTTAAGCTTAATCGCAAAATTACCATCAGTGAGTGCATCGGAGAACATGCCTGATACACTACAATTAGTTGAAAGCCTCAACAGTACCCTGAATGTTATACTATATTCGCAGGACATTGTTTGCTGCTTGGTTATAATAAGTGAAATTTTGCACAAAGTTTTCTTTTATGACGTAGGCAAGCACTTAGATAAAATTTTCCAAAATTCACCCCCAAAAGGGATGGAAACGGGCGTTCAAAGTTATGGAGAAGCTTTCTTTCACGCGGGTGAAGCTGCTGATAGAAACTAGTACAAAATAATGTTTTCATTATTACTCGTTAGCTTAATTTTATTAGCCGAAACTGCCCCTTATCTCAGCAAAGGCCTTTTCTAAATCTATTCAGAAATTATTTTCCCGCGCCACCTGGTACCAGCCCTAACGCAAATGATTTTAAGGGCCTTATATCGTCTCTTGGCGGCCCCCTTACATCTTCTGGCACCCATTGTGTGAAGACTCTTACCCCGCAGTCACAATGCATGCGGTTGACGTGCCCCACCCAACCCCATTTGTACATGGCAGCTTCTTACCCACGTCAGTTATTCGCTTATCACTGGTAAAAAAATATTGTATAAAGCCGTCCTGAATTCGTTATTATCTTTTTTTTTTTGCTTGCTATACGCTTTTGTGCCGTAAGTACAACAAGCAGTTATTATTTGAATAAATTATGTTGTGTCCCGCTGCAGGATAAAGACTTATCTTCCTTTCTTTCACTTTTCTCTGTTGTGCTGAACACCTGGCAATCATTTAGATAAGAGTCTAATCATTTACGTCATCTCCTCTACCTACCGCTTCGCCGGTTTCTGTTATTCAGGATCCAGTCATCGGCTGCCTTCTCCCAATTCTGTTACGACATGTACCTAAATGTATATATTGTATTGTGACCTTCACAACCTTCGAAGCAGTAATGCTAGCGAAGGAGGAGGCCGACCGCACAGCGCCGCAGTCGCCGCCGGGATTCCGATCGCGATTTCCGGCCACCGTAGGCGCGGGCTTGAGGACGTCGAGCAATGGGTAGCTCGCTGTCCGACCGTCCGGTAACTGTCCGGACCGAGCCCAAGTCGTCGGTCGACGGCGCACATTGTTCCCGCGCGCCTCAAGGTGCTGTCAGCAACAGCAGGGGCCCAGCTGGGTCGAAGCCTACTGGGGCCAGGGTTAATTCCGGTATGGTTAAATCCCGGTACGAAGGCAACGAAGGAACGGGGTGGGCTTTTAGTCAGTAAGAGTCTGACACAATCTCCCGCTCCGCCAAAGAGCGAGGATTGTCATTGGATAATTTTTACCACAAAAAAAAATAAAAAATAAAAAAAACCTTCACAACCTTTATTTCCGTTTTTGAAATTAAAGAGCTATGTTAACACTAACAAATAATTAGAAAGACAAGATTTAGCACTTGATTAATTCAAACCAATTGATTCAGCGTTGTTATAAGGGTAAACTTTAAAAATTAAATCTATCGAAAAAGGTTTCACCAATTGTGTTTTCGGTATAATAGTTTAGTTAGATCATAATCCTGAAGACATAATTTCTGTAATATCAAGTTAAACACTTTTGCCATTAATGTGAAAACGATGGTCAAATTAAACTTATAAAAGTCAGAATGTATGAATGAATGATTTATTTGCCAGAATACAGGTACAATTGAAAATGGTTTCACTGTATTCAAATTTTAAGTCGTGCAAATATTTATATCAGAGGATTAATGGCCGCTATTACCGAGCTAAATTGCCAAAAAAACATTTTGGTGTAATATTTTAATACAGCTACGTTTTTGCAATATACTTTATATGTACATAGATTTTTTATCTTAAAACCGTCCGAAACAAATTGTAATTTCATCCTAACCTAATAACTGTGCAAAACTTCTCTGCCTGCAGATCCCAAGTTCATCACGTTAGTATCAGGGAAGGTTCTTCTTATGGTGGACGGTTATACGTTTCACAAAGCAACAGGACTCAAGACTATAAGACATAACAGATGGCGTTGTTCCTCGCACCATAAAAAATGCAATGCTATCGTTGTACTTAGTGACGACGAGAGCACGATTCTGAGGACCCAGTTACACCATAGTGGCCACGAACGACCTAACATTCAGCGTATAGCAAATGGAATGTATTGCAGGTTTACTCAGACAAGCCTTGATTCATGACTACGAGAAGATTTTTTGGCGTGGGATTTGGTGAAATATCTTCACCCGTTCTGGGAGGATCGAGGGTGTAACAACGACTTCGTGTAAAATAAATACCCTTATTATAGTCTGTCTAATAAGTTAACGACTTGGGTAATTTTTAGGGTAAAATGATGTAGTCAACACTGGTTCAGTAATCAAGGTTGATTATGAGATCTTCATAATTGTTTAATAATGGAACCTTATAAAAAGTATTCAATATAAGTATATTTTTTTTAAATGATACAATACCATTAAGGAACTTTTTAACATTAAAAAATGCAGAAGATTTTCGTTAAAAATATACCTATTTCAGTCTCTTTAATGATATTCTTATTACAAAACTAGGATACATTTGCAAAGATATAATAGTGTCATAAGTAATAAAATAAATCTGGAATCGTACGAGAAATCTGATTCTAAATATTCTATTCCACTTACTGATTGATCATCACTAGTCATACTACGATCAAGATCTGTTGTAGAACTATCATCATCTCAAAAAACAAGTGAATGACAACTAAAATTCCGGTTGCCAACATTAGATTTTTAATTTCCTTCAAAAAATTCCAAGTCGTTTAACTTACTAGATAGACTATAGTTTACGCGGAGTGTAGTTACAACCAGTATGAAATGCAGATTTTGCATCATCGTCCCAATTTATTAAGGGTCGGCGAAACATGTTTCATGTTTCTTCCATTCTGTCCTGGCACCCGCAAGCTGTAACTAACTCCCTTTTCTATTGGATCTATTTATATCGGAGGTATTTATGTCATACGGGGAACCTCTCTCCCCGTGCCTTCTGTCGATTACTCTTTCACTTGTTCTTTTATTTTGTATTTGGAACGTTCTGTCCGAGTTCGTTCTTCATTTATACTTATCCAAGTTTTTTTGACTGATTTTAGTAGTTTCATTTTACGCTTCTGTGTCCATCTCCGCTTTCGATTTCGGTTCTGATATAATGACATCCATTATATCCGTACTGTAGAGATCCGTTCTTTCTCGCACTGAACCAATGATAATTCTAATATCATGGCTACAGGTAGACATTGTACCTACATAGGTTCGGGATTACGAGTAGTTTGTCATAACTTAAGATTTTTATTCAAGTCAAATGATTTTGTTTATATAAAAATAAAATTGTATTCGGGTTGTCTGTTATAATAGTTGAAATAAAAAGTTGAATTTGACATTTTTTATTTTCATTTTTCAGCCATTAATATATATTTTATACTGCACGAAATTTCTATAAACAGAGATTTAGGAGCAGGATACAAGAACAGGTATTTATTTGGTACTGCTAATTTTCAGGTCAAGATTCTTCTCCCCCAGTCGTCCCAGCACAAAGTTATCAGCAAAGAGAGAACATCAAGGAGCATGTTCCGGAATATGTGACGCCAGAGAGTACAACATCACCAGCAGAGGGTAAGTGTCAGCCCTTGGTGTAATTCGTAACGATAAACATTGACTTATTTGGTAGGGACATGGACAGGTGGGACCGCGCTTTATTCTGACACCGCAATTTGGCCCATCGTAGGCCCGACTAGACCAAACCGAACTCGACACTCGGTCGGCTATCTCCGTGAGCGGTCGTGTGCGTGAAACATTTCGCACAATCCTGTATAAATGACAATAAAGAAGAAACCGTCTTCGTCTTTCTATTGAAACTGGTTCGGGGTACATTGGTTAGGTGGTTTCAAAGTTAGTCGCAATTTGAAGATTTCTGCGCAAAAGCATTATTCTTTTTCTGACATTTCCAAATACGAAATAAAAGAGGAAAATGTTTAAAATTGCATTTATGAATACGTTTAAATGTTATAAGTATCGAATATACTAAAAAAAATTTGATATTACAAATAGACACTTCAATTTTATTTATATGTATCTATAGATTGACATTAATTTTGTCGTTTCTTTTCAGACACATTAGAAATTGGCGAATGGTATGATCTACCAGAAGACAATTGGGAGGTACACCAGCTTAACAATGGCAATGGAGAGACAATTTTGAAAATTCTTGATCATCTCTATGATGAAGACTGTGTTATGTCGGTCGATTTCTGTGGTTTTATACAGTGGAAGTGCTTGCACAGTAGCTGCCCTTCCCGTGTAGTCATGCCCTGCGAATTTCCAAACGAAAATATATTCTCAGAATTAATCCCCCATAATCATGGAAGGCTGCTTACACCCAGATGTATTAGAAAAAGTGACTACTAGAAACAAATCGTGTCTGATCTGATACATCTATCGACTGAAACATCAGCAGGCCAGGCCAAGTAATGACCGTTTATTTTCGAATCTCTTTCGTCGATCGTCTCGAGTCGACCACGCCTCCGATTCCTTTGTTCTGACCAGGTGACTGGGGATTGAGGTGAAGTAAACACAAAGGAACGGGAGGCGTGGCCGACTCCAGGCGATCGACGAAAGAGAATCAAAACGAAACGGTCGTAACTTGACTAGGCTTGCAGATGTTTTTTCCACCGACATACTCTTTTTTTTTTAAATCCAAATCTAGGAAACACATGCAAACTTTTGTCTTTATAACATTAGTGTAAATTGTAAGACGTAACATTACGCGTGATTAGTTAGATTTGTGTGTTATTAAAAAAAAGTAAAAGAAAAAAAAAACAACGTGTATTCCAGTTTTTATTCGATCTCAATGTCTGTATTCCTAGATAGATATTTATTCTCTTTTTGTATTTAGATTTGCGAAATTATAATGTTAAGTATACCCCAATAAAATTGAATAAATGTTGTTGTGTTGTTAAATATTAAATTAACGTAGTAGAAACATAATCATGATAATTAGTAGGTACATTATGTTTAGGGAAAAAAAACCACCCTGTTTTCTAGATTTTGTGCGATCTCAATGTCTCTAGTCCTACATATTTAATCTTATAGCGAGTTTAGATTAAATAATTTTTGTATCAAGTTTATCTCAATAGAATTAAGTAAATGCTACATAATCAGCATATTAGTTAACTAGCTTTTGCTAGCAGCTTCGCTCGCGTGTATGTAGGTTTCTCCATACAGACTTTTGACCCCCGTTTCAAACTCTTTTATATACAGGGTGTAAGAGACAGCCCTGCACAAACTTTAAGGGCTTACTTAGTAGACGAAACTGAACAACCTTCCACAAGACCTTTTTTCAGGAAACGAAAAAAAAAAATCAGCCTCACTATACAAAATTAAAAACTTGATTGTATGGAAGCCGATTATTTTTTATCGTGTCCTGAAAAAAAAATCTTGTAGTGTTCAGTTTAGTCTACTTAGCAAGCCCTTAAAGTTTGTGAAGGGCTATCACTTACAGCCTGTAAATGTATAGATGCCTGTACCAAGGAAAATTGAAATCCGTTCAGCTGTTGGAGCGTGAAGAAGTGACACACATAATACACAGTCATACTCATAAACTTTCGTCTTTATAACATAAGTGTAAATTGTGATAACTAAAGCTAGGGTTACATTACTGTGTTGTGTCGTGTCGTGGTGTCTTCTGATGTCGTTGATTGGCTTCAAAACATGTTATGATGTCACGTAGGCTTGAACAGATTCGTTTGATAGGTTTATCCTGCGCCACGACACACACCGACACAGTAATGTAACCCTAGCTTCACATTACACATGATTAGTTAGTTTTGTAAGTTATTCATAGGAGAAAAAAAACTAAAGAAAAAAAAAACAACGTGTATCAAGTTTTTGTACGATCTCAATGTCTATATTCCGACTTATTTATTCTCTTTGTACTTAGATTTACGAAGTTTTTATATTAATTACATCTCAATAGAATTAAGTAAATACCGATTTAGTAGGAAGTGACATATTTAATCAACGTAGAAGGATTTTTTTAAGAGTAACTATGGAGTTTCTTGCCGGTTCTTCTCCATAGAAAACCATTTGGAACCGTGCACTAGCTTCTGACGTTTTTAGGTGCCCATGTAGGCCTGTGTTAAATAAAAAGATTTTGAATCATTTTCTATGTATTAGTTTTAGTATTTTGATCTAAATGTCTATGAAATAACCATAAATGTATGTATGCGTTTGGACGCTACACTTAGAATTGTAAGAGAGAAAAAGAAAAAAGATAGAAAAAAAAACAACGTATCTATGTATGTATATTCAACTTTTATGCGATCTCAATGTCTATGTAAACCTAATATAAATGACAACTCTGTCCAACTTTCTTTCATTTTCAGATTATTTTATTGTGAAGTTATTTTTGGTTTTGATACACGTTTGTAACCAAAGTAAAAAAAAAAATCCTCGCAGACATCACAACTCGACTTTGGTCGAAATTGTTCTAGACATGAAAAATTTTGGTCTATTCTTGACCTTGTTCTGGCTTGATAATACTTAATGGGCTGCGAGCTACCTATTGCTCATCGACCGCAAGCCCATGGCCAGACGGAGGCCGAGAATCACTCTACGTCTCCCTACATCCGGGAAGTCATCGTCACGTGTAGTGGGTATACGTTTCACACAGCATCAGGACTCAGGACTATAAGACATAACAGATGGACAACGCCATCTGTCTTCGCACCATAAAAAATGCAATGCTATCGTTGTACTTAGTGACGACGAGAGCACGGTTCTGAGGACCCAGTTGCACCATAGTGGCCACGAAACACCTAACATTCAGCGTGTGGCAAATGGAATATACTGCAGGTTCACTCAGACAAGCCTTGATTCATGACTACGAGATGAGTTTTTGGCGTGGGATTTGGCGAAATATCTTCACCCGTACTGGGTGGATTGACGGTGTAAGCGACATCGTGTAAAATACTTATACCCTTATTAGTTTACGCGGAGTGTAGTTAGAATCAGTATGAAATGCAGATTTTGCATCATCATCATCTTGCCCTTGTCCCAATTGATTTAGGGTCGTCGCAACATGTTTTTTTTCTTCCGAATGGAACAGGGCAGCGGGACAGGACAGAATTGTCCTGTCCCGTCATGCTATCACTAACTCTCTTTTCTTTCATATCACTTTTCACACAATCCATCCATCTTTTCTTTGGCTTCCCGCAAATTTTTGATATACACCGTGTCTTAGACATCGACACACAAACGTGTACCACGGACCTAGTACCGACATGATTCTTTACCTCTGCAGTGGTGGAATTTTTCGTCAGTGATTTCTTTGATTGATTTTGCACCTTTGATTCCAATTTTGGTTCCAATAATTTTTTATAGAAACTTATATCGGAGATTTATAGTTGTCGCACGGCGAACCTCCCTCCTTCTGTGCTTCATTAGGCAAACAATTGAAGTGAAATGTTAATGACTCTTTCACTTGTTCTTTTATTTTGTATTTGGAACCGTTCTTCATTATTTATCCGAGTTTTTGATTGATTTTAATAATTTCATGTTATGCTTCTGTGTCCATCTCCTACAGGTAGACATTCTACCTGCATAGGTTCGAAATTAGTTTGTTGTAACTTTATAAATTTTATTCAAGTTAAATGAAGTTGTTTACTTATAAAAAATAAATTTGTATTCGGGTTGTCTATAATAGTTTAAATAAAAAGTTAAATTTGATGTTGTTTTTTTTTCAGCCTTGACTGTATTTTTTTCTTATATTATGAATAGGATCATCAGGTGCGATAGTAGTTTATCGCGGGGATTATTTACTATCGCACCTGATGGTAAGCGATGATGTAGCCGACGACGAAGCACGCTCTCTATAAGCATTTTTATCTTCTAGTGCACGAAATTTATATAAATAGAGGTTTAGGAGTAGGATACAAGAACAGGTACTTATTTGGTACTGCTTATTTTCAGGTCAATATTCTTCACCTCCAGTCTTCCCAGCACAAAGTTCTCAGCAAAGAAAGAACACCAGGGAGCATGTACTGCTGATAATGGTGCCAGAGCATTTATCATCACCAGCAGAAGGTAAGTGTCAGCCCTTGGTGTAATTCGTAACGATAAACATTGACTTATTTGGTAGGGACATGAACAGGTGGGACCGCGCGTTATACTGACACCGCAATTTGGCCCTTCGTAGGCCCGACTAGACCAAACCGAACTTGACATTCGGTCGGTTATCTTCGTGAGCGGTCGTGTGCTTGAAATATTTCGTACAACCATATAAATGACAATAAAGAAGAAATCGTCTTCGTCTTTCTATTGAAACTGGTTTGGGGAACATTGGTTTGGTGGTTTTAAAGTTGGTCGCAATTTGAAGATTTCTGCGCAAAAGCATTATTCTTTTTCTGAAATAAAAGGGGCAAATGTTTAAAATTGCGTTTATGTTATAAGCTTCGAATACTTTGCAAAAAAATGTAGTTTTGATATTACAAACAGATACTTCAATGTTATTTTTGTATATCTATAGATTGACATTAATTTTTTCGTTTCTTTTCAGATACATTAGAAATCGGTGAATGGTATGATCTACCAGAAGACAATTGGGAGGTACACCAGCTTAACAATGGCAATGGAGAGACAATTTTGAAAATTCACGATTATCTCTATGACGAAGACTGTGTTTTGTCGGTCGATTTCTGTGGTTTTATACAGTGGAAGTGCTTGCACAATAGCTGCCCTTCCCGTATAGTCATGCCCTGTGAATTTTCAAAAGAAAATATATTCACAGAATTAATCCCCCATAATCATGGAAGGCTGCTTACACCCAGATGTATTAAAAAAAGTGAATATTATTAGAAACAAATCGTGTCTGATTGAAACATCAGCAGGCCTAGCCAAGTAATGACCGTTTAGTTTCGAATCTCTCGTCGATCGTCTCGAGTCGACCACGCCTCCGATTCCTTTGTTCTGACCAGGTGACTGCGCGTTGAGATGACGTCAACACAAAGGAATTGGAGGCGTGGCCGACTCCATTCGATCGACGAAAGAGAATCGAAACGAAACGGTCGTAACTTGACTAGGCTTGCAGATGTTTTTTCCACACTTGCTTAACGACATACTCTTTAAAAAAAAACCTAAAACTAGGTAACACATGCAAACTTTTGTCTTTATAACATTAGTGTAAATTGTAATACGTAACATTACGTGTGATTAGTTAGATATGTGTGTTAATAAATAAAAAGTAAAAGAAAAAAAATCACCGTGTATTCCAGTTTTTATGTGATGTCAATGTCTGTATTCTCAATAAAATTGATTAATTCGGTTTGTGTGTTATTAAAAAAAAATGGAAAAGAAAAAAAAAACATCGTGTATTCAAGTTTTTATGCGATCTCAATGTCTGTATTCTTAGATATTTATTCTGTTTTAGAATTAAGATTTGCGGAGTTTTAGTGTTAAGTATATCTCAATATAATTGAATAAATGTTGATTTCATTTTTTTAATGTATAATCAACGTAGTAAAAACATAATCATGATATTTAGTACATTATGTTTAGGGGAAAAACCACCGTGTTTTCTAGATTTTGTGCGATCTCAATGTCTCTAGTCCTACATATTTAATCTTATAATGAGTTTAGATTAAGTAATTTTTGAATCAAGTTTATCTCCATAGAATTAAGTAAATGCTACATAATCAGCATATTAGTTAACTAGCTTCTGCTAGCAGCTTCGCTCGCGTGTATGTAGGTTTCTCCATACAGACTTTTGACCCCCGTTTCAAACTCTTTTATATACAGGGTGTAAGAGACAGCCCTGCACAAACTTTAAGGGCTTACTTAGTAGACGAAACTGAACAAACTTCCACAAGACCTTTTTTCAGGAAACGAAAAAAAAATCAGCCTCGCCATACAAAATTAAAAACTTGATTGTATGGAAGCCGATAATTTTTGATCGTATCCTGAAAAAAAAATCTTGTGGAAAGTAGTTCAGTTTAGTCTACTTAGCAAGCCCTTAAAGTTTGTGAAGGGCTGTCACTTACAGCCTGTATATATAGATGCTTGTACCAAGGAAAATTGAAATCCATTCAGCTGTTGAAGCGTGAAGAAGTGACACACATAATACACAGTCATACTCATAAACTTTCGTCTTTATAACATAAGTGTAAATTGTGATAACCAAAGCTAGGGTTACATTACTGTGTTGTGTCGTGTCGTGGTGTCTTCTGACGTCGTTGATTGGCTACAAAACATGTTATGATGTCACGTAGGCTTGAACAGATTCGTTTGATAGGTTTATCCTGCGCCACGACACACACCGACACAGTAATGTAACCCTAGCTTTACATTACACATGATTAGTTAGTTTTGTAAGTTATTCATAGGAAAAAAAAAACAAAAGAAAAAAAACAACGTGTATCAAGTTTTTGTACGATCTCAATGTCTATATTCCGACTTATTTATTCTCTTTGTACTTAGATTTGCGAAGTTTTTATATTTATTACATCTCAATAGAATTAAGTGAATACCGATTTAGTAGGAAGTGACATATTTAATCAACGTAGAAGGATTTTTTTAAGAGTAACTATGGAGTTTCTTGCCGGTTCTTCTCCATAGAAAACCATTTGGAACCGTGCACTAGCTTCTGACGTTTTTTAGGTACCCATGTAGGCCTGTGCGAAATAAAAAGATTTTGAATCATTTTCTATGTATTAGTTTTAGTATTTTGATCTCAATGTCTATGAAATAACCATAAATGTATGTATGCGTTTGGACGCTACACTTAGAATAAAATTATAAGAGAGAAAAAGAAAAAAGATAGAAAAAAAAACAACGTATCTATGTATGTATATTCAACTTTTATGCGATCTCAATGTCTATGTAAACCTAATATAAATGACAACTCTGTCCAACTTTCTTTCATTTTCAGATTTATTTTATTGTGAAGTTATTTTTGTTTTTGGTACCCATGTGTAATCACAGAAAAAAAAAATCCTCACAGACACGACAACTCGACTTTGGTCGAAATCGTTTCAGGGACGAAAAATTTTGGTCTATTCTTGACCTTGTTCTGGCTTGATAATACTTAATGGGCTGCGAGCTACCTATTGGTCATCGACCGCAAGCCCATGGCCAGACGGAGGCCGAGAATCACTCTACGTCTCCCTACATCCGGGAAGTCATCGTCACGTGTAGCGGTTATACGTTTCACAAAGCAACTGTACTCAAGACTATAAGACATAACAGATGGCGTTGTTCCTCGCACCATAAAAAATGCAATGCTATCGCTGTACTTAGTGACGACGGAAGCACGATTCTGAGGACCCAGTTGCACCATAGTGGCCACAAACGACCTAACATTCAGCGTATAGCAAATGGAATGTACTGCAGGTTTACTCAGACAAGCCTTGATTCATGACTACGAGATGATTTTTTGGCGTGGGATTTGGTGAAATATCTGCACCCGTACTGGGTGGATTGAGGGTGTAAAAGCGACATCGTGTAAAATACTTATACCCTTATTAGTTTAAGGGTAGTGTAGTTACAATCAGTATGAAATGCAGATTTTGCATCATCATCATCTTGCCCTTGTCCCAATTGTTGTAGGGGCGCTGCAACATGTTTTATTTTTCCTTTCTGTCCTGTCCCGTCATGCTATCACTAACTCTCTTTTCTTTCACATCACTTTTCACACAATCCATCCATCTTTTCTTTTTCTTCCCGCAATTTTTTTATGTACACCGTGTCTTAGACATCGACACACAAACGTGTACCACGGACCTAGTACCGACATGATTCTTTACCCCCGCGGTGGTGGAATTTTTCGTCAGTGATTTCTTTGATCTTATTTTTCGGTTTATAGTTGTTCTCACGGGGAACCTCCCTCCCTCTGTGCCTCATTAGGCAAACAACTGAAGTGAAATGTCAATGACTCTTTCACTTGTTCTTTTATTTTGTATTTGGAACCTTCTGTATGAAATCGTTCTTCATTACTTATCTGAGTTTTTGATTGATTCTAGTAATTTCATGTTATGCTTCTGTGTCCATCTCCGCTTTCGATGTCGGTTCTGATTCCGACAAGATACATTTAGAATTCCGCTAACTAATTCGGTTCCGATATAATAACATCTAATATCTAATAGTATGACTACAGGTAGACATTGTAACTGCATAGGTTTGAAATTAGTTTGTTGTAACTTTTGATTTTTTATTCAAGTTAAATGAAGTTGTTTACTTATAAAAAATAAATTTGTATTCGGGTTGTCTATAATAGTTTATATAATAGTTGTTTTTTTTTTTCAGCCATGACTGTATTTTTTTCTTATATTATGAATAGGATCATCAGATGCGATAGTAGTTTATCGCGAGGATTAACTACTATCGCACCTGATGGTAAGCGATGATGTGGCCGACGACGAAGAACGCTCTCTAGAAGCATTTTTATCTTTTTGTGCACGAAATTTATATAAATGGAGATTTAGGAGTAGGATACAAGAACAGGTACTTATTTGGTACTGCTTATTTTCAGGTCAACATTCTTCACCTCCTGTCTTCCCAGCACAAAGTTCTCAGCAAAGAAAGAACATCAAGGAGCATGTACTGCTGATAATGGCGCCAGAGCGTTTATCATTAGCAACAGAAGGTAAGTGTCAGCCCTTGGTGTAATTCGTAACGATAAACATTGACTTATTTGGTAGGGACATGGACAGGGGGGACCGCGCGTTATTCTGACACCGCAATTTGGCCCATCGTAGGCCCGACTAGACCAAACCGAACTCGACACTCGGTCGGCTATCTTCGTGAGCGGTCGTGTGCGTGAAACATTTCGTACAACCCTATATAAATGACAATAAAGAAGAAATCGTCTTCGTCTTTCTATTGAAACTGGTTTGGGGTACATTGGTTAGGTGGTTTCAAAGTTGGTCGCAATTTGAAGATTTCTGCGCAAAAGCATTATTCCTTTTCTAAAATAAAAGAGGCTAATGTTTAAAATTGCGTTTATGTTATAAGTATCGAATGTACTTTGTAAAAAAATGTAGTTTTGATATTACAAACAGACACTTCAATTTTATTTTTATATATCTATAGATTGACATTAATTTTGTCGTTTCTTTTCAGATACATTAGAAATCGGTGAATGGTATGATCTACCAGAAGACAATTGGGAGGTACACCAGCTTAACAATGGCAATGGAGGGACAATTTTGAAAATTCACGATTATCTCTATGACGAAGACTGTGTTTTGTCGGTCGATTTCTGTGGTTTTATACAGTGGAAGTGCTTGCACAATAGCTGCCCTTCCCGTATAGTCATGCCCTGTGAATTTTCAAAAGAAAATATATTCACAGAATTAATCCCCCATAATCATGGAAGGCTGCTTACACACAGATGTATTAAAAAAAGTGAATATTATTAGAAACAAATCGTGTCTGATTGAAACATCAGCAGGCCTAGCCAAGTAATGACCGTTTAGTTTCGAATCTCTTTTGTCGATCGTCTCGAGTCGACCACGCCTCCGATTCCTTGGTTCTGACCAGGTGACTGAGCGTTGAGATGACGTCAACACAAAGGAATTGGAGGCGTGGCCGACTTCATTCGATCGACGAAAGAGAATCGAAACGAAACGGTCGTAACTTGACTAGGCTTGCAGATGTTTTTTCCACCGATGCTTAATGACATAATCTTTTTTTAAAAAAAATCCAAAACTAGGAAACACATGCAAACTTTTGTCTTTATAACATTAGTGTAAATTGTAATACGTAACATTACGTGTGATTAGTTAGATATGTGTGTTATTAAATAAAAAGTAAAAGAAAAAAAAACATCGTGTATTCAAGTTTTTATGCGATCTCAATGTCTGTTCTTAGATATTTATTCTGTTTTAGAATTTAGATTTGCGGAGTTTTAGTGTTAAGTATATCTCAATAAAATAGAATAAATGTTGATTTCATGTTTTTAATATATAATCAACGTAGTAGAAACATAATCATGATATTTGGTACATTATGTTTAGGGAAAAAAACCACCGTGTTTTCTAGATTTTGTGCGATCTCAATGTCTCTAGTCCTACATATTTAATCTTATAATGAGTTTAGATTAAATAATTTTTGTGTCAAGCTTATCTCAACAGATTTAAGTAAATGCTATATAATCAGCATAGTAGTTGTGTACACGGTGTAAGAGACAGCCCTGCACAAACTTTAAGGGCTTACTTAGTAGACGAAACTGAACAAACTTCCACAAGACCTTTTTTCAGGAAACGAAAAAAAAAATCAGCCTCACCATACAAAATTAAAAACTTGATTGTATGGAAGCCGATTATTTTTTATCGTATCCTGAAAAACAAAAATCTTGTGGAAAGTTGTTCAGTTTAGTCTACTTAGCAAGCCCTTAAAGTTTGTGAAGGGCTGTCACTTACAGCCTGTTTATGTATAGATTCGTGTACCAAGGAAAATTGAAATCCGTTCAGCTGTTGGAGCGTGAAGAAGTGACACACATAATACACAGTCATACTCATAAACTTTCGTCTTCATAACATAAGTGTAAATTGTGATAACCAAAGCTAGGGTTACATTACTGTGTTGTGTCGTGTCGTGGTGTCTTCTGACGTCGTTAATTGGCTACAAAACATGTTATGATGTCACGTAGGCTTGAACAGATTCGTTTGATAGGTTTATCCTGCGCCACGATACACACCGACACAGTAATGTAACCCTAGCTTTACATTACACATGATTAGTTAGTTTTGTAAGTTATTCATAGGAAAAAAAAAACAAAAGAAAAAAAACAACGTGTATTAAGTTTTTGTACGATCTCAATGTCTATATTCCGACTTATTTATTCTCTTTGTACTTAGATTTGCGAAGTTTTTATATTTATTACATCTCATTAGAATTAAGTGAATACCGATTTAGTAGGAAGTGACATATTTAATCAACGTAGAAGGATTTTTTTAAGAGTAACTATGGAGTTTCTTGCCGGTTCTTCTCCATAGAAAACCATTTGGAACCGTGCACTAGCTTCTGACGTTTTTTAGGTGCCCATGTAGGCCTGTGCGAAATAAAAAGATTTTGAATCATTTTCTATGTATTAGTTTTAGTATTTTGATCTCAATGTCTATGAAATAACCATAAATGTATGTATGCGTTTGGACGCTACACTTAGAATTATAAGAGAGAAAAAGATAGAAAAAAAAACAACGTATCTATGTATGTATATTCAACTTTTATGCGATCTCAATGTCTATGTAAACCTAATATAAATGACAACTCTGTCCAACTTTCTTTCATTTTCAGATTTATTTTATTGTGAAGTTATTTTTGTTTTTGGTACCCATGTGTAATCAAAGAAAAAAAAAATCCTCACAGACACGACAACTCGACTTTGGTCGAAATTGTTCCAGAGACGAAAAATTTTGGTCTATTCTTGACCTTGTTCTGGCTTGATAATACTTAATGGGCTGCGAGCTACCCATTGCTCATCGACCGCAAGCCCATGGCTAGACGGAGGCCGAGAATCACTCTACGTCTCCCTACATCCGGGAAGTCATCGTCACGTGTAGCGGTTATACGTTTCACAAAGCAACAGGACTCAAGACTATAAGACATAACAGATGGCGTTGTTCCTCGCACCATAAAAAATGCAATGCTATCGCTGTACTTAGTGACGACGGAAGCACGATTCTGAGGACCCAGTTGCACCATAGTGGCCACAAACGACCTAACATTCAGCGTAAAGCAAATGGAATGTACTGCAGGTTCACTCAGACAAGGGCAAGATGATTCTATCCCTTGTCCCAATTGATTTAGGGGCGCCGCAACATGTTTTATTTCTTCCATTCTGTCCTGTCCCGTCATGCTGTCACTCTCTTTTCTTTCATTTTACTTTTTACACAATCCATCCATCTTTTCTTTGGCTTCCCGCAATTTTTTTATGTACACCGTGTCTTAGACATCGACACACAAATGTGTACCACGGACCTAGTACCGACATGATTCTTTACCCCTGCGGTGGTGGAATTTTTCGTCAGTGATTTCTTTGATTGATTTTGCACCTTCGATTCCAATTTTGGTTCCAATAAATTTTTATAGAAACTTATATCGGAGGTTTATAGTTGTTCTCACGGGGAACCTCCCTCCCTCTGTGCCTCATTAGGCAAACAACTGAAGTGAAATGTCAATGACTTTTTCACTTGTTCTTTTATTTTGTATTTGGAACCTTCTGTATGAAATCGTTCTTCATTACTTATCTGAGTTTTTGATTGATTCTAGTAATTTCATGTTATGCTTCTGTGTCCATCTCCGCTTTCGATGTCGGTTCTGATTCCGACAAGATAAATTTAGAATTCCGCTAACTAATTCGGTTCCGATATAATAACATCTAATATCTAATAGTATGACTACAGGTAGACATTGTAACTGCATAGGTTTGAAATTAGTTTGTTGTAACTTTTGATTTTTTATTCAAGTTAAATGAAGTTGTTTACTTATAAAAAATAAATTTGTATTCGGGTTGTCTATAGTTGTTTATATAATAGTTGTTTTTTTTTTCAGCCATGACTGTATTTTTTTCTTATATTATGAATAGGATCATCAGATGCGATAGTAGTTTATCGCGAGGATTAACTACTATCGCACCTGATGGTAAGCGATGATGTGGCCGACGACGAAGAACGCTCTCTAGAAGCATTTTTATCTTTTTGTGCACGAAATTTATATAAATGGAGATTTAGGAGTAGGATACAAGAACAGGTACTTATTTGGTACTGCTTATTTTCAGGTCAACATTCTTCACCTCCTGTCTTCCCAGCACAAAGTTCTCAGCAAAGAAAGAACATCAAGGAGCATGTACTGCTGATAATGGCGCCAGAGCGTTTATCATTAGCAACAGAAGGTAAGTGTCAGCCCTTGGTGTAATTCGTAACGATAAACATTGACTTAATTGGTAGGGACATGGACAGGTGGGACCGCGCGTTATTCTGACACCGCAATTTGGCCCATCGTAGGCCCGACTAGACCAAACCGAACTCGACACTCGGTCGGCTATCTTCGTGAGCGGTCGTGTGCGTGAAACATTTCGTACAACCCTATATAAATGACAATAAAGAAGAAATTGTCTTCGTCTTTCTATTGAAACTGGTTTGGGGTACATTGGTTAGGTGGTTTCAAAGTTGGTCACAATTTGAAGATTTCTGCGCAAAAGCATTATTCTTTTTCTGAAATAAAAGAGGCAAATGTTTAAAATTGCGTTTATGTTATAAGTATCGAATATACTTTGCAAAAAATGTAGTTTTGATATTACAGACACTTCAATTTTATTTATATATATCTATAGATTGACATTAATTTTGTCGTTTCTTTTCAGATACTTTAGAAATTGGTGAATGGTATGATCTACCAGAAGACAATTGGGAGGTACACCAGCTTAACAATGGCAATGGAGAGACAATTTTGAAAATTCACGATTATCTCTATGACGAAGACTGTGTTATGTCGGTCGATTTCTGTGGTTTTATACAGTGGAAGTGCTTGCACAATAGCTGCCCTTCCCGTATTGTCATGCCCTGCGAATTTTCAAAAGAAAATATATTCACAGAATTAATCCCCCATAATCATGGAAGGCTGCTTACACACAGATGTATTAAAAAAAGTGAATATTATTAGAAACAAATCGTGTCTGATTGAAACATCAGCAGGCCTAGCCAAGTAATGACCGTTTAGTTTCGAATCTCTCGTCGATCGTCTCGAGTCGACCACGCCTCCGATTCCTTGGTTCTGACCAGGTGACTGCGCGTTGAGATGACGTCAACACAAAGGAATGGGAGGCGTAGCCGACTCCATTCGATCGACGAAAGAGAATCGAAACGAAACGGTCGTAACTTGACTAGGCTTGCAGATGTTTTTTCCACCGATGCTTAACGACACACTCTTTTTTAAAAAAAAATCCAAAACTAGGAAAGACATGCAAACTTGTGTCTTTAGAACATTAGTGTAAATTGTAAGACGTAACATTACGCGTGATTAGTTAGATTTGTGTATTATTAAAAAAAGTAAAAGAAAAAAAATCACCGTGTATTCCAGTTTTTATGTGATCTCAGTGTCTGTATTCCTAGATATTTATTCTCTTTTATTATTTAGATTTGCGAAGTTTTAGTGTTAAGTATATCTCAATAAAATAGATTAATTAGGTTTGTGTGTTATTAAAAAAAATGGAAAAGAAAAAAATAACATGGTGTATTCAAGTGTTTATGCGATCTCAATGTCTGTATTCCTAGATATTTATTCTGTTTTAATATTTAGATTTGCGGAGTTTTAGTGTTAAGTATATGTCAATAAAATTGAATAAATGTTGATTTTATTTTTTTTTAAATATACATAATCAACATAGTAGATACATAATCATGATATTTAGTACATTATGTTTAGGGGTAAAAACCACCGTGTTTTCTAGATTTTGTGCGATCTCAATGTCTCTAGTCCTACATATTTAATCTTATAATGAGTTTAGATTAAGTAATATTTGTATCAAGTTTATCTCCATAGAATTAAGTAAATGCTACATAATCATTATGTTAGTTAACTAGCTTCTACCAGCAGCTCTCCATACAGAGTTTTGACCCCCGTTTCATACTCTTTTCTATACAGGGTGTAAAGGACAGCCCTCCATAAACTTTAAGGGCTTGCTCAGTAGACGAAACTGAACAACCTTCCTTCCTCCTTCCTTCAAGACTTTTTCAGGAAACGGAAAAAAAAATCAGCCTCACAATTAAAAACTTGATTGTATGGAGGACGATTTTTTTTTAATCGTTATTTGAAAAAAAAAACCTTGTGGAAGGTTGTTCAGTTTAGTCTACTTAGCAAACCCCGTAAAGTTTGTGGAGGGCTGTCTCTTACGACTTGTTTATGTTCAGATTCGTGTGCCAAGGTGAATTGAATAAATCCGTTCAGCTGTTGGAGCGTGAAGAAGTAACACACATAATACACAGTCTTACTCATAAACTTTCGTCTTTTTATAACATAAGTGTAAATTGTGATAACTAAAGCTAGGGTTACATTACTGTGTTGTGTCGTGTCGTGGTGTCTTCTGACGTCGTTGATTGGCTACAAAACATGTTATGATGTCACGTAGGCTTGAACAGATTCGTTTTATAGGTTGATCCTGAGCCACGACGCACACCGACACAATAATGTAACCTTAGATTTACATTACACATGATTAGTTAGTTTTGTAAGTTATTCATAGGAAAAAAAAAAAACAAAAAAGAAAAACAACGTGTATCAAGTTTTTGTACGATCTCAATGTCTATATTCCGACTTATTTATTCTCTTTGTACTTAGATTTGCGAAGTTTTTATATTTATTACATCTCAATAGAATTAAGTAAATACCGATTTAGTAGGAAGTGACATATTTAATCTTCGTAGAAAAATTTAAGAGTAACTATGGAGTTTCTTACCGGTTCTTCTCCATAGAAAACCATTTGGAACCGTGCACTAGCTTCTGACGTTTTTTAGGTGCCCATGTAGGCCTATGCGAAATAAAAAGATTTTGAATCATTTTCTATGTATTAGTTTTAGTATTTTGATCTCAATGTCTATGAAATAACCATAAATGTATGTATGCGTTTGGACGCTACACTTAGAATTATAAGAGAGAAAAAGAAAAAAGATAAAAAAACAACGTATCTATGTATGTATATTCAACTTTTATGCGATCTCAATGTCTATATAAACCTAATATAAATGACAACTCTGTCCAACTTTCTTTCATTTTCAGATTTATTTTTTTATGGAGCTATTTTTGTTTTTGATACCTATTTGTCATCAAATAAAAAGCCCCGCAGAAATAACAATGCGGCTTTGGTTGAAATTGTTCTACAGGTAGAAGAAATTTGGTCTATTCTTGACTTTGTCTGGCTTGATACTACTTAAAGGGCTGCGAGCTACCCATTGCTCATCGGTCGCAAGGCCGTGGCCAGACGGTAGTCGGGAATCACTCTGCGTCTCCCTACATCCGGCAAGTCATCGTCACGTGTAGCGGACGAACCATGAGGATAACTGTTTCCTCACAATTGTGGCCATCCCCTTTGATGTCTGGAGGGTCACCCGATGGATATTGTCAGGCTGTTGTAAGTATAATGACTGTGGAAAAAGGAGGTGACTAGACGGTTGCAAACTAGCATTCCATCTAAGGTCACCTTGGTTTATGTGTTCGGTTTGTGTTGCGGGTACATGGATGTAAACCACGCGCCAACATGTTTGGTGTTTGGAAAAATGCGCCTCCCAACCAAGGGCGTTGCAGGTCATGGATTACAACAGTAACTGCTATTTACACGGATTGAAACTAGCAAGGTCACATTGGTTGGGACGTTGGTTTGCAACCGTGTGGTCACCCCTTAACTTTGGCTTACACGATGTAGCACGGTAGCAAAGGGTAGTAGAGAGCAATACCACACAATACTTTTGAAGTAAAATTGCTTTAATGTCTTCACAGGTAAAAAGGTGGTCGGTGGAATATTCCTGATCAACAAACACAAGAGGGTGTTAATATTTAGAGATTATGTCTACGATGAAGAAAATGTCGATCTAACTGAAGATGTGGTCAAGTGGAAATGTAAGAGTCCGAACTGTACCGCTTACATACTCATAAATAAGTCACGACAAATGGTTAAAAAGTCAACGAGTCATAACCATGGGACTACTGCTATGTGGTCTAACAATAGGATAAAGGTCAAAATGACAGGCTTTAACAGAGAGGGTTAAGGCCTTAAGACATGAAAGGCATTGTCGTATTGGAAAAATATAGTGACTTTATATTTATTGGCAATCTTTCAAGGGATAGGGACATTATTCAAGCAGAGCCAAAGTCGTCGACGGCGCGTACTGTTCCCTCGCGCCTCAAGGAGTTCTCAGCAACCATAGAGGCCCAGGAGGATTTGTTAGACTTTTGCTGACTAAACTCCACTCCTAGTTCACCTTGCCTTTCAGAAGCAGGTTTTCCATTAGGCTTCAACCCTGCTGTGCAATTCTATGTAGATCTCTTCCATTACAATTTTATCCGGTTCTGAGGCTCCTGCAGCTAACCTTTGCTGACTGCAGAACTGGCCATAGGTGCGTAGGCATACCATGAACCAGACGAACCGAGGACCTGGGGCTTTATCATGACGTGTTAAAATGTAAGGCGTGCGAGCGAAGAAAAAGGATGGAGCTATACGGTAAAGGGAGATATATTGGTGATATAAGTAATGTGGTGATATCTATATAAATATAAAAATCAATGCCACTTCGTTGTAATTTTATAACTCAAGAACGGGCTCACCTATCCAAACCAAATGTTTAGGCTTTGTTTGGACTATTTAGTAGATGGTTTATGTGAAGTTTGGTAGGGTAGAGTAGGGTATAGTAGGATAGGGTAGGGTAGAGTAGGATAGAGTGGGGTAGAGTAGAGTATAGTAGGAAAGAGTAGGGTGGGGTAGGGAAGAGCGGGAGCGAAGCCGCGCGGGCAAAAGCTAGTTTTGTATAAAACAGAATACCATACCGTAAAATGGGGTGAATAGAGACATAAGTTTAAAGGGTTTTACCCTATGTAGCTCCATCCCTTAAACAGTTCAGTTTAGGTCGTCAAATGGATCACGTTGGGAGCTAGTGGTAGGGTCTCGGGGGGACAAAGTAGTGAAATAAAATTTGCGATTTCAGGGATTGTCCCAGGGTATTCAGGGTTGCGGGATTGTTCGAAAGAGTTACCGCGACCTTGGAACGCAAAGTGAATTGAAGGAACTCAGGTGGGTTTTAGTCAGTAAAAGTCGGATACTCCTTCTCGCGAACGAGAGTGGGAGGAGTTTTTTTTTTTGATAATTTCAGCACTTTAAAAAAGAAGGGTTTCATCCCAAAATTAAAGTTATTCATATTCATGAATATTTTCACCCCCTGACAGATTGCGAATGATATAAAAGTCGCCCCGTAATGTGCCTTTATAGTGATAAAATGCAGTGAGATTGTATTGGTTGTAAAAATTGTTTAGTTGTTTTGCTATCTCTTTAATTTTACCAATTTATTTTAAGTTTATTCTTGATGTAATCCTTTAAGCACTCACGTCGACATGGTCCGAAGAGTGTTTTCTCTCTCAAATCTCGTTTAGGCTGCCCCCCCACTTCCGATAATCGGTGACCGATTTTTTGCACGAAAAAAATGAAACACACTGATAGCAATAGTGCAACGCACACGTCGTACAAAAAGTCGGTCAGAAAACAGAACAATGTTACAAGTATACAAAATCGGCCCGATTATCTGTCCTACAAAAAGTCTGATGTGGGCGAGCAGCGTTAGTTCTTCAATCCATGTAATTGACAAAAGAGCTGAAAAGTGGTCCGATATATCCGACGTAGTAGGTTCAACGAAACTAACCTCAAAATTCATTTTCCGTTCAGTTCATCTCTTCTGAAAGGCTTGTAGACCTGCGAATATTTGTTTTAATTCATGAATTTTTTTGTTAAAGTTGAGATTTTTTTAAATAGGTACCTAATACTTACCGTATTTTTTATATGTTTAAATCTTATGTTAAGTGCAACTTATGTCTTTTTACAATAGTAAAAATTTAGTAAGTTAGTAGTTGTATGCAATAGTAGAAAAGTCTTGTGTTATTAAATAACCAGTGACCATTATTATACTGTTAAAAATAATCATGTTGTGTTATTTTTAACAAAATAATTTATAGATTGGTATCTCTATGCACAGCAATATTTTCTTCTAAACTCCAGCTGATGTTGAAGAAGAAAAAAAGACTCGAATTAGAAGCGTCTGAGGAAGAATATCACCGTTGACGTTGACCACTGTGTAAGTAGTGTGAAGAACTGATCATACAAAGTAACGTTTTCTCTGAAAAAGGCCGGCCAGATTGATATATACCAACGTCCCAACCAAGGTGACCTTGCTAGTTGCAATCCGTGTTATATAGACAGCAGTTGTAAATCATGACCTTCAACGCCCTTAGATAGGAGCCGCGTTTTCCCAACCATCGTGGATTACATCCACGTAGCCGCAACATAAACCAAATATACAAAACAAGGTCACCTTGGTTGGAACCCGCGAAAACTCAAAACTAATCTTAATTCAAATTCCAGGTGAAACTCTAGAACTTGTCAGTGGTGCTCAACTATTTAAATACCTCGGTTTCACCTACAGCTTCCATTGCGTGTCCAAGAAAGGGATGACTCGTTACAAATGTTCCTCCAGAATGAAGCATGATTGTCGAGCCTTTGTCATTGCTGATTATCAGATGAATGTCGTCGGTGGGGACTTGATCCATAAGCATCCAGCTCCTATATACTTCAAGCATAATACTGGAAGATGGAGTTTGATTCACGCGTTGAATATTAAAAACAAAGCTCCTTATTCATAGTATGCGCACACTTTTGCTGTTTAAAAGTTTGGCTACACGGTTGCAAACACAGAAAAGATGAAATAGGTTAGAAAGGAAATACTTGCCGATTTGTACTTCAACGAGTGTCGCCGTTTGTCTCACACCCTTTAACTCCACTACAGGCAATAAACCAATACGAACGCGCATTACGCAACTAGCAGACCACGCGCACTTAGCAAGTTTGCTGGTAGTTGAACTATGAGCACTGCCCTACTTGTGCCACAAGGCCGTTTTAACTTCTTACATCTGTTCTGTGGTTGCAAACTAGCGTTCCAACCAAGATGACCTTGGTTTGTACGTTTGGCTTGTGTTGCAGCTACATGGATGTAATCCAGGCGCCAACACGTTCGGTGGTTGGGAAAACGCGCCTCCCAACCGTTGAAGGTCATGGATTACAACTGCTGTCTACACGGATTGCAACTAGCAAGGTTACCTTGGTTGGGACGTTGGATTACAAGCATGAAGTCACCACTTTAGTAATTATAATTAATCATTATCATCTTTCTGTCCTTGTCGCGTGTTATTTGGGGTCGGCGCAACACGTTTTTTGATTCCATTCTTTCTTGTCACCCGTCACGCTATATTGTTTAAGTTATTAATGTTGGACATAAATAATTGTTAAAGACTTAGTGAATTATTTATTATGTGAAATTGGTGGAATTATGTATAGTTAAATATACCTATCTAATTTTTGTTGATACTCAAACTGCTTATTATTTTACAAGCAAGAAGAATTACTATATTATATAATTTTTAGTCATCAGTAGTCGGTCTCACCATATTATTTTAAAAGTATTAAATGATACAAGTAGAGAAAGGTTGTCATTCCGATCGATGCAAAATTTGCCCGTGCCGTAGGCGAGGGTGTTACAAAGTCTTGGCTCCATAACTCACTCAACTTTGTTTCACTTTCGAAAAAATAAAAAACACGGGCGTTGACGCGCGACTCGTGGCTCCCTTAGCCTGATACGATAAATACGACCAATTGTGAAGAGGGCGAGCTCGCACACTTGCACTAGTGCGGAAAACCGCTGAACAGATTTGCCACGTAATTTTGCACATATGATTCCTTTTTATTCCAGAATTTGGAAGCTTTTAAACACGGTTTCGATTTAATTATGTGGTCTTGACTAACAAATATATCACAAGTAAATACGTCACTGGTTATTTCTCATTTACTTTTCTTTTAGTGGAATACATAACAGTGAAAGCAGGTGGCAACTCATACAAATATTTAATGAAGAACGGCTATACATATTATAGGCATGTAGTACTTAGATCTGGCATCAGGTGGAGTTGTTCAAGGACGTCGAAATGTCGGGCTTTCCTCTTAGTATCAGAAGAAGGAGAAATACTGAAGACTTTGGAAGACCATAATCATGAGAGACTTCGATATATTAAGTTGGATGATGGCACTTATATAAAACTTAAACATTAAATAATAAATGTATGTGTATTTTTAATATATTTATAATTAATTCATTAAACCCCAAGCGAATACCGTTCGCCCACCCATTGTCTTTCTATTGTGTCTCTAATTGACACGATTGAAACGTTAAATGGATGAATGTGTATGTGAATTCGGCAAACCCGTGAATCCCGTGGAGTTGCGGGATTGGGATTTCTTATTTCTTTTTGTTTTAATTCATTAAACCCCAAGCGAACGCCGGCGTTCGCGCACCTATTGTCTTTCTATTGTCTGTAATTTCCACGATTGAAAGGTTAAGTGGTAACAAACATGAAAACCGGTACACGGTTACGTACGTGTCGGACTTTCACGCCGAGAGTTTCTTATAAATTTAACTAAGCATTTATGTATGTAAATAGTTCGATTCCCAAATCGAGTTTCAATGATTTTACGAATCGAAAAAAATAAAAATCACTTTACAATTTTAATAAGTATAAAGTCTGCTGCTTCTAAGAAACAATAAAATATTTAACGGACCTTCATCTTTCACAAAATTAAATTCACGTGAATTGGTGAATTCCTGATCATAGAGTACTTAAGTACCTAAAGTGACAATGCTTAAGTTCCGTTCCAGTTGCGGTACATCACTCACACAACAAAAAATAGAAATTAAAAAATTATTTATTTAATTTCAAGGTAAAATCGAAAACAAAGTAATTAGGTATTTTCCAGACAAATTCTATAAAAAAAATGTCATGTAAAGTTGCTTCATCACTTTTTAGTGACGATGAGCTGGGACTAATAAATAAACAAAACGGTGGCAGGTCGTTGGGATCCAATCTTCATTCATTTTCTATAAAAAACTTCAATCCTACAGAGGTGTGCGATCCCGCATGAGTAATCCCGCAGAAAAGGTGCGGGATTTTTTTTAATTATTATTGATAGGCTCGCGTTTGACCACTATCTCACCTGATGGTAAGTGATGATGTGGCCGACGATGAAGCACGCTTGCCTAGAAGTAACCTATTCACTCTTGACTTAAAGACCCCTAGGTTGTAGCTATCAGGAAACACAGATACACTTTTTAATTGGTTTCTTACCAATTAAAAAGTGCGTCTCTTTGTGATAAATGAATACCAGGTAATTAGGTATTTCATTGATATAATTTACTTTACTCCTCTACTTTTTCAGCTTGTATAATCGACATGGCGAACGGCAGGACCTGGGTTCTCTTCCGCGGCTACACATTCTTCTATAGATACAAAATGAAGTTGGGGCACAAATGGGTCTGCACCAACTTCCCTCGTTGTAAGTCATACCTTTGTCTAGATGATCACAACAATATCATAAAATGTTTATTAGACCATACTCATGAATTGCGACCAGTTCATAGATGTCCTGATGGGAAGTATGTCAAGGCTGGATATTGATTTTTATGCAATTGTCTCAAATAATTGTAAAGACAGACGTTATGCGACAATTTCTGAATACATTTTTGTATAAATTTGTTTACGAATTTTGTATCTAAAGAATTATTATCTAAGATAAGGATTGTCACAACTAAGGAATCCAAACCGCATCAAAATGGTGATCCCGCATTGAAGTCAGCAATCCCGTAAATCTCGCGGGATTTGCGGGATTGGATTCCCTAATTGCAACGTTGTCGCAGCCGTAGAACAATTTCTATAAAATAGTATTGTCGCACTGTATCGTTGAACCTGTGAGCGGGATCCCTAACTCAATGTGACTCCTTCATCTTGCATCACTCTATGAGACGACAAACTTAAAAGTTAATATTCAACGTCAGTCATATCCTTTGTTTCTGTGCCTTAAAATCAAAATTTATTATGAATTGTGTAAAAAATTAAAAATTGCCACACGGTATGTGGGCAAGATGAATTGAAAGTTGAAGGCGAGAGACTATAGCTTACATTCATTTTATGTATGTGTATTTTATTATGAAGTGATCAATTCATACACAAACTTTTTTTCCGGAAACGAAAAAAAATCGATCTCCCCAAACAAACTGTCCAATCAAGTTTATAATTTTGTATGAAGAGGCTGATTTTTTTTTTTTCGTTTCCGGCAAAAAATACGGGAAGTTTGTTCAGTTTCGCCTACTGAGCAAGCCCTTAACCCGTTGACTGCCGGAACGCAGATCTACGCGAGACACAATGGCTTTTTAATTGTGTCTCTAATTACGGCATTCGAGAGATTAAAGTTTGCGAAGACCTGTCCCTTATACCTTGTATTATTATCTATCTATCGTTTTACAAGTTAACTCATTAGGGTAAACGCCGAGTAAATTGCATCTGTTTTTGAAGCGGCTCTTGTAACAAAAAGATAATTATTTTATTTATACAACTGTACTTTGATTTTTTTATAATAGAAATTTCTGTGGTGACTATTACGAATAGCGATCTCAAACGAAAATAAAAAAGGCACTGAAAGAACTAATTGATGGAGAAAAAAAAATTTGTAGATTTGTATATTTTTATTAGTGGCTTTCATACCTAATTTAGTTTTAAAAAATTGTAAATCGTGGAGTATAGGGCACTTTATTTTGTAAAACAACATATCTGGATCATTCTACCGAGAGTTTAAAAAATAAAATTCTTTTTTAATTGTACATAATCTACTTTTTGTTGTATTATTATTATAAAGTGTTATTATGTAATTGTCTCCTAAAAAATAAAATCAGAGATTGATCAATTCTTTGCTTTAGATGCATGTTTTCTATTTTTAGCCTTTGCTTATTTTTTTCGGCAAGTATCCTGCATAAAGAAGCTCTGGAATACACTGTAGAACTTTGTGAAGTCGGACTTGGAGGAGGAGTCTTATCGTCCATAATTCTTTACTCAGAAGCTTTCAGCTTGTTTCAATTTATTGCAATGAGGTTTTGCTCGTTCACGCCACCTTTTTCGTAATGCTTTTTGCATTCTTGGTGTACATTCGTTAATCGATTGTACCGCCCACGACGTACGCCATACCTGTAAATAAAAATTGAAATAGCAATCACTTTTGTAGAAAGCCAGTCACACCTGTCAGAAAATTTTATCAAATAGCGATACAATACAAATACTTCAATTGTTATTTACAGGTAAAAAGCGGTCTGAAAAAGAAAAAAATGAACGATTAAGGGAGCAAAAGAGGGCATGGATACGAAAGAAGAGAGAGAAAATGACTGATGTTGAACTAGAAGAAAGACGTCAAAAAGATAGAGAGAGATACATAAAAAAGAAAGAAGCTGGAAAAATAAAATCGATATGTGATACACCAAGCATGCAAAAAGCATTACGGAAAAGGTGGCGTGAGCGAGCGAAAACTCGTCGCAATAAATTGAAACAAGCTGAAAGCTACTGAGTAAAGAATTATGGACGAGAAGACTCCTCATCCAAGTCCGACTTCACAAAGTTCTACAGTGTCTTCCAGAGCTTCTTTAGGCAAGAGACTTGCCGAAAAAATAAGCAAAGGCTAAAAATAAAAATAAAAACATGCATCTAAAGCAAAGAATTGATCGATCTTTGATTTTATTTTTAGAAGACAATTACTAACTCTTTATATTTTTACAATAGAAAGTTAGTTTTGTAAAATTAAAAAAAGTAAGTATTTATTTTTTTAACTTTCGGTACAATGACCCGTCTTTAATATTTCCAGAATATTAGCGGTTTTTGCGGACTCATTTTAGGGCATATGATCCGCCGAGAAATCTATCCCGAAAAAAAAAACTATTTATTATATTTTACATTCCCGTGCAATCGCACAGAGAAGTGTTGTTATCTAAGGAAAAACTCGATAGACAAATAAAATTATCGATTTATTAGTGAAACTAGGGTAATTACAAGCGAGATACAGATACCCAGCTTTTACCCTACTGGTATATGGATAATATAAGTATCAGGTATGAAAATGAATTTTTAGAAGTGTCAATGTTGCTTCTGAAAAGAGATCAATTCAGGGTAACTTTTAGAACCTTTAGACTTTATTCATGAATTTGTACGACTTTTACTACTTTTTATTTTAATTAAAATGTTGTGCAGATGGTAATTATAGTTGGGGATCCAAAGGATGTTCTGAACAATTAGAATAACTTCAAGTGTTTTTAAAAATTGATCGAATAATATGCACTATGAGTTTATATTCATTGCGCTGATGATGAATGAACATAATTTTACTGGGGGTAACCCTGAAATCGCGAAAAAGAACAGATGTTGCCAACTTCTTATTGGGACTTGCAAACATAAATGAACAGCCATACTTATTTACATAGGTATTTCTTTCATCTCGTTGTAGTTTATTTATGAGTTCGTTTACGCCTATTATTGTTTATGAATTAAAATTCACCTTGAGTGTTTAAATGACTGTTAATTGGGTGAACTTTATACATACAGTCACCAGCAATAAGATATATACATTGTCATATTTTCAATTTATAAATAATATAAATAAGTGTAGGATAAAAACTTCTTAAATAAAAAATAATCATTTAGAACCAATGGTCGTACACGTGTAGACTATTGGTGTTCTATAAAGACTATATCTGTCTATCTATCATATTTCTTTAATAGCAAAAATTAAAATGGATAGAAAATGTGGCAATGAGTATGTTATTGCTCGTGACTGTACAACAGAAGTTATTCTGGGTCTTGACTCAAAATTGTGAATAGGATAGGCATATCTTTTATGGTGTTTTTCTTTTGTATACTAGATCTAAAAGATAGAGATAGTTTTGGTTAAACTATAAAATATTATGTTGTTATAAAATAGAATCTTTTTTACGAATTGTGCGTTTTTATTAAAACACTGAAAATTGTCTACACTAAAAAGTGTGCTACAATTTGGTCTAAGATTTCTAGAGATGACTAGCAAGATGGCTAGTTCACAAAAACAAAAAATCTACATTCGGGCAGGAAAACGTCTGTCAGGTCCGTTATTAAGTCTGCACCGAATAATTGCAAACACCGTTGTGTGGAAATTGTAATATATCTTGCGAGAGTGTAAACTGTAAAGATGTAAGTTCATAATATATAAAAAAATTCAATCCAAAAAAATTCTTTTTCAGTACAAAAAGTTATTGTTATTGTGAGAAATTTTTTATTTTTTTTTGTACTTTCAGCTCAACTGATTACCATGCAAAATGGAAAAACTCTCGCTGCTTACGGTGGCTACACCTTTTATAAAAGAAAAAACATGAAAAAATGGGTTTGCACGAGCTACCCCTGCAAGGCTTACGTTTTATTAAATGACGAGTTAACCGTGCTTGAAAGTTCGATGGCTCATAATCATAACAAGAGACAACTTTACAAAACTACGGATGGAAGTTATGTTCGTCTATAAACGCAGTAAGTGACCCAGTTTGGTCCCTGCAAAAACAATCTGGTCAAATGGAACTTCCTTGACCCATGTCTAACATAGTTGCAGCGTGGAACCGCTGCACAGAACATACGTCACCTGCTATGCTGCCCATTATGCAAAGCCTGCACTTTTAGGATTTAGAAGAGGCTAATTACAAAGCTATATAAGTGTACAGTTTACCAAAAGATGAAGAAAGTGGTTAGAAAAACAATAATTTGAGTCCTATCGACAGGAAAAGAAGAAGCAGGCAGGACACATTGCTCATAGCACGGACAGTTAAAAGGTTCTGGTGCGTCGACCCGTTTACTTGAAAACGCAACGTTGGAAAGCATAAGGTGGACCAATGACTAAGGCACCAGAAGTCAGTTGGATGCGAGAAGTACCAGTATGTGACAATGTTTTGTTATATAAATACAATATATTGAAACATTACGAGTTAAAGCTGGATTATAAATGTGAATAACTGTGGTTGAAAACGTATTTAGTATTTTCGCTATCTTTACCTAAAGGAATCCGGAATTAGTTTAAACATTATTGGTTTGGTATCATACCAATTAACGATTAACTAGTATCTTGTTGACTTGATTTTCATGCTTGTCGTACCGCAAGCTATCCTGACCAATAAAACTTAAATTTATAAGTGTCTGATTCTAATTCGAGAAACCTTAACGTATGTAACTGTAGTAATCTTTATTTATTACCTTCAAGGTTGCGGATTCAGGACTTCCAATTCGGATGGAATGCTTTGTCACGATATTCACATTTCTTTCTATATTTCCAGCTGAAATGATCAATATGATAAATGGAAAGACACTTCTTTTGTACGACGGGTACACCTTCTATAAGAGAAAAAACCAAACGAAATGGTTTTGCACGAGCTATCCTTGCAAGTCTTATGTTATATTTGACAGAAATTTATTCGTTATTAAAAGTTTGATGGAGCATCATCACAGTAGGAGAAAACTTTTTAAAACACAAAATGGTACATATATTCGTCTGTAAACAAAGCAGAAAATTAGTGATTATTTTATTTTTCCCTAATAGGGTGCAAGTGTTATGCAGAGATGTTATGGATATGAAATTTCGGATACGAATTGGATACGGATATAGAAATGATTATTATACCAGATACGGATACGAAATTATTTCGGATTATCCGTTAGTTTCGGATAATTTCGGTTACGGATATTAGATATTTAAGGAATTTCAGAAGTAAAATATAAAAAGTATTTAAAATATAAATACTATTTATATTTTACGACGCGACACGTTAGGACAGTCTGCCATAACGTGTCGCAATTAGGCTCCGCCCCTATCCGATATTATCCGAAACTTTTATTTCTGATTTGGTTACGGTTATTATTTTATATCGGATATCCGATAGTTTCGGTTACGGTTATGGAGCTCCCTAACATCCCTGGTGTTATGCTGATCTTATTTTCTTTCTTTTAATTCTGCATTATTGATTAATAAAGCATTTTTGATAAAAGTAGTTGAATTTTCTTTAATTTTTTAGCCATTATTGAAAAGGTTTAACTATTATTTCGACCTGACATTCAATTCTGTAAAATTTTCAGCTGAAATGATTACTATGCAAAATGGTAAAACACTTTTGTTATATGACGGTTATACCTTTTATAGAAGGAAAAGAGAGAAGAAATGGTATTGCACGGGCGGCTATTGCAAATCGTATGTTATATTCGACGAAAAACTTCTTGTCACCGAGTGTTACATGATGCATCATCATATTAAGAAAAAGCTCTTTAAAACACGGAACGGGGTTTATATCCGATTGTAAATTTTATAAGGTAAAAATGTTGAGATTGCTGTGCTGGCAATTATATCAGTAGGTACTTCAGTCACCTGTGGGTGTGCATGATATTTTTCACATTTTCAAGCTACAGGTTTTGGTAACATACATGTATGTATGTCTTTAACGTTTACCATCAAATACAAGTGTATATATATGTACGTTTATAGGTATTCGAATGATTGATATTGTTTTCTCGCGTGCCCTATATTTTTTCGCGTTATGTCTTTCTGTTCAAACAAAGAAAGTTTCAAATCTATTAATTTATATTTCGTGCAAAGGCAAGGCGGGTCGCTAACGGATTATATCTAGAGTTAGCATGTATATTGTATATATCCGCATATCTATGAGTCTCAATGAGTCTGTTTCCAATGATTCATGTTCTAGTCTTATGCGCCAATTTTTTTTTTGCATAAATTGTAATTGTAAGTAGCATGCAAAAGTATACGGTGTGTCCCTGCGACTGTATACTTAAAATAAATCTGTGCCAATCTAAATCATTCTAATTTGAACCAAACTCTTTTTGTAGGGACATATAATTATCTTCCACAAAATAACCCAAATATCTACCCAAATCTATCTCCTTTCGTTCAGTCCACCCTAAGGTTGTCTGTAAGAGATTGCCCTGTGTGATAAGGCCGCCCTTTGTACACTTTGTTTTTGTATAACATATAGTTTATATACACCCCTAGTTTTTAATTAGTACACAAAAAAATGGGGCTCTATCTGTACCCGTTACTGATCATATTTTTGTAGTCAAAAGTAGAAAAAAACCGAAATCCTAAAATTGACCACGAAAAGGTAAATTCATCATAGAATCAATCGTACATAACAATTGCTAGTAGAAAATACTGCAGGCAGTCTTTTTCCTTAATAATTGTCATTTATTTATTCATTAATCAATAGCCTGCACAATATTTCCATAAATTGAGTGACATTTTGGGAAAAAACCAACGCTAATAACTTTGCTGTTTATGAATATTATTTATTGAGATTTTACTTAAAAATAACAAGGGCTTTTCTAATAAGCCCTTTAAGTATTTGTAATAATTAAAAATTTGTGGTGTATAGTTTATCTTGTCCACTTTATGAGTGTACAATAAAGTATATAAGAAATAAATAAAATAATATTTGTTATTTACTGCTCTAGTACTATGTTACTGAGGGAAAGCGTAACACGTTTTTTCTTCAATCTGCTCTGTGAACCATAACGCTAAAACTGACTCCCATTTGTTTCATATCCGAACTTGCACAATCCAACCCTATTCATTTGGCCCTCCCGTTCCATCCACCCCTTAAATGCATTTCATCCATCCTCTTCACATGACCGTCACAGACGCTACTTTCAAATTTCCTCTTATATACGCATCACTCACGTTATCGATTCTCGTCATTCCACACATCCATCTCAACATTTTCATCTTCGCTACGTCATTTTCATCTTTTTTTGTTATAAGTTATTAGTGCATTAATAATAATAATTTCTGAATTTCATTGTTTGTTTTTTTTTTTGTCATTTATTCAGTTCCTTGTTTAAAACTTTTTCCAGATTTTAAGTTTTTTCTTTAAAGCTTTTTCCACATCTTATCCTAACATATTAATTGCCGTTCAAAGGGCCCGGTTTACTGGTCGCATTACCTAAGCCAAGTTACTTTTTTTTCTTGTTGAAGGTAATCCTCTAGCTATGTCACGATAGCTTTTATTATATATGTACCTCAATATCTTGGTTTGGTTTCAGCTCAACTAATAACTATGGCAAATGGTGCTACTGTCCTACTGTACGACGGTTTCACATATAATAAAATGTATAACACAAGAGGGTTCGAAAAATGGCATTGTAGCAGTTTTCGCTTATGTAAATGTTTCCTATTGACTGATCAGCATTATAGGATACACGAAAGTAAAGTCAACCACAATCATGACAGAAGGAATTTATTTAAAACAGCAGATGGTCGATATATTCGAGTGTAAATTATGGAACTGGCAATCTGTGCACGTTACTTGAATATGTGAGAGATGCTTCAAGCACATAATAAACATCTACATCAAATACACAACGAATGTCACTGATTTCATTTTCTTATAAAATATACCTATTTACCTAATAGGTTAGTAGGTAAGTAAAATAGGTCAATTTTCGCAAAATTACTATATACAAGAAACTCATTTATATTTTTGAATCTATATTATTCTAGTACCTTCTTTTAGTTTTTGTAATAAAATATGTATTGTTAAATAAACGTTTTGTTCAAGACCATTTTGACCCTGGTTTCGTTTGTTTCATCACATCACCTTCTATCATTGTCTAATTTTGGTCAAGTTATTTTGCCCCGCTCCAAGAGTATACAGTTTTAATTAAAAAAAAACGAATCGATCAGTATAAGCTTGTTTGTGTAAGTATAGCCTTGCAATCCGACGAGTTGTTTTTACGTTAACGTGATCGAAACGTTTGCCGCGTTTGGCTCTCTGATTGGTAGAGCTGTTAAGACCTTGGAGCGGGCCAATCGGAGCGCCGAACGTCACAAACGTGTCGATTGCGTTAACGTAAAATAAACTCAGACTAGGCACTCGGATTTTCGTCGACACTTGAACACTTCAATGCGGTCATAATTAACCACTAGTTTATTTTCTTCTCTGTCTTCAATTACACTGGTTTTTCATTTTAGATGTTGAATCCCAACCCTCCAAAACGAGATTACAGCGAATTCCTAAAGTATGGCTGTCGTTAGAGGAAGAAGTTAATTTTAGTGATTCCGATGACCCTGTTGAGGATGATGAAGTAAACAATGTGCAAGAAAGAGTGAACAGTTCCGACAGTGAAGAACAACATGAAGGAAACAAAAAATCCTTGGAGTTGGAAGGAGAATCAAATGAAAGCGAAAATAATGGCAGTGAACATGAAAGTGACGAAGATCAGCCACTGCGCACATTCACTACCCGAGAATGTAACCAAACTGCTACACACTTTATTGGCAAAAATGGCTTTATGTGGTCCAAATATGAATTTGAAAAACCAAGTAAATCTCATGCTTTTAACGTCAAACATGAATCTCAACCTACTAAAGTCAATACCTTACAAAGCAGTATAGACATATGGTCAATAATATTTGATAATGACATGATAGCGAGAATAGTCGCAAGCACCAATAAAAAAATGCAAGAACATCTAACGCAGTTTCAAACTACAAACAAAATTCAGTTCAAAGACACTGATGAAGCAGAAGTGAGAAGTTTGCTTGGACTACTCTATTACAGCGCAATATTTAAATGCAAAAATATTGACGTTAACAATTTGTTTGCTACTGACGGCACCTCACATGACATTTTTCGCATGGTAATGTGTAAAGAGAGATTCTCCACGTTACTGAACTATCTCCAATTTGACGATGAAGCCGAATGCCTGAACACTGACCCCCTAGCAGCAGTATCTTATATTTTTGAAAAGTTCGTTACGAATTCTCAAAATAATTATACCTTGGGTCCAAACGCCTGCATTAATGAGATGCTTTTACCATTCAGGGGTCGATGTAAATTCACAACTTACATGCCGAACAAGCCAGCGAGGTATGGAATCAAAATCAGGATTCTCAGTGATGCGGAAAAACCTTATACTTATAATGCGTCTATATACACTGGACATTCTGATGGCGAATTTCTGTCGGATGCTGAAAAAAAGCTTGAAGTTCCAACTCAAACGGTTATAAGATTGATAAAGCCTATTGAATACACCAACAGAAATGTCACAGCTGACAGCCGGTTTAGTTCCATGCAACTAATGCAGGTTTTACATTCTAAGAATTTAACTTACTTAGGGACTCTTAAAAGAAAGAATCTCGAGATTCCGCGACAGTTCCAACCAAATAATGAAAGAGAACCAGGAAGCGATTTATATGGGTTTACTAACGACTACACCATATTATCTCACGTACCGAAAACAAATAAAGCTGTAATATTAATTTCATCTTTTCATCATGCACCAAGTACAGATGAGGTAACCAACAAACCGACCATGATCACTGATTACAATCGCAATATGTCAGGATTCGAAGAAATCGACCGACAATGTTTAATCTATTCATGCGTTCGAAGGACATGTCGTTGGTCCATGGCAGTATTTTACAGAATATTAGATCTAGCTGGTGTGAATGCATTTGTCTTATATCAAGGTTGTCCAGATGCAAAATTGAAACGAAGAGACTTTTTGCTGTCTTTAGCAAGAGAGTTAGTTCTCCCTAATTTAAAAAAGCGCGTTTATAACAATAAACTACCGAAAGAACTCCAATTGACCATCAGAAGAGTTTTGGGTAAGGATCTGCCCCCCGCTGCGCTTCCACCTCCCCAACCTGAATCAGAACGGAAAAGAAGAACATGCAGCGTATGCCCGAGCCGACTTAGAAGAATGACAAGACACACTTGTTGTGCGTGTAAAAAAGCGATCTGCCTGCAGTGTTCAACTCAAATTTGTGAAGAATGCAGATTTTTGAGATAACAAATAGGGTTCTTTAAAAGATATCTTCTTGCTTGCCGACAAACAATATTCAATATTATTTATTATCAACTACTTTGAACCAAGATTTCTTAAAAACACTAGATGTACTATAGGAAAATGGCTTTCAATCAAAGGTAGCCCCGTAAATTCCTTGTCTGCACAATGTCAAAGCTTAATCTTAATGGGCGAATTGGGAATACTCAACTGTTTAAAAATATATTGTTACCCTAAATCACGTTTAATCGTAAAACCCTAACCATTATAAAAAAATGAATTTGTTGCATATTGTTTTATTTTTTCACATCAATCCTCGCTCTTTTATTCATTTTAACTTCAGCCGTCCCAAAAAGACAGCTATCCTATGTGATTAACTTTAGGACTTGACTAGATGTTCTCGAACAAGCTAATTTCGATCACTAATTAGGATTGTCAAAAATTTTAAATTTATGGGATTGATAAGCACTACCTAAATGACACTTGGTCGGTTCTTCACGTTTCATTTACACATGTTAAGTATTTTTCCAGGCGTGGTTTAATATTTACTCTATGCGTCATCACACGACTTCAGATTTTTGTCCCTACTTTACTCAATCGAAGGCGAAATGATAGCCTTCATGGCTGCAACGCTATGCTACCTAACACTAGCCTTTGATTAAACCAACCGCACTCCCAATATTTTGTATAAATCTCACGAATCTCTTCAAACATGTCTGTATATACGAATAAATTTGTTTGCGGTGGTGAGATACTTTGAGGCATTTCATTCCGGCTTTGCGTTCGAGTTACGTGGGACTTCAGATATTCGGAGACCTTGTTGTCTCCAGAGTACACTGTACATACATACATATCGGTACAGCATTGTATGTTAAAGCAAGCGAACACGCTATATCTATGTCCATATTTAGTCGTTAGGATCTATTCAGACAAACTGCATATGGATTGCATATCCAGTCAGTTGGCAGTTTTGATGCATTGTTGCATTCTTCACAAAAATTGCATCTATCTGCAGCTTTGCTGCAAGAGTGCAGTTCATATGCAGTCCATCTGCTTAAAGACTGTTTGGCAGACCCTTAAGTTACTAATTGTATTTTTAGATGTGGCATCACGACCTTTCAAGGCAGTGTTTCAACGTACTCCTAAAATTGAAGTTTGTCTGATGTTAGAAGAAAAAAAAGAATTAAATGACTCCGATGTATCTTTAGAGGACTGTGAGGAAATTAATGAGCAAGAAAGAATAAACAGCCCTGACAGTGAAGAACAGTATGAAGAAATTATTAGATCACACGAAGTAGAAGAAGACTCAAGTGAAAATAACGACAGTGGAGATGAAGACAGTGGAGACGAGCCATTGAGCTCGTTTACCACCCAAGAATGTACTGCTTCACACTTTATTGGAAAAAATGGATTTCTGTGGTCAAAATCTGAGTTTGGAAGGTCAAGTAAAACTCCAGCTCATAATATCAAACATGAATCTCGACGTTCTAAATCGAATACTGTTCAAAGTTTTATAGACGTGTGGTCAAAACTTTTTGACACTGATATGATAGCGACAATTGTCACAAACACTAATATAAAAATACAAAAATATCGAGCAAATTTTCGGAACAAAAACAAAGTTGAAGTTAAAGATATCGATGATACAGAAATACTGAGTCTGCTTGGAGTACTCTATTACAGTGCAGCATTTAAATGCAATACTGACGCTAATAATTTGAGTACAACTGACGGCACTTTCCATGACATTTTTCGCATGGTAATGTCTAACCGGCGATTTTATCAGTTATTGAGCTGCCTCCGATTTGACAATGGAGCCGATCGTCAAGAGCGCCTGAGGACTGACCCCTTAGCAGCTGTTACTTATATTTTTGAAAAATTCGTTACTAACTCTCAAAATAATTATACTCTGGGCCCAAACACCTGCATTAATGAGATGCTTTTACCATTCAGAGGTCGATGTAAGTTTACAACTTACATGCCGAATAAACCAAAGAAATATGGGATTAAAATCAGAATTCTCAGTGATGCGGAAACACCTTATGCTTATAATGCATATATATACTGTGGAAATTCTGATAGCGAATTTCTATCGGATGCAGAAAAAGAGCTTGAAGTTCCAACTCAAGCCGTTATAAGATTGACAAAACCTATTGAAAACACCAACAGAAATGTAACAGCTGACAGCCGGTTTAGTTCGATGCAACTGATGGAGGTTTTACATTCTAAGAATTTGACTTACTTGGGTACTCTTAAAAAAAAGAATCCCGTGATACCGCGAAAGTTCCAACCGAAAAAGGAAAGAGAACTAGGAAGCTGTTTATATGGGTTTACCAGCGACTACACCATATTATCCCACGTGCCGGAAATAAATAAAGCTGTAATTTTGATTTCATCTTCTCATCACGAACCAAGTACAGATAAGGCAACCAACAAACCGGTTATGATTATTGATTATGATCGTAATAAATCTGGATTCGAAGAAATCGACAGACATTGTTCAATCTATTCATGCGGTCGAAGGGCACGTCGCTGGTCCACAGCAGTATTTTACAGAATTTTAGATCTTGCTGCTGTAAATGCCTATGTCTTGTACCAAAGTTGTTCAAGTGTCAAATTGACACAAAGAGACTTTTTGCTATCATTGGCAAGAGAATTAGTTCTTCCTAGTTTGAAACAGCGCGTTTATAACGAAAGACTACCTAGAGAGCTGCGACTAACTATCAGAAGAACGTTAGGTAAGAATCTGCCACCCGCAGCTTTATCGTCTGACCAACCTGATTCGGAAACTAAAAGAAAAACATGCACTGTATGCCCAAGCCGAATTCGAAGAAAGACAAGATTCTCATGCTGGGTTTGTAAGAAGGCTATCTGTCTGCAGTGTTCAACTACAATTTGCGAAGAATGCAGATACTAGATTCATAAATTAAGGTAACCTAATACTTGAAGATGCTATCACCTACACGCTACCTGGCAAACTATCAAACAATATTTTCGAAAACAATGAATATCTTTAAGTGAAAACTCAAGTGGTTATAAGATTGACAAAGCCTTTTGAAAATACGAGAAGAAGTGTAACGGCTGGAGATTAAATTGCAAACAGATATATTTATTAACCACACACAGGTACATATAGACTAGCTGTGTCTTGCGGTTTCAGCTCTTTACTTAAGCACTTTAGTTCGAAACATCAACAGACACCGAGAAATGAACAGTCAGAAGTATAGCCTTCCTTGAGAAATTATCTAACACTACAAGAATTTTTCAAAACGAACCAGTAGTTTTTGGGATTAGCATGTTCAACCAGACGAAATCTTTAGCTTTATAATGTTGAATATAGATAATATAGTCTAGACATATTTATATGTATATATTTTTAAATAAGATTAACTTTAGAGGATGATAATCAGCTACATTTAACACAATGATGAGAGAAAAACACTTAAAACATGGGACGTTCGAGAGACGATTAGATATACTTTTGTACCAGCATTGAGCGTTACCCGAAGCAAGTCGTGCTTTCACATCTACACAAATACTGCAACAAATAAAAAATCTTGTATTATTTAGACAATCCTCTAATCTATCACAGCTTTTGTACATATTAAAAAATATTCACTTCGTAGTTTGTTTTATTTTTCAACTGCGACTCATATTTACAATCTTAATTTCAGCATCATTCAAAAAACATATTTTAGTAGTTAAAGGTTTTTATTAACTCAGTATCAGTAGTTTCCTTGCTTAGCTGTTGTATCCTACTACGGAGGAGAAATTTTCCTCTTTACTTTTCCATGTCTTTTTCATTACAGCCAAACTAATTACTATGACCAATGGGAAGACGCTGATTTTATATGAAGGGTACTGCTACTACAAGAAGTACAACAGTAAGACATTCAGCCGGTGGTACTGCACGAACTCGAACGTTTGTCAAGCTTACATTGTGACTGACAACCAATTAAAGATTAAAGACGGCAGCAAGGCAATACATAGCCATGGCAAAAGAATACTTGTGCAAAATCCTTGTGGCACTTACACGCGTGTAGGAAAATCATAAATATAAATTATACTTAAGATGATAACTACGGCCACATTCTCGCTAGATGACGCTAATCACATCATTTTGTTTTTAGTTTAAGGAAACATAAAAGGTATCCGCGAAAAACGGATATTCACCTAATTCCGGAATGTTCATGTAGTACAAGCTATGATGCTTAAGTATAGTGCTATACTGAACACTATAGTTAAAATCATGAACGGTGGGCTTACCATGGTGGGTTAAAATGTCAACCATGCGAACAAGAAAGAGGGATGGAGCTATTCACACTATATAGGGTGACTGGTAATTAGTGACCGATACTTATACAAGTGATTGTACTTTTGATTACAAACGACTTTTCCAAGGACACTTTTTCTTTATACACATTACTTTTATCACAATAACAAAACAGCTGTTTGAAATTTGCGCGCGCTCGGGAAAGGGTAATGTACTAGTAGTGGAGCGCCTCACCTTCCCCCCTCCCCCGCCCGCACCGCTCCCTTTGCCGTGCAGTAGTGACGAAAGTAATAATAACAGTCACCGCGAATTTCAAACAGCTGTTTCGTTAATGTGATAAAACTAATGAGTATAAAAAAAAAGTTTCTTTGGGAAAGTTGTTTGCAATCATGAGTACTATCACGTGTATAAGTATCGGTCACTAATACCAGTCACCCTATATAGCTCAATCCCTTTAACAGTTTAGTTTAGGTCGTCGATGGACGCTAAGAACTCGTGGTAGAACCTCGGTTATGCTGCCATTCATTAAAAATAAACTAAAAATGTTGAGCATAACGCTATCTAGCGAGAACAAGACCCGAACTACGCTCAGAAGCTATCATCATAAATCGTGTGTTTTTAACAATCTCAGAGTTTTATTCTATACTCCGCTGTATGTAATTACAACTCATTTCAAATTTGCTGTTTGATGTTAATCATAAAAAAATAAAATTTAATAATACCGTTATCGTGAGCTGTTTTATTTTATCGGAGGGTAAATCTATGTAAGCGTCCACCTGAAAAATAAATGTAACCCCTAACTTCTCTCAATGAAGTAACAATTTTTACTTTGTCCCACACTTGGAATTTCTACTGTAGCTTAGGTTAATAATACAAAAATTGGAACTCTTGTTTACAAGATACCCAGACCCGAAACAACTAACTGTAGGCCATACAAATATTTGTTCCGTGTGGAAATCGGACCCACGACATGCAACGCAGCAGTCAATCGCCATACTGCTGCCAAAACAAATTTTGTAATAATATGTGTACCTTAATACAAGTTAATAAGAAATTAAGCACTTAATTTTTGTAATAACTTTACGTTTTCAGCAAGGCTTATAACTATGGTCAATGACAAGCAGTTGGTTCTGTACCAGGGCTACACATTCTACAAGCAGTATAACAGAAAAGTACTCGACAAATGGTACTGTACCAGTCAGCCGAGATGCAAGGCCTTCCTAATGACTGACAAAGACATGAACATCCACAATTGCAATACTGAACATACTCATAAGAAAAAACAACTCCTCGTAAACAGTGACGGTAGATACATGAGAATCTAAAATACAATTCAGAGGCATAATTTTATTTAAAAAAAATACGTAAATATGTTATTTTGTAACCTATTTCTACCACACCAGGGCAACGCCAAAACTAGGAGTTATGATCCTTTTTTCAACTATCTTGGGGTCGGTTTCCAGGCTAACCGGATTTACAGATATCGGCACGAATCTTGAGCGCGCGGCGAAAGAGCGGTGATCGCTTTGCGCATCATACACATCGGCGACCCAAACACTGTACAAGGATTGCACTCCCTGCCCCCACGTCCCACTTCATACCACTGAAGAGACCCGATATTTCACTTCTGCGCAAGAGGAAGTCAGTGCTCTAGATCCGTGTCGGTATCTGTAACTGGATACCAGTATTTTACGTGAAACGACTGCTTATTTGGTTAACAAGATCGGCATAGCGACATCTATTTCGCTACATAGGAACTAAAACTGCTTCTGCACTTGTGGCTTCTCGGGTATGTCTTTATGAGTTACCAGGGAGTTTATAATGTGTCTATTAACTACTCCATTCTTGTTTCAATTACATACATAATTTTCTTTCTTTTATTTACATTTTTTCTTTATTTTCATTACGTTGCTTTTGCAATATATTTTTACATTATTTAGACTACGATTCAACCACCTTAATTTCATTAGTGATAGGTTTATTTTTATTTTTGTATAGACTCTTTTTTACAATGTGAATGTGAGAACACTGGAGACTCCTCGGGTTCATAGATTACTTTCTATTTAGATCCACTTTTTTATTATAGATTTATTTCTGGTCTAACCTACTGTCCTCACATACATTTTAATTTTGTAATTTCTTGCTGGTTCTTCTCCATGAGAAACGACCAATTGGAACCGAGCTTTTGAAGTTTTATTATAAGTAGGACTAGGTGAAATAAAAGCATTATGATTTTTTAAATTATTTTTTTAAAATCCTGCATCAGTATCAGAGTTCTCCGCACGATTAGAACTTATACAACATTCTACAATCAACTGTTGGGCAGTTGCCTAGGCCAGACGTAACACCCGTCTGGTCGGAGGATCCTTTCCAAAGAAGGTTTGCGGGACTTAACATGTTTAGCATGCCTCTAAACTGTTGTCAGTTTACTTGGCTTGTAATTATCCATGATTATTCAAGATCCCCAAATGGCTAAATGCGCTTTTCGAAAAGATTTCGAACAAACTCAGAATTAAATTTTATACTCGGCTGTAGCCACTTACTGGCAACTCATTTATAATTAGCTATTTAAAGTTACATATATATATATATATATAAAAGCTGAATAAAAATTTAACAATACCGTCATCAGGAGCAGTTTCATTTATTGGAGAGTAAATCTAGGTACGCGTCCACTTGACAAATAAAAATGACTCTTTACTTCTATCTCTCAATAAAGTAACTTCTATAATAGAAATTTGTAGACATTTTTATTTAGCATTTATGTTAACTTGGTCCCATACTAGAATTTTTCCTGTATCGTGGGTACGTTTACAAACATTTAAATGAGTTTAAATGTTTACAAGACACCCAGACCCGGAATTTACTCCATCTGTAGGTCATAAAAATATTTGATCTGCGCGGGAATCGGACCCGGGTCATGCACACCCAATTACTCAAACACTGCCAAAATATCATCATCGTCATCATCATTTTTCCTGCCCCCAAGTATCGCCATAACGACCGGCTCTATGCGTCTCGCATCCATCGGATTCCCGCTACCTTCACCAGGTCATCGGTCCACCTTATGGGCTTGTGTTGCTTTCCAACGCTACGTCTACCGGTACGCGGTCACCACTAAAAATAGATTTTGTATAATATGTGTACCATAATAAGAATAAGTCAGAACTTAGCACTTATTTTTTTGTAATAACTTTGTTTTCAGCCAAGCTTATAACGATGGTAAATGGTAAGCAGTTGGTTTTGTACCAGGGCTACACATTCTACAAGCAGTATAACAGAAAGGTACGCGACAAATGGTACTGTACCACGCATCCGAGATGCAAGGCCTTCATCATAACTGACAAAGACTTGAATATCTACGATGGAAATACTGAACATACTCATAAGAAAAAACAACTCATTGAAAGCAGTGACGGTAGATACATCAGAATCTAAAATACTACTTTTACTTAGATACATTGTAAGTGGTAATTATAAAAATATGCATGTTGATTAGGAACCTATTTCTCCCATACAACGGCAGTATTTTAGCAGTTTCTGTCTGCCTAGCCTTCTCCAGGTTAACCAGATATGCTGGATATCAGTATTTCACTTAAAGCAACTTCCTGTCTTCTCGTCTGATTATAATTTAGGTGTCTTCAAATCTAGAGTGAATATGGCTCTTAATAAATTTGTGCACCTCACCATCAACGATTGCATCACTATTGACTATCAGGTGGGATCGCAGTCAAGCACTAGTTTAAATCAATTAAAAAAAAAAACCTTCACAACGCAATACTTGAGATATCGCTGTCAGCGATAAGACCGCCATTTTGCCCATAGATTTAAGTTTCCGTGAAATTGTTAGTATTTTGGTATACAGTAAAGTTTATTCTATTCTATTCGAATTGGCTAACAGGATATCCCATGGTAGGACTGGTGTAGCGCCATCTATATCGCCTTATAGGAACCAAAAAAAAAATTGTAACTTCTGAGTTATTGTGTCAGAGTTTTCTGCACGATTAGAACATGTCCAGGCAATCACTGTTTATTCCAGGTTGCCTGGAAGAGATCGTGGAATGCCACCCATTGTACGTATGTGTTTTAGTTTCTTTTTTATATGTGTACAGTAAGTATGTAACAAATAAATAATAAATGTACAACAGTCCGAAATCAATTATCGAGACAGTTCCTCCAGAACCAGATACAACTCACTCCGGTCTGGTCAGAGGATCGCCCCTTTTATATGGATGTTCTAAACTCAAGATCTGCAAATGGTTTAACATGCTATACGAACACATGATTGCTTATAATTACTCGTAGCAGTCTATGCAATGTATGTATATATGTTTCACCAAAATAAATAATAAGTACTGCTTCTTATGAACACAATATCAAAGACAAGACTACAAAAATAATTTAACACGTTCAATGCCGCCGACACACCTGTTGTGTTCTTGCGAACGCAACAGGCGTCTTGCGTCTAATTGAACTTTCATTTGCGTCTTCTCACGCCACAGTACCATAAATCGCAAGGGGGAAATGAAACGTAAACCCCAAATAATTAAATTTTATAATGAAAATATGAGTGCCATTGATCGACATGACTAAATGCTATCATATTACTCATGTGAACACAAGAGTCTCAGATGGTATAAAAAATTTATAATCCACATTTTGCAAATATTATTAATAAATTCTTTCTTCCTGTACAATAAGTACTCAGCAAATAACAAAATAACTTTATATGATTTCTGATTAAATGTAATTAAATCTCTTATAGAGCCTCATTTACCACCGGATTTGCGACTTCCATTGGGGACAAATGTTCATTGCATTATGAAATTACAAAAAGACACAAAAGGCAAAACTAAGCGAAGAAGATGCGTCCACTGCTGGACAACGAAAAAAAAAAGGGTAGCAACAGTGTTTGCTTGCGAGAAATGTCCCCAACAGCCAGGCTTGTGCATAGAATGCTTTCAAGCATATCACAAATATTAATTAAGTACTCAGTTTCAATTTCTAAGTATGCTAAATGAAAGACCAGTTAAGGTTTTTTTTTTTTTACTTCATAAATCAGTCTTATGATTATGTAGTGGACCACAGTATGATTCTTTATTAATCTTTTGGAAAACTGAAAAAAATTATATACTTACATATAATGACATATGTATGTTTATTATATTCTAATCACAGCCTATTATCGATACTGTAACATTGTCTAAAAAAAATATATATACCTACCAAAGTTATTCTTTATTATCTTCCCTTTTTGTTATCAATAAAAATGATTTTGTCTTAATCTTTGTCTTTTATTTCAATCTTCATACCGTCGTATTGTCCGAATTAATTTTTCATAGCATTCCAATCGCCTGTTTGCGGGCACATTTCTAAGTCTAAAAGCAAGCATTATACCTAAATCATGCTCTAACTGGGCGTAAATTGGAGGTAGTTCGTTTTCTGTATTCAGTTCGGCTTTTAAATCTTTTGCAAATAATGCGTTAAAATATTTTTTAACGGCACAACATGCAGGACTCGTTTTGGTTTTACTTAAAGAATTTTGTGGCATTGGCAATTTATCTATTTTCAATTTCTTTGCAACACGTTCATCAGGATCAGTAATTTCATCAAAGTTACTGTCTGTTGATTCTATGTCTAAACAAGTACGTGAACCTTCAAGTTTCCTTTTCAATGGAAAGTTTTGTAATATTGACTGACTACATTCAGGAAAACTTTAATATTCTTTACGGTTATCTTCCACCTGTTCATGCATGTAAGTAAAACAAATATATACTATTACGATTAAGTAAATAAATTACCATAATAATGTCTTAGGTTTGCGCGAGCACTAGACAAAAAACGTTTCAAAAGCTTTCCAGCGTTCGTAGTTCGTGGTCTGCCTGCGAACACGAACGCTGAAACGTCAGGAATATATAAATGACTAGCTTTCGCCCGTGACTTCGTCCGCGTACATAAACAATAGCCTATGTCACTCAGGGATAAAGCAGCTTTTTATCGGTGAAAAAATTTTAGCAACAAAAAAACATAAAAACAAACTTTACCTCTTTATTATATATTATAATTATAATATAGTGTAGTTGTAGATTAATAAACGCGAGTTAAACCGTCTAAAACTCGTTTTATTAAATAATTACCATTTAGGAGGGTAATGTTTTGTTTACCATAACATCATTTGTATTAATACTATTTTCTATAATCGTCCCCGCTCATAATATTATTAGCTATTATCATTTATTCTGTTATTCGCAGCCATGCAGCCGGCTGCATAGTTGCGTATTTATGCCTCCCTTACCCCCATTTGTTTTTGTAGTTTTTGACAATTCATATTTAGTGAAATAAAAGTATAACCTAGGTGATAAAAATGTATCCTAAGTGAGAAAATTATGGCAAACATAATTGCATATTCATCGCTAAACCGAAAAAATGACAGATTTGGAATTTAACTCTATCGAGGTGATTTTTTTTTTTTGACTGGCCTGTAGGTCTAGTGGTTAGTGACCCTGACTGCTATGCTCTGGCATAGCAGTCGTGGGTTCGATTCCCACTCAGGACAAATGTTTGTGTGATGAGCATAATCATTTGTTCTGTGTCTGGGTGTGATTTATCTATAATATGTATGTATTTAGAAATATATAAGTATGTTTACCAGTTGTCTAGTACTCATAACACAAGCTCTGCTTAGCTTGGGACTAGACGTCGTTGTGTGATGGACACGCCTAGCGTGTCCATGTTTAACAAGATGCAGTGCCGCCGACACGCCAGGCGTGTCCGCGTGGCTTTATAGGGCGGCATCGCTATGAACTTCAAAAAAATTGTGGTGGCAGTGAACGTGTTAAATGATAATAAAATAATTTATAAATAAATAAATAAACCAAGTATATTGACTTAATAGCCAAGAGCCTCGACCAGCACCTTAGGAGGCTCTCGTTAGGCGGCTGGATGAAAGGCTTGATTCAGAAAGCGGTACTTCTGGACACGGCTCGTATAGTTAGGAGGTTCCTCTCTCTGGAGCCCTGACCCCGGTAGCTTGGACCCTGTTCCCGATACCGGTGGGATACTGTTTTTTTATATTTTTAAATGTTTTTTGTAATTGTTGTCTTAAGGAATATTTAAAAATATATTATAATATGTATAAAAATTATAATAAAGAAATAATTTTAATTATCTACTACTATTTTTTTAATATATCAATCGTCAGTTTATATTATTTTATTCGTAGTCAGACTATAGTTTTTATTTGTATGTTAAATAACACTATAAAAATAGATCCTTGTAAAATGGTTACTAATATGGTTATAGATTTAAAAAAAATATATTTCACTATTATTTTGTAGTTTTAATGGGTAATGGGTACTGCACCAATTAAACACGCATACATCGTGGAAAAAAACGAAATAAATTATACCTAAATAATTGATTTTGTAACAAACTTTAAGTAGGTAAGTACTAATCTGTTAGTAGTTCTTGTAGTAGTTGTGAAGTAGTTGTTAGTACTGCTTAGTAGTACAATCTCTTAGTAGTCTTGTAGTTGTGTAGTAGTTGTAAGTACTGCTTAGTAGTACCAGTCGGTTAGTAGTCTTTAAGTAAATACTAATAGTGTTAGTCTATAAGTAGTTTTGTAGTTATGTAGTAATAATTTTAATAAGTTCGTGTAAAAGAGTTGTGATTAAAGTAAACTATTTTGATATATTGTAAAGTTTATTCAATTTCATGTAAACTAAGTGGCAATCTGACAATAAAAAAAATGATCCCAAACTTATCTCATGACTTAAAGCTGATGTGGAAATATATTATTACTTTTTGTTGATATGTCTATACATATAAATGAATTGGAGTGTATGTTTGTAATATTCGAAATAACCGCTTTTTACTACATGCATCTGAACATATATACGGTACATACGCCAAAATAACTTTTTTACAATTTTTGTCTGTCTGTCTGTCTGTTTGTTCCGACTAATCTTTAAAAAAATCTTTTTAAGATAAATTATAATATTTATAGAAAATATAACCGATTATTTTGAATTATGTTTTGAATGCCGTTATGTTTTCAGCAAAACTTATAACGATGGTAAATGGCAAGCAGCTAATCCTGTACCAGGGCTACACATTCTACCAGAGATACCAAACCAAGAAACCTCTCGACAGATGGCAGTGCACTAGCCAACCAAGATGCAAGGCTTTTCTCATAACTGATAGGGACTTGAAGATCCACGGCGGTCAAACTGAACATAATCATAAGATGAAGCAACATATTCCAAGTCGTGCTGGATATATTCGAGTTTAAAATATATTTTTTTTCTTTAACTGCTTATGTCGGATTAATCCGACAAATTTTGTCGTGTCCGTTTCACCAGGGTCTTATATCTACGACCAAATACTCCATCTCATTTAACTCTTCAATTCTCAGTGTCACTTGTAAGTGACTGAAAAACTGACAAGATGGAGTATGTGGTCATAAATATACGACCCTGATGAAACAAACACGACAATATTTGTCGGATTAAACCGACATAAGCGGTTAGAGAACAAAATTCTATTTTAAACTCGAACGCCAGGGTCGTATATTTACGACCAAAATACTCCATCTTATCATTTCTTCAGTCCCCTACAAGTGACACTGAGAATTGAAGAGTTTTAACGAGATGGAGTGTTTGGTCGTAAATATACCCTGGCGAAACGGCCACGACAATATTAGTCGGATTAAACTGACATAAGCGGTTAAAGAACAAAGTTCTATTTTAAACTCAAAGGCCAGGGTCATGTATTTACGACCAAAATACTCCATCTTGTCAGCTCTTCAGTCACCTACAAGTGACACTGAAAAATGAAGAGTTAAAAGAGAGAGAGTATTATGTCTTAAATATACCCTGGCGAAACGGACACGACAATATTAGTCGGAATAATCCGACGTAAGTGGTTAAAGGATTGAATTATTGTTGTTTTATGATTAAGCAGAAAAAGTTTTTGTACAATTTATTTTCTCTTGTTATCGGACACGACAGTAACTTCAACGTCCCGAGTATTATCTATATTAATAATGAACGTAATCATAAGAAAATGTTATTAATTGACAGTATTGAGTATGCTCCACTAGCTTACCTAATAGTTTGTTCTACTGTACACAAAAATAAAACATTTACGATTTTTTTTTGGTGGGTAATCTCCAAACAACTCCTCCAGGCAGTGTCACACTGACTAGAATCCACCTGTAAAGAGCACAGGTGGGTTTTAGTCAGTCCGACTCGCTCGCACAAACAGCGGTGGCGCCTGGTTCTTTTCGGATGCCTGTATGCCTAATAGCTTGTTTGGCTGTACATGAAATCAAAATTTAATTCATATATTTGTATGCCTTATTCCAGCAAGTCTTATTTGCATAAAGTTTGAGGCTTTTTCCTATACTTACCTAACTAAAAATTATAAATAAACTGATGACATTGTGATATCTAAAGCATTCTGTCGGTGATAAGCAGGTTATACTTGGCACTTCAAAAGCTTTTGAATAGAAATGCTTCGAATGCTCCGCGCGTTTATTTTTAAAGGTCAGAGCTCATTCATGTGATATCTTTGAAGTCCGCATAAAGAATGTACCTCAGTAGCATGCAGGCTGGTCGATCTAAGATTATAGAGTATATGAATTTTATAAATTAATGGAAATGTTAAAGTCAGTTTGAAAATATAAGTATCAAAATATTGTTGTTATTTGTGTTTCTCTTCATACACACGTGGTGTCGACACCCCAGTCTCTACATTATTTAGTAAAATAAGACCTAAAGTCCTATAACGACTTATAATTTTGAACTTTATAGCGGAGATAATATACACGGAAAGTGGCGGCCGTCTTCTTCGCTACAAGGATTTCTGCTACACCAAGACTCCGAGGACTAAATGGACCTGGAGGTGCCTTCACACCAGACGTTGCTACACCACAATTTCTGTAGACCCGAACTTAAAAGTATTTCGGCAGCCTAAGGAACACAATCACCCACCTAAAAAGTTTGATATGAACTCTTCAGGGACATATAGCTCTAATGCTCGATTTTCTTGGACGCACAAAGGGCAACGCCAACACACTAGTATTGCATTGGGCCAGCATGGCCTTGGCTCGAGTGATTGAATATTTATTTTGTGAAAAACAGTGTCAACTCTACTAATGTGTTGATTCGATCCGCTTACGTGCTCAATTTTCTATTTTATAAACATTTGTTTATAGAAATGGCAGTTTTTTTTTATTTATTTTTTATTATTTATTTATTGAGTTCGCTAGTATATTCCGCCCTCTTATTAACTTGTTCGACTGTACACGAAAACAAATTATTGTAGAGTTTTTTTAATGGAAATCTCTAAATAACTCCTCTCACTCTGGGTGGAGTGAGAGGCAATTTCAGACTGATTAAAACCTAATTGTGTTTCTTGGGTTAACTCTTTCAAACCATCCCGCAGCCCTTGCAGCGTCGGCTTTACAGAGTTCCATCAATTTGTCTGACGGGCTGATGGTATTGTGATATCTAAGCACTCCGTCAATGCCAATACCGACTTCACTTACGGAGTATTATCTTCGCAAGGGGCGTCTAGTTGACATCATTGGTTCAGTTGATGTCTTGTAGATTTTTTTTTGTTTTTTATGATTGAGACTGACACTTCGTTATTTTATTTATTTATTTATGTACATTTAAAAATGAAAAGAACAATTACAGATAGAAGGGCACAAAGGTACTGCTTATTTCAAATGAAATTTCTTCCAGCAGACCTGCGACTGGAGAGTTGGATGAGAGATGTAGACACATAATACCGATGCAAATAAGTAGATAGAATGGAATAATAGTAGGGATGTTTTTGATAGTTTGTTTTTAGATTTATGATCAACGATTACGAAAGTAATCGTGATTGTTCAAACTGTACAGTTTTAATTTTTTTTCTTTGGCATGATAAGCGTCCGAAGCGATTAAAGAATAACTGGACAGTCTAAAAAGTTTTGATAAACCAGGTAGATTTTAATTATGACATCTTAGGATAAGAGTTGAGTTGTTGTGCTGTGGCATCTTGGGTTCGAGGTTTAAGCATGACAATGTTGATTGGCGTATAGTAATTTTGTAAATAATATTATGAGTATTGCTTGTCGTTCATCATGAATTAAGCTCACTCTCGCGAAGCCACACCTAAGGATATTTTGGTCAGGTATAAGCAGGTGATACTTGACCTTTCAAAAAAATATACCTTGTTAGCATGCAGGCTGGTCGATCGAATATACTTTTAAAGGGTTGTGCACATTCAGGATAATATTTGAATTTGATAAAAAAATAATGGAAATGTTTAAATCAGTCAGTTTTTGGTAGACAATGTAAAAGAAGTGTCCTAAAATATAAGTATCAAAAGATTGTTGCTATTTGTGTTTATCTTCATACACACGTGGAGTCCTCATCCCCAGTCTCCACATTATTTATTTAGTAAATAATAACGACTTATAATTTTGAACTTTGTAGCGGAGATAATATACACAGAAAATGGCGGCCGCCTTCTTCGCTACAAGGGTTTCTGCTACACCAAGACTCCAAAGAGTAGATGGAGCTGGAGGTGCCTGCACACCAGACGTTGCTTCACCACAATTTCCGTAGACCAGCATTTGACAGTATTTCGGCAGCCTAAGGACCACGGTCACCCTCCTAAAGAGTTTTATTTGAACTCTTCAGGGACATATAGTTCTAATGCTCGATTATCTTGGGCGCATAAAGGGCAACACACACATATGAGTATTGGACTGGACCAGCAAGGCTTCGGTTGGGGCGATTGAATATTATTTTTATGAGACTTCATAGAGTGATGCATGCTTATGAGCATCATAACGGCATCACCGATATTGTGAGCGCGAGGACAACTCTACTGATGGACTGATTCGATCTGCTTTCGTGCTTATGTTTTTATTTAATAAACGATTGTTTATTCATTTTGTCCATAAGAATAAAATTTAAGTTAGTAATTTGTATGATGTGAGTGTGTATATATTGTCGTTTGAGATGGTTATTTTTTTGTTATTAAACGTCTGTAAATTAACTGTGAGTTCATTTAGTTAGCGTTGGCCACTAGATTATTATTTTAGATAATGTAAATAAAAAGTGATCATATTTGGGTAGATTTATTTCAGTAGGCTATTTATTTAAACTTATTTTTTTATTGGTGGTGGTGGGTGGTTAAATAAATAGACAGATTTTTTAATATAATGTAAATACCTAGTCCAAATATTTATGTACATATGTTTATTTGTAACTAACATTAAAGATGATCAGCAAACAATCCTAAAGTTTACTTTAAATAGTTTGAACATATGTACCTACCCAAAGAGGACTCTTTTTTTTTTAATTGTTTAATACAACAAGAAAAGATATGTAAATATATTCCCTCATCCGGGCACCCGACATGGACCAAGCCCGATTCGTCGACGGACGCATTGTGTTCCGCGCGCTCCTTTAAAAAATGGCAGCAAAACTGTAGGAGCGTTGCGCACTGGGGCCGAGAAAATGTTTGGAAGAGTTACTGCGGTCCTGGAACGCAAAGGCCAACTGAAGGACAGGTGAGTTCCAGTCAGTAAAAGTCGGACACGCCCTCTTGCTCCACCACATTACAAACTAAAAAAAAATTGTTTATTATTGTCTTTGCGCTTGTTTTGATCCAAAAAGGCGGTCTAACTTGCATTAAACGCATTTTTTTTTCTGTAAATTTCATTTATTAATAGGATCTAAAACATTTCAGGAGAATTAATAACAACATTGGGGAACAGAACTCTTCTCCGATATAAAGGTTACTGTTACACAAAGAAAATCCAAACTCAAAGAGTTTGGCGCTGCATTAACACTAACAATTGTTTTTCATCTGTGGTTGTGGATGACCAATTATATATATTGAAAGAGCCTAAGGAACATTTTCACCCGCCAAAGGAGTTCAAGCAGGTCCAAAATGGTAAATACATGAGAACACGAAATCCACGCACATATAATCCATACTCAAATTTAGGATATTATTATGGGGCATAAACATGATTAATAATAATATTTAAAAATGTAATTAGATTATTTATTACCTAATTTAATATTTATTAACTAAATTATACTAAAACCTAACTTTGTACATAAATATAATACAAAACACAAAGTACACTCAGGCGTCGAAGTACTCCTCCACATCGCTGTCATCCGGAAATGTAAAATGTAATTTATATGTGTTATAAGTACAATTACACACAAGTATAGTAATAGGTATCAATTTCCATTAAAATGATCTAAAGGGCTCTCGTACGCCTTCCCAGGATCTCAGGACCTCAGGGTCCTTAAGTCCTCAGGGACCTCAGGGTCCTGAGATGTATAAATACATAAAAATAATAATAAAACCCTGTTTCCGATACCGGTGGGACTCTATTTTTCATATTTTTAAACGTCTTTTTAAATATATTTTTTAAGAAATATTTAAAAATGTATTTAATAAGTTATAATGAAAAATAAAGACAATAATAAAATGAATGCGCGAGTCACCCCTGCCTTTTTATCGATGTATATTAATAACATTGTTCAGGCAGGGGCCATAGTCTTAACATATTTCTTGGCAACCAGACCATTTAAGCCTCCATAAACCGTAGACCGTAGCCTTATATCTTTATTTTCCATATGTTGCAATAGTTTTCCACCAGTTAGAGTAGTTCTTGGGTGCTTTAACATAGTGTGGTGTCGTGTGCTTTAACTAAAGGGCCTCTCCTCGGCCGGGCTCTCGTACACCTTCCAAAGGTCCAGGACCTCAGGGTCCGGAGAAAAACAAATGCATAATAAAAATAGTTTTAATAATCTTCTTCTATACATATATGTATGTATTTAGAAATTAATAAGTATGTGTGTCAGTTGTGCTATTAGTTGACTAGATGGCGTTGTGTGAAAGTTCTGGAATATTGTTATTTTATTTGTGATTAGTAGTTTTAATTAAGTTAGGTATTTAGGCCTTAGGGCATTTTACTACCTCGTACTAGATAATTTGATAGAAGAGTTAAAACCAAGCAAAAGTTTCCAAACAATTGTGAGCTGTTTTTTGACTTTAGTATGAAAATCTTGGATTTGGGGGTGACAGCAGTCAGCAGGGGCCCCCAGTGAGGCGTAGAAAAATATTAGAAATAGTCATTGCATCAAATATGTATTTCTCATATCTTTGTATATGTGTAGTCAATTGTTGGTGAGCCAAATAAATAACACCTATTAGATTTCATAATTTCGAATATTTATACAAGCAAGTAAGCTTACAATACTATAAAGATTTGATTGTTTTAATGGTTTTGAGAAATACCAGCTAAGAAATAAACAGGAGTGTATGAAAACTTAATACATCACATTTGGCATAATATAAATATTTTTGATAAAACTACATAAGGTGTTTAATTTTTTGAGCCTTTTATTTACTCATTATTTAAATCCAAATATTTTGTCACACAAAAAAAAAGTTATTTTTAGTTTAAAAAAAACATTTCAAACGAATATTACAACAGCACTTTTTCTTACAGTGCAACTCATAACCACGGTCACGGACAAATTGCTGCTGAAATATAAAGGTCACTACTACTCCAAGACTCCTTACTTGAAAAAAAGATGGCGCTGTATCAACACGAATAACTGCTACGTCGGTGTCATCGTCAACAACGACTTCTCCATCATAAAGGAACCAGGCGAACACTGTCATCCACCAAAAATGTACGTTGAAACTGAAGATGGGAAATACAAGCTTATAAAAGAGAATCCAAGCAAATCATGCGAGTATATTGTTTACGAATACTGATAATATTAAAGCAGTCTAATGGTTTTTTGTAGCAGTTTTTGATTTTTAACGTCGATTGATGCAAAATGCGTAGCTTCATAGATCATGCGTGTTCGTCATTACGTGGCAACCACACAATGGAACGACGTTGCCACTCCGTTGACAGAGTTTCATAGTTTTGTATGAAGCTGTGGGCAGGCATACCCCAAGTGTATAATGACGTATACGCGTCTATGAAGCTACGCGTCCGTGAACAGTAGGCCTCAGAGTTTCTGAAGTAAGCGATGCGGCCAGTTGCATAATGAAAGCATATACATTTTAGACATTAAAAATTAAATACCCACTGATGAGATCGAGAAGATTCAGCGTGGGTATTTAATTTTTAGTTGTTTTTATGGCTACCGTCAATTTTCGACCGTTATATGAAGAAACCGCTTTTTCAAAACTCCAAACTTTATATGCAGAATTGTATTGAAGAATTGAAAAATCAATTAAGTAAACGTTGGTGATGATGATGGCTGTAGGTCAGTGACGGTGATCAATATTACTGCGCCGTTAGACTGCTCGTTATCACAATATATATGTATTAGTAAATAATAAACTTTATTAGATTAATGACTTGTGTTAGTGGTAGATCTTCTAATATTGGCCTCGCTTGAGATCGTAATATTTGAGCACCTCTGTTAAACTATATCGTAGCACAACGGTAAAGGCAGCGCATTTGCCGTTCACACTGTCTCGAGTTCGAATCCAAGTCTCGAGTTTTTGCACTTTTTGTATTTTTATTTTTTATGGTACTTAAAATTTTATATGTTTATGAATGAAAGTTTGAATACATCTTAATTTAATTTAAGATTGTTTATAAATATATCTATAAGTACATAATAAAAGCTGCTTAAAACCACAGCATTGCTCTTTGCCATACAATGATGTCATTAAAACACACTCCTCCAGCATCTCCGGCCGTGATAAATAGATCACAGCCTCCTGCTTTTCAACAATCTGAGACGAACACAAGTACGTTTGGAGAACCGAATGAGGCCTGCATGGATGCAAATATAACCTCGGGTATTAAAAGAAAGTGGGATGATCAACAAAATGTTTTCAAAATGAACGAATTTAAGGACGAAATATCCAACTTAATTAAAGACCTTAGAAAAGACCAAACATTGCATCACTCGAACACTGCGGCGTCGTTGCTAGAAATCAAGAATCAATACAGTAAACTCCAGGACTACGTTGATTTTTCTGTTGCGAAGTACGACGAGATGTTGAAAAAAATGCATGACTTTGAAGTTGAGAGAAAGGAAAATCGGGATTATATTTGCAAACTTGAGGAAAGAATCGATCAGCTGGAAAAACACTCTAAAATAACCAGTATTGAAATAAAAAATATTCCTAAAACTGCTGATGAATCGAAACTGGATCTGGCAAACGAAGTGAGAAATATCGGTAACGTCCTCGACACCACCATCGCTGAATCCGATATAAAGGATGTATATAGAATAAATTCTAAGAGTGCCATGAATAACACTATTATTGTCGATTTTACTACTGTTTTGCTCAAATCAAAAGTTCTTCAGGCAGTCAGGACCTTCAATAGAAACAATATTAACAATAAACTCAATACAACACACCTGCGAGTCAACGGCCCCAAGGTGCCTATCTTTATATCAGATAACCTGCCCTCAAAAACCCGAAAAATACACTTTCTGGCAAGAGATTTCGCAGCTCAGCATAAATACAAACACTGCTGGACGGCTTACGGTAAAGTCTACTTGCGAAAAGAAGACGGAGCGCAGCGTATTGTAGTGAACTCAGAGAAAGACTTAGCCAAGATATCTCAAAGTTGACTATATAAATGTTCCGTCATAGTCACAAAACCTTGCATGCCTATTTTTTATATTCTAAATAATTGTCTTTTGTGTTATTATTTTGTTTTAATCATAAAATTTGGAATGCCTAATTTTAATTGTTACAATTTTTTTTGTCACTTGATTTTAATTTTTATTGAATTTTATAAAATACTTATTCACACACACACTTTCATAAAATTACTTTTTAACAAAAATACACACTTTATACCATACACACATTTACGTTCTAGACAGGTGTTGTTTAGTGGTGGCTCTCGCATTTCTTTGAAACACTGGAGTGACTCATATGTCACCGGAAGAATAGTAAGTTTAAGAATTTTCTACTATGTCCCTTTAGTTTTAAACAGTACCATTCGATAATTCAAATAATATAAATGATATGTTAGAAAATTTGGATAGCATTACTTTCTCAAACGCGACAACATGCAACCCTGAACAGTGTTCCAAGCTGTTACCCGCTCACACTTGTTTAACTATTTTATCGCAAAACATACGCAGTTTAAAGGCTAATTATTCGGAGCTTTTAACTCTATTACAAAGAATTGCAGTGCCTAGTGATGTTATTGTTCTCTCAGAATGTTGGCTGTCCCGTAACCCCGTTATTCCTATTCTGGATGGATATACATTCTATAAGTCATCAAAAACTTTCAATCAGAATGACGGAGTGGTCGTATATGTCAATAATTCATTAGCAAATGTGATTGTTAAAGAACCGATCGTGTCCGAAGCAAACTGTCTCATAGTCACGATTGGATCTGATGTAGCGATAATTGCTGTCTACAGGCCTTATGCATTTAAAGATCTCTCAAAATTCATTCAATCTTTGGACAGTGTTTTAAATGAAGTAAAATCATTTAGAAACATTGTAATTATGGGAGACATAAATATTGATATTACACACAATAATAAAGACTCGTACTCGCTCGACTATTTGGACCTACTATCTCACCATGGACTTATTCCTGGACACACGTTGCCTACTCACGGATCTACTTGTCTCGACCATGCCAATATAAAAACAACTTTCTCTAGCACAGTCTTAGTGCTAGAATCTACTGTCACAGATCACTTTGCAGTTATGCTTTCTTTGTCACTCAATGGGATTAAGACCCCAAACTCTAACCAAAGTACGAAAATAAACGAAGATGAGCTCGCTAATGACCTTTGCAACATTAGTTTCGATTCGGTCTATTCAACAAGGGACCCTAATTTGGCTACTGAATATCTAATCGAACCAATTCGCCTGGCTCTATCTAAGAACACTAAAACTATCTCTATCTCACGTAGACGCAGGCCGATTAAGCCATGGATAACTCAAGGATTACTGAAATGTATACGCCATAGAGACAATCTATATAAGAAGTTAAAAAAAGATCCATCAAACGAAATCCTCGTGGTGTCTTACAAAAGGTATCGTAGTTTCTGTACAAATCTACTACGCAAAGCAAAAAGAGACTATGAGAGACTGGAATTTGAAAAAGCAGGTAGAAATTCTAAACAGCTTTGGCGAGTAATTAAAAATGTCACAAACATCGGTCAAGTAAAGTCTTCAGCTCAAGATCTCTTACCGGATAGTAATGATAAGCAAAGCACTTTAAATAAAATAAATGACTATTTTGCAAATGTAGGGAAACGCCTAGCTGATAAAATACATAGAGACACACAGTCTTTCTCGCTGCCCAGCCCCCAGAAGGAATCGTTTGTCCTTCTTAAGACAAATGAGCTGGAAGTGGATCGCTTAATCGTTTCACTCAAGAATGATTGTGCGGTCGGTTGGGATGGTATTTCTTCTAGTTTTTTAAAGAGACATAAAAATGTTATTGTGCCTCCACTGACATATATTTGTAACCTGTGCATTGATACTGGTGTCTTCCCAGACTTGTTTAAAAAGGCACTTCTTCACCCTGTTTTTAAGTCTGGAGATCGTGACCGTGTCGAAAACTATAGACCAATATCTGTATTACCTGCAATGTCCAAGATACTGGAAAGAATAATAAATTCAAGGCTGGTTGCGTTTTTAGAGGCACGTAAACAATTGTCGGTCAACCAATTTGGCTTTCGAAAGAATTTGTCAACTGCTGATGCCGTTCATAAACTGGTTAATCACATAGTTCAAAATCTGGATAAAGGTAAGAAATGCGTCGCGTTGTTCTTAGATCTCGCAAAGGCATTCGACACGGTCTCGATTCCCATATTAATATCAAAGCTCGAATGTCTGGGTATACGAGGTACTCAACTTTCGCTGTTTCAGAGCTATCTTACAAGTAGAAAACAATGTGTAAAAATTGGAACCTGTTTCAGCTCCGAGTCAAACATTTCTTTTGGTGTGCCACAGGGCAGTATTCTCGGTCCCAGTCTATTTTTAATCTACATGAATGACCTGTGTAACCTCAGTTTAGAAAACGGTTCTATATTTTCGTATGCGGACGATACAGCACTAGTGTTTGCATCGGACAGTTGGGAGAACACATATCGTCATGCACAGAAGGGTTTTAACATGGTCAGTGAATGGCTTAGTAACAACTTGCTCACACTGAATATCGCGAAAACGAAGTTGTTGGATTTTTCTATTCGTAACACCAGTGTTCCAGCAGCAAGTTTATTGTATGTTGCTGCCCCATCGAAGCAATTAAATAGTGATAACGATGGAGATGGCACTCATGCAGGGACTAATGTAAACCACAACATCTGCAAGGTTGAACGAGTCCCATCGGTCAAGTATCTTGGGATTATAATTGACTCCAACCTTACTTTTAAGGAGCACATAATTCACCTTGCGAATAGAGTGCGCAAGTTAATTTATATTTTTATGCAACTGCGCCAGTCGGCGGACGCTACGATAATGAAAATGACTTATCAAGCTTTATGCCAATCAGTTCTGGTCTATTGTATATCTTCCTGGGGTGGTGCAGCGAAATCTCACTGCATTCTTATAGAACGCGCACAGAGAGCCGTCCTTAAGGTGTGCTGTTTCAAGCCAAGACTTTATCCCACCATTAAGCTCTATGAATGTTGTCAAGTTCTAACGGTTAGGCAATTATTCGTATTAGCCACTGTTATCAAACAGCACTCTATTACCAACTACTCGCAGGAAACCAATCGTCGTAACCATTTAGTAGCTAAAGCTGTTCCCCTTAAAACATATTTTAGTCATAGATTCTTTATTTTCCTTGGCCCTCATCTTTACAATAAATTACACCGAATTCTTTCCTTGCACTCATTAAACAAACATAACTTTAAACTCACTTTACAATCCTGGCTTCAAAGACAAACATATGCTGCCACTGAGGCTCTCTTGGACGTATTAGTCTAATCATACAAATAGGACACCTTTTCTATCACACATAGACACACCATAACACTATCACAAATAATTACACTGACATTTAAACCACCTCATACATAACTACACATACATACCACACAAGTAACATACACATTTATTATTGTTATTTTTTATTTATTTTTTTCTCCTACTGTTTCTAGTCGGTTATTAAACTCACTAAATCTTTGTAATTTGTTATTACTTGCTGTACTTATATGTAAGCTACTAAATGTGAATTGGAACTGGTGGGGACCTGGTGACCTGTACTACAGGTGTTACTACCTACCACAGGCACCAGCGATCCACAACCAAAAATTGTTAGCAATGGTTCTAGTGTAAGATTGTCTGTATTTTTTGGCTTGTGGTGAGAAATAAACGTTATTATTATTATTATTATTATTGGCATTTCTTTGGTGTAGATTGCTTTTTAACTAGACAAAATTTTGGTAAAGGGCTAAACATTTTTTTGAAATTGTAGTTGCTTTTTTCTACTTTCTTTCTTTTGCTAAAATATGTATTTAGTTTAGTGATTAATTAAGGTACTAAAATAGAAATATTGTCGATTAATTTTAATCAGTTAATGTGTGAAATAATGTTTTATAGTGTGATAATATGATAAAAGTGATGTGACATCGGGTGATGTCAAATTGTATCGTTTTATCACTATTCAAATAACTTAGTTTATCACAACACCGAAATCATAACAGCTACTGCAAATACAAGCAGGTACCGTATATACCTATGGTCAATATACGCGCAAAATATGATTGAACATTTATTCAGTACGCATCAACGCGCGACAACTTTTCTTTTATTGAGAGCTATAGATAATTATTTATAGCTCTCAATAATATTACATTCAGTTACCACAGTACCGTAACCGTGGATATAGTAACTGTAAAATTTATAGGTAGGATCTGCTTTATTTTTATTATCTATCCTTCTGACTGGGTACTCAGTTAGCATCTGTCTTCCTAATTCTTCCCTCGTTGCTGATGAACACTGTGCCTCTATAAGCTATGCGGTATTTTGCAGTGTGGACCGCTTTGTTTATTATTGTCAAACAATCCTCTTTATCGTTTCTGTCTTGTTATTGACAAAAAATTGTGAGGCTACCCATACTTATGCAATAAAAGAAAATTGGTGCAGTTTACAATCGTTTGTAACTAGGGTTACTTGCTAACTAGCGCGACGGAGCCCCCCTCTGTGGGGCCCTACTTCTTCTTCTTCCTGCCCTTATCCCATATTACTTGGAGTCGGCGCAACACGTTTTTTTTGGGGCCCTATAGGTATCTGAGTGGGTAAAAAAATAAACACAAATACTATCGCGATTTCTGTCTGGGATCGAATCTCAGTCTCTTTCGCACTGTTGGCAATTGATTTCTTGCATATCTTTAAATTTTCTGTCTTATATGACATTCTGTTGTTGCGTATCCTAAGATTGGGTATACGTATCTAATTAAAACATGAATTCACAGGATATATATAATAATATCATTATGTATAACAATAATATAGTTAATTTAGATTAGTTTTGTTTTTTGCTGTAATTTTTTCCGGTGTGTTTATTTTTTGAGTAAAATTCTTGGGATTAATTTTACTAACATGTGTAATGGTTTACTGTAGTTTAAAGTTTTCATCACATTTACCCTGTTTAGAAAAAAAAAAATGTTGAAAAACCAAATATGCTTTCTTTGATAAGTTTACAAGATCGTCTTGATTGAGAGTATTGAGGACATTTTTTCAAATTATATTAATAAACAAATAATCTCATCTTCAGCCTCTTCGGTCTGTTAAAGTTGTGCCTAGTTACCATTTTCTCGATATTCTTAAATTTTTATATTGATATAAACTAGTACTTGACTGCGAACCTACCTGATGGTAAGCAGCAATATAAAAATTGTAGCTACTCTTGTCTTCATCTTGTTTAATATAAAAAAAAAAAAATATGTTAGATCGTTGCATGTATCAAGGTGATAATCTAATATACAAATATGTTGTACTTTATAAAATTACAGTAAACCGAAAATACTTTTATTTGTAAAAGTAATCATATTAGTTTTTAATTATTAGAAGCTGCGTGACATATCGAAAAACATTTCATTAGGATTTTTAACTTGCTTGCCTGTAATAAGCAATAATTAAACTTAATTTAACTAGTATTATGTATGTGGCGCTGTTACAGCCCGTTCACGACATTGCCGCTGCGAGCGGTAGCTAAGTGCGTGGCGGGGAGCGGTAAGATCAAAATTATGAAATGTTTTAAGCGCGCTACAAGATGCTGGTCATAGCGCCGCGTGGCCGCTTATTGATGCCGCCCCCGCTCGCAGCGCCGCTTGCTGGTAAGAAAGTCGTGAAGGGGCCGTTAGTATGAAGAGTGGCTTACTAGTTGTTTTAATAATAACTTATACAAGGTGTAAGGGACAGCCCTCCACAAACTTTAAAGGCTTGCTCAGTAGACGATACTGAACAAATTTCCACAAAAATTTTTTTCAGGATACGAAAAAAAAATTCGGCCTCTCCATACAAACTGTCCAATCAAGTTTATAATGTTGTATGGTGAGGCGGATTTTTTTTTTCGTTTCCTGAAAAAAAAATTTGTGGAATGTTCAGTATCGTCTACTGAGCAAGCCCTTAAAGTTTATGGAGGGCTGTCCCTTACACCTTGTATTTAATCTCGGTATTTAAGGCCAGTCACGCAGTCTTCATTTATTTTATTGTATTTTAAGTTTTCACGTAATAAAGTGCTATGCAATCATTTTTGTTTTATTTACCCAGTATTCCGAATTTTATCATGTGCAGTAATTCATTTATTGCCATGGTGTCTGTTCCTGATCTCAAAATGGTGAAGGAAAACATCGTGAGGAATGTCCTAGAACCAAAAATTCGTAGACATACGACATTCACCAACGCGCACTGGGTCCGCGTGGTGGATTACGGCCCATTCCCTCTCCTAGAGAGCGAGGCCTGAGTATGCTTATGCTTGTGAACATTTAAAAGCTAACTATACTTATGCTTATGCATGGTGTCTAAATAATTGTCCGCATTTAAGTTTTACGACTAAGAAGAATAAAGCTGGAACTACACTGCGCACACGTGTGCCACACACGCCGATCTGGGCGCGTCGGTCTCCATACATTAATTTCGTACATGCGTAAATTAATACGAGTTTTGAAAAAAAGGTACTTTATTTTTTAATTTTATCTTTACAAATCGATAGTGTTTCATGTGATCGACCCTCCACGGGATTAAAACGATTAAAATTTAGCGGTGTATATGGAAACTAGACTTGTTGAGGCCGTTCTACGTACAAATCAGGCAAGTTACACGTGTGCGTTGGTATAATGTATTTCTAGCTTAACTCTTCTGGACATATTCAACAATCACTTGTGGTATCTGTATTTAACTGAAACCCTGAAAAACGAGTCATACAAATACAATAAAACGCATCTATACTTAAAATATGATACCTATATCGCGATCATGACTTAAGACAAGTGTGAGAAGGATGGGTCGCCACTGCCACAGAACTAACCGTGACTTTTTACATTGGGATATACAATGAAGGCGTACGCAGGCCGAAGCTCAATCGCAGAGGCCCCTTCATATGGAACGGGGCACTAACTGGTAGAAAGGTTCTGTAGGGATCCTACTCCCCAACAGATCGTCACAGAACTAGTCTTTTTTTGAGGTGGGAAATCATCGTTTCACTTCTTCCGCTCTAGGGTGGAGCAAGAGAGCGGGTCAGACTTTTTGGTCGTTCGTGATACGAGTTCCAACCCACCATCTACAGACCTTTATGAGAGAGGTCTTTTGGCCGAAAGGTGTCGTGTATTGACGTTTCCGAGGACGGCTATGCGACACCACGCCGCGGAACACGACGCCGATGCTACGTGTATAAATATAAAATAAGTTTTATTGTTATAATAAGAAGTATGTATTAGTTTATTAAGTATTGTTTAACATTAATTTATGTATTTTTTCTATGGGCCTCCGATGCCTGAAATAAACTGTTATTGTTATTGTTGTTGTTGTTATTGTTTACTGACTAAAACCAACATGCCTATGTCCTCCAGTTGCCCTTTGGGTTCCAGGATCATGGTAACTCTTTCGAAAAATCCCGTGGCTCTAGCGAACGTTGTCTGACTGGGCTCTCAGTCCAGGGCTTAAGGAGTAGCCAAATATTGAGTTAAATGTCGTGGAGGCGTGGAGGTCTATATCCAGCTTAAGACTTCTGTGATAACATTTCAGACTAGCTTCTGCCAGCGGCTTCGCCCGCGTGAAATACCCCCGTTTTACCCCCTTAGGGAGGGTGGAGTTTCGTCAAATCCATTCGCAGCGGATGTTTACACCTTAAGATACCTACCTACCAAATTTTAAGTTTGTATGTGTTATAGTTTCTGAGGTTTCGTGATTAATCAGTGAGTGGTATTTCGCTTTTAATTACATACAGATTAATAGAAGTTTTTTTTTCATATTCCAGATACATACAAGGAGATAACACTGAAAAATGGAAAGAAGTACTTAATGTATAAAGATTATACGTATACATTTGGGTTCAAGAAGAAATTCGGGTCCAGGTGGCGTTGCACCAGTACGGCGATATGCAAATCCTTTTTAATGCTTTCGACGACTGGACAGTTGATGGAAGTATCGCATGAGCATTTTCATAAGCCTCCAAACTACCATCGTAATAGTGATGGGACTTACGTCAAGATTTAAGGCTACGTCTTTTAATAAGTATTAGATACATTTAAAGAACATACTTACTTATGCATACTGACTCGACTGGCCTGTTGGTCTAGTGGTTAGTGGCCCTGACTGCTATGCCGGAGGTCGTGGGTTCGATTCCCACCCAGGACTAATGTTTATGTGATGAGCATGATCATTTGTTCTGTGTCTGGGTGTAATTTATCTATAATATGTATGTATTTAGAAATATATAAGTATGTTTATCAGTTGTCTAGTACCCATAACACAAGCTCTGCTTAGCTTGGGACTAGACGGCGTTGTGTGGTAGTTGTGGAATATTATTGTTATTGTTATACTTTACTTTTTTTTTAGTTCATTAGTCTAGTTTAGAAAAAAAAACTGTTTTAACAAAGGACTCCAAGAAAAGCCATTTTGTGCCATAACAGTTTTTACTTTGACTTTGACATTTATATTCATTATTTGTTATATTCTTTATTGTACACCACATCAACAAAAAAGATACAGGACAAACATTATTCAAAATAAGTGTACAATGGGCGGTCTTATCGCAGAGGGCGATCTCTTACAGACAACCTTTGGATGGACTGAAAGAGAGGAGAAAGATTTAATTAATTTTAAGGCTGTCAGTGTACAACATCAGAAATAATACTTATATGAAATAAAAACACAAATACATATATACATTACAAAAAATATAACAAATACATTATTACGTGCTTTAATAATGTAATTTTGTTTGGGAAAGATGTCCCATTATTGGCATTTAAATTGTCCTTTAAGTATAATAGAAAGTTCTGATTTAATTATGTTCCTTTTTTAGTGTTAATAAAATTCATAATTAACGTAGTTGACTCTTTTTTTTAATTAAAATATATATATAGTTGTTGTGTGCCTCACGGCTGCACCAAAATAGGTCCAGTTCAGCATGAATGCCAGAAAACTACTGCCTGACGCTGGTTTTCAACTGAACCTGTGGTTGTGACGTAACGGACGTAAAACGGTTTTGGAGTGCAATATTATAAATTATAAACCGTCGCCCTGGAAAAGTATCCTTTGCTAGTTAGGACAGTTAGCAAGGAGGGCGACGATACGTGGGGGATGTCCACCATAAATCGGTGAAGCAACGCCACGCTATCTCCGTACGTTTGGTGATCCGATGATGTTCGAATTCTGCAGAAATGAATATCTTACCTGGTAGTAAGCGATGATGTGGTCGACGATGGAGCACGCGTATCTAGAAGTAACCTATTCACTCTTGACTTAAAGACCTCTAGGTTGTAGCCATCAGAAAAAACAGACTCCGGCAGAGAATTCTACTCCTTAGCTGTTGTACCCTTAATGAATATGTGTCCAAAACGCTTTTTGCGAATGAGGTGGGATGTCTACTGTAAGTCGGTGGTGCATCAACGTGATATCGCCGTACGTTTTGTGGCTCGATGATAGAATAGAGTAGAGTAGTAAGTTAGCCTTAGCGAACGTTCGCGCATACTACACTCTTCTCGCACACGCACGTCGCCATTTGGTACCTAAAACACGTTACTGCGCAGCCTCCTGCGCAAACTTCACGGCCGCCATCATTCGTGAACTGTACTGTACACTAAAAAAGTATCACAACTAATAAACTCTCTCTCTCGCTCGTATTTTTTTTTTTATCTTATATAAACTAGTACTTGACTGCGATCCCACCTGATGATGAGCAGTGAAGCAATCGTTGATGGTGAGGCGCATTAGTTTATTAGGAGCCTTGAAGACACCCAAATTATAATCGGATGGGAAGCCCGCGCATTCTTTTCATCTTCTCTATTTCTATTCTGTGATTATCAAACATGCAGTTATATAAGTACTTAAGCTTTTAAATAAATAACTACATTATTTTCCAGTACCAAAGGAAATGCTGTTAGAAAACGGTAGGAAATACTACATGGTGAACAATTACACGTACTCGTTTAGATATGTAACTAAACAAGGGTACAGATGGAGGTGCACAAGCTCGTCTGAATGCAGCGCCTTCATCATTATCAATGATAGAAACCAGCTTTTGAAGGTATCTGGAACACATTCTCATGACCCGCCGAGGTACCATGTCATGAAGGATGGTCGATATGTCAAAATAATAAGCCGAAATGATTAATTTTATTAAAATCTATCATTGTGATCAGGGGCGCTAATGCGCCGCCACGCGGTGTACCTGTACGCTTCGATTTAGCGACAGTCATGGTCATAGTAATTTATTGGTAAGGGATTCTTACAAGAATAATTTGAGCCTACCATGCAATTGATAATAATTTTCTGGTCGCCTATATCACAAAATAGATAGGTACAGAAGTCAATCTACATACAAAGCGCGCTCGAGCAACGCACACAAAGACACCGCTCACGGACACGATGTTTCGGTCGCGTCTCGGCCCACTCGTCGAACAGTTCCGGCTCAAACGCTCATTAGTGTGCGTCCACCGAGCGTAGGTATAAAAAGTGAAGTACATACATGAGATTTTCTTCTGTACCTATCTATTTTGTGTCTATATTGTTAGATTAAAGGTAGAACTACACGCTGCACACGTGTACCACGTACGCCGATCTGGGCGCGTCGATCTCCATACATTTTATATGGAAACTAGACTTGTACAGCTATACTACATCCACGCCATGCAACGTCGTGCTACGTACAAATCAGGCATATTACACTAGTGCGTCGGTCTAATGTAGTTCTAGCTTTTTAAGTTTTCTAATAGTGTTAGCGATCAGAGCTATAATATCTATTGTTTTCCAAAAACATTTTTTTTTTTTAACTAATATAAACTAGTACTTGACTGTGATCCCACGTGATGGTAAGCAGTGATGCAATCGTTGATCACCATTAATGATTGCACCGCATCACCACGCGCACTAGTTTTTTTAAGAGCCTATTCACTCTAGCCTTGAACATCTTGAAGATCAAGATAATCTTAAGTACTCCGTGTATTTTTAAATTACGTAATTATAAGTACATAACATACATATGTAATTATTAGACATAAGTGTGCCACTAGACGCGAAGTAAACTTCTGTCTTGATACCTTAGTATTTTAAAAGTAAGTAATGATAAAATTATTTGTTTGCTATTCTAGTCTTACGTGAACAATATTTTTACCATATATTTAAGAGACGTGTAATTTTCAATTAAATCTGAATGTCACATAGACCCTTCCGCCTGACCACCGCTAAGTTCATTTTTGCTTGCACTTGAAACGAAAACTTCAACATTTGGCACCAATCCCCGATTGTAGCAAAATTTTGTTTAAAGTGATCAGGCGGAAATTACTAGTATTTACACATATGATGTGTCTGTATTGGATTGATTAATATATGTGAATCTAAACGTTATAAATATATACCTAAATATTTTAATTGTTTAATGCCATTGAATACTAATTATACGACTAGTTTTTTAGAGATAAAAATATGTTTCTTATAAAATTCCCCATTGACGCTGAAGAACACTTTATGAATTTTTTTTACCAAAATATTAAACCGAGTTCAATATAAAAAATAACACTAAAAACTGCAAAATAACTTTAATTTCGGATGTCGGTGTTTCTAGTTTTTTTTTTTTTTTTATATTGAATGCGGTTTAATATTTTTGGCAAAAAGTTTTCTTTTTGGTTGCTTGTTCTGGCTAATCTCCGAATCGGCTGCACCGATTTTAACCGGATTTATTAAATAAGGATTTTTATAAGGGCTATATTTCACCGGCACACTATGGTGGCGCGACCAGTTACGATGCCATGGTGTCCCGGTGAATTATAGTGCTAAGCTACAAAACTAGACACCATACAGACACCAGAGTCGCCACACGTCCGAGACCACCTCGGACGTGTGGCGAAAAATTGATCGCGCAGCCAAACGGACACCAGGTGAGTAACCCTTTATAGAGCTGCATACATTTTGTTGGTAGCGGCGATTGGTCGCGCCGCCTTTGTCTCCGTAAAATATAGCCCTAAGGAGTAACTTAAGCTACTTTTATTTTAGAAAAAGCAATAGGGTTCCGCGCAGAAAAAAACCATATCATCTTGTACTTAAACTTTTATATACATAAATATATATTATTTTCCAGTACCAAAGGCAATGCTGTTAGGAAACGGTAGGAAATACTACATGGTGAACAATTACACGTACTCGTTTAGATGTGTGACTAAACAAGGGTACAAATGGAGATGCACAAGCACGTCTGGATGCAACGCCTTCATCGTGATCAATGACAGAAACCAGCTTTTAAGGAAAGCCGGAGCACACGCCCATGACCCACCGCGATACCATGTCATGGAAGATGGCAGATATGTCAAAATAATAACTAAGAAGTGAATAATATTGTCCCATTATTATATTATTATTTCATCTAGCCTATACTGTTACTGTCCCATTGTTAAGCAAATGCCTGCCTTAATTTCTTTCATTATTCCCATTTCTGAACCAATTCTAAGACATCTAAGTCATCCCGTCATCTTTCTTTGTCTGCCGCGACCCCGTCTCGCGATTTCACCAATTTTGTATTTTAACGGCCTACCGCTCGGTTGGCATGCGGCAGACAAGTCAAACCCAGTCCCACTTAAGCTGGACAACCTTCTGATCCATTTTAACGGTCTGTGTTTTGGAGCGCAGTATAATGTTTCAAACGCTTTCCGTTAGTTTAATACCAAGTATACCTACTGCGATCCATAACACGTTGGCATACCTTAAGTTTTTTGGATGTTAGTCAAAGACCAAGTCTGTGCACCGTAGGTCAGGATGGGGAGAATACACATACAATTCCATTCACCCTACTAATAAAATAAGCTAGCTTATTCTCTCGGGTTTACTCCCATGCCGTCTCTAACAGTAACCGTGCATTATTGGGAATAAAAGATGCCTACTTTGACGACATTGTTGACATTGTGGGTAAAACATGGATGAAACTGACACGATGGATAGTGGCAGAAGAAAAGACGGGCCTATGCTCAGCAGAGGGAGAAGTCGATGTTGATACTTAGTAATGAAATGTAAGTTTCTATCAGAAACAACGATTTTTAACCGACTTCGAAGAGGTTCTATGTTCGGCTGAATGTATGTTTTTTTTTTATGTCTGTTCACCGATATCTCGGTCAAATGTGGACCGATTTAGAAAATTCTTTTTTTGATTGAATGGTTATGCTTCCAAGTTGGTCCCATTGAAATGTTGTTATGACCTGATCATGAACTTCGAAGATATGGCACAGAACTCCTCTTAGGATCACAGCAGAACTGTCGTAACAAGTAAATTTGCTTTGTTTATACGTGTAGTCGATGACTGGCTAAAGGAAAAGGGGGAGGGGATGTATCGGGACTGATCTGATGATGAAGCCAGAAGGTAAATTAATGTAATCTAACCGTGTTTGGGACTATTAGAATCGTTATAAGATGCTCTCTGGCTATAAGATATTTAAGTTTGGCTGAGAGGTACTTTTTAGTGGCGGTACCATAACTAAAAAGTGTAAAATAAAAAACTTTTTTCCAAAAATAATACAAGTTTTTTATTTGTAATCAGATTCACTTACAAACAAAAACCTTATAATATTAGAGTTTTTTAGTATTGTATGTATGTATTTGTGTTAATGTATCTTGTTAGTATTATATCTGATTTTTGTACACTGACAACCCTTAATCTATCTCCTTTCTCTCAGTCCATCCAAAGGTTGTCTGTAAGAGATCGCCCTGTGCGATAAGACCGCCCATTGTGCACTTATTCTTTTAAATGTTTGTCCTGTATTTTTGTTTATTTGGTGTACAATAAAGATTATAATAAATAAATAAATAAATAGAAGATTTGGCTTCGATTTCACCAATACACCTAAAAACAATCAACAGTTCAGGACCAGTTAATGCCACCATTGTTTTAGAAAATTGACACTGACAACTCTTGAACTTAGTTTAGATATGTCAATGATTCGAAATTTAAATCTGTATGTCAATCATGCTTATCTGTATTTCAATTAGGCTTACCGAATTGTGGAAGACGGGTAGACCATGATCTGGAAAAGCATTTACGATACTTTTTATCCTGGTATACATTTTGTCCCCTGGGTCCAAAGGCGAAACATGCGACGCCACTACCAATAGATAGTATATAGCTGCTGCAAGCGGCTTCGCCCGCGTGAAAATAGAAAATTGTGTCAAGGGAACATACTTCCCCGAAAAAGTATTAAGGTCAAACTACACTGCGCACTCTTGTGCTACGTAAGCCTATCTGGGCGCGTCGGCCTCCTTTTCTCTATCCATTTTATATGGCAACTGTATAGAGCTACATTAGATCCACGCCACGCGTCGTCCTTCTACATACAAATCAGGCGTGGTCCACATGTGCATCGGTCTAATGTAGTTCCAGCTTTATAGGTGCCATTGCAAGACATGGTTTATCCATATAAATTTCATCGAAATTCGGTCAGCCGATTGAGCGTGATGAAGTAATAAACGCACATACAAACTTTCACCTTTAGAATATTATGTAATTATTGTCATTTAGATGTCAATACGACTGAGAAAAGTTTTCATATAGTAAGTAAGGTAGATATACTTGAGTACTTGAGCGTGTACTAAATAAAAACATTTCTATATAATCATTGAGTTTTTTTTTCCATTTCCGTCAAAACCTAACACCTAACAGCCCTATATCTTTCTACTCTCTTTCAGTCCATCCAAAGGTTGTCTGTAAGAGATCGCCCTGTGTGATAAGGCCGCCCATTGTACACTTATTTTGAATAATGTTTGTCCTGTATCTTTTTTGTTCATGCGGTGTACAATAAAGAATATAATAAATAATAATAAATAAACCTATTACGATCACCTTCCTTACTTCAATATACCGAAAAGGTGGTTCAGCAAAGATATAATGAACTAAAAAGATAACATCAACAAGTAGGTAGTTGTTTTTTTAAGCATCGGATTGGACCAAAGGTTTAGTAATACAAAGTAGCGAGGGAGCACACGCGATGAGCGCTAAGTTGCCGCTAATCGTGTAATACTGCTGAATGTTCCACTAAAATCAATTAGTGAAATGAAGTATAAATTAGGGTTGCCATCCGTCCCGGATTCCCCGGATTTGTTCTAGTTTGAAAGCCGTCCGAGAGACGTCCGGCAGGGATTTAAAAAACTGTCCGGGTAAAACCAAAGGACACTTTTGTTGTTAGAAGAAACCCATTTAGAAACCCACTCATAGAGGTGTCCGGGGTAAAAAACATATTTCACCCAAATGTCCGGGATTTTTGTCGTGTTTATCCAATGTCGGCAATTTAGGTAATGGCAGCCCTAGGTAAAAAAAAAAAATGCACGTTAATCGTGCATTCGTGCATTAAATTAGTGTATGGTTTCGTACACAAATGTTTGTTAAAATACGATAGCGTCATATGTATGTATATAATTTAAGAATATATTTGTATATGCTACTGTTGATCCGCTTCTGCAAGCCGAACTATACAAGGCCAACGAGTTGCATCCGATGATGAATCGATATTATGCTATTATCTGTTACTCGAGAATCTAAATATAACGTTAAAAACTCGCTTATTAAATCAAAGCGTTTTAATGTGTATCAAGAGGATTAAAAAAAATACTGACTTCAATCAAGGTGCAGGTTCTGAATTCGTCTGTTTTTTTGTGCTTAGTCCAAAGATATTTTCCTCAAATATTAAACGGTTTTGATGGTTCAGTACCTATTTAGTTTTATCTCAGTTTTTATTTTACAAAACAAAAATAACCGACTTCCATAAAAACGCAGTTGTATTTTTTTGTAAAAGTTTTTTTAATTTAACCTGGCCGAATCTCACGTCGAATTCACTCTTTCTTCAACTCCTTAAGCGGGTTATTCAATTATGTCTGAAGACAATCTTAGACATAGATACTTTAATTATATTTATTAATCATGTAATATAAAAAAGAGGTAAAGTTTGTTTTTTTGTCTCTGGAAGTACTGGTCCGATTGCTAAAATTTTTTCATCGATAGAAAGTTGCTTTATTCCTGAGTGACATAGGCTATATTTTATGTACGCGGACGAAGTTGCGGGAAAAAGCTAGTTAATCATATACCTTGAAACTATCAGTAACTGTCTGAGTACCTACCATAAAAGAATACGGTCATTGGACGGAAGTGCGTTTAGGAGACATTTACTAGAATCAAATAGTCGTTTTCTTTGGTGAAAACTCCTCCGGCTCTGGGTAGAGCGAGCCGGAGTTACAGATTTCTTCTTCTTTTTTTTCTGACTAAAACCCTCCTATGTTCCTTACGAACAATCCCTAATTTAAATCAATTTCTATTTTTTTTATGGTTATTACTTATTTTCTTCATTGTGCTCACATAATAGAAGCAACAAGAAATATGTAACGAAAAATGTAATTCATAATATAATTTAAAAGAGTGTCCATGGAGTTTCTTGCACGTTCTTCTCCATAGAGATCTACGCTTTGGAACGTGCAATTTAGCTTCACTTGTTTGACTGACCGACATATTGACAATTCAAAAGTGCCTGTAATTGATCTATTTGAAATAAACGTTTCTGATTTTTGATTCTCAACACAACAAATGGCGAATCTTTTAATAATAATTTGTCCATTATATAATTTTTCAGTTCCAAGGGAGTTGAGGCTGGCAAACGGTAAAACATATTTAATGTACAAGGACTACAAGTATTCCTTTATATATGAAAGTAAGAATGGGTTCAAGTGGCGGTGTACTAGCACCTCCACATGCAAAGCTTACATGTTGGTGAATCAGCGACACGAGATCTTGAAACAGGCTGGGGAACACAAGCATCTCCCCCCCCGGCCCCACGCCGAATCTGGTAGAAATTATGTCAGGCTTTAACATATTTTGACATATTTCTAAATGTCAAAATCAAGTTTCAAGTATCAAGTTGCATACTGCTATGGCTCTTCTTTGCAAGATAAATGATACTTTTAAAAATTTATGGTGTATATAGCATAAGTATTCGTATTTTGATAGGAACAAAAAGAGGTGATTATTTTTATTGTACAATATTGACTGGTCTACGATGTTCTTACATATTATCTACTAATACTATAATATGAAAATATTTTAAGATTAACATTTTTTTTTTAAAAAAAAAGAGTAACCATGTAGTTTCTTACCGCTTCTTTTTCATAGAAAACGACCAATTTGGAACCTTGCACAAGCTTCTGACGTTTTATAAGTGCCCATGCCCATGTAGTTTTTATTTTGAATTTTTTAGATTGTTTTTAATGTCAGTCAGGAAGGTCGTCAAGCCGCTAGGTGGACGTAATTTTATGTAAAAAAGTACTTAAGTACAATATACCTAAACATATAATTGAAAAACACGAAGCCTTTCATTACTTTTCCGCTTCCACAATATCGACCGCCACGTCAAAAAAAAAAACAAGAAGTCACGACTGTGGCTGGATAAATTTTGCTTTGTCATGTATGTGTTACCACACATACATACACCTGTATGTATGTAATTCTATCTAGACTACCGTCTACACCTGTATATATGTAATTTTATCTTGACCACAAAATGCAATGATAAAACAATGCTATGGTAAATTCAGATTACTACACGTACTACATACTTGTCGGTCGGTGTTTGAGTCGAATAAACGGTAAAAAACACACCACCCCATTTTTATTCTGTGTAAAAAATGATGGCACAGAAAAAGGATATAGGGAAGAATTTAGGAGAAGCCTAAACATAGCAATGGGACAGTGCAGGCACAAAATAGATAGGTACAGAAGACAAGGCGAGAGGCGAAATATAACGTTGAAAAAATCGCTTATTAAATCAAAGCGTTTTATTTCGAATCAAGTGGATTAAAAAAATATTTACTTCAAATAAGGAGGTTCTCAATTCGAAAGTGTGTTTTTGAAGTGAAAACTTCTTTAGCGGCGTTGAGCACTTTTTCTGTAATGGGTATAAAATCTTAAACTCGCGTCAGGACACGTGACCTGATCGAAAAAGCGTAAGACGGATGGAGAGTAGACAGCTATCCCTTATTGCGCGTTGTGAAAGGGGGCTAGACGGAAAAAATTCTCACGAAAAATTGTACCGACACTTTTACTGTCAAAATATAAATCCAAGATGGCGGCTGCAAGAAATTATCGACTTTTTCGTCATGGGTGTCGTTTTCATGGTTTTCGAGGGTGTTGAAACCGATGGTACTGTCAAAATATAAATCCAAGATGGCGGCTGCAAGAAATTATCAAATTTTTCGTCATGGGTGTCGTTTTCATGGTTTTCGAGGGTGTTGAAACCGATAGTACTGTCAAAATGTAAATCCAAGATGGCGGCTGCAAGAAATTATCAAATTTTCCGTCATGGGTGTCGTTTTCATGGTTTTCGAGGGCGTGGAAACCGATGGTACTGTCAAAATGTAAATCCAAGATGGCGGCTGCAAGAAATTATCAACTTTTTCATCATGGGTGTCGTTTTCATGGTTTTCGAGGGTGTTGAAACCGATGGTACTGTCAAAATATAAATCCAAGATGGCGGCTGCAAGAAATTATCAACTTTTTCGTCATGTGTGTCTTTTTCATGGTTTTCGAGGGTGTTGAAACCGATGGTACTGTCAAAATGTAAATCCAAGATGGCGGCTGCAAGAAATTATCAACTTTTTCGTCATGGGTGTCGTTTTCATGGTTTTCGAGGGTGTTGAAACCGATGGTACTGTCAAAATATAAATCCAAGATGGCGGCTGCTAGAAATTATCAACTTTTTCGTCATGGGTGTCGTTTTCATGGTTTTCGAGGGCGTTGAAACCGATGGTACTGTCAAAATATAAATCCAAGATGGCGGCTGCAAGAAATTATCAAATTTTTCGTCATGGGTGTCGTTTTCATGGTTTTCGAGGGTGTTGAAACCGATAATACTGTCAAAATGTAAATCCAAGATGGCGGCTGCAAGAAATTATTAATTTTTCCGTCATGGGTGTCGTTTTCATGGTTTTCGAGGGTGTTGAAACCGATAGTACTGTCAAAATATAAATCCAAGATGGTGGCTGCAAGAAATTATCAAATTTTCCGTCATGGGTGTCGTTTTCATGGTTTTCGAGGGCGTGGAAACCGATGGTACTGTCAAAATGTAAATCCAAGATGGCGGCTGCAAGAAATTATCAACTTTTTCGCCATGGGTGTCGTTTTCGTGGTTTTCGAGGGTGTTGAAACCGATGGTACTGTCAAAATATAAATCCAAGATGGTGGCTGCAAGAAATTATCAAATTTTCCGTCATGGGTGTCGTTTTCATGGTTTTCGAGAGCGTGGAAACCGATAGTGCTGTCAAAATGTAAATCTAAGATGGCGGATGTCAGAAATTATCAACTTTTTCGTCATGGGTGTCGTTTTCATGGTTTTCGAGGGTGTTGAAACCGTTGGTGCTGTAAAAATATAAATCCAAGATGGCAGCTGCAAGAAATTATCAAATTTTCCGTCATGGGTGTCGTTTTCATGGTTTTCGAGGGCGTGGAAACCGATGGTACTGTCAAAATGTAAATCCAAGATGGCGGCTGCAAGAAATTATCAACTTTTTCATCATGGGTGTCGTTTTCATGGTTTTCGAGGGTGTTGAAACCGATGGTACTGTCAAAATATAAATCCAAGATGGCGGCTGCAAGAAATTATCAACTTTTTCGTCATGTGTGTCTTTTTCATGGTTTTCGAGGGTGTTGAAACCGATGGTACTGTCAAAATGTAAATCCAAGATGGCGGCTGCAAGAAATTATCAACTTTTTCGTCATGGGTGTCGTTTTCATGGTTTTCGAGGGTGTTGAAACCGATGGTACTGTCAAAATATAAATCCAAGATGGCGGCTGCTAGAAATTATCAACTTTTTCGTCATGGGTGTCGTTTTCATGGTTTTCGAGGGCGTTGAAACCGATGGTACTGTCAAAATATAAATCCAAGATGGCGGCTGCAAGAAATTATCAAATTTTTCGTCATGGGTGTCGTTTTCATGGTTTTCGAGGGTGTTAAAACCGATAATACTGTCAAAATGTAAATCCAAGATGGCGGCTGCAAGAAATTATTAATTTTTCCGTCATGGGTGTCGTTTTCATGGTTTTCGAGGGTGTTGAAACCGATAGTACTGTCAAAATATAAATCCAAGATGGTGGCTGCAAGAAATTATCAAATTTTCCGTCATGGGTGTCGTTTTCATGGTTTTCGAGGGCGTGGAAACCGATGGTACTGTCAAAATGTAAATCCAAGATGGCGGCTGCAAGAAATTATCAACTTTTTCGCCATGGGTGTCGTTTTCGTGGTTTTCGAGGGTGTTGAAACCGATGGTACTGTCAAAATATAAATCCAAGATGGTGGCTGCAAGAAATTATCAAATTTTCCGTCATGGGTGTCGTTTTCATGGTTTTCGAGAGCGTGGAAACCGATAGTGCTGTCAAAATGTAAATCTAAGATGGCGGATGTCAGAAATTATCAACTTTTTCGTCATGGGTGTCGTTTTCATGGTTTTCGAGGGTGTTGAAACCGTTGGTGCTGTAAAAATATAAATCCAAGATGGCAGCTGCAAGAAATTATCAAATTTTCCGTCATGGGTGTCGTTTTCATGGTTTTCAAGGGCGTGGAAACCGATGGTACTGTCAAAATGTAAATCCAAGATGGCGGCTGCAAGAAATTATCAACTTTTTCATCATGGGTGTCGTTTTCATGGTTTTCGAGGGTGTTGAAACCGATGGTACTGTCAAAATATAAATCCAAGATGGCGGCTGCAAGAAATTATCAACTTTTTCGTCATGTGTGTCTTTTTCATGGTTTTCGAGGGTGTTGAAACCGATGGTACTGTCAAAATGTAAATCCAAGATGGCGGCTGCAAGAAATTATCAACTTTTTCGTCATGGGTGTCGTTTTCGTGGTTTTCGAGGGTGTTGAAACCGATAGTACTGTCAAAATGTAAATCCAAGATGGCGGCTGCAAGAAATTATCAACTTTTTCGCCATGGGTGTCGTTTTCGTGGTTTTCGAGGGTGTTGAAACCGATGGTACTGTCAAAATATAAATCCAAGATGGCGGCTGCAAGAAATTATCAACTTTTCCGTCATGGGTGTCGTTTTCATGGTTTTCGAGGGTGTTGAAACCGTTGGTACTGTAAAAATATAAATCCAAGATGGCGGCTGCAAGAAATTATCAAATTTTCCGTCATGGGTGTCGTTTTCATGGTTTTCGAGGGTGTTGAAACCGATGGTACTGTCAAAATATAAATCCAAGATGGCGGCTGCAAGAAATTATCAAATTTTCCGTCATGGGTGTCGTTTTCATGGTTTTCGAGAGCGTGGAAACCGATAGTACTGTCAAAATGTAAATCCAAGATGGCGGCTGCAAGAAATTATCAACTTTTTCGTCATGGGTGTCGTTTTCGTGGTTTTCGAGGGTGTTGAAACCGATAGTACTGTCAAAATGTAAATCCAAGATGGCGGCTGCAAGAAATTATCAACTTTTTCGCCATGGGTATCGTTTTCGTGGTTTTCGAGGGTGTTGAAACCGATGGTACTGTCAAAATATAAATCCAAGATGGCGGCTGCAAGAAATTATCAACTTTTCCGTCATGGGTGTCGTTTTCATGGTTTTCGAGGGTGTTGAAACCGTTGGTGCTGTAAAAATATAAATCCAAGATGGCAGCTGCAAGAAATTATCAAATTTTCCGTCATGGGTGTCGTTTTCATGGTTTTCGAGGGTGTTGAAACCGATGGTACTGTCAAAATATAAATCCAAGATGGCGGCTGCAAGAAATTATCAAATTTTCCGTCATGGGTGTCGTTTTCATGGTTTTCGAGGGTGTTGAAACCGATAGTACTGTCAAAATATAAATCCAAGATGGCGGCTGCAAAAAATTATTAAATTTTTCGTCATGGGTGTCGTTTTCATGGTTTTCAAGGCTGTTGAAACCGATAGTATTGTCAAAATGTAAATCCAAGATGGCGGCTGCAAGAAATTATCAACTTTTTCCTCATGGGTGTCGTTTTCGTGGTTTTCGAGGGTGTTGAAACCGATAGTACTGTCAAAATTTAAATCTAAGATGGTGGCTGCAATAAATTATCAACTTTTTCGATATGGGTGTCTTTTTCATGGTTTTCGAGGTTGTTGAAGCCGATAGTGCTGTCAAAATGTAAATCTAAGATGGCGGATGTCAGAAATTATCAACTTTTTCGTCATGAGTGTCGTTTTCATGGTTTCGAAGATGTTGAAATAGTGCTGTCAAAATGTACATAAAATAGGATAGTATTTTTTAGTTATATTGTATTGGCTAGACGGAAAAAATTCTCACGAAAAGTTGTAATGACACTTTTTCTATAGTAAGCTATTGTAAGCCGTGCGGCGTGCGCATGTTTCTCTGTCTTTCTCTCTTTCTCTCTCTTATAGAAAGCAAGCCAGAACGGAACTTCGTTCCATCCGGGTGTCCCTTGACACCTCAGTAGTTTTTCGGAGAGATAAACTTTTTAATGTAAAATAATTGTAATAGTTTTAAAGTGTTAAATTTTTAACGTAATATAAATTGTCATGTTTGTGTACGATAGCGCAATAAATGAATATTGTATTCTACCACATAAATGATAGTACTTTTATACTGATAAAGCAATTGGTGCAAAATTATTCCCTAACCATTCCAAAATATCAAACATGCTTAACGTTAATAATCAAGTTTTCACTTCTGCCGGCACTCCCGGAGTGCAACCCGTCTTTTTTTTTTCGTATTTTCTTATCTTCGTCAAATATTAACGGATTTTGATGATACAGTATTTAGTTTTAGTTATAACCACCGCTAAAAAGGGAAAAAAATACAATATAAAAAAGAAAATACAACAAACTCTTCCAAAACCGGTCGTTCCGAAGTCGGTTGTATTTTTTTTTGGTAAAAATGCTTTTTTTACTACCATCGTATTCATCTTTTTTGGACCTTTGTGACTAAGTGGTTTATTATGTTGTGTGCTGCTCCAGGAAGAGCGAAAGGAAGATGCAGACTTTTACCGACTAAAACCCACCTGTGTTCCTTCAGTTGCCATTGGCGTTTCATGGTCTCGGTAACTGTTTCGAACAATCCCTCAGTCCAAAATCTGACTAATGGCGAATCTTTTAATAATGATTTTTCCATTAAACAATTTTTCAGTTCCAAGGGAGTTGAGACTGGCAAACGGTAAAACATATTTAATGTACAAGGACTACACGTATACCTTTATATATGAAAGTAAGAATGGGTTCAAGTGGCGGTGTACTAGCACCTCCACATGCAGCGCTTACATGATGGTGAATCAGCGACACGAGATCTTGATACTGGCTGGAAAACACAAGCATCTCCCCCCGAGGTACCACGCCGTAGCTGATGGAAAATATGTCAAGCTTTAACATATTTTATGTGTACGACTAAGAAGTGGAATTCCCTGCCGGAGTCTGTGTTTCCTGATAGCAACAACCTAAAGGCCTTTAAGTCAAGAGTGAATAGGTTACTTCTAGGCAAGCATGCTTCATCGTCGGCCACATCATCGCTTACCATCAGGTGAGATAGTGGTCAAACGCGAGGCTATCAATAATAAAAAAATCCATCGGTTTAAGTGGGTAACTAAATGTAAACAATCTATCTAAAAAATTGTCTAAAAAAATTTATCAAAATCATTTATTTCAAATAGACCATTTGCAGGCACTTTTGATTAGTCAAATGTCGGTCAGTCCAAGAAAAGTGAAGCTAAATTGCATGTTTGTTACCTAAACATGTTTACAATTAGGTTACCTAAACCGATGTTTTGGTAATTAACTACGTTTGAATAATCTTTTTATGTCTTTTTTTTTCTTTACCTAAACAGATCTAGTATAGATGTCAAAATCAAGTATCAAGTTGCATACTGCTATAGCTCTTATTAACTTGCAAACAGGCAAGGTAATGATACTTTTTAAGATTTATGGTTTATATAGCATAAGTATTCGTATTTTGATAGGAACAAAAAGGGATTGTATTTAAAGTCAGAAAAGTCAGGAAGGCCGTCAAGCCGCTAAGACGTAATTTTATGTAAAATACAAAAAAGTGCTTCTTGCAATATACCTCAACATATAATTGAAAAAATATTAAACCATTCATTACTTTTCCGCTTCCACGAAGCACGCAATATCGACCGCCACGTCAAAAAAAACAAGGCGTACTTTCTTCGCAATTACGACTATGGCGTACTGGATAAATTTTGCTTAGCTATGTATGTGTGGTAGTCTACAGGTGTACTCCTATTTTGACCACAAAATGAAATTGTAAAACTATGCAATGATAAATTCAGGTTACTACATACTGTTCGGTCGGTGTTTGAGTCGAATAGACGATAAAAAGAAGAGTTGTTCATTCCGTCCCCGTCCTCACTCCATCCACTTTTTCCTGTGTAAAAAAATGATGGCACAGAAAAAGAATATAGGTAAGAATTCAGGAAAAGCTTTTGCACAGTAGTGTGACTGCAGGCTAAAGCGGAAACTACATTAGGCCGACGCACACGTGGGCAACTTCCGAGTTGTACGTAGCGGCGCGTCGCGTGGCGTGGGTCTAATGTGGCGCTATACAAGTCTAGTTGCCGTATAATAGGTATGTAAGGAAACCGACGCGCCCAGATGTGGCCAACGTGGGCCCAATGTAGCTCTACCTTAAGAGCGTCCTTTTCAGATACATTTTCATACAACCGCTCTTACGTGATTATGATGTTATTACACATCTTTCTCTAGATATTTTGGATACACAACTGTTTTATGGATATTACCTAGGCTCGTATAAATCAAAGTAAAGACCTCTGAAAATCTGCTATTTTACGTGAACTTGGGCCCTCCATAATGTACTCATATACAAGGTGTAAGGGACAGCCCTTCGCAAACTTTAAGGGCTTGCTCAGTAGACGAAGCTGAACAACCTCCCACAATTTTTTTTTTTTTCAGGAAACGATAAATATCATTTTATACCTATGGTAAGGCTGATTTTTTTTTTCGTTTCCTGAAAAAAAATCTTGTGGAAGGTTGTACAGTTTCGTCTACTGAGCAAGCCTCGCAAGTATTAAAGTTTGCGGAGGGCTGTCCTTTACATCTTTTATAAAAAATATAAAAAAGCCTTGTACATTTAATCGAGGTTCTGAATGACGACATTTTTTTTCTGTAAACCAAGGGTTTAAAAAAAAACACGTACTTCCTGGGAAAAGTTTTATGAAATATTCGAGTGAATCACGGAATTACCGAATGCCAACAAAGTTTTCAGGCGTTATTTCTCTTTTTTCGCATTGCCTCTTTATCAAACATCGCGTTGGATTGCGTTAGATGAAGCAACAACCTTAAAACCATGCTCGATGTCGACTATAGGCGAGTAGAAAAAGACCCTCTTAAGTGCTGTTTTCGGAGCCAATTTGGTCATTCTTCTAATATGCAAAATTGTTAATAGTTGCAGCGATCTGGTGGACGTGCATACAGACTCGCTTGCCAAGTTCCGGAAATTGACGCACAAAGCTAATAATTACTAGCTGGGCTGGTATTTATTGTATTACATGTACAATGTCTTTACCGTCAAAGTATTATAATGTTGTACCTTTTAGCATAAATGTGGTACTTACCTGTTAAAAATTGCGACACTAGAGGCTATAGATTTAAGTAAAGTATTATAGTAAATGTAATCGTTAGTGAGCCAAATATATAAATAAAAACAACAGGGTTTTTTTTTCGGCTGGTAAATATCATCCCCCGGTCACATTTCTTTTTTGGTGTCGTCTAATGACACAGAAATGCAAAATAAGGATTTCCCTTAGTTCTTATTTCATAAATAGAAAAATTTCTGAATTAAAATTAAATAAATAAATAAGATACCTTTAATAATTATTGTTTATTATGGATTAAAACGTGTTTTTATTTTGTAATTTAATCGCCCTTTAGTTCCTATTTACTTATTCAGTTATATTTAAGTTTTTGGAATAAAATTAAAATAATAAAAAATTTTGACAAAAAATTGAATTTTTCATTTTAATTTCTGTCCTCTTGTGTTTATTCGAACTTTTCACATCAATATCTATGATTAGTTTATTTTTCTAAATTCTTCTGATTTTTAACAATTCAAACTAGGACTGAATTACAACCCGACGTACAGCAAGTGCCCACACTTAGGTACATTGAAAACCTCTACGGTTCAGACTAAGCGTTTTGTCTCGTCTTTTATGCCACGCATGCGACTGGAACAATTTGCCTGCAGTGGTTGTCTCGTCCAGTCATAATTTCGAAGCCTTCAAGGCTCTTAATAAACTAGTGCGATTCACCATTAACAATTGCATCGCTGTTTACCACCAGAAGACATCGCAGTCAAGCACTAGTTTATATCATTTACATATAGCCTATCAACACCTAGGTATAAATACGATACTAGAATTTACTCATAACCAATAACTGAATAATATCTCGACACGAATTCACAACTGCACCCAAAGTCCCGAACGCAGATACTCACCTGTGTGCATTTGATCGATAACCCTCCGACACAACGAATATAGCTGTAATATTTCATCTCACAAAGGAGGATGAGCTTTTTCTATGTGTGTGTGTGACCGACACATAGATACTTAGATAGATAGGTAAAACATTTATTTGATGCAACAAAATTAACACACAATACACAAAAGCATAATAAAATTACAAACATAAACCTAAACACATAAATTAAAAAAATAGAAAACACATAAATTAAAAATAAATAAATAGAAAATGTAAACAATCACAGAATCACAATATAGATACATTGAATTACATACATTAAAAAAAAAAAAAACGTTAAAAAATAGACATAAAAACATAAAAAGTAATAAAAGCAAAAAAAGAAGTAAAGCTTAAAAGTTTTGTGTGGCAAACAAACAAACAAAAAATGCATAGTGCGGTGTGTGCTTCACGGATGCATCAAATGGGAGCCCAACTCAGCATGTGTCAGGCAAATATACCTGACGCTGGTATTCTGCTGGGTCCCTGTAGTGGCATACTGACGTCGAGCTGAATCTGTCGAAAAAGACTATGTGTGTGTTATGTGTAAAGTGTGGTGTGTAGAGAAAGTTGCGTTAAGTATACCCACAATTTAACAGATTTAGTATTCGGCACAAATTACGTCAAGAAGAATGACTCGGAAACACGCTAACGAGCTATATAATGGACGTGTTCGAAACAGCCATGCCTTGTTTCTTTTGCGAGGCAATTAGAAACTGCCGTAATCGAGTCCTGAAGGTATCGAGACATTTTATGTTCCTTATTGGCGGGGGAATATTGTTCCAACATTTAGAAGCGGCACATGCCCACATAACTCCATGTCTTTGTGAAAAACATCCATCCATCACGCATATATAGATGTAAAACATATTTCGTTTGAATGCGGGAATGAATCGTGTAACAATCAAAGGGAATGAATATTGATTTAACTACTCTGCTTTCTGTGAACACACACAATTCACACTAACAATTAAAAATTCGAAGACCTCAAGAAATATGAGAATCGGGTAGAAAGATAATGATGGTGACACGATCAACACATGTGCAATAGGTCATGGGTAGTCTGAAAGTGAACCCCGGGGTCCTGAAATGTGAGGCAAAGAGGAACATAGGTGTGATTTTAGTCAGTAAAAGTCTGACACGCTCTCCCGCTCCGCCCTAGAGCGGGAGAAATCATTGGATGATTTCCCACCTTAAAAAAAACAATAGTCGTACTATAACAATCGTAGTCGTTTATACCGCGTACATCGAAGGACTAAAACAATTTGCCTGCTGCGGTCTTCCCTTCTTCTTCTTATAATTTAGGTGTCTTCAAGGCTAGAGTGCGCCTCACCATCAACGGCTGCATCACTGCTTACCATCAGGTGGGATCGCAGTCAAGCACTGGTTTATAAAAATGTGTAATTGGTTCTTAGGTCTTTCTGCGAAGTTACCACTGGACGCTTAAAGCAATCATTGAGGAGTATCAAAATAGAAAATATAGAAACAAAATGTCCGACTTTTAGTGAAAAAAACAGACTGGGGGACAAGTGATGCGCACCGCTCAATCTGCGTGACGCTACAACGTTGCCCAGTGTCCTGCAACTTGCCACCCAACATTTTACAACGCATTCACGTGACTCGCGACATACAGGTCAATTTGACAGCGTTGCAAATCATGGTGAGGGACATTTTGTGCCTTACCATCACGTGTTAAAATGTCAAGCGTGTGAGCGAGAAAGAAGGATGGCGCTATACAACCTGTATAGTTCTATCCCTTTATCAATTCAGTTCAGGTCGTCAAATGGATAGCGTTAAGGGCTTGTGTTACGCCCTCAGACTATAATAATAGTCCAGTAAATTATAGTGTTCTCTTTCAAAAGTTTCATGAAGTCAAATGTTATCTCCATATTTCTAGACATTCAGGACATAGAAACGCTGAACAGGGAGACATATAAGATGTGTGATAGATACACATACAGCTGCCCGAAGACGATTCATCAAGAAGTTAGATATAACTGCACCCGGTGTTGGGACTATATCTTGATTTGGACGGGAAATTTAGAAGGCTCTTAAACAAGCATACCCATAAAAAAACCAATTTCTTTATAGCTGCTAATGGAACTTACTATTTTTTGATTAGGTTGAGCACACAAGAGTTTTTTGTGCTGGTAATATATGCTTGTTCAAACAATGACGCAACACTTGGGTCGTAGACGTAAAAAACATAAGTGCCAAAAAAAAAACATCTGTAATTCTTATTACATTTTCTGTGTTGATTTTCTTTACCATGCAAACTGACTAATACGTACGTGTACCTACCTTTAATCGACAATTACAACTTTTTGATAGACTTTTTGAAATGAGTATTTCGATAGGTAATAAAAACTACTACGAAGTTAGTGCATAGTGACTGCAATCCGACCTGGTCCATTTCGTAACCTATCCAGGCACCGGTAAAAACTCAGTAATTCTTCGATTAAGCATTTTAGTCCAAAATAGGAGCTGCTATCATTACGAAAGTCTTATATCGTTCGTTCTATAAGTGTAAACCACATCGAAATCCGTGCCGTGTCAATAATGATGGTTATTCAGGTCGACCATGAAGTATAGTAAATAGTATAATTGTTTTATACTTTATTGACACCATTCAACTTTGGTTGGGTAAGATTGCATAGATGATGTTTTACATGTCTCACATCAATAGTGGTGTATTGATGTGAGACATGTAAAACATCATCTATTACTTCCGTTTTTTTTTTTTAATATAAAATTTTACCTACCCAATTTTAAGTGATGATATTGATTAAATGAACGAATCTAAAAAATAAATAATCAGGTCGAAACCGGTCTGGTCTGACCAGTTTGAAAATCGAGAAATTAATTGAGAAAATTCCTTAAATTGTGTAAATCATGTCTTAAAAAGGTAAGCCAAAAATAAAGATAATGTAGAATAAAGAGATGTTTTATTCGAGTCCTACAACGAAATGTGTAAATAGCACACCAACATCGAAACAAGGTACTCCCATCATAAAGTCTAAAACGATAATATCCCAATAATTTTCAGTATCATTTGCCCGTTCCCAAAGAGGGGGGCAACTTCTAGTCTTCAATGGCTACTCCTACAGCTTGCAGAAATTTCGCAACGAAACTGCCCAGTGGAGGTGTACCATGGTGCAACCAGGGACCGCTAAGAGGTGTACCGCAAAACTGTTTACAAGCACACAGTATCATGTCCTAGATTATAGCGGAAATCATAACCACACCAAACCAAAGTTTGTTAAGAGAAATGATGTGTTAGTCAGGGCGTATTAAGAATTTTTTCAAAGCTGGTGCATGGTCCATAAAATCGTTTTCATTTTGGGATTTATTACCACCATTTACCATTGATACATTGTTATAAATGTGTATGGATATATTGATTTAAATCATCATATACTCATGACAAACTTGGGAATTAACCGGACTTTTTTGTCTGAAACTCACTAGTTTTAGTCAGTTATTGTGCTGTTAGTAAATTACAAAGAATAGATATCTTGCAAACATATTGAAATACTTTGTCATCGTTACTGTTTTTATTCATAATTGTATAGCATAGTGACGAACAGACTGAATTGTGCCTTGACACTCCACTCAAATATTTGATAGTTCATGTTTTATATATATATAAATATATTTATTAAAAAGGTCTTTTCATGCCTATTCTATGATAGTTTAAACATAGACTTAGAAATCTACCATATAATGGACATGTTATATTATTCACAGAACTGATTGTTATATTTTAAATCTAAAAGTATATAGATTTTGTTAAATTATTACACGGTATTAGAAAACTTAACCATTGTTCATAATGCTTAGTGATAGTGTATAACCAAACCCTATGCATATTTATAATTTTATAATATTACCCTTATTACTGAAGCATACTGATGCAAAATTTCTTCAACAGGCACATTTCTTTGGACGAGAAGAGGTGGTAAGCACCCTCTACTCGTCCTCTTCGGATACACCTATAGCTACCAGAAACAGAACGCTGATGGGAGAATATCCTGGTACTGCTCTCGAAGGCTGAAGGGCTGCAGAGCATCAGCCATTAGCTTTGGAAATAGAGCGTTTGCACACAAACCACACGACCACCCCCCGCCGAAACTACCCGATCATGTGGGAGATAAAACAAATAACTTTATTTCTGAGGATATAAAAATATCATGTTTAAAATAACATTTTACAAACGAAAACACTAACACTGAAATATTTTCCAATGAACGCCATAAAATGCTCCTGTTGCCACAAAGTTTTTACAATCGACAATTTCATTTTAACATGTGAATATGTTTAAATGAACTCAATATTTTTGTATTTTTATTGTATCGCAAATGAATTATTAGCGAAGGAATCATTGATCCTGTCATGGCGTTCAAAGAAGCTGTTAGTAGGGCTAATAGACCTAAAATATAACTAAAATTAATACGCATATTATAATTAATGCTTAAATAAACTCCTACGAAATAATTGTAGAGGAATTATAGCAAGACTAGCTGTAGCATAGTTATTTGAGTATTATTTTTTAGAGGCCTACGAAAGGTGACAAAAACTATACTGACACTGAGGTAAGTAATCATATTTTGCTTTGCAATGAATAAAATACTTAGTGTTTAAGAAAGAGTACAAGAAGAGTAGGTGTTAAAATTATACGCCTTAATTGGAAATCATATAATATAATATACGTTAATAAAAATGTTGATGATCTGTTCTCCAAATGTGTAGTACAAATTGCAAATAATTCTTCCATTTACCTCTAACTTGGTAAAATATCCAAACATTGTGTTGTTATACATTTGTTTTATAACGCTTGATTAATAGCAACTATATTTCGTACGCGTTAGAAATGGAACGTGTGCGAACTACAGCATAGATCATGACAATATGTGTAGCTAAGGGTATAATTCGTCTTAGAATAAACCTTAACCTTGCTACCATTTGAATCTGTTACATTTTCTTAAGGTATATATTACGATACAATATTTTTTTAAATATTAGACTTTCTTCTAAACCTTTTATTTTGTGAATCATGACTTTTGTATAACTGTAGTGACTAAGATTACTTCACTCATTCAATTGTATGTCTCTTCCTAACTAGTTTATAAGAAATAAATAGCCGAACCTAGTTATAAAACGAGACGGGAAAACTTGTAGCAAAATGTGTTAAATAAAGGTGTACTACAGGAGCCTATTATCGGTCCCCAACTGTTTGACAGTGCTATTGCGACTCTCTCAAGGTCAATTTATGTTTTTGAGCAGTTTTCCTTCAAATCTAGTATCTCCTCGAAGTAAAGGTGTTAAGTGAGTTTCATAGCGCATACCATGACGGATATTTTTTATCAATATTTTTATTGTAAATTGTGATTTTTTGGCTTTAATTTTGCCGTCCTATATAAAGCGTGGATAGTTAAATTGAAAAGTAGAAAAAAAATGTATTCGATTTTTTTTATTAATATTTTTTATTGTCTTGTCTTAATATACAAATACTGCTACTTGCTAATAACATAAACACGGTTAAAACGAAAGTTACACATCTATTGTTTATTTTTCTATGATTCAGTTCTCAATTAATTAAGTTAGAGTTATTACTCATTAGACTACGTACAAGAAAAGTAAAATCCCTCAAAAAAATCCTATTAAAGTACTAAACTACCTAATTAAGAGTAGATAAGTATTAATAAACTAAATTAAGTCTTCCTAGTATTTTACTTTGTAACCTATTTATAATCTTATTAAGCATTTATTGGTGTGAGTTTTAATATTCGCCTTATTGTATTCGTTCCTAGTACATATTATTTGTACATTATTTCTTAAGTTCGTGGATATTATACTATTGCATATTATATCTAATAAATCTATAGAGAGACGTGAGTTTATTTACTTAATCGCTTCCAATTTCGCTTTACCTCTGTAATATTTTTTCCTAACTAAATCTGTATTCGATTGGTAAGTACCTATTACTTACCTACATAGGTACCCCGGTTATACCTGTTGATTTTTAGTCAAAATTGTACCTCGTAATCTAAACAACAGGTATTTTACTTATCATAGAGGCGTTCCAATCATTTTTTGCCTGGGGGATATCTTTATAAACAGATCTTTTAACTTTCTTCTATTTGGTAATAATACGGTAAGAGTGGGTATTTAGATTTTCTGAAAACCTAGCCTCTAAAATCTATCTCTCGATCATTGCTTTACAAACAACGTCAATTCATCTAAGTTTTCACGGTGAGTTCTTACAAAATACCACTAATGGTTTAAAAGAGTGAGAAGACGCGCTATGAGAATTTTGCTCACACAAAAAATTTCTGCGGGCGCAATCTTCCCAACTGTTATGTTCTTCTGCCATGATTCAACTATTACAGAATAAGTATTAATACACGTAGTACTACGTACTACTGCGTTCGCGTAGTGTGTGGTTGTGCATACTGATACGTAAATAGCTTTTTTATGATCTAACTATGTATTTTTTTATCAAGTAATTATATTTTAATTGTGTAATTTTCAGCTTGGAAATATACATATAAGATGGATGACCAGCTTGATATTAAAACTCGTTCATGGTTAGAAAAACCTGATTCTGATGAAGAATTGGAATTAGATCAGTATCGTATAGACGACCTTGAAAGTGACTGCTCCAACATTGTCAGCCCCCATGAAACTGATACAGAGCAATCTTCGGATGAAACAGCAGATGACGAATTGCACAGACCAAGCGATAAGTTACCATTCTATATTGGAAAAGATAAGTCAACAAAATGGTTCAAGCACAAACTTGAACGTACTAGGAATTGTAATACCGTAATCCATTTATCAGGAGTTACACAAATAGCTAAGAATGCTAACACACCCTTGCAATGCTTCTCTCTGTTTTTGGACGATAAAATGATAGACAAAATTGTCAATTACACAAATATTTACATTAAAAAATTTCAAGAAAATTTTTCTCGAGAACAGGATTGCAAACCCACTGATTTAATTGAAATAAAAGCACTGATCGGAGTTTTGTACATGGCTGGCTTGCATAAAAAATGTAATTCGAATGTGAAAGAAATGTGGCTTGGTGATGGTACAGCGTGTGATTTTTTTAGAGCAACGTTGTCCATAAAACGCTTTTTCTTTTTATTGCGAGTGCTTCGTTTTGATGATATCAATACAAGGAAAATAAGAAAGCAATCGGACAACCTGGCACCTATTAGAGAAATATTTGAAGAATTTATTTCACATTGTAATGGTAATTACACACCTGGACAGTATTGTACCATCGATAATTTTTTGGAATCATACAGAGGTCGCTGTAAATTTAGAGTTCACAACTCAAATAAACCGGCGAAATACGGAATAAAAATCTCTGCCCTTGTAGATACTAATACTTTGTATACAAGTAATTTGGAGGTATATGCAGGCAAACAACCATCAGGAAATTATAATTTGAGTAACACAGCTGCTGACGTTCTCAAGAGAATAGCATCATCCATATTATATACGGGAAGAAATATAACAATGGATAAATATTTCACGGCTGTACCACTCTTCGACGAGTTAAAAAACACCTATGAGACAAAAGCAGTTGGCGAATTGAAAAAAAATAAAAAAGAGATTCCGCAATTATTTTTATCAACTAAGGACAGAACAATGCCTAGTTCTATTCTTGGTTTCGGTAAGAACAATGTACTCGTATCTTATATACCAAAACAAAGAGTAAAAAAAGTCATTCTCATTTTATCTTCACTTCACGATGACGATAATATCAATCAAGAAACAAGTAGTGAAGAAATTATAACATTTTATAATTCCAACAAAAGCGGACTGGATGTTCTTGATCGAATCAAAGAGGAATATTCCGTTGCAAGAATGACTTCTAGATGGCCTATGCGATTGTTTTTTACAATTTTGAATCTTACTGGAATTAATGCGCAAATAATATACAAAGCAAACACAGAAACTTTGATAGACAGACGCGAATTTCTAAAAAATGTAGCTTTAGATTTAGTAAAACCACATATTTCGCGACGATGTTGTATGCAGAATATATCATTTAATCTCAAGTTTGTAATGAAGCGTTTTGTACCCGTTCCTAAGGCACTTGAAAATAAGACTAGGGCTGGATCTCCCGGGTACTGTGCAGTATGTCCCAGAAGAAAAAATAGACGCTCTAAAAAAGCATGTATTTCTTGCAGCAAATTACTTTGCACTGAGCACGTGACATATATGTGTAATATGTGTTATGAAAGTCACACTTCTGAAGATCTCATGGAATAATTCATCTTATGTTCCCACGCTTACAAATCAAAACTTAAAAGTGTTTAATTTACGCGCAGCGATACCGACGTGCTGTATGACGCACTATGAGTACTTTCTGACTTCTTGTTCGTGTACTATATTAATTAGCTTAGCGTAATTTTAAAATAAACTATTTATGAAATTGATGTTCTTTTATTAACGTCAGTAACATTTTTTTATCTGTCTTTGAACTACACATTTGTAATTTTGTGAGCAATTTGCTCAAGCGCGCCTTCTCGAGGTTTAATTTCAAATGATCCGTTGTCAGATACTGTTCGTATTAATCAAGACATCTAAACAACTAATCAATTTGCAGGAAAACTCATCCCATCCGGTAAAGGGAAGCACCCCTTACTGCTATACAACAAACACACATACACTTTCAAAGTACTGTCAGGTTCTGGAGTCCTTTGGCACTGTTCCCGAAGAACTAGGACTGGATGCAAAGCTTTTGTGAAGACATCACCAGACAAAATGAATTTTATTATGGCAGTTTATGATGATCATTGTCATCAACCGAGAATGGGGATTGTGATTCCAACTCCGAAAGTGAAACAGCGACATTAGCAGCCTCTATACGCCATATAACCATATTGGCAGAATGACAAAATGTTGTCGGACCGTATCAAGGCCAACTAGTTTCAACGCGAGATATTATAATGGCAATAATTCGTGCGTGAAAAAACGCTACAGATCTTTATGAATTTATACAAAAACCGACACAAAAAATCGGTTCTGAAATATGATTTCATTGCGTTTGCAAGTAATCTACTCCACAGAAAGCATACTCACTCAGCCTCTATGAGTGGGGATATAAACTATACGAAATGGTATAGAGATGTTTTGTTAAGAAAATAATTTAGATAACATTTAAGAAGGCAGATATTTTTTTGTTAAGGTATTCGGTTTAAAATAATTAATTTATGTTAAAACTAAGTACGCAGATGCGTTTAATTTTAAATTTAATTACACTGATGGATTTCATCTTGAGAAAGTGTACTTGAACCGGGTAACTGACAGATTTATTCACAACATATTAGTATACCGTCAATATAAAATAGAAAGCTAAAGTTCTGAATGACTCACCAATGCCTAGCCGAAACCCTTGGACCTAAAAAGCAGCAGACAACATTGATTTTGTGATGATGACAACTAATAAGGATATTTCAAAATACACACAGGATAGTGAATAAAAGGCATGTGAAATTGACAGTATAATACTAATAGACTGTTTTATAATTTATAGAATTATTTTAGTTTACGATAGCAACTAATGGACTTAAAACTAGCATAAGACCGCCCATTGTACACTTATTTTTAATGTTTGTCCTGTATTTTGTTTATGTGGTGTACAATAAAGAATATAATAAATAAATAAAAATAACAGAGTAACATCTGAGAAAAGATAAGTTTAAGTTTATTAATATTCTCGAAATATAGTTTTAAAAAGAGTGTACCTACGTTTCCTTTATGTTTCTTTTCAAGGGTCATACAAACAGGACATCGCGACATTGCTACAAGGTCAAATTTATATGTATATATTCTCATATAAAAAATATAATATATATACTTAGAAAATATCTAATAGATTTTATTTTATCTAGAAAATTTATAAAAAAAATGGCAGTCGCGTTGTGCATATTCGCATGCATATTCTCTAGAAAAATCTATAAAATAAAACTGTGTTCATCTTATGGCTTCCATATTCCTATTTGTTTAGAATTGTTTATTGATTATTCTTTAATTTTAATTTGTTGAAATTAATGTTCCGATTACATATATAAATATATATAATATACAAATAATCTCAATATTGTTAAAAATAAAATTACTTTATTAAGTATTATTTAGTGGTAAGTTTTTTCTATAACTAAGATGTGATGATTTATTATATCAGTTAGTTTATTAACATTTTAAAAGTACCCAAGTTTTTTAAAGTATGTTCAAGGAAACAATAAAACAAAAAGTACATAATTATATATCCTGTTTTTCTTTGCAAATATTACAAGTAATGGTTAGTTAACACATTTAAAAGAAAATGATATTTGTAATTTCTTTTTTTAGGCATAAAATACATAAATACAGGAAAAAAGTACCCGGCAATGGTTCTAAAAAAGCATGTGTATAAAAGAGTTAAAGAAAATCGTTCAGGGAAGGTATTTTACCGATGTGTACTGACGCATAGAGGATGCAAAGCAGGATGCCTTGTTGATGAGCACGAGATAGAAATAAAGGGGGATCATAATCACGACCCACCTAAAACTAAAACCCAGGGTGGAAGATGGATTATTGACGAGAAACCAAACGATAATTAATTTTAATAAAATAAATGCCAAAATAAACGTTATGCTGTGTCATGTAGTGCTTTCTTTTCAACAATTATCCTGATTCATACCTATCGTTTTGCAGTCAAAACAAGATTGCTTTTGATGGAGATTTAAATACTTAGTGTAGTTTATTGGATTAAAGTAGACAAATCAAACATCATGTTTACTATATTTGTGACTAGCTTTTGCCCGCGTACATAAAATGTAGCCTATGTCACTCAGGAATAAATCACCTTTCTATCGGTGAAAAAAATTTAGCAATCGGACGAGAAATTTCAGAGATTACAGCAAACCTTACCTGAGAAAACGTGGAGACCGAATCCAGAAATTCCGTAACGAAAATAACCTAACACCCCCCACTCATTTGTTTTTTGAGCGTGGTGACCGATAAGAAAACAAATGAGTGAACAATCAATCAAAATTCAATTCAATGTGTGAAAGTGTAACTTCAATTAATATCAAAGAAAAAAAAACAAAGGAAAAAAAATACTGAAATAAAATAAATAAATAATTATAATTGCATAAGTTGATAAAAATGCTATGCAATAGCTTTACCGCGGCAGTCCCCGAGTGCCACACGTCTTTCTTTTATTACAATTATAATAGCACTGGACTATTTAGGAAATAATTAAAACATCAAAAAATAATGTTTTACCAACATTGATGTTTTTTTTTATCTGATATAAATGAGTGCTTGATTGCGATCCCACCTGATGGTAAACAGTGAGGACAATCGTTGATGGTGAGGCGCACTATTTTAATGGTAACTATTCTCAGTATGCAGTATGTAGCTGATAGGATAAATAGTGTTCTTTCAAACTGTAGTAATAAACTACGTTATTTTTTTCACAGCCCGCTATATACCATCGAAAGGCAAGCATCCACTCTTAATGTATAATAACTATACGTACAACAGGTACTTTGAATCCAGGATCACAGGCACAATACTTTGGAAGTGTTCAAACCGGGGTAAAGGATGCAGGGCTACGATCTACACCGGGAAGGAAGGAGGATACCAGCCGGGTCCAGGAAAGTACCAGCATGACCATGAACCTCCACAATACATTGTTAATAGGAATGGCGAGTGGATTAGAGTTATGATGAGGAAAGGACCATAAACCCATATTTATATAGGGTAAACCAGGCATATGTGCCCCAGTCGGTAACGTGCCCCACTTGCAAAACTAAAGCTAGAACTACATTAAATCGACGCACACGTGTAACACGCCTGATTTGTACGTAGAACGACGTTGCGATGCGTCGCGTGGCGTGGAACAAGTGTAGCTCTACAAGTCTAGTTCCCATATAAAAAGTATGGAGAAGGAAGGAAAATGATGGATAGATCGACGTGTGTAGTTCTAGCTTAAGACACGCATTTAAAATTACATAAACTATACAATAAAAGTTAAACTAGCCTTGTTTTTTTTTTTTGTAACAATAAACCATAAACATTATTTTATTAAATAGTTTACCTTGCCGTCATTCTTATAAACGAACCAGATCGGCTCGAATAAGCACCAAATTTTAAAAGCATGTCTTAGTTCTGCAACTGAGGCATATTACCGACTGGGACATATATGCCTGATTTACCATATTATAAAATAAAATCCCCCACCGCGTCTGTCTGTCTGTCTGTATAAATGCGATAAACTCAAAAACTATTGAACAGATCTTCATGCAGTTTTCACTATATCATTAGGAAGGTTTCGGTATATAATAACTACAAGTTTCAGTAGAGAAAAACCGAGAATGCAGTGCAGAGCTAGGGTGGGTCGCTAGGATTGTTAATATAACCCTATGATCTCATTAGACTTAAGTGCGTCATTGATAAATTCTGCTTTAAATTATGTAATATTAAATAAGAATTAATGAAAGTATCTCAATTAAATTCAATAAAATTGCCTAGACAACGTGATTAGTCCCACAATAATATTTTCAATTTATCACATTGTCGAAGCAAATAGACAAAATCATCTCCTTTTTGTCGTGCGTATACTCTCGTGTAATAAATATTTGTTAACTTATTATGTAAATATTATATTTTAGTTATATTAAACGTGTGTGAATATTAAAAAAGTACATAAATCGATGTAAAATTAAACTTACTATTCGCCTTTGAAATAGTTTTATTTCTCATCTTCATTAAAGGCCTTTTGATTTACAAATTCAAGACAAATCTTTGTAAAGAAAAATTAAAACCATTTCTTTACAGTTTACTTCACGACTTCCACAAGAGGGACCAGACATCTCATGGTCAATGGGTATTCTTTTATTTGTCGAACATATTGCCTAAATCACGTGAAAAAAACTTGGAAGTGCGCCACACATAGCGGCTGTACAGCTAAAGTACACACGATAGAAGATAAAATAGTCAATGTGCTGAATGATCACAATCATCCAGCGACCATCAAGACCTGGAATCTTCTTCATCTGCAGTCGTATCTACTTCAATCGTAACTAAGAATTTATTTTAAAATATACAACATGTAACTGGAATAATGCACACTCTAATACACCCCCATGGGTCGTCCGAAAGGGAACCAGGGTGTCCTTTTTTTATGGTGGGAAAAATCATCCAATGACAACCCCTGCTCTTGGGCGGAGCGGAAGTTAGCGTCAGACTCTTACTGACTAAAAGCCCACCCAGTTCCTTCTATCCTTTATACCGGGGCTCGAGTTTCCTTTCGGATAACCCTGGCCTCAGTAGGCTTCGACCCGGCTGGGCCCCTGCTGTTGCTGACAACTCCTTGAGGCGCGCGGGAACAGTGCGCGCCGTCGACGACTTGGGCTTGGTCCGGACAGTTACCGGACGGTCGGACAGCGAGCTGTCCGCAAGCCCACGCCTACGGTGGCCGGAAATCGGGATCGGGATCCCGGCAGCGGCGGTGGCGAGAGCGCCGTTGCCTGATGCGTTCGGCCTCCTCTTTTGCGAGCATTACTGCTTCGCAGAAGTCGGCGACCGCCTGCCACTCCTCGCTCCGGACCATGGCCTGAACCAAGGCCCGGAACCAAGGCAAAGAAAGAACAAGGGAGTGGGTTTTAGTCAGTGAAAGTCTGACACGCCCTGCCCAAGTCATTGAATGATTGATTTCTTACCTATCAAAAAAACACCCTTTTACTCTCCAATTAGAAAAGTCATAATTCATGCACTGGATTGTTAATAAAATGAACTTAGGTAGTGTTTTTTAAAAAAAAATAACCTAATTGTAGACAAAATAATATGGACATCGAAGCACTACATTGGTAGCGCATCGGTATCAATATCTACGCACACACACACACTCTAGTGACGCAATCAGCATTTATCAACAATATAACAAAACAGGAATGTCAAGAATTATTTTAGGTTAAAAAATTGCCTATTTTAAAAATACCTAAAATCGATTCACCACTCGATTCTGAACATACTACTTACAGGATGTGCATTTATTGTTACATGTTGTATATAGAGGTATACTTTCCAGTCCAGGATCCAGTGCTCATAAATTATATAAGTAATGAACTATCTAAATACCTTGTTGACACTTCGCGTGACACATTGGCTGGCTTGTAACTGGCTCGCAGGATTAGCATTGCCACACAAAGTGGCAATGCCGCTAGTCTTTTGAGCACATTACCAGTCGACATCGGTGCGAAGTTTTTCAACGCCATATTTTAAATTGTTTTTAGTTTATAGTTAAGTGTTTTTAAAGATGTAAATAGAAGAAGATTTTAATGTTAGTTAAGAAATATAAATAATTATTTTATACTACTGTCTTTGTTAAAATGAGACCCTGAACTCTTGTTATTAATTGCTTGAAGAATGTTATTGATTAAGAGAGTAAATATAACAAAAGCCTTTTTGAAATGTCTAAATTGAGAAACAAAGTGTATTTTTATATTTATCACATTTTTTGCGTGTGACATAAATGACAAAATATTTGGTTCGATATAAAGATGCAAGCATCAATTTTTAATCAATGATTAATATATCTGTAGACAAATGACATCCCCCGCGGATGTCATATGGATGATTTTTAACCACCAAAAAAAATAACCATTATTATTATTAGTATGATATTATTAGTATTCATACCAATAACAAGAGGATTCTTTCAGTTCAGATGGACAAAATTCAATTTCTTGTTACCATTATTTAGAAGAAAATTCTTTAGAACTCATAAAACTGCCCTTGCAATGCGTATCACACACATAATACATACCTATCTGAATCATCAGAAAACTTGATACTAGATATGTAAGTATTCCACCAGCTTCGTTGACAATTCTTTCATAGCTCAAGCTTTACGGCGATGTCCTACCTTGCCCTTGTCGGTAGCCTCATGTTTCATATTTGTCCACTTCAAAAATTATGGTTTGAAACTTCCCCGAAACATAGTTCTTTGATTTTCTTTTACGTTTCCTGTCTTATTGACTGCCTGCAGTATCGTTTCTTCTTCTTCCTTTTTAAGAAATTCAAAGGTTATATTTAAAAGACTGCTTAAATATGGTTTATATACCTAATTGTGTTCTGTAACTTATCGATACCTCTTGGCTCTGGGCAAAATTTTGATATACGCCACAATGGCGTAAAATTTTGATATACGCCACAATGGCGCCAAATGTCGTATATCAAAATTTGAGGTATCGTGATACACCGCTAAATCTTGATCGTTTTAATCCCGTGGAGGATCGATCCGGTACATGAAACACTATCGATTTGTAAAGATAAAATTAAAAAATAAAATACTTTTTTTTTTAAACTCGTATTAATTTACGCAAGTACGAAATTAATTTCTTTAAGAAAACGTCAGCTGAGCGAGTCCAATGACCTGTAGGTAGTAGTCGGCGTTGCGTACTAACTACCTACAAGTCATCGGTACAAATTGATAGTGTTTCATGTACCGGATCGATCCTCCACGGGATTAAAACGATCAAAATTTAGCGGTGTATAGTTTAAAGAGTATTGTATATATCTAACTTGCAACCGCACTTCCAGAGACAATCCACTTTTCGGTATCTCAACGAGGTGGGATTCTAATGCACATGGGGAAATACAGTTACAATAAAAAGTCTACGTGTGGTGGTAGAAATACCTGGTATTGTACCGGTTACTACAACCATCCTTCTTGCAAAGCCAAGGTGCACACCCAAGGTAAAACGATCCTAGCGATTTACGGACAACATACCCATTAATGTTGACCATGTAACGTTAAACAAAATTGTTGAAATAAGTATTTTAGTTGGTGATCTGTTAGATTTTTATGTTATACATATTGTTTTTATATTAAATAAATTATATAAAATTTCATATAATGTCGCAGTCTATCTGTTATCCCTAAAAATCTTATTATCAATAATAAATTTTTACTACTTCAAGATTTTTCTACCACTGAAATCCATAACACAGTCAACATAATTATAGAAAGTGAAGATACTACATAAACATAATTTTCTGACTAGCAAATAGTATAAGTTACAGTATTAAATACTTACAATATAAGCGTGTTAAAAAAAAGCAAGAACCAATACATTAAGCATTCACGCCTGATTCACATAAAGAGTTTTGCAGAGGTGCCTACATGTATTAAACCTACTTTATCCCAATTATGCTTAAAGCCCATATTATCAGTATTAAAGTCTATTTCATATTCTTACAGGTTTTCGTCAGCCAACAGGTCGAATATACCTCACAGAGAAAGGTGGTCAAGTCTTGATACTCCAAGGCCACAGATTCTATCGAGAATACGGGAACGAAACGCGAAGCTACTGGCGGTGTTCCAAGAGAGCCTCTCTTGGTTGTAAAAGTAAAGTAAGGATTATTAACCAAAAGATTCTTCTCTCCAATGAACACAACCATGTCTATCAGAGGAATGTTTTTTTATGAATATTTTGTAGCAGCTCATCTTTATTGGAACCTCATTTTCATATACATACTATGTAGAATATATTTTTAGATTATTACTTTTCGACTTGAAAACTCTAGATTTTGTAAACTAGCAACTACTTGATTTGCTAGTCCTTGTATAGTTTAAGTTTCTCAATGCATTAACGTTTTGTTTCATACTTTACTCGTACAAGTACATAATAGATATGATCATGATATAATATGATACGGACAGGATACATTTTTGAGATTAAATATTACGATTTTTACATACTTAGTCACTAATGGATGGATTAAAATATCAAACATAATAATTACGTCCGCTGAACCAATTTATTAATGTGGTCTGAATGATGATTTCAACTGATTTCTCCAGGTACAGAGATTTCAGAAAACCAAGTGATTCTTAAAAAGACAATGTTAATACAAAATATATTTTAATTAGTTTTCCTTTAATCAATAAATCGTATTTTATATAATAACATTGGTCTATTTTATTGTAAACACTACCTAATAAATTCTACCTCTTATATTTATTGAAAAAATATGAGTCGTCATTTCAAAAGTTTTCAGTTCAGAGAAGTTAAGGCATGAATTATTTAGTCAGTAAAATAGTAGATGTAAACGGTTTTTTGGAATTGTAATTAATAATAAAATTTGTTTCAGGTTCTACTGATAGTAAAGGCCTCGAGAATCTTCTTATAAGCAATGTAATGACGAAAGTGCCGGACAACGAATCGGACGATGACGTCATCGAGGTAGTAAGAGATGATGCTCCAATAGAGATACTTTCTGACGGTGAAGAGTTGGAACTAGAGAAAATAAAACAAGCACAGAATAATGAAAATGAGATACAAAACTTGCAATGTACATCTGAACCCTCTGAAACCAAGATTGAGGAACCTAACATTGATGAACCCAATGTAGAGATGGGAAATGCATCACCGGAACCCAATATTTCGATATTGGGTTCCACAGAACCCACAGAACCCAATGTTGATGAATCTAATATTGAAATCGATGTAAATCGCTACGAAGAAGATCATATAATCGATCCATCAACGAATACTGAAACATTCACTACTGAAATTATTCCAAATTGTATACTTTTGCTTCCTTTAGAAAATCCAATGATCCTGGCATTGGACTCCTCGGCTAATATTGTAAACGAAGAGATATCGAATCATGGTGATAGTCAAGATAGTTCTTATCTCAATGATCACTATAATGATGATGATGACGAAGAAAACGATTACGTAGACGTAACTGATGAAGTTAATATAAATGTAAACGAAAATGACGAACAAAGTCAAGGTCCTCTCGAAAATAGCTGGCATACTATTAGTGAATATAATGATGTTCCTGGACAATTGCCTCTCAGACCAATAGAGCCAGTTACTGATCGGAAGGAATAACTGCATATTCTAAAATCTAGTCTTTAAGTTTGTTGCAATTAATTATTATATTAACATAATTATCCAATAGTATAATTTATTGTAGTAGTTTTACCAGCTTCGTTTTTAAAAAAAAAAAAACAATTATTGTATTTAATTTTTTTAGTAATATCCGTTAATGTGTGGTGAATTATTTATAGAAATACGTGAAACAATCCCATCATGACTGGGTTTATTAAATATATTATCAATGCATTATTTTAATACTAGATGTATCGGTGTAGTATTGCCGATTTTATAAACAGATGCATAAATAAATTTTAAAATTAAATTCAAATATTTTGCACATAGAGCAATAAAAAAAAACCTTTAAATCTAACAAATCTTGATGATGTACTAAATGTAGCTAATAGTCCAGTCAAATTAGATCAATTAATGGGGGTTAGGTTACACTAATTCGCACCCAGCTGAAAATTGGTAGGATTGTTCAAAACACCATCATAAATAAAATATAAAAAGTCCTCATCGATCCGACTCCTGGAAAAATAAATATTCGGGGTCAAAGTTCTCAAAAACGAGTTTTTCGTGATTTTCAGCAAAACGGTAAGTTCTATCACAAAATTAGCTGAGACGAAATTGTAGATAATTATCTACAAAAATGTCTAATTACTTTTTCCTAAGAGCCACCGTTTTTGAGATATAATGATTCAAAAACTTGAAAGAGGTAATCGTCATATTATGCACACGTTTTCATGCCACCTTTGAGGTAGTGTAATTAGCATATCTATAGGATTCCGTATCTCAAAAAGAAAAAACGGAACCCTTATAGGATCACTTTGTTGTCCGTTTGTCTGTCTGCCTGTCTGTCAAAAATTGTATCTGATCTACAAGTTTTGTCTGAGCTAATTTTATGATAAAACTTTGTTTTGCTGAAAATGACGAAAAACTCGTTTTTTGTAAACTTTGACACCAATTTTTTTTTCCAGGTGTCGGATCGATGAGGATTTTTTAGATTTCATTTATGAAGGTGTTTTGAACAATCCTACCAATTTTCAGCTGGGTGCGAATTAGTGTAACTTCGGATGTCTAAATTGACCGGATGCACGCAGTTGTGCGTTGTAACTAAAAATTTAGCTAGAAATTAGGAATTTCTGTTTATCTGAATATATTGTACTTAATAAACAACGTCGCTTTCTTTATGTACATCTCCTATTCTAGTTATAATTTTAATTCTCTTTGTGATGGTTGCATTTTGGTTACAGAAAGTACGTTTTTATTGACTAGGAGCAGACGGGGAGCGATTATTTTGCTCCATGAAGGCTTTAAATATCGGCAGGACTATATGCACGGCGAAAGGACGTCTTGGCGATGTATTCGAAGACACCATGGTTGCAAAGGTTGCGCCGTAACTAAGGGGAACAAGCTAACAAAAGCTAGTGAACACACACATGATGAAGAGGAAGTGGATTCTGACGAGAAAAGTTGAGACTGATGTATGCTAGTTAGAGTATTGTTTCTTAACTTGTGGCGAACCATATTCTAGCTCTGATGGAGAGCTAGAATATGGTCCGTCAAATGATTAAAATATCAATTTTTTCAACTCTGAACCGATGATCACTGATGTAAATTGATTTTAAATTTCTATGAGAAATGCCTTTGATTTTAAAGAATAGGTATGCTACAAGTCTTAAATATAAGATATATTATAAGTTTATTTAAACATAGATAGAATATCTTCTTTACTTGTGGTCTCTGCTAACAATAAATAAATTAAAGTGGTATAAACCATAGATACAATTGCAGTGCATGTTTTAGATTTTTACATGCGTATATTCACATTTCATTTTCTCCTGGGTTTTTTTGTTTTTTCACAGTTGAATTATTGTTAAAAAGATCACACACGCACACATGAATTTGTTTTATGATATTTATGCATAATATGGAGTAATCTTATTTTATGTCCAACAGTGGACATATTTCGGCTGAAATGATGATGATGATGATGGAGTAATCGATCCATCTACGATTGGTTATTGTTTTGGTGCCCGTTAATATTTTATTTTTTACTGTTATTTAGAATCGCTAGATGGTTTATCAGATTATTAGTTAAAGTTACATGTTAAGTTGTTTATAATTTTATCAAAATTAATCATTTTATTTTATAAGGGCTTTTAATTGGGTATTTTTAAATATATAAATGGAGACTATTATGATTTTTGTTTTTTTGGCAACTCTGCATCATGTGAAAGTCAAACACAACCGACGAAATATACGTTACAATATGTTTGTTACAAGTACTCTTGATTTTAGTTCTAGACTAGGAGTCTCCTACATAACTGTAAGTGGTGACACCATCAGGACTGTTTGGCGGTTAGCAAACTCTGCTCATAAAACTGACAAAAACACATCTACACGAAACCGTAATATACAATTAATACTATTTCCAGGGATTCGGCTAGGCTACCGGCTCGCGACCTTCACGGAGCTGAACGGGAGAAACGTGCTGATGATAGGAAACAACCGATTCATGAGGCACTACATCAGCAGACGAGGAAGGACTCGCTGGAGATGCTGCAAGTCCTTCAACAAGTGCAGAGCTATAGCCATCACAGACGGAAACTATATCATGAAACTTAATGATCAACATAACCATTGATAATGAAATGTAGTCATAAGTTTCTGGAATGGTAGATATTATTGACGCGTTACAAATTATAGGCAAGTCAAGTCAATCATTCAGTTACATCAGCTTCTTTTTGAGGTGGTTTATCATCAAACAACTCCTCCAGCTCTGGGTGGTCCTTCAGATTTTTACTGACGAAAACTCAGCCGTGTTCTTGTAATGTCCGTTGCGTTTCAGCTTCGCGGTGACTCTTTCGAAAATAGCAGCACAGTAGCTAGTGTGCATATTAATATTCGTGAAATTAAAGTTGAAATAGTTTCGAACCAGAAACTTGGCCTAATCTTAGCAAAAACCTGAACTTTAGTCAAAAATACTGACAATCTATAAGAACTGTTTTTAACAAGAAACATTGTGTGATACATAGTTTTTTACAGTGTTTTTTTTTCCATTTTCGTCTATATTATTATACTTAATAATTTAAATAACAAACATTTAAGTATTACCACTGACATTTTTGCACCTTTTGTAAATATGAATATAAAATATGCGTAAGAACATTTTTAGAGTGAAATTAAGGAAAATGGTCTATAACCTTTTAACTTAGTAAAGGTTTTTAGGCATATTAAAAATTTTAAAACAAAAAAAAATATTTTACAAGCCAACAAATAAATATAAAATGCATATTTAGATTATAGTGTAATATTAGATATTAACATAATGATTAGTTTATTAGATGACTGTAATACGTATAGCTATGTTATAACATAGATATAGTTTGTATATAATAAAATAGAAAACATACGAAAATGGATTTTACAGTCACACATAAAATCTGTTGAAATAGTTTTAACAAGTTGCAATAATATAATAAGTATATTACCTTGATTTATCTTGGTTGCTGTTATATACTGGTATACTGTTAAACATGCGAATAGTTCTCTCTAGATTTATGTTTAAGTATATTTTTTGATAATGGTTTTTGATATTCGACTGTTGAAATATCTGGTTTTTTCTAGTCCTAAAATCCTTAGATATCTTTATTATAATTTCTTCGGCAGAACTTCGAATTATGTTGTACCATTTTAAAATTTATTTTTTATAAAAATTTCTTCGTCAAAACTTGTGACTGTCATGATGATATGTTTATAGAGTATCACTAGGTACATGCTGTTTTTTTTTAATCATTATAATATTCAATAATCATTATATTCTGAAAAATGGTGAGAAACCAGCTAATTAAAAATGTAAGAACTTAATATACCTCAACACATTTTTTACAAAATGCATCGTTCCTCTTTATTATTTTGATAACGTATTTAATGTTTTATTATAACAATCTTTTTTCGTACAATTAAAAATAAAATTAAATTTTGAGTACAGAATGCATAAGAAATGTTGTTTTTCAACCCTTTTGATAATATTTGTGTACTAGCTTCTGACGTTTAATGAGTGCCCATATAGGGCTATGTAAAAAAAAAATTGAAATTTTTATTTTCCTAGTTGATTTTGGTATTTTATCGTGTACTTATTGTCTATTTATTATATTCAATGTGGTCTTCTTTTAATTAAGCAAGCTTTTGTTTATTACGTGGCAACTTTAAAAAGGTAACTGCCAATGCCATCTGTTACTGTTTTAATGCAATTAAAAGAAAGTAAGATTAGTTCTATAATTTTATTGTTCTCACAATGTGGCAACTATTTTATTAAGAATTGTAAATAAAAACCTGAATAATAGAATTTATCATTTGAAACTTAATCAACCGTCGTTGAAACGACAAAAAAAAAGATGGGCTTTTCTTGATAGGGGTCATAGTACTAATCATTAAGGACAAATTTTATTATGTCATTATCACTGAAAACACGAAAAAAAAAAATCAGCTGCTCCATATATTATTTTGTCGAGTTATGTGGACATAAGGTCCTTCGCCCACGGCAACTTTTTGTAGCGATGGAGTAGCGATGCTGTCGCGCGTTCGCTACGATACCGTCACGACGCGATCGCTAGCTATTTGCCCTCGCCCACACCACGATAATCAGTCGCGATACTGTCGCGATTCAATAAGGGCACAAAAATGAAGTCCGAAATCAATGTTTCTCACTCACGTGCCACCCACTTTCCGTTCTCTCTGCAATGTCGTCCGACACGGTCGCGCGTTAGTAACGCGTTAGCATCTCTTCCGTAGCGCGTTGCAAATGCGAGTACCTACATAAGTAGCGCTGCTGTCGCTACAAAAAGTCGCCATGGGCGATGGGCCTATTGTATGGAGCAGCTGTTTTTTTTTTTCAAGTTTTCAAGTTAGTCTTATAGTAAAAGTTATTCTTATTGATCAGTACAATGACCCCTTTTAAGGCAACCCCCTCCATCGTCGTTTTATAGTAGCTACATAACGGCAGCGGTAATCACAATTGTATAAAATATTATTTTGTAGAAAGTTTTGTACGTAAATGTTAGTACTTTTGTTATGCGTTTAATAAATTACGATACAGTAATTTTAAAAGTGTTATGTTATTTAAAGTAAGGCGCATTACTTTGCTGCAGGCTTGGTTTGAACCCACGTCTTACAACTGGTAAGTCGGAGCCACCACTGCTCATTTATTTCATCACCACTGCTCTCAAAACGGTGAAGGAAAACATCGTGAAGAAACCGACTTGTCCTAGAACTAAAAATTTGTGTCATTGTGACATCCACCAACCCGCACTAGACCTTTTGTGGATTACGACCCCATTCCCTAGGAGGCCTGAGTCTCAGCAAGCAGTAGGAACATGATTATGCATGTTATTTACTCTGTCTAAGAAATCGTATGCAGAGGAATGAAGTTTGAGGGAGGAGGAATATCGTGAGCATGACCAAAGAACACAAGGGAGGGATAGACTAAGGTAACGGAGTATTAGAGGTATGCTGAACAGGATGTAAAGTCCCGCAAACCTTCGTTGAAAAGGGAGGATCTTCCGACCAGACTGGTATTGTGTCTGATCTGAGCAACTGCCAGTTAGTGGATTTCGGAATGTTGTGTGTGTGTCGTTCTGATCGCGTGGAGAACTCTAATGAGGCGATGAAAGATTTTGAATTTTCAGTTCCTATGTGGCGTAATTGATGTCGCAACGACAAATAGAGACGCTTGGAAGTATTAGGCATGCTTTGCCCACTCAAAGTAAAAACACACACATACACAAACTTTCGCCTTTATGATATTAGTGTGATGTGATGGTTCACGGTTAATCTTCTAATGGCAAGCGGTGCTGGCTCGACGATGAAGTACACTTGCTTTTTTTTTGAGGTCATCAATTGAAAATCATCAAAGAACTCCTCCCACTTTGGATGCAGCGAGAGGAAGTGTCAGACTTTTACTGACTAAAACCCGATTACCCGAATCCGAAACAAGATTGTCCGTAGTAGAACTTACTTTCAACCTACTTTCTTACCCAATTATACTTATACTCCTGAGACCGCTACTGTCAATTTCGCCGCTCACTGGTGGTAGCGAACGAGGATTGCAGGGTCGCGGGCCCCCCTTATGCCTTGATCACACGTACCGAGTAAACGGGCGAGACAGTGCTCTCGGCCGAATACTCGGTACGTATAAACAAAGCGCCGAGTGCTCGGCCGAGCGCTTATCTCTACAAATCGCTTATATCACTATCTCGGCCGAGCAACATTTTACTGTTTCGCCCTTTTACTCGGTACGTGTGATCAAGGTATTACTTCGTACCAGTCAGCGGTTGCATGCCGATACGCACGTTTGCGCATTCCTTTAGTTAGAGCATACACACGAGCAGCACGTGGCCAACGACAGAGGTAACTGCAGCCGACAAAACGGGGCGGTGGCGATGGCGGCCGTCGACTTTCCAACTTTGAAGATCAGCTGTAGCCGTCGTGTGCGTCAAGTGTCACTATCGGTCGACGGATATCTCTACCGTTAGCAACATGCCGCTCGTGTGTATGAGCTCTTAAGGTAGAACTACACTGCTAACACGTGTGCCACACGATTGGCGCGTCGGTCTTCATGCATTTTTTATGGAAACTAGACTTGTAGAGCTACACTTGATCCACGCCACGCGACGTCGTTCTACGTACAAATCAGGCGTGTTACGTGTGCCTCGGTCTAATGTAGTTCTAGCTTTAACGTCCATTTTCTTATTTACCATTGTTCAACCCACCGTTGTATTTCTTTCGTTTCATATTACATTATACTTGTTATACAATCTACTCAACTTTCATTTTACTCCATCACGTACCTACTATATCCGTCATCACAAAATCTCTCCTAACCATCGACTTATATTCTAGTGATAGTCAAGCACGTTCGCTGCAGTGCTACATTGGCATCATGCCGTCTAACAGAACTATTAAAAGATACAGCGCTAAGATAGCTTTTGAGGATACTTTTTAGCGACCAAAATGTCTTAAGCGTCATGAATTTCGTGGCACTTAAGACGTGTTCAAGGTGTACGAACTACATTTTGAACACCTGAGTCGAACGAAGTGAGTGTTCGGCACGCGTAATCTAGTGCATAGTACATAGGTATATATCGATGTTCCTAACAGACAAAAATAACTGGTTTTTGTTGCAGATTACGACGCGAGGATATCAATTGATAGCAGGCCCAAGTTAATGTTTGACAATCACTGCTACTTCCGGCACCTGGTGAACAGGAGCGGCATGACTCGGTGGCGGTGTCAGAGAAACCGATCCAACTGTAAAGCTGTTGTTTGGACTCTCAATAATTCTATCGTTAAGGCCAATAAAGATCATAACCATTGAACTTGAAAACTACGTTGTTTTATTAATAATATAATAATATTCCACAACTATCACACAACGCCGTCTAGTCCCAAGCTAAGCAGAGCTTGTGTTATGGGAACTAGACAACTGATAAACATACTTATATATTTCTAAATACATACATATTATAGATAAAATACACCCAGACACAGAACAATAATGATTATGCTCATCACACAAACATTTGACATTGCATAGCAGTCAGGGTCACTAACCACTAGACCAACAGGCCAGTCATTTAGTGTGATGCCAGGCTATTAATGTGATGATCTGTTTTCCTTAACCTTTCTTAACCGTATCTACTAGTACATAGCATAGTTTTTACTTTGCTTTTGCCCGCGGTTTCGCCCGAGTACTAATTTTTTATCGCACTAAAACCAAGCCAGTGGTCACTAACAATGAATTGATTGATTTTTTTTTTTATTTTAACTATGAATTGGGTCACAACTATTATTTGAAGTGGGATATCCAAGATAAAATTTAGGCTTATAGCTCACTAGAATGCCAGCAAATGGTAAAATGATACCTAAATGATATTTTGCAAATAGGTTTTTGTAAAAACACTATAACACGTCAATTTTTCCGTCAATTTAAACTAGGTGAGGTCAGTGTTTCCTAGCTGACTACCCTGAGAAGAAACACCGAAACAAACTCAGAAGTCAGTCTCTTTTAAAGTCCATACAGCAAACATGTAATGGTCAAATCGTATGAGAACCATCTGAGATCTTTTGAAAAAAGAACCACAGAGTTCTGAGTGGGTCTGTCCAGTCAGTGCATTTGTCAGTATGCGTGTGGCTCAACTCAGGACTACTACGGAGCTCAACGACTTGACGAACAATACCAAAGAAAGAACATTTGGGTAGGCCGCAAAAAGTACTAAAAACTTTTTTTATTTATTTATACAAACTAATGCTTGACTGCAATCCCACCTGATGGTAAGCAGACACTATGTGAAAATCAAACAAAAGTAAAGAAAAGTGCAAAAGTGGAAAAAAAAAATTTCTGGCTGCACCAGCCAGAAAAAAAAACTGAATAAGTACTTATAGTTGATGACGTGCATCAACTATAAGTATGTGTACTTATAGTTGATGACGTGCATCAACTATAAGTATGTGTACTTATAGTTGATGCACGCAGTTTTTTTTTTTGGTGGGAAATCATCCAAAAACTTCTCCCGCTCCATAGTGTCAGTTCGTTGCCTTGCGTTCCAGGACCCTGGGTTTTCCATTCAGAAGCAAACCCATGTCCCCAGTAGGCTTCGATCCTGCTGGGCCTCAATTCTTTAAGTTCCAGTAATAACATCCAAAGGACATTGTCAAGGTTTGTATAGAATTTGGACCAAACGCTGCCCTAGAGTAAGTGTATCTAAATACACTACATTGTTTTTTGTATTACTTTTTACATAGCGTACTGAAGAGGGCAGCATTTGGAACAAACCTTCTTTTCACCACATCAAGGTACTGTATAGTATAATATTTTTTAATCTTTAGTTAACCAAAACTGATCTACAGTGCATTAAAAATGTTCCTTGTTTTACCATCAGCCCATATAATAAGGAACATGAACGGACATCCGAAACTGTTCTACCAGGGATACTTCTACAGGCCTCACAATGCGTACAGGCATAACAGAACACAGCTGTGGTACTGCAGGCATAGGAACGGCAGACAGTGCAGGGCAATGATAAGAACAGTCGATGGAATCGTGGTCCGGACCCGGGAACTGTCCTTACACACATGTCGATTGCCTGCCGCAGTGTATCATAGAAGACATTTCTGATGCAGGGACTGAACTCCCACTTAAATGGCTTTGATATTATAAAGATTTAAATAAAGACGTGACTGTAACGTATCTGCTTATTGATAGTCAAATATAAGGGCCGATGCTGCGTTAAGCGGAGGCCGGCGCGGTCCCGTACAAAAGTGCTCCGTCGCGGCGCCCCGCGCGGGCACTCAGCGCGGGCAGGCGCGCTCTGCGCCTGTTTTGCTACTTAATAATAGATTTAATAGACTATATGTACACCATTACAGTTGAACTAGCGACACTGCGCAGGTAATAAACGTTTCCGCTACGGGGACCGCCGCAAACGACACAAGCGCATAGTCACGTTACGGGAATCCGCGCGTGCATTCGCTTAACGCAGTGTTGGCCCTAAATAGTACCAGCCTAGTGGAAAATGTAAAGATCATTTGTGTTTTAGTTGGAATTTATTATGCTAAATGTGAAATACAAACTTGTGATAGGAAATTGGTCTCATTGTCTACCTACGTAGTTTTAACATAACGGTAGATGTTTTGTAATTGAATTATGTATATACAAATAGATCTAGTCATATATGCAATTTTTGCTGACGATGTAGGTATTCTCGCCATCTTATGCAATTTTTTTTTTTCGAAATTTAGAATTAAATTTGAATAATATTACGGTAGACTAGCCATACACGCCCCAGTCAGTAACGTGCGACGTGCCCCACATGCAAAACTAAGACATGCATTTAAAATTTGGTGTATATTTGAGCCGATCTGGTTAGTTTATAAGTATGACGGTGATGTAAACTATACAACGCAAGTTCAATTTGCGTTGTAAAGTTTATGTATTTTTTAGTGCGAGTCTTATTTTGGCAACTGGGGCACGTTACGGACTGGGGCACGTATGGGCTGGTTTACCTTAGATAAAATTTTAGGTTAAATAAATTTCTTTACTTGATACATACAGTTCTCAAAATGTAATATAAATGGCAGAAAAAGAAGAAGTCACCTGCTCCTGAAATACAGGTACCTAACCTAGCTGCTCAGGAGTCAGGGTTTCACTCATTTCTTAACCAGTGTTGTACCAATAAAGAATTTATTATTACCTATTTATTTTGTATGTCATTTGTTAATTGTTAATCATTTGATTATTTAAAAGTTATTACTTGACACTTACTCTTAGATATGTGTCGGAGAAACTTTTCAGGGATTGCGATAGGTACCTATAGTGCGTTTCACATAAGAAATTCCTTCACCGTAATGTGTAATGTCTACTCTAGCAAAATTGTTGCACGAAATGCGAAACGAAATCGATTTTAACGGTAATCGCACGACCATGGAGAATTATGAGAGGAAAAGGATTTTATTTAAAAAAAAAAGCAAGTTTAAAAGGGAGGTGTTAATTCAATAAATCCTTTCGAATTATTTTAAAATATTACGACATCCTGTTCAATTTATAAAAGGATTTCATTTGATAACTTACTTTCGAATTATTTAAAATATTACAACATCCTGTTCAATTTATAACAAATTAAATGACAACTTCATTTCTAGAAAATATAACATCCGATCCGGTCGAATTTGTGAGGATTTAACTTGGCCACTTCCTTTTTATTTCTTTAAAAATATCAGAGCATCCGGTAATATTTAAATAAGAATTTACTGTGACATCTTCCGTTATGTTTTTTTTTTATTTTAAATATTTTTCTACCTTCATAGTGAATTTTTGTGCTTGTCAATTTCTGAGTATAAAAACCGATGTGATTAGAAAGGCACTTTTTCACCGCTCATGGAATAAACACCTTGAACTGAAGTAATGTATTTCTTTACTATCACTTTATAACGTTTCCTGATATTACTGTGACTGTGTATTTCGTGTGACGTCGACTCCGATGGCGATCATACGCCGACATATACTTAGATAGTTTTTACAGTTTCCAAAAGACAAAAAAGTAATTATAAAGCAATTGTTCAAAGTAACGAAATATCAGTTAATCACCCTAATATTAAGTAATTTCATTGCTAAAAATATAACAACCCTGTTTTACCATATTGCCAACATTACGGCGAATGAACTTCTTATGTGAAACGCACTACTCGTATACTCTACCGAACGCAATCACTGAAAAACATTTTTCGCTTGAATTTTTTTTTAATACTACCAAAAATATAAGTGATTTTGAATTAGGAAAAATGTGCCATATTTTCTTGCAATATTAAAGTTTGTGAATGTAACCGTGGGGATGTATTTTATTTAATTATGTACAACATTCTTGGTAGGCACTATTCTGAGAAAACTAAAATGAACTGAAGCTGGCAACCCCTATTTTTATGTGGGAAATCATGAAATGACTTGTACTGCTCTTGGTGTGGCGCGTGAGGGAGTGTTAGACTTTTACTGATTATAACCCACAGTGTTTCTTCAATTGCCCTTTTTGCGAGGGCTAGATCCCTGGCCAGCATCAGCCCTAACGGGGTCTCAATTTTAGTGACATCTCTTAGAAGCGCACGTGGAACACAGGGTAAACTTTAGCTTTAAGATAAATGACAGTTCAGTGGTGGATTAAGTCAATGCGGGGCTTGTAGCAAATTCGGCCAAGGGGCCCCTGTATATTATTCTCATTTTTAAATTCAATCACCAAAACCTCGTAGATTTTAAGATTTGGTAAGGTAAAAATGAAGGAAATATATCATATTCAATTAAACAATCAGCTATATTTAGAATTCAATATATACTTACTTACTTTTTTTGCGATCAAATGTTGGTTCCTCGAATGTGCGGGGCCTGTAGTATTTGCACTACTTATGATTGCTATAAGGCTAATCCGGCACTGTTTACGCTCACTCCCACCTTTATTTTCAAGTTGGGATGTTTACAGAATAGACAGGCTGGTGACATACTAACCATTGTTAACTTACCGTTTTACTTTTGATTTAGTGTTAAATAGGCTCTAATAAACTAGTGCGCCTCACCATCAAAGGTTGCATTAGGTAGGATCGTAGTCAAACACTAGTTTATAAAAAAAAGCTGAGTTTAGAAAGGTTTTAAAATATACCTAATATATTTTTTAAACTTTGGTGCACTCTTAAGGTAAGAAATCGAAGTCGAATTTTTTTATTTTTTTTTGTTTATATTTTATTTATATTTCAAAAGTTTATTTGTTTGATCAAAAATAATAATAAGAATTAACAAAGCAATTCAGAAAGACATACTTATCTATTATTAATCTTCTGTTTTAATAAACTTTCATTATTATCTCCTCTATTTGTCTTCTTCTTAAAACGTTTACATTTTAAAATAAAAAAAAAAAACATTATTAATAATTGTATTTTTAATAACCCTTTATTTCTTCAAATTAAAAGAGGTCGAGGTAAAACATGAATTATAAAAAAAGGAAACTAAATTAAAATACATTTATTTCAAAAAGTGTCAACATTATACAAAAATAATGATTTACAAGGAGTGTACTTATGAGCTAAACATTTATTTTTATAGTAAAACTGTAAATCTATTATTTAAAGCTTATTTTTAAGCATGCATCAAATGCACGATGCTTGAAGACACATAACTTGACAAGATCTCAAGGCACTTATTGATATAAAGAGATTAGGGTTTGTCCCGTCTTCACAAACCTTAAAAATACTTGCTTATATTCGATATAAAATTACAAATCAATAATATTCGACAATTAGATATGATATCAAACTTCAAATCACACAAATACCGGAATAATACAATAAAAAAATTACAAATACAGGAATGATTGCAAATTCATTACTCACAAAAGTCTTATAATCAAACTTAATACTACACTTCAGATTTTCAAATATTATTAAATAAAAAAAAACTTAAGATGACTAAGCTAAAAATAATCTCCAGTGCATGGCTTTAAACTCAGCTTGACAAAAGAGAAAATGATAATGGGGCAAAATTGGATAGTATAAAAGTACGTATTAAAGAAATATTAATAATCAACTCAGCAGATTATTAAATTATTCGCTTGAAATCGTGACTGATTTTGGTTTCACATTATTGCAGTATGGAAACAGGAAAATCACGATTTTTCGTCTTCAAATTGATAATAATATAATTATTTGAATAGGTGCAAAATACCTTTTGTCATAACAGTCTTAAAACCTACTAACATCCGACACAGATCTAAATAAATGAACGTGAAACAGAATACTAACTGAAATGTACTGGATTCGACAGGGTTTTGACATCTTTCTTCACAATCACGATTCAATTTGCACACAAGTTTTTTGGAAAATAACTTTAATAGTTACATTAAGTTATGTTTGAGTAAAAACTTAGTTTTTTTTAATAGTGCTTGACATACTAAGCCTTTATAAACAATTCATTTACATTACATACACCGTGTTTCAAACATCGACGCACAAACGAGTAAAAACCTTATATTCGCCTGCATCTGCAATGATCAACTACAAACATAAAAACTTCATTAAAAATACAAAGATTTTTAAGTTTATAACCGCTATCTCACCTGATGATACAATTATATGGGTATGTTGTAAATAACTTAAATTACTTTTTAATTTAAAATGTCATTAGAATTGATTAGTATAACGATTTTATACAGTTTAGAATAAAAAATAAAAATAAAAAAACCATCAATGAGTAGTCCAGAAGCATATAGGTACTGGATCTATATTACACATAATTATGTGTATCGATGTCTGACACACGGTGTATTTATACTGATATCTGTTAAAGCATAATTAACATGTACTTGAAACAGGGATTTAAAAAAACCTTTGGATTATTGTCATTTCGGTGTCCCATGATTATGTTCTAAGAAAGACCTGACGATCATGGAGTCATGCGTGGTGATACTGGCTCGGCATCCCAGCTGAATCCGTTTACTGCAAGTCCACCTCACTTTCTTCCTGTAGCACTCATGTTTAATGAACTTGTGGTCTCCAACGTGGACCACGAGATGACCACGGTTCGACAGCCCGAAACGAACTGGAAAAGAAAAAAGAATTTAGTAAATAAATTGTAAGTTTGACAAAGTATCTGATTTCTACCAAAATATGTAATCCATAAATATGCCTCCTACAAGGTCGGCCGATGAACTGGTGAGGGTCACGGGAATCCGATGCATGCGAGACGCACAGGTCCGTTTGTTGTGACGACAGTTGGAGGAAGCATATGACCAAAAGTGGACGTCTTTCGGTTGTAATGATGATAATGGACATATCTAATAGAACAAAAGGAATACGTAAGAATTATAGCAAAAATACGTGAGCACGTATTTATATAAAGCAGACAACACCGAGATGAGGAACGTATCAGAAAAGGAGGCCTATTACAGGTAAGGTATTCTAGGCTGAAATGATCATCATGAAGTTATAGATAGCAAAATTTTCTTTCAGGTTAGGCATTGATTTAAAATAACAATTGCAGGTCTTATTTAGTTGTATAGTAATAAAACGAGTGTAGTAACGAAAAAAGTCTGCAGTTAAAGGTAAAGGTAATCATCTTGTACCAGATAATAACATCACAATTTGTTGCAGTTGGCTTGATCGGCACCGGCATCGACTCCTTTGCTTCATACTGTCTTAGTAAGCAAGGGAAGATGGGCATCAATGTGGGGGGCTACCGGTTCAGGTTCAACGGCTGCGCCAGGAACGGGAAGATCCGTTGGAGGTGTTCCCGGGGGCCCTGGTGCAAGGCAGCTCTACACACCTATAGGGGAAGGATCGTCTACATTCAAAGCACACATAACTGTGGCCCAAAACCGCCTGTATAAAATTACATTGGAATTAATGTATAGCAAATTATTTTTAGTATTGTATATTTTTTTTCTTGACATTCGAAACTTTAATGTGACAGGCTTATTTTATAAAACATTAAAAAAAAAAAACTGTTTTGTTTAATTGCCCCAAAAAAGTTGTAAATTGTAGGTTCAACTATGTACAGGTACATTTTTAAAACTGTATTCTGAAATGTATTTTTCACAGTGTATTTCTGTAACTAGGAACATTGGCAATATTAATTGTACAAAAGCAATATAGCATGAAAAATATTTTTTTATTTAAAACTCAGAAAAATATAGTACAAAATCTAGACCGTATCAGCAAAACTTTTACAAGATACAACTCACTAAGATATCAAATGTATATTTAAAAATGAATGTATAGTAGGTATTTAGCAAAGTCGTAAGGATAAGAATATAAATTAAGTGAATAAAGGATAATATTGTAAAAATAAAATATCGAAACAAAAGCTCAAACTAACCGCAAAACATAAAAATTTTATAAATTGAAGTTTATAAACGATTTTGTAATTGTTATTTCACATTAACATTAGTAATTTATAGTTACCGTCCTTGGAAAAAATGGGTTATGTTTTAATAAGAATCATTTCGTACGTAAGTAGCCCTAGTTAATGATTAAGAAAATTTTACCTCATAGTATAGTGTCAAAATATTTAGTAGGGTGAAAGAGCCAGTAAATGTCCTTATGCCTTTTATAAACATATACAATACAAAAAAAAAACTTCACTTTTTAACTTTGAATAAAAGGCACAACAGTATTTTCACCCTAATTGTATGTGAACAGTGTAAACGCAAATGTAATATCAAAAATTATTTGTAAGCGATTTTGATATCGGCAACCATTGTATGGAAATTTTACATATTATATTATTCATCATCATCACCATATTCCTGACCTTATCCCATATTACTTGGGGTCGGCGTAAAACGTGTTTTTTTTTTGTTCCATTATATCCTGTGACCCGTCAAGCTATCACAGACTCCTTTTTCTTCATACAACCCATCCATTGTTTCTTTGGCCGCCCTCTCTTTTTCCATCCATCCACATGTATATTCATAACTCTTTTAGTAACATGCGAAATGAAAATAGTACTGTATAAGTACAGAATTTATCAATGATCTACAAAGTACTTAAAAATATCAAATATATATTATAATGAGCCAAATGATGAATGTGACAAAATATTGTAGAAAATTAAGTGGAATGTTAGTATTTCTTACTATGTACTAGTATTTTAAAGTGTTAAAAATGTAAGAAACGTTCATGACATATTATACAAGATAGAAAAAGATTAGTTTAATGAGCATTCGTAGGATCATAATACAGGGTTTGTTGTCTAAGCAATTATCAATTTCACAGAAGATTATGTAAATATCTTAATCCTTGTGGATTTAAAGTTATTTATTAGGAGATATATTTTTATGCGCCTGTTTGTAAATTAGAAACTAAATTGCAGAGAATTTCTTGTCGTTTTTCTATTTAATGTGAATAACTTTATGCTGTACTTGCCAGCAAATTGATGATGCATCAAATTAAGAAATGTAATTGGATGAAGTTTTTATTCTACAACGTATATTATTTGATAAAACCCTTTAACCGCCTTTAAGTTTAATATTATAAGTCACAAATGATAAAATATCTTTATCATAAAAAATATTTATAACGGTAGAACAATATAATATACTCCATATTGATTATGTGTATTACAAACAAAATTAAAATAATTTATGTTACACAATTTTGAAGACAATAATTATGATATTCAAATATCATGTTTTAATTTTGATTTTTTTTTGCGGTAGAAGGGTGAAAAATATCAGTAAAATAAGTAAGTTCAAAGAAATAACTGATGAAATCATTGCCTATATAATTGGCTACCTCTTATTATCTATATATAAAGTATATAACGTTTAAGCGTGGTTGTGTGGGTTACATACCGGTAGTACTTGCCAAATTGTGTAGAAATAACTTGATGTATAATTCGATGTTTGTATAAGAGAATAAAACTAGTCATAACTGTTATTTGTACTTTTATTCACCTACCTTACCTTTACCTTAATAATATTTTATAGTGGAATAGTTTGGAATAATTCGCAAACTTATGGGCTTGAATTATGAGAAAGACACCAGCCCCCCCAGCCAAGTTACAACCGTTTCTCTTGCGTCGAACGCCTCGAGTTGGTCACGCCCCCGATTTTTTTGTTCTGACAACGTGATTGACCGTTGAGATGACATCATTCCCGTACATTTGAGTTTATTACTAGCGTTAACGATTGCAGATTATCAACTTGGCTAGGGGTACAAGAAGGTAGATTTCTGAAATGAGTATTTTAAGTAAAGCATGTTTCAAACCCTACTTTGATGCCAAATTTTGATAGGTTTTAGACTTCCGAGTTAGTTTGAGAAATATTCAACTTAAAATTCTTAAATCAGAAATCGGAGGAATTAACATTAATTTTCTTTTTTTTAATTACATCCATCCATCCGTCTCTGCTATGGATTATGTTCTCTTCATACTGTCACAGTAAAAAATATGACCTGGTATGTTTGCTAACTTATGTTATCTTTAACTGCTTGGTAGGGTTGATGAAATGTTTGAAAGACTTACAGCTTCAGTAAAACGCAAACGGTAACTGAAGGAACACAGGTAGTCAGTAAAAGTCTGACATTCTCTCTAGCATTACCCAACGTACACTAATTTCTCACCTTAAAAGGAAAATGTTACCTTTACCAAGATAAAAAATCATCAAAAAAATATACATACCTCAGGAACTTATTTTTCATTATACTTTTCAAAAAATACCTGAAACTGTTAAAAAAAATCAAAATAACAGAATAGTACAGCAACAAAATAGGGTTATCAAGCAAAAAACAACTTAATTCAAAAGAAACATAAACTTATATCCTAAAATTACAAGTCTCAAATATTTCTTTCGCCCAAGTTTATTTATAAGCTTTAAAATATTTACACAAACTATATATTAAGTATGTAACCTAGAAAAGCCTGAACTACTTATTTATAGCCATAAACAAAATATATTAACTTATGCATACAAATAACCATGGTAAACGCTCGATAAATTTGCTATAAAGTACATTGACCCTGTTACATTTATTGTCAATATTCGACATTATCGTACTCTTTTACATGTTCTATTAAACCCTATTCGCAATAAGATAAATTGTTTAAACACACCTTATTCTCTGACCGTTTTTCACTTCAATTCTGTAGGCATAATCATAGCATTAAAAGCAAAAAAGTGGTTACAATACAAACTGTTTACTGCAGCTGTCATTTGTCATGCCGAAGCAATAGAAGTCAAAATGGGTTGACAGGATAGCGATAAATAATTGTTTAAATATCTAATCATAGTGCCAATGGAGTATAATAATGAAAAACATTTCTGGTAGAACTACACGCCCACACGTGTGTCACACACGCCGATCAGGGCGCGTCGGTCTCCAAACATTTTATATGGCAACTAGACTTGTAGAGCTACACTTGATCCACGCCACGCGACGTCGTTCTATGTACAAAATTACAAATCAGGCGTGTTACACGTGTGCGTCAGTCTAATGTAGCTCTAGCTTTACATTACTTTATTTTTCGAATACCTACGCAGAGATATTATGAAATTGTCAGGTGCGCTACCTTCTGACGTTTTCTAAGTGCCCATGTAGACCTATGGGAAATAGAATGATTTTGACATGACTATTTTGAGGTCAATGTACTTAATTGGAAATTTATTTAGCACCTACCATAACTAGGTTTTGGTCTGCTACAGGAAACCTTGTATAGATTTAACTGGGTTTAAGGACCGTTTTCCACAAAGTCGCAGCTTTGTAGGTTAACAACTTATTATTACTTATCTGCGTTTACTTACAATAATTAAATCGGTGTTAATCTATTTAGAATACACTGTTCTTCTTTGTTTCCTAATCTGGACGACAGTGGTCTTATTTATGTGAAATAGTAACTTATTTTCGGAGTTTCATCGCTGATGTTACATATAGGCTAAAATTTTTGTGCAATGAATGGTTACTTACAAAACGCCCGAACATAAGATAATGTCTTTTATCGGTCAGTACATCTGCGTTAATCCAAAGAAGGTTCCCTAAAACAGACCAAACCGTGGCTTGTTTTTCGTTTGCAACCGGCTTAAACTAATTGATAAAGTATTTATGTAAAAATAAAGTAGCTTTGCAATTATTCACAAGAAAGAAGATATACTAACTATAAGTATAGAAAAATATTTACTTTATTTACTAGGACTTCTACAGAGTTTAGGAGAAAATTATAAAAAACCTCCCTTGCAAGATGAAGAAGGCTAGCCATTGCAAGATATGCATAACATTTTTGAACATGTATTGCTTTATGTTGCCATCAACATAGAGGGCATACAGATAATTCTTAACAGAATACCTTCCATATTGCAAAAAAAAAACTATAAAAAAATTAAAATTATAAGTGTAGTCACCATAATAGTGATGCCATTATCAACATTTGTGTCATATGAGTGTTGTAACATCGAATCACACCATAAAAGCCTATTTTAGACAGAGACACTTCATACCCGTGAATTCGTCACGATAACTTGGCTTACGCCCAATAGTTGCAAATACACCACATTTTTTTTACTACTGCAAATACTTAATAGACTTATTAGAAAAGGTATTGTTATTATTTAGGTAAAGTCTCAATAAATAATATTCATAAACAGCAAAGTTATTAGCGTTTGTTTATATCCCAAAATGTCACTCAATTTATGGAAATAGTGCTCGGGTTATTGATTTATGAATGAATGAATGGCGATCAAAATGGAGAAACAATGCGCGTAGTAGCAATTGTTATGAATGATTGATTCAATTATGAATTTACCAATTATGTCAAGTTTTCGTGGTCAATTCTGGGATTTCGTTTTTTTAAAAATATGATCGGTTTCGGGTATGGATAGACCCTAATTTTTTTTTGTACAATTTAAGATAGGGGTGTATATAAAACTGCGCAATCGTAGCGCGTTCCATCCTAAATGTCATACTGCACATTTATGCAAAAAAGTGCAGTATGACATTTAGGATGGCACACGCAAACAGCAAGCAGGCGAACTCTACCAAATAGTGACGAATTCTTGACGACGAATCTCTAAAGCTACATCTCAGTGGGCAGTAAGCCTTATTCTCTGGTCAAAAGTCGGGGGATCGGTACAAGATATTTTACACACTAATTTTATAATGGTTCTCCATATTCAACCACAGAAAGAACAGTATCCGTAGAATCAATTTGTGGGAATGGCTACAACCTTAAATTATATTTATAGTATGAATACCGGATATATTTCGTAATGTAATTACATAGGTACTTACTTTTGAATATTATACAACATTATTCTTTGTTTATGCGAAACTTGAATGTAGTTTTGTTCAGAATCAGTAACTGAATGGATTTCAGTAGTATTTACACCATGTTGTATTTTTCCCCAAAATTATTTAAAAAAATCACAAGTTGGACACCACCTACACTAAGTACAACACAGGTCATAGTGGGCATTAAACGCTAGCAAACTGCTCGGTGCAAGTGCAAAACAACCCCTCAGTCGCCTTGATGGCAATGTATTTTTGCTCACTTAACAAGCTTTTTTCATGATACACTTATGAAATTTTGTACATAGATTCTGTACATAGAAACAATATACATGTCTTTTAGGTTTCGCATATACTAACACTAATGTTGCATAGTTTATTATCCTGATAAATTAAAAAAAAAAAAATATAGTGAATGTCTTGCATTTTCTAAGTAATCATCTAATATAGAATTTGCACGCGAAATAGAAATACATGGTAAATATATTTAGAAATATATAATAAATACACTTACGATTTCAAACAATGATAATAATTAATAGTAACCACCTATACAATACACTAAAACTTTGTACACACTGAAACCCACAGAAATAAAAGATACTGTAATCATACAAACACCTATAATTACATTATTTACTAAAAATTAAACTAAACTGGTATTTTTAAGACACAAATATAGTACAGGAAAATATAGCATACAACAATATGTAAGTATGCTATATTAAAAAAACTAAAATTGTATTTAAGCTAAAAAAAGGATCGATACCACAGAAAAGATGAAAGAAAAGGGCAGGTGTGCACAATGTAGGGCAACGCTCATAGTTCAACTACTAATAGCAAACTTGCGATCTTAGTGTGCGTGGTCTGTTAGTTGCGTAATGTGCGTTCGTATTGGTTTATTGCCTGTAGCGCAGTTAAAGTGTGTGAGACAAGCGGCGACACTCGTTACAGTACAAATCGGAAAGTATTTACTGTGTAATCTCTTTCATCTTTTCTCTGATCGATACTCTTTTTATGAAGAACACATGTCAACTAACGTGTTAAAGCTGACTGACAGAACAACATCCAATCTAATCACATTTCAAGGGTTTGGCAGTTTTGGTTTTATCGAAGTCGGATAAAACAAAGACTCAATAAGAGACAGGGCCCGATCTAAGGGGGCGCAAGCAGGCCATTTGCCCAGAGCGGCAAAAAATGAGGGGGCGGCAAAATTGACTTCTTCCTATCTTTCAACCTAGCCATTAGCCATCCACACCCAAGCTGGCAGGTTGAGAAAATTCTCCGACAACAGTACCCCTAGCCAAGTTGCTAATCTGCAATAGTTAACGCTTGTAGAAAGCTTTAAATGTACGGGAATGACGTTGTCTTATCGCTCAGTCACGTGGTCAGAACAAAAGAATTGGCGGCAAGGTCAACTCGAAGCGTTCGGCGCAAGTGAAACGGTTGTAACTTCGCTGGGGGGCCAGGTTGGATAGTGGAAACATTTAAAACTTAAGACTCATGACTTATATGGGTTTTGTACGTAAAGGCCGGCGAAAATTATCTTTGCCCGGAGCGGCTAAATACCTAGATGGGGCCCTGAATAGGAATCAATGATTTAATCACCATTTCTGGTTGACAATTTCGAGCTTGTATTATGCTGGAAAACGGGAAGACATTATTGCCAATTCCCATGATAAGGCACCTTAATTTCTTTTCCAAATATAAATAACATAGAAATAAATTCTAATTATTGCATGTTATGACACTTTAGAAAGATCTTTTTAATTGTAAGATTATTGCTAATGGGCGTTATGCCTAGACCCTCCAATATACTTCAAAGATAACTGTGGTTTTTGGAGCAGTGCTAGCGTTAATGGTCCCGGCTTAAGAGTTTTAGGTCGCGAGTTCAAACCCAGCCAGGCACATTATTTTGTGTAATTTATTTCATCACCACTGTTCTAAAACGGTGAAGGAAAACATCATGAGGAAAATGGTCCTAGAACCAAAAATTTGAAAACACGTCATTTACCAAGCCGCACTGGGCCCGCGTGGTGGATTACAGCCCGTTCCTTCTCCTAGAGAGGAGGCTAGAGCCCCAGCAGTGGGAATAGTATAAGGCTGATTATGCTATTATGATAAACTAAATATTTTCTGTACAGCATACCGTCAATATAATCAAATTCCTTAAAACGCTGTAATCCAGGATATCGTCCGAGTAAAGTTTAGGTTTATTTAAAATTGTTCAATAAGATAGTATTGCTGCTTAAACCCATCACTCATCTACCGACTTCAATAAAACCCAAATTAAATTCTGGTTCTATACACTTTGGGAGTAGTAATACCTTGATGCGGTTCGACCACAGGCAGTTTTCGAATCTTTTATCCAAATTTCTGATGCGCCTATTGTTATAAAAAGTTAACATAAGCACTCAACCTTATCATCTTCAACACATTTCCTATTTAAGCCATTTTGGAATTACAAATCTATCCATTATTTAATAAACTTGACAACAAATTTGGTTCAACGGATGACAAATACATTTTCTGAAGGTTTTGGGTAAGAATTTTTCGAGTGAAATGCAGTGGCCGTTTTAATTATTCTCAAATTGATTCCTAATGGACATTGTGTCGTGGCTGAAACCCAACCCGGCGCATTACTTTGTGTGTTTTTTTTCGTCACCACTGGTCACAGAATGGTGAAGGAAAACATCGTGAGGAAACTGGCAAGTCTAGGACACAGAACCAAAAATTCGAAGACGTGACCTTTACCAACCCGCACTGAGCCCGCGTAGTGGATTACGGCCCATTCCCTCTCCTAGAGAGGAGGCCTGAGTCCCAGCAGCGGGAACAGGCTGATTATGCTATATATATATATATATGGATATTGTGATGTAAAATTGGTGTACAATATGTGGAATAATTGAAACAGACTCGATTTCGGTGAAAAGAAACTATTGACTACCTCAGCGAAGCTTGCCGGGAAAGACTCGATGTATTTGCTGCCAAATACTATACAAACATTAGAATGTGCTTAACTGAACCCAAAGTAATTCAAAGTGACTGTGAAAACTAAATACTTTCTAAATTTAATGATGGCTAATGGGTTGGCCACATGGTTGCATGGTTGCGGCTACATGGATGTAATCCACGCGCCAACACGTTCGGTATTTGGGAAAACGCGCCTCCCAACCAAGGGCGTTGAAGGTCATGGATTACAACTGTCTACACGAATTGCAACTAGCAAGGTCACCTTGGTTGTGAAGTTGGATTACAACCATGTGGTCACCCCTTAAATGCATTATTATTATGCGTTCGGAGACAACAAAAAAAGAAACATATTTTCTGTTATTTCTTACTGAAAAAAGGTGGCATTGTGATGACCACAAAGCAGGTTCTGTCATTGTGTATATTGCTGTTATTGAGATGATGTGATGTAGTACAGTACTTATTATATCCACTTTTAAGCCTGTGGCTGACCTACATCATCAACTAACAGGTCTCCTCATTCTCAACGTCAGCCCCCGTTATGATCTGATCACCAGAAATAACACCATGTTCTAACTTCAGATGACTCAGTATAGCGTTCATGTCTTTGTCTACGTCACTACACTTTAAACACTTGTACTGGCAGATCTTGCAGCAGTAGAAGTCGTTGTCCACCGCCTCGAAGACCTTCCACACCCAGCTCATGTCACCTGGAAATTAGATAACAATAATGTCAGTTTTTGTCTCTCTAATAACCAGCGCAGCAAGGACTAATTTAGACATTGGTGAAGGCACATCAGGGAGGCCTTTTTTCTATCATAAATTCTAAAACGAGACAACGACTGTCGCAACAATCCAGCGTTCCGAATTGCGTCAAAAGCAATAATATCGCGAATCCGATCAACGCGCAACGTCACAATTATTACTCAATAGCCCCTATATTTTGTTACTATTAAATTTGCTATTTTGGCGTTTGGGCTATGGAGATAGGCTCTCGAAGGTTGAATATGAGCTGTGAAATTTCGAAGCAACACTATTGCTTTAAACACCACGTCGTACATTTACATTCCGCCAATTTATTTAATTCCATTGTAATAGGGGCTAAGTTTATTGCCATTTGCACAGATACCAGGACTCCATGCAGCCATAGTTAAATTTCTGATGGCAACTCTCAATAACATGTTGATCGACATGGAATTCGAACCCAGCAGTACCAGTCAATTCCAGAGGGTACTTTAAAACCACCAGCGCTGGGTGTCTGCGGTCCAGCAATTGCTGAGTTGGTAACCCTTTTGGTTCGGGCACGCTCAGCGTGTATTATATCTCTGTACTCTTTTATTCATTTTGTTTTGTTGCCTATTGTGTTGCCCGAGTCAAATAAATAATATTCTATACTTTAAACTAGAAATACCACAGGGCTAATAACATAGACTGCAATCACAGGTTGGTAGGTAAATCACAGAAGATGCTGGCATTTGGTGTGGTATGCGTTTCGGAAACTACGGAAAACAAATACAGATAGAAAATAAAGTCACACTTGTATCGTATAAATGGTGGGATGCTGTCATTTCGGCAGTTTTATTTGAATCTTATGTCAGAAAGCGAGCCTAGTATCTATCAACTGAGCAGACAGAAAACAGCAGCCTTGGCTACAGAAAGTAAGTGCGAGCGAAGGAGATGGCCGCAATCATGAGGGAATGGACATCCTTACGCCCCAGCTGCCACCGAAGGAGACACCTAGAGCGTCGGGAGTTGGAGTTACAGGGCGATTTCTTGCCACCGTAGGCGCTGGCTTGCGGACAATGATAGTTAGCCGTCCGGCTGTCCGATAAGGACCAAGGCTGTTGGAACGTTTGAAAGAGTGATCATCGCCCTAGAACACGAAAGGCAACTAAAGGACACAGGTGGGTTTTAGTCAGTAAAAGTTTGGCACGCCCCTCGTTCCTAACAAGGCTATTACAGAGAAATTTGCAGTTTTTGTAACCTGGAAAACCCAGTAGACACAACTCAGTGGCGGTGCTTATGATAGCAACGCGGTCATTAAGACAACCATGGTGTAGGTAGACATAGGAGTGGCAGTACGCGTTGTACTAATAACATTCGGGCAAAAAGATCTGAGAGCTTATTCGATTCCAACAGTAAATGCTAACACCCTTTGAATCCATTCATACGCTTGGTTTGTATGGAAAGTGCTGACAATACTGCCTCTGCCAAGGTTTCTCCATACTCTATGATACCTACAGTAACACTGCCTGGTCACACATAGGTTTTTTCCATGTTATTTAAATTTTTAAATTCACATGTCATCGCGGTGACGGTCTCGGTCACTATCTCTTTAGTGACCGAGTGGTGTCCCAAGACTGGCAGAAGAAATCTTAGCCGGCGGTAAGATGTTTAGTTTTAGACAAAATTGTTGGAATTATGAGCAGAATTTGGATGAAGAGCGTAGGAAAAAGAGAGGCCCAGCAGTGAGCGAAGTCGGGCTGTAAATTATGATAATACACGAAGCCTATCGGTTTTCTACCGGTTGCATTTCGGGGAGTGTCCGTCGGATTTGCATAGCCTAATTCCGTCAAACCCGTTCCATCATCGGATCACCAGGCGTACGGCGATACACCACCGGTGCATGGTGGACATCCCACCTATACACACAAACCATTTCGGGGACACGTTTATTGTGTGTACAGCTAAGGAACGGAATTCCCTGCTAAAGTCTGTATTTCCTGAACCAGGTGATCTTTATCTTATCTTTATATCAAGAGTGACTAGATTACTTCTAGGCTAGCGCGCTCCATCGTCGACCACATCGTCGCTTTCCATCAAGTGAGATAGTGGATTTTTTTTTCGATGGGTAAAATTCATCCGAATGACATCCTCCGCCCTTGGGCGGAGCGGGAGAGTGTCACTCTTACTGACTAAAAAATCCACCCTTTTCCTTCTTGCTTTTAATACCGGGGCCAAGCCTCCCTTTCGGAAACAGACCCTGGCCCCAGTAGGCTTCGACCCAGCTGGGCCCCTACGGTTGCTGATAACTCCTTGAGGCGCGCGAGAACAGTGCGCGCCGTCGACGATTTGGGCTCGGTCCGGACAGTTACCGGAACGTCGGACAGCAAGCTACCCATTGCTCGCCGTCCACAAGCCCGCACCTACTGTGATCGGAAATCGGGATCGTAATTCCGGCGGCGGCTTGGGCGTGAGCGCCGTTACCTGATGCGGTCGGCATCCTCCTTTGCTAGCATTACAGCATTGCAGAAGGAGGCGACCGCCTGCCACTCGCTCCGGATCATGGCTTGTACCAAAACCCGGAAATGAGACAGTGGTCAAGTGGGAGCCTATCAACAATAAAAAATAGATATTGAACATACCAGGCATATTAATAGCAGTCTTGTTGTGTATCATCTTGAGGTGCCTGTTCATGTTGCCGGTGGCGTTGCCGCCATGGCAGATGTGGCGCTCGCACAGCTTGCAGCGCGCCTGCGTCGTGGACACGCGGTCGAAGTACGACCAGATCCAGCTGCGACGGAGCTTCTGAGTTGGACTGTCAGCTGGAAAAGTAAGATTTTAAGGTTAGTTACATAGGTACTAAAAATCTCCTCGCGGTTGTCATCCGAGTGTCTTCGCAAAATTCTGCAATACTTCGGTCACATTGCAAGGAAAGACGATTGAAACCTCGAAAGGGTAATCGTGACTGGTAAAGTAGATGGAAAAAGGCCTCGCGGGCGCAGCCCAGTGCGTTGGTCTGTCAGATCCGCGCCGCTCTTGACTCCACAGTATACAAGGCCCTTCACGCCGCCAGAGACAGGAATCAATGGAAAAACACCATAAAAAGTAAAGTGATGAAGCAGGGAGGTCACGACCCTCAGCATTGAGGAATACGACGCAAGGAGGTGGAGGAGGACGTAGGTAATAAGAAATCGTAGTTTTATAGAGTTCAACTACAACAGCATCTAAAAACGGCAGTATTAAGGTTCATACGAACTATGCGGCTAGCCGTGCGGCTGACCGCAAGCACAATTATATATGTAATATTCATTTCTATGCGCGCTGTGATGCAGCTACCCACAGACCGCTCCGGTCGCTTGGAAGACTGCGGCCCGAGTGATGGCCGCCGGACGGTTGCTATTCTTACCTGTGGCTGCCTACCATTGAATGATATAGACTCAATATACAGCAAATCGCAACGGTTCTTCAACCGCACGCTGCGGTTGCGAATGCGGCTGCCCGCGATCCGGCTGGCTGCATTCGCAACCGTGTCCTGCGGTCAGCTGCACGGCTAGCCGCATTGCAGCTACCCGCATAGTGCGTATGAACCTTTATAATTCGTGGCGCCAAAAGTGCTTTGAGGGTACAACTTCTGTAACAGGTGAAACAGGTCTCTGAAGTACTTAAGTGATATACACTCCAGAATCATTAATATAACAAACAAGTATAAATATATGCTTCGAAGCATACAACATTGAATAATTAGCCTAGCTAGGTTACTACTTCTAAAATATTGCTTCTTCAGACCCATTCAAGACATACTGATTATAATTAGTATTATCATCATCATCATATCAGCCGAAACGTCCACTGTTGGACATAGACCTCCCCCAAGCGTCGCCACAACGACCGATTCTGTGCGTCACGCATCCATCGGGTTCCTGCGACCCTGACTAGGTCACCAAAATTAGTAAAAATAATTATATTTATAACAATTATTTATACTTAATAAATATAATTTATATATTAACTAGCTTCTGCCTGCTTGAAAGTAGGTTTCTACCTAAAAACATGACACCTAGGGCAAAGGAAAACTCCTAGGCTCTACAGTTTCAGCTGTGCGTTGATAATAATTATTTATTATTATGAGCCCGTTGTGTCCCACTGCAGGGCAAAGGCCTCCCTTCCGTTATTCCACTCTTTTCTATCTTTAGCCACTTCTGGCCAATCCTTAAGGTAGGAGTCCAAATCGTCACGCCATCTCCTTCTGGGCCTACCGCGTCGCCGACTCCTGCTGTTCGTAGTCCTGTCAGTAGTTACTTTCGCCCAATTTTGTTGCGTGATAATTTGCGTTGCGTAATAATTATGTTAATCATTTTCTCTTTTTATTTATATACATTTGATAAATAGTTTACCTGCAGTAATATCAAAATCTCGATCACTAGCATAAATCTCCTCCGTCTTAATAGCGTACGGTGTGTCCGTCTCACTCGTTAATATATGAACATTTTCCACTTTGTCTCTCTTTGCCACCTCACTCTTGAAGACGGTAGGATGCCTGGACCGCACATGACGGTTCATGTTGTTGGAGTTGCAGCCCTTGATGGACAGCACCACATGGCATAATTTGCAGCGGTAGATAATGTTGCTGAGCTTATCGAAGTACTTCCAGACCCAGCTTCGTTTGCGTGGACCTGGAGTTTGAGAAAAGAAGATTGAGAATGTGGTTGTTGTCTGGTTGACACACTTAGTCCTTGGTGGACCATTGTACATAGAAATGAGAATTTGGTTTTAGACTGCTGGATCCCCTAACTATACCCTTATTGACACCCTGAAAAATCTGAGAGGCCCACAATTATCTGTTTTTGGAGAGAGGTGGGCTGGTTGGAATAAGCCCATCAAAGGTTATAGCATGGCCCACGTACAACAGTCAACAACCACAACACTCAGACCTAACATAACATGTGGTTTTAAAAATTAAAATAATTAGTTACTGTGAAAGAAGACAGCATAAATATACTATGTAACAGCCAACTAGTAGCTTAGAAAATATACAGAATTAAAAAATGTTGTACAAATATGTTCAGTTAAAGTGTACAATGTAATATTGTCTAACTTTCATATCTTATATTTCTGTGGCCCTAGTGAAAAAGGATCTAAGTCCAAAAATGCAACTTTACAGGAGACGTAAAAAACACTCTGCGTGCTTCAAATTCGTGTTTGACCTCGTGTGTCATTCAAACCGCTACCAAATGAAATACATGAGATGTTTTTTATAGGTAAACAATTTATGCTCTTTACTATTATTGGGTTATTTTTTATGTAAAGTTAATAGTTTTTAAGATAGTGACTTATACCAATCACCAAATGAATTCCATAAGGGTATAAAATAAGTTAGACCCGTTCTCCCATAAGTAAAATATTAATTCATGCACGTGAAAAGGGATACGCATTTGAAATTATTTTTAATAACCAATTACCTAATGGAAAGAAATATTTTTTCTCTTCATTTCGGTGAAAACGGATATAAGTCTAATAATATCCTTTCTAACTTAAACCATTTTTATGGACTAAGTGTTGTTGTATCGATAAACACCAACCAAATTGAAATGTGGTTGATTTATGTTAATTTAGATTAAAAAATACAAAAGAAAGTTTTTATTTTTCTGTTTAAAACAATATAAATGGACTTGAAACCAACTTGCGTGGTTTTTTTAGTGTCAGTTGAATCCTTTTGCACAAAGTAACTTCCTTATTTTTAGGGCTAGCTTAGATCTCTTTTCACCAAACGATAGAGCATTTTTTTCTGATCATTTTGGTATACTTAACTCATTTTTGACAAAATCGGACTTATACCCCTTTTCACTAGGGCCACAGATTTAATCTTGTTTTTTTTACTTTTGGGTTAGCATTTAGCACCTTTTCCAAGAAATGATATCTTTTGTAGCTGAATAAAGAGGGGATTCTTTATAGTTATAATAATATTTGCAGCAATTAAGTAAATGACTGCAAGCTGTGTGGTTCAAATTTCGCACAAACAAATATTTGTATGACCTACAGATAGTAGTTTCAGGTCTGGGTGTGCTATGTTAATTTAAATATTTGCAAACACACTATAATACAAGAGTAATTACTAAAGTGGAGTAATTAAAAAAATAATACTAACCAGCACTCTCACGCCTAGATTTTTTTGTTGCCTTTCCATCCAGGAGCACAAAATGCAAGTTGGCATCATCAGATTTAACATTTAATTCCTCTTCCTTCTCCGCAATATTTTCTGTCGTAGTTTCACAAACTTCACCAAGTATTACAGGTTGTGTCTTTGCATCTTCATCATCCTTCAATACATTTAAATGCAGAAACTCTATGCGAAACCCCACCGTAGCCTCTGGATTGTCTTTGTGTAGGTCATATATATCTTTATGTTCATTTTTCAAGTGATCTAAAAGGTCTAATGATTTTTCATCTGTTTTTATGTTTACTTCACAAAGATTGCACTTCATTTCACTGTCTGAAACTTTAATGAAATATATTGATGTCCATTCTGGTAGCTGCTCAATCTGTTCATCTGTAATTAATTATATATCTTGTTATTTATAGTTTTTGTAGCTAAATGTTCTATTAATAAACAGATATTTTTAATTTAACTACATGTATCATAATATAATTATATCAATAGGCTGAATAAAACAAAGAAAATTATTTTGAACAATTTAATTGTGTGTACAATGTGTAAAAAATTTTTATGCAAATGTATGTTGTTATTGAAATAAATACCACTTATTTGTCAATATAAACTGTCTTATTTATTTGTTATTTTTTTTTAATATGCCCCTACCTCGACATCATACTACTGTTATACATATAAACAAACCTTAAGTTAAAAAAAAAAGTGATTAAGTAGGTACATTGAAGGATGTAAGATTTACCAACAAATAGTATTATAATACTGTCAGAATATTGCTAAAACTTTATTATACAAACTCTGTTTAATTCTAATAACTTAACAATACAAAAATCTCAAACACAATAATAATGTTTACATTCTTTAAAAGTACACAAACAAAGTAAATGTTTGCTAATCAGAGAACATAGGTTTCTTGTGGTTATGGAAATCCCTGACCACTTCGACGCCGTATGTTTGCATATTAATGACAGATATGCAACCAGTTTTCTGTCGAAACGAACAAATCCACTGCTCAGCACCACACTGCAATCTACTTTTAAAAACGTAAGTGTAACCTTTAAACAAGATTTGGTGTCCCTTTTTCGTGGGCACACACTGCACAAAGTCGTCACCTGCAATGTTTTAACACTATTAATCATAGCATCAACAAGTAAAATGCTTCTATTTACAAAATTACTGATTATATGAGAATCAAAACAACTGAATATTGTCACGATCTTTGTACTTGACAAACTGGACCTATATAACAACAAAAACTACATGGACAAAGCTTATAACGATCTGACATAGGGAATTTAAATAAAAGTTTAAAATAGGTTTAAAGGAAGTTAATAAAATAATAAGTAAAAGATAAACGTGGGAAAACAGTAAAAATAAATGAAATGACGCAACAAAACTGTCATGTCACTGACGTTTTTAGTTTGACAAGACAAAGCTTGACGAATACGATTCGTTTCATGCTCTCAGTCCTATTTACTTAAAATAAATTGAAAACTACCAATTTTTTCTTTGTAATAATTGATTCCTCGGAATCAACATGTATATCCTCAAGACATGATGAACAAAAACATGATGATAGAAAATTTTAAAATTCGTTCGTTCGGATACACCTTTTCAGAAGACTTGTTTAACGTAGGTACTTGACCAAAAGATGGCGCTGCAAGTAGCGTAAAAGCTAAAGACAAAAATTTACACAACAGTTTTAATTTTCAAAACAAATAATATTTTTACCACCATTTTTTTTAATCAATGAATTAATTATTCTTAATACTAAAACCTAATATTGGATCCGAAATACGATCACTAATTTATTGTACGATAAACCATCGACAGATGGCGTTAGCAGTCTCATAAAATGAAATTAAAGATTACAAAAATGACCCCTAGAAGCTTCTTTGTGAATTTATCATCCAAAACATGCAACCGCTTTTTACTGGTAGTGTTGAACTTGACGTCATACCCAATTAAATCATTAACGAAGCATTAAGTTAGGTAGGTATGTATTTTTTTTTATAATTCTACAATTTTCTATCTTCTTCTACGAATCCCTCAGTATTTCTGTTAATCTATAATTCTATTAACTACGTATCTCCAAAACTTTTCTAAAACGTTATATTTTTCAAACACTTTTTTTCTTATTCTTAGTTCCGATAGTTTACCAACTTATTCTAAAAGATGGCGCTAGTAGTCTCGAAATAGCTTACTGCGCCATAATGTTTTCTATTTATGTATCGGAGAAGCAGGTGTGTATGTACACATGTTTACTAGTCCAGAATTCTATGTTTACATGTTCATATTCTACACGGGTTGTGACGCATATGAGTCGTTTTATCTAATATTGTGGTCGATATCGGATCACTTGGGAGTTTCTGTTCTGACATTTATTGTACGGCGATAACCGTAAAAAAAAATTGAATATACTTACTTCATTATGATTTTTCTTTTTATACATGCCGGTTAAAACTGCTGTTAATCTGTTACCAGCTGAATGTTGGTCTGTTACAGTTGGCCGCGATGCTTAAGCTAATGATAGTACCTGCCTAATGATTTATTCCAAATTTTGTATTTTTTTTGTGTAGTGCGAAATGCGTGTCTAACTTTTACTAACTAAAACCACACCTGTTCCTTCTTTGCCTTGATTTCCAGGACCCCGGGATTCACTTTCAGACAACTGACGAAGATTTTGTGGGTTAGGTTATAAAAAAAAAACAACTCTATTATCATAACGTTTTAACTTTTATTAAGTAAATTAAACAATATAGTCACAAACAATTTTGGTATTAATATTAATAATAATTTGTCTTATAGGCATATTTTTAAAATACCTCAAAGATTTACACTTTGTATGTCATGTGGGTTTTGAATGCCTGATTTAGACGGTAGCTGCATACGCGCAAGCGAGCATATCTTTCTAAATTTTAATAATAAAGAGTTTGTTTCTTTGGTTGAATGCGCTTATCTCAGGTTCAAATTGAAAAAATATTTTAGTGTAAGATACCCCATTTATTGAGAAAGGCTATAAAAACATCACACTACGACACACGGGTGGGAAACATCAAACAGTATCCAAAGTTGCGGGAAACAGCTAGTGTCGCAAATATATCTAAAGTAGTATCGAATTAATAGTATATTCTCTTGCCTTAACTTTAAGTTTTAGAATTTAGAACGACAGCAAGTAAAATAATCAAAAGGCACGTGAGATAATTTAAATTTTATTAAATTGAACTATTTAAACGAGGAAGTCATGATTCTGGCACAAAATAAATAGGTACAGAAGTCAATCTACATACAAAGCGCGCTCGAACAACGCACACATAGACACCGCTCACGTACACGATATCTCGCTTCAATCGCCCGGTCTCACTCGTACAGTTCGGCGTAACGCGCTGACCCTAACGCGATTGCCTAACGTAGGTATAAAAAGTGAAGTTCATACATGGGATTGACTTCTGTACCTATCTATTTTGTGATTCCGGGGTGTGAACAGCAACATTGAGAGCTTTCTTTATCTTTTCGTCTAGCATTTGCAGCTCGCCATTTAGATTTAATTGCTCGATGTTCACATGTTGTTAAATCTCGTACTAAGCGTCTGTAAGCATGGTGTCTCTCTCGATCTTTTCTTCTATTTTCTTCTTCCTTTTCTGGGTTTTTTTTACGGCGTTCTCTGTATCGTCGCTGCCTCTCGGCATTTGTCAGTTTTGTTTTCTTTTTTGGTCTCTGTAATTCGCTAAGGAACCCAAGGTTTCCTGTAACAAATGTTTTGATGTTTATTAAAATATACGCCTTTTATTAATACTTACAGCATCATCATCATCATCATTTCACCCGAAAGACGCTCCACAATTGGACATTTTTTATGTAAGTGGGAAAATCACCCAATGACATCTCCGCGCCCTTGGGCAGAGTGGGGGATAGTGTCAGACTTTTACTGACTAAAAACCCACTCCTGTTCCTTCAGACCTCCCCCAAGCTTTTCCATAAAGATTGAGCCAGCGCGTCTCGCATCCATCGAATTCCCGCGACCCTCACCAGGTCATCGGAGGCCTTCCAACACTGCGTCTTCTGGTATATGCTCGCCACTCTAGAACCTTTCGTCCCCATTGACCATCTGTTCTGCGATCAATGTGCCTTACCCACTGCCACTTAAGTTTGACAATTCTTCGTGCTATGTCGGTAACCTTGGTTCTCCTGCAGATATATTCACTTCTGATGTGATCACGCAAAGAAACTCCGAGCATAGCTCTTTCCATTGCCCTTTGGATGAGTTTAAGCCTTCTGATGAGGCTCATTCTGAACGACTACATTTCGGAGTCATACGTCATCAGCATCACTGGTAACACGTATTGGTCATAGACTTTCGACTTCAGACACTAAGGTATGCTGGACGAGAAGATACCATGCAGCTACCCGAACGCTGCAATTATTGCAATGCTTGAAAAAAGCTGCTAAGTCATAAGCACTAAACTAATATAATGTCATCATTGTACACTTGGTTTGCAATAAACGTTTTGACTTTGACTTTGACGCTGTCCAGCCGAGTTGGTTTCGACGGTTTCTCGAAGTTAAATCTACCCAACTGGACCGTCTGTTCCAGGTAAACGTTATCGTCCACCAATTCGAGTTTAGAGTCTTCGATCTTGATAGGAGTAGATGCAACATGGATGTTTACCATGACTTTGGTTTTATCCATGTTCATTTTAAGTCCCACTCTTTCTTTTTTTATACTTCGGAGCTTATGAATTACTTAGGAACTAATAGGAAATATCTACCTGATTATTTAAAAAAATAGAGTGAGTAAGTACTACTTGGAATCGACTTAGCATCAGATTCTGAACATACTAATTTCTGGACGTGCGTTTATATGTTATATAGAGTTTGGGAGGTTACCAGTAATGAAGAAAACCACAATGTTACTTAAAAAAATACTATAATATAAAAATCAAAACTAAGTGTACCAATGATGAATGCGATGAATTATGTATTTAATGTAAAATGTGAAAGAGGGTGTGTGATAAATGATAATCTATACTTATGTTAAAAGACTGAAGATATTTCACAATTTGCAACACATCAAGCCTTGCACTTACCTATACTTTAAAACAGTAAGTCAACTAAATACAAATTTTGCCCTGTTGAAGGTACGGTTACTTTTACATTGTTTTTTGGAATTCCTTTGTTTTTTTTTCTGTTCTCTCCAAAATTTTCTTTGTTCCTCCTTTTCCCGGTCGCCCAACTCCCAAATTCTTTTTCGTCCCTTCTTTGACCTTTCTATTTGTTTTTTTCTTTCTATCTCATATTTTTCTTCATTAAGTTTCAATTTTTCACGGTACCGTTTAGCTCGCTCAGCCGATGTCAGCGCTATACGATAAACTAAAAGGATAATAAATATTTATAAACTTATGATTGTCGATACACGGCTATGACTTTACAGCCTTACAAAATAATCCAAGCCTTGACAAAAATAACAAATTGTCGTTCTTTTAGTCTCCTTGTGTAACACTTTCTTCAAAATCATTAAAAAACTTAGAATTTAAATTAAATATGTAGACAAAAGTATCACTTACAACCATAATGTTACCAGAAATGAAAATCACAAAAATGTTATTTAAAAAAAAAACTATAATTTAAAAATCAAAACTAAGTCTACTAATGCGACGGATTTTGTATTTAATGTAAAAGTAAGAAGATTGTTATATGTAAAGCTGAAGAGTTTGTTCCTTCATTTCTTTGTTCATGTGTTAAAAGGCGCTAATCGTAGGAACTACTAATTCAAGGTGATTATTTTTAATGTTTGCTAGGCCATTTATGGAGAAAGTTATAGTATCACGCATCGGCCCATGGGAGCGCAGCAGTGAAGAAGGACGTAAACCGTGGGGGACAGCCAATTACTAATAAAAATAATACAGTTGAGCAAAAAATTTAAGAACAACCCCATATGTAGTATCTAATTTAGGTATGCGGTGTTTCTCGCCTTGTTAAGACATCAAAATACGAAGTCAGCTTGACTGCATAACTGCATATCGTACTTTATTTCAAAATATCGAATATTGATAAGTAAATAGGGATAAAAATTAAACAAAAATGTTAATAGAGCATTATTATAATGGAAATATAATTATTATAATGTTTATCATAATACAGAAACGTTTAAATTTTCTTAATTTATATGTCTATCTAAAATTTTAATAACATCATCCACAAAGCTTGCGTACCGACTAGTTTCCTAGGAATGCCGTAAAGCCTGTTAGTAGTTACCGCGGCCCATGGAACGTAAAGGGCAACTAAAGAACACGGGTGGGATTTCATCAGAAATGGTCTGACACTTCCTCCCGCTTTAACTAGAGCGAGAGATGTTATTTACTGATTAACCAACCCAAAAAAAAAACTCCTACTGATCACTGATCTGTTTTATCCTTGCGAATAGAAACTACTAATAGAAAAGGAAATATAGAAACTGGCAACGCGAAAAAGATTTTTTGTTTATTTCATAGAATAAAGCATATGCCTATCTACAAAATAAACAGCCACATTCTATTCACATTTACAGCCATTTCTAAGCGTCAGAAGCCTCTGACACATAGAAATTATTATCATAAGATAGAAATAGAATAGCTTCCTTTCAGTAAATCGTATCGGAGCTTCTAATAACTTATAAAAGATCCCAAGCAACACGCAAGCGTTTAGAACACCATTATGCGAGTACTAGATAATATAATTTAAATTTCTATTACAGGTCTTAAATAAAGTTTGTATGTTTGTAACAGAAAATGCGTTCTTATCCTTATTACAACTATATGTGCAAAACTTACACCAATTAAATCCTACTTAAAACTTAACAAATATGAAAATCCTATACTTACACACATATTCATGAGTCCTGTTGCAAGAAATGTTCTCAAATTCTTCTCCTAAAGACTAGAGGCCTTCACGGGAAGAACGAAGGTAATGGAAGAAATTTCCATAGACGCATAACATGTTATACAGCTCAAGCTGTATCAAATATCCTTAAGAAGCACCTAAAAAGACACAGTTTTCAAGATGTCTAAAAATACACCGCACTGAATTACACACAAAAAAAAAATTAAGAACCTAATGCAAAGCTATCCTACATTAAAAAAAAAAAAAAATTGAAAATTTTGTAAATCCTGCAAAGAGAAAAGGTCGATTTAGCTGTTTTTGAGAGATATGATTTTATATATATTTTTTTTTTTATAATATAAAAAATATTTGAAAAAATATCAAATATCTCATGAGGAAACTATTTAATACTTCATTATTTTTTATGTAATTCAATGTGGTGTATTTCTTGAAATTTTGAAATCTGTAAGAAGTGTTTCATAAGGACTCTCCTCTTAAGGTTATTCATATAAGCTTATGATAGGAGGATTTAGGCAATAACATCCTGAAAACAGTGGTTGAGAGTCCCCAGTCCCCTATTCAGAGACAATATGTTCAGAGAATGGTCTGGTAGTTTAGTCCTTGCTGTACCGTGGTCTGCACGTCATGCCTCAGACACCTACTCCACTGCTTTATGTACTAACTAAAACTAACTAACTAAAATGTATCCTTGCTTATGTACTACTAAGACTAGTTATAACGTATTTTACTAACAAAATGGACTATGTTGTTGTCTGAAGCCTAGAAATAAATTAAATTAAAGTAGCACATTAAAACTCTTCTAATCGAATTTAAGTATTCTGGGGCACTTAGATGGATGTATCATGAAAGCTTTATAATTACAGCTGTAATCTTGTATATTATGACATATTTTTTCAGATTTAAGTGTCATATTATTATACCCCGTCAAATTTTGATTGTTTTAATCCCGTAGAGGGTCGATCCGGTGCATGAAACACTATCTATATACTACACTACTATTTAGCGAGTTCAATGACCTGTAGGTAATTAGTACGCAAAGCCGACTACTACCTACAGGTCATTGAACTCGCTCAGCTGACGTTTTCTTAAAGAAATTAATTTCATACATGCGTAAATTAATACGAGTTTTAAAAAAAAGGTACTTTATTTTTTAATTTTATCTTTACAAATCGATAGTGTTTCATGTACCGAATCAACCCTCCACGGGATTAAAACGATCAAAATTTAACGGTGTATAGTCTGTCTACAAAGTCAAACGACTTGGGTAATAATTAGGATAAAATGAAATCTGATGTAGTCAAAACTGGTTGAATAATCAAGGTTGATTAACAGATCTTGATAATTGTTTACTAAGAGAAGAACCTTATAAAAAGTATCGAATATAAGTATTTTTTAAATGATTTAATATTATTAGGAGACATTTTCGTTTAGAATATACCTGTTTCAGTCTCTTTAATGATATTCATATTACAAAAGTAGGGATACATTTGCAAATATATAATAGTGTCATAAGTATAAAATAATAACATAAATCTGGAATCGTAAGAGAATTCGGATTCTAAATATTCTATTCCGCTTATCGATTCATCATCACTAGCCATATAACGATCAAGATCTGTTGTAGAGTATCGTCATCTTAAGAAACAAGTAAATAAAAACTAAAATTTGTGTTGCCAACAACAGATTTTTTTTTATTTCGTTCAAAAATTCCCAAGTCGTTTGACTTGTTAGACAAAAACTTCGTTCTAAAACTGATTCTTATGACCTAAATGAACACTAATAAATTATAGAAGTTTTATAACCTCTGATTACAAATGTGTTTTAAAACTATAACAATAAATGACTGCGCAGTACAGTCTGCACTATTGATGGAGTCGCTCGATTGTGTTTCTATGTGGACAATAGTATGTAGAAGAAAAACAAAATCGAACAATTCTATCGACGTCCAACGAACAGATTGTCGTCATATAAAACATTTAACAGTGATAATAACGATCTTATTAGTTATGTCGAATGCGCAGATTCAGTTCTCGGAGACTGATAATATACACCACTAATTTTTAATTAGTACAAATACTTAATGGGCTTATTATAAAAGGTCTTGTTATTATTTAAGTGGTCTCAATAAATAATATTCATAAACAGCAAATTTATGAGCATTTGTTAACATCCCAGAATGTCACTCATGACTATAAATGAATAAACAAATGGCGTAGTATTTTCTAGTAACAATTGTTATGAATGATTGTTTTTAATTATGAATTCACTAATTATGACAAATCGTGAACAATTTTAGGATCTCAATTTTTTTTTACTTTTGAATACACAAATATGATCAGTAACGAGTATAGACATACCCCTATTTTTTTTTGTACTAATTAAAAAATAGGGGAGTATAGATTCCTTCATTTGCACCCATATTATTTTGATTTGTGTCTTGATTGCCTAGATCCGAAACGCAAGATGAGGCTTTCTGGGCCTGGGCACGCCACAATCATGGCGGTAAGTCCCCTCTTTGAGGCGTGGCTGGAAAGACCTCACGGCGTCCTTACCTTCCGCATGACGCAGGTACTCACCGGACATGGTTCGTTCGGGAGATTCCTGCACTCGATTCATGCGGAAGTGACGCCCGGGTGTCGCCACTGTGCGGAACGCCCGGAGGACACGGTGGAGCACACAGTCGAGGTGTGCCCTGCTTGGGCGGAGCATCGCCGTGCCCTCGTGGGGGCGATCGGCGGCGGAGACCTCTCGCGCCGGGCCCTGGTTGAGGCCATGGTCCGGAGCGAGGAGGAGTGGCAGGCGGTCGCCGACTTCTGCGAAGCAGTAATGCTCGCAAAGGAGGAGGCCGAACGCATCAGGCAACGGCGTTATCGCCGCCGCCGTCGCCGGGATTCTGATCCCGATTTCCGGCCAACGTAGACGCGGGCTTGCGGACAGTGAGCAATGGGTAGCTCGCTCTCCGGCCGTCCGGTAACTGTCCGGACCAAGCCCAAGTCGTCGACGGCGCGCGCTGTTCCCGCGCGCCTCAAGGAGTTGTCAGCAACAGCAGGGACCCAGCCGGGTCGAAGCCTACTGGGGCCAGGGTTATTCGAAAGGGCGCTCGAGCCCCGGTATGAAGGCTAGAAGGAACGGGGTGGGTCTTTTAGTCAGTAAGAGTCTGACACTATCTCCCGCTCCGCCCAAGGGCGGGGGATGTCAATGCATGATTTTTTCCCACCATAAAAAAAAAAAAAAAAAAAAAGGCTTTCTGGGCCCAAATGTAAATAAGTTGAAATATGGTTTTAAAAGTTCGTTATATTTTTTTTAATATTAATATTTTTCTTAATAGTTATGTTGAATACGCGCAGAGTTAGTTCAAATTTCGGAAGCTGATAATATATAGGTTTCTTCATTTGCATTAATATTATTTTGATCTGTGTCTTGATTTCCTTGATCCGAAACGGTTTTAGCTGCATTCTCTCCTTCATCTTCTATGTCTAGTTGAATATTGTTTGTAGTGTTATCATCAATTATGCTTTTATGTTGATACGTGCCTTGATCTTTATTTTTAAATGCAACTACTTTGGTTCGTCTCCGTTGGGTTGAAGCTCTTTCATGCTTACTGAGACATCTTTTCATGGAATTTCTTAAAATATTTTTGAAAAAGTTTTCATTATCATCCATGGTAAAAGTTTTATCCCAGACACGTATCAAATCAAAGAAAAAATTGAGAATGTTTATATATTTCTTCAGTCCAATTTTTACTTCGCCTGTCTTCCTGCTACCACCAGACCAGGAACATTTGCATAGGAATTTCCGAGAAAAAAACATATCCAATACTTTGTACGCACATGTTATACCGTTTCCATCGGATAATGAACATACAAAAGAAAATTGCTTTAAGAGTTTAGATTTTTGCTTTTCGTCCGATAAAACTGACTCCAATGTTTCAAGCTCATTTATAGAGTTAATAGGTTTCATAGTAAATGTTTCACCATCAAATAGGTTAGACTCACTCAATGTAACCACATCTGCCTGTTTTTTTTGAATGCCTGCTAATAAATTTATTGTATGTGCCATGCTATATTGATTCTCTAAAATCAGTTTCAGATATTTTTCAATCTGACTTGTATCAGTGATTTTCTGGATTTGTACAGAGGGTTGTATTTCAAACTCAATATTACTAGTGTTTCCTGAAATTTCGGTCAGCACAGGGGTGGCTTTTGTGACGGTAGATGAGATGAATACTTTTTCTGGTTGACTGATAGCTAGAACCACAACAAAAAATATGTTAATAAGAATCGTATAAAAATATTATATGTACTTGTATCTATGTATACTAAGTAATTATGAACCCTCTTAGTTACAGTGAACAACCTTTCCAAAGAAACAGGTCAGAATTCATCAAAAGGAGACGAGGCTTTCTGGGCCCAAATGTAAATAAGTTGAAATATGGTTTTAAAAGTTCAATATATTTTTTTAATATTAATATTTTTCTTAATAGTTATGTTGAATGCGCAGAGTTAGTTCAAATTTCGGAAGCTGATAATATATAGGTTTCTTCATTTGCATTCATATTATTTTGATCTGTGTCTTGATTTCCTTGATCCGAAACGGTTTTAGCTGCATTCTTCTCTTCTTCTTCTATATCTATTTCATTATCGTTCGTAGCGTTATCACCAATTGTACTTTTATGTTGATTTATGCCTTGAGTTTTATTTCTAAGCGCAACTGCTTTGTTTCTTCTCTTTTTGGTTGACGCTCTTTCATTCTTACTGAGACTTCTTTTGATGGAATTTTTCAAGATAGTTTTGAAAAAGTTTTCATTATCATCCATGGTAAAAGTTTTATCCCAGACACGTATCAAATCATAGAAAAAATTGAGAATGTTTATATATTTCTTCAGTCCAATTTTTACTTCGCCAGTCTTCCTGCTACCACCTGCCCAAGAACATTTGCATAAGAATTCCCGAGAAAAAAACATATCCAATACTTTGTATGCACAAGTTGTACCGTTTCCATCGGATAATGAACATACAAAAGAATATTGCTTTATGAGTTTAGATTTTCGTTTTTCGTCCGATAAATATGACTCTAATGTCTCAAGCTCATTAATAGAGTTAATAGGTTTTATAGTAAAACCTTCACTGTCAAATGGGCTAGACTCACTCAATGTAACTACATCTCTCTGTTTTTTTGGAATGCCTGCTAATAAATTGATTGTATGTGCCATGCTATATTGATTCTCTAAAATCAGTTTCAGATATTTTTCAATCTGACTTGCATCAGTGATTTTCTGGATTTGTACAGAGGGCTGTATTTCAAACTCAATATGAGGGGTGTCTGCTGAAGTTTCTGCCTGTACTGGGGTGGCTTTTGTGACGATAGATGAGATGAATACTTTTTCTAGTTGATTGATACCTGCAACCACAATTAAAAAATTTTAATAATAAGATCCGTATTGCGGAACACCCGTTTAAAAGCTGTACTACGAACGTGAGTACGGTGACTTTAAATTGTAAGCAAATTCTAGCATTTTTAATATTAAATGTGAACTAAAAGAGCGTTGAAATATGTAAAAATACACATATATATGTCAACTAAGTGATTATGAATAGTTTATTAACATTTTCAAGGTGTGTTTTATCATGAAACTGAACAACTTTTCCAAAGAAACATAAGTCGAAATTCATACGAAAAAAAAAACAAAAACCTACGTTTTACGTATTAAGAATCTTTTTTCCATATTTTAACTCATATATCTTTGGGAAGTTGTCCATCAATAGTACATTGTTACACTAGGGGTGAAAGTAACTCATTTCGTCCCGAGAAGAAGTTGGCGGGCGAGCGCAGCGAGGTCGCTAATTCGAGGGGTTAAATGGGTTACTTTCACCCCGAGGTAAACACTGTGCTTTTCATTACGAATACGAGGAAACTAAAAATAAAATAAAAAGTTTGTAAAACCTGAGTCGTCGTACCTATGATTTTAAGTAGATATCTTCCTTCTGATTTAGGCGGTAAAAGGTATTCCACTACTGCTTTAGCCTCTTCTCTTATGAAATTAGGCGTTAAATCACTATTTTAATCTGATAAACATAACGTGTTAATACAAACCTCTGTTGTACGGAAATGTAAACAAAACTCGAAAAAACCAACGACTGATTGCCACTTTCCCGCCATTTTGTTTTTTTTTTTTTCTGCGGCCGGCCAGCTGTTCAGCCTCATTAATGAAAAATTAGAAATTAATTATAATCTTTTAAAAATAAAGTATTTTAAAGAAATAGTTGAACAAATAAATCACTTAAAATGTAACATTATTTAATTAATACTTGTCTTTAAATTATTTCAATTTTATATCGCGCTGTGATTGACAGGCTGTATGGAAAATTGGAACATGGTTCAATAGAAATGTGAAGATAGAACTAGTTTTTTTTTAAATTATTTGACAGCTGTCAGTTGTAAAGTAAAACTCCCTAGGGATGAAAAGTATCACTTTCAGCCCGCTCCTCAGGCAACTTCAGACCTACTTTCAGAGTATGAGTAATGAAATAGTACTATGTTACACTAGGGGTGCAAGTAACTCATTTCGTCCCGAGAAGGAGTTGGCGAACGAGCGTAGCGAGGTCGCTAATTCGAGGGACTAAATTAGTTTAAACAAATGTGAAATAAGGATTGCATCAGATTTTTAGATCGATACCCCAAAATTAATATTGTCGGTTACTTAAAAAAATATATACTTTAACATGAACAGTGGAAGCATTGTACTCGTATGTACCTAATAGTGAATCAAATATTTTAATAACAAGGAATAACAACAAAGGTTAGAATGGATTTGAATTCTGTTTTGGATTTTGTTTTCTATGTTAAATCGAATTCTAAATTAATTTTAATAATTAAAATTTTAATTATCGACGTCGTCCTTCAGGTTTAACTTCTGGATGTCGGCTTATAAACCCTTTGTACCAGTCGTTCCCAGCACGTCCCGTAGTTATATTAAAGTTATTTTTAATATTATTTTCTAAACAAAAATCAAAAGCTTGAGTACAAATCAAATTTTGAGTAAGAGATATCCCTTTTTTGGTAAGGTCAAGTATTCTTTGCACAAGTTCTTTTTCTTGCTCTTCGTTGAGTGTTGAAATGCGTCCTGTTCGTTTTACTGAGCAGGCTGTTCTCAATCGATCGCAGAGAATCTGTAGAGGAATACCATAAAGATTTGATGCCGTATGTGTTGTTTCTCCATTTCTAACGGCTGCCACAGCAGCTTTCAAATCATATTCTGTCCACGAATTTCCTTTTACTTGCTTCAAACTCGATTTCTTAGACCCTGTGAATAAAAATTTAGCAATTATTAACAATCAATGACATATAAAAATGCAAAGTTGTAGAAAAATTAAATTTGAATAATTTTCGGGGTGCGAAAAACTTTTTGACTTTGAGAAAAAGTCTTGAGTAATAGTATTTCAGATAAGGTGTACTTTAGTAACGCCTGTAACTAAGGTAGGTACACCTCTGTGTAACTCGTCCGAGAATTCTGATGTGAACAGAATGTTTGTGTTAAATTACAAATAAAGGATTAAGTTTTGAACTACAGCGTAAATTGATATAGAAGCGTATTAAGCTTCCCTGTAAGAATTGCGTTAGCAGCACTTAAGTCGTTTACCGCCCACATTGCTCGTTTTGCATGCTTCGAACTCAATTTAGAAGAAGAAATGAATTGATTTGAGAATTTAGAAGGTCCTTTGATAAAACTATGTTTTATTAAAAAAAACGATGACAAATCAAAAAAAATTAAAAACAAAACCTGAATGCTAATAATGTAATTTTACTAAATGTGAGAAATCTTTTATTTTTTTAATTGTCGTCTAACTGCATTCAACTCGGAGTGTTGTTTTAAAGAATCGCTATACCAGTGTACGCCTGCAAGACCAGTAGTGATATCAAAATTATATTTGATATTGTTTTCTATACAAAAATCAAAGGCCTGTTTGCGAATAAATTTCGGAGTAAGAGGAGTCCTACTCTTTGAAAGGTTTTTAAGTATCCTTCTCGTTAGTTCTTTTTGTTGTACTTTGTCGAATTTAGAAACTCGCCCCGTACGTTTTACAACGCTCCCTGTTCTCAAATGATTTACAAGAGTTCGTCTAGGAATCCCATAGAGATCTGAATCTGCTCTCTGCGAAATATGTTTATTTTTAATAGCAGCCATGGCAGATCTTAAGTTTTCTTCTAACCATTAACCTCGTTTTCTACGTTCAGAACGTAATTTTCTAGACCCTGTAAAACTGTGTTTTTTGCAATTATTTACAATCTTTATCCTAAGAAACAAATGCTGTAGAAGTTTAATTAAAATAAATTTATGGAAATGCCATTATATCCGTACCTGGCGTGAATAAGTTGATATGTCATTTATGCATACTTTTCAGGGCAGCCAATTTAAAGTTTACGATCTTCTGGTAAATCGAAAATAATGATGATTACTTTTTTAATAGTTGAATTTGGGTTCTTTAGGGAGCTGTTTTAAGTCTACGTTACAAAATAAATGTAATATTTGTTAATGCATTTAAAAACAGACTTATCCAATTGTTCACCGACGACTTATCAACTTATTCCCTGAAGGAAGATAAAAATTCTAACTGTCATAATTGAATTTAAATAAAAACCAAATGAAGTAATAACAAAGTTTAATCGCAGAAACAAATTAAGATCCTTTATTCTTTTTTAAATTTATGAAATTTAACCAAATGACAAGAAAAAACACTTTAAATTACTTATTCTTCTGTGTTTTCTTCTTTATCAGGATCTTCTTCGTCAAGATCGGGGTCGATATTTTCTGTATCATTATCCGTTTTTATATTTCTATAAAATTCATGAAATACTAGATCTATTAGAATAGATCCAGCAAATCTTTTTTCTTCTCTCGACTTACTGGCAATTGCTCTCTGGACACTGGTTCTAACTGTATGTTATCTATAATGTATTTGCCTCTTTTCTTGAAGTTTATTGCTTTAAATAGAGTGTCACTGTCAAGGTTTGTCTTGAAGTATATTTCTCCAATGGGCTTTCTATATTGCAACCACTTCACAGGTTGCCATAGGAATTTGCTTCCAGAGACGTCTTTCTTTTTAATTGTGAACGGCCCTTTTTTAGGGTTCCGTAGTCAACTAGGAACCCTTATAGTTTCGCCATGTCTGTCTGTCCGCCTGTCTGTCTGTCTGTCTGTCCGTCCTCGCTTAATCTCTGGGACCGTTAGCACTAGAAAGCTGAAATTTGGTACCAATATGTATATCAATCACGCCGACAAAGTGGTAAAATAAAAATTGGAAAAAAATGTTTTATTAGTGTAGCCCCCCTATATTTAAAGTAGGAAGTGATTTTTTTTTTTAATTTCAACCCTAACGTGTGATATATTGTTGGATAGGTATTTAAAAATGAATAAGGGTTTACTAAAATCATTTTTTGATAAAGTCAATAATTTCGGAAATAATCGCAAAAAAAAAACAAAAAACAATGTGTCCCCCCCTCTAACTTTTGAACCATAAGTTTAGAAAATATGAAAAAAATCTGAAAAGTAGAACTTTATAAGGATTTTGAACTTGATGGAAAGAACAGTTCTTGTACAAAAAAGACAAAAAGGTTCTACAAAAAAATTTCTGGACTAAGTTTGTAGTATAATCGTATATGCAAGCATTTTTTTAAACTCATAAGTGGGTACACTTATTGTGACGGACGGGAAACTACGGAACCCTACACTGAGCGTGGCCCGACATGCTCTTGGCCGGTTTTTTGAACTTAATTCAGAGAAGTTTAGAAACTGTTCTTGCTTCATAGGTATCACTTCAAAGGGGTTTTTAACTTTGGAAGACCGAACCAGTTGTATCCAATCATTAAGATGGTTAATTTTAATCTGTGTCTTCTTTTTAGTTCTCTCAATTATAGCATGGTCCGAGTCACATTCCATATGACTATGTCCGCTGATAAGAAACGTATGGTTGATCACTTCTAATGTTGGATGTTGATGCAATAGAAACATGAACATCATAGCAACTGTGTTGTTTTTATTTTGCCCCCCACATGTGTCCGAATAAAATGTGACCTGTTTTACATTTGCAGGTAAATTTTATTATGAAGCAAATCCCATAAACAAGAAGCGATTTGGTTAGCACCTCGTGCGCCAATCGTTTCGTCCCACATATAACAAATAGCTTGATCATTAGCTAAGTTATGAATTGTTAGATTGAAGGACCACAATTGCCTTTTATAAAAAGAAACTGAAGTTTTGAGGTAAGGGGTAGGTAAGCATTGCTGAAGATCAAACGTGTAGGCACGAATTGATGAGTCGCGTTTTGCATCGTCTTTGTCTTTCCTCTTTTCGGAATAAGCTTTTTCAGCTAATGTATGATGTGCAGCAAGTTTAGCTCTTAAAGCCTGGATTTCCTATCCTTGAGCTAACGAAATCTTTGTATTAAGTAAATCACAAGTATGGCAAGTATCTTTTGCCGGTTGTTTGAAGGATAGATTTAAGTCATGAAAACATTTTGAGTACAATTTCAATGACATGGGGTTTGAACAATTTTCTTTGTATAAACGATACATAGCTGCAATGGACAGATCTGAAGACAAATATTTTCGGTTCGTTCTTTTCCTACAGTAGTGACTCTCGTAATTTGGAAATGACAATATATGGTTTATAGCTGTAGAAGTATCGTCAATCGTTTTTTTTATTTTTAGGTGGTTGCCTTCCTCTCTTATCAGCAGTTATTACTCCGCTTACAGAGTGTTTTTTCTTATCTATTATAATATTTACAAATCCTTTGGTTTCCCCATACGTTTTACATAAGCATTCTTTACAAATTGGTTTGTGTTCATTATTTATAATTAGTTTATATTTGCAATAATAATCTCTCTGAACTGTTCTGCTATCAGTATTTTGTGTCTTCTTTGGTAATATTGTTATAAGACGAGCTACGTACATTGCTCTCCGATCTCTACTGCCCAAAGCCCAATATTCGTCAAAACATTGTTTCCTTTCCAATTCAGAAAATCGTTCAGAACATTTTAATCTACAAGTTCTTAGTGAACTCAATTTCCTCTCACCCACTTTTTTTCCTTTTTCCGTTACATAGCCTTTACCAGAATTCCTTAGTCTTTTAGATTCTTCCCTCTCCTTCCTTGATCTACCCTTTTTTTTCACTTTCGAATTTTCTTTAGTTCGATCTTCATTCCTTGCCTCTGTCACACTGTTGATATCTGCAACTATATAATATGTATTTCAGTATATTCATAAAACTATTTTATAATAACTGTTCCTATTTTACATTGATTTTAACTTATTATACTCACCTGAAGTAGAAGCTGTAGCTATATTTTGTGTATTATCGTTCGAAATGTTAGTGATAGTTTCCTGGTTTTCTGCTCTTATTTTTTCATTTTCTACAGAAACAGCACTTTCCACTAGGTTGTTATCGATTTTATCAGTATTAGATGTATTTTTTTGTAATTCTTTAGGAGATAAAATATCATGATCATGTAAGCAAACATATTTAATTACCCCATTTTTTTTTTTTTTTAAAGCATAAATAGTCGCTAGTTTGATTACAGCTAGCAAACGTAAGTTTGCTATCTGCTTTGAATATAGTCTCTCAACTGACTAAATGTCATGTTTATAAAAATAACCGACACTGCTTGCAAACGGCCATTCGTATTCCAACCGTCGTCGAGTTCTGTCGAGTTACATGTTAAGTACAAGACTGTGTATAACGAAGTATTGTGTTTATGAATGTGTTGAACAATAAACCTGAGAAATATTCAAGTGAGTTGTTATTTCCAAACTGGTGCTGATAAAGGATTTTTGGAGTTTGATTACAATCATGTACCTACAGATCGGCAGTGACTCGTAATATGAAAGGCATTCAAGTATAAACCTGCCTTATATGTTTACAATTGAGTTCAAATTACCTTGCGGTTAAAGTTTTCCTAAAAGTTGATTTTGAGTCAAATTCGGTCATCAAACTCCTAAAACGATGAAATGATTTTATTTTTATAAAAGTTAAATTATATGCGTATTTTAAGTATTCTCAAAGTAAGTAAACGTAACAATTCACGCTTTGTTATTATAAACAATATAATGTCCATTTTAAATAGTTTCATAAATGACTCGTGTGATTTTATAATGATAAAACCAGACAATTCGAAATGTTCTAAAATATCACAACTTTTGATAGCGTGCATAACTAGACAATTCGAAATGTTCTTAAATATCACAACTTTAGATAGCGTGCATAACTAGATAACACGACATATATGTGCGTGTTTCGTACTCAAAGACGTTCATAACTTGATAACTGATTTTGTCATATTACACTCGCAAATTCACAAACGTATATGTTGATATATTAACTAATGCATGTTCTGACTTATGTTGATAAATCGAAATGCAATAATATAAACGCTGCCAGTTAGGTATTATTAATTTGACATGTCGTTTTATCAAATATTTATTGCTATAATTGTAGATACTCACTTATGTACGAAAGCAATTATTTGATTTTGTTTGAGTATTTCGAGTTGAGTTTTTAATACCGGTAGGGTACCTATAAGGTCACAGAAGTGTTTAAGCTAAAAAAAAAAAAACGACATCTCGAGTTGTCAACGTATTCACGCGTGGTACGGATATTATATTGGCAATCATTTAGCCTGTATTAATAAGAAAATAAGGAATGGTTCAACGGCGATGAAGGCTCTTCGCTATAGGTCATCAACACATTTGCGACTCTGGTGAAGCAGTTGCATATATAAATCGGTACTCATAAATATGAAAAGAAAGAAAGGAAGTGAAAGGATTAACAATAAATTTTTACATAAAGATTTATTTAAAGTATTAAATGCTTAAATTAAAATATAATTAAATCAAAATCTCCGAACTCTCGCAGAAGAGACATTCACAGCTTTCGGAAATATGGGCAACTACAGACGGATTTTAACTTTATTATATGTACATCAAAATGGTTACAAAACTTCTGTGTGATGCCATTATCTACAGTGATGGGTGTAAAATAATTTAAGTCAAACATAAAAAATTATTCAACGGTACCTGGATTTATAATTCAAGATAATTTATATCTATCGCCACCAACTCAAATATCAACTATATCGTTTTGCGTATAAAGTTAAATAAAATTTGATAGTTATCTCAAATTTTAAATCGAATATTAATTGTAATTATCGACCTAGTCCTTCAGATTTAATCTCCGGGTGTCGTCTTAAAAACCCTTTGTACCAGTCGTTCCCAGCACGTCCCGTAGTTATGTTAAAGTTATTTTTAATATTATTTTCTAAACAAAAGTCAAAAGCTTGTGTACAAATAAGATTTCGAGTAAGAGATATTCCACTTTTTGTAAGGCCAAGTATCCTTTGCACAAGTTGTTTTTCTTGTTCTTCATTTAATGTTGAAGAGCGTCCTAATGATTTTACTGTGCATGCTGTTTTCAATTGATCGCTGAGAATCAGTACAGGTATACCATAGAGGTTTGATGCTTTATGTATTGTTTGTCCATTTCTAACTGCTGTCACAGCAGCTTTTAAATCTTCTTCTGTCCACACAGCTTGTTTTGCTTGCGTCGAACCCAAATCCTTAGACCCTGTTAATAAAATTAAGCAATTACTTACAATCGATGACAAAACGCAGACGCAACGTTGGAAGGCAAGGTGGACCGATGACCTGGTCAGGGTCGCTGGAATCCGATGGATGTAAGACGCACAGGACCGGTCGTTGTAGTGACGCTTGGGGGAGGTCTATGTCCAACAGTGGACATCTTTCAGTTGAAATGATGATAATGATGATGATGACAAAACTAAAGCGCAAAATTATATAACAGATAAATTCGAACAATTTTGTGGTAGCAAAAATTGTTGTTGACATTTGACATTTGTTGTTGACATTTGAACGAGTGCAATAGTCAGAAGCACTGGTGTAGCTATCGAAGGGCTAGATGGGGCAGTGCCCCAGTGCCCCCAAGCCCAGGGAGCCCTAAAAACCTGATTAGTAAACCTCTTATTGAACTAGCAAAAAATTCTCCCACATCAGCCAAAAAATATTCCACACAACAGCCCCAGAGATTGTTAAACAACTTTCAACTTCTGCCGGTGATGCGGTTTGGAACAAAATTTGTAGCCATGTAGAAAGAATTTGTAGCCTTTGAAACCTATGGTTGCTTAAAGTGACGGTCATTGCTACGTAGAACAAATCACACACACGACGCATCGTTTTTGCAAAACAAACTCTTTATTTTGCAAAAACGATGTGTAAGAATTCTTGCGAACATAGATCAAATGCAGAGCTGTAAACCTTATTTTATTAAATATAAAATGCTCACCCTAACAAGCATTTACATTTTGGAAGTAAGCAAGTTTGTTAGAAAACATGCGTCGGTATTCCCTACAGCTAAGAATCAAAGACCGCAACGCTCATTAAGAGTAAAAAATGAGTTAGCATTGCCGAGTTCGAAACTAGCTATGTATCAATCAGGACCTCTTGTAATGTGCATAAAGATTTACAACAAATTACCCAGTGAGATTAAAGACTTAGAATTTGACAATAAATTTGTAAACGCGCTTAAAAAGCACTTAATACAGAAGTGTTATTACAGCCTTAACGAGTTCTTTATGTAGCACTACAATAATATAATAATATGACAAATTAATCAATGTTGCAAATTATTTGAAAATTGACGCAATGATATAATGTAATAAAGACATCCAATAATAAATTAATTAAAAAATTACATGATAATGATAATAGTATATGGACAATGTAATAATATCTTAAAATAATGTTATACACCTAGTATTGCACGCAATTAAAATAAATAATAAATACATATGTTGCGGTGCCCTAGCAGGGTTCATGTACGAAACTTATATTATGTAATAAGACCTTGTAAACGACATGAATGCAATGAATAAATAAATAAATAAATAGAAGAAGGCCGCACTGCGCCTTGTACTCTTTCTATGACAGAACCACGACAGTAGGCTTGAGAGTTAGAGACTATCCGCAGCAGCAACTGATGTAGCGAAAGCATGGCTTTTTTCCTAGACTAAGCGTAGAAACTTTTTCAATTTGAGCAGCGTTATGTCCTCAAAACAGTCCACAGCTGCCAAACGTTACTAAACTTCTTACTTACAGCATACTTTTCTAATACTAATATTAATTAAAACTATAAGGTTTACAATAAAGTATATAATAAAAAAATAAGAATGTACAACAGCCTAAAAATTAGGCACCATAACCATTCTCTTGACACCCCCATAAGTGAGGTAAGTTAGTCATTTTTGCATCGAACACAGCAATACAGGAATAAACAAAAAAATATGTTTACTTAAAAATGTTATTTATTATTGGTCATAGTAAGTAAAGACAAAACAAATCTCGAGACCAGCCGCCAGACTTGATAACTCTAACCAGATCAGATCTGAAAAATCTAGTGGATCGGACGAGAAATGAAGATATCCGCAGAAGAACCAAGGTTACGGAAATAACCCGAAGAATCGCCAAACTTAAGTGGCAGTGGGGAGGGCACATTCTCGTAGAACAGATGGTCGACGGAGCCGAATGATTCTGGAGTCACGACCGCGTAATAGAAGACTAGAAATGAACCAATCATTTTTTACGAAGTATTGCAATTGGTCTAATATCTGGGTGTCGTCTTATAAACCCTCGATACCAATCCTCTCCCGCAAGGCCCGTGTTGATATTAAAACCATTTTTAATATTATTTTCTATACAAAAATCGAAAGCCTGCTTACAAATCATTTGTCTACTAAGACTCATTCCACTTTTTGAAAGTCTAAGTATTCTTTTCACGAGTTTCTTTTCTTGTTCTTTGTCGAATGTTAAAAATCTTCCCGTACGTTTTTCTGATCTTCCCGTTTTTAAATGACCTCGGAGTGTTCGTCTAGGGATTCCGTAGGTAGCAGCAGCAGTATACTGTGATATGTTCTCTTTGGTGACAGCTTCCATAGCAGCTCTTAAGTCTTCTTCTGTCCACATAGCTCGTTTCTTACGTTTCGATCCCAATCTATCAGAATCTGTGACTATATAAATATATATATATTTATAAATCAAGTAAGTCAAAAAAAAAATGCTTGTCGCGTACAAGATTTTTTTAAATTTGTTCAAACATATTTCTGGAAGTTTAGTTTAATGTCAACAAATGCTTTACACATCAGTCCCGAAGACTGTAGAACACCTTTCAAATTTCGCCAGTGATGCGGTTATTTCAGGACAAAATTTGTTGCTTTTTCTCCCATTCCAACATTAAAATGACGGTCACTGCAAGCTAGAAAGAGCAGGCACCACTCTCATACACTTTCGAAACCATAACTGGGGACTTGAGAGTGAGAGACTATCTACAGCAGCAGCTGAAATAGTGAAAGCACGGCTATTTGCCTAGACTAAGCGTAGAAATTTATTCAATTTCTGCAGCGTCTTGTCCTCCATTGTGACAATTACCAAAACATTATAACTCTTTACGTATGTAAGCAAGAGTGCACTAAATCCAAAAAAATCAGGCACCATAAACCCTCTCTTGACCCACAAATGAGGTAACTTAGCAATTTTTACATCAAACCCCTAGCAATAAAGAAAGGAAAAAAAATCCTGCTTGAAAACAATATTTATTTTTGGTCACTGTTTGTAACCATTTCAAATGCTTAAATTAGAAATTGGAGATACGTCAACTTAAAAATGAACTAATCATTTTTTAAAACATGTTGCAATTGGTGTAATATCTGGGTGTCGTCTTATAAACCCGCGATACCATTCCTCTCCAGCAAGGCCCGTATTGACATTAAAACCATTTTTAATATTATTTTCAATACAAAAATCGAAAGCTTGCCTACAAATCATTTGTTTACTAAGACTCATTCCACTTTTTGAAAGTCTAAGTATTCTTTTCACGAGTTCCTTTTCTTGTTCTTTGTCGAATGTTGAATATCTTCCGAAACGTTTTTCTGAGGTTCCCCTTTTTAAACGATACCCGAGTGTTCGTCTAGGGATACCATAAGTAGCTGCAGCAACACCCTGAGATACGTTTTCTTTGGTAACAGCTTCCATAGCAGCCCTTAAGTCTTCTTCTGTCCACATCGCTCGTTTCTCACGCTTCCATCCCAATCTATCAGAACCTGTAAGCATAGATATGAATTAAGTAATCTGGAAATGATCGATAATAACACTACGTCAACAAAAAAATGCTTATCGCGTGTAACAAGAAAATTTTTAACTGATTATGTTAACAACAAGGTTAAGTATTGAATTGAAGTTATTTTGAAAGGTTTTTAAGTATTGTTATACTTCGTTAAATACTGGATTACGTCTCTGTTGTCGCTTACGTTGAATACGCTTCCCGTACTCAAATAACGTCTTGAAGCTTGAAGCCGAATCTATAAAAAATTGCTGCATCAAGCATTGACATATGCTTCTCTGTAAAACTGCCATAGCAGCACGTAAGTCATCTTCCAGGTGGAAGATGAAACGGGCAATGTAGGAACATTCCCCGTTTCGCACGCTTAGAACCAGTTTAGAAGGCCCTGTGAGCAAAATTATGTTCCCCTCTACCTTGCGTCGTACTTCTCAATGCTAAGGGTTGTGAGTTTGTGACCTCCCCTGCTTCATCACTTTAATTTTTATGATGTTTCTCCATTTATTATTTATGTTAAAATTATGTTGCATTTAATAAAATGACAATAAAACGGACAAAATTTCAACATGTTTCTGGACGTTTAGTTTGATGTCAACAAATGCTTCACACATCAGCTCTAGAGATTGTTGGGCACCTTTCAACTTCCGCCGGTGATGCGGATATTTTGGAAAAAAAATTGTAGTTTTCTCTCCCCTTCCAACATTAAAGTGACGGTCACTGCTAGCTAGAAGGAGGGGGCACCATTCTTAACACTGTTTCTAACTCTGCAAAACCATGACTGGCGACATGAAAGTGGGAGATTATCCGCAACAGCAACAGATGTAGTGAAAGCAGGTCTCTTTGCCTAGACTAAGCGTAGGAACTTTTTTAATTTGTGCAACGTCTTGTTCTCAAATCTGTCCACATTGTGACAGTTTCCACAACATTACAACTTCTAACATAAATAGCATAGGTACTTTTATAATAATATTTTAAAATGAAGCACCAAGAGCGCATAGAATCCAAAATATCAAGCACCACAACCCCTCTCTTGACACCACAAATGAGATAACTTAGTGTTTTTTCCATCAAACCCCAAGCAATAAAGGAATGAACAAAAAAAAGGTTGCTTAAAAACATTTTTTATTTTTGGTCACAGATTATAAAGACAAAAAAAAAGAGGTAGATGCCAATCGCCAGGTTTGATAACCATAAATAGATCAGATCAGAAAAATCTAGGGGATCGGAATAGAAATCAAGATATCCTCAGGAGAACCAAGTGGGCAGGATACATTAATCGTAAAACAGATGGTCAATGGCCCGAATGATCCTGGAGTGGCGACCACGCACCAGAAGATAATTGCTCTATATCAGCTTTAAAATGCACTAATTATTTTTTACGACGTGTTGCTATTGGTCTAATATCTGGGTGTCGTTTTATAAACCCTCGATACCAATCCTCTCCCGCAAGGCCCCGATTGACATTAAAACTATTTTTAATATTATTTTCTATACAAAAATCGAAAGCTTGTTTACGAATAATTTGTTTGCTAAGACTCATTCCACTTTTTGAAAGTCTAAGTATTCTTTTCACGAGTTTCTTTTCTTGTTCTTTGTCGAATGTTAAAAATCTTCCCGTACGTTTTACTGAGCTTCCCTTTTTTAAATGATCTCGCAATGTTTGTCTAGGGATTCCATAGGTAGCTGAGACTGCATACTGTGATACGTTTCCTTTTCTAAAAGCTTCCATAGCAGCTATTAAGTCTTCTTCTGCCCACATCGCTCGTTTCGCATGCTTCGATCCCAATCTATCAGATCCTGTAAGCATATATATGAATCATGAATCAAGTTGTCTCTAAACACTGGTCAACAAAAACACTTGTCGCGTGTAACAAGAAATTTTTTATTGGATTATGTTGAAAACAAATTTCAGTCCCATTCAATTGAATTTATTTTGAAGTAATGCTTGGAGGTGAAAACTGTAGCATTCAGGTGGTTCTACTGTAGAGACATTGTCAATGTGAAGGGTTGGTTTTTTGGCAAACTGCATGGCAGGAAACTTAACTTTCTTTCATGTTTCAAAAAAAGCCAAAATAAAGTACATTCAAGTGGTGATTTTCATTAGTTGCTTCACAAAAAGACAAAATTTATATTGTGCTTAAATGTTTATTACACACAATACATCATTTCATAAAATGATTGGATTCTTTTTTGTGTGAAACTTCTAGCTGAAAATCAGTGTATTAATTTAAAAAAATAAACCATCTTGACACGCAAGGCCTGTGGTGATATTACAATTAATGCTCGATAACAATTTTTAAACAAAAATAAAAACTTCTTTGAGAATAAATTTTGGAGCAGACATATGCCATTTAGGATATATATATTTTATGAATTTTCTGTCTTGTCTTTCGTCCAAATCGTTTTTTTATACTCCCTGTACTTAAATGGTTTCTGAGAGTAGTTCTGGGTATGCCATATCGTCGTGCTGCAGCATGTCTGGATAAGGTCCCATGTCTAACATCTGCCATAGCTGCTTGCAAGTCTTCTTCTGTCCACATCGCTCTTGTTGGCCGCCCTGGACCTGTAAGTAATATGAACTATGTTCAATGTTGCATTATTCAACAATCGATCCAACTATCCAACAAACCATAGCCGAGATTAGATACATGAAAACAAGTTAGTTAATGGCCAGCATTTTTACATAGTTTAATTTTTTTAGTCTTGGGAATAATCATGAGTGTCTTCCACCTTTTAGTAGGTATAGTACGTATGTTAGACCACACAAACGCACACACGTACTACCACAAGCTGTTAGAAACTATATTTAGTTACGAGTATATAGATAGTATTTATTTATTTAATCTTCATGCAACACAATGTACAAAGGCAGTAAACCTAATGTGGTGAAGAGACAGATAGAGAGAGAGTGGTATTTCATGTCGCAAATTCCAGAAAGAATGTGTCACTACTTCAAAAGTTTAAAAGCCATTGCATCGAAGTTATTCACAATACAAGCAGTATTACTAACCGAAGATTGTGCTATAACGCAACTCTGGACTAAGGTGACGTGACTAGCCACTTGGACTGATTAAAAAACACAGTAAAAAAAGACAATGTTTAATAAAGAACACATGACATTTACAATACTGATACACTGAATGATCTATCGCTTTGAGCTATGGATTGGAACTTGGAAGGATTTTAACATGTTCAAACAATGGTTGTTTGTCAACATCTCCACAAGTAGGGAATTCGGCAAGAATTGTCTTAATCTTATGCCTGCATTCGCAGTATCAATAGAGTTCTAAGATAAGATCTGCCGATTCGAAGAGTCAAGTTTTGGATTTTCCATTAACACCTACTTTAATCCATCGGCGTCTTGCTACTGGTAGTTCTGAGTGGCGATTGATAAATCCATTATACCAATCATTACCTGCAAGGCCCGTTTTGACGTTAAAATTATGTCTGACATCATTTTCTTCACAAAACTTGAAAGCTTGGCTGCGTATAAGTTTTGGGGTCAGAGAAAACCCACTGCCTTCTGCACAAAGGTTGAGTATTCTCTTCACGAGTTCTTTTTCTTGTTCTTCCTTCAGTATTCGATTTCGTCCTGTACGTTTTACTGTACTTCCCGTTCTTAAATGGTGGCTGAGAGCTGGTATAGAAATACCGTAATAATCTGATGCAGCTTTCTTTGTCATAGTTCCCAATTGAACTGCTGACATTGCCTCGCGAAGGTCTTGTTCAGTCCACATTGGCATTTTTGCAAGCTTTGGACCTGTAAAAAAAGTGTATATGTGTCACACAGCAGTCACGTTATTGTCACGTTGGCAATGCGTCTTAAAGGTTTAATGTATTAAGCGACCTCCAATTCGGTTCCTACACATTTACACAATACGGGTACACATACCGTAAATATCTACATCTAGGCTCCATCAATCATAACAGGATGGACGCATTGACAATAGACCTAACATTTTAGGCTCCGAAGAATAAGCGAGCTTCAATAACAATCAAGGACTGAAGTAAAACAAACAAACGAGCTTATACAAACATTCAGTAAAATGCTTTATTAAAATTTTTCCTTACGAGATATATCAACAATAGAGTGTAAATTTACTCAGAATCAGAATCAGAATTCGTTTTATTTTTTAGTCGTCGTCGAACAGGATCCATTTCTGGATGGCGTTTTATAAACCCATAATACCAGTCCAAGCCTGCAAGGCCCCTGGTGATGTTAAAAGTATGTTTCATATTGTTTTCAAGACAAAACTCAAAGGCTTGTTTGCGAATTAATTTTGAAGTGAAAGGTATGCCTGTTTTTATAACATTTTGTATCCTTTCCACAAGTTGTTTTTCTTGTACGTTATTGAAAACAGATTTTCGTCCCAATCGTTTCACCTTGCTTCCCGACTTCAAATGATACCAGAGGGTAGTCAGTGGGATTCCATATCGTTTTGATGCGAGGATTAGTTTCATTTGTTTTTCAGTAACGGCTTTCATAGCAGCTCGTAGGTCTTCTTCTGACCACTTTGCATAAGCCCTGCTACATTTAAAAGAACCTGTGTGAAAGATTTATAATTTTAATAGATAAAAAAAAATATTGGCATACCCTCACACGAAAAGACATCAATATCTAAATGGGTTTTATTGCTGTCTTTTCGTTTGAAGTTTGATTGAGTGTCGCTACACATGGGCCACATGTTACAGCCACAAACGCCGCCACGAGAAGCTAGAAGCGGACAGAAGCCACTTGTGGGCAGTGGCTGCTGCTCTTTTTAACCCATGTGCGCAGCCGTATAATTGACTCTGTCGAAGAAGATTTAAATGCGCGAAAGGCGCGTGACAGCGTTTTGTATCGGCGTTTAGTGGTCAGTGCGGGCCACAAAAAGCGAGCAGCGGCTTTTTGTAGCGTGTGGCGAGTCCATATAAAATGTATGAAACCTACAGGAAATTTGCCGGTGGCGGAGTTTTGTGTTTGTAGCTAGTGCAGTGGCCTGTGTGCATCGACCCTAAGTGAAGTGGCGTGGTTTCGGTGATAGGTTTTTGTAGAAGTACACATTTGTTGTTAAGTAATTTGAATTGGTGAATTAGAGATGTGATTATTCGAGATCGCTATGGCTACGGCTTTAAATTTTTCGTGGTAGCGTGCATTCGTTGATAAGTGTTTTGTATTAGTAAACTAACAGGGACGTGTTATTCATTGTTACACTTTTCTGAGTCATGGAACACTGGGTGTGTTCCACACTACATAACAGTTTAAATGGTGTTCTTTCTTTACTTTAACAGCCTGGTATATATAAGATAATTCATCTGCACGTAGAAATACAAGATTCACAAATATAGCAAAACACATTAATGATACAGGAATTAATAATAATATTTGGTAATGCCTAAGGGGCCTCTGCGACTTAGCTTCGGTTCCTCGTATGCCTTTTCAGTTCCAATTCTGGAAAATCGACGAAAAAGTTGAGCAATTCCCTTCATAAGACTTAGTAGGATATAATAATTATGTGGAAGGATCTTGTATAGCGATCCAAAGGTGCGACAAAAGCCTCTTAAATTACATGTAATAAAATTTGATCTTCGGCTCTTCAAATGCAGATCACTGATGTGACTCAGAAGGCTTCAGAAGACAACATTGTGGCACTCAAGATAATAAGAGCTGCCATAACAAGGGCAGAATTAAATACGTATGAGCTTATACAAACATTTATTAAAAATCTCTTATAACACAATATAATCTTGATTCGATTTTTGAGAAAATTAAAGCCGCTTTACTAAATCCGATTACGAATCTAACTCAGAATTCGTTTTACTTTTTAACCGTTGTCCAACAGGATACATCTCAGGATGTCGTTTTATAAACCCTTGATACCAATCGAAGCCTGCAAGGCCGGTGGTGATGTTAAAAGTATGATTAATATTATTTTCAATACAAAACTCAAAAGCTTGTCTGCGAATTAATTTCGAGGTGAAAGATATGCCTTTGTTTGAAAGATTTTTTATTCTTTCCACGAGTTGTTTTTCTTGTACGTTGTTGAATACTGATTTCCGTCCCAATCGCTTCACTAAGCTCCCTGACCTCAGATGACGGCACAGAGTTTGTCTTGGAATCCCATACTTTTTCGCTGCAGCGGTCTTTGACATTTGTCTCTTAGTTACAGCGCTCATGGCAGCTCGCAGGTTTTCTTCTGTCCACTTAGGACCTTTTGCATGTGTCTCATCATGCTCGTAAACTGCATGCTGTCTGTTTTTTGTTTCTCTACTTAAGTGCTGCCGCAACTCTTCTACAAAAAATAAAATATAATATTTTATTTACAACCTTTTTTTTAGTATTTGCAAAACCTTAAAGCTTGAACCTTAAACCAAAACCGTGATCTGTTAAATGTATGGAGCTATATACAACATTAGATATAGTATATGCGAAACCCTAAACACTTGTCTAGTTAAGTTTCAGTAAGTTAAATAAAGAATCTATGTACAAAATTTCAAAACTGTATTATGAAAAATCACAAAGTTATAAGTCAGTTATGGTACCTGGTTGGCGACATAAATACATGGTCACCAGGCCACCTGGGTGACTGACGGGTTTTTTTTTTGGGGGGTTTTTTAAGAACATTAGGGGCCAGCGCAGAAAATGTGCTAAATGCCCGTTATGACTTGTCGTGACCTGTGTGGTACTTAGTGTCGGTGGTGTCCAGCTTGTGATCTTCTTAAATATTTTTTGGAAAAAATTTAACATGGTGTAAAAACTATTAAAATCCATTCAGTTACTGATTCTGGAGAAACTATATTCAGGTTTAGCATATCCTAAAAATAATAATGCATAATCATCGTTACTTCATGCTCTTGTCTCATATTTCTTAGGACCGGCACAACATGACTTTTCTTCCTATCCTGTCAACAGTCACCCTGTTACTAACACCCTTTTACCTTTTTTGAAAACACTGCCACGAGTCTAACTTCACTCTGAATCTAAATCCAATATCGTTTGATTTTAATTCAAAAGGATTCATCTCTGTCGTTTTAAAACTCTTGATACTAGTCTAAAGATTGCCAAAATTCGATAGTTTTGATTTTCGAATATTCGAATATTCTTTTCAGTGTAGTTCAAATTTTGTTCGAATATTTTCAAAATATAAAACAGCGCTTAAAATATCAGCTTTTATTGAAAACTAGATTACTTTTTATAGATAAGTAAACCTAGCACAATAATTATTTATGAAAATTTAAAACAATCAATAAATTTTATTTTTTAGGGTTTGTTAGTTTTATTCCAAAGAACATTTGTGTTTCTCTAGAAAATTATGCTTTATTATGCTAGCAGTATTTATGGCAATAAGTCTTTAAGTTCGTCTATTATAAAATAAACTGATATTAAAAATAAACAAAAAATTGTCAATGGTCACTTAAAATTTTTTAATTTTTAACAAATGCGATGCATTCTAATTTGTAAATTGTAAATACTGTAACATAACACGAATAAAATCATCATTTATCTTTAAAAAATATAAGAACACTCAGTCATAAAAAACTTATGTTCTTATTTCAGGATTATACATGACCTTGTTAAAACAATTTTTAAATTTTCGAACTTTTAAGTCTTAAACTCGTTAATAATAAAAACAAAAAGTATCACAAATTTAATGGTGTCGTAATTAACCTTTCAATCGTGGAAATTACAGACACAATAGAAAGACAATAGGTGTGCGAACACCGGCGTTCGCTTGGGGTTTAATGAATTAAGACACTGCATCATATGCAATATTACACTAATAAATCAGATTCATAAATAATAATTCAGAATTAAATCACATTTACCTATTATAATGACAACTATACTGCCAACAAAGACAGACTTTAGACTAGTATTTTTTTTTAGTGTTCGAATATTTATCTACATAATCCCGCGAATCGCGCGGGATCACAATTTTGATGCGGGATTCGATTCCCTAATCAGGATCCATCTCCGGATGTCGTCTTAAAAACCCTTTATACCATTTCAAGCCTGCAAAGCCCTTAGTTATGTTAAAATTATGTTTAATATTATTTTCTAGACAAAACTCAAAGGCTTGTTTGCGAATTAGTTTCGAGGTAAAAGGCATCCCTCGGTCTGAAAGATTTCGTATTCTTTCAATGAGTTGTTTTTCTTGGACGTTGCTGAAGACAACTCTCCGTCCTATTCGTTCTTTGACTACGCTTCCTGACCTTAAATGTTTGCGAAGGGTTACTTCTGGTAGTCCATGCCATTTCGCTGCGGCTCTTTTTGTCATACGTCCCTCAGTAACAGCTGTCATAGCAGCTTGTAAGTCTTCATTTGACCACTTGGGACCTTTCGCTTGCTTCGAATCATATTTTATTAAACCTGTGTGAAAGATTTTATTTATATAACGCCGGCAAAGGATACAAAAAAATAACAATGGCTTCTTCACCTTAAAAGTTATCTTTGGCTTAGCCGGCTTATTGTTTTTTTTTAGTTTCACACCTATCTTTACCGGTAACATATAAATGGCACCATATTATTGTAGCCACCGTTAATTCAATAAGTAAAACTGTTAAACCTATTAGACCGATACATTTTAGATTGTCCAATTTATATTTATTGAGCTTTATTGTGTTTGTAAATATCTGATGACGTAAAGGTTCATAAAAAGAAGCAATTAAAGTAACATGCTGGCTATAGGCCCGTTTCAATCGCATGGCTGTAGAATTTATCTTTGGCATGTCTCATCCAGTAGCTACGAGTGACTCGATGAAGACCAGCGCTTCACCAACCCTGAAACCGCCCTCTGCACCATACGTATACAATACAGATTTTCAGACCACGTTTACCGACAATGCCATTAGCCATTATGTTATTCCCAATTCTTCTTGCTCATTCTATGAGCTACGTCGACACTTACTTTGCCGGATGACGTAATTTTGGATTAGAACATAGACTCATCTGATAATAAAGAACAGCGACTGAACTAAAACATACATGTGAACTCATTGAAACATTTATTTAAATCTTTTTGACTCTGAATTGGTCATTTACAGTATATCAAAACAGAATACTAGCGTAACTCTACTCAGAATCTGAATCAAATTTCTTTATTTTTGCAATTCGTTGTGCAGCAGGATTAATTTCTGGATGTCGTTTTAAAAACCCCCTATACCAATCAATACCAGCAAGGCCCGCGGTGATGTTAAAATTGTGTTTAATATTATTTTCTAGACAAAACTCAAAGGCTTGTTTGCGAATTAGTTTCGAGGTAAAAGGCATCCCTCGGTCTGAAAGATTTCGTATTCTTTCAATGAGTTGTTTTTCTTGGACGTTGCTGAAGACAACTCTCCGTCCTATTCGTTCTTTGACTACGCTTCCTGACCTTAAATGTTTGCGAAGGGTTGCTTCTGGTAGTCCATGCCATTTCGCTGCGGCTCTTTTTGTCATACGTCCCTCAGTAACAGCTGTCATAGCAGCTTGTAAGTCTTCATTTGACCACTTGGGACCTTTCGCTTGCTTCGAATCATATTTTATTAAACCTGTGTGAAAGATTTTATTTATATAATAACGCCGGCAAAGGATACAAAAAAATAACAATGGCTTCTTCACCTTAAAAGTTATCTTTGGCTTAGCCGGCTTATTGTTTTTTTTTAGTTTCACACCTATCTTTACCGGTAACATATAAATGGCACCATATTATTGTAGCCACCGTTAATTCAATAAGTAAAACTGTTAAACCTATTAGACCGATACATTTTAGATTGTCCAATTTATATTTATTGAGCTTTATTGTGTTTGTAAATATCTGATGACGTAAAGGTTCATAAAAAGAAGCAATTAAAGTAACATGCTGGCTATAGGCCCGTTTCAATCGCATGGCTGTAGAATTTATCTTTGGCATGTCTCATCCAGTAGCTACGAGTGACTCGATGAAGACCAGCGCTTCACCAACCCTGAAACCGCCCTCTGCACCATACGTATACAATACAGAATTTCAGACCACGTTTACCGACAATGCCATTAGCCATTATGTTATTCCCAATTCTTCTTGCTCATTCTATGAGCTGCGTCGACACTTACTTTGCCGGATGACGTAATCTCGGATTAGAACATAGACTCATCTGATAATAAAGAACAGCGACTGAACTAAAACATACATGTGAACTCATTGAAACATTTATTTAAATCTTTTTGACTCTGAATTGGTCATTTACAGGATATCACAACAGAATACTAGCGTAACTCTACTCAGAATCTGAATCAAATTTCTTTATTTTTGCAATTCGTCGTGCAGCAGGATTAATTTCTGGATGTCGTTTTAAAAACCCCCTATACCAATCAATACCAGCAAGGCCCGTGGTGATGTTAAAATTGTGTTTAATATTATTTTCTAAGCCAAACTCAAAAGCTTGCCTGCGGATTAGTTTCGAGGTAAAAGATATTCCCTTGTCTACAAGATTTTGTATTCTTTTCACGAGTTGTTTTTCTTGGACTTTGCTGAATATTGATTTTGGTCCTGTTCGTCCTTTGACTAAACTCCCCGACCTCAAATGTTTCAAGAGGGTTGTTTTTGGTATCCCATGCAGTTTCCCTGCAGCTCTCTGTGACATACGTCCCTCAGTAACGGCTATCATAGCAGCTTGTAAATCTTCTACTGACCACTTAGGAACTCTTGCATGCGTCGAACGGAATTTAATAAAATCTGCAAAAAAAGACTTCGTTTATTTAACGCCGGCTAAAGATGCAAAAAATTTAAGCTAATTGAGCTACACCTCAAAAGTAAACTGACTTTAACCAGATAATCTAAAATTTATATACACGCCTATCTTTAGCCTTAACAAATAATATACATACATAGAAGGAAATCGGATACCGGTAGCCGTCTACATAGGCCTTTGAAAATTGTAGCTTCACCAAGCCTGAGAGCGTCCTCTATAACAATATAGAGGGCTTCTAAAACTCTGCATTGCAAAGGTTACACAGACGTTTGAACACAGAATTTCGGACCATATTTACTGCAACTGTATAACGTTATTCAAAATTAAGCTCTCTGAGTTTTTACCAGTAAGTGCTATCATAGCAGCTTATGGATCTTTTTTACCCACTTAAAACTTTTAGTACCATGCTGCATGGTGTGTCATGTTGGCTACACTTAAAGTGTTGCTGTTTACCTGTTTACTGACAATGACATCAGAAATAAGACACAATTAAATAATATTTTTAATGTCATCACCATTATCATCTTCATGCTTTTGTCCCACATTACTTGGAGTCGTTAAATCACGTTTTTTTTTCTTGTACCTATTCCATACTCTCAGTCTCAACTATCATGCTATCACCGACTCCCTTTTCTTTAATTATGCTTCTTAAGGAGCATTACCTTTCACTATGCTTCTTTATTCTCCTTTCTTTGCTATTGTATAAATGTAGTTTATATTATCATATCTAATTAATATTATTTATTATTTTTGTACACTGACAGCCCAAAATCTATGTCCATTGGTTTAGTCCATCCAAAGGTTGTCCATAAGAGATTACCCTGTGCGATAAGGCCGCCCAATGTACACTTGTTTTTGTATCCTGTTCAAATCATGAGGTATTTAATAAAGTATATAATAAATAAGTAAGTCGTATAGTACAGTAGTACATAGAACTTTAGAATATGCGCGAAGATAACAACGCACTCAAAATAATACGGGCTGCTGTTACACGTAAGGTCTGAACTAAAACATACACACGAGTTTATTTAAAAATTTATTTAAGTCTTCTTGATTTTAGATTGAGTCATTGAGATATATAATACAACATTAGAGTAATTTTACTTAAGACCAGTTTGATTTTCGATACATTGTTTAGGATTTATCTCTGGATTTCGCTTTATAAACCCTTGGTACCAACAGAAGCCTGCCAGGCCCGTAGTGATGTCAAACTTGTGTTTCAAATTATTCTCTATACAAAACTCAAAGGCCTGTTTGCGAATAAATTTCGAAGTTAAAGAGAATCCTTTATTTGAAAGATTTTGTATTCTTTCCACGAGTTGTTTTTCTTGGACGTCGCTGAATACTGGTTTTTGTCCTCGTCCTTTGACGAAGCTTCCCGATCTTACATGATTGCGAAGAGATGTTCTTGGAATGCAATATCTTCTGGCTGCAGCTTTCAAATTCATGCGTCCCTCAGTAAATGCTGCCATAGCAGCCCGTAAGGCTTCTTCTGACCATTTAGGACTTTTCGCTTGCTTCGAACGTAATTTAACTGGACCTATGAATATAATAATGTCTAATGTTAGGTACCTGAATACAATATAATATTGTGGGCTACTATAAAAATAAAGGACTTAAATAAAATATTCCTACACGGTGCTTCCTTCACACAAATTCGTTCTGAAGAGGCGTCATAAATTAACAAATTAACAAACAGGGACTTAGTCAGTAAAAGTATCAAACGCCAGCGAAAGGACACCTCAAAGCAGGAGTTATTTGATGGTTCCCACTTAAAAAAAAAGATCCTGAAAAGAGCGGGCTGTAACAAAAACATATCGAGTTGGTATTTAAATATTTTTTATCTGCTTAATTATGAAGTTTTCACAATTTTATGTCACATATCAAAACATCGCGATTTGACCACAAAACGGAAATTTGTGACTATATGAATATAGAGGTTTCTATTACCTGATAAAAGTAAAATCTTGTTATTTGTATTTTAGTTTTACTATTTTAGAATTCTTATATCTGTAACTTAAACTATCCGAAACTAGCGGATAATCCTAAATCATTTCCTATCCGTAACCGAATCCGGAAATATTATTATTTTATTTGATACAGATCCTAAATTTCGTATCTATCATATCCCTGGTTTCAATATATTAAAACTGATTAAACCAAATGTTTAATTACTCTAAACTAAAATCAAATTTCCTTTTTTCTTTTACAGTTTTCAGGATTCATCTCGGGGTGTCGTTTAAGAAAATGAGCAACCCAAGTTTTACCAGCAAGGCCCGAAGTGATATTAAAATTATGTTTGATACCGTTTTCTATACAATATGTAAAGCCTTGTTGCCGAATGAACTTGATGGTGAGAGCCATCCCTCTTTTTGAAAGGTCTACCAGCCTTTTCACGAGTTGTTTTTCTTGTTCTTCATTCATTATTGTCAACCGTCCCCTTCGTTTTACATAGCTTCCTTTTTTCAAATGATCGCTGAGAGTTTGAACTGGGATTCCATGTCGAATCGCTGCTGCAGTCTGTTTCATACTTCCATTTCTTACCGCAGACATAGCAGCACGTAAGGCTTCTTCAGTCCACAAAGCACGTTTGGCACCCCTTTCACGTGTTGTACGTTTTTTGAGCTTGAAACCAAATTTAATTGGACCTGTGAGATAAACTACTTTTAATACTCAAAAACGACTTAACCAATTTTAATAATTTTGATTATGTTTTATTTAATACTAGGTTTTGCCCGCGGCTTCGCCCGCATACATAAAATATAGCCCATGACACTCAGGAATGAAGCAGCTTTCTATCATTGGAAAAAAAATCGCAATCGGACCAGTGCTTTCAGTGATTACATCCTACAAACAATAAAACAAACTTTACCTCTTTATAATATTATTTATTAAATTATATAGTGTGGATAGGGATGAAATAAAAGAAAAACAAATTGGGAAAAGCAGTTGAAAATTAAAAATTATAATCTTCTATTACCTATATAGGATCCATCATCAATGTCTTCACCAATAAACAGTGTGTTTCAAAAGGCAGCGTTAGATCATATTGTAGAATAGAATAGAATAGAATGGAATCATTTATTTCTGAGTACATGGTGCATGAAGATCTTAATATTAAACAGAATCACATATACTACCTTTACTGGTGTAGAAATATTAAATGAGTATGTAATTTACAATGCATATAGTTACAAATCATGCAATACTGAATAACATTTAAAATTAAAGCAACCAAATACAAAAAAAAAAAATACAATTAATATGGGTAACTTTACGGACCACGTTATTTTTATGCGTACATTATTAAAAATAAGATGTTATTCAATGTTAACTATTTTAAATAATGTCAAAAAAAAAACCGAAAATGTCAATGTTTATTATTAATACAATGTCAATATTTATTATGAATAAAATGTCAATATTTATAATTAGTACAATACCAATGTTTATTATTAATAAAATGTCAATATTTATTACTTCTACAATGTCAATATTTATTATTTATGCAATGTCATTGATATCACTCCAACAATATAATTGATTATTAATTATTGATTTATTATTTATTTATTTAACTATTTATGTACACACATGGAAATACAAGAAAAGAGGAAGGAAACAGAAAAAATAGTACAAAGGTGATGCTTATTTATCTTTTACTTTCATTTTATTTTATTTAAGTAATCGTGTTTTGATTTGGGTAGTCTAGGTAAGTTTTAATTAACTTGCTTGGATTGCTTAAATCAAATACGATTATCTGGGATTTTAACTTTGAATTTACGTAATGTAATCTATTTTAGGACATTTTAATTTATTTTAGGACATTTTGGTTTTATTTTATTTTAATTTAATTTATCCGTAATGTATTAATTCCAACTCTATTATAATTAGTTTGACAAAAGTATTGTAATCAAGTTTAATTTTGACATTACTTTTATTATCTAATATTTTCATAATTATTTAAAGCCATGCTCACTCATTTACGCTTAAGCTGTGGTTTTTATGCCAATATTAATTAGCAATTATGCCTATAATGAACACTCAATTATAGGCATAATTGAGTGTTCATTATAGGACCAGGTTACTTGTACCAATTTCTATTTCTTAAGTTTTTTTTATTTTGTAACACTCGGTGATCCTTAAATAAAAAAATAAATAAATGTCAATATTTTCGATTTAAAAATTCATTTACTGAATAGAAACAGTTATCCAAAAGCCAATCGAAAATTATTTTCTTGAATTTATTAGTAGGCAACACTCTAATGTATGCAGGTAGTTTATTAAAAATTTTGATTGCCATGCAATAGGAATTCCTGCTGTATAAGTGTAGTCTCTGTCTAGGTACCAGCAATTCGTTTGGATTCCTATTCTGTACTCTTTTGGAAACGTGCTCATATAATGGGAACAAGTGAGAATATTTTTTTACGAATAAACAGACTTCATAAATGTATAGACAAGGAAGTGGAAGAATTTTTAATGATTTAAATAAGGGTTTGTAGTGAGAATTACTAATATTTGTAATTCGTGCAAAACCAAAACTAAACTGATCAAATGTTTAGTCTTCTCCATATTTAACTAAGGGGCTGAGACTTGGACTTTAAAAAAGGCAGACCGCGACCGCATTGATGCCTTCGAGATGTGGTGCTGTAGGAGAATGCTTCAAATTCCCTGGACTGCTTTCAGTACAAATCGCTCTATCTTACGAGAACTGAACATCAAAATCAGACTGTCGACTACCTGCATGCGCAGAGTACTGGAGTTTTTTGGCCACATTGCTAGGAAAAATGGCCACAACCTTGAACAGCTCATCGTAACTGGCATGGTTGATGGCAAACGACCAAGAGGCCGCAGCCCAATAAGATGGGCAGATCAGGTCCGTTCCACACTGGACACCCAATTGTACGTCGCAATTCATGACGCTAAGAACCGTCACAGATGGCGAGATACCATCAATAATAAGAAGCTTATCCAACGGGAACTTCACGACCCTCAGTAATGAGGAATACGACTCGAGGAGGAGGTAACTCGTGCAAAATTGGGACGGGTCGCTAGTATCATCGTCATTTCAGCCGCAAGACGTCGGACACTGTTGGACGTAGGCCTCCACTAAGTGTCGCTATAACGAGCAGTGCTGTGCGTCTCGCATCCATCAGATTTTCCCGACCCTCACCAGGCCATGGGTCCACTTTGTAGGAGCCCTTCCAACGCTGCGTCTTCCGGTACGTGATTGTCACTCTGACACACCTTTAGTCCCTAATGACCATCTGTTCTGCGAGCAATATGCCCGAAGAATCGCTAAACTAAAGTGGCAATGGGCACGCATTTAAGTTTAGCAATTCTTCGAGCTATAACGGTAACCTTAATTCTCCTGCTGATATCTTCATCTCTGATGCGATTACGCAAGAAATCTTCGAGCAGAGCCTTTTGCATTGTCTTTTTGGTGACATTAAGCCTTCCGATGAGACAATGTGTGATCATTGGCAACACACACAGGTCATAGACTTTCGTCTTAAGAGATTGTGGTATGTTGGACAAAAAGATATCACGCAGCTTCCCTAATGCCCGCCATACACGCTAGGGTATATCTGACAGGTTTGCTGTACAGTTGAATTATACAGGTAAACCGGAGCGTGTATGTTGCACAACTGTGCAGGTTTACATACAAGCTTACCTGACATATGTAACTTCGCAGGCAAACGCTAGGGTAACGTGTATGGCTACCTTAACTTTGCCCAGCCGAGTCGGTCGCTAGTATGCAATAATATAATACCTACCTAACTAGGTAATTTAATCATAGAAAGATTTATTAGTAAAGTCAAATTCGTGGGCGATAACTTGGTTCGTATTTCCCTCACTACCTCGTACGATAGAGGTAACTGCGTCATTGATAGTAGTAACGTACAAAGTCCAACTAAATGCGGCTGGGAGTAAACTAAAGACGTAAGCGGAAATAGTATTGTTTTAGACCGTGTAAACACCTGTATATCTTTAATCGCCGATAGCCTACCAAGGTACGATGTAAATCTCGGTGATTATGAGCACGTGCATAAACGTCAATCATTTTTCAAGGCCACCGCTAAGGTTTAACAAAACTTTTTTTTTTCTCATATAAACTAGTGCTTGACTGCGATCCCACCCTCATGGTAAGAAGTGATGCAATCGCTGATGTTGATGTTTTGCAGTTGATGGCACGGTTAGCGCAGTGGTCAAGCAATTGGATACTACACTGCGTGTCATGAATTCGATTCCTGCACGGAACAAAATTTGTATAATATACAGATCCACTGTTCTAGGTCTGGGTACCCGGAGTGACTGGTAAGGTCAGGTAAAGTGATTTTCAAAAGCAGAAATATCTATTGTTAAACAAAATTCTGGTCGAAAATAAAAAGTTAGCATTTAGTTTAATGTTGTGTCCATTAAAATCCACGTAAAGAATATATTTAGCAGCAAGTCATGGCCATATTTATTTTTTCTATTTAATAGCACGTTCTCATAAAAATTTACAATCCTTGAACTACAATAGTTATGACGGCTGAAATCTAAAATGTAAAAATTTCGTGTCAAAATGTTATCGAACCTCTCCGAAATGTTCGTCCTCGTCGACGGCACTTAGGTACTGTTCCCGCGCGCCTCAAGAAGTTGTCAGTAACCGTACGGGCCCAGTAGGGTTGAAACCTACTGGGGCCAAGAGTCTGCTTCTGAAAGGAAGGCTCGGCCCTGGTATGAAAGGCAACGAAGGAACGGGATGGGTTTCTTAGTCAGTAAAAGTCTGACACAATCTCCTCTCTCTTTCTCTTTTTGTGTAAATTTAGTACCTACGTCAGAAAATAGGTCGTTTGCTGTTTTTTCTTTGATAGACTATAAATGTATATTTTGTCATTTTGTGTCTATATTCTACTGTAGTAGGAATTACTATGTAAATGTAAGTTGACGTCACTACTTAGCATTCGTACTTTGTGCCGGACTGCCGGTCGAGCGTCGCGGTCATGTGTGGGCGCAGCATTTAATATCTATAGACCTAATTGTTCTAAATTTGCATATTAATTGTGTCATACAATCTGTTCTGTATATACTTAGTAATGATATCACCCCAGTGTAAAATTATACCTCCTCTTTGCGTCGTATTCCTCAATGCTGAGGGTCGTGATCTCCCTGCTTTATCACTTTCACTCATATGATATTCCTCAATCTGTTTCTGTCCCTAGCAATGTGAATGGCATTGTAAATTGTAGAGTCAAGAGCGGTGCGTACGTATTGGGCTGCACCCACGAAGCCTTTTCCCATCTGCTTTATCAATCACGATGAGTCTTTCGACGTTGCCATCGTCTTTTCTTGCAATGTGACCGAAGTATTTGCAGTCGAAATTATACTCTTTTGGTTTCGTCCAAGAGGATGGGGAGGTGGACCGGGACGTAACACGTCGGATCAACGCAGGATGGATGAAATGGCGACAGGTCACAGGAACCACTTGTGACCCACGGATGCCCCTCAAGTTGAAGGGTAAAATCTACAATTCCGTGATAAGGCCTGTCATACTGTATGGACCAGAATGTTAGGCTGTGAAAAAGACGGATGAAAAAAGATTGCATGTAGCGGAGATGAGAATGTTAAGATGGATGTGTGGTGTGACGAGAATGGATAAAGTGAGAAATGAGTATATTAGGGGAAGTTTGAAAGTGGCGCCAGTGACTGAAAAGTTGAAAGGGAATCGTTTGTCTTGTTATGGTCATGTGAAAAGGAGGGATGAAACGCATGTTGCTAAAAAAGTTATGAGTTTACATGTGGATGGAGGGGAAGAGGAAGGTCAAAAAAAAGATAGATGGATTGTGTGAGGAGCGATATGAAAGAAAAGGGAGTTAGTGATAGCGTGACGAGTGACAGGACAGATTGGAAGGAGAAAACGTGTTGCGCCGACCCCAAATAAAACGGGACTAGGGCAGGAAGATGATGCTCATTTTTTTCATTTTACAGGTCAGTGTCAAATTATAAAGATTAAAATATGATTGGCGGGTGGGCTATGTTGTGGAAATGTCATTCTCTAAGGTAAAGCTACATTTATTACGGCCGCGAATTATATTTTAATAAACATAGAACCTGACACTATACAGCAAAATGCAAAAAACTTTAAAAAAAGTTAAATTTTGCAGGCTATCCTGGAGCATTAACCTTAAAACTATCTGGGTGCGGCATGCAATACAGACAATAATCACTATGTTTCAGACGTTAAAGAAACAGAGAAAACGAGACTGATAAAATAAATATCGAAACTGATATAATACAAAGGTGAGATCACGCGATTTGTTTCTAAAATAAAACTATACTTATACCAGAAATAAAAAAAAAAAGTTGGTAGATTTTAAGTAATTTATTAGCTAACGCCTGCTTCACCAAGCAGCTAGACTTTTATTCAGCCTCTAATCAAACAAAAATAATTACTTTATCAATAATATTACACTTTTCTTCGCTTTTACTTGCAACTTTCTGGTTTAGCCGAAATATTGCTTTTTCACGCTTTGATTTATCATTAAAAAAAAAAAAAAATTAAAATAATTTAAATTGCTCATAAAGATTTGCATTTAATCTAAGTCTTTTAATATACTGATCAGAGTAACTCGTTTCTTTTTCTCCGTCACTTGTATCAACTGGTGCAGTGGTAGGTTTACCAGAAGTTTTCTTATAATATCTAGCCGAATATTCTCTCCCTTTTTTTCTTATATGTTCCTTTTCTTTATCACTTAAATCTTTAATTCTGATTTTTTGAGCTTTAACTCTTTCAAGATTTTTTTTTCTCCACTCTTCATATTTGGTTGGATTTCGTTTTAGGCGCTCACGGAACCTTTTTTGCCTTTCCGCATTAGACATTGGTGCCATCCCTGCAATATATTTTAGTTTAAAAATAGACCGATTCAATATTGAATGTAAAAATAATTATATATACATATAAAACAAATTAAGTAATTAATGTCAACACTGGTTTACGTGTTGACATTAAAGAAACAGAGAAAACGAGACTGATAAAATAAATTTCGAAACTGATATAGGTACTTAAGACAAAAAGTTGGTAGATTTTAAGTCATTTATTGGCTAACGCCTGCTTCACCAAGCAGCTAGACTTTTATTCAGCGTCTAATCAAACAAAAATAATTACTTTTTTTTTTAACTGATATAAACTAGTGCTGGACCGCAATCCCACCTGATGGTAAACAGCGATGCAATCTTTGATGGTGAGGCGCACTAGTTTATTAAGAGCCTATTCACTCTAGCCTTGAAGACACCTAAATTATAATCGGACGGGAAGACCGCAGCAGGCAAACTGTTCCAGTCCTTCGACATACGCTGTATAAACGACGAGGCGAAACGCTTAGTCCGGCCCGTAGAGGTTTCAACAAGGGTGAATATTCGCCGTACGTCGGGTTGTCCGACGGTAGAATTGCGATGGCGGAATCAAGTCATGCAATTCCTGCGCACACTCTCCAAAATGCATCCTTAAAACACCGAAAGGCTGGCTACCCTACGCCTGTGCTCAAGGCTTTGAAGGTTGGACTTAACCAAATCTGGATCACCAATTAGCCTCTTTGCACGCCTTACCAACGAGTTCAAAGCTGCCAGGTGGCATTTTGCAGCACCAGCCCATATGTGACTGCAGTACTCCACACACGAACGAACCTGTGCTTTGTATAACATTAAAAGCTGTCCCGGTGTGAAGTACCGCCGGACCTTTGCAAGAACGCCTAGTTTCCTAGCAGCTACCTTGGCTTTGGACTCAATGATCCGCCCAAAGTTAAGGTCTGAGGGAATTTTAACCTCCAAGAGCTGAAGGCGGTCGGTGTACTCCAGGGATAAATTCTGAAAAGTAGGAGCCAAGGTGCACGGGCTCCTTTTGGCAGTGAACAAACACGCTTGTGTTTTGGCGGCGTTGAATCCCACCAGATTGGCTTCACCCCACTTGGAGACTGCCTGAAGTGAGATATTCGTTCGCTCTACCATAGCCTCTCTTTCGGACCGGATTAGCTCCTTACTAGCCCGAGCACTGGGCAGGTATCTCTCTACAACTGTGCTATCATCTGCATACCCATAGATACCGGGCACCAGCAGATCGTTGATAAGCAACAGAAAATGAGTTGCAGAAAGAACAGACCCCTGAGGAACTCCGGCATTAGTCGTCATGGGCTCTGATGAGCATCCGTCGACAACAACTCGGAGAGACCGTTCACTCAGGAATTCTTTTACCCAGTTAATCAGACCAGGGGAAATGCCGTACGCTGGAAGCTTACTCAAAAGGCTAGCGTGCCATACCCTGCCGAAGGCCTTCGAGACGTCTAAGGAAACGGCAATCGCTGCCCCATTCTTCTCGAGGGCCTCGCACCACAAGTGGGTGGCATACACCAGTAGGTCCCCAGTAGACCGCTTGCGGCGAAACCCGTACTGTCGGTCACTGAGATCGTTACCTTCCAGGTATGCCATGAGGCGCGAGTTCAATACACGCTCCATAATCTTGCAGAACATGGACAGTAAGGAGGTTACCGAAATCGGCCGATAGTTGGCAGGATCGGCACGACTGCCTTTTTTGGGCACGGGTTGCACGTTGGCAAGCTTCCAGGACTTGGGCACTATACCAGTCCTAAATGAGAGGTGATACAAGCGCGTCAATACAGGAGACAACTCGGGCGCACAAGCCTTTAGAACAATCGCTGGTATGCCATCTGGTCCACTAGCTTTATTCACGTCTAGACGACGCAGCTCTCTCAGAACTTCTCTGTTCCTCATGTGAACCTCCTGCATTGAACAGTTACAATGAGGCAGAGTCGGTGGAGCAGCATTGCTAGTGTCAAGACGAGAATTATGGGCAAAGAGAGATGCAAAGAGTCCTGCTTTCTCTCTTGCCGTATGAGCCAGTGTTCCATCAGGCTTTACCAGCGGAGGCAAAGTGGGCCGACAGAAGTTCGCCTCGACCGACTTGGCAAGGGACCAGAATGCTCTGCTACCGGACAGCTGTGCAGAGTTTTCTGGCAATATGGGTTATGCGGTCGAAGCGTGCCTTCTTTAGTGCTTTTTTGTAGGACTTGGCAGCATGGTTGAAGGGTCTCTTCTTTGAATTCAGATCCGGAGCTTTGCGGTCACGAGCGTCAACCCAGGCGAGAAATGCCGAATGCTTACGCTCTTCAGCCTGAACGCAATCGGCGTTGAACCACGGGTGAGCTGAGCCACCGATGCGTACATCGCTATAAGGGATAAAATACTCCATAGCTTGGCGTATCACATCGGTTACAGCATCCGCACAGCTCGACGGAATTTCAGAAGAGAAGCAGACCTGCTGCCAAGGATAAGATGCAAAGAAGTGTCGCATCTCATCCCAATCTGCCGACCTGTATCGCCACATTCGCCGTTCGCCACGTGAGTCGCGGTCAGGTGGGGAGAAGGACGATACAGACTTCACCAGATAGTGATCTGAAGTTCCAAGTGGTGAGGAAACTGTTACGACACATCTGTCCGGATCGGTGGTCAGCAGTAGGTCCAGACAATTGGCAGTATGACCAACTACATCAGGCACCCTCGTCGCTTGCTTAACCAACTGGGAAAGGCACAGCGACACTGCTTGAAGAAGTTTCGAGTTTCCCTCCCAGCGTGGTCGGTCCTCTGGTATGGGAAAAGCCAGTCTTGGTGGCAGGCGTTAAAATCCCCTAGAGCGACAAACTACGCATCAGGGTGCCGATGCAGAGCCTCATCGGCAGCCTCACTGAGGTGGCCAAACAGCCGAGTCGTCTCCTGGTCGCCACTGTGCGACCGGTAAACACAGGTGTAGACAATTTTGTCCACACCGGTGTCCACCAGCAACCATAAAGTTCAAAAACTGGGGTCTTCAAGGTGACGGAGACGCTGGCAGCAGATGTCATTGCAGATGTATGCACAGACCCCGGCACGCTGCAGGAAATGGTGCTCCAATGAGTAACCCGGGTAGTTGAGATACTCCGCATCAGACGGACATCTGATCTGCGTCTCCGTCAAGAAAAGTAAGTGAGGCTTGTCAGTCTCGAGGTGGTGGTGGACTGCATCGAGATTGGAGTGCAGTCCTCGTATGTTTGAGAGGTGCACATGGAACGAGAGGACGTGCATCCGCTGTACACACTTACTTTTCCTTTCATTATTTGTCATTAATTTAATTAGTGAATAGGGCTGGTGGAAGATGGTAGTTGAGCGAAGTGATGCGATGTCAAACCCAACAACAAAACCAGAATTGCTGCGCCAATGGAGGGTTCATTTGGAGACTGCGGGGACGCCCGAACCCCCCAGAAATCGCCATCGGGTCCTCTTGCCCGGTCGCCAACCGGCACGATGGGGCCACCCTGGGATTTTTCGCAGTTGGCGGGGCAGCCTTTCGTGTGTGGCTGGCCCACTACTTGTGTGTTGTTCAGACCCATCCTCCACCTTACGGCTTCACCAGATAACATGCCGGAACACGACGGATCGCTTGGCGGCATGACTTTATCTGGTGGGTGGCAACCTTTAAGCCGGCAGCCGATGCTATGGCCTACCACCGTATTTACTGCTCGTTTAGCACTACCCAGGGGACACGTGTAGGGTGATCAAGAGTCAAGTATTTACTTGACTCTTGATCACCCTACACGTGTATACCTACGGACGCGAGCAGTTCATATCCCAACTTTATCAATAATATTACACTTTTCTTCGCTTTTACTTGCAACTTTCTGGTTTAGCCGATATACAAGGTGCAGTTTTAAAACTGCACAATATTTCAGGAGGTTGTAATAAAACTCATAAATAATCATGTAAAAATACGAAACCTGGTCAATAATCAGTAATACTTGCTATTTATTTTTTTTAATTTTAACCGTTTTTCAGAATAACTCTCTAAATACACTTCTTAAAAAAACAGAATCACCCGTTGTGATTCGATTTATCGTACGTCATGTCTCTGTGTGTGTGAGGGCGTCAACCTGTACGAGGCTCCGCCCACTTATTCTACGAAATGTTAAAAACGAATAATTTAGCCTTAAATGTACCTACCTAGTTAAATTTCGATGATCATAATGTAATTTCGTTAATTAACTAATTTTTAAGCATTATTACAATGCGAAAATCTTTTAAAAGTACAAGTTGACGTTGCGTCGTTAGTTATTTACCTATCAGCTGATGAATAAGAGGTTAGGCCAAGGTCAATAAACCTTATGGTGCGTTTACTCGTGGTTTCGACGTGTAAAGGCACCATTACATATCACGTAAGCAATACCTATTCGTGTACCTGCTGCTTAACTTTGAAACTATGATTGCAAGTTAGACGGAACATAGCTTAGCCAAAATAATGTTTATTTATGTTAGCCTTAGTTTTGCTTTATTACTGATACCGTGACTGAGACGCATAATGTTAGTATGTTGTACCTACAAGATGTTGACATGCCCTCTCGGTATGATGAAAGCGAGCGCGCGCGCGCGGGATTTAGGCACTAAACAAAATGGACGACGGCGTCTAGTAAGTAGTAGGTAGGTACATACCTACCTACATGCAATCGCAGTCGGCGCGTTGTAGGTAATTCATTATCAAGGTCAGTTTTCCGTAATAATTTCGTTTTTTTGTGTGGATTAAATTGGTTGATGTAAAACATCCCTTCCTACTTTTTAACGGGTTGAGGACCGACAAAAATACCTCAAGGTAATTTGTGCTAGTTAAGTAGGTAGGTAGATAGGGTTTTTAATGATTTATCTTAACTGATAGGTAGGTATTTTTGGCATAGTTAAAAATTTTAAATCAACTGATTTACGTTAATCAAATTGATTTGGCTAATAACTTATTTACAAATGTTTTTTTTATGTTCACAAATGAAATAAATAAATTACCTAAGTAGGTACCTACTTATGTTACCTGGAGGTATTGTTCAAAGTGTCCACCTTCACAATCCAGGCAGAGTCTAGCACGACGTTGTTGATTTCCTTTTAATTTACGTAGCACAAACACATTTGTTTTCAAAGTTTCGAAAGCACTTATCACCTTTTCACGTAATTGTGTAACACTGGTGATTTCCTTTGCGTACACTAGTCTTATTTTAAAATGGACTTGGCTATTGGGAAACAGTTCTACGAACATCTCGATAGCTCGAGATACGCTGTCTCCACTGATAGCATACAAGCGGACCATCTCCGTCAATTCTACATTTGAGTATTGGTCCGTCATTTTTTAGCACTAGACACCGCGTACATAACCGTTAACCGAAGGCGAACCTGAGAGCGGAAAGTGCACGCGTATGCACACGTCGGTGACAACAATTGCACTAAAGTAAATCGATTGATCGATGGCCGCGGGGGCGTGGCTAGGGTGTGTCCGCACGGGACGATGATAGGTGCTTTATTATGAAACTATTATTGCGTGTTTGTGTGTGTGAAAGCGCGGTTATAAGGCAGGTATCAGACTGGCTGCGTTTTAACAAAGGTAGTTCACACATACCGATTTCCATAAATAAGAAAAAAAATAAAAAAAATTACCTACTCATTTTGTTATTGATTCGGGTCGAGAATCATTAACATAATTACCTCCTGAAATTTTTTGCAGCTTCAAACCTGCACCTTGTATTGCTTTTTCACGCTTTGATTTATCTTTGTTTATTGGTGTAACGCTTTTATTTTGTATTTTAACATTACTGGATTTTTTGTATTTAATTTCGGGTTAAAAAATTAAAATAATTTAATTTGCTCATAAAGATTTGCATTTAATCTAAGTCTATTAATATACTGACCAGAGCGACTCGTTTCTTTTTCTCCATCACTTGTATCAACTGGTGCAGTGGTAGGTTTACCAGAAGTTTTCTTATGATATCTAGCCGAATATTCTCTCCCTTTTTTTCTCCACTCTTCATATTTGATTGGATTTTGTTTTAGGCGCTCACGGAACCTTTTTTGCCTTTCCGCATTAGACATTGGTGCCATCCCTGCAATATATTTTAGTTTAAAAATAGACCGATTCAATATTGAATGTAAAAATTATTATATATACATATAAAACAAATTAAGTAATTAATGTCAACACTGGTTTACGTGTTGACATTAAAGAAACAGAGAAAACGAGACTGATAAAATAAATTTCGAAACTGATATACTTAAGACAAAAAGTTGGTAGATTTTAAGTCATTTATTGGCTAACGCCTGCTTCACTAAGCAGCTAGACTTTTATTCAGCGTCTAATCAAACAAAAATAATTACTTTTTTTTTAAATTGATATAAACTAGTGCTGGACCGCGATCCCACCTGATGGTAAGCAGCGATGCAATCTTTGATGGTGAGGCGCACTGGTTTATTAAGAGCCTATTCACTCTAGCCTTGAAGACACCCAAATTATAATCGGACGGGAAGACCGCAGCATGGCAAACTGTTCCAGTCCTTCGACATACGCTGTATAAACGACGAGGCGAAACGCTTAGTCCGGACCGTAGAGGTTTCAACAACGTAAGGGTGAATATTCGCCGTACGTCGGGTTGTCCGATGGTAGAATTGCGATGGCGGAATCAAGTCATGCAATTCCTGCGCACACTCTCCAAAATGCATCCTGTAAAACACCGAAAGGCTGGCTACCCTACACCTGTGCTCAAGGCTTTGAAGGTTGGACTTAACCAAATCTGGATCACCAATTAGCCTCTTTGCACGCCTTTCCACCGAGCCCAAAGCTGCCAGGTGGCATTTTGCAGCACCAGCCCATATGTGACTGCAGTACTCCACACACGAACGGACCTGTGCTTTGTATAACATTAAAAGCTGACCCGGTGTGAAGTACCGCCGGACCTTTGCAAGAACGCCTAGTTTCCTAGCAGCTACCTTCGCTTTGGACTCAATGAACCGCCCAAAGTTAAGGTCTGAGGGAATTTCAACCCCCAAGAGCTGAAGGCGGTCGGTGTACTCCTGGGAAAAATTCTGAAAAGTAGGAGCCAAGGTGCACGGGCTCCTTTTGGTGGTGAACAGACACGCTTGTGTTTTGGCGGCGTTGAATCCCACCAGATTGGCTTCACCCCACTTGGAGACTGCCTGAAGTGAGATATTCATTCGCTCTACCATAGCCTCTCTCTCGGACCGGATTAGCTCCTTACTAGCCCGAGCACTGGGCAGGTATCTCTCTACACTCATCGCGAAGCCAGGGCGCCCTGCGGACTCTCCGTCCGCGTACCCGCCCATTGTGCTGCTCGACGAGGTGGGCAAGCTCTTTGAAAGAGTCATTGCAAACCGCCTCGTCGGGCGCCTAACACGGGTGGGGACTTTCGGACGGACAGTTCGGCTTTCGCAGGATGCGCTCTACGGTGGACGCCATCATGCGCGTGCGAGCCCTCACGACGGGGGCTGCGGTGTCCCGGGGCAGGTGTGTCGTGGCAGTGTCCTTGGACATTGCCAACGCGTTCAACTCCCTGGCCTAGAGTACGATCCGGAGGGCACTCCGGTACCACCGGGTGCCCGAATACCTCTGTCGAGTGGTCGAGGCCTATCTGTCGGATAGATTTATAGTCTACCCCGGTCACCAGGGAGACTGGAAACGTCGAGAGATGTCGTGCGGTGTTCCGCAGGGGTCGGTACTAGGCCCACCCTTGTGGAACATCGGGTACGACTACGTGCTGCGCGGCGACTTCCCTGACGGGGTCAGCGTGGTTTGCTACGCAGACGACACGCTGGTTCTAGCGCAGGGAGAGTCGTACCAGGCGGCGGTCGCTCTAGCGACACGCGGGGTTGCGATGGTCGTTGATAGGATCCAGGAGTTGGGACTCGAGGTGGCGCTTCACAAATCCGAGGCGATGTGTTTCCACGGTCGCCGCTCTCGGAACGCGCCGCCATTGAGTTCCCAACTAACGGTAGGAGAAGTTCACATCGGTGTCGGGTCGACGATGAAGTACCTGGGACTCGTCCTCGACAGCCGGTGGAATTTCGTGGAGCATTTCCGACGTCTGGCTCCCAAACTCAACCGGGCTGGGGCTGCGCTCAAGCGGCTCCACCCAACCTTGGGGGTCCAGACGCCTCCTGCCGGAGGCTCTACGCGGGGATCGTTCGGTCCATGGCCCTCTACGGGGCGCCGATATGGGCGCCGTCGCTGAAAAAGCAACCGGCGGCCATGCTGAACGCCTGCCAGAGGGTCATGGCAATAAGGATGGTGCGGGGATACTGCACGGTCTCCCGCGAAGCGGCGAGCTTTCTGGCTGGCCTACCACCGTGGGATCTGGAGGCAACAGTCTTTGCACACATGCACGATATGCGCGTGGAGATGCAACGCCGGGGTGAAAGTCCGCTGCCGCGACAGGTCACGGCATGGCGGACAGAGCTCCGGCGGGATCTCTTGGTGAAATGGCGTCAACGACTATCGCCACTGTGCGGAACGCCCGGAGGACACGGTGGAGCACACAGTCGAGGTGTGCCCTGCTTGGGCGGAGCATCGCCGTGCCCTCGTGGGGGCGATCGGCGGCGGAGACCTCTCGCGCCGCGCCTCGGTTGAGGCCATGGTCCGGAGCGAGGAGGAGTGGCAGGCGGTCGCCGACTTCTGCGAATCAGTAATGCTCGCAAAGGAGGAGGCCGAACGCATCAGGCAACGGCGTTATCGCCGCCGCCGCCGTCGCCGGGATTCTGATCCCGATTTCCGGCCAACGTAGACGTGGGCTTGCGGACAGTGAGCAATGGGTAGCTCACTGTCTGGCCGTCCGGTAACTGTCGGACCAAGCCCAAGTCGTCGACGGCGCGCACTGTTCCCGCGCGCCTCAAGGAGTTGTCAGCAACAGCAGGGACCCAGCCGGGTCGAAGCCTACTGGGGCCAGGGTTATCCGAAAGGGCGCTCGAGCCCCGGTATGAAGGCTAGAAGGAACGGGGTGGGTCTTTAAGTCAGTAAGAGTCTGACACTATCTCCCGCTCCGCCCAAGGGCGGGGGATGTCAATGCATGATTTTTCCCACCATAAAAAAAAAGGTATCTCTCTACAACTGTGCTGTCATCTGCATACCCATAGATACCGGGCACCAGCAGATCGTTGATATGCAACAGAAAGAGAGTTGCAGAGAGAACAGACCCCTGAGGAACTCCGGCATTAGTCGTCATGGGCTCTAATGAGCATCCATCGACAACAACTCGGAGAGACCGTTCACTCAAGAAGTCTTTTACCCAGTTAATCAGACCAGGGGAAATGCCGTACGCTGGAAGCTTACTCAAAAGGCTAGCGTGCCATACCCTGTCGAAGGCCTTCGAGACGTCTAAGGAAACGGCAATCGCTGCCCCATTCTTCTCGAGGGCCTCGCACCACAAGTGGGTGGCATACACCAGTAGGTCCCCAGTAGACCGCTTGCGGCGAAACCCGTACTGTCGGTCACTGAGATCGTTACCTTCCAGGTATGCCATGAGGCGCGAGTTCAATACACGCTCCATAAACTTGCAGAGTATGGAGGTTACCGAAATCGGCCGATAGTTGGCAGGATCGGCACGACTGCCCTTTTTGGGCACGGGTTGCACGTTGGCAAGTTTCCAGGACTTGGGCACTATACCAGTCCTAAATGAGAGGCGATACAAGCGCGTCAATACAGGAGACAACTCGGGCGCCTAAGCCTTTAAAACAATCGCTGGTATGCCATCTGGTCCACTAGCTTTATTCACGTCTAGACGACGCAGCTCTCTCAGAACTTCTCTCTTCCTCATGTGAACCTCCTGCATTGAAGAGGATGCAGAGATTTGATTACAATGAGGCAGAGTCGGTGGAGCAGCATTGCTAGTGTCAAGACGAGAATTATGGGCAAAGAGAGATGCAAAGAGTCCTGCTTTCTCTCTTGCCGTATGAGCCAGTGTTCCATCAGGCTTTACCAGCGGAGGCAAAGTGGGCCGACAGAAGTTCGCCTCGATCGACTTGGCAAGGGACCAGAATGCTCTGCTACCGGACGGCTTTGCAGAGAGTTTTCTGCCAATATGGGTTATGCGGTCGAAGCGTGCCTTCTTTAGTGCTTTTTTGTAGGACTTGGCAGCATGGTTGAAGGCTCTCTTCTTTGAATTCAGATCCGGAGCTTTGCGGTCACGAGCGTCAACCCAGGCGAGAAACGCCGAATGCTTACGCTCTTCAGCTTGAACGCAATCGGCGTTGAACCACGGGTGAGCTGAGCCACCGATGCGTACATCGCTATAAGGGATAAAATACTCCATAGCTTGGCGTATCACATCGGTTACAGCATCCGCACAGCTCGACGGAATTTCAGAAGAGAAGCAGACCTGCTGCCAAGGATAAGACGCAAAGAAGTGCCGCATCTCATCCCAATCTGCCGACCTGTATCGCCACATTCGCCGTTCGCCACGTGAGTCGCGGTCAGGTGGGGAGAAGGACGATACAGACTTCACCAGATGGTGATCTGAAGTTCCAAGTGGTGAGGAAACTGTTACGACACATTTGTCCGGATCGGTGGTCAGCAGTAGGCCCAGACAATTGGCAGTATGACCAACTACATCAGGCACCCTCGTCGCTTGCTTAACCAACTGGGAGAGGCCCAGCGACACTGCAAAGTTTCGAGTTTCCCTCCCAGCGTGGTCGGTCCTCTGGTATGGGAAAAGCCAGTCTTGGTGGCAGGCGTTAAAATCCCCTGGAGCGACAAACTGCGCATCAGGGTGCCGATGCAGAGCCTCATCGGCAGCCTCACTGAGGTGGCCAAACAGCCGAGTCGTCTCCTGGTCGCCACTGTGCGGCCGGTAAACACAGGTGTAGAAAATTTTGTCTACACCGGTGTCCACCAGCAACCATAAAGTTGAAATTCTGGGGTCTTCAAGGTGACGGAGACGTTGGCAGCAGATGTCATTGCGGACGTATACACAGACCCCGGCACGTTGCAGGAAATGGTGCTCCAATGAGTATCTCGGGTGGTCGAGATACGCCGCATCAGACGGACATCTGATCTGCGTCTCCGTCAAGAAAAGTAAGTGGGGCTTGTCAGTCTCGAGGTGGTGGTGGACTGCATCGAGATTGGAGTGCAGTCCTCGTATGTTTGAGAGGTGCACATAGAACGAGAGGACGTGCATCCGCTGTACACACTTACTTTTCCTTTTATTATTTGTCATTAATTTAATTAGTGAATAGGGCTGGTGGAAGATGGTAGTTGAGCGAGGTGACGCAATGTCAAACCCAACAACACAACCAGAATTGCTGCGCCAATGGAGGGTTGATTTGGAGACTGCGGGGACGCCCGAACCCCCCCAGAGATCGCCATCGGGTCTTCTCGCCCGTTCGCCAACCGGCACGATGGGGCCACCCTGGGATTTTTCGCAGTTGGCAGGGCAGCCTTTCGTGTGTGGCTTGCACACTACTTGGGCCTCTAACTATCTGCGGTCGGCCAGCGGAGCACCGTGCTTCGGATCCCGCTACCCTCCATGATCAAACCTCCGACACAACAGCAACTGGTGCACCATACCCGGCGTACATCGCAACACAACTGTTCAGACCCATCCTCCACCTTACGGCTTCACCAGATAACTTGCCGGAACACGACGGATCGCTTGGCGGCATGACTTTATCTGGTGGGTGGCAACCTTTAAGCCGGCAGCCGATGCTATGGCCTACCACCGTATTTACTGCTCGTTTAGCACTACCCAGGGGACACGTGTAGGGTGATCAAGAGTCAAGTATTTACCCCACCCTACACGTGTATACCTACGGACGCGAGCAGTTCTGCTCAGTGCAACTTTCTGGTTTAGCCGATATATTGCTTTTTCACGCTTTGATTTATCTTTGTTTATTGGTCTAACGCTTTTATTTTGTATTTTAACATTACTGGATTTTTTGTATTTAATTTCGGGTTAAAAAATTAAAATAATTTAAATTGCTCATAAAGATTTGCATTTAATCTAAGTCTATTAATATACTGACCAGAGCGACTCGTTTCTTTTTCTCCATCACTTGTATCAACTGGTGCAGTGGTAGGTTTACCAGAAGTTTTCTTATGATATCTAGCCGAATATTCTCTCCCTTTTTTTCTCCACTCTTCATATTTGGTTGGATTTTGTTTTAGGCGCTCACGGTACCTTTTTTGCCTTTCCGCATTAGACAGTGGTGCCATCCCTGCAATATATTTTAGTTTAGAAATACACCGATTCAATGTTGAATGTAAAAATCATTATATATACATATAAAACAAATTAAGTAATTAATGTCAACACTGGTTTACGTGTTGACATTAACTTCTCAAACCCCAAGCGTTCATGTTACTTTATTTGTTTATAATAACCGGACACTATACTGCAAATTGCAAAAAACTTTAAAAAAAGTTTAATTTTGCAGGCTATCCTGGAGCATTAACATTAAAACTATCTGGGTGCGGCATGCAATAAAGACAATAATCACTATGTTTCAGAAGTTAACGAAACAGAGAAAACGAGACTGATAAAATAAATATCGAAACTGATATAATACAAAGGTGAGATCACGCGATTTATTTCTAAAATAAATCTATACCTATATAGACCAGGGTCGATAATTTTTAAAACCAAAAAAAATAATAGTAGGATGAAACCCATTAGAAAAGGAGGAGAATATTATAAAAATGAAAGGAAAAATAATTTACGGGCGATCTGAGGTCGGGAAGGGGATGGGGGTGAGTTTTTAAGGGTAAAAAACGGTTTTTCTCGATTTCCGGCAAAACTAAAAGTCCTATGAAAAAAGTCAAAAGGCAAAGTTGTAGGTAATAAAAAGATCTAAAACTTTTGCATTTACACTTTTTTCACATAACCTCAAAATTTATGTGAAAAATTCAAAAAACCAAGTTTTTGGTTTTTTATTTTTATCTTTTTAAAAAATAAAAAGTTTTTCACGAAATTTGGTGAAAACTTACCTTTTTATGTCCCAAATATGCTGTAATTTATTTGATTAGAAATATTTATTTTTTCACCTTATTTTGAATTAATATCGAAAAAGCACCCTAATTTTCAATCGAAAAATCACCCGTCAAAATATCAGCTTTTTTCAAAAAGTTGGTATGTTTTCTGTTCGTTGAAATCTCTACTTTCCGATGGTGAATAAAAATATATATGTTACCGTAGCAAATCTTCTCAGAAAATGCAAAAAAATCGAAAAAAACTCGAATTCGAAAAATTTTTTTCAATTATTATATACAATTTTGAGCTATTTATTAAAATTTACACTTTAATTACTCGAAAAACGTAAGATTACATGTTACATTGATAAAAAAAAAATTGCAAATCAAAATATACTACTATAATTAACAAACAAATAAGTTAATAAAATTAATATTCAATAAGACATCTACAATATTTGGAGAAAGTAGTCGAATCTTCTTTAAATTATATGCGTAGATGCCTATTTATAACTATTTTTAGATAACTTATATACCTGAGTGACCTACGAAAAATTTTAGCCCATCAAAAGGTATTTCATAGAGAAGTGGGGAAGGGGCTAGGCGGGTCTGGGTCTTACTACGTACATACCTACTATTTCTTAGCAGCTGTAACAACCGTTAGCCTAGCCAGTACCTATTCGAAATACAGTACAGTATACAACATCGTTTATAAAAATACACGTGCATGCTGAGTTTCTTTAATATAATTGTGACAAGTTTACTTAAAAAAAACTAACGAGATTAAAAAATAATAATCTCCTTTATTTTGCACAAACAAATTTAGTTACTCCCATGAAAAAAAATATTCAAAATACAAAAAAAATATATTAAAAATCTATAATAAATATATATTTATATATTTTTTTATATTCTTAGCTATGTTTTTTATGTCTTTTAAGATATATTTTGAATGTATCTAAAATATATTTGAAATGTATAAAATATATATGCAAATCGGCCAAAAGTTAGTTATTAAAAATATATTTACGATAGATATTTTATATATATTTATTATAGATTTTTAATATATTTTTTTTGTATTTTGAATATTTTTTTTCATGGGAGTAACTAAATTTGTTTGTGCAAAATAAAGGAGATTATTATTTTTTAATCTCGTTAGTTTTTTTTAAGTAAACTTGTCACAATTATATTAAAGAAACTCAGCATGCACGTGTATTTTTATAAACGATGTTGTATACTGTACTGTATTTCGAATAGGTACTGGCTAGGCTAACGGTTGTTACAGCTGCTAAGAAATAGTAGGTATGTACGTAGTAAGACCCAGACCCGCCTAGCCCCTTCCCCACTTCTCTATGAAATACCTTTTGATGGGCTAAAATTTTTCGTAGGTCACTCAGGTATATAAGTTATCTAAAAATAGTTATAAATAGGCATCTACGCATATAATTTAAAGAAGATTCGACTACTTTCTCCAAATATTGTAGATGTCTTATTGAATATTAATTTTATTAACTTATTTGTTTGTTAATTATAGTAGTATATTTTGATTTGCAATTTTTTTTTTATCAATGTAACATGTAATCTTACGTTTTTCGAGTAATTAAAGTGTAAATTTTAATAAATAGCTCAAAATTGTATATAATAATTGAAAAAAATTTTTCGAATTCGAGTTTTTTTCGATTTTTTGCATTTTCTGAGAAGATTTGCTACGGTAACATATATATTTTTATTCACCATCGGAAAGTAGAGATTTCAACGAACAGAAAACATACCAACTTTTTGAAAAAAGCTGATATTTTGACGGGTGATTTTTCGATTGAAAATTAGGGTGCTTTTTCGATATTAATTCAAAATAAGGTGAAAAAATAAATATTTCTAATCAAATAAATTACAGCGTATTTGGGACATAAAAAGGTAAGTTTTCACCAAATTTCGTGAAAAACTTTTTATTTTTTAAAAAGATAAAAATAAAAAACCAAAAACTTGGTTTTTTGAATTTTTCACATAAATTTTGAGGTTATGTGAAAAAAGTGTAAATGCAAAAGTTTTAGATCTTTTTATTACCTACAACTTTGCCTTTTGACTTTTTTCCATAGGACTTTTAGTTTTGCCGGAAATCGAGAAAAACCGTTTTTTACCCTTAAAAACTCACCCCCATCCCTTCCCGACCTCAGATCGCCCGTAAATTATTTTTTCTTTCATTTTTATAATATTCTCCTCCTTTTCTAATGGGTTTCATCCTACTATTATTTTTTTTCACTTTTTATTATTTTTAAAGGCTTCTACCCTGGTCTAATACCAGAAATCAGAAATCAAAAACGTTTATTTCAAATAGACCACTTACAGGCACTTTTGAATTGTCAAAATGTCGGTCAGTCAAACAAGTGAAGCTAAATTGCACGTTCCAAAGAGTAGGTCTCTATGGAGAAGAACGTGCAAGAAACTCCATGGACACTCTTTTAAATCGTATTGAGTTACATTAATCATCGTTACATATTTCTTTTTTGCTTCTATTATGTGAACACAATGAAGATAAGCAATAAAAATTAAATAATAATGGTAACAATAAAAATAGAAATTGAATAAGTCACTGGCAGCTAAGAGATGACCAGTCTCAACTGACGGCGCCCGTTCACGAGCATGACGCGTCCATCAGCCCCACTCAGCTCAACCATTTTGAAGGGAGCCAAATGACCCAATAACACGTGCCACCATCAGCGAGACATTTTAGTGAGCATGACAATCTCTTAGCTGCCATGCTCGTAGTGTCAAACAAGTTGTAACCAAATAAAAATGCTCCATGGTACTTCACATTCACAAAATTCGAAAAAAAGTACTTCTACATTATATAATGCTATTTTTTCCAAATGTAACAGGTAATAAATCATAAGTTCTATTGAAATAAACAAATAAAATTTAAAAAAAAAAAAACCGAAAACAACAATAGGAAAAGGCCAGCAGCAACTCTTCCAATATATATAATTAAATTTTTTTTAAAAATAAAAAATACGGCTAATTAGTAGTTAAAAATGACTGTGACTGTGGAGCAGGACGGCATTTTGCCAAGCATTTTTATCGAATAGATAATCTTCCAATTTATAATATGCTTGTCTACATAGCGTGCGTTTTATGCATGTTTTAAATTTTGACTCGTTTAATTGGAGATTTTCAAGTGGAATTTTATTATAAAATTTTACATAGTACCCCATAAAAGAACTAGATACTTTAGCCAATCTGAATCGAGGTTGATCTAACTTGTCTTTATTTCTAGTATTAAAATTGTGCCTGTCACTTATTTTAGTAAAAAGATGAATATTTTTCCTGACATACATAATATTTTCATAAATGTATTGACAAGGAACCGTCATGATGTTTATATCTTCAAATACATAGTATAATACCATAAATAAAAGGAAAAAGTTGGTAGATGTTAAGTAATTTATTAGAGCTAACGCCTGCTCCACCAAGCAGCTAGACTTTTATTCAGCCTCTAATCAAACAAAAAAAAATTAGTTTATCAATAATATTCACTTCAACTTCAACACTTTTCTTCGCTCATACTTGCAACTTTCTGGTTTAGCAAATATATTGTTTTTTCACGCTTTGATTCGGTTTAACGCTTATTTTTAGTATTTTAACATAACTTTACATTTTTTTTTGCGTTTAATTTCGGGTTAAAAAAATTAAATTACATTAAATTGCTCATAAAGATTTGCATTTAATCTAAGTCTTTTAATATACTGATCAGAGTGACTCGTTTCTTTTTCTCCGTCACTTGTATCAACTGGTGCAGTGGTAGGTTTACCAGAAATTTTCTTATAATATCTAGCCGAATATTCTCTCCCTTTTTTTCTTACATGTTCCTTTTCTTAATCACTTAAATCTTTTATTCTGATTTTTCGAGCCTTAACTCTTTCAAGATTTTTTTTTCTCCACTCTTCATATTTGGTTGGATTTTGTTTTAGGCGCTCACGGTACCTTTTTTGCCTTTCCGCATTAGACATTGGTGCCATCCCTGGAATTTATTTAAGTTTAAAAATAGACCGATTCAATATTGAATGTAAAAATTATTATATATACAGGGTTAATTGTAAAACACTAGCAACCTCTAGGACTATGTTAAGAACATCATAAACAACCACTTTTGTTCTATGACTTATATAAATGTGTCATATTTTAGTTCATCAGATTTTCATATCAAAATAAAAATATTCAAATTGAATGTTCTAAATATTACGAAGTTTATGCGAAGCAAGCGATAGTACAATAGTGGAGGGTAGTTGAACATGAACTTGACCTATTTACGGGCGACCCTCAGTAGTCGGCCGGTCGCGATGCGCTTGCGTCGCGTCATACGTGTTCTTGTAGCGAAATTCGGCAGTGCGGACGTGATTATCTTTACATGATGGTGTATCAATATTCTAATAACGGAAATGGTGCAAATGCTTGCTAGGTGTGGTGACAATGTTTCGAACAGTGCGCGGGACTATTATTACGAGAACAGTGCGTAGGAGCCGTAAGTAGATACAGAGTTAGAATATGTGTTAGATAGAACAACGAAATCTTGAAGGTTTGTTTTTAGTAAGTATATTAAGTGTTATGTTTTGTAAAAAGTCATAGAACAAAAGTTGTTCTTTATGATGTTAGTGATACAGTCCTGCGAGGTTGTTAGTGTTTTACAAATAACCCTGTATATATATAAAACAAATTAAGTAATTAATGTCAACATTGGTTTACGTGTTGATATTAATTACTATAATAATAATCGTAATACGTACTATGTGTAATATGTACATAATAAGTACGAATAAAATAATAATCGTAATCACGATTATTAAAACAATCGTTAATTTGATCACGCAACTTAATAGTAGATTTTTGCACCGAGCAGAAAGTAATTTTCTCAAGCCGAGCTTTACATAGGAGTCCGAGCGTGAGCTCTAAAAACACGAGTGCAACAAGAAGTCACACCTTCCGAGGTAATAATAAGAATAATAATAAAATTTTTGAAGAAAAAGAGGTTACAGGGTGTGAGTATTGCTATAACACTTTGTTTTCATTCATTAATTAACATAATAAATATGAATTTCCGAAAACTTCTTGCACTAGTGCAAGAAGTCCTTGCCTAGGCGAGGCTTGTCCCGCAGGAACCTTACAAGTTTTCTTTGGAGTTACAAATCATAACTATGTATGCGCATAATAACAAGGTGAAACAGAGTCTATTAAACCTGATATTGCAAAGATACTAATTAGAGTAGATACAAGCTAAATTATTGACCTTAAAAGGATTTTTATACATAACAAATTACTAATATTATAGAATATAGAAAACTTAGAACTAATAGCATTTAATGCCTGTTATTTATTTAAAACTTTGAGATCATTTCTTAATATAACAACTGTTTTAAGTTCTGTGCTATCATACGTCCAATCAATCAAGTCTTTGGTTATTTTAGTTTTTAGGTACATCCATCCATCTACACTTCCATCCATTTATACATACAGTCATCCATACATCCATCCATACGTCCATCCGCACATCATCATCATCATCATTTCAGCCGATAGACGTCCACAGTTGGATACAGGCCTCACCCAAGTGTCGATCACATATCGATCCATCTAAATACAGAACCTTAGTTAAAAATTGTTAGGAACTAAATTAATCGTACATTTTTAATCATTATTAACAATTAATGATTACGATTAATAATCGTTGATTTGATGATTAAGAATTTTAATGGTAAAAGTCACGATTACCTAACTTTTTTATCGTTAATCAGATTAACTTTTTGCCAATACTGACTGGTAAACGCAGCCTTATTTTTACCTCAGTTTCGTTCCTTAACGAAATAACAACGAAATTGATCAGAACATCTGAAATATTTTAATCCTTTTAAAATATTTCAGATCATATAAATTACTTTTTATGATTAAATTTTACAAAATTCAACTGAACTTGCAATAAATTAACTATTGTTATAATAAGATGTTATAAATAGATGTTTACGGTGTTTATTATGAGGTATATTATCGTAAAATAAATGTTGGTTGCACATTGTTTATACAGGTTCTTGACCGAAAGAATTATAAAACTATAGAACATGAACACAATCAAAAGTTACATGTTTTATTTAACTTATTAAAATAAAAAAATATTTAAAAAAAACCTGACTGCGTAAAAAAATACTTTAAATAAAAACTGAAAAGAATAATAAACAAGTTCAGTCCACAGTTCAGCAACAGTCGGGACCCACATTCGATAGATGATCGATTTTAGTCTAGATTATTTTAATGGGTCCCGACTGTTACTGAACTGTGGACTGCACTTGTTTATTATTCTTTTCAGTTTTTATTTAAAGTATTTTTTTACGCAGTCGGGATTTTTTTATTTTACACTTTTTAGTTACAATTATAATATCACTATTCGCTATATTTTAGACGTAAAATCACTATAAAGTTCAAATACCGACCTAGGCATTCGCCTCAGTACAAAATAAATAACATACGATTTCCTGTTGTACTTTTTTTTTAATATGATCATGACATACCATTTTGAAATCCTCATAAAAAGCCCTTTAATTTGATGCCCGTATTGCAGAATAATTTTGTTTTTTTTTTTCACTCTAACATATAGCATCTCACAGTCGAGATGTTATTTTTTTTTAACGTCACCTATCTAAGAACACCTGGATTATCAAGACGAATCTAACGATATGTTAATTATAAAAATCTGTTCAGCGGTTTGGAAGATATGAGGTAATAAAGAATATTACGTACATACAAGATACGCGCGAAAAACATAACCTTCTTGCAGTCGGGTAAAAAAAAAACAATAAGAAGAAATGTTTTACTCTACCCTAAAAAAATTAAAAAAAAAAGTGGGTGTCGCCACTGTGCGGAACGCCCGGAGGACACGATGGAGCATACAGTAGAGGTGTGCCCCGCTTGGGTAGAGCATCGCCGTGCCCTCGTGAGGGCGATCGGCGGCGGCGATCTCTCGCGCCGGGCCTTGCTACAGGCCATGGTCCGGAGCAAGGAGGAGTGGCAGGCGATCGTCTCCTTCTGCGAAGCAGTAATGCTAGCAAAGGAGGAGGCCGACCTCATCAAGCAACGGCGGCGCTCACAGCGCCTGAGCCGCCGCCGGGTTTCCGATCCCGATATCCGGCCACCGTAAGCGCGGGCTTGCGGACAGTGAGCAATGGGTAGCTCGCTGTCCGGCCGTCCGGTAACTGTCCGGACTAAGCCCAAGTCGTCGACGGCGCGCACTGTTCCCGCACGCCTCAAGGAGCTGTCAGCAACAACAGGGGCCCAGCTGGGTCGAAGCCTACAGGGGCCAGGGTTAGTTCGAAAGATAGCTCAGCCCCGGTACGAAAGGCAACGAAGGAACAGGAGTGGGTTTTTAGTCAGTAAAAGTCTGACACTATCTACCGCTCCGCCCAAGAGCGGGGGTTGTCACTAGATGATTTTCCCACCGCGAAAAAAAAAAGCATCAAAATTGGTTATTAAATGAAGCAGCAATTAGAATTCCAAATATTGGTTGGAGGAAAAGTGGAAAACACTGGCAACCTCTCAGGACTGTGTTACCTAACATCATAAACAACAACTTTTGTTCCACGACTTTAAAAAAAATATCATTATTTTAGTTCATCAGATTTTCATATACAAACAAAAAATTAAATTGAACGTTCTAAATATTACGAAGTCTATGTAAAGCAAGCAATAGTACAATAGCGGAGGGGAGCGGGGAACATGCGGCGGGTGTGCTTGCTGCACTTGCGTCACGTCATATAGACGTAGGTAGATATAGCAAAATACAGAGTTGATTGAAATGTATTATATAGAATTATAGGACAACGAAATCTTGAAGTTTTGTTTTTGTAAATGAATTGTTTTGTAAAAAATCACAGAACAAAAGTTGTTGTATATGATTATTATTCCTTTTTTTTTATGGTGGTAAAAAATCATCCAATGACAACCCCCGCTCTTGAGCGGAGCGGGAGATAGTGTCAGACTCTTACTGACTAAAAGACTCACCCCGTTCCTTCTAGCCTTCATACCGGGGCTAGAGCTGTCTTTCGAAACTAACCCTGAACCCAGTAGGCTTCGACCCAGCTGGGTCCCTGCTGTTGCTGACAACTCCTTGAGGCGCGCAGGAATAGTAATATGGTCCTAAAAGGTTGTTATTGTTTTATAAATAACCCTGTAAAAATAGTTCTATCTTATGTAAGGAATCACCTGCTAGTCGATACATAAACATTATTATCACCATCAAGTATATTTACATTCCGCCATTGTGTGCTGATAGCGATAAAAATATAATCTTCTATCGTAATAGTTGAACTTCGGACGGTAACTGAGGTCCAAGGACGCACATTTTACGTCAATATTACCTTGAACTTTGTACAAAAATAAACGCCATTCTTACGATATAATAATATGAGAGATTATCATTGAAAAGAGTGTCCATGGAGTTTCTTACACATTCTTGTCCATAGAGATCTACGCTTTGGTATGTGCAATTAGCATCATTTTTTCTGACTGACTGACGTTTTGACATTTCAAAAGTGCCTTCACCTATTCTTACATACATAGACCCCCACTTCAGTGAAGAGAGAACCCAACTGCGTTTACGCATACACTTGTGCACTTCAATATTATCTCGGTTAGACAGACTTTCGGTCATCAAATTCCCCGCAGTATCGTATTTTGATAACAAAACTGTCACTATCAAAATATTGCATTGAATTAGAGCATATCAAAATGGAAACTCCAAGTTATATATCAATCGAAGTTCAAAAGATCGAGTGATAAAAATAGTGCTTGAAATATAAAAGAAGCATTTTAGTCAAAAGAATCGTGTGTTTCGTACTGCAATCTACTTATTAACATTGAATAGATCAACCTCTTTATTTTGTTTTTTACATTAAAAAAAAATGTTATTTCAGGGAAACATGACACTGTGAGTCCGTGACTATGACGCACGGTTACAAAACTCTATTTGGCAGAATTTTGTGTTAATGTGACAATTGGGATTTCCACTACATATATATTAACAGCTTTAGAACAAGAGCTTCTTTGTGCGGCGTCTCTACGCAGACTATGACCCACCTTCCATCTCCTTCCATCTTGCGTCACGTGCCCTGTAACCAGCCCCCCCTTACCAAGTTACAACCGTTTCTCTTGCGTCGATCGCCTCGAGTTGGCTACGCCTTCGATTCTTTTGTTCTGACCACATGACTGAGCGTTGAAATGACGTCATTTCCGTACAATTGAAGTTTTCGACTAGCGTTAACGATTGCAGATTATCAACTTGGCTAGGGTTTATTGTTCACCTAGGGATCTAATGACTGCGTCAGCGGACGGCATTGCCATGGCTGAATGCTGGACCAGGCAAGAAATTTAATGGAAAAAATAAATTGCCAACCCTAAGACGAAGACTATCGAGAACTAAATTCTTAGTACCTCATTTAAATTTGCCTTTACTTTTATTTAACTATTTACTCCATTAGGGATCCATTAGCCCCACAAAGGCGAGCAAAAAAGTAGTACGGGAGTACTACTTTTTTGCTCGTCTTGGTGGCAGGCATTCTTTTCTCGAAACAGTTCAGGCCATTTTCGACCCCCTATAACTTCTTTGTGTATAAAACTAGAAGGCTGAATTTATATATAAATACATTGAATTGGCAATCTATACTAAACTAGCTTTTGCACACGCGGCTTCGCTCCCGCTCTTCCCTACTCCACCCTACTATATACCCTACTCTACCCTACCCTATCCTACTCTACACTTCACTACTATACCCTACTCTACCCTACCAAACTTCACATAAACCATCTACTAAATAGTCCGAACAAAGCCTAAATATTTGGTTTGGATAGGTGAGCCCGTTCTTGAGTTATAAAATTACAACGAAAATTGGCATTGGTTTTTATATATTTAGATAATCTAATTTTATATAATACGACTGCCAAGTTAATATATTTAAAACATATTGATATGGTCACTATAAGATGTTGCAAAAGGTCCCTCAAGAAGGGACTGAATAATTTAACCGATTTGGTATTACATGGATCTCACAACTTTTTAAAGTAGAAGAACTGAGATTGCGTCAAAATCAAAATAATTGCTCATTTCATAAATGTTACTTTTATGTCACAATAACATAAAGGAAAACAAGGGCTGCATTCACAGTTGTAAATAAAAACAGTTTTTTTAGTCTTTTATATTTTAATAATTTATTAAACACATACACGTAGGTACATCTTAAACCTCACGTACAAGTTCGTAAGGTTTAAGCTGAGCTTTGCATTTGGGTGAGTGTGCACATAGACATACGGTTTACCGGCATAACCCGCGTACATGCGTAAATTAATACGAGTTTAAAAAAAAAAGTACTTTATTTTTTAATTTTATAGTTACAAATCGATAGTGTTTCATCATGTACCGGACCGACCCTCCACGGGATTAAAACGATGAAAATTTTGTGGTGTATATCTATACGTATTAGTCAGTATCGCTACTAAAAAGGTCCCAGAAATTTCTCTTCAAATCAACCGTAGAAACGTTATAACATTTTGATGGCTTTTTAACCATCTGTGCTAGATCCTTGGGTTTAAAATTTACTTTTATATCAGATAAAATAGTAACATTTGAAATAGATGCATTACTGACATGATAATTATTAGATTCTTCTGTATGTTCGACATCATATGAATTAGTTAAAACTTTATTGGTTGTTTTATTTTTGCCGGTATATTTTTTCTCAAGGTCTTCTTGCTCAGATTCACTTTCAGATGAAGATTCGATAACGAGTCGTTTTGCTCTTGTACGTTTAATAGGAACAGTAATTAAATTGTGACTTTTTATGGCAAAACATTGGCAAATATTAGGCTTTAAACAAAAGCAGCTTAAAATTCGATATTGAATTATATGATCTTCGTTTGGTATTACCTGGTGTATTTTTTGTGTATTTGGAACGGCCACAAATTCACAACCCTCAATTTGTTTTTCTATTTTCAAACAACAATTTTACAGTTGTAGTAGTATTGTGTTTAAGTAATTGAATCGCAGTTTCAGCATCAGGTATATCATGCCCGTATGATATTTGTTTATCTAACAACCTTTTTATTACTCCCCCAACCCCATCCGCTGCACCCTTCCCATGGGCCACTTCAAAAAAATTCCAGGTTGCAAAAATAAAACCATAAGATTCAATCATTTTGGTAAGGGCAAAGTTCTTTTTTTGCCTATATTGGCTTGACGGACCATCTGAGAAGAAATGTACAGTGTCTTTCCAAGGAAACCTACGTTTAATGTCACGCATCAGGGGCTCCAAGTGAGCCCAGATCGATTCCGGTGTGTGTTTGTTGCAGTTAGAAAATGTACAAAATGATTCGGGATCAGTTTCATCATTACATATAATGCTTGTGTGCAAGGTGATTTGTGAATGAGATGCTCCAAAATGAACTGCTTGTATTTCATTATGAAATTTGCAATTATAATTTTCTTTGAAGTCACAATGTAGCATAATTTCATTTCTCTGTAAATTCTCCTTCAATGTTTTATAAACTTTGTATTGATGTGAAATGTTGTAAATATTAATTTTAAAGCCTTTTAATTCCGTGTCAAATTTTAATAATAGAGATTCTAACGTACCTGATATTATTTGTTTAATTGTTTTTTTAGTTGATTTTTTTTCATTGTTCTTTTCATATTCTATGATTTTGACTGTCCACTCTAGCCATGACACTGTTTCATTCAACTTCTTATTCAATAAGTCATATCTGACCGATTTATTTTTTCAAACATCATAAGTTGAACACATGCACTTTTGGGAGTATAAATCACATACTGTAGACTTTATAACGGTGTCCAAAGTATCGCCGTCCTTAAAAATTTTTAGTGTTTTTAGTAATGTAAACTTGAAATCCATATTACTGTGTTATTTGCAAAGACAAGTATTTCGATTTCATAAATTTGGGATCAATACGTAAAATGGCTTGAAACGTCTGAATGTAGCGTATGATATTGGTATTCCAGTCTCCTTTACAAATTTTAACCGTAAATTTACCATTGAATCTAGCAAATATCGTTTTTGCATTTTAACTTTATTTTTCGTTTTAGTTTCGTTCTTAGCTGCAGTAGCCCTACTGACATCATCTTGATTAAAAAAAGCATAAGTTTTATGTGCTAGGTTATTTCGTTTAGTATTAACTTTTTTACATTACATCTGATTGGGTATTTAATCCCAATAGCAGACCGTAATTTGATTCTATCAACACATTCTTTTCAAATAATTTCTTTTTCTTCTTCAGTAGTGTTTAAATTAGCAACAAATGAATTGGTTTTTTATTTTGGGCTTGACACAGTAAAAACGTTTGATTCTCTGCTAAACATATTTTCCTTTTCTTCGTCTTCTTTTATGTTTTGCAAAATTTTGTATCTATATATTTTTTTCTTTCAAGCTTTATTCTCTTTGATTAATAATTCAATTTTTTTCTTCATATTTTTATTTTCTTTGGTCTTCTTTGGTATTCTTTTCGAGTTTTACCTTTTTCTACAACTTCTTGTTTACAGTCTGATTTTTGTTTTATAGTCCTCCAATATTTTCGCCTGCTTTCTTTCTCTTGATCCGATAGCTCCCCTATTTTTTTATAGAATTTTTTAGCTCTTTCTAAATTTTTTTCCTGTAGTGCTTTCCATTTTTGAGGATTATTGATTTTTAGTCGGTCTCTGTAACGTTTCTGCCTCTCTGCCGCAGAAAAAGGCATATTTTCTGTAAACAATAAAAAATACAATGTAATAACTCACAAAACAATAATTAAAAATTTCGTTATTAACGATAAAAGCAGTCTATTTTGAAGCATACGTCCTTTCACATTTAATTTTACATCACATAACAAATCACATTGCTACAAGTATTTTGAACATTTTAGAATATTATCAAACTTGTCACGCCAGAATAAGTTAATGCTAGACGTAAATAAAAAATGATTAGTAAATTACAGTCAGCTATTATAAGGCCAAACACTGAATGAAGCCCTGATGCAAAAAAAAAAAAGATTCTAAGTAAAAGAAACGGCCTGGCAAATAAAGTTGACGCATTTTTTATTTACTTTTATCAAGATGCTGTAAGTAGCTGCAACTAAAACGATAATGATATAAAAATTATGAAATTATTTATTTTATAAATTGGTTAATTATTGTTCATGTCATATTGTTTTTCTTATTTTAAGCGAATGATGGGGCCGGAGCTAACGGCTCATACACATAAACACGATACGACATCGCAACGTGCCACGATGCATGCACGACGGAAACTATCTTAAAAGAAATGGATGTATCCCCTATCATAATAAAATATGTATATTACCTATATCTGTTTCTTCTTTTCGTCTTTTTAATATTAGTAAGAGGAGAACACGTCTAATGCGGTTTATTTTCGAGATTTACCTCAACCGACCATCGTACCGTGCATCGTGGCCTTTTTCTTATAGTGCGAAAATCATCTAATGACAACCCCCGCTCTTGGGCGGAGCGGGACATAGTGTCAGACTCTTACTGACTAAAAACCCACCCCGTTCCTTCGAGCCTTCGTACCGGGGCTTGAGATAATCTTTCGAAACTAACCCTGGCCCTAGTAGGCTTTTTTTATGGTGGGAAAATCATTTAATGACAACCCCCGCTCTTGGACGGAGCGGGAGATAGTGTCAGACTTACTGACTAAAAACCCACCCCGTTCCTTCAAGCCTTCATACCGGGGCTCGAGCTTCTTTTGAAACTAACCGTGGCCCCAGTAGGCTTCGACCCTGCTGGGCCCCTGCTGTTGCTGACAACTCCTTGAGGCGCGCGGGAACAGTGCAGTTGACGACTTGGGCTCGGTCCGGACATTTACCAGACGGTCGGACAACGAGCTACCCATTGCTCGCCACACGCAAGCCCGCACCTACGGTGGTCGGAAATCGGAATCGGAATCCCGGCGGCGGCGAGAGCGCCGTTGCCTGATGCGGTTGGCCTCCTCCTTTGCTAGCATTACTGCAGTACTGCTTCGCAGAAGTCGGCGACCGCCTGCCACTCCTCCTCGCTCCGGACCATGGCCTGAACCAAGGCCCGGCGCAAGAGGTCTCCGCCGCTGATCGCCCCCACGAGAGCACGGCGATGCTCCGCCCAAGCAGGGCACACCTCGACTGTGTGCTCCACCGTGTCCTCCGGTCGTTCAGCTCAGAGGTGACACCCGCACGTGCATCGTGGCCTGATGCGACGTCGTATCGTGTTTATGTGTACGAGCCGCAAGAAAGAAATCAAAAGTAAAGGCAACACAACATTAAAATGCAAATACGATATTTCGGCCAATATTTGCCATGGAGACTGGAATCCCACATTCAGACGTACAATACAAAGTCATTTTACGTATTGATCCCAAACTGATATTAATCTCATATTAATATCAAACTGAAATACTTGTCTTGCCAACGACACAAATCAATAAGGATTTTAAGTTTGTATCACTGAAAACACTGACTGCGACCATAAAAAAAACAAGCTTCTTTTTTATTACACTATTTGTTTAATATTTTAAAAGCATGCTGTGGACATGCCCTAATCCAATTTTACGTAACGTAACATAAAAAAATGTTACATAAGTGTGACAGAAAGGAAGAAATAAGAATGTTTTTCTACAGACTAACCGCAATTCACAGAACATGATTAACTCGATCGTTGCAGCTAATTAGCGACAGAATAGCACTAACATAATAGTTTCCTGACAATAAGAAATAGTTTAAAGTTACTTACCTAACGTATTTTTTCAATGTACCTAAAATAAACCACTTTTTTGTTTTTTTTTCGACGCACACCATACACTCAACTTTTTTGCCGAGAACAAAATGGCTGCTGCCCTATGATTAGTCACCTGAGGTTCGGACTGTGACAGCTAATGTTGCCAGTATTAAAGTTTTACAAAATACCTTTTTCGCGACTAAATAATGCGTTACATAAATGAAATAACATCGATTTTATTTAAAACTATAATTTATATTTCAAATGAATTTTCAAGGATTCTACGCACATTTTACAGTGTTATTTGAGAGGATATCCAATTTTTTTTAATAATAAATATAATACTTTTGCTGGAAGTTGGACACACGTTTTTTGTAGGAAGACCAGAAGACACACCTTTAAGAATGCCGCAATATTTAAAAAACGAGGTATCAACTACCAACAATGACATTTATAATACAATATAGAAAAGGGCTTCTTTGTAATATTCAGTATTTTATTAATATTGCCCTGACGGTTTTTTAGTAGAAATTAAGGAAAGATGATGGACAAGTAAATTTTCTGAAATGAGCAATTATTTTGAATATGACCCAGTTGCAAGCCTTGGGTTTTTTTTAGTTATGTTTTTGATGGCATTTCAGTTTTCATCCCAATGTTCCACGTAATTCTTAAGCCCGTTTGCAGTAGTAACTTTTAAAATTAAACAAAACAATCGATCAACAAATTTATTGCTACAAGAAAAGCACATGTTTACTTTATGTTCCCCGCAAACAGTTTTAGAACATTTATAACACACTGTCTTACTCATCCTACGGATTGAAGAAGGACAGAAAGCACAGTATCTTCGTTTTCTATTGACATTTTTCCAGACAGCAGACGCTGATGCATTTCGAGTAGATTTGGAACAACGACGTTTTTTTCGGCACGAGGTTTCTGAGAAACGACGATCCCATGTAATTTGTACAGTATGGTCAAAATACGTCGGCCGCTCCGAAGTTGGCGTTCCGAACTAATATGCAATACGCATACGATAAATGATTCTTAAAAAGAATTATTGCGCAGAAAAAGGTTCGAAGTTCGGAGCAGTCACGATATTTGACCGGTACAACCAATAAAATACGAAATATATGCTATATTTTAAAAATTATGATGATCCATATCGGTCGGTTAAAGGAGATAAAATAAATACGCTTTGTAGACATCTGATCGAATTTTAATTAAGTATCAAATGCATCCTAAGTCGTAACACATAAAGCACTTGTCACGGCGTCCTCACCTTCCGTATGACGAGGTCTTCATCGTACATGGTAAGTTTGGGAGGTTCCTGTACCGGATTCGTGCGGAAGAAACGCCCGGGTGTCACTATTGTGTGGGACCGCCCCGAAAACACAGTGGAGCATACGGTAGAGGAGTGCCTCGCTTGGAAAGAGCACCGCCGTGTTCTCGTGGGGGCGATCGAAGAAGAATCGTTCAGTATGAATAATTTTATTCTACAATTATAATACAGGGGCCGTACCATGACGTGTTAAAATGTCAAACGTGCGAACAAGAAAAAGGGATGGCACTATCCATCCTATGTAGCGCCATTCCTTTAACTAGGTCGTCAAATGGTACGCGTTAAGAGCACGTGGTAGGGCCTCAGGTAACATTTAAAACAATCAATCTAACTTAAAATGTTTATTTTTACAAGTTTGTCCTGCATTTAGTACGGAGTTTGGATGTCTGGTTCATTGAAAACAGAATATCTTTCTGTTTTTGCAAGAAGGACACTAAGAGCATGATCTCCTTTTACTAGAAGTTTTTTAGAAGGTTGCTATTTCCCTACAATAGTATCTTCTTTTTTCTTCTGACGATATCTGTAGAAGTGAAGACATTTTGTAAGATTATTCACATACAAAATCACAATAAAAAACACTACCCACATCAATCTATTATCAAACTACCCTACCTTTTAGAATTTTCGCGCCATCTTTTTCTTTGTTCACTTAGGTCGTCAGTATATACTTTGTGCATTTTTTTTCGTTTCAGATATGTTTGTCTCCGCTTCTCTCTTTCTATTTCCATTAACTGTGGGTTGTTTTTTATTTCGTTATATCGCCGCTTTTGACACATTCTTATAGCCAGTTTTCTTTTAGCCAGGCAATCTTCATTTTGATTCAATTCTGATATCGATTTTAGAGTAGTCAATCTATTGCTTTGTCTTGTTTCATAAAATATATATTTAAGATCTAAAAATCAAAGATAAAATTCATTTTTAAATAGATCTAGGCTGTGTATAACATAATCATGACTAGGGTTATTTTTTAACCAAACATTTAAAAAACCAAACTGTCATATCACAAATTTATTGGAACTGTCACTTTCAATTCCGAGTAGGTTTTAATATTTTTTTTAATGAAATACATGATTCCCTTCCTCATTATTTATTGATTCCTGGTAAGAATACTTTTATGTACCTAGGTATTTACACACAATTCAACGAATTCTTGACGGTCAGTTATTTATACAAGACATAGTCACCTAATCAGTCACCTTAATTTAAATAGTGCGCTTATTACAACAAATCTTCAGCAATACTGAACCATGACGCTACTTTTTTTTAATAATTTAATACTTTTTAATAGATTCGAAGTTTCATGCATTATAAACTTTTTAACAACGACTTTCTTCATAGCATAGCATAGTACGACTTATAATGTTCCCACTGCTGGGACTCAGGCCTCCGCTGTAGGAGAGGCAATGGGCCGTAATGCACCACGCGGGCCCAGCGCGGGTTGGTGGATGTCACATATCTTCGAAGTTTTGGCGGTTTCCACACGACTCTTCAATGAAGTCATTTTTACTAATTTGCTACAAGTAATATTTCATCATATTAGCCAGATGTAGCGGTGTATCTTCCAGGCAAGTGTGTTTCTTTTCTTGGATTATGTCACTGCCCTAAAACATATAGTATTTTCCATAATTAACAATTATGTCCTGCTCGGAAAGTAGTGATGTTTATTTAACACAATGTCTGTTTAAAATACTCACATGCAGTGTAAGTTTGCCGGCACATTTCTTTTTTCTTCTGTTAACACATTCCCAACACTCCGATCCACTTTTATTTCTCTTTTTTAATACGAATTGGTGGTTAGTATACAAGAGAACCGTACCACCACCTCTTTTGATGAACGTTAATTGTGGTGCGTTTTGATAAGACCAGTGAGGGGCTTCTTCATCCTCGTGTGATCCTGGAAACAGTCAATTTTAAAAGTTATTTACAAAAAAAAGTCGATTTGAAAGCTTCCTTATTCATAAAATACAGTGTATATTCTATACATTGAAACGACACTTACGAACTGAGCATTTTTCGACGTTATAAAGAGTGGTCGTGAAATGGAGAGAAGTGAAAGATATTATTTTACAATATTATAATAATATATATTTACACATTTTACGAATATGTAACAACGCTTATTACGAATAGTCTGTAATCTATTTCTAATGTTTCTCGTTGCTTCGCTTGCTTAGTTCCGCTGCATCAAGCGTTTGTTGCTTGGTGGAGGGACAGGGCCGTTTGTTTCAACTTGTTCATCCACTTGTTGTTCTTCAGTATTTCTCAAGGACTCTAGAATTTCTTTCATCTATCAATGAAATTGTTGTAGATATCAACTTCTGTGTAGGAGATTTTCAGTCAAAGCATTTGGCATATTGAACTGCCTGCGTCAAACTATGGTTAATTCTCTCACTTCTTCACTCGTAGAACAGATACTAAGTCCAGTATGATGAAAAGAGTGCTGGATAGCTATTGCTGTCACCTCATCCCTGGCTTATTGCTTGCAGTATAAAATATATTACCAGAAGTTATTCCCTCAGATTCCATAAGTTTCATCAAGAATTTCTTTCTGTAGTCACTTTTCAGATTTTTTATCACGCTATGATCCATAAGTAGTGAAACACTTGTCGTGTTTGGTCGGAAAAACGTCAACGCTATATTTCGGAGATTAGATACAAGAGTGCGAGTAGAACAATTTTTAACGAGAAATAGGATTTTTCGTCCCTCTAATTCTGCATTTCATCTTCGAAATTCTTTTTTCAAGACTTGTCATCCCGGCTGATTTATTATCTTTATAGGTTAATGGAAATTGCTTGATGATTTTCAAATAACGCATATTTCTGGATTTACCTATCACCAACAGCTTTCTTTTCTCTGTGCCACTCATATTAGGCAGTAACAAGCACTGTGACACGCTTTTGGAGAGCTTTCTTCTCACACCCTTTTTTTTTTTTATGTTGGGAAAACATCATGCATTGACATCCCCCGCCCTTGGGCGGAGCGGGAGATAGTGTCAGACTCTTACTGACTAAAAGACCCACCCCGTTCCTTCTAGCCTTCATACCGGGGCTCGAGCGCCCTTTCGGATAACCCTGGCCCCAGTAGGCTTCGACCCGGCTGGGTCCCTGCTGTTGCTGACAACTCCTTGAGGCGCGCGGGAACAGTGCGCGCCGTCGACGACTTGGGCTTGGTCCGGACAGTTACCGGACGGCCGGACAGTGAGCTACCCATTGCTCACTGTCCGCAAGCCCGCGTCTACGGTGGCCGGAAATCGGGATCAGAATCCCGGCGACGGCGGCGGCGATAACGCCGTTGCCTGATGCGTTCGGCCTCCTCCTTTGCGAGCCTCACACCCTTTTCTGCTTTAATTTTTAGTATTTTATCGGGGATCAACTTTTAGAAAATTCCAGTTTCATCGGCGTCATTCGGAGCATAATTTTCTTTCAACTTCGGCCACACTCTATAAATCTAGTCGTGAGTCACATTCGTATGAACACTTTGGGCTTCTCCATTATTTTTTAAACCTTATATGGTGCCGTTGTTTGAATTTACCGAGCCATCCTTCTGATGCTTTGAAAGTAGTTATTCCTAGTTCTTTGGCAACTTTTTTCGCCTTGGCTTGTATGATCGGCCCAGAAACAGGCATATTATTCTGACGTTGGTTATTAAACCATGATAGCATCGCTTCCTCCAGGTTTTCGTATTGAGGTTTCTTTAATCTTTTAACAGTTTTCCCATCTTCCTCTGCTTGCAGAATTTTTTCTTTGTTTTTCCATATTGTAGTCACGGTTGATGGCCTAATTCCAAAGGTTCGTCCAACATCACTTTTCTTTTTACCCGCTTCTATTGAGCGTATCAATAAAACTTTTTCTTTTATACACAAAGATTTTCGTTTACTGGCCATGTCTACATTGTGAAAGTCTGTAAGTAATTGCGATAATGATAACGTGTAACAAATTGACAAAAGTGTTTGTCGGTAGTAGTCGGCGTTGCGTGCTAACTACCTACAGGTCATTGGACTCGTTCAGCTGACGTTTTTTTTAAAGAAATTAATTTCGTACATGCGTAAATTAATACGAGTTTTAAAAAAGGTACTTTATTTTTTAATTTTAACGTTACAAATCGATAGTGTTCTATGTACCGGATCGACCCTCCACGGGATTAAAACGATCACAATTTAACGGTGTATACTTATATCTATTAGATCTACCTACAATAATTAATCCCATGAATTGTAACTTAGCCTTCATCCTCTCTCCCAACTTTGCAGTGCCCGACAGGGTCCATATTGATCTTGACAATATGTTATACCATCTATGTACAATCGCGCCCATTTCTGCCAGATCACTTAAAAAAAAAATCTCTTGAATCCTGCGGCGCCGCGCCGAACACTTTAAAGTTTTCGTTTCGAATGAAAGCAAAAATGAACTTAGCAGTGGTCAGGCGGATGTGTCTTTGATGGTAACGAATGCAATAAAGTATTCATTATAATGATGTACCTGTCTGTATGTGTGTTGTCTGGTATATATCGCTGTCAACGATAAGACCGCCATTGTTACCCATAGATTTAAGTTTTTGGTATAAGTTGTGTTACTTTTTTGATGTAGGTAGGTTCACTGAAGTTTATTCTATTCTAGTCTCAAATAACTGTTTTCTGTATTTCTTTCTTTTCTTTTCTATTCCAATCTACTTAGTAGGAATCGAGCCGATTACTATTGCAATTTTTCATGTTATTGAGAAGTTCCTGATGAAAATCGAATCCGACCTTTTTCTTCATAAAAGTAAGTATGGTAAAGTAAGTACCCTAACTTTTCTCTTTGTTACACATACAAGCAGCTAGTAGTACTTCTTAGGGATCATTTTATCAATTATATGCTTCAAAGATATCCAATAAACCTTTTATGTAAGCTAAAAAAATCTTTGTAGCAGGAATCGAACCCACAGTTTCTCAATTACATAAATATCATAAATGGTGAGTTTGTGAGTGTGTTTATTTGTATGTTTGTTACTGCTTTATGCTTGAATAGATTTCGATGAAACTTACAACCGGCACGGATCTTGAGCGCTCGGCGTCAAAGTGGGGATCGCTTTGTGCATTCCATACATTGGCGAGCCAATCGTCGTCGTTATTAGATACATGCAACAAGCGCAGGGAACAAATCAGGAGTGACGACTATGACGCGATGGCACGGCGAGCCAATCACTGACATTCCCCGCCCCGCGTCTCACATCGCACCACTAAAGAGACCGAATATTTGACTTCTGCGCAACTTGAAGCCAGCGCTCAAGATCCGTGCCGATAACTACACACAGGTAGACCATGTCTTGGAAATAGCACGTAGTCGATAGTTCCATCTAGTAAAATATATTCTCTTGCCAATTTCGGACACGGTGGGTCATGTGCCGAAGGTGTCACCGTAGGTGCGGGTTTGCGGACGACGAGCAACGCGCCGTCCGGTCGTCCAGTAAGGATCGAGCACGAGTCGCCGACGGCGCGTGGCGTTCCACGCCCGCTTCAAAGATCCCGAAAACCGAAACCGAAACCGTAGGGTCCCGTAAAGGCCACGGGATTTTTTGAAACAGTTACCGCAGCCACGAAATGCAACTTAAACTAAACTGTGCTCCTCCAGTTGCCCCAACTGAAAGACCACGGTTTGACGATGTTCTTTTTTACCGACAATCGATTATCTAGTATAAAAAAATGTGCCCCACTCTGGCACGTAATCTACACTAACATAATAAAACGGTAGTTTTTTTATTAACCGACTTCGAAAAGGAGGAGGTTCTATGTTCGGCTGAATGTATGTTTTTTGTTTGTTTTTATGTTTGTTGGAGGTAATCTCTGAAAGCTCTGGTCCTATGGCGATAATTCTTGCACCGATAGAAAGCTGCTTTATTCCTGAGTGACATAGGCTATATTTTAGCCTATGTCTCTTAGGCTTTTTATATGTGTGGGCGAAGCCGCGGGCAAAAGCTATTTTAAAAATAAAGCAAATTATTACTACCCAAACTAAAGCCCTTGAATAACTGTATGTATTTTACTATCAATCTTATAAAAGAAAATTGAGAAACTGAGTTTCAAGCCTAAATACAATTTATTTACTTTGTGTATTGAGAAGACAAGTGATTTTCGAAAAAGAAAAACGTCTCATTTCCCTATATAGGGTGACTGGCAATTAGTGTACGATACTTAAACACATGATTGTGCTCATGATAACAAAAAATTTTTATTATGGGAGCAAAGCCGAATCGCGAAAAAAATATCAGCTGTTCAGTACATTAGGCAAACATAAATGTACTGAACAGCTGATTTTTTTTCCCGATTTCAGGTTTGTTCCCATAGTAAAAGTTGTTGGTTATCATGAGCACAATCACGTATTTAAGTATCGTACACTAATTACCAGTCACCCTATAGGTATATGTAGGTACTTAGTAGTAGAAGTGTTCTACTGTCCTGTTGATCGACTGTCATCATCATTATCAATATTTCATCCGAAAGACTTCCACAAATGCCAAAATAAAAAAAGTCAAAATATTTCATTTCACATAGGCCTACATGGGCACTTATAAAACGTCAGAAGCTAGTGCACAGTTGGACATAGGTCTCCCCAAGTGTCGCCGTAACGACAGATCCTGTGCGTCTCGCATCCATCGGATTCCCTCGACCCTCACCAGGCCGTCGGTCCACCTTGTGAAAGGCTTACCAACGATGTCTTCCGGTACGCGATAGCCACTCTATAACCTTTCGTCCCCATCGACCATTTGTTCTGCAAGCAATGTACCCTGCCCACTGTCACGGAACCTTTCGATCCCTGAATCTCTCATTGTCTTTCTATTGTGTCTCGAATTACGGTACCTATTCAAAAGGTGATGTTTCAGTGTTTTCCGAATCTATACATATAAATAAAATTGGAATGTCTGTTTGTAATATTGAAATAACTGCTTTTTACTACATGCATATGAATATATATACGGTACATACACCAAAATATAATTTTTTACAATTTTTGTCTGTCTGTCTGTTTGTCCGGGCTAATCTCCGTAATGGCTGGACCGATTTTGACGAGACTTTTTTTGGCAGGTAGCTGATGTAATATGGAATAACATAGGCTACTTTTATTTTAGAAAAAATAAATTTAAAATCCTGTAGACGAAGTCGCGGGCACAGCTAGTATACAATACATTAAGTGTTTACTAGAACTAGCAGGATTTCAATTCGGATGTCAACCCATGGCCTCAATAGTCTCTTCGACCCTGCTGGGCTCATACTGTGCGCGCGCGGAACACTACGCGCCGTCCACGTCTCGAGCTCGGTCCGGACGGATAGGAAGAAATATTCAGAGGTCGGAATTAGGTAGTTATTCATGTCCCTCTTTGCGTCGTATTCCTCAATGCTGAGGGTCGTGACCTCCCTGCTTCATCACTTTAATTTTTATGATGTTTTTCCATTATTCCTGTCTCTGGCGATGTGAAGGGCTTTGTATACTGTGGAATCAAGAGCGGTGCGGATCTGGTCAGACCAACGTGCTGGGCTGCGCCCGCGAGGCCTTTTTCCGTCTACTTTACCAGTCACGATTAGCCTCTCGAGGTATCCATTGTCTTTCCTTGCAATGTGACCGAAGTATTGCTGAATTTTGCGAAGACACTCGGATGACAACCGCGAGGAGATTTTTAGTTCAAGCAGAATGGATACGTTGGTCTGAAATGTCGTCCAAGGGATACGAAGCATTTTTCTCCAGCACCACATCTCAAAGGCGTCAATGCGTTTGCGATCTGCTGCTTTCAGCGTCCAAGTCTCAATGCCATAAGAGAAGATCGACAAGACCATAAGATTCATGTACATGTAGATTTTTTTTTATGACACTCAGAAATATAGCTAAAAAAAAATTCACCCTGCATTAATGCCGAGGAGGAGGAAATATATAAATTAGTTAACCACCACAGTTGATGTAGAGAAATCTTTTTCAACAAAAAATACTAATAAAAATTATATGATAATTATCTTTGTTTTATTTGTCTTATCTATATCTGAGGTTTTTATTATTATTTATTTGTAATATTGTTGGCCACACGGGATTTTTCATTAGAAATTCCGGGGTGATCCATATTAATATCAACATTTCGATGCAAGTAGGTACATGAATTACTAACTACTACTTAATTGCGACCTCTGGAGATATAATTTGTTCGCAGACTTTGTCTGTTTACTCCTAACTTTAGGTAAGTTCTTGGGATTCTGGCTTAGGTTTCACCATATTAGTAACGAGGACTGTTTGGCTGTACAGAATCTCCCCGTAAAAAGCATTACCTAATCAATTCAATGAAATGACTCGGTCATGCACGTATGCCCAAATTCCATCAATCCTTTTGTTGCTTATAGATAAGAAAACGTCACAGTATTTATCTACTAGCTTTATCAAATAACCTACCTCGATAAATTACTTTGTGTCCTTAAGGGCCTGTCCGCACAGCGGTATTTCACCGCGCGGTTTTTTTTTCGTTATTCTGTAACATATTGAATCTTATCTTATAATCTTGAAGTCTCCACACAGGCGATAAAAAAAACGCGCGATAAAAAATTCTGTGATTCTTGCAGATTTGACGCGGTGCGTTGCGGAAATAAATCCGCGTGAAATATCGCTGTGCGGACAGGCCCTTTTCACGCAGTCTTCGTAACTTATAATTAAACTAGTGACTCTCTCCTGCTTCGCACGGGTATAAAATATATTTTAACTAAGTACAGTACCTAATCTTCCTCTGTTAATATTATTGTTCTTTCCATTGGTGAAAACCAAATCAAAGTCTATTGTTTAGGAGTTAACGAATAAACAGGCAGACGCGGAAAACGACTTTAACTTTATTTTATACTATGTAAACACCTCAAGATTTTGATAACTAGTAAGGTAAATCTTTATTATAGACTAGTAAAATGTAGAAAGCCTAAAAAGCCGGAGATATCATCTAATGGCTGGTTCGCTAGATCCAAAAACCCTAACTATGACAACCCTATACCCTAGTAGCAGCTTGCATAAGCATTACTTTACCAGTTGATACAAGTCACGATAATATTGAACGCGTATCCTGAAAGTAGTAAGTTTAGAATCGGCTGCCGAATCGATACAGCGGAGTTGGTGTGCGCGTGCGCAGATAATAACATCGATGCGCTAACAGTGCAGTGCGTTGATTTACCCATTATTTGCCTATTATTAGGTTAACTAATTTCTTAAAAAAAAAAACTAAGTAGACCTAAGTGCGATTTGACTGCGATCCCACCTGAAGAAAAGCAGAGATGCAATCGTTGATGGTGAAGTGCATTACTTTATTAAGAGCCTATTCACTCTTGCCTTGAAGACAACTAATTTATAATCAGACGGGAAGACCGCAGCAGGCAAAGTAATTGTTCCAGTCCTTCGATGTACGTGGCATATAAACGACGATACAAAACGCTTAGTCCGGAGACCAGACCGTAGAGGTGTTAACATTGTAAGGACACTCGACGTACGTCGGGTTGTCCGATTGTAGAAAGGTCTTATTGCTGACCGTGATTTAATTTTCTGTTAGGTAGGGATGTATGAGGTTATACTCAGATACTCATCACGATAAAAAATATCGAACAGACACTTAACATTACCGTATTAAAAATCTGCATGAATCACAACCACAACAGTGTTCTCATTGATATCGTCCGAAACGTAGTAATCAGTTTCTTACACCTCTTCATTAAATATTGATCTTTATTCCTGATCGTTAAGGTTTAAACTCGATATTTTATTAAGATTCAACATCCTAATTGTTCCTATATTTGCGGCAGCGTGACGATATGCTATCAATTGCTATTGATCTCTTTTTATTAATCAATCGTTCGTCCCGTCTGGCTTTATTGAAAAATATTTTAAATCTTTATTTATGAGATTCCGATCAACAGATAGGTGTATTTTCGTGCTAATAAGAATACATAGGTTTATGGTACCTATAAAAATTTCTATTGGGATTCTATACCTGTGATTGGACATAGGTCATATAAGTTAGTTAATCTTCTTTTTCTTTGTCCATCCCTGCTCCCATTATATGGGGTCGGGTAGTGATGTGCCGTTGCCGGCAATATTGCCGTGAAGTGGGTATATTGGTGGGAATATTGCCCGAAGTATGAATATTGATGGCAATATTCCCATATTGCCGATGGCACATGTCTAGGGTCGGGTCTCCACACGATTCTGCAACAGGACCGTCTGTTGACTGCTTTTTTGAGGTCTCTCTCGATGCTAGACCACCAGGTTAGGTATAAGTTAAAATATCCTTACACTTTTTCTTCTTTAACCGCAATCCAATGGCGTCGTCGAACAACTCAGTTGACTACCTAACCAGAGACCCTACCACGAAATCTTAACGCGAATTACGACCTAAACTGAAGTGTAAAAGGGATGGAGATATAAATAGGGTGTATAGCTCCATCCATTTTTCTCGTTCGCACTCCTGACATTTCAACACGTCATGGCAAGGCTACTGGCCTGGCGTATTATCTTTTTATGTCAATTTTAAATCGTCTTTTAAAACTTGGATACGAATACGCGTAGGTACTACAAATTTTTATTTAGGTATCGTGTACCTAGGTCTTGGGAAAACATTCGGCGATATTGCAAACCAGGCGACGATGATGGTGAGAAGAGAACACCTCACAGGCTGGACAGTCCACACATGAAGGAGAGATGGAACAAAGTAAGGGAGGTCTTGGCCCTGCATTGGAATATAAATAGACCTACAACTATTATCTTGAGGAAACTGGCATGTCCTAGAACCAAAAATTCCAAGACATGTGATCTGCACTGGGTCCGCCTTGTAGATTATGGCCCAATCCTCCTCCTAGAGAGGAGGCCTGAGACCCAGTGGTAAAATAAGCATCAATTAATTCCTAAATTCTCCATTTTGGGCCATGCCTTCACTGGGTCGCTATAGCTGTGTAGCCAGGTTAAAAAATGGACCTATAGTTGATTACGAGACCAACAGTGGCCAGGCGAGGTACACACCATAGAGCTTCATATATTTTCTTGATTGGGTGAACTGGCAGCACCATCACATTGCATCTCAGTGAGACACAGGCCTTTAAGCCCGAGGTGTAAATACAATTAAAACAAGAGACGACCATTCAATATAATATTATTTTATTTTTGGTTTACATAAAACTCCTGAAAGGCACAATAATTATTATTATAATACAAAATGGAACTTTGATTTTTATAAACTAATTTCTTAATATTTTATTTCATTACAAGGATGCATATCGTTGAGTAGCACATTTATGCAGTGTTTTACTTTACTGGGTCAGTATTCTCAATCACTAAACTATTGTATAAAGGTGCTTTTGTTTCATCTAACCAAATAAGCACGGCATTATATCGCAGACTAATTTATTTTACTGTTAAACCTAGCCATTTTGTTTTTGGGAAATCGTCAGATGATTTCTCCCACTCTGGGTGAAAGCCAGTGGTCCAACAGTTGCTATTTGCGAGGGCCAGGGTAACTCCTTCCAAAAATCTGCAGTCCTGGCAAACATTGGCCTTAATTGACCCCGTCAAATTTCCTTACATATCTTAATTGACCCCGTCAAATTTCCTTGCATATCTTTGAGGCACACTTGGAACACATACCGTTATACAAACCATTGTGTCGAACTTAACACTTCTATTTCCTATAAAAGCTACAAGCTGACCAAAAAAGTTAGGCGGACATACCGATTTCTCCTATAACCTCTTTTGTTTTTGATTTCCCTTGACAGTCCTAGTTAAATAAAACACTGCACATACATAGATATTTGATGAGAGTGATCTTTCAGTCAATAAAATACAGCGTTCAGTAGTCAACACACCGAACTTTTTTTTTTACCTGACTAGTTTTGTTATCTTCGATATTTTTCTCGGTTGGACTATACGTAATGGGGTACTGAGGAAAAGACTTCTGAAAAAAGTATCTGACGTTTTCTATACGTGTAACCTTGAGCTCAAGGTCACATTTAGTACTATCGATGTTTCCCCACCCTTCTACTCGCACATCCCTGTTTCCTCCTCTTCAACTTGTTCCCGAAGTCTATTAGGCGTTGTTTTTGAGTAGACTTTTTTTACTCTTTTTTGTAGTAAAATTATTTTTTCCTCAGTGCCCCGTCTCGTATCATATGTTCTATCGTAAAGGCATCCATCCAACACTGTCGACGAGTTAAGCAATGCTAAAAGCTGTTAAAATTTGATTCAACAAACGATTGACGTGAGAGGTAATGTCACTGCCATACATTTTGTACCTACTCAGCGTTTGGCGGGAACGCTAAAAAAAAGTCACTGTCTAAGCTGATCACACCATTGGCCAACACCAACATTCGATTTTCGATAATTTCCATTTCAGAAATCGGTCATGAGATATGCTCACACAAATATTTAATCGTTGGTATAAGATAATATAATCATCGCGTGAATTCGTAATTGTGATTAACGAATATTGTATTTCCTACAGTACGATCATTTCGTTATTTTACGAACTTTTATCGAGAATTTTGTTTGACTTGTCCTTGATAAATAATGTCCGATTAAAGTATAAACGTCTATGATCACAGTTCACTAATAGGTTTTTTAAGGCGGGAAATCATCCAATGACATCTCCCGGTCTAGGGTGGCGGAGAGGGCGTGTCAGACTTTTACTGACTGAAACTACACCTGTTTTCTTCAGTTGCCCTTTGCGTTCTAGGACCACGAGTTTCCTTTTTAGAAAACCCCTACGGCCGGAATGACGACCTGCATCAAGCACGAACCAACGAAGGTGAGGACACCGTGACGCCTCTCCAACAATTTCTTAAAGAGAGGACTTACCGCCATGATTATAGGATGCCCAGCTAATAGGTAAGTACGATAGTCGGTTACAAAGACTAAAGAATAACGCTTAAAAAACGTACCTACGTGATTCGTCTGATATCAGTAGGTGTAGGTTTATAGTATTTCCTCATCAAATATCTAAGTTTGCCGCAAAAAGGAACAATTAAATACAGAGGCAGGACATCACATCACAAAAGCGAAATCACCGCATCACCTTGACTTAATCACTTAAAATATGTCAACGTAAGCGCAACAATATGTTTATTTATGGCCGGAACTATGTCATGACGGACAGACAGACAGGCAAGACACTAAAAACGTGTCAATATTACATTGTATTTGATTTATAGCTATACAATTAAAACATCACTTTTGAAAATGCATCATAAATAACAATAGAGAATGTACCAGCAACAGGTATTAAACATTCAGATATTGCTTTGGCGTATGAAATATTTACATTTTGATCAGCGTCATAATACTACTCTGTTGAAAGTGATCGACTAACTTATTATAACTTTAATTTAGGTCAAATAGTGTCAGCATATCGATACCGGATATTCAGATGCGAAAATTCAAGGCTATTAGGCAAAAATAGCGTTATCAAAATGACGCTGATCAAAACATAAAAAGAACTGGACGCCTTCTTAACAAATGAAAAAATAGTACGAAAACAAATCGTATTTATTAAATATATTAAACTCTAGAAGAGAACATGTTTGCATTGCAATAAACTCTCCAACGTTTGTACATAGTCTAAAACATAAGTATACACATTGAATACTTAAACTAAGTTATAGATATTTTATTTCACGAAGGCGATTTGATATTGGTTATGTGTGTAGATTCTTACACACTTTTTTTCTATGTACGTCTAGCTATTTTTAATGACACTGAAAGCTTCGAGGCTACACACGTAGAAAAAGTGAATGTAAACCAACACACGCATGCAAGACCAACCCGCCTTCGTGAGATAGAACAGCTAGACAAACTAAACTTTCGACGTAAACTTAACATTCCATAGAATACAAATTAAAATCTCTTCTTGTTTGAAATAGAGGCAGTTTGTTCATTTCACAACAAAATAAAGGCAGTAAAACAAATTGTTTCCAAATACTTTTATTGTAATCATACATTGTTTGGGGTGTTTGGAGGTGTCTTATCAGGTAAGGGAGGCAAGCTATAAGATTTACCATCAGGAGTCATCCAACAGGTTGGAGGATCGTGGTTGTGTCTACCAATGCTTTCCGTCACCTTCCCAGCGTTATTGATCCGTAACTTAGCAGGACAACACCTACTGAAGAAGTACCAACAGTACCACAGCTGACTGCCATAAGCCTTCTTATACATGAACCGGAACGTGTGATTCTGATATATAAACAGTTTGGAGTTACCTCTCGTGTTTATGAATATACCTGAAAACGAAAAAGGAATTGTAACACAAATAAAGGTTCCGTCACTTAAGTTAACAGGAAGGTAAATGAAACACACAATATTGTTAATTATTATAATTGCAATATAACAAATCGATAATATTAGTGAAAATTTTCCGAGAAATAAAATGACAAATTGTTACCTCAATGGCTTACTAATATGGTATGCCTAGCTAATATGTTAAATTAAAAAGCTATTGCTTCTAAATGTCTGTTAAAAATTTATCTGAACTTTACATGTCAAAATACAAACCCTTCCTAAAAACACTTCTTACAAATAATCAAGACATTTATGAATTTTGAATTCTAAGTTTGTGTTAGGATTTGTGTGCTTGGCATTATATATATCATATATTGCAATTGTGACTATTGATCATATCTGTAGCAATGCTAGGGCCTATCTGAGGACCTTGAGGCTCCTGTGGTTTTAAATTAAGAAGGTGGAAAATTTTGAAAAAAATTGGGTTTTCGCAATGTAATTTTTTTGTAACTATGTGCTTCATGTCGTTTCAAAATAAATGATTTCATTTAAGGATGTCATAATCATAATAATGAAATGATGCAACATAATTATTATCCTATTAAGGACAAAGTCCGCATTAGTTTGTATGATTTTGTTTGGGTGATCCCATAAAATCAGAGCAAATTAAGGAAATAACGTCCTCATTATTGTAGGTATATATAATATAATGATAATAAATAATGCGACATCATGCTCAAAATAACTGGCAATATACTAAGGGACTGAAGAAAAATATTGTTATTTTAATAAAATGAGTTTACATAACGTTTCACTTTTATTTGCAACAAATATTTTTACAATCGCTAGAAGATTACATAATTATGTATGTACTAACAAAAATATTTTGTAACATTGCTAACTTAGTATAATCATTCATTTATGGTCTATTGGCCCTTGATTTACTTTTTTCAGACCTCAGCCACAAAGTTACAAAGGGAGATCAAAATGTCTTAGAACCTTACCACACGTCCACAGTACGGCGTCGTTAACTATGTAATGGGGCGTTTTCTGACCGCGACACGTTACTGTGTCCTGCAAATATACTGTGCTGTGCCATGCCGTGTCGATCGGCTGCACGGTACGGTACCACATCGTGTATTTAGATGACAAGGCAACGGTTGCAAAACCATCGGCTACATACTAATCGCGAAATTTTGTTGAATCACCGATTTAACTGCCCTGGTATGACAGGGCCCCGTACCGGACACCGCAAGACACGGCAATGTGTTCCGGTCAGGCTCGTAGACATTATTTACAAATCCAACCCTGGGTGATGAAGTAATTACTTAAATCAAGAAGTTAACAATATTTCAAACACATAACATAATTTTTTAAACTAGGTAGCTACTGATCAGATCTACCAAAGATAAAAAACAGAAGTACATCTAATTATACTAATATTATAAATGTGAAACTATATATATTAGTATTAGTCCGTTACTCTTTCATGGTTAAACTATTGAAAATTTGATAAAATTAGGTATGAAGTAAGCTTGAACCCTTATGAAGTAGTTAGGTGGTTCGATTTCGACTTCGCCCCCTCAAGAACCGACATCCACGCGTCCAAAGTCGCTTATAGAATTAATGCTTAAATGCGTACCGACTGGTGGTCGTCCCGATAAGAATGGACTGGATACAATAGAAGAAATCATAACAATTTGAAGTACAGAAGGAGATTAATGGAAGACGGCAGATTTCTGCAGATGAAGAAGAATTAAGTAGGAAAGAAAAGCGTGGTTGATGCGATCATACTTCTCTGGCGAATGGACAAACATTAAAACAAGCTAAAGCTTATTTGAGTGTGATCAAGGTTAAATATGAGCCGAATAAAGTTTCTGAACTAGCTTATCCAGCAAGACCGCGTTCACGTCTAAAGTAGCAGACGTCACGTCACATTTGCCAACCAAGTGTCAAATTCAGATACAAACTGAGATATCCTACACTAGAGCCAAGGGCTGATGAGAACAAAAGTACCATTGAAACTAATCGGAGGACAACAAAAATAACCACCACTCAACCTATCATGCGCGAGTTTCTAATTACAATGGCTTATTCGTGGATACCCGAAATCTACCTAATCAGAGTTTGATAGCATCCAAGACGAAACCAGGAGATATAATCTTCTATGACCGCTATGACGCCGCTAACACTACGAAAACCGAAATTTAAAACTACCTAGAAACACCAAGAGCGGTCAAATGACATACGAGTATTACAAGTTGTTATGATTTATTTTACACACCGTCCAAAAGTATGGAAGCAGCTAGGTAAAATCAAATATAAGAAAATTAAGTAGATAGACTTAATTTATATTTTTGATTTTTATTTGAAACCAATTTAAACGAAGTAAAAATTTAACACACAATATGAAAAATTTAGTTTCATCAAATTTAACCTAATCTTTTATTATATTCTTGGCAACAGGCAGGGTAATAAATATTTTTTTATAAATAACCTTCATTTAAGTTGTTCCATTGGGTTTCCAACAGTTGCCACTAATATTCGGAGCTGGTTGGAGATCGATTTTTCACCTTTCTATAGAGTTCATCCATTTGGGATGAACTCGAATAAGGGCTAGTTCAATGTGATAATGGTCAAGTGATTGAGATGTCCATTGATTGTTTTATAATTCATAATTTCGACAAATGCATCGGAACTTTGTTGAAAAGCGAATCTTAGACCCATTGGTCTAGGTAGGACTCATTTTTACCCAGATTAAATTTGTCCACTGGGAATAGTGTAATCAAGTCCAGTTTCTGGATTAGCTGTTGCCAAAATACCCCCAAATCTTCACATTACAACCGCCATGTTTGATAGTAGGCACAGGATATTTTCTGAGGTCCTCACATTTTTTGACTGCCGTACAAACATCTCTATTGGACCCAAAAATCTGAATCTTTGATTCGTCACTCTAAAGGGCATTATCCCCCTTTGCATATTCAAGTCTAGGTACTTTTTTATGTCGAATTGTTAGTTTTGGTTTGGTTTTACTAGCAGACACATCCTCATAGTTCCGCAGACAGTAGCCACGTTTTAACCGTTGTTATTGAAATGGGTGCTGCTTGCGTATCATTCAGAAGAGCGGTTTTTCGTGGTGCAACGTAAGTGTCAATTCCGTTTAGAGAGAACGCTAATTTAATGTGCAAACCATTTCGTTTGTGCTGTATGTATATGTTGTTTTTGTATTGGCGTTTTATTCATTTTTAAATAAAATAAGGTAACATATTTCGAAAGTAATGAATTTATTATTCAGTAGCACATTGTCGACATATAAATACCTTATTGCCATTACAAGAACCGCACAAAGGTTTTTTACATATACTGCAGTATTTATTGGTTTTGTTTCGGCACTTTTGAGCATAACACCGTCTCCTTTTTCTGCTATCTTCGACTTCACTCTCTGGGAGTATGTCGTAACTAGATTGCGTGGTGGATGGTTTCAATGGATCATGAGTCTTTTCGTTAATCGACTCTCGTGTCAAATCAGGAAAAATCTTTTTTCTACTTTTTTTATTTGTTCTACGTAAAGCCAAAAGAGGTACTGAATCTGAAAGATAAAATTAAGTTTTCTGTTTCTCTGAATATCATAAAAGAAATATTTCTTTAAAATCTGATGTAAATTAGAATAACGTATACACTAGCAGAATCGTTGTGACTGTTCTAAGTATCACTAGAATCACTCTCTTTCTCTCCACTCTATGATTCTAAAGCCGATGGTCTCTTCTTCAAACGCTTGGTACTCCGATTGGTCCTCCAGTATATTTTGCAGCACTTCCTGTATTTCAAAAACGCGAAAGGGAACGTCTTTTAAACATTTTAAAATAAAAGCGAAACGTCTTTACTTTGATAAGAACACTGGAACTCTTCAGGAGCTCTTGCGAATTGAAATTACCTTAACCTTTTGAATGTCTTAAGTTACACAGTTCGACATAAGCCATTGTCTTTCTATTGTGTCTCTAATTACGGCATTCGAAGAGTTAAACTTTAATTTTGAATGGTTCATTGAGTCCAAAACCAAGGCAACTGCTAGAGAACTCGGCGTTCTTGTAAAGGTTCGGGTTCGATATTCACACTGAGATAGCATGTAATGTCAAAGCACAGATCCGATCGTGTGGAGAACTGTAGAGTAACTGTAGCCACATATGGGCTGGTGCTGCAACATGCCATCTAGCGACTTTTTTTGACTCAGTGGAGAGGCGTGCGAAGACGCTAATTGGTGATCACACAGGCTTAGGATAGCCAGCCTTTCTGTATTCTATAGGATAGACTTTGGATAGTGTGCGCGCGAATTACATGACTTGCTTCCGCTATCACCTGTCAACCATCGGACAACCCAACGTACAACGAGTGTCCACCCTAACATTGTTGACACCTCTACGATCTGGACTAAGCGTTTTGACTGGAACAATTTGCCTGCTGCGGTCTACCAGGTGATATCGCAGACAAGCACTAGTTCATATTATTTAAAAAAAGAAAATACGTATTATACATCTATCTATCTACACGCGCTGAAAATGTAAACATTGCGGTCAAGTGGCGCCATGATATTTCTAGGTAAATAATAATTTTTCATATAACACAACAGCACAGCTATCAAGCTATCAGTGATTTGAGAATAATATAAACAAAGTTGAATTATTAAAAGATATTTGAAGAAAACAATTCTAATACTGATGTATTGGAATTTGGAATCATTTTCATTTTTTTTCATTTTCTTCTGCTTTGCAATATGCTATTATGTTCTGGAAATTTATGCTACATTATAGATGTATAATAGTGGTCATTTGAAGCTTTGGTCTTTCTAGTGTTAATAGTAATAATTATTACAATAAGCCTGGAAAGTCTCAGTATTCGAAATCATCAACATAATATTGTACAATTTTTATAACTAACCTAGTAATTAGCATCTTTGAAAGGTATGTTGGCGACATCATTGTCAATCAATTTATTTAACATGTTAATAGTTCAAACAAGCCCAGGGTTGTGGAATTGTTCAAGAGTCACTATAGCCTTGGAATGGGGCAACTAAAAGAGCACGGGTGGGTTAGTCAGTAAAAAATCTGACACTTCCTGTCAATCTACCCAGAATGGGAGAAGTTATTTGATGATTTCTCAAGCCAAAAGAGTGCAACATGTATTAAATGAACAATGGAAATGCTAGTAAATTTTATGTATGTATATTTGATGCCAGTGTACCTTGAGCTCTAGTAGTATGGAATTTTGAGATTAGCAACTTTTTATTGATGGAACTGATAACCTGTTAATGCCACAATTAAAAATTACAAATAATAAAATTATAAATAATGTTCCCTCATTGAATACACATATAATGCTACAAATAGAGAGAGATGGAGAAGTCTCACAAAAGTCGCAACCAAACTACCAGAAGATCCATGACCACAGTCCATAACCACTCCGCCAGGAGTGTACGACTGAGATGATGATGAAAAAATAATAGTGAAAAAAATATTTGTCATAAGGGCACTAAAAAAGCACACAATAATAGAATGCATTATGTTAAAACATACTTGTTAAATCCGATTAAAAAGATTACTAGTGTCCTTCGTTTATAACAATTGTGTCTATTGACGATGTAGCATTGCAGGAACATATTATTCAAACAATTATAAAGTTTATATTTTCACGTTTTGTTGTATAATACACCATTATGTGTCATATCCTTATATTGTATTTGTTTTTCGAGCTGGTGTTCGTAACTCCACGATCATGTAAGCACATATTTTCCGTACAAATGGGACAAATGTGTCAATATCCTAATGTTTAAATATATGTGTATAATAAATATGTAATTTATTATATATGTAAGATATGGTACATTCAAAGCTAGATGACAATTATTATTATAGTTTTTAAGATTGTATGCTACATTTTTTGATAAACATCATGTAAAAATTCAACACCTGAGTTTGACAAAAATTCACTCTACATGCACTTCTTTAGCTACATTAACTTATGTTATTAGCACAGGATGAAGCTTAGTTTCGGTTTAGTAATTTTGTAATCTTCAACTGTTTTTCCTCAATGACTCACAAAAGCGATATTACCAAATTGAGGGAAATAATTCCCAGTATGTAAATAATTCAACTTTTAAGGAAAACTTTATAATTTCCTTTGTTACACTTTCTATGCTCAAAACATTAGCAATAAAACAAAGCAATTAGAGAATATGCTAACTATAAAATGTTCTTATAGGTAGCTTAAATTTACTGAAAACATCTTTAGACAGTCTACAATAAATCTGATTTTATTTAATCTTGGTGTTATGCATTTCTGAGTGGTCAATCATTGATAACAACATATTTTTTTTTATGCAAATTTTATGCTTAGACAATAATCTGAGAGATAATAGTCATTAATAAACTCATCAATTATTGACAAAAACCCAAGGACATTTGTAAATGATAAGTAAAATACTAAGGAAACTTTTCAAAAAGTATTTATGCAATGAATATAGTTTTTAAGATAATGTTATTACTGTTTAATGCCTTGAAATTAAGACTATTGTTTGTAAGTTGATTGTTAAAATTTTTAATTAATTAAACCCCAAGTGAATTGGCCACTGTTCGCTCTCCCAATGTCTTTCTATTGTATCTCTAATTATGGTACCTATGCGAAAGGTTAATTAATAATATTACTCAGTTGTGCAGTTCAATGAAAACTAGTTAGATTGTGAAAATCTACATAATAGTTTACATAGTATAAATAATAACTACATTATGTAATGCTTACTGGAACATAATTGAATTTTATATTACTTTTAAACTTTTTCTAGGTTGTTGAGAATTTTGACTCAATCATTAAAAAAATCCTGGGTAAAAAGATATTGTTGGGCAATTACGAAATGGTATAATTGAATTAACATAAATAACATTTAAGCAATCCAAGCAAAATCTTGGTTAAAAAGTTATCAAACCCATTATGTTGAAATCTGATGGTAACTTCACTATTTCTGATCATATATTGTAATAAAGATTTCTAAAACAAACTTAATACTATACACAACACAGTTTATAACTACACAAGGGCACTATTCTTTACTAATCACTGAACACAAAACTTTGTTTTTAAGTTCACAAACTTCATAACTTTTTTTAATGCACTGAGAATTGTCAGGTCAATTTGCACACCGTACAAGTAATGGAAGATACATTCTGCAATCTAAACATAATTCGATATTCATAACCAAAACCAGATAACATAACGAGCTAATTCGTTGTTTTCTTTGCTTGGATATTAATTTACGAAACGAAACACGTTTGTCAAATTGTCACTATTTGACAGTGACATTTATTACTTTTTTCTTTTTAACTGGCGCGTATTTAACATTTGCAGGGATCGGATATTTGTTTTCATGCTAGGGCGGATAGGCTAATGAATGGTTTATATTTCTGAAAGTACTGAATTTAGTACATTAACTTTAACGAACAGGTATTCCTGGAAGTTACTCGTACCATCATCCTACTTTACTGAGCGCGCGATCCTTTACTTAAAACGAAACGTTTGAATCGGTGTTGCTAGTTGCAAACGTACGACCAAACTGGATTTAAATATTACTGGCTACATTTTTATTAGATGTTCCAAAAAAAAAAACAAAATGACAGCGTGAGCGTGACAGCGTCATTAAAAAGCGTAGCGTACCTATTATGGCGTGTTGTTTTGTATTTTTATGTGCATTTATATTACTTAATGTCTTGTTTTGTATAAAAACCGCAGTTTATGGTTCATTTCCATTCATTAAATAAACTAAAGAAAGTGTTTAAGTGGTTTAAAACTTGTGACTTTACCTAACTTCCATAGGTTACTTTTAGTGCGCGCGAATAACTTCTTGTAGGTAGTTAATTATAGTTTTGACTTGAGTGTTCATGATTATGTTATAATTATTTTACATTTGTTGTATTCAAACATAATTCTGAAATAAACTTCAATTTTCAGACGACAATCGTAGATTTAATAAACGTAAACATGCTCTCAAGAAGTTACAGGTTTTGTTATTAACTGTATTTATTTGAGATCCAAATGTTTTTAAAACAAACTTTATGATGTATGAAAAATGATTAATGAAATATAAATGTCTGTTGCAGATAAAACTGTGTTTAATTTCAATATCTTAAGAATCCTATTATAGTTTTAGTTCTTCACTAATAACAATATTAATACCATTCATGACCATTTACTAACAAAACTTGTACTTTTCAGTTGCAAATTTCATACCGACACGAAAAGGGAGCTTATTACTAGTTAATAAAGGCTATGCATTCCGTCTGAAGAACAAACTGGCTTATGGAAAGAAACAGTGGTACTGTACTTCACGCACTAAGACTGGATGCAACGTGGACATAACTACAGTGGTTCACCGACTCGGGCAAGTCATAAAGCGGGTGCGTAACAATCATAATCACCCACCACATGGTTTTTACCGTCGTAATGATGGATCGTTCAAAGTTGTTTAATACCATACTCGAATTCATTATAAAGACTGTTTTGTATAATACATAGTTTATAAGAAACTGACTGATAAAAAAGAAACCATACTGAGTAAATTTAATGCAAATCCAAGGTATTAATAAGCTTTATGTAAGACTGAAAATTTACCTTTTATTGCTTTTTAAATTTATTATTTTAGTTATGTGAATGCAAACTATGTATGTTTTTACTGTAGTTCTCTAGTAGGCATTTAACAATATAAGTCTGATAATGTTTTTTCTACCTCAAATTAATTACCTTAAGTTTTAATGTTTAGTATGTTTTAGTTTTTATATCAACAAACCATGGCATAATATTCAGGACAGAAACAAATAAATAAATATAGCTGTAAGTAGTTTAAGGGAACTCTCTCATTTGTATTATTTTTGAAAATTTGAATATTAACCTTCATCTCCTTTCTACCCTTGTCCCGTATTATTTGGGGTCGGCACAACACATATTTTTCTTCCATTCTATCCTCCCACCCGCCACACTATCACAAACTCCCCTTTCTCTTTAGTAACATGTGTGTATGTACCGAATGCCATTTTTTTATTATTAAATAATCACAATCATGTTTTAACCTATAAAATTAATTTGGCTAATGGGTACTTATTGTATTTTTAATTTTTATTATTTTTTTTAGATTATAAATTTTTATTAAATATGACTTTTTTATGACTGATCAATGCTAAATTAAGACTGATTGTAATACTCACTACCTCAATGTATTTTGTATGATTTTATAATTTATATCTAAATAAAATAATTTTTAAGAATGGGATTATGATTTTTATTTATTTATTAAGCTCCTGTCAGTGGCTTCGCCAAATTATGCCAAAGGAACATACTCCCCGGATAATAAACTAGGGTGTTGTCTCGTATCACCATCAAGAAATAAATGCCAAATAAACATGTAGGTATCTAAGCCGTCGACGAGCGATATGCTTGGCTGGTGGCGTCAAGCTATCTCGCAAATCTCTTGTATAAAAACACCATCAATCAAAATTGATGATAAAATTAAACACAACAGTTCAATCATTATTTTATTTAAGTATTTAAATTACATATAACATTAAATGATTTTATTAAAATACTTATTAGGAACCTACTCTATACAAGTTAACTTTTATGAAAGGCACACACTTTAGTACATAGAGCAAAAAATAATAAAAGAGGTTCAACTCTTCTGTCTACCGTCGATATCTCGACACCTACCTTATATCTATGAACTCATTGAATATATGTATACTTAATTTTTTCTTTATTCCCACTTTGTTATAGCATGTATTCCATACAGGATCAAATTAAATCGTCTAGAGAAACTCGTCAGAAGGCTTCGATATCTAATGACGGCAACTGGATTGCATCACTGCTTACCATCAGGTGGGATCGCAGTCAAGCACTGGTTTATATCAAAAAGGAACTTGTTAATTTCTAAATTTTTAATTTAATATCACCATTACCATAACTACAAGAGGCCACAAAGGTATTTGAAATTTTTTTTTTTTTTTTTTGTCATTTGATATCGATTCCCAGTATTTTTGCGGAGTTTCGCTACGTAACATAAATGCACTATACAACACTAACGCGTCGGCAAATGGTTATGGTAACCCAAAGCCGTTATAATGACATTGTCGAGCGTAGTGAGAATGTATGCCCTGCAGTTTCTCACCCTGGAGCAATACCATCGCCAACCATTCCTAAGAGGATATGGATACTTCGAATAAGTATAGTTATTGTAAAGAATCAGGGGCTTGCCTCGTTTCGATCTAATTTCATAAGCTGAAAGTTAACACACAATGAATTATTTCAGAAAAAAAAACTAAACAAATAAAAATTAAATAAATAACCACTAAAATACACAAACCACCATTAAAAACTATTTTATTAAATAAACAGAAAAAGATAGACAATTATCATTAGATTACATTAGAACTACATAGGTGATCAATATAATATCAATCGGTTTCAATGATGAGAGGTTCCCTCAAGGCGCCGAGCACATGATCAGGTTTAAGGTAATACTTTGGAGGATCATGGCAGTGTTCTTCGAAAGCAGAGATGATGTAGTTGTTACTGTCAGTGAAGACGCAACCACGGCAGTTCTTCAGAGTGGAGCAAATCCAACGAGACTTGTTCCCTTTGTCGTACTGCTTACGATAAGTGAACTTACGAAAAAGCAGCATTTCCTTGCCTTTGCGTGATGTGATGACAACAGCTGTATCTGTAAGAATAATGATGATAAAAGACTATTTTCTGACGCAGCTGTGACTGAAGCCTTTCACCCTTTAGCCGCTTACGTCCGGATTGGTCCGACGACTGTTTTAGCGTCCTATTTGCCAGAATCGTGTGTTCGTGACTGGGTAAGTACCCATCTCGTACCCGTCTCGTTTAGCTCTTCGATCCCCCCTAGGTGACAGAAGAACTGACGAGATGGAGTATTTGGCCGTGGATGTGAGATCCTGGCGGAATAAACGCGAAAGTATTCATCGGAAATATCCAGCGTAGTCGGTTAAAGGGTTAAAACAAAACCTACCATTTTGATCTGTATCTATATTCTCAAGTCTCGATGGTTGAGGATGATCATGTTCTTCGTGGGACATCAAAATCTCATCCTGATCATTTAGGAACAGGAACGCAGCACAGTGCTTATTGAGAGAACAGTTCCAACGTGTTCCGTTCCTCGATTTGTATGCCTTGCGATACCTGTGGCCGTTGTACTGAAGAACTGTTTTTCCTCTGCGTGACTCTACAAAGAGAGCTATATTACTTTGGTCGGTTAATTCGTCTAATTCTTCGTATTCCAACTGTTCTTCGTACTGTTGTTCTTTTTTCAATTCCTCATTCTCATTGGTGGTCATTACTGGAATATTAGGGCACATGCTATAAATATTTTTCAAAAGGTGTAGGGCTTACATCATATTGAATTAGATTAGTGCAATCCGCAAATCGTTTGTGATATCATTTAACCTTAAGTATAGAGGAAAAGTCGCTCACACTATAGACACCTCACGGCCAGAATTTAAGCATAGAACAGGATTAAAAATAAACAACAAATTAATACCACAATTTAAAATGTATTTAGTACTTAAGTATACCAATCATAAAACCACAACAAAAAAAAAACAACACTTTAATGAGATCTTCGTATGATATACGACAAAATCAAAAAAAAAAAAAAATTGTGGACGTTGGACGTTACATAATTCGATCTTGAAAAACGCGACAAAAAATAGGATCGTGAGTGTGAGCATTCGCCATGAGAACCACTTCGTACTTCTCATTGACATGGACGTAAACATCGCATTTGCTGTTAGTAGGCTCATTGCAGACCCATCGCGGCCACCTCGTATCTTCTTCCGCTCTGTACTCCTCTTTAAAAGTGTATCCGTTAATAATGAGCAAGGTTCTGCCCGTAGACAATGTGACTACTGTAACTGAACAAAAGAAGATGGTGGCAACAAAATCGAAAATAAGACTGGATTATGAACTGTAAAAGGTGGACTAGACGGTTGCAAAACAGCGTTCCAACAGGGGTGGTCTTGCTCGTTTCAATCCGTGTACACAGCAGTTGTAATGCATAACCTTCAACGCCCTTAGTTCGGAGGCACGTTTTCCCAACTACAATGACTGATTTGCAAACGTGTTGACGCCTGGTTTACATCCAACCAAGGTGACCGTGGAACGCTAGATTACAACCGTCTGGTCTACCTTTAATGAGGAAGCGCGGGCTTGTGAAAGATGGACGCTCTGGAGGGAGGCCATTTTCCGGGAGTAGGACAGAACATTTTAGCCTAAAAAATAATAAAGCATCCAATGCCTCTATAATCTATATAAAAAAGAGAAGTATGACTACAATTGCACATCTAACTACTTTTACAATAATATACATCGTTACTGAGCAATTTCAAAATAAAGTGTACCCTGCTGTAAAATTGGATTTAAATTATTATTTTTTTTTTAATTTTCCTTAATATAATAGGAAATATAGTTTATTATACAGAAAAACAAAAGAGAATGCGGAATTCGAGGCATTTTCCCGATAATATAAAAAAAACGGACATTGTGGCGGAACTAGTTCCGTTATATGTGACTACATTTAAAAGCAAAATTAAAGAAAAGTATGAAATTAGTTAGCCTTTTTTAAATTTATTTAAATTAATAATACGTGTAATTAATTGAAAAATCATATAAAATAGCCTTCCTAGTATTAACACAAAATGACTTTTTTTATTTGGTTTTGTGACTCTATCGCTTTTAACTTAGTTATTTTTAAATTTTACTCCAAAAACATATTTTACTTCACATTTACCTTTTTAGAAAAGTAATTACAATTAACGTAAACTTAACAAAAAAAATAAAAGAAAATTTATTATTGATACCTTTAACTGATAAATTCGACTTTTAAGAATTTAAATCATATATAGAAACCACTCCCAAAACTAGTTTTTTTTTTGGAAATAAATTATTATCTGACCTTGTTGAGTTATTAAGTTGAGCTATTAATCTCAAAAAAATAAATGAACTAAGTCGAGGGACAAGGTAAAATCCGGGGATACAATTTTTTTTTAAATTGCTCATCTACCTAATTAATTTACAACATATAACATTCTTACAAGGTTACGGTTGAAGTACAATGAAGTCTAAGATATTTAAATGTGTCTTTATTTTGAAAATTGTTTAATATTTTGCCAAAAAATAAGAGAGCGAATGAAGATACAGCAATTACTTCGGTGAAATTAATTGGCAATCATTTATTTAAGTATTTTATTTTGTCAAAGATTCGGTCATTTATAAGACAAAGGGCGCCTTCAATTTATGCGTTTTTCGACGGCCTGCTGCGGTGCGGATGCGGTGCGTTAGCCGCACTGCGTATGGACGATCGTATTTTTTATAAAAGCGCGCGGTGCGGCAACCGAGCGGCGAACGATCGACTACAAGACGACAACGTCACAAGCACCATGTGTTCAATTCGGTGTTGAAAAACGCATCACTGACATAAAAACGCACATGTCGGACTGCTAACGTCGGTTCTGCAATCGGCCGGCTGCAGCACAGTAAACGTGCGGCAGCCGACCGGTTGCAATAAGTACGCATAAATTGAAACCGACCAAATAGTTACCTATGGTTATATTATCCATTTCTAATCCTCTAACAAACGAATACACTTAAAAGCAGGTACAAAATTTGCAACAGTGAAAATGGAGATTCAATTTAGTTCAGCTATGCCTTTGGACTAGGATTGATGAAGAAGTGTACACTTTATTATGTTTAGGAGGCAACCTTATCATAGTTCCATCCAATCCCACCGTGTACGGTGGAGGACTGTGGTTATGGTCTCTGACATAAGCAGTGATGTTTTGATAACTGTCAAAGTGGACCTTAGCTTTACAACCCTTGGTGGTCCTTTTAGAACAATGCCAGTATCTAATGTCTTTCTTAGCTTGGCTAAATGTATGGTTCTCTATCATTAGCAGACTCTTCCCCCGTCCTGATGGTATGAATTTGTAGCTAATTCCTGAAAACATATTCGTTGTAAAAATGGTCTAAGTATATATAAAGTCTTGAACAATTTTAGTGGTTAGTTAAAAAATCAATCTTCAGATTGATATCATCCCGCATCTTCACGTGTGATGATTTATCAAAAATAAAAAAGCAACAACTTTTTGATGTTTTCGCTTTGACACAAAACAAAAAAAAATATATATAAATAACAGGTAAAACATATCTTCTTGCAAAAAAAAAATATTCACGTATAATTAACATTTATTTTTTTCTACAGATAACATTCAAAAAGTAGTGCCTATCTAAGTAATTCGGAACCACTACAACATTAATTACATTAAAATTTTATTTACTTATATCCTTAATCCAAAAATATTAATTTATGAAGTATTTACCTAATTGCTTAACACTATAATAAATGTCTAAACAAAAATGATGTTTCGTTACTAATTTGATCTTCCTATCTTCGTATATTTTTCGTATCATCTCACGACATACATATTCTGACTTCATATTTTGATACAATTTATCAATTTCAGTGGTGAAGACACAACACCTTTAAAACAAAAGTGGCTATACTAATTTCGAACGTACATTGAAACCAGAATGAAATTACTTACTGACTTAAGAACTACATGTTTAATTTTTATTTCCTAAGTTGAGTAAACATATATTTCGCAAATGTGAATTTTAAACATACATTTATACTGACACGGAACATCTTATCAATATCTACTGTATAATACATTTATCTTTCTGACATACATTTAATATCTGTAAAATAAGCTCTGAAAAATTACCATCTTATTTATATAGTAGTTTTTGAAACTGTTGGTTAACAGGGGTCATTAAAATACGAGTGGGGTTTCCTAATTAATGACATATCTAAAAGATACAAAAACGTAAAAACATATATGAAAGCTGACTTCCAAACACAAATTGACTTTTTGCATCATTTTAAAAATACACGCGAAGTTGTCCTATCATTTGCTATGTAAAGCAGCAATAATGAACTCTCGCGTCTATAAAAGTGGTACAAAACGCACCAGACCATGATTTCCAAAAAGACTAGGAACTCGGTCCCTAGTCCATTACCATAAAAGTAGGTAATCTATCACAATTTCGAAATATTTCATCTTACATAAAATCAAAATCATAAATCACCAGGGAGTTAAACCACTGGCAAAAAAGCAGTCTTAGTAAATTTTAAAGCTTATTGATATTATAAATTAAATGAGGGATTTCAGACTAGAACAAATAAAAACACAACCTAATAGGTACAGTCAATACTTAGTCGATTTACATAAAAAAAAGTTACCGGTTCAAAAATTTTCTTTTCAACCAATTAAACTCACGTGTAATTAACATTTATTTTTTTCTACAAATAACATTAAAAAAGTACAGCCTATCTAAGTAATTCGGAACCACTACAACATTAATTACATTAAAATTTTATTTACTAATATTCTTATCTATACAAAAATGATATTTCGTTACTAATTTGATCTTCAGCTGTCTTGTACATTTTTCGTATCATCTCACGACTCGACATACATATATTATTCTGACTTCAGATCAACTATTCACTTTCAGTGGTGAAGATAGATTTATTCCGATCGTACGTTGAAACCAGAATGAAATTACTATACCTTAGCACGGTAATAATATCATACAGTATTGTAACTCGGCCGTATTTTTGAAATAAATGCCTACAGCCGCGCAGTACGTAAACATGCGATAGGGCTGCCCGCCTCCAACATTCTAAATACATTTGCCTACTTTGTGTTTCCATTTAGTTTTGTGATTGTAAATATATTTTTTGTATATAAACAAATAAAATACTTTGTGGATTAAATAGGAAGTGTTCAATAAAAATGCGTGTTGGTTTTTATCGGTAGATTTAAATAGAATGTTTTTTCTAGTTTTATTCATACACACAGTTCAATAAACAACTATTATTAATAATAAAATACCACGTCGGGGTTACTCTATTCACTTTATTTATTAATCCAGACATCTTTTTTTTCGGGAGTTACAAGGAAATACTTATCCTTTAAAAAAACACATATTATTTACCTACCTACTAGTAAGTAAAGTTATTTTATAGTCTTACCTTTCAGAGTTTCCAGGTAATCTAAAAAAGGTTGTCTCTGGATGCGTTATTAACGAATTCATGCAACCAAAAACAACACAATATATTCTACTTGTCATATTAAATATGTATTTGAACTCGGTGTGTTGTTTTTTTAACAATAATCGCGCGATTATTGATAAAAAAACAACACACCGTCCGTTCGTCACTGCGGCACAGTCGCGACTGTCTACACGTCGAACGCATGCCTTGATCGAGGCGCGTAGGTATATTCGCGTTTCGTCCGTTTGTATGAAGTTGGAATACTGTATGATATTATTACCGTGACCTAAGGTATGCGCCAGTTAACCGTGGAATAACGGTCATTGACCCTGCTAAATTTGTTGACATTCTTAATTTCAAAAACAGAAATAAAGACAGAAAGCTGTCTTGAATCGACAGGTATCGTGATCCTTTACATGATCTAGAAATGAAAAACAATTCATTGTTTATTTTTTGGGTACGTTCGCAGAGATATTAGGAAAAGGTACTTTATTCCACGGTTATCTAGCGCATTCTCTAATAGCTACGACTTACGAACTACATGTTTAATTTTTAATACCTAAGTTGAGTAAACATATATTTCGCAAATGTGAATAATAGATAAACATACATTTATATTGACGCGGAATATCTTATTAAAATCTACTGAATAATACATTTATGTTTTTGACATACATTTAATATCTGTAGAATAAGCTCGGAAAAATTAACATCTTATTAATATAGTAGTTTCTGAAACTGTTGGTTAACAGGGGTCATTGAAATACGAGTGGGGTTTCCTAATTAATGACTTATCTTAAAGATACAAACATATATATCTATAAGGGCCATCTATAAGGGACTCTACGTTAAGGGGGCTCCCGTCGCGTGACTTCGAGCGTGTGTCGTGTGCAACGGTCCCCGTGGCGGAAACCGGATTATTACCAGCGCAGTGTCACTAGTTCAACTTTATGGTGTGCATGTAGTCGCGTCGATGGAGAACTTTAATGCATTATGCGACGGGTGCCCGCGCGGCGAGCCGCGACGGAGCACTTTTGTATGGGACTGCGTTGGCGTCCGCTTAACGCAACGTCGGCCCTGAAAACTGAACTACCTAACACAAATTGATTTTTTGTTTCAGTTTAAAAACACGAGCAAAATTGCCACATTATTTGCTATGTAAACCAGCAATAATGAACTTTCGCATCAATAAAGGTGATAATAAACGCACCAGATGACCAGACCATGATTTCCAAAAAGACTATGAACTCAGTCCCTAGTCCATTACCATAAAAGTAGGTAATTTATCACAATTTCGAAATATTTTGTCTTACATAAAATAAATCTCTAAAGGTATACACGCTAAGGTATACCTAACAGGTTTGCCTGTACAGTTATACCTGTTAGGTAAGCTTGTGTGGAAACCTGCACAGTTGTGCAACATACACGCCCCGGTTTACCTTTAAAACCCAACTCTACAGGCAAACCCGTCAGGTATACACTAGCGTTTATGGCTACCTTAAAACATAAATCACCAGGGTGTTAAACCACTGGCAAAATGCAGTCTTAGAAAATTTTAAAGCTTTTTGATATCTATCTATAATATAAAAATGAATCGCAAAATGTGTTGGTAAGCGCATAACTCAACAACGCCTGGACCGATTTCGCTAATTTTTTTTTGTTGTGTTCGTTATTATGAGGAGAAGGTTCTTATGGAAAAAAAAATGAAAATTAGGGTAGTGTAGGGTAGAGTAAGGTAGAGGAGGGTAGAGTAGGGTAGGGTAGGGTAGAGTAGAGTAGGGTAGGGTAGAGTAGGGTTGGGTAGAGTAGGGTAGGGTAGAGTAGGGTAGAGTAGGGTAGGGTAGAGTAGAGTAGGGTAGGGTAGAGTAGGGTAGGGTAGAGTAGGGTAGGGTAGAGTAGGGTAGGGTAGAGTAGGGTAGAGTAGGGTAGGGTAGAGTAGAGTAGGGTAGGGTAGAGTAGGGTAGAGTAGGGTAGGGTAGGGTAGAGTAGGGTAGGGTAGAGTAGAGTAGGGTAGGGTAGAGTAGGATATAGTAGGCTGAAGTAGGGAAGAGCGGGAGCGAAGCCGCGCGGGCAAAAGCTAGTATAATATAAAAATGAATCGCAAAATGTGTTGGTAAGCGCATAACTCAACAACGCCTGGACCGATTTCGCTAAGTTTTTTTTTGTTGTGTTCGTTATTATGAGGAGAAGGTTCTTATGGAAAAAAAAATGAAAATTAGGGTAGTGTAGGGTAGTGTAGGGTAGAGTAAGGTAGAGGAGGGTAGAGTAGGGTGGAGTAGAGTAGGGTAGGGTAGGGTAGGGTAGAGTAAGGTGGAGGAGGGTAGAGTAGGGTAGAGTAGGGTAGAGTAGAGTAGGGTAGGGTAGAGTAGGGTAGAGTAGGGTAGAGTAGGGTAGAGTAGGGTAGAGTAGGGTAGAGTAGAGTAGGGTAGGGTAGAGTAGGGTAGAGTAGGGTATAGTAGGCTGAAGTAGGGAAGAGCGGGAGCGAAGCCGCGCGGGCAAAAGCTAGTTATAAATAAATGAGGGATTTCAGACTAGAACAAATAAAAACACAACCTAAAACAGTCAATACTTCGTCGATTTGTAGAATTTTTAAATAGACATCTCTTAGACTAACAGCACAAAAAAAGAGTAAAGCTAGAATTACATTACGCGTCACACACGTGCAACGCGCCTGATTTGTACGTAGAACAACGTCGCGTGGCGTAGATCAAGTGTAGCTTTACAAGTCTAGTTTCCATATAAAATGTATGGAGACCGACGCGCCCAGATCGACCTGTGTGGCACACGTATGCGCAGTGTAGTTCTACCTTTACTTTAAAAATACACGTGGCGTAACCGCCTTAGGCGCACCTCCGCTATATCTCATGCTGCTTACAAACGCGAATGTTTCAGAATAAAACAACCATAACAAAGATATGGTTTCTTCGGGCACTGATCACAGAACGTGGTGACTTTTGAAACCCTATTCTTTACTCTTTCAGTGCCCCAGAACAGTGCCCAAACCTTCAAGCAATTGACGCAAGGCTGGCGTCGGCATCCGGTTCCGATGAGGTTCGTCAGTTTATGTCCCCTGTGTTTTTTCTTCCTTCTCCTTTCTGTTGGTTAAGATAAAAGCTTTTATTTTAGTCTAGAAAAACTTAATTTTAGCCTGCTCTTATATAAAGTTAGCATCAAATTCATTTCAGTATCCCAGATTTCAATCAAGTAGGTTTGAAAAAGAAATAACAAAGCGGTTTTTAAAAAGCAACGCAAAAAAATAAATAAAAAATAACAATAAACTTACAGAGTAGATAAGTAAAATTTAATAAAAATATAGTCGCTCCAATGATATCAGATTCTGCAAGCTTAAAAAAAAATTAAGAGATGATACCACTCGTTAATTATTTTATTTACAGGTACATAGTTTATCTTTAAAATAAGACAAATCCAAAAACATTTTCGTCACATAGTATCTAATAGTCAATGCATATTTGGTACACCTACTAAAACCTAACGCACAAAAATATGTTTGAGTAGCCTCATCTCAGCATCATTTACTAGCCTATTTAGATACAAATACCCTGAACATTATATTACTTTTAGACAAAATACTAATAAAATGAAATATCTTTGACATAATCATCGACAACCTTCATTGTATACAATTATTTCGATTTAAGAAAAAATGCGAAGTTTGAGTAAAAATGAGGCCATGAGAGCCAGAGCCAGCCAATTTTTTTTTCATTACAGATCCCATTTAAAAAAGACTGCCCTTTTTTTAAATATAATCAGTATCGCCGTTAAGCCACAGTTGGCCTATTAATTTTTTCAACACGTACCTAATTTTATTTTAAAAAAAAAAACTACTCTCTTTTCAAATGAAAAAAATATTGAAAAAATGAGTTAGGTCACTCTGCCTCTCACGGCCTCAAATTAAAGTTGCAAAACGAAATGAAGCCTTATCACTAAAAACTCAAGGAACAGTTTCCACATAAAGTCCATCAGGGGTCTTCTCATACACAGGAGGTGTGTGCGTATGTTCGTTAGATATGCAGACGAGCTCGTAGTCATCGTTGACACAGAGACAGACATTACATTTCCACCTTATTCGTCCAGAACAGTACCATCTTTCACCTCCAGTCATTGGCGCAGGATTTGTGAAGGAATACCCGTTCAGCATCAGCAATGTCGCGCCGTTTACCGCTGTCACAACTGACACTGGAAGGTGATGGGAATTTGAATAGAGTCTGGATATGTTTAGCATTTCATTAGTCACGTGAAATTTGATCGTTGACATCAATCGTTTAAACAATTGTGGAAAATAATCACGATTTATTGCAATCGCTAACAATATAAGAACATCCGTAGTGTCGATTTGGTTGTCGTTGTATGGAAATAAAATTAATGCCTGTGTAGATCAAGATCCACCAGTTTTTAATTGTTGTATTGTGGTATAAAAGCTGGCAAAATCATTAAGACTAGAACAATTTGTCTGCTGCAGTCTTCCCGTCAGATTATAATTTAGGTCTCTTCAAGGTTAGAGTGAATAGGCTCTTAATAAACTAGTGCACCTCACCATCAAAGATTGCATCACTACTTACCATCAAGTAGGATAACAGTCAAGTACGAGTTAGTTTATATCAATAAAAAAAAAGACGATTACGCAATCTAGGTTTTGTATTTAATAACCAGGAACATGAAGGTACAATTTAATTACACAGGACAAACCTTTTTGTTGTCAATTTCACCCGTTATTCCACTGATAAAAACCAAACCTTTGTTGCCAGCTTAGCGGACTGTGTGTCTCTCTCACACCCTTTTAAATAAGTCATTTATTAGTACATAAAGTGAGAACTATACTAGACCGACGCACACCTAGGCAACACCTGATTTGTACGTAGCGGCGCGTTGCGTGGCGTGGATCTAATGTAGCTTTGCAAGTCTAGTTACTACTAGCTGTGCCCGCGATTTCGTTCGCGTGGACTACAGGATTTTGAATTTATTTTTTCTAAAATAAAACTAGCCTATTTTACTCCTTATTACATCAGCTACCTGCCAAAAAAGTCCCGTCAAAATCGGTCCGCCATTTCAGACAAACAAACAGACATAAATTGTAAAAAATGTTATTTTGGTGCATGTACCCGTTTATATATTTATATGCATGTAGTAAAAAGCAGTTACTTCAATATTACAAACAGACACTCCAATTTTATTTATATGTATAGATATAAAATGTACCTATGTGGAGATAGACGTACGTGATCCACGTGTGCGCAATGTAGTTAAAGCATTATATAAGATTACCCTGTCATCTGTGCACTGAGTGCGAATTGTTTTGACGTTAACGCGATAGAAACGTTTATCGCATTTGGCTCTCTGATTGGTTAAGAGCTTGGAGCGGGCCAATCAGAGCGCCGAACGCCATAAACATGGCGATCGGGTTAACGTCAAACAAACTCGAACTAGACACTCTGAAGTTCCATGGCTCAGAGGCGCTCCAATACTCAATAATAGTCAATTAGAATATGGGACAAATGAAAATGCTAATACACACAGAAAACTATATTTATTCTAATAAAAAAGTCGATTTTCATCAATTGTTTATTTAAAACACATTGTTGCGTTATTTTGTTTTAGAGTTCAAGATTAAAATAAAACATGAAAGTAGGATAGGCCCTAGCATAACTTACTTTCCAGCAACATTGGTACTTTTATACCTGGATTGTAAGTAAAATTAAACTGCGCGGTTCGAAATAGCAAGTCCAATGGAGAAGAACCGGCAAGAAACTCCATAGGTACTTTCAAAAAATATGTTTTAAAAATAATAAATATATCTAAGTACCTAATTAACGTTATATAAACGACACGAAGATTTTTTTAACAATACTTTCTTATGTATTTCAATTTTTTGTTTTAGTAAAAAAAACCTTTTAAGTACCTAAAAATACAACAGCGATTACGAAAATAAAAAATAACTCATGCAATAAAATTCTAAAATATTGAGTTATTTCGTCTAAATAATTACCTAACTTTATAAAAAAGGAACATATTTTTCCACTAAAAAAATTAATAAGAAATATATATAATAACATTATATTTTATTAATAAAAACAATTATACGTATTACTATGGATGCGCAAAAATAGGCCCATTTTTCAGAATTTATTTATTGTATTATGTATTTCTAAACAAAATACCCGTTCTTGTAAATAAATCTGTTCTGAGGTACGAGTAGATATGTAAAAAAATCGTAAAATACTTACTTACTTACTTTTTATTTTATATTTACCACTTACCTACAAATATTTAGCCACCTTTTATAAAATTGCTTATTAAATATTACTTTTTGTGAACTAATCGTCATATGGCGAAACGTTTTACATGACTAATCTGTAAATTAAAAACTAAACTGTACTAGGTAGGTACTTACAAGTAGTTATTATAACACGCAGTGACCCACTACATTCATTATACTTACTTATAACTACATATTATAACATATATAAGATTACCTCAAAAGGATGCAATCAAAATGAATTAGTTCCTTACGTATGCTATGTTTAGTTAGAAGCCATAATTAGAGTATTATCATACTAATTTTATCATAAAATCCCTTTAATTTCACCATTTAATTTATTGTTCCCAGAAGGAACAAATTTCAACAATATTTGTCAACTAATTGTAGGTACTTTAATCGTAAAATTAATTCACCTATTTTATTTTTACAAGATTACCGTTTTATGTATTAATAAATTGTGAATATACAATTAAGTTATGTCAATACAATAAATATCGAATTAACCATACAATACACTGCAGATTGATTTATCCCATTTTTAGTTTTCTAAGTATAAAACACAACAAGTGCTTGAAAAATCGTTGACAATAGTGTACTATCGAGTAATTACTCGTATTTTCAACTGTTTTTTTTTCCTATTTATTTTTCTTCTATACCCCCTATTTTAAAGTAAAAAAAAATCGGCCAAGCCGTTACTGAGTTTTAGCAAGACTAAAGAATAGCAATTTATAAGAAAAAGAGAGGAAGGCGTTGCACAAAATTATCCGTCTTAAAAAAAAAAAACAATCCTTAGAGCCAACGCTGAGTTAAGCGAGCGCACGCGCCGGCACGCGTTGCTTGGCGTCGCGCGTGTCGTGTGCGACGGCCTCCGTAGTGGAAACCGGATTATTATCTGCGCAAAGTCGCTATTTCAACTTTAACGGTGTGCTTGTAGTCGTGTCGATGGAGAACTTTAATGTATTATTACGAAGCAAAACGGACGCAGGGCGCCAATTTCCACAACGGGTCTCCGCGACTGTGCACTTTTGTATGGACCGCGCGGGCGCCCGCTTAACGCAGCGTCGGCCCTAAAACTTACGCTCACAGACTACTATCCTAACTTACAAAAATAACTTATGTGCTAAAATAAACATGCTTCGGCTTCCCCTCTCCCTCCGGCGGTTTGTGGCAATGTGTCTCCTTCCGAGAGACTACATTCAGGTTATCATCTGTAGTCATACGTGCTTTACAATCCTCACTTTTGCTCGATGTACACTTCCAAACGGTGCCCTTCTTCGATTTTGCACTTCGGGAGTATGTGTACGATTTGTAAAAAAGAACATATTGTCCCTTTCTCTTTGTCTTTATTAGTACGGGACCTGAAAGAGATATAAAACATCAATACATTCTTGACAGTTAACTATTAAGTAGTTATGTGTTTTTGTATGTAAATAAAATAAAACATAAAAAAAAAAATCGAGAATCGAGTTTTTGATAAGTATATTCTTTTTTCTGTACAGGTTTTATAACATGTAACATGAATAATACCATCATGCATATTTTTACCATTGTCATTTTACTAATTTTTAGTTTTTACCTCGAATCAGGTGGCTGAAATGAAACTCCGAGCCAAGGAATCGTGATTCATTTAATTCATTTATCTAATAAGTACTTGTTATTATTCATATATTAAGTAATATTCGATACATTTAGGGTAATTTTTGTCCTACTTATTTCTACTTTTTTTAATAAAGCATGCTGCCTTTATACTTTTTTTGAGAAAATCATCAAACCATCTTATGACTAAGACCCACCTGTGTCCTTTAAGTTCAAGGACTATGGTCACCTTTTCAAATACTGCTTTTAATCTGACATTAATTGTCAGATTAAAAGCAGTAAAAGCAGTGCTATTAAAGATTCTTTTTCAAATAAATAAGCTATATAATTAATACTTAATTATAATTATAATTATCTACAAAAAACATCTTAATATTTACTGAGTAAAGTATATTGAGATAAAAAGAAAAAAAAATGATATTAATTTATACAGCTACCGATTCTTACAAAAATCATGATTATTAATTAGATTTTTAGAATAACTTTTCGGATATGATCGTATTCGTAATATATAATTATGTCAATTAATAAAGTATAAAACCACTTAAGTATTATGATGCTGTTTTGAGATCAAATGAAAATACATATTTAAAATTTTCTTTTTTTTGCGTTTGGTAATCTATTATTCATTATTTAATAAACATTATAAGTACACTGATAAAAAGCATTCTAATTTTGTGTTAAATGATTTTTATTTTACTAATTGATATTGCCAGGTTATAAAAAATAGCAAGAATTTTAGATAGTGCAACTATCTCGCATTGTGTACATCAATATTATATAAACAAATGAAAACTGTCATCTAGTTTTGATCCATCTAAAACTAAACGTCCATCAACTTTTCATTTTTAACAAAAGAAAAAAATAAACGCTGTAAGTGACCTCACCATGAATTCTGTGCAATAATAACTAAAACACATTTTTTTATAACACTCTTGTAAATTCTGTTCTATCTTAAGCATCTCATTCTATGGATTTATAGGGATCTTGATAGATACGCGATATTAAACATTGGAATTTTTGGAAGACCTTCGATGTCTATGCCATCCTGTATTTGTGCTTTATACGTAAACAGACGGCCGCATTCTAAATTAAATTATCTATACCTAATTATATTTTAAACACTGATTAGACAAACAAACTTAAAATAAATGAATTATAATAAATTGTATTTAAAAAATATAATACTATTAGCTGACCCGGTAAAAGTTGTTCTGCTATATAAATTATACGAAAAAAAATGGGGGGTAAAAAATAACCTATGACCTATTCTCAGACCTACCAAATATACAAAAAAAAAACATAAAAATCGGTCAGTTTCAGAGTAGGATAACAATGTGACTCGAGATTTTTACACACATTCGATTTATAGTTAATTATATTGAAAATATAATAAATTGTACTAAAATAAACGTAAATAACGCATACAAGTGCTAATGTTGCCAGTTGTCAACACGACTTTTAACATTGTATGTAACGTTGAGATCATTTTTTATTATTATTGATATGCTCGCGTTTGACCACCATCTCACCTGATGGTAAGCGATGATGTGGTCGACGATGGAGCACGCTTGTCTAGAAGTAGCCTATTCACTCTTGACTTAAAGACCCCTAAGTTGTAGCTATTAGGAAACACAGACTCCGGCAAGGAATTACACTCGTTGGCTTGACTTTTTATCCAGTATAAAACATTTTTTTTTTAATAAAACAAACTAGTGCTTGACTGCGATCCCACCTAATGATAAGCAGTGATGCAATCGTTGATGGTGAGGCACACTAGTTTATCAAGGGCCTATTCACTCTAGCCTTGAAGACACTTATATAACTCTTTCTACATTATACCGTAATGGCGAAAATATTTCGAGCCATGATTGTGATCATGATATACCTGCAGGACTCTGTTATCGTAGTCAGTTACAACGTTAACTTTGCACTTCCTGGAGTTTCTTGACGAGCAGTACCATTTAATATGAGTATCTTTTCTTGATAAATAACTCTTGTTATATGTGTAACCCTGGTATACCAATTTAGGCTCACCACGTGTTGATTTAACCACAAATGCTGAAAACCGAAAGTTATTTTATAATAATTGGCCTTTTCAGCACTTGGAGCACAGAAAAGATGAAAGAGGTTAGAATGGCCTTGTGGGCGGGGCAGGCGTGCCTCAAAATATGATCATGCTCATAATTGACACAACCAATAGCAAACTTGCGATCTAAGTGTGCGTGGTCTGTTAGTTGCGTAATGCGCGTACGTATTGGTTTATTGCCTGTAGTGAAGTTAAAGGGTGTGAGACAAGCGGAGACACTCGTTATAGTACAAATCGGAAAGTATTTCCTTTCTAACCTTTCATCTTTTCTGTGGTCCCGAGAGTGTTTTCGCGTCCTGGGGCCGTATTATGACCTCTTAAAACCATCATGTTTTCGGTGTGAAAAAGAGACGGAGCTATACAGGACGAATAGCACTATCCTTTTCTCACACAGAAAACATGATGGTTTTAAGATGTCATAATACGGCCGCTGTTCGCCAGGGTCGTTTGTTTAAGACTGGGTACTCCTCGATTAGCTCTTCAATCCCCAAAGGTGACAGAAGAACTGATGAGATGGAATATTTGATCGCGGATGTGCGACTCTGGTGGAATAAACGCGAGTGTTTGTCGTATATTTCCGACGTAGGTTGTTAAAAGGTTAAGGGTGAGTTGCATCATTTAACTATAACAATAACAAAGCCGTTAACAGTTGTCAAATCGTCGAATTGACCAATAGGCGGCCGTTTCACGGCTGGTTAAGGTTTGGTTATCGGTATAGTTAAATGGTGCAACTCACCCTAAATGTAGCGTCTATTAAGAATATTAGGTTTAATTTAAACAAACTATTTAAGCAAGTTTTTATTTATAAACAAGTAGGTATATCTATAAGGTTAAAAAGTAATTGCGAATTATACAATAAACCATATCAATATTGTTATTTATGTTTTTGGCTTGGATACCAATTCATTTAAGCCATGTCGTCGTATGAATACAATTACTTTGTTTACCATTAAAACACGAATGTAACACATTATATTTTTGTGGTATTTGGTAGCTAGTTAATAATATTCCACAACTATCACACAGCGCACTCTAGTCCCAAGCTAAGCAGAGCTTGTGTTATGGGTACTAGACAACTGATAAAAATACTTATATATTTCTAAATATATACATATTATAGATAAATTACACCCAGACACAGAACAAATGATCGTGCTCATTACACAAACATTTGTCCTGGGTGGGAATCGAACCCAAGACCTCCGGCACAGCAGTAAGGGTCACTAACCACTAGACCAACAGGCCTGTCAAATTAGTACGAATTAGTTCTGATCGAGTAAGTTCTCGGCAAGTATCGCTGAGATAGTCTACACTACAATAAAATTCTCATCTCCATTCTACTGGAAACGCGCCAATTTTAAAAATTTTACATATTATTATTGTTCAGTTGTGCAAAACAACACCAATTTTACGTCACAATATAATAGGAATACGGCCACGGATTTTTTTTTCAAATTAATTTTAAAAAAAGCCCGCCAAAAACTGCTTCCTTTTTTTTGTTAACATAAACAAACTGCGTATTTTTTTATTATTTCGAGTAGGTTAAATACTGCTGCAAGCGTTTTCAAAAAAGTTATTTAAGTAAAGTTTCTTTTAACTTTTCTTAAACTTTCTCCACTTGGCTCGCTGTTCGAAGAGTTCTAATATACTCAATTCTGAAAGCTTTTCGCGTTTTACTTTTGTTCGTTCATTGTTTAATTTTTTCTTCTTTTCATAATGTTCAGGCCGTTCGAGTTTTAAACTTTCTCTTCTTCTTGATCTTTCCGACGGATTCAGTTTTTCTTTCAAGGCTAAAAGTTGTTTTATATTTTTGATAACTTTATATCCTGGTAAACAAAAATTAATGCAAGTTTTATTGTAGACGAAGTTTTTTAACTTAACTTAAACTTTCACAATTTAACTATTAGGTGATTTAGGTTAAATAATACACTTAAATATTATTGGAATCAAGTCATTTAATGAATTTTTAACATAAACAGTCTTCTAAAAAAAAATTGGTTATAATCACAGATAAATCACAACTTTGTTTGGGATATATTTAAAATAACCTCCTTAGAAAAAGGTATCTCAAGTCGTTTAAGATACGCAAAATGCAGTCTTCAAAAAAACGTTAAATAAAATAACCAAAAAATTATGGAACCAACATACCGGTCATCACCTTAATTAAGTAAAAAAACGATCTTAAACATTAATACAAAAATGAGATCCTTTTTAAAACATGCCAAAATTACTTACATGGGTATCTTTAGAATTATTTTTGCTGGCTTTAATTGATTTAAACAAAATTAAATCAAATGTAAAACCCAATAATGTTATTAACAATATTGTTAACGTACTTTGGCAGAAATTGGTTAGAGAAAAGTTAGCAAAATAAACTTTTGTAAAGTTTACGCTAAGAGTAACCCTATATCTAATGGAAAACGTTGTTTTTTTTTTCAAATACAAGATCCTACATCTTTATCAGTAGTTAGGTACTTAAGCTGCAAGCTAGGCGCCCGAGCATGGCCACACAACAGTCACAAATTAAATGGATTTTGAGGCAAAACTTTGACTAAGTCTAAAAGAGGGAAATGTCCGATTTCAGCAAATACCATCCTCCTTGACCTTTATACACCAAAAACAAAATAAACTAAAAATTTTGAGTTCAGTGCTATCTATTGAGAACATAACTAAGCTTGGACTCGTAGTTTTCACCTAAAATAATTTAAAACCGACTTCAAAAATAAGGGGCAGCTCTAAAAATATAAATTACAGTTTATCTAATATAAACCATGTAAATGTAACTCTGCTAATCAATCTTTTCGATATATTCTTCGTCATCATCTTCATCCGAAATGTTTGCTTCAATCAACTGTCTTTTTGACAGCCGTTGGTATTTACCCTCTTTATTGACACAGAACACAGGAGGGGGATGAGTATGATTACCCTTCAACACATGAAACTTTCCAGTGTTACTAAGGGTTACCTGAGCTTTACACTTCTTAGAACATCGAGAAGAACAGGCCCAAGTAACCCTGTGTTTGCTTGTACAATTCTTTGCAAAAGTATACTTTTCGAATACCAGTAATTCATTGCCTTTTTTCGACGCTATAAAGTGTATCTCTGGAACAATTCAATCATTTTTCATTGCATAACACTAAGCTCTTTTTTACATGGGTAGGATGACAGGAGGACGCAAATATGCATCTTTAAGATGGGAGAAAAGGATAGGTAGCTACATTGTATGAATCTGACAGCTGTCACCCCCACCATCCTACAACAATTGTAGTGTTTAATTAGCGGATAGGAACAAACGTTGAATAAAAGGCTTGTTTAAAACATTTTAATATAATATATTAAAGAGTCAATTTACAAAAACCAACACCATTATTCTAAGAAAGTAATAAAATAGCATCAAATATACTCTATATCTGTTGGCAGTTTAATTTTAGGGGGAGGGTGAGTATGTCTGTCGTTATATTTCGTAACCCTGAAAGGTTGTTTGTCTTCATTCGTGGAGATGTTTGCTTTGCAGCCCTTCTTGTGGTGACTGGAACATGTCCAGTAATTACCGTATTTTTTAAAGTTCCGCCAGGAGTACGTGTAGCCACGGAAAAACAGCATACCTTGGCCTCTTCGGTTTCTTGAAGGTATAATCAATGCATCTACAAATTACAAATATACTTAACTCGACGTTTAATTAATATGAGATACGTTGAACTTAAGTATACACAATCTCTGAAGATATGAAGATACCTGTATGAAGTTACTCTTACATCTCATTTTGGAGGACTCACACCTCCAAAATGGTCTTAAGGTTTTTTGCTCGAAGAACCTCAGAGAAAGACCTATACTTACTATCAGAGAAATTAACTTTCTATCCATGTCATCATTTTAGCATATGTATCGGTATTCTAGCTGGTAGTTTGAACAGATATGGTATAATATCATGTTTTTACTCCGAATGGATATCAGGGTTAACACTGCGTTAAGCGGGCGCCCGCGCAGTCCAATACAAAAGTGCTCCGTCGGCGATGAACCGCGCGAGCATCCGTCGCGGAGAGCTGCGTTCCACGCCCCTTTTGCTACGTAATAATACACAAAAGTCCTCCACCAACACGACTGCTTGCACACCATTAAATGTACAATAGCGACACTGCGCAAGTAATAATGAGATTTCAGCTACAGACACCGTCGCACACGAAACACGCGTGATGTCACGCGACGGGTGCCCGCACGTCCGCCCGCTTAACGCAACGTTGGCCCTCATCTACAATTGGCCTATCCATTGATTGATTTTTGGATCTAGAGCGTTTACGCGACCTGCCGTTAGCATAGACCATATTCTTCCAGCAACCAGAAGTCCCAGGACCGCAGTTACCATCTTTTATTCGACTTTTTAGATTTAAAGGAACCGTCATAAAATTTAGGACTGAAGTGACGTCATCGTTGTTTGGCAGGTAAACAAGTGTAGCAGGATATTAATATGTGCTTATTATATTATGTACTTCATTTCTAGTATTTCATAGGTATAGTACGGCCGAAATATTATGACCACTCCAACTTCGAACGATTGGCTGCATTGTAATTCTTTTTAAAAATCATATGTTGAATGCGTATTGCGTATTTTTTTGAGTAGGCGCAATAGTTCGGACCGCCAATATATTTTGACCTTACTGTATATTATCTATTAAGTAGTAGTATATACTTATGCAACTATATATTTAAGATTCTTTAGGTATAACATTTGGTATACTCATACATATAATTTAAAGGTTAAGTAAAAGAATTTGATCATTTATAATATTTTAATGGCACAATTAGTATTTCAAAATGATCTAAATGACTACACAGTAAAACTGTACAATTGTAGGTAGGTACATCTTCATTAATACATTGCACCACTTTCACATATATTAAAAGAAGATCACTCTAAAACGACGAATACATATAATAACAACAAAATATTTAAAGACTACAGTTTCGAGATATATATTATTGTACTATTTTTTTATTTGATATAAACTAGTGCTTGACTGCGAGCCCACCTGATGGTAAGCAGTGATGCAATCGTTGATGGTGAGGCGCACTAATTTATTAAGAGCTTACTCACTCTAGCCTTGAAGACACCCAAATTATAATCGGATGGGAAGATCGCATCATGCTAATTGTCTAACATAATATAATCTGTACTTTTGACCTATGCATACTTTGAAATAAAATAATATAATATATATAAAAAAAAAAGCAGCCAATAAGTACTGAAATTACCATCGAGATCAAATTCGTTTAAACTATCAATACAAAACCAAGTGCCATTAGTTCGTTAACAACTTTACTAGACTCCAAATCAGAGAGACATGCAACTTTTTATTAAACATAACAAAATTTTGTTTTCAAAACACTCATACCTACAACAACAAAAAAAAAAACAAAATAACTTAGAGCCAGAACTATACTTGCACACGTCGTCGCGGTAGTAATAGGAACAAATATCCATATAAAATATCACAATTTTTGTTCTATATTGCAAATCACATATTGCACTAAAACCTAATAAAACTTAATTGTAATAAATTAAGGCAGAATTGCATTACGAGCACTAATCCTTGGTCTTCCTCTTTTCCTGGAATGTTTGTGGATAATCCCACCTGGGGTTTGGATGATCACGGGCTCCGGATGGTTGTGGATGCCTCTAATTTGCGTGATGTTGTGAGAACCATCAGTCGTGATGATTGAGGGGCACTGACTCCTTCCGTACATGACACAGTACCAGGTCCTACCGCCGTCCCTATTAGCTTTGCACTGCTGACGGTACAGAAGACCGTTTAGGAATATCAGCTGAGCACCTCGTGTCGTTCTCACGTACCTAGCTGTGAATTATTTTAAAATAAATTACCTAGGTAGTCTTCACCGAAAAAGCAGGGTTTCCAGTTGAAATAAATACCGAAATCTAGTGCATGCAACAAATTACGTCTGACTTTTTTTGGGACACAACTTTCAACCGCTTGTTCAAAATAAATCAGTCAGGAATTCTGCGTTTGAAAGTAGTGTCTAAGAAGTATAAGACTACTACTGTACTGTAAGACTACTGTAAGAGGTAAAAGTAAAACTACATGAATACTCACTTTTTTGATGCTATCCACGGCTTTCGCTAGTTTTTTTTTTTGTAAGCACGGTCAATAACTATTAAAAAAAATATACTTTCTCAGATGAAATATTTATTATTTGAGCCTATATACTGTATACATTACGGTCGAAATATCTTGACAGATCCGAACTTCGAATAATTGGCTGTGCAGTAATTCTTTTTAATAATCATAATAAATTTTTCGGACAATCCCTGTGGCCCTAGCAGAGGGCAGGCTCTAGTATGCGCAATTGCGCATAGTTCGGAATGCCTAAGTTCTGAGTAGCCAACATATTTTAACTGTAATGTACATGTGAACTCAAGTGCTGGAGTTCCTGACTACATTTTTTTTTCGTGACGAGTTAGCTCTTGTCCTCAACTTCACCTGATGTAAACTGGTGGATGAGGCCTGTGTTGGAATAAAAACTATCGCTTTTATGGAAGAATGTAGCTTTATGATTTAAGGCCATTTATTTGTAGCTATAACGAACCATAAAATCCAGATGGGCAAAAAACATTATCTTATTTTGTAAATCAATTGCTTTTCAACCTGAGTTTTAGTAGATGAGCAAGGAAATAGTAAATTATTATTATAACCTCTGTTAAAGCAGATTTTCTTTGTTACATTATAATGGTGATCTTTTAATAAACAAAAAAAACAAGTACCTAAATGAGCACAAATTCGACTTTTAATAGAAGATAAAATAAATAGAAAACATTTTTGCAAAAAAAGCCATCATGTTTTATTTAATATTTTAATATAATAAATACTTTTTGTGCAAGTGTCAAGTTTGACCAGATCAGTTTTACTTTTCAAAACTTATTTTTAGTACTTACTTAATATTTTAATTAATCACCTTGATAATATAGATAAACAGATAACACATAATATATTCTAATTACTACACATTTCAACACATAAAAATTATGTAAAGCATCATAAAATGTAATAATTAAAAGAAATTAATTACCAACAAATAAAACTTATAAAAATCATTATAAAAAAAAAGCAAAGAAAAAATACTTATCTCGCTAAAAACGCTAAAAACTTGTGGTTTTAGTGAAATCAAATCTCGTCACAATTTAGAAAATTATTTAGTTTGTTGTCACTAGTACCGTTAACAGTTCCATGATGGAACTATTGATGTTTTTTTGAATCACTAGTTTCATTTTAAAATAATCTGGAAATAATTTAACTAATGTTGAATTTTATTTTCACTAGTTCCACATTTTTTTTTTTATTATTTTTGGCACTTGTTATTTTTTTAAAGTTGTGGAAAAAAACTAGAGGTTAAAAAATAAATCATAATACACGAAAAACAATGACCAGCATCATTTGTTTTATAGGTAATATTTATAAAATAAAAGAAGGAAACAAAATATTGGGGCCAAGTAAAAAATCACAAAGTACTTACCAATTCCACGGGTCACCAATTTGGCTATTGCTGATTTCCTTCTGAAGCATGCAAAACTTACCTGAAAATAAATAAGTGCTTTTAGGATAATGTATCACGTTTGTCTGCCTAGTCATCCCCTGATTATGATAGAGAATTTTCATGACGCAGCTGTCTAACTGACCTCCATGCTCCATGACCTAGTAGCTTTGTGACCTATCTGCATTCCTGCTCTGACTACCCATAATAACTGTCATAGATTTACAAATGGCAATTGCAACCAATACCTGAACACCTCGAGCGTCTATCTTCTTATCCCAAAGCGTCTTAAGTGTCAACATGTAATGGATCATTCAAAGAGGATGAGCTGAGTGGAGCTGATGCACGATGAAACGTCTCATAAATTATATGAATCTTTTTTTATGTGAAATAATGTGCTTGTATCTTTATATTGTTTATGACTGCAGGATTGTTCGAAATAGATACCATGGCAGGTTTTAGTCTTACACTACATTTCACTCTAATGCTAGGTGTTGTTTAATGATTTCCCATGTACAAAAAATAGTTTAACCTTAAAATTTGTACATTGTATGAAAAAGGGCATTTATTTAATAGCAGACATCATCTCCCATCTAAAAATCTACTTTTCTAGCCTTTTCCTCAAAATGTTGCCATTGGCTTCCCACCAACCATTGCAAATAAAATTTTTTCACTATCTTCAGATAAAATCTAATCAACAGATTCCTTTGAACATAATAATCCCTTATAACTATGCAATTTTGGCAAGTAATACACATTTTTTAGTTCAACACTTTTTGGAGGGCTTTTTTAAAGATAAATCCGATAGCTTCCAAGATCTCAAAATTGATAGTATGTTATTACATACTATCAACTCTATGAAATACGATATTTGTTTAACAATTACATTACGTTCTAAAACTATGGTGAAATAAAGTGTACCTGATGATAACAATGTTATGCTGGATATATTCAAACACTTAACGCACTCAATTCACTATAAACGAATTTATTAATGACACTACACACTAACACATCACTCGTATTTGTTGTGAAATCACATGAAAGCTGACATTTTCAAAACAATAACAAGAAAACTGAATAAAACCTAGTCAACAAATTGGTCCAATTCAGATTTTTATGTAACGGCAATTCACAGAAATAAGCACACTTAAACTTGTCCTGTACTACTGCATTTTTACCATATGTGTACATAAATATTTTCAATTGGTTAAGCAACATCAACATACAGGAAACTTATTATAAAACAAAATAAACAAGGAAACTTTTAGGTTATGTCGGAGCGTCGAAGAAATGTCAAACGTCACTGATCAAGAAAACGAGAAAGTCAGATAGATTAGCAAAGACGTGACGGGCGGGCGGCATGATGAAATAAAATAGGTACAAGGAGTCTTTTTGAAATGATCCTAAGAAACATTCACCCTGCAGGGAAATATTAAGATGATATTCTTTTATTTCATGATTATGTGCTTAAATGAATAATTACTATAATTATCTAGCTTCTACTGTTCCAATGCTGGGCAAAGGCCTCCCTCCATTTCTTCCATTGTTCCCGGCGCTGAGCCAGTTTCTGCTAATTACCAACGAAACCAAATGTAAGTGGTCTCGCACTCTTTCGTAGTCTGCCATACATAACCACGTCGTGCAATTTCAGGACACCAATTACCTATAGGTATGTTCTAGCGGCCAGCCCACTGCTTGAAATTCTTAAATGAAATTAAATTGAAAAGAAGATATGCTGCGTCAACGAAAATTATTAGGAGTCTGACCAAAGAGTATACCAGGTAATTCTGACACTATCTCCCGCTCCGCCCAAGGGCGAGAGATGTCATCCATCTGGATGAATTTACTCACCGAAAAAAAAAGGGTGTGAAACTAAAATCACTTTTTAAAAAAGGTCTTCCGATCTCAAGAGTAGTACGATGTACTGTGTACTTCGTAGTGACCTACCTAACTACCTAACCTTCTAAATCGTACTCGTTCGTTTGTTCGAACGTGTTTATTAAAAAAAAAAAAATTATCAAAATACAACGCGCTATATTGTAATTATTAGTACCTACATATTATAATAATTAATATCGGTTTATTTTAATCAAATCAAATGGCCCTTTTTATCAGGTAGAGATACAACGGATATACAGTCAGGGGTCAAAATTGCAGTTGTAAGGGTACAACTAACTGGGTTTGGTAGGGACCAATTCTAAAGTCTCTAAAATATCTTTGTAGAAAGCCAATGGTTCATGGCCAGTTAATTTTGTAGCGTTCCTTGTTTTCTTTTCTCGAGCCACCTCGAAACAGCCCTTACGGCGTCGTCCATTTTCAGGTTTTTACCCACTTTGTTAAGACTTTTGCCCAACGGTCGGAGTGCATGCAGCCAGAGCCCGATCTAGGGGTGGGGGGCGGGGGGTAAGCCGGGCATTTGCTCAGAGCGGCAAAAAATGAGGAGCGCCAAAATTGACTTATTCGTATCTTTTCAACCTAGCCATTAGCCATCCACACCCAAGTTGGCAGGTAGAGAATTTTATGTGTCACCTTCCAACCTACAATATGTTTTTTTTAAATAATTTTGTGTTGGCTAAATAGTGAAAATATTTCAGACTTAAGACTTATGAAGTCATGACTGATAATTATGGTTGTAAGTAAAGGGCGACGAAAATTATATTTGCTCGGAGCGGCTAAATAGTTAAATCGGGCCGTGCATGCAGCTAATGTGACCCGATCCCATTTTAGCCTGGCAGCCTATAAAACAAAGTAAATAATGTAAGTACCTAATAAACTTTATATATAAAAATATAAACAAAAAATGATATTTTGGACATGTCTTTATACGTAGGGACCGTCGAGAATTCGAGATATATACTCAATGACATAATTTAAGTCTTGTCCATCTACTTCGACCCTACGTTTGTTTAGTTTTGTTGGTCATATTTTGAAGTTTTGAACCGATTTATCGCGAGCCCCACCTTGTAGCTTGCTGTAGGTACTTATAACTAAGGTCTTAAGGTCGATTTACATCAAACGAACACAGAGCTAGAGCTAGAACAAGAGCATTCGTTCGTGGTCTTTTAATGTAAACGAAAACTCGTATTCAGCGTTTACATCAAACGAACAAAAAGCTAGAGCTATAACAAGAGCATTATTTCGTAATCTTTTAGTGTAAACGATAGCTAGATCATCTGAACGAATATTCTTTGCTCATTCGTGTCAATTCTGTGCACATTCTGTGGTTGGTATTGGTAGTCCATCTTTTTTTTTAATTCTTCAACATTACATTCCAATAGTTTTGCAATTTTCTGCCACGCATCTTGTTTGTAAGTTGTATTTTTATAGTGTTCATACGTCGGATCCCACAGACATCTGGAATTTTGGTAGGCTTCTATCATTAATAAACACTTTTCTTGAGACAAATCCACAATTTAATCGATAAGATATGTATAAAATCGCTAGAACACAAGAACGCTTTGAAGAGACCGCTCAGGGGCGCGAGCACGTCCGAACACGCAAGAACGCACTAAGCAACTGTTCGCGCGCTCTAGCGCCGTTTACATAGAGCGAGCGAGTATTCTTAGATTTTGCGTGTTGATTTACCGTTAAACTTCACATTTAGGCCTAGAATAAAAGTAATACAATAATGTAGGTAGTCTAATATTCTTACAAAATAAACAAAAGTCATAGCAATAGCGTTTACCATTGCTGATGAATATGACAATTAGTGACAACAGTAAATTCAAATTTTTCGCCAAACCGTACCGCCAAGTTTCGGGTTATGACGAGTAAATGTCGTGTTTCATGCTAAAAACTTTATTTCTACGTATTAGTTGTTAACTTACCTTGAAAATAAAACAAACACCAAGCAAATCGAGCCACTTTAACTATTTAAACACACTTTGTTTACACAAGCGTAACACGACACTGACAATTACGCAACATTGTCAACTTCAACTTTTTTTATTTATTTTTTTTCCATCGTTCGGATATACAGTTTGGTTTATTTTGGTAGGAAATTTAATGGCGAGGCGAAATAAATTTATACAAATAGACCATAGACAGACAGAAAAGAGTAAACTTCAAAAACTTAAACGACTGAGGTGCGGGGCGCCCATGTGCCGCTCAGCGGCACACGGGCAATGTAGGCTTGAAGGTCATGTGCCGCTCAGCGGCACACGGGCAATCTAGCGGCTATAATACTTATTCCATAGAATCTTTGCGAACGCACTAAGAACAACGAAAGAATGCTCTACGCCTGTGTACACTAAAAGAATTTGATATAGTGGGGATAGAATGAGCATTCGCTCGTCTGATGTAAATCGACCTTTAAAGCATGGACTGTGGTTCCTGAGCAATAGGGGCAAAAGGACAATGGAATTACCCATCTATTTTTTATTTTTCTAATGAATAAACTTAGTGGACCATTGAACTTCTACTACGAAAAAATACTAGACACTTTAGCATTGTCGTAGAATTAGTTTGTACTTTTCACCTCTGAGGCCCTGACTGTACAGGTACACAAAATGCAGGTTCAGGAAATTTTTTTTTAGTTGTTCTTTTTTTCAGTTCGATATTTTCGTCAAATACCTACCTAAGTAAAATTTAAAAAACAAGTTTAAATCCTTGCCTTGGAAAAGTGGATTTTCTGTTTCAAAATTATGCGATATTGTTAAATGATAGGTATATAGTGCTACTGGAATAAGCCCCCTTCATTTGTACTTATTAGCATTTTTGTACTTAATAACGAAGCATAATGATAAAAAAGTATATAGAAAAAAATTAACCAAATGCTTACATACATACTCAAACAATTTTATTATTGATGATGTGTGTGTGGCATTATGGCATGACGTTAAAAAAATTCTGGATACGAAACGCGCCTCGCGTTCTTTCGTAAACATTTTGCTACTGTCAAATGTCAAAACAAATATAAATGGATCATTTATTTTTGCCGCGATTTGGATGTTTTGCGATTCCCAAATTCGTTTTTTATGTCGCAGATAATATTATATGGACACTATAAAGACTATATGCGCAAAAGTGGGTGTTTGATTATTGTTCTCAGTGATTATAACCTCAAAGTGTTTTATGTTATTTCATGGTTATTTGTGCACTAAATCGAAATTAAGTGAGTGCAGTGATAGTGTTGTGATGCAGCAGTGAATATAGTGATTTTGTGATGTCCTGACATTCGCTGGAGTATGCTGGGGGCGGTAAGTACGTAGTAATAAGGTTTGAAAGTTGTCTTAAAACTTCTAGCTGTAATACCTCTTTAAATAATCACTTATGTATAGTTCAAGTGTAAAACAACAATATTTATGATGAATTCAAACTTTCATAAAAGTGTCCAACAAGAATATGTGGGTATAATCTAGTTACAATGCCTAGAGAAATGAAAGTAATACTTTGCCTTTCAAACTTTTACTTTTTGATTGAAGATGGATAATATTGCCTTTTTATGGCTTATTAATGACGTTTATGTGTATCTTTTGTAAGGTTACTTCTTGTTATTTAGTTACACAACTTAAAATATACAAGTTTTTACAATATTTTCTTGCTGCGGTGAACATTTTGTTTTGTTTTTTTTTTTTACCAGTTTCCAGCAGGATTTTGACTTAGTATATTAAAAGGTAAGTGAAACATATTTAGTTTCTATACAAAAGTACTAGAGGTTGTATAGAAATTAATGAAATAAGGAATGAAGATACTTCACAATAGTTTTATTAACTTGGTTGGTTGGTTCTATTTCATTTTATTTCTTCTGCTTTTTTTTTTGCTTCCTGCAGAAATTGTGTTAAATATAGTGTGTACTTAGATAAATACTTGTTAGGTTATGTATTGTCATGTAAAAGATGATTTTACCAATTTGTTAGCAGTACACTGCAGACTACCCTCTTTTTTATTTTAAGTTTTTACAAACATCCACAGGTGATCCGGGCCTCAAGTCTGCTATTACAATAGTGTCACAATGGTCTATCATTGGTGTCATAATTGTCGATTTTGACAAGTTTGGTAATCTACTAATATAATGGCGTCATTATGACTTTCCAATGGTCAACCACTGACACTCCATTGAAAGAAGTGACATAGAATGGTAATCTCGTACATATTGACAAATGAATATTTGAAGTTTGCGGTAATCTACTAAAACTTTGACAGTTTATTTGATCAGTGTTTTACCATTAGAACGTTATTGTGCAGTTATTGGTTTTAAAATGCTCGAAATTATCATTCTACCACAATTCTATTACAAGACAATTGACCAATCAGTGATCGATCATTATGAATTAGCAGGTTACAAACTTTTAGCAAAATGACAATTGGATCGTGTTGGAATGACGAATTTATGAAAATAGCAGACTTGGGGCCCTGGTTGATATCTCTGACAGCGATAAGACCACCATTGTTCCGTAGATTTAATTTGTGTACAATTTATGTTATTTTTATAGTTTCTAATAAAGTATATTTTATTCTATTCTAAATGGTTTTTACATATAATTTAAAATAAAATTGATTAGTGTTGTGTTGTTTTTATAATTTTGTTTAGGTATGAAATGAAATTCTATAGTTTATATGGAGCAAACTACTTTCACACAGGTGAAACCGCTGGCGAACGCTAGTATTGACATAGTACTGTAGTCTTTGGGGCATGCAATACTTATAGATGTGTGGACCCTATTCCACACACTTAAACTGTCATTAAGTTGGTTGAGAATGAAGGTCCTGGTTCACGTAGGCAGCCTAGCTTCAACCGGAAACTCAGAAGCTTGTTGGGAACTTAACAGGCTCTGCAGAGCGACCTCTAAAGTTTGGAAGAATCTACACGTTGAGAAGCTACGGTCTCGCATTTACGGTTGATTTTCCAGCACAACTATAATAAACAAGTACAACCATGTTTTTATTGTAATTTATTTTCCAACATCAAATAACAAAAATTAAAATTACTTATGAATGAACTGGTAACACAAGATTTTTTTTTAATAAAACTTAGAATAAGTATCAAGATTTTTTTATTGTGTACAGTGATTTTATCAGGTAGCTAAAAAGTTAAGCAGCAAAATGATTTAACACGTCTTTTTTTTTCTTTCAGTTGTTGTTTACCACCCTTCTCAAAAAGGTGTGTATCATAGATTTATCTTAAAGCATATCAACCCTTTTTAGGAAGACTGTCGTAAGCGACGGTATGCTTTTTTTTGCAGGAAAGGGTTTTCTCTTTCCTATTATTAAAAAGTATGTATGATAATATCATTAAAAAATATAATTTATTATTAACATTTTTTTTAATAGTTTTAATAATGTTGGAAGAGAAAACCGCCGAATGTTGCTTACGATGTTTTTTCTTAAAAGGTTTGGGACGTTCTTCCTTTTTACCGACAATCACTTGTCCCCGACAAAAAATAATGTAAGTTTTATGATTTTCTAGTAACTTTTAATTTAGTTTTCTTTTATTTTAAGTTTCATTATAAAATAGGTAATTACAATTATTCTAGGACTTTAAATCTATATATATAAATTGAATCCCTGTTTCCTTGGTCACGCCATCACGCGTGAACGACGTCCGACTTCGCTAATTCTTTTTTGTTGTATTCGTTATTAAGGAAAAGGAAAAATTAAATTAGGACCCTAATTTTCACACACACACTACCCTACTCTACTCTACCCTACACTACCGTGTAGGGCGAAGAGCGGGAGCGAAGCCGCGCGGACAAAAGCTAGTTATGGACACATTGAACGAAATACGTCTCCGTCACACTTTTATTGACCTATATTAATTGATTGACAGTAGAAAGAAAAGAACGTCTCATTTAAATTTATAATTTTAGAAATATTTTTCTACTAGCTGTCATTTGGTTGACTCGAAATGAAAATAATACCAACAATACAGTTCAACCAAATTGCTAAAAATTTAAAAAAAGTACTGCACGTTTTGCATTAGCGTATTTTTCCAATCTTATTTTTTTATTTTCTTTTCTTCCAGTCCGGCCAACATTCGTGAACTACCGTCACGGGATTGTAATGCTGCTAGATGGTTACACCTACAACAGGTCCACCAGGCGGAACTGGTATTGTTCTCGAAGAATTTCCTGCGAATGCAAAGCCAAGGTCAAGCTTACAGCAGACGAGAAGTACGTGGAGAGATTGGTGTATGCCCACGACCATGCGAGAGAAAACTATGTGGTGTCTAACGGCGGGAATTTGATCAAGCTGAATTAGGATTTAGGTATTATAGGAATAAGGTTTCAATTACTCTACCTGTACCAATAGCATTAATTTGATTAAAATTAATCAAATTAATAATCGCTCCATCGTCCACCGCATCGTCGCTTTCCATCAGGTGAGATAGCGGTCAAGCGTGAAGCTATCAACAATAAAAAAAATTTGAATTATTAATTGTTTGTGCAATGCGTAGGTTTTGTCTGATAAGTTGAGCGATATATTATATTATACCTAGTCAGGATATTCCATTCTCTTTTAAACTTTTCATGTAATTATTACTGTTACTTTTTTGATTATTGATGATTATAATGAAATAAAGTTATTAAATGTACAATACAATTTTAGTGTAAATCATTCGAAATGCCCTCTCCCTTTTTGAATACATGCCCTTAATCGATGCGGCCAGTCATCAATCGCAGTACGCACCACATTCATTACTATTGCTGCCTCTTGTTTAACCAGAGATCCTCGGATAGACTCCAAAATCTGTTGGTTTAAGGCAGACTTTCTGTTCCACATGTTACTGTATCTTGTACTCCAGTGGGCTTAAGGTGTATAGTCCCTTAAACATCTGGTCGGAGTCAAATGTAAACTTACTGCCTGAGCTTTAAAACCATTTTCTTTGCGAAATATTGATTGATTTACACATGCTGTGTAAATTCTGAACAACACTTAGACAACATTTTTTTTGTGTAAATACAATTGAAAACATTAATGCAGGTTTAAAGGAGTAAAAGAAACAAGCGAAAAAACATCATGTTGATAATCTTTTTTTTTGGCAAAAGTTATTAGTCATACGAAAAAATCATGTTGTTAATGTTGTACATGAATCTGTAATTGACTACACATTGTTTTTCAAACTTATTATCCTAACGCTTACCAAGGAGTAGTAGGCTTCAGAAAGTCATTGTTTTATGGTACTGCTCGGGAGCTAGGGCCTATTTTTTTTTTTGGTAGGTAAAATCATCCAATGACTACCCCCGCTCTCGGGCGGAGCGGGAGAAAGTGTCAGACACTTACTGATTAAGCTCCTAAATCTGGTCTAGAAGAGGGCCAGTCTTCATGCTCGATAAAGTCCATTCTAAGGGCTATCAACTTTTAAAAAGTCCCAAAATTTTTTTTGCTGCTCATAGACCGAAACAGCAAAAAATAAAACAGATTCCAGAAAAAAAAAATTAAGAAAAGTTTAGTAAGTCTCAAAATTTTTTTTTAACAAATAAATACTTTTTTGGTTTTATTTGCTGCTGAAAGTGCCTCTAAGCGTATACTCCAACACCTAAAAATCCATTCCTGTTTTGCGTGCTTCGTGTCTTATAAGCTGGTGCTGAGTCCTCTTGGTATGTCTAATATCTGTTTTTGAACATTGAGGCAAACGTCCTACTATGTTTGTTAAGACGGTATTTTGGTACACTACGGCACTGTTTTTTACACTATTTTCCTAGCTAAACCATGCATGATGGAGGAATGCCCTCACTGGATCCACAGAATACGTGTGCTCGCTTCTTCACTGCTGTGGGTATATTTATAATCTTCTTTCTTCTTTGCTTTCTCTTCTTCCTTTTATAATCTTCTTCGATGCGATGCCGATACGCACCACATCGGAACGTAGCGCGAGAATCTTAATGTAGGTATATTATTTCTTAACTTTATTTTTTATTTAATAACATTACAATTGCCGAAACGGATTTTGAGCGCTCGGCGTCAGAGTGGGGATCGCTTTGCGCATTCCATACATTGGCGAGCCAATCGTCTTCGTTGTTAGATATATGCAGCAACGCAGGGAACGAATCAGGAGTGAGGTCTATGCCCCAGTGGCGTGGCGAGCCAATCACTGACACTCCCCGTGTCTCATTTCGCACCACTAAAGAGATCGAATATTTGACTTCTGCGCAACTTGAAGCCAGCGCTCAAGATCTGTGACGGCAATTGTATCAACGTATATTTTACCTAACCCTTATTAATGACCCCGCTATAAGAGAGATAAGCTATACAAGACGAATACCGCTATCTCTTTCTCAAAACGGAATCACGGGGCCATGGCACGTGTATAGTACTTTATGGTAAACCTCTTTTTAATATTTTTCTCCGTTTTACCTTTTCCAGAGATTCACTACGAATTTATACCAACCAATCGTAGCAAAGGAAATTTGTTAATGCTAAATGGCTATACATTTTATCGAAAAAATCAAAGCAATCGGTACTATTGTTCGAGAAAAGCAACGGGTGACAACTGTCCAGCTAAAGTAAAGCTGGATGATGATGGATCAATTATTTATGGTTACTACATTCATACGCACTCTCCTCCTAACTACTGTAGAGATTCTTCTGGTATTTATATTAAAGTTCCAAAACATTAAGGTCTGCTACTATAACGTGTTACGTGATTCCGCGAAAAACTCTAAAGTCCGAAGAAAAGGCCTGATTTCCATTGAAAAATCTTGAGATTTTTTAGTTTAGAAATTTTCACTCGAACGTGTTTAACAATAAAAAAAAGATTTCATGACATTTGCAAAATCCAACCGCAATCCTGAGATAAGTCCGAAAATCGTGAAATCTCAGGGCAAATCCTGAGACATTGTAATCCTAGCTGTGAGAGAGAGACAGACGAATAGCACAATCAATCCCAAATTTCATTTTCAAAATGGAATCGAAATAATGGTAGTAACACATCATAGTAAGGGGCTGTACCTTCTAAGGTCTGGATACTATAGATCCATATTATTAGCTATATTGTACGAGTAGATTTAATGGACTGTATTTGCACGTGTTTCTTCATAATATTATCATATCGATAAAATTTTGTTAAAGTACGGGTCCGATCGTGTAACATCTAGGTAACTATAATTATAGTGCTTGGTATAGTCGGCTGTTCGTTTAGGTGTTTTTGGCAAATTTAGTGGATTTTGAGTCAAGTGGATTTTAATTTAAATGAAGTGGAATTTCCAATTTTAGAAAATTCCATTTCCCTGACTTAATAATGCTCCCACACACTAAAAACAAAATAAACTTAAAAAGTTCGGTTCAGTGCCATCTAGCGACAATATGACCACGATTGGACCCGTAGCTTTCACCTTATGTAAGATTTACTTACTAAGCTAAAGGATTGAATAAAATATTTATTGAACCTAATACAAACCTGATTTTGAATTTATACAGTTTCTGTGTACCGTTTTATTACTTGTTCCAATTAGAGTAAATTAGAATTGGTATTTTTTGGTAGGTATTGTTAGCTGGCGGTCCTACCCTAGCTCTATTCAACTTAATGTGATTTCTTAAGGTATTATAAAAATAATATTCTTCTGTTCATTTCGTTTATTTCCAGAGTTACAATACGAATTTATACAAACCAATCGAGGCAAAGGCAATAACTTGTTGTTGTTAAATGGTTATACATTCTCCAGAGACAATCAAAGTAATCGATACTATTGTTCAAAAAGGCAGTCAAGTTTCAACTGTCGGGCTAAAGTCAAGCTGGATCAAGATGGCAAAATACGTAGTGGCGACTACACCCACACACATCCTCCTACTAAGCTGTATAAGACTTCTCAGGGTTTTTATGTTAATATTTCATAGTAAAATCAACTCACGTCAATGAACTGGCATCAAAATTAGTAGGCAAAGGAAGTGTTGAAACGGCATAGTGTCCCTATTTCCCTAAGCATACTGAGAGGATTGGTCAAACCAAGATATGAAAGGGTCTCTCAAGAACCCTTCTGTTAATAAAACACCGAACGTGGTTCCACAATTGAATGGCTTATTGTGTCGAACACAGATCGCCAAGTTACAAAAAAAAATGGTTAAACAAGTCCGTGATGAGATCTGTAGTATTCTGTTGACGCAGCGTTGAAAGGCCTCCACAAGGTGGACCGATGACCTGGTGAGAGTCGCAGGAATGAGGTGGATGCCAGACGTACATGATCGTTCGTTGTGGTGACACTTGAGGAGGCCTATATACAACAGTGCACGGCTGAAATGATGATGATGATGATGAAGATCTGTAGTACTGAGTGAATCAAATTGTTGGGCTATGAAAAAAAAATAGATTTAAAATAAATATTGTATCTAGTGGAGATGATAATGTTGAGATGGATGTGGTGTTAAGTGAGAAATGAGAATATTACAGGCAGTAAAAAGTCATGTAAATATAGTTTCTCGAAACAATAGATGTTTGGAGTCTTGTCGGAGAAAGAGGATCTTAGGATCTTAGAAATGAGGCTGTCTTATTTTAATATGTAGTAACCTTACTGCCCTTGTCCCATGTGACTTGGGATTGGTGCAACATGTTTTTGCTTCTATTATCCTGTCTACCGTTACACTATCACTGACTTACTTTTAATTAATAATATTCCTAATAAGATGCATCCATCTTTTCTTTGACCTGTCTCATCCTCTCCAACCATCCATATTTAAATTAATAAGTTTTCCAAGTTAAATACGTTTCATCCCTCCTCTTCACATGACCATAACATGAAAAAAAAATCCATTTTTGTCTATCACTGGCAAGCACTTTCAAACTTTCGACTCCATAACACCCTCACCTACGACTCGGGTCAATGCCGCCTCGGTAGCTCAAAAATAAAAAATAAATGCTTGTTTCTAATTTGCTGTGTCAAATTCGAACATGGCAATCGGATTGGTTTATTCACTCCAAGCAAACTGGCATCGTTAATACTTGAAGTGAATTTGCTCTGCAATCACCCAAAGGTTGACTGGTAGAAATTACTTCAAGGCATTAAGTCCGCCTCCGTACTTTTGTGCGTATGAAGAAATAAATAAATAATAGTACCTTTACTCTACTTAACATTAATGGTTCTGCTAATAGTTGCATATTTGTCATTTTCCAGGTTTACAATACGAATTTATACCATCGAATCGTGGCAAAGGATATTTGTTACTGCTAAATGGTTACACGTTTTCTCGAAAATATCCGAGCAATCGGTACTATTGTTCAAAAGCGCAATCAAGTGACAGCTGTCAGGCTAAAGTAAAGCTGAGTGCTGACGGCGCTATAATGAGTGGTGACTACACTCACAATCATCCTCCTCCTAAATACTATAGAGATCCTCCTGGTTCTTATTATAGAAGATATTAACATAATGACGGTACCTTGTCAATATATCTATGAAAACATCATGTATGTTAGAAAAAATCTTCATCTTTTTAGCAAAAGAGGCGATAGACATAATTATGTTACAAGAAATAGGGATCAATTAGTTCAACCAGGTTTTAGACTGGCTAAAGTGGCCTCTTCTTTCATGGGGTACTGTTTGAAATGTTATAATAAAATACCTCCCCAAATATTAGAACTCAATGAAACGAAATTTAAATCTTGTATTAAACGCACACTATGCAGGCAAGCATATTATAAAGGTCTCTGCACACAGCCGGCGTGGCGTGGCGGGGCGCGGCGTGGCGGGGCGGCGACGCTGCGCTGGCGCGGCGGCATCGGTCACACTGCGGGCGCGATCACGCCGACCGTATCGCGACGCTATTCATTCATAAAAAAGATGTTGAGCGATTCAGACGTGGAAACGCTCTTGCTCTTATTTGCGCTAGCTAAGAAAAAACAACGTAAACGGAAATGGGTCCATGAAATAAAGCGCCCGTCCCCGCCGCTTCTGACTTGTATTCCCGCTCGGCGCGGCGGCGGCGTGGCGCGACGGTTACCGTTGCGTCGAGCGGAACGGCTCTGTGTGGCGTCGTCCGTAATATCTAGTACATTACAACTGCTCAGTGTCGCGTCGCCGTCCCGTCCCGCCGCGCCGCCGTCCCGTCCCGCCGCGCCGCGCCCGCTGTGTGCAGAGACCTTAAGTTGGAGGATTATATTCAAGATAAAAATGCTTGGCTCAATGCTGGTCCAGCTCCACTACCACTAGGACGTACTAATTAGTTGATTAGTTGGAAACTAATATTATTATTTTTTAATTTGAAAGACACAATAGCATTGTATAATGTAGAAGCACTTTTTTCAAGTTTGTGAATGTGAAGCACCATGGAGCATTTTTATTAGGTTACAACTTTTTTTTTTTGACATTACGAGCATGGCAGTTGAGAGTTTGTCATGCTCACTCAAATGTCTCGCTGTTGGTGGCACGTGTTATTGGGTCGTTCAGTTCCCTTCAAAATGGTTGAGCTGAGTGGGGCTGATGCACGCGTCATGCTCGTGAACGGGTGCCGTCAGATGGGACTGGTCATCTCTTAGCTGCCAGTGGCTTAATTCAGTTTCTATCTTTTAATTATTTTACATTTTTATTTCATTATCGATATTGTGCTCACAGAAGCAACAAGTAATATATAACCAAGCATTATATGTAACACATAATATGATTTAAAAGAGTGTCCATGCAGTTTCTTGCACGTTCTTCTCCATAGAGACCTACTCTTTGGAACGTGCAATTTAGCTTCACTTTTCTTGGACTGACCGACATTTGACTATTCAAAAGTGCCTGTAAATGGTCTATTTGAAATAAATGCTTTGATTTTGATTTTGATTTTGAAAATTTCAATGGGTCTCAAAATATTAATGGGTCTCAAAATATTAATGGGTCTCAAAATTTTGTAGGTCCTATAAAACGAGTGTGCCGCAGCTTTGAAGGAAAATCAAAATAGTGTAAGGTTGCATGTGGTTGAAACGCCTTTCTGTACTCAGGAGTCTCTATGGTATACGTGCTAGTAGCTTAGTGTGCCGCAGCTTTGAAGAAAAATCAAAATGGTGCAAGGTTGTACGTGGTTGAAACTCCTTTCTGTACTCAGTCTCTAAGATCTTGTTATTCAAATATAAAACGGTTTTTGGTATTGATTATCCTGCTAAGACTAATATGTAGCTATATTACACTTCAGCTGGTTTTTGTTTCGTATTGTAAATACGAGTATTATTTCCGTTTTCTTTTCAGAGTTGAAATACGAATTTATATCAACTTATCGAAGTAAAGGGAATTCTAGTTTATTACTGCTGAATGGCTACACATACTCTCAAGATAACCAAAGCAATCGATACTATTGTTCAAAGAAACAGTCAAGTATCAATTGTCGGGCTAAAGTGAAGCTAGGTCCTAATGGCTAAATAGTGTGGGGCGACTACACCCACATGCATCCTCCTCCTAAGTTACATAAAACTTCTCAGGGTATATACCTATGTTTATTCATATTTGAGAAATTAATCAGACATCACCAAATATACTAATGTTCAGTTTCTGAGGTTTTAAGACTTGCTCTCCGACTTTTGTTTCAGGTGATTGCATTTATGTTATTTTTTTTATGTTGACCAATGAAGATTTTATCTGTATCAGTATTTTTTTTTTGCATTAATGTCCTTAACCTTCATGTCCATCAACCATCTATTCTACTAGCAATGTGTTTTGCCCACTGCCACTTAAGTTTGGCGATTCTTCGGCTTATGTCGGCAACCTTGACAGCAGATATTTTCATTCCTAATAACACAATGATGTACTAATGCGTGCTATTTGCAAGAAAAACTTCATTCAAATCTGCACCTCTTAATTCTTTTCTCAGGAGACTACTTGAAAGTAATCGGCAAGTTGCTTTTTATGCATTTAGTAATGTCAGAACTATAGGGCCATGATTAATTAAGTGTGCGGAAGAAAATATAGTTGCTGGAAGCGTAAAAATGTGTGCATTGTTAGATGTCAGTACTGGAACTACTTATGCTTTATTTTCACAAAAAACGTCCTGATATGTTATAAGTTTTAATAATTCTTAATATATTACTTAAGTTATAAAATATTGTGCAATTTATATCCTTACAGGACTTCAATATGAATGGATTCCTACGATGAAGGGCAAAAATTTATTAATGCTGAACGATTATACATATTCACAACATCATTCGAGCAACAGTTACTACTGTTCAAGTAAAATGAAGGGATGTAAAGCCATGGTGAAACTTGACAAGCATGGGAATGTCGAGAAAGTTAGGAATACACACGTGCATGCACCACCGCGATACTTGAAAACTGCTACTGGGGACTATGTCAAGTTTTAAGCTAGAACTACACTGCGCACACGTGTGCCACACACGCCGATCACTTTTATATGGAAACTATACTTGTAGAGCTACTCTCGATCCACAACAAGCGACGTCGTTCTACGTACAATTCAGGCGTGTTAGACGTGTGCTTCGGTCTAATGTAGTTCTAGCTTTAAATAAATAATTTAAACTTTTAACCGCGTACGTCGGATATATCCAACACTCGCGTTTCTTCCACCAGGGACGCACATCCACGACCGAATACTCCATCTCGTCAGCTCTTTTGTCAACTATGGGGATTGAAAAGCTTAAGGCTTATAGTCCCTTGAACCATCTGGCCAAAATTATGTGGACGCACCTCTCGCACCCGCCTAGGCGGCAGTACGTAAATCTGTGCATTTATTTGCGGCCAACAGCGCCCGGAAAGCGCGCGGCTGATCTTTAAATCCATTTTCTTCGCGAAATATTGATTGATTTACATAATTATGCAATGTTCACATTGAATAATATTTAACCACCAATTTTTATGTGTAAAAATGTTTCTAAAGATCCAAGCCGTTTTGAAGGAGTAGGGAAAAGTTGCGAAATTGCAAATTTTTTTTTTGGATAAAAGTATTAATAGCACGAAAAAATCAAATGTTGATAATGTTGTTCATGAATCTCTAGTAAACATTTTTTTTTCAAACCTATTAACCTGGCCGTTACCGAGGAGTAGGCTTCAGAAAGTCACTGTTTTATGGCACTTTTCGGGCGCTTGGGCCTTAAACGAGATGTAGTTAGTACCCAGTCGCAAAAACACAACTTTGGCGAATAGGACACGAAAACACTCGTCGGATATATCGACGCAAGCGGTTAAAGCGTTAAAATATACCTATTTGTATTTGGCAAATAAATCACGAATGAATAAATCGTTTTTTTTTTTTTTAAGAGTTCTAAAGAAATGGGCATGCATAGTGATAGTGACCTTTGGTGCCCATCGAGAGATCGGCCTAGAAAGAGGTGTAGAGATGATCTAACCGCGTCTTACGAGGACTGGTTCGAGACGGAGCGAGAAAGAATTTTTGGAAGGACTTGGAGGGGGCTTTTGCCCTTTGCCCAGCTGTGGAACAGTGAGGGCTAGTAAAAAAATGCGTAACATACGTTTAATTGTGACTCAAAAGTAAGTAGATAACACATCTGCCGTCTAAGACCATCTTCCGTGTGAAAATGTATAAATCTTGACTACCAAACCGACAGCCAGCCTTTCGGTATTTTAGGATGCATTTTGGAAAGTGTGCACAGGAATTATATGGCTTGATTCCACCATCACCTTTCTACCACAACACAACACGACGTACGGCGAGTGTCCCCCCTTACGTTGGTAACATCTCTGCGGTCGCTTTGTCGTTTATACCACCCACGTACATCGAAGGATTGGAACCGTTTGCCTGCTGGCTGCGGTCTTCCCGTCCGATTATAATTTAGGTATCTTCAAGACGAGTGAATAGGCTCTTAAAAATCTAGTGCAATTCACTACCAACGATTGCATCACTGCTTACCTTCAGCTGGGCGTCGAGCACTGGTTTCATATCACTTAAAAAACGAAGGTTATATGATAAAATTAAGCTGTTTTTTTACAAAAAAAAGGTGCAGTTATTTTCTAAGTCAAGTTTTGCTATATCATCCATATCCAATTTAACTCCTTTCTATTACAGGATTTCAATATGAGTGGATTCCTACTCAGAGAGGCAAGAAATTATTAATGCTGAACAAGTACACATATTCGCAACATAACTTTAGCGGCACATACTACTGTTCGAGTAAATTGAGGGGATGCAAAGCCTCGGTGAAACTGGAAAAGAGTGGACGTGTGGAAAAAGTACGAGGTGAACACTTGCATGCACCGCCACGCTACATGAAAACCTCTTCAGGAGAATATATTAAACTATAATTTTGTTCAATCCAATTGAACCATTTCATACTACGATCTAGTTTGAAGACTATTCATATCAAACGGGGGTTGTGTTGTCGGTTAAATTAAATTCAAGTGCATATTTGATTTTGTAATATATCTTAAAAAATAAATAAAAATAAAAATATTTTCAATTCAGCAAATAAGGCTTTGGAAATTATCTTAGGTGTACAAAGAAATCTGGTCGATATTTCTCGGTATCGATAATATAATCGATATGGTACCTACCTACTTATTTTTCACTTACGGCCAGCGATTGAAATTGGGTAAGTACGAATATTAGGTGTATCATAGTTATTTCTATTTGCATGAATATTAAATAATTATCTTGTTACCTTGTATTGTGTACAATTCATAAGTTTTGTAAGGAGAAAACTTGTTGGTACGCCATTAAAAAAAATGTAAAATTGTTTAAAATAAAGTTGTTCATTTAAAAAAAAAAATACATAAGTATCTAATTTAAAGAATTAGATACTTATGTATTTTTTTTTTTACTTACCTTACAATAATCAAATTTATCTAAGTAGGTAATGCTGAAATTTTGTATTGAGACCATTATTTATTAAAACTGTTTGAATTTATCTCGAAAAATAAATGTGGTGCACACCTGCTTCTAAGAACCTCTTTTACACTGGTCTACACTGTTCTTAAATAATATCTATTATTACTGTAATATGGAAATATTGTATCAACAACCACTTTTTTTAAAAGAGTTACCATAGAGTTTCTTGCCGGTTCTTCTCCATAGGAAACGACCAATTTGGAACCGTGCACTAGCTTCTGACGTTTTATAAGTGCCCATGTAGGCCTATGTGAAATAAAAATATTTTGAATTGAATTTTTTGTCTAATGCAGAATTGAATGGAGTATGAGTATTGTAGAACTGTGAAAAAAGAAATAAAAGTAAATCATAAAATTAGTTGTATTATAATAATAAAGTAGGTTGTATTTTTTTTTGTGAAAAGTTTTTTATTTTACACTTTTTAGTTATGGTAGCACCACTAAAAAGTACCTCTCAGCCAAACTTAAATATCTTATAGCCAGAGAGCATCTCATAACGATTCTAATAATCCCAAACACGGTTCGATTACATTAATTTACCTTCTGGCTTAATCATCAGATCTGTCCGATGCATCCCCTCCTCCTTTTCCTTCAGCCAGTCATCGACTACACGTATAAACAAAGCAATTTTACTTGTTACGACAGTTCTGCTGTGATCCTAAGAGGAGTTCTGTGCCATATCTTCGAAGTTCATGATCAGATCATAACAATATTTCAATGAGACCAACTTGGAAGCATAACCTTTCAATCCAAACAAGAATTTTCAAAATCGGTCCACAATTGACCGAGATATCGGTGAACAAAAAAAAACATACATTCAGCCGAACATAGTACCTCCTCCTTTTCGAAGTCGGTTAAAAATCAAAGGATAAGTAGTAGATTTAATGCTCCATTTGTTTTTTTTTTATAAAAGATCTTGATATTTTCTGAATTACTCGTATCTACATAATAATATGAAATTTATCTCTTTACTATTATAGGACTTCCGTATGAATGGATTCCTACTCCCAGGGGCAGAAATTTACTTATGCTGAACAAATATACATATTCGCAACATCTTTCAAGCAAGAGTTTTTACTGCTCGGGTAAAATGAAGGGCTGTAAAGCTATGGTGAAACTTGATAAGCATGGAAATTTGGAAAAAGTCAGAGATGTACACTCTCATGAACCGCCAAACTATTTGAGAACGGCTTCTGGACAATATTTCAAAATTTAAGTGTAACGACTTCAAACGGCCCGCAGGCCAAATCCGACCCGTCAAAGGCCCGCGACTGACTTAAGACTAGTGTCATCAATCTAGCTCGCGACAGCCAAAGGTCGAATCATCTTTTAGCGTTTTTCCCACGTTTCATTGGATAGGTGCAACACGTTCTGTTTCTTCTATTCTGTCCTGTCAATGATTACGTTATGACCAACTGCCTTTTCCTTCATATAACTCCTCACACAGTCCAGGATACAGGATTGATGACTCCTTGTAATATTTATGGACTTTATTGTGGTTGAATCTTAAGTTTAAAAACATTACCAGTTATAATGAATATCGGTTTTTCAACCAAATAATAGTGGTCCCTTCAATTTTTTTGTATTTTTTATCAAGACGGCTAATTTGTAATTTTGAATTTTGTCGAAGCTAATGGATTCGATTAAGATTCTTCGAGTGCTTGACACTAGAAGCGCCGTCAAGTTCCGAATTTGACCCATTCCTATGTTCTTTCTGCGCTAGTTCTGTTACGCGTTAAACCGTAAAGTACACTAAAATATGTATATACATATTAAAAATATAGTATTATTAGTTACTAATTTTGCTTACCTTCTTTTCATATTACTGTAGCAAAAATAAAATGGTCAAAATTGAAATTTATGGTTCGCGCTTCTAGTGTTTATTTTAACAAAGGAATGACTCCGTTATCTGTCTACGGATAACCCTGCAAATGTGAAAGTCTACCATACCCGAGGACTTCTTAAATCTATGTATACCTATTACAGTAAATATTCAGAAATAATCATTAAGTCCGCCTTTGTACGGTGTTTTAATTAATGCATAAAGTTTTATTAAATAAATAGATTATTCAATGAAACATGTGAATAACTTTTTTTATAAGATTCCTCGTCACTTTTATGAAACCCTATATATAATACTAAATAATAAAATACTAAAAACATATGTCTTTAATTGTATGACTCAAATATAATTAACTCAAAATTACTTACAAATACCTTTTGTGACATAAAAAACTAAATCAATAGGTACTTAACAATGACATAATAAAACTTTTATAAATAATTTTACAGTTGTAATATTTACAGAGAAAAAATAAACAAAAAACGGTTTTATTAATTAACATAATTAAAAACAAAAAAATAATCTTATGAATCATCTATTATGTATCATGAAGGGTTTCAGGTTCCGTTGACAAGTGTTCTGGTGGTACAGATGGTGCTGCTGTGTCATTAAGCGAATTCCTAAAAAGTATTTATTCTATGGATGCCTCCTTTTTAACCGACTTCGAAAAGGAGGAGGTTCTCTGTTTTGTGGTCACCCTAAATCGTTTTTTCACGCATTTGCCTGCAGGCGGCGCAGGGTGACTGTTACTACCATGTCACCTTTATTTATATCGCATACAATATCCCCATTTACTTCATTTTATTTTTCAATGTCATACAGCCTGCATATTTAAATTTATTAGACCCTTGCGGGTAGACCTTTTTTATAGTGGCTAACAGCAATTGCGTTTGCGACGAGCGGAGCGGTATCGGAAAGCGGGTGGCCGGCGCTGTGAGCGGCGTCTCGTGGCGTGCTTCAAACATTTTTATACTTTTGATCTTACCGCTCGCCGCCCCGCGCTTAGCTCCCGCTCACAACGGCTAGGTCGTGAACGGGCCGTTAATCTCGCAGGCTACAATGCATGATAATGTTATTTAGTTTAAGTAATAGGTATTTATTTTCTTGGCACATTTGCAGGACGTGAGTATGACTGGATTCCTACCCAAAGGGGAAGACATTTATTGATGTTGAACAAATTTACATATTCGCAAGATCATTCAACCTTAACCTATTATTGTTCGAGCAAGCTGAGGGGATGCAAAGCGTCAGTCAAACTTGACAAGCATGGGAATATCGAGAAGATCAAAGATGTACACTTGCATGAACCGCCGAATTATTTGAAAACGTCTGCTGGTATCTATATAAAACTAAGTACTCATTCACGTTGACTCGAGGACGCGGTCACGAAATATCAAACTTACGGCGTAATATCGAAGTGTTCACGTACGAAACGTACGTGTGGTCTAAGGGCAAACATTACACGGTCATGCAAGCGTCATTCAATTCCATCAATCATGAATGATGGTCAATGATGGTTTTCGTCAATCAGTACTAAAAACCGTCATGCAACGCATTAGACGGTAGGTTTTTCGTGAATCAAGGTTTTGACTGTGGCAAAACTGACTGCAAAACCTACCGTGTAATGTTCGCCTATGTAGCGGGCATGCTAGCAAGTGGCACGCGCGGCTATATCAAACGCTTGAGATGTTTGTGTGTGTTCACGTCGAACTAGCGGTGGAGCGCGCGATCCACCCGCGGCGAAGCGTCAGTAAGTTCAAACAGTATGAACATATCGCCAGGCGTTTACGCGTCACACCCGCGCCAACGAACACGAACTCGTCTTCGCGACCATAGAGCAAATGAAAGAGGTTATAGGCCTTGCGGGCGGGGCAGGCTTGCCCAAAAGTAGGGCAATGCTCACAGTTCAACTACCAATAGCAAACTTGCGATCTTAGTGTGCATGGTCTGTTAACTGCGTAATGCTCGTTCGCATTGGTTTATTGCCTGTAGTGCAGTTAAAGGGTGGGAGACAAGCGGCGACTCTCGTTGTAGTACAAACCAGAAAGTATTTCTTTTCTAACCTCTTTCATCTTTTCTGTGTTCGCAACCGCACCCGCGCGTTTCCACGTGAACAAGTACTAACATTTTCATTCTATTGCAAGAATCGTCGAAAAACCTGCAATAACTTGAAATATATTTACATAGAGTTGTGACAACTGAGTAGGTTAATTGAACTGAATTATATTGGTCTAAGACTGAACGTCTGAAAAATATAATAGCTCAAACAATAAATCTTAAGGTTTAATAAAGTATGGAAAATCATTCTTGTTGTATTATTTATTAGGATGTGGAAAACAGTAAGTGACTCTTAATAAACTGGTGGGCCTCACCATCAGCGATTGCATCACTGCTTATCATCAGGTGGGATCGCAGTGCTAGTGCTAGACTAGTTTATATTCTTTAAAAAAAAACTTGGACAGAAATCTACACTAATATAATAAAGAGGTAAAGTTTTTTTTTTGTTTGTAGGAGGTAATCTCTTGAAGTACTGGTCCGATTGCTAAATTTTTTTCATCGATAGAAAGCTGCTTTATTCCTGCGTGACATAGGCTATATTTTATGTACGCGGGCGAAGCTGCGGGCAAAAGCTAGTTACACAAAAAAAAGGAAGATCTTTTAAGTTATACTTGAACTTATATCTTTAATATTTTGTGAAGGATAGTCATGACCAGACCCCATAGACGAGAGTGCCAGTTGGTTACAGGTTCCTTATTATGACGTGTTAAAATGTCAGTCATGCGAGCGAAAAATAGGGTTGGAGTTATACACCCTTTAGGGTGCTTTTTCCCTTTAGAGATTCATCACGCATGCGGGATTGCTCCACATGCAGAAAATTTTAAAATGCAAAGAACTCGTCTCGCATGCATATTCCACTCATTACAATAAATACTCGTAATTGTAATATAACAATAAATACTTTATTTGTTAAATTAAAACAATAAATATTAATTGTATGAAATGGACATTGTGGGTAGGGTTGTACTTTAAAATAAAGTATTGTATGTTATTTCAGGTAAATGTACTCTATACTTTATGAGAACAATAAAGTACACAAAAATACTTCATTCCGCATGATTTGATTTGTTTGAGATTTTGAAAAGTTTAGTCATCGTAAGTATTTTTTCGTTATACGAAAATTGACTCACTTAAGCACTCGTTTTTAACAATTTCTTAACGCAACCTAACCGCAAATATCAATAATATCAGTGTCATTGCCACAATTTCTTATTTTTTTATCGCAAAGCGGTTTAATTCGAGTGAAATAAGGATACGATTTCAAGTTTCATAGAATTATGCTACAGTAATTCATGGACAAAACAAATATTTTTAAACATAATAATAAAAAAATAATAATTGTACTTTATTTTGATACTATTTACTTTTTTTCTTGCCTATAATAATCAATGTACTTTAACTGCAAAAATAAAAGGTGGCAACCCTAATTGTGGGTGTTACGCGTGCAAGGCAATACCGCATGCGTGATCCAAACCGCACGATTTTAAAAACACCATTTTAGCTTCATCTCTTTAACAATTCAGTTTTGTTTGCAAAATGGTTCGGGGTAAGGGCTCGTGGTAGCGCTGCAGTACCACCTGGCACTCTCGTCTCCGTAATATAACAAGAATGATTTTATGACTAATATTTTTTAATTTGCACTATTACAGGTTTTGAGTATGCTTGGATTCCTACTCTTAAGGGCAAGCGTTTACTGATGCTGAACAAATTTACATTTTCACAACACCGTTTGGGTAGGACTTATTACTGTTCCAGTAAAATGAAGGGATGCAAAGCTATGGTGAAGGTTGATGAGTATGGGAAGGTGGAAAAAGTTAGGGGCATACACTTGCACGAACCGCCACTCTATAAGATAACGACTTCTGGGGATTATGTTAAATTAAACTGTAACCATTAACATTGCTGGAGAAAGCAATAAATAGGTCTTGAAATTGCCGTTTTTTTTAAAACAGGTTCAATCCAATCAAATCAATCCAAAGATATCGCAGTTGAAAGTAACCCTTATACAGTTACATAAACAAAAATCGTCCCTTAGTTAACAACACCGCATAAGTCATTTTTACCAACTTTACAGGAGATGAAAAAAACTGTGCGGTGTTGACAGGCCAGTCGACTTGCGCGCTGTCGTTACGACTGGCCTGTTGGTCTAGTGGTTAGTGGCCCTGACTGCTATGCCACAGGTCGTGGTCAGGTCGTTCGATTCCACCCAGGACAAATGTTTATGTGATGAGCATTATCATTTGTTCTGTCTGTGTCTGGGTGTAATTTATAGAAAGAAAGAAAGAAAAACAGTTTATTTACGCGTTAAAGACGCAATCTTAAAAGTAGGTAACAGAACATAACATCAAAATAGGGATTATCTATAATATGTATGTATTTAGAAATATGTAACTATGTTTATCAGTTGTCTAGTACTCATAACACAAGCTCTGCTTAGCTTGGGACTAGACGGCGTTGTATGCTAGTTGTGGAATATTATCTATTATTATTATTAATTTTCGAATTGCGGCTTCTGATTGGCTGAAATCTTTATCATGTGACCAATGGTTAGACGCGCAATGAGCAGCTCCATCTAAAGGCATTCAAATGTGAAAACCGCCAATTTTCGACTTTAGCGGTGTTGAAAGCTAAGGGACGAAATTGACATTGATATTGCGCACTAGAAGCGCTGTTAAAAATAGCGATTTCATAGCTAACGACCTATATAAATATATATCTCTTTGCCGATTTCGGCTATGGTGACTGATTTCAGTTTTTTTTTGTGTTGTATCTGCGCAACTATGAGTTACAACTATATGCTCTAATGGTCATACAGCTTATCTTTGCTATAAATGGGTGTACACAGTGCGGTCATGTAGAATTATTCTTACCAAAGAAGTAGCAAAAATATATATTGAGATGTGCCTGAAAAATAGCTTAGTAATAAACTCAGAGGTGTTATAGAAAATTGTGTGTGTTTAACATCAAAACTTAGGATTAGGTTAATTGTTTTAAGTTATAATTAACTTACAACACAAATACCTACATTAGGTATTGGTGTAATAATAAATAATATATTAATTTATTGTTGTATTATTTCATTATTATACTACCGTCTAAAAGTAAAAAAAACTGGGCAAGTGCGAGTCGGACTCGCGTACTGAGGGTTCCGTGCAAACTACATTTCTCGAATGGAGTCTCGAAGATTTTTCTGAACTGCAAATTTTTTTTTTGTGACCTATGTAACAACAAAACTGTTTTCAGATTTTTTCCTATACCTATACTATAAGACCATGCTTTGTGCCAAATTTCAGGATTCTGGAACGGGAAGTACCCTATGAATTTCGATCTTTGAGAGTGTCAAAATATACGTTTTTTTGCGAGATAAACGGCCTTATTTTTTATTCGTTAATTTAGAAGTTTGAATTTTTCTCAGCTTGAAGCGACCGCAGACTTAGTATATGGTTTTAATTTCAATTCGATACCTCTACGCGTTCTTGAGATAAAGGGTCTTGACAGATAGACAGACAGACAGACGGACGGACCCCGGGTGTCGCCACTGTGCGGAATGCCCGGAGGACACGGTGGAGCACACAGTCGAGGTGTGCCCTGCTTGGACGGAGCATCGTGCCCTCGTGGGGGCGATCGGCGGCGGAGACCTCTCGCGCCGGGCCTTGGTTGAGGCCATGATCCGGAGCGAGGAGGAGTGGCAGGCGGTCGCCGACTTCTGCGAAGCAGTAATGCTCGCAAAGGAGGAGGCCGAACGCATCAGGCAACGGTGTTATCGCCGCCGCCGCCGCCGCCGCCGGGATTCTGATCCCGATTTCCGGCCAACGTAGGCGCGGGCTTGCGGACAGTGAGCAATGGGTAGCTCGCTGTCCGGCCGTCCGGTAACTGTCCAGACCAAGCCCAAGTCGTCGACGGCGCGCACTGTTCCCGCGCGCCTCAAGGAGTTGTCAGCAACAGCAGGGACCCAGCCGGGTCGAAGCCTACTGGGGCCAGGGTTATCCGAAAGGGCGCTCGAGCCCCGGTATGAAGGCTAGAAGGAACGGGGTGGGTCTTGTAGTCAGTAAGAGTCTGACACTATCTCCCGCTCCGCCCAAGAGCGGGAGTTGTCATTTGTTGTTTGATTTTTTCCCACCATCGGACGGACAAAAAAGTGATCCTATAACGGCCCATTCACAACTTCGGTATTGGCGGCGAGCGGCGCGGCAGGCGGGCGGCGGTGGCAAGCGGTAGGTACATTTTACACGCCACGTACTCTCAGTAGCAGCTAGCGGCAGCGGCCGAGGTGGACGTATTTAGGTAGTCAGAATGTGCTCAAAATTATCCCTTCTGTGTTTAGAAAGCAGTATATTTTTAAAACAAGATATTCTTAATATGAGAGATAAAACTTACCATCATCGTCTGTAGTGCCTAGGTACTATGTTTTTATGTTATCAATTTAAATTAAACTTACCATCATATTCCGGAAAACATTGTTTTATTTCTTCCCACAACCTTTCTATAACGTTTTTGTATTTGTGTTGGGGATGTTTAGACATCCATATTAGGGGGTCGATTTAAAATTTCAGTTATAAACGCTTCGGTATCCATTACCGCCACAAAATTGTCTAAAATTGCTGGCTGTGTCAACTATGAGCATGATCATATTTTGAGGCACGCCTGCCTCGCCCACGAGGCCATTCTAACCTTTTCCATCTTTTCTGTGTTCAAAACCCTACCTACAATTACCGTCACGGATCTTGAGCGCTGGCTTCAAGTTGCGCAGAAGTCAAATATTCGGTCTCTTTAGTGGTGCGAAATGAGACGCGGGAGCGGGGAGTGTCAGTGATTGTCTCGCCGCGCCATCGTGTCATAGACGTCACTCGTGATTCGTTGCCTGCGTTGCTGCGTGTATCTAACAACGAAGACGATTGGCTCGCCAATGTATGGAATGTGCAAAGCGATTCCCATTCTGAAGCCGAGCGCTCAAGATCCGTTTCGGCTTTTCTTGTTTAAAAAGTCTAGCTACCATATTAAACTTTTTATATCAATTCCATTTTTCTTCCTTTCACAGGTTATCGGTTCATTCCCACTCAAAAGGGAAAAAATCTACTTATGTATCAGGGCTATACATATTCACAAGATCACTACAGTACGACGTACTACTGTTCGAAGAGAAGCGCGGGATGTAAGGCCACCATTAAGCTAAACAAATCGGGGACCATCAGAACTGCGAATACCGGGCATACTCACCAACCACCAAAATATATGCAACTGAAGACCGGAGAGTACGTTCGAGTAGCTTGAATTTATAACTCGTTTAAAATAACATTAGAAATTTATAAAAACTTTTTGTTACTGTTCGTTCAACCGATTTTGACTTTTATTACGTTGGTGGCATGACAAATGGCGGCTGCAGTAAATAATAATAATTGGCATTGTAACCACTTTTTGCTTTTAATGCCATTTTTATGCATAAAAAGGTTTCCTTAAATTTCTATTCTTAACTCAAATAGGGTATACGGTATTATAGAAGCTAAGCCTTTATTTGAGGTTGTCAATCATCAATTAACTTTAGCCCATGCTCACCCATGGAGCAAGAGAGACTTTTTCTGGCTAAAATTCTCCTGTGTTCCATTCCATTGCATTCCAGGGCAACCATACCACGTACATCGAGGGACTGGAACAATTTGCCTGCTGCGGTCTTCCCGTCTGATTATAATTTAGGTGTCTTTAAGGCAAGAGTGAATAGGCTCTTAATAAACTAGTGCGCCTCACCATCAACGATTGCATCACTGCTTACCATCAGGTGGGATCGCAGTCAAGCACTAGTTTATACAAATTAAAAAAAAAAAAAAAAAAACTAAACTAAACAACGACCAGTTGCGGTGCCAGTGGCCTGGTGAAATATAGCCCTTAGCTACCAAACTAGACACCAGAGTCGCCACTCGTCCGAGCTGGTCGCGCTACCAAATTAGTTGCGCAACCAAATGGACACTAGATGACTAACTCTCTATGGAGCTGTATACTTTTTGTTGGTAGCGGCGACTGGTCGCGCCGCCATGGTGTCTCGGTGAAATAAAGCCCTAACTCTTTCAAACATTCCCATAGCCCAACTGGGCTAAAGTCTTTTTTTTTGAGGTGGAACATCATCAATTAACTTTGGCCCACGTTCACCCGTGAAGCAAGACAGACCTTTTCTGGCTAAAATCTTCCTGTGTTCCCCCAGTGGCTTTGCTTTCTAGGGTAACGTAACTCTTCCGAACATTCCCGCAGCCCAGTTGGGCCTAAGATTTTTTATTACTCTTCCCGCTCTAGGTTGAAACGAGAGGGCGGAAACTTGTTAAAAAATATAAGACCCGTTTTGTCATTTTAGAATGTAACTTGGAACGAAACGAGCGGGACGATAGTGACGAAATAATTTTGTACCGTCCCCCACCTGATCACGGTCCATTAGAACTTCAAATTAATGGGTTGGCCACACAGGTTCAAACTAGCGTCCCAACCAAGGTGACCTTGGTTTGTATGTTTGGCTACATGGATGTAATCCATGCGCCAACACGCTCGGTGGTTGGGAAAACGCGCCTTCCCCAACCAAGGGCGTTGAAGGTCATGGATTACAACTGCAACTCTACACGGATTGCAACTGGCAAGGTCACCTTGGTTGGAACGTTGAATTACAACCATGTGGTCACCCTTTAATACTTCTAAGCATTCCTTTCCTTAGATAAATCTTTTAAATTTTAGAATAGGCAAAAAAATACTCATCAAGTAACGTTTAAGAAATGTTTCATTTAAAATTGTGAAATGAAAGTCAATCAGTACTTGTAAACGTTCTACTTAAACAACATGTAACATATAAAAGCACATTCTTGAAAGAAGTATGTTAAGAATCGTCTACTGAATCTATTTCAGCTATTTTTAAAGTTGCAATTCTTGATTTTTCTATTTTGATAAATTCTTAACAATTCCTGATTGCGTCACTAGAGTGTTTGTGTGTGCATACGTGGATGGATACCGATGCGGTACAGTACAATTCACGAATGATGGCGGCCGTGAAGTTAGCCTTTGCGAACGTTCGCGCATAATACACTCTTCTCGCACACGTACGTCACCATTTGGTTCTTAAAACACGTTACTGCGCAGCCTTCTGCGCAAACTTCACGGCCGCCATCATTCGTGAATTGTACTGTACCTGTGTAGTGCGTCGATGTCCATATTGTCCATATTACTTGCCTACAATATGGTAGTGTCAAGGGTCAAAATAATTACATTTTATTTAGTCCGTATTTTAGATTATAAAAAAATATTGGATACGTACTTATTTTTTTCTTTTTTCGATTAAACAAAAAATAACAAAGATATAGCCCATTAAAGTTGTGTGACGTGACCCCGTGCGAAAAAATGCAGCACGGCGTGACGTCACACGTAACTTTAATGGGCTGTAACTTTTTCATTCACAAATAAAAATATACGTGTTCCTTATTTTTGAATAATCTAAAAGACGGACTAATTACATTTTTTACGGCCATTAGATTATTAGGATAACTAATACTTGAAAAACTACCTTGCATTTAAGTAAGATTTCACTGCTTTAATTATGATTCTAAATTATTTTTTTAAATGGAGTGTGTGAGTGTGTGTGTGGAATGGAGTGTGTAAAAGGATTTGCATTATTCCTGTTACATGTTGTACAGTATCGTTTAATCTTATCGTTTAATCGTTTAATAATGGGCGACAGTAAAATTTTAATTCACAAACGGTTGTATTATGTTGTGTCTAGATATAAGAACCTTTATTTGTATAAATAATAGTGTACCTACTGTCTACATGGCACCTCGTAAGTTATTCAGGTATATTGTTAAATCAGACATGTTCGGGATTACGACTTCGTATTATTTAAAATCTAGTACTATATAGTACATTAAATCGAATTGTTATTCCACAAACATGCCTACTGTCCACAGACGCTTTCTAGACGCGTATTCGTCAGTCGTTTTTTTCAAACCTATTAAGTAACCTGGCTTTTAACGAGGAGTAGGCTTGAGAAAGTCACTATTTTATGGCACTTTTTGGCATACAAAAACAGAAACTCTGTCGACAAAGCGGCTTCGACAAGACGACACGATGTTGCCGCTCCGTCGAATATGCGTCTATGAAGCTACGCGTCCGTGGACAGTACACTACAATTCACGAATGATGGCGGCCGCGAAGTTTGCGCAGAAGGCTGCGCAACGTAACGTGTTTTAGGAACCAAATGGCGACGTGCGTGTGCGAGAAGAGTGTAGTATGCGCGAACGTTCGCAAAGGCTAACTTCACGGCCGCCATCATTCGTGAATTGTACTGTACGCCAAAGTATTGAATATTTTCACGCGGTAGGGACAAGTGGTTCTTTTGACCAATTTTAGAATCTACCTTAAGTATTATCTTCTTATAGACTGTGTTTTAGTTACTAAAAAAATCAAATTTAGAAATAGAGTACCTTTGGTTGTGTTATGGCAACAAAATTTGGTTCAGCTAAACTATGTATAGAATAAAACTTGATTGTACACCAAAATATGTAGGTAGTATCAAAACTTTTACACAAACTTAAATCTAATGGTCACAATTATGGCGGTCTATGATTGAAAGACAACAAATTTAACCAATTTGATTGAACCGTCTAATATAGCCATTAGTATAATTAATTAACTGTCCTGTATTGTCATTTGTATTTAAAAAAATGCATGTATATTTTGTATCTGATTTTGTAAACTTTTTTATATTTAAATTTATTTTGAAATAAATGAAATGTAATTTGAAATATAGCTTCATGTTTATTACGTCTTATGTATTACATTGCGATTTATGATTATATTTTCTTTCAGTAGATAGCCTAATTTAAATGTTTGTGTTTTTATACGATTTTTTTTAAATGATTGTTTTATCAGCGAGATATGTCAATATTTTTTAAATTAAAATGTACTTTTTTTTATATAAATCACGAAATGAAGTCACATTTTGGTTCGATTGACAAGAAGTCAATATTTTATTAAAATATTGCTATTATTTTTGTGTTTTGTTTTTTTAACTACCTATGGACAATAATAATAATAAAAAAAATTAAATACAAAAATTTAGATTAAAAATCTGTGCTCCCAAGTATTTGTTCCTTGTAATATATCAAAAGGTGACATGTAATATAATATTGCAATTAACTAACAACTGAGTAAGTACCTTGCCCCAGAAAAAAACTTTATAAATATATTAACACATGTTGGAAAGAAGAAAAAAGAAAGAAAAAGAGTTTATTTGCGTCAATCAGGGCGCATACCTTAAAAAAAAAAATTGAAAACAAAAAAATGAATTGATATACGAAGTCTCACTGATGGGCTGGTGGTTTAGTGGTTGATGAAAGTGTGAGCAGAGAACTGAGATAATCACTTACCGTCAGGTGCGATAGTGGTCAAACGCAAGCTTATTACGATAAATAAATGATTTATAACCTTTTAAAAATAAAAAATATTTTTTTTAATTTCGTTACAGTTTCCGCGAAACTCATAGAAACAAGCAAAGGTTTTAAGTTGTTAATGGTCAACGGGTTTACATATTGGAAAAACAACAGATCTCAACTTAATTACTATTGTTCAAAAAAGTCTCATTTGTGTTGTAAGAGCAGCGTTCGCTTGAATAAAGATGGAGAAATCATTTCATTGAGAGAGGAACACAATCACGAAAGACCTTTGTTTAAGAAACTGATTGACGGGAAATACATCAAAATCAAAGGATAATTAATTAATTCAATCAGACATCCAGTGGGTCTATTATAAAAAAAATGTTAGTATGATCTAAAAATACAAGACAGTTGTAATTAAAAACGAAAAGTGACGTAGTCCTCTGTAGTGCGTTCAAAAATAACCAGAGTCGAGTAGAGTTGCAACCCAGGGTCGTTCTTAAATAACTCGAGTAACTACCCTAGAGTTAACACAACTAACTCTAACTTTGAGCAGGGTAGGTTGGAGTAAGCGGCAATATTATGCTTGACATTAACAGTTGAACTCCGTTCGCGTTCAAAAATGCCAGGGTAGAGTAATTACCCAACGACGTCATTAGAGTTAACTCTAAACTCAAATTTGAACGCAGCCCTGGGTATCCACACAAGATAGCTGTCAAACTTAGGGTCGGTACATATCTGACGGAAAATGCGTCGCGTATTATCGGTCGCGTAACGCCAGAACTGACAAATACATAATAAAATATTCAAACTTTCACACGTAACCGATGATGCGTTAAAGATTTTCTTACAAATAGACGCGACCGACGATACGGTCAACTCATTTTCCGTCAGGTATGTACTGACCCTTTCAGGCTCTTGTCACACTTGACGGAAATTACGTCGCGGAAGATCGGCGACGGAACGTCACGACGATGTCATATTTCCATAAACTTGCACGAATTTATTTCTACCTACTGTCTTCTTTAGTCAGTTCTCTGTTAATGTTCGGTGTTTCAGTTTTTTTCACATACTGCATATTGCGATGTGTGTAATTTTCAAAGAGTTAATTTTTATATAAAAGTTATTTTAATTTTATGTAAGTTTTATATTATTATGTAAAAGCATATAGGTATGATTTTGACTTGCATGTTGTACTCATCCAACCGAACAGTGACGGTAATGCATTTTGTCCATTTATAAGAAGAACTTTATAAGGTTTAACAATTTTTTGACACAGTATATTGTACACCTTATGTACGTATGTTTAAAGCGATATTATATATAACTAATATAATAAGAACTGATTATACACCGTAATGAGCAAGAAATAAATTTTAAATTAGGAGGGTTTGGAAAATTTTGTTCAATTTAAATTTGGACTTATCTGCAATAACGTTGTTGTTTTATTGGATGAGCGAAATGTTATGATTTTGTAAAATTGTTGGAGAGAGTTTATCTATATACTATGTTTACATGATGTTTGTAAGAGATGAAATAAACAAAGTTTTCACAATCACTATGGTTTCATTACGAACGTTCGTCGGAATGTTCAATTCCTCATGAATCACTCTGTCTATTGGCGAAATATGCATGAAAATTCGTTTACTAATTTTTGAGTTTACCGCGTATAAATAGACGGACAGACGCGGTTGTAGACTTTGTTTTATAAAATGGAAGGGTATTATATGTTATAAAGATAAGGTATCCTTTTACGGTGAAAAAAAACAGGCACCATTTTCTCTATCAAAAAAAAAGAAAATAGTGTCTGTAATTTTACAATGACAAATTAAAAGAAAAAGTTATTCTAGGTGATAGAGAGCGAAGATCAAGATTAAGTGGAGCACAAAAAAAACAGACTACAGCCGGTAAAATTACAGAAAATAACATTCCAATTGAAGTAATGGAAAAAGAAGCAAATGGAAAAGAGGATCAACCGGCGAGGATAAAAAATCATTTGGCTCGAATTATTCCGGATAAATTTGGAGGTATTCAGAGAAAATCTTGCCAAGTTTGTGATCAATTTAGTATAAAACCAGCTAGTACTATTTATACATGTAAAGATTGCCCCGGTTCACCTGCTATATGCCTTGCTTGTTTTCGCAGACGTCATTGATTGTAGGATGAGAATAAGAGGTGTCATGTATTACATTAAAAAATAAATAATCATTTGAAAGTACATCTTGGTTTTTATTATGCTGTAAGTACTCTATTCAAACCTGGTTTTCAAATTATATCAAGTTTTATTTTAAAAACACATTTACATTATTCTTTTTTTTTTTTTTTTTTTTTTTTTATGTGTTTGTCGCTAAATTTATTTCACCTATACTAATATAAAGCTGTAGAGTTTGTAGTTTCAGCACCTTTCACAAATCGAAAAAAGATCAATTTCATATCTGTCATCGTTATTTTAAACACAGTCCAAGACGCCAGAAATAAATGTCAACTTTGTCAATTTGCACATTGGCCCTTATACATGGGATCCAACGATAGAAAAAAAAAATATTTTGAAAATCCGAAGTCAATGTATTGTTTACAACTTTAAGCATAGCCATAGCTGATAACGAGATTTTTTTGCGTTAAATGCGTGACCCGCAGAATGAATGTCAAGTTTATTCTTTTATTTGTACCATGAAGTTTGCAGCAAAAAAAAATTTATGTGAGGACATTTGGTTTCATGTTGTTTACGCGGCGCCTTTAGTGCATGCACGGGTAATAATCAATTTTTTTTTTGAGTCACTCAACAGAAAATGTTAAAGCTACATATTTAAAATTAAGCTGGTTTATTCTTAGTTATTTTTTTGTTCAAATTGTCAGTCCCTAGAGGAACGTCAGTGCTGTGAAAATTACTAGGGGCTGATAAAGAAACTAAGGACTGATGAATTAGTACTTCTAACTGATAGTTAAATACGTTTGTTTGTTATGGTATTGTGCCAATAAGTGATTATTAATTTTATATTTTAGAGCCTCCTCCTAAAAAAAAAGCCGAAATTGTCTAAAGAAGAAATAGCATTAAAGAAGTCCATTGCTGCAAAGGCTCGATTAATGAAGATTAAAAATGATCCTGTTTTGTTAGCTCAACAAAAAGAGAAAGAAAGAATGAGTTATTTGAAAAAGAAAGAAAAAGGGCAGCGAAAATGCATTAAAGATATGACTCCAAGAGAGCAAAGAAAGATTAGAAAAAAGTGGAAAAAGTACTCTTCTGATTATAGGCTAAAAAGTCACTTTTTATAAAAAATAGTAAGATATGCGAAACGATTAATAGTTAGAACGGAAATAAATGTAGCTCTGAATTCTGGTAAAGTTATTTAAAAAACTTACTTTCATAAAATACTTCCTCCTCCTTGCGTCGTATTCCTCAATGCTGAGGGTCGTGATCGTGACCTCCCTGCTTCATCACTTTATATCGTATGATATTCCGCCATCAGTTTCAGTCTCTGGCGGTGTATACCTTTGAAATGTAGGCATGACGATTGTTAGCAAAGGGAAATAACAGTTCGTTGTTAAGTCCATTTTATTAATAATCAATTATCTACACTAATATTATGAGGAGGTAAAATTTGTTTTTTTTTTTATTTGTTGGAGGTAATCTCTGGAAGTACAGGTCCGATTGCTAAATTTTTTTCACCAATGGAAAGCTGCTTTATTCCTGAGTGACGCGGGCAAAAGCTAGTCAATTATAAAGTATGATTCATACTGCTAACTTATACTACTTAGTTCATCATCATCATTATTTCAGCCGTCCACTGTTGGACATGGCCTCCCTCAAGTGTATATTATTTAGTTACTAGAATATTAATGCTTTGCTTGCGAAACGTGATAAGTTTTTGCACGACGACTGCCATAATAGGGATCAGCAAGGCATGCCCTTACTCCTAGTCAAGAGCGCTGCAGATCTGGTCGGACCAATGTATTAGGGTGCTGCGCCAACGAGGCCTTTTTCCGGCCACGATGAGTCATTCGAAGTTGCTACCGTTTTTCCTTGCAATTTGATACTTATGGACAGCAATAAAATAGTTAACGGTTAATAATAATAGGAGAAGAATTTATTAGAAAATAGAAGAAAATTTAAGGCTCTGGAGTTTCGAAAATAAGGAGGAATAGTCAATTTTCTGTTAGAACGTTAAAATAATAAATTATTTTGAACAACTTATGATAAAAAGAAAAAAAAAATACTAGAGCACTTATAACAAACCCTTTTACTTGATATTTCATACGCCACAGTTTTAAATTTTCTTACCAGTCCTTCAAAAGTGACTTCACGCATTTGGACTTGGGTCACAGAACTTTATTTCTATTCAACTGAATTGGTCTCATTTTCGGAGAATTTCAGGTCGACGACGGTCAGACAGATACACAAGTGATCATAATTATGTGGATGTACGATACCCTAAAAATGTGAAAATAGATCCAACAAGAATACGATGCCACGTTGTATAGACTACAGCATAATGATAATTCCAGAACTAGATTTGACTGTAGAAAAGAAAACGTTTTATATAACATTAAGAAATACTTTAAGGTACTCACAAATTAAAACGTAAATACTTTCAGGTATCTCCAACTACAAGTTTATACAGACGATTCGAGGGCAAACCTTGCTGATGGTCAACGGGTACACGTATACTGAAAACAATAGAGCAAAGAACACTTACTACTGCTCTAGAAAGTACAAATGTTGCAAGTCAAGCATCAAGTTCGATGTCTACGGCAGAATAAAAAGCGTCAGAATGGATCACAATCATTCTCCACCGGTCTACCGCCCAACAAAAAATGGACTCTATGTTAAATTCAGCACTGATCAAAATCCTTCGTCGATGTATAATTATAACCGTCAGCTTAAGCGATTTGTAAAATAATTTTAGAGACTTAATTTCTAATGCAAAGGTCCTAAGGATGGTTAAACAATTTCTTGGTCGCCTAATATCGGAATGGCTTCGTGATTTAAAATAGATTCCATAAAAGTCATAACTTTAAGTACATGTAAGTTTCGATATCTGGCAAACTGGCAAGTCTGTAAGTCGACTTCGTAATAGCGATGTTCTCTGAATATTAAAGTGACCAGTGGACTAGAGAAATTTCTCACAGAACACATATAATCGATGTGGCCGAAACTGGAGTGGCGACCTAGTAGGCGCAGCGTTAGAAAGGGTCCTACATCTAGTTAGACCGATGACCTGGTGGGGTTACAGGAATCCAATGGATGCAGACGCACAGGACCGGTCATTGTGGTGACGCCTGAAGGAGGCTATATCCAATAGTGAACGTCCTTCACTAAATAATATTGATGACAATAACCATCCTACATGACGAGAATCTTGTGTCGACTTAGCACACGAAGTGTTCGATATGGGGAATGTGGATTCGGCAGTGATTGCGCCGATAGTCGTGACCGCCAACAGCCTGATGACTAAATGCTTCGACGACCATTTGTCGAAGCTTTCGTCGCGCGGTTGGATCAAGGGTTTTATTCAGAAAGCAGTGTTCCTGGATACACATCGTATTGTGAAATAGTTTTTCTCTTTAGAGCCCTTACCGCTGGTAACTTGGACCCTGTTCCCGATACCAGTGGGTTACAATTTTAATATTTTTAAATGTTTCAATTAATCTGTTTTGTATAAATATTTTAAAATGTTAACCTTATGTTAGGAAATTAGACAGATATACGGAACATAATTATTAATAAATTTAGGATAAATATTATCTTCACAGGTATATATATATCTTTTTTATTATTGATATGCTCACGCTTAACTTATTAATAAACGGAATATAATGTGACAATCAGTATAATCTCCATATTTATAAAACTCTTCGAATAAGGCTGTATAAGTTTAGCATCGATTATTAGATTAGTTTTTCATTAATTAGATTAGTTTTTCATTATTAAATAATACTTATTAATATTGTTCTCTCGTTAATTATTGTGATTTACTATTGTTTAGAAGAATATTGAGGATTTACAAATGATTATGTTATCAATTATTTTTAGTGTTTATACTCACGTAGTACAAGATATTAAAATGTCAAAATGATGTTGAAGATGGAGACACATTTTTACTAATTGTTGGACTAAGAAAATATACTTTAGGAAGTAAATTTTCTCACTTTAAAATATGGTATTGATAATAATAAGTATGTGAGATGGTATTGATGATACTGAATTTGTATGCTTTTGTAGACGACTGATAAATTAAACGTTATCTCGAAATTATGAAGAAGAATCTCATTTCTCTTTGTGATAATCTTAATGAATAGTTGTTTGTAGTATTATTATTGTACAGGTTGGCTATACATTGGACATATTTATTCGGTGTTCGAGACAAATCCTTCAGTGTGTATTCATAACTGGACTTTAATTTAGGATTACCTAGGTAGGAATGTGTGGTATAGTCATGAGAAGTGATGACACGCATGTTACTATAAGAGTTATTAGTATACATGTGGATTCAGGCAAAGAGTGAGGAAGACCAAAGAAAAGATTGATGGATTGTGTAAGGAATGATATGAAAGAAAAGGAAGTCAGTGATAACGTGACGGTTGACAGGGCAGAATAAAAGATAGAATGGTGTTACACAAAGCCCAAATAAAATTAGACAAGTGCAGAAAGATGATAATTAGGTAAGACTTTTTGTAAATTCTATGTCCATTGGTTAGCCAGTCCTACTTATCTACTGTATAATATGATGTTTATATTACTATTATAGCTAAAAGCATTTTATAGTTATGTACTGTAATGTTAGTTACTAATATATTGGAAATTAATATTTCGTAATTGTTTTTTTTTTTATCAATATCGTTATAGTTAGAGAACACCTGATTTTATTGAGTAGAAATTGACACGAATAAAGGAGACATGAAAAACATATTTCTTTAAAAAAAGACCTATTCACAAAATTACCTTTGTATCTATTTATTAGACTAGAAATTACTTGGATAGGTATATATGCATATGCTCTTGTGAAGTCAAAACTCCAAAGTCTTGAGCATCGACGCCGAGTTGCTAGCCTGTCTGTTTTCTATCGTTTACACTTCGGGGAGTGTGCACTAGAGTTCCATCATCGGACCGCAAGACGTACGGCGTTGCGCCACCGCTACATGGTGGACATCCCACCTATACGCACAAAGCGTTTTGGGAGTACATTGATTATGCGTACAGCTAAGGAATCGAATTCCCTGCCGGAGTCTGTGTTTCCTGATAGCTATAACCTAGGGGTCTTTAAGTCAAGAGTGAATACATTGCTTCTAGGCAAGCGTGCTCCATCGTCGGCCACATCATCGCTTACCATCAGGTGAGATTGTCGTCAAACGCGAGCCTATCCATTATAAAAAAATATATATATATATGTAGATGGAAAGAAAATAATATAAGAAAATATAAATCTGTGACTCCTGTAAAAAGTGATATAACTCGACTTATATAATTTTTGAGTTTTTTACACAAAACTTATCAAAAAATAAATTACGAATTTTTTAATAAGTTTTGTGTAAAAAACTCCAAAATGATATAAGTCGAGTTATATCACTTTTCACAGGAGTCACAGAAATATTTCCATCTTCGATAACAATTGTGATTTATATGGTTTTTTTTTAAAGTGGGATTTCATTAAATAATTCCTTACTTCTTTGGGTGGAATAAGAGGGAGTGGCAGACTATTACCGACTAAAATCCACCTGTGTTCCTTCAGTTCCTTTTCTTTCTAGGGCCACAGTAAGATTTAGATGCTTTAAGAGCGCCTTCACACTAGCGTTTGTCCAGCGTAGGCGTTCGATAAACGTACCCGCAGCGCAGAAACCGCGAAAACGCGATTCGTACGCCGCGTTGTCGCAGCGTTCAATTGACTCCAGAAGAAACGCCGCAAAAACGCGACGCCTGCGCCGCGTTAGCGCAGCGTTCAATTGACTCCAGAGGAAAAACCGCAACAACGCGACGCCTGCGCCGAGTTGTCGCGACGTCTGGGCTGCGCATACGTTTATCGAACGTCTACGCTGGACAAACGCTAATGTGAAGACGCTCTAAATGTGCTTCTTTAGTATTCATATTTTATAACAACTTTAGTACGAGTAATGTTGTCATGATGAAGAGTTTGTTCATTTTAACGCGCCAATCTCAGGAACTACCAAATCGAATTGAAAAAAGTATTTTATGATTGGATAGTCATTAATTGAATTAGGCTATATAGGTTACAATCAACAGGAGCAGAGCATTAATCAACGATGCGGGTAAAACCGGGATAGCTAATTCTAATTCTAACATAAGATTCAAAGCACCAACTCGCCTCGAACAAGAGTGGTGTTTAATGTTCATACCTTCTCTGCAGAGACGACATATTTACCCTGTGGTAAATACTTACAGTAGCCATACGCGTTAAGGTGTACCTGACAGGTTTACATGTACAGTTGAGTTTTACAGGTAAATCAACTGTACAGGCAATCCTGTCAGGAACCCAGTTGTGGGTTAAGCTCACCAATGTACATCATCTGTAATTTTTTCAAATCTTTGTATAAATTGTTTGTGTACAATAAAGAATAAGAATAAGAACATCGGATACCAGTGGCGTGCCTGATGCCTTTACAGGGGGCAAGCCAAGAAATCTTGACCTAACTACTACTTATCTATTGAAAAAAATCTCGTGCTACCACGTGTTATCATTGCAGTAATGCTGATTTTTCTGAATTGCTACACTACTATTAATTCATTAAACCCCAAGCGAACGCCGGCGTTCGCGCACCTATTGTCTTTCTATTGTGTCTGTACTTTATCATCATACCAAAATCGTGAAGTTTGAATACATGAATAGAAAAAAAAAAATTGTATTCTAATTCAAATTGTCTATCTTTATTTAAAAATGATTTTATTACTTACACCAGCGTAAAAAGTTTGTGAACGTTTTAATTCTACCAACAGCTGATTTTCAATTGCAATCAAAGATAATTCGGAAAGCCGCTCTTGTTGTCGAGTGCCGGCCGGCCGGGATGGTCAGCCAATACTTTAAAACGATTAATTTGAACTTAATGAATAATAATAATAATAATAATAATAATAATTCTTTATTCAGGTATAAGGTAATCGACATTATAATTTAAATTAATTACAATCGACATAAATTTAATTCAAACTGTAGTATAGATCTGCCTGATCTAGGTTAATGAAAACCTGTGTTTAAGGCCATCCATTTACATCAAACATTTAAAAAAGAAAAACAACATTAGAAATGAAAGCTAAATTAAAACGAAGACAATAATTTCAATGACTTAAAAATAAACCATTAGAGTAAAAATATTTTAAAAGAGAGATTAGTTACGATACATTATGTTTAAACAAATTAACGAACAATAATATTGCAGTTATAGTGCAGAATATTAATTAGGTAAAGAAAGTGATTTAGATTAGATAAAGTTTATTTTACAATTTCTAGAAGTTTTTCCGTGTCTGCATAATTGTGTTTTGCCAAATATTCTTGAACTAGTAAATTGCACCTATTGTAACTTAAACTATAAATCTTTAGTATTCTGTTAAACTGGTTGTATAAGTAGGGTCCTAAAAATAAATAAAATCGAATATCTAATGTAAGTTTGAGTTGAGTGTGAAATAAAACAACCGAGTACTAGATACTGATCTAATGTTACTTTTTTGAGGCCAACGCCATCTAGTTATGAACGTGTAACTAATACATAATTTTTTTTGAAATCTTGGTGTTTCAAACACTTGTTCTTTATAATAATATGTAATATTATTGGCAAATACTCACAATTGAAACAGCGGTAGCTTTTCGTTGTTCGCTTTTTTAAAACACACTTATCACTTAACTGTCGAGAAAGAGAACCAACTTTCTATTGGCGGTTTACCAAAAATAAAGAATGAAATAACAGCGTTCAAGTACTTTTGAGAATTTTCATGGCACTCGCGAAGTTATTTGAGTCATACCTGATGTATTCCAAGCATTGTTATTAACTTTTCTGAGAAATATTCAAAATAGTAAAGTTACAAGATTATATTTATCTTTAAAACTCAAACCCTACCTGGCCAATATCAATTCCATACATAATAATATCCACACACAACCACAAGTTTAGTTTCCGAATTCATAAACTGTTAAATGACGGAAAACAAAAAAAAACTATCAAAATAATAATTACGTACAACACGATTTAGCCGATCAAAGCAAATTTGAACTGAGTACTTTTTAGTTCGTACAACTTTACGCGTCATAGAGGGCGCCTCGTATATATGCGTAAAAATTTATGTCAAAAAAGACCATTCATAAATTTACCAAAGCCCTGCTTTTTTTTAGAACAAAATGTTCGACGAGCATTTGCACACAATAACAAATTACACCCACACACTCAAAATTTGACGTTTTTATATCAAAAGTAGAGATAGAAGATAAAGCCTCATAAAAGCCTTTGAGGCAGAAAAAGACAACAACACATTAGTGTTCATCTCTTTCTTTTGTTAAGTGTTAGAGTGAGATCGGAGAGATTTCGCTTCGCCCTGGTATCGTCTTATGAATGATTTTTGAATTCCGCACAACACAGTGGCAACTTAGCGTAACCGCGTAAGCGCGCGAAGTTTAAAGTTTAGATTTTTGTGATAATTAATTGATTGGTCGTGTTCTATGAATTAGGTGAGGTTTTGGTAGGGCAAGCCTGGCTTTTTGGCTTGTATGGCGGGCACGCCACTGTCGGATACACGCTCTGGTTTACCTGTAAAACTCAACTGTACAGGTAAACCTGTCAGGTATACCCTAGTGTGTATACCTTTAGAACGTAAAGAGCAACGGAAAGAACACAGGTGAGTTTTAGTCAGTAAAAATAAGACACGACACGCTCTGTGTAGAGCAACAGGAGTTTTATGAAAAAAAAAGACGTGTGGCACTCGGGGACTGCCGCGGTAAAGCTATTGCATAGCATTTTTTATCAACTTATGCAATAGACCTCGCCAACAGCTGCTTAACCCCACCCATCCAAAACCAGACCTCGCCAACAGCTGCTTAACCCCACCCATCCAAAACAAGACCTCGCCAACAGCTGCTTAACCCCACCCATCCAAAACTATACCTCGCCAACAGCTGCTTAACCCCACCCATCCAAAACCAGACCTCGCTAACAGATGCTTAACCCCACCCATCCAAAATGAGACCTTGCCAACAGCTGCTTATCCCCACCCATCCAATACCAGACCTCACCAACAGCTGCTTAACCTCTTCCATCCAAAACCAGACCTCGCCAACAGCTGCTTAACCTCTTCCATCAAAAACCAGACCTCGCTAACAGCTGCTTAACCCCACCCATCCAAAACGCCGACAGCTGCTTAACCCCACCCATCCAAACACAGACCTCACCAACAGCTGCTTAACCCCACCCATCTAAAACCAGACCTCGCCAACAGCTGCTTAACCCCACCCATCCAAAACCAGACCTCACCAACAGCTGCTTAACCCCATCCATCTAAAACCAGACCTCGCCAACAGCTGCTTAACCCCACCCATCCAAAACCAGACCTTGCTAACAGCTGCTTAACCCCACCCATCCAAAATGAGATCTTGCCAACAGCTGCTTATCCCCACCCATCCAATACCAGACCTCGCCAACAGCTGCTTAACCTCTTCCATCAAAAACCAGACCTCGCTAACAGCTGCTTTCACTCATTTGTTTTCTTAAGGCTCAAGCAGACCGGATGCGTATGCGTGACTACGACGTAACCACGTCGTAGTTACGGCGTAAGCCGATGTCACACCGGGTTACGCATACGCATACGTCTACGCTTACGCAATCGAGCTGTGTACGCAACGCAGGCCCATTGCATGCCCGGCTGCGGCAGTTATATTTTATTTTACTGTTTTTTTTTTATTATGATGCACGAGATTCAAACTGAAACAAGTCAAACAAACTTGGAAGAAAGTGCATTAATACCTCTAAGACGCACTAACACAAGGTCACCTAATGATGCAATTATTATTAGAGAAAAGTTTGTTACATATTTTAATAGCACAATAACTACATACCTTGTATTTCAAGTGCAGCACCAATTTTCTCCCATAATAAACTTTTATATGATACATTTTTGTAGTCCTTACTTTTAGGATTGTAGATGCATTCATATTTACGCACATTTAGCTTATTGAAATTTCAATAAGCTTTTCTTTTTTGTCACTATTCATTTTAAAAACAAAACAAAACAGTCCTGGTTTGTAATAAAATACAATTGACTGTTTTTACGCGCGTAGGGTAACGCACAGCAAAGGTACGTGCGTGTTCAAATTGGTTCGGTGTGACGTCCAATATGGTGCGCCATTGAATACAACGTCATCAACGCGACGTTGCCGCTCTGCTCTGCGTAAGGTACGGCGTAAGTCACGCAGCCTGTTTGTGTTTTGGGAGCTGCATTGCGTAGGGCTACGCGTTACGTCGACGCGCACGTCTACGTTACGCATGCGGTGTGTCCTGTCTCATACAGTTCCATACATTACAACTCAGTGATACGTGCACGTCTACGCTTACGTCTACGCATACGCATCCGGTCTGCTCGAGCCTATAAGGCTCGAGCAGACCGGATGCGTATGCGTGACTACGACGTAACCACGTCGTAGTGACGCGCGTAGTTACGGCGTAACCCGATGTCACACCGGGTTACGCATACGTCTACGCTTACGCAATCGACCTGAGTACGCAACGCAGGCCCATTGCATGCCCGGCTGCGGCAGTTATATTTTATTTTACTGTTTTTTTTTTATTATGATGCACGAGATTCAAACTGAAACAAGTCAAACAAACTTGGAAGAAAGTGCATTAATACCTCTAAGACGCACTAACACAAGGTCACCTAATGATGCAATTATTATTAGAGAAAAGTTTGTTACATATTTTAACAGCACAATAACTACACACCTTGTATTTCAAGTGCAGCACCAATTTTCTCTCATAATAAACTTTTATATGATACATTTTTGTAGTCAGGGCCGGTTTATACATGTCGGGGCCCCTAGGCAACGCACGTCTCGGGCCTACGGCCTCGGCCCTACCCTCTTCTAACTTCTTAAAATATTTTATTTCTAACACAAATTTATTCATAATTACTTTGTTTTTAGGGTTCCGTAGTCAACTACATAGTTTCACCAAATCTGTCTGTCCGTCCGTCCGAGGATAATCTCAGTGATTGTTAGCTAGAAAGCTTGCTAATGAAAGATTGTGTTTTATTAAACTCCATCTGTTGACAGCTTTTCGCATAATCCAATGCTAGGATTGCTAGTTAAATGGCATGTCATCGAAAATTCAAATTTTTTTACTGTTACATAGTCTATTTTTTTTTTCCTGAAGCGCGGGGCCCTAGAACCTGGCGGGGCCCCTAGGCAGTTGCCTACATTGCCTAATGGATAAAACGGCCCTGTTTGTAGTCCTTACTTTTAAGATTGTAGATGCATTCATATTTACGCACATTTAGCTTATTGAAATTTCAATAAGCTTTTCTTTTTTGTCACTATTCATTTTAAAAACAAAAACAAAACTTAGTCCCGGTTTGTAGTAAAATACAACTGACTCTTTTTACGCGCGTAGGGTAACGCACAGCAAACGTACGTGCGTGTTCAAATTGGTTCGGTGTGACTTCCAATATGGTGCGCCATTGAATACAACGTCATCAACGCGACGTTGCCGCTCTGCTCTGCGTAAGGTACGGCGTAAGTCACGCAGCCTGTTTGTGTCTTGGGAGCTGCATTGCGTAGGGCTACGCGTTACGTCGACGCGCATGTCTACGTTACGCATGCGGTGTGTCCTGTCTCTTATCGGTCACCACGCTCAAAAAACAAATGAGTGGGGGGTGTTAGGTTATTTTCGTTACGGAATTTCTGGATTTGGTCACCACGCTCAAGGCCTGCGATAGAAGCTATGCAATAGCTTAATAACTGAAATAACCTAAATTGAACATAAATTCCTCTTCCAGAATCTTACAAGATGATCCCGACGAAAAGAGGCAAGCATTTGCTGATGTATAAAGGCTACACTTACTCCCAACAGCACCGGTCGTTAAACTTCTACTGTTCCAAGAAAGACGCTGGATGCAAGGGTCGTATTAAACTGGACATGAATGGGAGGATACTGCCGACTTCGCTGCCCATCCACGGTCATCCACCGCCAAAGTACATGATCATGGCTAAAGGAGAATATGTCAAACTGTCTTAGAAATGCAACTATACTGTATATTTTTTTCTGATCTGTCTTATTTGGTGAACAAATCTCTTTGTTACTTTATAGTCTTGGCCGTTCATACCGAAATGGCAGCGACGCGACGAGCACTTTCAGTTTGAAACAATTAAAACTATCTTTATACTTAATAAAGACTATCTTTCTTTTAAGCCCATTACTCCATTCGCGTAAAGATTAGACACGTAAACAAAACTTTTTTACTGTCCTTTCAACCGATTATGACTTCTATTGTGTTGGTAACTTGACAAATGGCGGCTGCAGTAATAAATAGGTGATATTGTAACCACTTGTTTGCTTTTAATGCCGTCCTTATGCCTACAGAATAGAAAACAAAATCGGTTGAACGGATAATAAAAAAAGGTTTGTTTATATGTCTAATCTTATTTCAAATGAAGTATAGTATCCTTAGAAAAGCACAAAAAGGGGCAGCTAACCGCAGTCCTGCCAGCGAATCCCCGTGGCGACGCGAGGCCACTCGCGTCTCGTCTCACCCTTCTTCTGAAATAAGCACTATATTAACCAATTCCACCATTTTCACTTCAAACTCACGAGTTTCCTTGTCGATTGTGGAAACTACACTAGTCAAGAGACTAGGCGCGTGGTGTAGGGAGGCCGTAGCTGCCACCAGCGGCTCTGCCGGCTTTGTCGCGTCGCTGTCGGCTTCTGCCATTCCGGTGTGATTCGGTCCTTAAGAATGAACTCCACTTGTACCTTGTATTTTTCTTTCTTTCTTTACCTACCTCTTTCAATTTATCATGATTATTTTTACCTATAAGATCAATGCATATGTGTGTTGCCATTGTTAGTCATCGATTTCATGAAAGAAATGCCTACACAAATATTGTCAAAGGTTTTGTTTGTTCTCAGACAAAACGAGTCTTAAAAAGTACAGCGTAGATCTGTTGTATCAGACATTATTTTTATTTCTAAATGCAGTTCTAGTGTTATGAAAAACTCCTTTAATGGCAGCTAAATTGCACTCAACGGAATTTCGGAATTTACATCTGGACATTTATGCATAGCATATTACGTACTTAAATAATACAATTCATAAGTTTTTAATGACCATTTGTGTAGTCAAGTATGACTATTTAGTAATAATAAGTATTATTAAGTGATATTGAGTATAAGCATTATGAAATTGTAAAAACATTAAAATATGTTTTAAGAAAATAAATTGACGTTTATTTTCCTAACAACAGCCGGTCTGGTCTATTCTGTGCAAATCTCGGCCTGAAGACTAATGGGCCTACCACCCGCACAAGATTCATCACAGTTTTGCTTGCGTAAGCCTGTTTGTACACGGAACTTGTAAAAAACACGGAACTTGTAAAACTGTTCCTACGAGTTTTACCAACCACACGCACGGTGTAGGTACCGTGTACGAACCGGCCTGCGCAGGCAAAACTATGGTGAAGCTTGTGCATGTGGTAGGCCCATTACGTGAAGTGAGCTGTCATTCTTCGGACATTTTTTGTTATTAAGTATTTTAAGTTCACGTTTGACCTCTGGTAAGCAATTACTAGGGCCAGGGTTAACTACTGGGGCCAGGGTTAGCTCCGAAAGGTAGCTCAATCCCGGTATGAAAGGCAAGAAGGAACGTATTGGGTTTTTTAGTCAGTAAGAGTCTGACACTATCTCCCGCTCCGCCCAAGGGGATGGAAAAAAATAGTAAGCGATGATGATGAGGTAGACCCTGCAATTCATAAGTATAAGCATAATCAGCCTTATAGATAATGTTCCCGCTGCTGGGACTCTGGCCTCTCTAGGAGAGAGAATGGGCTTTAATTCGTCACGTGGGCCCAGTGAGGATAGGTGGATGTCACATGCCTTTGAGTTTTTAGTTCTAGGACATGCCGGTTTCCTCACGATGTATTCATTCACCACTACAAGGAATGCAAAGCAATCCTTATTGTAACTAAAAAAAACGTGATTTTTATACCTCGAAGCTGCTTTTAATATAGTGAGTTTTATTCGTATCAACATAAATTGTAAAAAAAAGTAGTTTTATTGTATTAAATCTGTAATTTTTTTCTAGGCTCAGATTATCCGTACGAATTCGTGAGGTCACAAAAGGGCAACACCTTGATACTCATCGGTGGTTACTCCTTTACTAAGACGTCCATTAAAGGATCTATAAGTACCTGGGTCTGTTCTACGAAGAAACCAGGATGCAGAGCGAGACTCAGGCTGGATGAGCGACAGAACATCATCAGCCTGAATAATGAACATCCTCATCCACCCAGGGAATATCGTTTTGTTAATGGGGAAAACTATTTTATTTAAGGCTTATAGTCCCTTGAACCATCTGACCGAAATTATGTGGACGTAACTTTCGCACTCGCCTAGGCGGCAGTACGCAAATCTGTGCATTTATTTGCGGCCGGAAAGCGCTTTAAATCCATTTTCTTTGCGAAATATTGATTGATTTACATATGCAATGTTCACTTTGAAGAATATTTAACCACCAATTTTTATGCGTAAAAATGTTTGTAAAGGTCCAAGCCGTTTTGAAGGAGTAGGGAAAAGTTGCGAAAAGTTGCGATATTGCTAAATATTTTTTTTAGACAAAAGTATTAATAGCACGAAAAAATCAAATGTTGATAATGTTGTTCATGAATCTTTAATAAACATCCTGGTCGTTACCGAGGAGTAAGCTTCAGAAAGTCACTGTTTTTTGGCACTTTTCGGGCGCTTGGGCCTTAAGAATAGCGTCAATCAGCGATGTTGCCAGTGTTAAATTAGAACATATAGCCTATGTTACTCAGTCAGGGACCGATCAAGGGGGGGAGGGGGGGGGCAAGCCGGGCATTTACCCAGAGCGGCAAAAAATGAGGGGCGGCAAAATTGACTTATTTCTATCTTTCAACCTAGCCCTCTAGACCCAAGATGGCTGGTTGAGAATTTTGAGAATTTTAAGTGCCACTTTCCAACCTACTTCAGCTCCCCTAGCCAAGTTACAACCAGTTTGTGTCGAATTCCGTTCTCTAATCGGTAACGCCTCGGTGACAGCAATTGTAGAAAACGATAAGTTGGTAGCCATGTTGATGCGCCTGAGTCGGCCGCTCGTTCTACAATGTAGCGTTTGTATAACAAAGGATGTAGCGTTAAACATTGTAGAAACGATTTTGAACGATGTGAACTTGGCTATGAATTGTCTATTCGTTTGTTCTGACCACGCGACTTTACGTTGAGATGACGTCATTCCCATACGTTTCATCACTTTTCGACAGCGTTAACGATTGCAGAATAACAACTTGGCTAAGCGTGCTGGTTGGATAGTGGAAATATTTAAGACTTAAGAATCATGACTTTAATGGTTTTGTGTATGTAAAGGGCAGTGAAAATTATTTTTGCTCGGAGCGGCTAAATGATTGGGCCCTGTACTCAGTGATAAAGTAGCACTCTAGTGGTGGAAGAATTTTGGAAATCGGTCTAGTAGGCGCGTAATGTTCCACGCGCGCTTCGAGGAGTTGTAACCAAACCGTAGGCGCCCAACAGGGGCCAAGGGTCGGCTTCTGAAAGGAAGATTCGGCCTCGGTACGAAAGGCAACGAAGGAAGAGGAGTAGGTTATTAGTCAGTAAGAGTCTGAAACTGTCACCCGCTCCGCCCAAGGGCGTGGTGATATACAACAAAAATTTTTTTGCAGAATGGAATCCTTGCTACTAGCTGATTTGATGCCACTATCACTACCCATTGCTGTTAAGTAGATTGAGCCAGAGTGGCAAAAGTTTCCTGAATGCGACAGGCTAGCTAAGTTTAGAATCTCACCCATCCATGGGAATAAGACTCACTTAGTTTTAAATACTAACATAGTTTTAGAGTTCTAATTAACATAATACTATAGGATTTACAGTAGCTAGTACAAGAAACAGTATAAAAAAAAAAAAACATGTGTTTTTTATAGCTTATGTTTTCTAAAGCTATCCCTATATCCTCTTACATCGAAGAAATGTTGTCAGTTGTAGTATACGGTTGAATTAATCATTGAAATCTATGTTGTTTTAAATAATAACGATAAGGAATTGTAAAAATAAATCATGTACATATTTAAAAACTGTTTTTTTAAATTCACCAAAGTCAATACGTTGGTAATAGGCAACTGCTGTGATGGCGATGTGCTTCATCAGGATCGTAGGTAATCAGTAAATAATAATTTAAAGCAGATTTCTGCCGAAATATAATATTTTTTTCTTCTAGATTTATTTTTACATTAAATAAAAAACTGTAAACCTACAGTAGACTGTCTTCTATTCCTAATATGAATATAAAGCTTCAGGTACGATAGGGGACAGACTGTCCCCCAACAAAATTCGCAACCCTCAATCTAAGTGACTATAAAACTCTGTCGAAGAAATTGCAACGACACGACGACACGATGTTGTCGCTTCGTCGACCAAGTTTCATAGTTTGTACGTAAACTTCACGCTGGTGTACACCAAACGTATAATGACGAATACGCGTCTATGATACTACGCGTCCGTGGACAGTACACCTTAAGTTAGAACTACACTACGCACACGTGTGACACACTCCGATCTGATCGCGTCGGTCTCCATGCATTTTATATGGCGACTTGTAAAGTTACACTTAATCCACGATACGCGAAGTTTTTCTACGTACAAATCAGGCGTGTTAAACGTGTGAGTCGGCCGAATGTAAGTAGTTCAAGCTTAAAAGATTTTGAATATTTCTATTCACGGTAATTGGCCTTCTGTTTCTTTGCACAGGTTACAATTACGAATTCGTGAGGTCACAAAAGGATAAACAATTGGTTCTCATTGACGGGTATACCTTCTCAAAAGGCGGCATTGGTTTCTGGCGCTGTTCTACGAAGAATCCTACCTGCAAAGCAAAATTGAAGATGGACCGTAATAATAAAATTATAAGGCTCGTTAACATACATTCTCACCCGCCGAGACACTATCGTATGATCAATGGACAGTATTTTCGATTGTAATTAAGTCTATAAAGATGCACTGAAATATTTATTTATTTATTAAAACTTCATGCAACACAAAGGTACAAAGGCGGATTTAATGCCTTAGGCATTCTCTATTCTCTCTCTATTGTATTCTCTAAATATTTTTTATTAATAAATTAATAATTATGTGAAAGACAGCCTTTTTTACCTTTTATAAGCCTACGCTGCGTTACGCGGGCTGGGAGACCCGGACACGTGCGGGTGCCACGCGCAGTTTCCGCGGCACCGCAATGGGTCCCGTCGCGGACACAGTTCGCAGGGTTGGTTGTGCATCTCGATCTTTATATAATTCATTCGCCTGGTTCCATATAATAGGGCGACACTGCACTTCTCAGAATTACCCTTTCATTATCAAAAGACATTTTCCTCCGTGCGTGCATACTAGTCCGCGCGTTCGGCATAAAACCGCTTGCGTCGGTTTGGTCAGACGAGCGTTTTCCCGTCTTATTCGCCTGGATCGTTTATTTTCGACTGGGTACTCCATCTTGTCCTATCAATCTCCATAGGTGACAGAAGAGCTGACGAGCTGGTATATTTGGTCGTGGATTTGCGATCCTGGCGGAATAAACCCGAGAATTTGAAGTAAGTATATATCCGACGTCGGCGGTTAAAAGGTTTAACCTTTTAATTTTTTTTAAATATTGAATTCGATTATAATTTAATTAAATTGAATTATGTTGTGTTATTTAAATTGCGACATTTGTATTATAAATAATTTTGACTTAAATTTTAATTTTATATATATTTTGTGTTTTTATATATTCATAAGACCTGTAAAATTGTAAATGCTATGTACGCCTTCGTTGTCACGTACTTTAGACCATAGTAATGCAATTGTTTTTTAATAATGTTAAATGTAGGTGATGTGGCAGTACTATAAATAAATAAAAAACCGGCCAAGTGCGAGTCGGACTCGCCCATGGAGGGTTCCGTAATAGCAAGTAACATAATATAAAAGTTCTTGTAGTTCGTTGTAACTTTGATCGATGTTTTAATAATAGTGTATTTTTTTAGATTTATGATGTATTAAAAAAAAACTACTTACTAGATCTCGTTCAAACCAATTTTCGTTGGTAGTTTGCATGATAATGTATATCATATATTTTTTTTAGTTTTATCATTCTCTTATTTTAGAAGTTACAGGGGGGGGGGGCACATTTTACCACTTTGGAAGTGTCTCTCGCACAAACTATTCAGTTTAGAAAAAAATGATACTAGGAACCTCAATATCATTTTTGAAGACCTATCCATAGATACCCCACTCGTATGGGTTTGACGAAAATTTTTGAGTTTCAGTTCTAAGTATGGGGACCCCCAAAATTTATTGCTTTTTTTCTATTTTTGTGTGAAAATCTTGATGCGGTTCACAGAATACATCTACTTACTAAGTTTCAACAGTATAGCTCTTATAGTTTCGGAAAAAAGTGGCTGTGACACACGGACGGACAGACAGACAGACAGACATGACGAATCTATAAGGGTTCCGTTTTTTGCCATTTGGCTACGGAACCCTAATAAACCAGTGTATTCATACAATGTCTGAAACTTTTCGATCCTAATCGCTCCAATTATGATAACATCCAAGTAGGACAATATCTTGAAGATAATGATAAACTTCTGGAAATGCACACGAGGCGCCAAATTTAACTCAGACAGCAATAGACCAGGATCTTATTGATAGAGGGAGAGGCAGGCCTCATGGTGGTTAAAGATCGAACATCTCATATATGTTTAGATCTTCAGTAGATAGAGTGATAGTGTAAGGGTGGAGACGCAATAAAACGCTTCTATGTTCTTCAATTACTATTTTATTGTTAGAAGCACTATTTATGTAACATGTATAAAAATATTTGATCTGCTTTGTATCTTGACTTATTTGGACATCTCAAAACAATCTCCTGACAAAATATGAATACCGTTTTATAGCCTGTTCTGTCCTGGGCAATGGCCTCCCTCTCCTCCTTCCAACTTTTTCTTCTTGCCAATTCAAGTGGAATCTATCTAGTTCATCGTGCCACCTCCTTCGCGGTCTGCCGCGACCCCGTCGCACTGTTTCAGGCACCAAGTTTGTGCTACTTTGGCCTACAGTTTGAACACCTATGCTATTTAAACCATAAACCTTAAAAAGTATAATTATCTAGCTAGTTTGCGAGTTAATAAGAGTCATAGAAGCAAGCGACCTCTTTAGACGTCACAATAGCATCAGTATATGCTTTTGTATTTTCGGCTGGTATCTACAACACCACGACTGCCTCATGCCAGTTATTCAAAAGGTATGGCAAACTGAGAGGGTTGTATGTATTGATGATTTTAATGATTATAATTCTTTAAATAAATATGTATTACGGCTGCCAATTATATTTTCATCAACATACTGTTTGGCAGACCTGGAAAATGCAAAAACATATTTTTGAATTTCGCCGGTTATTCTCGGGCTTTCACCAATTTCACCTCTTCTTTGTCCAGTCTTCCCAGTTTAGCTAGGGTCGGGTCTCCTTGTACGTTTGCGCCAGAGAGCTCTCTTCTGGCTTGTCTGTGCACTCAGACTCGCTTGCTGGATTTCTTTTTGCATATTTGACCACCAGGTGGTGGGTCGCGGGTGGCTTTCACCAATTTCACCACATCACAAAAATACTTTGCGTAAATCTGTAAACTAGTGTCACAATTTTTTACAGGTAGGCTTCATCGGACGCCCTTGTACGTTTCAACGGATTTGTGTCCAGCTACCAATCAGTTACACGCTGCAGCAAAGCAGTTCGCCAAGGACCAGTGCTATAAGTTCGTGTGGGTTCGAAACGGAAGAGTGTATGTTCGTAAAAATATTTCCCATGATGCTATTCTTATTCGCGACCTAGAAAGCTTAGCTTTTCTCAGGATTAAAGAATTGCATAACAACTCACCATAGCTTCCTTTCCTGTACTCCTAACCAAATTGATAATCTACAATCGTTATCCCTAGTAGAAAACTTCAAATGTACGGGAATGACGTCATCTCAACGCTCAGTCACGTGGTTAGAATAAAAGAATAGGGGGCGTGGCCAACTCGAGGCGTTCGACGCAAGCGAAACGGTTGTACCTTGGCTAGGGGAGCTGGTTTAAGAAGTTTTTACTGGTTCGAGTTCGATTTTGTATTATGTATGTTGTTTTTTGAACATACAGGTACAGCAGTTAGAAGTCATTTTTATTTTTTTATTTATATAAACTAGAGCTTGACTGCGATCCCACCTGAAGGTAAGCAGTGATGCAATCTGGTGTTTTTTTTATACAAAAATCAGTATTGTTGGTAGGCGATCACCAAAAGTTTGTCACCAACCGAACGAGCCGAGATATAACGACAAAGTACATACTAGTTAGATAGTATTCTGTAATATTGTCCGCTTAGCTATGGACACTATCATACTTCCTACTCTACTACTCTACAAACAAACTTAAATCTTTCCAACGAGCAATGGAGGGGAGTATGCTAGGAATTAAACTACAAGACCAAATGAGAAGCAAAGACATAAGAATGCACTTAAAGTTGAAATTGCTTTGAGCAGGACGTAGCCAGGAGCCACAAATGGTCTCTGGAGTGAAAGGGTTCTTCACTGGCACCCTCGCGATGTACCTACCAGGCCCTTGGGGGGCCTGGGCGTGCCTTGGAGTCTGCCCCAAGGTACGGCTACATCGTGGTGGCAGTCAGCCCCACTAGGACTAGAGTAACACAAGACAAAGAGAAATGGCGAAAGATGGCGGAGGCCTTCGCCCTTAAATGGGTACCCAATACCTCAATAGGAAACATAAAATTAATAATCCTATGATTTAATTACATAGGTTTATAATTTAGTAAACTATATAAAAAATATATATTTTTAAATGCATGTTTTTATAATTGAATTTTTATAAATGATTTTTTTTTATTTCATCGCGAGCAGGGAAGGTTTAATTTTCTTTACGAAGTAGCAAACGGGTTTGTTAAAAGCAGCGACTTGATAGAAAGTATCCAATATTCCGTCTTTTAAATTCCCCAGACATTCCATCAGAAAATTGCTCCAAATTCTTTTCCGCAAATCCAACGTTAGTCGACGTTCGATGTGGCGACGCTTGGGGGAGGCCTGTGTCCAACAATGGACGTGTATCGGCTGAAATGATGATGATGATGATGAACGTTAGTCTCAACGCTCCTTTGATCCGAATGTGCTGAACGTAAAGTGTTTACGTTACGTTTAAAGCTGGGCTGAGCTGATTTATGCTGTGTATCTCTTTATATTATAAAACATCAACCTCGTAGGTATGGGTGTGCACAAATCTACCTATAGTATTAATTAGTTAATTCTATTTTTCTTGTTCTATTATTTAGTTAAAAAAGCAAAATATATATTATGTTACATAGCAAACTTATAATTAAATTAATATAATGTTGTTATTTAATCATGTAAGCTGTATATAGTTTAGTCTACTGATATGTATAGGCATACAAACTAATAATCAAATTATGTTTCTTCCGAATTGCTGTAGGTACTATTGTTGACATACTTTAAAAATAAATAAGATGTTACATTACATTGAGCCTTTTTCTGTAACAAATCCATTTTAATGTTATAATGAGTTTAATATGACTTCTCCAGATACTAAGATTGTGTACCCTACATTTTTTATTGATATAAACTAGTGCTTGTCTGCGATCGTACCTGATGGTAAGCAGTGACGCAATCGTTGATGGTGAGGCGCACTAGTTCATTAATGGATTGGCCACACGGTTGCAAACTGGCGTTCCAACCAAGGTGACCTTGGTTTGTATGTTTGGTTTGTGTTGCGGTTACATGGATATAATCCACGCGCTGACACGTTCGGTGGTTGGGAAAACGCGCCTCCCAACCAAGGGCGTTGAAGGTCATGGATTACAACTGCTGTCTACACGTATTCCAACTACCAAGGTCACCTTGGTTGGGACGTTGGATTACAACCATGTGGTCATTATATTATATTATAAGTAATTAGTATGTACATACTTAATTGGTTTGGTAAATTGTGATACAATAAAACCTATTCTGTTTTCTACATGTTGGTCCAGACTATAAATATGAAGTAGTGAAGTCAAGAAAAGGGAAGCCATTGATTCTGATCGGAGGGTTTACCTTCGCGAAGTGCGGTGTGAACACTTGGGTCTGTTCTACGAAGAACCCCAAGTGTAAGGCGAAACTGAAGATGGATCGAGACCAAAATATCATCTATCTGTGTAACGAACATCCTCACGCACCAAAGAAATATATTTTTATTAATGGGGAATATGTTCTGGTGTAAATGTAATTTAAGTTTTTTTTTGCACTCGACGTAAAGCTCTAAACTTGAGTTTGTAAATAAATTAAAAATATTATATCTTTAATCAAATGTGTGTCTGTTTTCTTCTGGTTTTTGGCATGATTAAAACTGCCGCGCTTAGCTACTGCTCGTACCGTTAGGCACCCCGGCAAGTCTGAAAAGCAGTGAGAAAATGATTTTAAGAAAGCGCTAATGGAGATTTATAAAATAATTTGGTTGTTCTTCAAGGCATATGTTAAGTGACCATAATATTATGCAGCTGCGGGCAATGTGGGTGTTCTAAAATTATGTACATCAGGTGGTAGCACTGAGCCGTAAGGTCCAGGCACCTGTTAAAACGCTTATATTAATGACATTAGGTCTAACGTCAGACGTCAACGTCATGTATACGTTTTCAAAGGAAAAGACCTGACGGTTCAGTGGCGCCAACTGGTGGTGTGAATTTTCCTGAACACCCTCATAATAATAAAGAAAAAACAAAAGACTGTTTCTCGTTTAATTTCCTTGTTTAGCATCCTACTCTTCTGATTTGTTATTTCCGGCTTTATTTTTGTTGAATTTTACTGTGTGTATTTCTTTGGCGCCCGAATTTACAAAATAGAACATAATCATCCTTTTAATGTTCCCAGTGCTAGGACTCAGGCCTTCTCTCTAGGAGAGACATCACACGGGCCCAGTGCGGCTTGGTGAATGTCACACATGTCTTCGAATTTTTGGTTCTAGGACTCACGGTGTTTTCCTTCACCGTGTTGAGAGCTGTGGTGATGAAATAAATTACACAAAGTAATGCGCCTGACAGGATTTGAACCCGTGATCTACAACTCGTAAGTCGGGGCCGTTACCACTGCCCGAATTTACTATGATCTACTCGTATTAGTTTATTATATATCGTGTGTGGCCAAATCTTAGAATTGATCAGTACATGATATGGCCAACTAAAACTGGCCAGATCGTTTAAATGCTAGCATTTGATGATATGTCAATCCTCGTTTGGCCACATCATTGATGAAGCATTTCAATGATAATAAAATATATAAAGAAAGTAGGCCAAACGAAGATTGAAATGTCATCAAACTGACGTTCCCTCGAGCGCCATGAGGTGAATGACCTGGAAAATTGCTGTTTTTACGTAAATCACAAAAAAAAACTTTTTTATGAATTTTTCTAGAAAAAAAAAACAAAAATCTAAAAACCAAAATTTTCGGCTAAATAAATTTTGTACAAACGTGTGTACTGAACGAAAATGAAGTTTTTTCAAGGTCATTCAAGTTGTACAGACGTATTGTACAATCGGCGCTCGAGGGGTTAAAACGATCTGGCCACTTTTACTTGGACATGTCATGAAGTGATCAATTCTAAGATCGGGGCACTAAATATACAGGGTTATTTGTAAAACACTGGCAACCTCTCAGGACTATGTTAAGTACTAACTTCATAAACAACAATTTTGTTCTGACTTTTAAAAATTTATCGTATTAGGTTCATCAGATTTTCGTACAAAAAAAAAATATTTAAATTGAACGTTCTAAATATTACCAAGTCTATGCGAAGCAAGCGATAGTACAATAGCGGAGGGGAGCGGGGATAGTGCGCGGGAGGCATAGGTGGGTACAGCTAAATACAGAGTTGAAACGTGTTAGATAGAACAACGAAATCTTGAAGGTTTGTTTTTGGTAAATGAATTATGTTTTGTAAAAAGTCAAAGACCAAAAGTTATGATCTTAGTAATACAGTCCTACAAGGTTGTTAGTGTTTAACAAATAACCCTGTATACTAGCTTCTGCCAGCGGCTTCGTTCGCGTGAAAGTAGGTTAGAAAGAAAGAAAAAAAAAGTGTTTATTTGTGTTAGGTACTTAGTGCTCGCCTACATCGTGAAGGGAAACCTCGTGCAAAATTTCACGTTCCTTATCGGTTTTTCCCTTTATAAACAATACATATATAAACTTTTACACTAATATTATTTATAAACAGGTAAAGTTGTTTTTTTTTTTGTTTGTAGGAGATAATCTCTGAAAGTACAGGTCCTATTGGTAAATTTTTTTCATCAATAGAAAGCTGCTTTATTCCTGAGTGACATAGGCTATATTTTATGTACACGGGAGAAACCGCGGGTTAGTTAAGTATGTATAGATTTTTTGGGAGATCACAGGGTTTGAAGTAAAGTTCACACACATACTCATTAATTTAATACTGAAATTGTGTATCCTATTTTTTTTAATTAACATGTATAAACTAGTGCTTGTCTGCGATCCCACCTGATGGTAAGCAGTGATGCAATCGTGGATGGTGAGGCGCACTAGTTTATTAAGTAAGAGGCCTATTCACAATTAGTATGTACTTAATAGGTTTTGTAAATGGTGATACAATAAAACATATTCTTTTTATGTATATGTTGATGCAGATTACAAATATGAAGTCGTGAAGTCAAGAAAAGGGAAGCCATTGATTCTTATCGGAGGGTTTACCTTCGCGAAGTGCGCTGTGAACACTTGGATCTGTTCTACGAGGAACCCGAAGTGTAAGGCGAAATTGAAGATGGATCGAGATCAGAATATCATCTTTCTAAGTAACGAACATCCTCACGTACCAAAGAAATATATTTTTATCAATGGGGAATATGTTCTTGTGTAAATGTAAAAATATTTTTTTTGCACTTGACGTAAAGCTGTACTTACACTTAAATTTGTAAATAAATAAAAAATATATATTTAATCGAATTTGTGTCTGTTTTCTTTTGGTTTTTAGTGTGCTTAAAATTGTGCGGCATTGGTAGGCAGGTGCGCGCCGCTATGAGCAGCGCCTCGTGGCCTGTTTCAAACATTTTCATACTTTTGTTCTTACCGCTCGCCGTCCCGAACTTAGCTACCGCTCACAGCGTTAGCTGGCAAGTCTAAAAAGCTAGAAAAGTGAGAAAAAGTGTGAAATTGGTGATGATGATGGTGTGATTGGTGAGTTGTGTGTGAAGTGAGAAATTGGTTAATAAGAAAGCGCTACCGGAGGATTTTTGTAATAAATTCTCCGGTAGCGCTTTCTCGTTTTTGGTTGATCTTCAAAGCCAATATCACTCTCAATGACCATAGTATTATATGAAGCTGCGGAAAATAAAAATAAAGAAAAGACAAAACACTACTTCTCATTTAATTTCTTTGTTTAGTCTCCTACCGGTAGATTTACAGTCTGACTTCTTCCTACGGAAAAGAGTGAGAGAGTTTTGTGACACAAAAAGAAAGTAAAAAATAAGTTAATAAACTACCCTTTCAGCCTTTTAACTTCATTAAAAGAATCTATAAATATTAAAAAAAATTAGCGTCACTGAGTCGGGGAACTCTAGTCACAAAATAGATAGGTATAGAAGTCAATCTACAAACACTTGAGAGCAAATGCACATGGCTTGTAATTTCGTTTAATACTGTTTTTTTCTTAAATCTAAAGATATTGAGTACAAATTATTGAGCAAAATTGAAGCATATAAAGTTAGCTTTATAAAAACACAAAATTAAGATCATTGGCCTTAACGTAACTCACAAAAACCAGCGGTATACCCAATTCCCCAAATTCACCCATTTGCATTTCACTACTTACACCTTTACCTGAAGCTACAAAAAGGGTGCTGTTTTGGAGTTTTAATCAGTTTCCGTTAACGTGATAACGTCTCTATTAGAAACAGACAGATTTACTGGAAAAATATGGATACCACGCCCGCAGAAGCCGTTCAAGTTATTGCCTTGCCCAAAGCAGGCCATAATCAAAATGAAGTCGCTCGACAGCTAAATTTTAGCTGCTTTCCTGTTCGTCTGGTATACCAGAGGTTTTAAGAGACCCGTGGGTATATTCGGCGACCAGGATATGGCCGGTGGCCCATAGGATCAGGGCGTGATTATCGCTTTTCTATAACAAGTACTCTGAGAAATCGGCTACTGAACACGATTGAACTGACACAAAAGCTTCAAGAAGTTTGCAATGTCAGTATAAGTCAGTGGACGATTAGTTAAAGACTGGGTGAAGCAGGCCTGACCATAAGCGCAGAAGTGGGTTTTGAAGGCGAATTGAGATGATATAATGTTGGACACTAAAACTGACATTGTATTCATCACTGGGCTATTACTGGCCTGATATCGAGAGGATTGACGGCTTTATGATACATCAAAAAAGTCCTCGAAGAATATGTGAAGCCACTTGTGTGGCTTATGATAGATTTTTTTTCCTTAATGCAGAACAACACCAGATCGCACGTCGCTAGAACAGTTTGCGACTACATGTAAGACGTTGGAATTATTGCGATAGAGAGACCAACTCGTAGTTCTGGTCTTAATCCAACTAAGCATATCTGGAATGACCTTGAAAGAAGACTTAGTGCAAAAAGCCTGGCTCTCGACGCCTCCATGAGCTTCAATTTGTCGTTGACGAGAAGTGGGACGTTACACCCTAACATTTATTGGTAAAATTAATACGGCTGTTGAAAAATCGAGTAACAGCTGTAAATAAGGCTAAGGGAGGGAATACACTTTATTGACAAACAAGATGACCAAGAATTTTAAGTTTGACTCTCATTCTTTCTTACGTGAAATTTGGTAATTTTTCCCATTTGTTGGATTTTGTGCTCTAAACCCTTTTAAGGATATTTTTTATACTATATTTCATATCATTAGAAAGGTAATTAAATAGGCTTTCAATTAGTGTACAACATGTTTTCAATAACTATTCACATTCATGACAAAAACTGCCTTAACAAAAAGAGTTATGATGTGCGATTTTTTTGCTCTCGAGTGTACAAAGCGCGCTCGAGCAACGCACACGTAGACACCGCTCACGGACACGATGTCTCGGTCGCGTCTCGGATCACTCGTCGAACAGTTCCGGCTCAAACGCTCATTAGTGTGCGTCCACCGAGCGTAGGTATAAAAAGTGAAGTACATACATTTTTTTTTTTTTTTTTTTTTTTTTTTTTTTCGATGGGAAAAATCATCTTATGACAACCCCCGCTCTTGGGCGGAGCGGGAGATAGTGTCAGACTCTTACTGACTAAAAAACCCATCCCGTTCCTTCAAGCCTTCGATACCGGGGCTCGAGCGCCCTTTCGGATTACCCTGGCCCCGGTAGGGATTACCCTGGCCCCGGTAGGAAGTACATACATGAGACTGTCTTCAGTACCTATCTATTTTTTGTGCTCTAGTCCTTAGTCGGAGGTTTAAATTTTATTTTTATTGTTGAATGTTACTTTAGGTACTATGTGTATCTCTCCGGCGCCCGAATTTAATTTTCTTTGGATCCCTTTTTCAACCCCTTAGGAGGTGAATTTTGAAAAATCCTCTCTTAACGCTTACTTACATCGTGAAGGGAAGCCTTGTGCAAAAGTACACGTTCCTAGTCCCAGTAGTTTCGGCTGTGCGTTGATATGTTAGTCAGTCAGTTTCTCTTATTCTTATTCTTTATTGTACACAAAAATTTTAACAAACAACAAAAAATAGGACATTTGATGTTCATAGACGAACTTAACCCATAACTGGGTTTTCTAACAGCAAACCATGTCAATGACAATTAAATTTTCATTTAAGGAACCCTCAATGAACAACAAAAGAAAAAAAAAATTAAACACATAAATTGAAATCTCCTTATTTCTCCTTCTACAATATAATATAGATTTTTTGGGAGATCACATAGTTTATAGTAAAGTCCGCACACATACTCATTACCTACAACTACAATTTACGCTCCAACTAGGAACCATATTTTCAACTACATTTTACGCAAATAGAAACAACATATTTTCAACTACATTTTACACTCCAACTAGGAACAACATATTTTCAACATTACATTTGGCTTTTTAACATTACGTGTTTTTAATAATACTTTTAGATTAGTTTAGTTAAGTACTTATATACAGAACCAATTCGGTTTTATGCCTGGTCGGGGTACAACGGATGCCATTTTTGCTATACGCCAGCTGTGCGAGAAATACAGAGGTGCGCATAAAAACTTGCACATGGTATTCATTGACCTCGAAAAGGCATATGACCGGGTACCTCGTGAGGTTCTGTGGTGGGCCCTTAAGGAGAAAGGTGTGCCTGGGAAGTATGTGCAGTTGATCCGAGCGATGTACAGTCGATGCAGTACCCAAGTCCGTTCTTCAGTGGGCACTACTGGAAGCTTCAATGTGGCTGTCGGCTTACACCAAGGGTCGGCCCTCAGCCCTTACCTCTTCCTGATGATAATGGACGCTCTGACGTCGGACATTCAGGAAGAGGCTCCCTGGTGTATGTTGTTTGCCGATGACATTGTGCTGGTTGCCGAGAGTGGCCTAGAGGTCCAGAACAGATTAGAGGTGTGGTGGCACAGATTGGAGAGTGTTGGCCTGAAATTGAGTAGAACCAAATAGGAGTACTTGTTCTGCGATTTCGGCGGTCTCTCCAATCCAGTGCCCTTAGCTCTCGCCGGAACGCCCATACCGATCTGTTCCGACTTTCGGTACCTCGGGTCGCTCGTCCAAGGGGATGGTGAGGTAGACCGGGACGTAACACATCGGATCAACGCAGGATGGATGAAATGGCGACAGGTCACGGGAACAACTTGTGACCCACGGATGCCCTTCAAGTTGAAGGGTAAAATCTACAAGTCCGTGATAAGGCCTGTCATACTGTATGGATCAGAATGTTGGGCTGTGAAAAAGACGGATTAAAAACGATTGCATGTAGCGGAGATGAGAATGTTAAGATGGATGTGTGGTGTGACGAGAATGGATAAAGTGAGAAATGAGTATATTAGGGGAAGTTTGAAAGTGGCGCCAGTGACTGAAAGGTTGAAAGGAAATCGTTTGTCTTGGTATGGTCATGTAAAGAGGAGAGATGAAAAGCATGTTGCTAAAAGAGTTATGAATTTACATGTGGATGGATGGAGAGGGAGAGGGAGGCCAAAGAAAAGATGGATGGATTGTGTGAGAAGTGATATGAAAGAAAAGGGAGTTAGTGATAGCGTGACGAGTGACAGGACAGAATGGAAGAAAAAAACGTGTTGCGCCGACCCCAAATAAAATGGGACAAGGGCAGGAAGAAGAGAAGAGTTAAGTACTTATATTTTTTCTCTCTCTTATTGTAAAACATATAACTTATCCTTAATGCATGCGCAGTTGATCTATTAGTGATTGTAACACCTTTGATCTGGAATTATTGCATGTTACCTTTAGCGTAATATCAGTATAAACAATTTGACTGTTGGTGAACCAACCAATAAATAAATAAAATAAAGCATCATCATCATAATTTCAGCCGAAGGATGTCCACTGTTGGACATAAGCCTTCCCCAAGTGTCGCCACAACGAACGGTCCTATGCGTCTCGCATCCATCGCATTCCCGCGATTGTCACCAGATCATCGGTCCACCTTTCGGGAGGCCTTTCAATGCTGCGTCTTCTGGTGTGCGATCCTCACTCCAGAACCTTTCGGCCCCTTCGATCATCCGTTCTACGAGCAATGTACTTTTTAAAGCAAATCTTCATAATTTTTAAGTTAGTTTTAAGTCTTCCACTTGATAAAAATTTCAATTAATAATTTAAGTTTGTTTCTTAATTTGTGTTTGATGAATGAGCCAAATTAATATTTTGCAATATATTCCACAATATTCCACAACTTTCACACAACGCCATCTAGTCCAAAACTAAGCAGAGTTGTTGGTATGATTACTAAATAACTGATAAAAATATTCTCAAAACGTTATCGGCCTTTTAATTAACCTAAAAAAAAATATTACGAGTATGTACGTAAAACATGTTAGAACTAGTATTTACGTAAAACTAATTAGTTAAAATTGTTGCAAATGTGAAATGTGTGTGAAAATGTACGTGAAGATGTAAATTGGTAGTCATTAAATGTAATTAAAAATAAAAACTGAACATTTTCTCATCTTTTTCTAAATTCAATCAGATAATATCTAAGTTTTCTATTAATCTATACCCCATTCGCTTTAAGAATAGAAATTTAAAGAAACAACCTTTCTACTGTCTGTTCACCCGATTTTAACTTCTATTTTTTTTATTACATAGTTACAAACTAGTGCTTGATTGCGATCCCACCATTTCGTAGGCATAAAGATAGCATTAAAAGTAAAAAAGTGGTTACAATATGAACTATTTACTGCAGCCGCCATTTGCCATGCCATCAACGTAATAAAAGTCAAAATCGGTTGAACGGACAGTAATGAATTTCTAATGTTATTTTGATCAGAGTTATAGTACCATTAATTATTATTAATACCAACGTTTATTTCTTCACACAGATTACAATACGAGATTATAAAATCACAAAAAGGTCATGATGTGATCCTCATCGGAGGTTATACATTTTCAAGGACTCCTCGAGGTAAAATTTGGATATGTTCCACGAAGACACCAGGGTGCAGAGCGAAGCTCAGGCTGGATGACAAGAAGAAAATCGTTAGCCTTAATAACGAACATCCTCACCCACCCAAGAAATATTTTTTTGTTGAAGGAAAAAGTCTTCGTTCGTAACTTAAATTCACTTCAGCCGAAAAATTTCCAGTTTTGGACATAGCCCTTCCCAAGTGTTGCTACAATTAACGGTCTTGTGCGTCTTGCATTTACCGTATTCCCGCAACCAAAGAAAAGATGAAAAAGGTTAGAAAGGAAATACTTTCCGATTTGTACTACAACGAGAGTCGTCGCTTGTCTCCCACCCTTCAACTCCACTACAGGCAATAAACTAATACGAACGCGCATTACGCAACTAGACAGACCACGCACACTTAGATCGCAAGTTTGCTATTGGTTGTCTCAATTATGAGCAAGATCATATTCTGAGGCATGCCTGCCCCGCCCACAAGGCCATTCTAAACTCTTTCATCTTTTTTGTGCCTGCAACCCTTCCCAAGTCATCGTAACTTCAATGTATGAATATAATGTAAGTTGTATAAATTAAATAAAGTTTTTGACTTTTGTAAAGCAAGGCATATAAAAAATCTTGTATTTAATTTAGGGAACAATTTTTACTGTAATTATAGCTAGTTAAGTATTTTTAGTAGATATATATAAAATGGGAAATTTATAAACATTCGAAATGTTATTACAATAAGTAAAAAAAATAAATTGTTATTGCTATGTTATTAAAGCTATTGTTGTTCTAGTGTCTCATTGTTATGGGATATAATATCGTTATTAATTGTCAATACATCGGGCACATCATCATCACCATATCAGCCGAAAGACGTCTACTTTTGGACATGGCCTCCCCCAAGCGTCGCCACAACGACCGGTCCTGTGCGCCACGCATCGTCGGGCACTTCACAAATAAATAAACTGTGGTGCTTTTGCTTCAATCTGAAGTATAATCGACAATCTATTAATAAATTATAATTAACGAGATTAAATAGTGAAAGAGCGAGCGAAGCGAGCTCGGAATTTTAGGGTACCTGACATGGAGTGGTTTAGTTAAAAGGTTCCACTCTTTGTATTATGTTACTTTAAACAGAAATAGCGACCGAATAATTACCGACTTATTTCGATTTGTTGACTGCCTACACGTAATTGCCCATTTAGTTATTTTATTGCTCAATATTTATCCAATGATCCTTTTCAATATTTTTGTGGGATGCAACATGTGTCGACACCTTTGCGCTATCCCGTCTTCTAAATACGACAGACTGTAATGGGGCGACTGCTGCAGATTCAAAAAACCTCAAATTTCCTGCCGTTTGGGGTTCTAACACTAGGGCCATGGCCCATGGAGTCCGAGCATTCATTAAGTTTGTTGGGATATCAGTAAACAACTGGTCGACTCTTCGCGTGGCTCGGCTTTTCTCCAGGCAACGAACCAGCATTGCTATTCAATATGGCAATAAGGCGCGATAAGGCCGCCCATTGTACACTTATTTTGAATAATGTTTGTCCTGTATCTTTTTTGTTCATGCGGTGTACAATAAAGAATATTTATATGGCAATGCTGCCAATGTTCTGGGCACTTTTGCCAGATTTTTTTTTTCGGACATCGATGTGGATGAATTTTGATGCCCAATGAGTTCTTTTTCTATCCATTTGTACATATTATTTTCAATTTGTTAAGGTATAAGTTAGTATTAGTTTATATGTAAGTAGTAATATAATAATTAATTTGGGTGAAAATCACTGCTGATAATAATTTAATAAAATTTTCACAGAAATTGTTAGGTAGCTTTTTTCCTACCCATTAGGCACTGTCCCAATGTTGGGCAAAGGCCTCATCGAAATCCTTCCAGGCATTTTTCTCTCGCGCCGTTTCAAACCATTCCCCTTCGCACGTATCTAAACCCTGTTCGTTTTAAGATTAGAAATTTAAAGAAAGCTTTTTACTGTCTGTTCAACCGATTTTAACTTCTATTTCGTAGGGATAAGGATGATATTAAGAGCAAAAAAGTGGCCAAACCAACTATTTACTGCAACTGCCATTTGTCAGGCTACCAAAGTAGTACAAGTCAAAATCAGTTGAACGGACAGTAATAAAAGATTTTCATAAATTTCTAATGTAATTTTGAACAGAGTGTAGATCATTACGCCACCCAATTTCCATCTACAGGATACTTGCAATTTTAGCAAAATTAATGTTCATGAGCTAGTATCAAATTAAGGTTAATATTATAATTGAAACAAAGCCGTTTGCGTATATTTAGTAAACAGTATCATTCTAAACAAAAATAAAAAATTAAGTAGTTTTCAGATTTCTAGAGCATTTTTTCCAAAACAGGAGTATAATAAGTTTATTTATTCTATTCTATTATATAAAAGCGAATTTTGAAAGCCAAAGCTCTCCCGCTGGGTCACAAATTAGGTTAAATATATTTTTATTATTCGCACAGAATACGTTTTCACAAAATCACGAAGGGGCCGAAAATTGTTACTCATTGGAGGATACACTTTTACGAAGGCCATTGGATGTAGGACTTGGTTGTGTTCCATGAAGAAGCCAGGGTGTAGAGCGAGACTCAAAATGGATGACCAGTTGAACATCACCAGCCTTAATAACGAACACAATCATCAGCCTAGAAAATATTGTGTTGTTAATGGAAAACATATCCTTGTTTGAAAACATACTTATCTAGAAAGTTAAATTATATATATAAGTTTAAAATAAATAAGATATATTTTTTTTGTAAAAAAAAAGTCTTATTATTCACACAAAGTCCATTGTTGGTTACACATCTTCCGTGCACAACGAGGCTTAGGGGAGACCCCTTACAGTCTCCTCAGGGATGTGCCCTAACAGGTTGTATGGAGAGGGTTCTGGGGTGGTCTTTTAAGAGGTCATGGAGCCCTCTTCCATGTATTGATGGTGATCACCAGGATGGTTTTAGTGAGGTAAGCATCCCACACTCCCTGGTATTACCCCTACTATCAGTACCTCTACCATGAGTTTAAAGCAATAGTATTTGTCGATACTCGATACCGACTACGTAAATATTTTGTATGGAAAATTTTACAGTGCCTCTAGCGGCCACTTATGGAACCAAAATTTGCCATACAAAATATTTACGTAGTCGGTATCGAGTATCGACAAATACTATTGATTTTAACTCATTGTAGAGGCACAGGTGAGAAAACGCGAGGCTATCTATATAAAAATTAAAAAAGTCAAGATTTTGCCCAGCAGTGAGGCACTACATACATTCACACTTTTCTGCGGGCCTTTCATACTTCTATTGTTTCGTTTATATATAATAACAAAAACTTCTTCACACAGATGGATATGAGTTTGTAAGGTCACAAAAGGGCAAGCACTTGGTTCTCATCGGAGGATACACCTTCTCACAAGTTGGTGTCTCGCCTAAATGGGTCTGTTCTACAAAGAGTCCAATGTGTAAAGCTAAACTGAAGATGGATCTAGAACATAACATCGTCAGCCTTTATAATGAACATCCTCACCCACCAAAGTATTGTAAGATAGGCAGGAAGAATGTACTTATTTAAATAATAAAAAAAATTATTAAACTATGTGTTTTTGTGGAAGTATTTTATTAATATTATAAAGACCTCAAACTGTAAAATGATAATTGATATTTATTTTGCAAATAGGTTTTAAAAAACATTTTTACACGTAAATTTTTTTTTTCATCAGTTTAATGTAGATAAAGCCGGTGTTTCATAACTGACTATCCTGTGTGTCTGTGAATGTGTTCCCTTAGTTTTTGGCGGTTTTTATAGAAATTTTTCTTGAGGATTTAAAAGGGGAATTTAGGAAGTCAAAGTTAAAAGTACCTCTTATATTACATTTTTTAATTCCAATCCGATTTGTAACGACCTAATTTTGATGTACCTAAAAAAAAATTAGTGTTCTCGTTTATGACGTAACCTATTGTATTATTCGGGCTGAATAAAGCAATGGATCAGTGATATGCGTTAGTCAGACAGAATAATATAATAGATTACTGCTTTCTATCGATATATAAGTATCGAAATGTTAGCGGCGTCGATATTGATATATCGACGCCGTTAACGTTTTGATACTTGGTCTTCTTTCTCCAATTTAATTGATATGGATATATATTTACTGTGTTCAAACTCAAGTTTGAAGCGAAAAAATAGAACACGTCTACTGAAATCTTATACGTACCAGTGTCTATCAAAATGAAAACAAAACTGTTATTTATCCTTACAGGTTTCAAATATGAGTTTATTACGTCAAAATTAGGCAGGCCATTGATTCTCATCGGAGGATACACCTTCTCAAGAAAGAAGGCTCAACGGTCATTGTCAGCAACTTGGGTTTGTTCAACGAGAAATCCTAAGTGTAAGGCGAAACTCAGGTTGGATGCTCAACAAAATATCGTCAGCCTTTTTAACGAACATCCTCACCCAAGTAAATACATGGCCTAAGAAATGTGAAGGGTATCTGTATGTGTGTTTGAAACAACCCGTCTTCTGCGTACAGTAAAGGAGTGGAATTTATTGCCGGAGTATATGATCCCTGATAGCTACAGCTTGGGGGACTTTAAGAGTAAATAGGTCACTTCTAGGCAAGTGAGAGTGTTTAACGTTGACCACCTCATCGCTTAGCATTAGGTGAGACAGAGCTCAAATGCGAGCCTAAAATAGATTAAATGATAACGGAAATATAAATACGATTAACAGAGTCAACGCCGAAATATTGTCGTATTGTTTTTCTGTCGCTTGTTATTGTACTAATATATATTTTTGAACGCAGATTTATGTCCTTTATTTTTTAAATCCCGCCAGAAAAGGCCCGAAAAATGTGCTTTAAATATCTATTTTTAATCCTACATCCGACGTTTTGATTTTTTTCGTATAAGCTTTGTTATCCGAACTATAATAAGACGTATGTACATATCTAAGTACATGTTTTGTTTTTGTTTGATCTGCTCTCAGTAGAACGAGACAGTGTCAGATTTTTACTGACTAAAATCCAATTGTGTTCCTTCAGTTGCTCCTTTGTGGTAAAATTAAATAGTCGGTAAAAACTGATTTCGGTAAAACAGTACATATTGTAGATAAAAAAAACAAGCAATTGCAATTCGTACGAATATTTCTGTAGGAATAGTCGTGTGTGTACAGCTAAGGAGTGGAATTCTTTGTCATTCCCTACCTAAGTCAAGAGTGAATAGGTTACCTCTGGGCAAGTAGACCATCAAAGGCAGTGGTCAATCAGGAGCCAACCAATATTAAAAAAAACGCCGTAATAACAAATCCAAATTTTATTCACACAGATATCCAATACGAGTTTGTACAATCACAAATGGGCAAGCAGTTGATGCTCATCGATGGGTACACCTTCTCCAAGAACACTCCTAGTTCTTGGGTCTGCTCGACGAGGAACCCGAAGTGTAAGGCGAAACTCAAGGTGGATCGAGATCAAAATATAATTAGCCTTTATAACGAACATCCTCATCCGCCTAGGTATTGTAAAATAGATGGAATGAATGTTCGTATGTAAGGTTTGAATTTAAATATGTTCTAATTATTTTTGTATCTTCGTCAAGTACTATGTAGTTAGTGACAATTATGGATTACTGTCCCAGTTTCGCACGGGTGTTACAGATCTCTGAAATCTGATATTTTTTTTTTCCATTATACATAATATATATGTATAAACAATACAACCTTCGTCATGAATCATTCCATCTATTGGTGAAATCCGTTCAGTAGTTTTTTTATCGTAAACGTACAAGTTGATAAGGGCTGTGGGGAACTTAGTTTTTTAAAATGCACCCTTTTTTAGGAAGAACATCGTAAGTGACAGTTAGCGTTGTTTGCATCAATGGGTTTTCTCTTCCTTAAAAAGTATTTAGTTTATTATTATTCTAAAAAGAATGTAGAACTTATTATTCATGAAACTACTGATCTAATATAATAGTGGCTATTAATATAATTTCATAAATACTTTTTAATTATTGGAAAGAGGTTTTCTTTTTTCATTCCTGCAAATAACGCAAATTGTGTCTTACGATTTTCTTCCTGAAAAGGCTCAACATGTAATAAGGATTTTTGATATTATTTATTAAAATGTGTGACTATGTAAAGAATAATAGAAGTAAAATTATATTTAAAACATTAAGTTGATCTACAACTACAATTATGTTTAAGTATACATTTTTTTTATATTTTGGAAATCATTAAAATTTATAACATGTGATCTTATCTGTTTATTTTTCCTTCTTAAAATATAAGCTCATTTACAAATCAAATAAAGGCTTTCAAGATGGCGATAAATCAGTATTTTTGTTAATATAAAATTTTTATAACATTTTTGGCAATAGAAAGGTATAAAATATAGTTCTAAGCACTTTTATATTACAAATGGATATATAAAAATATGTAGCATATAAACATTGTAATAGTTAACGCTCTTGCATTTGTTAGATCTATTCCCTTCATATGGACTTAATTAACGCATTAGGGAGGCCATCCAAAAACTAAATCACGCAAATTAAATGAGTTTTTGAGTGGCCTGCTGGTCTAGTTGTTAGTACCCTGACTGCTCTGCCGGAGGTCGTGCGTTCGATTCCCACTTTTTTTTTATTTTTTTTATTATATATATGTTCAAGATAAAAACAGTATACATTTGACTTTTTATACTAAAAACCACTAAAGCCATTACTGGCTTATGCATGGTTAGTGAGTTCGGATAAATTAAATGTTAGTAATAAGTTTATCTAAACTAATTCACTTTTTGCAAAAATTTATGAGTATACATGTGGATGGGTGGAGAGGGAGAGGGAGGCCAAAGAAAAGATGGATGGTTTACGTGAAGAATGATATGAAAGAAAAGGAAGTTAGTGATAGCATGACGAGTGTCAGGGTAGAATGGAAGAAAACAAACGTATTGCGCCGACCCCAAATAAGATGGGACAAGGGCAGGAAGAAGAAGATTTAGCATTAATATTATAAATATGTAAAATTTGTTTCTTTGTTTGTTGGAGAAAATCTCTGAAAGCACTAGTCCGATTGCTAATTTTTTTTCACCGATAGAAAGCTGCTTCATTCCTGAGTGATATATTATTCTATGTACGCGGGCGAAGCCGCTGGCAGAAGCTAGTCTTTAATATGTATGTATTTAGTCATTTAGAAATATGTAAGTGTTTTAATTAATTGTATAGTACTCATAGCACACGCTCTGCTTGGTTGGAAACTAGATGGCGTTGTGTGGAATATTATTACTATTACTTTTTTTTCAATGTTCGTCTTCGTCTATCCTTCTTATAATAAGGCAAGACTGTACACTTATGTGTAGATAAGACTATGGTAATGAAAGTGCTTTTCTTTTGCAGAGTATCAGATAGTAACTTCACAACGAGGAAAAGATTTGATACTATTTCAAGGTTACACGTTTGCTAAAGCGACTCCTTTTAGGTGGAGATGCTCAACTCATTATCCAGACTGTAAAGCGATTCTGAAATTGAATAGAGATGGCAGAATCCGTCATGTCACCGGCCATATACATCCTGCTAAGAAATATATTATGACACGTCGAGGACAGTATGTTAGAATTTAAGTTACATTGTTTATCTCTACGGTCTGAATTAAGCGTTACGCCTCGTCATCGGAGGACTAGAATAATTTGCCTGCTGCGGTCTTCCGTTCCGATTATTATAATTTATATCTTCAAGGTTAGAATAAGCTCTTAATAAACTAGTGTCCTTCACCATCAACGATTGCATTACTGCTTACCATCAAGTGGGATCATACTAAGCACTAGATTAAATTATTTAAAAAAAGTAAAGTAAGTAAATGGACCTAAATCATGAGCATTTTACCAAATATGTTGGGGTCGTTTTCTTGTCCAACCAGATGGAGCTGAATATAAGTATTTTAGATACAGCGAGAAATTTCAGGAAGAACACCGTAAGTGTCACTTACGCTTTAGTGCTTTTAGCAGAAATTTGTTTTCTCTTCCATACTTAATTAAAAAGTATTTATGAAAATATATTTAATTAATAATAGCAACTATTGTATTCACAGAATAGAAATAAAATAAGTAAAAAATAAAAATAAGTTAAACTGTTTTATGCTGAAAATTAAGACTAAAATGACGTACATAATGTACTAAACGCCATAACATAATTCGGTAGGATTTTAGTACTAGCCATCACACTGACAAATCTCATAAAAAAAAATCGTATTGTAACCATAATAAATATATAAAATATCATTTATGTTGCGAGAGGTTGACTGTTGATTAAAATTTCGCGAGACTCACGATTTTTTGTTTGGTCTGATTGAAGCCCTAGATTGATGAAGAGAGTGGTGTTATTAATAGTACATAAAACCTACCGGATTACTTTGTAGCATTTAATACATTATCTATATTATTATGCTTTTTATTTTTAGTAGAAAATGGTTTACTGCAATTTTTTCTGCTTGTTTTATTTTCAAGTTTTAGTAATTTAATATATAAGTATGTTTATCAGTTTTCTAGTACTCATAATACAAGCTCTGCTTGGCTTGGGACTAGATGACGTGTGATAGTTGTGGAATATTATTATTATTATTTGTCAAAGTGTACTTACAGTATTCTACTAGTCAAACTCTTTAGTTGGGTACCCTATTTTTATTGGTTTTAAAAGAAAATGTAAACCGCTGTTTGTTTTGTTGGCACCATGTTTAATTTCCATTTTTTTGATGTGTACTCTATTCTATTCTACTTACTATTCAAGACCATTCAATTGATAGCCATATCGAGAGAGTTGTGAAAAAAATATATAATCCACCATTTTTTTAGAAGTGTATATCTAAGAACCATTTAAACCAACCATACCAACCATCAAAAATCAACCATTTTAACCATATATAATCCATCATTTTTTTTGAAGTGGATATCTATATTTAGGAAGTTGTGAAAAAATATGTAATCTGTCACTATGTGGCAGCTATCTTGGATTTACAATGATACTGGATATGTTAAGTTGTATTGTTATTGTAACTAAAGGGGTGTACCAAATATCAGATCAATCTGTTAAAAGAAAGGGGGTAAAATTTTGATTACAAAATTCGTTCCCAGAAAACAAAAATCAATAACATCAACAACAGGCCGGTTATGCTAAATAAAATTTAAAAAACAGTGATACAATTGGCTATAGGTAAGTTACAAATTACAACGACTGAAAGTTGTTATTATTTGACATTAATTAAACAATAAAGCCATTTATCGTCTAAAAACTTTAAATAAAACAATTTAAAATGAGTACAGCAACTAAACGATAGAGCGTTGTAACAAAATTATATTCAAAACGTTAACGAAATTGAAGATGTCTTAAAAACGCATGCACATTTAATTTCTTTTACCACGTTGAGATGTAAATATTATGTTGATGTTACCATTTTTTTCAGGTAAGAATAGTTTATATAATTTATTAAGATATATAGGATGTTTTCGGTCTTACAAAAGACAAAATAACGTCCAACTTTGTTTGGTATGGACGTAATTTAAACAATTCAAAATGTTTTTATTTCTCATAGGCCTACATGGGCATTTATAAAAAGTGAAAAGTTAGTGCACTGTTCCAATTGATTATCTATATTATCTTATGGAGAAGAACCGGCAAAAAAACTCCATGGTTATCTACCAATCGTAGTTACTCTTTTCGTCTGTCTGACCATTGCCGTTCTGGGCTACTTCATCTCGAAAAAAAACCCTGGAAAACCGACTGCAGGTGGAAATATATAGTGTACTTTTCTTTTACAAAACCAATGTCCGACATTAAAATCACAACGAGAAAATATTTTGATACTTGATGGCTGTAAGCATTTAAGTTTTGCACTTGCTAGATCCACTCCTTTCACATAAACTGGTTTGGCCATGTAGGCCAATTTTAAATAGAAAGATTTTACAAGACCAATATCTGACAGAGAAGCCACAACTAGAAAATAACTTGATACTTGAATGCTGTAAGCATTTAAGTTTTGCATTTGCTAGATCCACTCCCTGCACATGAGCTTGTTTGACGCATCTGATTTTTTGCAATGCCCCTCCCTTTTTTTTTTTAACAAGGCAAGACGGTACTTTATACAAGGATACTTTATATAAGAGTATGGTAATGGCAGTGCGTTTCTTTTACAGAGTATCAGATAGTAAGGTCACAACGAGGAAGAGACTTGATACTATATCAAGGTTACACATTTGCTAGAGCTACTCCCTCCAGAAGGACATGCTCAACTCATTATCCGGATTGTAAAGCAATTCTCAAATTGAATACAGATGGCAAAATCCGTCATGTCACCGGACATAAACATCCAGCTAAGAAATATGTTATAACAAGTGAAGGACATTATATTAGATTTTAAGTAAAGTTAGTTAATCGGTTGGCTTTATATCAAACCAGATACTGCTACGACCATATCGCGCCTTTTCAGGAAGAAAGTCATAAGTGACAATTTAAATTTTTTGCTGGAATGTTTTGTTGCAGTTTTCTTTTCCTAAATTAAAAAGTATTTATTTAATTAATAATATGTTAATTGCAACTACTGTATTAGATCAGTGGATATATTAATACTAAGCAATTAAATACTAGTATTTTAGATGCAGCGACTACATCGCGCTTTTTCTGGAAGAAAGTCATAAGCGAAACTTGGTACGTTATGCAGGAATGAGTGTTCTCTTCTATGATTAAAAAGTATTTATTAAAATATGTAAATAGCAACTATTGTATCAGATCAATGGTTATAATAATAATAAGCAGCTAAATACTAGACTAGTATTTATATAAACGACCGAATCAATATCACTTTTTTTTTGTCAGGAAAAGGTTCTTGTACTCAATAAAAAAAAAAGTTTAATTGAAAATTAGTTTTAGGAGAAAAAAACAATCTTCGCATGTTCGACTATTCATAGCTAAGACAATTGTAAATATAAACAATCCATTTTCAATTTGATATTGCGTGATTATTGCTTAGTTTAAACAGTGTCATTTGGCTAGACAATTGGGTTACAGGAAAGCGAGAATTATTATATTAATAAAAAATCGTAGTTTTGTACAAAATATCTGTTAATATTTAACATGAAATGAAATTGGTTTATTTAAGATTTTATTTTACATTATTCGTCTTGATGTAAGTTTTTTGAATGAATTAAAAATATTGTATATATTATTTATATAAGTAATCTTTGAAAACTTCTGTTTCTAAAAATACATTTTAGTACCTTCATGTTTATTTTTATTTTATTATGTAGTTGTTGAGCTGACTAGACATTTTCTATTAACCACAAGTGAGAGGTATCAGATGAAATTTATGAAACTTAAAACTTATCCGAAATAATTTCTTCTTCTGAACTCAACCACGACTTTTTCTCAATCAAATCGACAGCTTGTTATTTATTGCATTGCCTCCTCAACTCGAAACAAAATTCCATTTTATGGGAACTGAGTCTAGTGCAGCTCGACCCAGTTCCCATAAAATGGAATTTGGAGAAACTTTTCTTAGAATATGGATTTTCAGCTTCAGATGAGTTATTTAAAGTACAAATACAATAAATTAATATATATAAAATAAATAATTTTTACCGTCGTCGTTTGAAAGGACTTGGGGGAGGCCGTTACCCAGCAGTGGGATAGTAACAAAACAAAAAAAAATTACAGTCGTATATGGTCTAGAATCGATAGGGGCCCAGCCGGGTCGAAACCTACTGGGCCCATGGGGTTTGCGAAAGAGAATCCAGGGCCCTGGATCGAAGGCAAAAAAAGAACACAAGTGAGTTTTCCTCAGTAAAAGTTTGAAACACCCTCCCGCCCCGCCCTAGACCGTGAGAAGTCATTGGATGATTTCCCATTTGAGGAAACGGTTATAAAACAGTATCTTACGGCACTACATAATATAGGATTTTAAAGCTAACTCCAGAAGAAGCTAGACGTGGGGTAGGTAGCCAAGCCACCAAGCCAAGCCAAGCGAGAGGATCAGACTTTTATTGACTTAAAATACACCTTTGTTCCTCCCATTCCCCTTTGCGTTTCAAGGCCACGGTAACTTTCAAACTATACCGCTGTCCTATTTTCTGTTAGGTACACATGTCTCTTTGAGGCGTGCGTCGAACACAACTCGCTGTGGACTCGAACTTGGTCATCACCGGAGGTTCGGACGGCGAGCTACAATTTTATACCCAAGGTATTTTTTTTTTAATTTTCTTTTAAATTGTCCTTTACCTTACAGGTGGGAATTACAGATGGGTGAAATCTCAAAGAGGAGGGGATCTAATACTAGTAGAAGGATATACGTTCAGAAGAAATGGCATACATGCCTGGTGTTGCTCTTCTGGGAACAGACGCTGCAAAGCTAAATTAAAACTAAGCCCGAATGGTATCATCGAAACAATTTATAATGTCCACTGTCATAACCGTAGGGAAGTTCATTATATAAGTTGACAAATTAAAATGCTTTCATCTTCTTCCTGCCCTTTTCATCGTGTTATTTGGGGTCGGCTCAACAATTTTTTTTTCTTCTATTCTGTGCCGTTACCCATTAGGCTATCATAACATAACACCGCAAATAAGCCAATAGTTTCATCGCGAGATATTTGCAAACCTATTTATTTACATGAAAGAAAAGAAGAAGGTAACGGAAGATATTCAAGAAAATAAAATTCATGTCTATTAAAAACATCTAAATCGACCTTTTTGCAGAATTTACTAAATTTAAACTTTTTTTTTTATTATTGCCCGGAATGTGTGAGAATGGAAGGAAAAAAATGTGTTGCGTCGACCCCAAGTGACGCGGGATAAGGCCGAAAAGAAGAGAAAACTTGTGGGCAAAGAACTGCGTCCAGTAGCCCGATTCACGTAATTAAAACCGTAACGATATCGTAGCGATTTAGTCGTTAAGACTATTACCGTATTCATTCTATCCATCAATCGAGTTTGAACGACACCGATTTTACAGTTGTTCGGTCGAAGAGTCGATTTAAAAATAAAAATCTGCATTTCATTATCCTGGTAGAATACTTATTAATGTAACTGGAAATAAGTCGTTGATAGATCGTTTAGTATCGAGCCAGTTGAGTCGTCGATCTATCCAATCCCGATTAAGGAACACATGAATACTGATTTTGGATAGGACTTCGATCGAACGACTATAAAACTTCAACGATATTTGGCTTGTTTGATTTTACGTGAATCAGGCTACTGAAATACAGACTAGGCTCATTCTTTTTGATTTAATAAGTAGAACGGACACATATATTTTTCTGTATTTTATACACATATATTTTATTAAAACTGATATACGATAACGGTAAGGCAAACAATTTTAAGTAGAAATAAAAAATAAAATAAATATTATTAGTTTTTTATTATTTACCTTTTTCATTTGAGATAAAATCTAAATATAAACAGCCCACGTGTCCCACGTATGCTACGTATTATGACATCTTACTCATGATTAAAACAGATGACTTAAAAACATACTTAGTAAACACAATTTTATCACACGCGTCCACCAAACCACGAGAATGTGACGAGAGGACCTGGATGTCTTCCTCAGGAATTGGAAAGAGGAAGCGAGGAATCGTGATCGTTGGGAAGAATAGTGGGAAATCTTTGTCCAGCCGTGGGACAATACAGGCTAACTAGGTATAATAATAATCATGTATAAAACAGAATTTGTTAAAGTTTAAGTTTTACAAATCAGTTCTACCTATCAGTAGAAAACGTGCAGTAACATAGCGAATTGTCGCCTTTGCCACACAACATTTACACTTACTCGTATAGACGTTCACTCTCCGCTGTGGTTGCTGCTCGACTGACTAGTGACCTGGCAAGAGGCGCCCCCTGTGTAGCGTGTGCGCCGAGACGACAGTATATATAGCCTTCTCTTTCTCACATATACTACCCTTTTAAAGTCTTAGTTAATACAAGAACTTTGCTTTCAGGTATTCCGTACGAAATAACTAAGTCTCAAAGAGGGAAGGACCTGATTTTAGTCAACGGGTTTACGTACACAAAAATGAGTTTGAATTATTGGGGGTGTTCTTCTAATAAGACTGAATGTCGAGCCAAGCTCAGGAGGAGATCCTCTGGTGCCCTGGAGATTGTAAACGATGAACATTGCCACCCGCCAAGACAGTTTTACAAAAATATGAATGGTTCTATTATATTGCAAAAGAGAAGTAAGTTTAAATCATATCCGTTTTCCAACTAGATTGTGAAAGGTTCATCTTTTCTGTGGTCAGAAAAGATGAAAGAAGTTAGAAAGGAAATACTTTCCGATTTATACTACAACGAGTGTCGCCGCTTGTCTCCCACCCTTTAACTCGACTACAGCCAATAAACCAATACAAACGCGCATTACGCAACTAACAGACCACGCACACTTAGATCGCAAGTTTGCTATTGGTAGTTGAACTATGAGCATTGCCCTACTTTTTGGGAGGCCTGCCCCGCCCACAAGGCCATTCTAACCTCTTTCGTCTGTTCTGTGATTCACACAATGGAATATCAAAGTTTTTAATGGAGTGACTGCCATTAAAGCTAGAACTACATTAGACCGAGGCACACGTGCAACACGCCCGATTTGTACGTAGAACGACGTCGCGTGGCGTGGATCAAGTGTAGCTCTACGAGTCTAGTTTCCATATAAAATGTAATAACGCAATTGAACTTTCCCACTATAAGCTTGGAACCAATATTCCTATGTTCTACCGGTTTTTCCGGGTGTGGATGTCTTGTGTATGTTAGTTTACATGTTTGTAAATGCTCTCATGATACAATCTAGTGCCCCACACTAGACTGTATCCTGAAAGTAAAAAAAAATATTGCCTGAAGCGTTCCTAACGCGGTCATGGTATGTCTACGGCATAATTTACAGATTCCTTAGACTACTAAATTTAATTAATGGCTTGTGAATAGTCGCACTGCGCATACGTGTGACATGCTGTTCTGGGGGCGTCGGTCTCCAAACATTTTATATGGCAACTAGACTTGTAGAGCTACAATTGATCCACGCCACGCGACGTCGTTCTACGTAGGTACAAATCAGGCGTGTCACATGTGTGCGTCGGTCTAATTCTAGCTTTAATCTTTATCATCTAATATTTAGGTAAAAAATTATTATACGTGACGGCGCCAGGAGTGGCTGAGCAATATGACCGTCATCATTTTGATTCAGTGGTACTGGGTTCATTTTGATGGGATATTAATAACTATGCACTTGAGTTTTCTAGTTACTTATAATGTCAGTTTCACAGTTCACAATTAGTTATAATGTCACTTTTATAATTCACAATAGTGTTGTAAGTACCTATACTAAATAATTACGAATACACGGGTTAACCGACAGTTTCATGTTAGAGGTGTGTGACCCTTGAAACTGTGCAAGCTGAACTGCCCGCATCGTCGGATCGCAGCCCCTTTTTCATGACTCTGGCCTCGTGACGTATAAAAAATGACGCCACTGCGTTACACCCTTTGGTAGGTACCATAATAATAACAAAACAAAGACTCTGTAGTTCAATATCGTTCTCCACGACATACGTATATAATTGTTATATATTGAAATAATTATTTATTTATTTATATAAATGACTATGTAGTAATTAAAACGTGTGCTGTGTTATATTCTAATAATATTACTACGTCTAATCAATAGATCGATCTCAATTTTCTTGTAAAATTTCTAGTCATTGGAATTGATTTGTTATATCAAATAAAATATTCTAAGATTTTCGTCTTTAGTTCTTTGGATTTTTATTGTTATCACCTGAACTTCTAAGCCTGTTATGGCCGTTTATGTTATTATTCATTAGGAACATATTGAGTGTGATTATGTTCAAGGCGAATGTAAAGAGATGAGCTTGACATACCTAATACCTTGATCACACGTACCGAGTAAACGGGCAAGACAGTGCTCTCGGCCGAGTACTCGGTACGTGTAAACACAGCGCCGAGTGCTTGGCCAAGCGTTTATCTCTAAAATTCGCTAACATCACTGTCTCGGCCGAGCAACATTTTACTGTCTCGCGCTTTTACTCGGTACGTGTGATCCTGGCATTAGGGATTGGCCTGCAATGACCGAGTACAGACGTGTGTGCAAAAGGGAGAGGGTGTCCTTCGCCCAGCAGTGGGACATAAATAGTGGGCTAACTACTATGAGTACTACATACAAAATCACGATTAACGAGTCAAATAACAGTGAGTGACAGTACACAGACATCTCGTGAAAATCGAATAAACATAATAATATGCGCAAACATTATATTTTTTCATATTTATATAATATATTACTACGTTATGGGGCTTATAACGTAAAAACAAATGTTTGTCTTGGGGAAAGAGGAGGGATGAAACGCTTGTTACTAAAAGAGTTATGAGTATACATGTGGATGGGTGGAGAGGGAGAGGGACCCAAAGAAAAGATGAATGGATTGAGTGAAGAGTGATTGCAAGAAAAGGAAGTTAGTGATAGCATGACGAGTGACAGGGCAGAATGGAAGAAAAGTGTTGCGACCCCAAATAAGATGGGACAAGGGCAGGAAGATGATTATGATCTCTTCGGGACTGGCATGTACATGGCAATAAAGGTAAGTAAATAAGGCATACTAAATAGATCTCCATAGTAATCTAGATAGCCAAAGCATAATCAAATGAAGTTCCCTTGGTAATGTCATTTCAAATTTCAGGAATACCTTATGAAATCACCAAATCCCAAAGAGGAAAAACCCTGATCCTTATTGATGGCTACACATATACCCAAGTGAGTACCCATGGCTGGGGTTGTTCGACCCACAAGCCACAATGCAAAGCCAGGCTGAAGTTAGACCCTGACTCAGGACATCTTGCTTACGTCATCAACGATCACTGTCACCCACCTCGGGAAGTTTTCAGGAAGATTACCGGAGAAGTCATCATGAAAACTAAGAGAAATGGAACGAAGTCTTAGTAGGGTATACTCTGTTCAAAACAACATTAGGCATTTATGAAAACTTTTTATTACTGTCCGTTCAACCGATTTTGACTTTTATTACAATGGCGGCTTGACAAATGGCGGCTGCAGTAAATAGTTGGTACTGTAACCACTTTTTTGCTTTTAATGCCATCTTTATGCCTACGAAATAGAAGTTAAAATCGGTTGAACAGACAGTAAAAAAAGTTTCTTTAAATGTCTAATCTTAACGCGAATAGTGTACAGAGGTGTGCGGAACAGGGTGTAAAGTCCTGTAAACCTCCTTTGATAAGGGAGGACCCTACGATCAGACCGGTGTTGTGTCTGGTAGATAGTAGATGGCAGACTGTTGTGTGTATATGTGTATGTTCTAATCACGCGGATAACTCTAAAGCCGGGTACTCAGAGCCGTAACTGTAACTGTTGCAGATACAGTAACATCGTTCACGTTTAGACGTTTCCTCGTTGTGGATACAGAGCTCTCTGCGAGCTCCATTGTGTTCGCGGAAAAAACCGATAAGTTTCGGCTCGCTGCGACTGGCTCGCGTCGAACCACAATGGGCTCGCGAACTGCTCGCGAACTACATACTCACATATACACTTATTTGGTAACTGTATCTGCAACGGTTACAGTTACGGCTCATAAGTGAGTACTCGGTTTAACGCCGAGTTGTAGGATTTCGAATTTTAGTTTCTATGGAGCGTTATAGATGTCGCTACAAAGGTTTTTTAGTTACACATAGTCTTAATTGATAAATTTTCTAGACTTGATAGATTTTTTATATATAGATTTAGATAGTAAATAATTGTTAAACTACGCATAAGCATCTGTAAATTTTCTTTCTCGAATTCTAATGATATTTGAAAATTCGTCAAACTAATATAACAATTGATTGATGCGCGATTGATCGAAAGAGTTACCGCGGCCCTGGTTCCCAAAGGGCAACTGGAGGAGCCGAGGTGGTCAGCGAAAGGTTTGACACTCCCTCTCGCCCCACCTAGAGTGAGAGGAGTCATATGATGATTTCTCACAATAAAAAAAAAACAAAATGATTTTACGATGCATTTTGCACAAACACAACAATTAGTACTTACCCATCTAGCTACCTATATCTGTATGATGATTAACTAATTAATTTTAATTAAAAAAATACTAGCCCTATTTTATTTAACTAACATTTTGATGAACTGATATTGTTTATGGCCGATTTTTATTTATTTTACAAACAAAGTATATTTAGATGCGTGACAAATTGTAATTTGAAATAAAATGTAAGTACAGTTGCCATCACGGATCTTGAGCGGTTGCGTAGAAGTCAAATATTCGGTCTCTTTAGTGGTGCGAAGTGAGACGCGGGGGCGGCGAGTGTCAGTGATTGGCTCGCCGCGCCAACGCATCATAGACGTCACTCCTAATTCGTTCCCTGCGTTGCTGCATGTATCTAACAACGAAGACGATTGGCTCGCCAATGTATGGAATGCGCAAAGCGATCCCCACTCTGACGCCGAGCGTTCAAGATCCGTGATGGCAACTGTAATTGATGTAAGAGTTGTTTTATTATTATAAAATTTCAAAGTCATGAAAACTTAATAATGATGAAGTATACAAATAAGAATAAGCATAATCAGTCTTTTAATGTGTCCCACAACCACCTGCATCGTCCATGACTTATACGAAGCCAACAACAGAGCTATCCAGGTGGCTAAATTAGTCGATCAAAATTTGAGTCAAATTGACGCAAGAAGAAGAAGAATGTGTCCCACTGAGTCCCAGACTCAAGCCTTCTCTCTAAGAGGGTGAACGCGCCGTCTCCAGCAATCCACCAAGCGGACCCCGGATTGGCAGATATCACATATCTTCGTTGGTAAAAACACAAATAACATTACAACTACAGATATTACGAGAGGATTCATTGAGATTTTTTCTTTGAATAATCAATATATCCTAGTCTAATAATATTTTAACAAAAAGCAAATTCTATAATTTTACATCTCTATTTTCTCTTACTCTCCTTTCACATGTGTTCTGAAAGAGATTTTTTTGAGAAACAAGCTTCACCTTTGAACTATTCTTCTGTTTCATTCTTCTTTTCTTTTACTATTGTGGGTACCATCGCGGTCATTTCTGCCTGACCACTTAAAAAAAGTTTCGCTTGAATCATGCTGCGCGACGGCAAATCAAACCCATTGAAGTTTTCTTTTCGAATGCAAGCAAAAATTAACTTAGCGGTGGTCAGGCGGAAGAGTCTTTAATGGTACATAAATTTATAAAAAAAAAAAATGTATTAACTTAAAATCTAAAATCCAAACATCATTTACAGGTTTTAATTACGAATTGATAACATCACAAAGGGGTAAGGACCTCATTTTGATAGACGGCTATACCTTTACCAGGCTGCGGTTGACATACTGGATATGCTCGTCCAGAGCCCACGACTGCAAGGCGAAGTTACGGCTAAACTCTGAAGGATATATCTTAGATTGTTACAATGTCCATAGCCATCCACCAAGAGAGTTCTTCCAGACCACGAATGGGAGAAGAATTCGAGCACCGCAAACACGGAAAACCAACCAGGGCGGCATAATCGCATGTGCGACAAAGCCCTTCTTTTTTGAATAAAAAAAAACACGGAAAACTAAACTTTGGCTGGATTGCGTGAATAATGTATAGAGTAAGGAGTTGTTAGCAGCAGCAGGCCAGGGTTATCCGAAAGGGAAGCTCGTCCTCGGTATGAAAGGCAAGAAGGAACGGGGTGGGTTTTTTAGTCAGTCTTACGTCTGACACTATCTCCCGCTGCGCCCAAGGGCGGGCGTTGTCATTTCATCATTTCAGCCGATCGACGTCCACTGTTGGACATAGGCCTCCCCCAAGTGTCGCCACATTGATCGATCCTGTGCGTCCCGCATCCATCGGATTCCCGCAACCTTCACCAGGTCATCGGTCCATCTTGTAGGAGGCCTTTCGACGCTGCGTCTTCCGGTACGTGGTCACCACTCCAGAACCTTTCGGCCCCAACGGCCATTGTCGTTGTCATTTGGATGATATTTACCAATAAAAAAAAAGTATAATGTAAACCAGCCATACGGTAACGTACCCCACTTGCCAAACTTAAGACACGTATATATAATAATAATAATCTTTATTTGTACATTCAACACACACAGTAACAATATATAATGACATGAACAGATACAATAGTTGTACAAACACTGATCATTGGAAATAAAATGAGCATTTGACTCCTAAACTAAGTAAAATAAATACTTGTATCTCAGGAGCCAGTTCCTCCTTGGAGATGATCAAAAATAGGATGTTTGGTACAATTACTATAGCCTTTATATAGACGTGTAAAAGTATAAAGGGATAGTTATGCGATGAGAATCACATAATTATACTATACAACGCAAATTAAACTTGCGTTGTATAGTTACATCGCTGTCCCACGTATAAAATAACCAGATCAGCTCAAATAAGCACCAAATTTTAATTACGTGTCTTAGTTTTGTAAGTGGGGCACATTACCGACTGGGGCATGTATGCCTGGTTTACCATAATTAAAAAGGAGAAAAACTGATAAAGATGACAGCTGATGGAAAAGAAAGAAAGGCCAGCTACAAGGTGGTCCGATGACTTGAAGATAGAACGGGAGTTCGTTGGATGCTATGAAAAGTGGATCGATGTGACGATACTTGAGGGAGTCCTATTGCCAGGTGTGTACCAGGGGTTGCCGTGTCTCTGTAGCACGTTGGCGATGTTCGCGGACGCGCGCTTCGGATTTCAGTTCGCTGCTGCGTCTGCGAACCGCATCACTAATGCGGTCAGATGTGTGACAGCCCCAACAGCCTTGTGGCTACTGTAGCCGGCGAGGTGGATGGCCAAATAATATCTCACTTGATGGCGGTAGAAACCGTTATTCTAGATATGTAAAGTAGGTGATTTTTCTCTTGATCTCTCTATGGTCCGAAGATAAAGTTTATTATTATTATTAAGAAGAATCCAATTCTATCTTTGTTATCGGATTCACGTTAGCTTAAATACATATACGATGCAAAATCAGTGCATCTTGGGTCGTGTTTTTGCAAAGACACCTCAAAATTTTTACTAGGTTCTTACAACCCGGTAAAGATTTTTTGTATCATTATATTCTTATATTACAAAATAACCTGGTATTGTGCAATTATGAAATTATGTAGAATTTAAATAAAATAATATTATTTTTAAAAAAAATAGTCTTTTTCTTAATACCTATGCTTTGATAATGAAAAAAAAAATACCTTCAAATGTGATAAGAATACCAAAAGGTACAGCATCAACTGACTTAGCAGAGCAGAAAACATGGAAAAACTTGGCACCTTGTAGTACCTACAAATCATGAATAAAAATTTGGTAACACACTTTGTACCTTAAGAAATCGAAAAAAAAAAATACAATAGGTTGTGTATCTAACATAATGCTCATAAAAAATATTTCTAATAGACAATAACATAAAAATGAATGTTTTATTTCATTTTACAGACTTCATCGGTCAACAAGACTCCTATGTAACTATTAAATCGCAAAGAGGCAAAACGCTCATCGTTTACGGAAACTACACATTCTCGAGGACTTCTACTAGCCTATTGTCCTGGACTTGCTCGACGAGGGCGCAGCAGTGCAGGGCGAGGTTGAAGCTGGACGAGTTCGGAAATATTATCAGCGTAATCAATGAACACACTCATCCTCCGAACAAGAAATTGAAAGATGGAGTGTACAGCAAGAAACTAAGTTTAAACGATTAGTTTTTTTCGCATCTAACTCGTTATCTTCCCTTTCTCAATATATTTGGCGGCTAGCTATAGACCTATCTTAGTAACGTCCGTCCTCTGAAAGGGTATGGAACTATTACTCAACATTAAGATTTTGACATGCCTAGAAGCTAACGACATCCTGAGTTACCGTCAAAACGGCTTTTGCCATAATCGGTCACCTGAGGATCTTCCAGAGTAGGTAAGCCAGCAGCAACATTTGGAGTGAGGTCATCGAGAGGAAGGTGCAAACTTTCCGGGGTGTATTCGTGCTGATAACTCATCTTGATCTTCTTGCTATTATGTTAACATCCATTCTCAATTTTGCGAGGCAAAAGCTCACCTAGCTGGCAAAAAGTTCAAACTTTACCAAGCGCAAGTTCGATCGTGTATGGAATACTGATCTCATCCTTGGGACGGTTCAGCCAGATAGGACAGCTTAGTGCGCTTGAGTCAATTGAGAATCGAGTCAAGAGGATCATTGGTGCATCATGCACTTACGGCCTTATGAATCGACCAGTAGAGTCGAAGCTTCAAAGCCTTGAGCACCGAACCCAGTTGCATTTCGGCTGCATAGTATGTCGGTTCTCTACCGGTTGCATTTCGGGAAGTGTGCATCGGAATTCCTAATATTAATTCCGCCAAGCCCGTCCCATCATCGGACCAGCAGACATATATGGTGAACGCACTCACCCATACGCATAAAACCTTTTTGGAACACATTCATTGTGTGGATTGGAAGTGGAATCTCTTGCTGGAGTCTGTGTATCCTGATACAACCTGGGGGTATTTCGGTAAAGGTTAATTTTAGGCAAGCGTGCTCCATCGTCGATTACATTGTCGCTTTCTATCAGGTGAGATAATGGTCAAGTGCGAGTCTGTCAATAATAAAAAAAAATTAGGCAAACGTCTTTTTGTTGCACAGACAGTTTTGATTCAGCGTATGTCTGTTAATGTTTTATAAAGTATCATCATCATCATTTCAGTCGAAAGACTTTCACTGCACATAGGCTTCCTGCAAGTGATAAAGTGTAAATATGTAAAAATAAAAATCTATGGGGTTTTAGTAACAAATAAAGTATGTGTCGTGTATTTTCTTAAAAATATTCATTCATGTATGGCTGAAAAATATAAGGTTGAAGAAATGAAGATCAAAAGCGTGTTGACTTAAATAGTAATAACGGTTAGGTGTGTGACTCTTAGTTCTGGTTAATTTATCTGTCAGCGCATGAAACCGATTACCATAGAAGGTCTGTCCAGAAACTCGGTATTGTGGGCGATGGCTGGGTATCGAGCAAAAAACAGACTATTCCAGATCACACAACTGATTTATTATGATGCAAGCTTTAGGTTTTCACTTCACACAACGAGCTTTGAGACCGTCCCAGAGACTAGACGTTCGCAGAAGAAAGAGCTCCGCACCTCTGCGGTCGGAACTTTTATCTGCTCGGTTAGTGCAAACTTCATTACGGATTCTGTCAAAGTGACATGTGTCACTTTTCACTTGGCTCGTTCATTTGTTTTCAAGCTTTCGTACTATTGACTTCACCGATAGGTATATCTATGTTTTTATAATTATAAACGGTTCAAAGACGGACGTAATGCCTGAGGCAGTATACAGTATGTAGATGATGTTCTGTAGTGGTATTTTACTTAAGTGTTGACATTCATCTTCCATGTGCTGAGAGTGTTCACTGGTGTATTTTTGGAGGTGGCATATTATCCAATGACTACTCTCGCTCTAGTTTGGAGCGGGAGGGAGGACTTTTACTGACTTAAACCACATGATTTAGCAGCTATAAACTCATGGATTCTGTACAGTAAAATCACAGAAATAAGTATTTCTCAACATGATTTTATCTTTCGACTAGTGAGCGATTTAACGTGCGTGAGTATGTGAAAAACTTGACTTCTCCCGCTCTAGCGTGGGGCGAGAGGAGCGTATCAGGTTTTTACTTATTAAAACCCACTCCTATGTTCCTTCTTTGCCTTCAGGACCCTGGGGTTCCCTTTCTGACGACCCATGGAAATTTACTTCAGTTGCTTCTCAAAGACAAGGGAGTAATTCTGAAATAAGTGAATGACGTAAAAACAATAAGAGGCGGCAATGTCAGGTTAATCACAATTGTAAAAAAAAAAATAGAACGTGCGACAACTGCACTATCTGTAAAAAAGCTGTTTGTGGAAGATGTGTAAAAGATTTAAAAAAATATATTATGTGTTTCAAATGTTACTTAGTTTAAGTACTGAAATTGTTTGTTATTAATAAAAAAGATAATTGATATTATTTTTATTTAATTTTAAACGAGAATACTTACGCATTAATTTCATCTGACTGCAGCGGTATTCGGCGGTATAGTATAAAGCCCGGCCCTTCTAGTGTGAATATAAATAAATACAGAATTTGGATTAATACTTATTATTTATTTGATACGTGATTTTTTACATCCCATAACTCTAATGTATAAATTAGACCATATCAAAGAATCAACTGGCATACGAATTATTTTTCAATTATTTTTTTTATTTCTTTTTTATTTTATTTCGACAGAATGTTCCGGACTTTATTCAAAAAAACCATTTCCGATTATTAAATCCCAAAAAGGCAAAGATCTTATCCTAGTTGGCGACTACACATACGGAAAAAAATCAAGTTATATTTGGACGTGTTCATCGAAAGTTCGAGGCTGTAAAGCAAAGCTCAAACTGGACGAATTTGGGAACTTAATCGAAGTCACTAATGACCACTCTCATCCACCTAGAAAATATATGAAATTAAAAAATGGACAGTGGATAAGGGTCTAAGAATGGTGGTGGTGGCTTGGTTTTTCATCGACATTTAAAGGCAAAGCTGAGCCAAACGCCGCCGTACCAAATCGTGTCCAAAGCCATACTTGTATTTTATTCTGTTCTTCGGTTGCGGTCGTCAAGCAAGAAGTTAAGTTTTTTTTCATATTATTAAAATAAAAGATAAGTGTAGCCGTAAGAAATTGTATAATGTAACTAAAGTGCACCTAAGTTTAAAAAGTAAAATAAATATAATTTATTAACATTTTGATTTTATAGTCAATTTTAATTTTCCATTCCTTTATAAAAAGCTCTTATGGGTCAGGATCCACTCCTGCGCAAAGACACCTTCGTTCCAATTCCTTTGTTGTTCCAATTGCTTCGTGTACTTCATTTCGCAAATTCTCGAGAAACTTATTTAATATTTTGTTTACAGCCGATGTGAAATTCATAAACTTGAGTAAAAATAAAAGGTTGCTGATGGCTGAAGGTTACACGTTCGCTCAAGCTAATCCAAAGCACTGGTACTGCTCCAAAAAGCAAAAAGGCTGCAAAGCAAGAATCTTCCTGTCGCCGGATGGCAATCAAGTGACTTTCATATTCAACAAACATAATCATGATCCGCCAGTTTACAAGAAAGTAAACGAATATTATATCAAAATTAGTGGGTGAATGTATAATCGGCCCTTTTTAGGAAGAACGTTGTAAGTGAAAGTTAGCGTTTTTTTTGCAGGAAGGGTTTTCTCTTCCTATCCTAATCAAGAAGTATTTTGTAATCTCTTTCTAAAAAATATCATGATCCGCCAGTTTACAAGAAAGTAAACGAATATTATATCAAAATTAGTGGGTGAATGTATAAACCACGGAACAGTAAAAACAGTGGAAGTAGCTTGAGAAAATGTTTGTTCCAGAACCGGTGTCGCAAAACTCATACATTTACAATTTACTCTTACTGCAAACCTAAAAATATGATTGGCTGAAAACAAAAACAGGGCGTAGACGAAATGCAAAAAAAAATTTATACGAAATGCAACTTTAATTTCAAATGACTATAAATCAAATTGACAAAAACAAGAAAGAAATACATCTTTGACTACCAAGTACTGCCACTCGTCGCTAGATGGCATTGTTCAGTATATAATATTCAGTATGAACTGTAACATCGTAAAAATAAGATTGCTATTTGAATGGCGTATCACTGACGCGAATGCGCTCGCTGCTACTCAGATAGGGAAGTGACCTTATTCGATCGAAATATGTATCGATTGTATGAAAACGTATTTAAAACATATCATGCAAAAAAAAATTGTATGCGAGATAGTGTGATAGTATTAAAATTATGAAATTAATATGATTAAAGGCAATTTTTAAACGTAGTAAAAAGGGTATTTATTTGCATAGTACATCAATTATCATCATCTCAGCTGAAATCATCGTCATCGCCCACTGCTAAACATAAGAATATTAAGTATAATTCAAACGCCCTATGTTGTTCCTAACTCTTTAACTAAATTTATTTAAAATACATCACAAATATCATACCACAATTTTTATTTTATTATATTTATTAATTTAATAATTATCTGTATTATATTACTTACAAAAACTATTAAACTATAATATATACCTATTTTAAAAAGGCAATGTAATACATATTATACATATCGATTGATTTTATCGATAAAGTCACGCACTATTTGGATAGCGTCAAAAGTATGGGTAGACTAATGAATATTCCAGAAAAGCTAATAACCGAGAAAAGAAAATCAACTTTTTAGTGATGTAACTAAGGACTAGTTTTGTTTGTATATCCTGCGCAATGTTTCACGTAATTTTATTTTTTCATTTTATTAAAATAAATCCGAAAATAATACTTTTCGGTGGTATGATACACCTCCATGAGTTAGATTTTTAGTCAGACTATGGTTTTTAAAGTACAGTATGGGACAATAAGGCATTTTAATATTATTTTTCGTTAATTATTATGTTGCGCAGTCTAGTTAGAGAATGAGAGCGCTTGAACAGCAAGTGCGCAACGCGATTCTTACTAGCGGCGACAGTGCCACGCCTACTTACTTCTTCCACTGTTTTTACTGTTCCGTGGTATAAACGGCCCTATTTAGGAAAAACGTTTAAAGCGACAGTTAGCGTTTTTTTGCAGGAAGGGTTTTCTTTTTCTTTTCTAATCAAAAAGTATCTTGTAATCTCTTTGTAAAAAATAAAAATGACTCGTTATTTATACAGCTTCTGATCAATAATTATTATTAACATAAATACTTTTTACTTTTTTTAAACTAGCTATTACTGTCCCAAACTGCTGGGCAAAGCTGGCCTTCCCAAGTCCTTCCATACTTTCTTCTCCTTTTTTCTCTTTTTACTTTGGAAAGGAAAAATCCTTTTCTGCAAAAAACGCGAACTGTCGGTTACGAAGTTCTTCCTGTAAAGGCTCGATATAGAGATAAAGAAAGATGAAGAAGAAAAACATTTTGTGACTCACATAAAACAAACAACAACAAAATAAAATATGTGATAAATAACTTAAAATAGGAAATACAACATTAAAAAGGAGACCTGTGCGAGGCTAAAAAAGATGGGATTAAGCCCTTTGAATAGCTTTTATTAGTAAGCGTAGAGTAGTAATTATTTCAATATTATTTCACGTCTGATTGGTTTGACGTCTTTCGGATGGAACGATGATGAGAGGTATTTATACTTGCAGCTAAAGGTTTATTGAGGCAAAATAATTTAAATTTTAGCTACACTGCTTTACACAATTTTATACTCTGTCACCATAATTTATAAATAATTAATTTATAAATTTTGTAAGCTAGTTTTTTTTAATACAATATGTTAAGTGGGCGTAGCTTCAGATCTTATACATCATAAATCTGTTATAAGGTATCTGTACTAATATTATAAAATAGCTTAAGAGTTTAGACATCTCAGGAACTGCTATTTTAAATTGAAAGAATATTTAAGTGTTATTTTAATGTGTGCATGAGCTAATCGTCTTACCAAATAGTGTCCATACTTGTATTTTATTATATTCTTTGGTTGTGGTATTTATAGTTTTGATATTATTAAAATAAAAGATAACCAACCGATAGCCGTAAAATAGGATAGATAGATTGTATATATACATACAGTGGACCTAAGTTAAAAAATAAATATATTTGGTTTTTATTATTATTTTGATTTTGCAGTCAATTGATATTTTCAATCATTAATAAAAAAGCCCTTTTTGGCTAGTTTGTACTAATCTACTCTTGAGCAAAAACGTCATCCTTCCAATTTTTTCGTTGTTGTGCTTCATCTCGCTAATACTCGAGGAACTTATTTAATATTTTACTTACAGCCTATGTAAAGTTCATAAAATTGAATGAGAATAAGAAGTTGTTGATGGCGGAAGGTTATACGTTCGCTGAAGCTAATCCAAAGCACTGGGACTGCTCTAAAAAACAAAAAGGCTGCAAGGCAAGACTATTCCTGTCGCCTAATGGCGATCGAATGACTTTTATATACAACAGACATAATCATAATCCGCCAATTTATAAGAAAATAAACGGATATTATGTCAACATTAGTGAGTGAATGTTTAATCGACCCTATTTACGAAGGACGTTGTAAGCGACAGCGTTTTTTTGCAGGATAGGTTTTTTTTCTTTTCTATTCAAAAAGTTTTTTGTAATATCTTTCTAAAAAATAATATGAATAGTTAGTTATTCATTTAACTACTAATCTATTACAATAGTTCCTATTAACATATTGTCATAAATGCTTTTTTTTTAATTTGGTAGAAAAACGTGGTAACAATCGACAGTTTGCGATTTTTACAGGAAAGATTTTTTTTCTTTCATAATCAAAAAGTATATTGTGATATCTTTCTGAAAAGATTATATTTTTTTGTTTAAACAACAACTGATCAGTAGTTTCTATTAACCTAAATACTATTAAATACTTTTTAATTTGGAAAGGAAAAATCTCTCTGTGAAAAATCTTAAACTTTCGCTTATGAAGTTCTTCCTGAAAAAGCTTGGTATAGAGACAAAGCAGGAAGAAGAAGAAAGAAAAGAATTTTATTGTGACTTGCAAACAATTAAATAAAAAATGTTAAATAATGTATGAATAACTTAAAAAATACAACATTAAAAAGAAAAAATCCCGGGGTGTACGGGGCTGAAAAAGCCCTATCTCAGCACAACGCTGAGAAATGAGGCTGAGATGAGCCAGAGCTGGGAATAAACCCGAAACTATGATTGATGGTGAATTACATTTATAGTTGCAGCTAAGGCAAAATAACTGCAATTTCACCGCCTACCAACAATATTTTACAGTCTATCACAAAAAAGAAATCATTATTTATATATTTTGTTAACTAGTGATTTTAAATACAATTTGTAAATAAAGTATATGTAGCTTCAGATCTGTTAAGTATTTATTATATTAGCATAAATCTGTTGTAAGCTATACTATCAAATATTTGAGTTCATTTAGTTGAGTTCTCAGGAACTGGTATTTGTTGTATACATGTATATATATATTGTCATATACATATATATGACGTAGATTTGGTCAGTTTTCCGACAAATTGGTTTGAACGTACCAACTTAATTTTCACAACAAAAAAAAAACTTTGTAAGTAATGAAATATCAGTATTGGTGTTAGCAATAAAATCGTGGCTACTTTATGTATTCCTATTATTTGCAGAAGTTGTGAAATCCCAATCAATGAAAAGCCAAATTGTGTACATGTTAAAACCTCGTTAGTAGTACTAATCAAAGTTTATATTTTATATTATTTTTTAATTATTTTTATAAATGTCTGTCTCAACTTTTCCTTTTGCTAATACACTGTTTTTTCTTCCAAACACAATTTATCTTTAATTTTAAATTATCTTGCTTGGTTGGTCCATTTACCTCACCCACAGTGAGACTGTTTAGGAGTCTAAACAATCTCTTCTCGATGATATTCTTTGCCAACTTTCAGTGGAATTTGAAATTTTTCTGACAGATCTAGGCTGCTAGACAATTAATACTTTTGTTTATAGCAAATGACATAAGATTTTTACGAAATTTTTATATAGCATTTTTCTATGTTACTAAACATAGAAAAATGCTGTGTTTGGGTACTTACAAATATACCTATGCCAAAATCAAGCTTCTAAGGTAATCGCCAATGAACATAATCATAATCAAAATAATTGTGGGTATCAGTACTTTATAAAGATTTTTATCGTAAATTGAGAGACTAATCTCTCGAGATTGGAATGAAAATAAATGAAATTAATTAAAATTTATCATGGTGTACAAAAAAGAATAAACAAATGAATAATAATATAAGTAATGATTTGATTTTTACAGATGTGCCGTTGTTTATAAAACTACAAAGCAATGAGAGATTACTGATGATCGGCGGTTATACATTCCGTCAGTATACGCCATGGGTTTTTTATTGTTCCAAAAATGAGAAAGGGTGCACAGCCAGGGTTATATTGAACGGAGAAAATTCTCAGATTGTGTTGATGAAAAATGATCATAACCATCCACGGCCTATAGTCAATTTTTATACGAAAGTTCCATGAAACGGGAAAACCAGCTTTAATTTTAAAGATGTATTCCATTTTAATACCAACAATATTAGTTGAAAGTGTTTTTAAATATAAGTATGTTTTTCATTTGTTTCAACTCATCTTTAAAAACGGTAGTAAAAATTCTTTGTGTGTAATCATAGGACGTTTATTGAAAAACAAAAATCGGTTTAATCCGAAAAAAATAAAGTAAAAATTACATTTAAATATAAGAAAAACAAATTATTTTGATTACTTTTGACTGAAATTCAAGTTATTGATATTCGCTCGGAATGGAAAATAATTATAATTTCATACAAATACAAATGATATTAGTGTTTTGGTATTAAAATGGAATAAATTATTTTGTGAATTGAAGAATCATGTATTATGTTTTTTCTAAAAATGCATGTTATAAATGTACCTAGTGTATCGCATTGCGATTAATCCAACATAAATTCGTATTAAAAACAAATATGATTCATTTGGCGTTTTATTTTACATATTTTGACATATTGCTTGGTGTTTTTTTCGTCAAAAAACTCCTGCCGCTCTGGGTGGAGCGAGAGTCTTTTACTGACTAAAGCTCTCCTGTGTTCCTTCAGTTGTCCTCTGCGTTCCAGTACTACGGTAAATCTTTCGAGCAATCTCACAGCCCTGGTAGGCATAACGGACCCCGTCACGACATGTTGATCCTTTCTTGCATAACCTTGATAATGTGGTAAAGGATTGTGACAGAGTTTGGTCCATGTACTACCAAGAACAGTAATTAACTCCGTCGGGACCGTTGTTCCTCCAAATACTATTAAAATCGTTGCTAAGAGTAGTAAATTTTACGGTCATTTTTATTCTACGTTACGGGTCCGAAATACCTAAGTATTCCATATTTTTTATAATAGTATACTTAGGTATTTCGGAACCATTTGACAGGTTCCCATTGAGGTTGAATGTCATGAGGTACCATCTTTTATTAATCAGCAAACTACATGATATGGGTCGGTATTATACCGGTATATTTTTTTTTTTTTTGTAATTAGATATTAACGTTAATAATTGTAAGATGTTGACTAAGAGTATTATAATTTATATTCACAGGAGCACCGATGTTTATAAATCTACAAGGCAATAAGAGATTGCTCATGGTCAATGGATACACTTTCGGTCAATATTCACCAAGATACTATTACTGTTCTAAAAAAAGTAAAGGATGCAAAGCTAGCGTTGTCCTGAACCGTGATGGATCTAAAATGGTTTCGGTCAAAAATGAGCATAACCATGAACCACCTGTATATGGACAAATTCAAAATGGTCTCTATATTAAATATAGCGGATGAAGACAGTTGAATATAATATTAATTAAGGTTACATTAAGTGTAAAGAGAATATACCGAATGCAATTACTACGCGTACCAAAATGGGCAACAAACTTCGGTAATAAGGTTGCGAGGCTGAAATCAGATTGGGCATGCACAACGACGACGAAGATGAAAGGCGCTGTAGAGACTGCCTCAGAATGAGGTGGTAAGATGATTTGAATGCTTACGTGTACGTGTGGGATTGTCCTGCTCCAGTACTGTCTATTATAGTGGTAATATGTGTATATTATATGCATTTTTTTTTCCAATTGTCCTTTTTATTGCTTCTTATTCTTTTCTTTTTTGTCGATGTTGACATTGTTGTTTATTTTAATTTTATATTTTGACATTGATGATTTCTAACTTTTTTATACAATTTTACTTAGAACTTGGTACTTTATTTTATTTTACCATTTGACGATGATATATTTTTTTTTTATGACTTGCAATAGATACTTTGTAAAGTGTTACATTTTGTAAATTTTATTTTATTATTGTGAAAGTGGGGACTATGTGGATTACTTTTTTAATTTTTATTTTTATTTTAACGTGATGTCTGGCAGTTTTGAGTATTTGATGCGGCCTACCCAAATGTCCTTTCTTTGGTTTTGTTCGTCGAGTCGTTGAGCTCTTTATTAGTCCTAAGCTTGAGCTACACGAATACTGACAAATGCTTGCACTAACTACCTGTTCTGTCATGCCACTTAAATCTATTTGGTCCTTTCTTCAAAAGACCATCTGAGACACTATCTGCATGGTTCTCATGTGATTTGACCATTACTTGTTTATTGTATGGACTGTAAAAGAGACTTTGACCCCTGAGTTTGTTTCGGTGTTTCTTCTCAAGGTAGTCTGCTAAGAAACACCGGCCTCATCTAGTTTAAACTGACTAGAAAAAATTGACGTGTAGAAGTGTTTTGTTAAATGATAAATGATCTTTATTTTGCTAATAGGTTTAAAAAAAAAACACTTACAAGTCAATTTTGTTTTCAGTCAGTTTAAACTAGATGAGGCCGGTGTTTCCTAGCTGACTACCCTGAGAAGAAACACCGAAACAAACTCAGGGGTCAAAGTCTCAAGTTAAAACCTATTTGCAAAATAAATATCATTTACCATGAGTACAGCATCGTAATTGATGCTAAGACAAGAAATCTCGATCTAAAGTTGCAGTATTAATTGTAGTGGGGTGGTGGTGTAGTAGAGTGCACTCGATGTGAACTCTGAATTCCAATTCTGCATATTCTATTTTAATAACGGTTGTGTTTTTATTTTGTTTTATTCTATACCTTGATCTGTATTATTTTATTTTTTCATTTAAATATATGTAAGTGGTTCTAAATGTGGCTTTTCAGTTCAAACCAAACATTTGTATTATTGAAAATGAAGTAAATAGTTAGGCTTAATCAATCAATCAATCAATCAAATCATTTATTTGCTAGAATATGGTACATAAGGTGTTACAGTAAATTTGTTTCAGCATATCCTGCCATAACATGGCGTGCAAATTATTGTTGTGTTAGCGGGTGCTGTTGCTGTGGTCGACTGTACTAGGTTAAACATACTATTTATTATTTAAAAACATGCCATGGCAGCGGCTTCGCCCGCGTGAGTCGTGTGAAAGTGTAAAATATTCCAAAGGAACATACTTTCGGCCTAAAAAGTATCCATCCTGCTATGTGCTATTCCAGGACAGGTTCCACCCGTGTGTCGAATTTCAGCCAAATCCTTTTAGCTGTTAGAGGGTGAAGTATTAATAAACATACACCATAGATACAAACTTTTGCCTTTACAATATCAGTGCGATAAACAAAATGCGTAAGTATTCCGGAAAACTCAGCATTGTGGCCTCCCACAAGGTGAACCTGATAGTATAAGAGGATAAGAGAGGATAATCTGTGGTGAAACTTCCAGAGAAGCTCATATCGGACTGTCAACTAGTGACGGACTCTACTGCCCTTTCGGGAGTACATCTGAATGTATAAGATAAGACCTGCCATGGGGCAACGCTCGGAGACTACGTCTTGCACGTATAGAAGCTGAAATGGTTATAAACCTAATGTTAAAAAATAGCAATTCGCTTAAGCGAAGTTTATAGACGTGGGAGGCACCAAAAAGTTAATAATGGTGAACAATTATACGTTTTCCGATTACAAACCGCGCTACTACTTCTGTTCTAAAAAAAGTAAAAGGGTGTAAAGTCAAGATTGTGCTAAGCCAAGATCAATCTGAAATTGTGTAGATTGAAAATGAAGATGACCACAACCCTCCTGTGTATAAACAGACAGAAACTGGTTTATATGTTAAAGTATTCGATTCATTATCAGTACTTCGGAATACGAAGGACGTCGCTGTGTAGTATCGTAAAGTTGTGTCACTTTGGTCTTGGGATATAATTTTGGTCCAAGCATTTTGACCAATAGAAACACGGTAAATATATCTTCCTATGTTCCTATTGGTTAATATGCTTGGGTCAAAGTTATACGATTTTATTGTAAGTTATATTTTTATAATGTCAGTGTGAGAACATTAGATATTTCAGTTTCGCTGTCATAGAATAAAATGTTAAGATGGCTATGGCCCTTCGGTTAATATAGGTTTTAAAGTGCTACAAGAGTGAAGAAGTTTTGAGCATTGTTCTTTATGTTTGCGATCATATCCACAAGTGGTACTTACAAGTTCTTCCAAGTATTTTCACATTCATTGATAACTGATGTAATTAGAAATTGTAATTTAAACATAAATTGAACACTTGAAGCACACAAAAAGAACTAATTAATTAGTTCTTTTTGTGTGCGCATTAAAATTCTAGTAATAAAATTAGACACCAGAGTTTAATTTTTAAAATGGTTACTTTATTGATATTATAGAATGCCAAAGTCATTGACTTATATTCTAGTGATAGACAGGCCCTTTCATGGAAAATATTTGTCAAAATATTGAAAAGTTAAAACGAAAATTTGCTGCAGCGCTACATTAGCATTATGTCGTCTAACAGAACTAAAAATATAAAGCGCTGATAGCTTTTAGAGGATAATTTTTTCGCGACCAAAACGTCTTAAGCGCCATGAATTTCGAAACACTTACGCGTTCAGTTCAACATAGTGTAATGACATGTTATCCATATAGATTTTTATACCGCAGAAGTGACACAGTTTTTTGCCTACAATACTTCACTACAATAAAAGTCTATTTCAAAATTTTACCAATAGTCCAACTTAGTGTAAATTCAGAAAACTACGTCTACTACTTAGTGAATTCAAAATCGTGTAAAATAATGAAACCATTTATTGTAATCATCATTCTAAAGGAAGGGAGGAGGAAAGGAAGAAGGGGAGGGATTCATCTTTAGTGAATGATATGCGCTGCTAATATTTTGTAACAAAACAAACAACAACTATAACTATAGCATAATCAGCTTTTTAATGTTCCCACTGCTGGGACTCAAGCCTTCTCGCTAGGAGAGGGAATGGGCCGTAAACCACCACGCTGGCCCAGTGCGGTTTGGTGAATGTCGCATGTCTTCGAAATGCCGGTTTTCTTACGATGTTTTCCTTCACCGTTTTGAGAGCAGTGGTGATGAAATAAATTACATATAAAACTAAAACTTTTTTAAAATCTATTTTCAACTTTATTTTTCGGGGCGAATCAAAAATTGATTCGGAGTCAGAAATTTGCACTTGGTTTAATGATGTAGGGGAAAGCTATAAATGTTTGAAGGCCAAGGAATAGCCGACTCATTAGAAAACGTTTTCCAGCTTTAGTATCATCAGTTTGAAAGTGTGCAGAGCAGATAAAAGGATATTTTGTAGGAAGCCACGTGTTTTCACGTCTATCCTCTTAAAGATATTTTATAAATTTTTCTCTTTTCGGCTGACCAGAGTGAACAAACTTGAAATAACTATAATTATAGTTTATGAAGGACGAAATCTCAATAACAGTAATGATCACTTAGTGATGTATCACTTATAGTACACATATGACTACAAATTCAACTGAACCTAATTTATATTTGAATACTAATCTATGTATATATAATATCTAGGTAGGTACGTAATACCTCAGTGCTTACGAATGACAGAATGCTTAACCACAAAACTTAGCGATGAAAACTGATAGGTACTCAATGATTTGCTGGCATTTCTTGCTGAGTTTTTACAGTATCGCAAAACAGACGTATTCATAATTTTATTATTGAATTTGACGGAATTCATTGGTACCTAGTATTTATACAAAAAAGAAAAAAATATTTCAAAAAAAAAAACAAACTGAATAAAACATCATGCAAAGTTCGTGTTCACTAAAGCAGTTGTAGGTAAAAAACCCGGTTTTTGTGGGATGGAACATCTGCATGTTTTAGTCTATGATTGTAAAATGGAAAAGCTTTTAAATAAAATAATATAATTTCTAACATACTATTACGAAATTTGAAGCTATTAAATTGCTTGAATAATCAATTATTTTATTTTCATGACTACTGAATTATTATTTACGTCCCAAATTCACTTTCTTTTGAATTTATAAGCGCCGCTCTCACACTGTATGAACGTCAAAATTGCACTAAAGTCATCAATGTCAATTTGCCTAGAATTCAGTGCAACGGATTCGTTTGAAGTGAGTGTTCAGCACGCCCTATCTAGTACGTAGTACATATATATCGATGGCCAAAGTATTTACATTTTACTACATAATGACTGATAATGATAACATTTTTAATGCTAACTACAAAAGGCTTAATTAGTTTTTCATGAAATTTCTTTAGAAAGAAAACCCTGACCCTACAATATTTTACGATTGCAGGTCGAATGGAGTTTATAACTATAATAAACGACACTGAGTTTGAAGAGAAGGCGGAAACATGGCCCCAGCAGGTAAATGGATGAATATTTTATAATTTGAAACAAACCACGATTGGCGGATGCGTTTTTGATATTCGTATCAGTCGATATGCATGCATGCATCGGGCAAACTTATAAAACCATACTGCATTTTTATTATGGAAAAACACTCGTTAATAACATTTTTAACAAGTGTTTTTCCATAATAAAAACACGACGACGACTTTTTATGTGTCGCTCTTTGCATTGTTTTTATGATACCACGGGCCATATTCACTTACAGATGCCACGGCAAAATGTGTTTTCAACATCTTCGAGAAAAAGGAGAAAATGGGATCCTGAACAAATGAAACAGGCAATCGAAGCGGTGAGGGCAAACGTCATGGGTTGTAAGAAGGCGGCAAAAATATTTTCTGTGCCAAAATCAACTTTGAAACGATTAGCAAATGATTCAGAAGAGTCTTTAGAGTTACTTGTGCATAAACCTCTTGGTAGAAAACCTGTGCTTCCACCTGACTTAGAAAAAAAGTTAGTACAATATATTTCGTTTATGGAGTCGAGATATCATGGACTTACTAGAAGGGATGTTTGTAAATTGGCATATCAATTGGCTTTAAAAAGTAACATAAAAAATAATTTTAGGAATGAAGTAGCAGGGCGTGGTTGGTTGGATAACTTTTTAAAACGACATGAAGATATTCTATCGCTGCGCCGGCCTTTGGGGATATCTTATACTCGAGCTCAAGACTTTAACCGCGAAGCTTTCAAAGATTTTTTTGATATTTTGGAATCCGAAATGGAAAAAAATAATTATCCACCTGACAGGATTTACACTGTAGATGAGACAGCGTTAACTATTGTGCAGTCAAAAGTACCAAAGGTGGTAGGTAAAAAAGGTAAGAAGCAGATCGGAGCCTTGACTGCTGCAGAACGAGATTTGCTATGTACTATTGTTTGCTGCCTGAGTGCATCGGGTGTCTTCGTGCCGCCCATGATGATATTCCCCAGAAAAACCTTTACGGATATCTTGATGAAAGGTGCGCCACCTGGATCCATTGGTAAAGTTCACCCGTCTGGTTGGATCCAATCTAATTTGTTTACCGAATGGTTCAGGCATTTTATTGAAAAAATCAACCCAAGTAAGACCTCTCCGGCATTGCTAATTTTAGACGGATATTACAGTCACACACGTAATTTAGAAGTAATAGATCTAGCTCGTGAAAACCATGTCTCCATAATCAGTCTCCCACCTAAAACTACGCATAAACTGCAGCCGTTAAACAAGACTTTTATGGGTAACCTTAAGAGTTATTACAGTGAGGAGATTCTCAAGTTTCTTTCACATTCCGAAAAAGGGCTAAAGCTTCACGATGTTGCTGATCTTTTTGGTCGGGCGTATCTGAAGAGCACCACAGAAGAAATTGCAGGGAATGGCTTTCGTGCAACCGGCATTTACTCATTTAATCCGCAAATTTTTACGGTAGATGATTTTATAGCGGAAGCGTCAAACAGTATCCAGACATCACACACTTACGAGAATGAAGATACTAGTGCTTCAGATGGGAGTAAAACTGATACAAATGTTGCTGCTGATCAAAGTAACCTGGAAGTACACGCAGCTGCATCTACAGCAGAGATTCTTGGACGAGGTGGTAGACGCGGACATGGCATCCTCACTCGAAGTCATAATGCGGCGTGCAGTAGGAGCCATGGTAATCAACTCTATAGAGACGATACATCCAGCAGTCGGGACTCGTGTGAAAGTGAAGTAGTCTTAGAAACTGCCTCTGAACGTGATGACGATACGAAATGCATGTTCTGTGATACCAGTTGTTCTAGCGTCAGACATAGGAAAGACTGGATTCAGTGCCAGAGTTGTAATTTATGGTCTCATACAGCCTGTGCAGATCCTGAAGGCGAATATTATGTTTGTAATTTTTGTCGTTAGATTTTTGGTCTTCCGAGTGCCATATTACCTTTACATCATTTTATTGTTCAAAATTTTTTTTTAAGTACACTTTGTTTTTATTTAAAAGCTTTTTTTTAGAGCCAAATGTCTCGTCCCTGTCCCCTGCTGTAATGAAATGTTGCAAGTTAATCATGACCTATTTCCCGGTTTCCGATTGAGCTGAAAATCTTATAAAAGGAGGAACTGCCTGACATATCAACTCATAGCTGAAACTACAGGAACTTATAATAACATGAAAATTTGCACAAGAGTTCCTTCTATGACGTAGGAGGGTATTAAGATAGGATTTTGAAAATTTCACTGTATTTGTTGTGTTGTTGATTTTGTGTGTTGACCTGTGAATATAGCCGTTGCAACAAAACATAATGTTGAAAAAGTAGTCTTGAGGAAGTGAAACTTATGTTTTATTGAAAAATGAGTAAGCAGTTACTAGATGAAACATACTGTTTAATATTGAAAAATGAAATGGAAATCGAAATACCAGCGACTTCACCCGCGTGAAAGTAAAAACTTGCCCCCAACGGAATAAAAATTATGCTATGTGCTATTCTAGAAGCTGTTCTACCCGTTTGCCAAATAGCTGAATCCGTTCAGCAGTTAGAGCTTGAAGGAGTAATAAATATATACCGTACATACAATTTTTTGTCTTTAGAATATTAGTATGATAATCTTAATGTGGAGGGAGGCCTTTGCCCAGGAGTGGGACAGAACAGACTAACAAAAAAAAAAAAAACTTAATTCGTGTTCCGGAAGACGTAGTGTTTGTGTGGCTTCCCACACATTGGCCTGATGAACTGTCTAGAGCCCCTGGAAGTGGATGCAAGACGCATAAGACCTGTCCATGGGGCAACGCTTGGATATCCTGCACGTATAACATATGAAATGATAATAAACCTAATGTTGCAAAATAGCAATTACCAAATAGTACCTATTTCATTTCAGATCAAGCGAAGTTTATAGACGTGGGAGGCACCAAAAAGTTAATAATGGTGAACAATTATACCTTTTCTGCGTACAAACCACGCTACTATTACTGTTCTAAAAAGAAAGTAAAAGGGTGTAAAGCCAAGATTGTGCTAAGCCAAGATCAATCTGAAATTGTGTTGATTGAAAATGAACATGATCACGACCCTCCTGTGTATAAACAGACGGAAACTGGTTTATATGTTAAAGTATCCGATTGATTATCGGTACCTCGGAATACGAGATGAGTCACTGTGTAATAGTATCATAAAGTGGTGTAACTTTGTTCTTGGGGTATAACTTTGGTTCAAGCACTTTAACTAAGTGCCCCAGCGCATTACGCGGCCTGCATGTGTGGCCAGGTCGCCGTTATAGCTGCGTGCTGCTTTGGCTGCGTGTGAGTCGCGATGTTCCTGCTGGCTGCGCGGCCAATACATGGTCGCTGGCCGTTGGTCGCCTAGTGCGCGCACTTGCATATGTCACGGGAGAGTTAGTTTACCGCAGCGATCTGGCCGCGTAATGCGCTGTGGCACTAATAGAAACACTGTAAATTCAGTGTCCCAATTGTCCCAAGCTTGGGCCAAAGTTACGCGACTTTACTGTAAGTTATTTTTATTATAATGTCAATGTGAGAACATTGACATATAGATTCTTTTATCTGTTTACCATTGCGGTATTTTTTCTACATGTCTATATTTTCCCTTTATTTGACATAAGAATAATGAAAACAAAGAATAATAAAAAATCTGAAAACTGTAAACATATTTTTTTGCGATTCGGAAAGATTTTCGTAACTCAATTCGGGAATTAAACGGTTTTCATGTGTAAGTTTGTACGGAACCCCCGGTGCTGGACTCGCACTTGCTAGATTTTTATTATGGAAAAACTCTTCTTAAAAAATGTGCGTATTATGTGCCTATGTCCTACAGTGGACGTCTTTCTGCTGAAATGATGATGATGATGATGAAATTGTTAGGTAGATTAAAATGTCCAAAGAAAAAAATATGTAGTGCACTGCATACCATATACATCTTTTGAGTTTTATGATTTTTTTTAACGTTCTGAATGAATGAATGATTTATTAGCACCAAAATGTACCTGTATTCCTAAAACGATTTCAGATACTTTCACTGTATTCGACTTTGAAGTTGTGGAAATATTTATAATATTAGGTACATGTATGGTCGGTTCAGTTTAGTATACATAATAATAATAATAATAAAGCTTTATTTGATTCATTTTGACAAGATCCAATAAATATACAGTAATGCGATACACCAAAGACTTAAATGCTAGTTTATTACAAATTCCCTGGACCTCACACTAGGATTCCCTGTGTCGTGGGATCCCGTCTCTTCCCGAGTTCAGAAATAATAATAATAACTAATAGTTAAGTTACAATTTTTTAGATAGATAAAAAAAAGAAAAAAATAAAAGTAAGAGATATAATTATAAAGATATAAAAGAAAAAAATTGTTTCATCATGATAATGTGAGTATTTATCTTAAGATATTGAAATGTCAATAAAATAAGGTATAAAAATATTAATATTAATAGTTGGATATCAAATAAATTAAATTTTGGTGTCATACAGGTTTGAAATATGTGAAAAATTAATAAAGCGTTTTACAATTGCAGGTCAAGCGGAGTTTATAACTTTAGTAAACAACAAAAAGTTATTAATGTACAACAATTATACGTTCGCCCAGAAAAAAACACGTTACTTCTATTGTTCGCAAATTTTAAAAGGTTGTAAAGCAAAAATTATTCTGAATCAGGACTTAACTGAAATTGCGACCATTGAAAATGAGCACAATCATAATCCTCCGGTGTATAAACTATTAGGAAATGGGCGCTACCTTAAAATATAAGTAGACTAGAAAACACTCAAAAGTACTTTTATAGACTAAACTACTACTACTACAATACTACGACGACGACTACTACTATTACTTTTTAAGTACTAGTTTTTTTTTAAAGTACTTAAGTAGTTCTATAAGAATGCACGATTGCACCATTGCCTCTTCCCTCTACTTCTGTACTAACATAAATATTTATGTGTATGTCTGCCGACAAATATGGTAACCAATCATATTAGTTACATTTCTAAATAAGTATATTATATTGTTATAAAAAAAATCATTAGTTTTATTATTATTATATAAGAATAAAATGTAATCGAATATGTAGAGATGACAGTTCTTAACTCATTAGGTATACTCGTAAGTAACTAATAAATATTTTTGTATCATATAATTTGTTTGTTTCATCGCCCTGTTTCTTGATATTCATAGGCTTTAATTATTTTTAAGTTAAATAAGTAAGCGTTTAAATATGGAAAATAAACGCATGTATGACACAGCCCGAAATGTGGCTTTTCAGTTATGGGTAACTAATGTATACATCATATGCTTGCTAGGGCTGCGAGATTGTTTGGATTTTTTAATGAGTGTCTCCTATAGGAACTGAAGTGATTGAGGTAACTGAAGAAACACTTTGTGTGAGCCAGCCGAAGCGGAAGAAGATATTAGATGACCCACCTTAAAAAAAAAATATAGGTATATATATAACTATCTTTTAACCGCAGCTTCGCCCGCGTACTTAAATTGTAGCGTATGTCACTCAGGAATGAAGCAGCTTTCTATCGGTAGAAATAAATTTGCAATCGGACCAGTACCTACTTTCAGAGATAGGTACCTAATCTCTGAAAGTACTGGTACACCTAAAAACCAACTTTAACTCTATAATATTAGCGTAGATAATATCTATACCTACTAGGTACATATGATTGTTTCAGTGTTGATTAAAAGCATTTTTTTCTAAACTGCTAATTTTCCACAGGTAACGTCAAATTCATTCAACTGTCAGAAAGCAAGAGACTGTTGATGGCAGAAGGGTTTACCTTCGCACAGACAACCCCACGGCACTGGTACTGCTCCAAGAAAGGCAAGGGATGCAAAGCAAGGATCTTCTTGAATAAGGAAGAAACAGAAGTGGTATTCTTTAACAATGACCATGAACATGAACCACCGGTTTATAGGAAATTCGACACTGGATTTTACGTTAAGATTAGTGGTTAGGTGGTACTTGCTTAGTCACAAATTTTAACTTAATAGCCATTTTGTATTAATAGCAATACAAACCACCCAACCCCGGATCACCCTGATCCAGAAGTAATGGTAACAAGTAAGCTAAACTAACGTAATTATTTTGAATTTTGAATTAAATTTGTTATTAATAATGATAATAGTAGAAAGGAAGAAAAAAATGTATTGCGCCGACCCCAAGTAATATGGGATAAAGGCAGGCAGAAGAAGAATAATAATAGAAAAGAATAAACTTTATTGTACACCACATAAGTAACATAGCAAGTACATAAACTTAAATCTATGGGTACAATGGCAGTCTTATCGCTAACAGCGATGTTTACCAGACAACCTTACGATGGATAATAGTAGAATTTAGAAAAAGTATGGCACTCTACTCTTATAGTTACTTAGAGTCAAATCTTTCCCCTTAAACAGGGAAGATATAAACGAAATCGGACAAATACTTCGTTCGTTGATACCAATTCAGACGTAAAAGTTCCTTGTCAGCTTGATTCTTCTCATGACAAGCCCGTGCTATGTCAATATATCCCTTCCTTTGCTTGTCGGTGAAAATTCTCGGAAACCAAGTGACAGAAAAGTTATTGATGCTCAATTCGTTGGTAGATACGTTGAATGCTGCCGTATGAGGCCTCCTTGAACTTACTGACTGCGAATGCCAAATCGAGGATAAAATATTACACATTTCTGAATAATAATATGTATTATTTTCTGCTGCTGCTTTAAAATCTGCTTGTTAAAAGAAAAGTGCTGATGGCAATTTTCTTCATAGCATTTGCACTGCTCTTAAAAAGGTGAATGATGCAAAGATATCTTTTTGAAAAAAAATTAACATAAATATCCTTCTTCTTTAATCTAATGGATTTTGTGTTAACATTCGTGGTTAGGAAAATACTTTTTCTTCTGTTTTTACATATTAACTTCTGCCAGCAGTTTTGGTATATTCCCAGTTGGCCTCACACGGATTGCCACCAGTCGGTGAATGAAATTCCCAGTTGCCATGGTGGCGATTGGGAACTTATTGCCCCCAATAGAAATCGCTGCACATTCGGAAATGGATATGAAAAATCTGACCGCTAACTCCATCATTGTTGCCGCATAAACAGACAGCGATGATGAGCTGTTAACTCGGATGGCGATCCATATGGGGCGACTGGGAATATATCCAAGCTTCGGTCACGTGGCATTTAACAATTATACAAAACGGACAGCCGGGATAAGAATTTCAATTAGAACTTCGTCTAAATGCGCTTGCTTAGCCGTCCAGTCAATAACATTGAGGTTTTCTTATAAGTAGGATAATAGTTGATATTAATAGGTGTAGCCTGTGTATTTTTTATAGTGGTCTTAAAGAGGTTGTTGCATTTTTCACATTATATTAGAGTGACTTTTTTGTATATTTGCTTGATGTACAATTTGAAAGTAATGGTTGGTTTTTAACAGTATTGATAAAAAATATGTACTATGTACAACTGTTATACTTTCTGTGCTAACGATAGATCCCACTGCAAAATAAGAAAAAAAATAATATGTTTGATACATATCTAAACATCTTTCTTACTGCAGTACCTACTCAGCTGCAGCGATATGCCTCTTTATAAATAACATACTTTAATCTTTTTCTCTTTAGAGAAGAAATTAGACTTGCTTTAGATGTAGATCGGTCATGTGAAACATCAAGTAACTCGTCTTGGCAGTAGAACCGACTGAAATGTCGTGACGGCAACTGGGCCTCAAGTCTGCTATTACAATAGTGTCAGAATGGTCTATCATTGATGTCATAATTGTCGATTGAGAAATGAATATTTGAAGTTTGCGGTAATCTGCTAAAACTTTGACAGTTTATTTGATCAGTGTTTTACCATTAGAACGTTATTGTGCAGTTATTGGTTTTAATATGCTCGAAATTATCATTCTACCACAATTCTATTACAAGACCATTGACCGATCAATGATCGATCATTATGAATTAGCAGATTACAAACTTTTAGCAAAATGACAATTGGATCGTGTTGGAATGACGAATTTATAAAAATAGCAGACTCGTATGTCGTGACAGAAAACGGCATGATGACTCCGCTACACCATTGCTCTCGATTTGCTTGTGTGTGTGCGCGTATACTGACTTAGATGTTTCACATTTGCCGGACATCCTGTGACGGCTAATAATTTTTCTTTGTATTATCCTAATTATGTATTTATTTTTATATACCTCATGAATGTAATTTAAGTTTTGAATGTAAATTCCATAATATTATAATTATTTTGAGACAATCATGAACAATTATTACTGTAGGAGCTTCAAATGAATTAACGTTTAAAAATTGGCGGTATTATCACCGTGTGATTTTTACAGACAACCTAACCTATGGTTGGGTTTTTTAATACATTTATTTTCATTACAAGAGTATTTTTATTACTTTCTTTAAAATATAAGAAAGTATTTTGTCCTTCACCAATATTTTTAAGATACCAGTTGGATTTTGTAATAGCTTCGTTTTCTTAACTATACCACTCCACCACCACCACCATCACCATCAGGCCATCACAAGGATCATCAGGGGTTTTTGTCATCGCTTACCATCAGGTGAGATGGTGGTCAAACGCAAGCCTATCAATAATATAAAAAAAAAAATATGCTTATTTTTTTAAACTTTATGTACAGTAGGGGTGCTCCACCAGTCAACCTTTGAGTCAAATAAACACTACGCTGTAGTAGGTGTGCACAATAAATAAAGAAACAATTTAATTGTGGTGTTAACCACCATTTAGAAATTTTTACAGAAGTTTTTATTTAGTAGTATTTGAAACAGCACTGACGATTGAATATTTTCATAAATCGCCAAATCAGATCACGTTCAAATAATCGCACAAAAACACCTTTAATTTGAGCGTTTTTTTTTTAAATACGTCACATGTATGTATATTGTGGTCTATTGGCTGTGAGGGTAGTCTCGTTACAATGTTGACGTAATGTATTTGACACGAGTCAGTAGCCATCCGGCGGTGGGCTGGAGCAGTTGTGTACTGCGAATTTAAGTATGTATAATTATGTATATTCTATTTTTTTTTTTATTCCAGAAATTCCATATTACAAGTTCATACCAACTGGCAAGAAAAACGATTTGTTAATGGTTGAAGGATACACGTTCTCGCAAATGAATGACGGAAGAAACTGGTACTGCTCGCAGAGAAAAGAAGCTGGTTGTAAGGCTCGTATCAAGAGGAACATAAGGACTGGTACTCTGCAGTTTGAGTATAGTATACATGGTCATGCGCCGCGGAAGTGCCACGTCACTCCAGAAGGGAAATACGTATTTTTTAGAACGTAGTCTTTAATGATCAAGTAAATCTTCCTATTAGTATAGGAGGAACAGCCCTATGTAGAGACAGTGACAAGTATGTCAAATGTGGCGTAAAATAAAATATGTACTATCAAAGACACTTCCGCCCGACCACCGCTATGTTCATTTTTGCTTGCACTTGAAACAAAAACTTCAAAGGGTTTCGTTTGGCACCGCGCCGCAGGATTAAAGCGAAAATGTTACGGTCTCTTAAACTGATTTTGAATCCTATTGCGTTGGTGGCGTGATAAATGGTGGCTACAGTAAATAGTTCGTATTGTAACTACTTTTTATTATTATTAATGTTCCAATACTTGTTTTGTTCATTATGTGCCAAATAAACATGTTTTCTTTCTTTCTTTCTTTTTTGCTTTTACTGCCTTCCTTATGTCTACGGAATAGAAGTCAAAATCGGTTGAACGGATAGTAAAACAGATTGGTTTAAATATCTAATCATAACGCGAATGGAGTATAGTTTCTAAGTTCAGTGTAATACGGACATTATCTCAAATATAAGTCTTTTTGATAAATAATATTTAATCAAAGGTTGTGATGGTTTTCTGCTTGGGCACTGATAAATTAGTTAATTGAAATTAATTAACATGTAATACGGTATTAATAATTATTTGTACTGTATTTGGGTTTCTTCAACATATTTTTAATTGAAAAATGTTTAGGGCTTCTTCACACGTACCACAACCATGTCATGTCGCAACGTCAGAATACTGTCAAGCAGTGGTTACGTGTGAATAGTGTCGCTGCAGCTTTTTGTAGTTGCGTTGTGGCACCGACAAAATGTCGATGTGGTTGCGTTGTCGACACGGTTACGCACTGTCGTTGCGTCGAGGCAACGTTATGTTTGCCAGACAACGGTGATTATAGCCACCAGTTCGCAGTGTCGCTGGTGATTGCGTTGTGGTTGCGATGTGGTCGGTATATACACACGGTCGATAACGACTGCAAAATGTGGTACGTGTGAATAGTCCTATTCATTTTCAATACGAAATATACGCCACATGGTGTGGTTGAGGTGTGATTGTGGTACGTGAGGAAAGCCCTTAGTGTTCTGTACCCAAAGGGTAAAACGGGGCCTAATTACTAAGACAATAACGCTCCGTGCTTTGTTTTGTTTGTTAAGCGAGTACTCGTTGTAAAAGTGCTTTCTATGTGCTCGGCTAGACCACAAAGTAGATAGGTACAGAAGTCAATCGCATGTATGTACTTCACTTTTTATACCTACGCTAGGCGATCGCACTAGGGTCAGCGTGTTGCGTCGAATTGTACGAGTGCGACCGGGCGATTGAGCGGAGATATCGTGTCCGTGAGCGGTGTCTATATGTGCGTTGCTTGAGCACGCTTTGTAAGTAGATTGTATTCTGTACCTATCTATTTTGTGACTAGACCGCAGACGGGGCGCGGTGCGGGCGCAGCGCGGTGGTGGCTATCAAGCATATAGTCTGTGTACAAAATCAAACGACTTGGGAATTTTTAAATATTAAATCATTTAAAAAATACTTACTTATAAGTATTCGACATTTTTATAAGGTTCTTCTATTAGTTAACAATGATCAAGATGTCTTAATCAACCTTGATTATTGAACCAGGGTTGACTACATCATAATTCATTTTACCCTAATAATAATAATTATCCATGTCGTTTGACTTTTTAGACAGACTCTACCACTTTTTTGTCGAATGTATGCATGTATCAACCAACCATGTTTTTTTATTTCTCTTGTATGAACAAATTATAATTGTTATGGCAAATAAAAACATCACTTTTCTATGAAGTATACTGATACTTATCAATTAAATACAAGTTAGCAAACTTAGATCGATTTCGGATAGTCATCCTGGAATGTAATAATATTTATAGTTACGATTTATTTAAACTAGATAAACATTTGCATTGAGTTTCATAACTGTCGTTTCATTATAATCATTTGTAATATTAAAAATAAATGAGTAAATGTCAATACATAAACTTAATATGAAATAGATACTGAGAAAAGGTAATTTTATAGCTTGAAATTTGTTAGGTATCATCGTACCAGAAGTCTCAATAACCAAACCGAAGAAAAAAAAACAAATCAGGGAAGAAGATCTAAGGAAAAAACGAGAAAATGAGAGAAAACGCTACGAAAGAATGAAAAACGACCCAGAAAGATTCGCTGCTTATAAAGAAAAGCTAAGGCAAAAATATTTAAAAGAAAAAGCTACTGGTGTTAGAAAAACTATTTCTGAGATGACAGAACAGGAAAAACAACAGCGTAGAAAAATGTGGCGAACAAAATCTAGAAAATATTACAAGAAAAAATGTGATGCTAAAAAGCTTCAAAAGATTATATCAGAGTTAATACACCGTCAGGATTCTTAAATGTAGGTTCAGTTGATGATAAGAAAAGTAGAGATAATACGGATAGTGGTTTGGCCGGATACCGGATACCGAATATTCGGCTATTAATCTTATTACATAACGCGATTAGTTTGATTTGCTAAAATTTATTTTTCAGCACTTGACAGTATCATTTTCAGCGTCAGGGTTTTTTTTAGAAGCTGGTCTGGTTTACGTAGCTAAGTGGAGTCGCCTCTTACCAAAAAATGCGGAAAATTTGATATTACTTCACCACAATTTGCCAATTGTATAAGGAAAATTGTTTGAATTTTACTATCCGGTATCCGGCCGGATAATCAAAACAAGGCCGGATACCGGATAGTTACCGGATATCCGTTTCATCTTTAATCAGAAGCTTATCACTTACCGTGTTTATTTACTTTGTGAATTTAGGACTGGCAGAATTTGCCTGCTGCGGTTTTCCTTTCCGATTATAATTTGGGTGTCTTCAAGGCTAGAATGAATGGGCTCTTAGTAAACTATCGCGCCTCACCATCAACGATTGCATCACTGCTTATCGTCAGGTGGGATCAAAGTCAAGCACTAGTTTATTCCAAATAAAAAATATATCATTTACAATACTGTTCCTACTCAATGTAACCACACTAAGTTCTTGTTTAATTGAAAATTTAATTTAATTGTCACTTCCCTGTTACTATTCCCACTTCTCTGACGGTCGACTTTCCTGGTCAAGTAAATAATAATTTTAACTAGGAATACTAAAAAAAAATTAAAAATATAATAATAAATATATTAAGCTAAAAGATCTGACAATATAAATTATAGCATAAGTATTAATTTTGTTTTTATAATAATGTGACTACGATTTAATAAAGTTGCAATGAAAAATCTATTTTATTTCTATTCGTGATTATTTGAATACATCGATCGCCATAACATTAATCGACTAGCATTGTTTATTTTCAATTGAATTAACTGAATTAAAAAGACCCTGAAAAGTATGGATGGCAATAAAATTTAAATTTTGTTTTGTATGACATAAGTAAACTTTGTTATTCCAAAGTTTTTGATGCTAAGCGTGTCGATTTTACAATTTAAAAAAAAAAAATTTTGCTCAAATCAAAATTGTACCAAAATATTGAAATAAGCTTTACATTTGTGCCTATTTTTCTTTTTCTTTCTTCTTAATTATAAGAGTGTACATGACTTTTAAATAGACAAACAAATTGATGGAGGCTTAAAGGCTGGCTTCGGAAGTAAAAAAAAAATAACCTACTTACTACTTCTTCACCTACTTACTTGTAAAATGTTTATCCTACTAAGAAATATTTTTTTTTCAGAATTCATATTTGTACCAAACACAAATAAAAAGAAGAATAGGTTGCTGATGCTGGATGGGTATACATTCTCACAAAAGAGTAGTCTTCGCATTTGGTATTGTTCTCAATGCAAGAACGGTTGCAAAGCCAAGGTCCACATCGACGCTGAGGGCAAGACTATCGTAAGGGGATACAGAGTTCACACTCATGCTCCACCATTATACCATATAACTCCTAGTGGACAGTATGTGTTTATTAGAAACAGATCGAATTTAGATCTTAAATGATCGCACTAGTATTGTAAAGACGGAATTTAGTATGTACTACGCGTTCCAAATGAGAATAGGACCGATTCCTATGTTTTGACGTCTCGTCGTACTGTCAAATCAAAGAAATTTTGGCAAAATTGAAGAACTTCGAGATGAGTAAAATTGAAGAACTGGATTCTGATTAAACTTTTTTCGTTCACAGTTCATTAATAAATTAAATTTTTCGTGAATTAATTAATGTTTAAAAATTTCTTTCCTCGATTTGACGGTAAATCGTAACGTCACAACATGGCTGGCGATCCTAATATCATTTGGAACCCATTGTATAAGTTCATACAGTTAAATGGATTTGAATGTTTGAACAATCCTGAAATAAAACCCGAGTGTCTCCAAGATGCACAAAATTTCTGGAGATTGTTATAAAATTTGTAAAGTTTCATAAAAAAATACGGTAAAATCAATAAAACTTGTTACTTATTTGTTTTTTATTTTTTTATTTTAAGTGTTATTCTTTCATTAGATTCTTTCACTACTCTCTTCAAAAAAACTTTTTTTTCTCTGATACGAAGGTACACAGTTTTCAATACGAAAAAATACTCGATTTTTCAGCAGCAAAGTGAGAGGAAACAGTCTTGAGAAGATGTGTGGCCATGTAAAGGCGTGATAAATGATAATCATAGTATATTTAATAGAATATTATGAAGAGGTAAAGTTTGTTTTGTTTTGGAGGTAATCTCTGAAAGTACTGGCCCTATTGCTAAAACATTTTCACCGATAGAAAGCTGCTTTAGGTATTCCTGAGTAACATAGACTATATCTTATGTACGCGGGCGAAGCCGCGGGCAAAAGCTAGTGTTTAATAAACCGTGAAATAGATATTATTTTTTCTGGTTATGGTTAGTTATTTAAGTTTGCCACTTCGACCTTAAAGAATGTAAATATTATAATAATAAAAAAAAGCATAATTCATCATTAAGTAAGACTGCTACAAAATATTTCATGAAATAAGTAACTTACTTCAGCAATTCAATTAATAAAATTACGTAGATATAATCTATTTTAATTTTCATTAAATATAAAATACATGTTAGTTTTTAATTTCTACTTGTTTTTATTACAAAACTCATCCCATTGCTACGAAACTGAGAAAAAAGAACTCGTTTCTTAAAATCTATAATCCCGTTATCCCTTTCAGATTATATTCTCATACCATCAGGAAAGAAGAACCATTTGTTAAATAAAATACATGTCAGATTTTAATTTCTGCTTGTTTTATTACAAACCCACCCATCCTATTGCTACCAAACTGAAAAACAGGAACTCGTTTCTTAAAATCTATAATCCCGTTATCCCTTTCAGATTACATCCTCATCCCATCAGGGCAGAAGAACCATTTGTTAATGCTTGATGGTTTCACATTCGCTCAGATGCATAGTAAACGTCACTGGTATTGCTCCAGGAAGAAAGCTGGTTGCAAGGCCAGGATCAAGATGGACACGGACTTGGAAACGATCATTGAAGCCGTCAGGATACATACCCATGATCCACCTGAGTATCATATAGCTGATACAGGAGAATACGTTTTTGTTAGAAATTATGGCGGTCGGGCGAAAGCTAGCAGAAATTAAATGGGAATAGGTGGGGAAATGGTTTTCACAGTGTTGTTTGGGGTCCGCGCAAAATACTTTTTTTCTATTCCGTCCAGTCACTCGTCATTCCATCACTAACTCCCTTTTCTTTCAATCACTCTTCACACGATCTATCCATCTTTTCATTGAACTCCCTTTACTTCTCCATCCATCCACATGTATACTCATAATTTCATAAATATTTTAGTATCATGAGTTTCATCTCTCCGCATGACCATACCTCTTCAACTTTTCAGTCACTGGCGCCACTTTCAAACTTCCTCTAATTTACTAATTTCTCACACCACACATCCATCTCAACATTCTCATCTCTGCTACAACCAATCTTTCTTCATCCATCTTTTTCACAGCCTAAAATTCTGATCTGGGTTTTCACAGGGAGTATGTTATTTAAAGAAATTTGGTGTCTCTGAGAAAAAAGGCTTGAATAATTGTAAAAATAGAATGTTACTTAGTACAATGTAAAATTATTAGTAGTTACTCTTACCATTAGTTCTTAATCAAACAAACGGTTTCTATTAAACCTTTTCAAAGTTTGAGTTTTGATAAGTATTTTCTAAAACTTTGAAGGTACCTTTTACTAAGTTTCCTATTTTACATTATTCATAATGTGTAGGTTTACATGTGAATGATGTTTTTAATCTTCTGAGCAGCTATTAGGGGGCACGGCAGTGCTCACGTCAAGGCGAGTATTAAAGTGGATAAATTATCTTGCATCGTGAAGTAACAATTTGGTTACAATCTACATAAATGTTAATAAAAAAGTGCAATAACGTTTATTTATTTATTTATGGCACACTAACGACTTATTCGGGGTTTCCTTGCGTGATCGAATAAAAAATGAAGATATCCGCAGGAAAACTAAGGTTGCCGACATAGCACAAAGAATTGCCAAACTTAAGTGGCAATGGGCAGGGCACATTGCTCGCAGAACAGATGGCCGTTGGGGTCGAAAGGTTTTGGAGTGGCGACCGCGTACCGGAAGACGCAGTGTTGGAAGGCCTCCTACAAGGTGGACCGATGACCTGGTGAAGGTAGCGGGAAACCGATGGATGCGGGACGCACAGGAACGTTCGATGTGGCGACGCTTGGGGGAGGCCTATGTCCAACAGTGGACGTGTATCGGCTGAGATGATGATGATGATGAACGACTTATTCACTAGTACATTTTTATATATAACAATCAAACTTAAAATCTAGAGCGAATTAACATTAACATTTTCCAGTCTTAAGGTTGGAAAAAAAAACAAAACTACATGAAACGAAAAAAGTAATTAAATCTAATGGTAATCAAGATACTAACGTAAACATCTATATTTGAACAAGATAGTAAGTGAAATAAATATTAAATATTAATGGTGACCACTGTAGGCCAAATTGCAACAGATTTCCGGCAAAAAGTTATAAAAACGACATTAAACAATATAAAGCAATACAAACACGTTGATAGAATACAATACAAATCCAGTTCTTGACACCGCTACTGAAGGGTAACAGGTCCAACCGATTATATCTTTCAAAAGTGGTTCACTAACTCCCTAATCTTCTCCCACTTATTCCGCTGTAAACCGTCTTTATTCTTTACCTGTTTTTGTTTTAAATGTATTATTTTGTAAATAATTTTCTTTCCTAATTTAGAAATTATACTAATATTTATAATGTTTAATTTTAAAATGTTTGATATTTAAATGCAATGAAGTGGTATTAAATCATATCTGTTTTGAACTATGTACTTTAATTGCTACAAGTGTGATAAGATTTCCTATCGGCAAAATGGTGAGTTTTCCTAAAAAAATTCGTCCCCTTCAAAAAGTTTTTCAGGGGATAAACATCTACAAATCCTTTCGAATCATTCAACATCAGTATAGTGTATTAGATACGCTTGTGTGATGTTCCTTTGTGTTCATTCAGCGCTTTAATAATAATAATAATAATATAGTAACAATAATAATAAATGTATTCCTCTGTCTTATAAGGAACTTTAATTGCCATCATATATTCTACTAGAATAGGTTTAAAAGTGAATACGAGTATTCCATGCGCAATATGACTGGACATTTAAACAAGGCTTTTTTACAGTCCGTTCAACCGATTTTGACTTCTATTCCGTAGACATAAGGATGGCATCAAAAGCAAAAAAGTGGTTACAATACCAACTATTTTCTGCAGCCGCCATGTGTCATGGCACCAACGCAATAAAAGTCAAAACAGACAGTAAAAAGGTATGTTTAAATGACTAATGTGGTTGCGAATGGGGTATGCTTATGAAAAAACTTTTATAGACTTACAAATAAATGTAACGGTTTTGTTTCTGCCCACCAAATATACAAGGTGTCGTTTTGAAGCTGCAAAATATTTCAGGAGGTAATTATGTTAGTGATCCTCGACCCGAATCAATAATAAAATAAGTAGGTAATTTTTTTTTTTTTTATAACCGCGCTTTTTTTCACACACACTAACACGGAACAATAAAGGGCGTTTTCACACACACTAACTCGCAACGATAGTTTCATAAATAATGTATCATCCAATCATCATCCCGCACGCCACACCCTTTCCACGCCCCCGCGGCCATCGATCAATCGATTTAGTTTAGTGTAATTAAAAAATAAAATAACAAGTATTACTGATTATTGACCAGGTTTCGTATTTTTACATGATTATTTATGAGTTTTATTACAACCTCCTGAAATATTGTGCAGTTTTAAAACTGCACCTTGTATATATTTTTTTATTATTATTGATAGGCTTGCGCTTGACCGCTATCTCACCTGATGGAAAGCGGCGATGCGGTCGACGATGGAATGCGCTTACCTAGAAGAAACTTTTAATATTTCACAATTTAATTTTCCAGATTACGTCCTAATACCAAGTGGTCAGAAGAACAAAATTCTCATGTTTGGAGGCTTCACCTTCGCTCAGGTCCACAGCAAAAGACGTTGGTACTGCTCCAAGAAAAAAACCGGTTGTAAAGCCAGAATTAAAATGGGTGTAGATGAAGTGACGATAGTAGAAGTCTTTAATGAACATACTCATGATCCTCCACAGTATTACGTGACTGAAGAAGGGAAATATGTGTTTCTTAGAACTCGTGGAAATCTTAAGGTGAATGCTCCAGTGTAGCCCACAAAATTCAAATTTTACATCCTTAAAACTTAAAATGAAAGTGACACTATACTAAAAAAAAATTCAGCTGTCATAATGCTGAAATCAATCACCTTTTTGCATCATGCAGCATGTTTACAATTTACTTATTTACTCGATAAGAAGTTGCGAATCAATTACTGAGGAACATCAACTATTAGAACTGTGTAGACTTTGATAATCAGATTACAAATGTGAAATGGGTTGTTTTGGTTATATTGAAAAGTTAAAGGTTTACCTCAAAACGGCAATTAAAAACCAAGTACATTAATGCCACTTTGGTTTTAAAGGTGCGATTTTCAAAATAAGATATGTAGATAAAACCTCCGTTTTTTATTGTAAATAAAATTTAAAAAGAATATAGATAATATGTGTAAATTTCTTCAATAATAATAAGTGTAAAAAGTTTGCGTATAAAAAAATGATAATCTTGAATCAATAGCATCATCATATATCATCCAATGACTTCTCCAGATTTGGGTGGAACAAGAGGGCATGTCAGATTCTTACTGACTAGGGTTAGAATTAATAGGGCTAGCTTTACTGAGAATACTACCCATTGAATGAATGAACTTATTTTATTTCGGACACAATCAGATCCATATAGTGTTAGTAACTTAATAAATAACTTATTATCTAGTGTTAGTACATTACCCTTTGAACAAGAAATTTTACAATCAGAGAGCTATAGCTCTCCGCTACAGTTCTCAGGATGCTGTTGCGACTATCTCTCACTCTCCTGAGTAGCGAAGCGCTTTTCTTGCGAACAATCGCCTGGAACCCGTTGGTACGAGCCTGCGCAAACATCTCCGACGCACTGCAGTAGCGAGGCAGTCCCAATAACATCCTGATAGCATTATTATATTGGACGCGCAGGACATCTAGCGATCTTTTGATGTAATGAGCCACAGACTACCCGTGTACAGACTCTGGCAGTATTGATGATTCTAATTCCGTAAAAAAATACGTGATACGATCGTCAATCACATTTAAATCAACATGCAACTTTAAAATGACCTACAAAATGCAAAAAGCTTAAGAAAATTTGAATTTTGGGAGCTGCCCTAGTGCTTTCACATAAAATAGCCCAAATTCCTATTTTTTAAAAGGACTGATTTTACCAGTATCAAATATATTAATTTTATCAATGAAAGGACGTCTCGCAACCTCCCCGCACATAAGGTCGTAAGACAAAAAGTGCATTTGTTTTTCAAAGCAAGGGTTTTTTGTAACATTTTAATCTAATTATTTGTGACAATCCTCTGAACCGATGTAACATTATTTGTTCATTATAATCAGTTTAAGAAGAAACAGTACCAAACGCTAGATGTAATAGGGAACAATAATATTTATTTTAGTTATATTTTAATAATAAAGTTTACTCAAAAAATATATTACGACTTTATGCGCGTTGGATGTATCGTTTGAAAATGTTTGAATATTAAAATTTATTCTATTTTGAAACATTATTCTTAAATGACAGAGTGGTAAAGTAATCACAAAATTGAATAAGTTAAATATGTTAGACTAGTCTGTTTATGAAGTAAGTGATAAACTTGCGCAATCTTGTTTTTGAAATTCAAAAATAATAACAAGGCATATGTTTGTTGAACTTGAATTCGCAGCTATTGTTATACAGGGTTATTTGAAAAACACTAACAACCTTGCACAACTGTATTACTAACATCATAAACAACAACTTTTGTTCTATGACTTTTTACAAAACATAATACATTTATCAAAAACTAATCTTCAAGATTTCGTTGTCTAACCTAACCTAACCTAACCTAACACATTTCAACTCTGTATTTTGCTATACCCACCTACGCCTCCCGCTCACGATCCCCGCTCCCCTCTGCTGTTGTACTATCGCTTGCTTTGCATAGACTTCGTAACATTTAGAACGTTCAATTAAAATATTTTTAATTTTATATGAAAATCTGATGAACCAAATGTATGATAAATTTTTTAAAAGTCATAGAACAAAAGTTATTGTTTATGATGTTCATAGGCCTTGAGAGGTTGCCAGTGTTTTACAAATATCCCTGTATAAGCATAATTAGCTTTATAATTTTACTCACTGTTGGGACTCAGGCCTTCCCTCTAGGAGACAGAATGGGCTAAAATCAACCACATGGACTCAGTGCGGATCGGTCCTAAATGTCTTTGAATTTGAGGTTCTAGGACATACCAGTTTCCTCACGATGTTTTATTAGTATGTACCTATTTATTAAAGGTGTATTTTATTTCTTTTTGTTTTTTAATCATAACATATATCTACCTAAATTACTATTTTTGATATTTTGGGTTAGGGTTTCTTTTAACCTTGTATTTATAATTCTAGACATCAAGAAAATAAACCTGTGTAATATATATACATATATAAAATAATCTTCTTATTTAGCTTTTCCTACCATCCTTTTATGAATAAATAATTAGCTAAGTGTGTCACAAGTTTTTTCATACCTTATAAAAAGTATTTATTATTATAGTCTGTCTTATTAAATTTTGTATAATATTTAATCATTCAAAAAATACTTGTATTCGATACTTTTTTTATGGTTCTTCTATTAGTAAACAATGATCAAGATCTCTTAATCAACCTTAATTATTGAACCAGTGTTGACTACATTAGATTTCATACTAACTTAATAATTACCCAAGTCTTTTGACTTTTTAGACAGACTATAAATAGATTACTTTCTAATCTTTAAAGGTTCTACTAAAATTGTTTTCTCTAAACTGTGTATTTTTATTCTAGAGATAAAATATATAAAATTGTCTGATATCAAGTCAGTGCATATTTACAGCAACTACATAATACTTAAGCGGGAACCACATTAGACCGACGCACACGTGGAAAACGAAGCTTGAGTTGTATGAAGCGGCACGTCGCGTGACGTGGGTCTAACGTAACTTAACAAGTCTAATTGCAATAGACAATGTATGGAGACCGACGCGCCCAGATCGGCGTACGTGGCTCACATGGGCACAATGTAGTTCTACCTTTATTCATTCTCTTATACTTTGGGTAGTAGACCTTAGTACTTGATGTTAATTTCGGCTTCATACCTCCACGTGTTCCTAAGAAAAAAGGTCTCGATAGACGGACAACAGAGTGATCCTATAAGGGTTTTGTTTTTGCTGATTTACGCACAGAACCCCTAAAAATTACCAGCAGCCCAATTCTAACGTTCTAAGCAAATAAGTGAGACAGTTTCAAATATGAATATATTATCATTATTATTTATTTCATTTATCTCAAGTACCAAAGACTCATTTCAGTTACATAATCATACATACAGACAACACAAATTATAAAATTTCGTACAATTGAATTATTAAAATTAAATTAATTTAAATTGCATTGGATTGTTATAAATTAATATTTTCAAACGTTTCTATTTCAGATTACATTCTAATACCAAGTGGCCTAAAGAAAAAGTTGCTAATGCTTGGGGGTTTCACATTCGCGCAGAGAACCAACCGACTCTGGTACTGCTCCAAGAATAAAATCGGCTGCAGGGCTAGAATCAAAATGGACACCGATGAAGTCACAATACTTAAGGCCGATAACGTACATATTCATAATCCACCACAATACCATGTGACAGAAAAAGGCGAATATGTAATGATTAGGTCACGAGAAAACAATACTTAAAATAAAGAAGGGTTCTGTATCCATTATCTATGTCGTGGTCAGATCTTGATCACTTCATGAAATGGCCATCTAAAACTGGCCAGAACGTTTAAACGTTAACATTTGATTATATGTCAATCCTCGTTTGGCCATATCATGTAGGATTTCTATGATAATAAAACATCTAAACAAAGTAGGTCAAACGAGGATTAACATATCATCAAACTTTAACGTTTAAAACGATCTGACCAGTTTTAGTTGGTCATCATGGTATTTCTACCTTCTTCGGAAACGACCAATTCGAAACCGTGCACTAGGTTCTGACGTTTTATAAGTGGCCATGTAGGCTTAGGGGCCATTCAATTATTACGTAAGCACTATAGGGGGGTGGGGGGGTTTTAGCATTGCTTATTTTTGATGACATGGGGGAAGGGGGGGTCTAGATGGTGATTACGTGAGCAGTATATTTTTTTCTTAGTTTTATAAGAGAACGATCTCGATGTTCCAAAATCACAAGAAAGTGAGCAGATAGATACACATCACCAGCAAACATCCAATGTCGTTGAAGATTTAGAGTCATGGATTCGTGCATCATGGACCTCAGGACTGTTAATTTAAATTAATATGTCAAAATTTTAAATGAGGTTTGTTTTTTTTTCCTTTATTTCAAGTCCTTTCCTTATTTGTAGACTTACAACTAGTGCTCATAAATTAATAACGAAACCAACTCATTGACAAATACTTGTACCAATGTTTACGTAAGCATGGGGGGAGGGGGTGAGAGCTTTGCTTACTTTTGCTGACAAGGGGGAGGGGGGAGTTAATATTTGCAAAAAATCTGCTTACGTAATACTTGAACAGCCCCTTATGTGTAATAAAAAGATTTTTGATTGATTGATTTTAATTTCATGAAGTGATCAATTTTTAAGATCTGGCCACGACATCTGTAGGTACAATTTATTTTTTAACATAAGTTTTTTGTTATAGCGGCATCTATAAAACCGTCAATTGTTTTGGGGTTTTTTGGCGAGATTTCTCCGAGTAAAGTTCAGTGGCTGTTTTAATTATTCGCATATTGATTCCTAGTTTATATTGTGTTGTAAAATTGATGTAATTTTTTACTTCAAGTATGTGCAACTGGACAATATGTGGAATCAATGAGACAGGCGCGATCTCGGTAAAATGGAGCTGAGAATTTTATTGTACTGTTGACTATTTTAACGAAGTTTGCCGAGAAGGTTGACTTATTTGATTTGTTGACATTAGCTGCCAAGTACTACAAAACATTAGAATGTGTACATTCATATTGTAATGGTAAAAAAATTAACTATTCATACGAAGACATTAAGAGGAGAGTCCTTAAGAAACGCCTCTTACAGTTTTCAAAATTATTAAAAATACACCGCACTGAATTACACAAAAAAAAAATGATGAAGAACATAGATAGATGTGCCAACAGTTTCACCGCGAGATATTTGTAAACCTATCTTTAATTTAGAAAAAAAAATATTCATATCTCTCATAAAAAACTTTTTACAAAAAAAAAATATAACCGACTTCAATGTTCACTGAAAAGTACAAAATAACTTTAGTTTCGGAAGTCGGTGTTTCCACAATAGTTTTGTCCCTTCGTTATTTAACACTGACTTCCGAAATTAAAGTTAATTAAGTACTTTTCAGTGAACATTGAAGTCGGTTTTTTTTTTTTTTTTTTTGTAAAAAGTTTTTTATTTTACACTTTTTAGTTATGGTACCAACACTAAAAAGTACCCCTCAGCCAAATTTTTCTCATTCATCTCATTACGATTCTAATAATCCCAAACACGGTTATATCACATTAATTTACCTTCTGGCTTCTTCATCAGATCAGTTCGATACATCCCCTCCCCTTTTTCTTTCAGTCAGCCATCGACTACACGTATAAACAAAGCAATTGTTCTTGTTACGACAGTTCTGCTGTGATCCTATGAGGAGTTCTGTTCCATATCTTCATATCTTCGAAGTTCATGATCAGATCATAACGATATTTCTATGGGACCAGCTATATCGATGAACATACATTAAAAAAAAAACATTCATTCAGCCGAACATAGAACCTCCTTTTCGCAGTCGGTTAAAAAGTAGATCAGTCGACCTTTTCTATTTGCATGATTTATATCTATAGAAGCACTTCATTTTTTACCAATATTTATATTTATAAAAGGGAAACCACCATCAATATTTATAATTATATTAGAAAACATACAATTGGCAGCGTTATCGCATTCGGCGATTTACTACATTTTAAGCATTTTTCTCGAAATTAAGGTGAAACTGGTGTCACATCTATTAAGGTTCTTCATTTTATTCTGTTGTTTGTGTAATACAGTACGGTGTATTTTGAGGAATTTTGAAAACTGTACCTACCAGTAGTAGGTACAGTTTTCAAAATTCCTCAAACCTTACTTTGAGTGTACGGATAGAAATCAGTTTTTTTTAGGTGTAAGGTACATTAATATGTATAGTACATATATGTATAAGAATAAATTAAAATTATAATAAAAGTCATCATCAAAAAACCCATATCTTCTTTCTTTTTCTTTTTTACCCTAAAAATACCTGTGTAATCAGTTCAACTGTAAAATTCTAAAAAGCTACTTTGGCTTTTTTATTTATTCTGACCCGCGCAATGTAGAACTACATTGGGCATACGTACGCCGATCTGAACGCGAAAAGTCAAAAGTTTTTTATTTCACACAGGCCTACATGGGCACTTATAAAACGTCAGAAGCTAGTGCACCGGCCGCGGCCGTCATAATACATTTTATACGGCAATATGACTTGTAAAGGTACATTAGATCCACGCCACGCAACGTCGTGCGACGCGCCGCTACATATAAAACAAATCAGTCGTGGCCCACGTGTGCGTCGGTCTAATGTAGTTCTTGCTTACTCAAAAAGTATATAACGTTGCAAAAGTTCCTAAGATAAGTTATTTTTGTGTCTTTAGTTGCCTTGTTTTTACAGATTACATTTTAATACCATCAGGCTATAAAAATAAACTGCTAATGCTTGAGGGTTTCACATTTGCGCAGACTGTGCAGTATAAAGTACTATTTTCTATGTCGGTTTATTTTACCTTAACCACATTAACCGATTTCTATACAGTTTCTTTATAATTTAGAAAATTTATTTCGGATTTTCTTTTATGTGTTCCACCCATGTCAAGCCGAAATGGATCATTCATATATTTTTTTTATTGATATAAACTATTGCTTGACTGCGATCTCATCTGATGGTAAGCAGTGATGCAATCTTTGATGGTGAGGCGCACTAGTTTATAAAGAGTTTGTAATGAAAGACTATGTGTCATCTTACCAATTAAAAAAATACATAATAAATGTACACAATAGTAGAGATAGCTCCTAAAAATATAATTAATTATCAACTACCTACTAACCGTATCTAATAATAATAGTAGGTTCTTTATGGTGGACTTTTCTAGAACTCGCCAGGCCTTGGTACGTACTTCTATTCTGGAAGTTTCGCTCAACAACGCGTTTTAGTTCTTTGATGCTACTCTTGATTTCAGCGGGGATATGACGTGCTAAAGTTTCACGGCGTAACAATAATATTTAAAACGTTTCCATTTCAGATTACATTCTAATACCAAGTGGTCAAAAAAATATGCTACTAATGCTTGGAGGTTTCACATTTTCGCAGACGAATAACAAACGATACTGGTACTGCTCCAAGAAGAAAGTCGGCTGCAAGGCCAAAATCAAAATGGCCGTCGATGAAGTTACAATAGTAGAAGCTATTAATGTGCATACTCATGATCCTCCTGAATATTATGTGACAGAAAAAGGCGAATATACCTTGATTAAAACACGATCGTAGATCCTTAGACTCTAATGAACGACTGGCTTCTTCTTACGGCATTGCCTGCATGAAAATCGGTTTCTCCATGCAAATTTTTGACCCCCGTTTCACGCCCTTAGAGGCTGAATTTTTGGAAATCCTCTCTTAGTGCTAGCTTTCGCTATAAAAGGAAACTTCGTGCAAAATTCCACGCTCCCAGATCCTGTAGTTTCGGTTGTACGTTGATAGGTCAGTCAGTGTCTCCTTTTGTGTGATTTCTTGAAACCAAGAGAATGTCTCATTCATCTGGCCTAGTTTTCGTACCTATATATTTTGTGTTATAAGCCACTGGACACAAATGAGTGTCTTCGCTACATTTAGTGAACGGGACAAATTAATAGGCAAATAAAAATATCAAATTGTGTGTGGCCAGGTGAATGAGACATTCTCTCGGTTTCAAAGAATCACCCGTTAATGTATGGATATAGGGGTTATTTTCCGCTTATCACTTAATTGTACTAAATAAAGTCATAATTTTTTGTGTGCGCTTATTTTGCATTTTTTTGATATGGTCCATCCATGCCAAGCCTTTCCGGCTTGCTAATATTTTTTTTTAATAATACTCGTATGTAAACTAGTGCTTGACTACGAACCCAGCTGATGGCAAGCAGTGATGCAATCATTGATGTCGAGGCGCACAAGTCTATAAAGAACGACATCTCGTCTTTCCAATAAAAAATTGAATCGTTATTTCAGCCGAAGGACGTCCACTGTTGGGCTAGCTCCCCAAGTGTCGCCACAACAAACGGTCCTGTATGTCTTGCATCCATAGCATTCCCGCGACTCTCACAAGGCCATGGGTCCACCTTACGGGAGGCCTTCTAACGCTGCGTCTTCTTGTGTGCGGTCGCCACTTGCCACCTTTCAGTCCCATCGACCATCCGTTCTACGAGCAATGTCCTCTGCTCACTGCCACTTAATTCATTAAACCCCAATCGAACGCGTTCGCGCACCTATTGTCTTTCAATTGTGTCTGTAATTTCCACGATTGAAAGGTTAAATTTGGTGATTCTTTGTGCTATGTCGGCAACCTCGGTTCTCCTGCGGATATCTTCATTCCTGCGATCACGCAAGAAAACTCCGAGCATAGGCCTTTCCATTGCCCTTTAAGTGACTTGTAAGCCTTCTGATGGAGCCCTTTGTAAGCGAACACGTTTCAGTGCCATATGTCATCACTGGTAACACGAACTGATCATAGACTTTCGTCTTGAGACACTGTGGCATGTTGGACGAGAAGGTATCGCTCAACATTCAAATTCCTCAACGCTGCCCAGCCGAGTCGGATTCGACGATTGACCTCTTTTTCAAAGTACTCTACACAATTGAATTGTCTGCCCAAGTAAACGCAATCGTCTACAACTTCAGCTGCGGAGAACCTCAAACGGAGGAAATATTTTTTTGTTGGAAGGTATATTTTCGAACCGGGGTTTGAATATCTCGGATCGTGGGTTCCTAGTGCTCACAAGTTGTATAAATATCTGTCGAAACGTCTAGTTGACACTTTGCGTGACCCAGGGGCTGGCTTTTTACCTCGGACAGAGGATAAGCACTGCCATTCAGCGTGGCAATCCGAGCACATTAGTCTTTTGGGCACGGTTTACTAATGATTAGCATAAAATATCTTGTCATAATTTACATTGGCATAAAAAATTCAGCATAATAATCATTACGCCTAAAATTATTAGGCATAAAACTTTTGCCATAATGCTTGTTGCCATAAATACTGCTAGCATAATAATAATAATATAAACGCATAATGATAAAAACACATAAATGTTCTTTGGAATAAAACTAATAAACCCTAAAAAATAATTCGAAACCGTAAATTGACATTATTTTACCTTATTGATTATTGGGCGTTCATGATGGATTTTCCACTCCTACCACAAAAAAATAAATAAACCTAACCTAACCTAACCCAGTAAACGATAATACGTCGCCACAAAAACATCGCCTAAAGATCAATTTAAAAATATTGGCTACATTCATCCAATTATGACTTAATATTTATGGCTCATGATTAATAGACGAATAAATATTATGCCTTAAAAATGTATGCAACTCCAATTTAAGCCAAAACATATTAGACTAAATGATAGTTATGCTAACCTATGCATTATGCCAAAATATTATTATGCAACAGTATTATTATGCTAAAAAAAGTTATGCGAAAACGTTATACCAGACAATATTATGCTTAAAAATTTTATGCCAACAAGAATATTACCTTTGGGCACATTACCATTTGACAGCGATGTGGAAGGGATTTTTGACGCCATATTTTAGTTTGATTTTAGTTAGTTGTAATTAGTGTAGGTTTTTTTTAAAGTATTTTTTAAATGTACATTATTGGTAGGTCCATAAATTTTGTATAAATATGTTACAAAAAAGAAAAGCAAAAAAAATATAGAAATGGACTGAGTAGTAGAGATAGCTCTTAAAAATATAATATTTAAAAAGCTACCATTTCAGATTACATTTTAATACCAAGTGGTGGAAAAAATTTGCTATTAATGCTTGGAGGTTTCACGTTTTCATCGATGAAGGACAAGCGATATTGGTACTGCTCCAAGAAGAGACTCGGTTGCCAGGCCAGAATCAAAATGGACTACGATAAAGTTACAATATTGGAAGTTTATAACGAGCATACTCATGATCCTCCTGAATATCAAATGACAGCATCTGGCAAATATGTATTTGTTAGAAAACGGGCAAAGCATCTAAGTAACCGGACATCGATAATGTAGTAACATTAGACCGGCGCGAACGTGGGCCTCGCTTGTACGTAGAGTCGCGTCGCGTGACGTGGATCTAATCTCTACAAGTCTAGTTGCCATTATAATATGTATGGAGACCGACGCGCTCAGATCGGCGTACGTGGCTCACGTGTGTGCAGTGTAGTTCACCTTAAATTGGTCTTACAGTTATCTCGATATCAAACTAATCACCAGTCAGTTGTGCGCTTAGGGGCCTTAATATGGCGTGTTAAAATGTCAAGCTTGTGAACGAGAAAGAGGGTTGGATGTATACTAATTATAATAATTTTCGCCACCCTTTACAAACACAAAACCATGTAAGTCATGATGAGTCTTAAGTCTTAAATACTTCCACTATCTAACCTGAAGTAGGTTAGAAGATGGCACATAAAATTCTCAACCTGCCAATTTGGGTGTGGATGGCTAATGGCTAGGTTGGAAGATTGGAATAAGTCAATTTTGCCGCTCTGGGCAAATGCCCGGCTTGCCCCCCCCTAGATCGGGCCCTGTATACTACAACCCATTACGTCCCACTGCTAGGCTCGGGTCTCTCCTTAATAAGGAGGATATAGCCTACTGATACCACGTTGGTTAGACGGGTATTTTTTTCTTTTTTTTTTTCGCGCTGGGAAAATCATCTAATGACATTCCCGACTCTTGTGTGGAGCGGGAGATAGTGTCAGACTTTTACTGACTAAAAACCCGCTCCTGTTCCTTCGTTGCCTTTCTTACCGGGGCTGAGCTATCTTTCGAATTAACCCTGGCCCCAGTAGGCTTCGACCTAGCTGAGCCCCTGCTGTTGCTGACAGCTCCTTGAAGCGCGCGGGATCAGTGCACGCTTTCGACGACTTGGGCTCGGTCCGGACAGTTACCGGACGGTCGGACAGCGAGCTACCCATCGCTCACAGTCCGCAAGCCCGCGCCTACGGTGGCCGGATGATGGGATGGTACAGGGTTTTATTTCAAGTTTTCCTTCTCTTTCACTGGTTGTATAGTGAATGTTTCCCGATTCGCCTCTTGCGAAATCCTGGGATGAAAAGGAGTGGTGACGTATTGTATTCTTACTCCGTCACCACAAGAAATATTATGGATGTCTAATACACCCTGTACCTAAAACATCCTTTTAACAGTTCAGTGTAGGTGGTCAAATGGATCGCGTTAAGAATCTACATACAAAGCGCGTTCGAGCAACGCACACATAGACACCGCTCACGGACACGATATCTCGGCTCAATAGCCCGGTCACACTCGTACATTTCGGACCAACGCGCTGACGTGTGTGCGATCGCCTAGCGTAGGTATAAAAAGTAAAGTACATACATGGGATTGTCTTCTGTACCTATCTATTTTGTGCTCTGTACCCCTAGCCAAGTTGCTAATCTGCAATAGTTAACGCTTGTAGAAAGCTTTAAATGTACGGGAATGACGTCGCCTCAACGCTCAGTCACGTGGTCAGAACAAAAGATTTGGCGGCAAGATCAACTCGAAGCGTTCGACGCAAGCGAAACGTTTGTAACTTGGCTAGGGGGGCTGGACTTGTGGGCCACAACGCACCGTCACGTCGTTCGCCAACCTTGATGAATTGCACGAGTGCAGAACATACTCTTAGGCGCTGCAGGAAAAATCATCCAAATTAAAATGGTTACACATAAAGAGTGCACGTGCGGGCAACGCGGGGTTGGGTATGTGACCGTAACAGAGTATTGAATTTTCTGGATGCCCATGTTTTGGGCTGCGGAAATGTTCAAGAGTTGCCGTGGCTATCAAACGCAAAGGGTAACTGAAGGAACTTAGGTGGTTTATAAGCAGTAAAAGTCTGATACACCCTCTCTCCCCACCCAGTGCGGGAGACGGCTAACTTTGTCCGTTACTTGTTGCGTCAAGTACTAGTGCCTTATTTGATTTCTTTTTGTTGTATTTGTTTTAAATGTTTCTCTAATTTTGTTTATAACTAAACTTTGTTTAAAATAAAGTCGCTCGGTTATTATGTGCGTTTATTTTTCTAACAACTAACTTTGATACGGTTTTCACTGGATGTGCGTGTACCTATTACTTTTTATAACTTAAAAAAAACGTTGTCCCACACTAGGGATTACTTTTGTATCGTAGGTGCTTTCACAAACACGTACTCATATGCACAAGACGTTTATACCTGGAACATGTGTCCGTAGGCCATACTATTATTTGTTTCATGCGGGAATCGAACTCGTGACACGCAGCGCCAAACGCGCCGTCAAATGTGTGTGTTGATAAATTTTGACACTATGAGAGGATGAGAATGCGTACGATCTGTAAGAAAAGAAATAAGGGAGCTTGTTTCATGGGAAGGATTACGCATCAGCTTGCGATGATGACTTCCTTATCAATGAAATAAAAGCATTTTTTCCGAATTTCACTTCATCAGTGACAGGTCCTCTGTGTTTCACAAACGTTAGATTCTGGCGACCCTCACCAGGTCAACGGTCCAGAAAAGGTCTTTCAACGCTGCGTCTTCTGATTCACGGTCGCTACTCCAGAACCTTTCCGCCCTATCGACATCTTCTACGAGCCAGCTACTGCCATTGAGGTAGGGCGATCCTTCAGGTTACATAACCCGGTAGCCTTGGTTCTCCTGCTGATATTTTGATTCAATTAATCAAAGAAACTCCAACCATAGCCCTCTGCATGGCTATTTGGGAAGCCTTTAAGCCTTCTGACGAGGCCCGAGGCAGGGGACCACGTTTCAGTGCCATATATGTCATCACTGGCTCACGGACTGGTCATAGAGTCATACTATAGTCCGACATACCATTGTCGTGAGACAATGGTATGTCGGATGAAAAAGTATCGCGCAGTTTCCTGAGCGCCAATTTCCAAAACTTACAGTGATTTATTTTTTTTACTCGCCATTTTGCCAGGTGTTCTGAACAGTTCGAACCAAACCACTGGCAAAATGGTGCTGTTGCATTATTCGCTATCTTTTTTTTAATTTCTATATTCGAATGCTAAGATGAGATCTAGTCAATTAGTGTCGCTGTCTTGCTCACACGCATACTAAAGATAGTGTGCTCTGGATCTGGAAAAATGAGAAAAAAAAATAACTTAAACTAGCAAAATTTTAACTGATTCTGCACAGTTCTTCAGTAGCACTAAGAAAATAGTGAAGCCGGAAAGGATTGCTAGTATTATGTACTAAAGGTTAAAGCATGGGTCCACAGGGGTGTGATCCAGCGTCCCAACAGACGCAAACTTGGTGGGAACTTGGTAAACCTTGGTAATGTAAACATTCACGGGTTGTAAACCAAGCCAACCATTGTGTTGATTGTCGGTTGGTCAGGTCACTAGATTACATCTATTGGTTAAATAGATTGAAACAAGCAAGGTCAACTCTGTTGGGACGCTGGATAAAGCATGGGCCATACGGATGAAATCCAGCGTACCAACAGAGGTTACCTAGCTTGTTGCAATCCGTGTAGACAGCAGATTTAATTTAACGATTCGACAAACCAACAATCAACACAAAGATTGGCTTGGTTTACAATCCGCATATTCCCACCAAGTGACCTCTGTTTGGACGCTGGATTACACCCGTTTGTTCCAGGCTTTACATCCGTGTGGCCCCTATTTTAAATTATATAAGTAGACATACATCAATACGACAGTATAAGCTAGATATAACAATAATAATAAAATAAGTAGACATAGTTACTAAAAATATTTCAATAATATCCATTTCAGATTACATTCTAATACCAAGTGGCCAGAAAAATAAACTGCTAATGCTTGGAGGTTTCACATTCGCGCAAAGCAGCAAACGATACTGGTACTGCTCGAAGAAGAGACTCGGCTGCAAGGCTAAAATCAAGATGGCCGTCGATGAAGTTACAATAGTAGAAGCTGTTAATGTACATGCTCATGAACCTCCACAATACCATGTGACAGAAAAAGGCGAATATGTAATGATTAGATCACGAGAAAACAATATCTAAATAAAGAACTGTATTTACCAACGTGAGATATATTTTATTCGTGAAATGAATAATGAAAAAAAATAATGAATAATGAGTTTTCTAAGATTTATGACTTATCTTCCGCTTCGTTCTCGTTTTGAATGTCGTCGTAACATAGCAGTATTTTATATAAAACAAAAAAAAATTGAATCAAGACTACTTATTACTGTCACGTACTATTGCGGTCATTTCTGCCTGATCATTTAAAAAAAAAATTCGCTTGAATCCTGTGGCTCGGCGACAAACCAAACTTTTTGAAATTTTTGTTTCGAGTGCAAGCAAAAATGAACTTAGCGGTGGTCAGTCGGAAGTGTCTTTGATAGTACCTATACATCGCACATATTCGAAGTTCTTATTATGTCTTTATCTTTATTACACATACAATTTTGACCGTGCCATGCCTCTATATATTAATATTATTAACTAATTTTGTTAAAAAATTGCACAAGATTGAAACTGACGAACAACGACAAGTAAGACAGAAGACTCGAAGAAAAGATTTCCCTAATTTTATCCAACCGAAATTAAATGTGGTTAAACACAGTACCAGGTATCAGTCAGTCTTGCTGTACAACAACTTATCCGCAGAATTTAAAACCATAAATAGTGTAAATTTATTCAAAAACAAACTCAAGGCCTACTTATTGGGGAAGGGCTATTACAGTGTTGATGAATTTCTAGAAGATAAACGGCAATAATTTTAACATTATATAAAAAAAAAAAATTGTTTTTTTGATTATCATTATTAACTTAACTTTGACATTGAAGTTTTTCTGTTGACTTGAATGATTTGGACATAATCATTTTCGACATTTATTTCTTTTGTTTCACCGCTGACATTATTGATGTTTATGTATAATTTAATTTTTGACATTATTTTTTAATTTATTATTATTATTTTTTTTATGACTGGACAGATTTTATAATGGATAATGGAATTTGGAATATTGTTCTGTTAATTCGTTTGTTATTGTGTGAATTTATTAATTCTGTTATAAATTACTACTGAATTATTATATTATTTTATTTATGTTTTCATTAAATTTATCGATTGTATCATATTTTGGATTTAATTTGGAATTTGTATCATTATTTTTTGTGACTTTGTTGATATTTTTATATGTACTTAATAGATTTTTAATTTTTGGGAATTGTTTAAATAATTTTTATAGTACATAGTTAAATATTCTATTTATTTGTTTTATGTATAGTAATTATTGACAATATTGTTATTTTATTAGGATTTTCTAGTATGTTGCATGTTTTTTTTCCCTTCAAACTATCGCGAAATTGTTTTTTTATTATTATTATTATTATTATTTTCAACACAATGTTACATTGTTATGAAATAAATGACTTATGACTATGACTTATGTTTTTTTTAGCATAAACTTCTTTTTCTAATTAACGCTTTTGAGCACTCAATATTTCTTTTACACATAATATGAAAATTTGTAATAATATAGTATTAAAACCTACCTTAGCTTTTCATTTATCGGAATCAATCAAGAAATAAGGAACCCGACCCAATTAAGTTTATAATTTTATAGCCACCCCAACTTTGCATGGGTTTTTGAAATTCTCGGCTTTTCTCTACATATTATATGCATGTATTACAAACTTGAACCCTCCTCATGAATTGCTCTATGTATTGGGGAAAACCGCATTAAAGTCTGTACATACAGACAAACGCAGAGGAAACCTTATTTTGTCGACTAGCTCAAACCCTGGGACTCAGAACATAGAAATTTTGCACAGAAGTTATGATTGTAAACAAAAAATAAGAAAGGATTTTCCAATATTCACCTCAGGGGTTTTTATGCATCACAGCTATGTGAAGCCGGAGTGGATCGCTAATATAGAATATTGTGATATCGAAAGGAGATCGCATGAGTTGTTTTTTTATATAGCTAACGGACTGGGTTGTAAAATATACTTTTAAGGATTTTGTATTTCCAGAACAGGTTTCAGAAGACAGAAGTGACTTTTGTTATGAAATATTGTATTGCGAGCAAAGAAAAATATAGTATTGTGCCGTCCCAAGTGTTTTCTTTATAGATAGATCCCAAAATGAAGCCTGCCATAAGCTGAGCTACGACAATAGTATCTAATAAAATTAAAAAGTTTAAAATTACTTAAGTAGAAATAATTACTAAAAATATTTAAATTGTTTTTCAGATTACATGCTAATACCAAGTGGCCCGAAAAAAAATACGCTGTTAATGCTTGGAGGTTTCGCATTCGTCCAAAGCAGCAAACGATACTGGCACTGCTCAAAGAAGAAGAAACTTGGCTGCAAGGCTAAAATTAAAATGGCCTTCGATGAAGTTACAATACTAAATGCTGTTAATGTGCATTCTCATGAACCTCCAAAATTTCACGTGGCAGAAAATGGCCAATATATAATTGATAGAGATTAGAGATAGATACATAATTTATTTAAATCTTATTTAAGCGACAGAAAGCAAAAAACAGAAATCACTCTGATTAATACAAACACTAAAAACCGGCCAAGTGCGAGTCGGACTCGCCCATGAAGGGTTCCGTAGCAGCAAGTAACATAATATAAAAGTTCTTGTAGTTCGTTGTAACTTTCATCGATGGTTTAATAATAGTGTATTTTTTTAGATATAAGACGTATTAAAAAAACCTACTTACTAAATCTCGTTCGAACCAATTTTCGTTGGCGGTTTGCATAGTAATGTACATCATATATTTTTTTTAGTTTCATCATTCTATTATTTTAGAAGTTAGAGGGGGACGACGACACATTTTACCACTTTGGAAGTGTCTCTCGCAGAAACTATTCAGTTTAGAAAAAATGATACTAGGAACCTCAATATCATTTTTGAAGACCTATCCATAAAAATTTTTGGGTTTCAGTTCTAAGTATGGGGACCCCCAAAATTTATTGCTTTTTTTTTCTATCTTTGTGTGAAAATCTTAATGCGGTTCACAGAATACATCTACTTACTAAGTTTCAACAGTATAGCTTTTATAGTTTCGGAAAAAAGTGGCTGTGACATACGGACGGACAGACAGACAGACATGACGAATCTATAAGGGTTCCGTTTTTTGCCATTTGGCTACGGAACCCTAAAAAGAAGAGATATACCTATCAAAAGACCATCTCACTACTTTTGACGTTTCACAAGAAAGTGTGTTGGGACCTTCACTTTTTACTCTATAGACTTTATTTGCAGATGTTATCCGTACTAATATTTTAAATCTGAAAGTTTGTATGTAAGGATGGATGCATGGATATTTTTTACTCTTTCACATATAATGTAAAGTAAAAGTTAAGTACTTAACTGTTCATACGCAAGACTTGGCTTAAAGAACTTCGTATCCAAGCCAAAAATAAAAAACATGTGAACGTAACTGTCAAGTTGTCAATGACGTTTCGTTGACGGATAAATTTTTCAACTTATAAAGACTTATAGTAAGAACGCGACCAGTTTGTACGTTGAGAAGAAAAGAAAAAAGTAGTAAAAATATTTACTAAAAGTTATACCGCGAAAACCCAAAGCTTAAATAAAGCTCCAGCTATGAAAGTAGTTAGAGTTAACGAGACATTTCCACAAGCCGAACTACGATGGCTTGAACATAGGGTAGAGCAGGGTAGGGTAAAGTTGAATAGGGTAGATTAGGGTAGAGTAGGGTAGATTAGGGTAGAGTAAGGTAGATTAGGTTAGAGTAGGGTAGAGTAGGGAGTAGCGTAGTGTAGGGTGGAGTAGGGTAGACTAAGGTAGAGAAGGGTGGTAAATTAAAAATATTTCTTTTGCAAGAAGCATATTACTGTCTCCAAGTTTATAGCTGAAAAATTTTTTGACTAAGTATTTTTATTTCATGAGCATACTTTTACTTGTAATTTTGACGTAAAATCTGAAATTTTCAAGATAGGCTTGAAGGAACGGGATGGGTTTTTTAGTCAGTAAGAGTCTGACACTATCTTCCGCTCCGCCCAAGAGCGGGGGTTGTCATAAGATGATTTTTCCCATCGAAAAAAAAAAAAAACATTCATCTTGTAATTTTGACATTCATCTTGTAATTTTGACATAAATTGTGTAATTTTGATAATCCTCTTGTAATTTTGACATAAATTGTGTAATTTTGACATTCATCTTGTAGTTTTGACAACCATACAGTTTAATCTTGGCATACCCTTGGTAATTTTGATATATATCTTTTAATTTTGACACAACTCTTAGAATAGACGGCGTTGTGTGATAGTTGTGGAATATTATTATTATTGCTCTTGCATCTTTGACATCATTTTTGACATTATTATTGTATTTGTCTGACATCACAGTTTTTTACTGGGCAAGTTACATTTTGTATGGGCAAGTCAATTAAATTTTTTGTGTGACTATTTTATAATTCTTTATATTTTTCAATATTATGTAAGACATATTTGTACGATGGCCGTGTAGGGAATTGATTTATTTAATAATTTTACTCAACATGGCATTATAGATTTTTATTTTGACATGTAATAATATTATTAGATATTATAATTTTTTAAACATTTGAATGACACACGATACGCTTTTTAATGTTTTTTTAATAATATTTGACATATTTGCATGCCATTGTCCAAGACAAACATGACGATCTATTTTGAATTGTAACATCTGTTGCGTGCTGATTATTTTGTGACGCATGTACTGTGCTCATTGAATGAATGATAAGATGAGATGATTTTATGAGATAATTGTGATGATGTTAGACTCTTAATAAATGATTGCATTACTGCTTACCATCAGGTGTGATCGCAGTCAAGCACTATTTTGTATCAATTAAATAATAATAATAATAATATGCACACTTATTTTGATTGTCAATGTAAGATAAAACTAATTCAAGACTACTTCTATTACTATAGATAAGTACGTGCATGCATATACATTTATTTTTATCCAGGTGTTCTTTACTTTCAATGTTCTTGTTATGATTTTTTAGCTTAAACTTTTTTTTCTAATTAACATTTTGAGCACTTAATATAACTTTCACACTTAGTAAGATAATTCTTAATTATATAATAATATTTTGAAACCTACCCTGGCTTTTTCATTTATTCTGACCCAATTATTTTTTATGATGTATTCAAAGATTTAGAATTGATGTTCTAAAATTCACTCCCTAAGGGCTCAAACACATAGGGCCAGGCCACAACAGTGCGTTGCGGCGTCGCATCGCAAAAATCAACGACGCCGCACAACGCATCGTGGAAATTTCCGATGCGCTGCCGCAGCGTACAAATCTGCGATGCGACAACGCTTTGCCGTTTAGTCGGTGTCCATACTTTGAACGACCTGCACGTGTTTTTTAAGCGATATGGCGCAGTACGATGTCGACCACCTGATATCTTTAATTTACGAACGTCCCGTCCTTTGGGACAAAACTATATCACAATTCAAAGACAAATTTTTAAAAACAGAAGCATGGAGGGAAGTGTGTACAAGTTTATATTCAAATTTTGAGGAGTTAAATAGTGTTGAAAAAACAAAACTCGGTAAGTACTTATAAACATTTATATTTTTGTTAACTGCCAACTAAGACCTCCAATGTTACTATTAAAATAATTACAAAATTCGTTTCTGATTATGTTAGCTCCTGTTCTACTTTCATGTGTTGTTTCGTGTAAAATTTGCAAAGAATCGTCAATAATCATTTCTACAAACGTTTGTGCGCCATCTCGATTCAATACAAAGTTGTGTAATACACAGCATGCTTTTATAATGTCTATTGTGAAATCGTAAGAAACATTAATGGGTCGATGAAATATGCGCCATTTATTTGCGAGTATGCCAAAAGCGCTCTCAACATATCGTCTGGCTCGGCTCAAACGATAATTAAAAACTCGTTTTTCTATCGATAAAAACTTCCCAGAATATGGGCGCATTATATTATTTGTCAGTGGTAATCCTTCATCCGCCACGAAGACAAAAGGAATTTCTTTTTGAAAGCCAGGTAACGGTTTTGGCGGAGGTATAGATAATTGACCTTTTTTTAATAAGTCGCTTAGATTTGAGTTCTGAAAAACAGTGGAGTCACATTCCTTACCATATGCACCTATATCGACATATATAAATTTGTAATTCGTATCAACAAGTGCTAATAGAACAATGGAATTATAATTTTTATAATTGAAAAATAGGGATCCACTGTGATCCGGGCTCAATATACGAATGTGTTTTCCATCTAGCGCTCCTATACAATTAGGAAAGTTGGTCTTTTTTTTCATACTCTTGAGCAATTTGTTCCATCAGCTCTGTTGTAATTTTTGGTAATTCCAACCTTTTAAGAATGTTCCATACAATACGACAAACAAATTTTATTATTCCTGTTATTGTAGATTTTCCACGATAATATGTGAAATGCATATCTTTAAAAGTATTTCCCGTCGCCAGGTACCTGAAAGAAAACAAAATAAATCATTATTCGTCATATTTTTTTAGGTAACGATGTCATAAAGAAATGGAGAGGAATCAAGGATAATTTTACAAAATACGAAAAAAAATTAAACGAGCAATGTAAATCCGGAGCTGGGGCCAAAAAAATTAAACAATATCATCTATACGACCAGCTCCTATTTCTGAAAAAGAATTCTCAAAATAAAACAACATCAAGTCTTGACGATGAAGAAATAAGACCAAGCACCTCAACCCAACAAAGCCAGCAACCTGTCATGCCACGTTACCAGCCTGCATCGCGAAAAAGAAAAATTGACGAAGACGAATTTGAGAAGAATATTATAGCTGCTTTAAAAACACCTGAAAGTAGACATTTATCTTTTTTTAAAGGAATTTTGCCATCATTGGAAAAATTGAATGATAATCAAACAATAATTTTCCAAAGTCGTGTCCTACAGATATTAAGTGATTTACACCAACCATCATACTATCCCAGCCACTATCAAACTTCACAAACATCCGTCCAAGCAAACTATCAAACATCTCAAACAACTGTTCAGACTGGCTATCAAACAGCTCAAATGTCTATGCAGAGTGGCTACCAATCAGCTCAAATGCCTATGCAGAGTGGCTATCAAACATCCATTCAACGCAGTGCCTTCCAAAGCGGATGCGAAACATCACCGGCACCTATGCAATCGTCTCCACAAACGCCAAGGAATGATGATGTAAATGAGCCAGAACAAATTGATTTCGATGAGGAACTAACAAATTTGACGAATGACACACAATCGGAATACGAGTTTTGAATAACACTAAATTATGAAAATGATTAAACAGTATGATTATAGTAAAAATAGTTTATTTTTTTCTTACCTTACAGTTAATCCCAGCATCTCCAGAGGTTCGATGGGTTTTCTAAATATGTATTTCTTTTGTAAATGAGGCTTTATCAAACTAAGAAGTTCTTCAAAACTTACTACACTCATCCTAAAGTAATCGAAAAATTTAACCTCGTCCACTTTTAGCGCCTCATATTTCCTTTTGAAGTGGTTTCCATCTTTATTCATAATTGTCAGTAATGGGTGCACCCAGTACTTTCTTTTCTGTTTCTTTTTCTTAATACGCCTTAACGCAAGCAGAAGTAGAACACGCGCAGTGCGGTCCATGTCTCACTAGAAACTGAACTGACGGTTAGCGTCTTGTCGTACGATGTCGTATCCGATGAAATTTTTGCGTTGCGACATCGCATCGCATAGCTGTGCAATGTTGTTTTTGCGATGCGACGCCGCAACGCACTGTTGTGGCCTGGCCCATAAACACGTTACGACGACGCAACGTCCCACGGCATGGCATCGTGACATGGAATTATACGACACGGTGCAGTGACGTGGACTTCCACGTCGAGCAACGTAAATAATCACGTCACGACAACGCAACGTGCTACGTTGAACGACGTCGTATTGACGGTGGAGCATTTGTAGAATTGCCGTAGTTAGTTTTGAGAAATAGACTACACTAGACGTGTTCTCCTCCTGCTAATATTAAGAAGACGGATAAAGAAGAAACAGATACAAAGAAAATACTGGATCCATCCGTATCTTTCAGTCATGAATAACGGGAGTCACTCCGAGAAGAAGTGTAGTGAGTGCACCATGAGATTTTACGTCACGATGACGTGCCGTGCAACGTGGCAGTTTGACGTGATTATTTACGTTGCTCGACGCCGATTTCCAAGTCACGGCACCAAGACATGGACTTCTATGTCACGTTGCCGTGCCGTGGCACGTTGCGTTGCCGTAACGTGTTTATGTGTTTGAGCTAAAGGGTTGAATCATGGGTCCAAAGTTTGTTTGGAGAAATCTACTTTCACGCGGGTGAATTGTTTTCGTTTAACGGTAAGTAAATATACTCGTAGTTAGTCACTGACTTTCTGGATAATGACCTGTCAAAAACAAAACATGTAATGTCATTAAATAAATATTATTAATTTTATTTTATCTGTGTATCATTTTGTACTGCTGCGTAACTGCGTACCTTCATATGGCGCTTCGTGTTTGTAAATCTTTTGTAACGGAAATCTAAGCAGGTACTGTTAACACACTCGATTACTCATAATTTCTTGTCTGTAATTAGAGATTAGTACAGCGCAAATTATTGTGATAATTATTTAAATTTTGACTGTATTGAAATAATATTTTATAAAATTATTATTTTTTTGTTCTCCTTGCCCTTATTGGTATAAGTTTAATAATTTGACAGCTTTTATATCGACGGGTCCTACGTTTACTGGTGTAACCCGCAAAACAGCAAAATACGTTTTTTGCACAAGTTGCATCAAGTAATTTCAAAGATACAAACTTGTAAACTAATATATAAGTGACATTATTTTTAGCCACACGACCATTTACACTGATGTAAGTCACTTGCACCGGTGTAGGTAGTCGCGTACGACGCGACACTTCAACACTTACACAAGTGTTATTCACTCTAGTATGCGCGCGGCGACGGAGTCGGGAGCACGTTAAACACTGGTATATTCATTTGTTAAAAACTATTCAGATTTTGTTTGTCTTGAGTAAGTAGAGGTAAGAAGTCACAACAATGAAGCGCTCACGAGGTCAATTAATGATAGATTTATTAGAAAATAAGTATAGAGAAATAAATACTCCAGAAAATTACGTAGGTAAGTATTAAATAACTTTTTAAATAGTATAATGATATACTTTGTATTGTTTAATCAGATATAAAATTTTAAAAAAATAACGTGTTATTTATTTGTATTTTCACTTGTACCAGTATACAAGGTTCATAGTGGTTGCTCGCGTACTTTGTATACTTAGTGGTTTTATTAAATTTTAACGATTATTTGTAAATATATTTAAAAATGAATTAACACATTAATTTTGACTTATTTTAGGTCGGCCGACAGTACCATTACGTGAAATACGTGAAGAATTAGCCCAAACTTTGAAAATGTGCAACGGGACCAAGGAACTGACCGATTTTAATGAAAAAAATAGTTTCACAAATGAAAGTCTCGATATAGATACATCTTTAAGTAGCCCCGCAAGTGTGCAAAGAAAACCCTCAAAAAAGAAAGATAAGGACAGAATGCGAGAGAGGTTCCAAAATATGTGGTGTGATGAAAGACGCAAGTTCAATTTAAACAGGGGATTAGAATACATGAGTCGAACGGGGAAGCTACATCAGAAGAAAAAAATAAAAAGCTCTTGTAAATGCCCCAAAAAATGTTTTGAAAAAATTGAAGAAACTGCAAGATGCACAATATTTAGAAACTTTTGGAAAATAGGAGATCATACTCGACAGTGGGACTTCATTGCCAAGTATGTTTCCAAATTGGACAAGAAACAAGTTGTTACTGAAAATTCCCAAAGAAATTGTACTCTACGATATTCATTACCAGTAACAGGAAATAGTGGGAGCATTGAAAAGGCTTATGTTTGTAAAGTCATGTTCTTAAACACCTTATCTATAAGTTATAATTTCGTGAAAACGGCGTTGGACAAGTTTGAAAAAGGTTTCGGTGTGATAGAAAAGGATTGTAGGGGAAAACATTCAAATCATCGAAAGTGTTTGCTCCCACGTAAAAGTCAAAGTCAAAGTCAAATCATTTATTTCAAATAGACCATTTACAGGCACTTTTGAATAGTCAAATGTCGGTCAGTCCAAGAAAAGTGAAGCTAAATTGCACAAAGATGTTTCAACCCCTTGAGTCTCACTATTCAAAAAAGGAAACAAGTAAGGTATATTTAGATGGATTATTGACTTTTTCAGAAGAATGGTGTGATTAAGAAGCAATGGCCGTAAATTGCCAAGTTGAAACATTAAGACAATATAGAGACATTATTAATAAAAACTTTAATCTCTCTTTCCACATTCCTAAAAAGGACAAGTGCTAATTTTGTCACGCATTTGAAAACTTAGAAAATCCTACAGATGACCAAATATCAATCACACAATCAGCATTTGGCCGAAAAGCAATTAAAAGAGATGAATAAACAGTTGGCTAAGAAAGATAAAACTGCAGTTGCTGTTACTTTTGACTTGCAAAAAACTCAAAATTCACCACATGGAAACGTTAGTACTTTTTATTTCAAAAGAAAATTACATTTTCACAATTTTACTTCATTTGATATGGCTGATCTGCAGGGTTATTGTTATTGTTGGGACGAACAAACTGCTAAAACCGGTGCCAATGAAATAGCCAGCTGTATTTTCGATTTTATTGGTATGAAGGTGGAGCCAGATCGAAATACGATCATATTCCTTATGTATATGTATTGCGCTTGGCAATTCAACGTGAACATAACCCATAGATTTCTTATTGTTGGTCATACTTGTGATTACTTTTAATTGTGATTATTATGTAACTGGAGCAATGTACTTCCTTACCTGGAGACGGGCGTTGATAACCGCGACACAGTTTTTTACTACTGCGGTTATCATCGTTTCAATTTGATTATGTTCTGTATGTGTTTCTTGTTCCAAATAAAGAAATTTATTATTATTATACTCAAAATGTGAGTGACAGCAATTCACTCAGTAATTTTTATTTGTAAGTTGTCTTTTCCAACATGTTGTTTCTCTTTTTTATTGGGTTTTCTATACCGTTATCTACTATGATTATTGTTACGATAAATAACAATGTGACATTTTGCCAATGTTTGAAACACAGACTGATTAGGAAGTATTAATGAAAATATAAATAAACAATCAATATAATTAATGTAAGTTCCTTCTTAAGTTAAGAAGATATTTTTTTTTAGTTTTATTATTTTTAAGATGGCAAGGCAATTGATTTTATTTTTCATTAAGAGTGCCATAATATATTAACAACAAAATAATAACACCTATTAAGAATATGTCTGGAAAAGTAATTTATTTGAAATAAACTTTTATTTTGTATTTTTAATCCTTTAATTTCATTTCCTGCCACACCCATTCAAATATTTAAGGTTAATAACAATGCAGAAAACTGTTGTAAGTGTTTAAAAGTCGATAAAAGAAGATGTTATATATTATAACCTCATATTAATCAATAGATTGGAAATAGCATATTAAAATTTTCCCTTATTCTATGTATAATCAAGTACACTATATACTGGTATATGTAGCCACTTGTAACTATCAGTTATAGGTTCTACCATAGTAAAGAAAACAAGCTATATCAATGCAAGAGATGTTATTTCCAGAGTATAAAAAAATTAGTAAAACCAATAATGCAGTCTTTTTCCTTAGAATTTTCAAATATAACATATCAAAATTTTAAGTATTTACATTGATTTATGACAAAATTACAAGCTTTAGAACCTTTAAACCGCTCTCCTGAACAGTTGTGTTTTTGCACTTGTACTAGTTTACGTAGGACCCGACGATATAATATTGTATTTAAATAATAAACATATCATACTATCATGTTTATTTATTCGAGATAAATTCTCGATACTGCTTCATTTATTACACGAATAGTAATTAATAATTTCATTCGATAAATGTTGAAAATCATTCGCTTAAATAAATATCAATACGTAGCAATCTATAAAGTGTCTGTATAATTCAGAATCTTTCTGTTTTAGGGTTAAAAGAGATGACATTGGTCAACGGCAAGACTCTGGTTATGTATCAAAACTACACTTTTTCCTACTGTGATAAATCAAAACGGTATCTGAGGTGCTCAGCGCGGCTCTCCGGGTGTACATCTAAACTGAGATTAAACAAATTAGGACATGTAGTGTATACTGGCACAGGCCATAATCACGCAGCTCCAACGTATCTGCAAATAGAAAGTGGCATATATGTTAAAATTTAAAAAGGGTATCTGCTAACCTGTCTCTAAGGGCTATATTTCAGCGAGACACCATGGCGGCGCGACCAGTCGCCGCTACCAACAAAATGTATACAGCTCTATAGAGACTTACTCACCTGATGTCCGTTTGGTTGCGCAACCAATTTGGTGGCGCGACCAGCTTGGACGTTTGACGAGTCTGGTGTCTAGTTTGATAGCTTAGGGCTATATTTCACCGGGACACCATGGTGGCTCGACGAGTTGCGCAACCAAACGGACACCAGATGAGTACTTCTCTATAGAGCTGTATACGTTTTGTTGGTAGCGGCGACTGGTCGCGCCGCCATGGTGTCTCTGTGAAATATAGCCCTTACTAATGTTGTATAGCTTCATCCCTTTAACAGATGACGATGAGAGCACGTTAGCCGTGCTGATCACGTTTAAAGGTTAAACTTGGCTAGAATTCGCACAAGACAGAGAGATATGCAAGGAGAAAGAGAACGCCTAGGTCCAGCCATAGGACACAAATTAGTCAAATAAAAAAAATTGTTTTTAGCTTTTTCTATTCGATCTCAATGTATATTTTACTTAAAGAATACACTATTGTACTATACTAGCTTAGAAAAAAAAACAATGAATTTAGTACGGTCTTTTTACTTATTATCTAATTTAATAGTGCATTGTGAATTAATTTATTATACTAAATATAAAATTTTCAGTAAAGTTGATGTGCAAATTATTCTGATGTTTTTATTGACAGGCCTGTTGGTGTAGTGGTTTGTGACCCTGACTGCTATGCCGGAGGTCGTCGGTTCGATTCCCACCCAGGACAAATGTTTGTGTGCTGAGCACGATCATCTGTTCTGTGTCTGGGTGTAATTTATCTATAATATGTATGTATTTAGAAATATATAAGTATGTTTATCAGTTGTCTAGTACCCATAACACAAGCTCTGCTTAGCTTGGGACTAGACGGCGCTATATGATAGTTGTGGAATATTATATTACGAGTATATTATATTATTATTACCTTCTTTCAATGTTTTTTGGTTGATTGAGAAATTACACGTAATTTCGCATACACGTACATCAAATAGGGTTTTACTTCAGAAAACTTTGAATTTACGAGTAGATATTTCGTCCTTATATCCTTTTTTTATCTACTGCTATTTCAGTGTTCACGCTCTTATAACGGTCTTGTCTTTGAGGATTCTAGATCCTCGTTTAAGTCAAAATATGCGCCATAAACGGAGCATCGTCATCATCATTTCAGCCGATAGACGTTCACTGTTGGACACAAGCCTCCTCCAAGCGTCGCCACCACGACCGATCCCGCTCTTATCCACCGCATTCACGCGACTCTCACCAAGTCGTCCGTCTACCTTGTGGGAAGCCTTTCAACGCTGCGTTTTCCGGTGCGACCCATCGACCATCCGTTCTACGACAATTTGCCATGCCCACTGCCACTTTAATTTGGCGATTCTTCAAACGGAGCATAAACGGCCTTATCTTTAGATTGCGTTGACTTAGAAGTTTGATTTTTTCACTGCTCTAAGGGGTAACAGATCAGCCCGAGCCGGAGAGCCAGCTGCTGACGCTGGTGCGGCAGGAACTGGCTGCTCTCCAGCAACAGCTGCAGCAGCAGCAGCAGCAGTTCCAGCTGCGCATCCAGCAGCAGCTGTCCCTGCTGGAGGGCATCGTGCTGCGCCCTCCGCTAGCGGCCTCTGGCCAGCAGCGAAAGGCGCCGTCTTACGCCGCCGCCGCGGCTGCGGCTTCTGTGCCCAAGGCGGGTCCATCGGGGCTAGCAGGGCGCGGGGCCGCGGCATCGGAGCCCGCGAGGCCGCCCCCGACGGCCAGGCAGCAACGGCGGCAAAAGGGAGTGGCGACGCCTGCTGCTGCTAAACCGGCGGGACCTCCTGCCGCGGCGGCGACTAGGCCCCGCCCGCCACCTCCTCCACCTGAGGAACCCGGCGGCGCTTGGACGGTCGTCGGCGCCGCGAAGAAGGCGGGCAAGGCGGCCAGAGCGGCCAAAAAGCGCGCGAGGCGGAAGGACAGGAGGAAGCGAGCCATGGCGGCGAGACTTCGCGCCCCGAATTCCGAGGCTGTAGTTATTACGCTGCAGCCTGAGGCGGAAAAGAAGGGCGTGACGTACGACGACGTCATGGAGAAGGCGAAGCAGGCGGTGTTGCCCCACCTTGGCGAGCTTGGAGCCGCTGGGGGCTTCCGCATGAGGCGTACGCTCACGGGAGCCCGAATCCTGGAGGTTCCCGGTGCGGCCAGCAGCCCTGCAGCGGATGCCCTGGCCGCAAGGATCAGGGCGTCCCTCAACGCGGAAGAGGCCTGAGTGTCCAGGCCCACAAAATGCATTGATATGCGTATCATGGGCTTGGACGACTCCGTCAAGGTGGACGAGGTGGTGGCCGCCATCGTCAGGGCGGGCGGGTGCACGACCGATCAGGTCCGGGCGGGCACCATCCGCCCTGACGGCACGGGCATGCGAGCGGTAACAGTAAGCTGCCCCGTGGCGGCGGCCAAGACCATCACCGGGGAGGGCCGACGGCTGTTGGTGGGCTGGGTCTCCGCGCAGGTGAAACTGCTGGAGCCCAGACCTCTGCGGTGCTTCCGGTGCCAAGTGGGGCACCACGTTGGTGCCCACTGCGCCGCGGAGGTGGACCGCAGTGACCGCTGCCACCAGTGTCTGGCCAGCCCGGTCACAAGGCTGCAGAATGCCGTGCTCCGCCGCACTGTTACGCATGTGCGGCGGCAGGCAAGCCGGCCAACCACCGGGCTGGGGGCAGGTCCTGCGACCCCCCCGCCAAGGACAAGGGCAAGGCCCGTAAGCCCATCCCCGCCGACGTCCTCGCCGCCGCGGCCACCTCCTTGGCCGCCGCCGCTATCGCCGCCGCACCCGCCGCTCTCGCCGCCGCACCCGCCGCATTCGCCGCCGCACCCGCCGCGGCAGTGCCCCCTAGAAGGGCTCGGGAGGAGACGATGGACTGCCAATAACGGCCCCATTCTGTCTCCTCCAGGCGAATATCAACCACTGCGCCCCCGCTCAGGATCTGTTGCTCCAGAGCATGGCGCAGTGGTCGATAAATGTCGCCGTCGTCTCCGAGCCGTACTACGTCCATCCTCGTGGAGACTGGGTTCAGGACCTAGACGGCTCGGTGACGTTAATCTCGTCGGCCGCCGCCGGTACCCCGCCCCTCGAGGCTGTTGCGAGGGGACGGGGCTGCGTGGCAGCACGGTTCGGGGACATTGCAGTGGTAGGCGTCTACCTGTCCCCGAGCAGATCTCTCGACGAACTCCAGGTCTCCCTTATGGAGCTAAATGTCGTCGTCGCTGGGTTTGGTACCCTTCCCGTGGTCGTTTGCGGGGACTTCAACGCCTGGAATACGGCTTGGGGTTCCCGGTACACGAACCCGCGGGGTCAGATGGTGGAGGACTGGGCTTTGGAGCTGGGCCTGGTCGTCCTGAACCGGGGCTCTGTCCCCACGTTGGCGCGGATGCGGGGTGAATCAGTGGTGGACATCTCGTTCGCCAGCCCCGCTCTGTTGCCGCGTGTCGTCGACTGGCGCGTTATGGAGGAGGTGGAGACGTACTCCGACCACCGGTACATCCGGTTGGACGTCTCCGCCGAAACCTCGGCCGCGCCGGTCCGACAGAGCCCTTGCGGTCCGCGGTGGGCGCTTAAGCAGATGGACCGGGAGCTCCTCCTGGAAGCCGCGACGGTACAGGCCTGGGTGCAAGCACCGGACAGGCCTGTCGACATAGACGTCGAGGCGGAGTGGTTCCGGGAGGCCATGTCGCAAATCTGCGACGCGGCAATGCCCCGAGTCCGTCCAGGGCGAGCTAAGCGCCAGGTGTGCTGGTGGTCGCCGGAGATTGCTGCACTGCGCAACGCATGCAGTCACGCGCGGCGCCGGTACGCCAGACACTGCAGGCGCCGCATCCGCCCGCCGGATGCGGAGGCCAGAGAGGCGGAGCTGTATGAGGGATACAGAGCGGCAAAACGCACCCTCCGAACGGAGATCAAGCGGGCCAAACTGGAGGCCCGCAACGTGTGGCTGGGGTCTCTGAACGCGGACCCATGGGGGCGCCCGTACAATATGGTACGGGAAAAGCTCCGTCCCTGGGCTCCCCCACTGACTCAGAGTCTCCGGCCCCAGATCGTAGAGGGTGCGGTGAACGCTCTGTTCCCTGCGCGGGGGGAACACTCCCCCCCGCCCATGGCTCCGCCTCCACCGCCAGCGGTGTCTGACGCGGACCGCAACAGCGACGACGACGACAATGCTCCAGAGGTGACCGAGGTAGAGATGAGAGTGGCGGTGCGAAGGCTGAGTGCCAAAAACACCGCCCCAGGACCCGACGGCTTGCCTGGAAAGGCCTGGGTCCTGGCCATGGAGGCTCTCGGGCCTCGACTGAGAGGGCTCTTCAGCGCATGTATGGAGAGGGGCCAGTTCCCATTTTGCTGGAAGACGGGGAAACTGGTCCTCATAGCGAAGCCAGGGCGCCCTGCGGACTCTCCGTCCGCGTACCGGCCCATTGTGCTGCTCGACGAGGTGGGCAAGCTCTTTGAGAGAGTCATTGCAAACCGCCTCGTCGGGCGCCTAACACGGGTGGGGCCGGACCTTTCGGACGGACAGTTCGGCTTTCGCAGGATGCGCTCTACGGTGGACGCCATCATGCGCGTGCGAGCCCTTACGACGGGGGATGCGGTGTCCCGGGGCAGGTGTGTCGTGGCAGTGTCCTTGGACATTGCCAACGCCTTCAACTCCCTGCCCTGGAGTACGATCCGGAGGGCACTCCGGTACCACCGGGTGCCCGAATACCTCTGTCGAGTGGTCGAGGCCTATCTGTCGGATAGATTTATAGTCTACCCCGGTCACCAGGGAGACTGGAAACGTCGAGAGATGTCGTGCGGTGTTTCGCAGGGGTCGGTACTAGGGCCACCCTTGTGGAACATCGGGTACGACTACGTGCTGCGCGGCGACTTCCCTGACGGGGTCAGCGTGGTTTGCTACGCAGACGACACGCTGGTCCTAGCGCAGGGAGAGTCGTACCAGGCGGCGGTCGCTCTAGCGACACGCGGGGTTGCGATGGTCGTTGATCGGATCCAGGAGTTGGGACTCGAGGTGGCGCTTCACAAATCCGAGGCGATGTGTTTCCACGGTCGCCAGTCTCGGAACGCGCCGCCATTGAGTTCCCAACTAACGGTAGGAGGAGTTCACATCGGTGTCGGGTCGACGATGAAGTACCTGGGACTCGTCCTCGACAGCCGGTGGAATTTCGTGGAGCATTTCCGACGTCTGGCTCCCAAACTCAACCGGGCTGGGGCTGCGCTCAAGCGGCTCCTGCCCAACCTTGGGGGTCCAGACGCCTCCTGCCGGAGGCTCTACGCGGGGATCGTTCGGTCCATGGCCCTCTACGGGGCGCCGGTGTGGGCGCCGTCGCTGAAAAAGCAACCGGCGGCCATACTGAACGCCTGCCAGAGGGTCATGGCGATAAGGATGGTGCGGGGATACTGCACGATCTCCCGCGAAGCGGCGAGCCTTCTGGCTGGCCTACCACCGTGGGATCTGGAGGCAACAGTCCTTGCACACATGCACGATATGCGCGTGGAGATGCAACGCCGGGGTGAAAGTCCGCTGCCGCGACAGGTCACGGCATGGCGGACAGAGCTCCGGCGGGATCTCATGGTGAAATGGCGTCAGCGACTATCGCAACCCAGTGCTGGGCACGCCACAATTATGGCGGTAAGTCCCCTCTTTGAGGCGTGGCTGGAAAGACCTCACGGCGTCCTTACCTTCCGCATGACACAGGTACTCACCGGACATGGTTCGTTCGGGAGATTCCTGCACTCGATTCATGCGGAGGTGACGCCCGGGTGTCGCCACTGTGCGGAACGCCCGGAGGACACGGTGGAGCACACAGTCGAGGTGTGCCCTGCTTGGGCGGAGCATCGCCGTGCCCTCGTGGGGGCGATCGGCGGCGGAGACCTCTCGCGCCGGGCCTTGGTTGAGGCCATGGTCCGGAGCGAGGAAGAGTGGCAGGCGGTCGCCGACTTCTGCGAAGCAGTAATGCTCGCAAAGGAGGAGGCCGAACGCATCAGGCAACGGCGTTATCGCCGCCGCCGTCGCCGGGATTCTGATCCCGATTTCCGGCCAACGTAGACGCGGGCTTGCGGACAGTGAGCAATGGGTAGCTCACTGTCCGGCCGTCCGGTAACTGTCCGGACCAAGCCCAAGTCGTCGACGGCGCGCACTGTTCCCGCGCGCCTCAAGGAGTTGTCAGCAACAGCAGGGACCCAGCCGGGTCGAAGCCTACTGGGGCCAGGGTTATCCGAAAGGGCGCTCGAGCCCCGGTATGAAGGCTAGAAGGAACGGGGTGGGTCTTTTAGTCAGTAAGAGTCTGACACTATCTCCCGCTCCGCCCAAGGGCGGGGGATGTCAATGCATGATTTTTTCCCACCATAAAAAAAAAAAAAAAAAAAAAAAGGGGTAACAGATCTGAATATATAGGTATTAAGCTGAAAGTCTACAACAATAACAACAAGGTCAACAACCACCCTCCTTGTCTGACAACAAGGTGATCCCATTAGGGTTTCGTTTTTCGTTCTTCTGTAGCTTAACTATCTACATTCGTACTCCAAACTTTAGTTTTTCAAAAATCAATATTTTAGGTACCAATAGCACGAAGATGGTTAAGCTGGTTGGTGAAGTTGGTTGGATAAATTCACCCTTGGTGAACCTGTAACAGGTACGTAGATTTACACCTGACATGCACCTGGTTAACAAGCATAATTGTTTGTTTTTCTAATTTCATAACCACGTTTCAGATTACTACGGTCCATTGCCACGAAGACGCAAAACAGATCTAGATAACTTGCATCAATCAAATAAGTTGACTTCGTCGACATCGGCAGTAGTACCTCTCCATCAGGATCGATTTAAAAGTTATACATCTATTCGGACTGAAGAAGAAGAAGAAGAAGAATATGGACTTGAACGGGACAGAGTTGATAGGTACCTAAATGTTTTTAAGAAACGTATACAACATCATTTTAGTATATATACGAAACCTGAATAAGTATAGTTTTTTTAGAATCAGTAACTGAATCGATTCTAATGATTTTCACACCAGGTTACATTCTTTCCCAAAAATTTTTAAAAAAGGTCACAAGTTGGACACCACCTATACTAAGTACAAAACAGTTCACGGCAGGTCACGCCGGGCATTAGGAGCCAGCGCACAGCTAGATGCGGAAGCAAAACATTTCCTCGGTCACCCGGGTGGCCCGGTGACCATGTATTTATGTCGCCAACCAGGTAGCATAACTGGCTTATAACTTTGTGATTTTTCATAATACAGTTTTGAAATTTTGTACATAGATTGTTTACATAAATTTTTATGTAAACAATCTATGTACACAATTTGCACCACCTACAACAACCCAACACCACCATATTTGCAACACCTGACTAGTATTTACTAGTCAGGTGTTTCAGGTTTCACATAATACTAAGATAAATCCTGTATTGACTTTAAAAGAGAATTTGACCTCTAGAGTTTGTTTCGGTGTATATTAGTCAAATCATGTTAGCCATAGAAATAAGTATTTGAGATAATTTAATGAGGAAATAGTCTAAGATCCGATTAAGAACGACCTTCACCGGTCTGTTTAATGGATGAAACGTATTTTATTATAAATTTAGTGTATTAAATAATATAACGCGGGTAGGTTGCCTAAGAAATTCCTGGCCAGACTATTATTAAATAAAAATTGAAAATTTATTTTATTTTTAGAAAAATGCGCAACCGTTATCCATACCAGATTTTTTTGTAGACAACACTATTACATCGTATTCGTAATGAAACAGCGTTTATTTCGATATAGAATTTGTTGTATATAAAAAAAATACACCTGTTTATGCATACCTGTTTATACCTGGCAACCCATAGCTATGCCAGGAAACAAATAGGCAACCCAACATTTTTATGTTCTAAAGGCTTCACTCTTTCGGTTAGTATTAAATTTATTCGTTAAACACACCGGAGAATTTTTCAAAAAAAAAAAATTGTTTGGCCAGGAATTTCTCTGGCAACCCACCCGCGTTATATTATTTAATATACTAAATTTATCATAAAATACGTTTCATCCATTAAACAAACCGGTAAAGGTCTTTCTTAAACGTATCCTCTACTAAAAGAATCACACAGATTTGAGGTGACCAGTCCAGTCAGTGCAAGTATTTGTCAGTATTCGTGTAGCTCATCTCACGACCTAAGACGGACCAGTAGCCCTATTCACGTAATGAAAACCGTAACGATATCGTAGCAATTTAGTCGTTTAGACCATTTCCGTATTCACATCCATCAATCGAATTTGGACGACACCAATTTTAAAGTCGTTTGCAATTCGTCGAATTAAAAAAAATCTGTATTACATTTTCCTGGTAGAATTCTTATTAATGTAACTGGAAATAAGTCGATAGATCGTGAATACCGCTTTTGGATAGGAGTTCGATCAAACGACTATAAAACTTCAACGATATTTGGCTTGTTTGATTTTATGTGAATCAGGCTGCTGATCCGATGGCGGACTTATTTTGTGTGCGATGACCTGAAAACTGTATTTACTGTATATTATATCCACTATCATTAAACACAATTTGTTTTCAGATTACAGCTTGAGAGACAAAAGAAGACAACCTACGTAGATGAAACTTTCTTCCTGTTTATTTATATTCTTGTAGTCTATTTCCTGTATTCAGTTATTGTTTGGTTCATCAAATTGTAATGATAGGGACAAGTGTGCAAATGTGGTTTGTATAATTATTTAAAAAAGATCGAACCGCGGAAAACCTAAGACTAACTAAGCTGTACTGCTAAGTCAAAACTAATCTGTGATTTTACTAGTACGTCTCTAAACTTTTGTGTACCTATACAATAAGAGTTAAAATAAATAATAATAACTATTGTATTATTAAAGGTACAACTACATTGGGCATACGTGAGCCACGTACGCCGATCTGGACGCGTCGGTCTCCATACATTTTATATGGCAACTAGACTTGTAGAGCTACATTAGATCCACGCCACGCGACGCGACTGATGTACGTACAAATCAGGCGTGACCCACGTGTGCGTCGGTCTGATGTAGTTCCCGCTTAAAAATAATATAAAGTATGGCGTCAAAAAACTCCTCCGCATACGATTACCACCACGGATCTTGAGCGCTGGCTTCAAGTTGCGCAGAAGTCAAATATTCGGTCTCTTTAGTGGTGCGAAGTGAGACGCGGAGGCGGGGAGTGTCAGTGATTGGCTCGCCGCGCCATCGTGTCATAGACGTCACTCCTGATTCGTTCCCTGCGTTGCTGCATGTATCTAACAACGAAGACGATTGGCTCGCCAATGTATGGAAAGCGCATAGCGATCCCTACTCTGACGCCGAGTGCTCAAGATCCGTTTCGGTAATTGTACTTAAGATTACCTACTTTTAGGTTTTTTTTTTATTTGGTGTAAATATATAGACATATATTTATAATGATAGTAAAGTGATTTTTTGTATTATTTACAGTTTTTAAATTGTATCTATAAATTGTGTAATTGTATGATTGCAAATTAAATTGTCTCATTTTTCAATATTCTCCCGATAATTGCCATACGATACGTACGGATCTCTAAAAAATGGCATTGATATTACAAATGTATAGTCAAACTACTTATTTATAAAATTACTTTAAAGCATTTTTTAACATTTAAACATGTGTTAGACTAGTTTATCGATGATAATATGATAATAATCTACAATAAATGAATTTCGTAAAAACTTTTTTTTTCTTTATCTGCAATCAATCTGTTGATTAGAAGCATGTAGGTAGATGGTTATTGGTGATTGGGGTCTTTCTCTTGTAATGTAAAAACAAGATTTCTAACTAAGCTTGATCACCTCATATTTTTTTTCAGATTACCAATTAGTGCCAGCTAGAAAACACAAAATACTGCTGTATAAAGGTTTTTCCTATAATATACTAAATAACAAGTCAGGACGTACGGCTGGACCCTGGAGCTGTTCTCAGAGAAGGCACGGTTGTAAGGCAAAAGTGAAACTTGATAAGAAAGGAGTTTTGACCGTCGTGAACGTGGACCACGATCATGAACGTCCTCATTACCGAATCTCAGAGGCTGGGAAATATGTCTTTAATGGAAATCGAATGTGGGTTAAAACCGATAAAAACTAACCCCTGGTTTTTACAAAATCCTAAGGCCCCTTGCCCACGACGACATTTTGCAGCGAAGCTGTCGCGCGCTTACAAAACGCGCGTTAGTCACTTTTGCAAGTGCTGAAAAATGACAACGGGCTTCACAATCGCAACTGTATCGATGCGAACGCTTTACAGCATCGCTACAGCCGTCGCCGTGGGCGAGCGGCCTAGGCTCACGGTCCACGGACGCCTAGCTTCTTGACGCATATTCGTCATTATACGCTTGATGTACGCCTGCGAGAAGCTTACATATACTATGGCCTAATGTCTATGGGTGCGTAGCTTCAGACGCGACACGACGATACGAATACGACTGCTCTATTGTCGACAGTTTCATAGTTTTGTATGTAAACTTCACGCAAGCGTACAGCAAGCGTATAATGACGAATATGCGTCTATGAAGCTATCCGTTTAAGGGGCCGGCGACGGATGAATTTCCATACAAACTTAATACCACGTTCATTTGCAGTTGGAGCATATTTCTAACATATTATGATGATATTCGGTTGTAGACAATATTTATCTAGGTTCCTACGTCTTTCTTTAAAAAAAAAAACAAAAAGAAATTTAAGCGAATTGTATTTCGCACTTTTTTAAAGCGTAAATGGCAAAACATGCCATTTGGCTTTTTCTGTATTAAAAATAATAATATTCCTAATATTCTCGACGTAGGAACCTAGATAAATATTGTCTATAACCGAATATCATCACAATATGTTGGAAATATGCTCCAACTGCAAATGAGCGTGGTTTTACGTTTGTATGGAAATTCATCCGTCGCCGGCCCCTTAATGCCAGCCATACACGGTCAAACCTGTAGTCCAATTGGTATGACGCTACATGTTTGATCAAACAGATTTGAACATGTGTGGGAGTGGATTGGTATGACCAACATGATTGACGGCACAATCGAATTTCAATTCTTTTGGTTTGACCGTGTATGGCTGGCATAAGTGTCAAACTTTTGCATTAGAGTTTGACAAGTTTTTATGTTCAAAATCTCAATTCAGAAATGGGTATAGTGATAATGTTGTTTAAGCTTAACTTTATAATTTGTTTGTGCCTTTATAGCGTGTATTGGTTGCTTATTTGTCAAACGTGCACCTGTACAGTAAACAATCTTTGATTTTTTAATCCCCGTCGTATAAATTTGGTAGCTATATGTATGTCTGTCTTTGCACTATAGCTCTTAAACGGGTGAACCGGTTTGGATGCGATTTTTTTTTAATGCAAGTTTTTTAGACATGTTAGATTACAAACGTTTTAGCCATTTCATGAACTATCGAATGTGATGTATTAAATGGAAAGGATATTAAATATACATTACACAACTATATTTTTAATGAAAATCGGTTTGACTGTTTAAAAGTTATAGGAGCGAGTACATTAGAAAAAAAAATCAATCGCATGTTTTTTTTTATTTTAAGTATTCCTATCTACCTAGTTTTAAGGAAATTCACGGTCCAATCAAATTGATTTGTGTTGGTTGGAAATCGCAGAAATAAATTGTTTCGCTGACGTAATATTTGATTTTTCAAATAAAAAAAAATAGGTCAACGTGGCCAGTTGATCTAGACGACTACCATGAGGACCTTTGCACAGTTGTGGGTTAGTAATGGCTAAAGATATTTTTTCACATTGTATAAAATAAAGTCGCTTTCTGATTTCTTCTTTTAAATTGTTGCTGTCTTTAGTTAGTGAACTTCTTTTAGATCACGCAACAAATTTTGATACAGTTTTCACTTTTATAAAGAGCAGAAATCAAGGCAGGTTCATATAATTATGTAAGATTGCTCACTATAAGGTGTGATCACAGCAAAAAAAAAAACTATAGTATAGTCGCGTTAAGAAAATAATGACTCATCGTTGTCACTCAGCTTAGCCACGCCTCTTGACCAATTAGATTATAGGAAGTTAAAAACCGGCCAAGAGCGTGTCGGGCCACGCTCAGTGTAGGGTTCCGTAGTTTCCCGTCCGTCACAATAAGTGTACCCACTTATGAGTTTAAAAAAATGCTTGCATATACGATTATACTACAAACTTAGTCCAGAAATTATTTTGTAGAACCCTTTTGTCTTTTTTTTACAAAAACTGTTCTTTCCATCAAGTTCAAAATAATTTTTCTAGAAAGTCCTTATAAAGTTCTACTTTTCAGATTTTTTTCATATTTTCTAAACTTATGGTTCAAAAGTTAGAGGGGGACACACATTGTTTTTTACTTTTGGAGCGATTATTTCCGAAATTATTGACATTATCAAAAAATGATTTTAGTAAACCCCTATTCATTTTTAAATACCTATCCAACAATATATCACACGTTACGGTTGAAATTAAAAAAAAAATCACTTCCCACTTTACATATAGGGGGGCTACCCTAATAAAACATTTATTTCCAATTTTTATTTTACCACTTTGTCGGCGTGATTGATATACATATTGGTACCAAATTTCAGCTTTCTAGTGCTAACGGTCACAGAGATTAAGCGAGGACGGACAGACGGACAGACAGACATGGCGAAACTAGAAGGGTTCCTAGTTGACTACGGAACCCTAAAAAGACCGTGTTCGCAATGATCAGCTAAAGCACCTAAGTCCTTCAGACAGTACTGGCTTGTCTTTTGTCCATTTAAAAAATGAATATCTCGCCTATTAGTAGAAAAAAAAGTGAAATTCCTAAAGATTAAAATTTCATTTTAAAATAGTTACTATATTTGGAAATACTGTGTTATAAAAAGTTTCCTTCAATATTGATAGTTTAATTTTTATCCCAGTATGAACACGGCTTTGCTTTGCAGCTTCACTGATGAGTCACTATTTTCCTGACGCGTATAGACTACAGTTCGATATAATATAAAAATAAGCGTATCAAGAGAGTATAGAGTCCGTCTAATCCGACTTGCGAATTTTGTATAATATTTAATCATTTAAAAAATATTTATATTCGATACGTTTTTTAAGGTTCTTCTATTAGTAAACAATGATCAAGATCTCTTAATCAATCTTGATTATTGAACTAGTGTAGACTACACAGATTTCATTTTAATCTTAAGTTGACTTATTAGACAGACAATAACTGTCATCTCATGGAAATTACCCGGACGTTATCAATTCTGACTACGGCTGTTGCAACTGACACATAAAATATGCTTAGTGCACATGGTACAAATATTACTAGTAACTAGTGACCCACTCCGTTTTCGCACGGCTTGTTCTTTTTATACTAATAGAACTACGCAACAGATTTCGATAATTTCGAGGAGTTAGCTGATAAACAGACACGGCAAGCCACTTTGTTTTATAAGATGTAAAGATGGTGTCACTTGTCGGTGCCGTGATACCACGCTTTATGTTTATTGCTATTAGGGTATATAAATTGAACGCAGTTGTCGTTGTGCACCCAGCCTTTAGCTATGTTTTTTTTTAAGATGTTAGAATATCCCGCGAAAACCAGATTTTCTGAAGTTTTTTGCATTTTACTGGTCAGTTTTTTGTTAATTAAAATATGATCCTCGGCATATAACCCTATCAGTACATCTAGCCCTATTGAATGGCTATTTCATAAAAAGTCTTTCAGTATTATTACTATTTTCCCATTTAAAAAAATTAAGAAAAATAGTATTATATCTAAGAGGCTTGCATTGATGAGTTTTATTATTATAATTAAGTAAATAAATACACGTTACGGCCGCCAATCAACAACAACAACATAAAAATTGACACTGTCCTGCAAAATGCTAAAAACTTAAAAATTCTCTTTTGTAAATGTGTTTGCTATAAAACAAAGGTTGGGTTTCAACGCCGGAATTTAGATATAAATATTATTGACTTTTTTTTTAAAATAGAGAAGACAGCTTGATTTGAGTTTGTCTCGTGTTTTTTGTAATTACATTTTCCTAGATGTTAACGAATTAAACTTTTTAGTTTAATCTTGTTCTTTTACTAAGTAAACTACCATTTTACCACTAAAAAAGTTGAGACAATTTCATCCTGTACTTCACAGCATCCTATACTTACAGAATTTTTTTTTTCACACAACGTCATCTAGTCTCAAGCTAAGCAGAGCTTGTGTTATGAGTACTAGACAACTGATAAACATACTTATATTTCTAAATACATACATATAATAGATTTTTTTTTTTTTTTTATCTGTTATAAACTAGTACTTGACTGCGATCCCGCCTGATGGTAAGCAGTGATGCAATCGTTGATGGTGAGGCGCACTAGTTTATTAAGAGCCTATTCACTCTAGCCTTGAAGATACCCAAATTATAATCAGACGGAAAGACCGCAGCAGGCAAACTGTTCCAGATATAATTACACCCAGATATAGAACAAATGATCGTGCTCATCACACAACCCACGACCTCCGGCATAGCAGTCAGGGCCACTAACCACTAGACCAACAGGCCAGTCAAACGATTACACAGCATTATTGCTGATTGTAATTTATATCCATGAATTTACTTTAGTATTAATTAGTTTAAACTACGAGTATGATATCCATTTGGAACAGCATATAAAAACGGTTTTAAACTAATACCAATTTATGGTATTAGTTGTTGGTTAAAAATCGGAATAGATTTCTTTTTATTTCATTTTTTGTAACATCTTAAAGATATTGGTTTTTAATCATACAGAAATATTGATCATTATGTAAGAAAAGTGTAATGTTTGTTAATCCGGGAATCTTGAAGTCGACAGTGAATATGTTACTTCTGGGTAAGCGCGCTCCATCGTCGACCGCATCGTCGCTTTCCATCAGGTGAGATAGCGGTCAAGCGCGAACCTATCAACAATAAAAAAAGTAGGCATCACCATTTTACAATAAAATTAGTTTGACTCGGTTTTAGTTTCTAAATACTTACATATTCTGTCCGCTATTATAAACAAAGTAGTCTGCTAGACTCAACTAGTCGTACTACAGCACTATTTTTTAATTAGTACAAATACTTAAAGGGCTTATTAGAAAAGCCCTTGTTATTTTATAAGTAAAATCTCAATAAATAATATTCATAAACAGCAAAGTCATTAGCGTTGGTTTATGTCCCAAAATGTCACTCAATTTATGGATATATTGTGCAGTCTATTGATTAATGAATGAATAAGTGACAATTATTAAGGAAAAACACTGCCCGCAGTATTTTCTACTAGCAATTGTTATGTTTGATTGATTCTATGATGAATTTACCTTTTCGTGGTCAATTTTAGGATTTCGGTTTTTTCTACTTTTGACTATAAAAATATGATCAGTGACGGGTACAGATAGAGCCCCAATTTTTTTGTACTAATTAAAAAGTAGGGGTGTATACTAAATGATCTTATTTTTGATTACAGACAAAGGTTTCTTCTTCACAACAGACCAAGGGACTACATTGCTCATGTACCAAGGATACACATTTTCTTTCGTGAGAGCAAACGGACGTATATTGAAATGTTCAAAGAGGTTTAGGGGCAAATGTGACGCACAGATAAACTTAGACAAGAACGGTAAAGTCGTGGTCATAAAAGCAGAACACCATCATCCTGCACCCGTTTACAAGAAAATGCAAAACGGAACGTATACGAAATTGTATTAATACGGTATCGTATATTAGGGGGCACGGCAGTGCCAACCAAGGCAAGCAAAAATGTGGCACGGCCGTAACATTCTTTTCTCGAAACAGTTCAGGCCATTTCTTCTTCTAACTTTGTTGTGTATTTAGAAGATAAAATTAATATGATTAAATAGTGAAATATTTGACGCCTGTACTTTAGAAACTTATTTTATATTGTGACATTAAAATTTATAGATATAGGTTATAAAAATCTTCAGAATTAGTTAATTATTTTATGTACCTATAACGGATTCGTAATAAATTACTAATTTTATTGAAATTTTATAATATTAATTATATTAATCTTTGTATAGCAGACGCTAACGTAGTGTCAGAACTAGTTATTTAAGACTTTCATGTTAATGTATATATAGGTATATATTATATTAAATACATATGTATGTCTATTTATTTATTTTTTTCATAATAGTCTATTTTTTTTTTGTGCACCTGTCATGTTTTCTCTTCGCCACCCTAGGTTGACTGGTAGAGAATGCCTGAGGCATTAAGTCCACCTTTGTACCTTTGTGTTGCATGAAGTTTTAATAAATAAATAAGCATTTGGCCTCGTCGTTTATACCACGTACGTCGAAGGACTGGAACAATCTGCCTGCTGCAGTCTTCCCGTCCGATTATAATTTGAGTGTCTTCAAGACTAGAGGGTGTAGGCTCATAAACTAGTGCGCCTCACTTTCAGAGATTGCATCACTGCTCACTATCAGGTGGGATCGCAGTCAAGCACGAGATTATATCAATTAAAAAAAAATATATAATTGTAAATTGCCCGAAAGATTATCAAACTAAAGTGGCAGGGCACATTGCTCGTAGAACGGATGGTCGATGGGGCCGAAAGATTCTAGAGTGGGGACCGACACCCGAAAACGCAGCGTTGTAAGGCCTTACACAAGGTGGACTGACGTCCTGGTGAGTATCGCGGGAATGCGGTGGATGTGAAACGCATAGGATCGGTTGTTGTGGCGACGCTTGGGGGAGGCCTATATCCAACAGAGGACGTCTTTCGGCTGAAATGATGATGAATTGTAAATTTTAAGCAATTTTATTTGATTGGTTGATTGTACCAGAAATGAAGATATCTGCAGTATAAACAATTTCCCGACTTAGTTCTAACTTAAGTAGCAGTTGGCAGGGTAAATCACAAGTTCTTGGAGTGGTGACCGTGTAGCGGAAAGAGAGCTTTGAAAGCCCTCCTACAAGTTAGATGGCCTGCAGGCCTAGCCAAGTTACGACCATTTCGTTTCGATTCCCATTCGTCGATGGCTTCGAGTCGGCCATGCCTCCGATTTCTTTGTTCTGACGTCATCTCAACGCTTAGACACGTAGTCAGAACAAAGGAATCGGAGGCGTGGCAGACTCGAAGCGATCGGCGTAAGAGAATTGAAACGAAATGATTGTGACTTGGCTAAGGGGGCTGTATCCTTATGATCAAAAAGTTATGTTTAGGGGCCGGCGACGGATGAATTTCCATACAAACGTAATACCACGCTCATTTGCAGTTGGAGCATATTTCCAAAATATTATTATGATATTCGGTTATAGACAATATTTATCTAGGTTCCTACGTCGTTCTTTTTTAAAAAAACAAAAAGAAATTTAAGCGAATTGTATTTCGCACTTTTTTACAGCGTAAATGGCAAAACATGCCATTTGGCTTTTCCTGTATTAAAAATAACAATATTTCTAATATTCTCGACGTAGGAACCTAGATAAATATTGTCTATAACCGAATATCATCATAATATGTTGGGAATATGCTCCAACTGCAAATGAGCGTGGTATTACGTTTGTATGGAAATTCATCCGTCGCCGGCTCCTTAAAACACCATAGAAATTCGCTGGATGCAAGAGGCACTAGACTGGTCGACGTGACGACACGCTAGTGGACCTCAATCGTTTATTTTTCTGAAATGATGATGAAAATTGATATTATGCTATTCTACTTCCAGGATACAAGCTCATCACAATAACGACAGGAAAACAATTGATAATGTATCAGGATCACACGTTTTCGTTCAGAGGTCAGAAGACCCAGGCATACTGTTCGAGGTATGTTCAGAAGAAGTGCCCGGCCAAACTCAAGCTGGATCGAAGAGCTGGTGCCATCGTTGCCGCCATAACTGTGCATAATCATCCTCCTCCCAAGTATTTTATAAATGATCAGGGATTGTATGCAAAGATTTCCTAGCAGTAACTTCAAAATTAGACAATTTTGTAAGGGATTTGTATCTAGCCGCGGGAGGCAGCTAGTTATATTATAATAAACACTTTCTCGTGCAAAATGTTTTTTTTTTAGGATGCCGTACCCCAGTCGGCAAAGAACGGAACCCTTATAGGATCATCTTTGTTTTCCGTCTGTTCGTTTGTTAACACTCTTTTTTCAGGAACGCATTGAGGTATTAAGAGGGTCCTTTCCACACGCGCCTCGTCAAACTGTTGCTTCATCTAATGCACGATGTTTGATGAAAAGGGAATGAAAAAAAAGAGAGATAACGCCTGAAAACTCTGTTGGGATTCGGAAATTCTGTGATTTACTCGAATATTTCACAAAATTGGTTCCAGGAAATACGTTTTTTTTTTTAAACCCTTAAAAGTTTTTAGAAAACATTCGTCATTCGGAATTTCGATTAAATGTGCAAGGCTTCTATTGATATACTTTTTATTAGTTTTAATATATGAGTACTGAGTAGGTACATTATGGAGGGCCTAAGTATACGTAAAATAGCAGATTTTCAGAGGTAGACCGACTATACTACTCCGAAAGGTAGCTCGGCCCCAGTATAAAAGGCAAGAAGGAACGGGGTGGGATTTTTAGTCAGTAAGAGTCTGACACTATCTCCCGCTCCGCCCAAGGGAATGGGATGTCATTTGGATGATTTTTACACACAAAAAAAAGGTCTATATTAAATTAGTTTTACACAATTTATGACCCGCTACACGCATCGCCCACACTGCACCAACCGAGGCGTTTTTTTTATGGTAGGAAAATCATTTATTGACAACCCCCGCTCTTGGGCGGAGCGGGAGATAGTGTTTGACTCTTACTGACTAAAAACCCACCTCGTTCCTTCAAGACTTCATACCGGGGCTCGAGTTATCTTTCAAAAGTAACCCTGGCCCCAGTAGGCTTCGACCCAGCTGGGCCCCTGCTGTTGCTGACAACTCCTTGAGGCGCGCGGGAACAGTGCGCGCCGTCAACATCTTGGGTTTGGTCCGGACAGTTACCGGACGGTCGGATAGCGAGCTTTCCCATAGCTCGCCGTCCGCAAGCTCCGGGCTATGGGCTCCTCGCTCCGGACCATGGCAATTAAGTCTACTAAACATGATTCATTAATAATCTATTTTTTACAGGCTACAAGATCGTTCCCCTCTATGATGGAAAGCAAATGATCATGCATCAAAACTACACATATTCGTTCAGGGATCGGAAGAAGACTTACGCGTACTGTTCTAAGTATACTCTTCAAAAATGTCCGGCGCGGTTGAAGTTTGACGGGCAGAATAACATTATTTCGGCATTCACTGAACATAATCATCCATATCCTAAGTTTTATAAGGACCAAAGGGGCCATTATGTCAGGATGTAAAGGAATCATTGCCGTGCCCTCGTGGGGGCGATCGGCGGCGGAGACCTCTCGCGCCGGGCCTTGGTTGAAGCCATGGTGCGGAGCGAGAAGTAGTGGCAGGCGGTCGGCGACTTCTGAGAAGCAGTAATGCTCGCAAAGGATGAGGCCGACCGCATCAGGAAACAGCGTTCTCGCTGCCGCCGCCGGGATTCTGATCCCGATTTCCGGCCACCGTAGGCGCGGGCTTGCGGACAGTGAGCAATGGGTAGCTCGCTGTCCGGCTGTCCGGTAACTGTCCGGACCAAGCCCAAGTCGTCGACGGCGTGCAATGTTCCCGCGCGCCTCAAGGAGTTGTCAGCAAGAGCAGGGACCCAGCCGGGTCGAAGCCTACTGGGGCCAGGGTTATCCGAAAGGGAACTCGAGCCCCGGTATGAAGGCTAGAAGGAACAGGATGGGTCTTTTAGTCAGTAAGAGTCTGACACTATCTCCCGCTCCGCCCAAGAGCGGGGGTTGTCATTGGATGAATTTTTCCCACCATAAAAAAAGGATGTAAGGGAATAAGGTGCTTTAGGTTATTCAGCTTCCAATAGATTATTGTTAACACATCTGATTATGAAATCTGTCATGTTGTTACCAAGTAGTAAAAAGTATCCATGTACGTACATGTACACTAAAGTTTGTTTACATGGATACTTTTTATCTCGAGCTCCCTTTAAGATGATAGAATGATATGATATCATGATAAGAATCTGTATGTTTATAAAGAACCTTCAGTAAATAAAGACTATTTTTATATTATTTTTAACTATTTTATTTATTGTATGTTGCCTTGAAACTATTTTCTATTTACACACGAACAAAACTACTGGTAGCACGAGCACTGCTAGTACGCACAAAACGTTTTGGGAACACATTCATTGTGCGTACTGCTCTGCAGTGGAATTCCTTGCCGGAGTCTGTGTTTCCTGATGGCTACAACCCAGGAATCTGTAAGTCAAGAGTGAATAGGTTTCTTCTAGGTAAGCACGTTCCATCGTCGATCGCATCGTCGCTTTCCATCAGGTGAGATAGCGGTCAAGCGTGAATATAGGTATCAATAAAAAAAAGTATTTGTTTAAAGTTGATTATATTAAGTAATTGTTTTATTACTTCAATAAATCAGGTAACCAGGTCCCTTTTTTGAGTAAAAAAAGGGACCTGGTACCCTGATTTGAATGGCTCCACTTTTTCGCTGGGTTGCAGCTTTTATCAAAACCACATATACCCTATACGCGTTAAGGTTAGAAATTTAAAGCAACTTTTTTTTTACTGTCTGTTCAACCGATTTTAACTTCTATTTCGTAGGCATAAAGATGGCATTAAAAGCAAAAAGCGGTTACAATACCAACTATTTACTGCCGCCGCCATTTGTTATGCCACCAACGTAATAAAAGTCAAAATCGGTTGAACGGACAGTAATAAAAGGTATTCATAAATGTCTAATGTTGTTTTGAACAGAGTATATAAAGTTCTAATAATTGCTTTTTTTGTTGTACTAACCTCATTTTTACTTTCAGACTACGAGATAATCACAGTATCTACCGGAAAAACTGTGGTCCTATATCAAAACTACACATATTCGTTTAAGGGAATGAAAAAGACAAATGCGTATTGTTCCAAGTATGTGAAGCTGAAGTGTCAGGCAAGACTTAAGCTGAGTAAAATGGGTCATATCATTTTCGCCTCTACGGAGCATAATCATCCCCCTCCTATGTTCTATAGACATCCTAATGGACGGTTTATGAAGATAGACTAAGAAAAATATATATTTATACATGTTGCAGCCATCTGGTTAAATTAGCCATCAAATGGGACGCCTAGGGCGTTTGTTAAACACCGATCTAATGATATGGCTGAAGAAAAACTAGCCATGTGCTTGACCGCAACGTTTAACCAGATGGCTGAACGTTGTGTAGTCATTTAGTTTAGTAGGGTGACCATGAGTTTATAAATTATATAAAACTACTTTTTAGTAATAGTGTCCACCAAGTAATAGTGAAATATTATTAAATCAATAAATAGCGGAACTAAATTTGAATCACTTGGCTGAGTCTTAATTAATTTATTTCGAAACGGCTAACTTTGAATACGCCAAGCTGTTAAACGTTGACTGATTTTAGTTCAAACAACTATCGGCCTAGGCATCCAATTGGATGCCGGCGTCTAACGAACGCCCTAGGCGTCCAATTGGATGGCTAATTTAACCAGATGGCGGCGACATATGTACATACGGCCTGCATGGAGAAGACAGAGCACAGTGAGAGATCGGTAGATTCAGCATGTCTATATTATGGAGAATATACAGAAAACCGCTACCTGTGGGATAGTTCCGTTCGTTGTAGTTCAAATTAATTTTAATATATTTTATGTACGTTATGTATTTAGTTAGGTTTTAGTATAAATAGTTTAGTTATTATTTAAGTTTTAGTAGTTGTGTAAATTTTATTAGAAAACATTTTTAATCTACACTAATATTAAAAAGAGGTATTTTTTTATTGTTTTTAGTTGTATGTACCACAGAACACAGGAATCATACATGTTTTGTGGTGTGTACATTAAAGAATAAAGGTAATCTCTGGAAGTACTGGTCCGATCGCTAAAATTTTTTCATCGATAGTAAGCTGCTTTATTATTGAGTGACATACGCTGTGTGTGTACTTATGTACTTATGTACGCGGGCGAAGCCGCGGGCAAAAGCTAGTCATTAAAATAAAATGTACTCAGTAAATATTAACGTATTGTAGTATTTACCTAAGTATAATGTAAGTGTAGTGTAGTGTAAGATTACATTCCTGTTAACCTTTAGAGGACCGCCATTATTTACGTCGACCAATATTAATAATCAGTAAAATATTATCTGCCGTCGAGAACATTCGTTCAAAAACGATTACGACAGGTACGGTTTTTTTTATTTACTCGTTTCTTTTGTCTGTATAATGAATACTTAACATGTTGGCTGCCAAACGAGTATTTTATTCTTTTGACGAATTTATGATTTAATGTAATTTAACTTTGACGCGAATGTTAAGTTCGACTGAAAATTAGAAACTTATGTGAATTTTATTATGATTTATTTCCGCTCCGTTTTTATATTCGTTCAAATTGTTCCACTCCTGCGGGCTGCAACGGTCGCGGTATAAAAGACGTGGCAAAACGCTTAGTCTAGACCGTAGAGGTTTTAACAACGTATGGGAGGATACTCGCCGTACTTCGGGTTGTCCGAAGGTAGAAATGAGACGGAATCAAGTCCTACAATTCCTGCGCACACTCTCCAAAATGCATCCTGTAAAACACCGAAAGGCTGGCTAAGACTGGGTAGTTTCAATACTTTCAATGTTGTTTGAGATTACAATAACCGAATACCCAGGAATATTTGGGTCAACTCCCATATTTAGAAAAGCATTGAATGACTGTCAGACATGTCTAAATATATTTCTTCATTGTACTTAACTCTCTTCCTTTCAGATTACGAGATAATCACAGTATCTAACGGCAAACGTTTGATTATGTATCAGAATTACACATTTTTCTATCATAGTGTAAACAAGAGATACGCGTACTGTTCCAAGTACGGTAAACCGGAGAACAAGTGCAGAGCAAGTCTTAAATTCAATGACAAGGGCCGTATAATTTGGGCCCAACCGGTGCATAATCATAATCCTCCTCAGTACTACAGACATTCTAGTGGCATGTGTATGAAGCTGAGTTCTTAGGACAATGTAGGATTGGCATTGTATATTAGTATTTGTAATTATGCAAACCATAAATCTATCTCCTTTCGTTCAGGCCATCCAAAGTTTGTCTGTATGACATTGCGATGTGCGATAAGACCGCGCGTTTTATACTTGTTTTTGTAAACGTTATCTGTGCAAATTATGGTTACGGCGGCGGTATTTAGACCTGAGTCGAAGGCGAGAGTCTTAAGAGAGCCGAAGACGGTAATCATCAATACTTATGTGCATCACAAATGACGTTTTTCAATATACTTTTTTATTAAGGCGTATAGTCCCTTGAACCATCTGACCGAAATTATGTGAACGCAACTCTCGCACTCGCCTAGGCGGCAGTACGCAAATCTGTGCATTTATTTGCGGCCAGCAGCGCCCGGAAAGCGCTTTAAATCCATTTTCTCTGCGAGATATTGATTGATTTACATATGCAATGTTCACTTTGAAGGATATTTAACCACCAATTTTTATGTGTGAAAATGTTTCTAAAGGTCCAAGCCGTTTCGAAGGAGTAGGGAAAAGTTGCGAAAAGTTGCGAAATTGCTAAATATTTTTTTTTTGACAAAAGTATTAATTGCACGAAAAAATCAAATGTTGATATTATTGTTCATGAATCTATAATAAACATATATTTTTTTCAAACCAATTGACCTAGCCGTCACGGAGGAGTAGGCCTCAGAAAATCACTGTTTTATGGAACTTTTCGGGCGCTTGGCTCTTAACTATTGTAAATACTTCAATAGTAAAACTTACTTTAAAACTTACCTTACTTACTTACTTAACTTTCTTAACTTTAGTAGAACTTGTGATTTTGTTTTTGTGATGTGGCGGTACTTTTGTTATCTTATGCGCGCCTATCTAAAATGGCGGCCAGAGATTAGCTATACCTACTGTGACCACAGATTAAGTAGTGCGAGTCTAGAATACTCGAGTAGTAGATTCGAGCGTATAGTTCCGAACGAATCGTATTTGTTTTTTAATGTTTTTTTATAAGATATAATTATATAATCTGTATTTTATAATTTGTCTCTGTCGTGCCAAGATAGATATTATGAACAAAAAGAGTGGGCAATTTATTTGTTGAAATTTTTATGCACTAGTAAAAATAAGGTACAAAGGCGTATCTAATGCCTAAAGCATTGTCAACCAGTTGGCCTTTATCTATCCTACTACCAGTGACATATAGATATACCTTAAATAGTTTATAAGTTAATAATTTTAAAACTCCACTCACATATTAAGCTATGTAAATAAATGAATGCAAAAATGATTATAGTTTTTAATTTTATTTAACCTTATACCCAATAGATATCTAAAAATGTAACATATCAACCAAATTGGGATATTGATTTAAACAAGAGAAGGTTACCGCACAATTCTTACCAGGGCACCTTTATAATACAATAAATTCACTTACTACCATACGCATAACGAGGACAGGTGGTATTATTCCAAGAATATGTGCGGATATGATGGACGATACGAAGAATTCATACTCCCTTCCTGTTGATTTATGATTGCCTGAAATTTTAATAAATAATTATATCTAGGTACACGAATATTATAAAGAGGTAAAGTTTGTTTTTTTGTTTGTAGGAGGTAATCTTAAATAAAAAAAAATCATCGATGGAAAACTGCTTTATTCCTGAATGACATAGGCTATATTATACATACGCGGGCGAAGCCGCGGGCAAACAATACTGCGCGTATTAGATATACTCTTTATTGTAGACCATAAAAGATACAAGTACAGCAACAAATTCAAATATAACACAATACATATTGCTACGGTGTACGTACATGGAAAAATAATTTAATTGTTTATTTAGTTAAATTAGCCGAATGTAGGCTCATGTAAGTACACTTTGAACGCGACCTACATTCGAAGATGCATTGACATAAATGGAGCAACGATTGCATGCATTTATGTAAAGTATTTTTACTTTAGTGTTCAATTAGACGTGGTTTGATTTGAGTCGGACTATTTGCATTTTTATTTAGACTCTTCCCGTTAGGCACTCAGTGACATTTCTGCATTTCTTACATTTACTATTAATTACATTTGCATTGCATTGACATCATATTTATGTTAGGGTTGCACCCACCTATTATGAAAGAAAACATATTTATTTTGTATTCATTATCATATGTTTTGATACACAGGATATGGAGCTTTACAGTTTTTGCCAAGCAGCCATGGAAAAGGCACCATACTCCTTTACAAGAGATTCACCTTCTATCACATGCATAACAGAAACAGGTGGTACTGTTCTAAGAGATTGTCCGGTTGTGATGCCCGAGTCGTCACTAAGATGGGAAATTTGCTCTATGAACTGGGGAGTCACAACCATGGACCACCTCATATACATTTGTCAGCCGATGGAAAAATTTATCGTTCTAAGGTCTAAATTTTATTGCAGTTTGACACTTTGTAGTAAGTGTTTGTGTGTAACATAATAGGGTAGTGTCCAGGGTCAAAATAATTACATTTTAGTCCGTATTTTAGATTATAAAAAAATATTGGACACGTATTTTTTCTTTTTTCGATTAAACAAAAAATAACAAAGATATAGCCCATTAAAGTTACGTGTGACGTCACCCCGTGCAAAAAAATGCAGCACGGCGTGACGTTATACGTAACTTTAATGGGCTATATCTTTGGTATTTTTGGTTTAATTTACAAATAAAAAAAATACGTGTCCCTTATTTTTGAATAATCTAAAAGACGGACTAATTACATTTTTTACGGCAACTAGCCTATTATGTAGATATTGGTCAATATATTTTTGAAGTTAGTATACAGGATTATTTGTAAAACACTAGTAACCTCTCAGGACTATGTTAGGAACATCATAAACAACAACTTTTGACCTATGACATTAAAAAAATTATCATATTTTAGTACATCAGATTTTTATACAAAAATAAAAATATTTAAATAGAATGTTCTAAATATTACAAAGTCTATGCGAAGCAAGCGATAGTACAATAGCAGAGGGTAGCTGAACATGAACTTACCTATTTACGGCCAGCCCTCACTAGTCGGTCGGTCGCCTTGATGCGTTTGCATCGTGTCGTACGTGTTCTTATAGCGAAATTATGATGCGATGCTAGTAATATAATTCTGTAAGGTTGTTAGTGTTTTACAAATAACCCTGTATAATAATATAGATTGTTTGCATATTTATACGGCTTTTAATTTTTTTTTTATAAAATATATAGTTCTTGCAATCCATCCTAAGGTTGTCTGGTTTCCACCTCTTCACGATTCTTCGTTTCTCTATGGGTGATAAGGTGTTATCACCCATAGAGTAATGGTATCATGGAGAGGTAGCATCGCAGTCTTATTAGATATACATACTCTTTATTATACACCATAAAAGATTCTGGTACAGCAGCAGCTTCAATGTAATATATTATATGCTTGTGAAAGTAAATAAATATCTATTAATATTGTAAAAACAATTTTTTTTTAAAGAGTAACCATGGAAGTTTCTGGCCGGTTCATCTCCATAATTTGGAACCGTGCACTAGCTTCTGACTTTTATAAGTGCCCATGTAGGCCTGTGTGAAATAAAAACTTTTGCATTTTGAAAAAGAAAACATATTTATTTTGAGTTCGTTAATCATCATTTGTTTTGATACACAGGATATGGAGCTTTACGATTTTTTCCAAGCAGCAGTGGACATGGCACCACACTCCTCTACAAGAAATTCACTTTCTATCACATGAGTAACAAAAACACTTGGTACTGTTCTAAGAAATTGTCCGGTTGCGATGCCCGAGTCGTCACTAAGATGGGACAATTGCTCTATGAAATGGGGAGTCACAACCATGAACCACCTCATATACATTTGTCAGCCAATGGACATATATCGTTTTAATTCTTACATTTTATTGCAGCTTGATACTTTGTAGTAAGTGTTTGAGTGTTTGTAGTGTGTGTTTGTGTGTGTTTGTGTGAATAACATAATTATGTAGAAATTGGTCAATATGTATATTTTTGAAGTTAGTAGGTATATAATAATATAGATTGTTTGCATCTTTATACGGCTTTTCATTTTTTATAAAATAAATAGTTTTTGCAATCCATCTTATGGTTGTCTGGTAGATATCGGGGGTGTTACTGAATAAAGTTTATTCTATTCTATTATATAATCAGTGAAGTGGGTAATTTCAAAACGGAACTAAATGACGTCTACTGATGGTTGGTTACAAACAAAAAAAGTTCATAATCATAGTTTTTTTAGATGGGAAATCATCTAATGAAATCTCCCGCCCTTGCACGGTGCGCGAGGGTAGCTCAATCTCCCGCTCCGCCCAAGGGCGGGGGATGTCAATGCATGATTTTTTCCCACCATAAAAAAAAAAAAAAAAGGGTAGCTCAGACTTTTACTGACTAAAACCCACTCATGTCCCTTCTTTCCCTTCGTACCAGGGCCCGGGGTTCACTTTCGCACGATCCAAGGCTCATAATTATAGTTGGTTAAATACCTCTGAGAAATGGGATGTGTGGATTAAAGTCGCCCGCAGGAATTATTCTAATTATTTCAACTATAAAAAAAAAACCGTATGGGCTATTCTAGTACGTGGTCTGCCTTTGTACCGAATTTCATCCAAATCTGTTGAACCGTTTGAGCATAAAATAAATATGTAGAGAAGACAATCTCATGTATGTACTGCACTTATTATACCTACGCTCGGTGGACGCACACTAATGAGCGTTTGAGCCGGAACTGTTCGACGAGTGGTCCTAGACGCGTCCGTGAGCGGTGTCTATGTGTGCGTTGCTCGAGCGCGCTTTGTATGTAGATTGACTTCTGTACCTATCTATTTTGTGGTTTGAGCGTGAAGCAATCACAAATGTGTGTATGTGTGCACACTCATCCATACGAACTCCTCATTAGTGTGATTTGTAGCAACTATTGTAACCGTTCTTTATTTTCAGATGTGCAGTTTCTTCCCAGCTGCCGTGGTGGTACTATCCTGGTCTACAAAGGAAACAGATTTGGTCGTAAGTCTAGTAAGAATAGATGGTACTGCTGCCAAACCAGATGGGGCTGTAAAGCGAAGTTACTACTCCCAGAAGGTGGGGTATTTCTCGAAGAATTATGTGAGCACAATCATCCACCTGTGATAAACTTTTAAGAGAACTGCTAAAATATGGATAAGGTCTATCGCTTCCAGGGAAAGTACCCAAAGTGGTTCTTCATCAAATTTATTTTAGCGTCACTTATCTTCTCCATCACGCTGTTTGTGGCTAACACTGCCAGTGTTACTAAGCATGGATGCTACGAAAGACTTATAGTTATAAAAACTTATAGTTATATCGGAATCGAATTTGGAAACGAAGTTTTCAAATTATCGATAATCGGAACCAGAATCGGAGGCGGAGTTATAGGTGTCAATTAAAAACGCGACTAAAACTGAGCAAAAGCTAAATGTCAAAACAAAACAGCAACTGAAAAAGTAAACGTAACAGCAATTAAAAAAGTAAACGTAAGTAACGAAATACAATTGTATTTTCCAGCAGCTAGGCATCTTGTTTGATCACTCTTGCTCAAGTAATTTGTATTTGCCATTTCTGTCGAAATGTTTCCCTTCTGTTTATGCCTTGTAAGAAGTTAACGTCAACATTCTTCTAAAAGCGACTTAGGTATAACAGGAAGAGCATATGGTAGGGGTTTGCCCCACTTAGGCAGAGCACAGCCGTGTCCTCTTGGGCGGCAGGCGGCAGCGATCTCTCGCGTCGAGCCTTGGTATAGGCCATGGTCCGGAGCGAGGGGGAGTGGCAGGCGGTCGCCTTCTTCTGCGAAGCAGTAATGCTAGCAAAGGAAAAGGCGGCACGACCTTTTCTAATAATCCCTTTAAGTATTTGTACTGATTTGACATGAAACGTAGTTTTCTTGTTGTTTACGTTACGGAACGCTAAAATTATTTGTTTTAATTCATACAGTCAATTATATCAACATAAACTAATTAGATGTCATCTTTTCATGAATGTTATTAATGTATTTTTAAAATACATATCAATAAAATAAAAATCTTTTTATTGTATAATGTATTCGTCACCGAAAAATTGCAGATTCCATATGATTTTAATAAATCTTTATCAGATTATAATTTCTCGATATATTATGATTAAATCGTTTTGTATTGGTACTATAAATCACATTCAGTTTTTTTAAATAAAATTTTGTGCTTGACTTGGATCCCATCTGGGGCCCAAGTCTGCTATTTTAATAAATTCGTCACTCCAACACGATCCCATTGTCATTTTGCTAAAAGATTGTAATCTGCTAATTCACAATGATCGATCATTGATCGGTCAATGGTCTTGTAATAGAATTGTCGTAAAATGATAATACCGAGCTTATTAAAAGCACTAACTGCGCAATAATGGTAGGTTACTGATCAAAGGAACTGTCAAAATTTTTGCAGATTATTTATTACGTCAGATATTCATTTGTCATTTTGTACGAGAATACCATTCTATGCCATTTCTTTCAATGGAGTGTCAGTGATTGACCATCGGAAAGTAATAATGACGCCATTATATTAGTAGATTACCAAAACTTGTCAAAATCAACAATTATGAAATCAATGATATTGTCATTCTGACACTATTGTAATAGCAGACTTGAGGCCCAGATGATAAGCAGTGATGCAATCGTTGATCGTGAGGCGCAATATTAACTTCATTAGTTTCCAGAATACGGTTATTGTCTGTTCTGTCTTATTTAGAAAAAATAGTTTACAATCTTACGGCGTTTACATTTTCCGGTGACATATTCATAGTTTTATATTTAATGTACGTCATCTTTGTCTATATAATAGGTGTTTTGTAATCATGACATAAAAGTTGACTTTATCAAATAAATGAATTTTATCGTAATTGTGTTAACTGCAGCATTATACAAGTATGTGCCGCATCATTCTTCTTTCAGTCGATACACAGGAAAATGGCGCCTAGCGAATTTTTACGAGAATTTTCTTTTGTTTTGTCGTTCAAAACGTGCTGATTTATAGCCGTAGGGGTATGACGTATTGGGCGCAACCCAATACATTGGTCCGACAAGATCCACGTGGTCCTTGACTCCACGGTATATCCTAAGGCACTTCACATCGCCAAATACAGGAATAGATGGAGGAACATCATAAAAATGAAAGTGATGAAGCAGGGGGAGGTCACGACACTCAGCATTGAGAAATACGACGCAAGGAGGAGGGGGAGGCTATGATGTAGTGTCCTTCAGTTACCCTTTGTGTCCTAGGATTCCTTTTCAGAAATTCCCCGTAGCCCTAGAGGCCATCGGTCTTGACACCCCCTTTGCGGTCTTGTTGACATCTTCTTGAGGCGCGCCTAGAACACTACGCGCCATCCACGACTTGGGCTCGACCCAAACGGTTACCGGATGACCGAACGGCGAGCTACACATTGCTCGTCGTCTGTAAGCCTGCGCAGCCTATACCCTTGGACCTAGAAAGCAGATCTTTTTACAGGTTTTGGTTTTAAGAAGTTTACGAAGAATAAACTAATGTTTTTCAGTATTATGTTCTATGCTAATATTACTTGTTACTTTTTAGAGATGCCAATACTGCATTTTCAAACCAGTCAGCGAGGAGGTACAATTCTTGTGTACAATGGAAAAAGATACAACAATATGGGCAGTCAGACGAGGTGGTACTGTTGCAAGAACAGCCAAGGATGCAGGTCCAGGGTGATAGTTACTGAATAGGTATGAATATGTGTAGCGTCAACGTTGGCTGACGCAATATAAAAGTTAAAAAAACAGGCTACAAGGATGGTACAAAATTGGAAGTCAGGTACTCACTGGGTGCTGGGATCCAGGATCATCTTGGACGCACTTTCAGACGATATTTCACGGTATTTTCAGAGGTTGTTAATCGCGCGCGCGTAGAATATGTTGGCCGGCCGGCTCGTTGGATTCGAATCGTAGTTTTTTCCTTACACCGTCAGAGGCGGTGCTGTGCGGTTTGGATATGAGGTTTTTGGGACGGAATGGGATAAGGGAATTCATCCTAAAGCCTGTTCATATCCCCCCACTTGAAATCAACGAGGGATTTCATAAGATAAGATAGATGAAGTTCGAGACTTGCGGTCCATGCAGATTCAGATATGTCACTGTACGGATATAGTTGTATGTTAAGTGTTGAGATTATGCTGGTTAAATGTACTTAATAAGTATAGGAGATGAGAAAAAATAAATAAAATAATAAGTGTTAGACTCTTAAAAAATAAAAAAAAATAGTTGATAGATATTTGATATGATTTGATATGGGTTATTAATTATTTTGAGCGATTGGAAGAGGACAAATTTTGATAGTAGGTCTTACAAGTAAGCCTTTTGAAGTTTTGACTGTCACAACACGAATGATATTATCTTTGCCCGGGTGGAGCTGGACGACGCGACCAAGTCTCCATTCGTTAGCGGGTAAGTTAGGTTCATAAATGGTTACAAGATCGTTCAATTTTGGCTGACCGTTACCGTGTTTAAACCATTTCATTCGCTGTTGCAATGTATGCAGATAGTCCCTCTGCCAAGTGCGCCAAAAGCTCTGAGATAGACGCTGCAAAAGCTGCCATCGAGTGCGTAAGGTCTCGTTTTCAGCATACACCGGTTCAGGTAGAGATACCAAAGGTCGACCGATAAGGAAGTGACCAGCTGTAAGAGCGTCAACCTCACCGGGATCGGTAGAGAGTTCCACTAAGGGTCTAGAGTTTAACATAGCTTCCACCTTCGTTAAGATAGTATAAAATTCTTCGTAAGTCGAAATTTGTGATCCTATGACACGTTTGAGATGGTAGTTTGTTGATTTTATTCCGCTCTCGAAGATGCCTCCGAAATGGGGACCGGAAGGAGGATTGAGCTTCCACGTAATACTTCGAGAAGCGAGTTGACTGGAAATACTATTGCTCTCGCGGTCTAGCATTTCGTTAACTTCCGACAAATAACGTCTGGCACCCACGAAGTTAGTACCACCATCTGTGACTATAGAGTGACAGAGTCCTCTCCGCGACACGAAACGATCTAAAGCCGCTATGAATGCTTCAGATGTGAGCTCAGTAACTAGTTCGAGATGAACGGCTTTAGTGGCGTGGCAGACTATGAGGCAAAGGTAAGCTTTATAAGTTTTAGCGTTACGGCGTTTACTCTCTTTTATCATAAAAGGACCTCCGAAGTCGATGCCTACTGTTTGAAAACAGTGACCCAGTTGTAATCGGGAAGGTGGAAGATCACCTTGTAAAGGTTGAAGTGAAAGAGGTTTGATTTTAAAACAGGTTACGCATTTAGATAGCCGCGATCTGATAAGATTTCTAACTCCGAGTATCCAAAATCGACGCATAATTAAAGATTGGAGTAGGCGTGGCCCACAATGAAGATAAGTTTTATGATAGTGGTCAAACTGGTCAATCAGAAGAGTATTTAACCAAGAAATCTTAGGCAGGAGGTATGGATGTTCGACGCGACCTGGTAACGATGCGTGCTTGAGACGTCCCCCCACTCGCAAGATTCCGCGAGTATCGAGAAAAGGAGAGAGTTTAGATAAATGTTTGGGTAGAGGTTTCTTGGATGCTATCAAAGATATGACATCACTAAAACTTTGATGTTGAACATATTTTGTTATCTGATCTAAAGATTGGCTTAATTCAGTGGCTGTCAGGTAAGGTAAGAAGTTACGCTCTGAACGTTTAGCCTTTGCGTTATTAATGAAACGGTATATCCAAGCAACCACTCTTTCAACTTGGGAAAGAGAGGAGTGGCGTTCCATGATTGAATCCAGCACGTCGGCTTCACGTGTCGCACTAGCATGACACGCGCGTGATGCAGGCTTCAGTTCTGGCACGTTATCGGATACTTCTACTGCTGAAACAGGCCAGTTGAAGACTTCAGTAGATAGCCACTGAGGACCAGACCACCAGATTCGAGAATCAGACAAAGATAAGCACGATAAACCACGGCTACAGATGTCGGCTGGATTGTCATGGGTAGACACATGTCGCCATTCAGTTGGCACAGGACTGTCGTTAATTAGGACCACTCGGTGCGCAACGAAAGTCTTAAGCTTATGTGGCTGAGCGTTTAACCATGACAATACAGTCGAGCTGTCTGTGAATAAGATAGATTTATTCAAAATGAGTTTTGAACTAAGCAAGGATTGAATGCGATTTATTACTTTAGATAGTAATACAGCACTGCAAAGCTCTAAACGGTTGATAGTCAACACTTTTAGAGGTGCTACCTTGGACTTAGCAACTAAAAGAGAAACGTGTACGTCATGAGAGGTAACGACACGAAAATAAACGCAACATCCATATGCTTTGGTGGATCCATCACAAAATCCGACAAGCTGGAATTCCTTAGATTGAGATGGTATAATCCTACGAGGGATTTTTATTAGTTTTAAGTTATGGAGATCGGCTATAAAGTTTCGCCATATTTGTGTGATGTCTCTCGGCACAGGTTCGTCCCATGAAAGATTAAGACGCCACAAATCTTGAAGGAGCAATTTGGCTTTTAGGATACAAGGTGTAAGCCACCCTAGAGGATCGGAAATACTTGCGACGCTAGATAAGATGGAACGCTTGGTGTATTTACTGTCCTCGATAGGGGACTGTGAGTAATCAAAACTGTCACTCACAGGGTCATATTGGACTCCTAAGATTTTTAAAGTTGATTTAAACACTACTCTCAGTTTAGTGGTCGTGCTCTTGGAGCGAACGACGCAACTGTGAGGGATAAGATAAGGATTGAGAGTAGGTACCGCAGGGTTAGGTACAGGATATACGTGATGTAAATTCTCGTACTCGCGCATAAAGTTAATATAATCGGATTTAAGTTTAGTTTGACTACTAAGTTTCTTTTCAAGATGAGTCAACCGCGATAAAGTACTATTGTAAGATTCATCCAAAGAGCATTTGTTATCCTTTAAAAGGATGGGTACGACGGATCGTCCGTCAGGTTCGCGATAGGTAAGATCAGTGTACAAGCGTTCGCCGATGTCATTCTCAGGTACGGTGATAACGCGCGGTGGTTCCTCCACTTCCCAAGATTTTTTGATTTGTTCATCTAATTTAAATGTGGTGGCCACTAAAGAGCACGCGGTGTTTAATGGTGCAGAATTAAAGTTTACTGTCCCTGTGAGAATCCACCCAAAAACGCTATGCATAGCTGCAGGTAAACCGGGCCCCAGATTGATACGTTGACCGTCATAGATTTCGTGGAATAACTCCGCTCCTATTAATATATCAATTTTGGCGGGAACATCGTAATCGCGATCAGCTAGCACGAGATGGTTGCACCGTTCACGAACAGCTGAAGGTACTTTAACGCTAGGTATTAGAGCAGTGATGTTGTCTAATACGACTGGCTTGATATTAAATTGTGGAGCATCACCGTGTACAGGTCGTATAGTGCATTCCACCACCCCTTTTACTTGTGTGACTGAGTTTTGTCCTAGTCCGGCTATGCTAAGATTACACCGGCGGAGTTTTAACCCGAGCGTGCGTGCGCACGCAGAGGTGATAAAGCAGTCCTGCGCCCCACTGTCCACGAGTGCCCGTACAGTACATTGAGTGCCGGCGGCGGTGTTGAACGCGCGCACCTGACATGTTCCTAGTAGGACTAGATCGCGGTTGGGAACGGCGGCCTGAGCGTGAGCCGTGACGCTCGCTCCAGTGGTTGCGCCGACGCTGGATGGCGAAGGATCAATATGCAATAGGGTGTGGTGACGTAATCCACACATCGTACAAGACATTTTAGACAGGCATTTGTCTATGACGTGATTTGTACGTAAACAATTGGTACACATGTTATGTTTACCTTGTACTAACGCGAGTCTAGTACGAGAATCTAAGGATTGAAAGATAGGGCACCGATAAATCGAGTGCGCTTCACTGCAATGAGCACAAGTCACATTTGCAGGTGGGTTGGAATTTGTGAGATAAGATGAGCGTTTGGATCCGCTGCTATTTTGCCTACTAGTCGCGGGCGAAGATTTTTTCCCCTCAAGGTTACGAGGGTTAGAATTGTTGTTGACATTAGATTTAGAAGATAAATGACTAGTTTCTAAGATTTTTACATAATCTTGAAGAAACTTTAACAATTCATTAAAGGTGGGTATTTGAGAAATGTTTTGCGATTCGAAACGATCACGCGTGCCTGAGTCCAGTGCGCGCGAAGTTAAACAAAATAAGATAAAATCACCTAAGTCGTCAATTTTTAAAGCTTGAAGTGCATAGTATGCCTCATAAATTTCGTTTGTTAACCTTTGTAAATCTTGGAAGTTACCCGATTTTAAAACTGGCTGGTTGATGAATTTATCTAAGTATGTCAAAGCTATAATTCGCTTGTTTTGATAACGTTCGATCAAACTATTAAAAACAATTTCATAATTATCAGCGGTCATAGGGACCCCTTTGACAATGGATGAGGCCGGGCCTTGTAAACAGGACGCTAAATAGTGAAATTTTTCTATTTGTGAGATCGAATTGTTGTCGTGAATTAAGGTTTTATAAATATCATAAAATGCTTGCCAGTTCTCAATTTTACTGTCGAATTTAGGTAACTCAAGCTTAGGTAGCCGCGCGTTACGTCCCGTTTGCATGGAAGTCGCAGGCGGCGGCCCGTCGACGTTGTCGCTCCTGTCAGTAATGTGCAGATCAGTCGCTGCACTAATTACGGCGTAGTACAAATCGTCAAACGAACTCAAGGACTTTTGACACACTCGAGCGTCAGGTTTTATGGATAACTCCAAACTTTGTATGTTACTACATAACGAAACGAATTCTTCGCGAATTGAATGTATTCGAGTATATCTCGCCTTGAACGCCGATACCTTTGAACGATCTTGAATCATAGTTTTTGATAAGTCGTAAAGGATTTGAATATCACGATATACATATTCGCGTTGAGATTGAAGAAGTTTTAATTTGCTTTCTTCCATTTTGCTTTGTTCGAATAATAAGTAGGTAGGTAGGTACGAAATACGAACGAACTTAAGTTGAGATTTATTAAGTGTGTAAATCGATACCTTTAGGTGAAATAGTTATGTAATAATGTTTGTAAGTGTATAAATACCGTGAATAGTAATAGATAATAATATTTCCACAACAAATTACGTAAATTACATGAATTTTGTGACTATAATCCGACTAAATTAAGATGACCTCTGAATCCGCATGGGTTACACGGCGAATATGACCAACACAATTTTGTAGGATAATACTTTTAAAATGCAAAAATATAGCAAATCTCAGAGTTTTCATTCGAAATTGAACCTGAGAATGCCTGAAAAAACTGTAATCTACAGGTATTCGCGCTCGAAATGGACCAAAAATATGAATAGGTATGAATATGTGTAGCGTCAACGTTGGCTGACGCAATATAAAAGTTAAAAAAACAGGCTACAAGGATGGTACAAAATTGGAAGTCAGGTACTCACTGGGTGCTGGGATCCAGGATCATCTTGGACGCACTTTCAGACGATATTTCACGGTATTTTCAGAGGTTGTTAATCGCGCGCGCGTAGAATATGTTGGCCGGCCGGCTCGTTGGATTCGAATCGTAGTTTTTTCCTTACACCGTCAGAGGCGGTGCTGTGCGGTTTGGATATGAGGTTTTTGGGACGGAATGGGATAAGGGAATTCATCCTAAAGCCTGTTCAGTTACAACGGATGGGGAATTCGTTAAGGAAATTGGTGAACACAACCATTGTTAATCCTTTTTGACATTTTGACATAATGGACATTACGATATATGCACATTATGACATATGGACATTATGACAGGCATTATGACTTATTGACATTATTATTATCTGATAGCGTGACGAGTGACAGGACAGAATGGAAGAAAAAAACGTGTTGCGCCGACCCCAAATAAAACGGGACAAGGGCAGGAAGAAGAAGAAGAAGAAGCACATTATTATTATCTATTGATTTTTAATTTTATTTAGTTGACATAAACTTTGATTAAATATAAGTTATAATTACAAAAATGTTTTAGGTATAATAAAATTGTAAGTGTAACAGAATATTCAATTTGTTTTAGTTTTATGTAGTTATATTCAGTAATAAATAATAATAATAATAAAACTTTATTGCATATAATTTTGGCTTGAATTGCATGTCATGTCATTCAGTTAGTTTAGTTTATCTAGTTTTGTTTAGTTTTTGAACTAAATTAAATTTTGAACTAGCTTCCGCCCGCAACTTCGTCCGCGTGGAATAGTTACTTTGGGCTAACGCTAACTTTAACACGCGACTTCGTTTATATAGGTGAGTAAGTACTGGGTCTTATAATCTTATTATATTATTATTATTATTTTCGGATACATTTTCTATTCTCAGCTCTTTAGCTGGTTTCGACCACATTTACGGGCCAGGCCAAGTAAATGTAGCGTGAAAAATTTTAATGTGTCGTGTGATGAAATCCTACGTCGTTTTCTTCTAACTGCATGAACTTCCTGACAATCCTACAGGTGTTTAAAATCGCAGCCTTTTGCAGCGTTATGTAGAGGGTTTCTTTTAGGTCTAATAATTTTAAACTTTGAAGGAGATGATTTGGGATAACACCTGTGGTGGAAAGAACTATAGGAACTACGTAAACCTTTTCTTGACGCCAGATTCTAACTACTTCATCTTTTAGTTCCGCATATTTACTTATTTTTTCAGAGATTGTTTTCTGTATATTGTGTGTATTGGGAACTGCGATGTCTATGAGATAAGTAATTTTATTTATTTTATCCTGTAATGTTATATCCGGTCTATTATAATGAATGGTCTTATCCGTGAGAATGGCGCGGTCGTAATAAAGCTTATGTGTAGTACTTTCTAGAATGGCTTGTGGTACATAATTATAATAAGGAGTATTAGCGTTTGGTATGAGTGTGTATTTGAGAGCTAGTTTTTGATGAATTATATTTGCCACTTGATTATGTCTATGCGTGTAGTCGGTCTGCGTGAGTGTTGTGCAGGCGCCAGTAATATGCTGAATAGTTTCTGACTGGGTGTGACATTTGCGACATTTATCATTTATTACTGTAGGATCTTTAATTATGTACTTTCTGTAATTTCTTGTGTTAATTATTTGATCTTGAATAGCTATTATAAACCCTTCCGTTTCTGGGAATAAGTTACCTATTTTCAACCATTTATTAGACGCTAATTTATTAATATGGGATTGCTCTAGGTCGTGAGGGTGACGGCCGTGAAGCACTTTCTTCTTCCAATCTTCGATTTTCTGTGTCTGGGGGTCTTCACTGGTATTACTTTCTACCTCGACCTGTCTATTTAAATTAAGTGGAGTGTAGTTATGATCGTTTGTTACTATGGCTTTATGAATGTTACTAGTGTGAGATTTTGTATAAAAGAATGTTTTTAGTCGACTAACCTGTTTCCGCCAAAGGTGCTGAATGTCTATTAGGCCTCTCCCTCCATACTGTCGTTTGACGGTTAACCTTTCTATAGCTGATTTAGGATGTAAATTATTATATTTTGTAAGTGTCGTGCGTGTAGTTCGCTCTAACTGCTCTGTATCTGTTTTGGTCCATTTTATAACTTTATTATTATTATTATTATTATTATCTCCTTTATTTTTCTTATAATACATATTTTGATATTTTTAAATATTTTTTTATAACAAATATATATATATATTAAAAAAAAACATTTAAAAATATAAAAACAGTAGTCCACCGATGTCGGGAGCAGGGTCCAAGCTACCGGTGGTTAGGGCTCCAGAGACAGGAACTTCCTCACAATGCGAGCCGTATCGAGGAGTACTGCCTTCTGTATCTGGCCCTTGATCCAACCGCGCAACGACAGCTTCGACAGATGGTCGTCGAAGCTTTTGGCAATAAGACCGTTGGCGGTTACGACAATCGGCACAATGATAGCCGAGTCCACATTCCACATGGCGACAATCTCGTGTGCTAAGTCGAGATATTTGATTTGTTTCTCTTTCTCAGCTTTCACGAGATTCTCGTCATGCGGGATGGTGATATCGACTATCATTGCACGGCGCGCTAATCGGTCTATCACCACTATATCCGGCTTATTGGCTACAATAGTCCGGTCAGTAATGATAGACCGATCCCAGTACAAAGTGACATGGTCATTTTCGAGAACTGGGTCGGGCACATACTTGTAATATGGTACCTCTAAATCCACTAGGTTGTACTTCAAAGCAAGTTGCTGGTGGATAATCCTGGCTACTTGGTTATGTCTGTGCAAATACTCGCCGTTAGCCAAACGAGAACAACCAGAGATAATATGTCTGATAGACTCACCCGGACGGTGGCATGCCCGACACACGTCAACCGTCCCGTCCTTCATTATATATCTCCGGTAGTTGTTCGTTAAGATAACTTCGTCCATAATCGCACAGACAAAACCTTCAGTTTCCCCAAAGAGGTCACTGAAACGTAACCAGGCCACGGACGCCAAGAAATCTACATCAGGCTCGTGAAGAGCCCGGAAAAAGCGCCCGTGGAGCTCCTTACCTTTCCATATTTCCTTGCGGTTATCAGTAGTCATTATTACAGGTTTATGCCAGTCCTCTTTAGCCATGGATAACGGGGTGAGTCCCTTGTCCACTGCGACCACATCTCGGTGCATACCCACATCGGTTTTAAGGAAATATTCTCTGAGGCTGCACACCTCGCGGTTGTGCAGGGTCTTCGCATTTAAAAAACCTCGACCTCCACACTTCCGCGGGATGTACAGTCTCATCACCGAGGATCGTGGGTGATGCATCCGATTTGCCGTCAGCAATGTACGGACTCGCCTATCCAGGGCGTCAAGTTCGGTCTGAGTCCATTTGAGTATGCCAAAAGAGTACATTAAAACCGGCATGACCCAACCGTTGAAGGCGCGCACCTTATTTCCACCCGACAGAAGGCTATTTAATACCTTCTTCAGGCGGCCAAAGAAGCGCTCCTTCAGCGATTGCTTCATGTCAGCATTGTTAATGCCTAAGGCTTCTGACATACCCAAATACCTATAAGTTTCGGTCGAGGAAAGGGATCTAAGGTGTATGGAATCCGGGAGTTGAATTCCCTCGGATTCCATAATCTCCCCTCGCTTTACATGCATGCCTGCACATTTGTCCACACCAAATTCCATCCTGATGGCGCTACTGAAAGTTTCAGTTACCTTCAGTAGCTCCATCAGTTGCAAATTGCTGGGGGCAAAGAGTTTCAGGTCATCCATGTAAAGAAGGTGAGATATGACCTGACCACCTCTTCTCAACCGATAGCCTAGTCCTGAATCCTCCAGCAATGTGCTAAGAGGATTCAGGGCTAAGCAAAACCAAAGCGGACTCAGACTGTCGCCCTGAAATATTCCCCGTTTAATCCAGATAGGCTCATCATTCCCCTGGATCGGTCGACATCCTGGATAGCGAAGGACCGTCTTCCATTGCCTCATACATGACTCAAGAAAGGTGCGTAAAGTTATATCTATTTTGTATAACTCCAGCACCCTCATGAGCCATGTATGTGGAACAGAGTCATAGGCCTTCTTGTAATCTATCCAACATGTCGACAGATCCTTGCGGGATCGACGAGTCTGTTGGCTTATGGCCATGTCTATGAGGAGTAGCTCCTTAGTACCCCGGGACCCATTCCTACATCCATTCTGAGAGGGAGAAATAATCTGATTATTTGTGTATATTAATTTTTGCTCTCAGGATGGATGTAAGAAGTTTATAGACCGTTGACAAACATGTAATAGGTCTATAGTTCTTGGGATCCACGGGGTTACCTGTCTTATGGAGCAGGTGGGTAACGCCAGTTGTCAGATATTCTGGTAGCGAGCCAGACTCTAAGATTGACTGGAATTGCGACGCCAGGGGCGCGTGTGAGCTGCTATACCATTTCAGCCAGAAATTTTGCAGTCCGTCCGGTCCCGGTGATTTCCAGTTCGGTAACGGACGAACTGCTTTGGCTACATCCTCTGGGGTGATGGTAACTTTTTCCATTTCTGGTATAGCTTCACACACGCGCTCGACGTCACGCATCCAGCCACCCTCAGTGTGAATGACAGGTACCGACCAAATGTTTCGCCAGAATGTAATCGTGGCCAAATCATCCGGGCGGCACTCGTCAATCACACTGTGTTCAGGCCGCTCCCAAGCTCTGTACACCCACCTCTCATCGCTCTGAAACATGCGATTCTGCGAGTACCGGTCAACTCGCCGCTTATACCGCCGAATGCCCCGCCCATGCACAAACTTTCTGCTTCAGGAAGTCGATGCGCTCTGTGACACGAGACATGTATCCTTGAGGACTAATACCTGTCCCCAAAAACGCCCGTCTCACAAAGCGCATCACTCGTGGTCGTGTATTACCCTCCCTGAAGCAGTGTAGTTTGCCGATGAGTACTCTGGCCTCATCGATACGCCTCTCAATCCTGCATTGCCAGGCTGGTACAGCAGTCTTCGGTCGTATAGTTCCATCTATATTTGGAAATTTAATTTTAGCTAAACGACATGCCGCAACAGCCCCACAATACAAGATTGAGTGCGTATCAACAAGGTTCTCGCTACTCTCAAAGATATTTTTGAGCAACGAGCGCCCTATTTTTTTTGTGCATGGGTAACCGCGGCAAACGAGGCCTAAGCTCAGTCGGAGTCGACATGTACTCGCACAACGCATCCTCCAGTGCGCTCCTCAATCTTTCGTTGCACTGGCTACTTACTGTGACAACCCTATCATCTGCATCATCATTATTATGGTCGGACCGCGGCGAGATTGCGTTAGTAGTCGGCGTTGCCGCGGTCTGTGTTTGCGTAGATGTTGAGACGATTTGGTTGCTCAGTATCTCTGAGCGCAGCCGATCAAGTGCAGCGTCGTCCAACCTGTGGTTGCGTTGGATAACCCGCACCTGATCCGATAATCGTTGAGCCGAGACGTTCACGGTTGGTTCCAGGACCTGAAAAAGAGACAGCATCCTTTCACGGTACGCAGTGAGGTTAGTTCCCCCCTCTGTAGACCCGTAATATGCGCGCATGACGTTCTCGTTCATTGACTGAGTCCATCTCATGCGCTGCACACAACCACCGGCAGCGGGAACCCGGCTCGGGGCCGGTTGGCCCCTAGGTCCCATGCTCTTCGGTGGCCGGCCTCTCCCCGGCCGGCGTACAGGTGTTGGCGACGTCGGCGGGGAGAAATACTCGTCGCTCGAACTCGACGCTACTGCAGCCGCCGGTGACACTGGTGATCCGGGGTCCGGCGGCGGCGAGGCGGAGCTGAGCGACGAGCCCGGGGGTGGATGTCGTGCGCGTCGTGCAGCTGTTCTTGTCAACATTCGTCAGTTTATCATTTCATCCCATTTGTTCATTTCTATTAATTTATTTGGTGTCACGTCGTTGACATATGTCATGTTGTCTGCTTGTATTTTATTTCTTTAAAATATTCTATTTCTTGTGGTTTGTTGTTTTAGTTGAAGGTTTTCTTTGTTTCTTTATGATGAGGGCTTTGCTTTGGATATAATTTGTCTGAATTGCCGATAAAACTTTAATTTATTTAAATTTTTAAACGGGATTAGAAAATATTTGACTTATGTTGTCAGTGGGTTGCCAGGTTATTATTATTATTATTATTATGTAGATTGTGGGTTATTCTCAAAAAAACTAAACTAATGTTATTTTAAAGTAGTTCTGCGTATCCCTCTCATGACTGACGGCTTTGCACATTGTGCGCACAGTACTCGATCATTATTTTGCTGTGATGTTATTTAAAAACTGCGATATCTCCTTTTTTTTTTTTTTTTTTTATGGTGGGAAAAAATCATGCATTGACATCCCCCGCCCTTGGGCGGAGCGGGAGATAGTGTCAGACTCTTACTGACTAAAAGACCCACCCCGTTCCTTCTAGCCTTCATACCGGGGCTCGAGCGCCCTTTCGGATAACCCTGGCCCCAGTAGGCTTCGACCCAGCTGGGTCCCTGCTGTTGCTGACAACTCCTTGAGGCGCGCGGGAACAGCGCGCGCCGTCGACGACTTGGGCTTGGTCCGGACAGTTACCGGACGGCCGGACAGCGAGCTACCCATTGCTCACTGTCCGCAAGCCCGCGTCTACGTTGGCCGGAAATCGGGATCAGAATCCCGGCGACGGCGGCGGCGATAACGCCGTTGCCTGATGCGTTCGGCCTCCTCCTTTGCGAGCATTACTGCTTCGCAGAAGTCGGCGACCGCCTGCCACTCCTCCTCGCTCCGGACCATGGCCTCAACCAGGGCCCGGCGCGAGAGGTCTCCGCCGCCGATCGCCCCCACGAGGGCACGGCGATGCTCCGCCCAAGCAGGGCACACCTCGACTGTGTGCTCCACCGTGTCCTCCGGGCGTTCCGCACAGTGGCGACACCCGGGCGTCACTTCCGCATGAATCGAGTGCAGGAATCTCCCGAACGAACCATGTCCGGTGAGTACCTGCGTCATGCGGAAGGTAAGGACGCCGTGAGGTCTTTCCAGCCACGCCTCAAAGAGGGGACTTACCGCCATGATTGTGGCGTGCCCAGCACTGGGTTGCGATAGTCGCTGACGCCATTTCACCATGAGATCCCGCCGGAGCTCTGTCCGCCATGCCGTGACCTGTCGCGGCAGCGGACTTTCACCCCGGCGTTGCATCTCCACGCGCATATCGTGCATGTGTGCAAGGACTGTTGCCTCCAGATCCCACGGTGGTAGGCCAGCCAGAAGGCTCGCCGCTTCGCGGGAGACCGTGCAGTATCCCCGCACCATCCTTATCGCCATGACCCTCTGGCAGGCGTTCAGTATGGCCGCCGGTTGCTTTTTCAGCAACGGCGCCCACACCGGCGCCCCGTAGAGGGCCATGGACCGAACGATCCCCGCGTAGAGCCTCCGGCAGGAGGCGTCTGGACCCCCAAGGTTGGGCAGGAGCCGCTTGAGCGCAGCCCCAGCCCGGTTGAGTTTGGGAGCCAGACGTCGGAAATGCTCCACGAAATTCCACCGGCTGTCGAGGACGAGTCCCAGGTACTTCATCGTCGACCCGACACCGATGTGAACTCCTCCTACCGTTAGTTGGGAACTCAATGGCGGCGCGTTCCGAGACTGGCGACCGTGGAAACACATCGCCTCGGATTTGTGAAGCGCCACCTCGAGTCCCAACTCCTGGATCCGATCAACGACCATCGCAACCCCGCGTGTCGCTAGAGCGACCGCCGCCTGGTACGACTCTCCCTGCGCTAGGACCAGCGTGTCGTCTGCGTAGCAAACCACGCTGACCCCGTCAGGGAAGTCGCCGCGCAGCACGTAGTCGTACCCGATGTTCCACAAGGGTGGCCCTAGTACCGACCCCTGCGGAACACCGCACGACATCTCTCGACGTTTCCAGTCTCCCTGGTGACCGGGATAGACTATTAGTCTCTCCGACAGATAGGCCTCGACCACTCGACAGAGGTATTCGGGCACCCGGTGGTACCGGAGTGCCCTCCGGATCGTACTCCAGGGCAGGGAGTTGAAGGCGTTGGCAATGTCCAAGGACACTGCCACGACACACCTGCCCCGGGACACCGCAGCCCCCGTCGTGAGGGCTCGCACGCGCATGATGGCGTCCACCGTAGAGCGCATCCTGCGAAAGCCGAACTGTCCGTCCGAAAGGTCCGGCCCCACCCGTGCTAGGCGCCCGACGAGGCGGTTTGCAATGACTCTCTCAAAGAGCTTGCCCACCTCGTCGAGCAGCACAATGGGCCGGTACGCGGACGGAGAGTCCGCAGGGCGCCCTGGCTTCGCGATGAGGACCAGTTTCCCCGTCTTCCAGCAAAGTGGGAACTGGCCCCTCTCCAAACATGCGCTGAAGAGCCCTCTCAGTCGAGGCCCGAGAGCCTCCATGGCCAGGACCCAAGCCTTTCCAGGCAAGCCGTCGGGTCCTGGGGCGGTGTTTTTGGCACTCAGCCTTCGCACCGCCACTCTCATTTCTACCTCGGTCACCTCTGGAGCATCGTCGTCGTCGCTGTTGCGGTCCGCGTCAGACACCGCTGGCGGTGGAGGCGGAGCCATGGGCGGGGGGGAGTGTTCCCCCCGCGCAGGGAACAGAGCGTTCACCGCACCCTCTACGATCTGGGGCCGGAGACTCTGAGTCAGTGGGGGAGCCCAGGGGCGGAGCTTTTCCCGTACCATATTGTACGGGCGCCCCCATGGGTCCGCGTTCAGAGACCCCAGCCACACGTTGCGGGCCTCCAGTTTGGCCCGCTTGATCTCCGTTCGGAGGGTGCGTTTTGCCGCTCTGTATCCCTCATACAGCTCCGCCTCTCTGGCCTCCGCATCCGGCGGGCGGATGCGGCGCCTGCAGTGTCTGGCGTACCGGCGCCGCGCGTGACTGCATGCGTTGCGCAGTGCAGCAATCTCCGGCGACCACCAGCACACCTGGCGCTTAGCTCGCCCTGGACGGACTCGGGGCATTGCCGCGTCGCAGATTTGCGACATGGCCTCCCGGAACCACTCCGCCTCGACGTCTATGTCGACAGGCCTGTCCGGTGCTTGCACCCAGGCCTGTACCGTCGCGGCTTCCAGGAGGAGCTCCCGGTCCATCTGCTTAAGCGCCCACCGCGGACCGCAAGGGCTCTGTCGGACCGGCGCGGCCGAGGTTTCGGCGGAGACGTCCAACCGGATGTACCGGTGGTCGGAGTACGTCTCCACCTCCTCCATAACGCGCCAGTCGACGACACGCGGCAACAGAGCGGGGCTGGCGAACGAAATGTCCACCACTGATTCACCCCGCATCCGCGCCAACGTGGGGACAGAACCCCGGTTCAGGACGACCAGGCCCAGCTCCAAAGCCCAGTCCTCCACCATCTGACCCCGTGGGTTCGTGTACCGGGAACCCCAAGCCGTATTCCAGGCGTTGAAGTCCCCGCAAACGACCACGGGGAGGGAACCAAACCCAGCGACGACGACATTTAGCTCCATAAGGGAGACCTGGAGTTCGTCGAGAGATCTGCTCGGGGACAGGTAGACGCCTACCACTGCAATGTCCCCGAACCGTGCTGCCACGCAGCCCCGCCCCCTCGCAACAGCCTCGAGGGGCGGGGTACCGGCGGCGGCCGACGAGATTAACGTCACCGAGCCGTCTAGGTCCTGAACCCAGTCTCCACGGGGATGGACGTAGTACGGCTCGGAGACGACGGCGACATTTATCGACCACTGCGCCATGCTCTGGAGCAACAGATCCTGAGCGGGGGCGCAGTGGTTGATATTCGCCTGGAGGAGACGGAATGGGGCCGTTATTGGCAGTCCATTGTCTCCTCCCGAGCCCTTCTAGGGGGCACTGCCGCGGCGGGTGCGGCGGCGACTGCGGCGGGTGCGGCGGCGAGAGCGGCGGGTGCGGCGGCGATAGCGGCGGCGGCCAAGGAGGCGGCTGCGGCAGTGAGGACGTCGGCGGGGATGGGCCTACGGGCCCTGCCCTTGTCCTTGGCGGGGGGGTCGCAGGACCTGCCCCCAGCCCGGTGGTTGGCCGGCTTGCCTGCCGCCGCACATGCGTAGCAGTGCGGCGGAGCACGGCATTCTGCGGCCTTGTGACCGGGCTGGCCACACTGGTGGCAGCGGTCGCTGCGGTCCACCTCCGCGGCGCAGTGGGCGCCAACGTGGTGCCCCACTTGGCACCGGAAGCACCGCAGAGGTCTGGGCTCCAGCAGTTTCACCTGCGCGGAGACCCAGCCTACCAAAAGCCGTCGGCCCTCCCCGGTGATGGTTCTGGCCGCCGCCACGGGGCAGCTAGCTGTCACCGCTCGCATGCCCGTGCCGTCAGCGCGGATGGTGCCCACCCGGACCTGATCGGCCGTGCACCCGCCCGCCCTGACGATGGCGGCCACCACCTCGTCCACCCTGACGGAGTCGTCCAAGCCCATGATGCGCATATCTATGCACTTTGTGGGCCTGGACACTCGGGCCTCCTCCGCATCGAGGGACGCTCTGATCCTAGCGGCCAGAGCGTCAGCCGCAGGGCCGCTAGTCGCACCGGGGACCTCCAGGATTCGGGCCCCGGTGACCGTGCGCCTCATGCGAAAGCCCCCAGCGGCTCCGAGCTCCTCAAGGTGGGGCAGCACCGCCTGCTTCGCCTTCTCCATGACGGCGTCATACGTCACGCCCTTCTTCTCCGCTTCTGGCTGCAGTGTTATCACCACAGCCTCGGAGTTCGGGGCGCGAAGTCTCGCCGCCATGGCCCGCTTCTTACGCTCTTGGCGCCTTGCGCGCTTCTTGGCCGTCCTGGCCGCCTTGCCCGCCTTTCTCGCGGCGCCGACGACCGTCCATTCGGCGCCAGCCGAGGGTTCTTCGGGGGGAGGCGGCTGACGCGGCCTAGTCGCCACCGCCGCAGGAGGTCCTGCCGGCTTAGGCGCCGCCCTACCCTTCGAAGGAGGAGCTGCTGGCTTCCCCCGCTGCCGCTGCTGCGTAGCCGCCGAGGTTGGCCGCGCAGGCTCTGACGCCGCGGCCCCGCGCCCTGCTTGCCCCGACGGGCCCGCCTTGGGCGCAGAAGCCATGGCCGCAGCAGCGGCGTAAGACGTCGCCTTTCGCTGACCGGAGGCCGCAAGCGGGGGGCGCAGCACAATCCCCTCCAGCACGGACAGCTGCTGCTGCATCCGTAGCTGGCACTGCTCCTGCTGCTGCTGCTGCTGCTGCCGAAAAGCAGCCAGCTCCTGCCGCACCAGTGTCAGCAGCTGATTCTCCGGCTCGTGCTGGGCCTGGGGCCGGCTTTGCCCGTGCCCCTGCTTGCGCCCCCCTTCCGTCGGCTCCTGGTGGCCTGCTCTCGCGAGCTCCGCCCGGATCTCCGCCCGGAGCTCGGTCTGAAGCTCGCTCCGGAGCTTTTCCACCCTCTTTTTGAGGGAGGCGTCAAAGGCCTCCTTGAGGGACTTGGCGTGGCGCTGCGCCGTCCTCTCTTTGGACGTCCTTTCCCTTTTGCGGCTCATGTCCCGCAAAAGGGTGACGGCCAGCTTTCGTAGGGACTCCCCGTCCGAGTCCTCCTTCGCCTGCCTCTCGCTGCCGGATGGCTCCGAGAGGTCCGTCCGAGGGCTGGTCGCTCCAGGGTGGCGCCCCTCCGCGGCAAGCCTGTCGGCTCGCTGGGCGGAGTTTTTGGCCTTTAGCCTCCCTTTTCCACGGGCTCGACCCACACCGCGGCTGCCCGTTGCGATTTTTGGCGCCGAACGTATTTCTCCCTCTGTGTCGGAAGACGATGGTCCGTCCCTCGAGTTGGAGCGCTTCCTGTAGAGACGTCGGTCACTAACAGGGTCTCCCACAGCCTCTGCCTCCAAACCTCTACCGGGGTCTCCCCCAGCCACTTCCCTCTCCGAGCCCTCCGAGCTCCTTCCGGATGCCGCGTCGGACTCCGACCGCGCATCACTCTCCGTTGGTTTTCTGAAAAATTTATTTGGTTCCATAGTTGTTCCCACGAGTATTTTTCATGTTGTACTGGCTCAAATACGTGGTTCGCACTAGAGACTAATTTAGCTACCCATTAGTCAAGCTAACAACCTCCCTCACGGTGCGCCGCCGCTTGGAGGTTTGGGGTAATTTTTTATAGAGGTTGTCTTCCTCGCGGCCCGGGCGGTTAAGCCAGGACCCTCGTCCCCCATCAAAAGTCAGAAACATGACCTTGGACAATCTCTGGGGCTACGAGACTAACGGTGGCAGAAGGAGGAGCAAGCCTTCCTCCTGCCTGCCCGGCGGCAGTGTGAGTGCACACCGAGCCCGCTCTTACTTCGCCACTGTGCCCTCTGCTGTAGCAGAGGGACACGCGTTGAAGCGTTCCGACAGACAGAACATTCGCAGACGGCCATCGAGGCCCCTTAGGCAGCAATACCCAAGAGGGTCGTTGGCCGCCTCCCAGGGTGCACCGTCCCGCAGACTGGCCTTCGCTCCGGACGTATCCGCAAGGGAACTACAGCCTGCGGGCACTCGTGGAGGTTTTCTGTCGTGGCACCCCACTGCGATATCTCCTAAGATATTCATTTAAATCTAAAGATGTAAAGGGCAATTTTGTTTTAAATTAAATACTTGTGATGAATAACGCATTTATTTGGATAAGGATTAATCTCATGTTTATAAAAACACCTTCGCAAATAATGCATTATTTTAGAACAAATTTGGTTAGCATAAAAAAGGTTATAGTGAGCTAACCTTAAAAGATAGACATATGCTGTTACGGACTTTTTTAGAACTTTTAAAAAGGGGAACAATTCTGTCATACATGATTTTTGCGAAACTTTAACCGTTTACGCAGCGCACGCAGCGGAAGCTCTCAATGGGAAAAAAATCCCCCGATTTTGACACATTTTTCATTGGTGCTTCGCTCCTGTTGGTCTTAGCGTGATGATATATATCCTATAACCTTCCTCGATAAATAGGCTATCTAACACTGAAATAATTTTTCAAATCGGACCAGTAGTTCCTGAGATTAGCGCGTTCAAGCAAACAAACAAACTCTTCAGCTTTATATTATTAGTATAGATTAATGTTGATTGGATACAAACTTAGATTATAAAAAAAAAAATATTATTATTATTTCCTTTATTTGTCATCAGGAACAGGGTCCAAGCTACCGGTGGTCTGGGGTACTGAGAGATAAATCTAACTATGCGCACCGTGTCCGGAAGTACTAAGTAGGTACTTGTAACCAACCGATGATTATCCCTGTATGCTAGTGCACCCAAGGACAACCCTTAGTTGGTGAGAAACTATTGAGACATATGGAAAATATAAATATAGGGCTATTATAGTTTTTTGGAGGTTTAGTGGACTGGTTTACCAAGAAATATGTTAAGACTCCCAAAAACGTATACGCTCGAAGTGACGTAGCAAAAACAAGGCAACATCATATCCTGAGGTGCTTGAGGAGCAGAAAGGTATTATTAAAATTCCCTATATTAATTGAACATTAGGTGTATTTTTCAATAATTTTTTTGTTAACAAAATTATGATTATTGCATTTATTGAATAAATAATTTTAAAAAAAGTTAAAAGGTGATTTACTTATGGATATAAAAAAAAAAAAATATTGTAAACTCCATCAGCTTTTTATTGGCATTGAGTACTCGGCCACGCTGGCAGCGCGGTAGCAGAAACTCGCGTGATTTGCTTGGCCACACTGGCAGCACGGTGCAGGGAGTGACGGTTGCCATAGCATGGCTTGAACTAATTTGAAATCCCCACTCCCGTGTGGGTTGCCGCTTGCCGCCCGCGCACTCACTGTGGCCACCTGTATGAACAAGGTATGACGTTGAGCAGCCCGCACCGCTTCCCGCGCCCGCGTTCTCTCTATGGGCACTCAAACGAAGTTCATATGTTTGAGATTAGCTCGCCGTGCCCGCCTCGCGCCCGCGCTTCCAATGTGGGCGAACACTTATTTGCACAAATCTGAACAAAAAAAGTATAGGAGACCAATTCCCAGCAGTGAACAGACGGGGTCTAAAATTAATTCAGTTTTTATTTTCCACTCAGAGGCGCCAGTGCTGCAGTTCCGAACCAGCCAGCGGGGAGGAACTGTCATCGTGTACGAGGGTCACCGATACAACAATACTGGCAGTCCAACTCGATGGTACTGCGTCAAGTACTGCCAGGGTTGCCGATCCAGTATAATAGTCTCCGAAGGAAGGTTCATCCAGGCTATCGGTGAACATACACATCCGAAGAAATATGTTGGCTGAAAGTACAAAGCAGCTACGATTATCTTCTAACATTGAGTGTGTCATGCGATAGATATGTAATTTTAATCTATGTCTTTATCCATATATAATTTTTCTGCAAGTGTGTTTATCACCTAACTCCTGTACGGCTTGACCGATTTGGATAGAATTTTGTGTGTATAATTATATGGGGCCCTGGAAGGTTTGAAAATAACATCGGACCAAGTAAGTGACTCTACAATCGGGTTCTGAACTTTTTCAGGCGAATAGCTAGCTTTCAGAAAATACTTTTTTCCTTCAAGTAAACAAAATGCATTTGTTTTTTTTAGAGTAGAAGCACACACCAGATATCCGCTAGTTTGTTTATTGCATAATGTGTATTAAGAAAAGTTTTGAGTTACTGTATAGGCAAGACAAAACATGATGAATGAGACTGCGTGAATGATGATATGGTTGGAAAGAAGATGACTATTGATATGACGGTAGATCGAGATAGATTTGTTAAAGAGAAAGATACCTATGCTGCACCGATTGAAGTAAATTAGTATAAGGGTAGGATTATGATCTGCGATAGTTGAGGGTTGTTCGATGGAGTCACTGTGTCCCAGGAACGCAAAGGGCAACTGAAGGTACACAGGTGAGATTTCAGTCAGTAGAACCTGACTGAAACTCCCGGATTTATTTCATGATTTCCTGAAAAAAGGATAATGATCATGAATATTAATTATAGAGAAGAACGAGCAACACAGAAAGAGCTATGGCAAAACACTGATAACATTTAACTAGCCTGATAGTGGGCTTGACTGCTAAGGCAGAGGTTGTGGGTTCAATTCCCACCCAAGACAAATGTTTGTGTGATGAGCACTATTGTTCTGTGTCTAGATGTAATTTATTTATGATCCGTATGTATAGCATAACCATAATCAGCCTTTTAAGGTTCCCACGGCTGGGACTCAGGCTTCCTCTCCCTAGGAGAGGGAATGGGTCGTGATTCAACACGCAGGCCCATTGCGGGTTGGTCTGTATATCTGTATATATAGGTAAGTTTATCAGTTGTCTAGTCTATTAGGACAAATTCTGCTAAGTTTGGGATTAGATGATGTCGTGTGAGGTTAAGGAATATTATTTATTATAATTTATTCGACATCCTTGATGAAATATTTGTCATAGATAAACACAAACAGTATTAACACAATGTAAAAAAAAAGATTTGTTCAAAATTATATAATAAATTGCACAAAACTTATTGTAAGTTCAAATATAACAATCTAAACTGCATTTATTGTAGTTTGTTTTCTTTTACCAATCTTTTTTTTTTAGTTCGCAGAATTAATTGTGCGTTAATATATTCTTAACTACGAGTAGGTATAATGAGGATTTAGATCTACAAAGAACTTCAAAAAGAACAAGCTACAATCCCGGAATCTTTAATTCGAGAGTAAATAGGTTTCTTCTAGGTAAGCGCGTTCCATCGTCGATCGCATCGTCGCTTTCCATCAGTACCCCTAGCCAAGTTACAACCGTTTCGCTTGCGCCGAACGCTTCGAGGTAACCTTGCCGCCAATTCTTTTGTTCTGACCACGTGACTGAGCGTTAAGACGACGTCATTCCCGTACATTTGAAGCTTTCTACAGGCGTTAACTATTGCAGATTAGCAACTTGGCTAAGGGTACAGGTGAGACAGCGGTCAAGCGCGAACCTATCAACAATAAAAAACAGAAATTCTAAAAAGGTTAAACACACTGCTGTAAAACCAATTAGGTAAAGATGGCGCTGCACCATTGCATACATTGCATGTTCATTTATATACCAATTTCAGCCTATCATAGTAACTTTGGAATGTTACAAAATGTAAAAATATCAATAAAGAAAAAATTGTTTGTTCAAAAATTGCATTAAATAAAGCTTTCTTTTTTAAACCTAACCTGTGAAATGTGACATAATTGTCCAACTTGCTTATTTTTTGTTTCTTTACTTTTTTATTTAGGATTACAAATGCTGCAGTTTGTACCTAGCCAGCGTGGAGGTACGATCCTGGTCTACAAGGGTCACAGGTATCACCAGACAAGTCAGCCGACTAGATGGTACTGCGTCAAGAATGCTCATGGCTGCAAAGCGAAGATAATACTTTCAATAGACAGAAAGTTTATTAAGGAATTTGGTGAACATATACATCTAGATAAAAGGGCATTGATATCGAATAGACTGTACTGAAACTTAGCATAGCATAGTCGGCCTTATAATGTTCCCACTGTTGGTACTCAGGCCTCCTCTCTAGGAGAGAGAATGGGCCGTAATAGGCTAGTTGCCGTTAAAAAATGTAATTAGTCCGTCTTTTAGATTATTCAAAAATAAGGGACACGTATTTTTTTATTTGTAAATTAAACAAAAAAAAAAAAACAAAGATAAAGCCCATTAAAGTTACGTGTAACGTCACGCCGTACTGCATTTTTTCGCACAGAGTGACGTCACACGTAACTAACTCTATTGGGCTATATCTTTGTTATTTTTTGTTTAATCGAAAAAAGAAAAAATACGTGTCCTATATTTTTTTTTATAATCTAAAATACGCACTAAATAAAATGTAATTATTTTGACCCTGGAAACTACCCTATTCACCATTCGGGCCCAGTGCGGGTTGGTGGATGTCACGTCTTCTAATTTTTTGATTCTAGGACATGCTGGTTTCCTTACGATGTTTTCCTTCACCGTTTTGAGAGCAGTGGTGATGAAATAAATTATATAAAGTAATATGCCTGGCTGGGTTTGAACTCGAACTGAAACTTATGTATTTTTTGATGACCGGCCTGTTGGTCTAGTGGTTAGTAGCCATAACCAGAGGTCGTGGGTTCATTTCCTACCTAAGACAAATGTTTGTGACATCAGCACGAGTTCGTTCTGTGTCTGGGTGTAATTTATCTCTAATATTTATGTATTTTGAAATAAACAAGTATGTTTAGCACTAGCTCTGCTTAGTTTGGGACTGGGTTGTGTTAAAGTTGTGAAATATATTATTATCTCACTAGTTGTACTCTTTAACAGCACCGTTGACACGGTGGTTCATGCTGCGCTGAGTATCGCAGGTTTGACTCCCGGACGAAAAAAAAAAATTTGTATAGTCTACAGGTAGAGGTTCCGGTTCCAATACGGGAGAAATTTCTAGTTAATAAAAAAAAAGAAGTTAATAGGAAAGTACCCTATTGTGTAATGTTTGAATTGCACTGACTTATTGGTCAACGTCCATTGATTTTAAGTATATACTTAGCACTATTTTTATGTTAAAATACAATTTTATTTTTATTAAAGTAGACCAACGTAGATTATTTTTTATTTTTTAAACTAGTGGTTGACTCCGATCCTATCTGATGGCAAGCATTGATGCAAACCTGCCAGTTAGCCTACGGTTATTGTTTAATATTTAAACAATAACCGTAGGCTAACTGGCAGGTTTGCAAAAATGGGTTGCTGGGCTCTTTGGACCGGGACCGAATTAACTATTAAAAAATAATTAGTTTTTTTTTAAGCTATTGCATAGCTTCTATCGCGGGCCTTGAGCGTGGAGACAGAGTCCAGAAATTCCGTAACGAAAATAACCTAACACCCCCCACTCATTTGTTTTTTGAGCGTGGTGACCGATAAGAAAACAAATGAGTGAACAATCGATCAAAATTCAATTCAATGTGTGAAAGTGTAACTTCAATTAATATCAAAGAAAAAAAAACAAAGGAAAAAAAAATACTGCATAAATAAAATAAATAAATAATTATAATTGCATAAGTTGATAAAAATGCTATGCAATAGCTTTACCGCGGCAGTCCCCGAGTGCTACACGTCTTTTTTTAATAGTATTACGGGACCACTAGGAACAATGCATTCAAGTACAATTACCAAAAAAAAAAACTGTATTTATTTTATTAGTGGTCCCAAATCACTACTCAAAAAAAATAGGTGGAAATTGGGTTCACGGTCCCGGCCCTAAAAGCCCTTCGATCCTTAAAAATAAGTAGATAATATTATTTTATAAGTATTTTTTTCTTTAAATACATTTTATTGCAAACTCGATACCTACCTTAGCCATATTCTAGTTAAAAAAAAAAACTATTGCATGAAGTTTTGAAAAAACTTGTTTTGTATTTCAAGAAGTGCCGGTCCTGCAATTTGTGCCCAGCAAGCGCGGAGGCACAATCCTCATCTACAAGAATAACAGCTACGTCCAGACTTCCAGCAGAATTCGATGGTACTGCTCCAAGAAGTTCCGTGGCTGCAAGACGCGCGTGGTTGTGACAGAAGAAGGCGAGTTCGTCACAGAAATAGGCGAACACAATCATCTACCCACGATAATTTAGTACTAATTATGAAATATCGGCATCTTTTTTCTACATGATCAATTAAAAAAAAAGAAACACAATCTTACTAATATTATAAACATAAAAGTTTGTATCTATATGAGGTGTATTGGCTGTGAGGGTAGTCTTATGCAGTGTGACGTAATCAATTTGACATGTGTCAGTGGTCATCCGGCGGTTGACTGGAGCAGTTGTGTTGCGCGAATATATGTATGTCACAGTATTGGTGAGCCGTAAAACCTTCCAAAACGCAATACAGTATATATGTATGTTTGTTACTCTTTCACGCATAAACTACTAAACGGATTTCGATGGTACTAGGTACACGGATAGAGCATATCCGGAATAGCACATAGAATACTTTTATCCTGGGAGTAGATTCCTTGGGATAACTTTATACTATCACACGAGCGAAGACGCAGGCAGCAGCTAATCAAAAATATTTTCCGTCCCGTAAAAACAAAATAATGAAAGTATTTATTTTAGAGCAAAATTTAGTTTTTTATAACGATAGATATTCATCCTAGTTGTGATTATTTTTAATAGGTACTTTTGAAATCGTCTATTCGTCTCCTCTTTCACACGTCATGTTTAGCGCAAACAAGATTTTTTTTTTGGTCAGCGCCAAAGCAGTGTACACAGTTCGTTTGTATAAATGACACGAATTCTTGTCTGATCCCGGCGACTTTTTTTAACGTGTACAAGCGAGTAAAGATAGCTATTATAGTTTAGGTAATGTTCTTACAAAAACTAGTTATTGTAAGTGTAGCAAATAAATGAATCCTAACTGTATTAAGTGAAGCTTATTTTACACACAATACCTGTAAATCATTTGGGGGCACGACAGTGCCCCACCTAGTAGCCGCAAGGCAAGCAAAAAAGTAAACCTTCTGTTTTTCGAAACAGTCAGGCCATTTTCGATCCCCTATAACTATGTTGTGTATTAAACTAAATGCTTGAATTTTTAGTAACCAAGCCGGCATTGTATAAACTTGATATATTAATTTGAACCAGTACTTAAGTACGGACTGAATAAATTACCTGACTTGGTTGGTGGCTTGGTTGGTGACATGGATCTCACAACTTACTACTAACTAACTCGGTAGAAGAACTGAGTTGAGATTGAGAGCCTTAGTTTCTTTACAAGTTATGTTTTTCATGGTTTATTATTTAACTGTAGAATCTTAAATTAAGTACTACTTTGCAAAGAATAACCATCCCATTTTATTTTTTTAAATAGATGTGCCGGTTCTGCAGTTCGTGCCCAGCAAGCGTGGAGGCACAATCCTCATCTACAACGATAACTCCTATGTGCAGATGAACAGCAAACTTCGATGGTACTGCTCCAAGAAGTTCCGTGGCTGCAAGACGCGCGTGGTTTTAACTGAAGAAGGCCAGTTCGTTACAGAAATAGGCGAACACAATCATCTACCCGCGATAACTTATTAATAATTATGAAATATCGGCCCCTTTTTAACCGACTTCGAAAAGGAGGAGGTTCTATGTTCGGCCGAATGAATGTTTTTTTTTCAATATGTTCGATTAAAATAGAAAACACTGGCGAAATCACAATTATTTTCGGTCCCGAAAAACAAAGCAGTCTATTATTTTTAGATCATAATTTTTTTATCGATAGCTATTTAATTCATCATAGCAGTGAAATTCTATTCTACATAAAAAAGAAATCTATAAACGATTTATATGTAGGTATATATATAGTTTAGGTAATGTTCTTACAAAAAACATTTGTTGTACCTAAATGTAACAAATAAATGTATCCAAACTGCATTAAGTGAAGCTTATTTTGCACACAGTACTTGTAAAATCTTAAAGTTATTTTCTCTAATTACACAGGTCATAATCAAAACGTGCGAAAGAAATGTTATCACTATCTATGGTTATCACTGAATATTTCCATATTTATGAGACTTAGTAAATAATATTTACTAAGTATTTTCATATTTATGGGATTTAGTACTCGTAAATAATATTTACTAAGTCTAATCGACAGCGATGCGGAGGAGTTTTATGACGCCATATTTTAGTAGGGAAGTGTAGCCTTTAGTGTGTTTAGTTAGGTTAAGCATAAATATATATTTTTCTTAGTATTTAAGTTTATTATGTACTAGATGTGCCCGCGACTTCGTTCGCGTGGACTACAGGATTTTGAATTTATTTTTTTCTAAAATAAAAGTAGCCTAAGTTACTCCTTATTACATCAGCTACCTGCCAAGAAAAGTCCCGTCAAATCGGTCCAGCCATTTCAGAGATTAGCCCGGACAAACAGACAGACAGACAAAAATTGTTTAAAATGTTATTTTGGTGTATGTACCGTATATATTCATATGCATGTAGTAAAAAGCAGTTTTTTCAATATTACAAACAGACACTCCAATTTTATTTATATGTATAGATGTAAAGAAGATGTATAGATATATTTTGTTGCTATAAGTTGTAAATAACTAAAATAAATAAATTTAAATGTAAAAAGTCAGTTACACTCTAGGGATTTTCTCAAAAGTAAAAAAAAAAAATAATTATAAATTTTTAATAGAATTATGGAAAATGGATTCTGTGCTAAACTATATTAATATTATGGAATGTTCAATTTATTTTCATTAAACACGTTTTTATGCGATGAAGTATCCTTCTGCGGGCTTGTTACTACTAAGAGTAGGAAGCTTAACATGGACATTAAAAATAAAAAAAATATTCTTCCAAGCATCGTCAAACTTTTCACAATATACAAGGTGTAAGGGACAGCCCTCCACAAACTTTAAGGGCTTGCTCAGTAGACGAAACTGAACAACCTTCCACAAATTTTTTTTTCAGGAAACGAAAAAGAAACCTTTCATAACTTATATAGGGTTATTTGTAAAACACCGGTAACCTTTCAGAACTATGTCAATAAACAATAACTTTTGTTCTATGACTTAAAAATTTATCATATTTTAATTCATCAGATTTTCATACAAAAATAAAAATATTTAAATTGAACGTTAGTCGGTGTTGGCTTATTTTTTTAACGCACTTTTAAAAAAATCAAACCCAGCATAGTTGGAAAAATGCTATGTGGATTGATTTAACATATGCTACCAAATGACTTTACTTTTAGATTGTTTGTTAGTTTATGACAATACAGAAGCGATTGAAGGTTTTTGTGCTTTTGTAATTCTTGGCTTCGCACGCAGGTATTGTATTTAGCTTATTTTGTTTTAGCGAATATGGCTCCAAGAAAAAAATTAACAGAGGAAGAAAAAAAGAGAAGACGCCGCGAACAGAAGAGACAGAGTATGCGTCGTGCTCGGGCAAGATTAGATGATGCAGCTATTCAAGAAAAAAGGAGACAAGACCGAGAAAGATATCATAAAAAGAAGAAAGACGGACTATTGAAAACTATTGAGCAGTACACACCGCATCAACAGCGCCAAATTCGAAAGATGTGGCGAGCTGCATCAAGAAAACGTCGTGAAAATGTGAAACAAAAAGAGCAATTAACAAACTGTAGACCTTAACCAACTACCTCTGTGTCATCCCATTCTAGGGTTGCATCAGGCAGAGGAGTGATTGCCATAAGCGTAAATTAAAAGCTGAGAATCTTTATCTGAAGGAAAGGTTAACTATTCCAAAGTCTAAATTGGCCAGAAAATTGGATATTTTACAATTAAAAGTTGATTTTGCATGTAATCACATGAGTTTTATTTTTACCAAATATTCGTCATGGAAGAATTCGAAAATTTTGAAGTTACCAGTAAAATTTTTGCTTCGTATGTTGCATTTTTCTGAAGACAATGAAAAAACCAAGTCTAATCGTCTTCTTCGTGTAAGGATGCTAATAAACGGTTTACGTGAGTCTTTTCGGCAACATTTTACTGCAACTGAAGATATTTGTATTAATGAGAGCATGGTGCCATTTTGTTAAAGAAAGATATTTAGACAGTACAATAAACAAAAGCGCCATAAGTATTCGTCAAACTTTTCAAGTTGTGCTCCACTCCTGGATATATACCCTCAAATTTAATACCTATGCTGGAAAAATCCTCGACACTATAAACACAACACCCACAAATGTTGTGATGAATATGTGTGAAGACAATTTTAACAGGGGGCATACTTTGCATAGCCATAATTGGTATATCAGCGCTGATTCGGCGCGAAAACTTTTGGACAAGCAAACCCATCTTGTCGGGACACTTAGGAATAACAGGCGGTGTTTACCTAAAAAAGTTACCAGCACAAAACTCAAGAAGAGTCATTATTATGCTGAAGAGAGCCGAGATGGAATAACGGTTCGTTTTAGAATATAATAAGGCTAAAGAAGGCGTTGATTTAGCAGACCAGATGGCGTCTTATTCGCAAAGGAGGAGGCCGAACTCATCAGGCAACGGCGTTTTCGCCTCCGCCGCCGGGATTCTGATCCCAATTTTCGGCCACCGTAGGCGCGGGCTTGCGGACAGTGAGCAATGGGTAGCTCGCTGTCTGGCCGTCCGGTAACTGTCCGGACCAAGCCCAAGTCGTCGACGGCGCGCACTGTTCCCGCGCGCCTCATGGAGTTGTTAGCAGCAGCAGAGACCCAGCCGGGTCGAAGCCTACTGGGGCCAGGGTTATCCGAAAGGGCGCTCGAGCCCCGGTATGAAGGCTAGAAGGAACGGGGTGGGTCTTTTAGTCAGTAAGAGTCTGACACTATCTCCCGCTCCGCCCAAGAGCGGGGGTTGTCATTGGATGATTTTTCCCACCATAAAAAAAAAGATGGCGTCTTATTCAACTCCACTTCGCAAATCCATCTGATGTTATAAAAATATTGCGTTAGATTTGCTTCTGAATATAGCTCTTATCAATGCTCATGTTTTGTACCAGTCTGTAAACAAAAATAAAAGTAAAAGATTTTAGAATTGCAATTTTGAATTCTTTTCTAGATAATCAAAATGTAGATGAATCACCTCCATCAAGACGAAAAAGACAGAAACATGTTTTGGTGAAGTTAGACGGTCCGTCAAGTAAGACTAGACGGAATTGTGGGGAATGCTACAAAACAAACGTCAAAAACTTAGGTCGCCTACAAGCACGAAACAAGACGAAAAAAGTGAACACTTTTTGTAGCATTTGTCCTGAAAAGCCAATTTTGTGTCTTGATTGTTTCTTTCAACATCATCATTTCAGCCGATAGACGTTCACCGTTGGACATATGCCTCCCCCAAGTGTCGCGATAATGAACGATCCTGTGCGTTGTTTCTTTACAATACATTTTTATCTTTTTAAAAATAGGCTTAGTTATATCTAAAGATTTTTAATTTACTTAAGCATTTTTTATCAAAGTTCATATTTAATTATTGTCGGTTTTAATGACTGATTTCAAGATTTTTTTTTATGTTTTAAAAATTGTTGTAATGCCAAACATGTTTGTAATAAGTAAGATATTTTGTTAACCTCTTTAATTGTTTTATTTTTATTTCACAGGAGATAAAAATCATTATCTTCCTGGTCTTGTGTCATATACCTACTTGTGTTTGGCGCTCTTTTATATTTTTTCTCATAAAATTCATCCATCTTACTTTGGCTTGCCTCACCCTCTCCAGATCCACACTCAGAAAAGAGCAAAATAATAATTTGTAAGAACATCCATTTTTGGAAGACGTACAACTAAGACGAATTTAACAAGTTTCATGCTAAACTACAACAAGCCGTTTAGGCACTAGGGTGTGCAAGTCTGACGTTGTTTTCTGCTATAGGCTGCGAACTTTTTAATTCAAATTCGTTTGAAGGCAGATTAGATTAAGATGAATATTATAGTTTAAGTAGGTAATGTTCTTCAGACTGGAAAGTGTTGGCCTGAAAGTAAGTAGAACCAAAACGGAGTACCTACTTGTTTTGCGATTTCGGCGGTCTCTCCAACCCTGTGCATTTAGCTCTCGCTGGAACGCCCATACCAATCTGTTCCGACTTTCGGTACCTCGGGTCACTCGTCCAAGGGGATGGTGAGGTAGACCGAGACGTAACACGTCGGATCAACGCAGAATGGATGAAATGGCGACAGGTCACGGGAACAATTTGTGACCCACGCATGCCCCTCAAGTTGAAGGGTAAAATTTACAAGTCCGTCATAAGACCTGTCATACTGTATGAATCAGAATGTTGGGCTGTGAAAAAGAAGAATGAAAAAAGATTGCATGTAGCGGAGATGAGAATGTTGAGATGGATGTGTGGTGTGAAGAGAATGGATAAAGTGAGAAATGAGTATATTAGAGGAAGTTTGAAAGTGGCGCCAGTGACTGAAAAGTTGAAAGGTAATCGGTTGTCTTGGTATGGTCATGTGAAGAGGAGGGATGAATCGTATATTACTAAAAGAGTTCTGAGTATACATGTGATGGATGGAGAGGGAGAGGAAGGCCGAAAAAAAGATGGATGGATTGTGTGAGAAGTGATATGAAAGAAAAGGGAGTTAGTGATAGTTTGACGGGCGACAGGACAGAATGGAAGAAGAAAACGTGTTGCACCAACCTCAAGTAATATGGGATAAGGGCAGGAAGAAGAAGCAGTAATGTTCTTACAAAAACTGATTGTGTTAATATTGCAAATAAATGTATCCAAACTGCATAAACTGAAGCTTATCTTACATACATACAATACCTGTGCCTCTATACACAAAATAGATAGATACAGAAGTCTGGAATCTCATGTATGTACTTCACTTTTTATACCTACGCTCTACGGTCGCGCTAGGGTCACCGCTTTGCACCGAACTGTACGAGCGCAACCGGGCGATTGAGCCGAGATATCGTGTCCGTGAGCGGTGTCTATGTGTGCGTTGCTCGAGCGTGCTTTGTATGTAGATGGACTTCTGTACCTATCTATTTTGTGCTCTATAGTATAATCTTTGCTTATAGTAACCATCTCATTTCTTTTTTTAAAACAGAGGAGCCGGTTCTGCAGTTTATGCCCAGCAACCGTGGGGGCACAATCCTCATCTACAACGATAACTCCTATGTGCAGATGAACAGCAAACTCCGATGGTACTGCTCCAAGAAAGCTGGAGGTTGCAAGTCGCGTGTGGTGGTGACAGAAGAGGGAGAGTTTGTCACAGAACTGGGGGAACACAATCACTCACCTATTATGCAGAACATGTAACTGTACATATATCTGCATATACAACGTGTAACGTTAAATGTGCAAACCTCAGATATCCCAAATTATTTTTAATTTAATTGACGAAAAAAAAATCATTAAAAAAGTCAAGGTTTTATGTGTTCTTTTGCTTTGTTTAAGATTCGCGTATGAGAAAATTGAAAATGGAAGACAAGTTTCCCTATTTTGGCGGGTTTGCGCATATTCTGGCTTGACTATTTTTTAAACAGAGAGGGCAACATTTTTAACATTTTGAATACCGTACTTAGAGACACAATAGAAAGGCACCCGCGCACTATCCGGACGCAGCTGGCCGCAATTAAATGCACAGATATGCGTACTGCCGCCTAGGCGGGTGTACGAGAGTAGTGTCTATTTAATGTACAAATATATGTATAAAAAAAATATATGGCACCGTAGCTCTTAACCGAGTGGATCGATTTGTTGGTCTTTTTTTACTCATAAGTAGATGTAGTAGGGGTAATGAGTATTAAAGAGGGATGTATGTTAGTAAGTTATGTGTAGTGTGTAAGTTTATGGTTATTCCCCATTTAAGTTTGTTTATTTTTAATTGATATAAACTAGTACTTGATTGCGATCACACGTAATGAGCAGTTATGCAATCGTTAATGAATCTCAAGTTTTTTTTGTATGTTCAATTGTTCATTTAAAATTGTTTAAAAAACGTGACAATTTTTTATCTTACGTAATGTGTTTTTTTTTGTGTTACATCTTTTTCTTGTCATATTTTCTCAAGTCTTCACGTGACCAGAGGGCTGGGCTCTTTATTGGTCAACGAATCGACATTGCTATTCAACGTGGCACTGCAGCCAGCTTTCTGGGCACTTTTCCAATTAACAGCGATCAGATTTCTTGATGCCCAATAATATTTTATTCACGTTTGTACAGACAGCAACAACAATTGGGCACAACTTTCACATGAAAATGCCTTGGTAACGAGGGTAACCGGTTGTTCACACTGTTTGTACATCTTCTCTCATTCATTTTTATGAACTTTTTGTTTTTTTTTTGTAAATTTTTATGATTTTTATGTGAATATTTATGATTTTTTTTTTTGTGAATTATTAAGATTTTTAATTTTAATTTTTTATTAATTTCAATTAATGAAGTTTGTGAATGAACTTTTATGATAGCGTAATTCTCTAATTTATTGATCCATGCATGTGGTGTTTACCTGTGATTGTTGCGCTGAAGTATAATTGTATATTATATGTGTTATGTTGCTGTATACAGTGTACACAATCGTTGGTGAACCTCATTTAATAAACAAATAACCTATAAAGTTTCTAGTTTAGTTATAATTATTTATGGTGTGATGTAACTATGATGATAAAAATTGGGAATAAATTAATTGTTAATATTTTAGAATTAAATAAAGATTATGATTAAATACTGGTTTTTTAATAGGAAAGCGTTCCGTGAATTTATTTTTCTTTCGCATATTTTAGTCATAACTTACTAAACAGACGTCACCTAAGTAATCGTGATTGAGTTTGTGTTAATCACTTAAACATCAATCAAGAAACTTAGGCCCGTATTACAGAACGTCACTCAAAACTCAAGCGTTACTTAAAACTGGTTTCAACCAATCAAATGGCTTGAATCTAGTTTTAAATAATGCTTGAGTATTGAGTGACGTTCTGTAATACGGGCCTTAGAGATTTTTGACGTCATATTTTAGTTATTTAGTTGTTTATAAGTAGTAATGTTATGTATTTTGTATATAAGTGCTTGTAAATAAATAAATTTGTAAAAAAATCAAATTAAAAAAACTTAAAGAAACTTACACTTTACAGTAATTTGTATTGTCTTTATTTTTTTTTTTAAGTTTTCTTGAGAGGTGTCGTGTCATACCTTTTGTTTTGAGGCGGGATATATCATCGAATAATTTTTTTCACTCTGGGAGGAGCGAAAGAAGTTATTTGGTGGTGGTGGTGGAGAGGGAGTGTCAGACTTTTTACTATCTAAAACCCACCTGTGTTCCTTCAGTTGTTCTTTGCATTCCAGGTTTACGGTAACTCTTTCAAACAATCCCACAACCGTCATGTCATACCTTTTGTTTTTTTTTCTACGGTGGGTAAATCATCTAATGACATCCCCCGCTCTTGAGCGAAGCGGGTGATAGTGTCAGACTTTTACAGACTAAAAACCCACTCCTGTTCCTTCGTTGTCTTTCGTACCGGGGCTGAGCTATCTTTCGAACTAACCCTGGCCCCAGTAGGCTTCGACCCAGCTGGGCCCCTGCTGTTGCTGACAGCTCTTTAAGGCGCGCGGGAGGCATGTCATATCTGATGGAAAAACTCTTCTTTGTATTTCTTTAATTAATCGGTATTTTTTTATGTTTCAGTAAATATTCCCGAGTTTCTACGCTATTATCGGCAGAACCGCAACGCCAATCCTGAGCGTTTCCTGTCTAGGCAGGAACAAGAAGCTCCTGCGAATCCTGTAGGCAGAGTCAGCGATATTCTTAATTCAATTATTAATAGTAAAAAGCTTCGAGAATAATGCTAGTTCCCGGAACTATGGTAGGCGCCAGATAAATTTGCTAAAAATTACATTGACCCACCAAACTAATTTCAAGAACAAAAATAAAGACCTAAAGTTTTCCATAATCGATATTTATCGTGATCCTTTATATTTTCTGGTAAAAAAGATTCACTATTATTGTTCAAAGTATCCGCAATGAACGGTCCTGTGCGTCTCGCATGCATCGGATTCCCGTAACCACCAGACTTTTTTATTCTGCGTCTTCCGTTGCACGGTCGCCACTCCAGAACCTTTCAGCCCCATCGAACGTACTCGTATGTTCTGCGAGCAATGTGCCTTGTCCAGTGTCCACTGCAACTTAAGTTTGGTGATTCTTCGAGCTATGTCGGGCACCTTGGTTCTCCTGTGGATACCTTTAATCTTGATCACGCACGGAATCTCTGAGCATAGCCTTTGCACTTGCTCTTTGAATGATTTTAAGCCTTCTAATGAGGCCCATTGTGAGCCACCAGGTTTCAGAGCCAAATGTCATCACTGGCAACACGTACTGGTCAGTGTACTTTTTGGCAAATTAATTTTGCGCCAACCATAATATGGTGGTGAAAAACAATTTTCAAAGGGACTAGAAGATTTTTCCTTCGACATCTATCTTCAATGAAAATACTTCTGATTTACTATTTGCTGTTTTGATAAAATTAAAATGTATAAGTATTCTATTTGTTTCATTTGTCAACAATTTGCTAGTCCAAAGTATTTTGTAATAAAAAAAAACTTTTAATAAAATGATTTCAAAACTTGCCCCGATTTTTCAGGAAAATACGTCGGTTATGACGTCATTCATCTCGTGAACGGAAAATCCCTTATAATGTACCAGGATTACACCTTCTCTTATCAAGGTCCTAAACATGTGAAGTTGTATCTCTACTGCTCCAGGAGACTTTCAACAAAGTGCGCTGCGAGGTTGAAACTGGACAGGGAAGGCTATCTGGTGGAAGCTTACACAAATCATAATCATCTACCCCCAAAATATAGGAAATTGAACAACGGAATGCATTTGAAAATCGATTAAGAGGGTCCTTTTCCACACGCCTATCGTCAAAATCGAGCATGGTTTAAAGCATGGTTTAAAGCTTGTTGCTTCATCTAACGGAATCCAACGCGATGTTTGATGAAGAGGCAATGCTAAAAAAGAGAGATAACGCCTGAAAACTCTATTGGCATTCGGTAATTCCGTGATTTACTCGAATATTTCACAAAATTTGTTCCAGGAAATACGAGTTTTTATTAAACCCTTACACGTTTTTTCAGAAAAATTGTCGTCATTCAAAATCTCGAATAAGCAAGGCTTTAATTGATATACTTTTTTATATTTTTAATATATTATTAGTCTATTATGAAGGGCCAATGTTCACGTAAAATAGCAAATTTTCAGAGGTCTTTATTACACAATTTTATGTTTTGATTATAAAAGCCTAGATAATATCCACAAGATAGCTGTGTATCCAATATATCTAGAGAAAGATGTGTAATAACATTATAATCACGTAAGAGCGGAAGAGCGGTTGTATGAAAATGTAACTCGAAAAGGACTCTCTTAAGAGGCAGCGTTAAGGGCCTACCGAGAACCCAGAGCTCGCAAGACACATCGCTTGCGAATTGATTCACATCGCACATTGTATGGCCAAATGAACTAATGCTTTGTGTATGCGTTGTCGCGTCGTATCGCAGCGTAGTTTTGTGTACCCAGAGGCAGAGAAAATCTGTACTACCATACTTATTGTAGCTGCCACTATAAGGTGGGATTGGATCGGACATATCTGCCGCATGTCAGATGAGCTGTGGGCTAAAAGACCCACTTGGTCTGCTGCGATGTCGCCTTGCATTAAAACGGACCCACGTTTTAATGCAAGGCGACATCGCAGCAGACCAAGCCCAAGTCGTCGACGGCGCGCACGTTGCCGCGCGCCTCAAGGAGTTGTCAGCAACAGCAGGGACCCAGCCGGGTCGAAGCCTACTGGGGCCAGGGTTATCCGAAAGGGCGCTCGAGCCCCGGTATGAAGGCTAGAAGGAACGGGGTGGGTCTTTTAGTCAGTAAGAGTCTGACACTATCTCCCGCTCCGCCCAAGAGCGGGGAATGTCATTGCATGATTTTTTCCCACCATAAAAAAAAAAGGCGAAGGTGGAGAGATTAGCTGGATAACAACCGGAGGGACTTGTTCACAATGGTCGAGGACACAGGTGTGTATGAAAGGGAGAGGGTGGCCTTCGTTCCGCAGTAGGGTATAAATGGGCTATCTAATATACTTATAATTAACTAGCTGTCCCCTTAGGTTGTGCCTGCGTACTGCTCCGCTTCTGTAGGTTGTAGCGGACTGTTATAATTATAGCCTATACTATTGGTCATGAACCTGCTCAGTGGCGTGCCTGATGCCTTTACAGGGGGCAAGCCAAGGAATCTTGACCTAACTACTACTTACCTATTAAAAAAAAATCTCGTGCTACCACGTGTCATCAGTGCAGTAATGCTGATTTTTCTGAATTGCTACACTGCTATTAACAAATATACCTAATGTTAATAGTAAGTAATAAAATAATGATAACAAAAGCTTCACCACAACAACTTTATCATCATACCAATAATCGTGAAGTTTGAATACATGAATAGAAAAAAATAATTGTATTCTAATTGAATTGTGTATCTTTACTTAAAAATGATTTTATTACTTATACCAGCGTAAAAAGTTTGTGAACGTTTTAATTCTACCAACAGCTGATTTTCAATTGCAATCAAAGATAATTCGGAAAGCCGCTCTTGTTGTCGAGTGCCGGCCGGCCGGGATGGTCAGCCAATACTATTAAAACGATTAATTTGAACTTAATGAATATCTAATGTAAGGTTGAGTTGAGTGTGAAATAAAACAACCGAGTACCTATGTACTAGTTTTTTGACGCCAACGCCATCTAGTTATGAATGTGTAACTAATACATAATTTTTTTTGAAATCTTGGTGTTTCAAACACTTGTTCTTTATAATAATATGTAATATTATTGGCAAATACTCACAATTGAAACAGCGGTAGCTTTTCGTTGTTCGCTTTTTTAAAACACACTTATCACTTAATTGTCGAGAAAGAGAACCAACTTTCTTTTGGCGGTTTACCAATAATAAAGAATGAAATAACAGCGTTCAAGTACTTTTGAGAATTTTCATGGCACTAGCGAAGTTATTTGAGTCATACCTGATGTATTCCAAGCATTGTTATTAACTTTTCTGAGAAATATTCAAAATAGTAAAGTTACAAGATTATATTTATCTTTAAAACTCAAACCCTACCTGGCCAATATCAATTCCACACATAATATCCACACACAACCACAAGTATAGTTTCCGAATTCATAAACTGTTAAATGACGGAAAACAAAAAAAAACTATCAAAACAATAATTACACACGATAACCGATCAAAGCAAATTAAATTTGAACTGAGTACTTTTTAATTCGTACAACTTTACGCGTCATAGAGGGCGCCTCGTATTATAACATGCGTAAAAGATTCATTGATAAAATTCCCGAACGTGGGCTTATTTTACTACAAATCTGGTCGACGAGTACTTGCACACAGTCACATACGTTACTCACACAGACTCACATTTTTCATGTTTTTATAGGGAAGAATAAGATGGCAGATAAAGCCCGATAAGAAGCCTATCGGTTAGAGCGAGATCGGAGATCGCGTGTCATTGTTACGTAGAACTGTGCAAGATGGCAACGTTGCATTAACCCTGCGTCCCGAATTACGATAAAAGTGAATATACCGCAAACACGACCAACGCGCGACGTCACAATTATTATTCAGTTGCGCTTATATTTTGTGACTATTAAATTTAGTCGGATTCGCGATTCATTTTTATCTCGATTTGGAACGCTGGGTAAGTTGTATTTATGAATGAATCTTCCATTACGCGCGAAGTTTAAAGTTTAGATTTTTATTTTAAATAATTGGTTTAATGTTCCATGACCTTAGATGTTGTGTTGTGTCATGAAATTTTACCGCAAGCCGGGCTTTTTTGCCTCTATGGCTCGCACGCCACTGAACCTGCTATCCTATACAGAAAATTTTTTCCAATCCCTCTGGTAGTTCCAGAAATTAGAGCGTTTAAGTAAACAAAAAACTCTTTCATTTTATTGTATTTTTTTTTAAATGATTTAAACTAGTGCTTGACTGCAATCTCACCTTATGGTAAGCAGTGATGCAATCTCTGATGGTGAGGCGCACTAGTTTATGAGCCTGTTATTATTATAATTATTAGAGCCTATTAGTATACAAGATGTAAGGGGCAGCCCTCCACAAACTTTAAGGGTTTGCTCAGTAGACGAAACTGTACAACGTTCGGCCTCTCCATACAAACTGTCCAATCAAGTTTATAATTTTCTATGGTGAGGCGGATTTTTGTTTTTTTTGTGGAAGTTTGTTCAGTTTCGTCTACTGAGCAAGCCACTTAAAGTTTGTGGAGGGCTGTCCCTTACACCTTGTAGATATAATGTAAAATTGATGTATAGAAATTAAGTATATTTGTCTATTTATTGTCTATTTATTAACTAACAAATCAATCTTGTCTTGAAATAGGATAGAATATTTTTTGTTCCGGGAGTAGGTATGTTCCCTTGGGATTATTTCGATCTTTCACGCGTTCGAAGCTGCTCACAGAATCTAGTCTAACATAACGTAATTCATCGCCATCCAGTGGCCATTTTCTCGCTAGATGGCGCTGAAGTTGATATATACAGGGTTATTTGTAATATATAAACAACCTCTCAGAACTCTGTTACTAACTTCATAAACAACAACTTTTGTTTTATGACTTTTCACAAAACATAATTAATTTACCAAAAACAAACCTTCAAGATTTCGTTGTTCTATCTAACACATTTCAACTCTGTATTTTGCTATAGGTACCTACCTACGTCGGAATGACGCGACGCAAACGCATCAAGCCCCTCCGCTATTTTACTATCGCTTGCTTCGCATAGACTTTGTAATATTTAAAACGTTCAATTTTAATATTTTTATTTTGGTAAGTATGAAAATCTGATGAACTAAAATATGATAATTGTAAGTCATCATCAGAACAAAAGTTGTTGTTTGTGATATTAAGACCATAGTCCTGTTAGGTTGCCAGTGTTATACAAATAACCCTGTATATATTTTTTTTATATTTGTTTGTGTAACCTAAATATGTCTTAAAATTTTCAAGTCTGGTTTTGTGCATTTGTTTTCAAATCTTTATTGTAGTTTATAATGTATGTACATAAAGGTGGTAAATATTAATAATTTAAAAAATATAGACACTGTCAGGCATAGAAATATTAACTTGATGTATCAATGTTAATTTGTAACTAGCGTATGATAGAATTTATAATTATTAATTGATAATAAATAAAGGGTTGCTTTTTCCCTGGGGTGTAACTTTAGCCCAAGTTTATTACACGTAATATTAGTTAAAAAGTTTGTATCGAAGTTAGAGGTATCTTAGGGTCAAAATAACCCGCCTTTACGATACGTGTTTTTTTAGTACTTATTATGTTAAGTAAGACGTATTGCATTCTATTAATTTAAAAGTATAATGAAGGTACCATATTTCGTAAAAGATTTTTGTTTAAACCTAGAATAAGCTGAAAAAGGTACATACCTATTACTACCTATTTATTAATTAGGTTAATACATGTGTGACGATCTGATCATGTTTGTGGGTCCAACTTGTCCAGTGATCGCACAGGTTTAGAAGGGGAAAAGTGAGGCTTTTGCGCTGCACTTGGACACAAATTAGGCCAGTAAAATGTAAAAAAATATAATTATAGTTTTATTTTGATTGTTCTGACTTTGTGAACTTCCTGATTTTTTTTTTCAATACAGGCAGTGTTTACTGAAATTTTCCAAACTGAGTTTATTTTTTTAAGGGTATGTTAACATCATTTAAGTTTTAATTTATTTAAGTAAATGAAGTACAGCCACATCATATTTATTTTCCTTTAAAGGAACAATCTTAAAATCAACAGGACTAATGGACAATAGGGTAGTTTCCAGGGTCAAAATAATTACATTTTATTTAGTCCGTATTTTAGATTATAAAAAAAATTGGATACGTATTTTTTCTTTTTTTGATTAAACAAAAAATAACAAAGATATAGCCCATTAAAGTTACGTGTGACGTCACCCCGTGCGAAAAAATGCAGCACGGCGTGACGTCACACGTAACTTTAATGGGCTATATCTTTGTTATTTGTTTTTTAATTTACAAATAAAAAATACGTGTCCCTTATTTTTGAATAATCTAAAAGACGGACTAATTACATTTTTTACGGCCACTAGCTCTATACTCTACCGTGTTTTTTTTTTCGATGGGAAAAGTCATCCAATGACAACCCCCGCTCTTGGGCGGAGCGGGAGATAGTGTCAGACTCTTACTTACTAAAAAACCCACCCCGTTCCTCCTTGCCTTTCATACCGGGGCCTAGCCTCCCTTTCGGAAACAGATCCTGGCCCCAGTAGGCTTCGACCCAGCTGCAGACGCGCGGGACAGTGCGCGCCGTCGATTCAGTCCCATCGATGGCTTGACAGGTCATTAGGAAGTTAAATGGCTCGTTCACGACCTTGCAGCTGTGAGCCTTAGCTAAGCGTAGGGCGGCGAGCGTAAGATCAAAAGCATGAATATGTTTGAAGCACCCAACGCGATGCCGCTCATAAAGCCCCGCGCCCTCTTACTGATGTCGCGCTGCTCGCCGCTCGCCGCCTGCGTCCGTGCCGCTCGCTGCTAGACCGATGTTTTCGTGACCAGGCTGTAAGTGTCTCCCGCCAAAGGTCCCATCTCTTTCGAAGTGGTGTTACCTTGACACACATACATATATTATTTCATGCTGCATATTAGATTTATGAGCTCACTGTTCTTACGTTGAACAACTTACTCAAAATACAATATTTTTGCTTACAGATTACCTTGAACAGCTGCCAACTGCCCGCGGCCATATTTACATGTACAAAAACTATTCTTTCTCAAATCGAAATGGAAATGTTTTGTATTGTTCCAAGTATAAGCGGCGTGGCTGTCCAGCTAGAGTCAAGGTTGATAAATATGGAAATATATTACAAGCGAACACAGACCATAATCATGGTCCTCCAACGTATCAAGAGATTGGTGGAGTGTACGTTAGTGTTACTAATTGAAGCGTGAGGGATGATTTTTGGCTATAAAATCGCCTTTTTTGAGTGTGTTAAAACCAGACTTATTTTTCTGCTTAGCATGAGTGTGATTGGATCTGCCATCTCTACTATAAGTCAGATGAGAAATTGGCTAAATAAACCGACGGATGGAAACCATTGAATGCCAGGTGACGACGCGGCAGACCAGGATGAAGACGGGTCGAGTTCAACTCCCGTTGAAAGATCTGGAAGAGGGGGGAGGGAATGAAGCAATAAGTAAAGGCTAGTTAGATGAAATCTTCCACTAAAGGTATGACTAAACAAACGCGTCTAATTGGTGTGATCGGTGGCGGCTAGGCCACTATAATGTATATAGGTTCTAATATGCCAATAGGTTAGGTATTGGCTTGGCTTTTATCAACAATTTTCTTCTTCTGTCCTCTTCTTTTGTAATTTATTTGTAATAAAATTCATAGAAGTATCATAATGTAAATTTCCAATATTTTTATTTGTGTTGAAGCTTGGGTTGCAAATAAGAATAGGATCGACTGCCATGTTGTGACGTCACGTCATACCGTCAAATCGAAGAATTGATAAGGTAAACAAAACAAGTAATTTTTCAAATTTAATTTATATACGAACTGTGAACGAAAAAAGGTTAATCAGAATCCAGTTCATCAATTTTGCTCATCTCTGAGTTCTTCAATTTTGCCCAATTTCTTGAGATTTGACAGTATGACGTGACGTCAGAACATGGCAATCGATCTTATTCTTATTAAGAACGCAATGTAAGTACCAATACACCAACAGGGTTATTTACTAGATTTTTTACATTAGGTTATTTATGTTTTTTCCAAATAAATTTTCAATTATGGTGATATTATTTTTAATGCGTTCATAGGTATTATATCTAGTAAAGACTTATAAATACTCGTACTAATAAAAAGTACAGTAGTGAAAATTAACAATCGATTCATGTATAGTGTCAATGTTAATACTCGTAACATGTCTGTTTTTCAACATTTGTTCTGTCTGTCATTTAAGAACCTAAACCTACAGAACCTGGTATTGTATATTTTATTACAAGTGGAGAAACTTTGTCATTGCAATCCAGGTGGAATTCGCCCGAGCCGCAGGCGAGGGTGTTATGTAGCCGAGAGCTGCAGTGACAAACTTCCATGTGTATCAACTGCTGTTTTTTAACCCACGAAGAAATAAATAATTGGGTATAAAAAATATTTTAAAAAATAAAAAACTTTTTCTTACAGATCGAATTGAACATTTCCTAACTAACAACGGCCAAATCATAATCTATAAAAGCCACACATTCTCATATAGAAATGGCACAAGTACCACGAATACCCTCTATTGTTCCAAGTATGTCCGAGGAAGATGTCCGGCGAAACTGAAGGTTGATAAATTTGGAAATGTCTTGACGGCGAATACTGATCATAACCACGCGCCCCCGAAGCACAAAATAGAAAGGTACAAAAGACAATCTACACTCAAACCTGACTAAGTGAGAACTGGGTAAGCGAGAAAGCCATATTATGCATTTACGCACAGAACGTAACCGAAAAGTTTCCAACTATTTCCATGGAGTCCTTTTTGACTTTAGTTAAATGAAGTCACAAATCAGGGAAAAAAGATTCGCAGACTTGTAACTACGTGGTTAAAGTTCCAGCCAACATACGAAGAGCTCTAATTTCCCAGACAAGGATTTTCATAAATTGGACTTCCTGCCCTGTCAGGGACTTCACCGTGGTTACGAAATACTACAAATTCCAGCAGTATGGACATGCAGCAAAAACCTGTAGAGAAGTCAACTCGACGTGCGGCCACTGCGGCACACTGCGGTGAGACAGGACACGCGATGTCTGAATGCGCAAAGAAAGCGGACTCACCGAAATATGCAACTTGCTAGCGCTTCAAAAATGTCTCCAACCATAAAACACGAGACGCTAAGTGTCCTGCTAGAAAAATAGTGGAATTCAGATATCGATTATGAGGGCGCCTAGAGCGTCATACTCAAGGCCAGACTTCCGTGTAACGCTTACTGCTGACTCAAAATTCCAGTGTGTTGACCTACAAACCATAATTTTTCTTATTATTTTAGTCCAATGTCTCTTTAGAATTAACGCAACCTCGACTTTAAACCAATTACTAATTCTGCTGACGCGAAATCATATTTATGTAACTAGAGAATAAAGTGCAAGAAACAGTTTTAGAATACAAAATAACATATTTGTGACATTTATTGTTTAAGTATATTAGGTATTATAAATAATTTAATTATATTTTTACTATTCTCAGACTTTTTAAGTATTGTTTTGAATTCTATTGTCCTACAAAATTATAGTGTAAGAGCTTATACCGCCTGCGATACAGGTTTATCCTAGTAATATATTTTTATTATTATTAGTAAAACCTCTATAAGTGAGAAACATAAACCTGTATAAGTGAGACTTATTTTTCACGCGTGAACCTCCGTAGGTGAGATTTCTATTTGCCTATACCTCCATAAGCGACAGTTAAACCTATTTAACATTTGCTATTTATGACTCATTCTTAAATGTCGAGGAACTTTTATTGTATTCGTATTGCCAAATGTGCGTCTGTTATTGTTGTCTATAGATTTGGGAACTTACATTGTATTTGAATGTCGAAATGTGTGTACCGACTTATTGTTAGGCTAACTACAGTTGGTCCATAAACAGCAGATGCGAAGAAAGTTAATGTAGGTACTTTCTCTTAATGTCTAAACGAAAACTCAATGTGTTGTTTTTAAGTGATAGACTAAAAAATGTGAATGGTTTTGAATCGACAAACATGAAGCCAGCCAATCACACATTTTGAGTAAAGAAGCGGAGAGAGCGAATCCTACAGGTATTTCACAAGTTTTTTGAGTATGTGGCGGTTGATCATTTGGTTTGGTTATTTTAATAAAATTCATGAACTTAAAAAAAATGCTCAATACCTATGTAATAACACAATCGCAAAAAACAAACAAGTTTATGTAAGATTATATAGATTCACAGAACAGAAAGTATGATTCCTGTGTTCTTTGTGTAGATTAAATATTTATGTTGTGCTATTATTTTAACAAATATAGGGTGACTGGTAATTAGTGTACGATACTTAAACACGTGATTGTGCTCATGATAACCAACAACTTTTACTATGGGAACAAACCTGAAATCGCGAAAAAAAAACAGCTGTTCAGTACTTACATTTATGTTTGCCTAATGTACTGAACAGCTGATGTTTTTTTCGCCATTTCGACTCTGCTCCCATAATAAAAATTGTTTGTTATCATGAGCACAATCACGTGTTTAAGTATCGTATACTAATTACCAGTCACCCTATATACAGACACGTATTTTCTTTTCCAACTACGCACATATAGGCCGTATTTTAACAGGCCTCTATAAGCGAGATAGACTCCTCCTGCAACTCTCCATAGAGAAACTCGGGTTAGTGAGAAACCTCTATAAAAGAGAAAAAAATCGCGGTCCCTTGAGCTCTCACTTAACCAGGTTTGACGTACATACAAAGCGTGCTCGAGCAACGCACACACACACACCTAGACACATAGACACCGCTCACGGACACGATATCTCGAATCAATCGCCCGGTCGCACTCATACAGTTCGGCGCAACGCGCTGACCCTAGCGCGACCGCGTAGAGCGTAGGTATAAAAAGTGAAGTATCAGAAAGCAGGTGGAATGGTATATTTGTGTAACTAGATGAGTTGATGTCGTAAAGTAATGTTTTGCCTTATTTATTTGAGTTGTATTTGTTACCGGAAAATTGTAAATATTTTTTTTTAATAATTTACTATTTTTTAATTTTGAAGTTTAATCAGAATCCAGTTCTTCAATTTTGCTTATCTCTGAGTCATTAAAAGCCCAATTTCTTGCGATTTGACAGTATGGCGTGACGTCACAACATGTCGATCAATTCTATTCTTATTTGAAATGCATTGTAAGTACTTATACACAAACAGGGTTATTGATTAGGTTATTTATGATTTTTGCCAAATCAGTTTTCAATTATGTGGATATTGTTTTAATACTTAGGAACGCTTACGCATATTGAAATTAACGAAGTCACGGTGATCATCTCAACTTCTACTTTAATACCTAACATAAGAGTCACATGAAGCGACATATTGATTGCAATATTACAATATTCTCTATTAGATGCTTTGGTTTTTTCGAAGCTTTAGCGACTATTGGCAGGCGAAAATATGTCTTGAAAGCGTGTTAAAAATATTGCAATCAATATGTCGCTTCATGTGACTCTTATGTTAGGTATTAAAGTAGAAGTTGAGATGATCAACGTGACTTCGTTAATTTCAATATGCGTAAGCGTTCCTAAGTATTATATCTAGTAAAGACTTTAAATACTCGCACTAATAAAAAAGTACAGTAGTGAACATTAATAACCATCGATTTATGTATATGTCAAAGTTAATAACATGTTTGTTTTTCAACATATTCTGTCTGTCATTTAAGAACCTAAACCTACAGAACCTGGTATTCTATATTTTATTATAAGCGGAGAAAATTTGTCATTGCAGTCCAGGTGGAATTCGCCCGAGCCACAAGCGAGGGTGTTATGGAGCCAAATGCTGCAGTGGCAAATTTCCATGTGTATCAACTGCTGTTTTTTAACCCACGAAGAAATAAATAATTGGGCATAAAAAATATTTAAAAAAATAAAAAACTTTTTCTTACAGATCGAATTGAACATCTTCTAACTAACAACGGCGAAGTTATAATCTTTCAAAACCACACATTCTCATACAGACATGGCACAAGTACCACAAGTACCCTCTATTGTTCCAAATATGTCCGAGGAAAATGTCCAGCGAGACTGAAGGTTGATACATCTGGAAATGTCATATCGGTGAATACTGAACATAATCACGCACCCCCGAAGGACAAAATAGAAAGGTACAGAAGAGAATTCCAAGTAATCGAAAGTCCAAGATAGTTTAATATTATATGTATTTTTATGTCCCTTGACACCTTTTGTATTATTTCACAACTGACAATTTCATTACAATTTCTTCTTCTATCAATTATTGTGAACAAAGAGTGTGACAGTAGACAGACGAAAATATGTCTTGAAAGCGTGTTATAGATATTGCAATCAGAATCCAGTTCTTCAATTTTGCTCATTTCTGAGTTTTTTTTTTTGCTCAATTTCTTGCGATTTGACAGTTTGTTGTGACGTCACAACATGGCGGCCGATCCTATCTTTATTTGGAATGCATTGTAAGTATTATGAATAATGCCTTATTGGTAGTTCTTTATTAGATGCGCTGTTTTTTTCGAGCCTTGAAAGCGTGTTATAGATATTGCAATTAATATGGCGCGTCATGTGACTCATAAGTTATTTCACTAAAGTAGAAATTAGGGCGACAACGTGACTACGTAAATTGCAATATGCGTAAGCGTTCCTATACCCTATTCACGTTAAGATTACATTTAAAGGGACGTTTCTTTCTGTCTGTTCGACCGATTTTAACTTCTATTTCTTTTTTTTTGTTATTATTGATAAGCGCGCGTATTTCGTAGGCATTACAGTACCAACTATTTACTGCAGCCGCCATTTGTCATGTCACCAACGTAATAAGTCAAAATCGGTTGAATGGGCAGTAATAAAATGTTTCCCATAATATCTAATGTTATTTTGAACGGAGTATAAACATTAGTAACTATCGATAAATGTATGTCAATGTTAATAACATTTTTGTTTTTTCAACTTAATCTGTCTTTCATTTAGGAACCTAAAGCATAAACAGAACCATACCAGGTTCTGCAGTATGTTTTATTACAATTGAAGAAAGTTTGTCATGGCAATCCAGGTGGAATTCGCCCGAGCCGCAGGCGAGGGTGTTATGGAGCCGAGTGCTGCCGTGACAAATTTCCACGTGTATAAACGACCGTTTTTCAACAGACGAAGAAATAAATAATCGGGGGTTGACGCGCCACTCGTGCCCAGCCTAATACGATAAATACAATCAATTGTGGCGGAGGCGAGCTCGTGCACTTTTCTTCACTCGTGCGCAAAAACGTAAATTATTTGCCTAAAACCGGGATTTCGAGTAAGTGTAGACCTGATGGTAGATAGGTAATTCATCACCGCCACGTCTAAATATATGAAATACAATTTTTACGTTGTACTAAAACCGTTGAAAATATATTTAAAAAAACAGACAGAAATTTACAAAAAAAAATTTTTTTCTTACAGATCGAATTGAACATCTCTCAACTCATAATGGCCGAATTATCATGTATAAAAACTACACATTCTCATATAGAAATGGCACAAGTACCCTCTATTGTTCCAAGTATGTCCGAGGAAGATGTCCAGCGAAACTGAAGGTCGACAAATTAGGAAATGTCTTGACGGCGAAGACTGATCATAATCACGCGCCCCCGAAGTATCAGAAAGCAGGCGGAATGTATATTTGTGTAACTAGATGAGTCAATATTGTAAAGTAATTTTTTGGCTTATTTATTCTATTACTTAGTTGTTCCGGGTCTGGATGTCTTGTGCATGTGAGTTCAATTGTATATGCCACTAAAAAATTGCAGACTCTGTATAATATTTTTTTAATAAATTATTATTTTTTACGATTAATTATATCCAAATTTATTAGTTTCCAACATACTTAACTGTGTTTTATTTAGAAAAAAAAGACGTGTGGCACTCGGGGACTGCCGCGATAAAGCTATTGCATAGCATTTTTATCAACTTATGCAATTATAATTATTTATTTATTTTATTTATGCAGTATTTTTTTTCCTTTGTTTTTTTTTCTTTGATATTAATTGAAGTTACACTTTCACACATTGAATTGAATTTTGATTGATTGTTCACTCATTTGTTTTCTTATCGGTCACCACGCTCAAAAAACAAATGAGTGGGGGGAGTTAGGTTATTTTCGTTACGGAATTTCTGGATTCGGTCTCCACGCTCAAGGCCCGCGATAGAAGCTATGCAATAGCTTAAAAAAAATAGTTTACAGTTACTCGCGACATTTTACAATCTAACGGAGTTTGCAATTTTCCGGTGACATAATATAAAGCTAATCGCAAACGCGATAAACGAGCAATTCTTGGTATAGGACAAAGTTTTTGTATTAAAAAAGGAGTTATTTATTTAATGATGTTCGACCTCAAAAGATCGTTTATGAAATACTGACCTCATGTAGTTTTAAGAAAATAAACGTGTCTATGTAATAATTATAATCATTTCACTTAATAAACGACATTTATCAGCATTTATCATCTACATTTATTAATATAATAAGGGAGATTTTTTTTTTTTTGTAGGAGGTAATCTCTGGAAGTACTGGTCCGATTGCTAAATTTTTTTCACCGATAGGAAGCTGCTTTATTTCTGAGTGATAAAGGCTATATTTTATGTACGCGGACGGAGTCGCTGGCAAAAGCTAGTTGTAAATAATCATATTGAATGTATTTTTTGAACCTCATTATAGCAATGTATAGTTGTATTTGTAAATACCAAGTTTACTAAGTTATATTTAATATATTATTTAATATTAAATAGTATGTGCGTAATAATGTGGCTGTAAACTTTAGCTATAAAGCCTGTGATCTAATAATAAAATGTCTATTAAATATTTGTTCATAATTATTATTAATACTAGGTGTTATTAATAAAATAATAATATTTTACAAGGTGTTAAAATAACAGGTCGAATTCGAAACACTTATATACTGCGCTCCAAAACGTAGATCATTGACGTGGCTCAGAAGGCTGCCCAGCTTAAATGGGACTGGGCTAGACATATCTGTCTGACATACCAATTGAGCGGTGGGCCAGTGAAACATAAAGTTGGTACCCTGAAATCTCAAGACGGGGTCGCGGCAGACCAAGAAGGAGATGGCGGAACGACTTAAGGGGCCGGCGACGGATGAATTTCCATACAAACGTAATACCACGCTCATTTGCAGTTGGAGCATATTTCCAACATATTATGATGATATTCGGTTATAGATAATATTTATCTAGTTCCTACATCGAGAATATTACAAATATTGTTATTTTTAATACAGGAAAAGCCAAATGGCATGTTTTGCCATTTACGCTGCAAAAAAGTGCGAAATACAATTCCCTTAAATTTATTTTTGTTTTTTTTAAAAAAAAAAGACAGGAACCTAGATAAATATTGTCTATAACCGAATATCATCATAATATGTTGGAATTATGCTCCAACTGCAAATGAGCGTGGTATTACGTTTGTATGGAAATTCATCCATCGCCGGCCCCTTAAGCTAGAATTACATTAGACACGCACATGTGTAACGCACCTGATTTATACATAGAACGACGTTGCGCGGAGTCGCGTACAGTTGCCAAAACGGATCTTGAGCGCTCGTCGTCAGAGTGGGGATCTTTGCGCATTCCATACACTGGCGAGCCAATCGTCTTCGTTGTTAGATACATACAACAACGCAGGGAACGAATCAGGAGTGACGTCTATGACGCGATGGCGCGGCGAGCCAATCACTGACACTCCCCGCCCCCGCGTCTCACTTCGCACCACTAAAGAGACAGAATATTTGACTTCTGTGCAACCGCTCAAGATCCGTGATGGCAACTGTAACGAGTATCAAGTATAGCTCTACAAGCCCAGTTTCCATATAAAATGTATAGAGACCGACGCGCCCAGAACGGCGTGTGTGGCACACGTGTGCGCAGTATACCTTTAGATGTCTTCCTTAGGAATTGGCAAGAAGTGGCCCAGAGCCGAGAGCAATGGAAGGAGGCCCTTGTTCAGCAGTGGAACAGTAGGTATAGGCTAGATATAATAATAATATAATTAATACCTATTTACAGAATATGATACTCTAAGATACATCGAAACTACTCAAAACAACGGCCTAATGATGTATCAAGACTACACGTTTTCATTCATCGACAGAACTAGGAAATACCTCCGATGTTCCAAGAGGACTCGGGGGAAATGCGAAGCGAGGATACAGTTGAACGAGGATGGAGTCATCATATTAGCTGAAACTACCCACAACCATCCGCCCCCTAAATATGTTAAGGCATTGAATGGACAGTACTTGAAAATTGGTTAATAGTTTTCATCTACGTTGACGGCGAAGTGTCAATAACTAATAACTGTTGAAGTCAAGAAGAATGCACAAAAATTTTAAAAATCTTTCATTAATGAAAAGTCAAAAAAATCGTAACTTACGCTTTAACCCCTCTAGCGCCAGGGGTGATCCCCTGACCCGTAACCCGGAAAATAGCACTGTTTACGTAGATCGACAAAATAAAAAAATATTTTTTTTCTTTTTTTTTTCTTGGATAAACAAATAATATAATATATATAGAATAATGTGTATAGAAAGCAAAATTTTCGGTCAAATAACTTGTGTGTACAAAACGAAAATAAGCGTTTTTCAAGGATATCCAAGTTGTAGACATATATGTTTAGGTATATGGGGCTCGAGTATAAAAATGCTGCATAAATATACTTTATTATAGATTATAGTCATATAAACGTTAACCATAAAATAGACACTTTTTTTTTAGTTTGGAAAGTATTTCCTCAATTTACTTTTATGCAGTTGCAACTAAATATTAATTTCGGAAATTAAACTAAACATTCAGAAAAACACCTCTAAATTCAAAGTATAGAGTGATTTTCTGAAAAAATCCATTTAACTTCTGAAAGGGAACCGTGATCCTAGAGCGCAAAGGGCAACTGAAGGACTCAGGTTTTAGTCAGTAAGTCTGACACACTCTCATGTTCTACTTTAGAGCGGGAGAAGTCATTGGATGATATCCGACTTTAAATAAAGAGGTATTGGCACTTCACCGTGGATTGTCACCTGTATCACAAAATAGATGGGTGCAGAAGTCAATCTACATACAAAGCGCGCTCGAGCAATGCACACATAGACACCGCTCACAGACACGATGTCTCGGTCGCGTCTCGGCTGACTCGTCGAACAGTTCCGGCTCAAACGCTCATTAGTGTGCGTCCACCGAGCGTAGGTATAAAAAGTGAAGTACATATATGAGATTGTCTTCTGTACCTATCTGTTTTGTGCCCGTATCGAACAAGGATGTCATATTAATTCAGTAATTTTTCAAAATGCTTGTTTGAATTTTCTTTGGACTGTAATCCGAGATACTGCCTTAGTCGATGCGGGTGTCAGTGAACTATATTATTAAGCCGGGTTTACATTATTGTGTTGTGTCGTGTCGTGGCAAAACTCGTTACGATGTGACGTAATCTTGAACAGAGTTGTTTGATTGGTGCATCCCGCACGACGACACTACCCGCCTTTACATTTAAGAAATTCGAGAGTGCAATTTTACTTGAATATAGTTATATTTTTTTAGACGAGTTGTTGTCTACGTCAAGTCATTTTATTTATAGGAAATTGATGTTGTGATTGTGATAAACTTGAGGCTCCGGACAAAGTGACGTCTATCAGCGATAACGCTGTTATGAAAAAGTGTAAATTTACATTGCTCTACCATTTTTTTAAATAGCGTTGCTTCACGAAACGGTAAACTCACATGCGCAAGACAGCTAATATGTAAAAAATAATATGTAAATAATATTGTTCTGGTCAGAATTAGAACCAATTTTGGATTTTTGACAGTTGACAGATTTTGAATCGTTGGTACAGTGGCTTTATCCGAGTCTAAGGAGTAAAATTATATTAAGAATATAATATTAAGTATATTCATGAGTGCTTTTCAGTAGCAAAGGTGTGTTCATAATTTTTAAAACCAGTCATTTTGTCTATGTCAATTTATATTTTATGAGTGTTTTAAAGTAAGTGAATATATGTATTTAAACGATACCCTAATTAGTGCAACATAGGTTCAACCTGACAATGGAGAAGTTTTCATTTTTAAAATAATTTATTATGAAGAAATAAAAAAAGCGTTAGCTTTGTTAATTGCGATATTATAGTCGTTCTGGTTTCAAAACTACTATAAAATCGCAATTGCATATTTCCATTAGGAAATGAATACTTATCGCAAATTAGTGTTACCAACCTGTATTCTGCTTAGATAAGATAGATACTAGTATGAAACAGATAATATATTACGAGTACAAAATATATAATTATATATATCACTGCTTAGTCATATGAATGATGCGCTTTTTTAAACAAAATGTATTATTTATTTAACACAAATTGTAGAAATAAAATATATAAAAATGGCTACTCTTTTTTTTGTTCTTTTCTTTATCTAGAACTGTTAATAATATCATCATACTTTTTTTTTTTTATGGTTGGAAAAAATCATGCAATGACATCCCCCGCACTTGGGCGGAGCGGGAGATAGTGTCAGACTCTTACTGACTAAAAGACCCACCCCGTTCCTTCTAGCCTTCATACCGGGGCTCGAGCGCCCTTTCGGATAACCCTGGCCCCAGTAGGCTTCGACCCAGCTGGGTCCCTGCTGTTGTTGACAACTCCTTGAGGCGCGCGGGAACAGTGCGCACGACTTGGGCTTGGTCCGGACAGTTACTTGACGGCCGGACAGCGAGCTACCCATTGCTCACTGTCCGCAAGCCCGCGCCTACGGTGGCCGGAAATCGGGATCAGAATCCCGGCGGCGGCGGCGGCGGCGATAACGCCGTTGCCTGATGCGTTCGGCCTCCTCCTTTGCGAGCATTACTGCTTCGCAGAAGTCGACGACCGCCTGCCACTCCTCCTCGCTCCGGACCATGGCCTCAACCAAGGCCCGGCGCGAGAGGTCTCCGTTGACGATCGCCCCCACGAGGGCACGGCGATGCTCCGTCCAAGCAGGGCACACCTCGACTGTGTGCTCCACCGAATATCATCATCCTTGGTGTAGATCATTAGAAGATATATTAAAATATTGGAAATACTTATGCTTTTTTTTGGTGGGTAAAAATCATCCAAATCATCCCCCGCCCTTAGGCGGAGCGGGAGATAGTGTCAGACTCTTACTGACTAAAAAACCTACCCCATTCCTTTTTGCCCTTCATACCGGGGCTGAGCAACCCTTTGGAGCTAACCCTGGCCCCAGTAGGCTTCCACCCAGCTAGGCCCCTGCTGTTGCTGACAAATCCTTGAAGCGCGCAGGAACAGTGCGCGCCGTATTGGAAATATGCTTAAGAATATTTCCAAAGATTGGAGTCAGAATTTGTGAAAGTCAAATTAATGAGTTATGGAGTTGGGCCCTTAGTTCTCACACATAGAATTGACAGTCCACCCATATCGGGTAAACTATGGATATTACAGAAAAAACATTTATGCCAAAATCAAAGCTAATTTGTGAAAACAAGATATTATCGCAAAACACTGCCCTACTTTGTTCAAATTGGGCCATCAATTTACCTTCACGTAAATGTTTAGTCCGCAAATAATATGAAACAAGCAGCTTCAGTTTGAAGTCCTTTAAGCTATTAAATAAATTATGAAAATTTGTGAAAGCATGAACCGGTCACATCTTGTTGTTTGAAAGCTATAACTTTTATAAACACAACATTGTCTCTTTTTGTGAAAAAAAATAGTAGTTTCATTAGTGCAAAATGAACTAGTTAAACTACTGTTTTATTTTCTTTGGTAAAAAATGGTTTAATCGGTTTACTTGTATGACATTTGTATAGTACTAATTTTTTGTTTCTTTTTAGTGTCACTCCTACCAACCAAATTCGACGAATCTGATTTGGATAAATTAAATGAGTTAGTAGGTGAAGAACTTTCTTCAGACAGTAATTTGACGTCAGAATATGACTCTTCTAGTAGCAGTGTAAGAAAAAAAAGGAAGCGGAAAAATAGGAAAAAGGGTACTGAAAACTGGATTGTTAACAAAAGAAAAGCTTTATGTAACTCTGGCCAGGAATACGTCAGTCGAAATGGCAAAGTTCACAGTAAAAGAGAACTACGCCCTTGTTGTACAGCCACTTGCAAATTAAGATGTTTTGAGAAACTTGACCTAGAAACTCGCCAAAGAATACATGAAAATTTCTGGAAACTAGCAGATCATTGTAAACAATGGGAGTATATCAACAAGTTTACTAAGAAACAAAATAAAAGACGTATCACAACGGAAGGACCTTCTAGAAGACAATTCACTAACAAATATTTTTTGCCGCTACCAACTGATAATATATCTAAAACGCAACAAGTTTGTCAAAGAACCTTTATAAATACCTTATCTATTACTGATCGATTTGTACGCACAGCTCATAGTAAAATTAGTCAAGAAGGGACTACGTTACCGGATAATAGGGGCAGACGAAAAACATTATTGTAACATGCACTTTTATTAATTTTGTAAATACTCAATAATTTTGTATAAATGTATCATTAAGCAATTTATGTTTGCAAGTTACTACTTGAATTGTTTGACATAAATGAGCATGGCAGTTGAGAGTTAGTTATGCTCATTGAGATGTCTCACTGATGATGTCTTGTGTTGGATTATTCGGTTCTTTTCAAAGTTGAGTGGTGCTGATACCATCCACCCCCTAAATATGTTAAGGCAATGAATGGACAGTACTTGAAAATTGATTAAAAGTTTGTACAAGAAATTAAATCTACATGTTGTACGCGGGGGCGGGGAGTGTCAGTGTTTGGCTCGCCGCGCCTTCGCGTCATAGAAGTCACTCCTGATTTGTTCTCTGCGTTGTTGCATATATCTAACAACGAAGACGATTGGCTCGCCAATGTATGGAATACGCAAAGCGATCCCCACTCTGACGCCGAGCGCTCAAGATCCGTTTTGGCAATTGTAGGTAGGATTAGTCATTTGTATACATATTAGTTTTTAGGGATTTTGCTTATTAATTGAGTTTAGATTAGTTATCATCAGAAATAAGTTTATTTAGGTAGGTATGTATTTTATTTTCTGTTATTGAATTTTTTTATTTTTTTATGAGGTGGTACTTAGGTTTACTTTTATAAGGCGTATAGACCGTATAGATTTTAATTACAAGTATAGGTAGTATATTTGATAGTGTGTAACGTAGGTTATTTTTAGTACTCTTAGGTAGGATTAGTTATTCGTATAGGTATTAGTTTTTAGGGATTTTGCTTAGTTATTGGTATATAAATATAAGTGTAGGTAGGCGCTAGGTGTTAGGGCTCTTCTATAAAGATAGTCTTAAATATTTCTTTATTTTTAATACGGATATACTTGTAACTGTCGTTACCATTATCTTTGTGAGCATTCGTTGCAATGAACGTCAGCTTCGCTATCGGTTATCCTGCTAAACAGGTACCAAAGTAGAAATCTACTACAAAAAACTTACAGAACGCGAGCGATGCCGCAAGCTAAACTATCATATACCCTCTTAATCACCGCTAATGAGACACAATTGGTTTTCCATTGTAATTAGCCACAAAGGGCCTGCGCCGGGACAGAAGTATTAATACCGCTATCCTCGATAGATAACGTTCTACACAAATAGCACTTTACACAAAAAACTCATTGATAAGTTTCGTCATCCACGCGAACGAAGTCGCGGGCACATCTAGTATGTAAATAATATTGTTCAGGGCCCCAAGTCTGCTATTTTTATAAATTCGTCATTCCAACACGATCCAATTGTCATTTTGCTAAAAGTTTGTAATCTGCTAATTCACAATGATCGATCATTGATCGGTCAATGGTCTTGTAATAGAATTGTGGTAGAATGATAATTTCGAGCATATTAAAACCAATAATTGCACAATAACGTTCTAATGGTAAAACACTGATCAAATAAACTGTCAAAGTTTTAGCAGATTACCGCAAACTTCAAATATTCATTTGTCAATATGTACGAGATTACCATTCTATGTCACTTCTTTCAATGGAGTGTCAGTGGTTGGCCATTGGAAAGTCATAATGACGCCATTATATTAGTAGATTACCAAACTTGTCAAAATCGACAATTATGACATCAATGATAGACCATTCTGACACTATTGTAATAGCAGACTTGAGGCCCTGGTCAGAATTAGAACTAATTTTGGATTTTAGACAGTTGACAGATTTGAATCGTTGGTACAGTGATTTTATCCGAGTCTAAGGAGTAAAATTCTATTTATAAGAAGATAAGTATATTCATGAGTGCTTTTCATTAGCTTATGTGTGTTCATAATTTTTAAAACTATCTTACTTGTCTATTTATATTTTATGAGTGTTTTAAAGTAAGTGAATATATGTATTTAAACGATATAATATGTGTTTAAACGATACCCCAAATAGTGCAACATATGTTCAACCTGACAATGGAGAAGTTTTCATTTTTAAAATAATTTATTATGATGAAACAAAAAAAGGCGTTAGCTTTGTTAATTTCGATTTTACAGTAGTTCTGGGTTCAAAACTACTATAAAATCGCAATTGCATATTTCCATTAGGAAATGGATCTCATCGCAAAGTAGTGTTACCAACCTGTATCGTGCTTAGATAAGATAGATACTAATATGAAATAGATAATATATGTATTACGAGTACAAAATATATATCGCTGCTTCTTAGTCATATAAATGATGTGCTTTTTTAAACAAAATGTATTATTTATTTAACACAAATTGTAGAAATAAAATGTATAAAAGTGGCTACTCTTTTTTTCGTTCTTTTCTTTATCTAGAACTGTTAATAATATCATCATCCTTGGTGTAGATCATTAGAAAATATATTAAAATATTGGAAATACTTATGCTTTTTTTGGTGGGTTAAAATCATCCATATCATCCCCCGCCCTTGGGCGGAGCGGGAGATAGTGTCAGACTCTTACTGACTAAAAAACCCACCCCATTCCTTCTTGCCTTTCATACCAGGGCTGAGCTACCCTTCGGAGCTAACCCTGGCCCCAGTAGGCTTGCACCCAGCTGGGCCCCTGCTGTTGCTGACAAGTCCTTGAGGCGCGCAGGAACAGTGCGCGCCGTATTGGAAATATGCTTAAGATTTAGTGAATATTTCCTAAGATTTGTGAAAGTTGGAGTCAGAATTTGTGAAAGTCAAATTAGTGAGTTATGGAGTTGGACCCTTAGTTCTCGCACATAGAATTGACAGTCCACCTATATCGGGTAAACTATGGACATTACAGAAAAAACATTTATGCCAAAATCTAAGCTAATTTGTGAAAACAAGATATTATCGCAAAACACTGTCCTACTTTGTTCAAATTGGGTCATCAATTTACCTTCACGTAAATGTTTAGTCCGCAAATAATATGAAACAAGCAGCTTCAGTTTGAAGTCCTATAAGCTATTAAATAAATTATGAAAATTTGTGAAAGCATGAACCGGTCACATATTGTTGTTTGAAAGCTATAACTTTTGATACACACAACATTGTCTCATTTTGTGAAAAAAATAGTAGTTTCATTAGTGCAAAATGACCTAGTTAAACTACTGTTTTATTTTCTTTGGTAAAAAATGGGGTCTGTAGTCGTTTGGGCCCGCTCGATGTTGGTCCCGCGGGCCCAAACGACTACACAATTTATTTTATGTATTTTTGGTGGTCGATTGGGCCCATATACAAATTTAAAAAAAAATCCATTGTTTAAAGCTACTGGTGGATACAGTCAAGTGCAAAAGTGGTAAGTCAAAATATAATAAAACGCAATTCAGTTAGATGTAAAAATTTATTAAAGATATTAAAAAAGCAGGCCTATGATTGGATGACCCGAGCAGGTAATCCGTAAAAGGCCCAAATGCTTGACCTTGAAATTAGTAGTGCTCGTACACTTAATTTAGGTATTATTACAGGAAAAAAATATGTAGTTTTAATGTTTGTAGACAAATGTGGCACGTAAGTGTAAGTACGTAATTGAATAAATCAAAAATATTTATTCTCAGTAATATAAATAATATTAGGTATATTTACGTTTTTTAAGTCATAAAAATAAAACTAAAAGATTTGACTTTCTTTCATGACTGTACTTATATTAAAATTGGCCGGTGGGTCCAATCGACACCTTCAAAATGGGACCGTGTCGATCGATCCCGCGGACCCAAACCGAGCGGGCCCAAACGACTATAGACCCAAAAATGGTTTAATCAGTATACTTGATGACATTTGTATAGTACTAATTTTTATTTTTTATTTTTAGTGTCACTCTTACCAACAAAGTTCGACGAATCTGATTTGGATAATTTAAATGAGTTAGTAGGTGAAGAACTTTCTTCAGACAGTAATTTGACGTCAGAATATGACTCTCCTAGTAGCAGTGTAAGAAAAAAAAGGAAGCGGAAAAATAGGAAAAAGGGTACTGAAAACTGGATTGATAACAAAAGAAAAGCTTTATGTAACTCTGGCCAGGAATACGTCAGTCGAAATGGCAAAGTTCACAGTAAAAGAGAACTACGCCCTTGTTGTACAGCCACTTGCAAATTAAAATGTTTTGAGAAACTTGACCTAGAAACTCGCCAAAAAATACATGAAAATTTCTGGAAACTAGCAGATCATTGTAAACAATGGGAGTATATCAACAAGTTTACTAAGAAACAAAATAAAAGACGTATCACAACGGAAAGACCTTCTAGAAGACAATTCACCAACAAATATTTTTTGCCGCTGTCAACTGATAACATATCCAAAACGCAACAAGTTTGTAAAAGAACCTTTATAAATACCTTATCTATTACTGATCAAATTGTACGCACAGCTCATAGTAAAATTAGTCAAGAAGGAACTACATTACCGGATAATAGGGGCAGACGAAAAACATTATACTATTGTATAAAACCTTAAGTGGCGGTGGGTAGGGTGGGAACATTGCTTGCTGAACAGATGGTCGATGGGTACGAAAGGTTCTGGAGCGGTGACCACGTACGGAAGAGGCAGCGTTGAAAGGCCTCCCTCAAGGTGGATCGAAGACCTGGTGAAGATCGCGGGAATCCGATGGATGTGAGACACACAGGACCGGCGGCAATTTGGGGAAGCCTATATCCAATAGTGGTCGTCAGTTGGCTGAAATGATGATGATGATGAGTATTGTATAATGTATATGCACTTTTATCAATTTTTTAAATTAAATTTAAATACTTACTCAGTAACTTTGTATAAATGTAACGTGAAGCAATTTATGTTTGTAGGTTACTACTTGACTTGTTTAACATAAATGAGCATGGCAGTTGAGAGTTTGTTATGCTCATTGAGATGTCTCACTCATGATGGCGTGTGTGTTGGATCATTCGGTTCCCTTCAAAGTTGAGTGTCACTCACTTACTGCGTATATTACTTGCTTACGTTACTTATATATGCCTAATGTCCGCGAACGGACGCTGTCAGTTTAAGATTGGTCATCTCTTAGCTGCCAGTGGCTTATTTTTATTGCTATAATTAGTTCTTTTTTACTTTTTTTTTTACATTGCTCTCACAAAGTGACAAGAGATATGTAACCGAGATATTTGTAATATAATTATATCATGATTTAAAAGAGTGTCCAACTGTCGATGGAGTATCTTGGACATTCTTCTCCGTATAGATGTGCAATTAGAGTAAAAGTGATTTGATTTGATACATTCCAACCAACCAGTTGTATTAGATTCTTTTGTGATCGAAAGTGTTTGAGATCATGTAGCTTTCTTCCAATCTATAGAATCTAACTACACTCGAAAAAATACTAGTAAGCTATATGTGTTTAGATAATAATTTAACTATGATCAGTACCCCTAGCCAAGTTGCTAATCTGCAATAGTTAACGCTTGTAGAAAGCTTCAAATGTATCGGAATGACGTCGTCTTAACGCTCAGTCATGTGGTCAGAACAAAAGAATTGGCGGCAATGTCAACTCGAAGCGTTCGGCGCAAGCGAAACGTTTGTAACTTGGCTAGGGGGGCTGGTTGTTTGCTTTATACAAAGAGTGGGATCAGCTTTCACAATATGACTATAAAGCTCAGACATTGGTTAGAACAGCGACATTATTATGGTAATGATAGATATAAATAAATGTAGCGTTCTTCCTTCCCAAGAAGGATAATTATTATTTTGTAACAAGTTACAAGTGCCACAGTATTGGTACATTAGGTTAAATGTTTATTTTTTCTCTAGTTGTAAGACATTTGTTGGTTTATTATTAAAAATATTTTACGCAAATTATTCTATTTTTATTCTGATTTGTTTCAAAACAATCGTAATTAAAAGTAATCTAATGATTAAATATGGTATTTACAATACATAGTTTAAAATTTAATGTGACGTAGACTATTGATTTCAGCAGTTCGATATATTTTGGTGCGTTTCCTTGTAAACAATCGAAAGTGCCAGTTTCGATTGATTTTGTCAGTGGCCACAAAATTAACTTTAAATTGCTTTTATGTACCTAAGCTTTTTCATTTTGAATAAACTCTGACGTTTTTGACATGCTCTCTATAATTTGTCTGCCATGATTATCTACCGGTTCTTGTCCTATGTTGCTTGGGGCGGCCGTAACACATTTTCTTCTTCCGTTGACAGGGGTGTCAACCGTGGCGCACTAAATTTTACTGAACAGTGAATGATTTTACTAGTTCACTATCTTTCCTTTTATCTACCTCTCTCATCCGTAACATACTCCTATCTTTACCACTCTCTAGGAAGAGATTTACTTTTAAAGCAGCTTCGTCAAATTCTTTCCATAAGTCGTCTGTATTATTTAAATATGAATCAATTCATTAAATTATTCCGCCTTTCATTTGCCAGTTTTTGCTCTTAATCTACAATTGTACAAATATCAACAAGCTTTGATTTCGTTAATTCGATGACAATACAAACAGTGCTTTTTCATTTCCAGACCGCCCGCAAATAATCCCACTGACTCGTTCAAAATCTACTGTTTTGTATAAGAATTATACGTTCTCTGCTGTCCAAGGTAAGGGTAACCTGGCTTGCTCCAAGAAACGCAGGGGGAAATGTCAAGCTAAGATAAAAGTAGACGACGATTGGAACGTAGTATTTGAATACAACGTCCATAACCATCGTCCCCCCGTGTACCTTAAGACTGCTACAGGTGAATATATTAGAATAGAATAGATTACCGAGTGGATATCAAAAACGTGTACCTACAATGCGTTCCAAATAAGAATGGGTACGAATTTTACGTTATGTTGTGACGTCATTACTGTCAAATTGAAAAAATTGGGTAGGGTGAGCAGAACAACCCGTAGTGGTAAATGAAAAAAGAAGACGAATTGTTCCTAACAATGAAAATAAGATAGAAAATAGTATTTTCTTAAACTTATTATGACTTAATCATCATCATCATCATCATCTTCCTGGCCTTGTCGTCCCTGGCCGTTTTATTTGGGGTTGGCGTAACACGTTTTTTTCTTCCATTCTGTCCTGTCACTCGTCACGTTGTCACTAACTCCCTTTTCTTTCATATCACTTCTCACACAATCCGTCCATCTTTTCTTTATTATGACTTAATATTATTATTTAGCTAATTTACATTAAACAATAATATTTTTATTTTACCTAGATTTAACTAAGACTTAGTGATGCAAAGCAAAAAAAAAAAACTGTTAGATGCTAATACGCAAAAAAGGTTTATTTGCGAACCGTACTTTTCGATCAACATTTGACAGATCGAGGTGAACAGATTGGCTTTCCTAATTTTATGTGGAACGCGTAGTATTTAAATGAGTATGAACGTGGAAAAGTTACATTTTCTAAACAACAATATTATCTTTAACATACTATCAAAATCTATGGATAATCTGTTTTTCATGTCAAAGTATTGTGATCGAATCTCATGTGTTATAAGCTTTCAGTTGATTGGATATAGTTATATCTTCTTATAACTGTAACAGGTCTTCAAATAAGTCAGATTGTTATTATAATTAAATGTGTTTTTGTATGTTCAGTGTTTTATTGAAAATAATCTTAATAATCTTTCTGCTGCTATTCCTATCTGTTATATGGAAAACCATTAACCCTTTAATCGCTGCCGTCGGATTGGTGTGACGTGTGTTTGCGACTGGTTACTCCATCTCGTTTAACCCTTCAATCCCCATAGGGTGACAGAAGAGCTGACATATCCGACGTAGGTGTTCAAACGGTTAATATGGCAAAACTCATAACCATTTTTGTTATTGCTTCGTGAGCTTTTATAATCTAAGCTATTTTTGTGATCGGCTGGAACAAAATTAACACGGTGGTTGTTACAGCTAATATTAAATTTTATGAAGAGAATATGGATAAATGTAGTTTGGCTTATTTACACCATAGAGAAAAATATGCTAGAAGAAGAAAACGAGATAAACTTACACCTGAAGAAAAAGAAAGTAAAAGAGTGAAGAAGATAATTAATATCAACATAGATGGAGCGGATAAAAGAATCGAATCTGACTGAAAACAATGGAGGGGGAAAAACTGCGAATCTTTTAGGACCTGTATCATAAAGGGTTTGTGCGCTTTACGTTTTTTAAACGCGCCGTTGACTCGCATTTTAGAAACGTGCGTCGTCGGCACGCTTTTATTAAAGATCTACAGGCTGCGTCTGGCTCGCGTCTGTATCGCTGCAAACGCACGTCAATGGCGCGTTTAAAAAACGTGGTGTGCACAGGCTCAAAAGAAGAAAACAAATACGGTCACAGTTTACTTATTTGAATTTTTTTAACTGGTTGATAAAGTGGTCTGATAAAAATGAACTAGATGATGGATCTGAGGCCTTACCACGAGCTCTTAAAATCCATTGAACCTAAACTGAACTGTTAAAGAGATGTAAAGGAGGAGGCCGACCGCATCAGGCAACGGTGGCGCTCACAGCGCTCCAGCTGCCGCCGGGATTCCGATCCCGATTTCCGGCACCCGCAGGCGCGAGCTTGCGGACGGCGAGCAATAGGTAGCTCGCTGTCCAACCGTCCGGTAGCTGTCTGGACCAAGCCCAAGTCGTCGACGGCGCGCACTGTTCCCGCGCGCCTCAAGGAGCTGTCAGAGCAGCAGGGGCCTAGCTGGGTCGAAGCCTACTGGGGCCAGGGGTTATCCGAAAGTGAAGCTCGGTCCCGGTACGAAAGGCAGGAAGGAACAGAAGTGGGTTTTTAGTCAGTAAAAGTCTGACACTATCTCCCGCTCCGCCTAAGAGGGGCATTATATGATTTTCCCACCACGAAAAAAAATACTGTTAAAGGGATGTAGGTATATAGGGTGTAAAAGTTCCAAACCTGTTTCTCGTTCGCTCGCTTGACATTTCAACACGTTATGGTAAGGCCTCAAAAATATCTTGATAACAAACTATCCAAACGTGTTTTCGTGTACTATACTTATATCTATAATAATTATATACAACATGTAACTGGAATAATGCACACTCTTAAGCACCCCAGTTAGAAAATTAAGTTACAAACATAATATTAAAAGCACTGAAATTTTACTTAACTGCAAGGTAGTTGAAAAATTAGTTAGGTATTGGTATCAACGCACACAAATCTACTAGTGACGCAATCAAGATTTATCAAAACTGGTAATTATATTATCATAAAATAATTCTTGATTATCTTAGACTGAAAAATTACTACTAGAAAAATTATTACTAGTCTTAAGATGTGCGTTTAATAAGCAACATGTTGTATCATAAATAACTCACTTAAAAATAAAATTGCAATTAAATTTAAAAAAAATGTTGTAGCACTGTGTAATTACATTATGTGTACATATCTATGTCTACCCTACCCTTTTAATACAATATTAAATGTTTCACAATATTTAAAAACTCTATACTCTGTAATGGTCTTTTTGAATAAGTATTTATTATTAAAAATTCTACCTGGTAATTTTTAAATTCGATTTTTAACGAACTGAAAATTATTCCTTCTTTTTTTTAATCTGTTTTGTCTTTGTGATTTACAGTTTTGAAATTTTGTTAGTATGCGATACTAACAAAATTTAAAAACAAATTGGAATGAAAATCTATAAGCAAACTAAAAACTTCTCTTTATTTTTTCTCTTTTAATTTTATTGGTATACAATACTAGCCTAGCTTGATTGTGTTATACATTCTTAATAACATTGTTTTCTTTTTGACAACGGAACAATATCTTTGATAACCTCTTCAACACAATATATAAAGTTTTACTTGTCAAAATGAAAGCAATTGTCTTTGTGTTACAAAAAGAACGGTGCTTTTTCGACTTAAAAACGGAAAGAGGTTATGCATTCGGCGAGTTTTATTGTTTATTATAATGTAATTAGTTACCTAAGAAACAGTATTAATTTTCGTCATACTAATATCCTTTTCTATCCCGCAGCATTTGTTACATCAGTCTACGGAAAAGATCGCAAGAAAACCGTTTGGTACAAAGAAAATTTGAGGATTGCAGTGGAAAAAATATTTTACAAGGAAATCAGCTTGAGACAAGCTTCAATTTTGTACGATATCCCAAAGAGTACATTATTTGACAGGCTGAAAGCCTTGAGGGGTAAACGACAAAAGCACAAGTAGCTTATAATCCATAAATTGGGTATTTTATCCGTTTCATCATCCTTCTGTCTTTATCTTGATTTATTAGGTGTCTTTGCAGCATTTTTTCTTCTTACGAACTATTTTAAGCTGTCGTATCTGCAGTCTCTGGTTTTGCAAAACTATACTTACATTCATTGTGTATATGTTCATCTTTTACTGTTATAACAAGCATGACTTGTTCTAAAAAATCCGTACTACAGAAACTTGACTATGACACAGTCTTTATTAATAGTGGTCAAACGTGAGTTTAATATTAAACAAAATATCAAAGTTCAAGAAGAAAAAATGGTTTATTCGTGCCTAACACAAACTTAAATAAACCTAAAAGCGATATTTAGAACAATAAATGACGCAGCGCTGGTATTCTGTTAGGGCCCACTGTGATGCCACGGAAACACTCAAGAAATTTAAAAAAGATTTATCAAAATATAATATAATAATAATTGTTTATTGTGCACAGTGTTGTATTTTTTTAACCCATATGTTGACTGGGAGAGAGTGCCTGGTTGCATTAAGTCCGGCTATGTACCATTATTGTACATCATTATCTTCCTGCCCTTGTCCCGTTTTATTTGGGGTCGGCGCAACGCGTTTTTTTCTTCAATTCTGTCCTCTCGTCATGCTATCACTAACTCCCTTTTCTTTCATATCACTTCTCACACAATCCATCCATCTTTTCTTTGGCCTCCCTCTCCCTCTCCATCCATCCACATGTAAACTCATAACTCTTTTAGCAACATGCGTTTCAGTTTAAATGAATAAATAATAATAAAGAAATAAATAAAAGCAAATGAAATACACTGAAAATAAAAAGGTATGAATTTATGTCTAGGAGTGAATACGTAAAAAATGGAATTTGCCCTAGTTAAGATGACGAAGATTAATGAAAAAATAACAAATACTGAGAAGCCTATAAATAAAGATAGACAGAAGGATAATGACGAATATCATGTTATTATTACAAACTAAAATTATATTAGCTAACGCACTTTTCTGGTAGATTTTCACGTTTTCCAAAGACTGCATTAGTTTTTTCAAACTAAATGTAAAAATTTAAACAAAGTTTTAATTCAATCATATATTTTTGTACTAACCAGCTGTGTACAAATTGTTAGTAGTCAAATATTGGAAATATATTCATTTTAATCATTTGAATTTTAGATTTTAGCTTTGTGTTATTATTGCTGTTCATAAAAAAATAATTACTAATAACTATTAAGATTTCATTAATGTCTATTTTGTTTGCAATTTAAAGTTTGATAAAATATATTGTTGATCTACGGTTGTTTTTTTTTTTTCTTTAAACTTACTTGTCTATCATTTATTTTTTTTGCTATTTAAGTTTACCTAAAAAACCGCAAAGAAAATACGTAATAGACATAGTACAAAGATACTGCTTATTTCCAAAGAAATTTCTTCCAGCAGGCCTGCGAAAGGAGATATTAAAAGAATTGTAGACAATCTTCAAGACAAAACGTTTTTGATAACTTTTTAAATTTATGTTTTGCAGCTACTTACCAAATACTGCCATTAGCTGGAGGAAAGGAAGTTATCTTGTTCCAAAACTACACATTTTCTTATCATATGCGAGGAAAACCCCGGCTCCAATGCTCCCAGAAACTCAGTGAAAAGTGCAAAGCGTTTTTAAGAATGGACAAATTTGGGAATATCGTTTATTATGACGCGATGCACAATCATCTGCCTCCAAGATGTATTTTGACACCGAGAGGTTTTTACGCAGTTTCTAAAGCAATGAACAATATACTGTACTAATTTGGCAAAAATTTAAGAGCATTGTTATAAAGCATCTCCAGATAAGCACTGCGAAATGGCCAGTCACGTTGAGGAGGCCAGAAGAAATAGAGGAACGACGGATGCATGGGGCTTTCTTACTCCATCTCAAACACAGCACTAGTGTGGAGGGAGTTCCATCACAGGACATGCGTCACGTGTTTTGCTGCTCGTCATTCACAACCGACCAATCAACAAAAGTCATTGTAGAGCTGTACTGGTTACTATGCCGATAAACTCAAAAATTATCTCAACAGAAAGATCCAGTTCGATTTAGCAGTGCGCATAGAAGCAGAAGATGAAGTATATTTTGAGATTCCCTATGAAATGCGTATAAAGAATAAAGGAGGATATTTTGAAATTCAGTCTAAAGGGGCTGAGATAGTTAGGCCTGCGTGGTTGATTTTACGCAAAAGGAAACTGCGGCCAGAAAAAGATAGGAATCCTCCTTTTTGCAACCAGAATGGTATAAGTTACTCATATTATATTCACACCTTTCCACACCAAAAAAATGGTTGGCAAAGTTTGTACGGAATATTAATGTTTGTGGTTATATTTTTTCACTTTTTACGCGGGCGGAAGTGAGAAAAAATGTTAACTATCCCTCTCGGGACGATGGCAAATACAAATAATTTATTTGTTTGAGTATGTACTCGTACATTTGTATTTGTATACATATTGTAGTAACAGTCGTTCTTTTGACTTTAGAGGTGTACAAATGTAATGGCTTTTTTGTGTTGTTTGTGGTTTTGTGTTTGTTTGTCCGTTTGTTCCACGCGCGCCTCAAAGAGATGTCAGCAAAATTGACGGGGCCAGTTAGGGCTATTTTTTTTTAAATTTGAGCTGGCATTTGACAGAGCTGCGGATCATTCGAGAGAGTTATCTCCCTTGCAGCTGTGGGTACACTGCGGGTTTCAATCTGTATATGTCTGTTACCATCTCTCATTTAATTTCATTTATTCACAACAATAAACTTTGTGTTGAATATTACATAATTTTAAAACAATATTGAAACAGAACTGTCACATGTGTGCAAAAATAATTTATAGAATTAAATTGAAATGAAACAATGTAAAAAAAAACATACATTCAGCCGAACATAGAACCTCCTTCTTTTCGAAGTCGGATAATTTATTAAACATAATGTCTACAAAAATAAATGTAATGTCAAATAATTACTCAAAGCGTTGTTAATGTCAACTGTTAATATGTTTAAATAATATAATAGTATTATTGTATGAATAAGTATTTATTTTATAGGATTTGACATGAAATCTGATACTGAATAAAAACATTTTTCCAACAAGGTTTTTAATTTATTTTTCTCTTTCGTGCTACTCAGAACAGAAGTTATTTGACGATTTCCCACGTAGAAATAATAAAAAAAGAACCAGTATCACTACAAATATTGTTTGATGTTTGGACAAATGACAATGAGAGCTAAAAACGAGGCCAGATCCTGTCCCAGCCATTTACAGAAAATGTAAATTTATTAAAATAATTGTGACAAATAGAAGATTTTTTTATAATAAATTGTTTTTTATTTAAGAACCAATGAGATTTACCCATCTTGTGACTAGAATCACTAGTTAAGAATTCGGGTTTATAAATGAAACACAAAAATTGGACAAGAATGACGTTTAATTGTTTCTCGGGACGGATCAAGACCGCCCGACATCACTACTTGGCTTAACCTACATTTGATTTACCGCAACAATTAAAGAAGTGTGATAATATATTCTTTTGTTTAATTTAGATTTAAATATATTATGTTTAAATCCAACCAATCAACAACAAAAGAAAAACATTTATATATACCCTATGACGTCACCAACATACGCAGAAAATACAAAACACAAAAAAAACAAAAAATACCTAATTTCGAAAAATGAATAACGTTGTCATCATCATAATGACGTTATTCTTTTTTAACCTTCAATTAATATAAAGTTTATTTGTGAACTTATAATTCCAAGTCAATCTAAAGATAAAACACTTCGCAGCAACCCGTTTTAAGAAAACGGCAATTTCATTGGTAAAAACTTGATATGTGATTTTAAAAGAGACAAAAAATTAAAAAGACTTAATGAAATATACCTTATTCAGATTCTGAATCAGGTGGAGAATCGGAAAGTGAAAATAGTGTACATGCAGTTGATACCGCAGATAAGGATTATAAACCGGTGCCCAAAACATATAAAAATCGTCCAGGTCCAGATCGTCTACTTGGCAATCCCGAAAATGCACGTGAAATGATAGGAAACAAAAAGTCAACCCAAAGACTACACTGTAAAATAAATATGAAATGTAAAAGAAATAGAACGTCTTACTCTTGTGATATTTGTAAAAAAACAGTCTGTGGAAAATGCACACAACATATAAAAAGAACCATAATTTGTATTAAATGTATCTCTGATTAAAATTTAATAAAAATAATCGTAGTTTGCTCTATTAAATCTAACAATCATTTTATATCAACGTCAATAGCCTACCCTACCCCCTACTATACCTTAGCGTCAAAATGACGATGCTGGTCTCTCTATGTAGGAATCTTCGCTGTATGGTCCTTTTTGTGTTAAATCGTTAAAGATGTGTTTTGTGCAAATAATTATGAAAATGAAAAATGTACTACATTTATGGATTTTGTTTTACGAATCGTTTATTGAAGCGCATATGTCTAACTTAAAATGTCAATCCGGCCTCATCTAGCATTAATTGACGAAAAAAAAAATTGACGTGTAAAAGTGTTTTTATAAAACCTACTTGCAAAATAAAGATCATTTATCATTTATCAATGTCATTAATTTGCTCTCTATTTTTGGTCTTGTCGATGTTGCGGTGCATAAATTGTTACCTGAATATCTCTAGAAGGAAATGTTTTATCTTCATTATAATCTTCAATGCAAACTCTTCTTACATCGTATACAAGGTGTAAGGGACAGCCCTCCACAAACTTTAAGGGCTTGCTCAGTAGACGAAACTGAACAACTTTCCACAAGATTCCACAAAATGATAAACTTGATTGGACAATTTGTATGGCAAGGCCGATTTTTTTTTTCGTTTCCTGAAAAAAAATCTTGTGGTAGGTTGTTCAGTTTCGTCTACTGAGCAAGCCCTTAAAGTTTGTGGAGGGCTGTCCCTTACACCTTTTATATTTTTATATGTTATTACAGTAGGGACCTTTAATAAATACTTCCTGTGATAACAGTATCCTAGGGATAGTATTATAATTCTAATACGCATACAATTTATTTTATCTTTTATAAACCGTACCTATCCTATAAGAAATGTCATCATTGTTTTTAGATTTAAACAGAAACCTCAAGTTTTACAGGTGTTAGGATAAATGTTTAGTTATGAATAATTAATAAGCAATAAAATCCAGCTTATTGCATGCTTGTACATTAATTTTATTTAGTGGGGCAAAGCTCTATAGAGTATCTAGTCTTGTTCTTTTAAAATATTATGTAGATATACATTTAATATTACAATAATCTTGACTGGTTTCATGTTTGCTTTTGTGAAATCGTTTTTAATTTTTGTAATAAAAAATATTTTTTGTTAGATAACGTTTTTAATTATAGCTTGCTGAATTCCAATGCGAATGGATTGTCCACATCAAAAAAAAAAACTTATTTGTCATTGTGGTTATTTTTTTCCATGTTCTTCTAACTTTCAAATTTTTTTTTTCTTTCAGCCAACTACCATGTACTGCCACTAGGAAGGGGCAAGTCAGTAATACTATACAATAACTACACATACTCTTACCACGTGAAAGGAAAGTCCTTGCTCCGATGTTCCCAGAAGATGAGTCAAAAATGTCGTGCGTTCATAAAACTTGGTAAATGCGGTAATATTGTGACAGCTGTGACGAATCACACGCATCTTCCGCCAAGATGTGAGAGAACCATGGACGGTACATACAAGTTTACGAAGCTAAGGAAGATATATGGCATGCTATGAAGAAATTATCAGTCTTGTATGCTCACCTTTTTTGAGTCACGTATGCCGCCGAGGGGAAGGGGCTATTGAGCGATTTGTGGACCATGGAAAGGTTGAGGATACCAGGCCACGAGGAAGATCGCTTATGAAGTGGACTGAGATAAAAGCGGCAGTAAATTGCTCATCATCACGGTACGAATGCACGAGGAAGGCGGCCATCAGAGAGGAGTGGTGGCGTGTTGTGAAGCTTGCCAACAACACCTGAAGTGATGACCACGACCACTCTGTCAAGAGTGATACCGACAGAGAAGAAGAAGAGAAGAAATCCAATCGATCTGCCTGGTCTTCGTCCAATTGTGTTATCTTCATACTTGTTAACATACTTTGCGATTTACACACAAATTCGAAAGAGTACTTACCTCAGATAAGAGTGTAACTTATCTCTTATTATATCTAATGAGTAGGTATAGTAAAATGAATAATTCGCACATTGCGAGATTTCCTTTCAACTTTGTTAAAATTGCCAAATTAGTTAAAACCACGTAACTATTGGTACCTTTTTTGAAGTCAGAATCACCAAATTGATGACTTCTTTCGCTCTAGGGTGGGCGAGAGGGCGTGTCCGATATTTGCTGACTAAAACCTACCTATGTTCCTTCATTAGTCTTTTAAATGAAAATATACAGGTGGGTTTTAAGTAGTAAAAAGTTTAACACTCCTCGGTCCACCCAGAACGGGAGAGGTTATTTGAGGTTTTCAAACCTCAAAAAGAAGTATCACTGTTTTAGGATTATCGATGATGATGATGATGATAAGTGAATAATCTCTAGCTTAATACATTTTAATTAAGATTTCTAAGTTAATGCGAATAGTATTTACTTACCTATTGTTTTTATTTAATCTACTAATTTATTTATACTAGTTAGCGTAGCCATAAATTAACGTAAAATAAAAAGAAACGATCAACATACTACTATTGTCAAGAAAACGAATAGTAGGGAGCTTATCTTATTATAAAATTGATCTAAATACTACCTGAAATAATGAAACTTCTCCAATCAGTGCCAAGTAATTAAAAAAAAAATGTTTGTTGCCCTTTTACCAAATAATCGGCTAGAAATTAATGTTTGTGTAATTTACGATTTATTTGATAAGCCAAAAACGCCGAAGAATCGTAGGTACTATGATGTGTACAAGCGATCATAGTTCCAGTGTAGGAGAGCGAGACGGACATAAACAACTTTATTTTTTAGTATGTGATACCTGATAACCTGAATTACCTGTCTATATTTTTACGTAAAAAATATATGCACAAAATTTCATAACTGTATCAAGAAAAATCACAGAGTTATAAGCCAGTTATGGTACCTGCAGGCTTACTCTTGAGTTCAATTCCGATCAGTCGACATTGAGATTGTGTCGTTTCGTACCCTTGAATTCAATGCTAGCGTCAAATTGGTTCAAAATTGCGTGACCATTTTGAGAACTAAGTGAAATCGTATATGTTGACAATATTGTTTTCAAGAGTACCAAATCACGTACCGTCAAAATTGACTTTGCGATCGGATTGACTTTAGATTGAAATTGAAATTGATTTGGGGAGTAAGCCTGCTGGTTGGCAACATACGTGATCAGCGGGGTACCCGGCCCAGTGATGGGCTTTTTTGCTTTTCTGCAGCTAGCTGTGCGCTGGCTCTAGTGCCCGCTATGACCTGCCGTAACCTGTTTTGTACTTAGTGTCGGTGGTGTCCAACTTGTGACCTTTTTTTAGATATTTTTGGGAAATAATATAACATGGTGTAAAAGTTATTGGAATCGATTCAGTTACTGATTCTGAACAAAATACGAGTATATTCAGGTTTACCATATACTAAAAATAATGTTGTGTAAGGCGAATACCACCATTTCTTTGTAGCCATTTATTTTTCTGCAGTGTTAAGAGCAGACTTACATGTATAGATTATTTCAACAATTTATCAACTGTCAACTGTTCTATGATATTTTTCTAAAATCATTTATTAATAAATAATGTATCTCGTTTATTTTTTATTGCATGGAATAAATGGATTTTATCTGAACCGAATTGTTTTAAATTGTCTTTATCCGATTCCATCCTTTATTAGAAGAACATTAAAACCATTGAGAATCTTGTTAAATAATAGTTTGTAATTATTAAAGTGTATAAAAACAAACTCGAAACGAGACTTTGTTTTATAAGTACTATTTATAAGATAAAAACAAAAATCTATATAAATGTTAAGTAACAATAAACCACCGATTAATTGATCCCTATTGACGTCAATGTGGATAATTTTTTGATGTCCAATGAGTTTCTTTTTTTAAACAGGTAGATCGTTTGTACATTTTATTTACTATTTTCAATTTCGATATACTTATTGAGCTATAATGTTTATTAGTTAAGATGTACGTTTATACTTATTGTAGTGTTTGTATACTGGTCTCGTGTTACGGGCGCTATCGAGTCAGTCGTGTTCGGGCCGTTTGGCGAGGAGTGACTACTCTATTACTAGCCGCTGGTGACGCAACGAGCCGATGTGTTTACCCACTGTGTCAGTGCGTCCACTACACTAACCCTTAAAAAAAACTACAGATTAATTCTTCAATTTACAGGTAAAGGATACGAAGTAGTGAATCTGAACGGAAAAACTATAGTCCTCTATCAGAATTATACATTTTCGAGACATGGGCCTTCATTTCGATACCAAGCCTGTTCCAGTAAGAGAGCACTGAATTGTCCAGCTAAGCTAACTCTTAAGGTGGATGAGACGATAAAGACAGCGGTGACAGAACATAATCACCCTCCTCCGAAACTCTTGAAAATGTCTGATGGAACCTACGTTAGGATTTAGAAATAAAAACGGTTTTTAAGCTATTGCATAGCTTCTATCGCGGGCCTTGAGCGTGGAGACCAAATCCAGAAATTCCGTAACGAAAATAACCTAACACCCCCCACTCATTTGTTTTTTGAGCGTGGTGACCGATAAGAAAACACATGAGTGAACAATCAATCAAAATTCAATTCAATGTGTGAAAGTGTAACTTCAATTAATATCAAAGAAAAAAAAAACAAAGGAAAAAAAATACTGCATAAATAAAATAAATAAATAATTCTAAAAAATTGCATAAGTTGATAAAAATGCTATGCAATAGCTTTACCGCAGCAGTCCCCGAGTGCCACACGTCTTTTTTTTTATTGTCCCATGGCCTAACAGAACCTGTGATCCAAGCATCAAGATCGAAGCATTTATCTGTATATAAAATAAATATGTAGAATTTTTTTAATTGTGTGCGTATCACGTAAAATGTACGAAGTTCGACGGGTCAGCTAGTTTCAAATAAAACTATTTACTATTCATTACTTTGTGTAATATATTTTTTCAATACACTTACCTTAGTTTTCGAAAACTGGCTCTTATCGCACTACGATGAGGTTCAAAATGCTATGTTTATCACACTCGTGTTTTTTTTTTTAATTTATCACAACAAGGCTTTTTTTCATTCCTATTTCGTCATGGTCAACTGTACTTAATTATTTTTTTTAAAGCAAGGAGGTGCAGATTTTTAAGGTTTTATTATTTAAGTAATGAAAATTTAAATTATGCCTATGAGCAGAATCTCATAAATAAATAAAATTATTTGCACAATAATTCGTTATTATCGATAAATTAACAATTATTCTGTGTTCTAAATTCAAACATTTGAATTTTTTTTTAATTAAGTAGGATGTATAACGGTTTGATACTTTTGCTTCTTCGTCAACCTGCAAAGGTAAAGGTATGTTATTTTGGGACTATATGGTGTTGTGTGAAGGTTGTGAAATCTTTATACATATTAAAGCAAAATACTACTCAGTGATTAATCACGAAATCTCAGAAAGTATAACACTTACAAACTTAAAACTTGGCAGGTAAGTTCCTTATAGGTTATAGACATCCGGTAAGGACGAATTTTCACGAAACTACCCCTAAGGGGGGAAAACGGGGGATGGAGATTCGTATGGAGAAATCTACTATCACGCAGGCAAAGCCGTTAGCAGGAGCGAGTATTATACATAGTGAGGTGGAGTAGACCGTAGCACTAATTTATACTTCAATTTACAGATAAACCATATGAAATAATGAATATGAACGGGAAATCTTTAATTCTTTACCAGAATTATACGTTTTCAAAGTATGGTCCGTCAAATCGCTATCAGGCCTGTTCAAAGAGAGCAAAGAATTGTCGAGCTAAGCTTATTTTCAAAGAAGATGGTACGATCAAGACTGCGATAACTGAGCATAATCATCCACCACCAAGGATCCTGGTGACTCCTGATGGCAGATATGTGAGAGTATAGATATGGGCAGGGCACATTGCTCGCAGAACAGATGGCTGATGGGGATGAAAGGTTAGAACCTTACCCACTCACTCTGGTTCTCTGGTTTACTCTAGAGAGTGGCGACCACGTACCGGAAGACGCAGTGTTCGAAGGCCAGACAAGATAAACCGATGACCTGATGAGCGTCGCGGGAATGCGGTAGATGCGAGACGCACAGGATCGGTCGTGGTGGCGACGCTTGGAGGAGGCCTATGTCCAGCAGTGGACGTCTTTCAGCTGAGACGATGATGATGATGATGTTACATATAAAATCGCATCACATTAATCATACTATCATACTAATATAACAAAGGTGAAAGTTTCAAGTCTGTGTCGTGGCCAGATCATTTTAAACGTAATATAGTTTGATGATATTTCAATCCTCGTTTGTACTCGTACTTCTTTTAGACCTTAAATTATCATATAAATCCTACATCAATGATATGGCCAAACGAGGATTGACATATCAAATGTTAACGTTCAAACGATATGGCCACTTTTAGTTGGATATATCATAAAGTGATTTTAAGCTCTGGCCACGACATCTGCATGTTTGTTACTTCTTCAAGCTGAAATGGCTGAACGGATTCGGATCTTTGGCACACGGGTGACCATGTCCTGGAATTATACAGGATACTTTTTATCCCGGTAGTATTATCCCTTGAGGCAATTTTATACTAAATGGTATATGTACGAATTACTACTAATTTCTAGCAATGTCTTTTTGTCTATTTATTTTTATATTTATATCTACATACTACATACCTATTATATATTATGTAGCAATATTTATGTTTTTTTTTACTAAAACCGATTTTCTTGTGTTTTTTTTTGTCTTTGAGACAAGTTAGATATTTTGATGTAAAATATATTTGTTTAATGAAAACACTCGTCTACTTTATTATGTGAATACATATTGTGTCTACTACTTGTTTTGGTTTTATTTGTCTAGTTTTTATTTTAATTTCAGCTACTGGAATTGGTTAACAGTGTATAACTAAAGCTAGAACTATATAGATCGAAGCACACGTGTAACACGCCTGATTATTATGTAGAACGACGTCGCGTGGCGTGGATCAAGTGTAGCTCTACAAGCCTAGTTTCCATATAAAATGTATGGTAACCGACGCGCCCAGATCGGCGTGTGTGGCACACGCACACGCGTACACAGTGTAGTTCTACCTTAACCTTTCTCCTGCAGCAATTTGAATTATCCAAAAACCTTTTTTCATTACTTTAAATTTATCACACTAATATTATACAGGTGTAAGTTTGTGTGTGCGTGTATGCTTGTTACATCTTCACATTCGAACGTATTTTGATGAAATTTGGTATACGGGTAGACCATGTCTTGGATTAGCGCATAAGATATACCACAGGATACTTTTTATCCCGGGCTTATGTTCCCTTTGGGATAATTTTCCACTATCACGTGAGCGAAGTTGCTAGCAGCAGCTAGTGTTTATACATATATCGGCATGGATACTGCCATCAAAGATTGCCCACAAAGAGGTGGTGAGGTAATGTAATCAATGTTGATACTACAACAAGACACAGCCAGCGTTGTTTCTTTTAAACAAAATGAAATAGCGTGAACCTTATAGAAAATTACCGGTATATTTTTTGTTACAAAGTTTTAGTAATTTGTTTAAGTTATTGTCTTTTAATAATTTTACAGAAGGTGTAAAAAGTAGAGTATCCAATATGGGAAAAAAGCCGTCTTTGTTTTTTTTTTCTTTTTCCTCACTTCACTCAGGTTTCTATGTTAACTTCTTCGCGGTGCTCGGGAGTTAATACTCTCACTCCGTTCGGGAATAAATCTTAGCAACCTTCGTTTCGTTTGGAATTCAACTTGCCAGTTCGTTATTGGGTGAAATAGCCGTAAAATTTGAATTTTACGTTCTCTTCCTCTCCTATTTTTCTTATTTCTATTAACTTTTTTTTGTTTGATATTAACTAGTGCTTGACTGCGATCCCTCCTGGTGTTAAGCAGTGATATAACCGTTGATGGTGGGTGAAGCGCACTAGTTTATTCTTAGTTTAATTTAGTCTTCAATTTACAGATATACCATACGAAGTAGTGAATTTAAACGGGAAGACTATTCTTCTATACCAGAATTATACATTTTCAAAGCAAGGTCGTACATTTCGTTACCAGTCATGTTCAAAGAAAGGGAAGAACTGCAAGGCTAAGCTTATTCTGAACGAGGATGGGACAATCAAGAGAGCGGTAACAGATCACAATCATCCACCTCCGAATATCGTCAGAACTCCTGGCGGGATGTATGTTAAGATATAGAACTGGATAAGACAAAGGCTCATTGCGAGGTCCCGAACAAAATTTTCCTGGCATATTTTTTTTAGAGTATTAATATCATAAACAACAACTTTTGTTCAATGACTTTTAAAAAAGTAACGTGTTTTAGTTCATCAGATTTCCATACAAAATAAAAAAAATTACGTCCTAAATATTACGAAGTCTATGTGAAGCAAGCGATAGTACAATAGCGGAGAGGAGCGGGATCGGGCGGCGGGGGTGCTGGATACTCTTGCGTCGCCTCATACAGACGTAGGTAGGTATAGCAAAATACAGAGTTGAAATGTGTTAGACAGAACAACGAAATTTTGAAAGTTTGTTTTTAGTAAATGAATTATGTTTTGTAAAAAGTCATAGAATAAAAGTTGTTGTTTATGATGTTAGTAATACAGTCCTGCAAAGTGGTTAGTGTTTTACAAACAACCCTGTATACACCAATGTTTTACTCCTACTAGTGCTCCTCTGACAACTTCATCGGGTTCGATTGAATTGCCTGACAACTTAAAATATTGTTTGAAGCAATTTTCTTTACTGTAGCGCAGTCATGTTGTTGGCGGTGCCGATAGTATGTATTATATTTGTGTTTTCTGTATGTGGTTGCTGTATGCCCCGCTATTGGTTGCCTGAAATATATGTTTTATTAATTTTTAATTATTTTTGTTTTATTTTAGTTATCTGTTATATAAACAAATCGAGTTAATGATAAAACACCTTAATATTAAAAATAAATTAAATAATACGAAAAATATGTTCATTTGTTTTTTCAATTTACAGATACACCATTTCAAATGGAATTGGACGGGAAAAACGTTGTTCTTTATAAAAATTTTACTTTTTCGAGGCATGGTCCTACATTTCGGTACCAACTCTGCTCTAGCAGAAAGAGGTACAACTGTCCAGCTAAGCTTATCCTGAACAAGGATGGGACTGTAAAGAGCTCGGTGACAGAACATAATCATCCCGCTCCAAAAATCATTCACATTGCTGATGGAAAGTACTTGAGAGTAAGGACGTAGATCGCCACGGCGACTGCAAGAAATGTCTTGCCGCGATTGGAAACCATGACATGATGCAGCGACGAATGTCTCTTCCTCTGAGAGTGCGTTACGCACCACAATCATGACAAACAGTGACAAGAGACAGCAATAAATATCTTGGTCTCTTAGATGGCGTTATGCGCTGCGACCGCGATTAGAGACCAAGACATGATGCAGCAATAAATATCTCGTTCTCTGAGATGGCGTTACGCGCCACAGTCGTGATTGGAGACACCAACAGTTATATTGGTCTCTAAGATGGCGTTTGGCGCCCCGACCGCGATTGAAGATTAAGACATGAGGCAGTGACAAATATCTCGTTCACTTAGATGTAATAATTTAATAATAATAGTAGTTTATTGGTAAAGCAAGTTTAAGTTTTTACAATATATATGATTGGAGCCTCCTTTTAGGCAGGTAATGCCTGTGTTAAGGGACTCCCCTCTTTCGTAACAATAAGTATCATGAAGGCAAACAAGACATATTATAATTTTATATTAAATATATTCATACAAATTAATCTAATCTAGGTTCTGCGAGTGTATGTGTGAGTGTATGTAGGTGAGATGCCGATTCCTGCCGCGATCGTGACTGGAGGCACCGAGAAATGAAACAGCGACAAGCGTCTTAGTCTCTAAAGGTGGCGGTACCTTAAAAGTGGTGGTTCGCGCCGCGACAGAGACAAGTGACCGAGACAGGAGACCGCGACCGTTACTTAACGTTAGGCCGTGTATGAGCGACAGTTTTCCTGTCTCTGTCTCGCTCGCCAACTGTCGCTCATACATTGCCTGTTCGCGGTGCGAACCGCCACCTTAAAGGTGGCGGTTCGCACCGCGACAGAGACAAGCGACCGAGACAGGAGACCGCGACCGAAGACCGCGACCGTTACTTGACGTTAGGCAATGTATGAGCGACAGTTCGCGAGCGAGACAGAGACAGGAGAACTGTCGCTCATACATTGCCTAACGTCAAGTAACGGTCGCGGTCTTTGGTCGCGGTCTCCTGTCTCGGTCGCTTGTCTCTGTCGCGGTGCGAACCGCCACCTTTAGATAGCGATATGCGCCATTCTCGCGACCGGGGACACCGAAACCGCTCTAGCAATCAAACGCTGCCGTGTCTCGTGTCTCGGTCTCCGGTCACGTTCGCAGCGCCTACCGCCGCTCTCCAAAATGATAGCGAACTATTATTACATGTCGTGTTCGCAGTAGGCTTAAAGATGATAAAATAATTACTATATAATTTTTCATATACTCTTGTAGAAGTGATGAATAAACAGTATTGAAGTAAATTTTATTGTTTTATTTAATATCTACATTTTTTTTAAACCCTTTAAAAGCAATGCTTAAGAAGTAAGGACAAAAACGCTCAAAATTAACCTTTGCAGATCATGATAAAAATAAATGAATAATATTTATTTATTTAGGACTCGCTTCAGCTAGCATCTTTGTCTGCGTGAAAGTAGGTTTCTCCATATAAGCTTTGGGGATTAATTTTGGAAAATCCTTTCTTAGACGCAAACGAACACGTTTGCGTGATAAAAGAAAATCTTGTACAAAATTTCTCTTTCCCCATCCTCCTAGTTTCGGCTGTCCTTTGACATGTCAGTTAGTCAGTTCTCTTTTTATATAAATTGATAAATCAAGTTTGTTATAAAACACCTTAACATTCAAACATTCTTGAATCCATTTGTTTTTCAATTTACAGATGAAACATATCAAGTCATAGAACTGGACGGAAAAACCATTGTCCTCTATCAAAATTATACTTTTTCGAGGCATGGTCCTTCGTTTCGGTATCAATCCTGCTCTAGTAAAAAGAGGAAAAACTGTCCGGCTAAGCTTATTCTGAACAAGGATGGGACTATAAAGAGAGCGATGACAGAACATAATCATCCCGCTCCAAAAATCATTCAAACTGCTTGTGGAAAGTACTTGAGAGCAAGGAGGTAGATCGCCACCGTGACCGGAGACCGAGACATGAGACAGCAGGAAATGTCTTGGTCTCTTGGCGATTATATATACGCGGCGGGTCGCAACTGCGATTGGAGACCAAGACATGAGAAAGTGACAAATGTCTCGATCTCTTAGATGGCATTACATGCCACGATCGTGACTGGAGAAACCGAGACATGAGACCGTAACAGGAGACAGCAACAAATGTTTTGGTCTCCTAGATGGCGTTTCGCGCCGTCACAGCTATTGGAGACCAAGACATGATGCAGCGACAAATGTCTCGATCTCTGAGATGGTGATGCGCGCCGTGACCGCGACCAGGGTCACCGAGACCTTGACTGCAATCAAACTTAACCGTGTGTTGGTCGCGCATCGCCATCTATGAGACCAAGACATTTGTTGCCTTCTGACATGATAGCAATCTATTTATTACACCATGTCGTATGCGCAGTAGGTTTAAAGATGCTTAAATAATCTCTAGATAATTTTACTTGTACTTTTATAGAAGTTTTAAATAAACCGTATTGAAGTGAATCTCATTATTTTATTTGGTATGTACATTTTGTTTTCACCCTTTAAAAATAATGCTTAAGAAGTAAGGACGAAAACCCTCAACATTAAGCCTTGCCGGTCATGATGCCAATAAATGAATAATATTAATTTATTTAGGATAAATCATGCTAGTGATGAAACACCTTAACATTTAAATATCCATTTGTTTTTCAATTTACAGATAAACCATATCAAGTAATGGAACTGGACGGGAAAAACGTTGTTTTTTATCAAAATTATACTTTTTCGAGGAATGGTCCTTCATTTCGGTACCAAGCTTGCTCTAGTGTAAAGGGGAAAAACTGTCGAGCTAAGCTTATTTTAAACAAGGACGGGACTATAAAGAACGCGGTGACAGAACATAATCATCCCGCTCCAAAAATCATTAAAACGGCTAGTGGAAAGTATTTAAGAGTAAAGTGGTAGTTTGTGAACGCGATCGGAGACTGAGACATGAGACAGCAACAAATGTATTAGTCTCTTAGGTGGCGTTACGCGCCTCGACCGTATCTGGAGACATTAAGACACTCATGTCTTAGTCTCTCCAGTCACGGTCACTATCTCAATAGCGACTAATATCTCGGTCTCTGAGGTGGCGATACCCGCCACGACGACTGATGTGACTAGAGACACCGAAAATAAAACAGTGACTCTTGGTCTTTTCGATGTCGATACGCGCCGCGACTGCGACCAGGGATACCTCAATCAACGCTGCTGTGTCTCGTGTCTCGGTCTCTTGTCATGGTCGCGGCTACCACCGCCTTCCGATATGAAAGAAAAAAAATAGTTTATTTATGCAAAATGACGCAATCTTAACTTCCTTAACTGGCTAACAAATACAATTATTTTAATGGGAAGATATGCGTCACAACTGCTCAAAACAGTAAACTATTATTTGTAGTCTTTTGCTATCAGGCCGAGAACTTTTCACCTCGCCCTAATACATGTCGTTTTCGCAGTAGGTTTAATGATGCTAAAATAATCTTGAACGTAATTTTACTTGTATTTTGTAGAATTTTGTGTTTAATAAACAGTATTGAAATGAATCATATTGTTTTATTTAATATAGATACATTTTTTTTTTTCATCTTTTAATTCTTAAGAATTATGGACGTAAACTCTCAAAACTAATCATAGCGATGACGATCCCTGTTCCTTTAAAATAAGTAATATCTGGCATTAATTACGTAAATTATCTAGGTATGGTATATATGCAAAACTATTTATTTAGGACTTCAGAACTTCTTTTTAGGGTTCTGTACCTAAAAAGAAAAAAAAAACAGGTTTCCGTTTAGGATCAGTTTGTTATCCGTCCGTCTGTCTGTGTGACCTTTTAACTCGGGAACGCGTGGAGGTATAGAGTTGAAACTGTCAAAAAACGAAATTTGGAAGAAAAGCAAACGAGAATAACAATTTTAAAAACATTACCGGTCCCTCTCGTCAAAACGTTGTTTTCTATAGCAGCCGTGTGGGCGTGATGAACTTTGACGTCCAAGCCCATGTTACGTCAGACTTCTCATTCTTATTAGGAGCTATAAGGTTTATATTAAAAAAATCTTATTTGTTTATTAATGCCAAAAAATATTGAATTTAGCAAATTAAAAGAGGCGTGCTTGCATATTCCCTACACATTTTTGTATTCATTTGTTTTTCAATTTTCAGATAAACTATATCATGCAATGGAACTGGACGGAAGAAACGTTATTGTTTATCAAAATTATACTTTTTCAAAACAAGGTCCTTCATTTCGGTATCAATCCTGCTCTAGTAAAAAGGCTAAAAACTGTCCGGCTAAGCTTATTCTAAAAAAAGATAGGACTATAAAAAGCGCGATGACAGAACATAATCATCCCGCTCCAAAAATCATTAAAGTTTCTGGTGGAAAGTACATAAGACTAAGATAGTAAGGTAGCCCGTGACCGCGACCGGAGACCGAGACATGAGACAGCGACAAATGTATTGGTCTCTTAAATGGCGTTTCGCGCCGCGACCGCGATTAGAGACCAATATATGTGGTAGGGAAAAAGACGGATGAAAATAGATTGCATGTAGCGGAGATGAGAATGTTGAGATGGATGTGTGGTGTGACGAGATTGGATAAAGCGAGAAATGAGTATATTAGAGGAAGTTCGAAAGTGGCGCCAGTAACTGACAAGTTGAAGGGGAATCGTTTGTCTTGGTATGGTCATGTAAAGAGGAGGGATGAAATGCATGTTACTAAAAGAGTTATGAGTATACATGTGGATGGGTGGAGAGAGAGACGGAGGCCAAAGAAAAGATGGATGGATTGCGTGAAGAGCGATATGAAAGAAAAGGAAGTTAGTGATAGCATGAGGAGTGACAGTGTAGAATGAAAGAAAAAAACGTGTTGCGCCGGCCCCAAATAAGATGGGACAAGGGCAGGAAGAAGAAGATATGTGGTAGGGATAAATGGCGTTACCCGCCACGATCGTGACTTGAGACACCGAGACATGAAACAGCGACAAATGTTTTGATCTCTTAGTTGGCGATACGCGCCGGGCCCCGATCGGGGACACTGAGACTGCGACCGCAATCAAACGCCACCGTTTTTCGTGTCTCGGTATTACGTCACGGTCGCGGCGCCTACCGCTGCCTTCCGATATGATACCGATCTATTACATGTCTTATTCGCAGTAAGTTTAAAGATAGGTACAGCATTAAAGATAGGGACCCAGCCGGGTCGAAGCCTACTGGGGCCAGGGTTATCCGAAAGGGCGCTCGAGCCCCGGTATAAAGGCTAGAAGGAACGGGATGGGTCTTTTAGTCAGTAAGAGTCTGACACTATCTCCCGCTCCGCCCAAGAGCGGGGGATGTCATTGGATGATTTTTTCCCACCATAAAAAAGTAAGTTTAAAGATGTTAAAATAATCTCCCCATAATTTCACTTGTACATATAGAGAAGTGTTGAATAAACAGCATTTAAGTGAATCTTCTTGTTTTATTTGACATCTACGTTTTGTTTTTACCTTTAAAAAATAATGCTTAAGAAATATGGACGAAAACACTCAAAATTATTCATTGGCGATTATGATGCCAATAAATGAATAATATTTATGTACAGTGGTGGTACATTGGTGTACTTAGTGAAACAGGGCATTCTTTACCAGCCAACCTTTGAATTTAAAAAGGCTATACTGTGGGTACGTTATAAATAAATAATAAGAGATATTTTAAATAATATGAAGAATCAGGAACTTGTAATAATAAAATATAAACTAGAGCTTCGCATAATGATTGTTGATATCAGGGCGCATGACGAGAACCTCGTGAAAACTTAGCTCGCAAGGTTGTCGATATGTGGGAAGTAGATGCAGCATTCAATGTGCTAATAGTCGTGACGGTTAACGGCATAATAGCAAAGAGCTCGATCAACATCTGAAGAAGCTCTCGTTGGGCAGTTGGATCTGGATATAAGTGCCCAATGAGAACCCTTAACCAGAAAACAGTAACCCTAGACACATTTCAAAGTTAAAAGTTTGGTGTAACATTTTTGGTGTCTTAATAAAGTATATTTTATATTGATTATTTTTACGACCCAAATATTGACCAATAGAATTGCACCATTCGACGTCACGTGGTACAACCTACATGGTATTATACTGATAATTTTTTGAAAATTTTCTCTGGTCGTTGACATATATAAAAAACAAAACATGATCAAAATAATGGCCGACATTTGGGACGGAAAAATAATCCCCCGAATACCACACGAGCTTCAAAATTATCTGGCATTTCCCTCAAGGTTCCCTGCAAACAAATAAAATCGTCAAGTTTTTCAGGAAATATCACTCGCGTTCGCGCTCGTGATTTTTTAACCTGAAAAACTTGACTCCTTCATTTGTTTGCAACGAACCTATCGGAAAATACCCGATAATTTTGAAGCTCTTGTGGCATTATATATGATTATTTCCTTTACCTATCCAATTAATAATTTATTCTTCTTTTACAGATAATTCATATCAGATATTGAATCTGAATGGGAGAAATATTGTCTTTTATCAGAATTATACCTTTACAAAGTATGGCCGTTCATTTCGGTATCAAGTTTGTTCCAAGAAATCGAAGAACTGTCGAGCCAAGCTCATTTTGACAGAGGATGGAACAATCAAGAGTGCGGTGACGGAACATAATCACCCTCCTCCGAAAATCATTAAAACTTCTGAGGGACATTACATTCGGTTTCAGACATAGACATACTTATCCACCTACCCGCACTGGGCCTACGTAGTGGATTACGGCCCATTCCCTTTCCTAGAGAGGAGCCCTGATTTCTAACAATGGAAACATTATAAGGCCGACTGTACTGTGCTATGACAGAAATAGATATGGAACTAAGGTTCTATCATCAGTTCCCCGCCCTTATCCCGTTTTATTTGGGGTCGGCACAACATGTTTTTTCTTTCATTCTATACTGTCACCCGCCACGCCATCACTAAGTCCCTTTTCTTTCATATCACTTCTCACACGATCATCTCATATCCTTGGCCCTCTCCATACATCCACATCTATTCTCATAACTCTTTTAGCAACATGCGTTTCATCCCTCCTCTATACACGACCATTTAAGTATGATAAGATATTGTTCAGGATTATTAGTATACAGCTGGTCTACTCTTCGCATGACCAGAGGGCTTTCTTTTTCGGTTCGTAAAAATCATGTTGATAAAAATCATCCAGATGGCATTCCCCGCCCTTGGGCGGAGCGGGACATAGAGTCAGACTCTTACTGACTAAAAAACCCACCCCGTTCTTTCGTTGCCTTTCATACCGGGGCCGGACCTTCCTTTCAGAAGCCGACCCTTGGCGTGACTAGAAGGCTGGACTTTACTTCGGTCAAAGAATCAGCATTGCTATCGAACGTGGCAATGCTGCCAGCGGTCTGGGCACTTTCACCATCGAATGTGGATGAATTTTTTGATGCCCAATGAGTTCTTTTATTACCCGTTTGTACGTATTATTATTTTCAGTTTGTATAATTACCTATTAAGCTATAATATTTATTAGTTTAGATGTACGTAAGTGGTAATTACCTAATAGCGATTTTTAAATAATATATTCCAATATTAGCAAATATTATAATGTAGTAATCGTAGTAATTTTATGAGTGCAGAAATTATCTCTCTGCAATTTTTCTTGCGTAGAAGTGTTAAATAAACAGTATTCAAGTAAATTTAGTTGTTTAATTTAGTTGGTTAATATGTCGATTTTTTTTTTTAGCAGAAACTTTCCACTGCCCCACACACAATGCCTCACTCTAGAAATGACTCCTGTATCGTTGGTGCGTTCACAAACATGTAAACTCTCAAACACCTAGACCCTAACACCTATTTGTAGGCTATATAAATATTCATTTCTTGTGGGAACCGAACCACCGACACGTAGCGCAGCGTTACCCAATACGCGGTCGCCACTCCAGAACCTTTCGGCCCCATCGACCATCTGTTCTGCGAGTAATGTGTCCTGCCTACTGCCACTTAAGTTTGCCGATTCTTCAGCCTGTCTGTAACCTGGGTTCTCCTGCGGATATCTTCATTTCTGTTGTGATCACTCAAGGAAACTACAAGCATGACCCTTTCCGTTGCCCTTTGGGTGAATTTAAATTTTCTAATAAGGCCCACTGTGAACGACCACGTTTCAGACCCAATCATGTTGGGGTCACTGGCAACACGCACTGGTCCTTTCGTCCTGGGCTTTCGTCCTGAGACACGTATGTTATACTAACCTTGAACCATTGCATCTTAAGAAAGTTATTAGAGAAATTTATTTATTCTGGTTTCAATTTTCAAAACAAAAACTGAAAGGGTAATCACAGCCTTTTGTTTAATCTTACCCAAGCCCGTGGCAATGAATCGCTCTGAAACTCCCGACGCCAAGCTTATGCCTCATGCCCAAAGTGTGAACGCTGTGGCGCGTCTGTAACCGCTCCTCAAAGAGGGGACTTGCCGCCGCTATTGTGGCGTGCCCAGCGCTGGGTTACGATAGTCACTGTTTCCATACCGTCACGTGATTCCTCGGAAGTTCTGTCCGCCGTACCGCAGTTAGTCGTGGCAGGGGAGTTTCGCCTCGGCGTTGCTGGTAACCCCGAACGCTGTATTTTCACATCTCTGCCACTAAAACCGTGATGTAATGGTACAACTCGTCATTGACTAGTATTTTTGTAAGCGAAGATTCATTTTCACAATATTTAATCATAATCTTTAACGTGTTGGTCTACGGTCCGGACTAACACAAGCTCTGCTTATCTTGGGACTAGACGGCGTTGTGTGATAGTTGTGGAATATATAGAAAAAGGCTAGAGTGAATAGGCTCTTAACTCATCGAATGCCGTAATTAGAGACACAATAGAAAGACAATTGCTTATATCGAACTGTGTAACTTAAGACATTCAAAAGGTTAATAAACTAGTGTACCTCACCATCAACTATTGCGTCACTTCTTACTATCAGGTGGGATCGCAGTCAAGCACTGGTTTATATCAGTTAAAAAAAGAACCCACATCATAATTAATTTTATTAATTTAAGGTACATTGTGGTGGACTGAAAAAAAATCTTGGTCTACTGCGGAAAGGCAGCGCCGCTGTCGTGAAAAAAGGAAAATTAACCCTGAAAAAGTTGCAGAAGTAAAACGCAAGGACTTGGTAAGATATCATGCCCGTAAAAGGCTGGTTAAAGATATGACAGCAGCAGAACACAGAGAAATGAAAAGAAAGTGGCAAGTTCGTAATAAGAAGAGGAAAGACAAGTTTAGGACTTTGGCCACGCCCCCAATTCTTTTGTTCTGACCACGTGATTGAATATTATATGACGTAATTCCCGTACATTTGAACTTTTCTACTAGCGTTAACGATTGTAGATTATCAACTAGGTTAGGCGTACAGGATCTAAATTGCAGTCACTCTCGCACTGCATAGAAAGAAAAGCGAGGATGATTTGACCCGCCAAAAAAAAAAATAGGAGCAGTCTGAGGCAACCCTAACAAGTAGTTGGGACACTCCTAACCAGACCACTGGTTCACTCGGAGATACATCTACATCTACACCTAAATCTGTAATTACCGAATTATATTTAATATGAAATAAAAGTGATTATGAAGTAAACTTTTATTTAATTTCTACGCCATGATCCCTCTGACCAGAGAATCTTACCGATGACAGCTGTACCGTTGATTTATCACAGTCGCACATACAATAAAGTTTAGTCTCATCATCTTTGCAGGCGAAAGATGTCCACTAATTGGACATAGGTCCCCCAACCGTCGCCATAAGGACCTATACGTCACGTTGTCGTTGTGTAGTGTAATCTGTATAAAAGACAACTCCCGGTTCGGGTCGTTCTTGGTGCAAAGGATGGCTATCGCTATTCAGCGAGGTAATGCAGCGAGTGTTACGGGCACTTTTGCACCGGGAACGATCAGGAGCGGGTTATTTATTGACCTTTGACGGTTCATCTACAGTAAATATTATAAAGAGGGAAATGTTTTTTGATTTTTTTTTTTTTTAATTTGGATTCGTTTTTTTGTGTGTTTGTTTGTATTGAATAAACTCAAAAACTACTGCGCTGATTTGAAAAATTCTTTCACCATTGGAAAGCTACATTCACCCTGAGTAACATAGGCTATATTTATTGCCCGTGCGAAACCGGGACTGGGCGCTAGTTTAATTATAAAATGGTAATTATTTTATATTGTAGTTTGTATTAGTAATAATTCTATTTTTATCTGTATAATAATTATTCATCTAGTTAATAATTATTGTAACTCAATTATTCTTCTGTTTTCAGATAAATCATATGAAATAGTGAATCTAAACGGGAAAAATATTGTTCTTTATCAGAATTATACTTTTTCGAAGCATGGTCGATCGTTTTGTCATCAAGCTTGTTCTAAGAAAATGAAGAATTGTAAGGCTAGACTCACTTTAAACATAGATGGGACTATAAAAAAAGCGATGACTGAACATAATCATCCTCCACCTAAAATAATAAGAACTGCTGATGGAAAATACTTTAGAATTTAGTAAAAGAGCTACGAATATACCTATATGATAGCAAATAAATTGTAATCGCAGCGGGTTTATAAATGTATATATATATTGGTATTGAATAAATAGCATTTACACTTATATAATTGTTTTGTTGCATGTTTCATGTTGGGGTATCCTTTAAAGGGGTGCCACGACAGAAAACCTCCACGAGTGCCCGCAGGCTGTAGTTCGCTTGCGGATACGTCCGGAGCGAAGGCCAGTCTGCGGGACGGTGCACCCTGGGAGGCGGCCAATGACCCCCTTGGGTATTGCTGCCTAAGGGGCCTCGATGGCCGTCTGCGAATGTTCTGTCTGTCGGAACGCTTCAACGCGTGTCCCTCTGCTATAGCAGAGGGCACAGTGGCGAAGTAAGAGCGGGCTCGGTGTGCACTCACACTGCCGCCGGGCAGGCAGAAGGAAGGCTTGCTCCTCCTTCTGCCACCGTTATTCTCGTAGCCCCAGAGATTGCCCAAGGTCATGTTTCTGACTTTTGATGGGGGACGAGGGTCTTGGCTTATCCGCCCGGGCCGCGAGGAAGACAACCTCTATAAAAAATTACCCCAAACCTCCAAGCGGCGGCGCACCGTGAGGGAGGTTGTTAGCTTGACTAATGGGTAGCTAAATTAGTCTCTAGTGCGAACCACGTATTTGAGCCAGTTAAAATATATTTACTCGTGGGAACAAACATGGAAAAACTTAACTCAAAATTCTTTAAAAATCCAGGGAGTGATGCGCGGTCGGAGTCCGACGCGGCATCCAGAGGGGGCTCGGAGGGCTCGGAGGCGGAGGAGATGGCTGGCGATTCTAGGAGAAACTCGGGTTTCTCCCCGAGGCGCTCCGAGTTCGTCAGGAGGTATGACGGACGCTCGGAAGTGGAGGAGGCTGCGTGCGATGGGAGAAACTCGGGTCGCTCCCGGAAGCGCTCCGCGTCTGCCAGGAGGGAAGACGGATCGTCTGACTCTGGCTCTGAGGGGAGGAGCAAAATTCCCACCATCAGCCGTGGTGCGGGCCAGTCCCGCGGAAAGGGGAGGGGGCTAACGGCCAAAGACTCCGCTCAGCGAGCCGCCAGGCTTGCCGCGGAGGGGCGTTACCCCGGAGCGGCCGGCTCAGAGAGGGACCTCTCGGAGCCATCTGGCAGCGAGAGGCGTGCCAAAGCGGACTCCGACATGGAGTCCCTTCAGAAGATGGCAGTCAACCTGCTGCGGGACATGAGCCGCAAAAGGGAGAAGACGTCAAAGGAGAGGACGGCCCAACGACACGCGAAGTCCCTTCGGGAAGCCTTTGACGCCTGTCTCGAGAAGAGGGTGGCCAGAATCCGGAGCGAGCTCCGGGCTGAGCTCCAGGCCGAGCTCCGGGCCGAAGTCCGAGCTGAGCTCGCGAGAGCGCCCAATAGCGGTGGCTGCCAGGAGGCGGCGACAGGAGGGGGGGCCCAGGCCCAGCCCGAGCCGGAGAGCCAGCTGCTAACGCTGGTGCAGCGGGAACTGGTTGCTTTCCAGCAGCAGCTGCAACAGCAGCAGCAGCAGTTCCAGCTGCGCATTCAGCAGCAGCTGTCCCTGCTGGAGGGCATCGTGCTGCGCCCTCCGCTAGCGGCCTCTGGCCAGCAGCGAAAGGCGCCGTCTTACGCCGCCGCCGCCGCTGCGGCTTCTGTGCCCAAGGCGGGTCCATCGGGGCAAGCAGGGCGCGGGGCCGTGGCGTCGGAGCCCGCGAGACCGCCCCCGACGGCCAAGCAGCAACGGCGGCAAAAAGGTGTGGCGGTGCCGGCCGCTAAACCGGCGGGACCTCCTGCCGCGGCGGCGACTAGGCCCCGCCCGCCACCTCCTCCACCTGAGGAACCCGGCGGCGCTTGGACGGTCGTCGGCGCCGCGAAGAAGGCGGGCAAGGCGGCCAGAGCGGCCAAAAAGCGCGCGAGGCGGAAGGACAGGAGGAAGCGAGCCATGGCGGCGAGACTTCGCGCCCCGAATTCCGAGGCTGTAGTAATAACGCTGCAGCCTGAGGCGGAAAAGAAGGGCGTGACGTACGACGACGTCATGGCGAAGGAGGCGGTATTGCCCCACCTTGGCGAGCTCGGAGCTGCTGGGGGCTTCCGCATGAGGCGTACGGTCACCGGGGCCCGAATCCTTGAGGTCCCCGGTGCGGCCAGCGGCCCTGCGGCGGATGCCCTAGCAGCAAGAATCAGGGCGTCCCTCAATTCAGAGGAGGCCCGAGTGTCCAGGCCCACAAAGTGCATAGACATGCGCATCATGGGCCTGGACGACTCAGTCAAGGTGGACGAGGTGGTGGCCGCCATCGTCATGGCGGGTGGATGCACGACCGATCAGGTCCGGGTGGGCACCATCCGCGCTGACGGCACGGGCATGCGAGCGGTGACTGCTAGCTGCCCCGTGGCGGCGGCCAGGACCATCACCGAGGAGGGCCGACGGCTGTTGGTAGGCTGGGTCTCCGCGCAGGTCAAACTGCTGGAGCCCAGACCTCTGCGGTGCTTCCGGTGCCAAGTGGGGCACCACGTAGGCGCCCACTGCGCCGCGGAGGTGGACCGCAGCGACCGCTGCCACCAGTGTGGCCAGCCCGGTCACAAGGCCGCAGAATGCCGTGCTCCGCCGCACTGCTACGCATGTGCGGCGGCAGGCAAGCCGGCCAACCACCGGGCTGGGGGCAGGTCCTGCGACCCCCCCGCCAAGGACAAGGGCAGAGCCCGTAGGCCCATCCCCGCCGACGTCCTCACCGCCGCAGCTGCCTCCTTGGCCGCCGCCGCTATCGCCGCCGCACCCGCCGCTCTCGCCGCCGCACCCGCCGCAGTCGCCGCCGCACCCGCCGCGGCAGTGCCCCCTAGAAGGGCTCGAGAGGAGACGATGGACTGCCAATAACGGCCCCATTCCGTCTCCTCCAGGCGAATATCAACCACTGCGCCCCCGCTCAGGATCTGTTGCTCCAGAGCATGGCGCAGTGGTCGATAAATGTCGCCGTCGTCTCCGAGCCGTACTACGTCCATCCCCGTGGAGACTGGGTTCAGGACCTAGACGGCTCGGTGACGTTAATCTCGTCGGCCGCCGCCGGTACCGCGCCCCTCGAGGCTGTTGCGAGGGGACGGGGCTGCGTGGCAGCACGGTTCGGGGACATTGCAGTGGTAGGCGTCTACCTGTCCCCGAGCAGATCTCTCGACGAACTCCAGGTCTCCCTTATGGAGCTAAATGTCGTCGTCGCTGGGTTCGGTACCCTCCCCGTGGTCGTTTGCGGGGACTTCAACGCCTGGAATACGGCTTGGGGTTCCCGGTACACGAACCCACGGGGTCAGATGGTGGAGGACTGAGCTTTGGAGCTGGGCCTGGTCGTCCTGAACCGGGGTTCTGTCCCCACGTTGGCGCGGATGCGGGGTGAATCAGTGGTGGACATCTCGTTCGCCAGCCCCGCTCTGTTGCCGCGTGTCGTCGACTGGCGCGTTATGGAGGAGGTGGAGACGTACTCCGACCACCGGTACATCCGGTTCGACGTCTCCGCCGAAACCTCGGCCGCGCCGGTCCGACAGAGCCCTTGCGGTCCGCGGTGGGCGCTTAAGCAGATGGACCGGGAGCTCCTCCTGGAAGCCGCGACGGTACAGGCCTGGGTGCAAGCACCGGACAGGCCTGTCGACAGGCCTGTCCGGTGCGTAGACGTCGAGGCGGAGTGGTTCCGGGAGGCCATGTCGCAAATCTGCGACGCGGCAATGCCCCGAGTCCGTCCAGGGCGAGCTAAGCGCCAGGTGTGCTGGTGGTCGCCGGAGATTGCTGCACTGCGCAACGCATGCAGTCACGCGCGGCGCCGGTACGCCAGACACTGCAGGCGCCGCATCCGCCCGCCGGATGCGGAGGCCAGAGAGGCGGAGCTGTATGAGGGATACAGAGCGGCAAAACGCACCCTCCGAACGGAGATCAAGCGGGCCAAACTGGAGGCCCGCAACGTGTGGCTGGGGTCTCTGAATGCGGACCCATGGGGGCGCCCGTACTATATGGTACGGGAAAAGCTCCGTCCCTGGGCTCCCCCACTGACTCAGAGTCTCCGGCCCCAGATCGTAGAGGGTGCGGTGAACGCTCTGTTCCCTGCGCGGGGGGAACACTCCCCCCCGCCCATGGCTCCGCCTTCACCGCCAGCGGTGTCTGACGCGGACCGCAACAGCGACGACGACGACAATGCTCCAGAGGTGACCGAGGTAGAGATGAGAGTGGCGGTGCGAAGGCTGAGTGCCAAAAACACCGCCCCAGGACCCGACGGCTTGCCTGGAAAGGCCTGGGTCCTGGCCATGGAGGCTCTCGGGCCTCGACTGAGAGGGCTCTTCAGCGCATGTATGGAGAGGGGCCAGTTCCCACTTTGCTGGAAGACGGGGAAACTGGTCCTCATAGCGAAGCCGGGGCGCCCTGCGGACTCTCCGTCCGCGTACCGGCCCATTGTGCTGCTCGACGAGGTGGGCAAGCTCTTTGAGAGAGTCATTACAAACCGCCTCGTCGGGCGCCTAACACGGGTGGGGCCGGACCTTTCGGACGGACAGTTCGGCTTTCGCAGGATGCGCTCTACGGTGGACGCCATCGTGCGCGTGCGAGCCCTCACGACGGGGGATGCGGTTTCCCGGGGCAGGTGTGTCGTGGCAGTGTCCTTGGACATTGCCAACGCCTTCAACTCCCTGCCCTGGAGTACGATCCGGAGGGCACTCCGGTACCACCGGGTGCCCGAATACCTCTGTCGAGTGGTCGAGGCCTATCTGTCGGATAGGTTTATAGTCTACCCCGGTAACCAGGGAGACTGGAAACGTCGAGAGATGTCGTGCGGTGTTCCGCAGGGGTCGGTACTAGGGCCACCCTTGTGGAACATCGGGTACGACTACGTGCTGCGCGGCGACTTCCCTGACGGGGTCAGCGTGGTTTGCTACGCAGACGACACGCTGGTTCTAGCGCAGGGAGAGTCATACCAGGCGGCGGTCGCTCTAGCGACACGCGGGGTTGTGATGGTCGTTGACAGGATCCAGGAGTTGGGACTCGAGGTGGCGCTTCACAAATCCGAGGCGATGTGTTTCCACGGTCGCCAGTCTCGGAACGCGCCGCCATTGAGTTCCCAACTAACGGTAGGAGGAGTTCACATCGGTGTCGGGTCGACGATGAAGTACCTGGGACTCGTCCTCGACAGCCGGTGGAATTTCGTGGAGCACTTGCGACGTCTGGCTCCCAAACTCAACCGGGCTGGGGCTGCGCTCAAGAGGCTCCTGCCCAACCATGGGGGTCCAGACGCCTCCTGCCGGAGGCTCTACGCGGGGATCGTTCGGTCCATGGCCCTCTACGGGGCGCCGGTGTGGGCGCCGTCGCTGAAAAAGCAACCGGCGGCCATACTGAACGCCTGCCAGAGGGTCATGGCGATAAGGATGGTGCGGGGATACTGCACGGTCTCCCGCGAAGCGGCGAGCCTTCTGGCTGGCCTACCACCTTGGGATCTGGAGGCAACAGTCCTTGCACACATGCACGATATGCGCGTGGAGATGCAACGCCGGGGTGAAAGTCCGCTGCCGCGACAGGTCACGGCATGGCGGACAGAGCTCCGGCGGGATCTTATGGTGAAATGGCGTCAGCGACTATCGCAACCCAGTGCTGGGCACGCCACAATCGTGGCGGTAAGTCCCCGCTTTGAGGCGTGGCTGGAAAGACCTCACGGCGTCCTTACCTTCCGTATGATGCAGGTCCTTACCGGACATGGTTCGTTCGGGAGTTTCCTGCACCGGATTCGTGCGGAAGTGACGCCCGGGTGTCGCCACTGTGCGGAATGCCCGGAGGACACGGTGGAGCACACAGTCAAGGTGTGCCCTGCTTGGGCGGAGCATCGCCGTGCCCTCGTGGGGGCGATCGGCGGCGGAGACCTCTCGCGCCGGGCCTTGGTTGAGGCCATGGTCCGGAGCGAGGAGGAGTGGCAGGCGGTCGCCGACTTCTGCGAAGCAGTAATGCTCGCAAAGGAGGAGGCCGAACGCATCAGGCAACGGCGTTATCGCCGCCGCCGCCGGGATTCAGATCCCGATTTCCGGCCACCGTAGGCGCGGGCTTGCGGACAGTGAGCAATGGGTAGCTCGCTGTCCGGCCGTCCGGTAACTGTCCGGACCAAGCCCAAGGCGTCGACGGCGCGCACTGTTCCCGCGCGCCTCAAGGAGTTGTCAGCAACAGCAGGGACCCAGCCGGGTCGAAGCCTACTGGGGCCAGGGTTATCCGAAAGGGCGCTCGAGCCCCGGTATGAAGGCTAGAAGGAACGGGGCTTTTAGTCAGTAAGAGTCTGACACTATCTCCCGCTCCACCCAAGGGCAGGCGATGTCAATGCATGATTTTTTCCCAACATAAAAAAAAAAAAAAAGGGTATCCTTTAAAAAAAATATAATTTTGCAATCAGTTGTTATAATATAATAATATTCCACAACTATCACACAACGCCGTCTAGTCTCAAGCTAAGCAGAGCTTATGTTATGCGAACTAGACAACTGATAAACTTACTTACATATTTCTAAATACATACGTATAGATAAATTACACCCAGACACAGAACAAATGATCGTGCTCATCACACAAACATTTGTCCTGGGTGGGAATCGAACCCTCGACCTCCGGCATAGCAGTCAGGGCTACTAACCACTAGACCAACAGGCCAGTCGTTAGCCAAGCAGTTATTACTTAAGGGTATAACTACCGCCTTATCAGCCGTATCAATGATACTTCCGACTACTGATAGCCGTATTAATGGCCCCGATATTTGCCAAAATTCGTAATCATGTTATCCATCATCACCATCATATCAGCCGATAGACGTCCACTGTTGGACATAGGCCTCCCCCGAGTGTCGCCACAATGAATGATCCTGCGCGTCCCGCGTCCACAGGATTTCCTGCTTCCGCTGCAGTTTAATTCATTAAACCCCAAGCGAACGCGTGTATGCTCTTTTATTGTGTCTCTAATTACGGTTTCGAAAGGTAAAACTAGATGAGGCCGTAAAACCTGATTATCCGATATACAATCAGATAATTGATAACTAGCTTTTGCCCGCGGTTTCGTCCGCGTACATAAAATATAGCCTATGTCACTCAGGAATAAAGCAGCTTTCTATCGGAGAAAAAATTTTTCGCACTTGGACCAGTACTTTCAGAGATTAATAAAATAAAATAGCCTTTTATTCTACTCTCAGATATTACTCTCCTACAAATAAAAAAAACATGAAAACATCTTTATAATATTATGTGTAAAGTTTTTCCTTCTTTTTTTCATCACTAATTTTATCATTAATTAACAGGTAAACCATACGAAGTAGTGAATCTGAACGGGAAAACAGTTCTTCTGTACCAGAATTATACATTTTCAAAACAAGGACCTTCATTCCGGTACCAGGCCTGTTCCAAGAAAATGAAGAACTGTAAAGCTAAGCTCACTTTAAACTTGGATGGGACCATAAAGAGTGCGGTGAGGGAACATAACCATCCCCCTCCAAGACTCATACAAACTAATGATGGAAAGTATATCAAGCTATAGATAATATAGATAAGGAATGATGACATTTAAACTTGATCAAATATTTTCATAATGCATTAAAGCACTTTTATGTTTAGGTATATTTTGTAATAAAATAATTTGAATTGTCTAGTTTTATTTTTCACTAAATAAACTTAGAATTTAATACGCATAGAATATAGTGCAGGTAATAGGCACTGTACTGTTTTCGGATTGAGAATTTAAAATTAAGAAACTGTTGGTTCTACTGTTAGTCCAACAAACTTCTAACTACTACATTTAGAATTCTGGGGATAGGCTGTTACTTTTTTTTTCAATAACGTAATCTAGTGCTTCTGCGATCCCACCTGATGGTGAGCATTGATGCAAATGGTGATGCTGAGGCGCACTAGTTTATTAGGAGCCTATTCACTAGCCTTGAAGATACTTAAATTATAATAGTACGGGAATGAAATTGTTCCAGTCCTTCGATGAATCCGCGTGTGATGATTCGCGGTATGAATGTAAAAAAAAAAATATTTGGAAGTTTAAGAGCCGGTTGTAGTCGCTGAGTATTTTGTATGCACTCCGCCCGGGTCCTATGTAGATTTCGCGGCCCCGTAATAGCGGTTTTACTTTTGTAAAAAAAAAGCAATGATTATTTAAGATTTTGGTTTATGCGACTTTCAAATATTTCCGTGACTTGATCTCCTCTCCTCCAAGTTATGGTCAGATTCGCGATATTTTTTTAACGAGGCAACTACTTTATATCATACTAGCTTTTGCCCGCGCGGCTCCGCTCCCGCTCTTACCTACTTTACCCTACTCTACCCTACCCTACCCTACCCTATCCTACTCTTCCCTACTCTACCCTACGCTACCCTACTCTATTCTACAGTACTCTACACTACTCTACTCTACTTTACACTACTCTACCCTACTCTACCCTACTATACCCTACTCTACCCTACCAAACTTCACATAAACCGAATAAAAGACCAAATAGTCCGAACAAAGCCTAAGCATTTGGTTTGGATAGGTGAGCCCGTTCTTGAGTTATAAAATTACAACGAAAAGTGGCATTGACTTTTATATATGTACACCGCTAAATTTTGATCGTTTTAATCCCATGGAGGGTCGATCCGGTACATGAAACACTATCGATTTGTAAAGACAAAATTTTGTACGCAACGCCGACTAATACCTACAGGTCATTGGACTCGCTCAGCTGACGTTTTCTTAAAGAAATTAATTTCGTACATGCGTAAATTAATACGAGTTTTAAAAAAAGGTACTTTATTTTTTAATTTTGTCTTTACAAATCGATAGTGTTTCATGTACCGGATCGACCCTCCAAGGGATTAAAACGATCAAAATTTTGCAGGGTATAGATAGATTTTGATTTTTGCCTGGCAGTTGATGATATAGTCAGTTTTAATAAAATAATTTTTCATGGTGTTCTTTTTTATGTTTGTGGATTTCCAGAGATTTAATAAAGTTCAAAATGAGTAGAACCTAGCCTTAAGTAGTAAGTGTACCTATGGTTTTTATAGCATAACAATAATCTCACTTGCAGGTAGACCGTATGAGATGATAGTTCTGAATGGCAGAACCGTACTCCTTTATAAACAACATACATTTTCCAAGCGCGGGCCTACATTCCGTCTCCACTTTTGTTCAAAGAGAGTTACCAATAATTGCCAAGCTAAAGTGGTTCTTGATGTAAATGGACAAATAGAATATGAGAAAATCGATCACAACCATCCTCCTCCACGACTTGTTCGTACGGCTGATGGGAAATACTGCAAAATCTAAAGTGGGAATAAACAAAAGACATTATGTTTTAATTTAATGAAATTGTGTTTTGTAAGTGGTATATTTATAGTTTTGTATGAGTTTGCCTGCAGGCTGCAACACATTTTTCAATACACTTACTGGGAAACCCGCTCCTCTCCCATAGCTTTTAGGCACGCAATTAACTTGTTTTTTTGCACTAGTGCGGAAAAGTGCGCATGCTGGCCCCACCACAATTTTATTACATTTATATCAGGATGAGCGCGCGTCGACCCTCAAATCACGCATCAACCACCACGAGTCGCACGTAAACCCCCGTTTATTTATGTCTTCGTGAGTGTATTGAAAAACGTCGTTTGATACACGTGAAAATTTGTCACTGCAACCCTCGACTCACAATGACAAAGTTTTCCCCCTTGTATCAAAATGATATTTATGTATTTACAATTAACTAGCTGACCCAACGGATGTTGTCCTGTCTCAGATATGAACTGTCAAATGCTTGAACTGTCAGACGCACGAACTGTCAAAAGCTCAAAGGTTTTTGTATTTTAGTCATAATTTTCTAATTTTATGCACAATTTTCTTAGTTTTTCTTTCCAAAAGAACCTTCTGCAAAGTATTACAAAACTTGGTGATGGGAAGGTGTGTAACGTCGCCATTCCGGTGAAGGTAGATTACCAGCCACTTTAGCTTGCATTTGTACAATAACGTAGGTATATACAGTAGTATGAATTTTTCAAGTAGTCGTGGATGATCGAATCTGAAACATTTTGATGCTGAAATTGCACCATGAAAGTGTTTAGTGTTTTTGGGAAGTTGTTCATAACCATGAGTATAATCACATGTATAAGTATTGGCCACTAATTACCAGTCACCCTATATGTAAGATTAACAGATAGGCAATCAAAAAAATCTTCTTGTATAGTGCAAAATAATCATCATAGTGTTTATTAATAACTAGTTTCTAGCAGCGGCTTCGCCCACGTGAATACATATAGCTTTCTCTATACAAACTTTAGGCCTCCGTTTCATCTCCTTAGGAAGTGAATTTTGGAAAATCTTTTGTTAGTGCTCGCCTACATCATAAAAGAAAACCTTGTGCAAAATTTCATGCTCCTAGGCCTAATAGTTTTAGCTGTGCGTTGATATGTCAGTTAGTCAGTTTCTCCTTTTATATATATGAAAATCTGACATTTCAACCCAACATAAATGTTTCAAGATTTATATTTTATGTAATATGGATGTCTAATAAACAGTAGTCTATCCGATTGTCTATCTTATATTAATATAGCTTATAACAATACTTATATTCAAGTATGTGAATTATATATACTCGAAATACAATTATTTATTTGAACTATTTTATTTTATTCCAGGTAATTCATCGGGTTACCTGTTTTCATTACCTAAATCAGCGTATACAGAAATCGATAGAAATTCGATTTACCTGTTGGAAGTTGATTCATTTTCTAACGAAGACCAAACTGACGAAAATCATCAAGGCAACCGTTCAGACGATGAACACGTTCTTAATGCAGGTGTTGATAAAATAGCTGCAACAAGTAATTTGACTTCCAATGCCTTTAAACGAAGAAAAGCACATACAAAAAAAACACACAAAAGGCCAGTAATTGTCCCAAAAAAGACAATAAAACCTGTGTGCAATTGTTGCAAGCTTAAATGCTCTGAAAATGTAAGTGAAGAAACTAGGATGGCTATCTTTAACACATATTATGGGGAAGACATGACACGGCAGTTACAGAAACAGTTCATTGTTTCTAGAGTGATTGAAAAACCAGTTGCAAGGCGGTATGGAATCGGAAAGACACACAGAACGGTTACCCTGGAATACACATTTTTGGTGAATGATATTCCTATTAAAGTCTGCAAACCCTTCTTCTTGAATACTCTGGCTATATCTGCAAACGTTGTACGAAGAGCACTTACAAAGGCTAGAAAAGGCATGTCACAAGACGACAGACGAGGAAGACACCCGTCAGTTAACAAAACACCTGAAGAAATGAAAGACACTGTTCGTAAACATATTGACAAAATTAGTAATCAAATTCTACAACGAAAGACACACATCGGCAGTCTCCCTGGAATCACAAAATTGTACTCTAAGTATCTTAAGTTTTGTGACACAGAATGCATACCGAAGAATGTTGTTGCGAAGTACTGGCTTTACCGCAGAATCATAAGAACAGAGTATGATTCACTGTTCGTACCGTTAACAAATGCTTAAGAGGGTCCTTTTTCCATCTATCGTCTACTTAAGCAATACTGAACGTGGTTTAAAAGCTTATTTCTTCATCCAACGCATTGTTTGATAAAGAGGCAACACGAAAAAAGAGAGAAAGCACTTGAACACTTTGTTGGTATTCGGTAATTCCGTCATTAACTTGAATATTTCACAAAACTTGTTCCAGGAAGTACGTGTTATTTGAAAACTTAAAAAGCTTTTGGAAAAAAAAATTATCATTCAGAATTATGAATAAATTGCAGTTTCTATCAATTATATTTTCTTTACTTTTTAAAATTATTTGTACATTATGAAAGGCCAATTTATTGTTGTTGTACAGACATGACGGTATCTCTAAACAATAATGTGATCTTTATGTACATAATTCATACACCTAATTTATGTAATTTTAGAAATAGAGATAATTGAATAATTTTTACTTACTATTCTTTAATGTAACAGAGCGTTTACTGAAATTTTAGTCATTTATCCCATAGATAAATGATAATCCATTTACCCATAGACTTAAAAAGAAGACGTAAAACTTTTACAGAAACTTAGTAAAATGTTTGTTCTTTTAGTGTTATAATAAAGTTTATTCTATTCAGCTGCATTTGGTTAGATTCTATAGAACCCTACAGCAACATAAGCCGGAAAAAGTTAAACCCATATGTGTGTTCTATTGGACCGGTGACCACTTCAAATAAATATATTAATTACTCTGATAAATTTTATCTATGTGTTGGTCAAGCTAAGTAAATAATAACCAGCTACTTTAGTAATGTTTGGGACACAAACTTGGCTTTTTTGCTTTTTTTTCTTGTGGTATATGGCAGATATGATTCGCCCGGTTCCACTTCAATCCTACGTCTACGTTTCGAGTTTTGGAACCAAGTATATGGTCTCATTGCTCTTTGTAAATTCAACACCTAAAGCCTAGATCATAATAAAGCGGTTGCGAGGTCAGCAGTTAGTTAATTGTTTGTAACCCACTATCCTCCAGATAATTTGTTTTCTGGAGGAGATTTGCACTCTGACCGGCACCCTGATCCGATATTTTTATATATTGAACTGAGTAAAAAATATAATAATAATAACGAATGAATCTTTTGCTTCAATTTTAGGTAATTCAAGATCTTTTCGGCGGATTTTATTGCGTACAGATATTAATACAGAAACGAAATCCAAACAAGTTAATGATAATTTGATATTCACTTCAGAATCTGAACAAGAATTTAATGATGATCAAAACAGTAACGAAGTTCCAGAAGGCGATTCTTCAGACGATGAATATGATACTGCATACAACACACAAGGCAACAATAAAACAAAATTGAAACCTAAACTCTGTGAATCATCGATTGCTTGTAATAAAAATAAGAGCGGAAAAACAGGAGCGATTTGCAGTTGTAAGCTCGAGTGCCATAAACATATAAACGAAGAAATCAGAAAGAACATCTTTAATCAGTATAACGGTATGAGCAGGACTTCACAGAGGCAGTTTATTGTATCAAGAGTTTCTGAAGGGCCAGTGCGTAGACATATTGGGTCAGACAGATCATCTCGAAAAAGAGTATTAGTGACCTATACATTTTTGGTGAACGATATTCCAGTTAAAGTTTGCAAGACGTTCTTCTTAAATACCCTGGCTATATCTTCAAACATTGTACGATGTGCTCTTCTAAAATCTAGAACAGGCATGCCACAAGACGACAGACGGGGAAGGAAGTCTCCGGTTAACAAAACACCTGAAGAAATAAAAGAAATTATTCGTAAACATATTGAGAAAATTAGTAAGCAAATTCTACAACGAAAAACGCACAACAGCAGTCTCCCTGGAATCACAAAATTGTACTCTATGTATCTTAAGTTTTGTGACAAAGAATGCATACCGAAGAATATTGTTGCGAAGTACTTGGTTGTACCGTAGAATCATAAGAACAGAGTATGATTCACTGTTCAAACAGCTTAAGTGTCGAAAATCTGTAAATTAGTATTACTTGGCTCTTAAAGGTAAACATATATTTTCTTCCTTTTTTTCTCGTTTCTGTACAACGCATTAATTTAGTTAGACTGTAATGTTGTATAAGTAAATTGTAAATAAATAAATAAATATAGTATAAGTAGGTTACTTGTATACCTTCAGTAGCCCTTCGCGTTCCTGGGCGGCATTAACTCTTTCGAGAAAATCCACAGCCTTGGCAGCCATTGGTCGTGCCGTGTCCCATTAATATTGGTACCAGCTCATTAACCACGTGATAGCGAATTGTCGGGTAGCTAAACACTTTAGCCAGTTTTGAATGCTGCCAAAAAGTCAACATGATTACTGAGCATTGTTCAAAAGACTGTTGGCTCATCTAGCGCTATCCAATGCAATGTTAGTTTGGCAATGCAAAAAGAGAGATATCACTTGAACGTTTTGTTGGCATTCGGTAATTTTGTCATTCACTTGAATATTTCACAAAACTTTTTCCAGGAAATACGTGTCTTTTTGATAGCTTTAAAAGTTTTTGGAAAAAATTCTTCACTAAGAATTTTGATTAAATGTGCAACTTCTATAAATTATATTTTCTTTACTTTATTAATTTATGAGTACATTACGAAGGGTAGGGAGTACATTATTGTAAATATAGATATGACCTTACTATGTGATAATTATCTAATTCATATAACGATTTTATGTAAAAATCTATATGTATCTAATTTTAGAAAATAAATATTTTTTTATTATAAATGTACTGTCTATTTTTTACGCGGTGTGATTTTGATGAGTGCAGATAATATCCAGAAGCATTTACCTATTGTACCTATAGATTTAAGTTTGTGTAAAATTTTTGTTACTATTTTTGTATTCCCACTTATCACCCAAATAATACATATAATGTTCTCAAAAGATATTGAAATGAATAAAGGATACAATTATTTAATAAAAATTGATGAATCTTTTGCTTTAATTTTAGGTTCTTCAAGATCTTTTCAGCAGATTTCATTGCGCACCTCCGATATTAATTTCATATTCACTTCAGAATCTGAACAGGATTTTGATGATGATCAAAACAGTTTCGAAGTTCTAGAAAGCAAACATTCAGACAGTAAATACGCTACTACACACAGCACACGAGACAACAGAAGAACAAATTTATTGGAACCTAAAGTCTGTGAATCATTGACAGCTCGTAATAATAATAAAAATGAAAAAACTGGTTATGAAAAACAATTAGCACTATTTTGCAACAACACTTGTAAGCTCGAGTGTTATAAACATGTAAACGAAGAAATCAGGAACAACATATTTAATCAGTACAACGCTATGAGCAGGACTGCACAGAGGCAGTTTATTGTATCAAGAGTTTCTGAAGGGCCAGTGCGTAGGCGGCTTGTGTCAGACACGCCATGTCGAAGAAGAGTAGTATTAACCCATACATTTTTGGTGAACGATATTCCTGTTAAAGTCTGTAAACCCTTCTTCTTGAGTACCCTGGCTATATCCTCAGACGTTGTACGAGGAGCACTTATAAAGGTCAGAAAAGGCATGTCACAAGACGACAGACGAGGGAGACGGCCGGCGGTTAACAAAACACCTAAAGAAATGAAAGACACTGTTCGTAAACATATTGACAAAATTAGTAAGCAAAATCTGCAACGGAAATCATACAACAGCAGTGGTCCTGAAATCAAAAAATTATATTCTATGTATCTTAAGTTCTGTAACCAAGAATGCATACCAGAGAATATTATTGCAAAGTACTGGTTGTACCGCAGTATCATGAGAACAGAGTATGATTCACTGCTCAAACCGCTTAAGTGTCGAAAATCTGTAAATTAGTATTACTGGTCTCTTATAGGTAAATATTTAGTATAAGTAGGTTACATGTGTTCCTTCAGTTATTCTTTGCGTTGGAAGGCCGCTTTAACTCTATCGAGCAATTCTGCAGCCCAGACAGGAAACGGCCCTGGCGAACCCCGTCAATTTTGCCATCAGTTCATTAAGACGCGCATGAGACACCACGCGCCGTTGACCTAGGTTTGGTATACTCTTTATCGAACGGCGAGCTAGGTTTAAGTAGCTCTTCCTGGCTAAGCCATAGAACAGGGTAAATTTTATTGTTGTGAAATACGGTCATGACGTTAATTCTAAATAACAATGTGATCATTATCATAATATTTAATGTAGTTTATGCAACGATTTTACATAGGTATATCTAATTTTAAAAATGAAAAAAATTTCATTATAAATGCATTTATTGTATATTTATGCTTTTAACGAGCGCGAATGAATATATATATAAGGTATATTATTGAGGATTTTCGAAATAAACCACAAATAGTTTCTCTGAAAACAAAGATTTGTTTTATTCAAGATGCTTTTACAGTATTATGTAATAAATTATCGTTTAACTAAAATTACACTTTTATCTCACCTGAAAACAAAGAAACGACATTAAAGTTCACTAATATCGCCTCCTCAATTATATCCCTTTAATTATCTCTCTACAAGTTTTTATAACAATAAAATGCACAAAATTAATCTAAACATCATCTGTCATTGAATGATACGTCACCCCGTATCCACAGCTTAAAAATTAAAAAAATGAAATGTCATTTCCAAGGAGGTCATTTCATTACATCTCCCCCCCATAGGAACGAAAATTCCAAACAATATAATACAAACAATGCACCTGCAAGCCATCTTTATACCTATTCGTTTTCTTCTACTTCATCTTCTGCCGTAACAGGTTGTAATTTTGTTATGTGGAATAAAGTTGATTCTGTTTTTCTGTTGCCAGTGTCAATCTTATAAATGGAGTTCGATATTTTCTCTATTATCTTGAAAGGGCCTATTTTTAATTCGTCTAATTTTTTCCTGTTCAGTCTATTTCCATTTTCTACATATACACTGTCTCCTATCTCGAACTCTTGTATTTTCCTATTTCTATCAAATATTTTCTTGTTGTACTTGTGAGATTTTATTGTATTCTCTAATGCTAATCTTCTATCAGCAATCCACTTGTCTTCCTTTTCTATTGTTTTAATTTCATTTGGTAAAATACTGACATTTGTACCATCCAGTAAATATTTTGGTGCAAAACCTGTAACAGAATGGTCTGTTTCATTATATTTCTGTACACATTCTCTTGCTACTGTTGTCCATGTTCTCTTATTATTTTTCTCATTTATTTTACATCTTATTTTATTTACTATTGTTTGGTTTAATCTTTCGTTCAAGCCGTTCGAAAATGGCGTATTCACAGCTGTAAATATTAGTTTGATGTTATTCTCCTGCAAATACTGTTTAAATTCTTTTGAATTGATGCCTGGATATTGGTCTGTCAGAATTATTCCAATCTCATCTGTCTCGAGTACTTTCTTTGTTAGTTTTATAAAGTCACTTGCGTTCTGTGTTTTTGAAGTCACAATAAACGCATATCTTGTGTAGTGGTCTACTAAAAGGTGTAAGTATTTTTTTGTTGACCTAGATCCTCCAAAGCCACCTATAGTATCCATTGACATTATCTCAAATGGTTTTGTTGCTGGTCCCAGTTGTGACATTAACCCAAATTTTCCTTGACATCTTGATTTATTTTTTATGCATATTTCGCATGTTTTACAAATATTTATGATATTTTTTGTTAGGTTTTTAGCTGTATATAGTGGACTTATTTTTTTCTGTAATTGTCTGATTCCAATATGGCATAAATCTTCATGCACCTTTTTTATAATTTTTTTACTAAAATTCTTCTGAGAGTATAATCTTTTCAAGTTTCTTTATTTTTTTATAATAGATTTTATTTTTATGTAGTAGATTTTGTTTCTTTTCTTTTATTGTTTCATTTTTTTCTTGGTCTTCAACTATATCTTTTATTTGTATGAAATTAAACTATTTTTAATAGTTCCTCCTTGTTATCTTCTGATTCTAATACAGGGTTTCGGCTCAAACAGTCTGCTTCTATATTTTCTTTACCAGGTATATATTTTACTGTGAAGTCATATTGAGATAGGTAATATGTGAGGTCACCCAATTCTTCATCTGTCCTGCATTTAATATTCATGTTCTCTAGAGGTTTGTGGTCTGAGTAAATAGTGAAATGTTTTCCAATTAGCCAGTGTTGCCAGTATTTAACTGCTTCTTTCATAGCAATACATTCCAAATATATGGCCTTTTTTCGTTTTGAGATTCGTTTAGTTTTTTTGAAAAATATGCCACCGGTTTGTCTTTACCGTCTAGTTGAGTCTGTTTTAATATTGCCCCGATACCCTCTAAAGATGCATCTGTAAAGATCTTTATTGGTAAGTCTTTGTCGAATATTTCCAACACAGGGTGAGAACATAAATATCTTTTTATTTGATTAAATGATTCTTCACACTTCTCTGACCACACAAACTTTTCATTTTTTCTTAATAAATTATGTAATGGGTCTAAAATTATTGCACTTTTTGGTATGTATTCATGGTAGAAGTTAATTTTTCCCAAAAATTGTCTGACATTCTTTTGTGTCTCAGGAGTTGGAAAATGTCTTATCGAGATCAAATTGTCTTTTAGTGGTCTTACCGAATTGTTCTGAATTACATGGCCGAGGTACTTTACTGAGTCTGAAGCAAAGTTACATTTTGTAAACTTCAATCTAAAGCCTTCTTGTATTATTGCCTCTAATACATTTCTTATGTGTTTTTTATGTTCTTCAAAGGTGTTCGAGTATATCAGAATATCATCAATATAGTTTACGGAGTATCCTGTGAGATTGTGCTTTCTTAGAATATTGCTTAAAATTCTCTGGAAAATTGCTGGTGATGTTTTCAAGCCAAAGGGAAGGCAGGTCCACTGGAAGTGGCCATCTTGTGTGACAAATCCTGTTTTATATCTGTCTTCCACCCGTAATGGTATCGCCCAGAATGCTGAATTTATATCCAGTGTAGTAAAATACTTACAATTTCTAGTTTTAACAATCAAATCATCTATTAACGGAAAAGGTTGAGCTTGTGGAACAACAATTTTATTTAGTTCTCTGAAATCTATACACAAGCGGGATTTCCTATTTTCACCCTTTTTAAATGCCAATGTCACTGGAGCAGCGAAAGGACTGTAGGATTCTTCTATTAAATTATTCTTTAGTAACATGGATATTTGCTTTTCAATTTCTAATTTATCTTCTATTGTACATCTGTATGGTCTTTTACTACAGTATCTATTTACTAGTAAATCTATGTGAGCTTCATAATCTCTAACTGTTCCTATATCATACTTGTCCTTTGCAAAAATTGTTTTATATTCCTTTATTATTTTCTCGATCTCAATTTTCTTTTCATTATCTAAATGGTCTGTCATACTTACAAACTCTTCTGTTTCTATATGTTCATTAAAATTTATTGCTAATGTTTTTATATTCTTTTCTTCATTTCTGTTATCTTTAGACATTTCATCTATTTTATTTGTTCTTATCTTTTGTTCTATCCGCAAGTCCTCGTTTTGGGTTAGTCTGAATTTCTTTATCATATCCAATCCGATTATAAAATCATCAAAATATTCATTTTCTACTATGTATACATCCACCTCTTCTTCTAAATCAAATATTTTTATTTTTATTGTTATCAAGCCATCTGTTTTTTTCACACCATTAACCGTTTTCATATATGCTATATTCTCATTGTCCTTTTTTTCTTTTATTTTAATCAGTCTTGAATTTATTTAAGAGATCTGTGAGCCTGAATCATAAATGCTGCTCACTTCTAGTTTATTTTCTAATAAGAGCTTGATTTTGATTAATGGTGTACTTACTCGTTTTTTTTCTCAGTATTTATATCTACTTCAATAATGGAGTTGTTATTTACATTTCTGGGTTTAAAAACTTTTTCAGATTCATTTTTATTTTTCTTGAACCAACATGACTCTTCCGGATGATATCTAATTCCTTTGTTCAAAGATTCACAAGTGTTACATGGCTTCTTCTCATTAGTTTTATTTTTATAAAGGAATGTACAACTCTTTATTGTACTTGAGTTTTTCTTGTACATCATACCTTCATATTTTCTTATCTCATTGAACAAATCAGTAGTGTCATTGAGTTCATCTCTGTTTAACCTATTTAAGATAAACCCAGGTAAACCTGTTGCAATAAGATCTATCATTGTTTTGGAGTCTGTCGATTTGTTTATGCCTAGCATTAGCCTTTCTTTTCTAATAGCGTAATCAATTAGTAGTCCTTCTTTATATCTAAATGCGAGAGCATATGTAACTATGTCTCATCCTCGGTTTTTAAAAGTTTCTAAAAATTTGTTTTTCCATTCATTCCATTCAGCCTTTATTGTTAGTTTTATGGCCATCGAGCTATACCAATCCAAACAAGATTTTTCTAAAAATAATCTCAATATATCTATTTTTGTTTCATCTTTTGATATATTAAAGCGCTCACACTCCTTTTCAAAATTCTCAATCCATTGCATTGCATTAGGGTTCTTGCTTGTGAATTTTTCAATAATAAATTTCTCTGAAATATGTTTTAGGTTATGTTGATTTTCTTTCTTTGTAGTAGTTTCTATTAATTTTTCCAAGATATGTTGGAAATTGTCGTTTATGTCTATTGGTTGTTTTGTGCTCATTTCTTCTAAATATTGATCTAAAAATTGCATATTACCTTCCTCATCTCTATATGTTTTCTTAAGATCTTCATCCAATTTTATCCATATTTTTCTACTTTGATATCTTTTTTTTATACTATTTTTTATTTTTGAGAAAGTATTCATTTTGACAATATATGTATGATGAATCACCGGCTTCAGCTCATCAGGTAAAACATAACATTTTCCTTCTTCTGTAGATATTGAGGTTATGGCTAATACATTTGATTTGCCATCATTTGAAGCTATCATCGTAAACTCAAATTGCAGCCGGTCCATCTTCTTTTAGTTAACAAAAATGTCGTTTTATAAGGTATATTATTGAGGATTTTCGAAATAAACCACAAATAGTTTCTCTGAAAACAAAGATTTGTTTTATTCAAGATGCTTTTACAGTATTATGTAATAAATTATCGTTTAACTAAAATTACACTTTTATCTCACCTGAAAACAAAGAAACGACATTAAAGTTCACTAATATCGCCTCCTCAATTATATCCCTTTAATTATCTCTCTACAAGTTTTTATAACAATAAAATGCACAAAATTAATCTAAACATCATCTGTCATTGAATGATACGTCACCCCGTATCCACAGCTTAAAAATTAAAAAAATGAAATGTCATTTCCAAGGAGGTCATTTCATTACATATATAGGCATTTTGTAAATACAGATATGCAGTTGCATTCGATTAGATTGAACCCTACTGCTACTTAATCCAGAAAAGGATAGTCAGATATGATCTATTGAATCATAATAAATCAGTTGCGTGGTCAGAAATACTTTGTTTATTGTTCAGAACCCACTTATCACTCACACAATATTGTCTCTGGAGGAAATTTGCACTCTGATTGGCATCTTGAATCGGTATACTTATGTATACTGAACTGAATAAAGGATATAATAATAATAATTTAATAATAAGTGATGTATTTTTTGCTTAAATTTTAGGTTCTTCAAGATCTTTTCAGCGGAATTTTATATTCACTTCAGAATCTGAACAAGATTTTGATGATGATCAAAGCAGTTCCGAAGTTTTAGAAGGGAAACATTCAGACAGTAAAGACGTTACTACACACAGCATACAAGACAACAGAAAAACCAATTTACTGGAACCTAAACTCTTTGAATCATCGACAGCTTGTAAAAGAAATGAAAATGAAAAAACTGGTTACAAAAAACATTTGGAACTGCTTTGCAACAACACTTGTAGGCTCGAGTGCTATAAGCATGTAAGCGAAGAAATCAGGAACAACATATTTAATCAGTACAACGCTATGAGCAGGACTGCACAGAGGCAGTTTATTGTATCAAGAATTTCTGAAGGGCCAGTGCGTAGACGTCGTGTGTCTGACACGTCATCTCCAAAAAGAGTAATATTGACACATTCATTTTTGGTAAACGATATTCCTGTTAAAGTCTGTAAAACCTTCTTCTTGAATACTCTGGCTATATCCTCAGACATTGTACGAGGAGCGCTTAGAAAGGCTAGAAAAGGTATGTCACAAGACGACAAACGAGGAAAATATTGTCGGTTAACAAAACACCTGAAGTAATGAAAACTATTCGTAAACATATTATGGACAAAATTAGTAAGCAAAATCTTCAAAAATCACACATCAGCAGTGACCTTGTAACAAAAAAAAATACTTTAAATTCTGCGACAAAAAGTGCATACCGAAGATTATTGTTATGAAGTACCAGTTATACCTCAGTGTTGTGAGAACAGAGTATGATTTACTGTTCAAACCCAGTGTCGAAAATTTGTTGCTTACAACACAAACTTAGTTCAATGTCCATCAAATATACAGCTTCTGAAAACCAAATGAAGGAATATGTATTGGCAATGAATGAGCTGGTGAGCTCACAAAAACCCAATTGTGAACATTGTCAAACAACATCTATTACATCTGCGCCGGGCCATTCATTGTCAATATGTGATACCACCTTACCCCAGTCTAGTGTCAGTTTGCCGGTTGAAATAACTAATTGCTTTTCACAACAGTTCTCAAATAGGGAAATAGTAATTTTTTGTGATGAAATTGGAAAAGACTTAGGCCATTTGTTGACAAATGAATATCCAGGACACTCAATTATGAACAACTGTATGCCTGGCTGTTCCTTATATGATATAATGAAAGAAATAATAAAATGTAAATTTAACCAGGATGCTATACTTTTAATTTTTATTGGTAATAGGGGAAATGTGAGCAGAGGAGAATTACTCCAATATTATAGTACCTTAAGTAACCTGAGTGTAGGAAAAATTGTGATGTTTACATTCCCCTACAGCCAAAGTTTGCCACAGGAAGAAAATAGCATTAGATATAAGATTAATATGACATTGTACAATTTGATATTAAATAATAATTTGTTCCATTTAATTGACACCAACAATTATGTTGGTATTAACTATTATTTGACAAAAGATAGATATCTTGCTGATAATTACTATCTTTCCAAATTTTGTAAGAGACAGATAGCTATGTCGCTATCATATTATTTTTTTATTTCAGCCAAGAACTTGGCTAAACAACTTGCTCCTGTTGAGCAATGCAATGACTTAATAATTGATTATGCCAATAAGTTGGCATCAAATATTGACAATAATATTAATTTAAATTAGAAATTGAGACAACAGAGTCAATCTCTAGCACGAATTTACTGATAAACAAAAATCATTCAAATCAAATCTTGAAATCAATAAATAGTATCAACCTGGTGCATCAAAACATTCAAGGATTCATGAATAAAGATTTAGAGGTAGAGCTATTCCTTAATTGTAATGATATTGATATTCTTTGTATAACGGAACATTGGCTTAAAAGCCACCAGCTCATGTTCAATTTTAATAACCACCAGGTTGGTAGTTCATTCAGCAGAACTAATGCCTTACGTGGTGGCTCATTGATTTTAGTTAGTAACCACATTAAATTTAAGGAACGTAAGGATATTGTGAGTCTATCTGTTGAGCGGTCAATTGAAATAGCCTGTGTTGAGTTGGAGCAGTTTATTATATTAAGTGTGTACAAACCCCCTTCCGGATTGTATGACTGCTTTGAAAAGGTAATGGATGAAGTGTTTCACAAGATTTGTAATTCAAACAAGTACATAATCACATGTGGTGATTTTAATGTTAATTTATTAGAAAATTCAGCTTTATGTAGCAAAATTATTAGTTTGTTTCAGTCCTACAATCTTGTTAATTTGTTTTTAGAGCCTACAAGAATAACTCCTACTAGTGCCACTTGCATAGATAATATTTATACCGATGTTGTACCTAGCCATAAAGACATTATAAATTTACTAGATTCTGATCATTGTGGGCAATTAATTACTTTTCAAATTCCAAACATCATAGTGGCTAAAAAGAATATCACTGTTAACCCGAAAACTGCAAATCGCTTAGAAACTTTTAAAACTAAACTAATTAATAATTTACCAGCATTGTCAACATTAGATGATCTGAATCAACAATATGAATGTTTTTTTAATATGTACTGTAAGCAATTTAATTCCACTTTTATACCCAAAACTATATCGGTTAATAGTAATGTATCTTTCAGTGAATGGGCTACCATTGGTATACATAAAAGTAGAACGCGACTCTATGAATTGTATGAGGAAAAAATTCTTGTAAACACTGCCGAGTTTAGTTTGTATGTTAGAAATTATTCAAAATTATTCAAAAAAGTATGCTCTGTTGCAAAATCGCGCTACTTGAGTTCTAAAATTAAAAATAGTAATAATATAATTAAAACTACCTGGAATATTATAAACAGTGAAACTGGAAGATCTAAAAAACCATGTAGTGACTATAGCCTTAAAATTAATGACAGCGTGATCAAATCGGACTCACAAGTTGCTGCAGCTTTTGAAAAGTTCTTTTCAGAGATCCCCATATTAACTACTAAATCTCTGAACTCATCACCCACTGCTGCAGAGTCTCTGCTTAAAGAAAATGTTAAAGTTTGTGATTCAGATTTTAATTTCGAACATGTGACATATGTGGACATAATGAAAACCTTTAACACTTTGAATGTAAAAAAGACCACAGATTTATGGGGAAATTCTGTGGATGTTGTAAAGTCCATTATAAAGGTTGTAGCTCCTAGTTTAGCACTTATTTTTAATAATTGTATTGATCGTGGCGAGTTTCCTGACTTAATGAAGTATAGTAAAATAATACCATTGTTTAAAACGGGTAGTACATCTGACCCCACAAATTATAGACCTATTTCAGTGCTACCCACCTTTAGTAAAATATTTGAGAAACTAATTTTACATCAATTACAAAGATTTTTTAATAGACATAAGTTGTTACATAATAAACAGTTCGGTTTTACAAAGGGTCGTTCAACAACCGATGCCGGGGTTGAACTTTTAGGACATATTTATAATGCATGGGAAGACAAATGCGATGTCCTGGGCATTTTTTGTGATTTGTCCAAGGCTTTCGATTGCGTTCTCCATGAAACATTAATCAGGAAACTACACCATTACGGAATCCGGAATTCCTCTCTGGATCTTCTTACTTCTTATTTGAGTGATAGGATTCAGAGAGTTGATGTAAATGGAAAAAGATCACCCGGATCTGTAGTATCAATGGGTGTGCCCCAGGGCTCGATTCTTGGTCCATTTTTATTTCTCATTTATATAAATGACTTGCCATACCTCATAAAGGATAACCATGATATAGTGTTGTTTGCAGACGACACTTCGCTTTTGTTTAAGCTTAAACGTCAGCAGCCGGTTACTGATGACATAAATAACGCCCTTTCAAAAATAGTACACTGGTTTAATGTCAATAACCTGCTCCTTAATGAAAAGAAAACCAAATTTGTTAAATTTACGATGCCTCACGTAAGGCAGGTAGAAACTAGTGTGCTAATAAAAGGTAAAGAATTGAGTCCTGAAGACACTACAGTGTTCTTGGGTATAACTCTTGATGCTAAGCTTCAGTGGGGCCCACACATAGATAAGTTGTCGAAAAAACTTAGCTCTGCCGCATACGCTGTTAAACAAATTCGAAATCTAACTGACTTAGAGACAGCCCGTTTAGTTTACTTCAGTTATTTTCATAGTGTCATGTCGTACGGTATTCTATTATGGGGAAATGCCGCCGATATCCAAACGATTTTTGTTTTGCAGAAAAGGGCCATTCGTTCAATTTATAAATTAAGTCCCAGATACTCCCTCAGAGATAAATTTAAAAATATTAATATTTTGACTGTGCCATCTCAGTATATCTATGAAAATATTTTGTATGTTCATAAAAATAAAAACATGTTTAAAAAATACAGTGACATTCACAACGTTAATACTAGGAACAAACACAAGTTAGTGGTTCCTGCCACCAGGCTCAAAAAAATAGGACGCTCATTTAGATGCCAAAGTATACATTTTTATACTAAGCTTCCCAGTCCTATTCAGGAACTTAGCATTAATAAATTCAAAATATTTGTAAAGCGAAAACTTTGCCAAAAGGCTTTTTATACTGTAAAAGAGTATCTTGAGGATAAAACGGCTTGGGATTGACCTGCTCCAGTACCTACTCACTATAATTATTATCATTTGAACGTTTTTTTGTTTTAACTGCCTTTTTTTTATTGACGATTGTTGTTGTTTTACAATTATGATATTGTATATATATATATATATATATATATATATTATTATTTTTTAACAATTATGACATGTTTATTTTTACTATTTGACTGATTTTTTTTTTATATACTTACTTTTTTTTTTACAATTTGTAATATTTACACTTTTGTAAATTTTATTATTGTGAATGTGAGAACTATGTGGATTACTCTTTCCTTTTCTTTTATTTTCACATGATGTCTGGCAGTTTTGAGTATTTGATGTGGCCTACCCAAATGTCCTTTCTTTGGCATTGTTCGTCAAGTCGTTGAGCTCCTTAGTAGTCCTGAGTTGAGCTACACGCATATTGATAAATGCTTGCACTGACTGGACAGGTCCACTTAGAACTGTGTGGTTCTTTCTTCAAAAGACCATCTCAGGCTCAATCTGCATGGTTCTCATATGATTTGACCATTACATGTTTTGCTGTATGGACTTTAAAAGAGACTTTGACCCCTGAGTTTGTTTCGGTGTTTCTTCTCAGGGTAGTCAGCTAGGAAACACCGGCCTCATCTAGCAATAATTGACGAAAAAAAAAATTGACGTGTAAAAGTGTTTTTATAAAACCTACTTGCAAAATAAAGATCATTTATCATTTATCATTTATCATTTGTAAATTGGTATTTTTTTTTTTTTATAATTGAGAGAAACTAGTGCTTGACTGCGATCCCACCTGATGGTAATTAACGATGCAATCTTTGATGGTGAGGCGCACTAGTTTATTAAGAGCCTATTACTGATCTCTTAAAGGTATACCTGGTAAGATAGGATACCTGTGAATGAGTGGGACTTAAAACCATATAGCACTCACTCTTGTTAAGATCGGAGACTGTACGGATGGAGGGGGGGATCCAGATGGGGATATCTAATTTCGAGAAAGAGGTCAATCATCGAATTCGATGGGGCTGGACAGCATTCGGAAAGCTGCGCGGTATCTTCTCGTCTAACATACCAAAGAGTATGTGACCAGTGCGTATTGCCAGTAATGACACTGATGAAATACGTCTCTAAAACGTGGTCGCTGACAATGGTTCTCATCAGCAGATTGTTGTGTTATTGTGAACAGGAGTTTAACAACGAGACTAGAGCGGAGAATGACGACACACTGCTTCGATTGAGTCTAGATTGGTGGTCGTGTGAGCCGAGCAGATAAAAGTTTTAACCACATGGACGTGGTCTGCTTTTCTTTGTCGGCAGCCTCGTGGGCAATATCAGTACTGTCTCACGGCTCGTTTTGAATTGAATATCTTAAGCCTACATGATAATAAATCAGTTGTGTGGTCAGGAATACTTGTTTATTGCTCGTAACCCACTTGTCTGCCACACAATATGTGGTTTGGAGGAGATTCCTACTAATTCCTCTAAACCTCCTAATTTATATATAAATGTCAATGAATAAACGGAATAATTTAATAGTTACTGATGATTTTTTTGCTTCAATTTCAGGTTCTTCACAGTCTTTTCATCACTTTTCGTTGCACAACTCAGATATTAAAAGTGAAACAGAATCCGAACAAATCAATGATAATTCGATATTCACTTCAAAACCTGAACAGGATTTTAGTGATAATCAAAACATTTACGAAGTTCCAATAGTCCAATCTTCAGACGATGAATATGCTATTGATGCTAGTTTAGCACATATCACACAAGCTCACAATAGAGAAACAAATTTATCCGAAACTAAAGCCTGTGAATCTAAAACAGCTTCCAATAAAAAATATGCCAAAAAAGGGAAAACAAATAAAAAAATAGGATCGATTTGCACTTGTAAGCTTGAGTGCTATAAATCTGTAAACGATGAAATCAGGATGACTATCTTTAATCATTTTTACGCTATGACCAAGATTTCACAGAAGCAGTTTATTGTGTCAAGAGTTTCTGAAGGGCCAGTGCGTAGACGTCGTGTGTTTGGAAGGCCTTCTAAAAGAGATGCTACATTTACCTATACATTTTTGGTGAACGGAGAAACTGTCACAGTTTGCAAAACCTTCTTTTGTAACACCCTTGCTCTATCCGGAAATACTGTTTTAAGAAGCATTAAAAATGCTAAAATGGGCATATCGCATAAAGACAGACGAGGACAATTTCCGCCGACTAACAAAACAACAAAAGAAAAAAAAGATACGGTTCGAAAACACCTTGATGTTATGTTTGACTATGTGACGCATTCTGAGCAAAATATTGAGCAAGAACTGTACAATGGCAGTCACTTAAAAGTAAGCAAATTTTACTCTTCGTATCTAGAATATTGTATCAAGGAGAGCATACCAAAACAGAACGTTGCGAAGAAGTGGCTTTACCGTCATATTTTGAAAACCGAGTATAATTCACAGTTCAAACCGCTGGAATCGGACATAAGCGATGACAATTTGTAAATAATTGTATTGCTTGCGGTGGTTGTGCTGTAATTGTTTCTTAGAGAATAATTGTCATAAAAAAATATCACCGTAATAAATAAAAAAAACCCTTGCATTTATTTAGCTTACAAAGTGTGTCGTTCGCCATTTGTGAGCGATAACGTTCGTTTATTAGGTTCCACAGCAAAATATGAAACACAAACAAATCTTCTTCTTCCTGCCCTTGTCCCGTTTTATTTGGGGTCGGCGCAACACGTTTTTTTCTTCCATTCTGTTCTGTCACTCGTCACGCTATCACTAACTCCCTTTTCTTTCATATTACTTCTCACACAATCCATCCATCTTTTCTTTGGCCTCCTTCTCCCTCTCCATCCATCCACATGTAAATTCATAACTCTTTTAGCAACATGCTTTTCATCTCTCCTCTTTACATGACCATACCAAGACAAACGATTTCCTTTCAACCTTTCAGTCACTGGTGCCACTTTCAAACTTCCCCTAATATCTCATTTCTCACTTTATCCATTCTCGTCACACCACACATCCATCTTAATATTCTCATCTCCGCTACATGCAATCTTTTTTCATCCGTCTTTTTCACAGCCCAACATTCTGATCCATACAGTATGACAGGCCTTATCACGGACTTGTAGGTTTTACCTTTCAACTTGAGGGGCATCCGTGGGTCACAAGTTGTTACCGTGACCTGTCGCCATTTCATCCATCCTGCGTTGATCCGATGTGTTACGTCCCGGCCTACCTCACCATCCCCTTGGACGAGCGACCCGAGGTACCGAAAGTCGGAACAGATCGGTTTGCGAAAGTTAAACCGATTCTAGTGCTATGCATAGAATAATTTGTCACTCTTGTTTAAACAAATTGTTATTGTTTGTGGTTATATTAAAGTCATGTAATGGTAAACAGGTATTTGATTACCTACGTTTTATCACTCATCATTATCATCATCATCGTCAGGTTCTTTTTTAATGTAACACACATATAATGACACATGTATTATTTTACAGATGAATATGAAATAATCAAGTTTCGAAACAAAGAACTTATATTTTACCTATCGCATACATATTCAAAATCGGGCACGAATGAAAAGCATCGGTATTGTTCTAAAAAAACCCAAGGTTGTAAAGCAAAGCTTATATTAGACGACAATGGCAGTATTTTAGCTGCTCTTACAGACCATAATCATGCGCCACCAATTTTGTATAAAGCCCCGGATGGCAACTATCACAAATTATTTAATAAAATGTAAATAATTATAAAATGTAAATTACATGTGTTATTTTTTTGCCTTTTTTACGTTGTATATTCACAAACTCATTTCTACATACTACATTTCTTCTGATCTCTCCTTTCACAGGTCTGCTGAAGAAAGTACAAACACCAATGATATTCTAATTAGAAATATTAATTAGAATATCATTGACAAACACACAGTAAAAAATTATACCATATTTTTATAACGTTGTATTTATTTTTTTTCTATGTAAATGTGTATGTACTATCAAAGACACTTCCGCCTGACCACCGCTAAGTTCATTTTTGCTTGCACTTGAAACAAAAACTTCAAAGGGTTTGTTCGACGTCGCGCCCCAGTATTCAAGCCAAAAATTCTTTAAGTGGTGCCCCGGTATGAAGGCTTGAAGGAACGGGATGGGTTTTTTAGTCAGTAAGAGTCTGACACTATCTCCCGCTCCGCCCAAGGGCGGGGGTTGTCATAAGATGATTTTTCCCATCGTAAAAAAAAAAGAAAAAAAAAAAAGTGGTCAGGCAGAAATGTTAAAATAAATGATTTTTTTTTTCACGTATATTGTTCTACAACTCCAATGTGATAACAGTTGTAATTACTGACTAATTCCTGTTGTGCAGATCTATTTCTAATTAATTTTCTTTTACTGGGTTATTGATTTGAAATTTTTTATATTTTAAAATATTTGTATTAACTTGTTTATAAACACTCATGACAGTAACATATAATCTCTTATTTATTTGTAAATCCATTTTAATCACGAGCCTTCATGCAACTGTTCTAAAAATAGGTAACGTTTTCTGCTTTATTGCATGTATGCAATAAGTATTATATGATTGTAGTGTCTTTAACAGGGACTCTGTTAGGGCTTAGCAACATATTCTTAGCATTGCATGAATTATACTCTACATTACATATTTAATACAATCGTATACAATTATTATAATGTTGAGTCACAAAAAAGACTTATCTATCTTTTGCTTTAATTCTAGGTTCTTCAAGACCTTATCAGCGATTTGAACAGGATTTTGATGATGAGAGTTATTACGAAGTTCCAATAAATCAATCTTCAGACGATGAATACGTTGTTGATGCTGGTTTAGCACACAGCTCACGAGCTCACAGCAGTGAAACAAAAGCCCGTGAATCATCAACTGTTTCTAATAAAAAATATGCAAAACGAAAAAAACAAAGTAAAAAATTGGGACCGATTTGCACTTGTAAGCTCGATTGCTACAAAAATGTGAACGAAGAAATCAGGATGACTATCTTTAATCAATTTAACGCTATGAGCAGGGCTTTACAGAGGCAGTTTATTGTATCAAGAGTTTCTGTAGAGCCAGTGCGTAGATGTCGAGTGTATGGGCGGCCATCTCGAAGAGGTGCTACATTTATCTATACATTTTTGGTGAACGGAGAACCCGTCGCAGTTTGCAAAACCTTCTTTTGCAACACCCTTGCTCTATGCGGAAATACTGTTTTAAGAACTCTTAAAGACGCTAAAATAGGCATACCGCATAATGACGTACGAGGACAATTTCCACCGCCTAACAAATTACCAAAAGAAACAAAAGATACGGTTCGTAGACACCTTGATGGTCTGTTTGATTATATGACTCGTTCTGGGCAAAATATTGAGCGGGAACTTTACATTGGTAGTAACTTGAAAATAAGCAAATTTTACAATTCGTATCTAGAATACTGTAACAAGCAAAACATACCAAAACATAACGTTGCTAAGATGTGGCTATACCGTCATATTTTGAAAACTGAGTATAGTTCACAGTTCAAACCGCTGGAATCGGATGTAAGCGACGAGTAAATAATTATATTGCTTGCTGTGGTTGTGCTGTAATTGTTTCTTAGAGAATAATTGTCATAAAAAAATATCACAGTAATCAACAATAATTGTCATAATATTAGGTTAAGTCTTCTCACAAATTTACTTCTTACTATTTATTCAGTACCTGTTTTAAGTAAATAGAAATTAACGAATAGTACACTATGATGCAAGTGTGTGAGTTGGTGATTACCGCTGAGGTGGTAATTAGACTTGGTACTTAAGACCAAGTCAAGCCAAAGACGGTAATCATCAGTACCCACATGTACCGTGCGCTATTTTTTAACATACTTGTGAAGAAAAGTAATTTAATTAACTATTAGATTTCAATAGTTTTTGTGTTATAGCGGTAAAAAAATAAACTTATTTACTTATGCTCGCGGATTTCAGAATGGCAGCCATAGACTAGTAAATCTGTTTTAATAAAAATAAGAATAAAATTTAAAACGAAGAACTTTTAACAAAAACATTTTAACTACTTTATCGCTTGAGTGCGTCAAAATGTCACAGTTTTGTTAGAAATGTCAGTTATACTTGAGTACGCTGCAATTAGAGTAATTTTCTGAGTGTGTTGAACAAAATATTGTTAAACGTAAGTAGATAACATATTATCAGAGATATGTAAAGATTAGTTATGAATAAATTCATTTAATTGATAATTTAGTTTTATTTAAACAAAATTTGCTACATACTTGAATGAGTCTTTGTTGAAGATATATTGTAATTGATTGTTGTTTTCGTTTAATATTCTTCAATATCAGGTCAGAAAATTTCATCACTCAACTTAGCTGATGAAATCGAAGGAATATCCCAATACCTTACACCAAATTCATAGAAGTTTGACGTTTCCAAACAGCAGTAGGTAAGAAATAGAAAAACCTTTAAAATGGGATCAGTGTGTACATATACAAATACACTCTATGAAACTGTTGGTAATAACACCAGGATGAGTATCGAAATATCATGCCAAGGACATGACACGGCATTTACAAAAGCAGTTTATTTTATCAACAGTTGCTGAATTGACAGTTGTAAAACGCCATGGAAAATCTACGAAAAGACAGGTGGCCTTACACTATATGAAGGTTAGAGAGATGATGATGATATATTGTTTTTTTTTAGTGAACAAAAACCTGTAAATGTTTGCAAAGCCATCTTCCCGAATACTCTTGGTTTTTTTAGGTTTCTGTACTTCAAAAGGAAAAAACGGAACGTTTATAGGATCACTTTGTTATCCGTCCGTCTGTCTGTCTGTCTGTCAAGACCCTTTATCTCGAGAACGCGTGGAGGTATCGAGTTGAAATTAAAAACATATACTCAAGTCTGCAGTTCCTTCAAGTTGTGAAAAAGTCGAATTTCTAAGTTAACGAATAAAAAAGATACGGCTGTTTATGTCACAAAAAAAACGTGTATTTTGATACTCTCAAAGATCGAAATTCATAGGGTACTTCCCGTTGTCCCAGAATTCTGAAATTTGGCACAAAGCAAGGTCTTATAGCACAGTTATAGGAAAAAATCTAAAAACTGCAAATTTGTTGTTACGTACGATACAAAAAAAAAAAAAAAATGCAATTCGGAAAAATCTTCGAGACTCCATTCGGGAATTGTAGTTTGCACGGAACCTTCAGTGCGCGAGTCCGACTCGCACTTGCCCAGTTTTTTTTATCTGATATAAACTAGTGCTTGACTGCGATCTCACCTGATGGTAAGCAGTGATGCGATCGTTGATGGTATATCTACAATAAGGACAGCACTTTCAAAAGCTAGAAAGCGTATGCCAAAGGTGGGTAAAAGATAAGAACAATATCGAACGTTAATGGCAAAGATAGGTTAAAATCAGCAAATGAAATAAAAGCCAAAACAGTTATATCTCAAGAGGAGAGACGACCAGAAGATATGAAAGACACGATCCGAAAATACATTGAAATGAAGTGTTGACGTGAGGAACATTGTGACCGAAATGAGAAGCAGGAACTGTTTCGTGATAACAACTTGTGTTTCACAAAACGTTACGAGTTATACCTGGAATACTGCACCATAGAGAATAGACCAGAAGAAAATATGGCGTCGCTACTGCTGTACAAACGTATCGCCAAAATTTATTACAATATAGATGTAACTGGTCCGAGCCGCTCTGATACTAAAATTATTACGTGCGATTAAGTTATTTTATATAGGTATACTTCTTTTTTTCTTTTATTTCCATGAGTGTACATAAATAGTTAAATAAATAAATACTTAGTAGCGTTGTATTATTTTTTTCTCACAACAAAAACAAAAACAAAAAAACCGGCCAAGTGCGAGTCGGACTCGCCCATGGAGGGTTCCGTAGCAGCAAGTAACATAATATAAAAGTTCTTGTAGTTCGTTGTAACTTTGATCGATGTTTTAATAATAGTGTATTTTTTTAGATTTATGACGTATTAAAAAAAAACTACTTACTAGATCTCGTTCAAACCAATTTTCGTTGGTAGTTTACATGGTTTAATGTACATCATATATTTTTTTTTAGTTTTATCATTCTCTTATTTTAGAAGTTACAGGGGGGACACACACATTTTACCACTTTAGAAGTGTCTCTCGCGTAAACTATTCAATTTAGAAAAAAATGATATTAGAAACCTCAATATCATTTTTGAAGACTTATCCATAGATACCCCCCCCCCACACGTATGGGTTTGATGAAAAAAAATCTTTTGAGTTTCAGTTCTAAGTATGGGAACTGGGGACCCCCAAAATGTATTGCTCTTTTTCTATTTTTGTATGAAAATCTTAAAGCGGTTCACAGAATACATCTAGGTACTTACTAAGTTTCAACAGTATAGCTCATATAGTTTCGGAAAAAAGTGGCTGTGACATACGGACGGACAGACAGACATGATGAATCTACAAGGTGCAGTTTTAAAGGTGCAAAAAAATTCAGGAGGTAATTATGTTAGTGATTCTCGACCCGAATCAATAATAAAATGAGTAGGTATTTTTTTTCTTATATATGGAAATCGGTATGTGTGAACTACCTTTTTTATAAACTCTGCTAGTCTGATACCTCCCTTATAACCGCGCTTTCACACACACAAACGCACCATTATTTAAACCGCGCTTTCACACACATACACGCAACGTAAAGCACCAATAATCTCCCGCACGACACACCCTAGCCACGCCCCCGCGCCATCGATCAATCGATCATGTTTAGTGTAACTGACGCCGCCGACGTGTGCATACACGCGCTTGCAATATTCGCCCACAGCGCCTTCGGTTAACGGTTGCGGTATCTAGTGATGAAAGATGACAGACCAATACTCCAATGTAGAGTTGGTGGAGATAGTCCGCTTGTATGCTATCAGTGGAAACATCGTAACGTCCATCTCAAAGTGTAATACTGGCTGCTACGCAAAGACTCCGCGAGTTTCGACGATTCGGCGTTCCCCGGCTTGCTGACGGTCGCGGCAACGAAGGCCTGCTTGTCGCCTTGCAGGAAAATATCCTGGAATACTTCAAGCGAGAGCCACGGGCCAGCACGCGGGATGCTGGTCTACGGTTTGGTTTCCTCACTACGGTCGGCAAGTACGTTACTTGAAAAGGTGATCACTAGTGATTAGTGCTTTCGACACTTTAAAACGAATGTGTTTGTGCTACGAAATTAAAAGAAAATCAGCAACGTCGTGCTAGACTGCTGTCTGTTTGAACAACACCTCCAGGTAACATAAGTACCTGCTTAGGTATTTATTTTATTTTATTAGTAAGTACATAAAAAGTCATTTGTAAATACGTTGTTAGCCGAATCAATTTGATTAGTGTAAATAAATTGATTTAAAAATTTTAACTACGGTAAAAATACCTACCTAACAGGCAAGATAAATCACTTAAAAACCTACCTATCTACGTAACTAGCACAAATTATCTTGAAGTGTTTTTTGTCGGTCCTCAGCCCATTAAAAAGTACGAAGGGAAATTTCACATCCACCAATTTAATCTACAAATAAAAACGAAATTATTACGGAAAACTGACCTTGAGAATGACATTACCGACAGACTGCGTCTGGTAGATACGTTCATGTACCACTGCGTATCTAAATCTCGAGCGCGCGCGCTCGATGATACCTACGGACGGAGGCACGGACGCCTCATAAGGTTTATTGATCTCGGCCTAACATTTTATTCATCAGCTGATACGTAAGTACCTATCGACGCGACGTCAACGTGACTTTTAAAAGATTTTCACATTGTGATGATGCTTAAAAGCGAGTAATTAAATAGCGAAATTTAAGACATTAATGTACATTATGATCATCGAATTCGATCTACATCTAAGGTTAAATTATTCATTTCGTAAAATAAGTGGGCGGAGCCTCGTACAGGTTGATGCACTCACACACACAGTGACACGGCGTGCGATAAATCGCAACGGGTGATTCTGTATTTTTTTAAGAAGTTTATTTAGAGAGTTATTCTGAAAAACGGTTAAAATTAAAAAAAAAAAATAACAAGTTTTACTGATTATTGACCAGGTATCGTATTTTTATATGATTATTTATGAGTTTTATTACAACCTCCTGAAATATTGTGCAGTTTTAAAACTGCACCTTGTATAAGGGTTCCGTTTTTTGCCATTTGGCTACGGAACCCTAAAAACAGCACTGTATTTAATATAAATAACAGATGCAACTCAAACTCCGCGCCAAAATGGAAAACAGTTGTGCCAATCTAGCAACAACAAAAAAATCTAAAATTTGAATTTGGAATCCTAAACAAATCGTCCATTCGCGATACTTTTTTGACTGAATGTTTGTGATCATACTCCAGAAAGTCTGACCATTAGTCTATTCAAGGAATATTGGGTTCCCCAGTGGATTATGGAGGTCTGATCGGCAGTCGCTTCTTGTAAAGCATGGGTATTTAGGCGCACACATTTACACTGGAAGCCAATCCCAAGCTGGTTTTAAAGTTTTTTTTTAATGATTAGCTCAGAGTGAGTTGAGCTTTGTTGGCTCAGTGTTAACAGCTCACGAGTTGTGGATTAAAATAACGGAGGATTTTTACTTTTGTATTTGTTAACCATCGCTCCAACATAAGTGAAAGAATTTATGGTACATAGTCATGGAAACTGATAAAGTCTTGTGGGTGCAAAAGTTTTTTTTTTTTTTCTATGAAAGATTATTTTGTATACAAAATAAAAGTTTTTTAGAAATTTATTTTATTCTTACATAGGTAACTAAATAAATTCTTTGTCAAAAATATTTTCTTATCTTAATGCGCCCTTGATTGCACCTGCTTTTCAAAAATTTTTACTTTGTCTTCATATTGATTGAAACCGGTCCTTTATACTTACATGTTCTGCCATTGGGTTCTGTATATCGAAAAACCACTATCACAAGCAATCTGTATGTATTGCTACGTGTACCAACTTTAGCAATGATTCTTATTAAACCTATTACAGTTATAATGATACATGTATTATTTTACAGATGAATATGAAATAATCAAATATCGCGACAAGAAAGTTATACTTTACCAATCGCAAACATATTCAAAATCGGGCCAGAATGGAAAACATCGGTTTTGTTCGAAGAAAGCCAAGGGTTGTAAAGCAAAGCTTATATTGGACGATGATGACAGCATTTTAAAGGCTTATAATAACCATAACCATTCGCCTCCAATTCTGTATAAAGATTCGAGAGGCAAATTTTTCAAAATGTGAATGAGTTATTTCAAAACTACGTGTCGATTTTCCATAATATGCATGAAAAAAAAAAGTTTGTTTTTTGTTTGTGATAGCAAGACGAGTGACAAGGCAGAAAGATGATGATGTTTTTTTGAAAGTAATCTCTGAAAGTACTGGTAATTGGACCAGTGCTTTCAGAGATTACTTTGCGAACAGTTTTTCACCGATTCAAAGCTGCTTTATTCCTGAGTGACATAGTCTATATTTTATGTATGCAGGCGAAGCCGCGGGCATAAGCTAGTTTGTTATATAACCAGTTTACAAAGAATATTAACCGTGAAAACAACATAATGCCCAAATTGGTAGAAAAATAAACAAGATATAACAATTTTGAACAAATACCTACAAGGAGCAGTTTTGAACCTGCAAAAAAACTTATGAGGAACTTATAAGCAGCTTTGAAGCTTTATAACTTCGTTGTTGATGAGGGTATTTTAAAAATTCTTTCTTTTTTGTTTATTTAAGCTAAAAATTGTACAATTTAGTCAATACAAAAATCGCTTGCATATTTCCTATTGATTGAGATTTTAACAAAACTGGTTAACTAAAGAAAGCGCCAAATAACTGTGGATAAAGTATGTTGACCTCTTCCTAATAACTTTTCTGCTGCTTTTCATTACTAGATCGTGTAAAGGATCACGATACATGTCAATTCAAGACAGCTTTATGTCTTTATTTCCGTTTTTGGAATTAAGAATGTCAAAAAATGTAGGGGGGTCAATGACCGTTATTCCACGTTTATCTTTTACAGAGCTTGATAGTGATCAAATTGTTAGTACCGCGCCAAGTCAGGTCTAGAGTCTGTGCGTGTTTCGCGGTCAAACAGTTGATCAGATTTAATTGAAATTTGGCACACAGATAGACCATGTTTTGGAATAGGATATACAATTTTAATCTCGAAGGCATATTCCATTGAAATTATAAAATTACTTACAATAAAATGTTTGTGTGATAACGTTGCCTTTTATTTACCTTCCTTTGCTACACATTTAATTAAAAGTACTTGTTCCAACAATTTTCAGTATTTTATTCCACATTTATAAACGCTGATTTCCTGAGTAATAACCACATGAGGATCACTGGCAATGGTGCAGTGAGTCGAAACTTCAAAGTCTAGAGAATCGACGTCGAGTTGTTAGCCTGTCGATTTTCTACCGGTTGTATTTCGGAGAGTGTGCGTCGGAATTGCATAGCCTAATTCCGCCTAGCCCGTTCCACCATCAAACCACCAGATGATACGCCACCACCGGTGGATATGCCACCTATGTGCACAAAATGTTTTGGGAACACATTCATTGTGCGTACAGCTAAGGCATGGAATTCACAACGAAATCTGTGTTTCCTGATAGCTACAACCTCAAGTTAAGAGGGAATCAAGTAAAAATCGACCACATCTTTACTTTCCATCAGGTGAGATAGTGGTAAAGCGTGAACCTATCAACAACAAAAAAAAAACACGAGATCTTCGTCAAAGTTGTCATTGAGCCGATTGTTGTTATCAACGGCGTTGCACGGTGGTATCAAGGGCCTAATAGAGTTTGCATTGTGAGGAGTTTCCTGTCTCTGTAGCTTTAACTACTGGTGGCTTGGCCTATAACTTTATTTTGTTTTGGAAGATTATATCACTCTTTATATTATTTTTAGGGTTCCGTACCTCAAAAGGAAAAAACGGATCCCTTAGAGGATCACTTTGTCCGTCTGTCTGTCTGTCTGTCTGTCAAGACCCTTATCTTGAGAATGCGTGGAGGTATCGAGTTGAAATTAAAGCCCTTCAAGCTGCGAAAATATCAAACTTCTAAGTTAACGAATAAAAAAGATACGGCCGTTTATGTCGCAAAAAAAAACGTATATTTTGATACTCTCAAAGATCGAAATTCATAGGGTACTTCCCGTTGACCCAGAATCCTAAAATTTGGCACAAAGCAAGGTCTTATAGTACAGGTATAGGAAAAAATCTGAAAACAAATTTGTTGTTACCTAAATCACAAAAAAACGCAATTCGGAAAAATCTTCGAGACTCCATTCGGGAATTGTAGTTTGCACGGAACCCTCAGTGCGCGAGTCCGACTCGCACTTGCCCAGTTTTTTATCTAAATGCCTGTAAGTATTCTGTAAAATAAATTAAATAAAAGCTTCTATGGTGCAAACCACACCTCTAACTGAACACACGTAACACTAGCTTCTCGTAGCATAAATAGCTTAACCATGGTAAAAAAATTACTGTAGGTATAATACAAAGAAATTAGTTGAACTAAAATAAGCCTAACGTACTTTCAGGACAATATACAATCATTAGAATAAACGGAAAGAGCTTGATTTTATATGAAAACTACACGTTTTCTCAACAAGGCAGGTCGTGGTGGAACCAGTACTGTTCACAAAAGTTAAGCCAGGATTGTACAGCTAAACTCAAGCTGAACAAAGATGGCAGTATCCAGCGCGTCTCTTCGTTCCACAACCATCCACCGGCTAAAATATTTATGACATCAGATGGGCAATATCATAGAGAAAAATTGCTCAACAAAGATGGCAGTATCCAGCGCGTCTCCTCGGTACACAGCGGTACAGCCATCCAGCGGCGAAAATATTCATGCCATTAGATGGGCAATATCATAGAAAAAAATTGCTCAACAAAGATGGCAGTATCCAGCGCGTCTCTTCGGTACACAGCGGTACAGCCATCCAGCGGCGAAAATATTCATGACATTAGATGGGCAATATCATAGAAAAAAATTGCTCAACAAAGATGGCAGTATCCAGCGCGTCTCTTCGGTACACAGCGGTACAGCCATCCAGCGGCGAAAATATTCATGACATTAGATGGGCAATATCATAGAAAAAAATTGCACAACAAAGATGGCAGTATCCAGCGCGTCTCTTCGGTACACAGCCATCCACCGGCTAAAATATTTATGACATCAGATGGGCAATATCATAGAGAAAGATTGCTTATCAAAGATGGCAGTATCCAACGCCTCTCTTCAGTCCACAGCCATCCACTGGCAAAAATATTTATGACATCAGATGGGCAATATCATAGAGAAAGATTGCTTATCAAAGATGGCAGTATCCAACGCCTCTCTTCAGTCCACAGCCATCCACTGGCAAAAATATTTATGACATCAGATGGGCAACATCATAGAGAAAAATTATAATCTGTTTTTTATTTATCACTAGTTAGAGCCAGCGGATTCGCCCGCATCCTTATAACACTCAGTGATAAGCTAGCAAAAAAAAAATGAAATTGGTCCATTACTTTTTGAGTTTATATAATAAGTAATCTACATAAGTACACTAATATTATAAAGAGGCAAAGTTTGTTTTTTCTTTGTAGGAGGTAATCTCTGGAAGTACTGGTCCGATTGCTAAAATTTTCTTCACCGATAGAAAGTTGCTTTATTCCTGAGTGACATAGGCTATATTTTATGTATGCGGGCGAAGCTGCTGGCAAAAGCTAGTGATATTATAAAGAAGAAAGATTTGTATTTTATGGGTTTGTTTGTAATTAATAAACTCAAAAACGACTGGACCAATTTTAAGAATTCTTTCACCAGTAGAATTGTACTGAATTACTGAGTGATATAGGCTATTTTATTGTCCTATTTTCAAGCAGGCAAAACCACTGATAGAGAAGCTATTTTACTATTCATAATTTATACTAGTCTATATTATAAATGTTTCATAACTTTAATTTTCAATATTTTATTACTAAAGCATTTTTTTCTGTTTTTCTTTATATAGACTAAAGTTTATACATAGTATAAAACAAAGGCGCTTTTCGCATCTGTCTTTTTATTAATTCCCTAATTCCTTATTAAACTACACATAGGCGATTCAACACAATTGCGGTAGTGAAGCAATCTGGGCCTCAAGTCTGCTATTACAATAGTGTCAGAATGGTCTATCATTGATGTCATAATTGTCGATTTTGACAAGTTTGGTAATCTACTAATATAATGGCGTCATTATGACTTTCCAATGGTCAACCACTGACACTCCATTGAAAGAAGTGGCAATGGTAATCTCGTACATTTTGACAAATGAATATTTGACGTTTGCGGTAATCTGCTAAAACTTTGACAGTTTATTTGAACAGTGTTTGACCATTAGAACGTTATTGTGCAGTTATTGGTTTTAATATTCTCGAAGTTATCATTCTACCACAATTCTATTAAAAGACCACTGACCGATCAATGATCGATCATTATGAATTAGCAGATTACAAACTTTTAGCAAAATGACAATGGGATCGTGTTGGAATGACGAATTTATAAAAATAGCAGACTTGGGGCCCTGATGCGATGCGGCAGCTTTATCCTAATGGTAGCCACACACGAAGCGATTCAGTTGCCCATGTTTTGACTGGCAGAAATTCATTTCTTGAAATTAAAAAGTATCTTCCAACACATGTTATCGTGTACTTATGTAAGTCTTAACTAGTGCAAGTAAATCGCTACGTATGTTGCTACTTTTGCTCTTTGGAAACGGCTTGGATCTTTAGCAACATTTTTACACTTAAAAATTGGTGGTTAAAAATTCTTTAAAGTGAACATAGCATAAAATGTAAATCAATCAATATTCCGCAAAGAAAACGGATTTAATGGTCAGTGTGGCTCTATTCGGGCGCTGCCGGGGTACGAGTTTTGTGTTAATTTAATTCCGGCCACATGTTCCAAGGGACCATAGGATCAAGCCATAATCAGCTGTAGCTTTTTCCAAATTATAAGTTATACTCATAATGCTACTTTATACTTTCAGGCAAAACCATACAATTAAGTGGAAAGACAGTGCTTCTGTACCACAATTATACGTTTTCGAAACAAAGTTCATCTACCCGCCACAGGTACTGTTCGCAAAGATACAGCCAGAGATGTGCAGCTAAGCTGATTCTGAACGCGGATGGAACTATTGCAACACCTGCCACTCCTCATAATCACCCCCCTCCGAAAATAATACGGTGTAATGGAAAATACTTTAGAGAACGATAAATGATAAGAATAAAATTAGGCATTGTCAAACTGTTGTAAAAATGTCCGCTGTAAAAATCTTCCAATATTTTTTATTCTTATAGTACATTACCTACTCTATTCTCCTATTTTAGACAAATTTATATTTTTATTTTTATAATTGTATCTGTGTTTTTTTTTCCTCTTTGTATGTTTAATTTTTTGTGGTATTTTGTTTTTAATAGATAATGTCATACCTAGCATAGCTGTAAGCTGTGCATACCTGTAATAGACATGCATTCCAGTGCCTTGATTTTAATTTTTTTTTTTATGTAATGATGTTGGTGTGCCAATAAATAAATAAACTGTTCTGTTTCAGCTTTGTCGAAGTTTCTTTAACAATATGAAACACTTTTAGTTGTGTATTTTTTATTTTATTTTGTGTACAGCTATATTAATAAACAGATTTTGACCGCGGCTTCGCCTGCGTACATAAAAAATAGCCTATGTCACTCAGGAATTAAGCAGCTTTCTATCGGTGAAAAAATTTTAGCAATCGGACTAGTACTTTCAGAGACTACCTTCTACAAACAAAAAACAGAATATTACTAGTTTAGATACTTATATTGATTAGAGCGCATATTACTAAAAGAGTTCTGAGTATACATGTAGATGGATGGAGAGGGAGAGGAAGGCCGAAAAAAAGATGGATGGATTGTGTGAGAAGTGATATGAAGAAAAGGGAGTTAGTGATAGTTTGACGGGTAACAGGACAGAATGGAAGAAGAAAACGTGTTGCGCCGACCCAAATAATATGGGATAAGGGCAGGAAGAAGAAGAAGAGAAGAAGATTGATTAGAGAGATTTTTTTATTATTAATAGGAACGATTTAGTGGATCTTTCAGTTAAGACTGAATTAATTACGTCTGGACTAACGTTCTCCATTGTCGCTGTGGTCTTCCTGTATGATTGTAGTTTACATGACACCTAAAATCACTCGAGTGAATAGGCTCTTAATAAACTAGTGCGCCTCACCATCAACGATTGCATCACTGCTTACCATCAGGTATGATCGCAGACAAGCACTGTGTGTCTGTGTTTGATTTTAAGGATTTAAGAGGAATCCATGTTTGATTATATAAAATAATGCTCTACAACAGTCTAGTACGAAGCGTCTTGGAGTATTGTAGTGTAGTGTGGAGACCACACTACGCCACGCATAAGTTGCTTTTAGAAAGAGTCTAAAAGCGGTTTCTATGGCACCTTGCTTTTTCGAAAGGGAAAAGTAAACAGATGCCCTCATACAATACTCTATAAGATGCACTCGTTGTCAATTCGAAGGGATATAATTGATGCCTTGTTTCTCTTTAAACTCTTGAGAAATAAAATTGACTCCCCTAAACTGCTGAGTCTCCTAAAGTTTCGTGCTCCATGCCGATATCCACGGAATCCCATCACTCCACTACACCTACCCTTGCGCAGAACGGTTCTGGGTGCTAACTCTCCGATTCCACGCCTGTGTAGAATGCTTAACAGTTGCAGTTACCTTATAGATATACACCATGACAGTTTAAAAAAAAATCTGCAAAATAATTATTGAACATTATTCTTGTAATCAGTAAAATCTGTTCCAAGTTAGCTTCATATGTTTTAATTGTATCTCAATCAATTTGTAATGTAATTTATATTGTAACTTAGTTCATTTTAATTGTTATTAATTTATTTTGATTTTATGTTAGTTCATTTTAAATGTAAATTATTTTATATTATTGTTGAGTTAATATTTATCAATGTGCTGTGAATTACTGTGCCAAAACTTAATTTATTTTATTTAATTCCTAATCAATCTGTTTGTAACTTGATTTTTAATTTTACACTTTTGATTTAATTGTTGTTTTGAAATTTCATATTATTTATTAATGTCCTATTGTATTATTTTTTTGTGATTATTTAACGTATAATTAAAAATTATTATTATGTATTGTATAACTATAAAAAGTGCATGTGGTGTTAGCCTATAATTAATTGCTACACATTGATCAATGAAGTTCCAAAATAATATTCAATGTAAATGTATTGTGTAAGCAGTTGTTGGCTTACCAAATAAATAAATAAATAAATAGATTGTTGAGTTTCAAATTCTTCCAAAAGACAAATACACAGGTTGATGTATACTTGGCTAGTTATTTTCAGATTTTAATAAAAGATTTTAGTACACAATATGTTATTTGTTTTGCTTTTTATCCTTTTTAAGTTCTTATTTTTCTAAAAGCAATGAAACAATTGTTGAACAAGTTGTCGTAACGTGTATATTTACGGTGCTCGACGTGGAAGTCTACGTCACGGCACCGTTGCCGAGCCGTGACACGTTGCGTCTTCGTAACGTGTTTATGTGTTTAAGCCCTTATGTTGTATTTAACTGTTTTAGTCGATTTTCAACTGTTATTTGGGCTTTCAGTAGCTGAGAGTTCGGAATTGTTCGTGTTTAGAGTAATGTTCGACCTCTGATACTCAAACATAGATGGCGAAATGAGGGTGGAAAGTTTTTCAATATAATATACTTAGATGTTATGAATGATGCATTTATGTTATGAAATTTGTATAAAAACGAGTTTATCCATGTTGTAACTTGTTTTCTCGCTTATCCTTGCTCTAAATTAGGTCTGGACCAACTATTAGTAACAAAATATCGATTAGTCATCGGTAATATAGGTTGATTTGATTAAGAAATGAATAAGTCATCATATTTTCATCATCATCATTTTAGTCGAAACACGTCCACTGTTATGCCTTGATCACACGTACCGAGTAAAAGGGCGAGACAGTAAAATGTTACTCGGCCGAGACAGTGATGTAAGCGAGTTGTAGAGATAAGTGATAGGCCGAGCACTTCGCGCTGTGTTTACACGTACCGAGTACTCGGCCGAGAGCACTGTCTCGCCCGTTTACTCGGTACGTGTGATCAAGGCATTAGACATATTAACCGCTCCTGTGTGCCTCGCATCCTTCGGATTCCTGCGACCCTTCGTTTATTGGTCATTTACCTAATATAAAGTACTTCTTTTTTCAGAGCAACATTATGAAATCATTGAAATAAATAAGAAAAGGATGCTCTTATACAAAAACTTCACGTTTTCGCGCCAAGGAGCGTCGTTTTGTAACCAGTACTGCTCACAAAAGTTAAGCAGGGATTGTAAAGCAAGGCTCAAGCTGAACAAAGATGGAAGTCTTGCGGCCGTTAATAACATCCACACTCATCCACCACCGACACTGTTTAAGGGGGCCACTGGACAATATTTTAGGGTAGGTAAAATTTACTCTCGGAAGCCAAAAAGCGATTACTGATTGAAGTAATAAAGTGAATGTCGAATTACTACTAAGTTTTTTTTATACTCAAGGTTTTGACAGTAGAAGCAACGTCGCGTTCAGGTCGGACACTTTTCAGCATGGGCGCCTTTTTTTTTTTTTTTTCGATTGAAAAAATCATCTTATGATAATATACATAATAAAATGGTAAAGTCTGTTTTTTTATTTTTTGTAGGATTCTCTGGAAGTTTTGGTCCGATTGCTAAAAAATTTGCTCCTGATGAATGCTTTGTTCCTGAGTGACATAGGCTATATATTATGTACGTGGCCAAAGCTGTGGGCAAAAGCTAGTCAATAATATAAATTCTAAGAACATATTCTTGACATTACAGATGAATATGAAATCATCAAAGTAAAAGGAAGATTGGTAACTTTGTACCGAGGCTACACATTTTCCAGAAGGGGCGCGTCGGAGCGCCATCTGTATTGTTCAAAAAAAGATAAATTGTTATGTAACGCTAAATTGATCTTGAAGCAAGATGGCAGCATTGAAAACCATAGGGACAGTCACAATCATCCACCGCCGAACATTTACAGGGCTCCCGATGGCACGTGTTTCTTGTTACCCTAATATATGAAGTTAGGAGTGGAGGCGGGTTTTTACCCTGGAGTGGGATACAACTACTGGACGTGTGGTGTGACGAGAATGGATAAAGTGAGAAATGAGTATATCAGAGAAAGTCTGAAAGCGGCGCTAGTGACTGAAAATTTGAAAGGAAATCGTTTGTCTTGGTATGGTCATGTGAAGAGGAGGGATGAAACGCATGTTGCTAAAAGAGTTCTGAGCATACATGTAGACGGATGGAGAGGGAGAGGGAGGCCAAAGAAGAGATGGATGGATTGTGTGAGGAGTGACATGAAAGAAAAGGGAGTTAGTGATAGTGTGACGGGTGACAGGACAGAATGGAAGCATTAAAATGTGTTGCGCCAACCTTATTAAGGGCAGGAAAAGAAGTGGTATACAACTACTAAGGAAAACACCACGATTGATATTCAGAACTACCGAAAGTAAAGGTAGTAAAATAAATATTTTTTCAATAGACAGAAGTCGATTTTTTTATAACCAGATGTTTTAATTCAGGAATAAAGATGGCGGTTTGACAGCTTACGTTAAACCGCCATATTTATTTTTTAGATACTGTTGTTTGACTATTGATAAATCTGGACTTGGTAAACAAATTTTCTTGTCTTATAGCATTTGTTACTATTGTACTAATTTATGTTTTCGACTACGCAATTTCCTTTAATACAAAAGGCTGCCATTTTTTTCCAGTAGGGTTACCTATTCCTTTTATATGGCTTCAATAATGATGTGTAACTTATCTGTAAAATGTCGACATGTCATGTAAACTTAGAAACCATTAAAAAGATAATTCTTTGAGAAAAATATTATCATTTTTACTAGTAAATTAAAAGAAGCGGCCACAAAGAAAAGCTAGAAACGGTCGCAAAAAACAGCAGAAGGCCGCCTTTTATGAAGCTTAAAGCGGCGTTTTTTTGAAGCCCGTATGCAAGGACAGTAAGGTCTTTTTTACATAGCAGTAGGCTGACAGTATTTTTGTCCTGCTGTCAGCAGGTAGGTTGACAGCAGGACAAAAAGATGAGAGAAAAGGATAGGTAGCTCCTTAGTAGTCCTAAGTTTGAACTACACGAATACTGACAAATGCTTGCTCTGACTGGACACTGGACAGGTCCACTCAAATCTGTGTGGCTCTTTCTTCAAAAGACCATCTGAGACTAATCTGCATGGTTCTCATGATATATGATTTGACCATTACATGTTTACTGTATGGACTTTAAAAGAGACTGACCTCTGAGTTTGTTTCGGTGTTTCTTCTCAGGGATGTAAACTAGAAAACATTGGCCTCATCTAGTTTACACTGACGAAAAAAATTGGCGTGTAAAAGTGTTTTTTTCAAACCTATTTGCAAAATCTGCTGTCACCCGCACCATTCTATAGAAATTGTAGTGTAGTTTTACCTTCAAAGAAACTTTAATAACGTGATCCTAATTGAATCTTTACAGTTTCAGTTCCTCCGCCTGAAATCCCTTTACCAGATGAAGAAATACAAATCAAAGAAGAAGAATACTGTAGCGCAGTCCCCAAACTGCGCGCGCGCGTCCTTCCTCTCCCAATAACGAACAAGAAGATAATTCAAGTCGACGAATTCAGGTTTTCGACACTTCCTGGAGACTCTTTAACGTATTACTGCTCGGAGAAGACCAGGTGCAGGTGTAGAGCAACTCTTTGTCTGGACGAGGATAATTATGTGGTTTCTGTAGATCTAACTCACAACCATCCAGCACCACCGCCAATACCAATGTACCTTGATATTTCCAAGAAGATTTTGAAGACCAACAGTGTAAGCCTGCTAGCTGCTTCGCTGTCGAATCCTAATAACTTCTATCTTTAAAAAATATACTTCCTTATCTATAGTAATGACATCTATAACGGCACATAGGAACTAAAAGTCCAATATTCTGCATCGCTGTATTAGAGTTCTCAGCGCAATTAGAACATAAACAACAGCCTCAAATTGACTGACGAGCAGTTGCCCGGACCAGATACAACACCAGTCTGGGCGAACAACCCTCCCTTTTCAATGAAATGGAAATTTACGGGGGCAAACTTCCTTTTAATTTTTTTTTAGTTGTGTTTGGATTGGCTTCGCTTGAATATAATGAAAATCACTCTAGGTGAATTGTCATTGTCACTTTAGTTTTGAACTTATTTAGTCTGATTGTTTCATACAAATTAAAAGTCATACGTTAACTGTGTTAACATTGTGTCTAAGAAAAACAAAATAATCTTTATAAAGTTAAAAATGTATTTTTAGTAAACGTCTCTTTCTTATAACTTAAAAAAAAAATGGATTTAAAATAAGACGTGCTGTACTTACAAATTTATAGTCTTGTATTTTAATATTTAAATGTCAGTAATAATTTTTGTGATTAAATCATTAGGATTTTTCTTTAGTCACTAGTTGTAGATTTGAATGTAACTTCTCACTAACGAAATTATACGTATAACGCTTTTATTAATGTACAAATTTATTGCCTTGTATTTTTAATATTTAAATAACAGTACCTAATAATTTATTGTGATGTAATCATTTATTTGGATTTTTCTCTAGTCACTAGTTGTAGATTTGAATGTATGTAACTTTTCGCTAAAGCAATTATACGTATAACGCTTTGATTAATAAAATATTGTAGCTATTTATAAAAACTATTTATTCAAGGCATTTTAACATTTATATTTATAAAAATCTCTGAACCGCACGAATTGTAGCAAAAAAACATGAATCAGCAATATTGTCAGCAAAGAATTTGAAATAAGAATCTGCATGTTATTTAAAAATGTTTATAAAAAGACATTTAAGGTGTTGTAACCATTCTAAGTGTATTGTGTAATATCATTAACTAATTAAATGGCTGTTTGAATTCCCAGATTGTCTTAATATTACCTAATGTCATAAAAACATGAACATTTCGACATGTAAAATTTTACACGATCAAGGTCATAGGACTTGTCACTTGTCAGTCTGTATCTGCAAAGAAATTCTTTTATTAAAAAAAAAAGATAATTTTTTACTGTTAATACACGCTAAATACTCTCCAACGTATGATGGTTTATTAACAGTCCGCACGTGTTATTGGCAAAATTGTGGTGTCTCTTCCACAAAGGCCATTAATTAAGAGTTGAAGTTGAAGTTGACCTAGACCATGACATTTAAAGTAAGATTGTTTTAATCTTGTTTCAGCGTGGGTATGAGATGGCGCTAGACAACCTGTATAGCTCTGTCTGTTACCCACTCTGGAATAAGAATAAAACAATCTTAATTTGAACGTCATGGTAACCCCGCAAATTGGCATAACGGTGGTCTAATTTAGGACATTGGTTTCCAACTATTTATTCCGGTTACAGTCCACTGCAAGAATTAATGCTTTTCCCAACTGACCCATAACTATAATCCCGTTTCTACTAATCCAATTTGGTTTCTGGTACAGTTTTACATTAATTTCACACATTCCTCACACGCATTATTCGCACACATATCTGAAATAATTTGTTTCGTATGTACTATCGCGGTCATTTTTGCCTGATCACTTAAAAAAAATCGCTCACGTGCGGCGCAGTGCCAAACCAAATTCTTTAAAGTTTTCGTTTCGAGTGCAAAACTAAAGTGCAAAATGAACTTAGCGGTGGTCAGGCGAAAGTGTCTAATGGTACAAGACTTCACCTCCACAAATCTCTCCTCAATCAAGAAAATATCTAGGTTATAGATATTGCACGCATGCCTTGCTTTATAACCTTGTACTTGTCTGGTGGAAACGCTTATTCTGCAATATGTGGGTAAGAACGGAAAGTGAAATTATATAATTAACTTTTTCAGGTTGCAGAATAGTGCAGTCATCCCGAGGCTGCCAATTACTGTTGTTTGACAATCACACGTTCTCCCGAAATAATAAAGCCTCATACGTCTGGTATTGTTCAAGTAGACTGTCAAAGAAATGTCAAGCCAAACTGATTTATAAAATGGACAGTGTAATCATACCTCATAATTTGAGACACAATCACCCTTCACCTAAATTTTTTTGAATAAAAAAGACAAATTTGAAACGAAAACAGTATAATTAAAATAAACGAGTAGTGTGCAAAATATTTTGTTTTATTTTTTATTCTCTCTGATGAATTCAAAACAAAATTCTATTAAAAATATTGAGTATCTATTAAATAGTAAGAGTAATATTATGTAATTTTGATCTTTGGCATCCATTCGCGAGTATCGTATGTGTATTATATTATAACATTTATAATTTATTGTCACTTAATTGTGGTTTTATAGTAAATATGTTTATTAACAAGGTTGATCTAGATAGCTAGCAAAATGTATAGCGCACATTTGTTATTGCAAATAAATTAAAACTCGCCTAAAAACTAAATTCTTTTAGTACGGTACCCAAAATTAACACTACTAAAATCAGCTTCAAAACTTAGTATACGCCACTCGCGTTAAGAATTGAAACTTAAAGAAACCTTTTTTACTGTCTGTTCAACCGATTTTAACTCCTATTTCGTAGGCATAAGGATGGTATTAAAATCAAAAAAGTGGTTACAAGACGAACTATTTACTACAGCCGCCATTTGTCATGCCACCAACGTAATAAAAGTCAAAATCGGTTCAACGGACGGTAATAAAAGGTTTTTTATAAATTTCTAATGTTATTTTGAACAGAGTATAAGCATAATGCATATGTTGAGTGAAAACGGTGCTCATTTGGGCTCTAAAAGGGTTTTAAACCACTAATATCTCTTCTTGCTTATCGTTACTTCCAGGCATACTTGTAACATCTTCGAGAGGATCCAATTTGCTGGTGTACCAGAACTACACGTTCTCAAGATCCAACAGGAACTCATACGTCTGGAACTGTTCCAGTCGAAATTCCAAAAAATGTCCAGCAAAATTGACTTATAAGTTAGGCTTAGTATTTCCTCATGGTGCTGACCACAGTCATTATCCGCCGTCTATGTTTGCAGAATCAAATCAAATTAACTAACCAGACTTTGCAGGATGCACTATGAAATGGGGTATCAACGCTTGTACTTATACTAGGTACGGTCTAAATATGTTGGCCACTCTGAAGTTAGGCGTTCCGAACTATGCGCATAGGTACTCGATGAAATACGCAATACACATTCGCCATCATCATCGTCTTCCTGACTTTATCCTGTTTTATTTGGGGTCAGTGCAACATGTTTTTTTCTTCCATTCTGTCCTGGTACCTGTCACGGTATCACTAACTCCTTTTCCTTTCATATCACTTCTCACACAGTCCACCCACCTCTTCTTTCCATCCTCTCCCTCCCTATCCACCCACATGTATACTCTTTTAGTAACATGCGTGTCATCCCTCCTATTTACATTGTCATACTAAGACAAACGATTTTCTATCAACTTTTCAGTCACTGGCGCCACTTTCAAACTTTCTCTAATATATTCATTTCTCACTTTATCCATTCTCGTCACACCACACATTCATCACAACATTCTCATCTCCGCTACATGCAATCTTTTTTCATCCATCTATTTCACAGCCCAACATTCTGATACACAATCGCCATATGATTTTTAAAAACAAATACTGCGCAGCTAATTGTGCGAAGTTCAGAATGTTCAAGAAATTTCAACAATTACTGTAATATAGATACTTATAACATATTAGTATAGTCTCACGAAGAGGAGTACCTGTGCAGGAAAACGCATTCCTCTGTAGGTATACTATTTATATTGGAAGGCAGAATGTTTTTATTTTTGTAAAAATACCTAACGTTTTACGTTTTTGTTGGTAGTCTTAGATTTTTTCTTACAATTTATAGGAACTTAAAATTAACGGGGTTACAAAACGCTGTTACGATTGACATTCCTTAGTTAGTCACAGATTTTGTACTTTTTAATTATATTACAATACAAATAAAAACTCAAGAAACATTTTTCTGATTTTTTTTTTCATTCCAGTAAGATCGTTAATCGCATAGCTTGGTAAAAGTGTGTAAATGCTACTCACAAAAATGACACTACCCTTTCACAAACTCTATTGTGAAGCAAGACTTTGATCGTCTTGTAATGATTTTTAAAGAAAATATTCATAAATCGTTCAACTTCCAATGATAAGCGATAGATGGCGCTAGTAGTTACATGAACTTTAGACATTCGTTGTAGATATTAAGTAATAATTTATAATATTAGACTTTATGGATTTGTTTTGTATAAATATATCATAATTGTTAAAATGAAATATTTACTTGCAGTTAATTATTAGATAAACTCTAATGTATATTAGTTAGTCAATTGATGTTACGTACTCTTTACTTTGCTCTGATTGGTCGGTTAGTCGACCGAGTGTTTGTGAAAGTTTGTGGTAGGGAAACACTGAGTTTGTTACTGTCATTGTGGACAGAGTCAGTCTGCTTTGAGTCGTTGAACAGAAAACATGTCCGACTAATCTGTGTATTTGTAAATGATTGTTAATAGAACGATAAGTATGAAATTGTGTTGATCAAAGTGAATAAAATATTTATACAATTTATCCTGAAGTGTTTGATTTATCACAGTCTGGTAGTTAAACGAATTCAAAAAATAAAAATTCTAAATTTTATATTTCACATAATCCTACATGGTCACTTATAAAACGTCAGAATCTAATGCATCATTCCAATTGGTCGTTTCTTATGGAGAAGAACCGGAAAGAAACTCCATGTTACTCAGATTATGGCCACTAACATGTCTCCTTAAATATCTTTTCTTCCAGCAAGAATAGTAACATCTTCGAGAGGAGCCCAGTTGCTGATGTACCAGAACCACACGTTCTCAAGATCGAACAAGAACTCATACATCTGGACTTGTTCAAGTCGATTATCTAGGAAATGTCCAGCCAAAGTGACGTATAAAATGGACACACTGATTCCTCATGAACATGAACACAATCACCCTGCTCCGATATTAGAAATGAAATAAGTGTGTTCAAATGCAGGGTTATTCGTGAAACACTAACAACCTTGCAGGACTGTATTACTAACATCATTAAAAACAACTTTTGTTCTATAACTTTTTACAAAACATAATTATTTACTAAAAACAAACCTTCCAAATTTAATTTTTCTGTCTAACACATTTCAACTCTGTATTTTGCTGTATACCTCTGTATGACGCGACAAGCGCATCAAAACACCCCTGCTGCCCGATCCCGGTCTCTTCCGCTATTGTACTATCACTTACTTCGCATATAGACTTCGTAATATTTAGAACATTTAACTTAAATATGTTTTATTTTGGTATGAAAATCTGATGAACTAAAATATGATAAATTTAAATCATAGAACAAATAGTTGTTGTTTATTAGTTCAGAGAGGTTGCCAGTTTTTTTACAAATAACCCGGTACATACGGAAGCCGTACGCTGTAGGCTCTATGAGTTACGGTAAAGGTCGATTTGTGTAGATGTACCTGAGGCCCTACCATGAGCTCTTAACGCGATCCATTTAAGAGAGTAATATAGGGTGTATAGCTCCATCTCTCTTTCTCGCTCGTACGCTTGACATTTTGACATGTCAAGTTAAGGCCCGCATATCTTTGTCGTGGAAAATTTTTAATATACTATTCCATATGGAACTACTATTTCTTTCTTTAGTTCATATCTTTATAGGAGGGAGGCAAAATAAAAGATGGATTTGTGTGAGGAGTGATTATGAAAGAAAAGGGAGTTAGTTATGGCGTGACGGGTGACAGGAAAAAACATGTTGCGCCGACCCCGAGTGATATGTAACAAGGGCAGGACGATGATGATGAGTTCGTATTTTTGTAACCAAACAAAAAAATAATTGTACCAAAAAGATTTTGTTACTATTCAAATATAATGCTGTTGTGATAGCATTCTTAATTTATTTGAATCGGTTGTTAATAAAGAAATAAGATAAGTCGTATTCTCTTTTTTAATTCCTGGAAAAATATACTCCTAAGATATTATATTAGAATCAAAGATTTTATATACCCTGCGAATTAGAATATTACTGAGTCTGTGCAATTTATTTTTCATGGCTTAAAGCGGTCATCAAATAAAAACTAACCAACTTAGGTTTGGTTTTTGTGATTTCAACCTCTTTTTAGCAAACTGTCAGTGGCGTAGCGAGGCGTGGGTCAAGCGGACCCTCGCCCCCAGTCTCGCACCGAAAGGGGCCCCGCACAAGCTGTTTAAGAACGAGGCTCGCGTTTGACCACTATTTCATTTGATGGTAAACGACGATTTGGTCGAACACTGGGTTGCGATAGTCGCTCTCTCGTTTTCGAGTTCATGAAAAAAAGGTCTCGCTGATGCGCCGTGTCTAAATTCTATTCTAAATAAATCAGTCAGCAAGTATAAATTAGTCCATGCTGCGCCGTTACAAACTGTTGTTATTTTTTTTTCTTCCATTTAAAGTGAAAAACACCATCACTTATTGCCAGAATTAGTGTTCCAAAATCATAACCATGTTCTAAGTTAACGTCATTTTCAGGGTTCCACATAGAAAGGATCCAAGTTGGCAAACGAAAGCGAACGTTACTTATGATCCAGGATTTTACCTTTGCCCAGACTACGAGTGACCATAGATACTGGAACTGCAGTAGTAAGTATTCAGCCAAGTGCCCTGCGAAGCTACGGTTCAACGACTCCGGGCAGCTGATCTTTCACGAGTTGGTGCACAATCATGACGCGCCATCTTTTTTTAGGACTAAAGATGGAAGTTACGTGAAATTGTAGGGTAAAAATAATGTTTACTCCCTTTTTCATCTTTCTTACTTTTAACTCCTTCTTTTCTGTGGTAACTGACATGCTTGTGTGTAAACTGGTACAAATATATCGACAACATTTAAATGGCCGGGGTGTTGTGCCGAAATATTTGGATGCAAATATCGTTAGATAAACTTCTAAACTAGCTTCTGCTAGCGGCTTCGCCCGCGTAAAACACGGTTTCTCCAAACACAGTTTGGACCCCCGTTTCATCCCCTTGAGAGGATGAATTTCTGGAAATCCGTTCTTAGCGGATGTCTACATCTTATAAGGGACCTACCTGCCAAATTTTAAGTTTGTAGGTGTTATAGTTTCTGAAATTTCGTGATTAATTAGTGAGTGGTATTTCGTTATATAAGAAGATAAATATTTTAATTAGAAAAGATTTGAATTTTTGGTCTTTTGTAATGTAACTTTATTACTGAGTTACATAGGCTATATCTATATTTTCTATTTTGACGTGGATAAGTCGCTAGTAAAAGCTGGATATAAGAAAACTGTTATTCCATATATCTGGACAAAGTAGCATTTAAGCGTAGATATTATAATTATGTCTGACACTTCTTTGTTTGTTTCTATCTTTCTTTTCTGTGGCAGTATCATTAATTGTGCGCTGCAGTTTCGCAGATATTCAAAGTGGCGATAGATTGTCAACCATCGCCACTTTGGTTTAATGTCCGAATCACGCAAGACGATGCTAATTTTTCTCTTACATTATTTGTGTTTAGTGATACCACCATTAAAAAAAAAACATTATTTAAATCTGTTCATTTTATAATATGACGTAAATATTTTAATATGTGTTTTTTTAAGTACGTAATGTATTTCCTCGATTTCTTTTTAAATGTAAAAATGATATAGATATATTTTTTGTAAGTGTCTTACAATTTTTTTCAGAATGGACGAACTATTATTTTTTGTTTGTGTGTATTAATATGCAATACTGTAATCATCAATGTATTTACCTAAACTTAGAAAATCCAATGACTGTAGTAAGATCTAGTACGAGTGTAATAGCAAATTAGTGGGTAAGTTTATAATTTAACTTGCATAAAGATATAAAGAAGTATTTACAATAGTTTTAAGCATTAAAAGATATAAGGTACTATTCGCAAAAAACAGACGCATTTTTTGTGTTAGTTCCTACGATGTATGATCTATTAAGAATAAAATCTTGCCTGTTAGAACTGAAATCGTTTTTTTTGTTTAACTTTCCTTTTTCAAGTTAATATTTTGCAAATTATATACAAAAACATTTCTCATTTATTGGTCTTTCTATAAGTGAAAATCAATCGTAATCCATTGCGTTGGTTTTATAGGTGTTAGTAGATGAACATACAAACGCAAAAAGCGACTTTATTTTAAATAATTTACAGAATAACCTCTACCTACTTAACCCTTCGGAGCATTAGAAGAAGTGATGTTATGTGATGTGATGTATTTATACATAAATAATAATAAAAAAAGTATTTTTTTGAACAGTAATCCTTTTCTCTTTCAGATTTACATTACGAGATCGTTCATATGTCCAGCGGTAGACAAGTCATGGTCTTCCAAGGCCACACCTTCTCAAACAGCTGGAGGTCCAGGTGTTGGTACTGTTCCAAACGAAGGACGCTCAAATGTACTGCGAGTGTCTTCATTGACATGTACGGCAATATCAGTAAATATAATGTCGACCATAATCATTAGGGAGAAACGTGTGGACTCGCATCTGGCAGTGGCGTAACTCGGCGGTGCCAGCGTAGCCAGCGGGCCCCAGGCACAGAGCGTAGGCCCTGGGGGCGCAAAAATGATAGGTACCGTCCTATTTTTCAAGAAGCGCAGTTGCAGTTCGCACCGGGCGTATACAACATTATTTTTAGTATGAGAAACCTGAATATGAGTTTGTTCAGAATCAGTAACTATTGGATTCCAATAGTTTTTACACCATGTTATATTTTTTCACAAAAATATTTTAAAAGTTTACAAGAACCAAGGTTACCGATGTAGCTCGAAGAATCGCCAAACTTAAGTGGCAATGGGCAGGGCACATGCACGCAGAACAGATAGTCGATGGGGACGAAAGGTTCTGGAGTGGCGACCACGTACCGGAAGACGCAGCGTTGGACGGCCTCCGACAAGGTGGACCGATGACCTGGTCAGGGTCGCGGGAATCCGATGGATGCGTGATGCACAGGACCGGTCGTTGTGGCGACGCTTGGGGGAGGCCTATGTCCAACAGTGGACGCCTTTCGGCTGATATGATGATGATGATGAAGTTAGACACCACCGACACTAAGTACAACACAGGTCACGGCAGGTCATAGCGGTTATTAGTTGCCAGCAAAAAGCTAGGTGCAAGTGCAAAACAATCCCTCAATTGCCTGTATGGCCCGGTGACTATGTATTTTTGCTGACATAACAAGCTCATAACTTTGTGATTTTTCATGATACAGTTACGAATTCTTTTTAATAGATTCGTTGCTTACATAAAAATACTCGACACGTGTTTCGGGTTTTGCATAAATGTACTAAAATTAAATGTTGTATAAGACTAGTTACGGCACTGACATCCGGTACCTGAATTATTGTAAATTTTGGGCTGAGATGTTGACAGTCTAATAGTAATAACTTCAAAACTTTCAACTTCTTAATTCGAAAACTGTTCATATTGTCGTTACACACCAGGATTAACTTGGTATCCTAAAATAACATGAATACGTGATCATTGCGAGTCCGGCAGGCACCTACATAACAATGAGGTAATGTCTGCTTACTTCGGCCTAATAACAATAGCGACACAGGATAGTATGTATTGGTCAACGAGCTTGGGCCAAACTTAATTCTACCTCAGGGCCAAAGTAAGCCCACTTTGCGGTAGGTACCATCTAAGACACTTCCGCCTGACCACCGCTGAGTTCATTTTTGCTTGCACTCGACACGAAAACTCAAACGGCTGAATTTGGCGCCGTGCCACAGGATTCAAGCGATTTTTTTTAAGTGATCAGGCAGAAATGGCCACTATGGCACCTACATTTATAAATTTGAGTTTATACAAATATAATTGGCGCGAACTTTGATCACGAATTGGTGTTCTATGAGAATTTATTACGTTGATGTTATTAATATTTTAATTTCCTTAGTAAGTAGGTATAACATATCTGTATAGGCATCTATTTAAACGTCAGGTATGGTACTACTACAAGGTACACTTACGGTGCTACGTAATTTTAAATAATTAGTTATACACGTAAATAATTAATTAAATGTATTGCTCAATTAAAACAGAAGATAAAGTGTCATTACTCTTTATCCTTTATCCACCTGATTTCTTTAAATGCAGCATACATTTAAAGAAATCTCAAGTCTTAATTTCGTTTAATATATGTATTATTTAGGCCTAACTGAGTTTGCTTAAATAAAAAAGCAGTAAATCAGTCAAATAGCTTATGGCATTCAATGCACAAAAGTTTAATTGCTCACGTTGTCGTTTATTCGGGGTGGCGCCACTGGCACCTCAGTAAAAAGAAAGTTTTCAAAAGGTTCGCGTGAATCGAAACGCAACGCAATGACAGTGATGTCAGATTGACGGATGACGGATGTAATTAATAACAAATATAAACACTGGGATTGATAGTAAATTCCCAAATAGACCTTATTTTAGAAACTTTTGTGTTATATTCGTGAACATTCAAACCTGCTATAAGTGAGAACTAGATAAAAGTGCCAGTGAATATAACATAACCTAAAATTGTGCGCGGAGTTTCAAAAGTTTTTGAATTTAAAGTGTTTTTTAGTACTATTTCATCAAAATAATACTAGTTTTCTATATTTAATGTGTGCACCTATATTTCCTTTACTTAATACACCTCTTGTTTCTATGGAATATCGCTGTTTCAACATGTTTTGGTGAGTCCATTAGTTATAAATTTCTCTAGTATACTTTCTGTGTTTAATTACGATTTAAAAGGAATTCTTTAAATATATCAAGCTCTGTTAAATACTCATGTCTACGGACGACAAATTATTTCGTAAAATTCTGTGTTTTGTTCAGAAAATATCAAGTAGATCAGCAATGACCTACTTTTTTGTAACTGGTTGGTAACTTATTTGTTTTTGTAAAGGTTTTTTTTTTATTTAAAATACTTAAATGAAAATTGAAATATAAATAAGATTCAAATGATTTGTTGTGTTGATTTGATAGACAAATAATATCTCTATTGTAAAATAAATATTAAGTGATGAAAGATGTTGTGTCTCTACTTATATACAAACATTATCATGTCTAACTAGGGAGCATCCTAAGCTATGCCTGTATAATTGTATACAATGTTCTATGGTGCGCACCAGATAAATTTTTCCATAGTTACATTAATTCATTAAACCCCAAGCGAAAGCCGGTATTCACTCTCATTGTCTTTCTATTGTGTATCTAATTATGGTATTCAAAAGGTTAAGGCCTACTTTCCACTGGCAAGTTTTTGTCATTACAACAGCACTTAGCCTGCTCACAGCTTACAAAACTATGATATTTAGTCACCGAAGCAGCAACAACACAACGGCATGACGTTGCTACTTGGTCTTAGGCCTTATTGACATTCTTAATTCAAAAAATGGAATAGTTTGTTTTGTAATCCTTAATAATTTGTAATTAAAAAAAAAGTTCATTATTTGTTTTTTGGTTACTTATCACACTAATATTATAAAGGCTATTTATATCTAAGCTAGTGTGGAGCTATTAGAAAAAAGTCATTGTACTTTATTGCAATTTTATCTGGCTTCTACCGTAAGATTAGGTGATGTTTAGATAAGTAACGATGTGTGTAATAAATATTGGTAACAGCAACTGTATGTGCCTTCTTAAATATGTAATATTCTTTAACACTTTTAATTAAATAATTATTACGTAGGGTATTAGAAAATTTTGTGAATATTTAATTTTTTTTTATAGAGATGTTTTTTTATAGAGATGTTTCAAAATAAATATTTTATAATGTTTTGTGCAAATATGATTGATGACCATAGATTTATAAATTTATTAAATACTTAATCAATATGCATGTTTTACTGTGTTGTTTAAATAAAATAAAGTATAAAATGGAGTTTCATTGTTTTATTTATTCCCTTTAGTTATTCTGTGTCTGCTCAAGCTAATGTAATTTTGCGTTAATTTATAATTTAGTCATAAAAATAAACATGTTTTATATTACAGTACTTCAAAACTTTTCTACAAATTATGTGACACCAATGAAAGCCGAATTCAATGAAAAACTAAACAAACTCGTTGGACGGAAGAAAAGTAACAGTGTGTACCTTATTAACATGGCAAGGTACCAGGACTTCATAAGAGAGGTGAAAGAAATAAAAAACAAGTGGAAAAAAGACTTTGAAGATTACAAAATGTTGGCTAGCTATGATGTATTAGATGTTAACGGTAGAGAACGGATGATACAACCTCGGAACGAAGTAAATTCTAGTATTAAGTTCTATGTGCCTATAGAGGAATTATTTGGTGTTTTACACACTATACATTTACTATTCAAACATGCCAATAAAGATGTAATGGAAGCCGAAATAAAAACAAAGTTTTGTAATGTTTCCAAAGAAGTTATCAAAATATATTTAACCTGTTGTAAAACTTGTCAGGAGAAAAAATGACGTCCTGATTTTTTCTAATCGTAGTAAAAATCTATTTCTTTCTTTCTTTAGTGTTAAGGAATTTAAAATAAATTATATTTTGTATTTTATTGGGAAAATAGAGTTTTATTTTCCTTGCATTAAGACTGTTCTGATGATTCTACAGTTTTTATTAATATAGAAATATTGGATTGTTAAATTCAAGATTTAGTTGGTAATTTCAATCAATTCTATAAAAACTGGTTTATATCTCGAAGATGAAAGATCATCTTGCTTGATGAACTCTAATTAGGTAGTTGATTTCGACATAAAACTTAAGATGTCACACTTTAAAAAATATATTTTATGACTACGAAATTTGTATGTACTGAAAAGGTGCAATTCCACTACTGCATGGGTAGTGTACGTTGAGGCACAGAGGTTACGAATGTTAGGCGTCCGGTACACGGTCATGCAAGCGTCAATAAATTCCATCAATTATGAATGATGGCTTTCGTCAGTCAGTACTAAGCACACGTCAGTCATCGCATTAGGCAGTAGGTTTTTCGTCAATCAAAACATTGACTGTGGCAAAACTGACAGTAAAACCTACCGTGTAATGGACGCCTAACTTGCGTGAGTTCATTTATTTCCATAAATAGAGAAGTACAGATAAGCACTTTTACGTAGCATAGACGTCAGCAGCAACGGATTGGCGCCTTTATTGGTCACGTGACTATTTCGGTTCACAGATTCTAACCCATTGACTTATATTCTAGTACCTACATAGGTATACATAAATGGGGTGACTGGTAATTAGTGTTAAGATATCAGCTGTTCAGTACATTAGGCAAACATAAATGTACTGAACAGCTGATTTTTTTTCGCAATTTCAGGTTTGTTCCCGTAGTAAAAGTTGTTGGCTATCATGAGCACAATCACGTGTTTAAGTATCGTACATTAATTGCTAGTCACCCTATATATCGATGTTCTAACCGTAATCGCTTTTTAAAAAAATATCAGGAAGGTAGACCTACATTGTTGTTTATTTTTTGCTTGTTTTAAATTTTCTATATGTTTATTAATATAGAAACCCCTAAAGGAGTAAAAATTATCGAAACACAAACTGAAGAAGACGATTTTAAATCAAAGACTACTGCAAAAAGTAAAAAAAGAAAACCTACGGAATTGTGTCATTAGAGAGACGACGTGAAGAAGCTATGCATTTGCCTTCTTTTGAGGGTAGGCAAAGGAGATGTCGCCACTGCCATAATAAGACTACAGCTAACTGTAGTTCGTGCGATATTAGTCTGTGCTTGATGAAGAACAGAAATTGCTTCAAAGTTTTTCATCAAAAATGAATGTCTTTGAAATAGTTCTGAGGTACTCGAGGATCGACCGAGGAATTATTAAAACACAAACCTATTTGAAAACTTTGAATCTTTGTTTTTATTATGATTGTTTTTTTCGCAATAACTCGTTAACTGTTTTAGGTGAATATTCCAGCGTAGCCAGTAGTTTAGTACTCGTATAATATAGTTAGCTAAAAAAATATATATTTGCGGTAATGGCATGTATGTTTTGACACAATTATACTCATTAAAACCATTAACATAACTCTGTAACTTAGAGAAGAGCTAAAACATGTTGTCATTTTAATAAAAACTCAACGTTGTACCTTGTCTCTAAGTTAGAGTTATGATGATGATTTTTTTGTGTACCTACAGTTGTATAGATACTTACATGTCGTTACCGCAAATATAATTTTTGTTACCATACTATCCGATATTTAGCTGCAAATTTCAAAAAACTTTTGATTTTTTTTATTATTTCTCTGTGTTATGGCTTCTTGGTGTAGGTACCAAGAAGTCAGTCCAAGGAACTACCACACTTTTGTTTTGCTGCCGCCAAGCAGCGTTGCTGTGTTCTAATTTCAAGGATAAGGGTGCTGGCGTATTCACAAGCAAATATGCTATCTCAGTTTGGTTTCTCCTGTGCCAACGCATTTGCGATGCTACTGGTGTTGCAAATGTCGTTATTGGTCGTTACCGAATTGGAACCGTACTTACAAGGCATCGTCATCATCATTTCAGCCAAACGACGTCCACTATTGGACATAAATCTTCAAGAGTGTCGCCACAATGAACGGTCCTGTGCGTCTCGCATCCATCGGATTCCCGCAACCCTTACCAGGTCATCGGTCCACCTTGTAGAAAGTCTTCCAACGCTGCGTCTACGGTACACCTTGTTTGCTTGTTCACCATATACTGAATTGGTGAAATGGTATTTGATTGAGAGCAGTGATGGACCAAACTGTCTGATAGGTAAACTGCCGATAAAATATCCTCATACTACGTTTACTTTCCAGTAAAGTTTATGATCTCAAGAGGAGGGGACCGACTGATGAAGCTAGGAGACTTCACATTCACCAGGGTGCAGTACCAAGGAGACCATTGCTATTGGTCGTGTTACACCCATAACACGCACGGTTGTCCTGCCAAAGTATATACGGAACGAAATAAACTGATGTATGCGAAAAATCTTCACAATCATCCACCTACTGAATTTTTTGTTTGATATTTTCTTTAATTTAGGATCAGCATAATAACATTTACAGCGTTGCCATCTTTTTTGATCATCTGCGCCCCTATCATCACATAAAACCCGTTTTCGATCGCAGAGTCAGTCTAGATGGCAGCACTATAGTATGTCTTTCTCATTTTCTTAGTGTCATATTATGTGATTGATTTCTTGTCCATTTTTGTCTTAAAATAAAGTTTATTATATTTTTTATTAGACTAGATTGTATTGTGTAACGTGTGTATGACTGACTGCCACTGAATAAATGGCTCAATACAGACAAGGGGCTTTTCGCCCGGTACGTCAAATTTTCAGTCAGGCATTTGCCAAAGAGAACAAATCTCGCCATTGCTCTTCTTTTGTGTATTATTCTTGAGGCTCTGGACAGATTCTACTGGATTAAACAAGGTGCTCAAATATAATATAGTCTATAAGTAAGAGTCTATGTAAAGAACTGTCATATCTTATAGTTTTCTCAAGTATTTATTTGTCTTCGTCCATGAATGAAAGTTCGCTTTAGTTTCTTTAGTTATAGTATTTTTTTTTAACTTTTTACTAAAATAATCTTGTACTATAAGGTGCTAATTTGTGATAAAACTCGACTTTGTGATCTCTGCGTATTATTGTAAATTCTTGCCTATTTTTTCACTGGATGCTGTTGTACAAACGTGGTAGCATAATCGATGTATTTTCAGTATTAGTGCACTTGTGTTCCGTTGCTCTCTATTTTTGTATCAAAATATATTAAAAATGAATTACTTAAGCTTTGTGTTTTTTCAGTAATACAAATTTTGCAGCAATTTAAATATACCCTGAATAGATAAGGTTATAGCCTGTCCTCGATCGAACGCATCAAGGCTCTCCTTAAAAGTCCATATGTTAAACCTGATTGGTTTCCAGAACTCACAAACCTGCTTGCTACAATACACACCTAAACAAGAAAAATTGCCTAAACCAAAATGAAATAGCTAACTCTGCAAACAATTTTATACAATAAACGATGCTTGTTTAACTTTCATACTCCAAAACGTTACGTTTTCGCTTGGCTAATGCTATACCTAATATTTTTGTGAAATTACAGAAACAATCAGCAATGGCCATGAAGCAGCATACATGATCACATCTTTAAGAGGAAAACCTCTAATAGCATATCAAAATTATACTTACTGCCGGCATTCTCATCGGAACGGTGTGGTACGATGGACTTGCTCCACGCACTCCTATAGATGCTGCAAAGGTGTTCTGAAGACTCGGGGGAAACGCATCATTGAAGTTAAAGGAACTCATAATCACGACGCAGCTGAACTACTGATTAATCGATCTAAACCTTGCTTAGAATGGGCATGGCAGTAGAATAGAAATATTGGATTGAAAAGGCAGTCTTAAGTTTGTCCAAAATTTGCAGTCTAAACATATAGAATAAGATGTTGGGAATTTTGGAGTAGTACTATATTACTATGTTAGTGGAAACTATGTCGTTTTAGTTCTGCTAACTTATCCTTCCTTCTAGTCTACCTAGTAGTATAATCTATTTATGTTGTTTTAAAAATGGTGTTATTTTATAAGCGCATCACTAGAGAACGGCTGGACCGATTTCGCTAATTTAATTTAATTATTATCGTAACTGCATAGTTCTTAGAGAAATTGAAAAAACCCGATTTTTTTTTTTAAATTTAGTACCTTTTTCTATGGGATTTTTGATATTTAGACAGGACGTCTGTCGGGTCAGCAATAATAACATAAAGTTAAATTAGCCAAAAATCTTGAAATAACTTCTTATTTCTAGAATTTTAAAGAATTTATGTCACTACACTAGTCAAATTATAAGATAGTATTTGAGTCGGTAGTTTTAATACGTAAATTGTGCAATAACGGCTTTTCCTGTAAAAATAAAACATAGCCTATTCGTGTCTAGAAAATAGTGATTCATCAGTGCTACTGCAAAATAAGAGCGTATTTATACTGGGTTAAAAATGAAGTCATTAATAATAAAACAAGTTTATTATTTATTACTCAGTGTTTTCAAAGATTAAGTAATTATTTTAAAATTTAATCAGAATCATCAGTGATTTCAGTTTAATTTTTACTAATACTCGTAGATGAGGTATTCATTTTTAATATTGGTAAAAGTTGTGTTCGTACTATCTGAAGGACTTATAAACTGATAGCTGAAATATGTTTCCATTACGAGATTATGTCATCACTTGAAAACGCACCGATACAACATAAAATGTGGTAAGACTCGCCAAAAGCAAGCCACTCACGAAGTTTTAAGTATGTACTTACGTATTTATCGGGTGCGTCTCATATGATATATATATATAGTTATTTTGTATATTAGTTTCATTCTTAACTGGTGATGTTAACACAGCATTCTTATTTACTATGAGCTGGTCAAAGGACGTGGCTAAGCTGAGTGATTGACAATGAGTCAATATTTTCTATCTTGAATACGCTATAGTACTTTTCCAGGTGATATTTGGTTGAGAAGTTGGTGTATTATTCCTGTCACTGATTTTTGAATGTGGAAACTAGAACGTGTTGTAGCAATGCTATCGCACATTCCGAAAGCGCGAGAAAGCATCGCTACTAACACGCGTTAGTCGCATTTGCAAGCGCTATAGAAAAGATGCGAACGCGCTACAGCATCGCGACTGTATCGATGCGAACGCGCTACAGCATCGCGACTGTATCGATGCGAACGCGCTACAGCATCGCGACTGTATCGATGCGAACGCGCTACAGCATTGCTATAAAAAGTCGCCGTGGGCGAGGGGCCTTACTCTCGCATTTTATTTCTTCTAATCGTTGGTATCAGCTCATATGAAGGACAGGACCTGACAGCTTTGCCTGTACGGTTTAGTTTTACAGGTAAACCGGAGCGTGTATCTTGCATAACTGTGCAGGTTTCTATACAAGTTTACTAGACAGGTATAAATCTGTCAGGTACACCCTAGCATGTATGGCTATCTTTATGTTAGTCAATGTGCATTGCTGCGTTTCATTTTAAGCTCCTGTATTTTTTTATGGATAAAGTGTATATATCTATCTATTTATCTATCTAGGTGTAAGTAATTCATCAAACCTCGCTATACAGTGATTTGTCTAACAATAGCAATGTGTTTCAACAAAACTTCATTGAGCATGAACCTACAAGGGCGGATTTAATGCATTAGGCTAGGGTGGCGAACCTTTATGTGTGAATGCACCACTAAATATGATAAAATTATATGGCCGTGATAATAATATGCTGCCAAAGAATGGTTTTTGAATTTTATGATTTAATATTCCCAATGCTGGGACTAAGGCCTCTTCTCTAGGAGAGAGATTAGGCTTTAATCCACCGCGTGGTCTCAGTGCAACCCGCACTGAGACCGCGCGTTGCGGTTGCGGTGCGGTTGTCTTCGAATTTTTGGTTCTAGGACACGCCGGTTTCCTCACGATATTTACCTTCACCGTTTTGAGAGCAGTGTTGATGAAATAAATTACACAAAATAAATAATGCGCCTGGTATCGAACGTCTACAAACTTCCATATTCTTTCGTTTCGATGTTGAGATAAGTATTAGTTAATAAGAAAGTTAGTGTATTTTTTCGACTATTATATTTTATAATAGGTAGTTTAGTAACTAAAATTAAACGGCAGTACTTTATTTAATATGCATTTATTATAAATTTTGTCAGTATTTATGCACGTTTCTATGGGAATGTTCGTAGTCAAATACTTTTCATTGTTATTGTTGCTAAATAAGAGCGAAAAATCAACGACTGTGAACTTTCACTATGTCAATTTTCTAAGTCAGGAATGTAAACAATCTCATTACATTTTTGTTGTTTACATTTTTTTTTGTGAAATATTCTTTACATTAGGTTACATAAATATACAATTTTAGTGAGAATTGACAAGTATTTTTATTTCAACTGACAACTAGTTTCCTGCTAAATCTTTTTGTTGCAGAAGTTTTCGGGTAACTTGTATGTCATGTACCTTAAAATGGGGTGAATAGAGACTTAGGGGTAAATAGAGACAAAACTTTAAAGGGTATTTTCTCGATATTTGAATATTTTTTTCAGCATTTAACTATGTCAATTTTTTAATGAATTGTTATTCTAAAAAATCGATGCTTTGTTAGAGGCCGATATTATAGTATCAAAGTGAAAAACCAAACCAAAGTTTTGTCTCTATTCACCCCGTTTTACTTTAAGTATTAAATCATTTTGAGAGTTAGGTTTAACGAATTTATTACTCACCTTTCGAATACCGTCAATTAGAGACAATAGAAAGTCTAAAATACTTATATTTTTTTTATCCGATATAAAGTATTGCTTGACAGCTTGCTTGCTTGATGGTAAGCAGTGATGCAATCGTTGACGGTGAGGCTAGTTTACTATAAGCCTATTCACTCTAGCCTTGAAAACACCCAAATTGTAAGATGAGAAGACCGCAGCAGGCAAATTGTTCCAGTCGCATTGCACACTCTCAAAAATGCAACCTATATAACACTGAAAGGCTGGCTACTCTGCGCCTGTACTCAAGGCTTTGAAGATTGAACTTAATCAAATCTGGATCACCAATTAGCCTCTTCGCACGCCTTTCCATCGAGTCCAAAGCTGCTAGGTGGCATTTTGCAGCACCAGCCCATACATATAATATAATACAGCGATCGAGCAATCTTTAGTAAATTTTGTCATAAGTGTATTTCTTTAATTTTGTTTATACACTGCTGGCGATTTACTATCCTTAATATTATTTTGCAATTGCTCAGCCAGTGCCCCAACGGTGCCGTCAATCTTATACCTTTATATGAATTTTAATTAATTTTAGAGTTTCAAAATAATTGATTGAAGGTACATCTAATTATAATATTTTACAGTACATTATCAGCTGTCTAGAAACAATAGGAAGTTGTTGATTGTGGACGGTTACAAGTTTTCATTACATTACTCCAGAAACTGCAAAGAGAGGTGGCAGTGTACGAGAAGAAGCTATTTTGGTTGCAAAGCAGTCGTACATAAAGTAGAAGGATTTATAACTTATCAGAATACTTGCCATAATCATGAGCCATGATAATATTATTATTATTTCTAGAGAAACCTAATTTATATTTATTCCGTTCAAATACTAACTAATACCACTGGTATTTGTTTGAACTCATATTTAAAAGAAAAGAAAAACTAAGTTAAAAAATATAAAGTAGGTACAGTCAGTAAAAGTGCTTATTGTGTGTAATCGTAAAACCGTTAATTGAAAAAACAAAAATAGTAGGTAAATTCGGAAAAATAAAAACAGCTTTAGCTGTAATTACGATTATGTAAAAATATAAAAAAAAAAAACAAAATTTGATTAGCTCTGACTAATATATATGACTTCAAACAAATACCAGTCATCATCTTCATCATAATCTTCCTGCCCTAGTCCCGTTTTATTTGGGGTCGGCGCAACACGTTTTTTTCTTCCATAATAATCTATTGGAATAAATATAAATTTTGGGTTTATCTGTTTAAGAATGTGCACTATTTTAGTACGTAAATACATAATTTAAATAAATAAAAAAACTAGTTATAAATAATATCAATGTATTTTTTTCTCTCTTGTTAATATAACTGACCCAGAGCTGGGCAAAGGCCTCTCTAAAGTCCTTCCAGACATTCTAGATTCTTCCACGCCGTCTCGAACCAATCCTGTCCAGTGCTAAGCTAAATTAGCTTCACTTTTTTTTTTTGACGAACTGACATTTTACAATTCAGAAGTGTCTGTAATTAGTCTATTTGAAATAAACGTTTCTGATTTCTGATATAAATACACTAACTGCTGCCAGCGGCTTTGTCCACGTGAAAATAAAATGTTTTCTCAAGGGATCATACTCGTTTAGGTACTTACTAATTTTATTTATTTATTTCTATATTTTTATATACAAGGTGCAGTTTTTGATCTGCACAAAATTTCAGGAGATTGTAATAAAACAGCCTCGACGAAGCTCCGCCCACTTTGAAGCTCTTTTACCGATTTTCGTAAATGAGAATAAATTAAAAAATAAATACCGAGAATCACTAACATAATTTGCCTCCTGAATTTTTTTGCAGATTCTAAACTGCACCTTATATATAAAAATATAGGAATAAATATACTACATTTTTCTCTGTACTATATTTATTTAAACTTCATGTACAGTAGTGATACAAAGGCGGACTTAATGCAACAGGGCATTCTCTACCAGTCGACCAAACGTAGTTAGTCTATATATATATATACAGGGTGCAAGGGACAGCCCTCCACAAACAACTTTTTTTCGTTTCCTGAATAAAAATCTTGTGGAAGGTTGTTTAGTTTCGTCTACTGAGCAAGCCCTTAAAATTTGTGGAGGGCTGTCCCTTACACCTTGTATATATTAAGTCTGGTTTAAATTGTGTAAATTAAAATAATATGATAATTATGTAGCTTAATATTTAATTAATTAAACGAGCTTTTTTTAAAAAAAAAAAAGAAAAAACATACTAGCAAATCACATTTGAAGTCGTGAAATGTCAAATTTAATGACAAGTTTTCAACTACCTACAATTTCTCAATTCAAGAACTGGGTGTCTTACCAAATAAAACTAAATTAAATGCATTTTCAATTTCCAGTTCTCAACTGTTGTCTGGTCTGTGGCGATGTTCCATCGGGTGTACGCTACGGTGCTAGGGCCTGTGAATCATGTAGAGTCTTCTTTAAGAGAACCGTCCAGTCAAAGAGAGTCAATTCTTTCACTTGTTCGTGGCGTAATCAATGTGTGGTCAATGTGCAGACCAGGGTTTGGTGCAAACTGTGTAGATTAAATAAGTGTTTAAGTTCAGGCATGACAGTTGGTATGGTTCCCAAAGTGAAGGATCGATCGTAGAACTTTTGATTGGCCGCGCGACTAGTTTTTGCCTGGTGCAGACAATTTATATTCTTTTCAAAGTTCGATGTAAAATAATAAGTACCTAAAATTTCATCTCTACGATTTAATAAGACACCAAAAAAAATAGATAATGTCAATTGAAAAACAAAACACACACATAATGAATAAAGGACTATGGGCATTGCTGTTTTTGCTAAAATATATTTAAAAAAAATCTTGATAAACTTAAAAAGTGGCATTGGCCAGGGCACATTGCTCAATCGCAGAGTGATGAGTCGATGTGGTCGAAAGGTTCTGGCGTGACGACCGCTGCCTTAGAAGGTGGACCGATGACCTGGTGAGGGTTACAGGAATCGGTGAATGCGTGATGTACAGAACCGGTTGATATGTCGAGATTAGGAGGAGGCCATTATGATCAACATATTTGTCATTTTTTTCTAGATAAACACATCAGCGCATATAAAGAAATATCTATACACCTATATAAAAATGAACCCCTATTTCTCCTGGTCACGCTATGACTTAAGAAAGGCTGGACCAATTTCAATAATTATTTTTTGTTTTGATCACCAGAATAGGGAAGATTAACAAGCAAAATAAAAAAATATAAATAAAAAGTGAAAAATACCATCTTGTGTTTTATTTCATTAAATTGTTTTGCAACATTTAACTTTTACTTTAAAATAGACAATGCGCAAAAAAAATTGTTGAGTATATAATGTTCTTTTTTATCAGGACAAACTTCTACGGCTATGCTGTGTCCAGTTTGTGGCGACTTTGTTTCCGGCATACACTACGGAATCCATACTTGTGAATCGTGTAAGTCTTTCTTTAAGAGAGCTATCAGTTTCAACAAGTCTCTCACTTACCAATGTGAGACGCGGAATGGTAAATGTAACCTAACTCCTTACAAAAGATCCTGCAAGTTTTGCAGGTATTACAAATGTCTTAAAGTAGGTATGTTGCCAACCCTGGTGAGACTGAAGAAGGAGCGAGGTGGCAGAGCCTCAATATATAGGAAGAAACATTTATTTTAGAAAATATTGTTTAATAAATTAAACAAGCAAATAAAATTATAATAATAAAGAATACCAACTCATTTTCGTAAATCACTGCCATTAGTTTTAATTTATAATTAATTTAAAGTGATAATGAGAATGTTATGCTTTTGTCGAAAAGTCTAATAAAATAATAATGTAATGAAGAATTTAATGTAATAATCTTTATAATAATATAAAGTAAATAAGTAAGTAATATTGTTGTTGGTTTGTAAAACGATTATAAAAATGTGTAGGTATACATAATATAATTTACAAAATTTCTAAAGACTTATAAAAAGGAATGAAAGGGTCGGAAGTAAGCGTAGAACTCGTATTGTATTGTATTGTAAGTTCCGTGAGACTAAGAAAGTGCCAGTGTAACGCTAATTGTGAAAGTGCCTTGAGCCTAAAATACTGGATGGTGTTTTCACGTTTGTTTTATTACAATCTACTAAGATTCCAATTGTGCCGCACAGTAAAAATAAACTTATTAATAATCGTATTTAAATAGATATCACATTTATAATAAATTAATATCTCCAAAATAATAGAATTAGAAGATAATCGAATTGAATGAGCGCCTCGTCTCCTTATTGAGAACTCTTTTCAATAGCTCACAAATTGTGCATGGAAGATGCATACGTTTTTTAGTGTCATTATTTCATGGAATATGTCAACTTAATACTCTTCGACGTAAATGCGAAAAACTAACGATTGAAAACTTTGCCTACCGATAATTCTACACGCTTAAAATACTTTTTGTTGTTTGTTTATGACTGAGGAGTAATGCTCGTATTTTTAAGAAACGTTCAAAATCTTTTTTTTAATTGATATAAACTAGTGCTTGATTGCGATCCTACCTGATGGTAAGCAGTGATGCAATTCAATCTCGATTTCAATCAATGTTCAACTAAAATGTATCACGCGCAAAAACTGGTTAAGGGGCCGGTGACGGATGAATTTCCATACAAACGTAAAACCACGCTCATTTACAGTTGGAGCATATTTCCAACATATTATGATGATATTCGGTTATAGACAATATTTATCTAGGTTCCTACGTCTTCCTTTAAAAAAAAAACAAAAAGAAATTTAAGCGAATTGTATTTCGCACTTTTTTACAGCGTAAATGGCAGAACATGCCATTTGGCTTTTCCGGTTTTAAAAATAACAATATTTCTAATATTCTCGACGTAGGAACCTAGATAAATACTGTCTATAACCGAATATCATCATAATATGTTGGAAATAGGCTCCAACCGCAAATGAGCGTGGTATTACGTTTGTATGGAAATTCATACGTCGCCGGCCCCTTAACATTTAAAATTAGATGTATTTTTGACAGATATTATCATTTGGTATACTTATAAAAAAAAAATACGTTTTTAAAATACGAGAATTGACCTTTTGATCTCAGAAATGAAATCTGGTAATACGCAGCACTGATGAGGCCTAGAAGTAAAAATAAGTTAAAAAATATATTTTTAACCTAAATAGGTATATGCGGAAGATTGTTGACATCTTAGATACCTAAATATGAAATATTGTACGATAGTGAGTGAGTTGAGGACGGCTGGACCGATTACATTTTTTTAACGTTTAGAAAAAATTGACCAGAATGTTGAAAAATAGGAAAATTTTTCTAATAATGCTTTTTATGGCATATTTGGATCAATTACTTGGACAGAATGAGTCTAGAACTTGTATATGATTTATATTTATTGATAGAAATAATATATTATCACCAAACAATATATTATTTGTATCATAAATTTATGGCAGCATGCATTTTAAAGTTTTAGGGTGTGTTACTTATGACTATTGTTTTTATATTTTGACACTTTTTCTTAATTTGTGATTTTTATCAAAAAAAATAATTTACTGCTTGAATATTATTAAGTAAGAAAACTAGTTGTATTTTATTTACAGGTAATTTTATTAGCTCTATTGTCTATAATACCCCCGGTGTTCATAGAAGTAGGATTTGTATTTTTTATTTTTATTTTGGTGAATGTGTATTTTTACAATTATGTAATGTAATTTTTTCTCATTTAGCTAGCTAATTTAAAAAAATGGACTGTAGGTAGTATAAACGATAGTTTCGAAACTTAATACAGAGCTGCTAATTATATTGACTTTTAATTAAAAAGGTGTTCATAATTTTAGACTCCCGTCACAAAATAGATAGGTACAGAAGTCAATCTCATGTTCACTTAACTTTTTATACCTACGCTAGGCGATCGCACACACGTCAGCGCGATGCACCGAACTGTATGAGCGCGACCGGGCGATTGAGCCGAGATATCGTGCCCGTAAGCACTGTCTATGTGTGCGTTGCTCGAGCGTGCTTTGTATGTAGATTGTCTTCTGTACCTATCTATTTTGTGCTCTCGTTGGTACAAAAATTGTTCTTCAATTGTACGTTTATCTACATGTTTACAAGCATTGTATTATAATTATTATAATACCTAACAATAAATACATTGACAGCTCCAGAATTATGTTTAGATGTACTGATCGCGTTCAGTTTCTTTGAAATAATAATTAGTCCTTAATAACTGTATGTAAAAGAAATAGTTCTTTTTTATTGTGTTTTATTTATTTAGCTATATTTTGTAAAGATATTAATATTGTAAAAATGTTGTATTAGGTATTTTAATTAAATGATCTGTTATACAGTATGATTATTATTTACTTTCATGTTTATGGGTACCTATAAGATATACAAAACGCCGAGAAGATGGGTGTTGGGCCAACACACGTTTGGTCGAAGGATCCTGCCTCCTTCGATTCCCACCCGTTGCCCTGATTCTGGTCCGGGCGACTGCTAGTGATAGTTAATGTAGGACTGTTTTATATATCCTAATCGCTCGGAGAACTCTAGTACCACGATAGCGCTACACGTAAATTCATTTGGTTAGATAGGCAAATTCTGATATATATCTGCGTCAGTGTTGACTGGAAACTTATTCCAACATAGATAGGAAATAGTTAGACATACAGGTGCGTTATTCCGGTTGTAGGTATGATCCTTTTGGGCTTTTCATGCGAGCGCAGCTGTTGGCAGCATCCAGTGCTTGAAGAAAAGGTCCGGAAAGTATGTATTATGTAAGGATTGTAGCAGATGACTTTCTTTACCCTTATTGGCAAAAGGTGTAAGTTTATATGTTTGCTCAGTTATACCTACCCAACGGTCAGTAATGTCACCATAATAGGATGGTTAACCCATTTAATGCTGAAATTGGCTACACGGCTAAAGTCGGTTGCCACCATATATTTGTCTATTTACGGATATATCTGTGTATGACATCAGCGGAAAAAAGACTTCACTTGGGTATCTTTGATACTTACCTATAATGACGTAGCTTCATCATCCTCGATACTTACCCGCTCCGCACACTTCCTCGTCTCGAATAGCGGTCCAACGTACCCGTAACTGGTACCCTGTATACAAACCATATACGGATATATACGTAGTCGGCTTTCAATGTGTTTGATAGGCCTACTTAGTTATTAAAAAGGTATTTTTCATGTGATAATGACAAAATCTGTAATATCCGTTTTCATTAATATCGCAATACTCAAAAATTACGCAAAATATTTAGTATCTAGGTTTAGGTATCGCTCAGTGGTGGTGAAAACAGAAATTACAGTATGTCCAACACTTGTTTTCTGAATTGAGAATTTGAAATCAAGCAATATCAAACACTAATGACAAGTTCTCAATTCAAAAAATCGGGTGTAATGTTAAATAAAACAAAACAATTAATAATACATTTTGAATTTCCAGTTTACCACTTTTGTCCGGTCTGTGGCGATGTTACATCCGGTCTACACTACGGTGCCAGGACCTGTGAGTCTTGCAAGCTCTTCTTCAAGAGAACTATCCAGCTACAGAGGGAGAATTCTTACATCTGTTCAGGACGTAACCAATGTGTGGTCAATGTGCAGACCAGGGCTTGGTGCAAACTGTGTAGATTTAATAAGTGTTTAAGTTCAGGCATGAAAGTTGGTATGGTTCACAAAATAAAGAATCGTTTTCCACCCTTGTATAACATCTGATTGGCCACGGTCAATTTCTGTCTGGCGTAGATAATTATTCTTTTTAAAGTTCGATGTAAAATAATAGGTACCTACAATTTCATCATGAAGATTTAGGTAGGCATAATCTACTCGACCAATGAAAGTAGACATGGACGTTGTAAAAAAAAAAATACACATAATGAATAAAGGACTGTGGGCATTGGAGTTTTTGTTAAAATATGTACAATAAAAAAAAGGCGCAGACATTTAAAAAAAAAACATAAATGGCAGTGGAAATTTTTATTGCTCACAAAACAGATGGTGGAAAAAAATGCTTTACTCAACTTAATTACAAAATTAAAACAATTTATAATAAATGATAATTATTGTCTCTACAATTAGTACAAGAGGAAAAACTCATTGACTGACATATCAAAAATCCCCACTAGGTTAATTGATTGATTTTTGATGTTTTCTTTTTCCAGACATCTCCACTAGTTAAACAATATCAACCTAGTGGGTATTTTTGGAAAAAAAAGTTATTTTTGTCTTTGGGGACTTCTAGAATAAACCGGTCGAAAGGTTAGAAGGCTTGATCTGGTGATGGTCGCAGGAATCGGTGAATGTGTGATATACAGAATCGATCGATATTGCGAGATTTGGGGGAGGCCTATGACGACCATATTTGTGTTTTTTTTTCCATATTATACACGTCATCGCATATAAAAATTAAAAAAAAATATGTTTAGAACTTTTCGATGTATTGTGTAGTTTTCCTGAGGGTTTTATAATGTTAGGTACCTATATATTTTCGTCGAAATTGAGTTTATCGTGACGTAGGCAGCGACTGGAAATATAGCAATTTAAGATCAATGAAGAAACAAATATTAAGTACTCCTAACGTACATGATGTTTTTATAAAGGTTTTTATACTTTTGTAGTAAAATATTTGTAAGTAATAATAATTGTAACGCGAATAATATTATACCGACTAATTACTCAGTAATACTAAGTAGAAAGAATAGAAAAAGCTGAAGAAAATTTCTCGGTATTGAAGTGCAATGATTGAAATAGGTATAATTGTTATATTGCTGATTATATTTAGCTTATGTACTAAGTAAATATTTTTAATATTTCTGCCGTTGTGTTTGAATCATGGCAATGTTAAGTTTAAGAATACTTTTATGACATTTGTGAAATTATGATGATTATTAAAAAAAACATGCAGAAAATTGTTCTGATTGGTGGGATATTTTAGGGCGCGTAGCTACTGTTATGATATCTGTTTCACTAGTTTAAACAAATCTTTTGATTTTAGTCCTCGTTAAAGTTAATATCTACTAAAAATTTGGCCGTGCGCCGGCCAAATTTGTTGATGCTGAATATAATTATTCGTTTTAATTATACCCACAGAATAATAATAAATAAATACTTATTGTATCCTTTTTTTTTTTAAATTGTATTATAATATCTAATTATGTGTAATTTGGTGACAGCTCTTATTAAGGCGTAAACGCAACTAATTCAGTGCAATCTATTTCATAGTTCTTTTTTTATTAAAAAAAGACAAGTGTACATATTTATTGTAATATTTAGATTTATTAAATTTTTTACACCTGACAGTAATTATTTTATTTAGGTAAAATAGGATAAGTAAAATTTTGAAATACCAATTTCAGTACAATAAGGAAGATAATAATATTTTTTTTATTTATAAAAGAAAGAAGAGTAAAGACTCACCTAAACAATTAATGTGTGAACGTGCAATTAATATATTGCCTGGAAAATATATGCAAGAATGTTCGAAATCGAAATATGAACCTATACATATAAAAAGTAGGTATATTATTATGCTTTCATCATCATCATCATCATCATATCAGCCGAAAGACGTCCACTGTTGGCCATAGGCCTCCCCCAAGCGTCGCCACAACGACCGGTCCTGTGCGTCACGCATCCATCGGATTCCCGCGACCCTGACCAGGTTATCCTTGGACCACCTTGTGGGAAGCCTTCTAAGGCTGCGTCTTCCGGTACGCTGCTTTCCTAGTCCACAATTATTCCTTAAACCGATTTCATTTATTGTTTTCAGAAGGAATCACTCCACGTTACAGCTGGTCGAGGCAAGGCAACGCCATCATTATTCTAGGAGAGCATAGATTTAAGAAGCGCTCAAAGCATATAAACCAGAAACATGAAACGCATTGGGTATGCAACAAATGTGACAAAGGATGCAAGGCGAAATTGACAACCCTTAAAGACGCCATCATCAAAATGTACAATATACATGACCACAGAGGCTTAAGAAAAGCCAAATGATATTTAGCTTTGTTTTTTATTTTTAAGACGCCTTAGAAAATATTTTTACTATGTTAAAAGAATCGAGTTCACTCTAAAATTGTCTACTAGGCAAAATTTCGTGTAACTTATATGTCCAGATTTTGGAACACAAATGATCGCAAATGTATCATGCGCACGTACTATAGCGGTCATTTCTGCCGAGCTGAAGAGTCGACAATTTTGTTCCAGAAACTAGGCGTACTATTTAGTTTAGCAAATTCTTCTCCATATTTATTTTTTCATAAGTGCCTTAAAATAAATATAGGACCACAAGCTTCTGAGAAGCTCAAAATTACGTTGATATTGTTCTTAGCTTTAGTTACAATAATTATTATTTTAAGTTATTTATACCTCCTTCAAATGTCGCCACAATGAACGGATCCTGTGCGTCTAACATCCATCGGATTCCCGTGACCCTCATCAGGTCAACGGTCCACCTTGTGGGTGGCCTGTGTAAAACAGTACTTGACGACATCTGGTTAGACAGCAATGTCGGGAAATGGTCAGGCAGATTGACGAATGTATGTCGAAAATACTTCAGCTAAGTGATACAAACCTTTTGATCGCCACAGTCATGTATATGTTACCAATTAAACTCGATATTAGGGTGAGCTAGTTTCGCCTAGGAGCCGACGCGCGTAGCCCTATTTCGCGGGGCTTCTATTTCTGGTTGGTTATTAAAAAAAACAAGAAAGCTAAGGTAGGAGCTCCGGTCTGTTCCGCTCCTACCTTAGCCTTCTAACCTAACCTGTCCGTTTTGGTTGTGCGAAATACAAATCGCTTAAATTTCTTTTTTTTTTTTTTGAAGAAAGACGTAGGAACCTAGATAAATATTGTCTATAACCGAATTTCATCATAATATGTTGGAAATATGCTCCAACTGCAAATGAGCGTGGTATTACGTTTGTATGGAAATTCATCCGTCGCCGGCCCCTTAAAGGATGAAATCGGCGAGTTGCCCGATGCGGGGGCACGCTTTAGTTTTTTGACTCTGACGGTGAAAAGGTTAAGGCTGTGTTCTATGACCATTGAGCATAATCTCGAATACAGATTTGTATAGTACTATCAATCTGTTAAAATTAGACTCGAGATTAAATAGTGAGCACAACTCGCTACGAGTCTGGCTTATGTAATGTGCATGCGTGAATTATAATATATGTCGTGGCCAAATCTTAGAATTGATTACTTCATGATATGGCTAACCACGTGTGGCTATATCATTAATTTAGGATTTCTGTGCATCAAAAACCTTATTAATGGACTTTTTACAATTATTAAGAGACTTGGGGCACCCTGACTTTGACAGGTTAGATTAAAAGGGGATGGCGGGGTCTAGTGAACGAGCGAAGCGAGCGAACACCGACCACTCCGTCTCTTTAGAGCATATTTTAGTGCACAAATAGTATTTTTGATGGAACAAAAGTATATTTTGTAGTAGAAAACGGGAATACTTTGAATAACAGTGGACTCTACCGATCCAACTATTTTACGATATGACCAGCCATGTTTGACCATATCATGAAATAATCTTGCCTTAAGCTGAAATAGCACTATTTCATGAAATGGCCGGTCACATCATGAAGTGACGAGTTCTATGATCTGGCCACGAGTAAGTACCTTTTTTTTATACGATATAATTAAGTAGGTAGTCCATAAGTAAATAAATAAAAAGGGTTTTGAAATCAAAGACATTTTACATTCTCAGTTTATTGTTGAATTATCAGTTTCTTGTAAAGTAGCTTTTAGTATAATGACCAAATATAAAGTTAGAAAATCATTATTAACATTTTAATATTAAGAACTGTTGAACATTTTATTTTTGTAGGTTTAGTTTTGAATTGTTTTTATTACATTTTAATAGTAGGTTCATAAATAATTGTTGTGCTAACCATATTTAATATAAACATTATAAAAAAAATCGAGCACTTTATTCTATACATAATTTGTTGCTAAATTATAGGTCTTTCCAATCGATCTCCAATTTCGTAATAGATTATAATTATAATACTAGCTGTGCCCGCGACTTCGTTCGCGTGGATTACAGGATTTTGAATTTATTTTTTCTAAAATAAAAGTAGCCTAAGTAAATCCTTATTACATCAGCTATCTGCCAAAAAAAGTCCCGTCAAAATCGCTATTTCAGAGATTAGCCGGAACAGACAGACAGACAAAAATTGCAAAAAATGTTATTTTGGTGTATGTACCTATTCATATGCATGTAGTAAAAAGCGGTTATTTCAATATTACAAACAGACACTCCAATTTTATTAAATGTTTAAACAAACCCTTTTTTACAGTCCGTTCAACCGATTTTGACTTTTATTATGTAAGCATAAGGATGACATTAAAAGCAAAAAAGTTGTTACAATAAGTACCAACTATTTACTGCAGCCGCCATTTAACATGCCACCCACAGAACATATGAAAGAGGTTAGATTGGCCTTGTGGGCGGGGCAGGCGTGCCACAAATTAGGACAATGCTCATAGTTCAACTACCAATAGCAAACTTGCGATCTCAGTGTGCGTGGTCTGTTAGTTGCGTAATGCGCGTTCGTATTGGTTTAATGCCTGTAGTGGAGTTAAAGGGTGTGAGACAAGCGGCGGCACTCATAGTAGTACAAATCGGAAATTATTTCCTTTCTAACCTTTTTATCTTTTCTGTGATGCCACCAACGCAGAAGTCAAAATCGGTTGATCGGACAGAAAAAAAAAATTGTTGAAATGAATAATATTATTTAAAATGGAGTATAGTTAGCACCAAGCTAGTCTTGCTTCAAATAACAAAATTAGGATATTTTGCTGAATAAACCACTTTTTATGAATAACATTATTTAAATCGTGTACTTTTACCTTAAGAAAACATTTATTTTTTAACTTTTTTCTGAATTGAGAAAATGTCGTTAAGAAACTTTCACATTTACTATCTGACAAGTTCAGCTAAAGAAGCAATTTAAAAGATCTCAACTTCAAATTCTCCATTCAGAAATTAGGAGTAAGCTTGATATTAGTCAATTCATTTAGGTATTGACGATAAAAAGAATAAAAAAATATTAAATTAATTTACACCTAATATATATAGTACACCTCTACCAGTTTTCCAAAATTCGAACAGTCCAATGGGTTCCAATTTTATTGAAATACATTTTTATTTTTAGACAATAAAAAATTATTAAATTAATTTACACCTAATATATAAAGTACACCTTTACCAGTTTTTCAAAATTCGAACAGTCCAATAAGTTACAATTTTAGTGAAATACATTTTTATTTTTACTTGAGTACATTCCTGATTGTTACCTGTTGTAATCACACTTCACACTTATATATTATAAAGGCGTTTGTATGTGCGTGTGTGTTTGTTACTTCTTCATGCTCAAATGGCTCAACAAATTTACATGAAATTTGGCACACAGATAGATGTTCTGTGTGCCAAATGTGACTCACGCGGACGCAGCCGCTTGTTGAAGCAATTTAACAAATAAAACTCAGTAAAAGTTAAACTATATTGTTTATACATTAATACTTGTATTTATGTTCTAATATAGATACCTATTGATGACAATTCTGTTTTGATACTGGTTTAATTACTTATGTAAACAGTAATGTAAATTAATTGATATATGTGTACGAATTAAACTAAAGTAGTCATCGTATTTGTTATGTTCGTAAGAAAATAAATAACAAGGTAGGAGGAGGTGATATTAAATACACAACTCAAAATAAATTTATTTATTTATCAATTGCTAACTTACATAACTTACGATTTATATATTTATAAAGTGCAACTTAGAAATAGTCGCAAAAAGTTTCTCTCGACTGTACCAAATTAATATCTACTGAATATTAAATTTTTTATTTTTCAAATAAAAGCAATACGTCGGTAATAAAATTATTAAATTATTTTTCCTTTTTTTTTTCTTTGGGAAAATCATCTAGTGACGTCACCCGCTTTTGTGCGGAGCAGGAGATAGTGTCAGACTTATACTGACTAAAAACCCTATTCCTTCGTTGCCTTTCATACCGGGACCGAATCTTCCTTTCAGAAACAGATCCTTGGCACCAGTGGGCTTCGACCCTGCTGGGTCCCTACGGTTTGCTGACAACTCCTTCAGACGCGCTTGGTACATTACGCGCGTCTTGGGATCGGTCCGGACGGTTACCGGACGGTCGGACGGCGAGCTACCCATTGTTCACCGTCCACAAGCCCGTGCCTACTGTGGCCGGGAATCAGAATCAGAATCCTCCTTTTATTTTCACAATTTATCTATGTTTTGTTTCAAAAACTGTTTACAGGTCTAACTTATTCTAAAATTACGTTCAAAACGTATTGTATATAACTATAATCTTATTGTATAGAGTAAAGTTTATTTCTTTGGAAATCTTTTTCTGAGTGACAATATTCATGAACATGAACAAGTTTTAATATGGAATGAATTCTAAAATATGAAAATATATTGTTACTAAATTACATTGTTGGATTAATATGACAAAATGTAGAGATTACAGGTACATTCCTCCAAACCGTTATATAAAAAAAAACACAAAAGTTGTCTTTATAATAAGCATATAATAATTTAAAAAAAAAACAAAAATACACCGTCGTTAAGCGTGCAAAACCGCGGAAGAGCAGTTTGTAGGAACCGCGTAACAGCAAAAGTCGCAACTTTGACATATCGCGTCAGCAGATCCTGAGTTTTGAATTAGCCAATAGGAAGCCATAGGGAGCCGATTTTCGAGATGATGATTAATCTTACTTAGAAAATGCAGATATTAACAGTGTCGGGTTAACTCTGAAAGAATTATGTGAAAAGCGAAAAATATTGTTGCAAAAAAAAAGACAAATATTAAATAAACATAATAATCTTAATCTACCTGCATTGCCTGCATTTTACACGCCTTTATCAGGAGAACTAGAACAAGAACGCCAATTTGATAATCTAACGTCCGAGTTTGCTATACTTTGATAGTTTTCGATCCAACACAAAATAAAGATGATACAGTTATTCCTATTGAAATAAATATAAATATAATAGACTCTATTATATTTATATTTATAGAGCATCGTAATAATGACTCTGATTTTTCATCAGATGATGCAGTTGCTGATCCTTCTTATGTCGCCCTTTCGGACATAGAAAATTTGGGGCCATTACCGCCAGAAAATATGGAGTGGTTTCCAGAAAGAAAAATAGAAGAAAAGTCGAAGCAATCTATTAAAGGAAAGCAAAAAAGAAATCCAGACGGTTGGAAAAGAATGAAAAATATGAGACAGAGAATGACAGGAGAGGAGTATATTGGATTTAAAAAAGATGGGGCCAAATATGTTCAAAATGATATAAAACCAGCAAGAGTAATGGGTCCTATTTGTATGTCTAGGCGATGTTTTACTGGCAAAGCTATGTATTGTTCAAAATTAACAGAAGAAATTCGATCAGAAATTTTTAAAACCTATTGGAAAATGAGTTGGCAAGAAAAGAAAATATTTATATCATCAATGGTAGATAAGAAACCTACGAAAAGGACAACGAAGAGCTCAAATTCAAGACGAAGTTATACCAAAATTTACTGTTTAAAAGTTAATGATAAAAAAGAAAGAGTTTGTTTGAAAACATTTTTAGAAACGTTAGGAATAAAACAGTGGACTGTACGTTATTGGCTAGGGGAGAAGACTTATAACATTAAGTAAGAAGACGTCCAAGTTAAAGAATCCAAAAGATTTGGTTAAGAAATTTTTAACTGCGCTGCTAAAACTACCATCGCATTACTGCAGATAATCTACTTCTAAGCTGTATTTAGTCACAAAACGCCACTATCACAAAGGAAGACAGGAGTAGGTATATCATGTCCTTACGAAGTTGTTACTCCTGATTTCACATTTTTTAAAACCACAGTGTTAAAGATACCCATGATTCAATAAAACCTGGTCGTGGTAATCACTGTGTTGTTGATATAAGGGCACTGAGGTATAATCCAAATGGCACAATAGACTATAAGCTTAATTTTGCAGATGAGTTTATTCGTTTTCCTAGAAGGCCAAAGAAAGTATCATTTTTGATTGGCACGATGCCTGCACTATATACATCAAGGCAAATAATATCAAAAATAAAATACGAGCATTTAGCGGAGCTTAAGAATGTTATATCAGGAGATTGTCGTAATTTTTATGACAATTTACCTTTTAAGTAATATTATCCTACTATAACAAAGATTTTCAATGCTGTGATTATTTTGATAATCAATATAAAAGCTGTCAAACTAATTCTTTTCGTTATGTTCGTCTGAATAATTATTGTTGAATGCCTTTATTACCAGATTTAAGATTATGGATAAAATAGAGTATTTATTATTCTTTAAGGTACAAATTTTTAGCATAGATATGAACGCTGTGAGTGTGAATGATTGAAAAAGAATGAGGACCTAAGACACTAAATTTTTTAGGGTTCCGTAGCTCAAAAAGAAAAAAAACGGAACCCGTATAGGATCACTTTTTGTCCGTCCGTCTGTTTGTCTGTCTGTCTGTCAAGACCCTTTATCTCAAGAACGCGTAGAGGTATCGAGTTGAAATTAAAACCATATACTCAGGTCTGCGGTCCTTTCAAGCTGTGGGAAAATCAAACTTCTAAGTTAACGAATAAAAAAGATACGGCCGTTTAAGTCGCAAAAAACGTATATTTTGATACTCTCAAAGATCGAAATTCATAGGGTACTTCTTTTGACCCAGAATCCTGAAATTCACAAACACACAAAGCAAGGTCTTATAGCACAAATATAGGGAAAAATCTGAAAACAGTAAATTTGTTGTTACATACGTCCCAAAAAAAAAATTAGCAATTCTGAAAAACCTTCGAGACTCCATTCGGGAATTGTAGTTTGTACGGAACCCTCAGTGCGCGAATCCGACTCGCACTTGCCCAGTTTTTTAAATATGGTAGGTAGTTTATGTCTAATAGTAGCCACACACGTTCCAGTATACTTGCGCCAGTCTAGACTTGTGCAAATACGTGTTATTCGAAAATGACCACAGACTGCGCAAATATCTTCCAACACACGTTACAGTATACTTGTGCAAGTCTAAATTTGCGCAAGTATACTAGAACGTGTGTGGCTACCATTACATGATTTTCTTGTTTGAATATTCATATTTTATATCACGTATAAGTTTATTAATAAGTGATAATCTTTTCTAAATAGACGTTTATATTTTAGAAGTTCTTATTTTCATAATAAATTCAATAAGCACTTTAACAAACTGTTTCTTTAAAAAATTGCGTACCTACCAAAAGTACACTACAATTTCCAGCACAATACCGCGTAAATGAGTTTACACGGAACCTAACCAAGCTATGGGTAAATTTACACTATTTTCCTTTAAAATAAGTTGCAGAGAAGTAGTAAACAAGTTCAATCGAAAAAATATTATTATATTTAGTTGGTCAAGATTGGTTAAGATTCTTTTTTCTTCTTCTTGTAAAATCGTGATAATACAGATACGCGGTATTTACAAATTGCTTTTACGCGGTCTTGCACACTTACCGACAACATAAGTACCTAGTTTTTATAATATATTTGGTCAAATAAATATTTTTTATAGTATTAATAACAAAGCAAAATAAACCTTAAAAACTTACACTTAAAAACTTTGAAAATCAAATAAATATCAAATCAGTTTTTAATTTTGCTCTCTGCGAGATGTGATGAGTCTTACAAACAATACCTAATACATACATATTTAAGGGGAAAGGTGTTTTTTTTATTAATAGGTTTGCGCTTGACCGCTATCTCACCTGATAGAAAGCGATGATTCGGTCGACGATGGAGCTCGCTTACTGAGAAATAACCTACTCGCTTTTTGAACACGAATGCTGGTAATATCATCCACAAAAGTGTCAGTGCCTTATTTTTTTTAACCCTGATTTCTGTCTATAGATCATAAATAACACATTATACAAATAATGTAGCGCCATAATTAGTTTATTAGCAAAAAACTGTTTTTGCGTGGAAAATCATCAAATAACGTCTCCCGCTATGGATGGAGAGGGAGGGAGTGTCAGACTTTTACTCAATAAAACCTACAGTTGCCCCAACAATATTACTGGCATATCTTTGAGGCGCTAAGAACACAACGCGCCTTCTAGTACATCACTCTTCATGCATATCATAAAACTATAAGTTGCGAAGAAATCGACATCCTATAAAGGTGCGTCCAGATCTGGCAAATGCGCCGCTCGCGAACCGCTTGTGAACTTGTGAACGCGCGTGCATTTCGCGCACAGCTCGTTCGTACGAAACCGCTGCGCCGCATGCGCTTCATTCGAACATGAAATGCACACGCGCAAGCGGCTCGCGAGCGGTGCACTAACCAGATCTGGACGCACCATTAGCGGTATAATTATTGTAAAATTGATAAACTTCGCCAGAATGTCACACGTCTTGAAGTTTTTGAATGAGATATCATCAAAAATCTTGTTTTTTTTTTTATCCTAGTATCAGAATATCAAGTTTGCTGATACATCACGCAAGTTTGCTCTTACAGCTTCAAGAGGGCACCCAAGTATCAGCAGCCCATCAGTCATCTATGGACCAGCCCCTAAATTTATACGCTATGGCAAACCCTGCCAAACTTTGCCGCCAATTGAAGTAAGATTGGACAAATTGGATCACAACCAAATCAGGACGGAATCCCGCGGCAGATGCATGATGCCGTCTTGCAAATTGCGGAGCATTATAAAATGTGCCAAATGTAACGTGCATTTATGTTCAAAAAAGTCTAAAGACTGCTATACCATATTTCATAACTCAGTCCAAATCTAACAAAAATGAGGCACTTTTTTGAGCATAAATGCTTAAACTATCGAAATCGATATAAGGACACGACGTTTTCTTTTTTTTTTATTTAATTAAAGGGCTTTGTCGCTTAGCGACCACATCGCCCAGTACAGAAAACACAAAAACTTACAATCTACCTTAAGGCTAACTCAAACAATTGTATAGCTTTATCGGACATTGCAGAAGAGAGGATTGTTTCACAAATGCCAATATCATAAGTTTTACAGGGTTCAAAAATATTAATCCTTGTATTTCCATTCCGGACACACTCCATCAAGATGTGGAAAACATCATCAACAAATTCGGAGACAAAACTTTCTTCATTAAATAGTTAAATTTATTAGATGGAATATATTCGGAACGAAGTTTTACAGCCATAGTTATAAAATTTCTATTGAGATTACAGTCAATTCATGGATCCCGGGTTATCTCTGGCTGGATAGTTCGGTTTTATATCCCCTTTTTTTCGACCTTTTGTTACAATATTCCTGCAGCCACAACGTTTTGAAAAGAAAAAAAACATAAAACTGGCTAAAATAAATTTATACATTTATAACATTAGTTTTTTTTAGATTTATCTTCCGTCTAGAATTTTAATTGCTGCAAAATTTCTCCGAAAATCTAATAAGAGTTGTCAGCTAAAACAAATGAATCAATTTTTGACATCAAGAGTAATCTGTCAAATGTTACCTTTTTAATGGATAAATGGGCAAAGGTACGATACTACATTCTACCATAACCACTGATACAGAATTTGTGTCAAGAAACCGTATCCCCGTCCCTCCGTCCGTATCCTTGTTTTTCGATACTTTATGCATTATAGGCGACATATTATATAGGGTGACTGGCAATTAGTGTACGATACTTAAACACGTGATTGTGCTCATGATAACAAAAAAAAATTACTATGGGAGCAAAGCCAAAATCGTGAAAAAAATACATTACTATTCAGTACATTAGGCAAACATAAATGTACTGAACAGCTGATTTTTTTTTCGCGATTTCAGGTTTGTTCCCATAGTAAAAGTTGTTGGCTATCATGAGCACAATCACGTGTTTAAGTATCGTACACTAATTACCAGTCACCCTATATAAATGTCGTGAATCCCTTACATTTTGACAATCTCTATACCTATTAAAAAGCCACTTTGTCTACGTCTGAGCCTTATAAGTTCTATTTGCCTGTGTTAAATGTAGTTTATTTTGTTAAGTTTCAATTCAACCCTTTAGGGTCAACTCACACCAAAAGAGCGTCGAAGCGCAGCGAAGCGGAGCGCAGTTTCAGTGTCATATGAATTTTTACTTTATTTTCATTTCTATAATACTTATTATCGCATGAGAAACTCGAACGAGTCGCGCGGATGCCCGCGGCGCCGCGGGAATTCCAGCGAATTCTATGAACGGTAAACGGGTCGCTGCCCTTCGCCGCTCTTTCGGTGTGAGTTGACCCTTATTCGCCTAAGTCGGATATATCGGACAAACACTTCGCCAGGGTCGCACATCCACGACCAATTTTTTCCATCTCGTCACTTCTGTTTGCCTTTTGTCACCTTTGGGAATTGAAGAGCTAAACGTGATAGAGTAGGTACCCAGTCGCAAAAACATGATCCTGGCGAATAGGACACTAAAATACTCGTCAGACCAATCCGACGCAACCGGTTAAAGTATTAAGGGGATTGGTTGTAAAAAATTAGCAGAGTTTACGTACAACAGTACATTTCATTAAACCCCAAGCAAACTGTCAATTAGCACTGTCATTGTCTTCCTATTGTGTCCCTAAGCCATAGCGCGCACTGGTGACTTTTGACAAAAAAGTCACCGTGCTTAAGCCAACATGCAGTGCGCGCACTTGGTGACGTGACAGTTACAAAAAGTGGGTACAAAAATTATTGTCACCGTGACAAAAGTCACCAGTGGCGCTGTCTAATTGACTGTATTCGAAAGGTCAATAATAATAATAAATTTGTTTATTTTTCCGCCACAAAGTATTACAGTTTTTTGCATATACAACATTTTAGTTGAATATAGGGGTGGTAAAGCGCGCTCGAGCAACGCACACATAGATACCGCTCACGGACACGATACGGAGCGTCTCGGCCCGCTCGTCGAACAGTTCCGGTTCAAACGCTCATTAGTGTGCGTCCACCGAGCGTAGGTATAAAAAGTGAAGTAGATGAGTTGATGAGATTGTCTTCTGTACCTATTTTGTGACTGGAACCTAAACTAGGGAACCCTGTATTTCAGGTTTCCAGGACATTGGCTATTTACAAATCAATGGTTATGACTGTTCCTAACGCTTACAATAGTGTTGTCATACGTGATGATGACCGCTCTGCAGCCCTTTCTCTGTTTGACACATCTCCATCTCCCACGCCGTAGCTTCATAGACAGGAGACTGTATTTGTACCCATCCAAGTGGATTTGCTGAGTTCCTGACTGTGTTACGATGACTAGAAATAGAAACAAAAATACATTAATAACTAGCTTGTGCCCGCGGCTGCCACACGTACATAAAATATAGCGTATGTTACTCAGGAATAAAGTAGCTTTCTATCGGTGATAGATTTTAGCAATCGGACCAGTCCCCCTAGCCAAGTTACAATCGAATTTCGTTCTCTAATCGGTAACGCCTCGGTGACAGCAATTGTAGAAAACGATAAGTTGGTAGCCATGTTGACGCGCCAGAGTCGGCCACTCGTTCTACAATGTAGCGTTTGTTTAACAAAGGATGTAGCGTTAAATATTGTAGAAACGATTTTGAACAATGTGAACTTGGCTACGAATTGTCTATTCGTTTGTTCTGACCACGCGACTTTACGTTGAGATGACGTCATTCCCATACGTTTCATCACTTTTCGACAGCGTTAACGATTGCAGAATAACAACTTGGCTAAGCGCACTTTTATAGATTACTTCCTACAAACAGAAAAACAAATACCTTTTTAAAATATTAGTGTAAGATCAAATTCAGATCTGTTTTTTTCAATTTAACATATGTCATTATTAGAATTGCTCTCGGGTTAGTTTAAGTCAAACTTAAGATATGGTTTTTTAACAGAATTTATTGAAAAATATAACAATTACAATTACCATATTTTTTAACAAATAGGCTTCAATGTAATTAATATAAAATACATGGATGTTTGAATCATTTGACAATTTTATTTTACTATTATTAATTTTAACACTTAATACAATTAATTATAACTCCAAACTGTTCAATAAGTTCACCGTGAAAAGGGCGCGCAATTCTCTGTTCGAATTTCAAACATGCTAGCGTGGGGACGATCATACGCGACGCCATTAGGGATGCGCTCAATCGTCGACTTTTTAGTCTAATATTAGGGCTATACATATTTCACCGAGAGTTCACCTGGTGTCCGTTTGGTTGCGCAACCTATTTGGTGGCGCGACCAGCTTGGCAGCAGACATTAGTAATTTGCACTGAAGTAACTATTCAATATATTATAGACATTCTTGTAGGAGGATGGCTATGATCATGTTTAAAACCAATAATGACATTTTCAACTGTAAACACAGTTGCGTTACAATTCTGAGATCTTTGTCTCGAACAGCGCCATCTCTTTTTTGCCAACAGTTTTCGGCCTTTGTTACATACGAGTATGTATTTATAGCCGTTCAGAATAAGGTTCTCTTTACCTTGCGATGACTTTAAGAATAGTGGTCCACCTGTAAAATAAACATTGTAATGTAAGAATGTGTTGTCTGTGTTCAAAGATAGTGAAATTTCAATTTTTTTTTTTTGTTTATTAGACACAGTCACTATACTCAAGCTAGGTAAGTAGCTAGGGTACTTAACTAAACGTAAACAATTTTGATATGTCTTTTTATTTAAAACAAATCGTATAAAAGACATACAACAATTATTTAAATTTAGTTAATTACCTAACATCGGTTTAGGTAAACCTGAACCTGAACATCACACATATAAACCAGGTACCTAATTGTAAACATTTTTAGATATTTTTTTTAGATAAAAGACATGTTAAGATTGTTTTTAATTTAGTTAACTACCCAAACAGATGGAAGGTACACTGTTTTGAATATCTATATCTTTTCTTCACAGGTTTCCTGTAAAATAAACTTGTAATGTGTGAATCTATCGTCTGTGTTCAAAAATAGTAAAATTTCAATATTTTTGGTTTGATTTTTAGTGACACAAATTGTATGTATTTATACACTGTTTTGAACATCTCTATCTTTTTTTAACAGTGCGCTTATGTCTTTCAGTCTGTTAATGACCATGCTTACTCAAATACCCTCATCAGTGAAAATCAATACGAAACCAAAGTTTTTATAATTGTTTACCCAAAGCTCGATAGATGGCGTGAGCGTCAAATTAAAAGTCGCTGTGGTTTCGTTATTGCAATTTGGTTAGACATGGTGCAATTGAAAAAATATGAAATTGAATTGCTGTAGAACAGTGTATGGCGGTTTTATTCCCCATCCCTACCTGTATATTCACATATAGACCAAAAAATAGTAGGTACCTACTGAGTTCTACCGCGCTACAGAAATTAAAAAGTCGAATTAAAATTAAATGGACTTTATTTGAACTTCATAAGCATTTACAATTTACATACATTTACATACAAGTTAACATTACAGTGAGATCTTAACAGTTATTCAATATTATACATTTAATCACTAGCCAAATATACTTTTAACGTACGTAGTCAGGATATATTAACATTTGGACCTGAATTTCCACAACCATTTATATCTACTTAATTTTGTACAGAATATATTTTTACATAATATACGAGTCTGTATCTCTAAGGCCAACTGTCCACCGACGCGTAGCTTCCTAGACGCGTATTCGTCATTATACGCTTTTTTTTTTTTTTTTTTTATACGCTTGGTGTACGACAAGACGCGACGTTGCCGCTTCGTCGACAGAGTTTTATAGTTTTGTATGTAATCTGTGAGCATGCGTACTCCAAGCGTATAATAACGAATACGCGTCCATGAAGCCATTCGTCCGTGGACAGTATGCCTAAGATGCCACAGTCATAATCTAATAGGATTTTATAGATCACCTCCAATAACCATATTTTTTTCCAGTTTCTAAATTGATTTATCAATAAAATTAACGGATAAGATTTCATTGCTATCTTCTAAAATTTTGTTTTAGGCACAATAAAGTATATTCTTTTTTGCCTTAATTATAAACAATCTTTGATACAGCCTAAAATATGCAACAAATTCCTTTGATTTCCATTTATCATCGGCTTACTGCAAGAACTCATTTACTTATAAAACCACTTTATCTAAAGCTTACTCAAGCCACTTTTAATGAAACTTACTTAAGCCACTTTTAAAGAAACTTACTTAAGCCACTTTTAGTTACTAAAAGTGGCTACAAAGCAACTAAAAGTGGCTTTATTCAAAGTTTTGTATTTGTCAATTAATGAGTTCTTACTGTAAACCGACGTTATTAAAAAAAAATAGAACAGGACACAAGAAGCGTTGGATCAATTGAACGGCTCGACAGTGTTAGTTACCACATTCTAAAAATGATCCAGTCATTCCAGAGTTTACAAGACAAGTAGCTTTAAAAAACCACCCTGTACTACATACCATAATAGGTTTTACTTCAGTGGTAACATTTTGACATTGAGCTTGGCTAGTACAGAGTCTCAATAAAGTAAAATGCCAGATTATACTGGTTTTGTTTCCACTGAGGTATGCCCAGTGTTATATCTATACAATATCCATTTTATACGTTTATGATAACAGTGATAAATGTCGTGAAACCTAATTTGTTCACGGTGATTTAATTTGTTGGCCAGTTTTTAAATTTCAAATTCATGAGGAATTTCATCCCCCGAAATACTGCCACCAAATTAATAATCACCTTGTAGTCTGTCATTACTTTTATGAAAGTGCTAGCAGCCGAGGCAGTTACTAACATGAGATTCAAGTTTAGACATTTTTACAAACTTCCTCAATTTATTCTTGTTTCCAACTACAAAATATGCCTTTAATCTATCAAAAATACTAATTGTTCACAACAATATATTCTTCTTGGTGGTTTAAAAAAAATAACCACGAAGGGGATGGCGGAGGCGGAAGGGGATAGCGGGGCGCAAGGGAGATGGCCGCCATCACCTATTAACCTAACCTGTCCGATTTGAGTTGCTCCAAGTCCCGTAAAAAGTGCACTAATAGTGTCGTGTATATTTAGCATTTTTAGTGAAGAATAACATTTTTGATGCAGTTACATATCTTATAAATAAAGGAATAGGTATTACAAATTAGAACACAAGCAATTAATTTCAGAAGTCATATTTGTAATTAACTGTAAGCAGCGGATTCTATTTTTAGTTGTCTATGGATAGAGGCTTAGGAATTCTATAAGTTGATGTTTTGATACATATTTTATTCTAAGGTAGAACTACACTGCGCACGTGTGCCACGTCTCTGGGCACGTCGGTCACCATATATTTTATATGGGAACTGGACTTGTCCAGCTACTCCAGATCCACGCCACGCGACGTCCTTCTACGTACAAATCAGGTCCATGTGTGCGTCGGTCTAATGTAGTTCTACCTTTAAACTGATATTCACATCATAGGAACATTTATTTATGAATAATATATTGAAGGAATAAATCAAAAATCTCAGATCGTAGACAAATGGAAGTTCATGAAATTAGTGTAACATATTTGTAATTATTGTTTGATGTATAAGTAAGTTTCTGAATTGAGAATACGAATTGAGAGTTGAAATTCTTGAGTTGACACTGAGAATCTTGATACGTTTACTTAAGGATATAATTTTTGTTTTTTTTTAAAAGTTTTTTCATTTGAATTCTTTATTCAGAAAACTCGACTTAGTACCATGTTTCTTATTTCCAAAATAAAATGGTCAATAAGAATGTTAATGTTATTTTAAAACGTTGTTTTTGCTAACCCAATAAATATGTGTTGAAATAAAAGTTTTATTTTTTATGGTATAAACAGAACCCATAGCATTTAAGGAAGTAGTAATAAGGCATGGATTTAAAATGTCCCCAACAAGTACTATAAAAAATGCTTGATTTCAGAAATATCTTCTGCTGATGAAAACAAGAAAGAAGGGAAGATTATCGATAAAAGGGGAACTACAAAAAAAGCAGAAAATGAGAAGAGAGAAAATACAGCACAAATACAGAATGAAGTAGAGAATGTAGGAGAAAACGGTAAACAGGGTGACAATGAGGAACAAGAGAATGTAGAACAGGAGGAAGACGACTCAAATCAGGAAGGTGAGAGTGAGGGGGAGGAAGAATCCCAAGAGGAGTCTGAGGATTCCAGAGAAACACCTTCTCCCCCTGTAAATAATGCAGCCCCATTTACATTAACCAATTATCTGGCTAATTTACGACCTGTTTATGACAGTCAGTATATGTCTTCATTACTCGTGACCAATGTATCTAATTTGGGGACGAGCTACAGACCTATTAACGATCCCCTAAAATACTTTGACTTAACGTCTCCGTTTGACGTAAAAAATGCACCTAATTACCAATTTGTAAACAGTCTTTCTGCTGTTCCTTTAACCGATAGACCTAATTATGGGACAGAAAATTTACTCCCTACTTTAACCGATCCCCAACCTAATCATGGAACAGTAAATCTTCTTCCTTTAGCTGATCGACTTAATTATGGAGCAGACAGACTTTCTTCTTCGTTAAGCGATCAACCTATTTCTGAAGCAGAAAATCGGCTTCCATCATCTTTAATAGATCCTCTTAATCATGGAGTAGTAAATCTACTTCCTTCTACTTTAACAGATCGACTTAATTATGGGGCAGATAATCAACTTCCTTCTTCATTAAGCGACCAACCTAATGAAGCAGAAAATCGGCTACGATCATCTTCAATAGATCAACCTAATCATGAAGTAAACAATCAAGTCCTTGCTTCTATAACCGATCGACCTAATTATGAAGTTGAAAATCAATTTTCACCTTCTTTAGCAGATCGACCTAATAATGTAGCAGAAAATCAACTTCCACCTTCTTTAGCAGATCGACCTAATAATGTAACAGAAAATCGGCTTCCGTCTTCTTTGATAGATCAACCTAATCATGGCGTAAACAATCAACTTCTTGCTTCTTTAACAGATCGACCTAGTGATGAAGCAGAAGATCGCCTTCCACCTTCGTTAAACGATCAACCTAATTATGTAGTAGAAAATCTACTTCGATCTTCTTTAACAGATCGACCTAATAATACAGTAGAAAATCAGCTTCCATCTTCGTTAATAGATCAATCTAATTACATACCAGAAAATGTTGACTTGTTAAGCAATCAAGTTACGCAAAGACCAGAAAATCCTGATCCCTCAAGCAATCGACCAACTTACACACTAGAAAATCCTGACCCCTCAAGTAATCGACCAACTTACAGACCAGAAAATTCTGACCCCTCAGGCAATCTTGGTAGATTGCCCAAAGGGTTGGTAACTTACAGACCAGAAAATCCGATCTCAGGCGGTCCACCAACTTTTAGACCAGAAAATCCTGACCCTTCAGGCAATCTACCAACTTACAGACCAGAAAATCCTGATCCCTCAAGCAGTCGATCCACTTACAGACCAGAAAATCTGATCTCAGGCGGTCTACCAACTTACAGACCAGAAAATCCAGACCCCTCAGGCAATCTATCAACTTACAGACTAGAAAATCCAGTCCCTTCAAGTAATTTGCCAACTTACAGGCCAGAAAGCTGTGATTCCTCAACCAGTCAGCCAATGTACAGACCAGAAAATCCAGTCCCCTTAGGAAATCCACCAACTTATAGACCAGAAAATCCAGTCCCCTCAGGCAATCTACAAACTTATGATCTCTCAGGCAATTTACCAACTTACAGACCAGTAAATCCGGTCCCCTCAGGCAATCTACAAGCTTACAGACCAGTAAATCCGGTCCTCTCAGGCAATCTACCTACTTGTAGACCCGAAAATCTTGATCCATCAAGCAATCGACCTAGTTACAGACCAGTAGTCGTTGACTCTAAAAGCAATAGTCCTGCTTCTAGACCGAAAACTGAAAGTCCTGATGTGGTTTTTGTCCCCTTGACTAATGAATCTTGTCACAGACCTGAGATTCGACCTTCTTTGTCTAATTATAGACCAGCAGACGAAAGTCATCTTGAAAACCCGAATATAGCACATGCTCCCTTAATCAATCGCCCTGCTTACCCACCTTTAAGCGAAAACCGAAATATGGGTTCTCTACCTTTAACAAACAGACCTGAGATTCGACCTTCTGTACCTAATTATAAATCAGTAGACGAAAGTAATTTTGAAAATCTGAATATAGCACATGTTCCCTTAATCAATCGCCCTGTTCACCCACCTCTAAGTGAAAACCGAAACATGGGTTCTCTCCCTTTGTTAAACAGACCTGAAATCCGACCGTCTGTACCTATAGATGTGTCACTTATTCCCTTACCCACCCGTCCTATTTGCCCACCTTTAAGTGAAAACCGAAATGTGGGTTCTCTCCCTTTAACAAACAGACCTCAAATTCGACCTGTATCTAATTACAAACCAGCAGATGAAAATCGTTTTGAAAATTCGAATGTGGCACCTATTCCCCTAACCAAACATCCTGTTTACCCACCTTTAAGTGAAAACCGAAATGTGGGTTCTCTCCCTTTAACAAATAGACCGGAAATTCGACCTTCTGCATCTATGAATGTGGCACGTATACCCTTAACCAACCGCCCAGTTTACCCACCTTTAAGTGAAAACCGAAATATGGGTTCTCGCCCTTTAACCAATCGACCTATTTACCCACCAATAATTGAAAACCGAACTTTAGCTCATGCCAATTCTGTCTATCGACCAATCATGCGACCCATAAACGATAGCCAGAATTTGGCCGTTGTCCCGTTAAGCAACCGACCTGCGAATGTTAATCCTACTTTACCAATTGTCCGCTTAACCAATCAAGCGACAAACGATGACCATTATTTGACGAGCGTTCGCTTAGCCAATCCATCGACAATTAATATACATGATATCACACAACAATATGTGAAAAGCAAGGGTTTCGAATATAAGTTCAGGTCTTTATGGAATAATGGAAATGTATTTTGGAAATGTGCTAAGAACGAACTATGTGAAGGACTACTGTGTACTAACAACAAAGGTCTAATTATAGATGAACAGCCACATACGTGCATTATAGTTGAACAGAGAAACGTAGAAAGATTAAAACAAAGATGGCTGCCATTTATGCAAGTGATGTCGATAATGTAAATTAATATATACAGGGATAAATTAAATTAACTAAGCTAAAATCCCCAAAATACATCTAATGACGACAACACAAAAGAAAACTTAACTTTAACTTTCAAATAAGTATCGTTTTCTAATAGAGGAGGTGAAAGCGTTTAATACCTCAGTATCAGATAATATAGTAATGAAAATCATATTTACGATAATGACATGTATGTATTTATGTCATGGCCAGATCGTTTTTAACGTTAAAGTTTGATGATATGTCAATCCTCGTTTGGCCTACTTTCTTTTATTATCATAAAAATCCTATATCAAAGATATGGCCAAACGAGGATGGACATATCATCGAATCTTAACGGTTGTCGAATGTTAATGATGTCCAGTTTTAGCTGGCAATATCATGAAGTGACCAATAATAATAATAATAATAAATTCTTTATTTGCGTAAAAACATGGTATAAAATGGTGTTACATAGAATTGCAATGGTACAAACATGTTTAGCTATTTTATGATATAGCATGCAAAATTTGAGAGTTTTATGAAGATATATACCTAGTTAGAAGCAAAAAATTGAGAGGCAATGAATCAACATTTTTTGTCCATAAATTCTTTTAAGTTGTAAAAACTACATTCATTTAACCACTTATGCAATTTAATTAATTAATAATACTAAGATCTGGCCACGACATTTACAAAACTCTACTCATTGAAACTATTATTATCATACCTCTAACTTAAAGACAAGGTAAATTTCAAGTTTTAATTAAAATTACTCAATTTCATTTTCTCTAAGTTAGAGAGTTATGTTGATAGTTTTATTGAGTATAATTGTGTATATATATGTCATTACCGCAAATATCATTTTTTTATCTGTGCTATCAGATACCGCAAATTAAAAAAAAAAAAACATTTTAATCGAGTATTACGACCTAACGACTTGAAATTGGAAGATACGTTTACTTTTGTCGTCAATATGGTTTGAGAAATTTTACCTTGTATTTTTGATAAATGTTTAAATCTTGATAATATTTCTAAGTGTTAGTAATGCAACTTGTGTGTGCTTTATTAAATTCCTATCCTCTAGATGTGTGTGTATGTGGACGATGGTTTTAAATTTACCAATTATCGCTTATATGTTACCCGTGGTGTATTCTTAATTATTGCTGTGAACAATCGTGTTAGTTTGTATGTTTGTAACTTATGAAATTATACACAAAACATAATTTCATATTTGTATTAATAAATTGACGACTACCGATATTGGTGTATTTTAAAAATAAATTATTATTATTATTTAATTAGATTTGAGTATATTGGACATTATGGGTAGATATATATTCTACTAATAATTTGTAAAATTATATGTAAGTATGTCAAATAAAAAGTTGATATATTATTGTATTAATATATGGACGTCTACCGATATTGGTGTATATTAATATAAATTATTTATTTAATTAGATACTTGTTTATGTTGGACATTATGGGTATATATTTTAGTATGATTTGTAAAATTATAAGTAAGTATGTCAAATAAAAAGTTGATATATTATTGTATTAATAAACTGACATCTACCGATATTAGTGTATATTAATATAAATTATTATTTATTTAAATAGATACTTGATTACATTGGACATTATGGGTATATGCTCTAATAATGATTTGTAAAATTATAAGTAGGTATGTCAAATAAGAAGTTGATGTATTCTTGTATTAATAGACGGACGTCTACTAATTTTGGTGTATATTAAAATAAATCATTTATTTAATTAAATACTTGATTATATTGGATATTATGGGTATATATTCTACTAATGATTTGTAAAATTATAAGTATGTCAAATAAGAAATTGAAATATTCGAAATATTTTTATTTATAAAATTATCATTAGGAAAATTGGCACTATACAGCTTTGAGTATTCCATCTTTCTATGATCTGAGCATATAGAAACTATATTTTAAATATTATGTAGCGTTTATATAAAAAAAAAACTTAAGTAATGAAAAATACACTCATTAAAATGTAAATAGACATTCATTATTAAATATTTAAGGAACATAACTGATAGTATTTTTACCTGTATTCAAATATAAGTCAAAATTTTGCTGTCAAAATGTTTGAATACGGGTTTTCATAGGAACAATTTAGCTAGGAGGATGTGTATGCTTATTCTGCTTGTCGACCATTGTGTGTCCGATGGTGACCACGATTGCGTGACAGTCCCGGGACCTGCTGTCTGCACACAACCACCTCACGCGAGACGAGCAGACGGAATGTCGAGTATATCTGTACCCGCGAATCTTCATGATTTTCGCGCCAATCTCTGATGTGTAGAAAATTGGGCGATCCGCTAAAACAAAAAAAATATAATTAAGTATTGACATAAAGCTTTAGGCCTGACTCATAAGTCTCTAAAATTTTCAATTTCTGTATACGAATTTATCTCATAGGTAAGTTATTCAGAGACTGTGAGTCTGACAGTAAGCAGGTATTTTTACTTCTAGTCTCATTAGATGATATTATTAATTAACCATCTTGATGTTTATTACGCCATTTTGTGTATTGGCAATATCAATGTGCAATTTATCTTAAATGTTTAGTCAGAACTACGTTCAAATAATATAGTCAGGACGTATAGTCATTATTTTGTAATGTAAGTACTGTAACCTACCACCGTTTAGAAATAAAAATCATGTAATTCAGTATATGCTTTTTATTTTAAATCCAAAAATTTTGAGAAGAACATAATTGTGTTGTTCGAAAGATACCGTTAAAAAGCTTATATATAATATTATTTAGATACATTTTAGTCCTTTAATAAGTGACACAATATAGAACTATGAGATCAATCTGATGAACAGGTAGGTACAAATTTTGAAGTTAATATTTTACACATTTTTCTTATTAAATTCTTGTATTTATTTTACACAATTTCTGTACATACTTAGAACTACTGGTAAAATTTTATTAACACATTTAAAAACTGAACTATATTTTTATACAATTAGTCTGGTCAGCAATGTCCGACCCATTTAGGCGATGCAATTTGATCAATTTTATCGATAAATTCACCTTCAAAATGCAAAATGCCTGCCTCTACTGTTTTGAAATTTTAATTTATTGGTAAATTATTAAACATAAATCTTACACGAAGTAAATGACAAGAAATTTGATACACTAGAAGCAATAATCTTAACTAATATTATAAATGTGAAAGTGTGGATGTTTGGATGTTTGTTACTTAATCACGCAAAAACGGCTGAACGGATTTGGATGAAATTTGGCATGCATATAGCCTTTGCCATGGAAAAGAACATAGGTTACTTTTTATCCCGGAAAAACATCTTATTCCTACGGGAAAACAAGTTTAGAGTGCGATAACCGAAGTACACGCGGACGAAGTCGCGGGCGGACAGCTAGTATAGAATAAAGAAGCTTTTGTCGGTGAAGTCTCTAGAAGACAAGAACCGCCTAGCCTTTTCGCAAACTACAATGGGGTTGGTCTTGAGTTTTCTCGAGTTTTATCACTAACTCACCTGATGGTAAGCGATGATTTATTTTTTATTTTTATCTGATATAAACTAGTACTTGGCTAGGATCCCACCTGATGGTAAGCAGTGATGCAATCGTTGATGGTGAGGCGCACTAGTTTGTTAAGGGCCTATTCACTTTAGCCTTGAAGACAAATTATAATCGGACGGGAAGACCGCAGCAGATAAATTGTTCCAGTCCTTCGATGTAAGCGGTATAAATGACGAGGCGGTTAACGATGGAGCACGCTTGGCTAGAAATATCAAATAGCTGCAACCTGGGGATCTTTAAGTCAAAAATGAATAGACCAACCACCCAATAAACAATATTACCTAATTATTGATACCCCTAGGTAAGACAGGTGAACTTCTGTCGAATATTTTTTACTACGCTTTGGAACGTGCAATTTAGCTTCACTTTTCTTGGACTAACCGACATTTGACTATTCAAAAGTGCCTGCAAATAGTCTATTTGAAATAAATGCTTTGATTTTGATATCTACGATTGACAACTGGAACTAACAAGCATTACGAGCTTTCGGGGTCACGGGAACAGATAAATAAGGATTGTTGCCATGTAAATTTCCAGTTATCGGTCCTCTTTTCACCCTATTCTCCACATTATAGAAGACGGTGGTTGTAGGCGGGTGGTTGTGGTGGTTGTTGCTCTTGACGACAATGCCGTCGATAGTGAAGGTGACGGCGGAGCAGCCTGGCCGCCAGCAGCGCCATCTTGTTTTACTGCTCATCGTTCTATGTTTAACCAGTCTGTAGCCACCAACGAATATGGCTGGACCTCCTCGGCAAGACGATGTGAATACTGGAGCTGAAACTGAACAGAAGTATTTTTTAAGTTTACAGAAGTTTACACTTTTACTCGATTCTTATTCCATGCCTATTATCACTAAAGGTTCTTAGACAGACTGAAAATTCGAAGTGGTGAGTGGTTCAATAAAAGAAGTTGTACAGTTTAAAAATTTATTTGAAACAATACACAAATAAAATAGCCTGCAATGCTGCTACAATATGTTGATGGATAAATATCCTTGGTTTTAAAAAATAGGAAAGAAAACATGTTTAGTTTACTCCCTCACTCTTCCTCATGCTTATATTTGAAATGTTAAATGTTATGACCATGTTTGGTGTTGTTTTCAGACAAACATTTATTTGATGATGAATACAAAATATTATACAAAAACTAAAAACACATGAAAATTCCTAATAGTAACTACTAATTGTAATTCATGGGCCTCTACTGGCAGATGTAGTGATAAATAGTTATATTTTTTTATTGCAAAGACATGAACTCTTTGGACCTATAATATGCGTGGGGGAACTCTGTAATTTATGTTAACATAACCAATAGTATTTAGGTATGAATAATTACATCAAGTTTTGTCAGTAACAGTGAAATTTTATGTCATTGAGGCGTGCCGCCGCACATTATGCAGGGGAGAGCACCGCCTTGTCCTTGGGGCGATTGGCGGTAACGAGCTCTCGCGCCTGGCCCTGGTACAGGCCATGGTCCGGAGCGAGGAGAAAAGGCAGGCGGTCGCCTCCTTCTGCGGAGCAGTCATGCTAGTGAAAGAGGCGGCCGCACGCTCCAACCGTCGAGATACCGATCCGATTTCCAGTCACAATAGAGGCCAATCATGCTTTATTTCATAAAACTTAGTAAATATTTTTGTAGTTCAATGCCAAGGTCTGAAATTGCTTCACTTTAAAATTGAGTTACGAATTACAATATACAATAGTTGTGGTGTCCTACGTCTAAAACAATACGTCAAAAGCGCGTATTTTGCGCACGGGAACTTCAGGAGCATGATTATGCTCATCTTTGTATCTCACAATAACTTCATCGATACTGATGGCCGCGGCCGTGCAAGCTGGTCTCCGGCAAACCCATCGTGTTTTGCCATGAATCACGCTTTGTTTTGACAACTTATAACCGTTAATGGCAATAGCTGGACGCCCTCGAGATGTTTGTATGTACTCGTATTGCACTGAAATTGAAAAAAGTCTGTCGTCAATAGATACGCCATCATATCCCAATCTACTCTCTCTCTCTCACACACTTTAACACTCTCGTCACTCAGATATGAGTGTCACATGATGGGCCGTTTGGGTTAGAAAAACTTCACATGGTTTTATTTTACTTTTATTTCCGAAATCAAGTAGACAAAATATAGAGCATAGTTTACAACCAACTCAACTATTTTTTCATTACTAATTATATGTATATCACGTAGTATTATTTTTATAAAAAGAAAAACACAGTGAGACGTGCTTATAAATAAACTGTTTTTTTTTCGAACGTTTTTTTTTCTAATCACAAGGATCAGATTTTATCAATGAGAAGCTTTTATCAAATATTTCTATTGGTCCTCTTAAGTTCCTTAAGCTAAATAATTGGGATTATTATGATTGTTACAGAGATATCATTTATCGTACAAGCAGCAGCGGTGAATCCGGCTCTTCGACAGCGCCATCTTGTTTTTATCGTTGGAATTTGAAGACAAGGTAGGCAATCGGTTACATTCATCAATTTTTTTTAATGCCCCTCTAAAGTTCCTTAAGCGGAATGCTTGGGATGATTATGATTGTTATTGCACTTCACAATGATACCATGATGCGTAAACGCAGCAGCGGTGCATCCAGCTTTTCGACAGCGCCATCTTGTTCTACCATAGGAATTTGACCTATGCTTATATAAGTAATAACCATCGATATCAATTGCTGGAGCTCCTCTGACTGAAGTAACATATCTTGGCACTGTAATGATAAATCTATAGTTAAGTACTGAGTGGATAAAAGTCTTGAAAATGTAACTACATTTTCAAGGCTATGATTTTTTGACGATATAGTAGCCGAAATGCGGACGCATTTCGGCATCGTAGATAATGATTGAATGAAAGATTAATTTTAAAATAATTTTCCTCGTCTTTGATTCGTAAGTTTTGGATTGAAAAACTTCAATGAAAATTAAAACAATAAATATTCCTTTTAAAATTATTATTTTCAATCAATACAATTCACCGTAAATCGTGAATCTTAATAAACATTAATTAATTTATACAAAAATAGTACTATTTAGTATTTTTTACTCTACTTCTAACTTTTACTATACTTAGACGTGGTCAAGCTGGTCTGTCAGAATACTGTTTTTTTTTCCATCAAATTTTGTATATGTTCAATTCTACAGCATAAACCATATATTAAATTGCCTTAAAATCAAGCACATTTTTCATACTTTTCTAAAATCTTTGAAATAAAATTTAGAGGGCGTGAAACGTCCACCACCAACCCTTTCCAAGTTACTTCATTTGTGATGAGAGAAGATCCCAGTTTCAGTAGTGGCAAAATTAAACTCTCAGGCACCACCGGTATTAACTGGTACCAGCTAACTTAAACCTTATTATGTAAAAATAAGGTTTAAGTTAGCTGGTACTGAGGTGTACCGAATTCGGTACACTGGTGCCTAAAAGAGGTTAAAGTACGAATTCATAGCCGATTGCAGACAGTAGTGCCAGACGACATATTCCAGTTAGTTCTGAATGTTCCGTGAGACAAGGTGTCTACCTGTTTGGGATTTGGGATATACTGTATTATTTGTAAAATACTTCCTAACTCTCAGGACTATGGCACAAAGAACATCTTAACAACAACTTTTGTGCTATGGCTTTTAAAAAATGATTATATTTTAGTTTATCAGATTTTCATACAAAACTAAAAATATTTAAATTAAACGTTCTAAATATTACGAAGTCTATGCGAAGCAAGCGATAGTACAATAGTGGAGGGGAGCGGGGATCAGGACGCGGAGGTGATTGATGCGCTTGCGTTGCATCATACAGACGTGGGTAGGTATCGCAAAATACAGAGTTGAAATGTGTTAGATAGGACTACGAGATCTTGAAGGTTTGTTTTTAGTAAATGTATTGTTTTGTAAAAAAATTATAGAAGAAAATTTGTTGTTTATGATGTTAGTAATATAGTCCTCCAATGTTGTTAGTTTTTTAAAAATAACCCTGTATACATAGCTACTTTCTACTGTCGTTGCTCTGGCCACATGAGTAAATAAACGAGCGCGAATCGGTTGCACTACTACAAGCGCGCGGGGAATTTTGTGAGTGTCCACTGGCCGCTTGTTTTACACTGCATAAAACCGGTTCACGCAGGCACAGTCAGTGGACAATCTTAGTGTTTATGCGACGCACGTTGTTTGTTTTGTTGCTTACGAGTTTAAATATTTTAAAGTAAAATCTTGGTATTTTTTTATTAATAACAAAATTTCTAAGTATAATAATTGACAATCAACTGACATGGAAACCACAAGCCGGGGAGTTCTGTAAGAAATTAAGCAAATCTGCATACATTTTATATAATTTGACAAAAAAAGTTAGTACTGACACAATTATTATAGCCTATCATGGTCTCGTTGCTTGTGTTTTAAGATACGGAGTAGTTTTTTGGGGTAACTGCAGTGAGAGAGAAAGGATCTTCAAAGCCCAAAAATATTGCATTAGATCATTGACTGGAATCAATTCAACAGAGAGCTGCGTTCCTATGTTTAAATCCCTTAACATACTAACGTTTCCATCGCTCTATATTTTGGAAATGGGACTGTTTGTTAAAAGTAATCGAAATTTATTCTGTTCAAATATTGATCACTCAACAAGGCCAACATTAATAAGATCGCAATATAAAAATCTTTTACATACTGGCAAATTTAAAACAGCACTGATGAAAAAGAGTATTATGCATATGGGACCGACCTGATGATATAAAAAATTGCACATTACAGATATTTAAAAAGAAATTATAGAAATTGCTACTTGAAAAATGTTATTACACAATTAATGAATTTTTAAATAACAAATATACAATGTTTTTAATTTTAAATAATTTTCTTTATTACTGACTAATTATTAACTTATTATTGACATTGTAATATTGACTAATTATTGATAATATTATTGACATTGTTTACCAATAATTGAACTTACAAATTGAATGATTTATATTATTTTAATGATTATTTAATAATTTGATGTTAGTTAAATATTTGTGTTTTTTTTAATAACTGTTTCATGATAATTATTCTACTAAAAAAAAAAACTAGGTAGAATGTACTGGATCCTTCTTTTACTTAACACCATATTTTTGTACCTACATTCTTGCAAATATCATCAATCATCATTTCATTTCATTTCATTTGGCCGTGTTTTGATACAAAATTTTCACAATTACTGTATGTACCCGATGTGTCACTTCATGCAGTGATGGTCCAATTTTAGGTATGTTTACTAATGGTGTAATGTTGATTTTTTTAGATAAGGCGAAGAAAACCTTATTCAGCGCTCAAATCCAAAATTATTTGACAATACCATTAGGCAGTGAAGATGAACAAGACTCCTCAGGCGCTGAAAGTGACGACGACATTGCCGTAATTCGATCTACCGTCAACAAACTTTGTGAAACGTTTAGCGATACAGATGACGAAGAGCAATTTGTTTCACCGAACGGGTATGAGTCCGCTGCACCATTATCAGGGTCCTATGGTGGTGATATGCAGCAGCATATATTAAATCCTAGTGGTTCAATTCCTGCTGTGCCAAGTACATCTAGATCAACTGCTTCACGAACACGTCAATCAATAGTTGAATCTTCCGCGTCAACTGTACCAAAAGACGCTGCTCCTACACCTGCTGCATCAGTCGCCAGAAAAAAACGAAATAACATCTGGAAAAAAAAAGCTTTCCATCCAATAAACCGTGAGTTTTGTGGGCAAACCGATCTAGAGCCACCGATTACTGAACTTGAAACTCCATTGCAATATTTCTTGTACTTCTTTGATAATGATATTCTAAGCCATATCGTAGAAGAAATGCATAAGTTTAGTGTACAAAAAAATCCATCAAAGCCTTTTTCTACAAGCGTTACAGAGCTGAAAAAGTACATAGGTATCTGTCTGCTAATGGGCATTGTCCCACTGCCGCATACTCGAATGTACTGGGAATCTGAATTAGGTTTGCCATTAATAAGAAATACCATGTCAGTAAACCAGTTTGAAAAAAATCGGCAATATCTACACTTCAATGACAATACCATTCAGCCACCAGCAGGTACTGCAGGACACGACCGTCTCCATAAAATCAGACCTCTATTAGAAACCCTGAAAAAAAAATGTCAAGCTATACCCAAACGAGAAGCATTGTCAGTGGATGAGCACATGTGCGCTACTAAAGCCAATAAGCCTCATAAATGGGGGTATAAACTGTTGATGTTGTGTGATGATCGAGGATTTGCGTACGACTTCGAAATATACTCTGGGATGGAGAATAACCCAGACCTGAGGCTTCCTAATGAGCCTGATTTAGACGCAAGTGCCAACATTGTTATCCGGCTTGCAAGGTCTATTCCAAGGGATAAAAATTACAAGTTATTCTTTGATAACAACTACACATGCCCTGAATTGATTACGCATCTTGCCAATGAAGGAATATATTCTATGGGAACCGTGAACAAAGAACGACTCGGCAAATCTATAATGTTAAAGTACAAAATAAAGATGAGGACAAAGAAGTGGTATTTGAGACTGTTTTACCATTTCCTCGACATAGTCACCATAAATAGTTGGTTGCTATACAGAAGAGTTGGGGAGATGCAACAAAGAGCTACACCGCTGAAGTTGAAAGACTTCAAGTTTGAAGTGGCAAAGAGCCTCTGTATGTGTGGTTCATCAATGAATAAGAAAAAAGGGCGGCCGTCTTCTGCATGTAATGATCTAATAGAGACAAAAAGAATGAGAGCCAATGTAGCGGTTCTTCCTACTCGTGACGTCAGGTGTGATGGAGTCGAGCACGTTCCTATATGGGGACAGAAACGCCAGCGATGCAAGAATCCAGGCTGCAAAGGAAGGTCGTTTGTTGTGTGCGAAAAATGCAGAGTCGAACTTTGTTTGAACAAGGACAAAAACTGCTTCCGTCTGTTTCACCTCTAGTTAGATTAGCAAATTTTTGTAGGTCATTGCATATTGTGCGACATAATTAAGGAACTAAATAAAATAAAAAATCTATTACTATTTGCTTTTTGTTTTTCATTTTACCTGTACGAGTACCTACTTCCCGTATTCTAGACCACAAATAAGATCTAGTAAGATTTAAAAAAAAAGTCATGCAGTGTAGGGTTACACCTTTTTGTTTGTCAAAAAAAAAGCTAAATATTCGCATGATTCTTCTGAATGCGAATGTCAAAGAATATGCGAATATTTCTTACATCACTAATGACTACCTTGATACTAGGGTATTATGGTTCATGATTATGACTGTTATTACACCTAATGATGACATTTTGGTAGGTCTGCGCGACGGCAGTACACCCTTGTTTCCAACACCACCAGCGAGTTTTACCATTCAAAGTTCTTTGTCTATATAACTTGTAACCGCCAATTAACAATGCTTGACATCCTCGAGATGTCGTCGTGAATACTGGCACTGTAAAAAAAGAAAAATATCTTGAAGAAGTTACTTTGATACCAATAGTTTTTAATTCTTAGTAATTCTTTAAATATATAATTATTCTGTACGCGTGTTTGTCATCTAACTTCATCTGGTTTGACCGATTTGGATGAAAGCGTGTATATTTGAGTGGTTCCCTAGATGGTTTTTGGACCATTAAGAGAAAATACAGTTGGTCTCGGTAGGTGGCGCTGCAATAGTGTTTTCAATTTTTTTTCTTTTTTTTTTAAAGTAATCTTTATTCTTAATTAAAGTTATTTTGCATATATTAGTTTCTTTTTTGTTTTGATGTATATTTTGTAAAAAAAAAAAATACTTTTTATTTGTGGTTTCATATATTTATATAGTGAGCAAGTTAGATCCTCTGGTAAGGTAGGTCTTTTTTTGATATTATCAATTTTATTGATTTCTTGTTAGATAGTATTGATTTATCAAAATCGGTTTAGTAGCTTAATCGTGAAAACGTAACAGACTGACATAGTTACTTTTACATTTATAATATTAGTATGGATTTGATTTTCCTCACAAAGAAAAAAAATGCTACTGTTATTTTGTCATCCAATTTTTTCTTTATTTACCTTACCTTTTACTAAAGTTTTCCATAACAACATAGGATTTTATGAAAACAATATGTTCATACTAATTTATTTAAACATTTTTGGATGATTGTAAATATGATTTTTTTGTCACATCATTCTTTGGTACCCAATAAAAAAGAATGTCGCCGACTGTCCATAGCTAGTATTAAAAATGTACTTAAAAAACTATGATACTATCTAGAACAATACAACCTCAGTTAAATAAGGGGACAAAATGTCCCCCAACATGTTGCGCAACACTGTCAAATTGTCCAATATGTTCCGCGTCTCGCGTTGCAAAATGTTGGGAAATAAACTGCGAGACTGACATAATTGTTTGGTACCCAAAACCTAAAAAAAATGTTTCCGACTAGAGTGCGTCTACTGAAAGCGTAACCTGGAGTTTTTTTTTTAAATTAAATTGGCAACATTGTTTTGCCGAAAAAAATCACGTCAAAGTCTATGGTTGCAATTGTCAGTTTTGGAAACAGATATTTATTTTTCAAGAATAATTGCTTAATTATGGGAAAAACAATAAACAGTAACGTGCAAAAACTGCTACACACTATGGTTAATAAGTTCAAACAAAAACAAGAAGAGAAAGAAGGTGTTTTCAATGAAAACCAACAATGTTTACATACGATTTCTGAATTTTTAAGTTAGTATGACGTTATAATCTTGATCCTTGTCGACTAATATTATTAGATAGTTATATTTAGGATATAATGATAATTTGTTTTTCTTATATTTTTAGAAAATCTGACATATTGCGAATTTCAAAATGGACAAAAACATCGAACAAAGACGGCTTTTGGTGAATCGACTTAATCAAAAACACATGCTAGTGAGTGGTAGAATGCGTTCAAAAGCAGTTGAGATGTAATGAAAGATTTGCCTCACTTTGTCTGATAGTGTATCAAAATCTTCAACTGAAGTTAAAATTGCGAAAGTGAAGGAAATAGTGACTGAAATCCTAGTTCAAGTTTGAGAGCTGTTGAACTTTTTGTATCTCACGAGTCGATCCGTATCATTTGAAACAATCATTGGAGTAGAAAACATGTTCCCACTTGACTAATCCCAAAAGATCTGAATTTTCTCTATGCTAAAACGAATCGATTCCAACCCAACAATCTTGAAACACATTATTAGTGTTGGCAAGACGTGATGAAGTTGAAATCATGTTGACCATTTTATTTGACTATGGCGGTGTTGTGCACTTGGTATTCTTGCCAGAAGGCCAAATGGTAAATAAAGAATATTATTTGATTATTATATAGCGACATTTGAGAGATCAGATAAAATAAAATAATTTGCGATAATAACTAACATTTTGTATGTTATTGACCTTTACCGTACACCTACCAAATAATTAAGTCTACACACATGTTTTTGACTAGGATTTAAGTTCTTATACAACTATTATACAATTGTCATAAATACAAAAAATACTCTAGTATCAAAACTTTTTTCTCCTACTATTTCAATGATACCATATTCAAAATTTTTGGTTGTAACCTCCTTTTCTCAGGTCACGCTTTCATTAGACGGACTCTATTTATGAATACTAATAAAAATGTACTTAAAAAACTATGATACTGTCTAGAACAATACAACCTCAGGTAAATAAAGGGACAAAATGTCTCCCAACATGTTGCGCAACACTGTCAAATTGTCCAATAAGTTCCGCGTCACGCGTTACAAAATGTTGGGAAACAAGCTGCAAGACACGAGGCGACGTTGCAGCGTCACTTAATATTTCTAAGGCACACATGCACAATAGTAAAAATAAAAACAAGCACATCGTAATTACAAAAATATTTTTTTTGAAGCCAATAGTCAGACTGTCACAGACATTGTACCTCAGCAAACAGATCTTCATAAAACCCAAACTCAACCGGGCTGGGGCTGCGCTCAAGCGGCTCCTGCCCAACCTTGGGGGTCCAGACGCCTCCTGCCGGAGGCTCTACGCGGGGATCGTTCGGTCCATGGCCCTCTACGGGGCGCCGGTGTGGGCGCCGTCGCTGAAAAAGCAACCGGCGGCCATACTGAACGCCTGCCAGAGGGTCATGGCGATAAGGATGGTGCGGGGATACTGCACGGTCTCCCGCGAAGCGGCGAGCCTTCTGGCTGGCCTACCACCGTGGGATCTGGGGGCAACAGTCCTTGCACACATGCACGATATGCGCGTGGTGATGCAACGCCGGGGTGAAAGTCCGCTGCCGCGACAGGTCACGGCATGGCGGACAGAGCTCCGGCGGGATCTCATGGTGAAATGGCGTCAGCGACTATCGCAACCCAGTGCTGGGCACGCCACAATTATGGCGGTAAGTCCCCTCTTTGAGGCGTGGCTGGAAAGACCTCACGGCGTCCTTACCTTCCGCATGACGCAGGTATTCACCGGACATGGTTCGTTCGGGAGTTTCCTGCACGGGATTCATGCGGAGGTGACGCCCGGGTGTCGCCACTGTGCGGAACGCCCGGAGGACACGGTGGAGCACACAGTCGAGGTGTGCCCTGCTTGGGCGGAGCATCGCCGTGCCCTCGTGGGGGCGATCGGCGGCGGAGACCTCTCGCGCCGGGCCTTGGTTGAGGCCATGGTCCGGAGCGAGGAGGAGTGGCAGGCGGTCGCCGACTTCTGCGAAGCAGTAATGCTCGCAAAGGAGGAGGCCGAACGCATCAGGCAACGGCGTTATCGCCGCCGCCGTCGCCGGGATTCTGATCCCGATTTCCGGCCAACGTAGACGCGGGCTTGCGGACAGTGAGCAATGGGTAGCTCACTGTCCGGCCGTCCGGTAACTGTCCGGACCAAGCCCAAGTCGTCGACGGCGCGCACTGTTCCCGCGCGCCTCAAGGAGTTGTCAGCAACAGCAGGGACCCAGCCGGGTCGAAGCCTACTGGGGCCAGGGTTATCCGAAAGGGCGCTCGAGCCCCGGTATGAAGGCTAGAAGGAACGGGGTGGGTCTTTTAGTCAGTAAGAGTCTGACACTATCTCCCGCTCCGCCCAAGAGCGGGGGATGTCAATGCATGATTTTTTGCAACCATAAAAAAAAAAAAATAAAAAAAAAAGATCTTCATAAAAAAAAACTTAATGCGCTTTCGCAAAATCACTAACCTAAAAAGTTTCTTAAAAATAAAATTATGGCTTTTTGTTGTATATAGGGTGACTGGTAATTAGTGTACAATACTTGTACAAACCTGAAATCGCGAAAAAAAATCAGCTGTTTAGTACATTTATGTTTGCCTAATGTACTGAACAGCTGATATTTTTTTCGCGATTTCGGCTTTGCTCCCATAATAAAAATTGTTTGTTATCATGAGCACAATCACGTGTTTAAGTATCGTACACTAATTGCCAGTCACCCTATAAAATACATATTTAGCTCAAACGAAACAAGGCCTACTGTTAAAGGACGCGTAGCTTCAAAGACGCGTATTCGTCATTATACGCTTGGTCGGCAACGACACGATGGCACGATGTTGCCTCTTCGTCGTCTATAAAGCTACGCGTCCGTGGACAGTAGGGCTTACACGATCAGCATATCGGACACGCGTCGACAACTTTTGAACGCTATTGAGACTAAGTATTGAGATATTTCCCGCGTCGATGGGTAGTCTCCAGTGCCTTTGAAAACTTTTTTTTGAAGTTGAGAAATCATCAAATAACTTCTCCCGTGTTAGGTGGAGCGAGACGATGTTTCAGTATGTTACTGACTAAAACTCACCCGTGTTCATTCAGTTGCCCTTTCGATTGTTGTTGTTGACGATGCATCGTGAATGCGATTGCGAAACGATCCGATGCGGTTCAGTGAATTCGACGCGACGCGGCAGTTATGTCACAAAATGGATAGGTATAGAAGACAATCTCATGTATGTACTTCACTTTTTATACCTACGCTCGGTAGACGCACACTGATGAGCGTTTGAGCCGGAACTGTTCGATGAGTGATCCGAGACGCGATCGAAATATCGTGTCCGTGAGCGATGTCTATGTGTGCATTGCTCGAGCGCGCTTTGTATGTAGATTCACTTCTGTACCTATCTATTTTGTGGTTATGTCCTACATGAGTGCGAAGTCGCCGCTTCAACCGCTATTTATAGGTATAAAACAAGCCAACGCATTACAAGATTTCGCGCAAAAACAAACCAACTGATCGCGACCGCTTCGCTTCACTTGTCACCGCACCGCACCCACGTGCGGTGTGTCACGTAGACATCAAGAAGCCAACCCATCATTATCATAATCATCGTTTCAGCCACTGTTGGACATAGGCCTTCCTTAAGTTTCGCCATAATGATCGGTCTCGCATCCATCGGATTCCCTCGACCCTCACCAGGTCATCAGTCCACCTTGTGGGAGACCCTCAAACGCTGCGTCTTCCGTTACGTGGTCGAAATTCCAAAACCTTTCGTCCAACCTGGTAGAGTATACATTTTTTGTTCGTTTTACGCCGCATCGCTTCGCGATCACCGTCGCGTTGGATCGCCACGGAGGACTAATCAGACGGATGATTATGATGGTTATTGCACTTGACTATAACATTTTCAACGGTGAAGATGACAGCAGAACATCCGCGGTGCACGTTTCGGCACCACCACCGGGTTTTACCACCAAACGACCTTTGCTTATAGAACTTGTTGCCACCTATTGATAAGACCGTTGCTCCTCTAGAAGTTTTTATGAATACTGGCACTGAAATATGAAAAAAATAAATGTAAGTAGATATATCTAAAGTAGTTTGTTATGTCACTTTGATAAAATACTAGGATATGATGAAAGCTGTTTGAGTCAGGTTACTATTTTGCAAGCGCAAGAAAAAACATTTTTTTCTTATAAGATTTTTATTAGCATTTAAGTCTGTCATGTATTCTTAACCCCGGCGTAGTGAACACGTACTTAATTATTACTGTCTTTTAAGTTTTTTTTTGCCATCTGTACATAAATAATAATAATAAAATAAATAAATCAGTTTATAGATCAATATTTGCACAATTTTTTCATTTAGATCAATTTATTGATTTAATTTTTGTTCAGTATCTATCAAGGAAATACCAAAAAAAAATTATCTTCTATGCTTTTATTGAGACCAATCAACCCGAGATTCATTTCCATACAACCGGTCTTATAAGTACATGATAACGATTACGACGTTATTATACATATTTCTCCAGATATTTTGGATATACAAGATACAATCAAACAGATATTATGTGGATATTCTGTAGGTTCCTAAAAATAATGCACGAAACACCTCTGAAAGTCTGCTATATTGCGTAAACTTTGGTCCTTCATAATGTAGGTACTCATACATTAAAAAGTAAAGAAAATATATCCCTATAAACCTTGCACATTGAAACGAGATCCTGAATGATGAAAAAATAACCCAAAAACTTTTAAAGTCTTCAAAAAGACACTTATTTCCTGGAATAAGTTTTATGAAATACTAGCTGTGCCTGCGACTTCGTTCGCGTGAACTACATGATTTTGGATTTATTTTTTCTAAAATAAAGGTAGCCTATGTTACTCCTTATTACATCAGCTACCTGCCAAATGAAGTCCCGTCAAAATCGGTCCAGCCATTTCAGAGATTAGCCCGGACAAACAGACAGACAGACAGACAAAATTGTAAATAAAAACCGGCCAAGAGCGTGTCAGGCCACGCTCAGTGTAGGGTTCCGTAGTTTCCCGTCCGTCAAAATAAGTGTACCCACTAATGAGTTTAAAAAAATGCTTGCATATACGATTATACTACAAACTTAGTCCAGAAATTATTTTGTACAACCTTTTTGTCTTTTTTGTACAAAACTGTTCTTTCCATCAAGTTCAAAATAATTTTCCTAGAAAGTCCTTATAAAGTTCTACTTTTCAGAATTTTTTCATATTTTCTAAACTTATGGTTCAAAAGTTAGAGGGGGGGACACACATTGTTTTTTGTTTTTTTTTGCGATTATTTCCGAAATTATTGACATTATCAAAAAATGATTTTAGTAAACCCTTATTCATTTTTAAATACCTATCCAACAATATATCACACGTTAGGGTTGAAATTAAAAAAAAAATCACTTCCTACTTTACATATAGGGGGGCTACCCTAATAAAACATTTTTTTCCAATTTTTATTTTACCACTTTGTCGGCGTGATTGATATACATATTGGTACCAAATTTCAGCTTTCTAGTGCTAACGGTCCCAGAGATTAAGCGAGGACGGACAGACAGACAGACGGACAGACAGACATGGCGAAACTATAAGGGTTCCTAGTTGACTACGGAACCCTAAAAATGTTATTTTGGTGTATGTACCGTATATATATTCATATGCATGTAGTAAAAAGCAGTTATTTCAATATTACAAACAGACACTCCAATTTTATTTATATGTATAGATGTATAGATAATATTCCACAATATTCACACAACATCTAGTCCCAAACTAAACAGATCTTGTGCTATGAGTACAACACAACTGAAATATATAAATATTTAGATAGTTTATCAGTTATTCGAAGGCATGTGACATTCACCAATACGCACTGGGCCCGCGTGGTGGATTACGGCCCATTGTCTCTCTTAGAGAGGGCCTGAGTCCCAGCAGTGGGAACATTAAAAGGCTGATTATGCTATGCTATGTTTATCAGTTAGGTATGTACATATTATAGATAAATAATATGCCCATTGCGTTGAATAAAGAAACAACAAGTTTTTAAACCATGCTTACTTTGACAAAAGACGGTTCGAAAAGGGACCTGATTGTGTGTGTGTAAGCATAAGTAATTTAAATACCCTTATAAGCATAACGCTATGAATTTTTTTTTTCATTAAGTTCCCCTTTTTTTCGACCAATGAAAAATCAAAATGGTCGGTAAAAATACACCACAGAGTAAAATAAATAAATAAATTAACCTTTAAATTTAAATTAAGTAGATGAATTTCCTTTTCTTTTTTGACCAAACAAAAAAAAAAGCGAAATGGTCGGTAAAAATACACCACAGAGTAAAATAAATAAATATGAACCTTTTAAACGCTTACGTCGGATATATTTGACAAACACGCGCGTTTGTTCCACCATAGTCTACGATTAAATAGTGTAGTTTTTCAACTGGGTACTCCATCTCATCAGTTCTTCTGACACCTCCACAGGTGACAGAATCCCCATGGATTAAAGAGCTAGGAGTACCCAGTCGAAAAACATTCCCTTGGCTTATACGACACGAAAAAACTCGTCGAACCAATCCGGGTTAAACCATTAACAATAATTATCATACTCTACACCAACATTCACAGGAGGAGGGTCGTGTCCATGTATATTTTTGACCTTCGTAATTACGTCCCCATAAGTATAGACCACGGCATTACATCCCTTGTTTCGGTAACTTTCACAGAACCAGCGGACTTTTTTTCCCACTAAACTGTGCTTTAAAAACCTGTAGCCACTTAGCATGATCACCCGAGCTCCTCTTTGAGACGTTGCGAAAACTGCAGCTGAAAAAAGAGGTACCTGATTAATTTTTGAACAGTATTGTGGCGTGTGGAGACGCAAATGAAAAGGCTTCATGTTCAATTATCTGTTATTATATTGTATAATGCACTTTTAACTGTATTTTAATATAAAATGATAAGTTTTGTTGACATCTCCAATCATACTTATTTCGAATCTCCCCAAACTCTTTTTTTAACATAAACCTTAAAAGGTATCATTATCTTGCCAGTTTGCAATTTAATGATTATGTGACCTTCTTAGATGCCACAGTATCTTACAAGAAGAAGCCATGCATCATATGCCGCGTACGTCGGAGGAATGGAACAGTTTGCCTGCTGTACTAGTTTATATCAATTAAAAAAAAATCATTCACACACATTTTTTTTTTCGTCAAGAAATAATCAATCCTTGCTCTAGGTGAATGAGAGGTAGTGTCAGACATTTACTGACTAAAACCCGTGACAGAAAACACATTCTCACGCCTCAACTCACCAAAGGAGAAGCTTCGGGCATCAGGAGTGGCAGGGCGATGTGCAGTAAGCGCGGGCTTGCGGAAGATTAGCAATGGGTAGCCTCTAAAAAAACCTGTGTTCCTTTAGATGTTCTTTACGTTCTAGGGTCACGGTAAGGCTGCCATCAGACAATGTAGCAACATGTCTGCTACAGCAATGTCCGATATAAGGACAAAATCTTCCGGCAATCATCGCCAGAACTGTATTGGAGCTGTGTCGCACCCTGCGCACCGGGACCGCTTGCGCAGGGTGGTGTAAAAACAGTCGGTGTGCGCTTCCGCAAACATGCCTGATTGATTGAACGCATAAATTCCTTTTTTCTTTCATATATCTTGCAGATTCGATTCAATATAGGCCATAGCGGCCGTTCAAGCAAGTGGCCGCAGTGCGCGTACGGGCGGCGAGCGGAAACTGTGCGGGAGCGGGCATCTCAAACTAGTTCAAGCTCACGGCGTGCGTTCTTATGATGGCCTGACTGCGGACAGGCACACCGCGTGCGTTCCCGCACCTGCACCGCTCCCCGCACCGCGCTGCCAGTCTGTCTGAGCACACGCACGATATACAGGAGTAAATCAACGTTTAAAAAAAAATACAATTATTGAACATATTTTTATATTATGACATGGATTAGTTTAAAGGGAACTTTTCATACAGATTCCTTGAGATAATTTTAAACTATTTAGCGTTTCATTTCCATCTTCATAATAAAATGGTGGGGTGTGATTATGTGTGTTATTAACATACTTGATCTTGAAATTTTCAGTGATGATTGATGCGGTGCACCCTTTCTTCTTATGGCTACCACACCACCATCTATCACCATTTCTGCCTGATCGACACTGTTTGAGAAACTTGAAACCTTTCAGAACAATCATGCGAACGCCCCTTGATGACGTCGTGAAGATAGCATCTGGAAATAATTAATTCATTACCTGGTTACGTAAAACACGATTAAAGTATTTCAAACTATTGTCTTAGAAGTAAAGGAAAACAAGGTAAGACTGGATTCAGGTTTTAAATGTTTTCAGTAAAAAACAAAGCCCAGTTTCTCACATCACACAAATATTATGTAGGCAAAATGTTGTGAGTAGGTATGCCTGTTTGTTGCTTCTTCACGCTTGAACAACTGAACGGATTTCGATAAAACATGGTACTCGGGTAAACCATGTCCTGGAAAGCACATAGGATTTTATCCCGGGAGTATGTTTTAGGGAATGCAAAAACCGCCAAAATTAAAAACCGGTTTTGTTTTCGGGTTTCCGAAAAAAACCGGCTAACCGGGTAACCGGTTTTAACCTAAGTTTTTTTTATTGTGTAAATTATATTTTTAAACTGATTGTTGAATTCAGGCCGCTTACTTCTTGTATTTCTTTAATGAAATAGAAACAGAACACCGGGTTTTTTGATCATTAAAAATATGCTGAAAAACCGGTTTTTCGGTTTTCGGGTTAACCGGTTTGCATTCCCTAGATGTTCCCTTGGATTATTTTTCTGCCATTAGGAAGCATAGACTCTGGCAGGGAATTTTACTCCTTGGCTGTACACAGAATAAGTAAATAATAATAATAATAAATAAATAAATTCGTTTATTTCAGGCTTGGAGTGCCTATAGTAAAATAAGATTTGATTACATTCAGATTACATTTGAGTAAGAAAGAAAAGAAAGTACTCGTAACAATGAACTCTAAATACAAGATTAAATTAATATTATAAGTACAATAACAATGAAAGCATAACGTTTCGTACGAAGGGTGGGATGTCCACGATTTTTGTAGAGGTGCGACATCATTCAATGACTTCTCACGCTCTGGGGTGGAACCGGAGGGCGTGTCATACTTTTACTGACTAAAACCACACCTGTGTTCTTCAATTACCCTTTGCGTTTTGGTATCACGAGTTTCCTTTTCAAAAAGTTTCCGTGAACCTACTGATGAGCTATTTTAATACTCTACTCTATGAGCTATTTTAATATGACACTTAATGCTAGGCACCGTTTTTGGGGGCTCCTTAATTGAGTGTGCAAGTCATTCCCTGCCTTTTTTATCGATTTAGATTATTAATAACATTTTTCAGGTTGCAGGATAAGAGTCTTAACATAGTTCTTGGTAACCAGTCCACTTAAGCCCCCCACAACCACAGCCTAGATCCTTGTTTTTCATATGCAATAGTTTCCCACCAACTGGGAGTTGTCCTTGGGTGCCTTTGCATAGCGGTTGGTACCACGTTCCATGAAAAGTGTCTAAGGGGCCTTTACGATATGGCTTGGGCCCTGGTACGCCTTCCGAAGGTCCAGGACCCCAAGGTTCTGATATATACAAATACAGCTAATACAAAGCATTGGGCGGTGGATGCCAGTGGACATTGACACAGCGAACAATCTCCTCCTCTTCTATAGTATACACCACGGCCTTGCACCCCCCAGAAGTGGCGCATGCCCACCTGATCTTGCATCCTGAGATGCGGTGCCGGTAGAACTTAAATCCTCCTACCATGAGTACCCTGGCTCCTCTGGGTGTAGTTGAAAATACTGGAGCTGGGGAGCAAAGACTTTGTTCAGAGAAATCCTGTCAACTTTTTGTATTAAACATACCTACACACATATCTATATACACACACACACATCTATATAACACACACATATCTTTAGGTATATAAAAGGCATTTTTGGTCTGTCTTTAAATTTGAAAAAAAAATATATATAATTAGAGGTAAAAAATACCACCTTTATAGTATTTATTTGATAACATGTATACAGTAGTTTAATCTAATTTTAAATACGATTTTGAACCAAAATCTTTACAAAAAATATACAATTACTTGTAAGATGTTATTCTAATCATGGGCAAACCCACTTTTAATTTTTTGAAAACTTAGGGTTTAAAAAAAATGCAACTTCGACGTGAAATAATAAGAATAAAATTCACTTTATTTCCAAATCAAAAACATCATTATTTTTTTTATGATCAAATCACATAAAGAGAACATTCCTAATTTGACAGAATTTTATTTGTTTTATTTTTTAACACTCGGAAATATTAATCATTTCCTACCATAGTATAAAAACAAAAATTTCAAATAAAAGGGTCAATATTTGTTACGTTTATGATTTACTTTTTATAATCAGGTTAGGTTTATGGAAAGAAAATTATCGCAAAATGTATGTTAGCTGCCGTGTGATTTTCATTATCTTTCGTACAACTGCTCTTACGTGATTATGACATTATTACACATATTTCTCTAGATTTTTTTAAAACACAGATATATTGTGGATATTATCTAGTTTTCTATTGAAATTAAATTATAAATTCATTTAATACTAATCGAGTAAAGACCTCTGAAAATCTGCTATTTTTCATGAACTTTGCTTTCGCCCTTCATAATATAAGTACTCATAATACTCGTATCGAGGTAACTATTTTTTTTAAACATATTTAAAGTTGTTTTTCTGTTTTACAGTTTTTGGAAAATAAAAAATTTCCTGCAACAAGTTTTGTGGCATATTCGAGTATATGATCGAATTACCGAACGCCAATAGAGAAGACGAAGACGAGACGAAAAATGAGATACCTTAATGGTATCTCATTTTTCGCGTTGCCTCTTTATCAAACACTAGGGCCCGTCCCGGCTTCGCACGGGCAATAAATATAGCCTATGTTACTCAGGGTAATGTAGCTTTCCAATGGTGAAATATTTTTTGAAATCAGTACAGTAGTTACTGAGTTTATTCATTACAAACATGCACAAAAAATATAAATTGTCCCTCTTTATTATAATATTAGTGTAGATTGTGTTGAATTGCGTTGGTCATACCAACTAGCTTTTAATTTTTTTTTACCAAAAATTGTCATAACTTTATTTGTAAATACGAACAAGCTTAGTACACATACAACAAGTTTCAAAATGTAATACAACAATTTAAAGAAACAAAACACTGCCAACAGATCCTTTAAAATAATTCGTAATTTTTTAATTTATTCAAAAGTTTATTCTATACAATAAAATATATACAGGACGAATAAAAAAAAAAAACTAAAATCAAATCTTTACGTTTTAATAATACAAACTTTTGCAAATTAAGCACCATCTAAAAAATACGAAGTTAGCTAAGCATACAACATACTTTATGTATCCAAAAATATTTTAATATTAATTATATAAAGCTTTATTAGGGATTCCTGTCATATATTCAGGACCACACAAAATGAGACATAGGTGTAAACTGCAGTAGGTACTATGCCGCAAAACTAAAACTAGGTCAAGTCACAGAACAGAGGAATGTAGAATGATTCCTATGTTCTGTGGGTCAAGTCATGTCAACTGCTACGCAATTGTCTGACAATATACTGAACTGGACTTCTTTACAGCTGCAATGAGGCTCAGTGGTAACGCCCCCGACTTACGAGTTAAGTCACGGGTTCAAACGCCAGCAAGGGTATAATTTGTACACTTTATTTTATCACCACTGCTCTCAATACGGTGAAGAAAAACATCGTGAGGAAACCGACATGTCCTAGAACCAAAAATTCGAAGACATGTGATGTCCACCAACCCGCACTGGGCCCGCGTTGTAGATTATGGCCCATTCCCTTTCCTAGAGTGGAGGCCTGAGTCCCAGCAGTGAGAACATTATAAAGCTGACTACGTTTATGCGGACTTATTTGGCGCAGTTGTGAGACACACAATGTTGTTGTTATTTTTATAATAAAATTTATTTTCTACTTGTTCCTTTATTATGTGTCTTTGTACCAAATAAACATGTTTTCTTTCTTTCTCTTTTTGTCTATCACGATAGCTCACATCATCAAATTATTTACGGTTTCAATTTTTATAAAAAAAAAATAGGTTAGGCCGTCAGCCCAACTACCGACATTACTGACTGGCTTCTTAAAATTTGCGCCATGTACAGGCGCAAATTTTAAGAAGCGGCTAACATGTTTTTTAAAAACCTCAAAATGAAAAAAAAAACATCTACAAATTCAATAAAACAGGAATCGGATGAGAATGCTCATTGAAACAGCTGATGATCTCATTGGTTCCAGTGATGGTGTACACGAAGGCTCTACATCCCTTCGTACCATGGGTTCCGCAGTACCACCGCACTTTGAGCCCCGTGGTTCTATGGCGAAGGAACTTATAGCCCCCAATCAGGATCGTAAGAGCCCCTCTGGTCGTTGTGATGAACTGGGGTGCTGAAAAATAACAGAAGTAGGTTTAAAGAATTTATTTTTCATAAAAAACAAGGTTCACTTAAAATGAACAAAAGAAATAACAAAAGTGGATGTTAATAAAATAATGGTGAAATTGTATAACTCAATACCTGATGCAGGATATGATCCTCTGTATCAAAAGCTAGAGATACAATAGATGGATTGTATAAGACATGACACGAAATAAAAATAAATAAATGATAGCGTGACGGTTGATGAAAGGGGATGGATGAAAAATAAAAGAGAAGGGCAAGGAGATGAAGACAATCCTCTTGATCAAAGTAATAAAAATCATAGCTTTGAGACTGATTTATTATAAATCACAATCATTTAGAACATGATAACTTTGGTACAATGACATGCAATGTAGATAATTGCAAACTTTTAAGCAAGTTACAAGCACGTATATTGCTTTTCATAATTAAGTTAACATTATTTAAGTAAAGGAAAATAATGAATGAAACACATAACATATTGGTTATAGCTAAAAAATCTAATGCTGGGACAGGTATACTGCATACCTGTCCCAGCATTAGATGTTTTGGCTTAACCATGTCCTTTGTTAGTTATTTTGATTTTTTTAGCTTAATATCTAATAATATTGTGAATTTTACAATGTACACAATTCTCAACATAAATCGTTTTGAGATCATTTCGATTACAATAAAACAGCAGAGAGAATAAAGGTACTTGGTAGAACTACACTGCACACACGTGTGCCATACACGCCGATCTGGCCGCGTCGGTCTCCATACATTTTATATGGAAACTAGACATAGAGTCTATTTTTATACTGCAGAAAAGAGCTATCAGAGCCATATATAATCTTCGCAGACGCGATTCTCTTAGGGAACTATTTAAAGAAATAAACATCCTGACGGTCACTTGTCAATACATTTATGAAAACATCATGTATGTTCGGAAAAATATTCATCTTTTTACTAAGATAAGTGATAGGCACAATTTTAATACTAGGAATAGGAACAAATTAGATCAACCTCGATTCAGATTGGCTAAAGTACGTAGCTCTTTCATGGGGTACTGTGTAAAATTTTATAATAAAATACCAATTGAGATTCTACAACTAAATGAGTCCAAATTTAAAACATGCATTAAACGCACACTATGTAGACAAGCATATTATAAACTGGAAGATTATCTCCTTGACAAAAATGCTTGGCTAAATGCTGGTCCTGCTCCACAACTACAGCCACTTTTACCTTCAAATTAGTTTTTTTTATATTTTTTATATATAAATATATTTCTAAATATTGGAAGAGATACTATTCCCCTTTTTGTATTTTTTGCTTTCGAAATGTATTTTTTTTTATTTATTTGTTTATTTCAATAGAGCTTATGATAATTTATTACCTTTTTTAATTGGAAACTAAATAGCATTGTATAATGTAGAAGCACTTTTTTTTTCAAGTTTTTGTGAATGTGAAGCACCATGGAGCATCTTTATTAGGTTACAACTTGTTTGACATTACGAGCATGGCAGTTGAGAGTTTGTCATGCTCACCCAAATGTCTTGCTGGTGGTGGCACGTGTTATTGGGTCATTCGGTTCCCTTTAAAATGGTTGAGCTGAGTGGGGCTGATGCACGTGTCATGCCCGTGAACGGGTGCCATCGGTTGAGACTGGTCATTTCTTGGCTGCCAGTGGCTTAATTCGGTTTCTATTTTTAATTACATTTAATAAAAAGAATAATAACTTATTATTATTACGTATCTACCAACATTGTCCTCACATATTAGAAGCGACAAGAAATATGTAACCAAGATCTATGTAACTCATAATATATTTTAAAAAGAGTGTCCATGGAGTTTTTTGCACGTTCTTCTCCATAGAGACCTACGTATTGGAACGTGCAATTTAGCTTCACTTTTCTTGGACTGACCGACATTTGACTATTCAAAAGTGCCTGCAAATGGTCTATTTGAAATAAATGATTTTGATTTTGATTTTGGTTTTGATTTTAGACTTGTAGTTAATCTTCATACACGTCACGCGACGTCGTTTTATGTACAAATCAGGCGCGGTCCACGTGTGCGTCGGTCTAATGTAGTTCTAGCTATATTTTGAGAGATGTTTTTGTAAAGTAATGCCTTGATCACATGTACCGAGTAAACGGGCGAGACAGTACTCTCGGCCGAGTACTCGGTACGTGTAAACACAGAGCCGAGTGCCCGGCCTACCATTTACCCCTACAACTCGCTTACATCACTGTCTCGGCTGAGCAATATTTTACTGTCTCGCCCTTTTACTCGGTACGTGTGATCAAGGTATAATGGATTGTACATTATTCAGTGAGAAATACATCTTAATAGCAAAAAAAAAATGTTTTTTTTTCAACATGTTTTCACTGATCGAAGTTCAAATATCTTTCAGGTGTTTAAAAATAGTCATCATTTCAACGCATTTTGTTTTTTCTATATCGATAGAGAGTACTTTTTTTGCTTTCAAATGAAGGAAGCGTTATTACTTTGTCTAGCCCCAAGTCTTTTAGGTCTGATATTGTGTCGTTAAAAACGGTTGGTATGGCAGGTTCATTCGAGTTGACGATTTTTTTCTTGCAACTGTCCATGTAACATTCAAGCAGGTTTTTATTGAAATCCGGTGTACATGTGTGGGCAGTCTTCTTTACAATCTGGTTGTCCTATAAATAAACAAAACCTATATTAAAAAACCGGTCAAGTGCGAGTCGGACTCTCGCACCAAGGGTTCCGTACTTTCCGTAGCAAAAAAAACTGCCAAAAAATCACGTTTGTTATATGGGAGCTTCATTTAAATATTTATTTTATTCTGGTTTTAGTATTTGTTGTTATAGCGGCAACAGAAATACATCAATGTGATAATTTCAACTGTCTAGTTATAACGGTTCATGAGATACAGACAGACAGACAGACAGACAGATGGACGGACAGCGGAGTCTTAGAGTAATAGGGTCCCGATCAAAAAATGATATACGTACCTCAATGCCTCCTACGCATAAGGTCGTAAGGCAAAAATTGATTTTTTTCAGGAGAGCCTTTTTTTATTGTTAGTGTTGTGTTTTTATGAATCACTTTTAATCGCTATTTTTTGTATTATTTAATCAATCACTCGTTTAAGATCACAGCAACACACGCTAGATGTAATAATAAGTACTATATACATTTTTATAATACAATTTTACTCAAAAAATATTTTTCGACTTTATGTGTAGAAGATATCGATCATGTATCCGTGTAAATCTTAATTCTTAAAATACTTACTTTAATCGTCATTGTGCCAGTACATTTAATTTTCTTTCGTAAGCAACATTCCCATACTATAGCTCCACTTTTATAAGTTGATTTTTTTATGAACTGGTATCCTGTATACAAGGTGCAGTTTTAAAACTGCACAATATTTCAGGAGGTTGTAATAAAACTCATAAATAATCATATAAAAAAACGATACCTGGTCAATAATCAGTAATACTTGTTATTTAATTTTTTAATTACACTAAACTAAATCGATTGATCGATGGCCGCGGGGGCGTGGCTAGGGTGTGGCGTGCGGGATGATGATTGGATGATACATTATTTATGAAACTATCGTTGCGAGTTAGTGTGTGTGAAAACGCCCTTTATTGTTCCGTGTTTGTGTGTGTGAAAAAAAGCGCGGTTATAAAAAAAAAAAAATTACCAACTTATTTTATTATTGATTCGGGTCGAGAATCACTAACATTATTACCTCCTGAAATATTTTGCAGCTTCAAAACGACACCTTGTATAATAATACTGTGCCGCCCTTTCTATTTATATATTCGAATTCGTTTCTTCCTCCGCATGTCCCTGACAGCGATTCTTCTGACGAGTTAATATCTGCGGAAACAATAAAATGTTTTTAATTAGGTATATATATTATATTAACATACCTTAGTATTATAACTTTTGTATCCTAAACTCCCTATAATTTTTGCATGCGGGTTTTTTTACAACATTTTTTTTTTTTGTTTTTACATTTTAGTGAGTAACATTTATGAAATCATCTCTTCGAGTCCTTTATTTTAATACATTACAAGACTATGACATGAAAATGCACGTAATTTGACCCCAAAAATACGCCATTTTATTTTTTTACAATATTTTTGGCGCATTTAGGATATGCCGATTTCCTCACCACATTTTTCTTTGCCATTCCGAGAACACTGGCGATGAAATACTCGTATGTATATTAGACCGATCACAGTGCCTATCTAAATGCGAACCAACAACCTACGGGACTTTATCCTCTGTATTACCACTGTTCTTAATTACACACAGAAATAAAACTCTGATATTGTGATATTTAAGACTTTTGGAACGACAATCGATACGCCATAAATTAATCGCAAGTTGCGAGTGTCTTTTAGAGGGTACGCGGAACAAGGTGTAGTCTCGCAAACCTTCGTTGAAAAGGCAGGGACTTCCGACCAGATTAGTGTTGTGTCAAGTCTCGGCAACTGCTGTTGTATTTTTTTTTAAAGGTTTTGTTGCTTTAGCTTTTTCTAGTTCAGATACTGGACGAGGACAGTATCTCTCTCTAGCTCTTTGTTTCCATTTTTCTCGCATTACTTTTTGCTCTCGAGGCGTTTGGCTTTGTTCCTGTGGTATCTTTCTCTTTCTTTCCTTCTTGCTTCTTCCAGAGCAGCAGGATCTTTTTTAAGTTTGTCTCGACTGCGTTGCATGTATCGTTTTTTTGATTCCCTTCGTCTAGCTATTTTATTTTCTTCTGAATTTAAGCTTGGGCCTATAGAAAAACACAAATATCTTATTGAAATACCTGTGTCTTTCAAAAGTTTCTACAAATAAACTCATGCTTCTTTTTTATGGAAGTAGGTAGAAACTAGTTACCACCTGAGCTTTGTTTTAGGTTGAGAAATCATCGAATACTCGTAACTTCTCCCGCGCCATGGAGCGAAAAGGAGTGTCAGAATTGTATTAACAAAAGCCCGTTTGGGATCCTTCAGTTGCCCTATCATGTTGTGCTTACTTGTAATGTAAGTATTTGCACATTGGGCACATTATTTCGCTAAGTTGTGCTTGTTATATAAACTTTCAAATAAAATTAAATGATGATTAAAAATAGTTTGTTTCTAATTTCTTACCTTGTGCCTACTTACTTTTCATTACTTACATACTTATATGATGGTTAAAAATAGAGAACTTTATTATTTATATAAAAAATAAAACATCAATGTATATTTTTACCCATGTTTGCAAGTAAATAAATGATATTTTATGGATTTTGTTCTACCTTTAGCTCTGACTGTGAAGACAATCACACACACAAAAGTTTTGGACTGTGTGTACGTTTGTTACTTCTTCACGTTAAACGGCAGAATTAATTTCTTTAAAACTTGGCACACAGGTAGACTATGTCCAAAGAATACTTTTTATCCCGAGAATATCTTCCCTTGGGACAATTTTCTACTTTTACGTGCATGTGCCCTGCCCATTGTCACTTAAGTTTGGCAATAGGGTAGTGTCCAGGGTCAAAATAATTACATTTTATTTAGTCCGTATTTTAGATTATAAAAAAATATTGGACACGTATTTTTTCTTTTTTCGATTAAACAAAAAATAACAATGATATAGCCCATTAAAGTTACGTGTGACGTCACCCCGTGCGAAAAAATGCAGCACGGCGTGACGTTACACGTAACTTTAATGGGCTATATCTTTGTCATTTTTGGTTTAATTTACAAATAAAAAAATACGTGTCCCTTATTTTTAAATAATCTAAAAGACGGACTAATTACATTTTTTACGGCAACTAGCCTATTCTCCATACTATGTCGGTAACCTTGGTTCTAATGCGGATATCCTCATTCCTGATGCGATCACTATTGTAATATTTACTCACTAAAAATTATTTCTTTCCCAGTGATGTGGGCCAAGAAACAGAACGGGAAAGATCTTGTTATTGCAAATGGCTACTCGTTCTACTGTCACGGGCGATGTCGGCTCACCAACATATGGAGATGCTCCTCCGGACGGTCCTGCAAAGCTCAGCTTGTTATCACCAACGATGGCTCAAGGATCGTGGTCAAGGCGAAGTTGGAACACACTCATCCACCACCAAACTTTGTCATCAAAAATGGCTGCTATATTAAGCTGTAAAGAGAAACAATTGAGTGCCGTGTTAGCCCAATAGTGATTGCCCCGACCTAAGAGTTGCACATTTTCAATCTATCTTAATATCTGCTAGTTGTAACTAGTGTAACATTATTATATGATTCATGTTTCTAAATAATAAAGTGTATTCCATATTTAGCAATATGCAAAAATCTAATATCTTAAAACAAATTACCAGATTTTTTACTTTATCGTGATACTAATATTCTTTACATCCCTTAAAAATAAAAATATTTTCCTAACAATTTAATTAAAATAGTTTGTGAAATCTTAAGACGCCGTTTTCTCAAAATTACGTATGTGTGGCTTGTCACACTTTTGCTTATCTGCATCCAAGTGAATGACAAATGGTTCTTAAATACCTAACCATCATATAGATAATTTTGAACCAATTGTCGTACACATATTGAATATACACTGTATGTTATTCATACTGTATCTGAAAAGAAACTAACATTATTTTCTATTTTAAAATTTTTTACTAACACTATTATATGGTTTCATTGTGGTCTGAAATAAATTTTATTATTATATTTCTTAAATGGCGGAAGTTAAGATAGATTAACTGACTGACTTGGTTGACTTATGTAGGCGCTTTATGTTTAATTTATTTCCGCTGGAAGGAATATCGAGAGGAGACAATGACCTGCAATGGGCCTGCTTGGTAGATTACGGCCCATTCTCTCTCCTAAATAGGAGCACTGTCCCACCAGTGGGAACATTATAAGGCTGATTGTGCTTATGCTTATCAAAGTGCTGGTAGTAACTAGTACTACAATGTTGTATCAATAAGCAGTTTCAACGAATATTGTAAATTAGGTTCCTAATAGTACTAAGTATAATACTTTATAGCATTAATTACTCATAGTATGTTTAAAATGTTATGTCAGAGATGTTATGTGTATATGTTTCGCATCTGGATATGAATATAGGAAGAATATTATATCAGTTTCGGATAACAGTTACGGGAATAAAACTTTTTCGGATTATCCGATAGTTTAGTTTGTATTTTTTTTTGTAGATTAGAAATAAAAGTTAAATCTGTATTTTATTTGCATTTTACTTTTATGGTTACGTGTATGTAACCGAAGCTATCTAAAACTAGTGAATAATCCGAAATAATTTCATGGAGATTTATATACTAGTAATTACAAAATGAAAATAACAGGTTACTCGTATATTAGGACATAACCTGTCATTTAGACTCCGCCTTTATTCGAAACTATCCGAAACTTTATATTGATTTCGGATATTTTGTGTTTCGGATATCCGATAGTTAAGGTTATAATTCTGGAGCTTCATAATATCCCTGATTTAAAAACCATTTAAAAGGTTACTTAATAAGAATAATAATATTCCACAACTATCACATTACGCCATCTAATCTCAAACTAAGCAGAGCTTGTGCCATGAGTACTATATAACTGATAAACATACTTATGTATTTCTAAATACATACATATTATAAATAAATTACACCCAGACACAGAACAAATGTTCGTGCTTATCACACAATCATTTGTCTTGGGTGGGAATCGAACCCACAGCTTCCGGTATAACAGTCAGGGCCACTAACCACTAAGGTAGCCGCCAGATAACCGTGGAATAACGGTCATTGACCCTCCTACATTTGTTGACATTCTTAATTTAAAAAACGGAAATAAAGACATAAAACTGTCTTGAATCGGCATGTATCGGGATCCTTTACATGATCTAGTAATGAAAAGCAGTTCATTGTTTGTTTTTCGGTTACCTACGCAAAGATATTAGGAAAAGGTCAATGTACTTTATTCCACGGTTATCTGGCTTCTTCTATAGACCGACAGACAAGTCAATTTTTTTTTAACTGTCTATGTACTTATAAGCAAACCAGTATTGTATCCAGTCTCGTAGAAGTACCTGAAAAAGATAAACCTCATTTATAATTAACTAAAATATTCTACACAGTTAAAATGTCACTATTATTAAAACCATGGTGCCATTACGATATTGTCATTAGAAATAAATTTAAGATAAGAATTAACAACAGCAAAAAAAATGGTATCTGTATATTTTACCTACACATTAAAAAAAATAGACAAGTTACTAAGACAAATTATATACATTATGAAACTTTCTTCCGCTTGCGTCGGATTTGTCCGACAAATTTTGTCGTGTCCTATTCGCCAGAGTCGTGTATTTGCGACGGCGTACTCCATCTCGTTTAGCTCTTCAATCCCCATAAGTGACAGAAGAGCTGACGAGAGGGGGTATTTGGTCGTGAACGTGCGATCTTGGCGGTATAAATGCGAGAGTGTGTCGGATATCTCCGACGTAGAAATAAATTTTAGATTAGAATTAACAACAGCAAAAAAAATGGTATCTGTATATTTTACCTACACATTAAAAAGAAAAAAAAATTGATAAGTTACTAAGACAAATTAAATACATTATGAAACTTTCTTCCGCTTGCGTCGGATTTGTCCGACAAATTTTGTCGTGTCCTATTCGCCAGGGTCGTGTATTTGCGACTGCGTGCTCCATCTCGTTTAGTTCTTCAATCCCCATAAGTCACAGAAGAGCTGACGAGAGGGGGTATTTGGTCGTGGATGTGCGACCTTGGCGGTATAAACGCGAGAGTGTGTCGGATATCTCCGACGTAGGCGGTTTAAAGGTTAAGTATCTAAAAGCTTATAAAAATACGTTTATTAAAATGAGTTTATCATATAGTTGTCCACGGATATTACTTATTCTAAACTTATTATTACACAAATCTTACATCTGCCCCCCTAGCCAAGTTACGACCTTTTACGTCGAACGCCTCGAGTAGGACACGCCTAGGTAACGTCATAACTTGGCTAGGGGGGCTGGTTTTTGAAACGGGGGGTTGCATGGGGGCTGGCATCTGAAAGTTAAAATGATGATAATCCCAGCAGTTGACGTGCGGATGACGTGTATGTCCCATTAGGCGTACTGTCCACGGACGCGTAGCTTCACAGACGCGTATTCGTCATTATACAAAACTATGAAACTATGACGACAAAGCGGCAACAGCACGTAATTCTCGTTTCAGAAACCGAGTTATTATGCTTACATTATTTTTGACATTATTATTCTCTATTATCTATCATTTTATTATGCATTATGTCACTGTAAATGTTAAATGAATAGGCGTTGTGTGGTCAGCTGCCATGTTTGATTACAAACATAAAATAATATGACTGTATTACAATAAAAATAGTTTAAGTATGTAATTATAATTATATTGTAATCTTTGCTTTAATATTAGCATTAGTCTTCATTAGTTATGTAAATAAGTTGAGCAAGGAAACAAAAAATAAAAATAAGCTAAATAATCGAATATACACCGTTAAATTTTAATCGTTTTAATCCCGTGGAGGGTCGATCCGGTACATGAAACACTAACGATTTGTAAAGATAAAATTAAAAAATGAAGTACCTTTTTTTTCAAAACTCATATTAATTTACGCATGTACGAAATTAATTTCTTTAAGAAAACGTCAGCTGAGCGAGTTCAATGATCTGTAGGTAGTTTGTACGCAATGCCGACTATTACCTATAGGTCATTGAACTCGCTCAGCTGACGTTTTCTTAAAGAAATTAATTTCGTACATGCGTAAATTAATACGAGTTTTGAAAAAAAAGGTACTTTATTTTTTAATTTTATCTTTACAAATCGATAATGTTTCATGTACCGGATCGACCCTCCACGAGATTAAAACGATTAAAATTTAGCGGTGTATAAAAATTTCATGTCACAGTGTTTCTTATCAAACTCGTCCGAAAGGGCTTGACCGATTTCTATGAAATTTTTTGTGTATATTTGGTAGGTCTGAAAATAGGTCGTAGGCTATTTTGTTATCCTCCTACCTTCACCACTCATTTTTCCCTTTGATACTTTATACAGAATTATTTGTAAAACACTTCTCAGGACTATATTACCAACATCATAAACAACAACTTTTTTTTCTATAACTTTCAAAAATAATAATATTTTAGTTTATCAGAATTTCATACAAAAATAAAAATATTTAAATTGAACGTTCTACATATTACGAAGTCTATGCCAAGCAAGCGATAGTACAATAGCGAAGGGGAGTGGAGATCGGGCGGCGGGGGTGCTTGATGCGCTCGTCGCGTCATAGACAGGTAGGTATATCAAAATACAGAGTTGAAATGTATTAGATAGAACAACGAAATTTTAAAGGTTTGTTTTTGGTAATAAGTTTTGTAAAAAGTTATAGAACGTTGTTGTTTATGAGTAGTAGTACAGTTCTGCAAGGTTGTTATAAAAATCTCATGTCACAGTGTTTGTTACCAAAGTCCTCGGAAACAGCTTGACCGATTTATGTGTATTTTTTTTTTGTGTATTAGTATTAATAGGTCTGAAAATAGGTCGTAGGCTATTTTTTACCCCCTACTTTCACGACCCATTTTTTCCTTATAATTTATAAGGGAGCGGCCTATAGTTTTGTTTTACTAGCAATTATTAACTTTGTAACCTAGCTATATAGATAGATAGATAATGTTTTACCTAGTCATAGTCAGTCTCAACTTGTTATCTTTTAGCTGCATTCTAGGCAATAAACAATATCTAACTTATACAGTGTTTTATTTTTCTAAAAATCACCTATTCTACTCCGCTTATTCACTCACCTACACTCAAAGGTTCAGTTGAAAACCAGCGTCAGACAACTGCTAAGTAGTTATCTGGCTTTATGCTGAACTGAATCTATTTGGCACTACCTTGAGACATATTGTTTTTATTTTACTTTTAAGTTAATCATTGTCATTGTCTGAGTATGGTTTCCGCACTTAGTCCTATGTGGACCATTTTGTACGTGGGCCATAGCGGCCATAACCTTAGGTGGGCTCATTCCAACCAGCCCACCTCTCTCCAAAAACAGATTAGGCCTCTCAGGTTTTTCAGACCATCTATAAGGGAATTCGGGGATCCTAAGGTTCGTGTGCGTATTTCAGTGACACCTGTGCAATTTAGGAGCAGATGCGCAATTTAAGTTTTTTCAATACTTGTTTGTTCAATGTGTGCCAAATAAAGTTGTTTTCTTCTTACAACGGCAAATGGGTATGTTGATGCGTACTCCTATATACCTCATTTAAGTAAGTGTATATCGCAGCAGGACAGTGTTTTGAGTAGTGGTGACTGCAGCGCCACCTAATCTTCGAGTCCCGAACTGTATGCTTGGTGAACTTGTAGCCGTTAAAAATGACGACTGTAGACCCTTTGCTGGTTGTAGTGAATATTGGATCTGAAACAAAAACTGAAGTAAGTATTGTGAAAAACAGATGAAGGCCGGTTTTGAAACTCATTTTTCAAACTCATATGTGAATAGGTTACTTCTAGGCAAACGTGTTCCAACGTCGTCCACATCATCGCTTACCATTAGGTGTGATGGTAGTCAAACGCAAGCCGGTTTACACAATGCAAGTTACTGACTAAACAGTACGCAGCTACTCGTATGCGAGTAACTCGGCTCGCCTTAGAGCGCTTAGATTTTTCGCTGTAGTTTTCACAATGCTAGTAGCTGTCCAGCGTTCTAGTGAGTTTATCGTGTCGTGATACTTCACTACCACTGGCGAGCTACTTCTTAACGCGTCCAAACGATGCGAGCGACATTTACGAGTCCAACGCGCACGTGTGAGTTACTGCAGTGCAGCTACGCGGCAGGCTGACTCGCACGCTAGCTCGCACTGTGTAAATTAGCCATAAAAAAGAGCCAATACAACACTCATTTTGTAGTAAGGCCTACTGTCCACGTACGCGTAGCTTCATAGACGTGTTTTTTTTTTAATAATGGATAGGCTCGCGTTTGACCACAATCTCACCTGATGGTAAGCGATGATGTGGCCGACGATGGAGCACGCTTGCCTAGAAACAATCCATTCACTCTTGACTTAAAGACCCCTAGGTTATAGCTATCAGGAAACACAGACTCCGGCAGGGTATTCCATTCCTTAGCTGTACGCATAATAAATGTACTCCGAAAACGCTTTGTACGTATAGGTGGGATGTCCACCATGTACCGGTGGCGCAACGCCGTACGTCTTGTGGTCCGATGATGGAACGGACTTGGCGGAATTAAATTGTGTAACTCTAGTGCACACTCCCCGAAGTGTAAACGATAGAAAATAGACAGGCTAGCAACTCGGCGTCGATGTTCAAGACTTTGGAGTTTTGACTTCACAAGAGCATCATTGCCTATGATCTTCTTGGCACGCTTTTCAATAGACTCTAGTGCATCCAGCTGGTATTTGGCTGACCCATCCCAAAGATGAGAGCAGTACTCCATACACGATCGAACTTGCGCTTGATAGAGGTATTCGTCATTACGCGATTGGTGTACGCCTGGCTGAAGGTTACATGCAAAACTATATAATTCTGTCGACAAAGCGGCAGTGTCGTGCAGTCATATCATATCTATGAAGCTAGATTTGTATCTACGCTTGACGCAGGCGCACACCAAGCGTATAATGACGAATACGCGTCTATGAAGCTACGCGTCCGAGTACAGTAGGCCTTAGTTTTGTATCTAAGCTTGACGGCCTTGAGTAGGCCTTATTCAACGCAAAAGTATCCATAGATTGAAATATTTCTTTGCTAATCACAAAGCTTGCGTGTTGCCAGTGATGACATATGGATGTGAAGTGTGGTCGCTCACAACAGGCATCTTTAGAAGGCTTAAAGTCATCCAAAGGGTAATTGGAGAGGGGTGTGCTTGGAGTTTCTTTGTGTGATCAAATTAGGAATGAAGATATCCGCAGGTGAACCGACGTTACCTACATACCTCCAAGAGTTACCAAACTTAAGTAACATTGGACAGGTCGAAAGATTCTGGAGTGGCAACTCCGTACCGCAAGACGCCACGTTGGAAGACCTCCCACAAGGTGGACCGATGTCCTGGTGAGGGTCGCGAGAACCCGATGGATGCGAGACGTACAAGACGTTCGGTGTGTCGACACTTGGGGAAGGCTTTAAGCTATTCTCCAATAGTGGACGTCGTTTGGCTAAAATGATGATGATGATGATAAAGGCATGTGATTCGATTGCCTTTTATGTAGCGGCATCGACACTCCCACATAGTAACTAAAGACATGACGTCATATTTTTTTTAAGGTAGGTAATTTTCTACTTACTTCTTCCACTCTAGGGTGGAATCGGAGGGCGGCCTTAAAACTAGGGTTCGTTTTTGTGATCTTTATAAAAATACTAACTTTGCACGCAGCTTCGTCCGCGAACATAAAAAAAAAACATACATTCAGCCAAACATAGAACCTCCTCTTTTTTGAAGTCGGTTAAATATAGCCTATGTCACTCAGGAATAAAGCAGCTTTCTATTGGTGTAAAAATTTTAGCAATCGGACCAGTACTTTCAGAGATTACCTACTACAAACAAAAAAAAAAAGCAAACTTTAAGTATCTCTTTAATATATTAGTGCAGTAGATGGATAAAATAAATAGTAAGCAGTTCACATAGTATAAATTGGGATAAGTCTAGCTACATAATTAATTAACAACAAAAGTAAGACAAACAATTATAAAATTTATTAGCGTTTCATTATCTGTCATGTTTATTACTATTATTAAGAAGAAAAATAACGTGCAAGTTTACAATAAATGTGGCCCTATACTGGTATAAAACAATAATTAATCTTACCTGAACTAGGATAAACTTAAGACTTAAATCTTAAAACAGGGTATATAGAGCCCTGTCTTAAGAACTAATGTGAGAAGTAAGTAGCTAGCCCATAGTTCCAGTTGATTGTTTCCTACGGAGAAGAACCGGCAAGAAACTACAAGGTAACTTTAAAAAAAATGTTTGATTCTGTATTACAATATTTATAGTGGACAGTTTAGACCAATCGACTTTGTACCTAATAGCACAATAACAATAGTAGTATATGAATCCATGGAGTCCAGTCTTCACACATTTACATTACAAAAAGAAGCTGTACAAGAATAAAAATAAACTTATCAATAAATGAGATGTATATGTTATGGATCAAATGATAAATTGGGCATTATACATAATGCCCGGTCATTATGAAAAATGCCCAATATGAGAGTGCGATTTGCGAAATAATATTCCCCCTCCCATTAGGGACCTAAAAAATATAAGTAGTTTTAAGGCTAGACTTAAGCAGTTTATTTTAAGTTCACAAATACAATTTAATGAAATTAATGTTGATAAATCTTTTATATAATTAAGTCAATAGTAGTGCTAATATAATATTTTTTAAGAATATAATAATGTATCTAATTAATCACCAATCTAATGACACATTCTTTGAATTTTAATAATTTATTTTAACCAATTTATTTTATCGTGTAATTTAAAAACTCACCTTCACGTTATGTACCTATTTCTTATCTTTAGCTACCTCCCAGCTGGTGGGTAGGGTTGATGCGATGAGCCCGTTGCTAACCTCATGGTTTCACTTCACTTTTATTTATTTCAGCCTGACTCCTTTCCAATTGCAATTTAAATAAAAAAATCACATAATAGTAACTTTATACTGGCACTTGTAAACATTTTCTAGACGGCAATGTTTTATCTTTTTGTTTTTGCTGGCTTCGTAAGTATATTAATTTATAGTTATGGTATTAGTCCTAGGTGACGGCTAATTGCCGGGCCGGTGCAGCGGTGGCTCGCTTATGCGTCATGGTGTTGAACATCGCGCCGCGCGTCGGCTGATGTTTGATGTTTTTTTTTTTTTTTATCGGAGTATTGTGGGTACTAAATTATTTTATAGTTTTATCCAATGTGGCACAAATTTTATTTTATAATATTGCTCTGTTATTCATCAAATAGTTATTTATGTATTTTATTTCAATTAAATTTTACACCCGTAAGTACACTAATGCATATTTATTTCAATTACACATACTATTATAATTATATATGCTTTACCCTAGTCCGTGCGTCACTGCACGAATCAGCGCTGGGTGTCTAACGCCCAGCAGATGCTGAGGTGGTCACCCTTTCGGTGCGGGCACGCTCGGCGTACTTTGTACTTTTATTCTTGTTTACTTTGTGTATGTAACCGTTGTGCTGTGTCTGTACCGAATAAAAGTTATTCTATTCTATTCTATTTGATAATAATTATTCAAATAATCAAATTGACCGGGCATTATACATACGGCCCATCACCTTTTGGGCAGAGTAATACAAACATATTTAATTACCATTTTTTATTGGTATTGTCAGTTAACTTAAAATAAACTAAATATTAAACCATTAAAATAATCAGACTCTCTTATTTTGGATTAATTATATCAAGGGGTCTATTATCTACCTTAAAACTCTGCCAGTTCGAAATAACGAATAATACCTACAATACTCGTAAAAATGTGATTGTATTTTGATTGCACTTTGAACTGGGTAAAATAGGTTAGGTTAGGTTAGAACTGTGACCAACCGCGCGTGAGCCGAGCGAGCGAAGCGAGCGATGCCGCGGCAGCGGCCGGCGAACGCTACGTCCAAGTTGTTTCGTCCATTCGAGATTTTTACCTTTTTCAGTTAATCCATTTGATAATTAATAATTTATCCAGTAATCCATTTTGACCTTTGAACGATTTGGTCAATAGTGTAATAAATAATTTAAACATTGATATTCCAGACTTTGGTCAGCTGAACTTTTGATCAAATGACCATCGTTTTTTAAACTTTGTTGATTTGTACGTTGTTCTTTTGAAATTTACTCAAGAAAGTTTTGATTTTCTAATATGCAACCGTCACACCCTGCGTGCTTCCCTCCCCGCCCTCGCACCGCGTCTTTAGCTTTATTATCAAATTTCTCAATTGTCATGTAGCAATATAATAATGACCGCGCAATGTGATAAATATTGAAGTTAAGATAGTAATTAATCACTTGGTCCAATAGAGCTAGACATTATTCATAATGCTCGAACATTATTTATAATGCCCGCATTAATCACCCGGTCCATAACATATACAATATGGCAAACTAGGAATACGTATATGCCCCAGTCGGTAATGTGCCCCACTTGCAAAACTAAGAGACGCATTTAAAATTTGGTGCTTATTTGAGCCCATCGCATCGTTGGTATATTAGTATGACGGCGATGTAAATTATACAACGCAAGTGTAACTTGCGCTGTATACCTACCTAGTTTATGGTATGGTGTAATTATAAATGCGTTACAAACAATATGGTAAACCAGGCATATGTACATGCCCCAGTCAGTAATGTGCCCCATTTGCAAAACTAAGACACGCATTTAAAATTTGATGCTTATTTGAGCCCATCGCGCCATCGCGTATGACGGCGATGTATTATACAACGCAAGTGTATCGTGCGTGTCTTAGTTTTGCAAGTGGGGCATGTTACCGACCGGGGCAAGTACTGGATTACCCTACTATATTAATCAGTCAACAGATGCCTTGGTGCAATGCCATTCTTCGAAACATTCTGGGCAAAGTGGTGGTAGCCTTGGACAACCCTTACACCTATAGCTAGTTTCACGACGAAGTTTTTTGGTCTGACAAACTCTGCAAGGTAAAAAGGAATATTTCTTTGTCGTATTTTCTTTCGCTCGTATACGCAGTGGCCAATGTCCGACACTTCTTGACTGTGGAGAAGAAGACGGTTGTAGATCACGTGGGTTCTCTTGATTAACTTTTAGCCAATCCAGTTCCACTTCTTGAACGAAACCTTTGCCAATTACACCTGTTAGAAGTAGTAATAGAACTTTTATTAATAGCTCTCTATATTCTACGTATTCTATTTTTACATGCTTTTTGTGCACATGTCCATGAGCTTCTGTTTAATGCCATAGTCAGCTCAGAATAGATCCTTCAAAGACCAGTAGCCCTTCCAGGCGTTTTCAGATCGTTTTAAAAGATATTTGTCTATAAAAATAAAACAAAAGTAGTATATAATCAGTTTTTTAATAACATAAATAAATTCTATTCGTACTAATTAAACAGTTCGCTTTTAATACGTTAACCATGTCGAATTGTATGTCCGACACTTTTTGTTCCATTCAGGCCTTGTCGGGCTATAATTATGACCGACAACACATGACAAATCTTAACGTCTACTTAGTGACTGGGGGTCATGTTTTTTAGGCTTTCAGCTATACAATGTGTCTGTTTGCCGGTGTCCGATCCAATAAGGCGAAGTAATGTAATCAATTTTATAGACAAATCAACCATGATAAAGTACTTTTGTTCCTACTGTTTTGAAATAGAGGCAATTTTTGTTTAAAACAAAAATTGTCTCCTCGTTTGTTTTACAATATCTACCGATGTGGTCGATTTGTCGATAAAATTGATCATATTTACAGATATCCATGATCATATTGCTTTGTCTTAACGGGTCGGATACCGGTGACCCGAGACATTGTATAGAGTGACCCACGTGGCCCCCTAGAGTTACAAAATGTCTTTGTCAATATAACTTTTGTTTATTATTAATCTTGTACACATTGTGCAAAGCAGGAAGTCAAAATATAAGTAAGGAATTAAATTATATTGGTGTATTATTAAACAAAAGTAGTCAAAATTTAACCTTGATGTTATGATGACCAAAAATTTGAATTGGTAGTAAATTTACCTAAAGTAAAGTAGTAGTTTCCAGGGTCAAAATAATTACATTTTATTTAGTCCGTATTTTAGATTATAAAAAAATATTGGACGTTTTTTTTCTTTTTTCGATTAAACAAAAACTAACAAAGATATAGCACGGCGTGACGTTACACGTAACTTTAATGGGCTATATCTTTGTCATTTTTGGTTTAATTTACAAATAAAAAAATACGTGTCCTTTATTTTTGAATAATCTAAAAGACTAATTACATTTTTTTACGGCAACTAGCCTATTGTACAACCTATTTGCTGGCCAGTTGCGCTCGCCAGTCGCGCTCGCCAGTGGTGTATGATTCTGTGCCCATATTAAACTTCAAAAGTGCTAAAAATCTTGTCGTCCATATGGAAACTAAATGCCGTTGTACAATGTACATGTCAAATCACTATGTACTTTATTACTATTTTTTGTGTACAATAAAAAATAGTAAAGAGAACCTTTGAAATCCTGGAGTCATAAACACGATGATTAAATCCCGGGACTTATGAAATTGCAAATTGAAAGTAAAGTAAATTGCAAAATAAACAATTTTAGTCCGCAACTCTGAAACATAATAAGATTCTTCAATAAAATAATTTAGTTTAAATTCTTAAATCCCAAGTTTGATCGTCATGTTTATGATTCCGGGATTTTAGAGCGGGTATGATCAACTTTATGTATTAGGTAAATACATATATACAAAATTAGTTTTAGTATATGCGCAACCCGAAAAACGTGTCTAGTATTTTTATATAAAGAATGAATGTACAAAATTTCATATCTGTATTATGAAAAATCACAAAGTTATAAGCTTGTTATGTTACCTAGGTGTCCGCACAAATACATGGTCACCGGATCATCCGCAACTCTGAGGGGATTTTTTGCTTCCGCCTCCAGCGTTGCTCTAACGCCTAATGCCCACTATGACCTGTGTTCTATATAGTGTCTTATGATCTTTTTTAAATAATTTTGGGCAAAAATATAACATGATGTAAAAACTATTTATTGGAATCGATTCAGTTTCGGATTCTGAACAAACTATATTCGGGTTTCGCATCCTCCTCCTCGAGTCGTATTCTTCATTACTGAGGGTCGTGAAGTTCCCGCTGAATTAGCTTCTTATTGATGGTTCTAAGCGTCATGAAGTACGACGTGCAATTGGGTGTTCAGCGTAGAGCGGACTTGATCTGCCCATCTTATTGGGCTGCGGCCTCTTGGTCGTTTGCCATCAACCATGCCAGTTACGATAAGCTGTTCAAGGTTGTGGCCATTTTTCCTGACAATTTGGCTAAAGAACTCCAGTACACTGCGCATGCAGGTAGTCGACAGTCTGATCTTGTTTCGCATATATTATATTAAAAATAATGTTGTATCTATATTACATAATATGTATTGCTGTAAACTATCGATGACAAATATCATAACAGGTAGAGCAGAGATGAGGTCGAGATGGACAACCAGGACAAAAAGTTGTAACTTTTTTAGATCTATTCTTTGCCTGTAATCTTCCCATTGTTTTGACATTGTTCTTATAACATTGTTGGCAAGTTCTGCGAACATCCCTGACTTTCCCTTCCTTAAATATAAGGTGATGTTTTTCTCTTCCTGGTCTTGGTGTACTGGCTGTGCTGACCTCGTCTTCTTCTTTATAATCAAATATTTGGTAACTTGCAATGGCGGATCTGAAAGCGACTGTAGATTTTTTTTTCTTTTTAGTAACCTGATTGAATAACACAAGTGTGTTGATATCGATGTGCCTATTGAAAAGTAGTTTGCAAGTTTTCTGTACTACTTTACAGTTTTACTGATGAGTCAAATATTTTTATTTGACATTCGGTCAGAAAGGTCTACAGCTGACTTTGATTGGTTTTAGTCCAAAATTATTTTTGGATTTTTTAGGGGGAGAGGGTAATAGGTAGTGGGGAGGCCTTCGCTTAACACTGGGTCATAATAGGCTAGTTAGATAGATTATAACATCTTGTTTATTGCAATTTTCCCTTAGAGCAATGTTCTGCAAACTCTTCATGTTGAAGATACATCTAGGAATTGTAAAAATTTGTAGGTAAATGAAAATTCATTTTTTACATAAGAATAAAACTTGTATTTTTTCAGTACTTTTTAATTTTTTTTTAATCATCAAACCAATATATATTATTAACATTAACAGAAAGCTTTTTCAGTTATTACTAGATATAAAATATACACAGTTATGTGCGAAAATTTCATGTTTTCTTAGAGAAATCATTCTAAAGTGTACAAGAAATGCAAATAAAAGATTCGCACCCGTGTCCAGGGCAAGTCCATTTTAAGCACTTTTCGCACCGTCTCCTGGTAGACTTATCTCGAGCTCTCCCGCATAAATAACAACGCCCTATAATTGTTTTTTTCTTTTCGAGACCAGAAGGCAACGGCTTTTCAAGTTCTAGAATCAAATATGTATAAAAAGATATCGTATTCTTTATTTAAAAAAAAATGTTGTGTAATTTATACAGTGTGTGGGGTTCGTATGTATAGACCAGGGTAGAAGCCTTTAAAAATAATAAAAAGTGAAAAAAAATAATAGTAGGATGAAACCCATTAGAAAAGGAGGAGAATATTATAAAAATGAAAGGAAAAATAATTTACGGGCGATCTGAGGTCGGGAAGGGGATGGGGGTGAGTTTTTAAGGGTAAAAAACGGTTTTTCTCGATTTCCGGCAAAACTAAAAGTCCTATGGAAAAAAGTCAAATGGCAAAGTTGTAGGTAATAAAAAGATCTAAAACTTTTGTGTTTACACTTTTTTCACATAACCTCAAAAATTATGTGAAAAATTCAAAAAACCAAGTTTTTGGTTTTTTATTTTTATCTTTTTAAAAAATAATAATTTTTTCACGAAATTTCGTGAAAACTTATCTTTTTATGTCCCAAATACGCTGTAATTTATTTGATTAGAAATATTTATTTTTTCACCTTATTTTGAATTAATATCGAAAAAGCACCCTAATTTTCAATCGAAAAATCACCCGTCAAAATATCAGCTTTTTTCAAAAAGTTGGTGTATTTTCTGTTCGTTGAAATCTCTACTTTCCGATGGTGAAAAAAAATATATATGTTACCATAGTAAATCTTCTCAGAAAATATATTTATTATAGAATTTTAATAAATTTTTTATGTATTTTGAATATTTTTTTTTTCATGGGTGTAACTAAATTTGTTTGTGCAAAATAAAGGAGATTATTATTTTTTAATCTTGTTAGTTTTTTTTAAGTAAACTTGTCACAATTATATTAAAGAAACTCAGCATGCACGTGTATTTTTATAAACGATGTTGTATACTGTACTGTATTTCGAATGGGTATTGGCTAGGCTAACGGTTGTTACAGCTGCTAAGAAATAGTAGGTATGTACGTAGTAAGACCCAGCCCCGCCTAGCCCCTTCCCCACTTCTCTATGAAATACCTTTTGATGGGCTAAAATTTTTCGTAGGTCACTCAGGTATATAAGTTATCTAAAAATAGTTATAAATAGGCATCTACGCATATAATTTAAAGAAGATTCGACTACTTTCTCCAAATATTGTAGATGTCTTATTGAATATTAATTTTATTAACTTATTTGTTTGTTAATTATAGTAGTATATTTTGATTTGCAATTTTTTTTTTTATTAATGTAATATGTAATCTTACGTTTTTCGAGAAATTAAAGTGTAAGTTTTAATAAATAGCTCAAAATTGTATATAATAATTGAAAAAAAATTTTTGAATTCGAGTTTTTTTCGATTTTTTGCATTTTCTGAGAAGATTTACTATGGTAACATATATATTTTTTTTCACCATCGGAAAGTAGAGATTTCAACGAACAGAAAATACACCAACTTTTTGAAAAAAGCTGATATTTTGACGGGTGATTTTTCGATTGAAAATTAGGGTGCTTTTTCGATATTAATTCAAAATAAGGTGAAAAAATAAATATTTCTAATCAAATAAATTACAGCGTATTTGGGACATAAAAAGGTAAGTTTTCACCAAATTTCGTGAAAAAATTTTTATTTTTTAAAAAGATAAAAATAAAAAACCAAAAACTTGGGTTTTTGAATTTTTCACATAATTTTTGAGGTTATGTGAAAAAAGTGTAAACACAAAAGTTTTAGATCTTTTTATTACCTACAACTTTGCCATTTGACTTTTTTCCATAGGACTTTTAGTTTTGCCGGAAATCGAGAAAAACCGTTTTTTACCCTTAAAAACTCACCCCCATCCCCTTCCCGACCTCAGATCGCCCGTAAATTATTTTTCCTTTCATTTTTATAATATTCTCCTCCTTTTCTAATGGGTTTCATCCTACTATTATTTTTTTTGGTTTTAAAAATTATCGACCCTGGTCTAGTAGCCCAATCATATATTTCAAATATAATATACTTTATTAAATAAATTCTATGGTTTAAAATATGTACATTATTTTGAATATTATATTAAAATTGGCGAACCTGGCAGTGGTTTAACTGTTCCAAAGTTAGCTTTTAGTTTAGAAAAGCAGTCAATGACATACATGCGTACAAAAAAATGATATACTTATTTATATGCCCAAAGATAACCACAAAACAAAATTTAAATTTCTAGTTTTTTGTACAAACAATGAAAAATTTGTATTATGGTTTTCTTAGAAAATTGTTTTTATAAAAGAAATGATTGCTTGCTTGTTTGCTTACTTTTTTTTAAATATAGAATAAATAAATGTGTGGGGTCTGGTTGTAACCCAACAATATATTCCAGATAAACTTTGTACATTTCAAGGGTGTAAAATATATTCAGAAACGAATAATAAAAATAAAATTAAAGTGCCTCATAATTTTATTTATTTTCAAAACCTTAGAGCTAAACATCGTAATACTTATTGGCACATTATTATTATTTACATAATATTATATTATTGCATTGAATACTGGCCTCTGTTAAATCACTCTTCGCACTATAAAAGCATATAAAAGCGAACTTAAAAGAACCATGGGCAAAAATATATGGAGCGTGGGCTCTTCCACCAACAGAGATGGGATCACTTCGAATAGACTTGTACTTCAATAAATATTAAGATATAAACTATTTTTTGTGAAAAAAGGCAAAAGTTTGTATTGTGTGTGTTACTCCTTCACGTTTAAACGGATTTGATAAAATTATAGTTTAATTAATAATTATAGGACACAGGAAAAAGATAATAGGAAAAAAATACGAGGATAAAAGTCTACGGGAATAAAGTATTGTTCCCGTAGACTTTTATCCTTTTGTTTTTTCCCGTGGTATAATTTTCTACTTTGACGTGGCTGAAGCTGCTGTCAGAAGCTGATATAAAAAAATATAGGAAAAAAATACGAGGATAAAAGTCTACGGGAATAAAGTATTGTTCCCGTAGACTTTTATCCTTTTGTTTTTTCCCTTGGTATAATTTTCTACTTTGACGTGGCTGAAGCTGCTGTCAGAAGCTGATATAAGATTTTTTTTTTTACTACCTAATGATATATTTGCGAGGATACACAAACATATATAATACATTTTATCACTTATGCATGAACATATGGAAAATGTTAAAAAATACTCTTAAAACAACAATTAAAAAAAAAGGCGCTGCGTTCAGGGCTCCAGAAAACGGAACCTCTTAATTATACGAGCCGCGTCCAGAAGTACCGCTTTCTGAATTAAGCCCTGGATCCAGCGGTCTAGCGAAAACCTCCTGAAGTGTTGGTCTTGGCTCGTGGCTATTAAGCCTCGAGCCAAGACTACTACTATTAAGCCATGGGCTGACACGACTATCGATACAATGATCGCCGAGTCCATATCCCACATGAAGAATAGCTCGCGAGCCAAGTCAATACATTTGGTTTGTTTTTTTTTAAATTTTTGAAGTGTGTCTCTGTTTTCTTTTTTTTATGTTGGTTTATTAAAATTAAATACATAAGTACTACTAATACATTACACGTAATATGCTTAACTTAACTTAACCTAATTAAAAACACACTTATAAAATTAAAATAAAAGCCCTAGAGAACTAAAAAAAACAATCTAAAATACGGCGTCGAAAAACTTTGGTTTATGTTTGAAATTATTATTTAGTACATAGTAGCGACATCTATGGCGCTACTTAGGAACTAAAACGACGATTTAAGCATAAACAACAGCCCGAAATCATCTCTCGGGCAGTTACCCAGATCAGGCATAACACCTGTCTGGTCGGAGGATCCTCCCTTTTCAATGGAGGTATGTGAGATTTTACACTGATCCACATATCCCAAAACTCTGTTAACCGTCCGGACCGAACCCAAGTCGTCGACGGCGCGTACTATTCCCGTGCGCCTCAAGGAATTGTCAGCAACCGTAGGGGCCTAGAAGGGTCGAAACCTACTGGGGCCAAGGGTCTGTTTCCGAAGAGAGGCTTGGCTTCGGTATGAAAGGCAACGAAGGAACGGGGTGGTTTTTTTAGTCAGTAAGTGTCTGACACTATCTCTCGCTCCGCCCAAGAGCGGGGGATGTCATTTGGATGATTTTAACCCACCAAAAAAAAAGTATCGAATTTAAACTTGTAAGTTATGTTAGATATTTTCGTAAATTTTCCATGAAACCAGGCGGTTGCTTAGGCGCATGATTATGAAAATCATTTATCTTTATAATGTCGTTATAATATGTATGTACGTTTGCCCTGCAGCCTTTAGTGTGATGAGTAGAACAATACCAGCGACATCGTTCACCCTTCCTCAAGTGCTCACAGTAGGTATACCCGCCACGGGCTATCAATGTCCTTCCTTGATTTGAAGTGATGTACTTGAAACCTGAAAAGGAAAACTTATTTATAAACTTTGGCAAAACCTGCAGTACTATTTACATAGTCATAAAAATAGGGAGGACCACAGAACAGATGAAAGAGGCATAGAATGGCTTTGAGGGTGCGGCAGGCGTGCCACAATGTAGGGCAATGCTCATAGTTCAACTACCAATAGCAAACTTGCGATCTAAGTGTGCGTGGTCTGTTAGTTGCGTAATGCGCGTTGTAACGTATTAGCCACGCTATGGTTAGAGAGCAAGGAGTCAAAGGTTTAAAAAAATAAAATAAATCAGTATGTTCCTTGAGAGGTAATATTTAATAGAAAGAAATAAGAGAGAGAAAATGGCTTCTTCCGGCACGTAGGTAGGTAGTAGCCCCGCGACAGCCTTTGACAGCAGCCGCCGCACTATGGAAAATAAAGGTATGTTCCTGATTAAAATCAATAACTTTTTTATTTCTGAATATTATGTTCTAAAATTTTGCCCAAATATAGAAAAGTGTCTAAGGCTTCAAATGGATTTAATTTATTACTTGGAGTAATTTATTATGATTGAATTTAAAACCATACATTAAAAAATAAAACAAGTTCAAAATGATCAAAAATGTCTAATATTCAAAATACAAATCAATTTAAATCTACACTAATATAATAAAGAGGAAAAATTTTTATTTTTTTATTTTTTTTTTGTTTGTAGGGGGTAATCTCTGGCAGTACTGGTCCGATTGCTAAAATTTTTTCATCGGTAGAATGCTGCTTTATTCTTGAGTGACATAGGCTATATGTTATGTACGCAGGCGAAGCTGTGGGCAAAAGCTAGTATTTAATAAAAACATTTTATTTAAAAGAATGTTGTGATTAAAATCAAACACAAATTAATTAATTAATTGTAATGTTTACTAAATGTTATGTTATTTATGGCCTGACTATGACTGGCCTGTTGGTCTAGTGGTTAGTGGCCCTGACTGCTATGCCGGAGGTCGTGGGTTCGATTCCCACCCAGGACAAATGTTTATGTGATGAGCATGATCATTTGTTCTGTGTCTGGGTGTAATTTATCTATAATATGTATGTATTTAGAAATATATAAGTATGTTTATCAGTTGTCTAGTACCCATAACACAAGCTCTGCTTAGCTTGGGACTAGACGGCGTTGTGTGGTAGTTGTGGAATATTATTATTATTATTATTTATACTTGATGAACTTCGGGATCTAAAATTAATTCGTTCACTTTCAAAAGATCTAAGGTGTCTTCATCAAGTTCCTTCACGTTTTTGGTATACGGTTTTCTAATGCTGGTTATGTAAGGAAGTTTAAAGAAAAGTATGAAATACATCCACGTTTGTAGCGGATCTTGAGCATTTTCTAGCATGATGTAGACGATTTTTTTATAATCCTTATTACGAGATTCTTCTGCATCTTCCGAAAGTTGACCAATAGGAAGTTTTGCAAAATGCTTTACGAAACTTTCTCCATGAATCAAAATTTTGTGAACTGAAAATGGCACCACCATTCATAATTGCACACATAGATCCTGGCAGTCTCCATAGCATAACTGCCAAATTTTTCAGCATTTATCATTACACCCGAATTGAAAAAAAAAAAAACCCGATGAAAGAGCTTGCAGGATTGTCTAAAGTCGTTTGATCAAATTTATATCCACTTCTGTAATTTCAGCAGAGCAGCTTGCATTGTGAAAAAATCTTCTGGCAGTATTACCATCATTAGAATTACCACTTACTTGTCTTGGTTTGTCGATGATCAATCTTAGCTCTTCACGGAAACGCCTTTGTACCGGGGTTTTCTTCTCTTGCTTTAATCGTTTCTTTTCTTCGCTTGTGGCTGATCATGTTTGGAAAGACAGATTATAGAAAATATGTAAAATCATTTCGATACAACGAATCTAGGCGTGCAAAGTCATCATCATCATCATCAGTCTTTTTTTAAATGTTTCCACTGCTGGGATTCAGGCCTACTCTCTAGGAGAGGGAATGGGCCGTAATCCAGCACGCGGGCCCAGTGCGGGAGGGTGAATGTCACATGTCTTCGAATTTTTGGTTCTAGGACATGCCGATTGCCTCACGATGTTTTCCTTCACCGTTTTGAGAGCAGTGGTGATGAAATAAATTACACAAAATAATGCGCCTAGCTAGGTTTGAACCCGCGACCTACAACTCGTAAGTCGGGGCCATTACCACTCGGCCATCACTGCTCTTGACCGCTACTTTGCACTGCGCGTGCAAAGTAGACAGTCCGTATTGATAAGAATCTTTATTTTCAGGCCTAGCAGTCACTTTAATCAAATCGTTCATTTGGCGTGGAGTAGTATATTGTACATGTGGAACCCGAAGGCATATCTGTTAATACCTGAGCTACTTTGTCATCTATCATTGTAAGAAAGAGATCATGCTTCACTTGCACACTCTCACCTTCTTTGTTAATTAATGATGGACCCAAATAATTTATTTGACCTTTTATTTTATCCACAAGAGCTTTAGTTTTATCGGGTGTTTCTTTGCAAAATTCTATTAATATAGGCCGACAAAGATGAAGGTACCGGATTTTGCCAGACAACATCACCTGTTAGCTCGTTAATTAACTTAATAGGCATCAAAGAAGTGATAAAATAAATTTGCATCAGAAATTAGTTCAGACTCTTATGGCAGTTTCTGTTTGTGGCTTTGACCGGAAGAGCTATCACAGCCCCATTTAGCTAAGTCTGATGTATGAACTAATACGAACCGCGGCCGATGAATACTGTTTTACCGTAATACAGTTTATACTAGTACGGGGAACAAAGTGAATCAGTTCTGTGTATTCTAACAATTAGACTTGGCTAGTGAAACTGTTTGTTATCTTAAATGATTTTGTTGAGTGTGTTGTTGGCTACGTAAGTACGCAAATGTCTTTTTTTACACATTGAATCTATTGTCAATATTCTAGCTGCAGTGTGATCTAATAAATCTTGAAGTCTTACTATTTTTGCACTTGTGTCTGTATTTTCTATAAAATGGTGGATAGCAAGTAGTTTTTACTTCTTGAACTTTGTAATATGGTGGAAACACAAAACATTTTCGTTTGTTCGTTAAATTTCTCAAGTACAAATATTGTGCTTTCGTTAAATCCAAGGCAGTAAATACGTTCAATGCTTCTTCATCCGTTAACATTTTTGTCTACCTTGCGTCTTCTTTGAGACTCGAGAATAAGGTCTTATTTTCATTATCAGCAAACCTTAATGTTTCCACAAGTTTAGCTTCTGTTCCTTCTCCTATCGAACGTACCCCTTGAAGATATGCATTATAGACGTGTTTAAATTCATATTCATTAAGTAACATTGTATTTTTTCTTCTTTTACTGGATTCTGACAAGTCTGAATAAGATACTTACGGTCTCCCACGTTTTCCAGAAGAAGTAGATGGTGTGGAGATGGTTGTAACGTCTTCAGAGTTCGGTAAAGTTACTGAATGTTCTGATTCTGCAACCAATTACTGTTTTTCATCAAAATATATCCTTTTTCCGTGAAGCTTCTGTCCATCGTTTATTAAAAGCGGGAATAATATGTCTTTGAAACTCACTGAGGATGAAACATTTAAGTTGTCTTCAGATACATGATAATTTTCTTTTAAAACTGTTGATAATGCCTCCAATGATTTTCCTTCGATATACGAAAGTATTATTTCACGTTTAGAACACTTGAAAGTAGACATTTTAAAGAGTCAACAAAATACGTAAGTTATATTGTATTCGTAACAATTACACTTCTGTTAGTTCACCACTATTCTGTTATTTACAATGAAATGAAACAAATGTTTATATACTATATGAAGTGCGTGGGTGTGTGGGATTAATATTTTCACACGCAACATGAGTGTAAAAAAGATAAACGCCCTAATATCAATGATAAATTACAAAACTTACCGCAAACTTTTGATGGAAACAACATTTCAAACCGCAATAGATAGCGAGTGGTTTTCCGTTTCCTGACTTTTATCACATTTTTACTGATTACTCCGAAAACCGCAAATATCTGCAGCTTGTTTTTATTTGATTATGTTTATGGATAGCTAGGCTAAAAGTAAACATTAAACATGTAAAGCAGGGGTAAACGTGGGCAACTCTCAAAAGTCTCGATGAACTTCCCCTCAAACCCCAAGCGAACAGCGTCGTTCGCGCGTGATTTCGCGCCATTCGGTTGAACGCTAATATTACTAAAACTCCGCGTAGATTATTAAAATTTTGAGTGTTTTATTTATTGGTTATGTATCTAAGAATGTAAATAAGAAATTCTTCATAAAGTAGTCTGTAAATTTCGAAAATAAGCATCCTTTCCATTTTTCCCGTATTTATACCTATTTAAATGCTTGGGGTCTCAGAGGTTAAAAAAGCTTTTTTAAGCTATTGCATAGCTTCTATCGCGGGCCTTGAGCGTGGAGACCAAATCCAGAAATTCCGTAACGAAAATAACCTAACACCCCCACTCATTTGTTTTTTGAGCGTGGTGACCGATAAGAAAACAAATGAGTGAACAATCAATCAAAATTCAATTCAATGTGTGAAAGTGTAACTTCAATTAATATCAAAGAAAAAAAAACAAAGGAAAAAAAATACTGCATAAATAAAATAAATAAATAATTATAATTGCATAAGTTGATAAAAATGCTATGCAATAGCTTTACCGCGGCAGTCCCCGAGTGCCACACGTCTTTTTTTTTCACCATATTTTATTTTGCAATTATTTTAAGGTAAACGTTAACATAATATTAAATACATATTAGTTGTTTGATATTCTTCAAAAGACGAGGTTTCCAGAAATATATAAAACACTAGATTTTTCCCGCGGTTTCGCCCGCGTACATAAAAATATAGCCTATCTCACTCAGGAATAAAACAGCTTTCTGTCAGTGAAAAAATTTTAGCAATCGCACCAGTACGTTCAGAGATTACCTCCTACAAACAAAAAAACATAAAAACAAATTTTACCTCTTTATTATGTTAGTGTAGATTATATCTTTTCCTGTAACGTATAACAATAAAATCAATTTGAAAGTGATGAAGTAAACGGGCTTAACATGGACGTCCGCCAAAACTATAAAGTTTGTGGTGTTGTAAAAAAATCATTTCATATAATATGTATAATTTTTTGATATTATAGTCTAGTTAGGTTCTTAAACTATTGAGTAAAATAAAAAAAAGCATGCCAGTAGCGACATTGACAAAAACCTTTTCAATCAGCAGTTGTTCTACGATTTTCCATAGTTGGAATGTGCGTTTTTCTGATGTCATAAATTTTCCCATTACTGGCTCTCTATATTTTAAGCGACTTACAAGTTGCATTCTCTATTGGGCAGTTTTATTTATCTGTGTTAAAGGGTGAGACGACTTTGGTGCGATCGGTACAAAGTGCGTAACTTTGTACCGATCGCACCAAAGTCGTCTCACTCTCGGTAAGTAAACGAATTCCTGAAAGGATTTGTGAGGAGACCTTTGATCAGGAGTGGGACAGTATGGGCAACCAAAAAAATAACTTTTATTTGCACCTTGATACTAGATATTATCTACCCTCAAAAGTCTGACACGCCCTCACGCTCCACCTAGAGCGGAAGAAGTGATTTGAGGATTTTCCTCCTAAAAAAAACAGTATGTAGGTAGAAGACCAGTGTGTAGGTAATACCGAACACCTTTCGGGAAAATCATAGTGTCTAAAAGTACATAAAGTAACATACTCAATACTCGTGATTAATTCATCAACTCGTCCCATCATGGCCCGTTGAGGACGACTTGCAGAAAATAAAAATAGGACATATTTTCATTATATAAGTCTTCAACGTTACTATTAAAATGAGAAAAGATACAGTCAAAGGCAAAAGTGTATATCTAAAATATTTAATCATTACAACATATTTTGTCAGTAACAATAAGAAAAGATTAAATCATTACAAAGACACTAATTAAACAGACGAAAAAATAAATAACATTCATACATGTGCATTGAAAAAATAAATAACATTAATAATAATTGAACCAAAATAATAAGCGATCTTTCTTTTCCGATACCTACTACAAATTATTTTTTTATATTTTCTTTAAATTTTGGTAGCATTTTTATTAAGGATGCTCCAAAATAACGCGCAAAATTCAGTTTTTTTGCATTTTGCAGGTTAATGTGATGACAAGACTCAGTCGTTTAAGGCCTCTAAAAAAGCCTTGACTTCATTTTACGCAACTTAAGTCTGTCTTATGTCTGCTAGAAGACTAAAGTTTCCAGGCTTTAGTAATAAGACTCAGTAATTTTGCAATAGGACTAAAAGACTTAGTTTTACAAAATTTAAGGGGTAACCACATGTTTGTAATCCAACGTCCCAACCAAGGTGACCTTGCTAGTTGTAATTCGTGTAAACAGCAGTTGTAATCCATGACCTTCAACACCCTTGGTTGGGAGGCGCGTTTTCCCAACCACCGAACGTGTCGGCGCGTGGATTACATCCATGTAGCCGCAACACAAAATAAACACACAAACCAAGGTCACCTTGGTTGGAACGCTAGTTTGCAACAGTGTGGTCAACGCATTAAACAACTGAGTCTCTTACATCACGTCAACGTCCAGTTGTATATTAATTAAAATATGATTGATGGTTGTAATACGAAATTTGTTTTATAGAATTATAATTATTAAGATTATCAATATAACAATCTCAGTTCGTCTTACCCTGTTGAATAGCTTCTTCATACAAAAATGCAAAATGCATTAATAGTTAAGAAAATTGGAATTTCGCGAGTGAGAGCAGTGATGGCACTCGGGTAATGGCTCCGACTCACGAGTTGTAGGTCGCGGGTTCAAACCCTGCCAAGCGCATTACTTTGTGTAATTTATTTCATTACCACTGCTCTCAAAACGGTGAAGGAAAACATCGTGAGGAAACCGGCATGTCCTAGAACCAAAAATTCTAAGACATGTGACATTTACCAACCCGCACTGGGCCCGCGTGGTGGATTACGGCCCATTCCTTTTCCTAGAGAGGAGGCCTGAGTCCATTAAAAAGGCTGATGATGATTTTTTTTTTTATCGATTGGAAAAATCATCCAATGACAACCCCCGCTCTTGGGCGGAGCGGGAGATAGTGTCAGACTCTTACTAACTAAACCACCCATCCCGTTCCTTCAAGCCTTCATACCGGGGCTCGAGCGTCCTTTCGGATAACCCTGGCCCCAGTAGGCTTCGACCTGGCTGGGCCCTTGCTGTTGCTGACAACTCCTTGAGGCGCGCGGGAACAGTGCGCGCCGTCGACGACTTGGATGATGATAATTAATTTTTGGGCTACCGTAGCACTTTCACATCTAGCGTTTATCTTTTAGTAGTACAAGCAAAGTTACATCTGTAACAAACATTCCATCGCAATATCGCTTTCATTTTTGGCTTTGTCCGGCTGACAAACATGATTGTCGTCTCTTTTGATAATGTTATTATTAGTAATTAATAAAATCGCCTGACAGGTCTGTCGTTTCACACAACGCCACACAGTTGATTTATTCTTGTTTATTCTTTTGATGTCGTATCTATATCCAGCTCGAAGAAGTAATGGTTTTCCTCTTTGTGATGTAATTGTTTGAAAAGCTACTTGATCATCAGAAATCGATGGTTCTTGAGGGTCCATAACAGCACCTACCAAACGTTAAACTAATTTTTATATACATTTTTAAGTATTACTGAAATAATATTAAGGCCAGATTCTACTAATTTTGAACTTTTTTAAACCACTGGAAATTCACAAATATAATTAAAAAAGAACACTAAAAAAAATATTTTATTAAAATTGACTATATGATCATCTGCTGGACAAAACTCAAAACATGATATAAATTAGTTAGCTCGACAAAAAAAACCCTAGCTTACGATTTCAAACGTGGATGTCTATGAAATTACGTCACAGAAACATTTGAAAGTTACAAAAATAAATATATTAAATATATATAAAGCTAGATTTTAAAAAAGTCCTCTCAAAAACAAAAATCTTGGATTCTAAGTAATTGTTTTTTTTACAAAAATAAAACCGCTGCTACGGGGCCGCGAAATCGGCCCGGGCGGAGTTCATACAAAATACTCAGTGACTACAACCGGCTCTTAAGATAGGTCGTCTAGTCTTTGTGTTTTAAACCAACCGTTTCTTTAAAAATAGCTGATACAGGCAAAGCTATATCGGTAACAGTTTTCTTTTCTTTTTATTCTTCTTTTTAACCTTTTCCATCTCAATAACGCTTTCATTTTTGGCTTTGTCCGGCTGACAAACATGATTATCATCTCTTTTGATAGTGTTAGCATTAGTGATTACTAAAATCGCATGACAGGTCTGTCTTCTCACACAACGCCATACAGTTGATTTATTCTTATTTATTCTTTTCATGTCATATTTATATCCAGCATGAAGAAGTAAAGGTTTTCCTCTTTTTGATGTAATTGTTTGAAAAACTTGGCTATGAGGAGTCGATGGTTCTTGCAAATCCATAACAGCATCTACGAAACGTTGATATTTTTAATTATTATTAACATAATATTAAGATAGGATCCTCACTACAGTCGAAATCCGAGTTACAGATTCATAAAGTCCAATGTCAAACCAAAAAGTAAATTTGTAATAAAATCATAAAAAAAATCATAACAAATTTATTTTTTTGGTGTTTTTGGTTTGATCAAATGTTTCACATTCAGTTTTTCTTCCTTTCGTGTCGATGTTCTCAAACAAGATAATTTCTGACTAGAATTTGGCAACCTGTATTATTGGCCTCGTATAGATCCTGAAAAGATTTTTCATGATTTTATCCTCATATCATTATCATCCACTGAATAATGTTTTTACCAGTTTCTGTTGAAAGTCGCTACAAATAGCGGCATAACAGACAGAGTTCAGGCAGGATCTAGTGACAGTATGGAGATTGCGACTGTCGGAACCTAGCGCTGAGTACGCCAGAATTACGGTAGAAGGTAAGTTCCCTTTTTGAGAACTGGCTGGAGAGGAACCATGGCGTCAGGTGCTTAGGAAGCAACTTGGACAGATATCATTCGGCAACTTCCTTTTACCATGATCGTAAACACAGCTTCTATTCAGAGTCATGACGAGCGGCACATACACTCATAGGGTCACTTAACAAAAAATACGTTTCTGAGGGGACTCATCAACGGTTCTCCAAGGCTGCACTCACTGCTAGGTTTCAATTATAGATCCGTCCGATACCCAAAGTCAGTGCAAGTACCCCTACTCATAACATTACATAGTATAAAAGGTGTAAGGGACAGCCCTCCACAAACTTTAAGGGCTTGCTCAGTAGACGAAACTGAACAACCTTCCACAAATTTTTTTTTCAGGAAACGAAAAAAAAAATCAGCCTCAACATACCTACAAAATGATAAACTTGATTGGACAATTTGTATGGCGAGGGCGATTTTTTTTTTCGTTTCCTGAAAAAAAAATTGTGGAAGGTTGTTCAGTTTCGTCTACTGAGCAAGCCCTTAAAGTTTGTGGAGCGCTGTCCCTTACACCTTATATACCGCGTACATCGCAGGACTGGAACAATTTACCTGCTGCGGTCTTCCTGTCCGATTATAATTTAGTTGTCTTAAAGGCTAGAGAGCTTAATAAACTAGTGCGCCTCACCATCAACGATTGCATCACTGCTTAGCCACGCGTTAGAGTGCTCCACGTACCCAAGCTCCTCCACTTGGGGGACTATTTTGATTATTCGTACAATTTCATCGTCTCTGCTTAACATTCCTTACTGTAACGTGGAACAGACCCAGCGGCATATGTCACTTTTCCTTAATTTAAAATAAAAAATATAATCGAAATTGTAATGTTTTTATTATTTCTTATACACTAAACTCCATTACAGAGTTAAAAGACTACTTTTATTATGTACCTTTTAATTAACAATAACTTAAATTAGATAATAAATAAACTAAGCTAAATGAAGGAAGATATTTAGAAGAATGAAGGGCATTGGTTATGAACGTACACGAATAAATGTGATGTGTATGTGTAGTGTACGTGTAGTGTTGATATGTATGTAATTTGCAGATTTTAGATGCACACTTTTTCACATAGGCACACCCGTGTTTAATGACTTGAGTGAATTTTAGAAATGTGAGATGTTACCAAGTTACTAGTATCATTTAGCTAGTTGGCTACTTAGGAAGGCCTAGTTCAGTGGCGGTTTCTACGGCCGCCAAAAACATATCGGGAAAAAGAATTGCTATTACGTATATTTTAACAAAAAAAAAAAAAATAACAAGCGTAACTTTTTTTTTAGTATAATTATGATATACAGGGTTATTTGTAAAATACTAATAACTTTGCCGGACTGTATTACTTACATCATAAACAACAACTATTGTTCTGTGACTTTTTACGAAACATAATACATTTAACAAAAACTAACCTTCAAGTTTTCGTTGTCCTTTCTAACACATTTCAACTCTGTATTTTGCTATTTCTACCTGTCTGTAAGATGCGACGCAAGCGTATTATTTAGAACGTTCAATTTATTTATTTTTTACTTTTGTATGAAAATCTGATGAACTAAAGTATGATAAATTTATAAAAGTCATAAATCAAAAAGTTGTTGTTTATGATATTAGTACTATAGTCTTGAAAGATTGCCAGTGTTCGACAAATAACCCTGTAAGGGTATATAGTTATACACCATCAATTTTTAATTAGTACACATACTTAAAGGGCTTATTAGAAAAACCCTTGTTATTTTATAAGTAAAATCTCAATAAATAATATTCTTAAACAGCAAAGTTATTAGCGTTGGTTTATGTCCCAAAATGTCACTCAATTTATGGAAATATTGTGCAGGCTATTGATTAATGAATGAATAAGTGACAATTATTAAGGAAAAACACTGCTTGCAGTATTTTCTACTAGCAATTGTTATGAAAGATTGATTCTATGATGAATTTACCTTTTCGTGGTCAATTTTAGGATTTCGGTTTTCTCTACTTTTACTACAAAAATATGATCAGTAACCGGTACAGATAGAGCCCCATTTTTTTTTTGTGTACTAATTAAAAAGTAGGGGTGTATAAGTATTAATTACTTTAAGATTTCACAAACTCTTCTTTTCTCATTTCTACACACTATTGTCTACATTTCTTTTTATCTCGCCTTTCGCAGGTCTGCTAGAAGAAAAAAAAAGAATTTTTTTTTAGAAATAATAATAAAAATGAACAGAACCTTTGCACAACTTTTTATAATAGATACTGTATCTCCTTCCTGGATCATCGTGTACATGTATATGAGTTCAAAAATTATAAAATAAAATAATCGTAAATATATAAGAAGCTTGGCTAGCTTCAATATGATTGACAAATCAATGATTATGCTGATTATTAATTTTAATAATATTATTAGTATGAGTGAGAGTGATGATGGCTGCTCGGCACCCTTTGCCGTGGTTTGTGGCGCAGTACCACCGGGTTTTAATTCCATAGTCACATTGTCGATAGAAATTGTACCCTCCTAAGTTGATGACCCGGGCCCCTCTCTTTGATCGCGCGAACACTGCTCCTGAAAAGTAATTTACTAAAATTACATTGCCTTAAAATATTTTTTCAAAAACAGTTTCTTATTTAAATTTCAATTTGTTAGTAATAAATATAATAACGCAATCACATGCTACAATAACAATAAATCAATATAGGTACATCTACTTAGAAGGTGCTGAAAGGCAACAACTATAGACGACCGCGTACCGGAAGACACAGCATTATAAGGCCTCCTACAAGGTGGACTGATGACTTGGTAAAGGTTGCGGGAATCCAATGGATACGAGACGCACAGGGTCTTTGTGGCGACACTTGAGGGAGGCCTATGTCCAACAGTGGACATGTATCGGCTGAAATGATGATGATGATGATATATAAGTAATATAAAATAAAATCACTATGAAAATTTCAAAAAAATATATTTCGTTGTAACAGAATTTAGACATTTTATTAAACTTAATTAATTATTTAGTAGGGCAGTATAAATAATTGTTCTAAATTGTTCTTGTTCTTCTTTGTTCTTGAAATCGTAGTCTATTAAAATTATCACAATATCGTCCCAAGCAAAGGAAAGCAGGATTCATCCTCCTCCTTGCATCGGTCGTATTCCTCAATGCTGAGGGCCACGACCCTTAAAAGTGGATCATAATCATAAAAATGAAAGTGATGCAGGGAGCCGACGGCGCCCACTGTTCCCGCGCGCCTCAAGGAGTTGTCAGCAACAGCAGGGGCCTAGCTGGGTCGAAGCCTACTGGGGCCAGGGTTAGCTCCGAAAGATAGCTCAGCCCTGGTATGAAAGGCACGAAGGAACGGGGTGGGTTTTTTAGTCAGTAACCGGCTGACAATATCTCCTGCTCCGCCCAAGGGCGGGGGATGTCATTGGGGTGAGTTTTATCCACAAAAAAAAGGTGATGCAGGAAGCTTCATCAATTTCATTTTTGTGATGTTTCTCCATCAATTCCTGCCAGGTGTGAAGGGCCTTGTATACCGTGGAATCAAGAACGGAGTGGATCTGGTCGGACCAACGTACTTACTGGGCTGCGTCCATGAGGCCTTTTTCCATCTACTTTACTAGTCACGATTAGCCTTTCGAGGTTTCCATCGTCTTTCCTTGCAATGTGACCGAAGTATTGCAGAGTCTTGCGAAGACACTCGGGTGACAACCGTGAGGAGAATTTTAGTTCACGCTTCATATTGAAATCAAAGCTCAAGACCGGTCGCGATGGATGACTACTGTCGACAACCTATGCCCCAGTTAGGGGACATAGCATCTTAAGTCAAGTCATATTGAAATAGTATTTATGTCATAGGCTTGAATTATAGCACTGAATATAGTACTTGGACAGTAAACAAAGTCCTGCGACACTTACAGGACCGGTCGTTACGACGACACTTGGGGGAGCCTATGTCCAACAGTGGACATCTTTCAGCTGGAATGATGATGAAAAAAAATCCCGGTCAAAAATGTTCTTCAAAAGCATGATGATTATGTTCATTGTTGATGCTAATGATTTCGTCGCCAATTGTAAATATCACAGCTTTGCACTTTTTATTATGGTTCGTCGAACAGTACCAACGGATCTTATGTCCTGTGATACGATGCTGAGAGAATCGGTACCCAGCAAATAATATTAAACGGGTACCTTTTTTAGATATGGCGAATACTGGTCCTGTAAGAAAATCATAATATTAGATGACGTCAAAAGGTTAGGCAGGAGTGTACCTACTTACAATGTTGCCGCACATGGCCCACATGCCACAGCCACAATCGCCGCCACAAGAAGCCAGAAGCGGCCACAAGCCACTTGCGGCTGGTAGCTGCTTTTTTCACCCATACGCGCAGTATTATAATGGACTCTGTCGAAGAAGGTTTAAATGCGCGAGTGGCGTGTGACAGCGTTTTGTATCGGCTTTTAGTGGACGGTGCGGGCCATAAGAAGCAAGCAGCAGCGTTTTGAAGCGTGTGGTGGCTACCGGCGTCAACCACCATCATCATCAGCCTTTTTAATGTTCTCACTGCCGAGACTCAGACCTCCTCTCTAGGAGAGGGAATGGGCCGTAATCCGCCACGCGGGCCCGGTGCGGGTTGGTGAATGTCATATGTCTTTAAATTTTTGGTTCTAGGACATGCCGGTTTCCTCACGATGTTTTCCTTCACCGTCTTGAGAGCAGTGGTGATGAAATAAAGTAATGCGCCTGACTGGGTTCAAACCCGCGACCTACAACTCGAAAGTCGGGGCCATTTCCATTCAGCCACCACTGCTCTGAACCGGTGTCAACCGTATGCGGCGAATCCATATAAAATGTATGAAAGTTACAGGAAATATACCGGTGGCGGCGCCCCGGCGTTTTATGGTTGTGGCCGGTGGCCCGTCTGGGGGCGACCTTTAGTGTTTGTATACTTGTCTCGAGTGCACGGGCAGTGACAGTTGCAGTTGCACATCATCAGTTGGCAGAGGTACACGTGTTGGCCTTATCTGCTGGTGACGTAACGAGCCAATGTGTTTACCCTCTGTGCTAGTAGGTACGTGTAGCCACTACCTGTTGTTCACCCATAGGTATTTCATATTAGTGTCTGCCAGTGGCTTCGGCCGCGTGATAGTAGGAATATTTTCCTAGGGAACTTACTCCCGGGATAAAAAAGTATCTTATGTGTTATTTCAGGACATGGTCTACCTGTGTACCAAGTTTCATCGAAATCCATTCCGGCTGTACAGATTAGAGTATGAAGAAATAATAAATATACACACACACTCAACAATCCACGTTAAAACTGGGGGTAGGCTGACAATAAAACAATTGTTTTTTTTTTTTTAATAATTTATTTCCAGTATCGACATACAAATACGTAATATATTATCTATATTTGTATACTAAATTACACTAGCACCAGGCATTTGAACGTACCAAAACCAAAAAAAGTTATCTGCAATGTTGCGAATTTCTGATGATTACAGTCATCATCAACATCATCATTATTCCAACCGACAGACGTCCACTGCTGGAGTTAGGCCTCGCCCAAGTGTTGCCACAATGGGCAGTCTTGTGCATGTCGCATCTACCAACTTCCCGAGACCTTCACTAGATCGTCAGTGCCTTTTGGGAGTCCTTTAAACGCTGTGTCTTCCGGTATGTAGTCACCACCCAAGAATCTTTCGGCACTATCGAACATTTGTTCTGCGTGTAATTTAGAGGGTTATGCACGAAGTTTCCTTGTGTAATTAATTGGGTCAGGAATTAAGACATCCGCAGGAGAAATAGGCCGAAGAATCGCCAAACTTACATAAGTGGCAATGGGCAGAGTAGAAAAATAATTGCACATCTTAAGACGACCCATTGACCACATATTTTACAACATAGCATTTTTTTTTGCATTATTATTGAATATATGTATGTATGTTCTAATTATTCATTTATTGTAAATAGCAGAAATTCTCAAAAAAGCAAATAACTTTTTTACACATTGCATCCGTCGACGCTTATGTACAATTTGTGAAGTAAGTTTGTGGTGCTGCTGGATGGTTATGTGTGTTATCAATGTTGACGATAGTATCACTGATGGTGATGACCTTCGCTCGACAGCCCTTGTTGTGGTGAGTGCCACAATGCCACCTTGCTCTTTCGCCCAAGATGTAGTGTCGCGAAAATCTGTACCCCTCTACCAGGATAATACGGGCTCCCCTCTTAGAATTCGTAAACATTGCTCCTGAAAATTAAAAAAAAAATTAAATGATTAAAGTGGTTAAAGTTTATTCCAAATTTCGATCGAACAAAGATTATACAGCATAGCATAGTCGGCCTTATAATGTTCCCACTATTGGGACTCAGGCCTCCTCTCTATGAGAGGGAATGCGGGCCCAGTGCGGGTTGGTGAATGTCACATGTCTTCGAAATTTTGCTTCTAGGACATGCCGGTTTCCTCACGATGTTTTCCTTCACCGTTTTGAGAGCAGTGGTGATATAAATTCCACAAAGTAATGCGCCTGGCTGGGTTTGAACCCGCGACCTACAACTCGTAAGTCGGAGCCATTACCTGAGTGCCATCACTGCTCTCACTTTCACTGAATTTCAACGGAAAAGCCAAGTACGCAGGATTCTGAAAAGTGTCCGGACTAACAAAGATGCAATTTTTTCTTACCATTTATTTTTCCTTTTTTACACTGTCTCCTTGTAACTCGTCTTCCAGCAAAGCCCCCATCTCTCTAACCCGATTAAATAGTAGTCGGCGTTTTCTCTGCAAAATAATGGTTCACGAAGGGGATTGCTTCCCCATTTGACAATCTTTACCCTCTGAGCGCAATTATTAGATAAGTGAACAAAAAGAACCTTGGTCCTAAATTTAGTGAGTAAGGGAGATCATCAAGCTGTTCAAACCGCAATTCGTAGGTTTTCACCTTGGCAACCGCTTAGGTGTGAGACGGAACCTTGTCTTGGTGAAAAAGAATTTTCTTTTTCTGCATCCTACATCGACTCACATAAATGACTATCAAATAACAATTGTGCATCCAAAATAGCTGAAACGTTACAAACAAAGAACAAAGGAAAATGTAGTGGTGAACAAAGGAACTGAAGGCGTTACCTTCTGTAGAAAGAGATTCGAAACGAAACGGTAGGAAGTCAAACGCGAACCTGTTAATACAAATAAAAATGCCATTGTTTCTATTGACTTTTTTATTAACTATTAGAATGATCCAGATTCTTGACATTTTATCACAGTCTAACTTATATGCATAATCTAACTCATAGGCCATAGCCATAATGGACAAGGTAACTAAGGTTGACGACATTCGATTGTAAAAAAAGAAAAAAAATATGGCTTCAGTAATCACAGTACGTAGGTACGTTATATGTACATTGAAATAAAATATTACATTATACAACCACGCTTGGGTTTCTTCCATAACATATATTTTCCTCGAGGTGAAAATCCTATCCTTAACCCGTTGTATGGCCGGAACGCGGATCCACGCGGGACACAATAACTTTTTAATTGTGTCTCTAATTACGGCATACGAAAGGTTAAGGGGATGTATCTCGACATACATTTTCACTGTTTTTCATACAACCGCTCTTACGCGATTATGACGTCATTACACATTTTTCATCAGATATTTTGGAAACACAGTATCTTGTGGATATTATCTAGGCTTCTATGAAAATCAATTTATAAATTTGTGTAAAACTAATCCAGTTAAGACCTCTGAAAATCTGCTATTTTGCATGAACTTTGACACTTCATAATTTACTCAAAAATTTAAAAAATCAAAAAAGTACAACATACAGGCCTAGGAAATTTTATCAAGAATTTGCATAATGACAATGTTTTTCAAAAACTTAAGTGTTTAAAAAAAAACACGTATTTCCTAGAACAATTTTTGTAAAATCTTCGAGTACATCACGGAATTACTGAATGCCAACAGAGTTTTCAGGTATTATCACTCTTTTTTCGTGTTGCCTTTTCGTCAAACATCACGTTGGATTGCGTTACATGAAGTGCCAAGCTTTTAAACCATGCTCGATGTTTACGATAGGCGAGTGGAAAAGCAGCCTCTTAAGTATTTATAATTCAATGCCGCTTTTTTGTGCGTAACTCCAAATTTTGATTATGTTAGATAACAGCATTTTAGCTATGATTACTAATGGTTATGATTATTATTAATTTTAACTATACAGTTATCCACGGTAAAGATTGCGGCTTTGCAGCCTTTGGAATGATGAGTAGCGCAAAACCATCTCGTCTTCAATCCACTGACCATTTGGCGGGAAAAATGGCGTCCATCGAACAGGAGTATTACAGCACCTCTCTTACTGCGAGTAAACACGGGCTTCACACCTAAGTAAATAATCAGAAGTAATGAAAAAATCCAAGAGCATTTGAAAAGCATCCATAAGACAGAATTTTAAGATGAAAAAAAAACCGTCCCTTTTAAACATATTTATTCGGAAAATCCGCTCCTACCCCTATTGCTGTTAGGCCAGCAATGTAGTGTATTTCGCACTAGTGTGGAAAAGTCCCCGCTAGGATGTATTACATTTACCAGGCTAATCACCGTGCAGCGAGATTGTTTGAAAAAGTCACCGCAGTCCTGGAACGCAAAAGGTAATTGAAGGAACACGGGTGGGATTTATTCAGTAAAGATCTGACACTTCCTTTTGTTCCACCCAGATTGGGAGAGGCCGTTTTTAATGTGGATCCAAATACTAGTCTTGTAACATACTTTAAATCTGTGCCAACGCATTTCATCATCAGGTTTTTCTTTTAAACATGCTAATAACAGACGATGCCATTAGTGCCACATTTAGTAAAAATCAAATTCATGCATCCATGTTTCATGTCCATGTCGTTTGGTTAACTTAAGGGGTGACTAGACAGTTGCAAACTAGCGTCCCAACCAAGGTCGTTTGCATGTTTGGTTTGTGTTGCGGCTATATGGATGTAATCCACGCACCAACATGTTCGGTGGTTGTGAAAACGCGCCTCCCAACCAAGGGCGTTGAAGGTCAAGGATAACAACTGATGTCTACACGGATTGCAACTAGCAGTCACCTTGATTAGGACGTTGGATTACACCCCCTAAAAATCAAATTCGTGCATCCATGTCGTTTGGTTAACTTACAATTGAGTATGTATCTGTTTAGGTTTATAGTCTGTCTAAAAAGACAAACGACATGGGAATTTTGTATAATTTTAAATAATTTAAAAAATACTTATATTCGATACTTTCTTATGGTTCTTCTATTAGTAAACAATGATCAAGATCTCTTAATCAACCTTGATTATTGAACCAATGTCGACTACATCAGGTTTCATTTACTCAAGTCGTTTGACTTTTTAGACAGACTCTACCCACATTTTATTTCATATTTTTACTCGTACATCTGTGCGCTCTAATTATTTATTAATCTTAGTTTTAGATATTGTTTCTTAGGGTGAGTTGCACCATTTAACTATAACGATAACAAAGCCGTTAACAGTTGTCAAATCGACCAATAAGCGGCCGTTTCACGGCTTGTTATGGTTTGGTTATCGTTATAGTTAAATGGTGCAACTCGCCCTTATTAAGTGAATTATGTATGCAATTCTTTATGAGGAGTAAAGTTATTCTTAAACCTTAATTTTGTTAGTAAATCTTTAGGTAATGTAGGTTTGGTGGGTTTAAGTAAATTTGATCTACACTGGCTTCAACAGTTATGAGAAAACTTGGGACAGTAGTTTTCTTGTAACTTGTAAAGCAAAGAAGTATCTACTTAATAATTTTGTTGATTTTTTTCGGTGTTTTTTTTTCTAAATCTATTTCAGCTTGCGGCTTCGCTTGAATTATGAGCCTAAGACAACGTGCTGTAGGAGTAATACATTTTTATATGTAATATATATAGGTATTATATAATACCTTCCGAATAAAGTAGGAAAGAGGATACGAATAACATACAAAACTGTTATATGTGTACAATTTAATATTGTGCTTTTTACATATTTATCTTTTTTTTTATTGGCAAGTACTTTAAAATTTAAGTAAGTACATTCATGTATACCATAACTTTAAATTATAAATAACATGGTACATTACGGCATTAGAAAATAATGTATACGGACATCGGACACAAATTCTATTTTTTTCATAAGCTTTTTATTGATTTATTTTAGTTACATCTAGGTATTTAATTAACACTAGAAGCGCAGACGACCCTTTGACCCATTTTGATGTTCTTATTTATTAGACCCTCTGATGATTATTGTGAAATATAATGATTTTTGTTTACACGAAATTTTATAAAAAGTCATAAATCTATCTATCTCTATATTACGCATAATAAAACATTAACTAGACCAGGCAGAACATCGAAATAAATCAAATTTGGGACGCCCGTACTTCCAGTGTCTTCCAATCAATCATCCAATATCTCTTTAAGAAAGTCCGGACGGACGGCGAGCTACCAATTGCTCGCCGTCCGCTGGGTTGGAAGCTAGGAGTCAGTTTCCAATCCAACCGAACACTACTAAATACAACATAATAGTTAACCTTTTAATCATCTACGTCGGATATATTCAATAAACACTCTTGCGTCTATTCTATTAGGGTAGCATTCCCCCGATCAACGTTTCAATTTCAACCGTCAGCTCATTGTGTCTATGGGGATTGAAGAATTAAAAGAAATGAAGTACCCAGTCACGAACACACGTCTCAGGCGAATAGGGCACGGAAAAACTCATCAGACCAATCCGACATAAACGGGTAACAGGTTGAAGGCTAGGTAACATCGAAGACAGTTCCGCCTGACCACCGGTAAGTTCATTTTTGCTTGCACTCGAAATGAAAACTTCAAAGAGTTTGTGATCAGGCAGAAATGGCCACGATGGTACATGGGTCTAATACGTCACTACACTTCACTAGCTGGATGGTAATGTTCATTGTTAACTTTGATAATTTGGTCACTCACGGTAAAGATGGCGGCTTTGCATCCTTTGTTATGGTGACTGGCACAGAACCAGCGAGCCTTCAGCCCTGTGGTGCGATGGTGGTAGAAGGAGTACCCTTCTAGAATGATGACTCTGGCCCCTCTTTTAGATCTTGCGAATACTGCACCTGTAAGAACCAATTATATTATTTTTAGTGTTAAAAAAGCTTTTTAACCATCAACGATTGCATCACTGCTTACCATCAGGTGGGATCGCAATCAAGCACTAGTTTATACCAATTAAAAATAAAAAAAAACTTCGAAAAGGAGGAGGTTCTATGTTCGGATGAATGTATGTTTTTTTTTATGTATGTTCACCGATATCTCGGTCAATTGTAGACCGATTCCGGATTTTTTTGAAAGGTTATGCTTGACAGACAGACATGCTGGATAGACAACAAAGCGATCCTATAAGGGTTCCATTATTTCCTTTTGAGTTACGGAACCCTAAAAACCACTGAAAAGTACAAAATAACTTTAATTTCGGAAGGCGATGTTAATTAACGAAGAGAAAAACTTTATAGAAACAACGACTTCCGAAATTAAAGTTATTTTGTAATTTTCAGTGTTTTTTTACACTGAAGTCGGTTGTATTTTTTTTTTTGTAAAAAGTTTTAGTAGTGTAGTAAGTTGTAGTATAAGTGAGAGCAGTTTCGGCCCAGCGGTAATCCTGGCAAGCGCATTGCGTGTAAATTACTTGAAGTAAATTGCTCTCAAAACGGTCGCGCACTAAAAGCTTGTTGTGATTTTTTTTTTCATTGAGAACTTTTTAATACAATTAATGAAAATAATTCGTGTGGGCATTGTAACTATTTTATTTGTTTTTGTCTATAATATGTATGTACTTTTGAGAAGAGTAAAATAAGAAATAAAATACGTAAGCTTTATCATTTTTCAAAACAGTTCGCTTTTTTGACTCTAAAAATAAAATATCTCCACAGGTTTTATTCAAAATAAATTTATTTTGTCAAAAAATGGGTCTACACTTTTTTTCGTGTACAATATCATGACTATGGTCACTATTAACCTTAATTATATCTCGTCCGATAGTCATAATAACAGCTTTGCATCCCTTGTTGTGGTGTGTGGTACAGTACCAACGGGTTTTAAAACCTAAGGCGTAATGGCGGCTATATCTGTAACCCTGTAGCATTATTATTGGAGCTCCTTTTGCAGATGTTGTAAATATTGCTGAAAGATAATAATGAATTTAATTTAACTAAAATAATAATTATAATAAGTAAAAACAATTACAAAAACCTAATAATAATTAAAGCTAATAATTAAAATAAATAATAATTTAACTTAAAATTTTAAGACCAAAGCTGATTTAATTTAATTTTGTAACTAAACTAAAATACATTAATTTCAGACTACATAACGTCTCTATATCCGTGCAATCATACTTTAGGCGTTTTCAAGTCTAGAGTGAAAAGTTTTTAATAAACTAATGCTTCACCATCAACGATTGCATCACTGCTTACCATCATGTGGGATTGCAGTCGAGCACTAGTTTATATCATTGTAAAATAGGTTAAAGTTTGTTCTAGGTGGTGTATGTGTGTGTATGCTACTCCTCCACGCTCAAACGGCAGGGTTGAAAGGCACACGAGTAGACCATGTCGTGGAATAGGACTTAATATAATTTTTATATTAGGAGTATGGTCCCTTGGGATAATTTTCTACTTTCACGTAGGCGATGCTGCTGACAGAAATTAGTAAAAACTGATGTTAGTTTTCTGTTTAACTTCTTTTATCTTCTGTACAAGGTAGATAATATTATAAATTAAATACACAAATAGGGTGGTAAAATTTACTTCACAGAATATTTCAATTCTCCCTAAGGACGTACAAAAAAAAGAATTTTTATTATGGGAACAAAGCCGAAATTTCCGAAAAAAATATCAGCTGTTCAGTACATTAGGCAAACATAAATGTACTGAACAGCTGATTTTTTTTCGCGTTTTCAGGTTTGTTCCCATAGTAAAAGTTGTTGGTTATCATGAGCACAATCACGTGTTTAAGTATTGTACACTAATTACCAGTCACCTTATATACAACCTTATTTTTAGTATCTACCTATACAAGGTGTAAGGGACAGCCCTCCACAAACTTTAAGGGCTTGCTCAGTAGACGAAACTGAACAACATTCCACAAAAATTTTTTTCAGGAAACGAAAAAAAATTCGGCCTCTCCATATAAACTGTCCAATCAAGTTTATCACTTTCTATGGTGGGGCGGATTTTTTTTTTCGGTTCCTGAAAAAAAATTTTGTGAAAGGTTGTTCAGTTTCGTCTACTGAGCAAGCCCTTAAAGTTTGTGGAGGGCTGTCCCTTACACCTTATATATGCGAAACCTGAAACACGTGTCTAGTATTTTTATGTAAAGAATCTATGTACAAAATTTCAAAACTGTATCATGAAAAATCACAAAGTTATCAGCCAGTTATGCTACCTGGTTGGCGACATAAATACATGGTCACCAGGCCACCAGGCGACTGAGGGGTTGTTTTGCTCCGTACCCAGTAGTGCGCTGGCACCTCATGCCCGCTATGACCTGCCGTGACCTGTGTTGTACTTAGTGTCAGTGGTGTCCAACTTGTGACCTTTATATTTTTGGGAAAACATATAACATGGTGTAAAAGTAATTTAATTCCGAACAAACTATATTCAGGTTTTGCATATACTAAAATTGATGTGGTATAGTCTTGTACATTTCATGCTTATTTTGGCATATGATTATGGTCATAGTTCACTTTTATGATCTTGTTATCAACAGTAAATAACACTGCCTTGCATCCCTTTTTATAACTTGAACAGTGCCATCGAGTCTTCATCCCCGAGTCCAAATGCCGGGTGTATGTATACCCATACAGTATGATTACCCGCGCTCCTCTTTTAGTTGTTGTGAAGACCGCATCAGCTGAAAAGATAACCCAGAAATTGTGAAACCATGTCTTGAAAAAAAGGTATTGTACTGTTTATTTGGAATATTTTACGGCTCGCCAATACAGCGACACATATACTTACTCGTATTTTGCACTAAGGTCTTTTTACATAGCATGGGTAGGAGCACAGAACCGATGAAAGAGGTTAGAATGGCCTTTTGGCAGACGCGCCACAAAGTAGGGCAATGCTCATAGTTCAACTACCAATAGCGAACTTGAGATCTAAGTGTGCGTGGTTTGTTATTTGCGTATTGCGCGTTCGTATTGGTTTATTGCTTGTAGTGGAGTTAAAAGATGTGAGACAAGCGGCGACACTCGTTGTAGTACAAATCGGAAAGTATTTCCTTTCTAACCCCTTTTGATCTTTTCTGTGGGTAGGATAGCAGTAGGATGAAAATATGCATCTTTAAGATGAGAGAAAAGGATAGCTACATTGTATGAATCTGACAGCTGTCACCCGCACCATCCTATAGCAATTGTAGTGTTAACAACCGTTGCTGTCGAACGCCCGATGGCCACAGACACATGTCAAACACATCATGACACTATGCTTGAGACTACCTACATAGCTATTACACCATTACGTTTGATAGCGAAAAAAGCACCCAAGGGCAGCTATGGGGCCAAAGGTCTGCTTCTGAAAGGAAGGCTCGGCCCCGTTATGAAAAGCAACGAAGGAACGGGGTGGGTTTTTTTTGTCAGTAAAAGTCTGACACTATCTCCCGCTCCGCCCAAGGGCGAGGGATGTCATATGGATGCTTTTTGCCCATCAAAAAAAAAAGAAAACAAACCCCAAAGACAGCCCCAGGTTAGTATTTCGAAAGGCTGTAGTAATTAGTAATAAAAATCATCCAGTGACCTTTCGCGCTCTAGACATGAGCGTAAGTAACTAACTCTTGTGTCCTTCAGTTACGTTATGAGACCGCGCGTTTTCTTTTTAGAAACTCCCCGCGACCCCTGTGGCCATTGACCCTGCTGCGGTTTTGTTCACATCTTTTTGAGGCGTGGGTGAAACACTACAGACTGTTGACCACTTGGCTGGGTCCAGACGGCGAGCTAGTCATTCCTCGTCGTCCACAAGCCCACGCCTATGGTGGCTGATAGTTGGGGTCGGGGTCTCGGTAGCTGGGGCGTGAGTATGTCCGTTCCTTCCTAACCGTCTCCTTCGCTAGCATTACTGCTTCGCAGAAGGAGGTGAGCGTCGCTCATTCTCTCTCGTTCTGAAACATGGCCTGAACCAAGGCTTGGTGCAAAAATGAGCCTTGAAGTGGAAATAGAATCAATGTAGGTAGAGTCTGTCTAAAAAGTCAAACGACTTGGGTTATCTAATCAAATAATCGAATTCTTGAAATCTGATGTAGTCAACACTGGTCAACATATTTTAAAAAGTATTGTACGTAATATATATAACAGATTTTTTAATTCGTTTAAAAAATTCCAAGTCGTTACACTTTTTGACAGACTATATCTGTGCAATGAACTCGATATACCAACACAACACTATGGTAGAGGTAATATGCATATAATAAAACATCAGTAAGTTTAACGGTTTTTTTTTATTTAAGCATTGGATTACAACTGCTGTCTACATAGTTTGAAACTAGCAAGGTCACCTTGGTTGGTACGCTAGTTTGCAACCTTCTTGTCACCCCTTTAATGATACGCCTAAGTTAATATAATCAAAATTCGACATATATTTTCACTGTTTTTCATACAACCGCTCTTACGCGATTATGACGTTATTACACATTTTTCATTAGATATTTTGGAAACACAGTATTTTGGGGATATTATCTAGGCTTCTATTGAAATAAATTTATAAATTTGTGTAAAACTAATCCAGTAAAGACCACTTAAAATCTGCTATTTTGCATGAACTTTGGACATTTTATAATTTACTGAAAAAATTTAAATGTCAAAAAAGTATAACAATAGAAGCCTTGCGAATTTTATCAAGATTCTAAATGTCGACAATTTTTTTTTTAATTTTTTAGAGTTTTAAAAAATCACATATTTCCTGAAACAAGTTTTGTAAAATATTCGAGTAAATCATGAAATTATCGAATGCTAAAAAAGTATTCAGGCGTTATGTCTCTTTTTTCGCGTTACCTTTTCGTCAAACACCGCGTTGGGTTGCGTTAGATGAATAACAAGCTTTTAAACCATGCTCGGTGTTGACGATAGGCGAGTGGAAAAGCAGCCTCTGAAGCATCTTTTTCGATATTTATGGCCTTACTTTTTTACAAGAGAAATAATTAAATAACCTTTTCCGCTCTAGGTGAAGCTAGAGGGAGTGTCAGACTATAAATGATTAAAACCCACAGTGTTCCTTCAGATGGCCTTTGCGAGGGCCACGGTAATTCTTTCGAACAATCCGCAGTCCAAACAAGCATTGGCACTGGATGAACTTGAGGTTAGTCCTTACTGGACGGTGAGCTACCTCACCATAGTTCACAGTTCGTAAGCCCGCGGGCATGTATGTTCTGTATCTACAAATCTACACTTCTTAGTCGTACACTCTTGACAGAGAGGTCGTTGTCATGTCTTGGTCGAGTCCCGCACCACCGCCTCGCTCGCGAAACGACGCCATGCAGCTCTGTGTTTGGCGGCTTGGGTTAGGTTAGCCTTTATTTTCGCTGCAGTGTGTCACGGTTTTGATGAGGTCCGTCCACCGTGTTGGAGAGCGTCCACGAGATTTTTTGCCTTCGACTTTCCCTTGCACCACCAAACGTTCCATCGAGTCCTCATTACGGGTGATATGCCCGAAGAACTTAAGGAAAATTCTACACTACTAGACGACAGATTCATGATTATGTAGATTATGAATTTTAACAAAAGTTTCTTCTATAGTGAATATCTTAGCTTTGCAGCCGTGTCTGTAATGTGTTGCGCAGTACCATCGTGTCTTCAAACCCGTATCTCGATGCCGGTAGAACATGTAGCCTTCCATCAACAAAACGCGAGCTCCTCTCTTTGTTTCGCAGAAAGTTCCTGGAAAGAACAGATTACTATTACAAGAATTGTTTGAAATCGGGGTCAAATAGAAAACTAGCTCTCCCAAATACTTCTTCTGTTTCACATGAAAAAAAATAATATAAAATTCGTACAAGCACAACGAAAACATCTCCTAAAGAGCGTTGCCCCATATATCCTTATATCCTTGATTGGAATGGGTGCCGCACTGTCATCTTGTTCTACCGTATGTTTGCTGAATCTGCTCCTAGACAAATGCAGGATTCGCCCGCTTCGAGAGGATATTGTGAACACCATCAACGATTGCATCGCTGCTTACCATCAGGTGGGATCGCAGTCAAGCACTAGTTTATATCAGATAAAAAAAAACACCGGTCCTGAAAATCACTCAAAATTAACAAGCTCAAATTCAAAAGTCAACTTTTCTTATTCTAATTAGTAAGCCTTAGGATATTTAGAAATAAAAGTGCTAAGTTTTCAGATCCATTTATTTATTGTTAGTTTCAAAATTCGAAAAATATTTTTTGTCTTTTTATTTTATGGATCTTTAAGGTCAGCAATAAAGGTTTATTGTTATTCTGTTTATTCATTACATTAACATATTTTTTTTTAAATACTTAAAAATAAATCATTTAAAAATACAAAAAAAAAAATTATCGAACCGGTAACGGGAACAAGGTCCAAGCTACAGTGCTCCAGAGAAAGGAACCTCTTAACAATACGAGCCGTGTCCAGAAGTACTGCTTCCTGAATCAAGTCCTTTTTTTCCAGTCGCCTTACGAGAGCCTCCTGAGGTGTTATTATTATTATATTGCAGGTGGATGATTATGAATACTCGAGCATTTGATGATCGTGTCATCATCAAGCGTGAACAGTGTAGCCCTGCATCCTTTATTGACGTTGGCACATTGCCACCTCGTTTTGCCGTTCCGCGAGTAATGCTGACCGAATCGATGACCAGACCATCGCAGAATTCGCCCACCTCTGGAGGATATCGTGAACATTGGTCCTGGAAACGACGCAAAATGATTTAAATCAATTCAATATCAATTTTAAATTAAAGTCTTAGGGTGTTAGTCTTAGGGTATGTTTACGGGTGCGGGGCAGTCCCGCATGCGTACACCCGCATATGTTCATCTCATACAAGTATTTATTGTAATGGAATTCGCACTAATGACGCGTTTTTGTGCGTTTTGAAATTTTCTGCATACCGGGCAATCCCGCATGTGTGATGAAATCCGCACAATATTAAATACACCCTTACATTTCTCGACTTAAATTTTAGTATCGTTAATTTCGCTGGTTCACGCTCATCTGGCGGCAACCTAAACAACATGATTTAAAATATAGTATACTAGCTTTTGCTCGCGGCTTCGTCCACGCACATAAAATATAGCCTATGTCACTTAGGAATAAAGCAGCTTTCTATCGGTGAAAAAATTTTAGCAATCGGACCAGTACTTTCAGAGATTACCTCCTACAAACAAAAAAAAAAAAAAACGACTTCTTTATAATATTAGCGTAGACTAGCTTCTGCCAGAGTGCCAGCAGTTTCGCCTGCTTGAAAATAGAGTTCTCCATACAAACTTTGAAGTCCTGTTTCATGCAATAATGCTCGCTAAGGAGGAGGCCGACCGCATCAGGCAACGGCGCTCTCGCCGCCGCCGGGATTCCGATCCCAATTTCCAGCCACCGTAGGCACGGACTTGCGGACAGTGAGCAATGGTTAACTCGCTGTCCGGCCGTCCGGTAACTGCCGGACAGTTCAAGCCCAAGTCGTCGAGGGCGCGCACTGTTCCCGCGTGCCTCAAGGAGTTGTCAGCAACAGCAGGGGCCAGCCGGGTCGAAGCCTACCGGGGCCAGGGTTATCCGAAAGGGCGCTCGAGCCTCGGTATGAAGGCTTGAAGGAACGGGATGGGTTTTTTAGTCAGTAAGAGTCTGACACTATCTCCCGCTCCGCCCAAGAGCGGGGGTTGTAATTGGATGACTTTTCCCATCGAAAAAAAAAGTCCTGTTTCATCCCCTTAGGGGTGAATTTTGGAAAATCCTCTCTTAGTGCTCGCCTAGGTCATAAAAGGAAGCCATGAGCAAAATTTCACGTTCCTAGGACCAGTAGTTTCGGTTGTGCGTTGATATGTCAGTCAGTCAGTTTCTCCTTTTATATCTATACATATAAATAAAATTGGAGTGTCTGTTTGTAATATTGAAATAACTGCTTTTTACTGCATGCATATGAATATACACCGCTAAATTTTAATCGTTTTAATCCCGTGGAGGATCGAACCGGTACATGAAACACTCTCGATTTGTTAATATAAAATTAAAGAAATGAATTTCGTACATGCGTAAATTAACACGAGTTTTGAAAAAAAGGTAGGTACTTTATTTTTTAGTTTTATCTTTACAAATCGATAGTGTTTCATGTACCCGATCGACCCTCCACGGGATTAAAATGATTAAAATTTAACGGTGTATATACGGTACATAAACCAAAATATTTTTTTTTACAATTTTTGTCTATCTGTCTGTCTGTCTGTTTGTCCGGGCTAATCCCTGAAATGGCTGGATCGATTTTGACGGGAAGTTTTTTGGCAGGTAGCTGATGTAATAAGGAGTAACATACGCTACTTTTATTTTAGAAAAAAATAATTCAAAATCCTGTAGTCCACGCGAACGAAGTCGCGGGCACAGCTATAGCACATATAGCAGCATATAGATAAAACTAATGCAAAAATTCAGATCTTTTTATTGTTAGTTACATGAATTACTCATAAATATTTTCAACTGGCAAATGGTTGTGTGAATTCTTGCATTTAATAATCGAACCATCGTCAAGGGTGAAGAGAATGGCTCTGCATCCCTTATTCATGTGTGTGGAGCACTGCCATCTCGTTTTGCCTTGTTTTTTATAGTGTTGACTGAACCGATGGCCTGACAAACGGAGTATTCGCCCCCCTCTGGAGGACATCGTGTATATCGGTCCTGGAAAACGTAAAGTGAATAAAATAAAATGTTTTCCTGATAGGTACAACCTAGCGGCACAAAATAGATAGGTAGAAGACAATCTCATGTATGTACTTCACTTTTTACACCTACGTTCGGTGGACGCACACTGATGAGCGTTTGAGCCGGAACTGTTCCAAGAGCGGGCCGAGGCGCTCCGAGATATCGTGTCCGTGAGCGGTGTCTATGTGTGCGTTGCTCGAGCGCGTTTTGTATGTAGATTGACTTCTATACCTATATATTTTGTGCTAGAGGTCTTTAAGTCAAGAGTGAATAGGCCGGTCTGGTCCGGTAACCGTACGGACGGAGCCCAAGTCGTCGACGGTGTGTATTGTTCCACGCGCACCTCAAGAAGATCTCAACAAACCGTAGGGACCAACAGGGTCGAAGCCTACTGGGGCCAACGGTCTGCTTCTGAAAGGAAGACTCAGCCCTGGTATGAAAGGCAACGAAGGAACAGGAGTGAGTTTTGAAACCTCTTGCCCTTTTACATTATTTTTTTATGGTTACTTCGCTCGTCACCTTATGGAAAGCGACGATATGGTCGAGGATGAAGCATGCTTGCCTAGAAGTAACCTTTTTTTGTAGATGGTATAATCATCTAATAATCATCTGAAATCATCTCTTGGGCGTAGCGAGAGGGTGTGTCGGACTTTTGCTGCATAAAAACTCACTCCTGTTCCTTCGTTGCCTTTCATACTAGGACCGAGTTTTCCTTTCAGAAGCAGACCCTTGGCCCCAGTGGACTTCGACCCTGTTGGGTTGACCCCTACGGTTTGCTGACATCTCCTTCAGGCACTTCCTGTTCCTTCTTTGTATCTTCTTTGTTTCTTTTTAGATAGAAAGCATCCCTATTTCGTTTACGTGCCTTTTGTTGGCCTTTATCTCAGCTAAAAGATATGATACTCATAGCAAAAAATAATTGTAATTATGAAGAAGGAACTTTTTATCGGTGGAATTAAAACACAATAAACTGACGCATACTTTGTACTACACGTACTTATGTCTCGTTTAGGCGGTTAAGAACATAAATAATAATAATACTAATAAGTAGGTAGGTAAAGACGTTACAATGGTGATACTAAAGGGGTTACCACATGGTTGTAATCCAACGTCACAACCAAGGTGACCTTGCTAGTTGCAATCCGCGTAGACAGTAGTTGTAATCCATGATCTTCAACGCCCTTGGTTGGGAGGCGCGTTTTCCCAACCACCGAACGTGTTGGTGCGTGGATTACATCCATGTAGCCGTAACACAAACCAAACACACAAACCAAGGTCACCTTGGTTGGAACGCTAGTTTGCAACTGTGTGGCCAACCCATAAGCAGATACAGAAGTTGCATTGGCGAAATTTAGAAGTGTCTCAAAAATCATCCATATCTTCGACAGGGAAATGATTATGCACATTCCTGTTTTTGATGATAGTACCATTTTCGATGGTAAAGACGATGGCTTTGCATCCTTTATTCATATGGGTGGAGCACTGCCATCTTGTCTTGCCATTCCTTGAGTATTGCTGTCTGAGTCTATGTCCTGATAATCGGAGAATTCGTCCTCCCCTGGAGGAGACTGTAAAAACTGGTCCTGAAAGAAATGCAAAAACAGAAATTAAGGGTCATTGATGGTCTTGGCATGATTTCGTTTGGGGCATCTTGCCTAAGGTAATATCAAAGATGTAATGATAATGTGCCCGTGAGAACCTGATGACGGTGTCAGTGGATAGAGGTGCTGTAGCAAAATATTAGACCAAATAAAAAAAGAAAACAATTAAAAGAGGACTAGACGCCCTTCGACTTTAATGCTGTTTATCTCAAACAAAATAATGTAATAGGTAAGTCAAACTAGTTTATGTTAAAAATCTCAAAAAAATCACAAAAATTTCTCGTCTGAATCACAAGTAGTATATTGATGTATATGTTATTGTAAAAGCTCGAACTACGGTAAATCTCAAGATTTTTCAGTAAAACCTAAGATTTACCGACATGAGTTGGTAAATGTAAGTATTTATTAAAATGGGACGATTTTTTCGGGCTTTTACCATTCCAATTCAGTACATGCTAGGTTTTACCAAAGTGGACTGGTAAATGTTGGTTTTAGGAATAAAACAAAGATTACTTCATTCTGCGTCATTTATTTCAAGTAATTATTAGTTAAAACTTAGGTATAATCGTAACATATTTAAATTATTTTCATTAAGATGTTGTATTAATAAAATTATTAACAAGTTTTTTTTTAAATATTTGAAATACTTCCTAGGCAGCAAAAAATTATACAAGTAAAATTATCTTCTCACAAACACAACCTTGACTAATTTAACTGAATCTGTATTTTTCTTATTATTTGGCATTTAACAGACAGTCTAATTATATTGAATCATTATTTTTCTTATTATTTGGTTTTTAACAAACTAAAGAGACGGTACGCAGGTAGCGGGGGCGGCTGACTGCCCACGAGTACGAGCCGATGCGCTTTACATATTATGACCTTTTTTTTTTCAACATTTACCGTGCTTTTAATGTAAATCCTAAGATTTACCAAGTGAATGGTGGTAAAAGTTCGAATCGCAAACTTTTATGGACATTTACCATTAATAATTGGTAAATCTTAGGTTTTACTGGAAAATCTTAAGATTTACCGTTGTTCGAGCTTTTACAGTAACATATATATCATATTCTACAATATACACACAACTTTTATAAAAGTATAGAAATACGACAGCTGATGTACACAGTCGAGCTTAAGCCACAATTGGGTTGGGTTGAGTATTTCCCTTATATGATTAAAATTAAAATTCAACCACCGCATTAACTGTCTGTATGAACGCAATTAACTCAAACACTACTAAACGGATTTACATGCAGTTTTCACCAACAGACAAGGTAATTCACGAGAAAGGTTTAGCTGTGTGTATATGTTGTTTAAAAAATAAACAAAAAAAAATATATTTATATAAATCAATTTGTCTAGAGGTACTGCTGAGCACGCGTTGTTCTTAAAGGTTGGCTATCGCTATTCAGCGGGGTAATGGTCACTTTTTACACACAATGGTCATGGGCACTTTTGCACCGGGAACGATCAGGGGCGGGTTATTTAATGATGTTTGACGGTTTATTTATGACATTTTGTATTTAATTTTATATATAAATATAAATATATTTTATAATTGTTAATGTAAGAGTAAAAAAAATATACAACTAATTAAGGAGTTACAAAAATCAGAACTTTTGCGTCTCAAAAATCGTCCATGTATGCGACAGGTAAATGATTATGAAAATTCTTGTTTATGACGATAGTATCGTCAACGGTAAAGACGGTTGCTTTGCATCCCTTATGCTTGTGGGTCGAACACCGCCATCTTGTTTTACCACTTTTCGAGTATTGCTGTCCGAATCTGTATCCGGACAAACGAAGAATTCGTCCGCCTTGGGAGGATACTGTGAAAAATGGTTCTGAAAAAGATGCAAAACGAGTAAACTTTAAAGCCTTTCGATATTTACAAGCTTTTATTTAGTTTCACCTGTCCCGATATTTGTAATAATTATGTCTGTAATCAAATCTTAGAAATTAAATTTCATCTACTTCCGGGTTACCGATTGAGCTGAAATTTTGCATACATGTGTAAATCAGATGACAATACAAAATTATTACGACATGGAGCTGATCTGATGATGGAACTGGAAGGTGGCCGTAGGAACTCGGTAGTTAAATGACACAACCTCATTGAGTTTGGGCTCGTATGATTCGTCTTGACAAGTATTAATTATACAGGTATACTGCGATAAAAAGCTTGCTAACAAACTTGTTACAAGATGTATTTTGGAGTGTGCTCAGGAATTATATGACTTGATTCCGCCATTACCTTTCTACCACCGGACAACCCGAAGTACAGCGAATGGCCATCCTTACGTTGTTAACATCTCTACAGTATGGACTAAGCGTTTCACCTCGTCGTTTTATATACCACGTACATCGAACAGGATTGCAACAATTTACCTGTGATCTGCCCGTTCCATTATAATTTAGGTGTCTTCAAGGCTAGAGTGAATAGGCTCTTAACTCTTCGAATGCCGTAATTAGAGACACAATAGAAAGACAATGGCTTATGTCGAACTGTGTAACTTAAGACATTCAAAAGGTTAATAAACTAGTGCCCCTTACCATCAACGATTGCATCAAATCTTACCATCAGGTTCGCAGTCAAACAGTGGTTTATATAATTTAAAAAAAAAGACACGATTTTTGGCTCAATTTCAGTGACGAAAAATACGATAAAGTTTGCAAATTTGGTCTTATAGCGTTGTGAGCTAGTACTATGTGTTTTAAAGTTACTGTTATTAAAAGAGCTTGTACTCACTACTCTTTGAGCAACTGTATTATGCGCATACTTATAATTTATAATTCCAAAGAAAACTAGTAAGCTTCCTGCGGGAGAGGCCTCGCTTAGTGCTAGTAGAAGTCTTTGAAAACTGTGTTATGTTAATTAAATGAAAACAAAATGTTATAGCATCGTTCACACTCTGTAACCTTTATTTTTTCTTTAATAAATTATTATTCTCTTTATTCATATTTTACACATATAAAATTACATTTTTAAATATTTTTTAACAAAATAATACAAAAAAAAAATTAAAAATATAAAACCATAGTTATCCACCGGTGTCGGGAGCAGGGTCCAAGCTACCGGTGGTTAGGGCTCCAGAGACAGGAACCTCCTCACAATGTGAGCCGTATCGAGGAGTACTGCCTTCTGTATCAGGCCCTTGATCCACCCGTGCAACGATAGCTTCGACAGATGGTCGTCGAAGCTTTTGGCTATCAGTCCATTAGCGGTCACGACAATCGGCACAATGATAGCTGAGTCCACATTCCACATGTCGACAACCTCGTGTGCTAAGTCAAGATATTTGATTTGTTTCTCTTTCTCAGCTTTCACGAGATTCTCATCATGCGGGATGGTGACATCGACTATCATTGCGCGGCGCGCTAATCGGTCTATCATCACTATGTCCGGCTTATTTGCTACAATAGTCCGGTCAGTAATGATAGACCGATCCCAGTACAATTATTATTATTATTATAAAATTACATGAATAACATTATAACATTATGTGCTCGGCCACACTGGCAGCACGGTGTGGGTAGCGGCGCAGTAGCGGGAAGGCACGCGATTTGCTTAGCCACACTGGCAGCGAGGTGCAGGTAGCGGCTGCCATAGCATGGCTCGAACTGGTTTGAAATCCCCGCTCTCGTGTGGGTTGCCGCTGGCCGTCCGCGCACTCACTCTGGCTTCTTGTATGAACAAGCTATGACGTGAGCTGCCCGAGCGTGGTCTGCGTTCAGCCCGCACCACTTCCAGTGTGGCCGAAAACTTAAGTTTGCCACACAAATTTAATCATTGATAACCTCAATTAATTAAAAAGTTTAAGGTTTCAAAAATCGTCCGAATATTCGACAGGCGAATGGTTATGAAAATTCTTATTTTTGATGATCGTATCATTAATAGTGAAGACGGTGGCTTTGCATCCCTTATTCATGTGGGTGGAGCACTGCCATCTTGTCTTACCCCTCTTCGAGTATTGCTGTCCAAGTCGGTGACCAGATAATCGAAGAATCCGTCTCCCTCGGGAGGATATCGTGAAAACTGCTCCTGCAAACAATGTAAAATCTTGTAAGCCAAAACAAACTAGTGCCCCTCACCATCAACGATTGCATCACTGCTCACCATCAGGTTGGATCGCAGTCAAGCACTGGTTTATATCAATAAAAAAAAAAAAAATACAACAAGCGCAACAACGACTAGTAGTAGTGTAAAGAGATATCAGTATAGGAGTCCAGCAGGGCCCATGTCTGCTAGGGCCAAGAAATCCCTAGGTCCTAGAACGCAAAGGACAACTGAAGGAACATATGTGTGGTTTTGGTCAGTGAAAGTCTGACACGAGAGAAGTCATTAGATGATTTCCAACCTTAAAAAAAACTGGGCAAGTACGCGTCGGACTCGCGCACTGAGTGTTCTGTGCAAACTACAATTCCCGAATGGAGTCTCGAAGATTTTTCCAAATTGCAATTTGTTTTTGTGACCTAAGTAACAATGATTTTACTGTTTTCAGATTTTTTTCCTATACCTGTTCTATAAGACCTTGCTTTGTGCCAAATTTCAGGATTCTGGGTTAACGGGAAGTACCCTATGAATTTCGATCTTTGAGAGTATCAAAATATACCTACGTTTTTTTGCGACATAAACGACCCTATCTTTTTTATTTTTTTTTAGAAGTTTGATTTTTTCCAAGCTTAAAGGGACCGCAGACCTGAGTATATGGTTTTAATTTTAACTCGATACCTCCAGGCGTTCTCGAGGTAAAGGGTCTTGACAGGCAGACAGACAGACAGACGGACGGACAACAAAGTGATCCTGTAAGGGTTCCGTTTTAACCTTATGAGGTACTAAAAAGGGTTCATTGAACTATTGTCCTTTCAACGTACGAAATCCTTAAAAATCCACTGCTGAATATAGGTCTCCCCTAAGTGTCGCCACAATGAACAGTCCTGTGTGTTTCACATCTATCAAATTCTCGTGACCCAAGTAATCGGTCCACCGCGTGGGAAGGAAAAATTAAAAGTTAATGAGCAAAATAACTTGTTTTTAATAGTTAAAAATACAAAATGTATGTAATCGTTTAGTATTTATAAAAGTGAACATTTAAATGTCTTATTTTTTATTTTATTAATAAGAAACTACAAACAGCTACATTATACGATATTAAAAACAGGATTACATTAATATCTTGAATAATAATATAGTCCACAGCGCTGTACACTATTACCATTATTGAATAGACTTTAAAAGGCCAGGATAAAAGCTGCAGCATGACAGTTATATAACTTATTATAAATAAATACAAAAACAGAAAAAATAAAATGTTACATTTGTACAAAATAAAATAAAACTAAAAATACAACAAAATCAATCAATGAAACTAATGAAAGTGCTCGTGTGTCTCATACAAAAATCTTCGAAACTGTTGTTTGTTGTTGCCATTCGCCGAATTGGTAAACGTTGGCCAGTATTACATCAGTAGGTACCTGTTGCAAATAGAAAACTTGCACGCATCTGCCGTCTATGAACAGTTCTGGGGACTGCATTACACAGTACATTGTTCAGGTCGATACAGTCAAAATTGCCATTTACAATATTTTAATAAGGTGATTGCTTCTAACTGTTTGTATTTACTGAGCAACTGGTCATACGGCAAATACGCCCTGTGACATTTATAATGCATTCCACGATGAAGTCTGCGCTATATATTTTTCAACTTATCAATGTATTTCTCATTAACCTATACTAGGTTCCATATGGGTACAGCGTATTTAAGCTGAGAGTGGACTAGCGTTTCATATAGGCAGAGGTATGAAAGGACTGTTAAAAGTCTAAGAGTGGATCTCATTATAAACCCATTCATCTTGTATGATTTGCTCGATATGCACGTCAAAGCAAAAATTCTAGAGCCAAGCATATTGCTTAGGTCAATTAGTTTATTTTATTCAGTAAGATACCACATAAAAAGTACACCAACCTAAAATTGTTTTCGTTTTTGGTAAAATAAATATAGCTGCACTTGGGAAAGCTTAGAAGCTTACTTGAATAATAATGGTCGGTCAGTCTGGTCCAATTCCTCTTGGAAAAGATAGCAACCCTGTACGTTTCGAGTCGGTTTATATACTTAGGGATCATCCGTATATATATAACATTTTTTTTAAATAATGAAAGCAGTTACCACTGTCATTTATAAAAATGATGAGTAAAAGATGACCGAGAATAGAGCCTTGAGGGACGCCAAAGATAACATGAATAGTATTAGAGTGGTAAACGTTGATTACAACCCATTGACAGCGATTAGTGAAGTCAGAAATGAACCATCGCAACAAGTTACCACGAATACCATGTTAGGTTATTCGGTTCAGCAGTAATTCATGATCCACCTTGTCGAAAGCTTGCTGACAATTCGTGAATACTGCATCAACCTGTTTACGTTTAACCATCTTGTCAAATGAATCGCTAGCGATCACCGATAAATCTGTTGTTGTTAATAATAGTGCTTATTTTCAACAGGCAAATGGTTATGCGAATTTTGTTTTTTGATGATCATATGTTCATCACCAACGGTAAAGACATAAGCTCTGCATCCCTGACGCCTGTGTGTCGAACACCGCCATCTTGTTTTACCGTTCCTTGAGTATTGCTGTCCGAATCTGTAACCCGACAACCGAAGAATCAATCCTTTCTGTATAGGCATTCCAAACAATGCTCCTGAAAACAACGTAAAATAAGTAAACTTTATGTTTCTTGACTCGGTTTCAGTGACGTGAACTACACTGGACTGGCTTCAATGCAACATGATTTTAAACAACTGAAATTACAATACAATAAGTTTACATACAACTTGTTTTTAGTAGTTTTGTCACAACATGTTTTTTTAATTTAGAAGTCTTAACTAAAAGATGTTCCGGTGTCTTTAAAAACGGGCACAAATTCGACGTGTCTCTCTGAATGTAGCAGAGGACAGTGTGTTGGGCGCGTTGTGCACTAACCCCAGGCTCTCAGGATATCCGCAAGCTCTTTGAAGGAGTAATTATAGACCGCTTTATGCGTCTGCTGCGGGTAAGGCCGGATCTAGCAGAAAGCCAGTGTGGCTTCCACAGTGTGGTTTCAATGGTGGACGACATCATGTGTATGCAAGTCTTTACGATGAAGGATGCGGTGTCTCGGGGTGGGGTGTTTGGGTAGTCTCACTTGACACACTCCGGTACTACCGGACCTTACCTCTGTCACGTAGTTTAGGGTTATCTAACGGACAGGGCCGTCATCTACCCCAATCACCGAGGAGATAGCGCAGAGATCGATTCTGCTGAACATCAGTTAGTACTTGGTGTTGTGCGGTGGAACGTCGAATCAGGCGGCGGCTGAATTAGCAATACAGGGAGTTGGAACAGTCATTGGGAAGATAGGGTAATTGTGACTTGAGGTAGCCCTGCCGCGGGGAAGAGCCTTTTCATGGTGCTCGGAACGCGCCGCTATTACCGGGATTCAAATAACAGAAATACTTGGGATACGTCCTCGACAGCCGGTAGAATTTCGTGTAGTTCCGATGTCTGACTATTAGACTAAAGCGGCTCCTGCACAATCTAGCGGGCTCAGATTCTCCATGCTTTCCACGGGTCCTTACGAAGTTAAGTAGTTGCAGAAGCGACCGGTCCGCCACCTGAACGCTCCCAAACGGGTCATAGCCATACGGATGATACGGGGAAACCGCATGTTCTCATGTTCTTTTATAAGGCGGCGACCCAGAATTAAGATCATACTTGTAGATAAAAAAGATTTATTTTTTAAGATACCCTAAAAAGGACGTCAATGACAATAAAACATGAGTAAAATAACCTTTTTTTTAATATTTCAAAATACAACGTAATGTAAAGGTCCCAATAAAAAAATTAAGATGTCTTAATAATTGTCCTGGGACAATTATTAAGACATCTAATATTCGACATGCTAATGGTTATGAAAATTCATATTTTTGACGATTACACCATCATCAATGGTGAAAACGGTAGCTCTACAACTCTTATGTGTCGAACACCGCCATCTTGTTTTTCCACCCCTCTCGTATTGCGGTCTGAATCTGTATCCCGACAATATAAGAACCCGTCCACCTTGTCTGCCCATCGTAATAACTGCTTCTGGAAATGATGTGAAATGTGCAAGCTTTTATTTAAAAGTCATTCATTTACAGTCTCACTTTTGTATCGTATGTCCCTCCCTTGTGGAAGCCATACACATTCATTGTGCGTACAGCTGAGGAGTGGAATTCTCTGCCGGAGTCTGTGTTTCCTGATGGCTACAACCCAGGAATCTTTAAGTCAAGAGTGAATAGGTTACTTCTAGGTAAGCGCGTTCCATCGTCGACCGCATCGTCGCTTTCCATCAGGTGAGATAGCGGTCAAGCGCAAACAAAAGGGACGCTCCAACGATGGACGTCATCATGTGTATGCAAACCGTCATGTTGTGGGTATCTCGAGGTGGTGTCGTCTTGATGGTGTCACTTGATACACTCTGAAATATATATATATATATATATATATATGGGGCGCCTTAAACTTACCTCTGTCACGAAGTTTAGGGTTATCTGACGTACAGGGCAGTTATCTACTCAAGTTACCGAAGAGATTCCACAGGGATCGATTCTGGGTCGCTTCTGTGGAGCATCAGTTCCGACTAGGTGCTGTGCGGTGGAATATCGCACCAGGCGGTGGCTGATTTATCGATACAGGAGTTTACGAGAGTCGTTGAGAAAATCCGGAAATTGGGACTTGAGGTGGTGTTTTCATGGTCCTCGGAACGCGCCGCTATCATCGAGATTCCAAATAACAAAAAAATACTTGGGACTGGTCCTCGACAGCCGGTGGTACTTCGTAGAGTATTTCCGATGTCTGACTACTAGACTAAAGCGGCCCCTTCCCATCTAGCGGATTCAAACGCCTTCTGTCGGAGGCTCTACGTGGGAAACACGCATTCCACGGCCTCCTACGGGGCTCCGCTTCGAGCAATGTCGCCGACCCAACCGCCAGCTGAACGCTTACCAACAAGTCATGACCATCGGGTTCGTACGGGGAGACCGTATGCGGGCATGTTCTTCTGCAAGGTGGCGAGCCGATGTTTAAGATTATAGATAGTAATCTTAAAACGGTTTATTTTTATTTTTCTGGATAAAAACCCTAAAAAATATCAGTGAAAATAAAACATGAGTAAAATAACCTGTTTTTAATAGGCAAAATACAACATGTATTTGTACTTGTTTAGGATTTATAGAAATGAATATTTTAGATGTCTTAATAATTGTCGTTAGTTTCAACAGCCAAATGGTTATGCGAATTTTGGTGTTTGACAATTGTATGTTCATCGCCAATGGTGAAGACAAAGGCTTTGCATCCCTGGCGCCTGTGTGTCGAACATCGCCATCTTGTTTTACCGTTCCTTGAGTATTGTTGACCGTATCTGTAACCTGACAATCGAAGAATCATTCCTCTGTCATGGATAGGCATTCCGAAAAATGGTCCTGAAAATAGGTATTCGATTTCAGTGACGTAAATTATATTGGGTTACACTGGTCTGGCCTCAATGAAACGCGCTTTTAAACAAATGAAATTACAACACTATAAGTTTGCACATATAGTCTGTCTAAAAAGTCAAACGACTTGGAAATTTTGTCTATTATTTAATCATTTAAAAAATACTAAAAATACTTGTATTCGTTACTTTTTGTAAAGTTCTAACTATTAGTAAACAATGATCAAGATCTCTTAATCAACCTTGATTATTGTACCAGCGTTGACTACATCAGATTTAATTTTACTCTAATAATTACCCAAGTCGTTTGACTTTTTAGACAGACTAACTTGTTTTTAATAGTTAATACACAACAGGTTTAGAAATTTATAAGTCACAATAGGAAGAAATTCCGACGTCTTTGAAATCGAACGCGCCTTCTACAGGCGAATGGTTATGATAATTCATATTTTTGACGATTATATCATCATCAATAGTGAAAACGTTGGCTTTGCATCCCTTATTCATATGGGTCGAACACCGCCATCTTGTTTTTCCACCTTTCGAGTACTGCTGTCTGAGTCTGTGTCCTGACAATATAAGAATCCGTCCTCCTTGGGCAGACATCGTAAAAACTGCTCCTGAAAATGATGTGAAAAGTACAAACTTCACTTTATGGGTCATTCATTTTTCGGTCAATCTTCGGTATACTGCATCCTGAGAGGTGGGCAACGACTCTCCAGTAGTTTGTGTGAAAAGTAATCAACGAGACCACTAAGGCCTTTGCCATCCTTGACGAAAATCCCGTCATATAAATTACATATATATTACAAATAGCGGGCACACAACGCGGAAGAGCGGTCGCTCCGCGTAGATAGAGATTTCGGATATCCGTCAAGTGTGGCTAAGACCTTAAGGCTTATAAGTCCCTTGAACCATCTGGCCAAAATTATGTGGACGCACCTCTCGCAACCGCCTAGGCGGCAGTACACAAATCTGTGCATTTATTTGCGGCCAACAGCGCTCGGAAAGCGCGCGGCTGACCTTTAAATCCATTTTCTTTGCGAAATATTGATTGATTTACATATGCAATGTTCACTTTGAAGACTAAATGTTTCTAAAGATCCAAGCCGTTTCGAAGGAGTAGGGAAAAGTTGCAAAATTGCTAAATATATTTTTTAGACAAAAGTATTAATAGCACGAAAAAATCAAATGTTGATAATGTTGTTCATGAATCTATAATAAACATATATTTTTTTCAAACCTAATAACCTGACCGTTACCGAGGAGTAGGCTTCAGAAAGTGACTGTTTTATGGCACTTTTCGGGCGCTTGGGCCTTAAGCACACAAACTACTGGAGAGTCTACATGCCAATATTCTGTGGGCAGAACGCTCCACTTAAATCCCTCTGAATGAGCAGAAAGTACCGTGGTGGGTTCGGTGTGCACTAACCCAGCCGCTAGGCAGGCAGAAGGAAGTCTTGTCACCCTGCGGACTCTTCTTTTGCATATCGGTCCATTGTGCAGCTTAATGAGGTGGGCGGGCTCTTTGGAAGAGTAATTGCAGACCGCCACTTTAAGCGCCTGTGTCGGCTCAACGGTGTCGTGTTGGCATTGGCGATGTCAAGAGACACCGCTTGACATCGCCAATGCCATCAATACTCTGCCTGTATTATCAGATGCCTATGTTTCGTAGTCTCGGATTATCTGATATACAGCACCGTCACCTAACCTGGTCATCGTCAAGATTCTACAGGAATCGAGTCTAGGCTGTTTTTATGGGACATGGGTTACGACTAGGCTAGGTCGCATCAGGCGGCTGGCGGCAGTGACATCCGGAGTTGCGACAGTCTTTAAGAAGATCCACTAATTGGGACTTAAAGTGGCCCTGCATAAGTCCGAGGCCAGGTGTTTTTTCACAGTCCTCGAAACGCTCTGCCATCACCGGGATCCCAAATAACGGAAGTAGGTACCTGGGCCTCGACCTCGACAACTGGTGGAACTTCGTGGAGTATTTCCGAAGTCTGGCTACCAGACTGGAGCGGGCCGGGGGCGTCCTTAAGCAGCTCCTGTCCTATCTAGCGGGTTCAGACGTCGCCTACCGGAGGCTCTATGCGGGCAACGTGCGTTCCATGACCCTTTACGAAGTCCGGTGTAGGTGTGGTCATTGCGGAAAGAATGGGTCCACCGGCTGAGTGCTTCAAAACGGGTCATGGTTAATCGGATGGTCTGGGGATACCGCATGGTACGAGACCATGCGGTATCCCTGGACCATTTAATAATAATAATAATAAAAATAATAGTCAGGAGGTTCCTTTCTCTGGAGCCCTGACCGCCGGTAGCTTGGACTCTGTTCCCGAAACCGGTGGGCTACTATTTTTTATATTTTTAAATGTTTTTTATTTTTTATTGAATATTTAAAAATATAATTTATATGTATATATTTGAATAAACGAAATAATAATAATATTCCACAACTATCACACAGCGCCGTCTAGTCCCAAGCTAAGCAGAGCTTGTGTTATGGGTACTAGACAACTGATAAACATACTTATATATTTCTGAAAACATACATATTATAGATAAATTACACCCAGACACAGAACAAATGATCGTGCTCATCACACAAACATTTGTCCTGGGTGGGAATCGAACCCACGACCTCCGGCATAGCAGTCAGCGTCACTAACCACTAGACCAACAGGCCTGTGATTCCGGTCTGTTGTGTCTCTGTTCTGTAGCAGAAGACCGGAATCGAAAATAAACCATTTTAAGGTCACTTGACCTTAAAATGGTTTCTTTTTATTTTTGAGATACGAAACCCATATATGACATGAGTAAAAATAAAAATTGAGTAAAAAAAATAACCTGTTTTTAATAAGTACTTGAAAATACAACAATACTTTAAAATTTACACAACTGAAAACTTAGGTGTCTCAATAATCGATGTTATTTTCGACAGGCAAATGGTTATGAAAATTCTTGCCTTTGACGATCGTATGATCATCGCCAACGGTAAAGATGTGTGCTTTGCATCCCTTGCGCGTGTGTGTCGAACAGCGCCACCTTGTTTTACCGCTTCTTGAGTATTGCTGGCTGAATCTGTAACCCGACAATTTAAGAATCCGTCCACCGTGGGTAGCCTTTTCAAAAATTGGTCCTGAAAACGACGTGAAATGAGCAAAATTTACGTTCATTAACACAATTTCAGTGACGCAAATTACGCTGGGTTGCGCTGGTCTAGCCTCAACGCAATAGCGCTTTTAAATAATAAGTACTACATTTTGATACACGTGGAGAAAGTTTGTCATTACGAACGAGACTGCAGCCTAAGGCTGCAGTGATATATTTCCACGTGTATCAAACGACGTTTTTCAATATACTTACGAAGATGAACAAATGAGGATATAAACCCCAGACGCGCGACTCATAGGGGACGTGCCGCGCCCATCCTGATACTATAAATGTATTGTGGCGTGGGCGAGCGTACGTACATACTTTTTCGCACTAGTGCAAAAAATATTAAATTGCATGCGTAAAAGCGGTAGTGTATTGAAAATAAAATAACAACACTATAAGTTTCCACGCAGCTTGTTTTTAGAAAAAAATCATTTTGTAGTCATAATAGTGAGAAATTCAGCTGTCTTAAATATTAAACATGCTTTCGTCGACAGGCGAGTGGTTATGAGAATTCATATGTTTGACAATTATATCATCATCACTAGTGAAAACGCTGGCTTTGCATCCCCTATTCACATGGGTCGAACACCGCCATCTTGTTTTTCCATTCCTCGAGTAATGCTGGCAGAATCTGTGTCCTGACAATCGAAGAATCCGTCTTCTTTGGACGTTCATCTCAAAAACTGCTTCTGAAAACAATGCAAAACGTGCAAACTCTAATTTGTGGGTCTTTCACTTTCTACCTCACAGTTGTTTCACTTATCAGACCAGAATCTTACCTGATAAGCATACTGCATAGATTTTATGAACAGTGGTGGGGTTTTGAGACCAGTGGTGGCCGAGTGGTAACGACCCCGACTTACGAGTTGTAGGTCGCGGGTTCAAACCCAGCCAGGCGCATTACTTTGTGTAATTTATTTCATTACCACTGCTCTCAAAACGGTGAAGAACAACGTCGTGAGGAAAACGGCATGTCCTAAAACCAAAAATTTGAAGACATGTGACATCCACCAACCCGCACTGGGCCCGCGTGGTGGATTATACGGCCCGTTCCCTCTCCTAGAGAGAAGACCTTAGTCCCAACAGTGAGAACATTATAAGGCCGACTATGCTATGCTATAGATTTTAAGACGGGCCTGTAAGAACAGTAGCCTTAGCTAAGACAAATGACTTTTCAAGCTAATTACATAACGTATTATTTTGTAATTAGCTTGAAAAGTCACACACAGTATTTTCAAGCTAATTACAAAATGTATTATTTTGTTATTAGCTTGAAAAGTCATTTGTTGAGGCCTTTTTTTATGGTGGTTAAAAATCATCCAATGACAACCCCCGCTCTTGGGCGGAGTGGGAGTTAGTGTCAGACTCTTACTGACTAAAAGACCCACCCCGTTCCTTCTAGCCTTCATACCGGGGCTCGAGCTCCCTTTTGGACAACCCTGGCCCCAGTAGGCTTCGACCCGGCTGGGTCCCTGCTGTTGCTGACAACTCTTTGAGACCCGCGGGAACAGTGCGCGCCGTCGACGACTTGGGCTTGGTCCGGACAGTTACCGGACGGCAGGACATCGAGCTACCCATTGCTCACTGTCCGCAAGCCCGCGCCTACGGTGGCCGGAAATCGGGATCAGAATCCCGGCGGCTGCGGCGAGGACGTATTTGTTGAGGCCTGTCTACCAAAACGTTGGTGACAGATAAATACGTTTGGTGTCAAAGATGCCTTTATGAAATAATAACACTTAAAGTTTATACACGCATTGTTTTTCAAGCAAATCTACAGAGTAAAACAACTACATGATTAAGGACTTAAGGATTTTGACTAGTTAAGAATCTTAAATGACTTAATAATCGTCAACATTAACAGGGTAATGATTATGATAATTTTTGTTAATGACGATCGTATCGTCAATGTCATTGGTGAAGACGATGGCCTTGCACCCCTTGTTCATGTGCGTTGAACATCTCCATCTTGTTTTACCGTTATTTGAATAATGCAAACCAAGTCTGTGGCCCGACAAACGAAGAATACGTCCCCCACGGGCGGAGATTGTGAAAACTGGATCTAAAAATGACGCAAAATGAGTGCTTACACGTTATGTTTCTTAGCTCAATTTCAGTAACGCAAATAACGCTGTAACCCAGCTAACCCCAACTTACCTCAACGCCATTTGATTTGATATTAATGTTATTAATTTTAATATAATTGTAATATACTTTAATATACGTCTTAACGATATTAAATTATTTTACAATTTTATTAAAGTTTCATCATTAACCCGTTGTATGTCCGGAACGCGGATCCACGCGAGACACAATAACTTTTTAATTGTGTCTCTAATTACGGCATACGAAAGGTTAAAGGTTCATCTCAGCTAAATGATGTACTGGTAAGAGACACAATTACTTACTTATAATGATAAAGATTTTACTAAAAAAAAAGAAAACAACTATAGTAAAACATAAAAAAAAAAATTAACAAAAAAAAAAAATAAATTACCTTCCTTGGACCGTCGAATAATAAATAAAATTAACATTAATTGATTAATTAAACAAAATTAAAATTCAATAAAATTGCACGTAATTTATTTTCAAAAGTAGTAAATCTGAATCATAAAATAAAAATTTTAACAAGAATTTATAATACTTGGAATTATATCGGAAAAATTGTCCTTATTTTCGGTAGGCGCATGATTATGTAAACGTTTGGTCTGCACAATAGTGTCATCATCAAGTGTAAAGACAATGGCCTTACATCCCTTATTCATGTGTGTGGAGCATTGCCATCTTGTCTTACCGCCCTTGGAGTAATGCAGTCTGTACCTATATCCTGATAACACAAGAATTCTCCTACCACGAGAAGAAACTTCAAAGTTAACACCTGAAAACAACAGAACGTGTGTTAAACCTTTTTAGTTCAAGATTAAATAAATAAAAAAATATGTTGAAAATAAGACATGGTCAGTTTAGTCGTATATTTAAATTCATTTATTTTTAACAAAAAATGTATTCCCTTATGGGCGATCAATTATGACGTTATTTTCCGCAGCCGTAACAGCGGCACAGTACAATAAAATATGAAGATGGGATGGTGCAAGAGTATCGAAACAAGTAGCGTTCTACAGTAAGGACCTACCCATCTTCGATAGAATAAGACCTGCCCCCCTAGCCAAGTTACAATCGTTTCGTGTCGAATTCCGTTCTCCAATCGGTAACGCCTCGGTATCAGCAATTGTACAAAACGATAAGTTGGTAGCCATGTTGATGCGCCTAAATCGGCCGCTCGTTCGTTTGTATAACAAAGGATGTAGCGTTGAACATTGTAGAAACGATAACAATTCGTTCTATCATTTTGAACGATGTGAACTTGGCTACGAATTTTCTATTCGTTTGTTCTGACTACGTGACTTAACGTTGAGATGACGTCATTCCCATACATTTGAAGTTTTTTACTGGCGTTAACGATTGCAGATTATCAACTTGGCTAGGGATGCTGTCACCTTTGCGTGTGCGTGGCCAATGGAAAGGGCTATGAAACAAAAATAAAAGCAAACAAAGAAAAGAATAAAACAATTTAGTTAACAAGCAATTTATTACTTTTTATTTTTATTTATCAAGGATAACAGGTACATACTCACATGTTTAAACATTATAGAAGAACATTTTATGTAAACACATATTTTTAAATATACATTATCTAGATTACCTTTTACGTTAATGTACATAATATTAATATACATTCAATATTACATCAATATACATTTTTTTTACACCTAAAACTTCATGAGAATTGAGTGTCATAATGATAACTTAGGTGTTTTTTATAGGGTTTTTGTCCCTCAAAAGCAAAACAAAAAAAGAACCCTTATTGGATCCCTTTGTTGTCCGTCTGTCTGTTTGTTGTATCGAGTTGAAAATTCCCTAGAAGATTTAAAAAAAAAATATTCTAAGTTAACGAAAAAAAAGATTCGGCCGTTTATGTCACAAAAAAAACGCATATTTCGACACTCCCAAGGGAATCAAAAAACAGAGACCATAGACCCAGAGTCCTGAAATTTAGAATAAAGCAAGGTCTGACACAAGTTTTATTTACGAATAAATTTGAAAACAGAAAATTTGTTGTTATGTCCCAAAAAATAACTTTTTTTACGATTCGGCAAAATCTTTGAATTCGAATTCAACTATGTATTTACAAAAGTAAGTTTGTAAGAAACCCTCAGTGCGTGAGTCTGACTCACACTTGCCTAGTTTTTGCTAAAGAATCACAAGGAATACCAAAACTGAGATCAAAAATCCTAAATACAATTCAACTGTTAGGATTTTCAATTTTATATATTTGACCAAACGTCTGACGATACTGTTTCATCAGTTCGACTTTCCAAGGTTTAAGACCAGGCTGCAGTAGATTATAAGGAGGTGGATGATTATGATCAATAACTGTCTTAATAATTATATCTTGTTTGTTGGTAAAGACAGCTGATCTGCAACCACCTTTACTTCGTCTGGAACACTGCCATCTTGTAGTTGTGGCCGTTTCTCTTTGACGGGTGAACTTGAAGCCTTGGTATGTGAGGAAACGACGACCTTGGTAATTAATGATACAGCCTGAAAGGGAAGGAAAAATAGGCTTAGAGCTCATAGCAACGACCTTACAGACACTATAGGTACGTCTAATAACAGGCGACGCATGTCTGGCACAACATATGACTTATAGATCTGATGTCTCGACCAGAACGCAGTACCCCGCTCCCCCGTACAAATCAGAAAATCAGAACCATCGACTTATTTTAGTCTGGTGATAAACAAGCACGTTCATAGAAACTATTTGTCAAAATACTGAAAAGTTAAAACAAAGTTCGCTGCAGCGCTACATTGGCACTGTGTCGTCTAACAGAACTATTAAAACATACAGCGCTATATGCAAGATAGCTTTAAGAGGATCCTTTAAGCGCCATAAATTTAGTGGTACTTACGTGTTTCGTTCAACATAGTGTAATGTTCAATGTGTACGGACTATATTACATCTGACTCGATTGAAGTGTGTGTTCGGCACGCTTAACCTAGTGCGTAGAACATATATATCGATGATCAGAACCAATCAGAACGTAGCGCCCCACTTCCCGTACCTCGGCTGGTTGACAGAATTGTTTTGGTGCGCTTGTTCAAGCATGAGGCTTCTAGTGGCTGTAAGGTTGTTAGCTCATACACACGAGCGGCGTATTGCCAACGGCCTTTAGTGATACTTGACACACACGAAAACAGCCGCTGATCTTCATTTGTTGGACTGTGACCACTGGGGATCTTAGCAAAGGTGAGGCGGTACGACACGCCGGAACAGCTGCTCAATCTTTATCAAGCCCAAGTTCGATCGTGTATGGAGTATTGTTCTCATCTTTGGGATGGGTCTGCCAAATACCAGCTTGATGGGCTGGAGTCGATTGAGAAGCGAGCCAAGAGAATCATCGGCAATGATGCACTTATAAAGTCGAAGCTCCAACGCCTTGAGCATCGCCGCCGAGTTGCTAGCCTGTCGGTTTTCTATCGTTTACATTTCAATTCCAATGCACACTGCATTGGAATTGCACAATCTAATTCCGCCAAATCCGATCCATCATCGGACCACATGACGTACGGCGTTGCGCCACCGGTACGTGGTAGATATCCCACCCATACGCACAAAGCGTTTTTGTACAAACTTTTTGTCTTTTTTGTACAAAAACTGTTCTTTCCATCAAGTTCAAAATGATTTTCCTAGAAAGTCCTTATAAAGTTCTACTTTTCAGATTTTTTTCATATTTTCTAAACTTATGGTTCAAAAGTTAGAGGGGACACACACACATTGTTTTTTACTTTTGGAGCGATTATTTCCGAAATTATTGACATTATCAAAAAATGATTTTAGTAAACCTTTATTCATTTTTAAATATCTATCCAACGATATATCACACGTTGGGATTGAAATTAAAAAAAAAATCTCTTCCCACTTTACATATAGGGGGGCTACGCTAATAAAACATTTTTTTCCAATTTTTATTTTACCACTTTGTCGGCGTGATTGATATACATATTGGTACCAAATTTCAGCTTTCTAGTGCTAACGGTCACAGAGATTAAGCGAGGACGGACAGACGGAAAGACAGACATGGCGAAACTATAAGGGTTCCTAGTTGACTACGGAACCCTAAAAACTGCTGCCAACGTGTCGACGACTGCAGTTATCTCTGCCGTTGATAACATGCCGCTCGTGTGTTTGAGCTCTTAGTGTTAACAATCTGTTATCTCATCAACTTTTAACATTAACCATTAACATTAACCCCTCGAGCGCCAGGGGCTCATTGACTCGGAAAATTGCACTGCTTACGTATACGTATCACCAAAACAATAAACAAAAAATAATAATAAAAACTTTTTACGGATTTTTCTTGGAAAAACAAATAATATAATATATACAGAAGTATATGTAAAGAAACCAAAATTTTCGACCAAATAACTTTCGTACAAACTTGGGGAAAACACGAAAATTAAGCATTTTTCAAGGACATCCAAGTTGTACAGACGTATGTACAATCGGCGCTCGTGGGGCCCTGGCTGCTATGCTGGAGGTGCGTTTCATTCCCACCCAAAACAAATATTTGTGTGATGAGCACGATCATTCGTTCTGTATCTGGGTGTAATTTATTTTATGTATGTATTCGTCCCCTTCGACCATATATTTTGCGAGCAATGTGCCCGCCAACTACCACTTAAGTTTGGCAATTTTTCGGGCTAAAAGAAAGAAAGAAAAACAGTTTATTTACGCGTTAAAGACGCAATCTTAAAAGTAGGTAACAGAACATAACATCACAAAAGGGAAGATATGCGTCTCCTCCGCGCAAAACGGCCGAACGCTCAGCATATAGCTGCGGCCTCACGCATAATGCGTTGAGCTCACAGCGCTGGTTTTCAGCGTGGGCCGGTCTGTACTCCTGGTACTCCTGCGGCTATCTTCATTCCTGATGCGATCACACGGGGAAACTCCAAACTCTAATATTCAATTTTATGAAATCTTATTCCTTTATCTCAAGTAACATTAGGTACTGGCAATAAAAAAAGCAGGTAGTGGACCAGTGAGAGGAAGGGCGGTTAGTTACTACAGTAAAAACATATTTTTTAAAGTTAATTTGTTTTTTAATACACCAAATTGTAGACATATCGAGCCTTTTCAGAAAGAATATCATAATCGACAATTCACGTTTTTGCAGGATGGGTTTTTTCTTTCTTGATTAAAAAGTATATATATATATAAAAATATTTTAAAAGTGTTTCTATCATTTAAAATGTTCTTTCTAAAAAGAATGGATACAACGTTCTTTTAAAAAAATACACAAAAATAAGTTGTAACTTATCCATAAAATTACATATAAAAAAATAATTCCATACTTATCCATTAAAAACGCAGAATATAATATGCGCTGTAAATATAATACAAGAACATACATTTATTTATACGAACTATTAAAAAGAAATGACATAATATTTGTCAGTATAGTATTTTGTTAATCAAAATATAAGTTACATTTCGGTGGAAAAATGGAAGTCTATTGCACATTGTATTCATAAAACACAGCATGTTATAATGCAAAAAAATAAAATATTATGATTCAACTTCGACCCGTTTATTCGAGTATAAAAAAATCACGTGACACAGTGTTTGTTATCAAAATCCGCCGAAACGGCTTGACCAATTTTTATGATTTTTTGTATTTGATAGGTCTTAGGCCTGATAGGTTAGGTTTGATAGGTATTTTTTACTCTCCTCCCCTATTCTTTTAATTGATCATTATTTTATATGGCAGAACAATATTTGCCGGGTCTGCTAGTATGCCACAGATAATAAATAAACCACATTTAAGCAGGAACTACATTAGACCGACGCAAAAGTGGGCCACGTCTGATTTAAAAAATATCTTGTTTTGCTCACCCTACCTGATTGGATTTGACAGCTGTGACGTCATCATCATTATCATCATCAGCCTTTTTAATGTTCCCACAGCTGGGACTCAGGCCTCCTCTCTAGGAGAGGGAATGGGCCGTAATCCACCACGCGGGCTCAGTGCGGGTTGATGAATGTCACATATCTTCGAATTTTTGGTTCTAGGACATGCCGGTTTCCTCACGATGTTTTCCTTCACCGTTTTGAGAGCAGTGATGAAATAAATTACACAAAGTAATGCGCCTGGCTGGGTTCGAACCCGCGACCTACAACTCGTAAGTCGGAGCCGTTACCACTCGGCCACCACTGCTCTCTATGACGTCATAACATGGCGGTAAGTCGATCCTTATTCTAAATTTGAATCGCATAGCACATTTTTAACACGCTTATATTAGCTTCACCTGTATGTTTGTAATCAACGCCTTTAAGGTCGATTTTGACCTACTTTGGGTGTTCACGTTCAGTACTTATAATTTCACTATGTGTAGAGGTTATGTTCTGTTTATTAACTTAAAATTCTTAACTCTTAGAACCTTCACCATTTAGTAGGTGGTGGATGATTATGCTCAGTGAAACCCTTAATGATAATTTCGTTGAAAGTGTACACCGTAGCTCTACACCGTGCATGCCGCTGCCTAGAACATTGCCATCGTATCTTCTGACCTTTTACTTTGTGCCTTGTGAACTTATAACCTCTAAAAGACAGAAATCTGCCGTGTTCATATATAACTGAATCTGAAAATGAAGAATAAATTTAGGTAGTACTGCGAGGAAAAGTAAGAACAAAAAAAGACAATACCTGCTTAATTATAGCTTTATCTAGAACCGAATCTCACCTAAAGTCACGTGATGAGAAACAGGGGAATCTTTTCTCTTTTTCACCAAGTGACACGAATGTTATTTTTTTTTCTAAGAAACAGTGAAATATAAAAAAAAACTAGGTAAAATTAGGTAGTGTTTCTCTGCCAAAGTATGACTAAATCCTACACAGTTTTTTTTTTGAATGATTTTACATTGAAATGTGGACTCGGCTATCATTGTGCCGATTGTCGTGACCGCCAATGGCCTTATAGCCAAAAGCTTCGACGACCACCTGTCGAAGCTGTCGTTGCGCGGTTGGATTAAGGGCCTGCCTGATACAGAAGGCAGTACTCCTCGATACGGCTCGCATTATGAGGAGGTTCCTGTCTCTGGAGCCCTAACCACCGGTAGCTTGGACCTTGCTCCCGACACCGGCGGAAAACTATGGTTTTATATTTTTAAATGTTTTTTTTTTTGAATATGATTTTGTTAAAAAATGTTTAAAAATGTAATACAATGCCTATGTGTAAAAAATGAATTAAGAAATAATAATTATAGGGTCAGGGGGGGGGGGGTTAGGAGGGTTGGGTCATAGTCACATATAAAGAAATGGATAAAAAAACAACATTCAAAAGAAAGTTCGTTTATTTTTATGAATTGTAGTTTAATGTTACAGACAACAAGCATGGAAAAAAATACGTTATAATGTCTAACTAGTTCATTAATAAATATACAAAAATAAGATACTAACTGTGAAAACAATATCATTAAAACTCTTTTATATTTGTTAACTAATAATAATTATTATTGAATTAATCAAATAAGTAAAAAAATATGTTTATTCTCTAATTCATCCTTAACATCTTGGCTGTGGCAATTAAAATCATAAACTTTCATCTAGAGCGGTAGTGGGTTGAAATGCGCCCCCAAAGATATTTCTGCCAGTGCATGGCAGGTCTTTCTCGACCCACCAGCACTAGAGTAAATTAAAATGCTATGCCTTTGCAAACATATGTTTTTTTCAATTTTTATTAGTACTGTTAGAATAACCTTGAACCCAACTTCTTTAAGTTCGATTCGCCTGCAGATCTGCCGAACAGGAAATGAAAAATAAAACAAAGAAAGCGGCAGGCCGATATCGACCTGAACCGCACTAGGAAGTATTTTTGGTAGTGATCGGACAGACAAAAATAAGGGGATATTGAAAATAAAACAGAATTATCGTAAAAGAAAATAAAAAAGTTCCTTATTTCATATGCCTGTCTTTGAAACATCTCACGCAAAGGTGTTGGTTGCATTTTCTGCAATATTTTTTTATTTTTTTAACTTTTTGTTTTGCTTGGATACTATTAAAGGTTCTTCGCAGTATCTCGTAGCACCCTGCACAATTTCTTCGCTTATCGCTTATCTCAAGGATATGATCATAGTCCTCAGGGCTCACTTGATTTTCTGAAATATTTTTTTTTTATAATTCCATGTGTTTTTTTATTCACCATATGAGTGGACTCACTTTTAGGAACTAATAAATAGGTTCTCAAATGAAATTCAAAAGTCAAGATAGAACGGTTTGAATTATAAAGTGAAGCAGTTTTTGGTAAACACTATTATTAGTCTAAGATCCGATTAAGAACGACCTTCACCGGTCTGTTTAATGGATGAAACGTATTTTATTATAAATTTAGTGTATTAAATAATATAACGCGGGTGGGTTGCCTAAGAAATTCCTGGCCAGACTATTATTAATTAAAAATTGAAAATTTATTTTATTTTTAGAAAAATGCACAACCGTTATCCATAACAGATTTTTTTGCAGACAACACTATTACATCGTATTCGTAATGAAACAGCGTTTATTTTGATATAGAATTTGTTGTATACAAAAAAAAAACACACTTGTTTATGCATACCTGTTTATACCTGGCAACCCATAGCTATGCCAGGAAACATATAGGCAACCCAACATTTTTATGTTCTAAAGGCTGCACTCTTTCGGTTAGTATTAAATTTATTCGTTAAACACACCGGTGCAAATTACAAAAAAAAAAAAAAATTGTTTGGCCAGGAATTTCTCAGGCAACCCACCCGCGTTATATTATTTAATATACTAAATTTATCATAAAATAGGTTTCATCCATTAAACAAACCGGTGAAGGTCGTTCTTAACCGTATCCTGGACTATATGTCATGTCGCCGTAGTATATAGGTAGCTCTGTATTTTGTTAGGGTATACCTGACAGGTTTTCCTGCACAGTTATACCCGTCAGGTAAGCTTGTATAGAAACCTGCACGGTTCCGGTTTACCTTTTTTTTTTTTTTTTTTTCGATGGGAAAAATCATCTTATGACAACCCCCGCTCTTGGGCGGAGCGGGAGATAGTGTCAGACTCTTACTGACTAAAAAACCCATCCCGTTCCTTCAAGCCTTCGATACCGGGGCTCGAGCGCCCTTTCGGATTACCCTGGCCCCGGTAGGCTTCGACCCGGCTGGGCCCCTGCTGTTGCTGACAACTCCTTGAGGCGCGCGGGAACAGCGCGCGCCGTCGACGACTTGGGCTTGGTCCGGACAGTTACCGGACGGCCGGACAGCGAGCTACCCATTGCTCACTGTCCGCAAGCCCGCGCCTACGGTGGCTGGAAATCGGGATCGGAATCCCGGCGGCGGCGGCGAGAGCGCCGTTGCCTGATGCGGTCGGCCTCCTCCTTAGCGAGCATTACTGCTTCGCAGAAGTCGGCGACCGTCTGCCACTCCTCCTCGCTCCGGACCATGGCCTCGACCAAGGCCCGGCGCGAGAGGTCTCCGCCGCCGATCACCCCCACGAGGGCACGGCGATGCTCCGCCCAAGCAGGGCACACCGTGATTGTGTGCTCCACCGTGTCCTCCGGGCGTTCCGCACAGTGGCGACACCCGGGCGTCACTTCCGCTTTAATTCGGAACAGGAACCTCCCGAACTTGCCATTTCCGGAGAGGACCTGTGTCATGCGGAAGGTAAGGACGCCGTGAGGTCTTTCCAGCCACGCCTCAAAGAGGGGACTTATCGCCATAATTGTGGCGTGCCCATGACGGGGTTGCGATAGTCGCTGACGCCATTCCACCATGAGATCCCGCCGGAGCTCTGTCCGCCATGCCGTGACCTGTCGCGGCAGAGGACTTTCACCCCGGCGTTGCATCTCCACGCGCATGTCGTGCATGTGTGCAAGGACTGTTGCCTCCAGATCCCACGGTGGTAGGCCAGCCAGAAGGCTCGCCGCTTCGCGGGAAATCGTGCGGTATCCCCGCACCATCCGAATTGCCATGGCCCTCTGGCAGGCGTTCAGAATGGACGCCGGTCGCTTTTGCAGCGACAGCGCCCACACCGGCGCCCCGTAGAGGGCCATGGACCGAACGATCCCCGCGTAGAGCCTCCGGCAGGAGGCGTCTGGACCCCCAAGGTTGGGCAGGAGCCGCCCGAGAGCGGCCCCAGTCCGGTTGAGTTTGGGAGCCAGACGTCGGAAATGCTCCTCGAAATTCCATCGGCTGTCGAGGATGAGTCCCAGGTACCTCATCGATGTCCCGACGCCGATGCGAACTCCTCCTACCGTGTTCCGGTTTACCTAAAACTCAACTGTACCGGTATACCTGACAGGTTTGCCTGCACAGTTATACCTGTCAGGTAAGCTTGTATAGAAACCTGCACGGTTCCGGTTTACCTAAAACTCAACTGTACCGGCAAACCTACCAGGTATACCATAGCAAAATACCGAGTTGAAATATGTTAGATAGAACAGCGAAATCTTGAAGGTTTGTTTTTGGTAAAAAATTATGATTTGTAAAAAGTTATAGAACAAATGTTGTTGTTTATGATGTTAGTAATACAGTCCTGCAAGGTTGAAAGTGTTTTACAAAACACCCTGTATATTCTAGAGAAATATTAAAAGAAATGAAATTATACGAAAGTATCGTTTAATTAAAGAGAAAATTGTCATTCCGGAACTATACAAGGTGTAAGGGACAACCCTCCACAAACTTTAAGGGCTTGCTCAGTAGACGAAACTGAACAACCTTCCACAAAAAATTTTTTCAGGAAACGAAAAAAGAAATTCGGCCTCGCCATACAAACTGTCCAATCAAGTTTATAATTTTCTATGGTGAGGCGGATTTTTTTTCGATTCCTGAAAATAATTTTTGTGGAAGAATGTTCAGTTTCGTCTACTGAGCAAGCCCTTAAAGGTTGTGGAGGGCTGTCCCTTACACCTTGTATATAATACAAAAAGCAAATCAGCACAGAACCTAAGTTAACGACAAAGTTTCTTATCATTTCTGAATTTTTTCTACAAAGGAAAAAAAAATAGTCAGCAAATTGCAACTGGAGAAGAGCGTCTTAACAATAATAATCAGGATCTTGAGGCGAATGATCATGGCAATTATTAATAGAAACCACTTCTTGCCCTTCTGACAACGTGTATATGACAGCTTTGCACCCATGACGCTGCTCTGTACAGAACCATCTGATCTTTGGACCCCACTCCCTGTGCTTCCGAAAATTGTAACCACCTACACGTATCATACGGGCACCTTTCTTTGTATATGTAAAAATTATTTTTCCTGGAAATGTGAAAAAAATATTTATTATACAAATACAACATAATTTTTAGATTATGTGAAACCTAAAAACGGTTTGTCCAGAATCAGTAACTAAATGGATTTCAATAGTTTTTACACCATGTTATATTTTTTCCCAAAAATATTTTAAAAGGTTACAAGTTGGATACAACCGACACTAAGTACAACATAGGTCGCGGCAGGTTATAGCCGGGAATTAGGCTCCAGCAAGTCGTCGACGGCGCGCACTGTTCCCGCGCACCTCAAGAAGTTGTCAGCAACAGCAGGGACCCAGCCGGGTCGAAGCCTACTGGGGCCAGGGTTATCCGAAAGGGAACTCGAGCCTCGGTATGAAGGCTAGAAGGAACGGGGTGGGTCTTTTAGTCAGTTAGAGTCTGACACTATCTCCCGCTCCGCCCAAGAGCGGGGGTTGTCATTGGATGACTTTTTCCCACTATAAAAAAAAAACAGCTGGGTGCAAGTGCAAAACAAGGCCTCAGTCACCTGGATGGCTCGGTGACTATGTATTTTTGCTGACATAACAAGCTTATAATTTTGTGATTTTTCATGATAGAGTCATGTTTTGTACATAGAGTCTTTACATAAAATGTTTCGCATTTACTAAAACTAATGTTGTATAAGTACCAATAACAGAAAGAAAGAAAGGAAGAAAGAAAACTACTTTATTTGGCGTACACACTCGTAGATACACACAATGTAGATAATAATAATAACAATAACAGTCAGAAATATACGAGTATGATAGGTAAAGTCCTGAAATAAACTCACAATATGTTTTTATTTAGCAAAGTTGTTTATTTTATTATTTAAACACAAACAGAATACAAATAAGACAGAACAATAAAATAATTTAAAAAACTAAAAAAAATACAAACGACTTCAATGTATGTAAAAAAAAGACACTAAAAAGTGCAAAATAATTTTAATTTCGGAAGTCGATGTTACTATAAATTAGTTTCACTACGAAACACCTCATATAAGGAGTTTGGTTTGTTTTTTCCATATCTTCGAAGTTCATCATCAGATCATAACAATATTTCTATGCAACCAACTCAGAAGTATAAACTTTCAATCAAAAAAATAATTTTCAAAATCGGTCCACAATTAACCGAGAAGTCGGTGAACATACATAAAAATATATATATATACAGCCGAACAGTATAACCTTCTTCTTTTTGAAGTCGGTTAATAAAAACTACAATAATCCAAATTAAATACAGACAAGTTACAAGCTGAGCGCCATTTAGGCCTATTTAATTAATACCTATAATAGATCGCAGTCATACATTCATCTCACAAAATTTCATATATATATGAAATTTTGTGAGAGTATCGTCTTCCATTCTTCCTCGAATGTATCAAAATGTGTTCTTGTCTAGGAGAGCCTTAAGCGCAGAGAGTGTCCACGGTATGTTATTTTATGGCATGAAAAGGCCGTAAAAATCTACTTCGTCCTCTGAATTACTAAATCAGTCATCATCGATGTGTGTCTAAAAAGTAACCTTTCAGTGAAGAAGTTGATTAAAATAATTATAAAAAATGTTTTATTTTGGACGAGGTCCGAGGTATTTTGTTAGTAATAATTATCTTAAAAGCGATTATTAGTAGGTATTATCAACACAAATTACACACAAAATTAGACTACGACATGAAGCCGCATCCATCTTTGCAGCATAGGGGACTCCCACCTATCCGCAAAAACACTCAGTAGAGAGGTATTCTGACCTTTCAGTGACGAAGATAATTAAAATAATAATAAAACATGAAAATGATTAAAATAATAATAAAACATTTATTTCGGACGAGGTCCATATTTTGTTAGTAATAATTATCTTAAAAGCGATTATTAGTAGGTATTATCAACACAAATTACACACAAAATTAGACTACGACATGAAGCCGCATCCATCTTTGCAGCATAGGGGACTCCCACCTATCCGCAAAAACACTCAGTAGAGAGGTATCCTGATTATGGCGGCAAAGCCATGAACCCGCACCTCAGCAAACATTTTTCTCTCTCTAGGCATGTCATGGCAAAGCAGACGCTACCGACACAGACTTAGGGTTTATTGAAGCGCGCAAGCCCCACCACGACGTCAACGTAGAGATACGGCGATGTGGTAATTACGAGTATTTCGTTTATTCTTAAGTATATACACATAAATTATATTTTTAAATATTCAATATAAAATAAAAAAAGGTTATTATTATTATTATAACTTATACCACTGGTAATTTTTTCGACTCATGTTTAATAAAAAACACGTCCAAAAATAATATAAGGTACTGTCTGTAAAAATACTTTGTGTGGATCTAAAGATAAAAGCTTTTATTGAAAAAAAAAACACGTAAAAATACCAAACCAAATTCAATTTGATATTCGTACGGAATTAAAAAAAAATATATTTTAAACAAATACAAGTGGTATTAGTTTTTGGTATTAAAACGGAATAAATCCCCTCTCTTTGCGCTCGGGGTAAAAATATGGAGGTGGATGATTATGTGAATTTTTGATAGTAATCACTTCTTCTGTGTTTGTTAATGTGTATATGACTGCTTTACACATATTTCTGTGCTCATAACAGTACCATCTGACTTTAGGTCCCCACTCTGTATGTTTCCGGAACCTGTAACCATCTACTATTATTATGCGGGCCCCTTTGTTCGTATTTGTGAAGAATATTTTCCCTGAAATAGTGAAAAATACGTTTATTATTATAAAAGTTTGCAACATTGGAACTAAAAACTCGAAATCCTGCATCGCGGTGTTAGAGAAATCTCCGAGCGATTAAAACATACAACAGCCCGAATGCAACTATCGGGCAGTTGCCCGGACTAGACAAAACACACATCTGTTCGGATGTTTCTTCCTTTGCAATTCAAATCAGCATTTACTGAGATTAACGCCATTAAACCAAACAAACTAATCAGATTTATAAATTTAGAGATACTTCATTTTTGAAGGAATCTTAAAGAAAAAAGTATTGAGAGAAAAAAAATATAATTTATTAAATAGATTTGAGGCACTTTTTCATAATTAACAATTGTTTTGCAAACTTGGTACGAGGGACCAAAACTGTCATACCTAGTTCAAGCGTGGGTTAATATTATAAGACCGATTCATGGGTTAAAGTACCCTTACACGTTAGGGTATACCTGACAGGTTTGCCTGCACAGTTATACCTGTCAGGTGAGCTTGTATAGTTTACCTGTACATGTAAACCTGTCAGGTTTATGAACACGCCTTAAAGGTTCTCGCTGATTGGTCTTACGCTTCAACATTTTGCGTTATTTATGCACTTAAATCCTCAGGATGCGCAAGACATCATCGTCATCAAGGTAGTCATAATTTCAGTGATTTTCTTTACAAATATTTGTGATGAAGGTAGGTTTAAAGTGTAATTAAATAGAGAAAATCAATATATTATACAGGATGTAAGGGACAGCCCTCCACAAACTTTAAGGGCTTGCTTTGTAGACAAAAAAAAAACAGCCTCAACATACGAAATGATGATGATGATTGATTGGACAGTTTGTATGGAAAGGCCGATTTTTTTTTTTCGTTTCCTGAAATAAAAAATTTTGTAGAAGGTTGTTCAGTTTCGTCTACTGAGCAAGCCCTTAAAGTTTGTGGAGGGTTGTCCCTTACACCCTGTATAATTAGTGCTAATTTATCCACACTTTTTTAAGTTAATTATGCTTATAAACCTACTGTAAAATTTTTCAGTAAGGCCTCAATGTAAGGCAGTATACTTACATACATTTACAATCTTATAAAATTATTCTAAATAAAGTGAGATTTTTAATATATTACGTTATTTAAATAATTAACATTTAAGGCATTTAATATATTTTTGTGTTTGACACAATATTAATCTCTTCTAAATTAATATACACCCCTATTTTTTACTAGTACAATAAAATGGGACCCTATTCGTACTCGTTACTATTCATATTTTTGTATTCAAAAGTAAAAAAAAACCAAAATCACAAAATTGTCCACAAAAATTCGTCATAAGTGGTCAATTCACAATAAATCAATCATTCATAACAGTGCAGTGTTGATTGTTGACGTCCATTTTGATCGTCATTTATTCATTCATAATAAATAAACTTATACAATATTTCTATAAATTGAATGAAATTTTGGGATATAACTTTGCTGTTTATAAATATTATTTATTGAGACTTTACTTAAATAATAACATGACCTTTTCTGATAAGGCCTTTAAGTAATATTATACTAATTAAAATTTAATAGTGTATAAAGACAATAATTTATATTAAATATTTTATTCAACAAATGCTTTAATTTCTATTTAATGATTACCCAACACAAAATTTATAACTATACTTGTATGTTTTTTAAGTTTAAATTAGTTAGTTAATTAAAAATACCTTCGATGAAGTGAATGTAGGGGGCCAGACATAGTAGCACTGTAGGTATATGGTGATAGCGATTGTCGAAATATGTAATTATTTTGATAAATCTTTACTTCACGCTAAGAATCGTTCGTCTTCTTATCGAACGCTTTGTTATACAAAGAAAGGTGGACGGAACAAGGCCGCGTGGCAGATCACCGATGCGATGGACTGACCAAAGTCTCTTGAACGAGTGCGCCCGGATGACTGCCAGCAGGCAAAAGTGGCGGATTTGCTCAACGTATCCGGAGAGCTACCTTCATGATGACAACGATCACTATGGCAAGAGTAAAACGACCAAGAAGAAGAAGAGAAGAGAAGAATTACTCCTGTATCGTTGGTGCATTCACAAACATGTAAATGCACAAGACACCCAGACCCGGATCAATTTCTGTACGCCCTAGACATATTTGTTCCTTGTTCCTGCGACATGCAACGAAGCAGCCAATTGATTAGCCACTACACCAACCGTGCCAATGTTTGCGTTTTGACATGCACAAAAAAAGAGAAAAGAAGCATAGAGAAAAGAGTATAGAAAAAAGAGCATGCTAATCACACAAATTCTTGATTATCCGACAATCGTTATCATTAACAAAATGTAGCTTTTCTGGAACCCCTTGATTTCTAAAATCCCGTAAAATATGAGCTTGGATGATTGTGCTCGTTTTTCGCCTTACATACTCGATTTTCAATCGTTGTCAAAGTTGCTCGACACCGGAATGAGCAATGTCTGGAACATCTCCAGGTTTTCTTCATATTCCTGGTGTATTTTAAATGGTAAGTGTAACCACGGTATGTCAGCATGACATTGCCTTTTTTTGACATCATAAACATCAGTGCATCTGGGGAAAAAGAAAAAAAAATGATAATAAAGAGTTTTTATTCAAGAAACCTCAATGACTCATAAATTATATATAAAATTTATAAAAAAATATGACTATTTACAACCAAATTTAAATTATTCATGTTCATGAAATGAGGTACAAAGGATACTTATTTTTGAAGAAAAAAAAACACATGTTACTATTACGAATATATTTTAAAAAAATATACATCACTAAAATAAACAATTAAATACACGACTCAATTTTAAATTATTTGTATCAAAAAGCAATTTTATCTCAAATTGCAAATAGAACGAATTTGAAAAATTCTTTCTATTTGCTATTATTAATATGTATAAAATAAATCGTTACTTTGGTTTTAAAATAAAAGTTAGCCACCTATATTTTAGGTTCTCAATGTTCACATCAGTGGCGTGCCTGATGCCTTAACAGGGGGCAAGCCAATAAATCTTGACCTAACTACTACTTACTTAGTATTCCTAAATTAAAAAATTCTCGTGCTACCACGTTCCATCACGTGTCATCAGTGCAGTAATGCTGATTTTTCTGAATTGCTACACTACTATTAATAAATATAATGTTAATAGTAAGTAATAAATAATGATAACAAAAGCTTCACCACAACAACTTTATCATCATACCAATAATAGTGAAGTTTAAATACATGAATAGAAAAAAAAAATTGTATTCTAATTCAAATTGTCTATCTTTATTTAAAAATGATTTTATTACATACACCAGCGTAAAAAGTTGGTGAACGTTTTAATTCTACCAACAGCTGATTTTCAATTGCAATCAAAGATAATTCAGAAAGCCGCTCTTGTTGTCGAGTGCCGGCCGGCCGCCGGGATGGTCAGCCAATACTATTAAAACGATTAATTTGAACTTAATGAATATCTAATATAAGGTTGAGTTGAGTGTGAAATAAAACAACCGAGTACTAGATACTAATCTAATGTTATCCTAAATTGAACTCTATTGAAACGAGGGAAAGTAAACGGCGGAGAATCTTAACACCGAATTCTAACTTGACGCCAACGCCATCTAGTTATGAATGTGTAACTAATACATATTTTTTTTGAAATCTTGGTGTTTCAAACACTTGTTCTTTATAATAATATGTTATATTATTGGCAAATACTCACAATTGAAACAGCGGTAGCTTTTCGTTGTTCGCTTTTTTAAAACACACTTATCACTTAACTGTCGAGAAAGATAACCAACTTTCTATTGGCGGTTTACCAAAGATAAAGAATGAAATAACAGCTTTCAAGTACTTTTGAGAATTTTCATGGCACTAGCGAAGTTATTTGAGTCATACCTGATGTATTCCAAGCATTGTTATTAACTTTTCTGAGAAATATTCAAAATAGTAAAGTTACAAGATAGGAAGGCTATATTTATCTTTAAAACTCAAACCCTACCTGGCCAATATCGATTCCACACATAATAATATCCACACACAACCACAAGTATAGTTTCCGAATTCATAAACTGTTAGATGACGGAAAACAAAATAAAAACTATCAAAACAATAATATTACGTACAACACGCTATCCGATCAAAGCAAATTTGAACTAAGTACTTTTTAGTTCGTACAACTTTACGCGTCATAGAGGGCGCCTTGTATTATAATATGCGTAAAAAATTATGTCAAAAAAACCCATTCATAAATTTGCCAAAGCCTAGCTTTTTTTTAGAACAAAATGTTCGACGAGTATTTGCACACAATAACAAATTACACCCACACACACTCAAAATTTGACGTTTTTATATCAAAAATAGAGATAGAAGATAAAGCCTCATAAAAGCCTTTGAGGCAGAAAAAGACAACAACACATTAGTGTTCATCTCTTTCTTTTGTTAAGTGTTAGAGTGAGATCGGAGAGATTTCGCTCAGAATGGCATCCTCGCTTCGCCCTGGTATCGTCTTATGAATGATTTTTGAATTTCGCACAACACAGTGGCAACTTAGCGTAACCGCGTAAGCGCGCGAAGTTTAAAGTGTAGATTTTTGTGATAATTAATTGATTGGTCGTGTTCTATGAATTAGGTGAGGTTTTGGTAGGGCAAGCCGGGCTTTTTGGCTTATACGGCGGGCACGCCACTGGTTCACATAACTGACTGACAAGAAAATCCAATTGTGAGTTAATTAAGCTTGCCTGTGTACATCAGCTATCCAATTTTTTATTGTTTGATAAAATTGTGTGTGCCAAGAATACATAAACTAAAACACGATCAATAACTTCCAAAAATTTTCTTCACCCCGTAATACGTGATATCTTTTAGCCCGAGCTGTTTCTCTATATTCCTGCGTTTTTGGTGCTGTACGATACGATCGCTAATAGTGGATCTTGGAATGCCAAATTGCCGAGAAGCTGCATCAGCTGACATTTCGCCATGCAGTACAGCTTGCATCGCCTTCGCTAACCTCACTTTAATCCACGAAGCTCGTTTAGATTGGCTCGTCTTAGGAAATTGATCTGTAAGCACATCATTATTAAGTATAAAGTCGAAAGTTTGTAAGTGTATGTGTTTATATACAGGGTTATTTGTAAAACACTAACAACCTTGCAGGACTGTATTACTAACATCATAAACAACAACTTTTGTTCTATGACTTTTTACAAAACATAATTCATTTACCAAAAACAAACCTTCAATATTTCGTTGTTCTATCTAAAACATTTGAACTCTGTATTTTGCTATACCTACCTACGTCTGTATGATCTGACGCAAGCGCCTCAAGCGCCCCCGTCACCCGATCCCCACTGCCTTCCACTACTGTACTACAGGTCGCGCGGTGAATTAAGATCGCTCGGTGAAAGTAGTGGGGGCAATCGGCGCATGTGTACAATTCATCATCATCATCATCTTCCTGCCCTAATCCCGTTTTATTTGGGGTCGGCGCAACACGTTTTTTTCTTCCATTCTGTCCTGTCACTCGTCACGCTATCACTAACTTCTGTGCGCATGTGTACAATTGCGCACAGAAATTCTTAGTATGTTAGGATTTTATTTTTAATTTCGTATGTTTAAACCTTAATAACATAACTTATAATAACACTAGTTTTTGCTTGTAATTTATCTTGTAAGTAGGTAAACACAGAAAAATTAAAATTTTTAAAATTAAAATTAAAATTAAAATAAAAAATTTCGTTAGTTTCTTTCTTATCGTAACAATTCACGTCGTAAACCATTTTTCTGGCTAGCCGTTTTAAAACTTTATTTTTAACCATTATTTTTACGACTACGTATTACTAATACGATAACACAAGCTGTACGCAACAGTACCCAAGTACAACAGTATCCAATGAGACGCGAGAACGCAACGCGGGAATTGAAGAGCGACTCTATCTACCAATGACGTGTCGCCGACGGCGCACACCCGCCCGTACGTCGCCAAATAGACCTTAGAATTGAATACTGCGCATGCCCCTTCCACTTTTGCCGAGCGATCTTGATTCATCGCGCGACCTGTACCGCTTGCTTCGCATAGACTTCGCAATAGTTAGAACGTTCACTTTAAATATTTTTATTTTTCTATGAACTTAAATGTGATTGTTGATTTTCAAAAGTCATAGATTAAAAGTTGTTGTTTATGATATTAGTACCATAACCTAAGCCAGTGTTTTACAAATAACACTATATGTTTTTTCACGCTCGAACGGCGAAACGGATTCAGACTAAATTAAGCACACAAGTACAATTACCGGCACGGATCTTGAGCTCTGGCTTCAAGTTGCGCAGAAATCAAATATTCGGTCTCTTTGATGGTGCGAAGTGAGACGCGGGGGCGGGGAGTATCAGTGATTGGCTCGCCGCGACATCGTGTTAGAGACATAGTCACTCCTGATTCGTTCCCTGCGTTGCTGTATGTATCTAACAACGAAGACGATTGGCTGGCCAATGTATGGAATGCGTAAAGTGATCCCCGCTCTGACGCCGAGCGCTCTAGATCCGTTCCAGTAATTGTAGACTATGTCCAGGAAAAGCACATATGACATTTTTTACCCAATGGTTATGTTCCCTTGGGACAATCTTCAACTTTCAAGTGGACGAAGCAAGCAATTAATAATGTTCAATACCAAATCTTTACACAATAATAAATCTAAATGCTCTGTCAGGATCCTCTGTTCACCAAACCACCGTAACCAGCGAAAGCAATTTGTGAGACCATCAATCATCGTTTTAGCCGAAAAACGTCCACGGATGAACATAGGCCTCTCTCAAGTGTTGCCACAATGAACAGTACCCCTAGCCAAGTTGCTAGTTGTAGAAAGCTTCAAAAGTACGGGAATGACGTCGTCTCGCTCAGTCACGTAAGAACAAAAGAATTGAGGGCGTGGCCAACTCGAAGCGTTTAACGCAAACGAAACGGTTGTAACTTGGCTAGGGGGCTGTTCTGTGCGTCTCACATCTATCGGATTCCCGTGACCCTCACCAGGTCGGTCCACCATGTCAGAGATACCGAAGAAAAATTAGACTAACAGTATTATCTTCTACATCAATTCACCACCGAAAAAGGGTTGGAGTCAACTTCGACTGAGATACACCGCGGGGGATAAAATAGTTTATTTCTTATTCTTATTTATTTCCATTAAAAAAAAAGTTGCCCCACACAACGAAAAACTCGTTTGTCATAGATGCGTTCACAAATATGTAAACTCACGTGCACAAGACACTCAGACCCGGAAAACCTATCTGTAGGCAACACAGGATAGAAGGAAGTGTATCTCTGTAGGTCTGTATTTGTTTCGTGCGAAAAACGAACCCGCGACACGCAGCGCCGCAGCTAATCGCTCAACTACTGCACCATTCGACGGTGCGCACTGTTCCAGCGCGCCTCAAAGAGTTGTCAGCAACAACAGGGGTCCAGCTGAGTCGAAGCCTACTGGCGCCAGGGTCTAGTTCTGAAAGGGAGGCTCGGCCCCGAAAGGCCAGAAGGAACGGGGTGGGTTTTTTAATCAGAGTCTGACACTATCTATACTAAGGGTAGGGGATGTCATTTGGATACCTACGCCTTGGAACGTGCAATTTAGCTTCACTTTTCTTGGACTGACCGACATTTGACTATTCAAAAGTGCCTGCAAATGGCTGAAATAAATGATTTTGACTTTTGATGATTTTTACCCATCGAAAAAAAAACCACTGCACCAACCATGCCGTCTGTTTTGTGTTAAGTCTATCATTGTATCAGCCGGAGGTAAGAAAACCCAAATTCAATAAAAACGATTTTTTATGTTATTTACAAAAAAAAAAAATTATAAATTTTATGAATGCAAAAAAAAAATTAGTAATATAGGCAGTGTGTTGCTGCCAAATGTCTTCGTAATCCCGTAGTGGAACTGTCGTCACATTTCAATATTCTGCTACAAATTTGACATTTTGCTCGACATTTGTCTTTGCTTATGAGAAAATGTTTCCAAACTGTAGAAAGCTTTTCACTCAGATTAGCGTCTGAAAACTCTTCCTCATCTGTAAATCATAAAAAAAAAACCTTAAAAACCAATTATTTTTATATTACAATCGATATTTAAGGCCAGCCCTACACGGTCAAACCTGTCGTCCAATCGGTACATGTTTGATCAAATCTGTAGTTCATCTCTATACACCATACCCGGCCAAACATGTCGTCCAATCGGTATGACGCTACATGTTTGATCAAATCTGTAGTTCGTCTCTATACACCATACCCGGCCAAACATGTCGTCCAATCGGTATGAAGCTACATGTTTGATCAAACAGATTTGACCGTGTATGGGAGTGACAACACGTTGACAACATGTTTGACTGCACAATCGAATTTCAATTTTATTTGGTTTGATCATACCGATTGGACAGCCCTATACACGGTCCAATCTGTATGATCCAATTGCCATAAGTATACAATCTTAGTTTTAATAGGTATATGTAAAAACCTGAAACACCTCTGTAGTATTTTTATGTAAAGAATCTATGTACAAAATTACAAAACCGTATCATGAAAAATCACAAAATTATAAGGTTGTTATGTCAGCAAAAATACATAGTCACCGGGCCATCCAAGAGATTTTGCACTTTATTCCTAAGTGACATTGGCTATATTTATGTAGGCACGCGAGCGAAGCTGCGGATAATAAAAATACTGGTTTTAGCTTACCTCCTGAGTCGTCATTCTTCTTGATTTTCACCTCCACAACCCGACTTTTATTCTCATCTTCTTGACCATCTGCATGCTTTGGTATATGTCTCAGTAGTCCTGAAGTGGAACCGTCAGTGCATTTCATCACTTTGTGACATACTCTACATTTTGCCCGACGCTTGTCTTTACTTCTCAGAAAATATTTCCAGACTGGAGAAGGCTCAGTATTCGGATGATTCAATACCGGATCTGTAAATTCCTCTTCATCTAAAAATAAAAGGTGTAATCAGTATTTCAAAAAAGTATTTGAAAATAAATTTTATCTACAAAATATACTGAGAAAGGTTTTTACTTAGATTAGTGTCTGAAAACTCTTCCTCCTCATCCTCATCTGTAAAAGAAAAAAGATTAAAAAATCAATGTATTTACTTTACAGCCTAAGACACAAGATAACGTTAAATGAGGTGGGAAATCACCAAATGTTTTCTAACACTCAATGAGAGGGCTGAAAGACATAGGTGTGGTTTAAGTCAGTAAAAGTCTGACACACCTTCCGCTCCGCCCTAAAGCGGGAGAAGTCATTGGATAATTTCTCACCTAAAAAAAACACCCCAAAATCTTGTTAGTATAGACCACAGAAAAGATAAAAGAGGTTAGAATGGCCTTGTGGGCGGGGCAGCCGTGCCTTAAAATATGATCATGCTCATAGTTGACACAACCAATAGCAAACTTGCGATCTAAGTGTGCGTGGTCTGTTAGTTGCGTAATGTGCGTTCGTATTGGTGTATTGCCTGTAGTGGAGTTAAAGGGTGTGAGACAAGCGGCGACACTCGTAGTAGTACAAATCGGAAAGTATTTCCTTTCTAACCTCTTTCATCTTTTCTGTGGTCTAGACAATAAAAATACTGGTTATAGCTTACCTTCTGAGTCGTCTTTCTTCTCGATTTTTGCCTCGACAACACGACATTTCTTCATAAACTCCTCAACATCGTCATTTGGATGCCTCGGTATATGTCTCAGTAGTCCTGAAGTGGAGCCGCCAGTACATTTTATCACTTTGTGACATATTCTACATTTTGCTCGGCGCTTGTCTTTACTTCTGAGAAAATATTTCCAGACTGGAGAAGGCTCAGTATTCGGATGATTTAGTACCGGATCTGTAAACTCTGCCTCGTCTAAAAATAAAAAGTATAATCAGTATTTGAAAATAAAGAAATAAATTAAATAGGAAATAATTTTGCTTTTTTTTTTATTGTACAACTTATAAGTGGATAAAAGAGTTCATGTACACACAAATAGCCTTTATTTCTGAAAATACAATAAATTACAACCATAAATTTTAAATTGTTTTATAAGCAATTGTTTTTTTTTTTAACAAACAATAAACCTTGTTTTATTTGTTTTGTGGGATATTTTAATTTAGTTTTATGTTATGTATGTTTTATTTTATGTTAGTGAGTTTTACTCGAAGTTGAATTTTGTTTCTTCTTCCAGCATTGAGTAATAGAGAGACATCATAATAGAGGGTAGGATTGAAAAGTAAATAAAAAAACTTAATAAAATTTATTTTAATTATTGTTTGTAGTACATCTTTTACATTGATTGCTCCGTTGATCTCGTGATTGCAAGCGCACACTACTGAGTGTGAAGCCGAGGATTCGATTCCCAAGTGTTATTGAGGTTTTCCATTCTAATTTACGATGTGACAGTCCAGAGTTTGGAAGCTGGTGGTGTGACTCCCCTGGCCCTCGGAAAACGTGTTAAGCAGTCATTGGTGTTCCATCTGCCCCCCTAGCCAAGTTACAACCGTTTCGCTTACATCGAACGCTTCGAATTGTTCACACCCCCAATTCTTATGTTCTGTCCAAGCGACTGAGCGTTGAGATGGCGTCATTCTCGTACATTTGAAGTTTTCTACTAGCGTTAACGATTGCCGATTATCAATTTGGCTAAGGGTACTGGTCTCTCTTCGGTCGTGTCGCGTTGCTGACCCATCCGACTATGAGGGTAAGGGCACAGAGAGAATACCTGTGTTTGCATGCGCGCCTCCAGGGACTACTCCCTGTGTCTGGACCGCTAACACCGCCCTAGTTACGGTACTGACAATGAATGACGCAATTTTATACTTGAATTAAAATTGTTTATTAAAAAATCATTTTTACCAACAAAGTCGGAAACAAAAAAAAAACAGTTACAAACATGTTTGAATAACAGAATTAAACTTTTCAATAACACATTCAACTTTCAAGTCTCATTTAAAATATCTATTAATTTTATACTATCTACTGCTATCGGGATTCTCTATATAAACTTTGGCCCTCCCATTTCATCCCTACAGGGGGTTAATATGGAAAATCCTTTCTTATCATTCTGTGCATCATAAAAAGAAAATCTGTGCAAAATTCTAGCATTCTGGTTCTTAGTCCAAAGATTCGGACTGGGCGTTGACTCATCAACAAGTGAGTTAGTCAGGATTTTGCCTTTTATACAAGGTGTAAGGGACAGCCCTCCACAAACTTTAAGGGCTTGCTCAGTAGACGAAACTGAACAACCTTCCACAAACATTTTTTTCAGGAAACGAAAAAAAAAAATCGGCCTCTCTACAAGGTGTCGTTTTGAAGCTGCAAAATATTTCAGGAGGTAATTATGTTAGTGATTCTCGACCCGAATCAATAATAAAATAAGTAGGTAATTTTTTTTTTTTTTATAAGTGCGCTTTTTTTGACACACACAAACACGGAACAATAAAGGTCGTTTTCACACACACTAACTCGCAACGATAGTTTCATAAATAATGTATCATCCAATCATCATCCCGCACGCCACACCCTAGCCACGCCCCCGCGGCCATCGATCAATCGATTTAGTTTAGAGTAATTAAAAAATTAAATAACAAGTATTACTGATTATTGACCAGGTATCGTTTTTTTATATGACTATTTATGAGTTTTACTACAACCTCCTGAAATATTGTGCAGTTTTAAAACTGCACCTTGTATACAAACTGTTCAATCAAGTTAATAATTTTGTATGGGGAGGCGGATTGTGGAGGGCTGTCCCTTACACCTTGTATACAACATTATTTTTAGTATATACCAAACCTGAATATAGTTAGTTCAGAATCAGTAATTAAATCGATTCCAATCATTTTTACACCATGTTATATTTTTCCGGAAAAAATATTTAAAAAAAATCACAACTTGGACACCACCGACACTAAGTACAACACAGGTCACGGCACGTCATAGCAGGCATCAGGCGCCAGCAAATAGCTGGGTGTTGGAGTAAAACAACCCCTCAGTAGCCCGGATGGTCCGGTGACCATATATTTGTGCGGACAACCAAATTACAAGCTTATAACTTTGTGATTTTTCATGATAGAATTTTGACACTTTGTACATAGATTCCATTACATAACAATACCAGACACGGTTTTCGGGTTTTGCTTATACTAAAACTAATATTAGATTAGTAATATAAGCAGTGTTTTGTTGCCAAATGTCTTCGTAACCCCCCAGTGGCGCCATCGTCACATTTAAACACTTTTCGACAAATTTTGCATTTTGCGCGGCATTGGTCTTTGCTAACGAGGAAATGTTTCCAGGCAGGAAAACTTTTAGTATCACTGGCATCCGCGTCGGAAAACTCTTCGTCATCTGCAAATAAAATGTTTATTAACCAATTAAAAGTATTAGGATTTGGGTCGCTTATTAATGCTCAAGGAAATTTAAAACTACTGTTATACAATTTCTAACATAATAAATGCTCATCCTGAAAGTCCAGCCCCTAGCCAAGTTACAACCGTTTCGCTTGCGTTGAACGCTTCGAGTTGGCTGCGTCGCCGAATCTTTTGTTCTGATCACGTGACTGAGCGTTGAGACGACGTCATTCCCGTACATTTGAAGCTTTCTACTAGCGTTAACTATTGCAGATTAGTAACTTGGCTAGGGATACTGGTCAGAGTCAGCTACTTTTAAAATTGATAATTTTTTGTCCCAAAATAATCATGAATTATTTTAGGATTAAAAAATACCTGATTACATGTACAGCATTGATTCCCATTTTATTTTTTATGTATTTTAGTATTTCAGTTCTTAAATTTTGATTCTAACTGAATTTTCAAATTGGTATGTGTATGAGTGTGTAGATTACATTATTCCTATTACTTGTTGTATATTTTTAAAATACTTTTATATTTATAATAAAAAATATAGATGACATTTTTCGTGCATTTAACGCACTGTTAGCTTGGACCCTACTATGACAATCAACGATTCTATTCTTTAATGATTTTATAATTGTTTTTCTTAAAATAATTATTTAAAAGAATAAAAGGAATACAATATCGTTAATAGTTATGTAGTTTTATAAAGGTAAAGAAAAAATTAAAATTAAATTACCTTTATTTTCGGCTTTATTTTTATTTTCCAAAGAAGAAGGATATTCGTCCATAGCCTCTTGATTTTTAAAATGTGTCGGTAAATGTCGTAATAATCCTGAAGTGGAGTATCTGCCACATTTTATCACTTTGTGACATATTTTACATTTTGCTGACAGTCTATCTTTACTTCTGAGAAAATATTTCCAGCCAGGAGAAGGCTCAGTATTTGGATGACTGAGTACTGGGTCTGTAAACTCCATCTCGTCTGAAAATATAATGTTTTATCATATTTTATTAGTCGAAGAAGGTAAAAAACGCAAGGAATGTCAGAGGAGAGGTGCCCAGCATTGGGGCAGAAAAGATATCTAAAAAAAGGTAATAAATAGATACTTGAAAGCCAAATGTAAAAATATTTCCAGTTACCAAAATTGATATTCAGATAAGTATGTATGTTATTATTTCCTGAAATATGGTTTATGTCTTTTACTTTAAAAACATTTTCTCGTCAAAAGTACAAAGGTAACATTTTTTGAGATGGGAACCATCAAATTATTACCACAACGATCAACAACACCCAATACCTAAAACAACAAAAACAAACAACAACAACACTCAATACACTCAATCAACAACACAATCAATACACCGACACAACACACACTTAATTATTACTATTATGGTAGTTGTTAGTATATGCAGTGTTGTATTCGTATGTCTCCGCATTATTGAAGTAGAGATTTTTTCATATTTTAACACTTTAAAACAAATTGCTTTGCTCGGCATTTGTGTTTACTTCCAAAAAAGTACGGGTACTGCGGGTGATTCAGATTAACGTCGAAAAACTCCTCTTTAACTGAAAATTATTACGATTGAAGACTATCTTTCCATCGTACAGATTTAAAGGCTTTTACGTCACGATTTCTGTAATTATTATTTTGTAACTACCTACCTAGGTAGGTTTATGAATTCTGCTTAAATTATATATATTAAATTATAAAAACACACTACATTTAGTAAACTTTTTATTTAAAATTATAAAACTTAATGCCGTTATGTAACAGACACAGGTACAGACAAGAACAAAGTGTCACGTCATTCAATTTGCACGTAAATTAAGCCAATAAAAATTAATAATAATAAAAAAAACAATCTTTGCAATATTTTCCTGTCAGGAAGTAATGTCGTACTCCAATAAAAACCGACTATGCCTGACTTTCAAACACTGAGTTTATTCTATCAATATTTCGAAGATACGGAACAAAACCCTAAGGCCGAGTGTGCACGTTAAGAAAAGTCGCCAGCCTTATACAAGAATGCGTGTCGTTTCTAAGAAAAAATCTTGTGAGCGCTAGACATGACGTGTGAAGTTTCTATGTTGTGGTAGGGGGGCGGGGTAGGTGAGGGGATGCTACGATAAAGCTAGAACTACATTAGAACGAGGCACATGTGTAACACGCCTGATTTGTACGTAGAAGGACCTCGAGTGGCGTCGCGTGGCGTGGAACAAGTGTAGCTCTACAACTCTAGTTTCTATATAAAATGTATGGAGACCGACGCGCCCAGATCTGCGTGTGTGGCACACGTGTGCGCAGTGTAGTTCTAGCTTAAACATTCGTGCCTATCCGACAAAATTCTTATCGTGTACGTGATGAATTTAGTCCTATCTGCCGCAGCCACGGTGAAATTTCTTAGCGTGTACAAGCGCCCTAAGAATACATCAAAATTCTTTAAGTTTATTTACCAAAATTTTATTAAGTATTACCTATTTTTAGTATGTTTTAACAAAAATTATTTTGGTCCTAGGTCCTATTATAACTAGTAAGAAATAACAAAATCTTAAAACTATGTTGACAGAACTTTTCCCAAAAAACTACATTATCAAGTAAATTAATTAATAAAGAAACACGTACTTTTAATTTGGTACCCAAATACACGTATTTGTTATAAAAAATATAATTGTTTTTATATATTTTTTAAATTCACATTTTTTATTTATCTTAAGAAATACCTATTTTTGGTATCAAACTTAAAGTAGGTACTACGCATATTTTGGATACTAAGGCACGTAAGTTTCAAAATATCATATCTATACAACATTAATTTTAGTATATGCGAAACCCAAAACACGTGTCTAGTATTTTTATGTAAACAACCTATGTACAAAGTTTCATAACTGTATCATAAAAAATCACAAAGTTACAAGCTTCTTATATCAACAAAAATACATAGCCATCGGGCATCTAGGCGACTTATACCAACAACTTTTTTTAAAAAGAGTAACCATGGAGTTTCTAGCCGGTTCTTCTCCATAGGAAACGACCAATTTGGAACCGTGCACTAGCTTCTGACGTTTTATAAGTGCCCATGTAGGCCTATGTGAAATAAAATATTTTTGACTTTGACTTTGACTTACGGGCTGTTTTGCACTTGTACGCAGCTGTTTGCTGGTGTCTAAGGCACGCTATGACCTGCTGTGACCTTTTTTTTTATGGTGGGAAAAAATCATCCAATGACAACGCCCGCTCTTGGGCGGAGCGGGAGATAGTGTCAGACTCTTACTGACTAAAAGACCCACCCCGTTCCTTCTAGTCTTCATACCGGGGCTCGAGCGCCCTTTCGGATAACCCTGGCCCCAGTAGGTTTCGACCCGGCTGGGTCCCTGCTGCTGCTGACAACTCCTTGAGGCGCGCAGGAACAGTGCGCGCCGTCGACGACTTGGGCTTGGTCCGGACAGTTACCGGACAGCCGGACAGCGAGCTACCCATTGCTCACTGTCCGCAAGCCCGCGCCTATGGTGGCCGGAAATCGGGATCAGAATCCCGGCGGCGGCGGCGGCAATAACGCCGTTGCCTGATGCGACCTGTGTTGTACTTAGGGTGGTGCCGAACTTGTGACTTCTTAAAATATTTTTTCGAAAAATATAACATGATGTTAAAACTGTCAGAATCCATTCAGTTACTGATTCTGAACAAAATATACTCTGGTTTCGCATAAACTGAAAATAATGTATATGATAACTATAAAAAAAAATATTGTGTCATGTTATAAACTAATTAATGCAGTGAATTGCTGATAAATGTTTTTTTAATGCTGAAGTTGAACCAAAATCGCATTTCAGCACTTTGTCGCATATTGTACATTTAGCGAAAGATTTTGTTAAGTCTTCACTTCTAAGAAAATACTTCCAGACTATTGAATTTCCTTTCCATTTCGAAAAAGTCAAATCTGGAAAAAAAATGGAAATCAATTAAATAATTCAATTTATAAAGAATAAACATTAGAAAGGAAAGTAAATTACAGTTTGCCTGCTGCAGTCTTCCTGTCCCATAAAAATTTAGGAATCTTCAAGGCTAGAGTAAATAGGCTTTAAGCCGCGTAGGAACAGACATCGCGAGGCGAGCGTCGCGAATGGACCGTCTCGCATGCCTCGGGCTGTGTGCTCACAGTGAGCATTCGCGTCATTCAATCGTTACGAACGCCGCCTCAGTACGAGCCGTGCGATCCGTGTGGACGGACAGGTGTCTGCGTTTTCTACTCACGAACACCGTGGGTGGTGGTTTGCGTGCTCAGCTTGAGTATGTGTCGTTCGGGACGCACGCATAAATGCACCGTCGCATGCCTCAGGTTGAGGCATGCGTGACGAACTATTCGCAACGCACGCCTCGCGATATCTGTATGCGGCTTAATAACTAGTCCGATTTGCCATCAACGATGGCATCGCTGCTTATTTACTATCAGGTAGAATTGCAGTCAAGCACTAGCTTATAAATATAATTAAAAAATATTAATATTACAACCTTGCAAGACTGTATTACTAACATCATAAAAAAACAACTTTTGTTCTATAACTTTTACAAAACCTAATACATTTACCAAAAACAAACCTTTACGGTTTCGTTGTTCTATCTAACACATTTCAACTCTGTATTTTGCTGTACCCACCTACGCCTCCCGCGCACGACTGTTCCCCTCCGCTATTGAACTATCGCTTGCTTTGCATAGACTTCGTAACATTAAGAACGTACAATTTTAATATTTTTATCTTCGTATGAAAACCTGTTGAACCAAAGTATGATAGGATACATTTTTAAAAGTCATAGAACAAAAGTTGTTATTTATGATGTTCTTAACACAGTCCAGAGATTGCCAATGTTTTACATATAACCTATATAGAGACGATTGTAAGAACATATTACCTTCATTTTCATTTTCATTTTCTGTATCATTTTCGTCAATCTCCACAAAATACATAACTTCAGTTGCTTCGACGTTTTCGTGTTTTGCTTCCAAATGACGTCTTAGTGCCGAAGTTCCGTAAACTTTCATTTTTTTACCACAAATTTTACATTTCGCAGACAATTTGTCTTGACTTTTGACGAATGAATTCCAGACTGTAGAGCGATATTTTTTTTTATGTTTTGCGACGATTTCAGAAACGAAAGCTGAAAAAAAAAAATATTAAGTAGCTGAGAGAGAAACTATTGAGAGACTAAACAATAGTTTTGGATCATTAAAAATAGTATATTTTCTTCAGATAAGTAATTAGACAACAGGAAAGAGAGTTTTTTTTTGTATTTGAAATATTCTTTTTTATTATATTTTTTTATATTAAGTTTTAATGATCCGTGTACACTTGCCGGACTGCTGAAATGCTCTTTCTCTAAGACTAGACTATTTATCAAAACAAAGTACTATTTTAATACTACTATGCTACTTATTTACTTGCGCAAGTGTATACGGTTTACATACTGTCAAAATGTAAGCAAAATTGTAACTGAATTAAAAAGAAAAATAAATAATCTTAAGAGTAATCCGTTCATTACAAAATATTTAACAATTTTTCAAATCAAATCAAATCAAATCAGTTTATTGCAAACATGTTGTACAATGGTTGAAATAAAAATAGAGTTTCAAACATGCACCCTGTAAGGGCACTGCAAAACAAATAAATTTCAGTAAGATAAAATACAATTTAAAATTCAGTTTCAATGTTACATTTAAAAAGGCAAAAATTATTGATATTACAAGTATTAAAATAAATAAATAATTGGATAACGTCAAATCAATTAAATGTCAAAATAAATATAAATGTCAAAAATAAGTATAAATGTCAAAATAATATAAAATACATTGAAAAATGATAATAATAACATTAGTAATAGCGAATTACGAATTAGACCAATTCAATTATGTACTTTGCGCTTATTTAATTATTTATTTATTTTTTCTTCAAAAAACTCTTTCAGTGTGTAGTAGCACTTCTGGTTCAAATGAGTGAACAATTTTGTTTTAAATAAATTGATTGCTTTAATTTCTTTTAGGGATTTTGGAATTTTATTATAAATCTTGATACACATTAGGTACATAAGGGCCTGTATTGAAAATAGATAGCTTCGAAACCGGTAATGCTAGATCGTTTTGGTGTCGCAAATTCCGTGGTTGGGTGTAATGATCCTTATTTAAGGGGAAAAGAGACATATTTTTCCTGACAAACGGACATATTTCAAAGATGTATAGAGACGTGAGCGTAAGGATATTATGTTTTATAAAGTGTGGTCTACAGCTGTCCATACATCCTATATTTGTTAAGATGCGTTTGCATCTTTTTTGTAGCTTGAATAGTTTATCAGCGTTTGTACTATTACCCCATAGCATTATACCATAACGAAGCCAAGAGTGCGCATATGCGCTATAGGCTGCTTTTGCTGATTTGAAATCCGTGGATCTTTTTAGTTCCGTTTTTTTCAAAATATATAAAATAATGTTTTATAATGAGTGGAACTGGCAGCGAAGAGGTACTGTTGCAAAAAGCTTTTTCCAGGCTATAGAATAATAATATTTCTTGATTACATAAAATAATCTTAAAAATAATAAACTATATTAGTTTCACAGAAAGAATTTTATTTGCGTGAAACATTGCGAATACTATAAAAAATTAAAATTATAATAACAACACTATAATAAATATTGAGAAGATATGTGTCACATTTGCGCAAAACGGCCAGCGCTCAGCAAAACGTTGGGGCTCGTGTGCAAGACAGAGCCACAGCGCTGATTTTCAACGCCAGCCATCGTCGACAGTAAGACGTTGGTAACTAGCAAGCAAGGTTAGAAAGGCTTAAAAACATTAATCAAACTGAACATTAAAAAAACATGAATACCAAAGAAATAACAATAAACCATTATAATGTAAAGGGGTAACAATAATCTACACTTATATTATAAACAGGTAAAGTTTTTTGTTTGTAGGAATTTCTGAAAGTACTGGTCCGTTATAGAAAGCTGTTTTATTCCTGAGTGACAATCTATATTTTATGTATGCAGGCGAAGCCGTGGCCAAAAGCTAGTAATAAATAAAAACAAAACGCAATTAGCAAATTACATGATTTTCAAATTATAAAACCATAATATTAATAACATCACAATTTATCAACACATTTACTATTAAAACTACGTTGGGTCAGCGCTGAGACGTAGTGTCATGTAGCCTTTCACAAAAGTCCGACACCGGTCGGCCAAAATTCTTTCTCCATGAAAATCTCTACAAAATGAGTCAGTAACCATACAACAAAAGATTTGAATCCTATGGCGTGACTCAAACCTTTCGACTTTTAGTATGAACTTGGTCTTCATCTGTAAACACTCCACGACCTCCTCTACCTTCAATAAGAGATGCAAATGACACGCATAACTGCATCGATGAATAGCGGGACGCAGCAACATGTTCGGACCTGACAATGCGCTACACTGGTTGCGCCCAGCAGGCTTCTTCATCTTCTCCCTCATTGCCACACAAACAAAGCTATATTTTGTGTATTAACCGTAAATGTGTCCTTAACGATGAAGTGGAATGTTTAACCCATGTTAACACTCTTTTACATATCACACATTCAGCAGACTTGTCTTTTTTGACAAAATAATACCAGACCATAGAAGCGTTTTTCCGGGCACTAATCGTTTGAAGTCTGTATTTATCTGTCATCTCCCTTTCCTGTTCTAGGCATCCGTTTTCTGTAAAAAAGAAGCAACATCGTCAATGTTTTAGATGAAAGGAGTCTAGTGGCCTAAACTAATCAGGGCCTGTATGCAGGTGTTGGGTACATCTCTCGCAGAACAGATGATCGATCAGGACCTGCAGCAGCCGCATTTTCGACCACAAGAACAACAAGGCAGTCACTATAAAAAATATTACTATAGAGTAATACCAAATACTTGCTGAGCAGTTTTATAAAATTTTTGAAAATGTATGTGATAGGGATCTCCGCCTCCTCTGCCGTTCACCTTAACTATTAAATACTAGGTGCTAAGTGTAGGAATGAAATAAAATACTAGGCACTTAGTGTAGGGATGAAATAAAATACTAGGTACTAAGTGTAGGGCTGAAATGTAATACTAGGTACTAAGTGTAGGGCTGAAATGTAATACTAGGTACTAAGTGAAGGAATGAAATAAAATACTTGGTATTATTAAGTGTACTTGTATGAATGAATAAAGATCTGGTGTTTGTTTAACAGACATTTAGTTTTATTATAATATTTTTATTAGCTTAAAATGTTAAACATGATTTACTTAAATGATAGTGGTTAGTATGCCTAACATCCACAAGTAAAAGTAGTAAGAACAATTTAAAATTTTAGACTTTATGCAATTATTTTATGTCGGCATTTTAAATGATTCCGTAAGGGCGTTGTGCAAGCGTCACGGCATTTTATACGATTGCGACATATTACGCACACGCCGTAGCTTTTGTCTTTGCTTTTGATAAAATATTTCCAGACTGAAGAAGCATTTTTCCGCATTTTGGGTTTGACTTTTATCAATTCTTCCACATTGTCCTTCTCCTCATCTTCATGTCCTTCTGCAATAAATAGAAAAAATATAATCCTACTTAATATTATAAATGCGAAAGTTTGTATGTATGAAAGAATAGATGTTTGTTACTGTACCCGGACACGGGCCACAAAAATACGCCGCTTCAAGCATCTTTTTAAGGCGGTCTTTTTTGTGGCTCGTGTAGGGCGGAGCTGTCACAAAAAACGTTTGAAGCGGCTTCGAGCTTCTCCGGACACAAGGTGTCGCGCTTCAGCTGTTTTTTGTGGCCGCTTCTAGCTTTTTTTTTGTGGCCGCTTGCGGAGAAGCTTACTCTTTCACGCAAAAACTACTGAAAGGATTTCGATGAAACTCGGTATACAGGTAGACCATGTCCTTGAATAGTACATAGAATAATTTTTATCCTGGGATTATGTTCGCTTGGGATAATTTTCGGGTGAAATCGCTGGCAGCTGCTAGTTCTTCATAATCCACAAAAATATTGCTCTAAGATCTTTTTTTTCATAACATGGGTAGAATGACGGCAGGACGAAAATATGAATCTTTAAGATGAGAGCAAAGGACAGGTAGCTACATTGTATGAATCTGACAGCTGTCACCTGCATCATCCCATAGCAATTGTAGTGTAGTGCAGTAGGAATTGTATCATTGGCAAAATTTACAGGGTCGTAGGGCTTTTTGGACTGGGACCGTGGTCCCAACTTCCACCTATAAAAATATTTTTTTTTTAAGTTGTATTTTGGGACCACCAATAAAATAAAATACATTTTTTTTGGTAATTGTTTTTTAATGACTTATTCGGTTTGGTAACAAAAAAAAAATAGGATTTTTTAGGTAGGAAAAGCATCCAATGACATCTCCCGCTCTTGGGCGGAACTGGAGGGTGTGCCAGACTTTTACTGACTAACTGCACCCGTTCCTTCTTTGCCTTCGTCCCAGGGCCCTAGGTTTCACATTCGTACTACCCGTGGCCCCAGTAGGCTTCGACCCTGCTGGGCCCCAACGGTTTGCTGACATGTCCTTGAGGCGCGCATGGAACAATATACGCCGTCGACGACTTGGTCCGAACGGTTACCGAACGGTCGGACGGCGAGCTACCCATTGCTCGCCGTCCGCAAGCCCGCGCCTACGATGGCCAGTCCAAAGAGCCCCACGACCCAATTTACTATGCTCGAGTTGGTTAGTTAACCAACAAAAGATATTGAAATAACTGTATATCTCTAAAAATTTATATTAAAAAAAGTATATTAGTTGAATAATAAAATTTCTTAAATACAAGCTACTAACCTCCAACTTCGACTTCGACGAAAATAACTTTCTTGATAGTGTCCAACGTTATCTTGTGTTTGGATTCCAAGTGTTTCTTCAATTCTGTTGTATCAGCGTTATATTTAAACTCTTCATCACATAAAGAACATTCAGCATGCGATTTATCTTCGTTTTTAAGGAAATACTTCCAAACTTCTGAAACTTCTTTTCTCTTCAAATCTTTTACGAATTCTGATATCTCCTTGTCTGTAAAAAAAGTTTATGTTAATAAAAATACATAAAGATAGAGCTTACTTATTTATATTCCTAAAAGTTTAAATTTAGGCTCGTTTCTAAAAGAGATATTTACCATTTACCGTTTTTGGCTTTACCATTATCTTATTTTTTTTTAGGTTTACCAGACATTACCTGAAAGGAAAAATTAAAGAGGATGCATGGTTTTAATTACTTATTTATTTTTTCAAAATTTCGATGAAGATCGTACCAAAGATCCGGAAGTGGAACGTTTGTCACATGGTACCACTTTGTCACATAATTTACAAATGGCGTGATTCATCAATGCTAACAACACATTTAAAAAAATATACTAATAAAAATAAATATCCAAGTGTTTAACCGACTTTCAGAAAAAGAGAAGGTTTTCAAGTCGTTTGAATGTTTATTTTCTTGTCCAGAGATATCTTCGCCAAATGTGAACCGATTTTGATTCTTTTTAAATCCGGGAATAGTAGAGACACTAATAATTATAGGCCGGTGTCCGTTTTGCCGGTTCTTAGCAAGATATTTGAAAAGGTAATGTTAAATCAAATGCTTAGTCATTTTAACTCCAATAACATCCTACATGATAAACAGTATGGTTTCACCAAAGGACGTTGTACAACTGACGCGGGTGTTTCCTTACTAAAACACATTTTTAATGCGTGGGAAGAGGCACAAGATGCTATAGGCATCTTCTGCGACCTATCTAAGGCGTTTGATTGTGTAGTTCATGAAACATTGCTTCTGAAACTCAAGCATTACGGACTAGGCAATGCAGCGTTAAGCTTATTAAAATCTTATTTGAATAATAGACAGCAATTAGTGCAAATAAACGGTGTCAATTCGTCGGGATTGAATGTTGAAATGGGGGTGCCCCAAGGTTCAATTTTGGGTCCTTTTTTATTTTTAGTCTATATTAATGATTTACCCAATTTGTTGCAAAATAAACTTAATATGGTGTTGTTTGCTGACGACACTTCTTTGATTTTTAAGATAAATAGAAAGACTAACAATCTTGACAACGAAAATAGCGCCCTATTGCAGGTTCAAAACTGGTTCACTGCTAATAATCTGGTTCTAAATGGGAAAAAAACTAAATGCATAAGATTTTCCTTACCGAATGTCAAAAGTAGTGATTGTGACATTGTATTGAATAATGAAAAACTAGAATTTGTTGATAAAACGATTTTCCTGGGGATTACGCTTGACTCAAGGCTACAATGGGGTCCTCACTTAACATCTCTTGCAGGGCGGCTTAGCTCAGCTGCATATGCTGTTAGAAAAATCCGCCAATTTACGGATGTTGATACCGCTAGACTGGTCTATTTTAGTTATTTTCATAGTGTCATGTCGTACGGTATCTTACTATGGGGACGGGCTGCAGACATCGAGTCAATCTTTATATTACAGAAAAGAGCCATCAGAGCTATTTACAATCTCCGCCGGTGCGATTCTTTAAGGGAACTGTTTAAAGATATTAACATAATGACGGTACCTTGTCAATATATCTATGAAAACATCATGTATGTTAGAAAAAATCTTCATCTTTTTAGCAAAAGAGGCGATAGACATAATTATGTTACAAGAAATAGGGATCAATTAGTTCAACCAGGTTTCAGACTGGCTAAAGTGGCCTCTTCTTTCATGGGGTACTGTTTGAAATGTTATAATAAAATACCTCCCCAAATATTAGAACTCAATGAAACGAAATTTAAATCTTGTATTAAACGCACACTATGCAGGCAAGCATATTATAAGTTGGAGGATTATATTCAAGATAAAAATGCTTGGCTCAATGCTGGTCCAGCTCCACTACCACTAGGGCGTACTAATTAGTTGATTAGTTGGAAACTAATATTATTATTTTTTAATTTGAAAGACACAATTGCATTGTATAATGTAGAAGCACTTTTTCCAAGTTTGTGAATGTGAAGCACCATGGAGCATTTTTATTAGGTTACAACTTTTTTTTTTTTTTGACATTACGAGCATGGCAGTTGAGAGTTTGTCATGCTCACTCAAATGTCTCGCTGTTGGTGGCACGTGTTATTGGGTCGTTCAGTTCCCTTCAAAATGGTTGAGCTGAGTGGGGCTGATGCACGCGTCATGCTCGTGAACGGGTGCCGTCAGATGGGACTGGTCATCTCTTAGCTGCCAGTTGCTTAATTCAGTTTCTATCTTTTAATTATTTTACATTTTTATTTCATTATCGACATTGTGCTCACATGATAGAAGCAACAAGTAATATGTAACCAAGCATTATATGTAACACATAACATGATTTAAAAGAGTGTCCATGGAGTTTCTTGCACGTTCTTCTCCATAGAGACCTACTCTTTGGAACGTGCAATTTAGCTTCACTTTTCTTGGACTGACCGACATTTGACTATTCAAAAGTGCCTGTAAATGGTCTATTTGAAATAAATGTTTTGAATTTGAATTTGAATTGAATTTTTTTTAATAATTTAAATTATAAGTATGTGCATAATACACAAGGTACCTATCTAAAGTGCCTATCTATTTAGGTCCGTCTTAACATGATTTTTTTAAAAGGTCTATCAATTGGTTCATTCTTTTTTAAAAGGTTTTTCTTATGTGATTTTGCTGCCAAATGAGTCCGTAATCCAGTTGTAGATCCAGCTTCGCATTTGATCACTTTGAAACACACCTTACATCTGGCATATTTTTTATCTCTGCTTCTGAGAAAGGTTTTCCATACTGCAGAAACATACTTTTTCTTCCGTTGAAACACATTTTCTGAAAATTCCATATCTGGAAATAATAAGGAATAAATTAGACCATTAAAATAAATATATGTTTTCTTAGTGGTCTTGAATGAACACAAATTGGTTACATTCCGATTTGTTTATACATACTATTATTTTCAGTTGGTAGATATAATATTAGGAGCAGTGGTTGGTGGCCCAGGGGTAACTGCACAGACTTAAAACTTGAAGGTCACGGGTTTGAACACAGCCAGGGGAGTTACTTTGTATGATTTATTTCATTACCACTACACTCAAAACGGTGAAGGAAAACATCATGAGGAAACCGGCTTGTTCTAGAACCAAAAATTCGAATAATTCGCACCTAGTCCGCGAGCTCGATTACGGCCCATTTCCTCTTCCAAAGAGTGAGCCTGGAAAGAGTGGGAACATTATAAGACTAATTATGCAAGCTGTTTAATAGAAACAGAAGCACAAAAAATATACAAAGAATTTATACATTGGCAAAATTTTAAATGGTATGTACAGACTATTTTTTTTTTTTTTTTTCTGTTAAGATAACCACTCTATTATTATTATATTTATTTATTACTATTAATATTGTCCGCTAGGAGGATGATTGTGTCCTTTAGAGCAGATAATATGATCTTCAACTGTATAGATAACAGCCTTGCACCCTTTCTTATAGTTCGTGGAGCACATCCATCTTGTCTTACGATCAGTAGACAGGTGCCGATAATAAGTATATCCCGATAACAGTATTAGTTTGGAACCCCGTTTTGAGTAGACAAAATTCGCAATACCTGAAAAAAGAAAATTATTTTCTGATGATAATAATACTTTTAAACGTAGTATAACTCTTCTAAATGAAATGGCGATGCTTCCATATATGATACCCACGGATGTTCCTCAAGTAAAAGAATGTAAGAATGTCATAAAAAAAAATCACCACGAATTTCTGTAGGTACAATCAAACATTCACCTACAAATAAAGACAACAACATACAAAACGGCACACGCAGGAACTAACTGAGACAACATAAAAAAAAAAAAACAAAAAGAAAAAGAAAGAAAGAAAAACAATACTGTTTGAAATAGCACGGCTGTTTAGTGAAGAATTAAAAAGTGTGATGCTTAAATCTAAATAAAAAAAAAAAACAACATGTATATGTCGTAGGCAGATCTCAGAAGTAGACCACTTTGATGATATTTCAATCTTCTTTTGGCCTACTTTCTTTAGACCTTTTACTTATCATTGAAATCCTACATCAATGATATGGCCAAACGAGAATTGACATATCATCAAATGTTAACGTTTAAACGATTTGGCCAATTATTTAAGTTGGCTTTATCATGAAGTGATCAGATCTAAGACCTGGCCACGACAGACATACACTATGACGTCGTTTCTGTATCTCGTTTATATATTTTTTAAATTTATTATGCGTAGGCTCGCGTTTGAACCTCTGCGGTAAAACCTGTAACACGTCTGGATCAGAATGTTGGCCTGTGAAAAAAAAAAAGGATGAAACAAGTTTGCATATAGCGGAGATGAGAATGTTGAGATGGATGTGTGGAGTCATGAGAATGGATAAAGTGGAAATGAGTATACTAGAGGAAGTTTGTAAGAGGCGTCAGTTACTGATAAGTTGAAGGGAATCGTTTTTCTTGGTGTAGTCATGTGAAGAGGAGGGATGAAACGTATGTTACTAAAAGATTTATAAATGGATGGCTGCAGAAGAAGAGGGAGGCTAAAGAAAAGATGGATGGATTGTGTGAGGAGGGATATGAAAGAAAAGGGAGTTAGTGATAGCGTAACGGCTGAAGGGATAGGATGGAAGAATGAAACATGTTGTGCCAAACCCAAGTAATATGGGACAATGGCAGGAAGATGACGATGATGAGTATAAATCTACTAATTTCTAAAACAAGAATACCGTAGACTTATAATAACATCAGTTAAGAAAGACAAAGAAAAATTGATGTAAGTAGATAATTTTTTATTATTTATTCGTGTTTGAATTTGAAATAAACAAGCTGTGGTTATTTCTCCTCTCTTTTTTCGTAATTATTGCGAATTTCTTCATGAAGTCTATGCCTTGGTCTACTTATGTTACATTCGAATATAAACTCAAACCGCCTTATTGCAAAACGCGATCTGAATGTCGTGTAGTTCCTGGATTATTACTAGGTTTAAGACCAAAGATAAAATGAAGTTTATCACTAGTTTCTGAACTATCTATGTTGTAAAGTAAAATTGCCGAAAACCCTAGTTTTACTATGGTACTAACTTTAATACTAATATGTACATATTATTATTAAGCTTTGATTTTGTGTGTCGTTAAATTAATTAATCGTTTCGGCGTTCTTACTTTACTACCATAGTTAGTTTAGAAACTAGTGATAAACTTAATTTTTAATCTCGGAACTACACTACATTTAGATCGCGTTTTGGAATAAGGCGGAAATGGTTGATTCCAAATAAGCCATTTTGAATTGCTAAAGAGTTGGTCACTGTGAAAGTAGAAGCTAATTACATATCCATGGACACAAAGTAACTACTGGTAACATCATTAACGTTAAAATTATACATACACACGCTAATTTTTAAATCACTATATAAAAAATTTGGGTCATGGGGCTCTTTGGACCGGGACCACGGTCCCATCTTTCACCTATATATTTTTTTAGTACCTAGTATTTTGGGACCACAGGGCTTTAAAGTTTATTTACCAAAAAAGCTGTAGGTATTTATTTTACATTTGGTCCCAAAATACTACTAAAATAAAATAAAAAACTATTTTTATAGGAGGAAATTGGGACCGCGGTCCAGGTCCAAAGTGCCCCACGACTCAAAAATTCAGATACGATTTAAGAAAAATTGAACACTTAAAATCGATAAAGAAATCAGCGGTTCTGTACATTCTTGCTTGCATAACTTGACATAAAGCAGGCGGATTCTTCTTTCATTATGGGAAACCAGGCAAAAGTGCCCCAGTCGGTAACGTGGGGCACGTTACCACTTGCAAAACTAAGAGCCTTCGCCCACGGCGACTTTTTGTAGCGATGCTGTAGCGCGTTCGCATCGATACAGTCGCGATGCTGTAGCGCGTTCGCATCGATACAGTCGCGATGCTGTAGCGCGTTCGCATCGATACAGTCGCGATGCTGTAGCGCGTTCGCATCGATACAGTCGCGATGCTGTAGCGCGTTGGCATTTTTTCTATAGCGCTTGCAAATGCGACAAACGCGCGTTAGTAGCGATACTGTCGCGCGTTTATAAGACGCGCGAGAGCATCGCTACAAAAAGTCATCGTGGGCGAGGGCCCTAAGACATGCATTTAAAATTTGGTGCTTATTTAAGCCGACGTGGGTAGTTTTATAAAAGTGACGGCGATGTAAACTATACAACGCAAGTATAACTTGCGTTGTATATTTTATATTGCGTTGTATAGTTTTTATACCATAATAATAAATTTGTTGCAACATTTGGTGCGACACGGGTGGGTTTTAGTCAGATGCTTATCTTCTGACTAAAACTCACTCGCGTTCCATCAGTTGCCCTTTACGTTCCATATTTGCGGTGAGCTTTGGAACTATTTCGCAACCCTGACAGGCTTCAGCACTAGCGGCTCCTGTCAATTCTACTGGCATATATCTGGTCCTTACAAAAGCTTTCCATTGCTCAACGTCCTGAAGCTCTCTTCTGCAGTGGCCGGGAATCGCCCTGCGACCCTCATGCCCAGGGTATCTACTGCGGCGGTCGCCCATGAAAACTTAACCATTAGCAAGACATTTGAGTGAGTATGACATACTTTCAACCACCAGGGTAAATTCAAGTCAATTAGAAGTTTACAATAGTAGATATTTTTATCTATAGCTCGTACATAGTACTCACATATATTATATATATACAGTTATATAATACTATTATTATTATTATAATATATAATTTATACAATCCCAAGATAGTCATACAATTGTCAACAGGTGCAACAATATTTTGAATCAATTATATAATACTAGTTAGGCAAATAAATGAATTATTATTATTATTATTAGCTGTCAGTGGCTTTGTTCGCGTGATAGTAGAAAATTAAATTAACTTTTTTATTAGCAGCAGATTTTTTTTGTCTTGAAATAGTAGAAGTAAACTTTATGACATTTAATTTATAACAGTAGTATAATTTGCGGCTGTACTGAAGCATAAGGGTTAGTTTACACTGAAATGCTACGCGATGCGACACTACGCGAAGACCGATTCAAATGTAACTTCATTGACTACACAAAAAGATACATATTTCATTATGAGAATTCAGAATACTTTGCACCACCCAGCGCTGAGCCGCGAGGCATCTCGATCTGAAATGCGTATTTTTTCTTTTCTAAACTAATATTATAAAGAGGATTGATTTGATTTTTTGTTTGTTTGTATGTTACGATATAACTCAAAAACTGCTTAAATGATTTTAAAAATTCTTTCACCAATGGAAAGCTATATCTTCACTGAGTAACATAGGCAATTTTTTTATTACTTAGCGGGCGAAGACGCTGGCTGAAGCTAGTAGTAAATAAAGTATCGCGTCGCGTCGCGTTTCGATGTGAACTCACCCGCTTGGCCATTCTAGGCAATTATGCCCTCGGCAAAACTCACATCTGTCATCTTCTATTTCTCTATGATGTGCAGAAGCCAAGTAGCGCCACGTACAGTCAAGGTACGGCTTTATGAAAACCGAAAGACCATGTGTTTCACTTCTATATAAATATTCTATTCCATCATATCTTGCCAATAATATCTTCTGATACGACTAGGAGGATGAGTGTGGTCTTCCCTGCAGTACACGACATGATCGTTGAATGTGTGGACAACAGCCTTGCATCCCTTCTTACGGTGCGTGGAACACATCCACAGTTTCTTCTGGTTAATAAATGTCTTTTGTTTATGATAAGTGTATCCGTTTAAAAGAATCAACTGATTACCCTGCCTTGAGAAAACGTAATTTGCACCACCTGTAATAAAAAAAACATATAATTTACTATTGTTTTACGGGAAGTAGGTATCTGTATTCATATTTATTTATTTTCTTTCCTAAAATTAAAGGAGGAATAGTAGCAAAAGCGTTAAAATAATTGGAGACCCTGTTTAGGCATAGCAACGTAATAAGTATTGTAGTCAAATGGGGTGAATAGAAACAAAACTTTAAAGGGTATTTTCACGTTTTTTTTTTGCAGTATTTAATTATACCAATCTAATAATAAAGCCGATGCTTTGTTAGAAGCCGACAATATGGTATCAAAGTGAAAAACTAAACCAAAGTTTTGTTTCTATCCACCCTTGCGTTTCTATTCACCCCATTTTACGGTATTTAATTAGAAAATAATAAAAAATACAAATTAAATACTGAAACGCTGCATAAAAATAGGACAAATTTTATTAAGATATTATTTACAACATTTAGGATTATTAATATAAATATTTTTTACTTATACTACATTCACAATAAGATTAGACATTTAAACAAACCTATTTCGCTGTCCGTTCAACCGATTTTGACTTTTATTGCGTTGGTGGCATGACAAATAGCAGTTGCAGTAAATAGTTGGTATTATAATTACTTTTTTGCTTTTGCAATGCCATCCTTATGTCTACGTAATAGAAGTCACAATCGGTTGAACGGATTGCAAAAAAGGTACACACATATATATATCATTTACACGTATTCGGCGCGTCTTAGGTGGACGATTCTACGTGAAAGCGATTGCGAAGCGACGTGATACAATGAACTCTGTCCTACGTGCGCGTGAAGTCGACGCTTCAGCCACCATTTTTATAAAATAAGTCACTGCACGCAAGAGTTCGCGTGAAAATATCAAACCAACTGTACGTGGCCGCATCGCTTTGCTCGTTACCACATCGCATATACGTGCTGTTGGTCACGTTAGCTGCCGCAATAGAGTATGAATTCATCTATTGTTAGTGCTGTTTGCGCCGCATAGCTTTGTGTTCGCGGCTGTACAACTGAGTATTACTTTGATTTGGCACTTTTTTTCTGCAGTTAGATAAATAGTTACTTAATATTTTGAGTCTTTTGAATCAGATAGGTACTTAGGGCAAATTGAGCACTTGCCCTAAGTACACTAGGTCTGAGAGTTAACCCTTTAATCGCTTTCATCGGATTGGTCCGACGAGTGTTTTCGCGTCATAGTAGAAAGGGTCGTGTGTATGCGACTGGTTATTTCCTACCTTTCCTAGCCTACTGTGACCATGGGTTGTACAAAAGTGCGCACTCTTGAAAAGTGTATACATATGTATACGTTCTAAAGACAACATATTGAGCATGTTCCTCAGGCGCCATTTTTTATGGAATCCTAAACGCGACACACAATGTGCGCAAATTATAATATTATTACAAAGTAATCTCTAGAGAAAATGTTACATACTAATATTAATATTACACAACACATTAAATCTATACTTTACGTTATTTGTAAAACACTGACTATCTCTCAGAACTATGGTACTAATATCATAACCAACAACTTTTGTTCTATGACTTTTAAAAATGTATTATATTTTAGTTCATCAGATTTTCATACAAAAATAATAATATTTAAATTGAACGTTCTAAATATTATGAAGTCTATGCAAAGCAAGCGATAGTACAATAGCGGGAGGAAGTGGGGATCAGGTGGCGGGGCTAATTGATGCGCTAGCGTCGCATCATACAAACGTAGATAGATAGAATCTTTGTTTTACACCAAAAATAAAAATACACGAGAAAAACACAAAAAACAGAGTAAAATACTGAGTCGAAATATGTTAGAACTAGATAGAACAACGAAATCTTGGAGGTTTGTTTTTGGTAAATTTATTATGTTTTGTAAAAAGTCATAGAGTAAAAGTTGTTGTTTATGATGTTAGTAATACAATCGTGCAAGGTTGATATTGTTTTACAAATAACCCTGTATTTAACACTTGAAATATTACACTGATTACATACAAAATATACGTGCATGATAATGTCTATATCTACTAACGGAAGAAGTTGTTAGGTTGTTTTAACGTGCTAATCTCCGGAACTACCCGTCGGATCGGAAAAATTCTTTCTATACGGGATAGTCGGATGTATGACAAATAGCATAGGCTATAAAACGACTCATTTCCCAGACTATGAATACAGATACAGAATTTAAATACATTGTAATGAAGACATAGACTTCTTTTGTAACACTATACTATCTTCTTATCTATGTTGTGTGGTTTCCGCACTTAGTCCATGTCGGACCATTGCGCGTGGTAACCATACTATTATAGGACAGTAATTAAACGAAACTGTTAAACCTCCATGTTAGACAGTAAAAGAGGCTGCTGATAGCTAATGATTATACAGCGTCACCGACCAACTGGAGCCGAGTATACCGGATTCAGCGTTAGTTTTTGTTTTTACAAAAGAAGGGTGATGTGGTGTGATGACACGTACGTCACATTAAGGGCTGTATCACACCGAGACACCATGGCGGCGCTACCAACAAAATGTATACAACTCTATAGAGAGTTACTCACCTGGTGTCCGTTTGGTTGTGTAACCAATTTGGCGTCGCGGCCACCTCGGACGCGTGTACAGAATGTTGCTGGTCGTGCCGCCATACTGGTCGCCCCACCAATAATTACTGTAGAGTTATATGGTGTCTCACTCACTCAGCCGCCACTCCGGGCGAACATTCAGCAGTAGTGCTATCTCTTTGAGGTTCATTGTGATACTGTCTCAGTGTGGTGTGTGTGAGACTCCGGCGCGACCAGTCGCGCCACCGTATTATCCGTAAGCTACTAACTAGACACCATACAGACACCAGAGTCGCCACGCCAAACTGTTACAGTATCAAATAGATGAGTGACTAGTGAGGGCGTCACTGGTGGCTTGACTGGTGACCGAGTGAATGAGACACCATACAGCTTTAGAGTAATGAGTGGTGGCGTGACTAGCGTGGTGGCACGACCAGTAGTATTCTGTACACCCGTCCGAGCTGGTCGCGCCGCCAAATTGGTTACGTAACCAAACGAACACACAATTAATAATAATTAATAATAATCATTTTTTTTAAATTTGTAATAGCATAGACACGAAATTTTGTGAGCATATATATATATGTCATAAGCTCGTTTTTAAATATTTTCTATAACAATAGCAAATATTATGTAATATATTCATTGATATTTCCCAGAGGGAGGGTGATTGTGTATTGTCTTCAAGGAGATGATATTGTCTTCTAATGTATGAACAACTGCCCTGCACCCTTTCTTACGGTGCGTAGAACACATCCACAAAATCTTGTTGTTACTATATGCCTTAACCTTGTGGTAAGTGTATCCAAATAATAATATAAGCTTCGCTCCTCGTCTTGAGTCTATGTAAGTTGCCATTCCTAAAAAATATAATATTACGGTTATTTTATCTTCAAAACTGGTTACTTCTTAGATTTTAATGGTATTTCGATGATAAATATAAAACGCAATATTAATAAAAATAGGTCAAATGCAAGTCAAACTCCGTACCGAGGGTTCTGTATCATAATCTTACAAGAAAATAAAAAGGAAAGAAAGAAAGAAATAATTTATTTGACACAACACAAGACACACACACAATAGTTACATATGTAAACATGAAACCAAAAACGAAGCAAAATACAATCACGGATGCGTCTAAATATGCGTTAAAATCCAGTTCAGCATGAACGCCAGGCCACTAGTGCCAGACGCTGGTTTTCAACTGAACCTGAGGTTGTGACGCAACGGACGAGATTAGAGACAATTTGGCTTAGATCAACGACCTTACAGCCTCTAGACGCCTCATGCTTGAACTAGCACACCAAAACAATTCTGTCAACTAGCCGAGGTACGGGGAGCGGAATACTGCGTTCTGATTGGTCGAGACTATTTGGAAATTATTCTGTGGCGACCTACATTAGATCTATAAGTCATATGTGTTGACAGACATGCGTCGCCTGTTATTAGACGTGTAGTGGCTGTAAGGTCGTTGGCTTAGATATATAGATGATGTGTAAAGAAAAGCATATCTACACTATAATATTAATTAAAAGGAGGTAAAGTTTTTTTTTTTTGTATGGGGTAATCTCTGGAAGTACTGGTCCGATTGCTAAAATTTTTTCATCAATAGAAAGCTGTTTTATTCCTGAGTGACATAGGATATATTTGGCAAAAGCTAGTCTTCTACAAAAAAACTCGAAAAAAATTACAGAAAATATGGTATCTGCACTATTTGTAATATTATAAAGAGGTAAAGTTTGTTTTTTTTTTTTTTTTGTTTGTCAGAGGTAATCTCAGGAAATACTGGTCCGATTGCTAAATTTTTTTCACCGATAGAAAGCTCCGTCCGGTAACTGTCCGGACCAAGCCCAAGTCGTCGACGGCGCGCGCTGTTCCCGCGCGCCTCAAGGAGTTGTCAGCAACAGCAGGGGCCCAGCCGGGTCGAAGCCTACTGGGGCCAGGGTTATCCGAAAGGGCGCTCGAGCCTCGGTATGAAGGCTTGAAGGAACGGGATGGGTTTTTTAGTCAGTAAGAGTCTGACACTATCTCCCGCTCCGCCCAAGAGCGGGGGTTGTCATAAGATGATTTTTCCCATCGAAAAAAAAAAACCGATAGAAAGCTGCCTTATTCCTAAGTGACATAGGTTGTATCGGTTAGGTTGTCGGTTAGGTTACGCGGGTGAAGCCGCGAGCAAAAGCTAGTTATTTATAAAGCAACTAGATAAATTTATACACGCCATTTGAAGAGTGATTGTGGAATGTCTTCGATGAGACGATGTGGTCATCCACTGTATGGATTACGGCCTTGCATCCTTTCGTCCTGTGGGTAGAACACAGCCAAAGACTCTTATGATTGGCATTTGTCTGGTGCCTATAATAAGTATATCCTGCTATATGGATGAGCTTTCTGCCTCTCTTTGAGTAAACGTAATTCGGTACTCCTGAAAAATAAAAACAACTGTTATTCAAAAATCAGGAAAAAAGAAACGTTTATTTCAAATAGACCAGCTACATGCACTTTTGATTTGTCAAAATATCGAAGAGTCATAAAAAGTACGAGTAAAACTAATTGCACGCTCCAAAGCGTAGATCTCTATGGAGAAGAACGTGCAAGATACTCCATGTACACTCTTTTAAATCATATCATGAGTTACTAATAATCTTTGTGACTTCTGTACGATAAGGGAAAAATAATACAGCAGATACATTAATCATTTTAACCCTTTTAAGGGTCAGTTTCCAGTCTTACCAAATGCAGGTAGATACCAGTGTTTTGCATGGAGCAAATGCCTATCTGACCTCTGTAATACCCCATGGAAAGACTTTTTTTAAGGGGGGAAAGGGAAGAGAAAGGAACGGGGTAGGTTTTTAGTCAGTAAAACTCTGACACTACCTCCCGCTCAGCCCAAGGGTGGGGGATGTCATCTGGATTATTTAATACTCACCGAAAAAAAAAGTTTGACCCATGCAGTTGCTTTTGTTTAGCTCCAACGCCGTTTAATTCAAGTGTAACAGATGCATTACAAAAATTATTTTGTTTACCTACATGTACCTAATGTGTATAGATATATTTATTTTTCTAATCAATTTAAAATTCAAAACTAATTAATCTAATTCGATAGTGTGGCTATCAGCTAAAACGAAAAACAATTTAAATAAATTATCTGCTAGAGTCTGTCTAATAAGTTAACCGACTTGGGTAATTATTAGGCTTTAATGAAATCTGATGTGGTCAACACGGGTTCAATAAGCAAGGTTGATTAAGAGATAGAGATCATTGTTTACTAACAGAAGAACCATAAAAAAAGTACCGAATATAAGTATTTTGATTAAATATTATACAAAATTCCCAAGTCGGTTGACTTAATAGACAGATTATACATAAACAGAAATACAACATTCTAAATTTAAAAAATAACTCTGTAGATACTTAAGTATATGCATAAGCGGCATTTTATACCTATAGTTAAGTATTAGTGTTTTTAGGTAAACTGTGCTTTAGGGGCTCCTATAAGCCAATGCTCAAGGTGCATTTTTCTACCCCTCTTATTGCATATATTTTTTATTTAGATTTCATTATGCCCTTTTAAGGTACTTTATACAAGTTGAAAAACGTTTTTCAAAGGGAGACTCCCTTTTTTTTAATTATATTATCAGTCAGATAACAGAAACAATAACTATAATAAAAACCTTTTTTTAGAAAGGGTAATAATGTACAATTTTTATGGCATTTTTTTTCTATAGTAATAATCAATTTCTATTGTACGGCATTATACTTCCCATTGGAGGAATGATTGTGTTCTTTTTTCAAAAAGACGATTTGATCGTTTACTGTATGGACGACAGCCTTGCATCCTTTTCTGTGGTGGGTGGAACACATCCATCTCGACTTCTGACTCTGGGATATCTTGTGGAAACAATAGGTGTATCCTGATATTAGGATTAGTTTACTACCTCGATTTGTGTAGACGTAGTTAGCAAAACAACCTGTAAAAAATAAATACTATTTACCGGATACCAAATAACTTACCAATAATTTTCTTTCGTTTTTTTTCTTTATTTCTTTTATTCTTTCTTTTTTTTCTATAATTATTATATTATTTATTGTACACCACGTAAATAAAATACAGGTCAAACATTATTAAAACTAAGTGTACAATGGGCGGTCTTATCCACACAGGGCCATTTCTTACAGATAATTTTGGATGGACTGAAAGAAAGGAGATAGATTTATGGTTGTCAGTGTACAAATATCAGAAATAATACTAATACACACATACAAAAAAAAATACAGTAATAAATATCAAATATATAGTTGAGGCGAGAAGAAAAAAATCAAAGTGGTAATGCTCCTTCACCATTTTACCATTGTTTCTCAGATAGCTGTGGCCATTGATGGTATCCCAATAAAAAGTGAAATTTCACACATATTTATTTGATTTTATTCAATTGAAGAAAACTTACAACTCTTAGCATTTCAATAAGGTTATTACGCACTCCCTATTAATATAACAGAGGCCATACTACGAGCTCTCATCACTATCTATTTTACGACCTAGACTGAACTGTTAAAGAGATGGAGCTGTATGGGTGTATAACTACATACCTCTTTCTCGCTCGCACGCTTGACATTTTAGGGCTTCTTCACACGAACACACCACACCACACCACGTCGCAACGACAAAATGCGGTCAAGCAGTGGTTACGTGTGAATAGTGTCGCTGCAGCTTTTTGTAGTTGCGTTGTGGTACCGACACAATATCGCACCAAAAAAAAAAAATGAATGTGTGTTGTGATGTGTGTGTATGTAATGTGTGTGTATGTCTCTGCACCACCCTAAGGTCGACTGGTAGATAATGCCTAAGGCATTAATTCATTAAACCCCAAGCGAACCCGGCGTTCGCGCACCTATTGTCTTTCTATTGTGTCTGTAATTTCCACGATTGAAAGGTTAAGTCCGCCTTTGTACAGTTTTTTGTGCAAGAAGTGTTAATAAATAAATAAATGTCGTTGTGTTTGCGATGTGGTCGGCCACTAGTTTGCAGTGTCGCTGGTGGTTGCGTTGTGGTTGCGATGTGGTCGGTATACACACACGGTCGATAACGACTGCAAAATGTGGTACGTATGAACAGTCCTATTCATTTTCAATACGAAATATACGCCCGATCACGTGTGGTTGAGGTGTGGCTGTGGCCGTGTTATGGTTGTGATACGTGTGGAGAAGCCCTTACACGTTATGGTAAGGCCCTTGTAGCTATAATACAATTGGCAAATCAGAGTAACATAAAAAAATAAATAAATACTATATGATAAAGTCGTGTTAGTTACACCATTTATAACTCTAGAAAGGGTAGACCGATTTTAATGATCTTTGCTTTTTTGGATTCGTCTCTTCCTCGAATAGCAGAATAACTACATTACACATTACATTACAAGATTCTATTTCTTTTCTTATTTCTTTTTTTTTTCCCTTTTTTTCTATTTGTATTTCTATTCTATACATCGAAAAATTACAGTAACTGTCAAACACATTGGCCTCGATAATTCCATTATTTGGTCAGTGCCTTAATATAGTGTTAGGCGGTACAAAGTTCGGTGGGTCAACTAATAATCTACACTTATTATTATAAAGAGGTAAAGTTTGTATTTTTGTTTGTAGGAGGTAATCTCTGGCAGTACTGGTCCTCTTGCGAAAATTTCTTCACTGACAGGAAGCTGCTTTATTCCTGAGTGACATAGGTTATATATTATGTATGCGGTCGAAGCCGCGGGTAAAAGCTAGTAATTATATACGTATCTCCCATTAGTAGGATGGTTATGTTCTGTCATCATGTGAACAATGCGACCCATAGCTATACGGACGAACGCCTTGCATCCTTTCTTATGGTGAGTAGAACACATCCACCTCGACTTCTGATTCATGGCAACCTTCTGCAGGCAAAAAGTGTACCCTGATATTAAGACTAGTTTACTGCCCCTGTTTGAAAAGACGTATTCTGGAATAACTGTCGTAATTTCTGTGAACAAATAAATTTATTTTATCATTACTTAAGCTTGCAAACATGTAATATTTTCTTACACTAGTTGGTTAAATTAATACCATAGTGCACAAACAGTACAAACAAGTGTTAAGTCTATATAACGACATTAAAGGGACTGTATGGCGTTACAGAGAGTTGTCGTTAAATGGAAGAAAAGTCAGAATTATGAAAAGAAAAAGTTTATTTCAAGCTAGTAGTTATGTAAATAAAAAAAAATCTTATTTGAACGCTATTGCGAATATTCTCTCCCGTTTCTATTGCACATATCAGTAACACTTTTTCGTTAATACACAGTGATTTTCTTTTACTAGCCATGTTTACTGTTTGAAAGTTTGTGAGCAACTAAGAATATAATTACGTATTAAGTCCATGGCTCCTTCTTATTAGTCATGTTCAACAACAGTCTACACGTGCAATCCCAAATTATAAACAAAAGAACGAATTTCTTATAAAGTTTGGTTTGCATGAACCTGCCAGTCGGGTTTATTACCGGCTAGGATAATAAAGCGACAAAAGAACGTACACCGCTGCGTGGTTTTCACTAATTTTGGCAACTTAAAAGGTACTTTTTATGACTTAATTATTATCGTTATTGAAACTGGCTGTAATGCTATATGGAGTATATCAATGTATGGAAAACAAGCTAAACCAACCAATGACAGGTGATTTCGACGCTTAAGAGAGTTGTTCGCTAAATCGAGTGACTGACGTCATTCTATGAAATTTACACTGTTTTATGTATGCGGGCGAAGCCGCGGGCAAAGGCAAGTAATTAATATAAATATAGAAAAACAGAAACGTGTTTTGTAGACAATTATTTGTCTGTAAAAGAATTATGTAAGTATCTCCCAGTAGAAGGATGGTTATGTTCTGTCATCATGTGAACAATGCGACCCATAGCTATATGGATGAACGCCTTGCATCCTTTCTTATGGTGGGTGGAGCACATCCACCTTGCCTTCTGCTTCATGGACATCTTCTGCAGGTAAAAAGTGTACCCTGACAATAAGACTAGTTTACTGCCCCTGTTTGAAAAGACGTATTCCGGAATAACTGTCGCAATTTCTGTGAACAAATAAATTGATTTCATCATTAAATATTACATATTGATAATATTTTAATTAAATGATACTTTATTTTGCAAATAGGTTTTAAAAAATACTTTTTCAATTATTTTTTTTTTCGTATGTTTAAACTAGATGAGGCCGGTGTTTTGTAGCGGTCTACTCTGAGAAGAAACACCGAAATAAAGTGAGTTAATTATTAATAAATTATTACCAAAGTGCACAAACAGTATAAATAAACCATATTTTAATAAGTAAATATTTTATTTGCCGTCGTCCGTGCGTCATTGCTGGGTGCTAGGTGAAAATGCGTCATTGCTGGGTGCTAGGTGAAAATGCGTCATTGCTGGGTGCTAGGTGAAAATGCGTCATTGCTGGCTGCTAGGTGAAAACTAGCAGCAGGTGTCCGACACCCAACAAACGTGGCGATGGTCAACCCTTTCACGCAATATTTTTTTTTTTTGTACGTTGCCCCACACTAGGAATACCTGTATCGTAGATGCATTCAGTTTATGTACCTACAGTCGATGTGGAAAGGTAAGGAAAAATACGATACTTATCATTGTATTTATTTATTTGAATAAAAGCAGAAAACATAAAGATCTCTTAACCTTAATATCTTTGCCTCCAAATATCTCGACAGTGCGGCACTTTAAAGCACCAATTTTCTGCATTTTTTTTTTGTTTGTTTATGTATTACTATACACGGTATTGCTTACTAAGATGTTGTGTATCGCAACTTTGAAGACAATTCAAAATGGCGTGGCCAAACTTGATTCAATTACCTTTATTTGCATAAATGTAGGTACATTATTTGCCTACTTGGATCTATATTTTTTTAAGTCATATTAGATTCCAAGAAAATTCTACCATTTGGCATGCAAAATCTAATACTTATAATAACTAATAAGTAGGTTCAATATCACATTGACGGTATAACTTTTTGGCAGGTATAAATTAAAAAAGATATTTTAAAGGTGGGTATTTAAACTCAAATAATATAAAATATCTATTGTTTATTCGAATTATTAACAATATAGGAATGAATATTATTCGAATTATTCTTACTTATTGTAAATTATAGAGGCCTATATTGCGTCCGGATAAAAAATCATGATAGGTCTAGCCAGTAAGTTGAATAGTAAAATCTACAAGTCTGGATAAGACCTGTCATACTATATAGATCATCGGGGCTATGAAAAAGACGGATAAAAAAAAATGTAGGTATATATTGAGATAGATGTGTGGTGTGCCGAGGATATATAAAGTGAGAAATGAGTATATTAGAGGAGGTTTGAAAGTGGCGCCAGCGACTGAAACGTTGATGGGGAATCTTTTGTCTTGATATGGTCATGGGATAGATGAATGCATGTTACTAAAAGAGTTATGAGTATACATGTGGATGGATGGAGAGGGAGAGGGAGGCTAAAGAAAAAATGCATGAATTGTGTGAAGAGCGTTAAGAAAGAAAAGGGAGTTAGTGATAGCATGACGGGTGACAGGACTGAATGGAAGAAAAAAACGTGTTGCGCCGACCCCAAATAACATGAGACAAGGTCAGGAATATGATATGATATGATAGGACTAGCTGGGTATCGAACAGAAAATTATAGTAACTTGTCCAGATCCGAATAACAATAATAATTTAACGATATGTAATGACGACAGAACAAAAATAATTATATATTATTGTATAATCAATTACATACTTCAAATGTACATGTAAATAAATAATCTATACATCTATACATATAAATAAAATTGGAGTGTCTGTTTTTAATATTGAAATAACTGATTTTTACTACATACAAATATATATACGGTACATACACCAAAATATTTTTTTTTACAATTTTTGTCTGTCTGTTTGTCCGGGCTAATTTTCGAAAAGGCTGGACCGAATTTGACGGGACTTTTTTTGGCAGGTAGCTGATGTAATAAAGAGTACCTAACACAGGCTACTTTCATTTTAGAAAAAAAATAACAACAACCTGTAGTCCACGCGAACGAAGTCGCGGGCACAGCTAGTATACGAATATATTCGTAGTTGACAAACTATAAATAATTTGAAAAAAGGTGTTGTTTTGTTTTATACACCATCATAAAACCCATTAGGAGGATGATTGTGAACGGTCTTCGAATATACTATGTAATCATCCACAGTATGGACAACAGCCTTGCATCCTTTCCTCCGGTGAGTGGAACACATCCATCTGGTCTTCCGATTACTGGCCGTGGTGAAGTGTCGGTAGAAAGTGTACCCTGATATCAACATAATTTGAGTAACCTAGTCTTGATTTGATGTATTTGGCAAACCCTGTAAGTAAATAATTCTTATATGATTATTGTATACCAGGTACATAAGCATAGCAATCGTTAACATATCAGCAAAGGCGTCCACGGTTGGACATAGGCCTGCCCCAAGTGTCGCCACAACGACCGGTCCTGTGCGTCACGTATCCTTCAGATTCCCGGGACCCTGATCAGGTCATCGGTCCACCTTGTTGGAGGCCTTCCCAAGCTGCGTCTTCCGGTACGTGGTCGCCACTCCAGAACCTTTAGCTCTCATCGACCATCTGTTCTGCGTGCAATGTGCCCTGCCCATTGCCACTTAAGTTTGACGATTCTTTGAGATATGTCGGTAACCTTGGTTCTCCTGCGGATATCTTCATTTCTGATGTGATCACGCAAGAAACTCCGAGCAGTCGTTATAAGTAGCTATCCCTCAAGTTCTGCCAGCAACTTCGCTTGCGTGAAAGTAGGGTTTTCCATACAATCTTTGGACCCCTGTTTCATCCCTAAGGGAGTGAATTTTGAAAAATCTTTTCTTATTCTTTATAATATACTAGCTTTTGACCGCGCCGCTTCGCCCCTGCTCTTCCCTACTCCACCTTACTATACCCTACTCTACCCTACTCTATCCTACCCTACCCTACCTTACTCTACCCTACCCTACCCTACTCTACCTTACTCTACCTTACTCTACCCTACACTACCCTAATTTTCGTTTTTTTTCTATAAGAACCTTCTCACAATAACAATTACAACAAAAAAAGAATTAGCGAAATCAGTCCAGCCGTTCACGCGTGATGGCGTGACCAAGGAAATAGGGATTCATTTTTATATATATGGATGTGTCGTAGCTAGATCTTAGAAATTGATCTCTTCATGATATGGCCAGATCGTTTTAAATGTCAAAGTTTGATGATATATCAATTTTTGTTTGATTTACTATCTTTAGACCTTTTATTATAATTAAAATCCTACTTCAATGATATGGCCAAATGAAGATTGGTATCTCATCAAATGTTAACGTTTAAACGATCTGGCTAGTTCTGTGGCCCTAGTGAAAAAGGATCTAAGTCCAAAAATGCAACTTTACAGGAGACGTAAAAAACACTCTGCGTGCTTCAAATTCGTTTTTGACCTCGTATGTCATTCAAACCGCTACCAAATGAAATACATGTGATGTTTTTTATAGGTAAACAATTTATGCTCTTTACTATTATTGGGTTATTTTTTATGTAAAGTTAATAGTTTTTAAGATAGTGACTTATACCAATCACAAAATGAATTCCATAAGGGTATAAAATAAGTTAGACCCCTTCTCTCGTAAGTTAAATATTAATTCATGCACGTGAAAAGGGATACGCATTTGAAATTATTTTTAATAACTAATTACCTAATGCAAAGAAATATTTTTTCTTTTTATTTCGGTGAAAACGGATATAAGTCTAATAATATCATTTCTAACTTAAACCATTTTTATGGACTAAGTGTTGTTGTATCGATAAACACCAACCAAATTGAAATGTGGTTTTTATTTGTGGTGTTTAATTTATGTTAATTTAGATTAAAAAACACAAAAGAAAGTTTTTATTTTTCCGTTTAAAACAATATAAATGGACTTGAAGCTAACTTTTGTGGTTTTTTTGGTATCAGTTGAATCCTTTTGCACAAAGTAACTTCCTTACCTATTTTTAGGGTTAGCTTAGATCTGTTTTCACCAAACGATAGAGCATTTTTTTTCTGATCATTTCGGTATAGGTACTTAACTCATTTTCGACAAAATCGGACTTATACCCCTTTTCACTAGGGCCACAGAGTTTTAGTTGGCCATATCATGAAGTGATGAATTCTAAGATCTAGCCACGACATAAACATCATAAAATTCCTTATATGATGTATATATGTATATAGTTTATCAACCACATGCACGGTATGCCGTGAACAAACCGGCCTGCGCGGTCAAAAATGTGGTGAAACTTGTGCGTGTGGTAGGCTCAATATAGATAATTTCATCATCATCATCAGCCTTTTTAATGTTCCCACTGCTGGGACTCAGGCCTCCTCCGGGCCCAGTGCGGGTTGGTGAATGTCATAGGTCTTCGAATTTTTGGTTCTAGGACATGCCGGTTTCCTCACGACGACGTTTTCCTTCACCGTTTTAACAAAAGTGGTGATGAAATAAATTACACAAAATATTGCGCCTGGCTTGGTTCGAACCCGCGACCTTCAACTCGTAAGTCGGGGCCATTACCACTTGGCCACTTCTGCACAATAGATAATTTACTCCTTTTGATATACTTTAGACCATTAGGCCTTTCCCACACTTGACGGAAGTCCCTTCGCGGAAGAGCGGCGACGGAACGTCAATACATGTTATTACATACAAATGACAAATGGCGGGCACACTGCGCGGAAGATCGGTCGGTTCGCATAGCGTTCCATCGCGATCTCCCGCGACGGGATTCCCGTCAAGTGTGGCAAAGGCCTTATAGGTAAACTACGTGTGTTGTCTCAGCCCGTAACAAGCAGTACAAAAAAACTTGAATAAAACAAATAAGTACAAGAACACAAGAAGCAGAATTTTATTGCTGTATAGAATACACATTATTAATCTTAAAGAAATTTTCATGTAAATTAGGTTTTTCGTAAAGCCAATTTACTCTTGGTAAATGTCTATGATCCAATTTGACAGTTCCTGTTAGGATTTCATCCCCTACGGTATAGAGGGCCGCCTTACATCCCTTGCTTGAATGTGTAGAGCAGGCCCATCTTGTCTTTCGATTGTTAGTAGTTTGGCGGTAGAAGGAATACCCTCCTACAACGAGTAGCTTATTCCCTCGCTTGGAAAAGGCGTATGTCGCAAATGCTGTAAATAATAACCAACATTAAATACATGCTAGGAAGGTCTAAAACTGAATGATGGTAACTAAAGACAAAATACGATCTATCAGCGATAACGATCCCGAAATTTCACTTGCACATGCAAGAATAAAACAATAATATCAATTCTCCAACACCATAGGTTATGTTTTTGACCCAAACATTTCTATTTAGATTCTCAACCATCCACATATATTTATTTCTTATTAAATATAAAATTAACATTTATTTTGTCACAGTACATAAAATACTTATTAACAAAAGATTACACAGAATTTAAACTTACACTCAGTAAATTACAAAAATAGCTATTGTATGCCTTACACGTAATCAAAACCGTAACGATATCGTAGCGATTTAGTCGTTTAGACCATTTATGTATTCACATCCATCAATCGAGTTTGAACGACACCGATTTTTTAAAGTCGTTTGAAATTTGTCGATTTAAAAAAAAATCTGTATTACATTATCCTGATAGAATACTTATTACCTGGAAATAAGTCGATAGATCGTGAATACCGCTTTTGGATAGGACTTTGATCGAACGACTATAAAACTTCAAAGATATTTGGCTTGTTTGATTTTACGTGAATCAGGCTACAGGTTATTTTCCCAAAAAATGCGAACCCTTTTGATGTAGTTGATATTAAAAAAAAAAAAAAAAAAAAAAAGAGAGACTATTATGTGTAATTTAATTTTTCAGACATTTTTTTTATTAATAATTTATATACTACAACTATTATATAAAACAATAGAAGAAGGAAACAGAAGAATAGTTCAATTGTTTTAATTGGGACAGTATGTTTTTGCTCAGCATAATGCTGACACTCATATGCGAAACAGAGCTATGCATCACTCGTTTTCAACATCAGTTAGTGGCATTGACTGGATTATCTTCTGGAGAGATCTTGTTATCGATAGCAAGATTGCTCGACCCGAAGAAACCTCGAGGTTTGACGTATTCTCTTCCAAACATGGTTGTCGATCCTTTAAGTAGACTATCCGATTACTTTTGAAATGGATGGAACAATTTAAGGCGTATACAAAAATTAAAACTGTGATTATAGAAAATGTAATCTTATAGTACGAATTGCTTACAGACAAACTGAGCGTAATCCAAAATGACTTGAGTTGACATACACAATTCCATACATCTTGGACTATTTATAATAGTTATCGTTGATGGAATGTTTACCTGATCCCTTTAAAATGTGGATAATTTTAATTATTGCACTTCTGGCCGTTTCAAACAGCACTATTATGGTATTTTTTACAAAGTCCTGTTAGACAGAAAAAGAAGCATAAAATAAAAATCACAAAAATAATATTTTAATTACGTATTTTATTGATTACTAGCAACCCAATTACCCGACCCATATTCGTACGGCTCTAACAACTTGACAATACATTGAGATTTCTTTACTTCTTCAGTAAATATATTTACAGAACTGCTGTCCAATTATAAAACGTTCAGAACGAGGAGTAACTTGACATACAGGGTTTTAACTTATATTTTATTGTAAAGCACCTTATATTTAAGTTTATACCACCACCCATTACTTATAAGTCAAAGTAACAATTAAACGATCTAGAACAATTTAAAAAGTACGAATTATACAAAATTACTTAATAAAATAAAAGTCAAACTAACTAAAATAATCTAAAAGGACAAATTATACAAAATTACTTAATAAAAGTCACATGGAATTATTATAGAATAAAAATGATTATAATTATATCAACGAAAATCTAAGTGTCACGGGCCACATGACACCGCCACAAGCGCTGCTTCGAGAGCTAGAAGCGGCCACAAGCCGCTTGTGGCTGGTAGCTGCTGCTTTTTTTAACCCATGTGCGCAGTAGTAATGGACTCTATCGAAGAAGGTTTAAATGCGCGAATGGCGTGTTACATCGTTTTATATTTATTAAGCTATTGCATAGCTTCTATCGCGGGCCTTGAGCGTGGAGACCGAATCCAGAAATTCCGTAACGAAAATAACCTATCACCCCCCACTCATTTGTTTTTTGAGCGTGGTGACCGATAAGAAAACAAATGAGTGAACAATCAATCAAAATTCAATTCAATGTGTGAAAGTGTAACTTCAATTAATAATAAATAAAATAAATAAATAATTATAATTACATAAGTTGATAAAAATGCTATGCAATAGCTTTACCGCGGCAGTCCCCGAGTGCCACACGTCTTTTTTATTTATTTATTTAAACTTCATGTACAATAGTGATACATAGGCGGACTTAATGCAACAAGGCATTCTCTACCAGTCAACCAGTCAGCCAGTCAGTCAGTTATATCGGTGTTTAGTGGTCAGTGCGGGCCACAAGAAGCGAGCAGCGGCATTTTGTAGCGTGTGGCGGTTTCTGGCGTCAACTGTGTGCGGCAAGTCGATATAAAACGTATGAAACCTAAAGGTAATATGCCTGTGGAGGTGTTTTGTGGCTGTGGCCGGTGGCGCGTGAGCAGCGACCCCTAAATATTAATATATTCTTGTCAATTATATTATTATTATTTATTTATAACTTTATTGCACACCTTAGCTAAATACAGGATAAACATTTACAAAAGATTATGTGTACAATAGGCGGTCTTATTGCGCAAGGCAATTTCTACCAGACAACCTACGTGGTGTGTACGTGGAGTGTCAATGGACTCCTACCAATAGCCCAAAATACTATGACGTGCTAATAATGACATATTTTTTTCTTTGTATGAGAGAGACGGACTTATAATGTTTTTCTTTATTTCTATACTGGATGAATACATCCTCTTCTTTCACAACAGATTCATAATGGCAATGACACGAAAATTAAGGTATAAATACACAGCGCACACGTGCCATGTACGTCGATCTGGGCGCGTTAGTCTCCATACATTTTTTTATGGAAACTAGACTTGTAGAGCTACACTTGATACACGCCACGCGACGTCGTTCTACGTACAAATCAGACGTAGTAAACGTGTGCGTCGGTCTAATGTAGTTCTAGCTTAAGGTCCAAGTGCCCGAAAAGTGCGATAAAACAGTGATTTTCTGAAGCCCACACCTCGGTAGCAGCCAGGTTAATAGGTTTGAAAAAAAAAATGTTTATTATAGATTCATGAACATCATTATCAACTGTTAATTTTTTCGTGCGATTACTTTTGTCAAAAAAAAAATAGTTAGCAATTTCGCAACTCTTCCCTACTCCTCCGAAACGGCTTGGATCTTTTGAAACATGTTTAAACATAATTTATGGTTAAATTTTCTTCAAAGTGAACATAGCACATGTAAATCAATCAATATTTCGCTAAGAAAATAGATTAAAGGTCAGCGGGGCTCTATCCGGGCGAAGCTGGCCGCAATTAAAAGCATAGATACGCGTACTGCCGCCTAGGCGGGTTATCTTTTAGGGTTAGACGTTGATTATCTTGGAGCATTCCCCTTAACTTTAGACCGCTTGGACATTAACACATGTTATTTTCATGTTTATGAGACTGCCATCCAAAAAGCTGATCATGATTTATATGCTGACAATCGTGCACGCAGTTTTCTGGTTTCTCAGTCACCCAGTTAACCTTAGGCTCATGGTTATGGTCTAGGTTGCAGCTTACTATTTCATCGTATACCGTGTAGACCACAGCTCTGCAGCCGTGACGCTGGTGAGTAGAACAAAGCCATCTGGTTTTCTTTTGGTGAGATGTCCGATGACGATAGAAAGAGTACCCTGATAGCAGAATTAGTTTATTTCCCCGCTTTGAGTAGACGTAGTCTGCGAAGCCTGAAAAAAAAGGTTTATATTAATATCCTGAAATACATCTATACATATAAATAAAATTGGAATGTCTGTTTGTAATATTGAAATAACTGCTTTTTACTACATGCATATGAATACGGCACATATACCAAAATAATTTTTTTTTTAATATTTGTCTGTCTGTCTGTTTGACCGGGCTAATCTCTGAAATGGCTGGACCAATTTTGACGGGACTTTTTTTGGCAGGTAGCTGATGTAATAAGGATTAACATAGGCTACTTTTATTTTAGAAAAAATAAATTTAAAATCCTGTAGTCAACGCGAACGAATTCGCGGGCAAAGCTAGTGTTTAAATAAGTCTGTGATCGAACTTTGTGGCGACACTTGGGGGAGGCCTATGTCCAACAGTGGACGTCTATCGGTTGAAATGATGATGATGAAGTCTGTGTTAAAGGTTTTAGTCAGTAGAAGTCTGACACTACCTCTCGCTCTTGTTGAATTCCTACGTAAAAAAAGTTAAGTATGTGTAAATTTGGCCTACCCTCCACGAACGCGTAGCTTCATAGACGCGTATTCGTCATTATACGTTTGGTGTATACCTGCTCACAGCTTCCATGAAAAACTATTAATCTCTGTCGACGAAGTGGCAACGTCGTGCCGTGGTGTCGTTTACCTAATACGCGTTTATCAAGCTACGCGTCCGTGGGCAGTAAGCCTCTGTGTGCGTTTCATTGTGCGTAGATACAGCTTAAGAGTTGAGTTCCCTGCTGGAGTCTTGGTTGTTGGTCCTTGTGATCTAAAGCCAGTAAATGTTCAAAAAGAAGCATATTTATTTAATTACAAAATTCGATGTAATTATCAAAGATGGCGATCAATGGCGAGGAAATTGTTGATGAAATTATTAAGTGTCTACGTATGTTACCATGATGCATACCAACGAAATAATTGTTTAAGTTTTATCAAATTAAACTAATGCCCAGACCAAGGATTGCAAAAAAAATCGTCATAATAAAGTAAACGAATTGACTAGATTTTTTACTATAATAAATAATAATGGCTTAGTTTTTTTTTTGCTGGCGTGACTTCATGGCTTTTGAGTAAATCGAACTTTTAATGTTGCTACTAATATAAATCTTGATCAAGTAAAATAACATGCTTTGTTTTATGTATTGATAATAAATAATTAGAAAATACATTTCCGCATTAGATATTAAACATAAAAATGAAAATAACTGCTTCTACTAAGAATACAGCGGCTAAAATGACACGATGAAGATTAGGCTCCATCTCTCTTTCTCGCTCGCACACCCGACATTTTAACACGTCATATTAAGGCCCCAGAACTACTTGGTTGAGGCCATGGACCGGAGCGAGGAGGAGTGGCAGGCGGTCGCCGACTTCTGCGAAGCAGTAATGCTCGCAAAGGAAGAGGCCGAATGCATCAGGCAACGGCGCTCTCGCCGCCGCCGGGATTCCGATCCCTATTTCCAGCCACTGTAGGCGCGGGCTTGCGGATAGTGAGCAATGGGTAGCTCGCTGTTCGACCGTCCGGTAACTGTCCGGACCAAGCCCAAGTCGTTGACGGCGCGCACTGTTCCCGCGCGCCTCAAGGAGTTGTCAGCAACAGCAGTGGCCCAGCCGGCTCAAAGCCTACTGGGGCCAGGGTTATCCGAAAGGGAACTCGAGCCCCGGTATGAAGGCTTGAAGGAATGGGGTGGGTTTTTTAGTCAGTATGAGTCTGACACTATCTCCCGCTCCGCCCAGGAGTAGGGGTTGTCATTGGATGATTATCCCCAACAAAAAAAAAGGCTCCAGAACTATATTGTAGGACATAAAAATGAAACGCAAAATAAAGTAACTAGACAACTATTTATTTAAAACTATTCTAAGCAAACATACTTAAGGGATGAAAATAAGATACATCCCTCGCTCACATCATTCGTTTTTTTATATAAGTACTCTGCTGTGTTAGCGACTTCACCCGCGTGAAATTAAAAATATTATGTATAGGGATATAAAGCGTAAATTACTAACAAACATACACACACACACACACAAACGTATGCCTTTATAATATTAGTGTGATAAAGTTACAGGTTTAAAGATTAACCACTTACTTACATGAAGGCAACTTAATAGGAAATGTGCATGAATTCCTTTTTTCAAACCCGCTCTTATCCCTACCGGTTTTAAACACGCAATTAACAGTTTTATACACTAGAGCGGAAAACTGCGTGAGCTCGCCTCGCCACACTTATTTGTATTTATCGTATCAGGACGCAGTCAAACCCCTTTTATTTATTACTTCGGAAAAGTTTTGAAAAACGTCGATTGATACACGTGCAAAGTCGGACTTCTCAAAGCTTTGAGGCTTTATAACTTCTTGATGAAGATATTTTAAAAATTATTTTATATTTGTTTATTAAAGATAAAATTGATTTAATTTAGCAAATAAAAAATTGCATGCATATTTTTATTTATCTAGGCCATGGAGGATCATGAGTTTAAATAAATTACATAAAACTACTTTTTAGTAATAGTGTCCACCAAGTAATAGTAAAATATTATTAAATCAATAAATAGCGGAACTAAATTTGAATCACTTGGCGGAGTCTTGATCAGTCATTTCGAAAGGGCTAACTGTCAATACGCCAATCTGTTAAACGTTGAGTAATTTTAGTTCAAACAACTGTCGGCCTAGGCATCCAATTGGATGCCGGCGTTCAACGAACGCCCTAGGCTATGAGAGTTACAGATGACATTACAATGTAATTTTAGTAATTTTTAACTAGTTATTGTTAATCTCCACACATCAAATTAACGGCCGTACGAAGAATGTATTATTATTATCAATCATTAATTTTTTTTTCTTAATTTTTACCCACTTCTGGGCAATGGGCATTCCCCGACCGAGGCTAAGCTCAGCTAATAAAAAAAAATTATGATAAAAATTTAACTAAAATGTCAATTGCTTAATGCTACACAACAAGGCAAAAATAATCAATAATATTATCATTAATTATTATCTACTTAACAAAGAAAGCTAACTTCACAATTATGTGTCTTTTTATTATTTATCAACCGGCTTCATCTAGTTTAAATTAAAGAAAAAACAACGCGATATAGTTTAATTATTAATTATTACGTTTTAGCAAAATAAACCTTATTTATCATTTATCTATAAAAGGACACATATATATGAACTTATACTCTATTCACAATAAAATTCGACATTTCAACAAACCTTTCTCACTGTCCGTTTGACCGATTTTGATTTCTATTCGGTAGGCATAAGAATGGTATTATAAGCAAAAATAATGGTCACAATACTGTGTACCTACTGCAGCTACTATTTGTCATGATTACAACGCAATAGAAGTCAAAATCGGTTGAAAGGACAGAAAAAAAATGTTCTAATCATAACATGAATAGAGTATACATACATAGTTTTCTTTTTTAAGTAGGTACTTTAACACGATTATAACTATTAATACATTGTACTTAACAAAAGACTAAAGTGGTGACTAGACATTTGCAAACTGGCGTTCCAACCAAGGTGACCTTGGTTTGTGTTGCGGCTACATGGATGTAATCCATGCGCCAACACGTTCGGTGGTTGGGAAAACGCGCCTCCCAACCAAGGGCGTTGAAGGTCATGGGTTACAACGGATTGAAACTAGCAAGATCACCTTGGTTGGAACGCTGGTTTGCAACCGTCTGGTCACCTTTTTAGTTAAAATCCGCTAAACTAAAACTCAGCAAACAGTATTTAATTAGTAAAAAGCTAAGGTTACCTATACAAATATTCCACGGTGATTTTGGCTATGACAATTATTTCTGTGCGCATGTCAAAGAAGATTTACTGATGTAAATGGTTTATTTTTATTTATTACTAGCTGACCCGTCAATGAATGTAATATATCTTTCGATATAGTTAACCGGTTGCGATGAAACAAAGCCTAAGTAATATATAAAGTTACACACAATTTCCATGTATATAAGGTTTTTACGTCGATTTCGTATATTTTACGTGATGCATGCACAATTAAAAACTTCTACAGATTTATTAAATGTATAGATTATTCATGAAAGGTAGTGACACAGTGATTATGTGCTGCTGTGTACAGTAGGCACAACGGATCTTGAGCGGTTGCGCAGAAGTCAAATATTCGGTCTCTTTAGTGGTGCGAAGTGGGACGCGGGGGCGGGGAGTGTCAGTGATTGGCTGGCTGCGCCATCGCGACATAGATGTCACTCCTCATTCGTTCCCTGCGTTGCTGCATGTATCTAACAACGAAGACGATTGGCTCGCCAATGTATGGAATGCGCAAAGCGATCCCTACTCTGACGCCGAGCGCTTAAGATCCGTTGTGCCTACTGTACAGGGAGGCTGAGGAGAGACCCCTTTACAGACTACTCAAGCATATGTCCTAACAGGCGTTGCATAGGTAGAGGCAGTTGCAGTTGGTCTCTTAAAAAGTCAAGAGTCCCTTCCTTTTGCCAATGGTGATCACCGGGGTGGTGGATCTGGCAACGGCGCTCTCGCCGCCGCCGGGATTCCAATCCCGATTTCCAGCCACCGTAGGCGCGGGCTTGCGGACAGTGAGCAATGGGTAGCTCGCTGTCCGACCGTCCGGTAACTGTCCGGACCAAGGCCAAGACGTCGACGGAGCGCACTGTTCCCGCGAGCCTCAAGGAGTTGTCAGCAACAGCAGAGGCCCAGCCGAGTCGAAGCCTACTGGGGCCAGGGTTATCCGAAAGGGAACTCGAGCCCCAGTATGAAGGCTTGAAGGAACGGGGTGGGTTTTTTAGCCAGTAAGAGTCTGATACTATCTCCCACTCCGCCCAAGAGCGGGGGTTGTCATAGAATGATTTTTCCCACCAAAAAAAAAAATCAACGGGGTGGTTTTATTGAGGTGTAAAAATCCCATACTCCGGCCTGGTCTTTTCCCCAAAAGACCAGACGACTTTTTGAAGGTTTCCCTCAATATTAAAAAAAAAGATGTAGATATTAGCAAAATCTTAGAGCTACGGATACATTTTAAGTCAAAATACACTAAGGTGTTAATTTTAAAACTTATTAAGACATATTTTTAAGGTAGAACTACACTGCGCACACGTTTGCCAAGTACAGCGATCTGGGCGCATCGGCACAAAATATATAGGTACAGAAGACAATCTCATGTGTGTACTTCACTTTTTATACTTACGCTCGGCGGACGCACACTAATGAGCGTTTGAGTCGGAACTGTTCGACGAGCGGGCCGAGACGCTCCGAGATATCGTGTCCGTGAGCGATGTCTATGTGTGCGTTGTTCGAGTGTGCTTTGTATGTAGACTGACTTGTGTACCTATCTATTTTGTGGCGTCGGTCACATTTTATATAGAAACTAGACTAATGTAGCTAGATCCACGCTACCTGACGTCTACGTACAAATTAGGCGTGGTCCACGTATGAGTCGGTCTAATGTAGTTCTAGCTTTAATATCTACATTAAAATCTGTCAATTCAAAATCACAGGATCTGTGTCTGTTGACAGATATTTATTATAACACCTGGTCTGTGGTTTTTCTTCAGTCCAATTTTTAGAAGGTAGGTGGTGGTGGCCAAACTTTCTGTAGACTACGCGGTCCCCGGATGTGTGGACCTTCGCTTTGCAGCCTTCCTTGTAGTGGGAGGAGCAGGCCCAAGAAGTCACCCTGGTGCTGTAAGTCCTCAATCGTTGGTAGGAGTAACCAGCTACCAGGATGTATTGCTCGCCTTGTCCTGAGAAAACGTATTTCACTGCTACTGCCTCATCAGTTGTTGCATCTAAAAAAAATATGCTCATTAGTAAAATGGAATAAGTAAGATTACAATTTCAGTATTGCTTAAATACATTATGTTCTTCAAGACTCGTCTTAACCGGATTTTTTGAGTGTACCAAATTATTTGCTCTGATAAACTTGTTTCCAAAAACAAGTTTATCAAACTTGTTTTTGGAAACAAGTTTACCATTTAAATAAGTAATTCGGGCTGTTTTTAAAGTTCCCTTATATCATGATCATGAAATAAAAAAAAAGTGATTTACTTAAATACATTTTTGTAGTTTAATTAAATTATAAACATAAATAAAACGCCTGGTTGTTTCTGTATAATATATTTTATTTAAAAAATATCTGGTCTAGCCAGTTGATGTTTTCATCGTTCTGCTTCTTTTTTTTATCAATTGATAGGCTCGCGCTTGACCGCTACCTCACCTGATGGAAAGCGACGATGTGGTCGACGATGGAGCATGCAGCGTGTAAATTGACTGCACTTCATCACGTTTCGGATGCATGTTAGATTTTGCATATTTGCGAATTTTAAATTGTGTTTAAAAAGATTAGAATAACTAATGCATCAAGTGCATAGTTCATTATAAAAAAATATTCGTGTGATACTATTAAAAGATTATATTTTTACTTTGCAAATAGGTTTACCTAAATAGGACTCGGTCAGATCATCCATGTTCCTCACGAGTTACTTTTATTTATCCAAGGAAGTAGTTATTAAGAATATTGTTATTGTACTCAGTGTCATTGTTACCTGCATTCTTGTTCCACATTTTGGTCCTTTGTATTGCCACCCTATTTTTACGACCCTTGCACACCAAACCTTTTGAAAACTGGACTCTTTTATTTGCTTTTTCAATAGGTGCGTTTGGTACCAAGCACATATCGAAGAAAGAATCAGCCGTTAAACTTTCTTTTCTTCGTTCTTTTGCATTAAATTAGTACAATAAAATAAGAATATCATACACTCATAATAAGTAACATAAGTATTCATTTTATTTTAATTTACATTTTACATCATGCAACTATTGGTAATTTCAGGTATATAATATGTATTTATTTTACTATACACAAATTTATGTACACACAAAAAAAAAACAGAAAAAGATAATACATAATATACATACATTAGTACAAAGGTTCTGCTTATTTACAAAGAAATTTCTTCAAGCAGACCTGCGAAAGGACAAATCAAAAAGAAGTTACTAACCTAATTATTTTAGTTAATATGAATGTTTTTATAACTCCTATAATATAACCATCCTAATGTTATTCATCGAAAAATAATTTATTCATTTATTTTATTTAGTACAGCAAAATAGCCATTAACACTAAAATACATTAATCCTTTCACCTGTCTTCTCACAGAACTGTTAACTTTCTAATAATATCGTCTTCCATTCATCAGCAAACAAATCTAATAATTTCACCAACTTAGTTTTTGCAATTAATACAATTTTGTACACGCCACACACGACCGTCTTCAGCGAAGGGTTGTCATCTACTGATATTATTTGTCGGTCCCTTTTTTTTGTTACCGGCAAAAAAAAAACAAACAAAAGGCGCTTGCGACTCGTCTCGTCTTGCAACAAAAATCAAATATGTAACATCTGGCGCTCATGATTTGACAAGAAATGATTCTGGGATTCCAGAAGTATCTAATAAAGCTGACACATTTTTAAAACAATTTAATGACTGTTGTATATTTTTTGCTATTTACTCTAATAAGCATTTGGCGTCTAAATATTTTTGGTTCAATATAAACAGCAACATTTCTGTTATGTTTTAAGGAAGACACATTCGGAAGCTATAGTGTTTTAATTCAAAATCGGTTTTAATGGATTCCGGGTTCAATTTAATTGACTATTAATTTCATGCAAAACTATTTATGATTTTTGGAATTGTTGTGAATGGCTGATCGCTTTTTGTTTATAACCCGTAACCAAGCGATAGAATTTGATTAGTATTGTTCTGGTGAACCGCTCTATTATTGATTATTTTTTGACAAAACAATTTTAGATATCATCATTCAACATCCACAATTAGAATAAATCCAAAAGTAACAGAATTTTTTTGATACTGAACACAATAATAGTTTCGTCGTAATCTTTAAATATTTCAAAAATTAACGAAAGAGGTTCAGACAATATTTGTAACTGTTTTATAGACTTGGTTAATTTCAAGTTCTTTCATGGTTTTACCAATCACATGGCATATTTGTTTAAAATGTATGTACAGTAACGGGTATATCGGCAGATTAAATTCAATAAGGTATTCTTTACCAGTTAATCTTTGGGTATAAAAATACTACCTACACTGTGGTAGGTGTATCCAATGAATAAGTGATATAGGAAATATTTCAAATAGAAAGGAACGTTATAAAAATTAAGTTCTTGTAATAATAAAACACATCTAAATGCTAAATAATAAACTAATAAATATGATGATAAAATCAAGTCAATAAAAATATAATAATTATGACGAAAATCATGTAGATGGATGGAGCGGAAGAGGGAGGCCAAAGAAAAGATGGACGGATTGTGTGAGAAGCGATATGAAAGAAAAGGGAGTTAGTGATAGCGTGTCGAGTGACAGGACAGAATGGAAGAAAAAAACGTGTTGCGCCGACCCCAGATAAAACGGGACTAGGGCAGGAAGATGATGACAAATTATGACGAAAATCAAACTAAGATGGAGAAGACTTTACGTAGGTTAAACTCAATTGTGGGCAAAGCTGCTCGCTCACGTCCGATAATCGCTGACCGATTTTTTGTAGGAGAAAAATAGAACACACTGATAGCAATAGTGCAACGCACATTACGCACACGTCCTACAAAAAGTCGGTCAGAAACCAGAACAATGTTACAAGTAGGTATACAAAATCAGCCCGATTATCTGTCCTACAAAAAGTCTGACGTGAGCGAGCAGCGTTAAGCTAAAGGCGAGCGTAGATCAGCCGTCATATTTTTTAATTAATTGTAAAAAGATGTACAATAAAGAATATAAGAATAGATATGTATTTGAATATTATTATAGTGATATCACTAACCTTTATAGTAGTGTTGCTGCACTACAATTTGATTTGATGTTTCGTGTGTATTGCCCAGCAAAATAAACACGAAAATTAAGTCTTTATTTGTATAGGATTAAACCACAGAACAGATCATCTTTTCTGTTGATTAAACAAACTTATACGGATCTTGTTTAATGAACTTATCGCGTGTGACATCCATAGAACGTCATACAGTGACAACACCATGTTTAAAAAAATATAGATAATTCTATTTTTGAATTCCAATATTTAAAAATAAAGGAGCCAAAATGGATTTTATAGAATATTTTAAAATAGATACTTTTTGACATTTCAGTGATTTTATGAAGATTCGAGGCTTATTTATTATTATTATTTATATTATTCAATAATACTAACAAAATATGGATCACTGTTGTCCGAATTAAATGAATTTTAATTTTTAATTTAATTTATTCCATAGCACCTGTATGTTCTTTCACCGCTTTCTATCACAACGCCCTCTATACAACATGTGCTTATTTTTCTTTATGCTGTGGTACTAGAGCATTGGCACAAAGATACAACGTCTTTGTGCCAATTTCAGGTTATTCACTTCTTATCGTTCGTTCAGTTGTCTTGTCTATGGAACTATCAAAGTGAGTGAATGATATGCCTTTCTCTGATTCGAATCGAGGAACTGACGAACTAAAAGAGCGATTTAGATTGCTAAGAAACCGTGCATTAAACTGAGTGTTCCAGGTCATGAACTACAATATGTAAGACTAGTAGATATTTCATTTCGATATATACATATTTTTTTAAAAAGGACCCAATATTATGTGGATATATAGGTAGGGACTTGATACTAAAAAAAGATACAGCAAAAAGTTTAGACGATTACAATGTGTTGGTTTCCTTCCTCTTTACGCTGTCTTCTGTTCACTACCCAGTATGCATATAAGGGACGAGGGATTTTGTGTGAACCAGTTCTTTTTAGGCGGGTGATTATGGTCCAACTGTTTGAATACTATCACTTCGTTAATGGTATGGACACGAGCTCTGCATCCATTTCTATGATCTGTGGAACACGTCCATCTTGATTTCTTATTACCATATGATTCTTGACGGTAGAAAGCATATCCTTCGATTAAAATCAGCTTGCTACCTCGCTTTGAGTAGACGTATGTGAGTTGACCTGGAAAGAAAGAATGGATTTAACGAAAATTCGTTTCAGCTGGTAACAGCAGTAGTGGTCCAAACATGCTTCCTTGTGGCACTCTCAGAAAAACTTTCCATAGAAGTATACATACAATATCATCAGCATATATAATATAGTCTGTCTAAAAAGTCTAACGACTTGGGAATTTTGTATAATATTTAATCATTTAAAAAATATTTACATTCGATACTTTTTATAAGGTTCTTCTATTAGTAAACAATGATCAAGATATCTTAATCAACCTTGATTATTGAACGAGTGTTGACTACATCTGATTTCATTTTACTCTAATAATTACCCAAGTTAGTTGACCTTTTAGACAGACTATCTTTCAATTAAAAAAGTTTGTTTGTGCTCTACTACAAATCAATAATCTCGAAGAATTAATGTGACTTAGTTGGTTTATAATCGTAATTAGAAATAACAGTTTTAATTCAAGCCTCGATGTACGATACAAAATGGCATGCAAGATATTCATATCGACCGCAAAGCAGTTATATTACTTCGACATTTAATTAAACAAACGCTGTACACAGTTTTAATACAATTGGAAGCCAATCTCGCCTGATCACTATCTCACCTGATGGTAAGTAATGATGTGGTCGACGATGGAGCAGGCTTGCCTAGAAGTAGCCTATCCGACTTAAACGCCTCCAGATTGTCTCTATATGGAACCAAACATTTCGGCAAGGAATTCACAATTCCATAAATGCGTTTCCAAAATCTTTGTACAGGACGTCCATCATGTACCGGTGGTGCATTGCCATACATCTTGCAATCCGATGATGGAACGACCTTATCGTAACTCAACACACAGTTTACAAGATTGAGTAAACTGATAGGTAAATTGACATAACAGAATTTGACAAAGTGAAAATAATCTATACTAATATACACTTCTGGACACATCTATTGGCCCACCTTGTATTTTCAGTTTCGTTTGGTCCTAGCTAAAATTTTATATTAGGTCGAGCAAAAAGTTTTTATGCAGTTTTGAACCTGGCACATTCACAATTTCATTCAATAGTCTTTTTTTGAATTTCGAACACAGAATTTAAAGAAACAAAAGACAATTTGGAGCCTGTTTGTTGATATCAAACAATCGAATACTAAGAAAACTTGGTTTTATTGGTTTACTTGGATTTAATTCTTGAAAAAGTGATTGATATCTTTGGTTTTGCAACAAACATTACTTATTCTTAACATTAAGGTGAGGTTCTATCAATAATCTATGGATACTTCACCTGAAGTCGCCGCCCAAGCTGTGGCACTTATTTAGGCCGGACACAGCCAAAGAAACGTGAGTGCTCAACTTAATTTAAGTCGATCTGCGGTCCGAAATGTTTATCGGAGGTACCTAGAGACTGGCGGCTTTGGTCGTCGCCAAGGAAGGCCACGATCTCGGGTCACAACTGAAAGGCAAGATCGATTCATCGTGACGACCAGCTTGAGAAATCGTCACCTTACCTCCATTGAGATACAAAACCAACTTCGCGACTTCCACGGAGTATCTGTGAGCGCTCGAACTGTTCGGAGAAGGTTAAAAGACCGCGATATGGTACCACACAAGCCAGCTAATGGGCCCAAACTAACGCGAGCCCACCGAACAGCGCGCCTTCATTTCGCACGCAGTCATTTAAATTGGACACAGCAAGATTGGAGCCGTGTACTCTTTTCTGATGAGTCTAAAATTGTGTTACATGGCAATGATGGAAGGAAGAAGGTCTACCGACGTAAGGGAGAGCGTTTCGCACAATGCTGCTTTGAAGAGAGGGTTGCTTATGGCGGTGGCTCATGGACTGTCTGGGGCGGTATATCCGCGAGCGGCAAAACTCAACTTGAGGTTGTTACAGGACCACGGCTGCCAACATTAAATGCTGAAAGGTACATTCGTGAGTGCTTAGAACCTCACGTGATACCATACGCGGACTATGTGGGCCCAAATTTCCTTTTTATGCATGATAATGCAAGAGCCCATGCGGCCGGCATCATCAGGGAATATCTTCGGGATGTGAACATCACAGTTATGGACTGGCCAGCCAGAAGCCCAGACATGAACCCCATTGAGCACATGTGGGACGAGCTAAAAAGACGTGTTAGGGCTCGTCAGCCAGTTGCCCAGACGATGCAGGAGTTGAAAACTGCCATAGAAGAGGAATGGGAGATGATCCCTCAAAATTTCATAGAGCGGTTGATAAACTCTATGCCTAATCGTATGAGAGCTGTGGTAGATGCCCATGGAGGCAACACGCGTTATTAAATTAAACCTTTATTTGATAAAACATGTTTTTTATTCAAAAATCAATTGCCTTTAACAGGGCGCATATCCGACTTGTTAGGCGTAGCTCCATGTCGTATGGTATTCTGAATTCAAATTTAAAACAATACGATCGAAAAAGATGGTAAAATGTATCAGGTTTAAAACTGCATCAACAGTTTTTGTTCAATCTAGCAATCATATTTCGGTAGGGGCCATCGAAACCTAAACTCTAAGGTGGGCCAATAGATGTGTCCAGAAGTGTAATAAAGAGGTAAAGTTTGTTTTTCTTGTTTGTAGGAGGTAATCTCTGGAAGTACTGGTCCGATTGCTAAATTTTTTTCACCGTAAGAATGCTGCTTTATTCCTGAGTGACATAGGCTATAGGTTATGTACGCGGGCGAAGCCGCTGGCAAAAGCTAGTAATTAATAAAATCACAACTATTATCAGAAGAATTATTTATAAATCATGGTGATACTTATAGAAACAATTTCTATGTTTATTATCACAAAGTGCTACTTGACATTTTATGCAAGTCTTATAAGAGAGTCGGCTGCAGTTAGGAAACTTGCATCTTTGTCGTTTGCCGGCCCATAAGCTCCAATGTGACATTTTATCCAGTCTTATTTTCTTTGCGGGGGCTACCTGTATCTTGTCATCAATGATGGGTTCAGGACTAGTTGCACTCGAACGAGCCCTATAGGAACAGCCGCACTTCTTAAACGCAATATGCCTCTGCAATTCTAAGAAAAATAGAAAAATTAAGAAGTATTTTTTTTTAAGATGTTTATACATCCCTACTTTTTAATTAGTACACAAAAAAAATGGGGCTCTCTCTGTACCCGTTACTGATCATATTTTTGTAGTCAAGAGTAGAAAAAACCGAAATCTTAAAATTCACCACGAAAAGGTAAATTCATCATAGAATCAATCATACATAACAGTTGCTAGTAGAAAATACTGCGGGCAGTGTTTTTCCTTAATAATTGTCACTTATTCATTCATTAATCAATAGCCTGCACAATATTTCCATAAATTGAGTGACATTTTGGGACATAAACCAACGCTAATAACTTTGCTGTTTATGAATATTATTTATTGAGATATTACTTATAAAATAACAAGGGCTTTTCTAATAAGCCCTTTAAGTATGTGTACTAATTAAAAATTTGTGGTGTATAATGAAATGACAGTATCACCAAGTTTACCGACATAGCCCGAATATTCGCCAAACTTAAGTGTTAGTGGGCAGGGCACAATGCTCGTATGACAGATGGTCGATAGAGACGAAAAGTTCTGAAATGGTGAACCCGTGCCACAAGTAAGGTCTACCACAAGGTGGACCGATAACCTAATGAAGGTCGTGGGGAACCGATGGTTGTAGGACACAACACATTCGTTATGGCGACACTTGGGGAAGGCCTATGTTCAACAGCAGACATATTTTGGTTGCAATGATAATGATGGTGATTTCAAAATTGTATTCACAAAATCATTAAAAAAATACAATTATTGTTAAGTACTCGTTGTGTTTATTTTTGTGGGTGATTTATTTATACAACTGAGATGTCTAACGTAGGTCCTTTGCACAGCACGGTTTTTAAACGCACCGTAGACGCGTGTTTTAGAAACCTGCGTCGACGGCGCGCTTTTATCCTACATCAACAAGCCGCGTTTGACTTGCGTGCGTATCGCATCTGTATCGTTAACGCATAACTGTTCGCGCGTCAACGGCACGATTAAATAAGTGGTGTGCACACGCCTTTAAGGGATTAATTTGACAGGCCTGTTGGTCTAGTAGTTGGTGAACCTGACTGCTAAGCCGGAGGTCGTGACAGGACAAATGTTTGTGTGATGAGCATGATCGTTTGTTCTGTGTCTGGGTGTAATTTATCTAAAGTATGTATGTATTTAGAAATATAAAAGTATGTTTATCAGTTGTCTAGTACCCATAACACAAGCTCTGCTTAGCTTGGGACTAGACGGCGTTGTGTGATAGTTAAAAAAAAAACAGTTATTTTATGAATGACTTTATAAATCGTGGTGATATTTATAGAAACAGTTTTTGCTTCTTCTATCACATAGTGACACTTGACACTTTATACAAGTTTTGTATGAAAGTCCAGTGCAATCAGGATGCTTGCATCTTTGCTTCTTGTCGGCCCATAAGCTCCAATGGGATATTTTGTCCAGTCTTATTTCTTTCGCAGGGGCTACTTGTCTCTTTTTCTCAATTATAGGCTCCGGGCTGGATGCACCTAAACTGACCGTACTCTCATTGTCCTCCTCCGAATCTGAAGAAAGTAGTAACATGTAAACATGGTATAGAAGGTGGCTCAAAGTAAACCCAAAAGCATTTTTCGCACAGAATATAAATGAAAAAAGGTATTTAAAAATATTATACAAAATACTATATAATAATTCAATATAATGTCTAATATCTTATAATACTAATACTATAAAAAATAACAACAATGATAATTGAATGAAAGTAGTTTTAGGTCCAAAAAGAACAACAATAATAATAGACAATAGGCTAGTTGCCGTCAAAAAAAATATCAGTCCGTCTTTTAGATTATTCAAAAATAAGGGATCCATATTTTTTTATTTGTAAATTAAACAAAAAATGACAAAGATATAGCCATTAAAGTTACGTGTAACGTCACGCCGTGCTGCATTTTTTTCGCACGGGGTTCCGTCACACGTAACTTTAATGGGCTATTTATCTTTGTTATTTTTTTCTTAATTGAAAAAGAAAAGTACGTGTCCAATATTTTTTTATAATCTAAAATACGGACTAAATAAAATGTAATTATTTTGACCCTGGAAACTACCCTATTATCCTAGGTAAAAAAAATACGAATTAAATAAAAATAGTTTTAAACCCGAAAAGAACATACATAATCATAGAGAATTCAACTAGGTAGAAAAGAAATACTTAAAATATTAAACTTTTTATTATTTGGTAATTTTTTGATGTTTCTATGGTATTTTTTTTTTAATATTAAACAGCGTAAAAGTCTTACTGTATGTCAGTCAATGTGTTATTATCTTCTATGTATGCAATGTATCATGTACACATGTTTAAACAAATTAACTTTTACTTACTTAATGTGACATACATAGTTATCGTTAAATAACTGACCTGTGATTAAAAAAATATTTTTGGTTTATTGTCAAAGAACATATAAAAAAAAAAACATTAAGAAATCAAATTTATTTCATAATGTTTTCTTAATGTTTTTTTTTTTATTAAAATATGTTCTTGTAAAAGTTTGAATTACTAAGTCTTAGTTAGATCTAGGTGAAGTACAAACTTTACTGTTAAATATAAATTAGCTAAATATATAGTTTTAAGTCATAATTAGTTAAAAAAAAATGTTTTTTTTTTCTTAATTTCTTCTTTCATTTGCCTCTACTCACGACACCACACAATGACGCACAGTTGAGAAAAATTGAAGACTGGAATTGGATCCTGATTTAACTAGTTTCGTTCACGATTCGTAAATAAATTAAATTAAAGAAAAATCTTGTTTCGCTCACCCTACCCTATTTCTTCGATTTGACAGTATTTTGTGACGTCACAACATGAGAATCGATCCTTTTCTTGTTTGGGACGCATTGTAAGTTCAAATTGACGCCACCAGCAGCGTAATGACAGACAAAATGTATACAGCTCTATAGAGAGTTACTCACCTGGTGTCCGTTTGGTTGCGCATCCAATTTGATGGCGCGGCCAGGGCCCCAAGTCCGCTATTTTTATAAATTCGTCATTCCAACACGATCCCATTGTCATTATGCTAAAAGTTTGTAATCTGCTAATTCATAATGATCTATCATTGATCGGTCAATGGTCTTGTAATAGAATTGTGGTAGAATGATAATTTCGAGCATATTAAAACCAATAACTGCACAATAACGTTCTAATGGTAAAACACTGATCAAATAAACTGTCAAAGTTTTAGCAGATTACCGCAAACGTCAAATATTCATTTGTCAATATGTACGAGATTACCATTCTATGCCACTTCTTTCAATGGAGTGTCAGTGGTTGACCATTGGAAAGTCATAATGACGCCATTATATTAGTAGATTACTAAACTTGTCAAAATCGACAATTATGACATCAATGATAGACCATTCTGACATTATTGTAATAGCAGACTTGAGGCCCAGCTCAGACGTGTACGACTCTGGTGTCTGTATGGTGTCTAGTTTGGTAGCTTGGGGCTATATTTCACCGGGACACCATGGCGACGCAACTGGTCGCGCCACCATGGTGCCCCGGTGAAATGTAGCCCTTAAGGGCCAAGCGCCCGAAAAGTGCCATAAAACAGTGATTTTCTGAGGCCTACTCCTCCGTAACGGCTAGGTCAATTGGTTTGAAAAAAATATATGTTTATTATAGATTCATGAACAATAATATCAACATTTGATTTTTTCGTGCCATTAATACTTTTGTCAAAAAAAAATATTTAACAATTTCGCAACTTTTCGCAACTTTTCCCTACTCCTTCGAAACGGCTTGGACCTTTAGAAACATTTTTACACATAAAAATTGGTGGTTAAATATTCTTCAAAGTGAACATTGCATATGTAAATCAATCAATATCTCGCAGAGAAAATGGATTTAAAGCGCTTTCCGGGCGCTTCGCAAATAAATGCACAGATTTGCGTACTGCCGCCTAGGCGAGTGCGAGAGTTGCGTTCACATAATTTCGGTCAGATGGTTCAAGGGACTATAGGCCTTAACCTCACGGTTTCAACCGTCTCCTACGCTCTCATGTAATAAACTGTTACATTTCATGAAAAATCATTTATTAATTTAAAACCAAATACATCATAACGAGGTAAAATTGTTAGTGAAAAAATATTTTTACAAATAAATTATAAATATATCACAAGTAGATATATCTGTGTACTATAAAGTTATTTTTATCCCGTAAAAGCGCACGGTTATACGCGTACTGTGGGATAGGTTTTGGAAACGGTGCCGCGAGAAAAAGCTAGCTACTCATAAAATTAAAAGGCACCCAATTCTTTTGAGGTTTATGATTATGTATATTTGATACTTTTATTAAGCAGTCTTGGTATGTATGAATAATAGCGTTGCAGCCTGTTCTCTTCTGATGTGTTGCACAATGCCACCGTACTTTCTCATTAGGATAAGTTCTGTGTCGATGAAATGTGTATCCCGAAAGTAATATCATTTTAGATCCTCGATACGAGTAGACGTACTTCACCGGGGCAAAATCTGAAAATATATCGCAATTTTATTTCGTTATTCCGAAAACATAATATCATCACATCATATCATAATCAGCCCCTCCTAGCCAAGTTACAATCGTTTATCTTGCGTCGAACACCTCGAGTTGGCCACGCCCCCAATTCTTTCGTTCTGACCACGTGACTGAGCGTTGAGATGACGTCATTCCCGTACATTTGAAGCTTTCTACTAGCGTTAACGATTGCAGATTAGCAGCTTGGCTAGGGGTACTGGACATCGAGAGATAATGCAGAGTGTTGGGTATCCGATGTCAGCCTATTTTGACTGGCCTGTTGGTCTAGTGGTTAGTGACCCTGACTGCTATGCCGGAGGTTGTGGGTTCGATTCCCACCCAGGATAAATATTTATGTGATGAGCATGATCATTTGTTCTGTGTCTGGGTGTAATTTATCTATAATTATGTATGTATTTAGAAATATATAAGTATGTTTATCAGTTGTCTAGTACCCATAACACAAGCTCTGCTTAGCTTGGGACTAGACGGCGTTGTGTGATTGTTGTGGAATATTATTATTATATTTCATCGGATACCCAACACTAATCCACAGATTTGCATGGTGTAGCAAGCAAATTAAAATGACACTCTTCAGAGCTTACTGTCAATCACTCTACACTTCTATAGGTTAGGTATACGCAAAGGTAGAGCGTCGGTGAAGTTTGTTGAGGCGAGGATTGAAGACTTTCATGACATCATCCTCATCTTTCTCCTAGAGAGGAGGCCTGAGTCTCAGCAGTGGGAACATTAAAAGGCTGATTATGCTTAAGTATGCATCATCCAAAAGTGGTCTACCTCGATCCTAAAGCGAGTGCGTACCAGCTCCCACGGTATCCTGAACGTGTTGTGCGGTAGATGGTTATTACCCAATGCTGCGTCACTGGATAGGACTTCATACGCGTAAGTACTACATACTGTGTGGATATTCAAAGGTTCGATTCCAGACATTAAATTGTAATTGCTATATTTTTATGAGTTCTAAAGCCGCGTACAGACATCGCGAGGCGTGCGAAGCAAATGGTCCGTCAGGTTTGCCTCAACCTGAGGCATACGACGGTAAATTTATGCGTGCGTCCCGAACGACACATGCTCAAGCTGAGCACGCAAACCACCACGCACAGTGTTCGTAAGTAGAAAACGCAAACCACACCCGTCCACATGGAACGCACGGCTCGTACTGAGTCGGCGTTCGCAACGATCGTACGACGCGAACGCTCACTGTGAACACTTTCGTCCACACAGCCCGAGGCATGCGAGACGAACCATTCGAGACGCACGCCTCGCGATGACAGACATCACGAGGCGTAACATTAATCTTTAAATTTTTGATAACACTATTTTACTGATTTATTGTGGTCAGAAATAAATATATCCCACAAAATATCCCACAACTACCACACAACGCCGTCTAGTCTCAAGCTAAGCAAAGCTTGTGTTATGAGTACTAGACAACTGATAAACATACTTATATATTTCTAAATACATACATATTATAGATAAATTACACCCAGACACAGAACAAATGATCATGCTCATCACACAAACATTTGTTCCGGGTGGGAATCGAACCCACAACCTCCGGCATAGCAGTCAGGGCCACTAACCACTACACCAACAGGCCAGTCTAAATAAATGTTATTATTATTATAAAAATAGGGTTGTGTTTTTTTCTTCTTCCTGCCCTTATCCCATATTACTTGGGGTCGACGCAACAGGTTTCATGTTTTCACGTAAAATAAATTACCACAATTGCATTAAAATCATTTATTCCTGTTTGGTGGTATGTAACTGACAAAAGATGTGTTAGGAGACCCAATTCTTTTGAGGTTCATGGTTGTGCATATTTTTCACTTTTAGAATGCAGTCGTCGTACGTGTGGACGACAGCTCTACATCCATTCTTCTGATGTGTAGCACAATGCCACCTTACCTTGTTGCGTATAGAGGAAGCAATGTGCCGTTGAAAAGTATATCCAGACAGTAATATCATTTTGGAACCTCGTTTTGAGTACACAACCGTTATCGGAGAAAGCCCTAAAAACAGAAAACTTAAAATATTATATGTACCTAAATATCTACATCTTAATTTACTACTACCAGCATGCGCAGAGTACTGGAGTTTTTTGGCCACATTGCCAGGAAAAATGGCCACAACCTTGAACAGCTCATCGTAACTGACATGGTTGATTGATGGCAAACGACCAAGAGGCCGCAGCCCAATAAGGTGGGCAGATCAGGTCCGCTCCACACTGGAAACCCAATTGCACGTCGCACTTCATGACGCTAAGAACCGTCACAGATGTGGAGATTCTATCAATAAGAAGCTAATCCAGCGGGAACTTCACGACCCTTAGTAATGAGGAATACGACTCGAGGAGGAGGAATTTATTAAACCCCAAGCGAACACCAGCATTCACTCTCTCATTATCTTTCTATTATATCTCTATTATATGATATTTGAAAGGTCAATAGAATTTAAATACGAGTAGTTTAGGATTACAAAATAATTGCCACATTTACACTAAAAAATATTTATTTCAGTTAATTCATCTAAATGTAATTAAAACACAAAAATTGTTTCTACCTACATGTCCATCGAAACCATTCTAGCGATTTGTCCCAAATTGGTTTCATTTGAAAGACAATAAGGCGAATATGGTTTTAGACCATTAAAAATATTTTTAACTGTGAATAAAGTCTTATTCTTCGCTAAAAATGTTATTTGTACACCAAGTTAGGTTTGAAAAGGACGTCGGGGTCTGGTGAGCGAGCGAAGCGAGCGAACATTGACTCCGCCATCCCTTTCGTGGTTATTTTTTTAAACTTTATTAGAGTATATTTTAGTGGACAATTAGTATTTTTGGTGAAACAAAGGCATATTTTGCAGTAGAAAACAGGAATAAATTGAGGAACAGTTAAATACTACGATTAAAATAATAAATTGAAAAAAAAAATTAGCTTAATAGCACACGCTGAGCATTCGCTAGCTTCAAATAAAAGCGCAGTGTTTTAAGGGACCCAATTCTTTTGGGGGTTGTGATTGTGTATATTCGACGCTTTTACAATGTAGTCTCCAAATGTGTGGATAGAGGCGTTGCACTCGGTACTCTTCCGGCGTGTTGCATGATGTGTTACAGTAGCACACCGCCACCGCGCCTTGTCGTTGCGGTAAGACTTGTGACGTTGGAATGTGTATCCTGATAGTAATATCATTCTAGACCCTCGTTTGGAGTACACGTACGTGACTGGGGTGAACACTGAAAAAATAAATATATGTTAGGTACATTCAGTAGCAATTTTGGGTCAAGTTCTTGAGGTTCAATGCCAATAAAATTGGCTCAAGTTCTTGACGCCAAGTTTCAGGTAAATTAAACTTATTCTATGGTTTTTAAGTGTTAAATAAACGGACTTAATGCAGCCGAATGTCAAAATGTGAAATCAGTGATTGGCCAAGTACAGCCGGTATATTTGGACCATAAATCAGTATAGTGAAAAAAAAAACAATATTCAACAAAGGAGCTTTATTTAAAACTTTCAGGATTATTATTTCATAGTGATTTTAAAAACTAATATACCGAAAAATCGGTAGATTTGAGACCACTGTCTACCAGTCGACCCTCAGATTAAAAAAACATGTTTAATAAGGAAGTTAATATCACTAGGTTTATGTTCCTACTTACAATAATATAACTCCTATAAATAATAATAATAATGCGAAAATAATACACTATAACATACCATGATAATTAATATCAACCATTATAATTAAGAAAATTCAAAATATAATAATTATGCTTAAAAAGACAGTAGTTCCAAATTTGAAATTGTTTATAAAAGAATCGATGTTGAATCACTTTTTTAGCTGGTTTTAGTGAAAAATTTACTTTATGTAAAAACCATAAACTAAATCTTTTCTCGTTGAAATCTTAGTTATATACTTATCTTTTTATTACATCTACGTTTAGAGTACAGATACTGCACAAATCAGTTGAAAAAGAAACTATCGTTGCATTATTTTCAGCTACCAACATACAAAAAATAAAAAGTTTTTTCTTTCACATAGATGGGGCACTTATAAAACGTCAGAAGCTAGTGCACTAATCTATATTTTAAGCTTAATAACATTTAATCATATTGAGAAATAAATTTCTACATCTTCTTAAAAGAGATGTCGCTATACTTTATACACAGCCAAATGAGGCAGTTGCTTGGATCAGACATAACATCAGTCTGGTCGGATGATCCTCCTTTTTCAATAGAGGTATGTAGAGCCGAGTACAGACTGTTGTAACGTAACATGCAAGGTAACATGAAAGGAGCATTTATATGAGTGGACGCAACGCCCGCACGAACTGAGCATGTACCTACTCACATAGTTGAAACAAAAAAAAAAAAAGACGTGTGGCACTCGGGGACTGCCGCGGTAAAGCTATTGCATAGCATTTTTATCAACTTATGCAATTATAATTATTTATTTATTTTATTTATTGATTTTTTTTTCCTTTGTTTTTTTCTTTGATATTAATTGAAGTTACACTTTCACACATTGAATTGAATTTTGATTGATTGTTCACTCATTTGTTTTCTTATCGGTCACCACGCTCAAAAAACAAATGAGTGGGGGGTGTTAGGTTATTTTCGTCACGGAATTTCTGGATTCGGTCTCCACGCTCAAGGCCCGCGATAGAAGCTATGCAATAGCTTAAAAAGATGAAAGAGGTTAGAAAGAAAATACTTTCCGATTTGTACTACAATGAGTGTCGCCGCTTGCCTCCCTCCCTTTAACTCCACTACTACCAATAATCCATTACGAACGCGCATTACGCAACTAACAGATCACGCACACTTAGATTGCTTTGCTGTTGGTTATGTCAATTATGAGCATAATTATATTTTGAGGCACGTCTGTCCCGTCCACACGGCCATTTAGAATGGCCCTCTTTCATATTTCTGTGGTTGAAATGCTCTGTTCACGCGCGTAGTGCGCACGTTTCGCGCGCGCAAGGCGTCCAGACTATGAGGATTCTGTTACATTGCATGAAACATTGCGACAATATGAACGTATCCTGATAGCTACAACCTAAGGGTCTTTAAGTCAAGAGTGAATAGATTGCTTCTAGGCAAGCGTGCTCCATCGTCGGCCACATCGTCGCTTACCATCAGGTGAGATTGTGGTCAAACGCGAGACTACCCACTATAAAAAAAAAAATGGCAAATTCTTTCATTGGGTGTTACATTACATGTTACATTACAGCAGCTTATGGGATCCAATTCTTTTGAGGTTCGTGGTTGTGTACATTCCACGCGCTTGCAATATAGTCTCCGTATGTATGGACGACAGCACTGCATTTGGTTTTTTTAAAATGTGTCGCACAACGCCATCTTGCGTTCAACTTGAGATGCGCTTTTTGTTGATGGAATGCGTATCCTGATAGTAACAACATTTTAGAGCCTTGTTTCGAGTATACGTACGTCACAGGGGCACCAACTGAAAAAAAAAAATTTCATGTTATTGTTTTGATTTTTAGGGTAAAAACAGGACCCTATTGCTAAGACTCCGTTGTCCGTCTGTCTGTCACCAGGCTGTATCTCATAAATTGTTATAGTTAGACAGTTGAATATTTCATAGATGATGTTTCTGTGTTTCTTCAGTCGCTATAACGACAAATACAACAAGATAAATATTTAAGTGTGTATTCCATATAACAAACTTGTTTTTTTTTTTGCACTTTTTTTACTACGTGCGCGAGTCCAACTCGTACTTGGCCAGCTTTTTTAAATTTTAATTTCCTCATTTTCTGTCGATTGTGGCAAAACGTTATTAAATATAGCCCACATGTGACAATATTGCTTGTAACTCTACCATTACAAACTTAAATAGATGCTAAATTTGAATCCAGCTTCGCCTACAATTATGACTTTTTAGTATTGAATAAAACGAAAAAATATATAAACTTAAGAAAGTTCGATTTGGGTCTCGACTAGGGATGGGAATAAAAGAAAGTTGCAATTACGATAATATCAAAATATTTATTCACGAATGAGTTCGGTCAAAATGTTTTTCATTAAAACAGGACAAGCAGAAAGATTTCATACACTGGACACAAAAAGTAACAATTTTTTTAGTTTTTTTCGCAGCCTCGCTACTATTCAACGTAAGCCTTAATTTGTCATAGCAACCTACGCAGCGCTTTCGTTGACCACCTTTTTGAAGCATGTGATCAGCACATCTGCCAGGAGGAAATCCTGAAATAAACACTTATATATTTTAGGACACCTAATACGATATACTTAACATGTAAGTTTTCTTACTGAGAGATGAATTAATATTTAAATTAGGGTCAAAATACAATTTTAATTAAAATTATAATTATACAATTTAGCAATTGTAGTGATAATAATAAGACAATAAATAAAATGATAATTTATAAATCAAGATTAAAATGGTAACTTGTAAAACAACAATTGGTTGCAAAATTAGGATAATGATAAATTACAAAAATAGCCATAAAAAAATTAATAACTGTGTTAAATACATTTACAACTTAACCTTTCAATTGTGGAAATTACAGACACAATAGAAAGACAATAGGTGCGCGAACACCGGCGTTCGCTTGGGGTTTAATGAATTAATAACATTTTATTATATCGAGAAATAAATTAAAATAGTATTATAAAAAAATATATATATTTCGGTATATAGTAACTAAATACCGATAAACTGTTGTTGAAACTTCAACGGTCCGGACTAAGAGTTTCGCCTCATCATTTATACCACGTACATCGTAGGACTGGACCAATTAGCTTGCTGCGGTCTTCCCGTTCGATTATAATTTAAATGTCTTCAAGGCTAGAGTTAATAGGCTCTTAATAAACCAGTGCACCTCACCATCAACGATTACATCACTGCTTACCATCAGGTGGGATCGCAGTCAATGAGAGATGTGGCGACGAGGGAGACGTTTTCCCAGCAGTGGACGCCTTTGATGATGATAGTTACCAATAAATATAAATTTGATCATTTTTGGATACGAAATACATAAAAAAAAACGAAAAATATCAAGCAAGCAAGAATGTAATCAAATCTCAGTCGTACCTTTGGCCAAAATAAATACAATGATATAATAGATTTAGACACGATTTACGACTACATATAACATTAATAAGAAGATATAATAACATATAATAGTGTCTATATGCTAAAATAATAAACAACTAACTTCTATAATAGCATAGACGAGAAACATTATGTCATAAGCAATCTACTTTTTTTTTTAATGTATAATATTTTTTAACAATAAAACTTGTAAATACTATCTTGATTTCAAATTAACGATGTTACTAACTTGCTTTTAAGATAGTAGAAAAAATAATTTAATTATTTCAATCCAGAACTAGTTACTTTTTTTATTATTTTAGGCGGGAAACCGTCAAATAACTTTTCCCGCTCTGTATGGAGCGAGAGGCAGTATCAAAGACTTGCCGGGATTGAACATCTCCTTAAGCCCTACCACGAACTCTTAATGCGATCCATTTGACGACCTCAACTGAACTGTTAAAAAGATGAAGTTACACAATATTATTTTTAGTATAGTTTGAAAACTGAGTATAATTTGTTCAGAATCAGTAACTGAATCGATTCCAATAGTTTTTAGGGACCGTTCAGACACAGCGATAACCGCGCGATTGAGAAATCGTGCGGGTTGAACCGCAAAAAATGTCAGCTGTTCAAACATCGGCGGTTAGTTAGCGATTTGCGATCAGTTCAAGACGGAAGTCGAAGAGGAACTAGCGTGTCTGGAGCAACAGAAAATAAAGAAAAGAAGGAAAAGGCAGTATTGGGTGCATCCAATATTATGGGATCGACTGACACATGGCCAATATTCATAACGTTATAAGTATGCCAATTTAGGACTGCTTGAGAGAATTTTTTTTGACTATTTGAGAATGTCAATAAAATCGTTTGATGAACTAATTGAACTGATCAGGGAAGATATTTGGAGCTCTGAAACATACAAGGTGCAGTTTTAAAACTGCACAATATTTCAGGAGGTTGTAATAAAACTCATAAATAATCATATAAAAAAACGATACCTGGTCAATAATCAGTAATACTTGTTATTTAATTTTTTAATTACAATAAACTAAATCGATTGATCGATGGCCGCGGGGGCGTGGCTAGGGTGTGGCGTGCGGGATGATGATTGGATGATACATTATTTATGAAACTATCGTTGCGAGTTAGTTTGTGTGAAAACGCCCTTTATTGTTCCGTGTTTGTGTGTGTGAAAAAAAGCGCGGTTATAAAAAAAAAAAAAATTACATACTTATTTTATTATTGATTCGGGTCGAGAATCACTAACATAATTACCTCCTGAAATATTTTGCAGCTTCAAAACGACACCTTGTATATGAGGGCAAGCGTGTCACCAAAAAAAACCGCGTGGTGCCCGCATTGCTACTGAACGCCGAGGAATAGGTCCATAGTAACAGAAACGCGCGGTCGCCGCAAGATTCTATTTTCTGGCGGTTGAGTGGCGGTGACCGCACGGTTGGCCTAACCGCGCGGTTACGTCTGAATGATTTCATAAATACCTACGTAAATAAGATCCGCGCGGTTCCCGCGCGATTCTTAAACCGCGTGGTTCCTGCCGTGTCTGAACTAGCGCTTAAACCATGTTATATTTTCTACAAAATATTTTAAAAAAAAGGTCACAAGTTGGACACCACCGACACTAAGTACAAAAGTCACGGCAGGTCATACCGGCCGGTTAGTGCGGTAGCAAAACCAGCCCTCAGTGACCTGAATGGCCCGGTGACCATGTATTTATGCGGACCACCAGGTAACATAACAAGCTTATAACTTTGTGATTTTTCATGATACAATTATGAAATTTTGTACATAGATTCTTTACATAAAAATACTTGATACATGTGGCGGGTTCCGCATATACTAAAATTAATATTGTATTCTCCATATTTCTCTCTCGCTCACACGACTGACGTCTTAACAAGTCATGATAAGGTCCTTGGTATCTATAGAAGCTGTGTACATGGCAATTTCGTTGCCTATAATACATAAGTATCTTAACACTTAAATTTTTGTGAATGCATTCGAGACTTCCGAAGATACTTCGGAGGATGTGTATGGTTCTCATTAACATTTATAACGTGGTCTTCGAATGTATGTACAGTAGCCTTGCATCCATTTTGACTAGAACAACGCCAGCGAATCTTGGGTCCCACTGAAGTTGCGTAGTACGTGTAGTGGTTGAATTTCAGCATGCGCTTGCCCTTCATTGATAGCACGAATACGGGTCCTATGTCATCATCTGCTACTAAAAAAAAATTATGAGTTATGACAGTGAAAAAAGTACCACCAACATATGTATAATTTACTTTAGTTTAAGTAAAATTGACATACTCTAGAGATACGTTTTTACGTTGCCGAAATTGGTTGCATAAACAACGTGTGACGTTAAATGCGCCAAACCTCAGACACCCCCAATGATTTTTAATTCAATTGACCTAATTCAGCGAGAAAAAAAACATTTAAAATTTTTTTTAAGGTTTTATGTGCAATTTTAGTTTGTTTAAAACACATATCTGCATTGAAATAAGAACTTTTATTATCCCGTGTATGAAGCTTGGGCGGAGCATCGCCGTGCCCTCGTGGGGGCGATCGGCGGCGGAGACCTCTCGCGCCGGGCCTTGGTCGAGGCCATGGTCCGGAGCGAGGAGGAGTGGCAGGCGGTCGCCGACTTCTGCGAAGCAGTAATGCTCGCTAAGGAGGAGGCCGACCGCATCAGGCAACGGCGCTCTCGCCGCCGCCGGGATTCCGATCCCGATTTCCAGCCACCGTAGGCGCGGGCTTGCAGACAGTGAGCAATGGGTAGCTCGCTGTCCGGCCGTCCGGTAACTGTCCGGACCAAGCCCAAGTCGTCGACGGCGCGCGCTGTTCCCGCGCGCCTCAAGGAGTTGTCAGCAACAGTAGGGGCCCAGCCGGGTCGAAGCCTACTGGGGCCAGGGTTATCCGAAAGGGCGCTCGAGCCCCGGTATGAAGGCTTGAAGGAACGGGATGGGTTTTTTAGTCAGTAAGTGTCTGACACTATCTCCCGCTCCGCGCAAGAGCGGGGGTTGTCATAAGATGATTTTTCCCACCGAAAAAAAAAAAAAAATCCCGTGTATGAAAAAATTTGATTGGACTACAACCATTTGTGTTTGTTTACCTATTTCGGCGGGATTGCGCACGTGATGACTTGACCTAAACAGACAGGGAGACATTTTTAATGAAGATTTTTTTTGAAAAATGTAACCTATTGTTACGCCATTAAACGTGAACCCGCCATATCTCCGAGAAAATAATTAAAACGCATTGCTGTTCGAAAGGTCTAGAATGGTCGTGCGTAGCCTGGCTTAGAAAAATCTCGAAACATCCACATAGTACCTACAACTAGTGGGTAGGCATTTATCTAGGATAAGGGAAATGATACTCTCCGACGTTAACAATAGAGTCGAAATTCGCATGAAAGTGACTCTTATTACCACGAGTAATAAAAATGATTTATGACTTCGAGAAGCGATTCAATTGTTCTGGAATTCTGGATCGTTCGTGGGAAGTCGGTATCTAGAATTTTCTTGGCTCCGCATATAAATACGAGCCCCCGGCCGGAAGCGAGTCAGTTGTGATTTCGACTGCGATCAAGAGCGAACTACCCTAGTACTCGAAGTGATTTTACTCAACGACCTAAGCGATAGTGTAACGGTACTCTAGTGTTAATTGCGATTCGGATTATTGTTGACTGGACTATTTTGTTATTGTTAGTGGTGAATAAAGTTGTCTCTTAGTAAATCGGCATTTGATTATCCACGTACGTAACACTCTATTAAAAAGTGGTTTAATTGATTCTGCTCGTTATTCTGATCAAAGTATTTTCAGGTTTTGTGCATTTAACGTTACACGTTGTATAGGTACAAGCTGACCCGGCAAAAGTTATTCTACCATAAAAATTATAAAGGAAAATGGAAAATAGGTAAACAAGTTTTCGATGAAAATAATTTTGTCATAATAAACTTTTATAGCGCGGTATATACCTATATAATTAGTACTCAAGACCATTCTAAAAAGCTCAAACACGTTGGGGTTGTCTGAGTTCCTATGGCCGCCTTCCGGATCCATCATCTCCATGTCATGATAATTTTGCATTGTCATCTAATTTACACATGCGTGCAAAATTTCAGCTCAATCGGTAACTGGGGAGTGGATCAAACTTAATTTGCGAGATTTGATTACAGACAAACATCGGGACAGGTAAAACTAAATAAAAGCTTCTAAAAATAGCCTACGTCCTATTTTTAGTCCTGCAATACAAAAAAAAATATATATAAAAATCAGTCAAGCTGTTTTCGAGAAGTTCGATACACATATTGCCAAATGGCTTATGTACGTGACCTTTATTATCCACTTATTTTTATATGTTTTTATAGTGTAAAGAAAGGATTTACGTGGGCATACAGATTGGGTTTTGCTTTTAAGAAAACCATGATATCATATTTAACAACGAATTTTATTTAAACTTCATATTGGAAGTTTCTGTAAATGCACGTTATGAAATTTTATGAACAAAGGAATGTTTAAACTCTAGTTATACTAGAAACATCAAAGAAAAGTGAGCAATTATAACATAAAAAACTGAGAGAGTTCCTCCAACTTAACTAAATATAGAGATATTGATACATGATTAGGCAGTACTAGCAGTAATCCATAGTGGTTTTACCACAATAATATAACAAATCAAGTCTTTCAAAGCATGCTAAAGATTTAAGGAAGAACTACATTGAGCACGTGTTGGCCACGTACACCAATCTGGGTGCGAAGGTCTCCATACATTTTATATGGCAACTAGACTTGTAAAGCTACATTAGATCCACGCCACGCGATGCGACTCTACTTACAAATCAGTTGTGGCTCACGTGTGCGTCGGTCTAGTTCCCGCTTTAATAATTTTATTTGGGCTTGGCAAAACTTCGAATATTTGCAATCCCTAGTTCCGTGTAGATCCGGAACTGGCCTGCGCTGGCAAAACTGTGGTGAAGCTTGTAAGTTTGGTAGGCCCATAATACTAGTACGTATGTATGTGTGTTCTTTCTTTTCTTTTCTTAATCTGGATGTTTATGCTCCCCGCTCTGCGCATACACTTTGTTCCCTAAAGTATAAACTAGTGCTTTGCAGTTACTTTGCGTGGAACATTTCCACAAGATCTTGTAGGAGTGCTTCAGTGTCGTGTAGTACGTATGCCCTTTGAATTTCATCACTTTTTTGCCTCTCATTGCTATTATGTATTCTGGTGCTGTAACAAATTACCATTACACTTATATTATATGGGATAAAGATGTACGTGTGTGTGTGTTTATTTGTCACTTCAAATTACTTCATTTATATTTATACAACATTATTTTTAATTTTGCGCGAAACCGTATGTTCAGAATCAGTAACTGAACGGATTCCAATAGTTTTTACACCATGTTATATTTCTTTCCAAAAATATTTACCACCAACACTAAGTACAACACAGGTCACAACAGATCATAGCGGGCATTAGGCACCAGCAAACAGCTGTGTGCAAGTGCAAAACAACCCCTCAGTCCCCTGGATGGCCCGGTGACTATGTATTTTATGTAACAAGCTTGTAACTTTGTGATTTTTCATGATCCAGTTATGAAATTTCGTACATAGATTCTTTACCTAAAATACTAGACACGTGTTTTGGGGTTTCGCATATACTAAAACTAATGTTGTCACTCACCCGCCAGACACGTGCGGCTAAGCGGCCACATAAAAAGCGCTAGAAGCAGCCACAAAAGAAAAGCTAGAAGCGGCCGCAAAAAACAGCTAAAGCGCGCGCGACACCTTGTGTCCGGAGAAGCTTGAAGCCGCTTCAAGCGTTTATTTGTGGCGGCAACGCTGCACACGAGCCACAAAAAAAGCCGCCTCAAAAAGAAGCTTGAAGCGAAGTTTTTTTGTGGCCCGTGTGCGGGGACAGTAACTTTCAGTCAATCGCCAGTGCGCTTCCGTCTCTAAAATGTTTTTCTAATCACTTCCGACCTTGTCGATAAAAACACCTGTCGATCGCGAACAATAAGTGATATATCGAAATAAAAAATACAATTGTAAGGCTGAATAACAAGGGAAACTACTTATCTAAACTTCAAGACAGATGATTTTAATACAAAACTAAAAAAAAAAGTTTAAACTCTAAAAATAGTGACGAAAACTGATATTTCTGCATAAAAATGTTTATTTGATGAAATTCTCGTAATTATTTTTCCATTTTTTATATATCAATATAAACTAGATTAAGTTCCCTTTCCAACAATACCAAAATGTTTTAATTTATTAGATATGATCATAGATAAAATCTTAAAAGAAGTTAGCTACACCCCGCTGATTTCGATGCGGCCTCGCGCCCGCGTTTCTTGTTGATTTCGAGTCAAGATGGCCGCCGGATAAGGCTTCGTTCAAACGGAGTTTGAAAATTAAACAACATATTTTTGGAGTTATATTTTAATGGCTACTTACATCGTTTTCTTTATACCTATTAATTTATAATTAGATTTTTTATTTTTATTTTCAAATCGTGAACGAAAAAAGTTTAAACAGAATCCAGTTCTTCAATTTTGCTCATCTCTGAAACGCACTATACGAGTGTATAAAAGGATGTCAGCTGATAAATAGCGCGCGGACAAACATGTGAACACTATTGGCCGAGCGCGCGCGAGCGCTTTTGATTTGTGAGAGAAAAACCGACACCGCTCCGAAGTGAGGCAAGTGATCGCAAGCGGCTGCGAATTGTGACAAGCTACGCCAAAGGAGGTCTATACACGTTGACGCCTGTCTTTACTCAACCAACTAGGCGAGTGACACCGAGCGATAGCAAGACAAGGCAAATATACTGTCTAGATGTTGGTATGCACAAATGCTCGGCCAACACGCTTTCCAAGCTTAAAATTCTTTGCTCGAAAGCCTTGTAGTTGGTCACAAATGCAGGCTCAGTCAATGCGTTGCGTGTTGTCTGGGGAGGGTTATGTTCTGTCTCGTCGTCAAAGGACAAGTCATCGTCATTTGAAGAGTCTTCATTGATATAAACTCCCCTCTTTCTGGGAGTCTGTGGCCATGTTTCTAAACCCAAAAATGTCGACAATCAAATCGGGTCGCTGTCCAAGGAACTTGATGAGTTAGGAACAGTATTGGCAATTGGCGTACACATCCTGATGGCACCATCATCCAAAGGGGACTGAAGGAACACAGGTGGGTTTTAGTCAATAAAAGACTCTCGTCCTCTATAATTTTCTTCTTTAAGGGCCAAGCGCCCGAAAAGTGCCATAAAACAGTGATTTTCTGAGGACTACTCCTCCGTAACGGCTAGGTCAATTGGTTTGAAAAAAATATATGTTTATTATAGATTCATGAACAATAATATCAACATTTTTGTCAAAAAAAAATATTTAGCAATTTCGCAACTTTTCGCAACTTTTCCCTACTCCTTCGAAACGGCTTGGACCTTTAGAAACATTTTTACACATAAAAATTGGTGGTTAAATATCCTTCAAAGTGAACATTGCATATGTAAATCAATCAATATCTCGCAGAGAAAGTGGATTTAAAGCGCTTTCCGGGCGCTGCTGGCCGCAAATAAATGCACAGATTTGCGTACTGCCGCCTAGGCGAGTGCGAGAGTTGCGTTCACATAATTTCGTTCAGATGGTTCAAGGGACTATACGCCTTAAGGTTTTTTAAAACCAAACATTTTTATTGATTTTACAATTTTCTTTAATGAGACGTTGACTCCAGGTTTAAAAATTGTATTTTTGGTACACAATTTATTTTTATATGATAATACATTAAAAAAATATATATATCTATAAACTTAATTATAAACTTAATAAAGAAAACAGTTCAGCGTTACACAAAAAAGTGAGGTCGCAGTACCTACTAAAAGTAAACATTGGGTGCACAAACTAATAAACAGGGTGTATTTTAAATCATGCACTTTCTAATGAGAAAACAAAATTACTGTATTCTGTAGGAAAAACTTAATATTTTTCTAAAAAATATAAGAAAGAGGCACCAAATAGATTTATTGCCATATAGCCATGGCCAACGTTAGGGTCGTGGGGCTCTTTGAACAGGCACCGCGGTCCCAACTTCCACGATGAGTGGGAGGGCAAGGAGGAGTGGCAGGCGGTCGCCTCCTGCGAAGCAGTAATGCTAACAAAGGAGGAGGCCGACCGCATCAGGCAGCGGAGCTCACGCTCCAGCCGCCGCCGAGATTCCCATCCTGATTTTCGGCCACTGTAGGCGCGGGCTTGCGGACAGCGAGCAATGGGTAGCTCGCTGTCCGATTGTTCGGTTACCGTCCGGACCGAGCCCAAGTCGTCGACGGCGCGTACTGTTTCCGTGCGCTCCAAGGAGTTGTCAGCAACCGTAGGGGCCAGTAGGGTCGAAGCCTGCTGGGGCCAAGGGTCTGCTTCTGAAAGGAAGGCTTGGCCCCAGTATGAAAAGCAACGAAAGAACGGGGTGGGTTTTTTAGTCAGTAAAATAAATAAAAGTCTGAGACTATCTCCTGCACCGCCCAAGGGCGGTTTTAAAACACCGAAAAAAAAACCTGCAAAAAAAATTTTTTTTAATTAGAGACCACTAATAAAATAAATACAGTTTTTTTTGCTAACTGTAACTTCAATGCTTTTTTCCTAGTGGTCCCAAAAAACTATTTTTTTTTTTTTGAGTATATTAGTGTATGTTGGGACCGCGGTCCCGGTCCAAAAAGCACCAATACTCCAAAATCAGGACCACAGTTTACATCAGCCAGATTTGGGTAAACAGACACTAGAAGTCACAGCAATACATGTCTTAGAATTCGGTGCATGGTTGTGATCGTCATTTATTATTACAATTTCCTCATCAACAGTAACGATATTAGCTCGACATCCACGAGCTACATGGGTAGAACACCTCCACTGCTGTTTCGAAGATTTTGAAGGCCTTCCATAGTACGTGTATCCTTTAAAACTGATCAGACGATTCCCTTTCTGTGATTTTGTGTAGACCGCTGGAATAAGAAATTCAGGATTATTATTGGTTGAATATAAGTTACTAAGGCCCTGAAACAGTGTATTCTGGTGCTGTAACAAAAACCATTACACTTATATTACATGTGATAAAGATGTACGTGTGTGTGTGTTTATTTGTCACTTCAAATTATTTCATTTATATTTATACAACATTATTTTTAATTTTGCGCGAAACCGTATGTTCAGAATCAGTAACTGAACGGATTCCAATAGTTTTTACACCATGTTATATTTCTTTCCAAAAATATTTACCACCGACACTAAGTACAACACAGGTCACAACAGATCATAGCGGGCATTAGGAACCAGCAAACAGCTGAGTGCAAGTGCAAAACAACCCCTCAGTCCCCTGGATGGCCCGGTAACTATGTATTTTATGTAACAAGCTTATAACTTTGTGATTTTTCATGATCCAGTTATGAAATTTCGTACATAGATTCTTTACCTAAAATACTAGACACGTGTTTTGGGGTTTCGCATATACTAAAACTAATGTTGTCACTCACCCGCCAGACACGTGCGGATAACGGCCACAAAAAAACGCTAGAAGCATCCACAAAAAAAAACTAGAAGCGGCCGCAAAAAACAGCTGAAGCGCGCGCGACTCCTTGTGTCCGGAGAAGCTTGAAGCCGCTTCAAGCGTTTATTTGTGGCAGCAACGCTGCACACGAGCCACAAAAAAAAAAGCCGCCTCAAAAAGAAGCTTGAAGCGAAGTTTTTTTGCGGCCCGTGTGCTGGACAGTAACTTTCAGTCAATCGCCAGCGCGCTTCCGTCTCTAAAATGTTTTTCTAATCGCTTCCGACCTTGTCGATAAAAACACCTGTCGATCGTGAACAATATGTAATATATCGAAATAAAAAATACAATTGTAAAGCTGAATAACTAGGGAAACTACTTATCTAAACTTCAAGACAGATGGTTTTAATACAAAACTAAAAAAAAAGTCTAAACTCTAAAAATAGTGACGAAAACTGATATTTCTGCATAAAAATGTTTATTTGATGAAATTCTCGTAATTATTTTTCCATTTTTTAAATGTCAATATAAACTAGATTAAGTTTCCTTTCCAACAATACCAAAATGTTTTAATTTACTAGATATGATTATAGATAAAATCTTAAAAGAAGTTAGCTACACCCCGCTGATTTCGGTGCGGCCTCGCGCGCGCGTTTCTTGTTGATTTCGAGTCAAGATGGCCGCCGGATAAGGCTTCGTTCAATTTCAAACGGAATTTGAAAATTTAACAACATATTTTTGGAGTTATATTTTAATGGCTGCTTAAATTGTTTTCCATATATTAATTTATAATTAGATTTTTTTTTTTATTTACGAATCTTGAACGAAAAAAGTTTAAACAGAATCCAGTTCTTCAATTTTGCTCATACGATAGACGTCACCTGCTATAAAGCGCGCGGAAAAACATGTGAACACTATTGGCCGAGCGCGCGCGAGCGCCTTTGATTTGTGCAGAAAAACCGACACCGCTCCGAAGTGAGGCAAGTGATCGCGAGCGGCTGCGAGTTGTAACAAGCTACGCTAAATGAGGTCTATACACGTTGGCGCCTGTCTTTACTCAACCGACTAGGCGAGCGACACCGAGCGATAGCAAGACAAAGGCAAATATACTGGCAAAAGCTCGGCCAACACGTTTTCCAGGCTTAAAATTCTTTGTTTGAAAGCCTTGTAGTTGGTCACAAATGCAGGCTCAGTCGATGCGTTGCGTGTTGCCTGGGGAGGGTTATGTTCTGTCTCGTAATCAAAGGACAAGTCATCGTCAATTGAAGAGTCTTCATGGATATAAACTCCCCTCTTTCTGGGAGTCTGTGACACTGTTTCTAAACTTGAAAATGTCGACAATCGACCTGGGTCGCTGTCCAAGGAACTTAATGAGTTAGAAACAGTATCGGCAATTGGCGTACTCATCTTGACGGCACCATCATCCATTTGGTCTCCAACACTATCATAAACTGATACAGAAAACATATAGGATGCGATTCTAACGATTAAAATAACCGCTTCATGTTGAAATATGTTTAACAAAGGATTGTAAAGTTCATCACCATATAAAAAAGATCATTCCAATTATTGTTTTCGCTTGAATAACAGGACTAAAAGACAATGCATCTATAGATCTATATATCAATATAGTCCTCTGCAAGATTGCTCAAAAGAGTGAACGAGACCCTGGAACGTAAAGGGCGACTGAAGGAACACAGGTGGGTTTTAGTGAATAAAAGACTGACACGTCCTCTCTATTTTTCTTCTTTAACCCCTGAGACCCCAAGCATTTAAATAGGTATAAATACGGGAAAAATGGAAAGGTTGCTTATTTTCGAAAAGACTACTTTATGAAGAATTTCTTATTTACATTCTTAGATACATAAATAAAATAAAAAAAATAAAAAAAAGCCTTTTATTTCTTGCACACAATAAATTTACACTTATAATAATTTTTTTTTTTTTTTGCAAGAACCCCTCTCACTAGAAGGTGAAGGCCTCCTCCAGGGACTCTCTTAGATACATAACCAATAAATAAAACGCTGAAAATTTTAATAATCTACGCGGACTTTTAATAATATCAGTGTTCAACCGAATGGCACGAAATCACGCGCGAACGCCGTTTCGCCGTTCGCTTGGGGTTTGAGGGAACTAAAATTTTTTATTGATTTTACAATTTTTCTTTATTGAGATGTTGACTCCAGGTTTAAAAATTGTATTTTTGGTACACAACTTATTTTTATATGATAATACATTAAAAAAAAATTATATCTATAAACTTATTAAAGAAAACAGTTCAGCGTTACACAAAAAAGTGAGGTCGCAGTACCTACTAAAAGTAAACATTGGACACAAACTAATAAACAGGGTGTATTTTAAATCATGCACTTTCTAATGAGAAAACAAAGTTACTGTATTCTGTAGGAAAAACTTAATATTTTTCTAAAAAATATAAGAAAGAGGCACCAAATAGATTTATTGCCATATAGCCATGGCCAACGTTAGGGTCGTGGGGCTCTTTGAACAGGCACCGAGGTCCCAACTTCCACGAGGAGTGGGAGGGCAAGGAGGAGTGGCAGGCGGTCGCCTCCTGCGAAGCAGTAATGCTAGCAAAGGAGGAGGCCGACCGCATCAGGCAGCGGCGCTCACGCTCCAGCCGCCGCCGGGATTCCGATCCTGATTTTCGGCCACCGTAGGCGCGGGCTTGCGGACAGCAAGCAATGGGTAACTCGCTGTCCGATCGTCCGGTAACCGTCCGGACCGAGCCCAAGTCGTCGACGGCGCGAACTGTTCTCCCGCGCTTCAAAGAGTTGTCAGCAACCGTAGGGGCCTAGTAGGGTCGAAGCCTGCTGGGGCCAAGGATCTGCTTCTGAAAGGAAGGCTTGGCCCCGGTATGAATAGCAACGAAGTAACGGGGAGGGTTTTTTAGTCAGTAAAATAAATAAAAGTCTGACACTATCTCCGGGGATGTCATCTGGATGATTTTAAGCCACCGAAAAAAGAACCTGCAAATTATTTTTTTTTTTTAATTTGAGACCACAAATAAATTAATACAGTTTTTTTTTCCTAGTGGTCCCAAAAAACTATTCAATTTTTTTTTTGAGTAGGTATATTAGTGTATGTTGGGACCGCGGTCCCGGTCCAAAAAGCGCCAAGACTCCAAAATCAGGACCACAGTTTACATCAGCCAGATTTGGGTAAACAGACACTAGAAGTCACAGCAATACATGTCTTAGAATTGGGCGCATGGTTGTGATCGTCATTTACTATTACAATTTCTTCATCAACTGTAACGATATTAGCTCGACATCCACGAGCTACATGGGTAGAACACCTCCACTGCTGCTTCGAAGATTTAGAAGGCCTTCCGTAGTACGTGTATCCTTTAAAACTGATCAGACGATTCCCTTTCTGTGATTTTGTGTAGACCGCTGGAATAAGAAATTCAGGATTATTATTGGTTGAATTTAAGTTACTAAGGCCCTGAAACAGCGTGTCGGGGTCGCGGTAGACCGCGAAGGAGTTGGCGCGACGGACTATATAGATTCCACCAGAACTGGCAAGAAGAAGCCCGGGCGTGCGAAAGATGGAAGGAGTAGAGGGAGGCTTTTGCCCAGGAGTGGACCAGAACAGGCTAACAAAAAGAAAGTCCCAGTTTTTTAAGAGAAATACTTAATCGTACAGTACGCCTGATGGATCTTAGCAAGCCTGAATATAGGCTCTGCGCATCTCACATCATTTGGCATGAATAACGTGAGATAGAGAGAGATGCGCAGAGCCTATGTTTAGGCTCGAGATCCGTCGGGCGTACTGTGAAATCAATATGGCAAGTTGTAAAACCACGTCGTGGAGAGGATCCGGCAGTTGGGACTCGAAGTAGCTCTACACAAGTCCGAGGCCAGATGTTTCCATCGTCGCGTCGTTGGAACGCGCCACAACCGATTTTCTAAATACCGGTAAGAGGGTTTCATATTGGCGTCGGGGACAATGAAGTACTTAGGACTTCACCTCGTCAGCTGGTCGAATTTTGAGGAGCATTTCCGATGTCTGGCTCCCAAACTGGAGCCAGAGGCTCTACGTGGGGATCCTTGGCCCTTTATTGGACGAGCCGTCACTGCGGTAGCGAATGGCCGCTAGGCTAAACTCGTCCTAAAAGGTCATAGCCATCCGAATAGTTTGTACGTAACGCAGACTGCTACCTACAGGTCATTGGAATCGCTCAGCTGACGTTTTCTTAAAGAAATTAATTTCGTACATGCGTAAATTAATACGAGTTTTGAAAAAAAGGTACCAACTTTATTTTTTAATTTTATCTTTACAAATCGATAGTGTTTCATGTACCGGATCGACCCTCCACGGGATTAAAACGATCAAAATTTAACGTTGTATATTGCAAAAAAATAGTCGGTACATTTTGATACAAGTGCAGAAAGTTTGTCATCGTGACCGAGGCGGAATTCGCACGAGCCGTAGGCGAGTGTGTTATAGAGCCGAGGGCTAAAGTGACTTTGCACGTGTATCAAACGACGTTTTTCAATACATCATCATTATCATCATCATATCACCCGAAAGACGTCCACTGTTGGACATAGGCCGGGGAGACCAAACGTCGCCACAACGACCGGTCCTGTGCGACACGCATCCATCGGATTCCTGCGACCCTGGCCAGGTCATCCTTGTTGGATTAGGTCATTTTAGTTTTAATGTAAATGGTAGCAGAATCGCAAGTATTTTTTACATTTAACATAATATCTGGCGGCGGCGGCGGCGTCTAAAGAATTCTCTTCAAATCTTAGATTCAACATTTTTTTCACAAATAACACATAAAAAAAAAATATATTTTACAGACTTTTTTCCCGCGCTTTATCTTTGCAGGTAGAAGGAGAGGCAAACGTATCAAACCGTTATACATCCTACTTATTATTAAAAAAAAGAAATTCAATTTTTTTTTTAATTTACGAAATTCTGTTCATAAGCACAATTAAAATTTTCAAAACCTTAAAAATCTGTACCTCTTTGCTTTAAAAAAAAAAAAAATCACAGTTGACCGTGACGAAAAAGGAATGAATAAAGCTCTTGTTATAACAAGTTAAAAAAAAACACGAGGGTGATAAACATAGCATGTTGAACCTAATCGTGGTGCGATAAGAGCCTGTTTTCAAGTAAGTGTATTGAAAAAGTAGGTATAATACAGTAAAATGGGGTGAATAGAGACTTACGGGTGAATAGAGACAAATTTGAATATTTTTTGCAGCATTTAACTATATCAATTTATTAATGAATTGTTATTCTAAAAAATCGATGCTTTGTTAGAGGCCGATATTATGGTATCAAAGAGAAAAACCAAACCAAAGTTTTGTCTCTATTCACCCCTAAGTCTCTATTCACCCCGTTTTACGGTAGTCAATTTCTAGAAGATTGATGACGTCGACGCAAAACGTCAGGAACTCAGAACTTCACACACAACAGTCAGATTAAAATCATTGTAAATAGACACTAAAAGCAACGGAAATTCATGTTTTTTTATTATTATTGATAGGCTCACGTTTGACCACTATCTCACTATGTTTTAGGATCACAACCATGCGCCGAGCATGGTTGTGATCTTCATTTATTTTTACAACTTCATCGTCAACAGTAACGATGTTAGCTCGGCATCCTCGAGGTCCATGGGTAGAACACCTCCAAAGCTGCCTCGAAGATTTAGAAGGGCTTCCATAGTACGTGTATCCTTTAAAACTTAGCAGACGATTCCCTTTCTGCGATTTTAGGAACACCGCTGTAATAAGAAGTTCAGGATAAATATGGTTAAATAATAATAATTAAATAAGACCTAGATTTTGGAAAAAAAAATGGCAAGTTGTCAAACGCATGTTAACTGCCGTCCAGTGCTGATGGGGGCGGTTCCGACCTTCGGTGTTTGTGCGGCGTCTCTCCGCAAACTATGTTCATAATTGAAGGCTCTTGAGCCTCATAAGCAATGACAATATTCCACAACTACCACACAACGCCATCTTGTCTCAAACTAAGCAAAGCTTGTGCAATGAGTACCAGACAACTGATAAATATATTTCTAATAACATAATATATAATGTAGATAAAGTACACCCAGATACAGAACAAACGATCTTGCTCATCACACAAACATTTGTCCTACAGTCAGGGCCACTAACAACTACACCAACAGGACAGACTGAGTCTCCAATCATACTGCTCGTCCATCGTCTTCTTATCGCACTAGTGCTCGGTACTACAGCAAAATGTCGTGTGCCAGTCCTGTGACACACGTAATTGACACTAAACAACTAGCGACATCTCTGACATCTTTTGGCAACTAACTTAAACCCGGAAGCGCCGTCATATTTATATAATTATAAAAAAAATTTTAAAGCAAATCTGGTAACATAGTAACAAAAATAACTATATTCTCTAGTTCATTGGAGAAATTCGAAATAAAAAAAATAATAAGAAAAAGTCATGTACCAAATAGGTATTGATTGCAATAAAAAAGAATAATAGTACTTTTCTAGAAAAGAAAATGTCAGGAACTCGGGACTACAATTCACATCAGTCAGATATAGGTCATGGTAAAAAGACACAAACCATCTTTTTACAAAAAAAAAAATGCCTTAGTACCAGTACAAGAGCTAGGGCGCGTCTAATCAGTGTGGTTGCCTAGCAACGGGTCTTATTTGTGACAATCATTAAAATTATATTTCACTAGAATACATAATCCATGTATTTGAAAGCTTTAAATATTCAAATCTTCCAGATCCATCAAGTCAATCATATTGACATTCATTTTTAACAATTTTTTTATGGAATAACACACAAAATCAAAGCTAACCTTAAATACATATTAATATCGAAATACATATTAATATCAAAATAATACATATTAGTATCGAAGTTGGTACCATAGTTAAACTAGGGGTTTCGGCGGTCTAACTTTTATTACCATAGATAGTTCAGAAACTAGTGATAAACTTAATTTTCAATACACTTGCTCAGAAAGTGACTCTTATTGCACTGCACTTAGGTACTTAATGGCCCTTCTTACCAAACTGTGACATTTTGATTACCATTACGCACTAGTGCTATAATGTAGTTAACCTTTTGTTCAACCTCTCCCCCGCCATAATTTTATTACATTTATCGTATCAGGACGAGCGCAGGTCGTCCCCAACGAGTCGCCAGTCAACCCCTGTTTAGTCATTTCAGTGAGTGTATTGAAAGGTAAATAAAAAAAATATGGCAGCGCATATGAAAACAGATTTTTACCGCCACAAAGTATACAAGTTTTACAGTTATTTTCTTCACAAGTGTATTGAAAAACGTCGTAATTAATGATTACCGTTCTCGGCTCTCTTAAGACCCTCGCCACGGTTCGGGCCTAAATACCGCCTCGTCGGTAATCACTAACATTACACACTTATATCATAATGTACTATTCTTATACCTAAATTCCAAATTCAAAACCTACTTTTGGTCTTAAACCTAGTAATAATCTAGGAATTACACGACATTTAATTCATGTTTTAGAATTCGGCGCATGGTTGTGATTTTCATTAATTTTTACAACTTCACCATCAAAAGTCCCAGTCCAAAAAACCCCAAGACTCCAACGTCAAGACCACAGTTCACATCAGCCAGATTTGGGTCATGGTAAACAGACACTAGAAGTAACAGCAATACATGTCTTAGAATTGGGCGCATGGTTGTGATCGTCATTTATTATTACAATTTCTTCATCAACAGTAACGATATTAGCTCGACATCCACGAGCTCCATGGGTAGAGCACCTCCAAAGCTGCCTCGAAGATTTAGAAGGCCTTCCATAGTACGTGTACCCTTTAAAACTGATCAGACGATTCCCTTTCTGTGATTTTGTGTAGACCGCTGGAATAAGAAATTCAGGATTATTATTAGTTGAAATTAAGTTACTAAGACCCAGTTTTTGGAAAAAACAGTCCAGTCCTTTACGGTTCCGACCTTCAGTGTTTATGCGGCGTCTCTGCGCTGACCATGTCCCACCTTCCATCCTGCATGACGTGCCCTGTTACCTCTTCACGTAGAGATCTAATGACAGCATCAGTGGACGGCATTGCCGGGCCGAATACTAGACCAGGCAAGGAATTTAACTAGTTTTGCCATCGACACGCTAAGAAGTGCTGCTGGATTGTTCGTACAAGTTACGCCGACTACTACCTATAGGTCATTGAACTCGCACAGCTGACGTTTTCTTAAAGAAATTAATTTCGTACATGCGTAAATTAATACGAGTTTTAAAATAAGGTAATTTATTTTTTAATTTTATCTCTACAAATCGATAGTGTTTCATGTACCGGATCGACCTTCCACGGAATTATAACGATCAAAATTAACGGGGTTTAAGAATAGTAAAATCTGCAAGTGTTCCTTATAATATTTCAAGCATCAATAATAGCATACAGAGGTCTTCCTTGAGTTTGGTCGCATCAACCGAAAATTTGTATTCGTCACAACTAAACAAGGATTTGACGTTTAAGGCAAATATGAAATGACTCATGAGTCTGTAATTTAATAATTTATTTTGGTTAGCGAACAATTGATTACAGAGACATTAACAATACAATTTATTATATATGTTTTATCAAATTAGTCTTAGACACAAACATTTTAAGTGTTAACATTTTAATTGTTTATTTAAAAATACTAACATTAAATGTTAGATTACGTCTTGCAAGGCAGGAATACTATTATATTAAGTCTTAATTGATGTCAATTAAAAATTATATAGCGCTCAATCAAAATCACAAAGTTAATTATGGCATAAATTCAAATATAATAGTATTTATTAGTTTATTACTTATCAGATAGGTAATAAATGTATTTTATTATTATAAGATAAATAAAATTTAGCAATCGGACCCCTACACACAAAAAAAACATAAAAATAAAAAATAAAAACTTTACCTCTTTAATAAATTAGTGTAAATTTATTTATTGTGTACACCTGCTACAGTGTTGACTTTTTAATCCAAAGGTTGAAAAATTTGTTGCATAATTGGGTGACCAAATCGATGCAAACTAGCACAAACCAAACACATAAACCAAGGTGACCTTGGTTTGTATGTTTGGTTTGTGTTGCGTTGTTTGGATCTGTACCACGCGCCAACACGTTCGGTGGTCGTGGAAACGCGCCTCCCAACCAAGAGCGTTGAAGATCATGGATTACAAACCAAACACACAAACCAAGGTCACCTTGGTTGGGACGTTGGTTTACATCCATCTAGCCACACCTTGAATTCGCCTATGTACCACTACTGTAAATAATATTTAAATAAATAAATTATTGACATTTCGTTCCCAAATAATTGCAAACATTACTTAACGCTAAAGGGGTAACCACATGGTTGTAATTTAACGTCCCAACCAAGGTGACCTTGCTAGTTGCAATCTGTGTAGACAGCAGTTGTAATCCATGAACTCCAACGCTCTTGGTTGGGAGGCGCGTTTTTCCAACCACCAAACGTGTTGGCAGGCGTGGATTACATCCATGTAACACAAACCGAACATACAAACCAAGGTCACCTTGGTTGGGACGTTGGTTTACATCCATCTGGCCGCCCCTTAAAGAAACTCAAACTCAAAATTATAGGCACTTAAAAAAGCCAGAAGCTAGCGCACGGCATTTCGACACATACAATTACATTTTTGATTCTTTGAATTAGGTGGATGATTGTGTCCTTCTCGTATTCTTATAATTAAATCATTATCCGTTATGATGTCTGCTCGGCAACCTCGCGCCAAGTGCGTAGAACAGCGCCATTGACGCCTACTAGTTTTTGAAGGCTTTTCAAAATATGTGTAGCCTTTGAAACGTATTAGACGTTTCCCTTTCCTTGATTCTATGAATTCCGCTGTAAAAAAAGATGTTAATATATTAGTAATTATTAAACATTGTATAGATATTATATATACTCGTAAAAGGAAAGCCTTGCTAAGGCATGCTGTTTGGTAGTCAAAGCTGAAATATCTCGTGTATTTGTACCGAAATGGTGTCCAATCCACACCATATTTCTTATGAACTTATCGCACTAGCGTTCGATGTTGCGTCAGTATCGTTTACCAGTTACATGACAACTAGCGCCATCTCTGACTTCTATTGAAAAGAACTAAAATACGGAAGCACCGTCAAGTTTTGTAATAACAAATAGCCTGACAAGTACATTGTTAAATATATAGAAAATACAATTTTAGGAAACATTCCATTGAGTGATACAATGGGTGGCCTTATCGCTAAAGAGGTTGCAAATTAGCGTAACAATTGCTGTCTACACAGATTGCAACTAGCAAGATCACCTTGGTTGGGACATTAGATTACAACCATGTGGTCACCCCTTAAAGGAGTTGCAAACTAACGTACCAACCAAGGTGACCTTGGTATGTGTGTTTGGTTTGTGTTGCGGCCACATGGATGTAAACCACGCGCAAATACGTTCGGTGGTCGAGAAAACGCACTTCCTAACCAAGGGCGTTGAAGGTCATGGTTTACAACTGCTGTCTACACGGATTGAAACTACCAAGGTCACCTTGGTAGGGACGTTGGTTTGCAACCCTCTGGTCACCCCTTAAAATCAAATTCAGGACGATAAGTTTCAAGAATTGAATGTTTCTTTTCTCATTGCATTCAAACTAGGTGGGTGACAATGATCTTCAACTAATTTTATAATTTCTTCATTGAAAGTGATGATTGTAGCTCGGCACCCTTTAGATACGTGGGTGGAACATCGCCACTGTCGCTTGCAACTTTTTGAGGGTCTTTCATAGTACGTGTAGCCTCTTAGACGTATTAAACGCTTTCCTTCCCTTGATTTTATGAATTCCGCTGTAATAAAGTAGTAGTTCCGCTGTAGTGAAGTGTAACTAACGTAGTTTTAAATCTTGTTTACTAACAAAATGATTTATTATAAGTAATTATGTATGTTAGTCTATAAGGTATTTATGATATGGGTACATGTTGCCTGAAATAAATTGATTATTATTAATAATAAATCTAGGATTTTTTTTTTATGCGCTTTTTAAGCAATTTTCCAAACGCCTTGTTGACACTTCGCGTGACCCAAGGGCTGGCTTTTACCTCGGTCAGAGATTAAGCATTGCCATACAACGTGGCAATGCCGCCAGTGTTTTGGGCACATTTCCAGTCGACAGCGATACGGATAGTACAGGATACGGTTAAGAACGACCTTCACCGGTTTGTTTAATGGATGAAACCTATTTTATGATAAATTTAGTATATTAAATAATATAACGCGGGTGGGTTGCCTGAGAAATTCCTGGCCACACAATTTTTTTTTTTTTTGTATAATGCACCGGTGTGTTTAACGAATAAATTTAATACTGACCGAAAGAGTGAAGCCTTTAGAACATAAAAATGTTGGGTTGCCTATTTGTTTCCTGGCATAGCTATGGGTTGCCAGGTATAAACAGGTATGCATAAACAGGTGTGTTTTTTTTTTATACAACAAATTCTATATCAAAATAAATGCTGTTTCATTACGAATACGATGTTATAGTGTTGTCTGCAAAAAAATCTGGTATGGATAACGGTTGTGCATTTTTCTAAAAATAAAATAAATTTTCAATTTTTAAATAATAATAGTCTGGCCAGGAATTTCTTAGGCAACCCACCCGCGTTATATTATTTAATACACTAAATTTATAATAAAATACGTTTCATCCATTAAACAGACCGGTGAAGGTCGTTCTTAATTGGATCTTAGACTAGGAGGAATTTTTTGACGCCATATTTTAGGTAAGAGTTATTGTGTATACATATATAGTTCTTTCTATGTTTAAACAAATAAATTTAGTATTTTTATCATGTTTTAGATATATATAACGTGATATCGAAAGCGATCATATGAAAAACTCCAATTAACTTACGAACTGGAAAAACAGTTACAATAGGCAAATATAGAAATTTTAAATATTAAATGTTTCGTTCCTAAGATAAATGAAGTTTATGACGGCTATCAAGCCGATAGGCGATTAATAAGCAAGCTTTTAATGAAAATAATTTTTTCATAGCAAGCTTTTATAGCTTTTATAGCTCGGTATACCTACATAATTAACACTCGTCACGACAAATCATACAAGCCCAAACTCGACGGGGTGGTGTCGTTTAACTACCAAGCTCCTATAGCCACCTTCCGGTTCCATCATCAGATCAGCTCCATGTCATAATAATTTTGCATTGTCCTCTGATTTACACATGCATGCAATATTTCAGCTCAATCGGTAGACGGAAAGAGGATCAAATTTAATTTACAAGATTTCATTACAGACAAACATCGGGACAGGTGAAACTAAATAAAAGCTTGTAAAAAGTAGTGTTTTTAGAAATAAACGTGATAATTAGTACAAACAATTTTGATTACTATTCGCTCACAGTAACTAACTAGCGACTGTCAGAGTTTTTCCCCGCATGGAAGTCGAAATTTAATCCACGAGTGGGTAAATATTTCCAGAATAAAAATCCAGTATCCTAAGACAAACCCGTGCCAAATTCATCAGGACGTAAGAGGTGTTGAGACAACAAATAAATAGGCAAACAGAATCATTTTCGCATTTATATTTTTTGTAAGTAGTTTCGTTTTTTTTTGTGCTATCAAATTGAGAAGTGATACTTTAGGTAGAAATCTGCCTAATGACTAAAGTTAATGACGATGAAGTTGGCTACCAAATACCCCGTTAAATTTAGATCGTTTTAATCCCATGGAGGGTCGATCCGGTACATGAAACACTATCGATTTGGAAAGATAAAATTAAAAAATAAGTACCTTATTTTTAAAACTCTTATTAATTTACGCACGTATGGGTAGTTGACGGCGTTGGGTACTAATTACCTACAGGTCATTGAACTGATGTACTGGATCGGCCCTCCACGGGATTAAAACGATCAAAATTTAACAGAGTTTATTAATATCATTTTTACATTACCTTATTTCGGAAGCGAACCAAATTCGTGGTCCTATTGTACCAAGATTAACAAGAATAACATATTGCACTATAAACAGTAAGAGCGCCTTCACACTAGACACTAGGCTAAATGCATACGCTGCGTTAGCGCGGCGTTTGTGCTGCGCGTACGTTTATCGAACGCCTACACTGGACAAACACTAGTGTGAAGGCGCTCCATGATTTCACCAAAGGACTTTGTACAACTGATGCAAGTGTCTCCTTACTAAACCTCATTTTTAATGCGTGGGAAGAGGCACAAGACACATCAAGGCATCTTCTGCGACCTGTCTAAAGCGTTTGATTATAACTCTCACCACAAAACCTCTAGACTACTTCGCTCTAAAATATCAATTCATGATAATCGTTCGATAAACTGCATCAATGCGACTTTCTAATTCGGTAAAGTTAACATTTTCTTTCGATAAAGTCTTCATGAGTTCTTCAAAAGGATGAGTACTTTGTTCTTTCGTCTTGTGTTGGGCATCAAATGATATCTTGGCTCTATAACTGGATTTGGGCAGAGGCACTGTAAAAGAAATGTTGTGATAATTTACCGAGAAATCATCTGTTTTAAACAAGCGTAAACCTAAATAAAATATCTGTTATTTATTAATTGTGCACACCTACCAAACAGAATGTTTCCGGAAATACTACTGTGAAGTTTTATCTGGAACTTATTTATTTTTTTATTTAAATATATTATTTATACTTTATTGTACACCAAGAATCAAGATAATAAATAATACAATTTGAGCCTTAAAGTTAAAACATACTCGTACAATCGGAGGATCATCGCATTCCGCGATCATCGTAGGTTTCTGCGATGTGGTGTCGTATCGCATCGCATTGCAGTTTTGTGTGAGTGCCTTTAGTGATCTGGGTCAAGCAAATGAAAAAATACAAATTAAGAAACAAGATTTATTCTTATAATTAATTTCATGGCACATAAATTATTACGAACAATAACGAGAAATTTAACATACATAATTTCTAATTTGGCTGTATATAAAATCTTATTTTGTTAGTTTTACAGAAGAAATGGTCTTACAAAGTTAGGGCCAGTGGAAATACAAGTCGCTCTACTGAACAGTTACTCACGACAAACGGGGTTATATGCTAAGCAACAAAATTAAAAAATCAGTTCAACAGCATTATTATTTTGTTATAGAATTTTGTACTAACATATTTTGTTATTATCTATATCTACCTAATTTCAAACACAAAAAACTACAACAAATACCTTTAGTTTAATTGACATTTCAACACTAAGGCCCGGCGCCCACTATCGGTGGGCATCGGTGCGGCTCGGTAGAGCTCGAGCGCTTTACGCCGGCTTCGGGCGGCTTTGGGCGCCTTAGAGCTGCGTCGGGCGACTTCGGGCGGCTTTGGGCGCCTGAGAGCTGCCTCGGCAGTCGTAAATACGCCTAAGGACGCCGTAGCTGATTTTGGGTAGCCTAAGAATAGTTCTGGCTGCAGAAACATCGCAGAGCAGTCACTCGTAACGTTCCGTGAAAACAGTTATGTGTGTGTATTTATAATGGTGGATTGGGACTTAGTTCTCATTGTTCATCTTGCTGAAGAATAAGAGAAACTTGGAGCCTTAAGACAGGGTATTAGGACATTTTTATTAGTATTTTGGTTAAAAAAAAATGCCAATAACAGTTTTCTTTACGAATGTACATGCGCAGAAGTTCGCAGAGCCTATGTTCAGGACTGCCAAGTTATTTTGCGTCTACTTGTACGATACGATAATGAAGGCGCGTGCGGTGATCGAAATGACTGTTCTGCGACGTGTCTGATCCGAAAATGCCACCCGAGCTACCCGAAGACCGCCTCGGCATCCTTAGCCATGCTTACGGCTGCCGAGGCCGCCCGAAGTCGCCCGACGGAGCTCTAAGGCGCCCTAAGCCGCTCGAAGCCGGCGTAAAGCGCTCGAGCTGTACCGAGCCGCACCGATGCCCACCGATAGTGGGCGCCGGGCCTTATACAACAAATTCATTTAACATTATTGATTACTTTCCAGTAAGATTAATCTTTTAAGTTAAATAAACCACCTAATAAGAAATTAACATATAAATAATGACTGCGTTGTATGACTTTGAGATCGATTCATTAAAAAAACCATAAGTTTACAAAATTAAATAAACAAAATAGCCCGCGGTTTTACTCGCTCAATGAAACCAAGTATTATTTTGAAATAAAAGTGCTTAATTGACATTTAGCGACAGATTTAGCGTTCATATCAACCCCTTAATATGGCATGCCAACGTCATGATTCTTTCTTTTTTTTGTTTTTTTTTTTTATCTTTGATATGTTTCTGCACTACCCTAAGGTCGACTGGTAGAAAATGCCTAAAGCATTAAGACCGCCTTTGTACGGTTTTCACTAGTTCATAAAGTTTTCATAAATAAATAAACAAATAAATGATTCAGGGAGACGAAGTTAAATATGACGTCTCCATTAGCTTCGTCTTCCTCTTACTATCTTTTTCTCACACATTCATAGCACTATCTCTTTCTCATTACGTATTCATGATAAATAATATTCTCATAAATAAATAATATTTTTTAACTATTTACAATATTCTGTCTCTCAGCTCATAAAAATACAAAGAATTCTTCACAAAACAGAGCGTTTTCAATGTTCAAAAGAGTTACCGTGGCCAAAAATAGATAGGTACAGACGACAATCTCATGAATGTACTTCACTTTTTATGCCTACGCTACTGATGGATTTCTTAACCTATTACCGAAGAATACTAGTTTCGTCATAGAACAAGACTTTGCTCAAACTCACATTCTGCGGTCGATGCTCGTGTATTCCATTCACGGCGATCACCAGGTCATCCAAAGTGAAGACGTGAGCGTGGCATCCATTTGGCGAATGAGTAGAACATCGCCATCTTTTTTTCTTAGACTTCGAAGGCAGTAATGAGTATGTGAATCCGTTTACTTCTATCATTCGTCTACCTCTCTGGGAAAGCACGTATCTTACTGAAAAGTAAATTAAAAAAAAAAGGTTAAAACAAAGCAGGTAGTAAAAAAAAAAATTGCAACTTTCACACAACGCCATCAAGTCCCAAACTAAGCAGACCTTGTGCTATAAGTACTAGACAACTGATCATAAATATACTTATTTCAAAATACATACATAAATATTATACATTTGACAGGCCTGTTGGTCTAGTGGTTAGTGGCTCTGACTGCTATGCCGGAGGTCGTGGGTTCGATCCCCACCAAGGACAAATGTTTATGTGATGAGCATGATCATTTGTTCTGTGTCTGGGTGTAATTTATCTATAATATGTATGTATTTAGAAATATATAAGTATGTTTATCAGTTGTTAGTACTCATAACACAAGCTCTGCTTAGCTTGGGACTAGACGACGTTGCGTGATAGTTGTCAAATATTAAATATTATACATATACTCACCACTCAAACTAGACTAACAGGCCAGCCGAATTATTATAATCATACCACAAATACAAGTGATTTGTAAAACTCTAACCACCTTGCAGGACTGACACCCAACCCAAATTCAACCCAAATCCAAATTCTGCTGGAAGTCATTATTCCACGCGGACGAAGTCGCGGACAAAAGCTAGTAAATAAATAAACAACAACTTTTGTTCTATGGCTTTTACAAAACATAATACATTTACCAAAAACAAACCTTCAAGATTGTGTTGTTCTATCTAACACATTTCATTGTATTTTGCTATACCTACCTACGTCTGTATGTTGCGACACAAGCGTATCAACCCTCGCCGCCAGATCCTTTGATCATTGTTCCTTTGATCAGTGACCTACCATTACGACGTCATTGCGCAATTAGTGCTTTTAATAGCCCGATATTGTCATTCTACCACAATTCTGCTACAAGACCATTGACCGATCAATGATCGATCATTATGAATTAGCAGATTACAAGCTTTTAGCAAAATGACAATGGGATCGTGTTGGAATGACGAATTTATAAAAATAGCAGACTTAGGCCCCTGGTGTATGTATACGTTGTCACGGAGGATTTTTAAAAAGGACACTGTGGTCCTAGAACTCAAAAGAAAACTCAAAGGCACAGGTGTGGTTTTAGTCAGTAAAGGTCTGACATGTCCTCCTACTCTATCCTAGAGCGGGAGAAGTCATTGGATGATTTCCCACTTACCAAAAAAAATCCATATTTACGTTAAGGCCCATTTGCAACAGAAAAAAAACTTTTTATAAAAAAAAAACTAACCGACTGCACTAAAAAAAACATTAAAACGATCAAAATAATTTTAATTTCGGAAGTCGGTGTTTTTCGTTATTTTTTGTTCCTTATTTAACACCGACTTCCGAAATTAAAATTATTTTGATCGTTTTAATGTTTTTTTTAGTGAAGTCGGTTAGTTTTTTTTTATAAAAAGTTTTTTATTTCACACTTTTTAGTTGCAATACACTTACAGCCAGAGTACATTTTTCTCATGACAATTCCAATTAACTCAAACCCTTCTAGAATACATCATTTTATTATGAAGTTCCCGTGTCTACCTTCCACATTCTGGCGCTATCATCAGATCAGTTCGATAGTAGCTTATAGCATAAGTGCATCTTATGACAATTCTAATAAGCCCAAACACGTGTAGGATTGATTAATTACGGAGTTCCGGTGCCTATCTTCCGACTCCATCACCATCATCAAGTCACTTCGATTATACCATTTTCAACATGACTATTCAGAACTATTCATTTATTTGTATTGTCATAGTCGCATAACTATGTTCATTGTGTGTATCTGTTTGAGTATGAAATTCCGTTGGCCATTTCTGGTCTTCTTCACCAGTTTCACCTCATCAAATGTCACTTTTTGACTGTAAATGCTTAAGTCCTTGATGAAAATATCAAAATGACTATATAGTTGCCCACAATATTTGAGGAGTTCCCTCGATTTCGCTAAGATTCCATCATCAGATCCCGACTTTGTGACTATGGGACCATTTGAAAAGTATACCCTTTCTAAAAAAAAAAAGAATGTTTCAAATTGGGTGGCAAGCGACGAAGTTATGCGCGAACATACATAAAAAAAAATATACAAACATCCGAATTGAGAACCTCCTTTTTTAGAAGTCTTTTAAAAATCGTTGTGTTACTCATATTTCTTTCTAAAAATTATTTGAATCCAACCAATTATTCCAATCCCAATGGTTGTGGTGCCATAAAACTTGCATCTAAAGCTCTTCTAAAGATACCATGGAAATGGCAAATAATTAGGTGAATATTTAATTGAAATACCCGTGACTTCGTCTGCGTACATAAAATATATGTCTATGTCACTCAGGAATAAAGCAGCTTTCTACCGGTGAAAAAATTTTAACAATCGGACCAGTAATTCCAGAGATATAAACTACTACAAATAAAAAAACAAACTTTACCTCTTTATAATATTAGTATACTCGTAGATGTAATCAATGAAATTGAAATAAAGTATCAATAAACACTAAAAAGGAACTTCAATTATTTATTTATTTAATCTTTATGCAACACAAAGTACATAGGCGGACTTAAAGCCTTAGGCATTCTTTGCCAGTCAACTTAAGGTGGTGCAGAGACTACATGGTAGGCGCAGGCATAAAAAGAAAATTTATTATGAAAACACGAATAAAAAGTATACTTATAATATACAACAATACATCATATCAATCATTCATCTTCATTATATTTTAACGCACATAAAATGACTCAAAAAATAACTTATGTACGAGTATTTGGTAATTCTTATAGTAGTACTACTTTATTATATAATGTAATGATCATCACAAAAACTAATGGTAACATTTTTTTATCAATGTTTTTGTTGAAGAAGGACAAATAACGGTTATGTCAATGAAGGCTCATAACACAAAATAGATAGGTACAGAAGTCAATCATGTACATGCTTCACTTTTTATACCAACGCTAAGCGGTCGCGCTAGGGTTAGGGTCAGCGCGTTGCGCTGAACTGTACGAGTGCGACCGGGCGATTGAGCCGAGATTTCGTGTCCGTGAGCGGTGTCTATGGGTGCGTATGTAGATTGTCTTCTGTACCTGTCTATTTTGTGCCTATAATCATAATTGATGCTACAACACGATCCACTTAACCATCAAGTTTGCAGCGCGCTTTATGCGGCGTCCGGTAAACTTGATTGTATGTGGCATCTAGAAGAGTCAATTTATTTATTTAGGTTGTTTTTAATATCCTGCGGTTTTGATCACACATGCGGAATTGTTCCGCACGCGCAAATGTCCATTTAATTCAAGTATTTATTGTAATACGTGGAATACGCACGCGGGACGCGTTTTTTGCATTTTGTAATGCGTGTAAAACGTGATGACATCCGGACGATATTAAAAAGACCCTTAATATTTATGCAATGTAAAAATATAAAGGCGGACTTAAAGCCTTAGGCATTCTCTATCAGTCAACCTAGGACAGTAGAGAGACAATATAACAGGTGTACTAAAAAAATACATTATTGCTGCCCATGAATCAAAATTCACAGTAGTCAAATTACTAAATAGGCTTAAAAGTCAAAGATCTACGTGCATTATCATGTTCATGGTTTTCATTAATAGATATTATGATATCATCTAAGTTCGAATGGCAGCTTTGCAACCTAATTTATGGTGAGTGGAACAGGCCCATCTGATTTTGGTTCCCTGGGCCCGGACTCGGTAGAAGTTGTGTCCGTTCAGCCTTATCATCCTCTTGCCACGGCGTGAGGTTATGAATCTTGCTAGAAAGAGGAACATTTCATTTGTTTTTCTTAAGGCTTCGTATATGTGAAAAGGGATTTATCGTTAAAAGTATTTTTCAGATGCATATATGCATATATTTCATTAAGTATGACATTTTCACAAGCAAAAATAACTAATCAAACCTAGAGAATTAGGTTAAATGCTATGGCTTTGGCATTGGAATTCAAAGGGTGCCTGAAAAACAGATGGGTTTTATTCAGTCACTGTAACTGTAACTGTCACTAACTCTCACTGTACCCAGTGCGCAAGGAGTAATGTGAAAATTTCCCATAAAAGAACAATACATTTATGTAAATTTTTGACCATGGCCAACCCGTAAAGGTACATCACAAAAATAACGGTAACATTTTTGTTATTAATATTTTTGTTTAGGATGCACAAATAACGGTTATATCAATTAAAAACACCCTTAATATTTATGCAATGCAAAAGTACAAAGGCAGACCTAATGCCTTAAGCATTCTCTATCTGTCAACCTAGGGTAGTGGAGAGACAATATAGCAGGTGTATTAAAAGATACTCGTACATTATTTCCGCCCATCAACCAAAATTCACAGTTGTTTAAAAATTCTATAATTATTTTGCTTTGAGCTGCCAAATCACTAAATAGGCTTAAAAGTCAAAGATCTACGTGCATTATCATGTTCATGGTTTTCATTAATAGATACGATGATGTCGTCTATAGTTCGAATGGCAGCTTTGCAACCGAACCGATGGTGAGTGGAACAGGCCCATCTGATTTTGGTTCCCTGGGCCCGGACTTGGTAGAAATTGTGTCCATTCAGCCTTATCATCCTCTTGCCACGGCGTGAGGTGATGAATCTTGCTAGAAAGAGGAATATATTCATTTTTTTTTCTTAAGGCTTCGTATATTTGAAAGAGGATTTATTGTTAAAAGTATTTTTCAGGTTTTAGGTGCATAGATGCAATTGCATACATTTCATTAAGTATGACATTTTCACAAACAAAAATATTTAAGCACACCTAGAGAACTAGGTTAAATGCTGTGGTATTGGAATGTTAAGGGTGAGTTGCACCATTTAACTAAACGATAACAAAGCCGTTAACAGTTGTCAAATCGTCGAATTGACCAATAGGCGGTCGTTTCACGGCTGATTAAGGTTTGGTTATCGTTATAGTTAAAATAGTGCAACTCACCCTAAGAGTGCCTGAAGAAACAGATGGGTTTAAGTTAGTTAACCACTGAAACTCCCTCTCGCTCGATCCAATGCGCAAGGAACACAAAAAGTAAATAAAATACGAAATAAACTGTAAAACTGAAAAATTCATTTTAATAAATCGTTGTTAATAAATATTTAATATTTTAAGTACCGACAAAGTTAACAAAAATATTATCACGCTTCTTACATTTCTTAAACATTTATTTATATAATTTAATAGAGATGATTATGGCAAACTTCGCCCAATATAAGTATTACGTATTTTAAACAATTTAACAATAACAACAGCAATAAATTAAAAAAATAAATGAAATAGCTCAAACCATATCTTTAAAAAATTAACAAAACAAAATCTAAAGTTTGCTAATGTCGCCCATGAGCATTATAACTTCATAAATAAAATTGAACTAATTAAAGGCACTTGTGCAAAACAAACATTTCTTGCTGAATGCAACTAAAATTTTTAGTTGTTATATTTTCCTTAGTATTTAATTTTTTTGATTGATATAATTTGGCAATAAACGTCTCAAAATAATAATAATTAAAATATTTGTATTTTACATAGGCCCACATGAGCACTTAGAAAGCGCCAGAATCTAGTGCACGGCTTCAATTGGTCGCTTGCTATGGAGAAGATAAGGTTAGAAACTCCACAAATAATATTTAAAAAAATATTGATTTTACAATTATTTAAAAAAATATTGATTATACTGATTTCGACCGTATGTATATTAAGTGTAATCATACGAATACATTATAAACATCTGATAATTTTTATATAGAAAATCTTGCAAAAATAAAAGAAATCAAATAAGAAAGAAAGAAAGAAGAGAATACATTTTTAACGTCTAAAAATTTTATGGTAAAAATAAATACAAAATCAAAAGTAATCTGAAGACGAATTTTTGGTCGAATTTTTTCCTACATATTTTTTTTATAATATTTACCCTTTTATTATTGACATATAAATAGAAACATATTTGGTAACATTAATAAGTTGCCGATTTTTATTATAAAAATAGATATTGCCTCTGTATTTTTAATATTAGCAATAAGTTAATGGTATGTCTCACTAGCGTCCTTGATTTTAATCAAAATATATCATTTGTAATATCAACATAGTATAATTTTTTACTTACCAACATAAAAAATTACGTCTACAGCTGGACATGAGCCCTTTCCAAGCTTTACCACAATGACCACGATACTCACGAAGTCATCGGTTTAACTTGTGGGAGGCCGTCCAACATTGCATCTTCCAGTTTGACTGTTTAAGTCAGAACCTTTCAGCCTCATCGACTGTCTGTTCTGCGAGCAATGTGTCTACTGTTTTAATTTCAAGTATTAGTTTTTATCTATCCATTGTAAGGTAGGATCATGGTTGTGTATTTCTGATAGGCTAACTATCTTATATTCTATAGTCCTTACTGATGCCCTGCAGCCTTTGGAGTGGTGGGATGAGCAGTACCATCGGATGTCTGACTTCCCTTCATAGCGATTACGACAAGAATACTTGAAGCCGTTATAATATAGCTGACGCTTGCCACGAGGAGTCCTGAACACCATTGGTCCTGTAATGAAGATGTAAGTAATTAAGAACAGAATTTTATAACCAATACTGGAATTTGAATTAAACAATATTGTTGAAGAAAAAATATCAAAAAACGATTCTCATGACGGCAATAAGTTTACAGGTGATGAGATAAATGTAGTTATAAAAAGGACTACAATCAGCAAATGCGATTGTTGTCAAACAATGCAATTGATGACCAAATAGCCGTTGCTGAAAATCTACAATGACGCGTGATGGAGGTATATGTACATCTTTTGATTGGAAAAAATAAATAAGATGATAATATAGGTGGGTTACCATGACGTTCAAAGCAAGATTATTTTATTCTTATTTTATTTTGAGTAAGAGATGGCGCTAGATCATCTACATAGCTCTGTCTTTTACCCACACTGGAATAAGAATAAATCAATCTTACTTTGAACGTCACGGTAACCCACCAGATCTCTACCTATGAAATTGCCGTTTTTTAAAACGCTGCTTTGAAGTGTTTTGGATTGACTTGGAATTTTAAGTTCAAATAAAATTTATATTAAAGGTACGTTATTCTTTTTTCGAAACCAATAAATACCTAATTTATTGGATTCTTTGTGTTTCGCTGTATTTGTAACCATTTTTTCGGGAACTTAACGTTAGAAGGTATGGTTCCAATCGCTCGTTTTATATATAGAAGAACATGCAAGTATCTCCATGGTAATGGTTTAAAAATATATTTTACAATATTTCCATATCAGGATAATATGAGGTATGAGAGGACAGTGTAGAACAGTCAATATTGTGCACAAAAGCACAATAAAAAAAAATGTTTGGAGGTAAAAGGTAAGAAACTCTAAAAAATATTCATGTCAAGAATGAGTATATTACAATAAAATGACTAAGATAACATATTAAATAGCCACATTAACAATACACATACAATTAGAAAACTATTTTAAATATTTGCATATATTTACAATTTTTGGGGTACTTAATAACTTTAAATTTCGTACTGACCCAACTATTAGTTGTTTTAATCTTGCCCATCACAATCATTTCATAAACCCTCACTTTCCTTCTTTTTTATTGTTATTTCATTCCTTATATTTAAGCCACACAAATATATATATATATTTAGACGTTTCCCCACACTAGGAATTACTCCTGTATAGAGATGTGCCCAGAAACATAGAAATTTATATATAGTAAACACCCAAACCGGAACAATACAATAAATCTACAGGACAAACAAATATTTTTTTCCGTGAGGGAATCTAACCAGCAGCGGAGTTGTCAATCATTCAATCACTGTGTCGTTAAAATATAACACTACCAGTTTTAGCGCACATACATAAAATATAGCCTGGGTCGCTCAAAAATAAAGCAGCTTTCTATCGCAATCGGACCAGTACATTCAGAGATTACCTCTTACAAACAAAAAACAAACTTGGCCTCTTTATTATAGCGTAGATAGATGATGGCATGATTCTTACTGTTTTTATTTTTAAAACATCACACAAAATTACTTTTAAAAATCCCTTATCAATATTTTATTAAAACAATTTTTTTTTTAAGAAAACCTTCATCAGATCCCATTTGAGATCTACAGGTATTAATTAGTAACGAATATTTACACAATATCTTATTGAACATATTTTTAAGACATACAACATTGATACACACAGAGTAGTAAATATAATCAGAATTCTGTAACATCACACTAAACACACCAACTAGCTGCATGGACACAAAAGTGCAATTTTTTTAAAGAGATCATAATTATAATTATCATCATATAATTTTAATGAATAAGTAAATTTTCTTAATACTGTACTATTGTATGAATGAATTATACGTAATACATATTATTATTATAAAAATAAATGATAATAAATAATACGGGTAGTATATACATTTTCTTCTTTATTTCCTGATACGCTACCCGTTTCCACATCAATGTACCTTGTTTATAGTTTAGGTTCAGACTCAAAAAGAAAGATTGTCCTGACAAGGGTGGGAAGAGTGTGAAGGGAGAAAAAATGCTATTGGTTTCAGTTTTAATTTGACGTTGATAATAATAATAATTATTATTTATGCAAAGTGTTACATTTTGTAAATTCTTGTATCTCACAATAAAAAACCAACAACATTTTATCCATACTTAGAATATTTTTATAAGTTCTTACTTGTGATGTTTTAATAAATCAAATCTACGACGTTTTTTTTTTATTTTTTATAACTTTTTTCTCTGGGTATGCCAATTTTGACATTATTAGCTGGTACTAAATATATTTTAGTCACCGCATTTTTTGCAGGACTGTTGAAGGTAGAATTAATCAAAGTGGAACCCGCACTGTTAGAAGTTTCTCTGGTGCTAGCTGCAGTGAAGACCGGACTGTTGAGTGCTGAACTAGTGATTGCCGAAGAACTTGCAATAGTACCAGCGGTACCAATACAGGCAATAGCGGAATCTGTAATTATCCCCTTTTTAGCGGAACCGTTCTTTGGTTTTCTGGAAGACGTATTGGAAATTGATGAACCCGTAATGGTCCGGTTCAGTTTCCGTTTAATTGCTTCCCCAATATTTGCTTTTTTGTTGAAAGCCATATCAGTCGTAGCTAAATCTGTATTGAAACTTGCAGCGGGATACGTACGTATTGCGTTACCCATAGCGATCTTTCGTTCAGGGATTCCCGCGTCAGTAATAGCCGAACCGTTATCTGTTTTTATGGTAGTCGATCCGATACCTGTTGCACAAATTGTTGCACTGTTTTTTACTGCAATTAAACCACCAGTATTCCCTGTTATATGAGAGGCTGCCTTTTTTTCAAGTAAGAGTTTGGCTGAAGGTAAAACTGGTACAGGTGCATTAAACAAATATTTTTCTGTGCAAAGTAACTGCGATGTCGTAACTGTTCCAATTTTATTAGAAGCTATACCAATTAAGTCAGTGTTAGTTTCAGAATCATTTTTGAGACTCGCTTGAAAGGAATGCCATCCGATCCATGATCCAGGCGAAACCGTATTCATCACTTGTCCGGAGGAAGTCTTTGTGGTTTGTTCGGATTTACTAGGCCTAGCAGTGCTGGTCGTAACTGATCTGGTCTTTGCACAGGTGGAAGTTACTCCAATCTGACTGCACGTTTCTAGGTTTTGATTAGTATCGACCGGTTTATCTTCATCATCTTCCACAATTATTGGTTCCTGTGGTGGTACTGGGACATAAAGAATATCGTCATCGTCTGCATTTGTAGGTTTCTCTGGTGGTTGTGTGACACCATCAACTTTCTCATCTTTTACTCGTAACGGATCCTCTAGAAGTCCTGTGAAGAAAGAATTTTATTTTTTATTCTCCACAGAAATTATAAACTTTGTTGATACTTTCTGGGTAATGCATGATAAGCAAAAAACTATAAAGTACTACCTAATAATAAATTATGAGTTATCATCGACTCCTTACTTACTACTTATTCTATTTTGATTATAGGGTCAAGTAACAATAAAAGTAGAAATAGTGATAGATTTATTATTATTTTAAATAATAACAATTATTCTCAAAACAAGTAAAAGAACAAAACAATTTGGCAGTCATATATCAAACATTAGTAGAATAAGAATATTTTTGGGATATTTCATGATTATGATATTCTGAAGATGCTACTATGACATTGTTTAAAGTCCTAATGTAGGCTTTACACCCTCTAGCATGATGCGAAGAACAGTACCATCGGCCGCGAGAGTTATTGCTGATGACTCCAGAGTACCTGAATCCACGATAACTGATCATGGGTTTGCCTCGTGCAGACACGAGGAACTGTAGTTCTGTGGATTAACTAAAAACATTATTTTGGGCCTCAGTTACAATGTTCAACATTTTATCGAGATAGATTCTAAATACATGCAAGTGCTTGTATTTACCATATTAACACATTCAGACCGTCGTGTACCATCGGTGGAGCACGGAGTCTTTGCTAACACGGCGAGGTGTACCATCGGTGACAACGTCACACTATACTTTCGAAATATGAAGAAATTCGCGCCGCTTTGAAATAAAGTGTTATACTTACCATTCTCGCCTAGTAAAAATGTCTTCATAGTGCAACTCAGGAAGTGGATATTATTTCGAGAAGTAAACAAAAATCAATATTCAAAAACTTTATTTATAAGAGAAAAATTTACATATTCACGAAATAAATTATTCGAAATGCAGATTATTTATGATAAATTACGTTGAGAAAATTAAAGTTGATAAAAACATAAAATAAAATGCCATCATGGATGGTATTAAAATAAAAATTATTTTATATGAATTGTATTGAAACAATTCAAAAACAGTGGTTTTTCACGCGCAAAGCAAAATGTATTTACACGTTTCGATTTTTTTCTAGCCATATCCGCAGATTCGGTTGTTGTAAAATGGTTGTAACAAGGTCTGCATCTCTTTCGAGTATCTCTAAGTTTTCCTTCCATTTCCTCTAACTTGTGTTTTGGCTTTCTTTGTGTATGGAGGCCACTCTTCTCTGCAACATCATCGGGTTGATTATTAGGGCTTGCTAATCATTTTTTTTATATTTTTTAGGCTCGCGTTTGACCACTATCTCATCTGTAGGTTAGCGATGATGTTGTCGACGATGGAGTACGCTTGCCTTGAAGTAACCTATTCAATCTTGATTTATAGAAAATTAAATTAAATAAATTGTTTATGTTTGTTATTTGCGCAAAATGTGCACAAAATTCCTCGGTCGTTGTTACGCCCGTGCGGCACGCCACGTTCTGACTGATGAGGCAAACCAACTTACCTTATATTACGATTACTTGCTTATCAGATAGAGAGAGAAAGTATGATTCTTAGCCGCGTCCAGCGGTGGCGCACTCCACCCGGCAAGACTTTTGGTTCATGGGGCGATACTGTGCCACCTGCGCCGTAAGATACTAAGCACCTACTCATGAGATGCCGGTCTGAACGTGAACTGTTCGCTGTAAACTATAGTAAGAAACAAAAATATACGTTATAATTTTGTAATACATAGTTTCATTTATAACGGAAGTGGGAAGTATAATTTTTTTTAATTTTTTGGTAAGTACCGCACACATATTTAAATGGTTTTTATTTCATGCGTGTCTTGTTAGCTAACAATAAAACATCGTCTAAATAAGTAAAATTTTTATTATGCAAGACGAATAGTGTATGTAAAAGAATGAATTATGGACCCACAGTCACTGATCTAAATTAGTACCCTTCTCCATGCTGATAAATTTATGTTCGTATGTCCATGCCGGTTGACGGTTCATTAAAATATTCAGTATGAAATAGTACTTGATAGAAAGTGATGACTATGTCTACTTACGCGAAATTTGAAGAAGAGAATCTGTTATCGGTTAGAATGCATCAAACCACTAAATTTTAAATAGTACAAATGCATAGTGTGTGGTCTATAGAAACGCTTAGTAAGTTAATGTTTCCTATTTAACGAAGTTTAATTTTAATTGCCACTAAACATCTCTCTTTATCATTATGTGGTAAATACCTGATACTGTGTCTACCTGTGTCTTCTTGGCTGCATTTGCTTTGATGTTGTATTTTAATGGAATTTTCAACCTGAAACAGAAACCACAGTCAGCTTTTACCTAAGGAGATTTAACATTATATTATTTCAATAACCATTTGCCATAAGTACCTCCAAAAGTGAAAAAAACAAACAACCATAAAACTTAACTCATTAACAGTCTTATTTTTATACGTTTTGATCGTTGATATAGCATAATAATTTCTTGGTTAACGTCCAAGAAATAAAAGAAATAAACATCAAATTACAATAATTAAATTAAAAAACCTTTACAATATACAAATATATTATCATTTCGTTGTGTCCCACTGCAGGGCAAAGGCCTGCCTTCCGTTATTCCATTCTTTTCTGTCCTTAACCACTTCTGGCCAATCCTTAAGGTAGGAGTCCAAATCGTCACGCCATCTCCTTCTAGACCTACTGCGTCGCCGGCTCCTGCTGTTCGGAATCTAGCCAGTAATTGCTTTCGTCCAATTTTGTTGCGAACAAAAACTACTAAACCAAAACTCTAAATAATTAACCGGAATTTCAAAAAAACACTTAAAAGTCACTGACCATGTGACTTTGATGACTTTGTACAATATTGCCAAAAAATTTTGTAATTGCACGTTTGATACCAACTAGCGAGACTAATTTTTTACTGAAACTCAAATCAATATGACTTTTGTAAGCCTTAATATAATATATCCTCCATAAATAATATGATTTATATATAAGAAGCACCATATTTTTAACAATCTGTATTAATATATGTGCGATACACGGGAGCTTTGAAACGCGCTAACTTATTTTAATACTCAGGCTGATGATTATGAGTCGGCATTGTATTGCAAATAATACCATCAACCATGTAAATAACACTTCTGCAGCCTTTCTTATGTTTAGTACATCGCCATCTTGTTTTATCCATTCCACATTCGAGGGGTCTCGTCAAATGAACGTTGTAAGTGAATCCGGCCAGAATCATTTGTTGTTTTCCTCTTCTGTTGACTTCGTATCTTGGTTGAAATATCTTTCCTGTAATAAAGAAAATAAGGTTTAATTTTGAATGGTAACAGTTATATTGCCTGATAGGAACAGTGGAGTGATGCAGTGGTAGAGCTAATACATAATTATGAATTAAGACTAGGGAAGAGGTTGAAGGCTGCAGGATTATTTAAAAGAGTTACCGCGGTTCTGGAACCGAAGGGTAATTAAAGGAACACCGGTGGGTTTTAGTCGGTAAAAGTTTGAAACTTCCTCTCGCTCACCACCCAAAGCTGGAGTAGCTATGTGATTATTTCTGACAGCAAAAAAAAAAAATAGGAGGACACATCATTTCCAGTAGAAAAAAGCTTATAGTTTCATCTATATATATTAAAAGGAGAAACAGACTGATCAACACACAATCGAAACTGATGGGACTAGGAATGTAAAATTTTGCACAATGCTTCCTTTTATGTCATATGCGAGGCACTACGACAGGGTTTCCTGAAATTCACCTCCTAACGGGATGAAACGCGTGTTCAAAGTTAAAATCTACTTGCACACGGGTAAAGCCGCTAGCAGAAGCTAGTATAGTATAATTTTGCTTCTATGATGCAGTGCTCGCGACGCTGAATATCACCTTAAACAAAACACTGGGTTCAAATTACATTACACACAGTACAGGCGTTATAATGCTTAGCATTTTTATATATTTATATATTTTTGGTAAAATAAAAAAAAAACATGGACGAATCGTATGAGGAGCGATATGAAAGAAAAGGGAGTAGGTGATAATGTGACAGCTGACAGTACAGAATGGAATCCGCCCCCAAATAACACAAAGCAAGGGCAGAAAGATGATGTTTTGAGGGAAAATAACAAATGTCTAGTTAAATCCAAATATTTTACTAAATTCATTTTCGATTTTAAGTTTAATGATATCATTTTCTTCAAAGTAATATATCTTGATGATAAGTTTGGAAACAATTATGATTCCTATTCAGGCAAAGATCTACTTCACATTTTTCACATGATACAGACGTTTTAGCCCCACAGCCACGAAACTTGCAGCGTTTCCGACTTTCGTTCCAAACAGGAAAATGCCCGAATCCATCAATTTTGATCTTGGGAGGAAGTAGGACCGTCATGTATTGTATTTTCTCTTTGTTGTAATAGTATCAGACAAACGTGAAATACTACCTCTCTTATTTATCGATCTTTCGGATTCTTCGGGGTTTAGGGGATCTTTAACTAAAAGTGACCCTAAATCGCTGATTCTTCTGTTTTGCAACCAGATACCTATAAATCAGATAGATACAAAAGTTTATTTTTTTGTTGTTTCGTATAATTACGTTGTAGGCGTTACTCGAAAGTGCACCTTAAAATTCAAAAAACCAAATCCAATTTTACCTGTACATAGTTCTTGATAACCAGTCCACTTAAACCTAGCTCTATGTCTAAGTAGTATCCATGTGTCGCAATAGTTACCTTTAACCAGGGTTTGTCCTTGGATGCATTTGCAGAGCACGTACAGGGATAACCTTCGGTTGGTACCGTTATCGTGAATGCGTTCATTAACATTTAAACTCATGATTCTTTATCTGTACACCACACAAATACTTGTTCCACTTGTATCGAAACCTTATCTTATATCAATGAACGAGAGTCACCGTCTACAGAGAACAAGGAAAATGATAAAACGAATACAATTTTGGCGTCACTTTATTAGGATCGAATAATATATTAAATAGATGCATAGTCAAAATTTCCATTTCATTTATAACTAAGTTTTTTATTGTTGTTTAGTTTATCCAAATAAAATCAATTCTAGCAGTTGAAATTTATAGGCGTTGCTGAAATGGCGTGTTTGCTGACTTTTTTCTTTTTTTTTTTAATTATTATAGTAAGCAACATGATTGCATAAGAGTAACCTATTCACTCTTGGCTTAAACACCCCTAGGTTGAAGATATCAGGAAACACAGACTTCGGCAGGGAATTCCTCTCTTTAGGTGTATGCATAATGAATGTGTTCGTATGGGAGGTATGTCCACCATAAACCGATGGTGCAACGCCGTACGTCTAATGGTCTGATGATGGAACAGACTTCTCGTAACAGACAGACCAGAAATCATTCTAAACTGTACTATTAGGACCATGGTTGTGTTCCGTCATTTCACTGCATATGTCCGCATTTATGGTGAAGAGGACACTCTTACATCCTTTATGATGTCTCATACAACGCCATCTTGTTTTTATGTAGTTATGTTTTATTACCCTCTCGTAATGTGAGCTATAGCGGTATCCAGCGAACGTCATTAACTTTTTACCATTTTTATTCAGGTTATATACGGGAGATTCTGTAAAAAAAAATTGGTGAAACAGTGATATAATTACGCTATTATTAATTAATTTTTAATTAATGATTTTATTATTATATCCGTGGTTTATTGGTAGAAAATGCCTAAGGCATTAAGTCCGCCTTTGTACCTTTGCGTCGCATGAAGTTTTAATAAATAATTTCAAAATGCTAGATTTCCTCTACTACATATATAATACTAACTACTGTGGCGTCATCGCCATGCCTAGTTCTGAGATATATTTTTTTACTATTGATAGGCTCGTGCGTGTGACCACTATCTCATCTGATGGTAAATGATCATGCTGCATGCATAATCATTTACCATCATGCTGGAGCATGCTTACCAAAAAGTAACGTTAAAAAATTAATATAATTATGCAAAAATGATAAATTCTTATTTGAGATAAAATTTCAGTAATCTTATTAGCAATTCCAGAGATTACCTACATTTTATTACAAACAAAAATGTTTTCCTCTTGATAACAAAAAAGGAGAAGATTACTTCGAGTCTTTATTAAGATATAGAAATATATATATTTACTCAATTCGTAAACTGTTTTGAAGGAAATCAAATTTTAAGTATCCAATAAAACAGACAGATAATTTTTATAATTTTTTAATATATATATATTTTTAATATATTTAATTTGATATTTATTTTATTAAATATTGTTACAAGCGGTTCGCCTCTATTTTAAGGTGCAAAATCATCTAATGACTTCTACCGCTCTTGGGCGGAGCAAGTGAGCGAGGGGAGCGAATCGGTTAAAAAAAACTTGTGAAATAAAATTAATCTTTAATTAATAAATTTTAAATTGATTTGATTGCCATACTGAATAACATTCGGGAGACATTTAGACATTTCACTTTTTATTCTTAACCATCAAGAAAAATAATCTCCTAAATTTTTTAAAAAATTTCTAATTTCTGTTTTCGGTAGCAACGTCTGGAACTTTCTCTGTTCTTTTTTCTCTGAATTTTCTGTTCCCGAGGGTTCATTTCGCCAAGTGGTATAATTTTTCCTAACATCTTGTCCTTTAAATATCTTTGTCTATTTCTTTCTTGAAACTTGGCGAAAAGTTCAGGATCATTCTTTATTTGTTCATGTCTTCGACGAGCAGCTAATCTTTTTTTTTCCAATTTCTCTTCTCTCGTCTGTTTCTGACGTTTAGTTGGTCCTGAAATATATGCAGTTATATCAATATGTAAAGCTTTTGCCCGCGGTGTCGCTAGCGTACATAAAATATATAGCCTATCATCATCACCATCATTTCAGCCGATAGACTCCCCCAAGTGTCGCCACAATTATCGATCCTGTGCGTCCCGCATCCATTCGGTTAAATAACAATAAAATAACCTATATCACTCAGGAAAAAAGCAGCTTTCTATCGGTGAAAAATTTCACCAATCCGACCAATACTTTCAGAGAGGTAATTTCTGGAAGTACTGGTCCGATTGGTAAAATTTTACAAACAAAAAAAAACAAACTTTACCAGATACCTATAACATGTGTGAAAACAAAATAAGGCCCACTTTGTTTTTATCATCAAAACTGAAAAAGATTTTTTTTAAATATTTTATACAACGCATAGCACACGAAGGCATTTTGATAACAATATTCCACATAAAAACAAAAAAAGTTTTTTTTTTTATATCCGGATACATAAGTTCCTAAGTAAAAAAAAAAACATAAAAGATTTATTCAAATGTCATCATTTCAAAATGTCAATGGGGAACCATACAACAGATATTTCAATAAAGTAGATACTTTAATAATATTATAAAATTGAGAATAGCTTGAATACACATACAGCTTAGGTTATTTAGAATAAGTCAACACACTAAGATACTACAAATCGCAGCATTTTACGTGAGAATCATTTAACCTTTCGGATACTTACAGCTACTTTTCGCTTGGGGTTTAATGAATTAAACTAAATAATAATAAACAAAAATAAACTGATTTTTGAACTAGTTTCATATAAAAACCAGTTCAAAATCATAGAAAGTAACCCTATAAAACCTACAAATATAAGAATTAAGATTCTCTAAATTTATACTTTTACTAGGTTTACTAATGATAAGCTTAAAATAATATATATTGTCATAATTTACATTGGCATAACGAAATTCAGCTTAATGGTCATTACGCATAATATTATTAGCTTTAAATGTTTTGCCATAATGCTTATTGCCATAAATACTGCTGGCATAATAATAATGAAGCATAAGTGGACACCATGGCGGAGCAACTCGTCGCGCCGCTATGGTGTTTTGGTGAAATATAGCCTTAAGGCATTAAGGCGCCTTTGTAGGCATTAAGGTACCTTTAGTTTCATAAATAAATAAAGAAATAAAAAGCATACTAGAAAGGAATTATTTTATTGACCGAGCAGGTGGCGTGAAAATGTATTTTATATTTTCTTATATTCTTTATTGTACATAACTTTACACATTATACATAGTAAGAAAGCCGATGTACACAGGCGAGCTTAACCCAAAATTGGGTTTATTTTATTTTATAATGTAATTTATAATTTTATAATTCACCTGGATACGGAAGTTTACGTTTAAAGTAAAAGCTCCTCGAAAATAAATTTTGTTTGGGATATCATTTTACTTTCATTTTCAGAATATTGTGAAGAACCTTGTAAAGAAATAAGTTCACCATTATTATTATTCCTTTATTCATATTTGTACATGTTATATTTTTAAAAGTTTTGTTATTATATTTCGTTTATTCATAATATATATAGACATATAAATTATATTTTTAAATATTCAATAAAAAATAAAAAACATTTAAAAATATAAAAAATAGTAGCCTACCGGTATCGGGAACACATTATTATTATTCTCTTTATTAATTTTTTACACATATAAGTAGATACACTTACTTTTAAATATTTTTTAAACAAGTTATTATTATTACCTTTTTTATTGTTGACTAGCTGTGCCCACGACTTCGTTCGCGTGGACTTATTTTTTCTAAAGTAAAAGTAGTCTGTTACTCCATATTACGTCAGCTACCTGTCAAAAAAAGTCCCGTCAAAATCGGTTCAGCCATTTCAGAGATTAGCCCGGACAAATAGACAGACAAAAATTGTAAAAAATGTTATTTTGGTCTATGTAGCGTATATACATATATTCATATGCATGTAGTAAAAAGCAGTTATTTCAATATTACAAACAGACAGTCCAATTTTATTTATATGTATAGATGTAGATATAGATGTATAGATACGTTCGCGCTTGACCGTTATCTCGCCTGATGGATAGCGACGATGCGGCTGACGATGAAGCGCGTTTACTTAGAAGTTTAGTGTAACTTCTAAGTACCCTACCTAACTCTAACAAAACTAACAACTCAAACTAAAACTCAAAAAAAAAAACCAAACAAAAACAACAACTCTTAACAAAAACTCTTGACTTAAAGATTCCCGAGTTGTAGCCGTCAGGAAACACAGATTCCTTAGCTGTACGCACATTGAATGTGTTTCCAAAACGTTTTGTGCGTAGAGATGGGATGTCCACCATATACCGGTGGCGCATCGCCGTACGCCTGGTAGTTCGATGATAGAACGAGCTAGGCGGAATTAGGTTATGCAATTCTGACGCACACTCTCCGAAATGCAACTTTTAGAAAACCTAGGCTAGTATTGATGCCGGCACAGATCTTGAACGTTGGCTTCAAGTTGCGCAGAAGTCAAATATTCGGTCTCTTTAGTGGTACGAAGTGAGACGCGGGGGCGGGAAGTGTCAGTGATTGGCTCGCCGCGCCATCGTGTCATAGACGTCACTCGTGATTCGTTCCCTGCTCTTGCTGCATGTATCTAACAACGACGACGATTGGCTCGCCCAATGTATGGAATGCGCAAAGCGATCCCCACTCTGACGCCGAGCGTTCAAGATTTGTGCCGGTACCTGTAACTCGGCGTCGATGCTCAAACCTTTGAAGCGTCGACTCGACGAGTCCATCAATGCTAATTATCCTCCTGTCTCGTCTCACACATTTTAGAATAGGGTAGAGTCCAGGGTCAAAATAATTACATTTTATTTAGTCCGTATTTTAGATTATAAAAAAATATTGGATGTAGTATTTTTTCTTTTTCCGATTAAACAAAAAATAACAAAGATATAGCCCATTAAAGTTACGTGTGACGTCATCCCGTGCGAAAAAATGCAGCACGGCGTGACGTCACACGTAACTTTAATGGGCTACATCTTTGTCATTTTTGGTTTAATTTACAAATAAAAAAATACGTGTCCCTTATTTTTTAATAACCTAAAAGCCGGATTATTACATTTTTTACGGCCACTAGCCTATTGTGCTCTTCTTGCACTGCAACGTTTAAAACCACCTTTTTGTTTTTTTTTTCTGACTTTCTTTCAATTTTCTCCACTGTTTTCTCTTTGCAATTTGTTCGTCTTCAGTCATTTCTTGAATCCTTCTCGTCTTTTTGTTAATTCTATCTAGATTTCTTTTTCGTATTTCTTCTTTTTTTTTTGGATTATTATTTAATCTTTCCCTATAGCGCCTTTGCCTTTCAGCATTTGTAAGAGGCCGACGGCGAAGGAGAGATAATTTACCTAAAAATAAAAAAATAAAATAATATAAATCTATTTAGTGAGTATTACAATAAATTAACTATAGAATCTCTTATTATGAAATTTATAAAATGGTCAATAAAAAAGTATTTACAATTCAATAGAGGAGGAGGGTTAATAAGAGACATTTTTTGCCAATCACACACACAAAAAAGTTTTTTGTTTCCGACAATTTATAAAAGCATTTGTAGAGTTAAAGATATATTTTTTTATTCAGTGAAATTTACGTAATACGTAATATAGTTAGTTAAACCAATTATTGCTAAACCGCCTATTTGAACATTTTTCAATGTTTAAGCAATTATTTTTTAAACAAGCGCTTCATGAACCATAATTCATTTTGAGTCTCAATGATACCACTCTTAATAATCTTTTTGAACCCACTTGCTCAGAAAGTGACTCTTATTGCACTGCACTTAGGTACATAATAGCCCTTGTTACCAAACTGTGACATTTTGATTACCATTACGCACTAGTGCTATAATGTAGTTAAAACCTTATTGTTCAACCTCTCCCCCGATATACATATTGTAATGTAATGTATATATATTAATAATGATTATGCTCGTTTTTTTCATACACTACATAGCCGTCAACCGTCATAACAGAGGCATTGCATCTCAAACCACTCTGTTTTGAGCATCTCCACGATTGTTTGGATCCCGTATCTCTTCTTAAGCAAAATGTATGTCCTTTATAGCATAATACTTTGCCACCGCGTCGCATCACGAATGAAGCACTATGGTACACTGAAATAAAAAAAAAGAAATTAAAAAAACAAACAGATTAAAAATATACTTACATTGTATTTTTAAATGCTTTTGGCGTGGATGCTAAGTCCTTTAAGCCATGTCTTCGTATAGATTAGTCACTTTCGAGTTCCATTAGATTGTGGATGTAACACATTCTAATGTTTTTGTTGTATTTGACATCAAATATATCCAGTCTGCTTTCTCGGCAAGCTTCGCTAAGGTAGTCAGTACTACAATAAAGTTTACGGCTCCATTTTACCAAGATTGCGAATGTTTTAATGATTCTACATATTAACCGATTGTGTAAACACTTGAGATATGAAACAACTCAAATTTTACTTCTATTAGGAATCAATTTGTGAATTATTAGAACAGTCACTAAAAATATACAGTAAGTATTATTTATAGCACAGAATGAAATTTAAATACGTATATATTTTATTTAAATGAAGTGTTTATCTATATAATTAATTTTCAAAGTTTTACATAATGCATACCATTTCTTTAGCTCAAGAATTAAAAAAATTAATAATTATTATTTTTTCAAAGCCACGCACTTTTACGTAAATTTCCTATGAACAACCTAAAGAGCCTTAAAGAGATGTCAGCTAAATTGAAGATTTTAATCGGTAAACTCTGATACTCCCTGGCTCTCAACTCAGAGCGAGAGAAGTTATTGGATGACTTCCCCTAAAAATAGGCACTAATCAAGGGAGTTGGGAAAATAAAAACCAATAAAACGAAGCACCCTTATAATTAAACAATGACGATATACAGAATAAGCAAGCCATAATTTTAACAACATAAATCCTCATGAAAAAATTCCCACCACCAGATATATTTCACAATTTTCTCACAACTCCATCTAGTCGCAAACCAAGCAGAACTTGAGTTATGAGTACAAAATAAGTGACAACCATACTTTTATATTTCTATTATAGATAAATTACACCTAGATACAGAACAAATGAATATGCTCATCATTCTGTAACACAGGTGTCCCACCTAGCACAAGAGTCAGGGCCTCACTGCATTTGTACATGTTTTTTATGCTAATAAATTATCTTATCTAAATTATCTATCTTATCTTAACTGTTGTGCGTGTGAAGCCACGTCGCCAAGCCACCACAACACAAATATTTATCTTGGAAGTCACTAACTATTAGACCAACAGGCCAGTCAATTTGGCGCTTCTTAGACGAGAGGTTACTTTTGAAAACGTATACATGACTTTTGCCGTCAATGTAACTAATTTCATTAACATAAGAGTTTTGACAGGTGCCTGGACCGGCGACTCAGTGCTGCCACCTGGAGCCTTACCATGACGTGTTAAAATGTCATTCGTGGAGCGAGAGAGATGGATCTACATAGCTCATAAACCCTCTAAAGCTCCATCTTTTTCACAGTTTACGTCGAGTCGTGGATTGCGATAAGAACTCATGTTAAGGGTTGACCACACGGTTGCAAACTTGTGTTCCAATCAAGGTGACCTTGGTTTGTATGTTTGGTTTGTGTTGCGGCTACATGGATGTAAACCACGCGCCAACACGTTCGGTGGTTGGGAAAACGCGCCTCCCAAACAAGGGCGTTGAAGGTCATGGATTACAATGCTGTCTACACGGATTGCAACTAGCAAGGTTGGGACGTTGGATTACAATCATGTAGTCATCCGTTTAGTGAAAACTTCTAATGAACGTTATTTTAGAATACCCTCATTCAGCAAAATATCAAATGATTATTATAATTTTTTATATGCATTAGACATAGCGTGCACTGGTGACTTTTGTCACGGTGCCAATAATTTTTCTACCCATTTTTTGTAACTGTCACGTCACCCAGTGCGCGCACTACATGTTGGGTTCATAAGCACGGTGACTTTTTTGTCAAAAGTCAAGGTCACAAAAGTCATCAGTGCGCGCTATGGCTTAGTTTATTATTTCGTAACATTATTAGTTTATTAATTTTATCTAAGGGCCTTATTTGCCTGATAATAAAGGATTATTATATTATAAGTGATTATGTTCATTTTTTTCTAGTACTACACAATCATCAAAGGTAACAACAGAAGCATTGCATCTTAGACCAGTACGTTTGGAGCACCGCCAAGTTTTCTTACTACCCGTATTAGATCTTAAACTAAACGTATGTCCTTTAAAGCTCAGCACTTGGCCACCACGTCGAATCTCATAAGATAGTCCATGGTACACTGCAATAAATAAAATAAGTAGGAATTAGATAACTGTACTAAAAAATAAATTTTAGAAATAACAAGCTGTCCTCCTCGATATCATCCATGTCTGTGTTTTAAAAGTTTTTTATTTTTTTTATAAAAAAGTAACTTTACATCCAGTGCCCCATACTTCTTAAGTTCTAGATTTTTTTTATTAATTATAAAAAGTAGGAAACCGTACTAATGAGGGTGGAAACCGTAGTCAGGGGGGTGGAACAATACTTTGTTAGCGAGTTCAGTAAAAAAATATTTATGAATACACTGGAATTATATTTAATCAATTCACATGAGTACAATCATTTATTAATAGGAACATATTTTTTGAATATTTTTTTCTTAATTAACCTTAAATATTACTACTAAAAAAAATTGAGGGGTGACCAAAAAACTCGAATATAATAGAAATATTTCTTTATTATTACCGTACCTTAGTATTATGTAGTTAGTATGGCTTATGCGAGACCTACGACAGATTCCGTTAGCTAAATATTGGTCGGACCAGATTTCAGTCAGATCGATACAAAAGAAGAAGAAGATCGTACTTAATTATATTTTTTTTTTAGCTTTGGTAATTTTCCAATCAATTCTTCCGGTCTAAGGTGGTTGACTTTTACTGCCTAAAACCACACCTGTGTCTTTCAGTTACTCTACCGTTCTAGGATCATGGGTTTCCTTTTCAGAAATTCCTCCGATAGGGCCGTGAGGAATTCCATCAACCCTAATTGGTGCTTACCATTGGCTAACATTTCAATGAGACGCGCGTGGAACACTAAGCCACAAAATAGATAGGTACAGAAGATAATCTCATGTATGAACTTCACTTTCTGTACCTACGCTCGGCGGACGCACACTAATGAGCGTTTGAGCCGAAACTGTTCGACGAGCCGGCCGAGGCGCTCCGAGATATCGTGTCCGTGAGCGGTGTCTATGTGTGCGTTGCTCGAGCGCGCTTTGTAGCTAGATTGACTTCTGTACCTATCTATTTTGTGACTACGCAGATTTTTCAGAATTGAAAAGTAGTTTAGACTACTGACCAATTCTTGCAGTTAAGTGGTTTTGACCAATTATAAGTTTTGACAGTGACAAATAAGTCCAGCGGTTTGAAACTTGCAACGACTACTCTATAACTTTGTACTTAATGGCAAACACAAAAATACTTGTACTATCCAAGTAGATTTATTTCTTCTTTTTTGCAGTAGCGTTGTCCCAAATTATGAATAACTCTTGTATTGTGGGTATGTTCACAAACATAATTATAAATTCATATGTCTGTAGGCCAAACAAATAATTGTTCCGTGCCGAAATCAAACACGCGTCACTTATATTATAAGAATGAAGAAATTTCTTCTAGAAATAATTATTCTAATCTGATTGATACGTAAAACAAAATAACACTTTGGACCTTAAAATTAAATGAACAAAAAAGCTTACACCAAAAATAGACATGACTTAGCCCTGATTCGCACAGGTTAACATAACGGTGCTTAGTATTTAAATTCTCGGTGTGGAACCGAGAGTTGGAAATCTAACAAATTGCAAAGACTGGCCTTTAATAATCACTTTCATGCACGCTTTAAAATCGCGCGTTAATAAAACGCTCGTGGTGTTATATATTAAAATTTTACATTAACATAGTCTGACGTCTATTAATAACTCTTCTCCCATTTTGGTTAGAGAGGGAGGAAGTATCAGACTCTTATTGATTAAAACCCATCCACGATTCTAAATTTGCCTTTTGTGTTTTAGGACCGCGATGACTCTTTTGAGTACCCCGTAACCTTGGCAGGCATCGGCTCTTAGGGGCCCCGTGGTTTCTGGATGGATTTGAAGTTAAGAATTTGTAAATTATTTCTTTAGACTGACAAAGCACAACGTCATAATTATCAATTGAAATTCTTAATTGAAATTCTCAATTGAAATTCTCAATTGAAATTCTCAATTGAAATTCTCAATTGAAATTCTCAATTGAAATTCTCAATTGAAATTCTCAATTGAAATTCTCAATTGAAATTCTCAATTGAAATTCTCAATTGAAATTCTCAATTGAAATTCTCAATTGAAATTCTCAATTGAAATTCTCAATTGACATTCTCAATTCAAAAAATGGGAATGAATTAGTTTCGAGCTTGCTAACATATCTTTTTTTTTCAATGATTATGGTCATTTTTTAAAGCGACTACACTCTCGTTTAAGGTATACAGCACAGCTTTGCACCCATGGTTGTGATGTGTTGAGCAACGCCACCGCTTTCTTGAAAACTCTGATCTGTGGTCTCGTATCTTGCAGTATCGATAGCCGTTATATAATATCAAAGGGTTCCCTCTGAGAGTCGTACCGTATGAGAATTGCGAGCTATCTAAAAATTCTGAAAACAAAATAATAAACTTAAAATATGATAAGCTCATCTACATAGTTCTGTATGTTTTAGTGAGTTTAAAGCAGAATAAAATATAATTTTAAACCAGTAGAGTGGCTACGAAATTAAAGCCGAACAAGAAAATAATATAAAATTAATTTTCGAAAGTACTACTACGAATAGTCAACAGTGGTGATATATATATATATATTTATTGTTGATAGGTTCGCGCTTGACCGCTATCTCACATGATAGAAAGTAACGATGCGGTCGACGATGGAACGCGCTTACCTAGAAGAAACCTATTCACACTTGACTAAATAAATGAGTACGTCCCATTTAGGCAAACTAAATAATATTAAGAGAAAAATATAATATTGTAGAAGAAAAAGAATAATAGAATTATCATAATTATTTATTAAAAATGAAATGTTATGACATGGAAAAAAATTTGATTGTAGATGGAAAAAAATGACACAAACATTTTATATCAATGAGTAAGTTTATTCACAAAAAAAAAAACAAAAAACCTCAAAACCAAAAAAAATCATGATACTTATTTTAAACCTCATTTGAAGTAACACAAAAACTCACTAAACTAATTGTTTTATTTTTGACTTAAACATTTTTCACGTAAAATGACCCACTCGTCGATAGAAAAAAAAATTTCTTTGGCACACATAAATACGTGGGTAGTCTGAACAGTTTCCGACCTCAATTTGAAGATAGCAGGACTCGTCAATAAAAGCTACTGAATGTAGTGGTGCATCTTTTGACTATTACTCACCAAAGTTTTATCCATTTTGGACGCGCAGACTGCGCGTTTGACTACAGTCACTTGAGTGAGTCGATGTGAGATGCAGAAAAAGAAAATTCCTTTTCACTAAGACAATGCGCCCTCTCACTCCTCAGCGATCGCCACGGCGAAAATCTACGAATTACGGTTTGAACTTCTTGATCATCCACCTTACCCACCAGGGCCTCAAGTCTGCTATTACAATAGTGTCAGAATGTTGTCTATCATTGATTTCATAATTGTTGATTTTGACAAGTTTTGGTAATCTACTAATATAATGGCGTCATTTTGTCTTTCCGATGCTCAACCACTGACACTCCATTGAAAGAAATGGCATAGGATGGTAATCTCGTACATAATGACAAATATCTGACTTATGCGGTAATCTGGAAAAATTTTGACAGTTCCTTTGATCAGTGACCTGTCATTACGATGTTATTGCGCAGTTAGTGCTTTTAATAAGCTCGATATTGTTATTCTACAACAATTCTATTACAAGACCATTGACCGATCAATGATCGATCATTATGAATTTGCAGATTACAAACTTTTAGCAAAATGACAATGGGATCGTGTTGGAATGACGAATTTATAAAAATAGCAGACTTGGGGCTCATCTAGCCCCAAGCAACTTTTTTTGTTTCCTAATGTAATAATTGCGGTCAGAGAATAGAGATTTTCGTCAAATGCGGAAGCAAACTTCGTGAACAATTTACTTGCAGAGAACGGCAACTATTATTTGAACGGGTCAGAGAGATAGGGCATCGCTGGGATAAGTTTGTAGAAATACGAAGAGACAAAGTAAAAAAAAAAAATGTAAAAAAAATATTTTGTATCTTTGTTAGGGTGGAAACTTTTCAGACCATCTGTGTATACACAGTGTAGAAAAAAATACTTAAGATTACAAAAAAAAACTACATAAATGCAAACAATGTAAACGTTAACGTTTTAACATTTAAACGATATATGAATGCGTTAAAACATTAAAACGAAAAATTGAAAAAAGAAATCTAATTACCTACTCACGTACTACTTACTAATAAATGCATAATTAAGTACCTACTAACAGCCAGTTAATGACTAAAAAAAATAGTTGAGTATTAGTCAAACTTACTTCACTCACATTCACTAGTATTCAAGCAATTTAGACTTCGGGTGTAAGACATATGGTCGTTATTAACCCGTCATTGAAACTGCTACTTGGGCGAGTTTGACAAAGTGATATATTATAAGCTTATAATTATAAGTATCAGCCAATAGTCAATATTGACCTTAATACCGAATAATCTAATGAGAAGTGGTAACAGTGAATTGTCAAAATTGACATGACATTCACAGCAAATAGTCTAGTGACGTGACATTAATGGCAAATAGTCAAATATGACCTGGCATTATGGCAAATAGTCAAAAGTGACAAGAGATTAAAAGTAAATCGATGGCTTATAGTGAATACCTCATAACTGAGAATTACGTAACCTTTCAGGTGATAAAAAAATAATTTTAACCTTTTTTATCAAGTACTTAATTTAAAAGTGCAAGTAGAAGCATTTTAAATTTTATTCAATACTTAAAAATATTGATTTATTTCAAAAACTTATTTATTAATAAAAAAAAGACTAAATTTTTTCGACAAATTTTGACGCCACAATGACTCGAGCGAGGTATGCATTCAACATCGTAGATGTCGCTACAAGTGTCGAATAAAATTTTTGTACAATCTTGTATCAAACGATTGTGCATTACGACTTTTGTCTGTAGAAATACTATTCACTTGAAGCCATCGGAATAGTCAAACATGACGCAACATTTTGCTAGCACACTACAATTACATACATTTTGTACTCTATGGCAATCGTTATCACTAATATAAGGGAATTGTAACACTTTTTTATGTTTTTATCTTTCTAATATACTGCTGATGATGGTTGTGTCCCTCAAAATAAGTAACCAATGCATCGTCAATGGTCATAGCTGTTGCCTTACAACCTTGACTATGGTTGGTACACCTCCAATATTTCTTACGCTGATGACCACGGGCTTTCCGCGTGCAATATCTATAATCATTGATTACTAATATTATATTGCCCAAATGAGATTCCACGAAACAGTACCGCGGCGGATATTCTGAAAAAAAAAATCTGACTTTAATTTCTGGTTGTAATATGAAAAAAAAAAACACAAATTTTTCTGCAATCATAAATCGGAAACGTCTATTTCAAATTAAAGAAAGAAAGAGAAAAAGAGAGAGAAAGAAAGAAAAGGAAAGAGAAAGAAAAAGAAAGTTTATTTGCTTAGAACATGACGCATACCATAAAAAATAAAAAAAAACTATAACATAATGGGAGAAACGGCCAAACACATACATCCATGCACTTTTAAATTGTCAATAAAAAAGTGAAGCTAAGTTGCACGTTCCAAAGCGTAGATCTCTATGGAAATGAACGTGCAAGAAATTCCATGGACACTTTTTTAAATCATGTTATGAGTTACAAAAATCTAAGTTACATATTTCTTGTCGCTTGTGAGCACAATATACACAAATAATGGAAAATGAGTAATTATAAATATAGGTATATATTTTTTAATTTATATAAACCTGTGCTTAACTGTGATCCCACCTGATTGTAAGCAGGGATGCAAATATAAATTAAAAAAAAAACACTAGCAATCTTAACTGCTGTTGTGACCGATCTCAACTGACAGCGCCCGTTCACGAGAAAATAATAATATAATAATATTCCACAACTATCACACAACGTCTATTCTCAAGCTAAGCAGAGCTTGTGTTATGAGTACTAGACAAGTTATAAACATACATTTTTAAATACATACATATTCTAGATAAATTACACCCAGACACAGAACAAATAATTGTGCTCATCACACAAACTTTGTCCAGAGTGGGAATCGACCTCCGACATAGCAGTCAGGGCCTGTAACCACTAGACCAACTGGTAAGTCAAAAAGAAAGAAAAAGAAGAGAAGATCAAATATTACGTAGATTCGATTTTATAGATCAGAGATACAGAAGAACCAAGGTTACCAATGTAGCCCAAAAAACCACTTAAGTGTCAGCGGGCTGGGCACATTGCTCGCAGATTAGATGGTAGATGAGGCCGAAATGTTCTGGAGTAGCGAGCGCGTACAGGGAGATGCAGCGTCAAAAGGCCTCCCACAAGATGGACCGATGATCTGGTATGGGTTGACTATGCAGTTCCATTGTTATCTATTTATTACAAATTAATTACTTGTTATTAATGGTTTATGATTTCTTTTTCTTTCTTTTTGTTTGTATTAATAATTGTTTTTTATTGTTTTTCTAATTATTAATTTTTGGTTTTGTACCTATAATTAATGATAGTGACAATTATAATGATAATAACTATTGTGATGATAATAATGATAATAATTATTGTGATAATAATAATGATAATAATTATTGTGATTATAATAATGATGATAATTATTTGTATTAAATTAGTTATGTTTTTTTTTATTATATTGTAAAATAATAATCTCTGCAGGCGTGGTTTCGACTGCAGAAAGTACCTGTCATAAAATAAATAAAAAATGCCATGGTTATCAATCTTTCAACGGAACCAATTTTATTATTCTTCGTGAAACTTGTGTAGAATGGTTGTGCTCTCCAAAATAAGTTATAACGCCACTATCAACGGTCATAAAATGAGCCTTGCAGCCTTTGTGTGAGTGACTGCATCTCCAACGTTTTCTTTTGAGATGATCCCGAGATTTCTGCTTGCAAAAGCTATATCCGTTCACTTTTAACACTGTGTTGCCCTTAACAGATTCAGCAAATTAGATATCTGTCGGTAAACCTGGAAAACGATAAAATTATCACTATTTTCATATAAAAACTAGTTACATATCTGAACGCAAAACCGCAAGAGCCCAACAGGGTCGAAGCCATAGGTTGTCCGAAAGGGAATCCCCAGAGGTTCCATTTCATACAGAAAGAGAAGGAGTCCGGTTTGGAAGGGGTCCTGGAACGCATGGCAAAGAAAGAATATAGAAGTGAGTTTCAGTCAGTAAAAGTCTGACACGATCTCTCGCTCCACCCTAAAGCGTGAGAAGAAATTGGATGATTTCTCAGCCTGACAGCTTCGACCTTATTAGCTGGACATCTAATGATTTTTTCTGAGGTACATAAAATAAATTAAAAAAGAATAAAAATAACAAAAAAATAAAATAGTTTCTATAAAGGGTACAAAAGAAATGGCGATCACAAATAAATTATTTATTAGCCTCTAAATTAAATCACACAAACGACTAGAACATCAAAGTTAAAACTAAGTGCACATAATAAACACACACATAATCTTACCTACAATATTGTGCATTTTACTTAATAAACTGAAGCATTAAGGAGGTTGCCCACTTCGACTTTTACATCAATCGAATAGCGCTATTCGTAAACGCCGCGGCATCGCTAGTTTATCGTTGCATTTACAATGCAGTTTGGACCGAGATCGCGGTCCCAACCTATAATTTTTTTGTAATTTTTTGAGTAGTAATTTCGGATCACATGGAAAAAGCATTAAAGTAATCCCCAAAAAAACTGTATCTATTTTATTTGGGGTCACAGAATATCTACTATTAAAAAAAAATATTTTATAGGTGGAAATTGGGATCACGGTTCCGGACTAAGGAGCCCCGCGACCCAGTATAACTGCATCGAAATAAACGAGTGACTGTATATGTGGAGCGTCTGTATTGCAGCAAGCAACTCAGTTAATGGGCGTTCACAGGCAGTCACCATAGCGCGTAATGTATCGGTGCTACAACGCATGTTTTTAGCGATGTAGAATTGTGTTTCCATAGGCAAATCATGAATAGCGACAGCATCGCGACTGTATCGCGATTGTTTTACTGCTAAATCGCTGCAAAACCGCCATGGGCGACCTCCCTTAAATTATGTTTTAACGATAATATGACATTAAACTATCTTATCATTTATACTATGTGTATAGGTATATAAATCTTTATAACTATGTATTTTCCTATTAGAATTATTTTTCATTTTTATCGGCATAGTGTTAATTTTTGTAGCAGACTTAAAATGTATGAGATCAATAAATAAATTTCAGGTACGATGCAGAAGGATAGGTAATCTACCTATCCTAAAGTCCTTTTTCAGTCTGATGACTATCTAGTCATCAGACTGAAAAAGGACTTTTATAAAACATCTAATTGTAGTTTATACAAAATGTTATAAGCAGTATCAGTTTGTTATAAGAAAATACGCTTACATAGACTAAAGTACTAGCCATTACATTAAAAACCTACACGAAAAAATATTAATATGTAAAAGTGGTACAGTGACTAGATACGACAACAATTAATGATGAATATAATGCTCCTTACAAATTAAGTGGTTAAATAAGGTTTATAAGATAATGTATAATATCTCTAATTAATTTAGCAAAAACTATTGATTACAAACACGCTTACCTACACACTAAAACATCTCTACGTTTAAGTAAGGTAAAGAAAGGAATTTTGGTATCAAATGGTGACAAAAAAAAACCTGTATCAAGCTAGAACTACATTAGACCAACGCATCTGAGTAACATGCCTAATTTGTACGTAGAACGCGTGGATCAAGTGTAGCTCTACAAGTCCAGTTTCCATATAAAATGTATGGAGACTGACGCGCCCAGATTGGCGTGTGTGGCACACGTAAGCGCAGTGTAGTTCTAGCTTCAATCGCTTCTACACTTGTGTCGGATACATGGGCAGTAGGAGAAGATAGTCGTTTGCGAGCCTTTGACGAGAGCGAACATGTTGACCCTATCTGTTGATGACGTAACGAGCCAATATCTAACTCCGTGTTAGTACGAGTACTATAGTGTCGATCCCGTCCAAATTCATATTGTGTCTATCGATCGATACACGGACAGTTACGAATAACATCATGTAAAATCTGTCAATGTCCTTTCTTACCAATACTGGTCGAATATATATTAAATATAATCTACTTCTAAACAACCACGTACACACACTAACTCATTCTAAAATATAAGTTTAAAATGACAGCAAATAACTTTTATGACCTTAAAATCCTAAACAAATATTTCAAGCACATAGATATATTTCTACCTTTTAACTTAATTTTATTCTATATCTTTGCCTAATACTAAATGGTTTTACTTGACTAAATATGATGACTAGAATAGATTCAATGAGAAAATTATGAATATTTCATACATTACAGTAGCAAATACATTTTACATCTTCGCCGAATTGTGTTCGAGGGTTGTGAATGCACTGATACCAATTATACCTAACACTTTTATGAGCCAAGTTCTATTACATAACATGATTCAAATGTTTGGGTGGTGTGACATACCCGTGCCTCGGAAGCCGTTGGTCCTGCCACTGATCTCTCTTCGGTCGTGTCAGATTGCTGTTACAATGGTCAATGAGAGTATAAGAACAGACAGTGCGCACGCACTTATGGACTATAATATGCCCTGCGCACATGGCTAATCTATGTTGTGATGGGCCTCCACGATCGAAATTCGATCGGAGGATTATGAATAAATGCTTGAATTTTTTCGAGCTTCTATATAATTTCTGGCACTGTCCTTTTATTAAGTTACTCTACTTAGTTTAAAAATGTTGGGTTTATAAGAATTACAAATGTATGAAATCTACATAGACACACGTATATAGCTATGTAATATATTAATCATAACTTAAGTTTAGGTTACATTTATGGTAAACCAGGCTTATATGCCCCAGTCAGTAATGTGGGGCACATTTAAAATTTGGTGCTTATTTGTGCCGATATAGTTATTTTATAAGTATGACGGCGATGTAAACTATAGAAAGTTTATGTAATTTTAAATGTGTGTCTTAGCTTTGCAAGTGGGGCATGTTACCGACTGGGGCAACTGATTTACACAACAGTCCGTACGCATTAACAAGACGCTTGATGAATGACGTTTGAATTTTATTTTAATCTTTTAAATATTAGTTTTTCATGACATACTACTTTACGAATTTACGATGCTTCAAACGGGACAATACAAACTATTTTCGTGTATTCAATGTGGTAAATGTTTGCGAGCCAGGTGCCATGTTAATGCGCTCGGGTTATAGGTGTTTTTTTTTTCACTTTTCAATGATTATGGTCTCCAAGCCGGGTCAGCACTGTCTCATCAACCGTGATAGCAGTAGCCTTGCAGCGTATATGTTGGCTGCTGCAACGCCATCTTTGTTTGCGAGCATCACTGCGGGATTTCTGCAGACAGTAACGGTACTTCCCGATCTGCAATATCGGATTCCCGACGTTCGATTTCACGATGCTCCAAGTAGTTTCTGAAACAAAAGAGTTTTGTTAGTACCGTTCTAGTATTTTTGGATTATTTTCTTAAATATTAATAATAGATTAGTTACTTAAAATTAATAAGTGCCAAATAAGTGTACAGGATATTAAAATAACACTGAATAAAAAAATCCTAGAAAGACTAATGTTTTTATTTATTGAATGAGATTGACAAGTACTTCATGACATATTTTCATTTTTTATTTTATTTAATTAGCTCGATTTGGCCACTATTTCTCCTGAAGGTAAGTGATGATGTGGTGGCAGATGGAATACGCTTACCTAAAAGTAATCTATTCACTCTTGATTTAAAAACCCCCAAATTGTAGCTATCAGGAAACACAGACTACGGCAGGGAATTCCACTCCTTGGCTGTACGCACAATAAATGTGTTGTGGGGTGGAACCCCTTAGCTACACGTAATTTTTTAAACAAAAAAAAAAAAGCAATGTCCCACACTAGAAACGAGTTCTGTATCATGGGTGCGTTTCCGAACATGTAAACTGACATAAACAAGACACTCAGTCTCGGAACACTTATCTGTTGGTCATACAAATATTTATACCGTGCGGGGATCGATCCCAGCAGCAAATCGATCAATCACTGCGCGATCCGTACCGTTATATATATATACAATGAATGTGTTCCCAAATCTTTTTGTAAACTATGGAATTAATTTTGATGGTTTTATTTTGTACGAAGTTAGCTTGAAACGAAACGAAAAACATCGATCAATGCTGAGACGACCTGGATGCAAACTGTGAGGGATGGTAACCAAGTGGCATAGGAAAATAATCCCTAGAAGGACTTATAAGTTGTAAGACAGTATAGACTGATATTAAAAAAACACAGCTTTTTGGTACAAGATACATTCAAAACCCATATTACACCATATAATTTATTCATCGACTAGGTAATATAACGACTAGTATCTCAAATGACCAGAATAACAGTTATCTTAATTTAATACACAACATCGATTATACATCAATAAAATGCAATTCAATCTTTGAACTCCATCGTTAATTCTAAAAATTTAATGTTTCATTTGAATTATTATTATTATTTTTGATATTAATGAAAATTTTATTTCCACATTGATACTACTACTAGAACATATTTTGTATTATCAACACACAGTTTCTTATTTGTATTATTACATACCTACCATCCACACCCTCCCCTACTTCAACGCACACACACAAACCATCACACACACACAACATAATACTGATCTAATTATACCTAAGACCTGCTTTTCCGCTGGTCCATATAATATATTAGAACTTTGAGAGCTGACATTTATTCGATACAACATATAGAATACATTTTATTGGGAACAAAATTTTCTTCAATTATCATCGTCTTAATTTAAATTTTCTTCAATTACCATCGTTATAATATCTATAATAATGATGATAAAATACACAATGTCTCGACAATCATTTCCTTAATGATACAATCTTTGATAACATTTGTAATTTAATGTGAATAACCTTCCTATTACAAAAATCATATATTTGGACATACCTATATATTTTTTATTCAACATTTCTAAGGCTAAGTATTAACTGAAATGTAGGTGATCCACGACTGGAATTGAGGATATAAATAGATAGATATACTCTTTATTGTATACCATAAAAGATTCAGTAGGAGTATAATTGTTAATAATAGAATCTTCAGCTATGATTCCGACCATGTCACCTCCATTTCGGCATTATGCTCAGCTCTCCTATAAATATCACTTATATGGAATGTCTTCCAACCAATAAATAGAATTATATTTTTAACATCAATGACTAGATATTGTTACACTTCTTAACACGAAAAAAATTATGTATTTATATTTAATATACGGTACTGAAATCAGTATTTCAATCCAATGTGGCAATGTTACCAGCATTCTGGCCACTTTTCGCATTGGCATCGATGTGGACGATTTTTTTGATACCCAATAAGTTCTTTTTCTGCCCTTTTGTACATATTTTTTTTTAGTTTGTGTACTCGCATAAACCTTTGATATTTATTCATTTAAATATTTAACAGTAAGGTGGAAAAATGAATTCAAATGTAAATATTATTAAACTTTTGAAGTGATAGGTAGATCTTTTGAAAAATCTTTGGCAATCGCAAAGTTTATTTTCACAAACTAGTACTTTTTGCTTTTTTTATTTTTATTTACCTTTTGTATTTTCTTCTTATTATCTTATTTTTCATCAATTCATCAAACTAGCTATGTCTACTTACACGTAATACATTTAATATGCTGAAAATTTAAATCAGTATACGTTAAAATAACCATAACAGTTATTATAAAATTATAAGCCTCTGAAACATTCGATTTAATATTACATGTAATACAGGAATTAATTACTGCACAACTTTAAAAATGTAGATTAAATATTTGATAAAATAAATGCATCATAAACATACTAACGCCATCTAGTGATACAAGATGACAGTCGTCAACTTTATCGCCATCACATAAGACAGACTAGTCAAAAATATTATTCGAATAACTAAATTCTAACACACGTAGGTACATGTTACATATGGTAAACCAGGCCTAAATGCCCCAGTCGGTAACGTGAGGCACGTTACCGACTTACAAAACTAAGACACCCATTTAAAATTTGGTGCTTATTCGAGCCCATCTGGTTAGTTTATAAGTATGACGGCGATTAAACTATACATCGCAAGTTTAACTTAGGTTGCATAGTTTTTTCTTTTTCTCATTCCTACAATCCTGGTGGAGTGGTCGTGGTCATGGATCATCTGGTAGGTCAGTTGCGGCTTTTGCGAGATTTCTCCATCTCTCTCTATTCGTGGCACTGCATGTACATTCAATGAAGGAATACTTTGAAGATGATATTTTTATTATGCCTGTCCATCTGGTAAATGATCGACCGCGAGAACGGTGGCCCTCTACTCTTTCCTGTACCATCCTGTGTTGTATAGATGTAATTTTGAACGCATTTCACATCTTAGTTTTGCAAGTGGGGTACGTTTTCGACTGGGGCACATTACCGACTGGGGCACGTTACCGACTGGGGCACGTGCGCCTGGTTTAACCTACATCAATAAATAATACTGTATCATTTCTTAATGGTTATGATTTCCTCCCTGTACCACCACTCGGTCATTCATAGTCATAGCAGTGGCCTTGCAACGCAAATGTTGGCAGCTGCACCGCCACCGTTGTTTGTAGGCATCGCTTCGTTTTCTCTGCAAGTTGTATCGGTATCCGTTGATCACCAACATTGGGTTACCAACGTTGGAATGAGCGTATTCGCACTTCGGAAATTTAACTGAAAAAAAAGTTTTATTTTTAGTGATTGTCGCGAAACACATGAACTTATTTACTAAAAATTGCACAATATAATATAAAAGTGCCTGTTTCTGTTCGTGTATTTAGTAAAAATATGTTTTTTAGATTTTACATAATAAGTCAATCAATCAGTCAATCAATCAACCAATCACTCAATCCTTTTGTTCGTTGTTTTTTAGTCCTAAGTTATTTTCTGTATTGGGAAAAGAAAAAAATTGGGACACCACAAGTAATTTATTCACTGACTAGATACATTTAGTCTCAATCAAAATATATGAGTTTTTTTATAATATAAAATATTAGTACCTATTTTGGAAGTGACTAGAATATTCAATTAATAATTTATTAATGAGTGCATGCATTCAATGCAAAACGCTACGTGACTTATATTTTATTATTGATGATTATAATAAAATACTAATACAATATAACCTAACCTAACTATAAATAAACACCCTGAAATTTTAAAATATCAAATGCAATAATATGATGCTTAAAACTGCACTACTTTGAAATTACTTGGAAAATACATTTGGTAAAAGTTGCTTTTTAAGTAAAAAAAATTGCAGATTTTTTTTTTCCAAAATGTTTTTACAGTAATACACACTCAGCTTAACACAGTTGGTCACTTACGCACTTATAAACACTGAAAACATTAAATTATTATTTATTTTAATAAATGTTTCCCCACACTAGGAATTACTTCTGCATCGTGGGTGCGTTCAAAAATACGTAAACATACATACACAAGACACACAGACCCAGAACTGTATCCAAATCTGTAGGCCATACAAATATTTTGAAAGAATCGAACCCGTGACACACAGCGTAGCAGCCACTTGCTCAACCACTACGCCAAACGTGTCGTCAAAGGATGCAAAAAAAATTGCAGAATCATCTCCAAAGATGTTTGAATCTAATATCTAACGACTTACATAATACGAGTATCATAATGTTATTGATGCGTCATTTATTCGCGGGCGTTGACAGTAAAATAGACTGAAATGCCGTGACAGCAAACGGCATGACGCTTTTGTGCCATGACGGTAAACGGCATGACGCTGTCGTGCCATGACGGTAAACGGCAGGACACTGACATGTCTTGTTACTGCCATTACGCTCTTGACTTGTTAATGTGTGCCCTTATACTAATATAGATATTTCATAAATCTACCAGATATCCCATTTCGGCCAAATTGTTTTTGTTACATTATATTTTGCCTCACCACGCCTTCTACCATAAATTATTTAATTACAGTCATATTTAAATATCTAACAACTAAAATTACAAATAATTTAGAATTTTCACATTTAACTTGAAACATGGTTTAAGCCTTAAAGTTAGTGACTAGTTTAAATATTGCTTATAATAATTAAACCTAGTTTAATAAAGTGTATACTGGCGCTATTCCAAAAGGATTGACTTAACAAAACTAATTTTAAATAGCTTCTATATTACTACTAGTTAAAATAAAAAAAATATACCGAAAGTATAAGCTAGAACAGTCAAATTATATCACATTTTTTTAAGCGTATAATCTAATATAAAAAGATATATCTATATCTTTTTTTCACATTTTTTAGTAAACACGATACAATTCAAATACAATTTAAATTTGCAAACAGCAAGATGTCATTAAGTCCATTGCACCATTGCTTATATTATTATCAATTTCAATTTAAAAAAAATCGCTTTGTAAAAAATAAGATCATTTCCTCCAAGGAAGCAATATTTTTAATAAATTCTCAACTTAAACTCTAAAACTTAACTCAATGAATTCTGAACTGCAACTGAATTTGAACTGCCTTTACTTTGTATTTACAAGAAAAAAATAAAGACCGCCTTTTTTAGGGTTTTCTGAAAGCATTGCTCTATGTGGCAAATACTTAGCTCTCTTTAGTATCGCCTGTATCGACATGCACCCTTATGTTTTGAAATAAACAATCATACAAGATAAGTTGACAACAGTTTTTAAAGTTTAGTGGCTTTTTTAATTGTTCACAAATTGATTCCCAGTGCATATTATGATTTAAAATTGATGTTGTTTTTAACTCAAGTATCTACAAACCTGGGTAATATGTAGAATCATTGGAAAAGGCGCGATCTCGTTAAAATAAAGTTGCGAATTTTATTGTATTGCCTACCTCAGCGCAGCTTGCCGAGAAGGCTGACTCAATACGTTTGCTGCCAAATACAGCAAAGGCATTATAATGTATTACATCTGCATATTATTAGACAAAGAGGTGACTGTATTATGTATCAACAACGAAACATACTGTCTTTCTAAACTTGTCACTTGATTGGCTGAATGCTTTTGCGGAGCCACTACAAAAAGAAAAAAAAATAGGCAAACTTCAACGTCTTGTGAAAGTTTTAAGTGACGTTTTCAACGTGGAAGACTTCGTGCCCTAGTAGCATCCACTAGTGGGGTGACTTTTCCAGAAAACTCTCGTTCAGAAATATCTTTAGTATCGTCAAACGGGGTGAATAGGAATGCAGGGGCGAATAGAAACAAAAAAAAGTAGGATTTTCACTTTGGTACAAATTTATATTATTGATTTCTATCAAATTATCTATTATTATTTTTATTATTTTCACTGTCAGCGATAAGACCCCCATTGTACATAAAGATTTAAGTTTCTATGATATTATTACTAGTTTGTTGTACAATAAAGTTAAATATATTCTATTTTATTCTATCTATCAGTTTTATTACCATTGATGAATAAATAGGACTGCGTAAATACTGGGAAAAATTGTTAAATAACGTGAAAATCCACTTCAAATTTTCGTTTCTATTTACCTTTTTTTTTTGGTGGGAAAATGACAGCGTATCAGACTTTTACTGACTAAAAACCCACCCCTGTTCCTTCTTTGCCATTATTCCAGGGCTCCGGGAGTCTCTTTCGCCCTGCGATTCAATTTGCCCCTGCGTTTCTATTTGCCCCTTTTGACTAAATTAATGGTAGAGATTCCTCCTATGATTATGGTCGGCTCCCAATATGACCACGGTATCGTTGACAGTCATTGCAGTAGCCTTGCAGCGTGCATGTTGACTGCTGCACCTCCATCTCTTCTTTATTGCATCACTCCGTTTCTTCTGCAGACAGAATCGGTATCCATCTATCACCAACATAGGGTTACCCAAACTGGATTGCACGTATCGGCAACGCGAAGCTACTGAAAAATTTTGATGGTTAGTAGCTATAGTGAATAGAATGTTGAAGAATCTATAACATAGAGATGAGTACCAAGATTAGAGGACTTACCATGACGTATTAAAATGTCAGTCGTGCTAGCGAGAAAGAGTGAGTGCTACATAGGGTGTGTAGCTCCATCTCTTAATTCATTAAACCCCAAGCGAACGCTCTCATAGTCTTTCTATTATGTCCCTAATTACAATATTCGAAAGGCAGTTCTGTCGTAAAATGAAACACGTTAAGAACTTGTAGTAGTACTGCAGTCGATCCTTATAGATCGTTTTCAGGAAGAAAATTGTAAACGACAATATGCGTTTTTTGCAGGAATAGGTTTTCAAAGTATTTATGAAAACATGCTAATACAAACTGTTCTGTTAGATCAGTAGTTATATGAATTATAAGTTGAATAATATATTTATGGAATAATTTTATCATAAGTATTTTTATAATTATGGAAGATAAAACTTATTTCTACAAAAAATGCAAATAGTTACTTACGATGTTCTTCTTAAAAAGGTCGTTATATTGCTTTTTTTTACAAAAATAAAAATACATGAGTTCTTGAAAATTAATAAAACAAACAAAGTTACAAAAACTCCTTTATTTTTATTCATGAAATAGTTTTTTTTAGAAAGATATAGGACAATAGATTACATAAATTTCGTAAGAAAAAGTAAATAAACTCCCAGTTTCTGAATGAAGAGTGCTCTTGTTTAACTGAAAGTATTTTAGTATTAAAACTTGTTACATTTTGTCATTAAAGTAGTTTTTTTCTTATAAACCCACAAATTCTCATTTCAGAAACCAGGTGATAGATTAGTACTTCGAAGGATTACGTATTACTATTAATTAAGTACATTAAATAAACAGTTTTTTTTTAAATACTTTTTTCCACTCTAGGAATTACTCTTTTACTGTGGGAGCGTTCATAAACATATAATTAGTTTATGAACGTAGCCACGATAGTTATATAGTGTTTGTTCCTTGCGAGAATCGAACTTGTGACAACCACACCGTCAAAATGTGTTATTGCTCACTAATCAGTACAAGCCAATTCTAATACAATGACTTAAAAGGCCTTAGTACAAGTGAAAAAAAAATAACGATCGGACCAGTACTTTTAGAGATGACCTCCTACAAACAAAAAAATCAACATAAAAAAAAAACTTTACGGCCTGCAAAATGCAAAAGCTAAGAAAATTCGAATATTGTGAGCCGTGGATCCCTTAAAGTAAATTTATTTTTAACCCTATAGAGAATACATAGTTCTATAGTCTATTATAATAGTATTATTACTAATATGAATACAGGCATAGAGATTATAGAGAGATAGAGAGACATTATAGTAGGTGGGATATCTTTATTGCTTTTTTAAAAATACTAGTTTCTGCCAGCGGCTTTACATACAACTTAAGTTAGGTACTTTATATACAACTTAGGTTAGGTACATTACAGGCAACTTAGGTTAGAAAGCGATGGCGGGGTCTAATGAGCGAGCAAAGCGTGCGAACATAGACCCTACCATCCCCTTTATGGTTATTTTTTTAACTCCCCAGTAGAGTATATTTTAGTGGATAATTAGTATTTTGGTGTAACAAAAGGATATTTTGTAGTAAAATAAATTGAGGAATAGTTACAACTATCCGCTAGCAAATTTTCTGACCGCCTGAGCGTTTCAAAAACTTCTTCACGTTGATTGTATTCCTGACTTGTCTTTCGTGGTCATGCCAACGGTGCATAGACACTAAATTTTTGTCGACAGTAACTGCAGTAGCCTTGCAGCCAAGACTATGGCGGCCACATCTCCATCGATTCTTAACAGTGTGACCAGCATTTCGAATAAGAGTGTATCGGTACCCATCAATGACCAGCATTTGATTTCCCATGCACGATTTCTCGAAGAAAAATGAATGAGTGACCACTGCAAAAAAGGTGATAATTTAGTCAATATTTTGATTTTGTCTTTGAATATGCTAGTAAGCTAATTCCTGCAGAAAGCAAATTAGGTACGTGCAGTATAAAAAACTAATCTAGTAATATAAAATCTCATGATGGTTTTCTAAACATATTTTTAAAATAAATTGAATTAATCCAAAGATCGTTATTAAATAATAAAAAAAGCGGTAAAAAAACAAAGTCATTTATTGGTAATTAAACTTTGACAGCGCGCTGCGTTGTTTTTTTTTTTTAAAATATCGCAGCATAAAAAAATATAATGTTTCTTGAGACAAAAAAAAACGGGTCGTAGCGCATGGGGACCGCGCCAAGCTTCCACCTCTAAAAATAATATATATTTTTTTAGTATTATTTTGGGTCCACAACGAAAAAGCACTAAAATATCGTTAAACAAAAAACTGTATTTGCTTTATTTGTGATCCCAAAATAGTACTGATAACAACGGATAACAAACTTTTAGAAGCCCTGGCTCTTCAGCTAGATGTTACAGGAGACAGACAGAAATATGCTGAGATAGGACCCTTTTTGTTCTCGCACAGGTTTTTTTTATTCCTTTGAAATTTTGTTGATATTATTTTTTTTTTGTTAGTTTATGTGATTTGTTAATATTTTCATTTTATTCTTTTGTTTGTCTTGTGCGAGTTTCAAATAAAAAATTTTTTGTCTCCCTTTGTCCCCTCGCACACGACGACTTTTTGTAGCGATGCGACAGCATCGCCACTAACGCGCGTTAGTCGTATTTGCGAGTGCTATAGAAAAAATGCCAACGCGCTACAGCATCGCGACTGTATCGATGCGAACGCGCTACAGCATCGCGACTGTATCGATGCGAACGCGCTACAGCATCGCGACTGTATCGATGCGAACGCGCTACAGCATCGCGACTGTATCGATGCGAACGCGCTACAGCATCGCGACTGTATCGATGCGAACGCGCTACAGCATCGCGACTGTATCGATGCGAACGCGCTACAGCATCGCGACTGTATCGATGCGAACGCGCTACAGCATCGCGACTGTATCGATGCGAACGCGCTACAGCATCGCGACTGTATCGATGCGAACGCGCTACAGCATCGCGACTGTATCGATGCGAACGCGCTACAGCATCGCTACTAAAAGTCGCCGTGGACGAGGGGCCTTTCTGTCGATTTTGAGCGTTTCAGCGCTGGGGTATTAGGGTCCAAGTCACCGTTTCTTGCAATTAAGGTGACGTGCCATCCTCCATCTGCCTTCAACCACCATTTTTTTTTTTACAAGTACGTCAAAATACTCGTTAATGGGTGTGATAATCGTAAGAAAAAATGATTTTATTGTCAAGAGTCCGCAACTTGGCCAAACATCGGTACCTCATCCTCTTTGAACAAGTCCACCTTTTGACCCTCGTTTTGTGACGTTTATCCTTCATCTCAGTAAATGTGAATCCATTATATAAAACCATTTTGTTACCCCTGTTTGATATCACATATGTAACTGTAAGAAAAATATTAAATTCAGTCGTTTAGGTATATGAAAAAAATAAAATGATTGACATTTCGGAAAATATTGTGGTTTCCACTCCTTTTGTTGAAATAAATAAATAATAATAAATCATTTTATTACAATACAAACTATTTTCGAGTATTCAATGTGACAACTGTTTTCGAGCCAGGTGCCAAGTTAACTCTAACCTCAAATTTGAACGCAGAGCTGGTGACAGACGGACTGACAGACAGCGGGCTCCTTAATACAACTAAACCCACTTTACGATCTCTTTAGGTGGTGTTCGCCGTGGGCAGGTGCTCATGTTGTGACCAGCTAGTCGGCAGTAGCCACACTTTCGCTGTATCTTTCGTCGCGGGCGTGTTGTCTTAGCCTTGCTTCCTACCCATATGATTTTCTCCTCAAAAATGTGATTTACTGAAATAAATAATACAATCTTAACCCTTGGTTTACCCGGTAACTTTATATGTACACAATTTACCCGGTGGAGTCCTCAGGACTCCCGGAAATATAATCTTAATTTTAATATGAAATAAAAACTTTTTGAAATAAAACACTAATTATATTTATTCATTATTTATTTGGTTTTATAATAGCATAGGTTTTTATTAAAAATCGACCGCATCAGGCAACGGCGCTCTCGCGCGCGCGCCGCCGCTGGGATTCCGATCCCGATTTCCGGCACACGTAGGCGCGGGCTTGCGGACAGTGAGCAATGGGTAGCTGGCTGGCCGGCCGTCCGGTAACTGTCCGAACCGAGCCCAAGTCGTCGACGGCGCGCACTGTTCCCACGCGCCTCAAGGAGTTGTCAGCAACAGCAGGGGCCCAGCCAGGTCGAAGCCTACTGGGGCCAGGGATATCCGAAAGGGAACCCGAGCCCCGGTATGAGGGGTAGAAGGAACGGCCACCCATTGTCACCATTGACCGCCCATTGTACACTTATTTTGAATAATGTTTGTCCTGTATTTTTTTTTTGTTGATGTGGTGTACACACACCATAATGAAAATATAATAGTAATAATAATTATCAACTATTGATTTTTTCGTGCGATTAATACTTTTGTCTAAAAAAAATATTACATTCAACAATTCACATTCGCAACTTTTCCCTACTCCTTCGAAATGGCTTGGATCTTTTAAAAACATTTTTACATATACAAATTGGTGGTTAATTATTCTTCAAAGTGAACATAGCATATGTAAATCAATCGCGATTTCGCAAAGAAAACGGATTTAAAAGTCAGCGGTGTTCTGTCCGGGCGCAGCTGGCCGCAATTAAATGCACAAATAGTCGTACTCTCGCCTAAGCGGGTATGAGAGTTACCTACATGGTGCTTTGGTTGATATAGGAGAATTTATGCTGCTGACACTAGGAGATAAAAGTGAAACAAGTGATGTGCATGGACGTGGACTACTGGTTTGTTGAATTGAAAAAAGGTGTCATGGAACCTGTTCATGAACATGTGGAGTAATATGTTGTGACTCGGCTTGAGATGAACATGGCAAAGGGTTTTAAGGTTGCATCAATATAGAAGCTGATATATCTTTAACTCCACTATTCCCATTTTTCTGTAGTTTGAGTAGTTGCTTTTTTTGTTGTTGTCTTCTATAGTAATTCCTGAAATTAATTTTGTTTCTTTTTTGTTTAAGACTACGAGCTCGAGCTGGCATCTCACTTAGTGGTAAAATTTTTCCTTCTGCTTTTTTCAGATGATAACGATCTCGTTCTTTCCTACGAAACTCCTCAGCTTTGACAGGGTCGCTTTTAATTTTTTCTTTTCTTTTTCGCTCTGCAATCCTCTTCTTTTTTAATTTTTCTTCTCGGCTATCTTTAAAAAAAAGTAATTTCGGCATTGGTTCTTTATAAAAATCTTCATTAACATAATACAAAAATTGACTGGTCCAATTTCTGTGGAGTCGTGTAATTTCCGTGGGCACCCAGATGCCACGAAAACCACAGAAATTGGAATGGAGGCTATTTTTTAGTTTTTTATTACAAGAAACTATCAAGGCTGATGACTATTGGTTTCTATAATCTTAAATGTATACCAAAGGCTACTTAGCATGCATAAAAGTGATACCTTTATTTCTTGCAAAAATCCTTTTAAAACCTGATCACCAAAATTGCGAAATTTCGTTCCGAGTAAGCTGAAATCGCGTACTTAAATTTTTAGGGGCAAAACTTGGCGAGATGATGCACTACAGTTCTCACTGCACGAAAGAGCAGGACTGTCTCTTGTCGGGCAGGGATTTATTGTCCGTTTAAACTCATTGGTGGAAGCTCAGGACGACGAAACCAAATGACCACAGAAATGAGTAATTTCGCTCGGACAAAACTAACTTTGACATGCACTCATTAACTATGAGTCTAAACATTAAAAAATGTTTTATTTCTTGTAGGTCAATTATTACTTAACGCAATCAAAATATTTTTTCCTATATACATATGTTGGAGATTATCTTACTGAAAGGTAAAGGCTGTGTATGAAAGTGATTATCGACAAGACACAGAAATTGATAATTCGTCATTTACTTATGTTTATCTTAAAAAGTAATAATCTTAAAAATATAATTTAAGTGGCTTCATTTAGATTCAAGTCACTTCAATTCTGAGAAAAAAAAATCGTTGCGTTATCTGTTAAGCAACACTGCGTTTTCAGCCTAGACACGTAAATTTATCGCTTGAGAAATTCACTCTAAACTAAACCCACTTTACAATCTCGTTAGGTGGTGTTCGCCGTGGGCAGGTGCTCATGTTGTGACCAGCTAGTCGGCAGTAGCCACACTTTCGTCGCGGGAGTGTTGTCTTAGTCTTGCTTCCTACCCATATGATTTTTTCCTCAAAAAGGTCATTTCATCATCATCACTGTAAAAGTAGGTAATGAAATCTTAAAACACATATAGATGGAATATGATTTATGTATTTTTTATAGACGAATATTTTTCGTATCGGTTTTTTGACCATTTGGTATTTTTTGACCTACATGCTGGAAAATGTTTACAAAATACTGACTTGTTTGCAAATAAAACAACACAGAAGAAACAAGACGATAAACTCATTGTATTTAAAAAAAAAATACACTCAAACACATTTATAATTAAAAAAAGAGAGGCAGTAATGCAACCTACAAGAAGTAAAAAGGCATCGAAGTATTTTTACTCTTTGATATCTTTTAAAAATTTAAGTAGGTACTTCAAATGGCGTAGCAAGTCAATCACTGACACTCCCCGCCCCCACGTCTCACTTCATACCACTAAAGAGACCGAATATTTGACTTCTGCGCAACTTGAAGCCAGCGCTCAAGATTCGTGCCGGTATCTATAACAGACGGCCGAGACGCACGCTCAATACGTTGCGTTTTGGACGCTTAATAAAATTTTAAAGAAGAAAAAACGAAATATTTTATTTGGCACGCTTATATATACATACACACAATGTAAAAACAAAATTTAGAAAACTTAAAATAAGAAAAAACACTCACACAATGTGTGTCTCACGGTTGCGTCAAATAGGCCCAAATATTGTTACTTTTAATTTTTAATTGCATTAAGTGGTGCCCGTGCCATCCAAGGACACAGTTCTTGACGTAACGGCCGAAGTTCATAAGAATTTCAGTGCACCAGTAATACATTTAAAAAAAAAACACTTATAAATACTGAACATGTTAAAGGTTCAAAAGTAACAAATCAAATTAACATTGCAGAAGTAAGCTTGAGACAAGCCGTCAAACCCGTTCCATCATCACACCACCAGACGTACGGCGATGCGCCACCGGTACATGATTGGACATCTTATAGTCAAGCGTGCACCATGTCGACCACATCGTCGCTTTCCATCAGGTAAGGTAGTGGTCAAGCGCAGGCCTATCATCGATAAAAAAGTAGTTTTGCTCGTTCCGATCACTGACATGTCTTCAGAAGTTCTTGCCTCTTTCCTGTGTCTGTTTCTCTTACCCTTCTAGACTATCATGATGTTTGCTTCTTTGATGCCACCGAAGAACTTCTTGAGAAGCTTAAACGTCTGCAAACATTTTTGCTTCCAACTCATTTTTTTCTTTCAAAATAAGTACAGCATTTAAAGTGGCCGTCTCTTCAGCAGTGTCGGTATACTCATATGCTTTCTTTTCTCTTTTCTGTTCATTACAATCCCGACTTCTCTGTGTGCATTATTATTTATTTAAACCTTGCAATAGCAAGATTTCTAACACATCGTCATCAAACATATCATCATCATACATACATACATACATATACATATCGTCCTCCTTTCTTCTTTGGTTTCTTCCTCCCTCCTCAAGTCATTAAGCTAGTCCCTGAACTATTAGTGTTGTATACCTTTCAAATTCTCTACCACAAACACTAAGCGATAGATTTTTTTTTCTTTACAAAATTAGGGAACATTTTTCTATCAATATTGTATTCAGTTTATTTTTATTTTTAAATAGAGTTTAATTAATGCTCGTTCAAGTTTTTTTGTACTCTCTTTGGTTGTCCTCATGTACAAACATTTCTATCGCATTAAGAATTGTTAATAGAAAAACTAAATGTGGGTTAAGCTCGTCTTGTTCATCAGCAGTCTAAATGAAATTGTTTTTTTTTAAGTTTTCGTATTCAATGTATGAATATGGACATCTTGTTTATCGTTTGTCGAGCGTTAAAATTGCTGAGGATAGTGTGCCGAGTGTGTCTTGATCGCTTAGTGTTTGGTGCCTTACAAATCTTTGTTCAAAATAAATTATATTTCTCACTATTCATTTCTTGATGGTTATGTTCATTTTTTATCGAAACGATGATGTCATCAATCGTGTAGATGGTAGCTTTGCATCCTCTACAGAAGTGAGTGGAACAAACCCACCGTTTTTTGAGGCACGAACCATTCGGCGACTTCTTGTAGTAGAAGTTGAATCCATTTAGTCTGATCATAGTGTTACCTCGCTGCGATGTAACGAATATTGCTGAAAAAAAAAACGGTATCATTAATTTTTTTATGAATTCTCTTTTAATTGATTCGTTTGGAAAACAATCGCGATACAATAAAACGTATCGCGATTATTTTTCTCTCTTCGTTGGGCCTATTATAATTGCGAAGTCCAGTCTAGCCCAATTATGAATAAAAATGTACCTATATGGTAAACCAGTCATAGGTATAGGCCTCAGTCGGTAATATAACCCACTTGCAACAAACTAAGAAACGCATTTAAAAGAACGATGGTCTAATTTGTATGAGACCTGTCCCCCATATCTAACAGAAACAAACAGATTTGAAAGAGGTATTAGTTTTTTTTTTGTTTGATTCCGTAACTGAAAAAAAAATGGAACCCTTACAGGATGACTTTGCTGTCCGTCTGTCTATCCCTTTATAACGGGAACACGTTCAGGTATCGAGAAAAAAAAAGATACGACCGTTTATGTCACAAAAAGACCACATATTTTGACACTCTCAAGAGAATCAAAATTCATAGGTTTCCTTTTGACCCTGAATCCTATAGCAGATAAAATAAGGTCTTATAGCAGACGTATAAATCTGAAAACAGTAAATTTGTTGTTATGCCATATTTTTTTTTGCGTATCGGAAAAATCTTCTTGATTTTATTCGGGAACTATTTACATAGGTAAGTTAGTACGAAACCCCCAGCACTTGCCTAGTTTTTTTTTTTAATTTTGGAGGAAGGTAGCGGGAATCCGATGGATGCGGGACGCACATGATCGTTCGTTGTGGTGACGCTTGGGGGAGGCCTATGTCCAGCAGTGGACGTCTGTCGGCTGAAATGATGATGATGATGATGATGGAGGAATTGAGAAGTCTTGTAGGTAGTAGATTTATTAGGAATGAGAGTGTTCATCATAGGCAAAAATAATAATGTCATCGACCGTAGTAAGCCTAGCTCTGCAACGTTCCGTCATTCGCTTAGAACAAGCCCATCTGACTTTAACTGATTTTTCTCTTTCTTTTTTATTGCTGATCATAATAAAATTATTTTTTCCGTACAGTATCATTCTTTTTCCGGTTCGTGTACGTCCGAAAATCGCCTCTGAAAAAGAAAATAGTTACTCTATAATATTTAAAGAAAATATCAGTTAGTCTATTTACGTGTTTGTTACCTTTTTGCCCCTAAATGGTTGAACAGATCCATATAAAACATAGCATAACTAATTCAGACAAGTGGTAGCTGGGTTTGAGTCCGTGACCTAAAATTCGTAAGTCGGGATCTGTACCACTGGGCCACCACTGCACTTGTTAGAAGTATGGAGGTAACTATATGGATAATTACCTACATAATATCATACTAAGATGTCAAGATGGATAGAAGTCATAATTACTGTGTATCAAAGTTCCTATGACTGTAGTGTGTTAGTAAAGGGTTTTATGAAGAAAAGCACAGAAAGACAAGTATTTATTTCAACTAACCATAACTATCATTTTTTTTTTTATTGATATAAACTGGAGCTTGACTGCGATTCCGCCTGATGGTAAGCAGTGATGCAATCGTTGATGGTAAGGCGCACTAATAACTAGTTGATCGTTCGTAAACTAGGTCATCGAAGAGAAGAACCGGCAAGAAACTTCTCGGAAGTTCAATCATAATATTTTATAGACACATTTTACAATATCATTAGTATAATGAAATGAAAATTAAAAATTTAATTACGTTATATTTTATGGACTGTTTTGGTTGAAATAAAAGATTTTTATTTATTTTATTTTTTATTATAATACAGAAAGCAACACACTCATAAATATAAACCTCATAGAATAGAACATAAGATATTTTTATTACGGGAGTTTATTCATTTTAAAAATAAGTAAAGTCTTCAAAAGAAAAATAACAAATAAATAATTATCTCTTTTCATGATTATGTTCGTTATAAATAGAAATAATTATATCATCTTCCATATGAATGCAAGCCTTACAATATCTATTTTGTGTACAACTCCACCTCTTTTTGCTCTTTTTATAATTGCCAGGTTTCAAGTAGAAAGTATAATTTCCAAATTTTATATTTGTCTTTCCTTTCTTCGTTGTTATTAGAGTCACTAAAAAAGTCATCAAGATTAGTTCAAGCTTTGTATTATATACTAGCTTATATGTACGTGAACGAAGCCGTGGGCAAGCTTCGCCCGCGGTCATAAAACATAGCCTATGTCACTCAAAAATAAAGCAGCTTTCTATCGGTCAAAAAAAAATTGAGCAATCGGACCAGTACCTCCAGAGATTACCTCCTCCAAACAAAAAAAAACTTTATAATATGTGTGTAGTGTAGATAACAAAAGGACGACGCCCAGAAGCGCCAAAAGCTGCGAGTTTGTTTAAAAGAGTTACCGAGTGGAACGGTATATATATTTTTTAATAACCTTGCTTCACACTAAAGTGGTGACCAGACTGTTGCAAACTAGCGTTCCAACCAAGGTTACCTTGGTTTATGTGTTTGATTTGTGTTGCGGCGACAGACATGTAAACTACGCACCAACACGTTCGATGGTTAGAAAAACGCGCCTCCCAACCAAGGGCGTTGAAGGTCGTGGTTTACAACTGCTGTCTACACGGATTGAAACTAGCAAGGTGACTTTGATTGGGACGTTGGATTGCAACCATTTGATTACCCCTTTAGAACTATTCCTGTACCGTGAATACGTTCACAACGATGTAAACTCACATGCACAATATACCCAAATATATATATATATATATACCCAATAGACAACTATTTTTTCCGTGCGTCCATGACCTAAATTCAGACGGGTAGTAAGCTTGGAGGTTTGAACCCGCGATCTACAATTCATAAGCTGGAACCATTACCACTGAGATACCACTACTGTCATAGACATGAAGGACATAGGATATTTTTGTCCCATGAGTATATTCCCTTTATTAATAAAGTTTAAAAATGAGAAATAAAAAAATAAACATTTATTTCTTTTCATGGTGATGTTCGTTATAAATGGCAATAATTTTATCGTCCACCATGTGAATACAAGCCCTGCAATATCTATTTTGTGTGCAGCTCCATCTCTTTTTGTTCTTTTTGTAGTTGCCAGGTTTCAAGTAGAATGTGTTATCTCCCACTTTTATATTTGTCTTTCCTTTCTTCGTTCTTATTAGAGTCACTGAAAAAAACAAAAGCAAGAGTTCAAGATCTATACACCGTCTCTCAGACGTCGATGTACAAAAGTTTATCATGGATCTAGTACCTAGTACCTACCTGAGGTGGAGATCAGGTACCGGAAGACGTAGCGTTGGAAGGCCTCTTACAAGGTGGATTGATAAACTAGTGAGGATCACGGGAATTCTAAGGATGCGAGACGCACAGGATCGGTCGTTATAGCGAAACTTAGGGAGTAACAATCTGTAAGCCACACAAGTATTTGTTCCGAGCGAGAATCGACCCCGAGACAAGCACTGCTGTAACCAACAGGTGATACAGGTGAGTTTTAGTCAGTAAAAATATGTTACTACAGGAATATCTCTGCATCCAGAGCAAGAAGAGCTTATTTGATGATTTCCCATCGTAAAAAAAAACTATGCAGGGTGTAAGGGACACCTTGTATAGAGTTTTTTTAATTGTAATTTACCTTGTGTGATACCTTAGTCCATTTTCCTTATGTCATAAAAACTGAGAATACAATACTCTTAAGAAGTGGTTCTAATTCACTGATAATAATTTTAAAGGCTAAATAAGTATAGATTAGATAAGTGTGCTTACCAACAAAAGTTTAGAAATTTAAAAGGCATTAAAAGAAAACAGTAGCGGTAAATTGTTATTTATCTTTCTTAATAATTAATTATACCACAATAACATGATCACGTCTTACAAGCTAATCAACAACATTAAAGATAAAAAAAATCTAAAGCTAAACATCGAATATTTTTAGGAAGAAAACCATAAGTACCAGTTTGCGCTTTTCGCGAATGGGCTTTTTCCTTTATTTAATCAAAAAGTTTAAAAAATACTTTAATAGAAACTATTCTAATAGATCAGTAGTTGTATGAAAATCAAATCATTTTTTTTTTTTTGGAAACATATTGTCATTCCTTCTTTTTCATTAGGAAAGACAAAACCCATTCCTGCAAAAAGCGCATATGTCGCTTACGTTGTTTTTCCTAAAAAAAGGTTAAAAAAAAGTTTTTTTTTTATATATACACTTGCATTTTAAACTAACATAATACCATCGTTTTAAGTCTTCAAGGATATTAACATTTTAAGATTTTTAATAGGACCAAAATTACCTAACGCCAAATTTTACAATTGTTTTTTTTTTCTAAACTAACCGAAATAATGTAAAAATTTTGTACTATCTATAGAAAATCGTAAACACTTTCTACATAATTTATAATTCATTTATAATGTACATAATACTTAAAATTGTGACATACTTTTTTATTTAATTTACAATTATGTCGACTCTTCTATATCCAGGAAAATAAATTGATTTATCACGTAACGACATAATACATAAACCATCTTTAACATCAAACAAACCTGATGGTAAGGTTGCCAACAATTTTTACAAGAAATATGGTATTTTTTTACCAGAGAAGTATATTAAACACTATTTAAAAAAAATGGACAGTAGTTTATTTCTAAATTTTTTAAATACATATTTTTTAGAGCTTCTCTCGCACAACTTATTAATTTGCAGTCTTTTTTAAAAACTTCATACGCCTCAGCACAATTATAACTAAAATTAAAATAAATGAAGAGCTCCTTCGATTCGCTCTAATACTCTATAATTGTAATTTTATAAAAAAAATGTGTGAGCGTCTAAGTGTAGCACTTACGAGTATAGTGTTTAAGCGTTTTGATGCTAAAAACAGTATTTTGTATTCTTTATTTTTGTTCGACAGAAAAAAGTGTATTGTAGTGAAAAACAGTATAATACTGTTTCTAACAGTCAAAATTCAATTTTTATTATTTCAGTTAGGACGTTTTATATGTACCCATATATAAAACGTCAGAAGCTAGTGCATGGTTCCAAATTGATCGTTTCCTATGGAGAAGAACAGTACAGTTGACAACCCTACCTGATGGTAAGACAGCGGTCAAACGCAAAAATACATATCAATATCCCGTCTGCCAAGTTTCTAAAACTATTTGAACCTGTAGGTTTTTTTATTTGATTTTTACCCCTTTTCCTTACTTAACAATAATTATCTTATACTAATAATACAATATTAACAAAATGGTTGAATTCGAAATCTTGATCACAAAAACATTTACCTAACGACTAGATCATTTTTTTATTTATGAATCAAATTCTAAACTATGCTATTATTTTAACTATTAGAATTACATTAATACACTGACAAATATTTAAATGTATTATTTTGTTTAATTTATTATTTGTATGCCGCAGAGTACCTACCTCCTTTTTATTAGTTTAAGTTCTTAAAGTCCATCCTAAGGTTGTCTAGGTATCGCTGCCAGCGATAACACCGCCATTGTAGAATGAATGAATGAAACAATTAATGAATGAACGAATGACTGAATGAATTAATGAACGAATGAATGAATGATATTATACCCATAGATTTAAGTTTTCGTAGAATTAAGTTACTATTTTGGTGTACAATAAGGTTTGTTCTATTCTAAGACCTATTTGTCTATTATCTTAGAATTCAGTTAACAATTATTATTGTTTGTATAAATAAAATTGAAGTTTTTATTGAAACGAAGATAGTTTTAAGTTATTAAATATCTGATGAAGTAAACAATTATCTGATTATTTACTTTTTGACGATTGATCCCAAAGTTAAGACTACAAATATAATTGTAACAATTTTTTTAAATAGCGGACTTTTTGTCAATATAGGTTTCAATACAATTTGCTAAATAATTACATCTACTAGTACAGTAATTTGGTTAGAAAAATAGTGGTTACCTGAAAAGCTTTTCGGAAGTTTTATAAATTGATAATATTAGGTATAGATTTTGATGTCCTCTTTCCGAACTTCAACTTTGCCATCTCGTATTTTTACCGCTCGCGTCGCCATATTGAAAAAATGGCGCCTAAAAGCAGTTTTTTGACAACATCTTCTTTCCGACTCATATAACAATAAATACTAGAAACTATTGCATATAATTGATCTTCTTTTCATTAAGTCAATTGTTTTGATTTACCTACGAGCGCCGCAAAATCTACTCAACACTCACTTTGGCTAAAAAAACTAGTTTCCACACATTTACTCCACGCAAAGATGTCGCGATTAACTTCTCATTATTATATCATCTTAGGCATGCATCGTGAACCACTAGCAATCTCAGTTCCATTTAAAGTTTATCCTTGTGGTCAATTCTTTTAATACTTGACTTACGAAAAGTCTCCAATCGTTTACTTCAATTACTTCACTTTCTTCCAATAGATTTGCACAAATAAAACAGATTACTTCATTAAAAGCCATGATTTTATAAATGCAAATAACACTGTGAATCGACAGACGTATACGACGACTTTAACTAACTATTTCTATTGAGCTCTACCGGCAGATGTTTTGTAAAAGGGGGCTCGACACAAAGACGACGCATCCCCCTTTGCCCGACCCGGGAATCGACCCGACCAGGGCCCCACACTCAACAGTTGTGCTTGCTACCACGAGACCAACGAGGACGGCGGTCTTTAAATTATATTTAAGATAATTATATTAGATTATTATATGTAATATCTTTATAATAATAAATAATAATATTCCACAACAACATGTATGAATAATGACCAAAATGCGTACACTTGTAGTGGAGTACACAAATACCTACGTCAAAACTATCGACTATGAAAAAAGGTCAATTTATGATTATTGTAGGCAATTTTCTTTTTTTTATGAAGTTTCAAAAAAAAAAGAGATATTTTGCCAAAAAACAGATTTTAGGCGCCACTTTTTCCAATATGGCGGCACGAGCATCAAAAAAACGAAGTGGCAAAGTTGAAATTCAGAAAGAACACATTAAATTTTCAAAAAACACATTAAGTTATCCGGGAGGGATAACTTTCCAGATAAAACTACCAAATGACTATACTGTTATTGTACTTACAAATATTTCTATAATACGACATTTACACGTTTGTGCTCGCTATTTGCTTCGCCACACGCACGAATGTGTAAAGCTACAGTTGCCATCACGGATCTTGAACGCTCGGCGTCAGAGTGGGGATAGCTTTGCGCATTCCATACATTGGCGAGCCAATCGTCGTCGTTTTAGATACATGCAGCAACGCAGTGAACGAATGAGGAGTGACGTCTATGACGCGATAGCGCGGCCAGCCTATCACTGACACTCCCCGCCCTTACGTCGCACTTCGCACCACTAAAGAGACCGAATCTTCGACTTCTGCGCAAGTGTTTAAGATCCGTGATGATAACTGTACATTGCGCAAACGTGGGCCACGTACGCCGATCAGAACGCGTCGGTTTCCATTCATACGAAGAGAAACTAGACTTGTAGAGCTACATTAGATCCACGCCACGCAACAACGCGCTACTACGTACAAATGAGGCGGGATCTACGTGTGCGTCGGTCTAGTGTATACCTGTTCAATATAACATTAGACATTTATGATTTTTTTTTATTACTGTCCATTCAACCGATTCTGACTTTTATTACGTTGGTGGCACAACAAATGGCGGCTGCAGTGAATAGTTGGTATTGTAACCACTGTTTTGCTTTTGATGCCATCCTTATGCCAATGAAATAGAAGTTAAAATCGGTTGAACAGACAGTATGAAAGGTTTCTTTAAATTTCTAATCTTAACGCGAATAGGGTATAGATCTCGCAAAAATGCGGCTTAACAAAAATGAAGCCTAAAACAATCTCCTACGGAAATAATTTGTAATTAATTTAGCTACGAGATTTTAAACCAATTTCCTTTTTGGATGATTATGAAAGTTGTTCATTTTGATGATGTTATTTTCCACTGTGTAGATTTGAGCTTTGCATCCTCGAAAGCAGTGGCTGGAGCAGACCCATCGGACCTTCAACCCTCTTGAAGATTTGTGTGTGAACAGATAATCACCGACTCTTAGCATCGTTCGTCCAGTAGTACTTGATTCCGTGAATTCGCAAAAATCTACAAAACAGAGTCAAAAGTTATTATTAAAATTACCTATTGCAGCAAAATTATATTGCTAATTAGTTAGTTAAAAGCTTATGAACTACTTTAGGTTCTCTTAACATTCAAGTCAGCTATATTTCTCTCGTATGGTTTTGCAACTGCTGGTAATTGATGATCTCCTGGGTCCGTATCCTCAGTACAGGTGATGTTTCTTCTTTTGAAGTGCCGAGTTGCTGCCACTGCATAAACAAGCATCAAAACCGAAGATCCGGCTCGAAGGACCAAAAAATGTGATTCCTGGAATCCAAAGGATAACTGAAGGATGGAGGTGGGTTTTAGTAAGTAAAACACGGATACGCCTTCTCACTCCACTTAAAAGAGTACCTACCTAGTCATTGGAAGAATTTCCTCAAAAAAAGGCAATTTATTTAAATTTCAACAGGTTATAGGAAGGGGTCTCATTGAGGAGGAATAGGAAAAGAGCTTATAAAAAAACAATGAAACGACAGCATGTTTTACATTACAACAATATGTTTAAGCTCAATTTAATTAACAAATAAGTTTCATACGTTCCTAACAATTATAATGGCAAACACACATCGAGTAAATATTATGTATGTACAACAGACAAAATTTTAATTATTACCTATAAACATAGGACAGTTTATAAATTTGTTTGGTTGTTACACAATCACATTAAATAATCTCAACATAACTAAACGTAATCGTAACCAATAGTTAGTATGAATAATCTTTATTGTGCTAACAGATATAAATTACATAATAGATATTAATATCTACTAATTAAAAATCTTTAGGTTTTTTGACTAGACCATGTTGATTAAAAGGGCTATGCTCGGAGTTTCTTTGCATGATCACATCTGTACCCCTAGCCAAGTTGGTAATCTGCAATCGTTAACGCTAGTAGAAAACTTCAAATGTACGGGAATGCCGTCATCTCAACGCTCAGTCACATGCTCAGAACAAAAGAGTCGGGGCCGTAGCCAACTCGAGGCGTCCGACACAAGAGAAACGGTTGTAGCTTGGCTAGGGGGGCAGAAATGAAGATATCTGCAGAAGAACCAAGGTTACCGACATAGCCAGAAGGATCGCTAAACTTAAGAGGCAGAGGGTAGGGCATATTACTCGCAGAATAAATAGTCGATGGGGTCAAAAGGTAGACACTCCAGAGACTGGCGACCATGTACCGGAAGACGCAGCCACACGACCGACGACCTGATGAGGGTCAAGGGAATTCGATGGATGCGAAACGCACTAGAGCAGTGGTGGCCGAGTGGTAATTGTCCTGACTTAAGGGTTGTAGGTCGCGGGTTCAAACCCAGCCCGGCGCATTACTTTGTTGTGTAATTTATTTCATCACCACTGCTCTCAAAACGGGGAAGAAAAACATCGTGAGGAAACCGGCATGTCCTAGAACCAAAAATTCGAAGACATATGACATTCACCGACCCGCACTGGGCCGAAGTGGATTACGGCCCATTAACTCTTCTCTCCCAGCAGTGGGAACATTCAAAGACTGATTATGTATGTAGGTATGTATGAAACGCACAGGACCAGCCATTGTGGCGATACTTGGAGGAGGTATTTATCCAGCATTTTACTTTTCTGCTGAAGATGTCTTATTATCTATATTCTAATGATTTAAAATTGAGACATCCACGATTTAGCATGGTTATGTTGGTTTCTGACTGACAAAATGTGGTCGTGAACAGACATGATGGTTGCAGTGCACTTCTTGCTGTGGTGCGTCGAGCACTTCCATAGATCCTTGACTCCATTGCTGCGCTTCTTAAAAAATGTATAGCCCTTGTAGTTCAATATTCGGTTACCTCTTAAAGATTTTGTGAAAGTAACTGAAAAGTAAAAGATATATTTAAGAAAGTATGAAAAATATTTTTTAAAGGACCATCAGTCGTTGAAATTGTCGTTGGTTTAGATTTTTGCAACCATTGTCTTCTTGTTTATTTTTATTTTTTCGAATTATAAATTGAAAACTTTAAAGTGGCCACATTAGCAGAAAATAAATTAAAGTTTAATTTATATTTTTAACGTTTTCCTAAAACAAGAAATAGTAAAAGGATCATTTAAATTATGTTTAAAGTATCTAGTAATTGTGTAATAGTTTATTTAAATTTTAAATGTAAAAATAATTTAAAAATTATTATTAAAGTTTACTAAAAAAAGTATTGTATATTTCTAAGTATTAACTTTTTAAAGTTTATAAATAATAAAAAGTTAATGTTTTTTTTTTAAGTTTATTTATATTAAACAATTTTCAAATATTTTGATATACATGCTGTTACCTATCTTAATAACGAGATACAATTAACAATCAAGGTACCCGACCGCGATGATTATGTTTCCCTTGGTCATTGGGTATAAAGAAATGACCTTCACTGTAAAATACACCGGCTTTACAGTTTTTACTATGATGTGTTGAGCACATCCACCAGTCACCAGATTTTCGGCTATACCTCTTGAAATAGGAATACCCTTTGTAGATCAATAACTGTTTGCCTTTTTGGGATGTCACAAACGAGACTGAAAAAAAAATGGAGCTGACACAAAATCATTTGGACACATACCAACAGAGGTTACTTCTGAGCAACCGTGCTCGGTCGTCGGCCACATTATCGCTTACCATCAGGTGAGATAGTGGTCAAATACGAGCCTATCAATAATAATAAAAAAACGGGCACAGTACTAAAGGCGATTTACTAATTCATACATGATGCAAGGTCTAAAGTTTAAGCGCACTAGTGCACTTATGTGCGTTGTGATTATTAGGTATTTATTTAATAATGGTGTAAAGAAAACAAAAAGTAATTAGTGCAATGATTTGTAATTTCAAAAACAAACACCTAAATTCATACTAAGTTAAGAACAATAGTCACAATAATTATTTCTTGCTAGAATTAAGTATTAAGGGTTCTGGGCCGTATTATGAAGTATTATCTAGCCATCATTTTTTCATGAAAGAAAGATGACTCCATTCGTCAGGTCGTTTAGTTTTCCGAAAGGGAACTCGAGCTCCGAAAGGGAACTCGAGCCCCGGTATGAAGGCTAGAAAGAACAGGGTGGGTCGTTTAGTCAGTAAGAGTCTGACACTATCTCCCGCTCCGCCTAAGAGCGGGGGTTGTCATTGGATGATTTTCCCACCATAAAAAAGGTCGTTTAGTTTATTTTAAAATTTTCTGTAAAAAAACGACCTGGTGCGATAATATCACTTTATAGACTAGATTTTAAAAAGTATTGTCCAGCTCACCATGGCAACGTATACTTTATTTTTTACACCATAGCATAGCATAGTCGGCCTATATATATATATTTAGCATTCTTTTTCTTTTCTTCTTCAGACCCTAGAGGCTCCCTTACTAGAGATCGCCCAGGATAGATCCCGTGGCGAATCTCTAGTACCTAAAGTCTGCCCCGTAAACTTTATCAAAACGTTGTGAAATGGAAAGAGATCGCATGAAAAATAACTCCTATCAACTTATGAACTGACAAGATAAGTGTATAATTTATTTAGTCCTTTGAATATTAAAAAAAATGTTTTTAAAGTTATAGACTAGAACGGTTGTCAAGCCAGTAGGCGGGTAAAATATTGTATAAATAATATGATTTTATAAAAGTAATACTTATAAGAATAAACCCGATGATTTAATGCACAAAGAGATAGTGATAGATATCCATAAAAAAAAAGTTTTTGATTACCTTCCATCACCAACAATATTGTTAACAAATTATTGTTGTTAAATACAAAGATATTAAAAACGAAAATAGAAAATAGATGTTTCCTAAATGTGTAGTTATGCGAACAATAGTCCTGACTGGCAGGTTCCTTATTTTTTTTTTTTTTTTAATAATTGAAAGATAAAAGGTCTTTGATAAAAATCTAATCAATATCATTTCACCAGAAAGATGTAGTACTGTTAAACACAGACCGCCTATAAAAAATTGTATCGTGATATACATCACGTTGTTTTTCTTTCTTAAATATTATATATATATATATATATATTTAATATAACTCATAATATGATTTAAAAGAATGTTCATGGAGTTTCTTGCATGTTTCCTTTTATTTGACTGGCCAACATCACAAAATAGATGGGTACAGAAGACAATCTCATGTATGTGCTTCACTTTTTATACCTACGCTCGGTGGACGCACACTAATGAGCGTTTGAGACAGAACTGCGACGAGCGGGCCGAGGCGCTCCGAAATATCGTGTCCGTGAGCGGTGTCTATGTGTGCGTTGCTCGAGCGCACTTTGTATGTAGATTGACTTCTGTACCTATATATTTTGTGCCACCATTTTGACAATTCGAAATTGCCTATAAATGGTCCATTTGAAATAAATGTTTCTGATTGGAAAAAGAGGGCATATTTCTTAAATAATACTTTAATATACGGCCTTTGATCACTAAAGGGGCGGCCAGATGAATGTAAACCAACGTCTCAACCAAAGTGACCTTGCTAGTTGCAATCCGAGTAGACAGCAATTGTAAACCATGAGTTTCAAAGTCGTTGGTTGGGAGGCGCGTTTTCCCAACCACCGACCGTGTTGGCGCGTGGTTACACAAACCTAGGTCACCTTGGTTGGGACGTTGGTTTAGGTACATCCATCTGGCCGCCCCTTAAAGCCCAAGTTATCAATGATTATGATTATGCACGCAATACACGATTTCTCGGTCTATTGTGTGAACTCTAGCTTTACATCCTTTATTGCAGTGCGTTGAACATCGCCATAATATACGTTTTCTAGATCCTGTCGAGTTCTTTTTCAGACAGTAACTGTAACGGCCAACCCAAAGGATATGGTTTCCACGTTTTGACACGGTGAAGAAGTAATCTGAAAAATATTTTAAAATATCTTTGAATAGGTACTGAAGTGAAAGGAAATATTGAAGCAAAAGAAAAAAAAAGATTTTTTTTTAATCATTTTCGCTTAAGTTATTTGGTTAAAAATATTTCTTAAATATAAACATGTTACTAAAACAGTTCTAAGTGTACATGTAGATAGATGAAGAGGGAGAGGAAAACCAAAGAAAAGATGGATGGATTGTGTGAGGAGTGATATGGAAGAAAAGGGAGTTAGTGATAGTGTGACGGGAGACAGGACAGAATGGAAGAAAAAACTTGTTGCGCCGACCCTAAATAAATGTATAAAACAAGGGCAGGAAGAAAAAGGAGATTTCATAAACAAAAAACTTTCGTTAAATGTAAATATTTTATATTTTTGTTCTAGGTTACACTTAAGACATTGCAACGATACCCGCATAAACACAAAAATCATATTATCTGCCATAAGCCACTTGTGCACTCAGTCAGTTTCATAAATCATCCGGCCAATGACTAAAGATTTCACAATTTAACAAAAAAAGAAACATCAAGTGCACAAACAGCGTTAGCCCCTTTTTTCTCTTAGAATTAATGAAAATAATAAAAAAAAAAATGAACTAATTAAATAAATTAAGTATAAAACAAATTTTCCACCAATCGACCTTAGGGTGGTGCAGAAAACATATCATGGCACGTGCAACTTAGTAGAAGACAAACATAAAATAACTAAGTATCTAGTACTTAGATACAAACACAAAAAGAATTATAAAAAAAGAAAAAACTAATCTAACCAATTAATTTTGTGTTGATGTAAAAATCAACAGCGCATTTTTTTGTTTCAATATTAACGTATAAAATTATAAAAAAAAACACTTATGAATATTTATGTTAGTTTGGTACATAGTTTTTTTTGTATAGTTGATAGGTTTGCGCTTGATCGCTATATCATCTGATGGAAAGCGACGATACGGTCGACGATGGAGCGCGCTGACCTAGAAGTAACCTATTCACTCTTGACCTAAAGATTCCCGACTTATTCACAATGAATGTGTCCCCAAAACGTTTTTAGTTTTTTATTTCCTCTACATTTTTTTATTTTCTTGTGATGTCCGCCATCTTCTATCTCTTCATTGGAAACTTTGTAACAATTTGAGCAACGCAGTGGTTGTGTTCGTTTGTCATATCTATAATATCATGACCTATAGTCAGGATGGAAGCTTTACAGCCTTTAGCATGATGAGTGGTACACTTCCAATAGTTCTTGATCCCTGAACTGTATTTCTTGAAAAATGTGTACCCGTTCCACTTCAAAACCGGTTTTCCTTTTTGAGATGTCGACATAGTAACTGAAATTAAAATAGGATATAGTAGATAAACAGACAGACAGCATATAGCAACTTTGTTTACCTGCAGTCTATAAAAATATATTATACAGTATATTTATCGAATACCTGAGTAGTCTCGAGTTCGTATTTGTACCAGCAACTTGCATCAATCGTTACAAAATGTTTGAAACTACCGGTCCCGCGATATCGTGACGTTATCGCCTAATGTGTAAACGGTCTTAACTCTTCTTTTTCTTCCTGCCCTTATCCCATATTACTTGGGGTCGGCGCAACACATTTTCTTCCATTCTGTCCTGTCACCCGTCGCACTATCACTATCTCCCTTTTTTTTCATGTCACTCCTCACACAATCCATCCATCTTTTCTTAGACCTCCCAGTCCGAAAATGGCCATGACTATTTGTGTTAATATTTAGAATGGTTATATAAAACTAAATCATTTCATAGCCGGCGAAAAAAGTTGAAGTCGCTTAGTAGATGCTTTCTCTTCTCTCTTTAACCTTAATATTTGTTCTTCTCCCCGTTGTTTTGTCATTTACCCTCAATGCCTTCAGTATTGGTCAAGCCACAATCGTGGAGGTAAGCCTCCTCTGTGAGGAGTGATGACAGAAGCGCCACGGCCTCCACACCTGACGTGGGTGCTTTTACGTATTCATTGGTCTGATGCTATGTTTAGTGAATTCAGAAGATTTTCTTTAAATCTACATCTTAAAAGCTTTCACCTTTTTTCTTACTTACGCTACCTATTTTTATTACTCAGTCTAAAACAATATTTAATAAAAAAAAACAACTTTGGATAAATTATATTTATATTTATGTGTCCTTGAATTCTCTATATTATGAAAATATACCTATAACACTGAGCATAATAACGAGTGCTCTATTTATTTCCTGAATATTTAATTAGACAATGGCTAAATTATCATTTATACATTTATATTATTAGTTATAGATATATTAATAGTTATTATTTATATAGAATTCACATCCTGACAGTAACCTGTCAGGGTGCGAATTCTGCATTAGATTTCATAATCTGACAGTTAAATAAAATGCACAAGCAGTCTTATTTCGTGGTATTCTTACACAGGAGATATATCGGAAAGGCGTGGTTATTATTTTGAACAATAAAATCGTATATCCCATGATTATTTTGATAAACTGACGTTTGTTACGAATTTTGTTTAGAAAATCCAATAATTAGTTTTGTAAAAAAATGATTATTACTTTCCTTAAGAATGTCTTTCTTTTCAGCGTAGAGCGTAGTTTATTAACGTAAATGTAAAAGAAGCAAAGGGAATATGACGGATATTATGAATGTAGACCTATTATAGAGATTCTATGTAATGAAAATCCTCTCATTCGCTCGGTAAAACTTTCGTCGGAGTCAGTTTCTAAACGTACCGCCATTGTCTCTTTAGTGGTTATGTTTGTCCATCACTTTAATAATAGAGTCATAAACTTTTATTATGGTAGCTTTACACCCTTTGGTGTGATGGGAGGAACACTTCCAATGTGTTTTTACCCCATAACTGTACTTATTGAAAAACTTATAACCGTGCCATTTCAAAACTGGTTTTCCTTTTGCAGATGTCGACATGATAACTGAAATTTAATTAAGATTTAACAATTCACATTTTTATACAGATTGTTACTTAAATAAACATAACAAACATAAAATGTCTTGTGATTGATGACTAGATATGATAGACCATTCTTGAAACTAACGAAGGAAAAGGTTTAAAAAAATTAACTACTGTAAAAGAGAATTTTCAATAGGTAGCTGATTATTTTTTAAATTAACAATTGTTTCAAAATAGTCACTGGATTAAAAAAAAAAATTATAGGAATTAATAAAAATACAGACTGAACGACTGTAAATATATTTTTAATCAACTAAGAAACAACTGTAAAACATAAAAGCTAAATATTAGAATAGTGGGTTAAAAACAAAGTTTTATAGTTAAAATTCTATACGTAAAACTAATTAATTCTATTTATTTGTTTGTCCTTGATTATAAAATACATGTTATTTATGAAAATAGTTAGCTAGATATACGTACCTAACAACAATAATTATGCCTAATTAAACCTTACATTCTAACTTTTTTGCACTATACAAGGTGCAGTTTTAAAACTGCACAATATTTCAGGAGGTTGTAATAAAACTCATAAATAATCATGTAAAAAAACGATACCTGGTCAATAATCAGTAATACTTGTTATTTAATTTTTTTATTACACTAAATTAAATCGATTGATCGATGGCCGCGGGGGAGTGGCTAGGGTGTGGCATGCGGGATGATGATTGGATGATACATTATTTATGAAACTATCGTTGCGAGTTAGTGTGTGTGAAAACGCCCTTTATTGTTCCGTGTTTGTGTGTGTGAAAAAAAGCGCGGTTATAAAAAATAAAAAATTACCTACTTATTTTATTATTGATTCGGGTCGAGAATCACTAACATAATTACCTCCTGAAATATTTTGCAGCTTCAAAACGACACCTTGTATGGTACTTAGCAGTTTTGCAAATCATTTGCGAAAATTTTGCTGTCAGGACGTGAGCTCTGTACTAAATTTCACAGTCTGACAGTGCAGTTTCATGAAATGCATAAGCAACTTAATTTTTTGGTAAGTTTTCATATCACGAAAGGAGGTTATAGTCATATAAATTGCTAATATAGCAATATGAGCAATTTGTTTGTATTATGATGTAGACCTATTTGTACAGAGTAAATATAAGTACATAAATTCTCTTCATTTACTTAATAATTATACGGGATTGCAAAACTGGTCTCAGCTGTGTGAAGGTCACTACTTCTTGTCTCTGACACGAGTCTACTTGTATAGTGCTAATCAACAACTGTGAGGGGTTCTTCACACCAATGTTCATCTCATGGGTCTTCCGGTATTATTTTTAAATAAGTTCCTATTTGCGCCGTTTCCTATCGTTGATTGTTCAAATTTTCCTTGCATATTGGCGTAGATATGACATAACAGACATAGTCACTGGCGGCGTAATTTACATTAAAATTTGACTGAACCTACCGTAGTAGATTTTGTCGAGGTGGGAAATAAAAAGAAACAAGTTTCAAACCAATATTTATTACAACAACAAAACCACACTTACTTTAATCTATATGTCAGACATAGGTTATAATCCTGAACTTAATAGTTAAGGAAACAAGCGTTTGGTAAAATTTTTAATGAATCTATGTACCAAAGTCCGGTCGTCACTTTGAGTTTGACTCACTTTGTCATTGACCCACTTTGACTTTGACTCACTTTGACTTTGACACACTTTGACCTTGTGCTAGCCAAATGGCTGGTACAAAGTCAAAGTCAATAAAATAAAGGCACCTGCCTACATTAGTTTTACTCATCTTTTTACGAATCAAGCTTAAGTCGTTAATGACTATGACAATCGTTTATGTAAATGAATTTATCGTCAAAAGTAGTAAGTTTAGCGCTGCATCCTTTACTACAGTGAGTTGAACATCGCCAGTAACATTTCCTTCCTGTGCTTATTCTTTTGCAGTAACTGTATCTCCCCATCTGTATTAGTATTTGACCTCGTCTCGAAGTCCTAAAGAAGCATCCTGAAAAATGGTTTCTCCTTGAATGAGTAAAAACGTAAAACAGCTTTACTCTTAAAAAAAAAAAGAATTTCTTTAGATTTTTTTATTGATTTTTGTTATACCTAATCACTTGGTAGATGCATTGTGTGAGGAGATGATATTATGAAAGCAAAAGGAGAATAAGATAGCGTGAAAGTTGACAAAACAAAGTCTAGAATAAATAATAGGTACGTGTTGCGAAGACCCCAAGTAACATGGAACAAGGGTACGGACATGTTGATAAAGTTCTACACACAACACCAAAGAAATGTACATGCATGCAGAAAAAAATAAACTACACAACTGAATTACTGACAAAGTAAGTATAAGAAATAAAGACTCAGTTATTATGACTCGGATGTTACTGTTTTGGTGTATAATACAGTTTATGCTATTCTATTATAAATTAATTTTCTAACTAGGGTGTGTAAGGAGGTGCATTATTCCAATTACATGTATAAATTTACTATAGATAACGATAACAATCACAATAATATCTACTACATATTACTTTTTTAAGAAAATAAGGAAATAAAACAAAATAATATTTAAAACAGAAACTTTTTTTTAATTTCTTAGTTGGTTAATAATAATAAAGGGGTGCATTGTTAACTTATACTAATTATTATTATTAACATTTTACAATTTATTGTACGCAGTCTTATTTCTGTAAAATAATATAGTTTAATTGCACATAAACTACCAAGTATTTTATAAAATAATGCTTTTTTAAAAATCGATCGACATAAAAAATACAACTCATAATAGTATTTATCAGATTAAAGCCGTGAAATTTTACACAAGACATGCTTTTAAAAGCATTTTTTTTTTAAATTATGTATATTATTAAATGTGTTTTATTAAACAACACTGATATTTGTTACCCCTTAAAAAAATGCATAAGGGCTTGTTGACATCTGTATTTTATAGTAAATATAAATGATTGAATATGGATTTTTTATAATTACCTTACTTTTATTATAATAATACTTACAAATCCCTACGCATTATTTAATGTCATTTCTAACTAAAATAGAAAGATAACATATTCACTCTTTAAGGTGCCGGCGACGGATGAATTTCCATACAAACGTAATACCACGCTCATTTGCAGTTGGAGCATATTTCCAACATATTATGATGATATTCGGTTATAGACAATATTTATCTAGGTTCCTACGTCTTTCTTTTTTAAAAAAACAAAAAGAAATTTAAGCGAATTGTATTTCGCACTTTTTACAGCGTAAATGGCAAAACATACCATTTAGCTTTTCCTGTCTTAAAAATAACAATATTTCTAATATTCTCGACGTAGGAACCTAGATAAATATAGTCTATAACCGAATATCATCATAATATGTTGGAAATATGCTCCAACTGCAAATGAGCGTGGTATAACGTTTGTGTGGAAATTCATCCGTCGCCGGCCCCTTAAGTCAAGAGTTAATAGGTTACTTCTAGGCAAGCGTGATCCATCATCGGCCACTTCATTGCTTACCATCAGGTGAGATAGTGGTCAAACGAAAGACTATCAATGAATAAATTCTGACTTTTTATTAAAACATTAGATTTTTTTTTAATTTAAAAAATAAAAGTAAAAAAATCTTTTTCCTGGGAATTTTAAAGCACATTTCAATTACCTACGTATGTATATGATTATTATTAACTCGAATAATGTCATTCCATATAGTATGGACAGTAGCCCGGCATCGCTTATGGTTGTGCGTTGAGCACACCCATCTTGATTTTGGCCCTGACACGTGTTGCTTGCAAAATGTAAAGCCTCCGATCCGTAGAAGCGTACGACCACGGCGCGACATTACGAATGTTGCTGAAAAAGAATAAAAATACATTATTACGAGTATGTACTAGTGACTCAGCCTAGTTCAAATTTGATAAACCTTTCTCTTTTAACGCACACTTATCCCAACCAAACGCGTCGAATGAATTAAAAGAGAATTTTAAAATTCTAGGGTGCCCAGCTAGTAAGGTTACTAGCTCATGGTTTTGAAGTATATAATTATATCCTCAATCTATATATACATTCTCCTATAAAACAGACTTTGCTGTGCCCGACAGGTTCCATAATTGAATCTTTTAAATATCATACTATGTAACATTATGGAACGCTTAAAGTACTAAGTATAATGTAAATACATCCCTGTACTCGAATGCCTTAAGAATTACCTATACACAACGGGCCGCCACTGCGAGTACAGCAGTATAATAACGCTTTCAGTGCCCAGATGCACGTTATGGGACGTTAACGTAGTGCTAAGGGGATGTTTGCTAAAGTCGACGGCTTCTCAGCTTCTCAGCTGTCATACGCACATATAGTGCGTCTCTTCTCGCCAGATTGCGTGGCAGTAGCAACAGCCTCCTGAAAATGTTTGCTGAAAGATATGATGAGAGGCTCTCATTGAGAGCCCCATAGTGAGGCATTTTATCAAAACAACATTGTCTTTAGTAGTTTATAAGTACTAACATAGGTTATAAGGTTATTATTTAAAGAACTTTCGAAACGCCTATTTGACACTTCGCGAGACCCAATGGGCTGGCTTTACCTTGGACAAAGGATAAGCATTGCTATACAGCATGGCAATGCCGTCAGTCTTTTGGGTACATTACCAGTCGAAAGCAACGCGGAGGAGTTTTTCGACGCCATACTTTAGACTATACACATAAAAATGAAATGGATAAATACAGATAAAAGAGTACAAAGGTACAGCTTATTTCAAATGAAATTTCTTCCAGCAGAGCTGCGACAGGAAAGTTGGATGAGAGATGTAGACACAGTGTATACAAATCAGTCAGAAAATTTTATTTAGTTTATAAGATAAAAATGTTACTAATATCCTCTATATTTTTTTTTTTGTGGACTTATTTTGTGAAGCTAGTGAAGGTCGTTGGTTTAGAAGCACTTGATTGGTTGATATGGTAAGGAGACCTATGACCAGCAGTAGACGTCTTTTGGGCGAAGTTAAAACAACAAATCTTTAAAACATTTTAGTCATATATTTTTTAATAAAAGATACTAAATAACAATATCTTTAAAACACTTAATGACAGGACAGAAAAGACAAAAATATCAAATCGCAATAGAATAAAATTTATTACTTTTATAATAATGTAAAAAAAACTTTTTTGTTACTTACAATTATGTAACTAAGAATAAACCATTTATTTTTAACCACAATTCCCTTAAAATACAAATTAGATGGACATTCTCTTTCTTCATCATAACATCATAACATGGTCCGATTGGATTTGTTCTGCATTGAAACGGGTGGAATTTGAAACAATACTCTTTTAAAAACCATTTTTTTTAAATTGGTTTTTAAATGATATAAACCTGTGCTTGACTGCGATCCCACCTGATGGTAAGCAGTGATGCAATCGTTGTTGGTGAATCGCACTAGTTTATTAAGAGCCTATTCTAGCCTTGAAGACACCTAAATTACATGCAAAATGCATTTTGGAGAGTGTGCGCAGGTATTGCATGATTTGATTCCGCCATGTCATTTCTGCTATCGGATATTACTACGTTGTTGAAACCTATACGGTCCGGACTAAGCGTTTTAACCTGTCGTTTAAACCGCGTACGTCGGAGAACTGGAACAATCTGCATGCTGCGGTCTTCACGTCCGATTATAATTTGAGTGTCTTCAAGGCAAGAGTGAATGGGCTCATAAACTAGTGCTCCTTACATATTGCATCACTGCTTACCACCAGGTGGGATCGCAGTGAAGAACTAGTTTATATCAATTGAAAAAAAGATTGGACAGTAAGACCGCAGCAGGTTAATTGTTCCAGTCCTTCTTTTTCGAATTTTGATTCAGTCCTTACAATTCATTTTTAAGCTATTGCATAGCTTCCATCGCGGGCCTTGAGCGTGGAGACCGAATCCAGAAATTCCGTAACGAAAATAACCTAACACCCCCCACTCATTTGTTTTGAGCGTGGTGACCGATAAGAAAACAAATGAGTGATGCTATGCAATAGCTTTACCGCGGCAGTCCCCGAGTGCCTCACGTCTTTTTTTCAAAATTTTTGGGTTTAGTTGAGTTTAAATCGTATATTCACCGTCGTAAGGAGCATGACAATCAGCATAACGCACTATTATATCGTCCACAGTGTGGACTACGGCTCTACACTTCAATTTTTCGTGTGTCGCACACCGCCATCTTACTTTGCTGCCCGCAAAACCATTGTATCTAAATTTTATGTTGTTTAGCACCAACACCTTATTGCCTCGACTTGTATATTCAAAATGTGCTGCCATGCCTGTAGAAATAAATAAAAGAAATTATATATATTGTTATTTAGAGGACAATGAAAATTTCACTCGGTTTTTAAGGTGTTTTTAATATCGTACGGAATCATTACCCCCATTCGGAATTGTTCCACATGCAGAAAATGAATACTTGTATGAAATGCACATTTGCGGGGGTTACGCGTGCGGGTCAATCACTCATGCGTGATCAAAACCCCACGATATTAAAAACACCTTTAAACCAACCACATCTAGTTTTTATTTTTTGATAGGGCCAGTTAGGGTCAACACTTGCCAGGGCTGTGGATTGTTCGAAGGAGTTACCGTAGCCCTCGCAAAAAAGGGCAACTAAAGAAACACTGCGGGTTTTAGTTATGACTTGATCACACGTAAAAGGGCGAGACAGTAAAATGTTGCTAGGCCGAGACAGTGATGTAAGCGAGTTGTAGAGATACGCGCTCGGCCGAGCACTCGGCGTTGTGTTTACACGTACCGAGTACTCGGCCGAGAGCACTGTCTAGTCCGTTTACTCGGTACGTGTGATCAAGGCATTAAAGTCTGACAATTCCTCCTGCTCCACTTAGAGCAGAATAAGTTATTAGATGTTTTCCCTTGTAAAAAAAGTCAAACTTGGTTAGAAATAATAATTCGTTTGATAGTTCGTGATGTTTTTGATACATATAAATTAAAAGACACGCGTAAGAGTTTTTGATTTTTTTATTTATAAAAATAATAATTTTAATACAATCAGTTCCAATTCCTCATTTCTATACTTCGTTTTAGGTTCGACATTTAAACATATAACTTAGAAAAATAAAATAATCTACTTATAGTCTAGAATAATAAGTAAAATGCATGAAATTTCAAGCTTTTTTTCCACACTAGGATTCTTGTACTGTGGGCTAACTATTCGAGAGCAAAAAACTCGGTGATAAAGATAACAGCACATTGTAATACAGTGGGGGCCAGCCGCCACATTAAACTTTCAGTATAGTGTATAAGATAGGCAGATCAGTACCCCTAGCCAAGTTGCTAATCTGCAATAGTTAACGCTAGTAGAAAGCTTGAAATGTACGGGAATGACGTCATCTCAACGGTCAGTCACGTGGTCAAAACAAAAGAATTGGCGGCAAAGTCAACTCGAAGCGTTCGATGCAAGCGAAACGGTTGTAACTTGGCTAGGGGGGCAGGTCCGCTCCACACTGGACACCCAATTGCACGTCGCAATTCATGACGCTAAGAACCGTCACAGATGGCGAGATACCAGAAGCTAATCCAGCGGCAACTTCGCTCGAGGAGGAGGATAAGTGTATAATTTATCATGTCGTTAATGGTGTCCTGACGTGTCCGCTCTGTGCTCGAAGTTTTTCGGCCAAGATATGCAGTGCCTCCGTTAGTAAAAAAGACGCATCTAACATTTTTTCCAGATTTGATTTGAGTTTCATATTATTATTAAACCAAGTTAAAGCTCATTATATTCGGCTTTATTTTCAACTTTTATTAGGTAACTATTTAAATTTATACAAAGACAGTAAACGATTTCCCGTTTCATTCATTAAAACATTTTTTTCTCCATTTTTACTTTTGTTAGATACGTCTTTTTAACTATCAGGGGCAGTGCAAGTCACATGAGGGCGCATAAAAGAGCAGCAGATCTGAGCTCACAACCACTATGAGGAGCCAAAGAATGCGGTCACTGTGACCGAAATCGGTTAGATGCCATCATATCATATCATTTATTTATTTTAATTACAACGGTTAAAAAACCAATACAAACAAATACAGTAACTAAACAAAAATAATATAAACGTTTTAAAAATCATAATCAGTGCAGAGGCACTACCACGAGCTCTTAACGCGATACATATACTGTATTACATAACATTAAAACGTCATGGTAAGGCCCCAGAAAGTAGAAACGTACTACGCGTGAATAAGGGCCTCAGGGTGTTTTTAATATCGTGCGATTTTCAATACGCATGCGGAATTGACCCGCACGCGTGACCCTCACAAATATCCTTTTCATACACTTACACATCTTAGAATACGCACGCGGATCCCGGACAGCAGCACCGCATCCAATGGGGTCCCGTGCGTTTGTCGTCTATGGTACGCAACCGCGTAGACAAAGCGTACCTCACGCGCTGCGTGAAACTTTTTGCATACGGGGCCATTCCGCATGCGAGATGAAATCCACATGATATTAAAAACACTCATAATAGACAACTGCGATGTGTTGTCGCACTGTCGCATTGTAAAAATCTACGAGCTAGCACGACGTCCTGATTGACAAATCCAATCAGCTATTGAGACGTGACTAATATATAAACATAAAAAAAAAATCAAACAAACTTTCACATTTAAATTAGTAGGATTAGACAAAACAGTAATTAAATTATGACAGCTTGTACTTTACGACAATTTGTCCTTTTGTCTGTGTTACATTAAAAAAAAAATTGGCCTAATAAGTCTTCATTCTTTAGGAACTTTAAAACAATTAAAATTTAAAATATTTTTTTTTTGGCATAGGAAGTATTCTATAAAAAAAGTATAATACTAAGTAATAATTTCAAATAATTAAAAATCCTTATAAATTTTCATAATAATAAAAAAATAAAATCGACTAAATAACTTAATATTATGAATCAATATTAAATGGCAATACTTTTTGATTAGGAGTACCTACTTTGCGATTTTTTTAGTATACATAACTTAGATTAATTTAGCTACATAAAGTTTGCCAGTCAACGATTTACAATAAAGTAAATCCGTATTTTATAAAAAAAATAATCATTTAATAGAATGACGATCGCCTTGAAAGTAATAAAAATAGTCACTCTAGTTTTTGTAAAACGCTATCTTTAGGTACTGTAAAAGTAAGATCGCCCTATGACCGTCCAGTAAGGATGACGCCCGAGTCCAGTGACAGAGCGTCGTGTGCTACGCGTACCTTAAAGAAATGTTAGTAAAACCGAAGGGAGTTAGCAGATGTGAAGCCTGCTAAGGCTGTGTGATTATTCGAATGAGCAACCATAGCCCTGAAACGCAAAGGGCAACTGAAGGAACTCAGATGAGTTTCGACATTAAAATCTGACGCGTCTCCTCGCTTCACCAAGTGCGAGAGAAATTATTCGATGATTGGCTGTCTCAAAAAATATAGTAACAGTGTATCGCAGTTGCTAAGTTTAGGAAACCAAACCTAAGTTAGGTAAAGTTAGAACTGTGACCAAGAAAGCCCGAACCACGCGAGGGAAGTGAGCGGTTATTTATAGATGAGTGGTTTTTCGCAGGTCATGCCTGTAGCTTCAGCCAGGACTTATAAAAAAAAGAAACTAAGCAACTACATGCCAAGAGCATCTCCAGTTGAGAACAGACCTCGGCTTAGGGCGTCGCTGGGGGAGGACTGGAATTGAGTTATGTCACAGTATTTATCTACGGTTAAAGATATTCTATTTCATAAAATCAGGTTCGTCTTAAATATGTGTATGTAGATTGACGAATAAGTTGTTTCTATATGTCCACTTATACACACAGAACTAACCTACCTTAGTGATAACTGTAAGTAGGTACTAAGCACATCACAAATAAGTTCCCAATGAAAATATTATTTTTCATAACAAGCTTTTATAGCGCGGTGTAGTACTCACCGAGACCAGTCTTAAGAGCTTAAACACGTTAGGATTATCTTGGTGCATCCAGTCGTTCTTAAAGCCACTATCCAACTCCAACAGGAGACCAATTTTATGGTACAATTTGCATTGTCATCCAAAATATATAGGTATACCAAATTTCAGCTCACTCGCTTAAGGATAACTGTTTCAAAATCTATTTGTAAAATTCGCCCCAAACAATAATACAAACACAGCTTGTAAAAAGGCGATCAGCGGATAAATTAACGATTTGATTAGCTATCATTAGAAAATTATGAAGGAGCATATTCACTAAATTAAAATATTAATGAATATGCTCGTTAATCATTTTAACAATTGTTCCATCAATAGTATAGATCGAAGCCCCGCATCCTCTGTTATGGTGGGTCGAACATACCCATCGAATTTTGTTATTATGGGACGCCTTCATATAATAAGTGTAAGGACCCATTCCAATCAATGGCTTCCCTTTCTGCGATCGTAAGAGAACAATACCTGTAAAAAAAAAAAAAAATTGTTTAATTCTCCCACTAAATTTTTTGTTATTTTAGGCGTGCAGGCAATAATTATAATGTAAATAAATTTAAGAGCAGTGGCGGCCGAGTGGTAACCCCAATATACGAGTTGTAGGACATGGATTCAAAGCCAACCAGGCGCATTACTTTGTGTAATTTATTTCATCACCACTGCTCTCAAAACGGTGAAGGAAAACATCGTGAGGAAACCGGCATGTCCTAGAACCAAAAAGTCGAAGACATGTGACATTCACCAACCCGCACTGAACCCGCGTGGTGGATTACGGCCCATTCTTTCTCCTAAAGAGGAGGTCCTGAGTCCCAGCAGTGGGAACATTAAAAAGCTGATTATGTGTGTGTGTTATGTAAATAAATTACGTTTTATTCTGAAAAATCTTTTACCCTTTATTTTTTACATGCACCACTTTGAGTGCTCAAAGTGCCTCATAATTATCATACCTATTATTACCAGTTTAAACCTCAGTATAAACATTGTATTACCATTTTTAAATACTCTTCAACAAGGTCTTAAAAAAATAAAATTCTTTAATATTTTTTAAATTTTTATAACTATAAATTATTCTAATTACATCCACTACATATTTCATAATTTATGTATTCTAAATGGTACAAAAATAGGTACATTTTCTAATTAAAGCAAACTGTTTGACGACAAATAACGCTTCACATATGCTGCTTAAGTTCTTAAAAATACTAATAAATCAATCTATAATTTTATAGTCAAAAAAGTTAATTTTCCTAAATTTTGTTCGTTTTACTGCTCTACACTGATTACTTTCTAATTTCTTCTTACCATCCAATGCATTTATTTCTCTAAATTAAAGTACATTTTTTATAAACTAAATAATTACTTATCGCTACAGTAACAACGATGATCGTAATCATCCTATCTCATACGAAATTGTCACGAAGTTCCGTAGAGCTTGTACCGCGAAAAAAAAAAAACAGCCTCGCCATACAAATTGTCCAATCAAGTTTATCATTTTGTATGGTGAGGCTGATTTTTTTTTTCGTTTCTTGAAAAAAAAATTGTGGAAGGGTGGTTATTTTCGTCTACTGAGCAAGCCCTTAAAGTTTGCGGAGGGCTGTCTCTTACACCTTGTATACACGATTAGAAATATAAAGACACCTTTTACTGTCTGTTCAACCCATTTTAACTTCTATTTCGAGGCATAAGGATGGCACGAAGAGCAAAAAAGTGGTTACAATACCAACTATTTACTGCAGCCGCCATTTGTCACGCTACCAACGTAATAAAAGTCAAAATCGCTTGAACGGACAGTAATAAAAGGTGTTTATCAATTTCTAATGTAATTTTGAACAGAGTGTAGATAGGTTTGCCACACCAACATATATATCTCTTTAACCGCTTGCGTCGGATTGGTCTGACGATAAGCTCTACACTTTGGAATGTGCAATTAACATCACTTTTCTGACTGACTGACTTCTTGACAATTATATTATGAGTAATAAATAAAAGGCGTAAGGGACAGCCCTCCACAAACTTCAAGGGCTTGCTCAGTAGACGAAACTGAACAACCTTCCACAAAATTTTTTTTTAGGAACCGAAAAAAAAAATCAGCCTCACCATACAAAATTATAAACTTGATTGGACAATTTTTATGGCGAGGCCGATTTATTTTTTTCGTTTCCTGAAAAAAAAATTTGTGAAAGGTTGTTCAGTTTCGTCTACTGAGCAAGCCCTTAAAGTTTGTGGAGGGCTGTCCCTTACACTTTGTATATCATTTTATACAGGAGTGATCGGTTTTATTACACTATAGGTATTACATTATAGAGTTTAACATAGCAGCTTCATAGCTAGTAGTATGGAAATCTGAAAAATATACTATTTGATCGTCGATCGTGTGTACGACTGCCTTGCATCCGTATTTGGCATGGCTGGTGCATCTCCAGCGCATCTTGAAAGAATCTCCTGTACCGTTTCTTCTGTATCTATTTCTACCAATCATGAGAATCCTGGATCCTTTGCTATTTGTGAAGAATATTGGTTGAAAGTCTGAAAATTTGTGATTATATGTTATAGTGCGCTGTCAACAGAATAATATTTTTAGATAAAACTTGTTATTCATTCAGAAGTCATTTGATGATTTCTAACCTCAAAAGAAAAGGATATAAATGAAACAATTGCATTGTATTTGAATTTTATTGAAACAACCTTCTTATTAAATGTCATTTTGTTCATTAGTAACTAATATATTATGCATGCTGAGATTCTGCTCAGCCCTAAGCGAAAATTGTACAACCTGATTTGCTGAACGTTATAATATTAACAGACGCTCGAACTTGGTACGACGGATTTGGTCAGTCCGTACCGAATTGGAGCGTGCCTCAGTGTGAGTTAATGCTAATTCGTATAGTACCTAACGACAGCATTATTATTTCGCCATTACGACAACTCCCACTGATCTATCCGACACCTAGTCACTCTATCGACATAAAATAGATAGGTACAGAAGTCAATCTACATACAAAGCGCGCTCGAGCAACGCACACAATTACACCGCTCACAGACACGATGTCTCGGTCGCGTCTCGGATCACTTGTCGAACAATTCCGGCTCAAACGCTCATTAGTGTGCGTCCACCGACCGTAGGTATAAAAAGTGTAGTACATACATGAGATTTTCTTCTGTACCTATCTATTTTGTGGTATCGACCCTTCACTACAAACAATGGATCTGAAAAAAAATTGTTGCTCAGAAGGCAATAATCGACGTATCACGAACTAAATTCCACTCTCATGAAGTGACTTACTGTTGAATATTTTATTTAACATACGAGTATTAACAATAAAAACAGCAGCTAAAAAATAAATTTAAAAAAATAATTAGGCTATAGAAGAATACAATTTGATGGATGAAAGCTTTCAACGTTATGAATATTATTGTTACAGTTTTGGTAAGTAAAATGTGTTGTATTGGGCTATGGTAAAGTCATAATTATGAGAATGATATTTTTTTATTATTCTCATAATTATAACTTTTTAATATAAGAAAGCTATTTAATTTTATGGGCACTTTCATCACATTTTCGGCAGACTAATTTACATTATTTTATGCATACATAAAATACTTAAATACTAATAATCTCGTTTAAGTAAATTTAAAAAACAAATTCAGACACCAATGAATGTGTACCATCAAATACAGTTCTGCCTGACCCCTGCTATGTTAATTTTTGCTTGCACTTGAAACAAAAACTTGAAAGGTTTTGGTAAAAAAAATCGCTTGAAACTTACCTATCCTAGCGAACTTTTTTTTAACTGATCAGGCATAACTGACCGTAATGGTACACTTACACATTAAGTGCTCTATGGTATAAATTAAGTTATAATAATAATTGCTTAACATTTGCTGCAGCTAATATTTCCAGTTGCAAAAAATCTTAACCATAAATTAAAAAAAGAAAAGACGTGTGGCACTCGGGGACTGCCGCGGTAAAGCTATTGCATAGCATTTTTATCAACTTATGCAATTATAATTATTTATTTATTTTATTATGCAGTATTTTTTTCCTTTGTTTTTTCTTTCTTTAATATTAATTGAAGTTACACTTTCACACATTGAATTGAATTTTGATTGATTGTTCACTCATTTGTTTTCTTATCGGTCACCACGCTCAAAAAACAAATGAGTGGGAGGTGTTAGGTTATTTTCGTTACGGAATTTCTGGATTCGGTCTCCACGTTCAAGGCCCGCGATAGAAGCTATGCAATAGCTTAAAAAAAAACAAAGGAGGCCTTTATTATTACATAAACAATATTAGTTTTAGTATATATGCGAAACCCGAAACACGTGTCTAGTATTTTTATGTAAACAATCTATGTACAAAGTTTCATAACTGTATCATGAAAAATCACAAAGTTACCTGGTTGACCTCACGTGATCACCGGGCTATCCGGGCGACTGAAGGGTTGCTTTGCTCCCGCACGCTGGCGCCTAATGCCCGCTATTACTTGCCGTGACCTGTGTTGTACTTAGTGTCGATGGTAACCAACTTGTGACCGTTTTAAAATATTTTTTGGGACCAATGTAATATGGTTTAAAAATTATTGTGTAGCGACAGCGTACTGGAAGACGTAGCGTTGGACGGCCTCCTACAAGGTAGATCGATGACCTGGTGAAGGTTGCGGGAATCCAATGGAGGCGGGACGAACAGGAGGATTGTGAAGACCCTTGGGGAAGGCCTATGTCCAACAGTGGACGTCTATCGGCTGAACTGATGATGATGATGATGATGAAAAATTATTGGAATCGATTCAATTACTGATTCTGAACTAACCATATTCAGGTTTCGCATATAGGTACTAAAAATAATGTTGTATAATTGAAAAAATGGAAGGTCTAAACAAAACCAGGACAAACTTAGTCATTGTAAGCATAAGCATTATAAATTAAGTCATCGTGCTTACTAATAACAAGTTTTGAATGAAAATCATGTTTTCATAGCAAGCTTTTACAGCGCAGTATACCTGTATAATTAATAATTGTCAAGACGAATCATACCAACCCAAACTATTTATGGTTGTGTCGTTTAACTACCGAGTTCCTATGACCACCTTCCGGTTCCATCATCAGATCAGCTCCATGTCATAATAATTTTGTATCGTCATCTGATTGACATATGCATGCAAAATGTCAGCTCAATCGGTAACCGGGAAGTGGATCAAATTTAACTTGCAAGATTTGATGACAGACAAACATCGAGACAGGTGAAACTAAATAAAAGCTTGTAAAATAGTAATAATTCTCAATATAATACTTTTTTTTTTTTGGAAACCATCCAATAACATCTTCTAGAGTGGAGCGGTTACTTAATTGCAACATTAAGCTGTGTATGTACCAGTACAAAAAAAAAATTAGAAAAGTTTGTCCAAAAGGTCAATTCTCGTAGGTATTTGAAAATGTTCAAATTCAAGTTTAGTAATAAATTTATTTATTTGGAACAAGAAACACATACAGAATATATACTTAAATTGAAACGATGATAACAGCAGTAGTTTAAAACTGTGTCGCTGTTATCAACGCCCCTCTGGATGATTTTTATCCACCGAAAAAAAAAACGCCCCTCTCCAGGTAAGAACCACCGTAGGCGCGGACTTGCGGACAGTGAGCAATGGGTAGCTCGCTGTCCGGCCGTCCGGTAACTGTCCGGACCAAGCCCAAGTTGTCGACGGCGCGCACTGTTCCCGCGCGCCTCAAGGAGTTGTCAGTAACAGCAGGGACCCAGCCGGGTCGAAGCCTACTGGGGCCAGGGTTATCCGAAAGGGAATTCGAGCCCAGGTATGAAGGCTAGAAGGAACAGGGTGGGTCGTTTAGTCAGTAAGAGTCTGACACTATCTCCCGCTCTGTCCAAGAGCACGGGTTGTCATTGGATGATTTTTCCCACCGAAAAAAAAAGGTAAGGAAGTACATTGCTCCAGTAACTTAATAAAGTTACAATGAGACTGTCAAAAACTTTTTTACTCCTTGCAACATTCTCTCAAATACCAAAATTCTTGTCTGGTGTCTGTTTAGACCTTTCATTACCTAACTACAAGCTAATTTAACTTAATTTGTGTTTATTAATAAAGTAAACGACATCGTTATCAACCGTGTGTAGTCTGGCCGGACAACCAAAACGTTCGTGTGTCGCACACCGCCATCTTGTTTTATCTGAACAAATTCTATTGATTCTGTACTTTATGTCTCCAATCATAAGCATGTTTTTCCCACGGCTGCTTCTAAAAAAATATGGTGTCAGCGAAAGACCTGAAATAAAAAAAAAAAAAACATTTTGTTACAGTATCCAAAACACAGGAAAACATTGTAATTAATCTACCAATTTGGTTTTATAATCGTTTTTTTTTTTCAGCATCTGTAACATATCGATTTAGAAAAAAAAGAAATTTACAAAGAAAGATTAAATTGCATGAAAAATAATTTATTTTTATACAATATTTCAACTTCTGTTTTTTTTTTTCATTTCACATAAACAAATTATCCTAGAAATTTAAATGTTTCAATTTTTAATTTTTAAAGATAAGACAAAAAAAATATTACCTCCAGTTTTCTAACATCTAAAAACGCTTACCAACTTCAATTTTGAACGTACTAGTGACAATTGTCACTTTAGTGACAGACTACATAAAGTTTCCAAATAAAAATATTATGGCGGATCAGTTTAATACTGCACTACATAAATATTTTTATGATTAATGTTTCTTATTATTGGACGTAAAAAAAGTAATAATAAATTAACTTTTTTATGTTAAATATTTATTATACCTTTGGAAGGCACACTTTTTCGTGGAACGTGGAACACACCACGGTATCAACCGACGATTATCCCCGTACGGCGCTATGCTAGTGCACCCAAGCACAACCCTTGGTTTGTGGAAAACTACAGCAACATTATGGAAAATATTAGGACAGCCCCCCCCCGCCGCCCTGCTTAAACAATGTTATTATTATCTATGTATAAAAATATATGATTATATTTATTATTACTTGGTATATATTTTACCTATGCATCGTATTTTTTATATATTTGTTTGATTAATATTTGCTAGCTGTAAACCGCAGACTGCCCCTTTTTTTAGTTTAAGTTCTTATAATCTAAGGTTGTCTGGTAGATATCGCTGTTAGTGATAAGACCGCCATTGTACCCATAGATTTAAATTTATTTAGGATTGTTAATATTTATTATCTACAGATTTTGTAGGGAAATTGGGATTTTTACGTCTCTCTTGCTGGCTGTGGCTTTGGATGTTGGTGGTCTTCATGAGCTTTCACTATAACATTATCAACGGTAAATATTTTGGCATAACAAGACCTGGTAGAACATCGCCACTGGGTCTTGATTCCTGATTCATTTCGTTTTGTAAACGTGTATCCATTTAAGTATAATGACTGGCGACCTCTTCTCGTTAAAATAAATTTAACTGGAACACAAAAAAATTTATATTGTTCATATAATTTTATTTAGATGATAGTTACAATTTCAGCTCGCAAATGGTAGGTGATAGGTAACCATTTTCTCCTATTAATAATAATTAATTATTTATTTGTAAGAAAGAAAAGAAAATGAGTTTATTTGCGACAAACATGGCGCATACCATAAAAAATAAAAATACTAATAACATCTAGGTATATAAAATATTGGAAAGATGTGACTCATATCCGCGTAAAACGCCCAGCGATCAGCAAAATGCAGCACACACAGCGCTGATAAAGTACACACAAGTACTGAAAAGGTACAAACGATGGAGTGATGATATAGTCACAAAATAGATAGGTACAGAAGACAATATGTACTATGCATGTACTTCACTTTTTATACCTACGCTTGCTGGTCGCACACTAATGGGCGTTCGAGCCGAAACTGTTCGACGAGTGGGCCGAGACGCGACCGAGATATCGTGTCCGTGAGCGGTGTCTATGTGTGTGTTGCTCGAGCGTGCTTTGTATGTAATTGACTTCTGCACCTATTTTGTGATATAGTTGTCACGTCTGGAACTACTCGGAACAGACTGATAAGGGATAGAGCAAAATGGAGGAGTCTTTCACCGCCGCGGTTCTTACAACAGAACACGATATTATCAATCAATCAATCAAATTATTTATTTGCTAGAATATGTTAATATACCTAATATAAATAATATACAATATAATATAATACATAAGTACAATAAAATATAATACCTATGGTGTTACAATAAATTTGTTTCAGCATATCCTGCCTTATATGGCGTGCAAATATATTCACAGTTAGTGATTAACATAAATTTGTTTCAGCATATCCTGCCTTATATGGCGTGCAAATATATTCACAGTTAGTGATGTCAATTATTCTAACTTGCTAATTTACAGGTTCTATTTACTTGTCTTCTAAATAGTCCTTAACGGTATAATATCTTTTAAATAATAACAGATTTTAATATATATTCTTTTAACTTTATCAGTTGTAAATTATTTAGTAAATGATTGTATATATTTTTCTTCAATAATTTTAGTCTTATTGATAGCAGTCAAATTTTGTTTTTTATGTCGAATTCGGCTATTCGGTCAGTCAGTGTTCGTCTCGAATAAATTGTAGTTTTTCTGCAGGTAGAACTTAAAATTTTTGAAATAGTGGCTTCCAGCTGTCGTCAGAAACGCGAGCTCCACAAATGGCTCGAATATATATTTTTTTTGAGCTCTAAAATGGGTTATCAAATTAGATAATTAGAATGTCATTAACAAATTAGACTAAGCAAAATAAGTACTAACACAACCAAAAATGTACACAGAAATGTAAAATCTGTATAAGAAATGAGGAGCAGTGGTGGCCGAATGGTAACAACCCCGACTTACGAGTTGTAGGTCGCGGGTTTAAACCCAGCCAGACGCATTACTTTGCATAATTTGTTTCATCACTACTCTCTTAAAACGGTGAATGACAACATCGTGAGGAAACCGGCATGTCCTAGAGCCAAAAATTCGAAGACATGTGATATTCACCAACCCGCACTGGGCCCGCGTGATGGATTACGGCTCATCTCTCCAAGAGAGGACTGAGTCCCAGCAGTAGAAATATTTAAAAAAGTATGATTATTAAGAACTGAAATGAGAAAGCGAGGAACCGTGATCGTTGGAAGGAATGGAGGGAGGCCCGTGCCCAGCAGTAGGACAATGTGGGCTAAGTAATAATAATAATAATAATGATTATGTATGTTATGTATGTATAAGAAATAAATAATGCTATTATTTATTTATTTGTAAAGTTAGGAATCAAAGGATGTTCAAAAATTTGGATGTTTTTTACTTCTTTCGGTGGATGGTTATGGTCTTCGAGAGCGTTTACTACAACGTCATCAATGGTATGGACTTTAGCGTAACAAGATCTGTTTGTACATCGCCATCTGATCTTGTTTTGAGTCCCTTTATGTCGACTATAAGTGTATCCATTCCAGATTAGTAACTTATGACCTCTAGTCGACCAAGTATATGTAGCTGGAATTCAAATTGAAATTTATAAACACATGAAATATTACAAAAAGAAGATATCAACTATAAAACAATAAAGTATCAAAATAGTACATTATGATACAAGTTACCGCTGAGGCGGTATTTAGATCCGAGCCGAAGGCGAGGATCTTAAGAGAGCCGAGGACGGTAATCGCCAATATTCACGTGTATCATACGACGTTTTTCGACACACTTGAGAATAAAAAATTTACAAATTAATTAATGATTGCTTTATCAGCAAAACTGTTTTTTTTTTCGTAGTATGGAGGCAAAAAATTGTTCTTTCTTCTTATGCGCGCGCATCCAAAATGGCGGCCATAGACTAGCTACTCTATCTAGGCTGTTTGAATAAAAATAAGAATGAGGTTGCTTATGTTTATAAACAGAAAAATATTTTTATTTTATGAAAGGTTTTATTTATTAAATAGATAAAAGTTAAAATAGTTTATTTAAACACAAATTAGCATAAAATAAGCAAGCAAGACACTAATTTAATTTGTACTATTGAACGCAATACCTAATGTTTTTTTTTTCGAATTCTATGATTGATTTGAGAACAGAGGTTTAACAAAAAAGGTTATCACTACATTATCACACTTGTGCATAATGGTAATCAAAAAGTCACAGTTTGGTTACAAGCTACATTATATACCTAAGTGTAGTGCAATTATAGTCACTTTCTGGCCAAGTGTGTCGAAAATATTTTTATTTCACTTAAATATAGACACACACACACAGACACACACGCACACACACACAGAAAATACACAGAAAAGATGAAAGGAAAGGAAGGAAATACTTTCCGATTTGTACTACAACGAGTGTCGCCGCTTGTCTCCCACCCAATAACAGACCACGCACAAGTTTGCTATTGGTTCTGTCAATTCAATTATGAGCATGATCATATTTTGAGGCACGTGTCTCCCAACCACAAGGCCATTTTAATCTATATTACATATATCTTTCACATATTTGATGATCAATTTTTATATATCAAAGTGAAAAATAATGAAATAGTATGCTTCGTCAAATCTAAAGTCATCTATCAAATTTCACAACGACCGGTGATTTAGACGTAAAAAGACAAGACAGACATAGTAACTTTCGCATTTATGATGGAAATTTTGACATTAATTATGTTACAAATATTTATTTAGGACACTAGAACATAGATTAATAAATCATACTTAGTATATACAAAGTGATACTAATGTACAAGGGCATATAAAAAGAGAACAGGGATAGAATTGATTTAGCATAAAATTGTCCCTATTGCTGTCAATGATAAAAGTAAAAATGAATGCCAATGCCGATTCTTTGGCTGCCTTCATTTGCTGATATTTCAAAAAACTTGATGAGCTCTCTGATCCCAAGGGTTTAATGTTTCATTCAAAATGCTCAAGTTTAAAGCATATAACTCCTAATAAAGTAGTTATGTTTGCGTCGTTTTAAATATTCTAAGCCACCTTCGTAGTCTGCTGTGCTGAGATGAAGTGCTGATACATGTTACATTTCACACCAAACGCCTAGCCAATTTCCAAGGCATCATGATCATCCCATTCGGCCTTTTTACATTGTCATGTGTCAAACCATTAAGTTCCAAAAACAGCTGGTAGGTACTCTAGTGTCGATAAGAATCTAACTGGTGGTATCATTAACGCTGGTGTGCCGTATTATTTGACCGGTGCTCCTATTACATTTCCACGATGTCCCAGGGGGTCGACTGCTATACCGCATTGATTACAATCTGGAGCTTCGTTAGGAGGAGCACTTAGATGCAGACATATAGCGTTCTAGAAAGTGTTGTCACTTAGCCAACCCCAATCACCCAACATCAGTACTATATTAACTGATTGAACTAACCTGCAAAGCAGCTCGTCTCATTGCCTCTGAGAAGATGAACATATAAACAACAAAAAATCTAAAAAACAATTCGTGTGTGGATATCTTTTGGTGGATGATTATGGTCTTCAAGTGCATACACGATGACATTTTCAACTGTGTGGACCCTGGCCGCACATCTTCTGGTTGAACACCGCCAATTGACTTTCTGTTCAGATCCATAACGGCGGGTATAAGTGTATCCATGTAAGAGCAGCAGCTTATGTCCTCTAGTCGACGTGATGAAGTTCACTAAAATACATTAAAAGCAATTAAGAATAAGAATAAGAATAATTTTTATTGTTCATTGTTACAATAAATGAAGAATACCTTAAAACTATTACATAATCCTTAATATTGTCTATAACTAATTAGGAATTATACATATATTTAGATGGTGGTCCCCAAACTAAGTAGAACCTGTATCTTGGGGGAGTTGAGATCACTTTAATATATAATCAAAATCAAAATCAAAGCATTTATTTCAAATAGACCATTTGCAGGCACTTTTAAATAGTCAAATGTCGGTCAGTCAAAGAAAAGTGAAGCTAAATTGCACGTTCCAAAGCGTAGGTCTCTATGGAGAAGAACATGCAAGAAACTCCATGGACATTCTTTTAAATCATATTATGTGTTACATATAATGCTTGGTTACATATTTTACTTGGTTGCTAAAATAATAACATTGTATCGGGCGGACATGAAGAAATTCGGTTTTTTTATACTAAGCAAAGAGGTTGTTGTAAACAATGGAACCACAAAATGAATAATAAGAAAAAGTAAAAATAGGTTAAAAAAAAACAAGTTTGCTTACAATCTAGGTTTTTGCGCGTAGTGTAGGGTGTAGTGTACGTGTGTAGTGTACGTGTGTAGTGTACGTGTGTAGTGTACGTGTGTAGTGTATGTGTGTGGTATGTGTGCACTTATGTATGCCAGATACTATTACCGTATTGCTGATGTTTATTGCTTTAAAATTGCCTCTGTCTGTTCGTACGATAAAAGAGCTAGCAAGTTAATTAGGGTTTTTATACACGTAATTTTTTTTATGTTTTTGATATCGCAGTTCTTGCTGATTTTATTGTAAATTTGAACATGAGAGTAGAAGGGGTATCTCCTGACCAACAGACTGTCTGCTTCGGGAAGAGGAATATGGAGGATGCGTTTAGACATTATTTTATTGTAATCGGATCTGTATTTGGATTTGAAGACGTGAATAAATTGAAAACGATATATCAACGCACTCTGAGCGCAGCATTCTGGGCGTAAAAAAAAACAGACCGAATACGGAACGATACGGACGGATATCATAGACGTGGGTAAAAAAGCTGCCAGGCTCAAATGGGACTGGGCGGGTCATGTCAGCCACATGCATAGGGACCGCTGGGCGAGCGTCGCCACACAGTGGGTCCGTACTGAAGGAAAGCGCCGTCGAGGTCGGCCTAGAAAGAGGTGGCGGGATGTTTTGGTCGCGTACCGCGAGGACTGGTTTGAGACGGCGCAGGAGAAGAAAGTTTGGAAAGACTTGGGGGAGGCTTTTGCCAAGCAGTGGGACAGTAAGGGCTAGAAAAAAAATATCAACGCACAGCCGAAACTACTGAGCCCTTGTTTTATAACTTACAAAACTCAAAAAATCACCCCTTAAGGGGCCGGCGGCGGATGAATTTCCATACAAACGTAATACCACGCTCATTTGCAGTTGGAGCATATTTCCAACATATAATGACGATATTCGTTTATAGACAATATTTATCTAGGTTCCTACGTCGAGAATATTAGAAATATTGTTATTTTTGATACAGGAAAAGTCAAATGGCATGTTTTTCTTAAATATATGAAACGGGGTTCCAAAGTTTGTATGGAGAAACTTACTTTTACGAGGGTTAAGCCGTTGACAAAAGCTAGTAATATATGAGATTACATTAATAACATTAAACACAGAACAATTTTGTATTAAAGATGTTTTTATTTAACATAAAGATAGAATTATCAATACATATATTACAACAATAAGGCATCAAATTTTATTATAAATCACGAAAGCATTTTTTACAAAATTGCGGGTAAATAGGCATCTCATGGCATATGATTGTGTTCTTCAAGAGCGTACACTATGACGTCATCGATGGTATGGATCCTAGCCGAACAGGTCCTGAGTGCACATCGCCATCTGGTCTTGAATTTCGACACCGTATTTCGACTATACCTGAATCCATTCAGGAGTAGAAACTTATGCCCTCTATCCGTGATAACTATCTTGGCTGAAATATAAAAATGCCAATGGCAACAATGAATTATAGTAAATACTGTCACAAACATGACTGAGAATGTGAATTTCATAAAATAACTAATGATGGAGAGTGGATACTCTAAATATTAAGGGAGTTTTGCTCTGTCCTGGGCTGGACCACATGATGCGTTGCGGCGACGCACCGCCAATATTTCGACGAATCGGCGAGCTTTACGAACGTGGTGGCGTCAGTCTTGTGCCCGCCGATTCGTCAAAATATTTGCGGTGTGGCGCCGCAACGCATCGTGTGGTAACTAAACTCAGTAAGTACTAGTACCTTATCTTTAGAAGAGAAAAGAAAAACTAGTCAATAAAGTTATATTTTAATATTAATAAAACAATACAATAAACTAAATAACAAACCAGTACAGATAAAGAGAGTCATAGACGCGTATTCGTCAGTATAAATTTTTTTTTATTCCACAACTATCACACAACGCCGTCTAGTCTTAAGCTAAGCAGAGCTTGTGTTATGGGTACTAGACAACTATTAACATACTTATATATATCTAAATATATACATATTATAGCTAAATTACACCCAGACACAGAACAAATGATTATACTTATCACACAAACATTTGTCCCGGGTGGGAATCGAACCCACGACCTCCGGCGTAGCAGTCAGGGTCACTGACCACTAGACCAACAGGCCAGTCGTAAGTCGAAAAATGACTACATTATCAAAGCTTTTTTGCATCGCAAGCACTATCAATTCTTTAGTATGTATTTATTGATATCTTTAGGGTGTTTCTTCAATTTCGTCATTATTTGCGTGATTTTTACGAAAATTTATTTTCTATATCAAAGTCTTGATAGTTTTCACATGTTTTGAAATTAGATATAAATTCCTCAAATTTATCACAATAAGATTTGCTTTCAGGACCAATAAAAGTTGAGTTCTACCAATCGCCAAGTTTACTAATAGTAGATAAAGGCTTCACTTTCTTTGGTAATTTAAATTCTCTTGATGTAGAAGCTTGAGGCACAGCAGGTAATATTATTGTGTCTCTAGCAAATCCTTCCTGTCTTATTGGTTGGCTTGAATGTAACTTCTTACGCCGTTTACTCGGGTATACGGTATCGTATGAGTTCTGGACTATAACTGCCTGATTGCTGTGGTATTTCGGAGCTTTCAGGAAAGGGGATAAGTGAAGAAAGTGGTACAGGTAACGTATTATCTTCAAGTGTTGGATTTTTGCATATTTGGGACATCAATACTTTTTACAGGCTGTGAATACCGAGATGGTAATGTTGACACTTCCTCTTGACATCTGAAACTTTCGGCTAAAAAAAAAGCTTCGGATACGGCGGTATCATTTAAGTACCTTTTTTGTTTTCTGTTTTTCTTTCAGGTAATATACTCCTCCCAATCTCGTGTTCTCGTCTTCATTAAAAAAAAAAACACTAAATTTTTTAGCAAATTTCCTTTTCTTTTTTATGTTAAAATGTTTTTAAACTGTTTTTTTGCCTGTTTTCCTTGTCATTGTGTATTGAAAAATGTTTATATTAATTTTATTATCTATTAATGTATTTTTAAATATGTTTAAAAGTCTCTTTAATTTCTTGTTTTCTTTTTTTACATTTCAAAGCACCTTTTTCATTTTTTCTGTCTCTCTTTGATAACGTACATGTTTTATTTTTGCTCTTAATTTGAAAGTTTCGGTTTCGTAATTATTGGTCCCAGTTTCCTATAGAGTAGAATTTGATAGAACTGTGTCAAGAGGATCATTACCATAATTTTCGCGAGGCTCGTCTGGTGATTTTTTGATGTCCAGAATAACATTTTCAATTTTTTTTTTAGTTTTTTTGTTGTTGCTATATTTCTTGCTATTAACTCTCCATCTTCTACGTCTTTCTTTTTGAGCACGCGGAGTTAAATCTTTAATATTTACAATTTTCTTTTCAGATTTTCTCTTCAAGTATCTTGCTTTTTCCTTTTCTTTTTCAATATTATACAACTCTTCGTTTTCTTTTAAAGCAGCGTAGCGTTTACGCTTAGCTATTCTTCTTTTCGCTAAAATTTCTTCTTTTGTCTTCTTAGGGCTCGCCATTTTCACTGAAATATTGACCATTTACTTAGCAACAATACTAGCAGTTTCCTAAACTGACACCTCAAGAATAACTTATTTTAAAAAGAGCGAATTAGAAGTTTAAATTTATTTTTAAAACTACGTGTTAATTTATTATAACATAACAAATGAAGATCAAGTTATCCGACACATTCGTCAAAATTGCGTTATTTGCACTAGATTTACTAAAATAATAATAAATATATAAATTATAGCAATGGACCAGGTTCCTGTTTTTTGTTATTAGTTTTGGTATTATTTACATTAAAATTTATGCATGATACACACAAACTTACAAAAAAAAACAGCGTTTAATAGAAATTGTATGTTTATATGACATATATTTATTAAAAAGAGTATAATTTTTTACACTAGAACTTGTGAATTTGGCATCTTTGAAAATTCACCTTTTAGGGCTATATTTCACCAAGACACCATGGCAGCGCGACCAGTCGCCGCAACCAACAAAATGTAAATACCTCTATAGAGAGTTACTCACCTGTACCCCTAGCCAAGTTGCAAATCTGCAATAGTTAACGCTTGTTGAAAGCTTCAAATGTACGGGAACAACGTCGTCTTAACGCTCAGTCACGTGGTCAGAACAAAAGAATTGGCGGCAAGGTCAACTCGAAGCGTTCAGCGCAAGCGAAACGGTTGTAACTTGGCTAGGGGGGCTGGTGTCTGTTTGGTTGCGCAACCAATTTGGTGGCGTGACCAGCTCTGACGTTTTTTTTTACATGTTATAAACTAGTACTTGACTGCGATCCCACCTGATGGTAAGCAGTGATGCAATCGTCGATGGTGAGGCGCACTTGTTTATTAAGAGCGATTCACTCTAGCCTTGAAAATACCTAAATTATAATAACGTGTGGTGACTCTGGTGTCTGTATGGTGTCTAGTTTGGTAGCTTAGGTATATATTTTACTGGGACACCATGGTGACACAACTTTTCGCGTCTCCACGGTGTGTCAGTGAAATATAGCACTAAAACACAAAAATCTTAAGCACCGTATATACATTTGTGACATTAACAGACTAGACAATGACAGTGCCAAATACACGTGATTAACACTGATCGTGATCCATTTGAAATTATTATTAATATTTTAACATTTTATCAAGATTATCATCCACCATTTTCTAATTTTGTCCTATATTACTTGAGGTTGATGCAACATTTTTAATTTGTTAACCGATCACTATTTAGTTTCACTTTGTACCAAGCATTTTAAATTCATATAATCTTTCGATATAGTCAGTGATTTCAGTCAAAAAAGTCTAAGTAATATATCAAGTTAAACACAACAAAACCCACGATAGACCGGTCGTTGTGGCGACGTTTGGGGAAGGCCTATGTCCAACAGTGGACGTTTTTCGCCTGTAATGATGATGATGATGATGATGATGAAACACAATTTTAATGTTTAAAAATGATCTACATTGATTTCGTACATATTATGTGATGCGCGCACAACTAAGACTTTTCTACAGATTTATTACAATGTGTATAGATATCATTCTTCACATTATCTATTCATTTGTTTTGACTCTCTATTATGTAGAAGAGAGCCAGAAAAAATGTTGCTTCCGTGATTTCTTCCACACACATGCTCCAAAATAAAATTGTGTCTTAGAATCCATACAAAAGTAAGTAGTAACGGACAATCGCTTGTCTTCTCGATATTGTATTTTTAAGTATTTTTAATAAAAAATCACATAAGTTTTTAATCACATTAAATTTGGTAACGACACGCAAATTAAAGAAAATTAAAGAAGAAAGAAGAATTAATTAAAGAAGTAAGATACTTCTTTTTCCATTTGCGTGACAAAGTGAACGAAAAACATCTCCATTACACTTTTTTTTACTGACTGATTGTCGACAAAAAAAAAAAATACAAAAAAAAATGTCTCTTATAAATATAGCAAAACTACACAAAATACACCACAAATTTGTAATTAGTACAAACACTTTAAGGGCTTATTAGAAAAGGTATTCTTATTATTTAAGTAAAAACTCAAAAAAATAGTATTCATAAACAGCAAAGTTATTAGCGTTTGTTTATATCCCAAAATGTCACTCAATTTATGGAAACATTGTACAGGCTATTGATTATGAATGAATAAATTAATGAAATGAAAAAACACTGCACGTAATATTTTCTAGTAGCAATTATCTACACCATCTACACTAATATAATAACGAGGTAAAGTTTGTTTTTTGTTTTTATGTTTTTCTGTTTGTAGGAGGTAATCTCTGAAACTCCTGGTCCGATTGCTAAACTTTTTTCACCGATAAAAAGCTGCTTTATTCCTGAATGACATAGGCTATATTTTATGTGCGCGGGCGTAGCCGAGGGTAAAAGCTAGTGTATTATAAATGTTGATTCTATTATGAATTTACCAATTATGAGAAAACTCCGTCGACAATTTTGGGATTTCGTTTTTTTTTTACTTTGGACTACAAAAATATGATTAGTAACGGGTACAGATACATCCTCATTTTTTTGTACTAAATAAAAATAAGGTTGTTTAAAATCCATAGATACATTAACAATGCCTTAAGTATAAAGTTTATTTGTACGTTTAATTCCAAGTTACTCCAAGTTGTCACAACTCACTTAAAAGCCATTTTAAAAACTGCAACTCCATAGCATAGGGTAGCGTAGCATAGCATAGTCGGCCTTATAATGTTCCCACTGTTGGGACTCAGGCCTCCTTTCAAATCCATAGGTGATGACCCAATATTTACGCAGCAACAGACGTAGCTTAATATTTCATATTATATAACTTTCTATGAAGACTTGGTAAATGTGTATGTTGCTCGTACTTTCTCGTTAAAACTCCATCTGACTCGAAGTAGAAGGCTTTACATCCTCTCTTGGTGCACCTCCATCTTATTCCTAAGCCCTCTATCTGTTGATAGTACTTGGCGTTCTTATATATCATCCCGTGTTTCCCTCTAGGTGTTAGGAAAAACACTGAAAGCATAAAATATGTTTTGCAGTCAAAGGTATTATATTTTATTTATTTATTTAAACTTCATGTATAAGCAGACTTAATGCAACAAGACAATCTCTACTAGTCAACCTTTGGGTTAAGAAGGCGACACTATGGTAGATGTGCACAATAAATAAATAATAGATTTTTCCAATAGAATCAAGTAACATTAAATTAAGTTGCATATAAAATAATAATAAAATGCTAAAATTATAAACTAATAAATACTATGATAAATATGAAATCATTATAATTATGAGAACTTAAAATATATAACAATTAAAACCGAACTAAGGTTGAGAAAGACTTTAAGTAGTAGTTCATAATTTTACTCTTGAAGGGAAATGTACTTTCAGCTTTTTTTATGACGAAGGGAAGTATTTGTGGTGTACATATATGCACACCACATATGCTTTTCATTCTTATTCATAAAAATAAAATTACATGACAATAATACCAAAATATTAATCATGTATTCAATAAATAAACTTCGATAACTGTTGAGTGCAATATGCCTAAAAAATAAAAGCGAGAAAAGATTTACCATACATTTAATTCATCAATTAAAAGAGGCGATGTAGTCAACTTAACATTATTTTTTTTATCTTTTGTTATATTTCTTTACATTTTAGAATAAGATGTATTTTTGTTTACCATTTTCTTTATACCTATGTTAATGAAGAAATTTAGAAATGAATCGTCAAAATCATTTCTATACAATATTAATTCTTGCAATAGCTTCAACTTACGCTAAAATTTTAAATCGATTTATGCTAAAATTTGAATCAATTTATGCTAAAATTTTAAATCAAATTGCGCTAAATTTTCCTGGATGCGTATGGTGGCCATAAACTCCAACAATAAGTTGCTCGTAAGTCCTAATGCTGGCTGAACATAGCATGGTTTTCTTTTTGGAGCAGTACCATCGGTGTCTCTTCTTATCTAATGATTTTGTAGGGACGTCAGAATAGAATGTATGATCTCCATAACGTAACAAATAGTTTCCGCGCTTCGATTGCATGAATTCAACAATTTCTGGAAAAGATTACAAATATATATCATTGAATGTGCTTTATGTATTTCCTAATAATTATAATTATAAAGTCGGTGTACTTTGTTTATAAATTGTAAGATATTAACAATTTTTTTATTATTATTATGATACGCTCGCGTTTGACCACTATCTCACCTGATGGTAAGATTAATATTTGGTCGACGATGGAGCACACTTGCGTAGAAGTAACCTATTCACTGTTGACTTAAAGACCCCTAAGTTATAGCTATCAGGAGGCACAGACTCCGGCAGGGAATTCCACTCCTTGGCTGTACGCACAATGAATGTGTTCCCAAAACGCTTTGTGCGTATGGGTGGGATGTTTACCATCAATTGGATTAATTTTATTTTATAACAAAGCTATCTGAATTAATAGCAAGCATAAGAAATATAATTATTTCAATATTTTATTTAATATCTAAATAATATAATTATAATATCATCATAACAGTAGATCCAAAAACTAGTATTTAAATACATTAAACATTTTAAAAATAAGCAATAATGGTTCCATAAAAAAAATATCTAAAAAAAACTACAAAAACAAAGTTTAAGTATGCCGTATGACAAAGTAATCAAAATCATCATTCTTCACACAAAACAGTGATGAGAAAATGACGAATCATTTTATTAAATGCGAATATATGTTCCATTTCTTACATAAAATTGGGGAGCTTTATGAGTGTGGTGTCCCTTAACTATTATCTCTTTATTGTCATTATATATAGCTAAGCCAGCATTACAGTTCTTACTATTAAATGATGAACAACGCCAATGAACTAAGTTCTTATTTTCACAAAATCTCTTGTATATATACGTATAATTCTTAAACAATATTTGCGGTTTTCCACATCTCGATGTTATGTATTGTATTCCTGGAATGAAACAGAAAAAAATAATAACAAAACAGATATATTAACACGTTCGCTGCGGCAGTGATTTTTTATACTTTCCATTCCTGCGATACAAGGTCTATACACCTGGTAATAAAACTGTATACTCTTCTTAGCCACTCTGTAAGCGAGACATATACAAGATGTTTAAACCTGGTATCGCAGTCAACGTGCTAAGAGAGCATCATATTCTTGCCTTTGTCTCATGATGCAACGTTTTCATATAACTTCTTACATAATACACCCATCTTTTCTTTGGCCTTTCTATCTCTAGCATATGAGCACTGGTTAATTAAAAAAAAACAAAATTGAAACCATACTTACTAAAGAATCATTTGATTTAATTTTATTTGCCGACTACTACAATTATTATACCTAATTACACACAATACAGAAAAAATGAAACACAATTCACATTTAAGCCTCATTTTACACAAGAATAGAAAATTATGCTATTATTTAGGTACGCTAATTTTAGACTATGGGTAAATTCGGCCAAATTATTGTGATTACACAATGTCGTTTTACACACAATACAAAAAAAAAAATGAAATACAATTTTCATTTAAGCCTCATTTTACACAAAATAAACAAATAATTAAGCAATTATTCGGTACGCTAATTCTAGACTATGATTAATTCTGCCAAATGATTGCGATGACGCAATGACGGGGCTATGCACAAATGGACACTTTTGTGCCTTGTATCGGATATTTGATTTCTATATAACCAATATGAAATACAAACTTTTGAGTGTCCGGTAAATGAAAACTAAAAGTCGTTATTTAAAGACACAAGCAACATTAACTTTTCCGTACTGAGCCGCTAAAGTGACGATTTGCAATCGGTGTCCGTATCTTGTAGGTATGCGAAACACACATGAAACTGACGGAAAACAAGCAACGAATTGTCGGGCTCGGTCCGGACGATTACCAGACAGTCGGATAGCGAGCTATCCATTGCTCGCCGTCCGCAAGCCCGCACCTATGGTGTCATACGGAGTCTGCAATTTTCCTCTGACATATTATACAGCAAATTTCGAAGATAGGTAAGTAGGTATGCGGTAACTTGAGTACACTAATTTTAGACTACAGACTATTCTAGATGACAGAATTGTTGTGTTGATACAATGCCGATTTAGTTTACCTAGAAAGACGAATATATTCTCCATTACATACAACAAACTGAGGAGCTTCGTGATTATGGCAACCCGTAACTACAACTTCTCTAGATATATTATCTATGACTAAACGAGCTTTACAATTCTTGTAAACAGATGACGAACAGCGCCAATGCACAAATTTCTTCTTCTTACAAATTCTCGCAAATGAATATGTATAGCTGTCATATAGAACTTGGTCTTTGCCTGCTCTGGATTTAATGTATTGTATGCCTGGAATAGAAAAGTCATTATGAGTCCCAAACATTCACTTACTGATATATCTTTTTTTTAAACCTTACCTCACACTAGGAATTACTCTTGTGTAAAAATTGTGGGTAAGTACGTTCGCAAAAATGTAAACTCACATAAACAGGATGCCAAGAACTTGTATGTATGTACCACCGCGGTCATTTCTGCCTGATCACTTAAAAAGTTTCGAGTGCAAGCAAAAATGAACTAAGCGGTGGTCAGGCGGAAGTGTCTTTGACGGTAGACATTTCTACGTACACTGACACCCATTTCTGAATTTAAATTTCGAAATTGAAAACATTTAATTAATAAAAATGACTCATTTTACAGATTAGAGTTTGACAACTTCAATTTCCAAATTCGCAATTTAGAAATTGGGTGTTTTTTTTTTACATCTAGTTATGCTTTTGATTCATTGAAACAAGATAAATCGATTGAATTATTTAATAGTATTATTTTCGTATAGGTTTCTTACTTACCAATGTAGATACAGAGTAAAAACCGAAAAAAAAAAATCAATCAAAAACCAAAATACTTAATTAAAAAATCAGCAAAACCTATATCGAAACTAATCAGACTTGGCAAATTTGCGCATACTTGACTAAATTATAGGTATTAAATCTGATAACCCTGGACCGCATAGGACAATTAAAAGAACACAGGTGGATTTTAACCAGTAAAAGACTCTCCTTTCCTTTCGCCCCAGCTAGAGCGTAGAGGAGTCACAATTTTCCACTTAAAAAGAGGTATTAAAATTGATAGATTAAAGTTGGTGGAAAAATAATGCCAAGTCAAGCACCAGTTTTATCAATTAAAAAAAAATCACACTATTGATTTTTTTTTAGGTGGGAAATCATTCAATGACTTCTCCAGCTCTATGGCGGAGCAGGAGGGTGTGTCAGGCTTTTACTGACTAAAATCCACCTGTGTTCCTTCTTTGCCTTGCGTTCCAGGACCCTGGGTTTCCCTTTCAGAAGCCAACCCATGGTCCTTTTGGCTTCATTATTAAGTGACTTAGTAGATAACACATTTGCCTTTTAATACAGGGTAAATTGTAAAACACTGGCAACCCTTAGGACTATGGTACTAACATCATAAACAACCACTTTTGTTCTGACTTTTAAAAATTTATCATATTTTACTTCAACATATTTTCATACAAAAATAAAAGTATTTAAATTGAACGTTCTAAATATTACGAAGTCTATGCGAAGCAAGCGATAGTACAATAGCGGAGGGAAAGTGGGGTTAGGACAGCGGGGGTGCTTAATGCGCTTGCGTCGCGTCTTACAAACGTAGGTAGGTATAGCAAAATACAAATTGAAATGTGTTAGATAGAACAATGAAATCTTGAAAGTTTGTTTTTGGTAATTGAATTATGTTTTGTAAAAAGTCAGAACAAAAGTATGATGTATATGATGTTAGTAATACAGTCCTGCAAGTTTGTTGATGTTTTACGAATAATCTTGTATAATAACCTGAAGAATATTATCCATGAAGAACTTACTACTTTTATTTGCAGAACCATTAACAAGAACTTGACTTTATTTATAACATTTATATTTTGATTTGGGTTATATCTTTCTTATTAATTTTAAAATTACTATATTAATAAATGCGGTAATAGATTGGTACATTATTTTTTTTTAAACTAAAGGCGTACATGCTTTTTATTAGCTTTTACTAGTAATATACACGATTTTATACAATATTATTTGATTTCAGGTTTTTTTTTCGTACGTACATTCGTAGATAAATTGATGTAGCTTGATAGGACAAAGGTGCATCAATTTTCAAAATTAATACTTGGCAAAACTTTTAACAATACAATATTTATACTTATATTCAGTGTGTCTTCTGTAGGACATCAACATACTAATTAAATATTTACAACCGGGATGGTTTTTTTTTTTATTAATCGCAACAGAATTTGACTCTTAGTATTACATAATGTGTATCGAAATACCAAAACTCAATTTCTGTCTGTCTGTCTCTTTTCTGCTTTCATAGCAATTGTCAATTTATTACAGCTTAGTTATAAACTGAAAAACACCGAGAAAACTAAGCTACCACTACTTTCAAAATCATTCCACAGAAACAAAGATTTTTAGTAAGTCAAGATTGTTAAGTCTATTTAATAATTACTAATTTTTTTTATTTTTTGTATTAATAAGTAACTCTCTCCAAAACCGTAAATAGATAGAATTACAAATTCGTTTAAAATTGGAAAACTTTCAAATCTGGTGGAAGCGGATTTTTTTTTATTATTTTTATTAATAGGCTCGCGTTTGACCACATCTCACCTGATGGTAAGTGATGATGTGAAATGAAATGAAACAGAAAAGTTGTCAATCGACGACCGATTATCATTCGACGATCGATCGAGGGTACAATGGATTAGTCGACGTTGATCACATGCAAAGTCTTCTAGGTTTGCGTCTCCGTAATAAGTAGTTCGAGTACGAGCAGCATCGTCAGTACGATTCACAAGAGGAATTCACATTTCTAACGAAACTGATGGCGTATACATATTAATCTGTCATCGTCGATCGAGTCCATCGACCGGCAATCGATCGATTGGATAGTCGACCGGTATCCGTCGATCAATTAAAGCTACCACACCAATCGATTAATGTCTACCGATATCGATCGATGACATCAATTGACGATCGATCGATTGGTGTGGTAACACCCTAAAATTTTTACAGAAGGTTTTGCTTTTATGACGTAGGCAAGCACTAAGAGAGGATTTTCTAAAATTCACCCCCTAATTGAATGAAACGGGGATCCAAAGTTTGTATGGAGAAACCCACGCAGACAAAGCCGTTGGCAGAAGCTAGTCAAATTAATGCAAATACTAAATCGATTTAATCAGAACATCTCCTATATTACTCCAACCTTCTTGACCAGCTGGATGCCAAAAGCCAGAAGAGACATTTGCCAGAACTCCATTCCTGAAGGGGGATAAAATGGGGGTCCGTTTTACCCGGACGGAGTGGAGTTTCGTCAAAACCTGCCATTTTAAGTTTGTAGGTGTTATATGTAGTTGAGATTTCGTGATGTATCAGTTACGGTCTAAACAGACGGACCGCTTCTGCACCGACTGCATCCGAACTGCACCATCATGTCCCGCGCATGGTGCAGTTCGAATGCAGCCGGTGTGCAGTTCACACGACTGCAATCGGACCGCACGTTTGGTTTGCAGTTCTATTGCAGTCGTGTCAACTGCATTAAAACTGCACTTAAACTGCAATTTGCAGTTAGATTGCAGTTGAAATGCAGTCCGTCTGTTTAGACCCTTAGTGGTATTTCGCTTTTATATATAAAGAAGATTTTCACGCGGGCAAAACCTCTGACAAAAGCTATTCTGCAATATAGAGGCAGTCACTAAAGTGTGATTCTTTAGTTCTATTTTTCCACTCTGTAGAGTCATGTGAGTGTTCTCCCGTGCAGCTTACGACCTCCTTGTTGATCATTTTGACTCGGACTTGGCATTTTTTGCTGATCCTTTTCGAACAGTACCAGGTGCAATGCCCATTGAAGTTGACCCGGTTGGTTGAGTACGTGTGATCTCCAATCTTGAGTAAGTAACTTCCAGTGGGTAGCGGGATCAACTTGAATTCTGAAAATGATACACAGATGAAGAGTGCTGAAAGTTACAGAGTATTTATTTGATTTTACTAGTGACTAAATTAGATTTAGGCGTCCCACAAGGTGGATTGATGACTTGGTGAGAGTCGCTTACTATTCGTTGTGGTGGCACTTGGAGGGGGGGGAGGTGATATGTCTAGCTGTGGACGTCTTTCGGCTGAAATGATGATGATGATGATGATGAATAGAATTTTAGCGAGACGCGAGGGGTTTAGGGGATGAGGTTGCATATGATCTCATGAAGAGGGGATATCTCAGTAAGCATCACGTATTTTTTTATTCTGTAAGAAACACTGTAAAATTCGAAAAACTGAGTTAAACTGAGTAAAACTGAACTAGTTCTAAATAAAAATAATAATAATTAATATATTATAATATAATATATTAGTAATATATTTCAGGAGCCCTGACCGCCGGCAGCCTGGACCCTGTTCCCGATGCCGGTGGGCTACTATTTTTTATATTTTTAAATGTTTTTTTTTTTATGTTAATTTTTGAAGAAATATTTAAAAATATGATAAATATGTATATAATAATAAATGAATGTAATAATAATAATATTTTTTTATTTATTAAATCCAACGCAGTCAAGTATAGATTTGAGAAATATGCATTTTGATACGTGATATTTGGTAAGAAAGCAGATCGGGTAAATTCTCACGACACGAGATGGGTTCATTCAATCAAAATAAAAAATATAATCTTTATTTCACATAGACATAGGCATACATAGGCATTTATAAAACTTCAGAAGCTAGTGCAGAGTTCCGATTGGTCGTTATGGAGAAAAACCGACGTGAAACTCCAAGAGTACGCTTTTATGGAAGAAAGGGTAGAGACATTCATCACATTCGATTTTTTATAAAAATAAAAAAGACTGTAATAAGAAAAATAATTTCACTTTATTTCGTAACTTTTACATACGTAGTAGGCAATAAATAAATTATTTATTTTTTTATTGGAAAAAAAGCTTACACAAAATAAAAAATATATTAATAACCCTGACCCTGATTTGATATACGTAGATCTTAAGCACTTAAAATGATTGACCAACACAGTTGGTGTTAAGTAGTAAAGCTATGATCACAAAATAGCCAAAAATTGGCCAAAACACACACATAACATCCATCATATTGTACGGAGTACTATCTCACCTGATGGAAAGCGACGATGCGGTCGACGATGGAGCGCACTTACCTAGAAGTAACCTATTCACTATTGACTTAAAGATTCCCGGGTTGTAGCTATCAGGAAACACAGATTCCGGCAAGGAATCCCACTCCTTACTGTCACCGCACACGGGCCACAAAAAACGCCGCTTCAAGCTTCTTTTTGAGGTGGCCTTTTGTTGTGGCTCGTGTACGGCGGTGCCGCCACAAAAAAACGCTCGAAGCGGCTTCAAACTTCTCCGGACACACAAGGTGTCACGCGCTTCAGCTGTTTTTTGCGGACGCTTCTAGCTTTTTTTGTGGCCGCTTCTAGCGTTTTTATATGGCGGCGATTTTTTGAGGCGTTTAAAGTTTTGTGCGTATAGGTGGGATGCGTTTTGCGTCTAATAGTGATTGTGTTCACCAGTAAGTAATACGGTTTGGTTGTGATACGTGACAAGTGAAACCTCACAGGCAGTATGCTTCCTGTGCTTACAATACCAGCGCACGCGCGGACCTTTGTTCCTTTTACAGTAATACATAAATCCACCTCTTTCCATACTCCATTTGCTATCTGAAAAGAAACAAAAAGAGGGGAAATATTAGAACGATATATTTCATACAAAATTTCAACATCCTCAAGGAAATATTTCAAACAAAAATGCGAGCGTACCTGTTGAATTTAATTAACAAAAATGTATCGTTGATATTTGATTTATATTTGATTTTTTATGTTAAATTAAAGCTACATACTGTTAGACAATGCTTACATTTAAGATTAATATTATTTATTAAGTATCCTTATTTTATTATCTAGGCACAAAGAGAGAATTTAAAATGACAGCTAAATAATTACCAATTCCTAATTAGTTATTATAAAGCTGCTCTAGGGAAGCATATATTTCTATAAATAGTTTTTTATTGCTCATAGTTTTAATAAGGTTTATTTGCTTATATTATATAATTCTAGGAGTCAACAAAAGTTCAAGCTTGTTATAATTAAGTATATCTATCTGACTATCTAATATACACGATCACCTTCCCCATTATTATACATTCTTTTTTTATACACCCCTACTTTTTAATTAGTACACAAAAAATGGGGCTCTATCTGTACCCGTCACTGATCATATTTTTGTAGTCAAAAGTAGAAAAAACCGAAATCCTAAAATTGACCACGAAAACGTAAATTCATCACAGAATCAATCATACATAACAATTGCTAGTAGAAAGTACTGCGGGCAGTGTTTTTCCTTAATAATTGTCACTTATTCATTCATTAATCAATAGCCTGCACAATATTTCCATAAATTGAGTGACATTTTGGGACATAAACTAACGCTAATAACTTTGCTGTTTATGAATATTATTTATTGAGATTTTACTTATAAAATAACAAGGGCTTTTCTAGTAAGCCCTTTAAGTATGTGTACTAATTAAAAAATAGTGCTGTATAGATATATTTACAAAAATAAAAACACGACATAACTTTCATTCCTAAATTGGACTGAATTCTTTGGCAATTATTTCAGTCTTGCAGTTTTCAGCTTTCAAATTCCGCCTCCAAAACTCCGCTTCTTTACTGCCACACACCATTTTCTTAATTGAGAATTCCAAGTTGAAAACTTATCAAACACTAGTACTATCAAATTAGTGTGACAAATTCAAATTCTCAATTAAAAAAACCGGATTTTTAAGACTTGTGACTACACTTTCGCATTTAATATTGCTTAATGATAATACACCATTAAATTTTGATCGTTTTAATCCCGTGGCGGGTCGATCTCGTACATGAAACACTATCGATTTGTAAAGATAAAATTAAAAAATAAAGTACCTTTTTTTTAAAACTCATATTAATTTACGCATGTGCGAAATAAATTTCTTTAAGAAAACGTCACCTGAGCGAGTTCAGTGACCTGTAGGTAGTTGTCGGCGTTACGTACTAATTACCTACAGGTCATTGAACTCGTTCAGCTGACGTTTTCTTAAAGAAATTAATTTCGTACATGAGTAAATTAATACAAGCTTTAAAAAAAGGTACTTAATTTTTTAATTTTATCTTTAGAAGTTGGTAGTGTTTCATGAACCGGATCGACCTTCCACGGGATTAAAACGATCAAAATTTAACGGGGTATATAAAACTTAAAAAAAACAAAAAACGTTAAGTTCACCAGGAATTACTCCTAAATCATGGATGCGTTCACAAACGTGTAAACTCACATATTTATATAAGTCACGCAAATCCGCAACCACTACCTACTATAGGCCATACAATATTTTTTCCGTGTCGAAATCGGACCCGCGATATGCAGCGCAGTACCCAAACGCTCTTCAAGTACGCCAACCTTTTATTACTCAACTTTAACAAACTTATTCTGATAAATATAATACTTATAAGGGGCGTGTGTGTGATCTAAATTTACAAATTCTATATCTTTTTCGCTATTTAAAATTAATCTGGCTCGACACCCCTTGCTGTGATGTGTTGAACACCGCCAATGGGTAGTCCCTTTCATTTTAAACGTCTTGATATAACTGTAGGTGTAGTCCTTGTAAAGAGCTAGTATCTTCCCAGACCGTGATTGTATGAATTTCACTGAAAATAAAATGTTTTTAATTTTGATCTTACCTGACCAATCACGCTGTATACGGAGGCACATGCTCACAATATCTATTGAAAATGAAGCAACAACCAAAGTTATATTAAATATAAGTGCGAGTAAAAAAGCGAAATGAAATATTGATAAAGTAAGTAGAACAACGAAGGGGACGAAAGATTCTGGAGTGGGGACCACGTAGCAGAAGATGCAGCGTTAAAGGTGGACTGATGATCTAATAAGGGTCGCTGAAAACCGATAGATACGAGACGCACAGGACCAGTCGTTATGGGGAGGCTTATGTCCTACAGACCATGTCTTTTGGCTGATATGATGATGATGAATAAATAAACATTTCACTTTGTTAATATTATTTTTATTTACAAACATGAAGTTACAAACAAATAGCTTTATTTTAACTAACATTACATTATAAATAATCCTCTTGGCTCCCTCCTCAATTTACTCAAGCGCATCAAGCTGGTATCTGGCAGATCCGGCTAATAATCTAGTGCGATTCATCATCAACGATTGCATCACTGCTTACCATCAGGTGGGACCGCAGTGAAGCATTCGTTTATATCATTCAAAAGAAAAAAAAAGATCTGTATCAAAGATGAGATAAGTGTTCTACACACAATTGAACTTGCGCTTGATACAGTTTGAGCTGTTGTTCCGGCGTGAAATGTTGTCTCACTTTTGCTTGACCCAACTGCAACTTTTTGCAAAGTCTTTTAATTGAATATGGAGATAAAAAAAGATTTATTATTTTACTACTCTTTAATACTTCGATTAGATCAATCGTAATAACTCTCTATTGCATTTAAATAAATTAAACACTAGCCACATTCGTTCTTAAAGCGAGAACTACATTAGAGCAACGCACACGTGTGCCACGCCTGATTTGTACGTAGCGGCACGTCACGTGGCGTAGCGTGGAGTAAATACACGCCTTAATGCTATAATTGTAAAACGTATGGAGACCAACGCGCCCAGATTGGCGTACGTGGCTCACGTGTGCCCAATGTAGTTCTACCTTAATACTTGCCACACAAGATGGCATTATTATCTATATTTTTGTGTACGCTTTTCAGTTCACAATTTTGCATCTTCTTGCCCGTATATGTACAAAGCTAATAAACGACTTTTAGGACCATATTTCACCGAGACACCATGGCGGCGCGACCAGTCGCTGCTACCAACAAAATGTATGCAGTTCTATAGAGAGTTAAGCCGCATTTTCACTAGGGGACATTTGTTCCGCGACTCTGTCGCTCGACACGAAATTCACGTGTCCCGCGCGATGTCGCCCGACGTCGCGCGGGATTTTTACGGGTCGCGCAACTTGTCGCTAGTCGATGCTCTGCGAGCGTCGACACGCGCGATTTGCGTGTCCCTCGACAGTCGCCGGAGAGGCTTTGAGTAGTGAGAACCTGTGTCGCTTTGTGTTCTGAAAATGGCAGTAGTGTGGTCCAACACTACCTCCTCGGGCGACATACTGATCACGACTGGCCAATGTGAACAAGGGAAATGTCGAGCGACATTGTCCCACAAAGTTGCAGAGACATACCACGTGAATGTTGGGCGATATGTCTCCGCGACATGTGTCCTAGTGAAAACGCGGCTTTACTCACCTGGTGTCCGTTTGGTTGCGCAACCAATTTGGTGGACGTGTGGCGACTCTGATGTCTGCATGGTGTCTAGTTTGGTAGCTTAGCGCTATATTTCATCGGGATACCATATCGGCGCAATTGGTCGCGCCGAAATGGTGTCCCGGTGAAATATAGCCCTTATCGTCAAGAAAACATTACTGTCTACAAAAATAAAGGTCACAGTCTCCACGAATCAACGAGAGATATATCAGACTGAGGCGGGTGATTATGTTCAAACTGTCCAAATACGATACCGCCTTTGTTGAATAGCACTCTTGAGTGGCATCCTATATCGTTATGTGAAAAACAACGCCATTCTCCAACACCAGTCTTCAGGGATTTCTTAATCTGGTAATATGCATATTCATTTATTACCAACAACGGTTTCCCGTCTTGTGACATTACTATGTTATAACCTAGAACAAAATAAAATGGTATTAGTGAACGGTATAATGGGAAGTAGGTTGATTAAAACCTTCACCATGTATAAAACTATTTCATGCCACAAGATTAAAATGAATAAATACACTCTTTTTGGAAATAAAAATCAATATCTACCAAAGATACCTTTTTTTTTCCTTTTTCAGCTTTAGAGTTTATTTTTTATTATGGTGGCAATTCATCCATTGATTTCTCTCTCACTTGGGCAGAGTGGGACGGCATGTCGTGACTTTTACGGACTAAAATCTACTCCTGTTCCTGTTTTGCCTGCGTTGTAGGGCCCCATTCCGCCCCATGATTCACTTACACTTAACCCATGACCGCAGTAAGCTTCGAGTCTGCTAGGCCCCTACGATACGACGTAATAGGGCCTCAGTTCGCGCGGAGAACTCTATACAGTGATGCAGTATTTTGAATTTTTAGTTCCTATATGTCGTCATAGATGTCGCTACAAAACAATGAATGGACTATAATGGGAGGTAGTTTTAAATAAAAATAAACAATAACCAAAAACAAAGTGCATTTTCCTTTATTTGTATTTACAAATTAATTATTTTAAAATTATTTTAGCATAAAATTAATAACATTTTTTACAAACAAAAAATAACTATAATTGTTATACACGACACGTCACGACATGGCACAACACGACACGACACGAAACGACACGCCTTTCTTAACAGAATTTATAATTTCCATGGTTCCCTTGGCGAATGGTTGTGTTCGTAATTCCCATATACAATATCACCTTTGTCTTCGATAATAATTTTAGCGTTGCATCCCTTGCCATTATGTGAAGAACATTTCCAGTGGTCGAGTCCAGTCTTTGTTTTTTTAAGATGACAATAAGTAAAACCATTCATCACAAGCAAGTTTTTGCCTGAACGAGACTTCATGAAAGTGTAACCTTAAACAATACAAAATTAAACTTAATTATAGAAAATAGTTTTGTCATCATTTGTATAATTGCTGACTGCCAAGTGACGTTTTATACCCTGTATACCGGATGTAACATTTTTTTTTTTTTTTTAATTTTTATGCAATAAATCAAGCTCGTCGTACTATGCTGGTATTGCCGGCGAATTTAATAACCTTGTTGGCAGTTATAACTTCGATATTTCATTTTGGAATCATTCCAAGTCAACATATTTTCATACCCATAAGCGCTAACTAAAGTTACCATTATTCGAAAAATTAAAAAAAAACCTTAATTATATGTTCAATTTTATTATTAACTAGCTTTTGCCCGCGGCTTCGCCCGCGTGGCATTAGGTACTTAAGGAATCAGGATAAAAGGTTGCCTATGTTCTTTTCCATGTCAAAGGCTATATGCATACCAAATTTCATCCAAATCCGTTTAGCCGTTTTTGCGTGATTAAGTAACAAACAAACAAACATCCAAACATCCACACTTTCACATTTATAATATTAGTTAGGATTAGGTAGATGAAATAAATAATGCAGCTTAACTACTGCCTGCTATAACTTGATTGCCACAGCCTAGTTTTGTTCGCCTAGTAGCCTGGCTACGTTAGCTTGACTGCGTTAAACTTAAAGTGTAGCTACATTAATTTGACTGCAGTAGCTTAGTTGCAATAGCCTGGATGCGGCTACCACGTTGAAGCTGCTTATCTGCATCAGCCTGACCTTCCAATTTTACACGTGCACTGTAAGCTTTGAGCTGCTTCTTAGTAGGAGGATGGTTATGCATGAAGTTGCCAGTTATCTTCTTGTCATATAAGACCACTCTTGCTTTACACCCTTTGCCGTTATGAGAGGAACATCGCCAGTGAGCTATGCCATTATCCACTGTTTGTCTATGATGAGAATATGTGTACTTGTTAAATAGCACCAGCTTCTTGCCTGATCGAGAGTTTATAAATGTGTAGCCTTAAACAAAAAATAAATACATTGATCAATTGGAATTACACTTATCATGGTAAGAATTTTTTTTAAATTATTATTGATAGGCTCGCATTTGACCGCTATCTCACCTGATGGAAAGCGACGATGCGGTCGACGATGGAGCGCGCTTACCTAGAAGTAACCTATTCACTCTTGACTTAAAGATTAGTGTTGTAGGCATCAGGAAACACAGACTCCGGCAAGGAATAGGCTATTTGCCGTAAAAAATATAATTAGTCCGTCTTTTAGATTATTCAAAAATAAGGGACACGTATTTTTTTATTTGTAAATTAAACCAAAAATGACAAAGATATAGCCCATTAAAGTTACGTGTAACGTCACGCGTTGCTACATTTTTTCGCACGGGGTGACGTCACACGTAACTTTAATGGGCTATATCTTTGTTATTTTTTGTTTAATCGAAAAAAGAAAAAATACGTGTCCAATATTTTTTTAAAATCTAAAATACGGACTAAATAAAATGTAATTATTTTGACCCTGGAAACTACCCTATTCCACTCCTCAGCTGTACTCACAATGAATGTGTTCCAAAAACGTTTTGTGCGTTGTTTTTGGTAAATGAATTATGTTTTGTAAAAAGTCATAGAACAAAAGTTGTTGTTTATGATGTTAGTAATACAGGCCTGCAAGGTTGCCAGTGTTTTACGAATAACCCGGTATAAAGAACTTCGAAATTAAAATGCGATTATCATGTAGATATTTTATTTATTTATTTAGTATACTTTTGTATCACAAAAGAACAAAAGCGGACTTAAGGTCTTAAACGTTTTCTACCAGTCAACCAAGGGTGGTGAAGAGATAACATGGCGGACACTTATAACAATTAATAAAGCATTATTATGAATTACACATGATACGAAAGCATATGTACCTATGTATGAGCGATGGGATTGATCGAAAGTGTTACTCCAGCCCTGGAATGCAAACAACAACTGAAGGAGCACAGGTGGGTATTAGAAAGTAAGACTCAGAAAGTCTCTCGCTCCACCCAGAGCGGGAGGAGTCTTTACTACGAGTATTTTGGATACGGTCGCGTTTCACCACTATCTCACCTGATGTGATCGACAAGGAAGCATATTTGAGCAGAAGTAACCTTTTCATTCTTGACTTAAAAAAAAGAGTGTTAATAACATATTTTTTAAAATATTTTTAAATGTTTTTTTCTTTTATATATTTGTTTTAACACATATTTTTAAATATTTCATTTAAAAATATCAAAAATAAGTGTAGAAAATAAATAAAGAACATAATAATAATAACTCTTTATTATCAGTTTACTAAGGCCCATAGACAAAATACACAAATAATAATAATCTTACAAAATAATATACTAATACATATTAAAAAACATAACAACTACTTATTATCTAAACTGTTGCAGACGAAGTGACAGCGTCGTGTTCCGCCCGCTGTGGTCGAGGTCGGTATCCTTCCACGAAATCGTCGTTACACGACACCCTTCAGCCAAAACTCTAAAAACCTAGGTTCTAGCTATCAGCAATTCGTAGTATTTTTTAGGTCCAACTCGTAGTACCGGAGTTGCAATGTAATCCCAAATGTCCTTTCTTTGGCATTGTTCGTCAAGTCGTTGAGCTCCTTAGTAGTCCTGAGTTGAGCTACACGCATATTGACAAATGCTTGCACTGACTGGACAGGTCCACTTAGAACTGTGTGATTTTTTCTTCAAAAGACCATCTCAGGCTCAATCTGCATGGTTCTCATATGATTTGACCATTACATGTTTTGCTGTATGGACTTTAAAAGAGACTTTGACCCCTGAGTTTGTTTCGGTGTTTCTTCTCAGGGTAGTCAGCTAGGAAACACCGGACTCATCTAGCATTAATTGACGAAAAGAAAATTGACGTGTAAAAGTGTTTTTATAAAACCTACTTGCAAAATAAAGATCATTTATCATTTAATGTAACTTGGTCTCCACTATTAAGATCCCGAAACGTGCACTTATGAATGAGTGTATTGTAACCAGGTATGGTGAGTACCGGTCGACTGATGTCGGCTCGGCTCCCCAGGTAAACACGGACCACCCAATTTGGCTCCTTGTATGGTCAAAGTTGGACAAACTTCCCTCCAACAAAGCAATATTCCGAAGGTGGATGTGTGTGTTCCATATTCGCGTATTCGATCGCATTTTCTCTGTTAAGCCCCAATCTTGCGTTGCACCGTTTACGGTAGTGTGAAGAACATCGCCAACCACTCGTGCCTTTCTTCTTGCACTGACGGTACTGGCTATACGTGTAGTGGTTAAGCAGAACCATTTTTTTTCCAGAACGCGATTCTACTAACTCATAATCTGAAAGCATTAAAAATATTAGATTTTATTATTTACAACAATTTTTCAATGACAATCACTCACTAGGACTCAAGTCTCCTCTCTTGGAGAGGCAATGGGCCGTAATCCACCACGCTGGCCTAGTGCGGGTTGGTGAATGTCACATGTTTTCGAATTTTTGGTTTTAGTACATGCCGGTTTCCTCACGATATTTTTCTTCACCGTTTTGAGAGCAGTGATGATGAAATAAATAACACAAAGTAATGCGCCTGGCTGGGTTTGAACCCGCGTATTCTAAACAGATTTTCATGTGGTTTTAATTCGTTAAACACTAAGCGAACGCCGGCGTTCGCGCTGCCATTGTCTTTCTATTGTGTCTCTAATTGACACGATTAAAAAGTGAGAATTCATGAGTAAGGTATAGATGCGGTCTCCCTAGTAAATATTACTGCTTTACAGAAGGAGGCGATCTTATTTCATTTCATCTCGCCCCGGACCAAGGCTTGAACCAAGGCTTTTCACGTGAGGTCGCCGCCGCCGATCGCCTCTGAAAAGACACGGCGGTGCTCTATCCAAGCAACAGGAGCCTCCCGAACTTACCATGTCCGGTGAGAACCTGTGTCATGACACAGGTTCTCATTAATTCAATTCAATTATTTATTTAAACTGTGCCGTCCTCACCTACCGCATGCGGTAGGTGAGGACGGCACAGTTTAAATAAATAATTTCATCCATGAAAAAATAATCGAACTGCCTCAGTGGTGTAATTGTAATTGTGGGGTAGTTTATATTTTTTCAGATTTTTTTACTTTTACTCTCATAATAAAAGTTGTTCTAAATAGTCATAATTGCCAGTGTGTGTTCCCATTTATTGTTGTATTATCAACTCCACAATGTATATTCCTTCCCCCTCTTCTGGAAAAAATATGACAAGAAAATTAAATTCTCAATTTTTTTTGTGGTGTCATTAAAATAAAAAATCTAAATACAAGAATATTTAGCACGACGTATATTTTAATATTAATAATTGACAAAAATGTAATATTGTTGAAAACTTGCAAATTATGACAACTTAACATATTTCCCATTAAGAATGAAATGTTCTGGCGGTGGATGAGTATGCTGACTATTGACAGAAAAAATGTTTTTACAACTGTCAAGTACGAGTCTTGCTCTACATCTTTTCCTGTTGTGCGCTGGACATCTCCAATTTTGAGTCCCTTTCTTTCCAGCACGATAGAGCGTAAAATTGTAACCTTTGTACAATAAAAACTCCTTTCCCGATTGAGTTCTTAGTAGTCTGTATTCTGAAACAAGAATTAAAAAATTTAAACAATTATTACACTCGACTTGAGGTGAATCGAAAGAAAAATTCGGAATTTGAAATTTTCAAAATTCGAAGAATACCAAACAAAAGTTTGTATTAAAGTAAGATTTTTTTGATTGGTTAATGCTTTCGTGAAGCCAGAAAAAAAAGTAGAAAAGACACATTCTTAATTCGAAATTTTCAAAAAAGCCCATAAAAATAAAAATTGATGATTTAATAATTGATGCTTAAAATTACTCATATTTTCTCACTAGCCTATGATGGACAAAAAGAAAAGGAAAGTGATATTTTACCAACAACAATGGTTGTCAAAAAGACTCAAATCATCATTTCAGCGAAAAAAGTCCACTGTTGAACATAGACCAACGAGTATCGAGAGAACGACCGGCCACATCTATGGATTCCCGCGACCCTCACCAGTTTGTCGGTACAGCTTGTGGGAGGCCTTCAAACGCTACGTTTTCCGACACACCGTCGGGTCGCCACTCCAGAGCATTTCGGCCCCATAGAACATCTGTGCCAATGTGCTCAGCCTACTGGCTACAAAGAATGACGATACTTCGGGTTATGTCAGTAACTTTGTTTTTCCTATTAAAAAATACCTTGGAATTGGTCTTTTGACTTCTGACAATTTTGTTGAAATCACCGACCGAATGTCACTAAGATATGGTACTCGTAGATAGATTTTACCGTAGTGAAGTTTCAATGTATTGGGAGATTGATACCTGAATAATTAAAACTTTTGAACTTTTATAAGTCTTTATTTTGTTTTTTTTAAGAATTCTTATGACATTTTGTGTTTAATAATACCTAATACGACTATTGTGCGGAGGGAAAAGATAAATTAATTTAAAATGGCTTTACAATCAGAGAAGAAAATAACAGAAACAGACTTTGGAAAGTTATTTTGGTAATATTTATTTAATTACATTTTTAGGATGAAAACTACAGGCCATCTTAATTTCACACACAAAAAAAAAATTAGTAGGCCGTAACACTTATCAATGATCATTCGGTTCATGACAAACTTTTTAATTTTAATCTCTACGAAAAACTTGCAAGTAACATTTGACGTGAATAAATAAATAAATATTTTTTTTTTAAATAAGCTGTGTAATCAAATTTAAAAGGGTGTATATTTTCTTTATTCTGTATCCTAGAGGTTTTCAGTTTCCGACGAAAATAAGTGATTCACAACAAATTACTAACATGAGTGTAATTCAACAGTTATGCTATATTAACTACATTATTGGTATAATTTACATAATTATCTATAACATCTACATCTACATGAAATTCGACATTAATTTTAGAATTATAATAATTATTTTTTACATAACTACTTACATTTGATGCAAACATCGAGATCATAAAACGACTATTATATGCTATAACACAAATAAAAAATATTAAAAAAAAAACAGCTAGTGATAGTACGCGAACGATAAAGCGAGAACTACATTAGAACGACGCACACGTGAGCCTCGCCTGATTTGTACGTAGAACGACGTCGCGTGGCGTGGATCTAGTGTAGCTCTACAAGTCTAGTTTCCATATAAAATGTATGGAGACCGAAGCGCCCAGATCGGTGTACGTAGCACACGTGTGCGTAATGTAGTTCTACCTTAAAAGAACTCGTACGAAGTAAAATAACTACCAACCCGTTAACACATTAGAAGCGCAGGTGACGTTTTCTAAATAGTCTCTCCCTACCGCTACGACAATAGATGTGAATTTATCTTGTACTGTGCAAAAATGATGGGTATGATGATTGAATAAAGAATACAGAAATCTCACGGTATGAAGTTACTCCGGATATTTTAATTTAACCTTGAGAGTTCTGACTGAGGCTTGGACTTACGAGTTGTAGGTCTTGTGTTCAAACACAGCCAGGTGCATGCATTACTTTGTGCAATTTAGGCCATCACTACTGCTCTCAAACCGGTGAAGGAAAACATCGTGAGGCAAGTTACTTGTCCTAAAACTATAAATTCGAAGTTAAGTGACATCAACCAATCCGTATTGAGTCTGGTAATTACGGATTTACGGTCCATTCCCTCTCCTAGAGAGGAGGCATGAATCCCAACAGTGGGAACATTAAAAAAAGCTGATTATAGTGTTATATAAATAAATTAAAGTGTTTAGTTTACTCAGGTATCAGGAACCCATATAGACACTCAATGATTATATTATTTACTACAATTGTACATCCAAATACTGTTAAATAGGAAAAACCTTACTTGGTACTAAATGTTTTTATTTCTTGTTTTTCATCTTTTTTATAAAAATAAAAGATTTATCATCTTTTTTTACAACGAATAAATACACAAATAACAGAACTGACATTGAAAATTCTTTCATTATTAGAATTCTACTTTATGACTAAGTGACATTAAGCACATTGTCTACTTTTTTTTTTGCAGAAGCCTGTTTTAAACCAAAATAAAAATATCTTCTATGCTTTATTTTTATATATATTTTTTTTATTTACAAAAATACAGCACAAATGATAATAAGGGAAAATAATAATAATAATATAAGATTGTTTTTAATACCGTGCGAATGTCATCACGCATGCGGGACTGCTCCGCACGCGTAGCCCCTACAAATGTCCTTTACATACAAGTATTTATTGTAATGCGCGGAATACGCACGCCGTATGCGAGGCGTGATATCAGGCAGCAGCCCCGCATGCGGAGCAATTCCGCATGCGTAATGAAATTTGTACTATATTAACCTTTGCATGCTTGAATTCAAGTGACATCTAAGACAGTACAGTCTTCAAAAGAGTAGTGCTTCTAAAAAATTAAAAACAAAATGGCGGTGGATGGCTGTGTTCATAGTTCAGAGATATAACATTCCTATACTGGTCCAGTACCAGCATCGTCTTGCAATGTTTACTTTTATTAGACGTACATCTCCAGTAATCGTACCCTTCCTTAGAAGAGTGACGTAGATAGTAGTACTTATAGTTCCCAAATAGCAATATGGTCCGGCCCTTACTAGATTGAAGAAATTGCAATCCTGAAAAGTATGTTGTATTTAGGTATTTTAAATTGTTAGTAGGTTCTTAGTTGATAAAACTATGAAATACAAGCTAAAATAACTACCTTTTCTAGGTGCTTAAGGATTTAATGATTATGTATACCAGGATAAACAGAAAACCAATATTTTTTTTTTCAGATTTTAGCCTTCTTATACTTTTTTTTTTTTTCAACTTTTACACAACGCCATCTAGTCCCAAACTAAGCAGAGCTTGTGCTATGAGTACAGACAACTGATAAACATACCTATATAATTCTAAATATGTAGACAAATTACACTCAGACACAATACATACATATACACCGCTAAATTTTTATCGATTTAATCCCGTGGAGGGTCGATCCGGTACATGAAACATCGATTGTAAAGATAAAATTAAAAAATAAAGTACCTTTTTTTCAAAACTCGTATTAATTAACGCATGTACGAAATTAATTTCTCTATGAAAACGTCAGCTGAGCGAGTCCAATGACCCGTAGGTAGTACCTACTACCGACTACTACCTACGGGTCATTCGAAAAATTATTTCGTACATGCGTAAATTAATATGAGTTTTGAAAAAATAGTACTTTTTTTTTTTTATTTTATCTTTACAAATCGATAGTGTTTCATGTACCGGATCGACCCACCACGGGATTAGAACGATTAAAATTTAACGGTGTAGACAAATTACACCCAGACACAATAAATGACCGAGCTGATACTTGTTCTGGGTGGGAATCGAATCCGCAACCTCTAGCATAGCAGTAACAGCCACTGACTCCTAGACCAACAGGCCGGTCATATAAAATTCCAGAAGCTGGAGCACAGTTCTATTTAGTTGTTTCCTGTGGAAAAGAATCTGGAAGAAACTTTACGATTACTCTTTAAAAAAAAAACCGTCATTGCCATTCTAAAAAGCCATCCTCCTTCTCTTACGAAAAAGCACCTTTTCTTTTCATTAAAAATAGGATAAACTCAACGCCAATGGTGGTTAATGAAATCAAGAATAAGTACATGAAAATCACCGTAACAAGAATTGACCTGAAAACCAACCATTGTCCTTTTCTATTGTTTTTTTATTATTATCGAGATTGGATTTATTTGAATAGATTGCTTTTTTTGTATTTTTTTTTCGAATTTAGAATAATAAAAAAATGAATAGTCTTTTTTATTCCATCGTTTTCAAGGCTGTGATTATGAAGTAATTACTAATATTCATTAACAAGTAATTATTGAGAAAACCAAACAACATTTAAAAAAAAACATTTAATCCATTAATTTCAGAAGAGTGGTAAAACAATTATTGTATCTACATAAAATTAATATCTACACATTGAATTATTATCTATTACCTACATGAGATTTTATAATAATAATATTTCACAATTATCACACAACGCCATCTAGTCCCAAGCTAAGCAGAGCTTGTGTTATGGGTACTAGGCAACTGATAAACATAATTATATATTTCTAAATATATACATATTACAGATAAATTACACCCATAATAATACACAGATTCTGACATTAATGACTTATTTTCATATTCCAATAATATAAGTACCTATAGGCTCAGCTTCTGTTACGAAAATTCATTTGACAAATTGTCAAATGTGCGTCAATACATGATAGTTCAGAAACCAGAAGCCAGGTTTAGTAATCATCATAATTTTCATTTCAGCTGAAAGACGTCCATAGGTGATCACAGGCCTCCCTAAAGTCGACTTTATGTAGCAATGCTGTCGCGCGCTTACGAAACGCGTCTTTTTTCTTACGAAAGCATCGCTACTAACGTGCCGCAAAAATGCCAACGCGCTACCGCTTCGCGACTGTATCGATGCGAACGTGCTACATCATCGCTATAAAAAGTCATCGTAGGTGAGGGGCCTACGTGACGTCACAACGACCGGTCCACCTGGTGAGAGGACGGAAGACACAGCCTACGAACCTATCATCATCATATCAGCCGAACGACGTCCACTGCTGGACATATGCCTCCCCCAAGCGTCGCCACAACGACCGGTCCTGTGCGTCACGCATCCATTAGAATCCCGCGACCCTGACCAGGGCATCGGCCCACCTTGTTGGAGGCCTTCCAGCGCTGTGTCTTCCGGTCGACCACGTCGCCACTCCAGAACCTTTCGTCCCCATCAACCATCTGTTCTGCGTGCAATGTGCTCTGCCCATTGCCACTTAAGTTTAGCTGCCAACCTATCTACCTATCTTCAATTATACTATCGTTTCAGTACAACGATCTTTCTTTGGCTAAAATTATACATAGGGGGTGAATGTGTATGCTCATAGTTGCCATCAAGGATTGTAGTGTAGTCACTATCCAGCAGTAGAAGCGCCTTACAGCATTTGCTTTTCATTGACGAACATCTCCAGCGGGACAGACCAGGCTTCGACTGACGAGTATTGTAATATGTGTACCCCTTGTGGAGTATCAACGAGCTACCTTTCTGAGACCTGATGAATCTGAAATCTGAAAAACGATTACGCATTACAATCTTTTCTTTTTGAGTATTGCTTGATAGTAGTTGGTTTGGGAGGCTCTGAAAGAAATGAAAAACTTCGTTTCTTTGTACTATTTTAATTAATAGACAGATTTTAAGGTACCATACTTGAAAAAGAGAAACAAAACCCTTATAGGATCACTTTCTTTCTTTTTTATTTTTCTTTTTTGATCGAAGGACTGGAACAATGTGGCTGCTGCGGTCTTCCCGTCCGATTATAATTTAGGTGTCTTCAAGGCTAGAGTGAATAGGCTCTTAATAAACTAGTGCGCCTCACCATCAACGATGGCATCACTACTTACCATCAGGATCACAGTCAAGCCCTGGTTTATATAATAAAAAAACCTTTACTGCTTTTTGGATTATTGAGAGGCTCGCGCTTGACCAATATCTCACCTGATGGAAAGCGACAATGTTGTCAACGATGGAGCACGCTTGCCTAGAAGTAGCCTATTCACTATTGAATTAAAGATCCCTAGGTTGTAGCTATTAGGAAACACAGATTACGTCAGGGAATTCTATTCCTTAGCTGTACGCACGATGAATGTGTTCCCAAAACGTTTTGTGCGTATGGGTGGCAAAGCGACCATGCACCAGTGGCGCATCGCCGTCCTGTACGCACGATGAATGTGTTTTCAAGATGTTTTGTGCGTATGGGTGAGATGGCGACCATGCACCAGTGGCGCATCGCCGTCCTGTACGCACGATGAATGTGTTCTCAAGATGTTTTGTGCGTATGGATGTGATGTGAGGTGGTGCATTGCCATACTTCCTTTCGGCCTCCTCGACCATCCACACTGCGAACCTTGCCACTTTAGTCCACTTTAAATTTTCCAGGTTTATTATCACGTACAGGCTCGAATTTTATAATATATGACGTGGTGTCAATATTCGCCAGTCACAGAGATGACTGGTTTGAAAACCGTGCAAGTAATTATTGGAGCTCCTAAAGGCTGCTTGAAAATATATTATGCGAATAGTCCCACTCCTGAGCAACGACCTCCCTATATTTATTATTTGTATATGTGTGTGTTTATACTATTCTGTCTTGAGAGGAGAATTGGCGTAGAGAAAATACAGGGACGTTTAAATGTACCGTTTATAAAATATGGAACTTTAAGATCTAAAATATTAGTCATCGAAGCATAATTTCGATGATTACCAAGTCTCTATATCTTTTTTTTTTTTTTCTTGCAATGCAAAACGAAGCAATATCTAATTTATTTATAAAATAAATAACAGAGCGCTATTAATTTGAAAGAAACAAAAGATTTATTTTATATTCTATAACAAAAGAAAAATGTCTTTGGTTAAAAAAAAACTAAAGCCTTATTTATTTTGTTTTACCAAGTTTTGAATAGTAAAAAAAAATTATAAACAATGATAACAAAAAAGTGTTCACAAAACTAACAATGATAATATTTACTTCATATCGTAACAAAACAATAAAAAAAAAACAATTAACTAAATAACAACAAAAAACGAAAACAAAAACTTCACATCAGGCATCAGTAAAAGTATGTATGACGGCAAAACAATGAAAAAGATCACACTAGACTTGGAATACTGATAGCGTGTTCTAAGGGGTCGTGGGACTTTTTGAACCAGGACCACGGTCCCTATTTCCACCTACAAGTTTTTTTGTAGTAGTATTTTGGGACCACCAGGAAAAAGGCATTAGAGTTCAGTTACTGTATTTATTTTATACTACGGTTTTTCTAGGTAAGCGCGCTCCATCGTCGACCGCATCGTCGCTTTCCATCAGGTGAGATAGCGGTCAAGCGCAAACTTATCAACAATAAAAAAAACTGTGGTCTTATTAAAATTATAAAAAAAAAATAAGGTGGAATTTGGGACCACGGTCCCGGTCCATAAAGAACTCCAAGACCCTAAATATGTATCTACCCTTAACTGATTCTAAAATATTTCCCATTATCTGTGAAATATTGGGGTGGTGGATGGTTATGGTTCAAATTAGCCTGTATAATGTGTTTAAAACGGTCTATCTCTAACTTGGCCTTGCATCTCCTACTGTTATGAGACGAGCATCTCCAACGCCCTATTCTTTTCTTTCTGGCTTGATTCGCATGCCAATATGTATAGTCATTCAATAGAATTAACTTCTTGCCTTTTTGCGACATTATAAACTTATAGTCTGAAACATTTCTTTGTAACTGTATACTTAATTTATGTTTTTTTTTTTTTACTGCCCAACCTTTATCGTAATTTTTACCATCTACATTCACTATCTACGTAATAATCAACACTACTCCCTATTTTAAACGGCACAAGACCGATATGATTAGTTCCAACACCGCAACATTTAACTAATCTATAGTTCTATGAATACTTGCACTAAGGCTAGTACCTCTACCATGAGTTTAAAGCAATAGTATTTGTCGATACTCGATACCGACTACGTAAATATTTTGTATGGCTAATTTTGGTTCCGTAAGTGACCGCTAGAAGCGCTGTAAAATTTGCCATACAAAATATTTACGTAGTCGGTATCGAGTATCGACAAATACTATTGGTTTAAAGTCATGATAGAGGTACAGATGTTTATTTCGAAAACTACAATGGTTCGTCCGGCAAAAGATTAAGAACCCGATTGTAGCGCCACCTACCGGGTTAAATTTTATCACCATCCAGGAACGCACACATACACACATAAAATTTCATCCTAATCGGTCAAACCGTTTAGGTTTGTCACCTAACTCCTTTAGGTGACAAACACACGTATAGATAAATTATATTATATAAAGATTTCTACCTTATTTAGGTTGAAATAAAACAAACAAAAATCTGTTGCTGAAATATACATTCAATAGCTTTATTATGAAATTGTTTCACAGTTAGTTTTTTTTTCTGTGTGACGTAACCAATACCTCTAAGTAATGGTACAATATAATATATCAATGACATTTAGAAATTGTATCTTTTTAATTTGACATAATTATAATGACATTATACGTATTTATGCTTAGAGGGGAGGGATGACAAAAAAGATCAAAGGATTATAAGGAGTGATATGAAAGAAAAGGGATTTAGTGATATCATGACAAGTGACAGGACAGAATGGAAGAAAAAAACGTGTCGTGTTGACACCAAATAATACGGGACAAAGGCAGGAATATGATGATGATGATGATGCTGGTGATGATGATGATGGTAATGATGATGACGACGTATTTATGTTTACCATGACTTACACTAAGTAAAAAATTATATTCCATGATTGCCATTACTTATAATAAAAAAAAAAACAATTATATTAAGTACTAAACCTATATTTTTTTAACATTTCATATAAAAAAGGAGATGTGCCCGATACATGGTTGTAAGCTCACTAAGACACTCACGACTCGGTAAGAAAATTCTAAAAACTACTAAAATAATTTTGATTAATTATAAAACCATACATTTTTAATAAATTACTTACCTACTTACATATATAAATTGCTACCATTTAGAATTTAGATTCATACAACTACACTGATGTCAAGCCATCTCGATCGATATACGTATCTATAATATTATTGTGAGAAGAATATGATGTCCAAGTTCAGAAAACGACTAAAAAATTTTAGTCAGTAACTTATCTATCGATAATTAAATAGGATGTGACAAAAAAAATAGTTAAATAGGTACTCTATTTAAAAAAAAATTGTTAATATTTTTTGGTATAGGAAATTATCAAAGTATTTCTCCCGCTCTATGAGAGACGGTGTCAGATTTTTACTGACTACTTTTCCTTCGCGGTAAATCTTTCCAACAAGTCGGTCTTAGATTGTAACTTTTCTTTAAAGGGGCAAGCTCAAAGGTCGCACGCGAAATTAAAAATTTTAAGTTTTTCAGCTTGATTTTTTTAAACTGGCGGACGGGCTGTGACCCTCCCAGCGTCGCGCCATGAGCCCGCGCATCTTACCCCCCGACTTTGAATGATGCAATAAACAATATGCAAATATCTATCTAGTCTGCTTCACGCATACCCCTTTCTCTTCTACTACTCTCGTACCTACACTAACCTGCAAACTGCAGAAAATCTTTAAAAAAAATTGAATTATGCGTACTACCCTTTTGCATTCACCTCACTTAGTAATTAGTGGTAATTCCATTTTCAAATCTATTTTTATTATGCTTATGAACCAGGTTATGCATTTTTAACTTTCAAGTTTGAAAGTTGCTATGTGTATTGATGCAGTCTCTTTAGACATCAGCGTAGTTTAAAAATTAAAGGCACTACAAATATACTTACCTACTTAGATGCCTATTAATAATGTACCGAATAATTAAAAATAATATTTAAATCAAAACTTAAAAAATATTTCAATAAAGTAATAAATATACTGAGTAGCTTTCCAAGCCCTTGGTTAACAGAGGATGAAAGTGTTTTTAGTTTTTTCAGTTGGACAAGTTCTGTAATATTAAATCAAAAGTCTGCCAAAAAGTTTACAAAGTTAAACAAACATAAATCAACTGTTCAATACATTTTACTACTTTTGTAAGACGAAGAAGACTAGTCTCCACGACACCGGGGATTCTAGTGTGGAGACTACGGCCATATAAATTTGTGAAAAAAAATCTAAACAACCAATATCATCATTATATTACATCTGTTTTTAAAAAATGATAACATACTTACACGATACAACAAAACCCGAAAAAACTGTCTAATTTTTACGGGTGTCGTGTCTCGTTTTTTTTGACCGCCACGTTAATAAAGCAGCAAGCAGCTGCTTGGTGCAGCTCACTGCACCATGTTATAGCATCATCCTTTAATCTGTCGTGTAATCGTGACTGTGGCGTTTTGGGCACATTTTCTTTTGTCATTTATTAATGACTGTGGCGATTAACTAGTTAATTAGCTGGTTACTGGAAGTTGGAAAAAGGCTGGTCATCCTAGTTTCGATGACCATCATCCCCATAAGTTATACATAAGTGATCAGTAGGTAACGATATCGGCTGATAGTACTGCGGATTCAGTTTAGGAGGAGGATGGGTGTGTTCTATGTCCGGATCCACGATTTTATTTCCATAGTCCAACTCCAAAGCAGCTTTGCATTTCTTACTGTTGTGCGAGGAACATTTCCAAGTCGTGGTTCTTCTTTTAATGTTTCTGCGTACATACCAGTATGTGTAGTCCTTATGGAGTATCAGCTTACTGCTTTGTTGCGATTTTATGAATTGGAAGCCTGAAAAATTTTTATTGATTTAAGAATGTTCTGATTGATTATATTGTTATGGTTATTAAGGTGATGGTCCAGGATTATTGCATCATCCTTTAATCCATGAGGTTGCGGGTTCGAAACCAGACAAGTACCTATGTGATTTTTTCAATTCATAATGTACTTTTCTAAGATTATCTAGGACATTACTGATACTCCATGCCTCCGAAAGTACCTATAGCTGTTGTTCCCAGTAATGGTCCCAGTAACCCGTGCCTCGGAAAACGCGTAAAGCTGTCGTCCCGGTTGTTATACGTAGATCTGTGACAGTTGTTACAGGTAGTCAGCCGTCAGAAAGTCTGACCATCTGTATATCGAAGGAGTTACGTGTTGCCCAGTAACTGGGTTCTGGAGGTCTGATAGGCAGTCGCTTCATGTAAAACACAGATATTCAGCCAAATTCAATTAGACCGGAAGCCGACATCAAGTTATTTGGGAAAGGACTACGGAGATGATGATATTATAGTTATTACGGATTTTGAAATGGTTTTCCAATTTTCAAAAGAAAGAAAGAAAGAAAAAGTGTTTATTTGCGTCAAACATAGTGGTGCATACCATAAAAAATTAAAATAACAACAATAACTATAATTTTCCATTTACAAGTAAACCTGCATTTATTAATACAAATATAGATTCAATAATGAAAGAAAGATAATTTTAATCTATACATCTATACATATAAATAAAATTGGAGTGTCTGTTTGTAATATTGAAATACCTGCTTTTTACTACATGCATATGAATATATTTATGGTACATACACCAAAATATTTTTTTTTACAATTTTTGTCAGTCTATCTGTCTGTCTGTTTGTCCGGGCTAATCTCTGAAATGGCTGGACCGATTTTGACGGGACTTTTTTTGACAGGTAGCTGATGTAGTATGGAGTAACATAGGCTACTTTTATTTTAGAAAAAATAAATTCAAAATACGGGCACAGCTAGTGTAATAATATAAAGTAATAATCGAATCAGATTTATAATTTATTAATATTAAAAATTTCAAATACAAAACATTTAAATATAACTTCAAAACTATTCAAAAGCGAAAAGAGAGCGTAATTATTTATTTATTATTTGTTCATTTAATAATAGCTAGAGCTACACTGCTCACACGTACACCGATCTGGACGCGTCGGTCTCCATACATTTTATATGGAAACTAGACTTGTAGAGCTACACTAGATCCACGCCACGCGACGTCGTTCTACTTACAAAGCTTCTAGCTTGAAAGGTGTTAGTGCGGGGGTGATGAGACGCGGTGACAATAGTGATACGCTCATTCATCGACTTTCTAATCTAAACGTGCCTAGTAATAAGAACACACAAACTCAATAAAAAAAGACAAATTAATAATTAAAAGCATATAAGGCCGTTCGATTCGTACTCTATCTCCCGCTCCACCCAAGAGCGGGGGTTGTCATTGGATGATTTTTTCCCACCATAAAAAAAAGCATTATGAGTTTAAAACATACAAATATACATACACATTGTCTCTAAAATATTTATTATACTTATAAAGCTAAAATTGAATGTCAATACTAAACCCTCACTAAAGGAATGTTATGATATATACCCATTTTTTTACCGTAGGAAATCATCAGATAACTTCTCTCGTTCTAGGTGCAGCGGGAGGGAGATTCAGACCTTCGAACAATACGCAGCCCTGATGCCCTGCCCTGATCGTTTGTGCGACAGAGAAACCCCGGGGCCCTAAAATGAACGCGAAAAAGGAACTTAGGAGTGGGTTTGACATACCGTCTCCACCCTAGATCGGGAGAAGTCATTGAATGGTTTCCCACCTAAAAATAAAGCCCTAACAGGTGTATACAGGGTTATTTGTAAAACACTAACAACCTTGCAGGACTGTATTACTAATATCATAAACAACAACTTTTGTTCTATGACTTTTTACAAAACATATTCGTTTACTAACAAGAAACCTTCAAGATCTGTATTTTGCTATACCTACCTACCTACGTCTGTATGACGCGACGCAAGCGCCACCCGCCACCCGATTCTCGCTCCCCTCCGCTATTGTACTATCGCTTACTTTGCATAGACTTCGTAATATTTAGAAGCTTCAATTTAAATATTCTTATTTTTCTGTGAAAATCTGTTGAATTAAAATAGCCATAAAACAAAAGTTATCGTTTATGATGTTAGTACCAAAGTGCTAAGAGGTTGCCATTGTTTACAAGTAACCCTGTATTTATGACCTTACCGGACGGCCGGACAGCGAGCTACCAGCCGCAAGGCCGCACCTACTTCTACAAGCCCTTAAAAATACAAAACTATATTTTAATATAAATCCCTTTCTTAATAAAGTATTTTCGAGCTGGATGATTATGACTTTCGTCGGCAGAGACAAACTGGTTATTCAGGTCCAGTACTAGTTTCGCCCTGCAGCTTTTATGGGCGCACAAAGTGCAGCGCCAATGATGAGCATCTTTGCTTAAACGGGCATAGCAGTAGGTGTGGTTATTGTAAAGTATCAGCGTCTTCCCTCGTTGTGACTTGATGAACTGGATACCTGTAAAATATCAAGTCATTTTAATCTAAACAAAACGCATTCTATTTTTAGGGTACTTAAATCCACATGAAGAGTAGTCTGGGTAAAAAGAAGATAGATTTTTAAGCTATTGCATAGCTTCTATCGCGGGCTTTGAGCGTGGAGACCGAATCCAGAAATTCCGTAACGAAAATAACCTAACACCCCCCACTCATTTGTTTTTTGAGCGTGGTGACCGATAAGAAAACAAATGAGTGAACAATCAATCAAAATTCAATTCAATGTGTGAAAGTGTAACTTCAATTAATATCAAAGAAAAAAAAAACAAAGGAAAAAAAATACTGCTTAAATAAAATAAATAAATAATTATAATTGCATAAGTTGATAAAAATGCTATGCAATAGCTTTACCGCGGCAGTCCCCGAGTGCCACACGTCTTTTTTATTATTGACTAGCTGTACCCGCGCGGCTTCGCTCCCGCTCTTCCCTACTTCAGCCTACTATACCCTACTCTACCCTACCCTACTCTACTCTACCCTACCCTACTCTACTCTACCCTACTCTACCCTCCTCTACCTTACTCTACCCTATTCTACCCTACCCTACCCTACCCTACCCTACCCTACTCTACCCTACTCTACTCTACCCTCCTCTACCTCTACCTTACTCTACCCTACACTACCCTACACTACCCTACACTACCCTACTCTACCATACACTACCCTACTCTACCATACACTACCCTACTCTACCCTACACTACCCTAATTTTAATTTTTTTCCATAAGAACCTTCTCCTCATAATAACGAACACAACAAAAAAAAAATTAACGAAATCGGTCCAGGCGTTGTTGAGTTATGCGCTTACCAACACATTTTGCGATTCATTTTTATATTATAAGATAGGCTCGCGTTTGACCACCATCTCATCTGATGGTAAGCGGAGACCTGATCGAAGATGGAGCATGTTTGCCTAGAAGTAACCTAGGAACGAAAACCCTCCCCCCACTCCCTACCCTCTTCTTATAAGAGCAAGGCTAGATGATATTAAAGAATTTAAAAATGTAGAAAAGGTTTAAATTTCTGAAATGGAGTGGACGAGATTAATAAAAGAGTGAAGGACGTCATACAGCACGATTGAAAGACAAAATAAAAAAGGAGCTGGTCCAGAATGGATAAGAATAACAAAAGACCGAGTAGAATGGAAAGCTTCAGAGAAGGTTTTTGTCGAAAGACAAGCTAAACCGGTTGGTGATCAAAAAATAAGTAGGTAAATAAAACAAAAGTGGTAGTATTATTTTCTAACATTTTATTTTTACTCTTTTTTTGGATAAAAATATTTTACCCTGCGGTAGCTGACAACTCCTTGAGGTGCGCGTGGAAAACTACGCGCCATCGACGACTTGGGCTCGGTCCTGTCAGTTACCGGACGGTCGGACATCGAGCTACCCATTGCGCACTGTCCGGACCTAGATAGACTTGGCAATCGCTTGTGTATCAAAAGTAATACGGTTAATATTAAATTAGATTAGTCCGATTTTCAAGTCAATCTAGCAAGGTCCCTTAAAAATTATAGCTATATTTTACTCGTTAAATACAGGGTTTATGCACCCTGCGCCGCACTGAATATGTGAAGTCTGGTGCGTATTTTATAGGGATGTGAAATAGAAATATCGATAATTTAAATGAAGTTTAAATATAATGAAAAAAAAAACAAACATGAATCAATGTTTTTCAATAAAACATGGGTAACAAAAGTTTTTTTTACACTGAACACATTCAGTTAAAACTTTTTTAACTTTTTTGTCAGCTTCGCGGCTCGTTAAAAAGGTTCGAAGTTTTGCATAGCATCCGACACAATTCCTCTTCTTAACACCTTTTATGATATTGTGTTTCTCAATTTTTCGTGCGGGATCTGAAAAGATAAATTTATTAATTTATTTTTTATTTGTATGTGTGTATACGTGCGTGCGTAGGTAGGATGTGGATGTGGATCATATACAACATAATCGGCAAAAACGAAAACGTTCTCAAAGATTCGATTCGGTAAACTTTACAGGGTTAGTTAGTACGGAATGCGCGTGTCCGATTCGTACTTGACCATTTTTGTAAACTTAAATAGGGACCATTCAAGTATTACGTAAGCACTATAGGGGGGTGGGGTGGTTTTAGCATTGCTTATTTTTGATGACATGGGGGAGGGGGGGTCTAGATGGTGATTACGTCAGCAGTATATATTTTTCTTAGTTTTTTAAGAGAACGATCTTGATGTTCCAAAATCACAAGAAAGTGAGCAGATACACATCACTGAGCAGCAAACATCCAATATCGTTGAAGATTTAGAGTCATGGATTCGTGTATCACGGACTCAGGACTCTTAATTTAAATTAATATGTTAAAATTTTAAATTAAGTTTGTTTTTTTCCCTTTATTTCTAGCCTATTCCTTATTTGTAGACTTACAACTATGCTCATAAATTAATAACGAAACCAACACATTGACAAATACTTGTACCAATGTTTACGTAAGCATGGGGGATGGGGTGAGAGCTTTGCTTACTTTTGCGGACAAGGGGGAGGGAGGAGTTAATATTTGCAAAAAATCTGCTTACGTAATACTTGAACGGCCCCATACGCACTAAATGTTACTTTTTTGTAATAAAATGAGAACAAAACCTTGCCTACCCACGAGAAAAGTTAGTAAGTAAATAAAAAACTTTTTACAAAAAAAAAAAAAATGCAACCGACTTCAATGTTAAAAAAACACTGAAAAGTACAAAATAACTTTAATTTCGGAAGTCGGTGTGTCTATAATAGTTTTGTCTCTTCGTTATTACACCGACTTCCGAAATTTCATAGATTGATTTAATATTAACTGCATCACTGTCCTCACAAACCCGGAAGATTTTTAGGGAACTTTTTGTTGGTCTTGATGCTATGTCGATGCATGCGTTTCTTGCGAATGCAAGCCAACACTAGCCGCGTGAAGCTAGCGCGGGGTTCGATACCAGGTGCGCGGGATACAAGATGCTTCGACCTGGTTTCACATTAAGATAAGACAAGGTACGATAAGATAAGATATTTATTTGCTAAAACATGTGTACACATACAAGAATAATACAAAAACGTGCATGCAGGATGACAAAAAAAAAGAAACGGTCCAGACATGTTTGCCACGTTCAATGGCGTGCAAATATTGAGTAGGGTAATAATAATTTCAAATTAACATTATCATAATTATATGAACATGTGTGTGATAATTATGTGGCCACAAAATAATTATATGAATAGTGAAAAAATCGATAACATTAACAGAATTTAAATTATGGCAAATATTTATAAAACTTTATTAATCAATGAATAGCAAAATTACAATTAAATACGTTATGTCAAAGTAAGGAATTAAATTATGTCTAGTTTATATAAAAAATTAGTCAATTAATAGCAAAAAAAAATACAATTAAATATAGCATGTCAAAATCGGATTTAAATTATGTCAAATTTTTATAAAAAACATTAGTCAATTATAAGCAAAAATTACAAAAAAATATATTATGTGTGTTTGTATGTTACACTATTATTGATAGTTCGATGTCAAATGTCGGTAATTAAATATAATAGATAATAATAAAGACATTAATAAAGAACACACAAAAACAAAAACATTTTAAGTTGGTATACCAAGAATTTTTTCTTCCAGAAACTCAGAAACTGTATAGTATGCTTTATTTACGAGGAATAATAAGATTAATAAATTATTAATTAAACATCTTGTTGGGATTCGGGATAAGAAAATTTTAGTGTTATTTATAAAACCATAAACATTTAAAATATCGGTTTTGTTTTATTTGCGATACATTAATATAAAGCTTGTCAAACACATGCCCAAATGGAAATATAACTTTTCATTTATTTATTTTTTTTGTTTTGTTGTTGCTTGATCACTATCTTACCTAAAGGTAAGCGACGATGGCGCACGCTTGCTTGCAGTATGATAATCTTCAAAGCAACCTCGGTCAAGACATAGAGTTTTTATACACTTTTTGCATTGCCAACGAGCTCTCTTTTTGCAGACAGTACATCTCAGCTGTCTTGTTAACTTTTTGGGGAAATGGCGTTCTTCTTCATGCAGGACCTTCCATGGCAATAAAGTAGGTTGTAACCGAAGAGGGTCTCTCCACTCGAACTTCTGGTCTGCTGAAAATTTCAATTAAGATATAGTACATTTTGATACAAGTGCAGAAACTTTGTCATCGCGACCGACGCGGAATCTGCACGAGCCGTAGGCGAGTGTGTTATGGAGCCGAGGACTGCAGTGACCAAGTTTCAAACGACTTTTTTCAACACACTCACTGAAATGAATAAACGGGGATTGACCGGCGACTCAAAGGTGACGACGCGCGCCCAGCCTGATACGATAAATGTAACATAATTATGGCGGGGGAGAGCACGCGCGCAATTTTGCACTCGTGCGGGAAATAGCCTATAGCATGCCTGTAAGTGGTGGGATAAGAGCGAGTTTTCGAGTGAGTGTATTGAAAAATAATTTATCAACGCTTATAATTAAAGGTAATCTGCAAATGAGTAATTTTTCGCTTTACTTTCCGGTTCCGTAAATGATGCACGTGCACTTAGAAAATGCACTTCGAAAACTAAAATATAACCGTAAATATAATTATAATATTGTAAGCTAATGTTCTAATTGAGGTGTACACACGTGTGCAATGTTCGAGTAATACGTTGTATACAGGGTGACAGAGTTAATATTAACTGTCTGGGGCCCACTTAAATTTTCCACGCTGTATAGATTTTTTTTTTAAACTATTGCATAGCTTCTATCGCGGGCCTTGAGCGTGGAGACCGAATCCAGAAATTCCGTAACGAAAATAACCTAACACCCCCCACTCATTTGTTTTTTGAGCGTGGTGACCGATAAGAAAACAAATGAGTGAACAATCAATCAAAATTCAATTCAATGTGTGAAAGTGTAACTTCAATTAATATCAAAGAAAAAAAAAACAAAGGAAAAAAAATACTGCTTAAATAAAATAAATAAATAATTATAATTGCATAAGTTGATAAAAATGCTATGCAATAGCTTTACCGCGGCAGTCCCCGAGTGCCACACGTCTTTTTTATTATTGATAGGCTCGCGTTTGACCACCGTCTCATTTGATGGTAAGCGGAGACGTGGTCGAAGATGGAGCATGTTTGCCTAGAAGTAACCTAGAAACGAAAACCCTCCCCCCACTCCCTACCCTCTTCTTATAAGAGCAAGGCTAGATGATATCAAAGAATTTAAAAATGTAGAAAAGGTTTAAATTTCTGAAATGGAATGGACGAGATTAATAAAAGAGTGAAGGACGTCTGACGGCACGATAGGAAGACGAAATGAAAAAAGGAGCTGGCCTAGAATGGACAAAAACAAAGCACCGAGTAGAATGGAAAGCTTTAGAGAAAGCCTTTGTCGAAGGACAAGCTAAACCGGTTGGTGATCAAAAAATAAGTAGGTAAATAAAACAAAAGTGGTAGTATTATTTTCTAACATTTTATTTTTACTTTTTTATTGGAAAAAAATATTTTACCCTGCGGTAGCTGACAACTCCTTGAGGTGCGCGTGGAAAACTACGCGCCGTCGACGACTTGGGCTCGGTCCTGTCAGTTACCGGACGGTCGGGCAGCGAGCTACCCATTGCTCACTGTCCAGACCCAGATAGACTTGGCAATCGCTTGTGTATCAAAAGTAATACGGTTTATATTAAATTAGATTAGTCCGATTTTCAAGTCAATCTAGCAAGGTCCCTTAAAAATTATAGCTATATTTACTCGTAAAATACAGGGTTTATGCACCCTGCGCCGCACTGAATATGTGAAGTCTGGTGCGTACTTTATAGGGATGTGAAATAAAAATATCGATAATTTAAATGAAGTTTAAATAAAATGAAAAAAAAAAACAAACATGGATTAATGTTTTTCAATAAAACATGGAAAACAAAAGTTTTTTTTACACTGAACACAGAACACTTTTTTGTCAGCTTCGCGGCTCGTTAAAAAGGTTCGAAGTTTTGCATAGCATCCGACACAATTCCTCTTCTTAACACCTTTTATGATATGGTGTTTCTCAATTTTTCGTGCGGGATCTGAAAAGATAAATTTATTAATTTATTTTTTATTTGTATGTGTGTATGCGTGCGTGCGTAGATAGGATGTGGATCATATACAACATAATCGGCAAAAACGAAAACGTTCTCAAAGATTTCGGAAGTCGGTGTTTCTATAATAGTTTTGTCTCTTCGTTATTTCACCGAATTCCGAAATTTCATAGATTGATTTAATATTAACTGCATCACTGTCCTCACAAACCCGGAAGATTTTTGGGAACCTTTTTGTTGGTCTTGACGCTATTTCGATGCGTGCGTTTCTTGCGAATGCAAGCCAACACTAGCCGCGTGAAGCTAGCACGGGGTGCGATACCAGGTGCGCGGGGTACAAGATGCTTCGACCTGGTTTCACATTAAGATAAGCCAAGATAAGATAAGATATTTATTTGCTAAAACATGTGTACACATACAAGAATAATACAAAAACGTGCATGCAGGATGACAAAAAAAAAAGAAACGGTCCAGACATGTTTGCCACGTTCAATGGCGTGCAAATATTGAGTAGATTAATAATAATTTCAAATTAACATTATCATAATTATATGAACATGTGTGTGATAATTATGTGGTCACAAAATAATTTTATGAATAGTGAAAAAATCGATAACATTAACAGAATTTAAATTATGGCAAATATTTATAAAACTTTAATCAATGAATAGCAAAATTACAATCAAATATATAATGTCAAAGTATGAATTTAAATTATGTCAAATTTGTATAAAACATTAGTCAATTACTAGCAAAATTACAATTAAATACGTTATGTCAAAGTAAGGAATTAAATTATGTCTAGTTTACTTATATAAAAAATTAGTCAATTAATAGCAAAAAAAAAAATACAATTAAATATAGCATGTCAAAATCGGATTTAAATTATGTCAAATTTTTATAAAAAACATTAGTCAATTATAAGCAAAAATTACAATAAAATATATTATGTGTGTTTGTATGTAACACTATTATTGATAGTTCGATGTCAAATGTCGGTAATTAAATATAATAGATAATAATAAAGACATTAATAAAGAACACACAAAAACAAAAACATTTCAAGTTGGTATACCAAGTATTTTTTCTTCCAGAAACTCAGAAACTGTATAGTATGCTTTACTTACGAGGAATAATAAAATTAATAAATTATTAATTAAACATCGTGTAGGGATTTGGGATAAGAAAATTTTGGTGTTATTTATAAAACCACAAACATTTAAAATATCGGTTTTATTTTATTTGCGATACATTAATACAAAGCTTGTCAAACACATGCCTAAGCGGAAATATAACCTTTCATTTCATTATTTTTTTTTGTTTTGTTGTTGCTTGATCATTATCTTACCTAAAGGTAAGCGACGATGTAATCGTCGATGGAGCACGCTTGCTTGCAGTATGATAATCTTCAAAGCAACCTCGGTCAAGACATAAAGTTTTTATACACTTTTTGCATTGCCAACGAGCTCTCTTTTTGCAGACAGTACATCTCAGCTGTTTTTTTAACTTTTTGGGGAAATGGCGTTCTTCTTCATGCAGGATCTTCCATGGCAATGAAGTAGGTTGTAACCGAAAAGGGTCTCTCCACTCGAACTTCTGGTCTACTGAAAATTTCAATTAAGATATAGTACAATTTGATACAAGTGCAGAAACTTTGTCATCGTGACCGACGCAGAATCTGCACGAGCCGTAGGCGAGTGTGTTATGGAGCCGAGGTCTGCAGTGACAAATTTGGAGGTGTTTCAAACGACTTTTTTCAATACATTCACTGAAATGAATAAACGGGGATTGACCGGCGACTCATAGGGGACGACGCGCGCCCAGCCTGATACGATAAATGTAACAAAATTATGGCGGGGGAGAGCACGCGCGCATTTTTGCACTTGTGCGGAAAATAGCCTATAGCATGCCTGTAAGTGGTGGAATAAGAGCGAGTTTTCGAGTGAGTGTATTGAAAAATAATTTATCAACGCTTATAATTAAAGGTAATCTACAAATGAGTAATTTTTCGCTTTACTTTTATTTCTTAAAGTTCCGTAAATGATGCACGTGCAATTAGAAAATGCACTTCAAAAACTAAAATATAACCGCAACGGTTGGTATATGGTCCCTGGAAAGTAAAAAGCAACTAAAAGAACACAGGTGGACTTTCATCAGTAGAAGTTTGACGCGCCCTCTCGCATCAACCAGAGCGAGAAAAGTTATTTCAGGTTTTTTTTTTTAATCTTTATGTCCTATTCAAATAAAAAGGCTGCAATTAAGGGTCCAAAGTAATACAAGTAGGTTTTCGTCAGTAAAATTTTGACACACCCTCTCTCTCCTCCCAGAGCGGGTGAAGTTATTACATGACTTTTCAACTCGAAAAAAGGACAGGTTCGAAAAAACTTTGAAGAATTGTAGTCTTTGCCCAGAGCTTTGTGGGAAAGTATAATAAAACTAAAATAATAAAATAAAAAAACAAACGTTTGGTTGCAAAAATATCAACCAATTTAATAAAGCAAATCCTTTGTTTTATTTAAATCAATTTTGGTTGGAGACGGTCAAAAGATTAGAAGAAGTGTGTGTCCTAAAGTCTAAAATATTGTCCTTTATTGATTAAATATTTCCGGGGAAGATGATTATGTCCAGTATTGCGAGCTGAATGTTGTAAGTTCCCATCTTCGTCTACTAGTAACGTGAAGTTGCAGCGAGTGCGCTTGCTACTCGTACAAAGCCAATAGTGGAGGCCTTTGGATTGAACATGGCGTTTATGATAGTAGGTAAACCCGTTGTGCAGTATCAACTGTGTCCCCCGCTGAGAACCAATGTACCTTATACCTGAAATGGGAGATTTTCTTTCAGAAAATCAGTTTTACTTTAAGAAAATGTTATGGCAACAAAAAGTGTGGCTCGTAACAGTAATTTTAAACGCAGGAAAAAAAATATTAAGACAAAAAAAATCCTGCATTTCTGAATAAAATTACAATCAAATATATAATGTCAAAGTATGAATTTAAATTATGTCAAATTTATATAAAACATTAGTCAATTACTAGCAAAATTACAATTAAATACGTTATGTCAAAGTAAGGAATTAAATTATGTCTAGTTTATATAAAAAATTAGTCAATTAATAGCAAAAAAAAAATACAATTAAATATAGCATGTCAAAATCGGATTTAAATTATGTCAAATTTTTATAAAAAACATTAGTCAATTATAAGCAAAAATTACAACAAAATATATTATGTGTGTTTGTATGTTACGCTATTATTGATAGTTCGATGTCAAATGTCGGTAATTAAATATAATAGATAATAATAAAGACATTAATAAAGAACACACAAAAACAAAAACATTTCAAGTTGGTATACCAAGTATTTTTTCTTCCAGAAACTCAGAAACTGTATAGTATGCTTTACTTACGAGGAATAATAAAATTAATAAATTATTAATTAAACATCGTGTTGGGATTTGGGATAAGAAAATTTTGGTGTTATTTATAAAACCACAAACATTTAAAATATCGGTTTTATTTTATTTGCGATACATTAATATAAAGCTTGTCAAACACATGCCTAAGCGGAAATATAACCTTTCATTTCATTATTTTTTTTTTTTGTTTTGTTGTTGCTTGATCACTATCTTACCTAAAGGTAAGCGACGATGTAATCGACGATGGAGCACGCTTGCTTGCAGTATGATAATCTTCAAAGCAACCTCAGTTAAGACATAAAGTTTTTATACACTTTTTGCATTGCCAATGAGCTCTCTTTTTGCAGACAGTACATCTCAGCTGTTTTGTTAACTTTTTGGGGAAATGGCGTTCTTCTTCATGCAGGATCTTCCATGGCAATAAAGTAGGTTGTAGCCGAAGAGGGTCTCTCCACTCAAACTTCTGGTCTGCTGAAAATTTCAATTAAGATATAGTACATTTTGATACAAGTGCAGAAACTTTGTCATCGCGACCGACGCGGAATCTGCACGAGCCGTAGGCGAGTGTGTTATGGAGCCGAGGACTGCAGTGACCAATTTGCACGTGTTTCAAACGACTTTTTTCAACACACTCACTGAAACGGGGATTGACCGGCGACTCAAAGGGGACAACGCGCGCCCAGCCTGATACGATAAATGTAACAAAATTATGGCGGGGGAGAGCACGCGCGCAATTTTGCACTCATGCGGGAAATAGCCTATAGCATGCCTGTAAGTGGTGGGATAAGAGCGAGTTTTCGAGTGAGTGTATTGAAATAGTACATTGTTACACTAGGGGTGTACTCCTACCACGTACCTCGAATTAGCGACCTCGCTTCGCTCGCCCGCCAACTCCTTCTCGGGACGAAATGAGTTACTTTCACCCCGAGGTAAACACTGTGCTTTTCATTACGAATACGAGGAAACTAAAAATAAAATAAAAAGTTTGTAAAACCTGAGTCGTCGTACCTATGATTTTAAGTAGGTCTCTTTCTTCTGATTTAGGCGGTAAAAGGTATTCCACTACTGCTTTAGCCTCTTCTCTTATGAAATTGGGCGTTAAATCACTATTTTAATCTGATAAACATAACGTGTTAATACAAATCTCTGTTGTACGGAAATGTAAACAAAACTCGAAAAAACCAACGACTGATTGCCACTTTCCCGCCATTTTGTTTTTTTTTTTCTACGGCCGGCCAGCTATTCAGCCTCATTAATAAAAAAATGGAAATTAATTGTAATCTTTTAAAAATAAAGTATTTTAAAGAAATAGTTGAACAAATAAATCACTTAAAATATAACATTACTTAATTAATACTTGTCTTTATTTCAATTTTATATCGAGCTGTGATTGGCTGGCTGTATGGAAAATTGGAACATGGTTCAATAGAAATGTGAAGATAGAACTAGTTTTTTTTTTTAATAATATGACAGCTGTCAGTTGTAAAGTAAAACTCCCTAGGGATGAAAAGTATCACTTTCAGCCCGCTCCTCAGGCAACTTCAGACCTACTTTCAGAGTATGAGTAATGAAAAATAATTTATCAACGCTTATAATTAAAGGTAATCTGCAAATGAGTAATTTTTCGCTTTACTTTTATTTCTTAAAGTTCCGTAAATGATGCGCGTGCACTTAGAAAATGCACTTCGAAAACTAAAATATAACCGCAACGGTTGGTATGTGGTCCCTGGAATGTAAAAAGCAACTAAAAGAACACAGGTGGACTTTCATCAGTAGAAGTCTGACGCGTCCTCTCGCATCAAACAGAGCGGGAAAAGTTATTTCAGGTTTTTTTTTAATCTTTATGTCCTACTCAAATAAAAAGGCTGCAGTTAAGGGCCCATAGTAATACAGGTAGGTTTTCGTCAGTAAAACTTTGACACACCCTCTCGCTCCTCCCAGAGTGGGTGAAGTTATTACATGACTTTTCAACTCGAAAAAAGGACGGGTTCGAAAAAACTTTGCCCGAGCTTTGTGGAAAAGTATAGTAAAATAAAAAAACAAACGTCTGTTTGCAAAAATATCAACCAATTTAATAAAGCAAATCCCTTGTTTTATATAAATCAATTTTAGTTGGAGACGGTCAAAAGATTAGAAGAAGTGTGTGTCCTAAAGTCTAAAATATTGTCCTTTATTGATAAAATATTTCCGGGGAAGATGATTATGTCCAGTATTGCGAGCTGAATGTTGTAAGTTCCCATCTTCGTCTATTAGTAACGTGAAGTTGCAGCGAGTGCGCTTGCTACTCGTACAAAGCCAATAGTGGAGGCCTTTGGATTGAACATGGCGTTTATGATAGTAGGTAAAGCCGTTGTGTAGTATTAACTGTGTCCCCCGCTGAGAACCAATGTACGTTATACCTGAAATGAGAGATCTTCTTTCAGAAAATCAGTTTTACTAAAAGAAAATGATGTGGGAACAAAAAGTGTGGCTCGTAACAGTAATTTTAAATGCAAGAAAAAGATATTATTAAAACATAAAAAAATCCTGCATTTCTGAATAAAATCTTTAAGTAAAATTTTGAGCTTGAATTATAATATTGTAAGCTAATTTTCTAATTGAGGTGTACACACGTGTGCATTGTTCGAGTAATACGTTGTATACAGGGTGACAGAGTTAATATTAATTGTCTGGGGCCCACTTAAATTTTCCACCCTGTATAGATTTTTTTTTAATTATATAAACCAGTGCTTGACTGGAATCCCAACTGATAGTAAGCAGTGATGCAATCGTTGTTGGTGAGGCACACTAGTTTGTTAAGAGTCTCTTCACTCTAGCCTTGAAGACACCTAAATTATAATCGGACGGGAAGACCGCAGCAGGCTAATTACTTACACGGCAATCCGTGATAAATAAATATAGGTAAATGAAGTATAGCGCTGTAGGTGAGTGGTAATTTGATTTTTTTAATAAATAAAAATGCATTCGAAAGTCGAATATTTTATTTATTAATATTTTTATCTATTATTGACTAAAGAAGAAATATTTTATACAAAAGATGAGAAGAGAATCATTCTAAACATTTATAATTTATTTCTGTACAAATACAATAATATAAACACAATTCTAGACACCGAATACACAGATTATGAAATCACATTGAATAATTTATCACCTAATTTTTCAAAATGATTTTAAAAAATTCATTTTGAATTTTTTTTTTCAAATTTTTCATAATGATTTTAAAAATTCACTTCGTTTTGAAAAATTCACCTTTATGATAGTAATATTTCGGTGGTGTGTGGTTGTGGTAATCATGTACGAATAAAATTTTCCCATCCAAATCTAGGGCTAATTTTGCTTTGCAGTTCCTGTGAGCACAGGCCGAGCATCTCCAATGATGGAGACCTTTGTTCTTGACGAGGCGAGCATGACAGTAAGTGTACCCATTGTACATAATGAGCTTTTTGGTGCCTTCTATTGACTTGATCACGTGGTAATCTGAAAAAAGATGGATTTTTTAATTATCAGAATTATAGTTTGATGATTGTTAGTGAACAGATACCATGCATTCTGTGTGGTTTTCCCATTCTTTTAATTAGTTTTTTGTTTGTCTGTGTTTTGTTTTCCAAACTCGCATAACAGGGGACTTACCATGACATGTCAAAATATCAGTCGTGCAGAGAATGAGTTATACACCGTTTATAGCTAAATCTCTGTTTTTTTACTGTTAGAATAACCTTGAACCCAACTTCTTTAGGTTCGATTCACCCCCGGATCTACCAAACAGGAAATGAGAAATAAACCAGGAAAAGTGGCAGGCCGATATCGACCTGAACCGCACTAGAGAGTAATTTTAATAGTGATGGGACAAACAAGAATAAGAGGATATCGAAAATAAAACAGAATTATCGTAAAAGAAATGAAATATTTTTTTTATTTATTCATGCCAGTCTTTAAAACATGTCTTACAAAGGTTTTGGTTGCATTTCCTGCAATACTTTTTTATTTTTTTAACTTTTCTTTTTGCTTGGATACTATTAAAGGTTCTCCGTAGTCTCTCGTAGCACCCTGCGCAATATCTCCGTTTATCGCTCATCTCAAGGACATGATCGTTGTAATTAGGTTTTACTCGATTTTCTGAAATGATTTTTTTTTATTCCGTGTGATTTATTCACCATATGAGTGGACGACTGTTGGGAACTAATAAATAGATTCTCAAATGAAATGAAATGAATTAAATTCGCCTCTGTGAATTGGTTTTCGATCCCCCATACACCTTCCCAAGGTCTAGGACCCCAAGGTTCTGAGATATACAAACACATGAAAATATTAATATTTTATTTCTAAAAAACAAGTATAATATAGTATTATATCTGTAGATGCATCGAATCGAGATGAAAGATGACGTAGGTACCTATACAAAAGTTACAAGCGTCTGAATATGAACAAGGAAGAACCTGTATTTTAGATTTCAGCAACCAATCTCCTCGAGTTACAAGTAGATTATTACTTGTATCTCGAGGGGATAAGTAAGTAAAATAATAAGTAAGATAAATAATTATATATTTACCTTGCTGATTCAACTTTAACCGCATATTGAAAAGACAACAGTTTACGGTCGATCTCACCGCGGGTGAGTCCTAGATGACTATGATCATAACGAGCATAGACAACTTTTTGTTCATTATTAAGAACTATTTTTGCTCGACATTTCCTGGTGTTATGGCAGGAACAGCGCCAATGGTGTCTCCCATTCATTTGGCCTCGTGAATGATAGCTGTAAGAGAATCCATTGTGGAGTATCAACTCGTTTCCTTTACGCGACTTCACAAACATGAATTCTGAAACATAATAACTATGTTACTCGTATATGATTGCGATCTGATGCGGTTAATATAATTTAAAAAACGGTTAAAACATATTAATTTCAGGTTCCCTCTGTCTATCTGGCAGAATTTTGATGCCTCGAAATTTATTTGGTATAACACACTTAACATAATCTTCTATAATCGAATTTTTTTTAGGCTTACATATTTTCGAACGATTTTCAGTGAAATGAATTTTATGCTATCCGCTGTTATGCAAAATAATATTCTTCTTCTTTCTTCTTCCTGCCCTTATCCTATATTACTTGGTGTCGACGCAACACGTTTTTTTCTTTCATTTTGTCCTGTCACCCGCAAACTATCTCTAACTCCCTTTTATGCAAAATAATATTATGAAATAAAAGTTTTGCTATAAAAAGTAGATCCATTTATTTCACAACCATTTTAGACATTTATTAACATATTAACCGTTTGTTGCAAATTTGAAATCTCCACAAAAACATTTTTAACAAATACGAGAAAGACTCCATCTTGATATTTCGTTAGAATAAACGTCGTCGTTTAATTTTTAAAGTAAGTGAACGTTTACAAAAAACATAATATATTTAAAAATATTTAGAAATATGTTCGCTAATTGACATATTGATGCAGGTACTTAAATCAAATTGTATGTCAATGCAATTATAAGTACGTGTCTATGTTTTCCAAGTGGGGGTTCGACTGGGGCGGGGGATTTATGCCTTTTTTTATGGTGGGAAAAATCATCCCGATCCGCTCTTGGGCGGAGCGGGAGATAGTGTCAGACTCTTACTGACTAAAAGCCCACCCCGTTCCTTCTAGCCTTCATACCGGGGCTCGAGTTCCCTTTCGGATAACCCTGGCCCCAGCAGGCTTCGACCCGGCTGGGCCCCTGCTGTTGCTGACAACTCCTACAGAACAGCGGCAAATTAGGGAAGGTACACGTAGAAAAGATATTAAGTATAATAAAATACAACCGAATTTCAATATTGTGAAACACAGTCCACAATATCAATCAGTCAAGTTGTTTAATAAGTTACCTTTAGATATAAAAAGCACTATCTACACTAATACTTTTAAAACCCGGCTTAAGGATTTCCTGTTGAATAGGTGTCTATATTCTGTTGATGAATTATAAATGTCCTTTAATGATTATTAGTATTTGTATTATTACTTTATTGAATTGGATTTGTTGAATTATTATTATTTAATTTGATTTGTTTAATTATTGTTTTATTGAGTTAGATTTGTTGAGTTATTACTATTATTGAATTGTATTTGTTGTATTACTATTGAATTGAATTGCTGAATTATTATTGAATTGGAAATGTTTAATCTATTTATTAATTATGTGATTCAGATACAAGATTCTTGTTATTGAATAAATGACTATGACTCCTTGAGGCGCGCGGGAACAGTGCGCGCCGTCGACGACTTGTGCTCGGTCCGGACACTTACCGGACGGCCGGACAGCGAGCTACCCATTGCTCACTGTGCGCAAGCCCGCGCCTACGGTGGCCAGAAATCGGGATTGGAATCCCGGCGGCGGCGGCGAGAGCGCCGTTGCCTGATGCGGTCGGCCTCCTCCTTTGCGAGCATTACTGCTCCGCAGAAGTCGCATTGTCTTAGACATTTTTAGAAGGAATTTTTTATCGTTATTCTCTAAAAAATGATTTTATACTAATAGGAGATTTTACATTTGCAACAACGTATTATTGATAAATGATTTTCGTTTGATCAAACTTTAACATAGATATTATATGAAATTCAACAGTCAGTCAAACGCACGTCTAGTGTTAACACTTGAACTACAAAAACCACTCTAACGTCACACTATTAACATCAAATTGTTTAGCAACAATGAGGCGTGATTTTCGTACTGTACAACAGTCAACAAAGTTCATTGAACCGATATTTTCATTCCTAGTAATTCAAAATTGACACATGGAATTATTATTATTTTTTTTTTTTTTTTTTTTTATCTGTTATAAACTAGTACTTGACTGCGATCCCGCCTGATGGTAAGCAGTGATGCAATCGTTGATGGTGAGGCGCACTAGTTTATTAAGAGAGCCTATTTAATTCTTTTTAGTATTTCATGTCTAGTTAGTAAGTAGTTCAGATAAAATTATTAAAAAATATATTTTTAAGTATAATTAAGTGATAAAAAAATACATGGACAATATGATTGTCAAAACTTTACTGTACTCAAACAAAGAAACCAGATTGTGTACTCTAATTTCTTTGTTTCAGTTCAGTAAATTGGAAAAAAAAGTAGAATACATAGTGTTATGTACTCTACTTTTTTCCCAGTTTGTTTTACGACATGTTCTCAAGTTTTCTTATAAAATAGCATCATTTATTTAACTTTAAAGTATTTCCCATTTCGAATAATAAAATGGGGAGGTGGATGATTGTGATCATGATTCGCCATTTTGATCGTGTTGTCATCAAATAAAATTATTGTTGCTCGGCATTTCTTGCTCTGTTTCGACGAACATCGCCAGTGGTTGGTGCAGGCTCTCGCGTAACTTCGCTGGTGGCAGAATGTGAAGCCATAGGCCAAAATTAATCTGGAACCGTGACTTGTGTTTATAAATTGGTATGAAACTGGAAGTCCTGAAACAATAACATCTATTTAATTTTCTGACAGCTTTATAGTTTTCGATATACAACCAAACCTAACTTAACAAAAATCTTTGATTCTTTTTTTTCTATTTTTTCTTATTTAGTTTCTTTAAAATTGTTACTATTTAGATGTATAATAAAATTTATTCTATTGTATTCTTTTTCGAAACTAAAATAAACAGTACAATATAATAAATGGCTTTTTCAGTGCACATTCCGATTGTAATCGTTATAGATTCTTTCCAAATTAAAGAAAATTACTACGCCGAAAAGTGAAATAAGAATCTAGATAAATGAATTACCTTACCAACATTATAAGAAGCAAATGAGTATTAATTAGGGACCAAATTAAGCAAAATGCCTGTTTAGTTTGCCACAATGCCTATCAAAAATGTCGTTTATATCAGTGTATTGTACTAAAAAAGTAAATTAATGTAAGTAAAATACATATATGTATGTAGATGCAATTTGAAACGCCATATAATCGGTGGTTCATTTTTATTAAAGTATCAAAATAATAAAATAGCAAAAAATAATTAACGTAAAAAATAATCTCAAAAAACGAAACAAGAGTCTGCTCTCTTTATAAAATAAAAAAAAAACAATATCGAGAACAAAAAAAATATGCTTGATCAATTGCATGAAAATGAGATAAATCAAAAGATCATTAAATTCAAAAAAGTTTAGGATTCAAAATACATTTCGGTAGCGCATGTCGACCCTATATATTCCGTTTATTTTATACAATAGTTAACCGTGACGCAATATCATTATGTGTCTATTCGACCATCTTACTTCGCCTTGAAACTTACTTACCCATGGCAATTCTGACCCTGGAACCTCCATACATCAAACGCAATATAATGTGATTTTAGCAACTATTATAATGTTTGCTGCATTTGAATAAAACTTGGCAAACAGATAGACCATGACCTGAAATAGGGCACTTTTTATCCCTTTATATACCTACAAGCTATAAAACAGAGGTAAAATCATGAAAAACAAAAGTACAAGTTAAACCACGAAACTCCGGCGCTGTAGCACACTGCACTTGGTGTATGGAGCCCTTAATTGCGAGAGAATTTTGCAATTAAACTATATCTAGATATAATATTATGTTAGCTATTACAATTATCAAAAATGCGCAAGTGACATGGCCTTCCAAAATGTCCCCTGGGACCACAGAAAAGATGAAAGAGGTTAAGGTTAATGGAAATACTTTACGATTTGTAGAACGAATGTCATCGCTTATCTCACCTCCACTACGGGAAATAAATTAATACGAACGCGCATTACGCTACTAACAGGCCACGCACACTTTGATCGCAAGTTTGCTATTGGTAGTTGAACTATGCGCATTGCCCTACTTTGTGGCACGGCTGCCTTGCCACACTTTAGCCACTTTGGCCATTCTAACCTCTTTCATCTGTTTTGTGCCGGGAACCCTAACATTTTGGTATTTTCGCAAATTTACTATTGTCTATTGTCTATGCTCTTTCTTTTACTGTCCTAGGAACCTGCAACTGTTGCCAGTTCAAAGAAGACTGTGGACTGGAAGATCGCACTGCTCAACTCTATTCAACCATTCACCATATTTGGCGATCATTCTTGTCCTCGAACAACGGACAGTTTTCCAAAAAGTAACAAAATTAATGCAGATGCAAGAAACTCTTGCTTTTAACAAACTGATATCAACATTTGAAATGTTAGGAATGGTTTTAATTAAGGACTGTAGGACATATTTAGTTCTTGCTTTAGGATTCGCGTTCTTGGACAACCAATAGTTCAGTAAGTGCATTCTGCTAAAACTACATTTATATCGTGCTTCTGAAAGAAATGAAAAATAATAGAAGAACAGAAAGAAAATATATAAGTTAAAAGCGGTGAGAAATGGTAATGAATAATAAAAGTGATGAAAGAAATAGAATAAGTAAGTAAGTCAGGAGCAGGTAAGTTACTGACGATTTGGACACAGTGTCCAATTTGGCACATTCTTAATTCAATATTTTTTTCACTGACGATTCGTTCACACACTGTTTAGTAGGTACAGTTAGATAAAAAGTTTTAGAGTATAATACGAGTATATATGGGAAAAATGGGAATTACTGTATACCAGAGTTGCTGCCTTAAATTCACCTTAAAATAGTTTTGTTAACGTTTTTTTTCCTTATAAACTTATTATAAAGAGGTAAATTTTGTTTTTTTTTATTTTGTTTTAATGTTTTTTTTTTTGTTTGTAGGCGGTAGGTAATCTCTGAAAATATTGGTCAGGTTGCTAAAATTTTTTCACCGATAGAGAACTGCTTTATTTCTGAGTGACATAGGCTATATTTTATGTACGCGGGCGAAGCCAAGGGCAAAAGCTAGTCTAGTATATTTTAAATATTATTTTATCGGACTGTACTTCTTTTTATCTGCCTTTTATAAAAGTGGTATCCGAATATATTGTGTCAGAACCGTCAGCAACTCGAACAGGCAACAAAATAAAATTTTGAAAATAAATTATAAGAGTTTTATTACAACGCATAAGCAAGAACCAACAATATTTTATTTTTATTTAAGAAATTACCACAGACTCCTAAGTAAAAATCTACACTAAGGGTGAGTTGCACCATTTAACTATAACGATAACCAAACCATAACCAGCCGTGAAACGGCCGCCTATTGGTCAATTCGACGATTTGACAACTGTTAACGGCTTTGTTATGGTTATAGTTAATGGTGCAACTCACCCTAATATAATAAAGAGGATTTTTTTTTTTTCAATTTCTAGGTGGTAACTTCTGAAAGTACTGGTCCGTTTGCTAAAATTGTTTCACTAATAGAAAGCTGCTTTATTCCTGAGTCGCATAGGCTATATTTATGTACCTACGCGGGCGAAGTCGCGGACAAAAGCTAGTACTAAATACTACAAAAGTCGGTATTTCTGGAATTAATTTAATTCAAATTTTGCAACCAATTTGGTGGCGCGACCAACTCGGACGTGTGGCGATTCTGATATATGTACCTATGGTGTCTCGGTGAAATATAGCTATAAGAAACTACTAATTGGAAAATGAATGAAAATACTAAATGGAATGCACAAGCTTCTGGTGTTTTATACCTATCTATACTATTTTTGTATGTAACGAATAAACTCAAAAACTACTGTGCCGATTTCAAAAATTCTTACACCATTGGAAAGCTACATTCACCCTGAGAAACATAGGCTATATTTATTGCCCGTGCGAAGCCGGGACGGGCCGCTAGTGTGAAATAAATACATTTTGATTTTTTTTTTGCTTATAGAAAACGCAGAATATTTAAAAACATTTTATTGGGACTAAATAAATCTTAAAGTAAAAACTATAAGTTAGTACATTGATAAAATAAATATGTCATAAGTAAATCTAAACATTCACAGTTATACATTTTATATTCTTATATATTGTCCATTACTGATGTAGTATTTGGGTGGGGGGTGGCAGTGTATTTCATTACTGGATTTTACTATACCATGATCAATATTTATGTTCGCTTTACACTTTTTTACACTGCATTGCCAATATGTAGTCTTATTTCTTACAGTAGTGTATCTAAATCGGTATGTGTGTTCATTGTACATAAGTAACTGCTTGCCTTGTCTCGAATATATGTATGTGAAATCTAGAACAAACAAAATAACACAATAAGTACTTTTATTGAAATGCAATTTGGCTGATATCTACATATTTTTATTTTTTCTTTTATTTATTAGTTTCTATTGAACAACTCATTAGTTATGAGCTGTAATGTTGTACAAGTACATTGTAAATAAATAAATATACAAATATTATGGTTTATTAATAAATTTATTTTATTTTGTTGATTATGCTGTGCGAGGCTCAAACTTTTTTTTTCCTTTTTTTCTCTTATTTTCTTCTTCTTCTTTCAAACTCAATCAATAATCACACAATTAAAGACTAGTACATTATAAAAAAAAAAAAACGATCATTAAAACATACAACAATTTGGACTATACTTATGTACCTATCAACAATAAAAAAAAATGTCTTGCAAGCAATAAAAAATTACCAAAATATTCAGTTTTAAGAATTTATTTCTCCAAAGAATATTACAATATTTATGACAAAAATAACAAAAGCATATCTTAAATCTAACATTAACATAAAAACTAAAAATTTAATTACTTAAGGCCATGTTACTTCATGTCTTTCCGTCAAATCTTGAAACATTTTTCTATTTCGTTGGTAAAAAAAGTTGTATTCAAATGTTTTTTTTTTGTTTTGAGGTAGAAAATAAAAATTATTTTCAAACTTTAACATATTGTCCATTAGGATCAATATAAAATTGAGGTGGTGGATGGGTATGGTCTAGGTTAGCTGTTATAACTTTACCATGACTACCAACTAATATTTTTGCCCTGCATTTTTTTCCGGATCTTCCTGAACATTGCCAGTGGACAGTTCCTTTGGCAGACGACTCATGATTGAAGTTATAGGTATACCCTCCATACAGAGCTAAACGTTTCCCTTTCATCGTATATATGTACTGGACATCTGAAATAAAGTTACGTTTATTTATCAAGTACCAAGATTTTTTTAATAAAGACAACCTTTGGGGGTAGACTGATATTTGAAATTATACGTGTATCCTATCATCGTATATATGTACTGGAAATCTGAAATAAAGTTACGTTTATTTATCAAGTACCAAGATTTTCTTAATAAAGACAACCTTTGGGTGTAGACTGATATTTGAAATTATTCGTGTATCCTTTAAGTAGAGTTTATATCTTGCCTTATAGATATCTATGTAGTAAACTTCTGATTTAAAAATATTAAGGCTTGAAAATGTAAAGGAAAAATACCCAGCCGTTAAAAAAAAAGTCTTCACATATTAAAAAAAAAATAAGATTATATTAGAATATACAATAAAATTAATTTACTAATTTTAAGAAAAAGATATGGAATTAAATGTGGAATAAAAACATAGATAAAGTAAGTATTTATTTTAGTAAACCTTTCAAAAATTAATAAATAAAAAAAATATATATTTTTTTATTTTATACGATTATGTAGGACACAAATAAAAGTATTTTTCTCTCTTTCTTTCTTTTAAAGTCTAATATATTGTCCACCACTGATGATGTATTTAGGAGGAACATGGCAGTGTTCTTGACTACCAGGTGTAATTTCACCATGATCATCGACGTGTAATACCGCCTTGCAGTTTGTCACGCTGCAATGCCAATATGCCGTTTTTTTGACAAAAGAGCGATGCTTGAAGTGGTATGTGTAGTCTTTGTGTAGAAGTAACTGCTTGCCCTTCCTAGAATTTACGTACTGGAAATCTAAAACAAACAAGGTTATACGATAAAAGCATTTATTAAAATTCAATGTGGCCGATTATTTTTAGTATATGCGAATCCTGAAACACCTGTCTAGTATTTTTATGTAAATAATCTATGTTCCAAATTTCAAAACTGTATCAAGAAAAATAACAAAGTTATAAGTTTGTTATGTCAGCAAAATACATAGTCACCGGGCCATCCAGAATTGAAGAGTTATTTTGCACTTGCACCCAGCCTTACTGGCACCTAATGCCTACTATGCCTGCCGTGACGTGTATTGTACCTAATGTGTTAGTGTCCAACTTGGGACCTTGAAAAAAATTTTTGGGAAAAAAATATAACATGATGTAAAAACTATTGGAATCCATTCAGTTAGTAATTCAGAACAAACTATATTCAGGTTTCGCATAAACTAAAAATTATTTTGTATGGTTACAACTATGTAATCGCAAGCGTTCGCCAGACAAGACAATACAACAGAAGTCAATCTACATACAAAGCGCGAACGAGCAGCGCACACATACACAGACACCGCTCACGGTCACGATATCTCGGCTCAATCGCCCGGTCGCACTCGTACAGTTCGGAGCAAAGCGCTGACGTGTGTGCGCTCGCCTAGCGTAGGTATAAAAAGTGAAGTACAACATGAGCTTGACTTCTGTACCTATCTATTTTGTGATACAAGGCTGGTAGGTATATTTAAAAAAAAACAGTCATAAGAAGAGGAAATCATAATTTATTAGCGCCAAACATGGTGAGTATACACATAAAAAAGAACATACTCGTATAATAAATCTTAACTACAGAAGATAAAACTGGCCTGGCCTACTAAAAGGTGAAACATATTATTAGCCAGAAGAATTGGCAAACTTAAGTAGGCAGGGCACATTGCTCACAGAACAGGTGGTCGATGGAGCTGAAAGGTTCTGGAGTAGCGACCGTGTGGGCCGATGACCCGCTGAGGGTCGTGGGAATCTGATGGTTTTTTTTTTAATTATTGTTGATAGGTTTGCGCTTGACTGCTATCTATAGAAGAACATATTCACTCATAAAAAGAAAAAAAGAAAAAGAGTTTATTTGCGTCAAACATGGAGGACATCTTAAAAAAATAAATAAAACAAAAAACAATATCGACTTATAAAAAAAAGAAAAAGATGAAAAAGATTCCCGGGTTGTAGCCATCAGGAAAAAATAAGTACATACATCTCAAATTTTGACATATTGGCCGTAAGGATCAATGTAAAATTGTGGCGGTGGATGGGTATGGTATAGGTTATCTGATATAATTTTTCCCTGACTATCAACAATGATTTTCGCTCTACATTTTTTCCTGGTTCTTCCTGAACATTGCCAGTGGGCAGTTCCTTTGGTGGACGACTGATGGTTGAAATTATAGGTGTACCCGGCATACAGAGCTAGCCGTTTGCCTTGCATCGTATGTATGTATTGGACGTCTGAAATAAAGATGTTATCAAGTTGAAAGATTTTTTATCAAATATATTATTTTTTATTGTGTAACTTGCTGATATTGTATAGGGATTAACTGATAAGTTAGTCTTGTGATAACAAGCGCAACTGCCGATGTGCCGGTCCTATATCTGTACCTACATGAGAATACGCATATGCATCTCCTGCGTACTTATAAGGTTGCACCAGCCATGTTGTTTCTGCACCACCCTAAGGTTGACTGGTAGATAATGCCATTTATTACCATCCAACATTAAAAATATCAACATTTTATTTCAAGAACTTTATTTATAGTTATTTAAACAAGTATTTCTTCATATTTGTTATACATTAAATTTTTAGGTTTATATAATACTTACTAATACTCGTAATCTCTTGTTTTTAAACACTATTTTCTATATTTCGTCTGTTTTGTCTCCTTTGACCATTCGTAAATTTGCTGGAACATTTCTAAATATATTTATTACTTTTACTATGTATGTAAAATAAATTAACTGTATAACATTTATACCGCTAAACTAAATGACAAAATACATAAGTCTTATTGGAACTGACAAAGTTACAGAATTAAAGTATAACATTTCAAGAATTCGTGAAATCTTTACTCCAAAATGTATTTAGGAGTCAGAGCATTTAAAAAAAAACCTGACTATCTTAAGTAACTTAAAATTTTAATTAATGTGTGTTTTTGTTAATGTTTTAAATTTTAAGAATTTTGTAAAATAAAATTTATATTTTATAAATAACTTAATATTATTAAAACTTTATGTGCTACAACCAAAAAAGCATTGTTTAATATTAAGTTCCATCTAGATTTTAATGTACTGTCCATTACTAATAAAAAATTCTGGTGGTGCATGTGTATGCTGGTCTCTGTTACCCGGGATAATCCTGCCATAGTCATCCACTACCAACTTCGCTTTACATTTGCTGGTGGTACATCTCGTACATTGCCAGTAAGTAGTCCCTTTAGTAGAAGAGTAGTTATTGAAGCTGTATGTAAACTTTTTGTATAGAATCAGCTTCTTGCCTCTCTTCGAATTTATGTACTTGAAATCTGAAATAAAGTTACGTTAATATAATACTTGATAATACTTGTAATTACTTGATTGTTTTATTCTTTACTTATAGACATGTCACATCGAGCCAATCCTACTACAAAATAAAAGACGTAATTATTTTAAAGGATTTTATTTCACTACCATCGTCCAGGCTATAGATAATATAATAACAAGATAAATATCCATCTTAAACTTTTGAAAGTCCACATATATACATACACTTAGAAAATTCGCAGTCTCTCCGACTTTTCAAAATATTATTTATTCTATGCCTAAACATAAAACAAAATAACGCTATACATATTTTTTTTAACGTAGGATTTGAAAAGTATAAATGATCGAGTGAAGTACTCGTATGAACGAGCTATTCATACTTCACTCGATCATTTATAGTTTTCAAATCCTACATTTTAGTTTTCATTAACGAAAAACAATTACGCAACTCAAAAGCGTACTTTTAATTGAAAATAAATTAACAGCTATTTTAAATTGATAAATAAAATAAAAATCAATTAAATAATATGTATATTTTTTTTTTGTTAATATATAATTTAATCAATAAATTCACAATGGACTTGAACAAGCCCCGTTTTTACACCATCTACGGCAGCGAACCCTATATAACGTAGTTTATGATACTGCACTTATATATTAAAACATTCGTGTAACATTATTGATTTAAACCATACCAGTGGTCCGGCTTAGAAACTCACATTCATACTTCAATAGCCTTTGTTATGTGACAGCATCATAAACTACTCTAAAACGAGAGATTTCGCGCTGAAAACTGAAATACAGGCACTGCCTAGTTCGGTTAGAGGCGCTTGATTCATTTTTTATTCTACAAATACATTGCCAAATGAAATGTAATGTAGTACTAAGAATTATTGGGAATAATTTTTTAAGTATTATTTTTACATTTGTTTATCTCAGGACCTGTCATCCTGCCTTTGTTATCTCATGTCCTGGATCTTCTAATAGAACGTGGTACCAACCGGCGATTATCCCTTTATGCGTTATGCTAATGCATCCAAGGACAACCCCCGGTTGAAGAGAAACTATTGCAACATGTGGAAAACTAATATAAGGCTATGGTTTGTGTGTGTGTGGGGACTGGTATAATATTATTATTTAATTTATTTTAAAGTATTAGGTATTATTATAAATTTAGGTACCTATCTACACAAAGTCCGCTTTTATATACCAAAAGACTGAACTTATAGGCAGATTGTTAATTAGCTATTTAGTCTAAATATAAACAAACGGTTTCTTTTTTACTTTAGGCGGATGACTGTGTTCTAAGCGACCAAATACAATTTCGTCACGATCGTTCACAAACATAGAAGCGTTGCAATTTTTTGTGTTGCGGCTTGTACTGCATCGCCAAAACGTTGTTTTCTTGAGAGCTGAGTAATTACTAAAACTGTAGGTGTACCCTTTATGAAGAATTAAATGCCTGCCCCTTGATGATTTTATGTATTTTACTTCTGAAACAGCAAAATTATTAGTTGATAAGTACGTGGTATTTCAATTATATTTGTATAAAAATGTATAGTATAGTATAGTCCGCTTTATAATGTTCCCTCATGATTCAGGCCTCCTCTCTAGGAGAGGGAATGGGCGGTAATCCACCACACGGGTCCAGTGCGGGTTCGTGTATGTACAGTATGTAACATGTCTTCGAATTTTTGGTTCTAGGACATGCCGGTTTCCTCACGATGTTTTCCTTCACCGTTTTGAGAGAAGTGGTGATGAAATAAATTACACAAAGTAATGCGCCTGGCAGGGTTTAAACCTGCGACGTACAACTCGTAAGTTGGGGCGTTACCATTTGGAAAAAATGTAACAAGCCTTAATGAAAGGCGTTTTTTTTCATACGATTTTATTAATATTTCCACATAAAATACGATGTGGGGGACACATACAATTACAATTAGCTTCATCGGATCAAATATAAAATAGTAATACTGGTTCCACAATAATAAATTTCATAATTTACACATGTATACACGCACACGTTCTCATGATAGGTTTTGGCACAAAGTACAGAACGTCTTCTGCTACGACCCTAAGATAGTTCACTTTTCTTATTTATCGGAATGCTAAAAATCTTTTTCTACCTTTTTAAGAGTGAGCTGCCAACTCATAAGTTTATAAGTTCAGATTGCAATCTCAGGATGTCTTTTCAAGAAGAGTTTCATCCACTTCTTCCCTGGTTGATCATTTTTAAAATAATTTTTTCTTTGGGTCTTTCTCAAAAAATCGGTAACACTGGATTCAATATCTTCTTTGGATCTTGGGAACCCCTTTTTTGAACTGTTCATTATCCAATTGACTAGTGAAGTTTCTTCTTCAGGAGTTAAAATAGTAGGTTGACCTGGTCGTTGACTTATAGTTTTGTCCGGATTATTGAAACGAATTTGAATGGCTGATCTTGGTACGTGAAACAGTTTGGCTGCATTTTTCCTACTCATGCCAGACTTTACTGCATTTATTGCATTTACTACGTCCTCTTCGTTATAATCTTTCCTTTTTTCTTTAATATTATCTTTTGTCGTTTTCATTTTTTTCTCTGCAAAGAATTAAACATTTATTTATTAGTATAAAAGGTCAACTTTTGTTACAAAAACGTATTGAGTAGCACGATTCGTAAACTGAACAATATTAACATAGTGTCTTTTTGATGTATTTAATCTGTGTTTTTTTTTTATTCTGCATTTTATTTTAGCAATTCAATACAGTCCATGAGTGTGTCCGTGGCATTTACTAGTGCTGCACGATACCAAGTACGCAGAATACTAGTGCTGCGTTATTTAGGTATAGTTGTAAAAATATCGTAGCATAAGCTGACATATTCGCCTGATTGGCCTCTCGCAAGGATTTTTCTTCATTTTTTTATAGGTTTTAAAAATTGTGTGGGTCACACGACTTGTCTCTTCTTCCTTTATATAAAACAGAACACACATTTTATAATATATAAAAAGTTAATAAATAAAATTGTGTTTTAGGCTAACCATTGGCAAAGATACGAATAATAAAACAATGGGATTTTACAACCATATATTGATTGGAATCTAAGTTATAATCTCCATATTATAAATAAATATGTAAAATGTGTAAATCACGCTTGTTCACATTTGTTTATATGAACGTACTTAGACATTATACCTACCCATAAAATATAGCTTTTTTGCTAAATGAAGCGCTGTTTTTTTACTTTTTTAGTGTGCGTTCTATAGACCTAGTGCTTAAAAAAATATAAATTTGTTTTGATAAATAAAGATGTCAGTTTTTTAAATTTTATTTAGGCATTTTTATGGTCAGAATAGTTTAGAATGGTAGTTTTAGAGTCTGATGTATTTTCCATTTATAAAATAGAGTTCGGGTGGGAGATAGGTGTGGTCAAATATACCAGATATTATCCTATCATGTACATCTACTAATAACGTAGCTTTGCACTTCTTCGAGCAGCGTCCAGTACACCGCCAGTAGTTAGTTTTTTTTGTAGAAGAGAAACTTTTAAAGCAGTATATGTACTTGTTGAATAGAATCTGCCGCCTGCCTGAATTTGAATTGATGTACTGAAAATCTGAAATAAAGTAATTAATAAAATAATTATTTACCTAAACATGAAAATTATTACCTATACAAGATTCAATGTTCTAAACAAGAAAATAAAATAAAGTAACCGACTTTCTTTTATTTTATTTATTGAATTTAATATAAAAAGAAAAAGAAAATTACTTCACAAATCACGCCATTTAAGAAATAAGTGTACATCTTCGTTCTTAATTACATGACGACAAACTGTATATTATTTTGCTCGTTATATCCTGTTATGAGAAATAAAAAAAAAAGAGAAATTTTCAAATAGTACGGAATGAATCAAGATTACGACAGTGAAAGAAACCAGTAAGTTGCCTAATCAACATTTGCTGGACTTAAAACACCTAGTATTGGTTTTAGCCAAGGTAACCGACAAAACTCTAATGTCTAATCTTAAGGGGCCGGCGGAGGATGAATTTCCATACAAACGTAATACCACGCTCATTTGCAGTTGGAGCATATTTCCAACATATTATGATGATATTTGGTTATAGACAATATTTATCTAGGTTCCTACGTCTTTCTTTTTTAAAAAAACAAAAAGAAATTTAAGCAAATTGTATTTCGCACTTTTTTATAGCGTAAATGGCAAAACATGCCATTTGGCTTTTCTTGTATTAAAAATAACAATATTTTTAATATTCTCGTCGTAGGAACCTAGATAAATATTGTCTTTAACCGAATATCATCATAATATGTTGGATATATGCTCCAACTGCAAATGAGCGTGGTATTACGTTTGTATGGAAATTCATCCTCCGCCGGCCCCTTAATGCGAATAGGGTATAAGCTAGCTATCCTTTTCTTTCATCTTAAAAATGCATATTTTCGTCCTTTTTATGTAAAAAAGAACTTAAAATCTAATCTTTACGCGAATAGGGATACTAATTTTTAGATTCTAAAATATTGTCCGTTCTTGATGAAGTATTTGGGTGGTGAATGTGTGTGATCTTCCTTAACACATACAATTTTACCATAATCATCTACAAATATTGACGCTTTGCAGTTATTAAAGGTACGGCTTGTACATCGCCAGTGCGCTGTTTTTTTGGTAGTAGAATATTTACTGAAATAGTATGGATACTCTTTGTATAGAATTAACTGCTTGCCTTTCTTTGATTTGATGAACTTGAAATCTGAAACATATAAAGGCATAAACACATTAAAAAAAAAACAACAATTTGTATGTATGATGGTATGTGTGTGGTTGTAAGTATATTTATTACTCCTGAATCGGTGCAATTTGGCACGTAGGTGGACCATGTCTTGGAATATTAAAAGGACACAGGATACTTTCTATCCCGGAAGCATGTCACACAGGCGAAGCTGCTGAGAAAAGGTAGTGTTATTACTTTAAAAAGTGAGTGATATTTCAGTACACAAAGTGCGATATTCAGTCCATTTAAGTAGTTATTCAAAGACGCAATCAATTTAAAATCTTTAATTAGAATAATACCATTTGAACATAAAACTTGATCTGATATACTTTATGAATACTGAAATGCATATGAATTAACATATCTATAATAAATAGCACAAATGTGCATGTTCATAGTCTTTGTTACATAATTATAATTTTAATAACCAATTTCGATGTTGTTTACGGTAAAACATTTCTCATTGGTATTATTTGTTGTTTTGTAAAAAAAAGTATGTAAGTACCAAAATAAACAGAAGACTAAGAATAAATATAATACTTAATAATATTTTCGACAATTATCACACAACGCCATCTAGTGCCAAACTTAGCAGAGCTTGTGCTACATCTAGCTCTATCACACTAGACAAATGATAAATATACTTATATCTATATTTCTAAATACTTATCATACATATTATAGATAAATTACACCCAAACACAGAACAAAATTTGTTCTGTGTCTGAGTGTATGGGGGGTGATGAGCACGATCATTTAATGATCGTGCTCATCACAGAAACATTATTTTGTCTCGGGTGGGAATCAAACCCCGAACCTCCGACTTACTGTCCCCGCACACGGGCCACAAAAAAACGCCGCTTCAAGCTTCGTTTTGAGGTGGCCTTTTTTTGTGGCTCGTACGCGGCGGTACCGCCACAAAGAAACGCTTGAAGCGACTTCAAGCTTCTCTCCGGACACAAGGTGTCGCCCGCTTCAGCTGTTTTTTGCGGCCGCTTCTAGCTTTTTTTTGTGGCCGCTACTAGCGTTTTTTTTTTGTGACGGCGTTTTTTTAAGGCCCGTCTGCGGGTCGCTTAGCAGTCAGGGAAGTGTTTCTGTGGTTAGTGAACCACTAGCTAGACCAACAGGTCACTCAAGAGCGAGACTCACTCAATCATAGAATTATTTTTATGTTAAGTCACATGACTTAACATAAAATGATATTTTAAATTCTTACATATCGTCCATTACAGATGACAAAGTTGGTGGCGTATGGGTGTATTCTTTGAGACCAGATATAATTTGACCATGTTCGTCTACAAATATGGTTGCCTTGCACATTTTTGCGGATTGGCTGGAACACACCCAGTACGTTGTTTTTATAGTAATCAAATATTTATTAAAGCAGTAACAATATTTTTTATATAAAAATAAACTTTTTGCCTTTCTTCGATGTGATGTAATTGAAATCTGAAAGAAGGTAATATTATTACTCAATTGCAAGGTGATTAATATATATCTCCACATAACATAGCTATTGATCATAGTTATGATTAATGTTTGTATATTTTTTTAAACTTTGAAGATTGTTGGCATGGTGCATATTGTAAATATAGCAAGTAATTAATACAAAATGAGCAGGAAATTAATAGTAATGTAGGTTAGGAGATAATTAATAGCAAAGAATACAAACGAATTTATGGGTATCCTACCTGAAATAAATAAAAAATGCTTAAAATCAAACCTACACAATAGGTTATAAAAAAAAAGAAAAAGTGTAAAGTAAAAGGTTTGATTAGGATAAAGACGTAAAACATAACCAATCTGTACTTGATTTGCAACATAAAATCAAAAAATTTGATATTACAAAAAATTACACATCTATGTATATTTTTTTTATTACACAGCTAGTACATAATACATTGCGATTACTGAATAATACATTAATTACATATGATTTAAAATAACGACGGTGAAAACACATTAACAAATAGCAAGAATGTGTATTTTTAACCGACTTCGAAAAGGAGGAGGTTCTATGTTCGGCTGAATGTATGTTTTTTTCAGTTCATAGTTCTTTTCCTCTTGGGCATCTGACAAGGGTAAAGGCAAACACAGAGAATTAATCTGGATTACATATTTTCATAATTATGTTTAATTAACTATTTTTTATACTGTCACTTCTTTTTTTTTAACTTGCCAAACACTAAGACCATTCACTTCTATATCGTGAATGCGCACAGACAAGTTAACTGGTAGCGCCATCTATATCGCCACATAAGAACTAAAAAATCCAAATCCTTTATTTCGGTGTCAGATAGGTATGTCCACGCGAAAACTACAACAATCCGAAATCAAGTAATGGGCAGTTCATCACTTTTCCTAAGAATAGTAAATACACACTTAGTAGATAAATATAAGTAATTTAATTTGAAACTCTGATATATTCACCATTACTGACGATAAACGTGGGTGGTGGGTGGCTGTGCTCCTGGTTACCAGATATAATTTGACCATTATCGTTTAAGAATAGTGTAGCCTTGCACAGTTTTGCGGATTGGCTGGAACACACCCAGTACGTTGCTTTTTTAGTAATCAAATATTTATTAAAGCAGTAACAATATTTTTTATATAAAACAAACTTTTTGCCTTTCTTCGATGTGATGTAATTGAAATCTGAAAGAAAGTAATATTATTACTCAATTGCAAGATGATTAATATATATTTCCACATAACATAGCTATTGATCATAGTTGTGATTAATGTTTGTATATTTTTTTTAACTTTGAAGATTGTCGGAATGGTGCATATTGTAAATATAGCAAGTAATTAATACAAAATGAGCAGGAAATTAATAGTAATGTAGATTAGGAGGGTTAGGTTAGGAGATAATTAATAGCAAAGAATACTAACGAATTTATGGGTATCCTACCTGAAATAAATAAAAAATGCTTTAAATCAAACATACACAATAGGTTATAAAAAAATAATAAGAAAAAGTGTAAAAGATTTGATTAGGATAAAGACGTAAAACATAACTCAATCTGTACTTGATTTGCAACATAAAATCAAAAAAAAATATATTACAAAAAATTACACATCTATGTATATATTTTTTTATTACACAGCTAGTACATAATACATTGCGATTACTGAATAATACATTAATTACATATGATTTAAAATAACGACGGTGAAAACACATTAACAAATAGCAAGAATGTGTATTTTTAACCGACTTCGAAAAGGAGGAGGTTCTATGTTCGGCTGAATGTATGTTTTTTTCAGTTCATAGTTCTTTTCCTCTTGGGCATCTGACAATGGTAAAGGCAAACACCGAGAATTAATCTGGATTACATACTTTCATAATTATGTTTAATTAACAATTTTTTGACACTGTCACTTCTTTTTTTTTAACTTGCCAAACACTAAGATCATGCACTTCTATATCGTGAATGCGCACAGACAAGTTAACGGGTAGCGCCATCTATATCGCCACATAAGAACTAAAAACTCAAAATCCTGTATTTCGTTGTCAGATATGTCCACGCGATTAAAACTACAACAATCCGAAATCAAGTAATGGGCAGTTCATCACTTTTCCTAAGAATAGTAAATACACACAGTAAATATAAGTAATTTTATTTTAAACTCTGATATATTGACCATTACTGACGATAAACGTAGGTGGTGGATGGCTGTGATCCTGGTTACCAGATATAATTTGACCATTATCGTTTAAGAATAGTGTAGCCTTGCACAGTTTTGCAGAGCGGCTGGTACACACCCAGTACGTTGTTTTTTTGGTAGATTTGTTGAAGCCGTAAGAATATTTTTTGTACAAAATTAACTGTTTTCCTTTCTTTGACTTGATGTACTTGAAATCTGAAACAAAACCAAATCTTTATAATAAAAATAAATTCTTTATTAACATAATTAACTTTTTATGAAAATATTGAGGCCCTGACTCCTGCGCTAGGCATAGTGCCAGTGTTTACTATCAATTACATGGGTGGTTTTATGCAATAAAAACCAAGAAAAAAATACAAAATGAAAATAATGTAAAAAAGAAAAAAATATGTATGTGTGAAGTGTAGTGTTTATGAATGTAGTGCCTATGAGGAATTTTCTTTACGTCTAATTTATATCTGAGTTTGGCTGGAGCTTGTCTAGTGGTTAGTGGCCCTGACTGCTATGCCAGAGGTCGTGGGTTCGATTCCCACCCAGGACGAATGTTTGTGTGATGAGCCTGATCATTTGTCTGGGTGTAATTTATCTATAATATGTATGTGTTCAGAAATATATAAGTATGTTTATCAGTTATCTAGTACTCATACCACAAGATCTGCTTAGTTTGGGACTAAATGGAGTGGTTGTGGAAAATTATTATTATAGTTTGGAAACGTCAAGTGAATCTAAATGTTTTTATTAACAGATAGCTGGTCGTCTTAAATGGACCAGACCCGAGTTGACAGCGCGTAAGTAACATGGCCTACTAGGCCCAATTTCTGCCAAGCAGCTCTGGAACGCACATAGCTATTGAAAAACACAGTATTACTTTATAACATATTTTATTAGAATAAACATATTATGAGACATAGAAATCAATAGTTTAAACATTATACCTAAAAAACAAACAGTAAAAAAGGTAATTAGAGTGTGGAGTTAAAAGTATAAGAAGACAGAGATGATGATAATTCAAAAAAGAAAAAAAAAATGATTATTTTGCCAAAGTAGATGCACAATAAGTGTCCCCGCTAACTGGCCTCAAAAAAAAAGCCGCTTCAAGCTTCTTTTCGAGGCGGAGCGTTTTTTTGTGGCCGCTTCTAGCTTTTTTTTTGTTGCGGCGTTTTTTTGTTGCCCGTGTGCGAGAACAGTAATAAAATACAACAATCTCTCGGGCCACAAAAAAAGAAGAATAGGACAAGTTTATTTATTAAATTCTGATATATTTTCCATCTTTAATGAAAAATCGTCGTGGCGGATGACTGTGTTCTGGGTCACCAGATCTAATTTCACCACTATCATCTACTACTATTTTAGCTTTACACTTGCTTGCAGTTCGCGCTGAACATTGCCAGTAAGAAGTCTTTTTGAGAGGAGAAGAAAACGTGAAACTATATGTGTAGTCTTTGTGCAAAAGTAGCCTCTTTCCTTGTTTAGACTCCACGTATGTAATATCTGAAATATAATAAAAAAAGAAAGATATAGATTATAATTATATTTACACTCAAATTGCTAAACGATGGTGTGGGTGACAGCTATCGGATTCATAGAATGTATCTATCTATCCTTTTCTGTGAATATTTTCTTCCTGCTTTATGTGTAAAACAACTTAAAAAGGGTGTTCTCTTTGGGTTTAATAAAATAAATTTAAAAGTTGGTAAAGTCAAACCAATTAAAAAAAAAATATATATTTTATATTTATAAAATAATAAAGCTTTAAACTGAAGAAACAGGTTTAATACAGAAAACATATTATATACATAAATTATCATCTTCCTAGACTTTTTCATCATCATCGCTTACCATCATAATGGTCAGACGTGAACCTATGAATAATTTAAAAAAAAAGTGTTCTTAGACCACGGGTTTCGCTTTCAGAAATGCACCCTAGTGAGTATCGGCCACTTTGGGCTCCTACGATTTGCTGACATCTCGTTGAGATGCACGTAGACGACGGGCCTTTACCGGACGGGCGGTCAGCGATCTATACATTGCTCGTCGTCCGCATACCCGCATCTAAAGTGACTGGAAATTGCTCTGCGAATCCTGATTCCTGAAGCGCGTGAAGATATCCGTGTCAGCCTTCGCCTTGGCTAGCATTACTGCTTTGTCGAAGAAGGGGCCTTCACGTAGACACGGCGAGGTTCCGCCCAAGCGGGGCTTACCTCTACCGTGTCCTCCAGGCACTGTTTCTCCCTGAATCCAGTGCAGAAACCGTTTAAGCTACAGGGTATGCTAAAGAAATATGTAACATACGCACGCTTGAAAAACATAACCTGGTTACGCCAGAAAGAGGCATCGAGTTAAATCCCCGTCCGATTATAATTTAGGTGTCTTCAAGGCTAGAGTAAATAAAGAAAAAAGAAAAGAAAAATATTTATTCCTCCTAAATAGACGCACAAATAATTACAAAATCAATAATACAAAAATATAAAAACCAGTTTTCCTTGTCAGGCCATGTAGGATCTTAATTAACTAGTGCGCCTCACCATCAATGATTGCATCACTGCTTACCATCAGGTGGGATTGCAGCCAAGCACTAGTTTATATCAATAAAAAAAAATCTGACATCTCTAGTGTTTTTATTTCAAATTCTGATGTAAAGGCCATTTTATACAAAATATCGAGGCGGTGGATGATTATGATAAAGGTTACCAGATATTACAGTCTCATATGCATCTACTATTAATTTCGCTTCGCATTTTTTCCTAGAGCATTGCCAGTAGGAAGTATTTTTCAGAGGAGAGTACTTAGTGTAACTGTAATAGTAATTTTTGAACAGAATTAACCGCTTGCCTCTGTTTGAAGTAATATATTTCAAATCTGAAATAAAGTAAATTACATGTTAATAAAGCGGAACAATAATACTTGAATAAAAAAAACCGCATCAAAATCGGTCCATTCGCTTAGGAGCTACGATGCCATGGACAGACACACAGACACCTCAAATTTATAACACCTCTCTTTTCCGTCGGGCTTATTAAAAAGGCGAAAGTTTGTATGTATGAGTATGTGAGGGTGTGTGTGTACGTTTACTACTCTTTCACGGTCTAACGGCTGAACCAATTTAGATGGATTTTGATACAAAGATAGATCAGGTTCAGGAATAGGACACAGCATGCTTTTTTATCCCAGGAGCATATTTCCTGTAAATAGTTTTTTACTGTCACACAGGCGAAGCCCTTGACAGGAACTTGTTTATACATAAGTTGGTGATTAATATAAAAAAGTAAATAAACGAAACAAAACAAATTTTCAAGCATACAAAAAATAACTCAACCAAAATTTACAATAACACATAAAAAAATTGTTATATTTTAAATAATTTATTTTTAAGAGCAAAACAACATGTAGGTACAGAAATACAGAAAAATTATACTTCTTCTTAATAAAACATGAGATTATATGAAGTTTTAAACACAAGCATTGTAATACCCATACATGATAATAATAAAAACAAATCTTTAATATGAGCAGAACTCTTAAGTGATAGTAAAAATATTAAAATAAATGATAGTAAACAAAATTATAGCACGGTACATGTAAATTACAACAGAACCATGTGTAGACGGGCAATATAACAATACCAAAAGAGATACTGTAGAAAATGCTACTAAAATAAATTAATAAACTATTTTTAATATAAAATAATATTCCACAACTCGTCGCCCTCCCCGCTAACTGTCGTATCTCACAAATTGGCGTATCTGCACTGATAATTATTACCAACGTTTCATAACATTATTTCGAACAAGTTCTCTCTAATCGTCGTATCTGTGTCGTTTACCATTTAGAAGGAAATCACGTATTTTGTTTTGCGTAAGTGCAAAAAAAGGGGAAAAAATACCCTCCTTCGTATCTTAGGGCTTTAGGGCCACTACGAACTTAAAGAATAAGCCAAGAGCAATATAAAACACTTATTGATTCATTAATAAAGCTACAGCTAACGCAACTACAGGAACATGATTGTAACGCCCAAATATCAATTGCTAGTTACAACAGTTTGCCGGGAGGTTGACGAACTATCACACAACGTCGTCTAGTCCCAAAATAAGCAGAGCTTGTGTTACGAGTACTAGACAAGTGATAAATAAACTTAGATATTTCTAAATACATACATATTAAAGATAAATTACAATCAGACACAGAAAAAACGATCGTGCTCATCACACAAACATTAGTTCTGGGTGGAAATCTAACACACGACTTCCGGCTCCAGTCAAGGCCACTAAGCACTAGACTAATAGGCTAGTCATCACGTTGTGTGATAGTTGTGGAATATTGTTACTATTATATTATTAATTCATTAAACTTTAAGTGTTTCAATTGTTTAATGAATTAATTCATTAAACGCCAAGCGAACGCCGGCGCTTGCTCTCTCACTGTATTTCTATTGTGTCTAATTAACTATTTTAAATTCTAAAATATCGTCCGTTACTGATAATGAAGTTAGGTGGTGGGTGTGTATGATCCAGGTTACCAGATATAATTTTACAGTGACTATCAACTACAATTTTCCCCTTGCAATCGCTTTTCGATCGTCCTGAGCATTGCCAGTAGGTGGCATTCTTTCTAGAATAGTATTTAGTGAAGCAATATGTATGTCCCCCGTGCAGAATCAACTGTTTTCCTCTCTTCGAATTTATAAACTTGATTTCTGGAAATGATATTTATTTGATATGTAACATTGATAAAAAATATACAACGAAAATAAACAAATTAATAAAATTTTGAAAGAAAAGTAAACAAAAAATAAAAATTAAATGTAAACTTTTTAATGTACAAAAATAGATTCAACTTAACTCTATTCTAATTTTTAAAATACTTTATTATAATCACAACACAAAATAAAAAAACATAGATCTGGATTTGACAGTATTTATTATACGTTAATAATAGTAATAAATTAATATTTCCTCCAAATAAATCACGAGATATTTTTCAAGTATTAATTTGGAGTACAATAACAAACTACGAAACGACACGATAATATTAAGTTCTTCAAAATAAAAAAAATATTTATTATACATTTTGATTTACTGCTTTACTTACAATATATGTTGGTGGTGGATGGGTGTGTTCCAAATGACCAGATATAATATTACTATGAACATCAACAACTAATTTCGCCTTGCAATTCTTTGTAGTTCGCCCATTTGAACATTGCCAGTAGGTAGCATTTCTTCTGGAATAGTATTTCGTAAAGCAGTATGTGTAGTCTCTGTGCAAAATCAACTGCTTGCCTCGAGTCGAATTTATAAACTTGATTTCTGAATATAACAAATAAATTTATTTATTTGTGGTGTATTGGTAAACACTTAGTTTCTTATATTAATATTGTTTTTATGTAAACTGATAGAAAGCTGCTTTATTCCTGAGTGACATAGGTTATATTTTAAGTACGCAAAGCCGCGGACAAAAGCTAATTTATTAAAAAGTTTTGAATAAAAATGTGACAGATTTTAAAGTATAAAATGAGTTCAAGTAAATTCATTAAAAAGCGTGTTGTGTTTAGACGAATAAAAAGAATTTGTTATGATCACAACACAAATAACAATTTATTCATTTACTTTAAAATAACCTAGCCACAGATTAATTACATTAGTTAAAAATATGTTTTTCACATGAAATATGAACAAAATAATACTTATTTAATATTTTGTGTTTAAATTTCGTTATTGTACTTTAAACCTTAGCTTCTTCTTCTTCCTGCCTTTATCCCGTATTATTTGGGGTCGGCGCAACACGTTTTTTTTTCTATTTTGTACTGTCCTTAGCTATGCTACGCTAATGATAAAAGTCCGCTAACGAAATTTAAACACAAAATGTGTTCTAAATTTTGATTTAATGTCCATTACCAAACTAAATAAATATATTAAGGAGGAAGATGGGTATGTTTTAGGCGACTAGATAGAATTTTTACTATGAACATTAAAAATGTATGTCGCGTTTTTGTAGGTGGAAATCATCCAATGACTTCTCTCGCTTTAGGGCGAAGCAATAGCAGTGTCTGATTTTCACTGACTCAAACCCACTCTTATGTTCCTATTTACCTTCGACAGGCTTTCCTTTCAGAAGCAAATCCATGGCCTCAGTAGGCTTCGACCCTGCTGGGTCCCTACGGTTGCTGCTCCTTGAGGTACGGGCGGAATACCACGCATACGCCAACGACGGCATAGGGCTTGGTCCAGACGGTTATCAGATCGCTGGAGGCCGAGCTACTTTTCAACATTGCTAGTAAATTATTTATTTATTTAATAATTTATGCACTTGAGAGTACGAGGGCGAGAGCGAAGCAGAGTTATATTCTTTTTAATGCTTAACAAAGTTGTACATGTAAAACTGTGCAGAATTAAGTGCTTGTCTTTGTTTAAATACAAGGTGCAGTTTTAAAACTGCACAATATTTCAGGAGGTTGTAATAAAACTCATAAATAATCATATAAAAAAACGATACCTGGTCAATAATCAGTAATACTTGTTATTTAATTTTTTAATTACTCTAAACTAAATCGATTGATCGATGGCCGCGGGGGCGTGGCTAGGGTGTGGCGTGCGGGATGATGATTGGATGATACATTATTTATGAAACTATCGTTGCGAGTTAGTGTGAGTGAAAACGACCTTTATTGTTCCGTGTTTGTGTGTGTGAAAAAAAGCGCGGTTATAAAAAAAAAAAAATTACCTACTTATTTTATTATTGATTCGGGTCGAGAATCACTAACATAATTACCTCCTGAAATATTTTGCAGCTTCAAAACGACACCTTGTATATGTACTTGATACCTGAAAATGATTGTATCCACTACCCATGTAATACAAGTTAGTTGTCTATTAGTACCCATATATACAATGCATATTTATTTTATTGATTATAATATAAAAAGATTAAATACAAAGTTTATTTAAAAGTAAATTCAACCGAATTCATCAACACGTGAAAACACTACAAGTGTTTTCAAGTATAGTTGAATTTGAGTATTGAGTATTAAAAATAAGATAGATAGAATATTAACTTCAAATTTTAAATATATACACATTTAGATTTTTTAAATATACCAATAAAAATATACTCAGAATACCACTTTTTCAAGTACAATTTTAAAGTGCATACATAATTCGGAAATAAACAACCCTATTTAAAGGTTTTCTAAGTATTTTAAACTCTGAAATACTTCCCATTAACGGTTACGAATTTAGGTGGGGGATGTGTATGGTGTAGGATCCCGGAAATAGTTTTATTATTGCTATCGACTATTATTTTCGCCTTGCAATTTCTTGAGGTTCGCCCTGTGCATTGCCAGTACCTAGTTATTTTTGTATTATATTTAGTAAAGCTGTATGTGTACTCTTTATACAAGATTAACGGTTTGCCTTTCTTCGAATCAATGTACACAAATTCTGAAAAAAGAACAATGAATTTAAAACACTTTTTAAGCTTACCATTTTGTATTTTATATAAGTACTCGATCTCTGAATCAATTATTTTGAATGTGAAACATAAAATAAAGATAAAATATAATAGAATACAATAAAATTTATTGTACACCAAAATAGTAACAATTTCACAGAAACTTAAATCTATGAGAAATATCTATGTTTGAGATAGATAGAATAAACTTAGTTTATTTTACACCAACGCTGTAACACAGCTGTTTTACAATATTATAGTAGTTAAGTTACGTTGCAGCAACGATTTTTAATTACTCAACTTTAAATTTTAATGTAGAGCCCATCTTTGATTAAAAACCGAGGTGGCGGATGGTTATGATCCAGTATACTCGATTCTAGGATACTAGTTTTAATAGTATCATGATTATCTATTATTATTTTCGCTTTGCAGTTATTGTAGGTTCGTCTCGCGCAAAGCCAATGAGCAGTTCCTTTAACCAAAGAGTTGTGATGGAAATTATATGTAAATCCTTTGTGTAGAATTAATCGATTGCCAAGCCTCGAGTCTATGTACTTGAAATCTGTAATAAAGTATATTTATTTGGACGTATTTAAACATAGCAAAAATACACAAAAAGAAAATGAAACTAACAAACATTACAGAATAAAATCGGTTAGATTATAAACCTTAGTAATCTAATACTTTAAGGTTGGAATAGTTTAATTACACGAAACTGAGGGGAGACGATTAAAGACGTTTGAGGATTAAAAGATTTTATTAACAAATTAACATTCAACATGGGTGTGCATAAAAATAAATCGGTAGTCACTTTTAGGTGACGTCCGAGTCCTGCCCACTGCTACTTAAGTTTGACTCTTCAGTCACTTAAGGGGATTGAAGAACTATAGGCGCCAATTAACCGTGGAATAAAGTACACTGACCTTTGCCTAATATCTCTGCATAAGTACCCGAAAAACAAATAATGAACTGCTTTTCATTACTAGATCATGCAAAAAATCACGATAGATGTCGATTCAAGACAGCTCTATGTCTTAATTTTCGTTTTCGAAATTAAGAATGTCTACAAATGTAAGAGGGTCAATGACCGTTATCCCAGGGTTATCTGGCGCCTACCTTAAATGAGATGGAGTACCCAGTCTCATACACAGTCCCCTGGCGAAAAGGATACGAAAACACTCATTAGACCAATCAGTAGCCTGATTCACGTAAAATCAAAAAAGCCAAATATCGTTGAAGTTTTATAGTCGTTCGATCGAAGTCCTATCCAAAAGCGGTATTCACGTGTTTCTTCATCGGGATTGAATAGAACGACAACTCAACTGGCTCGAAACTAAACGATCTACCGACGACTTATTTCCAGTTACACTAATAAGTATTCCACCAGGATAATGTAATACAGATTCTTTTTTTTAAATCGACTCTTCGACCAAACGACTTTAAAATCGGTGTTGTTCAAAGTCGATTGATGTATGTGAATACGGAAATGGTCTAAACGACTAAGGGTGGGTTGCACCATTTAACTATAACCATAACAAAGCCGTTAACAGTTGTCAAATCGTCGAATTGACCTATAGGCGGCCGTTTCACGGCTGGTTATGGTTTGGTTAGCGTTACAGTTAAATGGTGCAACTCACCCTAAATGGCTACGATATCGTTAGGGTTTTGATTACGTGCATCGGGCTACTGAAGCTTTAACTGTAAAGGGTTAAGGGGCTGGCAGAGACTCTCATTGCCATGCTAAAACGCAACAACTATAACAATATGTACTGTCCATTACTGATGTGAAATTTTGGCGGTGGATGGGTGTGGTATGTGTTCGCAAATATTATGTAACCATGATCATTTATTGATAACGTCGCTCTGCAATGTTTTCTGATGCGTCCAGAACATTTCCAGCGGGTAGTGCCTTTGGTAGAAGAGTAATTATTGAAGCAGTATGTGTACTCTTTATGTAGAACTAGCTGCTTGCCTTGCTTCGAATTGATGTATTTGAAATCTGAAATAAACAATTTTATTTTTTTAAGTTATAACGTTATTATGAAACACATACCACTTTAATTGTGCGTACAGATGGGGTATGAAATAATCTATGCATACAATAAATCTGTAGAAGTTTTTAGTTGTGCGCGCATCACATAAGATGTACGAAACTGATATAGATAGATTTTATACATTATAACTGTGTTTAACTTGATGTATTACTTAGGCTTTGTTTCATCGCAACCGGTTGACTATATCAAAAGATATATACTACATTCATTGACTGTTAGGTGGTAAGAAGTTCGCCGGGTCAGCTATTATGAAAATATTCCACAATTTCACACAATGCCATGTAGTCACAAACTACGCAGAGCTTGTGCTATGAGTACTAGACCACTGATAAACATCTATACACCGTTAAATTTTAATCGTTTTAATCCCGTGGAGGGTCGATCCGGTACATGAAACACTATCGATTTGTAAAGATGAAATTAAAAAATAAAGTCCCTTTTTTTCAAAGCTCGTATTAATTTACGCATGTACGAAATTAATTTTCTTTTAGAAAACGACAGCTGAGCGAGTCCAATGACCCGTAAGTAGATGTCGGCGTTGCGTACCGGATTGACCCTCCACGGGATTAAAACGACTAAAATTTAACGGTGTATATATAAAAATCAATGCCACTTTTTATTGTAATTTTACAACTCAAGAACGGGCTCACCTATCCAAACGAAATGTTTAGGCTTTGTTCGGATTATTTAGTAGATGGTTAATGTGAAGTTTGGTAGAGTAGGGTAGTGTAGGGTAGAGTAGATTAGAGTAGGGTAGAGTAGGGTTGAGTAGGGTAGAGTAGGGTATAGTAGGGTAGAGTAGGGAAGAGCGGGAGCGAAGCCGCGCGGGCAAAAGCTAGTACTAGATAAATTACACTCTGACACGGAACAAATGATACATCGCACAAACATTTGTCCTGGGTGGGAAACTTCCAACATAGCAGTCTGGGTCACTGACCACTAGACCAACAGGTCTGTCAAACATTTTCTGCCGGAGTCTGTTTCCTGATAACTAAAACGGGGTTCTTAAGGCAAGACTGAATAGGTTACTTCTACGCAGGCGTACTTCATCGTCGCTTATTTACATATTTATTTTCTTTAACATAATATATAATCACTTACCATCATGTGAGACAGTGGTTTAGCGCGAGTCTATCAATAATACGAAACAAATATCAAAGGTAGCAAGTAGCCCCGTTCTTACTACTCGTTCTTATAACGTTCTAGTAAATCGTTGACAATTCAGTGAATAAAATATCATTGTTATGATTCCAAAAAACTTTAATGTTTTTACATAATTTCTTCTTACAAATATATACCATAATGTATCAATACACAGTCGATTTAAATTCCATAACTTTGAAGATGAAAGCTACGAAAACTATAGTACTTAAGCATAGAAGGTATATCCAACATTATTTTGAGTATATGCGAAACCCATTTTCTGATGGATTGTGTCCCGAACAGGAGTGACAGGGAGTCACTGTAGAGGGAATTAGGCCTAAACAGACATAACGTGGGACTAATCCAGTCAATTTTATCTCGACCAACTGCAGATGATGCCAAAACGTTATGTCATTTAATAACAGCCCTTCATCAGTGACTTTCATCGTTAGCATAAAGTGTTATATACATATAAACACATAATATTATTATAGTTTGTGTAATTGAAAGCAATAAGAATAAACAACGTTAAAAGGTACGATGGGGTTGGAATATGTGGTTAGATAAAAACCCTAAAAAAAAAAAAAATAAAAAAAAAAAATTTATTGCGTAACCCGAAACACGTGTCAAGTATTTTTATGTAAAGAGTCTATGAACCTCCCTCCCTCTCCTAGAGAGGACGTCTGAATCCCAGCACTGGGAACATTAAAAAGGCTGGTGAAATTTCATAACTCTAACATGAAAAATCACAAAGTTACAAACTTATGTTACTTGGTAGTCGCACAAATACAGGGTCACCGGGCCACATGGGCGACTGAGGGGTGGTTTGCTCCCACATCCAGCTGTGCGCTAGCGCCTAATGCCTGCTATGATCTGCCGTGACCTGTTTTGTATTTAGTGTCGGTGGTGTCCAACTTGGGAACTTTTTAAATATTTTTGGAAAAAAATATAACATGGTGTAAAAACTATTGGAATCCATTCAATTACTGATTCTGAACAAAATATATTCAGGCTTCGCATAAACTAAAAATAATAGTATACCGATGACCTGCTGAAGGTTGCGGGAATCCGATGGATGCGGGACGCGCGGATCGTTCATTGTGGCGACACTTGGAGGAGGCCTATGTCCAACAGTGAACGTCTATCGGCTGATAAGATAATGATGACGATGATGAATATTGTATAGTGACATCTGATGGTATTGCTGTCATAGTTCATTGCTGTTTGTAGAGTAAGCGGCCAGAAAGAAGACTTGGGGTTTTCTAGGATGCCCATTTTACTTTTGCCGATTTGCAGTCTCCACTTATGAAGAGTTGACTACATACTCTGATATGTACATTCCATCATGAACGCTAGCAGCGGGTGGTGGGTGGTTATGTTTAAAATTACCATATATCTTGTTGTCCTTGTCAGAAGTTATCATGGCCTTGCATCCTTTTCGGTAAGCTTTGCAGCACCAGAGGTCAGTGCGAGTTTTTAAGAAGTGCCTGCGATGCCAGAATAGGTAACCTTTGTGCACCATCATGGGTTTTTTTTTTATTTCTGTAAAATATAATAATACATTTAAAATATTTATAAAATTTACTGGCGAAGGTTGCGGGAATCCGATGGAGGCGGGACGCACAGGGTCGTTCATTGTGGCGACACTTGGGGGAGGCCTATGTCCAATAGTGGACGTCTATCGGCTGAAATAATGATGATAATAATGATGATAGTGTCTAAGGGTCAGATCCAGACTGCCAGATCACTGATCTTTTTTTTATCCATCCTCATATACGATGATACATACTATATACGTGATACGTACATAACATAGTCAGCCTTATATTGTTCCCACTATTGGGACTCAGGCCTCCTCTCTAGGAGAGGGAATGGGCCATAATCCTCCATGTGGGCCCAGGGCGGGTTGGTGGATATCACATGTCTTCGAATTTTCGGTTTTAGGACATGCCAGTTTCATCGTATGGATATAAAATAAAAGAATTTGGTGAGAGTAATATAAAAAAAACTTATTTCTTAAAAAATATAATAAAAATTATATATTTTCATGTAAGACATGTTTGGCACTTTCTATTAATTTTCACACGGTTTAGCTTTTTCACAAATTTGGCTAATCACAGTCTTTATCATAATTTATTATTCTAACATATTGGCTGTCAAACAAACGTAATGTTGGTTTAGAATGGGTGTGGTCACGAACGACCATTACAATATGGCCGTTCGCACTGCATAGTATGATTTTGGCGTGACAGGTTCGACTGCGGCGTGACGAGCACTTCCAGTGGACAGTGTCCTTTGTAGTACGGTGGTGGCAGTAGGTGTAACCCTCGTGGAGAACTAAAGGGTGTCCTCTTCTTGATGTTATGTACTGGTACTCTGCAAAGAGATTGTTGTTTAAGGGGCCGGCGACGGATGAATTTCATTTGCAGTTGGAGCATATTTCCAATATATTATGATGATATTCGGTTATAGACAAAATTTATCTAGATTCCTACGTCGAGAATATTAGAAATATTGTTATTTTTAATACAAGAAAAGCCAAATGGCATGTTTTGCCATTTATGCTGTAAAAAACGTGCGAAATACAATTCGCTTAAATTTTATTTTGTTTTTTTTAAAAAAGAAAGACGTAGGAACCTAGATAAATATTGTCTCTAACCGAATATCATCATAATATGTTGGAAATATGCTCCAACTGCAAATGAGCGTGGTATTACGTTTGTGTGGAAATTCATCCGTCGCCGGCCCCTTAACAAGTTTATTATCAGTGCTTAGTCAACTAAATAAGTATTTAGATAACATTTTTATTTGTTGACTATCTTTTGCCCGCAGCTTCGCCCGCGTACATTAAATATATCCCATGTCACTCAGGAATAAAACAGCTTCCTGTCGGAAAAAAAAATTCGCAATCGGACCAGTACTTTCAGAGATTACCTCCTACAAACAAAAAAAAAAACATAAAAACAAACTTCACCTCTTTATAATATTAGTGTAGATAGGTTCATTATTAATATTCTTTTACAGGCAATTGACGTTGTTAGCAATCTTCTAGGGACAATGTTTATTATAAAAATAAGTCTAAAATAAAGCACCTACCTACATTTCGAATTGACGCTATATTTTTACAAATAATAAGAAAATATAACATGTAATTAAAATTACAACTTAACGATTATGAACTTTGAATTCTAGCAGGCAACTCTTTTGTATAACACCCGTTAAAATTACACATTAGTAAAGACATTTACAAGCACTACATATATTTAGTTTTACAAGAGGAAAAAAGTGGAGTACCTCATGGTGCGTAGTGATGCAATCGTTGATGGCGAGGCGCACTAGTTTATTAAAAGCCTATTCACTCTAGCCTTGAGAACACCAAAATTCAGACGAGAAGACTGCAGCAGGCAAATTGTCCCAATCCTTCGATGTACGCAGGTTAAACGACGAAGCGAAAAGCCTAGTTCTCCCTCCTAACCAACCAGAAGTCCTCCTAAGTCCTCATTATAACCAGTGCTAATACTTGTAAACAATCTGTTGTATGACATACAATCTTTACTTTGAACCTTCCCATCAGAAAACAGGCAAGCATTCTACAGACTGGCAGTCCAATCATACTCGTCCATAAACGCTAAAGAGGTCTTTTACATTATAAGTACTATTTCAATTTAAACCGACGAAATTAAATAACATTTTATTCATATTAATTAAGTTTTGAGAACACTTTAATTTATTGAACCCCATGAGAACGCCGGCTTCGCGCTGTCGTTCTTTTTATTGTGTCTCTAATTGACACGATCGGTTAAAAGAAAGGTTAATGAAAAACTAGTATAAAATTTAAATTCCATATTAATAAAAAAAACAGACAGACAAATAACAAAAATGAACTTAGTAGATAGTTAAATAAGAAGTGGCGTAAATTAGAGATATCAGCAAATCTGTAGAGGCCCAGCAGGGCCGAAGTCTACTGGGGTTACAGGTTGACTTCGGGGTTCTATATCGGACCGCGAGTTCCTGAAACGCAAGGCAAAGAAGAAACAGAGGTGTGGATTTAGCCATTACAAGTCGGACCCGTCCTCCCGCATCGCCTAGAGCGGGAGAAGTCATTGGATGATTTTCCATCTTAAAAAAAAAATTACTATGTAAATCACATTTTTCTCCTCTTTCATTTGATATTCCTTTGATATTGTAGCACAAATTCAGAGACAACAATTTAATGGATGTCACATCTGTCACATTAATTTTTTTTTCGTGTACAGTAGGTAATCGATGGGGCCGGAAATTTCTGGAGTGACGAGCGCGTACCGGAAGACGTACCGTTGAAATGTCTCCTACAAGGTAGATCGATGTCCTGGTAAATGTCGCGAGAATCCGATGGAAGCAAGACGCACATGACCGATCTTTAAGGGGATACTTGGCGGAGGCTTAGGTCCATTAGTGGACGGTTATCTGCTGTATTGGTGATGATGAAGTCTGTGCCGTCCGAACTATTATCGGCCCGTTCACGACCTTGCCAATGTAAGCGGCATCAAAATGCCGAACGGCGAGCGGTACCAGCAAAAGTATGAAATGTTTGAAGCACGCCACGAGACGCCGCTCATAAGGGCCTATTACACTACGCGTTATTCATCACACAATATTCAAACTCGTCTTATTTTTGATTCCGAATAAAACAGTCTGACCCTTATCACACTACGCGACACGACGAGACGTCGACAATATCGAGTGGGGTACAAATACCGGCACGGATTTTGAGCGCTGGCTTCAACGCGGAGGTGGGGAGTGTCAATGATTGGCCTGCCGCGCCGTCGTGTCATTGACGTTACTCGTGATTCGTTCCCTGCGCTTGCTGCATATATGTATCTAACAACGACGACGATTGGCTCCCAAATGTACGGAATTTGCAAAGCGATCCACACTCTGACGCTGAGCGCTCAAGATTCATGCCGGTACCTGTAATAGGCCCTATTGCGCCACACGTGCGCATGCCACCCCACTCACCGAAGACCAATGTCGGGAACAGGCCGTAAAAATACAAATAGATTGAAACCCCGGTAATTGAAATCTGAACTAAACCCCATCTACGTTCTATCATTTGTCTTTTGCGTTGCACAACCAAGGCAACTCAATCATTATAATTCAATCATTTTTACTACGACTGTTTCTATCATAATTTCGGATATACTGTCCATTTAAGACACAAAACTTAGGAGGTTCGTGACTGTGGTCATCGTTACTGGCTATGACTCTACGGTCGCGGTCCATCACCAGCGATGCCTTGCACTGCTTACTCCGTGCTGAAGTGCAAGTCCAGTGGTCAGTACCCTTAGTTGGCACGTGCCGACGATGAAAGTACGTATATTCTTTGTACAGGATTAACTGATTGCCTTTCATTGATCTTATATACTCGTACTCTGAAAACAAATGATAAATACAACATTAACAATTTATTACAATAAATTCATATTTAGCAAAAACAAAAAAGAAATGACATGGCCGGAATTAGTAGGGAGCTGTGCCCAAACTAAAAAATATTCCTATACACAGACAAACGGTACGTCGTATTAAAGCTTAAGGGTACGGTAGTAGTTTAAGTTTTATGATCAGATATAAAGCGAGAGACACTATAAATAAGATTTCAACACAACAATGATCACAGTGACAGTGGGGTAGTATGAGAACGCCTTTAATTTTATGAAAATGTACGAAACACTATCAGTGATACCTCTATGAATATTAGAGGCTAGTGAAGAATGAGTCAAAACTCAAAATACCAAGTAAAACGTATTTACATTGATGAACATATATTGGTAATACATAGTCACTTTCAAACATCAACATTAACAAGCCGCAATATTGAAGAAGAGCTCGTCGTCTAACAGATATTTTTTGGATATTCAGGCGAATTAGCAAAAAATATACAATTCGACATGAAAATAAAACATAATACTTGAATTTTTATTTAGTCATATAAATAAGTAACTACAGACATTTGCTTAAATATATTTATTTCTTTTTCTATTTTAACACATCATCACTACAATAATTACTCAGACAAGACACATTTAATGTTTACATCCTCTCTTAAATTTCGAAAAGAAGAACTAGATAGCTTCGAAAATATGTTATCAAGGAATGAGGCTGGTGAAATGGTGGAATTGAAGGTAGTTTAGGCAATCCAGATTCATTATCCTGTAGTTCTTCAACCTGTTTATGTATATCAGCCAATGTATTTTGTAGTTATTGTGTTAAAGTTCTTACAATATGGCCCTCATATTCGATTGGAGGCCACAGTTCAGTTCTGGCACATTGACTTCGTGAGCGTCAGAATCCAAATCGTAAACAAACCAATCCAATATGCACAGCAAAATATAAATATTAAATGCATAAAGGAAAGTCCGATAAAGGATAGCATGGAGCCAAGTTTAAAAATCAAATACAGTTACGAAAACACAAAACAGTAATATGTTGTAAGAACGACGCAACGCAAGACTGACACATACAGTTTGTTATGACAGTTTAGTTTAGAGCGCAGAAACGTCAAAATAATTTTAGGACGTTTGGGTGCATGCTCTTGAAAATATTGCCGATTCATAATGTGTACCGTGAGTACCATCAAAACGCGCGGCGGCTCGAAAAGTGGAGTCCAGTTAACTTTTTAACTTCTGCAAAACAATTGTGGTATTTACAAGTATTTTATATTTTTAGTCTGACCTTCAGGCGTGTTACTACAGATAAGAACACTTTCTGTCTTATGCGTGTACCCAAACGTAAATGCAATTTGTATCGATTTATCCTCATTTTCCATGATTGCTATGAAACAAAACGACTCAAAAACAATTAACATACTTATTTTTTTGGATTCTTTCTCGCCACTCCTAGAGAAATGTGATTGTTGCGACTTATTTTTATTTATTTTAGAAGTAATTTTCATACAATAAAAAATTAATGTACCATATAATGGATTTTTTGGGCAGGATCCGGCCATGTCTTTTGGGCACATTTCCATGGTCATCGTCTTTAATTCTTTATTGTACACCATGATAAATAACAAATAAGTGGATATCAGAGTTCATGTACAAAGGCGAGCTTAACTCAAAGTTGAGTTTTCTTCCAGCAAACCATTGAGTGATAGAGAGAGATCATAGTAGAGGGTAAGATCCAGTGCACAATTTTAAAAACATAAACAAACCTTCATATATAAATACATACTTACATAATATATACATAAATGCATATCTCAATCGTGGAAATCACAGACACAATAGAAAGACAATAGGTGCGCGAACGAATAATATAATAATATGAATATAAATACATACCTATATAATACTAGCTGACCCGGCAAACGTTGTTTTGCCATTAAAGAAAAATGTTAAGGGTGGACAACCCTTATCACTAAGGGGTATGAAAAATAGATGTTGGCTGATTTTCAGACCTACTCAATATGCTCACAAAATTTCATGAGAATCGGTCAAGCCGTTTCGGAGGAGTAAGGAAACGAACATTGTGACACGAGAATTTTATATATAAGATATACATAAATACATAATTATATATACTATGTCATTGTGAAAGGAGATGCTCTTTAAGTTTCTTCTTGAAGATATCTAGAGTAGGGCTGTCACCATCATCAAAAATGATAAAAATCCTTAACTAGCTAAAACAGTCAATTATAGTGTCGAAAAACTCCCCTGCATCGCTGTCGACTAGTAATGTGCCCAAAAGACTGGCGGCATTGCCACGCTGTATAGCAATGCTTATTTTGTTATTTAATTTGGTTGAAACAACCAAATTCAAAAAGGTTAACCAAAAAAGAAGAAAAATTTTGTTGGCCTCAAAGAGCAATGGAAAGAGCTGTGCTTGGGGGTTTTCTTGCATGATTGCACCAGAAATTGAGATGTCCGGAGGAGAAGTAATGTTGAACCTGAAAAAGCGCCGAACTTTAGTGGCGGTGGGCAGAGCCTCTCGCTCCACCCAGAGCGTGAAAAGTTATTTGATGGTTTTGCACCTCAAAAAAAGTCTGCCAGAACAGAAGAAAGGCCAGGACCTACCACTGACCTGGTGGTCCAAAATTGAGAAAGACCTAAAGTTAGTCCTGCTGCCAGAGCCAAGAACCCCAGGATACAATATCCTGATGCCAAAAAGTGAGGAAACTGGACCCCAACTAAAAGGAACACAAGAGGCCAAAGAAGATAAAAACGCCGTTTTTGAAGTTTTAATAAATTTATTAAAGTTATAATCTATAATGCACTCCATCAACAACTGAATACTGTGGTGTTGGATGGTTGTGTTCATAATTTGCTCCAATAATATTTTTGCGTGAGTCTAATACTAATTTCCCTTTACATTTTTTGCTCCGACTTGAAGTGCATATCCAATGTTCTATGGCTTTAGTTTGTTGCGTCCGTTGCCAGAAGTAAGTGTATTCTCTGAACAGTATCAACTGTTTGCCCTTCATTGACCGAATGTACTTCATATCTGAAACCAAGAAAAAAAACCGTTGGAGAACTTGGCATGTTACATTAGGCAGGGCGCAAACGTGTGTCTATAGAACCAGTATGAAATCATCCACTCCCTGTGCATACGTTATTATTTTTTGTGTCCATTTTCTTCTTACACATACTCATGACGATCAAAATGTGCTCGGTGTCTGTGAATCCATATTTTCAAAAGCAGTTCAGTAAAGCTGTCGAAACGATTCACGCACGCTTTACATTACAATATTGTCTTAGGGCTATATTTCACCGGGACCATGGTGTCCCGATGAAATATAGCCCTAAGCTACCAAACTAGACACCATACAGACACCAGAGTCTCGCCACACGTCCGAGCTGGTCGCGCCACCAAATTGGTTGCGCAACCAAACGGACACCACGTGAGTAATTCTCTATAGAGCTGTATACATTTTATTGGTAGCGGCGACTAGTCGCGCCACCCTGGTGTTCCAGTGAAATATATAGCTTTTACTTTCCAATCATATATGCCGTGTCTTTAAAATCATATATGTCATGGCCAGACCTTAGAAATTGATCACTTCATGATATGGCCAAGTAAAACTGACCAGTGCCCCTAGCCAAGTTGCTAATCTGCAATAGTTAACGCTTGTAGAAAGCTTCAAATGTACGGGAATGACGTCGTCTTATCGCTCAGTCACGTGATCAGAACAAAAGAATTGGCGGCAAGGTCAACTTGAAGCGTTCGGCGCTAGCGAAACGTTTGTAACTTGGCTAGGGGACAGATCGTTTTATAATAATAATAATATTCATTTCAATCCTCGTTTGGCCTACTTTCTTCAGACCTTTTATTCTCGTAGAAATCCTATCCTATCCTATCAATGATATGACCAAACGAGGATTGACATATCACAAAATGTTAACGTTTAAACGATCTGGCCAGTTTTAGTGGCCATATCATGAAGTGATTTTGGAGGTAGGCGGAACAGAGAGTAAAGTCCCGCAAACCTCCGTTGAAAAGGGAGGATCCTCCGACCAGACAGGTGTTATAGTCTGGTGGGCGACTGCCCGATAGATGATTTCGGGCTGTCGTATATGTTCAAATCGCGCGGAGAACTTTGATTGCGCGATGCAGGATTTCGTACTTTCTTCGTAGTTCTTATGTGGCGCCATAGATATCGCTACATCACTCCCCTCCGGAGATCGGAGATCGATGGTTCTTGATGCGCGCCAGGCCAGCGTAGGTTGGTTCCAGTGGGTCGGAACCGATGCCGCATAGTTCTCGGTGAGTCGGAACTGTCTGCGGTGATGCCCCAGTGAGTCGGGGTGTTGCTATCCCTGTGAGTCGGGATAATGCTGCAGGCTCCAGTGAGTCGGAGTAGTGCTGCTGGCTCCAGTGAGTCGGAGCGGTGCTTGTGCGACGTAGGGCTTGACTGCTGGCATCGACCAGGAGAGGTTCTTCATAGCTCTTCATGTGACTGGCCGAAGGTGCGGTGTGCCAAGGTCGCTGATGAGGCTGAGGGGGATAACCAGGTTTGACCAGGTAGTCATGCTAGTGGTCAGGATACCCTTCATAGCCGTGGGTGCTGGCTGTATGGCTTGCTGCTCGAAAGCTTGAATCAATCAATTCTAAGGTTTGGCCCCGACATATACATAAAATGAGCAACTGACTGACTGACATATCAACGCACATCCGAAATTACCGAGTCTAGGAACGTGAAATTTTGTACAAGCCTTCCTTTTATGATGTAGGCAAGCACTATGAAGGGATTTTTTGAAAACTCCACTTTAAAGGGGTGAAAATAATGAAATTCGTTTGTATGCAAAATTTTATTCCTTTGGCTCATATACTTGAAACTTAGCATATATAGTAACCCAGATAAATAAAAAAAGGTTTGCATCATTTGTTTTTCCAGACATAACAATAGAGGTACCTATAAAATTATTTAGAGGGTGTTAAAGGTTGTATGGAAGAATCTTATTTCTTAGGTTAATAAACTTTATACTTAGCACAAATTCTAATCAAAATGATTAATAAAGACTGACATTTATTAGTTTGACTATATCCAAAGGGGTGTTACAGTTTTTACAAAAACATTTTCGCGAATGAAATCACTGGCAATGCGCTAATATAATTAAACTCTCTTAGTGCACGGTCACACTGGCAGCACGGAGCTGATGCGGGATAGCGTGCGTGTTGCTTGTCTACACTGGCAGCGCAATGCGAGGACGCACACGCACTCACTGTGGCCACTTGTATGAACGAGCTACTGCGAGTTGCCCGCACGCGTCCCGCGTTGAGCAACCTGCGCCGCTTCCCGCGCCCACTATGGACACCCAAACGAAGTTCTTATGTTTGAGTTTGCCCGCTCTTCCAGTCAGGCCGAACACATAGGCGATTATCACACTGCCACGTATCACGCTGCATGTTGCGTGTGAACGCACCTACGTGTTTACTTGCGGGACTGCAGATATGCATCATCGTGCGGGTTTTTTACGCACTCACGCGCGTTTTGTAAATTCACGTAGCCTCTGACTCATTTTAAACAAAATCACGCACGGCATTACGGGACTCAGTGTGCCATACCTTGCGTCTCGCCCCGCACCCACGCGCGTGTGCTCATGTTTCTCCGCTTGTAGGCGCGTGATCTGCATGAACGTGAATGCAATTTCAGTGTGTTGGACTGTGCGTGTTTTCGATACAAACGGAGATACTTTCAAGCAACGTTAAAACACGCATGCAAGCGCTTTCGCTGCGTGGTGCATGTCAGTGTGATAATCGCCATATTCAGCAGTTATTTCACTCTATATATTTTAAGTTCCTACATAATTCGTTTTAAACATTACTTTACAGGTTTATTTTGTTATATGGGACTCTAACGAGCACTTTATCCATGACGTTAAATTTCGGTGGTTCATGATTATGATTATAATTAGCTCTAATTATATTTTTACTAGAATCTAATACTAATTTTCCTTTGCAACTTTTACTGCGACTCGATGTGCAGATCCAATGTTCTATAGCTTTCGACTGAATGGTACGTTGCCAGAAATACGTATACTCTTTCAGCAGAATTAATTTATTTCCTCTCATCGATTTGATATACTTGATTTCTGAAACAAATATAAATTCAAGTTAAAAGACAAAACATTAACAATATTTTTAAAGACTTATCAAGCAAAAATGGCCAAATCTTTGATAGCTTACAATCTATCTCATATATACCTTTTAATTTGTACGAGTATCAACAATTTGTTGTTTTTTTTTTTTTATCTGTTATAAACTAGTACTTGACTGCGATCCCGCCTGATGGTAAGCAGTGATGCAATCGTTGATGGTGAGGCGCACTAGTTTATTAAGAGCCTATTCACTCTAGCCTTGAAGACACCCAAATTATAATCAGACGGAAAGACCGCAGCAGGCAAACTGTTCCAGTCCTTCGAAGTACGCGGTATAAATGACGAGGCGAAACGCTTAGTCCGGACCGTAGATGTTTCAACAACGTAAGGGTGGATACTTGCCGTGCGTCGGTTTGTCCGATGGTAGAAATGAGATGGCGGTAGCGGTAAATGTTTACCTATAAGTAAACAAAAATGTCTTGAAGTTTAAGAGCATAAGTGGGTACTCTTCATCATCATCATTTCAGCCGAAAGATGTCCACTGCTGAACATAGGCCTTCCCCAAATGTAGCCATAACGAACCGTTCAGAGCGTCTCACATCCTTCGGAATCCCACGACCCTCAGTAAATCAACGGTCCACCCTGTGGGAGGTCTTTCAACACTGCGTCTTCCGGTACGTAGTCTTCACTATAGGCAATATACACACCTATATCAATAACGGGTTGTGAGAAGAAATAATACTTATATTACTTACCAATACTCCATTCGTAATAAGATTCGACATTTATACAAACATTTTTTACTGTTCGTTCAACCTATTTTGGCTTCTATTCCGTAGACATAAGAATGACATTAAAAGCAAAAACTTTGTTAGAATGCCAACTACTACTACTTACTGCAACCGCCATTCGTCATGCCATCAACGTAATAAAAGTCAAAATCGGAACGAACAGTAAAAAAAAAGTTTGTTTAAATTTCTAGTTTTATTGCGAATGGAGCATAGAAAAAAAAACATTTTTCTACTACTAATTGGAATCTATATTAGACGTAAAAGTACAATGTATTTATTTTTAAAACATCTAACAATAAACAGATATCGGAGATTACGCTCGTTAAAGACTAAATTGTTACACAAAAATCACACGTTATCTCCAAAAATTCTAAACATATTTATTGACATAATTGTCTACGCAATGATTATATATATATGAAGTACCTAAGTAAGTAACTAACTGACTTATACTATAATTGCTATAGGATGATGCGAGTGACAGCTGTCAGATTCATACAATGTAGCTACCTATCCTTTTCTCTCAACATAAAGACGCATATTTCCGTTCTGCTGTCATTCTACCCATGCCATGATGCATACCTTAGTTCCTAAACTGGAATATATTGAATATAATTTAAAACTATATTTGAAGTAAAAGTACAATGTATTCATTTTTGTTTTGATACTAAACGGCTATTGAGTCGCCTTGATTATTATTAGACAAAATTTTGACATAAATTCAATCACTAATCGCATACAACTATAGACACAGTTACTGACATAATTACCTTACGCATTGATTAATAAAATGGTAGGTTAATTATTAAACGACTTAATTCCTCAACTAGAGTTTATCGAATAGAATGTTAAGCTATATTTGACTTAAAAGTACAATATATTTTTGGTATTTTTTTAATATTTCTCAAAAAAATCTTACAATAAAAAACATAGACTACGGAATATTACGTAGCTAGACTACATTTTTTATACGCCGACTACGTATTATTACGTAGGTTTTCAGTATAGAATAAAGTAAGCAAGCTGGATAAAATTAATGTCATTGGTACCTACCCTCGTAATATTATGTACCACGGCATCCTTCTATAAATTTGTATCTGTGATGGTAACTACGAAGTATTACGTAGCAGGCCATTTATAAGGTACCCACTGACTGTGATGTCACGGCTAACTGTATTGTTCAATGGAATAACTGGACTTAATAAACTAGAGAATATTGAATATAATTTGTAACTACAAGTATATTTGTGTTGAAAGTAAAATGTGGATATTTATTTTTATTTTAATGCTAAACGGCTATTGGTGCCAACGCTATATAAAGACAAAAATGTTACTCAACATTTATCTCAGAAAATTCTAGATACAACTGTACGCGATGATAAGATATTTAATTACAAACTAACTTAGTTCCTAAGCTAGATAATGTTGAATGCTATAGATAATTTGAAGCTGTATTTGACGTGAAAGAACATTGTATGTATTTTTACTTTAACACTAAATGACCAACGGTCACTAACTTACTTATTAAAAGACAAAAATGCTACACAAATAGAATTAATCTAAACTCTACACACAGCTACTGACATGATCATCTTACACGATGATAACATTAAGATCAAAAGAGATAACAGTTATGACATACAATACGTATACATGTTATTATTAAGCAAAAAATTGATAGAATGTATATTAATATAGAATAGAATAAACTTTAATGTACAACAAAATAGTAACTTAACATATAGAAACTTAAATCTATGGATACAATGGCGGACTTATCGCTAACAGCGACATCTTCCAGACCACCTTTGGATGTAACGTAAAAACTTAAAATACTAAGTGGTGTACTGCTAACACATTAAAAAAATGACACCATATGAAAACATACTCGTAGATAGCCAATAACACACAAATAATAAAAATTAAATGAATTATAGACTAAATTATTTATTAAAAAAAAATGGTATCCTTCGTATACAAGTCGAGGTTCGCCATTGACAAGTTTTTTTTTACAGTTTGTAATACTGTCCATCAGTAAAGAAAAATTCTGGCGGCTGATGATTGTGATATCTCTTTTCAGTTATCAAATTTTTATCAAGGTCCAATACCAGTTTTGCTCGACATTGCTTACTGACATTCGAAATGCAGTACCAATAGTCACAGGTCCCCGACCGAATGTTGCGCTGATGGTAGTAGATGTAATCATTGTAGTTTATCACCTGCTTGCACTTTGTCGATTTTATGTACTTGATAACATCTGAAACAATTAAATATTGTTAATTTGCCGCAGTAACTAAAATCCTGAACGAAAGCATTAGTAAAATTTTTAAACTACACACGCACATGCAAACAAATTTAATATAACATATAACGATAAAAACAACTTTTGTAGAACGGATATTATGTGACATTATTCCTTATGATCAGGTTATTAATACAAAAATTGTCGTGCGATGTTAGAAAGTTCATATTTTATTGGTTATCGAAATAATATGAAAGTTTGCAATTTGCATTTATTTATATTTTGTATTCGAAGATTTAAACCAAAACTCCAAAAAAATAAAATAAAATAGCCTTTATTTACTGAAGAAGCCTTACAAAAACATACAGAATCTTAGCAATAGTAAATTTGTCTCAACTTCATACAAAATAGACCTTAAACATATAGTATTAGATTCATAATATTTTTCTTTTTTTTCTTTGATACTTCTTTTTTATATGTTATTTTTTCTATTTTGTCTTTTTTTTTCTTTGGTACTATTTTTTTCTTGATCATAACTAATAGTACTAATTTACATTTAAACTTCTTAGCAATAGTAAATTTGTCTCAACTTCATATCAAATAGACATGAAAAATATAGTATTAGATTTATAGACATTTTTGATCTTTTTTTCTTTGATCCCTCTTTTTTATGTTTTTTTCTGTTTTGTCTTTTTTTTTTCTTTGGTATCATTTTTTCTACATAGGTACTAATTTACATTTAAACTTAACATTTACTGCGTGATTTAACAACATAAACAAAAATTTGTTTCTCTGTTTGTTACTTTTGACGTCTACATAGCATACGAATTTTTCCAAATAAGTAAACGGATTAGACTATAGAATCAAATAAAGTAGAACAGAACAGTACAGTAAAATACAGAACAGAATAGAACAGAACAAAACAAAATAGAACCGAACAGAACAGGTTACAGGAACAGGCAAGCGCGCTCCATCGTCGACCACATCACCGCTTACCATCAGATGAGATAGTAGTCAAACACAAGCCTAGCATAGCAAAAAAGAACAGAACAGTACAGAACAGAATAAAATAAAATAAACTTTATTACTATAACTTGGATTAGGACATACGGTAAAGAGAAATATATTGGTGATTCTAATGTGATAATATTTTTTTTAAACAGAATACCACACAGTTCCAAACAAGCTCATTCATGAGACAGCGCTAGCGAGTTGTTACAAGCGTGAGGAGGATAAATTTAATTGTATGGGATTGTTTAAAAAAATATCACCACATTACTTATATCACCAATAAATGCCCTTTACCCTACAATACGGTAATGCCTTGATCACACGTACCTACCGAGTAAAAGGGCGAGATAGTAAAATGTTGCTCGGCCGAGACAGTGATGTAAGCGAGTTGTAGAGATAAGCTCTCGGCCGAGTTCACCGCGATTTGTTTATACGTACGTGTTATCAGGGCATAAGTTCTCATGGGATACAAAATCACTTTTCAAAATGGAAGGCAGTTTGAATTATATTCTAACGTATTCTCCATTCAAGATATGGAATCGTGGAGCTTGATGATTATGTTCAAAAATTCCATTGAGAATATTTTTGCTGGAGTCTAAGACTACTTTTCCCTTGCATTGTTTACTGCGACTCGAGGTGCAAATCCAATGTTCAACGCCTGTCGACTGGACGGTCCTCTGCCAACAATATGTGTAATCTTTCAGCAACACCAACTGTTTACCCTTCATCGATTGTATGTACTTGATGTCTAAAGAAATAAGAAAATACATTTTTACTTAGAATAACATGTTAAGTATCATCACACAAGTATCCATTGTTTCTTTTATTCATTTATTAAAATTTTATTCATTTTCCACCACTGCTTTATCATATGGATTTATTTATTTAATAAGTATCATTCATGTATTATATTTTATATTCATCAAGATTTTATTTATTTATTTTATAATTTATATACACACATATGCACAGAAGAAGATACATTATTATAAAAAAAAATGTACAAAAGTAGGTACAGCTTATTTTAAAGAGATTTTTTTTTCCAGCAGACCTGCGAAAGGAGAGATTACAAGAAGTGTTGACAATAATAGACTTTAGAAATTAGTAGAGTTTGTAAAATATTAAAACAAAAACAAATACATATATAAAATTTAAATATTACCCAATTATATAACTATATTCTTCATACTTTATATTAAAACATACACATACTTATATCGAATATCTACCTATTATAAATTATATAATTATATTTATACAATACTTTTTAAATTTTAATACTTACTAAAGTTTTTGACAAGCATAGTAATTTCTAACTATCAAAATTTCTATTGAAAATAACAGTACCAAAAAAATTGCTCTTGTTTATCAAACTTATTACTAATGCACTACACTTCACCTTAAACAATAAAACACGAGATGTAACAATATTAGTAGCAAAATACAACTAATTTCAAATATTAAACCAAACTTTCTTTTACCGTCATCGCAAATGATTTGACTCGTTTATCTCAAAACAATATTTGTCATTATGATAACTATTAAGATACCATAACGATTCTCATAACTGTTAATGTAGTAGTTACTGTCACAAAATAGATAGGTACAGAAGACAATCTCATGTATGTACTTCACTTTTTATACCTACGCTCGGTGAACGCACACTAATGAGCGTTTGAGCCGGAACTGTTCGACGAGTGGGCAGAGGCGCTCCGAGATGTCGTGTCTGTGAGCGGTGTCTATGTGTGCGTTGCTCGAGCGCGCTTTGTATGTAGATTGACTTCTGTACCTATATATTTTGTGTTATTATCCAGATAGACTCCATCCACAATAAGATAGACATTTAAGCAAATCTTTTAATACAGTCAGTTCAACCGATTTTGACTTTTATTCCGTAGGCATAAAGATGGCATTAAAAGCAAATAAGCGGTTACAATACCAACTATTTACTGCAGCCGCCATTTGTCATGCCACCAACGTAATAAAAGTCAAAATCGGTTGAACAGACAGTAAAAAGGTATGTATATATGTCTAATATTTCGATAAGAATATAGCTTATTTATTTATTATATACTTCATTGTATTACACCATCGCACGTAGAACAGATGGTCGATGGGGGCGAAAGGTTCTGGAGTGGCGACCACGTACCGGTAGACCCAGGTTTGGATGGCCTCCAACACGGTGGACCGATGACCTTGTCAGGGTCGCGGGAATCCGATGGATGCGTGACGCACGGGACCGGTCGTTGTGGCGACGCTTAGGGGAGGCCTATGTCCAACAGTGGACGTCTTTCGGCTGATATGATGATGATACATAAGAAGCTAAAACACATACATACATGCATAGCTTGTTATAAGCGACACACAATGCAATGAATAATGTCAAATCGTGGTCAATAGCACTACAACAAAAGTTCCTAGGTTAATTTGTCGAGTCGCGTTAATTGTTATTGGGTTCTTCAATCTGGTATTTCTCAATAACACTTCGGAGTTTGAACTCTTACCCACTTTATCGCAATGAGCTTATGTCCCTTGGCTAAAGTAGGATTGACGGGTAAAGGTTTATAGATACAGAAGCATAAAATAATAATATAATATTCCACAACTATCACACAACGCCGTCTAGTCCCAAGCTAAGCAGAGCTTGTGTTATGGGTACCAGACAACTGATAAACATACTTATATATTTCTAAATACATCCATGTTATAGATAGATTACACCCAGACACAAGGGTGGGAGGGATGGGGCTTTTTTTTTTCGATGGGAAAAATCATCCTATGACAACCCCCGCTCTTGGGCGGAGCGGGAGATAGTGTCAGACTCTTACTGACTAAAAAACCCATCCCGTTCCTTCAAGCCTTCATACCGGGGCTCGAGTGCCCTTTCGGATAACCCTGGCCCCAGTAGCTTCGACCCGGCTGGGCCTCTGTTGTTGCTGACAACTCCTAGGATCTGTCTGTTTCCGAAAGGTAGCTCGGCCCCGGTATGAAAGGCAAGAAGGAAGGGGGTGGGTTTTTTATTCAGTAAGAGTCTGACACTATGTCCCGCTCCGCCCAAGGGCGGCGGATGATTTTTTTTATCCACCGAAAAAATAAAAGTGAGTGGAGAAAGGCCTCTGCCCAGGAGTGGGACTGAACAAGTTAACAAAAACAAATAAATATAAGAGTATTTAATCGCTTAAATCCAAAACTTAAAATATAGTTTGTAAACATCTAGCACCTACTTACAATAATAACATATGACTAATAATTTACTTTATTATAATTTTAGTTCCTTGTTACATTTTATTTCAAAAACATCAAACATGCACAATTTATTTAAAATCTAATAATTAAAATATCTCAGAAAATCAAACCTTTATAACCATTAATAAGTATAAGTAATTATTTACGTCTACAAATTTTCTCCACTCCCAAAGGTTGGCTGGTAGAAAATTCCTTGAGGCATTAAGCCCGCCTCTGTACTTTTGTGTGCATGAAGAATAAATAAATAAATAAAATGAACTATTATGATTAACCGTAATATTTTCATGGAATATCTACGGAGAATTTGGCGGCGCACTTTCCCTTTTTTTTCTGGCAGCTGCATTGTTTCTTACATAATAAAGTTTTGATTTGATATTTGCAAATGGTGGAATATTTATCTCTATATCTGATTCATTACCGCAGAATTCAGATTTGAACTTGTTATAAATATTAGGTATTGGGGTGAAATCAGACTTTAACACGTTATCTCTTAAGTTATTCAATGTTTTTGCCATAAAATTCTTGACTTCATCGGGCTCGCATCTATGACTTTTTTCATTGGAAATATTGCCATCCTGTAAGGACAATAAATAGCTTTAACTAACAATATTTAGATAAACACATATTGGTAAATTAAGCACTAACTATCACTTTGCTTGCGACTTTGTTCACATAAATTTTGTGATTTCTTCTACAGGGTTATTTGTAATACACTAACAAGCTTGTAGGACTGTATTACCACAAAATATACAGGTACAGAAGTCAATCTTCATACAAAGCGCGCTCGAGCAACGCACACATAGACACCGCTCACGGACACGATATCTCGGTCGCGTCTCGGCTCACTCGTCGAACAGTTCCGGCTCAAACGCTCATTAGTGTGCGACCATCAAGCGTAGGTATAAAAAGTGAAGTACATACATGAGATTATCTTCTGTACCTATCAATTTTGTAGTATTACTAACCTCATAAACAACAACTTTTGTTATAAATGATTTTTTTAAGAAACATAATTAAATTACCAAAAAACAACCCTTCAAAACTTCGTTGTTCTATTCAACTCTGTATTTTGCCATACCTACCTGTCTGTATGATGAGACGCGAGCGCATGAAGCACCTCCGCCATCCGATCCCCATTCCCCTCCGTTATTGTACTATCGCTTGCTTCGCATAGACTTCGTAATATTTAGAAGGTTCAATTTAAATATTTTCATTTTTGTATGAAAATCTGATAAACTAAAATATGATATGTACATTTTTAAAAGTCATGGAACAAAAGTTTTTGTTAACAATGTTAGTAACATAACCCTGAGAAGTACGTAGCCAGTGATTTACAGATGGTGGTTTGTGTTGCGGCTACATGGACGTAAACCACGCGCCAACACGTTCGGTGGTTGGGAAAACGCGCCTCCCAACCAAGGGCGTAGAAGGTCATGGTTTACTACTACTGCTTACACGGATCGAAACCAGCAAGGTCACCTTGGTAGGGACGTTGGTTTGCCACCATCTATAGCCTGATTCACGTAAAATCAAACAAGCCAAATATCCTTCAAGTTTTATAGTTGTTGGATCGAAGTCCTATCCAAAATCGGTATTCACGTGTTCCTTAATCGAGATTGGATAGAACGACCAGTCAACTGGCTCGAAACTAAACGATATATCAAACACTTATTTCCAGTTACATTAATAAGTATTAGAATACTTATTAATGTAACTGGAAATAGCTAGAGCAGGATAATGAAATAAAGTTTTTTTTTTAAATCGACTCTTCGACCAAACGACTTTAAAATCGGTGTCATTCCAAATCGATTGATGGATGTGAATACGGAAATGGTCTAAACGATTAAATCGCTACGATATCGTTACGGTTCTCATAACGTGAATCGGGCCACAGAAGCCCGATTCACGTAATCAAAACCGTAACGATATAAAATATGTATTACATTATCCTGGTAGAATACTTATTAATGTAACTGGAAATAAGTCGATAGATCGTGAATACCGTTTTTGGATAGGACTTCGATCGAACGACTATAAAACTTCAACGATATTTGGCTTGTTTGATTTTACGTGAATCAGGCTACTGGTCACTCTGGAGTGTTCAAGTTTTTATGAAAACATTATCGTGAACAAAGATGCTGGCAAAGTTGTAATCTTTAATAATAATTACCTTTATCTGTAATGATCCACTGCACTCTTTAACGTTCACACATCTCCAATGGGTCCATCCATTTTTATTCGTCCTTTTCTTAGTGTATTGGTAACCAGCTCTCATTAACACCAATCCGCCATTTCTTGTTATAAAAGTCAAATTTTCTGCTTTTCCCGAAGATGTTGAAGGTTGATTATATGTTTCTTCAAACATATCTAAAAAAAGTGATTATTTTCATCGCTTACTATCAGGTGAAATATTGGTCAAACGCGAGCCTAGATACCAATAACAATAAAAAAAAATGTAAGTTTTTACATTCGATTATGATTAAAAAAACAATCAAGTAATATTTAAAAAACGAACAAATTTAATAAAGAGTAATAAATATTTTACATCTTCTTATAAATAAAAATCAATTGCTGTTCGTTCGTCGATTTTAATCACTTTTATGTTGTAGCTTTAATATACGGGTAGTTTAAGAAAAATATGGAAAAAAAAACAGTTAAAAAATTTCAAATTAATCTAAAGGTTGGTAGTAATTTCACTTGGGTGGAGGCGCGGGTGGCAGCTATTTTAATATATAAAAAAAAACAAATCACACTAAACAACACACTTAATAAATAAATAATACTGTCACTGACACGTATACGCCACCGGCAATGCACCGAAATGTACTAAAGAATTTATGCAGATACAATTTCTCTGAGCCAAAGCACAAGAACAGTAATAATAATTACAATATCATCAAAACAGAAATGGACCTTATTCCATTGACTTACGTATACACTTCAACACGATAAAATATTTTAGACATTCTGGTCGCCCTTGACTCTGACCGTATTGTTCCAAATTTTGTTATACAATAGAACAAAGTCACCCTTTTTTGCAGGTAAACAAACTAGTGTTTAGTTTAGAGTAGTTTAGCGAAACAAGATGTTTCATTTAAACTACTCTTACTTATACTCTTGTAAAAATATTAGAATGAAGAATTTTTTTTAACATTAAATTTCATCATCATCATCATTTCAGCCATACATAGGACATAGGCCCTAATGCCTTGATCACACGTACCGAGTAAAAGGGCGAGACAATAAAATGTTGCTCGGCCGAGACAGTGATATAAGCGAGTTGTAGAGATAAGTGGTAGGCCGAGCACTCGGCGCTGTGTTTACACGTACCGAGTACTCGGCCGAGAGCACTGTCTCGCTCGTTTACTCGGTACGTGTGATCAAGGCATTAGTGTCGTTATAATGACCGGTCCTGTGCGTCTTGCTTCCATCGGATTCCCGCGACATTCAGCAGGTCATTGGTCCACCTTGTGGGAAGCCGTCCAATACTGAGTCGGTACGCGCTCATCACTCCAGAACCTTTCGGCTCCATCAACCATCTGTTCTGCGAGCGCATTCCCTCCCCATTGCCAATTAAGTTTGGTGATTCTTGTTTGGTTCTTTGGTCCTCCTGGGGATATCTTCAGATCACGCATGGAAACTCCGAGCATAGCCCTTCTCATTGGTTTTTGGGTGACTTTATACCTTTTGAGAGTCGACTGGTTAAAATTACAAATCATAGAAGTTGTTATAAGACATGTATTCTTCGAAGTTTCAGTACACACATTTTTTTTATTAGAACTAAAACACATTTAAAGTTAATCCCTACGTATTGAGTCGTTTTTTCGCGTATGTTACAGGTATAAATCTGCTAAATCCTTCAGGAAATGCAGGCTTGATGTTATTTTTCATACTTATCGCTGGTGAGTCATGGTTGTGGTCAAAAACTGCAGTAATAATTACATCCTTGCTGCTGTCAATTACTAATTTCGCTTTGCAATTTTTACTGCGACTCGACGTGCAGATCCAATGATTAATGGGTTGCGATAAGAGTTTCCGCTGCCAGAAGTAGGTATACCCTCTCAGCAATATTAAATTCTTGCCTTGCCTTGATTTTATGTACCTGAAAGCTAAAACCAAAAACCTTTAGTCATAATAGAACATTGTACAGTCCGCAAAACAGATGAGAGGTTAGAATGGCCTTGTCGGCGAGGCAGGCATGCCACAAAGTAGGGCAATGCTCATAGTTCAACTGCCAATAGCAAACATGCGATCTAAGTGTGCGTGGTCTGTTAGTTGCGTAATGCGCGTTCGTATTGGTTTATTGCCTGTAGTGGAGTTAAAGGGTGTGATACAAGCGGCGGCACTCGTTGTAGTACAAATCGGAAAGTATTTCCTTTCTAACCTTTTTCATCTTTTCTGTGGTACAAACACATTAAAATAACTTAGAAAAGAGAGTAAACCAGTTGATAGCGTTATCCGTACATAGCTTACAGTTTTTGAAAACGTGAAGTGAAATAAAGTAGAACTTTATTACGCATACGTGTGCCACGTACGCCGATCTGGGCGCGTCGGTCTCCATACATTTCATAATATACTAGCTTTTGCCGCGCGGCTTCGCTCCCGCTCTTTCCTACTCCACCCTACTATACCCTACTCTACCCTACCCTAAATAGAATACATATAGACAAACATAAAAGTGAATCTATGTATAAAACGTGTTTTATTGCAGTTAGCTACTTACCGCATACTCGGCGTGTGCTAATGTAAAATTATTGGAGAGGTAGAGGAGAAGGAGGGAAAGGGAAAATAATAAAAGTATGTTCTTTGTTTACACTAATATTATAAAGAGGGAAAAGTATTTTTGTGTGTATGTTTGTAATGAATAAACTCAAAAACTACTGTGCCGATTTCGAAAATTCTTTCACCATTGGAAAGCTACATTCAACATAGGCTATATTTATTGCCCGTGCGAAGCCGGGACAGGCCGCTAGTATTATACATATAAAAGGTGATAAATTTAATAAATAAAAGAGTCAGTGAAACAGCCAGAAAGAGCGAGTTAATTACACATTTATTGTAAGACTTCCAGAAATTTGAAAAAAAAAATTATATAAAAGTAATTGTCAAGAGCGGGGGTTGTCGGATGATTTTCCCCACCAAAAAAAGGTCAAACTGTAAAAGTAAAAATAAACAATGTCATATAATTGTAAAATTGTAATAATTGTCAAAATAATGAAAAAGATAATTCAGAAACAAAAAAAAAATGAAATGACAACAATTATAGTGATATATACATATTATTGAACTACTTTTGAATTGGGGGTTTATTAAACAATTCTAGGAGAACATTATGATATAAGATCTACATAAAAAATGTTTTGTCGATCAACAGTGATCTCTTACTGTATTTATAGATTTAAGAAAAGCCTTTGAGAACTTACCTACACATTTTTTAATTCTTTGGTTAATAAGCCCCGACGCAAAAAGAGGGGTATTATAAGTTTGACCGCTATGCTTGCGTATCTGTCTATGTTACCGTAACTCTTAAACCAGTGAACCGATTTGAATGTAGTTTTTATTTATTTGACAGCAGGTTTTCTACCAATAGTTCTTAGACGTCTGATCTAAATCGATACAGTAATTTAAAAGTCGAACTGAACAACGGAATATTTGAAAATTAAAGTTACAATTCCGAGACGGGCTGCAGACTGCAACCGCAAACAGCGTTGCAGCTAGCGGCTGCGGGTTACCGCATTGCAGCCTGTCACAAATGCCTCAGTCACTCCAGTACCTTCATGCGAGACAGAATATCCAACAAAGCTATGGATCATCATCATCATTATTTCAGCCGGAAGACATCCACTTTTAGACTCTGTTGGACTTTGACCAGGTCATCGGTCCGCTATCGATACTTTACTTTTGTTATAAGAGGAAGATGATGACGACTTGTGTGGATGATCAGCAACAAAGTTGGTTGATTTCCCTTCATCATCTTCCGAAAAAGTCGACATTTTTGTACATGTGAACTCTGCGGTTCGCGACACCACTGGTGCTGCAGTTTGCGGTCGCTTCGTGTCGCGGCTGCATGTTGAGCGCTGCAACTGCATGCTGCGCGCTGCGGCTGCATGCTGCGCGCTGCGGCTGCATGCTGCAGTGTTTCTGCGCTCGGAATTAATTTCAAGGGCTTCAATAGAAACTAGTAGTGTCGCTTGCAGTTAGCGGTCTGCAGGCCATCTCGGAATTGTTCCTTAAGCCAAGTGTGGTATCAAATAAAAAGGTATAAGATGTACATTACAATTGTAGGTCGGGGTTTTTTACATCTTAAATTTAAGTTTTACAATACAACATTAGTTTTAGTATAAATGAAACCTAATACACGTGTCTAGTAATTTTATGTAATGAATATATTTACAAAATTTCATAACTGTATCATGAAAAATCACAAAATTATAAGCTTGTTATGTCAGCAAAAATACAAGGTCACCGGGCCATCCAGGCGACTAAGGGGTTGTTTTGTACTTGCACCCAGTTGTTTGATGGCGCCTAATACCTGCTATGACCTTTTTTTTTTATGGTGGGAAAAAATTATGCATTGATATCCCCCGCTCTTGGGCGGAGCGGAAGATAGTGTCAGACTCTTACTGACTAAAAGACCCACCCCGTTCCTTCTAGCCTTCATACCGGGGCTCGAGCGCCCTTTCGGATAACCCTGGCCCCAGTAGGCTGCGACCCGGCTGGGTCCCTGCTGTTGCTGACAACTCCTTGAGGCGCGCGGGAACAGTGCGCGCCGTCGACGACTTAGGCTTGGTCCGGACAGTTACCGGACGGCCGGACAGCGAGCTACCCATTGCTCACTGTCCGCAAGCCCGCGCCTACGGTGGCCGGAAATCAGGATCAGAATTCCGGCGGCTGCTATGACCTGCCGTGTCCTATTTTGTACTTAGTGTCGGAGATGTCTGACTTGTGACCTTTATAAATATTTTTGGGAAAAATATAACATGGTGTAAAAACTATTGGAATCCATTCAGTTACTGGTTCTGAACAAACTATATTCAGGTTTCGCATATACTAACTTACTTCGCATATACTAACTTACTTCGCATATATTAACTTACTAACTATAAGGACACAATTTTAGGCAATCCTCATATAATTGCCATTACTACAAAAATACCTAGGTGGCGGATGGCTGTGCGCGTTATTACAAACAACGACGCTATTGTCAATACCTAAGGTTAGTTTTCCTTTGCACTTCTTACTACTACGTGAAGTACAGAGCCAGTGATTTGTACCTTTACTGGGGCAAGATTTGAAATGAAAGTACGTGTATTCATCAAACATTATCAACTGATTGCCTGTTCTTGACGAGATATACTTGATATTATCTGAAACAAAATACATTAAATGAATGAAACTGTTCAAAAAAAACTTCAGCTACTGACTTGGCTTTTTTAGGTGGGAAAGTCATTCAATGACATCCCCCGCTCTTGGGCAGAGCGGGAGATAGTGTCAGACTTTTGCTGAATAAAAAACCCACTCCTGTTCCTTCGTTGCCTTTCGTACCGGGACCGAATCTTCCTTTCAGAAACAAGTCCTTGGCTCCAGTAGGCTTCGACCCTGCTGGGCCCCTACGGTTTTCTGACAACTCCTCGAGGCGCGCGTGGACGCTCCGTCGACGTCTTGGGCTCCTGACTTGACTTGCAGAGTTAGCAAGCCCCTACCATGAGCTCTTAACGCGATCCATTTTACAACCTAAACTGAACTGTCAAAGGGTATAGCTCCATCTTTCTTTCTCGCTCGCAGCCTTGACATTTTAATACGTCATGGTAAGGTCCCTGTAATGGCATTGAACTGACCAGGTTTATCGAAGTATAGATGGTATTTTTTATAATTTGAAAAGTGATCAAATAACTAATCCCACTAGGCGTGTGGACACACGGACTTCCTAGTGGGAGAAGTTCTGACAGGGAAGCCTATGGTCCTGGAACGCAAAGAACAAGTGAAGGACACAGGTGTGGTTTAAGTCAGTAAAAGTCTGACATGCCCATGTGGAGGACATTAGAGCAGGCGTGCTATTCTCTGAGAAAACAGCCTTGAGCGCAGCGCTGGCCGCAGCGACGAAATCCAAATAAGTACATTGGATTAACAATCCAATGCACCTGTACATTGGATTGTTAATTCGATGTACTGCGCTCTCGACTCGTCGCTGCGGCCAGCGCTGCGCTCAAGTTGGTTTTCTTAGAGCATAGTACCACAGGAGTCAGCAGTCCTTGTCCGATTTCCAACACAACAAAAAATGTGTGTCAGACTTTCTTTCTTTATGCCCTTTGCGTTTCAGGGTCGCGGTAACTTTTTCTAACAATCCAACAGATCAAGTACAGATGGTTGGTGGAGCGAAGAAGTCCTGGAGTGGAGACCGCGTAGGTATAAACCAGCCTAGCGTTGGATGCTCCCAGGTAGGTAAACTGAAGACCTAGAAAGTGGTTGGAACAAGTTGGATACGAAAAATTGAGTAACAGGTATAGTAGCGCAAAACAGTAAAAGTCAGTATTTTATAACATGTTTTAACAAAAAAAAGCATTTATTAAATTAGCATCTAAAACAGTTATAAAGCAAAAGGCTTCACATCTCTAGTTATTACATTGAAACATATTTATGTGTCTAGGATGATCGCTTAGCGATCAATACAGAAAAAAAATGTGACAGACGTAGGTAGGTAAATATTTCGTCCACTCAGTCACGCAAAATAAAAATAAAGTAAAACATTATTATTCAATTTAAAGCCCTTGAAAATACATACCAATGTACTTCAGTAAGTAGTAATTAACCTTAAAATAAATAAAAGAGAAACTAAAATATTTACATACTACATCCTAACCAATATTATAAATGTGAAAGCGTGGATGTTTGGATGTTTGTTACTTAATCACTTAAAAACGGCTGAACGGATTTGGATGAAATTTGGCATACATATAGCCTTTGACATGGAAAAGAACATAGGCTACCTTTTATCCCGATTCCTTAAGTACCTAATGCCACGCGGGCGAAGCCGCGGGCAAAAGCTAGTTTATAATATCAGTGATTAATTATTAAATAAAACTGTACCCCACATTAGGAATTACTCCAGTATTGTGGGTGCGTTCACAAATATCACAAGACAACCTATCTGTAGTTTGTTTCGTGCGAGAATCGACCCCGCGAAACGCAGCACAGCAGACAATCGCATAACCACTGCGCCAACCGTGCCGACAGCCCATTTTACAGAAAGACGACCTGTGTCCCGCAAAATCACAACCCACTCAGCACAGCAGACAATCGCTTAACCACTGCGCCAACCGTGCCCCAATTTACAGAAAGACGACCTGTGTCCCGCAAAATCACAACCTGTACCATATAAATACCTTAGTTTGCTTCTTCTGTGCTGCCACTTAGTTCCTGTACGCTCCATATAGGTCGGCTACACTTACTAGGGTATGACAGAGATAGATGCCACACTTTTTAAAACCACTTTATCCGTAAAACCGGCAGTTACCTACTATCTTACTACTTACTATCGTACTTCATTTTTTTAATACATTTTTTAGGTAAAAAAAAAACATTATCCTTGATATGTCTTGAGTATTAGCGATATTTACATACGATTACATTTTGGGACATATTATAATAGTAAATAAGTAGTATCCATAATATTCATAGTATTCACTCTCGACTTAAAAACCCTAGGTTGAAACACAGACGCCGTAGAGAATACCACTACTTAGCTGTACGCACTATGAATGTGTTCCCAAAATGGTTTGTGCGTATCAGTGGGATGTCCATCATATACCTGTGCCACAACGCCCTACATCTAGTAGTCTGATGATGGCACTTCATCACGATGTCGAATTCTTTCAAACAAACCCGCGGTCCTACATGTACCTCTGGGGCATTTAACCAGGTTCCCTGTGTGTACATGTTATACTAGCTTTTGCCCGCAGCTTTGCTCAAATACATAAAATATAGCCTATGTCACTCAGGAATACAGCAGCTTTCTATCAGTGAAAAAATTTTCGCAATCGGACCAGTACTTTCAGAGACTACCTCGTACAAAAAAAAAAAAAAACTTTACCTCTCTAGAGTATTAGGTACTCACAGAGACGCTACCCAACCCTCAAATATTGCCCATTGTATACATAATACTTAGGTGGTACATGATTATGATAGCGATTGCCAGACAAAATATTATTAAAGTTATCCAATACTAGTCTTGCCCTACAGTGCTTCCTGCTGCTAGCAGTACATAACCAATGATGAGTTCCTTTTATTTGAAAATGTTTTTGATGCCAGAAAGTGTACTCTTTGTACAATATCAAAGGCCTGCCCGCTCTTGATCTTATGTACTTGTAGTCTGAAAATAAAAAAATATATATATTTATATAATAATCAATGTACACACATACATTATTATACCTATAATAACAAAAAAAATAGGTATAAAGATGACGCTTATTTCCAAAGAAACCTCTTTTAATATACATGCGAAAATAGAGTTAAAAAAAAACAGAGATATTGACATCGTGTGTAACAGTAGGTAGTAAGAAAAAAGTATAGAAAAAAAAGAAATATTTTAAATTCTATCATAATCAGATTATCTATAGTTACTTTATGGCAAAATAAGCATCATAATAATTCGTACAAAATTAATAATATTATAAGATATGTAATAATACATACCAACTTAAATGTACAACTACGACGAAATGGAAAGATAAGTGTGCTTTCACTCTACTTTTAAAACTACTTTATACAGCTTACTATACAGCTTAGAGTGTACACCTGAACCTTTATACAGTTGTTATACAGCTTGTTGTGCTACTTGGGTAGTGTTCTATCACTATACTTTTACAAACTGCATGATTAGGAACTGCCAAGCGAAGTCTCTAATGACGTTGAAATTATGTTTCAAGTCTTGAGACAGATAAAACAAAGGTTAATAATTTTTACACTTTCTTTCTTAGTTGGGTTATTGTGTTAAAATGTAAAGCACCAGTTGACGGTTTTATTTTTTTAATCATAATTGTCTAATAACATAGTTGGTACATGTTTTTTAAATCATTAGTCACATTGTAAAAAGTAACATATCACGTAAAATTTTAGTGAAGATAAAACAATAGAGGATGCCATATGGACCAATATGCCATATCATATGGTGTATTGGTGTGATACCTACTTTATATGCTTCGAACTTATCCTTTAAACGAGGTTATAAACCTTTCAAGACAGACAAAAGACATGTGTGCCGCTATGGTCGCGTTCCCATTTAGTCGTGAGAACATATAACTTAAGTGTACATATAAGACGACACAGCTATCTGCTCCCAAACCACACAAAGTGATATAATTTTCACAAATAGATAAAACGATAAAACAGAAAGGTATTGCATATCATTTGCATACGTGTGAAGTCGGGACGGGTAAGTAGTACAAAAATAAAAATAAATCATTTCAGGACCATCATTAGACTTTGAATTTTTTGTAATATTAATATGCACAATTAATAGAGACACATGCGCAGCACGTCACTGCCTGCGGCTGGCTATCCACCATTCCCGTATAATTAAAATATAACAAAATACCTAACACATTTAACTACCTACTGAAATAAGCACTATTAATAAAAATAAACAAAAAAAATATTTAACGCTGTAAAAATTCATATAATCCTATGTCTAACCATCACTTACTTATCGATATTTTATATATTCTCCATTAACACAAATATACTTTGGTGGAGGATGAGTATGATTCAATAATGCTGACACAATCTTTTGGTCGCTATCCAACACAATCCTTGCTTTGCAGTTACTTTGGAAATGGGAAGTACATTTCCATCGAACTGTGCCTCTCTTTTCAGACCGTGTAGCAAAAGTGTACGTATAATCATTCAGCATTACCAACGGCTTGCCTTTTTGCGATGTTATGAACTTGATACCTAAAAAACAAAACATATGATAATTCTTGCGAAAATCTTGGACAGTGGATAACTGGGCTCATATAGGCAGTGTCATCAATTGATTACCTCCTCCTTTTCTAAGGTAGTTAAATGTAAGAGGGGCAACCAATTAATGTAGCTGTGTGTACCATGTAAAGTTCCTACAGAAATTTGGTACGCGTCAATTTTTCATAGAACTGTTCAATGACATGTATTATAGAAATAAAACAATTTCTATGAAATACTTTAATCGTTTTTGCATTGGCCTGATTATTACCGGAGTCAAGGGTAGATGGGCCATTTTTTGATCGTATTTTTTTTAGGGACGGGGGGGGGGTAGTCATTCCCTGGTGTGTCCCCTAGTCGCCCGGATGGTGCTATTTTACATCCGGACACCATACAATACGAGTGGATGTCCTAGAAATATAAAAGATGAGAGTTGGAAAAAAAGAGATGTAGACTCACATTCATATTTTTATATACTTATTTTCTTAGTTGGGTTATTATGTCGATTTAAATTTAAACCACTAGTTGGCGGTTTTAGTTTTTTACTACTTATTCGTTTTCTAAAAAACACAGTTGGTACACTTGGTTTATAAATCTTAATATACACACTGTAGGAAGTAAAATATTACATTAAATCTTAGTGCAGATAAAACAACGTGGGGCGCATATGGTACTTTGGTATGACGACTACTTTAAATGCTTCATACTTTTAATTATTTAAACGAGTATATAAACCTTTCAAGGCAGACAAAAGACATGTGTGATGCTATAACGCGAAAAGGAACAATAGGGTTTTTATAGAATTTTTTCTATCAATAAAGAAATTTCAGAAAAAAAAAACAAAAAAACTAAGACCTATAACGCAGTCACTCTCAAACTTCTGCAAAAAAAAAGAGATCCGCTTGGCGCATCAAAGCAACAATGCTTGCAAAATTACAAAAAAAAAATAAAAATTTCATTATAAAATTAAAATAGTATAGCGATTAAACGGTTCTTGTAGAATAATCTGACAGACAATCAGAATGATAACATGTACATATATTAGTCCGGTTTTTCATCAATAAAAGTATAGGAATATTCGTAATTTTTTCTATCGTACTAAATTCGCTATATTATATTTTGAACACACTGTCTATCTAGCATCTATCCGGCAGAATAAATGATTACGTTTACTGCAGTGGACCATATAATATTGCGGATCGTAAAAATCGCGATAGCTCTTAGCTTCTTTTAACACATAATTGTATCATTCCAGCATTATCACGTTGCACCTGTCTTTAGGAGCCTTTACCCAGAGGTGAAGGTCAAATGCATATAATCCGATGTCTAATCATTACCTACTTAACTAAATTTTATATATTCTCCTTTAACACAAATGTACTTTGGTGGAGAATGGGTATGATCAAATACTGCTGACACAATCGTTTGCTTGCTATCCAATATGATCCTAGCTTTGCAGCTACTTTGGTAATGAGAAGTGCATATCCATCGGAATGTGCCTTTCCTTTCAGATCGTGAAGCAAAAGTGTACGTATACTCGTTCAGCATAACCAACGGCTTGCCTTTTCGCGATGTTATAAACTTGATGCCTAAAAAAACAAAACATAAGATAATTCCAACGAAAACCTTGGACAGTGTACTACTGGGCTCGTATGGGCGGCATTATTATTTGATTACCTCCCTTTTATAAGGTATTTAAATATAAGAGGGGGCTATCAATTGTCCGGTAACTGTCCGGACCAAGCCTAAGTCGTCAACGGCGCGCACTGTTCCCGCGCGCCTCAAGGAGTTGCCAGCAACAGCAGGGACCCAGCCGGGTCGAAGCCTACTGGGGCCAGGGTTATCCGAAAGGGAGCTCGAGCCCCGATATGAAGGCTAGAAGGAACGGGGTGGGTCTTTTAGTCAGTAAGAGTCTGACACTATCTCCCGCTCCACCCAAGATCGGGGGTTGACATTGGATGATTTTTTCCCAACATAAAAAAAGGGGGGCTATCAATAAATGCAGCTGTCTGGACCATGTAAGGTTCGTACAGAAAGTTACAACGCGTGACCTATTTGATGACAATTTTTCATACAAATTGTTCGTGCTGTATACAAAATTTTGAACATTTTTTATGAAATACTTTTAGTGTTGTCGCATTATCTTGATTGCTCTTGAGTATTGTTTGCTACGGAGTCAAGGGTAAATGGGCGATTTTTTGGTTTTGTTTTTCATAATTAAAAAAGCACATTAATATTTTTCTACGCTTGCTTTCTTGGTTAGGTTATTATGTTGGTTTAAATATAAAATACTAGTTAGCGGTTTTATATTTTTATAAAAACAAAAAACACATTTGGTATGTTTGCTTTTCAAATATTTTTTTTTTACACATTGTAAGAAGTAAGAAGAATCAATCAAACATAACAATTGCTAGTAGAAAATACTGCGGGCAGTGTTTTTCCTTAATAATTGTCACTTATTCATTCATTAATCAATAGCCTGCACAATACTTCCATAAATTGAGTGACATTTTGGGACATAAACCAATATAAAAAAATATTATTTATTGAGATTTTACTTACAAAATAACAAGGGTTTTTCTAATAAGCCCTTTAAGTATTTGTACTAATTAAAAAATAGTGGTGTATATATAAAAATACTTTATCTATCTAGCATTTATCCTGAAAAATAACATACATTTTTTCTGATTTTGTTTACTGCAGTGGGTTTATATACATTTGCGCATTACAAAATTCGCTACTAGCTCCTGTACCTAGTATTTTTAAAACACATAATTGTAACATTCCAGAATTATCGCGTTACACATGCAGGGGCTTTAACCCAGAGTTGAAGGTCACACCACCATCAAACTTTTTCTCTAAATAGTTTAAAATAATGTCATTTTCTGCGTCTGTCTGTATACCCGTTAATCACTATTTACAAAATTGAATCAAAATATGCAATAACAGTGTATCAGTGGTACTGCAGTCAAGTACTAAGGTTGGTGTCAGATAAAGGTCATTGACCCTCCTACTTTTGTTGACATTCTTAATTTCAAAAACGGAAATAAAGTTAAAAAGCTGTCTTGAATCGGCATGTATCGTCATCCTTTACATGATCTAGTAATAAAAAGTAGTTCATTGTTTGTTTTTCGTGTACCTACGCAGAGATATAATGAAAAGGTCAATGTACTTTATTCCACGGTTATCTAACGCCTTCTATAGTCAAATCAATAAAAAAAAGCGTTTCATGGATTTGCTTACGCAAGCATGCAATTACGTATAATCCGATGTCTAACCATCACCTAGGTATTTATCGATATTTTGTATAGGTTTTCTCCATTATGACAATAATACGCAGGAGGAGAATGGGTATGATCAAATATTGCTGACACAATTTTTTGCTTGGTATCGAATATGATATTAGCTTTGCATTTATTTTGTAAATGGGAAGTACAAATCCATCGAAATGTGCCTCTTTTTGCAGATCGTGTGGCGAAAGTATATGTATAATCGTTCAGAATTATCAACGGCTTGCCTTTTTGCGATGTTATGAACTTGATGCCTAAAAAAAAAAGAAAACATAAGTACGATAATTGCCGCGAAAGCCTTTGACAGTGTACTATTAAAGGTTGGCCACGCGGTCGCAAACTAGCGTTCTAACCAAGGTGACCTTGGTTTGTGTTGCGGCTACATGGATGTAATCCACGCGCCAACACGTCCGGTGGTTGGGAAAACGCGCCTCCCAACCAAGGGCGTTGCTGATTAACCCCTTTTATGGTTTAATTTTCTAAAGTATCTTTAATGTAAGGGGGGCACCCAATTGATGCAGCGTCTGTACCATGCAAGGCTCCCACAGAAAGGTGTGACGCGTCTGTTTCATGACAAGTTTTCACAGAAATTGTTCAATGACAGAAATTTAGGACAATTTTTATTAAATACTTTTAGTGTTATTGTATTGTCCAAATTTTCTGAAAAAAAAAAAACAACAAGTTTATTTGCACCAAGACTACGAGTTCCTTTAATTCTACCAGCTTTACAAAAGGTACAAGTAGTATTATTTACATACAACGCCATCTAGACCCAAATTAAACAGAGCTTGTGCTATGAGTACTAGACAACTGATAAACATACTTATATATTTCTAAATACAACATATTATAAATAAATTGCACCTAGACACAGAACAAATGGTCGTCACACAAACATTTGTCTCGGGTGGGATTTAAACCGACGACCTACTGCATAGCAGTCAGGACCGCTAACCACTAGACCAAGAGGCCAGTCACATATCCATGAGGGATAGGTCACAGGGATAGTAAAACACGTAGTAGCTATAACATTAAAAAAAAAACTATTGTTTATTCTGAAACTTATATTCTACATAATACTGCACTTGAATCGATTAACGATTTTCTTCAGAAGTGTATGTAAATATACGTATATACAATATTAATTTTAAGTATTAAGCGAAACCTTACGTGTCTACATAGTATGTATTTTTATGTAAAGAACCTACATATGTACATAACTATCATGAAACATCACAAAGTTATAAGCTTGTTATGTTACTTGATTATCCATACAAATACATGGTCACCGGTCCATCCGGACGACTGAGGGGTTGTTTTGTTTCGCACCCAGCTGTGGGCGACACCTAATGTCCGCTATGACCTGCCGTGACCTGTGTTCTACTTAGTGTCGATGGGGTCCAACTTGTGACCTTTTTTAAATATTTTGGGAAAAAAATATAACGTGGTGTAAAACTTATTGGAATCGATTCAGTTACTGATTCTGAACAAATTATATTCAGGTTTTGCATATACTAAAAATAATATTGCATATAGTTACACACTACACACATACATCCTCCTACCATATACTAATTCTATAAATCGACATCTCCCACGTAGAAGCGTCCCCCCGCACACGGGGCTCAAAAAAACGCCGCCACAAAAAAACGCTGGAAGCGGCTACAAAAAAGCTAGAAGCGGCCGCAAAAAACAGCTGAAGCGCGCGACACTTTATGTCCGGAGAAGCTTAGCGTTTTTTTGTGGCGGTACCGCCGCACACGAGCCACAAAAAAGGCCGCCTCAAAAAGAAGCTGGAAGCGGCGTTTTTTGTGGCTCGTGTGCGGGGGACAGTAAGGTGGTAACGCAAAAAGTTTTTTTTATTGCATTGGAGGTATTGAAACATTAATTTATTTACATTCTCCTAAGTATCCCATTACAAATATAGAACATAGTTGGTGGGTGATTATGGTAGATTCGTTTGGCCACAACTTTTCTATCAGCATCTAGTTGGAGTTCCGCTTTGCAGTTCAGCTTGCTGTAAGAAGTACACACCCATTGATGAGCTCCTTGCTTCCGACATAGCTGGCGACGGAATGAGAACGTGTAGTCTTGACACAGCAGTAATGTCTGACCTCTTTCCGATTCGACGAATCTTATTTGGTAATCTGAAACAAAATATAGAGATCAAGGACTGTGTAGAAAATAGTAATGAGATGAATAACTGAACAAAATCATTTATGTCTAAGTTAATAACTTTTTACAAAAAGAAGTCGCTTTAAAAGAGGTGAAAAATTGTTATCTTTTACAATTTTCAACATACAAACTCCCAGGGTGAAAAGTATTTTATATACTATTGCAGTGTATGGTCACAAAATAGATAGGTACAGAAGACAATCTCATGTATGTACTTCACTTTTTATTCCTACGCTCGGTGGACGCACACTAATGAGCGTTTGAGCCGGAATTGTTCGTCAAGTGATCCGAGACGCGGCCGAGACATCGTGTCTGTGAGCGGTGTTTTTGTGTGCGTTGCTCGAGCGCGCTTTGTATCTAGATTGACTTCTGTACCTATATATTTTGTGGTAGGTATAGTCGTCTACCTGTGAGCCAAATTTCATCCAAATCCAGTCAGCCGGTCAAGCGTAAAGAAGTAACAAAGATACACACTCACTCACAATCTTCGCCTTAATAATATTTGTGTAAATACGCCACTGACATTTTTAAAACACTACTTTTTAAGTAAATGTCAATAATTAACTTATTCAGTAAAAATGAAGATAACTCTAAAAACATTAAAACGAAATAAAAAAGAAATAGGCAACCACCCATCAAGATCAAGCACCAGCTGAAAAATATAATATAAGTCTACGTTCTCTGAAAATAAGACATTGGTACCTACATTAATCTAATAATGGGTATGTTTTTGCAGTCGGTGAAAATAAAAGAAGAATAAAAGAGTAAGATAAAAACAGTAAGGCAGGGCGTAAACTTGTCTTGTGCCAGATACAAGCTACCGATGAATATTTGATTTCTATAGAACCAGTATGAAATCACCCACTCCCTACGCATACGTAAACATTTCTTGTGTCCATTTCTTCTTCCACTTAACACATACTTATGACGATCAAAAAGTGTTCGGTGTCGGTAACTGGAACAAAAAGTGTCTCCGTTTGCGAAGCGCCTAAAGGATATTTCAAATATTAACGACGTTTATAAGGGCGCTCGAGCCCCAGTATGAAGGCTTGAAGGAACGGGATGGGTTTTTTAGTCAGCAAGAGTCTGACACTATCTACCGCTCTGCCCAAGAGCGGGGGTTGTCATTGGATGATTTTTCCAATCGAAAAAAGGGGGGGGGGGATCGGGAGGTCAAACCCTTTAAGACTCGATATAAAATCGCAGTCAAGCACTAGTTTATATCAATTAAAATAAATAAATAAATAAATGCAACATTAAGAAATAAGCTGTAAGGTGGAAAAAATAATTTATTCATAGTATTTTTATTGGAAAAGTATTCTTAGAAGTTACATATATAATAAAATATAATTTACATTATCATCATTATATCTAGTCCATCATATTGTCCCACTGCCCACCAATAAACAATATCAATTAAAAAAAGAAAGATGTAGTGTGAAGAAACCAATAAAAGTATAACAATTAATATTCTGCCAATAGCACAAAATGCACTAGATACCCATTTTACCGCAAACTTTATTTATCTCACCATCCTAATTGAGAAAAAGAGCCTTTTTGTATATTATCAATTTTTGTTATCATTTTATCTTAAATGTGTTTGAATAAAACATCATTTGATCCTGGCGATGTCCTTTTCGCCTCGAGTCTTACTTCTCGCCCTCATTTTTTGCGTTAGAAATCAAATGACTCTTCCTGCTTTGAGAGTGAGAGGGAGTAACCTCCCGAAATAACTGTCCGGTGAGGACCTGCGTCAGGCTGAAAGTGTAGATGCCGTGGCATCTTTTTAGCCACTCCTTAAAAAGAGGTGACTTATCTTGGAGCAGTGGTATGGATGCAGTATCCATACCGCCATGAGAAGATCTCTCGAGAGTTGTGAAGTAGTGACATGTTTTCCGCACTTGCATCAAAATGTACCTAATATTGTCATTCAATTTGCTTTACTGCTAACAAAAAAAAAATCACGCATTTTCATCTAGTTGTGTTATGACCCGTCCACTCCCTAGACTTTCTACATTTACCTACGTGTTTGCCGAATATATTTGTCTTCACATAAAACGAATTTGCTTGGAGGATGATTGTGTTCATAGTTAGCAAAAATAATTTTGTTCTCATCACTCGTGATCAGTTTAGCCTTGCACTGTTTATTTTTGTGAGTAGAACAGGACCAACGGGTGGTATTGAAATTTTTTCCTTGGCAGCCGTAGGTGTAGTCGTCAATAAGTATTAGAGGTGCCCCTTTTCGGGACTCTACATAATTGAAGACCACTGCAAAGAAAACAATGATAAACTTGCATTAAAATAAAATACCGTTTTATATCAAGTTGGCAACCAAATAAAGAAAAAAAAAATATTTTTTTTTAAATCTAGCCATTATAAGCAGTTATATGCGAAGTAATTTCTTTTGACTTATAACGAACGTCATAATCATTAATATGAACTACCGGTAATTGTGATTTTTTCCGGGATTCCGTAATAATTAACCTTTTGAATGTCTTAAGTTACACAGTTCGACATAAGCAATTGTCTTTCTATTGTGTCTCTAATTACGGCATTCGATGAGTTAAAGCGTACAGCAAAATAAATCATTGATAGTATAACAATAATTCGTTCACAAAGACCCAAGATATCTGACCCACGTGACAGCAGAAGGTAATATAAGACATCCTAAAAGTTAGACGAATTTAAACCTTCTGCAATTAGCAGAAGATACATGATAATCAATTCGGAGCATAATAATTTAAACGAATATAACGAGAGGTAGGTAGTCAAATATTATAGAATACTGTCACGTCAATTTGATCTTTAAGAGGTAACGTTAAGGTTGGTAAACTTTGAATACGGTTTTGTCTCATAATCCACTTGTTAATTTCAACAAAATATCATAACTCAAATTAGTCTAATGGTCATAACAGTAGACTTATATTGACATGGTCGTAAGTTCAAATCCGTCGTGCTTCTTTTAGTTGTTTTGTGTTTACAATATTGGATTATGATTTTTGAAATCAAATTGTAATTTATATTAAGTTAAATAAATAAATTTAAATTAACTTTTCAAACATAAAAGCAACATGAATAAAAAACAAAAATGGTTAGGATAGGTAACGATTTATTCAAGTAATATTTACAATTTACATAAAAAAATATTTACTCGTCTAATAGACATAATTTAAATTTACAATATTAAACTGCTTTTGATATGGTAGAATTATTTGTAATATCAGTTTTGAGCAGGAGAAAAAACTATTTATTTATTTTAATACATAGTGCTAATGAAATACTAATTTTATTTTAAAAGAAGTTTTTAATGCTGTGAATCAACATGTTACATGATTAGAAATATATAATATTTCTATTTTATAACAATAGCATCACTGCATTAACTGTCCTATCTGCTCAAAAAATCAAAGTGAAAATACCACTAAATATTTTGACATTTTAACTACTTGACAGGTTTTATGTAGCATTTTAAGTTTGATTATGAAAGAAATAAAGATCAGTTAATTTATTTTAAAAACACTTCCTAACAAATTAAGATTACTATGATTTATTTAACCAATACACTACACATAAGCACTGACAAGAAGGTATTGTGGCAGCTTACAAGAAGTAAATAATTATCCATTGTTGCTTACACGCACTGATGGCATTACGTCACGTAATATTTATTACTGAATGGACCAATTTCTACAAGATAACCAGGTTCCACAGAAGACATTCAACACAAGTAACCCAGAGTTATACCCGCCACTTCCATACGGCAGTATAATAACATGTTTTTTTCACAGATAGAAATCCAGATATTCTTGGGGAAAATGGACTTGACGGATGACCAGCAGTTATTTCAATTTTACGTCCTGACTTGTATTGTTTGTTATAGTTTTAAACCACAATCTGACTGTATTTCTCTGAAACAAAGAAACGTAGTATAATTAAAAAGATGTTTGATTACGTCACAGCATAAAAATGTGTAAGTTTAAAAAAGAAGTATAAATTAAATGGAAAAAAAGACACTTACCTACTGCTATATTAAGATGTCTCCTATCAATCTCTCCGAAAACCAACATTCTCCTCATGTAAATAGATTATTTTGTATTTTAGAACTAGGTATATACAAATATTCTAAATAAAGATATTGTTTTACGCAATTTAGTAAGGCAACGTAAAAATTGTTTGCACGACGTCACTGCTATTGAGCGTCGACTGGTTTTTGCTTTACTAAAACGGTTCATTTTTATTCCTCTACCCTTCATCTAAGTAACATTTGAATAACAGTTTTATAATGAATACGCATATTTATCTTGACTACCCGCTTATTACAAGTCAGGCCAAATTATTCCAAATATGTTCGAAGAATATTTAGTTCGTTGATTGTTACTTAAAATAATAAAAAAGTTCTGAATGGAAAGCAAAACAATATACAGGGTATGAGAATTGAACTCGTGCCTTACTGCGTCAAAGTCTTTACACAGATCAATAAGCCATACTATCTTGTTTAAGACTACCAAAATAAGCTATCATTAGTCACTACATTTTAAAATACCAATAATAAACTTTAAGTCTAAGGACATAAGAATCAAAATTGCTTAATAAGTAGTTATTTATACCATTATTATATCCCTTTGTAAATGTTTATACATGTGTTTGTTTGATTATAATATTAAAAAACTGTTTTTTTTTTTTAATTTTTGACGTTGACCATTTACTTACTTTATTTATATATATTTTAAATATAGTGAAATAATAAACATTTTATTTACTTGCAATATTTGGTTTCATTTCTATACAAACTCCATTTCTCGACTTTTGTCGTTAAAGAAAAGTAAAAAAAATATAACTGAAACACAAAAGATGGAAAACAAAAAGTTAGGTTAGGTTAGAGATTTGAACCAGCTACACCTGCGTGCCAAGTCGCTGATATTGCCACTGGACTAGATGTATTCTTATAGACAGTATCGAAATTCAACGTTACTTGTAATGCTGGACGCAATATTATGGCCGATTTACAAGCAGTTGATAAGACTCATGGAATTAGCTAAGTTAACTTTTGTCACTGACGTGCCATTTTATTTTATCAATCTACCCTCACACTAGGATAGCAAGATTTATCGAAATGCTGGCACAAAGGATTTTCATCTTTAAAAACAGCTAAATAATGATTAAAATAGCTTATCAAAATAGTGGGTCAGCCGTCTTAGGGCACCTATAGTACCATCGATGATGCATTGCTATCCGACGAGGCATTACTGCCAGCGCTCTGGGCAAATCTTATCGATGTGCAGGAATTTTTCGATCCCCAATAAGTTCTATATCTACTTAAACCGGTAGAAAAAGAACATTATTATTTATAAAAAAATATTATAATTTTTAGTTTGTTTATGTACAACGGCAACAGGAATATATTAGCAGCACAGACGTCACCAGTAAGGTTTTCTGGTAGAGGGTTCTTGGCGTAGAATTAAAATAACAATTCACTTCACAATCACTTTTATTAATTTCACATTATTAGGCCATTACGGACTTAGGTAATAATATAATAATAGAATCAATTGAGTGTCTTATTATTGCTAAATTGCCATAATCCCCGACATACATATACCTATTTAGTCATAATATTTATTAGCAAAGACATTTATAAATAGTTAAATAATTATGATTTCAAAAAGAAAATGTAGCTTGAACAAAGGAAAAAAAAAACAAAGATAAGAAAAAAACTATCCAGTTAAAGTAATTATACCCGAATATATTTCCCTTGACAAAAAACATATTTAATTTTAGGATGAATGTGTTCATAACTTCCTGAAATTATTTTCGTTTTGCCCAAAGTGACCACTTTAGCCTTGCACTTCTTACTGCAGTGAGTAGAACATTTCCAATAAATTTTATCGTTACACCTACGAGCGACACAATAGGTGTAGTCGTTAATGAGAAGTAATTGTGACCCTGTCTGTGACTCTACGAAGTTGAAGTTTACTGAAAATGAAAAAGTAATACATTAATATCAGAACGAAAAACCTTCCTATTGCTTGCAGTAAAAAACTGAGCAAAAAATAAACAAAGAAAAAAAAAGCCCACTAACGAAAATAATAATAAATTTAGAACTAGCGTATAGCAGATATAACTGTAACCCAACAATGTACGTACCTAAGATTCTTGGGTTATATGGCCACATATATACTTAGACTAGTTAGTGAGTGTAGTACTGTTCTTCTAGATAGGTTACGACCTCGTAAACCTTTCGACCTTTTAAACACAGGTTACCTAACCTGTGTTTAAAAGAGACAGTTGCGATTCCCTGTTATAGATTGTTGGTTGACTTATACCTAGCACGTGTATGTATTCACGGGTATATAAATATTATATTAATAAATAAAAAAAATACTAAATCAGAAGAAAAACATTTATTTGTGACTGGCACAGGACAAAAAACAACCAGATAAACAAAAAAAAAACTAATTTACTTCGATCACGAATAAATAACTCGTAACGTTCTTAATTCATAATCGATGCTAATCTACAAAAATTGGGCAAGTGCGAGTCGGACTCGCGCACTAAGGGTTCCGTGCAAATTACAATTCCTGAATGGAGTCTCGAAGATTTTTCTGAATTGTTTTTTTTTTTGTGACGTAGGTTACAACAAATTTACTGTTTTCAGACTTTTTCGTATACCTGTGTTATAAGACCTTGCTTCGTGCCAAGTTTCAGGACTCAACGGGAAGTACCCTATGAATTTCAATCTTTGAGAGTATCAAAATATGCATTTTTTGCGACATGAACGGCTGTATCTTTTTATCCGTTAACTTAGAAGTTTTATTTTTTCACAGCTTGAAGGGACCGCAGACCTGAGTATATGGTTTTAATTTCAAGTCGATACCTGCACGCGTTCTCGAGATAAAGGGTCTTGACAGACAGACAGACGGACGGACGACAAAGTGATCCTATAGGGTTCCGTTTTTTCCTTTTGAGGTACGGAACCCTCAAAAATAAAAATAGCAAAACTAAGGTGGTTGAATCCGAATATATTACCCATCGCATAAAAAGAATTTGTTTTTAGTATGATTGTGTTCATAATTTGCTGAAATTATTTCTGTTTTGCCATAAGTGACAATTTTAGCTTTGCACTGCTTATTACTGTGAGTGGAACAGGCCCAACGAATGTTATTCTTAGTCCGACGTTTAACACTATAGGTATAGTAGTCAATGAGAATCAATTCTGCCCCTGTTCGAGATTCTATGAACTTGAAGTTTACTGTAAAATAAAACATGAACAGATTTTCGTCGACGGTGTTTCTTTTCAGGGTAAGCAGTTAGAAAACACCGGCTTCATCTATACCACAAAATAGATAGGTACAGAAGACAATCTCATGTATGTACTTCACATTTATACTCGTACCTACGCTCGGTAGACGCACACTAATGAGCGTTTGAGCCGGAATTGTTCGACGAGCGAGCCGAGGCGCTCCGAGATATCGTGTCCGTGAGCGGTGTCTATGTGTGCGTTGCTCGAGTGCGCTTTGTATGTAGATTGACTTCTGTACCTATCTATTTTGTTTGTGTCTATACTCCATTTGTTTAGGTAGTTAACTAAACATAAACAATCTTGATATAGCTCTTTATTTAAAATAAATCGTATATAAGATATACAAAGATTATTTAAATTTGGTTAAATACCTCACATCGGTTTAGGTAAATACCTAATTGTGAACAATTTTAGATAAAATTTATGGACAATTTTTTAAATAAAAGACATGTTAAGGTTGTTTATATTTACCTAGTTAACTACCTAAACAGATGAAGTATAGTTTAAATTGATGACAAAATTGACGTGTGAAAGTGTTTTTAAAAATCTCTTTGCAAAATAAATATCATTTATAATTTATTTATCATGAGTTACTTGACGGCACGGTTGTGACTGGCTGCTGCGCTGCGTGTCATGGGTTTGATTCCCGTTCGAAAAAAAAAATTGTACAACCTACAGATACGTACTTGTTCCGGAATTGTGAATTTACATGTTTGTGAACGCACCTATGATATAAGTGGGTTGACTTCCGAAAACGAAACCCGGGGTCTTGGAACACAAGGCAAAGAAGGAACATAGGCGTCATTTTAGTTAGTAAAAGTCTGACACCCCCGCTCCGCCCTAGAGCGAGAGAAGTCATTCAGAGCTTTCCAACCTTAATACAAGTGTACCTAGGAGAGAGATTCCTAGTGTAGGGCAAAGTTTTTAAAGAAATAAAACAGATAATAATTTATTATATTATTCATTCATCAACAAAACATTTGTGTTGAACAGTTTAAAATGGAACAAAATGTAACACAACATTTAAAACCACGACACTAAAAATAAAAATCAAATTAACTAGACATGGTAGTCAAACGCGAACCTACCAAGAAAAAACAAAAGGAATTAATAACTTTATTTTTCTTAAAGGAAAAAAAATCCAGTTAAAGTAGTTATACCCGAATATATTTTCCTTGACACAAAACGAATTTGCTTGGAGGATGATTATGCTCATAGTTACCGGAAATAATCTTATTATCATTGTTCGTGAAGAGTTTGGCCTTGCACTTTTTATTACCGTGAGTAGAACAGGTCCAGCGACTTGTGAGTTTATTCTTATCCTGGCAGCGATAGGTGTAGTCGTTAATAAGAATTAGTTGTGAACCTTTCCGAGATACCACGTAGTTAAAGTCCACTGCAAATAAAATATTTATAGCACAATAAAAAAAAATCTTATTACTTCTTGTAAAACTTAAAATAAGACATTTGCCTGACCCGATCTTCCCGTCCGATTATAATTTAGGTGTTACTCCCTTCGCATACGTAAACATTTTTCTGTGTTCAGGTACTTCAACTTAACACATACTGATGACGATCGAAAAGTGTTCGGTGTCGGTAACTGGAACAAAAAGTGTCTCCGTTTGCGCAGCACCTTATACATCGTCCATAAAGGACTGGAACAATTTGCCTGCAGTGGTCGTCCCGTCCGATTATAATTTCGGTGTCTTCAGGCTCTTAATAAACTAGTGCGAATCACCATCAACCATTGCATCACTGTTTACCATCTGGTGGGATCGCAGTCAAGAACTAGTTTATATCATTAAAAAAAAAAAGACGTGTGGCACTCGGGGACTGCCGCGGTAAAGCTATTGCATAGCATTTTTATCAACTTATGCAATTATAATTATTTATTTATTTTATTTATGCAGTATTTTTTTCCTTTGTTTTTTTTTTCTTTGATATTAATTGAAGTTACACTTTCACACATTGAATTGAATTTTGATTGATTGTTCACTCATTTGTTTTCTTATCGATCACCACGCTCAAAAAACAAATGAGTGGGGGGTGTTAAGTTATTTTCGTTACGGAATTTCTGGATTCAGTCTCCACGCTCAAGGCCCACGATAGAAGCTATGCAATAGCTTAAAAAGTCAATCGAAATCATTGGACTGGTAGACGTAAGACGTTCTACTACCGATATTTACATGATAGATATCCCAACCATGCGCAAACCACGTGTACAAAATATTTTGAAAACAAAGTAGTGCCAGAGCCTATGTTTCCTAGGGGCCTTTGAATAGGTTACTTCTAGATTAGCGTGCATCATCGTCCATATCGTTGCTCACCATCAGGTGAGATAGTCGTCAAATGCGAGCCTATCAATTATGAAATAAAAAAATCAAATAAAAGAAATACAAAGACAGTTTTAAATTAGTTATATTTGAATATATTTCCCTTGAGATAAAAAGAATTTTCGTGCAGGATGGTTGTGTTCATAATTAGCGAAAACTATTCTATTATCCTCATAAAGTAGGAGCTCTGCTTTGCATTTCTTATTGATGTGTGTAGAACAGTTCCACCGTGTCATGTTTTTGCTCTTCGATGGACGGTAGCGCCCATATGTGTACCCGTTTATAAGAATCAGTGGTGACCCTTTCTTGGACTCGATGAATTGAAAATCCACTGAAAAATAAGACAATGACAGATTAATAGTCAAATTGAGAAGTTCGCTTTTTTAAGGTCGTTGGACGATGAGCTACTAATTGATCAACGTCCGCAAGCCCTGAAGGCCTAGCCAAGTTACGACCGTTTCGTTTCGATTCTCTTTCGTTAGCAACGCCTCCGATTCTTTTGTTCGGACCACGTGCTGAGCGTTGAGATGATGTTATTCCCATACATTTGAAGTTTTCTTGCGTTAACGATTGTAGATTATCAACTTGGCTAGGCCCTCAGGCCTACAGTGAGCGGTTACAGTACGATTAAAATTTACAGTATCACCTCTTGATTGTGGTACTCAAAGAATACGAAAACGGTGAAGGAAAACATTGTGTGGAAACCAGTATGTCCTAGAACCAAAACTTCGAAGATTTATAACATCCACCAACCCGCACTGGACCTGTGTGGTAGATTACAGCCCATTTCCTGTCCTACAGAGAAGCAGTCCCAGCAGTGGGAAGATTACAAGGGCGATTATGCAAAGAATATGTTAGATACATCAATTTAGTCAGGGACAAAAAAAAAACAAAGAAATAAGTTAATTATACCCGAACATAAATCCCTTTATTTAAAACAAATTTGCGTGGAGGATGATTGTGTTCATAATTAGCGTTAACTATTTTATTTTCTTCATTAATGGTAAGCTTAGCCAAGCACCTCTTATTGTTGTGGGTGGAACATACCCATTGCGAGTTATCCTGTGTCTGACGTTTGAGATAATAGGTATACCCGTTTACAAGAACCAGTCTTTTTCCCAACTGGGACTTGGCAAATTGGATATCCACTGAAAAATAATACAATGGTAAGTTAGTTAAATTGAAATACACCTCCTTTTTAAATCAATAAAAATTTTAATTATGATTTTTCTCTTGGGTTATAAAAGCATATACCATATTTATATTGCATTAATAATAAACTTATTAATTTATTTTCAAAACAAAATTTTTCAAACTTTCGCCAGCAAATCTGTAGAAGAAAAATTGTATCAAATAAAATTACTGTCTAGTACCACAAAATAGATAGGTACAGAAGACAATCTCATGTATGTACTCCACTTTTTATACCTACGCTCGGTGGATGCACACTAATGAGCGTTTGAGCCGGAACTGTTCGACGAGTGAGCCGAGACGCGACCGAGACATCGTGCCTGTGAGCGGTATCTATATGTGCGTTGCTCGAGCGCGCTTTGTATGTAGATTGACTTCTGTACCTATCTATTTTGTGTTAGTACTCTCTTCCGTAGTATTTTTTATCAGTAACTTTTAAAAGACTAGATTTAATGAGATACATTTTTCGATCTAACATCGATAGTTTCTACCTTAACAGACAAAAATCAAACATCAACTATAGAGTAGCACATATCTAATTAATTTTCGTTTAATCTACTATACTTAATGAAATGAATACAAGAGTCAGTTTAAAGCCTTAACAAAAATATTCACGATTCAACACAATTCCTTCCCTTTGATCGAAATGCATAAAATCACACGGTTATAAGCTGAAGGTAAACTATGCCCTGTACTTTATAGCTAACATTGAAGAATAGAAGGATATTTACACGATTCAATTAGGTTGATACATACCTTGTAAAAGGGAGTTTATCACCCTAAAATATCTATTGGTTTAGCATTAAGTCACGCTTATTTTTAGTAAACACGTAACAGGCCAAACAATTTGTTAAACCTAGTAAAACAGAGCCTGTATAAGCGTAAGAAGCCAATATTGTATTATATACAAGAGTTTTTGAAATCTACAAAAGCTATGAAAACGTATGTTGGTTTACATGTTGTTTATTTATAAAAATGCCAACTGAGACAATTAAAAAAATTCCGAACATATTCTCACCTTCAATATGCCGACGATCTCAGACCTCAATACAATGCTCGATGACCTCAGTAAAGCTTCCGAAAGAGTGAGTCTTATAAAGGAACATGGATAATCAAGGTCATGGTATACATCCACTCCAATCAATATCGCAGACTACTCAAAGTTGTAGACGACAAGGTTTACACAGAACAGACCGTCTAGCTGGGTATTTCTAACTTCGAAGTAATTGAATAACTTCAACTGTTTATACATACTATTACAGTTCATGAGTTAGACGTTAGACGCCCATTGATGGATAGACACACGGATAGCGGAGGTAAAGTAATAGGATACCGCTGGTTACCCATGGGTACAGGACCCTAAAAACCGGCCAATGGCCTAATTGGCCTAGTCAGCTGAACAAGTAACTAAACACCTATCATAGTCAGTACTAGACCGTATTTTAGTTAGTTATTAGAGTTTATATTAGGATTGGGTAACGATCCAATCCTAAAATAAACTCCTTCAACCACAGCATACTTGTAAGGAGCATGCGTATGCGTAAGCACCGAGTTCCCGCTTATGTTCCCTGTGGTATCAGTAATAAGTTTCGCTTTGCATTTCTTGCCGTTGTGAGAAGAACATCGCCAATGAGTGGTGCCTTTAATAGGAGACCTCCAGACTAGGCAGTATGTGTAATCGTTCAGAAGAATCATACTTGTGCCTGTACTGGATTTAACGTACTGGATCCCTGTAACAAAATATGTAGTTAGTAGCGATACTGACGAAGGAAGCCGTCACTTAGATGTACCAATTTCTACATACATACTACAGGTGTGAATTTTAGGAGATAACTTCAGTCATTCATAATGTTATTATTAACCATGTCTTTTTATTATTGAATGGCTCGCCTTTGCCCACTACCTCACCAGATGGTAAGCGATGATGCGGCCGACGATGGAGTATACTTGCCTAGAAGTAACCTATTCACCCTTGACTTGTCTATTAAAAAGGCTTGAAGAACGGAAAAAATAGTTGAGGTTTCATAAAGTTGTTTTGATAAAAGATTTTTTACAACTTCTTGAAAGCTTGTTAATATGTCCTTAAAGTTTTTGGGTTAGATTCATGAAAGTCTAGGAGATAACCATACTGCTAGTTCTACTGTTTACCGAGAAGTGAAAACACTGATAGTTCCTGACTTTGTCAGAGGTGTCCTTCTAAACTATTCTGTAGGTGTGCGTAATTTGATGTTACTGATCCTGTAAAAATCTCAGTAAAACCAATATTATATTACTAACTTCCCCTTTGCTACGTAATTCCACGTTTATTTCAAGTCAAAAGTATATTATGAATTTGATGATTTTTATCATAATTATATAACAGATGCTACTATAATCAGCCTTATAATGTACCCATCGCTAGAACTCAATCCTTCTCTCTATGAGAGGGAGTGAACATAAACTACCGCGCGAGCCCAGGAAGTATATAATAGATGACTTATATCTTTGAGTTGATACTTGTTATCATAACCACGTTACATTACCAATACATAGATACCTTATCTATTTATAGAAGTAAGAACATGACATAAAATGCAACTGAACCTTTGAGTTTTAACTTTCCATAAAACAACACTACAACATTACGAGTCTCTTTATTCTAAAAAAAAATTACATAATCTAAGTCAACAATGTCCTATGTGATCGTCTTAGGCTGAAAGCATACTTAATCTTACTTAAACACTAATACTATCTACAGCATTTTTATTTAAAAAAAAAGATTAAAACAAAGTAATTATATCCGGAGACGAAAATTCCATAATGAAGGAAGTACAGTACAGATATCAGGGTGACAAAAAAGGGATATCTACATTATATGTAGATAGAATATACCTAGTACTAGATGTTATTCTTCCATTCCAATAATATATTTCTTGATCGCTATTCGATTTACAATCACATATATGTAATTAATTCATTTAGTTACTCTAACTTCATTTCTTAAAATAAGGACAAAAATCATTTGCGTTTATTGCAAGAAATTATCTACAGCTAAAAAAAATATGAATAAAGTTTTATTTTATCCATGGAATATGCATAAAAAAATAAATGATTTGGGTGATTTTGTGACAACAGAGGCCAAACACAACCTACTTGAAAAAAAAATGATAAAGACTGTGTCAGTAATTCTGAAAAAAACAAAGTTTTTAAAAGACTTAAGGAAGCAGCAGTCCAATATGAAAGCAGTGAAGAAAAGAAAAACCAGAAATAGGAAAGGGAAGACAAATTAAGACGAACTATACTCGTTTGAAAGAACTAACATATTGTAAAAATAGGTATTGTCGTGGCGAAATATAAGCTATTCAGAAAAGCAACAGTAGAAATAATAGGCCAGAGAGCCTTAGATGATCATTGTAGAGAGTATGATAATAAACATCATAATACAGAGTCAAGGAACGAAGTTTTTAACAGTGATGACTCAAAACTTAGAGTTGAGTTTGCGCAAAACAATGGTAAATGCTGGTTTGACAAACGAGTAACATATATAGTCGCCTGTACAGAAATATGCAACGTCGAAAGACGTTGTCTGTATTGTAAATGTTAAATCTTTATATATTGCCCACCATGAATACAATATTTGGCTGGAGGATGAGTGTGTTCATTCTCCAGGCCTACAATGGCGAATTTCTCATCTAACTTTAGTTTAGCATTGCATCCTCTACAGTTATGTGTGGAACAGTACCAGTGAAAGTATTTGGTCTTCTTGCATTGTTTCTTGCAGTAGTAAGTGTAGTCGTTGAACATAACCAGGTGTTTTCCTGAGTACCGCGATTTTGCCAGGAGAATCACTGAAAAGAGAAACTGGTGAGTAACTGGTCCAGGAGCATTTTATTTTTATAGCAATTTCCCTAAGAAGTGTATTGAAGTCTGCCCAAATGTGATAAATTTTTTGGATGAAGCAAAAAACTGAAATGCGCGATAAAAATAAGGGGTGTTTGGAAGTATCTATGCTGAACAGAGAGTAAGTAAAGTCCCGCAAACTACCGTTGAAAAGGGGGATCTTCCGACCGGACGGGTGTTATGTCTGGTGGGCAACTGCCCGATAGATGATTTCGGGCTGTTCTATATGTTCAAATCGCGCACAGAACTTTAATTTCTTGATGCAGGATTAATTCTTATGTGACGCGATGGTTGACCGATTAATGAAAAGGGGATCTATTACCAAGAAGACGGTAGGTAATGGATTTCAATTCATCATATCATTAATCTATACATATCAACAGTATCATTCACTTGCACAGTTCAGTCCAAAAGTCGGGAATACAAGTAGAATCAAACTATTAACCATCTTTGTATTTAGGCTACGATGGGCGATAGAACCAGAAAGTACCCTAAATAAAAACAAAAGAATGCTAACCACAAGTTTATTTATTTATGTGTACTTTTAACTTCCTACATACCTGTATGTTTGCCGTTAAGTAAAGTTATTTTAAATAGCTAAATGTACAATAAAAGAGAGCACATTTTAAGCTTTCACACGAAACTACTTTAAGATTTTAATATATTTTATCTTTATTACTAAATTCTACTTACTACGTAATTTTGATTGAAAAGAGATTATTCACTACTCATAAAGTTTTTGGCCTCGTTTAACTTATATGAATAAAGCTGGAACTACACTGCGCATACGTGTGACACACACGCCGACCTGGGCGCGTCGGTCTCCATACATTTTATATGGTAACTAGACTTGTAGACCTACATTGATACACGCCACGAGATGTCATTTTAATGTAGTATGTCCGTCGGTTTAATGTAGTTCTAGCTTTACAATTATCTACGGATATTAATACATACATATAAAAAAAAACAAAGTTTGTCTTAGATATTCGCTAATGGGTCTACCACACGCTCAAGTTTTGCCACAGATTTTGTCTGCGTAGGCTTGTTTATACACGGAACACGGTTTATAAACGGTGTTTAAGGGGATGCATCTCGACATACATTTTCACTGTTTTTCATACAACCGCTGTTACGCGATTATGACGTCATTACACCTTTTGCATTAGATATTTTGGAAACACAGTATCTTGTGGATATTATCTAGGCTTCTATGGAAATCAATTTATAAATTACAGTTTGCCTGCTGCGGTCTTCCCGTCCGATTATAACTTGGGTGTCTTCAAGGCTAGAGTGAATAGGCTCTTAATAAACTAGTGCGCCTCACCATCAGAGATTGCATCGCTACTTACCATCAGGTGGGATCGCAGTCAAGCACTAGTTTATATCAAATAAAAAAATAAAAAAAAATTGTAAAACTAGTCCAGTTAAGACCTCTGAAAATCTGCTATTTTGCATGAACTTTGACACCTCATAATTTACTCAAAAAAGTCAAAAAAGTACAACATACAAGCTTAGCAAATTTTGTCAAGATTCTAAATAATGACAATGTTTTTCAAAAACTTTTAAGGGTTTAATAAAAACACGCATTTCCTGGAACAAGTTTTGTAAAATTTTCGAGTAAATCACGGAATTACTGAATGCCAACAGAGTATTCAGGTATTATCACTCTTTTTTCACGTTGCCTTTTCGTCAAACATCACGTTGGATTGCGTTAGATGAAGCAACAAGCTTTTAAACCATGCTCGATATTTACGATAGGCGAGTGGAAAAGCAGCCTCTTAAATCGGCCTGCGCAGGTAAAACTGTGGTGAAGCTTGTGCGTGTGGAAGCCTAGATGTCAGCAAAACCGTAGGGGCCCAACAGGGTCGAAGCTTTCTGGGGTCACAACGGAACAGGAGTGGGTTTTAATCAGAAAAAGTCTGGTACGCCCTCGCACTCCGCCCAAGGGTGGGAGATGTCATTGGACGATTTCCCACCTAACTATAAGGCTAATCTAATCTTTAATAACTTTTATGGGAAGCCACAAAATTATATCTATCATTATTTTGTGCCTTCTGATAGCTCAATTTTGTTGAAGTATAATTATATCAAAATTAAAATTCTAAAAATAATGATGCTACTATCACCGCACCAGTTAAGTGTGTTTGAGATCTCAGTGTTTACAATAATAATGATTAATATTATGTAGTATTTCTTATACACTTTTTACAACATCCATGTAAGAATTTAGTTTTATAAGTAATATCTTTGGCAAGTTTTCTAAGGTAAGTGCCAGATAACTGTGGAATGACGGTCATTAACCCTCCAACATTTGTTTACATTCTTAGGGTGAGTTGCACCATTTAACTATAACGATAACAAAGCCGTTAACAGTAGTCAAATCGTCGAATTGACCAATAGGCGGCCGTTTCATGGCTGGTTATGGTTTGGTTATCGTTGTATTTAAATGGTGCAACTCACCCTTAATTTAAAAAACGGAAATAAAGACAAAGTTGTATTACTTGTCTTCAATCGACATGTATCGTGACCCTTTACATGATCTAGTAATGAAAAGCAATTCATTGTTTGTTTTTCGGATCCCTACGCAGAGATATTAGGAAAAAGTCAATGTACTTTATTCCACGGTTATCTGGCCCCTTCTATAGTTACGCAACTTCATACGATAGTTGTTGAAAAAAATATCAGTTGTAAAAGTTTTTCTACCATTAATTCAAATTTATTAAAGTATTCGCTGTCTTTCATTTTTTAGTTTAATTAATTCTACAATAAATTACACACGCTTTACACAATACAACAAATAAATATACAAAATTTTACCTTTACTAAAACACATCAAAAGCTAAAATTTTACCTTTAATCAAGCACATCATAAGATTAAGACCTGATGAAGAAATATCTTAAACAGGTTTTTTTAGTAATATTAGATTACAAGAATATATTAGACACACACGTGATTAAACCGCAAAAATAATAAGTTATTAATATCAATAAAACACTACAGTGAAATGTTTTGACATTTGTTAAATATCTGATAGAAGGTAGTCACTTTAAGTTTGACATAATGATATATTGAGTCCGATAATTACTACGTTCTGTATGTGGGTGTAATTTATCTAAAATATGTATGTATTTAGAAATATATAAGTTTGTTTATCAGTTGTCTGTACTCATACTACAAGCTCTGTTAAGTTTGGGACTAGATGGATAGTGTGAGAGTTGTAGCATACTATTATATTGATTTATTCAGTCAATTTGGTTGTACCGCATATTAGTTGTATTATTAAAGGAAACAGGTTTCGTCACTACTTAGATCGAAGACTGCTATCCTAAAGTACCTACTTATTTGATCTTGGTAATTTTCAGATAGTTGATGAATTTAAGGCTCCGCGCTCACGGTGACTTTTTATAGCGATGCTGTAGCGCGTTCGCATCGATACAGTCGCGATGTTGTAGCGCGTATTCTATAGCGCTTGCAAATGCGTCTAACGCGCGTTAGTAGTGATGCTGTTATCGTTCATCGTATACATCGCTACAAAAAGTCGTCGTGAGTGAGGCCTTAAAAGTGTTTCCCTTCATTTACATGGTGTTTATATCTTTTTTACAATTGCTTGCTATACTATCAAAGAATTAAACTTCATGGAATATTTGACATCTCTAAGATTAAAATACAATAAATACACCGTATCACTACTATACAGACAATAAAATTAGTTGGCAAGAGTCACAAAAATGGCTTTCTATCATCAGTATTATTCAGCTGAAAGGTTCCACTTCTGGATAAAGACCTTCCTCCACCGCTGCCATCCTTGGTCAGATATACGTGGAATAACGGGCATTGACTCTCCTACATTCTTTGACATTCTTAATTTCAAAAACAGAAATAAAGACAGATAGCTGTCTTGTCTGTCCGTCTGGTTCGAGGTGGCTCAAGAAAAGAATACCTGGAAGAACTTGGGGGAGGCCTTTGCCCAGCAGTGGGACAGTATAGGCTATTAAAAAAAAAAGACATGTGGCACTCGGGGACTGCCGCGGTAAAGCTATTGCATAGCATTTTTATCAACTTATGCAATTATAATTATTTATTTATTTTATTTATGCAGTATTTTTTTTCCTTTGTTTTTTTTTTCTTTGATATTAATTGAAGTTACACTTTCACACACTGAATTGAATTTTGATTGATTGTTCACTCATTTGTTTTCTTATCGGCCACCACGCTCAAAAAATAAATGAGCGCTCAAGGCCCGCGACAGAAGCTATGCAATAGCTTAAAAACTGTCTTGAATCGACATTTATCGTGATCCTTTGCATGATCTAGTAATGAAAAGCAGTTCATTATTTGTTTTTCGGTTACCTATGCAGAGATATTAGGAAAAGGTCAATATACGCGTTCTGTAGCTGACAGCTTCCTATATTTTGACATAAAATCCGTTTGATATGACAAATGCTGGTGGTGCATGAACGTGCTCCAATTTCGCAGAGACTACAGTCCGATGCGATGCCCTGATGTCGTTGGTGATGATGAGCCTTGCTTTGCAGAAGCCTCCTTTGGTGCAGCTCCAAGTCTTGGTCTTCACATTGCTCTTGTGGCAATAGAAAGTGTACCCGTTGACCACGGCTAGTTCCTTCCCATCTTTCTTTCTCACCCATTGCAGTACTGGAAATAAAGTATTCATTTTATGTTGTAGCTGTATTTATGGGTTTAATATCAGCTAAGTTTGACAGACAGACTGCGTTAGCAAATCAGTTGTAATTGTTACAGACACGGCAGGAAAGCTATCGCAGTCTGTCTTCATCATGCAATATTTGTTAGTGCAGAATTAAAAAGGGCTTGCTACGTAAGTAGGACGGGTTTGTCAGTTTTATTTTTTATTTTTTATTTATTTTATTAATTGGAGTCAAAACAGTCATTAGAGGATTCAGAAACCCGAAAGTTAGTCCGACAAACATTCTTATCAATGGCATTCGTACACTGGGCGTTGTATTACATGAACGTCTCAAATAGTCATCATCAGGATTGACAGAGCCTGTTAGGTAAGATGCTTAATAGAGCTGTGGGATTGGTCGAAAGAGTTACCGAGCACTGGACTCTAAAGGACAAGAACACTGGTGGATTTTGGTTAGTAGTCTTGCTAAGGGAAGGGGATGTCACTAAAGGCTGATTAAGGGGGAGAAAAAAAAACACCTTGCTTCACGCAAAGCTTATGGAGTCAATAGAAGATTTTCCACATAAAAAAAGACGATGTACGCTTATTCGCTGTTCTTTTTGCTGTCACAAACTTCACAAATTAATTTTTCGTTTAGTCGACTGTTTCAGGTAATTGAAAATTAATGCCTGATTACTAAACCAGTTCAATTAATTTAAACAGTTACAAAACCGACCAAACATTCTCTGGAAGTACTGGTCCGATTACTATTTTTTTTTCACCGATAGAAAGCTGCTTTATTTCTGAGTGACATAGGATATATTTATGAACGCGGGCGAAGCCGCGGGCAAGAGCTAGTTTTTTTTTTAAATATTTAAAAAAATACGAAATAAAGTACGAATTGAAAAATAATTTAAAATATTTATTATGTGTAAAACATTACAGAGCAGCGAGCGTACAGAGACAGAGGGCACTTCAAGCAAATTGCGCCCTCTGTCGGCATACGTTCCATGTTAGTATTTTATTGCATTCACAACAACAAAACTCTTAAAAAAATTTAATAAAATTAAAAACATTACTGGTATATAAAAAAAAAAACAGAACAAAACAATCAATTCAAAGTATTTACAGTACATCTGTTTAATATCTACATATTTCCAAATATATTCGAACCGTGGTCACAAACACCTCATCTTATGGTATCTTTACAATAATGTCCTTCGAGATCACAAACTTCGGAGGCAAATGCACATGTTGCAACTTTGCCGTCTTTATTACCCGCTTCAGAGGGTCGATGTCTCTGGTCGTTATCAATCTCGCTTTGCAGTTCTTCCCAAAAGTACAAGTCCAGATAAGAGTCGACATACTTTGTACTCGACAGTAAAATGTGTACCCGTCAACAATTGCCAGTTCTTTGTCTGTATTATTTTTTACCCACTTCACTGTGAAAAATGAAAGACCTCAGTTATCAGTTAAAATATATTGTAATAAATATTAGTGTGTGTGTGTGTTATTTGTTAAACTAATAACTGCCTTATATCAGCAGGCTTACTCTCCAAATTAGTTTCAATCTAAAGTCAATCCGATTGCAATGTCAATTTTGACGTTACGTGATTTGGTACTCTTGAAAACAATATTGTCAACATAAAATATACGATTTCACTTAGTTCTCAAAATGGTCACGCAATTTTGAACCAATTTGGCGCTAGCATTGAATTCAAGGGTACGAAACGTCACAATCTCAATGTCGACCGATCGGAATTGAACTCAAGAGTAAGCCTGCTGGTTCTAGCAATCACTGCAAGTTCCAGGTTGACTGGAAGAGATTGCGGAATGCGATAAAATCCGATCACCATTAAACTAAAAAACTTTATTTACATAATACTGTACAATGGTGAACTTAATGCCTTTGGCATTGTCTACCATTCAACCTTAGGGCGGTGCAGAAACATAACATAGCAGGTGCAACGTAATAAATAGTCAAACAGAAAAGAAACAAATACAATAGTAAATACATACATATAATTAAGCAATGTTATAGTGAAAAAACAAATCCAATCAATCAGTGCTGTGATGATTCTACCAACGTTTCCGTTCTGTGAACACTTTTATTGTGCGTACAGTCAAGGAGTGGAATTCCCTGCCGGAGTCTGTGTTTCCTGGTAGCTACAACTTAGGGGGTCTTAGGAGTGAATAGGTTACTTCTAGGCAAGTGTGCTCCATCGACAACCACATCAACGCTTACCATCAGGTGAGATGGTGGTCAAACGCGAGCCTATGAATAATTATAAAAAAAGTTCTTACGAATGTGCTCATGTGCCTTCACCTTAAAATAAAATCGGCTGGTCGCCATCCTGACATTCAGAAGGAGCGCATTCCAAAGACGTTATAGATATGTTTTTCATTGTTGTTTATTGTTATAAATACCAACAATAAAGTATATGATTAATGAAATTAATAAAATAGTTTTAGGCTGACGCGTGACACTAGAACCAGAAATAAGTACTATAAGAAACTTACATGTTAACTATTTGTTTGTACTAAATGTAAAAAAAAACACGACACGAGTATTTACAAGCTGTTGGAAAAATAAAAACAAAGTATAGCCGCCATTGTTTCAAAATTGTATTTTCAGTATTTTTTAAATGTACATAAAAACAGTATTATGTCTATCTACCCAAACGAATTTAATTTGTTTTCATGCAGTTAAAAAAAATTTTTTTTTTTCATTAAAATAATTTAACGAACAAAATTGTGTTTTTTTTTTAAGATTGTGACTTTAAAATAGATATTGTTGAATAGAGCTTTTCAAAATACCCGTTCGAAACAATAAATTGTGGGGGGTAGTGCACGTGCTCCAGCCTGGCTGATTTTAAAACCCTCTGCACTGGATCTGACTCATTCGTGCTGATTAACCTGGCTTTGCAATCCTTTCCAGCAGTACAATTCCAAAACAGTGTTGACTTAGTTTGTACTCGACGGTAAAAAGTATAGCCATTCACAATGGCTATTTCTTTACCGTTAGTCTTTTTTGCCCATTGCACTGTAAAAATATTAGATTTAAGTAGTTAAGGCTGCTTATTTCATTGAAATTAATGTTCCAAATCCTATGAATAGGCTAGGCTCTGAATAAACTAGTGCGATTCGAAAAAAATAACTACATAATTTAAGTTTTAATTTAAACTAGTTATGTACTTAAAACTTTAATACATATATGATGATCATTTTACTGTTTTTTTTTTGTAAAAACAATTATCATTTAATGCTACGATTTGCAGATTTATCAGCTATTTAAATTATAAAAACCAATTGAGACGAAACATCCCTTCAATTTTTAACAGGAGACTTCTGGCCCGTTTTACTAAACTGGTTCGGGCGAATGTACCCATGCACATTTTAAAAAGTTGACATCTGGCCCACAGGCCAGTTTTTGTGTGGGCGAGATGTCCCATATCCCTTACTTCCATAATATTGACATCTACAATAAGTCAAAAGAAAAACAAATACTGTTTGTAACAGTACAAATAACCTCTTCGTTTTGCATAAATATCAAAAAAATTATCATGCAACTTTACTGTGTATATGTTACCTTTTACATGTACCCGTATATACCTATAATATATTCAGGGTTTTTTGTAAAACACTAGCAATCCCTCAGAACTATGTCACTAGTCACACTGTCACAGAACAACCTTTGTTCTATAACTTTATAAAAATTATCATCAGATTTTCACACAAAAATAAAAATATTTAAATTGAACATTCTAAATATTTTGAAGTCTATGCGAAGCAAGCGATAGGACAATAGCGGAGGGGAGCGGAAATCGGGCGGTGGGGGTCCTTGATGCGATTGCGTCGCATTATACAGATGTAGGTATAGCAAGATACAGAGTTGAAAAATCTTAGATAGAACCACGAAATCTTGAAGGTTTGTTTTAGGTAAATGAATTCATGTTTTGTAAAGTCATAGAACAAAAGTGGTTGTTTACGATGTTAGTAATACAGTTCTGCAAGGTTGTTAGTATTTTACAAATAACCCTGTATACCAAATAAAAAAAAAATATTTTCTTAATTTTATTGAAGTATCATATGTGATGGTATACCTATACCATCACGAATGTATCATATAGGTAGTTATTATAGTTCGACGTACGTACGTAATAATACTACTTCTGCCTTCGTACTCTACTTGTACGGTAATAGAAATAATAATGATCCTATTTTATTCTATAGGACATTAAGGGCCAAGCGCCCGAAAAGTGCTATAAAACAGTGATTTTCTGAGGCCTACTCCTCCGTAACGGCTAGGTCAATTGGTTTGAAAAAAAATATATGTTTATTATAGATTCATGAACAATAATATCAACATTTGATTTTTTCGTGCAATTAATACTTTTGTCAAAAAAAAAAAATTTAGCAATTTCACAACTTTTCGCAACTTTTCCCTACTCCTTCGAAACGGCTTGGACCTTTAGAAACATTTTTACACATAAAAATTGGTGGTTAAATATTCTTCAAAGTGAACATTGCATATGTAAATCAATCAATATCTCGCAGAGAAAATGGATTTAAAGCGCTTTCCGGGCGCTGCTGGCCGCAAATAAATGCACAGATTTGCGTACTGCCGCCTAGGCGAATGCGAGAGTTGCGTTCACATAATTTCGGCCAGATGGTTCAAGGAACTATACGCCTTAAGGTAGCCATACACGCTGCAGTATACCTGACAGTTGAATTTTACTGATAAACCGGAGCGTGTATGTTGCACAACTGTGCAGGTTTCCACACAAGCTTACCTGATTGGTGTAACCGTACTGACAAACCTGTCAGATACACCCTAGCGTCTATGGCTACCCTAAAAGAGTATTAACTTTTCGAGTACCGTAATTAGAGAAAAACAATAAGAAAGAAAAAAGAATAAGGAAGAAAGAAAAAAGAGAATAAGAAGAATAGAAAGACAATAAGAGAGCGAACGCCGGAATTCACATTGCATATTGGAACACAAAAGACATTTATTCCTCATATTTTAATATAATATCCTTTGGAAATCACAAACTTCGGAGCTGCGTGCGTATGATTCTCTTTAACGGACATTATTGCACGCCTCTCTGGTGTCATGTTGTTGGTAATAATTATCCTTGCTGTACACTCTCGTCCAAAAGTGCAATTCCAAATGTTTGTCTTAGCAAATTTTTGTTTACAAAAGAAAGTATATCCGTTCATCACTGCAAGCTCCTTTCCGTTATGTTTTTTTACCCATGTAACTGGAAATAAATTAAATGGGTTATTTTAATTAGAACGAACAATCGAGTGTATGGTGGATTTTGAGGCAATGCAATAATTGAATTTGTATTAAGCATAAATAAAATTAAATTTGAGAATTAAGAGAATAGATTTTTTTATTTAATAATGCACTCATAGAACTACTACAAATAAAATAAACTAAAAATGTTTGCATTCAGCGCCATCTAGCGAGAACATGGCCACTCTCTGGCCTGTAGCTTTCACTATAAGAGCGCCCAACCCGAGATACTTCTACGGTGGACGCCATCATGCGCGTGCGAGCCCTCACGACGGGGGCTGCGGTGTCCCGGGGCAGGTGTGTCGTGGCAGTGTCCTTGGACATTGCCAACGCCTTCAACTCCCTGCCCTGGAGTACGATCCGGAGGGCACTCCGGTACCACCGGGTGCCCGAATACCTCTGTCGAGTGGTCGAGGCCTATCTGTCGGATAGGTTTATAGTCTACCCCGGTCACCAGGGAGACTGGAAACGTCGAGAGATGTCGTGCGGTGTTCCGCAGGGGTCGGTACTAGGGCCACCCTTGTGGAACATCGGGTACGACTACGTGCTGCGCGGCGACTTCCCTGACGGGGTCAGCGTGGTTTGCTACGCAGACGACACGCTGGTTCTAGCGCAGGGAGAGTCGTACCAGGCGGCGGTCGCTCTAGCGACACGCGGGGTTGCGATGGTCGTTGACAGGATCCAGGAGTTGGGACTCGAGGTGGCGCTTCACAAATCCGAGGCGATGTGTTTCCACGGTCGCCAGTCTCGGAACGCGCCGCCATTGAGTTCCCAACTAACGGTAGGAGGAGTTCACATCGGTGTCGGGTCGACGATGAAGTACCTGGGACTCGTCCTCGACAGCCGGTGGAATTTCGTGGAGCACTTCCGACGTCTGGCTCCCAAACTCAACCGGGCTGGGGCTGCGCTCAAGCGGCTCCTGCCCAACCTTGGGGGTCCAGACGCCTCCTGCCGGAGGCTCTACGCGGGGATCGTTCGGTCCATGGCCCTCTACGGGGCGCCGGTGTGGGCGCCGTCGCTGAAAAAGCGACCGGCGGCCATACTAAACGCCTGCCTGGTCATGGCGATAAGGATGGTGCGGGGATACTGCACGGTCTCCCGCGAAGCAGCGAGCCTTCTGGCTGGCCTACCACCGTGGGATCTGGAGGCAACAGTCCTTGCACACATGCACGATATGCGCGTGGAGATGCAACGCCGGGGTGAAAGTCCGCTGCCGCGACAGGTCACGGCATGGCGGACAGAGCTCCGGCGGGATCTTATGGTGAAATGGCATCAGCGACTATCGCAACCCAGTGCTGGGCACGCCACAATCGTGGCGGTAAGTCCCCTCTTTGAGGCGTGGCTGGAAAGACCTCACGGCGTCCTTACCTTCCGCATGACGCAGGTACTCACCGGACATGGTTCGTTCGGGAGTTTCCTGCACCGGATTCGTGCGGAAGTGACGCCCGGGTGTCGCCACTGTGTGGAATGCCCGGAGGACACGGTGGAGCACACAGTCGAGGTGTGCCCTGCTTGGGCGGAGCATCGCCGTGCCCTCGTGGGGGCGATCGGCGGCGGAGACCTCTCGCGCCGGGCCTTGGTTGAGGCCATGGTCCGGAGCGAGGAGGAGTGGCAGGCGGTCGCCGACTTCTGCGAAGCAGTAATGCTCGCAAAGGAGGAGGCCGAACGCATCAGGCAACGGCGTTATCGCCGCCGCCGCCGCCGCCGGGATTCTGATCCCGATTTCCGGCCACCGTAGGCGCGGGCTTGCGGACAGTGAGCAATGGGTAGCTCGCTGTCCGGCCGTCCGGTAACTGTCCGGACCAAGCCCAAGGCGTCGACGGCGCGCACTGTTCCCGCGCGCCTCAAGGAGTTGTCAGCAACAGCAGGGACCCAGCCGGGTCGAAGCCTACTGGGGCCAGGGTTATCCGAAAGGGCGCTCGAGCCCCGGTATGAAGGCTAGAAGGAACGGGGTGGGTCTTTTAGTCAGTAAGAGTCTGACACTATCTCCCGCTCCACCCAAGGGCAGGGGATGTCAATGCATGATTTTTTCCCACCATAAAAAAAAAAAAAAAAAAAAAAAAAAAAAAAAAACCCGAGATACTTTTCCATATAACCGCTCTTACGTGATTATGACTCATCTTTCATTAGATATTTTCGTATTACATTTTGTAGGTTTCTATTGAAATCAAATCATTGTTTAACTATTCCAGTCAAAAAATCTTCTAATTGAACATTCTAAATATTTTGAAGTCTATGCGAAGCAAGCGATAGGACAATAGCGGAGGGGAGCGGAAATCGGGCGGTGGGGGTGCTTGATGCGCTTGCGTCGCGTCATACAGACGTAGGTATAGCAAGATAGGTTTCTATTGAAATCAAATCATTGTTTAACTATTCCAGTCAAAAAATCTTCTATTTTGCATGAACTTTGACCTTACTATAATGCACTTATTTATAAATTAAAATCGTAAAAAAATACAACTATGAAAACCATATCCATTTAATCGATATTCCGAACTAAATTTTTTTTTTTCACAATTTTTTTAATTTGTACATTGTGTAAATGCTTAAGTCGTTACTGCAAATTTATTTTTGTTACCACAGCATCTGATATTGAGCTGCAAATTGCAAAAAACTCAAAAATTTGAAATTCGCGGGTTACCTTGAAGTATTCTCTCCGCCATATTGTTTTTAGAATGAGATCTCTTAGAGAGTTGTCAGCAACAGCAGGGGCCCAGCTGGGTCAAAGCCTACTAGGGCCAGGGTTAGCTCCGAAAGGTAGCTCAGCCCCGGTATGAAGGCAAGAAGGAACGGGGTGGGTTTTTTAGTCAGTAAGAGTCTGACACTATCTCCCGCTCCGCCCAAGGGTGGAGGATGTCATTTGGATGATTTTTAATCACCAAAAAAAAAAACAAAATAGGTTTTTGATAACTGTTTAAAATAAAATAACACAATACACAGCACAATACACTACCACAAAATTTAATTAAAATTTTGTAAAACTTCCAACTTTAATAAAAAATCCTTTAGAAATCACAAATGACGGAGCTGCATGCGTATGGGTCTCTTTAACAGAAATTATTTTACGTTTCGCAGGTGTTACATCATTGGTAATAGTCAACCTTGATGTACACCCAAAAGTGCAACACCAGACATTAGTCTTAGTTGATCTATGCTTGCAAAAGAAAGTATATCCGTTCATCACTGCAAGTTCTGTTCCGTTAGGTTTTGTTACCCACTGAACTGGAATTAAAATAAATAGGTCATTTTTTTATAGAACAAAAGAAATAAAGAAAGAAAGAGGAAAGAAAGAAAAAAGGATAGCAAGAAATAAATTATTTATTCGTGCCTCACACAACCGTATAAACTAAAAATACACAATAAAAAAAAAAGTTATAATCATAGCGAGGCCAAAAAGGCACCTAACTCAGTATATACTGCATTTTTCAAAACGCTACCTACTATTGCAGCGCTGGCATTCTGTGTGGCTGGTATTATAACGTTACTAATTGTCTAGTGGGAGGTGGGGCATAAAATAGATAGGTACTGGAGTCAATCTCATGTATGTACTTCACTTTTTATACCTACGCTAGGCGATCGTGTTAGGGTCAGCACGTTGCGCCGAACTGTACGAGTGCGAACAGTAGTGTGTCTTTTCCCTCCCTTGCCAGCGCATCGACCGGACCATATTAACCGAAATGACCATATTTCAGTTAACTTAGCAATCAACCATAATTCAGCTAACTTAGCAATCATAATTCCTTGACTCAAACTGACACATTACGTCTCGCGGAATGCCACGGCAGGCCGCGGCGCGTCGCGGCATCGTGGTACCGAAATAAAGTAACATGAATTCTAAAGAAGAATGGCACTCTCAGTGTCGCTCTATTTGAGAAACGAGTATAAACTAAATTATATGCATTTTATAGATCAAGTAGAGTAGTTTATTTTCCTGAATAAAGTTTTATTTTATTTGATGGGAATAGAGAAAAAACATAAAAATAAATATTTTGTTAAATCCGAAGTAAAAGTAGCAATTACTAAACGGACAACAGCGGCGTTGAAGAAATCATTGCCATTTTTAGTAGAATAATATTTATTAGTAGAATACGAATGTTGGCTGGATGGCTAAAAACTAACAATCGTTTTTTATTAACATTATGAACACATTTTTCTTTTTATATTAATAGATATTAATGCAATTGTAATATTCCAATCTTAAATAAAAACTATATCCTTAAATAATTAAAGAAATTATATAACATAATTGTTAGTTTTTGCAGTTTATACTTGGCAACATTAAACATTTCGCATTTCTAACTGCTGTCATTCTGTGATCTGTCACACTGACACTACGCAGTTGTCACGCGTATCCTTGTGATTTGTTTGGCATCTGTTATTGTTTACTTTCCAACTTATTAGTGTTTACTTGCATTGTTTATTCCGCGTTCAATTGAACTTTCTAGTTCCTGCGTGTTGAGTACTAGTGATAGTGAACACTTTTTTTGAGACAGGACTCTTTTTGTTAATAAACATGTCTCGTTCTAACGTTCGGTGTATGAACTGCGAACTTCGGCTGACGAGACCTCGTCATCGTCTTTCTAACGAAAACGAAGACCTTCTTAATATTATAAGGTTGTGGACTTATCCAAGGGAGGTGAGTAAAAATATTCAGGTCATTTTTACAATGTCTACAGTTACTAAAGATTTATAATAGTTGATGAGGCAGTATCTATTAGTTTTGCTCCACTTCAACTCCCTCTAACTTCATTTAAGTAAACGCAAGTGGGAAAACAATGATACACAAGTCCTGCTTTGTAAAAGAGTGATTAAACCATTGTCACCCATGAGGACCCAAGATTTCCTTAAATGTTTTCTTACTCTGTCAGCAAATGATGATTATATAATAGTAAAACATTGTTATTAATCTACTTATATCAAGGCCATGCATTATGATCTATTTCTCGAAGACTAGATTTTCTCTACTATACTAATATTATATACCTAACATACTTAAATGTTTAATTGTTTATACTTTAAGAAGATGGTTTGTATTATTTCCACCGAGTATAACATATATATTTTCTTTTTTATATTTCGCTGTCATTATAACTGAACCAGTAATTATGGCGACACTAATGATATAATGTGTAATGTCTTGATACAACCAATACCAAACAAATACCATACAAAGTCGAATCTTTATTGTTACATTACATTACGTGCAAATGCTCGATAGTCAGGGAAGTAGTAAGTATTGTAATGTAATGCTCAAAGTCGAGTCTATAATGTTACAGTACACATGACACGAATACAGTGATGTGTGTCAACCTCTAAGTGTGTGGTTGACGAGGCTATTTAGAGTATTACAGAGGCTAACAGTTTTTTTATTATTATGTTACTCACAGACAACTGATGCTGACTTCGTATGCCAGGCTTGTTGAGAATTAGCAAGTCATGCAACTAACCAAGTTGCACCTGAAAGACAAGTTGGGCATAGAATGTTTCCGTTGGATGTGGCCGTTCCATTCTAAGAAGCAGAAGTCGTTTAGTACTGAGAGAAAAAAGTACCGATGAAGAACAACAACTTGCTGCAATTATTTCACAGTGGATACAGCACCGTCAAGTAAATATATTCTTTATAAAAATATTTTCTAATTATTTATGTTGTTATAAATATTGATTGTAATAATTATTGTTTTAGGTTACTCCTACTGATGAAGCATGTGGGCCTACGCGCGTCACCAGGATAACATAACTCCACCTGCACAGTTTCTTGACCAAGTTTTATTCAGGCTAGATACATAATTGTTAAATAAAAATAGGTACCTATTAAATGTTTGTTAAAAAGTATTTGTTTCATTTTATAAAATAATATATAATAAGTCATCTTTATGACATTTCTCGCCCCTGGACGGCGCGGGAGGGCGTGTCAGACTTTTACTGACTAAAACGCACTCCTGTTCCTTGTTTGCCATTGTTCCAGGGTCCTAGAATCTCTTTCACATCACCTATGGCCCCAGTAGGCTTCGAGCCGCCGGGGCCCCTATGGTTGCTAACATTTCCTTGACGACTTGGGCTCGGTCCGGACGGTCATTACTCGCCGTTGGCAAGCCCGCGCCTACCCTGGCCGGAAATCGGGATCGGAATCCCGGCAGCTGGGGCGCAAAGGCCATTACCTTGAGCGTGCGTTACTGCTTTGCAGAAGGAGGCAACCGCCTGCCACTCTTCGCTTCGGACCATGATCTTTATCAAGGCCCGGCGCGAGAGATCGCTGCCACCGAGTGCCCCCAAGAGGACACGGCGGTGGTCTACCCAGGCGGTTCAATCCTCTATATCGTACCTATGCTCCACCATGTCCTCCGGGCTGTCCACACAATGGTGACACCCAGGCGTTTCTGATGATTTGCCTGATGATACAACAACATCCAAAGGTATCACATCATCCTTTTGATGTAGGTAGGTATCAACCTATACACGTTACATCTTGTACATTACTCTACACGTAACATCTTATACATTTTCGCCTCAAAGGAAAAGCTTTAGATATTATAGGTACCTACTATTATTATACTTATTACATGTAAATATGTGCATTATATTCTAATTGCATTAATCGCTCAATATCAATCTATAATCAAAGAATCAATCATATCAATACACATTTCACAACACATAACCTAACCTAAAAGGTAAATCTTTAAAACGATTTCCTGTCAAAGTCCCATTACAAAAAAATATGCTACGATTACACTTTATGTTATTAGGTCTTAGATCTATCTCTTTTGGGTGTTTTCATTAATGTACGCGAAGTATAAAGGCGACACTCAAAGTACATGGGGTCTTGCCAATCTTCTTTATTGAGATAAGATTCAAAATAACTTGATTAGTAATAAAATCCTTTGCCGTGCCATGCCGTGCCATGCCGGCAGTGGGCGCCGGCCCTTATGTGTAGATTGTCCTGTACCTATCTATTTTGTGGGTGGGGGCAGGATGGTAAATAAAAATCTACGACCTAACGAATCTATCTATCTTTCTATCTATAGCAGCCTCTTTATATCCAATTTTGGACGTATAGGCCTCTTCCAATCTTATCCATTCCAGACGGTCTTGGGCAATAGCCATCCAATCCCGTCCAGCGTGTCGAACAATGGCGTCCTTCCATCTCATAAGTGGTTTCCCTTGCGGTCTCTTATGGGCACGTGGTCTCCACTCGAGCAGACGCCGCGTCCATCTCTCGCTATCCATTGGAGCAATGCGAGCAAGCGACCTAACGAATATACTTACAAAAAAAAAATATATCAATAATAATATACGATTTGAGCAAGGTAAATAAAATTACGAGATTTACATTAAAATTGTATTTGTTTTCATTTGTTTATTGCAATATTTAAAACTACTTACTTATTATTATTTACCAATGAGGGTGTTCAAGAAAATTCACACCACCAGTTGGCGCCACTGAACCGTCTGGTCTTTTCCTTTGAAATCGTATACATGACGTTGACGTGTAACGTTTGATGTTGACGTTGCGATAAGCGTTTTGATAAGTGCCTGGACCTGTCGCCTCAGTGCCACTACCTGGTGAAAATAATTTTAGAACACCCTCATTCAAAATGTTCAAACTTTAAAAAAATCACCCATTACGGATCACAAATGACGGTGGTGCATGCGTATGATTCTCCCTAACTGCCATTATTTCACGGTTCTCTGTTATAACTTTGTTGGTCATTATTAACCTGGCTTTACACTGTTTTCCTGAAGTGCAAATCCATATAGCCGTCTTAGCAATTTTCTTTTTAAAATAAAAAGTATATCCGTTCAAAACAAGAAGTTCCTTTCCGTCTGTTTTCTTTACCCATGTCACTGGAAATAAATATGCCAGTTGTAGATAATAATGGGCTATTTGCCGTAAAAATGTAATTTTCATGTTAATAAAAAAAAAGACGTGTGGCACTCGGGGACTGCTGCGGTGAAGCTATTGCATAGCATTTTTATCAACTTATGCAATTATAATTATTTATTTAAGTATTTTATTTATGCAGTATTTTTTTTTCCTTTGTTTTTTTTTTCTTTGATATTAATTGAAGTTACACTTTCACACATTGAATTGAATTTTGATTGATTGTTCACTCATTTGTTTTCTTATCGGTCACCACGCTCAAAAAACAAATGAGTGGGGGGTGTTAGGTTATTTTCGTTACGGAATTTCTGGATTCGGTCTCCACGCTCAAGGCCCGCGATAGAAGCTATGCAATAGCTTAAAAACTTTAGATAGAACCACGAAATCTTGAAGATTTGTTTTTGGTAAATTAAATATGTTTTGTAAAGTCATAGAAAAAAAGTTGTTGTTCATGATGTTAGTGATACAGTCCTGGGGCCCAAGTCTGCTATTTTTATAAATTCGTCATTCCAACACGATCACATTGTCATTTTGCTAAAAGTTCGTAATCTGCTAATTCATAATGATCGATCATTGATCGGTCAGTGGTATCGTAATAGAGTTGTGGTAGAATGACAACATCGAGCATATTAAAACCAATAACTGCACAATAACGTCCTAATGGTAGAACACTGATCAAATGAACTGTCAAAGTTTTAGCAGATTACCGCATACGTCAAATATTAATTTGTCAATATGTACGAGATTACTATTCTATGTCATTTCTTTCAGTGGAGTGTCAGTGGTTGACCATTGGAAAGTCATAATGACGCCATTATATTAGTAGATTTCCAAACTTGTCAAAATCGACAATTATGACATCAATGATAGACCATTCTGACACTATTGTAATAGCCGATTTGAGGCCCTGTAAGGTTGTTAGTGTTTTACAAATAACCCTGTATCCCAAATAAAAAAAACCAAGATTATTAAATTTTTATTTTCATTAGAGTATTATATCATCATTCATCACATATGAATGTATCATATATTCAAATAGTAACTGCACTTTCGCATTAGGTTACGTACTCGACGTACGTAATAACACTACGAGTACTTCTGCCTTCGTACTCTACTTATACAGTAATAGAATTGTCTTATTTTATTCTATAGGACATTAAGGTACACGCTAGAGTATACCTGACAGTTGAATTTTGCTGATAAACCGTAGCGTGTATTTTGCACAACTGTGCACGTTTCCACACAAGCTTACCTGATTGGTGTAACCGTACAGACAAACCTGTCAGGTACACCCTAGCGTCTATGGCTACCTTAAAAGAGTATTAACTTTTCGAGTACCGCGAGTTGTCAGGGGGCCAGCTGGGTCGAAGCCTACTGGGCCAGGGTTAGCTACGAAATGTAGCTCAGCCCCGGTAAGAAGGCAAGAAGGAACGGGGTGGGTTTTTTATTCAGTAAGAGTCTGACACTCAAAATGGGTTTTAGATAAGTGTTTAAAAAAAAATAACACAATACACAGCACAATATACTACCACAAAATTCAAGTAAAATTTTGTAAAAACCTCAAACTTTAATCAAAAATCCTTTAGAAATTACAAATGACGGAGCTGCATGCGTATGGGTCTCTTTAACAGAAATTATTGTACGTTTCGCAGGTGTAACATCATTGGTCATTGTCAACCTTGCTGGACACCCTCTTCCAAAAGTGCAATACCAGACATTCCTCTTAGTTAATCTATTTTTGCAAAAGAAAGTATATCCGTTCATCACTGCAAGTTCTTTTCCGTCAGTTTTTGTTACCCACTGAACTGAAATTAAAATAAATAGGTCATTTTATTGTAGAAAAAAGTAAAGAAAGAAAAAAGGATAGAAATAAATAAATTATTTATTCGTGCCTCACACAACCGTATAAACTAAAAATACACAATAAAAAATAAAGTTATAATCATAGCGAGGCCAAAAAGGCACCTAACTCAGTATATACTGCATTTTTCAAAACGCTACCTACTATTGCAGCGCTGGCATTCTGTGTGGCTGGTATTATAACGTTACTAATTGTCTAGTGGGAGGTGAGGCACAAAATAGATAGGTACAGGAGTCAATCTCATGTATGTACTTCACTTTTTATACCTACGTTAGGCGATCGTGTTAGGGTCAGCACGTTGCGCCGAACTGTACGAGTGCGAACAGTAGTGTGTCTTTTCCCTCCCTTGCCCCCGCGCATCGACCGGACCACATTAACCGAAATTACCATATTTCAGTCAACTTAGCAATCAACCATATTTCAGCTAACTTAGCAATCACAATTTCCTTGACACAAAGTGACACATTACGTCTCGCGGAATGTCACGGCATACCACGGCAGGCCGCGGCGCGTCGCGGCATCATGGTATCGAAATAAAGTAACATGAATTCTAAATTTATTGAAATAAGATTCAAAATAACTTGATTAGTAATAAAATCCTTTGCCGTGCCATGCCGTGCCATGCATGCATGTGCAGTGGGCTTATGTGTAGATTGTCTTCTGTTCCTATCTATTTTGTGGGTGGGGGCAGGATGGTAAATAAAAATCTACGAACTAACGAATCTATCTATCTTTCTATCTATAGCAGCCTCTTTATATCCAATTTTGGACGTATAGGCCTCTTCAAATCTTATCCATTCCAGACGGTCTTGGGCAATAGCCATCCAATCCCGTCCAGCGTGTCGAACAATATCGTCCTTCCATCTCATAAGTGGTTTCCCTTGCGGTCTCTTATGGGCACGTGGTCTCCACTCGAGCAGACGCCGCGTCCATCCCTCGCTATCCATTGGAGCAATGCGAGCAAGCGACCTAACGAATATACTTACACAAAAAAATTATGTCAATACTATTATACAATTTAAGCAAAGTAAATAAAATTACAAGATTTACATTTAAATTGTATTTGTTATCATTTGTTTATTGCAATAATTAAAACTATTATTGTTTACCAGAGTGTTCAGAAAATTCACACCACCAGTTGGCGCCACTGAACCGTCAGGTTTTTTCCCTTTGAAAACGTATACATGACGTTGACGTGTAACGTTTGATGTTGACGTTGCGATAAGCGTCTGGACCTGTCGCCTCAATGCTACTACCTGGTGAAAATAATTTTAGAACACTCTCATTCAAAATGTTCAAACTTTAAAAAAGCACCCATTACGGATCACAAATGACGGTGGTGCATGCGTATGATTCTCCCTAACCGCCATTATTTCACGGTTCTCGGTTATAGCTTTGTTGGTCATTATTAACCTGGCTTTACACTGTTTTCCTGAAGTGCAAATCCATATAGCCGTCTTAGCAGTTTTCTTTTTACAATAAAAAGTATATCCGTTCAAAACAAGAAGTTCCTTTCCGTCTGTTTTCTTTACCCATGTCACTGGAAATAAATATGCCAGTTGTAGATAATAATGGGCTAGTTGCCGTAAAAATGTAATTTTCATGTTAATAAAAAAAAAAAACATATATTATATCATTCCATTTGTATTTTTACATTCATTATATCATTTTATAAAGTATTATGAAGAAATGCAACGTCTTTTCATTTTAAAATAATAATTTCCGCTACCTGCACCACTGTGAAAGTTATGTAACTTTAATGGGCTATTTCTTTGTCATTTTTGGTTTAATTTACAAATAAAAAAATACGTGTCCCTTATTTTGGAATATTCTAAAAGACGGACTAAATAAAATGTAATTATTTTGACCCTGGAAACTACCCTATTGTAATTCCTCGATCACACGTACCGATAAAACGGGCGAGACAGTGCTCTCGGCTGAATATTTGGTACGTATAAACAAAGCGCCGTGTGCTCGGCTGAGCGCTTATCTCTACAACTCGCTTACATCACTGTCTCGGCCGAGCAACATTTTACTGTCTCGCCCTTTTACTCGTACGTGTGATCAAGGCATAACTAACAGCCTCTTTATATCTTAAATTGACATCTAAGTAATAATAGATTGGGTTCTGAAGTTCGGTCACGTCAAATTCGGTTCAAAAATACATAACAATTAGGGGGCACGGCAGTGCCCAAGGCAAGCAAAAAAGTGGCACGACCGTAACCTTTTTCTCGAACCAGTTCAGGCCATTTTCAATCCCCTATAATTTCGTTGTGTATAAAGCCAAAAATGATCGCATGTTTATCACAAAAAATAAGTATTGTATTAAATTAGATTATTTAGTCCGATTGCCAAGTCAATCTAGGTCATCGTCGGCCACATCATCGCTTACCATCGAGTGAGATAGTGGTCAAACGCAGGCCTATCCATAATAAAAAAAAAGACGTGTGGCACTCGGGGACTGCCGCGGTAAAGCTATTGCATAGCATTTTTATCAACTTATGCAATTATAATTATTTATTTATTTTATTTATGCAGTATTTTTTTTCCTTTGTTTTTTTTTTCTTTGATATTAATTGAAGTTACACTTTCACACATTGAATTGAATTTTGATTGATTGTTTACTCATTTGTTTTCTTATCGGTCACCACGCTCAAAAAACAAATGAGTGGGGGGTGTTAGGTTATTTTCGTTACGGAATTTCTGGATTCGGTCTCCACGCTCAAAGTCCGCGATAGAAGCTATGCAATAGCTTAAAAAAAATCTATGTCCTTTAAGTACGGACTGAATAAATTAACCGACTTTGTATTACATTGATCTCGCAACTTTTTACGATAAAAAAACTGAGTTGCTTGCCTTGGTTTTTCTACAAGTTATGTTTTTGAAGGCATAATATTCGGCAAGTTTACAAAAAAATGTGAACAAAAATGAACCCGGAATTCCAGGGCATGTCCTGGATAATTCGCCACTATCACGCGAGCGAAAACACTAACAGCAACTAGTCTTCACTTAGAATATTATAAAGAATTAAAGTTTGTTTCTTCGTTTGTAAGAGGTAATCTTTGAAAGTACTGGCCAGATTGCGAAATTTTTTTCACCGATAGAAAGCTGCTTTATACCTAAGTGGCATAGGCTATATTTTATGTATGCGGGCGAAGCCACGGGCACAAGCTAGTTGATTTATAAAGAAAGAAAAAAAAGAAAGAAAACATGTTTATTCTGCCCATACAAATAATTACAAAATAAAAATTAGTAAAAGAAAAACAAAATAAAAATTAGTTGCCTTAACTCAAGTGTAGACCAGGCCTAACTGATTTGAACCATAGACAACTTGGTTGTCTAGGTTGTCTATTAAAACAAGCGTAATAATATATATAATCAGAGACAAAAAAAAAATAGACAGAGACCAATAAAATAATAGTAAACAAAAATAAAAGTAAAAAACAATATAAATACATTCAAATTGTGCGTCGCATCTAGGCAAGAATAGGCCGTTGCTCAGCTTATACTGTGACGCTAGACAAATCCAGCAAAAACTCAAACATAAACAAAAAAAAAACATTATTATTATTTAGGATTTTGATTTTAAAGCTCAAACTTTAAAATAAAATCCATTAGAAATAACAAATGACGGCGGTGTATGAGTATGATTCTCCTCAATAGACACTATCTTGCGCTCCGACGGCGATCGACCGTTGGTCATGATTAGCCTGGCCTTGCATGGTCTTCCACAATTAGTACAATTCCAATAACTTTTCTGTTTGGCTTTCTTTCGACAATAAAAAGTATATCCGTTGATAACAGCAAGTTCCGTACCGTTTGATTTGCATACCCATGACACTGGAATAAAAAAAGCTGATTATAATCATTCTGATTCCCTTTTTGTCCAAGATTTTTTTACGTACGTTCACAAACATTTAAAATCGCCTGAAATTAATTTAAAAAGAATTGCATGACATCTGCCATTTCCTTTTATTCATCAGACAAGCCGTCGTCCGGCGACCCTTGTATTGTTGAAACGTCTACGGTTCGGACTAAGCGTTTCGCTTCGTCGTTTATACCGTATACATGAAGGACTGAAACAATTGGCTGCTGCGGTCTTCCCGTCCAATTATAACGTAGTTTTCTTCAAAGCTAGAGTGAATAGGCTCTTAATAAACTAGTGCGCCTCACCATCAACGATTGCATCACTGCTTACCATAAGGTGGGATCGTGGTCAAGCACTGGTTTAAATCACTAAAAAAAAATCTATATAACATCTGTAAATTCAAATATATGGTACGCGCGGTAATTGAACGTGCAACACACAGTGCAGTAAGCAATCGCTCAACGAGTGCATCGTATCGTCTAGTAGACGTACATTAAGGATCGAAATAGACGGACTGCATTTCAACTGCAATCCAACTGCAATTTGCAGTTTAAGTACAGTTTGAATGCAGTTGACGTATGATGCAGTTCGGATGCAGTTGGTGTGCAGTTCACACGACTGCAATCGGACCGCACGTTTCGTTTGCAGTTCTATTGCAGTCGTGTTTGCAGTTCTATTGCAGTCGTGTCAACTGCATTCAAACTGCAATTTGTAGTTGGATTGCAGTTGAAATGCGGTTCGTCTGTTTAGACCCTAAATGAATTGAATTCCGTGTGCCATTTGTTCCACAAATAAGTTGGTTTGTTACTCGGTTAGGAAGCTAGGATACTCATGGGCTCTATTATCAGCTCGTATATTATTTAGACCGTCACACTCAACACACCTTCTATCATTCGAAAACCGATAATTCCACCTTCAGGTTCTAGCGAGTCCATTTCATCCCGACAGCTCTTTCATGGTCTATTGTGACTCACTGTTTTAGGATACCAACTTTGTGCTATTTAGGCCCACAGTTCCTGCCCAGTCCCATTTACTTTGGGCTGCTTTTTAAACCATATCAGTTGTTCTGGTTTTGGAGCGTTAAATCCGTTAATTTGTCACTTAGTACACTGCGCATCACTTAGTATTTTCACATAGATAAATTTAAATTTTTACTTTGCCTAACAGGCAAAGATTATGTCCGAATTATAAAAGTCTAAAAATTAAAGTTAGAATATTAAAATACACGAACTGGTGAGGCTTTGAAAATAAGTTGTTCTATTTATATCAGATAGTATACCAATCGCAGGTTATGTGATCTATACAGTTCGCAACTGTGATGCGATGCGATACGACGCTGCATCGGTTTAGGTGACCATCCAATGTGCGAAGTGAATTGATTTGCGACGTCCATGCTCGTAGATTTTTACGATACGAAGTTTTGTGGTTTGGTCCATAATATCAAATTTACCTATGGGTTCTCAAACATTGAGGCTTTAACAGCCAAAGATTAACACCTGAAACCGCCCTAAGTGATTTCAGTGAAGCATTTCAAGAAAGGTAAATAAACTTACATGCTTGAATCGTTTCTTTATTGGAGTTATTTATAATTTTATACTTTAAAATAATATCCATTAGAAATTACATATGATGGAGGCATATGTGTATGATTCTCTTTAACAGACACTACAGTGCGTTCCCAAGAACTGACTTCTTTGGTAATGATTAACCTGGCTTTACACGGCCTTCCAAAGGTGCAACCCCAGTAATTTGTCTGGGTAGTTTTCTTCTGACAGTAAAATGTGTATCCGTTTAAAATGGCAAGTTCCTTTCCACCTGCTTTCATTGTCCATGTCACTGTAAATAAATAATTTGATTATTTTAACACTTGATTTTTTTTAATATTAGGTATAGAGACTAGGTTCTGCCAAGGGCTTCGTCCGCTTGAAAATAATTTTCTCTATATAAACATTGGACTCCCGTTTCATCCCCTCAGAAGGGGAATTTTGGGAAATCTTTTTTTGTGCTGGCCTACGTCATAAAAAGGAGCTATGTGTATTTTTTTTTTATTTTTAGCTGTGTGTTGATATATCAGTCAGCCAGTTTCTCCTTTTATATAAATAGATATACTCTTTATTGAACACGATAAAAATACAGTAAACGCTCAAAATTAATGGCAACATATTATAGAACAACCCGAAATCATTTGTCTTGCAGTTGCCCACCAGACATAACACCCTCGTAGGTCAAAGGATCCTCAATTTTTAACGGAGGTTTATGGGACTTTGCTCTCTGTTCTGTTTGTTCTGGTGACCCTCGACAAAGAACGTCAGCGCAGCCTTTGTGCAGCCACTACTTCGAGACGTGATCACTTCCTCAAGCTTTCGTGCAGCGAGCCATACAGCCAGCACCCATGGCTATAAAGGATATCCTATAAAAAAACTGATGAATAATAAAAAATTAAAAAAAAAAACATTTTTTTAATATTTTTTTCAAATCAATTTTAGACTTTAACATACATTCCATTAGTTACCAGAAATATTGGAGGTGCATGTGTGTGATCTTCCTTGGCAGACACTATTTTGCGCTTCGAAGGTATGACGTCTTTTGTTGTGATTAACCTGGCCTTACACGGTCTTCCTGAGGTGCAGCCCCAGATATATGTCAGAATACCTCTTTTCTTACAGTAAAAAGTATATTGGTTCTTGACAGCAAGTTCCTTTCCGTTTGGTTTCAGTACCCACGATACTGAAAAAATAGCTTCGTTTTAGATATTCATTGTAGAGTTTGTATTCGTACAACTAAGGGCCAACGCTACGTTAAGCAGGCGCACGTGTGTTGAAACCTGATTATCATCCGTGCAGTGTTTTTTTTTGGTGGGTAAAAAACATCCGAATGACATCGGGCCCTTGGGCAGAGCGGAAGACAGTGTCAGACTCTTACTGACTAAAAAACCCCGTTCCTTCTTGCCTTTCATACTGGAGCCGAGCTACTTTTCAGAGCTAACCCAGCTGGGCTCCTGCTGTTGCTGACAACTCCTAAACGCGCGCGGGAACAGTGCGCGCACCTGTGCAGTGTTGCTATTTCAACTTTAACGGTACGCATGTAGTCGTGTGGATGTAGAAGTTTAATGTGCGGCTCTCCGCGGCGGTTGCCCGCACGTGTCTCCGCAACGGAGCACTTTTGTCAGGGACAGCGCGGGCGTCCGCTTAGCGCAGCGTCAGCCCTAAAGGATGAAATTCCCTGCCGGAGTTTGTTTTCTGATGGCCACAACCTGGGAGTTGTGTTTAAGTCACGATAGGTTACTTCTAGGCAAGCGTGCTTTTTTTTTATGGTGGGAAAAAATCATGCATTGACATCCCGCGCCCTTGCGCGGAGCGGGAGATAGTGTCAGACTCTTACTGACTAAAAGACCCACCCCGTTCCTTCTAGCCTTCATACCGGGGCTCGAGCGCCCTTTCGGATAACCCTGGCCCCAGTGGGCTTCGACCCGGCTGGGTCCCTGCTATTGCTGACAACTCCTTGAGGCGCGCGGGAACAATGCGCGCCGTCGACGACTTGGGCTTGGTCCGGACAGTTACCGGACGGCCGGACAGTGAGCTACCCATTGCTCACTGTCCGCAAGCCCGCGCCTACGTTGGCCGGAAATCGGGATCAGAATCCCGGCGGCAGCGGTATAACGCCGTTGCCTGATGCGTTCGGCCTCCTCCTTTGCGAGCATTACTGCTTCGCAGAAGTCGGCGACCGCCTGCCACTCCTCCTCGCTCCGGACCATGGCCTCAACCAAGGCCCGGCGCGAAAGGTCTCCGCCGCCGATCGCCCCCACGAGGGCACGGCGATGCTTACATTAAGACCGTATTTTTGATCTGTAGATAAGTCAACCTAGTTAAAAAATAATCTAACAGGTCAACCCAATATCTTCGATACCAAATAAATTAAAACTGTTTTTCTATTGTACAGCAGGATACCCAGTGCTTTTTCTCCACAATTGAAAAATATCTTGCTATACAAAACGGATATATCTACCTTTTATTATAGTTAGATATTTTCAATATTTTTTAACTAATTTTACTGCAAAAAAAAAACTGATTATAAACCAGAATTGAAGTACAAAAAAAAATTTTTTTTTCTTTATTTCAATAAGAAAAACCAGTCAAGTGCGAGTCGGAATCGCGCACGAAGGGTTCCGTACCGTCCTTAACAAAAAACTCATGTTTGTTGTATGGGAGACCCACTTAAATATTAATTGCATTCTTGTTTTATTATTTGTTGGTATTCGGCAACAGAAATACATCATCTGTACAAATTTCAACTGTGTAGCTGTCACTGTTTATGAGATACAGCTTGGTGACAGTCTGACCACAAAATATACAGGTACAGAAGACAATCTCATGTATGTACTTCACTTTTTATACCTACGCTCGGTGGACGCACACTAATGAGCGCTTGAGCCGGAACTGTTCGACGAGTGGGCCGAGACGCGACCGAGACATCGTGGCTGTGAGCGGTGTCTATGTGTGCGTTGCTCGAGCGCGCTTTGTATGTAGATTGACTTCTGTACCTATCTATTTTGTGGTCTGACGGTCAGCGAAGTGCCTCGTTATTACCCTTTGGGTAATATAGGAAATAGAGAAAATAATATAGCAATATTTATTCCTTTATTTATGTATTAAGATTGTTACATTCTATAATAATATCCGTAAGAAATCTTAAACTTCGGACGTCGATGAGTATGGTTCTCCTCAAGAGACACTAGTCGGCGCTCTGAGGATGTAACGTCGTGGGTTACAACAAACTTAGCTTGACACAAATCTTTCGCGGATCTCTTACGACAATACCACACATTTGCCTGGTTAGATTTATTTTTATTATAGAAGATATATCCGTTTAGAACCGCAAGTTCCTTTCCCGAAGGTTTTTGTGCCCATATAACTAAAAAAAAAGGAAAAACTATAATAAACAAAACATATAATTACATCGACAAGGAAATTTTAGGCAAAAATAAAAACAGTAGAACTATACTGGTAAAGTTGCAGCTGCATTTATTGAACACTAACTTCTGCCCACAGCTTTGCCCGCGTACATAAAATATGGCCTATGTTACTCAGGAATAAAGCAGCTTTTTATCGGTAAAAAAACTTTAGCAATCGGACCAGTGCTTAAATCCATTCAACCCTTCGTGCGTGAAGAAGTTACAAATTCTATAATCATGAGACAGCATACTCAAAGTACATACTAATCGTATACAATCACATAACTAGTAGTAATACGATATATGTATCTAGTATAATGGGTTGCGAAAAGCTATCTCATCATATCTCTTACTAAGTAATAAAAAGATTTATTGTTCAATAATATTATAATTATCAGATATTATAAATACACAATTTATTCATAAAAAAAAATATAGGAAAAATCAGACTTTACCAAAATATATTTAGTAATAAAATAAAAATGAATACAAATGAACGTTTGTGTTTTTAAATTAGTTTTAAATAAAGTTGCTTTTTAATCGGCGGTCCCTACGTATGTAAAGACATGTGCAAAATATTTTTTTTATTTATTTCATTATTTTCTTTGTTTGATTGATACTATTAGTTAAAAAACTAAATAACGAAATTTAAAAAAAAAATATTTTGGACATGTCTTTAATATACGTAGGGACCTTCGTTTTTAAACATCATTTCGACGGTTGAAAGGCAAAATGATCTAAGCGACATTGAGTAAACTTTACAAAAGAGTGACTTAAAGTTAAAAATTTGAGTTCACTTTTGTAAAGTTTCTCAATGTCGCTTAGATCATTTTGCCTTTCAACCGTCGATTTTGTTATTCGCTACATCCATTAATATTTAATATACATTCCATTAGAAATCACAAATGACGGAGGTTTATGGGAATGGTCCCCCTCGATGGACAATATTTGTCGTTTTGCGGGTATTTCGTCGTACATGAACGTAAAACGGGCTCTACAGGATCTTCCGTATGTACAATACCAGGTATTTAAACGAGGACTGAATCTTCTGCAGTAAAAAGTGTATCCGTTTACAATGGCATGTTCTTTTCCTTTACATTTTTTCACCCATTGAACTGAAAACATAACATACAATACTACACAGACACACACACAATATCTACTAATTATATAATTTTATATTTATATAATTATAAATCAAATTATTGCCAGAATATTAGACGGTCAAATAAACGTTATTTTGTTGTTAATTTGTATATTCATAAACAGTTGCCAAGGTAACTGTAATATAACGACTTATAAGTTATTTTACAGTCAAAGCAATTCATTTTAAAATTTAATGTAAAAATTTAACAAAAATACGAATAACATTAAAATTACTAGGTAATGTGTTCATTTATGTTTATTTAAAAATTTTAAAGTCTGGTGCTTCCAGTTTTACTTTTTTTTTTACACCGATTTCTAAAATATTATTTAAATGATTTTTTTTTAAAGTCGGTTGGGTATAAAGTAAAATGTTTATTCTTATTTTTCTTTTTTATTTGAAAAATACCTAAAGTAAAGTAATATAGGAATGACAAAATGATCATAACGACTCGTTGCTTGAGTAAGGAATTATAAAAATATTTATTTGACACAGAGACATAAATGATTGATTTGCGTACAAGAAATACTTAATTAAAAACAATTAAAAATAAAACAAATAAAGTGTTATTGGAAGACGCAACGGTAGTAGGCCTTCCACAAGATGGATCGATGACCTGATCGTAAGATTCCAATGGATGCGAGACGCAACAGAACTGATCGATATGGCGACTCTTGGGGGAGGCCTATGACCAACATTGGACACCTTTCGGTCAAAATGATAAAAACAAATTTTCTATTAAGAGAGTTTTCTGGATACACCGCCAGACTTTTTCCTTCTAAAATAGAAGAATCCGTTAGAAATCTCAAATGATTGAGGACCATGAGTATGGTTCTGTTCTTTGATGGACACCAGTTGACGTTTTGAGGGATCGATGTCATGTATGAAGACGAGACTGGCTTTGCAAGCTCCATATGTGCAGTACCAGGTGTTGACTCGATCTCTCAGTCTTCTGCAGTAGAAGGTGTATCCATTGAAGATAACCAGTTCCTTTCCGTTGAATTTTTTCACCCATCGCACTGGAAAAATGTTAAAAAAGCATTAATACTAATCACTACATATTATAAAACAAAGTCCCCCGCCGCGTCTGTCTGTCTGTTCGCGATAAACTCAAAAAATACTGCACCGATTTTCAAGCGGTTTTCACCACTCGATAGCGTGATTCTTGAGGAAGATTTTAGTATATAATTGTTTAAGTTTTTGTATTTATTTCTGTGTACATTAACGATATTTGTTGAAGATGATGGATCTGAGAGCGTCTGAGAGCTTTCAACGAAAACGCTGCCTAAACCCTTTGAGATATAACAAAATAAAGAATGGTGGAATTGTGTATCTTATATAGGTCTACAGAAAAGACTACGGTGGCATATGTATATCTCTTAAGGTTAACATACTATATCCATTTTACTACTTTTAAAAATTGGCATTCATGAAGCGTTTATTGGAAAGCTATTTACATAATTACGGTATTGATTCTTATAAAAATAAATTACTTCGTGTTCAAGGCTATACCAGAATCTATAAATTACTTTTTGAATCATTTAAATCGGACGTACCATTTGAAAGTTATCATAAGTTTAACAATTCTCATAATTAAATCCGGGCGGACGCGGTCGCTGACCTTCCCCCCAAACCGTCTTGCCTACTGTTTCTTTAGCTAATAAGCCGAACGACAATAACGCACGACCTTAGAAAATAATATAAAAAACAGGAGAAGTGACAAGGGGGCGTGTGCGTGTCCGCGCGAAGTGTACAAAATGTGCACATTGGGGCAAACGGTATCTATGCGCACGACTGATGACTGTGTTTTCTTTCGGGTATTGTTGAAAAGTTATAATTAAATTTTTGTTTTGTTTTTGTTTTCTTAACTAATATCCAATTCGTTTAGTTTTGTTCCGTGTCGTCATTTATTAGAAAATACATTAATATAAGTGCATGCATATATTTAAATCATTTAGGTGAAATTGACTGATCGATTGATTGTAAGGTAGAGTAGGGTAGAGTAGAGTAGGGTAGGGTTGAGTAGAGTAGGGTAGAGTAGAGTAGTGTAGGGTAGAGTTGACAGCTTAGCTAAAAGGTATCACAACATAACTATTAGGCGGTACGAAGTTCGCCGGGTCAGCTTGTATAATATAAATTAAGCTTGTGTAATTAGGTAAATAATTAAATTATTTAATTCAATGATAGAGTTTAATTATATCACTATTAGTGTAGAGCTTAATTACGGAATATTATAAATTAATTAAAGCGGTGCTGGAATACATAAAAAAATATACTTAATATTTGTCTCGACACCAAAAAAATGTAGACAGAAACAATCATAAACGGGATTTTAACCACGTATCAATATTTTAAACAAACTACCTCGCCCCGGCTTCGAGGAGATAATTTTTAATTTTCGTGTTTTTTTAAAAAAAAACAGTTATACTAAGTTTGCATATTTTTTTATATAAACTAGTGCTTGACTGCGATCCCCTTGTCCATTTTCAAGACAAGAAAATAGATTTAAAAAGGAAAAAACATAATTATTCAATTTGATGCAGTCGTTCGGAACTTATGCGTGTAGGTACATACTCAGCGACTTTATTATTATTAACATTAGTAGTTTATGTTAATTTTCTGTTATCAGAATACACTTTATTATCTTACAAAACTTAAAATACTAATCCTTTTAAAGTCTATGAAAGACTTTAGTTAAAAAATCGCAAACTAAATCTGTGTCCATGGAGTTTCTTGCACGTTCTTCTCCACAGAGATATATGTACGCTTTGGAACGTGCAATTTAGCTTCACTTTTCTTGGACTGACCGACATTTGACAATTTAAAAGTGCCTGCAAATGGTATATTTGAAATAAATCATTTTGATTTTGTATAACTTACAGATTTAGTTTACAATTTTTACTTTGATATAATTTACATATTGTACGTAAGTTCAAGTTTGCGATAATTTATAAGAATTAATTAATAAATATGAGTGAGTATCAATTATTATTATTAGGTATACATTAGCGATTCTCGGAAAATTAGAATTAAAATGGCGATTTGAGATCTTTTTGATAGAAAATATTTCACATAACTATTACGTTTTTTAATAACGTTTCTACCAGCGGCTTCACACGCGTGAAATTAGCGCTTAACACTCTTTAATAAATCATTTATATTTTATTCTGATGTATATAAATGGATGTGCTAAATGACTGTAAAGTCTCATCCAATTCCGTTCAGCCGATACGATGTGGAACCTAAGGGTCGGTACATATCTGACGGAAAATGCGTCGTGTATTACCGGTCGCGTACCTCCAGAACAGACAAATACTTAATAAAACATTCCACCTTTCACGCTCAACCGATGATGCGTTATAGATTTTCATACGAATAGACGCGACCGATGATACGCTCAACTCATTTTCGGTCAGATATGTACCGACCTTTGAATTACTTCTTAGATTTTCATGAGACTTTTGAATTTCTTCTTAGATTTTCATGTAAACTCCGTTATTAATCAAAAACATGGGAGGTGCATGTGTATGGGTCAACATAAATGACCCCAACTGTCGCTCCGGGGGTGTAGCACCATTTATGAAGGTCATTCTGGCTCTGCATGAGTTTCCTTTGGTGCAATACCAGACACTAGTCTGTGAATATTGTTTTTTGCAGAAAAATGTGTAACTATCAACAATAGCTAACTCTTTTCCATCAGCTTTTTTTACCCATAAAACTGAAAAGAAAAAAAAAAACGCGTTAGTCAGTTTTAAATGTACCGGAAAAGGTCGAAAAAATCAGAAGGTAAATTTGTATTATTCAGGAAACACAGGAGAAGCTTTTTCCTACCAGTGAGACATAAAAAGCTAATTAGTTCGTATTGGACGTTTATTTATTTACGATATAACAATAAAATTATAATACTAAAATATTCATAAACAGACCAAACGTCATATTGAGGTACACTAAAGCTTCAGATACATTTGGGGACAAAATGTCCTTAACTTGCCGTGCAACGCTCAAGCTAGAACAACATTAGACCAACGTCGACGCAGACGTGTGACACGTTTGATTTGTACGTAGAACAACGTCGCGTGACGTGGATCAAGTGTAGCTCTTACAAATCCAGTTTCCATGTAAAATGTACGGAGACCGATGCGCCCAAATTGGCGTGTGTGACACACATGTGCGCAGTGTAGTTCTAGCTTAAATCTAAGTGACACTGCAACTTTTACGATGCCGTCCAACATTTTACGATGTTATTGCTGTTTGACAATTTGAAACGATGTTGTTGTTCTTATGTTGGGGGTCATTTTGTCCCCTAGCCTATCTGAGGTTTACATTAACATTTATAGTGCCTTTGCTGGGTATATCAACTTATATTTTGACATAAAACCCGTTAGCAATCACAAACGATGGAGGCGTATGCATATGGTCCTCTTTAAGAGATATTATTTGACGATCTTCAGGTACGTCGCTATTCGTAAAGATCAGCCTGGCGCGACATCCTCTTCCGTATGTGCAATACCAGATACTTGTTCGTTGAAATTTCTTATTGCAAAAGAATGTGTACCGGTTTATGATGGCTAGCTCCTTTCCATTTTTCTTCATAACCCATTGTACTGAAATTTTAAATTAATTCCTCATTGTCAAAAGTTGTTTATTAACAGAATATCTCAGATAGGGTTGCCAACTATACTGTTAAAAACAGTATTATACTGTTTTTTACTACATTACACTTATTACTATTCAACAAAAATCTATATATAGCGTAAGAACTTCTACGCCTGTGATACAGGTTTATCCTAGTACAGGCATATAACATAGTCATACCTTTATAAATTATTCCTAAGATTTTATGTTACTATTTTACCAAACTTTAACTCTGAATAAATATTATTATTATTATTATTATATAATTATATAAAAATCAATGCCACTTTTCGTTGTAATTTTATAACTCAAGAACGGGCTCACCTATCCAAACCAAATGTTTAGGCTTTGTTTGGACTATTTAGTAGATGGTTTATGTGAAGTTTGTACAAAATCGGTCGAGCGGTTCTTCATTTATCACATTTTTTTTAACAAATGAAGTAGGGTAGAGTGGGGTAGAGTAGGGTAGAGTAGAGTAGGGTAGAGTAGGGTAGAGTAGGGTAGAGTATGGTAGAGTCGGGTAGAGTAGGGTAGGGTAGAGTAGGGTAGAGTAGGGTAGAATAGGGTAGAGTAGGGTAGAGTAGGGTAAAGTAAGGTAGAGTAGGGTGGAGTAAGAAAGAGCGGGAGCGAAGCCGCGCGGGCAAAAACTAGTAAAGTATAGGTACAAAATACTGTTTTCAGCACTAAAATGCTTAACACTATAAACGTAAGTACTAGACTTTAGACGCTCACACATTTTTTTATTTTCATCAAACCATAATAATACAGTTTCAGAACAAATCGAATAAGCGCCTCATTTATTTTAATTTTAGTTATAATTATGGTGAAGAGAATGAAGTTTTAAAAAGACTGTAAATTAATAAGTTGTGCGAGAAGCTGTAAAAATATGTAAAAAATAAAAAAAAAAGTTCGAATATGAACGGATTTCTATACCTAGTTTGTTATATCATTTGTCTTAAAATTATCTAGACACATGACAGTGTGTCAGCCAAGTTCACAGAGCAAAAGGGCGACTCACCTAGCGGGTTATAGGTATGACACGAACCATTTCAGCCACTTCCTACCCTAGCAGTTTATCATTTACTTATAGTAAAAGTTCTCTTCAATTTATAAAATGTTATTAAAAAAAGAACAAATTACTGGCAATTCACTATTATTATCACTAACTCACTCTCTCATCAGATGGTTGGACTATTTTGATTTTAATGGTGACATAAGAAGATGCGAATCGTTATGGAAGTAAATAATTTATTGGTTCAGAGACAGAGTTATAAATGCGGCTAATTTTAAACATTATGTTTGGTGCTGGTGAATAGAATAATTTTATATCGTCATTTAGAAAGATTTTATTCTCAAATAACCGATAAAATGTCATGAACGTGATATTATTATTGTTATTCGCATCGAGTCGGATCTGGACATGGAATCGAGAGAAAAAAACTGTTTTGTTTATTGCAGTCTTTATTACATAACTTGGCTTTTTTCAAAAACTTTCACGTTTTTCTTTTTTACCGACAATTGATCAGCAAAAAAGTGATGTATGTGTGTTTTGTCCACTTTGTCACGATTTTTTTTTAAATAAAATTTTATTTCCCTTATTAATAAACTAAAAATAAAATAAAATTTAGACTAAAATGTTCAACCGATCGATAAAAAAAGATGTTTTTGCAAGGAAAATTATTTATGTGCATTTTTATACAAATTGTAAAAAACTAACTGGTAGGTACAATAAGTCTCATATTTTAACATAAACTCCATTAGAAATCATAAAACTGGGAGGTGGATGAGTGTGTTCTAGATTAGCAGAATATATGACAGGTAAATCTGAAAAAATGTCATCGACGACCACCATTCTAGCTTTACATCTTGCCGAGTTGGTGCACCTCCAATGAGATCTCCTGGAACTTTCATATCTGAACTTGCAGCAATAGAAGGTGTAGCCATTCACGATACCAAGTTCCTTTCCATTTGATTTTTTCACCCATTGCACTGAAAAAAGAAAAAGTCTGATAGAGAATGTATCTTCGGCTTGCCATAGTCCGATTTAGGATTAAGGATTCAGTTCAAAGCATTTTATTTCAAACTAGCCTATGCCCGTGGTTTCGCCCGCATACATAAAATATAGCCTATGTCACTCAGGAATAAAGCAGCTTTCTATTGATGAAAAAAAATCACAATCGGACCAGTACTTACAGAGATTACCTACAAACAAAAAAAAACATAAAAACAAAAAAAAAAATTATCTCTTTATAATATTAAGTGTAGAAGATAAACCATTTACAGGGACTTTTGAAATGTCAAGAAGTCAGTCAGCAAGAAAAATTATATTAATTGCATATTTCAAAGCGTAGATCTCTATGGAGAAGAATGTGCGAGAAACTCCAACTCGTTTTAATCATGTTATGTATTAAAAATATCTCGGTTACGTGTTTCTTGCCGCTACTATTATGTGACGAAAATACATGGTAAGCTGTGTGACGTCATTCTAAATCCAACATGGCGGATCATCCAAGATGGCGAACTAGTCATATAAATTGTGTAAAAACGTTATAAGTTGATAGTAAAAGTTTTAAAGGAAAGGTTTTTGTTTTGTGACCGGAAAATACTTCAATACAAGAAAATGATAATTTAAAGTAAAGGTGAAAATTTCCGTGTAGAACGAGAAGAAATATTTGGATTTGATTATTGATTTTTAGTACCTGAAGAGAAAGTACAGTTCCTAATAATAATAGCAGAGGTGTATATCACAAAAACAGTTTGTATTAAATCTGTTTATTAAAATATAATTGGCGTTTTGCCATATCACTAGATACTTGTAGTAAGAAGATGTAACAAACAAGTATATTGTTGTCAGCAACAGCAGGGGCCCAGCCGGGTCGAAGCCTACTGGGGCCAGGGTTATCCGAAAGGGAACTCGAGCCCCGGTATGAAGGCTAGAAGGAACGGGGTGGGCTTTTAGTCAGTAAGAGTCTGATACTATCTCCCGCTCCGCCCAAGAGCGGGGGTTGTCATTGGATGATTTTTCCCACGATAAAAAAAGACATCTAGTGTGATTTTGTGACATTCCTAGGGATTTCGTGAAATCCCTGATATCATCATTTCCCTGCGAAACATGCAAATACAATGAAGATAGAATTACATTAGACCGACGCACACGTGGACCACGCCTGATTTGTACGTAGAACAACGTCGCGTGGCGTGGATCTAGTGTAGCTCTACAAGTCTAGTTGGAGACCGACGCACCCAGACCGGCGTACGTGGCACACGTGGGCGCAGTGTAGTTCTACTTTGACAGAAACGTCAAATCCGAGTAAAATTACTCAATTTTGACCGTTACGAACACTCAATTACACGATTTTCAGGTACGTCGCTATTCGTAAAGATCAGCCTGGCGCGACATCCTCTTCCGTATGTGCAATACAAGATACTTGTCCGTGAAAATATCTTATTGCAAAAGAATGTGTACCGGTTTATGATGGCTAGCTCCTTTCCATTTTTCTTCATAACCCATTGTACTGAAATTTTAAATTAATTCCTCATTGTTAAAAGTGGTTTATTAACAGAATATCTCAGATCGCACAAAGAAAGAAAAGAAAATAAAGAAACACGTTCATTTGGCACACACACAATAAAGAAATACACAATGAACTAAGAATTTGAATACATTAACATTGTATGTCTCACGGCTGAACAAAATAGGCCAAACCAGCTGCTAATGTATTTTTTAAGAAATTATATTTTAAAATAAGTATACTTACTCGTACTTTTTCGAACACAATTTAATTCACTTAATAAAAAAAATGTCCGAATATGAACGGATTTCTATACCTAGTTTGTTATATCATTTGTCTTAAAATTATCTAGACATATGACAGTGTGTCAGCCAAGTTCGCAGAGCAAAAGAGCAACACACCTAGCGGGTTATATGTATTACACGAACCATTTCAGCCACTTTATACCCTAGCAGTTTATCATTTACTTATAGTACAAGTTCTCTTCTAATGACCAATTATTAAATGTTATTAAAAAAAGAACGAATTACTGACCATTCGTTATTATTATCACTCACTCACTCGTCAAATGGTTGGACTACTTTCAGGTGACATAAGAAGATGCGAATTGTAATGGAAGAAGACAATTTATTGGTTTAGAATACAGAGTTATAAATGCGACTAATTTTAAACATTATGTTTGGTGCTGGTGAATAGAATAATTTTGGGTAGTTATTTAGAAAGATTTTATTCTCAAATAACCGATAAAGTGTCATGAACGTGATATTATTATCGTTATTCGCATCGAGTCGGATCTGGGCATGGATTGGAAAAAAAAAACCTATTTTGTTTATTGCAGTCTTTATTACATAACTTGGCTTTATCAAAAATTTTCACGTTTTTCTTTTTTACCGACAATTGATCAGCAAAAAAGTGATGTATGTGTGTTTTGTCCACTTTGTCACGATTTTTTTTTTAAGTAAAATATTATTTCCCTTACTAATAAACAAAAATAACTTAAAAAACTAAAAATGTTCAACCGATCGATAAAAAAAAGATGTTTTTGCAAGGAAAATTATTTATGTGCATTTTTATACAAATTGTAAAAACTAGCTGGTAGGTACAATAGGCCTCATATTTTAGTATAAACTCCATTAGAAATCATAAAACTGGGAGGTGGATGAGTGTGTTCTAGATTAACAGAATATATGACAGGTGAATTTGAATAAATGTCATTAACGACCACCATTCTAGCTTTACACCTTGCCGAGTTGGTGCACCTCCAATGAGACCTCCCGGAATTTTCTCTGAACTTGCAGCAATAAAAGGTGTAGCCATTCACGACGCCAAGTTCCTTTCCATTTGATTTTTTCACCCATTGCACTGGTAAGAGAAAAAGTCATGATAGAGAATTTATCTTCGGCTTGCCATAGTCCGATCTAAGATTCAGGATTCAAAGCATTTTATTTCAAACTAGCTTTTGCCCGTGGTTTCGCCCGCATACATAAAATATAGCCTATGTCACTCAGGAATAAAGCAGCTTTCTATTGATGAAAAAAACATAAAAACAAAAATCAAACTTTACCTTTTTATAATATTAAGTGTAGAAGATAAACCATTTATAGGGACTTTTGAAATCTCAAGAAGTCAGTCAGCAAGAAAAATGATGCTTATTGCATATTCCAAAGCGTAGATCTCTATGGAGAAGAATGTGCAAGAAACTCCAACTATTTTCAAACATGTTAAGTGTTTCTTGCCGCTACTATTATGTGACGACAATTCATGGTAAGCTGTGTGACGTCATTCTAAATTCAACATGGCGGATCACTCAAGATGGCGAACTAGTCATATAAATTGTGTAATGGCATTATAGGTTGATAGTTATTTTTTTAAAGGAATAGTTTTTGTTTTGTGACTGGAAAATACTTCAATACAAAAAAATGATAAGTTAAAGTAAAGGTGAAAATTTCTGTGTAAAGGACGAGAAGAAATATTTGGATTTGATGATTGATTTTTAGTAACTGAAGAGAAAGTACAGTTCTTAATAATAATAGCAGAGGTGTATATTACAATAGGTTCAAATCACAAAAACATTTTGTGTTAAATCCGTTTATTAATATAATATTATGATTAAGAGCCTACACTAACATAGGAGCGTATACAAAGCTTACGAGTTTGCAAGGGTTATATTGATTCCTGCAAAATTACCATATTCTTAAGACACAATTTATTGTTACTACAGGTACTTGTCAACAAATCACAAGTTTTTCGCTGTTCAATAAAACAAAAATGCATGTAGTAAACTTACACAATTGTCGTTATTTCACCCGTTGCTGGTCGGTACAGTACCTATATACAGGATAAACCAATACATAATAAATAATAATAATACATATTCATGATTTCAACAGTTGTATACTTATGTGTCACCACAATGGAAGGTTTATGTCCAACAGTGGACGTCTTACGTGTGAAATGATGATGATGAGACTTATACAAGGTGTAAGGTACAGATCTCCGCAATCGACCTCTCCATACAAACTGTCCAATCAAGTTCATAATTTTGTATGAAGAGGCCGTTTTTTTTGTTTCTGAAAAAAAAATCTTGTGGAAGGTTGTTCAATTTCGTCTACTGAGCAAGCCCTTAAAGTTCGCGAAGACCTGTCCCTTACACCTTGTATACTTTCTTAAACAGATTTTACAATATTAATTTTCAAACTTAAATATTTTTGAGAATAATTTTTTGCATTAAATCCGTATATTTATTACAAACAGAGTCCATTCGAGTCTCGAAGTCAACAGCTTTAAAAAAAGTCAGTCATAAAATCAAGGCAACTTATTATGATAAATATTTCTACAATCTCAATTAAAAATCCATACACTAAAACACATACAAAAAAACCGTACCTAATAAGGCTGCTTAAAAGTTTACATTTAGTACATGATTTTATACTTGTGCCAATAAAAAGTTTTTTAAATTTTAAATTAAGTTTTTTATTGTCCTTTACTTATTAAGGAAAAGGAAAAATAATGGTAAATATACTTATATACAATGGACATGATTAGCCACATTAAGAAGCACATATAGAATCACAATAAAATATTGCGTATAAATAATGTATGTACACATACAAAGAAGATAGAACTACATTAGACCGAGGCACACGTGGACCACGCCTGATTTGTACGTAGAACAACATCGCGTGGCGTGGATCTAATGTAGCTCTACAAGTCTAGAGACGCGCCCAGATCGGCGTATATGGCCCACGTGTGCATAGTGTTAGTTCAACCTTGATAGCTACGTCAAATCCGAGTAAAATTACATAATTTTGACCGTTACAAACACTTATATGCATCACTTCTTGCCAAGTGCCTCAGTGTTACTGAAGTAAGAAGTAGCAATTGAGAGAGCTACTTTCATTTTTTTTTTCATTTCATCCTACTTATGCTATGTAAAAATACCTATAAGTCTAATGTAAGAGCCCAATGATTGAATAGCGATGAATTGAAACCTACCTATAGTGAGGTAGTTTTCAATTCATCTCTTAAAGTAATGTTTATTAATCACTTAACGCTAATAATTATAGTAGGCGCTACATAAATTTGCAATAAAGTGCATTGATCTTTCTCTAAATTCTCTTCGTGGGAACCCGAACAGAAAATTATGATCCATTTGTCATTACTAGAAAATGTAAAGAATAAGAAATATAAATAAAAGTAAATAAATCATATAAACGCCAGCTTTTTGTATTTTCTAATATACTACTAGTGAAAGTTTGAAATCGGTTCAGTTATTTTCGAGTTTATTAATTACACAAAAAAATATATAAATATCTACAAATGTTTCTTTTCTTTATAATATTAGTCAAGATTTCCGTATTATTATTTAAAAATGTCAATAAATGTAGGTTCAATGACCGTTATTGCAAATTCATTTTGTGCCTACCATAACGAGTACATTCATAAAAATCGTATATTTTTTTCTTAATTTTATTTTATTTAGCTTTTACCCTACTGGGTCCTTAATTGTACTTAAGCTTTAATCTATTGTAAATCTTATTGTTAACATTATGGAATGGAAAATAGAGATGCCATCATCATTTCCCAACCTTGACGAAACGTCCTTTACATATGACAAACCTTGGAGGAGCATGATTGTGTTCCAGATTAGCTCTGACCAGGTACCGAGAAGGGTTGTTGGCAGTGATCAGTTGAGCCTTGCAGATGTGGGCAGAGGAACAGCTCCATGTACTGGTGAGCTGACGTTTCCAATGACAGTAGAAAGAGTATCCGTTTACAAGTGCTAGTTCTCTGCCGTCCTTTTTCGTTACGAAGCTCACTGCAAAAGATAAGTCATAGTTATGAATTAGTCTTATGTGATCTTGTCTCATATGAACCTCTTATAATTATTATGGGAGTGTTAATTTCACACCAAGCCAAATATACTTGTTCGTCACTAGTAGAGGTAGATAGAGGGTAACGATTGTATAATTAAGCTTTTGTTGAAAACCAGCGTCAGGTAATAGTTGCATGCTGAACTGAACCTACTTTGGCGCAGTTGTGAGACACTTTTTAATTTTGTTCTTTTTATTTTTTTATTTGTGATGTTTTCAAGAGACAGTTACGAGATTTTGTACATAGATTCTTTACATAAAAATACTAGACACGTGTATTAGTATTTAGTAGATATGTGCGTAATCCGAAAGTTTCACATATACTAAAATTAATGTTGTATATGGACGAAGAGCACAACGCTATTTCAAATCTCAGGGTTTTGCTCTGAAAACTAAAATTGAAAACTTAAAGAAATTTGAAATTTTTATTTATTTATTAAATTATATTAAAACACCTAAATGAAAAGATCCTCAAAAATAACATACAAATTATTTGAGCTCACATACAATTTTATTATCCTAAAAATATAAATATTATAATAAAGATGCCTATCAACATAGACGGTGTTGGAACGCACTGATTTGATTTCTTCGGAGCGCTCTGAGATCTTGGACATAGGTCAACGCTACACTTGACGGAAATTCCGCGACGAAACGCCAATACATGTTATTGCATTAAATTACAAATAGAGGGCAAGATCGGTCGCTCCGCGTAGTGTGCCCACTATTTATTTTGTAATTTATACGAAATATCGTGTATTGCTGCGAAACGCACAGGAACGTTAGTTGTGGCGACGCTTGGGGGAGGCCTATGTCCAACAGTGGACGTATATGGGCTGAAATGATGATGATGATCATGTATTGACGTTTCGTCACCGATCTTCCGTGACGGGATTTTCGTCAAGTGTGGCAAAGGCCTTATGCAAATAACATGTATTGGTGTTATGCACACTTGACAGAAATTCTGTCGCGGACGATCGGCGACGGAATATCCGTCAAGTGTAGCACTGACCATAACATCTCACCTAGTACAAATAAAATCATTTCCAAAGCTTGATATAAATTCCTTCACGAATAGCAAATTTTGGAGGTGAATGATTGTGTTCCAACTTAGTTTTTATAAGTTTCTCACTATCGTTACAAAACGACAATTGGGCCTTGCAGGGGGGTCCGTTCGAACAGCTCCAAACAGTCGTGCGCTTGCGCCGCCAATGACAATAAAATGAGAATCCATTTAGAATAGCAACCTTTTTGCCTGTACTTTTCGTTGCCCATTTTACTGAAAAGAAAACATTTTAAATGTCAACTGGCCAATGGCCCAATTATGAGTAAGGCAGCAAGGAGGCTTTTATGATTATTGATAGGCTCGCGTTTGACCGCTATCTCACCTGACAGTAAGCAATGATGTGATTGACGATGGAACACGCTTACCTGGACAAAGACTCCGGCACCCCGACAAACAAAATGCTTGTAAATTGTTATATTACAATTAAATGCTTGGTTTTTGATATGCGTGCGCATCCATGTCGGACACATCAGCATTTAGAATAAAGAAAACAAATACAGCAGTTAAGAACTTGGCGATACGAACGCGCGACGCACTAGACCTAAAACTTAAGAACCTATTCTAACCTAACTTCTACTTTTTATAAAACTGTAGCGACATCTATGGCATCACATCTATACATATAAATAAAATTGGAGTGTCTGTTTGTAATATTGAAGTAACTGCTTTTTACTACATGCATATAAATATATATACGGTACATACACCAAAATAACATTTTTTGTCTGTCTGTCTGTCTGTTTGTCCGGGCTAATCTCTGAAATGGCTGGACCTATTTTGACGGGACTTTTTTTGGCAGGTAGCTGATGTAATAAGGAGTAACATACTTTTATTTTAGAAAAAATAAATTCAAAATCCTGTAGTCCACGCGAACGAAGTCGCGGGCACAGCTAGTAAGAAATAATCCTGCATCGCGTAATTAAAATTCTCCGCACAATTTGAGCATATAGATCAGCCCGAAATAATCTATCGGGCAGTTGCCCACCAGACATAACACCCGTCTGATCGGAGGATGCTCTCTTCTCAACGAAAGTTTCTGGGAGTTCACTCTCTACTACTCTTACGCATACCTCCAAACAACCGCTTTACTTAATTATGACTTAAATAAAATAAATTAAAATCAAATTCAAAACAAAATCAAATAAATTAAAATTAATACTTCCTCTCGCCTTGGTAACAGAACATACCTACTCTATTTGTTCCGTGCGCAACAGCCAATCGACCAACCACGGCGATCAAACGAAGACCTTCCCCCCTAGCCAAGTTACGACCGTTTCATTTCGAATCTCTTGTCAACGCTCAGTCACGTGATCAGAACAAAGGAATCGGAGGCGTGGCCAACTCGAAGCGTTCGACGCAAGAGAATCGAAGCGAAACGGTCGTAACTTAGCTAGGGAGGCTTATGTGTAACTGTTTCTAATCTAAATAAATAAATAGTACAAAAAAAATGCTGATTTTGTTAAATATATTGCAGAAAATATACATGGTGATATATTTTATTGGCTGTTTTTTTTAAGAACCCAGCATTTTTTAAATTGATCCAAACATCTATATAATTTTAATATAATATACAATTTTCTTAATGAAGCACAAACATCAAAAACATACGAGTATTAATAAGTTTTATTTCCATTTAGTCTTTACTTATAAACACTTCCTGATTACAGTTTCAGAAACAGCCCTTGAGAAAGAATAAATTTTGGAGGTGCATGATCGTGATGTAATCTAGATTTTACTATTGTCCTGGTTGCATTGATATCTTCATTGGTGATGATCAGTTGACTTTTGCATGGTCTTCCGAAGGAGCATCTCCAAATGTCTGTGTACCGGTTTCGCTTATGAAGATAGAATGTGTAGCCATTAACTATAACAAGGTCTTTGCCATTTGGTTTAACTGCCCATGTAACTAGAAAGAAGAAAAAATTAAGTCGAATACTTCTCTTGCATGTCGCAATATCATAAAATCACCGTCATGTAACAAAAACTACACATAAATTAGTTTTCCTAAAAAATACAAGTTCATTGTGCAAAGTAGATTACTATTAAACTTTGCCAATAACATAAAAAATAAGTCTGCGTTCATTAAGTCGACAGACCTGCACGAACGCATACTAAAATCTAAGAAAAAAAGTCAAAAATCCGTACAGTCGATAACGAAGTAGTGGAAGACCAAATTAACACGTGGCAAAGTTTACATGTAAATTATTAAGTGAAAGTTAAAAACAATTAAAATACACGTATTAGGCTCATTTAAAATCACAAAAATACAGTAACTAATATTATTATTGTGAGCCTAAAGGCTATACCTGTATAATGCCTGTAGGTGTGTTTGAAATTTCACCTTAGTTTTTTCTAATTAGAATTCCAGTTCGATATAATATCCTTTGGAAATAACAAATTTTGCAGGCGCATGTCCAGAGTGATAAAATGTAGATCTAGGTTCCAGGACCCTGGACATGGGGTTTTCATCATTGGTGATGATCAACTCGGCTTTGCAGGAATTCCCAAAGCAGCATCTCCAAATATTTGTGAACTCATTTTGCTCGTGACAATAGAATGAGTAGCCGTTGACTATAGCCACTTCTTTGCCGTCCTCTTTCTTTGCCCATCTCACTGAAAAATAAAAAAGCGTAAATTTTCTATAACATGAAGTAGTAAGTAAAAGTGCTGGTTTGACAATATGCTTGCAAGAGGTGGAAAGAGGTACGTACTATAAAATTTTGAGAATCTTTTCAATTACTGATTTTATTTTTTAAACTTTGCTTCACACTAGAAATTACTCCAGTATCGCGAGTGCGTTCACAAAAAAGTGCACTCACATGTACAAGACACCCTGATGTGTAATAACAATCTGTAGGCCATGTTTCGTGCGGTAATCGAACCCGCGATACGCAGGCAGCAGCCAATCGTGCCGTCAAAACTACAGTATCACTGAATCCCATATTTTACTACCCTCGTTTGTATCCCGAACAAATGCAAAGTTACTGTGGCATGTAGCCGTCCGATTAGGCTGCCATCATACAGACTGCATCGCAGCAACCGCACGCAGTCCATATATTCAACTGCATGCAGTTTGATCTGACTTTGCGCAGTTGGCGCCACGCATCTAGCCCAGGAGCTTAGTGTATGATTTGATCTTTAAGTGCTTCAAAATAAAGTTGAAAATGTCAATGTGCGTTTGCTCTTTGTAATTAACTGCACACTGACTGTATGCGGTTAGCGATGGACAGCGTGCGTCGACACTACACGACTGTAGCCGACAGCGTTAAGTTGAAGGCACGATTGGATGCAGTTGATATTGACTTCACTCGACTGCAGCCAACCGCGTGCAGATCATGACTGCGCAAAGTCGAACGTACAACTACATGCAGTTAAATATATCGACCGCGCGCGGATGTCAGCCTTAGGACCAGCAGTAATAATAATAATAATGACGCGATCCATTTTACGATCTAAACTGAACTGTTAAAGAGATGAAGCTATATAGGGTGTATAGCGCCATCCCTTTCGTTCGCACGCCTGACATTTTACCACGTCATGGTCAGTCACCAGGCCCAGGCCGACGGCGCATCATCATCATAATCATATCAGTTGAAAGACGTCCACTGTTGGACTTAGGCCTCCCCCAAGCGTGTGCTGCGTCTTTCGGTACGTGGTCGCCACTCCAGAACCTTTCGTCCCCATCGACCATTTGTTCTGCGTGCAATGTGCCCTGCTCATTGCCACTTAAGTTTGGCAATTCTTCGAGCTATGTGGATAACCTTGGTTCTCCTGTGACGACGGCGTGTTGTGTTCTAAATGCGGCTAAAAAAGATTTAAGGGGCCGGCGAAGGATGAATTTCCATACAAACGTATATAAAACCGAATATCATCATAATATGTTGGAAATATGCTCCAACTGCAAATGAGCGTGGTATTACGTTTGTATGGAAATTCATCCGTCACCGGCCCCTTAAACATAATCGACAGAGCCCGCTAAGATCCATACCTTCTAAGGCTGAATAATCGTTTGAAAAATTTACCGCGTCCGGGTAATGTTAAAGGACAACTGTAGGAACAAGGATTTTTTTTATAGGAAATCGTCTAATGCCTTCTAACATTTTAGGGTGAAACGAGAGTGTAAGGAGCAGTGGTGGCCGAGTGGTAACGGCCTTGACTTACGAGTTCAAACCCAGCCAGGCGCATTACTTTGTGTAATTTACTTCATCACCCTTGCTCTCAAAACGGTGAAGGAAAATATTGTGAGGAAACCGGCATGTCCTAGAACCAAAAAATTCGAAGACTTGTGACATCCGCCAACCCGCACTGGGCCCGCGTGGTGGATTACGGCCCATTCCCTCTCCTAGAGAGGAGGCCTGAGTCCCAGCAGTGGGAACATTATAAGGCCGAATAGGAGAGTGTGTACCAGGACTATGGTATCCTTTCCAGATATTCCCCATGGACTCATCAGGCATCGGCCCTGCAGGGCCCCTACGGTATAGCCGACATCTCTTTCAGGCGCGTATGGAACACTACGCGCCGTCCGTCGACGACTCGAGCTCCATTCCTACTGGGTGCCAAGTTTTAGTCAGTAAAGGCCTGACACTCCCTCTCTTTCTTAGAGTGGGAGAAATTATATGATGATTTTCCACCCTAGAAAAAGAAATCAGAATAATGTTACTATGTTTATAGGTCACAAGAGAAATTTGAGCGAAAAAGCTGTATCTAAGAATTTAGAACATTTCACACAAAGGCAAAAAATATTTATTTTGCCTGCCATAGAGAACATAGATTAACTGTCACTTGCAAGCATATGTCATCATCATCATCATCATCATATCAGCCGAAAGACGTCCACTGTTAGGCAGGCCTCCCCCAAGCGTCGCCACAACGACCGGTCCCATGCGCCACGCATCCATCGGATTGCCGCGACACTGACCAGGAAGCATAAGCAGCTGAAGCATATGTCAGTTTTTATTGATGCACAGAAAATAAAAACCAATAAATTGATTAATTAAGAAAAAATTACAAATTTGATTTTATTTTCGCCCATTACAGCTTCATATAATATCCCTGATGAATGACAAAGCGTGGTGGTGCACGAGTGTGTTCCAAAGCAGCTTTGATTAGGAGCCTTGCCTCATCATTGGAGAATATCAGCTGAGATTTGCAAACTCTACGACCAGATGAGCATCTCCAGACTGTTGTGAGTCGATACTGGGCATGACAGTAGTATGTGTATCCATTTGCAACGACAACCTCTTTGCCGCTTTGTTTCTTTGCCCATAACACTGGAACGGAAATGGTCTTTAGTATCCTTCTTTTAGATGTCAGCAAAACCGTAGGGTCCCATCAGGCCTGATGCCCGCATTTTTTTTAGGTGGAAAATCATCCAAAAATTTTCCCGCTCAGAGCGCGGGGGCGTATCAGACTTTGACTAAAGCCCAGGAACCTAGATAAATATTGTCTATAACACAATACAATTCGCTTAATTTTTTTTTGTTTTTTTAAAAAAGAAAGACGTAGGATCCTAGATAAATTTTGTCTATAACCGAATATCATCATAACATGTTGGAAATATGCTCCAACGTTTGTATGGAAATTCATCCGTCGCCGGCCCCTTAATATTGAACACTATGGCAAAAGAAATTGGCAATCAGCCAAATATTTGCGTGGGCTTCAATGCACTCCATCGCAAACTGGTTTTTCTCATCTTCTTGGTCGTTTCACTCTTGCCAGAGTGGTCGTGGTCGTGCTCTCCGAAAGCCAGTCAAAGTCAGGGCACGCCGCACGACTTCCCGCTACTTTTGCCTGCTGGCAATCATCCGGGCGCAACCGTTCAACGCAAACTGGTTAACAGAACTTAAATTGGTTTTAAAGAAAAAAAAAAAATTATACAATCAAAGAATTTTATTTAAAGAATATGAAGTATATTAAAATGAGAAAACGACCAGTGCATTGAGTCATTCACATACAATCAGTGATTGGTCGGCTAGGTGACGATGGTGATGCTTTATACATGAAAAAAAAAAATACCGAATAATTGAAATGCAATATAGATATTCAAAGTTACGAAGGCGACTTGGTTTTAAACGTATGTGTACATTCACATACACATTATTTCTGTGTGTGATCCATTGGTGTGATCTGATTTCCATGACATCGAGTGCTCCGAACTTACACACATAGACAAAGCGTTTTGTTTTGTTTTTTTCATTTTAGGCCTCCCTTGGTGAGAAATAACAAAAAAGAAACTATAACAAACATTGTCGTTTATTAAACTTACTATACTCTGTTCAAAATAACATTAGACATTTATGAAAACCTTTTATTACTGTCCGTTCAACCTATTTTGACTTTTATTACGTTGGTGGCATAACAAATGGCGGCTGCAGTAAATAGTTGGTATTATAACCACTTTTTTGCTTTTAATCCTTCAGTAGGAAATGAAATAGAAGTTAAAATCGGTTGAACAGACAGTAAAAAGGCTTCTATAAATGTCTAATCTTAACGCGAACAGGGTTTAGCATGAAAAAAAAAATGGCGATTTTATATCATAGTTTGACATAACAGCCGTTAGAAATTAGAAATTTTGGAGGTGGATGAGTGTGTTCGAGTTTGGCCTTTATCAGGAATCTTTGGTCATCATTGCTGAGCATCAACAGGGCTTTACAGCTCCGTCCAGATGAGCAGGACCAGGTATTAGAGGAAAGATTCCGAAAGTGACAGTAGAATGTGTAGCCATTCACGACGGCAAGCTCTTTACCATTCGTTTTCCTTACAAATATCACTGGAAAACAAAAAGAAGTTTATGTTATACCAAGTTTATACCGAGTGTTTATACTAAGTGTTTATATCAAGTATTTATACCAAAAGTATTAAGAGATATATAGGTCTGTCGGTGATAAATAATGATTTTTTGTATTATAAATCGTTATTTTAATATTTGTTTCTCTATTAAATTGAAATAATTACAAAAAAATATTTTGTTTCACATATTATATTTTAAATATATAATAAATTTATACATGAATTTGAAAATTACGAAAAATCACATCTACTTGCACTATTATGTATTATAAAAGGACTAAAATGTATAAAACTCGTATTCTTCATAATCTTATAATGGTAAACCTAAGACCATTATAATATATTAAAAACAAACGATATTGTTAGAAAAGCGGTTCTGTGTGAAAACAGAGTAAAATAAATAACTTATTTACTAAAATAAGTTACAGTAAAATAACCATTGCAAATAGTTAATGACTAATATTCTGTATTATTTATTTACATTTTCATATATAAATACGATATTATAACAAATAAATGACTACGATTCCTCTTTTGGCAAAATTGTGACTAGACAGATCTACAAACAGGTTTCATGAAACATGAACAATGCAATGACTAGAAAATATTATCGAAATCTAAAGATCTATTTACTTAACTAATTTCTTCACTGACATTCGTGACAGGGTAGAATGGAAGAAAAAAACGTGTTGCGCCGACCCCAAATAAGATGGGACAAGGGCAGGATGCAGAAGAAGATTCTTCATTCGTGTCAGTATTTGAGATTAAAGCGGGAACTACATTGTCTACATTAGACCGACACACACTTGGGCCACGCCTAATTTGCACGCAGAGTCGCGTTGCGTGGCGTGGATCTAATGTGGCTCTATAAATCTAGTTCCTCACAAAATGTATGGAGACCGACGCGCCCATATTGGCGTACGTGGCACGCGTGTGCCCAATGTAGTTCTACCTTAATACAATCCATGGGACAAGTCTTTTTTAACCGAGAATATAAATCCTATGTCCAACAGTGGACTTCTTTAGGCTGAAAGGATGATGATGATAAAGATATCTTTTTTTTTAGCTTTATTTGCAATCAGTCCTAAAAGGCTATGAGCAAATCTGTTCTTTTTTTTTTTATTAATGATAGGCTTGCGTCTGACCACTATCTCACCTGATGGTAAGCGATGATGTGGTCGACGATGAAGCACGCTTGCTAGAAGAAACCTATTCACTCTCGACTTAAAGACTCCTAAGTTGTAGCTATCAGGAAACACAGACTCCGGCAGGGAATTCCACTCCTTGGCTGTACGCACAAAAAATTCGCAAAACGTTTTGTGCGTATGGGTGGGATGTCTACCATGTACCGGTGGCGCAACGCTGTACGTCGTGTGGTCCGATGATAGAACGGACTTGGCGGAATCAGATTGTGCAATTCCAGTGCACATTCCCCGAAATGTAAACCGACAGACTAGCAACTCGGCGTCGATGCTCAAGGCTTTGGAGCTTCGACTCTACAAGTGCATCATTGCCGATGATTCTCTTGTGCTGTTATGCGGAGTGGCTTCCCATTGGAAGCATCTACTCATCTGCTGTCCAGAGCTACTGCCTGTCTTCTAGCTCTAGGATATGATGATGCTTTAGTCGTCTCGCATACTGATTCATGGTGAGCTGCCGAGCGAGCTCGTTAGGGTGACGGGTTAGTCGCTCTTTGTATTTAGCTGCCAAGCTTCGAATTTCCTCTTTGATTGTTCTCATTTCAAGGTGCTCGTGAACTTCATTGTTGTTTATGTACCACGGTACTTTTGCGATTGTTCTGAGAATCTTGTTCTGCTGGCGATAAAGATATCTAATAATAAAATGATGTTGTCTTTTCGTAAAACCCATTAACTATTTTAAAACATGGTGGCTTATGATTATGTTCGAGCCTTTTCGAGTATATAATTCGATCTGCTGGGTTGACTCTGTTCGCCAAAAGCATTCTCGCCTTGCACCTCATAGCGTTGGTGCACGTCCAAGTGCTTTTGTTCGCGTTTTGCTTATGACAGTAAAACGTGAACCCACCCACAAGAGCCAATTCCTTTCCGTTGGCTTTTTTTACCCAAGTCACTAAAAAGAGAAATATAATTTTGTTAATAAAGACAGTAAAGTGGTTTTCGACGGTAAAGATAGAGTAACTAGTGCATATTGTATAGTGCATAGTGCATATTGTATATTGTAATTTTCAATAGAGGAATAGTGACCATAACCGCGGAATTTCAGCTTCAAAACATGCAGTAGGCTACAAATGAAACAGCTATCCTCAGTAGAATAAGTTTAATAAAAAAACTAAACGTATTGGACAGAAAACAAATCTCGTTTATAAAATTAATATCTAATAAATAATACACCCAATACCAAAGTAATACAAGCTACTCAGACTTAATTTTTTTAAACCACACACAATTGTAAAATAGTACAATAATGGCATCAAAATTGTCTACGTAAACCCGTATGAATTAAAAAAGAGATCCTATTAAAAATATTAATTGACAAAAAGTATTGAGGTAAATATAAATAAAATTAAAATTGAGATTGTTCAAAAATCCAACAATATGGAAAAATAATCAAGACACATTTCCAACACAATTTATACCTATGTTACTCAGGGTGAATGTAGCTTTCTAATGGTGAAAGAATTTTTAAAATCGGCACAGTAGTTTTGAGTTTATTCATTACAAACATACTGTGTGTATACACACACACACCAAATACAAATTTTCCCTTTTTAAAATGTCAGTGTGGATTCACATTTTCAAAAAAAAGAAAATATTTAGTTTTAAGTCCTCGTTTTATATTCAGGTATTTTCTTTTAATTTTAATTTTATAATTGTTGTGTTACACGCTACACAGAAAAAGGGTACTTATAATTTTTTTTTGAGGCGGAAAATTGTCTAATTACTTCTTCCACTGGTGGAACACACAATAAATTGGTTATATCGTTTCAAGTAAATGGAAACCACCTTAAAAATTTGCAGATAGAATATCCATTTATATTCCGATATCCTCCTATCGATATAAAGGCGGAAGTGGGGCCAACGTGGAAAAGGAAAACCCATGACCTCGAACTGAGCAAGTATATTAGATAAACAAAGAAAGAAAAGTATATATTTTCGCGTAGATTTTGCGTACTATTTTGTCGTCAACTCGTTTGAATGTGAAAATCTGATGTATTTATGTACAGCATCCCAGTCGCGAGTTGACGAATGTCATTAATCTCCTGTCGGCTCGATTTTTATTTTATTGGTTTTTACGTATATTCCATTGCAGATGACAAAAGACGGTGGTGCATGGTTGTGGTCAAGTCTAACTGAAAGAACCCTGTACTCTGAATTCACATCTTCACTTGAAACCAGCAATCTTGTTTTGCACTTTCCAGCCTCGGAACAACTCCATGTACTTAATTTCGGATGAAATCTGCGGCAGTAGAATGTGTATCCATTTACAATGGCTAATGCTTCGCCATTTTCATTCGTCACCCAATTCACTGAAAAAACAAATGTATTTAATTATTTGATAACAGAAGAATTTTTTGGTTTTTGTAATTAACCTAGAGATCAACCATAGGTTAATTACAAATACCATACAAACCATAGCTTAATTAAAGTACATCAAGTGGCCAAGCTGAACGCAAGCCAGGTTATGACCATCCGCATGGTGCGGCACGGTTTCCCGCGAAGCGGCGAGCCTCCTTGCAGGCCTGCCGCCATGGGATCTGAAGGCAATAGTCCTTGCAAGCACGCACAATTTGCGCGTGAAAATGTAACTCCGAGACGAAACTCCGCTTTCGCGCCAAGTCGCGACATGGCGGACATAGTTCCGGCGGGATATCATGGTGAAATGGCGACAGCGACCGAATCGCAACCGGATATCTATGATCGCAACCCATTGCTGGGAATGCTATAATTATGGCGGTAAGTCCTCTCTTTGAGGAGTGGCTGGGAAGGCAACACGGCGTCCTTACCTTCTGAATGATACGTTCCGCACGGTAAGTACGGGAGGTTCCTGCACCGGATTCATTCGGAAGAAATACCCTGGTGTCATCATTGTGTGGACCGCCTGGAGGACACGGTTTTTACTAATAAAAATGGAAAATTTGTTCTTTGGAATGCGCTCCTTCTGAACATCAGGACGGCAACAAGTCGGTTCTCCTTTAAAGTGAAGTCACAAGAACACATTCGCAAGAACTTGGTTGAATCATCACACTGTTGATTGGCTGGATTCGTTTTTTTCTCACCATACCTTTCTTTATTTGTACATAATTATTTCATCGAAGTATATATTTATTATTGTTCTTATTGTCTTTCTATTTATCTTTTATTAAGTTGCACCTGTCATGACATGTCTCTGCACCACCCTAAGGTGAACGGGTAAAAAATGCCTAAGGCATTAAATCTGCCTTTATAGTGTTTCATTAGTGCGTTAAGGTTTTAATAAAATAAATAAAACATACGTATCCGGTTTTTTTTTTATTGTAATCACACTCACGAATTAAAGTTTTTTTATTAAGTATTTCTAGTTTGAACAAACGGGTCGTGAGGTCTTTGGACCGGGACCGCGGTCCCAATTTAACTTCCACTTATATTTTTTGTAGTATTTTGGGACCAGAAATAAAATAAAAACAGTTTTATTTTTGGTAAGTGTACTTGAATGCCTTGTTCCATGTGGTCCCAAAATACTAAAGCAAAAAAAAAAATTACAGAGGTGGAAGTTGGGACCGTTGTCGCGGTCTTGAAAGCCCTATGACTCAAACAAACAAGGTCTGATGAAGATGTCATCGTAGCTGGTATTTCAATGATGGAGCTGGATGCGTGTGGTGTAATTTGGCTGACACCACGTACCGTTCCACGGGTACCATATGAGGAGTCGTGACCAGCTGAGCTTTACACTTGTACTTTCCTAAACTGCAGAGCCAAGTCCAATTCTTGTGAGTACATTTTTTGAGGCAAGTGAATGTGTATCCGTTTACAATAGCAAGTTCTTTTCCATCCTTTTTGTTCGCCCATTTCACGTGAAATGCTTTGGCATTTTCTGGAACTAATATAATTATAATTTAATAAATATTCAGATATAGATATTGCACATGCAAAATAATTGTTTTAATTTTCCTTTCAATTTGACGATCCAGGTGCGTTGCGAGGAAGCTATGTTAGCATATACAAGGTGTAAGGGACAGCCTTCCACAAACTTTAAGGGCTTGCTCAGTAGACAAAACTGAACAACCTTCCGCAAGACTTTTTTTCCGGAAACGAAAAAAAAATCGACCTCTCCAAACAAACTGTCCAATCAAGTTTTTAATTTTGTACGGTAAGGCTGACTTTTTTTTCGTTGCCCGAAAAAAAGTCTTGTGGAAGGTTGTTCAGTTTCATCTACTGAGCAAGCCCTTAAAGTTTTTGGAGGGCTGTCCCTTACACCCTGTATTATAATTATTGCCGAAATGAATCGTGTCAATGTAATTCTATCTGAAAAGCAAATGTATTATTGTCATATTCAGTACGACAATAATACATGTTTTTCAGATAAAATAGGTAAGATGCAGCGTTGCAAGGCCTCCTACAAGGCAGACCTATGACCTTGTAAGGGTCAAAGTCTGATGGATGCGAGACGCACAGGACCGGTCTTTATGGCGACACTTGGGAGAGCTCTATGTCCAATAGGGACCTCTTTCGGCTGAAATGATGATGATGATGATGATACCCATTTCCACACAATTCTGTTTTTTGATCATTTTCGATTCTTCCAGTAAGAGTCGAAGCTGTCATCTATTTTAATTATGCCCATTTTGATCAACATAAATGACTAACCTATTTTAATTTTCATTTAAGCAGATAGTAAACAAACACATTTCAAAACAATATTGTCTATTTTTCGAACATTATTTATTTGTAATCCATAAACACACGCACACGAATACAACACACGATAAAATAATTATGTGAGATCATTTAAATAGTATTTTGCAAACATTTAACCATACAACATTATTAAACCACTAAAATATTAAATTACTTAACATAAATAGACTTATTTATAAAAAAAAAAGTAGTTTGAATACCGATTTCTATAGAGAGACATTGTATCAAGTTTATTTTTTATTTTTTTTTAAAGTTTAATTGAAAATCTTCAAATCTGTATTTAAACTACATTTTTTTAAATAAATAAATTCTAAAATCTACAATAATACGTAGTGTTTAAATATCTATAGCTAAAGTTAAAAATTTAACTAATTTTTCTGCACGTGTGAGTAAAATAGTTTCTTTGCAACACACATTTAACATACATTTCTACTTTAATGCATATCTAAATTAGTTTGCAAATATGACTAGATTTGAACGGTACGTAAAATAGTACTTTGGAAATATTTAACATACACTCATGGTTATACTATAGTTGTAATAGTTTTTAATAATTTAGACCTAATAATACTCTACATTTTAAGTAAAATAGATTTTTGCAAACATTTACACTTATAAATATGACTAGACTTTTAATTTTCTCTACATTTATAAAGACAGAACTTTTTCCTACGAATCAACGTTACTTACATCATACACTGGACAAAAGAGAAATTAAAAAACTTAAACACCTCAGCGATGGGCTCAGTGGGAAAAGTTTTTACACTAACGTAATCGAAATGTTTACCACATTTGGCTCTCTGATTGGTTAAAGCTTATAGACCCTTGTACGTCTGGCCTGTATTAAATGGACACAAAACTCGTACCCGCCTAGGCAGCAGTAGAAAAGAGAAAAGAGAAAGAGAAAAGAAAAGTATTTATTTTGACGCACAAAACATTGTAGAAAACAAAAACTTAAGACAAACACAAAACAAAAAATAAATAAAAAGTATCACACGTTTGCGCCAAAAAAGGTCCAGTACGAGTATCTGTGCATTTAATTCCGGCCAGTTGCGCCCGGATGGAGCCCCGCTGACCTTTAAATCCATTTACTTTGCGAAATATTGATTGATTTACATGCTCTGTTCACTTTAAAGAATATTTAACCACCAATTTTTATGTGTAAAAATGTTTCTAAAGACTGTTTCGAAGGAGTAGGGAAAAGTTGTGAAAATGCAAAATATTTTTTTTAAACAAAAGTATAAATCACACGAAAAAATCAATAGTCAATATTATTGTTCATGAATCTATAATAAACATATATTTTTTTCAAACCTATTAACCTGGCCGTTACCGAGGAGTAGGCTTCAGAAAGTATCTGTTTTATGGCACTGCTCGGGCGCTTGGGCCTTAGGAGCTTGAAGCGGTACAATAGGAGCGCTGAAAATCATAATCACTTGGATCGCGTTTACGTAAAACAAACTCGAACTAGGCAATCTGAAGACCAAGGAAGACGGGACTTACTGAGAGACAGTCTTGAGAAGAGCAGGAGTGGTCTTGAAGCAGTTCGTCTATGACTCCTTCAAAACTTTATTTAGCAATGAAAATACGAATAAGAAGGAAAAAGATTTTGGTTATATTGTGATATGGGTCAACTAACAGGAACAGGAACGTTCGTTGTCGCGACGCTTGGGGCCTATGTCCAACAGTGGACATATATCGGTTGAAAGATGATGATGTGATAATGGGTCTGATATTGATAGGAAGTTAATAGAAAAAGTTATGAATGCTGCGGAACACAAGAGTTTTAACCTGGACTCCATTTTATGCGCTCTTCTTCGCGAACAGTCTACATAATTATCTTACTACTGACTAAAGATAAACCTCATAACTACTTAACAGCATAAATAAATAACCTAAAGCTCATACTATCGCTAATCCATAAATATTTCACCTTGTTTTGGAGTACTTACTCCTCTAAATTTGTCTTTATTTTTTTGTAATATTAGTATACATGTAAGATTATTTACGTTGGTATATTATAATATGCTTTGTACTTTACTTGTAATACTTTTTACTATAATAGTATTCTTTTGGAGTATAGTGGGTATACGCTCACTACATCAACCCCGAAGCGCCTCGCCCGCGAACTTATCAGGCACGGACGCGGCGGCGGCGGCGTGTGGATCATGCGTGAGAACGACTCATCGGCGGCACACACCACTCCCTTTCTCCTCATTCCTAGGCACAGCCACACCCACTTGTTGACCAGGCGACGTATAACCTAGAAGTACATTAGACCGATGGACACTTGTAACACGCCTGATTTGTACATAGAACGAAGTCGTGTGGCGTGTATCCAGTGTAGCTCTACATGTCTAGTTTCCATATAAAATTTATGGAGACCGACGCGCACGGTTCTACCTTTACTGATTAACAACGTGGCGTCCACTCGTGGATCATCTGACGTTATTGTCATACAGACGTTGGTCGATGATTAGATGCCGTGCCGATGGACACCGAGCGACGAGATGGTGCTGGTCGGGTGTCAGATGAATCTAATGAACTAAGACCTTATACTTTACCCCTTTTCCTAACCTCAAAAACGACTTATAGGTAATGTTTTTTTGTACTTTTTTGAATATCTTAACAGTCAAATACAGTATCAATTACAATTTAACATAGAATCCATTACTGATGCAGTATTCAGATGGTTCGTGCTTATGTTCCAGTTTTGCTGATAACACGATACGATTCGATGGCTTGGCGTGGTTGGTGATCTCCATCCTGGCGTGGCAAGTGCCTCCGTAGGTGCAGTTCCAGACCTTCGTAGACTTTTTTAGGCTCTGCTTGCGACAATAGTAAGTATATCCGTTGACCAAAGCCACTTCTTTCCCGTTGACTCTCTTGACGAACTTCACTGTAATATTTTGGAGTGTTAGTAGCGGAAATGTGATTATGGGTTAGCACAGCACACATCGACTTCCCCGAGCAATAAGTTGGTAATCGCAAAAAAAAATGTTTTTTTTATTTTTTATTACCGGACATTAAGTCTGTAATCGCACAAAAAAAATGTCTTGCGATTACTGACTGATTGCCGGCCTGGGGACGTCGACATGCGTTTCATTCATGCACTAAAACCGTGCAAAGCGTTTGATATCATGCGAATAATTATATGTTACAGTAAAACACAATAAATTAGGTGTTAGGTTGGAGATTTAGATAGAAACCAATTATTTCTTTAAAAAAAAACCTTTTATTTTATTATAAGTATGACAAAATTATATAAAAAAAATAGGACAGTTTCACTTTTTAATTACAAAATATAACCGTATCCAAAGTAAAAAAAAAAAACCAAAATGAAACGCTTTTTATTTGTGCAACCTCTCAACCAAACTTAAATAGTGCGCAAGTATTATATTAAGGTACCAATGAAATTTAATTACAAGTAGTATTAAATCATTCACCTTCTTCTTTTTAAAATCGGTTCAAATAAAATAGGTATCTTCATTAAGAGCGAAGCTTATGAAGCTTCATATAAATTCCTTTAGAAATACAAAATTTTGGAGGAGCATGTTTGTGCACTAGCCTTGAAGATATCACCTTACGTTCTAAATAATTGATACTCTTTGTAACGATCATTCTTGCTTTGCATTGCCCCGCTGTACAAGCCCAGGTGTTATTATTCAGATGACGTCTGTGACAGTAAAAAGTATACCCATCTACAATAGCCAGCTCCTTGCCATCAGTCTTTCTTACGAATTTTACTGAAACAAAAAAAAAAAAGTTTAGATATACCAGGTCATCATCGAACATAATATGAGAACAGAATTTGGAAGTGTGTGGAGAATGGAACAAAAGTAATGGACACCACAACCATAAAAAAACCATTTTCCAAAAAAAAAACCGACTTCAATGTATAAAAAAAAAACACAGAAAAGTGCAAATTAACTTTAATTTCGGAAGTCGGTGTTTCTATAATAGTTTTGTCTCTTCGTTATTTAACACAGTGTATTTCTATGGGACCAACTTGGAAGTATAACCATTCAATCAAAAAAAAAAATGTTTCTAAGTTATCGGTGAACATAGAACCTCCTTCCATTGAAGAAGAATTCCTTGCCGGAGTCTGTGTTTCTTAACAGTTTACAAGCTAGGGTCTTTAAGTCAAGATAGAACGGGTTGTTTGTAGGCAAGCGTAGTTCATCATAGACCACATCATTGCTTACCATCAGGTGAGATAGTGGTCAAACGCTAGCTTATCATTAAAAATAATAAACAAAAAACAATGATGATTTAATATTATAAAACACCGTTAAACATGAATGTTTACTGAGAAAATGTTTCATCTTTTTTCAATAATTTTAACAGAAAGATAAAAATACTTAAAGAAAAAAGAACTTTTTAATTGTGGAAAATGACACAATCTTAGGATTAGCTTACAAATTATAGGGTAAATATGCGGCACCTCCGCGCAAAATGCCTTAACGCTCAGCGTAATGCTGTGACTACACTCATAGTGTTACCACTCCAAAGCGATGGTTTTCAGCATGGGCCAGTGACGGTGTCAACACAAAGACTTCGGAACGATATTGTGTGCTATAGTGCCTTAAAAATAATATACATTCTGGCCTTTTAGGCCTTTGACTAAACGACAATGTTTCCAGTATCATCGAAAAGAAATATTAAGCATGTTCCATGGTAAAAGATTAAAAAAAGCTCCTACATTATACAATACTAGCTTTTGCCCGCGGCTTCGCCTGCGAACATAAGATATAGCCTATGTCACTCAGGAATAAAGCAGCTTTCTATCGGTGAAAAAATTTTAGCAATCGGACCAGTACTTTTAAAGATTACTTCCTACAAACAAAAAAAAAAAAACTTTACCTCTTTTTATTATTAGAGTAGATAAACTAAAGATGTTATGAAAATTCAAAGAAAAGTAATTTTCAAATTCTAAAACTAGTCAATTAGTACGTGCGCCCTAGCGGCAATGGAGCTGGATCAGCAAGTCTACTCCAACCATCACATTAACAGGTCTTGTACCACCGTTCCCATCAAGAACCGGTTTCCATTTTTGCAACCTTCTAAAAACCAGACGTTGATGCCTCAATGCCATCATATCCTAACATAAAACCCATCAACAATCATGAAGGTTGGCGGGGGATGGCTGTGGGCCAGCTTAGCAGATATGACAGTTCTCTTCAAGGGTTCTAGTTCAGTGCCAGTGATCAACCTTGCTTTACACAGCCATCCATTGGTGCAGGTCCAGATCTTCGTCTTCACGTTATTCTTGTGACAATAGAACGTGTATCCGTTCACCATCGCCAGTTCTTTGCCGTTCCTCTTCAACATCCATTTTACTGAAATATACCTATTTTATAGTAATTTTGTGAGCACACTGTAATACTTCGCAAGACCTGCCAACCTACCTAAAATTTTTCCTGAGTAGGTAAATTAAACATGGAAAGCAGTAAAACGAAAATTACAGTAGAAGTGTATGCAGTGTGTGTGTAGGAGAGTATGTAGTAGTAGTGGGTAGTATTCGTAGTAGTATGTAATAGTAGTGGTGCTAGTGTGTAGTAGTAGTTGTAGTATGAAGTAGTAGTGGTAATATGTAGTAGTGGTAGTGTGTAGTTGTAGTAGCAGTAGTGTGTAGTAGCAAAACCTTTTGGCTGGTAGAGATTGCCTAAAGCATTAAGTCCGCTTTTGTACTTTTGTGTTGCATAAAGATCAAATAAATAAAAAAAAAAGTTGAACAACATTTATTAAAAGGAAAAAAAAAAATACAATATGATAAGAAACTGTGTTACAGCAGCAAGGTTCAGGTTAGTAATTTTCATAATAAAGACATATTCCTTTACTTGAAAACTTATCCCATTCATCCTCCTGATCACTGATAGAAGAATTTAACATTCCCAGTGGTGCCCGAGTGGTAACGAAAACCGAGAGTTGAAAGCACTTAGCTTTGTGCTTGAAGGATGTCTTAAAACAAAATAAAACGACGATCTTAGCAAATAACGTTTTAAAAAAATAGTATAAAAACAATTCAAGATTTTCAATGGTTATGATTGTTTTTCATTTTTACGATGACATCGTTGATGGTATAAACAACTGATTTACATCCATGAGCTCTCCTGACACACCGCCATCTAATTCGGGCCATTTTGTCCGCATGGACGAGAGTGCCTCGGTTGAATCGATACCGCCCTACGTTGAGAGACGGATTACCTCTGTTTGTTTTACTAAATATGATTGCAGGTTCACTGTCAGAATCGTCAGAATCATCATCTGTAACAAAAAATCAACAGTAAAATTATTAATTTGTGATAAATGATATTTATTTTGCAAATAGGTTTAAAAAAAACATTTTTACAAGTCAATTTCTTTTTTTCGTCAGGTTAAACTAAATAAAGCCGGTGTTTCCTAGCTGACTACCCTGAGAAGAAACACCGAAACAAACTTAGGGGTCATAGTCTCTTTTAAAGTCATACAGTAAATAATGTAATGTTCAAATTACATGAGAACTACATGCAAATGAACGCGACAAGATAAGTAAAATAATCATAAACACGAGATAGGTCCTGTAAAATATTGAGGATTCTACTCAGCTGACTTCCATTTTCATCATCAGAACTCTTTCAAGTCTTCATTATATTGTAATGTTATTACAGGTGGCTTAGTTTTATAAAATCAACACACAAGTGAAAATCCAGATGGCGAATATTTATCCCTCTTTTTTATCCATATGAGATTTGGTGACCAACTTCAGAGAACACTATATAATTAAAATTGTACTACCCTGTAAAGTAAGGCCTACTGTCCACTAACGAGTAGCTTCATAGACGCGTATTCGTCACAATGCGCTTGATATAGGCCTACTCACAACTACACACATAAAAACTATGAAACTCTGTCGACAAAGAGGCAACGACACGACGCCACGGCACGGCATGACAAATACGCGCCTATAAAGCTACGCGTCTGTAGTCTAAAAAATGCGTCATAATTACAATTGCCAAAACGGATCTTGAGCGCTCGGCGTCAGAGTGGAGATCGCTTTACGCATTCCATACATTGGCGAGCCAATCGTCTTCGTTGTTAGATACATGCAGCAACGCAGTGAACGAATCAGGAGTGACGTCTATGACGCGATGGCGCGGCAAGCCAATCACTGACACTCCCCGCCCCCGCGTCTCACTTCACACCACTAAAGAGACCGAATATTTGACTTCTGCGCAACTTGAAGACAGCGCTCAAGATCCGTGACGGCAATTGTAATAAATTAAAATACAGGTAGAAACTTCTCAGTTTTATTTTGTCAGATAATACACACTACAATATGTCCTTACAAAATAAATATCACATAATTTATTTTTATCTTATTATATGCTATGCTTTTGCAATTATGGCGAAATGGAAAGATAATATTCTTTCACCAATCTCTCATTACTGAAAGTTCAAATAAATAAATTATAATCCCTCGAAAGCAAATAATTGTAAATAACTACAAACGAAATACCTAGAAGTAGCCTATTCACTCTTAACATACTACTTCTAGATTGAAACTATGACGAAACATAGACTCCGGCAAGAAATTTCATTCCTAGCTCACCATAAATGCTAAATCAAACCGCTTAAAAAAATGATGAACAAAGTAAGACTTTTAAATTAAATAATATTTTACCAGACTTTTTGTAATATTGATACTTTGCCCGTTTTCATTAACATTAGGAATTTATCCAAATAGTCACGATTCACCAATAATTTCCAAATTTTCACAAAATATATGAATATAAAAAAAAACCTTAAATATTGACATTACTACGGATGTACACTATCATCTAGGAACGCCAGGAACGTGCATAGAAAACTGGGAGTATTGCCACGTTTCATGGCAATGCTAATTCTTTGGGAAAAAATCGAGCCAGCCAGACTGGCTTCGTGACCAGAAAGTCTCGCAACGTAAAACTTGGTTACGATACGGCACTGCTGTCAAGTTCGAAGTACCTAAGTAAAGAAAGAAAGAAAAACAGTTCTTAAGTACAAAAAGTAAGTAAGTACTAGTAGTAGTAGAAGTGGTAGCAGTGTTGGTAGTAGTTGTGTAGTAGTAGTAATGTTGTAGTATTTTTTTTAACCAGGTAATTTAAACTTTTTGTGAAAATTGAGTTTTTTTTTTAATCCAAGTAACCAGACAAAGCCTGCCAACTTGTATCCCGTTTTAAATTATGTAAATGTTCTCTTTTATGTGAAACTATTACATTGTCTACTGTAACGATAACTGATTTACATCCCAACGCTGTTCGAGAGCAGCGCCATCGTTGTTTGGACCCTTTGTACCTGTTCACTCGGTTATACCGATAGGGCCCATAGATCATGACGTCATTACCTTTCCTTGACGTACTAAAAATTGGCTCGAAATCTGTAACAAAACATTAAAGACAGATAATATAGAAACGTGAACCTGTTTCGCAGTTGTGTCCCAGCGGTTTTTTTAAGATCGGAAATCATAAGCCTTATGACTTTTCCCGCTCTAGGTTGGAACGAGAGACTGTGTCAGACTTTTACTGACTAAAATCACACCTATGTTCCTTTAGTTGCTTCTTGCGTTCTAGGATCACGAGTATTCTTCTCATACTTTTCCCCATTGCCCTAGCAAACATCGGCCCTGCTAGGCCCCTACGGTTAGCTCGCTGTTCGGCCGTCCGGTAACTGTCCGGACCAAGCCCAAGTCGTCGACGGCGTGCACTATTCTCGCGTGCCTCAAGGAGTTGTCAGCAACAGTAGGGACCCAGCCGGGTTGAAGCTTACTGGGGCCAGGGTTATCCGAAAGGGAACTCGAGCCCCGGTATGAAGGCTAGAAGGAACAGGGTGGGTCGTTTAGTCAGTAAGAGTCTGACACTATCTCCCGCTCCGCCTAAGAGCGGGGGTTGTCATTGGATGATTTTTCCCACTATAAAAAAAGGCCCCTATGGTTTCCTGACATCTCTTTGAGGCGCGCGTGGGACACTACGCGCCGTCGACGACTTGGGCTTATTCCTAATAGGACGATATGGGGTAATGGCCCCTACTTACGAGTAGTACGTTGCGAGTTACAACTCAGGCAGAAGCTTTACCTTGTGTAATTAATTTCATCACCACTGCTCTCAAAACAGTGAAGGAAAACATTGTGAAGAATCCTGTATGTCCTAAAACCAAAAATTTCGAGCGTGCGTTCTGATTAGTTATGTGCGATGCGCCTTTACTTTACTTACCACAGCGGCCTCCATTGCTATTGCGAAAAACAGTTACAGAATTGAGTAGAAGGTTACTTACAACACGCGTAAAATGCGCGTTTGCGCATTCTTATCCAGCGGTCGATTTAGCAAATTCGTAGTTTCCTTTTTTTACTCCCAATCAACACCATGAAGCTACAGTACTATTTTACCTTTCTAGTAGCGGTATTCCGGAAGAACTTAGCAGTTACCTTCGTCAAGTGAAAGTGAACAGCACAACCGCACGATAAAAAGGAGTCACTTTATTTTGGATTTTATTTTAATGTAGAGTATAAAAATAGACAGTTTAATAAACTTTGGAGTTATCCTAAAGTTAAAATACACTTCCTAAAAAAATATAATTTTTAACATACATTTTGCTTTAAGGTAGCACTACACTGCGCATACGTGTGCCACACACGCCGATCTGAGCGCGTTGGTCTCCATACATTTTATATGGAAACTAGGCTTGTAGAGCTACACTTGATCCACGCCACGCAACGTCTCGTTCTACATAGTAATCAGGCGTTACACGAGTACGTTGGACTAATACAGGGTGTAAGGTACAGCCCTTCATAAACTTTAAGGGCTTGCTCAGTAGACAAAACTGAACAACCTTCCACAAGATTTTTTTTCAGGAAAGGAAAAAGAACTCGGACTCGCCATACAAACTATTCAATCAAGTTTTTGATTTTGTATAGTTCTAGCTTTATTGATTCTTATTCGACGACCACATAGGTATTTCTTAAGTGTCCAATATCATTTGGCGTCATATTTTGCAGTTGCCTATTGTCCAATATTTGATAAAATTATAGTTCTTTTATATCATCGTAAGATACCATGACTAGTATGACAGGAACAGTTATAGAATTCATTAAAGGATTGAAATTAAAATCAATCTTCCAAATGATTACACAAGTACAAAATAGGTACCATTTTGTTGACAAGGGAATTCACGGGTCGTACCAACTTTTTTCTATGGAATTATCTGTAGTCAATCTTTTATACATTGAATGCGTCCCTATGTCTAGCGCACACCTCAGGAAGTTGGGTTAATGGATCAAAATTCTGTGATGCCAAAATTTTAATAACTTCTGACAAAAATCAAAAATTTTATTCAAATTAATTTAATTGTATTTTTATGAAAATCTATATTTTTTTCCTTTTATGTAGTGTACATTATGTAACTCAAAATGAAACATCTCCTTTACCGTCTAAAATAATCATGGTTATGTTCTTTTCTATGTGTAACTATTTCTTTGTCGACTGTGACGATAATCGACTTACATCCCGATGTCGCACGAGTACAGATCCATCGTTGTTTGGACCCTTTATACCTCTTCACTCGATTATAACGGTAGTTACCGAAAATGAGGACTTCATTACCAGTTCTTGTCATACTGAGAACTGGTTTGAAATCTGTAACAAAAGGAATGTAATATATAAAAATCTCATATCAAAGATAAAAGAAAGATAGAAAGGAATAAAGAAATTAAGAAAAAGAAAGAAAGAAAGAAGAAAGAAAAAAATTATTTATTTGTCACTACGCAAGGCACACAAACAATAGTTATGTAAACATGAAAAAAAACAATAGAAGCAAAAACACAGTATCACAGTAATTTATCGAACTCATCCGAAACGGCTTGACCGATTTCTATGTTCGTTTTATGTATGAAATTAGGCCATAGGTTATATTTTGCTCTTCTACCCTCACCCCCTACTTTTTTAAAATTTTATAATCTATGTAACAGAAAATAGTTCGCCGGATCAGCACGCCGTTTGAGAAAGGACTATGCAATTTTAATTTCTCTCCTAGATATTATCGATTGCTCAAGGTAGCAATTGAAAATTAATTCAAATGTAATCCTGAAATAATTAACTAAAAAGAGGTGTAAGTAGAGCGAGCAAGAGAAAGGTAACTTAGTGAATATAAAACAATTATTTTTTTAATAAAATATATGCACAAATCCAACTATGAGATTAATGATGAGATGGAAAGTTCTGTTCGGTTTTTTCATTTTGTTTTAAATATTGAAAAAGTTTGGCCGAACCTAGAGCCAGGTAGAAATGAATTTAAAAAAATTGAACAGAATACCGAAAGCCATTGCGTCTGTTTTTTTTTATTAGGCTCGTGCTTGATTATTATCTCACATGTAGGTAAGCGATGATGAGGTCGATGATAGAGCACTCTTACCTAGAAGTAACCTATTCACCTTCGACTTAAATACCACCAAGTTGTAGTTATCAGAAAATATAGACTCCGGTAGCGAATTTCAAGTCTTTAGCTATACGTACAACGAACGTATTTCCAAAACGTTATGATGGGTATGGTCTTCATCCATGTACCGGTTTTAATGAAAAGAAAATTTAATCAAGTTTATGCAAATCGTTTAATGAGACATTTGGACTTATCTTAAACTGTTAAAAACACTCCTGAAATAATTTCTTAAACATTTTGCAACATTAATACAACAGCATTCTTATATTTTTCGTTTTTAAGAATGTGTATGTTCTTTTCTATGCATAACGATAGTATTATTCACTGTGACGATAACTGATTTACATCCATATACTGTGCGATTACAGTGCCATCGTTGTTTGGACCCTTTGTATCTATTCACCCGATTATACCGATAGGGACCATAGATAATGACACCATTACCCTTTTTTGTCTTGCCGAAAACTACTTCAAAATCTGTAACAAAAATGTTTAATTAAAATATAGAAATAGAAGGCAGTTTAAATACTTCTTGATCAAACTCGGTCGTATTCAATTAGTTTGAGCAATCAGCCGCAGTAAAGAAAGAAAAGAAAGAAAGAAAAGAAAGAAAAAAAGAAAAGAAAGAAATAAAAAGAATTTATTTGGAACAGCACAAGGCACAAACAATATTTAGGTAACACGAAACAAAATTAGAAAAAAACACATGGTTTTCTTTGACCTCGAAAGGGCATTCGACCGGGTACCTCATGAGGTCCTGTGGTGGGCCTTAAGGAGAAAGATCTGCCTGGGAAGTGAGTGCAATTGATCCAGGCGATGTACAGTCGCTGCAGTACTCAAGTCCGGTCTACAGTGAGCACCACTGCCAGCTTTAATGCGGCAGTCGGTTTACATCAGGGGTCGACTTTTAGCCCTTACTTCTTCCTGATGATAATGGACGTTCTGACATCCGACATTCAGGAAGAGGCTTCCTGGTGTATGCTGTTTCCTGATGACATGATGCTGGTTGCTTAGAGTGGTCGAGAGGTCCAAAGCAGATTGGACATCTGGTGGCAAAGACTGGACAGAATTGGCCTAAAATTGAGCAGAGCCAAAATGAAATACTTGTTCTACGATTTCGGCGGTCTCTCTAATCTAGTGCCCTTAACTTTCGCCAGAACGCCCATACCTCGGGTCGCTTCTCTAAGGGGATAGTGAGGTAAACCGAGACGTAACACAGCGGATTAACTCCGGATGGATGAAATGGCGACAAGTCAATGAAACAACTTGTGACCCACGGATGCCCCTCAAGTTGAAAGGTAAAAAAAGAAAATCTACAAGTCCGTGATAAGGCCTGTCATAATGTTGGGCTGTAAAAAGGATGTAGTTCTTAAAACATTTTGTTTATAGGGGTGAGATTGCTATCTACCGTTGTACCGGTCTTAATGGAAGAAAACTTTAATCAAGTTTATACAAACAGTTAAATGAGACATTTGAACTTTTCTTGAACTGTTAAAAACTTTACGTCGTTAAATCAATATTTTATTATAATATAATCAATAGTAATTCATTATTTCATAGGTATTAAATACAGATCTTAAATAAGGTTCATAGATCGCTATTTTATGCCTAAAGGCGTACAATTAATATGGTTGCATGCATAGAGAAAATTATGCAAGAGGTAAATTCGAACTATTTGCATGTCCAAATGAATGTAATGATAAAATAATATAATCAAAAATTATAAATCTCACAATATGGAATAATATCAATGCGTGAACAAATAATCACAAATTACTATTAGTCACAAAATCCAAGAATTGAAAAAAAGAAAAATTGTTTCTACAGTCAAATAAATAAATAATTCTACATTAATTCATAATTTTGAAATCCATCAGGTATTTATATTTCATCTAATAACATTTTACAATTAGTAACTGTTTCAATTTTTGTTTGAACCGTCTAATATACTAAAATAATACTTTAGACATTTTACTACATTAACACAACTCCTTTTTTATAATTTCTGTTTTTAAGTATGTGAATGTTCTTTTCTATGTGAAACGATAGTATCATTCACTGTGATTATAACTGATTTACATCCATATGTTGTGCGAGTACAGTGCCATCGTTGTTTGGACCCTTTGTATCTATTCACCCGGTTATACCGATAGGGACCATAGATGATGACGTCATTACCCCTCGCTGTCGTACCGAAAACTGGTTCAAAATCTGTAACAAAACTATTTCATTAAACAGTAAAATTAAACGAAAATCAGAATGCATCTCCACCAAACTCGATGGTCCAAGATTAACCAGAACAATCAGCCATAGCACTCTATTTATACGGAATAGCACAATCAGCTTTATAATGTTCCTACTATTGGGACTTAGCCCTCCACTCTTGAAGATGGATCATAATGCCAATGCGGATTGGTAGATCTCATATATCTTCGAATTTTTGGTTCTATGACATGCATCTCTAGGAAAGAGTATGGGCCATTATTGCTCTAAAATAAAATTAATTAATACGGAATACCAGCAACATATATTAACAATAAGCAAAGCCAATAAAGTTGGTTGGGAAGTACTTTAAAATTGATTGCCACCCGAGACATGTGAGGGTATGACCTGACTATCTGTGCTTGCATCATCCAATGACTTCTCTCACTTTAGAGAGAAGTGAGAGGGCGTATCAGACTTTTACTGACTAACACCCTCCGCTGACCTTTGCGTACTAGGACCACTGTTTTCCTTTCAGAAATTAACAAAGAATAATAACAGGGTTAATCAAGACGGACTAAAATACAAAATGGTGTAATTTGATGTAGCAATAATATTCTCTGTAATACTCTTTCATTACAGTGCCTACCTATATGTACATATGTATGTTATGTATCGTAGGTAAATTATGATGAGTAATGACACACAAGTAGAAAGAAAATATAATTTCAATTGATATCAAGTCAGTCAAAAAATGTTTTATTAAAAAAAAAAAACTTGTATGAGATATAAAAATCTATTTAATAAAACATTTGTTCTATCGGAAATTCACATTTAAAAAAAAAATTGAAAAACATTAAGTTATCTTATATTTAGTAACATTGATAAAATTATACCTATGTTTCACAGACTAAACCTAGTTATTGCCTAAACATATTGAGCTCTACTGTAAAGACTCACGGCATTGAACCGAAGAGTAAAATTATTATTATTCAAATATGTAATATTTTCACTGAAAACATTGGTAAGTATTTGAAAAATAAAACATGAAGAAAAGTCCTATGAAAATAAACAGTCTAACTATTTTTTAAAGTGTGTATATGTTCTTTTTTATGCAAAACGATTTTTTTTTCAACTGTGACGATAACTGATTTACATCCCAAGTTTTTGCGAGTACAGTGCCATCGTTGTTTGAGCCCTTTGTATCTATTCATCCGATTATACCGGTAGGGACCATAAAGGATGACGTCATTACCATTCCTTGATGTAGTGAAAATTACCTCGAAATCTGTAACAATTTTTTTTTAAATTAAATTAAACTGAAAAATATATTTGCATTACGACCCAAGCGATAGTGTGACGGGAGACAGGACAGAGTGGAAAAAAGAAACGTGTTGCGCCGACCTCAAGTAATATGGAATAAAGACAGGAAGAAGAAGAAGACCCAAGTGGTCTTCGGTTACATGTTTATCCAGAATAGTCCTTGAATAGGGCCTATTGTATCGTTACCTAGAATAATCAGAAGATTGTTACAATAAAAGAGTGAAAAACATCATTCATCAGACTAAAAACAAAAAAAAAATGGTATGAACGGATAGAGCAATAATATTGCTGTTATCGCAGAGTAGATAGATAATAATATAGTCATGACGCGCAATATTTTTTATTGACACAGTTTTTGAACACACAGATAAACAGACAATACGAAAAGAACAGGAAAGTAAGAAGAACAAAGGTGATGCTTATTGCTAATGAAATGGCTTCCAGCATTAAAAAAACAAGGTAATAAAAAATAATTAAAAATAGTTTATTGTCACAATCAGCGTATTATTACAAATTTGTATTTGAAGCCTCCTTTTAGGCAGATAATACCTGTGTTAGGAGGCTCCGGAAGGTTTGTTGATTAAAGGTAACCAATATAGTCCAAATGCAATTCGTTTGTTTGATTAAAACGGTTTATCCTCGCATTGTAATGACACTTACAAATATTGGTATCTACACATAAATATCAATAACATAAAATTGAAAAGACTTGACTGTCGACTAACCATCGACGAATTATATTAAAATCAGGGAATCACTAATTTATTATTAACGAAAGGATTATTTTAACTTTTAATAAATTCAAAATTAATGAAAATGCTTCCTGTAATAAGATCATGGACGTATATTTTCTTCGCAACCATTTTCAGACGAGAAATTAAAAATCAATCAATTAAAAGTCAATTGTACATAATATACTGAAAGTATCAGTTACATCAGAATCAGAATCAGAATCAGAATTTTATTTGTAGAACATAGGTACAACGAACATAGGAAGAATTTACATCATACTCGTAATAGTATTTACGGTATGGTATACTATCGAAATTCTTCTTCTCTTTTCTCTTAGAGAATAATCACCTGCAGATGCTACTCTCTAAGGCTAGACTGACCGAAAGCCGACCCCATAATAGCTGGGAATAGCCAAGCAGATTGGATTGCATCTGTATTTTAGAAAATGAAAGCCATTTTTACCAACGAATTATTCAGTATTTTGTCAAAGCTTTGACTTACTTTTTATTTCAGTTTATCATCAAGTTTTTGTCCTTACCACGCTAATATATTTATAATTGTTTTATTTAACTTATACAAACGATAATTCCGATTTGTTTAGGAATGGTTATGTTCTTTTTTATGTAAAACTATTATATTATCAATTGTGACAATTACTGATTTACAACCCAACGCTGTTCGAGTGCAGAGCCATCGTTTTCTGGACCCTTTGTTTCTATTCACTCGATTATACCGATAGGGACCATAGACCATGACGACATTACCACTCTTTGTAGGATGGAAAACCGGCTCGAAATCTGGAATAAAACTGTCCGTTATTAATAACTAATTTATGAAAGAATAATTGATTGCTATCAGAATCTTCTTCAAGTACCTGACCAAGTAATTGTAGTGTCTTTGCAACTCCAAACAGATTATATCAACAGCTATCAAAGGAGACTTGATCCTGAGTTATTCACACATTTCGGCTGTCTGTACTTACGACCTAACCTGATGGGAAAGAAGCGTGAGTTTATGTAACTTACTCATATATGCAGCTCTGTTATCATCATAAATATTTCAAAGTAAATAAACAGTAATAATAGTCTGAATTTTCTATCAGCAACTATAGTGTTCGTATCTAAGAGCATTCAATAGAATTTAATCTTGTAAAATTGGAATTACCGTACCATATAAATGTGCCAACCCAGTTCTAAACAATGGCCAAATCACATCTATTGGAATCGATCTGTTATTACTGACAAAACTATTGTAGCCAATAAGCCTGATATAGTGGTGATAGATCGAAATGAGCATAGCTTAATGATTGAATAGAATAGAATAGAATAAACTTTATTGTACACCAAGAAGTAACACAGCTTATACAGAGACTTAAATTTATGGATACAATGGCAATGGTGGAGGGTTTTTTTATTTATGTTCAAAAACACAGCATACATTTAATTTTTATACTAAAAACCACTAAAGCCTTTACTGGCTTATGCATGGTTAGTGAGTTCGGATAAATTAAATTATGTTGGTAAATAAGTTTATCTAAATTAATTCACTGTTTGAAAAAAATGGTTTTTTTTAATTCACGTTTTGATTTTTTAGGGTTGCTGGGAATTTATTTTGTATGTACACAGGAAGGTTTCGGTAGGAGGTTGGATGCAAAAAATAATACGCTTAGATACGGTGCATATTTTTTTTTCCACATCTATCACACATCGCCGTCTAGTCTCAAGCTAAGCAGAGCTTGTGTTATGAGTACTAGACAACTGATAAACATACCTATATATTTCTAAATACACACATATTATAGATAAATTACACCCAGACACAGAACAAAAGATCGTGCTCATCGCACAAACATTTCTCCTGGGTGGGAATCGAACCCACGACCTCCGGCGTAGCAGTCAGCGCCACTAACCGCAAGACCAACAGGCCAGTCAAATTAGGACTAAATATTAGGAGATCCTCAATCAAGAGCCCTGACAAACAGTAGCTTGGCTCTATCGGTACCGGTGGGTTATAACTTATTAATATTTTAAAATCTTATTATAAGTCAATAATTTAAAAACATAAATTTAACAAAGGAATACACATATTTTTTACTTTTAATTAACAACTTTATATTAACAAAAGAAAACTATTCGTGTGCTTCTAAACAACAGTCTTCTAAACAACAGTCATTTATACCTATTTTTTTTTAACATTTAAATAATTATTTGGATTTATCTTAAGTTATTACTATCGAAATAAGTTTAAGAGCTTATTCTTATGCACACGAACGCTTTAATAATTACCTACCTGAGTAGAGTTTTTTATTATACTACTTTACTTTACTTATTATACCCCTACTTTTTAATTACTACAAAAAAAATGGGGCTCTATCTGTACCCGTCACTGATCATATTTTTGTAGTCAAAAGTAGAAAAAACTGAGATCCTAAAATTGACCACGAAAAGGTAAATTCGTCATAGAATCAATCAAACATAACAATTGCTAGTTGCAATAGCTAATACTGCGAGCAGTGTTTTTCCTTAATAATTGTCACTTATTCATTCATTAATCAATAGCCTGCACAATATTTCCATAAATTGAGTGACATTTTGGGACATAAACCAACGCTAATAACTTTGCTGTTTAAGAATATTATTTATTGAGATTTTACTTATAAAATAATAAGGGCTTTTCTAATAAGCCCTTTAAGTATTTGTACTAATTAAAAAATAGTGGTGTATACTAGTTTATTATACTACTTTCTCTAATGACATCAAAATAAGCCGCCAAATTCCAATGTAACTACAGGGCTTTGAGCATGAGCATTCAAGGCTCTTATGATAGCATAGCATAGCATAATGAGCCTTGTTCCTACTGCTGGGACTCAGGCCTCCTCTCTAGGAGAGGGAATGATGAGCTGTTCTGATGCTGCACCACGATTTTACATAGGGTGCGTTGTTGTTATCAATTAAACAATTTAAATAAGTGTCTTTATAATATATTTAACTAGCTTTTGCCCTCAGCTGCACCCTCATACATAAAACATCACCATCAGGCGGGATCGCAGTCAAGTACTAGTTTATAACAGATAAAAAAAAAAAAACATAATATATGTCACTCAGAAATAAAGCAGCTTTCTATAAGTGAAAAAAAAATTCGGATTTGGACTAGTAGGTACTTTCAGAGATTACAAACCAAAAAAAAAAACATAAAAGAAAAAAAAATTTAAACCTTTATAACATTAGTGTTGATATACAACAATTAACATGATAGATAGATATATTCTTTTTTACATAGCTGGTCTTGAGCCCATTCTCAAAAACCTACCCCGTAATTATACATAATTTATTTTCATCCCCAAATAGGCTAATATCCTTCTACATGACCCATTTTTTTTTTTTGGTGGGTAAAAACCATCCAAATGACATCCCCCGCCTATCCGCCATCCTTCTTGACTTTCATACCGGGGTTGAGCTACTTTTTGAAGCTAACCCTGGTCCCAACTGCCTGATCCATCACGATTTCACGTTTGCAAGTATGAGAATGGATATGAATATTTTTATGTGAAATTATCAATTTGTTGATAGTAACGATAACTGATTTGCAGCCCCGTGATGCATGAGTACACTGCCATCGTTGTTTGGGCCCTTTGTATCTGTTCAACCGATTATATCGATAGGGACCCAGGATTATGACGTCATTGCCAGTCTTCGATGTACTGAAAACTGGCTTGCAATCTGTAACAAGGCTATGCGTTAGAAAAGGAAATACAAGAAATAAAATATTGCGTTACAGTTATAAATTACACTAAAAGTTATCTTAAAGATCACAAAGTTACCATTCCTCGAGTTTGTCTACAGTGGTCAAACGCGAGCCTATCAATAATAAAAAATAAAAAAGTAAAGTTTCAATCCATTTCCTTCAAAAAAAGGCGTGAATTTTTCCATGAATGTATAGTTTATTTATTTAACAGTTCACATATATAAAAAAAAAAACAAGAAAAAGGAAACAGAAAATTGGTATAAAGGCGATGCTTATTTCTAAAGAAATGTCATTCAGCACCTGAGAAAGGAGAGTTGGAAAAAAAAGATATAGATACTATGTATAGAATAGGCAAATAAAAAAATCAACTTTGACTTGGTTCAATCGTCTTAATACCGATAAGTGATTGATTTTGTGCATTTTTATTTTTTATATTAAAAAAAATCGGTGTGTTAATTAAAACTATAAATTTAATGAAAAATATACACTTTGTAAACATATTTCTGCATCATGCAGTTTACAACATTAATGATATAATGATTTAGTTTTTAAAACTATATACATTAAAACAATAAAACACCTTTAGAATTGATGATACGTTTAGCTTATATTCCAAAAAGTAAAATCATGATCCGTGACTGAAAATTGCATTACTGGAAATTATTTTCTATCTATGGCTTTGTAATGCTGAACTAGGTAGGTTGGAAACACTCTTTTGATCCTAAACATACAAAAAAATTTTTGTGCCAAATACTCGTTTTCTTGCTGACTGTATTTTTTTTTATTTATCCTAATTATAAAACTTTTCTTATATATTTGTTTAATAACTAATTGCAATCTCCTTTATAGCTAAAACGATTTACATACGTGCTCTTGCGTAAAAACCAACTTGTATAAATATAATAAATTTTCTATTCTCAAAATACACTAATATCTAAATAACAAATACTTAAAGAAAACCAAACCTACCGACCTACAACATTATCTGAATTTTTAACATGAAAATGGTCTTTTTTATGTGAAATTATCATATTATCGATTGTAACCACGACTGATTTACAACCCCGTGGAGCGTAAGTACATCGCCATCTTTGTTTGGGCCCTTTGTATCTGTTCACTCGATTGTACCGATAGGGACCATAGAGGATGACATTATTCCCAGTTCTTGACGTACTTAAAACTAACTCGAAATCTGTAACAAAACTAATCGTTAATTAATATAAAAAATAAAAGAAAATATATTCTTCTATGGACCATGACATTTTAAAGCAAGGTATCGCCGGGTTAAGCCTGCAAATGCATGTTGGCCCAGCGTTTGCGAATGAAGACCAATACTAATATCAAGACATAGGCAGTATATTTGCCTTGTCTTCCTATCGCTCGGTATCGCTCGCCTAGTTGGTTGAGTAAAGACAAGCGCCAACAGACCTCATTTGGCGTATAGACCTCATTTGGCGTAGTTTGTCACGACTCGCAGCCGCTCGCAATCACTTGCCTCACTTCGGAGCGATGTCGGTTTTTCTGCATAAATCAAAGGCGCTCGCGCGCGCTCGTCCAACATGTGGGCGTCTCTTCAAAATTCGTCTATGTTGGCCATTTGCATTGGTTTCCTTCAAGCTTGCCGAACGTGTAAAGAGAAGCGCTTGCCTTGTGTCAATTTGCCTTATATTTGCCTTGGCTCGCGTTGGTCTAAGCTCGGCCAACATGTATTGCAGGCTTTAGATTACGCCAATCCATCCACAGTGACCTTACTCACAGGATTGTTTGTAGTTTTTACCTTCCACCAAGGAAAAAGGGCGTATGCATTACATACATGCATAAACTTAAGTCTTGAGCTGTCATCGCAGTGTTTGTGATAGGTATTTTGCGATATTTTTTTTTACATTTTTTTTTATTCCAAGAGACGGGTGTGGTAGGTACTATATTTTAAAAAGTAATGGTTTAATAAAACATTTAAGTTAACCTAATTTTTTAAATACACTTTAATAACTTATTGCTAACTTACAATATTACTTACACGCTATTCGTGTATTGGTCGATATAAGCGGTGTTGAATTTCACATTTAGCATATTTTTTGTTGTGAGGCAGAAAATGTAAAAAAAATTCTACCTAGAAAATATTTCAATATGCACGCTAAAAGTAAAAGAATACAAACCACTAGTAGTCATTATGTAGATATTATAAATTTTCTTCCCCAAATACACGCATACTTAAATATCATATATTATAAACTGAAACAATACAATTTAGCTAACATCATTCTTGTTTCTTAGAATGGTTATGGTCTTTTTTATATGAAACTATAATATTATCAATTGTAATAATGACTGATTTACATCCTATTGGTCTACGAGTACAGCGCCATCGTTGTTTGGGCCCTTGGTATCTATTCACCCGATTATAACGGTAGGGACCATAGGTAAGCACGTCATTGCCACGTTTTGTCGTACTGAAGACTGGACTAAAGTCTGCAACAAAACACAAACACAACACACAATCTTTAAAGTCAGATTTCTTCGTGCCACCCAAACAGTCTTCGGGTACATTGTGAAATTTTATCACCCTTGCATCTCCGATTAGGTTATACTTATAGATAAGCACAAAAAAACGGGTCCCACTAAATACAAATGAAAGAAAACTCAAATAATAATCAAAATGCAGTTTAATAAAACATTCGGTCTTCAATTAAACGATGTCTGGTGTGGATGTTTGTTCATCCATTATAACCTATTTGCTCTGAACCTATCAATTGGATCGAGTGAGTTGTTTGGCACACATACGAGTAGTACCTATGTGAACTTCTATGACACAAATTTTGTCTATATGTCGTCACAGTTGCAGAACCAATTAAAAAAAGAACTTATTTTCTGCGAATCTTAAATATACTTTTCACATAATTTTAATAAGTAGAATAGAAAATAGAAGTAATGGTCCCTCCATTTCCATTTATCTTTAAAAAAAAAAAAAAATTGCTGAACATACAAAATAAAAAACCACATTTAAAATAAAAATACAAAATTACAGAAAACAAAATGTTTCTGTGTAGTAAGCTCATGTTCGAATTATTGAAATAATCATATTGTAAGATTTAAGGGATGAGCAGACGGTTTCAAACTAGCGTTCCAACCAAGGTGCCCTTGGTTTATGTGTTTGGTTTGTGTTGCGGCTACATGGATGTAAACCACGCGCCAACACGTTCGGCGCCTCCTAACCAAGTGCGTTGAAGGTCGTGGTTTACAACTGCTCTCTATACGGATTGAAACTAGGTCACCTTGGTTGGGACGTTGGTTTGCAAACGTCTGGTCACCTCTTTAATTAAAAAAAAACCTAATACCACTCTGTTCCACGATGTGTATGTGTCTTTGTATGTGAAACTATTACATTATCTACTGTAACAATAACTGACTTACACCCTGAACCCACCCGAGTACAGTGCCATCGTTTTTTAGACCCTTTGTACCTATTCACTCGATTATACCGGTAGGGACCATAGACGATGACGTCATTTCCACTCCGTGACGTACTAAAAACTGGCTCGAAATCTGTAACAAAATTGAATTATTTCTTATCTTCTTCAATCCTTATTTTACTTAGTTTCAAATTTGTGAAGTTATTAAACTTAACAGTATATAATTCTTTATTAAACCCCAGCAAAATTTTGAATTGTAAAGTATATTAAGTAGTTAAAAACAAATACTTAATGCAAGTTTCCCTAATCACAATATTTGACAATTATGGTGCGAAATTGAATTAAAAGAAAAGAAAAGAAAACATGTTTATTCTGCCCGTATAGACACACAAATAATTACAAACAAAAAGAAAAACAAAATAAAAATTAGTTGCGTCTTAACGTCAAGTGTAGACCAGGCCTAACTGACTTGAACCATAGACAACTTGGTTGTCTAGGTTGTCTATTAAAATAAGCATAATAATATAATCTGTGCGACACCGACCGACTCGAGATAGACAGAGACCAATAAAATAATAGTAAACAAAAAAATAAATAAAAAAAAACAAATACAATATAAATACATTCAAATTGTGCGTCGCAACTAGGCAAGAATAGGCCGTTGCTCAGCTTATACTGTGACGGTGGACAAATCCAGCAATCAACAGTGCCGAATTAAGCCGAACAATTACCGCTAAAGTATTATAATTAATGTCATTGTATTATAATATTATATTACTATGACATTTCATTTACCAACCCGCACTGGGCCTGCGTGGTGGATTACGGTCCATTCCCTCTCCTAGAGAGGACGCCTGAGTCCTAGCAGTGAGAACATTAAAAGGCTAATTATTTATAGTATCGCAAGAATTTATTGTAGGTTCGCTTGCATTCTTAACATGTGGTATGCAACCTTAATTATTTTTTTGTTTTTCATTTACCGACATAGAAAAATATTTTAATGATTATGTTCATTTTTAGTTACAACCACTACATCGTTAACTGTTGTGATGACAGCTCTGCAGCCACTCATTTTCTTGCCACATCTCCAACGCATTTTGGCTCCCATTATAGAACCAGAAGCTGTCTGATAGTATCGATGACCACCAAAGTGCAACACAGAGTTACCATTCTTCGTTGACGTGAATATCACCTTTGCTGTAAGTAAAATTATTTATTGATTACCAAATATTTAAAATAATGAATCATCAACATCATCCGAAAGACGTCCACTGTTGGACATAGGCCTCCCCCAAGTGTCGCCACAACGACCGGCCCTGTGCGTCTCGCATCCATCGGATTCCCGCGACCCTTGCCAGGTCATCGATCCACCTTGTGGGAGGCCTTCCAACGCTGCGTCTTCCGGTACGTGGAAAGAAAGAATGTATGAAATTAAAATAAACTAGTATCTGTCCTTTGGTAGGAACTAAACCTTTATTTTACCTTTCTGTAATTCTTAGTTAAATCAAACACTGTGTAAGAGAAACCTATATTTATTTGGCAAAAATAGAAAGTAATCCCATTTTTTGACATAGGCTGTATTTTATGCGCGGGCAGTTAGCTGAGCTAGTTATATTAGAAAACACTAGCTTTTGCTAGTGGGTTCACCCGCTTGAACGTAGAAGATATATAGACTATGTCACTTAATGATAAAAAAACATTCCACTGGTGAAAGAATGTTTAAAATTGGTCCATATTTTTTTTTATTTATTTTTTTTCATTATGTACAAAAATCCATTAAAACAAATCAATTTCTAATTTAATCAATACAGATTATATTAATGGGTATGTTCTGATTTATGTGAAACAATGATATTATCAATTGTAACAATAACCGACTTGCAACCCCAGTCGGTCCGAGTACAGATCCAGCGAACTTTGGGCCCTTTGCAAGAAGTAACCCGGTTATACCGATAGGGCCCGAAGATGATGACGGCGTTGCCACTCCGCGTCGTGCTGAACACCGGCTCCAAATCAAGAACTGTAATAAAACATAAGTGTATTTAAATCATCATCATCATCACATCATCATTACAGCCAATAGACGTTTACTGTTGGACACAGGCCTCCCCAAGTGTCGCCACAACGAACGGTCCTGTGCGCCTCGCCTCCACTACATTCCCGCGACTCTCGCCAGATCATCATACCTCCTTGTGTCCTTCCAAACGCTGCGTTTTCCGGTGCGCGGTCGCCATTCTAAAAACTTTCGGACTCATCGCCCATCCCTTCTACGAGGAATGAGCCCTGCCCACTGCCACTTAAGTTTTGCTATTCTTCGTGCTATGTATTGCTTTGGACTTGTAACAAAATAAAAAACCCTGTATATTGTAACTTTTACAATTTTATATTAGTTATTTAACTTAAGACACCCTAGGTCCCTTAGGACCCCTGTTTGAGTACACCTCCTCTTTCCTCTCCAGTGTTGCTTACCTCCATTTCTGGCAGGCCACTTTAATTAGATACCTCATAAAGATTTGCATTAATGACATGATGACTCTGTATGACTAAACACAAGAATTTCAAATCTCAACAGCAGTGTAACGAGCATATACGAGTAGTTGCGCATAAGAAATTAAATATCAAAATATTTAGTATCAGAAGAGAGAAATTAGGGTCAGCAAAATATGAAATGCTGTCTGTTTAAGATTTTTTTAAAAACGAAATAGAATGTCATTTCGTTTTTCAAAAAATAAAAAGACGAAATTAACAAATGAAACAAAACATTTTAGATAAAATATTTAATAATGCTATCAAGCAAATACGAAACGGTACCTATAACAACTCTGCACTTAACTAACTATTCTACTCTGCGATTTATTTTATTAAATGGCAATTTTCGATAAATAAATTTAATTTCCAAAATATTTTTTCTGATTTTGTCTTTTCTATAATAATTTATGTGAAAACAGTATTGTGATTATTAATTTATAATTATAATTTGTACTTAAACTTTCTTGACAATAAAAATAAAATCAATCATCCATTAAGATTTAAGAAATTAACCTTTCCAACTGGTGTTCAATTTGAGACCCAATAGTAAGACAATAGGTGCGCAAACATTTTTCATTTATGCATTAATCCTCAATCAATTTAATGGTTATGTTCAGTTTTATGGCTAATAATTACACTGTCAAAAGTGACTATAGTAGATCGACACCCCGTTGGGTACTTGGTACAAGTCCATCGCACTTTTGACCCTTTACAAGTCAAAACACGATTATACCGATAAGGCCCGAAAACTATAACAGGGTTACCATTATATGTCGTGGCAAAAACAGGTTGCATATCTGTAATAAAACAAATATATGTATAATCATTTAATTAGATTTGTTAACAAACAATAAAAAAATATGATAAAGAACAAAATTATATCACTGCTTCTACGCTACGCTAAAACTAAGCTAAAGGTAGCAATAGATGTATATCATTTATCTATTTGCTTTTTAATAGCTTCTAAATTAAAATAGTTGAAAACATCTCTGTATTGTGAATCACGCAGTAAAGAAAGAAAGAAATAAAGACGTTAATCTCTTATTTCAAACAAACATTTATTGTGCAAAAATAGAAATACTTAAAGTATTAAGATCTTCAATAATCAAATAGTTTAAGGTAATTGCCTCCACACTCTCAATGGTCATGGTTAGGCTTGTGGTCAACTATTTTTCCATAGACAGTTACTATAACAGATCGGCATCCATCCGAGTATCTCGTACAGGTCCATCGCACTTTGGCGCCTTTATAACTATTGACCCGATTATACCGATAGGGACCATAAATGATGACATCATTACCGCTCCTCGTCTTGCTAAAAACTGGGACGTAATCTGTAAAAAAAACAAACATTACCGTTTAATTTGGAATTTATTTTACTTCGATTAAGAATCAAAATTGGTACTGTAATCTGTATTAGTATCTGAGCATTTCATTATGGTGTGGCAAAAAATGGCGGTGAAATAAAATTAAGTGTAAGTATGTTGTAAATGTATTTTGTAGATACCTATATACATAGTTTATAAGTTCCAATTGTTACTAACCATTGTGTATTATTGTTATCTAATTAAATTATTATTAACAAACCTCATTCAAAGTCAAAATTGAGATTTACCACTACACAGTACTGTTGTTGTATTTGTTATGGTAGAAATCCATAGGTTTGTAGAGGAATACAAAATTGCATAGATACTCCCGTCATTTTTATTGAAAAGAACGAATCCTACCTCCAGACGCGTATCGTCATTATGTTTAAATCGTGAGGATAACACTGATTGCTATGATTCTAAGTCATTTTTAGCTGTCTGGCAGCATAAATGTAATTAATGGCGTAAATTTTGGAAGAAGAGTCCAAATAAAAACATTCAATTAAATTGTAAAATCATTTACTCTTTTTTATCTACAAACGATCTTGATCTTCGTATTGAATAATTATCTCTTATTATTACTTAAAGCATTAATTTCAGTGGATGTGGTCAGTCTTATGGTTAACTATTACATTGTCAACAGTTATGATAACTGATCGACATCCTACCGAGTATCTCGTACAGGTCCATCGTACTTTAGCGCCCTTACAAGTATTTACCTTATTATACCGATAGGGACCATATATGATAACATCGTTACCGCTCCTCGTCCTGCTAAAAATCGGCACAAAATCTGTAATAAAACAAAAGCTTAATGTTGAATTTTTAATTTATCTTCTTAGAGCTGTCAGCTAGGAAACACCAACCGTCAAGTTTAAATTGACAAAAAAATTACGTGTAAAAGTGTTTTTAAAAACTTATTTACCAATTAAATATCATTTATCTTGCTTAGCCTTAGAATTAGAATTGCTACTGCAATCTATGTATTTCATTTAGCGTGGTAATAAATAAAGGTGAAATAAAATTAAGTGTATGTATGTTGTGAATGTATATTGTACCTATTAAAATAGTTCCATTATAGAACATTGTTATCTGATTAAATTACTATTAATAAATCTCTTTCCTCAGTTTTCTCATTAACTGTAGGAAAATTAAATTTACGCCACTATTAATACCACTACGCCGTCCTGTAGTAGAGGAATGCAGATCTGCATAGAAAGTACCGAAACTTCAATTGAATTGAAAGGGGATATTCCTCCCACCAGACGGGTACTTTCAAGCAGTTCAAATCGTGCAGATAACTTTGACCGAATTAGCATGATTTCAAGTATTTTTTAGCTCTTTTATGGCAGCATAAATATTGGAAGAAGAGTCTAAATAAAAATATTTCATTTAAATTATAAAATCATTTACTCGTATCTACAAACAATTTTGAAATACGGAATTATTAGCTCACCTGCTACATGAATTAAACAATTTAAATGAGGAGTAATGGAATTTGACCCATATTATTTAAACAATATTAAGATATTGTTTAAACAATTTATCCTGGTGGCTATGTTCAGTCTTGTGGTCAATTATTACATTGTCGAAAGTAATGATAACAGATCGACATCCTACCGGGTATCTCGTACAGGTCCATCGCACTTTGGCGCCCTTACAACTATTGACCCGATTATACCGATAGGGACCATAAATGATGACATCGTTACCACTCCTCGACTTGCTAAAAACTGGAACGAAATCTGTAACAAAACAAAATAATTTGTGTATTTGTATTTTATAGGTAATTTGTATTTTTTGGAATTTTATAATATGTAATGTTTAATATTGCAGCTACCACAATTTGTCTCTGTACCACCCTAAGGGTGGTTGGTAGAAAATGCCGCAAGGCATTAAGTCCGCATCTGTAATCTTGTGTGCATGAAGAATAAATAATAATTTTGTTTAATATAATAATTTTGTTTGTATTGTTTAATACTTTTGTTTTTTTTTCACATTTGGAATAAGCTTTTCCCCATGGTTTCGTTCACTGCTGAATTTGTGACAGTTACCATTTACGAACATGTAATGACATCGTACACTTTATTATGTCAAATATATAGGTGTGACAGATTATAATAATAAATAAATTTATAGATAAATAAATAGGTATCTGATATTTTACTATAGCAACAAGCGAGAAAAACTAATAAAAGTCCAGTTAATAGTCGCGAAAGTGTAGGTTAAAAAAATGTTAATGATGGCTGGGAAAATCCATGGATGGAGAATTCATGAGAGCGAGTGTCAGTGAGAGTAATGCCTTGATCACACGTACCGAGCAAATGGGCGAGACAGTGCTCTCGGCCGAGTACTCGGTACGTATAAACAAAGCGCCCAGTGCTCGGCCGAGCGCTTATTTCTACAACTCGATTGTATCACTGTCTAGGCCGAGCAACATTTTACTGTCTCGCCCTTTTACTCGGTACGTGTGATCAAGGCATAAGGGAGAGGGTTGCTACTTGTTCCATAGTGAAAGCTAACTTCACAAACGTCACGAAACTCAAATCGACGTAAACCACTACACAGAAAAAGCTCTGGCTTGATATAATGAAGTAATTACTTAAGGTTAGAATTCTTAATTATAAAATCTCATTCTATAGTGGAGTTACACACTTTACTTACTTGAGAAAATGCTCAAGTAACACTCGACGCTAGGTGGTTGCTATTGTTGTTTGTTGGCAGTTCTAACTTCAAGCAATTTCTTAACTATAGCATACAAATCGTTACTTCAGTAGTTACTTTTACTTGTTTATTTTAAATACGGGTGTTCATGTATGGGTTGGAAAAAGAATTTGTACAAAGGAAAAACATTTCATAAAGTTAGAAAAAAATATTTACTGTTATTTACAGACATATTATAATAAGGAATTAAACATGATGCATTTAAGTATAAAATATTGAACAAGTAAGCAGGTAAAAGAGAATAGAAAAGAGATAGAAACAAATACAAGGTGCAGTTTTAAAACTGCACAATATTTCAGGAGGTTGTAATAAAACTCATAAATAATCATATAAAAAAACGATACCTGGTCAATAATCAGTAATACTTGTTATTTAATTTTTTAATTACACTAAACTAAATCGATTGATCGATGGCCGCGGGGGCGTGGCTAGGATGTGGCGTGCGGGATGATGATTGGATGATACATTATTTATGAAACTATCGTTGCGAGTTAGTGTGTGTGAAAACGCCCTTTATTGTTCCGTGTTTGTGTGTGTGAAAAAAAGCGCGGTTATAAAAAAAAAAAAATTACCTACTTATTTTATTATTGATTCGGGTCGAGAATCACTAACATAATTACGTCCTGAAATATTTTGCAGCTTCAAAACGACACCTTGTAGAGAGCAGTGGTGGCAGAGTGGTAATGGGACCGGATTTAAGAGTTATATAGGTCGCGGGTTCAAACCCAACTACCCAACCAGGCGCATTACTTTGTATAATTTATTTCATCACCACTGCTCTCAAAACGATAAAGGTAAACATCGAGAGGAAACCGGCATGTACTAGAACCAAAAATTCGAAAACATGTGACATTCACCAACCCGTACTGGGCCCGCTTGGTGGATTGCGGGCCCATTCCCCCTATTAAAGAGGAGGCTTGAGTCCCAGCAGTGGGAACATTAAAAGGCTGAGTATAAACTTATGCTTATTAGTTTTAATCCTAGTGGGTTTTTTATGGTGGGAAAATCATCTAATGACAATCCCCGCTGTTGGGCGGAGCGGGAGATAGTGTCAGACTCTTACTGTTTAAAAACCCACTCCATTCCTTTGTGCCTTCATACCGGAGCTGAGTTATCTCTCGAAACTAACCCTGGCCCCAGTACATTTCAACCAAGTTTGGCCCATGCTGTTGTTGACAATCCTAGTGGTTATGTTCATACTTATGGTTAACAATCTCATTGTCTACGGTGACGATTGAAGATCGGCATCCTGATGCGATCCGAGTGCAGGTCCATCGTATTTTGGGCCCTTTGCATGACTTAACCCGATTATATCGATAGGGACCACAGTTGATCACAGGGTTGCCACTTTTTGTCGTGCTGAAAACTGGCTGCATGTCTGTAATAAAAATCGAGAGTATTATACAATTTGGCAAGCAAACATTAAATAGTGTATTTGACTGAATTTTTGAAATCGATTTCATATATAAGTATCGTTTACAGAGTCCAGAAAAAGTGTTTTATTTCAGATCTTGTAAATATTAACATAAGAAATAGCTTAAAAAGTTTTATAATTCAAATATGCCGCCAAAACGCCATATTTGACAAATGACAGATATATTTACAGACTTGCGACGTTAAATAAATTCATCTAACAGCGACCGTTTTCAAGAACATGGCGCTAGGTAGAATAAAATAAAGTTTAATTTATATTTTTTTAATAAATAGTCCGTAATTTTTTAGATATATTGGTACAAATCGCTTTTAAAACCTATAATCTATGGGGATGACAATAAATATGAACTTACTTTTCATATTGTCAAATAGCCTATTAAACACTTGTGGCGGCTTTTTTTGTGGTTTTGTGGGGGCTTATTTTATAATTTTATCATTTTGGAATAAAATAAATACAATAATCAGCTGCTATTTTAAATATTTTTTTAAGTTTATGTTGTAATAAATTTAAGAATTGTCATTTTAGCTGTATGTAATTTTCTTATCAGTTTTTATATGTACGGTCAACAAAGGAGATAAGTAATCGGGGTCGTCAGATAAAGTTGTAATTTTAACATATTATTATGTTAAAACTTCAAATATTTAACTAACTTCAACTTTTGAGTCCGATCAGCAATGTTAATCGGATCTGTAATCTCAAAATGCGATTCGTAATAAGGCGTGGTTTATCGGGCGACGGGTATATACACTCGTTACAAATAAAATCACTTAAAGTTAGCACTTCACTATAATTTTACTTTTAGTTCTCATAAAGTAATCACGTGAATAAATCACCACACTATAATCGTTAGGTACTACAAAAAGACAACATAATAAGACACTCCACTGGACGCGTAGTAGACACATGTCGCCCTCTCTCTCTGCTAACTGTCCTAACTAGCAATTGATATTTTTCCAAAGCAACCGTTTTTCGATCGAACATTACAATCGTGTTCCTGTAGTTGAGTTAGCTGTAGCTTTATTAATAGTGGCTCTAAAGCCCTAAGGTACGAAGGTAGTGAGAACATTTTTCCCTCTTTTTGCACTTATGCAAAACAAAATACGTGATTATCTTCTAAACGGTAAGCGACACAGATACGACGATTAGAGAGAACTTATTCGAAATAATGTTATGAACACGTAGGTAATAATATCAGTGCAGATACGCCAATTTGTGAGATAGGAGAGTTAGCGGGGAGGCTGACGATGTGTCTTCGACCGTGGCTCGGTTAATACTGGGCCAGCGCCTCCGCCGTCTACCTACATCCCACCAGCACCCAGTATTGCGTCATTGTGTCGTGGCTAGTCACGTGACACACATCACTCTAAGCCACTGGCGCCATCTCTGATATCTTTTGAATACTAAACACGAAAGCACCGTCATAGAATGAATCATAATTAAATTAGTAAACAATTCACTAATAAAATTAACATTTATGCATCCATATCAGTTTCCATGAAGAAGACTTCAATTATATCCGACGACTGGGTAATCGAATGGGTCAGGAAAGGAAATTTTTTTTTTTTTAATAAAATGCCATTGACACGCTAAGAATAGAATAGAATAAACTTTATTATAAACCAAAAAAATTACACAACTTATACATAAACTTAAATCTCTAGGTCTAAGAAGCAAAAGAGAAAAAAAAAACAAATCATTTACAAAACATATATTTACTCACAACCTATATATAAGCAAACCTGATTTAACACCACAATTAACTCATCGAATGCCGTAATTAGAGACACAATAGAAAGACAATTGCTTATGTCGAACTGTGTAACTTAAGACATTCAAAAGGTTAATAATGATCACCACCAGTGAATGCAATCAATATAAGTATTTAATTTCTTCCTTACTTTTTTGTTAAAAAAGTTGCCCTACAGTACACTAGGAAATACCCCAGTATCGTGGATACGTTCACAAAGATGAAAACTCATATAAACGTAACACTCAGATCCGAAATAACTACATTATACAATTACTGTGGGACATACAAATATTTTTTCCGTATGGGAATAAAACCCGCGACACAATAGTAACTGCACCAACCGTGCCTTCATACCATAGCATAGCATTATCAGCCTTTTAATGTTCCCACTGCTGGGACTCAGGCCTCGTCTCTAAGGGAATGGGCCGTAATCCACTACGCGGGCCCAGTGCGGGTTGGTGAATGTCACATGTCTTCGAATTTTTGGTGCCGGTTTCCTCACGATGTTTTCCTTCATCGTTTTGAGAGCAGTGGTGATGAAATAAATTACACAAAGTAATGCGCCTGGCAGAGTTTGAACTCACGACTTACAACTCGTAAGTCAGGGTAACAGCCCTGCTGGAACTCGGCCACCACAGCTCTCTTACACTGATTATGTTATTATCATCATTTATACCTTCAAAAATATTAAAAAAAAAGCTTTATACAATCAATCCTAATGGTTATGTTCAATTTTATGGTTAAATATAACATTATCAATAGTAACGATTACGGACTTGCATCCCGATGCAATACGGGTACAGGTCCATCGAACTTTGGGCCCTTTACAAGTACTAACGCGGTTATACCGGTAGGGACCAAAGATGATCACAGGCTTGCCACACCTTGATGTACTAAATACGGGATCTGTATCTGTAAAACATAAATGTATTTTATTATTTTGATAGTTTCTTAAAGCAATAATCATAACAAGAGTGAATAGGCTCATAAACTAGTGTGCCTCACCATTAGAGATTGCATCACTGCTTACCATCAGGTGGGATCGCAGTCAAGCCCAAGTTTATATCAATTAAAAAAAAATAATCAGAATATCATTTGTTTTCGTAAATTAGTTTAGGAAATTAACAGTTACCAGTGCTCAAAAAATACATGAATCAATTCCAAAGCACGTATCATGAAAGCAATGACCAAAAAAATAATTTTACAGGATCGCTTGAAAGAATTACTCGTACCCTGGAACACAGAGAGCAACTCAAGAGACACGGGTGGGTCATAATCAGGCCTGGAACGCAACTAAAGAAACTCGGTTGGATTTTTGTCAGTCAAAACCTAACACTCCCGCTCGCAACCCACATCAAGTGCAACGCAACCAGCCCGGAGTCCGAGAAGTTACTTGTTGATTTTCAACCACAAAAAAAAACCAAAGAGTTAATCAAAATAAAAATCATTTAATTTATAAAATTCAAATAATGCATTTATAACTACGCTACCACAACAGTATTACATTCAATAATATGCTGTCAATTTTTATTATTCTTGAGTATAACATAGTAACAGTATTTTTATTCTGGAGTTGATAAATGAGTGTAGTTTTTAGAGCACAGTTTATAATACAACATTTTTAATTTATGCGAATCCTTAATATAGTTGTTCAGAATCAGTAACTGAATGGACTCCAACAGTTTTTTTTTTTTTTTTTTATTGTTGATAGGTTCGCGCTTGACCGCTATCTCACCTGATGGAAAGCGACGATGCGGTCGACGATGGAACGCGCTTACCTAAAAGTTTTTCCACTATGTTATATTTTTTCCCAAAAACACACAAAGGTCACAAGTTGAACACCACCGACACTAAGTACAACACAGGTCACGGCAGGTCATAGCAGGCATTAGCAATCAGCAAACAGCTGGGTGCAAGTGCAAAACCACCCCTCAGTCGCCTGGATGGCCCGGTGACTATGTATTTTTGCTGACATAACAAGCTTTTTTATGATAGTTATGAAATTTTATACATAGATTATTTACATAAAAATACTAGACACATGTTTCGGGTTTCGCTTAAACTAAAACTATTGTTGTATAAACATCTCTTTCTAGTGATTATGTTCAGTTTTATGGCTCACAATTACACTGTCAACAGTCACTATAGTAGATCTGCATCCCAATGAGACCCGAGTACATGTCCAGCGCTTTTTACTCCCTCTACAAGTGTTAACCCTATTATACCGATAGGGACCAAAGATGATCACAGGGTTACCACACCTTGATGTACTAAACACGGGATGTGTACCTGTAAACCAAAAAAAATATTTTATAATTTCTTCTTTTGATCTAAACTATATTATTTTCTTTATTTGTCATTTTACATTTTCAATATATTTTTCAAATATAAAAAAAAAAAACAATTGTTTGCAATATAGCTACCTAAATCATCGTCACAAGACTATTCGGTGTCTTTTAGTTCGCAACATAACGTACTACATAGTACCAATTAAGTACAATCAATATAGTAAAAAACGCCGAAAGAAATATTTTGGGAAAACATTTATTATACAGAAGAAATATACTAAACAGCTCTAATAAGAAAAAGTATATTCTGCATAGCTCCACAAGTATTCTAAGATATCAAAGTAATTAAAGAATTCAATTTAAAAAGAAAATAAATAAATAAATAAATAGGTTTAAAAAGAGTTCCTTTTTAAAAGACTTGTTGCGTAAATAATGTTACTATAATTTAAACGACTATCGAACGACACTATCGAGTATTTCAACGACACTTTGACATCCTAATTTAATCTTATAAATTAATAATCCTTCCTAATGTAATCTTATAAATTTTGACAAATCTATCTTATTAATTTAACTTTAAATAATACTTTGAATGTAATCTACATAATATTTATTTTAGATGACAAGCCACTAATTATTATCTATTTTATTTAATGCCGACTAACCTAATACACGTACTAATATCATATTATTACTTTAATAATAAATTATATGCACTAAACATTAGTACACGAGTCAAAATGTGAGACTATTAATTTATTTGAAGACCATAATAATAATAATATTATCAATCATATTCTGACAAATAAATAAATTTGAATTATAATAATAATGATAAAAATATTTACAAGTAAAGATTTTCAAAACCATAGTGTGATTTAAAGTCAATGGTTATGTATATTGTTATGAGTAATAATCACTTCATCATAAGTGACGATAGTAGATCTGCACCTCGATGGGTACCGCGTACAGGTCCATCGTATTTTGGGCCCTTTATATGTATTAACCCGATTATACCGATAGGGACCAAAGATGATCACAGGGTTGCCGCTTTTAGTTGTACTAAAAACTGGTTGGAAATCTGTAAAAACATTTTTTTTAAATAATTTTGCATTTGGAATTTATTGTCACTTCAAACTACGCTTTAATTGTCAACTGACTAAGGTACATTAGGCGATTATCACACTGCCACGCACCACGCAGCGTAGCACGTGAATGCGTGTTTTAACGTTGCTTGTAAGTAGGTAGGTATCTCCGTTTGTTTATAAAACACGCACAGTCCAACACACAGAAAATGCATCCACGCGCGTTCATTTAGATCACACGCTTACAAGCGGAGAAAAAGGGGCGTGACGTATAGCAAATTGAGTCTCGTAGTGCCGTACGTAATTTTGGATGAAATGAGTCAGAGCCTAATCTACAAAACGCAACTATGCGTGAGTGCGTAAAAAACCTGCATGATGATGTAGATCTGCAGTCCCGCAAGTTCGCACGTAGGTGCGTTGACAGGCAACATGCAGCGTGATGCGGGGCAGTGTGATAATCGCCTAAGCCCTATACTGTTGAGCGTAGCTTTCTAGAAACTGCTGCAGTGAGCAATCACAGAATTATCTTCAAATAATTATTTAGTATTGATATGAAGGATTGCAGCATTGTTCGAAAAAGTTACCGTGGTCTTGGACTGCAAAAAGCTACTGAAGGAACACAGTTGGGTTTTAATCGGTAAAAGCCTGACACTCCCTCTTTCTCTCTCCACCCAAAAAGAGGGAGGAGTCATTTAATGATTTCTCATTTAAAATAAAATTAATTTCAGAAATGTAGAGGAAAAAAAAAACTAGATAAAAAAATAAGTTATTTTAATCTATCAATATAATGCACAGGTACTTACTCCATTACAATTATATTGTGATATCGAAAGGAGATCGCATGAGTTGCTTTTTTTATATAACCAACGAACTGGCTTTTAAATATAATTCGAAGGATTATGCTGTTCTAGAATAGTTTTGAAAGTTAGTAGAAAAAAAGAATGTCTGTTGTTTTTTAGTGCTGAAGTGATTTTGATATGAATAACATGTATTCGTAAAATAAGTAAGAAAAATATAAGAGTGCGCCGCCCGAAGTGTTTCATTTCAGGAAGTATCCCTATACGTTGGTTACCGACGAGCTGAGCTGCGTCACATGGTGGAGGCGCCGACCGACGCTTTGGAGTGAAAGCTAAGTGAAATAGGAAAAACACAAACATACAAAATGGCACAAATAATATTTTTCTCGGGCGTCGGCACGAGCTTTGATGATTTTCTTTTGCAATTCCGCCGAATTGCAGCGATAAATAAATGGGCGGAAAACGACCTAGCATTAATTATGGGAGCATATTTGGACGGTCCGGCTCTAGCTTATTTTAAATTTATTTATAATGAAAGAACATCATTCAAAGATTTATGTGATAGCTTAAAAAACGAATTCCCGTCGGGAACGGATTATGTAGAAAAATTCTATAACGCTCGTCAAAGCGAGAAAGAGGATATTGTGGCTTTTTTTTATAGACTGGCTGATTACGGGCAACAAGCGGGCATATCTGACGATAAAATTTTTATTAAAACATTTCTAAAAGGGATCACCATAAATTATAAATTGAAATTAGCAACTCGATTATATAACTCAAAAGCGGAGCTACGAGCCACGCTTCAGCAAGTCGAGGAGATTTTTAGAGAAACACAACATGATTCAATTAATTTACCATTGCAACCCCCGCGTGTTAATTTCAATCATCTCCCCAATACAAACCAAAGGTCCCCATCAACCCCGAGACCATCTTACCCGGCGCCTCCACCATGTGACGCAGCTCAGCTCGTCGGTAACCAACGTATAGGGATACTTCCTGAAATGAAACACTTCGGGCGGCGCACTCTTATATTTTTCTTACTTATTTTACGAATACATGTTATTCATATCAAAATCAGCGGTGGGGTTTAAGCATGACAACGTTGAATGATAAGCGAAAGGTTAGCGCATAGTAAGTTTGTAAATAGATTTTGAATTTTGTTCATCGTTCGTCATGACTTAGGCTCGCTCCTAAAGAGACGACCACCATAATGTGATTTTTTTTCCTCCATAGGTAGGGACCTCTGTGTTAGGTATAGGTAGGTCATGCTTAGTCCTTCGAAAGTTTTTAGAATATAAATGCTTGTTGCCTCAACATTTCTATTCATTGGGGCGTAGCTCATGTGATATCGAAAGGAGATCGCATGAGTTGCTTTTTTTATATAACCAACGAACTGGCTTTTAAATATAATTCGAAGGATTATGCTGTTCTAGAATAGTTTTGAAAGTTAGTAGAAAAAAAGAATGTCTGTTGTTTTTTCAGTGCTGAAGTGATTTTGATATGAATAACATGTATTCGTAAAATAAGTAAGAAAAATATAAGAGTGCGCCGCCCGAAGTGTTTCATTTCAGGAAGTATCCCTATACGTTGGTTACCGACGAGCTGAGCTGCGTCACAATATCTACATAAAAAAACTAAGCTATAATTATACCTGTTATAATAATATACATAATTATTATGTTGAAACCTTAAGCTATAGTTACTAATACGTATGTACTTAAATACTTATGATCAAAAACCAAATCAGATAGCTATTATTTTGAATACTAATTAATTAATAACGGTGGTTTCTTTCAAGAGTCACATTTATACTAATGTTACCTATAAAGCTGTAGAATTATTATAAATTACTTGCTTGAATGAGCTTGAAAAAAAAAAATATCCGTTCCGTTTATTAGTAGTTCCTCAGATTACTTAGGAACTACTAATAAACGGAACTGATATATTTTTTTAGTGTTGAATAGCTCATGTGAAGTTCATAATAACATCACGCTATATTCGCTCATTGGGTGATTTCGGTCTTTAAAAATTTAAAGACCTATAAACACGATCTAGACGTACATATATATTCTACATAAATATCAGATAAGAGTAGGTAGATTCATTAAATAATAATATTACAGGTTTAAACCCAAAGTAACTGGATTGGTAGACGCAGCGTTGGAAGCCCTCCTACAAAATGAACCAATGACCTGATTAGGGCCGCGAGAGTCTGCTCAAAGCTTGTCATAGACTGGAAAGGGTATGACAAGCATTGAGCAAACTTGCTAGATCTTGTATTATGCAATGATGATACACTTGTCTGTGATATTGAGTAGTAATTACCGCTACAGTACAGGTCATTCATACCCATAGTAATAACAAAACTCAGGAGCGGAGAGCTCGTGGTGCTGCTGGATGCTGATATCCAGCAGCACCATGAGCTCTTAACGCGATCCATTTTAACTAAACTGAACTGTTAAAAGGATGGAGCCATATCAGATCTATAACTCCATCCCTCTGTGAGCGAGACAGACGACGGCACGACTGCCATTTTAATATGTCATGGTAAGTCCCCAGATGTCCTCATGGTCGATGGGGACGAAAGGTGCTGAGGTGGAAACCACATACCGGAAGACCCAGCGTTGGAAGGCCTCCAACAAGATGGACCGATGACCCGGTCAAGGTCGCGGGAATCCGATGGATGCGTGACGCACAGGACCGGTCGTTGTGCCAACACTTGAGGGAGGCCTATATCCAACAGTGGACGTGTTTCGGCTGATATGATGATGATGATGAAGTCCCAAGATGTCTTTCGGTTGAAAAGATGATGATGAATCGTAGCTGCTGCTTCTTCAATGATTGTGATCAACTTTGTGATTAACAATGACACTGTCGATTGTTATGATGGTAGACCGGCATCCCAACGGGTATCTGGTACATGTCCACCGAATTTTGGGCCCTTTGTAACGACTTGACTTATTGTACCGATAGGGACCATAGTTAATCACAGGGTTACCATTCTTTGTCGTACCAAAAACAGGTTCTGAAAATAAAAAAAATGGTGTAAGATTTTTTGAATGAAAAATGTAGAAGAGACAAACAAACGATACAACAACTATTCTATACAAATCAGTCACTAACAGTTGATTTAAATAAATAAACTAGTGCGCCTCACCATCAACGATTGCATTACTGCTTACCATTAGGTGGGATCGTAGTCAAGCACTGGTTTATATCAAATAAAAAAATAAAAAATAGATTAAAACCAGAGCTATAACGGAGTTACTAAGAGTAAAGCGGGAACTACAATTGCTAAAACGGATCTTGAGCGCACGGCGTCTGAGTGGGGATCGCTTTGCGCATTCCATACATTGGCGAGCCAATCGTCTTCGTTGTTAGATACAGGCAGCAACGCAGGGAACGAATCAGGAGTGACGTCTATGACGCGATGGCGCGGCGAGCCAATCACTGACACTCCCCGCCCCCGCGTCTCACTTCGCACCACTAAAGAGACCGAATATTTGACTGACCAGCGCTCAAGATCCGTGACGGCAATTGTACATTAGACCGACGCACACGTGGGCGACGCGGCGACGCCTGATTTGCACATAGAGCCGCGTTGCGTGGCGTCGCGTAGCGTTGCGTAGCGTCTATCTAATGTGGCTCTACAAGTCACGTTGCTTTAAAAAATGTTTGGAGACCGACGCCCCCAGATCAGCGTACCTGGCCCATGTGGGCCCAATGTAGTATACTTTAATACTTATCCGAGTTTTCGATTAGTTTTAATAGTGTTTCATTTGACGCTTCTGCCATCACCTCTGATTTTGGTTCCGAATTTGGTTCCGAAATAATCATCCCTGTTACATGCCCAGTAAAAACACTAAAACGTCCCGGTTTGTGTTGTTCAAAATTATAGGTGAATGGATCTGCTTTTTAGGTGTGAATTTATTCAATGATTTCTGCCGCTCTAGGTGAGGCAAATTTTTAGTAACTAAAGCGCACCTGTATCCTTCAGTTGCCCTTTGCGTTCCAGGACTACGGTATGCATTCCAGAAATTCCCCGTGGCCTTAGACGGCATTAATCCTACTGAGTTAGAAGCTTGGTTTTGCTGACATCTCTGGCATGTGTAGAATACTACGCACCGTCGAGTACTCGAGCTCGGTCCTTGCCTGACGGCTGGACAGCGAGTTACCCGTTGCTCGTCGTCCGCAAGCCAAAGGCGAAGATAACTATCTTTAAATATGCATGAAATTGTATCGAAATACATTTGTTATGTTAAGACTTGCAAAAATAAAATGTAAACAATTTATTTTAAAAATAATATTTATTGATACATTTATTTATTTATGAAAACTTCAAGGATTACAAAAGTACAGTCAACCAAAAAGAGAAGTAACCAGAGTTACTTATCTCTCTTGTTAACTGTACATAAGAGGACTATGTAGGTACATTTATTTTACACGATTTATATATTTAACTAGCAGCGGTATCTTAGTGATTATGGTCAGTTTTATGCACAATCCTATGACCGATAGTGGAGAGGGAAGCCCGGCAGCCCAACGAGTATCGCGTACACTTCCACTTGAGTTTGCTTTGGTTATCTAGTCCTGTGTACTTGTATGCCTGGTTGTACCGATAGCATCCGAGGTTCACCACCGGATTCCCTTTCGAGGTGGTGCCGAAAATAAGTTCTGGACAAGAAAAACAAAAAAAAAAGATTAGAGAAAAAAAAATTAACGGTATTTATTTATTTTTTGGCAAGACGTGGCTCAGAACCGGAGAACAATGGAAGGAATTAAGGGAGACCTTGGGTGCTATTCTCTAAGAAAACAGCCTTAAGCGCAGCGCTGGCATAGCGACGAGTCGGGAGCGCAGTACATTGAATTAACAATCCAATGTAAAGGAGCATTAGGTTGTTAATCCAATGCACTTATTTGGATTTCGTCGCAATGGCCAGCGCTGCGCTCAAGGCTGTTTTCTTAGAGAATAGCACCCCTTTGCCCAGCAGTGGGACAGTATAGGCCAGATATAATAATAATATTTTGGTACCACGTTCCATTAAAAGCGTCTAATCAAAAATCAAATCGGTCAATTTAAACTAGCGCAGAATCGAAGCGCATCGAAGCGTCAAATACTTTACAACTAAAGGGGGCGCCGGTGTGGGCGCCGTCGCTGCGAAAGCGACCGGCGGGCTTTCTGAACGCTTGCCAGAGGGTCATGGCAATTCGGATGGTGCGGGGATACCGCACGATTTCCTGCGAAGCGGCGAGCCTTCTGGCTGGCCTACCACCGTGGGATCTGGAGGCAACAGTCCTTGCACACATGCACGACATGCGCGTGGAGATGCAACGCCGGGGTGAAAGTCCTCTGCCGCGACAGGTCACGGCATGGCGGACAGAGCTCCGGCGGGATCTCATGGTGGAATGGCGTCAGCGACTATCGCAACCCCGTCATGGGCACGCCACAATTATGGCGATAAGTCCCCTCTTTGAGGCGTGGCTGGAAAGACCTCACGGCGTCCTTACCTTCCGCATGACACAGGTCCTCACCGGAAATGGCAAGTTCGGGAGGTTCCTGTTCCGAATTAAAGCGGAAGTGACGCCCGGGTGTCGCCACTGTGCGGAACGCCCGGAGGACACGGTAGAGCACACAATCGCGGTGTGCCCTGCTTGGGCGGAGCATCGCCGTGCCCTCGTGGGGGTGATCGGCGGCGGAGACCTCTCGCGCCGGGCCTTGGTCGAGGCCATGGTCCGGAGCGAGGAGGAGTGGCAGGCGGTCACCGACTTCTGCGAAGCAGTAATGCTCGCTAAGGAGGAGGCCGACCGCATCAGGCAACGGCGCTCTCGCCGCCGCCGCCGGGATTCCGATCCCGATTTCCAGCCACCGTAGGCGCGGGCTTGCGGACAGTGAGCAATGGGTAGCTCGCTGTCCGGCCGTCCGGTAACCGTCCGGACCAAGCCCAAGTCGTCGACGGCGTGCGCTGTTCCCGCGCGCCTCAAGGAGTTGTCAGCAACAGCAGGGGCCCGGCCGGGTCGAAGCCTACTGGGGCCAGGGTTATCCGAAAGGGCGCTCGAGCCCCGGTATGAAGGCTTGTAGGAACGGGATGGGTTTTTTAGTCAGTAAGAGTCTGACACTATCTCCCGCTCCGCCCAAGAGCGGGGGTTGTCATAAGATGATTTTTCCCATCAAAAAAAAAAAAAAAAAAAGCGTTGTAAAAAATTTGACGCTTCGATGCGCTTAGACTCTGCGCCAGTATAAATTGACCCTAAAAGAGCCTCTGCGAGTTGGTTTCGACTCCTCGTACGCCTTCTAAAGGTCCAGAACCTCAGGGTCCTGAGATAAATAAATATGGGAAAAGTAATAATTTATATATATATTGATTCTGTGAGCTACTTGCTCTTTCATTATTTGACAAAGAGAATCTTTCATTATTTGACAGGTGTTATTGCTGATAGAATGTCACTTTTCTATATTTTTTTTTAAACTTTGCAGGGGCAAAGTTAGTGAGGGCACTGAGCACAAACATGCATACTCACATACACTAGACACCCAGACCTGTAACAATTACCGGGATCATCGAAACCGAACACGCGACACTCAACAAATCAGCTAATCGCTCAACCACTGCGACAACCGTATCATGACCGTGTCTTGGTCTTGGACATCAAATGCACTTACCTCCATGTTATGACTGTTGCTAATTATACTCGTAAGCATGTTTTGGAATAGACGTAACAAATTTATATACTTAATCATAATCCTCAATTCAGCAAAAAGACGTCAAAGGCCTCCCCCAAGTATCGCCACGAAGACCGGTCCTGTGCGTGTCACATACATCGGATTCCCTCGACCCTCACGAAGACCCTCACCTCAAGTCATCGGTCCACCTTATAGGAGGCCTTTCAACCACGGCAACGGCGTAGTTATGATATGGGTGGCAATAAATAAAACTAAATAGGAGTATTAAAAAATATTTTATTACAGAATTCACACACAATACTTTAACGTTTCTGTAGTGACAATAAATCGCTCATTTGCAGCGACAGTGATATCACTGCAATGCTAAGTCATTGTAGTTATATCATGGATACCAAGCCCATTCGATAGCAACACACGGTCAAGTTTACCGGACGCCTACTTCAAGCGCACTGCAAACTTGATCGTGTGTGACGTCCATAACATTATGTTTACTTAACTGATCATACAGACAGTAGATTTAACATGTACACTGATAACAGACATAATCAAGGACATAATCAAGGTTACCTGACGTCGCAAACTTGACGGAAAACTTAATCATGTGTAGCGTCCATTACATCGTGTATACTTCATCGCTCGTACAGACAGTGGACCTGTCATGCATATTGATAGTCACACACGATCAAGTACACCTGACGCCGCTCCAAGCGTGCTGTAAACTGGATCGTATATGCCTGACATGACTGATGCTCCAAATGAGCAGAATGACATGCAACATATTTCCTAGTTACACAACTTAACCATATTACCACGAAAATAAAAAACGAGATCGTGAAAAAAAAATAGGCGGTGCATACAGTCCAAAAAAATTATAATAGGTATTCATCATCGTCATCAACGTAATTTCAGGCGAAAGACGTCCACTGTTGGACATAGTTTTCCCATAAGTGTCGCCAAAACTAACGATCCTGTGCGTCTAGCATCCATCGGATATCCACGACCCTCACTAGCTCATAGGCCCACCTTGTGAGAGGCTTTCCAACGCTGCATATAACACAAAAGAGATATAGATACAGAAGTCAATCTACATATAAAATGCGCTAGAACAACGCACACACAGACACCGTTCACGGATACGATATCTCGGACCGCTTGCGACCAGTGCGAGCACGAGTGCCATCATCCGCTTGAGACAACAAAAAAAAGTTGTTATAATAACTGTTTGTGTAATCAATAGTTCAGTGAATAGTTGTCTAGTAATAATTTCGCCAATGTCCAGAAAACAAAGATTGACATAATCATCAAAGTGATCAATTATAAGGTCTGGTCACTATATACACACGAGAATGACTTCTGTACTTATCTGTCTTGTAGTAATAAGTATTGAAACGTATTATCGCAAAATGTTTAGAAATGATTATGTGCGGACATGCTACGTTCTACAACAACATTGTTGAATGTGAGTATACTTGATCGACAACCACTGTTGTGTTTCGTACAGTACCACCGCGTTCTGGGGCTCGTAACGCGATTTTTTTTTCTATTGTACCGGTATGGTCCTAAGAAGATCACAGGATTCCCACCCTTAGTCGTGCCGAACATTGGCTCTGAAACAAAATTCTATTGTCAGTTTTCTTATCACAGTATTTTCACCCCAACGGTTGTATGGTAATGTCTAATTACATTAAAGGTAAGGAGCTACGCTGCGCACACGTGAGACATACACGCCTATCTGGTCGCTTCGGTCTTTATACATTTTATATGGAAACTAGGCTTGTAGAGCTACACTTGATCCACGCCATGCGACGTCGTTCTATGAACAAATCAGGCGTGTTACATGTGTGCGTCGGTCTAATATCGTTCTAGCTTTAGTCTGCCTGAATGTTACCTGCATAATAAAGTATGGAAAGCTTAAGTAAACAAGTACTTATGTGCAGTAGGTACCTAATGTGTCTACACGTCGCGCGTCGGCACAGGATGCCGATCAGAGTAGAAATCCCTAAAAACCCTATTTTGTGGGCGATATGGTAGCGAGTAATAAAAAAGCTATTCCAGACTGCGTAAGTGATTTATTATGATGTAAGGTTAAGGTATCTACTTCATAACGATTCGAGAGATAGATTCTAGAGATTGCCCACGCGGCTACCGCTAGATAAAAGGAAACTGTGCAAAACTATCTATCTGCATGCGTATCTGCTGTGCGTTGATATAATATGGTAAACCAGGCATACGTGCCGCAGTCAGTAACGTGGGGCACGATGACTGCCAAATTAAGATACGTATTTAAAATTAGGTGCTTATTTAAGCCAATCTGGTTAGTTTATAAGTATGACGGCGATGTAAACTAAACAACGCTAGCTTAAGGGGCCGGCGACGGATAAATTTCCATACAAACGTAATACCACGCTCATTTGCGGTTGGAGCATATTTCCAACATATTATGATGATATTCGGTTATAGACAATTTTTTCTAGGTTCCTACGTCGAGAATATTAGAAATATTGTTATTTTTAATACAGGAAAAGCCAAATGGCATGTTTTGCTATTTTATTTACGCTGTAAAAAAGTGTAAAATACAATTCGCTTAAATTTCTTTTTGTTTTTTTTTTTATAAAAAGAAAGACGTAGGAACCTAGATAAATATTGTCTATAACCGAATATCATCATAATATGTTGGAAATATGCTCCAACTGCAAATGAGCGTGGTATTACGTTTGTATGGAAATTCATCTGTCGCCGGCCCCTTAACTTGCGTTGTATAAGTTTATGAAATTTTAAATACGTTTCGTAGTTTTACAAGGGGGGTACGTATCTATTGTTAAGTTAAACCTTTTTGTTTGTAACAGATTCGTTAGCAGCCAGCTCGTAACTATGAATGTCAATGCTATGTTCAAATATTTTACTTCTATGAAAAACTGAAAATAAAAGCGTGTGACTCGCAATTATATTAAATAATGTTTTAATTTCATCGGCCTCTGACAATAAATAATAACAGCAGAGCGTGGTTTGATCGACAAAAGTAAAATGACGTCGTCGGGAACGTGTAATTTCCCGAAATTGAACGAAAATATAGCGTTCTCTAATTGGAAGTTTCGTGTAAAGATTTTGTTGGAAGAAAGAAACCTTTCAAACATATTGGAAAAATATGACAAGGAGATCAAACAACATATTGAAAGTGATGCAAAAGCTCGGTCAATTATTGTACAATGCGTAAGTGACCAATATCTCAATATTATAAAAAAATGTAAAACCGCTGCCGAAATGATTACTTGCTTGGAATCAGTATTTGAGAGAAAAAGTGTATTCAAAAAGCTTTTTATACGTAAAAAGCTAATCGCTATGAAATGCTCCAGTGATCAAAATTTACAGGATCATTTCCTTCAATTTGACAACTTGATCACTCAATTGGAGACAGCTGGAACTACAATGGAGGACAGCGATAAATTGACGCATTTATTCCTGACACTACCTGAGGAATACAGTACAGTAATAACTACATTGGAAACAATGAGTATTGAAAAAGAGCTCACTGTAGATTTTGTGAAATCTAGACTCCTAGATTCAGAGTTAAAATTAAAAGAAAAGAAAAGTGAAGTTGTGGAAAGCAGTTTCTATACCTGCTTTAAATGCGGAAAAGAAGGACATTTGGCATACCAATGTGATAAGAAAAGTGAAAACAATTATCAAATGCAACGAGGCAGAGGAAAATTTAGAATGAGGAATAGAGGAAGATCTGGGTTCAGAGGAAAGTCGAGAGGACAAGGGCATGTAACCCAAGTGAATGAAAATGTTAACAGTAATGAAATGTTTATTGCTTCAAGTATGGAACACGTATTGCATACAGAAGATGCATCGGAGATTGTTTTTGTTGTAGACTCAGGAGCAACACATAACTTCATACAAGAGAGATATGAAAAATTTATGACAAACGTGACGGAACTCCAAGACCCAATTAAAATTAAAATTGCAAATGGAGAAGTATTATGTGCAAAGAAAAAAGGTTTTTTAAGTACCTTTTATGAGGGAGACACACCTGTGACAATTGAAGGTCTCATAGTAAGTGGAACTGAAAGCAATTTACTGTCAGTAAATGAACTGATGAATAAAGGGAAATGTGTAATATTTAAAAATGGAAGGTTGATAATTAAATCTGAAACACGAGTATATTATGGAGAAAAGAAAGGAAAGTTATATATATTGAAAATGCAACTACCTAATAAAAAATATAAATGCTATTATGGCGATGAAGACCTGACTTATGGTGATCTATGGCATATCAAATTAGGTCATCTCAATCGGAAAGCATTAAATTTGATGAACTTACCTTACAGCAAAAATGTATGTGAAGTTTGCATGAAAAATAAAAGCACAAGGCTACCTTTCAAGACAATTTCGAAGCCTCAATCAAGAGCTATAGGAGAATTAATACACTCAGATGTTGCTGGACCAATGAAAGTTGTAACAAAAGAAGGCTATAGATATTACCAAACCATATTGGATGACTACTCGCATTTTACTCAAACTTACCTGCTAGTAAACAAATCTGAAGCAGCAGGAAACTTGATAAAGTATGTAAGGGAAATAGAAACAGAAAAAGATATAAAAATAAAAAGAATCCGTTGTGATAATGGAGGAGAATACTCATCGAACTATTTTAAAAAGTTTTGTGAAGAGAAAGGTATAAAAATAGAGTATACGATACCTTATAGTCCACAAATGAATGGAAAAAGTGAAAGGATGAACAGATCCATTTATGACAAAGCTCGAACTATACTAGATGAATCATGCTTACCGAGACATCTGTGGGGCCATGCTATCTTGACAGCTACATTCTTGATCAATAGATGCCCATCAAGTGCAATTGCTTACGAGATACCAGCAATAATATTTGAGAGAGAAATGATGCTCAATAAATTGAAGCCATTTGGATGTAAAGGGTGGATGGTAATACTACCAAGAAGAGATAAATTTGATTCTAGAGCAAAAGAAGTAAGAATGATTGGCTATGCTAGAAACGGATATAAAGTTTGGGATCCTTTATCAGATACTGTTACTGTATCAAGAGATGTAAGATTTAATGAAAGAGATTTTAAGTACCAACAAGCAGAGATTAATGAACAAGAAGATGATAATGTTTACATTGAAGAAAGAGATAATGAAGTGGAAAGAAAGAGGAAAGATGAAGAAGAAAGAAAGAGAAAAGATGAAGAAGAAAGAAAGAAAAAAGATGTAGAACAAGCGACTCAAGAAAGTACTAGTCAAAGTACTAGGAGTGGGAGATTAATTACTACACCAAAACATTTAAGTGAATATGAAATTTACGCATATTTATTTTTTTATTTATCAAGCATATTGCTTGATAAATACAGTAGAAGATCCCCAGGAGTTTACAGAAGCTATGAAAAATGGATGGGAAGAAGCAATCAATACAGAAATAAAAGCTCTACAGAAAATGAATACTTGGACAGAAGTTGATTTACCTGAAAACAAGAAAGCTATTGATACAAAATGGGTATTTAAGACTAAAGAAAACAACTTGAAAAAGGCTCGATTAGTAGTGAAGGGGTTTCAATTGAAAGAAGACTCTGATTTTGGAAAAAAATTATGCACCAGTAGCAAGAATATCATCGGTCCGAACTATTCTGGCACAAGCGATTCAGAAAGGATGGAACATAAAACAACTGGATGTTCCCACAGCATTCTTAAATGGATTGCTAGAATCGGAAGTGTACATCAAACCGCCGGAAGGTGTAAAAGTAACAAAACACAAAGTTTTAAAACTGAATAGAGGATTGTATGGATTAAGAGAAAGTCTCAAATGTTGGAACCAAAGATTTAATAGCTTTGCAGAAGAAAAGGATTTCAAAAGATCGAAGAGATTTAAATGGACTGAAAAGTGATGTATTGTTTGTGTTGTACATGGACAATAGAAGTGCTATTCAAATAGCAAAAACCTTTGAAAATAGCAAACGTGCCAAACACATAGACATAAAACACCATTTTCTAAAAGACATTATAACTAGAAAATTAATTAATGTTGAATATGTCTCTACTCATAATAATTTGGCAGATGTATTAACAAAAGCATTGTCTGGTGAAAAGTTGCATACAATGAAGCAAATCTTAAATATTGTTTAGTAATTTTATCAGTAATGTTTTGTAAGTTTGTAGCGATTTCAATCTATTACAGATTTTCAATCGAGGGGCGGTGTTAAGTTAAACCTTTTTGTTTGTAACAGATTCGTTAGCAGCCAGCTCGTAACTATGAATGTCAATGCTATGTTCAAATATTTTACTTCTATGAAAAACTGAAAATAAAAGCGTGTGACTCGCAATTATATTAAATAATGTTTTAATTTCATCGGCCTCTGACAATAAATAATAACATCTATAGCTAGTTTACTCTATCAGTCAGTCAGTTTCTCCTTTAATATAGGTATACAGATGACTGTGAAAAGGAAAATCAACAGATCGATATCCTAACGACGGGCGGTCCTTCGTGACACTTTTTGTGGTTATAAGTACAAAATAGATAGGTACAGAAGACAATCTCATGTATGTGAAGTACACTTTTTATACCTACGCTCGGTGGACGCACACTAATGAGCGTTTGAGCCGGAACTGTTCGACGAGTGGTCCGAGATGTCGTGCGTGAGCGGTGTCTATGTGTGCGTTGCTCGAGCGCGCTTTGTATGTAGATTGACTTCTGTACCTATCTATTTTGTGCTATAAGCTTTTGGATCTAGAGTGACAAATCCTTGCAGGGCTATGCAATGTAACCTAAATGTGGAATCACAAAACAAAACAATTATATACCTAGGATTGTGATTTTGAGAATTTATAAAATTAAAATACAATTAAATTAATCGATATTTTAATGGTTATGTTCAGGCTTGTGGCTGATGACAACATTATCGTAGGTGACGATACTGGACCGGCATCCGCTGGGGTACTTGTTACAATACCACCTCACTTTTGAACCTTTACAGTTATTAGTACGGTTATACCGGTATGATCCCAGGTAGATCACAGGATTGCCGTGCATGGTCTTGCCAAAAATTGGCATAATATCTGAAACCAAAAAAAAAATGGTTATTAGATTGTTGTTGGGACCCATTGCTGTATCCCTTAGCTAGAACCACTTACTGAGCAATCGGAATCTGTAAATACATGTTATCTATGTTTTTTTTATTATTATATACAGGCCCAGTTTGACCACAACCACTTGATGGTAAGCGATGATGAGTATTTTAATTTATGTAAGTACTTTTAGTAATGGTAATTATATTGTATGTTTTTGTTGTGAGCCAATCTTACGGCGCGTAGTGTTCCACGCGCGCCTCAAGCAGTCGTCAGGGGCCCAGCAGGGTCAAAGCCTACTGGAGCCAAGCATCTGCTTCTGAAAGGAAGATTCAGCCCCGGTACGAAAGGCAACGAAGAAACAAGAGTGGGTTTTTAGTCAGTAAAAGTCTGACACTATCTCCCGCTCCGCCCAAGGAGATGTCATTGGACAATTTTCCCACCTACAAAAAAAAAAAAATAGCAAATGATGTTCATATTGATGAGTATAATGACCCCTAGCCCATCTGTCGATTCAACATTGTATGATACACTTTTAATAGGCACAGTAAAAATGCAGGCAGAAATAGATAATAATATAGCTAAAGCACTGATAATAAGCGAACGCTAAAAAGCCACACCTTTTTATATCATATACTTAGTTGCATAACCAAATAACGGTACACAGTTATCATAAAAAAGCAAAATAAAAAAAAAACAAGCAAGAATAATATTTTTTATTATTTTCCGTCTATAGAAGGCAGTGACCACTTACACTAGATTTAGATGGAACGTTTCCAGCATGATTGTCATACTATGGTACAAAAAGAAACCCTTCCTTTTAAAAAAAACTTATTTATTTACTTACCCTTTAAATATACAAAAAGTCTTAATTATAACTAAATATAATATAATATGGTGATGCTTATCTTCTCTCCAAAGTGTTTAGAAGGCATTTAGGCAGGTCTTTAAAAAATTTATAAGTAAGTGATCCGAATCACTTTTTTTTTCTTTTTCTTTTTTAGGGACTTTAATCTCACAGAGCATGTCAGCCATATCCTAAGATCCGATCTGATTACGCGGTGTCCTAAATTCATAATCCTATGATTTTTTTGAAACCATAATCACTATTTTTCTTTTATATTTAGCTATAATTTTTATAATTAACTATTGTATAAATATTAATGATTTTCTGCTCCCAGCGGCTTCGCCCACGTGATAGCACAAAATCATCCCAAGGAACATATTACCGGGATAAAGAGTATCCTATGTGCTAGTCCAGGACATGGTCTACCCATGTACCAAGTTTCATGGAAATCCGTTCAGCCGTTTGAGCGTGACGAAGTGACAAACATAAAAACAAATGGATTCTTCTCCATAAAGCCCGAACGCTGACGGTGACAAAATCCCATTTTCTCAGATCTTGCAATAAAGGAATTCTAAAATGCCGTTCACCAGGTGGCAGCACAAAGACGTCAAATCCAGGCTCCTGTCAAAACGTTTATGTGTGCAATTTAGCAATTGACCGTCATTTTGACCATTCAAAAGTGCCTTTAATTGGTCTAAGTATTTGAAATAAACATTTCTGATTTCTGATATGTTAATGACATTAGCTAAACACTAACTTTTTCTGCTGACAGCTCAGTGGCGCCAACTGGTGGTGAGATTTCCCTGAACACCCCCATTTAATGATTATGTACGGACTTATGGTTAATTATGATATTATCAAAAGTATAGATACTCGCTCGACATCCTTGAGTATGCCTGGTGCAGTACCATCGAACCTTTTGCCCTTTACACTCGATTACTCTGTTATACCTGTAAGGTCCTAGAATGATGACCGGGTTCCCAAACTTGGTCGTACTGAAGACTGGTTCGATACCTAAAATATAATGAAGGTTTTAGTTGATACTAAATCTATACATACAACATTAATTATAGTTTAAGCGAAACCCAAAACACGTGGCATTTTATGTAAAGAATCTATGTACAAAATTTCATAACTGTATCATGGAAAATCACAAAGTTATAAGCTTGTTATGTCAGCAAAAATACATAGTCGCCAGGCCACGTTATCGCCGCCGCCGCCGGCGCCGGGATACTGATCCCGATTTCCGGCCACCGTAGGCGCGGGCTTGCGGACAGTAAGCAATGGGTAGCTCGCTGTCCGGCCGTCCGGTAACTGTCCGGACCAAGCCCAAGTCGTCGACGGCGCGCACTGTTCCCGCGCGCCTCAAGGAGTTGTCAGCAACAGCAGGGGCCCAGCCGGGTCGAAGCCTACTGGAGCCAGGGTTATCCGAAAGGGCGCTCGAGCCCCGGTATGAAGGCTAGAAGGAACGGGATGGGTTTTTTAGTCAGTAAGAGTCTGACACTATCTCCCGCTCTGCCCAAGAGCGGGGATTGTCATAGGATGATTTTTCCCAACTGAGGGGTTGTTTTGTACTTGCACCAAGTAGTTTGCTGGCCCCTAATACCCGCTATAGCCTGTCGTGACCTGTGTTGTACTTAATGTCGGTGGTGTCTAATTTGTGAATCCATTCAGTTACTGATTCTGAACAAACTAATTATTCAGGTTATCCATATAAATTAAAAATAATGCTGTAGAAATTTCTAGTTGTGCGCGCATCACGTATGACGAAGCTTTTATACATTAAAATTGTGTATAACTTGATATTTTACTTAAGCTTTGTTTCATCGCAATCGGTTGACTATATCGAAAGATATACTACATTCATTGACTGTTAGGCGGTACGAATTTCCTAGGTCAACTACTATAGAATATAGTCCTCCCGAACGAATTTTGATCACGGAGGTCAATCTCAACAAAGATTAGTTAGCCAAGTACGCAGTAGATATTATAAGTGCACAAGTATATGCGCAAACACAGGTGCACTCTCTGTTCTTCCACTCTCACAGTCCGATGAGACGGCAACGCGACACGACCGGAGAGAGATCAGGTGCAGAACCAACGGCTTTACGTGCTTTCCGAGGCACGGGGTATCATACCACCAACGTCTAAACTTAGAGCAGCTACAGAGTAATTCCTAACGGCTCCATCATAACCTTGCCACTGTGAGCGGGAGCTAAGCGCGGGGCGGCGAGCGGTAAGATCGGAACTTTGAAAATGTTTTGAAGCACCGCTCATAGCGCCCCGCGCCCGCTTAAGATGCTGCCCTACTCGCTTATAAGACTGAAGTCGTGACCAGGCTATAATGAAAAAACCCAATAGCACTTTTTGCTCGACCTGGGAATCGAAACCGGGACCCCACGCTCAGTAGTAGTCCCGCTTGCAATTACAGGAAGGTGTTTATTAAGATGCATCCTAATCACGTTTGTGTTCGAAATTAAGAGTTAAAAAAAATAAAATAAAAATAAAATTATAAACGCACTTGACAATGCTAAGTTTTATTAATAAAACACAGTCTTTTGATAAACTGTTACAAAATAAACGATTTTCTGAATAAAGGGAGCCACCGATCATAACTCTGCATTAATAAACTTATCTATACGGTCTATAAATAAAATTGTGTGTGTAAAAGTGTCTATTTATAATATCAAAATAACATTTCTTCTACTAAATGCATATAAAATAGGTATATTCGATACTTATGACAAAACTGCAATTCTTATAATTTTTGTCTGTTTGGATGCCCCTCAAGTTGAAGGGTAAAATCTACAAGTTCGTGATAAGGCTTGGCTTTACGGATCAGAATGTTGGGCTGTGAAAAAGACGGATGAAAAAAGATTGCATGTAGCGGAGATAAGAATGTTAAGATAGATGTGTGGTGTGACGAGAATAGATAAAGTGAGAAATGAGTATATTAGGGGAAGTTTGAAAGTGGCGCCAGTGACTGAAAAGTTGAAAGGAAATCGTTTGTCTTGGTATGGTCATGTAAAGAGGAGAGATGAAAAGCTTGCTGCTAAAAGAGTTATGAATTTACATGTGGATGGCTGGAGAGGTAGAGAGAGAGTTGGTGATAGCATAACGAGTGACAGGACAGAATGGAAGAAAAAAAACGAAGAAAATGATAATGATGGTATGCCGCCTAATTTAATTATTTCATTTCAGAAAAAGAATTAGTGTTGATTCATACCGAAACGGAAGCGGCACGGCAGCGATGTGGCGAGCACTTTTAGACTGAAATAATTTTAACATTTAGATATCTATATATTTAAAAGAGCAGTCTCGCTTGAAAGGCTCAAAAAGAGGCTGCTCGCGGCACCGCTCCCCGCACCACGCTGCCAGTGTGGCAGAGCACTAACGCGGACGAAGTCGCGATCGCCAGCTGTCATCAATATTTTTTTTATTATTATTGATAGGCTAACGTTTGACTACCATCTCACCTGATAGTAAGTGATGATTTGGTCGACGATGGAACACGCTTGCCTAAAAGTAACCTATTCACTCTTGACTTAAAGACCCCTGAATTGTAGCTATCAGGAAACACAGACTCCGGCAGGGCATTCCACTCCTTGGCTGTACCAACGCACAATAAATGTGTTCCCAAAACGATTTATGCGTATAGTCTGTCTAATCAAACGACTTGGGAATTAAGTATAATATTTAATCATTTAAAAAATATATACATTTGATACTTTTTATAAGGTTCTTCTATTAGTAAACTGTGATCAAGATTTCTTCATCAACCTTGATTATTGAACCAATGTCGACTACATCAGATTTCAGTTTGCCCTAATAATTATTCAAGTCTTTCAAGTCGTTTGACTTTTTAGACAGACTGTACTTATAAATTTCTTCTGTCATAGTTGACATGTTTTAAAGCATATCTACTCAAAACTTAATGGTTATGGTTACTCTTATGGCTGATTATGGTACTGTCAATCGTAACGATACTGGATCGACATCCATAGCTGTATCTGTTGCAGTACCACCGGACCTTTGGCCCTTTGCAATCAGTCGCCCCATTGTACCGGTATGCTCCTAGGATGATGACTGGGTTCCCGTACTTTGTCGTACTGAATACGGGCACTGGATCTAAAATAAAATCTTAGTGTTAAAACAATTTAGCAATACATAACACTTGGAATTATACTTTTTTTTTTATACACTGTTGGGAGTCAGACCTCCTCTCTAGGAGAGGGAATGGGCCGTAATACACCACGCGGGCCCAGTGAGGGTTGGTGGATCTCACATGTCTTCGAATTTTTTGGTTCACGTGGTCACGATGTTTTTTTGTTTGTAGATCACAGTATCATAAGTCCAGATATCTTCTTGGTCAGACAGATGAGCTTATAAGAGGCCAGGGGGTATCAAAAATGCAGTTTAATAAATACGTCAAACATTATAAAGTTTTACTTATTTCAAAGGTTTACACATAGCTAGGATTCTAAAATTATACACAAAAATATCAAATTTAGAATCATCTAATGAGTACTTTCGCTCTAGGGCGGAACGGGTGTCAGACTTATACTGACTAAAACCACACTTATGTTCCTTCAGTTGTTATTTGCGTTCTAGGACCTGGGGTAAGCTTTTCATTACAGGTGTACTTATAGCTGTACCTCTACCTACCACCGGCTTGTCGTAGCGACTAAGGTGGAATTCTGAGTGCTGCATTGACAAACCACGTGTATCAACATTTTTACAATACACTTACAAAGAAATAAAATAAAAAATAAAAAGTACAATAGGATAAAATAAAATTTATTGTACATCAAAACAGTATCTAAGAAAACTTTAAAATAACTAAAAAGTAAGAAAGTAAAGTTTTAAGTTTTTAAAATAATATTTTTTTTTAAATAGGTTGACAAGATTTAATTTATTATTTTTCCCACGCTTAACCATCATGGGTTAAAAGAGATGCAAAAGAAAGAAAAGAAAGACAAACGTTCATTGACGTCTCACACAATCGCATAAATTAAAAATACATAGGTTATGGAAAATGTAAGTTTGGCAAAATAAAATAATTGCTGGGACTCAGGCCTTATCTCTAGGGGATGGAATGGGCCGCAATCCACCACACAGGCCCAGTGCAGGCTGATAAAATAGTATGATAATACTATCGGTCAAGTGAAAATATTTCCGTACCAACTTACCTACCTATGTATGTTGATAATTCCCGAAAAGAATCGTGAAGATTTTACAAAATCGCAAAATAGCTTTTTTAACGTAAGAACAAAATTTAGTTTTCAGACTTTTTCACATATCTACAACACCTCACTGCATGCCAAATTTCAGGAATCTGGGTCAAAAGGAAGTACCCATATGCTTGATTTCCTGGTGAGTGTCAAATATGCGATAAACAGAGCATAAACGGCCATCTTTAAATTGCTTTGAGTTTAAAGTTATTTTTTTTTTACTGCTGCATGGGCTAATAGATCTAAGTATATATATATACCTTTACGCGTTCCTGAGAAAAAGGTCTTTACAGAAGGACAAACGAGCAGACGGACTACGAATTAATACTATATTATAAAGGTTCTGTTTTTGCTGACTTAGGTACGTACGGAACCCAAATAGAAATTAATATCTGTGAACCTCCGAATCTAATATGGCATTTTAATGGTTATGTTCAGCTTTATGGCTAATTACGACATTATCAAAAGTAAAGATACTCGATCGACAGCCGGTGGAATAGCGACAACAATACCAACGAACTTTGGAGCCTGTACATCTAGTGGCTTTGTTATATCGGTAGGATCCCATGATGATCACAGGAATCCCATTCTTGGTCGTGCTGAATTGAGGAAATGTTTCTGAAAAAAAAAACTTCATTTAATCAACATCTTCCTGCTTTTGTGCTGTATTACACAAGTTTTATAAGAAAAAAGACGTGTGGCACTCGGGGACTGCCGCGGTAAAGCTATTGCATAGCATTTTTATCAACTTATGCAATTATAATTATTTATTTATTTTATTTATGCAGTATTTTTTTCCTTTGTTTTTTTTTCTTTGATATTAATTGAAGTTACACTTTCACACATTGAATTGAATTTTGATTGATTGTTCACTCATTTGTTTTCTTATCGGTCACCACGCTCAAAAAACAAATGAGTGGGAGGTGTTAGGTTATTTTCGTTACGGAATTTCTGGATTCGGTCTCCACGCTCAAGGCCCGCGATAGAAGCTATGCAATAGCTTAAAAACTTTATTGTTTGTCATCTGTTTTAACCGTAAAAACGTACAGCGTTGCGCCATTAAAATATAAAAAGTGGACATCTCACCCATCATCATAGTAGTCGGGGTTGCGTACAAACTACCTACAGGTCATTGGACTCGCTCCGCTGACATTTTCTTAAAGAAATTAATTTTATACATGCGTAAAATAATATGAGTTTTGAAAAAAAGGTACTTTATTTTTTAATTTTTTTTTACAAATCGATAGTGTTTCATGGATCGACCTTCCACGGGATTACAACGATCAAAATTTAAGGGTGTATAGGTACGATGAAAGAGGTTAGAAAGGAAATACTTTCCGATTTGTACTACAACGAGTGTCGCCGCTCGTCTCACACACTTTTCTAACCTCTTTCATCTGTTCTGTGAATTTTATAATCAGTACGCCTAAACAAAATGACAATATATCTGGGCCTCAAGTCTGCTATTACAATAGTGTCAGAATGGTCTATCATTGATGTCATAATTGTCGATTTTGACAAGTTTGGTAATCTACTAATATAATGGCGTCATTATGACTTTCCAATGGTCAACCACTGACACTCCATTGAAAGAAGTGACATAGAATGGTAATCTCGTACATATTGACAAATGAATATTTGACGTTTGCGGTAATCTGCTAAAACTTTGACAGTTTATTTGATCAGTGTTTTACCATTAGAACGTTATTGTGCAGTTATTGGTTTTAATATGCTCGAAATTATCATTCTACCACAATTCTATTACAAGACCAGTGACCGATCAATGATCGATCATTATGAATTACCAGATTACAAAATTTTAGCAAAATGACAATGGGACTTGGGGCCCTGGTGTAACGAATGCTAAAAAGTACAAAAAATAATGGAGTAGTCATGCTTAGTTCTATCACAAAATAGAACAGGTACGGAAGTCAATCTCAACTTCACTTTTTATACCTACGCTAGGCGATCACGCTAGGGTTAGCGCGTTGCACCGAACTGTACGAGTGCGACCGAGCGATTGATTGAGCCGAGATGTCGTGTCCGTAAGACGATGTGTGTATTGTCTTCTGTCCCTGTCTATTTTGTGGTTCTATCGCCTATAAATAAGTGACTGATGAAAGTGCATGCATACACTGCGACTCGATCCGCATTCTTTTCCGAAATACACACAATTTCTCTTCTTTCTTTTCCTTACTTTCGGCTCCCGGGAACGCTGCGTCTTACAGTGATAATCATGATCAGGAATATTTCCTGGAGTGGTCATAGGATTATCAACGTTTGTCTTCAAATCTAAAATATAAGAAAGTAAGTATTAATTTAGCGTTAACATTCTCACTGTAAATTTATTTACTACTATTACTGACTACTATTGACGTACAGAGGGATAAATTGAGTTTTTTTTTTTCAAAGTGGGAAATCGTTTTATGACTTCTCCCGCTTTAAACGAAACAGGAGGACGTGTCAGACCTTCTTTTTTCCCTAGCGTTCCAGGATCACGGGTTTCCCTAGAAGTCAACCTATGGCCCAAGACCGAGCGCTGGAAGATGAAGCGTTAGAAGGACTCCCATCACAAAACACCACGTACAAATACCGGCACGAATCTTGAGCGCTCGGCGAAAGAGTCAGGATCAATTTGCGCATCGTACACATCGTCGAGCCAATCACTGTAACTACAAAGATGTACTCCCAGCTCTCGCGTCTCACTTCATAGCACTAAAAAGACCCAATACTTTACTTCTCATTGAAGTCTGCGCGATTTCAAGTTCAAGTCAGCGCTCAAGATCCGTGCCGATATTTGTACAATGTAGTTGTCTGGTATTTTTGCTGAACTGGACCTATTTGGTGCAACCGCGAGACCAACAATGTTAGTTTTCTTTTTTCAACCTTGATGTTTACATGTTGTTTTTACAATGTGTATCTATGTGTGCCAAATTAAATTTCTTTCTTTCTTTCTTTCTATCTTTCTTTCTTTCTTTCTCACTAAATGGACCGAAGCCTCGGGTGGGCTGTGTCAGTCGAAGTTGTTACTAGAACAATATTTATCGAGAACCTGTTTTTTTCATCTTTTTTATTACTTCTTCTTCTTGCCTTTCTAAGAATCTCTCTTAGAACCAATGAATGTAATATAAAGAGATATAGTGCGTTGGGGTAAGATCGGCATTGGGGTAAGAACGTATAAATATAAATTATACCACTTATTTAGCTTTATTTTTAATGCTAGTCATATTGCGTGCCGCGTCATTATGTTTCACTTTGCCCAGCAATGTGGTTGGCATTGAAAATAAAGCTAAATAAGTGGTATATTGATTTATACGTTCTTACAACCTACCTTATACCTAATAGGCAATAAAATTTTCATTTTAGTTAAATCGCCGACCGATACGGGTAGATCTACATAACTATAATCAGTTGATACAACAAGCTAAGGGATTTTATTTATTCTTTTCAAACCACGAATTTACACACATTATTGAAAATATATTTTTTGTTCTTTTATAAATATTGGAAGGAAAGTGAATGAAATTAAATAAGACATGGATCATACAAATAATTATGGGCGATTCATGATGTCGGTTATTGTCGGTTATAAGAGGAAATAGTTTTTAATTAACTATTATCTTTGCTCTTAATGTTAACAAAGTTATTAATTGACTGCTCTGCATTGATGGCTAAAATCTAAGTTTTCGGGTTGGCTAACTTAAATAAACCTGGGTTAGAGGTATATCAATCTTAATTTATATGAAAGAACCACCAAGATTTTTTTTTTGTTTTATTGTCAAGATTATTCTTTCTGTACCTATTGGGACACATTAACGCAACAACGATACGACGAAACGTTTTCATAGAAAATGTTGTAATTGTAAGAAAAAAAATAGTTTTTTTTGCGAAAACGCGAAGTCACGTCCTCTTAAAGCCGCTTTATCAATCGCCTTATAAATAAAAAAAATATAATGGAGTTTAATGGTTATGATCAGACTTATGACTGATGACGACATTATCTATAGTAAAAATACTTGATCGACATCCTGTCGTGCGGCGGGTACAATACCAACGAACTTTGGGCCCGAAGCATCTAGCGGCGCGATTGTACCGATGATGGCCCAGTGTGAGGACAGAGTTCCCACGGGCTGTGTAGCCAAAAATTGGCACTTGATCTGAAAAAAGCAAAAGTTTTATTTACTAAAAACATTTAAACAATTGCTAAAAATAGCCATTTGCAGCAAATAGCCAATTTTAAAAATAACAAGAAAAAGCATAGAGCCGGTACAAATGATACGCAACCGTTTATATGCATGTCTTTGAAACCGATGAATACTTTTAATTCAAACGTTACTAATTAATAACACAACATACTTGTAATACAATACATCTAGATATCACACATGTCTACCTACAACAGTGGTTTAACTTAAGTATGTTTAAAGAATGGTCTTTTCAACTTCGGGTTCTTGTTTTAGCTATGGAATCTTTTTTAATTTTTGGTTAAACTTTACGTAACACTAGCTTTGTTCTGTGTCTGGGTGTAATTTATCTATAATATGTATGTATTTAGAAATATATAAGTATGTTTATCAGTTGTCTAGTACCCATAACACAAGCTCTGCTTAGCTTGGGACTAGACGGCGCTGTGTAATAGTTGTGGAATATTATATATTATTATATATTATATATATTTTGCCCGCAGCTTCGCCCGCGTACATAAAATATAGCCTACGTCACTCAGGAATAAAGCAACTTTCTATCGGTGAAAGAATTTTAGCAATCGGACTAGTACTTTCAGAGATTACCTTCTACAAACAAAAAAACAAACTTTACCTCTTTATTATATTAGTGTAGATTAATGGTTGCCACACACGTTCCAGTATACTTGCACAAATTTAGACTTGCACAAGTATATTGGAACTTGTGTTGGAAGATATTTGCGCAATTTTTGATCACTTTCAAATAGCATGTGTTTGCACAAGTCTAGACTTGCGCAAGTACACTGGAACGTGTCTGGCTACCATAAGATACATACAATTGCCGGCACGGATCTTGAGCGCTGGCTTCAAGTTGCGCAGAAATCAAATATTCGGTCTCTTTAGTGGTGCGAAGTGAGACGCGGCGGGGGCGGGGAGTGTCAGTGATTGGCTCGCCGCACCATCGCGTCATAGACCTCACTCATGATTCGTTCCCTGTACTTGCTGCATGTATATATATATCTATATATATTTCAAAGAATTGGAAAAAAATCAACCCTTTACCATAAATTTACATTTCCTTAATATTCTAATGATTATGTCCATTACTGATACTGACTATAGTGTTGTCAATAGTCATGATGACAGACTTGCATCCTGACATGTACCGGGTACAGGTCCAGCGAACCCTGACTCCCTTGTACTTACTGCTGCGGTTGTACCGGTACCGACCGAGGTTGAGAGCGGGGTTGCCATTCTTCGTCGTGCTGAATGAGAGTGGTCCTATCTCTGTAATACAAACATGTTTATACTTGTAATTTTTAATTTTTGCTAGTTACAATGATAAACGATTATAAAAGACAAAAGACAAACGATTTCCATTCAACTTTTCAATCACAGTGATTGAAAAGTTGAATGGAAATTGTTTGTCTTGGTATGGTCATGTAAAAAGGAGGGAGAAATGCATGTTACTAAAAGAGTTATGAGTATATATGTGGAGAATTGTAGGAATCCGATTCAGTCATATAAAGAAGAGAGATGAAACGCGTCTTACTAATAGAGTTAGTTTGTGTTTTGAGTATACATGTGTATTGAGGGAGAGCAAGACGGACGACAAAGAAAAGAGAGATGGATTGTGAGTGAAAAGGGAGTTAGTAATAGCGTGACTGGTGACAAGACATAATGGAAAAATAACCCTATAGAAACCTTACACATCTACCTAATCGAGATTCTGAATACCGTAATTGTTTTCCAAAAACTTTTTGTAATGTTTTACAAAAAAACACGTAGTTCCTGGAACAAGTTTCGTGTAATATTTAAGTGAGTGACGAAATTCCCGAATGCCAACAGATTGTACAGGCATTATTTCTCTATTTCGTGTTATCTCTTTATCAAACATTGCGTTGGATTAAACAAGTTTTTAAACCATGTTCATAAAGGCATATGACATAATATATTATGTTAGTTTTTGACTACGAAACAAACTACCTATCGATGTTCACCTAGGATGAGAACGGAATTTCAGAATTTTCTTTGAAAATCAAAAATTTGATAAAATTTTAATCTAGTACGGTAGCTATACTAATGGACACAATTACATTTAATGAAAACTAATGTGTAAAAACTGATTACATTTATTATTTAAATATTAATAAAACTTATCCACAAGCCCACAAGGACTTGATTATGGATAAAACCACTACCTAAGCATAGAAAAGATCTGCCGAAGACTTTAATGTAGGTATAAAATAAGGACTGGAGCAATTAATTAGGTATCTATATAAATATTCCTAGGTTATAGCTAACCTACAAATAAATCTAGATTTTACGAGTTAGTCAAAACCACTATTTCTAGAGCTGGCATGAATCTCCGCCCGACGATTGTTTTCGTATCTTATACAACAATACAACACAAATAAAACTTTCATCACAGTTTACATAGCCGTCATACTTATAAACTAACCAGATCGACTCAAATAAGCACCAAATCTTCTTCAATCTTTGTTTTGCAAGTGGGGCACGTTACCGACTGGGGAATGTATGCTTGGTTTAATATTTGTCTTTTATTTATTACGTATCTCTGTTGTATATCATATGGTGCATCCAGATCTGGCAAATTCGCGAGCCGTTCGCATTTCACGCTCGGCTCGTTCGTACGTAGCCTGTGCCACGCGCACTTCTTACGAACATGAAATGCACGCGCGCAGTTCGCAAGTGGCTCGCGAGCGGCACATTCGCCAGATCTGGACACACACATTATAGATAACAAGCTTGAGACAAACATAAAACTAATGGAACATGGACGGCCTTATCGCTCAGGACATAGGCAAAAAATAAAGTTTGGGCTATCAGCAGCATAACATTTATCATAAGATCGATTCAATGATTGTGTTCGTTCTTTACCGCTACGAGGACATTTTTGATTGTATAAATGTTAGCTTTACATCCGAAATTCCGTTTAGTGCAGTGCCACCGCTTTCTGGGCCCTCTGTAACCTGAAGTGAAGTTAAATTGATGACAGCCTAGGAAGATGACAGGGTTGCCGGATCGCGACCGACCAAAATATAAACCTGTAAAACATTGAGATGTTATACCGATGATAATGTATTGAAAATTGTGAGCAAATTGTGAATAAAGAATATTAATAAGTGTACAAGATGGTTTAAAAATAAAATAATACAACAAAATTTTGGTTCGGTCGAAAAATATAAAAAAAAGTAAAAAGTATTTTGAATAACATGTTTTATTACGGTATCTTTTATTTTTGATACATGCGAGTGTTTAACAAATAAGTATTTATTGATAAATACATTGACCTATATAAACATTTAACTTACTGAAACTATCTATAAACATAGATTTGTTTTATTTTAACATATTATATTCATAACAATACAACCAAGTGGACGAATAGAAAAACTAATTTTATTGAACAAAACAACCTAACTACAATAAATTAAAACACATGAATCTTTCGTTATAACTTTCAAATCGCGGTTTGAAATTATTTTAAGCTATTGCATAGCTTCTATCGCGGGCCTTGGGCGTGAAGACCGAATCCAGAAATTCCGTAACGAAAATAACCTAACACCACTCATTTGTTTTTTGAGCGTGGTGACCGATAAGAAAACAAATGAGTGAACAATCAATCAAAATTCAATTCAATGTGTGAAAGTATAACTTCAATTAATATTAAAGAAAAAAAAAACAAAGGAAAAAAAATACTGCATAAATAAAATAAATAAATAATTATAATTGCATAAGTTGATAAAAATGCTATGCAATAGCTTTACCGCGGCAGTCCCCGAGTGCCACACGTCTTTTTTTTTTCACTCAAAATTTATTCTAACCGCCATTTTTATTCTGTATTTGAGGATTGAAAAACATCCGACAGCAGAAGTTAGGCGTTCCGAAATGTGCGTATACTCGAAAAAAATACGCAATACGCATTCGCCATATGATTGTTAAAAGGAATTCGGTACTGCGCAGCCAATTGTGCGAAGTTCGGAGCGGTAAATATCTTTCGACCGTACTACTTACTTCTTTTGTTCCATTCCAGTTTTTGACAGGCCTGTTGGTCTAGTGGTTAGTGACCCTGACTGCTATGCCGGAGGTCGTGGGTTCGATTCCCACCCAGAACAAATATTTGTGTGATGAGCATGATCATTTGTTCTGTGTCTGGGTGTAATTTATCTATAATATGTATGTATTTAGAAATATATAAGTATGTTTATCAGTTGTCTAGTACTCATAACACAAGCTCTGCTTAGCTTGAGACTAGACGGCGTTGTGTGATAGTTATGGAATATTTCATTATTATATATTATAAAAAAAAAAAAAAAAAAAAAAAAAAAAAAAAAAAAAAAAAAGTTTCTTGCACACTGTCATCGTTAATGATTGTGTTCATTAATTTGGCTGACGAGGACATCATCGACTGTGAATATAGTCGCTCGACACATGTTCTTCCGGGAGCAGGCCCAACGAAGTTTGGGCCCTTTGTACCCTGAGGTGAGGTGATATCGATAAGGTCCCATGAAGATCAATGGATTCCCGGATTTTGTTGTGCTGAAATGTAGAGCTGAAAAATTCAAAGGTTAAAAGTCACTGAAAGGGCTATGCTAGAAGTTACCTTACGTGATGGAATCTGAAATGAAAAAATTCGCAAAAGAATTTAGGTTACCGATATAGCTTGCAGAATTGGCTATATTAAGTGTGTATAAAATGGATGGTTGATCAGGCTGAAAACTTCTGAAGTGCTGACCTCAAACCTGAAGACGTAGACCTCATACGTACGACAAGGTGGACCAATAACCTGGCGAAGGCGTCGAGAGACCTTTGGGTACGAGACGCACAGGGCGTGTTGATGTTGCGAAGTTAAGAAATCAGTCACCAGCCTTACGAAGGAATGGAGATCAGAGAGGCAGTCACTCTGATTAAGACACAGATATCCAGCTGTATGCGGTTAGAATTGAAGCCGACCCTAACAAAGTTGGGACAAAGCTAGGGAGAATGACTGGTACTCATAACAGTATCCAAAGAAAAATAATGAAAAGCAATTCAAAACATATTTAATCTGATAATACATTTCTAAATACTGTGATTGAAACTACATTCATTTCAATGTTTTACTTTGATAACTATAACGTCAATGGCACGTAATGACGACACTACACAAAGTGACATTCTCAATAGCGATTGTTAAAACCTCCAAAATTTATAATTTCACTTGTTTAACGACAACCCATTGACTGACAATTGCTATCGCTGGCAGAATGTCACTTTATCTAGATCCACTGTTTAATAAACCACATTAATAACAATTATAAACTAAAACAGTCATTATTGTAGTAGTCAATATTTATAAACTGAAATAATAATACTATTTATAAAACAAAATAATTACATTTATAAAACACATTAAAGACACTTATAAAGCACATTAATGACATTTATAAACGACAATAATAAAACGGTAGAAATTTTGTGGACTGGTGACCACGCGTTCTGGCGACGGTTGGGCGCAGCATCATCACGTCTAACCGTGAACATCATATAGCTTGGTAACGCTCATCAGTACCTCCCTTATTTTTTGCGGCATGAAATCTTGATACTTGGAGTATTTTTTTTAATGATATAAACTATACCATATTCGCGTTAAAAATAGAAATTTAAAGAAACCTTTTTTACTGTCTAGTTTTGTCTGTCTGGTGGTTTTTAAGTTCTATTTCGTAGGCATAAGGATGGTTCTTTATGCCTACGAAATAGAACTAAAAATGCCAATTAAAAGCAAAAAAGTGGTTACAATCTCAATTGTAATTATTTACTGCAGCCGCCATTTGTTATGCCACCAACGTAATAAAAGTCATAATAGGTTGAACGGACAGTAATAAAAGGTTTTCATACATTTCTAACGTTATTTTGAACAGAGTATAGTGCTTGATTGCGATGCCACCTAATGGTAAGTAGTGATGCAATTGTAACTTTTATTTAGTGGATGTGTTCATTAGCTATTTTAATGACGACATTTTCGAGGGTAAAGACTAACGCTCGACATCCGTGGTTACGTCTTGTACAGGCCCAGCGTCGTTTGATCCCTTTGTAGCCCGAAGTCATGTTGTACCGATACCCACCTAAGGTGAGCACTGGATTACCTGATTTTGTTGTTCCGAAAACCATGTCTTCTGCAAAGCCAAAACATTACCAAATTGGTTTTATTATATTCACATAATAAACGTACCTAACGTGTGTTTTGTGGCTAATATTTTAATGCTAAAGAAAAAAAAAAACATTAAAGAGTTTATATGATTTAATTAAGTTTTGAAATAAGAAGGAAAAATAACATATTTATTAAGCATAACGTAAACAAACATAAAAAAGAAACTTCTAATAAAAAAAAAGCATTGTGTGCCTCACGCCTAGTCAGCGAAATACCTGAACACCGGCGCTGATTTAGAATTGGTACAAGTTACTTTTTCCTTTTTTTATATAATCTGCCAAATAAATTTTTCTTTGAAACACTCAAAGAAAGAATTAAAAAAAAGTAATTAGAGCTATGATTATTATCTAAAGTAGATACTTCAAAATAAATGAAAAAGTATTGCATATTTAAGTAAATACCGACCCGATAGTAAATAAAGAAAAAAAAAGTATAAAGTTGCCATTTTATATTGCTGATGAAACTATGAAAATAACTTACACCTACTAAAAGCAATACAAATCTTACAAAATAAAATTATTATTACTTTTACGACTTTTGACAAATACAAAAACTATTTACAAAGAGAACAAACTGCTAACAATCAAACAACTTTATACGAATACATATACATGTATAAAACACATGCATACTAATTTATAAAATAAGTCATTATTATCATTACGTACTAATTGCTGCCAATGTCTTCGCCCGCGTGACAATAAAAAATTATCCCATGGGAACAAACTCACGGGATCAAAAATATCCTATGTGCTATTTCAAGATGTGGTCTACTTGTGCGCCAAGTTTTATAGAAATCCATTCAGTAGTTTTTGCGCGAAAGAGTAACAAACATCCAACCATACACACTATTGCGTATATATTCATCGATAGGATATTCATCATCTCTACATATTTTTAACACTTTTGAAACATTATTATTATATTCTATATTGCATATGCAAAAGACCACATAATACGTATTTTTCATGTACCTACCATAGGACCATTTTAATTACTACACAATTGTTGTCTTAATGAAATTAAAGATATTTAAATCAAACAAAAAGATCTCTCTCTCTCAATTTTTTTTTTAAATGACATAAACTAGTGCTCGACTGCGATCCCGCCTGATGGTAGGCCGTGATACAATCGTTGATGGGGTAGCGCACTAGTTTATCAAGAGCCTATTCACTTTATCCTTGAAAATAATTAATTTATAATGTTTATCAAACTTAAAAATCGGTTATGTAATTCAATGGTTGTGTTCATTATTTTGCTTAATAATGACACTATCAAAAGTAAAGATATTAGCTTTACATCCGTTCATCTTTCTGGTACAAGCCCAACGCTTTTTGGGCCCTTTATAACCTGTAGTCAGGTTGTATCGACAAGAACCTATGACGAGAACAGGGTTGCCAGCTTTTGTGATGCTAAAAACAGGGTCTGAAATAGAAAATAAAAATTACAAATAATTTAAACAAAAAAAAAAACTAAAATAAGTAAACTTTTTTGAGCCACCTCGAACCAGTCCCCGCAGTAGGCATCCAGGTAGTCTCGCCACCTCTTCCCAGGTGGTTCGAGGTGGCTCAAGAAAAGAATACCTGGAAAAAGTACAGACAGGACAGTATAGGCTAAACAAAAAAAAAACTAGAAAAGTGAGTAAAACAAAATTGATTTAAGATAACTGAGGCCCAACCTCGAGCTGTTAACGCGATCCATTTCACGGTCTAAACTGAACTGTTAAAAGGATGAAGATACATATACTTACACCGCTAAATTTTAATCGTTTTAATCCCGTGGAGGGTCGATCCGGTACATGAAACACTATCGATTTGTAAAGATAAAATGAAAAAATAAAGTATTTCTTTTTCAAAACTCGTATTAATTCACGCATGCACGAAATTAGTATCTTTAAGAAAACGTCAGCTGAGCGAGTCAATGACCTGTAGTTAATAGTCGGCGATGCGTACAAAGTACCTATTGAAAAAGAGGTACTTTATTTTTTAATTTTATCTTTACAAATCGATAGTTTCATGTACCGGATCGACCCTCCACGTGATTAAAACGATTAAAATTTAACGGTGTCTTTGGTGTATAGTTCCACATCTCTTCCTCGCTCGCACGCTTGACATTATATCGCGTCATGGTAAGGCCCCAGGGTTTGGATGTCGATCCATCAACGTCAGGTGACATAGTGGTCAAGCGCGAGACTATCAATTCGGATTCAAGAAAAACTGATATTTAAACTTTTGACATTTGATTGAATGTCGTTTGTCTAAAACTCAAAGTTTGAAATAGGATAAGGTAATATTAGAAATTAAACCACATATTATTAAATTTTATTATAATTACTTATAATTCAGGTATTTAACAAAAAAAAAAGAAAATATAATAAAGGCTCTACCTAGCTGCAGCAATACACAATAAGATACAAAAAAAAAAAACTTTACTCTTCCACATTGTAAATATTGTTGTTGTTGTTATAATTGTAAACAATTATAATAAACAACAACAACAACGTTGCTGTTGTATTGCGAAAGAAAAAAACAAAACACGTCAGTAAATAAAGTACTAATGGTTATGCTCGGCTCTATGGTGAATGATAACATTGTGGAGAGTGAAGATGGCTGAACGGCAACCGACCGGGTACCTGGTGCAGTACCACCGCACCTTGGGTCCCCTACACCCGCTGGCTCGATTGTACCGGTAGCTACCTATGTTGATCACAGGATTCCCCTGTTTCGTAGTGCTGAATATTGGGCCTGGAATACAGAATTTGACATCTTTTGTAAACGTTACGTTTTTACGAGGAGCATAAGCATATGCTCCTACATATGTACTACGCACTAGGTAACGCGTGCCGAACACTCATTTCAGTCGACACAGGTGTAATATACACTGTACACCTTGAACGTTACACTATGTTAAACGAAACGCGTAAGTGCCACGAAATTAATGGCGCTTAAGACCTTTTGAACGCGAAAAAAGTATCCTTGAATAGCTATCTTAGCGCTGTATGGTTTAATAGTTCTGTTAGACAACATAATGCTAATGTAGCACTGCAGCTAACTAACGTATTTTGACAAAGCTTCCGTGAAAGGGCTTGTCTATCACTAGAATATAAGTCGATGACGAGGAGCCATGTCTTAGTTTTAGATAATATAGTTTTGTCAGATTTATGGATGTCATGTCAGACTCCCAAATAAACAAGTAAAAACTGGTTAACCCTTTAACCGCTAATGTCGGATTAATTCGACAAATATTTTTTGTTCCTATTTTGCAACCAAATTGACTTGACGTAGACATTGACTTGAAATTTGACTGGCCTGTTAGTCTAGTAGTTTTTGGCCCTGACTGCTATGCCGGAGGTCGTGGGTTTGATCCCCACCCAGGACAAATGTTTGTGTGATGAGCATGATCATTTGTTCTGTGTCTCAGTGTAATTTATCTATATATGTATTTAGAAATATATAAGTATGTTTATCAGTTGTCTAGTACTCATAACACAAGCTCTGGTTAGCTTGGGACTAGACGGCGTTGTGTGATAGTTGTGGATTATTATTATTAAATACTCCATCTCGTCAGCTCTTCTATCCCCAACAAATGCCACGGGAAACTTGAGAGTTAAACAAAATGGAATACTTGAACGAAAATATTTGTCGGATTAATCCGACGTAAGCGGTTTAAGGGTAAAATAAAAAAAAATAGTATTTAAATGAAAATATAATTGATATTAATTTGTGTTTCTTCCAATCTGAAACTGTAACATCAGTACTTTTGTAAATCATGACACTGTGTAGTTGATTAGTTTTGTTAACTAAACAAAACAAACTAATCAACTACACAAAATATAAATTAATCTATATTTTAATTATTTTTCTATTGTATTACTAGTTAGCTTGGCAGATGTTGTTCTGCTATATAAATTATCAAAGAAAAAAGGGGGTGTGGAAGCAGGAGGATACAAAATAGCCTCAGACCACCAAATATAAACACAAAAAAAAACATAAAAATTGGTGAAGCCGTTTCGGAGGAGTTTAATAACAAACACTGTATTACGAGATTTTTATAAGTATATTAGAAGATAATAATATAGTTACACTATCTTTTCAATGGGTATGCTCTTTCTTATGGTTAACGACGACATTTTCAATAGTTATTATCGTCGAACGGCATCCTAATCTATACCTCGTACAGATCCATCGCATTTTGGGCCCTTTGTACCCACTGTCACGATTATACCGATAGGGTCCAACACAGATAACAGGATTTCCATTCCGTGTCGTACTAAAAACTGGTTCTGAAAAATTCGAAAATCATTTGATAATAATTATCAAAATAAATAGATAAATGAAAGTTTATATCGTTTCTGAATTTCTAAATGTTTATTTTTCTGAGCACATAATTAAACTATTATAGAAGAGATCTTGATTTGATCACTACTATAAATGAACACAAAGAAAAATACTGTCATAGTATTACAAAGCTTGTGATAAAATTATTAACCCTTTACCGCCAGGGGCGCATTGGTCCCACAAGTATTTTCGCGTCCACTCCATGTCATTTAGCTTTTCAATCCGCATATGTGGCAGAAGAACTGACGAGATGCGAGTATTTGTTCGTGGATGCTTGACCCTGGCGAAATAAATGCGAGAGTAGGTACTATTTGTCGGATATATCCGACGAAGGTTAAAGGTTTATACGCAAACGAGAGCAAAGCAACGTTGCTTTTTTGCGTTAGTTTGGTAGGAACGTTGCTTTGCTCTCTCAAGAGTAATTCCTAGTAGATATACCCAATAACATTTTCGGCAAAACGCAAGACCAAAGCATAATAAGTAAAACTATAAAAAAAAACCTAAAGTGTATAAAAACTTAATCCTATGTGTTTTCAATACACACATACAAAAAAATTGGAATAAGAAATAAAATAATACTAAGTACCTACTTGTATTATTTTAACACGTAAACTTTTCTCATATAATTATTTTTATTAATACAGTTGTTTTTACAGGTATAAACCCAAGTTAACAAACAAAATCACACAATGGCCGCATTCATAGACGCCACACACAAACTAATCACATACATACAAACAACATACATAGTCGGTCAGTCTCAAGTAACGCTTTGGAGAACCGGCACAAGTAATACAGAGGACAACATACTTAGGGCTATATTTCACCGGGACATCATGGCGGCGCGACCAATCGCCGTCGCCACTACCAATAAAATGTATCTCTTTAGAGAGTTACTCACATGGCGTCCGTTTGGTCGCGCAACCAATTTAGAGGCGCGACCAGCTCGGACGTGTGGCGACTCCGGTGTTTGTATGGTGTCTAGTTCGGTAGCTTAGGGCTATATTTTACCGGAACACTATGGCGGCGCAAGTGGTCGCACCGCCATGATGTCTCAGTGAAATATAGCCCCAAGTATCACCCACTGGACTTTGGTTTATGTGCAAGAAAATATATCACTATTAAGAATTTCTACTGCCCGAGTCACAGGTGTGCGAACTTTAACAGATTCGTGCGTGTTACCGGGTCTTTGAGCAGCCTCATCTCATATGTAGATACCAAACGCATACGACAATGGTCACGGGTCGACTGACAATATATCAGTAATGGGACACGAACGCCAGCTGCACTCCAGTCACCAATCGCAGCACCTGCTTGCAACGCTTGCTTCCATAGGGTGAAATAATAGCAGCCCCTAAGTCTCACGTAAGGTCACCTGACTGGTATTATTATTAGTCACTTTGCTTAATTTTAATCCTTAGTATTAAGCTCGGTTTTGTAGCTACGGTAACCAACAATACCCCTTCGTTTTATTTGTAACTTTTTGAAATATTTTCCCATATTTATTATTACAACTTTTATACCAAATACTTGTAAATATGATTATGTTAATTGTGACAAAAAAAAACTAATTTGCATTTTTGTCTAAATATTTGACAAAAAAAAAACAATGTATAATTTAAATGTAAGGGAGTAAATAATTCAACCAAATAACACTAACTTATTTATTTCGTACTTCTTGGTAGTAATATAATTGAAAGCATACTATTTACTATGTTAGTAAGCTTTTTTATTACAAAAATGATGACATACAAAACTAAAACAAGTTCACAAAGCTGTTTATAGATACTTTTATGCACATATACATAGACTCACACCTTTACTCCACAGGGGAAGGCAGAAGCTACCACGCCAACTTCAACTACCTGTACAAACTTATTTTGCTTTGTTTACGTTTATATGTACATTAATTAAATTAGTTATGTATGTTTCATTGTAAGCTTCTAAACTATAATATTTTACATCTTTTCGTGTAGGAGCAAGCCTAGCTGAACAATGTGATAATACTAAACGCTAACAAAAATATGTAAAATAAACAAGAGCTGTCATAGGATATCTGAGGCTCTACCATGAGCTCTTAACGCGATCCATCTGACGACCTAAACTGAACTGTTAAAGGGATGCAGCTATATAGAGTGTATAACTCCATCCCTCTTTCTCGCTCGCACGCTTGTCAATTTAACACGTCATGGTAAGGCCCCTCGTTGAAACGAATTTCCTTTCGCAATGTATCACTTTTTTTTATTAGCATATACTTTCCCACAGCTGGGCAAAGGCTTATTTATTTATTTATTAGAACTTTATGCAACGCACAGGTACAAATGCGGACTTAATGCCTTAGGCATTCTCTACCAGTCAACCTAGGGCGGTGAAGAGAAAAACATGGCAGGTGCATAAAAAAAAAACAACAAAAAATGGATTATTAAGAAAAATAAGGGCTAAGGCTTCCCCCAACTCTTTCCATTCTTCTCCTGAGCCTCGAACAAGCTCTTGCGGTAGGTGTCTAGGTCGTCCCGCTACCTCCTCACAAGTCGACCTCGGTGGCGTCGTCCGTATCAATACCACTTTATTAAATAACTTACACAGTAAAATAAATTAAAAAAACGTTTGACTATAATAAAATGTAAAAAAAAAATCTCAATATAGGTACTCATTACTCATGCTTGCTTCCACCCGCTGCAAAAAGAAATCGTTTGGAACCGTAATATGAAAGCTTGCGAATACACGGGTCGCGGCAGGCCAAGAATGAGATGGCGGGACGACATATATGTCTTCCTTTGTAATTGGCAAGAAGTGGCTCAAAGCCGGGAACAATGGGAGAAAAATACCGAGGCCTTTCTCCAGCAATGGGACATCATAGACTAGATATAATAAATAAATTCTATAATGCATTCTTAGCCTAATGTGCGAATAGGAAATTCGTTCCAAAAATTCTCATCCATGTTAAAATAATCACGTAAAATTGTTCCATATTACATCCTAACATAAATACCATTACGTATAATATAACTAGGAGGTGGATGGCAGTGTTCCAGATGACAGGACTTCATTAGTCTCCTGTCTTTCGTGATGCTGAAGCGCGCTCGGCATTTTCTCCCAAAAGAGCAGATGTATAAATCAGTTGTCTTACTCCGTCCGTCACACCAGAATGTATATCCTAGTAACATAGCTATCTCTTTCCCGCTCTTCTTTTTGAACCATTTTACTGTAAAAATAATAAACAATTAGCACACGTTACAAAAAAAATATCGTTTAAGATCGTAGTCATTAACAGCCTATGAAATGAAAAAACAAATCATATAGGTAAGCATTTTTTATTTCTTAAAATAAATGTATGAACACAGTCATCGGTTGGTACTTACGATAAAAAATAACTTTTGGACTACGTCAGCTTTATGGAAAAATTAAAAAAAAATATATTTTTAATTAAACATTTCTGTCTCTTAATTCATTAATCCCCAAGCGAATCGTTCGCGTTCGCTCTCTCATTTTCTTTTCTATTGTGTCTCTAATTACGGTATTCGAAAGATTAAGATAGATTAATTCAAACTGAACATTACCATAACTAACGCAAAGTGAAAATAACAAATTGTTCGTCCGACCTAGACGGAAAGGACTTCAACTTCAACTTTTAATTATGGCCTTTATGGAAGAGACACCACAATTTTGCCAATTACACGTGCGGACTGTTAATAAACCATCAAACGTTGGAGAGTATTTAGCGTGAATTAATAGTAAAAAATTATATCTTTCTTTTTAATGAATTAATGAATGAAAGTAAAAAATAAAAGAATTTCTTCGCAGATACAGACTGACAAGTGACAAGTCCTATGACCACAGATTATGACCAGTACATGACAGAGAGAAAATAAAAATTTATAAAAAGGTTATAAAAGTTACAACTTAATTTTATTAAATTCAATGAATTTGCATAGTTTAAATATAAAACGTGTAAACACAAAAGGTAGAAGACATTTGACCGAGGTTGGGCGCGGAATATGAGGAGGAATGATTTCATGAAAAGAGAAGCGCAATTTGGGACAGGAGAAAAATAAAAGGTCCACGTTTCCTTCATCCAAACCGCATTCACAAAGAGAGTTATTCTTAATCCTAAGTTTGGCCGAGAAATGAGGAGAGCAACAATGATTTAAACGTATAGACGGAAAGGAAACCAATAAGTTTCAAATGTCATCGCCCGCCATTATATTACACTGACAGCTTACCACAGACTACAACAAATTAATGGAATCGTTCGAATGTTGCCAGCGCTATTCCATAGTAACAAATGGAATACAAAAATATTTTAGCAGCCGTGAAAGAATTAGTCTTCAAACAAGTTTTCAAAATAAAAGCTTGGTCTGTAGCTTGGCACTACCTAAACGGACTGACAATTCTTGCAGTTAAAAACACGTTAAGTGGTTTTTAAATTTTAATAAAATCACCATCATGTATTAAATATCTCGGGGTGGATGGTTGAGTTCCAGATGTCTGGATATTATTGTAACGTCGTCTATATGTAGAGATAGTGAAGTGAGCTTAGCATTTTCTTCCGAAAGAACACGTACCTACAAACGTAGTCTTGTTTTACAGCTTACGACGAAATGTGTACCCTTGTAGCATGATAACATTTTTCCCTTTCCATTTTTGTACCATTTAACTATAGAAAATAAAACAACTACTATTTAAAAAAAAAAAATATCCAAGATTTCTGAATTAAGAACTAAAAGTTGAGTATTAATTACACTTGCACATTTACGATGGAAAAGTAGTTAAAATAATCAAAACGAATTTCTCCTTCTCTACCCATACTAAATACGATTTTATAAGTAAAAGTCATTTATAGGAAAGAAATAAAAGTAGCAGATATTATCTAGGCTTCTATTGAAATCAATTTATAAATTTGTGTAAAGCTAATCCAGTGAAGACCATTAAAAATCTGCTATTTTGCATGAACATTGACAGTTCATAACTTACACAAAAACTAAAAAAGTCAAAAAAGTATGACAATAGAAGCCTTGCAAGTATCAAGATTCTAAATGACGACAATTTTTTTCAAAAACTTTTAAGGCTTTTAAAAAACAACACGTATTTCCTGGAACCAGTTTTGTAAAATATTCGAGTCAATCACGGAATTACAGACAGAGTTTTCAGGCGTTAGCTCTCTTTTTTCGCGTTGCCTTTCCGTCAAACATCGTGCTGGATTGCGTTAAATGAAGTAGCAAGCTTTTAAACCATGCTCGATGCTGACGGTATGCGAATGAAAAAGGACCCACTTAATAACAGTTTCTACGATTCAATTAGTCAGAGTCGACCTCTAAGAATATCTAAGTAGGAAGGTAACATAAAAATCAGAGACAAAATGTCATAAGGCTGTTAGGGTCTAAACAGACGGACTGCATTTCAACTGCAATCCAACTGCAAATTGCAGTTTAAGTGCAGTTTGAATGCAGTTGACACGACTGCAATAGAACTGCAAACACGACTGCAATAGAACTGCGAACCAAACGTACGGTCCGATTGCAGTCGTGTGAACTGCACACCGACTGCATCCGAACTCCACCAAGCGCGGGAGGGCGGAGCGTGCGGGCGGGTGGGTATGATGAACGGTCCGTCTGTTTAGACCCTTAGATGAACGTTTAAATATTTAATTAAATCCTTAAATATATACCATTACGTATTATATAACTGGGTGCTTTATGATTGTGTTCCAAATGATATGACTTTATTTCTCCTGTGCCTTTTCTGGTGATGAAGCGAGCTCGGCATTTGCGTCCAGAGCAACAATATAAATCGGTTGTCTTGTTTCGACTGTCACACCAAAACGAGTATCCTTGTAACACAGCTATCTCTTTCCCATTATCTCGCCGATACCATTGAACTGTAATTAAAAATGATTTTGTTTTAATAAAATAAATCTACATTGTTCGGGGATTGAGAAACGAGGTTTTAATCTATACATATAAATAAGGCCCGGCGCCCACTATCGGTGGGCATCGGTGCGGCTCGGTACAGCTCGAGCGCTTTACGCCGGCTTCGAGCGGCTTATGGCGCCTTAGAGCTCCGTCGGGCGAGTCCACGCGAACAAAGTCGCGGGCCAAGCTAGTTTGATTATAAATATATAGAACATCACAAGCCTCTCAGACGCAGAGAGACGCAGCGTTGGAAGGCCTTCCACAGGGCGGACCGATGATCTAGTGAAGGTCGCGGGTAACCGATGGATGCGAGATGCACAAGGCCGGCCGTTAGGGCGACACTTTGGGGATACTTATGTCCAATAGTCAACGTCTTTCGGCTGAAATGATGATGATGATAATTATATTATACAAGTAAAATAATAAACCCATATCCTGAAAGTCGTATGTTCAGAATCGGCAACTGAACTGAGATCAGCTATTTGTAAAATGGAAAACTTTTATCTACAAAAAATCAAGAATCAGTTTTAGGATAAAATAATTACTCGTAACTATTTTGATAAATCCTAACTAATATTACAAATGTGAAAGTGTGGATGTTTGGATGTTTGTTACTTAATCACGCAAAAACTGCTGACCGGATTTGGATAAAATTTGACATGCATATAGCCTTGACATGGAAAAGAACATAGGCTACCTTTTATCCCGATTCCTTAAGTACCTAATGCCACGCGGGCGAAGCCGCGGGCAAAAGCTAGTTCTTAAAAAATCATGATTGCGTCACAAGTTAATTTCTTCACAAAAACACTACCACAGTGCATTTAAGTAATATTTCAATGGTTATAATAACATACTTTTTTAATTAGGTTATATATTTTGATGGTAAGCAAAATAAAAATTGTTTCAAATTTTTGTTTTTTGTATCAGGCAATATCAATATATCAAGAAAATAAAAAGTGTTAACAAACTTCTCTTCTCTTCGGATCTTTATTGTAATTTATCAGGTATGGTAACTATTATAATGGAAACGTTTTAACAAATAAATGATTATGATTATGATTATGAAACAATAATATGAACCCTGTCGGGCACATCAAAATTTTTATTATAATTATAATTTTTTTATTTAACCTTTCAATCGTGAGAATTACAGACACAATAGAAAGACAATGGGTGCGCGAACGCCGGCGTTCGCGCGGGTATTAATGAATTAAATATATTATAATTATTTGCTTTAATACTAGTGTTGCTATAAGCATAGTTATAATACATTGTGATAAATAAATACTTAATATTAATTATGTTCGTATACTTTACGGTTACTTTAGGTTTAAGTAAACAGTTACACTTCTCTGTATATTCGTCTACGTATAATATAAGCCGGTGCGCGCCTAGAACCATGACATATTCCACAAGTTTCTATTGTAACGGAAATAACCACTGAGGAACGATTATTGAAAATACAGGGTGTATTTAAAGGGCTAAAACACTTCAACACGGGCTTCTAAGGGCTCAAACACATATCACGTCACGACAACGCAACTTACCACGTTGAACGACGTCGCATTGATGGTGGCGCATTTGTAGAATTGCCGCAGTTAATTTCGAGAAATGGACCTTGAAGTTTTCAGATGTTTTGTCCCTTATTACGGGACGCTCCTGAGCTACGGTTACTAAGGGTGAGTTGCACCATTTAACTATAACGATAACAAAGCTGTTAACAGTTGTCAAGTCGTCGAATTGACCAATAGGCGGCCGTTTCACGGCTGGTTATGGTTTGATTATCGTTATAGTTAAATGGTGCAACTCACACTAAGTGATCTACTTCAATGTCATCCGTCATCTTTGAATATTGAATAATAAATGCGGTACAGCTGCAGGAGTGCACCGTGAGATTTTACGTCACAAGGACGTCCCGCGCAACGTAGCACGTTGCGTTGTCGTAACGTGATTATTTGCGTTACGACGATGCAACGAGCCACGTCACATCACGTTGCCGTGCCGTGTCACATCGCACAAACGGCATAAGGAAATATAACCTAAATTTTAAAATAATAGCCATCACGTATTAGATATCTGGGGGGTGGATGACAGTGTTCTAAGCGACTAGATTTAATTTGTCCTCCTTTTGTAGTTACAAAGCGAGCTTTGCATTTCTTTCCTACAGAACATGCAAAAATATCGGTTGACTTTTTTCGTCCATCACACCAGAATGTGTATCCTTGAAGCATTGCTATGTCTTTCCCGTTGTGCTTGCGGTACCACCGAACTGTAATAAATTAAAAAAACATATATTAATCATATTTATATGTATATAGTGTACCTGTTTTGTTACATCTTCATGCTCAAACAGCTGAACTAACATGGACAAATTTTGGCAGATAGGTAGACCATATCTCAATAGCACATATAACATTTTTAATCTTAGGCGTATATTTCCTTGGGATTACTTAGTACTTACATGCAAGCGAAGCCATTGGCAGAAGCTAGATATTTCATATAAATGTTCAGTGGTTTCAAAAGTTACTTTAATGTACACCAAAATCTGTCCAGTGCCACCTTTCGCAGGGCACTCCATCATGCACATGCGAGCCATCACGACGGGGATACCGATGTCCCGGGACAGGGTCGTCTTGGCGGTGTTTCTCGACATCTACAAAACCTTCAATACCCTCCCCTGGAGTTGTATTAGGTGGACCCCACGTCTGTTGTGTGGCGCACAAGTTCGTTATCTACCCCCGTCACCAGGGAGATTGGAAACGGCGAGAAATGTCGTCCGGTGTGCCGCAAAGATTGGTACTGGGGCCGGTTACGACTACGTGCTGCGCGGCGAACTCCCCAGCGGCATCAGCGTATTGTTATGCGAGGGAAAATACGCTGCTGCGTCAAATTGCGACATGGTGGGCAGAGTTCCGGCGAGATCTCATGGCAGTTTGGCGATAGCCACTGTCACAACCCAGCGGTTGACATAGCACGATACCGGCGATAAGGCCCCACTTTGAAGAGTAGCTGGAGAAGCGGCAAGAGATCCTCATCATCCGCATGACATAGGCACATGGCAAGATCGGAAGGTTAAAGTTTCGGATCAAGACGGAAGAAACGCCCTGGTGTCACCACTGTGCGGACCGCCCAGAGGACACGGTGGAGCATACGTTGGAGGAGAGCCCCAAATGGACGATCGGCGACGGCGACTTCTCACGCTGAGCCTTGGTTCAGGCCATTATTCACAGCTAGAGGAAATGGCATGCGGCCTCCTCCTTAATGAGTATGCTATTGGAGGAGATGGCCACAAACGAGTGGGAACAAACGTCCTCACGTCCCAGCTGCACGTCTAAACCCAGTAACCACTAACATCTCTTTAGCCACTTGGTAGGGGTAAATCAGAAGCCTGATATAAAGTGTCAGTTCTTTACGACATGATACGTATTGTGACTATTTCTTAACTCTTGAACATTTTAAGTTCAAATCACTATTGGCTTGAATTCTGTTCCGAGCACCGGTTAATCATTTTGTTTTTGACATTCAGGTTTTTTTTTTTATAATCGGTACTTATTGAATCAAAATGGCTAAATAAAATACATAGTAAAAATTAATTATTTATTTCAGACTTTACAGTACATAGAATGTCAGTACCAATGGACGTAACATTCTTGCTTAAATAAACATGTGATATTGTTCCTAATTCGGGCGTTAATAAAGGCGTTATTATTATTATTAACTTGTCCATTCCTTTATTTTCGGGAATACCATTCACACCATATGGAGGAACGATAGTGTTCCAGATATTTATAAGCTTACAATCGACAGCTTCAAAAAAAAAATACTATATTGTTTTTCCCAATGAATAAACATTTGAAATAGACCTAAAGCGTTTATTAGGAAAAATAAATTTACAAGGAAAACAAATTAACAATAATAATCTAAATAAAAAAAACTGGTTGGCACTCTTAATTTTCTTATGTTTTAATATAAAATCCATTATGTATTACATACTTAGGCGGTGGATGATTGTGTTCCAGATGATAGGACTTCATAAAATCCTTGTTCTTTGTAATAACGAAGCGAGCTTTGCATTTTCTTCCCATTGAGCACCCATACAAATCGGTCGTCTTACTCGGCTTGCTCACACTAAATGTATAGCCTTGTAGTATAGCTATCTCTTTTCCATTCTGCCTGCGGTACCATTTGATTTCAGTATCTAATTAAAAACATATATCATTATTTAAAAAAAAAACAATCAGATGACGCAGAAATTCATGTGAAAAATCGTTTCGTTTTTTGCTGGAGACTTGAGCCAGTTTAAATACTTTATTTTGAAAACACGATTAAATATAAATGAAAAATGGAACGTTCCAATTTCAAAATTTTCCTCCACATTATTACGAGCTAGTTTGCAAGTATCATTGCTGTTTTTTGGCGCGATTTTTTTAATAAGATTTAATATTTGTGTAGTTTTGTTCCCCCCGTATCTAGGAGATATGACGATTATGTAGGAATCGCTGAAACATACGCTATCTCAGTAAAATGGAGTTAAGAACTTTATTGAAGTACTAGCTGCACCCGCGCGGCTTCGCTCCCGCTCTTCCCTACTTCAGCCTACTATACCCTACTCTACCCTACTCTACCCTACTCTACCCTACTCTACCCTTCTCTACCCTACCCTACTCTACCCTACTCTACCCTACTCTACCCCACTCTACCCTACTCTACCCTACTCTACCCTACTCTACCCTACTCTACTCTACCCTACTCTACCCTCCTCTACCTTACTCTACCCTACACTACCCTACACTACCCTACTCTACCCTACACTACCCTAATTTTCATTTTTTTTTTCCATAAGAACCTTCTCCTCATAATAACGAACACAACAAAAAAAAATTTGCGAAATCGGTCCAGGCGTTGTTGAGTTATGCGCTTACCAACACATTTTGCGATTCATTTTTATATTATAGAAGATTGACTACCTCAACGAAGCTCGCCGAGACTCTATATATTTACCGCCAAATACTACAAAACCGTTACCGTGTGTTACACTCGCGTTATAATGGAACTCAATGTAACTTAAGCAGATTAAAAACTACATACTTGCTTAACTTAAAACTGGCTAAATGTACAAAACATGCGAAGCCACAAAAAAAGTATCATAGAAAAATGGACCTGCGTCGGGAACATTTTCACGAATTTTTTAGGATTTCAAATGACGCCTTAAACCAGAGGAATCGTCGTATGATAGACTTGAAGCTACTTCTAAAGCAATTGTATACCACTAGTATAATGAACTAGCTTTTGCCCGCGCGGATTCGCTCTCGCTCTTCCCTGCTCCACCCTACTATACCCTACTCTGCCCTATTCTACCCTACTCTACCCTACTTTACCCTACTCTACCCTACTCTACCCTACTCTACCCTACTCTACCCTATTCTACTCTACCCTACACTACCCTAATCTTCATTTTTTTTTTCCATAAGAACCTCACAGTAACGAACACAACAAAAAAAGAATTAGCGAAATCGGTCCAGCCGTTCACGCGTGATGGCGTGACCAATGAAATAGGGATTCATTTTAATATATATAGACTTAAGCGCAGTTGATTAACCTTGGGAGATGAAGAAAAAAATTGATTGCCTTTTGTCGGCTGTTACAGAAGAAAAGCGTGCTAGCAGTGAACAATTTAATTCAAGAAAATAGACAAATTACATATTACACTACATTCAGCACATCCTGAAGATTGGGTGGGAGAGTATTCACGAAATTTTAAACAAACATCTTCGTATGAGGAGGATAGTTTCATGCTGAGAGCTGCACAACCTCTTTGATGCTCAAAAGCAGGTCTGTGTTGAATAGCGGCCACATGTTTAATACATTTTATTCGTGTCCTTGTCTTTGGAAGTATCCATAATTTCTTCAAATATCTTAGAAATCGGAAAAGAAAAATCTTTTTGAACGAGTCTCGAGTATTTATCCCTTTTGATTTTTTTTTCACTTATTTTTGAACTCATGTTTTCATGGCAATGTTTCGTTTCGTTTAATATTCGCAACTCAGAATCAATCTTCAGAGTTGCAGAACAAATCTTTTTTTGTATACACCGCCACAAGTAGGTTCCGTCTTTATTTTTTCTTTTTAAATTGTATTCATAACCAGCTCTAAATAGTTTTTTGCCGCTCCGTTGCGTTAAACCAATATACAGTAATGGGAGTTCTGTTGAAGTTGATGGCGCGTTTTCGTTCATTATATCATCTGAAAGCAAAAAAAATACATAGTATGAAGTTACATGTACAATAATTTAAATATCAAAGGTACTAATCAGATTCTTATTTTCTCTAAAGGGTAAATAGGTCAAATTGATTTTTTTTCCAGACCTCAAATATACTAATAAAGTAAATGTACTCACCACATTCACCGGTCATTCAAACAAATATCAGATTTAAAAAAAAAATTGAGTTGGGATATCATTAATTGTAGCGACATTTGGGGGAGGCCTATATCCAACAGTGGGTGTCTTTCGGCTGAAATGATGATTTTTTAATGATGATGATGATCATTTAATGATTTCTCTTGCTCTGGAGTGAAGCGAGATATATCTTACTATTACCAACTTTATTTGCCCTTGGCGTTCTAAGGCCATGGTAACTCTTTAACATTCCCGCAGCCCTAGCAGGCATCGGCAGTGCTGCCCGGCGCTTTCGGTTTTGCTGTCATCTTGCGGTTCGACTCGGAATTGGTCCCTACCGGACGGTTGGATGGCGAGCCACCCACAAGCTCGCCGGGAATTACTCTGTGGTGGTATCTTTTATGGCGGCGACTGGGGCGTGAGGAAGTCCTCTCCCTCACGGTTACGGCCATCTCCTTCGCTAACATTACTGCCTCGCTTACCATTTCGTCTAGCTCCGGACCATGGAACCATGAACTAGTCACGAAAAATTAACACCGAATTTAAAACACTGTCTTTTACCCTAAGAGCACACGTAATGAAGAATTCATTAAAGTAAATTATCAGCCAAACGTCTTTCACGATTCTGAGCCGTGGTGCGTGTGAGAAGACACATACATGTATCCAACTTAAGTGTCAAACTTCCTGGACAGCACACCGGTCAAACACCTAGGTCACGCTTCATGCAACTCTGATTTAGCCCCGTGTAACTATTTTTTTTAATTGGTATAAAATAGTGCTTGACTGCGATCCCACCTGATGGTAAGCAGTGAACTTCTTTTTATTCCCTAACATCTACTTTTTCGTCACCGGAAAATGCGCTGTCAGCGTTTAAGAAAGCTGTAGAAGATGTGTCTGAAGCGGCCTAGTGTTCTGAAAATTGTTTCAAACGCATGAAACTTTGTAAAGACGCTGGTAGGGAATTCTTTGAGATTTAATTTTACATTAGGTATAAGTACTCTTATATTAGTTACCCATTGAACATTATGTTTTAGCTTCGCAAAAAAAAATCCGAGTATCCCAAGTAAGCCGGAAAAAATATATATAAAAAGAAAAACAAGTAACTAGGTAACATTTATTTACAGATTTTACATTAGTTGATTCTTTTTTTTCTTTTATACTTTTGTTTTATAAAATTGGTATCTAGTTCTAGCTAGCTTGTGTATTTGTTTTTAAATTTTCATATAAATTCCATTTCGTATAAGGAACTGTGGTGGCGGATGATTGTGTTCCTTATGGCTATATGTCATAAACACTCTGCACTTTGAGATGGAGAAGCGAGCTCGACATTTCCTGCTTGAAGTGCACTTATACATGTCAGTTGTCTTATTTCGTCCGTCAATACCGTAAGTGTATCCTTGTAGAATGGCTATTTCTTTCCCACTTTGTTGTCGGTACCATGACACCTCTAAAAACAATGAAAATACATAAAATAACGTTAAAATTGATCGTGAAAAATCAGAACTTTTTGGAGATGAATGAAAAAGCTTCTTCGATATAGATCCGCTTGGGCTGAACACCACAGTGTTCTCGTGGAGGCTAGCACCGTACCCCGGTTCAAGACCATGTCCAGAGCGAGGGGAAATAGGAAGGAGATGGCTACACACATGAGAGAACAGACATCTTCGCAGAGCGACCTCGACCACCGTAAGCGCTGCAGCTGACGCTCACCGTTTGGCTGTCCTGTAACCGTCCGGACCAAGCCTAGATCGACGACCAGTAGTATTTTACGCGCGCCTCCAGGTGACAATAGCAAAACCTTAGGGCCTCAGCTGGTCCCTTACCAGCTACGGCCACGGAGTACTTCTGTCAAGGAAACCCAGGACGCGAAAACACTCGTTGGACCAAACCAACACGGGCGGTTAAAGGGTAAAAACCAAACTACGCAAAATGCAATTAACCTTTTGAATGTCTTAAGTTACACAGTTCGACATAAGCAATTGTCTTTCTATTGTGTCTTTAATTGCGGCATTCGAAGAGTTAAAATACACAAGTGTAATTTTAGTCATTAAAAATCTGACACGACCTTACGCTCCACGGGAAAAGTCATTGGATGATTTCCCACCTCTAAAAAACCCTTATAACATACGTTTTTGGTTTTACAAAATTTTCTGTGTGTTGCAAGTATAGTAATAGAAAGTCAGAAAAATTAAATAAAACAACTCGAATTTAGGTAACTTTTATTTACAGATTTTACATTGGTATATTCACATTATTATTACATCTTCTAATATATACATATAAAAAATGTTGAGTTTGCTATCGAACTCACAATCGATTTTTACGAAATTTTTTGTGTATATTTAGTAGACTTGAGAATAGGTCGTAGGCTGTTTTTACCCTCCTACCTACTCCCCACTCTTTCTTTGATAATTTGTATGGCAGAATAATTTATGAGCCAGATCAGCTAGTCGTTTTTTTTTTTTTTAAAGTAAATTGCTATCTGGCTCTGAAGATGACAAGTGAAATTGGTTTTTAAATTTTCATATAAATGCCATTTCGTATGAAGAACTGAGGTGGTGGATGATTGTGTTCTTTATGGCTGGATACCATGAACTCTCTGCCTTTTGTGATGGAGAAGCGCGCTTTACATTTCTTGCGTGAGGTACACTTCCACATGTCGGTTTTTTTATTCCGTCCGTCGATGCCATAAGTGTATCCATGTAAAATGGCAATTTCTTGCCCACTCCTTTGTCGGTACCATGCCACCTCTGAAAAGAATAAAAATACATAAAATAACGTTAAAATTGATCGTTAAGAAATAAAACTTTACTTTTGTTTTAGAAAAATAATAAAAGACTTTCTTCGATATGCTGTAGCAGTATTTAATCAATTATTATAGTATTACAGTTAGTCCTTTGCGTTTATGTCGATTGCTACAATACATGCTGCAGTGGCGCCACTTGCGTTAAACTTCGGTACTACACCCCGCAATCAACTTCTGGAACGTCTAGTCCGTGGGTAGGTAAAATATATTTTGTTTTTAAAACAAACGCTTTACTTGGCCGGTTTGTTAATGTGTTCGCATTGTTTGGGTAGTGTAAAATGAACTTTATTGAATTGACACTAGGCTATAGGTACTTTGTGTTGCCCAGATGGCACGAGTTCTTTTTAGAAAGTCCTCTCCCTCACGGTTACGGCCATCTCCTTCGCTAACATTACTGCCTCGAAAAGTAGCTGCCTCGCTTACCATTTCCTCTAGCTTCGGACTATGGGACCATGAACTAGTCACAAAAAATTAACACCGAATTTTTAAACACTGTCTTTTATCCTAAGTACACACGTAATGAAGTATTCAATAAAGTAAATTATCTGCCAAATATCTTTCACGGTTCTGAGCCGTGGTGCGTGTAAGAAGACACGGACGTGTATCCAACTGAAGAGTCATAAGTGCACGAACTTCTTGGACAGCACACCGGTCAAACACCTAGGTCACGCTTCATGCAACTCTGATTTAGCCCCGTGTAACTTTTTTTTTAATTGATATAAACTAGTGCTTGACTGCTATCCCACCTGATGGTAAGCAGTGAACTTCTTTTTATTCCCTAACATCTTCTTTTTCAGCGTTTATGAAAGCTGTAGAAGACGTGTCTGAAGCGGCCTAGTGTTCTGAAAATTGTTTCAAACGCATGAAACTTTTTAAAGACGCTGGTAGGGAATTCTTTGAGATTTAATTTTACATTAGGCATAAGTACTCTTAGATTAGTTACCCATTGAACATTATGTTTTAGTTTCGCAAAAAAATCCGAGTCTCCCAAGTAAGCCGGAAAAAATATATATAAAAAGAAAAACAAGTAACTAGGTAACATTTATTCACAGATTTTACGTTAGTTGATTCATTTTTTCTTTTATACTTTTGTTTTATAAAATTGGTATCTAGTTCTAGCTAGCTTGTGTATTTGTTTTTAAATTTTCATATAAATTCCATTTCGTATAATGAACTGTGGTGGCGGATGATTGTGTTCCTTATGGCTAGATGTCATAAACACTCTGCACTTTGAGATGGAGAAGCGAGCTCGACATTTCCTGCTTGAAGTGCACTTATACATGTCAGTTGTCTTATTCCGTCCGTGAATACCGTAAGTGTATCCTTGTAGAATGGCTATTTCTTTCCCACTTTGTTGTCGGTACCATGACACCTCTAAAAACAATGAAAATACATAAAATAACGTTATGATTGATCGTGAAAAATCAGAACATTTTGGAGATGAATGAAAAAGCTTCTTCGATATAGATACGCTGGAGATATGCCCCGCTTGGGCTGAACACCACAGTGTTCTCGTGGAGGCTAGCACCGTACCCCGGTTCAAGAACATGTCCAGAGCGAGGCGAAATAGGAAGGAGATGGCTGCACACATGAGAGAACAGACATCTTCACGCCTCAGCAGCGACAGCCCTGCCCTGGGCGCTGGGAGTCGCAGAGCGACTTCGATCACGGTAAGCGCTGCAGCTGACGAACAATGAGTAGCTCACCGTTTGGCCGTCCTGTAACCGTCCGGACCAAGCCTAGATCGACGGCCAGTAGTATTTCACGCGCGCCTACAGGTGACAATAGCAAAACCTTAGGGCCTCAGCTGGTCCCTTACCAGCTACGGCCACGGAGAACTTCTGTAAAGGAAACCCAGGACGCGAAAACACTCGTCGGACCAAACCAACACGGGCGGTTAAAAGGTAAAAACCAAACTACGCAAAAGGCAATTAAAAGACACAAGTGTAATTTTAGTCATTAAAAATCTGACACGCCCTTACGCTCCACGGGAAAAGTCATTGGATGATTTCCCACCTCTAAAAAACCCATAGAACATACCTTTTTAGTTTTACAAAATTTTCTGTGTGTTGCAAGTATAGTAATAAAAAGTCAGAAAAATTAAATAAAACAACTCGAATTTAGGTAACATTTATTCACAGATTTTACATTAGTATATTCACATTATTATTACATCTTCTAATATATACATATAAAAAATGTTGAGTTTCCTATCGAACTCACAGTCGATTTTTACGAAATTTTTGTGTATATTTAGTAGACTTGAGAATAGGTCGTAGGCTGTTTTTACCCTCCTACCTACTCCCCACTCTTTCTTTGATAATTTGTATGGCAGAATAATTTATGAGCCAGATCAGCTAGTTCTTTTTTTTTTTTAAAGAAAATTGCTCTCTGGCTCTGAAGATGATAAGTGAAATTGGTTTTTAAATTTTCATATAAATGCCATTTCGTATGAAGAACTGAGGTGGTGGATGATTGTGTTCTTTATGGCTGGATACCATGAACTCTCTGCCTTTTGTGATGGAGAAGCGCGCTTTACATTTCTTGCGTGAGGTACACTTCCACATGTCGGTTTTTTTATTCCGTCTGTCGATGCCATAAGTGTATCTATGTAAAATGGCTATTTCTTGCCCACTCCTTTGTCGGTACCATGCCACCTCTGAAAAGAATAAAAATACATAAAATAACGTTAAACGTTTTTGTTACGTTTTTCTGGCACATTTCCTTCAGTCTGGAAACAGGCTTATATAATACCGCTTCCTAAGATACACAATCCCTCATCCTTATCTCACTTCAGACCAATCTCCATTTTGCCTTTCCTGTCTAAAGCTCTCGAACACATTGTTCATGGCCAAATCACCAGGTACCTATCGACAAACTCTATTAGTTCCCCTAACCAATCAGGCTTCCGCTCTGGTCATAGCACTGTTACTGCGCTTTTGAAAGTCACTGACGATATCCGCTGTGCTATGGACAACAAATCTCTCACTTTACTTGTTTTGCTTGACTTCAGTTGTGCGTTCAATTCAGTGGATTTCGACATACTTCTTGGCGTTCTTAACTCTATTAACTTCTCTTCCTCAGCGTTAGCCTGGTTTGATTCTTATCTTCGGGGTCGCTCACAGTGTGTCCACCTTGAAGAGACTTTCTCTGATTGGTGTGATCTCATTGCTGGTGTACCTCAGGGTGGCGTTCTCTCTCCTCTTCTCTTTACTATCTTCATAAATACTGTTACTACAGTTATCACTTCCAACTTCCATCTTTACGCAGACGATTTGCAGCTGTATCGTCATTTCCTATTGACTGATGCAGACTCAGCGATTAAAGCCATGAATCGTGACCTGGAGAGTATTAATCAGTGGGCCAAGACTTACGGCTTACAGGTTAATCCTTCCAAGTCCCAGGCCAAGGTCATAGGCAGTCGTTACTATCGCAATGCGCTTGACATTTCTTCTTTATCGCCTTTATCTTTCAACGGCTCGACTATTGCGTACTCTGACTCAGCTAAGAATCTCGGTGTCACTATTGACAGCAATCTCTCTTGGCGAGCGCAAGTAAATGAGGTTAGCCGTAAAGTACACTTTTCCTTCCACAGCCTTAAATCCCTTCAAAAGTTCTTGCCCTTTAAAACCAAAATATATTTAGCTCAAACTTTGATTCAGCCGATCATCGACTATGCGGATGCTTGCTACCTGGATGCCACTGAGGAGCTATTAAATAAGCTTGAGCGCCTGCAAAATCTGTGCATTCGTTTTGTTTTCGGCCTAAGAAAATACGACCATGTCTCTCAGTTTCGCAAGGATCTCAAGTGGCTCCCTATCTGTCTTCGTAGGAACACTCGGGTATTATGTCTCCTTTACAACATCCTTTTCAACCCTGCGTACCCTGGCTACCTGCGTGATCGTTTTTCGTTCACTCGTCCTGCCGACGCCCCATGCAGATCCCACCTTAAATACCATCTTAATTTCCCATCCCATAATACTCATTTCTATTCCAACTCCTTCTCTTTTCATGCAGTGCGACTGTGGAACTCACTTCCAGCTAACATCCGTGACGCTAAAAATATCTTCAAAAAGCTAGTCAAAAATCATTACCTCTCAACCATCTCGTAAAGTTATTTTTTATAGATATATATATACTTGTAATTTAATTTATGTATTGTATCTATTTTTTGTGTTTCAATTACTGTTTTTTTATATTTATATATGTATTATATAAGTTAATTTAGATATGTAATATAGTTTAATCTTAATTTTCTGACTCATTTGTATACACTGTGTCTACATCTCTCATCCAACTCTTCTGTCGCAGGTCTGCTGGAAGAAATTTCATTTGAAATAAGCAGTACCTTTGTACTCTTTTATCTGTATTTGTCCATTTCATTTTTAAGTGTTTGTGTGTACATAAATGAATACATAAATGAATAAATAAATAAATTAATTAATTAAAATTGATCGTTAAGAAATAAAACTTTACTTTTGTTTTAGAAATTAATAAAAGACTTTCTTCGATATGCTGTAGCAGTATTTAATCAATTATTATAGTATTACAGTTAGTCCTTTGCGTTTATGTCGATCGCTACAATACATGCTGCAGTGGCGCCACTTGCGTTAAACTTCGGTACTACACCCCGCAATCAACTTCTGGAACGTCTAGTCCGTGGGTAGGTAAAATATATTTTGTTTTTAACACAAACGCTTTACTTGGCCGGTCTGTTAATGTGTTCGCATTGTTTGTGTAGTGTAAAATGAACTTTATTGAATTGACACTAGGCTATAGGTACTTTGTGTTGCCCAGATGGCGCGAGTTCTTTTTAGATACGCTATAATTATTATAACTATATAAATTGTCAAATATTAGAATGTAACGTTTACTTTTGTGAATATAAGTTCATATAATTGTTTTTTTTTTCAGACTGAAAAGTTTCGAGAAGAAATAATGTGAAAAAAAAATACCCAGAAACTGTAACAGAAATAAATTAAAAATAAATTGTAACAGCCCTAGCTGATGAAGATGCGTAGACAATCTTTAAAGAGGTATAAATAAAATATATTTGGAAATCAAGAAACAGAATTCATTAAATCAGCAAGAATTAGAATGAACAGAAGGAAAAACAACAATAATGAAATTCAACAATTACATATATTATAAAATAATAATAATCGAGGATCACATTTGAAAACTCAAAAAACCTTGAACGCTTACAAAAAAAAAAAATTAATTTATTATCCTAAATTCCTTGTTTTATATATAGGCTCTTATTACAATAAATAATATGTTTTGCAATTTTTACATTAATTCATTTATTGTCATTTTATTTTTGAATTTCATTATTTATTATGATTTTAATATTAACTAAATATATATAAAATATATATAAAAAATTTAAAAAGATTTCAATTTTATTTTTTTCTGATTTATTTGTGATTGTAATTTCAATTCTTATTATATTTTAATGTTGCTTTTAATATGCTTATTTGTGTTCTGATAATTATAATGAAATGTAGGTACATACTATGGACTCGAAAAATAAATAATTGTATTTTTTTATTATATTAGTAACCCCACAATAAGAGCTGCTGTTATTTTCACCTATAGTTTGTGACATTTGGGCTAGTCCAAATGTCACAAACATTAATAAGGTTTATGAGTAGCAGGTTTATAAGTATTAAATACATATAAACCTGCGATCAAAAACAATGAAAAAATAATTTAACCCAAAACCATATTTTTGGATTAAATTAATTTGCTTTAAAACATTTAATAATAACATAGCTATTTTGGTTTCTAAATAAATTTGTGAATTGTTTCTCAAAGTTTTACAAAAATACCATTTAATATAACATGCGGAACAGACGGGTGATTATGTTCCAGATGGCTTGACTTGATGAAGGCTCTGTCTTTAGAGATGACGAAGCGCGCTCGACATGTCCTGCTGACGGTACACCTGTACATTTCCGTGGATTTACTTCGTCTGTCGATACCATAAGTGAACCCTTCTATCATGGCTACCTCTTTCCCATTCTGTTTTTGGTACCATTTGACTATAAAAATTAAAAACATGTTAATAATTATCACGATTTGAGAAACAAGGTAGGGAGAATCTAGATAGTGAAAATCTAGAACTCAAAAAAATGAGTTCAAATAAAATGACTCTGAATGTATTGAATTGGGAATTTTAATCATTTAGGTTTTGGTATTAAATGTAACGTTTTAATCAAATAAAATAAAATATAAAAAATAACAACGTACAATGCGTTCCAAATGAGAATAGGATCGATAGCCACGTTGTGACGTCACGATTTACTGTCAAATCAGGGAAAGAAATTTTTAAACATTATTTGATTTACAAAAAAAAATAATTTATTTATGAACTGTGAACGAAAAAAGTTTAATCAGAATCCAGTTCTTCAGTTTTACTCATCTCCGAGTTCTTCAATTTTGCCAAAATTTCTTCGATTTGACAGCGCGACGAGACGTCAAAACATAGGAATCGGTCCTATTCTCATTTGGAACACGTAGTATGTACTTAATGTACGTACAATTTAGTAGATAACACAAATGTATTCTGAAATACTTATTAAAAAAATATTGATCAAAAACAAAACAGTACTCTTGAGAAAATTTTAAACTGACACAAATAATAAAATGTATGTCTTATTTTTTAAATGAACTTGTGACTCCTACATTTTTATATAAATACCATTGCGTATTATGAACCTAGGTGGCGGATGTTTGTGTTCTAGACAATAAGATTTAATGAAGCTGTGGTCCTTTGTGACGGTGAAACGTGCTTTACAGGGTTTGCCTATGGAGCACTTATAGTTATCAGTCGATTCATTCATATGGTCAAGAGTGTATGTGTATCCTTGTATCATGGCTACTTTTTTCCCACCTTGTTTTTGATACCATTTTACTGTGAAAAATACATCAATTAAATACTAAAAAGTTAATTAAAACATACAAATTACAAAAATAAAGTCCAAATATCTGACTGATTAAAATAAAATTTACTTTGAGTTTTTTTTTTTATTTATGTTCAAAATCGCATTATAGATTAATATAGAAAATGTATGCTAAAAATCACAAAAAATGTTTAATGTATTTTAAATGGTTAATGAGTTTAGAATAAATAGTAATATTAATTTTAAATATTAGAAAATCCTCAACCTTCGCTATATTTTATAATAGGCCAGTAACAGAAGACCACTAGCTTTTAGTAATGATGTTTGCAATATCTTAAATAGAAAATAGTACCTAATTTAAAAAATAATTCAATTAATATCAATTTTTTTTTCAATTACAGACAGCCTTTCATTCACAACATACCTTTAAACATTTACGCTGTAATCCGTCTCGCAAGGAGAGAGTATAGGAGATTAAATAACTTAATTACTTGTAAATGAAGTTCCATCTCAATTATACGGGCACGCCACAATTATAGCGGTAAGTGGGTCTTTGAGGCGTGGCTGGAAAAACCTCACGGCGTCCTTACCTTCCGTGTGACGCAGGTCCTCACCGGACATGGCACGTTCGGAAACGTGCGAAAGAGACGCCTGGGTGTCGCCATTGTGCGGAATACCCGCAGGACACGGTGGAGCACACAGTCGAGGTGTGCCCTGCTTGGGCGAAGCATCGTCGTGCCCTCGTGGGGGCGATCGGCGGCGGAGACCTCTCGCGCCGGGCCTTTGTTGAGGCCATGGTCCGGAGCGAGGAGGAGTGGCAAGCGGTCGCCGACTTCTGCGAAGCAGTAATGCTCGCAAAGGAGGCCGACCGCATCAGGCAACGGTGTTCTCACCGCCGCCGCCGGGATTCCGATCCCGATTTCCGGCCACCGTAGGCGCGGGCTTGCGGACAGTGAGCAATAGGTAGCTCGCTGTCCGGCCGTCTAGTAACTGTCCGGACCAAGCCCAAGTCGTCGACGGCGCGCACTGTTCCCGCGCGCAACAACAGCAGGGACCCAGCCGGGTCGAAGCCTACTGGGGGCAGGGTTATCCGAAAGGGAACTTGAGCCCCGCTTTGAAGGCTAGAAAGAACGGGGTGGGCTTTTAGTCAGTAAGAGTCTGACACTATCTCCCGCTCCAGTAGTTCTTTTGTTTTTATGTTTTGTTTGTTTGTAGGAGGTAATCTCTGAAAGCACTGGTCTATAAGCTATATTTTATGTATGCGAGCGATGCTGCGAGCAAAAGCTAGTTTTTTTATAAATACCATTGCGTATTACAAAGTTAGGTGGCGGATGACTATGTTCTAGATGACAGGATCTGATGAAGACGCGGTCCTTAGTGACGGTGAAGCGTGCTTTACAGGTTTTGCCTGCGGAGCACCTGTAGTTATCAGTCCACTCATTCATATGGTCAACAGTATACGCGTATCCTTGTAATATGGCTACTACTTTCCCATTTTCTCTTTGGCACCATTCAACTGTAAAATAAAACAATTTCAATTTCAATAGCCCTTGTATTTATTTATTTTTATTGGCCAACCAACTGAACTGTAAAAAACAAAATATTTACAATCTAGGTTAGTGTTACAATTTCTTATAGGTTAGCACCGCATGCCTCATAAAAGTAAAAACTACATGCTACGAGTACCTACTGAATATAACATTAAAAAAACTAAAACAAGAGCAAAACAAAATTAAAACTCTTGCAGTTTTTAAAAGAAGACTGAAAGAACACTATCTATCCATTTCGTCATAGTTGCATATTAGTGCGTATTATTTTATTATATTTTTTAGTATGTATTTTTGTGATATTTATTATGCTATGTGTTATTTATTTTGCATGTTATTTACTTCATTGTTAATTATATTTTTTTTGTGTGTACTCATTTTACATTTACTTTTACACACAGTGTCTACATCTCTTTTTTCTCCAATTTCCCTTTCGCAGGTATGCTGGAAGAGATTTCTTTAGTATATAAGCATCACCTTTGTACTATTCTTCTGTTTCCTTCTTCTGTTCTTTTATTATTGTGTGTACATAAATTGTTAAATAAATAATAAAATTGAAATCAAGATTAAGAGTATCTTGAAAACTCCTTTGTTGTTTAACTTTTTGATGTTGATTTTATATTTCATTTGGGTTATAAAATGTCCTGGAGTTCAGTGTGTCTTTTGGCAAAGGCCTCCTCTAACTTTTTCCACTGTACTCTGTCACAAAATAGGTAGGTACAGAAGTCAATCTACATACAAAGCGCGCTCGAGCAACGCACACAAATACACCGTTCACGGACACGATATCTCGGAGCGCCTCGGCCCACTCGTCGAACAGTTCCGGCTCAAACGCTCATTAGTGTGCGTCCACCGAGCGTAGGTATAAAAAGTGAAGTACATACATGAGATTGTCTTCTGTACCTATATATTTTGTGACTCAGTCCTTTGCAACTCTTTCCCCGTTTGGAACTGCTGTAAGCTTAAGTTCGTCCTCCTATCTTTTACGTGGTCGACCTTTATTTAGTTTACACACAACAATTACTCTTAGCTAATTAAAGCATACTGAATTCAAAACTAAAGCCCAAATATTTGAGTGATTAAAATGAAACATTTTTTTTAGGTGGTAGGAAGTTTATTTCAAATTTACATTTATTGGTATTCTTTTCACGTACAAGTACTAAATTAGGCTTTAACATAAGAACATTATACCACCAAACTAAAAACACAAACGACGGTCGTGTCGCAATAAAATATATCAAATTATAAGCCACATCTAATATTGAAGTCGTAAATGTATATTGTAGGTATTATATGTAATATAAATTGTATGTTTTATTATATTTAGCTAACTTATTAGTGTAACTGAAAATAATCAAAAATGATCAACACCAACTTTCTTTTAATATTTAGACACTATTGCGTTTATAGACCAGTTCACCATAAAAAATATTAGTTTATGTAAAAAAATAATAAAATTATTAGATAAGTACAACTCTGCATTTTTTTAAGATGGGAAACCATCCAAAGATTTCTCCTGCTCTGGGTGGAGCGAGAGGGCGTGTCAGACCTTTACTGACTAAAACCACACCTGTGTCGTTCAGTTGCCCTTTATATTCTAAGACTACAGGTTTCCTTTTCCCCGCGAAATATAACTATGCATGGATATATAAGGTGACTGGCAATTAGCGTACGATACTTAAACACGTGATTGTGCTCATGATAACCAACAACTTTTACTATGGGAACAAACCTGAAATCGCGAAAAAAAAAACAGCTGTTCAGTACATTTATGTTTGCATATTGTACTGAACAGCTGATATTTTTTTCGCGATTTCGGCTTACACAAATTACCAGTCGCCCTATATGTTCAAAATAATTAAATACCTTCAGGCTATTTCAATCATAGCCTATAGTAAATTCCATCACGTATAATATGTTTATGAGGCGGATGACTGTGTTCTAAATGTATAGATTTAATTGTCTGTCTATCCTTTGTGATTATGAAGCGAGCTTTGCACTTTCTACCTGCGGAGCACATAAATTTGTCGGTGGTCTGCATTCTGTAATCAAGGCAGAAGGTGTATCCTTGCACAACGGCTACCATTCTACCATTTTGTTTGTGGCACCATCTGACTGGAACTGAGAAAAAAGCAGTAATGAAAAATAGTTTAAGGGATAAAAAATGGCAATATCTAAATCAACGATATTTAGATAGCGTATAAAATAATAGCATGTTTATTTATAATATGTATACCTAAGTCATCATCATCATCTTCCTTCGTGCCCTTATCCCATGCTACTTTTTAGGTAGGAAAATCATCCAATGACATCACCCGCTCTTTGGCGGAGCGGGAGATTGCATCAGACTTTTACTGAGAAAGACCCTGCGGTTTATAGAGGCCAAAATCAACTTTCTAGTTGTGGCTGTTTTTTTTCGAATTGAACGTTTTCAGTCTTTGAGCTTACGCTCAAAAATAGGCACCATCTACATATGTACCTATATATTTAATTAGAATATAAAGGGTGTAAGGGACAGCCCTCCACTAACTTTAAGGGCTTGCTCAGTAGACGAAACTGAACAACCTTCCGCAAAAATTTTTTTTCAGGAAACGAAAAAGAAATCGGCCTCTCCATACAAACTGTCCAATCAAGTTTATAATTTTGTATGGTGAGGCGGATTTTTTTTTCGTTTCCTGAAAAAAGTCTTGTGGAAGGTTGTTCTGTTTACCCTTAAAGTTTGTGGAGGGCTGTCCCTTACACCTTGTATGTAGGTAGGTATGTGTTATGTATTGAAACCTTCTTAGGCATTAAAACTACATCAATAGCTTCTGCCTGCAGCTTTGCTCGCGTTAGAGTAGAAAATCATCTCAGGGTAGCACATTCCCGAAAAAAAGTAGCACCTATGTGGTATACCAGGACATGATCTAACAACATACAAACTTTCGTATTTATGACATCCATACATCCATACATATAAATAAAAATGGAGTGTCTGTTTGTAATATTGAAATAACATTTTTTACAATTTTTATCTGTCTGTCTGTCCGGACTAATCTCTGAAATGGCTGGACCGATTTTGACGGGACTTTTTTTGGCAGGCAGCTGATGTAATAAGGAGTAACATAGGCTACTTTTATTTTAGAAAAAATAAATTCAAAATCCTGTAGTCCACGCGAACGAAGTCGCGGGCACAGCTAGTTAGTGATATTCGTAAAGCAAGCAAAAAAAAAAAAAACTAACAGACTTCAACTTATTACATTTATTTACAAAAACATATTAAAGTAGTAACAACCTCCAGAGGCCCTACCACGAGGTCTTAACGAGATCTAATTAACGACCTAAACTGAACGGATTGAGCTATACAGGGTTATTTGTAAAACACTGTCAACCTCTTAGGGCTCTCTTGCTAACATCATAAACAACAACTTTTGCTCTATGACTTTTATCAGATTTTCATACAAAAATAAAAATATTTAAATTGAACGTTCTAAATATTACGAAGTCTGTACGAAGCAAGCAAGAGTACAATAGCAGAGGGTAGTGGGGATCGGGCGGCGGGGGTGATCAATGCGTTAACATCGCATCGTACAGATGTAGGTAGGTACAGCAAAATACAGATTTCAAATGTGTTAGATAGAACAATGAAATCTTGAAGGTTTCTTTTTGGTAAATTAATTATGTTTTGTAAAAAGCCATAGAACAAAAGTTGTTGTTTATAATGTAAGTAATACAGTCCTGCAAGGTTGTTAGTGTTTTACAAATAACACTTCATAGGGTGTATAGCTCCGTCCCTCTTTCTTACTCTCACGCTTGACATGGTAAGACCCCTGCCCCCCTAGCCAAGTTACAACCGTATCGTGTCGAATTCTGTTCTCCAATCGGTAACGCTTCGGTGTCAGCAATTGTAGAAAACGATAAGTCGGTAGCCATGTTGACGCGCCTGAGTCGGCCGCTCGTTCTACAATGTAGCGTTTGTTTATCAAAGGATGTAGCGTTAAACGTTGTAGAAAATCATTCTATCATTTTAAACGATGTGAACTTGGCTACGAATTTTCTATTCGTTTGTTCCGACCACGTGAATTAACGTTGAGATGATGTCATTCCCATACATTTGATTACTTTTCGACTAGCGTTAACGATTGCAGATTATCAACTTGATTAGGGGTGCTGATCAATTTTTAATGATAATCTATAAAAAATACCTTCTCGAATAACAAAATTATGGCGAGGGTGATTGTGAACAAGATGGAGAGATTTCGTTAGTTTTCTATCCTTAGTAATAACGAAGCTAGCTTTGCATTTCCTTCCCACGGTGCACATGTACTTGTCAGTTCTCTGAGTGTGGTAGTCCAGACAGAAGGTGTATCCTTGCACCACGACAACCTCTTTCCCATTCTGCTTTCGGTAAAAGTGAACTGGAAAAAGTAAGCGATTAAGGCCAGGTCCTACTCATTTTGAACTTTTTTAAACCTCTGAGAATCCACAAATATAAAAGAAAGCGCCTGCAACTGAATGATCGAAAAATCGAATGAAAAAATATTTTATTAGAATTGACTAAATGAAATGGAAGAAAAAAATGTTTTGGGCCGACCCCAAATAAGATGGGACAAGGGCAGTAAGATAATGATAATATGAACAATAGTCGGTTAAAAATCAAAACATGATATAAATTAGTTGGCTCAATACAAAAAAAATCGCCAATCTGACCGTAACTTACGATCTCAAACGTAAATGTCTACGAGATTACGTCACGGAAATATTTGAAAATTACAAAAAATAATAAAGCTTGTTTTTTAAAAGGGCCTCGCAAAAACAAAAATTCTAAATAGTTATTGTTTTTTTTTTTTTTCAGTAAAACCGCGAAATCGACATAGACCCGGGCAGAGTTCATACAAAACACTCAGTGATTGCCACCGGCTCTTAATGGTAAGATGAATACTCTAATTAGGTTATACAAATATACATATTGACATAGCATGAACAATCGCCAAACTTAAGTGACAGTGGGCTGAGCACTTTGCTTGCAGAACTGTCGATGTTGATGTCGATGGGGCCGAAAGGTTTGGGAGTGGCGACCGCGGACCAGAAGATGAAGCGTTGGAAAGCCTCCCACAAGGTGTCGAATGAAATGATGATCATGATGATGGGTAGGCCACGAAATTCAAATTTCCTTAAGTTTTGTAGGTCAGTTTGAAGGTCAGTTTTTTTTGGCAGAAAATCATCTAATGAGTTCCTACCAAAAAAAAAACCTCTCGTTCTAGGGTGGGGCGGGAGCTCGTGTCAGACTTTTACTGGCTAAAACCCATTGCTATGTTCGTTTTTTGCCTTGCATCCCAGGACCCTGGGGTGATGACCCAAGGAGATGTTCAACTACTAAGACAGTTTTACAGTATAGATATCACCACTGTTTATTACCACTGGTCAATTACAAACACATTGCAAGTTTTAACTATAATAATTTATTAGGTCATCTTAATTTAATATTTGAGTTGAATATACTACTCGTATAATATGCTTCTTAAAAATAAATGGAATGAAAAAAAAAATTTATCTCAATCGTCTTTTTAACTTTTAACTATTTTTTTTAAATACTTGCTGCTGCCAGATTCTTCACTAGCGTAATAATATAAAATTAGTATTATTATTTATCGGGACAAAAACTATCATATGTGCTATTCCAAGACATGCTTTACGCTTGTGTGTAAGTTTCATCGAAATGCGTTCAGCCGTTCGAGCGTAACGAAGTAACAAACATACACACATACTCACAAACTGTTGCAATTATAATATTAGTGTGATGACATGTTATTAGTATTATAGTAATTTCACAAGCGAACGATTGAACCAAAAATTTTATATACAAACAAATATATTAATCTTTCCCGTAAACTGCCAATATGACTTGCATATCTAATATATTTTTACGACTATGACATATACAAGAATTTATGTTAAAACTTGACCACTACATTGTTTTAAAGCACCTAATTAGAACTATTAGTACGTTCTCAAATCCCTCTGTCCGACTGTACTTTGATAAATATGTATTACTTACAAGTTGATGTAATACAGATACATTGGAGCTTTTAAAATTACCTTACATTTTTTGGTACCTACGTAGAATAAGTACCTAAGACTTATAATAAGTATACAATATATAACTGGAGTAACACATATCCTTATACACCACAACCCTTCAAATCATAATTAAATTATTACTTACCTTTCAATCATATAACAATTAAAATTTACATAACTACATACGTACTTAATCGGATAGAATTGATAACATAACGATGCGGCAGAAAAACAAAATAGCATCTGATTCACCATGTGAAAGAATTTGTTTAACTAGTCCGTCATCGTCTGAAGAGTCACTAGCAGACAGTCTACCCGAACAGAGGACAAACTACGAGGATAATCATACCAAAAATTTAAAAGAACAAATTAAATCACTAACTGACCAACTAAATAGCGCTCACGAACAAATTGAAGAATTATTACTTGAAAATAGCTCACTAAACAAAGTCACGCAAGAACAGCAAAAACAAATCGCATATTTAAAAACCATATGTACAGGTACTCCCCAGAGCACTAACTCGGCTCGTAAGAAGAAATACAAAAAGAGATGTAGGAAAACACTTGATTTCGAGAGAGATGATAGTGACAGCGTACTCAAGAACGAGATAAACGAAACTAGGTCGCAAACACCTCAAGAACATATGCACTGTGAGAATATATCTAACATGCTTAGCAGCTGCAATCAAAAGCAACTTATGCAGAATCAAATAGTTAACAGACAAGTTGAGAAACCAAGAATAATAATTTTAGGAGATGAACAAGTTCGAGGACTTTCACGAGTGTTAATAAATGGAAGAAAGGACGAGTGGAATGACTGCTACACAGTCTCAGCCATGGTCAAACCTAGTGCAACTTGCTCCGAGATCTTATCTAATAATTTAGACCTATTTAAATCGCTATCTGAGCAAGACATTGTAATTATCTCGGTAGGAACAAATGACTCTAATCCATCTCATCTGATAAAAGAAATATGTATAACACTAAATAACTTAAGAAATTGCCAACAGATCTATGTACTGGGCGTGCAAAGTAACTATTATTTAAATACGAAAATGTTAAATCATAGCATACAACTTTTAACGCAAAACTTTTCAAACAGTAAATATATTAATTTGAACGAATTTTCTAATTATAAGCGTTACTTTTTTAAAAAGCAAAATAATCGCACATTTTTAAAGGAACTTAGCTCAAAATTAAATATTGAAATTGACTATCTAAAATACACACAAGAATTTCTTTTAAAAAGGCCATTGTATGTCACTACCCACAATAAGGAAACATGTATTGAAATCAATAACGTAAATCGCTCTCGTCAGAAGACAATTTTAGATTATTTTAAATCATTGAAATATAATGATAACACTGAGCTAAGAAGTAAACAAAAAGACACTAAAGAGGTTGCTGTACAGATCGGTAGTTCAAATGATATCAATATACCAACGGATAATATTAATGTAGCGGCTCCAAATCTAGATAACTTTTTTCGTGACTAAAAATGAGCCACACTTGACAATTCTACATCAAAATATAGCTGGGGCACTAAACAAACGTGATGATATTTCATTTTCCATATTCGATTTGTTACATAGCGAGACCAGCGTGGATGTACTATGTCTTACGGAAACATTCTTGCTTGAAGGTACTGAAAAAAACTTTCGCTTAAAAGGCTTCACAACTGCAGCTTACTTTTCAAGGAAAACTTCAAAAAGAGGGGGTACTATTATTCTTATAAAAAACGAAATTGAATTTAATATTATACAGGAAACACAAAAAATAAGTGAAACATGTGTGTTTGAATGTTGTGGTTTAGAACTGACTAAATACGGGATATTATTAATATGTGTTTATAGAACCCCTTCGTCAAATGTATCGATATTTCTCAGTAAACTCGAGACTCTATTGAGCACACTATGTCGTAACACAAGAAAGAAAATTATTATATGTGGGGATACAAATATCGATATTTTAAAACAATCGAAGGAAAGTAGGGAATATAATTACTTGTTACAAAGTTATAACATAAAACATGTTATCTTGACGCCTACTAGAGTAACAGAGAAAACACAAACTTGCATTGATCACATCATAACCAACATAGAAAAAGGGTGCGCAAAGATACATAATTTAGGTTTATCGGATCACTCAGCGCAATCATATACTTGGGCCGTTACAAAATTACATCAACCAGATATAAAATGGTGGTATCAATTTAAGCGTGACTATAGTCATGAGAATAAGGAAAAATTTTTAAATTCAATTTCATGTCTATCTTTTAGTGACGTATTTGAAGAAAACTCGACAAACGAAGCATTCCACAAATTTACTGACACATTTCTACTATTTTATAACTTATGTTTTCCTACCATTCGCGTAAAAGTTACAAATAAAGCTATAAATAAATTAAACTGGCTATCTAAAGGAATAAAAATAAGCTGTAAGAATAAAAGTAAATTACACTATAAATTAAAATATAAACATAATGAGCCTAATAGAAACACGTACACAAATTATTGTAATTTATTGAAAAAATGCATTTTAACATCACGGAAAAATAATAATACTAAATATATAAATAAAGCTCAAAATAAGTGTAAGGCGGCATGGAATGTAATAAAAAAACATACCGGCACTGATTTAAAACGGTCCTGTATTTCAAAAATTACTATTGACAACAATGACTGTACAAATCCCGACTCTATTGCAAATTATTTCAATAATTATTTCATTGACACTGTAACCAGTAATAGCATTGATAATAAAGGACATAGTAAATCAAAACAAATGGAGCATATTGAATCAATCAGTAATTCTATATTTTTGCACCCATTGGATGGCAGTGACCTTAAAAAAATAGTAATGTCTCTAAATGATTCCAAAGCGAGTGGTTATGATGAAGTTCGCACCGACATCATAAAACTATCAGTTGATTTAATCCTAGAGCCACTTCTACACGTTGTTAACCTCTCGTTAGAACAAGGAATATTTCCCGATTTACTAAAGAAATCTGTAGTAAAACCACTATTTAAAAAAGGAGATAGCACTCAACTGGACAATTACAGGCCCGTGACTTTGATACCTATATTTTCAAAAATTTTTGAAAAGGTGTTTCATAATAAACTAACAAACTTTATTGAAAAGCACAACATTATTAAAGACGAACAAAATGGGTTTCGTAAAAATAGAAGTACATCTCTAGCAGCATTTCAATTAATAAAGGAAATTACAGACTGCATTGACAAGAAAATACCTGTCACAGTTTTGTTCATGGATATGAGTAAAGCATTCGATTATGTTTCTCATAAACGATTATTGGAAAAGGTTTCAAGATATGGAATCAGAGGAACAGCATACAACTGGCTTAAATCGTATTTGTCTGACAGAGTGCAATCAGTAGAGGTTACAAATTATAATAAGCAAACTAAAACGATGGAATCTTTCAAATCTTCGTTTAAGTTTAATAGATATGGTGTGCCACAGGGCAGTATTTTAGGGCCACCAATGTTTTTGCTCTACATAAATGATTTCCCAGACATTATCAATCATAAATGTATACTATTTGCCGATGATACAACAATTATAATCAAGGGACACGATAAGAGCTCGTATCAAAACGAAATAAACATTGCTCTCCAAAGAACTATAGAGTGGTTAGAGGCTAATAATTTGAAAGTTAACATTAATAAAACAAAATTTATACAATTTCATACCTATAGATCAAAACCGCTGGATCTAAATATATCCTATAAAGGGGTCGCTTTGACAGAAGTTGATTCAGTTAAATTTCTTGGAATAACCCTAGATAAATATTGCTCATGGAAACATCATATTAGTGACATTTGCGCAAAAATAAATAGTTTTATTTACCCCTTAAGGCGTATTAGCTGCGAGGTATCGAGAAATGCTGCAATAACGGCTTTCCATGGCTATGTAACTTCCGTCCTAAGGTATGGTATTATCCTGTGGGGTCGTTGTGTGGAGATTGATCAAGCATTTGTAATGCAGAAAAAATGTGTGAGAGCTATTTTTGGGTTAAAACAAATAGAGTCATGTCGTCCACTTTTTAGAAAACATAAAATTTTAACACTGCCATGTATTTATATATTAGAATCCTGTATATTCGTTTTCAAACACAAGAGACTTTTCGAGCAGGCTACAAGCTACTATACGCCACGATCTATGTATACTAATAAGCTGTTTCAACCGAGGACAAATCTCACCTTAACAGGTAACAATAGTTATATTATGTGTATAAAAATGTACAATAAATTACCAAATTCTATAAAAACGTTACCTTTTTCTAGATTTAAAAGTAGCTTGACGAGGTTTTTAATTGAAAAGTGTTTCTATAGTGTACACGAGTTTTTAGGTTACAAATTGTAAGTTTTGACATGATTATTATATTTGACATGGGTATTATTGACATGATTTTATTATTGACATGATTATTGACATTTGTGATATTATTATTGTAAGTTTTTATTGTTATATTGACATGTTTTAACTCAATAACACAATTTTAATGGAATAGAATAATTTGTTTATGAGTGCATGATTTTAATCAAATAATTAATTTAATTTTTTTTTACTATGATTTATATTTGCACGCCGAAATTAAAGGCAGAATAAGAGATCAATTCTATTTATGTTGTCAACCTTCTGTACCTTATTTACGCAAATAAACGATTTATTTATTATTTATTTATTTAAAAAAAACTTAAATATTAACTCAACTATTTATACTAAAACCTCCAAATACGTTCATAAATAAAAAAAAAACACAAAGTACACTCAGGCGTCGAAGTACTCCTCCAAATAGCTGTCATTCGGAAATATGCCCAGAAAACTGGCATCATTGCCACATTGAATGGCAATGCTAATTCTTTAGGCGAAGAACGAGTCAGCCCTCCTGTGATTTCCTTAAAAAGGAGACGGACCCCATAACCCAAGCGTTTCGACCCCAAACGGCTTAAAACTGTAATTGCCAATAAGGTTACAGTATTTGCGCCGTTTAAGGGTCTTAGCAGCCGCAGCGGCAGCGCCAGCACAGCCCGCCGTACTTGGAATAAGGGATGGGGCAAGGGTGTCGACACAGGTTACGTCCCACACCAGCGGCTTACCCACCTTCCACGGTACCAACGTCATACCATCTAGTCTCTTTCCATTGTCACGTACCAAGCCATTTGTTTCTAATACAGCAGGTACGCCGGCGGTGTCAAAAGCTTGACGAATAATATCGTTGATACTGGCGTGTCGTGCAATGCGGCCTGCGCTTCTGCAGCAGAACAAGCCATGGTGTCCGAAACTGTCAACAGCATCGCCGCAGTGGCAACTTAGACTTGTTATGTAGGTTTATATTGTTCACAGGATCCTACCCTCGAATATGTTCTCTCTTTATTACTCAAAGGTTTGCTGGGAGAAAACTCATTACTGAGTTAAGCTCGCATTTGTACATGAACTGTCTGTATCACCATATTATGTTTTGTGTGCAATATAGAATTAAGAACTAAATAATTTGTCTTTAAAAAAATCACAAAATCTTTTTTCTGCCTGTTCGGCCTCTGACAGTAAATCATACAAACTTGTGAAATGGTTCCTAAATTTTGATATAGGTACCGTTACGTATTATATAAGTAGGAGGTGGATGGTTGTGTTCCAAATTACTTGATTTGATAAGTTTTCTGTCGTTCGTGATGACAAAGCGCGCCCTGCATTTCCCGTTCAGGGTGCACTTATATTTAACAGATGTCTTATTGTGACCATCAATGCAGAATGAGTAACCCAGCAGCACGGCTACCTCCTTCCCACCAGGCTTCTGGTACCATGAGACTGAAAAAGTTCATTTCCGATAAAATCAATAGTACAGGCACAAAAAAAATGTAATCGTCAGCATAATTATTTATGTAAATTAATTAAATTTACGTTCGTTGTGGCGACGCTTGGGGTAGGCCTATGTCCAACAGTGGACGAATATCGGCTGAAATGACGATGATGATGATAATATAAATTAATCATAATAAAAAATAATAAAAATGATGAGTATCTCAATAGCCCCGCTTGAATAATCTGGTACAAAAATAATAATCATTTTTTTATAGTTTTACTTTTTATTTACATAACGAGCTAATTATTCTTATTATTTCAAAACATTTTGACGAATAAAACGTTTTTTGGATAGATCATTAGACTTACCAAAGAAAATTACAATGAAGCAACAGAAAAGTTACAATTATCATTCACTACCTTGTTGTAATCTAGTCTCAATCAATTCTTATCCAATGCCAGAAAAATATTTTTTATACACTGCTACCGAAAGTTGATAAAAAACAAAACAGTATTTATAGAAATTTGAGCTAATCTAGCCAGTATTTCACTGCAGAGCAGAGCAAAGATATCTCCCACGTATGACACATTGGCAAAGATACTAGTAGATATATACATTCAGATTTTTGTTCGTAGTAAAGTTTTAAATAGTTGGTAAATAATTTAAGTCAGTTTAACAAAAACGCCGTTTCGTATTCGAAATTTCGGAGGTGGATGATTGTGTATCAAATAGCACGATTTCATGATCCCCTCGCACATAGTGGTGGTGTATCGAGCTTTACACTGCCTGCTTGTCGTGCACTTGAACTTATATGTGGACTGCGTCCGGCCGTCACTGCCAAATGTGTATCCTTGCAACACTGCTATCTTCCGACCATTCTCCTTTGGATACCATACAACTGAAATATAACGAATAATGTTAGTAAATTATCCAAGGTTCTTAAAGAACCAGAGCATTCAAATAAAATCCATTTATGTAAGAATTCTTCAGATTTTGAAAAGCAATTGGTTTTAAGCTGTGCAGGTGGATATCAAGAACAAACTCTTCAAAAAATTACCTCTTCCTGGGGTAGTTGGGTCAACCTGAACTTTAAAATAAATAAAAGTAGAAACTTAGCTGTATTTTATTTATTTTAAACATTACGAATATCACCAAGTCTGTAAGTTGTATTATAATATAGAATAGAATAGAAAAAAACTATAGCATATTATTTATTTATTTTTTGAGATGGAAGGTCACCAAATGACTTCTTTGATTAAAACCCGCATGTGTTCCTTTATGCGTTCTAGGGCCACAGTAACTTTTTCGAAATTTTCGCAGGGTTAGTAGTCATCGGCCCTTACGGGTCCCCTTCAGTTTTGCTGACATCTCTTAGGGCTATATTTCACCGGGACACCATGGTGGCGCGACAAATACCATACACTATGGTGGCGGAACTAATCGCGGTGATAATTATATAGCCATAAGCTACCAAACTAGACACCAGAGTCCTTGGGCGGAGCATCGCCGTGCCCTCGTGGGGGCGATCGGCAGCGGAGACCTCTCGCGCCGTGCCTTGGTTGAGGCGATGGTCCGGAGCGAGGAGGAGTGGCAAGCGGTCGCCGACTTCTGCGAAGCAGTAATGTTCGCAAAGGAGGAGGCCGAACGCATCAAGCAACGGCGTTATCGCCGCCGCCGCCGCCGCCGGGATTCTGATCCCGATTTCCGGCCACCGTAGGCGCGGGCTTGCGGACAGTGAGCAATGGGTAGCTCGCTGTCCGGCCGTCCGGTAACTGTCCGGACCAAGCCCAAGTCGTCGACGGCGCGCACTATTCCCGCACGCCTCAAGGAGTTGTCAGCAACAACAGGGACCCAGCCGGGTCGAAACCTACTGGAGCCAGGGTTATCCGAAAGGGCGCTCGAGCTCCGATATGAAGGCTAGAAGGAACGGGGTGGGTCTTTTAGTCAGTAACAGTCTGACACTATCTCCCGCTCCGCCCAAGAGCGGGGGATGTCAATGTATGATTTTTTCCCAACATAAAAAAAAAGACACCAGAGTCACTCGTCTGAGCAAGTCGCGCCACCAAATTGGAAACGGACACCAGGTGAGTAACTCTCTATAGAGCTGTATACATTTTGTTGGTAGCGGTGACTGGTCGCGCCGCCATGGTGTCCCGGTTCGATATTAGAATTTAAAATCACCAACTTTAACATTTTCTAGTGTTTAATAAGTTCAGATTTTTTTTGTTACTGTTTTCTTCGTACTTAATATAGGTACAAACCGTACTTAAGTTCTAATAAAAATACCATTATGAACTACAAATGAAGGTGGTGGATGATTATGTTTCAAATAACAGGATTTCAAAGTTTTCCTGTCCTTAGTGATGACGAAGCGAGCTCTACATTTTCTTCCAAAAGAGCATATGTACGATTCTGTAGACTTTTGACAACCGTGTAGATAAAATGTGTGTCCTTTTACAACCGCAATCTCTTTTCCAGACTGTTTTCTGTACCATTTGACTGTAGAATAATAAAATATTGATCAAAAGCTTATAATTATAATATGGTTACATGCAGATAGTAACGTAAGTCGTTTTAAGCTATCTTGAAAATTTATTGACTTTATTCATGGTAATGACGTTACAATGTTCCAATAGTTAGTACTGGATGCAGTGGTAGATACCCGAATAGCCGAAATAAAACGTAAAAAAAAAAATCTAAAAGAATTTTTTTATAAAAAAAACTTACTTTTTACTTTTATCCTAATTTTTATTTATGCTTGATTTAAAACGTATTCGAATTATCTTATAATCTAAAATAAATACCGTTACAAATAATATATTTATAGGGTGGATGATGGTGTATCAGATGAGAAGATTTCATGGTCTTTCTGTCCTTTGTGATAACGAAGCGAGCATTGCACTTGGACCCCATGGAGCATACATAAATATCTGTTGTCTTACCAGAACCATTTTTAAGACAGAACGTGAATCCTTGTATTACGGCGATCTCTTTCCCGTTTGACTTTAAGTACCATTTAACTGTGAAAAAAACTCATGTTTTATTATTTTGCCCTATAATTGTGTACTTATGGCTGCGGCTTGCGAGTTTTTGATGAGTTTTTAGAAGAGTCCTGGGGCTCCAACCCATGTGTGGTCCCAACTCCTACCTTTTTTGTTTTGAGTAGTATTTTGGGACCACAAGGAAAAAGGCATAAAGTACAGTTATCAAAAAAACTGTAGGTATTTATTTTATTTATGGTTCCAAAATACTGCTCAAACAAATAATTATTATTTTTATTGGTGTAAGTTGGAACCGCGGTCCTGGTCCAAAGCGCCCCACTACCATTTAGAGGGAAAGTCAAAACCATGGCTGTAACTGTGTTACTTTTATTAACGACAAATTAATATAATAACAAATAATATAGATATTTGTGCTTACATATCATCCTGCTTATTTCTTGCTTAGAACAACAAAACCACCTTTTTTTTAATTAAAAAAAATGTTACTGATACTAACTTAACCACAAAATACAACAAAGAATAGAAAATACGTGAAATGAAGTACATTTACTATACCCTGTACATCACTCCCTGATGAACATATAGTTTTGGAGCTTCATGGTTATGGTCAAGCAGAGTTGATAAAATTCTTCCAGCGGAATCTGTGGTGAATCTGGCCCGGCATCGTGCCCATCTGGTGCAGCGCCACTGGTTGGTAGTGGCACTCCTGGCGCCGGAGTAGAAGGAATAACCTTGGAGTAATGCCAGCTCCTTTCCCGCAGCATTCCTCACGAACTCCGCTGAGGAACCAAGAGAATGAGGGTAGAATATAGAACAAACTTTTTTTTTGGGACCCCTCATAACAACAAAATATTTATATTTAAGATTTAAAAAGAATATTACACTAATAGAGTGTAATATTTTTTATAATACAGGGTGTAAGGGACAGCCCTCCACAAACTTTAAGGATTTGCTCAGTAGACAAAACTGAACCACCTTCCACAAGATTTTGTTTCAGGAAAAGAAAAAAAAAATCGGCCTCTCCATACAAACTGTCCAATCAAGTTTTTAATTTTGTATGGAGAGGCTGATTTTTTTTTTCGTTTCCTGAAAAAACGTCTTGTGGAACGTTGTGAAGATTGACAAACTGTCCAATCAAGTTTTTAATTTTGTAAGGTGAGGCTGATTTTTTTCGTTTCCAAAAAAAAAAACTCTTGTGAAAGGTTGTTCAGTTTCGTCGACTGAGCAAGCCTTTAAAGTTTGTGGAGGGCTGTCCCTTATACCCTGTATACTTTTTTTTGTTACTAAAAGAGTTATGAGTATTATAGTAAATGGAAGAAGAGGAATAGGGAGGCCAAAGGAAAGATCCACTATTGTACTTCTTTTATGTAGTTTTAATGAATTCAAGTTTCAACCCACTTCGACTGGCATATACTACATCATCAGTCTATACCAATATAATAAATAGGTCAAAGGAGGAGGCCGAACGCATCAGGCAACGGCGTTATCGCCGCCGCCGCCGGGATTCTGATCCCGATTTCCGGCCACCGTAGGCGCGGGCTTGCGGACAGTGAGCAATGGGTAGCTCGCTGTCCGGCCGTCCGTTAACTGTCCGGACCAAGCTCAAGTCGTCGACGGCGCGCACTGTTCCCGCGCGCCTCAAGAAGTTGTCAGCAACAGCAGGGACCCAGCCGGGTCGAAGCCTACCGGGGCCAGGGTTATCCGAAAGGGCGCTCGAGCCCCGGTATGAAGGCTAGAAGGAACGGGGTGGGTCTTTTAGTCAGTAAGAGTCTGACACTATCTCCTGCTCCACCCAAGAGCGGGGGATGTCATTGCATGATTTTTTCCCACCATAAAAAAAAAAATATAATAAATAGGTAGTTTGTTTTTTTAAGCTATTGCATAGCTTCTATCGCGGGCCTTGAGCGTGGAGACTGAATCCAGAAATTCCGTAACGAAAATAACCTAACACGGGGGGTGTGAATTGAATTTTGATTGATTGTTCACTCATTTGTTTTTTGAGCGTGGTGACCGATAAGAAAACAAATGAGTGAACAATCAATCAAAATTCAATTCAATGTGTGAAAGTGTAACTTCAATTAATATCAAAGAAAAAAAAAACAAAGGAAAAAAAATACTGCATAAATAAAATAAATAATTATAATTGCATAAGTTGATAAAAATGCAATGCAATAGCTTTACCGCAGCAGTCCCCGAGTGCCACACGTCTTTTTAGGGTTCCGTAGTCAACTAGGAACCCTTATAGTTTCGCCATGTCTGTCTGTCCGTCTGTCTGTCTGTCCGTCCTCGCTTAATCTCTGTGACCGTTAGCACTAGAAAGCTGAAATTTGGTACCAATATGTATATCAATCACGCCGACAAAGTGGTAAAATAAAAATTGGAACAAAATGTTTTATTAGGGTAGCCCCCCTATATGTCAAGTGGAAAGTGATTTTTTTTTTTTTGTAAGTGGTAATCTCTAGAAGTACTGGTCCGATTGCTAAATTTTTTTCACCGATAAAAAGCTGCTATATTCCTGAGCGACATAGGCTATTTTGTGTACGCGGGCGAAGCTGCGTGCAAAAGCTAGTATATTTTAAAGAGGAGTCCAAAGTTTGTATGGGGCAAAACTTTTACGCGGATAAAGCCACTAGCAGAAGCCAGTTAAACATATATCAGGGACTCTACCACGAGCTCTTAACGCGATCCATTTGACGACTTGAACTGAACTGTCAAAGGGATGGAAATATATAGGCTGTATGTATATCTCCATCCCACTTTCTCGTTTTTACACTTGACTTTTTTAAACGTCATGGTAAGGCCCCTTTTTTACGTCAAAAATCATCCAATGTCTTCTCTCGCTCTTGAGCGGAGCAGGAGGTCTCAGACTTTGACTGACTAAAACCTACCCCTGTTCTTTCTTTGCCTTCACTCCAGGGCTCCAGGGTTCACTTTATGGTAAGGCCCTTGGTAGGCATTATATTCAATCATGATTGTGTTCCGATGAAAACTTAACGATGATATCGCCAATGGTATACAAAGCCGCATGACATTTATTATGCTTCTTAACACAACGCCATCTTGTTTTCTTGCCCGCAACATAATCCTTGCCGTATCGGTGATGTCCTAACTGAAGTTGGATTTGTCCTCGCGGAGATGTAGTATATGTTGGCACGTCTGAAACAGGGCCTTTTATTTAATAATAATAATATTCCACAACTATCACACAACGCCATCTAGTCCCAAGCTAAGCAGAGCTTGTGTTATGAGTACTAGACAACTGATAAACATACTTATATATTTCTAAATACATACATAATATATACACCCAGACACAGAACAAATGATCATGCTCATCACACAAACATTTGTCCTGGGTGGGAATCGAACCCACGACCTTCGGCATAGCAGTCAGGGTCACTAACCACTAGACCAACAGGCCAGTCAATTTATTTATGCATATCTAATATTTATTATTAACTTAAACGTTATTGTACACCAAATTTACAATAACAAAAAGAACCTTTTAATTAAAAACATACAATTGGTGGCCTTATCGCAATTGACGATGTCTTACAGGGGGTTCCCTGAAAAAAAAAATTAAGAAAACGCCTGGGATCCTGGGAACCTGTAAGAAATCACCTGGATTAATTTTATTAACTCCGGCAAACATTAAACATTTTGTTTATGCAAAATTAAGATGTCGCAAAACGATGAAGAATGGATTAAGTCTATTGAATACTATTTAGGGTGTCGTACCCCAAAAGGAAAAAACGGAATATAGGATTACTTTGTTGTCCTTCCGTCTGTCTGTCTGTCTGTCAAGACCCTTTATATCAATAACGCGTGGAGGTATCGAATTGAAATTAAAACCATATACTCAGGTCTGCGATCCTTTCAAGCTGTGAATAAATCAAACTTCTAAGTTAACGAATAAAAAAAAAACGGCCATTTATGTCACAAAAAAAAACGTATATTTTGATACTCTCAAAGATCAAAATTCATAGGGTAGGTACTTCCCGTTGACCCAAAATCCTGTAATTTTGCAGAAAGCTAGGTCTCTTATAGCACAAGTATAGGAATAAATCAGAAATAAGTAAATTTGTTGTTACCTACGTCACAAAAAAAAATATTTTTTGCAATTCGAAAAAAACTTCGAGACTCCATTATGGAATTGTAGTTTGCACGGACCCCTCAGTGCGCGAGTCCGACTCGCACTTGCCCAGATTTTTTTTATCTTAGTAAGCCTTTAGTAGATAATATAAATAACTATCTATTTTATTATTGACTACCTTTTGCCCACAGCTTCCCCCGCAAACGTAATGTATAGCCTATGTCACTCAAGAATAAAGCAACTTTCTATCGGTGCAAAAAAACTTCTCAATCAGACCAGTAGCCCGATTCGCGTTATCAAAACCGTAACGATATCGTAGCGATTTAGTCGTTTAGACCATTTCCGTATTCACATCCATCAATCGAGTTTGGTCGAAGAAACAATTAAAAAAAAAAAATGTATTACATTATCCTGGTAGAATACTCATTAATGTAACTGGAAAGAAATCGTCAATAGATCGTTTAGTTTCGAGCCAGTTGAGTTGTCGTTCTATCCAATCCCGATTAAGGAACACGTGAATACCGCTTTTGGATAGGACTTCGATCGAACGACTATAAAACTTCAACGATATTTGGCTTGTTTGATTTTACGTGAATCAGGATACAGTACTTACAGAGATTACCTCGTACAAACAAAAAACAAACTTTATCTCTTTACAATATTAGTGCAGATAGGATCACTCTTCACTACTATCTCACCTGATGAAAAGCGATGATGTGGCGACGTGTGGAGCATGCTTACCTAGAAGTATCTTATTCACTATTGACTTAAAAAACCTGGGGGAGGTTGTAGCTATCAGGAAACACAGACTCCGACAGTGAATTCCTCCCCATAGCCATAACACACTATGAATTTGGTCTCAAAACGTGTTGTGTGCAGTCTATTTCTAAATGAAAGCTAAGGATGAGGTTTTTTTAATATTCTATGTTATAAGACCCATTTTTTTCTCTCAAAAAGAAAATCTTATGAACAACAAAACTTGCCACGCTGCAGTATTATATTTTATTAATCAAACAGAAGTATTAAGTACGAATAATGCAATTACCCAGCAAAGTTACATTTGTGGGTAATTTTTAAAATTATGTACAATTCCAGATCGCTATTTACATTCCTTTTGATTAATCATGATTATGGTTTGACGAATAACTAATTATATTATCTTCAATGGTATAAAAAACCGCGCGGCATTTATCATGTTTCTTAACACAACGCCATCTTGTTTTTCCGCTCGAAGTTTCGCCTGATCTGCCGAATCGATGGTGTCCTAACTGTAATTGAACTTTTCCACGCCGATTCATAACAAATTTTGGCACGTCTGAAACATGGAGTATCTTACTACATTTTTTTTACTCATTAAAAATCAGTAAAACCAACTATTCAATCACGCATTAGAGCAAAAAAAAAAAAAATTACAAATATTTTAAGTATAAATATTATTGTTCTTACGGTATCAGCTTAACTAAGAAACCAAGGGAGTGACGAAAACTATCTACAAATAAAAAATATACCAATTGTAATTTAACACTGGGTCATATTTAATTATGATTTTGAACAATGAAAAATATTTCTTTGATGTATCATTTATTTTGCATAAATAACATTTTAATTTAAAAAGATCAATTTAAAGTAGCTCCCTACTATAATATAACTACTTAAAATATAACAATATTTTTTTTTATAGACATCTGTTTAAACATACAGAAAAAAAAAATACTTTAACCCTTAAGGTCGCATGACATTTCATCAAAATAAAAGACCAAAATAATACCTGATTATGATTATTAGGCCTAAAATAAAAGTATGAAAAATAGAAAAAAAAAACCTAATTAGCTGATAATCAGAGATAATTAGTGTATATTATACTATACATTGCTCCCAACGTTAGTAAATCGTATGTGTAAGGAGCGTATAGTATAATATACAAAATACACTTTTGACATAGCTTGATCAAAATAATACAACGACAAAAATGTTTTCAAATTATTATAAAATAATAACATCAGTGCTTATGATATGCTGCAAAACAATTTTTTTTTAGCCACGTAACAAAGATGTTCATTGCACTTCGTACAACAAGTACTTACTACTACATGCTTGGCCCTTTTTACAGTATTTGCACCTCTGATGCTCGGTGTGTTCCGGCCACTGATCTGCGGCGTCATATCTGATGGCATCTATGGGCCTTTCAGTGGCTAGTTTCTTAATTTTATTTCTCCTTAGCCACAGAATTCGTGACTAAAGTTTTCACCATTTGTCATTGCTTCTTATAGGACCAGCAAACCAATTTACGATGGCAATTTTATTTTTATTGCAGGTTGCTTGACAATTGCATCGTTCCAATAGTCCTTGATAACCAAAAAATCAATTACATCCTCTTTGAGTTGACTTGCTTTTATTGACTTTCTAGTCTCTTGTATAATTATAGCGTAATTAGTGTTATTTGGTATATCAACAATAAGGTCATGAAAAAATTTCAGCTGCATGTTGAAACCTTCTCTTGGTCCATTAAAAAGAAAGTTTGAATTTCTATATGCTTAGGTTTTTTTACCCTGTTAGCAGCAACTATAGGAACTCTGTTTCCTTTAGACACGTGTATGTAGGTAGTGGTGTCGACAGTTGAACTGAAGGCAAGGAGGGTAGCGATGCGGTAGAAGGTATAGCATTATAATTGCATTCCGTATCGGAAGGAATTACTGTTGAAAGAACTGAGCTACTGTTGGTGTGAGTGGAGGTGGATCTTCGAAGGCTTCGGCTACAGTTTCGTGGCTTTGAAAATTTATAGAATCCAAGTTTAGATATAGAATCGATAGCTAATTTTCATCGAGTGTCAGTTAAACGAATCATTACTAGATAGATCTGGGCTATTGAAATCTAGTCTTATCTAACGATGAATTACAGATGGAGCAGGAGACGATTCACGACTGTTTACTTCTTCTTCATTGCTAGTGACATCACTGACGTCAGAAGTAGCATTGAATTTAGGAACAAGTACTAGTATGCGTCTACACCGAACGTGCTGTCTAGGCTAGAACAAATAGTTTAAAAGTAAGCATGAAAGCAAGGCCATGCAAGAAAAAAGTACTAATGTCGAAAAGTAAATAAACGTAAACATAATATACGATCAAAGTCAAATTATAGTACATATAGTTCTGACATAACCAACACCCTTTAGTTGTCAGTGTATAGAATAATATACATCACAAACAAAATGTATTTTGAGCTAACAGTCGTAATGTATAGTATGCTATACATCCAAGATTATGTTCGTAAAAAGCGATGAAAATGAGCGTATTACGTAATTTTTTTAGCATTAGTTTGAGCTCAGTATATTTTTGATTTGAATTCACAACACACTTATTAGATTTTTATAATAGATAAGAAATTATAATAAATTTTATTTTGATGGGAACAAGATTCCTCGGCATGGTTTCGCAATTACGTCACAACTGTCAAATTTACCATAGAAAATACTTTCATTTATTTATTATTTAAAAAAGGAGTATTCTAAAAGTACTTTTCCGTAAAAAAAAATAATTTTAAAGTATTTAGTTATATGGGATTTTTTTTTTTTAGTTTAGTGTATAGTATACTATACAAATCAACCTTAAGGGTTAAGTACAGACTATGTAAAATAAAAGAGAAAATATCGGATCCTAAATACAGGATAGTATAAGTTGAACACCAAAATATTAACACTTGTATTTATGAAATAAATAAATAAACTCTTATTAAAAACATTCAGTCATGATTATGTTTCGAAACATACTTAACTATATCATTACCAATAGTATATAACGCTGCGTAGCATTTATTATCTTTTTTAACACAGCGCCATCTAGTTTTTGGGCCCGCAACGTAGTGAGTGCCGTAACGGTGAGGTCCTATTTGTAACTGAAGTTGTCCTCGCCGATTTTCAATAAATGTTGGTACGTCTGAAACAGTTATATGTATAGGAAAATAGAGTATGAAAAAAGTCTCAACAGATCACACACAGTTGGACACTCGCAGTTGAATTCATAGATCGTACTTCCTTTTGTTTTTTTTTTTTTTGTAAAGTACCGTTTGCGTTTCATGTCAATTTGGTAAAACAAATGTAATAAATATTCTTATTAACATAAACCTCTTTAAAAAGTTACTTAATAATAAATTAAGTCAAAATAATACTTACATCAGTCACATTACATCAAAATACATATATTTAACTATACCTAGATATTTACTTTTTTCTTATGATAAGAAAAAAAACTTGTCAAAAAATGTAATATTTTATTCTATAATTCACAAAAAACACATGTACTTTTACTTAAAAATATAATACTTATGTTAAACCTCAAAGTATCAATAGATAACTTCATCGGCGTTACTATACATACATTATGTAGAATTCATTCTTTGCCCGAATTTCAGCAATATATCTGAACTCGATCAAGCACATTTAAACCAATTTTAATTGTTACCAGTGTCATCTATAAATATAAAAGGAAAAACTGACTGACTGACTGACATCAACGCACAGTCAAAACTACTATACTAGGAGTGTGAAGTTTTGCACAAGGTTGTTCTTTTATGACGTAGGCGAGTAAAAAGAGAGGATATTCCAAAATTCAACCCTTAAGGGGATAAAGCGGGGCCCAAAGTTTGATGGATAATAAGTTTCTCCATCAAACTTTGGGCCCTGTTACGGCTTTCATGCGAGAGAAGCCACTGGCAGAAGCTAGTTTGTGAAATATTGGCTCTGATAGCTGTTGACTGTGTTTTAGATTCGCTGATCGCCATCAGCTCCATTGATGAAAATTACCTCTATTAATGTAAAAGGATTCGAGTAATGAAAGAATGAAAGCCTCAACTAATATTCAGAAATATAGATTGCATTAAAACATCATCATTAGTAATATCACTTAACCCTTTGTTTTAGGAATAATTATGAACACGTCACAAAGAAGACGCAAGTCATAAAAGATTTGTCATCCAATCACAAGCAACTAATGTGCGTTTTAGAACACACATTAATTTTAGGATCATTTTCAGAAGGCTCAGCTATCAGGCTTCAGAAACTGTTCGGCAAATTATTACTTTGAATTCGTTGGCAAATCTACAAACCAAAGGTTCTCGACCAAGCGTTATTCTGACAGCAGTTGTCGAAATTACAAAATTAAGGGATTGATCAGGTGACTTGAACAGCGCGGAGCTTGTCCGTTGTGGATACAATGTTACATGTCTAAAGCCTAAAGAAAGATAAAAGAGATTCACACAAGAGTTCTTCAAAAACCACTCTCATTGTATAATCATCATGATCATCATCATTACACCCGAAAGACGTCTACTGTTAGACATAGGCCTGTCCCAAGCGTCGCCTGTAAGGAACTGTTAAAATTTTTGCAGACTACCGCATACGTCAGATATTCATTTGTCATTATGTACGAGATTACCATTCTATGCCATTTCTTTCAATGGAGTGTCAGTGGTTGACCAAGGAAAGTCATAATGACGCCATTATATTAGTAGATTACCAAAACTTGTCAAAATCACCAATTATGAAATCAATGATAGACCATTCTGACACTATTTTAATAGCAGACTTGAGGCCCTGGTAAACAGATAAGCATTTCTCGCTTTCACTCCATGTAAAAAAATGGTATTCAGCTGCCTTATGACACAGGCTCTACCACGAACTCTAACGCGATCCTTTTGGCGATCTAAACTGAACTGTTAAAGAACTCCACCTCACCTTCTTTCTCGCTCGCACTCTTAACGTTTCAATACGTTGTGGCGTTAGAGGCCTTAGCCTCTGAATTGCGAAAAAGCTAGGCAGCTTAAGATATGATTGTGTAACGGCCTTCAGAGCTATGGAATAATTTCGGAGGATCGTGATCGTGTTCCCCCAGGCAGTCGGTGACGACTAGGTCTGCGGTGGTGATGACTGCGGCTTTGCATCCGTGGTGGTAACGGTTACAATACCAACGCCATCTCTGGTCCCTCGCACTCTGCTTGCGATTGTAAGTGTAGCCAAAAGCGAGAAGGCATTCGCTTCTACCCAGTCTTATGAGAGTCCCTGTAATAGAAAACATTCATAATTAATAATGGTCATACTTTTACGAACCATGACGTCTTCTTTATCAGCAGAAATGCAATTCAATACAAACTTTTACATAATATTTATGATAATTCTTCCTTTGTTCGCACCTTCGTCACAAAAGGAATATGTGTACAAACTTTACAGCGACTTAAAATTACCAGTTACATTTTTGATCCTGTATGATTAGTTTTGGGTTGACACCTCTTGCTTGTTTGCTGAACTCGATTAAATTGAGAATTGACAAACTTTACTTCAGCACAGGGATACATTTTTAGCATCAAACTAGAATGTGAAGTGTTTGGAATTTTCTATTAAGAAACCAGGGATAAGATTACGTTGAAATATTGTTAAGTTTCAATGTTTTTTTTCAACTGAAAGAAGAAAAACTAAACACACAAAAAAGATAATTGGAAACTAAAAGTCTACGTATTTTCAGAAACGTTGAAGACTTTTACACAAATACCTTTATTGAGATAGTCAATATGATTGTAAGATCTACTAATCAGTCAAAAATACAATGAAGTTGAAGTTACAAATTCTAGTAGTTTTCACGACTAACTGTAATATTATTAGAAATGATTATGTTCACGTCCATATTTAATGATAAATTTGTCTACGGTAGTAATCGATGCGAGACAGTTATAGTTCTTCTTAGAACACCGCCATCTTGTTTTACCGTTGTCCCTGTCACGGTCTTTCACGAACTTGTAGCGTCCAAGGATTACTTTTGGTTGACCACGACCAGTGTTGATGAATATCGGCTCATCTGAAAAGACATTTTTTCAGTAATGATACCAATGTGAAAAAAAGTTAATGAATGGTTGGATTAGTAGCGTAGTTAGACGAGGGCAAAGCAACCCCTAGCCTACGGCTTCGCGTAAGCGAGGGCTTTAAAGAACAAGTTTTTTTAAGCTATTGCATAGCTTCTATCGCGGGCCTTGAGCGTGGAGACCGAATCCAGAAATTCCGTAACGAAAATAACCTAACACCCCCCACTCATTTGTTTTTTAAGCGTGGTGACCGATAAGAAAACAAATGAGTGAACAATCAATCAAAATTCAATTCAATGTGCGAAAGTGAAACTTCAATTAATATCAAAGAAAAAAAAAACAAAGGAAAAAAAATACTGCATAAATAAAATATTTTTTTTTTTATCTTTTATAAACTAGTACTTGAAATAATTATAATTGCATAAGTTGATAAAAATGCTATGCAATAGCTTTACCGCGGCAGTCCCCGAGTGCCACACGTCTTTTTTTTTATCTACATAATTATCTACATAGTAGTACTAGCATAAAGAGTAAAAGTTTGTTTTTATGCTTTTTTGTTTGTAGGAGGTAATCTTTTGAAGTACCGGGCAGCATGCAAATTTTTTTTACCGATAGAAAGCTGCTTTACTGCTGAGTGACGAAGGCTATATTTTATGTACGCAGGTGAAGCGGGTAAAAGCTAGTAATTAATAGGTTCGCGTTTGAACACTTTTTCACCTGACAGTAAACTACGGTGTGGTTGAACACTGAATTCGACAGGCGCTGTCTCGCTTTCGCATTTATGAAAGAAATAGGCAACACTGAAGCGCTTTCGCTCATGTTTAAATAAGTCCACATTATGGCTCTGGTTAGGATACCCTCAACCTTATTGAGCCTTGTTGCTCAACTATTGAAATCAACGACTGGTCAAGAGTGAATAGGTTCATTATAGGCAAGCGTGCTCCATCGTCGGCTACATCATCGCTTACCATCAGTTGAGATAGTGGTCAAACGCGAGCCTACCAATAATAAAAAAAAAATCATGTCAGCATTTATTAAGAACCATCGTTAGAAGAAATGTTCATGCATTAAAATGATGAAACTTTATTATTTGCAAAGGAATAAAATACGTTGATTAAAATGATCAGAGACAGATAGCAAACATAGTTATATTTGTACATGGAAAAAAATACAACATGCGTGATCTTATGTACTAGTATTTTACTCAGTTTTATAATTTTGGCTTATCTTATCTCAATAATCGAATGTTACGGCCAGATCTATTGACGACTTGTTATACATATCTAAAATAAATCGTAGCTCAATCACATGTACTCGTTATAAAATATGTGTACAAATAATATATTTACCCACGGTACCAGATTGGCTACTGCTATTGGCTGTTGATAATAAATCAATTTTGCAATATTTTGCTTTCTAGAAACTAACTCTAAAATTAAAGATCACTGAGATGGAAACAAAAATGTAATGATTTTATCTCATCAGTGCTAAACTGCACACTACAGCGACTCATTTCCCTTTATTTTAAAGCTATTGAGTAAAATAGACTTATATCAATAAACCTCAAATCCTTGTCTTTAATGTTAAGTATTTTTTAAGTAGCAATGTTATAATAAAATCAAGTACAAAAAAGTCAGTCATAAAACATAAAAAAATGTTTCTATCCGTATCCAAAGACACACACACACACACACCACACATACATATCTATGTTCGTAATAGTCTTTGATTACGCATAATAAAAGAAGTACAATTTATTTTCTTCAACAAATAAATACGTACATAAAATGTATGAGCTACGTCCATAGACGATAAAGCACGCTTACCTAGAAATAACTTATTCAGTCTAGACTTAAAGACCCCTAAGTTGTAGCTATCAGGAAACAATAATAATATGTATAATAAAATTCGCTGGAATTTATTAGTATACTAGTAAAGTAGCGTAAATACAAAAACAAAAAGTTCGCAACCTCACGGAAACTTCGAGAGTAGATGTGGAAACGTATGATCATGTTCCCCATGGAAAGAGTCGATGACCAGGTATTCATCAGTGATCACAGACGCCCGGCATCCATGATGGTACCTCGTACAATACCAGCCCAGCTTGCCCTCTCTGGCCACGTGCTTGCGATTGTACAGGTACCCATAAGCAAGCAAAGCAGTATGTTTACCAGTTTGTATTAGTTTCGCTGGAAGAATTAGGAAAGGGTTAATACAAGGCTCGCCACGTACCGAAAGACGCAGCGTTGGAAGACCTCAGGTAGATCGATGACCTGCCCCCCTAGCCAAGTTACAAACGTTTCGCTTGCGCCGAACGCTTCGAGTTGACCTTGCTGCCAATTCTTTTGTTCTGATCACGTGAATGAGCGTTAAGACGACGTCATTCCCGTACATTTGAAGCTTTCTACAAGCGTTAACTATTGCAGATTAGCAATTTGGCTAGGGGTACTGGTCAGATTGATGCGAAACGCACAGGAGCGGTCATTACGGCAACACTTGGGGGAGGCCTATGTCCAACAGTGAACGTCTTTCGGCTGAAATGATGATGATGATGAAAGCTTTGAGAGTAGGGGAATAAGCAAATATTTAAGCGGGAACTACATTAGACCGACGCAAACGAGGGCGACGTTTAATTTGTACGTAGAATGGCGTAGCGTGGCGTCGCATGGCGTCGATCTAATGTAGTTCTACCAGTCTAGTTACCAGATAAAATGTATGGAGACCGACGTGCCCAGTGGGGTTACCGTGACGTTCAAAGTAAGATTGTTTTATTCCTATTCCAGTGTGGGTAAGAGAGAGCTGTACAGGTTGTCTAGCGCCATCTCTTACCCACACTGAAACAAGATTAAAACAATCTTTCCTTAAACGTCATGGTCTAGGTCCAGATCGGCGTACGTGGGCTCAATGTAATTCTATCTTAATGTTCTACAGAATTACAACGGTCCTGCGCCCTAGCCAAGTTACAACCGTTTCGCTTGCGTCGAACGCTTCGAGTTGACCTTGCCGCCAATTCTTTTGTTCTGACCACGTGACTGAGCGTTGAGACGACGTCATTCCCGTACATTTGAAGCTTTCTACAAGCGTTAACTATTGCAGATTAGAAACTTGGCTAGGGGTACTGGAACGCAAAGAACAATTCAAGATGTAGGTTCTAGTTATTATATAATCAGACACAGGGTTCTCACCCTCACACACTCTCCACCCAGGGTGGAAGACATTATTTAATTATTTCTCACCTCAAAAAAGGCCCAGTGCAGTTTTTGGATGTCACAAGTCTTCGAATCGGTTCTTGGACATGCTGGTGTTTTCCTTCATCGTTTTGAAAGCAGTGGTGATGAAATAACTTTCACTTATAAGAAGTTTTTATAACTAATCAAAAAGGGTTTAAATTAATACAAATGAATTAACTCCATTTTTTGGTATATTATCGCAATTTAAGTTTTTTTTTTCTATAATTTATAAAATACGTTTTACTAAAATAACCTCGAATAAATTGATACGATACCCAAATGTACTAATAAATTAGTTACATTGTGCGGTTTCATCGTTAACGTTAACACTTCAAGTTTAGCGTCGTACATTATTTTTAATACTAAACGTGAAGAACGATATTGAACTACAGAGTCTTCGTTTTGTTATTATTATGGTACCTACCAAAGGGTGTAACGCAGTGGCGTCATTTTTTATACGTCACGAGGCCAGAGTCATGTTAAAAGGAGCTGCGACCCTAGATATATTGGTAAATTGATATACCTATACTCTGTTCAAAATAACATTAGACATTTATGAAAACCTTTTATTACTGTCCCTTCAACCGATTTTGACTTTCATTACGTTGGTGGTATGACAAATGGTGGCTGCAATAAATAGATGGTATTGTAATGCCGTTCGTAGGCCTACGAAATAAAAGTTAAAATCGGTTAAACAGGCAGTAGAAAGATTTCTTTAAATTCTAATCTTAACGCGGATAGTGTATAGTAACTATTTGTTAGCATGGAATGCAACCGTTTTTAGTTTCTAATCTTGTTACTTGTGGCGTTGTCTTTCTTCATGTAAAAAAAAACTTTGTACTTGATCGATTTTAACAAAATTGTTAAAGTTGTATCAGTAAAATATTTCATGTATTACTATAATCCCATAAATTCTTTCACATTTTAATGTAATTATCTAGATATTGCTATATTTTGCTGTTTTATTGGTAAGTAAGGGTGAGTTGCACCATTTAACTATAACGATAACAAAACCGTTAACAATTGTCAAATCGTCGAATTAACCAATAGGAGGCCTTTTCACGGCTGGTTATGGTTTGGTTATCGTTATAGTTAAATGGTGCAACTCACCCTAAGTGTATTGTATCATCTCACTGCGGTAAACATGTTAAGACTAAATAATTTCAACCGGCTATCAGCTACATCTACTTAAATGTACCTAAAACTTTAGATAACAGTGCTGCTTCCGATATTGGCATACAAAATACATTACTTATAATCTGTCTACCATACTAAATGTTTCAATTCTTATAGGTTAAAATTTCAAATCTTTTAATTGAGATCCATAAAATTGTTCAAACCCTAACGTATACCTATTTAACCTAATATATTTGGTGTAAACATTCAGATCTCGAAAAGAGGCTGTTTTTTCCAGGATTATGATAAAAAACAATTACGTACCATCTTTCCTTCTCTATATACTTAAACCTCAGAAAATCATTCACTTTACTTATTTCTGATTCTCGCCAATAATGTGATAAATACCACCGAAGGAACGTAATAACTTGGGAGCTTCATGTCGGTGTTCGCCAATAGAAGTCGTGACGACGTGGGTGGAAGTAGTGAGTACCGCAGCCTTGCACCCCTGATGGTAGCGCGTGCAGTACCATCGCAGTTTGTTGTCTTTCGCACTGTGTTTCCGATTGTAGATATACCCAAGAGCATAAAGAAACAAAGCGCCTCTGTTCATTTTTATTAATTGTCCTGAAAAAATACGCTATTATATGATAATGCTACACAAGTAATGATCTGAATGTCAAAAATTGAAATATAAAGCATATTTCAATTTTATATTGTATCATATTAATTTTAACTTTTTTTAGCTAGCTAAATTTTTGTCTGTCAAAAGTATAAATTAAATACTGATAATTTGAAAGATTTATTTTTTAAAATACTCAGAGATTTTGTAAAAACATTCATGTCATCGAAACATTTATCACCTTATAATAAAACAAAAGCACCATTAAAACAAAAAACAAAAGTGCAAAATATAAAAAACAATTAATAGCAAAGACAAACTGTAAACACATTTTATACAAATACACGACCTACTTATAATTATTTACAATCACTAAATACCAATAGTTAATTTCATAAAACAATACTTTCCGGAATATCAAACATTATAAGATAATAATTTAAATAATACTTTTTTTACATTCTGATATATAAGCGTTTCACGGCACTGTGCTTTATATAAACTTTAAGTCCAAAAGCGATTAACAATAAATACAGTTTCACAATACAGAACTTCGCAAAATTAAATATATTCCGTATATTAATTACTAATATATATTTGTACTTTCAAGTTTATACGAAATACTGTGCCATGTAAACTATCTTAAATATTTAACAAAAAATATAAAACAATTTCATGATGAGTTTGTTGACCAGTCAATTTCAAAGCTCCTTTGGTAACATTTTTCTATCATTTTTATTTATAACAACGATTACAATATCTCAAACATTTAACGAAACTTAAATAGATTATGTTTACCTGCTTAGGTAATTGGAATGTGCAGTTTAATACATTAAATATTATAAAAATATATTACATTAAGATCAATTCACTGTAATTTTATATAAACACCTAGATAATAAGTTCAAATTGCCTTCTTCTTAATTCTACCATTTCAAAATGGTAGATATATGTATATGTTCATTGAAATAATAAAGGTATAATATATTAAAACTGTATCTCCTTGAGGTCCCTTTTTCATTTTAGGATTTATTATAAAGTCCCATAAGATTTTTATGTTGTTAATATTTTTAATATTTGTCAAATTCTACGTTTGATAAATAACGTAGATAATTTTGATACTTCTTCATAAATACTTCAGAATTTTCAAGGCACGTCAACATTCTTAACAGTCTCTATGACTGTAACATGCACCGAAAGGTGAAATTTAATTTTCACGTAGTCCTTATTCTCTAAAATATAATATCTTGCCGATTCCTGAACAATAAATTTGATATAGCATTTTACATTTTCTATACCCACTTTAAATTGAGTTTAAAGCACTTAATTTTATTTAAGATTGACAACAAACGTTCCAACAGATTCAACACCATTTTCATAGAATACATAACAAAAACATGACAATGACAGTGCATCAAGCACTTGATTCATACTGAAGTATTGATCATTCGACCAGCAGCCTGTATGAAGATATTCACAATACAGTTCAGGTATGGGAGTGTAAACCTGTAGTAGATACAACAACCCCGTCGATAGTAACAGCGGAAGCTTTGCATTTGTGTTTATGTTTCTTAGCACACGTCCATCTTATCCTATTGCCAACAAGTGATCGAGAATGTCTGAAGAATTTATGTCCTCCAATATATATATTTGTTGTCTCTCTCGAACAGAACCGGGCCCGAAGGAGCGATGCTACGAATTCTGTAAGTATATTTCAGAATAAATTATGGATCAAATACACAAACAAATTAGATTAACTTACACTTTAACTGAAATACTGTAGGTATTACATTCGAAAATCATTAAGCTAAAGGAATAATAAATTAACAAATCAACGCCAAAGCTCTAGTAATAGTAATTCTTGATATCAGAATCAAACTACCGACTAGTTTGATCTCGATAAAAGAAGATAGTGTTATTATTTTTGTATACCAAAATATAAATAAACAAACATTACGATATGCAATTAATTTTAATAAAATTTTACATATTATTCAAGGAATTGAGATTTACAAGCAATATGAATATCAATAGCAATACGAGATATCGAGATATAGGTAACATGTATAAAAAGCACACCTCTTGTCAACTGAAATCTTATTTTTTTTTTATCTATTTTCAGACTGCAGATAAAAGTGTACTTCCTTTTATCATTTTTGAAAGGTTTTTTCACTATATGCTTGATCTTCTTGGCAACTCTATGCGTAATGTATTATCTTCTTTGCTTCCAACTATTAAGCTCTAACCAAAAATCTTCAAAAATTCTTCATCTTTTCTTTTTGCTTAGTTCTTCATTGCTTATTTTTATTAGCTTTGCATTGACAGAGTGGTTTTAAATAACGGATTTCGACCTTTCTGTTTTTCTTAGCTAATGGTAAAACATAAGCCTGTCCCAATAATCTCGCAACAATTCTCTGCCAATCTGATACGTTCCTGGATCGTCTTTTGTGTACGTTTTTTGTTGATGGTTTTACTGCTAATATAATATCTATGTGAAAATAGTGTAAACTTATTTCTAAAGAATTAAGTTACATGCACTTAAAAATAAGAAAACATCTTCTTTTGTGATTAAAAATATAAGACCTCAAAATGTGCTACGAAGTTAACTGATATGGATGCCTTTCTCGGGATTCGATGACACAACAAATGGTTTGATATATTCATAATTATAGTCGATTTGGTTATGAGACAATAAACCTGAACAATAACAAGATTTCTTTTGAGCATTTTTCTAGAACTAAAAAGAAGTGATCTAAGCACTGCTCTCTGTAAAGGATTTAAACAAAAATGTACTACAAAACGTATTTTGTTAATATTTTCTTTGAAACTTTCATAGCGTATTGGTTGACAGCAAAAAAGTAGTCTTAAGAAATTAAAAGACATGTGATGTTTTTTATCTATGTATTCAGTCTTGAATTGTAACTTAAATTAAATCAACTGAACTTGGTTGCTTCTCATGAAATAATAATATGGTTACCGCTTCATAACAAAAACAAAAATAATCAAATTCATCAGTTAGTACAACAAAATCGTCGCATCCATTGACAGAAAAACAAAACATTGCCTATAAACTGAAAATCAGTATATACTCATTTAAGAAAAACGAAAAAGAAAAACAATCCAACAGAAAGAAGGCTTACTTAGGGTAACTTTATCTGAGGAATAACTTTAAATTTTAAAAAGCCGATACAAAATATGCCAAGTCATTTCCATTCTTTGGGTAAAAATAGACGATCTGACGTTGGAAATATCAGCCCTAATTTAAATTGAACATACACACATTACATATTCAATATATATCGAATATTTTCAGGAAGAATATTTTTTTTTTTTGCAGAAATGGACTTTTAATATGACAATATTATGTTAATAGGAACTAGTTTTAATAGATCAGTAGTTGTATGAATAACCAGTCACTTTTCTAGAATTATACTAAATATGTATTTCTTCAATAGGAAAAAAACATCTTGCTGCAAAAAACGCAAACTGTCGCTTACGGTGTTCTTCATAAAAAGAGACGACATATATTTCAATATATATTGTATATACTTTACTTATGATTGTGCACATCATAGGAATCAACAATGAGAGTATCTAATGTAGTGACGGTGGCACGACACCTATTCTTCTTCTTGCTACATCTCCAAGCCACCTGATTGTTCTTCTTAGCACGATCCCTACAATACTTTTGTCCTCGATAAATTAACATTATATTCCCGCGCGAATTCTTAACAAATATCGCTTTTTCTGGAAAAAGGTAAGTAACTCAATCGATCAATTTTAAATAAAATTTCAAGTATGTGAAATGGTGTAATTAAAAAAAAAACTTAAGGCCAGTTTTTAAATTGAAATTGTACGGTGATCTAATACGTCCTAATTTATCTGAGAGCAATTTAGCGTTTATTGAAAACACAGATACTACAACTATATCTACAAACAATTGGTTACTTGGACTAAACAGACAAAAATAAGAAAAAATATGTCATAATTGATGATTCTAATGATTATTCCCACTTTATCCATTATCATGAAAGTCATAGAAACAAGTTTTTCCCTTTCGAATGCACAGGGGTACGTTACAGGTCTCACAAATGTAAACGGTGCGAGCTGGTTTCCTTTTAGTGCTACACCAGGCATATCTTCTAGATGTGCTTCTAATAGGTTTATGTTTATTTTTATTTTTTAATCTAACTTTGCTTGGAACGGTTGGTTTATGTCTATTTATGTAAATGGAGATCCGGGAGTTTCCAAGCGTATCCTCAGTTGATACAGCTTTAATAAATCCTGCAAGAAATATAAAACGAACGAATGATTTATTTTGTTGAACAGGACTTTCATCCGTAGATTAGGCTTTTCTTATTCCTTATTGTTCTGAACGAATAGCTGATCAAAATTTATATAGAAGAACCAATTATTATTGTTTATTGGAATTCTTTGAGAATTCAATAAGAGTAATAAATTTTTACAAAAAAAAAACAACTATTTTTTAAAATATGACGTCAGAACTTTTGTTACGCATCGCGGTCGACTGCAAACGTGTCTAAAAGACGAGCGGCATTTTCGCGTTTTACGGCAGTGCTTGTCCTATGTCCAAAGTGATACTTTGGACATAGGGCAACCAGGCTTTTGGAGAGGTCTATAAACAATTTGATAGCCCAAAGTTCGAAAGTTACGACCCCAAATGGCTCGAAAATTGACTACCAAACAACAAGACTTCTACTTTTAAGATTTTACGCAGCGGTAGAACTAGATCGGCTGCAGCAAGACGGCGAAAGAATATCAACACAAATAACGTGGTAGTAATTAAGCAAGACCAGATCCTCCATGGAAATAGTGACCGACCGAATATCTTGCCATCGTCGCAAGCCACACAAGGTTCGATGTTCGATTTTCTTTAATTTCTTACATTATCTTTCTATATTAATGTATTTCTGGACCTTTTTTGAAAATAGTTGATATGCTGCATTTTCAAAGTTATGTACGGATGTTTTTATCAGAGACAAGCTAGTCATCCTGTAGCTTGTCTCTGACACAAACATCGGTTTTCTTATATCCTGTCATCTTCAATCATATTTTTAATTTTTCTATCTGTAAAGTCTAGTTGTTCGAAATGTATAGAGCCTTCGACATTGTTCTCCGATATGTACATTGTTCGCCGATATGTCAGTATCTAATAAGGGCTCAGGTTCAAGATTGTGTGTATTCAGTATTACTGCAGTAGTAAATATAGCATAGTCGGCCTTATAATGTTCCTACTGTTGGGACTCAGGTCTCCTCTCGAGGAGAGGGAATGGGCCGTAATCCACCACGCGGGCCCAGTGCGGGTTGGTGCGAATTTTTAGGATATGCCGGTTTCCTCACGTTGTTTTCCTTCACCGTTTTGAGAGCAGTGGTGATGAAATAAATTACACAAAGTAATGCACGCAGGTTTGAACCCACGACCTACAACTTGTAAGTCGGGGCCGTTACCACTTGGCCACCACTGCTCCCGCACTAAATATACTCATCAGCATATAAGATTACATTAAATAAAGAAGATACAAGAAAAACATTATTTAATAATTATGACCATAAAAAAATAAATAAAAATATGTGACATAATTTATCTATACTTATAAACAGATATAATACAATAATATAACACACATAATTTAATCGAAATAATTTAATAATAATGACGACACAAAATAAATAAAAATACTTACCTGTACTTATACACAGGCATAATATTATAATGATATACATGCATAATTATACACCTAATTAAACACATCACATTAGATTTACTATAATATTAAGTTCCGTGAATTGCTACTTAGCCTTTCTCTTTCATAATTTTGCTGTGCCCGACAGGGTTCGTATTGATTGATCTATGACAATTTCCTAAATCATCTATGTACCTATACATATGGATTGCAATAAAGTATTGAGTATTGATTAGAGTCAAGAAATAGGTTCTAAAAGAGAAAATAGCATTTTGCACACATACATCACTAAACGGGTTGGTACATCACCAAACGCATGGTACATCACCAAGCGGGTAGTACATCACCAAGCGGGTGGTACATCTCCAAACGAATGGTACATCACCAAACAGGTGATACAGTAACAAGCGGGTGGTACATCACCAAACGGGTTAGCACATCACCAAACGGGTGGTACATCACCAAACGGGTTGGTGCATCACCAAGCGGGTGGTAGCGCCAATTATGGTTTTATGCAGCTCCATGTAAGCAGGTAACAAAATGCATTATTAATGATTATGGTTATTATTATATTCAATGACAACATTGTTATGAGTGCGAATCATAGACTTGCATTTATTTAGTTTCTTGTTACAGCGCCAAACTACGACGTCGTATTTATTCTGATAGTCTTTGTAGAATTTATGTCCTTCATATAGTAGTGAGAGATTACCTCGAAGATTTACCGAGAATTCTGGGCCTGTAAGTAATTAAGAATTTTATTTAGATATAATATTAGTGCTTTAAACCAAGTAAAACGGGACAAGGGCAGCAAGAAGAAGATTTAGATATAATATTAGTGCTTTATGAGCCACCTGTTAAAGTTAATAATAAAAATTTTCAGTTATAAATTGAGAGCTATTTTTTTTATTAAGTAAATGATATGTATGTTTATGAATTTGAAGTTCATTAAAAGGACAACCATAATTAGCCAGACTTTTGAAAGTCAGCATATTTTGAACGCGTGGAAAGCACAAGACAAGAATATGATAAGTATATACAAAAAAATCATTTTATTTTCTTTTTACTGCATTAATGAGACACTTTTATCACCTAATCACAACATTTTATGAATATTATATTTCAGGTATGAGATTCTATAAACTATACTTTAAATATATTATATTTCTAGAGAAATAAATTAATTATCTATCTAAGTATATTAAAAATAATAAATTAAGTACCTTACTTATAAATTGCATTAAATTATTCGGATAATTGCGAGATTATTATACATTTAATACAAGAATCTTAATTCGATAAAAGATCTTAAAGCATTCTTGTGTTTTCTCTAGCAAGTTATTGTTTTTGTCCTCAATATTATAAATAAAAATAAGTAAACATATCACAAAAAAATTCCTAAAAAATTTATATTGCCACGCATTTCTAATAAGCTCCAAAGATAAAATAGGGTTTAAGTACGAATACTAAACAGGATTGACTAAATTGTTCCTGTTTTGTTTGTCGCCATGCGTATACATTATAGATAGAGAATGGACTTCAAAATAATCTAAAGGCAAGGCAAGAAAGTCGTTTTGACATGATTCATGCCAAAACGACTTTCTTCAAGACAGGAAATGTCAATAACTTGAAGAGTTATTTTGACAGTTTACAACTAAGCTGCAAATGCGAACATTATCATATTGAACATAATCAACATCATCTTCATTTCAACCGTTAGACGTCCATTGCTGGACATAGGCTTCCCCCAGTGTTGCCACAATGACCGCTTCTGTACGTCTCACATGCATTGGATTCGAGCCTTCTAACGCTAGGTCTTGCGTTACGTGATCGTAACTGCAGATTCTTACAGATCCATCAACCATCTGTTCTGCGAGCAATGTGCCTTGCCATTTAAGTTAGGCGGTTCTTCAGGATGTCTGTAACCTTGGTTCTCGTGCGAATATTTTCAACACAAGGATACTCCGAGCATAACCTTCTCCATTGCCCTTTTGGTAACCTCAAATGCAAACGTTCTTTTAAAATGAAACAATTGCCACTCATGTATGAAGTTCGAAGACCCCTGTATTAAGTGGCCTCCCTGTATTAAGATAATTGACTATTAAGAGTTTTTATTAAATAAAACAGCAAAAAAACTCCATGCAGTATCTTCTTTTACAAGGGCGTCACTAAAATACAGTAGGTTAAGGGAGGCAGCATTATAAAAAAAGATTGGGAACCCCGGGCTTAACCCATTAAACGCTTGAGTCGAATTGGTCCGACGAGTGTTTTCATGTCCTATTCGCCATGGTTGTGTTTTGCGACTAGGTACTCCATCTCGATACTACAATCCCCATAGGTAACGGAGAGAAAAAATACTTCATGTATTTTGATCGTGGATGTGCGACCCTTACAGAAAAACGCGAGAGTTTGTCAAACATATCCGTAGACAATTAAAAGGTTAAACCTTTCTCCATTTCTATGCATATCCACAAAACAGTGAAACGACTGTTTAGATTTATTGATCTTCCTCAACTAATAATCTTTTCGACGCCATTTCCGCAGCTCTTTGCAGCTTTAACTTCTGTTTACTAAGAAGAGAGTGATTGTGTTCAGTGTACTGTATGACACTGTTCATGTACGTGACGACGATTGCCCGGCACCCGCTGTTCCTTTTGACACATCTCCAGGACGCCCGTCCTTCCCTTTCGTGGCTCTTATTGTAACGTTGGTCAAGAAATACCAGAGTCCTGTTCCCGTAACGATTAGTCACGTAATATATTTCTGGAAAAAAAAACTTTTTTGTAGCATACGTAAAGGTGCAAAAAGTGGTGTAGGTTATGTTCAGGAATTTAGTAACTTAAAAAAAAAAACTTTTTAAAATAATAAAGTGTACACACATATTGTTGAAAATTGCATGAATAATTTTAAATGCATAGCTATTTATAATTTGCTAATTTAAAAACAAGGTACGTGAAGCAGAAACAAAATCAGTAGACGGTTCATGAAATTCGACTTAATTTAATTCATAAAATAGAGTCACAATACGGTGCCTTGAAAAAAAAAACACCATAAATAAAATAAAGCTCAGACTAGATTTACATAAAATCATCACGATCATTATAGGCCACAAGAAGACTAAGAAAACACATATACACGGAATAATAAATATCACAAAATACAACTGCAGACTAACACGATTCATTCACAGATTCTATTGAGATCGCTAGGAATCAAAATTAGTATATATATAGTACAATAAAAAATAGACGGAATAAGTTCTTTCTTCATCATCATCATCATATCAGCCGAAAGTCGTCCACTGTTAGACATAGGCCTCCCCCAAGTTCTTTCTTACGAGTACATTAACTAGAATACCGTCCATATAAGTAGTTATACAAGGTTATTTGTAATGCCAGCCATACACGGTCAAACTTGTCGTCCAATCGGTATGACGCTACATGTTTGACCAAACAGATTTGACCGTGTATGGGAATGACAACATGTTTGACGGCACAATCGAATTTCAATTCTTTTGGTTTGATCAAACCGATTGGATCATACAGATTGGACCGTGTATGGGGCTGTCCAATCGGTATGATCAAACCAAAAGAATTGAAATCAAATTGTGCCGTCAAACATGTTGTCACTCCCATACACGGTCAAATCTGTTTTGTTCAAACAGCTACATGTTTGATCAAACCTGTAGCGTCATACCGATTGGACTACAGGTTTGACCGTCTATGGTGTATAGAGACGAACTACAGGTTTGATCAAACATGTAGCGAAATACCGATTGGACGACAGGTTTGACTGTGTATGGTGTATAGAGACGAACTACAGGTTTGATCAAACATTTAGCGTCATACCGATTGGACGACAGGTTTGACCGTGTATGGCTGGCGTTAAACACTGTATTACTAACATCATAAACAACTTTTGTTTTATAACTTTTTAAAAAACATAATTCATTTCCCAAAAACAAACCTTCAAGATTCCGTTGTTCTATCTAACACATTTCAACTCTGTATTTTGTTTTAACTACCTACGTCTGATATGACGCAACGAAAGCGCATCAAGGACACCCGGCACCCGATCCCACTCCCTTCCGGCTTCGTAATATTTAGAACGTTCAATTTTAAATATTTTTATTTTTGTATAAAAATGTGATGAATTAAAATATGATAAATTTTAAAAATCATGGAACAAGAGTTGTTTATAATGTTAGTAACATAGTCTTTGGGGGTTGCCACTGTTTTAGAAATAACCCCGTAGATGTACATACAATAGGTATGGAATAAATAGGAGCGATAATACTGATAGCCGCATCGCTAAAAGACATTGTATAAAATTAAAATAATTTATATAAAAATAAAATGCATTTTATAGTTAACAGTTTTTGACTAAATTGTTTGTCAAATAATTACTCTTTTTAAGTTTATAATTGACCAAAACACAAAGGTTTTTATATAAAATCGCAGCAGTACCTACTGAGATCACTACTTTATTCTTATGTCTAACTATGTTATGATAAATCACATTAAATATAATTCAGACACTTAAAAAGTAGCTATTTAAAGGCGGTTATAGACAATTATTTGGTTCAAGAATATATTCAAGCAGTAACGATTATAATTGATGAGAGAACAATTATGATTGATGATAGTGATAATTATAATTAATGAGAACAATAATTATAATTAATGAGAACAATAATTATAATTAATGAGAACAATAATTATAATTAATGAGAGCAATAATTATAATTAATGAGAGCAATAATTATAATTAATGAGAGTGATAATTATAAGTTACAAGAGTGGCACAATTTCAATGGTTATGAAAATTCTTGAACTGTAAAACTTCATTTTTGGCCGTAATGACAGACGCTTTGCAGCCTTTCATTGCACACTTCCAAAAGATCCTTTCTTTAAGTTGTTTATATTTGTTGTATCTGACATCGCCTAACACCAGTACATTATGACGTCCAGATTTTATAAAAAAATGATGCTTTCCTGAAAGGGAAAAATATGAAAATTAACTCTCATAAAGTTACATTAAGTTTACAATTATTAAAAAGTTTAAATCGATAAAAGTGAAGTTGCTTTTGTTTATGAACATCTCTCTTTATTTTCCAGCAGTTGACATGAATTGAAAAATAAATTTTTTAGACAAAAAAAAAACAGCTACAGTTAGTAAACACATTTATTCAAAATATCACAACACGGATTTATAATACAGAAAAATTAATAAAAAATAATAGGTAAAACTTACCATACGAAATAAATTCACGATTGCTTATTGCTAAATAATTATAATTTAATATGTAATCATATGTAGAGTATAAATTTATAATATTTCATATCAGTCCAGTGTTTTCTATTATAACCGTAGGGAAAAAACAACATTTTGCAATTCATTTGAGATTCCACATTTCATTAAAACACTGATAATAATAATATTGTTGATATACATATTTTTATTTTTACTTATAAATTATATATATATTAATACAAAAAATAAACTAAACACATTAATTTACGTTTATATTAATTAGCGCCCAATTGAAATTACGTATCAAACTTACTTGTTCATTTTGGTAGTTACTCTTAAATACAAGTTTATTTAAAATCAATTTATAAGTAGATGTGAGATTTAATAAGGTACCTATTTAATCTTTTAAAAACCAAGAATAAGCTAATGCGAGAAGACTTAATAACATTTGGGTTTTGCGAAACACAATAAACAAAAGCTAATGTCATCCCTCAAATACCTACTGTATTCTGTTCGGTGATACTACGAGCTCTTAACGCGATCCATTTTACAACAAAAACTGAACTGTAAAAGGGATTGAGCTTTACAGAGTTACTTGTAAAACACTAGCAACCTCTCAGGAATAGAATAGAAAAAAACTTTATTGTACACCAAAATAGTAACAATTTCACAGAAACTTAAACCTATGTGCACAGTGGCGGTCTTATCGCTGAAAGCGATGTCTTCCAGACAACCTTGGGATGGAATATAAGAACTTAAACTAAAAAAGGGGGTCTTATCTTCGTGGTCTGGTTTACGCACTTAGTCCATATCGGACCATTGTGCGTGAAAAAAAAAAGGGGGTAGTCTGCGGTGTACTTCAAGCAAGGACTATGTTACTAACATCATAAACAGCCACTTTTGTTCTATGACATTTAAAAATTCAAAAAAGTTGTTGTTTATGATGTTAGTAATACAGTCCTGCTAGGTTGTTAGTTTTTTGCAAATAACCCTGTAAACACAGTGTATAGGTCAATCTCTCTTTCTCGCTCGCACTACTGATATTTTAACACGGTAAGTTTGAATTGCAAGATAGCGTTACCAAATGGGCACAGTGACGATCTGTCACTGATAAACGTCATGTATAGGATTTATGTACATGTGGTAAAAAACAACAGTGGTCGGGTACATAAGTCTGTGAAAGACTATCTAATAAACCGTAATGGTTGGTCCAAAAAATCTTAAATTAGGGCTTAGGTTCTGATGTGTATATAAAGAAATATATATTAAATAAACTATCAAAAGCACATTAGCTGCTTAGGTTGAATGAATTTTCAAAAGACTTGATCTGCGTTCATGCAGCGTCGAAGATGTATTTTCAGATCTTGCGGTGAATTACTCATGATTATGAGCATCAGCTCTTTTCACGATGTCCTGATAGATGGTGGTGACGCTAGCCCTGCAACCCAGGGTCTTGCGCTTAGCGCATCTCCACTCGACTCTATGTTCTCTCTGCCTTTTCTTGTGGAACTTGTGATTGTTCACCATCAGGAAACAGCCTCGGGACGTCTTCACAACGTAATCTAAAAATATAGTCTTTTTTTACTGCACATTTCTACAAATAGAATCAGGAAGAAAGAAAATTGCGTTTATTAGAATTATAAAAAGGAAACACCTTAAAATTAAACAAAAAGTACACTGAATAATACCAAAAGAGCCTCAGCTCAGCCTAATGCCAAAAGGTAAACACAAGGCACCACCTGACGCTGATTTTCAGCTGCATCCCATGAGATGCAATATGCTCAAAAACAGAAAGTTTACATAAAAATGTCTAAATTTTTCTGTACGAAAACCAACCAACATAAAATGTTGCAATTCTTATTCATAAAACCACAGTACAAAAAAATAACCCATAACTGCCACACATGACACAAAACAATGAAATCTTATTCGTAAAAAAATGTAATACCAAAATTCAAGTGATGCTTTAAATTATATTATAGTAGTATGTTAGGTTAGGTTAGTGGAATTGTAGACTCAATAAAGGATTCTACAGACAGGTGTGTGAAGCAGACTTGACGAGACACATCGTCTTTAAGAACCTTAAATGTGATCTAACAAACACTGTGTTTTGTTTATTTCATAATTTAATCATAAATATTACAGCAATAAGTAATAAATCTTTGGTTACAAATCATCTTACAACTACAGAAAATACACTGGTGAATATAGAGAATATTATAGAACAAAATCCTTACGATTTTTATTTTTATGAACATACAATATTATAAAAGACTAGAATATTAATACACTGATTTGTCGCTATATCCTAATACAAAAATGTCTAAAATCTTACAAAAATCTTACATTATAAATGAGAACTCTATCTGTTATGCTTTCACGGTTAAACTACTACACTGATTTTGATATAATTTTGGTGCAGGGTAAGTTTATAGATGTAAATCATCATCATCTTCCTGCCCTAGTCCCGTTTTATTTGGGGTCGGCGCAACACGTTTTTTTCTTCCATTCTGTGCTGTCACTCGTCACGCTATCACTAACTCCCTTTTCTTTCTTCTCACACGATCCATCCAACTTTTCTTTGGCCTCCCCCTTCCCCTCCATCCATCCACATGTAAACTCATAACTAATACTATCCTTACCTATACTTTTCGAATATTTGATTAGACTCGTGTTAGTAAAAGCAGGAATAAAACATTTAACCAAAATACAGATGTCGATAATAAGCAATCAAACTTTGGTACACAAATACGAACAAAAAATACACTGACAGAATGTTACACAATGAGATCTCTAAAATGTTTGTTTCTTAAACCTAATTAAAGTAGTACTAATACGTAATACACTGGTTTATCGATATACCCTAACACTACTTACAAACGTCGGCGTCGACACCAATGTAAGATTTCTATATGTACTTTTTCCCCTAGAAGTCTAGGTAACTTTGACAGGCCTGTTGGTCTAGTGGTTAGTAACCCTGACTGCTAAGCCGGAGGTCGTGGGTTCGATTCCCACCCAGGACAAATGTTTGTGTGATGAGCACGATTATTTGTTCTGTGTCTGGGTGTAATTTATCTATAATATGTATGTATTTAGAAATTATAAGTATGTTTATTAGTTGTCTAGTACTCATAATAATAGCTCTGCTTAGCTTGGGACTAGACGACGTTGCGTGATAGTTGTGTGAAATATTATATATTAATATTATATATATTAGATAGCTAAGCGGATGCGTAGTAATACTGTGAGACGGTTTGTAACTGAGTACTGCAAAGGCGCATAGTGAACTCTTTTCAGAGGCCCTAGCACGAGCTTTTAAAGCGATCCATTTAACGACTTAAACTGAACTGTCAAAGAGATGGATCTATACCTTATATAGCTCAGCTTATATAGCGCCATCCCACGCTCTCGCTTGCACGCCTGACATTTTACCACGTCATGATAAGGCCCCTGCTCTAAGTAAACGAGGTGCGATATGGTAGGGTACAGGCGGGCGCGTACATATTCCTAGCTTACGTTTCTCGTACAATGTTTCTCATATCTTTCACACATGTCTCCATCGTATCTCTCACACAAATCTCACCATTCTTCCTTTATACCTAAAAATACTACTACTACTACTACAGCTTCGCTAGCTCTTTTTCACAAGAGTTGCAGAATCCTGGTTGGATTAGAAAATATAGATATATATTGGTGGATTTTCCTACCGAGTTCCAAATAGCTGCATCACAAAGCCAATCCGGATAAAAAGATCCCGTGCAGAAAGTAACATCCATTTTGGATACAATCTTTTGTATAACCTAGGTTCTAGATTAGGCTGGAATATAGAAAAGAGATCATAATATGAGATTCAAATAAAGTCAAAACTAAAAACTGTAATCTGCCCGAATAATCATAAGACGCAGCTAAAATTAAATACATATAACATCCAAGTAAAAGCAATCTATAAAGCTTATGTGTCCTTAGAACTATGACCATGCTTCATAAAGTCATTATCGCTACTATGATTATGTACATCGTGATGACGAACAATTCTCTCCCTTACAGTGACAATATTAGCTTTGCAGCCAAGTGCACGTTTCGAGCATCTCCACTCAATCTTCCAACCACGTTCTCTTTCATTGAAAAATTTGTTGCCGTTTACAACAAGCATTTGTCTTCCAAATTTACTCGTTAAAATTAGTCCTTCTTGAACTTCAACGTCTTCATCGTCGACTTCTTCGTTTAATTCTTCATACGTTACTTTGTTTTCGTCTACTCTTTCATTTGTTTCATTTTTCTTGTTTTGTATTTCATTATTTATTTCAATTTCTCTCAGTCTTTCTATTTCTTTATTTTTTTCAATTTCTTTCAATCTTTCTATTTCTTTATTTTTTTCAATTTCTCTCAGTCTTTCTATTTCTTTCATTTTTTCTTTTTCTATATTTCTTTCTTTTTCTCTCTTTAATTCTTCTTGTTTCATATATTCTATTTCCATAAGTCTTTCATTTTCTTCCACTCTTTTTCTATACATCATTCTATCATAAGATTGCCTTTTTTTCGTTTTTTCTATTTCTCTATTTTTTTCTATTTCTTTCATTTTTTCCATTTCCATATTTCTTTCTATTTCTCTCATTATTGCTCTATTTTTTTCTACTACTTCCTTTTTTTCTATTTCTCGCAATCTTTCCATTTCTCTATTTCTTTTGATTTCTGCCATGATTTCTATTCCTCTCAAAGTTTCTAGTTGTATTTGTGTCATAGTTTCTAGTTTCTTATTTTCTAGTATTACTATTTTTTTCGATTGTCCCTGTTGGGCTACAACAATTTTTTTTTCTGCAACAAGAGAAGGTTAGTTAAGGATCGGTCTGGTATCACACACCGAAAAGCAGGAGCAAGCCAAGAATTACTGAAAAGCAAAAATATAACAAAATAGTTCTATATCAATACCCTAAACAGATAATACATAAAACAGCGAAAAGTTTTTCGAATGAATCATTTCTAATTCAGAATCGATTTCGATTTAATAACAACAAGATAACACAATTTTGACTTTGATAAAAGAGTATTACATATCAATAGATTTATTGATATTTTAGTTAAAAAAATACATATAGCCTGAAAAAGTTTGCTTTTGTATCCAGAAGAATGGTTGATCAATATTTTAGAAAATTCTTTTTTTTTTTTTTTGTTGAAACAAATTACTTTATGAAGGTATAGAGAAAAGTTTAAAAGTGAACCCTATTACATTTTCTTTCATGTTTATAAGAATTTGGTCTCATTAAACACCAAATGTAGTCCCATATCATATTTTTGTTGTATTCGCTCTGATAAAAACATTCGAAGTCTATGATGACTTTATGAAAACGTTCTCCTTGTTCTTCTAAATACGCCACAATGTTGTTTTTAAATGTATCTTAAATACATTCTGTAGCCCATAGTTTTAAAATCTTTTAACATGTTGTCAACTAGCTCTCGGTAACAGTCTGTGAGAGTACAAATTCTTCATCTCCAATATTTTTATTTGAACTGTGAGATGAGATTGATTGAGACAATTTTGTAGGAGGTTCATATTCGATGGGTTTTGCATTTTTGCCTTTACGTTATTAATTAGCAGAATTAACGCACGCAAAAATAACCGTCACCGACGTGGTATTTTGGCTCATGCCAAATTTTTGGTACTGTGAACTTCATATTCCGTTTCTCACCTCGATACCAACCTAAATTACATAATAGATACCAATAAAAATTTGTTTATGTAAAAGAAATGTTTTTTTTTTTTTTACTAATGATTTGTTGTTTACCTACCTTCTAAACATCTTTTGCAATTATGGCAAGCAACATGTGGAACCCACGGTATATTTAAATTACGAACAGGGCGTTTAAAATAAGCTTCGTAAGCTTCACAAAGTTTTTCACACATATTTAAATAAAATTGATCTCTCGTACTTTAAATAAATGTACCAAATATATAACAAAATGCATCAGCTTCATATTTACACTTTCTAGATGACATTTTAAACTCATTGAGTGTTATAAAAAAACATTTAATTGTTGTTTTTCACATAAGTAACATCAGTAGATGTTGTGCGACAGTTAGACCATCTTAATTTAGTCGCGGTATTTTTAAAAACATCAAGATGACTATTTTACCTTTTTTAAAAGTGCTAACTCAAGAAAAAAGATTTATTGTCATAACTATCACAAAAGCAAACTTTTTAAGGAATGTTGATATTTTTTCTTTATTATAAAGCATAGTAAATAGAAAAATCACAAAAAAAAAATTTAGAACAAAAAAAAATTGTTTTTGTAGATTTGTGATAATCGATTGAAACAGACAAATAGTTATGGTTCAATATTTTATAAATAAGTATTAAGTTGTAACCAATTGACTCTTGCTAAAAGGAACGCACTTTGTGATAAAGTAATGAGTAAATTGTGAATTTGTTAGCCGATAAATTCCACCAATATTCCTTTAAACAGCTAAATGGTGGAGCATAAAATCAGTAAGACTTGGCTGATCCTCGTTTTCTAGTAAATGTCATATGTGTCAGAGATTCTTCTGAGTTGGAACGATACATTGGAATTTCAAACAATAGTGACTTTATTAACTCTATAATTACGTGTATAAATGTCAGTAATTTGGTAATTTACTGGAAACTGGTGACAACCACATGAAACGTTTTACGCACTCGCATCACCGTGGGTCAACCATTAAAAAAAAACAATTTATATATACATTAGTTTTATTGCCGAAACGATATTACAAGCTTTTTACAATCTTTTCCAGATTTAATTATTTCATAATTAAGTTAGAGCATTGATTTATCAATGATTATAAACCAATGTGATTGACTCTGTTAATATCCAATATTTTAGTACCTCTTGTAGCGATAACATATTGTACATATTTCTTAAGGGGCCGGCGGAGGATGAATTTCCATACAAACGTAATACCACGCTCATTTGCAGTTGGAGCATATATCCAACATATTATGATGATATTCGGTTAAAGACAATATTTATCTAGGTTCCTACGTCGAGAATATTAGAAATATTGTTATTTTTAATACAAGAAAAGCCAAATGGCATGTTTTGCCATTTACGCTATAAAAAAGTGCGAAATACAATTTGCTTAAATTTCTTTTTGTTTTTTTAAAAAAGAAAGACGTAGGAACCTAGATAAATATTGTCTATAACCAAATATCATCATAATATGTTGGAAATATGCTCCAACTGCAAATGAGCGTGGTATTACGTTTGTATGGAAATTCATCCTCCGCCGGCCCCTTAAGTTATTTGGCACCAATACAGTGCTAGAAATAAATAGATTTGTTTACGAAATAACCTGTTCTATATTGCTAAGCCTGCACTGTTCACTAGATCATATTTAGGAAGATTTTTTTAATGCTATGCGGCCTGCGCAGTTCTGTAATAGCTTTTAGTGGTGCATTATATCAGTACATGAATGGCTTTTGACATAAACCGATCTACACAATCTCCCCGAGTACCTAGCTTAAAAGTACCTACGTCTGGCTCATCTAGGGCAATCACCCCGCTAATAGTAGTTAGCTGTCTTATCAATATTATTTACCACGGCATGACTCTTTCCTCTCAGTTCATGCCTGTACGAGATAATGCTTAAAATTGCCGTTTCTACCAGCTTAGTTAGTGATGACGATTTACTGATGATTATGGTCCTCTCGTTGTCTGATGATGATGTTGTTGATGGTCATCACGAAGGCCTGACAGCCGCTGTTCTTCTTCACGCAGCGCCATCTCGTCTTCGGACCCTCGTTCTGATGGACAGTGTACCTATTCAACCCGATGTACAAGCAACGCTTGCCATACGTTGTTGCCCCAAAAAACGCTGTAATTGAAAAAAAATGTGATTAAAATAAACAATCAATTTCGTGGAATCTAATGAAGGTCGTTCTAATGTCACATAAGGGCCGGCCCACACGACGTCCGCCGATTCGACGAAATATTTCGGTGCGGCGCCGCACCGCATCGTGTGACCAGGCTCAAAATCAGTAAATTTAACACATATTTTAACATCTTCTTTAATAAGAAATATTTACAACATACGAGTATTTTAAATAATGAGGCGGTTTTTTTTTGGTTCAATGAAAATATAGTGCTATCATTTTAATCATGATTGTGTGTGTTTACTATGCTCACGATGGTGTTATCCACAGTAACAACGTGTGCTGAACAGTTAATTATCTTCTTAACACATCTCCAGGTTACCCGCCTGCCTTTTCGGTCATTTCGCATATTGTACCGGTGCTTTCCGACAATAATCACAGGTTTGCCTTTTTTACTTGTAACAAAAAATGCCCCTTAAAAAAATAATAATTTTTAATTTATTAAGCTTTTCAATAGTCAAATATTTCCGAGTTGTTCTTGTTTAATAAAACGCTCTTTTTTAACACAACACAGTTTTATTTATAAAAAATCGATTAATATAATAATTAAATTCAACAGGTAAAAGTAATTAAGTGTTAGATAAAAGTAAATAACAATGAATAATTCAAAACATATTTATACTTACCTAGACAAATAAATTTTACTATTTACAACTTTATAAAAAATCTTATCGTACTTACGCTTAGGTAAACTTCCTAGTTTTAGGAAAAACTACTCAATGATTATGTTCACCCCTAATGTTTATAACGGTATTATTCATGGATATAAGGGTCACTTTACAGCCGTCGGGCCTTTTCTTACAAATCCAGTATTCTCTGCAACCTTGTATTTTATTTCTATAGTACCCGATACCATCGTGTACCAGGGAAAATCCACCACGCCTAGTTATCACGAAATTAAGAGGGATTTCTGAAACAGAAAACAAAGTTGTGTGTATGTTTTATACAACATATAACTGGAGTAATGCACACCCTTATAAACCTCTATCAGAAAATTAATTTACAATCTTTATTCAAGCACTGAAATATTACTAAAATGCACTGTAGGGTTTTTGTTTAAAGAAATTAGCTAGCCTAAGTGTAGGCAAATAATATTTGCATCGACGCACTGTAATGTTGGCTCAACGGTATTGGTCGCACACACACGCAAATACACTAGTAACGCAATGAAGATTTATCAAAAATTTATAGAAATAAGTAATTAATTTCCTAAAAAAAAACTTGATTTTAAGTATATAAAAGTTAACTACTTTATAATAGCTGAAATCAATTTAGTAGCCAATTCTAAACACTACTTTCGGGGTGTACGTATATTACTAAAACGCACATACGAGTAATATCACCGTAAAACAATGAAGGATAACTGATATATGTGGGTTACCATAAATAATGTTACGTTCAAAGTAAGATTGTTTTATTCTTATTCCAGTGAGGGTAAGAGACAGAGCTGTTCTGATTGTCTAGCGCCACCACTTACCCATACTGAAATAATCTTACTTTTAACGTCATGGTAACCCACGTAATGTGTTTACCCCGTGTGTTCCAAAGTACCTACGAATACTAAAGAAAGATGAGATAGCAGTACAATGTTAGGATTGTGATCAGAAATAAATAAAACAATTATTTTATGAATAAATTTCATTCAATGCTATAACAAATTTATTTTAACACAGAGCTGTTTAGAAATAAAAATATTGAAATTCACTAGAACTATTACATAATTATTTTATTTATTTAGATAAATAGGATATTATACTGTATAATACGCATAAAAAGATTTATCTGGCATTGATAACAAAACCTTTCATCAGAAAACTTTATAATATCTATCAGTCGCACACCGAGTTCAGGTGTTTTGGTAACCAAACTTTGTGCGGTTGTCATAAATACCCTTAAGACAGCCGCACATTTCAGGCCATTGCCAATTTAAATACCACTGGGGGTCTATCGTATGTAGCACGATTCAATGATATTTATATCTAATCTTTTTACTGTTCAAATAGGTTCTTTACTACTCGCCCACGGCCTCACACTCAAAATGCACAAGCTTCTGATGTTTTATAAGTGCCTATGTAGGCCTATGTGAAATAAAATATTTTGACTTGACTTTGACTTTGAATGGCCTCGCGCAAGCGACAGTTCTTTAAAAGCGAGGGTCAGGTACATTTCGTGTACCTATATTTTTCGAATTTATAATAGGAAAAGGCTTTGTTTATGTGCACATCTGAATCAGTCCACGCTACGCCTCTGTCGACTGCGGTGGAAAAAACGAACAAAAAAAAACCCCCTTACTTAGTACCTGTACCCCAAGTAGTGGCCTGTACCCCTAGTCAAGTTGATAATCTGCAATAGTTGACGCTGGTAGAAAACTTCAAATAATCGGGAATGACGTCATCTCAACGCTCAGTCATGTGGTCAGAACAAAAGAATCGGGAGCGTGGCCAACTCGAGGCGTTGGACGCAAGAGAAACGGTTGTAACTTGGCTAGGGGTCTTGGCTGGTAACGACTTCAGTCATAGCGGCGAGCGGGGCGGCATCGGTAAGCAAGCACGGAGCGCTTTGAGCGGCGTCTCGTGGCGTGCTTCAAACGTTTTCATACCTGGCCGCTCGCCGCCCCACGCTACCGCTCGCAGCGGCAAGGTCGTGAACGTGCCGTAACACGTCTCCAACAGTCTTCATAGGCAGTATCTCAGTGGTTGCTGTGCTCGCCCTTCATTTTGACGACATTCAGTCCATACGTATGAACAGTGACTCGGCAGCCGTGGGCCTTCCTCCGACACACCCAGTAAGAGTGTTCCCCTGAAGTCTTGTTCCTGAAGTAAACTTCATTTTGTATCAAAAGCTTCAGACCTCCTCTTGGTGTTGGTATTAATATATGGTCTAGAAATAAATAAAACTAATATTATCTGTTAGTAGCACGTAGTTATTAGTTCTATCTCGTTAAATTATTTCAAAAGCTGGGACTCAAAATTAGAAAAAAACATCTTCATTCTATTCAGATGCGTCAATTTGGACCAAATAAACATGTATTCTTTCTTTCCTTCATTTCTTTCTTTACTTAAATTGAAAGTGCCCGAGCGTGGCCATGTTCTCGCTAGATGGCACTGAACTCACCATTTTTAGTATTATGAAGTTTTTAGTGTATGGGAGCATTATTGAATCAAGGAAACGGTATTTGCTAAAATCGAATATTCCATGTTATTGAACTTGGTCAAATTATTGCCTCAAAATCTACATAATTCTGACATTTCATATCTCTAACTAGTATAAGCGCCACACTAAAATAAAAATCAGTGCTCAATAAAGTTTTTTATTCAATCAAATTAATGATACAAAAAATGTAAATAACTGTGGTTTCACTGTAATATTTCAACTAATAAACAATCAAATTACATTAATATTTACACAACAGTCACTCTTAGTAGTTATAAAACGTTTGTTGCTACTATCACCTTCGACAGAATATTTACAATATAGTTTTGAGATTTTGACGGCAACATATACAACAACAACAACTTCACTTTACATCAACTTACATCTTAATTCTATAAATTCATCAATAGCAGTTCTGCTTCTTCGTGTCGCTGGCACGACAGTAAATACAACAGAATTCCTTTTGCCCAAAACTTCGCCAATTTCAAGAAATCGTTAGTTGTGGCGAAAAGGTGGCTGCATGATTTGGGGCTCAAATTCCAGAATAAGAGGAGAAACATAGCAATTTAAAATCAACGGTGATTAGAGTGTTCACCTCTAACTTTAGTGACGTTGGTGCCGTTCGTAAGCACAGTCATTTTGCACCCATAATTCTTCCGGCGACACACCCAGTATGCGCTGTCACCCCATTTCTTGTTTCTGATGAACACAGCGTTGTCCATCAACAGCTTCATGGCTCCTCGAGCAGTAGGAATCATTAGAGCATCTGAAATTGAATAAAATTTTATATTGAAACTAGCAGTTCCGACAGGTGTTGTCGTGCCCGAAAATTGGCTATTCCTCAGAAAAAAATTGACAACCTGATTGCAGCGCCACTGTATTTTCAAACCCTCTAGGCAATTGACGATTTTTAACCACTGAAAAAAAAAACCTTAAGGCAATAAAAATATGTTCAACCTTCAATGCAAATCTGGTGCCCTTTTGGTAGTTAACACCACCAAGAGAGCGCCAGAATTGCATTGAATCTATGAAATATAAAAAACTGTTCAATTTAGGAGTAAACTTAGCAAACCTCGAGAATTTGCAGGGAACAGTTTTCGCGATTTTAAGGATGGACCTGAAATAAAAATTGTTCGTTTCCATTTGGAATGAGAATGTCTATTCCTTTTAAAACTTTGCCGGTGAATTAAGTCACTCTGTATCTGAAACGGCATGACATCTAGTAGTTTGGGCCGAATCAAAAGATAGTAGGTATCTAGTAATACCGAAGAATTTCTCCACAAGGACTTGTTGAGTGGGTTAAATTAAACTGCAACTGTTAAGAATAATCTTCTATTTTCTGTAACACATATTAGTTAACAAATAGTTGTGTGCATATTTTTTGGCATAGTGCCAATTTGTCTTGTCTAGCTGCCGATTTCTGAATTGATAATATAAAGTTGAGAGGTTGTCAAACTCTATCTGTGACCATGACTCTATTTCCTATTTCTCTGAAGTGTCAATTCAGAAACCGGTTGCAATCATAACATCTTAGAGCATCATTTGATAGAAAGTGTTATAAATAGCTGCTCCATTATCACAATTTACTTCATCGTGTAAATATAAAAATTCTAGAATTAGTAGTATTTTTCAAACTACTCTTCACATTTTTTAACAAATATGGTTAATTAGTCAACATGACGAGAGTTAATAAGAGTTAGAGCCTAGGAAACGGCATACCGAAAAACGCTGAGAACCGGCTCCCGCGTCTTGAGAACTTCTAATTCATTCATTATAATATAAAAATCTAGCCAATGCTACACTGTATTGTAGAATTCTAGCAATTGTTGCACTGTATTGTAGGATCCTAGCGAATATTGCATTGCATTGTAGAACTCTAGCGAATGCAACACTGTTATGTAGCATTCTAGCGAATGAAACACTGTTATATAGCATTGTAGCGAATGTAACACTGTTACGTAGCATTCTAGCGAATGTAATGACCTCAAAGTAGTGTAAAAATTTTAAAAGAATTCTCAGGTTCATCAGAACTTCAACGTTATGCATGTTAAATGAACGATCATGTCAGTTATGGTTATGACGATTCCTTATATCAATGACATCTTGATTCAAAGTCACAATGAACGCTGGACACAGTAGTCTTCGTTTCTTGACACATCGCCAGCTCGCGCGAGGACCGGGTCTGTCTGATCGCTTGTTGTATCTATAACCGCCCAGTTCTATAACCGGTTTTCCGAACTTCGATTTCAAGAATACTGGAAGTAATTCAGAATCGTCATCTGGAAAACCAATTAGAAATATTTAAATGTACATTTTTTTCTGTAGTTATAGTTGTTTTGTTTTATTTTTTAAAGAAAAATCATGGAATAGTGGACAAGTGAAAATTAAATATAAATTCATAAAACATGAAGCTATTTCAGACCAGGACAAAATAAATAGATATGCACACTTTACTCATTACATGCTACGAGTTACAACACAATATTACAGTATAGGTAATAAATAATAAAACAATTCACTTCACAATTACTTTTATTTTACAGTAGATTTACCTAGGTAATTACAGACAGAAGTACTGCAAGCTGAGCGAACCAGCGATCCCGTTTGGAGCGTCCAAACTACTCGACGGATTACCTCAGACTGATACTCCGATCAAATTCAAAAAGTAACCGTCGCCCCTCCAATTACGCTCACGTGACTTGTCAACAACATTACAGCGTTCCCTCCACGCCGGTACTAATAAATCAATTTAGTGTCTAATTATCGCTAAACTGTCGTGATCGCCGACAAATTATAATATACTTCTTAGTAATGATTTTAAACGAAAACAGAAGGACTTCTTGTAAAATATAAAAAACAAGTACTTGTAATATAAATTAAAAATAAAGAACTAAACAAAACGAGGGTCTGTGTGGTAAGTTTTAAAACAACCGATTACACATAAGGCAGGTTTTTCAGGACAAGTAGCACACACAAAAGAAGTCTCCTTCCGCTTTTTATTTTTGGTGCAAACACGACAAGGTTTGGAGGGAACGGCTTTCTTAGCGGTAGGAGGAAGCTTTTCAAGATGGTGAAAATTATCTATTGGTACACGGGTATTTATGTTCGCTGTTGAACAACTCACTACAGAAGCTGACAATGGAGTTGGTTCAGAAAGTCTTGTTATCAATGGCCATGGTAAGGGTAGAAATTGGCCTGCTTCGCTTCTCGTGGCTGCACTGGCGGTATCTGTAAGCAGCATCGCATTTTAAAGGTGCGATCACGTAGGTGAAGTAATCCATGTGCATTTTGTATGTAGGTACACCTCAAAAATGTGAAGTCCTCGATTATCTTTACAGGAGTGAGTAGAATAACTAGTAAAATAATAACAATAACATATTAATAATAATTTATTACTTCCAAAAAATTCAAGTTCTTAAAATTAGTGTTTTACATTGTTGAAAGTTGGCATCATGGATACTAACTTATAGAAGCGTGCCGAAAAAAATGAATAGAAAATATAGAACCAAAACTTATAAGCCACAAACATAACACCAAATTAAAAAGCATAATACTGAATGAGTTGAAATGCATTAAAGGATGGATGGCGTCTCTCTCGCCATCGAGAGGGAGGCCAAAGAAAAGATGAATGAATTATTAGAGAATTGTTATGAAAGAAAGGAGACTCAGTGGTAGCGTGACGGTTGATAAGAATGAACCAGAAGAAAACACGTATAGCGCCGTTCCTTAACGATATGGGACAAAAGGCAGAATAATGATGGCTCCCTACTAATAAAAAACTGGCCAAATGCGAGTCGGGCTCACACTCGAGGGGTCCGGTAATCGCAACATTAAGATTGAGCATAAAAGCACAAAATAAATAGGTACAGAAGCGTAGGTATAAAAAGTGAAGTACATACATGAGATTGCATGTATGTACTTCACTTTTTACACCTACGCTCGGTGGACGCACACTAATGAGCGTTTGAGCCGGAACTGTTCGACGAGTGGTCCGAGACGCGACCGAGATATCGTGTGCGTGAGCAGTGTCTATGTGTGCGTTGCTCGTGCGCGCTTTGTATGTAGAATGACTTCTATTTTGTGATAAAAGGCCGACAAAATAACGTTGTTTATTTGGGAACCACTTTAAATTTTAAGTTTATTATTTATCGTTGTAGCGGCAATAGAAACACACGTTCTGTGAATATTTCAACTCTCTATCTCTTATGGTTTATGAGATACAACCGGCTGTTCGACGGATAGATTGACAGATGGACGGAAAGAGTACCGTTGGTACCCTTCGTATACGGAACCCTAAAAAGGTATACTGTGTACCTAACAAAAAATACCACTAATGATTATGATCATGTTTAAGCATAATGAGCTTATAGTCAAAGGTAATGGCAGTAGCCTTACACGTTTCCTTTTTGATGCAAACCCAATTAAGTCGGGGTCCTTTCCTTTTACTTCTTTTATTATAACGATAATCTCCAATCGCCATCAGAGGATTTCCGAAACGAGACATTGAGAAAACAGGCTCAGGTAATTCTGTAAAATTTAAACGATAATTTATAATTAGCAAAGAATGAATGACGATTCGCTAATTTATTTCATTTCTTCGCTAACTCTGTTTAAAAATGGCTTTAATATTCAATTTAAAAACTAGCTGCTGCCAGCTGCTTCACCCGTGAGAAAATAGAATTGTTCTAAGAGAACATACTCTCGGGATACATATTCCTGTGTTATTTCAGGACATGGTATACCAATCTGTTAAGGGGTCGTTCTAAAAAAAGTGGCTCTGTAACCTGTCAGGCAGTTTTTAGTAGAAATGTGTGATTTTTAAAATGCTTTTCATTAAATTCTGCACAATATTTTACTTAAAGAGAGTTCTCACACAGAGGCTGAGTAATATTAAGAAAACTGAAGTGATATTCTTAGAACAAAATAAAATTGTAACATCTGTTTCTCAATAACCTGCCGTGTACAAACTCACAAGAGGCTTTTGTGAAAAGTCTCTTTAAGTAAAATATTGTGCAGAATTTAATGAAAGCATTTTAAAAATCACACATTTCCACTAAAAACTGCCTGACAGGTTACAGAGCCACATTTTTGAGAACGACCCTAAGCGTGAAGATGTAACCAACGCCAACTTTTGCCTTTATAATATTAGTGAATCATTACGCAGTGGACTTTGGTCAGGTTTTTCATAAAACACAACTAATAAAATTTAATGTTTCAACTTGCGGTTTTTTACAATATTAAATTTTTATCTGATCCCAAAAATAAATAAGATATTTGATATTTATTAGTATATTTTTTGTAATGTTTGTACCTATGTATTTGTGTTGTTTTTTCTTATTAGAATTATTTCTGATGTTGTACACTGACAGCCTTAAATCTTTCTCCTTTCTTTCAGTCTATCCAAAGGTTGTTTGTAAGAAATTACCCTGTGCGATAAGATCGCCCATTGTACACTTATTTTTAATAATGTTTGTCCTGTATTTTCTGTTTATGCGGTGTACAATAAAGAATATAATAAATAAGATGAAACTACGATTTAATAATGTATTTATTGTTATTATGTACCATAATTACTTTCTTATTTATTTACCAATATCTAACTAACTTTGCGGAGCTACAATTTAAATTTGAAACATTTGTTCAAATTTAAAATATATTTAATCCTTGTTTTACTTAAAACTATTAAGCGTAACTTATTAAGTATTATATCTTACACGAATTTCGGAAGACTTCTACCAGATATATTTTTTGTAGCTTCATCATCATCATCATCATGATTTCAGCCAAAAGATGTCCACTGTTGGATATCTGGCCTCTCCCAAGTGTCGCCACAACGACCTGTCCAGTGTTTTGTAGCTACTTTCATTTAAATTGCTTCAACATAGATCACTTGAAAATATTTCATCAAATACGTACATATATTATAATTTTTGTAAAATACACAGTGATTGTAACAGTTTCGCTAATTTTCATCTTCATTAACAAATTCAACTACCTAAGTTAAATTATCAAAATATAAAATAAATATACATATGTATAATTTATGTGTGGGTACTTTTAATATCGTGCGGATTTCATTACACATGCAAAATTGCTCTGCATGCGGGGCTGCAGCACAGTGTCACGCCCCGCATCCCGCATGCGTATTCCACGCATTACAATAAATATTTTTATATATGAAAAGTACATTTGCATGGGCTACGCGTGCGAACCAATCCCGCATGCGAGATAAAATCCGCAAGATACTAAAAATACCCTAAGTCTCGTCAAAAATCTAGTTTACAACGCTATTGATGATTATGTACTCCGTTAGTTCTTATGATGATTCCATCGACAGTCATCAGAGATGCTGTACATCTAAGAGTTCTCTTCTTGACGCAGGACCACCGGATCTTCCTTCCAATGGTGCGCTCCTTGTTAAATCTAAAATGGCCGACCAGGATGACTGGATTCCCTCTTAAAGATTTCCCAAATCGAGGTTCTGAAAAATTTTGTAAATATTGAGTTGTAGTGCGCAAGTTAGTCATGAGATCTAATACGGCGTGTCATACTTAGTCTAACTTAGCATTGTTTTTTCTAGAGGTGTAAATATATTAGACCACCTACCTTCCCGCGCTTCACAAAATATTTGCAAGATAAGACTTTTTTAAAGATATTTTTTTACTTTTATATATAGGTACAACAGGTTTGTTACCTTCGAATATTTTTTATTTAATTTCTTTTCAAACAGTTCTTCAATACTTTGAAAAACATTATCCTAGTCATTCATCTTCCCAAGAACGGAATTCTCACAAAGTATGTGTTTCTTGGTTTTTATTTATTATTCATTTATTTCATTAATTTATCAACAACACAATAAATAGTAACAATTAACAGTATAATTTCAAAACTTTAGTCAAAATCACAACAGACAAGCACTTACAAACAATAACATAGAGATTCAACGACTAGTTTATAGACGCCAGATAACCGGGGAATAAAGTACATTGACCTTCTCCTCTCTGCGTAGGTACCCGAAAAACAAACAATAAATTGCTTTTTAATACTAGATCATGTAAAGAACCGCTATTCCACGTTTATCTGGCGTCTTCCTTAGTAAGTATAATTTAGTATTAACAATTAGTAGGAAACGTGCTCTTAATTTACTAACCGCAATAACTTAATTACTGCTCTTAAAATATTTCATGTGCGTACCATTAATATCAACGTTAACATGCATACATATATAATATAAAAATACATCACAATATAAAAATAAAAAATACACTCCTGACAAGATTGGCAATAATTCTAAAGATTGGTAACCGAAAGAAGAGATGTGAGTAAAATCGTAGGGACGCAGTAAGGCCGAAGCCTTGTAGGACCATGGATCGACTTCTGTAGAGGTGACCCCTAGTCCTAGAACGCAAAGAGCAAATAAAGGGACTTAGATGTGTTAAAGTCGCGCTAAAAAATACGCCCTCGCACTCCACCCTAGCAGGAGAGCTCGCATTAGAAGTCATTAGATTATTTCTCACGTTTAAAAAAATGCCTCAGCCTATGTGGCATTATATCAGTGACGTTTCGAACTGACAACAAAATGTGTTAAATAGACCACGTAACAAGTTTTTATTTAAAAAATGCTCCCGCTCTGGGTGGAGCGAGAAGGAGTGTCAGACATATACTGACTAAAAACCAAATGTGTTCCATCAGTTGCTCATTGCATTCCAGCGACGCGGTGACTGTTTTGTATAATCCTTTAGCACATAGCACATAGTCGGCCTTATAATGTTCCCACTTTTGGGTCTAAGGCCTCCTCTCTAAAAGAGGGAATCTCTGAGCCCTAGCAGATATTAGCCTGAATTGTCCCCTAGCTGACTTTGCTTTACATATTACAATCTCTATCGCCGACAAAATTTCACTTTGACTAGATGTTCTGGTTTTAATAATTCTTATGCGTATGTTTCTTCACGCTGATCTCTATCGGATGACCATCAAACGTGACGATGGAAGCTGGGCACCTCATGGACTTGCGTCTGCTGCAAACCCACCAAGTCCTGTCACCAGATATCGTACTCTTCGAGTATCGGTACCCATGGAACCATAAGTATGAGTTCCCACCACGATCTTGCATGACCACACTTTCAGCTGCAGAAAACAGGTAATGTTATGATTTCTTTTTTGACATTATTTCTGGAGGCAGAATATATTTCATTATATCAGAACGAAAGGTTCTGGAGTGGCGACCGTGTACCGGAAGACGCAGCGTTGGTAGGCCTCCCACAAGGTGGACCTGGACGATGACGGTCAAAGTCGCAGGAATTCGATGGATGCGAGACACACAGGACCGGTCGTTGTGTCGACAATTAGGGGAGGCCTGTGTCCAACAGTGAACGTCTTTCGGCTGAAATGACGATGATGCTGATGAATTTTTGTAATAACCAGCTTCTTTATAATTAATTTATTGGAATCAATCAACGGCTGCATCGCTGCTTACCATCAGATGGGATCGCAGTTAAGCACTAGTTTAGACAGGATAACAAAAAAAAAATAGAAAGAAGGTGTAAAACAAGAAGTAGACGAAAAGAAATGGATATAACTATTTATAAAGTGAAACTACATAACCATGATTGCAGGTATTTGTACAAAATAAATGAAAAAAATTACAAAAACACCACTCTCTGGGTTGGTAACACTATATTCGTTAGAAACAGCAATGTTAATACTTGATATTGTCAATGTGTGTGACCATTTTTCTTTAAAAAAAGATGGCCGATAGACACACCGGACCCGGAACAATTCTCCGAGTCTCTTTTAGTGCAGATCCACCAAACTTTCTTATCCCTCGTCTTGTTTTTTCTGTAACGGTAGCCATCACAATCAAGATACGTTCTGCCGATCTCTGTAGTTACGTATATCGCTTCTGTAAGAAGAGAACAAACATTGTAAAAGTTGTCAACAATTAGGGCTATATTTTACCGAGACACCATGGCGGCGCGACCAGTCGCCGCTACCAACACAACAGCTCTATAAAGAGTTACTCACCTGGTGTCCGTTCGGTTGCGCAACCAATTTGGTAGCGCGACCAGCTCGGACGTGTGGTGACTCTGACGTCTGTATGGTGTCTAGTTTGGTAGCTTAGAGCTATATTCCACCGGGACACCATGGCGACGCAGCCAGTTGCGCCATGATGTCCCGGTGAAATAAAGCCCTTAAAGTCAACGAGAGTAAAGTCAGTTTTAAAGTACATACAAGTACACACACGGCTGTCAAAGCTCCAACATTCAGTCATAATAGGAAAGAGTACAGTTGCTAATAGAAAATGAACAAGAATATATTGCACTAGCTTTTGCCCGCGGCTTCGCCCGCATACATAAAATATAGCCTACGTCACTCAGGAATAAAATAGCTTCCTATCGGTGAAAAAATTTTTTGCAATCGGACTAGTATTTTCAGAGACTACTTAATTTTCAAGTATAGAAATAAAAAGGAATACAATTTTGCATACAAGCGAATTTCTCTATTTTCATCTCCACCTCAAAAAAAAATGTACGTTGATATTTCAATCAGTCAATATCTTCTTCTATATATTATTCATGACATTACCTACCAAGTGAAACACTTAATGTCAATGTGAGTGACTCGATTTTTTTATGAAGAATCCATCGTAGCTGACGCCGGAACCAGAGCACCGCTTGGAGTGTCTGTTTGTGCAGATCCAGAACACTCTCTTATCAGAAGATCTGTTTCTTCTGTAAGAGTAGCCATCGCAATGTAGCAGAATCTTGCCTTTATGTTCCGTAATGAAGACTCCTGTAAAAACAATCAAGTGATAGAAAATCTGTAGGTTTGGAATATAGAATATACTGAAAAAAACATTTTTTTTATATCATAGAGGCCGCCGGTGACCAATGGGTAGCTCGCCGTCCGACGGTCCGAACCGAGCCCAAGTCGTCGACGGCGCGTAGTGTTCCACGCGCGCCTCAATGAGATGTCAGCGAACCGCAGGGGCCCAGCAGAGTCGAAGCCTACTGGGGCCATGGGTTCGCTTCTGAAAGGAAAACCCGGCCCTGGAATGAAAGGCAACAAAGGAACTAGGAGTGGGTGTTAGTCAGTAAAAGTCTGACACGCCCTCCCGTCTCCAAGAGCGAGAGATATCATTGGATGATTGCCACCTAAAAAAAAAATTATGATAGAAGTCCAAAAAAGCAATTTTACAAGTTTTAACAGTTTATTACACTTACTCGTATAAATAGACTTCAATAAAATTTATTATTAATAAACAATAATACAGATATGTACAAAAAAAAAAACAAAATTGACATTGATAGTCCACGCTTCTAGTGTTAACTAGAAGCGTGGACTATCAATGTCAATTTTGGCCACTTTATTTTTGCTACAGTAATATAATAAAGATGGTAAATTAAACTGGTAACAGACAATACAAATAGGCTAGTTGCCGTAAAAAATTTAATTAGTCCGTCTTTTAGATTATAATAAAATCAAAAATAAGGGACACGTATTTTTTTATTTGTAAATTAAACCAAAAATGACAAAGATATAGCCCATTAAAGTTACGTGTGACGTCGCGCTGTGCTGCATTCGAATCGAAAAAAGAAAAAATACGTGTCCAATATTTTTTTGTAATCTAAAATACGAACTAAATAAAATGTAATTATTTTGACCCTGGAAACTACCCTATTATTATTATCATCACACATTTTTAGTTGTATTTTGCGATTCTACGCATAATAAAACTAGAGAAGGAAGAACATAGAAACGAAGCAAATTTGGGACGCCCGCACTCTAGTGTTAAGGCAGCCTGATCTTGTCAGTGCGTGTGCGCAGATTTTTTATAAACATGTCCTTGATGTGAGACAACGGAGCCACAGCAAGTCTTCGCGGCTCTCTGTGTGCATATCCACCAAACCTTACTACCGGACCGATTGTTTATTCTGTACTTGTAACCTTCACAATATAAGTATGATCTACCGTTCTCCTCCACGCATGTTGCTGCAAAAATACATTAAACCTTTCAAAATAATTTGTTGCAACAAAAATTATAATATCATTTTTTAATGTCCGAAAGTCGATCAAGCTTCTTACCACGACAAGTTAAGATGCCCGGCTTGCGAGCGAAAATGAGGGATGGCGCTATATAGGGTGTTCTAATATAATGAACAGAGGCCCTACCACGAGGTCTTCATAATCAGCCTTTTTAATGTTCAGTGGGAACATGGGCTCTAGCCTCCTCTCTAGGAGAGGGAATGGGCTGTTATCCAACACGCGGGTTTGTGCATGTCACATGTCTTCAAATTTTTGTTTCACATGCCGGTTTCCTCACGATGTTGAGCCTACCATGACGTATTAAAATGTCAGGCATGCGAGCAAAACACAGAAATAGAGCTACACAACATATAGCTCCATCCCTTTAACAGTTCTCTTTAGACCGTCAGATGGATGAAAATTATAATTTAATGAACAGAGGTCCTACCACGAGCTCTTAACGCGATCCATTTGACGACCTAAACTGAACTGTTAAATGAATGGAGCTACATAAAGTGTGTAACTCCATCCCTCTTTTTTACTCGCACACCTGACTTTATAACACGTCATAGTAGGGCCTCTGATCTACTTTCGGACATTACAATTTCAATATGAAACAGATGATTTTTATTTTTATTCCTAAAGTTTTTAATGCATTACAATTTAATTCAAAACCAACCTGTATTATCAAAATCTGCTTAAAAAATAAAATCAGCATTTAAACACAGAAAAACACTGAAAAGTTTATTCATTATCACACTTTTGATATTTACAGACAATTAATTGGTTCACATAGATGTACACATGAGTTGACAAAATTCATAACATACATACATCATAAAATCATTGCTACTATCGTATATTTTACACCATATCGAATGTGGTACTTACATTAGTTTATTGAGAGACTAGAGGAGAGGGAGATTTACTGCTTACTATTCTACAGACATGACTGTATTCTAGAACATATCTCCAGCATGAAACTCGATTTTAAATAATCTCTAGAAAACTAGATTCGATTATGTACCTTTATATTAACAATTGGTTTTTAAAAACAGTCAATTTTAAATCGAGATTCTTGCTCGGGCATGCTTTAGAATTAAATTCATAATGTTTAGCACCCCGTCCACAAATTCTATATATTATGTAGTTTGGAACACAATATCTTAGAACAATATGTACAGTGAATCACGGAAAAAGATCATCTATCTAAAAATTATTTTGCTCTATTGTGGTCAAGGCGCTTCAGAGACAGTTTTTAACATACGCATATCATGAAAAACAATTACCAATTATTATTAAATGTATTTCTGTTTCAGCGCTTGTAAACACAATACAACCAAACAGTCTGCCTGCTGCGGTCTTCCCGTCCGATTATAATTTGGGTGTCTTCAAGGCTAGAGTGAATAGGCTCTTAATAAACTAGTGCGCCTCACCATCAATGATTGCATCGCTACTTACCATCAGGTGGGATCGCAGTCAAGCACTAGTTTATCTTAATTAAAAAAAAAAAAAAAAAAAAAAAAAGTTAACATCTAAATTACAGCCAAATATATCTTTGGGTTATTTTTTATCAGCCTGAAAGATAAAATAACCAATTCAAGGGTTTATATTTATAAAACACTCAAAAATATAGTCCCTTTGACAAAAAAAACGGCCGTCATGCAACAAGCGCCTCCGACTGGTCACCGGTTTAAACCCTACCAGGCGCATTACTTTGTGTAATTTATTTTATCACCACTGCCCCCAAAGTGGTGAAGAAAAACACCGTGATGAAAACGGCATGTCTGAGAATCAAAAACTCGAAGACATGTGATATCCACCAATCCCCTCTTTGAGAGGAGGCCTGAGTCCCAGAAGTGAGAAAATCATAAAGCTGATTTTGCTTATTATTTATGGCAATAAAGAGTTTTAGAAAATCAGTTCAGCAACAGGTACAAGTGCCCAAACAGAAATTAAGTGATGTAAAATGTCATAATTTTATTTGGGAAATAATAATGGTTCCGAAAAACAATTTAATCTCCAGCGATCTGTGGCCGACTATTATTCTAATTAACTAGCGTTATAATGAATTACCGACAAAAAATCCAAAACATAAACGAAAAAAAATATCCAATTTAACAACAAATAAGAGCATGTTCAAATTACATTTTCTCCTAAAAAAAATGGATCTTCGAATAACAAAACTAAACTTCCGAATAGAATACTGAACCTCCGACAAAATTACTAAGTTACCGACAACAGAGGTTTGGTCAAAATAATCATATTTTTACAACTTGCATGAACTGTTTTAATTTCTATTGTTGGTTATCAAATTTATTTTTTAGCTCTCAATAATGATGAAAATACCTCAACTGTTCGGCCCGCGCGATGGGGTTCGGATCTACTATGTAACTACATTTTCATAATAAACTGAGTTTGTTTTATTTTTATCTTTGTTCTCGCTGACATTATAAAAGTTAGGAAATTTGTCGAATAATAATACAGTATAATATTCTAGGAAACCAAAGTCTACTTGGTTTTCGATTAAGGCATGAATAGGGGTAAGTATAAAATCCCGAAAGTTCATTATACCTATGGCTGAAACACCGACGTGCAAAACACCGAAATTCAAAATACCGAAAGGTTTAAATGCCGATAGTCGTTATATCGAAACACAAAATACCGATGTTCAAATGCCCGAAAGGACGAAATCCCGAATAGACGAAACAACTTGAACATAGCGGTTGGTCACAGTTCTAACGTTACCTAACCTATTTCACCCAGTTCAAAGAGCAATCAAGATACAATCTACCTGTGAATAGACTATTAGACAATGGTAAACACATTTTTACGAGAGATTGTGGCTGAAATAGGTTAGGTTAGAATTGCGACAAAAGCGACTTCTCAAAATAAAACAAATCGGGACCTTTTTTTTTTTTTAGTGCACCTCGACACGGACGAGTCGGGATTTTGAACTTCGGGATTTTAAACATTCGAACAAATGAACTTTCGGGATTTTAAACTTTCGTCCATTTGGCGTTTCAATTTTCGGGATTTCGTCCATCGGTAATTTAAAATTCGGGATTTTTATACGTACCCATGAATACGACTCACAGTGTGGGATTTGACCTTAGTTGCGGACATCCCGTTTTATGCGTTTTTCTGAGAGATAACATTGAAACAAAACTCCAATTAAAACTCCCATTGATGTATCTGTCATAGTTTTGTAGAAATTCAGAAAACAATGAAAAATCCATAGAAACCATAGAAACAATTTTTCTTCTTTCTTTTATGGTTTTTTTTACTAAATGTTTATTGGTTTGATAGCAAATGTACTTTATGAACCAACCAATCCACCAAAACCTAAAATATTGCGCTATTCTAGGCAAAAAAATTGTTTTTCTATGATTTCATTTTATTTTTTTATCTAGTCACTATTTACATGGTCGCGTTTTTTTTCAGTGTCAATATGTTAACTACATTAATTACTATTATCATAAAAAAAACCAGATGCGACAGACACACTATAACAGAAATATTGAATTTTAAAATTTTATGTTAGGGTTGCCACTTAAATATATTAAAAGTCACAACAGAAAACGTACGTTATTTCGAATTTGAGTGTGAGCATAATAGAGAAGATGATGGAGATTCCCTTTGTGTAGTTAACAGAAGAAACTTTAATACAATCAGATAATGAAGATGATTTGTAAATGTAGGTACCTACTTACTGTATGCTAATATACTATATCTATCTAAATTTTCTTTTTGTTACACAGCGACCGAATACCTATTTATGATGATATCTATTCCAAAAAAACCCTCTCTACCCAACAAAAAAGTTCTAACTTTATTTCCATAGAAATTATAAAATACCTTAGAAACGCAATATCTCCAACATCGCGCAAGATAGTTAAATGGATTTTTGTCACGATTTAGTAGAAACATAACCCTATTGAATTTTTGTTAAAAAAAAAAATGCGACAATAACATATATAATTTCTAATTATTTTTTTTTCAAAATTTTAAAATTATTTTTTTTCTCTCGTTTTTCTGCACTTATGGGATTGAAATTTTCACACTAGTAGCATTGTAAACTAGCAAATGGTTTGATTTTTTTACAAAGAGAAATATCACTTTTTTCGGGAAATATGGCTGAAAACGTTTTTCGTAGAAATCCACGACTTAAATGAAAAAAAAATATATCTGCAAATCTAATTGAAATTTTCAAAAAAGTATTACTTTAAATGGTCTGGGATGACCAGGCCTACTTAAATCCAACATAAAATGATAGTGTCCGCAACTAAGGTCAAATCCCACACTGTGCGACTGTTTTAACTTTTTGACGCCTGAAATAGGTACCGATATCGAAGCATACCCGTGGTAAGTAAAATTCATCATATATGATGCAATTAAATGTTATTGTTACAAGTACATTTTTATATTTTTTATAAGTTTCTGTATAGCCACTCAGAATAATATTTTCAGTATAATGTGACAGATACCACCACAATCTATGAAATATGAAAGGTAATTTATGAATTAATAGTAGGCAAGTAAAGATAAAAATTACAAAGCAAAGTTTTCAGTAGAACGTAATTTATGCTGGTAGAAAAGTATTACAGCAATAGACAGTCATGTTTATTTTTCGAAGATTTCATTATCTCATTCGGTCGTTTCATCATTTTTATTCGGAGAAAAGTAGTCGGAAAGTTAGTATTTTAGGCAGTAGATTTAATATTTTGAGTAAGGACAATTCTTCTTTTTTTGTCGGAGCTTTTATTACTACCCATTTTATTTAATGGCAGTAAACGCTATTACTGCTTGTATTTTCCTATTATGTAGGAATATCATAAGAAATTAAATTGCGTTAACTGCAAAGCCTTTTAGGCTTAATTTTTTTTTCACTTATTTTATTATGTATATAGGGTTATTAGTAAAACACCGGCAACCGCTCAGGACTATGGTACTAACATCATAAAAAACAATTTTTGTTCTATGACTTTTAAAAATTTATAATATTTTAGTTCATCTGATTTTAATTAAAAAAAAAAATTGAACGTTCTAAATATTACGAAGTCTATGCGAAGCAAGCGATAGTACAATAGCGTTAATTATGAAGTTAGTAATACAGTCCTGTTTGGTTGTTAGTGTTTCACAAATAACAATGTATAAAGGTCGTCGGTACTGTACTAACGAGACGTACCAAATTGTAACTGAACTTAAAAAAGAAACACTTAAAATCTACTTCAACAGTTATAAAAAATATAGTTTCACAAATTATTTCGATCAACATCAATTCCCGAAAATGTCACTAGTTATAAAACAATAAAATATACCATTATATGATGTAACTAGAACATTTGAATGGTAGACTTCAAAATTATGCTATAGGATAAAACTGTTCTCATTGCTCTACATACATGGTGACTGATGATTCGGAGTTTTTTTTTTTAATATAATATAATAGGTTGTACCTTTCTTGTTGTATGTTGTAAATGGGGTCTAAACTGGTAGTTTAAGAGTTATCAAACATTTCATGTTTAGTTGAAAAATTTCTACATCGCAACTAAAATTGCTAATTATATCATTAAATTAACCTTTCAATCGTGGAAATTACAGACACAATAGAAAGACAATAGATGCGCGAACGCCGGCGTTCGCTTGGGGTTTAAAAAAAATGTTTGGAAGACGTCTATGATGTCAGATATAAAAAGTAAACTACAAAATCCTGCATCGTGGTATTAGAACTTAAATAACAGTCCGAAATCAACTATCACACAGTTGCCCGGACCAGATACAACACCCGGAGGATCCTCGCTTTTCAATAGATATTTACGGACCTATAAACCCAGTTCCGTATAGCTAAAAAAATTTAAACACCGAATGACCAGTCATCCTATAGATCATATCGGAACAACCCTAATGCGGTCCAGCGCAATTATTTACGCCAAATGGCGCATACTAGCTTTAGACTCTATCAGAACCATAGTACATGAGCCAATTTATTTAGTATGTTTATTAAAACTTCATGCAACAAGAAATGGGTTATTGAGACGAACTGCGCTATTAGTGTAGAATCGCGTCTTGCACGGATGAAAGATTTTAATTGAGTCCAATACTAGTAGGGTAGTCTCTAAAAATACATGTTGAATAGTAAAATAATCCGCAAAACTATTTTAACGCTAACGAATTGGCTTAGAAGGATTTTTCAGCCTTAACTTCAGCTGAGGAGACCATTGAACGCTTTCTGCCATATATTCTGCTCGTGCGAATGACGGGGGACAGTGTTCACCAGTTCGCCAGCATCTGTGATGATGGAGCCAGTGCATTTCAACGAGGACCTCTTGTAGCAGACCCACCAGATGGTAGTTCCTGACTCCTTATACTTTCGGTACCAGAACCCTTTGTACCAGAGATACGTTCTACCGCAGCAATTCTCGTAGAAAACTGTAACAAAAATAATAATAGAAGGTAATTTTTTTGCAAGGAAATATGTGTCTTAAACTAATTCCTAAGTTCTATTTCTTATGAGTACTTATTTATGAAAAGTATGAATAAACAACTGTGTTAAGAAAATTACCTGCCTCGTATACAAACCTCACATTAATTGATACTGCTTCCAATTGTCTGAGTAGCAGCATATATGATACAAAGCAGGGTTTTGGATATAGTCAGTTATACTTATTTATTTTCTATGGGTATTTCTTTCGAAATAAGACATCACGTATTTATTATACGATCAGTTTGGTATATCGGCTATGTGGGTAGTCTGAGGCGTCGTCCTAATAGAACGCGAATGCGCGATCATCGAAGGTTCGCGCGAATTTTACTCGTACGAACGCGCGATCAAACATATTGAACTCGAGTAGGTGTCCTAACTGACAATCGCACAGCGCTGTCGCGCGACTAAAATGTTTGTAAATCTATTCGTGCGAACTTAGTTCATACGAACGCGCGATCAAACATATTGAATTCAAATAGGTGTCCTAATTGAAACTCGCGCGATAATTGTAAAATACAATATTGTCTATTGTGACGTCATCCAAACATTTCCCGACAGCAAAAATTGAGCGTGACTGACATCCATGGTTGTTGGTATCAACCGTGCCACTGCTCCAGACCACGGTAGCTCGCTGAGCGAACGAACGGGCAGGCGAGCGAGCCACGCTCGCGTCGTCAATTCGCGCGATGACCAATAGGACACCCAGTTTTTGCCATCGCGCGAACACGCGATGGTCGCATCGCTTACTCGCGCGATGATCGCGTATTCGCGTTCTATTAGGACGATGCCTCAAGCATAGTGGCATGATGTATTTGACAACTGTTAGTGGTCATCGGGCGTTCGACTGAGTCGGTTGTGTAGCACGAATATATACGTGTGACTGTGTTAGTGAGTTGTAAAATACTGCAATAAGCAGTATAATACAATCAGCATTAATTACATTTATAATGTAATGATGAAATGTGTTAATACTACTTATATGCATGTTTGACCATGAAATATATAGTCGTTTAATTTAAAATACGTAATGAGATCTAAAACTTATTAGACATAATATTTAAAATTGTGCTTGTTTTTACTACTAAGTGCAACAAATTTTTTTTTAGGTATTTATTTTATTTTATAATTTTGGATAGGTAATATCGTCAATAGTTCAAAAATTACAGCATGATGACTATATAGGTATAGTTAATCTGACAACGTATCAAAGTTTAGGCGTAAACCCAGGAAACTACGTGGTAATAGCGTCCCTTGCTACGTCTGCTAAAAGATTAGGGATACTGAAAGATAAAATAAACTCATAATACAACTGATTTACCAACTAATAGAAGTAAAAAATAATAATTTAATTATTTGCGCCCACCAACCATATCCACTCACAATTTGTGACTGCACCTACTGAATTGAAAAACATGTCAACTGCGACATTATCTAGTCATTGTCAGTCACTTTTTCATAAAAAAAAAGAAAATGATTTTATACCAGCATTTACTACCAACAATGAATAACTTGTCCAAATAAATAACCAAGACGCACTATCAAGCTTTAGATAACACATTTAGCTGCACTGTTAATACAAAATAAAAGAGATTTTATTAAGAGAGATTCTTATTCGTAAGTACAATTAAAAAATAACACTCATAAATTCCAAGTGCTTATAATTTCGGAATCGACGGAATACAAGGTTGAACGTGATGAAGATCTAAATATGAGTATGGAAGTTCTTAGTCTGGATGATGGTCGGTCCGAGCGTGGTCACGGAGGCCTTGCAGCCCCGCCAGGCCTTGTTGCAGATCCAGTAGCGTCGCTCACCAGACATGCGTTTGAGGTTAAACCTCTGTTTGTTCATATTGAGCAGCAACGTGCCGTGTCTAGTATATGAAAACGCTGGTTTTTCTGTTGAAAAAACAACTCGTTAATTCCATTTTGGAATAGTTTTCGTTTTGCGTGTTTTTAGAACGTCTTAAGGTTGGATGTGGTCGTTTTCATATGTACGAGTAAATGATGAAATAGAAAAATTTAATGTTGACATTGACCTCCTAAATAACATTTAATTAAGCATGCCAATAAGCTACAATAACTCAAAAAATTACGGGCACCAAAAAAAAACAATTCTAAATATAAATTTTACCTTTACTACCTATCGAAATGTGTAAAAGTGAAGCAAAAAACGTTGTACAAGTTTTAACAAAAATAAAATAAAATCCAAACCGTGAGAAATATAAAATACTCGTAGAAGACAGACAACTCAGGCCAAACTAAGTTATAACTTCTAAATTAACTAACAGAGATCACAAATTTTCTTAGAATGAGCACCACAGATATATTTGCCACATTTATGGCATCTCGTAGTGGTTTTTCTGTCATTGCTACGTGGGCAGAAGCTGCATCTTTTTTGAGTCCGTTTTGCTGTTTGTAAGTCATTGCTTGATATTAAAATGCCTGAAACTAATACAACCTAATAAACTTCTTATGAAAGTACCTACTAAGCAGATTTTTTTTTATTTATTTAAACTTTATATGTACATTACTGTACATAAGCGGACTTAATGCAACAAGGCATTCTCTACCAGTCAACCTTTGAGTTAAAAAAAAACCCTGTGATTTGTGTTCACAATAAATGAATAATAGATATTTGGAATACGAGTAGAATGAAGTATCATTAAAATTAGGTACCTACTGATAATAATAAACAACACAATATTTATGCTTAAATAATAAACTAATAAATATCAAAATGTATGGTGTTAATTAAAGAAAATTGTTTACACGATGTTGAATATAATGGATATAATTTAACACGAAACATCGAATATTTATAATTCACAAACGGAACACTGGATAATAAACGTAAGTAAGTTTCTTGCACTTTTCGTCAATTCATACCAAAAGTGCAAAAAACTACTAGAACTTTTGACCTTGAACAAGTTGCAGTCTGATCTGATAAAAAGTATGAGAGTTGGACCAAGTTAAATTGAATGTGATAAATACGAAAGATTACGATGGATGACTAGACAAATCACGTAAATAAAAGTATATTTACAATATTTCATAGAAAATTACACAGTAATTTACATTAAACACTTTTTGTACAGAATAAGAACACTATTTAAGATTTATTTACAAACTAAAAGAGTTATGAATATACACGTGATACGATGACGGATAGAGAAGGATGGCAAAGAAAAGATGGATTGATTGTCTGAGTAGTGATATGAAAATACACGGATAGGCGTGAAAATATACAGGGAAGAATGGAAAAAACGATGTGCCGTAGCCACGTAATATGGAACTAAGGCAGGAAGATGATGATGATGATGTGTTGGGAATACTGTTTTAAGATTTATTTACACGCACACTCTGCCATACGTATATATTATTATGATGACCAGATGACAGTTATTCGTTAATATTCATAGTAATTTATATCTTAATCTTTTCAGGGACTCTATCAAACGACTGAAACTCTAACCTTTCAACTTGGATATCTGCTCAATTTTGTTTTGAATGAGGCGGTGAAGCTTGCTGATGAACTCGTTCTGTTGATTGGGTATAATGCCAAGATACTTGTTCGTATGGCGGTCGTACAGCAACATGATCACTTTGATCTTACAGCCGGATGAGGGCGAGAACTTCACGCTGGCGACCATCCCGTGCTGCAAGGCCTGAGTAAGCTCACACAGTTCAATACTCGGCTCCATCTTAAATATAACTGTCCTCATACCCTTCAAAAGGATTTCTTCTCCAACACTTGTGAGTGTGTCCTTCGGAATCAAGTGTAGCTGCAACGACTCCGGCCAAGAATCCCCCTTAAGATCTGTTAGTCCGCTACAGGCAGCTAAGACGTCACAAGATAGAACTGATACGTTACTCCTGTTATGTCGTTTCCACTCTATCATGCCTGTCCATACTTTGGTCATCGATGAAGACTTGCCCAAAGTCGCCCTTGAAGGTCCTGCGGTCACTGCAACAAAATGTATTTGTTGAGATAAAAAATCATGTAACTTTTAATAAAAAATACATAATACCTATGTAAAAGTTCCTATTACACATCGAATAAGTAAAAACGCAGTAATAGACGTTATGGTGGGTCCAGAACTGGCGAATGCGCCGCTCACGAGCCGCTTGCGAACGGCGGCGCGCGTGCAATTCGCGCACGGCTCATTCGTACGAAGCTTCTGCGCCGCACGCGCTTCGTATGAACGTGTCATGCACGCGGGCCAGTTCACAAGCGGCTCGAGGCGAGCGACGCGTTCGCCAGTTCTGGACGCACCATAACGTCTATTACTGCGTTTTTACTTATTCGATGTGTAATAGGAACTTTTAAATAGGTATTATATACTTTCTTCATCTCTAATTCTGCGACATATCAATATCTTTATTACAAGCTTCATAGTAAAAGCCGTGGATCGCATATAGCAATATAGTTTTTTTTTACATTTGTGTGTAATAAAAGAGATGTTTAGTTATATACTTATTTTGATGAATAAATTGTGATTATGATTTGTTTATTGGCATTATTACATCATAGAACATTGAATATTATAATTATGGAAGTAGATAAAGGTAATTGTTATACAACCTATTTTGGTGAATCAAACCCTCAAATGATCCGGTGTTTTTTTTTTGTGACAGATTCAAAATATCGCGTTAGGATTCATTTTGATGTATTTTACATATAATATTAACACCGACTTATTATTACATATTTTCATCATACGTATTAATTAAATGACAAATAACGACGACGATTTTATTTTAATGACAGTACATTATATAATTATTGGAAACATTAAAAATTCAAGATATATTTTTGTATATTATGGGAAATGTAGACAATTTTTACCTGATTTCGTAATATATTTTTAAATATACCTACCTACCTATTAAAATTACGTTTTTTAAGGATCTACTTTTCGAGATTAATTAATTTATTTTTTATTAAATAAAAAAAAATCTGTTTTACGATAAAATTCAAGAATTATTTATGTCTTTTGTTACTTGTATTCTAAATCATTGAAAGCGCTACCTACGTCGAGTATAAATAGTAAAGAAATGACTAGAGTATCATTATAGGATAATTTTTTACATACATTAGGTACAAAATATTTAATGAAAGTACCTTTACATAAGAACTAAACCTATAAACGCTGGAAAGTTATTTTGTTATATTTTGATTCTTTTTTATATTTTTTTTTAAATGCTTCTGATGGCTCTGATTCTTGTTTTTCTGCGTTTTTTTTTTTCATTTCAATATTTATTAAAAACTACTTCGAAATGCTGTAATTAACTGTCTTGAATATTTTATTTATTACCTAAGCAAAACTGCTTTCAACGCTTTGTTAGCAATGCTGTAAGACGTCGTGAGACGATTCCAAAGGGTTCCGCATTCCATTAATATCGTTTTCAATTACATATTTTTTTTTTTTGTTTTTATCTTTGAGATGCAACAAAATCGTTTTCTAACGTTGGTACTTATATAGGTATTTGATTACATTTGAATAACTTACAAATAAGACCTTAAATATATTTTGTCAAAGCGAAACTCTTAAAATGCAGTGATAAGTTATTACAGAACCCAACACTATCTAATTTTTTTTTTATAAATATTTTAAGTCTGTCGTCGCTCTAGAAGTCTTATTCTGCTTCTGTATTCCTATTCTGCAATCTCGTTAACTTTGATCTTATCAGTTCATGAAGTCTACCGATAAATCCGTTCTGGTCGTTCGGTATTAGGCCTAGGTACATGTTAGTGTTAGGCGTGTACATAAGCACTAACATTCTGATGTAGCAGCCGGGCGTGGTGTTGAACTTCACGCAGCCGACCATCCCACCCTCCAGAGCGTTGGTGAGCTCATCAAGTTCGGGAGATGGCTTCATCTTAAACAACACTGACTGTGTGTCCTCTAAGAAATGCCTTCCGCCTATACGGTCGAGTGCTTCCTTCGGCAGCAGCAGTAGTTCCAACAAGTCCGACCAAGCATCCACCTTCAGGTCTTCCACGGTGCTCTGGGCAGCTAATATGTCGCAGCACACGAGCGACACGTTGTCGCCTGGAGCCTTGTTGTGACGTTTCCACTTGATCACTCCTGTCCATACTTTGGTTAGCCATGAACTGCCCGCAGGAGCTGATGAAGGTCCCGGGATCGCTGCAATAAAATGTGTTTATTGTGACAAATATTCACGAAGATTTTATTATAAATAATAATTCTATTAATATTATTTTAGTTTTAGCTACTAGTATATATATGGAACAATGGCTATTATCATAAAACATGTACAACTGTCATGCTCAAAATATAAAGAAAATTTAGTTTTGCTTATTTATTTTAAAATAATATATGTAATTACAAGACTAGAACAAGAACACTAATTAGTTTTCAATCACTTTGGAAGTTTTACATTAAGTGAACAACAAGAGCAAATCGCGAAAAAATTATATGTTAAAAAAAATATTCTGGATAAAATGTTAGTTATATATTATATTTAAAATATAATTACTATTTATATTTACTATTTTGGTGTCCAATAAAATTGATTCTATTCTATAATACAGTTAATTTAGTACGATTAAAAACTGGACTAATATACTTGCAATCATTCTGATTGTTTGTCCGATTACTCTTTAGTTGTAGTTGTTGTAGTGTTTCCAAATTGTAGATTTTTAGTAAATCGCTAAAATGCTTCATTTTTACAAGCATTCGTGTCTTTGCTTTAGGTAATGTAGTTCTCTTAATGGAATTAAATATTTAGATTCATTATAATGAGGTACAAGTATTGCTCTAATTATAACAGGTAACTTTTTTAAGACAAGTCTATCACTGTGCCAGTTGAATGTTTTCTAATCTGCTTCCATATTTTATCAATCAGAGCCTGATCGTTGGGTATGACTCCATTGATAGTATGTCTGTTAAACTTTATCAACATCATGAGCTTCAGCTTGCCGCCCGGCGGGGGCGGGATCTCTACGATTGGTATGACTCCGCCTATCCAGAGCTTCAACACCTTTTCATATGTGTCAGATGGTTGAATTTGGAACTGAAACTCTTGCCTATCCGTAGTTTCACCTTTATGGAACTTATTTATAAATCGTATTGTAGTCAAACGTAAAATCAAGGTCTTCGGCCAAACAATATTTCTTTTATTGTTTGAGGAGTTTATTCTTGTTGCGCTGCAGGATAACCAGAGATGTTGTAATTCAGACGAGTCAGTGTCATTGCTTTGCGTCGTCCATTTCAGCAATCCAGTCCATTTCCCCGGCACAAACCGGTCCGGTTCGGATGCCGACAGTGTTAGAACACGTGGTGAACCTACGGTCGATGTAGAATATTTTAATATAAGCAAACAGCACATTTAGATAAGCCATCTAGAATTTTTACATATTTTATTTCCTGTTTAGCTGAGAGGCACGTTTCTAGTGCGAGTAAAACTATTCAAATAAAAAATCATTATCATAAATTTATTAAGTGGAAATAAATGATAAGAAGATCATGATCGATAGAAACGACATAAGAATTATGATATCATTATTTAAAAAAAAACCCCTTGATATAGCATTGTTTATGACAGTTTATTTGTATCTAACAAAATAAAATTTAATAGAACAGACTTAGACTAACTTTACTAAAATTAATCCTAACTAAAAAAATATACATTTATTAGGTACAAATTACATTAAACATTTATGTATAATTTGCTAATTCTCCTTACCACTAAACATAATTTTCCTTATCAGTAATCCTTGCTTTTCTTATTATTATAATACATAAGGACTTAATTTGTTTCAGTACAATTCTAGATATTTTCGTATTTCGGCTTCTCGCTACGCAACGTGCTACGCGTTTTGCTACGCGTCGTGCTACGCCTCGTTCTACGCTTCCTGCTACGCTACATGCTACGCTTCGGGCTACGCTTTGTGCTACGCTACGCGCTACAGCGTAGCCAATGCTGTGCTACGAATGCTACGATCGTGTTGCCTTTTTAACCGACTTCAAAAAAAGGAGGAGGTTCTCAATTCGGTTGAACTTGTTTCTTTACTTTTAAGAGCCGCTGTTAAAATATATATCGAAACCATTACCCCTTATTAATAAATATGCAGTAAAGTAACAGTGTTCTTCGGATTTACCATATATTATTAGATGTTTAAGTTTGTCAATATTTTACTACGTGTTTATTAATAAGGCGTTAAAGTTTTATGTAGCATATCATGACTATTAGAATCTTATAGTATACCTTAAACTGTAACACTATTAATAGGCATAACACTTAGATAAATTAATATAAACGAAGTAACCTAGTTTGTCATAATCGCCTTCCATCCAATAATATTGCACAAAACCAATAAACTAGTTTTTCATAGACAACAGCTTGAGTCGTTATGGGTGGTTGTGTTCATTCTTGACCCTGATGATGACGTCATCATAGGTGACGATGGAGACCCTGCATCCTTGAGGTGCTTTATTGCAGACCCAATAGATCCTTCCGCCCAGTTTCCGCTTACAATTGTACCTGTGCTCTTTGATCTGAAGAAGCGGAGTACCTCTGTTCGTCGTCAAAATTTTAGCAACTGTAAAGAAAAAAATATCCTCAGAAAAAAATAATATATTTGTCTATGTAATTAGCAACTGTAAAGCAAAAAAAGTCTTCAGAAAGAAATAATATAATTGTCTATGTAAGTGAGTTTTTAACATAAACAACTTCGCAACAACCAATTTCGAATCGATTTATTTATAGGACCATGTGGCTCAGTAGTAACGGTCTCGACTTACAATTAATAGGTCATGAGATCAAACCTAGCCAGGTACAGTATTTTGTGAAATTTATTTCATCACTGCTCTCAAACAGTGAAGGAAAACATCGTGAGGAAACCGGCGTAACTTAGAACAAAAAGAAATCTAAGACATAAAATCCACCAAACCGGTTTGGGCTCACAGTGTGGATAATGGCCCAATCCCTAGAAAGGAAAGCCTTAAACTTAAACATTATAAGTCTGATTATGCTAGGCAATGTTATGTAAACCATATACCATGCAAAAATAAAAGACACTTTTCAAAACCATCAAAGTACTTTTACAATAAATTTTTATCGTTTTTATAAGTCAACGTCATTTTCAGACTGCTGAGGTCAGAATTTTTATATATCCCAAACTCTATTACTAGAATAATCTAAACACAAATTACAGAAATAAAAAACACATTTTAAACTAAAATAATATATTTATTATCACTCAAACAACACGCCGGAAAAAAGAAAAAGCTTAGACAAGCAAATAATAAATGAAAAAAATAAACAAACTTCATACGATGAAAATAAGGAATAAAATGAAACCTACCTAAATTACAATGTTCTAAAATTATATGATCTTTCATCAATTTATTATTTATACGATAAATTTACGGTAAATATAATTTTTATGGAAGCAACAATGTAATCGCTCTTTGAGGACGGTTTATGTCAGGGAATAAACAAAACCAGGCAACTAAACTCTATTCGAGTTAAGATTAGACACTTTAACAAACCAATTTTACTGTCCGTTCAATCGATTGTGACTTCTATTCCGTAGGCATAAGGATGGCATTAAAAGCAAAAAAGTGGTTACAATACCAAATATTTATTGCAGCCGCCATTTATCATGTCAGAAACGCAATTAAAGTCAAAATCGGTTGAAAGGACAGTAAAAAAGGTTTAATGAAATGTCTAATCTTAACGCGAATTCAGTATAGTGTATAAAAATTCCTAAGTAATTATGGGACTACAATATATACTATGGTATAAGCAATATACCAGAGCAGACATAAGCGAGCTCGACCAGTGAACCAACATTACTAATTATATGACGCTATTGTCATTCAATATGTTATTTATTGGTAATTCTAAGAAAGTCGAGGCAAGATTCAAGATTCAGCAATAACGACTGTCAAAATATCTAAACAGAAAGTCAATCCCAAATGCTTTGAATTTCTGAAAATCTATATTTATAAAAGGGTAAACTCACTAAGTGAAATATCAAAAGCACAGTCAAAACTACTGGGTCTAGGAACGTGAAATTTTGTTGTATTGGTTGTTAGCCAATATACTGTTTAGCAAAAATAGTAATCTAAATAAATAATAAATGTAGTAATTTTTAAAAACTACCCTAACAAAAGGATTTAAGGGGTGTTAAAGACTGTAAGAATCTTAATCCTTAGGTGAATAAACTTAAAACTTGGCACAAATTCTAATCTAAATGAATAATAAAGACTGCCTTTATTAGTTTTTCAAAACTACCCTCAAAATACGGTTTAAGAGGTGTTAGTTTTTATAAAAAAAATTAAAAAAGATTGTATGTAGCAGAGATGAGAATGTTGTGTAAGGAGAATGGATAAAGTGAGAAATGAGTATATTAGTGCGCATGTCTTGGTATGGCCATGTGAAGAAGAAGGGTGAAACGGAACTAAAAGAGCTATGAGTATACATTTAGATGGATGGAGCAGGAGAGGGAGGCCAAAGAAAAGATGGATGGTGTGTGTGAGAAGTGATATGAAAGAAAAGGGAGTTAGTGATAACATGACGGGTGACAGGAAAGAATGGAAGAAAAAAACGTTTTGCTCCTATCCCAAATAAAATGGGGCATGGGCAGTTAGACTTAAATAATTTCACCTTGTCTAAAGCCCCTGATTCGTTATCCTTGTTAATTGTCCACCGGTCGAGCTATACGTCTACCCTGGCACTCAATCTCAATGGTTATGCACACATTTCTGTTTTATCACGACATCGTTAAAGGTAGTGATGGTAGCTCTGCATCCCATGCTGTTCCTACAACAGATCCACAGAGACCTGGCTCCGGAACTCCGGTTGTTCCGGTTAAACCTGTACTTCCCCACCTGGATCGCCGGCTTACCATACCGCGTCTTAGTATATATTAGAACTAAAAAGGGTAAATTAATAATGTTAGAACTTGAACCGAAATTGCCCCCAAACTGTAACTGCTTTCGAAAAAAAAAAAACATAATTTATATTTTTAATTAATTTATTCGGTTAAACAAAAATATTTATGTAGTTTCTAAACCTATAATTTTATTTGTTGGTAACAATATGTAATTTTGGCCTTAAGTGAACTGATTTATCTATGAAACAGAGCCTTATGAGATTGCAAAAAGAACGCTTGATAACTGATGATATTCCTACATACGATCTTCGATTCAGAATATTAACTATCAAAATTAGTTGAGTGTCCTATAATAACAGCGACAGTTACTTGTAAATAAAATTAAAACCACAAAAATGATTGTTTTTTTAATTTTTGCCTGTCTGTCTGTTCGTTCCGGCTAATCTCTGGCTGGAATTATTGTGACGGGACTTCCACCGGCAGATAGCTATTATAAAGAATAACTTAGGCTAGTTTTATTTTAGTAAAAAGTAGTTAGGGTTTTGGGAAAAAAAATAAAAGCTTTTTGAAATTGTGACTAAATAGACTCTAATAAGCTGAAGACTTAAATGAACTGGAATAATTTAATAAGCTCTTATTTAACTAGTGCATTTCACCATCAACTATTGCAGCACTGCTTACCAGCTGGTGGGATTACAGTCAAGCACTAGTTTATATCATTAAAAAAAAATCAATCACATTGTTGATCAACGCCTAGAATGTACTGACAAAACACACACACACATACACACCATCACACACACATTCTAGGCTTCGATCATGTTTCTATAAAATAAATCACAAATTATTTTTTTGTGTGAGAAAACCATAAATTATTTCGTTACTAAAACAATAACTATTACTGACACTATAGTACAAGCATTATTTAAAAAAAATAGCATTTTCAGCTTGCAAAATATTAGCCTATCCAATTTGGTAATAGTATGTATAGTACATTTAATATTTTGTAATAATAAATGTGGTGTGGTGACCTATGTCCACAGTGGACGTCTATCGGTTGAAAAGAAAAAATGTGAATATGAAATACTTATTATAAAATACCGAATCGCCCCTATATCACACAAATACGATGTCAACATAATAAAACATGGAAATTTGTGACAGGTAAGCCGAACTAAATTTACTTTAATATACTCGTAAGTAATAATTTTTTTTTTTTTTATGGCTTAATAACCATTAATATTATATTTCCAATTTAAATATTTGTTTATATATTAACTATCTCTTTAACTAATATAAATTACATAAACATAAATGTTCTTAGTGTTGGTGAAAAATGCAGCGGTAAAATTATTTATATTTTATTATTATGGCCTGCAACAATGTAGCTAGAACTACATTAGACCGACGCACACGTGGACCACGCCTGATTTGTACGTAGAACGACGTCGCGTGGCGTGGATCTAGTGTAGCTCTACAAGTTTAGTTTCCATATGACATGTATGGAGACCGACGCGCCCAGATCGGCGTACGTGGCATACGTGTGCACAATGCAGTTCTACCTTTACGCGTTACCGCTAATAATATTGTGTGGCGGCCCGCAAAGTTGCTGAAGTTTTTCTATAGCTATGACCTGTGTACGAATCAGCATCTGGTAATCCTAAATACTTAGCAACTTCTTTCGGCATGGAACCAAGTTTGTTAACGCCTATAGGTTGAACCGTACATTTCCCTTTTTGATAATTTTGAAAGAATCGGGGATTTTTTGCTTTCTTCGAACGTAGGGCATCATATTTCTTTACTATTTCATAAAAAGGACTGTGTATTGGAAACGTTCGATAATTGTTTTTAATGTTTTTGACTCTGACGAGAAGCATTTTGCCGTCATCTTGTATATCTTTTATAGTAATATTCTGTAGTTCCACACGTTTACATCCTCCGGCAATCCCGAATATTAATGCCACCTGGAAAGTGATAAACACTTGTTAGCTACGAGTAGTATGGATATAATCAGATTAAATACAATAATAGAATACAGTACCTACAGGATAAAATGCATAAACGAAAATCAAAACGAAGAAGAAAAACTATCCCAAGATGTTTTTCTTTTTTTAGCGATCTGTTGTTATATCAATAAACTAGCTTCTGCAAGCGACTTCACCCGCATGTAAGTAGTCAATATAGGGTGACTGGTAATTAGTGACCGATATTTATACACTCGATTGTACTCATAATTACAAACAACTTTCCCAAAGAAACTTTTTTTTATACTCATTAGTTTTATCACAATAACAAAGCTCAGCTGTTAGCCGCGTAACCGTTGTCCCATGTAAGTATCGTACCTTCAATAGTGATAGAGCACCTGCGCCGCTTGCAAATCCATCGGTTTTTTATTTTTCTTCGATGGGAAAAATCATCCAATGACAACACCCGCTCTTAAATCCATCGGTGTTCGCGAAACGCGAGCGGGAACCGATGGGTGACCGCGGTGGGTGCGAATAGCTATTTAGTTATTACGATAAAACTAATGCGTATAAAAAAGTTTCTTTGGGTAAGTTGTTTAAAATCATAAGTACAATCACGTGTATGATTATCGGTCAATAATTACCAGTCACCCTATATAGCCTATGTCACTCAATTATAAAGTAGCAAAAGAAGAATGAAGTTTTTAAATCGGTCCAGTAATTTTTGAGATTTTTCATTACTTTCACCCCTTTTCATCTTAGCATTTTATCCAGAACACACTATCTTTGAGGAATAGTTTGACCGTTTCACTGACCTTAGTAGCGAGGTACTGACGATCCGGTGCTTCTTTTAAAAACTTTTCAACGTCAGTTGGCGATAATATTTTGATCTTCTGACCCTTATACCCGTCCGCGCGTTCTTTTAGAAAATTAGTTAACTTGAGATACGTTTTAATATCAACACCGTTTGTGGTCCAAACAGTACTTTTTAACATAGAATACATGCTCCACAGCGTGCTTGGTTTGTACTTAATTGCCAGTTCCTTGAAATAAGCTAGGAATACGTCTTCAGTGAATGAGTGCACATTATTGTTGTTTTTCCACAGCATGAAATTTTCATAGACTATTTTGTATTTAGACTTCGAATTTGGCATAAGGCTTGTTTTTTGTGCTTCAGATAAAACTTCCGGAATTGTCCAGTCTGAAAATAATTACTCGTCTTTATCAAGTTCCAAATAAAAAAATTTAGAAAGATTTAATCACAAAACCATGAATTAAAATAAAATTTATTTATTTATTTATATTTTATTTAGGTAATAATTATAAAACTTAATACTATGTTTATTAGTAAATATATGTATATATCATATTATAAACATATTTTAACAATAACGGGTTTAACGTTACATCCTCAGGCACTGGACAAAATTCAATTAAACACTCGACCAAATTAAATTAACACAATTTTTGTCAATTTTTAAAATAAATATCATCAGCATAATAATTGATATCACAAAAATAATATATTGGGTGCTGTAGTGGTGACCAAATGAGAGCAGTGGTGGCTGAATGGTAATGGCACCGACTTACGAGTTTGTAGGTCGAGGGTTCGAACCCAGCCAGGCGCATTACTTTGTGTAATTTATTTCATCGCCATTGCTCTCAAAACAGTAAAGGAAAACATCGTAAGAAAACCGGCATGTCCTAGAACCAAAAATTCGAAGACATGTGACATTCACCAACCCGCACTGGGCCGGCGTGGCGAATTACGGACCAATCCCTCTCCTAGAGAGGAGGCCTGAGTCCCAGCAGTGGAAACATTAAAAAGGCTGATGATGATGATGATTAGGTGCTGTTACACGATCCAAAAGATATTAACAAAAAAAAAAGATATTAAAAAATAACTCCAGATTTAAATTTTTATCATAAGTAGTACAATGTTTTTATTTATCTCTCCCTGTCGACATTATGCTTTAAAGTTTTGTTCTTCTACAGATGATTATGAGCATGTTTATAATTAACAATAATCCCACCTACAGTGGTGACGGAAGCTTTGCATCCAACTTTGTCGAAGCCTGGCCTGCCACTTCGCATGCAGAACCACGTAGCTTTGAGTCCTCGACTCTTATTGTTCTTATAGTAACGATTTGTGCCAACAAGCAGTAACGGTCGACCTTTTTTTGTTTTCGTAAACACGATATCTGTAAAAAAAGATGGTGTGTAATTAAAACTAACATACTTAAGGAGATGTAACTCGACATACATTTTCACTGTTTTTCATACAACCGCTCTTACGCGATTATGACTTTATTAAACTTTTTTCATTAGATATTTTCGGAACACGGTATCTTGTAGATATTATCTAGGCTTATATTGAAATCAATTTATAAATGTGTGTTAAACTAATCCAGCAAAGACCTCTGAAAATCTGCTATTTTGCATGAACTTTGACACTTAATAATTTACTCAAAAATTAAAAAGTCAAAAAGTATAACAATAGAAGCCTTGTAAATTTTATCCAGATTCTAAATGACGACAATTTTTTTCAAAAACTTTTAAAGGTTTAAAAAAGTCACGTATTTCATGGAAAAAGTTTTGTAAAATATTCATATATAATACCACAAGAGCTTCAAAATTATCGAATATTTCCCGATAGGTTCGTTGCAAACAAATGAAGTAGTCAAGTTTTTCAGGTTAAAAAATCACGAGCGGCGCGAGTGATTTTTCCTGAAAAACTTGACGATTTTATTTGTTTGCAGGGAACCTTGAGGGAAATATTCGCCAGATAATTTTGAAGCTCGTGTGGTATTCGGGGGATTATTTTTCCGTCCCAAATGTCGCAAAATCTCCAATTTTCACAATTGAATTCAACCTGTCAGTGATCATGTTTTGTTTTTTATATATGTCAAGGACCAGAGAAAATTTTCAAAAAATTATCAGTATAATACCATGTAGGTTGTACCACGTGACGTCGAATGGTGCAATTCTATTGGTCGATATTTGGGTCGGAAAAATAATCGAGTAAATCACAGAATTACTGAATGCTAAAAGAGTTTTCAGACGTTATCTCTCTTTATTCGTGTTGACTTTTCGTCAAACATCGCATTGGATTGCGTTGGATGAAGTAACAAGCTTTTAAACCATGCTCGATCGACGATAGGCGAGTGGAAAAGCAGCCTCTTAAGTAAATAGGTCAAGGTTTGAAGAGAAAAATATAGACTGTGTACAAAATTCTACTTTTTTTTTGCTCTTAAGTGATTATGGGATCCTTTAGCCCTATAGATAACGTTATCGTATGTAGTTATAGTAGCTTTGCAGCCACTGCTTCTGGCTCTGCTGCAGCACCACCAGTCAATGTGACCGTTAGTTCTGGTGTGATTGTAACGGTGATCCCCAACCAGGATCACAGGCTTCCCGAAGCGAGATGTCGTGAAAGTCACTGTAAGTAAGAACGGGATTACGTACTGAACAAATCAAGGTTTACCAACGTTTTAAATGAAACTAAATTTTGAGAAACAAAATGTCTTCCTTTTATTTCAAGTCCAAAAAAGTAATGTAATGCAGTTCACTATTTGTTTTTCCGGTACTTATGCAAAGATACAAGGTGCAGTTTTAAAGGTGCAAAAAAATTCAGGAGGTAATTATGTTAGTGATTCTCGACCCGAATCAATAATAAAATGAGTAGGTATTTTTTTTCTTATATATGGAAATCGGTATGTGTGAACTACCTTTTTTATAAACTCTGCTAGTCTGATACCTCCCTTATAACCGCACTTTCACACACACAAACGCACCATTATTTAAACCGCGCTTTCACACACATACACGCAACGTAAAGCACCAATAATCTCCCGCACGACACACCCTAGCCACGCCCCCGCGCCATCGATCAATCGATCATGTTTAGTGTAACTGACGCCGCCGACGTGTGCATACACGCGCTTGCAATATTCGCCCACAGCGCCTTCGGTTAACGGTTGCGGTATCTAGTGATGAAAGATGACAGACCAATACTCCAATGTAGAGTTGGTGGAGATAGTCCGCTTGTTTGCTATCAGTGGAAACATCGTAACGTCCATCTCAAAGGGTAATACTGGCTGCTACGCAAAGACTCCGCGAGTTTCGACGATTCGGCGTTCCCCGGCTTGCTGACGGTCGCGGCAACGAAGGCCTGCTTGTCGCCTTGCAGGAAAATATCCTGGAATACTTCAAGCGAGAGCCACGGGCCAGCACGCGGGATGCTGGTCTACGGTTTGGTTTCCTCACTACGGTCGGCAAGTACGTTACTTGAAAAGGTGATCACTAGTGATTAGTGCTTTCGACACTTTAAAACGAATGTGTTTGTGCTACGAAATTAAAAGAAAATCAGCAACGTCGTGCTAGACTGCTGTCTGTTTGAACAACACCTCCAGGTAACATAAGTACCTGCTTAGGTATTTATTTTATTTTATTAGTAAGTACATAAAAAGTCATTTGTAAATACGTTGTTAGCCGAATCAATTTGATTAGTGTAAATAAATTGATTTAAAAATTTTAACTACGGTAAAAATACCTACCTAACAGGCAAGATAAATCACTTAAAAACCTACCTATCTACGTAACTAGCACAAATTATCTTGAAGTGTTTTTTGTCGGTCCTCAGCCCATTAAAAAGTACGAAGGGAAATTTCACATCCACCAATTTAATCTACAAATAAAAACGAAATTATTACGGAAAACTGACCTTGAGAATGACATTACCGACAGACTGCGTCTGGTAGATACGTTCATGTACCACTGCGTATCTAAATCTCGAGCGCGCGCGCTCGATGATACCTACGGACGGAGGCACGGACGCCTCATAAGGTTTATTGATCTCGGCCTAACATTTTATTCATCAGCTGATACGTAAGTACCTATCGACGCGACGTCAACGTGACTTTTAAAAGATTTTCACATTGTGATGATGCTTAAAAGCGAGTAATTAAATAGCGAAATTTAAGACATTAATGTACATTATGATCATCGAATTCGATCTACATCTAAGGTTAAATTATTCATTTCGTAAAATAAGTGGGCGGAGCCTCGTACAGGTTGATGCACTCACACACACAGTGACACGGCGTGCGATAAATCGCAACGGGTGATTCTGTATTTTTTTAAGAAGTTTATTTAGAGAGTTATTCTGAAAAAGGGTTAAAATTAAAAAAAAAAAATAACAAGTTTTACTGATTATTGACCAGGTATCGTATTTTTATATGATTATTTATGAGTTTTATTACAACCTCCTGAAATATTGTGCAGTTTTAAAACTGCACCTTGTATTAAGAATCGGTCAATGTACTTTATTCCATGGTTATCTAGCGCCTTTTTTAGCCTCTTAATTATAAAAACTGACAACTTCAGCAATGGGTTTAGTAAGAAATTGGAGATTAAATCTTTAAATAAACTAATATTATACATGTGACAGTCCGTATGTTTAGATGTTCGTTAATCAATCACGCCTTAACATCATCGTTCTGGCTGGACGAATCTAGATAAAATTTGCCACATGGATAAACCTTTTACGGTATTAAAACATAAGCTACCGGATTGTTCGAAGAAGTACCAACAGCCCTGGACTCAAAGGGCAACTGAAGGAAAAAGAGGGAAGGTACTAATTAGTCAGTAAAAGTCTTACGCTCTCTCTCGCTCCACCCGGAGCGGGTGATGATATCTGTTGATTTAGAATTTAAAAAATACAGAATTAAAACATATAGATTTCGACCTTGATAACGCGTCCTGTGGCCATTTTGTCAACTGTTTCAAAAGCGAATAACTTATAAATCGTGATTATGCGCATTCTTTGCATGTACGATGGTTCCATCTGCGATGATGACGGACGCACGACAGCCCATGTTTCTCTTGCTGCAGAACCACGCAGCTTTAGTCCCTTTGCTCTTGTTGTTCTTGTGATAGCGGCAGTTGCCTACGACCAGCACAAGGTTCCCGAGTCTAGACCTCGTAAACCTGGGCTCCAGGTCTTGCAAAGAGTTTAAACCTAAAAAAAAAGTAATAATATTATGTGAATTAGAATAAATGTTTTATTCTAGAATTTGTAATTTGTCAAAGATAGAATAAAATATAATAAAATAATATATAATATAATATTTCACAACTATCACACAACGCCGTTTAGTCTCAAGCTAAGCAGAGCTTGTGTTATGAGTACTAGACAACTGATAAACATACTTAAATATTTCTAAATACATACATATATATATAAATTACACCCAGACACAGAACAAATGATCATGCTCATCACACAAACATTTGTCCTGGGTAGGAATCGAACCCACGACCTCCGGCTTAGCAGTCAGGGTCACTAACCACTAGACCAACAGGCCAGTCAAAAATAGATTTATTACTTCGAGATTCACTTTACAGGGTCATAACGCTAAACCATAAAAATCTGTTAATAGAGGTATTGGGGTAAAATTATATATGTAAAAGTAGAAACTGGCTGACTGTCGTATCAACGCAGTCGAAACTACTGAGACTTATAGGAATATGAAAATTTGAACACGGCTTCCGAGAACTAAAAGATTTCCCGAAATTCACCCCCCTTAAGGGGGATGAAACGGAATTCCAAAATTTGTATACAGAAAACTATTTTGACACGTGCGAAGCTGCTTGGAGCAGTTAGTTAACAATAAACATAATACCTAATTACCTACTGTTCTACTGGGGCCAGGGTTAGCTCCGAAAAGTAGCTCAGCCCAGGTATGAAAGGCACGAAGGAGCGGGGTGGTTTTTTTAGTCAGTAAGAGTCTGACACTATCTGCCGCTCCGCCCAAGGGCGGGGGATGTCATTTAGATTTTGCATGATTTTTACCCACCGAAAAAAAATAATATTACCTACCTACTGTTCACAATCTGACTCAGTGATCATGAAATATACACAACTCATCAATTGAAAGGTTGTTAACACTGAATTCATACTTTATTAATCAACATTCAATAAACACACACATGTATAGGTAATAAACAGAAAAATAGGTACAAAGGTGATTTCTGACGACTTTCTACTTGAACTAATGGTTGTGGTTTCCTTTTATCTTGATGATGACATTGTCATACGTGGTGATGGAAGCCTTACATTTACTACTCCTGGTTCTACTGCAGGTCCACCAGCCATTGAGCCCTCTGCATTTGTTGTTCTTGTTAAACCTGTAATCACCTATTATCATGACGGGTTTGCCGAAACGAGTGGTCGAGAAGGTAACTGCAATGGAAAATTTCAAAAATCATAAACGAGAAAATATTACTGTACTACACAGCCAATTCAAGTTAAAAAAATATGTCGTGAGATTATTATGAAATAGACTTGAAAAACAATACAAATTAGCTAAGTCAGTGTTAACTTAAAATCTACATATTATTAATTCTCAACTATTCGAAATTAAACCAAGTACTTTTTGCCAGTTTAGTATACAGGCGTGACCATATTTTTCTTTTGTCTAATTTAATTAAACATTTTGTTACATTAATCCATATGAAGTGGTCCAATGCTGTCTCTTAATCGAGATAAGTTATTTGAATAAATTACCACAAATAAAGAAACCACATTGTACCTAAATATATTTTTAAACAACAAAATAAAATTGGAATTAAAATGATAAACTACTTTTTATTCATTGTAAGAAATATTAAAAATATGTAGACCCAGCAAATGCGCAGTGGCAAAATAGTAGAATTCATGAATTTTGTAACATTTTACAACCAAAATCAAAAGAAAAATTACACTCTTAATTCGAATACAAATAAAAAAAATATTGTAAAAGAATGATTTAATCATAATCGCTGTAATAAGTTTTTATTTCACATCTCAACCAAAACTGACCGGCAGAAATGGCGGTGGACTGACCACATGATGTGAAAAATACAGGGAAAATGGAGATATAATCGACATATTTTTATTCTAAGAATAGTAAACGACGCAAAGGAAAACAACGATGGAGGTTTTTTTTTTCGGTGGGTAAGAATCATTCAAATGATGTTGGGATGACGAGTTAAAATTTACAGTGGACTGTTATAGAAGGAGTTTGGCTCGTGCTGAACTATAATGGAGAAAGCTAGAGGACTTTGCCAATAGACACGCTGAGTTGGGAAACAAAACAAAAAAAACTAATTTAGAATAAAAGGTTTTATAATAAAGCAATAAATTACCTAATTCACAAAACTAAAAAACTAATTTGGAATAAAATGTTTAAAACAATAATAAAGCAATAAATTAATTCACAAAACCAAAAAAAAAACTAATTTAGAATAATAGTCTTACATTAAAGCAATAAATTACCTAAATCACAAAACTAAAAAACTAATTCAGAATAAAATGTTTTATAATAATAATAAAGCAATAAATTAATTCAATTTGGTGTCAGTACTAATTTGACTCGTTGTGCGTAATACAGTATGTATTCTATTTTAAATTAAAAGACTAGTAAGTATTCCCCTTCACTTCGAGATACTCATTTCAGGGATTCCTGTCTTCAGCCGTAATTCCATGATTATGCTGGTGCATGAATTTGACTATGACGTCATCAATGGTGACCAGACTTGCTCTGCAGTGATTACTGGCCCACTTACAGCACCTCCACTGCTTCTTACTCTTGCCCAGAGAAGCGTGTTGGGGACGGTGATGTGGAACATACAAGTTGTACCGGTAATTGTTGCACAAGATCACTGGCTTGCCATATCTGGATGTTGAAAACACTGCTCCTGTAAATAATTCGATATTCTGATAAATCCTTCTATAAATAAACATAATCACAAACATAAGCATAATTCAGCCTTTTAATGTCTCCACTGCTGAGACTCAGGCCTCCTCTTGAGACGGAATGGGTTTTTTAGTCAGTAAGAGTCTGACACTATCTCCCGCTCCGCCCAAGAGCGGGGGTTGTCATTGGATGATTTTTCCCATCGGAAAAAAAAGGCTTGGTTGGTGAATGCCACATTTCTTCGAATTTTGGGTTCCAAGACATGCTGATTTCGTCGCGATGTTTTCCTTCATTGTTTTGAGAGCAGTGGTGATGAAATATATTACACAAAGTAATGCTCCTGGCTAGATTTGAACCCGACCTACAACTCGTAAGTCAAGGCCGTTACCACTCGACCACCACTGCTCACATAAATAATCATTCAAAGTTAATAATGCTTTCAGTGCAATTTTCAATGGTGAAAACAATAATGTAACAAATAAATATATAAAACCAGATATAAACGTACTTACCTAAGTGGACTAAAGAAACATCTTAAATGGCTGATTTGATAAATCTCTTTTAATCAATTAATTAAAATGGACACATAAAACGATACCCAAATAAATCAACCAGTATTAACTATTACGTTTACCGAGCTAATATGAAATATGATTGATCATTTTTCTATAGATGCCAATCGTTTTATTATTTTTGTGCATTACAGTAATTAAACAAAAAAAACTTACTGTTGTATTTCTCAGCAGAAAAACCTTATCAGCAATTCCCTTCTTCTGCCGTCATTCCATGATTATGCTCGTGCATGAATTGTACTATGACGTCATTGATGGTAATGAGGCCTGCTCTGCAGCGGTTGCTGGTCCACTTGCAGCACCGCCATTGCTTCCTATTGCTGGTCAGGTGAAGGTGTTGGGAACGATACGGAACGTACCAGTTGTACCGAAAGTTCTTAAACAAAATCACTGGCTTGCCATACCGAGATGTTGAGAAGACTGCCTCTGTAAAGAAATCGAAATTCAAAACGATGCTGTCGAAAAGAATGTAATAATTAAAACGATAAATAAGGACAATAAGTCAATTAAATTAAAAATATAAAACGGAAAACAATAAAACTTCTTACAATTCCTACGGCCATAAAAGAAACACTTTGAATAGCTTTGGTAACATCGTTTTTCTAAACGAATGAAAAAATACACACTTCTGTTGAAGTGTGTACTTTTTCATTCGTTCGTTTTTCGTTCGTTCGTTTTCGATTTTTTTTCGTGTAACTGTTGTTACAGTTCACATTGGCTTAGTGGAAATTCGACAACCCAGCTGGTTAGAAAAAAAACATTACCTGCCTCACCTTTTGAATACACATAAGTGTTAGTGAGGTTAATGACATAGTACAAATACCCATTTAAATACACAAACCCATTTTGTTCCGGAACCCTTGTACTACTCTAGAGGTTCCGATACTGTCCAATTTGACCTCTCATTTAGTTTTGTTAATTCAAAAAATAAAAACAACTGTATGTCGACATCAATTTAATATTTTTTTGGAATATATAAAGTGATTTTTATATATAATATCATCCTACGCGATTACGATCATGAATGCAGTTTGGATTTGCTTTGACACTAGACTTGTCACCATTTATTCGAAAAATTACAGAATTCGTCTTCATATTTAATAATAGGGTAGTTTACAGAGTCAAAATAATTGCATTTTATTTAATCCGTATTTTAGATTATAAAAAAATATTGGACACGTATTTTTTACGATTGAACAAAAAATAACAAAGATATAGCCCATTAAAGTTACGTGTGACGTCACCTCGTGCGAAAAAAACAGCACGGCGTGACGTCACACGTAACTTTAATGGGCTATATCTTTGTAATTTTTGGTTTAATTTACAAATAAAAAAATACGTGTCCCTTATTTTTGAATAATCTAAAAGACGGACTAATTACATTTTTTACGGCAACTAGCCTATTCTAATTATAATAAGTTAATATAATATCTAATAGCTGTTATCAAATTAAAAAAATAAAATAGAACATGTGTTTTCTTTGTAATGGAATAAAATATTTTTATACCTAGTTAAAAGATCAGATTTTTGTTTAATTTTATCACTAATTTAAATTTTGATCACAACATAGTAGATTTCTAATTTTATTATACCTACTTACGAGTATGTAAATACTTATTCAGTTAAATTCAATGACATTTTTATTTGGTATAAGTTTTCATTAGCCTAGTGACTCGAAAGAAAAAGTAAGCTGAATTTAGCTCTGACTATGATCTACAGGATAATTTCTAAGTCATTAACAAACCCTTGAGAATATAGAAAACAGCTGATTTTTGTCGCTGTTTGAACTTGTCGCACAAACATATATGAATACACTACAATATTACCTACGTTTAATTACTTAATTAATTTAACACCAAATACTACTTTGATTTTATATAGCAATGACTTAACCTAAATAAACAAACTTTAAGTAGTAATTATAATAACAAAAATATAGATAGTTAAAAATACAAACGAGAAAATATTATTTTCTTTGTTTGCACTGTGTCACGGATCTTAGTAAAAAGTACCGTATCATTCACGCAAAGATACTAACCCGCCGCTGTGGCCATGAGCATAAAATGTCGTACACTTTGTTTTATTAACAATTTTTATGTAACTACCTACTATTTCTACTGCTATTAATTGTGTCATATTTTGTACCAACCTAAGCTACTACGCCAATCTGCTTAATTTGTATTATTAATTGAAGCACAAATTTTGTATTTTCTCAGTGATTTTGCAAATACAAAAAAAAAAATATTTTTTGTGTAAAATTTTGTTTTTACGGTGTGTGCAAATAAATTAATTATTTTTGTTTTTTTCTTTTTATTTTCTTTCAAAACTTTTGAGAATAATAAATGTCTAAAACCTTGAGTTCCATACCGACAATCAATTACATGTTACATGAGGACTTTAACCTCAGACAGAATAGCAAATAAATTGGAAAATCACCCTGTACATCTACATCATCCGATTTATTAACGCTTAACATAATTTCACATTTTTGTTGACTTTTAGTATTACTTCACTAATATCTTATATTGCTATAAAATTTTCCATAGGGAATTATAACTACGGTACATAAGTATGGTTAAGTATTTTTACCCGCTTTCATATGACTATTTATTATGTTAAAGCGATAAAAACACTGACGTTCCTCCTAAACTTCCATCGCTAACAACGTTTTTATTTAAATCATAAACGATAAATAACCTCCATATTCTTTTTATTACTTACTACATCAAAATAGATATTAAGAGGGCTTTTCCCCACTCGTCTAACGTCAACATGAGTATGGTTTAGAAGCTTGTTGTTTCATCCAACACAATCCAAAGTACTATTTTATAAAGTAGCAACGTGAAAAAAGAGCGATCGCAATAACGCCAGAACGCTTTGTTGGCATTTGGTAATTACGTCATTTGCCCGAACATTTCACAAAATTTGTTCTAGGAAAAAGGTACGTGCTTTTTTTAGAAACCTTTAAAGTTTTTGGAAAAAAAAGTTATCATTTAGACTCTCGCTAGGACTCTATAGATACATTTTTTTCAATTTATATACAAGTACATTAAGAAGGTTTAAGGTTCACGCAAAATAGTAGATTTTCAAAGGTTTTTACTGGATCAGTTTTACAAAAAATCATTTGATTTCAATAGGAGCCTAGAAAATATCGACAATGTATCTATGTTTTCAAAATATCTACAGAAAGATGTATAATAACGTCATAATCACGTCACAGCGGTTGTATGAAAATTTACCTCGGGAAGGACGCTCTTACAGAGCGTTTACACATTTATCTTTAGTTGCAGACAAATGTATGAAAAAATTTTCTTAGCTATGATTATGAAAATTCTTGATTTTGATGACTTCTTCGTGAACCGTGGTCGCCGTAGCCCTGCAAGATGTTAGGGTTTGCTTGACACAGACCCACCGCTTTTTAGGACTCTGCACTGATCCTTTCTTGGCCCAGCGAGTGTAGAACCTGTGGCGGCCAATAATCATAAGAGGCTTCCCCTTCTTTGAAGTACCGAATTTCACACCTGAAAACGAGCAGGTTGTTAATACTTGACTTCAATTAGTATTTAGGGAAAAATTATTACAAGTCAAGCCACACTTTTTTATTAGCCACATGATCAAACTTCTCATTTTATAACTAAGCAACGTGAAAATGATATAGCTTCTAATAAAGTAATTCGTCTTTTTTACAACGCTAACTACTCTTAGTACATGATCGAGCAAAGCGAGCTCGGAATTGTAAGGCTCTGCGACATAGATAGGTTAGGTTAGAAGTCTAACGCGGGAGCAGCGCAGAGCGGAGCTCCCTCATTAGCCTTCTTGGTTATTTTTTTTTTATAACTATCCAAAAAATGGCTTACGTAGAAGATAACTAGTGGCTAAAGGAGTATCATTCAAACGTTCGTTAATTGTAACAGACTTAGAAATTCGGAAGGGAATGTAGATTTTTAGAAGCGAATAATGCTATTAAAGAAGTCTGTTTAATTAGCACCCATATTTTAGTAGTAACTACTTAACCACAGAAAACCAAATTTAGCTTATAACTAGCTGGTGCCTGCGACTTCGTTCACGTTAGACCCGTAAAACAGCACAAAACCATGTGGTCACCATTTTAAGAAGCTTTTTTTACGCGGAACTTAAATCTTTTTCTAAAATAAAGTAGTCTACGTTACTCCTTATAACATCAGCTACCTCCCAGTAAAAGCCCCGTCAAAATAAATAGTCTAAAATTTAAAAAAATCGCATTTTTATTACAGGTCTCGAATATACCATATATGCCTTTATTAAAAAATATATATATAATATAATAATAATATATTCACACAACTATCACACAACGCCGTCTAGTCCCAAGCTAAGCAGAGCTTGTGTTATGAGTACTAGACAACTGATAAACATACTTAAATATTTCTAAATACATACATATTATAGATAAATTACACCCAGACACAGAACAAATGATTGTGCTCATCACACAAACATTTGTCCTGGGTGGGAATCGAACCCACGACCTCCGGCATAGCAGTCAGAGCCACTAACCACTAGACCAACAGGCCAGCCATATATTTTTTGATATTACAAAAGACACTTCAATTTAATTTATATATTATATAGAGATAAAAAAATACTTGACAATAAAACACAATACCAATATTAACCATTTTGCATTTAATTACGACAATCATGTAAACAAGGTAGGTATTAGGGAATGCAAAAACCGCCAAAATTACAAACCGGTTTTTTTTTCGGTTTTTCTAAAAAAAAACCGGTTAACCGGGTAACCGGTTTTTAAAATTAGTTTTTTTTTACTTTATTTTTAAGTAAAAATTTTAATTTTGTTTTACTTGTGAAATTCTAAGTAAATATTTTTAAACTTGTCTTGGAACTTATCAATTAAAAAATTTATTGTATACCTAATATGAACCCATTAAAAATAAAAAAATCTCAACTTCATAAAAACGAATGTCTCAGAATGATGTCATAAATAGAGAATCTAAGCTAGAAGTTAATATATACTTCTACTCAAAATATCCACCACTAGCTTTTTTGCCCGCGGCTTCGCCCGCGTACATAAAATATAGCCTATGTCACTCAAGAACAAAGCAGGTTTCTACCGGTGAAAAAATTTTAGTAATCGAACCAGTACTTCCAGAGGTTATTTCCTACAAACATAAAAACAAAAAAAAAAAACTTTACCTCTTTATTATACGAGCATTAGTATTAGCGTAGATTAACCTTAACACAGGCTTTTAAGCGTTTAGGCCACGCGTCATCTGTTTATGCAAGGTGATCATTGGAAAGTTGTCCACTGCTGATCGTAAAGAATTTTTAAGGATTTTGAATTATTGTTACAGCCCATGTTCTCTAATATAGATCTCAATTTGTAGTTCACGGGTTGAGGTCTTTTTTTTACGGTGAGAAAAATCATCCAATTACAACCCCCGCTTTTGGGCGGAGCGGGAGATAGTGTCAGACTCTTACTGACTAAAAGACCCACACTGTTCCTTCTAGCCTTCATACCAGGGCTCGAGCGCCTTTTCGGATAACCCTGGCCCCAGTAGGCTTCGACCCGGCTGGGTCCCTGCTGTTGCTGACAACTCCTTGAGGCGCGCGGGAACAGTGCGCGCCGTCGACGACTTGGTCCGGACAGTTACCGGGCGGCCGGACAGCGAGCTACCCATTGCACACTGTCCGCAAGCCCGCGCCTACGGTGGCCGGAAATCGGGATCGGAATCCCGGCGGCGGCGGCAAGAGCGCCGTTGCCTGATGCGGTCGGCCTCCTCCTTTGCGAGCTTTACTGCTTCGCAGAAGTCGGCGACCGCTACTCCTCCTCGTTACGGACCACTCCGTATTGCCATGACCCTCTGGCATGCGTTCAGCATGGCCGCCGATTGCGTTTGCAGCGACGGTGGGTACACTGGCGCCCCGTAGAGGGCCATAGACCGAACGATCCCCGCGTAGAGCCTCCGGCAGGAGGCATCTGGACCCCCAAGGTTGGGCAGGAGCCGCTTGAGTGCAGCCTCCGTCCGGTTGAGTTTGGGAGCCAGACGTCGGAAATGCTCCCCGAAATTCCACCGGCTGTTCGGCCGAGCCCCAGGTACTTCATCGTCGACCCGACGCCGATGTGAACTCCTCCTATCGTTAGTTGGGAACCTGATGGTGGCGAGTTCCGAGGGCCGTGAAAGCAAACAGCCTCGGATTTGTGCAGCACCACCTCGAGTCCCAACTCCTGGATCTACCAACGACTTTCGCAACCCCGCGTATCGCTAGAGCGATCGCCGCCCGGTACGACTTTCACGGGTTGAGGTCTGGGCTAGCCAAAGGTCAATAATCAACCTTAATGAAGCCCGAAACACTCGCTGCAAGGCATTAAGCCTGGGTAGTGCGTGCCTTGTGACCGGAAGCTGAGTCTTGCTGAAAAACCCCTAGTATTTTATCAAAAAGAGAGAGGCTTTAAGAGGCTTTGCTACTGCGTTAAAAATAGTATCTTGATACTCTTTAGCTGAAATTCAAGTAGCCCATTGTCACGAAAATGAACCTTGGTGATGATGATATTATGATGAGTAACAACGGTGTGCTGCGAATAATAATTTTGGTGTCCTTACGAGATTTTAATTGTGCCCCTGACAGCATTCACTGCCTGTTCTCACAACACGCTGCCGGCCTGGATTTTTAATGATCGTAAACAGAAGAACTGTACAATTGGTGTAGCTATCACTATAGTACATAAATATTTATAAACAAACCTACGACTGATATTAAGCCTCAACAGTGTTTTAAAACTATGTTTGCTTAAAAATAGTGTCATTTGAAAGTAATAAAAAAAAACTCGAAAAAACCGGTTACTTGAAAAAAAAAACCGGTTATTTCAATCATTAAAAATATGCCGAAAAACCGGTTTTTCGGTTTTCGGGTTAACCGGTTTGCATTCCCTAGTAGGTATACAATTAAATGTAATGCATGTGCTCCTAGGCAAAAGCCTTTTTCCAGTCCTTCCATCGTTCCCAATGTTCTTAACAAACAGACAGACATACAGTACGCCCGACAGATCTTGGCGAGCCTGAAAATAGGCTCTGCGCATCTCTCTCTCTTACGTCGTTCATGGCAAACGCACGGCAAATGGCAACGCGCAGAGCCTATGTTCAGGCTCGCCAAGATCCGTCGGGCGTACTGTACTTACGTTATTTATTTTAATAAATTAATTTACACAAAATAAAATGCAAAAAATTTTAGAACCTAACAAAAAATCTCCTGGAGGTATTATAACTTTGGCTTTATAAAATCAATGCGTGTGCTCATTTTTAGTCTTAACAATGGTTTGATCCAACGTAGTAATCGAGGCCCTGCACTTCTTCGACCCCCAGTTCTTACAGACCCAGTTAACTAAGGGTCCTCTTGAGTCATGCCGCTTATAATACCGATACTGGCCTATTTGTATCAAAGGTCTTCCAAATATTGTTGTAGTAAAAATTGGCGCTGAAAAATAAAATAAGGTTTGAATAATAATGTTTCTAGACACCTCCAAAAATATGCATTTTAGGTGAGTATTCATACAATGACTTCTTCTGCTCTAGGGCGCAGCGGAAGGCCATGTCATACTTTTACTGACTAAAGCCCATTCCTATGTTCCTTCTTTGCCATGCGTTCCAGGACTCCAGGGTTTCCTTTCAGAAACGAACCCATGGCCCCAGTAGGCTTCGGCCCTGTTGGGCCCCTACGGCTTTGGTGACATCTCCATGAGGTGCGCGTGGAACACTATGCGCCGTCGACGTCTTGGACTCGGTCCGGACGGTCGGTTACCAGACGGCAGGACAACATGATACTCGTCGTCCGCAAGCCCACGCCTCACCGTAGGCGCGGGCTTGTGGACAGTGAGCAATGGGTAGCTCGCTGTCCGGCCGTCTGGTAACTGTCCGGACCAAGCCCAAGTCATCGATGGCACGCACTTTTCCCGCGCACCTCAAGGAGTTGTCAGCAACAGCAGGGGTCCAGCCGGGTCGAAGCCTACTGGGGCCAGGGTTATCCGAAAGGGAACTCGAGCCCCGGTATGAAGGCTTGAAGGAACGGAGTGGGTTTTTTAGTCAGTAAGAGTCTGACACTATCTCCCGCTCCGCCCAAGAGCGGAGATTGTCATTGGATGATTCTCCACACCAAAAAAAAAAGCCCACGCCTACGGTGGCTGGAAATACGGAGGCTGAGCCTGGGTGACATGAATTGCAAACAATATGGAAACTGTTTCAAATACTTACAAAAATCGAATCCTTTTAACCTTTAGTCAAAGTCAAATAAGTCGCGTTAACAGTTCGTGATAGGGCCTCAGCTCTGTACGTTTTTCTTTTTAGAATGATTATATTTTTATTTCATACAACATACCCCACACATTAATACCACAATAAACAGATATTAGTAACAACTTTTACCGGATTTAGAGTAGATACTCTTACCATTACTATTCTTCGCCTGCTGATTAGGTATCACAGGTAATACTGAGGCATCTCTTTTCTTTTTTTCTCATTATAACTTTGTTACTTTTAATTATATTTAAAAAGCCATCTGAATTTGAAGGAAGTCTAGTCGATACTGAATACAATTAAGAAAGATCGAATATAGGTACTTACTTTATTGAACACTGAAATAATAACACAACCGTCTCGCTACCTTAAGTCTATGGATACAATGAATATAACTACATACATTATCCATATTCCATTAAAATGTGAAAGTGTTAAAGTGACTCTGTCTGTTACGTTTTCACGGTTAAACTACTGAACCGATTTTGATCAAAGATAATCTAGAACCCCAAAAAAGGTACATAAGCATACTTTTAAACTGTCTTGGACTTCGCATCCGTTATAAGCGACATTCACGCAAACAAAGTTGTGGGCAAAAGCTAGCTCTACTAGGTATACAAAAAAATATAAAATTGTGTTGTTAAATAAAGCACTTACATAACCTCCTAAGTGTCAAAACTGTGTTCCAAATGATCAATTTCGGTTTTTATTTTGTTTTAATTATAATTTCTAGCTCTATAATTGGGAACTTGACTAGTTTTTTTTTAAATACTTTTTCAAAAATCTACCATAAACCGTATTAATTAACGGCCCCGACTTTCGAGTTGTAGGTCGCGGGTTCAAACCCAGCCAGGAGCATTACTTTGTGTAATTTATTTCATCACCATTGCTCTCAAAACGGTATGGAAAACCGGCATGTCCTAGAACCAGACATGTGACATCCACCGACCCGCACTGGGCCAGCGAGATGGATTACGGCCCAATATCTCACATAGAGAGAAGGCCTGAGTCCTAACAGGGGAAACATTATAAGGTCGACTATGCTATGCATAAACCGTAAATAGTTTGGAGGTATGCGGAACAGAGAGTAAAGTCCCGCAAACCTCCGTTGAAAAGGGAGGATCTTCCGACCAGACAGGTGTTATAGTCTGGTGGGCGACTACCCGATAGATGATTTCGGGCTGTCGTATATGTTCAAATCGCGCGGAGAACTTAGATTGTGCGATGCAGGATTTCGTACTTTCTTCGTAGTTCTTAAAGCATTTCAAATCTGGTGGAAGAGGAAACTGTCAACTGTCTGTGTGTAACAGATTAAGGATGCATAAACTGAAATGTGACGTCACCACCATTAGGTTACGCGCGTTGAAAAGAGATGGCGAGATGTTCCCACCACGCCCCCACTCTTCCTCATAACAATATTTGAAATAGTAATTGCTGGGTTAAAGGGTTAATATTGTATTAAAATAAATACAAGAAAATACCCAATTCACAATCTAACATCAACCGTGACTAGCATTGCCAGGCGTCCGGATAAATCCGGACACGGACAGGCTTTTTAGTTGCGTGTCCGGCCAAATTAGGCGAAATCCGGCCCGTCCGGCTTTTGGAAGGCTTTTCATATTTGACCATTTTGTTTAGAATTTTCATTTGATTTCTGCCTTACCTTGTCTCGCTCTCTCGTCATGGTAGACTTAAAAAAAGTGTCGGCCTTTTTGACCAAATGTCCGGCTATATAGGAATGTCTGTCCGGCTTTTCGGTTTCAAGACCTGGCAACCCTACCCTTGACTAATGATGGGGGTATTGGTGATGGTGGTGGTGATTATGCGGTTGTCCCTCGTCGATGACGACGTTGCCTATATTGGTGATCGCCGACCGGCAGCCGTTGGATCTCCATTTCACACAGCGCCATGTTTGCTTACGGGTTAACATCTTCGGCGTGCGATAAGGCACATACAAGTTGTACCGATGATTGTTGTACAGAATGGCTGGCCTGCCGAATTTCGATGTTATGGGTATCATATCTGAAAAGTTTAGATAGAGTTAACTCCACTGTCACAAAATAGATAGATACATAGGTCAATCACATGTATGTACTTCACTTTTTATACCTACGCTCGGTGGTCGCGCTAGGGTTTCCGTCCTATCGCAAGTCGCGCGCGCCCTGTTGTGGCGGCCGGCTCGCTGAACAGTTCCTATCTTAAATGTTTACCTACGGACGCTTACCTGCATAACTACTCTGTGTTATATTAAAACGAACCATCTAAATACAAAGAAATCCCTACTTACCTAGGTATTTACTTACCTCTCTGAAACTACTGGTAGTTTAAAAAACGATAAGATTTATACAACTATCCCATGAACAATTAATCTAACTACAAAAAGTTCACAGATCCGTGTCTCAAGCGGATGCACTCACGCTCGCACTGGTCCAAGCGCTCCGAGATATCGTGTCCGTGAGAGGTGTCTATGTGTGCGTTATTCAAACGCGCTCTGTACTGTATGTAAATTAACTTCTGAACATTAGTGTTCTGTGCCGCTATACACAAACACTTTCAATGGACATGTTAGTTCACTTTCTGGGCCACAGGCCTTAGTGCGAGTTGTTTTTGCATTAACGCGATCGGAACGTTTGCCGAGCTTGGCTCTCTGATTGGTTAAAAGCTTGGAGCGGGCCAATGGAAACGCCGAACGTCATAAACGTGTCGATCGCGGTAACGTAAAACAAACTCGCACTTGACACTCAGCCCCCTTAGCCAAGTTTTTGTTTCGTTTCGAATTTCTTGCGTCGAACGCCTCTAGTAGACCACATTTTTTATTATTATTAATGTGATAGGCTTGCACCACCATCTCACCTGATGATAAGTGATGATGTGGTCGACGATGAAGCACGCTTGCCTAGAAGAAACCTATTCACTCTAGACTTTAAGACTCCTAAGTTGTAGCTATGTACTTTGCCGAAGAATTTGACACTAGTTTTTATAAGGTTTAATAGAAGTATAGTGTTGAAATCAAAATGATATTTCGAGGGGTTTACGAAAAAATCTGCCGCATAAAAAGCATGACTATAAATTTATTCGACACACATTAAACCAATTGACATAAAACACAAAAAGTCAGACAAAAAAGTAGGTAAACATACGCAAATACATAAACAATATATGCCATCTGACAAATGTGCTAGAAGGCCATAACTCACCGGGATGTCATGGCGTCATAAGGTGAAAAAATGTACGGTTGACTGCGTGACCATTAAACCAACAGTATCCAGGTCAGACCCATAGAGTTGCATGCATTCTCTTGGCTGCACGAACTGGTAGCATCGCCACGGCGCGGCGGTGTCCTGGTGAAATATAGCCCTAAGCTACCAAACTAGACACCATACAGACACCAGAGTCGCCACACGTCAAAGCTGGTCGCGCCACCAAATTGGTTGCGCAACCAAACGGACACCAATACCTCTACCATGAGTTTAAAGCAATAGTATTTGTCGATACTCGATACCGACTACGTTAATATTTTGTATGGCAAAATTTTGGTTCGGTAAGTGACCGCTAGAGGCGCTGTAAAATTTGCCATACAAAATATTTACGTAGTCGGTATCGAGTATCGACAAATACTATTGCTTTAAACACATGGTAAAGGTACAGGTGAGTAACTCTCTATAGAACTGTTTACATTTTGTTGGTAGCGGCGACTGTACGTGCCGCTATGGTGTGTCGGTGAAATATATCTCGACGAGTAATACCGATAGCCACCATAGTGGTAAGCGATTAATGACAATGAAAGTTATCCTTTTGGACTAAATTTCCATTATAATGACGAACGTCATTATGTATGACGTAGTAAAATCATGTATTTTAATATTTCACGAATACTGTTTGTTGTATTTTATACACTGGTAACATTTATAAAGTTTAAATCAAATGTAAAGAACCTACACTAGGGCAAATATTACTGTGTGTACAAATGTTAAACGCTAAACTTATAAAAATACATGATTTAACTACGTCATACATAATGACGTTCGTCATTATATCTAACCCCCGCATACCCAAAATAAATGCCTATGTCACTCAGAAATAAACCAGCTCTCTATCAGAGAAAAAAAAAATCGCAATCGCACCAGTACTTCCAGAAGGTAATCTCTGGAAGTACTGGTGCGATTGCGATTTTTTTACACCTACAAACAAAAAAACAAACTACCTCTTGATTATTATTAGTGTAGATTTGCTAGTTTAATTTGTTAAAGTTTGTAGATACTATTTACATCATTGAAATACTTCAAGTTTTTATTTATCAACTACCAAATTTTTAGAAGTTTTTGGCCCTATAGTAAAATGCTATCGAATCTAAATCGCTGGATTCACTTTTTGTGATTATATAAGTATGTATATTGGAATTTAAAAGAATAGATAAATAATTGTAATTAATGAAACCAACAGGAGTTTTTATCCATCTAAAAAAAAATTCATGCTCTCATATTCTTTTTATTGTAATAACAAAGCCACGCTTTCCAAATATTAAGTTCAACTCATACTTGTTATAATTTAGCAATAGCTTACCTGATATCAACACATACTTGTAATATTAATAAGTAGGTACTTATCACATTTTAAAAAAAAATTATGGACAAACACAAAAATATCGTAAATATTTAATTAAAATCGTAGTCACTATCACATCTTCTCACATTGCTGAAAATATTACACTTGTTTGTCTTCACTTCTTAAAAAAATAAAGATAATTAAGGTCTACGCATCTTTTTTCAGACGTCCAAGACATTTGGGTTGACAATACCTATCTTATTTTATAATATAAGAATATGTTTATGTTTATGTGTGTAAATAGAGTATAAGGTACAATGGGGTTGACGTATCCATGTGGATAAAAACCCCTTAAAAAATAAAGAATTAAAAAAAAAAAATTAATGCCAACATAATAAACGAAAATGTCAGTGAGTAATTTTGCACTGACAACATTGAACCACCTTATCTATATAACACCTATCCGGCTTTTTACCAGGCAGTCTGACTATGTATAAAGGACTTAAAGGTCCTAAAACTAGACAACAAATATTAGGCATAATATCGAAACTTATCCCACGAGAGTGTGTCACCAGGTTTAAAAGTATCCTCTGTCCTAATCGAGGCCAACTCTACTGTACTCCAATTTCCTTTGAAATTCTTTTTTCTATACTTAGAGTCAAGGTAATTTTGAGCGAATTGTTAGCACAATGTAGAGCACGCTTCAAACTAGTATATTATTTTTAAATTAAATCTTTAGCTTATATTTCTTAAATTTTTAGGTACTGGTGGCCCGCCATTAGTTCATCATTTGCCCAAGTGGCCCATTTCTTAATAAGTCTGTGCATCCCTGACCTAGACAAACAGACTCATCACACTAACATTAACAGAGTTTGTTACTCGTTTACGCTCAAACAGCTCAACAGATTGGGAAGAAACTTAACAAAAATATAGCTTATTCAAATATACATCAGTATAACGTTAACACTACAATTTATAATTAGGCAGCACCGCTGGCAGGTGCTAGTGTAAATATAGTAGAAAAACTGTGCCATAAGAGCGTCCTTTTCGAGCAACCATACAACCGCTCTTAGGTGCGTGTTTATGATGTTATTACACATCTTGAACTTTGCCTCTCCATAGTGTACTTACATATTAAAAATATTAAAAGTACATCCATAGAAGCTTTGCACTTTAAAACGAGGTTCTGAATGACGATCATTTTTCTATAAAACTTTTAAGGATTTAAAAAAACTGGCCAAGTGCGAGTCGGACTCGCCCATGGAGGGTTCCGTAGCAGCAAGTAACATAATATAAAAGTTCTTGTAGTCCGTTGTAACTTTGATCGATGTATTGATGATTTAATAATAGTGTATTTTTTTAGATTCATGACGTATTAAAAAAAAACTACTGACTAGATCTCGTTCAAACCAATTTTCATTGGTAGTTTATATGGTAATGTACATCATATATTTTTTTTAGTTTTATCATTCTCTTATTTTAGAAGTTACAGGGGGGGGGGACACATTTTACCACTTTGGAAGTGTCTCTCGCGTAAACTATTCAATTTAGAAAAAAAATATTTTAGAAACCTCAATATCATTTTTGAAGACCTATCCATAGATATCCCACACGTATGGGTTTGATGGAAAAAAAAAATTTTGAGTTTCAGTTCTAAGTATGGGGACCCCCAAAATTTATTGCTATTTTCCTATTTTTGTGTGAAAATCTTAAAGCGGTTCACAGAATACATCTACTCACTAAGTTTCATCATTATAGCTCTTATAGTTTCGGAAAAAAGTGGCTGTGACATACGGACGGACAGACAGACAGACAGACAGACATGACGAATCTATAAGGGTTCCGTTTTTTGCCATTTGGCTACGGAACCCTAAAAAACACGTATTTCCTGGAACAAGTTTTGTGAAATATTCGGAATTACAGAATGCCAAAAGAGTTTTCAGCCGGTCTCTTCATAAAACATCGCGTTGGATTGTGTGAAATGAAGCAACAAGCTTTTAAACAATGCTCGATATTGACGATAGGCGAAGGGAGGGTCCTTTAACCCTCATAAATTACGGATGAGTATGTCCTTTAATAGAAGTGCTGATGATAACGTTATCGTAAGTTGTGACGGTGGCCCGGCAGTTGTAGGTGGAGGACCACTTCACACAGATCCACAGGGCTCGAGCACCTTTGCTGCGACTGTGTCGGTTGAAACGGTGCTGGCCGAGGTTCAGGACTGGCTTGCCGCATCGAGATTCGGAGTACCACACAGCTGTAATAGTTTAATACTGTTAAAAATCAATAAGAATTCTGTTGACTGTATAAAATAATATCATCTGATTGTGTCGCTTAAGACTTATTACAAGCAGCTTTCAGTAGGATTCAAAATCTCCAGATATATGTGATGTGTTTGATACGATTGCGTAACAAAAATACATGATAAACTAATAATATATTTATTTCAAATAAAAAAATGAGTAAAAGTTAAACATACGTAAAATCTTAGAAATTAATGTTAAAATATTAGTAGCCTTAAATTGAGTATTTTTACTAAATATAAATAAAGAAAGATATAGACTTACACATTTAGGAAAGTTAAAATAATAGTATGCGATAAAGTTACCTACTGACTAGAAAACAGATTTTAGTGATAAATATAACTAGTGAGTTTATAAAATGCAGCTCGAATTGAGTACGAAACCAAAACTATTCGGAACATAGACGTAAATAAGAATAAACACATCAGAAATATAGAAATTGTAATTCAGGGTAGAGCGATCTGCGGAATTATTCGAAAAGGTTACCAGGGCCCTGCCCCTGAGACGTAAAGGAAAACTGAAGGAACACGGATGAGTATTAGTCAGTAAAATCTGACACTCCCTCTCACGGCCAGCGGGAGAAGTTTTTTGATGATTTCTCACCCAAAAAAAAGGGTAAAATGGAGCGGTTACATTTGCAGGGTGACTTATAGCAGATGAAAGTAACCAAAGAAGATTTGTGATTGAAGAGGCTTACTAAGAACTACACTGCGCACACGTGTGCCACACACGCCAATCTGTGTGTATCGATTTCCATACATTTTGTATGGAAACTAGACTTGTAGAGCTACACTTGATCCACGCCAAGCGACGTCGTTCTACGAACAAATCAGGCGTGTGCATCGGTCTAATGTAATTTTAGCTTTATTCAGCCGTAAGAAAAGCTAACGTGAACTAGTGTCACAATGCTCCCAAATTCTAATGATTATGTTGGTCAATGAACTGAATGATCTCGTTGTCAATAGTCTTGATGATGGAGGGGCAGCCTTGCTGCTTCTTTAGACAAAGCCAGAGACCTTTGGGCCCAGTTCTGTAGCAGTTGTGTTGGTAGTAGCGATAACGACCCTTTTGTAACATCGGTGTTCCATGCCTGGACACTGTTCTTATTATTGCTGAAAAAAGTGAATTTTTCGTTATTTTATTAGTATCATACATTTATTATACGTACTGCTAAGGAATGGAACTCCCTGCCGAAGTCTGTGTTTCCTGATAGCTTCAACCTAGAGGTCTTTATATCAAGAGTGATTAGACTATTTCTAGGCAAGCGTGCTTCATCGTAGACCTGAAATTGTAGCATTACCGTTATTTAGGTAAAAAATAATTTCGCCATAAAACATTTTATTTACATATATTTTTTAATAATAACACCTTCATATATATTCTATAAAAGTTAACGGTAACTAAAATAATTTGATTAATTAGATTTTTGTTCAAACTTCCTCCCCAAACCGAAACTAACTAAAGAAAACAATTAACAAAATATAACAACTAAAATAATTTGTAATAGTAGGTATGCTTACAAATAATATATTAAATAAAATACAAATAGAAACCAAGGACAGCAAAACCACCAAAATAAGATTCAAGTCACCATTATCTCAGCCGAAAGACGTCCACTGTTGGACATAGGCCTCCCCCAAGCGTCGCCACAACGACCGATCCTGTGCGTCTTGTATCCACCGCATTCTCGCGACTCTCACCAGGTCGTCGGTCCACCTTGTGTGATTCAAGTATTTTAACACAAATATAAGCAACATTTTGTTACAAGTAGATCAAACCGTACAACACGGTAATTCGTTGCTTATAGTATCCAGAAGTTTACAGTCAAGCTGGATTTTTAAAGTATAACCTGTAGAACAGATGAAGTTTTTAGGGTTCCGTGCCCAAAGGGTAAAAGCGGGACGCTATTGCTAAGACTCTGTTGTCCGTCTGTCTATCCCATGAACCGTGATAGCTAGATAGGTGAAATTTTCACAGATGATGTATTTCTGTTGCCGCTATAACAGCAAATACTAATAAAAATCTTTTTCCAAAAAAAATTTAACAGACTTCAACGTTAACATTGAAGACGGTTATATTTTTTATTTTTTTTATTTTACACTTTTTAATTATGGTACCACCACTAAAAAGTACCCCTCAGCCATACTTAAATACTATATAGCCAGAGTGCGTCTCATAACGATTATAATAATCCCAAACACGGTTAGATTACATTAATGTACCTTCCGGCTCCATCATCAGGTCAGCTCCCCATCCCTCTTTTCTTTCAGTCAATCATCGACTACTCGTTTAAACAAAGCAATTTTACTTGTTACGACTGTTCTGCTATAATCCTATGAGGAGTTCTGTTCGATATCTTCGAATTTCATGATCAGATCATAACAATATTTCTATGGGACCAATTTGGAAGCAGAACCTATCAATCAAAAAATATTTTAAAAATCGGTCCACAATTGACCGAGATATTGGTGAACATACATAAAAAAAATCCCTATCTCAAAAACTACTGAACCGATTTTGATGAAACTTGCAGTATCCTTAAGTTGACCTATGTGAACAATACCTAGTACAAGAAAAAAAGAATTACTTAAATCGGACTTGTAGTTCTGGAGGTATGCGAACACAAACATAAAAACATACATACATACACTTTTGAAATTTGGCACATTTGTTCAGACGCTGATATAGACTAAAATATACGAAAACTGGGCAGTTCTGGAAATATTACATACATACGGGTCGAATTGATAACCTCCTTTTTTTTGAAGTCGGTTAAAAACAGAATAAAATAAGGGTTAAAGTGGAACTCCCATACAACAAACGTGATTTTTTTTCCACTTTTTGCAACGGTCGGTACAGAACCCTTCGTGCGCGAGTCCGACTCGCACTTAGCCTTTTTTATTTTGTTCTGAACAAAAATAAACCGTGTAACTTCTATGTTTTCTATCACATCCTAACCCTTGCACTAGTCTAGCTGACGTCTTCTCCTAAGAGTTATAAAAACTATAATCGGAAGCATTCCGCTGACGCTTGTGGTTGTGTTCAGCGTTGATGCTGATGACTTCATTGTTGAAGGTCTTGATCGAGGACCTGCAGCCGGAGCACCACTTGACGCAGATCCACAGCACCTTGGGATTACCGTCGCGGTTCGAACTATGCTTGTAGTACCGGTTTTCCCCCATCTGTAGCATGGGTTTGCCTCTTCTTGATTCAGTGAATGTTATCTTTACATCTAAAATAATAATCTCAACTTTATTAAAGATACCAGAAAGCCACAATGTAGAACTCGCAAATGAAGAAAACTTCTGCTAGTGCCCATTTCTACGTCGAGTCGATTTGGTTGATCGCGAGTGTAGGTGTATACTTTTTTAGTGGTGTTTAGGGACAAAATGAAACATGCTTTTAAAACTGCAGTATATTACAAACTAATAACTTCATTGCATTTAATGTTGAAAATTAGCATTTTAATTATTTAATTACGCTTTAAAATAAAGCTATCCAATATCATTCCATTTTATTTTAATAAAAATAAATATCTAATTATTATTATCTATCTTTTTCTTTATTTTTATTTTCATGTGTTTTTTAAAATAAATAAATAACTTTTATTTTATTTTTATATAAAATTATTAGTGCTATCCAATTTTGGAAAACTAATAATAATAATATATTCAACAGAAATATTGCTAATAAAACAAAACCAATCTCTATGCGGGTATGAAATAAATAACCTAACAATAATTTTAATGCACATGCAATCACAGTTTCTGATAGAGTTATTATACTCCCAATCAAAAGTTCAAGTAAGCATTTTGTCGTCCGTGGCCATGCCCGTTTACTTTTGAATATTCCGCACTTTCCTCTGCCTGCCATAAATTTATCATCATCATCATTTCAGTCTACTGTCGCACCTGAAGACCTGGTTAGGGTCGCACACTTGGTTAGGCCTATCCTAACCAAGTGTGCGACCCTAACCAGGTCTTCGGTCCACATTGTGGGAGGCCTTAAAGCGCTGTGTCTTCCGGTACGTGGTCGCTACTCCAGAACATTTCGTCCCCATCAACCACCTGTTCTGCGACTACCCTGCCCACTGCCACTTAAGCTTGGCAGTTTAGCAATTATACGCACGAGTAAGGTACAGTTGCCATCACGGATCTTGAGCGCTTGGCGTCAGAGTGGGGATCGCTTTGCGCATTCCACACATTGGCGAGCCAATCGTCTTTGTTGTTAGATACATGCAGCAACGCAGGGAACGAATTAGGAGTGACGTCTATGACGCGATGACGCGGCGAGCCAATCACTGACACTCCCCGCCCCGCGTCTCACTTCGCACCACTAAAGAGACCGAATATTTGACTTCTGCGCAACTGCTCAAGATCCGTGATGGCAACTGTATCTTGTCACAGGTAGGTTGTCTGGCAAGTAATAAGATATCAGTTCTATCCCATCGTTGAATTTATCCGGCAGGTTCCTATCCGGACATTCGAGAGCATTTCCTCACTGATCCCCTGTGCTTCTAATAAGAATGGTTATGAAAGTTCCTGACATGGATCACTTCGTTGTTATGTGTTCGTATGGCGGCCCTGCATCCCGTCCCCCACTTGACGCAGACAAAGAAGCCCCTGTCCCCCTTACTGTTACTGTGCTGGTTGAAGCGGAACCCATCGTACAGGATCACTGGCTTACCATATTTGGACTTCGAGAAAATAAAGTCTGTAAAAGAAGGGATTTGACAATAAAATCAATAACTGGGAAAATAGCTTGTATGACATTAAGCTTGGTTTCATGAAAATCTAGAGCACTCACCTTTAAAAGTTCTACCTTTACGATAAGTGTAGTGGTCTTCTGGCACAATGATTTATGACTCAAACGACCAAATCATAAACTTATTGTTACAGGAAAAGACGATGCCATCGAAAACATAACTTGTAGAAAAACCAAGGCACACAACTCAGATCTTCTACCGTAAAAATTTTGGGAGATGTAATACCAAGTCGGTTAATTTATTCAATCCGTTCTTAAGGGATCTTGATGACCTACATTGACTTGGCCTCCCTGGAGTAGAAACCTACCTACATCTGAGTACTTGTCACCGTATCTCGGTTTTCGTCAGCATCCCCTGACAATCCGTAGGGTCTCACCAGGGCTGATGCCCTCTAGGGCCGCAGGGATTTTTTGAAAAGGAAACCCGAGGTCCTAGAACGCAAAGGGCAACTGAAGGACACAGATGTGGTTTTAGTCAGTAAAAGTCTGAAATATTCGAGTGAATGATGAATGAGGATTACTGAATGCCAATCGTGCGTTCAGGCGTTATATCTCCTTCAGTCACGTTTCCTCTTTATCAAACATTGCGTTAGATTACTTTATATGATGCAACAAGTTATCTGTGTAACGTCAACGTGATCATGGTTTAACCCCTCCCCCTCTTCCTTCAGTAAATCATTGACTTCACGTATAAATAAAGCAATTTTAACTGTTACGACAATTCTGCTGTGATCCTATAAGGATCGGATTGTACCAATATTTCTATGGGACCAGCTCCCCTAGCCAAGTTACAACCAGTTTGTGTCGAATTCCGTTCTCTAATCGGTAACGCCTCGGTGACAGCAATTGTAGAAAACGATAACTTGGTAGCCATGTTGACGCGCCTGAGTCGGCCGCTCGTTCTACAATGTAGCGTTTGTATAACAAAGGATGTAGCGTTAAATATTGTAGAAACGATTTTGAACGATGTGAACTTGGCTACGAATTGTCTATTCGTTTGTTATGACCACGTGACTTTATGTTGAGATGACGTCATTCCCATACGTTTCGTCACTTTTCGATAGCGTTAACGATTGCAGAATAACAACTTGGCTAAGCGTGCAGTTTTGGATTATAAATAATCTTTCAATTTCAAAACATCAAAATCGGTACACAATATTGACCGAAAAATTGTGAAAGTATAAAAAAATATATACAGCCGACAATACAACCATCTCTCATTTTTGAAGTCGGTTAAAAATATTAGACTCGCCGCCATTTTGATTGAGATTAGGTAAAAAAAGGTATTGAGTAGACATCAATAATTTATTTTTATTTTTACCGGTGTGATCAATCAACAGTATTTATGTACAATGAAAATCAATGTAACTCAGGAATAATAAAGCTTGAGATACTTACAGGAAAAATAATTTTCAAAATTCGTTCAGAAGTTCTAGAGATTAGATCCTACAAACAAAATTACAAACTTAACCTTTTTATAATATTAGTATATGAGTGCCAAATAGAATACTTTTCTTTCTCTCCTTCTTACCTAATACGAGTACATGACACTTTAAGGTACCATATTACTTGGCATATTTTATTTGTACCAATGAATGTCCCCCCTACCTATTTCATCAGAAACTGACAAAAAATACATAATTTCATCTTATGGAGATTGTGCAAAAAAAGAAACCGAATTTATGCCACCTTCTAATTTTCTATAGAAATATGTTTGGACCACTTTATTCATTTAGATTAAAGTCAATAAATGTAAGAAAATAAGTCTCTTTAGTTATTTTTTTCATAGTAATAAAACAAAACGCCCAGACCCGGAACATAATATATACTATCTGTAGGTGTCAGTAGACCAGAAAAATTTTTTGTTCCGTGCGGGAATCGAACCGGCGACATGTAGCGCAGCAGCCAATCGCTAAACCAATGCGCCAACCGTGCCGTCATGACTTCCTAGATATGTGTGTGTTCTCTCGTCTTAACAATATCATTATTGATGGTCCCCACCATGCCGCGGCACCGATGCATGGAGGACCACTTCACACAACGCCATATCTTCATCGCACCAGCGTTAGGGTTCGACAGGTTGTACTCTTGTCCTCTAAACACCAGCTTTGGCTTCCCGTACCTTGATGATGTCAGAAATATAGCTGAAACATAAAGTTGTATACCTGAATTCTGATGTTGTTTGTTCAAAGTGTACTGTTATTAGCTTGGTCTAAGGTAAGGGCATTGTTATTCTATAGCATTGCATATGTCGCAGTAAGATAGTTAACGCCGTGATATAGCTAAAAACCCAGGGATATACCTTAATATAATAATATTCCCACCGTAAAACCGTTATATGAAAGCGGTTTACGACTTACTTCTAGGGAAATAACCATATTCGACGATAACTAGATGCCAGTACGATTCAGTAAGTAATGTACATATGTAGTACTGTTATGAAGTATTTATAGCAGTGCAGATTAGGTATTCATTTTAAATAAAATAGTCCAAAAGTAATATTTCTTATTAGTCAAGTGTCACAAACAGGAAAAACAATGTTATTATAATACACCAAGTAAGTGGCCTCTTTAAGGGGTGGCTGGACTCAAAGCGCCCTCACCTTTCGCATAACGCAAATCTTCACTAGATATGATAAGTTCGGGGAGATTCCTGCACCGGATTCATGTGGAAAAATCGCCCGGATGTTACCATTGTGCTGACCAGCAGGAGGTCACCGTGGAGCGTACGGTGGAGGTGTGCCCCGCTTGAGCGGAAACCACCGTATCCTCGTATAAGAGATGGGCAATGGTAACCTCCAGCGCCGAGCGGTCCTGGTCCGGAGCGAGATGGAAATGGAAGGCGATCGCCTGCTTCTGCGAAGCATTAATGAGTCGAAGAATGGTCTCTAGCCACCATGACTCTGACTCCAACTACCAACCACGATACCCGCGGTTAAGTTCATTTAAGGTTAAGTGATGGGCTTGTATAAAAATGAGAACACAATAACGAATAAAATGTTAACTTTAATAAAATTAAGCCACTTTAACAATAATATATTAAACATTAGATAGTTTTAGTAAAACGAGAAACTCGAAACACGAGTCTAGTATTTTAAATAAAGAATCTATGTACAAAATTTCATAACTGTATCATGAAAAATCAGAAAGTTATGTTATCTGGTTGTCCGCACAAATACATGGTCATCGAGCCATCGGGGCGACTGAGGGGTTGTTTTGCTCCCGCACCCAGCTGTGAACTGGTTCCTAAAGCCGCTATGACCTACTGTTATATTTCTTGTACTTAGTGTTGGTGGTGTCCAACTTGTGATTTTTTAAATTAAAAAGAAATATAACTTGATGTAAAAAACATTGGAATCGATTCAGTTACTCATTCTGAACACACTGTATTCAGGTTTCGCATTGACAAAAAATAGTTTTGTTTAGCTAGTGACCTGTGATCATAATTCGACTTTAGCTCCATCTTCCTGCTAAAGAAGAATAACTAAAGTTTATATCAAGAAGTAGTTAGTAGCCTATGTACATGAACTCTATAATCCATGTATATTATAAGCTGTTGTTAGAACCACATTGTGCACACGTGGGCCACGTACGACGATCTGGGCGCGTCGTTGTCCGTACATTTTATATAATAATATATAATATAATAATAATAATATATTCCACAACTATCACACAACGCCGTCTAGTCCCAAGCTAAGCAGAGCTTGTGTTATGAGTACTAGACAATTGATAAACATACTTATATATTTCTAAATACATACATTCAAATTATAGATAAATTACACCCAGACACAGAACAAATGATCGTGCTCATCACACAAACATTTGTCCTGGGTGGGAACCGAACCCACGACCTCCGGCATAGCAGTCAGGGTCACAAACCACTAGACCAACAGGCCTGGCAACTATACCCTATTCGCGTTAACATTAGACATTTTTAAAGAAATCTTTTTTTACTTTGCGTTCAACCGATTTTAACATCTATTTCGTAGACATAAGGATGGCATTAAAAGCAAAAAGATGCTACAGTACTATCTACTGCAGCCGCCATTTTTCATGCCACTGACGTAATAAAATCAAAATCAGTTGTCAGTTAGAACGGACTGTAGTAAGAGGTTTTCATAAATGTCTAATGTTATTTTGAACCGAGTATAGACTAGTAGAGCTACATTAGATCCACGCCAAGCGACGCGTATCTACGAGTACGTACAAATCAGGCGTTGCCCATGTGTGTTTCGGTCTAATGTTGTTCCCGCTTTATGGTGTACAATAAATAATTAAAGGTGATTGGAATGGTCAACTTTCACAGATTGCATTTCTCCACAAATAGTGAGGATCCGGGCTCTGCATCCTTTGCTCCACCTGATACATCTCCACACTTGTCTGACGTCCGATTTATTATCCTTTAAACTAAAACGATTGCCGTGGTAGAATAACAATCTTTTTCCTTGTCTTGATAAAACGTAGAATGGCCCTGAAAGTAAAAAAGAGAAAAAATTAAAAAAAAAAAAAAAACAAGAAAATATGAAACTATAAATATCACACTCATTACACACCTTTACCACCACCGTTACCTATACCATCACCATTACCACCATAGTGTCCACCACAGACCATGTTGGTGGTTTGGTCACCATGGTAACTATTATCATGGTGGGTTTACCATTGTATACATTAGTATGTACATATAAATATCACATGTAGTACCTTGGTACATCCACGTTTTCCAATTAAGTTTTGTTTTCAAAAGTATGTGGGTAGGTAAATAGCTCGTTCTGTAATACTAGCTAGAACTACATTAGACAGACGCACACGTGTAACTCGCCTAATTTGTACGTAGAACGACGTCGCGTGGCGTGTATCAAGTGCAGCTCTAAAAGTCATGTTTCCATATAAAATGTATGGAAACCGATGCGTGTGTGGCAGACGTGTAAGCAGTGTAAAGCTTTATTATTACTAATTTTAATACCAATTTAAAAGGATATGTCTACCTATTGTATAAACTTCCTTTGTACAATCTAAAAGTACTTTACCTAGTACTCATAAGACAAGTAGTCGCTACTCATAATGAACTCTTTCTCTTCTCTTTTTTCTTTCTAATTATTAACCATATAGTTGATACCAACACAACCCACTTGTGCTTTTTGGTAGTAGCTACCTCACTATTTCTCCATATATAGTGGATAATGACGACAGAGTAAGCAGTTTTTTTAGGTGAGAAATCATCATATGACTTCTCACGCTTTAGGGCGTTTTAGACTTTTACTGACAAAAACCCACTTACTCGGTTACTCCTATGTTCTTTCTTTGTACAAGAACTGAAATTTCGCGGGTATATGAACTGTAATTATAAGTAAAACTAAATTTTCAAAACGCATAATTTAATGATAAATCTCTGTGAGTCATCATAATTATTTATAAAATCTGAAAATGTATAATAAAAATATAGTAAAATACTTAATAATTATAAAATATTGGCCATTGGCAGAATATAGCAAGTAAAAGGAGTTGCTGATGATTCGGACACAACATATTTGGACCTAGTGTCCGAATCAACACATTTTATTTTAATACTTTTTCACAGACGGTTTGTACACCACCAAATTTATCGAAACTGCTTAATACAATCAGAAAAAAAAGTAATATAAAGAAAATTACTATCCGTAGTCGACGCCTTAAACCCGACCTAAAATAGTTTTAGTAACGCTTTTCTTCCCCATATATTATTATATTCTAAAACTTTTTATCTGACTATACTAAACAGAGTGTGTCCAAATGACAAACGAACGAAACGGACACTGTCCGAATACGAGTATATTGTGTCCGAATCATCAGCAACTCTGTAAAAGATATCGTTGGCGTAAAAAAAAAATAAACATCATTTATGATTATGATCATCCCTGATCTTGTCAATTTTGTTCTCTATGATGGCGATGAAGGCACGGCACCCGCGACCCCAGTGGTTGCATCTAAATATCTCTTTATTTTCACCCCTATCACTTTTTCCTGTGGTCTTTCGTAAAAACCTGTATCCACGAAATTCAACTACAGGATTGCCGTGACATGATGTTTTATAAACTGGACCTATAAAAAAAACAGTTGTTACTAGCAGCATACTAGCATCGGCAACAGGGTCCAAGCTACCGGCGCGTGCGGTCAAGGCTCCAGAGAAAGGAACCTCCTAACAATACGAGCTGTGTCCAAGGGTACCGCTCTCTGAATCAGGCCCTTGATACAGCTGCCTAATGACTGCCTTCACAAATGTTGGTTAAGGTACTGACCTTCAAAAAGACACTGTTACTTGAACGTCATTTGTAAAAAATCTTCTTGTAATTTTAGCCTTAAGAGAAAACCAGAAAACCAAAAGTAGTATGATATTTTATTTGTAAAAAAAAAACATTGTTTCCGCCAGTCTTTCGCCCGTTTAAGTCTATAATAATCCTATGAGAACATATTTCCGGGATAACGGATGGATGAAACGTGCGCCAAGTTTCATCTACATCCGTTCAGCTGTTTAGAGGCTAAATAAACAAACAGACAAACAGATAGAGTTACTTTTTCATTTATTTATATTTTTTTATTTCATTTTAATAGCCGCTTATACTCTATTCGCGTTAAGATTAGATTTTTTTTTTAGAAACCTTTTTTAACTGATCAACCGATTTTAACATCTAGGTCGTAGGCATAAGGATGGCATCAAAAGCAAAAAAGTGGTTACAATACGAACTATTTACTGCAGCCGCCATTTGTCATGCCACCAACGTAATAAAAGTCAAAATCAGTTGAATGGACAGTAATAAAAGTTTTTCATAAATGTCTAATGTTATTTTGATCACAGTATAGTAAAATATTTTCAAAGAGGGCTACAGTGCTCTGAGTGCTGGTACATTTAGTGATTATGTTTGTTCTGAGTCTTGACGATATGTTCTTCGCAGGTGGTAAGTGCAGCCCTGCAGCCGTGAGCCCATCTCGTGCACACCCATCTCTTCCTTTTTATTTTATTTTACAAATTGACGTGTATACATTTTAAGTACTTAAAGTATTTTTTTTTTCTTTGACACAAATATTTACTTTGCTAAATATTTTGTAAACTATTAATTTCCTTAGATTATTGTAAATGTGAGGACTATGTTGATTGCTTTTTCTTTTCTATTCAGTAATTTTAACGTATGTCTGGCAATTTGAGTATTTTCTGCGGCCTACCCAAATGTCCTTTCTTTGGTATTGTTCGTCAAGTCGTGGAGCTCCTTAGTAGTCCTAAGTTGAGCTTTTCGAATACTGACAAATGCTTACACTGATTGGACAGGTCCACTCAAATCTGTATGGTTCTTTCTTCAAAAGACCATCTCAGACAAATCTGCATGGTTCTCATGTGATTTGACCATTACATATTTACTGTATGGACTTTAAAAGAGACTTTGACCCCTGAGTTTGTTTCGGTGTTTCTTCTCAGGGTAGTCAGATAGGAAACACCGGCCTCATCTAGCATAAATTGACGAAAAAAAAAATTGACGTGTAAAAGTGTTTTTTAAACCTATTTGCAAAATAAATATCATTTATCATTTATCATTTATCATTTATCATTTATCATTTATCACTTCCTCGGCTTGGCGCCTATCGTGGCCTTGTTGAAGCTAAAGTTGTGCTGGCGGTACTGGATCATCTGGTTCCCTCGATTTGATGTTATATACACTAGCTTTTCTAAAAAGAAAATAATTAAGAATTATTTCACTTTACTATATAACTGTAATTTAATTAATAAAGGCACCTACCATGATATCTCTTGACTATGCTTTATCATCCGTGCTGGGCCGAAATATAAATAATAAGTGCTGCACCAAAAAGAAAACAAATATTATTGTTTACCTATTCTTATTCTTTATTGCACACACAATTTTTATAAAACAATAAAAATAGGACACCTAATGTGCACACGCGAGCTTTACTCACAATTGATTTTTCTTACAGCAAAACTTACAAGTTATATATGAGAGAGAAATGCACTTGAGATTTTTTATTCACATTGACTAGAATATAATAAACTTCATTGTACATCGAAATTGTAACACTACTCTTTTATGGCTGTAACAGGTACCACAACAATTGAACGAAAGAAAGAGAGAATTGAAAATGTCGTAGGTTCGAAAGTTATGTACAATATGGCACACTTTATAATAAACAAATAACAATAATAATATTCCACAACGTTCACACAGCGCCATCTATTCCCAAACTCAGTAAAGCTTGTGCTATGAGCACTAGACGACTGATAAGCATACATAAATATATATTTCTGTATGCTTATCAGTCTTTTTATGCTTTTATGCTTATCAGTCAGTTACACCCAACACTACACCCAGACACTGAACAAATAATCGTGCTCATCACACAAACCTTTGTCCTGGGTGGGTATCGAACCCACAACCTCCAGCATAGCAGTCAGGACCACTGACCACCGGACCAATAGGCAGTGGCGTGCGAGCCATATAAGCAAAAAAGCCCGGCTTGCGGTAAAATTTCATGACACAACACAACATCTAAGGTCATGGAACATTAAACCAATTATTTAAAATAAAAATCTAAACTTTAAACTTGCGCGTAATGGAAGATTCATTCATAAATACAACTTACCCAGCGTTCCAAATAGAGATAAAAATGAATCGCGAATCCGACTAAATTTAATAGTCACGAAATATAAGCGCAACTGAATAATAATTGTGACGTCGCGCGTTGGTCGTGTTCGCGGTATATTCACTTTTATCGTAATTCGGGACGCAGGGTTAATGCAACGTTGCCATCTTGCACAGTTCTACGTAACAATGACACGCGATTTCCGATCTCGCTCTAACCGATAGGCTTCTTACCGGGCTTTGTCTGCCATCTTATTCTTCCATAAAAAAACATGAAAAATGTGAGTCTGTGTGAGTAAAGTATGTGACTGTGTGCAAGTACTCGTCGACCAGATTTGTAGTAAAATAAGCCCACGTTCGGGAATTTTATCAATGAATCTTTTACGCATATTATGAGGCGCCCTCTATGACGCGTAAAGTTGTACGAACTAAAAAGTACTCAGTTCAAATTTGCTTTGATCGGTTATCGTGTTGTACGTAATTATTGTTTTGATAGTTTTTTTTTTTTGTTTTCCGTCATTTAACAGTTTATGAATTCGGAAACTATACTTGTGGTTGTGTGTGGATATTATTATGTGTGGAATTGATATTGGCCAGGTAGGGTTTGAGTTTTTGTAACTTTACTATTTTGAATATTTCTCAGAAAAGTTAATAACAATGCTTGGAATACATCAGGTGTGACTCAAATAACTTCGCTAGTGCCATGAAAATTCTTAAAAGTACTTGAACGCTGTTATTTCATTCTTTATTATTGGGTAAACCGCCAAAAGAAAATTGGTTCTCTTTCTCGACAGTTAAGTGATAAGTGTGTTTTAAAAAAGCGAACAACGAAAAGCTACCGCTGTTTCAATTGTGAGTATTTGCCAATAATATTACATATTATTATAAAGAACAAGTGTTTGAAACACCAAGATTTCAAAAAAAAATATGTATGACACATTCATAACTAGATGGCGTTGGCGTCAAAAAAGTAACATTAGATCAGTATCTAGTACTCGGTAGCAGGGCTTGAAAACGTTACCAATTCACATTAAAAATAACGTTAAGTAACGGTATTTCCATAGAGATACTTGAATATCGGTATGATTTGTTAGCGTTACTTAGTAGCATAACATTATAAGAACGTTAAAAATTGCGTTAAAAATTAACGGTATTTTTAATGTTATTGTGAAAATAGCGGTAACAAGTAAACGGTATATTTTGGTTATTTTATGCGACGTTGCCGTTTTCTCCAAGGCCGGTCGACGGCGCGGCACGGTGGGTGGTGGCGGCGGCGCGCGCCCCTCTGACGCGCTGTTGCCATTTCGCTTGTCGTCTTCTCAACTCTCATGGCAGTCAGACGCGCTTACAGAACCCGCTTGCGAATTATTACTTCCATTTAGATTATCTGTTACAGCTGATTTAGTTTTTGTATTTTGAGTAACGATTACGAAAAGTTCAACACGGGGCGTAAGAAAAGAAGGATTGTTCGTCAACTAGCTTAAGCGATTCGCGCGAGTCCGAGCGAGCTGGCACCTTCCGATTTCACCTACTTTTTCTGTAGTCATCTCGCTCAAACGTATAAAGTAGTCAAATAAAAACAGGTTTAAAACAATCACTATAAATAACTAGCTATTGCCCGTGGCTTTGTTCACGCAGGCTGTACCGGTTATCTACTTAGATTTCAGGATATTACGTTAAAGGTGAGGAATGAGGCGAGTAGGATGCGGCCAATGGTGCACGGTACCCAAGTTACTTTAAAAACATTTTACGTTACTTTTGACTTTCTCATGTTACCTGCACCTGCATGGTCTTCACCGGACATGACAAGGTTGGGAGGTCCATCATCATCATCATCATTTCAGCCGATACACGTTCACTGTTGGACATAGGCCTCCCCCTCGCTATAATGACCTATGCCCACTATTGGGCATAAGACTCCCCAAGTGTCACCATTTAGGCGCTATAATGACCGATGCCCACTGTTGGACATAAGTGTCCCCTCGCTATAGTGACCTATGCCCACTGTTGGCCATAAGCTTCCCCTTAGTGTCACTACCTGGGCGTTATAATAATTGATGCCCACTGTTGGACATAAGCCTCCCCTTGCGATAATGACCTATGCCCACTGTTGGGCATAAGCCTCCCCATGTGTCACCACCTAGGCTCTATAATGATTGATGCCCACTGTTGGACATAGGCCTCCCCCTCGTTATAATGACCTATGCCCACTATTGGGCATAAGACTCCCCAAGTGTCGCCATTTAGGCGCTATAATGATCGATGCCCAGTTTGACATAAGTCTCCCCTCGCTATAATGACCTATGCCCACTGTTGGCCATAAGCCTCCCCCAAGTGTCACCACCTGGGCGTTATAATAATTGATGCCCACTGTTGGACATAGGCCTCCCCTCGCGATAATGACCTATGCCCACTGTTGGGCATAAGCCTCCCCAAGTGTCACCACCTAGGGGCATAATGATTGATGCCCACTGTTGGACATAGTCTTCCCCAAGAGTCGCCATTTAGGCACTATAATAACCTATGCCCACTGTTGGACATAAGCATACCCCAAGTGTCGCCATTCAGGCGCTATAATGATTGATGCTCACTGTTGGACATTGGCCTCCCCCTCGCTATAATGACCTATGCCCACTTTTTTCTGTCTGTTAAATCTATTTCACTAGAATGACAATTTCTGATAGTGACTACAAAATGTTAACTGTTGCGATTGGACGAGAGCGACGGTAACAAAACTAACTCATAACGATAAAATTAACGATAGCGTAGACGTTTAACGTTACACATGTTTAACGTTAAAATGTGCCAGATTTAACGTTAAATATGGTAACGTTATTTATTAGATAACGATATCTGCATCGAAAGGCGGTAACGATACCATATTTTTAACGGTATTTTAAGCCCTGCTCGGTAGTCGGTTGTTTTATTTCACACTCAACTCAACCTTACATTAGATATTCATTAAGTTCAAATTAATCGTTTTAATAGTATTGGCTGACCATTCCGGCCGGCCGGCACTCGACAACAAGAGCGGCTTTCCGAATTATCTTTGATTGCAATTGAAAATCAGCTGTTGGTAGAATTAAAACGTTCACAAACTTTTTACGCTGGTGTACATAATAAAATCATTTTTATATAAAGATACACAATTTGAATTAGAATACAGTTTTTTTTTTTTTTCTATTAATGTATTCAAACTTCACGATTATTGGTATGATGATAAAGTTGTTGTGGTGAAGCTTTTGTTATCATTATTTATTACTTACTATTAACATTATATTTGTTAATAGTAGTGTAGCAATTCAGAAAAATCAGCATTACTGCACTGATGACTCGTGGTAGCACGAGATTTTTTTTTAATAGGTAAGTAGTAGTTAGGTCAAGATTCCATGGCTTGCCCCCTGTAAAGGCATCAGGCACGCCACTGCCAATAGGCCAGTCAAATTTATGACAGTTGCCAATGGCCTACGTATGGTTATGAATACCATTGACCCTGATGATAAGTTCTTCGAACGTAATGATTGAGGCTCTACAGCCATTCGACCATTTAGTGCACAGCCATCTTTGTTTTAGAGATCCTGGCCTACCCTTGTTGTTGGTAAACCTGTTGCCATTATACAGTAGCATCTGATTGCCTCGAGCTGATGTAATAAACTCAGCACGATCTAAAACAAAGTGATTTAGTTAACATTCCAATACTATGGTATAGTAAGATTTGATCTTTTTAAAACACTAAAATTATTCTTAACTTTAAAACTTCTATGTGAACTATTTTTTTTTATTATTTCTAGTTACACGCCGCTACATCAGGGATTTTATGAATATTAAACGGAGCTGGATACGAATACGGATACAAGAATAATATGCTGGTTACAGATATGAAATTATTTCAGACTATCCGCCAGTTTCGGATACTTCCGGTTACGGATATTAGAAATTTTAAATTATAAAAACAAATATTAGATTAATATGATTTGTTTGGCAGAGCAAAACAAACAAAAACCGGTCGAAGTCTAAAAAACAGCTGTCATTTAGACTTCGCCTTGACCCGGAACTATCCGAAACCTTTATAATGGTTTTGGCTACAGTTACGGAGCCCCATAACATTCCTGCCTTAATACCTACGACTCATCAATTACTTATTTTTTGTTATGAAAACAATAATCACTTATCTTAATAAAATAATACTAACAATTATACCTTTAAGAAAATAAAAGTGAAAGAATACACACACACATATAAAACAGCTCGGATAAACTTTGTGATGCGACAGAATATCGTTCTAATTTTCAAAAAAACACTAAATCCTTATCATTCTAGTCATTATTATCATACGAGCTATTCACGCTATTTAGCTCTTACCTACTACTTTCACAACCGATTTCTAAATTCATAATTTGAGAGTGAGTATTAAAAGTTAAATTCTACTTTGGTCTACAAATCTTTACCGTGACTCTGTAACGCAAAAGGTAACTGAAGAAAAACAGATAGGTTTTAGTCTGTAAAAGTCTGTCACTCATTCTCGCTCCACACAGAGCCACAGGACTTATTTGATGATTCAGCACCACAAAAAATAAATATTCGGGGTAGGAACTTTATCTTTTTTTCCTGATCCTTAAAGATAGATAGGTAGATACGTAAATATTATATTTTAGTAAGTAACAAAGTTGAATTTACTCGTACCATTTGACGTATGCTACTTGTAAATTTTGAACGTTGTTAACTTTGCTACGAATTTTCTATTCGTCTTTCCTGACCTGTTCTTCTTCTTCTTCTTTTCGGGTCGATATACTCTTACAAAATTTTTTCTGACCTGTTGAAATGATGTCATTCCCAAACATTTGATTAGTTTTCTACTAGCGTTAACTATTATAGATTATCAACATAGCTAAGCCTGCTGTATAGCTTTGTTCCTCTCTGTTTCACCCTGACATCACTCGTGATTATGGCAGTTCTTATAAGCAACAAAGGTGTTACCCACAGTGACGATCATAGCCTTACATCCGCTCCCTCGTGTACAGGTCCATCGTGCTTTTGGACCTTTAGAACGATAGTATTTATTGAAACGGTGTCGACCAAACAACACCACAGGGTTCCCAAATCGCGAAGTTGTGAAAATTAATTCTGAAAAATAACGATACATTTTATATTTTCAAGAACTTTTGAGTAACGACAATGTCTGAACTTAAATATTAGAACACACACACATACCTGTAGACAAACCTCAATGACTGACTCTCCCTGCGTTGTCCCAGTTTTCATTGTTGGTAAAATATGTTTAGCATAATCAACCTTATAATGTTCCCACAGCTGGGACTCAGGCCTCCTCTATAAGAGAAGGAATGAGCCGTAATCCACCACGCGGGCCCAGTGCGGGTTGGTGAATGTCACATGTCTACGATATGCCAGTTTCTTCACGATGTTTTTCTTCACCGTTTTGGGAGCATTGGTGATAAAATAAATTACACATGTGATAATTTGAATCCGCGACCTACATGTCGTAAGTCGGGATCATTATCACTGGGTCACCACTATAAATGTTTACGTAAATATTACTGGATGAAATGATGAACTCAAATAAAATTGCCTAAAAATTTATTTTGTGCTTATATTATTTAGGTACTTATTCAATAAATACAACTTTTCACAATCTAGTAATTTTATAGATAACGTTAATGATAGTTACTATTTAATACTGTACATCAGCGATTGAGTGCTGCGCTGCGTGTCGCAGGTTCGATTCCCGCTCGGAATAAATATTTGTATGGTCTACAGCCAAGTTGTACGGTTTGGGGGTACTTTGTATGTAAGTTTTATATAGGTATTTATAAACGCACCCACATTGGCCCACACTAGGAATTACTCCTGTATAGGAGTAAAATAAAAAAGCAAGAATCTACATATATACAGGGTTATCTGTAAAACACTATCAGTCTTGTAAGACTGTATTACTAACATAATAAACCACAACTTTGGTTCTGACTTTTTACAAAACATAATTCATTTACCAAAAACAAACTTTCAAGATTTCAATGTTCTATCTAACACATTTCAACTCCGTATTTTACTATATCTACCTAACGTCTGTATGACGCGACGCAAGCGCATCAAGCACCCCCGCCACTCAATCCTCGCTCCCCTCCACTATTGTACCTACTGTCGTTTGCTAGGCATAACTTTCAATTTTAATATTTTTATTTTTATATGAAAATCTGATGAACTTAAATATAATAAAGTTTTAAAAGTCACAGAACAAAAGTTGTTTTTTACGATGTTAGTAACACAGTCCCGTGAGGCTGCTAGTGTTTTACAAATAACCTCGTATTGGTGGCCACTCCTCCTTCTTCTTCCTGCCCTATTGCCACTATTTTACAAATTAGAAATCAATGGTTGTGGTCACGTTTAACGGCTACAATGACGTCATCAATGGTGATGAGTGACGCAGGGCAGTTTCCAGACCTCGCCTTGACACAGTACCACCTGGCCCTGGGGCCACAGGTTCGAGAATGCCTGTTGTATCTATGCCGTCCCATAGTAATCACTGGTTTCCCGTACCTTGAAGTGCCAAAAACAACCAGCTCTGAAAGAACAATTGAGTGAAAACCTATTTTATAGTAAGAAGGTACTAAGATTAGAAATTTACAGAAACCTTTTTACTGTATGTTCAACCGATTTTAACTTCTACTTTGTAGGCATAAGGATGGCATTAAGAACCAAAAAGTGGTTACAATACCAACTATTTACTGCAACTGCCATTCGTCATGCCACCAACGTAATAAAAGTCAAAATCGGTTGAACGAACAGTAACAAAAGGTTTTCATAAATTTCTAATGTGATTTTGAACAGAGTATAGTGTCCAGTCTTAGCTTCGTGCATTTAATTTCCGGTAGATTTTCCAAAAAAATCCTATATACAAACCATTTTTTTACGAGGAAAATAGATATATAGGTACCTATACCCTTTATTGTACACCATACAAAATTACACTAGAAGCTTCTGGATTCTTCCCCGCTCTAGGTGGAGCGAGCGGCATTGTCAAACTCATCATCATAATCATATCAGCCGAAAGACGTCCACTGTTTGACATAGGCCTCCCTCAAGCGTCGCCACAACAACCGGACATTGTCAAACTATTAATACATAAAACTCACAGTGTTCCATAATGCCCTTTGCGAAGGCCATGGTAACTCTCGAACAATCCGTAGCCCTTCATACAAACCTTGAAATGACAATCACGAACACAACAAAAAACCGCTAAATCAGCCGAGCCGTAGGTACCCAAGTTATGCCTCGTCATCCACGTGCCAATTGATTTTATTTATACAGAAGATTAATGTTAAAAAAAAGCGAGTGTGAAGGACAAAAAATGATCTTTATTGGTACCTAAAATCATTGTGGTTGCCATGCGAAAATGTGTGGTTGTCGAAGTCAGTTAATGTCACTGTGCCCTTAAGCTTTAAACTATTAATTTTTCTGATTAAATATGTACTGAAAATCTTTGCTTCAGTACTCGATAAGATCGATAAATACAGAGATTTAACTCATATTTTAGCACATTTGAGCTACTTTTCAAATGATTATTTATTATTTATGTAGGTTTATCAGAACTTTCTAATTTTCATAACAGTCATATGACGTTACCATGACTGTGGCATACTTTGTATAACAAATGATAGTGTCTTAATTCTTTCCATGTAGCCATGTGTGCAAATCGTACATGGGCACTAGGTTTCATCCATAAACACCCGAGCTTAGAATACCTAAACTTGTGTTTCTGGTTCTTTTATGGTTTGACTGCAGCAACCGATCATAAATTCTGATTAAATATAGTTCGTAGGGAAATAACAAAAAAATAACTTAAATCAATTTCAAATAAAAAAATAAAGAAATAAAGAAATAGAAAAATATATGATAAGCGATAGCCAATCACTATATGTGCGTATTATGTTGAATTCGTGTGGGAAGTATGAACTTGCATGTATGATTTTTGATTATACCTCAGAAAGGTTATCTATCTCTTAAAGGCTGTCATGGTCCATTGTGTCAGGTTAAAGTCAAACGATAGATAGAGGTAAATCAGTATACTCGGATCTAAAATCTTGGTCTGTTGTATACAATTTTGTCGTGGCGATGTGTATTATTGAGTACCACAATTTCATTGCCGACGGTCGTGACGCTTGCTTTGCACCCGTAACTGCTTCTGACACATTTCCACCTCACCCTCAGTCCTGTGCAGCGACTGAGTTTGTTAAATCTATACTGCCCTAATAGCATAACTGGTCTTCCATTCCTAGAAGTCGTAAACCGGAAACCTGAAAAAATACAATGAATAAATGAACAGATGAATTCAAGCCACCCGGCCCAATCCGAAATGTTGAGGAATACTGAAAAACTCAAAAAGGGGTCCAATTTTAAAGAAAACGAAAACTACATCATTAGATTTTTGAACCGAACACGCTGATTTTGGTAAAATATACCATACATACCTACCGTATTATTACACCATGCAGTAATGATGCTAAAAAGGATTAACTACTGGGCAGTAATGATTTACGAAAAACTTATCAAAGGAAGGCAGTAGTTGCACATACGATAGGAAAGGCAGACCTTATGTCCTGCAGAGTTAAAAGCGACATTAAAATAATTCAAATAAATAGGTAATAAAACAAAAATAACATAAAACGTAACGTACTGCTATAATTCATTTCTTCAGATAATAAATAGATCATAATAAAAACTGTATAGCTAGCAAGTGAAAGTAACATTCAGTTCAAAACTATAACTCGACTGCGGAAGAACCTACGATTGGTATTCAAACCTGCTAATAAACAGCGAAATAGTATTCATGAACGCAGAAATATTTATAGCTTTTGCTTGATATATTTTAATATTGTACTACTTCTGAAGTGACTTTATTCTATTTCATTTAATATCTACCATGAATGATAAAAAAAGAACTGAAACCTCCACATTGGGGGTGTAATATCCAAATTTTTTTTCCGTATATTCATTGAACCCCAAGCCAACGCCAGCGTTCGCGCTGTCATTGTCTTTCTTTGGTGTCTCTAATTAAGGACAAGTTACGTTGTTTAAATACCATAATTGCGAATCGAAGTTTATGCGCTACAGTGGAACATTATACGGCCAGAATCATTTGTCAGTTTGGCTTTGCCGAAAAAAAGTAATTTATTAAAATAATTGAAAAAATTATTAAAACTTAATCAATTCTTTTTAAACTAAATATTGTTCATTGGATTTCAATACTTGTATAACGACCTAGCTACTTAATTTAAATGTGTATATTTTGTAAATATATTGTGTATTTTAGGTACCCTAAGTTTCATAGAGATAAATCATATAATTCTATTCACGGTGTATAAAAGAAGGCCCAGTTGAACTCTAGTCTCACAACTGTTTTACAATATCCAAATCTTTGAACGACACCTCGGGCTTGTACAGTTCGTCAAAGACGTCATCCAAACTTCCGAGTTTTGTGTCATTGTCACACATTGAATTATAAAAACCCGGGTTTTTTGTATATCAATGTTGTCACACTTTCATTTAATAGCTTCATTCTTCAATTAAAAATCATACAGTCAGTAATGATTATGTGTATTGTTGGATCTAATGACGACATCTTCTACAGTATAAAGGGATGCTTTACACCCTTTAGTACATTTGACGCATTTCCAAGAAGCTGTGGGACCCCTGCATTTGCTGTATTTGTTAAATCTATGATGTCCGCTCTGTATAACAGGCCTGCCCTGTCTTGATGTTGAATAGACATATTCTGAAACAGTGCAAGCAAAACCTATATAGGTGCGTAAAAATATAATAGCGAGCACCAGATCAAATACTTGTAAATATTTTGACTGGCCTATTGGTTTAGTGGTTAGTGGCCCTGACTGCTATGCCGGATCTCGTGGGTTCGATTACCAGCCAGGACAAATGTTTGTGTGATGAGCACAATCATTTGTTCTGTGTCTAGGTGTAATTTATCTATAATATGAATGTATTTAGAAATATACAAGTATGTTTATCAGTTGTCTAGTACTCAAACCACAAGCTCTGCTTAGCTTGAGACTAGACCGCGTTGTGTGATAGTCGTGGAATATTATATGTCACCGGATTTATAACTATCATACCCCTGTAAAAACAAAAACCCTTACCAAAAATATATTTATAACAAAATTAACACATAATAATTAATAATTAACATAAAGTAAAAATTAAAAGGACCATACAGTTGCTCAGCGTTCTATGTAGACCCATACTCGGACTTTTATCCGAAATGAAATTAATCAATAGTTAACAAATAAGAAAGAAACATGAGCTACTAGCATAGCTTGCAAGCGATAGTGACTAATAGTCGTATCGAAAAGCAAAAGTGTTTGAGCTAGACTGGATGTGGAAAACGAAGGACAGGTGCAAATATATGGGTATGGTGCAAAGCTTCGGACGGACCAACATTCATCGTGATGGGCTGGGTTGATGATTAATTAATGGTGATGATTGGTGATGAATAAAATAACTCTGACAAAATTACAAAAAAACACACACACAGTCACTTCTCTCGATAACATACAGTAGATAAAAATAAAAACTTACATTATCGTTTTCTACAAGTCCAATGTACAAGTTCCCACCTAAAAGCCGTCTTATTCTCTCACTTTTTTTATTTTATGCTTGATCGTGTTCTTTCTTCTATTTATATGGTTTCCAGTGCGGATGAACATTATTGAATGATTTGAATCAGGCCTAGAATTGATGTTATCATTTATGTGGTCACCACCGCCTATGGTATTGAAGATATGCAATACAACGGTGGTGGTCCCTACCATAAAATACGAGTAGCTAAGGTTAAAACCAAAAACATTTTACAAAGTTATCACATTTATTATCATGGTAACATCAGATTTTATACTAAAAGGTTAGAAAAACTACACTACACAAAATAAATCAAATTTTAAAACAAGCTTAAAGCATATCATTTTTTTTGCTATTCAATACTGTTTTCACGGACGGCAAAATTTTTGATGTTTATACAATATATTGACTAGCTACTGATACTGCGTCTAATCATATTAATATTATAAAAAAATGTATTTTTGTTTGTAAAGAATAAATAAACTCAAAAACTACTGGACCGTATTAAAAACTGGACGAAAAATTATATCACCGGTACAATGTTATTTTACCTCTGAGTGACATAGTCTATAAATTTATAAGTTCTATTTTCATGCAGGTGAAGCTACTGGCAGAAGCTAGTTCATAATACGAAAATAACTATTATAAGCTGCGCTTTTGACTACCAATCGATGGTACTGTCGAGATTTAAGTTTAAAACTATTAATTATATGTGTATATTTTAATATGTTGAACATCAAGCATCCAATATGCTTCATCATTGTTATCATTTCAGTCGAATGACGTCCACTGCTGGACATAGGCCCATAGTGAGCGACACACACTGGTCATAGACTAATCCGCTTAATCTAGGTCATTCCTAAAACTTGACCAGACATCAAGCATGTTTAAGGTCTTTATCATAAGTATTTTGAAGATAACGACTTCGTCTGCATTTAAGGTAAAGGAGAATCGTGTCATCATCATCATGAAGGAATGACCAGCCAAGGTGACCTTGGTATACGTGTTTGGTTTGTGTTGCGGCCACATGGATGTAAACCACGCGCCAACACGTTCGGTGGTTGGGAAAACGCACCTCCCAACCAAGAGCGTTGAAGGTCATGGTTTACAACTGCTATCTACACGGATTGAAACTAGCAAGGTCACCTTAGTTGAGACGTTTGCGACCGTCTGGTCGCCTCTTAGTGATTGTGAGGCGTTTGTTTTATTATAACATTGTTAAACGTGATTAGGGAAGCAGGACACTTGAGAGCGTTAACTTTGCCGCAAGTCCAACGAGCACGGTTTCCTCTGCTGCCTACCCACTTATTGTACCGGTACTTGCCCATTATTATAACCGGTTTACCACGCTGAGACGTCGCAAATATTGGCTCTGAAACCAAATTTGACAAAATATGAACAATCTAAACATAAGGTTCCAAACAAACAATAATATGTATAAAATGATTTAGTTTATTGACTATATTCGAAGACATGTGACATTCACCAACCCGCACTGGGCCCGCGTGGTGGATGACGGCGACCTCTCTAGGATTATCTCCTAGAGAGGAGGCCTGAGTCCCATAAATTTTCTCCCTTGTACTGAATATGAAAGTGTATAAAATTATTAATCTCCAAGCTTTGTCAATTTATCTTAGTGAAAATAATTAATTTACGCTGAAAAATAATCCTGAGTTAATTCAGAAAATAATACTTCTGTGTAGATCGAAGTCTGTTTAACAACACATGCGCAAATGAAATATTAAAAGATAAAAAAACAGTCACATTTATTCGAAACACGACTTAGGTTAAGAATAATCGTTTAAAATAAAATTTCATCATACATTTTTTCTACTTAATTTTACAGCTGCAGTATTATTTCTACTCTGTCTAAATATCACTTTTATTACACGTAGTCTATTACCACTTTTACGACATGCCGAAACTTCGTCATGTTAATGATTATGCTCATATTTTTCGAGAACGATTACGTCATTAAGAGTAAGCAGCGTGGCGCGGCAACCCAGTCGAGTTTTGACGCAAGCCCAACGCGCGGCAGAATTTGGGTGCTTATGAAACTTCATATTGAAACGATAACCTTTCCATTCAATCACGGGTTTCCCACATCGAGAGGTGGCAAATATAGGACCTGGAACGCGGAAATACAAGGTTATTCAACACTGTTATACATAAAGCAACTAGGCCTATTGTCCACGGACGCGTAGATTCATACACGCTTCAAAATACGCCAATCATACATACATAGCACAGTGTACTGAACCCTGTCCTCGAGGTGTATACTTAATTTTGTATAACAGCTGTGAGCAGGCGTACATAAAGCGTATGACGAATACGCGTCTACGCTTAGTAGACGCGTATTTGGACAGTAGGTTTAAAAAGTAACGATTACCGTGATAAGTCCTGGGCCACCCGGGTATACTAAAAAAACATTATAGAAATCATCTAAACACTCAAAAATTTTACACTAACAAACACTTGTACAGGAAAAACGGACAAAATAAAAACACGACATAATTTATCTGCAAGAGCATCTATTTTAATGATTATGCACGTTATAACACTTGACAATGATTTCATTAACGGTGATGATCTTGGCTCGGCAGCCACTGTGGTCTTTGGTACAAATCCACCGGGCTTTTGGACCACTACATCTACTGTATTTATTGAACCTGTACGGACCTAACTGAATAACCGGATTCCCACGGGCAGATATATCGAAAAATGCATCTGTAACATATAATTCAGCGAATTAAAATATTTTCTTTTAATAAATAAGAGCAAAGCGTCGTCAAAATCAGGTTTATATTCAGCTAGATTGCATCCCTGATGTAATTTTTATTTTTGGTGTACAATAAAAAATATATCTATCTATCTATTTATTATCATACTTGTATACCTTGTTCTGGCCATGCTTTAATTTAATCTTTTACACATCGTATAAGATTTTTTTTTTAAATCATAATTGTGTCAAACATCTACTAAGCTGATTTAGAAAATGTATTTAACACATCAACAACTAAACGAACTAAAGGTAAAATATAATATACCCAAAAATAATTTAAGGCCATGCCAAAAATGTCCTTAATGACTACATAAAAGTGGAACACATAACGTGTTGCTATGTTCCTTTTAACTCAAGTATATCACGCATCATACTGCAAGTGCACTTCAGAATTCCATCACAGAAATTAAAATTATAAATGACATCTTAGATGATTTACGGGTTACATCTGTGAACTTTGGAAATAATATAATCCACGGGGATGATGGTGGTTTTGCAGCCATACCGTACCTTTTACAAGGCACCCGTGTTTCCAACCTATTTGTTAAAACAATACCTTACGAACAACAAAGCCGGTGTTACAAATCGAGAAAGTGAAACAACTAGCTTAATTTATGAGAATATAGATATTTTTTAAAAATGCAATCTCAGATTTAACAATATCTGACAAAGCTCGACCTTGGTTTGGCGCCGAATGTAATCGCGCTGAAGCGCTAAAACATGCGGCATACCGAGCATGGGTCGACGCCCGTATGCGTAAGGCGAGTGACATGAGTCAAAAGAAGAGAGCCTATAATAGGGCTGCCAAATCCTGCAAGAAGGTGATGCGGAGGTCTCGGTTTGACCACATTAGCCGTATTGGGAACAAACTTGCTTCGTACCCAGCAGGGAGTAAAGCGTTTTGGTCCCTGGCTAAATCTGTTGAATCGAACTTCTGTCGTCCCTCACTACCACCACTGCTGAAACCCGATGGGTCGCTGGCCCATACCGCTGAAGAGAAGGCTAATCTATTTGCCTCTCTCTTTGCGGAATCTTCACGTCTTGATTCTGGTAACGCGCAGCCCCCTGCCTTTCCTGAGCGATGCGAGACGACCATGGCAGACATTCGCATCTATCAGAAGGACGTCCGTAGGGTGCTACGTAACCTTGACGTGAACAAAGCCAGCGGTCCCGATGGGATACCGGCAATTGTTTTAAAAACTTGTGCGCCTGAACTGTCTCCGATCTTGACACGCCTATTTCGTCTTTCGTTTGAGGCGGGAAAAGTGCCGATGGCTTGGAGGCAAGCTAATGTGCAACCCGTGCCCAAAAAGGGCAGTAGGGCTGACCCTGCTAATTACAGACCTATCTCGGTGACGTCCATTCTCTGTAAGTGTATGGAACGAGTGGTCAATAATAAGCTCCTGGCATACCTGGAAGCTAATGACATCCTCAGTGATCGTCAATACGGTTTTCGCCGAAATCGGTCAACTGGGGATCTTCTAGCGTATGCCATTCACATCTGGAGCGAGGCCATCGAGAAGCATGGGGAAGCACTTGCAGTCTCCCTTGATATCTCGAAGGCTTTCGACAGGGTCTGGCATGATAGCCTTATTGCTAAGCTTCCTTCCTTCGGTTTGCCCACTGGTCTGTGTAACTGGATCGCAGACTTCTTGAGGGGGCGATCCATCCGAGTAGTTATTGATAGCTGCTCGTCCGGGCAAATGGATATTAATGCCGGGGTCCCTCAGGGGTCGGTGCTCTCTGCAACACTGTTCTTGCTGCACATAAACGACCTACTTAAACCCGGTACCTTTGGGTATGCAGACGATAGCACTGTTGCTGAGAGTTACGTGTCCGATGCACGTACTAGTGGGTCACAGATCCAGTCTTTGAGGGAAGCTATGGTTGAGCGCTTGAACTTGTCCTTGGAGGCAGTATCCGATTGGGGCGATGCCAACCTGGTCAGGTTCAATGCTGCTAAAACCCAGGCGTGTCTTTTTTCCGCCAAACGAAGCCAATTTTACCCGGCTCCTATATTCCGGGGTGTGACCGTGCCGATAACCGACGGCCTTGAGCTTCTTGGGGTAACGTTATCATCTACCCTCAATTTCGGCTCTTACATTGAGGCAAAAGCACAACAGGCTGCCAAAAAACTGGGGATCTTAGCTAGGGTGAGGCGGTACTTCACTCCGGAACAGCTGCTCAACCTATACCAAGCGCAAGTTCGATCGTGTATGGAGTACTGCTCTCATCTTTGGGATGGGTCTGCCAAGTATCAGCTTGATGCTCTGGAGTCGATTGAGAGGCGAGCCAAGAGGATCATCGGTGATGATGCGCTTGTTGAGTCAAAGCTCCAAAGCCTTGAGCATCGACGCCGAGTTGCTGGCCTGGCGGTTTTCTATCGATTACACTTCGGTGAGTGTGCGTTGGAATTGCACAATTTAATTCCGCCAAGTCCGTTCCATCATCGGACCACTAGACGTACGGCGTTGCGCCATCGGTACATGGTGAATATCCCACCCATTCGGACAAAGCGTTTTGGAAACACATTCATTATGCGTACAGCTAAAGAATGGAATTCCCTGCCGGAGTCTGTGTTTCCTGATAGCTACAACCTAGGGGTCTTTAAGTCGAGAGTGAATAGGTTACTTCTAGGCAAGCGTGCTCCATCGTCGGCCACATCATCACTTACCATCAGGTGAGATAGTGGTCAAACGCGAGCCTATCAATAATAAAAAAAAAAAAAAAAAAAAAATGCTTTATTATTTAGAATGAAAATCTTCCTATTATTATTATTATTTATTTAACTCAGATTCTTACATCCATATTATGTTAGTAGCACTTAAAAACTATGTTAGTAACATTGCTCATAAAAATAAAATAGAATAAAGAAAGTCAAAATATATAACTACTATATGTTTTTTTTTATGCTTCACCCAAATTGTATCTATTTCTAGTGTGTCTGTCAGAATTTTTATTCTTCCGAGTTTTTTTCCACAATTTTCGAGGACCAGTACCCCTAGCCAAGTTGCTAATCTGCAATAGTTAACGCTTGTAGAAAGCTTCAAATGTACGGGAATGACGTCGTCTTATCGCTCAGTCACGTGGTCAGAACAAAAGAATTGGCGCCAAGGTCAACTCGAAGCGTTCGGCGCAAGCGAAACGGTTGTAACTTGGCTAGGGGGGCAGCTTTTTCAAACGGATGCCGTCTATTCGTTTGAGAAAGCTGATCCTCGAAATTTTGTAATAATGTTTTGGTATCAGCTGGTCGTGTATCTGGATTGATAAAACTGATTCTGGAATGGCCTAAATATTATAATTGAGAGAACTGGAGTATCACTTGTTGGTTTAGTGAATTTCGTAAAGTGTTTCCAGAAATTATAAAAAGTTGGTTCTGTTGACCACCCAGATTGGTTTGCTGTATCCAATGAACTGGGCCTCAAGTCTGCTATTACAATAGTGTCAGAATAGTCTATCATTGACGTCATAATTGTCGATTTTCACAAGTTTGGTAATCTACTAACATAATGGCGTCATTATGACTTTCCAATGGTCAACCACTGACACTCCATTGAAAGAAGTGGCATAGAATGGTAATCTCGTACATATTGACAAATTAATATTTCACGTTTGCGGTTATCTGATAAAACTTTGACAGTTTATTTGATCAGTGTTTTACCATTAGAACGATATTGTGCAGTTATTGGTTTTAATATGCTCGAAATTATCATTTTACCAGTTCTATTACAAGACCATTGACCGATCAATGATCGATCATTATGAATTAGCAGATTACAAACTTTTAGCAAAATGACAATGGGATCGTGTAGGAATGACGAATTTATAAAAATAGCAGACTTGGGGCCCTGGTAGAGCTCCTTTCAACATATTTTCTTTATAGATAGCCCGTGGTAAACACGGGGTGATCGGCATTTGCAACAGCATATATGACCCTGTCATTGACTGTCATTGTATTCCCTCCCCGTTCTCATGAAGTCATCTTCGCTTGTTAGCAAATGTCTTTAGGAGCCAAAGTTATCCTTGGCTTCTGAACGGTTGAGATCCCAGTCTCATCAACATTATAAATCGATCCTGGTAGAAAGTTGTATCGTGTCATTTCTAACTCTAAGTTTTTGAAAACATCATCCACTTTTGTCCCTTTTACGGGACGGTTAATTGTTCTCGCCATGCTCGTTAGGCTCACTAGGAAATAATTCCGGAAAACGAAGTCGAAATTTATGGAACCACCAAAATCCTGCCATTTTATGCTTATCCCAGCTAACAGGCAGATTTGTTTTCTGTTTTGAAACAGCGAATTGGTACGCCAGCTCTCTACATTGTCTTGAATTTAAACCCATATTATTATGTGGGCCTGCAGCTTCCTTTAGATATTTGCATAGTAAAATTTCTTCTGCTGGATCAAATACCTTTCTTTCATCACTCTTCAATGGCTGAATGGTTTTTCTCAAATCGTTGTTTTTGTGTAACTTTAAGTAATTACAAATGGTTGACTTTGGTAGTTTATACTTTTCAGCAACTTTTCTTACCGATCTGCCACTTTTTACTTCTTTTACGGCTGCTGTGAGTGTTTCGGGGCATATTTCCTCTCTTTTTATACCAGTTTTCCCACGAGGCACTGAAATAATTAAACGAAACGGATGATCAGATTTTGTAAGTAAAAATTATGACACTTTTGTACCTGTGGACAGTCCATGAGTACACTCATATACAGATACAAATACAGACATAAAGAATATAATTGATCTAACATTGCCGACATAACTGACCTACAGATAGGAAGAAAGCACTAGCAATGCAATAAACAACACAAATTATACTGTAAAAACGATCAAATCGTTATAGTAAGTCTTTTCACGATAAATAACTTACTTTTTGGTGTAAAAAAAATTAATAACCGACACATCAACCACCCACACACAGAACAAAAGATAGCGAAAAGTGAAAACTGTCAACCATAAACCAAGCTTTCCGTTCGCGATCCAGTTAGAATTTTAAGGTTGCTAGTTTCGGCAGAATCGATTGTGTCTAAAGGTACATGCGTCCATATTAACAGCACTTGCCTCTACACTTTGTTCTAAAATATTATAATTTCGGATTGACTTGGAATTCTACATTCAAAATTGTATATTTAAGAAAGGTTTTATTTTTTTCCAAATTAGTTATTTATGATTTTCTTTGGATTTTAACGTAAATAATAGTTCTTTACTTATTATGAGTTCCATCGTGAAAACGCCTTTCAAAAGGCACGCAATAACAATGGCATACACCTACGACTACTATATTAACTAAAAATCAAACTGCGAATGACTGGTTAAATAGCTTTTGTTTTGGAAATTATACTGTAATTCCTTAACCGCCCAGAGAACAAATATGATTTCCGCAGTGTGTCGCGGGTTCGATTCCTGATTCTCAATGCGTGCGTAGAGGCTAATTAGTGTTGCAGATTTGGTTACGTCCAATCTACAAAGCCAGTAGTAGCCATCCTTTTGGTATTTTACACGATGAATTTTGGAGAATGTGCGCAGGAATTAAATGACTTGATTCCGTCATCACCTTTCTACCATCGGACAACACGATGTACGGCGAGTGTACAGTAGTCCTCCCTTACGGTGTTGACAACTCTACGAGACGGACTAAACGTTTCGCCTCGTCGTTTATCAAAGGACTAGAACAATTTAACTGATGAGGACTACCCGCCCGAATGTCCGGTTATAATTTACTTAGGTGTCTTCAAGGTTCGAGTGAAAAGGCTCTTAATAAACTAGTGCGATTCACCATTAACGATTGTATCACTGCTTACCATCTGGGGGGATCGCAGTCAAGCAGTAGTTAATATAATTTAAAAACATATTTATTTGTTTATAATCATTTTATTAGCAAAACAATCAAAAACGTACTGATGTCAATAGGTGTACTCGTTCAATGAGAGCATCATCAAAAACTTTATTTATTAGCTACCTACCTATTTAAAATAAACACCATGTTTCATTAATAATAAAAATAAAATAATTTAATCAATTTTACCACAAAAAAATAAATTATTTATTTTACTTAAACCAAACTTATAAAAAAAAATTAAAAGGTAAAATACCATAGCTACCTTCGTCAAAGTGGAACATATAATATTTTCTTAAATTCTCTAAATACAGTAAGGCCTCACTAATCCGAATAGGGAAAAACAAGACTCCTTCCGAATTATCGAAATAATATTTCAATAGGAATAACTTAAGTGCAAGGTAGTAAAAAGACAGTAACTTTCAATCTTTTGTGCTGATGATGACTGCAAATGACGATTGTCTTGCGAACTGCAACTATTGCTTCCACGCCAACGACACCTGGCCCTGCGCGATCCTTTCGCCTTCAGTGCACCGATGTAACGGAGGACCAGATTAGCAAGGCTCTACTGTATGTTGATACCACAAATTTATGTTGATACGTTCTTTTAACCTCAAACAACAAATTTTTCGTACAATATTACATACTAAAATGGGTACTTCAAAAACCCAAAAATATCACAACGTTCACATGAATCATTTAATGATTATGCTCGTGAACACATTTGACAATAACATCGTCCATGGTGATGATGGTAGCTTTGCAGCCGTAGCAAGCCTTGACACAAGGCCATCTGGCGCGGGAACCCTTGCTGCCGCTCCATTTGTTGAAGCGATATCTGCCTATCAATATCACTGGCTTCCCGTATCGAGACGTTGAAAAGACTGGGTCACTGTCATCTGCAATACAGGTATTTTAAAACAACTATTTTCATTAAAAGTGATGCAGGAGACTAAACAAAAAATGGATGTAATTTTTTGACCTATTTGCAACAAATAAGAATCTGCCGCTTTCTCTCGGAAATCTGTTGAGTTAGGTACCCCGATTTCTGAATTGAGAATTTAAAATTGAGCATTGTTCAAACTCTAGCTTGATAAGGCATTAAAGTTCGGTTTGACGCGTTCTGAAGGGCGGGGGATGATAATTTTTACGCCCAGAAGAAAAAAAACGTGTTTAGTTAGATACAACGTAGGAAGGGATGACCAGACGGTTGCCAACTAGCATTCCAACCAAGGTAACCTTGGTTTGTATGTTTGGTTTGTGTTGCGGCTACATGGATGTAATCCACGCGCCAACACGTTCGGTGGTCGGGAAAACGCGCCCCCCAACCAAGGGCGTTGAAGGCCACGGATTACAACTGCAGTCTACACATATTGAAACTAGCAAGGTTACCTAGGTTGGGACGTTAGTTTGCAACCATGTGGTCACCCCTTAAGGTTAGGAAATACTTTAATTACCATAATTTATTCCGTTTATCATGCTGTGGTATCCGATCATTCTCTTGTATCAATTATTTTATTATCAGTGATTGTGTTCATAGAGACTAGTAACTATTATATCGTCATATGTAGTGACCTTTGCTCGACACTTGTAGTAAGTGCTAAGAGAACAAAACCAATGCTGTTTCAGTTTGTCTCGACCTTGATTCCGTGTGTAAAAGCGATATGTTCCTATCTGGAGGCATGGAAAACCGCGGCGTGTCTTTGTGAAAAATACTCCTATCAGAAAAAAAGACATGATTTTATTCGCAGTTTTTCAAATATTTTATGAATGGTCTACCTCAAGCTGGACTGTCATTACAAGTTTACATTTTACTCCAACATTTGAAAAGCCTAGCTACTTGCGTAAACAATAATTATTTAGCAGATTTGGCAACTATCCTGAATCTAATTATTCTACTGTACGTACACTATACAAAACCTACAAAAAGCTTAAAAATCTCAATGTTAAGCATGTACAACGTATTCTATTGGATGTTGGCTAACTAAAATAATTACCAATAAATTTAATTTAATTTTGTTAAAATTGTCATAACTTATATTACACACAGCCTCATCTTCCGCAAAGTTTTACTAACATTAGATAATTTAGGCTAATTGAGACTAATAATACTATACTCGTAGACTTTTATCTGAAATAAAATTTTAATTATTTTATTATTATTTATTATAAAACGTAGTTCCGCGTCTGTTTAGCCACAACTTCTCCTAAACCACGCAATGAATTTTGATGGGGTTGCCACCATTAGAAACAGAAACTGCAATAAACGAGGAAAGTTTATGTTTAATTTGCATACATGTGAAGCCGGGCCTGATTGCTAGTTCAATAATTTTACAGGTATTTACACTAGTTCTGACGTATCTACTTTTGATAATACATTCATATATCTAAATAAAATTATAACATTTAAATTTACTGTACATCTTCCACGGACATGAAAACGATAAAGATTACCTATGTTTTGAAGAGGTGACTAAATATTTATACCTATCTACAGAAAAGGAGCTTTAAATTTCTTGGGTTTTAATGATTGTGCATGTGTAAAAACTTAACAATTTTATCGTTGATGGTGGTAGTCCTCGCCGGACACTTATTTGAAACATTGCGGATGCAACGCCAGTGTATCTTAGGAGGACACTTGTTACCGCCCCCGGATGATCGATACCGGTATCCTCCGATCTGAAGGCATGGGAAGCCCCGCCTTGTCTCAGTGAAGTACGCCTCTAAAATAAAAACAATAAAATGCCTTTTCATATCTGTAATAATAAGTAAAAGAGTTTTTTATACAAAAATATTCATGACTGCCAGATAACGCAGCACGCAATTACTAAAACATTGGTATTGGCACCCATCACAACATCACACACACATCACATCATTGAAACATTTTTTTATTTGGCAGATAAAACAGTGTCAAGGCGCAAAAAACCCAGCTTCAGAACCAAAATAGTCTAAAAATCGATCCCATAGGTAAATTAGTCTACGAATGACTAATAAAATCATTTTTTATTAATTAACAAGTTTAAATAAATATAGAACCCTGGAACAGCTCATCGTAACTGGCATGGTTGATGGCAAACGACCAAGAGGCCGCAGCCCAATAAGATGGGCAGATCAGGTCCGCTCCACACTGGACACCCAATTGCACGTCGCACTTCACGACGCTAAGAACCGTCACAGATGGCGAGATGCACTTCACGACGCTAAGAACCGTCACAGATGGCGAGATGCACTTCACGACGCTAAGAACCGTCACAGATGGCGAGATGCACTTCACGACGCTAAGAACCGTCACAGATGGCGAGATACCATCAATGAGAAGCTAATCCAGCGGGAACTTAACGACCCTCAGTAATGAGGAATACGACTCGAGGAGGATATAAATATAATACTCAGGATAAAGGCATCAGAGTTTAAATAAATCTAAACTCAAGATACATACATAAATAAAACATTGTTTTTATTTATTTATTTATTTATAGCTTTATTGCACACCTTAGCTTATTACAGGATAAATATTTACAAAAGAATAAGTGTACAATACGCGGTCATATTGCACAAGGCAATTTCTACCAGACAACCTTTGGATGGCCTGAACGAAAGGAAAAGATTTGGGGCTGTCAGTGTACAACATAAATAGTGTGAGTATATATATATATATATTATATTCACACTATTATAGAAAAAAATATAATACATAAATAAATTAGCAATTAATAAACTAATAAATATTAAAAAATGCAATAGAGAAAGGGGAAGAACAATTAAAGATGTTATGTTTATTATGCTAGTTTTTGTTTGTTTTGTGGAATACATTGTTTTAGTGGTATATGTATTTTTTTTAATTGTAAATCATATGTTATTTTTTTTTATGTTTGGATATGTTATCAGGGTACGAGTATTATTGTTTTATTAAATGTATTTTAGTTTGTTCCATTGTACGCCTTGGACATCCTCTGTAATGTTTTACAAGTGCTTGTAAATAAATAAATTATAATTCTAAATACAAAGAATATATATAACAATAAAATTAATATGTACATTTAACAATACTTTATTTATTATTCAGTGTTCAATGATTGTGTTCGGTCACGTGCCTGACTATATGATTGTCAATAGTAGTGACTTTTGCTCGGCACAGTGTTTGAGATTTTTTAGCACACACCCAGTGAATTTTCAGCCCCTTGCTTCCAGCCCATTTATTAAACTGATGTGGACCTATGAGTAGGCATGGGTAACCCCGCTGAGATTTCGAGAACCTTATTTCTGTAAATCAATCGTAATCATTAATTATGAATGATCGGTTTACACAGTATTAGACATTAATTAGAGCTAAAAACAGGCTGTTTAGAGCGACGATTAAATACAAATTCCTTAATTCGCATTCTAGCATCGATTAAAACAAATTAAAATTTATCACAATATTTATTCAATAAACTTTTATCGTCCAGTCAAGGAAATAATAATACCTTTTTACAAGCTTTTATTTAGTTTCACCTGTCCAAACATCGGGACAGGTGAAATCAAATCTTGCAAATAAAATTTGATCCACTTCCCGGGTACCGATTGAGCTGAAGTTTTGCTTACATGTGTAAATCAGATGACATTGCAAAATTATTATGACATGGAGCTGATCTGATGATGCAACCGGAAGGTGGCTATAGGAACTTGATAATTAAACCACACAACCCCTTCGAGTTTGGGCTCGTATGATTCGTCTTGACGAGTATTAATTAAATAAGTATACCGAGCTATAAAAGCTTGCTGTGAAAAAATGTTTTTCATTAAAAATATTATTAGTAATAGAATGAATTTCGCCCATATTCCTCGAAGAGTAAGGCTGAACTGTACACAAAGTTAGTACACTCGCAATCCGCCACTTGTGACATTACATATTTACTGGTGATGAATTTAATAAAAAAATTATTCTCACTTTGGTCTCAAAATTCCCAAACAAATCGATGTCTCCTACGTATAAGTTCGAAAGGTAAAAAATGCATCTTTTCAGGAGAGTGTTTTTATAATGTGAAACATTTGATCCGATGTTTTTGCATTATGTAACCAAAATCAGTTCGTTTAATATCACATTATAAATGATAACGATGTTTATTTTGCAAATAGGTTTAAAAAACACTTTTACACGTAAATTTTTTTTTCGTCAGTTTAAGCTAGATGCCAGTGTTTATTAGCTGACTACCCTGAGAAGATACGCCGAAACAAACTCAGGGGTCAAAGTCTCTTTTAAGGTCCATACAGTAAATATGTAATGGTCAAATCACATGAGAACTATGCAGATTAGTCTGAGATGGTCTTTTGAAGAAAGAACCATTCAGACTTGAGTGGACCCGTCCAGTCAGTGCAAGCATTTGTCAGTATTCGCAAAGTTTAACTCAATATCCATGATTCAGACTCTAGATGTAACAAGAACTGTTTTTTTTAGTTAAAATTTTACTCAAAAAATATTTTGACCTACGTTATACGTAGGAAGCATCGAAATATATGTTACTTCGGGGGCTTATGAGCGTCTATAGCTATGTTAATAGTGATTGTGCTCGTCCACATGCTTAACAATTTCGTTGTCGATAGTGACAACTTTCGCTCGGCATTTGTGCCGAATGCTTTTGACACACACCCAGTGTATCTTCGGTTCTTTGCTTCCAGCCCAGCGGTAAAACCGATGACGTCCTATCAGGAGACACATAGTTGACCGATTGCCCCTTTGAGATTGCTCGAACCTTATTTCTGTAAATGTTATTATTGTAATTTACTATGAAGTTTTTACATCTTTAGTACGTTACATCACTAATACTATAAATATAAAAGTTTGTATTTGTATTCTGTGTTTGAATTGTTGTAACTCCTTCACATTCAAACACAATATAACGTGGTATACGGACAGATGTACTACATAGAATATTTTTTTATCCCTTGGGATAATTTTTTACTATCACGCGGGTGAAGTCATTGGCAGAAGCTAGTTTCCTATAACTGACAAAAAGTGGAGCATAAAAATAAAATTCCTAACTGCAGTTAAAAAATCGTATAGTACCTATTCGAATAAGTTTTTATTTACAAAATGAACTGAAGCTTAACATTTATTTAGTAATTCTTTATCATCGTACTACCTGACACTTACTTATAATACCTAATGTTAGAAATACCTTCAAAGACACTTCCGCCTGACCACCGCTAAGTTCAGTCACAAAATAGGTTCACAAGTCAATCTACATACAAAGCGGGCTCGAGCAACGCACATATAGACACTGCTCACGGACACGATATCTCGGAGCGTCTCGGACCACTCATCGAACAGTTCCGGCTCAAACGCTCATTAGTGTGCGTCCACCGAGCGTACGTATAAAAAGTGAAGTACATATATGAGATTGTCTTCTGTACCTATCTATTTTGTGGTTCAGTTTTGCTTGCACTCGAAACAAAAACTTCAATGGTTTGGCGCCACGTCGCAGATGTCCAAATTTTTTCACCGATTTTTTTTTAAAGTGATCAGGCAGAAATGGCCTCTATGGTACTCATTCAACTTCATCTTCTCGTCCAACGTACCACAGTGTCTCAAGACGAAAGTCTTTAACCAGTGCGTGTTGCCAGTGATGACATATGGCTCCGAAACGTGGTCGCTCACAATGGACCTCATCAGAAGGCTCAAAGTCACCCAAAGAGCAATGGAAAGGGCTATGCTCGGGGTTTCCTTGCGTGATCGAATAAAAAATGAAGATATCCGCAGGAAAACTAAGGTTGCCGACATAGCACAAAGAATTGCCAAACTTAAGTGGCAATGGGCAGGGCACATTACTCGCAGAACAGATGGCCGTTGGGGCCGAAAGGTTTTGGAGTGGCGACCGCGTACCGGAAGACGCAGTGTTGGAAGGCCTCCTACAAGGTGGACCGACGACCTGGTAAAGATAGCGGGAAACCGATGGATGCGGGACGCACAGGAACGTTCGATGTGGCGACACTTGGGGGAGGCCTATGTCCAACAGTGGACGTGTATCGGCTAAGATGATGATGATGATGATGATGGTACTCATTTAGTCTACCAGCAGCTATTAATGGTTGTGCTCATTCATGTGCTTGACTATTTGGTTGTCGATAGTGTGGACTTTTGCTCGGCACTTTTCTTGAACGCTCTTAACGCACACCCAGCGAATTTTTGGCTCTCTACTTCCAGCCCATCGGTAGAACCGATGTTCACCTATGAGAAGACATTGACCACCTCTTTGTGAATATGTGAATCTTATATCTGAAAAATAACTTCTATAATTATAAATTGCAACTTTATACAGTTCTGTGTTGTGTAGTGGTTAAATGATGAATTTCATAATGAGCAGCTAAAAAGTTCATAACTGCTATTCATATATATATTTATGTATATATAGAAATGAATAGATTCTCAACATTTATTCAATATTTTTTTTATTGTATTATGTCTATGCTTTAACAGAATAACTGGCAGATTTTTTACTCATTCCTATTTCTTCTAGGTGCCACAAGTGTTTATTATTTACTTAAAAAATGGTCAGATCACGCACTTTTTAAGTAGAGTTTAGTCTTTTCAAAGTCAGAAATGTCAGTCTGATAGACTCAGACTTGTATAAAATAGGTAAAAAATTAAAACATCCTTTTTTTTAAGTCATTCTAAAGGTTCCTCAGAATCTTAAAATTTTTCCAGGCATATAATAATTTGTCAGAATTGAATAACAAGTTTGGAAGGTTGCCAATATGTTGTATAAAATCACAATGATTAGTTCAAAAGCTTTTAAAAGTACATGTAAGTTAAGAAAAAAAATTGTTCTGTATGAAATAAAAAATAACATTTTTAAGTATAATTTTTTCTTCTTCTAAATAACCACAACTTATTTACTTAACCTTTTGAATACTGTAATTAGAGACATAATAGAAAGACAATGAGAGATCGAACGCCAGCGGTCGCTTGGGGTTAAATGAATTAAAAGTTATAATTATGATAATAAACCTTAAGGTTATTAATGATGGTATTGTTGGCAGTTTATGTCATCATCAACCAGCAGTTTCTGATGATTATGCTCTATCATGGACTTGATTATTCGGTTGTCGAGAGTGGTAATCCTCGCTCGGCACTTGTTGGGGATGCTCCTCGAGCAGACCCAGGTGACCTTCGGCGCTTTGCTGCCAGCCCACTTGTTGAACCGATGCCCGTTCATAATGAGTACTGGGAAACCTTGCTGAGATTTTGCTAGCTTAATTTTTTCTGTAATTCAATTTGAGAATAATATTATTTATATAATTTTTAATAAGAATAATTCTTATTATAATAAGATATTTATAACAATGTTCCAAGTTAGTAATAAGCGTAAATACTACTAAATATCACACAACAGTACATGTATTTCGACCGCGTACTCAAAAAAAAATCATCTCGAACGATTGCACACGCACGAACTAACTACGGCAAAAAAACCAAAGTTGGTTGAAGCACAGCTTTTTTTTAATGATTTACACGACGAATTTAAGACAATATGACAGCAGTGGCGTGCGAGCCATATAAGCAAAAAAGCCCGGCTTGCGGTAAAATTTCATGACACAACACAACATCTAAGGTCATGGAACATTAAACCAATTATTTGAAATAAAAATCTAAACTTTAAACTTCGCGCGTAATGGAAGATTCATTCATAAATACAACTTACCCAGCGTTCCAAATCGAGATAAAAATGAATCGCGAATCCGACTAAATTTAATAGTCACAAAATATAAGCGCAACTGAATAATAATTGTGACGTCGCGCGTTGGTCGTGTTCGCGGTATATTCACTTTTATCGTAATTCGGGACGCAGAATGCAACGTTGCCATCTTGCACAGTTCTACGTAACAATGACACGCGATCTCCGATCTCGCTCTAACCGATAGGCTTCTTACCGGGCTTTATCTGCCATCTTATTCTTCCCTATAAAAACATGAAAAATGTGAGTCTGTGTGAGTAAAGTATGTGACTGTGTGCAAGTACTCGTCGACCAGATTTGTAGTAAAATAAGCCCACGTTCGGGAATTTTATCAATGAATCTTTTACGCATATTATAATACGAGGCGCCCTCTATGACGCGTAAAGTTGTACGAACTAAAAAGTACTCAGTTCAAATTTGCTTTGATCGGTGATCGTGTTGTACGTAATTATTGTTTTGATAGTTTTTTTTGTTTTCCGTCATTTAACAGTTTATGAATTCGGGAACTATATATACTTGTGGTTGTGTGTGGATATTATTATGTGTGGAATTGATATTGGCCAGGTAGGGTTTGAATTTTAAAGATAAATAAAATCTTGTAACTTATGTACTGTTTTGAATATTTCTCAGAAAAGTTAATAACAATGCTTGGAATACATCAGGTATGACTCAAATAACGGTACTTCGCTAGTGCCATGAAAATTCTCAAAAGTACTTGAACGCTGTTATTTCATTCTTTATTATTGGTAAACCGCCAAAAGAAAGTTGGTTCTCTTTCTCGACAATAGTGATAAGTGTGTTTTAAAAAAGCGAACAACGAAAAGCTACCGCTGTTTCAATTGTGAGTATTTGCCAATAATATTACATATTATTTAAAGAACAAGTGTTTGAAACACCAAGATTTCAAAAAAAATATGTATTAGTTACACATTCATAACTAGATGGCGTTGGCGTCAAAAAAGTAACATTAGATCAGTATCTAGTACTCGGTTGTTTTATTTCACACTCAACTCAACCTTACATTAGATATTCATTAAGTTCAAATTAATCGTTTTAATAGTATTGGCTGACCATCCCAGCCGGCCGGCACTCGACAACAAGAGCGGCTTTCCGAATTATCTTTGATTGCAATTGAAAATCAGCTGTTGGTAGAATTAAAACGTTCACAAACTTTTTACGCTGGTGTAAGTAATAAAATCATTTTTAAATAAAGATATGTACACAATTTGAATTGAATACAATTTTTTTTTTCTATTCATGTATTCAAACTTCACGATTATTGGTATGATGATAAAGTTGTTGCGGTGAAGCTTTTGTTATCATTATTTATTACTTACTATTAACATTATATTTGTTAATAGTAGTGTAGCAATTCAGAAAAATCAGCATTACTGCACTGATGACACGTGGTAGCACGAGATTTTTTTTTAATAGGTAAGTAGTAGTTAGGTCAAGATTCCTTGGCTTGCCCCCTGTAAAGGCATCAGGCACGCCACTGTATGACAGTACTAATAATATGTTTTAAACACTTAAAAAACATGTATGGACCATAATTATGACGTTGCCAACACACCAAAAGCAAATATTATGCTTCTAATGTAAGCTCTTTGTATCGCATTTTGATGTCTATCTGTGATTTTTCCCTAAATGCAGGTATCATGTTTTTAATATTACCTAGCACAATAAAGAGTTATGTCCGCTTTAACTACCGCACTTACAATTCGTTTTATAATTTCAATATTACATTGAGGGGTCGATTTGTGTTAGTGTTAAAATATATGTAAACAGCTGGTTACTATTTTCATGTTTTTCTATGTATTACCGTTTCAATAATCTCACTTTGAGTTATGTTAACTTCGGATTGACTTTGACTTATAAGTTCAAATAAACGTAGGTATATAGATTTATGAAACTACAGTTTCAAGGGAAACGCCAAAAAAAAAACTTTTAATAAATTGAATACTGAAAACTAATCGAATATTTAAATAATAAAAGTAATACTAAATTTTTATGTCTCCTATTTCTTCTACCACCTCACTTCAATGATTATTATGTTTGGTTGCAGACTTGACTATTTGGCCGACGACAGTGGTGATCCTAGCTCGGCTTTTTTGCGGGTAGCTTTTAGTAGAGGCCCCAATGTATATGCGGTTCGTTGCTTCTAGTCTATTTCTTAAACCGACAAGAATCTCTGACAAGAATTGGGTGACCCCGCTGGGATCTTGTGAAACTAATGTATATAAATAAATTAAAATAAATAAATAATGTATGTATTTAAATTATTTTACGATATTATAAAAAACTGAAATCTGTTGTTATTTGTATTGTTCTTACCATCAGGTGGGATCGCAGTCGAGCACTAGTTTATATCGGATAAAAAAAGTTATTTTAGAAGTAGGCAATGTCTCTCTGATGGTGGCGCGTGCGTTGGTTCATTATTTTTTCGTGAATATATTTATTGGAAAATGTCGTTTGATACACGTTGTTTCTCACTGCAGCACTCGGCTAGATAACCTCGCCTACGGCTCGGGCGATTTTCGCCTCAGTTGTAATGACATTTTCAATTTTTTTTTTTGTTTGTATCAAAACGCACTATTTAATACTAGAAAAATGCAACTAAGTACAGTTAGTTGTGAGAATTTTCATGAAAAAAAAAACTTGTATTTTTTACAATTAATTTAGTTTAATTTAGTAATTAATTTTTAATAATTTTAATTTTTAATTTAATTTAGTACATAAATTTATAAAAGCATTGAAATAGTAAAAGTTTCTTGACGCATATGTTGACCGATTTTTTTTCGTCCGGTAAGCGTCCTCAAGCCAGTGCTTGATCACAGTCACGATTGAACAGTTTCAATCGTGACTGTGATCATTCATGGCCTTGACAACTCGTTCCTCCACAGTGGTGATTCTTGCTCGACACCTGGCCGAGACGTTCTTGTGACAAACCCACTGGACCTTCAGCCCTTTGCTGCCAGCCCATCTGTTGAACCGATAGCGACCCATTAACAGTATCGGATAACCTCGTTGGGATGTCGTGAAGCTTATTTCTGTAAAACAATCACAATAAGCTATCAATGTGCTTCTAAACTATTTTCCAATATTATAAATATATTACATGGTGGAAAAAAAACAAAACGCTTTGTGCATATGGTCCCACCCATACGAACAAAGTGTTTTGGGAACACATTCATTATGCGTACAGCTAAGCAGTGATAAATGATAAATGATATTTATTTTGCAAATAGGTTTAAAAAACACTTTTACACGTCAATTTTTTTTTTTTTCGTCAATTTATTCTAGATGAGGCCGGTGTTTCATATCTGACTACCCTGAGAAGAAACACCGAAACAAACTCAGGGGTCAAAGTCTCTTTTAAAGTCCATACAGTAAATATGTAATGGTCAAATCACATGAGAACCATGCAGATTTGTCTGAGATGGTCTTTTGAAGAAAGAACCATACAGATTTGAGTGGACCTGTCCAATCAGTGTAAGCATTTGTCAGTATTCGAAAAGCTCAACTTAGGACTACTAAGGAGCTCCACGACTTGACGAACAATACCAAAGAAAGGACATTTGGGTAGGCCGCAGAAAATACTCAAATTGCCAGACATACGTTAAAATTACTGAATAGAAAAGAAAAAGCAATCAACATAGTCCTCACATTTACAATAATCTAAGGAAATTAATAGTTTACAAAATATTTAGCAAAGTAAATATTTGTGTCAAAGAAAAAAAAAAAATACTTTAAGTACTTAAAATGTATACACGTCAATTTGTAAAATAAAACAAAAATAATCTCCAATGTCAAATTGTAAAAAATTAAATAAAATAAAAAGAAAAGGCACATTTGAAAATAAAAATAATTAAAAAAAAAATACAAAAAGAAGATAAAAATAAAAATATCAACAGTTGTAGTAAGTACTGGAGCAGGTCAATCCCAAGCCAAGTAGAATTCCCTGCCGGAGTCTGTGTTTCCTGATAGCTATAACCTAGAGGTATTTAAGTAAAGAGTGAATATATGGCTTCTAGGCAAGGGTGTTCTGTCGTTGGCCACATTATCACTTACCATTAGGTGAAATAAAAGTCAAACGCGAGTCTATCCATAATAAAACAAAAAAAAGCGATTAAGTGGTTTGTGGCTACATAATATATTTGTAAAGGTATGTTTGAGAGCAGTGGTGGCCGAGTGGTAATGGCCGACTTACGAGTTGTAGGTCGCGGGTTCAAACCCTGTCAGGCGCATTACTTTGTGTAATTTGGAAAACATCGTGAGGAAACCGGCATGTCCTAGAACCAAAAATTCGAAGACATGTGATATCCACCAACCCGCACTGGGCCCGCGTGGTGGATTACGGCCCATTCCCTCTCCTAGAGAGGAGGCCTGAGTCCCAGCAGTGGGAACATTAAAAGATGATGATGATGAAAGTTATGTTTAGAAAATATTGATTTAATATTTCTTTCACTGATCGAAAGTTACAGTATTCCTGAGCGACGCGACGTAGGACACTTTTAATTTTTTTTTTTAATTGTTCAGTCCCTGTAAGAATATTCATTAAAATCAACCCATAATTAGTTTAGAATTTTTATTCGTAAAATTTTTGAATACAAAAATATAATATCAAATAAATATTAAGCGTTAGTAAGGCGTAGTTTAAGTCTTCTACGGTTTAGCTAGATACTTTTGATAAGAATTGGTTCTTAGCAGCCCTGGACAGAAATAACTTGAAGAAACCCTACAGTGAGAAATTGTAGGTTTGTAGCACCTCTTCTTCTTCTTCTTCCTGCCCTTATCCCATATTACTTGGGGTTGGCGCAACACGTTGTTTTCTTCCATCCTGTCCTGTCATCCGTCAAACTATCACTAACTCCCTTTTCTTTCATATCACTCCTCACACAATCCATCCATCTATTCTTCGGCCTTCCTCTCCTCCATCCATCGTTTACTCAGAACTCTTTCAGAATACCCTCTTTTAGTCTTTTAGTTTAATATACCCTTCATCCCTCTTCTCCACATGACCATACCAAGACAACCGATTTCCTTTTAACTTTTCAGTCACTGGCGCTACTTTCAAACTTCCTCTAATATACTCATTTCTCACTTCATCCATTCTCGTTACACCACACATCCATCTCAACGTTTTCTCAGACCTGGACAGAAATAACTCGAAGAAACCCTATAGTGAGACATTGCAGACTTGTAACACCTATTTATTAATAATATTATTGTAGTTAGAACGTCCATAACTAGTTTTCAATCGTGGTTATGTTTAGTCATGGCTTTGACCACATGATAGTCGATAGTGGTGATTTTCGCTCGGCACTTCTTGCGGATGCCTTGGGAGCAAACCCAGTGAATCTTCGGGCCCCTGCTGCCAGCCCACTTGTTAAACCGATAGGGGCCCATGAGAAGTACTGGAAAACCGCGTTGAGATGTCGCGAACCTTATTACTGGAAATGATGTTTTAAGTTAGGTAAACTTTAAGTGATTTTGAAAAATATAATTTAGTATAGGTTGTTCCATATAATTTCTTTTTATCACTATAAAATTACAGAATATAACCATAAAATTGAAACAACATTTTAATAAATACACTTTATTATTTCATAAACATGCACTCTACAGTATGAAAAATACTGTTAAACTAAAGTCATAACTATTATTAAATACTCGTACTATTTATAAATAATAAGATCACAATATAATACTGGAAAAACTAACCAGAAATATAACATAAAGCTTTTTGTCTACATAATTAAAATAAAATTGCACAAAACCGATACCCACATACTCGAAACTAAATAAGAGAAATCATTTTAATGGAATACGTTTTAAAACATAAAGTAAAGTACCAGCAAAAAGTTGCTCGAGTACATTCTAAGTAGTACTACGAATTACATCATCTTCCTGCCTTTATTCCATTTTACTTCTGGTCGGTGAAACACTTGTTTTTCTTCAATTCTGTCCTGTCAATCGTCAAGCACATCTCTGACCGCCTTTTACTACTATGAAATACTATTAACCTTTAACCGTCTATGTCGGATATATTCGACCGATACTTACTCTCGTGTTCATTCCGCAAGGGTCGCACAACCACGACCAAATACTCCATCTCGTCAGCTCTTCTGTCGCCTATGGGGTTTAAAGAACTAAACGAAATGAGTATTCAGTCGCATACACACAACTCTGGCAAATAGAACGCGAAAGCACTCGTCGGACCAATCCGACGCGAGCGGTTAAATGGTTAAAAAATCTAATTTGTCATTATAATTCTCGATTACCTAGCTTTCTTTAAGTGCATATCACTGAATACTGCTCTACAAGGCGCTAAATAAACTTAAAATAATGTACATTGACCTTTTCCTAATATCACCAATATATCGAAGGTAGGTACCCGAAAAACCATCAATGAACTGTTTTTCAGAAAAGATAATGGATCACGATAGATGTCGATTCAAGACAGCTTTATGTCTTTAATTCCGTTTTTGAAATTAAGAATGTCAATAAATGTAGGAGAGTCAATGACAGTTATACCACGTTTATTTGGCGCTTACCTTAGGTATTATTATTTTTATTTATTTATTAAAACTTCATGCAACAAAAAAGGTACAAAGGCGGACTCACATGGCGGATTTGCCTACCACTTTTTCAGTTTAGCACTATTCCATATCACACTATGCCATAATACAGTTATTAGGCTTCTCTGTCAAATATAGCTATTTTAAGCGTAAGTGCTGCTTCAACGTTTTATGCTTCTTTGCTTTAAAGTCAGCCTAAGAATTTACTTATCGATTGCTTTGTCTAATCTTCTAGTTGTAACTAGCATAATTAGTTGCCTATTTTAGACAGGTTGTCTTTAGGATACATTCATAAATCCTCTATGATTGACCATCGTCAACGTCAGGTAGTCAGTAAAAGCCATATTTCTGACTGGCCATCATTTTAAGAGCAACACAAGCTTTTCTAAGTTTAAGTTAAAGGCGTCGATCCTTTGGAAAAAGACCTTAAGTGACCAACATTATAGCATACATATCTTTAGACTTGCTAAAGTTACTTGACAACAAGACTTTGGTTCCACATCATCAAATATTCCCACTCATGTTAGACATATCTAAACAGTAACGCAAAACATGTCCCATATGTTGCACGCCCTTGCACATATGAGTGACCATCAATTGTTGACAGACAGCACGCCTACGACTTACAGCAATCAAAATTCACAAGTGAGTGTGATAGTTCTTAGTTCTAACAATAATATTGTCTATGGTAGTGATGGTTGCCCGGCAGCCCTGCTGGTTCTTCACGCACGTCCACCTGACCTGGGCACCTTTGCTGCCACTCCACTTATTGTAGCGGTATTTGCCCACCACTATCACAGGATTACCGAAACGTGTCCTCTCGAACTTGCAACCTGTAAAGAATACTTTAAAAGTTAGCTTTATTTTGTTATAACTGAAGATACTCTAAAGCATATTGCAAATCAATCATTTATTTTAGTAGTTTACAGGCTAGAAATCAATGCTACCATTGCACGCAAGCAAGCATTGCAAATAACCTATTTAATAATTTTATAATACACACTTTAAAATACTCTTTTTTTCTATTTACTATACAGAACCTATTAGATTTATTGGCAAAAAATAAAACACATTGTGGGCTACAATTTCTTTATACATTTCAATCAAACCTACCACTTTAAACGTATGGACACCAATAAAACATTATGGGTGATTGTTAGCGGTATAACCATGGTTGTGTTCACTCATAATCTTGTAGATCTCGTTGTTGATCGTGAAGATCCTGGCCTTGCAGCCGAGGGAGACCTTCACACATACCCAGCAGGCTTTTGGACCTCTGCTGGTAGTCCGCTTGTTGTAGCGGAACCCATCGTACTCTATGACGGGATTCCCATACCTTGATTGTAAAAACACTAGACCTGAAAATGTAAAAAAAAAATCAAAGTCATGATTAACAAACACCACAGAGAAAAATAATCAACCATAAAGGTTATGAATTTGTGACGGCTATTAGCGATATTATCGCTAATAGCCGTCACAAATAAAACAAGAAAGATATACTACGTCAATCCGAAATAAATTTGTAGCAGCAGATATTGAGGAACTAAAGTATACGCTGCCATTTTAAATAATGATCATAAACTCAAAATGTTCATAAAAAAAAATCATACAGATTTCAAAGAATAGACAGACATTTCGACATAACATTTAATGGCTACACAAGAACTGAATAAAACTAAAACATCACTGTCCTATAAAGATGTCAAGAAGTCAACTATCGAAGTTGACTTCTTGCAACATTCTGTATTGTCTAAGAGAACGATGTTAGCTTTGATACAAATTCAGCTAGACATTGGAAGCTGTAGCTGTGCCTTCGGAATCTGTACCCCTGATAGCAGAATACGTCGTGACATTCCGAAATAAAAACCTAATTAAGGAAATGAAGGAATTTTTTTATAGAAGAACCGTTTTCTTGAGTATTCTAACTACGAATATTTTACCTTTTATTTACCTTTCTGACTTACAAGCTTATTGTAAAGTCTTCAAAACACACGCGTACTCGCACCATCATACACACACATGTGAGTACATGTAAAGCTTCATCTTTATAATACGAGTATTAGTGTGATGTCATTAAAATATAAACATTGACAACGAAGCAAGCTATTGAAGATATTGTTTCTACTGATGTCTGATGTATTGAAGATATTGTTTTATGTATGTTCGTCATAGACTTTAACAGTATCCAACCGATGTGCCCTAAATCGGTTTTATTAGAAAGGCAATAGTGCAGTTTTAGACCCTTAAAACAATGTATTAAAAAAATGCAACAATTAAAAAAAACATTTATTTTCTTAGCATAGTAGCATACGCCGCATATGCTGGTAATCCTTACTTCCTTACTAATATTATAAAAGCGAAAGTGAGTTTGTTTGTTTGTCCGCCGCGGCCGCGGGCAAAAGCTAGTAATAAAATAAATTAAAAGATCATTTTAAGACGTACTGACAAAATCACAGTTTAATTATTTAAAACTAAATTTACTCTTCAGTGTCTTTATAAACAAAATATTGAACAGAAAGAAGTATTCACATATAAAATGGTAGTTGCCATGTAAGGGTGTTTTTACTATCGTGCGGATTTCGTCACGCATGCTGGTGCGGATGGCGGAGCAAACCGCATGCAGAAAGTTTCAAAATACAAAAATTCGCGTTCCGCATGCGTATTCCACACATTACAAAAAATCTTGTATGAAATGCACATTTGCGGGGGTTACGCGTGCGGAGCAATCCTGCATGCGTGATCAAAACCGTACGATATTAAAAACACCCTTTAATACAAAATCTTCTGTTACCTACCGAAGCTACGTGTGATTATGTTGATGCAATATTTTGATGATCTCGTCATAATAAAGAACGATGGTGCACTTGCAGCCCGAGGGAGACTTGACACAGTACCACCTGGTCATCGGAGGCTTGCTAGACTTATGCTTCGTGAAGCGGTACGACTCATAGCAGAGTATCGTCGCTCCCCGCCGAGACGTGGTGTAATGAATACCTTAGAGAACAAACGCGAAATAAAAATGATAAAAAAACAAAAAATAAATAAAAAGCCAGGTGCAGCTGAAGTTTTCCTCGCATCATAAAACATTTACTCTGTATATCTGGATAATAGTATGTTATGTGTATAATATCCATAGCCAAGGACATTGTCATTCTGCAAATTGCCTACTTGTTATATGAACACAACATATTGCTTTACAACAAAATGAAACCCAAATATAAAATTTTCGATCTCCTTTAATTTTAAATAACAAAAAAAAAACAATATGAACACATAAGCAAATAAAAAAAAAACTGACAACAAATTAATCAATGGTTATGATCATTTAAAACCTTCGCAACTTCGTTGTTTACTAGGACTATGGTAGCTCTGCAGCCGAGTGGGTACTTGATGCAAATCCACCTGGTCATCGGGGGGTTGCTGGCACTATGCCTGGCATAGCGGTAACCATTCCAACAAAGTGTTCTTCCACCGCGCTTAGAGCTCTCGTAACGCAGAACTAGAAGGAATATGTGAAATAAAATATATTGATAAGCATATTGATAGATATAACAGTAGACCTACACCTATTTTATTTAATATAATAAAGGAAAGCAGTCATTGGCAGACAATAGTCCACCTTAAATCTTACGCAGCATATCCAGACACCTACACCTGAATATACGCAATTACAAGCGGAGTTAGCATGGCTGTTTTTTTGCAAATAATTTACAGCTTATTCAAAAGCTTTTATATTAAAAAGCTAAGAAGAAAATAAAAGATGGAAGAGTTCATGAAATGCAACAATTTTAAATACCAAATCTCCTTTTATTTGAAAGTATTAAACAAAAAATAGATACACAATAAAATATTTAGTTAAATAAGTCAATTTGTAGTGATATTCATTCAATACCCTCACTACTTCGTCAATTTGGATCAATGTAGGCTTGCAGTCAGTTCGCATCCTCACATGAATCCACCAAGTCATGGGAACCTTGTTACCACTATCCGCGACGGTAGCGAAAACCGGTGTGGGTACCGCTACGCTAGCATAGAACTGTACCACCATGCTGACATCTCGTAGAACGATTCTTGAAGTAATTATATAATTCAAAAGACTGACATGGTTGATAAATCAAGTAGATAGTACCTATCAATCGAATTTTAAAAAAGTACTACTTCAAACCGGTTACAGTAAGACTAAGAAAAGTAACGTCATCCCGTTTCGGCTGTGGAGAAATACAGATTAAGGTAAAGTTTTGAAACCAACACCAATACACCCAGATGTGTTTTCCGATATTTCACTCGCATTCTAGGCGAACTACTTCAATAACCCGTACAAAGTTTTCTACACGTTATCCAAGAAATGTTTTGGTGAAATAACGAGTCATAGTCGGGGTGGGTCAAATGTATTAAAAGATAAAATAATAGGTTCAGGGTTAAAAACTTTTATATTTTCTTCCACAACTTCGACAAATCCAAGTATGAGTATCAAGTACGTATCCTCTTGACAGAATTGCAACAACCTGCCACAAAGGATTACAAGGACGGAGGAGTAAAATGCTTGTTTGTAAAAATCAAACCAGAAAATATAATACCGCCACATTTTATCTTAAAGCAGGTGCTAACAACAGATTTTTTTTTCTTCGCCCCATTTGGGCAAGCTAAGGTGAAACCATACCGCCTCGCTATCAGTCAAAATTATCTTATCTGAGTTACATTAGAATAGGGTTGCAACACATTCTAATGTTTTTACGGTTTTTGGCAGCAAATCTATCGAATCAGGCTTCTTAGCAAACTTCGCTGAGGTAGTTAACACCACAATAAAATTCTCAGCTCCATTTTCCCAAGATCGCGCCTGTTGATTCCAAATAGGTATTGTCCAGTTATGCAGATACTTGAGATACAAAACTAAAACTACTCCAATTTTACATCACAACATCCACTATTCGGAATTCCCTGCCGGAATCTGTGTTTCCTGATAGCTACAACTTAGGAGTCTTTAAGTCGAGAGTGAAAGGTTTCTTCTAGGCAAGCGTGCTTCATCGTCGACCACATTATCGCTTACCATCAGGTGAGATGGTGGTCAAACGCAAGCCTATCATTAATAAAAAAAAAAACTATGCATCAATTTGCGAATAATTAAAACACCCACTGAATTCTAACCAAAACCAGCTAACAACAGAATTCAGCCACTCATGAGTTAACAACTCAGTGGTTATGTTCATTTTTCACCTTGACTATTACGTCATCTATGAGAACTAGGGTAGCCCTGCAGCCATTTTTCAATCTAATACAAATCCACCTGCTCATGGGAGGTTTGCTAGCACTATGCTTTGCGTAGCGGTGACCACACCATGTGAGAGTCTGACCTCCAAACTTAGACCACCCGAACTGCGGATCTAAAAAACAAATATGTCACAATAAAATTTTATTTAAAACTAATGGCTTGTCCTTGCTTCACACGGCTTTTCAACTTGACTTATTTAGTATCGAGGTTAATTTATATATCTACACTTACTACATTTTACTAAACCTTCCCGAACCTTCCTTGAATAATGGTGAAAAACGATTCTTGATATGAAAAAGACACCCAAATACAAAAGGCGACTATATTTTATAATTTAAAAGGATGCTGAATGAATAGATTTTGAAGGATGATGTTTTTTGGCTTGATTATATATTGATCAGAATATGAAGGTAAAATGATAGTCACCAGACATAAGGTTTGGTTATTGACTAGTATCCTAGGGAAATTATTCACTTAAATTATTAGGATAAGACTGCATGATTATTTGTGATTAACAGACAAACAATTTCTCATTAAAATTAAATATTAAAATTTTTATTTGGTTAAAGCATACGTACCCGGTCCACTTGATCAAGACAAAATTAAATACATACACAAAAAATATAAGATCCTCATTCATCTTTTATTGAGAAGCACTAAGCAAATAATAATAATCAAACAGAGAATAGAAAATATCCACCTATCAATATAAATCAATGGCTACGTTTATTTTATAACCCTCACTATCTTGTCGTTATCTAACATTAATATTTAATATTATTTCTCTTACATTTTTATCTTCTTAAATGGTTTATTCATCATGCATTCAATAAAAAAAAATATATATGAAAAATAAAACTTAACAAAAATATTATCTCATCTAGTCAAAACGTTTACTTTCTGCATCACAAGACGTAATAAAAAATATAAAATTATCAGTAATATCAACTGTCTACCAAGGCAGAAGGAGAGGCATAAACGCGATTTGACACCGTCAACATACAAAGCGATCTCTATCTACTATCTCAACGGTTTACTAAGAGAACAAAATAGACATAAACTTACAACAGTTACTTTAATTTTTGATGGCGATGGTTGTAACTGTTGATAAAAATTAAAAAAATATTTTCTTATAACTAAAATAAAATAAAAACCCTGCAACAGGATAACATTACGTAGGTTATAGTTTAAAGAAAACATAAAAAAATAATGTAACTTCTCAATAGGTACTATAAAACTAAAATTACATTTAATGGCAACAATACACAGTCGGGCGGTAAGAGCCGTTACGTGGTAGTGGCTGGAGAGACAGCATGTTCCCCAGACTTCAAGCTGACAGAGGTACGTTCGAACATGGGTGCTTCGGAAAGGTCTGATGCCGCATAGGCCGTGAGCTGACGCCTGCTTGCTATCATTGTGGCAACTGAGCCACGACGCAGCACACTCTTGAGGATTGCAAAGCTTAGGCAGTGCAGCGCAGCGACGTCATCACAGCAGTTGGCACTGCGGATAATCACTCGCTTCCGGACTAGTCCAGCCCACAGTCGGAAGCAAGACTGCATGGGATGCCATCACATCCTTCTGCGGGGATTGATGGTCACAAAAGAAGCAGATAAGGGAGTGAGAGAATGCAACATCACTCCCTAACCGCAGTAGATGAGATCCCTCCAATCGACAACGAAAACGACCTCCAGCCTGTCGTATGAATAGACACAAGATGGCGGCAAAGGGTAGACGGTGATCCACCTGCGTTTCTCTAGAGGAACCGTGACCGTATGCAGCCCAAGAGGGTGACGGGGTCCCCAATAACACATACATGCCATTATCTGACCAGGAGAGCGTGATATGCGCAAGCACTCCAGCGGCTCAGCCAATGGTAGTTGCAGAACACCTTGTGGTTTTAGTCACTAACGGTCTAACTGGCCGCAGCGCCCGCTCTGGGGCGAAGGACATTCATTAATATAAAAGTATATTAGGAATCACACATTACATTATTTTTATTGGTCAGCTTATGGAAGGTCACTAGTACCTGAACCTAGGAACCAATCGAAAGAAATACTATCAAAATATGAATGAACTTAACAAATAGGCACCTCAACTTTAAAATACAAATAAAATCGGACTTAAATTAGTGGAATGCTCTAGACTAGAACACAATAACTAAAACTAAACCAAGTCTCAGAAACAAAGAAATGATGATATTAAGTATCTGCTTAATAAATACGTAACTAAGACACGGTAATAATATCCTATGGAATGATAGTCATAAAACTGTGTATATACTCGTATACATATTAATGTGTCACCGAACTATAAGTACAATGGACTCAAAGGCCATTTTAGTAACAAAAATATATCTATCTAAGAGAGGACTACTAATAACAATATAAGTAATTATCTTCAATATTCCTTAATAACCATAAAACATTAATGAAGGCACATTGTTCACTATTCAATAGGAGTTATTTTAGTTCACTAGAAAAATTATAACTAGTTTTGTCAACATTATGTAAACACGTCAAAAAAATTTACGTACCGATTACAATAAAACTTATTTTAATTTTACCTGAAAATTAGTCTCTATTAAAATTGATCACAAAGTTTGAATCTACACAATAACAAACTATGCACATATCAGTCATACTGGATGTGAAAAACCCTGAATGAATATGAACTATCTCTTATAACAATATTTCTACTTAAAATAATTGCACCATGCAACCACAGAAATAAAGATGACAAACATTCATGACAATGACTCGTATATGGTATTACCCGCGGTTTTACCCGCCTCTTTGGTTATCTAGTGATCTGCTTTGGCTTCCTTATGCCGTAGCGTGAAGTTTTTTTTTTTTGGCCTATTATATTCGTCATGAGTCTAGTTATCCCATACAGAAATACTTTATCCAATCCGACTAATAGTTAGATTATAGATTTGAGCGTTTAAACAAATAAAAAAAACACCTTTTCACCATTTTATGGCACAAATAGGAACGTATATAGATGACAGATTTTATCTCACTATCTCACCGAGTAAATAGCCCTTAGCTATTGAACTGCCAAATGAAATAAACGTTACATGTAAAATAATGGTGATCGGCTGTCAAAATATAATTTAAAAAAGAAAAGTGTAATAAGAGAGAAACATGCATTTAAATTGATGAGACAAGAGTGTAAACTCGGTCATTAAAATATTAAGAATAACCTTGAAGTAAAAAAACCGACTTCGATTCATCAGGGATGACTATGTTCCCCAGCAGTTTTGAAGATAATATCTTTTTTGGTGAAGAGTCTGGCATTGCAACTCTTGCGACTACACTGCCAGCGCTGACATTGTTTGCCTTTCCCGTTCGCCCAAAACTTGTGTGACCCCACCAAGATCATAGGCTTCCCGAATCGACTTTTACCGAACACCGGCACTGAAAAAAACACAAGAAAACACCTCTAATAAGGGACAAGATGGTGCGTCAAATTATAAAAAAAAAAGTTGAAAAGCAACTTAATAAACAGTGGTGAACTACATCATAGAATAAATAAAAATAAAACATCGTTAAATTAAAGAAATTAATAAAAATGTAATGAAAGTTCATCTCGCTAAAATCAAATTAAATTATTTGGTTTTTTAACAAAATGGCAAATTATTTTAATTAACCTAGCTACCCACACGTATTAGTCGTATTTATGTCTGGCAAACTTTTTATTACTTTGGCATGCAAACATACTAAACCATACCAAACATAATAGCATCTATCTATAACTATAAAGATAAAAAATCGTACATGCCGTACATGTAATGGTCGTCGATGTCACGATACCAAAAAAAAAGAAATGACAAAATATTTTCTAAAATCACATAACGTAAATAAACACAAAACATAAAACTTAGGATAAACAAAAAACGATTAGGAACTAAAATACAAAACTTGAAAATTCCATCTAATGCTGGTGCTCATTAGTTGTCTTGACGATGACGTCATCAAGAGTAATGATGGCGGCGCGGCAGCCCGACGCCATTTTGTTAGAACATGTCCAGCGCCGCCGGCGGCCGCAAGAAGATATGCTGGATCGCGTAAACCGATAGGGACCCAACTCTATGACAGGATTCCCACGTCGACTTTCACTGAAGACAGGTACTGCGAATAAAATAACCTAGAATCAATATCTACCTGACAAGTCCACAACTTTCTTTTTTTTGTAAAAACTGAAAAAAAATTACTCATACCAATGCAATAAATCTACGTTATGTAATAATTTCAGTTATGAAAAAAAAAGAGAATAGAAATGACACTTTTAATCATTAAAACACTGGAATATGAACTTATAGCTAGCAGCACAATATCAACAATTCATTGTTTTAAACACTAAATAATTCTTTAATATACCTTCTAATATCTTCGTTACTAAAAATAAAATGCTGTGCAGCAGCAAAATATATTTGAATAAAAGAATATCATATCAATCCAATAAAATCAATCAGTTGATTAATTAGATAATTAATTAGATAATTATTATTGTATACTTATTAGATACGGAAGACCAGTCATTGGTAACATTTTTTTTTTCGTATTTATTGACGCTTTCTCTTTTATTTATGAATCCCGCACTGTTGTGATCATAATGTAAATAAAAAGGCTATTAAATAGGCAATTCAATCATTAATATCTTTTAAAAATAGTCTACCTACGTTTAAAACTAACATAATGAAACAGTTACATGAAAAAAGCTGGTAAGTACGAACCATAAAACGATTTACTTAATTTAAATCATTTTGAATGACAAACTAGATAAATTTTCAATAAAAACATTTTTTTCATAACAAGCTTTTAACGCGCGGTTTAGTACTATCGAGATCATTTGAAATAACTTAAACGCGGAAGAGTTGTCTTGTTGCGCTCTGTATTTCCTATCGACACTATCCGACTCCATCACCAAACAAGTTCCGTGGTACCATATTAATGCATTATCATCCAAGTTACATAATTATGTATACAAAATTTCAGATCAATCAATTAGTGGTAATTGTTTCAAAAACCATTTTCAAGATTTGCCTTAAACAAACATACATACAAACAATGCAAGTTAAATAAAAGCTTGATAAAATTAGGCCTAAGTCAACTAAAAGTAGGCCTAAGTCAACTAAAAATAGGCCTAAGTCAACGAAAAGTGGGCCTAAGTCAACTAAAAATAGGCCTAAGTCAACGAAAAGTAAGCCTAAGTCAACGAAAAGTAAGCCTAAGTCAGCTAAAAGTAAAATTATGACTGCTGATTTGACAGTTTTGACAGAAGATTTGACTATAACACTAGGCTAGTAAAAATGGTTGTGGTCCAAATTCGACTTGATTATTAATTCTCCAAGTGTAGTAATCCGGGCTTTGCATTTGGTTCTTGTCTTCGTGGTGCACTGCCATCGCACATGACCATTCAATCCAACGACCCCGGAGCGAGCAAATCGGAAGCCGTTCACGACCAAGAGCTCCGTTCTCCTATCAGTCAGTATCCTGTGGACTGGTGGAATAAACGTGGAGTTAAAGCACATTTTTCTCAATTATGATAAATGAACTATAATATGTCAGGCGGTTAAAGAAATAAAGAACGACAATTATGAGGACCGAAACTTTATTTAATTCAATGATTATGCCTTAAATAACTCCTGACTACAAAATTGTCGACGGTAGTGACCGACGCTTTACATCTAGTTCGGGATTTTTTAGAACAAGCCCATCGTACTTTATTAGAACATGTCTTCGACTTGCTGAATTTGTGCTTCCCTACTTTCAACATCGGGTAACCTCTTCTGTTCTGTATCCAACTAACTGAAATGTAATAAACACTTGTATATAATATTTACTAAATTAATATACGTAATATTAAAGTAATATAATATTTGACAAAAAATCTGCTAGTCTTTCTTAAAGCATGTAGATACTACGGTCATGCAGGATTTGCTTGAATAAAAAATCGTAACTATTCCAAATCAAAATATATTTTCCATTTAATGATTATGATATAAAAAACTCTTTATGACACGGTGTTCGACGGTTGTCATATACGCTTTGCATCTAGTTCGGGTCTTTTTAGAACATACCCAACGAGTTTTGTGATTCCAAAATTTAGCTCTACTATACTTATGAGGTCCTAGACGCAATATGTAGCCCGTTTTCGTTTGAATCCATTCAACTGAAAAAAAAATACACATACTGAACTGATTAAACCAGAAAAAGCAACAAAATTAAAACTGAGTCTGGATAAGTAAGTACTTAGAGCAGACTTACTTAGACTATTCCAAAAACAAGATCACAGAATGCTTACTGCAGACTTAAACGAGAAGCTCTCTAGCCAGATATATTATAGTAACTACAAAGAGTAAACAATAAAATAGGCTGTGACCATTGTGTATTACTGCAGAACAATTGACTGTTCTCATGTAGAGAAAGAACGATCATTGATTACCAAACTCTAAGATCTTAGACCTAGTTTTTATTCAGAGCGCATTAAACTAGAACTACATTAGACCGACGCACACGTCTAACACTCCTGATTTGTACGTAGAACGGCGTCGCGTGGCGTGGATCTAGTGTAGCTCTACGAGTCTAGTTGCCATATAAAATGTTTGGTGGAGACCAACGCGCCCAGATCGGCGTGTGTGGCACACGTGGCAAACTTGAGTAGTTCGGGCCTTAAAGTTTGTTATGTTTGCTGGGCCTACAAAAAAATTATTAATTTTTGGTTGATTCAGAATTGCCAAATAAAAAATAATAAGCAAAATAATTTATTTAGAAAAATATATAACTTATAATAATTTAATCTGTATGATTGTGATTTAAATTGCTTCTTAATATTATGCCGTCGTCTATGGTAATTAGAAACGCCGAGCATTTCGTGCGACTCCTTGTGGTACACTGCCATCTTGTCTTCCTACCGTTCCTATAGGACTTGGAAAACCGAAATCCATCCGCTATCAACATCTGTGTCCCTCTATTCGTTACCATTTCCATCACTGAAACTAATAAGGACTTGTTTTAGAATAGGGAAAAAGAAAGTAATATCGATCGCTGTTATGTCATTGTCTGCAAAAATGTACAAATTTATTATTCAAAAGCCTGATTATCTTGCTAAGACTTTTTATCCCCTCACTTGCAATATTACACTGTGCCTGACAAGATTTGCTTACTTGTATAAAAAATATATAATTTAATATGCTTTTGCATTGAAATATTACTGGTTACCTTTAATTTATGACGTGTATTATAATTCAAAATAAAGAGTAAAGTTTGTAAAACGTTGTTATTATAAGCGCACTTTTATTTCCACATATTAGCTCAATATGAGCTAAAAACCAACTTATTCATTATCAAATCTAGGCTTGTAATTGCTGCATCCTAGTCGTGCTACTCCATTTTTTTAGTGAAATATATAATGGTTATGGCCTAAGTAGTGCAAATGTCATGATTGTTTGTCCATACGTGACGAGGAAGGCTGTACATCTGGTTCTGGTCTTAGTATAACGCCACCGTACCTTTCCGTTGCCTGAAACCTCCTTCTGTTCGGAAAATCGGAACAATCCTACTTGCAATATTATCGTACCCATAGCAATATAAAAAACAACTCTGCTGGACAATATTTTCTTAACTGTAAAATAATTAATGTATTTAATTTATTTTAACTGTTATTCAATGTAGTCTTGAAAAATATTTAAAATGTCATCACCAGTTTTTGTCCTTATCTTATATATTAACTAGCCCGTCCCGGCTTCGCACGGGCAATAAATATAGCCTATGTTACTCAAGGGTGAATGTAGCTTGCCAATGGTGTAAGAATTTTTGAAATCGGCACAGTAGTTATTGAGTTTATTCGTTACACACAAAAATACAAATCTCACATCTTTATAATATTATTAGTATAGATTTGTTTGGGTATAGCGTAATATACTCAATACTCATATAATAGAATAGAATAAACTTTATTGTACACCAAAATAGTAACAAAACTTTTATAGAAACTTAATTGTATGGGTAATAATCTATCTTTTGTGTATTTCATCTTCATTCCTTAATTAACTCGAAATACAACAAAAAGATATTTTATATTTGAAAAATTTACTAAGATTTTTTCAGTTTATAATAAAAAAAATATAATATGTACTTAACCATGTAAACTTCATATTGACAAGAGAGTTTTAAATATATTTAAGGGGACTACAGAAGCTAATCACGAGCTTTATAATGCGCAAAAGTATATGATCCACTGCTGAAAACAGAAACAGAAAAATATATGTTATTCTTGAGGATAGATAAGAGGTAGATATAGTGTGTTCAAACCATAAAACAGCTAATTTAGTACCATAGAAAAAGTGACAAGAATGCCTCTTCTATTACTTTTATCGATATATAAACCGGACTAATAAAAATGCAATAATTCTGGTTATTTATCAAATTATACTGCACGCAACGTTTTACCATTAGTGTTTTCATTTTACAATCAATTTACTTATCGATTTTTATCAAATCGCTAAAATGCTTTATATTTGGAAGCAGGAGAAAAGAAAGAGATACGCAAAGACACCATGTCTTTGCGTATCTCTTTCTTGCTTTTGTGTGTACGCTTTAGATGCTGTAGTCCTCTTAAGTGAAACGTATTTCTTAATGGTTATGTGTTAAGCTGCTTCTCAAGATATGTTTGTCACAAGTGATGATATACGCGGTACATCTAGTCCTTTGCCTCACAGAACAACACCACCTGACTTTGTTCGGGCCCGCTCCGTTCTTTTGCTGGTAAAATCGGAACTCTCCTACTTGCAACACCGTCGTTCCTCTTTTTGATATCATTTCCATGACTATAAAAAAAATTGGATTTTTTTTTATTGTTATGTTACGTTAGGTATACTGCCGCTCAAAAGTATTTGGCTACCCAGGAAAAGTCATTTCTTTTTAAGTTTGAATAAAAGAGACTACTTCATATCGATTTAAATTTTTACTAACATTTCACAGATTTATCTATGTCTTTATCTTTACCTTTGTCTAAGGGGATACTTGTAACGTGGGTTGCGTTACAAGTATCCCCTTGGTCCACTGCCACTGAACTATTTGCCCCAAAAAAAAAATCTTTAGTCCAGAGAACCTTTTCCCAGACGGCATTTAACCATTTTGGTTGGGCTAATGAACCAGTCCAATTAAGTGTCTTTGGATACACTGGCAGGTTTCCGCGGCTGACGTTGAACTGTGTTACTTTTCCTGGTGCAGTTAAAAGTCTATAAAGTTTGCTTGTAACTTTCTTTCTTTATTTTTCCAAAAAACTACTATGTTCAAATCATCACTAGACGTTGCACTTGGTCTGCCTGGACAACGATTGTACATTGCAAATTTTTATTTACCTTGCAATTTTTTTTAATAAAGTCAAGAGTTTACCTCCGTACCTTCAGCATTTATAAAGAAAATATTAGCTAACTCTGTGGTTTTAACTATTTTGATCAATATATTCAAACTCAGAACTAAAAAATACGAAAATAATGTGAGACTCAAGACACTGAGGTCCGGAGAATTCATTTTAATGATTCGTTTGGATGATTTAAGACAACAAGACAAGTACTTTGCTTTTTTTAATGAGTAGTCTCTTTTAGATCCACCTAGGAGGTTATCGTCGTCCTTAATAAAAGAAAGCTTCCAACCTGAAGTGTGGATATCGACTAGGCCGTCACTAAGTCCCCTCAGCGCTAAAAATAAGCTAAAACTAAGCGACTTCCCGCCAAGGGCGCCTGTAGGGGTTATAATGAAAGTTGTACACCGTGTCCTGTACTTAACAGAGCATTGCCATCTTACTTTTTCGTTGCCTGCACCGCTCTTCTGCTGGGAAAATCGGCACCCTCCGACTTGCAACATTGCAATAGCAAAGTAATCGCAATAGCAATTGATAAATAATAATTACCATACCACTACGAGACAGTATTTCGTGGATTGTAAAATAAAAATGCAAAAATGAAAATTGTTTTTCCTATTTGCATTTAGATCGCTATTTAACACTTGCGCAAAAAAAAGATATGTATATATATTATGGCTTGTAAATTCATATAAAAATGTTATGTAATCGCATTTTTTTATGCAATAAAATATAAAAGTGAAAAAAAAAATTCTTTAACAAATATTTTTATTTATTATATACTTTATTGTAGGTACATAAAGAAACATAATAAAGAAAAACTTATATCTAAAACAAATACAATGGTCGGCTTTAACGCATTCCGCGATCTCTTCCAGGTAACCTCGAATATGATATCGAGCTGTCCTAATTTGACAATAGGCACTAGAATTAATTAAAATATATTATAACAGATACACAGATACATAGCCAGAATGCATCTCGTAACGATTATAATAATCCATATCTCTGAAGTTCCTGATCAGATCATAACCATATTTCTATGGGACCAAATTGTAATGGTATCCTCCTCAGTATACTTGTGTGTACAATGTACATAAATTGTAAAATAAATAAATAAGCATAACCTTTCAATCAAAAAAATAATTTTCAAAATCGGTCCACAATTGACCGAGATTTACCAATATCTCGGTCGGTATTAAAACATACATAAAAAAAAAAATCTTTAAAAAAAAACATAGAACCTCCTCCTTTTCGAAGTCGGTTAAAAACTATCTTTCCGGCTTAAACTTTCTTATACGAGATTTTCCCATGGTTGTGATCGAGACAACTCTTAACGATGCCGTGGTCCTCAGTAGTGGTGATGTAGGCTTTGCAGTTGTTGCGGTGCCTCGCGGAGCAGCGCCATCTTGTTTTGAAGCCAATCACCCTGTCTTTGGAGTACCGAAACCCATTCAAAAACATTAACAAAGTTCCTTTCTTTCCCGCCTGAAACACTGAATAAAGGAGACTTTTAATAGAAAATGAAGTGTTAACAAAAAAACATTCAAATCTTCTTAGCTACCCCGAAAGAAAGCCCAGATGATTAAGTTAGATAAGTATTTAAAAAAATGTTTTGAAGATTTCTATGGAAGAATCAAAACTACATCTGATAGGAAATGACTTTTAGGAATACGTGTTTCCGTACCTTGATACGTTGTTAGTGCGTGGCGACAATTTAAAATAAAAAACAAATTTATGTGAAAACATTTTATTCCCTTCATTTAACGAATGCAAATGTACAAAATACAATAGAAAAATCAATACTCATAATAAACGATTTCATATTAAAATATTATAGAAAACTATAACTTTCTTAGCCTAGTATTATCCTCTTACCGTGAAAATATAAATTATCTAATTCATTAATTGTTCTTAACTCGGGGTCCTTTATTAATATCACGTTGGAATCAACTAAAGACCACCGCACTGCCAACTGCACAGGTAGCCTATGAAGTCAGCATCCAATAATCTATTATGGGTCAATTTATACTAGCTCAGAGTCGAAGCGCATCGAAGCGTCTATCCAAAACTAAACAAAACAAATTCAACCTTAACTCCACACACATTACTTCTGCGATTTTAAAAAGACGCGCGCATTCTTCGCAATACACGCGTCTGCGCGTGAACAACGCTGATTGGTGCGCGCGCATTCTCGCGTATCTATGCGCCCACTAGCGAACCTACGCGTTATCAGTCGGAAATTGGCCAATTCAATAGCACTGCTGTTGATGACTTATTCTGGCGAATACGCGCGCATTCGCTGTAGTTGTAAAGAATATGACGCTTCGATGCGCTTTGACTCTGGGCCAGATATGTTACTAACTAGTTACATCATAATATCCCTGGATTTGAAGCATTCTCTTTGAGCGTCAACAGTCAACATAAAGGCACGTCTGAAGATCTTCTGGCCCTTTCGAGGAGAGAGACCTTCGGCTACACTTGCAAGAGCATTGCACTAATTTTTTTGGGACGTTTCTCTTTTCTAATATTATAATTAAAATTTCTAATAATAAACATTAACCTGTGTTTATTTTTGTACAATATTTTGTTGTATCAAACAACAAATAACATTAAAAATAAATCTTTTCCTGAAAATCGCTTCAAAATTAGTAAAAAAATTTAGCATCAATTAACATTTCAAATATTTATTGAGCAGTGGGTGCGCGCTAGGAACAACTCGCTGTCTTTTCTACTCGCGTAATAAGGGCGGTAACGTCATATTACTTTACTTTTTACGTCATATTACGTTACTTTATTTTGAACGGATTTGAAAAATTCAATTTTCATTCTTGAATAAAGTATTTTTTTTATAAAACTAATCAAATGAGTCAAACAAGTATCTAATTGAGAAACATAAAAATATTAAACTTAAATACAATAATTAAATTTTTATATATTTCGGAAACAAGCAATTGTCGATAGAAAAGAAGAACGTGCCATTTACATGTAAGGCGAATTTATACAAAAATATTTTTCATCTATGATCTTTACGAACATTGAGCATGTTCGTAGTCTTATAATAATAGATAAAGTCGGTTTTCGTATTTGCCAAACGATCGCGATGTTCTTAAACTTTGCAACGGACATTCATGTGATTCACACGATCTTTTCTTTTTCCAGAAGTTTTATGTATATCTACAGTGCACTAATATTTAACTTACACTTAATAAAGACATCTTGGTGTTAAAACAAGTCACAAAAACCGTACGAATATCTGCTTGCCACCATTGGGAGCATAGAATAATAATACATTTACTTAATAATATCGGCATAAGGCCGAGACATCAACAAACTGCTGTAATTTCAATGAAGCCCAGCAAATAATACGATTTATCACAAATATTGGCAACATTGCTGATATAAGTCACCGTGGAAGGACGGTCTCGGGGAGGCATTGGTTAAACTTAATAGACTCTGATATTTAAAGAGAGCCGAGTTCCGTACCTAGTACGAACTGTCTTCGCTTACACGGCCTAAAATTTCTAAACAGGTTGACTGACAACCAACAACATTTTAAGGTGAGACACCACACAACAAACATCTTTAACTAAAATATCTAAAAAATACGTAAAATATAAATCTTATATTTCATAACAACAAACATGTTATACGCTACTCGCTCATTTTGTCGTTTAGTTGGACCCATTCATAAAATTATTCATTTTTATGATTACTTTCACTTACCACTACAATGCTTACTAGCAAGTTCTTTTATTAGTAAAATCGTTATTCATAATGATTGTGTTCCAAACAACTCTTCAGGATCTGGTCTTCGATGGTTGTGAGAAACGCTTTGCACTTGGTCCGGGATCGCACGGAGCATTGCCATCGAATTTTCACACCCATGGTCTTTTCCTTTGAAAAACGGTATCCTCCAACCAGCAACATTACTGTACCTCTACTTGTTCTGTACTTGGTAACTGTAAAATAGAAAAGCAATAATGTATTACAATTGAACACATAGAAATCCCGATTTAATCCGCCACCTTTTACATAAGTATATCTACTTCAAGTACATATATCTACTCCATGGGATAGGCAGACAACACAAACCACAATGTACTACGTATATCCAGTTCGGGAGGTTTGGGATTCAGCAATTGTTCAGAACACCTGGAGAATACGGTGGACCATACATTGAAAATGTGCACCATTTGGTTGGAGCAACGCCGAGTCCTCGTGGAGGCGATTGGTGGCGGCGACCTCTCGTACCCGGCTCTGGTTCAGGCCATGGTCCAGAGCGAGGGGAAGTAATAATGCGAGCGACATCCACAAGTCGTGGCTGCCGCCGAAGGAGACAACCCGAGCGTCGGGGTCATAGGGCGATTTCTGTCTACCGTAGGCGCGGGCTTCCGGATGACGAGCAATGGGTAGCTTGACATCCACACGTCCGGTGAGAACCAGGCCCGACTCGGCAGCTACAACAGCGAGAACGTTGAAAAGAATGACCAAGGGAACGTAAACTGAGGGGCACAAGTGGATTTCAGTCAGGAAAGTCTAACATGCCCTCTCGTTCCACCGTTGAGCGGCTTTTTAGAAGTCATTGGATGATTTCCCACATAAAAAAAAAATGTTCTAAGAACATAACTATTTATTAACACAATAAACCTTTTTTTAAATACCAAAAATAAAATCTTTGATTTTTATCGCATAATTCAACATAGATTCAACTTCAGTCAGCTAACAAAAAATAAAGATGAAAAAAACGTAAAAACCTTATGGGAGGTCTTGCACCGCTGCAACTTACGATACGTGGTTGCCTTTCCAGACCCTTTCGTCGTCATCGACCATCTGGTTGACCCTAGATTGTAGCTATCGGGAAACAGACTCCGGCAGAGAATTCAGCTGTTCATATAATGAATGTGTTTCTTTGGATGTCCAAGGGATGTCAAAAGTAAATCGCCGTCTTCAACCATGGTTATGGTTGTAATTAGCTTTGATCACAGACCCTTCGACAGTGAAGACGCATGCTTTGCACTTGGTCTGCCCGCGAGTAGAACAAGTCCATTTAGTTTTGTGGCCGTATGCTTCTTTCTTGTAAAAGTGATGGCCACCAATTTCAAGCATTACATTTCCTTTAGTTGTTAGTAACGCTTTTACTAAAACTAAAAACGATATACATAAGTTATTAAAATGGGATTAGAAAAACAATTACTGTTTTCTATTCTTCACATTACGTTTTACTCATTTTCAAATGATTAAAGTTATACTTGTGACCACAAAACACCAAAATTAGAAATAATGAAAATAAATACATAAAACTATGTAAGGAATCTATTGAAACTGCTACGTATAGATTTTATCAAGTGTAAGAACTTTGAATAAGATACCTACTTATTTAGGTAAAATACTCATTCCTACATGATATCCTATTAGTTATACCTACTACATATTCCTCATAATTGCGTGTCGAAATACAGGCACCTAGCCTAGTTTGGCAGTAGATGCAAAATTAAGCGCAATTGTGACTGTTTTAGTTTTAATCTTAAATTGTTTATAGACAATTGTGTAAACATGTATTTTTCTGGTGTAATAAATTATTATTATTTCCTTTATTTAACTTTCATCCATATTATATTATATTTTTAAATATTCCGTAAAAGAAAAAAATTAAAAAAAAAAACATTTGAAAATATAAAAAATAGTAGCCCACCGGCATCGGGGACAGGGTCCAAGTTGCCGGCGGTCAGGGCTCCTGAGAGAGGAATTATTATTATTATTATAATTAAGCTAGGAAATACAGTTATCGGCAATTGAGGATGTTCAAATGTGGCAATGACCGAACGCCATCTAGTAGCTTACTTTCAGTTTATTCAGTACCGAATAACATTATGAACAACTAAGGCCTACTGTCCACGGACGCGTAGCTTTATAGACGCGTATTCGTCACTATACGCTCGGTGTAGCCTGCTCACAGCACACACACAAAACTATAAAATTCTGTCGACGGAGCGGCAACGTTGCGCTGTCGTGTCCGTTGAAAGCGTAAAATGAAGAATACACGTCTATGAAGCTACGTGTCCGTGGACAGTAGGTCGTACCTACATTTAGTCTGAAACACTAAATAATATATCATCATCACCACCATTTAATCCAATAGACTTTCACGGCCGAGCTTATGCCTCCGCATCTATACTTCACGCATCCAGATTCATTCACCAATTCATCAGTCGACTTAGTACAAAAGCTTCCAACATTAGGTACATTAGTACAGCTATCTCTTTTAAGTAAATGTGGGTACAGGATGGTTATGTTGAAGATAAGTCTTCACAGGGTTACCGTCTATAGTCAAAATGGAAGCTTTGCATTTCGTATGGTGTCTGGTAGAACACTGCCATCTGGTTTTGCAGCCGAAAACAGTGAGCTTGTAAAAACGGTAGCCGCCAGCTTCTATCATCAAAGTACCTCTTTTTGTTGTTTTCAGCATTACTGAAAGCAGCACGCATTTTTATGATTGTGAAACACATAGATACAAAAAATTACTGATCCTCACACATTGCTTCTGCTTCGTTTACGTACATATACGGCGATTATCCTCTCTTACATTGTTGTACCTCTACAGTCTCGTCGTTTATACTGCGTACATCGAGGGGCTGGAACAATCTGCCTGCTGCGGTCTTCCCTTCTAATTATAATATAAGCGTCTTCAAGGCTAGAGTGAATAGGCTCTTGATAAATTAGTGCACCTCACCATCAACGACTGCATTGAATCACTGCTTACCATCAGATGGAATCGCAGTCAAGCTCTAGTTTATATTATTAAAAAAAAAAACATCTCTAGTCATCCCCGCATGACTGTTGAGACGATGCAATTCGATGATGTTCTTCAGAAAGGTCAGGTGCATCGTGATCAAAATGGTATTTGTGTTCATCCTGACAGTGCCATAAATAATTTGTTTTAAACATGTTTTAGAACTTGACTATTTATTAATTTAAAGACATAGACACATCGAACATTCAAAAACCAAAAATTAATGTTACATAATTTATATATCGTACCGCCTAACTATTTTTATTGGAATTGATAATAATCAATTACGAGTAATTTTCAATGAATTTCAAATTTAATACCGACTTAATTATTCTATTTAGTAGTAAGCTGTGTTGGTAGGGACAGAACAAGATAATACTACTATAACATTACCAGGATAGGATAGGATGGTGTGTGATGCTCGATGCTGTGTGATGATCAGCGGATTAGCCGGACACGTTCAGGCATCTAGTGATACCTTACCTGTATCACTAGCGCAAGCGGCACGGATTTGTACATCAGTTAATTTTATTGTCATTTCATTAGAGTTTAAACAAGTTTTGAATAAAAATCTTTTTTTCATAGCAAGCTTTCGCAGTATATCTGTATAATTAATACCCGTCAAGATGAATCATACGAGCCTAAACTCGATGGGGTGGTGTCATTTAACTACCGAGTTCCTACCGCCACCTTCCAGTTCCATCATCAGATCAGCTCCATGTCATAATAATTTTGTATTGTCATCTGATTTACATATGTATGCAAAATTTCAGCTCAATCGGTAACCGGGAAGTGAATCAAAATTAATTTGTAAGATTTGATGACAGACAAACATCGGGACAGCCCCGGTATGAAGGCTAGAAGGAACGGGGTGGGTCTTTTAGTCAGTAAGAGTCTGACACTATCTCCCGCTCCGCCCAAGAGCGGGGGATGTCAATGCATGATTTTTTCCCACCATAAAAAAAAAAAAAAAAAAAAGGTGAAACTAAATAAAAGCCTGTAAAAGATTAGAAGAGCCTTTCCTTTACAAAATAAAGTCGGCCTTTTTACCCAAATGTCCGGCTAAACTGGCTGGTCTGTCCGGCTTTTCGGTTTCAAGACCTGACAACCCTACTCGCACGATTCACATTTTAACACATTATGGTAAGACCCTAGAGGTCCCATAGTATAATTTACTTAAAGTTCATGGATGTAACATAGAATTGATAATACCTCCTCCGAAATCTCGGAATTATATACGTACTATTAAATCCCAGAATTTATGAATACATTGAAGCTAAATTATTATATTAAAGAATCTCATTATATTTTTAGAGTTCCGTACTATAACTAACAACATAATAAGAGTCGTCAATATTCAGTTAAAATTTGATTGATTTTGAGTTTATTTTTGAATTTAATTTTATTTTTTTATTGTAATTTTAATTTTATTATTTTCATATCTTTATATTCTTTGTATGTCATAAATAACGTAATTATATTATAGTAATGAGAGCATCTGTAATACAATGTACACTAGCGCAAGAGCAAGGGAATTCATAGAAATGCTTTTATAATTGATGTCAGTAAACATTATTATTATATTTAAATCGTTGATTCTTAAATCCTAAGATTTAAAGATCCTCATATTTATGATACCAGGATGCTAAAAGAGGTATTATCAACTCCATGTTACTTAAGCATGGGCCACACGGATGTAATCCAGCGCCCAAACAAAGGTCACCTTAGTGGGAATTTGCGGATTGTAAACCAAGCCAACCGTTGCGTTGATTATGCGGTTTGTCAGATCGTTAGATTACATCTGCTGTCTACACGGATTGAAACTAGCAAGGTCACCTCTGATGGGACGTTGGATTCCATCCATATGGTCCATGTGGTCAGATGGATGTAATCCAGCGTTCCAACACAGATGACCTGGCTAGTTTCAATTCGTGTGTCTACACACAGACGTAATCTAAATTTTTCATAACGTCCTTGGATGGCGGCACCGTTTTTCCAACTACAGTTTGGACCCCATTGATTTGTGAACGTGTTGGCTCGAGGATTAGATCCGTCACCCGTGTAGCCGCAGCACAATCCAAACACACAAACCAAGCTCCCATCTAGGTCACCTCTGTTGGGACGCTAAATTACATCCTTCTGGCCCACGCTTTACTTCCATGGACTTTAGGTAAATAACCAAAATGATGATCAATTATGATCAGCTACAACTACCTACATGGTTAAGCATGATTATGACCTAATCCATTCTTGATAACTTTTCCGTCGCGAGTTGTGATGAAGGCCTTACACTTGTAGCGCTTCCTGCAGCCACACTGCCATCTTATGTTCAGTCCGCTAACCTTCTCCTTGTGAAAACGGTAGCCGTCCACCACCAATATTGGGTTGCCTCTGTTTGATGTGTAAGTTGTCACTGAAAGGGTTAAAATGTAGGTTAATCCGGGTAAAAAGAACACTTTATTATATTTTACCTCAGTAGTATTAAGACTTTGCTAGAAGATAGTACAATTTTTTTGAACTGCGCAGTTTATGTTTACCTATGTGTCCTTTCAGGAAGTAGAACTTGAAACCTTAAAATGTCAACAACTTTAGCATTCGACTTAAAATCATGCTATTTGACACAAAATAACCTAGTATAATGGGTACATTCACAAACATTAAACTCTTATACCTATACAAGGCATCCAGACCTGGAGTAACTGTCTATAGGTCATAAAAATATGTATTTGTTCCGTACGAGAATCAAACCCACCACCCAATGCAGCAGCTCTTTGCTTAGCCACTGAGCCAGTCATGACATCAATTCAATTTATTAATTAGTAATAACTATAGTTAAAAAAAATACAAAATATTTTGGAAGTAACTTATTTTTATTTCATTTTTTTTTTTAATTATCTACTACTTAAAAAAATCTAAAGTTAAAAAATCCCGCGGGATTGCTGATTACAGTCCCGCAGGCCTGCGTGATAACCATTTTGATGTGGAATTGGATTCCCTTGAGTAAATGAATTCAAAATCAGCCTGTTTGTGTGTATATCCCTTAACCCTTATTTAATATATTTTATTAAACTTAAACGTATTATCGTTCGTTAGATTTAGTTTTATTTATTAATTAAAAGTGGATACAAAAAATAAATTGAAAAAACCTCACAATAAGTATTCCTACAACAAATTATTTCTTGACATTTAATTTCAAGACCAAATAAGCTAAACCTTAACCATAGACACGTCATACTAATTGAACTTATTACATATATGCAACTAGCCTTACATAAATATCAACTAAACTTTAATATTATAATAGGTCTTTGTTAAAATTATAATGAAATTGCCGTTTTTCAAAAACGGTTGCTTTGAAGTGTTATATTATACTTACCTTTGGATTGACTTGAAATTATAACTTCAAATAAACTTTAAGTATATTAAAGTACATTATTCTTTTTTCGAAATTAGTGTTTGTATTTTCTGTAATATCGCAGTATTTATACCTAACCATTTTTGTAAAAGAATAACGTACCTTTATTATAAAGTTTATTTGAACTTATAATTCCAAAGATAACACTTCAAAGCAAACTATTTTTAAAAACGGAAATTTCATAGATAAAGCGCTATTATGAATATGTTTCATGATATATATGTATAATATAGTTATCACGATACATATTTATCTTCACTATATCATGATTGTACAAATAATTCACTAACCTACATACCACAAACGTATAGGTATACGAGTACGTTCTTATAACAATATTTACGAGTATTTTTCGTTATTATTGACTTGCTATAAATACAGCAGTCTGACGCATAAAATAACTGGCTACATGAGGGATTACCTCACCCTTCGGCCTACATAACTGTATGAAAAACCGAAAGGGTTTAGAGGAAACTTTATTGTACGACAAAGCTTTTACACAAACTTAAACCTATGAGTACAAAGGCGGTGATATCGCTGGCTATCGCTGCCAGCGATACCACCGCCATTGTTGTTGCTTAGTTTGGACTGTAAGAACTCTAAATAATAAAAAGTGGATAATCTGCAGGGTACTGCTAACAAATCAATTAAAAATTAATTTTTAAAACTAAAACATTAAAACTTACTTGACTAAACATAGATAAAATGGTGGTGATGGTGGTTGGTGGGTGGTGTATGATATGGTTTGAAATTTGGAACACTTTAAGTGACTTTAAAATATAATTTGTCGAATAACACCGATAAGAGCCGTTTTCTGAATTGAAACTGTGTCAAAGTATTCAATGATAAATTTTGTACAGTTATTTAAGCCACAGTAGAGATTGATAAATATTGAACTTCAAATTTTTAATTTAGACATCAGGGTTAGGCAAGTCCGGCCTTGGCGAGAGGGAATGAGAAGTGGCCACCTCTTTCAACGAACCAGTACTTAATACAAACGATAGAGATGGCCGAAACCATGAGGGAGAGATCATCCTCACGCCTTAGCAGGCACCGCAGGAGACGGACTCTGAGCGTCGGGAATCGAAGGGCGATTCCCGACATCAGAAATCGCTGGGCGAAGAGATCTTGTCAAAACTGATAGCGCCTAGTAAGGCCGATGCCTGCTTGGGCTGCGGGCATGTTCGAAAGGATTACCGTGGCCCTAGAACACGAAGAGCAAAAGAAGGACCACAAGTAGCATTTAGTCAGTAAAAGTCTGACAAGCCCTCTCTCTCCAACCTAGAGTGGAAAAAGATTTTTGAAGATTTCCCACCTCAAAAAAAAGAAGGTAAGTAGGGTTGTAAAAGTTCTCAACTTCAAATCCTAATTTTTAAACACCATTACACTACTATCAAATTGTTTTAAGACATCAAACATACTAATGTGCATACTGCACATAGCTACGTAAAATAGTTGTTTCTAAGCAACAATATCTAAAAAATAACTAAAAGACCTAGTCCAAAATACACAAAAAAGCAGCTTTATTATTACGATATAGGTGTTCGGTGGTTATGTCGATTATTGAAGGTGGCAACGTGTCCGTCGATAGTCCTTATAAACGCTTTGCACTTGGATACTTTCCTGAAGGAGCACTGCCATCTTATTTTGGGGCCGAAAGTCTTCTCCCGGTAGAAGCGAACGCCCCCAGCCACCAGCATCGGAGTACCTCTGTTCGACGTAATCATATGCACTGCAAAACACAATAATATTGTTAGAACTAAAGAATACACCTAACATCATCATCATTTTTAATATCTAATCTGCCCAAAGCTCGTCCATTTGAGGCTCATGAATAATAGGAATACGAAACAAACGAGCTAAGCGTTTTATTTTACCACACAAAGGATTATTCTGCTATATGAAATGAAAAACACTTTTCAATAAAATGTATTCAAATAAAGTCTCTGTTTTTTTCCTTTAATTAAACATAATGTATCTCATACGGATTATAGTAAAATTTAAAGTTAATTGAAAATTATTTACTAAACGCTTGCATGTAATACGTCTGCACACATAAAAAATAAAATCAACTAACAGAATTTAACAAAGCGTTACTAACTGAAATGATGAGTAGCTGATGATTCGGACACAATATATTCGGACACAGTGTCACATTTTATTTCAATACATATGTTTTTCACTGATGATTCGGACACACACTGTTTAGTACCGTATGATAAAAAGTTTTAAAAATATAAATACATGGGGAAAAGTCAAGAATGAATAGATCGCTTCTAGGTGAGCGTGTTCCATCGTCGAGCACATATCACCGCTTACCATCAGGTGAGACATGAGCAAACGCGGGAAAAAAGTATAATATATTTTATTTTAGTTTTTTATCTGACAGCTTCAATAAATTTGGTGTTGACCAAATTAGTTAATTAGTGATAAAATATTGTAAATAAAATATGTCGATTTGGACACTACATTTATATCTGAATATAATTATAGTATCTAAGTCGTCAGCAACTCGAAATGACAACTCAAAGTTATCATTCTTCTTGCAAAGCTTTTCTTTTTACTCGATAAGCAGCACAATACTTTCTCCATTTTTTTATCGCAGCTGTATGCTCTTGATGATTCATATCTTTGACTAACTTTCGGGAACCCCTTTCCTTCTTCTTTTGGTAACTCTGGCGATGTTTTTCTTTCAACAGTTCAGGATTACGTTTAAGGCGCTGGTATCTCAGTCGTTCTGCAATTCTTTTACATTCCTTTATTTCTTCTTTTGTTTTCGCTTTTTTTACTAGGAGTAAGGAAAATCCTTATCTTAAATAAAATCTATTGAAAATGATATATAAAAACAACTATTAATGGGCATTGTCAGTAAATAAAAGTATCATGTAGAATGCTACATGGGACTGACCAATGGGTAAGTCCCCTGTGTCATGAAACACCAAAGGAGAGACGACTATATTTTTTACATTTAAAATAAAACCGCAATGATAACTGATGCATAAAATTATTATAATTGAATATCTTCAAACATAAAAAAAAAAAATGACCAGAGGAATGTATATGTATAACAAGCAGTTCTAATACTAAAAAAATGCATTGTTAGGACTCTGCATTTTGTTGTTTTACTTAAACCTATTTCAAACATATTTTAATATTTTAATAAAAGTACAGAACTTACTAAAAAAAACAGTTACGACAAAAGGCGCCGTCAATTCATTAACACTGATACAGCCCTCCCCGTACTTTGGTAAAGATTTGGTTTTCGTGCAAACCGAATGCAACACATTTGTCAATTCTTACTAAGCACTTAGTAGAATTAGTCATCATTAGTTTCTAAATTATTAATTTAATCGAAACGCTCAATACACGCCTCACATTTGTAAAAAAAAAAAACAATATAGGTAGGTACTACAAGAAATGACTTACAATAACTAATTTAAATAAAGAATTACAAGAAATCTCGCAAACGATCTCTTTCAACTGTCAACAGACTGATCCAAGTTTATTTCAGAAAAATATTGCTTTATTAGATATACCTAATTAGTAAATAGTAGACTAAAATTTACAAAATATGTCATTTATAAGACTTTTTTTTTATAATTCTTTACAACTCTCTTTAAACTTTTCTTTAAAACTTTCTCCTAATTTTAAATATCATGATCTCGAAACCCATTTTGACTGACTATACACTTTTTGGGATACGAAGGCAAAATAAGAGATTCATAATCATAAACACATGTATTAAATTATTTATAGACATAACAGTCCAAAATACGTTTTTCTGAAGTATCCTCGTTATCGCAATAGCTCTTGCCATGGTTGTGTTGTAGGAAAGTTTTGATGACGGTGTCGCAGATAGTCGTGATGGAGGCTTTGCACTTCCCGCGTGTCTTCTTGCCACAGTACCAGTGCGTCTTGGAGCCTCGAATGCTATGCTTATAAAAGCGTTCACCACCAGTAATCAGGATAGTAGAACCAGCGTCCGTAACTATTTTTTCAACTATAACTAAAAATAATAACGACTAAGTCAATACACAGAGCTTGTACCCAATTAATTCACATTTTATCATAATATACCTATACATATACACAATAATGATAACTGCGTTTCATTGCTGAAACACTATTGTGTTGTATGATATGACGAACTATTTTATATTTGAATTGTCAGCGTATTCATTTCATTAAATCTGTTTTTTTTTAATGATGATGATGTTTTTTTTTTTCTATTTCACGCTTAGGGCAATGCTCTAAGATTTCACGCCCAAGTTTTTAGTTATAAATGTTTACATTTATACATTTTGTACCCTTATATTACACAAACAATATTACAGTTGCTAAAAGAGTTATTCATATGGATGGATAAAGAGGGGATCAGGTCAAAGAAAATATATTTTATAATTTTTTATTGAAAACTACCATCACAGCCATCACAGGGTATCCTAATGTGATAGAGTATTTAATTATTATTTCTTTTGTATCAAATTTCAAATAGATAAGGTATTCATTGTCAATTCACTCAGATAACAACGAATGAGTCCAAGTCACTAGACGATTGGATTGTGTGAGAACTGACATGAAAAGAAAAGCGAGTCAGTAACCCTGGACAAGGGCAGGAAGACAGAAGATGATATTACTGACATTTTTAAATGTTTATTTTTTTTAATTTCTACAATATTAGTCTTGATTAATGAGACATAGCGTGATTGTGTTTCAGGCGTTACTTGATAATATTGTTTTGAAAAGTGACGACAGCAGCTTTGCATTTTGTTGTAGTTTTGGTAAAACATTGCCACTTAGATGTTATTCCAGATGAAAAGCACTTGGTGAATTTATGAGAACCCACGTAAAGTATTTCTTTGTCCGTCCCAGTACGCCCTCTAACGTCTGAAAAGTTAAAAAAAACATTAAGAAGTAAAATACAGTGTTTACAATTATTTTAAAAAAATCGATAGCTATGCTTACATGGATTTTCCAGATAATATGCCTATGTGTATATTTTGATAAATTGTATCTACCATTTTTTTTTTACTTTCTAGTTGAGTGGTAAATGACATAAAATATAATTGAAGTTGTCATAATTAGGTACACTGATCATAAAGGTATAGGCCATAAAGGTCATAGGTATACTGGTATGAACTTACCAAACTTTTCAATTTGAAAAATACTACTTAGTATTTTCAGTCGAAAATACAAAAACAGAAGATCAAGTTAAAACTTCGTTGAAAGATTGGTCATCAGAATCAGATGTTATCTCTGTTTCACTTCACGTATTTTCTTATGAACCACTCCGGTTTATAAAACATCTTTTTTACTATAAAAACTTTAAGAAACAACATTTTTATTGATTTTATTCTGATATAGGAAATTTGTAGATTCCCAATGGAAACGAGGACTTAGGACTGAATAAAACCACAAAGTAAAAAATCATAAATTATACACGTGTAATCTTATCTAAAGTAGTAAACTATTCAAGATAAACATTACTCATGATTAAATACTGAATAAAAGATTGTCTATTTTATCCACCACCGAAACCTAAGTAATATTTATGTTAGTAACTGTAGTGCGAGAGCTTATACTGATCAAGTTAGTCGATGCTACAATTTCATCTTAAAACTATATTGTAACACTTATCTACTAAAACCCACCCTAAAAATTAATAAAATACTGCTTACAATATAAACTTCGATCTCTCACAATTAATTTGATTTCATCCACCGAAAAAAGAATAAGCCTCAATATGAAAACTTTTGCAACAAGCAACATCTATTGGGAAGCACCGTTTGTCATCCGAGAAGCATTGCTGTCGCTACCACTTCTAGGAATGCAGGATAAGTCACGTCTCGACTTTGTTCTTTAATAATAAATCAATAAATTAACAAACGATAAAACTTACGCTAAGTTACAAACCCCTTGTCTTCGGGGGTAAAACTCTTACTTAAGACCGATACTTCTTATTTTCAAGTTCGATCTGAGATCCAAAATCTAAATCTGTTCCCCGTTCTTAGGAACGATCAATGATAAGTATAATTTTTGAACTTTACCGACATCGCAGTGTCAATCTGTGCGAGCATTTGAATTTATGCAAAAATAACTAGCATATTTTTCAAGTCAAAAAGAGAAGATAGCTGTCAAAGAAATTTTACTAAGTCGCGGCCGATTTGCTATTGGAGCTACCAAACTTTCAATTTTACTGTCCGAAACTGGAATGTGAACAGTATCGGAGTACGAAAAACTTATCTCTACGAGGAGATGCAATGCCTTATGCTCTAGGAATTATTGCATACTTATTGCAACAACGAGACATGTCTTAACCATCTGGGGCCGGTAGCCCCGACAACGTTCCATTCAGATTATGTTCTGTTTTAGAATCTATTAGCACTGGTGTGAGCTAGTGGGTCATGGAACCCCCAGACGCGGACGATGGCATTGTCCATGGTGTGCAGTGAAGCTCTACAGCCAGCTTTGGCTTTGACGCACACCCATCGTGTTCTGCTGCCGTACTTATTGACTCGGTTGAAACGGTATTGACCGATCATGATGACTGGGTTACCTCGCTGAGATTGCGCAAAAACAGGATTCAGATCTGAAAATAATTGTGGTTTTAATACCTGGTTGGAACTATAGAAGGAAAGATACCATCACTTTGTTGATATATGATATTAAAAGTTACAGTTTATTCATACATATACATCATTTACATGCAAAATGGAAAAACATCGCAAGGAGAAACCTCCTAACCACGTACATCGATGACTCGAAAATTTGTGACCATGGAATGCATTATTGATAAGCAAACTGAATATGAGATCATCTTCGATTGACAGCTGTCAAAGCTGACAAACGGTTACTGATGACAACGATTGAATATACATGCATAGCACGGTATTTTTACTGATTTACTTTCATGTCTACAGAGCAAAAGCAAATGACAAATGCTCTATAATTAAAGGCATTTTTAGAAAGCCAATTTTAGGAACATTTAGGAAACGAAGTTGTTAGCTAGTACAATAAATAGGATCCATTCTGTTCCAACTGCGATTACACCTTCCGATTTCCTAAATTGGCGTCCTAAAAATTTGATAGTGTAATAGGCACTTTATAAGTAATTCCCTCAATGTCAGGAGAGAATAGGTGTCCATCTCTCTTTGCCTAACTTTAAAGAGAATACACTACGAAATAATATAAACAGTTTGTAAATGAAGTCTTTATTAGCTTTAAAATTAAACATTTTATTAATATAAGTAAAAAGCGTAGATTCTATTTATTATAAAGTTTCTACATATTGTAGGGCTAAACTTACGTTATGATAGTTAGAACGAGAGACCTATGAGCCGTTGGGGAAGTTTGGATTTAGATTTTTTCGCAATAGGGCAACTGAACGTATAAACGGAAGACTATTTCACTATTTGTTAATGTATCAGTCATAAATTATAATGAAATGTCTAATTTGTTCCTGTTGTAAACATACAATTTAATAGTATGATACATTGTCTACAATTATTCGTCACTTCAAACTCAAATATCAAATACACACTTCTATGCATAGGCAAAAAGGAGCTGCCAATATTTAACAGTTTCTATGCAATTTAGAATTTATTACAGTTTAAATATTTAAATAATGCTGTCTACACATCAACGTCAAATATTAATTAAATCGATTTAGGAACTTAAGGAAACTAATCGCTACACTATCCAAAATACATTAAATAGGCAAAGTCTTAGAGATAATAAAGCAAATATAAACAACATTCGAAAAAATCTCAACATACTTGAGTAGCTACCGTTACTTACCAGTACATAACACACATGTTGATCCACCCTAAAATTGCTACATGGCAGTGTTTAATACAGATCATAATCACTCTTACTCAAATGATTAACCACTTAGTGATAAGTTAGGCCTACTGTCCACGGACGCGTAGCTTCAGAGACGCGTATTCGTCATATTACGTTTGGTGTACGCCTGCATGAAGCAGCAACGACACGACGACACGACGGACATTGCTGCTTCGTTGACAGAGTTTTAGTTCTGTATATAGCTGTAAGCATGCGTACACCAAACTTATAATGACGAATATGCGTCTACAAAGCTACGCGTCCGTGGACAGTAGGCCTCGAGAGACATTCAGGCGTACTTATGTCATTAGAAACACGTTAATAAAGTCGTCTCACAACGCAACATGTATAAAATTGGGGACTTACATTTTATTGCTATAAATTATTTGATCTAACTACACAAACCGCGAATCTTTTTTTAAGAAGTTCCATCTCTTATTTTGATATACAACAAAAACAGATCATCAACTACCTTCATGTCATTTACTACCTTCTTATCATTTATATATGTAACATTAAACTAGTAACTATTATCATAATTATAGCATCTTGTTAACGGATTACATATCTCTTTTGAGATTCTAGAAAAATTAAGCTATTACTTGCTTTATAATTGTACTCTAAGTCATGGAAACTATTACATTATGTGAAGGTTGTGATTTTAGGTTATAATAAGAATAACTTTCAAGTTTGGAAAGATTTAAATGCTTGAAGGAAGACGTGAAAATGGAAGCTCCGTGGTTTAAATTTTAATTTTCCGTTTAGGCGTTGTGCGAGGAAAACCCATCAGTAAGACCAAAGAAAGCAAAAGAAATGAGAAAGAAAGATAGATAGAAAGATCACTTGATTTTGCTAGCTAAGTTTAGCGTAGCTCTGGTGGTGTGTAAAGAGCGCGAGCGAGGAGTGTGTACCTGCTCGCAACTGAACAGGGTCCGCTACATAGTTCACATCACTCAATTTTACAGCTTCACAACGTGTTACGTAATCTCGTACCGTCTAGCTACCTCGCATATTTCTGGAGGAAAAGTACCCTATAACGTAACACATTATAAATGACAATTAATATTGACAATAATGTGACAATATCTATTTGTTGTCTAGAAGGTTTAAATTATTTATTTGTGGAAATTAAAACGGGTTTACATTCCAAATAGATATATGCACGGCTGGAAAAGTCTTGGTCGAAACTAGTATTTCCGAGTAGTCGGGAGATATGTAAGGGCCTAAACCTGAAATAACGCTTGTAAGAAAAGTTTAGAGTGGAATTGATATTCGTTACCGAACTGTCCCATATGTTATGGCTAAAACCTCTAATCACCTGTAGGAAACCCTTATTATAACCTTCAAATAACACTAAACCTAATGATTATGTTTGCCAAGAGTCTTGACGATAACATTGTCAACGGTGGTGATGGCCGCGGTACAGCCGTTCTTCTTCTTGATGCAAGTCCAGCGAACCTTGGACCCCCAACAGGCGTGTTTGTTGAACCGCCACGGTCCTATCTGTACCACGAGGTTTCCACGTTGAGACAAGTCAAATTTTGGCTCTGCAATATAACCACAAATATGAATTACCATCGTTGTTATCATTTTTTCTTGAATTGTTATTATTAAAATCTTTGATAAATTAAAATTAATAATATTTCATGCAAAAGAAATTCTTAGATTCGTCTTTATGTTTTATTCAAGGATTAGTCTAAACGTACAAATAAAAATGTAAATAGTCTAAATAACTTTAATAATAAGGATTACAACTTTAAACACTTTATTTTAAAATACAACATAAATACAAATCACATACTAAAACCTTTGATTTTTATGTCTAGCCAATAAGTTTTTACCTCAATTTTTTTATGGTCTTATAGGAAATATTTAAGCCTCTATTCTTCGAAACTCTGTACTCATTGCAATGAATACAAAGCAAGACATTGAACGGATCCAATGTGTCGAGTGAGGTAAAATACGTCAATCAGTGGAAATTTTCAAAATTACACAAATACACCAATTTTATTTTTATCATAAACCTCTTGAATAATACTTCATATCTCATACACACCTTTGACATAATATGTAATTTTATTATTATAATTTATATTATAACCATTGCCTACATTAAGTAGGTCGTCAGTAGGTAAATACAATTTAGATACTAAATCGCAAAATGTTATTACTTTGCGCCTAAACCAGTAAATTCAACAGCACTGGAGAATCTCTAACAAATTAGCTAAGACTTTACTATCTAACAGTAACTACAGACAGATATACAAAATTATGCTGATATTTACGTTCAGAAATATATTTTTTTACATTACTGAGTATATTTACCAAACTCTGGCAAAATACGAGTATAATTTTGCGTTGTATAATTTACATAATATTATACAATAATTTACAATATCGTATTAAATATATTCAGTAATAATTGTACTGAATATATTTAATACGATATTGTAAATTATTACTATTTATTAAGTTACCCAAAAACTAAATATGTAGAGTATCAATCATAGTCATTTTAGCAATAACATTTTTATGTTAGAACAATTACAACTATTACAAACCGCATTATTTGACTAGTTGTAGCAACTGTGACTGTATTTTTAGATGTATTTTTTGTCTCGAGAATTCTCTACAGAAAATAATTCTAATAACATTGAAGCAAAAATCATTGAAGTCTTTTTTGAGCCTGAGCCGTTGAGGCTGTGACATTGCGACTACTAGACAAAACATTCCTCAATTCCGGTGTCCAAACCGCAATATAAAATGGTCAGATCAGGTCAGAATCACCCCTAACAAATAATGAGAGAAATTATAGTTTGGCCACCGAAAATCTTTCTATACATGAGACTAAATGTAAAGGAAACGATAATATAAAACGTCACTTTTGTACCTATCATGATATCATTCAAGTTTCAACCATTATGCTCTAAAACCTTAATCATGTGTTCGTTCAGTATCCACGTACCGCAAGATGCGTTGGAAAGCCTCCGACAAGGTGTCTACCTTCCCGCAATCCATACAGATGACCTGGTAAAGATTGCGGAAATCCGGTGGAAGCGGGACGCACAGAACCGTTCATTGTGACGACATTTGGGGGAGGCCTATGTACAACAAAAGACGTCTTTCGGCTGAAATTGTGATGATGATGATACATTTCATTTCATTTTCACGTTAGTGGTTGTGCCACCCGTTGAGCTTGACGAGACGATCGGTGACAGTGACAGCGACGCACCGGCAGCCGCTAGACTTCCTCGCCGTGCACTCCCACCAGGTCTTGTCGCGACGAGTCAGCTTCTTAATAAACCGATAGTTGCCCCAGGTTATGATAGGGTTCCCATACCTCGTCATCCCGAACACGAGAGGATTTACAGTAGCCACTGTAATATGAGAAAAATGGTTTAGTCTACGTTTAAGATTTGCATCATATCAATTAAGTATGTAAAAATGAATATAAATTACAAAATATAATTGCAACAATATGGGGTCATGAAAATCACCCCACTATATCTCATAAGGTGGGATAGAAAACACACTAAAACGACAAGATACATTAAAATATATTTATTTTTGAACATTATATCAATAGGTACAATACAGTTAACAAATAAAATTCTGTCAAAGAACCAAAAATGCTTAATTAATTATCGTTTTACAAACATTTTCTCAGTAATCTTGTAAGTCACAATAATAGTTTTATCAGATTTTAGGGTTCCATACCAGTTAGAGATGTAAATGCTGGAACGAATTACCGCGATGTTAGAACGCAAAGGGACAAAAATGGGTTTTCGTCAGTAAATGTCTGACACAGGCTCTCGTACCAAAAAGAGCGGCAGGATGTTTTTAAGAACTTCTCACCTAAAAAAATGTTCTGTTCCAATAAGATAAAAAATAGAATCGTTATAATGAGCCTCCATTCCATTCGTCTGTTACAGATGAACTTAAAAATTGACTAGATACTATCTACTAACAGGTACTACAATATCGATCTCACATAACAAATTCAGCATTTTTATGCACGAATGTTAGAAAAAAAAAACATTAAAAAAATGCAAAATTTAAGTGGAATTTGTTAATTAAATAAAGAATTGTTGCGTAACTTGCGTGTGTATGATTTTCCTACCAATAACCTTCGGTGGGCGAATCCGACTTACACTTTTCCGGTTTTATTTTTAAATCATGAGTGTGTCGAATTTTCATTTTAATAATATTTTCATTTTCAGTGACTACAAACGAGTTGCATCGCTCCCTGGTCTTGATACAAATCCATCGTTGGTATTTGCCCGTGTTCTTCATCAGTTTAAAACGGTGTCCAGATAACACTAATATTGGGTTCCCATGTTTACTTTTGGCAAAATAATATTCTTCTATAGGCTCTTCACTTGAATCGAAACCTAAAAATAAAATTGAAGAGCATCTAAAACTTTAGTTTCGGCCAATGTTATGAAAACAACTTCACACTTGTATGGATAATTCAGTTCTGGAGCGTTATTTCGAAATAGATTCGCATTCCAGCAGTTAAGTCCCATTTAAATGCACTCTTATCCACCAAATTTTACTAAAAAGTAATATTACTATAATAACAGGACAGTCAGCTAGGAAACACCGGCCTCATCTAGTTTAAACTGACGTAAAAAGAATTGACGTGTAAAAAACCTATTTAAAAAATAAATATAATTTTTCATATCATTCATAAAAATCATTTATCATCATATAAGAAAACACAATCAAAATTAGCTGAACCAGGAATCAGGATCATTTTAAGTAAACTTAATTTTAAATAAAACTACTAGAAAATAAAATAAATTACGTATTTATTATTCATAGAATAGAAATACGTCACCGACCAGATTAATCACAACGTAGGGTTACAATCTCTGAAAGATGTGACAATACTGAAATAACAAAAACTCGATATCCACTGTAGACCTTACAAACGGATCTACATGTCATGGCCAGATCTTAAAAATTGATCACTTCATGATATGGCCAACCAAAACTGGCCAGTAAAACGATTCACGTAATGAAAACGGTAACGATATCGGAGCGATTTAATCGTTTAGACCATTTCCGTATTCACATCCATCAATCGAGTTTGAATGACACCGATTTTAATATCGTTTGAAATTCGTCGATTTCAAAAAAAGATGTAATACATTATTCTGGTAGAATACTTGTTAATGTTACTGGAAATAAGTCGATAGATCGTGAATACCGCTTTTGGATAGGACTTCGATCGAACGACTATAAAACTTCAACGATATTTGGCTTGTTTGATTTTACGTGAATCAGGCTGCTGATCATTGATGTAGGATAACTATGATAATAAAAGGTCTAAGGAAAGCAGTGGCAAATGAGAATTGACATATCATCAAACTTCAACGTTTATAACGACTGGTTTACTCGGCCATATCATGAAGTGATCAATATCTAAGATGTGATCTTAAGGGCCAAGCGCCTGAAAAGTGCCATAAAACAGTGATTTTCTGAGGCCTACTCCTCCGTAACGGCTCGGTCAATTGGTTTGAAAAAAATATATGTTTATTATAGATTCATGAACAATAATATCAACATTTGATTTTTTCGTGCAATTAATACTTTTGTCAAAAAAAAATATTTAGCAATTTCGCAACTTTTCCCTACTCCTTCGAAACGGCTTGGACCTTTAGAAACATTTTTACACATAAAAAATGGTGGTTAAATATTCTTCAAAGTGAACATTGCATATGTAAATCAATCAATATCTCGCAGAGAAAATGGATTTAAAGCGCTTTCCGGGCGCTGCTGGCCGCAAATAAATGCACAGATTTGCGTACTGCCGCCTAGGCGAGTGCGAGAGTTGCGTTCACATAATTTCGGCCAGATGGTTCAAGGGACTATACGCCTTAACATATATAAATTTATTACCATGTGAAATAATCGTTTTTAACGATTTCACGACGTCCACGATCAGTGAAATTCTTCTTTCTTAACATCTACAGCAAACAATTAACTTTTGGTAAAACTTACACATTGTCTTTTGAGACATCACTATTAATATTTCATTCATTATTATATTTATTTACAGTGAACATATAAAAAGACTAATTACTACATTTCTACTCAGACTTGACTAGTTTGAATTATTATTATCCATGTACATTATAAAAATAGTTTTTGAACTATTTAATTTTTGTGCAGACAATTAGAAACAAATCTAATCTAATAAGGCCCGTTTTAGAAAAGGCTACACAGGCACCGTGTCACCGTGTGTGTGATTTGCGCGTGAGTGACATACGCTACGTGCAGTTTCCTCCACGAATATTTACATCTAATGTTATTTAGCTTTGAGTGATTACGGCTGCACTTTAAACTCTTGACTGTACACTACATACATTTAAAATGTATGGCGCCACGAAATCATGTACATATCCTTAGGAGTCCTTAAGGCGCTGCGCAAACGGAGACACTTTTTGTTCCAGTTATCGACATCGGACACTTTTTATCGTCATGAAAGCAACTGGACACAAAAAATGTTTACGTATGCGCAGGGCGTGGATGATGTCATAGGTACTATAGAAATAAAATATTCATCGGTAGCTTGTATCTGACTCAAGACACACGTGTGCACCCTGCCTTAATGGTTGTGTACATTCAAGTGCCATATAATAGCTTTGTCGAATGTGTGTAGTTTAGCTCTGCAGCCACGGGGCTGTCTGGTACACCTCCACTTGGTCACAGCCCCTTTCACGCAAGTCCTGCAGTACCGATACGACCCCACGCACAACTGAGGCCTACCAAGCCTTGACATACAGAATAATGGCGCCCTGCCTGTAAACAAAATTAGCATATTTATAATATTGGAAAATATTTTGAATAATGATTATACTGGTATTTTTCTCGTTTGGATACTTACGTATCACATTGTTGTAGTTTTACACGTGGACAGCAGTACTCGTTTTTGTATTCCTTCCATTGCTGTGGTATGTGGCGTTTAAGACCTCGTTTGAAAACTATCATTATTGCGGTAAGAGGCTTATTAGACCCCGTTACGTTTAACGTTTAGGAAACTAAAAGCCTTATTAGGCAAAATAAAAAACATGTAGTAATTTTTGGTCACTGCCAATTACGAATTATTTGACCTGAACCTGAAAGCGCACGTCAGAGGATTGGTTTATTTAGAATCTGTAGGTAAAAGAAAATGAGGGTTCTTATAGACCTCGTATCGCACTAAATAAGAGAAGTTTTACATAAATTTTAGTGATGGAAAACAAAAATATCGGAATGAATATGAAAAAAGAATATTTTAACTTTATTTTACTAATTGCAAATGTTTTTCGTTAAAACAATTCAAACATAAAAATGTTTGACATTTAACACATTTTGTCACGATCTTTTTAACTTTTTTGTCTGCCTCACGACTATTTAAGCCTTTTCGCAATTTAGCATAGCATCCGACGCATTTTCTTCTCTTCGAACACTTTTCGAGATGATGTGTTTGGTTATTTGATGCTATTCCTGAAAAGATAAAAATTATTAATTATACATCACTACTTAGTAACATTATATAAAACAATGATTTCTGTCTGTCAAAATGCGATAAAATCAAAAAGTATAATATATATTTTATAATACCTGTATACATATGATTTTGTAACTGAAATAAGTCTTTGGTACTTGAAATAAATAAATAAATAAAATAAAAAAGTACCTGATGGGTTTTCATTCCTATATCAATAAAAAGAATGTTTATTGACGATTTGCCTGTAATTGTAGACTTCACACTTTATCTTCGATTTCTAACACATTTTTTTTTAAGACAACATTTAGACTTGTTTACTACAACCTATCCTAGCGACCTGCGCTTGCACAACACTAGTCACTATTACCGCAGGGTGCGGTACGGGGTCTTCTAAGCCCCGTTTCGCATTGTGATAAAATTTTATTTATTCAGTGCAGTACGAGGTCAAAATAAATACATCACTGCATTCTGTGTTAACAGAGCATCTTAGATATATATTCATCTCTTTCCTAAACTAAATCAAATTGAAATTACGGCCTCTAAGCGCCCGAGAAGGCTATGTTTTTCTTACACACCACAAGAAAGACACATACCTACAAGGCGTATACGACCTCTTTCTACATTGAACATGGTGTAGCTAACCTACTACAAAATTAAAAAGTCAAAGAGTCTTTGGGAACTTAATAAAATAATTAGTGATCGAATTAATCCAAAATTATTAGATTTAAACGGTAACTACACAAGAAGTACCTATATACAAAATCAGTCTTAAGACAAGTAAAAAGAATAATATTTATACATATTATGACGACCATGATGAAGACCTGAAGATAATCAGTAGATTATTCTATCCAGATATAGAGATATCTTCTGGCACATTGTTAAATTAGATTAAAAGTTACTGAGTCATTTTCTCGCTGGGACCCTGTGAAAAACCAGAAAATGAATAAATTATTTAACGACGTCTGCAGTGTTTCTCTTAAGCAAGGCCCGAAGGAGGCATTTGACCGACGCATACATGGGCCACGCCTGATTTGAACGTAGAATCGCGTCGCGTGGCTTGGATCTAATATAACTCTACAAGTCTAGTTGCCATATAAAATGTATGGAGACCGACGCGTCCAGATCGACGTATGTGGCCCACATGTGCGCAATGTAGTTCTGCCTTTACTCCTTCCAAACTTCTTTGTTTATACACTTACCTACGTAGGATGTTCTAATCAGTATGATTATGATCGTCCTTCACCCTCACGATCACATTCTGGATGGTGCAGATACGCGCCGCGCAGCCAAACCTGGTGCACCGGTAGGACACCTTGCCGGTCCCGGTGTGCTGGTAGTTCTTCGAGAACCGCTTCCCGTTATACACCAGCATGGTTGTACCCTTTCTCGTCGTTATGAATGATGCTGGAAATATATTTCACTATTTAAAAAAAAGTTTGTAAGACGCGTCTGTGAATGGATGGAGAGGGAGAGAGAGGTAAAAGAAAAGATGGATGGGTTGCATGAGGAGTGATATGAAAGAAAAGGTATATCACTCAAACCCAGTGATTTCGCGTCATTCAGTTAAACACTAAGCGAACGCCGAAGTCCGCATAGATTATAAAATATTGAGCGTTTTATTTATAGGTATGTATCCTAGAACGTCAATAAGACGTTCTTCATAAAGTAATCTGGAAATATCGAAAATAAGCAAACCTTTTCATTATTCCCTATATACATACCTACTTATACGCGAGGGCTGTCGAGTTAGTAATAGCTTGACCCCAGGCACAAAAGTAATGGGCAAAATAATGATGAAATGTTTATAGTATTAACATTTTCCGATCTTACTTGTATAGATGCCTAAAGCAATACAATGCCGGGCCTAGCAAGGCTGATGCAGCGATGCCAGCAATGTCAAAGATTGTATACTTACCCAACAGATTCTATGACTACGGATATCTATTGTGATTTAAATGCCAGGAACCAACATGAACGTTCAAACAACAGATTAAGTCTTCACGTCCAAACAATAGTTTATTTGAAAACACATTGATTAAATTATGCCGTCATAATGTCAAGTCTTAGTCTATGTACATACGCGGTTATTTGTAAAACACTGGCAATTTCTCAGGACTATGGTACTAACGTCATAAACCTTTGTTTTATGACTTTTAAAAATTTACCATATTTTGTTCATTAGATTTTCATACAAAAATAAAAATATTTAAATTAAACGTTCTAAATATTACGAACTCTATGCAAAGCAAGCGATAGTAAAATAGCAGAAGGGTGTAGGGATCGGGCGGCGGGGTGCTTGGGCCGCTTGCGTCGCATCATATCGAAGTAGATAGGTATAGCAAAATACAGAGTTAAAACCTTTAAGATTTCGTTGTTCTATCTGTTAGATAGAACAACGAAATCTTAAAGGTATGTTTTTGGTAAATATATTATGTTTTGTAAAAAGTTATTGTTTATGATGTTAGTAATACAGTCCTGCAAAGTTATTATTGTTTTACAAATAACTTTGTGTAATCATCTAAACTTTAGATGATTTAACAAAATTGATTAAGTTTGCTTCAGATTCTAAAGCAAACCTAAACAACTTTATTCGATCTATCCTTATTTTGAGTGGTCTAATAATATATGGGATCGAATTAGTAATTGACTAGGTATCACAAAAATAAATGCAAAGATTTTACTACATTTCAAATATCACATAAGGGAGTTGCTCAAAAATAGTCCACAAAATTAAAATTTTCTTATTTTTTTTGCATTTTACAGGTCAGAGTCAAATTGTACGTTGATCAAAATGTGATTGGTGGCTGTAATACGTATTTATTTACGGGATTATAATTATTAAAATCATCAATACAACCTATCTTAGTTCGTCTTACTATATTGAATGGTTATTTTATGAAATAGTCAAAATTTTAATTTTACGGGCTATCTTTAACCATAAGCAAAATTATTCGCACGCAATAAAATAGTTTTCAAGAGTTCCGTTTTAGCAATCGTGCTATACCATATTAATTTATATCAATAAATATGAAGGAACTCTTTTTTTAGGTTGGAAAGTCATCTAATAACAGGCTCTTGGGCGGAGCGGGAGATAGTGTCAGCCTACTTGTCGTACTCTTAACATACTGTGAGATCAGAGGTTAGTATCATATCGCTTCAGCAGTCAAAAAATAAATAACTTAGATTAACCTACACGCGTATTCACTGAATACGTTTGCTCTAATGTGCTAAATCTTAAATATTGCCACAGAAAAATCAGATGAGAAGAATTTATTCCGGCATGAAGTTTCTCTCCTCTTCATACACACTCTCTAGACATTCTTCAGAATGTCCTCTCTGCGAGATTTCGATGACATAGTATCCCCGAGTCCTGATCCTGCGGTTGCAGGGCTTGAACTGACAGATCCAGGAGATCACGTCATCCTTGCCCTGGTAGTTCTTATTGAACCTCCTACCCTCGAATTCGGCTCCAATCTGCCCCTTGGTCGTTGTGAAGAATTCAACGACACCTAAAACTTAATTTCATTAAAAATTAATTAACTGCTATTCTACATTTTTTTTTCTTTTTTAATAGCCTATACTGTCCCACTGCTGGGAAAAGGCCTCCCCCAACTTCTTCCAGGTATCCTTTTTTGAGTTACATTTTATTATACGTTTAGATGTTTGTGTACGGTAAATAATATAAAGTCTGATTTATAATTTTATTTATTACGTGTTTTACATAAACATTCCTCTATAAAGTAACACCGATTATATCATAAACTATATCACACAAATAACACATTGATTAATCGATTACATTAACGGTTTTTATAATTTATTTATCAAATAATTTAACTTATTAACTAAAATATGGCTTAACAGATCTGGTTACAATTGTTTTTTAGTATTTTTTTTTGTTGATTTTTTTTAAACTATAAACAACTTTTTGACAACTAATTTTTTTTTCTTATGAATAAATAAAAATAAAATTACAAAGATAGATCGATAAATAGACAGATATTCTCTTTATAGTACACCACCAGCAAGATCAATTAATAAGGTGTCACAATGGGCGGTCTTATCGATAAAAGCGACGGAGGAGAAAAGTTTAGGTATTTCGTAGTGTAGATACCTACCAAGCAATATAATACAAACAACACAAATATATTATATTTATATAATATATGACATTTCAACTCTTTTACTTTCTCCTGGTCAACATCAAAATTGTGATTATGTGTTCGATGCGTGAATATTTTAAAGTCCCTACTGAACCTTCCATTAACAGCTTCAGCCACCCATCTATTGTGACACATCTCGAGATATTAGCTTATAATGACATTCTTGGGGAGATGTAGTGACCATATTTAAAAAAAGGTTATGGGTAAGTAGCTATATACCTTAGTATAACTTATGATACCTACAATTAGAAGAATTGTATAATTATATATAAAAGATGTCACTTATGATTAATTTGATACTTTTCCTTAGAGTTTAGTGTTCACTCTAATTTGCACAATCTTATAAGCTGCCGACCATAAATTTAAAACATTCTTTGAGATATTTCTAAAAAAGAATAAATTTGTGTAACGACTGACCCAGAGCTTTGTGTTCAACAGTTTTCATTACCGGATACATTCACTGAAATTATTGAGGGTTATCCCAAAGGGCGCTCGAGCCCCGGTATGAAGGCTTGAAGGAACGGGATAGGTTTTTTAGTCAGTAAGAGTCTGACACTATCTCCCGCTCCGCCCAAGAGCGGGGGTTGTCATAGGATGATTTTTCCCATCGAAAAAAAAAAGGCATGAGATATAATAAAAACTATGAACGAACTGTTCAACGCGCAAACTATCACACTTCAAAAGTTAAATAGTCGTAGTTTTCTGTATTTCTTTTTATTTATTCTTTTCCACGCTTCTTTCTTAATTATTTCATTTATAATCTTTCAAAAGAACCTTTCATAAGAATCTCTGACAATAACAAAAACAAAAAAAGAAATACCTAGGGCAATAGGTCTAGTCGTTCACGAGTTGTAACGTGACTAAAGGAAATAGTGATTCATTTATATACCAACATATATATAGATTACACAACACAAAACAACACAACATTTAAACTTCCAGTACATCTACATTAAGAGCAATCTTTTTATCAGTTACATCTCACGTTGAACCTCCTCGTAGGCTTCTAAATCCAACTCAATACATTCAAGTGAATGTCCCCTCTCAGAAATGGCGATGATATTCTTTCCCTGGGTCTTGATCCTGCGGTTGCAGACGTGTTTGTTGCGACATATCCACGACACAGTGCCGTCACTTCCCTGGTAGTTCTTGTAGAACTTCTGACCATTAAACACAACCCCAATCTGACCTCGACCAGTAGTGTAAAACTCCACCGTTTCTGAAAATACATATTCATATAATTTCAATTCCAGTACCATACCACATCTTAATTCTGAATTTAAGGCTTAAAGATACAGATGAATTCTATATATAAGATACAGTAAAAACACTTAATAATACAAACAAATATAGTATTTATTAAAATATCAATGTACAATTTAGTATACATAATAGTTTTAAATATCAATCTCAAATGATTCCACGATTAAACGCTGATTAAAGTCGTGAACAAACAGTTGATGGAAGTATAATTCCATGTGTGAAGATGATCATCATTCATAATATCGATTTTATATTATTTAAACAAATGACCAGTTAGGACCTTCATGGACACTGGCTATACCAAATAAAACCAGTCTTCTATATAGACATGGGAACCTAGTCCTCAATGTTTATGCCAGTATCTAGTGCATAGCAGCTCATTGTCCATAGTCACCGCAGTCGCCGGGCAGCCTCTCTTGGAACACCTCCAAGACACCCTGGCTCCTGAGGAGTACTCTTTCCGGAAGCTGTAGCCTTCCACTAGCAAGTTCTTAGAACCCAGTCGGTTCGTCGAGAATCGTACACCTATAGCATAAACGGATATGTATTTTTCTGTACGTTGCAGTTGATATGTTAATTTTGTTTTCTCAGATAATGGGTGAAAAGCACCGTTATCAATTATTTACCTTGGATGCGCAGTACGAGACGTACTTCTTTTTTTTAACAATTTCAACGGAGCACCATCAATTGTTTTTAACATCACTTGTTTTCTCCGATCTCGTCAAAATCTCCAACGGTTGTGTAGTACAAAGGTTGTGTACATTGATGAAATTCTTTAAATAGGTACATACATACAGCATGCATACATAATAGGGCATAAAGGATTACAGATAAAAACTACAATATTATTGAAGCACAATATAATAACTCATAAAGGAGCAGTCTATTTAAAAAATAAGATTATATATACAAACGAAATATTAAGTATTAACATGTAGATATCTTTTAGTCGAATTAACGTAGATATAATAAGGCTCTTAGAACTATAATTATTACTTAGAATATATCACCGAATTACGTATCGCGTTGAATTATCACTGAAAGCGAAGCTTATAACATTACTTTTTCAAAATATACATAAATTTTAGAGATCAACAAATTCAGAAACATTCGATTTCCATAACGATCTAGTCTAGTATTAAGTAAACGTCACTGTGTACTGATGCGCACCGACACAATATAAATAATTCACAGCTCACTCCAAGGCCTTTCGTATGGGTGAAATATTAAAAATACCTTATAGAAAAACTAAATTAACTAAATTGTAGGCACTCATTACAATATGATATAAGTACTTAAAGATATAGCTGCGATGTTAACCGAAGTAGTCAATAATTTTAAATGAATAATTTAACGCATTTATAGGACAAAAAGATTAGCTGCAATATTAAAATACTTTTCACGAATATTGAAGGCCTTAGCATCATCGACATTAAAAGCAACTACTATAGTAGTTCCTTAACAGCCGCCTCGTCAATAACAATGTATAACAGTCCGGTCCCAGCACGCATCAGTTAATATCGACTCTATGTCATACGATTTATTGCTCAATATATTTCTTCTTAACCTACTAAGGATCCTTTTTGTCTTCAGGGTTAGGGGGTCGCGTCCACAGATCAGTTTTCGGAAGTATTCTTGGAAAGTTGAGGGCATGAAGAGCTAAAGCTGCTACGGTTGGAGAAGTGATAGGTGAAGGGAGGATAGCTGATAGACCTGAGAAGTTTGATAGTCCTCGGGGACGAAGTTGAACAAAAGCACCGTTACCACAGCGCGCGTGTGACGGGGGAGCGTGGTTGTGCTCGTCTGCAGACGCCACGAGCTTCCCCGACATGAGACGCACCCTCGCCCGGCACCCCATGTGCTTCGAAGAGCAGTAGAAGAACCGTCCCCCGACTTGTGAGTACGTGTAGCCGCGAAGCACGAGGATATATTTCCCCTTCTCCGTGGGTATGAACTGGACGTCTGTAACAGGGCTACATTTAGAAACTTATTCTGGAATACTTTTGATCATGCCTGGATTCATATTTGCGTCAATTCATCTTAGAAGGCAGTTAATTGGTTTTGTAAATACGATTCGATAACGATCTTATACCAGGATACCCAGAAAGAAATAAACCTATAAATAGAATTAATGAATTTCTAATATATCTGTCATACATATTTTTATGAGCGAACAAGTTACATATAAAATGAAAATAAACGTGTGTACTTGTAAAAAACTATTTTCCATGAAGCTGAAGATAGACATCGATTCCATAAAAGCTTACCATGAAGTTTTGTTGTAACTTGGCGACATTGACATTGACACAGGCTTTAGCGTTCTCTTTTCCTCTCTACTACAATGATTTAGGCACTTTAGACTCTTAACCTAGATTTAACCTATTCTAGCAAAATATTTTTTCATTACTCATACTCTGAAAGTAGGTCTGAAGTTGCCTGAGGGGCGGGTTGAAAGTGATACTTTTCATCCCTAGGGAGTTTTACTTTTCAACTGACAGCTATCAAATTATTAAAAAAAAAAGTAGTTCTATCTTCACATTTCTATTGAACCATGTTCCAATTTTCCATACAGCCAGTCAATCGCAGCGCGATATAAAATTGAAATAACTTAAAGACAAGTATTTAATGTTATATTTTAACTATTTCTTTAAAATACTTACTTTATTTTTAAAAGATTACAATTAATTTCGTTAATGAGGCAGAATAGCTGGCCGGCCGCAAAAAAAAAAAAAAAAAACAATATGGCGGGAAAGTGGCAATCAGTCGTTGGTTTTTTCGAGTTTTGTTTACATTTCCATACAACAGAGATTTGTATTAACACGTTATGTTTGTCAGATTAAAATAGTGATTTAACGCCTAATTTCATAGGAGAAGAGGCTAAAGCAGTAGGTAGTGGAATACCTTTTACCGCCTAAATCAGAAGAAACATACCTACTTAAAATCATAGGTACGACGACTCAGGTTTTACAAACTTTTTATTTTATTTTTAGTTTCCTCGTATTCGTAATGAAAAACACAGTGCAGCACACACCTCGGGGTCAAAGTAACCCATTTAACCCCTCGAATTAGCGACCTCGCTTCGCTCGGCCGCCAACTCCTTCTCGGGACGAAATGAGTTACTTTCACCCCTAGTGTAACAATGTACTATTAATAGCAAACGTTAAGGATTAAATGATTTGCGTCCATTTTGCAAATTGATGAGTGATTTGTTCAAATGTCATTCATTGTAACAACTGTGCCATTGAGATTCCAAGATGCGTATCGATCAATGATCATTCACCAAAATCATAACTGATGGACGTGTGCCAAAATCACTTTGCTTGACGACCTTATCCAGCGTTCATTGATGAATGATCTCATCTGCAGTTGATAGATTATGTACTGTACTGCTCTATAATGCCCAACAGATAGTTTCATTTAATATTTTCTGCTGCCAAAAAACCTGCTGAGCCCTGCTAGGGCTCCGGAAACGTTTGAAGAGTGACCGTGGCCCTAGAACGCAGAGGGCAACTGAAGGACACAGATGGGTTTAGTCAGAAAAAGTCTGCCACGCGCTCTCACTCCACCCTAGAGCGAGTGGAGTTATTTAGTGAGTACCTTCCTAGTCAGATAGTTGGCCAGTCATAGTCGGTACATCGCTAACTTTTATGAAAAGTAACTTTTAATGTAAAAAAAAACTCAAATTTTCTGCAAATTAACAAATTTTGATGAGATTTATTGTACTTGAAATGTTTTTAATATTCATAACATAGCTAGAGCATCCGTAAGATTTATTACAATCTCTTGGTGTTTGCAATTAACCAGTGATAAATATTTTATACCTATTTAATCCCAAATTGCGCTGTATACATGATAAATAAATGAAAGAATAAATGAAAAACAGATTTTATGGCAAGCTTTTATTAAAATCACAATAACACATAAAGTAACAAGACGTAAAATAACATAAAATATACAAAATAATTATATCACTGACAGGAACTATAAATCACGATATATTAAAATATCTACTACAAATATCCACGCGTTAGGTTACTTATGTCTTTATATACTATATGTATAGTTATATCATTAATGGAAGCACTTTTCCTCTAATTCGGGTAAACACTATAATATATTAATGTAGCAACGACCTACTTTTCGTACACAAGTAGATACTAAAAATAATACCTATTTTATGAAGTTAGTAACAATGCTATCTGGACCGTATACAATAATTATAATTTTGTTTCATGTTACTTTTGTTTATCCATAATTTTAGGTTAATTTATTTCTCTGTACTAATCTTGTTTGATTATGTAAAGAAAGAAGTACCTATAACAGGTATCGATACCTTCTACGCATAAGGCATTTTTGCAATTGGTAATGATAATAAGTTATATGAGAAACACTTTTAACCAACGTTTTTCATCATCATTAGCCTTTTCAATGTTCCCACTGTTGGGACTCAGGTCTCCTCTCTAGGAGAGGGAGCAACGTTTTTGCATTATGCAATCAATAATCAGTTTAAAATCTCAGTACCAGACGCTGGATGTAATAAAAAAATATATATATATATATTACTATTTTACTTTAAAACATGTGACAATTTTATGCGTAGAAGGCATCGATATGGGAGAGTTAGGGCCTTTTGTTACAGGTATTTCCAAACTTAAAAGGAGAAAACATAATTAATATCATTACAAAATGCTTGTAAAAACCTGTTGATTACGAAATAAACCAATTTTTAAATTAAAACTATTTTCATAGCACACAAGTTTGTTATTTTGTTCTAACTAAATAATATCCATAGATGTTAAGCTTGTAAATTTTTTTTAAAATATTATCAATAAGTGATGGTTGAAAATAACTATCTCTCGATTTATACATAGATACTCTTATCTTTACAATTTATTCGTATACTATCACTGACAAGAATCGTTGTACAATATATAGCAGATGAGGCATGTTTATGGCATTATAATGGACTAATCTTAAACCTAAGTTAATTCGTAATTAGTTAAAATATTAATATAGTTTGCGTAACTCACAACCTTAAATGTCAAATGTAGGATTTAATGATCATCTAATATTAAAATACTTAACAATGCAACTATTTTCAAAAAACATTATGAAGAAGGTCCCCCGTCCCCCCCCCCTCCTTGCGTCGTATTCCTCAATGCTGAGGGTCGTGACCTCCCTGCTTCATAAAGAAAAAGAAGAAGGTATAGAATACAAAATCTAGTACATTTTTTTTTATTTGTTATTTAATTTAAGTGCATTTGTACTAAATTTTTAGGAAACTAAAAAATTATTTCTGTTTCTGAATCCATTTTTTTAATACATGCTCATTACCTTCTTACCTTCGTATTTTTGTATAGATACTATTATTACTATAGATACTACTACTCGTACAACAATTACATTAAATTATAACTTTTTAGAAAACTCACAAAATGCAAAACGACTAGATATAATGCACTGCCTTGTGAATGATTTACTGACTTGTAAACGATATCTATTGCTTCATAAGTTCAATAGCGACAGTTAAAAATGATAATGTCACTATTTTGCTATACTTTTCTGTCCCGCTCTTGGGCAAAGTGCCATAACTTATACACTACCTAATTATCTAAAGTTTAATGGGCGGTGGCAAGGATAAGAACAGGGTGATGTTAACCACCACAAAAAAAAAAAACTTTAATAATTATTAAAAAAAAAAACCGCATTATCCCAGGTGCTCTTAGCGATAACTTGATGCCTACTAGGACTGCGGGATTATCTAAAAGAGTTACTATAACCCTGGGACGCGAGGGAAACTGAAAGAACACGGGTGGGTTTTAGTCAGGAACAGTCTGGCACTCCTCGGTGCTTCACCCAAAGCGGGAGAAGTTATTTGTGGGAGAAGTTAGTGATGTTGCAAAATAAAAAAAAAACGTAGATACCTAAAGTAAAAATATCAAAGAGTTTACAATTTATACAGCGAGTTTTCAAATATCGATTAATGATAAATTAACTGTTATTCGTACTAGGTACACTATCTACTATTGTCGAGCAATTTTCTTTGGTACACTAAATTAATATTAATTTATTGAGCTTAATCTAATTATTGCGCAGCCACAATAAAAATATTGTTTTGGATTAGGTACATAAGAATGCACCTAATCCAAAGTTACATCTTAAATTTATACATAGCACTTTAAAGCCTTCCACAATCATACAAAGTTGAACTGTAGGCCTCAATCCAAAGCAGGTGAAGCGGCATTTCTGCTAGAATCTTGGACGTAAGCTGCATATTTTGAGTATCTTGCATACGATACCTTACCAAGAGCTTAGTATATTGTCAAGTTACGGTATCTGTATTGTATGCAAGTTAACATTTGTACCATGCAAGACACTTGCATCTTGCTACAACTTAGTCCAAGATCTCACTGCTAATCATTTGAACAGTGATGTAACGCAATTTCTAGATCATAGAATGAGTACAACCTGCCGCGAAATGGTCCCCCTTCAAACTCATCTGTAAGAAAAATAAATAAAAACAATTTCTACTATTTAAAGAAAAAATGTTCAAGCCACTGAAGGTGAGTAATAAAACAATAGAAATGTTTTTGATAATCATATTATTACATAATTTACAACATTATTTTCCAACTAATGAAAACGATAACAAATAAAACAATATTACGTTCTAGTGTTTGACGCGTTGCGGCAAATAGAAGAAATAATTTAACAAGTAATTTTAAAAATAGGTAAGTAGTTCAAAAATTCAAGAAATTATTGAGCAAGTTGTAATAGTTTGAATTAGACAGATACTAGTAGGCACAGTAAATTCTTCTTTATATAGTGACTTTTTATCCGTTATGTGCGCATAATTAAGAGCCACCCTCACTTTAGGGTTGATCCCATAAGTAGGACATGTTGTAGATTAGATTGATAAGGAGTCAATTCAAAAATAATATTACACGCTAATTATAGGTATATGTTGCATTATAATAAAATAATTATATTTTTTTTCACTCCCTGAAAGAATGCCACGAATAAAAAGTGACCCTGTAAACATATTGATTCCTAAACAGATTGTACCAACTCGTTATACGTTTACTACAAAATAGCCAAAAGCAAAGTTTTCATGAGGTAAGTGAGTAATAACTTTCAATTTTCGCATTTAAACGTAAGAACTTAGAACACTAGTTGAGTATTACGGTAAACGCCTAACGTACCTGACAATACTTTCAAAATTTCATCTATAATAACAATTATTTTTAGTTTATTAATGGATAAAAATCTGGGTAAAGTTTCGTTCGATGATCAGTCTTTAATTTCAACCACAGTTCATTTTATCTACCAAGCTTTTTTTGAGTTCTAGGCACTTTAGTCACGGTTGCTTTAGTTAAGGTGCTCCTCAAATTGGACCAAAAATTCAAATCTGATAGACTTGCTATTCTAATTCTTATTTTACATAATTACGTACTTATTTTTTTATAATAATAGGGAATAGATAATTTGATTCTGCTCCACTACTTTTTTATTCAACTAATAAGCGGTAACTTACGGAATAAGGGTCACATCACACGGACCACACGCGACAGCCACAAACGCCGCCATGAGAAGCTTGAAGCGGTCACAAAAGAAGCTAAAGCGCGTGACAGCCACTTGTGGCCGGTGGCTGCTACTTTTTTTAACCAATGCATATCATAATGTAGTAACCATAGTGTGTCGGGCAGTATCATAATGGACTGTGACGAACAAGGCCCATTATGATACTGCATTATGGTAAATGCACGAGAGGCATGTGACGACGTTCTGTATCGGCGTTTATTGGCCAGTGCGGGCCACAAGAAGCGAGCAGCTGCGATTTGTAGCGTGTGGCAGCCACCGGCGTCAACCGCGTGCGGCGAATCCATATAAAATGTATGAGAACTATAGGAAATAGTGGCGGTGTTTTGTGGTCGTGGCCGGTGGCCCGTATGTAGCGACTCTAGTGCACGGTACAGATAAAAGGTATTTTTTTTACATGATCTATCAAACGACTACTAAATTTTTAACTCATGTTTGCCCACTATCTCACCTAATGATAAGCGATGTTGTGGTCGATGTTACCCATGTTCGCTTATTTATAAATTAACCCAGATCTGAACGTAAGCCTCTCCAAGTTTCACCACAATGTCAGACCAGATTTTCTGTCTCCTTAGATTAAAACCTTTTTAGAAATCAAAGTGAAAATCATAAAATACTGAGTTAACGTAGGTAAACTTGAAACTTAAAATATTTTTTATTTAATTATCTGAATGTATAACACAAAATAAACACATAAATATTCAAAAGTACTTGTTTACGCATATTAGAATTATTAACATATCAAATAATAGGGCCTAATAAGCATCTAATAAACCTAAACAAGTATTTTTAGAAGTAATTTTGAAGGACGTGTGAAATCATAGGCACGTTTATAAAACTCGTTTAGATAAGTGCTGTTACATTTTTGGGTCAATGTATTTATAAAACAGGTATATTAACATAGGTAAAATACTTGTCACGTTTATTATTTTGTATTAAACTAGCGGTGCCGACAGACGTTGTCCTGCACGAAAACTAAGGTTTGACAGAAAAAAAAATTGAGACCCCGATTGCAGCGCCACCCACAATTGTATTTTTAAACTGTCTAGGGACTCACTCAAATATACACACTAAGTTTCATCCAAATCGGTTCAGCCGTTTAGGAGGAGAGTTACACCTAAACCTTCCTCGTGAATCACTTTGTATAGTATAGTATAGTCTGTCTAAAAAGTCAAACGACTTGGGTGTTTTGTATAATATTTAATCATTTAAAAAATACTTATATTCGATACTTTTTATAAGGTTCTTCTATTAGTAAACAATGATCAAGATCTCTTAATTAACCTTGATTAAAATCAATCAGCGTTGACTACATCAGATTTCATTTTGCCCTAATAATTACTCAAGTCGTTTGACTTTTTAAACAGACTCTATAAACCACATCAGTAGTTTTCCAGTTTGTAGTGATCAGACAGCCAGATAGATGCGGTAGGGGCCTTTGTTTTATATTTAAGGTAGGAATTGCATATCAAGATCATGGGACACGTAGATACCGTACGTGTACACGTCCCTAAACAAAAACTTAACTTTATAATCGATTCATTGTTAAAATGTAGATCAACTAATCAATATATCGACACTTTTAAGGAAGAACTTTCTAAGCAAAAGCAACAATGCGTTATTAATACGTTCTTTTTGCAGGAAAGAGTTTTCAGTCCCGTAATTAAAAAGAAAGACAATACCTTTATTAAAAAATGTGATTTGTTATCGATACAAGTACTGAACTATTAGAAAAGCTCCTAGTAACATATTGGTAAAGTTTTAATTGAAACTTTTTTTGCACAAAAAAAAAGTAGTCGGTTACGATGTAGGTATTTCCTCAAAAGGCTCAATATTAGGTAAGACAAGGACTGGGCGGAGCATCGCCGTGCCCTCGTGGGGGCGATCGGCGGCGGAGACCTCTCGCGCCGGGCCTTGGTTGAGGCCATGGTCCGGAGCGAGGAGGAGTGGCAGGCGGTCGCCGACTTCTGCGAAGCAGTAATGCTCGCAAAGGAGGAGGCCGAACGCATCAGGCAACGGCGTTATCGCCGCCGCCGCCGCCGCCGGGATTCAGATCCCGATTTCCGGCCACCGTAGGCGCGGGCTTGCGGACAGTGAGCAATGGGTAGCTCGCTGTCCGGCCGTCCGGTAACTGTCCGGACCAAGCCCAAGGCGTCGACGGCGCGCACTGTTCCCGCGCGCCTCAAGGAGTTGTCAGCAACAGCAGGGACCCAGCCGGGTCGAAGCCTACTGGGGCCAGGGTTATCCGAAAGGGCGCTCGAGCCCCGGTATGAAGGCTAGAAGGAACGGGGTGGGTCTTTTAGTCAGTAAGAGTCTGACACTATCTCCCGCTCCACCCAAGGGCAGGGGATGTCAATGCATGATTTTTTCCCACCATAAAAAAAAAAAAAAAAAAAAGGTAAGACAAGGACGGCTCGTTATCACACAATCTATTTTTTTTTTAATGAGGCACAAAATACACATTCAACAAGTAAATCGAATCCAGATTTTAGTTGGATCCCTTAAACCTGACTTAAAAATAAGCATGTACCTAATTAGTGTAATTAGGTAACATTATCATTAACTTAAAATAAGTAGACTCTGTTTACGTATCTAAGGGAAAGTTACTATTTACATTATTAAATAAGTCTGTACCTACTTTGTATTATTATTATTAAGCACCAAGAGAAATACTACTAGACTTATTAAACAGAATACTAACTTGGTCCTACGTACCTACCTATATATCTAAAAAATAAATGCTAACCAAGTAACAAGTTGTAAAATAATTAACGTCAACCAAGGTACCTAATTCGAATCCGGAAAAGTACCTATATATTTAAAGTTTAGCCAATCGCGGTATATACACCTATTTAATATAATTTATAATTAAATTAATGCCTGTATGTAATAATCAAATTTTTTAAGATGATATAGGTAAAACCCTGTGATTGTGTTTTCCTCAATTATTCACTAAAACAAGCCCAACTTTTAAGTAGAATTTTCCCTATACTATTCATGAGCTATAACATATTAGGTATAGGTATATCAACCAGTTCCTAATAATAAATATCTTATACAATCAACAGCACAATTTACAACTAGTGTTTTAAAGTTAAAGAAGGGGCCAGATAACCGTGGAATAAAGTAGGTACATTGACCTTTTTCTAATAACTCTGCGTAGGTACCCGAAAAACAAACAATGAATTGCTTTTCATTACTATATCATGTAAAGGATTACAATACACGTCGATTTAAGACAGCTTTATGTCTTTATTTCCGTTTTTGAAAATAAGAATATCAATAAATGTAGGAGGGTCACCTTAGAGATATATTAGGTATCGCTTTTCAGTATAATTTTCAGAAAAATACTGCATTTTATATATAACTATGGTAAACCAGTCATACATGCTCAAGTCAGTAATGTGCCTCACTTGCAAAAACTGAGACACGTATTTAAAATTTGGTGCTTTTTTGAGCCGATCTGAATAGTTTATAAGTATGATGTCGTTTATACAACGCAAGTTTAACTTCTTTGTATAGTCTAGGTAAATTTAAATGCGTGTCTTAGTTTGGCAATTGGGGTACGATACCGACTGGGGCCCATATACCCTATTGCTATTGCGTGGTTTACCCTATTGCTCTGTCCTAAATTTCTAATATCCGCTAGAGATCTCTATACCCGGTACATGAAAAGAAACAACAACAACAGAAAAAATACAACACTGAGTTAACTCATTTCAAGTGATTTGCTGGCTATTGTTTTTTCAAAACACACTTTATGTTATAGGTTGAACACCAGTGAACTCTCAAAGTCTGCTACGATCTGCATTGCTTTTCTAAAACTGCATTTGCACAAAAAGCCACTGCTAACTGTGGTTGTGGTAGCCATACGCCTTGATGACGGCTCCGCCGAAAGTCGTGATGGTTGCTATGCACTGCAGCCGGCGCTTCTTGCCGCAGACCCAGCGCGTGCGCGAACCCCTCGACCTCTCCTTGATGAAGTTCTTACCCTCGTAGATAATCATGGGGTTACCTCGCCGGGACATGACGAACCTGCAACCTGCAATGGTGACGGGAATGGAGAGTTGATGTGTTGTAATCTTAGGTTAGCATAACGCTTAGTGATATTTTTTCAGAATCGAGGATCAAACCCAGAACCTAAACTGTTGGGCTGCAGACTAACGAAGCAGGCGTAGATAGTTTCGAATAATTTTCTATACTTTGTTAAAACTTAAAAAATAAGTACCTGTAGAAGAAGTAGGTATTGTTATAATTTTTTGCTATACATAAATCATACGACAAACTGGCATAACTAAAATATCTAACTATTTAACTAATTCCCGATTTCTGATTTTTTGGCAATATATTACGGTTTGAGACGTGAACACTTAGGTACCTACCTACTCAATTCAGATATCCACCCTAAGTCAACTAAAATAAATACAAATAGACTGATGATTTAATTCAGTACTTAAGTACAAATACAAATATCAAATACAACAATTAAGATTAATGAAAACTTTCAGCATGTTATTTTTGTAAACACTTTTTAAGTTAGTTCAGTTTCAATTACGCACTGTTTACAGACCAAACCATTTCAGAACAGGTGCTGCCATCTATTGACAATGAAGCTTCTTAGCTTATAAGTACACCTACTTTCATTATATTGTTTTAATTTTCAGATTCCTTCTTTATTTTCTGACCCGTCAATTATTATTTATCTTCATAATTAGGTACTCTAGTTACTTATATACGTTTTACCATAAAATCAAACGTATTGAGAACAAAAAATATCCGTGAATACAAATCACTGTACTAAAGCAGCGCCATAATCTCCCTACGCATCTTCAAAACATCTTTAGAAACTTGAAACGTCTTGACGCACGAAGGGTTCGCGGACAACGCCATCTACACCAGAACCTTGAGAAAACTAAGACATTCAGAAAAGACTCTTCCGTTGAGTTTCCAGCTAACACCACCGCGGCGTGCGAGGGCGCTAGTGTCGGGAATTCCTTAATATTCCAACTATGTCCTATATCGGTATCTGTATTTAATATCAAGATTTCCTATTCATATTGAATGTAACATGCCTGCATGACAGTGTATTTATAATTACTTGGATTACGTGACCGACATGCGGATTGTAGTAAACGAGAAACAAGTTGAAAAAATGCAGTTTTACCGTTAGAGAGATTACCATCATACCTTAATGCTTCACTTAACGACCGTCACAGATGCAGCTCTTTAGTTTCTTTAATGGAATTTGGTGAACCGTATCTTTAGCTGACCTGTTGTGTAAGTTCTGAACTTGAGAAGAAGATTCTTTCTCTTGTAGAATCGATGTTTGCAATTCAAAAATAACCACATTTTACTATGATGCAACGTGGAAACGCCGGCCGGTATGCTAAAGTCAAAATGTTTGTTGAGATTGGTAGTTAAGAAATTTATTATACTTTAGTCTTAAAAGGGCCCTGGAATAAGTTTTTCAACATTAATTTAGTCGTCATTACATTGAACAAAACCTTAAATCATAAATTAAGACGATTAACTAAATCATTATTCCATTTTCTTCCCCTCTCCATACATAATCGAATCTCTTTGAACTTGTAAGACAAGTAAGAGCATATTGTTCAAACCGACCAATTTAGCTTTGAATCCAATGACAAAAAACCAACTTCATCGGCCAAGTACCTAGCTCAGCCATGCAATTATGAGAAACAATGTAGGCAAGCACTATTAGATGATACCCAGGCAGAACAATAAGTAACGGGGCGGCTACCTGACTTTAATGGCACACGACCATTCTCACGGAACGATACACGCGTCTTCGCTGTTTCCATGATAAATAATTTATTGCTTTCTTCTGTCTGTACTATGTCAGCATAATAGAAGACATGATTCTGTGTTCCCGTTACATCGGGACCAGGAAAGCGGCCATTTCTGTATACAGAATAATACAGATCATTAGCTTCATAGAAATCTGTAATTACTGGTTTATTGAATTGTGACCAAACGACAAATCATGCGGTAGTTAACGGTTCTGTTATTGAAAGAAAATTGTACTTTTCTATTGCTTTCGTAGCTAAGGAAATGTCTGAGCCAATTGCGTATCAGTTTGTTCATGTTTAAATCGATGTTGTACAGGTTATGGTAACGACGCAGTACGATTTCATAGCGGCTAGGTTTACCTAGAACCTGTGTCTACATAATTCCACGTGAACCACACTTTAACATCCCTTGTGCTATTACAGTAGATACAAAAAGACTATCATAAACAGACAAAAAGACTATCAAAGTAAATAGAATGAACCATCAATTAACGTTGGGGCAACATCAGTCATTGTGCACGGGAGCCATTAAATAAAGACGAAGAAAGCGAACTTTGATGGGATAGAATACAATGGGAAAGGCCGGATATTGATTATCAGAAGCCTATCTCCGCAGCAGTGCTTGCAGATAAAGAAAAAATATTGTTCGAGTTGTTTTCCTAAATAAAAGGTCGTTAGCATTTGTAAACCTAACGCTACTTCATTGACGTCAACGCAATTAGTCATTCTGCATATTAACTAGCCAGCGCAGCAACCTACAATTAAGGCTAGTGTCAAAAAACACGAGGCAAAAAATAAACTATATAACATAGTCAACTCACATCCGTCTTAACTCCAAAGTACCTACACATATGTTAGTAAAACAGAATAATTAGAGGCCACGCCATCTCCAAAATAGAGCTCACAGTCGAGTCTTTTCGAAAATTATACGTAGATATGTAAATCACTGCCATCAAAAGTTTTGTAGTTGAGCGATAATACATTTTTATAAAGCAATATTTTTCACGTTCTTTCACGTTTCAGGGCAAAATGGCACATTTAAAAATGCTTAAAAGTAAAACAATCTATAAGTGTAAAAGTGGTGAAATTGTACACGATATATACTAGCAGCTATTAACCACCTTTTTGCTTTACTTTTTCTTTAGCGTTCATTCGTCAATAAAGATCCTTTTTAAGCTCGCTACCATTTGTATTTATGATGTATGGTATTATTAAATACAGTCGGTTGGCATGGTGCCCCCACGCTCCCTAACGTGAACAAAAATATTAGGGCGGAGGCATGCCTAGCAACCACCGCCACCCGAATAACAGTAGCTAACTGTAGGTGTATCTACATCCGTATAATATCGATAGGAGCATCTGCTTCCCCCCTAGGCCTAGGAGGAATAACGATTCTATCAGCGACATTCAACATATAAATTCATGTAAATCAGCTATTAAATATTTTATAAGCATCATTCAAAACGGTCTTAAATTTATTAGTGCAGTAATAAGCAATAACTTATTCACATTTCTTGAGAACCTACCAATTTATATAGCTTGCGGCCGCCCACGCTTTCGCCGTTTTTTTACGTTAAAAGTAATGCATGAAAAACGTTTGCACTTCGTCTCTTCTAAAGAATAATTATTTATTCAGGTATGTACTTCTTTTTTCATACGTCTATGGTAAACGGAATTTCTTCGTACATATACTAAAATCAAGATACCATCTTATTACTTTGAATAGACCACACAATACAAGCTCGTTAGGATTAAAAGGGTTAAAAAATCAACACACAAATTGATAAATTTGGAAAAAATATCAATCAATTTTTAGTAGGTAGTAACGAAAATCATCATGGTCATTGCTACACTAACTCAGCTACACGCGCGTGCGTTCACGGAAAACCCAAAATTCCGCCGAACGATGACTTTAGATACATAGTACCTTAGTAAACAACTTTTAGTACATTAAACTCGAATCAGCGCGCTAAAAATATGTTTGTGGAGGTGGATAGGCGGTAACACTCCTTACATAGAGATCAAAATCGAACTCTTCTTTGGTAGGAAGTCATCAGTGTTGCTGTTGAGAAAAAAATGTAATCAAGTTAACATTTCAATTGAACTAAACAAGTGGTCGGCAGTCCAGTTTGTTCACCGTAACGGTACGGAGAATGCCTGTGGTACTTCTTCAGGTGTTTACTAGTTGGACGGGCAATAGGGTCATGACGAAATCGTTCTGAGGCACTCCACAACTAAGTACTTCGAGAAGCTACGCTATTAAGCTACACAACTGTACTTATAATTGAATGCTGTCTGTCCTTATCACAATAATATTCTTCTAGTATATTACGGAGCGCTTTCTAAAAATTCTTTCCCAGTGAATAGCGATTATCTTGATGTTTGAATACAATCTGAGAATGTAAGAAAAACATAGAATGTATCAGACGCTACTTACTTAGTTTTTTTTTACTATGTGAGAGAAATGTTGTAAAATACTTGCTTAAACTTCAAATGACTTAAAAATAACTACAATAGTAAACACAAAATGCAAAACTGCATTCTTCTAAATAGAAGAAGTAGAAAAAGTTAGAACGAGTTTCGACCCGCGCGCTGATACAACATTCGTCTAGTTAATTAGATTGCCTTTCCACTGTGAAACTGCGTTAACAATTAAGCGTTGGACCACGTGTAACACCTCTATTGACTTCTCGCTTCGTTCAAGCAAGTAATCACTTGCTCTAATACAAACTGTAAACAGTTCCTTCATGATTGTTTGCGTCTTGAAGCTCTGCCGAGTGGAGGAGGAAAACTGCGACACATACCTCCTTCAATAACAAACTGTTAGCTAGACAAATGTTTAACTTCCGTTATCTAAGCACACCATTTTCTTATTATGTTGTGCACTGTGCCTTTCCATTTATTTGACTGTTGACTGATCTCTACAATTTTTCTTTTGTATTAAATCATTAAGATCAAAAAAATATGAACCGTTTGCAATATGCTAATCATTTTAAAATTGTTATGTACCCCTCTTGGTGAACAATACACTACCTTCAATTCTCTATCTAAATGTATTCTGTTGAATTCTTACAATACGAAAGCAAGGGACTGGTTTAAGGACTAGTATAAAAAATAACGCTTTAGAATTCTTTAGGCTCGTGAAACTAACGAAAGATATCTTTACATCCAAATAAAAGTGTTTGAAGCGGGTTCGTCTACCTGCACCTGGCGCTAGAACATTGAAAGAAATCAAAGTATCCCATAAAAACATGTTTTAAATAGAAAAAGCATCAAAAGGCAGGACGTCTAGACGTTCTTTTTTTTAGTTCCCAGAACGGGCAGGTAGAGATCTGTACAAAGACGTACGGATCGATGCGCCGAGATAGTATTATTACGGACTAGAAATGCTGCTCGGATTTTAACCTTTTATTTGTATACTTACTTGAGTTAGGGCAGATGGTACGATACATTATTATTCACTCAAGCATAGTTGCAAAGTTCCTTAGAGCTTAGAGCTGTTCAAGCTTTAAAGTGTGAGGTGTTGTAAGCAGATTTCGACATGGTTTTATTTCGTATTTACCAGTAGTCTGTACGTGCGTTGTAACTAAAGTGATTTCTATTGAAACAAATACTCTCCTCGGACTAATTTTGAAGTGAATCAATTTTATGAATCAAAGTTAACAATTTTAACAACTTTATTTACTAATACTTTGTGGCTGACTAAAGATACTTATCAACCATTTTATCAGCGAAGTAGGTCATCGTCTGACCTTAGGCGACAAGGCGAGAGAAGCAACAATTAGCTTCCTAAATAAATAAATACCTTAAATCATCATGTTCAATTTTTAACAACAATGTTTTTGCTATAAACGTTAGTACAAGAAAGAAACGATACAATTTTACCTGCCTATCAAAAAAATAATTCAATATTGATGTCAAATTCACAGAATGTGCTCGTCTTATTCATCCTCAATGAAAGGCAAAAGATTTAGTATTGAGAACATATTGATGACCGACTGGGAGCGACGTGTATCAGGGTTCCCGCTTACATTTTATCACAATTTCGAGACGTCATGTGCCCATAGAATGTCATTATCGATCAGTTCAAGTACGCCGATTTGATATTTAAACGGCTATGGAAAATATGCTTCCAGGCATGTCTCTCTCTGACTCGAAAATAACACAACAGGTACCAGATGCTAGCTTAGTACAGCTGCTCATGGTAAGTGAACCATTTTGTATGTGGATGTGGATGCTGGCTGTCCGACGACTATAAGTATATAATGTTCGAAACAGTTCGTGGTTTTTCTACTCGAGCAGCCGACCACAGGAACGCAGAAGTGTCTTGCTTTTTTACAAGGTCGATTGAACAAATTTTCCATGCGGTAAAACAGCCGCTCTCATTTTGACGTTACCTTACAATCACAAATTAGTTGTTACACTACAGTTCAATGAAGAAGACACAAATGGTGAAATAAAAGTCAACTTAGTTCAACAAAATATGTTTATTCTTCTACTACAAATGACTCATGGTGCGGAAAACTTTGTGTGAAAATAAAATTGTTTTGATTGGAAGGAGCGCTATAAAAACTTTGATTGTCGATATCTGGTGAATCACCTGCTGGTAGAGAATGAAGTATGATTGTTTTTTGGTTACAGTGCTATCTATACATTTTTTTGTAGGGCAAACAAGCTTACATTATATCTATAGTAAAGATGTGTGTCGTTATTCAGGCAGTCGGTCGTATTTGTAATGTGTCTGTGTTCAGGCAATTCATCGTGATTTTTTTAAACTGATATAAACCAGTTCTTGACTGCAATCCTACCTGATGGTAAACAGTGATGCAATCGTTGATGGTAAGGCGCACTAGTTTATGCTGTTTGTGCTATTTTGTTATGTTTATCGAAGCATCACTTCTGCTAGAAGCCTAGACAAAATTATAAATATTTTCGTCAACTTGTTTTTCTTTATAGACGAAACAGAAAGCATGTCAATGATTAGATACATGTTATTATTTGGAGAGTTGATATGATAGTTCTCTCTTAGTATTTAAATAATCAAGCAACACTGAATAGGTATAAACCTCATATCAAAATATAAAAACAGAATCGTGGAATGCTATAACAAACGTCATGGCTTTATCAAACCTACAGTTAAACCGAGATCCGGTTTGATAACTTCAACCTAAGGTTATAAAATTATGTTTAAATATTACAAAACACATCTGTATAGTAAAAAGCTAGTCATGGGTTACGTAATGGATAGAAAAACAGGTCCGGGGCCCTGCGTAGTACTATAAAAAATGTTCAGAAATAATTTCATTGATAGCGAGGCATGCGCAGTGCGTAGGTACTACAGTCTGTTGTACGACTGTACGAGTGGACTAAAAATAGAACGTTGAACTAAGGGCGTGTAGGGACTGAGCTGTGACCTCTCGCCGTATCTTACGATTAGCGCGCTGCCTCTACACCAATATTTTATGATACGAATGATGAGCTAACTCTCACAGCTCGCCTTTGAATCAGTACATCAGTACTCTGGTTTATTACTAAATTAAACTTATGCTAATTTGAACTTGTATTTGTGGCAATGTAATTGATGTGTAATACATATTAAACAAAAAATCAAACGCTAGCAAGGTACGAGTATGTAGAGCAATAAAAGTCTATACTTAACAACTAAATACATATTAATGACTTAAACATTTACACAATTGAATTGTTTGTAACCTTTACAGAGGTAACTAGGTAGTCTGTCTAAAAAGTCAAAAGACTTGGGTAATTAGTTATTATTATGGTAATAAATTGAAATCTGATGTAGTCAACGCTGGTTCAATAATCAAGGTTGATTAAGAGATCTTGATCATTGTTTACTAATAGTAGAACCTTATAAAAAGTATCGAATACAAGTATTTTTTAAATGATTAAATATTATACAAAATTCGCAAGTCGTTTGACTTTTTATAGACAGACTATACATGGGCGGCATCATAGCGTGTACTACGGTAGTCAGTGCTAGTCCCGAGCGCGGGTACTGACATTACGTCACGTAGACATATTGGGGCTACGTTTGCGACCACGTGGCGCTCCCTCCTCTTAACCTACACGTGTATATTTTTTTTATAAATACCTACTTAAGTATTACAATAACGTGATAGTGTATGAAAATGTGAGATTTAATTAAGATTCCAAATTAAATAACTTACTTAGTAGACTAATTAGACTCAGTATACAACAAACAGAAGACATTTAAAATGTGGACAAACAACGAAGGGATACATTAAAAACACAATCATGTCAAATTGTTAACTACACATTTGAACTTTTCCTTCCTATAACAAATTGATAATTAAGTTACTGAAGTATCAATTAAAAGTACGTTTTATGTAAACGATAACAACTAAACACGAGGAATTCCTACAATGCGGAAACTTGTAGTAATAAACTAACAAAGGTAGCTACAATTAACTTGAACTGTGTTATGTGTACCTAAATTTTAGATTTGAAAACAACAAAAACTTGTTTTTTATATGGCAGGCCTACGACGTTTCCATTAAAAACGAGCTACTCATGAAACGTACCACGTGGAGAACTAAAACCACTTCGTTAATCTAATGTGCGTGTCTCATTACCGGTGTTCTTCCTAGCAACTTGTTTCTACCTTAAACACAATTATACTTAAACAATGAAATAATTGTACTATTAAAAAATGCAAATAAACTTTTTTTTTTCTAATAATATTAACAAAACAATGAAGCATTTACTTCAAAATGAAAAGATTATTAAGAAACGATCAATTGACTAACATTACTAGAAAAAAGAAGAAGCGTATTATAATGAGGATCTGAGTCGTCGCAGGAGACAATCGCACAGGTGTCGATCGTGCACGGTGATGTAGCAGGAAGGCGCGTGCAGCACGGACACGCTGCGGTTACGCCACGCCGGCACGCGCGCGTGCACGCACCACGACGACGACTCCCACGCTAGAAGACAACCAACAACCCTCTCAACACTCACACCAACCATCAGCAAGCCAGACCAAATATACAAGGAAAAACAAAAACAATTCCATTCCAAAACTTATAATTCTACATAACATAGTCACAAACTCAAACATTTCCTTTGAAAATCTACAAAAGTAAACATTACATTAATAATTCATACGCACATATAAAATGAACATAGGCCGTTTTCTATCCTAAAAATACTGAAACACAAAGAAACAACGTTTTCTTCAAAAGATTCTTTATAGCGACTATTAAGCATAACGGAAACATTAGCGGAAGCGGGGATGTAAAAACGACCTTATTACTACAATGGGATGTTATAATTTGACGGGTATGGTGAGCTAGGGCTGGGAGAGGAGCGGGAAGGGGCACTCGGAGTAAGATTCTGGGGCATTATCGATTGGGGCACCATCACCAGGATGCGAGTGGCGCGCATGTCTGGCGCGCGCCGCGTGGTGGCACCGCGTGGGGCGCGCGGGACCTAGCCGCAGCCGCGCTGACAACCTACATTCGTCGCTCAGCGCACGCACACACACGCCAGCCGGCTCTGCTCACTACTCTACCAAGCGAGGGGATCATGTTCGGCTGCGTGCGTCAGCCTACGAGACGCAGCAAATCAAATCTACATAGGCAATAATTTAAGTTAGCCTGCGACCCCAGCCCCGGTCGTGCGATGCTACCCTACTTACCGCGCCACAAACGCACCCATGCCATGACTGCTTAGCATTAATGTAAATAACTAACATACCTACAATCAAAAACCCGCTCACGTAACCAGATAAACCTAAAACTCGTAAGGCGGACGACTGCAGTCCGGAAAGGTCGCAGCACCGTTAGATGCTCATTATAATGTTTCATTAATTGAGAATGAGCTGCTTCGTTCCCACAACAGAACTAATAAGCGTAAACATCAGTCGATAGTAGAGAGCGTCAATCTATAAATAAATCATAGTGGCATTATGTATCAAAACACGCTACGTCACGAGTTACTACGCAGCGTGTTTACTCACGCACCCGGCGCCCCCGCAGCCCCGGGGGGGCGCGAGGGCTGGGCAGGGGGTACTACGTCAAATTAGGGCATACAGGGCGTAACTAGGCTATAGCGCGGGAGATGGAGGGCACGCCCATGCGATTCCCCGAGCCCTGCGGAACTTTCTTCTTTCATAACTTTGTAGGTATTGATCCGTCACAACTGCGCAATTCATGTCCTCTCGTATACATTCGATATTGCATCGATAGTAACGGCCCGCGCGTATTATATTAGGCATACTGCTTGCTATGAGACTTTATTTCTGATCATAATAAGTAGAAAAAATTACAATTACGCTTATTTAGTTTTGATTACTTAATATATTAATCAAAAATTTTAAATTGATGGCACTGTTTGAGCTTCCCTTAATCTACATATTATTTCTGAATGTAAATAAAATCTACAATTAATCTAAAAGAAGTGCAAAATATAAGAAAATATATCTACTATTAAAGCAGCACCTGAGCCCCACTGATGGCCGGTGCTTAATTACCCATCTTAATCTACGTCCCACCTGAAAAAGTACATAAAACATTTCTCAATTTCCGAGCATTGTATACAAACAAAACGCGCCATGTTTCTTGCGTAATACGCAATCGTAGTGCCTTCCTCCGTCAGCCGCCCACGCCACCCCCGATCACGTTCCATTGCGTGGGCCTAAGGGAAACACTGTTCATTCATTCATACCCTTTAATGAAATGTTTTAGTCTATTACAGAGTATTGCGTCGTTACTTAAAAATTATTTATATGTAATTTGTTAAATAATATTCTCAAAACACAAACTAATAGGCATTCAAACATGAGTTCCGCTCCATATGCTCGACTCTATGCGTCGCTGAAATATTGTTTCACTCAAAGGCTTAGCTACTCTAATATATTCTTAAGTAACTCAATGTTTTGTTTTGTTTCGGTTCTAAAAAGAACAACAGGAATAAAGTATCATTTATTATAAGCATAGAAAAATAACCTTTGATATTTTGAATGAAATATTAAAATTAAAGGTCATAATGGAATATTCCAGAAATAAACTTCAAATGTTGTGGTGAAACCCTTCGTAAACCCAATATTTTTTCCATGAAAATTTCATGGTATTCAAGTTAGCAATTTCGTAAAAATTTATGAAATTATATGCCAAATGTACATAAATGATATCGTAATTCATGATTGACAAGCTGTGAATCGAATTATTAACTTAAACAATGAGTCATCGGTTTATCTGCCACACGCTACGCGGCCACGTGTTACTATGCGCCAAAATAATCTATCTATATAAATGGTTAAATATGTTGTTAAGAACCGAGAACGACAAAATATGAACATTTTTTTTAACTATTTCTTAAATTCTCACGAAGGTTCTTATGCAGAAAAAAATTGAAAATTGCACTGAAAATTAAAAAAAAAATTTTTCAATATAATCAGACTTTTCGTTCCTACCTGTCAAAATGAGGATAAGCTGTCAATCTATAAGTCCTATAAACTACTTTTTCAACACACTTGCTCAGAAAATTACTAACTGCACAGCACTTTGGTATATAATGGCTATAAGCGCCATTATATACCAAACCTGTGATATTTTGATTACCATTACACACTAGTGCGATAATTTAGTTAAAACCTTTTTTTAACAAAAAGTACGAAAAAAATCACATTAGCCTATTGCGTACCTATAAATTGTTGTCTTACTTGCTTATTTCATGAAAATTCCGTGTTTAAATAAACTAACTTGTACATGTTGAATAAATAAATCATTCATTCAAATAAAATTTGTTTTTTTTATATACATTTATGAAACTTCATACTTATTTTTATTAAAACGGTCTAGTCTATGGCCGCCCTTTTAAAATAGGCACGCTTATGAAAACCGTTTTAATTTTTGTTAAATTCATAACTACTAGTTTTACGATTGAAGTAAATCTAGGTAATAGGGTTTTAAACTGTTTTTCTTCACAAGTATGTTGAATAACATTGTATGATACACGTGCGTATTGATGATTACCATCCTCGGTTCTCTTAAGACCGCCTCAGCGGTAATCACCAACATTCCACGCTTAAATCATATTGCACTGATGTGATGAGTGACGTTAGTGACAGAATGACGTCTGTCGAGTCATCTAGTATAGAACTAGTTACGTCATATCGTATGAAGGGTACAAACAGTCCTAATGCACAAAAACTACCGATCCTAAAGTAACGTGTTTTACGTCGATCATATAGAGAGGTGCTCAGTCACAGTAAAATTGCATTGAAATAAGAAAATATAAGCCTGGCCTCAACAGAACAACTAACATTGTTAGACAAGTTAACACTGCAAAAAATACCCTACTGCGGGCTTACAGACTGCGCAATTAGTATGTTTACATAAATAGTCTAAAAAGATTGAAGAAAGGCTGCTAATGATCAAAACCATTAAAACAACCAGACAAATAAAAATGTTCTTCACAGTAATAAAAACATATTATTTTATAATATCGTTTGGTATTTACGTAAATCTACTTTTTGCATTCGCTACAACAAACTTAGCTTACTGTCACTATGTTACAATCCAAAATAATTATTTTTTTAGTTAAATCTGATCCAGTCTTCGTTTATCTTAATAAAAAAAAAAACCTAGACAACTAAGTACTCATCGCGTAAAAAAATGCAGGTAATTATATTTTTAAATGTTCTTTTTTTCACTTCATTCATTTTTAATGACTTTAAAATTATTTTTTTAGGTGAATCAACTTTTTTTGTAGTGGCGGTCTAGTGGTATATTATACAATTTTACAATATAGGTAGAGATCTTTGATTGATTGGCCTTAAAAAGTGAATCCACTGGATAACTTGATTTTATTAAATAAAATGATGACAATTGTTTCTTAAATCAATTTGTTTTATCCGATATTTAAAATATATCGGTAGAGTTTATTCAAGAAAATAAACGACTATATTACTCTCCTTTCGTTTCAAGTTAAGGAGGATTATTTAGAAACTGAGAAATCATTGAAAAAGTTTTAAAGGGTATCATTTACTTCTTGTTCTAGTATTATTGGAGGAATCTTAGCGGCGATTTTAAAGTCTGATTCAGATTATTCTTTTCTCATTAATTTTGCAATAATATTTTTTAGCCAAAAATATAAAGTCTTTTGACATAATATTTTCTTTCTGAATCTAATTCTGCACAAGTCGATAATGTGCTCTTTGCTTTCTTTTACATTCATTATATTTTATAGGATATTGCTTTAATTTAACGGTCTTTTACCTGAAATAAATGCAAAACGTGCTGAAAAGTTAAGCAAAAAATAAAGAAGTGACTATGAGACATAAACAGCTGAAAGTACTCTGTATAACAGTAAATAAATTAAATATGCTCAAAAAATCCAATAGGGAATTTGTATGAAAAAAATATTTATCAGCTACCCAGTTTATCAATAAATATAGAAGATCAACAGTAGAAACAATATCAAAATTGGTTAAAAGCAAATGAAATTAACAACTCAAAATACGTCTCTTTCGTCAAATCGCCATGTCTATGGCGGTCGTACGGGCGAGATCATAATCTATGGGCGAGATGAACTTTGATGACAAGTCCACGTTGAACTTCTCTTTCTTATTAGCAGCTTTGAAGCTTTGTAACTTTGTTGTTGATGAAATTATTTTAAAACAATCTTTTATATTTGTAATATTAAAACTAAAAATTATTGAATTTTGTTAATTAAAAAACATTGCATGCATATTCTCTACTGTGAACTCAGCTCACTCAGACTGTAATTAGCTACCCTAACCATCTCTTGGATTACCCGGTAAGTGATTCACTAGACATTTTGATAAAACAATTAAAAAAGAGGTATAAACAATAAAACGAGTATAAAGTAGATATTATTTCAAATGCATGATAGATACTGCATTTTAAGTTAAAATTACTTACGTTAGTATCAAGTCAGAGGCTTACGGTTTTTGTTAATTTATTCAGACATGCATATAATTGTGAAGGAATTTGTCAAAGTTCAACTTAGCTACGAAAAACCTGTTTCTACGAAATTTGAAACTTATCAACTTAAAATTTGATAAGTCATAATACCTTCGCACTACTACTGTATGATTCCTGTGATCTGTGCTTCGCACTAACTTATTTAGAGAAACAATATTATATATCATGATTAAATGCAGGGACCTACTCTTGACTCCAAATTAGAACCACTAGGACAACCAACAACAAAAACCGTTGATTCACCTTTTACAACAACGCATTAAAAAAACAATCGCTATGTTATCAAAAATTCCAACATTTAACATGTACGATATAAGTATAAAAATACAGATTTAAAAAAATCGCTCGTGTATCTAAACTTTAGGAACTTCAATTTACATTTTTTTACAAACTATACAAAAATCTCAGTAAAATAAAAAGAAAAATACAAAATAAAAGGTTAAAAAAATGATTTGACAAAATAAATAAAAGTGAAAACTGATTTTATAAAAAATATTTAAAAAATGCTTAATAAAATCATATCGCGTGTGTGCGCTACCTATACCTGTGGTAGACGTCCTTCTTCCTGACGTACTTGCCGTCGGGCGTGAAGTAGTAGCTGGGTGGCGCGTGGATGTGGCGCCCGCGCACGAGGAACAGCACGTCGCCGGCGGCGGCGCGCGCGGGCGCCGTGATCACGTCGGCGCGGCAGCCAGCCATGTCGCGCGACGAGCAGTACCACTGCTTGCGCCCGTGCGCCTGCAGGTTCTTCAAGTAGAACGTGTAGCCGTCGTGCAGCAGCAGCGACTTGCCCGTCCGCGAAGGCACGTACACTGCTGGCACTGCGTCAAAACCCAACATGTCACCACCGACCCCGGCTGACGGCGTGCACCACACCGCCAGTCGAATGTACCGATGAACTTCCGACTGTCACACCGCGACCAGCGGCGCGTCAACGTTCGAAGGCTCACACAAATACATGGTGGTTCTACTTGCTCATCACACTTTCTTCGACTAAACTCAAGTGTAGGTACTCTACTCTGTTAACCAAACTAAGTACTACATTTCCTGCCACAACTGAATAATAGTCGCAACTATGTTTTTATTAAGAGTTTAATCAATATTTACACAAAATCGTTGCTTACAAAGAGTAAAGCAGTAGAAAATAGAAAAGTAATCATTTTACATCAGTTACTAACAGGGAAAAATACCTCAAAACATATCTCAGTATCAATATGGTTAAATATTGTATTTATTCTATCATTTGTCATTTCGTATAATGCTACGATTACATTCATATTACATATTTGATACATTAAAAAATATGGATTAAGATTATTTAGATAAATTAGTTCCTTTCAGGAAATATTTAAAATTGCTTTTAGCTACATATTATACGTTATATATTGACCGAAAGACTAAGATCACATACACAAGATACACTATTAGTTACATTTCGCAGACTGCCTCTACAGCTGAATATCTTTTAACAGCTTTATTATTTTGCGGTTTAATATAATATGATTTAAACCTTACTGTAAATAATTCAAATGTCTATTACTCTATGTTAACGCAGTATTATTGCTTGCAGCAGGCAGCCTCGAGCCGTGGAGGCGATGGCACGGGCGCTGCTTACCTACTAACTAGCGCCTTACATTATCCCTAAGACTGCCTGACTACATTAGTCCTAAGACTGCCTCTTATACAGCAACTAATTAACAATACATAATATTTAACGTGACGAGAATCAACATGGCAGTTAGGAACATACTCTTTAGGTTTATGACCTAAAATTAAGGACTACGTAGTATTTTCACTTTATTTAAAAAACGTATTACTCAAAATACTCGTATGTTAAGGCTTATTCATTGTAGGTTTGGTTCTTCAGAGAAATAATTGTAGGTACAGACTACAAAAGTGCGTGAAAATGTTAATTTCGAGATCTGAACTGACTTTCTTTCTTTATTATTTTTATTTACGGTAACATTTTTATACTACTGTATAAATTCAGTAAATCACTATCTGCTGTCATTTTAAGCTTTTTAGAATCCACTTCACAGATAAACCTATTTTCCTGTTTAACAACAATGATAATTAAAAAATATATTTTTTAGTAAGTAGACTAAAAAATATTTTTTTTAATTTCCCCAGTCCCAGCCCAGTCAGTAGTAACATTTAATGTAAAAACTAACTACAAATATTCAGAACGGAAATCATAAATAGAAATAAAACTGTTTATGGAATTCGCCACAAGGGCTCGACATAATAACAGGCGCCAAAGACGCGCGCCAAGTTCGATGCGTTTCGGGCGCTCTGTATAAAATGGTATTCATTTTTAAGCAACAAGCGCTTTCTCATACGTAGAGCGAGCTTCATATTCATATTTATACGCGGTTCGTGCTACTCGCGGTACTCGTTTTGAGAACTTGTTATAAGTTATAATGACGCATTCGAGTAAACCCCTTTTCACGACGGAAACATGATAACATTTTCACGTCATAGTGCAGTCCCAGATATTTGTATGATTGTGTTCTACACAGCGCTCTGGTTGCTACTCAAGCCGAGCCGTTCGCCATACAGTCTGAAGATCGTGCGCAGGTGCGCCGTCACGTCGTGCATGCGCGGCCGTGTCGGCGCCCGCGCCGAGCGCTGTCAGCGCGCGTGGTTGTGCACGCCCGACACGGCGATCACCTCGTTGTTGTAGGTCCGCAGCGTCGCCGGGCACTGGAACTTGTTCCTGGCCGCGCAGTACCACAGCACCCGCGGCTGGTTCCTATACGCGTTATGCGGACGGTACACGTAACCGTTCAACGACAGTTTCGGATAACCAGTGTGCGTGTGTATGACTTTCACTGGAATATGGTAATATTGTTAGTTAACTCGACAGTCGCACTAACTAAAGTACAAATTTTCAAGAATCAGAAACAATTACCTTCGGCTCAGCTTACACCAAAACTTTGTCTTAAATAAAACGAGATATGTATTTAACTTTAAAAATATTCTTTAAATTCAACACTGAAATAAAATATCTTAATAATAAACTTGGCAGTTACTCCGGTGGGTGTTGTAAGTACTTATTTTTCTATAAAAACATGATTTAATATCTTACGTCTTAATATCTTACACAATTACTTACTTATAACAGAATTGATCGTAACATTGATACAAATATGAGGTAAAAAGTGTTCATCAGAGAGTTCATTTTTTAAATCGTTCGTTCAAACGTGAACATATTGAGTAGCGAGGTAGATACATCAAATGGTGTAGTTATTGTCTCTGCAGAAATGCCGAAGTTCCGTGAAGACGAGCCTCTTGCCGAGCGTGTGCAGGCGCGCGCCGCAGCCGCGCGCACACAGCCAGCGGCGCCGGCCCCTGTAGCAGCCGTCCAGCTTGTACCAGAACCCGCCCATCTTCAGCAACTCTGCCTCACTGTCCTCCGACATCGACGTCGACGGCAAAACTGCCCAAGAATTTGTTCACAAGTTACAACGTCAAACATTCGGTTCGATTTTACAGAGTATATTCAAGTATCATTCAAATAACATGACTTGGCAATCATATTCCAATGTACGTAAAGAATCCCAAATGCACGCATTGGCGCTGATTCAAATAGGAGCCACTGCTATAGCGCTGATAGCAAAATCGATTCTTTTACCTTGAATAGATGCGAAGGATTTTTTCGAGAGCAGAAATAATAAAAACAACCGAATGATCAGTATACGTCTTTTATAAATGTAAATAAAAATTAAATAATTTTGCAATGATTAACTTAGATAATAAATAAATGTATAAACAGTACAATAATACTCTTAATTCAACAAAAAAGCATAACAACTATAACTAAAAAGTCTAACATACTTTGGCATAGGAAATAAGATCTTTGAACTAGGTACTGAGTATTAATAACGTCCAGTCGAGTTTTTAAATAATAATAAGTTCTTACCTAATTATGTCTCGTAAATACAATATACGTACGTTACTACGGAAAACCTGTTACAGTGCCCTACGACTCCCACCCTACTGTACATATCTACAATAATATATGGTCGTATAAGTTTCTAATATAAAAACTATGCTCGTATTATTTTATTCATAAGCTGGTACATTATGTCTACACAGTCTACCTCTACGGCTAAATACAGTACAAATCATAAATATTGGAGTATTTCGTAACATGGGCTATCAGTCGTGCCGCGCGCTACACCGCGGTCAATAAATAGAATTTTTATAAAAAAGCATCAACAAGACGGCTACGCTATCATTAAAGCTATACAGTTTGTATACATAATTTCTAAACATTTTGGTAAGAGAATATTGCACATTCACGTTATACATTGTTTTTTTTTTTTATAATCTATCGTGTTGTTTCCTAATAAATAGCCACTAAGGCATAACAAGGCGACGTTAAAGCGTCTACAGCCACCTGTTTATTGATTCCAATAATTTCCAAATAGGTAAGTATAAATACGCTCAAAAATCTATATCAACGTTTAGTTTGATATCACACAAACCCAAAGGGCTCCTCGAACTATCTATGTTTAATGGAAGAGATTGATGAGTCAAGAGACATCTCGACGAATCTATTACGACACGACGAATCTATTCGAGATCCGTTCAGAGCTAATTGTTGAGAGAGCGAGAACGACCCGCTCTAATTTATCCGAACTAATTCATCCGGCGACGTATAATAATATTACCGAACTAAGCCTAGAACATTAATAGTATACATAGATAAAGGAATTACATTGACCTTTGGCATAACTACGTACAAATAATAAGGCTTCCGAAATTACAAAGAAACAAAATTAAGCTTCAATTCCATATTTGGGTACTCGTAGCTTGTGAGCCAATTTTATTCCTTCATAACACAAGAACACTAAATAACAAACGGTGGTCACTGGTGTGACGCTAGTGGGTGCGACGCTCCGGGCGCGCGTCAGTGCCTGCCGTCCAGCAGGCCGCGCACGAGGAGGTCGCGCCAGGCCTACAGCAGCAGCGCGGCGTGCGGCGCCGGCGGCACCAGGGGCGCCGGCGCCGCCACCACCGCACGCGGCGCTGGACTAACTACTATCTTGTACTTGCCCATTGGGTCCACTTGGAAGCGCCTCGACTCATGCTTGGCGGGATTATACGTCGCCGGATGATTGTGTGAGCCCCGAAAGTAAACTAGACGTCCGTCTCTCAGACATAAGGCAACTTGACAGCGCTCTGCCTTCTGGTAGGACCTCGCGCACCTCCAGGTGACGCGGCGCGGGTGCGAGCCCCCGTCCTCGTAGAATATGTGTCCGTCGGCCACTAAGTGCAGCCCGCCGCGAGCTGATCGGATGTAGAACCATCCTGAAACGACGGCACGGTTAAACCCAGTTCTGTCAGGCCTACATTATTTATTTTTACCGAATTAATATGGGGTTGCAAGAAAAATCAATACAGCGTAATCATTCATTTAACAAGAAATACCTGAAATTGATTCGGTTTGTTCCTCCACAGCAGTGTTGGCGAATTTTCTTTCTGATTTATGAAAACACAAGTGCGTACACTTTATAATTTCTAGCCATTTTCTAGTTGACGTTCTTTTATTTGAAATCTAGATGGCTCAGCATTAAATGGCAGACGTTTCTAGATGGCTGTTGATTGTGTTCTATGACTTAAAACAATACAGTTCAGTTGAGAGTCGGTAGAGAGAACTCACCAAACTTTATGACAATACCGTTGAGTCCTAAATTATTCCTTTGATTTTTATTTTATTTAGATAAGCTCAGGTTTTAAATCACCACAGGTTCCTTAATTTGAACACCACTTTTTAATCTACTTAAAATGCACTGTTTCGTTTCAGAAAAGTTAACTTGGATTATTCTGTGGGACCTCCCTCGCCTAAAAATAGCAAATTTATGAAGTTTGCTTCCTTTCCTTTATTTAACATAATTCACAAGTATTCAAAATATAAATAAAAAACATAATTTCGAATAAAATAGGTACATAGGTAGTTTTAAATACTGATTCTGGTCATGAAAAGAACAGCTATTTTTCAAGAAAATCGTCGGCGCAACACGATTTTTTTCTTCTATTCTGCATTTCTTAGTTTTGTATTGTAAATATTTTAATTTTGTGAGTACGCTAAATGCAGCTATACCTGCATTTAGCTGGCATCTGTTGGAAGTTAGGTCTAAAAATGAAAGTCCAATGTTAGTTCAGCGCAATATAATCGTTTCTTTGTACCTATACACAGAGACTCGTCTCTCACTACCAGCTACACAGCATAAACATTCTCTGATCGACCGCCGCCGCTTATAGCTACCATATTTCCATAATACTTTCACGACTAAACATAATAATAGCAATAAAATATCTTATCACAATAAAAATAATACTTTAAAAATAATACTTCAAGGTTAACACATAATCGTATACATTTCGCGTGGTACTTAACATAACTGGTTTGGTTAACTTTCAGGTTAACTCTTATAGTTGGACAACACTCCCCATAAGTACAACCAACGGTTGAATAAACGCTTAAGTACTCAAAAAATAATATAAAAAGTGTAAAATAAAAAAATGTAAAATAAATCTTAAAATATTTAGATCTCACTAAAGAACAAACTTACAACTACAACGTATACATGAGTATTATTATTTAGTCAATTGTTCGATAAATGCAGTTCCTACTTTAACAAGTTGTTATACATTACTTTCCTAATCGTATACATGACATGACTTCGTAACATTCCCTCTATGACCTAAGCGCCCGCTGACAACATAACCTGACATTCGTATAGTCAAACAGAAACCAACCACTTCGGAGATCGCGCTCCGATGCCAACAATCGTAAATTTTATGTACAAATCCACGAATAAAATTGTAAAAAAATAAATGTAAAAAATAATGTATAAAAATACTTAGGATATCATAAGAGAACTATCACTTTGTACAGTACACTACGACTAGACCGCCCGGGTCGGAAGAGCGAGCTGAGACAATGGCCTCTGCACTCAATGTTGGATCCACGACACTACACTGTGAGAGAGCTAGCTAGGAGTGCCTGAGGAAACTTCAAACCTTGTTTTTATTTGATTCACTAAAAGCTACCATCGTTTATAGAGGCCACAAATACCAAGACCAGAAAAATTCAGTCTCAAATAATTTGAACCCAGACGGTCTTCACTAGAACTTATTATATATTCGTATACTTTACACAGCGCAAAAATATCTACCAATTAAATGTATCTACTGAATACAGTATAATATAGGTTATACATCATAATAATCTCTTTGGAGAATAAGATAAGAGAGTAAACGTGCAAACTATAGTTTGCAAAATCTCAATTGCGTATACATGAATGTAATCGACAAAAGGCGTACACGAGTCTAGAGACCACCGGCGGAAAGGCACAAGAGCAATTTGACTTTCCACTCGAAACAATAGTTAAGTCCAGCTAAATGACATTCAATATTTCAAACACCTCATCATATATATCAGTAATTACTCCTAACCTACATTCTCCTCTCGTATCTAGCAATGAGATCAAAATCTGTGCCATATCCTACCTCGTTTAGTTCGCCGGTGGTCGCGTCGTTGACAGACAAATTGACTAATCAGATCTGGCCGTCTTGTTCGTCAGCAGCATCGCTCAGAACATGGGTGTGAGCGGGGTGGCGCGCACGCCGCACGTATGCGCGCTGTTCATCTGCACAACGCGCAGCCCGAACGTGTGCACGGCGGCGCGGCAGCGAGGGTTGCGCGAGCAGCGCCACCATACCTTGCCGCTGGCCGCGCGCCCGTTGAAGCAGAACCTGTGCGCGCCTACCTCGATGGCAGGCTTCCCCCTCTTGCTCAAACAGTAGCGAAATTGTCCCGGGAAGCAGGGGAACGGGAACGGCAAGCCCAGCGTCGGTGGCGTCTCCGGGGCGGGTGTGCCTGCAACTAATCACCTTACTGTTAATATCTGCCTGTGTTGAACTGCTTTCAACTACGTCTTCGTTTTCATTATATGTCATAATAAAATATATTATCAAATGTGTTTTCCTACTATTTCAACATAATTAAACTAAGTACGCAGAATAATATGAGGCATCTACGAATATAATAACAAATAAAACAAACGATAACAGTGAAGTCGTTCTTAAAAAAATATTAAATTTATTTGTAAAAAATAACAAGCATAGGTAATTACTCTGTAATCACATTAAGATATATTTCGTAAATAATAACAACCTTTACCTTCTTTAAGGTAATATTGTAATTTCGATTAGCGTCAAACCCTGGCTGACTGTGTACTTACGAAGTAACGATCACTTGGCAATACAAACAGTACAAAGACACAAGTATTATTGACTAGTATATCACGTAAAGTACGATTCTAATTTAACTTTAACGAAAGGATCACGTTTGTTTTTCACGCGTTTGACGCGCTTGCGCTTTTTGATGGTGCCGTGTTCGTGTTGGTAACCCATGGCGATGATGCGGTCGTTGCTGGTGACGGCGTAGCACTTGCAGCCATGGTCGGACTTGATGCACAACCAAGAGGTTTGGCCAGCGAACACTTTCCCGTTCCTCCTGAACCGCCAGCCGTCCACCACCAGCACCGGGTTTCCATACCGAGACACGCTCCATTGCGCTGAAAGCATATTTTCGCTACCACTCTAATCGGATCACATCGAGGTGGCAGGAATCCTCGCTCAAATAAAACAACGGTCTACAAAAATAACTTATATTTGATACTTGCACATTTTCAAAATACTGTTACCATCTAATTTTTTATACTAAATGAGTGGAATAAATTATAATTTTTGTATTGTAAACACACACTTTTAAAAATACTACTTGAGATCTTACAATATCCTGAATGGTTTCTCTGAATCAAACTAAAATCTAAAGATTGACTTACTTAAATAACAAGAACTTAACTAACAGTTATCTTTAGAGCTTCCTCTATTCTTATTTCACGGAAAAAGCTAAATGGAACACAACATAGCTAAAGTCCTAAATTATTCAACGCATATTTCACAAAAAAAAAAAACAACTTCGATACTCACACAATGGTTTAAAGTCGAACTATTAAGACTTGCAAATATTAAATTACAATTTAAAGATTTTCATGCAGTAGAAAAGATCACAAAAAATAGTGCAGCTACAAACTTTAAAATCAATTTAAAAAAACGATAAGTAATTGATTTAATAGTTTTTGTACACTAGTGTGTACACGTAGCGTAACAGATATTATTGTAGCGTAATCATCACAATGACTTAAACTTAAGATTCCCACTAGATGTCAAAAACGTTTTAGAGCATCATGCAGGCGGGCTGAAACTCCCAATATCCGAATCAAGAATTTGAAGTTGAGGATTCATCAAACGACCTGAAACCTTTCAATCGCTGAAAGTAAGGTTTGAAGTTCTTTACTCCAATACTTGGTTCAGAAATTAATTCTGAAATATTTCAATCTGCTTAGGCGGCTCGTGCATCAGCTTGGATATGATTATTAAATATTAATAACCAATTAAAAGGAGATTCTAAACACATATCACATATTATCATATAGTGCCGAAATAAAAACACTGAATTTAAGAAATATTCGAGAAAATCTAATTGGATACTTGACATTGTGTATAAAAGGAAGTTTATCCAAAATAGCAAATAGAAATATTTTTTTTAAATCCGTTCAAAATATAAATAAGTTTCAGTTTAATTTTGTGGAAGGGAAATCTGTAAAGTAACAGGAAAAGAATATACAAACTACATTATGACGTACCACCATTAGGTCACGCGCGTAGACGGCGAGTTCCGACCACGCATTTCCTGGTACAATTTTATGAAATTTCAATTACTACTTCAATAAGCAATTTAGATGCGGTTTTTAGAATAGAGAAAGAAAGATACATTGGAGATGTATAAAAAATATTTTACAAAATTAAACACAGTCAAGTACCCAATTGTTCAATCTATTTAGCTTTTTGACAATAAATGCTTTTAATCTATTCATAATTTCTTAGCAAACTTTGAAGATACCCAAAATCAACATGGACAATTGTACAAAATTAATACTGAACTAAACGCTCATTTATTATTATAATTTTACAATTAATTTATAATACATAATATATATGAAAACATAATACTCAATTCATTTTATTAATTCATTCAATCTTGTAACTCATCATTTCAAAAGTATGATTACAACTCAGTCATTGACTTAACTACTAAATGGTTCCTAAAATTCTTCTCCACACCAGATTAGATTATGAGCTAAGACGAAACACGTATATATATATCTAAAGGAATGCGTTTTGTAAATATCACGATTACTGCGTCATGGTTCTTCACAGCCACTGAAGCCACAGAGTGAACAAATATGGCCAAAATGCCAAATAACAGCCAGGAATGGGTCTAACTTTACCCTTTCTTTAGTACATTTGGGTATCAACGGCGCTTATATTTAATAAACTTCTTCAAAAACTTATTGAATCTTTCTAATATCATTAACTTTCTTAATCTTATATAAACAGTCCTGAATACTTTCAATCAGTTGCGACTTTCAATCAAAACTGTTGAGGTCATGGCGCACCTTGCTTATCAAAGGAGCAGTCCATTCTTTAGTCTTGCTTTCGACTAGACCAGAAGCATTAAAGTTATCTGGGGTGAAATTTGGATTGTGTGTGTGGTGACCCTTCACACGAACGAAACGACCTTCCATTGTAGTCTGAACTCTGCAGAGACAACCCTTGGAGTCCTTGTCACGGCATGCCCAGTTGAGCTTGTCCCGATATTGATTATTCACCCAAAATTTATTGTTGCGGAATATCAGTACCATTTTTCCAGCCCTGGACGGTAGAAAGAAGGCCTCTGCAAAATAAACAAAACATTAATACATAAATCAGATTGAAGTAGGTATTTTACAAGCAACTTCACCACAATACACACCATGAAAACAGAACTTCACACACGGTTAGATAAAGTATCTTACACCTTAACTTTATAACAAGTATTCTAAGTACGAACGACATAATAAAAAATAAATTTAGGACATGGAATGTAATTTTGAAGCGGTGAAAACTATATTTGATACCACTGTAAAAAAATAAATTATAAAAATTTCGATGTAATTTGTAGAGTGCATAGAATATAAGATTGGATTTGTAGCTTTGAGCCGTTACCCAGCTGAAAATGAGCTCGAGCACATTGTGTCAATTGTGTGTATGTACAGCATCGGTGCGTGGTAGAAACTATCAGACTGACTGCTACCATATCGACTAGTAAAAGTTACACGTTAATAATTATGTAGTCCTAGTTAGTTTTTTTAACACACTTGCTCATAAAATGACTAATTGAACCGCATTTGGGTTTGTAATTTATTGTGCATGTTACCAAACTGAAATTTTGATTACCACCTTGACCTTTTTGTTAAAAAAGAGATTCAATACGAAAAAAAAACACATTAGGTTTTGCGTTCAACGGTATAAGTAAATTAATTCTTACTTGCTAATTCCATGTAATTTCATGTACCACAACACACAAAGAAACAATTTTAACTTGTACTATGAGGTTGATTTATTTAACAGATAAATCAAGCTCGTAATTATTTCTATTAAAGCAGTCTGTCAGGTCTATGGTCGCCATTTTATTAAGAAGACAGATTTATTTTTTTACCGCATAGTCAAAAAAAAAATTCACAACTACGTGTTTTACTGTTGTTGACTTGCAGTAGTAGATAGTAAAATGATTTTTTCTTCTCAAGAGTATTGAATGAAGTCGGTTAAAACGTCGTATGATACACGTGAGTATTGATGATTACCATCCTTGGCTCTCTTAAGGCTCGGTTAAATACCTCCTCGGTGATAAACCCAACATTGCACATATGTATCATAATGTTGTATTATTTTCTCAAAGGCTAGAATTTTTATTCTATGGTTTTTATGGGGTTTCTAATTTAAAAAAATATATGGCTTTGAAACACTCATATAATAAATAGCCTGGTTGCCAATCTTTCCGAAGAAGCAATGAGGTAAATTCCTAAAAACCAATTTGGTCCATCAGTTAGAAATATTGGCCATGATCTTTTCTTCTGCCACGTAACCAAAAAATGAAAACGATAGTGTGTTGAAATTTCACGAGACGTCTTGGTACACGTTTTACCTAGAAATGTCATGAACTTGATGCGCTTTATTTTCGTCAGTTTTAATTCTGATAGTTAGAATTATCATTTTTATCCAGAAAACATCCCTATTGAAATGATATGAATATTTCAATATTTTAAGAATGTAGAATTCTTTATTCGTGGGAAATACAAATAAAAAGTGATATAAATTTTTTTTCTTGTTACCCGCATGATTTTGGAAGCGAACTTTTGTGGGTAAAAGTACTTACTAGTCTGTTTGAGTACCTACATTTCTCATGTCAACGTATTTAGTAGTTAAGAATAACTTGTATTTCTCATACTAAGTGAATTGTATTCTTTTTGAGGAATAAATGTCTTAAACCGTATAATTAGGTATTTTATTGCTGTTTATAGCAATTAGCACCACCAAAATACAAATCGGCGCCTTTAGAAAAGAATACATCGTGCTTCTTTTGCATGCACAGTTATTTTGTACAGCTGATCCTCGTGGTAAACATAACCCACTTGTTTAACAACCAGCTGTTAAACCAGTAGGTTATTTTTACCCGCCAGAAAGAGGGTTATATTTTTGCAGCGCATGTATGATAGGTGTCTTTGTATGTGTTTTTATCTTTGACACACCCCAGAGCCTAAACAGCTTACTGCATTTTAGCCTGAGAGTTGTCGTTAGATTCGTCTTAGTTGTGAGGACACCGGGTAGGTACATCAAAATATAATGTAAGTAGGTACTGTAACCATGTAGGCGACAATGTCAAAAAATTAAACCACAACAAAACTACTAAAAAGATCGAAACAATGACTTGGTTATGGTGTCAAATCTATGATTGAACTATAATAAATTTGACCAACTGCATCAGGCTGCTTAAAGTAACCTGTTTCGAGCTTTTTAGCAAATCTTTGCGGACTGTTTTTTTTTTCAATTCAGAATATCTATTTAATACTAAGGTAAGTTGTGGTACATCAACCACTGCTATGACCACTTTTACATTAATTTCGGTTTCCTCCTCGGCTATTTAATGCTTTTATTCGCCTATATTAACTGTATATTATGCTGCTGATGTTGCTCGTAACGATGACCAAAGATCAGATTTTTTGAGTACCTTTAATTACCGCGTAATTAATATTGTACCTACAAATATAGCGTGAATGATTGCTATTAAGTGTAACTTTTTATGGGTGCTGATTGTGTACTCCCGCTTCACAATATCATTCGATCGACAGAGAAGTCTGGGCTGCATTGTACGAGAGTCATGTACGATACACGACTCGTACAGTTACCATAACGGATCTTAAGCGGTTGCGCAGAAGTCAAATATTCGGTCTCTTTAGTGGTGCGAAGTGAGAAGCGGGGGCGGAGAGTGTCAGTGATTAACTCGCCGCGCCATAGTCGTCACTCCTCATTCTTTCCCTGCGTTGCTGCATGTATCTAACAACGAAGACGATTGGCTCGCCAATGTATGGAATGCGCAAAGCGATCCCCACTCTGACGCCGAGCGCTCAAGATCCGTTGTGCCTACTGTACATCAACTCTAGTTTTCAAAATATGCATCACTTTGTGCAATTTATTTTTCTGCGTTGCGGCTAAATAATAATAATTAGTATTTTTTTTTTAAATTGACAGCAGTTTACAGAATCTCAACCTTTTAAATAAACACTTTAGCTATGCCATATTCGTTAGATCTACTTAGGATAGCATTCGCTGTGGAAGAAATGTCACAGTGCAGTTGACAGTACCAGTAGTAGTTCAAACCAATTTTTAGTTGCTTATTGTTCAAAAAAAAAAACCTCAATTCTTATTCCACCAATGAAACACAAAAATACGATTTTCGTTTATTAGAATAACTTTATAAAACTAATCGATTTAGAGATGTACGTATTAATGTCACTACTTCAACAAAATATACGAATACCTTTCAAGCAAAATCAACAAGGTAAAGACGTCAAATAATAATTAGAAAGTCTAGTTTCTTGACCGTGAAGTGAACAAAAACAATGATAAATTAAAGAGTGATCATTTTCTTGGTGGTTTTACTGTAGAACTTAGGTTTGGGATGGTTGTGCTCATTGTCGAACCGGATGACTTCCCCGCGCTTGTTGGTGCGCGCCGTCGCACGGCACTTAAGGTTCTTGCGGCGGGCGCAGATCCAGTAGCCAGGAGGCGACTCCGAAAACGAGAACCCGTTCAGAACTAGGTTCCTCTTACCCCGTCCCGTCGGTATGTATGCCGCGTTTACCTTGCCTACAATAACAACGGAATTAAGAAGCAACTGGTTCTTTATTAACGTGAAACACGCGCTGAAAGGTAAAGTAAAATAAAATATGATGAATTCATAGAAGTGTTTTTATTTATGTCTAAGAAGGATCTCATAAAAATATAGAGAGAAAAAATATGAGGAAAAAAATTTAAGATCTAAGTTAAACATCTACATTTAAGTAATTATGTCAATAAACTATAAATGCATAGAAAAATATTCTTACTACACAAGCTTATACCTATATGGAATTTTTGGTATTTTTTTAAACTTAATACCTACTAGTCCGGGCAGACTATACGAACGTCATCCTATTTGTTTAACAATCGGGATGACGTCTTAAAGACTAAGAAAAATCATTTAAAAAAATATATTAAGAGATATAGTTTCTCCAATCTATACTAATATCAGTGCTCGGCCACACTGGCAGCGCGGTGCGGTACGAGTGCGTCCCGCGTTGAGCCACCCGCGCACGCGTGCCCACTTTGGGCACTTAAGTGAAGTTCTTATGTTTGAAATAGCCGCGCCGCGCCCGCCTCGCACCCGCTCTTCCAGTCTGGCCGAAAACTTAGGCCTATGTCCAACAGTGGACGTCTTTCGGCTAAAATAATGATGATGATGATACTAATATTATAAATCTAAAAGTAACTCTGTTACGCTTACACGTTTAAACTATTGAATGGATTTTGATGTAATTTAGTGTGGAGTAAACTTAAGGAACGGGGGGGCTACTTTTTATCTGGCTTCGACTTCGTGTCCGCAATAGCCGACAATCATCCGGACGAAATCGCAGGCAAAAACTAATATTTTACATATAAGGGTGGGTTGATTACTGTGTCCATTATGTAGTTACTGGTCTTAGATTACAAGTAACTATGTGTATGGACCATCACTTAAAGCACAGTCATAGTCAATTTCGTTCAAAGTTGATATAGCAGCACTAAACTAGAGGTCATGATCATGCTTATCATAGAACAATACTACATCAGCGTCAATGGTGTAAATGTTAGCTGAACACTTGTCAGAGTGTGAACACTTCCATCTAGTCTTTCCATTAGGGAATTCTCTATCCTTGACGAAGGTAAAGTTTCCTGTAGATATCACTGGTCCTTCTTGTCGCGAGGGTCTTCCAAATTTGAACTGCGACACCTCCGATTTGATACCTGCCAAAGGGCTTCATTAACATCATGACACTGCACAACAACCTACTTCATTGGATCTGCTAACTCGCAGAGAATACACAGCGAGACATTGCAACTGCTAAGCCTAAAGCTAGAACTACATTAGACCGACGCACACGTGTAACACGCTTGATTTGTACGTAGAACGACGTCGCGTGGCGTGGATCAAGTGTAGCTCTACAAGTCTAGTTTCCATATAAAATGTATGGAGACCGACGCGCCCAGGTCGGCGTGTGGCACACGTGTGCGCAGTGTAGTTCTAGTTTAATAAGTCATGACTTAGAAATTATACATTTTAATAAAACTTAAAAGAACAATATAGATTTTACGTAAAAATCTTCTTTAGGGATCTTTTACATTGATGACATGAAAAAGGCTTCATTTAAATAAACAAAGACGGTGTATATAAATATAAACTTTAATTATTTCAATCTTAAGGAGTAATACTCTCGATAAAAGTAACGATGTCTTTCAAATTGATATTTATAAACATAATATCAAAATTACATAGTCATCATAATAATAAAGCACAGCAAAAATTTTCAATAGGGAATGTTCAGTACATCAATTATTTTAATTGACAATATGGTCCCGTTGTTACACACAAGGCACTTTTACTTAAATTTAGGGTATAAAATACACCAAATATCAACGTGTAATAAATACTTGAGTTTATAACCTTACCATAAGTACATAAAAATTTAATTAATATAAAAACTATTTCTACCTAATGATCGTATCTTATCACAAATTGGCATTGACAGTGCATGCAAAGTACTTATTTAATGTCTTTTTAACGTTAAAAAATCTTTATAAATACAGATTCGGCGGAATCATCATTTGATTGCGTGATTGACTTTATCTCTACGCAAACATCTGAACGCATCACTTAGAAACGACAGTGCATTACTAAATATCTATACTATACATTCCATTTTAACATTAAAATTTAACGGGGAAGTAACGGAAAGTTCAGTTCATTCTTATAAATCACATTATACAATCTATGAATTCCAAAGCACCAGAGTAAGCGATGCAGGCGGCAGTATTGATATGGAATAGGATCATCGCGGTAATCGACGTCTTCTCAACAGAAGTCAACAAATCTACATCAAACTTGCCTTTTTTAAGTGGGAAACCATCAAATAACTTCTCCCGCTCTGGGCGGAGCGAGAGGGAGTGTGAGAGTTTTACTGACTAAAACCCACAGTATTCCTTCAGTTGCCCTTTCTGCGAGAGCTACGGTAACTCCTTCGCACAATACGCAGCCCTGGCAGACATCAACCCTAATGCTCCCGTCAATTTTGCTGACATCTATTTGAGGCGCGTGTGGAACACAACGCGCCATCGACCCGGGTTTGGTCTTTATCGGAAAGCCGGACGGCGAGCTACCCATTGCTCGACGTTCAAAAACCCACGCCTACTCGCGACCTCAAACTTACCTAACTGATATCACTACATTAAGAGCTATATGTATAAATTATTGTCTAAATTGCTTGAATATCAATAGAATATAAACACACTAGCTCAGTACGACAACAATAAGAAAAAAGGATGTTGTCCTTTTTACACAAGCTTACAAAAGAGGTCATTCAATTTCTGGCGACTGTAACGCGAGAGCATCGAGAGTCGTGACCGGAGTAGCCGCAGCCACCGTAGCTGAGTTGGTGTCGACTCCCTTGCGCGCATTAGGTCGCCGTGAGGGCAGGCAGAGGGCGCGCGGCGGGTGGTTGTGCATGCCCTTCACGGCCACCACATTGGAGCCTAGCATGTGTATCCTCGCCTTGCAGTTGGTCTTCTTGGAAGTACATCGCCATATGACCTTGTCTCTCAACTTGGACTCCTCACAGAAGGGGAACGTGTTCACCATCATGATCACTTTGCCGCGCCGCGACTTCAGAAACTTAATACCTGTGGGAGAAGCACACGTCAGATAACTGAAGTAGACCAACATTGCGGCGTGACCCGAAACCAAACAGTCCGGAACGGACACTCAGGACGAGGGAAGTTGAAGGTTAAATAAAACTAGCGGTTAATTATAAGTACAATTTAATATGATTTCACAAAAACATACCCCATACATGAACTAAAAAAAAAATCCTATGATATAATGGTATAAGTATAAAATTACACTAATAATTATATAAGACTTGTATATGAGTAGTTAACACTTTAGAGTTTTTGAGGTAGATAGTTTAAAATAGGAGCAGAATGTTCGATGTGCGGCACATAAGACGAAGCCGTGGCGGTAGGGTCAACAATTAACACACGGTTATCATGCACTAGCTACGAGATTCATAATATTAACAACATGAGCAAACATAGAAACAGCACGTGACTCCATCCCCGAAACATGCAAACCCCGAAAAATTTGCACAAAGTTAAAGAGAGATAATAAATGCGAGGTAAATATTGCGTGAATATAATAAACAATATTTACAGCAAAAGATGTAAAACTCCCCACAATAGCCATTATACATATCAACTCATAAATCGTATCTTATATAATTGACGTATATTGTCATTGCTCTAAAATATATTATACATATTAAACTTACAATTATTACATTTATAATTACATTTACCTACTAACTATCGCCACGGTTTCATAATAACGTATATCGCCCATATTATTTGGCTTAGTGACAGTAATCAGGTACGATAGAGCGTGCCAAAAGATCAACACCGGCTGACACTACTAGGTGACAGTATGAATAGCAAGGGAGCTTCAGACAAAAGGACACAGCAGCATTTCGATTCACAAGACCACACAGATACAGTACACACTCCGAGATCGGTTCATCTGAAGCCACCCTTCAAACAAGTGGAAACTCATCGCACTTTCCTTGCTCGGAAATAAATCCACGAATGACTTCCGTTATTTGACCACTGTTACAAATTTGACACGTTCTATTATAACACTTATATAAAATTGTCAATAGTAAGTAAATTCACACACATAAGAGCCCCATAGAACTAAGTCATCTAAATAACAATTAAAATTAGTAAAAATTTGTACTTAAATCAGAGACATACATACAAAGCGGATCCTCGTTCTCATCGCCTTCGTTCTTGAACTTGTTATCTTTCGACGAGCAACAAAGTAGTTTAAAAAACAATTCATAAAATATATTCAGACAAGTCTCAAAAAGAGCCTATTAAATTTTAATTAATTTAAAGTCGTTAACAGTGAACGATCGTGTAAACTAAGTAAAGAGGTAGTTGAGTTTCGATAATAACTAGAGGTAGTGAGGCGCGCCGGACCCTGCGCGGCGAGCCGCCCCGGGCGCCAGTTCCTAGTCTAATGCTAACCTAACCTTACGCCTAGACACCTTACTCGAGTAAAGCTTCTGAGTATTCATTCTTGTATAAAATTGTATAATTTAAAATTTAAACTAATATGTAAACCCGTATAAAAGTGAAGAGGTAGATGATTGAGCTTAAGTACTTTTTAAATCAATCCTAAAGAGCAAAACGCTGGTTGCTCATGACAAATGCCTTTCGAAAATCTACTGTAAAATTCTTATAGATAAAAGAGGCGGACATCTAAATGTCTAAGTAGCAATAAGTATCTGAAAAGTGTAAATTTTACAATTCTCAAAATAAATTAAGTAATCCTAAGTACATACAGTCCAGGGGACGTCATATTGCTTAATTTCGAACGAGTTTTCTCTAAATCAGTCACCGACGCGTCGTCAGCGGCCGCGCGCGACCGCCGACCTTACCTTACCCTCGTGTCGACAGCTGACTCGGCTGCGTTCGCAAACCAACCTGCCCTGCCTGTCTGACATGACCACCTGTGAATATCGCGCAATGTCCGCCTAGCGCTACTGGATGATACTGCATACTGCACGGGTCGTAAACATTAAATCAAACGCTAAAGCGGCCGTGTTCCGGATTATAACCACCTGCCTAAACCTGACATCAATACGAGCTGACACCGTTATACATTCAGAAGTTCTTACATTTATATAACATCTTTACTAGCCCTATTCGATTCGATAAATAGCCCACACCTATACGGATAACTTTATGGATCTCGACGAGACCCCCTAACCTATTACGACAACAAGTGTGCACTCGTATTACTGGTTGTCTCCTGTGTTCCCGTCACTGGTCGTCGTAACATCCAATACACCACAACACCTACTTATATGCTGACATACATTCACATTACCGATACTGAATAACCAACAATAGCCTTCGCTGAATCCTAAGTAGACGACACCATATCCCCTCATAACTTACCTAATCATATTTAAATCTACATCCATTATGCTACATTCGCCAAAAGGCGGTTAGAAAATATCGAATACTCGATTATCATTGTTAAAATCGCTTATAAATTAATCGTGAACTCGTATTAAAATCGGTCGATGTTCGTGTGATGTTTGTTGTATGATCTTAATCCTCCTCCTTGCACGGAGTGTCGACGAGGAGCGGCTTCGAGGAGTTGTGCTGCGCCGAGGGCGGCAGCGCGTTCGGAGAGGACTGCGCCGGCGGCCCGCCGGGGGCCGCGCTCACGGCGGCCGACGCGTTGGCGGTGGCAGTTGCGTGCGCCGTGGCAGCGTACAGCGCCAGCGCGTGCTGCAGCTGGAGCAGCTGGTGGTGCGGGTCCAGCGGCGCGGGCGCACGGTGCCCCGACTGGTGCGGCGTGCGCACCACGTAGCGGCCGTCCGCGAAGCGGCGCACGTTCGGCGGCGCGTGGTTGTGCGCGTAGCGAGAACGGACGATGCGCTCGTGACCTTCCGGACCTTCGGTGTTCACGTCGGCGAGGCAGCGAGATGTAAGCCGCGAAGAACAATACCATTGCTTCCTTCCGTGCGCCAAGTTGTTCTTCAGACGGAACGTGTAACCGCGGTGGAGGAGAAGACGACCCTTGCCTGCGCGGATGAAGCGCGCTGAACAAAAAAAAACACAAATGTTACTAATTAATTCATTTACCACCACCAAAACCTTATCCTTATTAGCTGTCCAACGTAAAATGATTGTCTTTATGAAACTAATATAATCAGGAGACATTTCATTTCACGAGAAATAACAATACCTATCTATAAAACTAATCATGCATTCTCAAACAGATAAATTGTTTACCCGCGATTAAATAACAGTTCACACTTTTTGCAGATCACTATGAAAACTAGGAGAATAGGAGAACGCAATAAAACCAAAGCCAAGTGGTGTATTAATTTATTCGTACACAAAATAAAAAACCTGATTGTGATAATATTTTTATTTAGCACATTTACACTTAGTATATTATATACATTATACATTACACAGCTCTTGAATCATTTTTGTAGATTACAATAAAACACTGTTCAGTGGATTAAATGATTCTTGAATATTTCTCTTGGAGATAATTTCATGAGCAAGAAAATTTGGCACAGATCTTTGGCATTAGATCATTCTGTTAATGATGAGCAAATTTCGTAACACCCAAAACGTTTACAAATAATAACAACAATAAAAATAAAAAGGGAAGACTAGACTTTAACTCCTAACTATTCTTATCTAAACTTATTATATTCTATGAGGTACTTGATACTTTGAAAAGAACAGTATCTTTTATTTTATATATTATATATAACAATCTACAATAATAAAAGTCAACATAGTTTATTCTAAGAAACTGAGATCATAGTTAATAAGTAGTGTATGAGCTTATTATCACAATTGGTAAGTAAATCATTGTACTTGTTTTCACTAGAGTTACGGCTATGGCACATTCGAACTCAAAAAACGAGCTCACATTTACTATTCAAGAGCTAGTATCAATTCTGTTGAATTGACTCTTGCTTTCCTACATTTTTCTCACATACAAATAAAATATTGTAAAATAATTTTCTCTCTATCACCAGAATGCAAATGAAAACTAATATGGGTTCCTCGTATCAGAACCGACTGTTGCGTTCTAGATGAGGCTAACAACGATTTTTTTTACTAGGTAGTAGCTACTAGTAACGTACTAGCCAAGCGTTGGGGTCAAAATTTGGCAGACGGGGAACCAGCAAAGGAGTGGGGGGTGAAGAGGAGCCTGATGGTGGAGCTGAAACAGAGGTTATCAGCTGTGTGGGAGGATTGAGATTCGGGGGCCGCCGCCCACAGCGACCAGCGTGGTTGTGCTCGCCGACCAGTTTGTGTAGCGTTCCCTTTTGTGTGTAGGCCTTGCAGCCGCAGCCGCCCATGGTGCAGCGCCAGCGCACGACGCCGGAGCGCATGGTGTGCGCGGCGTAGAAGCTGCGCCCGCGCACCCACAGGCGCGGCCGCCCGCCCGGCCCCACGCACAGCCGCACGAACTTGTTCTCCACTACCAAAACAACCACATCACATTTCATCAATTTTGTGTACAAGAAATAAGAGATTGTGAGCCACATGCAACAAGCTTAGCGTTACTTTCCCTCGCAAGCATTCACAAAAACATTAACAGTGAAAATATGAAAATGTTATATTGTAATTTGTTAAAGCACAAAAATTAACGTTCATGGTGAAACCTTCGGTGAAACATGATATTACGTAGACTGAAATAATGACTATTTACATACTCAATGTCGGTTTAGTAGTAGGTAATGATAGGGTTTCATCCCTGCTGCAGCCAAGCTTCGTCAGAAACAATTTATGTAACAATTACAAGCACACTTATTGCTTAGTTATTTAAATTTGTAAACTAACAAAATTATTGCTCAAGTTCACAAAATTTGTGAATGTTACTTAAACATATCAGTATTAAAAATGTAGATAAATTACCTAATATCAATTTAATTATATTTGTACCGTATGCACAATGAGATCGTTATAACATTTCAGTGACTAGATTGATTCCTACTTACAACAGATAAAAATAAGTTCATTTCTCAATGACTTATTTGCGCACATCGCTCGGACGTGTTACAAGCTAACTACTTAATTACTATCAGTCCCAAGTAACACCCGCCTTCATGCCCTTATTACTTTCAACATGCCCTGCACATTAATGCTTAAGGTTAGCTATGATCGAATCTAATAAATACCCGATGTCGGAGCAAAACTTATTAGGTACGATCCTAATTTAATCAGACACCAAATGATCGTGTTATACAATAGTAAAGTAGTATTACTAGCAATTGGTTAGACTCGTTAGTGGAATATAAATGGGTATTTATTACTCGTCGAGGACAGCCTTGGCTTGAGCGGCGAAGTTCGCGTTCGTGAAGCCTCTACTCGAGCCCCTCTCGGGAGCTCGGGAATCGCCCTGGCCCCCGCTGGGGGGCTCGTGCGAATGTACGTTGCTGATAGCGAAAATTTTGTCGTGCAGCGTGTGTGCGTACGCACGACAGGTCCTCCGCGTGCACCGCCACCGCACCTTGTTCTTCTCCGGAAAGACTTTCTCCGCATAAAAAGAGAACCCATCGAGCCGCATATGCCGCCGTCCGCGGTTCGATATGACGAATTCAACTGTAAAACACCACCACCATGACTAAATGTAAACCCCACAACGAGTAAATCATGCATGCTACAAGTTATATAACGGTAAAAAGCTTTAATCGAGCTATGACATCGAAAAGGTAGTGTAGCTATCCACCAGTTGCTATATTTTTTGTTCGGTGGGAAATTATCAAATGACTCCTCCCACTTTTGGTGGGCAAAAGGTTACACTTATACTGACTAAAACCCACCTGTACTAAACGCAAAGATTAACTGAATGTCCTTAGCGTTTCAGAGCCGCGGTAACTCTTTCGCACTATCCCTCAGACTTGGTAATTATTTATACCAAGCTCCATCACAGAACAGATAGTGATGCACATCAACGAGGAGGGTGGACAGACGATGCTACTACAGTTGGCCAGTGAGCTCGACTAGCTCACTAAGCTCACGTCGAGTTCTCCCTTGGAATCGTGATGTCATAACATTACATACAATTGAAGTCACGGATCTTGAGCGCTGGCTTCAAGTTGCGCAGAAGTCAAATATTCGGTCTCTTTAGTGGTGCGAAGTGAAACGCGGGGGCGGGGAGTGTCAGTGATTGGCTCGCCGCGCCATCGCGTCATAGACGTCACTCCTGATTCTTTCCCTGCGTTGCTGCATGTATCTAACAACGAAGACGATTGGCTCGCCAATGCCCGCCGGAAAGGAACGCCGAGCGCTCAAGATCCGTTTCGGCAATTGTAATGAGAGTATCATCGATCTCATCTCATAAAACTTGCAGATAGCTAACTCTGATGCCCCGTTTACACAACGGGCACGAAGTTTTCCCGTTTATACAATGGCAATTGGCCGGGGCTGGGCCCACTTGTATACGGGGCATGATAGATGTGTAAGAACTGTGATGGGGACTGTCATTGAATTATAAAAACCCATATCAATGGGGACTGTGTATTAATTAGCTCTACTCAGAAAATGTTTGCACTAGCGTATGCTTACCGAAGAAAACTAATACATCAGAAAATCATAACATCATTTATTTTAATTAGATAATAATAATAGTAGTGAGTGGCGATGCTAATTATTCGCAGCGATAGTTTCAATGAGACTCTCGATGCGCGCATGTTCGTCGATGACAGGTGCGTGTGGGGCGTGCGTGTGGCTGCCAGCACGCGCCAGCAGCGTGCCGTGCGCCGTGAGCGCGCGCGCCGGGCAACCCTGCGCGCGGCTGCGGCACGTCCAGTAAACGCGCGCGCCACGACGCTTGCGCGCCACGTATCCGAAGCCGTCCACCAGCAGCGAAGGCGCTCCTCGTCGTGTCACCGTATAACACACCTGTGCTTCGCCAGACCCTGTCGCATCCATCATTAACAATAGCCTAAATGAGCGAAAATCAATGTATACCCAAGTATTTATTATAGGACGAATTAAAAATTAAGCAGCAAATTCCGCATACATTGAAACCGATTTCCAAAATATATAACAATTAAAAATTATAAATATATAGAATACTCTTTCTTAAGTACACCATACCTGTCTTAGTAACAGTATGTTAATGTTCATGACATACTGCCGTCAGCGAGAACCCTGAATTGGAACACAAGAAAATTGAAGCATCGATTAAGTAACCGTATAAATAGCGGTCTTTTTAGCGATAAATCCATTTAAATATTTACTTAATAGGTACATCGCGGTAACCGTGTAGCAAGGCGCACTTGGTCAAGGGCAACCTTGGTACCTATCCCTATAAAGGGCCATGAATGTACACCAATGCGGTTTTTTACCCCATTTCAAGGTTGAATAATTACCGCAACCTTTTGTGTTTGAAAAGAAAGGAATCGAAAATTAAATCTGAAATATTTATTGAAACCTTATAAACTAGCGTACTTACATTATTTGATCACAATGTTCAGACAAAACTAGAAAATTGATAATATCGATTACAATATCAGATGAAATATTTCATCCATATTAACTAGAATCACATTCGCACATGCATTTGCGATCGTACTACAGCAAAAAAAATAAAAAACTTATAACTACTAAAAACTGTGTGCACAACATTTTGAAAACTTAAAACCAAATGATTTGCTTTAAGTCTTTAGTTGAAATACATATTATATACATAAATTACATTATCTGTAGAAAATTAGTAGGTACAGATGTAGGTCCTTTACACCAATTTTTTTTCAAAAGGGATTTAGGTAGGTACAAAATAATAAACAATAACGTATTAGAATGGACAACTATGAAATATGGCAGTAAATACAAAATTAGGCCTAACATTCTAACGCACATGCAAATGACACAACATTATATTTATTGCCTGTTTGTTTTTAAACTGATCATTTTCATACCGAGGGACAGGTAACTACTTCGCCTAACTCGTATTTTCGCGATATTTTCGACATGTGATTTTCTACATGGTTGTGTACTGGGTTAGTTATTCTTAAAACATTATTTTTAGACGTTATTCTGGCTCGACAGCGTTTTCCGTAGTCCATACACCTCCAAAAAGTCCGACCACTACGCACACTGTCTGTCACAAATATGTATGGTTCATAGATCAACTGTAGATGACCACTTTTCGTTTGAATAAAATGTAGATCACTCTTTATGTTGCTGTTTAATGCACCCATTACTGAAAGAAAATATTTTGTTAGTACAAGGGCCTAATTTTATTTTTCTTTTACTTTCGTATAGTGTAATTTCAGGGTAGTAAAATCCGTTTTCTTGATAATTATTTATTGTATTTATGAAATTTTACCAGAACAAAACATAAATAACAAATAGTGTTAAATCTCTTACGGAATAGTTATGATGGCTATAAAGGGTTAACTTAATTAGGCCAATATTTGCCTGTAGAATTGTATTTCATGCTTAATATAACGATACGAACACGTTTGCGCCAAATATTCGTGCCCAAACTATAATTAATCTGTACAAATAAGTGCTGATATTAAGTGCAGAGCATTACAACAGTATACTTTTAATGACATGATTGTAACCACTTTGGTTTACTAAACACTTAAGAAAAAAAAAAATTTGAAATAACAAAAAATTTAAGATTATTAATATACATAGACATACCTACCTAGATGATATCACAAATCAATTGCAATATGTTTACTATTTCTGCTGGCAATAATTTACTGTTGGTATTAAATGTAAAGATTTACACCTAATATTATACTGATAAATCAAGAATGTATCATAGTTTTAATTTCTAGGTAGCATTTGCAGCCTTCGGTATTGCCTTTCTCTACTAGCTGAAACTGCACCATACTGGGATACAAGCTAAACATGTATGAAGTACATTAGAGCTGACCCACCAAAACAAGTTCTTGTCACAAGTTAGGTTGGAGCCCAGATATGCTTAGCAGACGACATCCCAAACCTTTATTTTATTGTTATCAATATTTTTTTTATCTACTGCTGAAAGAGATTGAGTGCTGCAGCCCATTATTTGTTTAAAAATTTGTAAAGATAATTATTATTACTAACTATGTAAACAAATGTATACTAGGTGTAACATAATGTAATACGCTAACTAATTAAATAATGTTATTAAAAACAATACTGCAAAATGAATATAACATGTATAAACCAAGATCAATGTCAAGCTTGTTAAATTCATTCAAGTTGCAGTAATATTCAGCTATAGCAACAATAATTTGTTGCTTTAACCTCTCGAATGCCGTAATTAGAGACACAATTTAAAAAAAGCCATTGTGTCTCGCGTAGATCTGTGTTCCGGCGGGTTAAAAGAACTTTTAACCTATGGGTGATGTGTTCTTTTTAACCTAGAGAAGGTTTTTCACAGTATTATCTAATATTCAAATATTTTTATTTCACATTGGCACTTATAAAATGTTAGAAGATAGTGCACGGTTCCAAATTGGTAATTTCCTATGGAGAAGAACCGACAAGAAAGTCCATGGTTATGGTATCTTACATCATAGCTTGTTAGGCACCTGCCCCACTGGTGATGTGGAAGTGACTTGCAACTACTATTTTTTTGCTTTAGGAATATGTACCAGCCGTAGGATCTATGTCAGTAAATGAGAAGACACATATTTATATCAAGTTAATTGTTGTCTAAGAAATTTTAAACACTATCATTGATAGAGTACAACTTTAACAATCACAATTCGTTATTTAAGCGTTTTCCAGACTATGCTTTTGTTTCATTTATTTTTTTATAGAAAATCATTAAATAACTGCTCTTGCTCCGAAAGGAGGGTGACGATCAATCCCATAGCACTGGTAGGGATCGGCCCAAATGTGCCCTAACATTTCTGCTGACAACATATGAAGCTTTTTCAATCTAGGCTAACACCAAAATAATTCTATAAATGCTCAAATATTATGTTAGTGAAATCATTTTAGGATTTTAATTAATATAGTTTTGTCCTTGTAAAGATCATGAAGCAATGAAATGACTGAGATCTAGTGCCAAGTACATTACAGACTTCGCACTACACACCACAAATTTTATAGTGACATACCATAATTTTAATAGGTACTGGTTATTACCCGCTACTTTGTTTGAGTGGATAATTTGTCATTATTTGTTATTTGTTTATTGTGCAAACCTACCACAGTGATCTCTTTTTTTAACCCAAAGGTTGACTGGGAGAGAATGCCTTGTTGCATTAAGTCCGCCTATGTACCACTACTGTACATGAAGTTTAAATAAATAAATAAATAAATAAATTTGTTTAACAATTTGGAATGTTTTAAATCAATTTATGCTTTTTCAATATGTCCTATTATATTCTTGAATTTTCTAAATCATAGTAATAAAAGAATAAGGAAGACCCTCTCTAGAGAGGAGGTTGAGTCATAGCAGTGGGAACAATATAGGTTTATGTTGACAGTTGAAAGGCAAAATGATCTAAGCTACATTGAGTAAACTTTACAAAATAAACTCAAAATTTTAACTTTAAATCACTCTTTTGTAAAGTTTACTCAATGTTGCTTAGATCATTTCTCCTTTCAATCTTCAATGTTATGTGGTTAGGTTATGTTACTATCAGCCTTATAATGTTCCCACTCTGCAGAGCCTGCATGAGGATGATGGAGGACGAAACAGCAGCTCATCTGCTTCTAAGCTGCCTGTGGTCACTGGATACAGGGCAAAGTACTTCGGAAACCCAGGTACCCTCTATGAAATGGACAGTAACATCAAGGCATTGCTGGCCTTCCTTGAGGAGCTGGGGTAGATTGAATGACACGTTTGTCCCACCCGTACGCAAAATATGCGCTTTGGTCGTGGAATTGCGGAAAACAGCATGTTTTACTATACTTTAATGTTCCCAGTGCTGTGACGCATACCTTCTTTCTAGGAGAGGAACGGGCTGCAATCCACCGCATGGGCCCAGTGCAGATTGGTCTCATGTGTTGGAAGATATGTAATCTTAAAATTTTTGATTCTAGAACATGCCAGTTTCCTCACATTGTTTTCCTTCACCATTTTGACAGCAGTGGTGATGATAAAATCCACAAAGTAATGCGCCTGGCTGGGTTTATACCAGCAACCCACAATTGGCTTGTTGGTCTAATTGTCAGTGGCCCAGACTGCTATTCCGGAGGTTGTGGGTTCGGTTCCCACCCAGGACCAATGTTTGTGTCATGAGCATAATAATATGTATATATTTAGAAATATAAGAATGTTTAACAACCAGGACTGGCCTTGTATGGTGGATTACGGCCCATTCTTTCTCCTAGAGAGGCCTTAGTTCCAGCAGTAGGAACATTAAAAGGCTGATTATGCTATGTTATGCTATGTTTATCAGTTTTTCTAGTACTCATAGCACAAGCTCTGCTTAGTTTGAGACTAGATGGAGTGGTGTGAAAAATGTGGAACATAAAAAAAACTTATAAGTCGGGCCATTACCATTGGGCCACCACTCCCTCTTGATTGTTTTACTACGACTAAATTAATAATGTGTTTAATTAAACTGTGTGTACCGATAATAAACATAATGGCACAAGGAATTCTCTAAATAATAATGCATCTTGTTGTACATGCATTATCATTCCACACAGAATACAATGAAAATAAATTAAATTCTTCTTTTATTTTCATTTAAATGTCTACCAAACAGAATAACCAAGTAATGTAATAAAAAATTATTTACACAATTATGTATAACTTTCAATGTTACGTTCTAAAGTTGTACATGCTTAGTTTTCTGGTATAAAAAAAACACTCAATTTAGAGGTCCAATGCAGAATAGTTCTGATACATTCTTCCAAACTTAAATGATTGCTGCCACTTATTCAAGTTGCAACTAATTTTATACAAAAAACAAGCGTAGTAAAAGTTTGATCTAAACATTGGTTTCAGTTTGTAGGTTATGTTTACAAGCTGCCAAATAGTGCGTGGAAAACATGTTTATTTTTGTAAAAGCTGTACAATAAACGTATCAATTACCATTTTCACGTAAATCAACAGTTATTTATTTGAATTTGTTCAACTTTAGATAAGAACGTAATACCTGGTACTCAAGTTGACAACCTGCATTCGTTTACATGTCGTGTTACTTTCCCTAGTCCTCGCTTATCAGAATAATAAATCTGTACATACCACATCAATATTCAGCATATACACCACTAATTAACACATATTCACTATATTTCATCACTTTACAGTGCACCAAACATTTAGTAACATCACGTAAACACCTAAAGCGATACTATAACAAGTCTTACATTATCACTAGATTACGATCCATATCATTGACACTGCAGTCCACTAGTAGTATCCTGTTGATAATACACCGATATAATTAACAAAAAACACAACAAACTTTATTATTTCCCAAAATAGTAAACAATCCTCGAGTGACACAATTGCAACCATAGATTTCACGGCGTTAAGACGGGCAACCACAAATAACGGAACCGCGTTCCGCGGTACGCAAAAATCACCGCCGTAGTAATTCGATAACACTTTGCTGCTATTGTGATCTTAGAAAAAATCTTTCGATTTAGTTTTATAAATAGATTTATGTAAAAGTGTTAAATAATTATGTTCATGATACTCAATCAAAATAATTTCAAATTATTTTTACAATCGACATTACCTATAATAACTTGTTTGATGTTTTGATTTGTTCAATTCATTAAGCAATATTGATAGATATCTTCAAAATATAACGAAAACAACTGTTTTTTATTCTTTTGGCCAAATATAATTGACATAGATAATCTAGGGCTTCCAATTTTGTGCTAATTCCAAAGTTAATTCAACATTGTTTTACTTCGTAAGAAAAGTCACTTTTATATCACTATGTTTTACCTCAAAAAAATTGTTACTTTGTATGAATTCAAATAGGTTTCAGAGAAATCTAAATCGTTATGAAATATTTTTTTTAATTAAATAATATAGGTACTGAGTGCAGTTATTTGGCGTGTTGCCAAGAGTAAAAATCTTGCCTTGTTCATTATGTCACTATGACGTTAGAGTGCGCTGCTTGAAATTCTAGCTGTACCTAGCTATTTTGGATTCATATTTTCTTATATTGCTTGGTACATGCATAAACTAACGTTTTTTAATTTAGTTATAGTTAAATCTTTAAAAGTAATAAAATATTTTACCCAAGCAAGGCTTGATATGTGTCTAATTTATTTAAATTCCTATTATGATTATTGTTTGTTGTTATTTCGTTCAAATAAAACAACAAACCGATATTTCTATATGTATAATTCAATTAAGTATAATTAAATGATACATATATAGAAAGATATAATTGTACCTATCATATTGTGACCTTTGGTGTTTAAGTAAACTAAGTATATAACATTATAAATAATTTAATCATATTTTTCACTACTTATAGACTTTTTAAATATTTTTATCAATGGGTAATCATTTTAATTGTGAATACTTACATTTAGGTTTCCTATGATAGCGTTTCAAACGCCATCTAGTAGTAACCGTACCTAACATATTTAAATTATTTTAATCACATTATTTTTGATAATTAACAAACTTTACTTTTAATGTAAAACTGATAAACAATGTTGTTTGGCATGAATACTTTGATTACTGCTGATAATATTGTAATGTATTCTAAATAAATTACTATGTGCGAACTTTTAGTAAAACTTTTGTAATATAAATTAATAAGATTTCAGATGGACAGGTATTTTATTTCAGCATATTTGAAGTCCATTTTTCTGATCCATGCTTCAAAAACTACCTACCACGGGAAACAAAAACAGTACATAATTTTTTTTACCATAATGAATATACGAGACTCAGAACGACATCTAGGGGCTGTTTTTAACATTATTTTTTGCGAAGCAAGGAAATCGCTTCTGAGTTTGTCTATTACAAAAAAATGTGCAAAATTGTTTTAAAAATAATTAGCAACTACTTTTTTTTTATACCTAAATTACTAATAGCAGCCTCAATCAGTTCCTGGTAATAAAATAATGGCCTATTTATCATTGCTTTGACTTGTCATGTTTTGACTGTAGCTGGTGTCTCTATAGCCATAATTTCTATATTTGGGGACCTACCTAGAAACTTGACTCGTTTTAAATATGTAGGTACCTACGTTGAAAAAAATCTCTTCTTTCAAGCAGTTGACCATCTTTAGCACTCGAGCTTATATAATTATTTAGCCTTAAAATAATGTTCCCTCTGTTGGAAATCAGCCCTCCTCTCTATGAGAAGGAATAGGTAGTACTACCTACCTACTAGTGATCCACCACGCGAGCCCGATATGGTTTGGTGGATGCCACATCACATACCTACTATCTTCCAATTTTTTATTCTAGGATATGCCGTTTTCCTCACGACGTTTTCCTTCACCGTTTTGAGAGCAGTGTTACACAAAGTAAAGCGCCTGTCTGGGTTTGAACACGCAACGACTCGTAAGTTCGCAGCCGTGACAACTTCACAGAACACATGTTCATCTTTTCTGTGTTGTACCTACATCCCCGCTTTTTGGCAACCTTTACCATCACATTTGTATCTAGATGAAGATGCTTGGTAGCTTGGTATATTTTCCATACAGAATCGTGCCGAGTTTCAAGTGATGTTAGCTTTGTTATCTATATTTGATAAAAATATCGATACTTGCTTGCACCACTCTGCCAGCAGTAACCTAAAAGGAAGATCAAGAAAAGAAAACACAAGGTTAACTTTAAATATATTTTAATAACTCTTTGATAAGTTACGTGTGTGATGAGTCTATCACTATGATGGGACTAAAACAGCCAGGACTAGAGATGTGCCGTTGCCAGCAATATTCCCGTGAAGTGAGATTATTGGTGGCAATATTGCCCGAACTATGAATTTTGGTGGCAATTTTGCCAGCAATATTCCCACTTCAAGCAATATTTCCGGCAACGGCACATCTCTAGCCGGGACACACTGCCAACTTAACGTATTGCACAGAACTATAGTTCCATAGAACTAAGATGGGTACCTTTTATCTACCTAACTCGCTTGGCAAAGTGTCACACATTAGAATTATTTTTTGGCAGCTTAACCATCTGCGTCGCTAAAGGGCCACGGCATCTGCTTGATGTAAGTACCTGGTACTCTCAAAACGACGAAAAACGACCTGCGTGTCGGTCTCCATGTGGTAGACTCCAGAGACTCCTGCACACTCAGCAAAAGTAGTAGGTAAATTATTGTTGTTCATTATAGTTGAGTGAAATCATCGTTCTACTTTTTCTGATTACATGCTACACTGTGTGGCGTATTACGTCGCAACACCGCCTACTATATTTTTGTGTGACAACACCAAACGTTTCCGGCGCCAGACTAGAGTCTGCCGCCATATTGAAGGATAGACTGTTACCGCTACTCGAGACGATGTGAGCTCTTGTTGTAATTTTGGCCCTCGTGTAAGTTATTACTGTTTACTGCCAATAGAAGACATTCCGAAATCCACGACGTGTTTCATTGTGTGTGTACCTCCAAATTGGTGACCCCGACGTGATACGAGACGCAATCTACACAGCAAGGTACCTACAGCAGGAACGTGGAACCGGACTTCAGCAGTAAACCTCGCTGAGATCTTCAGCCTGCTTTATGTGACAACGCTCCGCAACGTTCCCAGGCTGGTTTTATCACTAACCGCCGGGAAATCGCCGAACGAGAAGTTGCCGAGTAGATACCTACCTACCTACCGGCTCACACCAGCACGCTACGCGCGCCTCTCCGAGGATCGGAAGGCGTACCAACGGTTCGCAGAAAGTTTGTGTTAACTAGTGCATCATTTTTCAAGCAGTTTTCGTCATCCTACGCATCATTTTCGCGTTTTCTCGAGTTTGGAATGCTCCGAGGCCATCGACCCGGAAACGGAATTTCGTGAAGACCTGCGACTAGTGACGCCATACGCTACCTATCGGGGAGTAGCGGAACTTTCGGTTAGGGATCGAATCGAATGAATGATTGAACTGCCGTCAACCCGATACGTCACTGTCATGACGTGTCATCTGTCATCGCAACGCGGGATTCTGAAGACTGGAAATTGAAAATTGAAATACGACTGCATGCCTGCATGTGCATCTTAACGTACTGATCCCACTAAACATTTACTAAAGAACTAACTTGTGGTGTGCTCGGTGGTTTCAAACGTTAATAACAAAACTTTATCAAATCTATCTCTTTATATCTTTATTTTTACACATTTTTGTTTTTTCGGTTTACATATTTTTGGTGTTTGGTTTATTGTGTGCGTGTTTGCTTAGAAGTTAGCTCTGTCTGAAGCTCATTTTAAGTCGCTAATGGTACAAGGTATTGTATTTTTAAATTAAGCTATTTGCACCCATTTGTTTTGTGGATTATTTTTATATTCTTGTTGTCTGCAGCACATGCATAATTATCTTGCTCATTCTGTATATACCTTGTCTTCAGTGTTAAGTTGCTTGTTATAGTTTTAAGCAACCTGACTGAGTGGTAACTGCAACAAACGTATACCTCGTTTTATAATATATTTATATACACATTCAACATGGAGAGCCAACAAATTGAGGAGCGACTCAACCAAATTTTGGCAAATAATGAACGACTGATGCAACAAAATGCAGACCTGCGGGCACAATTAAATGCCCAAAGTGTGCAGAATCCAGCAGCATATGCGGTCCGTCCTAAACTGCCTCCTTTTTGGCATGAGCATCCCGCTGGATGGTTTGCTCACTTGGAATCACAGTTTGTTTTATGTAATATATCGGTGGATGAAACAAAATACAATTATGTCATTTCACAATTTGATTCTAGGATATCTCATGACGTTGAAGACCTGGTCACTAACCCTCCTCCAAAAGGTTGCCGGTATGAGTGGATAAAGGAGGAAGTTATCAAGCGTTTCTCCACTTCCGAGTCACAAAAAGTCAGACAACTACTATCAGGTGAGGAGCTCGGTGACCGGAAACCTACTCAGTTTCTCCGTCATCTGAAGTCTCTGGCTGGTAAGTCGTTCAAAGATAACACTATAATTAGAGAACTGTGGCTACAACGTCTACCAAAACATGTTCAGGCAATTTTGACTGCCCAAGGTGATCTCACCCTGGACAAAGTTGCCGAACTGGCTGACAAAATATTAGAGGTCAACCCCGTCTCCGTCAATGCCATTTCTCCCAGTACAGCTAGTGCTCCTGACCTTGCTGCCATAATGGTACAAGTTCAAGAACTTACACGTCAGGTGGCCGCTTTAACTACAAGGGAGTCTAGCTCTAGGCGACGCTCTGGACCTAGGTCCCATCAACCTAGATCTAGATCTGCGTCCCAGGCGGCCCGACAGCCTCTGTGTTGGTACCACCATAAATTCGGTGCAAAAGCAACTAAATGTACTAAACCGTGCTCGTGGTCGGGAAACCAACAGAACAGTCAGTAGCAGCGGCGACTGATTGCTTCAATAGCAGCCGCTTATTTGTTGTGGACAAAGACACCAAATTCAGATTTTTGCTAGACACTGGATCCGACATTTGTTGTTTTCCTAAAAAATTGTTAGGGAACAAATTAACAGATGTAAACTACAATTTATGCGCAGCAAATGGCAGTACCATAAAAACTTATGGCTGTCACACTTTGACACTTAACTTTGGTCTCCGCCGCTCTTTTAAGTGGAACTTTGTAGTTGCCGATGTTGATACCGCCATCATTGGTGCTGACTTCATGGCCTTCTACAACTTGCTTCCCGACTGCAGAAACAAAATAATACGCTGCGGAGTTACTGGTCTTACTGCTCCAGCCTCCATAGCTAAATTTAACCAGGTCAGTGTAAAAACCGTTAAAATCGAAGATTCAGATTTTCATAAAATTTTATCTGAATTTCCAGCTATTACGAGACCCCCTGGCATCCATCGCGAGGTGAAGCACAACACGGTGCACTACATCAAGACGACCGACGGCCCACCCGTGGTGTCTAAGCCGCGACGCCTCGCGCCGGACAAACTGCGGGCAGCGCAGAAGGAGTTTGCAGATATGGTGCAAGCAGGCACCGCACGCCCTTCCAAGAGCCCGTGGTCATCGCCACTGCACCTAGCCCCGAAGAAAGACTCTTCATGGCGCCCTTGCGGTGACTATAGAGCGCTGAATGCTCGTACTGTACCGGATAGGTATCCCGTGCGCCACATAGGGGATTTTGGTCATGCTCTCGCTGGTTCTACCATCTTTAGTACTATTGATTTAGTTAAGGCTTATCAACAAATTCCAGTAGAGCCAGCTGACGTCTGCAAAACTGCCATTACAACACCATTTGGTTTGTATGAATTCCCTTATATGACGTTCGGGCTCAGAAATGCTGGACAAACATTTCAGCGTTTCATCGATGAAATTGTTCGAGGGTTGGATTTTTGTTTCCCATATGTCGATGACATTTTAATATTTAGCAGGGACGCCACGGAGCATTGTAACCACTTGCGCACGCTCTTTGAACGATTGGCTAACTACGGTGTAGTAGTTAATCCAACTAAGTGTGTGTTAGGCACATCTGAGGTTATTTTCCTCGGTTATAAAGTCTCTAGTAAAGGCATAAGTCCCCCGGAAGAAAAAGTCCAAGCCTTGAAAGATTTCCCCCTTCCCAAAACAGCCCAAGGTCTCCGCAGGTTCTTGGGCATGATAAATTATTATCGACAGTTTCTGCCCAATGCTGCCGAGACTCAAGCCCCGCTCATTGACTTCCTTACAGCTACGAAGCTTAAGGGAGCCAAACCCATGCCCTGGACTCCTGAACTGGAGCACGCCTTCACTGCATGCAAGGACAGCCTCTCTCAGGTCACCAGGTTAGCACATCCTGTACCTAACGCCCCATTGGCATTGTACACAGATGCTTCTGGCACACAGGTGGGCGCGTGCTTACAACAGCAGACTGAACAGGGCTGGCAACCACTTGCTTTCTTTAGCAAGAAGCTTACGGCAACTCAGTCAGTGTGGCCAGCGTATTATAGGGAACTGTTGGCAGTATATTCGGCAGTGCAGCATTTCAGGTATATATTAGAGGCGCAACACGCCACAATATATACGGATCATAAACCTCTTTTGTATGCTTTCAAGCAACGTAGAGAAAAGCTGCCACCCAGCCAACTTAATCAGCTCACCTTTATCTCCCAATTTACTACCGACATACGACATGTAAAAGGAGACGATAACGTCGTTGCCGACACGATGTCGCGCATCGAAGCCGTCTCGCTCGAGTGCGATTATACCGCGTTGGCTCGAGCACAAGACACTGACGATGAATTAAAAACCTTATTTGACTCGTCTCTCAATATGCAACGTACTTTAATTCCAGGCACGGACACCACCGTCCAGTGTGACGTCTCAACAGGCAAGCCGCGCCCCTACTTGCCAGCACCTCTGCGCCGCGCCGCCTTCGAGCGCCTGCACGCGCTCAGCCACCCCGGTGCTCGCGCCAGCGCGCGCCTCGTGGCACAACGTTACGTGTGGCCTGGCGTTGCACGCGACTGCCGCACCTGGGCAAGAGAATGTCTCCATTGCCAGCGAGCTAAGGTGACGCGCCACGTGTCCGCGCCACTTGGAACTTTTGCCGCTCCATCTTCCAGGTTTCGCCACGTCCACTTAGATATAATCGGCCCCTTGCCAACATCGAGAGGCTACTCATATTGCCTGACGGCGATTGACCGTTTCTCTCGATGGCCTGAGGCTTGGCCGATGACTTCGATAACCGCCGAGGAGGTAGCTGATCGTTTCGTCGAAGGTTGGATTGCTCGCTTCGGCGTTCCTACCACAGTCACAACTGACCAAGGCCGTCAATTCGAGTCGGACCTTTTCAAACGGCTCATGAATGTTGGCGCGACTGAGCGAAGGCGAACCACCAGCTATCACCCTCAAGCTAACGGCATGATCGAGCGCTTTCATCGACAATTGAAAGCTGCTCTCATGTGCCACAGCGACACCTGGCACCGAGCCTTACCGATCGTGCTTCTCGGCATTCGATCTGCCTTGAAAGAGGATCTCGAGTGTTCGGCTGCCGAACTTGTTTACGGGGAGCCGCTTCGCCTACCGGGAGAATTCCTGATAGCCAGCACGTCCCATAACATTGACAACGTCAACGATTTTGTGACGGTTCTGCGCACGAAAATGGCTAATTTGCGTCCAATTCAGGCCTCACGACACATGCGGCCGACGTCGTTTATTTTCAAGGACCTTCAGAATGCCTCTCATGTTCTCTTGAGAGACGATACTGTTCGCCGTGCGCTGCAGCCGCCCTACACAGGACCCTACAAGGTAATGTCACGGACTGACAAGTTACTCGACATTGACATAGCAGGTAAACGCGTGACGGTCAGTATCGACCGCGTGAAGCCTGCATACATCGCACCTGACTTGGAGAGCGACCTTTCCCGGGCAACCGCTCCGCAACAGATCGTAGCGCCCGCGCCTGACGTGCAAGCGCCTTCCGCGCCTGCGCCCGCGCCACCTGCGCCTTCCGCGTCTGCACAGCCGACTGTGCCCCCTGTTGCACAACAACCAGTTACTACCCGGTCAGGTCGCACGGTTAGATTTAAGGATAGGTTAGATCTTTAGCTTAAGTTTTATTTTTTTTTTTTTTCTTTAACTTTTTGTTGCCTATCTTGTGTCATCAAGTGTATGTATATTTTTATTTGTAAATAACTTTTTGTTATTTTCTCCGTAGGGGGGTGGTTGTGGCGTATTACGTCGCAACACCGCCTACTATATTTTTGTGTGACAACACCAAACGTTTCCGGCGCCAGACTAGAGTCTGCCGCCATATTGAAGGATAGACTGTTACCGCTACTCGAGACGATGTGAGCTCTTGTTGTAATTTTGGCCCTCGTGTAAGTTATTACTGTTTACTGCCAATAGAAGACATTCCGAAATCCACGACGTGTTTCATTGTGTGTGTACCTCCAAAACTGCTAAGTGAGTACCCAGCTTTAAACCTACTACGGGCACTCGCCTAATAAAATACTGTCAAGCCTTGTGTACAGTGTCCTAGGGCTGGAAAATCTTTTCAAAAATATTTCGAATTGGCGCTTAGGCCTCTCACCCATGTGTTGCTATCCAGCGGGCCCCTCGAGCTAGACCGAAAAAACTGGTGGCATTGCTTTGTTTGTTCAATGTACCTCACGAATTTACTGACAAAATCCAATGTACCTCAACTATTTTGATAGAAATTACAATTAATCGCCGTCTATCCAGCGGGGCCCTCGCTTATATTACGCTCGGAATACATAAAAATAACACTGGTCAACTTACTTTTACCAATGTACCTCTCGATTCATGTATTAACATCAAGGGATCGTTATTAGAACAGGAGAAATTCAGCATGAAACATTTTTCTATCCAGCAATAATTTGAGTTCATACATGCAAAAAAAGCACACCATTGTTATGTATTACCAATGTACTTACCTTTAATTTCTTCACTATTACCAAAGTTTTCGCGAGTTTTCTACATTTTATTTTAAATACAAACTAAAGAACCTATTACACTGCACTGAATATCGCGTGCGATATTACTAATTATTATTTATTATTCATAGAAAGACAGTCTAACCCCTATTACACTGCGCGATACGTCGAACCATAGACTAGATACGTCGAACCATAGACAAAACGAGTCTGAATAACGCGTAGTGTAATAGATCCTTAATCGTAATAGTAGGTAGTAGACACTTGGTAAGGTACGGTCAACAAAACAAGTAGGTAGGTATCTAGTTTTTCCTGAAGGCAGAAATGATAACTATTGCTGTTGCAAAATTATCAAAATTCAACAGTTCTCTCTATACCTACACAATAACATGAAAAGCAGTTTCACAGTAAGAATGCTTGACTGCGACCCCACCTGAAGTGTAATTGAATAATTTTTTGTTGACTTATTGTTATTAGTGATTATTTATTTATGTTAAGGCCGCTGCATACGTGACGAGTTTTGGAAATATCGTTTCATGCAAAATGTATATGGAAGCGCATATGTCACGGAGACACGGACGGGACGGAAAGTTAACATTAGTATGAAACATTTCTGAAATTTCCCGCAAAAAAACCCGTCACGTATGCAGCGGCCTTTACTTATTGAAATACACGTTGGTAAAATAACAAAACAGCTTTTTTTACTATTACGTATTACCCAAAACAAAATATTGAATTTTGAAAATATACTTATACACATATACTTTACTTTTGTGGTTGCACTGTACCTATTTCTTACTGTGAAACTGCTTTTCATGTTATTGTGTAGGTATAGAGAGAACTGTTGAATTTTGGTAATATTATGCAACAGCAATAGTTATCATTTCTGCCTTCAGGAAAAACTAGATAGGTAGAGTCTGTCTAATAATTTAAACGACTTGGGTAATTATTAGGATTTAATGAAATCTGATGTAGTCAACGCGGGTTCAATAATCAAGGTTGATTAGGAGATAGAGATCATTGTTTACTAACAGAAGAACCTTATAAAAAGTATCGAATATAAGTATTTTTTAAATGATTAAATATTATACAAAATTCCCAAGTCGGTTGACTTATTAGACAGACTCTATCTACTTGTTTTGTTGACCGTACCTTACCAAGTGTCTACTACCTACCACTATTACGATTAGTTTGTATTTAAAATACAATGTAGAAAACTCGCGAAAACTTTGGTAATAGTGAAGAAATCAAAGGTAAATTGGTAATACATAACAATGGTGTGCTTTTTTTGCACGTATGAACTCAAATTACAAAGGGCCCCGCTGGATAGAAAAATGTTTCATGCTGAATTTTTCTTGTTCTAATAACGATCCCTTGGTGTTAGTACATGAATAGAGGTACATTGGTACAAGTTACGACCAGTGTGTTATTTTTATGTACATATTCCGAGCGTAGGTAATATAAGAGGGCCCCGCTGGATAGACAAGGCGATTAATTGTAATTTCTATCAAAATGGTTGAGGTATGTACATACATACATTAAATTTTTGTCAGTAAATGCGTGGTGAGAGTCAGAATGGCGGGTGTACCTCAGCGAAATAAATTATAGTAATTACCGTTAAAATGTACCTAAAATGTACTATTCAGTACCTAGCTCTAAAATATCTGTACCTCCTTCAGAATTAAATTATTTCAAAATTAAGGTACACCCGCAATAATGACGTCAAGATGGCGGGTGTTCTGTAATATTTTATTATTTAACCATTACTCATAAAATATAATTACACCAAATAAATGTACCTAAAAAGTACCTCAAGTAGAGAAGACCACACACTTGATCAGTTAATATCATGTGTCAGTCAAGTAACATGCGTCATTGATATTCTAAACAACTAGCGTCATCTCTGATAACTTTCTTTCTGATTTCTTTATTTAAATAAGTTTTCGGAAGATATCAGAGATGGCGCTAGTTAAGGCGCCAGGAACTATCCAACTGATCAAGTGTGTGGTACTTTTTAGGTACATTTATTTGGTGTAACTATATTTTATGAGTAATGGTTAAATAATAAAATATTACAGAACACCCGCCATCTTGACGTCAATATGGCGGGTGTACCTTAATTTTGAAATAATTTAATTCTGAAGGAGGTACAAATATTTTAGAGCTAGGTACTGAATAGTACATTTTAGGTACCTACATTTTAACGGTAATTGCTATAACTTATTTCACCGAGGTACACCCGCCATTCTGACTCTCACAATGCGTGAGGTACATTCTCTGTCGCGATGCAAACGCGATTCAGTAACAAATATAAAATTGTCGTCAGTCACGGTCGTTTGCATCGCTAGTCGCGATGCTGTAGCGAGTCGCTTTATCGCTTCTAGAGGGCAATGTAAATCCGTAGGTAGGTACCAGTGGCCAATGTAAATCCATACCTTTACACAGAAGTTAAGGGCCTATTACAATTGGTAGGCAGGTAGGTACCTAAGAGTTATTCAGCGCGCGATATACACTGGTCTAATGCCAGCCATACACGGTCAAACCTGTAGTCCAATCGGTATGACGCTACGTTTGATCAAACCGATTTGACAGTGATGATCAAACCAAAATTGAAATTAGATTGTGCCGTCAAACATGTTGGCCTACTACCACACGTTCAAATCAGTTTGATCAAACGTGGCTTCATATAGATTGGACGACAGGTTTGAGTGTATGGCTGGCATTAACGTCTAACCATAGAATAAAACGGTCAGAACTACGCGTAGTGCAATAGGCCCTTAAATGCAGGCTTCACCTTACCTACCCAACACAGGTGTATACCTACTTTCAAGACCAATATTTACCTACCTACCCAACACAGGTGTACACCTACTTTCAAGACCAATATTTACCTACATCCTTGCCGTGTGTAGCATACCATCACTCGGGTTCATACGTTCTAATAGTCAATTGAACGTCTCATACTATGACGCCCAACGACATTGTCGACCTGCGTGTGTATTTTACGTGGTCTTCAGTAGGCAACGAAGATTTGTTAGTTACCAATTCATACATACACCAATCGCGCTTCGCATATTCGGTACCTAATGAACATGTTAGTTACCAAAACTTCGAACAATTCCACTTACCTCGTTACATTACCTTAAAGAGAACTTTACGCTATTCTCACCTTTACCGGTACTTACCATTTACCGCATCATTAAACGTTTACCACAGAACCTTACCAGCGATTACCGTATTACAATATACCATACCATTTTACCTTGTTACCGTACCTTTTATTACCAGATTACCGAATACCTTGACACAAACCTTAACCACAATATCACCTTACCTGTAACACCGATTACTAATACTAATCTCTAAACTACTTACGACTAACTTACAAATTTCATTCTACGACTAAGGACTTATGCAACCAGGAATTAAGATCAAAATACCTCGTTGGTCACATAAGCCGAAATTACGAGATAGCTTGTGCAAGAGTTAAGATTTGCACAAACTATCTTTACAATAGGAATATGCAAACCTACCTTGAGCATCGCCTACAGCTCCACCTTCACCGCCTCCAGTTATATTGCCATCACCAGTCGTTGAGCCATCAAAGCCTAAGAAAAGAACGGAAATTAACAACACGACTATAGGAAGAAAACAATTAGTGAAGCTCGCAGAGATATTTACCAGTCATTTCCATATTAGAGTCATCTTCGCCGAAGTTTGTTTCCTCATTATTTGCGCCATCATCGTCATCATCCCACATACTTTCGTTAACAAATTCAGGTTCCATTTTGGGTGCCACGGCGTTATTTTCGTCTTCGTCTGGTATCGTTACAAATTCTTCTTTAGCAGATCCTGAAGGTCCGGCTTCTAATGGGTCCACACATTTTCGTTTCGCAGGTCCACTTTGTGAAGACGACGAATTATTAGATGCTATTGATGGCCTATTTGGTCGCTTAACCGCTACTGGAGTGGTGGAGGGCTTAGAATCTAAATCAGTCTCTAACTTAGTAGTCATTACAGATTGCCTTTGTTGTGACGACCTCGGGCCTGGCCTAGAGGTCGGCTTTGGTTTGGATGGCGTGGAACTTTCTTCATTTTGATTTCCGGTTAGACCTTTCACTTGAAGCTGTTCCGCGGTACTAATAAACGATGCTAACTCTTCTTGCTTAACATTAACTTCACCTTGGTACATAAACTGTAATAAGTCTCTTAACGCTGAATGACTAACATCTTTTAAAAATACTGAAACAAGAGAAAATATCGTTAGGACACGGAACTTCTCACAGAACGTTCAAAATTGGAGAATAAAACAAATATCCTTACCTATCGGATGCTGTGTTGGATTCATTTTGAACATCTCTTGAAAATAAGGAGAACATACTGATAAAACTAATTTGTGTGCCTGCAATAATCTGCCTTCGGCAGCCAGCGTAACGTCTACTAGATCTCCACGCGACAGCAGGCCGTGAAAGCCTGCTGACATGTTTGCGTGGAAATTGTTCCAACATAGTGAAAATTGTTCGTCCGACGCCATGATGGCGGCGACCCCGAAAGGAACCTGAAAGACAAAAAAAAGTTAAATTAAGTCTGTAAAGTAATGACGTCAAATTCCAAACAATGAAGAACAAACAGCACTATATTTACCTATCCTAAACTTTGTACTTTATAATTCCGATATTAGAAACATTTGAAAAAATAATAAAACAATGTTTCTAATGAAGCACTGCACACACTTTCATCCCACGTCCTCCCCGTTTGAGCGCTGTTCACGATGTGATGACGCAAAATTGACGTAAACTGTGTCGTCACAACGGGACGATTTGCACGACGAATTGCACGAAACGTTTTTTAGTCAATTGTAAAGAATATGGGCATAATTATCAGATTTGGTGTAAAAAAACTAATCGTGTTATCATTTGCACAATTTTTGAATGTGAAATATTAGGTGAAGTTTGGCTTATTTTGACAAAACTTCAATCCAGCCACCTGATAACAGTACATTTCGGTGTTGCAGCGAGACGATGCGATGTCCGACTTTAACCAACTGTGCAAAATAGAGATGTACATGTTTTACGTTATTGGAAATAATGAAAATCTGGTTTTCAACTGAATAAGTACATTAGCAAGTATGTAGGCTTACATACTTGCTAATGTACTTATTATATATAGGCAAGTATGTACTTTATGATAACTTTTCAAAAAATATGAGCCTAGGTCTTATGTCAATTTACATCAATATTGTACCATGTAGACACTAGTAATTTTTTTATTTAAGCTTTTCATTTTTTTTTTTTATAATGTACAGACCATAGTTTACTTGCCGTGGGCTATATAACTTATATATGAGACGTAGGTACTCTTAAGTATTAAAAATTTGGCAAGTTTAGTAATCTCCATTCAAAAACTTATTTTGAAAGTTCCGAGATACTTACATATCAACACAATCAAATTTTTTAATTTTTTTTTTAAGGTGGGAAAAAATCATCCAATGACAACTCCCGCTCTTGGGCGAAGCGGGAGATAGTGTCAGACTCTTACTGACTATTTTCACTGACCAAAATAAAATAAAAACCAAAATAAAAAAGTTTGCGTAAGGTAAGTACCTAAGTACTCAATTTGACTTTGCATTGTTTAAAAAAAACATTTTCTTGAGTTCAAAAATAAATAATATTACCTGGTTGAAACATGTTCATAAACTTTTATTAAGAACTAGGATTTTCGAGACGTCGACATCAAAATAAAGTCAAATAATAAAGTATTTCCACAAGCCTTACCACGGCGTAGAAGAAGAAGGCAATATATCTATCACGCAACTGACGCTATGAAAAAAAATAGACCTTATCTGAATGTCATTTAGATTTATTATTGAATGCCGAATAGTTTTTCGCCATTTTAGTGATACCAGTTTATAAAAAGTCTTTTTAATTCGTGCAATTTGTTATTTTTCCACATTTCCGGTATAGCGTAGTTTATTCGGTTCATGTACAGGGTCCATTATTTAAGTGAAAATCAGAAGTGAATACCTAATTCATTTTTTTTAATTGTTTAGTCACTTCTTAATTCACTCCACTCTTGTTGTAGTGCACATAATTAGGTGTACCTAATAAAATACTTGTACTAAATACAATATATTATTATTAGTATTGCCTTTACTTATTTACTGTCGTGAAGTATTGTGTGGGCTTTTCTTATTAAAGCTAGATCTTTTAGGAAGTAGCGCAGTCGAAACCTGCAATTTACATTACACTAAATCTGTTCTTACTGCCATTACTTACATCTATCGATTACCTTACTTATTAAATTTTCGATAAATTGAATAGTGTAATAAGCCTTTCAGTGTGTGAACTAGTGAGCCGATTTTTATTTACAAGTATTAAATATTTAATTATCCAGCGTACATGATAGTGATAGGTAGCGATCGACACAACGTTAGTTACCTATATTTGTAATATAATAACGCACTATTTCCTGGTATACATATTTTAAAAAAGCGAAATATCACTCACTGATTAATTACGAAATTTCTGAATTAAGATTTGGCAGGTATGTCCCTTATAGGGTATAGAGTTAGACATACACTTAGAACGGATTTTCCGAAATTCACCTCTCAATCTCACAGGGGATAAAACAGGAGTCCAAAGTTTGTATGGAGAAACCAACTTTTACGCGGGCGAAGCCGCTGACAGAAGTGTATTATAGATTTTAAATTAATAGCAATAATATCAGGATTCCTGTCCGGGTCGGACGGAATTACTATGTATGCATACTTCTTAATAAAATACACGACACCGCTAGGGTTGCCACTTTTAATTTATTAGGTATAAAGTATTTGTACGTTATTTCGGATACCTAATATTATTGTACTCAATGATTGTACTCAATACTTTATGACAATAATCATACAGTACTGTGCGTTCCAAATAAGAATAAGAAAGCCAGTAACCTCGATCTATCAAATGTTGAGAGAATTTTAAAAGTTTCTGGTTTTACCTAGGTTGGGTGAGCAAAACAAGAAATATTTAAAATTCTTATTTCTTCGATTTGACAGTAAGTATGACGTGACGTCACAACTATAGATGCTGGCGGGAAACATTCCGAATCATTCCCGTCGAATACTTCGGAAATATTCCGAAACTTTCGGAATATTTCAACTGTCAAAAAAAACCAAGAAAATCGACCTTACTACCTATTTCGCGCTTGGAAGTTGTAAAATATTATCTTTAGTTGTATTGTGAGCGGTAGGAATATATTAAGTTTATAGTTGTGAGTGCACCTCTTCAATAAAGTCTTCGCTTGGTGGTGGTTTGAAGTGCTCCGGCTTCATTGAAGTCAGTTCTATCTTTTTACTTAAACATTTTTGTTTCAACATTTTTTTATGTCATGTATATACATGTAGTGACTAATAATACTGTTCTGAAAACTGCATCAAATTCGGTTCAGCCAAATGCGAGATGATCGCGGACAAACATACATACATACGGTTCAAATTCATAACCTCCTTTTTTAACACGCTATTATTAGCTTCACCTATATATTTGTTGGTAATCAACGCCTTTGAGCTCGATTTTGACCAGCTTAGGGCGATCAGATTTTTTTTAAACTTTGCACACCCATCAAAGACTGATGACAACACAATGATCCTTTATTCTATGACCTTGATCTCAAGGGCAACCTTAACTTAAACCTTTACTTCATTAAAATGTTGGAAATCACCTGTGACACCCAAAGTCATTGCACTTTGACCCCAAGGGCCAGACCTTGACCTCAAGGTCAATGACTTTGACCCCAAGGTCAAATGTATAAAAAGTTGGAAAACACCTGGGACACCATAGGGCATGACCTTGACATCAAAGTCAATCACCTTGAACTCAAGGTCAAATGCAAAAATGTTGGGAAACGTCCGGGACACCAAAGGGCTGCTTTGACCGCGCCGGCGAGCGCTACTTCTCTAAATAACACAGATCAATTTTTTTTCGATAACATTTTAGGTCAAATACTTAGGGGTCATGGTCATTGACTTTAGGAAAAGCGTGGGGTGCTCGATTCGACTCTTACGAAACATATGGCACAAAGCGCCCCACCCTTTTTACAATATAATATTAATATTTTTCGTTCAAACACACAAACAAAACAAACATAGAACAAAAAACAACAAACACAAACAACAAATTCAATGTATTTATTGACTGGGCTATTTACGCGTAATGTTTTTATTGACTTGGTGGGCTATGCGACTCGCGAATCAGAGATCTCTCTCAACAGTCTCAACCGACTTGGGAATTTTGTATAATATTTAATCATTTAAAAAATACAAACATTCAGTACTTTTTATAAGGTTCTTCTATCATTGGGTTCTTCTGTTATTAAACAATGATCTCTATCTCTTAATCAACCTTGATTATTGAATCCGTGTTGACTACATCAGATTTCACTATATCCTAATAATTACCCAAGTCGTTTAACTTATTAGACAGACTCTAACCCTTTTTCAAAAAACAAATCAAATAATGCTAGACCTGGTTTTTTAATTCACAACTGACATTTATAAAAATAGCATTCGATTTCGAAATAAGTAGGTACCTACCTAAAAACAAAAGAATAAAAATCCTGTTAATCGCAGGCTAACATTAATCAATCCCATTTATATTAAAATAAACATTTATATTTTACTTACGTATGTGCCACTGAACAATTATTAACTTACAAACACGTTTATTCCGATTGAATTATTCCGGCAATCCGGCGAAATATTCGGAAACATTCGGAAACATTCGATTGCGGGGTACGAATCTTTCTCGCGGGGGGGGAAAACTTCTTCGGGAGCATATCCCCTCTTACCGCACCCCGCACCGCCATCGCCTGCACGCACGACTCGTGGCTGCGTGGCAGTCGGGCCCGCGCGCGCGTCGCAGCGCCAGCGTACAAATTACTCTGTGGCCAGCGCTGCAGCAGCGGCAGCGGCGATCGACAATCGATGCAAAATACAATTTTTCAGCAAAAAAAAAAAATCTTAATTAAATTCATTTTGAATAATTCCGATTTAAAGAAACTTTCCCAGAAGTATTCCGGAATTATTCCGAATATTTCAGAAGTTTTGCAACTATAGTCACAACATGGCAATCGATCCTATTCTTACTTGGAATGCATTGTACACGGAAATAATCCTTTCGCACGATTTGATTTCTCTGGGGTTCGATTCACATAATTTAATATAGGTACAAAAAAAAAACTGGTTGTAAGAAATGTGGTGTAAAACAGAACGTTGCTTACTGGTTAGTTACTAGGGTTAATGACGTTATAATTTGTTGAACAGGTTCGATGATTAATTGACGAATGTCTGTCTCTCTGTATGTAAATCTCTGTAACTGTCAGTCAGTCAACTCGTCTTGCTGTTTTTTGCAAGGCAGATTAAGTACGACTAGGTACTTAATTCGTTCTACAACTCTATGTTATAATTAATTAATAATAATGATGAATAGGAACAACCTCAATAAACATTAACATTACTTTGTTCAGTCAAACACAGGACTGTGTTTGACTGAACAAAGTCACATTCACATTCCGTCGGCCGTATTGCTTAACAGACGCTTTAAAGCTCCCAAAAAAATGACATAACTTTACGTAAATTCTCATGCTTGATCATTAAAGCGTCTGTTAAGCAATATGGCCGACGGAATGTGTCTGGGAGTATTGGCGACTTGGTTTTAAAGATATTGCTTACAAAATACGTAAAAATCAGCTTTGAGAAAATACGTGAAGTTACATCATTTTTTTTGGAGCTTTAAAGCGTCTGTTAAACAATACGGCCGACGGAATGTGTCTGGGAGTATTGGCGACTTGATTTTAAAGATATTGCCTACAAAATACGTAAAAATTAGCTTTGAGAATTTACGTGAGGTAAGTAATAATTTTATGTACTATGATTACCTGATACCTGAAAATTGTTCGTCTAAGAAAGCTTAGCAGGTAGGCATGCGTTCTTAGTACATACTAACAGTACTCAATCGTCCACATTTCGTTCGTCAGAAAATACGTGATGTCTGGCGGTCCTGGGATCTTACTCTATACGGATTTTAAAGAAATTTTACAGTAAACCAAAAAACCTGACAAAAACTAAAAACCTAAAATAACGCGGGCGGAACCGCGGGGGATGGCTAGTGGTAAATAAAATACAGTCTGTATAAAATAATAATTTATTTATTATTCACTGTTAGAACTTGACTCTTGATTTGAACTCGTATCCATATCGGAATCGGAATCTTTTCCAACTAACCGCGATGATTAATTATTGGCCCTAATTCGGTCGATCCGGATATATTTATTCCAGTCCTCTGTTATAGTTTTTTGAGTTTTTTCTATTACTTTTTTCCAATTTTCTGCCGTTACATGCGATTACAAGATGGCCGCTCCGATTTTGTCGATTAGTGTGTCGTCGAGTAGTGTCAATCTCTATTGGCAGAAGTTCCGTTTAACGCATTACACATTTTTGAGTTCTATACTTTTTTATTTTATTTACTTAATTTATTAACAGTTAATTATAACCACAATAATTTACTTATTAATTTACGAAAGACAATATTTTTTTTATCATTTCATTTTTATTTTTTTTGCCAGTTTATTTTTTAGTAATCTAAAGTAGTATGCGTGCCACGGAAAAAAATGAACTGTCAGGGAACTCATCATAGGACAAAAAAGGTATACTATGAAGAAAAACCACATTATTTTTTTTAATTTGTTTAAATAGGTAATTGAATATGAGTATTTTTAGTAGGGTGTACTATGCCGAATCGAATGCCAAATTATCGAACATCAATTAATCGAACACTTTAAATCGAACACCTAAATTCTCGAACGTTCATAATATCGAATGGTTAATAAATCGAACACTCAATACGTCGAGTGTTCAAAATATCGAATGTTTGATCGAGCGGCCAACGCATCGTACATTCACCCGGAGGACATGGTGAAGCATATAGTGGAGGTGTGCCCCGCTTGAATGGAGCACCGCCGTGTCCTCGTGAAGGCGATCGCCGGCAACAACCTCTTGCGCCGGTCCCTGGTACAGGTCATGGTCCGGAGAGAGGAGGAATGACAGGCGCTCGCTTCCTGCAAAGCAGTAATGAATGGCCGTGGCCGCCTCCTTCGCTAGAAGGAGGCGGCCGCGGCCGTACGTGTGGGCTTCCTCACGGCGCGTAGTTTTTTAAGCGTGCCGTCGGCTGAAGAGTGAGGAAACCCGTTCCCTCACACGTACGGCCGCGGCCTGTACCAGGGACCGGCGCAAGAGTTTGTTGCCGGCGATCGCCCTCAAGAGGACATGACGGTGCTCAATTCGAGCAGGGCACACCTCCACCATATGCTCCACTATGTCCTCCGAGTGAATGTGCGATGCGTTGACCGCTCGATCAAACGTTCGATATTTTGAACACTCGACGTATTGAGTGTTCGATTTATTAACCATTCGATATTATGAACGTTCGAGTATTTAAGTGTTCGATTTAAAGTGGTCGATTAATTGATCTTCGATTATTTGGCATTCGATTCGGCATAGTACACCCTTTTTAGGGGTGTACTATGCCGAATCGAATGCCAAATTAGTACACCCCTATAAAGGGTGTACTATGCCGAATCGAATGCCAAATAATCGAAGATCAATTAATCGAACACTTAAATACTCGAACGTTCATAATATCGAATGGTTAATAAATCGAACACTCAATACGTCGAGTGTTCAAAATATCGAACGTTTGATCGAGCGGTCAACGCATCGGACATTCACTCGGAGGACATAGTGGAGCATATGGTGGAGGTGTGCCCTGCTCGAATTGAGCACCGTCATGTCCTCTTGAGGGCGATCGCCGGCAACAAACTCTTGCGCCGGTCCCTGGTACACCTGGCATTCGATTCGGCATAGTACACCCTTTTTAGTAAGTACCTACTCGAAATTAAATAAAGGTAAATTTTATAGGGTAATTAACTGGTAATTAGTGACCAATACTAATATGTACACATGATTGCAAACAACTTTCCCTAAGAAACTTTTTTTTTATAGGTAGGTACTCATTAGTTTTATCACAATAGCAAAGCTCAGCTGTTAGCCGCGTAAAGCTGTTGTCTCATGTACGGCATGTACCTTACCTACATTAATGATAGAGCACCCGCGCCGCTTGCAAACCCATCGGTGTTCGCGAAACCCGAACACCGATGGGTGCGAACCGATGAATGTGTAGCGCGAATTAGCGCGAATTGCTGTTTTGTTATTATGATAAAACTAATGAGTAAGTATAAAAAAAAGTTAGGGAAAGTTGTTTGAAATAATGAGTAAAATCCCGTGTATAATTATCGGTCACTAATTACCAGTCACCCTATATTTTATAAGGGCCTGCGCTCGTTTGAGACAAGAAGTCTTAAGCCGGGTCCGCTGCACCGTGTTTTCGTGTTATCTAACAAAACCGTTATTTCTACGACTAGAGATGAGCGGTGGTTAAAAGTCCATCGGGTATTTACCGGGTAAATACCCAATTTTGGTATAAACAGGGTTTTATTTAATAAAATTTAGTTGAATTTTAGTTCGCTTAGATAGATTTAACACATCTATGTTTTAAATTCGGCTACTTTCATACCTATGTTTTCATGTGTCAACGACTGATTTTTTTTTTTTGTTAAATGAAGTTTTTAACTGTAATTTTTGCATAAATGTAAAATTTCTTCAACTGAGTTTCATATTTGTATAAAGTAAATAACATAACAATAACATAATAAGGCCTCATCTAGTTTTAATAGACGAAAAAAAAAATTGACGTGTAAAAGTTTTTTTATAAAACCTACTTGCAAAATAAAAATCATTTATCATTTTATCATTTAAGAATAACAATAAGAATAATGTTTATTGTTCATTGTTACAATAAATAAAAAATACCTTAAAATCTATTACATAATCCTTAATATTATCCATAACTATTTAGGAATTATACATATATATTTAGATGGAGGTCTCCAAACTCTGAAGAGAGAAAAATCTGAGTTGAGATAACTTTAAAAAATTATAATTATTATAATTTAATAAAAGACTTTAAAAAAAATCAATAAAGTAAATACCCACCATAAATAAATACCCATAAAAGTAAATACCCGGGTAAAAACCCTGCATTTTGGGTATTTACCGGGTAGAAACATCTCTATCTACGACACAGGGCGCTAGGGCTGTTGATAAAATATAGATATATCGAAATATCGATATTTTTTTCGAATTTATTTTATCGGCTTTGACTTAAAAAACAATCGTATGTCGACTCAAAAATAATTTACTCAATTTATATTTCATGAGATTTAATAAACAAATTAAATTGATGAATGTATGAAAATGTAGTGTTCTCAGTAATTATTCTTCAATTTTAATAAAACATAGCGTACCAATATTTCTCAAGAGTTTTTAAAAATACATGTTTTATATGTACTGCTTGAGTACTGCGATACTATCGATATTTCTTGGGTATTTCTTTATTTTTTGGGGACTGAGTCACCCTCGTCCGTAGGAGTATACCCATTGTAAGTCCCTACACGTGGTCCCTGAGTGGTGCTAATCAGGTGACACTTACTGGTGGAGGGTTTCGGCCGATGGCTTGCGACCACCCACTGGGCAAAGACGTACCGCCAAGCGGCCTAGCCGTGTTCCGGTACGATGCTCAGTGTAGCCAATCTAGAGGAGTTGGGTCGAAGTGGTGGTTCCATTGCAGGTAGACCGACCAGGCCAACACTGGTGTGGAGGTATCGGGAGACTAGTGTCGGAGGGTAGCGGGATCCGAGGCACGGTGCGCCGCTGACCGACCGCAGGTAGTTGGGGTCCCAAGTAATGTGCTAGCCACACATGAAAGGCTGCCCCGCCAACTGTCGAAAAATCCCGGGATGCGCCATCGTGCTGGTTGGCGACTAGAAGATAGGACCCGAAGGACACTCCCGGGGGGGCTCGGGCGTCCCCGCAGATCCAGACTAGTACCCCAAGCCCCAATGATGCAGTCCTATCAGTACTTGCCTGAAGGATAGCAGTGTGAAACCCCATCTCACTTCCTTCTCCTCTCCTTCATTCACTCTTATCACACAAAATTACAAGGATTAAAATGAGAACAGTCAAACAGCGGCAGCACTCCCTCTCTCTTAAAGTGCACCTCAGTAATATCCGAGGACTGCACTCCAATCTCGTCGCAGTCCACCACTATCGGGAGACTGAGAAACCTGCTCTTTTTTTTTCTTTCGGAGATGCAAATCAGTAGTCCTTTAGACGTGTCGTACTTATCTTACCCAGGGTTTACCCTGGAGCACCATTTTAAACCACGTGCGGGTGTAAGTACGTACGCCCGGGACGACATCTGCTATCGGCGTCTCCGCAATCTTGAGGACTCCAGGAACACCACGCTTTGGCCTTTGGTGGACCCTGGCATGTATCAAATTGTCCATGCTTGTGTTTACCGTTCACACAGCGGTGATCAGGAGACGACCAGGCTCACACAGCACCTTAGTAAGGCGGCGGATGTGGCTCAGCAGCGGTACCCTCAGCCCAATTGGTGACAGTGGGGGATTTCAATGCCTACGATCAGGAGTGGCTCTTCCCATACCAGAGCACAGACCATGCTGGACGAGAGACGCTGAAGCTAGCGCTAGCGTTAAGTCTTAACCAGCTGGTTCAGGGGGCTACGAGGGTGCCGGATGTTGACTCACACGTGGCCAATTGCTTGGATCTTCTGCTGACTACTGATCCGGACCGATACTCAGTGTCGGTATCTTCACCAATAGGTAGTTCCGACCATTGTCTTGTGAAATCTGTATCCGTCTATTCCCCGCCCGATCCTAGCCCAAGAGGCACCCGGCGGGTATGGCGATACAAGTCAGCATATTGCGATGGTATACGATCTTTCTTCCCATGCTATCCTTGGCAGCCTACTTGCTTCTCTTCTGCTGAACCTTCGTTGTGTGCCGAGGCAGTGACGGCTATGTGGCGTCAGGGGATGAAATATGACAAAGCTCGATAGCGCTGAAGCGCTAAAACATGCGGCATAGGTACCAAGCATGGGTCGACGCCCGTGTGCGCAGGGCGGGTGACGTGAGTCAAAAGAAGAGAGCCTATAATAGGGCTGCCAAATCCTGCAAGAAGGTGATGCGGAGGTCTCGGTTTGACCACATTAGCCGTATTGGGAACAAACTTGCTTCATACCCAGCAGGTAGTAAAGCGTTTTGGTTCCTGGCTAAATCTGTTTAATCGAACTTCTGCCGTCCCTCACTACCACCACTGCTGAAACCCGATGGGTCGCTGACCCACACTGCTGAAGAGAAGGCTAATCTATTTGCCTCTTTCTTTACGGAATCTTCACGTCTTGATTCTGGTAACGCGCAGCCCCCTGCCTTTCCTGAGCGATGCGAGACGACTATGGCAGACATTCGCATCCATCAAAAGGACGTCCGTAGGGTGCTACGTAACCTTGACGTGAACAAAGCCAGCGGTCACGATGGGATACCGGCAATTGTTTTAAAAACTCTCGCGCCTGAACTGTCTCCGATCTTCACACGCCTATTTCGTCTTTTGTTTGAGGCTGGAAAAGTGCCGATGGCTTGAAAGCAAGCTAAAGTGCAACCCGTGCCCAAGAAGGGCAGTAGGGCTGACTTTGCGAGAGGCTATGGTTGAGCGCTTGAACTTGTACTTGGAGGCAATATCCAATTGGGGCGATGCCAACCTGGTCAGGTTCAATGCTGCTAAAACCCAGGCGTGTCTTTTTTCCGCCAAACAGAGCCAATTTTACCCGGCTCCAACATTCCGGGGTGTGACCGTGCCGATAATCGACAGCCTTGAGCTTCTTGGGGTAACGTTATCGGCTACCCTCAATTTCGGCTCTTACATCGAGGCAAAAGCACAACAGGCTGCCAAAAAAATTGGGATCTTAGCTAAGGTGAGGCGGTACTTCGCGTTGGAACAGCTGCTCAACCTATACCAAGCGCAAGTTTGATCGTGTATGGAGTACTGCTCTCATCTTTGGGTATACCCCACGATAGTGATGTAACGAATGTCAGATTTTTCACATTCGCGAACGCGAATATTCAAAGTTTCAAACTCAATATTTGCGAATGCGAACTCAATATTGTCGAATGCGAATGCAGTTTGACATTTCGTGTCAGCCCAGCTTAAACAAAACATAGCAGAACTGGTCCTGCGCGTCTTGGATCCACGCGATTCTCAATAGTAATATACCCCAACTTTGTACGAATTTTGTTTTTTTTTTAATTTTTGCTACTTAAATAGAAAAAAATAGAAAAATTCGTACCTATGTGACTTGTAAAGAAAAAATGCAAATCAGAACCAATAAACTCCTATTAAAACTGTTGATTATAGGTTTTACTTCATAATTTCTAAGAAATTACCTTTGAAATGGCCAGGCGAAGTTTATGGTCTTTCCTTTACTTTGCATAGGCACGAATATTGCAGTTAAATGTATTTTCAAATTAACAAATTTGGTTCCGTATCGTACTATTGATACTCATATTTAAGCGGTCTTTAAAGTCTAAAACGTTTTTATTTTGGAAGGTAGGCAAAGTAGAGCAGTCTTTTTGATTTTTTCGTCGTGTGGGTTCTGACTTTCTGAGTTCATTTTCGCGCTTAAAGAATCGCGGAAATTGCACTAGTTTACTATCAAACTAAAAAGTGTCAACCAGCATAATTTTGTTATTTTTTTGTAAATAATGACGTACTATTGTTTTTTTATTTTATTTTACCAACTTAAAATCGATTTATAAGTGTAATACATAGATAGAATTATTTTTTAAATGTTAGGTACCTAAAATAGATAAAAACAGCTTAAAACACGTAGGTAATTATCAAATTAGTACAGGAGAAAAAGTACCGACCACATTTTGTAAAATACTAACGTTAAATTACATTTCATAACTTTCTTTTGATTTACAAAAGTAGCTGTTGCCACGCGTGAAAAATTGTTAGAAATAAAATTTGTTAACTAGAATAGTTTACTAATTAATACAAATAATCAGTTTGGGAAAAGTAACGGTAGGTAGGCCAAATTATAGCGAAAGATGGTATTTGTTAATTTAAAGTGAGTGAAGAGTGAAAAACATTACTGTGACTCCAAAGGAGACAACTTTTTTTGCTTGGAGTTTGGGCCCACTATAAATTGTGGCGTATATCAATGAAATGAACGTTAGTTTATTCCTTATAATCTCTAGATTACAGTGGTAATATTAGCAAAACTATAACTAACCGGAATACTGTGAAATAGGTACGACAGTCAAAACATGACTCTCATAATAACCTAAAATCTCACAAGAGCGATTGTCTAATGAGTGGATAGGTGTCCTTGGTATTTTATGTCAAATTAGGGCACTGTTCAATAATATATAGTATAAAACAAAGTCACGTCTGTACTAAATGACAGATTTTGATGTGATTTACACGATTTGATAGACTTATTCATGAAAATGGATTAGATGTATATCGAAATATATGTTTCGAAAGATATATTTCGATACCGCCGTGGCATTGTACTGATAGCCCAGCCACTCGTGGCATCAGTCAGTTTTGCTAATCTCTTGCCGTACTTGGTCAGTGTGAGAGACAAAAAAAACGCACGCGCAAGTGCGTCTTTTCCTTCCCTTGCCCCCGCGCATCAACCGGACCACATTAACCGAAATGACCGCTGCGCAAGTTTCAACCATATTTCAACTATTAGCAATCATAATTCCTTGACACAAAGTGACACATTACGAAATGCAATGGCGCGCCGCGGCATGCCACAGCATCTTAGCATCTTAGCATCGTGGTATGGAAATAAAGTAACATGAATTCTAGACTCATTGAAATAAGATTCAAGATAACTTGATTTGTAATAAAATCCTTTGCCGTGCCATGCCGCCGGCAGTGGGCGCCGGCCCTAAGGTGATGTGTAAGGAGAAAAAAAAACATATTATAGGTACGTCACAAGAAGTATTTATTATTGTTCATCATCATCGTTTCCAAAGTCATCTCTTAAAAGCAGTATTTCATCTAAAAACGATGTAGGTGGCTCAACCTCACCTTGATGCCGCGCCCTAGGTAAAAACCACGCTATACACATCACATGTGCACAACAGCCAACAGTGCGTCTGCCCACTAAATACGGTCCGGACTAAGCGTTTCGCCTCGTCATTTATACCGCGTACATCGAAGGACTGGAACAGTTTGCCTGCTGCGGTCTTCTCGTCTGATTATAATTTAGGTGTCTTCAAGGCTAGAGTGAATAGGCTCTTAATAAACTAGTGCGCCTCTCCATCAACGATTGCATCACTGCTTACCATCAGGCGGAATCTCAGTCAAGTACTAGTTTATAACAGTTAAAAAAATAAATAAGCGGTGCATATAAAGTTCCAGTTCGCAATTTTTTTTAATAGTGTTTTTCGTGAGAACAAAAGACCTATCTGGCATTCTAGTGGCATTAATCCATTGCTTTTTTTAAATTGCGTCTGTCGGGAAACTGAAAACATAAAATAACATTTTAGTTATCATTTTTACCTAAGCTACTGCAAAACCTGACCAAGAAAAAGCCTTTTGTGAGAAAAAACATAGTACCGAGTTTGTTAAATACATAATTATGAAATACCACACACACCCATGTATAACAAATAAAGAGCTAAAACGTGATGCCCTATTTTAAGCAAAAGTCGTTAATATAATTCTGCCAGAAACAAGCTTATTATTGTAGCGCATTCGAAGCTTTTGAAAACTAAAAAGAAAGTGAAAATATAAGGCTCAAATGTGTAATTTATTATCTTGGTGTACAATAAAGGATACATAAATAAATAAATAAATATGAAAATTAGAAAAAGTAAAATAAAACGATAACATACGATATCGGAAATCAAAAAATAGTCCACCGACTGTTAACTTACAATTTAACCAACTTACTTTACGACAGTTGCTTAAGTATTTCTCTACTACTCTATAAAATAATCAAAATAAATAAAAATACAATATTAATCTCACTTTGGATATATATCGATATTATGGTCGATAGTGGATATAATAAGCACAACTCTCGCTTCGCGCAAGGACAGCGCAACTAAAAGCGGCCGTATTATAAAATGCACATTGTCTATGGTCACTTTAATTTGGCGGGCGCGCTTTTTTTTGCAAAAAATTGAATTGTTTTTTAAAATATTTTATGCAAGTTTCTACAATTGATTGCACGCAGGACAAACCGGCACACCGGTCGGTCCCTGCACAGCTATTGTTTTATTCACATGTGTGAATCAAATCTAAGTTATGAGAACATTAATCCACTTTCGAGCACTGATGTGTTAGAGGATAGTACAAATATGGAAGTAGAAGCTATTATACAACGTGGCCGTGCTGACACTGACACGGGAGTGAAAAGGCGACTGGAAGAAAATTCTTCTGAAGAAGGATGGACTGAAGTGAATAGAGGACGAAACAAATTAGTATGCTGTAGAGGAGATTCAGGTGAGAGGGAGAAAGAAGAGAAAATACAGGTATGCGTGACATGCAAAAATCCTTTGCCTAAACAGTTTGCGTTGGCGCGATTACTTAAGACATACAACATTACCAGCAGCAACATTAGTAAAATTAAATACGTACATCAAAATAAAATGTTAATTACATTCGATAACGACACCGGCGCAGATGAATTTTTAAGTTGCTCGGATTTTACTGACATGGGTTGGTATTGCCAGAAAACTTCTGAAGTAGGTGTATCGTACGGCCTTATTAAAGGTATGGAACTAGACATATCTGATGAGGATCTCCGAAATAATCTTAAAAGTAGCGCTGAAATAACGTCAATCAAGCGGTTAAATAAACGGTGTTCGAATAACCCTGATGGCAACGGTTGGACTCCGAGTGAAACGATACGCTTGGGGTTTAAAGGATCTTCTCTTCCAGCGTATGTCTATATCTACAATTTGAGAATACCAGTCGAACGATTTGTATTTCCAGTTACTCAGTGTGCTAACTGCTGGAAATTCGGTCATTTGAAGATAAGATGTCCAATGAGGAAACCTGTTTGTCCAAAATGCTCACAACACCACGAAAATTGCACAATCACAGCATTTACTTGTGTGAATTGTTCAGGTAAGCATATGGCATTTGATAAAATATGCCCATATTTTAAGAAGGAAAAGAGGCTTAGATACTTAATGTCCGAATTTAATTGTACCTACAGAAAAGCTCTCACTATATATGTTCCCCCTTCGCCTGATAACGTTTCACAAGTGAACCTATCTAGTTTCGTTCCTGAAGTTGGCCATACACATACTGCGACTACCGCAAATATTAGTTCGATTGTAACGCAGCCTCCGACTGGCACAAATAACGATACTACCTCTCAGCGACGTGATCCAGATTCAGCTAATTCAAAAACCAAGCCTTTATCCAAGCGTAGCTCCAAGAAGCAAAATCGTCGAGCACCGACCCCAGCACTTGTAGAGGACATAACGTGGCATCAAGTTTCCGATTCTTCTGATTCTGTAGAGGATTTTATTGATACACCTAATTTTGTTCAAAATAATAATTCTGATAAGTCTTCTAATAATTTAAACTTTTGGCATTTGATAACAAAAATTAAAAATATTATAACAAGTAAAGAATCCTTCCAGGTTAAAATACAACAGTCGATTTCTATATTCTCCGAATGGCTAACTCATAAAATTGTAAGTAGTTTATCTATTGATTCGTTTTTCGATTTATTTATTAAAAATGGCTAATAACAATAATTATATGAACTTGAATATTATACAATGGAATTGCCAAAGTATAAGACCCAAATCTCGTCCACTTGAATTACACTTAAGTCAAGAAAAAATACACATTGCCGTACTGAGCGAGACTTGGTTGGAACCTGACAGCTATTTTAGAATTAGTGAATATAATACATACAGACTGGATAGAGAAGATGGCTACGGTGGCGTTGCAATTATGACTCACCGCTCTGTACAGTCTGTTGTTTGTACAACGAAAAGTCGCAACCCTGGCATTGAATTATTACATATTAGAATTTTGAATTGTCAGCATATTGAGAATATTATTTCCATATCTTGCCCTTCGACTGTACATACCACTCAGAGTGATTGGGACGCAATCTTTTCTATAGGAAACAGTAAGACACTTATCTTGGGAGATTTTAACGCGCATCACACTAATTGGTCTCTAAGAACTGATCGACGTGGCTCTGAAATATTTGACTCCATGTTAGATTACAATTTTATTCATTTGAATGATGGTAGTTTTACTAGAATCAGGATGGTTGACGGAGTACTTCAACAATCTAGTCCTGATATTTCATTTGTATCTTCTGATTTATCTTTGTTATTCAATTGGAAGCCTACTAATGAAACACTGGGTAGCGATCATTTAATTATTAAATTAAACTTAGTACTTACTTTTAACCGTGAATATCAACACAAAAGAAATTTTAAAAAATCTGACTGGGCGTCATACGCTAAATATATAGACGAATATTTACAAAACTGCGTTATTCCTCAAGATCTTCAGAATTTATATGACCTTCTATATAATATTATGCAAAAAGCTGCAGACAAATATATTCCCTACATTAAAATCCCTCAAAATATTTGCAGTACGTTTAAACCAAAACCATTCTGGTCTCCAGAGTTGTCGAGGGCTGTTGCGGAGCGGCGTTTGGCCCTTGCAAATCTGAGATCTTGCCCCTCTCCTGGAAATTTAGATGTCCTTAAAGAAAAAATTAGCACCGCTCAAAGACTTATTCGTAGGGCTAAATGTAAATCTTTTCAACAGTTTTGTTCTTCTGTAGATGAAATATCTTCAACATCCGAAATGTGGCGTAAAATGAGGTGGTTAAAAAGTCGGCAAATCCCTAGCGCCAGTGTGGATAAAGAAAAAGCTGAGCGCCTGCTTAGTGAGCTTACTCCAGATTTTGTTTGTCCCTCGCCACCTACTTTTAATTCCAGTAATACAGCGTTGGAATCGTTAATATCAATGCCAGAATTAGTTAACTGTATTAAAAATAGCGACACAGCCCCTGGGTCAGATCAAATTTCATTTTCCATGATAAAACACCTTCCGACTTCAGGTAAACGTATGTTACTTTTAATATATAATAATTGTTTTTCTTTCGGATTTGTTCCCTCACAATGGCGCCAAATTAAAATAGTTCCAATCCCCAAACATAATAGTAGCCCATCTTCTTCTTTGCGTCCTATCTCCTTAATATCTTGCGTCTGTAAAATTTTTCATGCTATTTTGGCCAAACGTATTGAATGGTTCTTTGAAAAACAATGTCTTTTTCCGGAGGACATGGTGGGTTTTCGTAAAGCACGATCTTGTCTGGATAACCTTACGAGGTTGGTTTCTGAAATTCAACTAGGATTTTCCAAAAACATGGTTACAGCGGCGTGCTTTATAGACATCGAAAGCGCATATAACAATGTCGATATTCCTTACTTGTTACGTATTTTAGATCAGTTTGGAGTTGGATCAAAATTCTGCGCTTATCTGTGGTCTTTTTTATCAAATAGACATCTAGAAGTAGCAACATATGATTGCAAGATGGTTAGATGGACAGGCCGTGGATTGGCTCAAGGAGATCCATTGTCCCCACTTTTATTCAATATTGTAACTCTAGATATATGTAAGAACGCTGAACAGGTTAATATATCTCAATATGCTGATGATTTGGTTTTATATTCCACAAACAGTAATTTAGATTTAGCGTTTGAAGACCTTCGGTCTGCTTTACGATATATCAAAGATTTAATAGATAAAATAGGTTTAACTATGTCTACAAATAAGACTAAGATCTGTGTTTTTAAAAAGGGTTGCTTTAGGAGGTCTATTGACTTTAATTTTGACGATTTTTCAGTTGAAGTCGTTAATTGTGTAAAATATTTGGGTCTGTGGCTGGATAGTTCATTAAGATGGGGTAAACATATCAATGAAGTTTCACAAAAAGTAATGAAATTCATTAATTTACTTAAAGTTCTATCTGGTGCAGGATGGGGACTTCATCAAAAACACCTTAGACGTTTACATATTTCTTTAATCCGAAGCAGAATTGATTACGCCAGTTTCCTGTTCGACAATAGTTGTAATTCTAAACTAATAAAACTAGATAGGGCTCAAAATCAAGCACTGCGTGTCGTAGGTGGATTTATAAGAAGTACTCCGATACACGTCATGGAAAGCGAGCTATGCCTTCCTCCACTTCATATCCGTAGGAGATATTTAGCTACTAAGTTTTTGTTAAAATCAAAGTCTATTTATAATAATAAAACTATTAAATCACTAGAAAATCTCTCACTTGTGACCGGTTCTAACTATTGGCTAAACAAGAAACTGCCATTACTGATTGACATCCTTGCACAGTATGCTTCGGTCCCAATACACTCAAGCGTTCAACTAGAAATGTTTTCACTTGACAGATGGATTAGTAATATTGATATGTCTACTATAATATTTGATAAAATTCCTAGCATTTGTCAAGCTAAACGCCGATACAGTACTGAACAATTAAAACTCCTTTGCATAAAATATATCCGAGAACAATATTCAAATTTTCATACAATTTTTACCGATGGCTCCAAAGACAAACAAATCGGAGGCGCTGCTTTTTTGGACCCCATACTTCTGAATCAAATAAGGATTAAGATTGATTCAGATATTTCTATTATGCACATTGAATTGATAGCAATATTAGAAGCTTTATCCTATATTCTATCAATTAATGGCGATAAATTTGTGATCCTGACGGACTCCAGAAGTTCGCTGCAACATTTGGCTCGGCATACTTCTCACATGCGAGGTAACCCGATAGCCTATGCTATATATGATGTGCTCTTAAAACTGCAGTCCAACTCTAAAACAGTATATCTTCAATGGATTCCATCCCATGTGCAGTTAGAAGAAAATGATATTGTTGACTTACTCGCCAAACAAGCGTGTGTTGAGGGAGTCCCCATGAATATTACCCCACTATATTCTGATTACTTTGGGAAAGCAAAAAAAAAATGTTTAGAACTTTGGCAGGAATATTTTGACAAAAGGTCAAAAGAAAAAGGGATATGGTACCGAACTATCCAGCCAGAGATTTCTCGGGTTCCATGGATTGACTGTAATCTTAACAGAAATTTAATAACTATAGCTGTAAGACTTCGTTCCGGACATATTCCATCAAATAAATTTAACTATTTAATGAAGAAAGTTTTGTCTCCAAATTGTGATGACTGTGGTGTGGTTGATGATGTTTTCCACATATTGATGGAGTGTGTCCGGAACGAAAATACAAGAAGGAATGTTTCTGGACTCAGTAAATCTTACGATATTGGCATTTGTAATGTAATCCTCTCTTCTCCAATGTCCGATAAAGCCAAACAATTGTTTGAAGTAGCCTTAAGGTAGTTTGTAAGTTTTTGTTTTCTGTACTGGGCGATGTGGTCGCTAAGCGACAAAGCCCTTTAATTAAATAAAAAAAAAAAAAAAAAAAAAATGCACCACACTGATAAAATATCGTTATGTTTTTTTTCGTTCGATTTTCGGCCACCGTGGGCGTGGGCTTGCGGACGGCGAGCAATGGGTAGCTCGCTGTCCGACCGTCCGGTAACTGTCCAGACTGAACCAAAGTCGTCGACGGCGCGCACTGTTCCCGCGCGCCTCAAGGAGCTGTCAGCAACAGCAGGGGCCCAGATGGGTCAAAGCCTACTGGAGTTAGTTCGAAAGATAGCTCAGCCCCGGTATGAAAGGAAAAGAAGAAACAGGAGTGGGTTTTTAGTCAGTAAAAGTCTGACACTATCTCCCACTTCACCCAAAAGCGGGGGATGTCATTAGATGATTTTCCCACCGGAAAAAAATAAAAATAAAGACCCACTTTTTCGGAAGCTTTATTGAGGTCATCGAGCATTGTGCTGAGCTCCTCCACAGTCTCACCTTCGAATTTGTCGACGACAAAGATTATACTACTATGTTTTTGACCAACCGAAGGTGAGTGATGTACTCGCCAATGAAACTAATGCACTATCCAGCTCAGAACCTTGAAGATCCTCCATTGCGGCCGTGTAGTTTCGGGGAAATGACTTCTCCTTGCCTAACGTCCCGCTGCAGGAGGATAGGTTTCGAAGTAGTAGTTTCCCTATTTCAGTCCAACTTCAGCACCAGAGCTGAAGTTGGACTATATAATTTTATCTTATTTTCTGTTGTTTATTTTTAATAAATAAAACTATGATTAATATAATATTTTTGGTTTTTACTTTGGAATAAAATGACGATATAGGAAAAAAAAACGATTAATAATACATAGGTAATAAGGCCTAATAGAATAAATTATTCCTCAAGAAAAATCGATCATAATTAATTAATCGATGTATATACTTAAAAACAATAGATTAAATAAGATGACGTTATCGTTGAGTAATGCCATTGTAGAATGCCACATTGAAATATTTGACTCCATGTTAGATTACAATTTTATTCATTTGAATGATGGTAGTTTTACTAGAATCAGGATGGTTGACGGAGTACTTCAACAATCTAGTCCTGATATTTCATTTGTATCTTCTGATTTATCTTTGTTATTCAATTGGAAGCCTACTAATGAAACAGTGGGTAGCGATCATTTAATTATTAAATTAAACTTAGTACTTACTTTTAACCGTGAATATCAACGCAAAAGAAACTTTAAAAAATCTGACTGGACGTCATACTCTAAATATATAGACGAATATTTACAAAAATGCGTTATTCCTCAAGATCTTCAGAATTTATATGACCTTCTATACCTATAATATAATGCAAAAAGCTGCAGACAAATATATTCCCTACATTAAAATCCCTCAAAATATTTGAAGTAGGTACATTTAAACCAAAACCATACTGGTCTCCAGAGTTGTCGAGGGCTGTTGCGGAGCGGCGTTTGGCCCTTGCAAATCTGAGATCTTGCCCCTCTCCTAGTATAAAGCACGCCGATGTAACCATGTTTTAGGAAAATCCTAGTTGAATTTCAGAAACCAACCGCGTAAGGTTATCCATACAAGATCGTGCTTTACGAAAACCCACTATGTCCTCCGGAAAAAGACATTGTTTTTCAAAGAACCATTCAATACGTTTGGCCAAAATAGCGTGAAAAATTTTACAGACGCAAGATATTAAGGAGATAGGACGCAAAGAAGATCTTATTTATTATTAATCTATTGTTTTTAAGTATATACATCGATTAATTAATTATGATCGATTTTTCTTGAGGAATAATTTATTCTATTAGGCCTTATTACCTATGTATTATTAATCGTTTTTTTTTCCTATATCGTCATTTTATTCCAAAGTAAAAACCAAAAATATTATATTAATCATAGTTTTATTTATTAAAAATAAACAACAGAAAATAAGATAAAATTATATAGTCCAACTTCAGCTCTGGTGTTGAAGTTGGACTGAAATAGGGAAACTACTACTTCGAAACCTATCCTCCTGCAGCGGGACGTTAGGCAAGGAGAAGTCATTTCCCCGAAACTACACGGCCGCAATGGAGGATCTTCAAGGTTCTGAGCTGGATAGTGCATTAATTTCATTGGCGAGTACATCACTCACCTTCGGTTGGTCAAAAACATAGTAGTATAATCTTTGTCGTCGACAAATTCGAAGGTGAGACTGTGGAGGAGCTCAGCACAATGCTCGATGACCTCAATAAAGCTTCCGAAAAAGTGGGTCTTTATTTTTATTTTTTTCCGGTGGGAAAATCATCTAATGACATCCCCCGCTTTTGGGTGAAGTGGAAGATAGTGTCAGACTTTTACTGACTAAAAACCCACTCCTGTTTCTTCTTTTCCTTTCATACCGGGGCTGAGCTATCTTTCGAACTAACTCCAGTAGGCTTTGACCCATCTGGGCCCCTGCTGTTGCTGACAGCTCCTTGAGGCGCGCGGGAACAGTGCGCGCCGTCGACGACTTTGGTTCAGTCTGGACAGTTACCGGACGGTCGGACAGCGAGCTACCCATTGCTCGCCGTCCGCAAGCCCACGCCCACGGTGGCCGAAAATCGAACGAAAAAAAACATAACGATATTTTATCAGTGTGGTGCATTTTATAATACGGCCGCTTTTAGTTGCGCTGTCCTTGCGCGAAGCGAGAGTTGTGCTTATTATATCCACTATCGACCATAATATCGATATATATCCAAAGTGAGATTAATATTGTATTTTTATTTATTTTGATTATTTTATAGAGTAGTAGAGAAATACTTAAGCAACTGTCGTAAAGTAAGTTGGTTAAATTGTAAGTTAACAGTCGGTGGACTATTTTTTGATTTCCGATATCGTATGTTATCGTTTTATTTTACTTTTTCTAATTTTCATATTTATTTATTTATTTATGTATCCTTTATTGTACACCAAGATAATAAATTACACATTTGAGCCTTATATTTTCACTTTCTTTTTAGTTTTCAAAAGCTTCGAATGCGCTACAATAATAAGCTTGTTTCTGACAGAATTATATTAACGACTTTTGCTTAAAATAGGGCATCACGTTTTAGCTCTTTATTTGTTATACATGGGTGTGTGTGGTATTTCATAATTATGTATTTAACAAACTCGGTACTATGTTTTTTCTCACAAAAGGCTTTTTCTTGGTCAGGTTTTGCAGTAGCTTAGGTAAAAATGATAACTAAAATGTTATTTTATGTTTTCAGTTTCCCGAAAGACGCAATTTAAAAAAAGCAATGGATTAATGCCACTAAAATGCCAGATAGGTCTTTTGTTCTCACGAAAAACACTATTAAAAAAAAATTGCGAACTGGAACTTTATATGCACCGTTTATTTATTTTTTTAACTGTTATAAACTAGTACTTGACTGAGATTCCGCCTGATGGTAAGCAGTGATGCAATCGTTGATGGAGAGGCGCACTAGTTTATTAAGAGCCTATTCACTCTAGCCTTGAAGACACCTAAATTATAATCAGACGAGAAGACCGCAGCAGGCAAACTGTTCCAGTCCTTCGATGTACGCGGTATAAATGACGAGGCGAAACGCCTAGTCCGGACCGTATTGCAGTTACTAAAAAAAAACTAACACTTCCTTGGCTTCTAGTCACCTTCCTGTATGTTGCCAAGATCAGCTATGCATTTGATGCCCATCCCATTCTATGTATTGCCTTGTCATACATACATTCTACTACGAGCATGTACCTACCTGCCACCGTTCAAATATAAGACCAATTTGATAATGTCAAGGTGGCACGTGCTATGGTCCCCAAGGCATATCTTGCGATATCCGTGGGTATGAAAAGATGAGGCTAATTAGTGATGAGATTTGGTTAAGTCCAATCTGCAAAGCCTGGCGTACAGGCGTAGGGTAGCCAGCCTATCGGTATTTTACAGGATGCATTTTGGAGAATATACGCGGGAATCGCATGACTTGACTCCATCATCACCTTTCTACCATCGGACAACCCGACGTACGAGTTTCGACAACATAAGGATGGCCTATACGTTGTTGAAAACTTCTACGGTCCAGACTAAGCGTTTCGAAACATATTTTATACCGCGTACATAGAAGGACTGGTACAATTTGCCTGCTGCGGTCTTCCCGTCTGATTATAGTTTGGGTGTCTGCAAGGCTAGAGTGAGTAGGCTCTTAATAAACTAGTGCGTTTCACCATCAACGATTTCATCACTGCTTACCATCACGTGGGATCGCAGTCAAGCACTAGTTTCGGTACATTATTAAAAAAGCACGACAAACGAGCTATGAGCTTGTTTGGTGATAATATTTATTATTACGTATGTTTTACTAAAATATTAGTAGGAAACCAATTTTTTTTTTTTGAATATTTGATACGGAACCTAGAATTGCGAAAAATCGGCCGCGAGTAAGAAATTTTTAATTTTTAATATTGGCTTTCTAAAATGTTGTATAATGACCTAATGAGGGTACTTAAATAAATTAGTTTTTGAGTGTTATGAAAACAATTTTTATTGATGTATTGTTATCAATATTGTTAGCACTTCTTATGAAAATGTTTCATACACTATGATTATTTTCTGTATTAGCAACATTAAATGTATTTTTTTGCACTGACAACTGGAACGAACTGCGACTTGACAGCGCAGCGCTTTTGACAGTTACAAGAGATTATAAAGTCCATTTCACGAAAGAAGTCCCGCGGACAATTGTGGAACTAAATTTGACAGATGGGGAGATCGGCCATGTTGTCGTTTGTCGATGTTATCAAGGTGCGTTTGTTGTGGTAGATATTTTGTGAGTTTATTATTGGATTAGTGCGTTATAAGGTTTATTTACGATGCCAAAAGTTGTAAAAAGTGCAGGTCGAGAAATGATATTAAAGGTGAAGGAGTTCTGTGAAGCGGAACACAAGAATCGCGGTGTTTTAATACCAATAAGCAATGTTCGCAAAAGAGTCGCCGCCATGATAGGTAAATTTTGGGGCTGCCATATACAAATTTTTTCCCGATTGATTTACAGATTGGAATTAAGTTTTTTGTTTTTTTAATGCACGATTTTTATTAAGGAAAATTTGAAAAGGAATTAACACAACACAACAAAAATTTGTAAAGTTATATTCAACTATAATGTAATTAAATACGAAAATAATCTTTGTTTGAATTTTATTTTTTTTTCTATTGTTCATTTTATTGCAGGTGTTTCAGAGAAAACTGTACAAAAGAAGGCGCAACAGCGCCGAGTACTTCTAAAGTTATCGTCACCCCAGGGAAGAGTCGCCCGCATCCTAAAAAGTTCGACTTGGATGGATTTGATTTGTGCGCTATACGGCAAAAAAATCACAGTTTTTATGTTGTGAAGAAGGAATTACCTACATTGATTAAATTACGTGCAGCTTTGAGAGAAGACATAAATAATCAAGGAAGCATCACAACATTGCACCGTATATTGCATAGCATCGGTTTCAAGTATAAGCGATGCCAATCGAAACGTAAATTACTAATGGAACGTTATGATATTACTGCATGGCGTTCAAGATATTTGGAGAGAATCCGAAGAAATCGCAATGTGGAGAAAAAACCTGTAGTATATTTAGACGAGACCTATATACACAACACTTATCATGCCCAAAGTTGCTGGCAAAGTGAGGAGGAGCCTGGGATGTTCGTGTCAGAGTCATCAGGGAGTCGTTGGATAATTGCTCATGCGGGAACTGAAAATGGTTTTGTTAATGGTGCATTGTTAATGTTCAAATCCCAATCCAAATCCTCAGATTACCACGATGACATGAACTCAACTAATTTTTTGAAATGGATGCGTGAAAAAGTCATTCCTAACCTACCTGAAATGTCACTTGTGGTAATGGACAACGCTCCGTATCACTGCACTCAAATAGATAAAGCACCTACAATGTCAAGTATTAAACGTGACATGCAGGAATGGCTGCGAGAAAAGGGAGTATATTTTGAAGATTCTTGGACAAAAGCTGTATTATTTGAATTAATTAAACAAAACAAAGGTCCACCTACATATGCCGTGGAGGCATTATTAAAATCTCACAATTATGAATTGCTAAGATTGCCGCCTTACCACTGCGATCTCAATCCGATCGAAAAATGTGGAGCCTTGTAAAGAGACGGGTAGCGAATAAAAACGTGGGCCAAGATCCAAAAGAAATTGTACGCCTAACAGAAGAGGCTTTTGAGACTGTTATAGCGGAAGATTGGGCAGTTCAATGTAAACATGTACAGCATTTGGAGGAAGAATATTTAAAAAATGATGGTCTTATGGATGAAGCAATGGATCGATTTATTATATCCACGGCTAGTGATAGTGAAACAGAATCTGATTCTGTTTCTATTCACTCTTCTGACAGTGATCATAGTATGACCGATCATAATTATTCAATAAAAATTTGAATAAAAGTTTTAAATGTTATTTTATTTTTCTAATTTAAAGTTGGTCGAACATCTCCATTTTATATTTTAGAAATTACAGGAAGATTTATTTTTCACTAATCTGACCTTAGCAGTATGGACATCAAATGGTACCTATTATATTAAAAATACATTCTATTAAAAACATTTTTTTTCTTATCTAACTATTCGAGTAGGTACCTAGTTAATAAAATGAAAGTAAATGAACTATAAATTATTTCCCCTGATTTCCCCATATTTAACCGTGGCAACATTATGTCGCGCGAATACAGCGCTGCGTCTGCGGGACTTCTTTCGTGAAATGGACTCTAAAAGGCCACGCCGCGCTGTCATGTCCCTCCTTACGTTTCAGTTTTCGGAGCAAGCAACATCTCAGTAAGTGCTAGTATATAATTTATTTATTCCTACTGTTATTGTTTGATGATATTTGTAATATGTGTGTGCTGTCAAGGCAAAAGTACAAAGGGTGTGGTACCCGTTTTGGTCGTTTTATTTAAATATCCTGATAACAAACCCCGTATAACTTTCTTAGTCAATCTTTCTCTAAAGATAACACATATAGATAACAATATACTGTTGATTTTTATTCAATTTGTTTTCGGAACCCAAAAAAATTGCACAACAAAAAATTGAAAAATCGATAACTTTTCGATTTAGTCAATCGCTAGCGTAAATGTAAAATAAATGGCTTTTGCAGAGCACATCGATGTTGTATATTGTTTGTGTGTGCGCAAGTTGTACGGTGCATGGAAAATACACGCTGTTTTTAGGTTCATAAGGTTTATAATTGGCTTTGTAGTTTGGTCTGATTTATGATTTGCGGATGTATGCACGAGTGCGTAAGTATTCCTGTACGTGTAGTTGTGTCGGTAGTGGAAGGAGAAACTGGAGATGGAGACGCCGTGTTCCGATGCATTTTCAACTACCCTCCTTTCTTATATCTATGGTCGAATCCGACTCGATTGGCACTGCCCAATCGGGAAGCTGCGCGTTATTTTCTAATCCGACATACCAGGGTCTCAAGGCAAAAGTCTATCAGTCCGTGTTCCCAGTGATGAATGTCCCCGAAACGTGTTTGCTCCTACAATAGTCCTCATCGGAAGGTGTAAAGTCACCCAAAGGGCAATGGAAAGAAGGACTGAAATGTTAAAGGGAACTATATAAGGTGTATATAGGGCTGCCATTTCTAAAACCTGTCCCCCAGGACCGGAAGCGTAGGTTCCCCGGATTTTGGAGCATTTACCCCGGACATTTCAATACTTTTTTCATTTACTTACATCTTGATTAAAATTATAGTTGCAAAACTTCTGAAATATTCGGAATAATTCCGGAATACTTCTGGGAAAGTTTCTTTAAATCGGAATTATTCAAAATGAATTTAATTAAGATTTTTTTTTTTTGCTGAAAAATTGTATTTTGCATCGATCGTCGATCGCCGCCGCTGCTGCAGCGCTGGCCACAGAGTACTTTGACTTGTACTTATTCTCATCTATGGTACTTTGTACGCTGGCGCTGCGACGCGCGCGCGGGCCCGACTGCCACGCAGCCACGAGTCGTGCGTGCAGGCGATGGCGGTGCGGGGTGCGGTAAGAGGGGATATGCTCCCGGAGAAGTTCCCCCCCCCCCGCGAGAAAGATTCGTACCCCGCAATCGAATGTTTCCGAATGTTTCCGAATATTTCGCCCGAATATTTCGCCGGATTGCCGGAATTATTCAATCGGAATAAACGTGTTTATAAGTTAATAATTGTTCAGTGGCACATAGGTACGTAAGTAAAATATAAATGTTTATTTTAATATAAATGGGATTGATTAATGTTAGCCTGCGATTAACAGGATTTTTATTCTTTTGTTTTTAGGTAGGTACCTACTTATTTCGAAATCGAATGCTATTTTTATAAATGTCAGTTGTGAATTAAAAAACCAGGGCCTCAAGTCTGCTATTACAATAGTATCAGAATGGTCTATCATTGATGTCATAATTGTCGATTTTGACAAGTTTGGTAATCTACTAATATAATGGCGTCATTATGATTTTCCAATGGTCAACCACTGACACTCCATTGAAAGAAGTGGCTTAAAATGGTAATCTCGTACATATTGACAAATGAATATTTGACGTTTGCGGTAATCTGCTAAAACTTTGACAGTTTATTTGATCAGTGTTTGACCATTAGAACGTTATTGTGCAGTTATTGGTTTTAATATTCTCAAAATTATCATTCTACCACAATTCTATTAAAGACCACTGACCGATCAATGATCGATCATTATGAATTAGCAGATTACAAACTTTTAGCAAAATGACAATGGGATCGTGTTGGAATGACGAATTTACAAAAATAGCAGACTTGGGGCCCTGGTCTAGCATTATTTGATTTGTTTTTTGAAAAAGGGTTAGAGTCTGTCTAATAAGTTAAACGACTTGGGTAATTATTAGGATATAGTGAAATCTGATGTAGTCAACACGGATTCAATAATCAAGGTTGATTAAGAGATAGAGATCATTGTTTAATAACAGAAGAACCTTATAAAAAGTACTGAATGTTTGTATTTTTTAAATGATTAAATATTATACAAAATTCCCAAGTCGGTTGAGAGAGATCTCTGATTCGCGAGTCGCATAGCCCACCAAGTCAATAAAAACATTACGCGTAAATAGCCCAGTCAATAAATACATTGAATTTGTTGTTTGTGTTTGTTGTTGTTTGTTCTATGTTTGTTTTGTTTGTGTGTTTGAACGTAAAATATTAATATTATATTGTAAAAAGGGTGGGGCGCTTTGTGCCATATGTTTCGTAAGAGTCGAATCGAGCACCCCATGCTTTTCCTAAAGTCCTAATTTGTATTTGACCTAAAATGTTATCGAAAAAAAATTGATCTGTGTTATTTAGAGAAGTAGCGCTCGCCGGCGGTCAAAGCAGCCCTTTGGTGTCCCGGGCGTTTCCCAACATTTTTGCATTTGACCTTGAGTTCAAGGTGATTGACTTTGGTGTCAAGGTCATGCCCTATGGTGTCACAGGTGATTCCCAACATTTTAATGAAGTAAAGGTTTAAGTAAAGGTCATTGCCCTTGAGATCAAGGTCATAGAATAAAGGATCATTGTGTTGTCATCAGTCTTTGATGGGTGTGCAAAGTTTTAAAAAAATCTGATTGCCCTAAGCTGGTCAAAATCGAGCTCAAAGGCGTTGATTACCAACAAATATTTATGTGAAGCTAATAAAAGCGTGTTAAAAAAGGATGTTATGAGTTTGAACCATATGTATGTATGTTTGTCCGCGATCATCTCGCATTTGGCTGAACCGAATTTGATGCAGTTTTCAGAACAGTATTATTAGTCACTATATGTATATACGTGACATAAAAAAATGTTGAAACAAAAATGTTTAAGTAAAAAGATAGAACTGACTTCAATGAAGCCGGAGCACTTCAAACCACCACCAAGCGAAGACTTTATTGAAGAGGTGCACTCACAACTATAAACTTAATATATTCCTACCGCTCACAATACAACTAAAGATAATATTTTACAACTTCCAAGCGCGAAATAGGTAGTAAGGTCGATTTTCTTGGTTTTTTTTGACAGTTGAAATATTCCGAAAGTTTCGGAATATTTCGGAATACTTCCGAAGTATTCGACGGGAATGATTCGGAATTTTTCCCGCCAGCATCTATAATTAAAATATATTTCACTCCGTACTTGATAGAAGTGAACTTTAATTGTAAGCCTCTTTTGTTGCATGAAATAGTGTGTTTAATCGTTTTTGTGACTACAAGTGAGTAATTTTGCTTTATTTTTTAACCTTCTTATGTATTCAATAAAAGATAAACAAATCCAATATTAGTTACTCAGTTAATAAAATTAAATGAAAAACTTGTTTAATTTCTTATTTTTCCATACAATTAACAATATTTACTTTAGTTTTAAAAGAACTGAAATCTTAAATCAAATTCAGAAAGTTATAATAATTTAAACTAAAGAACAATTTTAACAGCTTAAAATAGCGTCGGCAGTGCGTGCGGTGAAATACCTAACCCATAGCTTTTATTTACGTAAATTATGGGAACGGGATCTAATCAAAATCCCGGACTACAATTGAAACCCCGCCCGGACGCTCCCTGGACGTCTTCCAAACTAGGACAAATCCGGGGAAACCCGGACGGATGGCAGCCCTAGGTGTATAGCTCCAGTCGTGCATTCTTGTTTGCACGACTGACATTTTGACACGTCATTTTAAGGCCCCAGGAGTCTTCTGACTCCAACTCTTGTTGTTGTTGTTTCTGTGTTTTCCCCAGTTTGTAGGATGACGATGAAATTCTTCTTTGCAAGAAAATAAAACGAAAGATGTGCTGTCGTGACGTGTGTCGGTTTTTAGGGTTCCGTAGCCAAATGGCAAAAAACGGAACCCTTATAGATTCGTCATGTCTGTCTGTCTGTCTGTCTGTCTGTCAACTGAAACTGTGAAACTCAAAATTTTTTTTTTCATCAAACCAATGCGTGTGGGGTATCTATGGATAGGTCTTCAAAAATGATACTGAGGTTTCTAATATCATTTTTTTCTAAACTGAATAGTTTGCGCGAGAGACACTTCCAAAGTGGTAAAATGTGTGTCCCCCCCCCCTCTAACTTCTAAAATAAGAGAGTGATAAAACTAAAAAAAATATATGATGTACATTACTATAAAAACTACCAACGAAAATTGGTTTGAACGAAATCTAGTAAGTAGTTATTTTTTAATGCGTCATAAATCGAAAAAAATACACTATTAATAAAACATCGATCAAAGTTACAACACATTACAAGAACTTTTATATTATGTTACTTGCTGCTACGGAACCCTTCATGGGCGAGTCCGACTCGCACTTGGCCGGTTTTTTTTATCTGGATACCGTTTTAATTGGCATGAACAGAATTTTTATTAACTTATCTAAGTACCTTCTGCTAGAAAAGAGCGTAAACAGAATAACAAGTATTTCAAATACTTATCTGTTTCCATGAATCACCTCACAAACATATTTTTGTCCTTTTATAAATGGATCGTTCTAATTTAATCGTTAATTCGTTGCATTACAGTTCAATTTGGCTTGGAAAGCATTTTAATAGTGCTCCACTGACATCGTGGTGTACGATGCTGCAGATTGTCGTCTAGCATTTATGGTCCAGAGTTCGATTCTGTTGAGTATTTTCTTCATGTCAATAATTTAATTTTTACTGTTTTCGAATGATAATATACACAGTGTATTACACTGATGATAATGTCATCATCTCCCTAGCCTTTTCCCAACTGTTGTGGACCGTGGTGTCTTTACTGACCGGATGCGGCTTTTTTTTTTTTTTTTTTTTCGATGGGAAAAATCATCTTATGACAACCCCCGCTCTTGGGCGGAGCGGGAGATAGTGTCAGACTCTTACTGACTAAAAAACCCATCCCGTTCCTTCAAGCCTTCATACCGGGGCTCGAGCGCCCTTTCGGATTACCCTGGCCCCAGTAGGCTTCGACCCGGCTGGGCCCCTGCTGTTGCTGACAACTCCTTGAGGCGCGCGGGAACAGCGCGCGCCGTCGACGACTTGGGCTTGGTCCGGACGGTTACCGGACGGCCGGACAGCGAGCTACCCATTGCTCACTGTCCGCAAGCCCGCGCCTACGGTGGCTGGAAATCGGGATCGGAATCCCGGCGGCGGCGGTGGTGAGAGCGCCGTTGCCTGATGCGGTCGGCCTCCTCCTTAGCGAGCATTACTGCTTCGCAGAAGTCGGCGACCGCCTGCCACTCCTCCTCGCTCCGGACCATGGCCTCGACCAAGGCCCGGCGCGAGAGGTCTCCGCCGCCGATCACCCCCACGAGGGCACGGCGATGCTCCGCCCAAGCAGGGCACACTGCGATTGTGTGCTCCACCGTGTCCTCCGGGCGTTCCGCACAGTGGCGACACCCGGGCGTCACTTCCGCTTTAATTCGGAACAGGAACCTCCCGAACTTGCCATTTCCGGTGAGGACCTGTGTCATGCGGAAGGTAAGGACGCCGTGAGGTCTTTCCAGCCACGCCTCAAAGAGGGGACTTATCGCCATAATTGTGGCGTGCCCATGACGGGGTTGCGATAGTCGCTGACGCCATTCCACCATGAGATCCCGCCGGAGCTCTGTCCGCCATGCCGTGACCTGTCGCGGCAGAGGACTTTCACCCCGGCGTTGCATCTCCACGCGCATGTCGTGCATGTGTGCAAGGACTGTTGCCTCCAGATCCCACGGTGGTAGGCCAGCCAGAAGGCTCGCCGCTTCGCAGGAAATCGTGCGGTATCCCCGCACCATCCGAATTGCCATGACCTTCTGGCAGGCGTTCAGAATGGCCGCCGGTCGCTTTTTCAGCGACGGCGCCCACACCGGCGCCCCGTAAAGGGCCATGGACCGAACGATCCCCGCGTAGAGCCTCCGGCAGGAGGCGTCTGGACCCCCAAGGTTGGGCAGGAGCCGCTTGAGAGCGGCCCCAGTCCGGTTGAGTTTGGGAGCCAGACCTCGGAAATGCTCCTCGAAATTCCATCGGCTGTCGAGGATGAGTCCCAGGTACCTCATCGATGTCCCGACGCCGATGCGAACTCCTCCTACCGTTAGTTGGGAACCCGACGGTGGCGCGTTCCGACGGCCGCGACCGTGAAAACACATGGCCTCGGATTTGCGCAGCGCCACCTCGAGTCCCAACTCCTGGATCCTACCAACGACTATCGCAACCCCGCGTGTCGCTAAAGCGGCCGCCGCCCGGTACGACTCTCCCTGCGCTAGAACCAGCGTGTCGTCTGCGTAGCAGACCACGCTGACCCCGTCAGGGAGGTCGCCCCGCAGCACGTAATCGTACCCGATGTTCCACAAGGGTGGCCCTAGTACCGACCCCTGCGGAACACCGCACGACATCTCCCGACGTTTCCAGTTTCCCTGGTGACCGGGGTAGACAATATACCTGTCCGACAGGTAGGCCTCGACTACTCGACAGAGGTATTCGGGCACCCGGTGATACCGGAGTGCCCTCCGGATCGTACTCCAGGGCAGGGAATTGAAAGCGTTGGCAATGTCCAAGGACACTGCCACGACACACCTACCCTGGGACACCGCATCCCCCGTCGTGAGGGCTCGCACGCGCATGATGGCGTCCACCGTCGAGCGTGACCGGATGCGGCTGAATATCCGTGTTTTACATAAAGCGACTGCCTATCAGACCTCCACAACCCAATTACTGGGCTACACGATACTCCTTAAATAGACTGATGGTCAAATCCGGCGTCTAACTACCTGTATCGATTGTCAAAGATTTACGAATGACAACCGGTACCAACAGCTTTACATGCTTTCCGAGACACAGGTGTCAGTAATGTTCTAGATAAACTTAGAAAAGAACTTACATATGAATCATCGATTATGAACAAAGAACTTTACTCGTGATCGATGATATGAATTGAAAAATTCACATTTGAACTCGCAATCGCAGTGGTTCAAAGAGCACTCGCGATGAGAAGCGGGTGTCTTAGCCACTGAGCCATGAAACAATGTCCTATACCAGTAATTTTTCGAAAATTTATTGTTTAAATGTTTACTTAATTTGGTGGGTAGTAGGTACCTATTTTATTGTTATATTGTCTTGTATTAATTGTCTTCATGCGGATGAGATTGTGCGCGGGAGTTCCGCCATCTCCTTTCTACCATCGGACAACCCGACGCACGACCAGTATCCACCCTGACTTTGTTGAAACTTCTACGGTCTGGACTAAGCGTTTCGCCTCGTTGTTTATACCGAGTACATCGAAGGACTGGAACAATTTGCCTGCTACGATATTCCCGACCGATTGTAATTTAGGTGTTTTCAAGGCTAGAGTGAATAGGCTCTTAGTAAACTAGTGCGCCACACTACCAAAGATTGCATCTCTGCTTACCATCGGGTGGGATCGCAGTCAAGCACTAGTTTAGACATATCAATAAAAAAAGAAAAATAAAATCGTATAAACTCACATACCAACACAAGACAGCCAGACCAATAACAATTATTTGTAGGTCACACAATTATTTGTACCGCGCGGGAATCGAACTTGCGACACGTAGCGCAGTACAGTAGATAATCGCTCAACCGCTACGCCAGTCGTACTCGTTAGATAGTTTATTGTGATGACTTACTTACAAAGTTCAGTTTGTTTTATTAAAGTGAAACAATAATTGTTGAATGAAGTGCTCAGAGTCGCCATAAATGCTCTACTCATAGAAATATAAAAAACAGGCTCTACTGCTAAAAAGAAAAGTTAAGGAGCTTGATGCCCCTTTTGCAGTAAACTATGAGAAGATGCTTCATAGTTTACTTCAGCTGTAAACAATTTTCCAATTTTCCAAACAATTTTCCTAAAAAATTCATTTATGCATCTTCTAAATTAAAACTAGCTATGGTAGTCAACAATGTGTTTCTGATTTGTGTAGGTACGGGAGGTCCTAACACCTGTGGACCACGAAGGTAATAAAAAATCGGAGTCTATTTAGTGGAGAGGTGAGCTCAAAGAATTAAGAAACAAGAAAAATTCAAGATAGAAACAAGAATCAAAGCATTTTTTTCAAATAAACCATATTTTTGAATTGTCATGAAGTAAAAAAAAAACCGGCCAAGTGCGAGTCGGACTCGCCCATGAAGGGTTCCGTAGCAGCAAGTAACATAATATAAAAGTTCTTGTAGTTCGTTGTAACTTTAATCGAAGTTTTAATAATAGTGTATTTTTTTTTAATTTATGACGTATTAAAAAAAAACTACTCGTTCAAACCAATTTTCGTTGGTGGTTTGCATAGTAATGTAGGTATACATAATATATTTTTTTTAGTTTTATATTCTCTTATTTTAGAAGTTAGAGGGGGGGGACACTTATTTTACCACTTTGGAAATATACACATTTTACCACTTTGGAAATGTCTCTCGCGCAAACTATTCAATTTAGAAAAAAAAAAATTCGAAACCTCAATATCATTTTTGAAGACCTAAGACGTACGGGTTTGATGAAAAAAAAAATGTTGGGTTTCAGTTCTAAGTATGGGGACCCCCAAAATTTATTGCTTTTTTTCTAGTTTGTGTGAAAATTTTAATGCGGTTCACAGAATACATCTACTTACTCGTAATTATGTTTCAACAGTATAGGTTTTATAGTTTCGGAAAAAAGTGGCTGTGACATACGGACGGACAGACAGACAGACAGACAGGCAGACATACATGACGAATCTATAAGGGTTCCGTTTTTTGCTACGAAACCCTAAAAAAGGATGCTAGTTGCACATTCTAAAGCGTAGATCTCTGTGGAGAAGAATGTGCAAGAAATTCCATGGACACTCTTTTCAAACATGTTATTATTATTATTATTTAGAAGATAAGGGGCTATGCGTCACCCATAGTGTAGGGGATGTAGTCACTGCGACCTAAAAGACCTATTGTGACTCGCCACCTTGTTAGAGTAACTCTTTTAGCCCGGAGGCTTCCAAGAAATTTAGAATACTCCTAGCTTTAAGAGTTTTAATCTCCTCCGGGCGAATAATGTGTCGGCCCAGATGGACACTACGTTTGTGGATAAGGGGCCCGCATTCACACAAAAGGTGCTTAGGCGTCTCCCTCTCCTGATTGCAGTACCGGCAAACATCAGTGTCACTCAGTTTCATGTGAAATTGGTGCCTGTTTAGTTTGCAGTGGCCGGTTAAGGCGCGGGCTATCGCACAGATGTTCGTCCTGCTAAGCTCAAGAAGCTCGGCAGTTCGTTTTTGTGAGTAGCCTTCCTTATGAGATTTGGCTTGTAGCAGTCCTGGTTGTACCAACCAGTGCTTTTTTGAATCGCCAAATAAGTTGCCCATAAGGGTCATGTTACATAGGTATTGTACATATATGTATTTGCTTCATGATAATAGCTTCCCAGGTGCGCGGAGGTTAGTGGGAGCGGAAGCGAAGGTAAATATGAAAAGGGAAAAAATATGTAAAAAAGTAATTGATAATGTTTTCCAATATAAAAACAACCTGATGATGATTCAAGGGGTAAACAATACTTCTAGCTTTTTTGTTGCGCTGGACAACATAAAAAGAGTCTTCGCTTAGTAGACCTCCGCTAGAAATCCGCCAAAAACTGAGTGGAGCTTAGTGCTGAGGTGGATATGAAGGTATGATTTCTGCGGAATTTTCGCTCTTGAAGAAATGGGAGAGTTCGAACCTTAGTCTTGACGTGTCGCCGGGCTTTATAAAGCCCGTAAATCTTACAGTAGCATAATAAGCCTTTTGATGTTCCCCTGGGTTTCAGACCACATTTCTAGGAGAGGGAACGGACCGTAAATCAACCAAGCAGCGCGGGGCCAATGTGTGTAGGCGGATGTCCAAATGTTTAGTTTTAGGGCATGCCGATTCTCCAAGATGTTTTCCATCACCGTTTCGAGAGTAGTGCGATGGTGATGAAATAATTTACACAAAGTAATGTGCCTGGCTGGGTTTGAACCAACGATTTATAAGTCGGGGAAATTACCACTGCGCCACCACTGCTCATGATACAATACCTAGTCTGTAGATAGAGAGAGATAGATAATATTATAAAGAGTTAAAGTTTTTATGTTTTTTGCTTGTAATCTCTGGTAGTACTGGCCTAAACTATAAATATGTATAATTAAAACAACATTACAAATATATATTTAAAAGCAAAGCATTCGGGGACATTTTTATCAGTAAACAGGATCACAGGCAGGATTCAACAAAAATTATCATCGGCTGGTACTTAGGTACTTAGCAACACGGCATGACGATTATCACAAGTCGTGGGTTGTCTAGTTCCGTCTGTGAGTGTCACAGGAGTTAGTGATGTATCGGCTTTGGACGTGTGGTGTTGCGCTTGCGCTGGTCGCGCTCTGGTATGCGCCGGTGCAGGCTGTGGTCGGAGGCGCCCCTGCCTCACCCCCTGAACCTGATGCTGCGGTGGTCTTCACTCAGCGGTACGGGTTCAGCGCTCGCATCGAAGGAATTAAAGACGATAAACTTGGATATTACAGCTTCTTTGGAATAAGGTAATGATTTAACTCTAATTAATTTAATGCTAGTTAGCAGCACAGATTGACCTTGGCATTAGAATGTTTTTTATGTTACTATGTACTTACCTTTTGCATACAATATACATTCGCTAACAAGAATTCAAGAATAATCTTTATATTATAAAGCTGTAGGGTGCTATAAAAATAAAGGCTGAGTGTATGGTGATCAGCGGATCGCTACCTAACTTCGATCCGATAGAAGTAATTAATGCTGCAGGAGATCTGAGTGTCATAGTGTAGCATAAAATATCTATGCTACCTATATGCAATAAAATCTGGCAGACCGGTACATGGCCAAAATAATGGGTCAATACAGTCTTCATTCCTCTTCATAAAAAAGTTCCACAAAAGTGTGCAGTAATTATAGACTCATTGCTTTAATATGTCACGCAAGTAAAATACTGCTTAACGTTCTGAATGAGCGCCTTAAAACCTTCCTCTACAAAGGAATTTCTCCGGAGCAGGCAGGCTTTGCAGAAGGAAAAGGTACCCGAGAGCCAATTTTTACTGTGCCCCAGATCATCGAGAAAGCGCGAGAGTTTAACAAGCTTAGGTACGTACTTTTGCTTTGTTGATTTCTCGAAGGCGTTCGACTCGGTGAAGTAGCTAGTCTTATAGAAATCCTTGCTGGACGTGGGCACGCCGATGCATCTTGTCTACTTACTCAGGCGTCTATACGAGAGCGGATCAGCATCAGTCAGAGCAGATGAAACACTTTCGAGTTCTTTCCATCTTAGTGCAGGAGTTCCCCAAGGTTGCACAGTTTTACCTCTACTATTCAACATCTATACAGAGATGATAATGAGAATTGCCTTGGAAGACTGGACGGAAGGGGTCGTAATTGGCGATAGAAGGATCTCCAACTTATGATATGCGTATGACACGACTTTATTCGCGTGCTCGTCATATCTTTTGCATAATATGAAAGCTACAAGCCGTGAATTTGGATTGAAAATTAATCGCACAAAAACCAAAGTGATGGTTGTAGACCGCGCCAATAACAACTTACCAGGGATCACACACATTATAGGGCATTGTGAGGTCGTCCAATCATATACACATTTACCTTGGGGCGTTAATATCCAATGAAGGCGGATGCATAGACGAAATCAAGCAGTGCAAGGCGATCACTATGTCTGTTATGGCTAAAATGAAAAAGATCTGGGGTAGGAACATTACCAAGACCACGAAAACCAGGCTCGTTTGTTGTCTAATATTCCCCATTGTCTTCTATGCGTCGGAGACATGAACTCTTCGTGCATCCGAGAAGAAGAAAGTTGATGCATTGGACACATCTCTAACGCATCAACTTTCTGCTGGTGCTGGAGACGGATGCTAGGAGTATCGTGGACGGAGTTTCGTACAAATGATTCTGTATTAAAAAAACTCAGCATTAGACAGCGCCCATTATCTACAGTGCAGTCTCGCATTTTGACCTTTTTCGTGTATCTCGTCGTGGTAATGGCTCCATAGAGCGTCTCGTAGTGCGTAAGTTGAGGGTACTAGGCTACTTAAGAGATCACCAATGAGATGGACAGACCAGATCAAAGCCGCAACTAAGTGCTCGGCTTATGACTGTAAGCGAAGCTGCAGTCCGCGAAGATGATCACTCATCGTGATTCACAGTGTTGACCACGATCAGTCTGGCAAAAGTGTACCGACCGACTGAGAAGAGAAGAAGACGTTAGGTCTTCTTCTCTTCTCAGTCGGTCGGTACACGTACGGTTCGAGGATAAAACGTAGCAATGGTAGGTGCACAAGGCAGAGCGTAAGTTATTCCTACAGCCTAGTCTCTTTATAGTCTCTACACGAACGAACCGTTGCCTAACTGTAGGTTTTCTATGTCAGCGGTCTTATTGCATGTGTAATCCATGTTTTAAATCTTTACAGTGCTTTTGTAGGTAGTATGATACCAAGATCTTGTAACATGGTTCCTAATTAATGGCTTGTCGACTGTTTTATCTAGACCACTCACCTCGAGTCAATTATTTAAAAGTTTGACCAATGGTTATGTCACCGTTAGTTTAGGAGACAAATATATACTAATACTATACTAATACCACCAAAAAGACATAACCTCTATTACTATTATAATAATATTACATACCTAAAATATCAGTATAAAAATTAAACCTAAACTATGAAACCAGTAAATTGATTAATCAAATTTTAATAAGCAAATCAATCGAAAATCATTAGGTCTATCGTTTATAATATATAGTGATATCATCATTATTTTAACAACTTATTATATTAACAACCCGATTCAGAGCAATGCGACTTGGATAGGTTAGGTTAGAAGGCTAAGCGTGGATGCAGAGCTGAGCGGAGCTTTAGCCTTAGCCTTCGTGGTTTTTTTTTTGTAACTACTCTGAATTAAGAGGCCCTCGAAGCTGTAGATATTATGGTGTTTGCAACCTGCAGGCCTCTAACGGCCTTGCGAGACCTTTTCGTTTGCTCCCTCTCGGCCCACGCGTTTGCTTGGAGGGCTTTAATGCTTTAGCTCGTCTTTCTTCTATAATTATTTAAACTATTTGACTTTTTTATAATTGTATTGTTAATTCACAAGGAACTTTCATTTGTTTCTCATCTTCTCGCTCTTCATCTAAACCCAAACCCTTATCCGGTGACAATTTGTAGAGCGTAGAGAGCATCTGTAATACTGATACATTGAAACCATGGCATAGGAGCCATGGTTTGTCATTATCATCTAGCCTGTTATCTTTAGGATCTTTTTAAATCAGTGCCATGTGAAAACCTTACGACCAGAATTGTAAACTGTAACAAAACCTTTGATTTTATACAGATAAGTTGTGATCTAGAAAAGGGAGATAATAGCAAGAATGGGGAACAACTTCTACAACGTTGATTTCGAAGTCGCTAGTAGTGCGACTGCTGATGGAGGTTAGTTAACCTCGTCCTCGGAAGGCATGTTAAAGCTGTTGGACCTAGCCTTGATCTCTCGGTGATCGTTTCGGATGGCCGTCCTATCGGACTGTGATAGTATCTTAAGGTACAGAAAGCGCACAATTGTGTTTGAGCGATACTTGATTAATCTCTGTTCTGTTTGGACACCGTAGACTAAAATTCGGCTAGGATTATTACCCTATAGAAAACGTAAATCTAGTTTGTTCAATAATTAACCATAGTAAAAATCATTAAGCTACACAAATACATAAAATCGACATTAATATCAAATCTGAGTGAACAGTTTGGCGGATGCTGATAGCGGTTTCCGCTGTTTTTGTGGCCGACAGATTATCCATGTAGGTATCATAATATGTATTAATATTATTAGTATCAAGCTTTTTTTAGGTAGTTACTACCTACCTACTCACTGCAAAATATTATTCGCTACCAAACTGCCTACGACTATATTCAGATTTTTTTTCAAAAGTACTTCTGTCTCTTCTGTTTCCTTTCAAGCAGCTTTTTCTGTTCCATAACAGCATGTTATTGGTGACTATTGGTACGAGTGTATTCATGGTAATACTTACTATGTTTTATAGTCGTCAAAGTACAGTTACTATGCTATTTTGATTCATGTATTTCTGCATGAATCTGTACTTGTTTTCGTCAACAGATATGCGGAACCACCGGTGGGGCCTCAGAGATTCCAGCGGCCTGTTCGCCGCTACCTGGCCGGCGAGATGATGGCCAACCAACAGTGCTTCCCGTGCCCCCAACCAGATCCTTACCAGCCACGACGTATAATAGGTCATGAAGACTGCTTATGCCTTAACGTGTACGCCCCCAAAATGCCCGCCACTGAAGAAGGTGAGGATTTCAGTAACACATCATCAATTAAATAGGTATCCATTTTATTAATTGAAATTTGTAACACTAGCTTCTGCGACTGGCTTCACCTGGAAAACATGAGTTTTTGTGATATGAAAATAATTGTATGCGAGGCCTATAGCACTCGGGGACAGTGCATAAGTACATATTAGCAATGGAATTTTCAGAATTGGTTTAGTATTATCGGTTGAGTGGCCTGTTGGTCTAGTGGTTAGTGACCCTGATTGCTATACCGGAGGTCATGGGTTCGATTCCCACCCAGGACAAACGTTTGTGTGATGAGCATGATCATTTGTTCTGTGTCTGGGTGTAATTTATCTATATGTATTTAGAAATATATAAGTATGTTTATCAGTTGTCTAGTACTCAGAACACAAGCTCTGCTTAGCTTGGGACTAGACGGCGGCGGGCGTTGTGTGATAGTTGTGGAATATTATATTATATTATTATTATTATATTAATAGCATCAGAGATTTTATTACCTAGGCCGCCGCCACCACCCTCTACATACAAACTTAAAAATTTTACACCTTTATGATACTAACGGTGATAAATGAATGATATCTGACGGTTTAAATAATTTCTAGGAAGCCCAGTTGTCTTCTTCATTCATGGTGGTAACTACAGATCAGGATCCACGGCATCCTATGGTGTAAGTTTTATTTTGTTTTTAAGTAAATGATAAATTCTCCTTACACGCGTCTGCTGCTTGAAAAGTTTCTAACGTTATCTTCTTCATTCAAGGGACAACATTTGGTTCAGAAAGACACAATATTGGTGACGGCGCAATATCGGCTAGGGTCACTCGGGTATCTCAGCACTGGACAAAGAGACGCTGGAGGCAATCTAGGCCTTTTTGATCTGCATACCGCTATGATCTGGGTAAGTTTTTTTTAATCACAGCTTTAAGTACCAGAAGGACATAATCTGTGATCATTCCTGCAAGAAGATATATTTTACATAACATTTGAAATATCCAGTCGCCTTAAAGCCATAGTGGTTGGAAAACTAAACAAACAAATATTTTTCTTTTAAAGACCGAAGTCAACTTTATTTCAGATCCAAGACTACATTCAATTTTTTGGTGGTGATCCAAAACGAGTGGTGGTGATGGGTCAAGGTTCTGGAGGGAGTGCTGCGTCCCTCCTGGCGATGTCTCCAGAGGGCCGCTCCGCTACGGGAGTGGCTGCCTTGTCCGGCGCGCCCCTGTCTCCGGGAGCCGTAAGACCAGACCCGGCCAAACACGCTGAAGCTCTGGCTGAACGCACTGGGTGTCCGAAGAAACCAGCTGAAAGCCTTCTCATATGTTTGAGGCAACTGCCTGTAGAAGAACTTGTGCAGGTATCTACTCAGTGCCTATCTACATAAATTGATTGGTAATAGTTAAATTGTTGATCTTAATAACTCAACATCGTTTAAAAATAATCAAATATTTACAGGCGGATGAGGATTTGAATATGAACATGATGGATACACAAAGATTTTTAGAAGAGATCTCTGGACGTTCAGGTGAGTTATGAAATAGATTGGAAAACAGCCCTACTTGGCACACTGCTGTGCATAGACCTCTCTTTCTTTGTAAACGTAACAGTAGAAGTTTCTGAAGTTTCATTCAGATTTTACCTGTGACGGCAATGTCATCTACCTATGCATCCTTCTAAATACATCAAAATAATAAGTATATTGAACTCTGTCAGGTGCTGGTGCCAGAGTGGAAGGTGCCGAGGATCTCCGGGGTCTGCCACCGCTGGTCTCTGAAGCTCCGGCTGAGTCACTCAAAAAGAAGCAGAAGCGTGTGCCGCTTCTCACTGGTGTCACGTCCGCTGAGACTTCCAGAGCTGTGTTTGGTAAGATTTTTTGTTGGTTATTAGAAATATCTATATACCTTTTATATTTTTTAAATTTTTGCTAGTTTTTACTTTTCTATTGCTTGACGCTGCTTGAGAGATGAGGCTGGCATTTAAATAGGACAATTTAAAACATAATATCTTTTGTATCAACAGGAAAATTCAACCAATTCCTGACGAAGCAACTTGAAACAGTGAAGGATTTCTTGAAGAAAGACTTGATCGGTGGTCTTCAGAACGTAGTGCAAGGAGTCGAGGGCCTGATCCCTCTGGCTTCCAGTGTGGAAGCTGTATTGCCAGTTTCTGACTACTACCAGGGCTTGTTTGAACAGGCCTCCAATATCATTGACGGACTCTCTGAGGTTGCTGAAGCCACAGGTACCCTAATAATAAAAACCACGTACCATACTTGGATGTTTTTTGAAAATAAAATACATAAGTACATAAATGTAGTTACAATTAAAATTACATCGGTCCTTTGGGTAAAAACCATTCGGGTTCCTCTCCTGTAGGTATTTTTTTTGTAGAATATTTTGTCCACACAACAACACTGTACTCTATCTGTTTAGGTAGTTAATTAAATGTAAACAATGTTAACATGCCTTTTATCAAAAAAAAAAAAAAAAAAAAATGTTTACAATACATACAAAAGGTATTTGCGTAAACCGATGTTAGGTTAGTTTAGGTTTATTAACTAAATATACCGATGGAGTATACTTAAATGAAAATATGTATTCTTATAAAACAGTATCAAAATTGGTTATTTGAAACATTAATAATTATTTCAATGAGGTCAAGAAAGGCTTCAGGTATCGTTGAATAGGTTAAGGTATTTAAAATTACTTTTTCATTAAAATAAACTAAATCTAACGATTTAAAGTTGTTGGCTACCATTTTCACTTTTTTTGTGACGTCTTGTGGGGTACCGTATCAAAATAAGGGATCTGCGACGATTCCAAATATCAGTGGCGTAACTATAGGGTGGCAAGGCTGGCAAAATGCCACGGGCCCCTGGCCCGGTAGGGCCCCCGATCTGAGAGACCACGAAAGAAGTAACAAAAGAGGAGGAGAGGAGTAAGTAGTAAAAAAAGACGTATTTAAATTTAATTAAAATTACACACAAGTAAGTACCTACCTAAAGACAAAATTAAATAAACTATTAAGGTAAACCTTAATAATTTATTAAGGTTTACCTTCATAATTTATTTGTTGTGTTCTTTAAAAACATTCACAAGAAAAGGATCAATTTCCCGTGGCATTTTACCAGCTAGTCACTCTATAGTACCGCCATTGGAACGTCCACCTTCAGAAACGAAACAGAAAAGTCTTCGTGTATTAAAGAACTTGCAATTTATTATATAATAATAAAGATTCGTTTTATGCGTGCACTTAGCGTCACTTGTTTGACTGACCGACATTTTGACAATTCAAAACTGTCTGTAATTGGTCTATTTGAAATAAATGTTTCTGATTTCTGATTTCTGATTATGCCTGTACTTCAGTGATTTATTCAAATCAGATTACATCATGACAAGTTTTATGGGGCCCCATCAAATGATTTTGCCACGGGCCTAAGATGGTATAGTTACGCCACTGCCAAAAATGAACATCTAAAAATGTAGAAAATTACTTAAATCTGCAATTAATCTAAAATAAATGCCACCAACAGCAACAGACTACTTGAAAAATGACATTTGTTTGGAACTTTCATCTTCCAATCTGGTTTTTAGAATATTTTCAATGTTTGTATTCTGTTATTAAACAGTTTTTTTTTCCCCACAAGATTTCAAAGGTTTTTATCTTACTTTCTAACCCCGACACGTGCCCGACACATAAGTGTGCGTGTGTCTGTCAGTCAGACATTTTAATAAAAAATTGCAACAGAACGATAAAAACTGGTATTTACAGCTACATTCCATAATGTAAATACTTGCTAATTAAGTACAATAATATATTATTTTTTGTTGTCATTCCATTCATACTTACCTATAATATAGATTTAAAAACTGTATGTACATTTTAAAATGTAGGTAAGTAGTGAATTTCAAAAGCACAGCTGCAAATTAAATAACGCGTCGTTCTCAGCCGCACCCCAATACCCAGCCCCCTAACTAAAGGGTCGGACCCTTTCTACCCTTCGTAGGTAGGGTTTTTTTGTTATATTTTGGGTTTTCAAGCAACCAATCGATATTTTGTAACACTTCTTGGAGCTAAATTATGATTTTGAAATCAAGGTTTGTAATAAAATATCGTATACTTACTTAGAAACCCAGCCATTAAGATATCTTCTGTTTTGAATACTACTAAATTCTCAGAGTAAATTATTATGAAGTGTGTAAATAGCTAGTAGATATTATGATAAACTTTAAACCAATTCTCAGAACACCTAAAGAACTGAAGATTACTTAATATAGTACATTGTTACACTAGGGGTGAAAGTAACTCATTTCGTCCCGAGAAGGAGTTGGCGGCCGAGCGTAGCGAGGACTAAATTAGTTACTTTCACCCCGACGTAAGCACTGTGCTTTTCATTACGAATACAAGGAAAGTAAAAATAAAAAGTTTGTAAAACCTGAGTCGTCGTACCTATGATTTTAGGTAGGTATCTTTCTTCTGATTAAGGCGGTAAAAAGTTTTCCACTACTGCTTTAGCCTCTTCTCTTATGAAATTAGGCGTTAAATCACTATTTTAATCTGATAAACATAACGTGTTAATACAAATCTTTGTTGTACGGAAATGTAAACAAAACTCGATAAAAAACTTATTACAAAAAAAATACAACCGACTTCAATGTTAGATAAACACTGAAAAGTACAAAATAACTTTAATTACGGAACTCGGTGTTTCTTTATTAGTTTTGTACATTGAAGTCGGTTGTATTTTTTTTATAAAACGTTTTTACGTCCTACGGTTATGCGCCATCGTTATATGGTGGATATCCCACCAACACGCACAAAACGTTTTGGGAGCACATTCATTGTGCGTGCGGCTAGAGAGTGGAATTCCTTGCCGGAGTCTGTGTTTCCTGATAGCTACAACCCGGGAATCTTTAAGTCGAGAGTGAATAGCTTTCTTTTAGGTAAGCGCGTTCCATCGTCGACCGCATCGTCGCTTTCATCAGGTGAGATAGCGGTCAAGCGCGAACCTATCAACAATAAAAAAAATAAAAATAAAAAGATTTGACAGCTGTCAGTTGTAAAGTAAAACTCCCTAGGGATGAAAAGTATCACTTTCAGCCCGCTCCTCAGGCAACTTCAGACCTACTTTCAGAGTATGAGTAAGGAAATAGTACTATGTTACACTAGGGGTGCAAGTAACTCATTTCGTCCCGAGAAGGAGTTGGTGAACGAGCGTAGCGAGGTCGCTAATTCGAGGGACTAAATTAGTTACTTTCACCTCGAGGTAATCACTGTGCTTTTCATTACGAATACAAGGAAACTAAAAATAAAATAAAAAGTTTGTAAAACCTGAGTCGTACCTACCTATGATTTTAGGTAGGTATCTTTCTTCTGATTAAGGCGGTAAAAGGTTTTCCACTACTGCTTTAGCCTCTTCTCTCATGAAATTAGGCGTTAAATCACTATTTTAAACTGATAAACATAACGTGTTAATACAAATCTCTGTTGTACGGAAATGTAAACAAAACTCGAAAAAACGAACGACTGATTGCCACTTTCCCGCCATTTTGTTTTTTTTTCTGTCGCCAGCCAGCTATTCAGCCTCATTAATGAAAAATTAGAAATTAATTGTAATCTTTTAAAAATATAGTATTTTAAAGAAATAGTTGAACAAATAAATCACTTAAAATATACTTAATATTATTTAATTAATACTTTATGTTATTTCAATTTTGTATCGCGCTGTGATTGATTGGCTCTATGGAAAATTGGAACATGGTTCAATAGAAATGTGAAGATAGAACTAGTTTTTTTTTTCATAATTTGACATCTGTCAGTTGTAAAGTAAAAGTCCCTAGGGATGAAAAGTATCACTTTCAACCCGCTCCTCATGCAAGTTCAGACCTACCTTCAGAGTATGAGTAATGAGTACATTGTTACACTAGGGGTGCAAGTAACTCATTTCGTCCCGAGAAGGAGTTGGCGAACGAGCGTAGCGAGGTCGCTAATTCGAGGGACTAAATTAGTTACTTTCACCCCGAGGTAAGCAGTGTGCTTTTCATTACGAATACAAGGAAAGTAAAAATGAAATAAAAAGTTTGTAAAACCTGAGTCGTCGTACCTATGATTTTAGGTAGGTAGGTATCTTTCTTCTGTTCGGTAAAAGGTTTTCCACTACTGCTTTAGACTCTTCTCTTATGAAATTAGGCGTTAAATCACTATTTTAATCTGATAAACATAACGTGTTGATACAAATCTCTGTTGTACGGAAATGTAAACAAAACTCGAAAAAACCAACGACTGATTGCCACTTTCCCGCCATTTTGTTTTTTTTTTCTGTGGCCGGCCAGTTATTCAGCCTCATTAATGAAAAATTAGAAATTAATTATAATCTTTTAAAAATAAAGCATTTTAAAGAAATAGTTGGACAAATAAATCACTTAAAATATAACATTACTTAATTAATACTTGTCTTTAAGTTATTTCAATTTTATATCGCGCTGTAATTGACTGGCTGTATGGAAAATTGGAACATGGTTCAATAGAAATGTGTGGATAGAACTAGTTTTTTTTTTAATAATTTGACAGCTGTCAGTTGTAAAGTAAAACTCCCTAGGGATGGAAAGTATCACTTTCAGCCTGCTCCTCAGGCAACTTTAGACCTACTTTCCGAGTATGAGTAATGAAAATAAAATTTGCACATTTGGTGCAAATTCTAAATTTATGACTCATTATCAGCTGGTAAATTCTTGAACTAACTACATACATGTTCAACGCCTCATTCCTTAGGTGATGCTTTGTTCAACTTCCCGGCGTACGAGAGTGTCCAGCAATGGAGCAATAGCGGCGAAGCCTTCCTCTACAGCTTCGAACACGTCGGAAACCTCTCTAAAGGATGGCATTTCTTACCTGGAGTAGCTCTAGCTGGTCAGTATCGCCTTTTTTTCCGCCGTTAGCCGTTTTTAATTATTTCAAGATAATCAGAACGTAGATATTCCAAAAACTATAGTTGAATATTATTAATATTGTTTACAGAGAAACCCAGCGAGGAGCCGGTAGTAAAGCCAAAGAAAGCGCAAGGCCCTTCCCATGGCGATGAACTAGCGTACATCTTCGAGCCCCTAGGCCCTGATGGTCAACCAATGGGTGGCGAGGTCTCCAGCACTGACGCCCGCGTGCGTGACAACTTCGTAGGGCTGATCGCTAAGTTTGCTCACGGATCAGGTGAAACCAAAGAGAAGAATACTTCGAACATTTTTGGTGGTCTTTTCCCTAAGAGCGCTGATCAGTTTTTGAAGATCGGTGAATCTTTGACTATTGATAAGGATTTCAGGTGTGTTTAATATTTTTACCTTGAAAGTCCTATTCCATATTATAGACCAGTGCTGAAGCCGTTGATATTTTCAATGACTTCAGCACTGGTCTATCTTAATTCATTAAACCCCAAGCGAACGTGTCTTTCTATTGTGTCTGTAATTTCCACGATTGAAAGGTTAATAAAAAGTGAAATAAAATCATAGTAGGATGAAACCCATTGGAATAGAAAGAAAATATAACAAAAATTAAAGGAAAAATAATTTACGGGCGATCTGAGGTCGGGAAATGGATGGGTGTGCGTTTTTAAGGGCAAAAAACAGTTTATCTCGATTTCCGGCAAAACTACAAGTCCTATGGAATAAAGTAAAATGGCAAAGTTGTAGGTAATAAAAAGATCTACAACTTTTGGATTTAGGTACACTTTTTTCACATAACCTCAAAATGTATGTGAAAAATTAAAAAAACTAAGGTTTTAGTTTTTTATTTTTATCTTTTACAAACATTTTTTTCCACAAAATTTGATGAAAACTTACCTTTTTATGTCCCAAATACATTTTTTTTTTTATTTAAAATATTTATGTTTTCACCTTTATTTTGACTCGAAAATCATCACGTCAAAATTTCTGCTTTATAAAAAAAATCAATAGGCTTTTTGTTTGTTGGAATCTTTACTTTCTGACGGTGTAAAAAAAATATCGTTAAGTACTATGGTATTTTTTCAGAAAATGCCAAAAACTAAAAAAGCAGAAATTTTGACGTGAGAAATTTCGATTGAAAATTAGGGTGCTTTTTCGATATTAACTCAAAATAAAGATGAAAAAGTAAATATTTTAAATAAAAATAATTACAAGGTGTTTGGAACATAAAAAGGTAAGTTTTTATCAAATTTCGTGGAAAAAAAATATTGTAAAAGATAAAAATAAAAAACTAAAAACTTAGTTACTTATTTGAATTTTTCACATAAGTACATTTTGAGGTTATGTGAAAAAAGTGTAAATACAAAAGTTGTAGATCTTTTTATTACTTAAGTACCTAAAACTTTGCTATTTAACCTCATTCCATAGGACTTGTAGTTTTGCTGGAAATCGAGGTAAATTATTTTTTACCCTTAAAGATGCACACCCATCCAATGAATTTTTTCGTAGATAAAATTCAACCAAGTCAAAGTTCAGGTAGTAAAGTAACAAAGTATATTTAAAAACGGAAAGATTCAATCTAATTGCCGGTTGACATATTAAACGTAATTACATCTTTAAATACCACAAATAGTACAGGTTATGATGGTATTTCTACAAAGGTTGTAAAGTATGTGTCTGAGACCATTTGTACCCACTTAAGCTATCTAATAAATTTGTACATCGGCTTAGGTATTTATCCAGATGCTCTAAAAGTTTCAAGAGTGAAACCATTATAAGAAAAATAATAAGCACAGCATGGCTAACTACAGACCAATTTGCCTTAATTCCTATTATGTCTAAAATTTTTGAAATAATACCTGTTTATAGAACTTTACTCATACTTTGAAAAGAAAAATATCTTCAGTAAAGAGCAAAAGGGATTTAGACAAAACATGTCAACCAGTAAGGCCATTTATGATTTTTTAAATATCGTTATGACAAATATGGATAGGAGAATCCCGGTGTGTTCTATATACTGCGATATTCATATGACACAGGCTTTTGACTACGTTAACCATAACATCTTGCTACAGAAATTAGAAGCTTACGGCATAAGGGGAAACATACTAAATCTTATTAAGTCGTACCTTACTAATAGAAAACAGTACACAGAAATTGAAAAAAATTAATGCCAAGACAAAGAAAGAAGAAATTTATTTATCAAACGAACGTACCCCCATAAACGGTGTTCCCCAAGGTAGCGTACTAGGATCTTTACTATTAATAATATACATCAATGAACTGCCTAGTGCTATTGACCACCCCATGACTCTCTTTGCCGACTACAGCACTATGACTATATCATGTAAAAATAAAGACAAGTATGAAATTTACATTAACGAACCTTTGAATTCAATTATAAAATAGTTAAATAGAAACAACCTAAAAATAAATCTAGACAAGACCACTATTATGCATTTCAGACAAAATTAGACATTAACGCAATTTACAACGACACTGAACTTAATAAAGTCGACGCGACAAAATTTCTAGGCATTATTATTGACTCGAAATTGAATTGGAAGGCACACATAGAATACCTTAGTAAACGATTGAGTTCTTCTGCGTAATTCTTTATATAAACTGGCACCAGAGCTAAACACAGATGCCTTGGTAACGGCATATCATGGTATGGTAGCGTCGTTATTGCGGTACGGTGTAATCTTTTGGGGGAATTCCACAGATAAAGTAGTAGCATAGGTTCAAAAGAGATGCATTCGGGCGATGTTCAATTTGAAGTCGACCGACAGCTGCATGCCATTCTTTAAAAAACACAGATTATTGACGCTACCATCTCTGTATATTTTTGAAATTGCGGTATTTGTAAAGCTAAATCAGAATCTATTTCCACGACTAGCTGACACCTCCCCCCGTGCAGACAATAATCAACTATGTTCGCATACGTCAAAGACAGCATTAATGGGGAAAAGTGTTTTCTGTATGGCTCCTAAAATTTATAAAAAAAATACCACAGTCCTATAAAAAATTGCCAGTAAATTTGTTTAAGAAGAAGTTTCGAGATTTACTAACAGACAAGTGTTATTATAGTATAAGCGACTTTTTGAATGACACTATTTGTCATTTTTTATTTTTTTTTATTTTAATTATTTTCTTTTATTTGATGGATATTTTATGACATGATTTTGTGATGTTAACGATATTATTATTAATAACTATGCATATCAATAATTACCATTTGACCGATTTGTCTATGGTCACTTTAATTTGGCGGGCGCGCTTTTTTTTGCAAAAAATTGAATTGTTTTTTAAAATATATTTTATGCAAGTTTCTACAATTGATTGCACGCAGGACAAACCGGCACACCGGTCGGTCCCTGCACAGCTATTGTTTTATTCACATGTGTGAATCAAATCTAAGTTATGAGAACATTAATCCACTTTCGAGCACTGATGTGTTAGAGGATAGTACAAATATGGAAGTAGAAGCTATTATACAACGTGGCCGTGCTGACACTGACACGGGAGTGAAAAGGCGACTGGAAGAAAATTCTTCTGAAGAAGGATGGACTGAAGTGAATAGAGGACGAAACAAATTAGTATGCTGTAGAGGAGATTCAGGTGAGAGGGAGAAAGAAGAGAAAATACAGGTATGCGTGACATGCAAAAATCCTTTGCCTAAACAGTTTGCGTTGGCGCGATTACTTAAGACATACAACATTACCAGCAGCAACATTAGTAAAATTAAATACGTACATCAAAATAAAATGTTAATTACATTCGATAACGACACCGGCGCAGATGAATTTTTAAGTTGCTCGGCTTTTACTGACATGGGTTGGTATTGCCAGAAAACTTCTGAAGTAGGTGTATCGTACGGCCTTATTAAAGGTATGGAACTAGACATATCTGATGAGGATCTCCGAAATAATCTTAAAAGTAGCGCTGAAATAACGTCAATCAAGCGGTTAAATAAACGGTGTTCGAATAACCCTGATGGCAACGGTTGGACTCCGAGTGAAACGATACGCTTGGGGTTTAAAGGATCTTCTCTTCCAGCGTATGTCTATATCTACAATTTGAGAATACCAGTCGAACGATTTGTATTTCCAGTTACTCAGTGTGCTAACTGCTGGAAATTCGGTCATTTGAAGATAAGATGTCCAATGAGGAAACCTGTTTGTCCAAAATGCTCACAACACCACGAAAATTGCACAATCACAGCATTTACTTGTGTGAATTGTTCAGGTCGGCATATGGCATTTGATAAAATATGCCCATATTTTAAGAAGGAAAAGAGGCTTAGATACTTAATGTCCGAATTTAATTGTACCTACAGAAAAGCTCTCACTATATACGTTCCCCCTTCGCCTGATAACGTTTCACAAGTGAACCTATCTAGTTTCGTTCCTGAAGTTGGCCATACACATACTGCGACTACCGCAAATATTAGTTCGATTATAACGCAGCCTCCGACTGGCACAAATAACGATACTACCTCTCAGCGACGTGATCCAGATTCAGCTAATTCAAAAACCAAGCCTTTATCCAAGCGTAGCTCCAAGAAGCAAAATCGTCGAGCACCTACCCCAGCACTTGTAGAGGACATAACGTGGCATCAAGTTTCCGATTCTTCTGATTCTGTAGAGGATTTTATTGATACACCTAATTTTGTTCAAAATAATAATTCTGATAAGTCTTCTAATAATTTAAACTTTTGGCATTTGATAACAAAAATTAAAAATATTATAACAAGTAAAGAATCCTTCCAGGTTAAAATACAACAGTCGATTTCTATATTCTCCGAATGGCTAACTCATAAAATTGTAAGTAGTTTATCTATTGATTCGTTTTTTGATTTATTTATTAAAAATGGCTAATAACAATAATTATATGAACTTGAATATTATACAATGGAATTGCCAAAGTATAAGACCCAAATCTCGTCCACTTGAATTACACTTAAGTCAAGAAAAAATACACATTGCCGTACTGAGCGAGACTTGGTTGGAACCTGATAGCTATTTTAGAATTAGTGAATATAATACATACAGACTGGATAGAGAAGATGGCTACGGTGGCGTTGCAATTATGACTCACCGCTCTGTACAGTCTGTTGTTTGTACAACGAAAAGTCGCAACCCTGGCATTGAATTATTACATATTAGAATTTTGAATTGTCAGCATATTGAGAATATTATTTCCATATATTGCCCTTCGACTGTACATACCACTCAGAGTGATTGGGACGCAATCTTTTCTATAGGAAACAGTAAGACACTTATCTTGGGAGATTTTAACGCGCATCACACTAATTGGTCTCTAAGAACTGATCGACGTGGCTCTGAAATATTTGACTCCATGTTAGATTACAATTTTATTCATTTGAATGATGGTAGTTTTACTAGAATCAGGATGGTTGACGGAGTACTTCAACAATCTAGTCCTGATATTTCATTTGTATCTTCTGATTTATCTTTGTTATTCAATTGGAAGCCTACTAATGAAACACTGGGTAGCGATCATTTAATTATTAAATTAAACTTAGTACTTACTTTTAACCGTGAATATCAACACAAAAGAAATTTTAAAAAATCTGACTGGGCGTCATACGCTAAATATATAGACGAATATTTACAAAACTGCGTTATTCCTCAAGATCTTCAGAATTTATATGACCTTCTATATAATATTATGCAAAAAGCTGCAGACAAATATATTCCCTACATTAAAATCCCTCAAAATATTTGCAGTACGTTTAAACCAAAACCATTCTGGTCTCCAGAGTTGTCGAGGGCTGTTGCGGAGCGGCGTTTGGCCCTTGCAAATCTGAGATCTTGCCCCTCTCCTGGAAATTTAGATGTCCTTAAAGAAAAAATTAGCACCGCTCAAAGACTTATTCGTAGGGCTAAATGTAAATCTTTTCAACAGTTTTGTTCTTCTGTAGATGAAATATCTTCAACATCCGAAATGTGGCGTAAAATGAGGTGGTTAAAAGGTCGGCAAATCCCTAGCGCCAGTGTGGATAAAGAAAAAGCTGAGCGCCTGCTTAGTGAGCTTACTCCAGATTTTGTTTGTCCCTCGCCACCTACTTTTAATTCCAGTAATACAGCGTTGGAATCGTTAATATCAATGCCAGAATTAGTTAACTGTATTAAAAATAGCGACACAGCCCCTGGGTCAGATCAAATTTCATTTTCCATGATAAAACACCTTCCGACTTCAGGTAAACGTATGTTACTTTTAATATATAATAATTGTTTTTCTTTCGGATTTGTTCCCTCACAATGGCGCCAAATTAAAATAGTTCCAATCCCCAAACATAATAGTAGCCCATCTTCTTCTTTGCGTCCTATCTCCTTAATATCTTGCGTATGTAAAATTTTTCATGCTATTTTGGCCAAACGTATTGAATGGTTCTTTGAAAAACAATGTCTTTTTCCGGAGGACATGGTGGGTTTTCGTAAAGCACGATCTTGTCTGGATAACCTTACGCGGTTGGTTTCTGAAATTCAACTAGGATTTTCCAAAAACATGGTTACAGCGGCGTGCTTTATAGACATCGAAAGCGCATATAACAATGTCGATATTCCTTACTTGTTACGTATTTTAGATCAGTTTGGAGTTGGATCAAAATTCTGCGCTTATCTGTGGTCTTTTTTATCAAATAGACATCTAGAAGTAGCAACATATGATTGCAAGATGGTTAGATGGACAGGCCGTGGATTGGCTCAAGGAGATCCATTGTCCCCACTTTTATTCAATATTGTAACTCTAGATATATGTAAGAACGCTGAACAGGTTAATATATCTCAATATGCTGATGATTTGGTTTTATATTCCACAAACAGTAATTTAGATTTAGCGTTTGAAGACCTTCGGTCTGCTTTACGATATATCAAAGATTTAATAGATAAAATAGGTTTAACTATGTCTACAAATAAGACTAAGATCTGTGTTTTTAAAAAGGGTTGCTTTAGGAGGTCTATTGACTTTAATTTTGACGATGTTTCAGTTGAAGTCGTTAATTGTGTAAAATATTTGGGTCTGTGGCTGGATAGTTCATTAAGATGGGGTAAACATATCAATGAAGTTTCACAAAAAGTAATGAAATTCATTAATTTACTTAAAGTTCTATCTGGTGCAGGATGGGGACTTCATCAAAAACACCTTAGACGTTTATATATTTCTTTAATCCGAAGCAGAATTGATTACGCCAGTTTCCTGTTCGACAATAGTTGTAATTCTAAACTAATAAAACTAGATAGGGCTCAAAATCAAGCACTGCGTGTCGTAGGTGGATTTATAAGAAGTACTCCGATACACGTCATGGAAAGCGAGCTATGCCTTCCTCCACTTCATATCCGTAGGAGATATTTAGCTACTAAGTTTTTGTTAAAATCAAAGTCTATTTATAATAATAAAACTATTAAATCACTAGAAAATCTCTCACTTGTGACCGGTTCTAACTATTGGCTAAACAAGAAACTGCCATTACTGATTGACATCCTTGCACAGTATGCTTCGGTCCCAATACACTCAAGCGTTCAACTAGAAATGTTTTCACTTGACAGGTGGATTAGTAATATTGATATGTCTACTATAATATTTGATAAAATTCCTAGCATTTGTCAAGCTAAACGCCGATACAGTACTGAACAATTAAAACTCCTTTGCATAAAATATATCCGAGAACAATATTCAAATTTTCATACAATTTTTACCGATGGCTCCAAAGACAAACAAATCGGAGGCGCTGCTTTTTTGGACCCCATACTTCTGAATCAAATAAGGATTAAGATTGATTCAGATATTTCTATTATGCACATTGAATTGATAGCAATATTAGAAGCTTTATCCTATATTCTATCAATTAATGGCGATAAATTTGTGATCCTGACGGACTCCAGAAGTTCGCTGCAACATTTGACTCGGCATACTTCTCACATGCGAGGTAACCCGATAGCCTATGCTATATATGATGTGCTCTTAAAACTGCAGTCCAACTCTAAAACAGTATATCTTCAATGGATTCCATCCCATGTGCAGTTAGAAGAAAATGATATTGTTGACTTACTCGCCAAACAAGCGTGTGTTGAGGGAGTCCCCATGAATATTACCCCACTATATTCTGATTACTTTGGGAAAGCAAAAAAAAAATGTTTAGAACTTTGGCAGGAATATTTTGACAAAAGGTCAAAAGAAAAAGGGATATGGTACCGAACTATCCAGCCAGAGATTTCTCGGGTTCCATGGATTGACTGTAATCTTAACAGAAATTTAATAACTATAGCTGTAAGACTTCGTTCCGGACATATTCCATCAAATAAATTTAACTATTTAATGAAGAAAGTTTTGTCTCCAAATTGTGATGACTGTGGTGTGGTTGATGATGTTTTCCACATATTGATGGAGTGTGTCCGGAACGAAAATACAAGAAGGAATGTTTCTGGACTCAGTAAATCTTACGATATTGGCATTTGTAATGTAATCCTCTCTTCTCCAATGTCCGATAAAGCCAAACAATTGTTTGAAGTAGCCTTAAGGTAGTTTGTAAGTTTTTGTTTTCTGTACTGGGCGATGTGGTCGCTAAGCGACAAAGCCCTTTAATTAAATAAAAAAAAAAAAAAAAAAAAAAAACCATTTGACATTGATGCAATTTGATGACTCTTTAACATATTTTATTCTATTCTGACATTTTGCTTTAACTCTGTAATTTTTATTAGGGTTCCGTAGTCAACTAGGAACCCTTATAGTTTCGCCATGTCTATCTGTCCGTCTGTCTGTCCGTCCTCGCTTAATCTCTGTGACCGTTAGCACTAGAAAGCTGAAACTTGATACCAATATGTATATCAATCACACCGACAAAGTGGTACAATAAAAATTGGAAAAAAATGTTTTATTAGGGTAGCCCCCTATATGTAAAGTGGGAAGTGATTTTTTTTTTAATTCCAACCCTAACGTGTGATATATTGTTGGTATTGGTTATAGGTATTTAAAAATGAATAGGGGTTTACTAAAATCATTTTTTGATAATGTCAATAATTTCGGAAATAATCGCTCCAAAAATAAAAAAAAACAATGTGCCCCCCCCCCCCCTAACTTTTGAACCATAAGTTTAGAAAATATGGAAAAAATCTGAAAAGTAAAACTTTATAAAGACTTTCTAGAAAAATTATTTTGAACTTGATGGAAAGAACAGTTTTTGTACAAAAAAGACAAAAAGGTTGTACAAAATAATTTCTGGACTAAGTTTGTAGTATAATCGTATATGCAAGCATTTTTTTTAACTTCGTTTACATATTTTATTATCCTGAACGTATCTTCTTTCAAACAAAAAAAGAATTATTAAAATCGGTTCTCGCAATCCAAAATTACCACCGAAAACTTCTTCTGGTACCTGTGCATTAATTAGTAACCCAATTTCCCGAGAGATGGCGCTGTACTCTGGGCTATTCCGCGTTTGTGTTGTTAGGATTTTTCCTGAGTTGATGGGGTCGGGTATTATCGAATTTTTCGGTTGGTCTCTCCTTGGCATTGGCGGTATTATCTTATAACTACATAAAACTTCTATCAGGAACATGATAAGGCAATTTAGAATAAAACTAAAATTCATTTATTTAACGCCATCTATCAAAATGTTAAGGTAAAAACCAGTTCATAAATGGTTCGATAGATGGCGTTGCGTAATGACGTCATCTTTTTAAAAGTCGATGTTAAGATTTTCCGTGCTTTCATGACCTACCGTGGTAAAGAATCGTTGCTTCTTAAATATATTCGTGCACAAGTGCACAATCGCTGAAATTTCTACTACTTGCATACTGTAATATTTTTTGTTATCACCGTCCTTTGTGTGCCCGTTTTTAGGGTTCCGTATTTATTAGAGTTCCGTACTTAATATGTCAACGTAACAAATAGCCTTTTTTTAAACTCATAAGTGGGAACATTTATTGTGACGGACGGGAAACTACGGAACCCTACACTGAGCGTGGCCCGACACGCTCTTGGCCGGTTTTTTTTTGTTATATTTTCTTCCTTTTTCAATGGGTATCATTGTACTATGATTTTTTTTCGTTTCAAAAATTATCGACACTGATCTAATAGTACATGTTATCAGTCACAAAGTCCAATAAATAATCTTTTTAACAGCTTCCAAATCATCTAGGATTTTTGACATCCCGGAGATCTAAAATTCCTGTTTGTACATATCAGATTGTTATTTTTTCAGATTCTGTCAGATTGGTCTTTGGGGCAACATGGGAGACAGATTAACAGGAGCTTTATGTAAGAATCTCCTCGGAAACTTATTAAACTTACAACAACTTGGACAGCTGCCAAATTTGTCAAATCAAGTGCCCCTGCTACCTGGACAGAACAACGTACCATTAGTACCTGGACTGTTGGGCCCGCAGCCAACCAAACCTAATAAAAAACAGCCTCAGAGGCAACCACAAAGAACAACTAAAGCACCCTTTAGACTACCCTTTGATTTTTTGTTTAAATAATTCTTCATATTTACACCATGTTGTTTATAAGATAAGTACTATAAAAGGAATTGTACTAAAATAATAAACAATAATGATTTTTCAACCTTTGTTACATTTACACAAAATATTGTTACACATGCTTACCTTACCTACTTACCTAATAAAATTAACTTACCGATATCAAAATATTTTTGTGCTTACATTATTCGTGTAACTCATTAACATCTAAATAATATACGTCATATAATTACATTATCTTCAATTCCAAGGATTGACCTGTGTTATCAGTTTTAATTGCTAACCTCTCGTGGATGTTGACAAAACAAGTAAAACCGGTTTACCGTACTTATACTATTTAAAGCAGTGTGACTGCTCCGCCTACATAGACCTGCAATAACATTTAGAAAAAGTATATTTTTCCTTCACTTTTAGTCTAATATTGATCAAGATGCAACGTGCTTGTGCTATTATTTTATTCCTTGTGTTCACTCAATACCTGATTGCGACGACTCAGGCCAAGCCTGAACCTCAAGGTCAGACTTGTGGCAGACATGGAGACCCGGTAAGTTTTTTTTTGTTTACGTAGCTATTTAGTGAAAAGTGTCTAACGGGCAAAACACGGAGGAGCATACGATACAATTCTGCCCGGCTTGGGTGGAGCACCGTTGTGTCTTCGTGAAGGCGAATGGCGCTAGCGATAGCGCCGGTAACTTCTTGCGTCCGACTTGGGTTTAGGCCATGGTCCGGAGCTAGACGGAATGGGTAGTGATCTCCTGCTTCTGCGAAGCAGTAAAGAGAGCTAAGCGTATTGGCCGCAGGCGTGAAGGAACGAACATCCTCACGCCCCAGCCGCTACTGCAGGAGACGCCCAGGTGTCGGGAAGTGCGGGCCATCCTGAAAGTACTAAGCCCAAGTTGCGTAGTGTTCAACGCGCGCCTCTTAAAGATGTTAGAAAAGCTGAAGGGGCCCAGCAGGGCCGATGCTTACTGCGGGCTGCGGGAACGTTTAATAGAGTTACCGTGATCCTAGATCGCAAAGAGCAAATGAAGGAACATAGGTGGAGTTAGACACGCCCTCTCACCTTCCCTAAGGCGGACTTCACACGTTTTAGGGTTTTGATGATTTATCACCTAAAAAAAATGTCTAACGGTCTTTTATATGATGGCTTCGTAAACCTCCTAGAAGTCTGAGATTCAAAGCCTCCGGATTGTCCCAAGCATAAAACTCAATTAATTATTAGCTTAGTGTAAAATTATGATACCTACTGAAGTCTTTCTTCTTTGTCTTTCTTCTTTCAATATGTCGATTTACCTACAAGGTTATAATTTCTCTTGTTTCATTGCAAGGTTATATTATAATTATGTATGTTAACGTTTAGGATTATGTATGCGTCCACCCAGGACGCCAGTAGTAAACTGAAGTAGCAAGTAATTTACAATATAGTAGTGTGAAAAGTAACTAATTTATACACCACTGATTTTTAATTAGTATCTAGAAATATTTAAAGGGCCTATTAGAAAAGGTCTTGTTATTATAGTAAAGTCTGAATAAATAATATTCATAAACAGTAAAGATAATAGCGTTTGTTTATATACCAAAATGTCATTCAATTTATGGAAATATTGTGAAGGCTATTAATAAGAATGAATAAATGACGATCAAAATGAAAGAACACTACGCGTAGTATTTTCTAGTATAGTCCGGTCAATTTAGACATCCGAGGCTACACTAATTCGCACCCAGCTGAAAATTGGTAGGATTGTTCAACACGCCACCGTTTTTGAGATATGATGATTCAAAAAGTTGTTCAGAGGTAATCGTCATAACATGCACACGTTTCCACGCCACCTTTGAGGTAGTGTACTTAGCGCTTTTTAGGGTTCCGTAGTCAACTAGGAACCCTTATAGTTTCGCCATGTCTGTCTGTCCGTCTGTCTGTCTGTCTGTCTGTCCGTCCTCGCTTAATCTCTGTGACCGTTAGCACTAGAAAGCTGAAATTTGGTACCAATATGTATATCAATCACGCCGACAAAGTGGTAAAATAAAAATTGGAAAAAAATGTTTTATAAGGGTAGCCCCCCTATATGTAAAGTGGGAAGTGATTTTTTTTTTAATTTCAACCCTAACGTGTGATATATCGTTGGATAGGTATTTAAAAATGAATAGGGGTTTACTAAAATCATTTTTTGATAATGTCAATAATTTCGGAAATAATCGCTCCAAAAGTAAAAAACAATGTGTCCCTCCCTAACTTTTGCACCATAAGTTTAGAAAATATGAAAAAAATCTGAGAAGTAGAACTTTATAAGGACTTTCTAGGAAAATTATTTTGACCTTGATGGAAAGAACAGTTTTTGTACAAAAAAGACAAAAGGGTTCTACAAAATAATTTCTGGACTAAGTTTGTAGTATAATCGTAGCAAGCATTTTTTTAAACTCATAAGTGGGTACACTTTATTGTGACGGACGGGAAACTACGGAACCCTACACTGAGCGTGGCCCGACACACTCTTGGCCGGTTTTTAGAGTTTCGTACCTCAAAAGCAAAGAATGGAACTCTTATAGGATCGCTTTTTTGTCCATCCGTCTGTCTGTCTGTCTGTGTATGTACGTCTGTCTGTCGGTATGCCTGTCTTTCAAGACCCTTTATCTCGGGAAAAAGTGAAGTTATCGAGTTGGGATTAAAATTATATACTCAGGTCTGCGGTCCTTTGAAGTTGTGAAAAAATCAAACTTGTAAGTTCACGAAAACCAAACATATGGCCGTTTATGTTGCAAAAAACATATAAGTATTTCAACACTCAAAATCAAATTTCGGAATCAAAATTCATAGGGTACTTCTCGTTGTCCTAGAATCTTGAAGTGTGGCATAGGTTTTGTAGCATAAATATAGGAAAAAATCTGTAAACTGTAAATTTGTGGTTACGTCACGAAGAATTAAACTTTTTGCGATTTGTAAAATTCTTTGAGATTCGATTCGTAAATTGAACTTTTTTTTCGTTAACTTACAAGTTTAATTTTTTCACAGTTTTAAGTAAGACACAACAGACTTGCCTAAATGGACTTGAATAAAAATTTCAACTCGATATCTTCTCGCGTTCCTGATATAAAGGGTCTTCACAGACAGATAGACAGATCAGCAGAAATACAGACAGACAGATAGACGGACAACAAAGTGATCCGCTCTGATCCTTATAGGATCACTTTATTGTCCGGGCTATTTATAAAATGGGCCCTTGCGAGTCCCTCAGAAATAAATTCAAAGAAATCGATATACTTACTCTGCCTTCTCTCTACATCTTGGAAAGCATTTTGTATGTTCGTAAAAACTTAGGACTCTTTAAAATTAGAAGCGATTTTTACAACAAAAATACACGTAGTAAACGCGAAATTGTCTTAACCAAATGGAGACTAGCTAAGACTAGCAAGTCATTCTTAGTAAACAGCATTCGCTTTTATAATAAGCTGCCAAAGGCGGTAACTGAACTTAGTGAGGGAAAATTCAAATCTCATATCAAGCGTGTCCTAACCGAAAAAGCATAGTACAAGGTTAAAGACTATGTCGAAGACACGCTTGTTTGGCAATGACTACCTCTGCACATGTGGCCCCCTGGTAAATCACCAATATTTTGTCTATTAACTGCTCCACCTTTGTTTTAATAATTACATATACATTTTTTTTTTCTGACACATTGCTTTTGCAATATTTTTTTTTATTTATATTTCAACTGTCATAAATTTGTTAGTAATTTATTTTGTTAACATTTTATTGATAGTTGTAATTATTATATTATTTATTTATTATAATCTTTATTGTACACCAAATAAACAAAAATACAGGACAAACATTTAAAAGAATAAGTGCACAATGGGCGGTCTTATCGCACAGGGCGATCTCTTACAGACAACCTTTGGATGGACTGAGAGAAAGGAGATAGATTAAGGGTTGTCAGTGTACAAACATCAGATATAATACTAACAAGATACATTAACACAAATACATACATACAATACTAAAAAAAAAATATACTAATAAATATCAAATATATAGTTGAATCAGGAGAAGAAAAATATATCAAAGAGAAAGGTAATGCTCCTTCACCATCTTTTAAATGTTGGTAGCGTTTGAGCACGCCTTACTTCTAAGGGTAACGCATTCCACAAACGTGCAGCTTGAATTGTGAAAGATTTGTCAACGAAGGTAGTGGAATGCATGCGAATACTTAATTTTAGGTTCTCCGAAGATCTCAAGGACCTACTATGTGTGTCACTAAGGAATTAAAAAAAAAAAATTATTATTCCTGATTTCTTTTTTTTTATATAGCCTCTTTTTGTAATGTGAATGTGAGAACACTATATACTCCACGAACTCTTAGACTACTTCCTATTACGACTTACTTTGTTTTTTACTGAGATAATTTTTATTGTGCTTTTGTGTACAATATTTGACTGGTCCACACTGTTCTTACATAATATCTATCAATATTGTAAAACCAACCACTTTTTTAAAAGAGTAACCATGGAGTTTCTAGCCGGTTCTTCTCCATAGGAAACGACCAATTTGGAACCGTGCACTAGCTTCTGACGTTTTATAAGTGCCCATGTAGGCCTATGTGAAATAAAATATTTTTGATTTGATTTGATTTGTCCGTTTTTTCCTTTTGAGATAGAAAACTCTAAAAACGCGCTTGTAAATAAACTACCTCTAAAGTGGCGAGAAAATGTGTGCATTTTATGACGATTACTTCTTTCAACTTTTTGAATCATCATATCTCAAAAACGGTGGCTCTTAGGAATATAAGTGTTAAAACGTTTTTGTAGATAATTATCTGATCTACAGTTTTGTCTTAGCTAATTTTGTGATTAAAGTTACAGTTTTGATGAAAATCACGAAAATCTCATTTTTGTGACATTTGACCCCGAATATTTATTTTTCCAGGTGTCGGATTGATGAAGACTTTTTAGATTTCATTTATGATGGTGTTTTGAACAATCCTACTAATTTTCAGCTGGGTGCGAATTATTGTAACCTAACCCCTATTATTTGGTCTAATTTGACTGGACTAAGTAGCAATTGTTATGAATGACTGATTCAATTATGAATTTACTCATTTTGACTTTTCGCGGACAATTTTGGGAGTTCAATGATTAGTAATGAGTACGGATAGAGCCCCATTTTTTTTGTACTGATTAAAAAAAAAATAGGGGTGTATATGTACTAACATCAAACTAATGTCAACTAATTATTATTTAATTTTTACAGTGCGATTCCGACAGTCAGTGCTGCTCCAACAACAGGTGTCACAAATACGCCAATAGATGTCAAGTTATAATAGAACTTCCAAATTCCACATAGAAGTGATTTCAAAAACATTCAAATTTAATTAAACGATTGTAACGATATCATTTTTATTATCCTAAAATATAATAATATGTATGAACTTAACTGTTTTGAGTTCAGAAAGTTAAATAATTTTCTTAAAAGCATTTTGTGATAAAGTAGAGATTTGCTTACTTTTAGCACCGTACATTATATTTTAATATTTGCATGCCATTGCCAACTCATGGCGAAATGCTCTTGTCCCGCGTTTATTGTAAATAAATTTGAATATGAGACTCGTGTGTTTTATTGTTTTTAATTATTCATGTATTGCTATGCCCAATTAATTAGGTATATTCAGAAAACCAGAATATCCTTTTTTTTTCAATTAAGTGGCTTTCTAAGGAACTTACCTTATGTACCTTACCTACCATTCCTCGGTAGGTAAAAATTTTGATAAAAAATTAACTTTTGAAACGTCACTTCATGCACCACTAGTCCACGACCGATCGATTTTGCGTTAAATATCCGGTTTTATTTAATTTTTTAAGGCATAATTTTTCGCCATGGAGCGTCACATATACCTACCTAGTTTTATTTTACCTCGGGAACACATTATGTAAATAGTACATAGAATAGAACTGTTAGAACATAATGTATTCATTTAAAACATTTTATAGTATCATGTTCGCTCCAAACAGAAGATATTCGAAATTTGTTTCTATATCCCAAACATTTTACAGTAACATAGGCACACAAATTATATCCCTTATAGTAGTGGAAGTGGTAGTGCTTTATAAAAGGTAATACATACTAAATATATCTATAATAATAAATCATTCAATATTCAGCTCAGGGAGGTTACCTAAAGTAATGCTTAAATAATGCTGATATAATGCAACCAGCTACGGTTATTCAGCTAACAGCTGTTTAATTTGTGCCCTAATCAGACTTATATCAGCTGAGTAGGCGCCTCTCATTCTTTTATTCAGCAGTCTGGTACAGTTTGTTGTGGATAGTGATTCAGCTACTAGAAGTTTCTGTGTTACTTGGGAATGTAATAGATATAGGCAAGATATCCCTTTTCATAATAGATAATAGAAGCACACACAGAGAAAAATAAAGTTTTGAAACAGTTAGTGATTTTGAATTCATATTATACTTAGGTAGATAGAGCCTTGGGCACGCCAAAATTATGGCGGTAAGTCCCCTCTTTGAGGCGTGGCTGGAAAGACCTCACGGCGTCCTTACCTTCCGTGTAACGCAGGTCCTCACCGGACATGACACGTTCGGGAGGTTCCTGCACCGGATTCGTGCGGAAGTGACGGCCGAGTATTGCCACTGTGCGGAATGCCCGGAGGACACGGTGGAGCACACAGTCGAGGTGTGCCCTGCTTGGGCGGAGCATCGTTGTGCTCTCGTGGGGGCGATCGGCGGCGGAGACCTCTCGCGCCGGGCCTTGGTTCAGGTCATGGTCCGGAGCGAGGAGGAGTGGCAGGCAGGCTCATCTCTGAAATGGCTGGACCGATTTTAACGGGACTTTTTTTGGCAGGTAGCTGATGTAATAAGGAGTAACATAGGCTACTTTTATTTTAGAAAAAATAAATTCAAAATCCTATAGTCCACGCGAACGACGTCGCGGGCACAGCTAGTCTAATTTATAAATAGATGGAGTTTAGACCTTGAAGAGGCACAAGGTAGGTACTCTTGATCGCTCGTTCAAATGTCATTAGTAAAATCAGTGTTTGTTGTTTACTGGTAAGCCTATCTCAAACCCCAAAAATACCACTACAGTAAGACAACATCCAGGAGAATTCAGGAAGCAGAACCAGTAACAGCACAGGCGATCATTGGCGTGCATGGAGTGTGACAGAACAGCATAATTCAGGAACAAGAACCAGTAACAGCACAGGCGATCATCGGCGCGCATGGAGTGTGACATAACAGTATATTTCTATGACAGGGCCCCCAGTCTGCAATTACAATAGTGTCAGAATGATAGTCTATTATTGATTTCATAATTGTTGATTTTGAGTAAGTTTGGTAATCTACTAATATAATGGCGTCATTATGACTTTCCAATGATCAACCACTGACACTCCATTGAAAGAAGTGGGATAGAATCACGGATATCGGATAGAATGGTAATCTCGTACATATTTACAAATTAATGTCTTACGTAATTTTTCAGATTACCGCATATCTGCAAAAATTTTGACAGTTCCTTTGATCAGTGACCTACCATTAGAACGTCATTGTGCAATTATTGCTTTTAATAAGCTTGATATTGTCATTTTACCACAACTCTATTACGAGACCATTGACCGATCAATGATCGAATCGATCATTATGAATTAGATAGATAGAGATTAGGAACTTTTAGCAAAATGACAATGGGATCGTGTTGGAATGACGAATTTATAAAAATAGCAGACTTGCGCCCCAGGCTACTTACCATGACGTATTAAAATGTCAGTCGTGCAAGCAAGAAAGAGGGATGGCGTAAAATGTCAGATGACTCTCGTAAATTAATTGTTGCATGTCTTTATAGAATTACCGCATGACATATTATAGTGAAAGAATAGTTTTCTGAAGTCGCACCTAGACTTTTTCGCAGACAACCTAGGTGCGAAGAGTGATGATCACGGTGAACGCTTCCACTCTTCTATATTTCGCTGTTCTGATTTTCAAAAGTCCGAATTTCATAATACCTAAGAATTTTTCATAAAACACAGAATAAGTAGATAAGCGTCCCCGCACACGGGCCACAAAAAGAAGCCGCTTCAAGCTTCTTTTTTTCTTTTTGTGGCGGCATTTTTTTGTAGCTCGTGTGCAGCGGTGACGCAAAAAAAAGCTCTAGCGTCTTTTTGTGGCGACGTTTTTTTTGTGGCGGTCGTTTTTTGTGGCGGCGTCTTTTATTGCGGCTTTTTTTTTTGTGGCCCGGACACTAATAGGTAGTCCGTTATTACAAATCTCGAAATTTATCCAATCGATAGTAATTTGGGATTTGTTTATTTTCTGGTTTTCATAAACTCGTGGACTCGTCGATTTGGTAACCTGCTGTATCTCAGTAGAAATGCTCTATAACAAGGGCTTCTTCTCCTTTTTCTATCAAGCTGCTGAAGCACTGATCTCCGATTGTGATGTCGAAGCTAGCCTCAACCACCGTGACGTTAAGCTGGTTACCTAAAACCTCTGTTTACACAAATTAAAACCACAGCTTCTGTATATTCATTTGTGAATTTGGTAATTTGTGTATGTTGTTTCTCCTTTTTAAATTAGTAAATCATGTTTCAAACCGGACCAAAAATACGGTTGGCAAAATACAAAATAAACAACGGCTTTTACCGTAAGCAAAATGTTCACAGTGTGGTTTTTTTTTACAACCACACATTTAATAATTAAGTACCTACTAGTAATTATTATAAAGAGAAAATATTTAATGATTAAACGAACTTACCTGAACGTGAAGTTTTATCATAATTATACAAAGTGCATCGTCCTCGAGATTAGTAATCTGAAAACGTTTCGTAACGTGTAACGTTGTAACGTGTTTTCAGATTACTAATCTCGAGGATGATGGACGATTTATAATTGTATTTTTATTTGGAATGAATGAATAAACTCAATTCCCTCAATTTAATTCTCCGATTTTTTAAATACTTTCACCTGTTCAATTATGCTAGTTTGTCAATGAGTGACATAGGTATATACTCTCTAAGTGTCTACATTCATGTGGGCGTAGCCGTTGGCAGAAGCTAGTATATTGACGCTGACAAAGTGGTTTAATCTAATCTTGAATTTTTTTAAACGCACGTGCCATTAAAATACATGCTAAACTATTAGCATCAATTTGATGATGTTAGTTTAACAATGTATCGAAAGAAAAATATCACGGCCAAGCTCCTCACAAGTTTAGAAGTAATAGTCGTCCCACTTATAAAATGAAAATGACGTAGGTACAAAATCAAAAACCTAACCGCGTTTTCCAAACACCGTGCGTTTGGAAGACGGAAATTATAGGTTCAGTAAATTTTATTCGACTTGTGTGTTTCCTTGCGGTTACTGAGAAACGATTGAAGGCTGACTGACTGACATGTCAATGCACACTCGAAAGTACTAGAGCTAAATGTAATTTTGTACTAAGAGAGGATTTCCAAAAAAAAACTTTCTAAAGGGATGTAACGGGGGTCCAAAGTTTGTGTGGAGAAAACTGCTTTCACGCGGGCGAAGCCGCTGGCAGAAGCTAGTAAAGTTATATTTATAAACCTATGTCAAATGAATCACAGACCATCAGTTTTCCCCATAATGTAGGTCAATTTGTCACACACAACCATTTGTTCAAAGTAACGCAGGTATTTAGAATAGATAATATTATGGAATCGTTAGTCTCCAATGTCACTGTCCTGTGTCACAGATTAGTGGAAAAATATGTAAGTAGATAAGGTTATTTGAGTGTTTTTTGTTTGTATGTTTACAGGTTGTTTTGAAATGTGTTTTCGATTTTGGTAGTTGTAATTAACGGTTTATTCCAGAAATCCACAATCCAATCCCACCGATAAACCCCCACCAATAGGGATTGTTACTTTTTTTTCAGAAATCCTCCCTAGCTAAATTAATTAACCTAGGAAGCGCTTCTAATAAAAGGAGACAACTGAACAAAAAACCATAGATAAAAAAAGATTAACTCTTCATCGCTAGAGAAGTAGAGACATTATTTTTTCACGTTTCTGCAGTTTCTCTTAATCGCTAATTAGGTTTTTCTGCCAGTGGATCTGCTCGCGTGAAAATTATTGTAGATTATTTCCTACTAGCTTTTGCCCGTGGCTTTGCCCGCGTGGCATTAGGTACTTAAGGAATCGGGATAAAAGGTAGCCTATGTTCTTTTCCATGTCAAAGGCTATATGCATGCCATATTTCATCCAAATCCGTTCAGCCGTTTTTGCGTGATTAAGTAACAAACATCCAAACATCCAAACTTTCACATTTATAATATTAGTTAGGATATTATTATAGTTAGGATTGTCTACTTGTTCAGCTCTACTACAGCGAGTTTCTGTGTTTGTCGACGTACAGCGACATCAGAGCATTTCGATGAAATCAAAGGACTAAAAGAGCTTTAATTTAAAAACAACGTCCTGTAATAATGTTTTTTATGTCCGTTATCTCTGGTCAATGCGGGTGCCGTTAATGTGACTTCATCAGAAACTATATTTACTTGCACCCACGAACCTTCGTTAGTATCAACCATCATATCTCCACAATGCGTCGCCTGTCTATAGTTGCAATTATCTTTGTTTTTACACAATGTGTATTAACTAGTGCTAGCACTATTCCGAAAGATGTCGAAGAAATAGCAGCTATTGAGAAGATCGATGTACCTCTACCTCATACACCTGCTGCAGCTCAACCAAATTCTGTGACAGATGACTTTAAATGTGCTCAAATAGGAGAACCTGTGAGTATATCAATCGTGTTTCTAGCTGTGCTCGGAGATATCTTGAAGTTATATAGATGCCTTACTTGCCGCTCGGGAGCTTTTCGGATAATGTTTTGATATAATTGAGCGTGTTCCTGTCTAATAGACAATAGACAGTTTGAAAATTGAATATTATCCTATTATTTTTTACTTCCAGTGCATTTTTCACGGTGACTGCTGCTCACGCGCCTGTCTTGGCTACGCAAAGAGATGCGTGTCTTGATGATGCTGATAAGAATGAAGATTTACGCCAGGAAAAGAGCGTTTAATTAAACGCCATGAATTGAATTACAATATACAATCTAAGACTATTACGATGATTATAAAAAAACAACAACAAAATAACGGAATACCACTGCAAATTGTACAACATCTAAATAATAAATTATTATAACATTTATGACCTATACAATAATAACAGGTTTTATTTTACATCCCTCTGTGCTTAATTTAGTATTGCATTAACCCATCTGATCCTGCCCCACTTTATTGATTCATATAGTGAGACGGCTGGAGCACCATAATATTTGCAAATTTATACAGATAAGTAGGGGTCGTGATTATAATCCCGAGGGTCAATCAAGGGGTGTACTATATATAACCAGATTTACACACGAAGTTTTCGACCCTGTTTCTACAACAGGTGTATTATGATTGTTTGCATTATTAGAAATAAGTACCTTTTAATCTGTGTATTTAAATGACATCATTGAAACCAAGAAATGTTAAAAAAGTGACTTATAATTTTTAAGTTATAGTCTGTCTAATAAGTCAACCGACTTGGGAATTTTGTATGTATAATATTTAATCATTTAAAAAATACTTATATTCGATACTTTTTTTAAGGTTCTTCTGTTAGTTAACAATGATCTCCATCTCTTAATTTTAATCAACCTTGATTATTGAACTCGTGTTGATTACATCAGATTTCATTAAATCCTAATAATTACCCAAGTCGTTTAACTTATTAGACAGACTCTAATGATGATATGATCTTTTCTATGCTAATAATAAACTTGTAAATACACTGCTATGTAAGTTGTCGAAGAAAGAATCCTACTAATTTTATTGGCGTGAACAAAATAAAGAATAACAGAACCGATTGATCAATAAAACATACAGCACGGACAAGAACAACGTCCTGTGAACAATGTTTACGATACCTCCGTTATCGGGCGCCATGCGGGTGCCGTTAATGCGAATGTCAGCTGACCTTATATCAGTACCCGAACACCGAGCTTCGTCAGTATCGACCTGCACCTGACCACAATGCGTCGCTTCATTACCATTATTTTGTTCCTCGCGCTTTCAGCGTATGTAACTTGCAGCATAGTCACCAGGGACGTTCCGATGAAAGATGCTGAAGAAGAAAACAATGTTCCTGTACCCGGTGTGGCACCAGTAGCACCAGTATCACCAGTTGATGAAGCCGCCAAACCAAATAGTGTAACAGAGAACGTAAAATGTGCAAAAGTTGGAGAATTTGTAAGTTTTTAGAATAATTTTCCTTGTTTTGTTTTTGTCGATGATGGCAAGCTTGGCTGGGAGGGCGCATAAGGAAATAACATGTTTAGTACCTACCTACCTACGAAGTCTTTTTAACAAAGGCCTTTGTTATTATGGAGAATTCAATAGAATGCAGTGAATCATAATAAAGTACCTACCTAATATATAAAAAAAGTTTGTTAGTTTCAATCGTTGCAAAGCACGCTGTCACGTATTTTGTATTATGTTCAAAGTCTTTGTCAAAGAAAAGTAGGTACTTAATATTAGGAACATTCATTCTGGTCAAATATAATAGTTTGATTTGAACGAGCTTTGCCACGACTTATTATTTTAAAAATTTCATTCTGTTTGATAAATCTATGATAAATGATATTTATTTTGTAAATAGGTTTAAAAAACACTTTTACACGTCAATTTTTTTTCGTCAGTTTATGCTAGATGAGGCCGGTGTTTCCTATCTGACTACCCTGAGAAGAAACACCGAAACAAACTCAGGGGTCAAAGTCTCTTTTAAAGTCCATACAGTAAATATGTAATGGTCAAATCATATGAGAACCATGCAGATTTGTCTGAGATGGTCTTTTGAAGAAAGAACCATACAGATTTGAGTGGACCTGCAAGCATTTGTCAGTATTCGAAAAGCTCAACTTAGGACTACTAAGGAGCCAACTTGACGAACAATACCAAAGAAAGGACATTTGGGTAGGCCGCAGAAAATACTCAAATTGCCAGACATACGTTAAAATTACTAAAAAGAAAGGAAAAACCAATCAACATAGTCCTCACATTTACAATAATCTAAGGAAATTGATGGTTTACAAAATATTTAGCAAAGTAAATATTTATGTCAAAGAAAAAAAAAAAAAAACTTTAAGTACTTAAAATGTATACACGTCAATTTGTAAAATAAAAATAATCTCCAATGTCAAATTGTAAAAAATTAAATTAAATAAAAAGAAAAAGCACATTTGAAAATAAAAATAATTAAAAAAATACAAAAAGAAGAAAAATAAAAATTTCAACAGTTGTAGTAGGTATTGGAGCAGGTCAATCCCAAGCCTTGTCGTCCTGACTTACAGTGTAAAAAGCCTTTTGACAAAGTTTTCGTTTTACAAATGATTTGAACTTATTAAGACTTAGTTGTTGAATATGACTAGGAAGTTTATTATAGAAGTGTATACATTGGCATCTAAATGAGCCCCCTATTTTTTTGAGCCTGGTTGCAGGAACTACAAATTTATGTTTGTTTCTTGTATTAAAATTATGAATATCACTGTATTTTTTAAACATGTCATATGTTCATTGACATATATTCTTATGGGCATACAAAATATTCTCTTAAATATACTGTGAAGGCACAGTCATTACATTAATTTCTTTAAATTTATCTCTGAGGGAGTATCTGGGACATCATCTCTAAATCATATGAACTCTAGCAATAGCCTAGGTAGGTCTTTTAGTGTTAGGTTTGGGATTTATAGTTCTATTTACAATTGCTGTCACGGATCTTGAGCGCTGGCTTCAAGTTGCGCAGAAGTGAGACGCGGGGGCGGGGAGTGTCAGTGATAGGCTCGCCGCGCCATCGCGTCATAGACGTCACTCCTGATTCGTTCCCTGCGTTCTTGCATGTGTCTAACAACGAAGACGATTGGCTCGCCATTGTATGAAATGCGCAAAGCGATACCCACTCACTCTCACGCCGAGCGCTCAAGATCCGTTTCGGTAATTGTACTTTATGTATCTATCTACTCTTTTGTGCCCAGTTCCTTCATATTCAATAAACATGGAGGCAGTGAGATTTTATTCTTTTGATGCTCTTTGTTTTTAAATTTATTTACCTCTGTTTTTTTTATGTTTCAGTGTATCACTCATAAGGACTGCTGTTCAAACGGCTGTCTGGGTTACATGCACAGATGTGTTTCTGCAAAGCAACTTGCTGAAGATGGTGAATGAGCTCAATGTGTTTGTTAACCATTTTGAATAATTAGATTACGCCCTGTGTTACTTGAAATTAAATAATTCAGGTATCTATATTCCATCTTAGTTATTAATAGTTACATGAACCAAATCATGTATATTTGGTTTTAAAATTCTTGTAGTACCTACTTAAGTATTGATTTACATAACGGACTTAACAATAAAGTACTTACATATTTATTTTATATATCCAGTGTTTTCTTAATATTACCTACCTACTTAAAGATTATTAACGGAACCTTTAAGACATTAAATAAGACAAATACCTATCTACTTACTAAGTATGAAAGTATTTTGTGTGAATGGTGGACCATACCCTTTTACATAATCATGGATGTCGGTAGGAAGTGAATAGACTGGATCAGACTTTCCGAGACCATCAACCAAAACGCCATGTGTTTCTCCTGCTGCTGTGGGTTTACACATAAAAGGAATAAAACTTTTTGCTGTGTTAATTCTAAAAAGGTGGTGCACTATTTAAATGACGTGTTTTTAGGGTTCCGTAGCCAAATGGCAAAAAACGGAACCCTTATAGATTCGTCTTGTCTGTCTGTCTGTCTGTCCGTCCGTATGTCACAGCCACTTTTTTCCGAAACTATAAGAGCTATACTGTTGAAACTTAGTAAGTAGATGTATTCTGTAAACCGCTTTAAGATTTTCACACAAAAATAGAAAAAATGCAATAAATCCAAAATTTATTGCATTTTTTCTATCCCCATACTTTTTTTTTTTCATCAAACCCATACGTGTGGGGTATTTATGGATAGGTCTTCAAAAATGATATTGAGGTTTCTAATATCATTTTTTTCTAAATTGAATAGTTTACGCGAGAGACGCTTCCAAAGTGGTAAAATGTGTGTTCCCCCCCCCCTGTAACTTCTAAAATAAGAGAATGATAAAACTAAAAAAAATATATCATGTACATTACCATGTAAACTACCAACGAAAATTGGTTTGAACGAGATCTAGTAAGTAGTTTTTTTTTAATACGTCATAAATCTAAAAAAATACACTATTATTAAAACATCGATCAAAGTTACAACGAACTACAAGAACTTTTATATTATGTTACTTGCTGCTACGGAACCCTCCATGGGTGAGTCAGACTCGCATTTGGCCGGTTTTTTTGTTATACTACCATCTAACGGTGGAGTTCGGAACTACGTGGCATACTTAGGTACCTACGCAAATTGACAGTTTTCATGGTAATGAGGGTGTTCTAAAATGACGTTCATCAGGTGGCAGCACTGGGACGTCATCCGGCGCCGAAAGTCCCCACGAGCAGCCGCGGCGTGGGCCGGGCCCGTGGGCAGGGGAGAGGTTTGGCGGCCAAAGACTCCGCTCAGCGAGCCGTCAGGCTTGCCGCGGAGGGGCGTCACCCCGGAGCGGCCGCCCTTGGGAGGGACCTCTCGGAGCCGTCTGGCAGCGAGAGGCGTGCCGAGGCGGATTCGGATGGGGAGTCGGGCAGGTCCTTCCAAGGGCTGGCCGTCACCCTTTTGCGGGATATGAGCCGCAAAAGGGAAAAAACCTCAAAGGAGAGGACGGTGCGGCGCCATGCCAAGTCCCTGAAGGAGGCGTTTGACGCCTCCCTCAAAAAGAGGGTGGAGAGGCTCCGGAGCGAGCTCCAGGCTGAGCTCCGGGCCGAAATCCAGGCGGAGCTCGCCAGAGCAGGCCCACAGGAGCCGACGGATGGGCAGCGCAGGCAAGGGCATGGGCAAAGCCGGCCCCAGACCCAGTCCGAGCCGGAGAGCCAGCTGCTGGTGCTGGTGCGGCAGGAGCCGGCTGCCTTTCGGCAACAGCAACAGCAGCAACAGGAGCAGTTCCAGCTACGGATGCAGCAACAGCTGTCCGTGCTGGAGGGGATCGTGTTGCGCCCCCCGCTCGCGGCCTCCGGCCAGCGAAAGGCGTCGTCTTACGCCGCTGCTGCGGCCACGGCTTCTGTGCCTAAGGCAGGCCCGTCGGGGCGAACAGGGCGCGAGACTGCGGCGTCAGAGCCTGCGAGGCCAACCCCGACAGCTGCGCAGCAGCGGTGGCGGGGGAAGCCAGCGGCTCCTCCCTCGAAGGGTGGGGCGGCGCCTAAACAGGCGGGACCACCTGCCGCGGCAGCGGCAAGGCCTCGCCTCCCGCCTGCTCCACCTGAGGAACCCGGAGCCGCATGGACGGTTGTCGGTGCTGCGAAGAAGGCGGGCAAGGCGGCCAGGGCGGCCAAAAAACGCGCGAGGCGCAAAGAGCGCAAGAAGCGGGCCATGGCGGCGAGACTTCGCGCCCCGAATTCCGAGGCTGTAGTAATTACGCTGCAGCCTGAGGCGGAAAAGAAGGGCGTGACGTACGACGACGTCATGGAGAAGGCGAAGCAGGCGGTGTTGCCCCACCTTGGCGAGCTTGGAGCCGCTGGGGGATTCCGCATGAGGCGTACGCTCACGGGGGCCCGAATCCTGGAGGTTCCCGGTGCGGCCAGCGGCCCTGCAGCGGATGCCCTGGCCGCAAGGATCAGGGCGTCCCTCAACGCGGAAGAGGCCCGAGTGTCCAGGCCCACAAAGTGCATAGATATGCGTATCATGGGCTTGGACGACTCCGTCAAGGTGGACGAGGTGGTGGCCGCCATCGTCAGGGCGGGCGGGTGCACGACCGATCAGGTCCGGGCGGGCACCATCCGCGCTGACGGCACGGGCATGCGAGCGGTAACAGTTAGCTGCCCCGTGGCGGCGGCCAAGACCATCACCGGGGAGGGCCGACGGCTGTTGGTGGGCTGGGTCTCCGCGCAGGTTAAACTGCTGGAGCCCAGACCTCTGCGGTGCTTCCGGTGCCAAGTGGGGCACCACGTTGGCGCCCACTGCACCGCGGAGGTGGACCGCAGTGACCGCTGCCACCAGTGTGGCCAGCCCGGTCACAAGGCTGCAGAATGCCGTGCTCCGCCGCACTGTTACGCATGTGCGGCGGCAGGCAAGCCGGCCAACCACCGGGCTGGGGGCAGGTCCTGCGACCCCCCCGCCAAGGACAAGGGCAAGGCCCGTAGGCCCATCCCCGCCGACGTCCTCGCCGCCGCGGCCACCTCCTTAGCCACCGCCGCTCTCGCCGCCGCACCCGCCGCAGTCGCCGCCACACCCGCCGCGGCAGTGCCCCCTAGAAGGGCTCGGGAGGAGACGATGGACTGCCAATAACGGCCCCATTCCGTCTCCTCCAGGCGAATATCAACCACTGCGCCCCCGCTCAGGATCTGTTGCTCCAGAGCATGGCGCAGTGGTCGATAAATGTCGCCGTCGTCTCCGAGCCGTACTACGTCCATCCCCGTGGAGACTGGGTTCAGGACTTAGACGGCTCGGTGACGTTAATCTCGTCGGCCGCCGCCGGTACCCCGCCCCTTGAGGCTGTTGCGAGGGGACGGGGCTGCGTGGCAGCACGGTTCGGGGACATTGCAGTGGTAGGCGTCTACCTGTCCCCGAACAGATCTCTCGACGAACTCCAGGTCTCCCTTATGGAGCTAAATGTCGTCGTCGCTGGGTTTGGTACCCTCCCCGTGATCGTTTGCGGGGACTTCAACGCCTGGAATATGGCTTGGGGTTCCCGGTACACGAACCCACGGGGTCAGATGGTGGAGGACTGGGCTTTGGAGCTGGGCCTGGTCGTCCTGAACCGGGGTTCTGTCCCCACGTTGGTGCGGATGCGGGGTGAATCAGTGGTGGACATCTCGTTCGCCAGCCCCGCTCTGTCGCCGCGTGTCGTCGACTGGCGCGTTATGGAGGAGGTGGAGACGTACTCCGACCACCGGTACATCCGGTTGGACGTCTCCGCCGAAATCTCGGCCGCGCCGGTCCGACAGAGCCCTTGCGGTCCGCGGTGGGCGCTTAAACAGATGGACCGGGAGCTCCTCCTGGAAGCCGCGACGGTACAGGCCTGGGTGCTAGCATCGGACAGGCCTGTTGACATAGACGTCGAGGCGGAGTGGTTCCGGGAGGCCATGTCGCAAATCTGCGACGCGGCAATGCCCCGAGTCCGTCCAGGGCGAGCTAAGCGCCAGGTGTGCTGGTGGTCGCCGGAGATTGCTGCACTGCGCAACGCATGCAGTCACGCGCGACGCCGGTACGCCAGACACTGCAGGCGCCGCATCCGCCCGCCGGATGCGGAGGCCAGAGAGGCGGAGCTGTATGAGGGATACAGAGCGGCAAAACGCACCCTCCGAACGGAGATCAAGCGGGCCAAACTGGAGGCCCGCAACGTGTGGCTGGGGTCTCTGAACGCGGACCCATGGGGGCGCCCGTACAATATGGTACGGGAAAAGCTCCGCCCCTGGGCTCCCCCACTGACTCAGAGTCTCCGGCCCCAGATCGTAGAGGGTGCGGTGAACGCTCTGTTCCCTGCGCGGGGGGAACACTCCCCCCCGCCCATGGCTCCGCCTCCACCGCCAGCGGTGTCTGACGCGGACCGCAACAGCGACGACGACGACGATGCTCCAGAGGTGACCGAGGTAGAGTTGAGAGTGGCGGTGCGAAGGCTAAGTGCCAAAAACACCGCCCCAGGACCCGACGGCTTGCCTGGAAAGGCCTGGGTCCTGGCCATGGAGGCTCTCGGGCCTCGACTGAGAGGGCTCTTCAGCGCATGCATGGAGAGGGGCCAGTTCCCACTTTGCTGGAAGACGGGGAAACTGGTCCTCATCGCGAAGCCAGGGCGCCCTGCGGACTCTCCGTCCGCGTACCGGCCCATCGTGCTGCTCGACGAGGTGGGCAAGCTCTTTGAGAGAGTCATTGCAAACCGCCTCGTCGGGCGCCTAACACGGGTGGGGCCGGACCTTTCGGACGGACAGTTCGGCTTTCGCAGGATGCGCTCTACGGTGGACGCCATCATGCGCGTGCGAGCCCTCACGACGGGGGCTGCGGTGTCCCGGGGCAGGTGTGTCGTGGCAGTGTCCTTGGACATTGCCAACGCCTTCAACTCCCTGCCCTGGAGTACGATCCGGAGGGCACTCCGGTACCACCGGGTGCCCGAATACCTCTGTCGAGTGGTCGAGGCCTATCTGTCGGATAGGTTTATAGTCTACCCCGGTCACCAGGGAGACTGGAAACGTCGAGAGATGTCGTGCGGTGTTCCGCAGGGGTCGGTACTAGGGCCACCCTTGTGGAACATCGGGTACGACTACGTGCTGCGCGGCGACTTCCCTGACGGGGTCAGCGTGGTTTGCTACGCAGACGACACGCTGGTTCTAGCGCAGGGAGAGTCGTACCAGGCGGCGGTCGCTCTAGCGACACGCGGGGTTGCGATGGTCGTTGACAGGATCCAGGAGTTGGGACTCGAGGTGGCGCTTCACAAATCCGAGGCGATGTGTTTCCACGGTCGCCAGTCTCGGAACGCGCCGCCATTGAGTTCCCAACTAACGGTAGGAGGAGTTCACATCGGTGTCGGGTCGACGATGAAGTACCTGGGACTCGTCCTCGACAGCCGGTGGAATTTTGTGGAGCACTTCCGACGTCTGGCTCCCAAACTCAACCGGGCTGGGGCTGCGCTCAAGCGGCTCCTGCCCAACCTTGGGGGTCCAGACGCCTCCTGCCGGAGGCTCTACGCGGGGATCGTTCGGTCCATGGCCCTCTACGGGGCGCCGGTGTGGGCGCCGTCGCTGAAAAAGCGACCGGCGGCCATACTAAACGCCTGCCAGAGGGTCATGGCGATAAGGATGGTGCGGGGATACTGCACGGTCTCCCGCGAAGCAGCAAGCCTTCTGGCTGGCCTACCACCGTGGGATCTGGAGGCAACAGTCCTTGCACACATGCACGATATGCGCGTGGAGATGCAACGCCGGGGTGAAAATCCGCTGCCGCGACAGGTCACGGCATGGCGGACAGAGCTCCGGCGGGATCTTATGGTGAAATGGCATCAGCGACTATCGCAACCCAGTGCTGGGCACGCCACAATCGTGGCGGTAAGTCCCCTCTTTGAGGCGTGGCTGGAAAGACCTCACGGCGTCCTTACCTTCCGCATGACGCAGGTACTCACCGGACATGGTTCGTTCGGGAGTTTCCTGCACCGGATTCGTGCGGAAGTGACGCCCGGGTGTCGCCACTGTGTGGAATGCCCGGAGGACACGGTGGAGCACACAGTCGAGGTGTGCCCTGCTTGGGCGGAGCATCGCCGTGCCCTCGATCGGCGGCGGAGACCTCTCGCGCCGGGCCTTGGTTGAGGCCATGGTCCGGAGCGAGGAGGAGTGGCAGGCGGTCGCCGACTTCTGCGAAGCAGTAATGCTCGCAAAGGAGGAGGCCGAACGCATCAGGCAACGGCGTTATCGCCGCCGCCGCCGCCGCCGGGATTCTGATCCCGATTTCCGGCCACCGTAGGCGCGGGCTTGCAGACAGTGAGCAATGGGTAGCTCGCTGTCCGGCCGTCCGGTAACTGTCCGGACCAAGCCCAAGGCGTCGACGGCGCGCACTGTTCCCGCGCGCCTCAAGGAGTTGTCAGCAACAGCAGGGACCCAGCCGGGTCGAAGCCTACTGGGGCCAGGGTTATCCGAAAGGGCGCTCGAGCCCCGGTATGAAGGCTAGAAGGAACGGGGTGGGTCTTTTAGTCAGTAAGAGTCTGACACTATCTCCCGCTCCACCCAAGGGCAGGGGATGTCAATGCATGATTTTTTCCCACCATAAAAAAAAAAAAAAAAAAAAAAAAAAAGCACTGGCACGTCAGGTCCAGGCTCCTGTCAAAACTTACATAAATTAATACATGATCCACCTCTTAACCTTTCAAGCGTGAGAATTACAGACACAATAGAAAGACAATAGGTGCGCGAACGCCGGCGTTCGCTCGGGGTTTAATGAATTAAATAAAAAATAATATAAACGTACGTACGTATACGTTTTATTTTTTTAAACAACTTAAAAAAATCAAATTAGGTATTATTTCGTAGCTTTCCTAGCAGGATGGAGGGGGTGATTAAGGTGTGATAGGTCCGGCAGGTTATCTGCACAGATCTTCATCAACCTGATGCCTTCTTCGGTGATGCCCCACAATTCCGGGTGCATCTTCTTGAAGTTGTTGTACCATTTGGTTACCTGCAATAGTAAAATTACAATACGTTATTAGTTTATAGGTTAGGTTACTTATCATAGGATATATAAAATCTTTGTATCAAACAAAATAATTATGTCGTTTTAATTGTTCAACGTAAGTACTTAGTAGAATTAAACCTCGGTGAAGCTTACGACAAATCTCAACGCTATTTAAAAAATATAAGTAAGTTAAAGCGAGCATTAAATTTGGCGAGTAAGCCGTTGGCACGATTTTTTTTAATTTAATTGAAACGTTTAGATACCAACATTTTTGTATTGTGAAAAGTCAAAATCGATGACTTCTAGAGACATGGTGGAGTTGATAAGAGGAAAGTCAGCGATGGTCAAATGGTCAGCGGCAGCATAACTAGTGCCTGAGCGATTCAGATACGTGTCGAACACGTCCAGGACCCGGTGGACTCGCTTCAGACCTTCCGGAGTACGATTGTAGTCGAAGTAGATAGGCAGGATCTGGAATTAAGTATGCAGAGATTGTTAAGATTTGTTTATAGGTACAAACAACCATGCGCAAGCAAAATTTCTGTAACGCATTTTGGTAACCACTGTACCATTTCAATATGACTTCAGTCAGATTAGTCAACTTTGAAACAACAGTTAACAGTTTGAAAATCAAAATAAGTATTTGCGATGTGACCTCAAGAGCTGTCAGAAAGCTCCGTTTGCTTTCCGCAAAATGTTTTATTCGGAGTTAAATAGGTAGTAATCACGGATATCTATGGTGGTAAAATAGTAAACATGAGGGAAAATTAAAAAGTAAAAAAAATCTTTTCGGTGAATTACTTACTGCGTAAGTAAGTATATCAGGATAGTATGAGCTCAAGTTGAACATCAGCCGTTGGTTGACAATAGCCCTGGAAGTAAAGACAGTTGCTGATTGTTAAATACTCGAATTATGAGAAGAATAGCTATACCATTATCAATCAAAGAGCTATACAAAAGTCTAATCGGGTTGATTCAAGAAAATTCCTTACATCAAATAGTTGGGGATCTATTCTCTTTTTTTATGCACCTTGCACCTTGGTTGACTGGTAGAGAATGCCTAAGGCATTAAGTCCGCCTTTGTACCTATGTGTTGCATGAAGTTTTAATAAATAAATATTATCTTAGTTACCTTGCTTTAGGATCTGTCGGGTACAGAGCAGAGTCGGGTTTATATTTATCGCAAATGTACTGTATAATAGCCACACTCTCGCTCAGGAAGAACCCATCGTCCTCAAGCACAGGGATTTCCTTTTGTGGATTCATCTGAAAATTGAGGATATAAAAATGTACCCATCTCAAAGTCTGGACTCAATTATTATTTATAATATTCTTATAAATAAATAATAATTGTTTCATTGATTTACAAATTAACCGTTTATAAATCTGTCTCTGTTTGTGCTTATACCACTGCTGTTATACCGCACTGGTTAATACTGGCTTTGCAGAACACATCACTATTACAAAAAATGTCGCGCCACAATAATTATGTCTAATTAATAATTGTTATGTTATTTCATCAAAGGTTTCAAATTCATATCACCGAAGAACCGATATCGGTTCTTTTCCTAGTGAGGGGCAAAAAAAAGTAAGCCTTTGAGTATTTTTTTTTTAATGACACCTCTATCACGGGTGCGTTTACAAACATATAAAAACTCACATATATACAATTCTCCCGTGACACCTATCTGTAGGCCATACATATTTGTTCCGTGCGGGGTTCGAACCCGCGATACGCAGCGCGGCAGTGGTAGCGTGGCAAAAGAGTAAACGGTAAATATGAATTTAAATTCCATGCAAAAATAGAGCGCGAGTTTCTTAACTGGTGAGTCTCAAGCAAGGTTATTAAAGTAATGCTGCCATTTCAGTACCTAGGTACTTAAAAAATGCTTTTCACTGATCATGACCGAAATTACAGTGTGACCGGCACGTGGATGTTCACTGAAGATAATAGTGACTGGACGAGCGAGCAAAAATAGTTTCGCAAGTAGCAATTAAATTTCGCTACAAATAGCGTTAGCGATATCCGCTTAGGTTTGAACAGCAGGCCTAACCAAGTTGCGACCGTTTTGTTTCGAATCTCTTTCTACAGTCGGTAACGCCTCCGATTCCTTTGTTCTGACCACGTGACTTAACGTTGAGATGATCTTAGTTTCTACGATTGTAGTATCACTTGGCTAAGCCCTCACCTTTTTATGTGCGTATTTTACGTTCTATAAATTGTATCTGCAGTGACAAAGCTCCACGTGTCAAACGACGTTTTTCAGTAGGTATACTTACGAAGAAATACTTTCTCTGAAAATTACGATGCATTTTTGTTCATTTTGTACTGAAGAAAATTTTCCAAAGTTGCCACACATTTTAGTTTTGATTTAGGTAGCAGCAGGCTATCGGAAGTATTTTTTAACTTAATCGCAATATCTGGCGGCGGCGGTACCATATAAATAATTCTCTTCAAATCTTAAATTCAACATTTTTTTCACAAATAAAATATATATAATATTTAATTTTCTTTGGGCCATGACCAGTCTCCTTTGTTTATAATAACAAATGATTGTGTAAATAATCTTATTTATTCATGATATTCTGTTCATAAACACAATTTTAATTTTCTTTAAATATTTAAACCTTAAAAATATCCGCCTGTTTGCTTTAAAAAAATATATGTCCGTTGACCGTGACGAAATAGGAATGAAAAAAGCCCTTGTTATGATAAATTAAAAGAAAACCACGAGGGTGATAAGCATGTCATGTTGAACCTATTCGTAGTGCGATAAGAGCCAGTTTTCGAGTAAGTTTATTGAAAATTTCTTTACATACTTTTCCATATTCCTCCGTCATATGGTCTCCATTATAAAAGCTGACGTCGACCCTCTCGTAAGGCACCTTCAGCGCCTCAAGGACTTGTCTACAGGACAGGGACGGCGGTCCATCCTCCAAGTAGTATAGCTTCAATACCATGGTTCTGAAATTTGCAAATATTAGACTTGCATTAATTCCTGTTATATTACTGATAGCTTTTTTGTAGTTTTTTGCTCCTGCTGACTTCTGCCAGTGATTTTTCCCTGGTAAAATTATTATTTTCGTCCTTTATAAATTGAAGCTTAAGTATGTGATATCTTTAGATCTGATTAATAAATTGTAGCTACAATATAGCTAAATTACTGCAAAATTTCATCAAATAGTTTTTGCGTAACAAACTCGTCTATGATGCATATCGATTCATCTAGCAGTGGGATAGATAATTTCTAATGTTTATTAGCGATCGATGTTTCGAACACAATAAAACCCAATAAAAGATACCTACTTTGCAGCTTTGTAATCTATCAGTCTCTCACATAATTAGCAATAGAGTTTATAATTTTTAAGAAACTTATTTTTAAGAGCGTCCAATCCAAGATACATTTCCATACAACCGCTCTTACTTGATTATGAGTATTATGACGTTATACACGTCTTTCTCCAGATAAGTATGTATTTTGGAAACAGAGATATATTGTGGATATTATCAAGGTTTTTATTGAAATCGAAACACAAAGTGTAAAACTATTCGAGTAATGATCTCTGAAAATCTGCTATTTTGCGTGAACTTCGGCCTTTCATAATATAATATACCATAGGAACCTTGCACATTTAATCGAAATTCTGAATGACGAATTTTTTCTCCAAAAATTTTAAGATTTTGTGAATTATTACAGTGAAAATTCTGTAAATTACCGTATGCCAGCAGCGCGTTGAAACGTTATCTCTCTTTTTCGCGTTATTTCTTTATCAAACATTACGTTGGATTAAACAACAAGCTTTTAAACCATGTTTACGTTAGGTACAATATTTTTTAAGATAGTCGGATCGGGAAGGTCTCTCTTATCTAATAGATTCTGCAATTACCCGGTGACATATAAATCTCAATCCCAACTCTTACTATGATCCTTGGTCAAAAAAAGAACATTGAAGAGTCCAGAAATCTGTCTGTGTAACCTTCTCCCGACTATATTGAGGTCAGTTTCCTGTTAAACAGAATGAACATAAGAATTTTACTTGAAGCGACTGCATAACTGACCTCCACAACCCAATAATTGGGTAACAATAACATACACCCCATAGCTTGACCTGGCTCTCTAATTTATCCGTAACGACTGCCAAAGGTCTACAAATGACAGCCTGGCTCAACAGCTAATATGCTTATGAAAGGCAACGAAGGAACGGGGTGGATATTAGTCAGTAAAAGTCTGACACGCCCTCGCGCTCCGCTCAAGAGCGGGAGAAGTCATTGGATAATTTCCCACATAAAAAAAAGTATGTCAAGATGTTCACCGTTGTAAATAAGTAGGTAAATATCACGGAAGAAACAAAGAAGAAACTGAAAATGAGTCTAGAAAAGAATCGGGTTGTTTCAATATCTGAAGAAGGAGAAAACATAACAGCCCAATTTTTTATTAACACCCAGAGATTTATTTTTGTCAATTCTAAATAACAAATATTGTAACAATACATACCGATGTGATTGATAACAGCTCCGAGGAACGTGTTCAGCGTATGACACCGAAACTAAATCTATGGCTGATACTAATACCTACTGGTGGGAGAACCGGACCCCGGCACGAACAACTACTTCCTTTCACTTACTTGTAATTACGTAACGTACCGAAGTATTTACATCTATTTATACTTACACTGCGTGCTAGGCTATGTAATGGACTGTGAATGGAATTTGATACTATCCAGTTCTATGTAGGCCTGGGTCGTATCGCTTTTTCTGAGTATCGTATCTGAATCAGATTTCGAGTTTCAATATCAGATTTCGAAACTATATATTTCAATATCTAGATATTGTGCGTACGCGTTCAATTTTCTAACCTAATCCGATACGGTATTTTTGGGTTGCGACGATATTCGATGAAAATCGGTATTGTAGGATACCTAGATATTGTGCGTACGCATTTTTTAGGTTTATATATTAGGTTTATATATATTTTCAAACCTGATCCGATACCGCGTCGTTGAGATTCAATGCGACGGTGGTGGACTTATGGATGAGAATCAGTTCTGTCTGTAGGTTTGTTTATTATAAATAGGAACTTATGTTTCTCTGATCCTGCAAGGTTGGGTTTGGGTTTAGATAATTTGCCTTCTTGGTGTTGATCGTGGTGAGATTGATACGGTGGCGTATTACTTATTTAATTTTTATTTCATATTTGTGAGAATTTAGGTACCTAGGTACCTACAACACTAAAAACAAAAAATTCCATCACTTACTCCAGGCTTAGGACTGGCTGCATTATTTAATAGAAATAATTTGATATACCTACTTAACCTAAACTATACTTTAAATTAATAACTTTAAGATTGGAAGTAACTCATTAAAATAGTCCATAAAATATGATGAATAGATTCAAAATCATAATATTATTATTTTTACTGTAAGTACAACTTGCAACTAAAGTAACATTGCCATACCCATACCGCTCTAACTATTGCAAATTGATATCGCTCGCGCTCTCTCGCACGCGAGTTACGCGTACGCGCCACTTGGGCCGAAATCTGATGTAGAGCGATATCGGGTACTGCGCGACCGACCGGTATGAATATCAGATTTTGTAATATATAGTTTTCGGACGTGCCAGCGATTTTTAGATATTTGTACCGGTATTGTCATAGACGCGATGCGAGTTCTCGGGCGGTACGTCAATATCTAGATATTGAAATATATAGTTTTCAAATACGCCAGTAAGCGGTTTTTAGATATTGTACCGATATATAGATTTCGTAACTATATACGATTTGTATCGCCCAGTCCTAGTTCTATGTAGGTACCGAAGGTCTTACTAACCAGGCGGCAATAACAGAACTAATCGGCGTCTGCGCAGAATTGATATCTACGAAGATGACTTTCTTTTTACCAGCCTTATCAAACAGTGTGTTTACGAATATAAAGATAAGATTAAATATCAAGTACAGGCCTGTTGCATCCTTTACGACTGTTGTCATAAAACTGAAAGATATTTAGCTACATAATATGAGTACAATTGCCAAAACGGATCTTGAGCGCTCGGCGTCAGAGTGGGGATCGCTTTGCGCATCCCATACATTGGCGAGCCAATCGTCTTCGTTGTTAGATACATGCAGCAACGCAGGGAACGAATTAGGAGTGATGTATATGACGCAATGGCGCGGCGAGCAAATCACTGACACTCCCCGCTCCCGCGTCTCACTTCGCACCACTAAAAAGACCGAATATTTGACTTCTGTGCAACCGCTCAAGATCCGTGATGGCAACTGTATGTCAGACTAGCTTCTAATCTGCAAGCGGCTTCGCCCGTATGAAATTTGGTTTCTCCATACTTTGGGACCCCTGTTTTACTACCCCCCCTTAGGGGTGGAGTTTCGTAAAATCCGTTCTTAGCGGATGTCTACACCGGAACCTACCTGCCAAATTTTAAGTATATAGTTTCTGAGATTTCGTGATTAATCAGTGAGTAGTATTTCCACGGACGTAGCTATAGCTTTGACAAGGGAGGGGTCCCCCATTGTGAAAAAACATAGATTTTACTTTTATCCAAGCAAATCCAATAAAATTAAGCAAACATAGTCGCGCGTAATTTATAATTATAACTCCGGTCAGTTATTTATTCTAAATAAAATAAAATGAGTGCCTTCAAATAAAAAATGGAAGAGTGTATATATTTGTCAATCAATCCCTTGGCATGTTCCCTATTTGGGATAACTCTCCTGGTACTGTTACGCCATGCATTCTAGGCGATTTTGCGTCATTTCTCGCTTTAGGCCTATTTTCATTAGGTCATTCTGGATGGTTCGCCTTCAGGTAGACGTTGGCCAGACTCTTCCTCTTTTGCCCTCTTTTATGGCTTATACTCGTCGAGTCATGTGGTCTTTGTTTCTGCGCATTACATGCCTATACCATCGTAAGCGGCTCTCCTGCATCTTATGTTGTATTTCAGCTACATTAAAGCTCCCTCGGATCAGCTTATTGGGGACTTTATCCAGTCTCGTGACACCACTCGCCCATCGCAGCATCTTCGTCTCTGTGACGTACATTTTTTGCTCTTCGCATTTTCTGATTTCTCAGCACTCGGAACCATACAACATAGCAGGTCCAACGGCTCGTTTATATACGGTGCCTTTAGTTTTTACAAATACATTTAGGTTAGGTCATGTTTAGGTCTCTGCCTTAGTATTGACCATGAAATCTTCTATTTAGTTCAATGGTGTGTATTCTGTATTTGGTGCCGACGTGTTGTGGTTTTTGCCAGAGAAATTGCAGTGCATTTATTTATTTAATCTTCATGCAACACAATGTACATAGGCGGACTTAATGCCTTAGGCATTCTCCTAGGGTGGTGCAGAGACAATATGGCGTGGCGTGGCATGTGCTCCGTCTTTTTGCGATTGAATCGTAGGCCACTCTCTTCCAAAGCCTTTCGTAGTTTTGAATTCCCGACAGAGATTCCTCTATTAGAACTACATATATCCGCATAGAATAGTGTCCAAGGGGCCGGTTTTAGAAAATGTTTTTTTTTTTTATGTATTCCATGACAACGTTGAAAAGCAAGCAAAGCTTAAAGGGATCCTTGATGGACCCTGACCCGACATCGAGACTATCACTCTCTCATACATGTAACCTAACAAATTTCAGGAGTACCTATCTTACAATACATGTAAAACAACGTAACAACGCAAGTTGTTACGTTGTTTTACATGTATTGTAAGATACTCCGGTATCAATTGGGCTGTAAGTGCTTGCCATATGAGTTTGCCTGGCACTCGGTCGAAAGCCTTTTCTAAATCTACGAAAACAAGGTAAAGATCCTTTTAAGGCTTTATATTTCTCCATTAGTATGCATAGCAAAGTACGTAGTACCCACTCTAGCAGTAAACCCACACTGATTAGTGGTTATTGTGCAAAATTTGTTAGGCAGCAATAAGGATCTTTTTTCAAATCTATATGGTGTGTGAAGTTAACTTAATTACCCTTAGTAGTTTTTACATTCCGCGATATTTCCTTTGTTCTTATAGAATGGGATCATATTACTGAGTCTCCATATATCTGGCACCTTCCTTGATGTAAGGATGAGATTCAAAAGGTCTGTCAACCACCTGGCTCTAACTGTACGTGTTTTCTTTCAAGGTTCTACTGGTATTTCATCGGGACCAGGGCCTCAAGTCTGCTATTACAATAGTGTCACAATGGTCTATCATTGATGTCATAATTGTCGATTTTGACAAGTTTGGTAATCTACTAATATAATGGCGTCATTATGACTTTCCAATGGTCAACCACTGACAATCCATTGAAAGAAGTGACATAGAATGGTAATCTCGTACATATTGACAAATGAATATTTGAAGTTTGCGGTAATCTGCTAAAACTTTGACAGTTTATTTAATCAGTGTTTTACCATTAGAACGTTATTGTGCAGTTATTAGTTTTAATATGCTCGAAATTATCATTCTACCACAATTCTATTATAACACCATTGACCGATCAATGATCGATCATTATGAATTAGCAGATTACAAACTTTTAGCAAAATGACAATGGGATCGTGTTGGAATGACGAATTTATAAAAATAGCAGACTTGGGGCCCAGTGGCTTTACTATTTTTCATGCGAGATATGGCTCTGATCACTTTCGGTGGAGTGATAACTTCGATATACACAAGGATGAGGTGCAATTTGCTTTTGTGGAAACTCTATGTCTTAATCCACAACTACCATTCGCTACAAGCGGCGCGGTGCTGTAAAGCATTCTTGAAGAATGGGGGGAGTCCGGACCCCCCCCCCCCCCTCCCATTATATACGTCGGTGAGTATTTCGATTTTATATTATAGATTAGAATTACTCCAGTACAATATTCTGATGCAAAATTATAATGACTAGTCAATCACCAATTTATAAAAATATTATTTCAACTAGCATTATTAAAAAACGTAAAAGCAGGATTAATAAATTTAACGAATTAAATTTGTTCGTGTTAGAATAGAAAATATGTACTGGCAATTTAACTTAGCTTGTCGTTATCCTTCAAAACTTGTTCACGATCAATTATTTTTGATGCTGACTGTACGTGCTTACTTAGGCCCGTATTAATAAACGATGCTCAACTCCGTCCTCAAGTGTGATATCATTTGATCCCCGATTATACGATGACAGAAGCTCAAGATCTTTGCTAATTAATAAACACATGAGTACAGGATCTCAGTTAACAAGATCAGCTCCTCAATGCGCTGTACTCAAGCTTAGCTTACGTGAGCGATTACGTCACATTGGTCGAAGTTTAAAATATAATGCCTTTTAATGGGAATATAAAATACCGAATCTTGAACAAATCTGATTTTTTTTTATTTACTTGGCAATCCAAAAGGATTTGAAGCATTTCTTACATCAATTTTTGATAAACGATATCGCAAAGGCCATAAAATAGCATAATAGTACTCTCTATTTCGTCGTAATACCTAATTAATTTGACTCAAAATATTTACAAACTCCATGTTTCGCGCTACGATAATCACGACCTCAAGTCCCGGTCGGTCTACACTCATGATCTGGCAGCTCAAGTACCTACAGAGATTGTTGTAAACTTAAGTTTCGAGTTTCGTTTATTAATCAGACAACACTCGGCTGATGCCGTAAACCTAAGCTGAGCTTGAGCTCGAGCTTGAGCTTGAGCTTAAGCTTGTGAATCTCGTTTATTAATACGATCAAGACCTCAAGCTTGGTATTAAGTACGAGATCTTGGGCTGAGGAACGTTTATTAATACGGGCCTTAGTCGCTACAAAAGGTCGTGAGTTTGATATTAGCAGAGAAGAAAATTTATTTTAATGTTCATTTCTGCATTTTTACAAAACCACATAATAGTGGGTTAGACAATAATAACCCTAAGAAGGTTTTGTGATGCGCAAGCGCCGCGCTGGTATTTTTTGAATTTGTATTAAAGTGCGAAGGAATGTACACATAACATCACTAAAAACAATTTCGATGAGGTCCACCACACACGGAAGATACAGGGAACCATTTCCTGCAGCGTGCCGGAGTCTTGTATACGTCCGCAATGACGTCTGCTGCCAGCGTCTCCGTCACCTTGAGGACCCTAATTTCTCAACTTTGATGGACTGGAACAATTTGTCTGCTGCGGTCTTCCCTTCCGATTATAATTTAGGTGTCTTCAAGTCTAAAGTGAATAGGCTATATAAACTAGTGCGTCTCACCATCAACGATTGCCTTACTGCTTACTCATCAGGTGGGATGGCATGGCAGTCAAGTTTAAGTTTAGGTACATCAATGTAAAAAAAAAAAACTTATAGACATAATAGGATACACAATGTTACGATATCATACCTACTTGTTGTGAACTGCATTTGTGCCATAAATACAAAATAAGTAGTAGGGTTATTTGAGCCTTCTCGAATCTGCTTTTAATTTTTTTATTGAGTCATTTAGGAAACATTGTCCTCATCTAGTTTCAATTGACGAATTTGTTAAAGAGTCTTAAACAAGTGCGAGTCGGACTCGCCCATGAAGGGTTCCGTAGCAGCAAGTAACATAATATAAAAGTTCTTGTAATGTGTTGTAACTTTGATCGATGTTTTAACAATAGTGTATTTTTTTCGATTTATGACGCATTAAAAAAAACTACTTACTAGATTTCGTTCAAACCAATTTTCGTTGGCAGTTTTTATAGTAATGTACATCATATATTTTTTTTAGTTTTATCATTCTCTTATTTTAGAAGTTAGAGGGGGGGGACACACATTTTACCACTTTGGAAGCGTCTCTCGCGCAAACTATTCAGTTTAGAAAAAAATGATAAAACCTCAGTATCATTTTTGAAGACCTATCCATAGATACCCCACACGTATGGGTTTGATGAAAAAAAAATTTTTGAGTTTCAGTTCTAAGTATGGGGACCCCTAAAATTTATTGCTTTTTTTTTATTTTTGTGCAAAAATCTTAATGCGGTTCACAGAATACATCTACTTACAAAGTTTCAACAGTATAGCTCTTATAGCTTCGGAAAAAAGTGGCTGTGACATACGGACGGACAGACAGACAGACAGACAGACAGACAGACAGACAGACAGACAGACATGACGAATCTATAAGGGTTCCGTTTTTTGCCATTTGGCTACGGAACCCTAAAAACCTATTCCCAAAATAAATACATATCACCTGGAAACTTCAGCCTTCTTCGACCGTAGCAGAAATATAATATATGTATGTATATATATGACTTATAAATAACATTTAGGTTTACGTTTAGATTTACAATGTAGCTAAACAGCCATTATAAACCAGTAAAGGGTTAGATAAAAAGATTTTGAAATAAACCTCGAGGTCTCGTGACTTCCTCGAAATTATTATAAAAACTAGTAGACAAAGCTAAAATTGTCTTTTACAATCATATAGCTTGTCTCTTAACACAAAATGCGGTTAAAGTTAAAATGTTTTTATTTTCTGTTCCTATCTTTGTTATTTAATTGTAGTGCGACAGTTCCTGTCCAAACAGCGAGCGAGTTCGAGAAAGAAAGCCTGCGCGTCCGAGTGCGGCGCCAAGACGGGTACGTGTACGACAAGCCCAGTGTATCATTTGACCTGCCGCAGAGTAGGTCCACACCTGCACCCACTCAAGCACCGAATGTTGACAGGACGCTGACGCAGCAAATGTTTTACGCGTACCCCGTGCCGGCAGGCGGCGACACCGTCAACATAGGGCAGACAGCGGGGACCACGGCTACTGCCGCCACTGCCGCCACTTCCGCCCCCACGGGCGCCGCGGGCGGCGGATACAACTACAGGTCCTCCGGCTCTGGTAATGCTAACGCTGGTTACAACTATGGCACGCCGTCAACTGGAGCCCAGGTTAATACTGGAGCTCAGGTTACCACTGGGTCGCAGACTACTGCAACAGGCACACAAACGGCCACTAACACCGGTTCGTCTCAAGGTGGTTCAGGTTATCCATACAACGCACCATCACCTACTCTCTCCCCGACTCTTCAGGGTTCATCAGAAGTCTCAACAAGCGCACCAAAATATTTACCGCCAACAGCTGGTGGTACTGGTGGGAGTACTTCGACTGGTGGCAGTGTGAGCATAGGTGGTGTTTCTGTAACTTCTAGCTCAGGGCAAGTCAGTTCCGGTAGTGGCAGTACTGTGCAAACCGGATCAGTGGGAACCCCCTCTGAATCATATTTGCCACCTTTGGGGTCATCTAATACTGCCACGTCAACATCGACAAACAGTCAAACAAGTACAGGTGGTTCAATATCAGTACCAAGTTCTGCGTATTTACCACCGAATACTTCATCTGCACCATCTCCCGGCCCATCTCCAGGATATGGCAGTTCTCAACCTTCGCCGGCGCCAGCACCCGCACCACAGCCAGGGTACATACCGCCATCGGGAACTAAACCTGGAACAGTATCAACGCCAGCATCAACGTACTTACCACCGTCGTTCTTATAATACTTTTGTGAATATTAGTACCATTTTAATTTAATCGATTGTATAAATTAAAACATTTGCAATACTTAACAAGAAGTAGTTTTATTTACCGTTATGAATTTTGGTGCTTTAAATCCATCCCAAACATGTACCATGTAATAATGGCGCTATTGTGCGAATACGACAAAATTGTATTTGTTTTTTCAAATTAATTTAAGATTGACAAATGATTATCTATAACATTACCTACTTATTCAGGGGAATTCTGCATATTATGATTTATAGTTCCCACAGTTGGGAATGACTGGGACACTAGCGCGATCTTTCTGTGTGTAATTCACCATGCGGGTTATGTTATGAAGCTCGAAGTGGTCATATTAAAATGATTTAGTATTTTTTATAATTGTACCATAAGTGTACCTACATATTAGCAATTACGTGGTAAAGTCTGTTTAAAAAGTCAAACGACTTGGGTAATTATTAGGGTAAAATGAAATCTGATGTAATCAACACTGGTTCAATAATCAAGGTTGATTAATGAGTTCTTGATCATTGTTTACTAATACTCGTAGAAGAACCATATAAAAGTATCAAATATAAGTATTTTTAAATGATTAAATATTATACAAAATTCTCAAGTCGTTTGACTTTTTAGACAAACTTGGTTGTTGTTGTTTTATTTGTCAAACACTAAGCATGAAGAAACGAAACGTAAATCACCAGTCAGTCAAACGTCAAAAGCACACAAATGTAAAACGTCATAACGTCATACAAAAATAGCATCAAAGATGAAAGTTATTTTTAATATTTCTTTAAAAATTGATTTTTAAACTATTGTACCACACTTTGAAATTAACTATTCAAGCCTAAATGCAGAGTATCAATTTTCGATGAGTATTTAACCATGTGGATGTAGTATGTGCGTTTGAATAAAAAATTTACATAAGTTATGTTTCTACTAAAGCAAACATTACAATTTTCTCGAATAGGAAGCAAGGTAAACCTGAGGTAATTATATGTATTACTTCATCAGTTGTATTATCATTTTATTTGTGTGCCTAAAGTTGATTTTTCCAATAATTATCACGGTTGTTCAAGGTTCATGACCTTACTGGGTTAATTATTATTCCTTGTCCTGTTATATATATTAAAATACAATTAAAATTATATTAGAGTAGCTTGAGGTCCACCAGTGGACATGTGGTGTCAAAAGTGTAGTGTAATTATAAAATAAGAGTAAATGTGAGCATACACAAATCGTCGCATGTTTCCAGAAGTGCGGGGGCGCGCTCTGCTGCCGACCATGGTGCACCTCGACGTGCCAGGTGCTCAACTACACCCAAACACTCTCGCCATAAACGACCTACCTAATGAAATACTTATTTACATATTTTCAATGGTAGATTTTGAATCGCTCTTGGCAGTTGCTAAAGTTTGTATGAGATGGCAACAACTGTGCCTGACACCTTGCGTTTGGGACAACACGCGCCTCATAGTATGTATGAAGAACTATGTGAGGATAAGTGAAAACATTGTGCCTTTTGTCGCCAAGTATGTGAAGAATGTTAAACTACAGTATTTCAAATTGTATTCGCAAGTGCGGGCTTCCCTAATAAGCTATTGTCCTAATTTGACTCATTTAGAAATAAGTATATCTCAAGTTGACAGCTGTATCTTTGGTGATCTAGTTAGCTGGCCAAACCTCAAGTTTTTGAGTTTTCGTAACTCACTCATAGTACAAAATCCAGAGAATGCAAATGGTAACTTTGTTTATCACTTGCCATTTGATAAGTTGAAATACCTTGAGACTCTTATTCTGTCTAATTTTGCCCTGACCCATGATAGTTTGTACAACATGTTGCAGTGCACCAATTTAGTCAGTATTAATATGGAGAAAATGAAGAATATTCCTGCAGACTTTCTTGAATCTCTTCTGAGAACTAAACAGTCTACACTAAGAGCTCTACACATTTATGGAGATACTTTAAATGATGACATAATCTGTAACATATCTAACTGTAAGGTGCTACAAGTGCTGCACATCATGACATGCAAGACTCTGTTTGACTCCAGTCTGTTACACTTGTATAGACTAAAGAATTTGCATTCATTAAAATTACGTCATGGTTACTTTTCAACTAGTGCTCTCCTTGCATATTTTTCTAATAATACTTTTCAAAAACTGACATACTTAAGTCTCTCCCGGTGTCTCCATGTCACTATACAAGTAGCTAAGGCCATAAAAACGAGTGCACCTAATCTCAAAGAACTTTCATTCTATCTGTGTCCATTCATCATCGCCCCCAACTTCAATAGGTCAGAACTAGAAAAAATGTTTAAAATACAGTTGTTACTTGATTGAATTAGTTGCGATCACATGAAGGCAGCTTAGGTCCGTCCAACTTACATTTAATATTTATTTCATTGTTGATTGCACCACTGTGACAATATGAAAAGAGCATTTCTTCAATGATTAGCTACTTCGATTTGAAAACGAGAAGAGTTAAAACTAAAAATTCATACCATAAAATTTCACTAGTGATGTATCTTCATCAAACCAAGAATGTTTGATTGTAATAAATTTTAGTAAGTAGGTTGTGTTGTGGTGTATGTATCAACTAATAATTTGTTTTAAACAACCTTCAGTATTTAAACATTAAGAAGTATTACATAACTTTTAGATACATCTACATAGTAGATATTTATTGTATTAGGGTTTCAGCACATAGCCACTGGATGATAGTCAATAAGATGGTTTTGCATGACATAGTGAGTATGGTACTTAATTCAGCTATGGACTGAAAGCTATTACAGACTAAGTCTCTTTAACACTGTCAATTAAATATCATGATTGCTACAGTAGCCCTGCAAATAGTTTAGATTAGTTTTCAATTACACAATAGATTGTGCTTATTATGAGTATAAAGTGTTTTTATCATTAATTGCTAATAAGACATAAAAATAAAATATGCAGGTCCATCACTATTTAATTGATGGTGTAATAGTGACCTTAGCAATGTGTTGACATTAAGGATACATAAATGTTAATTTTCCGCCTTTCTGTTTAGGAATCATAGTCAATTACGTTATGAAGTGCCTTAACAGTTTTACTAATGATGACTGTTTTCATATTGAGATTCCTTCGACAGACAGCGAAACATATTTCAGTATATTGAATCAATGAATCAAAAATCAGAATGAATGAAAATTAAAAAAAACTACAAAAAGTGCTATGCACAAGTGGCAAAACATATGAGCAAATGCTGTTAAGCTAAATAATAACGCTGATTTCATTTTCCTCAGTCCTTGAAATTTATCAACACAATTGGTTTTCTTTTCAGAACCATTGGTAGGTACTTATTGTATTTTTATTAGTATTTTATTTGATAAAAAAATGTAAATACATTTGTGACAAAATCGAATATAATACTTATTATAATTAGTATTAGAATTATTTACATACTGGTATTTATTATTTATAGAATATTAAATGTTTATTTAAAAAAATGTCCTTGTGTCATTTTTTAGGCTATAAATTCAATGTCTATTGGTTGATAATTCAGCAAATATATAAATGAAATGTGATTTTATTAGTTAATTAATTTTGTTTGTGCTGTTTTATTGTACGAATAATAAATTATATTTTAAACGGCTTTTATTGTTTTCTTCAGATTCATTATACCAAAGTTAGACTTGAACAAAGACATTAAATATATACTACCAATCTCTTTAAATCTCTTTGGACTTGAATCATCTCATTAATGACTAGGTATACCTAAGGAAAGCAATATTTGTATTTAATAGAGATAATCCAAATGTTCCGATTTTCCAATGTTCCGTTTGTATCTTGTGAGTCGATGTTTCAAATGTTCCGTTTGTATCTTTTGAGCCGATGTTCCAAATGATACATCTCACTGTTTCGGAACATTTCAGTAATTTAGATGCAAATGTTCCAATCGCAAAGATGACACACTTTTCCCACGCCTAATATGTTACTTTCATCCCTAGGGTAACAATGTACTATTGTTGTATTGTGTAGTTACCCCATCTAGTGATCAACTGCTGTATATTATCTCGTACGATATTATCTGTTATTACCGGACGCAAAGTCGAAGTTAGATTTTTTATCATTCTGTCTATTATGGCCTTTCTAGGGGTTCAAGCATAATCCACACCAAATTTGAATAATATTTTTTCAGTAGTTAACCGAGAAAGCGTGACAGGCAGAGACATTAATTACAATATTAATACGGATGAAAACAAAAAAATAAAAATCATTTACAATAAAATTAAATTTTATTAAGTTTATATACAAATAAATAAAGTCGTATTATACGAAAGGTTCTAGGTTGATCTCGAGTGCCGAGCAAGGGTTGGTGAGGTCGAAGGCGCCCAGCACGGCGGGGCTGAGCACGCCCAGCTTGCCGATGAGGCGCCCGCGCAGCGCCACGCCGGCGCAGCGCCCGGGGAAGTACGCCGGGTCTGCGGACAACACACGGAGCTTTTATTAAATTGGGTAGCAGACATGCAGAGGGCGCCTAAGCAGTGTGGATTTTTCAAGTGGTCATGGAAGACCAAATCTGAAACTAAGAATAGCAAAAAACACTGACTAATTGAAGCGACTTTTTAAAAACAATAATCTTAGCCAGGAATCAAACCCGACTTTGGGAAGAAAAAACCAGTGTGTTTTACAGTAATAACTGTGTTATCACATCATCATTGTAGTATCACAAATTAATTTTAGAAAGTAATGACTAATTTCATACAGCGAACGAGAAATTTTGTTTTTTTTTTTAAACCTCATTATAGTTGTTCTGGATTTGGCCATCCGCGACCACTTGAAAAGTTAGCTCTGTAGACGATTGTATGTGAAATAATAAAACCGAATTTTGGTCACGGCCGCCAATGTTACCGAGGATAGTCGTCGGCACACACTTGCACAGAGGATGAGAAATAAAATTATGATATAAGAAAATAAAGAGCTTTACTATAAAGAATGAATTAAACTTACCCCGCTGGGTAGATAAATGCATGTCTTTTACGTACTTATCATGCAACCGAAAACAAAAAAAAATCCCCAGAAATTATTTTCCCTATTGACATATCTTTTAGTCCAAGAAAGCAAGTAGCCCGTTCCAGTCATGACGTGTTGACCTAGTTTAAGTATTCTCCATAGTCGTGTTCATTCAGGGACCTTTGTAGGGTTTCGGGTTTAATCTATACATTTAAATAAAAGTGTCTGTTTGTAATATTGAAATAACCGCTTTTTACTACATGCATATGAATATATATACGGTACATACACCAAAATAACATTTTTTACAATTTTTGTCTGTCTGTTCCGGCTAATCTCTGAAATGGCTGGACCGATTTTGACGGGAATTTTTTAGGCAGGTAGTTGATGTAATAAGGAGTAACTTAGGCTACTTTTATTTTCGAAAAAATAAATTCAAAATCCTGTAGTCCACGCGAACGAAGTCGCGGGCACAGCTAGTATTGTATAAGAATTGTGTTGCGATGTAGGTAAAATAATAGTATTTTCTATCTATTTTTTCCGTGTAAATTATACTCACAAGCCTTTAAAAATAAGAAGCATCTCCATACCTTCACACTGCTGCAAGCAGTAGCCGGTATCCTTGTTCCAGGGCTCCCTGAGCAGCAACATGAGCCGGTCCAGCAATCCGTGCACGAACTGGAAGCCGGCCGCACGCCCGCAGTGCACCGCGCACAGGCGACGCTCATTGCGGGCACCCGTTTCTGACAAGAACAGTTTTAAACAATAACTGTTAGAAATAAACTTGAAGTAGGTATGATACCTCAAGTTTATTTGAAATTTTCATTTTTTTTTTGTCACAACTCGAATTTCATTTTCTTGTATGTACTTTGATAGAATTTCCACAGTACACAAAAATAATGCCGGGGGAGAGGGGGGAGGGCACGTGCACAGGGGCACGCAGCTTCTAGAAAATTCTAAACGCAAATAAGGAAGCACCTATTTTGAAAAAGGAATAAGATGACTTATACAGTAACCCTGTAATAGTACATTGTTACACTTATAGGGATGAAAGTAACTCATTTCGTCCCGAGAAGGAGTTGGCGGCCGAGCGTAGCGAGGTCGCTAATTCGAGGGACTAAATTAGTTACTTTCACCCCGAGGTAAGCACTGTGCTTTTTATTACGAATACAAGGAAAGTAAAAATAAAATAAAAAGTTTGTAAAACCTGAGTCGTCGTACCTATGATTTTAGGTAGGTATCTTTCTTCTGATTTAGGCGGTAAAAAGTTTTCCACTACTGCTTTAGCCTCTTCTCTTATGAAATTAGGCGTTAAATCACTATTTTAATCTGATAAACATTACGATTTACTTTAGTTGCAATTACCCCGTAGTTGCTTTAGCCCCGGGGCACTTAATATGTTAAGTTTTTAAAAGTCATAGAACAAAACTTGTCGTTTATGATGTTAGTAACATAGTCTTGAGAGGTGCTAGTGTTTTACAAATAACCCTGTAAGTATGTGTATAAAATTTATTTGTACATAGAATCCCAAGTCAATCTAAAGTTATCACAACTCAAAGTGATCCGATTCATAAAACTGCAACTTTAAAGGGAAAGACTTAGTAATATGTTATTTATAAATCTCATGTTTTATGGTAACAACTACTTAGAAGCAAGTTTTGACTCAAATATTCTTTAATAAAACAAATGACTATCAGCCACATTAATTACATAACTCGTTAGAATTTTAATAGCAGTGTAATTCTAGTGCGGCATTGATTTTCTTTAATCATTCAGTCGAAATGAAACTCGATATGGATGTAGGTAATCGTGCTATGATTCAGTAGTTCAGTACAGTATGACTGTATTGTATTCGCTACTGCGCCGTAATTCCGAACTAATGATAAGCTACCTGATATCTTACGTGTTACTTACATATTTAAGTGTAAACAAATAGATTTTGATTTAAGAGTGCATGATATAAGTAGATATTTCATAAAATATCGATCAATGTTCGCGATATATCGCTTTAACCTGATATTTTGTCTAAGCGTCAGCGCGCACTAAGAGCACAGCATTTTCTAAAAGTAGGTACGGAAAAATGAATCTTATGAGTTTACCGTACGTAGTCCAGACATTGCAAAATGAAATACATGTTCAAACATGATGCTCGAGCTTGCTATGAACAAACCAAAAAACCGGCCAAGTGCGAGTCGGACTCGCTCATGAAGGGTTTCGTAGCAGCAAGTAACATAATACAAAAGTTCTTGTAATGTGTTGTAACTTTGATCGATGTTTTAATAATACTGTATTTTTTTCGATTTATGACCCATTAAAAAAAAACTACTAACTAGATTTCGTTCAAACCAATTTTCGTTGGCAGTTTTTATAGTAATGTACATCATATATTTTTTTTAGTTTTATCATTCTCTTATTTTAGAAGTTAGAGAGGGGGGGACACACATTTTACCACTTTGGAAGTGTCTCTCGCGCTATTCAGTTTAGAAAATAATGATATTAGAAACCTCAGTATCATTTTTGAAGACCTATCCATAGATACCCCACACGCATAGGTTTGATGAAAAAAAAAATTTTGAGTTTCAGTTCTAAGTATGGGGACCCCCAAAATTTATTGCTTTTTTTCTATTTTTGTGTGAAAATCTTAATGCGGTTCACAGAATACATCTACTTACAAAGTTTCAACAGTATAGCTCTTATAGTTTCGGAAAAAAGTGGCTGTGACATACGGACGGACAGACGGACAGACAGACAGACAGACAGACAGACAGACAGACAGACAGACAGACATGACGAATCTATAAGGGTTCCGTTTTTTGCCATTTGGCTACGGAACCCTAAAAACGAGAAGTAATAGGTACTGGCACGGTATAGAATTTTCAAACGTAATTATCGTCTTCATACGCTCGTTCTATCTTAATCGCGCAGACTACCTAGAATCTAGGTATAACCGATGACACATTGGGGACACTCGAAAATAATATCGTCTTCGTACATTTGCCCCAATTATTATTTTATTACAATATTCGAAGAATCATGTAAACTAGGTCAGTAGTCTGTATTTGATATTAGGTACTAGTGCGCTTCATGTACAATTGCCAAAAAGGATCTTGAGCGCTCGGCGTCAGAGTGGGCATTCCTTACATTGGCGAGCCAATGTCGTCGTCGTTCTTACATACATGCAGCAGCGCAGGGAGCGAATCATGAGTGACGTCTATGTCGCGATGGCGCGACGAGCCAATCACTGACACTCCCCGTCCCCGCGTCTCACTTCGCACCACTAAAGAGACCGAATATTTGACTTCTGCGCAACTTGAAGCCAGCGCTCAAGATCCATGGCAGCAATTGTATGTGAAGTAATGGCAGCAGATTTATTCTAGCTAGTTTATATTTGCGATTCGTCCTAAGACCTAGTTATGAAAAGATTTCTTAAAAATTAATGAGTATACTTTTTATTAAGGCTAGGATACTGCGACGCGGCAAACGTAAGGTCACGCCCTCGGGGCAGGTAGAGTGACAATACTTGTCAGGTGGTAATAGATGAGAGTTTGGGATGGGATTTAATTTAACGATTAAAAATTTATCAATTTATTGGTGAGGCCAGATTGTCATCTTTAATATTACACTAAATTCTAACACCAAACTTTCTACGGACAATTACCTACTCGTTACATACAACCTCTCATAAATTTTAATAATATGAATTTTAATAAAATATAATAAAATAATCTCATAAGTAGGTATTTTCCTGTATTTTGTTTGGTAAAAATAATTTATAATAAAACTAAAAATAGTGGAATATTATTATTATTTCAAATATTGATCTGGGGTAGAGTGGGCGCGCGGTGGGGACTTCTCGCCATCTCTTTTCTACGCGCGTAATAATGGGCGGATGACGTTACATTTCAATTTATGCATCCTTTTTCTGTTTCTTGACAGTTTCACCCTTCATCCGATTGAAATGGAGGTTTCTAATTTACTTTATTTTAAACGGATATAAAAAAAGTCTTTCTTTATGTGATTTTGGATGAAGTTACTTTACACTTACATTACATGTTACTTTATAGTACAATTAATAATTAAAAAAATAGTCGAGCTATAGACAGTCGGCTTTATGTGTAGATCTTGTACACATAAAGCCTGATTTAGACAGGGTCAGTAAGCGAGTCAGTGCTGGCGCCGAGAACTGACTGCACTGTTTACATGCAGTCAGTAGTCGTGGTAATATCTTCAGACACGTTATTGTTGTGGTCAGTAGGGAAAATGAATACGCGAAAAAAGCAGAATAAATAACGATTTTTTTTTTTTAATCTTTCCATTCTACTGTTGTTGAATCAAATCTGGGTAAGAAAATGGATAGAAGACAGAAGAGAAACTGGAGGCTCTGCTTTGTTATTAAATATTTCTTCCTCATTAAATTTACACGCCATTTTCGTACGAATTTTACGCGAAGCGTGTGTCACCCTTCAACACAGCGTCGGTGACTGAGTCGACTGACCAAGCACTGACATGACTGTTTAGACAGTCAGTTGCGTTGACACGGGTGGCGGGGGGAGGGGTCGACTGACTTAAAAATTTTCAAGCCGGGATATTGAAGTCAGCACTAACTCGACAGCGCTTTACTGGCTCCAAATCTGTTTACACTAGGTAAAGATCGGGTCAGCACTGCTTGTCTCGATTTCGGCGTCAGTTACTTATCCTGTCTAAATCAGGCTTTATAGCCAATTGATTAATGTTCTACGGTTATGTGGAGCGTATTTAATCCAAGCTTACCCAACTAGTTCATTTAAGTTGATTGACGAATTAATTACCACTTTACTGTGTTTACTCGTCACATAATTTTATGTAAATATTGATTTATACTGAATACACCGTCCTTGGACTTACTAAAGCAGTCACCTACATTCCATATTTTAGGTTAGATTAACAGTTCTAGTTCCGTATGTATGTCCTATATACTGAGTAAGTTAAATCAATTTACTCATATGGGTACTACGCTATCGTTGTGGACTGGGTCCGAAGCGTGGAGATACTGGATTTATGGCGATGTTGAAAGTGTAATAACTACACTAAGTATAAAAAAGGTACTACATCTAAACAAGGGTATAGATTTCGATGAGATATCACCGTCACCGTCACCGTCAGATTTTCCCATGGAAAGTATAGGCCACTAAATACATTAATGTTTGCAAATAATAGATATCGGGTGATGTCGGGTTGGTGTCCGTGACTCTAAACCACAAAGAATTATGTTTCAAAACTTAGCAGTAAATTCATTTAGTGATTTGTGATGCTAGCGGCTCTTAGTGTGCATAAGCAACATCATTCTATTAGAGACTTATGCCACAGATTCTCCTGCATGCAATACTACACATCTAGGGTCACAAATGTAGATTGGCAAGATGCTTGTATACTTTACTCTTGTTCATCATCTTCCTATCCTTGTTCTGTATTATTTGTGGTCGGTGCAACAGGTTTTATTCTTCCATTCTGTCCTGTCACCTGTCATGCTATCACTCATTTTGTAATTCATATAAAAATACAATTATCAGTAGCAATATTATACATAATCGCATTTGCCAGCGAAGGCATACAATAGTTATTTTATAATAAAAACCACAACTACAAGACATGAAATGCTAAATTGAGACAAATGACATGTTTTTTGGATTCTTTCTCGCCACTCCTAGAGAAATGTGATAGTTGCGAATTATTTTTTTTTATTTTAGAAGTAATTTTCATATAATAAATAATTAATGTACCATATAATTGATTTTTTGGGCAGGATCCGGCCATGTCTTTTAAATACAACATCAACACGAAATAGGCACAGATCAGTCTGTTATAAAAGTATCAAAATCATCGAAACGCTAACATACTATTGACACATAATCAATTTTAAGCCTTACACGATAATAATCTCTAAACAGCTAGGCGTTATGTCGAAATTGGCATAAAAAAATTAAATAGTTCAAAGTGTTAAATTATGTACTTTGGCCCTTGAAGGAAAACTTAATCAAATTGTGACCTTTAGATTCCTAATAGAGAGTAGGCGAACGAGCCGCTCGCTTTGACACAGAATCTGGATATAATTGTAAAACTAAAATATGTATACGAAAAATAATTTCCTAACCATAACACGTAAATAATACTAGTATTGAAAAATGTGTTCCTGTTCAGTAAATATTGAATGAATTCCTTTCTGCGAGGATTGTAAAAGAACCATCGGTAACTTATCAAGCGAACATTCAGATACCCGTGATCACCAGGCAACGATCACATGTAACAAAACTATCTACAACCGACGCAACTTTAGACAACACAAAGGTACAGCATACCCTAAATAAACTTAACGAAGCGTTTAAGTACTAACTCCTTTTTCTTTCATTTTAGTCTTCACACAATCCATCCATCTTTTCTTTGCCCTCCCTCTTCCACATGTATACTCATAACTCTTTTAGAAACATACTTCCTCGTTCTAAAACTCAAATATTAAACACTCACCGGCACTTTTATCCTGTAGCACAACATCACTTATTTCAAACAGCTTCAGCGGTAAAGGCATCTTCTTGTTGGCTGCTAGCGTCTTCAGCAAGCCTGGCAGCAGCAGGGTCCGCACCACCTGGAACTCCAACGTCTTGGGGTTTGAGATGTGGGCCGCTGGGACATCTTCGATCTTCACGCCCAGTTTCGAAGCGACGTCGTCGCGGGAACACTGTGGGGGAAAATTATTGTATGAAGAACTAGCTTTTGCCCACAGCTTCGACCGCGTACTTAAAATATAGCCTATGTCAATCAGGAATACAGCGGCTTTCTATCAGTGAAAAAAATTTAGTAATCGGACCAGTACTAGAGTACAGAGGTTACCTCCAAAAAAAACAAATTTTTTCAATTTTTTTATTGATGTTGTTTCTTTGTAGAAATTCAATAATAATAATAAATGAATGTGCAATAATACGACAAAAAAAAAGACATAAATGCTGCTTTCCATTCACAAATTCCAAAACAAATTCCTTTTATCCCACACTAGGATCCCTGTGTCGTGGGATCAAAGCTCTTCCCGAGTTGGACCAAAAATTAGTAATTAACATATTAAATACAGTTTAGGTACGCGAACTAACACTTAATAATAAATTCACACCGTTTGTAAAGATTTTTTTTTAAGAAGTTCCTTCTCCGACTCTGTATCCTCGGTGAGCGAGAAATTGTCAATTTTTACAAAAAAAAAAATGTCACATTTTGTTGTTTTTGTATAAGCCTAGAACAACATTGTTAACGACAAGATTGTCAGCAAGACAATCTTGTCGTTAACAATGCTCTAGTAGACAGTTTTTTATTTCATAATAAGGATACAAGCATAAAACAGGGACTGTCCTCTTGCCTGTCAAATTATGTAAAAAGTATAATTGTTAATAATTATACTTTTCTGAATAGCTAATGATACAGGTCATACAGAAGACCGAGGAGTATAATCTGCCTCTCTGCCTAGCGTTTATGGATTACGAGAAAGCCTTTGATTCGATCGAGACCTGGGCTGTACTGCAGTCTCTCAAACGATGCCAGAATGACTATCGGTACATCGAGGTGCCGAAGTGTTTGTACGAAAACGCCACTATGTCAGTCAGACTTCAAGAGCAGATCTCGAAACCTATCCTCCTTCAGCGAGGTGTGAGGCAGGGAGAAGTCATTTCTCCGAAACTGTTCACGGCCTTAATGGAGAATGTCTTCAAGGTTCTGGACTGGAGTAGACTAGGCATTAATGTCAAAGGCGAGTACATCACTCGCCTTCGATTTGCCGACGACATAGTCATAGCTGAAACTACGGAAGAGCTCAGTACAATGCTCAATGACCTCAGTAGAGCTTCCGAAAGAGTGGGTCTTGAAATGAACATGGACAAAACTAAAGTCATGATAAACAACCATGTAAGCAAAAACTCCCATCAAGATCAGAGACTCTATACTCGAAGTTGTGGACGATTACGTTTACCTCGGACAGACAGTCAAGTTGGGTAGATCTAATTTCGAGAAATAGGTGAACCGTCGAATCCGACTCGGCTGGACAGCTTTCGGGAAGCTACGCGGTATCTTCTCTTTCAACATACCACAGTGTCTCAAGACGAAAGTCTGAAAACGTGGTCGCTCACAATAGATCTCATCACTCATCAGAAGGTTTAAAGTCACCCAAAGGGCAATGGAAAGGACTATGTTCTCTCTGCAACCCTATTCCTATTGCATATCAACGATCTGCTGATGCCCGGTATCTATGGGTATGCAGATGATAGCACAGTTGTAGAGAGATATCTGCCCAGTGCTCGAGCTAGTAAGGAGCTAATCCGGTCCGAAAGAGAGACTATGGTAGAGCGTACAAATATCTCACTTCAGGCAGTCTCCAAGTGGGGTAAAGCCAATGTGGTGGGATTTAACGCCTCCAAAACGCAAGCGTGTCTGTTCACCGCTAAAAGGAGCCCGTTCACCTTGGCTCCTACTTTTCAGAATTTATCCCTGGAGTACACCGACCGCCTTCAGCTCTTGGGTGTCGAAATTTCCTCCGACCTTAACTTTGGGCGGTTCATTGAGTCCAAAGCCAAGGTAGCTGCTAGGAAACTAGGCGTTCTTGCAAAGGTCCGGCGGTACTTCACACCGGGACAGCTTCTAATGCTATACAAAGCACAAGTCCGTTCGTGTATGGAGTACTGCAGCCACATATGGGCTGGTGCTGCAAAATGCCACCTGGCAGCTTTGGACTGTGGAAAGGCGTGCGAAGAGACTAATTGGCGATCCAGATCTGGTTGAGTCCAATCTACAAAGTCTTGAGCAAAGGCGAAGGGTAGCCAGCCTTTCGGTGTTTTACAGGATGTACTTTGGAGAGTGTGTGCAGGAATTGCATGACTTAATTCCACCATCTCACTTTTACCATCGGACAAGCCGACGAACGGCGAGTATCCACCCTAATGTTGTTGAAACCTCTACGATCCGGACCAAGCGTTTCGCCTCGTCGTTTATACCACGTACATCGAGGGACTGGAACAATTTGCGTGCTGCGGTCTTCCCGTCTGATTATAATTTAGGTGTCTTTAAGGCAAGAGTGAATAGGCTCGTAATAAACTAGTGCGCCTCACCATCAACGATTGCATCACTGCTTACCATCAGGTGGGATCGCAGTCAAGCACTAGTTTATACAAATTAAAAAAAAAAAAATACCTGATGTATTCCAAGCATTGTTATTAACTTTTCTGAGAAATATTCAAAATAGTAAAGTTACAAGATTATATTTATCTTTAAAACTCAAACCCTGCCTGACCAATATCGATTCCACACATAATAATATCCACACACAACCACAAGTATAGTTTCCGAATTCATAAACTGTTAAATGATGGAAAACAAAAAAAAACTATCAAAACAATAATTACGTAAAACACGATAACCGATCAAAGCAAATTTGAACTAAGTACTTTTTAGTTCGTACAACTTTACTATAATAATAATACGAGGCGCGCTCTATGACGCGTGCAATAAGTTATGTCAAAAAAACCCATTCATAAATTTACCAAAGCCCAGCTTTTTTTTAGAACAAAATGTTCGACGAGCATTTGCACACAATAACAAATTACACCCACACACACTCAAAAGACGTTTTTATATCAAAAGTAGAGATAGAAGATAAAGCCTCATAAAAGCCTTTGAGGCAGAAAAAGACAACAACACATTAGTGTTCATCTCTTTCTTTTGTTAAGTGTTAGAGTGAGATCGGAGAGATTTCGCTCAGAATGGCATCCTCGCTTCGCCCTGGTATCGTCTTATGAATGATTTTTGAATTTCACACAACACAGTGGCAACTTAGCGTAACCGCGTAAGCGCGCGAAGTTTAAAGTTTAGATTTTTATGATAATTAATTGATTGGTCGTGTTCTATAAATTAGGTGAGGTTTTGGTAGGGCAAGCCGGGCTTTTTGGCTTGTACTGCGGGCACGCCACTGCATATACATGTGCAGAACCTCGCTCCACGGGCTCTTATTTCTGGGTGTTTATAAAAAAAAATATCCCGTAGATAAAGCGGGGCGGAGCGGAGCTCTCACATTAGCCTTCTAATCTAACTTGTCCGTGTCGGGGTGCCCTAAAATTTTAAGCTTGCTTTGCTTGCTTTTGAACTAATATCGCAAGTTTAGCCTTGACGTCACTAGTTCATCCTAAAATCGGTGTTAGGCCGGTGACCTAAAGGATTTTTCAAAATTCACTGTTTGTATGGAGAAATCTTCTTTTAAGGGCGAAGTCGCTGGCAAAAGCTTATCCTACAGTTACTACTGCCTGCATCTCTCTCCCTCCTATGTGATACTCACGAGTGTGAATGTGAGCGCCTCAGTGTACCCTGCGTGCGCGCACTCTTGCCGCAGTTGTTCTGTCAGCTTGTTGACAGGGTCTTGTCCTCCTGTTGTTACCACCTTTGCAGGCCGGCGAGGTATCCGGTTGTACCTGAACCAAATAATACAAGTTGTATTCCGTATCATCTCATATTGTCTACTTCTCAAAATGTCAACTGGTCACAAATGTCCCCTTCTCACAATGTCAACTTCTTACAATGCAATTTCTCAAAATGTTGATTTCTCACAATGACAACTTCGCATGAGGTCAACTTCTCACAATGTCAACTTTTTAAATTGACTAATTCGCTTAATTTTGTGAAATTGACATTATGAGTTTTATGAAAAATTGACATTATGTGGTTTATGAGAAGTGGACACTATGAGATGTGCTGCCATCCTAGAGGCAAAACAGATATGTCTTGTGCGTATAAACAGATGAAATGTATATTCACAAAAGATGTTGCTTAGAGGCAGATAAGGAATGTCAATATCAGACAGTAAGCAGCAATACTTTTTTCCAGCTTTCAGATAAACAATTTCTACTGTTAAAAATAACTAAATTATTAAGTAAGTTAACTAAGTTACCCGTAAGCTATGGCGATGTCCTCGTAGAGGTCGCAGGCGTGTATGACGTCATGCCTAGTGGGCGGCACGCGCACGTACAGTGTGTCGGCGCGACTGACGCGAGTCGACAAACACATCCGCGACAGAAGGGCAGCGATGTTATCAGCGTTTTCACTGACGAACAACCATATTTTATTATAAGCGAATTCAAGGAAAAGTACGTACTAACTTGACATCGTAATCTTAAACGTTTGCAAAATACTCTTTTCAAATGTGGCAACATCCATACCACCATAATCACCGCACTGTCGGCCGGCTAAAGTGCCGTAATCTAACTATTAGCGTGTTTTCGTTTTTAGATGCTAAAAATTCTTTAACGATCTAAGTAGATTTTTTTAATATCAATAGTTACCGAGATAAATTAATAAAATCGTCGTTAAGTCCCTGATTTATGTGTTCTACGGTGCTTTTTGTGCGTAACTCAAAATATGATTTTATCAGATAACGGCAATATAGCTTGATGACAGCAGCGCAGCCCTCTCTGCAGTGCCTAATAGGAGGAGGACGAGACAGCAGCTCATCTGCTTCTAAGCTGTCTATTGGTCACTGGATACAGGGCAAAGTAGGTACTGCGAAAACTCAGGTACCTTCCGTAAATTGGTCAATAACACAAGGCTGCTGGCCTTCCTTGAGGAGTTGGGGTGGATCGAAAGACACGTCGACTGTATAATCCCCTTGCACCATGTTATGCGAATTTTAAACAACTTTTCATAATTATGCTTTACGATGTTACGGACAAATGCATTTCTTTGACTTTGGACAGTAAATTTAATACACAATCTTCTGAACCTATTTGTTCACCTGTTGCCTTTGAAACAGCAGATAGGTCAAATGGTATTGGCATAAAAATAATAAATACTCAATTCAAATGGACCATAATTCTGCTATACCCTATTCGCGTTGAGATTAGAATTTAAATAAACCTTTTTTACTGTCTGTTCAATCGATTTTAACTCTTATTTCATAGGCATAAGGATGGCATTAAAAGCAAAACAGTTATAATACCAACTAGTTACTGCAGCCGCCATTTGTCGTGCCACCAACGTAATAAAGGTCAAAATCGTTTGAACGGACGGTAATAAAAGGTTTTCATAAATGTCTAATGTTATTTTGAACAGAGTATAGATGTTCTTACTTGATACCGATGTAACTGTTAGCCTTCTGAACGCTGATAGTTTCCTCGCGGCTCCTCATTTTAGGGTACACCTCGTAGGTGCCGTCTGGAGCGAACACCTTGCACTGTTCCACCTCATACTCGTTGCTGCAGTACTTCGAGAACATGCTCACTATCGTGTCTAAGACTACGATCGCCTGGAAGGTGGAAGCATAATAATAATATAATGAATAAGTCTGTGGTTAAACAATATGATTATAATCTGACAGACTTGGCGGGGGCACGGCGCGCGGTGCCTAAGGAAGTCTATTAATTATATGGTATTTCATATGGAACTAAGTTCTGAAATAAATATTAATAAAGTGATGGTAAGGGTGGCGCAGTGGTTAAGCGATTGTATGCTGAGCTGCGTGACGCGGGTTAGATTCTCGCACGAAACAAATAATTGTATGGCCTACAGATAAGTTGCTGGTCTTGTGTAAGGAAGTTTTTTGTTAATTGTGAAATCATCTATTGATTTCTCCCGTGTCAGGAGGGCGTGTCAGAATTTTATTGACTAAAACCCACCCATTCCTTCTTTGCCTTTGTTCCAGGGCCCAGGGTTCTCTTTCGCACAATCCATGGCCTCAGTAGGTTCGGCCCTGCTGAGCCCCAACGGCTTGCTGATATCTCTTTTAGGCGCGCGTGGGACACTACCATGCTGCGGACGACTCGAGCTGCTTCAGTGGTGAATATCTATAGTATACTACCTTTTGCCCGCGCAGCTTCGCTCCCGCTCTTCCCTACTATACCCTACTCTACCCTACCCTATCCTACTCTACCCTACCAAACTTCACATAACCATCTACTAAATAGTCCGAACAAAGCCTAAACATTTGGTTTGGATAGGTGAGCCCGTTTTTGAGTTACAAAATTACAACGAAAAGTGGCATTGATTTTTATATAGGTATATAGATAGATACGTGAATCTGGAAACAATAATACCTTAGTCAAATCCGTAGCGGTGCATTCAATGAAGACATTCTTGGTATCTAGCGTGATCTTAGAGTGGTCTCCGTTGATGATGGGCGGCATAGACAGTACCACGCCGTTCTTGTCCTTAATGATGGGGTAAACGGGACTGTCGCGGATGATGCCCAGGTACTGCTTCAGTTGAGCGTGCGTCTGGAAACATTACGACACCAGTGTTTATTTGCTGGAAACTGTGCCTTATTGAGAGAGCAGAAAGTCCTTTTGACTAAGGCCTACTGTCAACGGACGCATAGCTTCATGGACGAGTATTCGTCATTATACGTTTGGTCTACACCTGCGTGAAGCTTACGTGCAAAACTATGAAACTGTGTGGACGAAGCGGCAACGACACGACGGACCGGCGCTACGTAAGCTCCATACTGGCGTACACCAAGCATGTAATGACGAATACGCGTCTATTAAGCTACGCGTCCATGGACAGTAGGTCTAATATAAATAGATAAAGATATAGATTTTACGTTTCTTGCGATACAATAACAATTTCGCTTGAAACTTCTATTAAAACGGCCGGAGTCACATCTTTTTCATAGTCGATGTTGCTGCACCTTGCCAGTTGCTGATTTGTTATTTGTTCCTTGTTTAACAGCAACAAATTCCTTATTCTTTTCTATTTATTTTCTTTTTACCACAAGCTCACTAGATAATAAGTGACAATATAGATGATGAAGTGGGCTTATGTAGAAGTAACCCAAGCACTCTTTATTTAAGGTTCTCAGGTTTTTATATATATATTATATTATCATTTGGATCTTGCAGCGGTAGTAAATTTTATTACCGCTGCGAGATCCAAATGATACAAAAATTGTGGAGCTTACAAATCTAGCGATATAACAGCAAGTGGAGTGTTTTGAACAAAGGACAAAACATAACTTAAACATCTAATATCTACCGATAAGTTGCAACTCTTCTTGCTTGTGGAAAAGGCTCTGTTAGAAAATGGAGACGACAGAAAGAAATATTTAAACCATTGTTACAATTACTTAATATATCTATGCTATACTAAATACTCTTGTTTCTTACATACCCATAATAAAAACAATATTAAAAAGTGTCATAAATATTGTTTGAGAATTTGTTACTTTATGTTATTTGTTATAAATGTATGTTCAATGAAGTACTAGATTGAAATATCTGGAAGTGCCTAAAGGTTTAGCAAATTAATATGAAACTACGATTAAAATATTCTCTATAATGTCGTCTTTCTTGGGAACGAAAATATCAGTCTCATGTCTCGAAAATATCACTCTCATGTCTCGAAAATACCCGAAACTCTTCGAGACTCATGAAATTGCCGAGACCGAGATCCCTAGCTCTAATTCTTACAGAGTATAACTCCATGAGCTCTGGTGCAGTCATTTCCTTCTGCTGGTTGAGTGCCTTGAACTTGATCTCGCTGGGTGGTAACGCATCGTACACAAATGGTCCTGTTAATGTGTCTAAGTCATGGGTACCGATTGCCACTAACGCGCGCTTTCGGCATATGTTCTGATGAAGTTTGTCCTGGGGAGGAAAGGTTTACTCAGTTAGGCTATTTGTATCAGTATATTAACAGTTTGAAATGATATCAAGGCACTGTACATAAATTAAATTACAGAAGAGTATTAAGCTAACACGTATGAACACGGGTGCCGCGTACGCTGATCTGGGCGCGTCGGTCTCCATTTTTTTTTTTTTTAAGATTCCCGGGTTGTAGGTATCAGGAAACAGAGACTCCGGTAAGGAATTCCACTCCTTAGCTGCACGCACAATGAATGTGAAAATGGAATTTTATATGGAAACTAGACTTGTAGAGCTACACCAGATCCATGCCACGCAACGTCGTTCTACGTGCAAATTAGGCCACGTGTCATCATCACCATCATCATTTCAGCCGATATAAGTCCCCTGCTGGACATAGGCCTCCCCCAAGTGTCGGCACAACGAACGGTCCTGTGCGTCTCGCATCCATCGGTTTCCCGCAACCTTCACCAGGTCATCGGTCCACCTTGTAGGAGGCCTTCCAACGCTGCATCTTCTGGTACGCGGTCCACGTGTGCATCGTTTATTGTAGTTTTAGCTTAATTCAAGTATCCAAGAGAATAGTTAGTAAAAGTTAAGGCTATTTACTGTAATTATGTGTATGTATTCAGAGCATTTTGTGTTATTTCACAAGATAGAAACTAAAAGAATCTTGTAGCTAATATTGACTTAATATTCGGTTTTGCCCTTGAGCTGCTGAGCTAGAACATTATAATTACGTCACATAAGTCACTGCTCTGAAATGCTTTCTTGTTTGTATAGATGCAGAAGCAGTGATTGGAAATAATTCATAGAAGGGCATAGAAAGAACATTTTAGTAAAGACATTTAATAGTAAGTGCTATTCAAAGGAATGAAATGGATATAGTAGACTAGTTGAAGTACTGGTAGAGTGGTAGTATTACTAGTGAACTGTGTGAACATAGAGCAGCATATAATGATGCAAACTGTCTGTAATCGAAAAATATAAGCGTTACCCACTTGCAGATCAATGAAGCTGTCATATGACTCCTTGGTGAATGTGATACCTTTGAGCACAGCGGCCACTGCATAGGGTCTGATCTGTGCTGTCGCTGGCGTCAAGTGTAAAGAGTGACAGTCTTCAGTCTTTTTGAGGGTATACTGAGGTGGAGATTTCCTGAAATTAGTTTTTTTTAATGAGATTTGACCATTTGCAGGTATAATAAAGCTTTTGGAATGTAAAGGCCTTGTGTAGATCAATTATGTGTGTTGGGCGCCCCAGATTCAGTAGGAATGAGTACACACAGAGAGCATACAGACTTTACAAATTAACTTAAAACATAAAACCAATATGAATTGAAAAGTGACCATAATTTAACACATTCAATGCCAAGAGCCCAGGAGATGGGAAGTACAATAATTGAAAAATCTTAAGTAATCTAAGTATACTATGTTGGACTCGCTTGTTGGCACCAGGTGGTATGAACACAATGATAGCAACATAAAACAACAACTAGGGTGAGTTGAGGTGAATTGTGGGCACATAAACGAGTTTTTGCAAAGAGATTGTACTTTGTATGAACCTGGTACAGAAAGAGTTATACATAACAGTTCTCTTTCCGAGTTGAAAGTAGATTTTATACCAATAAGCTTCAATTGATATTACACAAATAGTCTAAGGAGGCAACCTATGCAAATATAAAATTTACCTCTTAATACAACACACTAGACCACTACTGCTTTTTTATTTAAACCAAGTAGAAAGAATAGACAGAGAGAGAATAGGCGAGTAGAGTGAATAGGCTCTTAATAAACTAGTGCGCCTCACCATCAAAGATTGCATCGCTACTTACCATCAGGTGGGATTGCAGTCAAGCACTAGTTTATATCAATTCGAAAAAAAAAAGTAGGACCTACACTTAAGGTGGATGCTCCATGGTAGCCAGCAAAATTAAAATATTCTTAAGTTTATTTGATTTTACAGGTCAGGTTTGAGTTGTATGTTGATTAAAATATGATTGGTGGTATAGGTATCATCAATACAATCATCTCATTTTGTATAGCCTTTAATTCATTAAACCCCAAGCGAACGCCGGCGTTCGCGCACCTGTTGTCTTTCTACTGTGTCTGTAATTTCCACGATTGAAAGGTTAAAAAGCTACCTTGAAGCATCCCTTTAAGTTTCAATACTTACTTTCCTTGGAAAACTAAGATGCCATCAACCAGTCCCTCTAAGCAGAGCAGGTCATATCTGTTGGCAGGGATGTCTATCCTGTACAGGATCTCCTCTGATACACCAGCTCCAGCATGGTCACCTTGCTCTTTCATCAACATCTGCTTCTCTGTTGTCTAAAATTATATTTAGGAATCCAAACAATCTTAAAGACCTCATTGTTTTGTATTTATGTCAGTTTCATTAAAAAGATTGTAATATCAATATGAATGTTTTACACATCTCCTGTCAGTTTAATGTTAAGTTAATTAGGTTTATTAGACCTGATTCTTAGATTAACTTTAAAACATTAAAAAACTTTTTATGAGTGCAGCATTTCTTGAGCTTGTACCGTCTACACATTGACAAAATTAAAAGAATTTTTTTTTAAATTGAACTAATAAGTTGAACAATCAGCTACTGCTATTATCTAAGATATAGTAAGCTTCCTTTGATCTTCGCCTTCATCCAGAACTGCTATAGGTTATATTTTAACTATACAAATCTAGTACCTACCACTTCATCGAGCTCTAAGCCGAACTCAAAACAAAGGTCTTGGAATTCATCGTCGCCTGAAACATAAGTTTTATAGTTTATAAATCAGTTCATCAACTTACATGAAGTCAATAATAGAGCATAAAAAAAACTAACTGTACGTCCTGCCAAGAGCGGCGAAAAGAGCATCACGTTTTACTGATATTGTCGGCATTATAAATTAGGTAATTATATTTTATCTAAACTTATTTACTAAAATCTTTCATACACGTTTCTTTCTTTTAGATTTTGAAGATTTTTTTATCAGCTGCTAAAACTACACGTCTTTGTTGTCAATAATGCAAAATATTGCATACCACAAATGTGTCTCTTTCTGCTTTCATGTCACAATAGGCAATCGACTGTAGAAAATTATAATTATTGTATGCTAAAAATTGCTATATTCCTCCGATCGAACTATATCCAAACCGTGACAGCTCGACAAGTCGTCCCAAAATCATCATCACTCAATATTGGCTGGTAAATGGTAGTTTATGTAGATATAAGATGGCAACATATTATATGTTTTTGATTTGATTGATGCATTTATTGAATGACGTCATGGCTGCATGGATGAACTAGCAAAGTTAGTGTGACCTAACAAAATAACATATTACAGATTTTTAAGTCAATAAAGGGTATATAAATGATAAATATAACTGCGAACCTGTTTGGCTGGCTTGTAGCTTTTTGTTAAAGTGATAAAAAAAATTTTGAGCCATTTTGGTTAGTTTCTAAAGAATAATATTTATTAACTTGTATCGAATCGTATTCAAGATAATTAAAGTGACATAAGTTATATAAGGCACGGCAAAAAAGCTTTTTTTTACAATATTTTCTCAATTAACAGAAATACATTTATTGTTCGGTTTTAAACGATGCAACTCAACTCAAAATTATTTATTTTACGGTGGCCTACATGGGCCTGTAGTGGGCCTGTAGAAAACGTTAGAAGCTAGTGCACGGTTCTAATTGGTCGTTTCATATGGAGAAAAACCGACAAGAAACTCCGCGGATACTCTTTTAAAAAAATGAATGAGTAATTGTTGCAGAAATTTGTAAATATTGTGTGTGTGATAAGTAGTTGTGGAATATTATTGTGCCAATTTTCTTGATTTGATTTTATTCTCATCATCTTTCTGGCCTTGTCCCGTTTTATTTGGGGTCGGCAACACGTATTCTTCTTACATTCTGTCCTGTTACTCATCATGCTATCACTAAATCCCTTTTCTTTCATATCACTTCTCACGCAATCTATCCATCTTTTCTTTGGCCTCCGTCTCCCTCTCCATCCATCCACATGTAAATTCATAACTCTTTTAGCAACATGCGTTTCATCCCTCCTCTTGACCATAATGACATTGACATTGACCATACCATAGAAACGATTTCCTTTCAACTTTTCAGTCACTGGCGCTACTTTCAAACTTCCCCTAATATACTCATTTCTCACTTTATCCATTCTCATCACACCACATATCCGTCTTAACATTCTCATTTCCACTAGGTACATGCAATCTTTTTTCATCCGTCTTTTCACAGCCCAACATTCTGATCCACACAGTATGACAGGCCTATCACAATAAAAATAGTAAACTATGAATCTGCTGAGTGTACAGTGTATTCACATTACAAAAAGAGGCTACATAAAAATACACCTGTCAATTAAGAAGTTAAGGTGTCTGTGGTGCAAAATAATATCACAAAAGAGGATTAAAAGTGTATATAAATAATAAAACGATATCACAAACGTTATTTTTTTTGCCGTTTTTTTGCTACAGAATCCTTCGTGCGCGAGGCCGACTCGTACTTGGCCGGTATTTTTTTTTATTTTTATTTGTTTCTCGAAATCTCGAATTTTTCTTCTTTTCTAATTTCTTATTCTGGTTTGTGTTAGTTCTTCTCTTAAATGTGTACTAGTCAAAATTATTGAATAGTTTTTCTTCATATTGTGTTTTAATGTCCTGTAGCAATCACAGGAGTATTTTGACTATCCTACTTAAAAAACTTTGTTCCAGTCATTTTCTCGTATTTTAGTAGAATTTATAGCATCGAACAATGCATTGTAGTGGAATCAATTGTAAGGACATTAGGATTCTCATAATTCGTAATAGCAGCTACTATAGTTACCAGAAAAATGGCCTTAGAAACCGCAACCTCAAAAGCTTGTGTTTCAAGTATGCACTAGTGTATACCTAGTTTGTCTAAAAAGTCAAACGACTTGGGTAGTTCGAACTAAGAAAAATTATAATCTTTTACTTCATCAGGTTTGTTTATCATAGACGGAATACGCTAGATAAATGACGTCATTTATTATCCCTCAGAAATGTAATGTAAAAATTTATTTTTTTATTGTTGATAGGTTCGCGCTTGACCGCTATAAAGTACTAATAAAGTACTTCTACTAAAATTATAAAAACTATTAAAATTCCCAAGTCGTTTACGACTTTTTAGACAGACTTTACTTGCTAGTACATCCACAGAGTCGAAACGCGGGCTTCATTTACAACGGCATGTGTGTCGGGAGTTCCATCATTAGGAACTTGTACGCTAGGTACTACAGTTTTCTGTATGTTAATGTTAAATTAATGTTTCAGTGAATTGGGAACTCTAGCCTTAGGTCACCGCCTCTTCAAATTCAAGGAGCTTTAATAACGGATTTTGACATGCCCGGTGCAGCCGGTTTTCCGTGAAAACAACATTATGGAGTAATACCGAACGTTCACAATTACGCGACAAAATTCTAAATAATTATGTATTTAAAATATGGCGATCAGATTTATCTACAACGCCACTAAAGAACCCAATAATAATCTACGATATGTAGCTATTTAGCTTTTTTGGTTAACTAACTAACAAATTAAACAAAACAAGAAAAGTAACAAAAATAAAACTCACCTTTAAGGCGTGCGAGTCTGTTTCGTTCCGTTTGTCACGCGGCTCTAAAAGCATTAAAAGTAGTGTGATCTTTAAGATAGTTTATAACAAAATCATGTAATCTCTTTCTTTCCTCCTCCCCTTGTCTTCGTTTCTCGTCTCCTTTTCTTCTCCTTATTCTTTCTTATTCGTCGTTATTTCTTGTTTGTCCTGTGCGAGTCTTAAATAAATGTTTTCTTTCTTTACTGTAATCATTATGTTCGGGAATTCCCCGTGCCGATAGCTCACTTTCCCTTATTACTAAATTATTAGCAGTAAACCAATTTTGATCTTGACATAGGGCGTTATTTACGTAGTGCCTTCGTTGTGATTTGTTGAATAATGACCAGTCTTATTTACGTCAAAAAGTAAGGATGTATCGTCTAAAAAATGTCCACTTCATGAGTTCCTAGCCGAAAGGGCCAAATTCTAGTACCTTGTGGTATCCTATTCAGACTTATAAAATGCATGGACTGCCACCACTTACTTGAAAGTGCTATTGTTTACCTTTAAAATAAAACTTTACTATGCGTTCCAAATGAGAATAGGAAAGTCAATAAACTCGATCTGTCAAATTTTGATTGAAAAGTACGGTTTGCAAAAAAAGCTTATTTGCGTTTTAATGATTTTGTTAAACCCTTACGTAAGTCATATTAAGGAATAGATAAAAAAGATATTCATAATAATTATTTAACAAATTATACTACATACTTTCTTTTTATTTTCATTATTGGCTACATTTTAAATTCAAAATTCAAATTGCCATCTGCCATTTTTTATCTTCGTTGTTGGTGTTTCTTCGTGCGACTGAGTATCCAGATTGAATTTTGTTATAAATACAGGTAATAATGCCTATTTTGATTTAAAACAACAGTTAGTGCTATAAATATTAAAAACCTCTATTATCCATGTTTTATTTTATAAGGGAAAGCAGCAGTGATGATGACGGTGATGACGCCACTACTCAGACACTTCACACAGTTACGTAAAGATCAGCAAAATTGAAGAACTGGATTTTGATCAGAGATTTTTCGGTCATGATTCGTAAATAAATTAAATTTAACTAATTTCTTTTTTTGCTCACCCTACTCAATTTCTTCGATTTGACAGTAAGACGTAACGTCACAACATGGCCGGCGCTCCTATTCTCATTTGGAACGTGTAGTACTAAACTCAATTCAAGGTCTAGTTCATCTCTAAGTAGCCATTCGCCTCGCCTATCGCTTCGTCATTTGCTTTGCCGTTCGACGAAAAATTTGTATGAGACGAATAACGAATGTGCTGATTACATTTATGCGTGCTCACTGTTCACTTCGCCACTCAAGCAAATGTTAAAATACGGATTAAAGTTCGTCAAAAATTATGTGATAATACCAGCGCAGTGGTTTCAGTCATATAACACTTACACCAGCTTCACTTCTTTTATAAACGAAGCCGTTGTAGAAAATTCAACATCCTTTCCCATACGTTTTTGTTCGAACAATTTTTCTACTAAAATTTTAAATTTTTACGATATTGGTAACATTTCAGGTCACGTGATTCCAGTCTGGTTTTGCAAACGGTGAGTGGAGTGCCTTGTCATCAGTCCTTTGAGTTTTTGGATGATTTTCTTTGGAATTTTTATTCAAAGTGAGTAATTTTATGAACAAAATCACTTGTACAGCATGTATTTGTTTTATTGTGGTGTTTTTTTTGTGATTGTGACTCGTGTATTCGTATGACGAAATTGTACCTTGTTCCGTGACTAGTGATATGACGCCATTTTCTTCGTGAATGCCAATTACTAAATTCTTCAATATTTTCTTTGTTTCTGCCCCGTGAAGAGACTTGTTGTTACAAGATATTGATCTAGGACTTTTGGGTCCATGTTGTGCCCAAGACTATTATGTGCACGAGATTCTCTGAAACCAAGAGTGCACTTGTTCATTAGGTACGCATTTTTTTGCATGACACCACCTTGGGAGGCATTCTACTGTAGTTTCTTCCGTGCTGTAAGCTTTTATTGCAAGACAAACTGTATCTCATTGCCAAATCATGGTTATCTAGCAATTTCATAATATTTCACTTTGGGAACTGCGTGCCTACCTACTTATTTTTTTATATATTTTAGTATAGTTGCCCACGAGTTACTTTAGTACTTCCTGTAACTGGGTGGCATGTACCCGTCTTTTCCTTCTAAAAAAAAAAAAAAATCCTAGCTTGTAAAATCTAGATAAACCTGTAGCAGAAATATTTGAAAGTTGAATATTGTTTTAGAATAAAACAATGCACTAGCTATAGCTGGATGGTGGTGATGACACAACAGTATAATGTACTGGGTAAAGTAACTGCTGGTTTGTGCAGCTGCCTGTTGCAGCAGTGCAGTTGTAGTGACTGCCATGTCATTGTCATCATGTATTAACAATCAATTGTATTGTAGTTAAAATTAAATAAGTACTTTTCCTACATTGTTCAAATAAAATGCAGTTAGCTTTCAAAACTCATATTTTTTATATTTCTGGAACAACTTTTACATGATTACTTTCATTAGCAATGTCATGCTTTGATGGGTTTATTCTATTAGGTATTCAATTTTCATTAATTTTCACTGCTCTAGGTGTTGATGAACTAATTTATGCTAATACTGCCGAGTAAAAACTTTGTATGCTATGCATGTTTATAGCATGTGTGGCTATTCACTAAAATATTGGATGATGAAAATTATCTAAATTAGCCATCAACAAAACAAAATAAAAATATGGATAAGCACAGTGCATTATTTTGTTTTTATGAACCTAACTTGAGCTTATTCTGTGCCTATAAAAGCATAATGACATATTAGGTTGATCATTTTTCCTTTGTGTTAGTGTAAAGAGTACAAATAACACCACAGCTTCCTTTTTTTTTGCAGCAGAACACTAATGGCTTGTGCACATCATAATATGACTTGTTCTCTTAAAATTAAATAGGCTCAAATGAAATGATACCAACTGTAATTATGTTTTTTAGCAAATATAATATAGCTAGCTTCCTTAATATTTTCATATTATTTACTAAGTAGTTTTTTATACCTTAACAATTACCTTGCTTTTTTTATTGTGTTTACTTTTATTTAGGTTTTTTTTGTGTAAATGGTGAGTTTTCAAGCAGATAACAACAACCTCAAAACCCACATTTGGAACAAATATGATAAAACTTATTGTTGTTTTATGAGTTTATTTTTGTTTTATACTCCCAACATAGTGGTAAAAAGAGTCGGGGCAAAACATCCAATTTTGTTGTGAATGTTAAATATTACATCATTGTAATATTTGTTTGTGGCTATAATTAGTATAATATGGAGTTGTTATCTCCAACAGTCGAAGTTTTGACAGGCCAAAACTGTAGTTTTTCTATTAACTAACATAATTTAACTGGCTTCTGACGTTTTATAAGTACCCATGTAGGCCTATGTGAAATAAAATATTTTTGACTTTAACTAACCTTTTTATTGCTACTAAGATGTGATAAGAAATAAAAGTCATGTTATTTAGACAAGTATTTGTAATAGATAATTTTTTGCTTTTTTTACAACTCGCATATGAGTTGTGAAACATACAAAAAACATTGTAAATGAATGTAATTGTACACAGTTAGTTAGACAAGCCATGTTTCTACAAATTTCCAAGTGCTACAGTCCTACTATGTGTAAATGCTGTGTCATATTGAAAGTCATCTATCAGATGTACGTGAATTCAAGCTGCCTAAGTATTGTATAGGAACACGAGAGATAAGTGTAGCGTTATCAGTGTGTTAAATTGCATGATAACATGCTGCTAACATGTGGCAGGTTTTCTAAAGCTTGTAACTGCTTTTATTTTTATTAGTAAACTGTGTTGTTGATGTAAAAGGTTATAAATATTTTGAATTTGGTTTCACAGCACTAAATAGTTTCACAAATAAGAGACTATGAATTTTAAAAAAAGTAACATCAGGTACAATATATATTGGTATGTTTTTCTACATATCATTATATTAGATACAATAGTTGTTATGTATTAATTTTGAGTAGCCTTATTACTTAATTTGAATTACTCATACTTTGTAGATTAGAGTCTACTTAAGTTTTGTATTTTGTTTCCTGTTTCTTTTAATTGAGTACTTGTGTAGTTTAGATTACATGAACTAGTAAGTTGATAGTTGTTAGTATATTTAGATTTCACATTTACCCACAGAGTAGTAAGCAAATGGAGAGATAATGTGCGGGAGAAGGGCGCTAAAATCAACACAAACTCTGGAACAGTCACCAATCAGAAACACGCTGAATGAATCGTCGCCGGCGACGGCGATCGCCCAATGAAAGACGTATCTCCTCCCCACGGAGCTCACAATTTCGGTGAGTGCTATTCATTAGGAAATATGTGTAGCGCTCCATTTCATTACTACTCTGTGTGTGACAGTACCTGTGCAGCTGTGTTTAAAACTGAAATGACATTACTAAGATTCTAGAAATTAATTACAATTGCAGTAAAATTGCCATTTGTTCAAGAATGACAATGAAGATTATATTTTATCTCCAGAGAATAAAATTTATTATTTTTGATAGTTGGTGTTTCTCTCAGTAACATAAGTATATTGGTAAGACCTTTTTTGATTTAGAAAACGAAAAATAACTTTGTACACTTGCGAGTTTAATAGAGGAGTACATGACCAAATACTGTTTCTTGATAATGAATAATTACAGATATAAGAAGACAGCCTAATTACGTAACAGTGTTGGCAATCACGATTGAATGTATGTTATATTGTCTGTGACTCAGATGATTAATATAAGAAGTTTATTCCCATTGAAGTTACATAATTAGGTTACAGATTTCTCCTTCCAATACTTGATCTTTAAGCTATTGGTGCATTCCCTTAGAATGCTTTTATAGGTATATGTTTATTAGATAAATTAATTTATGGTCCGTGTCGCCGTGTCTTGTTCGAGATTTTCCGACAGCTCGGCCACTTATGTCATTATGGTTATGGTAACTACAGTGTTGAACATTTTGTATTCACTAATAAGGCTACATTACCTAATGGCATTTTAATTAAATTTAATAAACATTTCCATTTATCACTCACATTAACGACAAAATGGATACTGGCCTCGATTCTTTGATTATGTCGGATTAGCATGCGGTATATACGTATCAGTATACTATGTGACTTATTTATTGATGCCAATAACATCATTAAATTTTTAGTACTAATTTTGTCTCCTCCTTGAAAACATTTAGCGGCAGTGTAAGACGAACATTACACGATAGGTTTTGCTATAAGTTTTGCCACAGTCAAAGTTTTGACTGACGAAATACCTACCGTCCAAACAGATCAAACAGATACGAACGTGTGTGGATTGGTATGACCAATATGTTGTCACTCCCATAGACGGTCAAGTCTGTTTGATCAAACATGTAGCTTCATACCGATTGGACGACAGGTTTGACCGTGTATGGCCGGCATAATGCGAAGATTGATCTTTTTTAGTACTGATTGACGAAAACCATCATTCATGATTGATGGAATTGATTGACGCTTGCATGACCGTGTAATGGTCGCCTAACAGTTTGTGTAGGATACCGGTATGCGCGATAGTTGGGTAGCGGAGGCCAGACCGCAGACGGTAGTCGCTCCAGTGAATAATTGATATTTAAATGTTTGTTGTCAGACCGGAAGTCGACCCTTAGGTGAGAAAAAACTGTCATGATGAGCTAGTTGAAGTCGAATGATAATAATTAATAATACGTACGTTGATAGTTGTGCGTATGTGTTTTATTCAAAAAACCTAATTAATGGGTTTTTCAAATAGAGGCGCGTTATTCAAATTAAGTAAAAAAACACGTGTTGTGTTTCAAATGGACCAATGCTTTCTTCTCAAGTCTTGAAGATGGACAATTTCATTATTAAGAAATTCAGAGAAGTGCTCGAATTTTTTATTCATTAAACGTAACATACCTAAGTATACGTGACCACTAATGATGAACAACAAAAGTATTAGTTGATGAGAGAATATTGAAAGTGCTCTCGTTTTAATAGATAGATTGTATTACTTGTCCCAGGTGGCGTGACCATTCATTGTGATGCCGGTGGATGCTGACCTCAACCGCACAGACGTGGTGTCGCCTGGTTGTGAGCTGAAGGGCCTGCGCACTTGGAAAGACATTTGTTTGGTACGAAATTCACTTCAACATCAGGTATGCACTCCCCTTAACCACAGCTTCGTATAGTTTTTACGATCGTGAAGAGAAAGTACCACTCCCCGATAGCTCACTTTACTTTGGAATCTGAATCGCTTCAATATTTTGTGGCCTCAAGGATCTCAAGGTTCCTCTTTGTTTACCTAAACATTTTTCCTTTGTTTTTCTTTATTAGCAAATGAGTTGCAAAATTCACGATATTACAAAGACCGAGTGCAGAAAACAAAGATGGTGTTCGACTACTCGTACTTTGTTCATATTAGACTAAAAACATATTTGGCACTTATCGTGCATTTGTAGATATCAGAATAAACAGTCTTGAGGGAAATTATGTCAGCAAAGTGTTATCTTTGAGCATAACTGTTCCTAATAATAGACGATTGTAAATTGGCTGGTTGGTTTGGTTGAATGTACTACGTATACTTCGTTACCCACCTTTTGTGGGTGCCAAATAATCGAGTGCTAAAACGTTTTACGAAACACGTGACGTGCTACTGCGTCGTCCTCAGTAAGAAATCGTTTTCAGTTCCACGTGCTCTTATTTCATTGACCTTACTTCAATGTTCTTTCTCGGTCTTTGTCTCTTTGTTATATACTCAATTATCGCGTCGAAGTCTTAACCTGATTATTAGTCACGCTTTGTTTACATTTAATGTGAAGATAGTCGGTATCAGGGGGCGTTTTGTTTAGCCAAGGGATGGACGTGGTGCATGTCCCGCGCGGAGCGGCGCGATGATTAGTGGCATGGCGGCGGCGTGCGGCCGCGGAGGTCACCGCCCCGGCCAGGACTAATTCGGGGGAGATCGACGACTTGCTCCGTCGCGGCTTTGTCTGCGTCCGTCGCCTCCGCCGCCGCACCGACCACTCCGCACGCATGGCTTTGTTTGTGTACGCTCTCGTCTCACACGAGCTTTTCGCCATTATCATAAAATTTCTTGTCATTGACAACAAGTGCGCAAAACGGCGCGGTATAGGTAAATAATGCCTCAACACATCGAGGTTATTTTCATCAAGTTCCAAAATTATTGTTGCCCCGACTTGAGAGTGGCGTTTTATCCATCTACGCAGTCTGTTAATACCAGGTTGAACGTCCGTCGACATTCAAATATTGATCTTTATTGGTGATTTCACTTTTATCTCGGGGTGCATTGTACTGTTGTTTTGTATGGTACCGATTTTGAAGTCTTCGTAAATGAATACATAGTGCTTTACTTTATATCACCGTCGTTCTACATGGATCTGACTGTGGTCACCTTCCAAGAATATAAGTTTATTTTGCCTCTTAGTACCTACATAGATAATCTTCATTTTTAGGTTCAAAGTTTAAAACACCATGACTCAAAAAAGTTTCCGTTTTTAATGCGCAATGTGATTGTTTTTGTTGGTTAACAGTTAACTTTTAATTAATTCGAGGAGTATGTTTATCTTTATATCGTTGACTTCTTTAGTATCTATATGGTGCAGGAACAGGTTTTTGTTTACACCATCATTGTTGTTATCGCGAGACCATCAAGAAAAGTGAATAAGTAATGAAAATAATATCTAAATCTTCTGTTTAAGTATACAATGCGTTCCAAATGAGAATAGGATCGCCCGCCATGTTGTGACGTCACGATTTACTGTCAAATCGAGGAAAGAAATTTTTAAACATTAATTAATTTACGAAAATTTTAATTTATTTATGAACTGTGAACGAAAAAAGTTTTATCAGAATTCAGTTTTTAAATTTTACTCATCTCTAAGCTCTTCAATTTTGCCGAAATTTCTTCGATTTGACAGTACGACGAGACGTCAAAATATAAGAATCGGTCCTATTCTCATTTGGAACGCTTAGTAGGTACATTTTGTAAATAAACATTGTGACTATGTTAATTTCTTTTGAATATAGTTAATCGAGTCGATGTGAACCTATCTTACATTTAAAACAAAGCTTTTCCTATTTGGACGAATGCACGAACAATCATAGTGTTGTGTAGTCAATGCGATTGTTTGTGCAGTTTCTGTTACAGCTGAAAATACGAACAAAGAAAAGAATTTCGTGATTACTCATTATAATAATCAGAAATAAAAATTGATTTGAGGAAAGTGCTGACTCATAGATGTTTCTCAACACGAAGCTGTGAGTCATGCATCAACTGGGTAAGCCCAGAGAGACTACAGTGGGATTGATCGAAATAAGTGGCCTAAGAAGTGCTCTGAGAATGTGGTCGTGATGGCGAGCGACGTCTACGATGCTCGTTGCGTAGTGCTCGGGCGAGATGGGTGATCGCGTCGGATCGGACATGTGTTTGTCAGCGAGCGAGCAGTGGCTTGTTTGTATTGGTGAGTGCGTGCGCGTGTAGAATGGAATGACGCGAATAGTTGCAGGAGGCGGCGGGCGGCGCGACCGCTGCCGCTCCTCGCTCAGTTCTCGCCAGCTCGTCGAGCGCGTCGGAGCTCGTCCCGCGTGGCCGATACACTCGTTACGTTACTAGTTCAGTTTTCAACATCGGGTGCTACTATTGCACCTTATCTTATAGGATAATTGTGCGAATTAGTGCGCTGCGTTTCTCTAATACGTTTTTAATGTGCCAGTGATATCGTTTTGTGACTTTGAAGCGCTTTCGAGCGTAGTTTCTACGTGGCCATGGGCTCATGTTCCCACTCGAAGGTAATATAGTTAAGTGTGCGTTGTTTTTGTGTGCGTCTGTGTTTCGAGATGTGTCTGAGAGGAGCCTGCGCCAGCTAGACGAGGCTGTTTGAAGGCCGCCGCCCCGACCTTGGTGTCAGAAGGTCAACGTCCTCACGTGTTCAAAACTTGATGCAATTTGTAACATCCAATTGTTTTGGCAATATTTTAATGTCGTTATAGTAATTAGCGTCTCGGTTGACTTGTACTCATGTGTAGACAATGTAGCATAGACATAGGTGCCTAAATGTATAATGATTGTTCGTTCATCAATGTCGTATCGGACTGACATAGCGCGGTGTTACCGTTGAAGGTTATGGACCATTATAAGAGTTGAAAGCATAATTATTCTTTACTGGTAGTAAGTAGGTATTAAAATTTGCAAATATTTAATGGTATAATAATCCGATATTACTAGTTAAAAGTAACTAATGAACTTATTAAGTTATTTATTACTTTTGGACAATAGTCAGTGATATTGCAACAATGGTTTCTATTTCTATATAGGTAGTTTGCTGTATATAGTAGGTACATACATGCGTAAATAATATATTGACACAAAAACATAACCTCCAAAGGTCAATAAACAAGGTCCAAGCACTTGACAACTCGTATTGAAAGTAATAATATTCACATACTGATAGATATTTAGAAATAATGAACTCTAGTTTTTTATATAAAATTAAATACGTATGAAGAAGTGGTCTAAACAATGAAAATACAAGGTATCATTGTGAATTGATTAACTTAGATTTTACGTTTACTTTCCCAGAAACTTCAATAATATGAGTATGTACCTACACACCTACTCTGGTAGGAGTGATTGACTTGAGGTGTAGTTTAGTTGACATACTTGTCACTTTTTGATAATCACATTTTTTTTTGATAACTCAGTACCTATTTACCTTATTGACAGTATTATCAATTGTTATTGCGCATATTGTTTAAAGACGTAGGCAAATGTATTATAGTACCTATATTTATTTTTGTGAATTAAGATAAATTTAGTAGGTAGATATTTTAAATGCTTTTCTACCCCTTTTCTTTAACTTACTCAACCCCTTTAGTGTGATTATTGAAATATTTAGAAGAAGATACCTGCGGAGATTCGTACCTGCTCGATAAATACAATTGGGTGCGCAACTATTTAAAATAATGTCGGTGTTACTAGCAACTAGTAGCAAAGTGTGTAGAGAGCATTGTATTTCAAACAATGACTGAGCGCGTCCATTGTGTTGAATAGGCGCGGACGAAAGAGAGAGCGATATACTCGCAGTGATATGAGAGTGGAGCTCGCGGAGTGTCACAGCTGCGCTGCGTGTGCGCGATCAGCTGACGCTGCGGCGGCCATCTTGCCGTGCGTGTTCGTTGTTGCCGCGTCATTGTGCAGTTGATGACGCAAAATTCTTCCTCTAAATGCTAATGTCATTGTCCTTCCTGTCCTGCCTGTTTGCATTGTCACCTTATTGATTATTGAACGAGCCAGTTTGAATGATGAATAGCCTCTACATATACCGGCTTGTTCCTTTGTTGTGTAACCACGCGGAACTGCGGAAGGTATTGCGAGACCCTGGCTAGTCTATTTTTGGTCAGAAACGTTTCCGCTAAGATAGACACACACGCATATTCTGCTTGATCACGGACAGATGTTACTTTATTCCCATTCTATTTTTTTTTGTTGCCTACAACTTGTACCGGGGAAAAAATCATTGACCTCGATTAGCGCGTCACCGTATAGTTAGTTTCCGTATTTTTGTGTAGATTGTTTTTGTTTGATAATATTGTTTAGCTGTATACCTATCTACTAGGTTTATGTATTCTCTAAAATAAAATCACATTTTAGACGCTCTGTGTTCCCGTTATGATGTCGTTGTACCCATTCTTCGTGTCAAGGCGGATCTTAAAATATTAAAACTGTCAGACGGGAAGATATTTGAAATGTCTCTGAGGACAAGTATACTATAAACACAGACAATGTGAGAAATGTGTTAGCAGTTGAGTGAAGCTGAGTCAGTTCATCGTGCTTTTATGCTTCTGTAGCAAGATAGATAACACAAGTAGTTAGGTACCAGCAAAAGCCGGGTTTTCGTAGGATTTTTCTTGCGCTGCACGATTTTTGTGTCTTGTACCGTTACTGTTACCGTTGATCGAGTGGTCAGACCTGTATCTTGCCAGACGTAAATTCGAGCACTGTACCTATGTATAGAACTGAGTTGAGCTTTCATGCGTGTTATGGGGCTCTTGTCGACCTACATACATTTTGTTTGTGGAAGGTAGCCTGGATTAAAGCAGTGTTTTAATTCACTCACATACCATTAATAACTAGCTGTTTTTACTCAAGGGTTTTTAGCTTCGTAACCAATTTGAATCTAGTGTTTTTTTGATTTTATGTGAATAGGGTGATTGGGCTAGTTTACTGTCCAGTTTCTATATTCGTCCATTTGACTAAGCTGCTACAAACACATGCGTAAAACTTGAATACAAACCTACCTTCCCGCGCAAGTTTGGACTTTTTGTGATCCGTAATGTCTAAGCAACAGTTCTACTAAGATGAAAATGTGATTAGACAATTAGCGAATTTAAAAAATAACGTCAGTAGCCACTTCGCTTACGTGCCCTGAAGAAGTCATTGCGTTAGAAAAAAAAATGGCGGCGAGAAAAGTTCATGGCAAGCTTAATTAGTGATAAAGCTAGTTTACGGAATATTTTTGGCACGTACGTCTACATAAGAGCGTAATAAATACAATTTAAAGTGTTTTTATAGTTTTTTTTATTGACATCTTAGATAAATATAGTGGACTAATACTGGCATACCAATTTTGCAAAGTATTTGATTTTCGTCCACATGGACGGAAACACAATCAGCTAGGTGAATATTTGAAACGATCATTTTACTTCAACAGACTTATAAAATACAGAATATTTTCTCTCAATATGATCTTTATTACTAGTAGATTAGATAATTTAGTTTCCGTCCACTCCTTTGTAAGTGCTTCGCAATAGGCTAGTTGCTGTAAAAATGTAATTAGTGCTGCTTTTTTTCGCACGGGCTGACGTCACACGGTTATTATATCTTTGTTATTTTTTGTTTAATCAAAAAAAGAAAAAATATGTGTTCAATATTTTTTTATAATCTAAAATACGGACTAAATAAAATGTAATTATTTTGATCCTGGAACCTACCCTATTATAAAAATATTTAAAAGACGTGGACGAAAACCAAAAATAGCTTAAAAAGTTGGTTTTACTTTTCGTCCATAAACGAATACTGGGGTGGATGAAAATGAAGAAATAGTTATTTTTTTTGAAATCTTTTAGGAAATAATTAAAGATAACGGCACACTGTCAGCGACACATATTTCTGACAGAATTTTTTTTTTGTTATATTTTTTAATCTGTACTGAAATATAATAAAGCGAGTCTTTTATTTGTTTATACGTGCTAATCTCTGGAACTACAAGCTAGTAGATATGTTGTTGATTAAATATATAATTGGATTTTTAGGGTTCCGTAGTCAACTAGGAACCCTTATAGTTTCGCCATGTCTGTCTGTCCTCGCTTAATCTCTGGGACCGTTAGCACTAGAAAGCTGAAATTTGGTACCAATATGTATATCAATCTCGCCGACAAAGTGGTAAAATAAAAATTGGAAAAAAATGTTTTATTAGGGTAGCCCCCCTATATGTAAAGTAGGAAGTGATTTTTTTTTAATTTCAACCCTAACGTGTGATATATTGTTGGATAGGTATTTAAAAATGAATAGGGGTTTACTAAAATCATTTTTTGATAATGTCAATAATTTTGGAAATATCGCAAAAAAAAACAAAAAACAATGTGTCCCCCCCTCTAACTTTTGAACCATAAGTTTAGAAAATATGAAAAAACTCTGAAAAGTAGAACTTTATAAGGACTTTCTGGGAAAATTATTTTGAACTTGATGGAAAGAACAGTTTTTGTACAAAAAAGACAAAAAGGTTGTACAAAATAATTTCTGGACTAAGTTTGTAGTATAATCGTATATGCAAGCATTTTTTTAAACTCATTAGTGGGTACACTTATTTTGACGGACGGGAAACTACGGAACCCTACACTGAGCGTGGCCCGACACGCTCTTGGCCGGTTTTATTACTTAATAATAAGGCTACACTCCTTTTTCTACACTGTGGTCGAAAACTAGCTCACACTCGGACGAAAACCAGCTCACACTCTGACGAAAACCAATTTTATTGGACGACAACTAGCGAAATCCCTACTTTTTCAAAAAATGTTTTTTATAAAAAAAACTCGTGAAAGTGATGTATTGTCATGTGATGTTAAATTAGAAGACTATTTATGTAAGCTATAGAAACAAATATTATACATTTATGTAAGGGTACTTCAGCATATTTTTTTCGCATCACAAAGGTAGCAACTCCGATAATTGGACGAAAACCGGCGAAATGACCCTATTGATCTCGTGCGTGCGCGTCTATTTTGTTTACGTATAATTTTGCTGTGCGCTGTCACATGAATGAACTAGTATGTGATTTTGTATTGGATGACTTGGATAATTACATTGCTCTGAAACTTCTTGGAATTTGTGACACCTCACCGCACGCTATAAAATAACGCAGTATTATTAGTTTCCTATAATATGACGCATTTTATTTATAAAATTTACCTTAAATCACATGAAGGAAAAAGATAATTAATGTATAATACAAGTTACGTGAAACTGTAAAATCCCTGTAGTAGGTAAAGAGAGATTGTGTTAATAGGTACCTACCGACTGAAATACGTATTTTAGTTTCCTTACACTACGTTATGAAGCGGTTTACGTTGGTGCAGCAAAAATATTCTTTACCCTCGCGCATAAAAAACAAGTCCCATCTGTTCGTGGGTGGTGTCTGTTCTCAGTAGGGGTGGTAGGTGCGCACATGGTGTCACTAAAGGGTGCAGTGCCATCCGTGGGCTGTCACGTCATATGGCCGCTGTTTTTGTGTGTGTCGGTGCACCGCGAAGCGGGTCGCGCTCGAATTGCGTAGCGAACACTCTGCAAGTGGGTCAGCGGGGCACGGCTCAGCACGGCGCACGGCCCGAGCGACGCCGTCGTCGCGACGTATCTCACACACACGCGCGAGCAGCGACGAACTCTGTCATACCTTACGACTTATCTAGCTCTCGTCACTATTCTGAGGGAAACAACAACATTAGCAATGATTCGTTCCAAATATATTATTATTATTAACTTGTTCGGGCCTTTTCGAACACTATTTATCGACTGCGCGTGGATATCTATGTTCATCCTTATCTTACATGTTCATCCTGTAGCAGTTAGAAATAACCTGAACGCTTGAACTGATAGCGTGAATTTGGCAACTTGGTAAACATGGACGTTTATTGTGCCTATTGCTATAATTGAACATCACGTTTCCGTCTACTTGAATAGGTTGATAGTCGCCTTGGCATACTTATTTGGTATCAATATTACTTAAAGTTATTAATTGCTGCATGCAACCCGTCTCTAATTTACCAAGTTGTTTTTCGTACGAAATGTTGCTAGTTCACGATATTTTTTCAATGCACCAACCAATAAATGAATGGAAATTGGCCATTGAAAAAAATAGGTTTCTAAGGTAAACTACCTTCGTAATTTCTAAAAAATATTACTAACAGCAAGGAGCAACCGTGTCGTAATTATCCGACCAATTAAAATTAAAAAGTAGGCTAATGAAAAATATATTAACGTACATAAACCACACGAACGAATGTTTATTTTACAACACGTTCGGTTCGACAAAATGAGCGAATTCCATCGAATTAGTTTCTTAACTAATCAGTTGGTAGCGTCAGCGTTTCTCTGTCACGTACGTGATACATAGTGGACTTTGAACGAAGATGAAGTGTGCATTGAATGTGATGTGATGTGTAGTCGATACATTGATATAATAATGGCGGCGCGGGCGCCGACGCTTTGCACCCCTGCGTGCAGCCCGGTCGATGACTCCCCAAGTCCCTGGCCCGGTGCTAATGACCTTACCGCACACTCTCCACTCTTAACAGTATTCATGTCATTTTTTTAATTTCACATTCGGCAAAAGAATGTAACAGCATGCATGCACAATGCACACGTCATAATTCAGTATTGACGTTTTCTTCTGGTGTGTTTAGAGCGGTACTGGTAATGATTAGTGTATTTCTGCGTCAGCAACACAAAATTTTATACCTACCTACCCACAGGTACTCGGTAGATTAGGTAAATTTTTCACAGTTCTAATCAACAGGTTTCTTTATTTGCAATGGTTGAATCTGTATCCTACACGTCACTCGCTAACACGCAGGCTGATAGGTATACGTAGTTGTCACGGCGCATTATGTGCGCTTGAAGAACGTAAATAATGTTTAAATGATTTGTTGGATTGTTGCCGAGGTTGGTGCAAGAGGTTACCGCAATATCGATTTATTTCTTGTCGATACTGTTGACAAGATATGCAAGTGTTGTTGGTTTAGCGACCTTGGCGTGGGGCGCGGGGCACGCGGGTGATCCGTTTCGCGGGCGCGTTCCACTTTAACGTTAGCTCTCTCTTGTTACGCAAACCTGTCGTTATGCATATTATGTTTGCTTCTACGAAATCATACATATACTACGCCTAATACCACTTTCTACCGTGATTATCATGTTCTGTATACTGATACGCTGTCTCGATGCTTTAGACTGTTTCTTTTTCTTAAGATTTCGTATTTTTGTGGAGCTTTTGGGGATTACTGTATCCTGTCTGTATTAGCATAGTTTGGAAGATGTGCACGTTTAATAATGAAATTGTTTGTTTGTTGCAGGGCCCGCTACGATCCTGACATAGACGGAATAGTCACAGCTCATCGGCAAGGGAAGCCACTAGCCGCGGCCAATGCAAGCCAGAGATAATCAAGTCTAAATTGAAACGTTATTAAGTGCAGTATACTTGCCGTTACTATTGTAGAACTTTGTGTGTTACGACAAACAAGTGCAATATACATTTAGTGCAATCGTACATTTGACTATTGACTCGAGTGAAGTGACTTTGTCGTATTAAAAGTGAAATTATATAGTGGAACAATGGAGCGTGAATCGAATCCGATGGAAACGTTGTGCCGCTCGGGGTGCGGATTCTACGGAAACCCCTCAACAGACGGACTCTGCTCAGTATGCTTTAAGGTACCCCATGTTAAACTTAAATTACTTATTCTATTATTTATTTCAAACATAATCAGCAGAGTTGATCTGTAGAGTGCTACAGAAACGGAATGCAAGTTGATTAATTGGTTACAATTCGAGATCGAGAGATTGTGCATGTGCTCTTGGCTCCAATTCCTTGCCTTAATAAAAGTGCTGTAAATCATGTGCGAAATAAGATGTCAAAATTTCGATGCTATTGATTATAGTATTTAGCGCATCGATTTTTGTTAAGACGTCGTGGATTGCGAGACTTTTCTTTTATTCCAAAGCTTTCCAATAAAAGCTAAAACTTTAACAAGTTATAGTCCAGTTGTTCTACACTAGAAGTAGATCGATTGCCGGTCTCTAACTTCTGTACACAGACGCCCCAAACGTGTGTTGCTGCGGCTTGTGATGGATGTCGAGCAGTATTTATTATCCTTTAAGTAAACTTACTAGTCCCAACGAAACTAGATTGCTCCTTTGACCTTAATATGATTGATGATACGTCTAAAAATAAACTGCACGACATTGCCGAAAACTGTGTGGCAACTGGCAACATTGTTAGTTGATACAAATCATGCTGGGTGCACGTTTTTGTGCAACGCCATACACGTCTAGCGACGCGACTCGGGCCATTTAAGTGCGACCGCACAGAGCCATGTCGGTGGCGTGTTGCGAGAGCAGGACCGCATCCAGTCGTCCCGCTCTCTTCGCCACCGATTGGTTAAGCAATTGATTGACTCATTTACGTCGAAGTCGTGGGTATGGCGTTGTGTCGGTTTCATTACAATATTCTCGTTGCATGTTTCAGGAGGCTCTAAAGAAGAAGCAGCAGCCGCCAGCGTCGTCGCCGTCACCCGTGTCGGCGCCCTTCGTGGCGACGCCGTCGACGCCGCTGGCCGCCGCCGCGCCCACCGTGCCCAGCCTGCCCGCCCAGCCGCAGACCCACACAGATGTGAGAACACACTTCTATTTATCGCCCACGTCACCCACCACACGCCATTCACGACACCAACGCTCGCCACTTACACTTAACTATGGCCACATGCATACGCCCATTTCGCACCGAACGTTAACTTTTGATAGAACACATTTCATTGTCTTAAGAATAGTCTAGAGTCGATGCGTTTCTGGGGTAAACAACTTCACGATCAACTCATTTCACTACGTGGAATGTTTTGATAAGTAGCAAAATGACTCATACATACCAATCAAGTATTTTGGTTGTACTCATAAACGAATGCATAAAAATAGTAATTATAACAAATTATTGTAATGCTTTATCATTTTTATATCGACTTAAATGAAGCTAGTCTGATAACGAGGAAATAATGACAATACAAATTTAAATGACATTGTGTTGGCTAAAGAGGTCATCAATTAATGTTTGGTCACGATTATTTACCCGGAATTTGAAATAACTCACAAGACTGTCTTGAGTGATAGTGATAATACAGAGGGCAGTCGCGCTGCTGAGAACAGTTGCTCACTAACAGTATGACAGATAATGATATCATTACATAATGCAACTAACTACGTAGCGCGGCTCAGCTCTTATTCCATTAGCTCGTGGTTCAACAGTGGCTTGTACTAAAGATTGTTTTTCATACTGCCTATTGTGCCCTGCTATAACCGGGAAATAATGTGGTACTGAAACTTTACATAGCCCACTGGTTAATAACGTGATTTGAATTTGGAGCCTTAACTAAACATTCGTTTGAAAACTGACCGCGCGACCTAGCAGCAGGGGCCAGCCACCATTCCACATGGCTTGCTCTCAATTGCCTTGCAGTAGGTGTGAAATATTGCCTAGCTCCTCAGGGATAAAGGTGTCTTTGCCTCACTGTATTCAGGATTCAAGTATTAACTCCCTTGTTTCGCCCGTGAGTTAAACTATTAGCTTCCTCACTCCGTTCTGCAGGTGTTACAATGACGTTCAAAGTAAGATTGTTTTAATCTTGTTTCAGTGTGGGTAAGAGATGGCGCTAGACAACCTGTATAGCTCTCTCTTACCCGCACTAAAACAAGATTAAAACAATCTTACTTCAAACGTCATGGTCTAGGTCCTGGAGTTAACTCTGGAATTCTTCATTACGGTCGGGATTTAATATGACGCCCGTGACAGAAGTCACTGCTTTATCCCCGCATAATCTATTATTACTTGTCTATTCCATCGCTAAACGCCATCTTTTCCTTGCTTTATTGAATGCCTAAACGAAATACAGCAACTTATTTAGTCCCCACTGCTGCTAGTAAGCGCGCAAACATTTGGCCTTAGATTATGCTTCTTATCACAAACTCTATGACAATAACATTAATTCTCTGCTATAATTTGAATGGTGGTGTTGGCTTTTGGTTCCAATGGCATCACAGGTAAGATGACTACATTATTTCGAAGTATTGTAGTAATTATTTCTTTAGTTTAATCTATAGGAATATTACTTGAGAATTCAAATTCAATAGAGATGTTTGTTTATGATAGAAGTACGGACTGACGTGTTTGTTGATAAGTGTTTTTGTGATACGACAGAAAAGTGAAACAGGACAAAGCTTCCGCTGATATATTTATACTGAATTTATTGATATCGTCTAATATTCGTGGCGTGACTTCATTTTTATGATTCACAAGAATAACTTCGAAAAAGACCGCAGTTGAGTGTGCCAGTTTACTAAACCATTTTAACGTAGGTACAGCCAACCCAACCCAACTGCCCCAGAAGGAAGTTTTTGTAGTTCATGATGTGTATATTATTATGTCTATTTCTTTGACATCCTCTGGAGCCTAGACGGCTGGACGAATTTTAATAAAAGAAATCACTAGATTCACGCCTTAAGTGACACCCAGAGTGGCAATGGCTAAACTTTTGGACACCCTAAATGGCAATGGCTTAATATAATCATATTCATATCGCTTTTGAATCATGGAAATCAGACACATGTTTGGCTTAAATTAATAATTTGAAAACACAGTTCACTTAAGTCTAGGAAAAAGGTATTAAAAACTAAAAGTAATAAAGCTATTTTAATTTAATCTGAGAGAAGAGAATCTTCATAAACAAAATTGATGTTATTGCTATAAATTGCTTCCTATACAATATGTGCACCATAACGCCAGATTCATCATGTTATCGAGGTTGGCGTAAGACCATTTTTCAGATGTGTCACTCCTCTCTGCAATAATATGTGTACCTGCTTCGAAATGCTGCACGATTTTCGCGGATATCTCCCAAAATAATTGCTTGAAGCGATAAATAATTGCACGAAGATATGACACATATTATTATACCCTAACTAAGTAAATACTTAATAAAATAACTTTAGTATAAAATAACCGCCAACTTGTATCCAAACGCACTCCTCCGTGTGTGCCATATGCTTAAAAAGCGGTAGAATACTAAGTTTTATCTTTCCGTAGCTAAACTTTTTTTTCTCAAGAATACTGGCTGCCTTTCTTGTTTTTATAAAACAAAAACTTTACGTCAAGTTGACATTGCGTTTACAGCAAGGAAAATCAAAAAATATTGCTTTCATTCACTTTTACACAAAGAATTTACATTTATTTTTTGATCAAATACTTGTTTGTTTTTCCGTTGTTTTTAAAATGTAACTTTTTTTATTGGTTTAGTCCCCCCATGTCATTGACTTGAGATGAGGGGCACCTCTACATCATAACTGGTAAAGTGTTTACTGCTCCGAACGATTAAAATACGCAGCGATAATAATATACTCATAATAGTTTATCTTCGTAGTTTGCCCACTTAAAAAGAAGTTACGATTCAGATTTGAAAAGCGCTTAACCCATCTGGTCTTCTGTTGTGTACAATGTTGGTTTGCAGTCAAAATGCCCAACCTGAAGTCGATAAAAAATTTGAATAATGGAAAATGACCCTAGCAAAAAAGAGTCGAAGGGGAAGAGGATATTCAAAAAAGCAATACGTCGCAATAGTAAACAGTCCAACAACAGTAGTCAAAATACTGCCTTAGAGCAAGGCATCGGCGTGTCACGATCGAAGAGCTTCGAGAATAAGCGTGTGTCCATCGAGATTAACGACAGCGCGCCGCTGCCGACGCCGGACGGCACCAAGGAGAAGGTAGACTCCGCTCAGAAAGTAAAACTCGAAGACAAAACTCAAAACCAAGAATGTGCTCTACCGAGCCTAGAGCAGCCCACAGAGGCGGGCCAGAAGAACATACAGAATGCTCGTAATCAGAACAAGGCGACGCCCTCTGGATCTAACAAGGGCGTTAAAATATCTTCTCCGAAGCTTGAGATAAAAGATGAGCGCCCTTCGGGAGCAGCGCCAGAAGGAGTCAAAAAGAATCTTAAAAGGGTTGGTTTTACGAAACATTTACTTTTTACAATGTATCTGCGAAAGCAACAATGGTTAAAAGCACTCGTAGTAATTTTTGTAGTTTAAAGTTACATTTCCTGTTTAGAGTACAGGAAACAGGCTCCAGTGCGTTTTATTTATTGACCATGATGTGTGCTAACGTAAATGAATGCGCACTTTCAGCTGATGCTGATCCGTAATCTATATCTATATACTCCCTGCCGGTAATAAAGACTTTACGTTCAGAAGGCCATGGGCATCGCTGGCGGGTCCTAAATTTTCTGTTTGTGGACGCCGAGAGTTAGAAGTCTTTTAGCAGGCCGTGGGATTCGCTGGCGGGTCCATAAAAAAATTCCAGGGCGTCGTTGGATCCGCCTTGACCTCTCAAATTCAAATAGTTTTTATAATTGCATGCTATTATAGAAAATGTGATTATACTCTGGCGTGGCGTTCACATGAATATTTCCTACAAATAACAAATAAATACCAAGTCAATCGGACCAATAATTGAGTTGCAACGAGAATTGTCGATAATATTAATTAAAAGAAGCATAGTTATTGATAATAACAAAATAATAATATATTTAAGTGTATCAAAAAAAAGGTATATTGTCCCAAAAATTGCTTTTTTGTATGAATGGTCGTGTGATATCTCTACTAAGATTTATTCAAATCAGAAGTTAAGTAGGTAGACGTCCGACTCGAGTAAGAAATTGGGATTGAGTTTGAGTCGTCTGACATGAAAAACGCGATCGAGATTCGCGATCGAAGAGAAAGCGCGAGAAAAACGACAATTGGCGGCTATAACTGCTTGTTATTATGATTGGCGTGCAGAACAAAACTAGGTAAAAAAACGTGGAGTGCCGAATGAAAAAAGAGGGGTCCATTGGCGGACCCCATAGCCCGCTAATAAAAGTATTAAGAAATTGCTTCGGCCTGCTGGATAATTTTTTTTGTGCGTAACCGGCGGATTTTATGGCAGCAAGAGTGTATATACATAATTAATCATTTTTGTTTCTTAATCTGATTGAAATTGTTTGCGTCATATACAGTTTATTCTTGAAAAAAAAAAAAATCATAACCTTCCTTTGGCTTTGCCATAATCGGGTAATTAGATAGCTTTCTGTTTGTCAACTACTTTAGGGGTTGGGTGCGTTTCGTACATACTTTCATGCATACTATACATTATTTCATGATTTAACTGCATGTAACTGTTGCTTCATTGAAATGAAATAATACTTAAACAATTTGTTATAAATTGCAGAAATTGGAAGAGGAGAGCGGAGCGGGCACAAGTGGCGGCGCGAGCACCGGCACGTCGGACACCGACGCCGACGACAAGGATCCCAGCAAGGACAAAAAGAAAAAGAATAGATGCGCCGTTTGCCGCAAGAAGGTTGGCCTCACAGGTAAACGATGCCCCATAATAATGCTCACAAAAAATCTCACATTCACGTGTTTTATAAAATCGTTCGACTGTTCTATAGAGTTTATTATGCGTAATTCTGATTTGCCAGATGGTCGCAAAACTAAACTTTGTTTATAACAAGGGACTTTTTGTTTTATGGAGACTTACAATTTTCCTCTAATATGGGAAATATTGGAGGAATTTGATGAATAAACGTGTTTCAATGGTAATAACAATTACCTTCAAATGAATGATGACTATTTGAAGGCAGATGAATATATTCTACCGTGTTACTAAATCCGCTTCACATAACCTTCGTGCTTTAATATTTCACGACATTTGAATCGCTGATAGCAAACATATTACACCATTGTGTGCTAAATATATTCACACACACATCAACTAAGTCAACAATGTATGTGCATTCAGTAAATAGCAACAATAGTGAACTATGTTAGTGATTCGAACCGCCAAAATGATACCTTCTGCTATACAAAATGTCAAGTGAAACCAGTATCGTTATGTTATAGAAATGTTTGACATGGTTGTGTTTCGGTTCGCCTCGTGCGTATGTGTTTATGGCATGTGTGAGTATATAGATGTGTATGGTGGTATTGGCTCAGGGTTCGAGTGCCGCTGCGGAGGGCTGTTCTGCGCCGTGCACCGGTACAGCGACAAGCACGAGTGCTCCTTCGACTACCGGGAGCTGGGCGCGCAGGAGATCCGGCGCAACAACCCCGTCGTCGTGTCGCAGAAGATCCACAAGATATGAGCCAGTCCGCTCCCTCACCGCACCGCATAACATACGTTTTATGATTTTCTCTAAATAAATATTCGATCGAGTTTGTGTTTCTTATTTGCATTTTGTATGTATTTTTGACATGAGGCCGGCGGCGCCGCGCCGTCGCGCGTTCGTACTCGTTTCTTTTCTATTTTTTGTTGGACGAGCTCAGCCTCGCGACTGACACGACTAGTCGGACGACGCGATCGCGTAGGAAACACAGACTCGATTACTGTATTTAGATTTATTTGTGGCGAGAGTTTTACTTTTAAATTTTTATTAAAAGTTGTAGATAATGTTCGTTTCGGGTAGGACTTCAGGATTAATTTTTGAGATAATAAGTAGAGTTTGAATATTGTCCGTTCACCTCCATTGTAAATATTAGATATAATTAATTATAGAAACAAATCCTATATATTGTAAAAAATTAAAACTCCCAAAAAAAGCTACATTGTTATGATTCCAACGGAGAGCGTAGCGCGCTTGTCTATATCGACGTAACAATGGTATGCTGGGGCCGGACGACAGCGGCTCTCCGTCGATCGCCTAGTTGTACATTGTGAAGGAGTTCGCTGCCGCCGACTTGACTCGTGTTTGTGACGAACATTCGATACGTGATATGAGTAGTGGAGCTCCGCGATGCCGCATCTGTGCTAGACAACGATTAGTTCGCGACTCGGACTGTGAATTAACATCATCTTCAAATTGTTAGTAATGTTATTTTGGTTTGGGAAGTCGTCGCTTTCTTATTTGTCTTAACATTCGGCATAAGTGACCTAGTGTTTAGCGAGATTGTGGTGTGTATCGGCTAAGTGAGCGCGCGGCGGTAGCGGGCGTGCGGCCGCTTGTAGTGTTGCCGCGCGTCGTACGGACTGAGTGTGGACGTCGGTCGCTCGCAAGCAGAGCGTGCGTCACTCTTGCCACGTGCGCGTGCGCCGCGCGCGGCTCGGGCCTCGCGTCCGCACGCGCTCTTCCCACGCCGCTCCGCTCTTTGTGTGAAAATTTAAAGTAAGCATATGGATAGTTATAAATATTATAAGTAGTCGACACTTTATATTATTACACATATAAGTAGAAAAAGAATTATTTAGCTTTTTTCTTTTAATCACAATATTATTCAAAATTGTAAGTTGTATTATGTAACTTGTTCATTTTAGTGGTGAAGTTGAACCAATAATAACTATGTATCGCTTCGGTCGTTGTCCACGGTAGACTAACTGATTGGTTGGACTTAATTGACTTAATTATTTAATGACTTTTGTTGTATATTTTGTTAGGTCATTGATTAATTTTGGTCTTTTCGCTTAACATAATCAGATAAAGATGATGTTAATGAATGATTTTTCCTTCTATCTTGCTGTTTTAATTTAGTTATTCTCTTATTAAAGTCATTAAATTTTCAGGAACATAAATATGTTTTTAATTTAATTAAACCTGATACCCACCTACACCCTGCAATGATCTACACACATTGAGCCATCATTGAGCCTGAATTGAGATCCTGGTAGTATAGGTTACATTTACTTTGTATTCAACTAATGTAGTGGAACAGTTCATACTATCACACACCAGCTACAGTTCTAATATATACTAGTCAAAACAAAATAAGGGCCACCACGTTTTTACAGTATTCTCATGAAAACTTGAGGTTCAAGGGTTGATTAATGATTAGACTGGATAAATTAATTATTTTTTATTGTAAACAGCATAAAATGATGAAGGATTTAAAAAAAAAAAAAAATTACACCACTTTTTCTAAAAACTAACATTTGTGCAAACAAAAAGCAAAGAATAAAAATTGAGTGAAAAAATAAACACTTTAGGTATTGGTGGTTTTGTGATTTCCTCAATATTTTGTGTGCCCTCCTCGTTTCGTAATGCATTCTTGAAGCCTGGATGGTACACTCTCCACCAGGTGTACCACTGTTTCTTGAGGAATTTGTTCCCAGCTTGATTTTAAAACGTTTATCCGCTGTCTTTCATTATGGACGGGTTGGTGTGTGCTTTGAACACTACGTTTTAGTAAATCCCACATGTGTTCAATGGGATTGAGGTTCGGATTGTTTGCAGGCCAGGCCAACCTCAGTATACCAGCCTCCTCTAGGGCTTCTCTGGTGGCCCTAGCTGTACGAGCGCGAGCATTATCGTGCATCAGACGGAATCTTGCGCCGATTCTCTGTGCATATGGGACCACAAGGGGTCTTATGACCTCCTCGATATAACGTTGAGCTGTAATGGAACCTTTTTTGAGAATTACTAACTCGGTTCTACCTGATGTAGAGATTTCTCCCCACACCATAACATTGGGGCCCCCAAAACGGTCACTTTCATGGATACAAGCATCCGAAAATCGTTCGCTTTCACGCCTCCAGACTCTAATGCAACAGTCATCACTAAAAAATGTAACTTTGCACTCATCCGTAAACAATACTGTGCTCCAATCACTCATATCCCATGCCAGATGCTGCCTTGCGAACAATAATCGGTTTGCACGATGAGCACTTGTCAATGGAATCCGCACTACGCGTCTTCTGGAGAACTGCTGGTTCTCGTGTAACCGATTTCTAACCGTTTGATCACTCACAATTGTACCTGTCGCCACCCGCAAACGGTTTTGTAGGGAGCGGGCTGCGATACAGCGTTCTCTGCGCGCAGTCAAACGCACGTAGCGGTCCTCCTGTGCGGTAATTGCTCGAACTCTGCCAGATCCCCGTCTCCTGGTTAGTCTCCCAGTCTCTTGGAATCGATTCCAAGTATTCTGAATCGCTTGCCGAGAAAAACCTAGCTGCAACGCAACAGAACGCTGCGAATGGCCTTCTTGAAGCGATGTTATGGCCCTAGTTACTGTTGGTAAATCCATATGTCGTCGGATTCTCGACATAACTTTATTAAAATGCTAATTTAGCCACAACTTAAACAAAACTTAAACTGTTCTTGACAGATTCGTCAGTATGACTGAACTAAACTCCGTTTAAAAATGGGTTAGAATCAAGTGGCTACAATAAATTATCAAAAACTATCCACTTTACACAATTATGCAGGTAGAACACTCAAAAAATGTTAGAAAACAAATAAAGTAACTCTACAAAAAACATTCAGCTACTTGAGAACCCTTAAAAAATAAATTATCGCTACTGTTGTTAAAAATAACAAGTGGCCCTTATTTTGTTTTGACTAGTATACAAAGGAAAATTTAGCATCACACTACACTTACCTGAGTAATTTTAAAAAATATGTACTCCCGGATTTTGCCTTGTCCCTCGACTTTGTTAATTTATTTTTTTGAATTACTCTACTAAATATAAAACTTACGAAGATTTTAACCAACCTAGTCTAGTCAAATTAGGTCATTTTTTAATAAAGATTGGATTAAATTCTCTGGAGAGGCAAAAACGTTTCTGATGGTATTGTATGAGTGAAAAATAGAGTATAAAAAAAAATATCATTTGGCACCCCTACGGAAGGGGGTGAAAACTGTTTATTGCTCATAACTAACCAGAGAATATAGGTGTACTCACCATTTTTTTTATGGTATATTAAACCCCAACCTACATTATTGCATTTTAATTATTTTAATTAGACCAACGCAGCATTAGAAAAAAATTAAAATGTTATTTTTGGCCATTGCGCCACTGGGGAAAATTGTGTAGTTTTGTAAACTGAGGAAAGTGTTATACATTTCGACCTAAGTACATGATTGATTTTGCACCCCAGTGCGACGTATGGAAATTAGTTTTTCACGTTTTTTTGCCTCTGTACTTCGGGGGAAATTTAAGTATTTTTGAAAATAATCACAATTACATTAATTTGGTTTCCTTTATATTTGCACCCTATAAAAAATTAGCATTTTTTTAAGGAACATACGTTTTTCTAGTGTTGTCTTAATTGCCAAAGAACTATTACGCCATAGAAGTGACAAGCGCGCGACACGGAATAATAAACTGACAAGAAGAGATAAGCGTAGTCATTACTTAGGAGTGTTGTGGTATGTATTTTACGAGGAAGGAGTACTTTCTGATTGTAAATGCTCTGTTAGTAAATGTTAGTAAAGAAACTTAATTTTGTTTTTATAAAAAAAAAACAGTTAAAAAAACCGTCTATGTTTAAACAAAAAAAACGAGTGTCCTACAAGCATGTCCTTTATTTATCTTCTATACATACATATAAATAAAATTGGAGTATCTGTTTGTAATATTGAAGTAACTGCTTTTTACTACATGCATATGAATATACACTTCTGGACACATCTATTGGCCCACCTTGTATTTTCAGTTTCGTTTGGTCCTAGCTAAAATTTTATATTAGGTCGAGCAAAAAGTTTTTATGCAGTTTTGAACCTGGCACATTCACAATTTTATTCAATAGTCTTTTTTTGAATTTCGAACACAGAATTTAAAGAAACAAAAGACAATTTGGAGCCTGTTTGTTGATATCAAACAATCGAATACTAAGAAAACTTGGTTTTATTGGTTTACTTGGATTTAATTCTTGAAAAAGTGATTGATATCTTTGGTTTTGCAACAAACATTACTTATTCTTAACATTAAGTCACCTTACGGTTCTATCAATAATCTATGGATACTTCACCTGAAGTCGCCGCCCAAGCTGTGGCACTTATTCAGGCCGGACACAGCCAAAGAAACGTGAGTGCTCAACTTAATTTAAGTCGATCTGCGGTCCGAAATGTTTATCGGAGGTACCTAGAGACTGGCGGCTTTGTTCGTCGCCAAGGAAGGCCACGATCTCGAGTCACAACTGAAAGGCAGGATCGATTCATCGTGACGACCAGCTTGAGAAATCGTCACCTTACCTCCATTGAGATACAAAACCAACTTCGCGACTTCCACGGAGTATCTGTGAGCGCTCGAACTGTTCGGAGAAGGTTAAAAGAACGCGATATGGTACCACACAAGCCAGCTAATGGGCCCAAACTAACGCGAGCCCACCGAACAGCGCGCCTTCATTTCGCACGCAGTCATTTAAATTGGACACAGCAAGATTGGAGCCGTGTACTCTTTTCTGATGAGTCTAAAATTGTGTTACATGGCAATGATGGAAGGAAGAAGGTCTACCGACGCACACTGGGACCCGTCCATACAACGCAATGCTCAAAACTCGATTTTCAAAATGAAGGTATTTCCAAAAATAAACTATGTAAGAGTAGATTTAAGGATGTGTTACATCATTTGTACAAATACTAAATCAGTAACTGCTATCTGCTGTCCGGTGCATCAGCTCAAAGTTTACTTTAGACCCATATCATTAATTATCCGATAGCGTTCGTGAGTTTGTAGGGAATTTTAAAACATTTATTTCTGCAAGTAATCGTCACATTTAATTGAAGTGCATCGTGACTGTAACTAAGCAAGGTATGGTTATTCTAGTATTGTTTTTATGAACCTTGCCGATTAGTATTTTTGGTTTAATGACTAATTATATGTGACAGTATGATTTTTTATGTACTGAATCAAACATTTTTAATTTTTTCCTTTTTGCGCAAAGTTCTATTTTTGAAATATTTTTTACAATATCTACGAGGTGTTGATAAGTAACGAACTGAAGAGATTAGCAATAGAACTTTGCGCATTTTCCAGATAAAAAAAGTTTTCTTGCGCACAAATTTTTGTTAGGCGTTATGATGTTACTATAAAAACAAAGTATTCAGTCCCTAGCAATTAATTTCAACAAATAAGATATGTTTTGAAGAAAACAGTTATAAATCGTGTCTGTCGCACCTACTTTTGATTTTTGTTTTTGATGTAGACAACTTTATTTCATTACATTTCAGAAGAAAGTTCATCACCATTCTTCACCTTGAAAAATGCAAACTTATGTGAGATTATTCAGCAAAGTAGCTTTAAATCTGTGGGAAAGAAGTTCATAGACCTAGAAACCTACTTTAGACATCATACCAACGGTCCCGGTTCTTGTTCGGTTGCTATAATAACATCATAACGCCTAACAAAAATTTGTGCGCATAAAACTTTTTTTATCTGGAAAATGCGCAAAGTTCTATTGCTAATCTCTTCAGTTCGTTACTTATCAACACCTCGTAGATATTGTAAAAAATATTTCAAAAATAGAACTTTGCGAAAAAAGGAAAAAATTAAAAATGTTTGATTCAGTACATAAAAAATCATACTGTCACATATAATTAGTCATTAAACCAAAAATACTAATCGGCAAGGTTCATAAAAACAATATTAGAATAACCATACCTTGCTTAGTTGCAGTCATGATGCACTTCAATTAAATGTGACGATTACTTGCAGAAATAAATGTTTTAAAATTCTCTACAAAGTCACGAACGCTATCGGATATAATATGGGTATAAAGTAAGCTTTCAGCTGATGTACTGGACAGCAGATAGCAGTTACTGATTTAGTATTTGTACAAATGATGTAACACATTCTTTAGTCTACCCTTACATAGTTTATTTTTTTTAAATATCCTCACATTAAAAATCGAGTTTTGAGCATTGCGTTGTATGGACGGGTCCCAGTGTGCGACGTAAGGGAGAGCGTTTCGCACAATGCTGCTTTGAAGAGAGGGTTGCTTATGGCGGTGGCTCATGGACTGTCTGGGGCGGTATATCCGCGAGCGGCAAAACTCAACTTGAGGTTGTTACAGGACCACGGCTGCCAACATTAAATGCTGAAAGGTACATTCGTGAGTGCTTAGAACCTCACGTGATACCATACGCGGACTATGTGGGCCCAAATTTCCTTTTTATGCATGATAATGCAAGAGCCCATGCGGCCGGCATCGTCAGGGAATATCTTCGGGATGTGAACATCACAGTTATGGACTGGCCAGCCAGAAGCCCAGACATGAACCCCATTGAGCACATTGAGACGTGTTAGGGCTCGTCAGCCAGTTGCCCAGACGATGCAGGAGTTGAAAACTGCCATAGAAGAGGAATGGGAGATGATCCCTCAAAATTTCATAGAGCGGTTGATAAACTCTATGCCTAATCGTATGAGAGCTGTGGTAGATGCCCATGGAGGCAACACGCGTTATTAAATTAAACCTTTATTTGATAAAACATGTTTTTTATTCAAAAATCAATTGCCTTTAACAAGGCGTATATCCGACTTGTTAGGCGTAGCTCCATGTCGTATGGTATTCTGAATTCAAATTTAAAACAATACGATCGAAAAAGATGGTAAAATGTATCAGGTTTAAAACTGCATCAACAGTTTTTGTTCAATCTATATCTACTATCTAATTCCCTAAAAACCTTGTTTAAGCTTATTCTTAGTAGGGTTATTAAGATTGAGCTTAACCTACACATATTAAAATTAAGTGGTTTTAGCTAGCGCTGCTAGAAGCTGCTGGCTAAAGCTACCCTTTCTAAAATAAGCTTGAACAAGGCTTTTATTCACCAATAACTCCGTGGATTTTAAGATCACTTGCGTAAAAAGTACGATGATGGGATAAATTCTAAGAGATCTTCTATTCTGAAGTTTGCTTGCAGGATAGTCTGAAGTGACTATCTCACCACATCCAAAAAATCAGCTGTATTTAGGTTTCATGCAGTACCAATATTTTGACTAGTTTTTTTTTTATATTCAAAAATGAGGGATCCCTGAACGCGCGGGGCCCCAAAATGGGGGAGTCTGTTACATTTGCTACTCTTGCTACATGGCTGATCCGCCACTGAGTGCCATCTAACCTTTGCATGAATGTCGAGTTTTCTAGCAGCTACCGTAGCTTTGTGCTCAATGAACTGCCCAAAGTTTAAGGAAATTTCAACTCCCAAGAGCTGAAGGCGGTCGATACACTCCAAGGATATATTATAAAAAGCAGGTGCCAAGGTGATAAGGCTGCTTTTGGCAGTGAACGGACATGCTTGAGTTTTGGCGGCATTGAATATCGTGGCTAAATAAGCAGCACATGTTTAATTGTTAAATAAACATGCATCATATATATATATCGCATACTTATTATTTTCATGAATAATCAAACGTATCAACTCCGTTTAAGTGGCGTACAGCTAGGGTGAACAGCTTCAATTTTTTTTAATACGGCTTCCTTTTTGTTTTGCCATCTTTCGTTGGTCAGAGTCTACACCAAAATAACATTTTTTGCAATTTTTGTCTGTCTGTCTGTCTGTTTGTCCGGGCTAATCTCTGATATGGCTGGACTGATTTTGATGGGACTTTTTTTGGCAAGTAGCTGATGTAATAAGGAGTAACATAAGCTACTTTTATTTTAGAAAAAATAAATTCATAATCCTGTAGTCCACGCGAACAAATTCGCGGGCACAGCTAGTTTCAAATAAATGAGTTGTATTTCGGTTGTCTTTAGAACTATAAACCGTGTGACAGCGCTGATTATTCTACGGCATCGGGTAAGGTAGGAACAAAAAAATATTAGTATAAAAAATGTGGACTTTAAGTATGCGCCTCAAAAAGAAACTGGGTAAGGGCGAGTCGGACTCGCACACTGAGGGTTCCGTATCAACTAACTTAAATAAAATAAATATCTAGCTTTTGCCAGCGGCAATTATTCCTATACTTATGCTATAAGACTTGCTTCATGCCAAATTTCAGGGTTCTAGGTCAACGGGAAGTACCTTTATGATTCCTTTGAGTGTCGAAATATAAATTTTTTTGCGACGTAAATGCCGGTATCTTTTTTATTCGTTAACTTAGAAGTTTTTACTTTTACACAGCTTTAAGGGACCGCGGTCTTGAGTATTCGGTTTCAATTTCAACTTGATACTTGCACTTGTTCCCGAGATAAAGGGACTTGACAGACAGACGGACAAACAACAAAGTGATTCTATAAGGATTCCGTTTTTTCCTTTTGAGGTACAGAAAGAAATAAAGATCGACAGAGAATTGATATGATTATCATAATTTCTGGTTAAATAAATACTTAATACAGGGGCAGGTCGGGAGGTCACGACAAACAATGCAATACACTTCATAATCCATTTTTCACAACACAGCTAATAAAAAAGAGGAAATTATAGTTATTAATTTGTTTAGCGCAGGGATCGCTTCTTGCCACAAAAATGATCTAAACGCATATACATGCACGCACTTACTTACTCTCGACCCCGCCGCGCGCGCGCCACGCGACCCCGCGTTCGCCCTCCGAGCGCCACGAGGCGCAGTATGTATTCACATAAACTTCCAGTTATATATTTCTTATTTTTATTAGAGTCTGTGCGGAAAGTAAACCATCGTGGGATTTGAGGGCGCTGCTGTAGATAAATATCGTTTTTGTTATGTAAGCAACATTGTGACGTCATTATAGTGCGACTGTTAAATCTTGATATTTTGAAACTATGTTAGACTAGCTTCTTCCAGCGGCCTCACCCTATAATAAAAATTATCCGATTGGCTGAATTTGCTCACCTAATGAAACTGCAAAGTTATAGCTTATGTGGTGTATTATTGCAATGTTTATGATTAAGTTCATCTGTCTAGTAGTTTTTACGAGTACTTCCATCCATCTTCACAAACTTTCGCATTTATATATTAGTAGCCTTTTTATTGAACTTGCTCACGTGATGAAACTTAGCAAAAATATAGGTTATAAGCTATTTTATTGCAACGTTTCTCATTAAATTCATCCGTTTATAAGTTTTTGCGTAATGAGTAACAAACCGTTAATTGTGGCGACACCTCGGGGAGGCCTATGTCGAACAGTGGACGTCTTTCGATTGTAATGATGATGAACATTTAAATGCAAACACGAACCGGTAAAGGAAAATAGCGTGAAGAAACTGCTGTACTGCCTATCTAGGTAGATTCCATCAGCGACCACTTACCCAGTGCCAATGAAAATGGTTCTATCACTTTGACTGGGATCGGTCTATTATCACTGACTGGAATATTGTAGCTAACAGCAAGTTTATGTTTACCCTAGTTAAATATAAAGGTAAAAATGGAACACGCTACCACTTTCTCGTTGTCTTCCTCAGTACATTTTTCCCTTTTGCTAATCTATGAAAAATATGAACTTAATGACTTTTAAAAAAAAGTACACTTCAGAATTTGTAATGATGCTTCGTAAAAAATCTATTTAGCCTGTAAGGGACCATCTCGTATATAAGATCTTTGGGATCACTTGGTTGTCCGTCTGTATCTGTTAAGATCTTTTAACGCTTGGAGGTATCGAGTTAAAATATCGAGATAAAACCATACGCTCAAGTCTGCGGTCTTTTGAAGTAGTGAAAAAATCAGACTTCTGAGTTAACGAAAAAAAAGATACGGCCGTTTATGTCGCAAAAAAACGTGTATTTCTATAATCAAGCGAATCAAAGTTCATAGGGTGAATCCCGTTGACCTTAAATCCTGAAATTTGGCATAAATCAAGGTCTCATAGAACAAGTACAGGAAAAATCTGAAAATTGTAAATTTGTAGATACGCCACAAAAAAAAATTGTTTGTAATTCGGAAAAATCTTCGTAACTCAATTCGGGAATTGATTTCATAGGTAAATTTGTACAGAATCCTCAGTGCGCGAGTCCGACTCGCACTTGCCCTTTTTTATTTTAGTTACTGTATCCGTACTCAAGCCTGAAAAGAAATATTCTAAGTTAGTCGAAACGCATTATAAATTTAAAGTATCAATACTCTTTATACTAGCCATAGAAAATAATGACCAAAACAAAATAAATAAATATCGTCATGTTTAAATGAATTTCCGTTTAATTTATATATATTTGGAGATAACAGGGACAGGAGTTTATCTAGGAAGTCTAAAAACATTAAAATAAAAGTGTTACGTACCAAAAAAACAGCATACCAATGTTTCCCAAATTCGTGACTTTGTTTTGATCAATAATGGTGTGATTTGCTATTTGTTATCTTTGGAAAAACTGTAATATATTAAATATTATTTCCCTTGCAGCTCAGTGAAATTTTTTTATCACATTTCTGAAGATTTCAATTAAAAATCACAATAAAATAACATAATAAACAAACCGGTGCCAATATTATATGACGTTTGGCATTTGACGGATGGCTGGGTTGGGTTGCTACTTAAAATCTTTAATGTTGTTTTCACTTTACGCCACGACGGTTCTTTTATCGCACAGACAATACGTGCGAATGTTTTATATATAGAATACATTATATATTAAAAAATCCATGACTACACTAATTTGCCCCGTAGTACAATCTACAAATATTGTAAAATGCTGTTTTCCTAGGGGTGCAACAGGGTGCAAAAATAACTGGGTGTATATGATGCTTTAAAAAGCTTATTACGAGTTTACACCAACTGGATAAATTTCCCTTGAGCCGCAAATTAAAAATAATGATTTGTTAGTGTTTCATACACCTCACACTTTTGTCGTGAACAGTAATTATACTCCAAAGGGGTATCTACATATATCTAAACTTACCACAACTAAATACTTATGAAATTTTTAAATTTTGGGACTTTAATGTTAAAACCTAATATTAAACGATGTTCCGTACATAACAGGAATGGTGCAAACTCAGAGAAGACTTATATTCATGTCTTCTAATGATTCCACAAAAAATTACAACTACACGAATTAAGTCCAATCTTTTTGCTAATTTGACTAGACTAAACCAACTAAGATCAGATTATCATATATGATTGATTTAAAAAAAAATCCAGTGTAGGGAGTGATTTCTAAAGTCGAATTTATCAGTTAAAGGTATCAATGATATATTTTTTACATATTATCTTTTAAAAATAAATATGAATTTAAAACGAAAATTTTAGCCTTCCGGAAGATTCCGTCACGTGACCGCTCGTTTTTGCAAAAATTCTTCTATAGCGGAAAGTATTCGGCACGAAATGGCAACACAACATATCCTCCTTCATCGACAGACGCCATTTTGCTTTCACTGGCAAACTAACTTTTGTTAAGGGCGGATGCATTGTTGAACTGCAGGTGTTTCAATTTCTTTGCTCAGGTATGTGAACAAGTTTTACTGTTATAAATCACTTTTATTTGATTACCTATTGTTATTAATAATATAATAATAATATTCCACAACTATCACACAACGCCATCTAGTCTCAAGTTAAGTAGAGCTTGTGTTATGAGTACTAGACAACTGATAAACGTACTTATATATTTCTAAATACATACATACTATAGATAAATTACACCCAGACACAGAACAAATGATCATGCTCATCACACAAAGATTTGTCTTGGGTGGGAATCGAACCCACAACCTCCGGCATAGCAGTCAGGGTCACTAACCACTAGACCAACAGGCCTGTCATATTGTTTACACATTGCAAATTTTGTATAGTATTTGATACCAATAATTTATTAGTGCTAAGTAAGATGGGTAATTTTTAAGCAATTTAAAACTACAAGAACGTAGCATTATGTGACCTCCGTTGCGTGACTTTTTCTACGGTCACATTTAACGGAACGATAAGTCATAATAGGTCTGAATGCATAAAGCTTAGTTCATAATGCAAATGTTTACTATCCGAATTAACACATACTAAAGTTGTAAATTATGTAGCTTTTTTTTTATTTAATTTCAATTTCGAGTTTGCTGACGACGTTTAAACGTTAGGTAAGCTTTTCTGAATTTAAAATAACTATTGTTTTCCATGTACCTAGGTAGTGTTTTTATTTCTTACCCATGAGATCCGCGTAGAACTAAATAGGTAGATAATACGAGTAGGTACAGTTGCCATCAGGGACCTTGAACACGTGCACAGAAGTCAAATATTCGGCCTCTTTAGTGGTGCGAAGTGCGACGCGGGGGCGGGGAGTGTCAGTGATTGGCTGGCACTCCTCATTTGAAGTCGATTGGCTCACCAATGTATGGAATGCGCAAAGCGATCCCCACTCTGACGCCGAGCGTTCAAAATCCGTGATGGCAACTGTACCTACTAGGCAACTATTTAATTTACACTTGCTCATAAAATGAATTTATTTCATCTTTAATTGAGTTTTACTTAAAAAAAACATAAATGTTGTACTTAAGCTATTGCTATTATACTGTATTTAATGAGCTTTTGTTTGGTTTTGTCAATTTATTTGAACATCGCTCTCTGGTGTCAGAAACTACTTCGATAAAATGTTTACTATTCAAATTATTATCATTAAATGAATGTGTTATTTCATGTCATTGTAGGTATAATAGACGTAAAGATACAGTTCCTTACTTCCAAGCAAAAAAGAGTTTTTGTACTTAAATGCTTTAAGGCTGCCAGATGCATTTCGACATTAAGGCGTATAGTCCCTTGAACCATCTAACCGAAATTATGTGAACGCAACTCTCGCACTCGCCTAGGCGGCAGTACGCAAATCTGTGCATTTATTTGCGGCCAGCAGCGCTCGGAAAGCGCTTTAAATCCATTTTCTCTGCGAGATATTGATTGATTTACATATGCAATGTTCACTTTGAAGAATATTTAACCACCAATTTTTATGTGTAAAAATGTTTCTAAAGGTCCAAGCCGTTTCGAAGGAGTAGGGAAAAGTTGCGAAAAGTTGCAAAATTGCCATTGATATACAAAAAACCGGGTTTTTATAATTCAATGGAAATTGCTAAATATTTTTTTTTGACAAAAGTATTAATTGCACGAAAAAATCAAATGTTGATATTATTGTTCATGAATCTATAATAAACATATATTTTTTTCAAATCAATTGACCTAGCCGTTACGGAGGAGTAGGCCTCAGAAAACCACTGTTTTATGGCACTTTTCGGGCGCTTGGCCCTTAATCAGGCTACAACTACAATTCTGAAGCAAAGTCTAGATACTCGTAGTATCTTCATGATGCCTACGCGAAACGAAGATAACGACAGAACCTGTAGTAATATTTAAACACTTTTAGGGTATTACAAAGCCGCTTACTGGCGCGGAGAAAACTAGAAGATACAGAGAGAGATTAAAAAATTAACGCCCGGATGAATATGCTGCCCAATGTAAAAAAAACTTAGATCGACTAAAATCGAAAAAAAAAGAAAATTACGGAGATGTCATCAGAAGAAGCCGAACAACAGAGAAAAAATGGCGGGAAGAAAAAAGGAAAAGTAGTGCTAAGAAAAAACAGAAGAAAAATATTACCCAACGTTATTACAATTAAAATAATAAGGTTCACGTTCAATTGGGAAAATTTGACAGTTTGGGGTAGTAAAATAACGATTTATGCTAACCTAACCCTTGAAAAACAAGACTGAAGTTGGTGTTACTACCAACATTCATCTGATTTCATAGATTGATCTATGAAATCAGATGAATTTTTGCCTTTTAAATCTGTGCAGCCACAAATATATCTACAGTGAATGTATTACTTTTCTAAAAAGGTACACATATGAAGTAAAATATTATGTTCTTGGAGTAAAATTTAAAAATAACCAAGTAAAAAGCGATAGAGTCACCAAACCGAATGAAAAAAAAGTCCTTTTGTATTAATTACCAGAAGCTAAGGTTATTATATTTGACGTACCTATTAATTACACGTAATATTAATTTAAATAAATTTAAATAATGCTTATTAATTTCATATTTTTCTTTAAATTTGCTTTTAAATGTAGTCATAACGGAACCAGTTCCGCCAAAAAGTCCATTTTGTTTTGATATTATCGGGAAAATGCCTCGAATTCCGCGTTCTTTTTTTGTTTTCCTGTATAATAAACTATACTTCCTATTATACTATAGAAAATTAAAAAGAAAAAGAAACTTAATAATTAAAATCGAATTTTAAAACAGGGTAGGTACACTTTATTTTGAAATTGCTCACCTAAGTATCTACATTTATACATGTTGCTCCATCCGTTGACTTAATTGACTAAGTATATTAGATATGTTAATTTTATTAATACTGACTCAACAACAATTCCCACACAATTCCCATTAAATTGAAATTAAGGTTTTAGATTGATAAAACTATGTGAACTGTTTCATAGACTTGACTATTTTATGTCGCACTAATGATATTTAATTTTTTTTTGGGGTGAGAAATCATAATTAATTATGTATTATCGCTCTGGGTGGAGCTAGAGGGAGTTTCAGATTTTTATGGATTTAAACCCACTCGTATTCTTTCAGTTGCCCTATACGTTCCAGGGCCGCGGTTGCTCTTTCAAAAAATCTCGCAGCCCTGTCGGGCATCTGTCCTAGGGGGCCGCCGTCACTACTGATTCTCATTGAGCCGCGAGTGGAAAGTGAAGTCCAATGTAAGGATGATAAAGAAATCACCGGTCATAAAAAACTAACAAAATAATTTAGAAACCTGGCGGTTAACTGCCAACCAACCCGTTATAGCATGTTTTCATTAAGGCTTATTATAGCCAAACAAACATAGAACCAATTACCTACTTGAAGTAGTAATTAAGGTGCACTCGCAACTTTTCTGCTAATTTTGACTTGCATGTTAAAGGTACCTATGCCTAAAAATCTCTTAAAGGTATATATATAATTTATTATTATTATGATTACATATCTTTCTCCTAGATAATTTCGAAACAGATCTGATCTATGAAACACTTATCTTGCGGTTATGAGGTATATTGATTTCTTTTGAAAACAAAACATACATTTGTGTAAAATTAATCCAATAAAGACCTACGGTAATTGACATTTTCATGTCTGGGTAGAATTGGCTCCGTTTAGTGGAAAAAGACGCCTGGGTCTTCTGGGTCTGGGGCATCTTTTCGCCTAGCGTTAACGATTGCAGATTATCAACTTGGCTAGGGGTGCAGTTTATTTTTAATAGGTACTCTCTACCTCTTTCGAGGAAGGAAAAAGAAAGATTTCTTGAGATATGAAACTGCGTTAGAAGCGTCCCGGTTTTTAACACGTTCAATGCCGCCGACACACCTGTTGTGTTCTTGCGAATTTCTATCACTATGCCTAGAACACGCCAGGCATGTCCTAAGTGTTTCAGTGATATTTCGAAATTAGCCAAAATTTTCTTTTGGAATTCTCAGTACATAATCCTCTAGCAATAATCTAAGGATTTTTGAGGTGGCCCCCGGAAAGATCTCTTAATTTGTGTTTTTTTTTTTAAGTGATTATGTAATGCCGAGAACCCGCCAGGCGTGTCCACCTAAACAAGTTAATCATAGATTGTCAACCTTTGTACTAAGACGTCAAATATAGCTAAAATAATGTGCATATATATACAAAAATCAATAAAATATATATATATACCTACTTAACATTCAAATTCTTATCTAGTGAAATAAAAGTATAACCTAGGCGATAACAATGTAATCCAGGTGAGAAAATTATGGCAAACATAAGTACTTTTATGAAACATTTTGTTTTTGTAGTAAATTAATACGCTATCTTCAACTAAAATATATCGTTCCGTAAACTTGCAATAATTGACTTATCTAAGTTATTGTTATGAAATATTTCAAAATAACCACAAAATGTTTATGATCTCTTACAAAATTACGATAATTACTTACTTAAAAATCTATTTTCAGCCATAATTCCAGGTTAAATCTCACTACCGTATTTGAATCACCTTTATTCTTGTCCAGCGAATGGCAAACTAACTAATACTCATCGCTAAACCGAAAAAAAGACAGATTTAGAATTTAACTCTATCGAGGTGCCACTGGACATGCCTAGCGTGTCCATGTTTAACAAGATGCAGTGCCGCCGACACGCCTGGCGTGTCCGCGTGGCTTTATAGGGCGGCATCGCTATGAACTTCAAAAGAATTGTGATGGCAGTGAACGTGTTAAAAAGGGAGATCCTGCAATTTTTAAAACTACCGTTCTATCACAATCTTAGATATCGTGCTTCCCAAATTTTTTTGAGTATTTTGTCTGACCAGTCTTTAGTGATAAAAATGATCTCACCATGTCAAGATGGATATGAAGTTGGTCGTAGTGTGGAAAAAATCTTATCGAATTTGTCTGACGTAACCCTAGTTCTATCTACACGGACATTAGGCATAGGCAGCGCGTTTGATTAAGTTCACCATTCTCTATTATTGTCGAAATCAGAATACAATTGTTAGATACAGTTTCACAGTTAAACTGGTTCTCATCATATCTGTTATAAATATTATCTACCCATACCTAGTCCTACTAAGCTGACTCAGGAGTTCCCAAGGTTCTCACCCAGTTCCAAGCTTTATACTTGCTCTTTTGTGAAACCGTGATGATCCAGAAGGAGACCGTTGCTCCAGATCGTGACAGGGCCGATTCCGTTCGAAAAAGCAGACGTCGCCGCGTCGGGAAGGCAACTGCTTCAATGTCTAAAACGCTGAAACCCCTTCTGCAACATTTGAGGTATGTGGTATGTGGGCGTTCAGATTAGGGACTCTGTCCCTCCATCGAGTGACCCTAAGAAGGACGGCGGCAAAGTGATCACGTGCTGCTGTGCATAACGAGGGTCTGGGGAGACCTGATCTCCTCTGGGATGTGCCTTCACATGCCTTGTGCGACCCACTGGTTCCGAGGTGATCTTTTAAGAGGTCACGGGATGCCTTCCATGTGCTAATGATGATCACCAGGGTGATATAGTGAGGTAAAAATCTTACATTCCACTGACCTTTTACCCAAAAAGGTGCTCGTATAAATAACGTGTTCGGTGCTACAACGCAAATTTTGTGCGCGTTTGTGTACTGTACTGACGTAGGATCTGATGTTTGTTTACAAATTGGTGCATAATTAACTAGATTGAATTGCCAAATCCGGTTGAGCGAATTGGGCTAAAAGTTGCTTACGACATAGGTACCTAGATTTCCTGTTATTAATAAGTAGGTATATTCTAGACGCAGTCATCCAAACCGAATATTGGGATATAAACTCATCAATAAACAAAACTGCTGAGATATTTTACACATACATACATTACATTCCTTCATAAAATCCGTACCTGAGGTGGAGTACCGATGAATATATCCTGTCTATTAGTATACTAATAGATTAGCTATAGCATCATCATTATGCACTATTGTGCATGATTCATGAAAGATTATTTAGATTTTTAACCGACTTCGAAAAGGAGGAGGTTTTATGTTCGGCTGAATGTATGTCATGTTCGTTTTTATGTATGTTCACCGACTAAAACTAAATATATGACCAACAACACTAAACGTAGGGTCGAGGTAGATGGGCAGGATATAAACTATGTCGATGAGTATATCTACTTGGGCCAGTTAGTTTATTTCGAAAACAGGCAAGAGAAGGAAATCGATCGCCGTATCGAAAACGCCTGGAAAAGCTACTGGTTTATGAAGACGCTAATGAAGTGATCTACCGATTTCCCTGAAGCAAAAACTCATCGATATGTGTATTCTGCCCGTCCTAACCTACGGTGCCCAGACACGGTCGCTCACCGAGTTGCAAAAGTTTCGCCTTGGAGTTTGTCAACGAGCAATGGAACGCAGCATTTTGGGTGTCAAAAGAGCCGACAGAATGAGGAATACTACGCTATGTCAAAAGACGAGTATTATGGACGTAGGAAAAAAGGCTGCCAGGCTAAAATGGGATTGGGCAGATCACATCAGTCGCATGCACTTTGACCGTTGCTTGGGCAATGGTTTCCACAAAGTGGGTACCTGAGGATGGACGACGCCGCCGAGGTCGACCTAGGAAGAGGTGGCGTGACGACCTAGATGCCTACCGCGGGGACTGGTTCGAGGTAGCTCAAGAAAAGAATACCTGGAAGAAGTTGGGGGAGGCCTTTGCCCATCAGTGGGACAGTATAGGTCAACTTCTTATCTACGGAAATGGAGCTCACAGAATAAAACAATATCCACATATTGAAGGGAAATTTTTTCTTCATCTTCATTTCAGCCGAAAGATCTCACCCTAGCTTCGCCACAACGACCGATCCTGTGGATTTTTTTTTACTATATTCATAAAGCCCCTAACGAAGCCGGTTCGCGCTGCTATTGTCTTACTATTGTGTCTCGAATTGACGGTATTTGAAAGGTTAATAATGTTTTAACAAGATGAAAGAACGAGTTTACGCTTAAAGCTCTATAGAAGCATAGTACAATAACGTGGACATTATCTGATTTCGGTGATGGGTTTGGTGGGGTGTTAGCTATTAAGGAGTGATTCAGTCAAATATTTGTGAAAAAGATGTCAAAACACCGGCACAAGAGTATCAAGATACGATTCTGAGAAGGTGGTAAAACCTCTTAACAGTACGATGTTCCATAACTGAATGGTCCTTTTAACAAGACTCAGAACCGGTTCATAAAGCTCGATCCACCTAAGCGTGGTTTTAGACGAGCGTTTCGGACTTCATCAGAGCTGAAGACTGGCCGTCATCTAGTCCCGATCTTATTCCGCAGGATTATGATTTATGGTCAGTTTTAGACAGCATGGCATGCTTTAAACGTCAAGATACTTTGGAGTCCTTAAAACAATCCTTATGATTGGCAGTGAAGAATTTTCCCATGGATAGAGTGCGTATTTCTATTCATAACGTTTAAATGACTATTAAAGCCGATAAAGATAATTTTGAATGAGTTCCATATATTTTTAATGTTTACATTAATGCATATAAACTGTACCTAAGTAATAAAAAATGATTTTTCCTTATAACAATAATATGTACAGCAAGACTACGTATAAATGATAAATGATCGGCCACCGGCGCGGGCTTGCGGATATATAATATATAATATTCCACAACTATCACACAACGCCGTCTGGTCCCAAGCTAAGCAGAGCTTGTGTTATGGGTATTAGACAACTGACAAACATACTTATATATTTCTAAATACATACATACATATTATAGACAAATTACACCCAGACACAGAACAAATGATCAAGCTCATCACATAGACATTTGTCCTGGGTGGGAATCGAACCCGCAACCTGCGGCATAGCAGTTAGGGCCACTAACCACTAGACCAACAGGCCAGTCAGTCGGATGGCGAGCCATCCTTGTTGAGCAAGCTCGCCGTCCGGCCCCCTTGGTAAGTCAAGTTTGGACCAAGTCCCGATGGACGGCCAGTTGTGTTCCACGCGCGCCTTAGAGATTTCAGCAAAATTGATGAGTCCAGTTGCCGACGCCTGCCAGGGCTGCAGATTGTTCGAAGGACTTACCGAAACCCTCGTAAAAAAGGATAACTCTGTAGGTGGTTTTAGCCAGTAAAGTCTGACACTTTCGCCCCAGCCAGTGCGGGAAAATGTAGAGATTATGGGTCCACCCCATGCCGGTACTTTCATTTATTTAAAATTTATAATTTACTATAAGTACTTAGCTTAATTAAAATAAGCAATTGAAAAAAAAAATAGTTTATACACGGTAAGCAACGTGTGCTATTGATTAGTTTTTTTACATATTGAAATTTTTAATCTCATTTTCTTTCTAATTTTCTACACAAACGACAAACAATTTGATGGTGATATTAAAGACGATAAAAAATTTTGTACAATCATTATAATTGTAGAAATCAAAGAACGACAACATAATTTTATTATTGTTACGTTTATTTAAAAAAAATATGGTCACAAAAGTCACATAACATTATTATGTTAAGTAGTTAATTCTAATTTTTTGATAACCTGTTTGAAAACAGATATATAAACAATATCACAACCAGACCGCTCATACTTCATAACTTTGTACTTCAATCTAAACTCTAAAACGTTAAATAGAATCAATTAGGCTATACGATAGCACCAGCCTAACTTCAATAGTTGTCATGAAAAAACATGTAATTTAAGTATTGAACCTAAAGTATCACATTGTTACATGTTAGATACTAATTAAATTCTTTGGAGAGCAAATTTACTTGACTAGTCAACATAGTGTTTCATATTGATCTGATGTTGTATACGTATATATTGCTATGTGGATGTATTCTTAGACTTTGGTAACTTGTCTAATCCAGTCACGTACGCTGGATACCCTGGAGAATACGACGAGGGCTCCATTGGAGCAGTCGTGGGCATCGTTCTCGACCCAGGAGGCGACGCCGATGACCCTGCCGGTCTCGTCGACTAGACCACTGCCGCTATCACCCTGGATAAACAAGAAAAAAACATTTTAGAAGATGAATTTAGGTGGTAGTTGCAACAGGTCAACTTTACCAAGCTAGAAATTTCCTAATTCTTCGGGACATTTTTGGTATTGTTCGCCAAGTCGTTGAGCTTCTTAGTAGGCAAAGACATTAAATATGTTAGTAGGCCTGAGTTGAGCTTTGCGAATACTGACAAATGCACTGATTGGACAGGTCCATTCAAATCTGTATGGTTCTTTTTTACCTGATTACGGCAAAGCCAAAGGAGGTTTATGATTTTTACAGGCTATATATTTCAAAATAAATATTCTTTTGGCAAAACTGCATGGTTCTCATGTGATTTGACCTTTACATATTACTATAAGGACTCTATAAGACACTTTGATCCCTGAGTTTGATTCGGTGTTTCTTCTCAGGGTCAGAGTCAGGTAGGAAACACCGGCCTCATCTAGTTTAAACTGACGAAAAAAAAAATTGGCGTGTGAAAGTGTTTTTTTAAACCTATTTGCAAAAATAATTTCTTTATATCTTCGTTTAAATCTTATATAATGCACAAATAGACTCATCTATAATAGGTTATATGTAAAACAGTGTGGGATGGGATCAAATAAAGTATGTACCTACTCTAGTGGTATTCCTCCAAATGGATATTTTAGAAATGAGGAAATTCGCTTCGAACTGGTTCCGAATGTATCGGAGAACCAGTTCGAAGTCACCGTCTGCATTATTGAGTCGCAAGTGCGATTGTTGACTGGGTTCGAGTCCCAGATCGGGTCATTGTTATTTGGGTTGTTCTATTAAGCAGCATGAAGTCTCGATTCATCCCCAGTTGACGGGAACAGGGTTGCCTCCTAAATGTAGAGCTTACAATTTGGCTTTTAAACATAACTGGCGAAATGCAAGTGCCAATGTAGGTACACCTCTGCTCAACCCTTTGTGGAGGATAGGCATAAACATATGTTTGTTGATTATATACTTACGTTGCAAGCCGAGTCGAACCTTGGCGGCGTTCCTTTGACGCACAGCATGTCCTGGCTGTTGTATTGCTCCAAGGTGGAGCACACGTCATCGCTCTGCACGGCCAACTCCATGCCATGCATCTCGCTGCGCATGGTACCCTGAAGGAAGGCAGGACAACCAGGCTATTAGAGGTCTGATAAATACGGATTTTTGCTAACAGAAGCGTCATTTACATGTGACGAGGCCTAGTCAAAATTTTCAATGCAAGACAACTTTATTTTGGGTGACACGTTTGATTGATTATATTATTGACTTATACGATTATGATTGACTTATACTTTTTCATTATTGTTTCACGAAGCAACATTTCTGTCCTGACTAGTTAGTATAGGTAGGAAGGGAAAGTTAACTGAATTGATATCAGTTTCAAAATAATTAGATACTTTTGATTGTATTGAGACGATTGAAATGAAAGGCATAGAGTCCGTCTAATGAAAGCGTGACCTGAGAAAAGGAGGTTACAACCAAAAATTTTGAATGTGGTATTATTGAAATAGTAGGAGAAAAAAGTTTTGATACTAGAGTATTTTTTGTATTTATGACAATTGTATAATAGTTAATCCTAGTCAAAAACATGTGTGTAGACTTAATTATTTGGTGGGTGTATAGTAAAGGTCAATAACACACAAAATGTTAGTTATTATCCCAAATTATTTTATTTTATCTGATCTCTCAATGTCACTATATAATATTCAAATAATATTCTTTATTTACCATTTGGCCTTCTGGCAAGAATACCAAGTGCACAACACCGCGATAGTCAAATAAAATGGTCAACATGATTTCAACTTCATCACGTCTCGCCAACACAATGTGTTTCAAGATTGTTGGGTTGGAATCGATTCGTTTTGGCATAGAGAAAATTCAGATCTTTTGGGATTAGTCAAGTGGGAACATGTTTTATACTCCAATGATTGTTTCAAATGATACGGATCGACTCGTGAGACACAAAAAGTTCAATAGCTTCAAACTTGAACTAGGATGTCAGTCACTATTTCCTTCACTTTCGCAATTTTTACTTCAGTTGAAGATTTTGATGCACTATCAGACAAAGTGAGGCAAATCTCAACTGCTTTTGAACGCATTCTACCACTCACTAGCATGTGTTTTTGATTAAGTCGATTCACCAAAAGCCTTCTTTGTTCGATGTTTTTGTCCATTATGAAATTCGCAATATGTCAGATTATCTAAAAATATAAGAAAAAAAAATTATCATTATATCCTAAATATAACTACCTAATAATATTAGTCGACAAGGATCAAGATTATAACGTCATACTAACTTAAAAAATCAGAAATCGTATGTAAACATTGTTGGTTTAAATTGAAAACACCATCTTTCTCTTCTTGTTTTTGTTTGAACTTATTAACCATAGTGTGTAGCAGTTTTTGCACGTTACTGTTTATTGTTTTTCCCATAATTAAGCAATTATTCTTGAAAAATAAATATCTGTTTCCAAAACTGACAATTGCAACCATAAACTTTGACGTGATTTTTTTCGGCAAAACAATGTTGCCAATTAAATTTAAAAAAAAAACTTCAGGTTACGCTTTCAGTAGACGCACTCTAGTTGCGGTGCGATGGCCACGGTGTCAAAAAAGAAGAAATATTTACGGTCTCATGAATTTCTAGGATACCTACTGCTGCAATCTTTATAAACTTTGATGACTTGGCTAATCATTAAATTACTAGTTCTAATCGCTTTCTTATTAAAACTGGTCGGTTCTGCAAGAAAAGTAAGTTGATAAATGATGCTGCAAAATCATTTCGTCAAAATTATCGTGAATATTCACGGTAATTTTGTTGAATTGTACCTAGTATACGTAAAATACTTATTCTTCAAATCAGTTAAACGTAGGCGGGGCGTTCTATTTTGTCAACAATTGATCAGTACAAAAAAGTGTGACGGATGCATATTTCGTCCACTCGGTCAAGCAAATATAAAAAAGTAAAATATTACCAGGTACCCAAATTAAAGTAGGTACTTGAATATTGGTAATATAAATTTTACTATTAATTAAAAAAAAATCCTAAAATGAGAAAAAAGAACGTCCTTAGTACAGTAACAGCTTTTGATCTTTACATACTACTTTAAATCTTAACACAGAAAATATATACTAACGCCGAAATGATCAGTTCCGTAGCCAGCATATCCAACTTTGAGGCCAACCGGAAGGCTGGGCTGGTCGTCCAGCGGAGCTGCGGCTATGAGCTTGCCGTCCAGGGGTAGGGGTTCTTTCAGCTCAGCCAGTAGGAAGTCCCAACGAGCAGCCACCTGTTATGAAAGGTTGGGAGTAAAATAACTGGATTTATGGCTGCAGTCTTCGATGTATGAGCCTATAGCCCTATAATAAATTGAAATTTAAAATCTACAGACGGGGTTCACGATATCACTTGGTTTTTGTAGAAAAAAAATTAAACATTTATAAGTTTATCAAATAGCTATAGTCTTTATAACAGGGTCAGAGATCATATTGGTAGTGTGATTAGTTGAAATATTGAGTTAATTCTTTTTGTTTTAATGTCATTTCTATAGATGTATCCTTTGGATACGCATCTCGTTGGCATAGTTTCACTAGCTAATTTAATTAGTGTAACGTGTAGTTTTTTTTCGGAGAAGGTCTACTTTCTTCCGAAATAGATGATAGATTTTCTTTAGTTACTGCTATAGACAATTCGTCCTTTATTTGACGAATTTCGTAAACAACGAGATTGTGCCAACATCGGTTAACAAAGAGTCGGCAGAAATTGTATTCTCATTGAAAACTTTGTATAGTTCTAAATAATCTGTGTAGGATGACTTGTGGATTCTGTATTGTTCCGACTCATTATTTTTAAATGTTCCAATTGTAGTGGTGTTTATTTCGAGGTTTTAGGAAAGCATTGTTCGTCACCAATTGCATACTAATTTGAGTACCTACCTATCAAATCTTTGTTTACTACAATGTTTAAGTAGTAATGTGCCTAATGTGTTAATCGTAAAACCTATTGTTCTGTATAGTAGATTTGATTCGATCAAATAGTGTATTATCTTACACAGTATCATCAAAATTGACTTAATGTTATTAGACAAATTGTTTTTCAGAATTTCATGTAGATACTTCTATATTCTTTCAATTTTCTGTTTGCCCCAATTTCAATAGCTGAAGTAGGTAGGTATAAATTATCGACTTTTAATACTGACAGTTCCGGGAGGTCTACTCTCTGCCTCTGGAAAACGAAGTTTCGATCGAAATTTAGCGAAATTTCGTTGGAACTGCTTTATCTTATGTCTTGGCATTTTTGTTGGGCCCTTGAGCCGATGCTATCTACAGACTAATCTGGCTAGCTCAATTGGTACCTAATATTTAATTTATTTACACTATAATATTGTAAGCGATATTGTGTATTTTTGTTGTGTTCTGTAGTTTGTTTGTTTGAATGCGCTTATCTCAGGAACTACTTATTGGTTTGAATTGAAAAAATCTTTTAATGTTTTTTAGCCCATTTATCGAGGCCAAAAGGAGCAGTAACGAGCAGACACGCGTGTGAAACCGCATGTGACAGTTAGTTGGAAATATTTTAGGAGGAGAGTCTCCTAAATTTGTAATTCCAGTTTATAAATTTTAATTTACCCCGTAAAACTTAAATACTATAGACTTAAATGGTCTACTACCACATAGTTTTCCAGCGTATTGTTCCTTACCTGTTTGATGTTGTACTCATCAGCGTCCAGCCAGTAGGGCCCCACGGTGAACAGCGGGTGGATGACCAGCCTCTTGACGCGTCGGCTGACGCCGCTGTCGTTGTCTGTGTTGTTGGTGCCGGCCAGGACGTACCGGCCGCTCGAGAACAGGGTGCTGCAACCAATAAGTATTTGGTTGAATTGAGATAATCTAAATTAATTCTAAAAAATAAAAATATTGGGCCTCTACAGTTTTGTTGTTGGTCAGTTCTTCAGACTCATAGCAAGGTTCAGTTGAAAACCAGCGTCAGGCAACTGCTACGTAGTGGCCTGGCATCATGCTGAACTGGACCCATTTGGCGCAGCCGTGAGACATACCATGTAGATATCTTTAAGTTTAAGTTTCTATAATATAATAATTGTTATCTCATTGTGTGTACCTATGTGCCAAATAAACGTATTTTCTTTCTTCTTTCTTTCTTTCTTAGTTAAGATTGATGAGGTTTTTAAAGTAGGTAGGTATCCGAGGTATTTACAAAAAACACTAGGTGTTCCTTGTTAAGCAATGCAATAAAATTAGGTTTAAGCCGAAATGTTGTCTTAGAGGTAGTGATTTTCACTTTACAGGGCGTTATTGAAAATAAGGAGAATGAGGTAGGTATTATTTTATCGACTGGTTACTTGGCGCTAGATAATTTAAAAAAATATTAATATGCAGGGTCCGATTTCATGTTAATAGCAGCTTATGTAATCTAGATTCAATATATCAATGCAAGTGCAAGTTCATGGTCAAGCCATTTATTTGATGATGTAACTTGATTGCTTCCTGAAAGCTATTATACTATTGTGTCATTGTTAAATTTTCGAGATCTGGTTGATAGCACATTTTAATATAAATCTGGTGGTTCTAAACTAAATAGAATTCAGATAATACACACATAGGATAAGTAGGGATCTACTAAGCTTTTTAGCGTGATTATTTAATTATTTCTAGGCAAATATCACTAGGCAACCAGTGTCACAGTTTTACAATGCATAAAATATCTGCTTTATTATTAAACAGCATGATGACGTCCTAACTTATACCTATATTTGTAGATAGATACTTGGAAATAAGCGAAGCATGATTAGAACAGTGAAGTAGGAGACTATACCTACCTAATCCAATATTCTACTAAAGAAATATCCTATACCTACATATACCAAATTAATTGTTTTTTAAATAACCTGTCGACTTTGATATCGGTAGATTTTTAATCTTGATACTTTTACGAGTTTAATCCGTTAATCATGTCTCGAAAATACGTAGATTAGGTCGGAAAATTAACCACAAGTGTCAACAAGATATTATCCAATATCCCAATGTCCTCTAGTTTTTTTCATTAGTTTATAATAGGTATATGTAGGTAAATAGTTTCATTGGTTTAAATGACATACTTTCGTACTATTTATTTTTGGAGCTTACACAAATCTTTCAAATTGAGAAAGCGTTTGTAAACTGTTTGAGTAGCGGTATTATAAGCCTCTAGCTTAGTTACTGTGAATACTTGTCATTATAGATGTGCTTTTGCATGGGTACATTTTTGAAATGATCAAAATTGCGTGGCTGCTGAAAACTAGGCATGAGCATCTTAGAACGCTATCTGTAGCTTGAGACAAATTAAATTGATGAAATTAATTTATTTTTCTAAGTTCCTTCTTTACAGATCATAGGAATTATGTAGGTATATATGTATATAGTCTAGCTGTTTTTCGGTAATATAATGCTAGTAATAATAAATAACTACAATATCAATGTCGCAGTTTCACGTGTCCGAGGAGCCGGGGTTATCTAGAGTCACGGTCCAATGTTAAATATTATAAATTAACGCCCAATCACGATGTTATTGGAAAACACTAACTACGAAACGGATGAATTTAAAACAATGATTTTATGTTACTGATGGCCCTGTATTACAAGAACTATTGTTTTATTAAGAAATACTACGCGACATACCTATTTAGATATTCTATAAATAGAGTAAATATTGTAGTTTACATAAATTTATATAGAGTTTATGCTTATTCAAACTTGGCATTTTATGACATGACTGTTTTTTCTCCCTTTTTTAGTCCATTAAAAAATTTAAGTAAATGGTGTTAGCTTTCGGACATGAATTATGAACCTGCCTTCGTGACTTGCAGTGAAATATTTAATGCGATGCCACTACGGAAACAACATCTCATTTTTTTGTTATAATTAATTGTTTTTCGCCGTGTGTTACTTCTACATGCACTGTAATGTGTCTAGTCGAGTGGTTGTGTACCTACATTAGATACAGTAGCCTCTACGTGTGACATGGCGATACTTTTTATCTACACCTGGCGTTGTACTATTACTCTTTTCGCAGTTCTTCTATCATGTATTAGCGGCCTAAAGAAAAAGAAGCGTGTGTACGCTATTAAGTCATGTCAGAATTCAGATGTCACGCAATAAAGATTAAGAACGGTGTTTGATAATGTGCTTCTTCCGTCTTTATTATTAAGTTTTTTTTGTGGTATTCTTATCAATGTATTGATTAAAACTAAATTACATAAACGTACATATTAAGTAGGTAAGCATTTGCTGTTTTTAAGTAATACTTCGTGATTAGTAATAATTGAATATCTATTTTAGTGTCCGACCGAGTCACCATTTTTAGCCGAAAATGCCTTAACTTTCATAGAATACTGAATTAGGTAATAAACTGATGATGATTACTCACATAGATAATCGAGACAACTAGTTTTTAGATCTACATCATGACCTTCAGCTCAAAGACGCAAATTTTAGTACCTAGAGTCGAATATTTAGCCACTTTTTGGCCGAAACCAGTTTTTTTGTCAGAAAATGGCAGAAACTGAACCATCGGCCGGCCATTAATTTATCTATATTTATTTAAAGGAGAAACTGTCTTGACTGACAGAACAACGCACAGCGAAAACTCGGTACTGAATCTAGGAACGTGACATTTTGCACAGGGTTTCCTTTTATGATGTAGGCGAACACTGAGAAGAGGATATTTGAAATTCAACCTATAAGGGGTGAAAAAGGGGGAATTTCGTCTGTGTGTAAAATCTCATTCCATGTGCCAATATACTTGTTTGTGTATAAAGTATGACCAATAGATTTTGGTTTACCTTTATCTGTTCCGTGGGTTTAAGTATATCATTTTTTATTTCATTTTTTACTTTGTTTAAATAAAGTAAATATATATATATATATAAATACTTATATATTTTTTCGCTTTTTAGTTTGTTTAAAAAACAAGATATATTAAAAAAAATATTAAGTATTATTATTAAAAAAAAAAAATTGGGCATGTCTTTATATATATTATGTCGACTTATTAGCGAGGATTAAAGCAAGTCCAGTTGATTAGATATCTTAAATTATTATTATTTTTAAAGATGGTTTTAATGCAAATGCGTAAGCTGAAGTTTGCTAGAACCTTATAAAGTTTGAGGTGATAAGATATTTTGAATGTTAGCCAAGTACCTGCTTTGCAACCTACATAATATATTTTTTTGTAGACACAAGTTTTGTTAGTTTTTGTAGTTTTATTTTTATGCATTGAAGTGCATTTACCTCTGAAGTGGTATCAACATATATTTTTATATTTATATTGTCATATAAGACCACAATTTATTTTTTTCGTTTTGCACATTTTGTTTCACTTTTGGTTACAATAAACGATATACAACGATACAAGTAACTGATAATAAAACGGGAAAGATCAAGGCAATTTGCGATTTGCCAACCATGTTTTTATGATGATTTTTTTCCACATGAACTGGATCTCTTCCTTTGTGGATTAAGTGATCATATCACGCATCTCCTTTGTGTTGTTTATCGACAAAGGTTTAATAATAACTGGTTAGTCGATGGGATATATGCGCAGCGTTCATATGACGAACAAGGAAAACCCCAGATGTTTTGTTATGCATGCACATGCTCTGACATCCATCTTAATACTGTGTGGGCTGTATTCAACTAAAAGGAACCAGTCCAAAGGTGTGACGACGAATTATTTTCTATAGCATTTCTGAGTACTAATTATCTTACAAAAAAAAGTTTAAATTGATAAGTGTTCTGTGAATAAATAAAGTTAAAAATCTGTCCAAAAATGAAACAAGATAAAGTACCAGTTTAACTTGGATTAAAATATAGATGTTTTGCTTCTAGTTTTAAGTTACCTGCTACAACAATAATTTATAACTGCCATAAGATTCCTTGAATGACTCACTGTTTTGTTACAAACAATAAACAAATGTTTGTTTATTACCAACTTGTCTTAAATATTAATATCTAGTTGTTTCCTCTGGCAGTGACTGCTAACCTTTACACGCTTTTTTTTTTTTTTTTTTTTTTTTTCGATGGGAAAAATCATCTTATGACAACCCCCGCTCTTGGGCGGAGCGGGAGATAGTGTCAGACTCTTACTGACTAAAAAACCCATCCCGTTCCTTCAAGCCTTCGATACCGGGGCTCGAGCGCCCTTTCGGATTACCCTGGCCCCAGGTTGAGATTATGACTGAATATCACTAGGAAAGATAGCATTGAAGAGGTCACGGCTTATGAGAACTTACGTAGAATATGGTCAGCCTATATTTAGGTGCAGAAGTAATTATCACAGATGATATGAGCCTTTGAAGCGAAGGCAAGAGTAAACAGGATGATATTAATATTGTTTGAGAGACAGTTAAATGTTTTTGTAAAGATAAGTTTAAGTACCTATCGTAAGAAGTAACTTTTTGAATAGAAAGAAATTTCTGTCAGAAAAAAAAATACTGAATGTACATTAAGAGTAAAGAGGAACTCGGATAATATTTGTGGTTACAGAGAGATTACCAAGATGACTAAATGAAGATTAGGGCGAGACAATGCTGGTGAGATATTTCTTTAACCAACATTGAGCGTAACAGAAAGCAGTTGGCTCAAGTCAGCTGTGCCATTTCAACTGTCAATATTGCTGCAGACAGGTTAGTAAGAAATCGATTCCAACATTGCATTTGCTAATACTAGTAGCCTTAACCGTTTTGCTATACTCTCTGTTTTGTAAACATTATCTATTACCTACTGTGAGAAAGGAAAAATTGGGGCAAAGATATCAATGTACGGAATGAAGATTTCTTATAAACAACAGTAGGTAGGTATATCTTTAAACTTGATTCGTTCTTCACATTCATTTAACTGCTGCCACACTGATTGCTATGTTATTTGTTATGATTTGTGGAAATTAGCAAAAACTGTAGTCACGGGTAATTTGACCATAAACTATTTGTTAATTGGCCATAACATGATAGGTTACAAGTTTTTTCGAAGATGAGCGTTTAATGTTGCCGACATGACAACAGCGTCGGTTATTAAATACTCGAGTTTTTATCATAGAGTTCTTAGATGGCGTCATTTGGTTTTATGGCATTACAGAACCTCGCTCTAGACTCGAAATTTAAAACTAATCTTAAATTTTTTTTTTCAGGAAATCTTCAAATGACGTCGTCCATTTTGAGTGGAGTTAGAGGGAGTGGCAATTTTTTACTGATTAAAACCCACAGTACTCCTTTAGTTGACCTTTGTAAGGGCCTTATTGACTCTTTCAAACAAACCAGCAGCCCTGGCAAGCAGACCATTTAATTGACTGAAATTAGTCTAAAGCTAGGTCTCCAGGACTCAACCTTAACGGAAGTTCTGTAATATCTATAGTTCTGTCAAGCTGCAAGGCTTGATAGGCCTCTTCTAACAAAATATTTTGTGAAATTTTAAACAAGACTGTTCACAGCTAGTCTTTAGACAGAATTAAGCAAGTATTTACCAATGTCCAGCGGTGAGGACCCATGTGGGGCTGATGATGGTGCCTCCGCAGGTGCCCCCAAAGAGCACGGCGTGGGGGAAGCGCTCGTTCACGGGCTTGGGGACAGGGGTGCTGATCAGAGGGACGGCGCTGTCGTCCAGGGGGGCGGCGCCAGCTGCCGCGTCGGATTTTGTTGGTACATTGGCTGGAAACAAAGGTACGAAATCAGTTTTGTTATAAGTACTATGTTATACTGGTTTTGTTGAATTTTCGACTTCTATTACGTAGAAGAACCTTTTACTTCACAACAATTTTAGTATAAAGGTAAAAAAACAGCATTCGAAATAAAAAAAATAAGCAGCATATATTTTGGTAAAAAACAGCATTCTAAATTCAAATACTGATTTTTTACCAAAATGAACCAATGAGCGTGGAATGAGGAACAAAAGGCCCTAGAAGATTCATTCTTACAAGGTTGCTGGTAAAGTTAGAGGCAGCTTCCATTTTAACCGGATGCAGCTGGAAACCGGTATTTTCCATGGAGCGACTGATTATTTGATCTACACCACCCAGTAATCGGGTTACCCCCTGGCAACACTGGTGTTAATTTCCTACCGTTTGGCTATCCGCAACGACTTGGCAACGGTATAAGCCCGGAATTTCGGTACTCTTGTTAACTTGATCACCCATCTGTTGACTGACTTAAACAAGCGTTAACCAACGCTCAGCTGACATTATTGTAGCTACGAGCTCCTCTGATGTTACCGTGAATTCAGAATGTAGGTACCAGTTAATAACTTTGACATTTAAATATTTCACACCAATAGGTGCGTAGCGAGGAATAGGAGGTATATCATGGCTGCAATTATTTACTACAATCATAAATCGGTATTCCCAACGTTTAAACGATTCAAATCGTCGAAATTATTTCTATAGGTCATTTCAATTTTATTATATTTAAATTTGTCTTTATACGTGTCCATTTTGTACCAGATATTGAAGCAAACAAAATGATTTGAAAATCGAAGCATTAGTTGGATGCGTTTTGACCATAGATTTTGACTCACGGTAGGTTTTACTTACTGTCAGTTTTGCCACAGTCAAAACCTTGATTGACGAAAAACCTATCGTCTAATGCGTTGCATGACGGTTTTTAGTACCTACTGATTGACGAAAACCATCATTCACCATCGTTCATGATTGATGGAATTGATAGACGCATTACACGGTCATGTGTAATGTTCGCCTTAGATGCGTTTTGACTCATACCTAAGCGTTGTATGCGTTTTGACTCATACCTTTTAATAAATAAAAATAATTAACAATCAATAACTTAACCGCAAAACGATGAAACAATAAATGCCTACGCAGAACCTCATCTAATAATTACAGCATTCATTAGTATAATGGTAATTGCTAGCTAGTTTCTACCACAACACTACAAAGTAGTGGTATCTTATCTCAGAAAAAAAAACGCAGTTTTTCCCCATGACAATTAATATTGACGTAGGTATAGTATCTTTTTTTTATTGATATAAACTAGTGCTTGGCTGCGAACCCACCCTATGGTAAGCAGTGATCCAATTGTCGATGGTGAGGCGCAGTTTATTAAAAGCCTATTCACTCTAGCCTTGATGGCACCTAAATTGTAATCGGATGCGAAGACCGCAGCAGGCAAATGGTTTCAGTCCTTCGATGTACGCGGTATAAACGACGAGGCGAAATACTTAGTCCGGATTATAGAGGTTTCAACAATGTTAAGGCAGCCATACACGCTAGGGTATACCTGACAGATTTGCCTGCAGTTATACCTGTCAGGTGAGTTTGTATGGAACCCTGCACAGTTGTGCAACATACACGCTCCGGTTTACCTGAACAACTCAATTGTGCAGGCAAATCTGTCAGGTATGGGTACCCTAGCGTGTATGGCGGGCATAAGAGTGGATACTCGCCGTACGTCGGGTTGTCCGATGGTAGAACAATGAGATGGCGGAATCAAATCATGCAATAGCAAAAACCTATATATTATTAGCGATACAAATTACTCAGAACTCGATCAGAGCAATTGATTGTGACCATGTCCATGCGTGAGGCACTTGTGTACGTCGATGGGAAACTGGATTGGTTTCAGTTGATAGCCCCTGAATGCAAGTACCTACTGTATCGTATTTTCATAGGAAAGGTCAACCGTACTACTCGTTAAAGTAGTTAATGGGAATTTGGTTCATATTTTTGTTGCTTAGCGGAACTACTAGAATACTATGAGTTTTTGTGGGTACCTAGATGGAAATAATAATATAGGTAGGTAGGTACTCTTACTCACATTTTGATGATTAAATTATATTTATTTATTTTGATGATTAAATTATATTTATTTATTTATTATATTCTTTATTGTACACCACTTAAACAAAAATACAGGACAAACATTGTTTAATATGTTCATCAGTTTTTGTTAAGAAGATGTTTTAAATGAAGACACCTTTTTGTCTGACTGACTTTGTGGTCGCTTACAATGAGTTTCTGATGAAGCTCAGTCAGCTTAAAATCACCCAAAGGGCAATGAAAAGGGCTATGCTCGGAGTTTCCTTGCGTGATCGAATCAGGAATGAAGATATCCGCAGGAGAAACAAAGCTACCGACATAGCACGAAGAATCGTCTAAATTAAGTGGCTATGAGGCGCAGAACAGATGGTCGTTGGGGCTGAAAAGTTTTGGAGTGGCAACCGCGTACCGGAACATGCAGCGTTGGAAGACCTACAAGGTAGACCTAAGACCTAGTATAAGTGCAAGATTACTCAATAAGTTCTGGCTATTAATTGCCAATCCACCTAATAAAAATTAACTAATTTAATTTCAATACTTAGTTTTAAAGATTTTGGAAATATTTCTTCGTTGCTAGGCAACCTGGGTGCAACAATACGTATCCGGGTTATTGGTGATAACGGCACGCCACCAAATTCTATAGCCGCTAATCAGCTTTACATTAATCGGTCAAGAGGGTATTGTTACGAGTATGTTCGAACCAGTTCATTCATTGATACACTTCATGGACAAACGAGGACATAACTAACGGTCTTCTTTTGGTTTTGTGGCGGTAATAAAATATTACCTAACTTTATTTGTATGGTTTTGAAGTGACAAAGCTTCAAGGTTCATAACAGGCCTTAACGACAGGCAAGGTTTAAAAAAAATTGTTAGATCTATGGCTGATTGTCCTAATGTAATAGCTGGGACTAACCCTATCTGTTTGAGTTCTCGGAGCCCAAAAGAGAACTCATATTATTGATATCATAAACAGCCATAATTATAAAACTTGTGCGTAGCGGATTCTAAATTCAAATGGTTCTTAGAAAAGTTTGAATTACGAACAGTTATGTACTACAACTACAAACCTAAACACATGTTTTTGTCTTTTTTTTATATTTATATAAGGTCTATGGTTTATATTTATGCCATAATGCCATAGTATGCATATTTAATGATAAAAATAATAAAGTTTGTTTTAATAACAAATCCCTTTTTATTGCATTGCATTCAAACTAGTTTGTCGTAGAGTAGGTATTTGTCATTGTTTTTGTTACCTATGTTTTCCTCGTAGATTATTTTAGTTACGACTGTCTTTATTAATTGTTGATGTATTGTTACGAATGCCGTCAGTTTAGACTTGAATTTCTATGTTTAATTTTGAATTGTTTTTTTTTTACTTTATTCTCGCATAGCAGAAGCGACAAGAAATATGTAAAGACAAATTTCTATGTATTTGTAAAACATAACATGATTTAAAACAAATGCCCATGGAGTTTCTTTTACATTCTTCCAAGAGAGATCTACGCTTTGGAATGTGCAATTTTTAGCAACCTCTTTTCTGATCGACTCCTTGATAACTCAAAAGTGCCAGTAAATGGTTTATTTTAGCATTTATGTCAAAATGTTTTGATTCTTGTTTAGGGTCTCTTGGTATTTAACTTAACTTTGTAATTAAATACTTAATTCTTTAGCATTATTGTGCACACGGAAGAGTGTGATATCTGGTACAAATAGTTTTTTAAAGCATTTTGTTTCGTGTACCTAGGGGGAAGTGGGGTAGATTGATACATAAAAATTTAAACTCAAATTATAGGTGAAAAAATGACATATTTTTAATTAATTTTCAAGTGGACGTTTAGCTAAATGTATAAATATTATGATGTCAAGGATAAATATAGTTTAATATGTGAAAGAAAAAGATTAGCACGTGTTTTGTAAAAAATGGGTTTTGAATCATTCTACCCCGCCAACGGGGCACTTAGATACGTCACCTGTGGCACTTTCATACCAAGCGGATATTGTATGAAATTTGTTAAATTAGAACATTTTCATGAAAATAATACTTTTTTATTATGAAAATATTGTAATCAGTTTAATAAAATTAGGAACATCCTAGTTCTTCAGAACAGGACTACCAACACTGACTACCAAGAGTCTTTTCTCTTTAGGTTTTTCATATTCTGTAAGTCCTAATCAATTTTGCTTCTTGGGTTTGTATGTCCGCATCATTTTCAGTTGACAATATAAAAATATGATTGTAATTTCAATTCTATATATTTTACAAATTATATGAGGGATTAACACACATCAATGTGCCCCGTGCTTTGATGTATCTAAGTGCCCCAAAAGATTTTTTTCTAAATGATAATTATACTAAAGAAACTAACTGATATCTCTCGTAAAAAATACTAAATACGTAAAATTGGATGGTTTAACATACCTTTGTTGTATAGATATTCTCACAAGATGGTATAAGAGACCGGGAAAACACTTTTACATTTCACGTTATTTTTTAGTTGACCGCACTCAAAACACGTTACGAGTTGTAGAGCGTCAATGGCTTACAGGCTGTAGGCGCGAACACATACGATACGTTCAAGCATTTCTATGATCGTTTTAGGAATGTCATCACTCGAATATGTTCAATCGATTTTTAGATAATGCTTGTGTATCTATGTGCCCCTTGCATCATTGTGCCCCCTACTTATAAGATCAAACATTGGACGACCACCGACTACTAGTTCTTTATTATAGTACAGACAAAATAAATTAAATTCTTACATTTTTATTTGACATAATCTGCATTAAATAAATCAAACCTTCCATGAGTGCTGTTGAAAACTATGTTTATTCTAGTTAGTTTGTTCACGTGCTTAATTACACCGCATGTAGGTATTATTAATGACGTGTACCTATTCAGCTGACAATTAGCTATAATAGGACATTTTTTATGTCTTCGATGAAATATTCATTGAGCTAATTAGTTTCTGCATTGATTATAATGGAACCCTTTACTGCGGATAGTGCAATTTATTTCTGTGTGACCAGACAAGATAGATTAGATAGATTCTTTAATGTACCTACACCAAAAATAAAAATTACATGAGAAACATAAAATTAATAGGGTGTCACAATGTCTTATCGCTAAAAGCAAAAAGATAAAGCAAAACCAAAAGGACATTGATTTAAAAGGTGTATTTCAGAGGTGAAAAACCCAATAACACAATACCGTGGTTGCCGCTCAACCACTAGTCACCCTGTTTCTTCTTTTCAATAAACTCATAATCAATACTATCTTATTGAATTACCAAAGTTTAGATTTAATATACCTGTATTTAAACTTTTGTGTACAATAAAAATCTCTGATAACTGTCATGTTGTAGGTAGTTAGGTTTAGTATAAATAGCTAGTTTATATATATTTTTTAATATAAATATATTGGTATTTATTTTTCACTAATATTTATCTTTCACTGTGATATATAATATTAGTTTTAGTAAATGCGAATCCCGAAACAAGTGTCTAGTATTTTTATGTAAAGAATCTATGTAGGTACAAAATGTATCATGAAAAATCACAAAAATACCTACATAGTCACCGGGCCATCCAGGCGACTGGGGGTGGTTTTGCACTTGCATCCAACTGTTTGCATGCTCCTAATACCCGCTATGACCTGTGTTGTACTTAGTGTCGGTGGTGTCCAAGTTGTAACCTTTTTAAATATTTTTGGGGAAAAATATAACATGGTGTATTAACTATTGGAATCCATTCAGTTACTGGTTCTAAACAGACTATATTCAGGTCTCGCTTAAACTAAAGATTAAGTTTTATTTATTTATTTATTTAAACTTCATGTACAATAGTGATACATAGGCGGACTTAATGCAACAAGGGATTCCCTACCAGTCAATCTTTGGGTTAAAAAAGACAACTTTTTTCATTAGAACTGATAGTTCTAATGAAAAAATATAAAATAAGTTATATATGTTGGTTGCATAATTATGTTTTTTTTTTTTTTCGAAATTTTAAGCGGTGCCAACGAAAGTCTAGCGTAACGGAAAGAGAAATTAGAAAAAGTAGAAGGAGGCGTTTACTAAAGGGCGTTCAGAGAACCAAGGTAGTCACTGGTGACATACAATGACATATTACATCATTGGCCACACAACGTAATTGCTTCTCTAAAACATTTTAATTAGCCACATATTATTAAACGGAAGGAAGGTAAATTCAATACTTATATTATTAGTTGATTATTTTTAATTCAAATGTTGTGTAGCATTTAATGTAATACATTTTTGTTTAGGTTTATAGTTCTATTTAATATTAAATTTGTAATTTGTAATGTTATGCTGTGATTAACCGTATCATGCAACTAACCGAGAGTGTTGTATGAATACTTTTTCGATAATGTGTTTTATATAGAACAACATTGCAATAGCAATTTTCTGTAAGTATGGTTTCTTATGAATGAAAGTGGTTTTGGTTAGTTTATGCTATCTACATTAATAAAGAGGTGGAGTTTGTTTTTTTGTTTGTATTCTCTGGAAGTACTGATCCGATTGCTAAAATTTTTTCACCGATAGAAAGCTGCTTTATTCTTGAGTGACATAGGCATATTTTATGTACGCGGGCGTAGTTGCAGGCAAAAGCTAGTCTAAAATAAGGAAATAAATATCTCTGATGGGAGTTTTTTATTACTGATAATGAACAGCCTATACCTACCTATCGCATCGTATTTTTGAGCACTACCTATACCACGATAAATATTTCTTCATGTACTTATTGTACTTACAGTTTTCACTGGCAGAAGACTGATTTAAATGGAATATTAATTGAAAAAATAACATTACATTATTATTAATACAAAACTGCATTTTTCACTGTTTATTAAATATTTTCATGAAAACACTTACGCTGAAAACAACACTATCTCGATATTTACTAAATTGTTGTGTACTCTTTCCATTGGAAAAGAAATATACTGATATGTAATCAGGATTTATTTTATCGCTTTATCTTATGGCCACAAACTACCTTCACTAATTTTATCAATCGATTTTCATTTGTCGGATACTTTCGAATAATTTTTATCAGCCTGTGTATTAACAAATAATGTTTTTTTTAAAATGTTATTTATATTTCGCGAAATAAATTAAAACTTGACTGAAACTTACTTGCCTTTATCACATATAATATATTTTCACTTCAAAATTGCCACACTATTGCCACAAAAAATCTAAGTAATTAAAAAAATAGTGTTGAGTTTTGTCACTCACGTGCTTTTAAATTTTGTTGTATTTCGTTTCCTCCCGGCGCGGCCACGGCGAGTACGGCCAGCGCAGAGCACACGATCAACCGGCTTGAGAACATCGTGCAGTTTGCTGCGCATGCGCACCCGCCACACGTTATATACTTCTACTACAGACTTCACTTAACTACGGCGCGCGGCGGCTTGCTCTCGTACCATCATTCATAACTTAGACAGTTTATTGGTGATTGGTGATGATATTTTTCAGTTAATTAAAAAAAAATTAAATACTCCAAGTTCTCAACATCGTCTTTTAAATATGGCGTGAATATTTCATCAGTTGAAGTTTCGTTAGTTCTGGTTTTACGAAGTAGTTTTAACTTATTGTTCAGAGGGTATCATTAGAAAGGCTTTAAATAATCTGATTCTAGAAAGAAAACAGGCTTACTGTCACCAAACTAAAATAGGTTTAGTCGAATTATAAATATGCAACAATAAAGTACACGGTATGCTGGAAGAGATTTCATTAGAAACAACCATCACCTTTGTACTATTTTTCTGTTTCCTTCCTCTTTTCTTGTATTTCCATGTGTGTACATAAATAGTTAAATAAATAAATAAATACACAAAAAATATTTTTTTTTATATGTGGTCTTCCGCTTTGGGCCGGAGCGAAAGGGTCTCAGACTTTTACTGACTAAAGCCCACCTGTGTCCTTCAGTTGCCCTTTGCGTTCCAGTATCACGGTAACTTTTTACTTGCGGCCCTAGTGGTCAGGTGCCCTACTGGGTCCCTACGGTTTTGCTGACATGACAAGCTCTGTCCTTTCCGGAAGGTTAGAGCTACCCATTGCTCGCCGTCTAAGCTTTCGGTGGTCGGGACTAGTCCCGCGACTCCCAACGCTCGACGCGTCTTCTGTGGAAGCGACTAGGGTATGGCTGGTAGGATGTCAGTTCCCTCACGGTTACGGCCCTCTTCTTCGCCAGCAGTACTGCTTCGTAGAAGGAGGTGACCGCTACCCATTCCCTCTTGCTCCGGACCATGGCCTGAACCAGGACCGGGTGTGAGAGGTCACTGTCATAAATGTTCCATCCACTAAAAGTCGAATTTTCGGCTACAGCCTACGCAGCTAACGTATTAATCAGCTACACATTTATTGATACAGCGTACCTGTCATTGTCAGTCCTTACCATCTTTCAGGGAGATTCTGTAGATAATATTGCAAGAGTGAAAAAATTTAAGGCGACTCATACAATAGAAAATAGTATATTTTTTGTTTACTAAAGGAATGCTTGCAATTTGTGTATTTTTGAGTATCAATCAGAAAAAGGAAAATTGTATCTGATATGATTCATAGATATAAAATATCTATCTAAATAATAAATAGACAAGTCAATTAAAGCATGCTATGATATCACCATCATTATATAAATATTGGATAGGTCATTAAGTTTTTTTTTGTGCATTCATTGTTAGTCTTCTTACTCATAGCACGTTGTTGTCATCTTGTGCATATCGCTGTATTCCTGGTAGTCATATGACATCTTCCGGTTCCTTGCTCAAGCAGGTTGAAAGATAAATAAGTAAATCTGAAACTACAAACATGCTGATTCACGCCTATTCGGATCTGGTGATGAGAGAAATGTTGAAATTCAACGTTTTTCGTCATCCGTTTCTTAAGAACCTAAAAAAAGGACAAGAAGAAACTGAAAACAAACTAACCACTGGATAGTTGTTTCGAGTCAGGGTGTTTTTGTGTAAGTCAGTTTAAGTGTTTGTGTACGCATCGTCGTTATAGGAGCGATTCCTACTGAGGCAACGGTTAATAAAAAAATGTAAAAAATCACTGGAGGAGACCGGAGGAGGAGGAGAATGTGGTCGTGGGTTACGATATGAAGCATGCGGGGATAAATGTTGCTCTCTGGACTTTTGGTACAGGAACACTGGGGTGTTTTAGACAGTTTAGGAGTCTCTAATGTCCCTCCGATTTGTTGTCTTGTTTATTTGTAAATATTATCTTTTGTTTTTAGTTTTCTAAGGGTGAGTTGCACCATAACCATAACGATAACCAAACCATAACCAGCCGTGAAACGGCCGCCTATTGGTCAATTCGACGATTTGACAACTGTTAACGGCTTTGTTATCGTTATAGTTAAATGGTGCAACTCACCCTAAGTGGTAGCTCAGAGGTAACGGTCGCAACTTACGAGTACGACAGGCATTTGTTTAAATTATTTCGTTGAAGGAAAATGAAATGAAAAGAAGAAGACATGACATGTTCCAACACATATTAGATTTTCCTTCGTAATCGATTCATGTCACTTGTAAAATATCCGACTTTGAATTAATTCTAGCTTCTTCAAAAACTTTTATCATTGAACCCTGCCATTTAATTTAAAGTAAGTAATAACTAATATATTACATTATTACTATATTAAACCCCAAGCGGACGCTCTCTCATTGTCTTTCTATTGTCTCTAATTACGATATTCGAAAGGTTAAGTATATTTCCAGAAAGTCGCAGTAATAAAGGTGATAACTATTGATAATAAGGGATGGCTGACGTCAGGAAACTGACGAAAATCTTCACCTTGTCATTGCAAAGTGTATGAATAGATAAAAGTTAAACAGATGCGGGTACTATTGATTTTTTCATCACGCACACCAGTTATTTATATCTGTAGTATGCAAATATTTGAATTACTAGGTTATGCAATGGTGTAAGGTAGATTTTTTCAGAAAATATGTGCTTTTATTTTGCATATACTAATATCTACATATGTACATAAAAAACTTAAATATTAACTAAACTATTTATACTAAAACCTAATTGTGTACATAAATAAATATAATACAAAACAAAAAGTACACTCAGGCGTCGAAGTACTCCTCCACATCGCTGTCATCTGGAATTGTGCCCAGCCACGTTGAATGGCAATGCTAATTCTTTGGGCGAAGAACGAGCCAGCTCTCCATAATCGCGCAGTGTCGATTAAGAATTGTGTAATATAGATTGTTTTAGTTATTCTTTTGTTTGTTAGTACCTATATCTTGATATAAAAGTAATCATTGTGAGAGGTAATAATCTTTTCATTTCGGAAAGTCATGTGACAAAACGTTTTTTAAAAGAATACCATTTAATTATATTCTTTATGATATATCGGTACACCATAAATAATTGTATTAATAATAATTACTAGATTCTGATTGCCTACACGCACTATGTAGATATAGTTGTAGGCACCCGCTGTTGTGCATTATGTAACTACTTAAAGTGCTTACCTACATAATGCACAATTCTTAAACAATAAGATAAATTGTTACTCTGTGTTTCTACCTAAACTAAGATTAAAAATCAGTATCTATTGGAAATTATGTCATCGTTTATTATTTCTGGTCGATTTTATTTTACGTTTAAATCTTTGCATAAACAGTATTGTTGTTGCAATTTTAAAAATATGCTAATGAAATTAAAGAGAGAAATCATGCACGCAAGGCTTTCTTCTCTCATATCGAGTCTGTGTTTCCTGATAGCTATAACCTAGGGGTCTTTGAGTCAAGAGTGAATAGATTGCTTCTAGAAAATCGTGTTCCATCGTCGGCCACATTATCACTTACCATCAGGTGAGATAGTGGTCAAACGCGAGCCTATCTACTATAAAAAAAAATAAAGTTCGTGCACTGCTAGTCATGGGTCTGGCATGTCCTAGAACTAAAAATTCGCAGACATGTGATATTCACCAACCCGCACTGGGCCCGCGTGGTAGATTACGACCCATTCCCTCTCCTAAGAGGAGGCGTGAGTTCCAACAGTGGGAAAATTATGAGGCCGACTATGTTATGGTCATGGGCCATAGTATTAATCTTCTCTTGAGCACTCTATATTTAGTGTCTTTGAAAAAGCAATGGGTTAAGTTGCCCCCATTGCTAGCACCTCTGTTAGCCCGGGCGTTGAGGTTGAGCCCTAGCTTGTGCGGGGCCCCTTAGGGTGCGAGGCCGAGGGCCCACTTCGCCCACGCCTATTTACGTTACTGACCCGGTCAGTAAAAGTATGACACTCCCTCTTGCTTCACCCAGAGCGGGAGGAGTCCATTGATGATTTGCCACGTAAGAAAAACACGTGTACACTAATCAGAATAGTTACATTGTTATATTTTCTATCTATCTTAGCTTCGATCATTTAAAAAATAAGTGTCTGACAATTTACTTAATCATCGAACAGGTAATTTAGAACAAATTGTCGTACACTTCTTTCTTGAATGGTGATGAATAGAAAATGTGACAATGTATAACATTACCTGTATCATCTAATACATATAAATAAAATTGGAGTGTCTGTTTTGCAATATTGAAATAACCGCTTTTTACTACATGCATATGAATATTATATACGGTACATACACCAAAATAACATTTTTTACAATTTTTGTCTGTCTGTCTGTGTGTTTGTTCTGGCTCATCTTTGAAATGGCTGGACCGATTTTTACGGGACTTTTATTGGCAGGGAGCTTATGCAATAAGGAGTAACTTGGGCTACTTTTATTTTAGAGAAAATGAATTCAAAATCTTGTAGTCCACGCGAACGAAGTCGCGGGCACAGCTAGTTCAGATATATGTATAAAATCGAAGAAAATATTTGACGTGGATCATAATGTAAATATGTTCAAATAACCGAAAATTTTGTCTATATACAACATTATTTTTAGTATATGCGAAACCTGAATATAGTTTGTTCAGAATCAGTAACTGAATGGATTCCAATAGTTTTTACACCATGTTATATTTTTCCCCAAAAATATTTAAAAAGATTACAAGTTGGACACCACCGACACTAAGTACAACACAGGTCACGGCAGGTCATAGCGGGTCTTGGTTGAGGCCATGGTCCGGAGCGAGGAGGAGTGGCAGGCGGTCGCCGACTTCTGCGAAGCAGTAATGCTCGCAAAGGAGGAGGCCGAACGCATCAGGCAACGGCGTTATCGCCGTCGCCGCCGGCGCCGGGACACTGATGCCGATTTCCGGCCACCGTAGGCGCGGGCTTGCGGACAGTAAGCAATGGGTAGCTCGCTGTCCGGCCGTCCGGTAACTGTCCGGACCAAGCCCAAGTCGTCGACGGCGCGCGCTGTTCCCGCGCGCCTCAAAGAGTTGTCAGCAACAGCAGGGGCCCAGCCGGGTGGAAGCCTACTGGGGCCAGGGTTATCCGAAAGGGCGCTCGAGCCCCGGTATGAAGGCTTGAAGGAACGGGATGGGTTTTTTAGTCAGTAAGAGTCTGACACTATCTCCCGCTCCGCCCAAGAGCGGGGGTTGTCATAGGATGATTTTTCCCATCGGAAAAAAAAGGTCATAGCGGGTATTAGGAGGATACTATGTATTTTTGCGGACATAACAAGCTTATAACTTTGTGATTTTTTATGATACAGTTATGAAATTTTGTACATAGGTTCTTTACATAAAAATATTACTAATACACATGTTTCGAGTTTCGCATATACTAAAACTCATGTTCAACTTGGTATTCGTTAACTTAATTTTGATATACAGAAACATTCTACAGCCTAATATGCCTACTACAATTGCCGTCACGGATCTTGAGCGCTGGCTTCAAGTTGCGCAGAAGTCAAATATTCGGTCTCCTTAGTGGTGCAAAGTGAGACGCGGGAGCGGGGGGAGTGTCAGTGATTGGCTCGCCGCGCCATCGCGTCATAGACGTCACTCCTGCTTCGTTCCCTGCGTTGCTGCATGTATCTAACAACGAAGACGATTGGCTCGCCAATGTATGGAATGCGCAAAGCGATCCCCACTCTGACGCCGAGCGCTCAAGATACGTTTTGGCAATTGTACCTACTCCGCGGTTTCACGTGCGTCTTTGGTCACTAGGTACTCCACTCCCTTTGGACGCAGCGTGATGTTATATAGCTTATCGTCTTCCTCGATAAATGTGCTATCAAACAACTGAATAAGCCAGATTGCGGTCCCTGGGTTATCGAGGCATGATTTGGTTTATTTATCTTACAAAATTAAGCCACCAAAACAGCGGCCTGCCATTGTATTCCTCCGGAATTTTGCGAGGCTGGACGGGGATAAGCTCAACAGTGATGCGAATGCTGTCGACTGGGTCGATGTCGAAAAGGCAGCGACTGTGGATGAAAAAGTGGAAATTTTTAATAGAACTTTACTGAAGCTCATTGATGCGCATGCGCCACTGAGAGCCGTCCGTGTTAAGCGCCCCCCGGCTCCATGGATTACCCCGGAAGTTCGATTGGCGATGAGACGGCGTGACAGGGCTTTTCGAAGATATAGAAGAGATCGCAGTGAGGAGATCTGGAACTTGTACAAGTTGGCTAGAAACCGCTGTAATCAGATGGTAAGAGCATCAAAACGCCGATACATTTGCGAAAATGTCCTCAATTCTTCACCGGCTGATATTTGGAAGTTCCTCAAATCGCTTGGCATAACTAAGTCTTCCTCTCATACTTTTCCTTTTAATATATCGTTGAACGATTTGAATCTACACTTCTCATCGTCGGCTATGCTGCTCATTCCTGTCAAAAATACCACTATTCTTGACATAACTTCCGCGCCAATTTTACCTCACGATTCTTTTTCTTTTTCCCCAGTGACCGACTCGGAGATCCTCAAAAGTTTCACTGCGATTAAGTCCAAGGCTGTCGGCTGTGACGGAATCAGCAGAACCATGTTATCCCTCTTGATTAAAAGTTTGCTCCCCACTATCACACATATCATCAATTCGTCCTTCCAGACTGGGGTGTTTCCTACATGCTGGCGTAAGGCTTTCATTATCCCTCTTCCTAAAATTCCCACCCCCACTATATCAAATCACTTCAGACCTATTTCCATTCTTCCTTTCCTATCTAAAATCCTAGAAGCTGTTGCTCTTAAACAATTTTCATCCTTTGTGTTTAGGAATAATCTATTATCCCCTTTCCAATCAGGTTTCCGACCTGGCCACAGTACAGCCACAGCCTTGCTTAAAGTCACGGAAGACGTCAGGAATGGCCTGGAGAACTCGAGATTAACGGTGTTAGTTTTAATAGATTTCTCCAACGCTTTTAACACCGTTGATCACGACATCCTCCTGGCTATCTTGTCTCAAATTGGGGTTTCCTCGTTGGCACGGGATTGGTTCTCATCATATCTTCGTGGACGTCAGCAAGCTGTACGTGCTGATCAGAAATTTTCTGACTGGTGCGACCTGCAAACCGGCGTTCCACAGGGCGGTATACTCTCTCCTCTCTTATTTTCTTTATTTATAAACTCTATCACAGCTATTCTCAAATGCTCTTACCATCTGTATGCTGATGACCTACAGCTCTACGCGCACACTGACATTGACCACCTTGATGACTGCATCTCCTTACTAAATGCTGACCTTCTGGCTATTGCTGATTGGTCGAGCAGATTTGGGGTTACTGTCAATGTCAGTAAATGCCAGGCTATCCTTATTGGTAGTCCTTACTTTTTACGGAGTTTAGACACTAGCCGACTACTGCCGCTAGTTTTCGGTAATACAGTAATTCCTCTCTCACCTCACGTTAAAGACCTAGGTTTATATATTGACGATAGGTTAATCTGGAATAAACAGATTGCTCAGGTTAGCCAGAGAGTCACCTTCACGCTGCGGTCTCTCTATAGATTCAAAAATTTCCTACCGTCAAGCACTAAAACTACTTTGGTCCAGTCGCTTGTGTTGCCTATAATTGACTATGCTGATGTTTGTTACTCTGATCTTTCCCAAGAACTTCTAAACAAATTGGATCGACTTCTCAATAACTGCATTCGTTTCATATTTGGCCTTCGTAAATATGATCACATTTCTTCCTTCCGTTCTCAGCTTAAATGGCTGCCTATCCGTCAGAGGAGATCCCTCAGATCCCTCTGCACGCTCTTCACCATAATGAACGATCCTTGTGCTCCTGATTATTTAAAACAATATTTTAAAGTGTTGGGCAGTTCTCATAATCTTAACCTTCGTGCATCCAAAAACATGCTTCTTCATATTCCTTCTCACCGTACTGGCTTTATGTCCAATTCTTACGCTGTTTCCACCGTAAAACTCTGGAATGTGCTTCCCCTTGACATCAAAAAAGCTGAAAGTAAATTATCCTTCAAACGTAAAATTCGGAACTACTACTTGAAGTCCTCTCAACCTTAGTTCGGTCTTCGTTCAGTATTGTTATTAAGTTCTCATAGTGATTTCATATTTTTCATAGTATTTATTAGTTTATTATTTTAGCATATATATGTATTTTATTATTATAAATAACTTATTTATATTGTTCCATTTGAACTATTTGTTATTATGTATTTGTTTATTGTGCAAACCTACCACAGTGTTGTCTTTTTAACCCAAAGGTTGACTGGTAGAGAATGCCTTGTGGCATTAAGTCCGCCTATGTACCACTATTGTACATGAAGTTTAAATAAATAAATAAATAAGTTTTCAATTCGAACTAGGAGTTCCTGAGATACTAGTTCAGCTATTGTAAACATAGTATTTTATTTCAAAATCAAGAAAATAAGAATAAGACCGTCAAACAGCGATAAGACCGCCCGTTGTGACACCGCATTTATTTTAAATTCCTACTGTTATTTTATTTATGGTGTATAATAAGGACTCAAGATCAATCAATCAAGATCACATTTTTTAGTAGGTTAACTTTTTATACATATTATTAGCTATTATATTAGTTTTTTAAATGTTACCCACAGTAACTGTAATCCGAGGTAATGATGTTTTTACGCCCCAGGCACAAGACTACATGTATTGTCTATAAATGCGATGCATCAATAAACTACAAACAGTTAGCACACCTCTACACGTGACAAAACAATCTTAGCAAAAATAAAAGCAACCAATCACTAAAGTCTTTTTTTACATAGCGTGGGTAGATTGACAGCAGGATGAAAATAGATGAGTGAAGAGGAAAGGCAGCTAAACTCAAACCCCAACGCGGGCGTTCGCGCGTCATTTAGTTGAACACTAATATTATTAAAAGTCCACGTGGATTATTAAAATTTTGAGGGTTTATTTATTGTTTATGTATCTAAGAATGTAAATAAGAAATTCTTCATAAAGTAGTCTGTAAATTTCGAAAATACCTAAGCAACCTTTTCTATTTATCCGTATTTATACCTATTTAATTGCTTGGGGAGTCAGGGGTTAAAAAATAAAAGACCCGATTTGACTTTTGAGAAAGACCCTAGAATTTAACTTGGAACGAAACTGAAAGAAACAATAAATATGAATTAATAACATAAAGTATTAAAAAAAAAATACATAGGTATTTTTTTTACCGCGTTAAATAGTATATCGTGATGGAATATATTGCAAATATTTTTTTGCGTATTTATGGGCCTTTTATTTTTTGTCAACTTTACATTGTATGAATCCGACAGCTGTCACCCGCACCATCCTATAGCAATTGTAGTATAGAGGACTAAATCTAACTCTAATGGGCTACCTGTAGCATTATGTTGCAGTAGTTTTCTTAAGGTAGCCATACACGCTAGGGTATACCTGACAGGTTTGCTTGTACAGTTATATCTGTCAGGTAAGCTTGTCTGGAAACCTGCACAGGTGTGCAATATTCGACTGGCCTGTTGGTCTAGTGGTTAGTGACCCTGACTGCTATGCCGGAGGTCGTGGGTTCGATTCCCACCCAGGACAAATGTTTGTGTGATGAGCATGATCATTTGTTCTGTGTCTGGGTGTAATTTATCTATAATATGTATGTATTTAAAAATATATATGTATGTTTATCAGTTATCTGGTACCCATAACACAAGCTCTGCTTAGCTTGGGACTAGACGGCGTTGTGTTATAGTTGTATGGAATATTATACACGCTCCGGTTTACCTGTACAGATATAACTGTACAGGCAAACCTATCAGGTATACCTTAGCGTGTATTAGGCGTGGCAGGCATTAGGGCTGATTATTAAAAGATAAAAAAAATAAACAGTATACAACGCTATCCCACACAAATAAAATTTAATAGTTTCACGCATAGAAAATACCATAATTCACCGTAGGAAAACCCACTTTTAAAGGTTATCGTGTAATATTTATCACGTAGTTTCCGAGGCGTGAGAAAAGTGGATTATGCACGATGATTATAGGAAAATGCTAATTATTTTGAATAAAAACACGGCACTGACATATTATTGTTTCCTATTACAGTCATACTTATTTATTTTTTCTCACGTTTTCTTTTAATGCGGGTGGTGATGTGACGTTCGTTTTTCTGCTCATTAATTTTATTGCTGTGCTGTGTGCGTTCTTGATTCTTGTGACGTTGGTCTAAGTCCTTTGTTGGACTAAGTCTGGTCAGGGCTCTGCCCGTAGACTTGAACTAGCCATAATGAGTGTGTAGCGTTGAAAACTTTGTTGGTCATACTTACCAATATTATATTCTTGGTTATGCTTGTAAGTTATATTGGACAACACTTTGACTGGTTACTGATCTATCAGACGTTTAAAATCCAAGTGTTTCGGCCTTAATAATTGTGGGGAAGTCTGGAGGAGGTTTTGTTTATTAGGTGGTTTTACTCAAATTATTTTTCAATACACTTACTTGAAAACTCGCTCTTATCCCACCGCGTTTAGACACGCAATAGACTGTCTTCCGCACTAGTGCAGAAAAGTGCGCGTGCTCTCCACCGCCACAATTTTATGACATTCATCGCATCAGGCTGAGCGCGTCGACCCCCACGAGTCGCCGGTCAGCCTCCGTTTATTCATTTCTTCGTAAGTGTATTGAAAAGAGTCGTTTGATACACGTGCAAACAGCCCTCAGCTCCATACACACAAACTTTCTGCACTTGTATCAAAATGTAGGTACTATTTACACACAATAGGTCGAAAACTGGCTACTACATACTCCTATCGCTTTTATTAGACTTGCAATGAAGTGTATGTTGCATTGTAAAATTGTAGTTAGGTGAACGTGGTAAACGTGGGTAAAATAATGCCCACTTGCGGCAAAATATATAACAATATTTTAACATCTGTAGAATCTGTTTGTATTATATTAGTGTCACAAAATACTTTATATTCGCCTTCATCTTTTTAAAGTCATATCTTCGAAACCCAGCGGTCATTTTTAAAACATGTTCCAAATTATTCAAATAAGTACCTACTCGGAAGAAGTCAAGGAAAACCGTCTATTACGTCATGAATTTAAGTGTACGTGCGCTATCTACGTCAGATATTATAGAATCTTATGCTGCTGGGAAAGTCCTAAGGTTTCTTGAGTCCGCCTTTACCAAAACCAAATCTAAGCTGTAGGTCAAAGGTGAAGGACAAGTTAAGGCACATAGTCCCTTGAACACCTGGCCGGAGTAAAATGCACATTTATACTCGTACTGCCGCTTGAGCTCGCTTAGAGCCTCTCTGACCTTTAAAACTTTAACCTTACGTTGTGAAATATTGATTGATTTATATGTACACTCTGAAGAACACTTAACCAATTTTTTTTTGTTAAGGAGCCGGCGACGGATAACTTTCCATACAAACGTAATACCACGCTCATTTGCAGTTGGAGCATATTGCCAATATATTATGATGATATTCGGTTATAGACAATATTTATATAGGTTCCTACGTCTTTCTTTTTTAAAAAAACAAAAAGAAATTTAAGTGAATTGTATTTCGCACTTTTTTAAAGCGTAAATGGCAAAACATGCCATTTGGCTTTTCCTGTATTAAAAATAACAATATTTCTAATATTCTCGACGTAGGAACCTATATAAATATTGTCTATAACCGAATATCATCATAATATGTTGGAAATATGCTCCAACTGCAAATGAGCGTGCTATTACGTTTGTATGGAAATTCATCCGTCGCCGGCCCCTTAAAACATATTTCTAAAGGTCACAGCCGTTTGAAAGGAGTAGCTAGGGAAAACAAGTAAAAAATATCATGTCGGTAAAAGATTTTTTTGGCTAAGTATTAGTCATACGAAAAATTATATGTTGCTTGTAAATGAATCTTCTTCTTCTTCCTGCCCTTATCCTATATTACTTAGGGTCGGCACAACATGTTTTTTTTGCCATGCTGTCCTGTTACAATTCATCCATCTTTTCTTCGGCCTTCCTCTCCCTCTCCAACCATTGCAAATGAATCTATAATAGACATATATTTTTTGGAGGAGGAGGAGTTTCAGAAAGTCCTTGTTTTATGACACTGCTCGGGAGCTAGGGCCTTAATAAAGTTTGTACATTTTGTACGGGCTTGTCGGTACGGTCGAACTATTCGCGGCCCGTCGATTGTGGGATCTTTTGAAAGAATGACCGTGGCTTTTGAACGCAAAGGATAACTGAAGAGCACAGGTGGATTTTGCACACCTTTTAATTAGATCCGCCTCGGACTTGGTATAGTACCAAGCTTAATAGCCAAAACCATCCTGTCAATTATGCTGGACCGATCCCAGTGCATTGTGATATTGCCAAATTTTTTTTTTCAATTATATAAATTAGTACTTGACTGCGATCCTACCTGATGGTAAGCTGATGCAATCGTTGATGGTGAGGCGCACTAGTTTGTTAAGAGCCTATTCACTCTAGCCTTGAAGACACCTAAATTAAAATCGGTCGGGAAGACTGCTGCAGGCAAATTATTCCAGCCGTTCGATGTATGCGGTTTTATACCACGACGAGGCGAAATGCTTAGTCCGGACCGTAGAGGTCTTAATCGAGAACATCCACTAGATCCCGCAAGAGTGTATTTTAGACCAGATTGCTGTTGGCTGATAATCTTTGCTACAAGGCTTGGCTTTCCGTAAGCTAGGCGAAAAGCGCCAGAGATAATGTGATCAATTCTTCTGGACGGTGACAGGCCCCTTCAGATGTCTACGTGCCGTTTGGCACAGTAAACCTCCGGTAGATATTTGTCATGATAACTTAGTCCAAAATTACACTGTTTACAAACCCGTCGGTTTCCTCAAATATGTCATCGAAACAGACGAGTTTTAGACGTTCATTTGTCTTTGTCGGACCCATGTGGGGACCGAGGTTGTTCCAAGCACTGTAGGTTTACGCTATTCTTGCTTACCGAGGACAGGGCTTTTATGAAGGGCTTAAGTAGTACGGTTTTTTTTTAGGTAAGAAATCTGATTGAAGATTGTGGAGTGTCTCAGCTTCTAAAAAGACGCAGAACCGCGGGACAAGTCTTACCAAGTGACGATTACGATCGTCATGCATTATGTTGTTATTAGTATTTGGGCTCGCCTATACAGGGTTTTAAGTTCCGTTTGAATATATGTGAGTAGTGAGTAGTTTAGTGGGTCACACAAACATTACTTGACCCCTGCTCTTATCTATACTGCTAAAGTTTTATAAAAGATAAAAACACTAATTGCGAACCTTGAACGTTTCGTAGAATTTGTAACAGTAGTAGAGGTTGAATAATATTGTTCGGTTTGATATTTCCTATTTTAACATGTTGTAGGTAAAGGACAAATTAAAACAAATAAACTGAATTCAAATAAACTTTAATAATCTCTTCAACGTCTACAGCTTGAGAATTTTGATCAATAATCGTCAATTACTATGAATAATTCCAAGATAAGTGCAAATACGCGTAACATCGGCACAAAGTAACCTCGTAAACAATCATAATATTATGTTATCATGTAGTATTAAATACTGTCATATTGCTCATTATTATCACCTACAAACGATAACTCTTACAAATTAACGTGACACTATTTTTCTCTTAAATGTCTACAAATCAGGAATGTCCAACATCTTCATCGCTATAGGTACAACTACAAAATAAATTAACTTAATTACAAGTGAGATAAATTATTGCGTTTTTATTTTACTAAATTATGGATAATAAATAATGAGTGAGGTGACGAGTGGCCACTCGCACTACGGATGTAAAGCTTCTCATCTCTCACCGTCACCAGGCCGACACCAGCGACTTGAAGCCGAGTGCTGACCAAGCAGGCTGCTCCTCAGCACAGCTGTCGTTACTCATAGTGTACTTAAATTACTCTTACACAAGTTATTACAAGGGCGACTCACACCTTGACTCGCCGATCTAAATAACTATATATAAAACGTGATTCCAGTAGTTCATACATTCCGTGTAAATAATTGATATTTAGGCAAGTAAACAGTTTTTACAAGTAATATTCCTATCTCAAATATTCAACAAACTAATTTGACCGCTAAGACAAAATAACATCTGTACAATCAATTCAATTCGTTTCGAAATATTAGTGAAGTCTTTATCTATTCTTTTGATTTAAGTAATTTTACAGAAAAATAATCTTTGTGATATTGTAAATATGTGCCTAGATGAAATATTGTTTTCCAAAAATATAAATGAAAATACCGAGATAAAATAGTTGCTAACTGTGGCGGGGTAGGTACGTGTCTGTCGAGAATCGTGCGCATGCGACGCGCTTCGGTCGCGCTCGGGAGACATCGGGAGTGCCTCATCGACAACCACTAGTAAAAAACCTCAAGTACACTTCGTTTCGTCTAAAACACTACTTCGTTTAATAAATAATTAATTAAAACAATAGAACTTTGACAAAAGTAGAACATTAAAGCCATCAAAAAGATGCGTTCAAAATTTACTTCCACAATGTTTATTGTGTAAAATTGAATGCAAATGCAATCGTTTCATGTTAAATGTTAACTCGACTACTTTTGTCAAATTTCATAACAATTGTCTTCTATTTATTGCTCGTAAACTATCTACCTACTGTCGCTACATTACACTAGTTTATAGTAAACTATCAAACTGACTAAGAGAGGTCGCGTCGAAGAGAATACGATCTCAGTTCACGCGATAACTTTGTATCCAAGCAGCGAAGCAGACAACACCGAGAATATAAAAATATACCAACGATTGGTCACTGACAGCGATAGTCCACGACTAGCTGTACAACTCAATAAACAACCTTAGAAAGAGGGCGACGTGGAACGAGATAGAAACATGAGCGGAGAAAGAGAATTTGAAAATAGTTTCATCCTGACATATAAAGTCTTCGATCTTGCTGACAATATTTATTAGCGTATAAATTGCCAAGGACACCAATTGATCAGCGTGTTTGTAGTAGGCTAACTACCAACTATTTTTAAATTGACTGAAAGGGGATTGCCCAGCCTCTATGGTGTTCCAGGCCAAAGATGGACATCAAATATTACTATCAATGATAATTTTTTTTTTCCATAAAGTTACTTTTTATTTACCACTTATTGTTTATTATAGTAGCGCTTATTTGGAACTAAGGGAATACATTATTTTTTAATGGCAAAATTAATGAACAAAGTATTTTTTCTCTAGTCAATTGCCCGCTCATGGCCTCAAATGGGCAATCCCCTTTACATGATTGAGATTCCCTATTTTCCATGGTGAGAGGTTAAATAAAAGTGATGTTCTTACGTGTGATTCATTTTAAAATGATTAATTTTAAACGTGACTATTGTATTACTTTGTACGAGTAATGACTAACCATTGTCAGGATGCTGTAAATTATTTCAATGAGAGCTTCTACAATTGTATATCTATACGTCCAGTCAATATTTAGTAAACTACCCATTGTTTTGATGGTCATTTTGTCCAAGTTAATTAAATATCAATTAAAAAATAACGTATTCGAAATTTCGAAGATATCATTATGTATTGTTGTAACCCCATTGGCAATTTTCCTAATCAATTATTTTATTTAGCTATATTTTTTGTACTTGGGCACGTAGATTTAAAACAGGTTACCCAAGATCTATCTTTTCAATTTTGCTAATTAATTTCAACAATCTTCGAGACTGAGCCTTTTCTTTTAAGCGTTTTCTTCATGACAATGAAGTTAAAATCTTGGATTTTCTAAATTGATATGTTTAACAAATAAATTGACAAATTCTCTGAAATATTTACCTACATAAAACGGGATACATCGAGCAACAACTGCTAACAAAATGATTTTTGCTTCAAATACGTTTTCAGTTATCTATTAAAATTTTTAATTAAACATTTGACTAAAATTTCATCTTATTTCACTAGCATTTTGACCAAATATGGCAAAATTTAACGCACAACAGTATCTTGAGATTCAAATTTTTCAAGGACGAAAGGAAGATATAAGAGTTCGTATTATACCTATAAGTAGGAACGTAGTTACAAATATATAAAACAGAAGTATAGTCTAGATTGAAGGAACGGTGTGAGGGCAGCTGAGAGTGGAGTGAATTCGAGACCAGCGCAGTGCACAGCACAAATGTGTCGCTGATGAAAAATGTGAGGTACAAGGGTAAAAAAATTATGAAGCAAATAATTTTGCATGTAGTATGTGTATAGTATGCAATAAAGCAAGTAAGCAGATCGGGTAATGAACTGTCGTAACCATAGTACAATTCAAATAAATTCCACTTCCAGCTGTCCCATTATATCTCATCCACCTCTCGGTAGACTCCTCATCCATCGCGAATTCAAAAGCGATTATGCAAATCCAACTCCTTATATCTAATCTATAAAAACGTGTGTAATAATCCAATACAATAATTTAACTATTCTTATAAGCTTACTAAGATTTGAAGTGTTCGTTTCGTTAAAAATAACTGCAATTACGTTCGATAACTTATCGCACTAATTATTATAACTATTAATAACTGATCTAGTGTAGTTACCTAGTTATTGTTAAGTGGCTTTTCGTCCATCTTGCGGTACATTACAAGGTTCCTCTCTATCTCTGGTCGTAATGACGACTCCTATTAATTTAATACTATTATGAGTAGGCCGCGATATTGTCTACTAACGAGATTGTTTTTGAACAAAATTGAGTATTTTTCCGCCGTTATGTAAAACAGCCAGTTGATTTAATAAATTTCAATTATTTGTTTTGTTTTATTTATCTTCGCTCGGAACAGCATGAACCAATTACACCACAGAGACATAAGTGTTTTTCTTCTTACTCGTAGAATAGAAATCACAACTTTTGTGAACCATATACCTACTTTTAATAAAATATGGACTATAAGGACGCTGCTTTGTGGTTATAAAATTTTATTTTCATGTTTAAATCTCCAAGGCATGTAACTAGGTCCGGATTCCGTAACCGCAAAATACCTGCAATGCCTTTTTAAACTGCATGATTTTTACTAAGAACGGGAATGATAATAGTCAAACCTGTTTAGGTAACAAGTTAGCTAAACTTTTTGCTGTAAAGGCACTTTGGATATTTCATGTTGTTAAATTCAAGATATTTTCGCAATCTGGCTGTCTTACAATACGACAGGAATAGTAATATTTGAGTAGAAGTTAATTTGAAGATCCAACATCGATAACAGGCGATGTCAACTATAACAAATAGTATGTAGTACAAGGTCCCTCATGAATGGCTTACATCGTCGTTGTTATTGACACAAACATTTTATTAATGACGTTGACTTTGTAGTTACTCGGATGTGACCCACACTTTAATACTTATCGCTACATACATCATTTGTATAATCAACATCACTCCAAAAAATTGTTTCACTGGAATTCCACGTGTATCCCTCTATATTTTTACTGTCGTTACATGTGTGTGAGCATTATTTCAGTAGCAATAGATATGTTTGCCACACGATTGTCGGACGCTTGGGCGGCGCAACGTGGAGACGCTACAATCTACGTTATTGACTAAGCTACAGCCATTTCCATAAGACCAAATGATAACTATATTATCAGGAAGAATTCTTGCACATCTTAATTTGGCATCTAATCATTTTATCAGATGTCCAAGTCATTAAATCTAACGTGCTTCTGAAAACAGAATTTTCCTCTTCGGAAAATAATGCATTATTTCACGAAGACCTTTCTGGAGGATTACTTACGATATCTTTATATCCGACTTAACGCAAGAGTTCGGAAGACTGACCATTAGCCAACAAAGACCGTCGTGATTTTGTAGGTTACGACTTTTTAAGACTTCCTAATGATTTGTTTTGAGCCAAGTTGTGGTAAGTTGAAACAAAAGTTGATTCGCCATAGGCGTTTTGTTTGTTCAAAACCAGAATTGACGTAATTTGGTATTAAATAGAAGAAGATTATTATAATTTATAAGCATAGAAAGATGTATTACACCTCATTGTCATTTGACGAATATTTATAACAATTTTATAAACGTTGATAAAGTTACTGCGTGGCGCATGCCTGCCACTTAATCAAAGTGAAATCAGGATTTTTTGACGAGCACCAACAATAATAATAACAAAAAATAATGAATTGTTATTAAATAAATGTTTATTAATTTTTTTTATTAAATGCAATTAATATTAACACAACAAAAATAAATAAATTAACAATAAATAAAATTGATTCAAAATTATAACTACGTTAGTCTACCTAATGTTGATTCATATATCTATGTTGATTGATCTTGTTCTGATTGCTTTTCTATCACATGCAGCACGTTTTCTCTTGCAATAATAAAAGTGAAAACGGGTCTTTTAAAAATTTCTTAGACCGCAGTCATAGAATAGTCCACTCGTTTGGTCTTACGGTTCTACAATCATAGCGGTTCCAAACAGCGAGTTAGGAAGCCTTAACATAGCGTGCGTGGTGGTAGGAGTGAGTAAAGTTGAGTAGACGGAGGCGATGAGCGGTCGCGGCTGGGCGCGAGAGTGGCGAGGGCGCGCGGAGTGGCGAGCGCGCGGCGTCAGAGAGTGCGCAGCGGCGCGTGGCAGTCCACGCGGGACATCCACTCTATGTCGCGCGTCGTCACCTGGAAATACAACAAGGTTTTTTGAGACGAAGACACAAAGCACAAAATCGCAGCAAAAACTGACCACACTTCGGGGTTTTTTAAGGACAAACCGCGTGTCCGATTGGTCTTATCAGCAAAAAGTCAAACTTTTGTCCTCTATTTAAACCCTTCTATCCTATTCTCACTCGTATGATATTTCTCCATCTTTTTCTGTCTCTGGCGGTGTGAATGGTATTGTATGTATATCGTAATGTCAAGAGCGGTGCAGATCTGCAGGCTTACTCTCCAAATTAATTTCAATTTCAATCTAAAGTCAATCCGATTGCAATGTCAATTTTGACGTTACGTGATTTGGTACTCTTGAAACAATATTGTCAACATATACGGTTTCACTTAGTTCTCAAAATGGTAACGCAATTTTGAACCAATTTGGCGCTAGCATTGAACTCAAGGGTAAGAAACGTCACAATCTCAATGTCGACCGATCGGAATTGAACTCAAGAGTAAGCCTGCTGATAGGACTAACGTATTGGGCTGTGCCGGTCGGAGCAGGGAGGTATAGGGCGCTAGGAGGAGGATTCTAGTCTATTGGAATCTAGTATCTGCACAGAAATCTATTGTATGACCGTGGCGGCCATTTTTCGGACCAGCCTACCTCCTTTTAGCAGCAGATTAATACTCGAATTCGTTCAGGATTACTAAAACACTTCTTTCTTCTCTCTCTAGCACTAGTGCTTGGTAGAAATCCCTGTATCTCACATCTCATTCAAATGGGACGGACTGGGTCTAGTACTAGAATCCAACCATAAATGGTACCTAGTAACGAAGATAATACCCTCTGTGTGTGCTCACCTGGTGCATGGAGTACACGGCCAGCACGACTAGCACGTGCATGATGTTGTGCGAGTTGAGGCAGCGGTCCACCGTGCCCGGGAACCACTTCTCCGGTATGTGCATGGCGCCGATCACGCCACCACCCAGGGATACTGCATCCTGAAACATTAAGCAAGCTATTTAATACCTAACCAGTAATGGTCATCTGCTTAGCCTGTCGCTAATCATAATAGGGTAGGCACACTAGGCACATACTCAAAAATTTCAAAATGTTGGATAGATATTTTATTCAACGCGGAATTTTTTCTAATATGTTTCAGTATATTGCCTTTTAATTATCTCAGAGGTGTAAAACGTAGGGTATCCAACACAATGATAACGCTGTCTTTGTCTTGCGCGGCTTAAATTCTTCAATTCACTCAGGTTTCTATATTAAATCCTTCGCATGAATAACCTGTGTTCGTTAGTTAATTACATAAATCCCTCACTTCGCTCGGGATCAAATTTTAGCAACCTTCAGTTTTGTTTTTGAATTTAACATACCGTCCGCGACTTAGACACTGCTTAATCCCCTAGTCAAATAATCTTCTATTAATTCACATAGGCCTACAAGGGCACTTATCATTTTCACATGGCTTTCAAACGTCAGAAGCTAGTTCATGGTTCCGAATAATCGTTTCCTATGGAGAAGAACCGGCAAGAACCTTCAAGGTTACTCTTGACGCTGTTATGTAATATATTTAATTAATATTTTATATTTTTAATTCGTACTTAAGTACTTGTACTTACCACTTACGGTTAAAACTTTACGTCATCTGAGGCCACAATATTTTCCTTAAATTACCTATTTATGTATTTTGATCAGACTGAGGATACCTATGTTGTATAGAATCACAATGTACATATTAGATATCAACTATCACACAACGCCGTCTAGACCCAAGCTAAGCAGAGCTTGTGTTATGGGTACTAGACAACTGATAAACATACTTATATATTTCTACGAGTAAATACATACTCATATTATCTATAAATGACACCCAGACACCGAACAAATGATTATGCTCATCACACAAACATTCGTCCTGGGTGGGAATCGAACCCACGACCTCCGGCATAGCAGTCAGGGTCACTAACCACTATACCAACAGGCCAGTCAAAACTGTGATTCGAACATTGAATTTGTAACTCGATATACACATATTGCTCCCATGGGTGCAATAGAATCAGTTTGCAAGTGCGAAAACATTCATCAGTGAAGGTTTTGGCATAATTTACTGCCCAGAATTTACCGGACGTGTAGTAATTACGGTCCAGAAATACAAACCACAACTTAGTTCAACATAACTCCATTAAAATTAGTTCAGAAGGCCGGAGTAAGTTAATTGTGCATCTTCATAACTGAAGCCCTACAGAAGGCCTGCGGGCCCGGCGGTCTCATTTGAGTCTAACGAGCTATGTAATCGCTTTACGCACTCCGATCCAATTACAAGCGACCTGTCATCATAAGGAACTGTTTTGTGGAAATTATTTATAGAAAATTAGAGTTATAATGATGATGACTAATGGTAGTTTTGTGTGGACACACGTGTTTATGGTTATCTATGGTTGTGAATATAAAAGTATTTTTAGTCTGTGGTATAAGAAAAAGAAAAATGGTAACGGTTTTCTGTAACTGCGGCAACTACTCAAGAAGTACATTTATAATTTAAAGCAACTACTGTAAGATGGAGATTAAATAAAAACTGAAGTCAAGATTTACATTGTTTAATTACAATACAATTACAAACAACACGTAAAGACTTTCATGTCTAGTTACTGGATTGTAGAGGTCAGATAGGATGTCGTAGTGTAAAATACTGGTGGTAAGCAGCATCTATTTGGACAGGAAGACCCCAACTTTAGGGGCGCAAAAGGACCAAAGCCTACCAGGGCTATGAGTTGACTTCTGGAAGGGAAACCTGTGGTCCTAGAACGCACGCAAAAAGCAACTGAAGGAACTTATTGCAAAGGTGATTTCTACGGTAGAGCGGGAGAAATCATAAGATGATTTCCAACCTAAAAAAACGAAGTTTGGCGAGACCATTTAAGAAGAACAGCTTTTAATAAAAGCGATTGTTTGGCAATACAAGCCGCCAGCACAGTCATACGGCGACAATTTGGTTCCACTACGACTACAACCCAGAATCTCTTATGTTATGGATTATGGATTTGGCATAGCGCCAGATAGCGTAATGCCTGAGCCAGCGACTGGCAGGCGGGCTGCGGGACCTACGAATAATCTAGAAAAATAAGAAACCAACAGCTAGACTTTAAAATTCTATCGGGGTATCTGTTCCTACGATTAGCCTTATATGAAGCAGGTATTTGTAATATTTTCTGTAGGTATAGTATTGGTATTAGTGTATGATAATAATCATAGGCTGTAACTGATAATCAGCATCAGGTGGTAGTGCCTAGGAACCCAGCTCAGCATTTCAGTTTGCAAGCCAAACTGAAATTGTGCTGACTTCTAATAAGCATAATAATAATAATAGTCTAGACTAAAGTTTCCCAAAGCCATAGCGATATATCTTTGTTTTCCAAAATATTACTATTTTTTTTCTATTCTATTCTGTCTTCTGCACATTGCTATGAAAGAAAACTTTTGGCCAAAGGGCGTGGTGTTCCGTCGCTTCCGCGGACAGCACTAAGACAAAATAGCGTGATATGGAGTGTTACTAACATAGTTTTAAATCATGTTTACTAACAGAATGATTTATTATAAGTAGTTATGTATGGTAGTCTATAAGGTAGGTATTTATGATATGGGTACATGATGTCTTTGCATTTGCATAGCCTTATCCCATTTCATTTGGGGTCGGCTCTCCTCGTCATTTTTGTCAGACATTTCACGTCATTCAATTGGGCTTTCTTTAGGTCTTATAGATATGGGTACATGATGCCTGAAATAAATTGATTACTAGGTGCTATTAAAACTAAATCCAAGAAAACAGTTTTTTAACGCCAATTAACGAATATCTTTCTTTATGTCTATAATAACTATTTCTCAATGTGATGTATCATCAAGTTGTAGTAAGCAAAGTTCTGGGCAGACTGGATCAATAATCTTATCGATATTCCAATCATATTTTACTACATCATCAATATTATTGACAGCATGTTCCACCTACTGCTCACAAGAGTAGCAGAGCTCGTGTTTGTGAGCCACCATTTTTCATAATCATGTTGCTTCTAATCTTATGAACTAGCGTCGGGGGTTGGAAATCTTTGCAATAGTCGGCTTCTCTCTACTTTAATATGCATTTATTATGCACCAAAAGCTTTCTCAAGTATACGAGTAATAAAGGAAGGTAATTAAGTAATTTGGTGATACCATTTTAAACACGATACCAAGTTCCTTTCACAGAAAAGATGAAAGAGGTTCGAATGGTCTGGACGGGGCTTGCGTGCCTCAATATATGATCATGTTCATAATTAGAGCAAACTTGCGATCTAAGTGAGCATGGTCTGTTAGTTGCGTAATGCGCGCTCGTGTAGGTGCGCGTTCGTAGCGGCGACACTCGTTGTAGTACAAATCGGAAAGTATAATTCCTTTCTAACCTCTTTAATTTTTTCTGTGGTCGATATTTAGGATGAAGATATTTATCCTCCTCATAACAAATGTGCTTGGTTGATAATGTGTGGCCTGTATAAAAAACAAAAACACCAATTTACTTATATCACCAATATCCCCCTCACCCTATACCTCTGTCTATTGGTGAAAACTGTATAAAATCCCGTTTAATAGTTCTGTGAGTTTATCGCATTCATACATACAGACGTGGCGTGGGACTTTGTTATACTCGTATAACAAAGTCGGTTACGGTCGGTCGGTAGTCGGTTGCTTTGTTGACCAATGTCGTTCAATGCCTCAAAGAATTGAGATAAAATTTAGGGTGGGTGAATATGGTTTTTTTTGGGCGGGAAATCATTCAATGACATCTACCGCTCTAGGGTGGAGTGGAAGTGTCAGACTTTTACTGACTAAAACCCACTCTTATCTTCCTTCTTTGCCTTGCATTCCAGAATCTCAGGTTTCCCAGAACACAGGTGGACTATGGCCTAGAATAGGACATTATAACCTTTTTATCTCGGTACCTAGTGGTAGTGGAAAATCCCGATATCTTTTAGACTCAGTTGTCGCCTACTACGTTTCTGTGGTATAATACTATAATGCATGACTTTAAAGCTAATTCTTCATGATAGTATTGTATCTGCTAGCATATGTAAATGAAGCGTTCACATGAGTCACTTTTAAACAAACGGAACATTTGCGGTTTACAATTTATTTTGAACGTGTGTTACTTGCGATAAGGTAAATTGGGCCAGGTAATGGCTGCAAGCGAAGGAAGTTAGTTTATCTTATCTTTTTAAATTACTAACTGGATGACTTGTTCCACCACGTAGCAATCGTAAAGATTTTTTTTTTAAGCTATTGCATAGCTTCTATCGCGGGCCTTGAGCGTGGAGACCGAATCCAGAAATTCCGTAACGAAAATAACCTAACACCCCCCACTCATTTGTTTTTTGAGCGTGGTGACCGATAAGAAAACAAATAAGTGAACAATCAATCAAAATTCAATTCAATGTGTGAAAGTGTAAATTCAATTAATATTAAAGAAAAAAAAACAAAGGAAAAAAAATACTGCAAAAATAAAATAAATAAATTATTATAATTGCATAAGTTGATAAAAATGCTATGCAATAGCTTTACCGCGGCAGTCCCCGAGTGCCACACGTCTTTTTTTAGGGTTCCGTAGTCAACTAGGAACCCTTATAGTTTCGCCATGTCTGTCTGTCCGTCTGTCTGTCTGTCTGTCTGTCTGTCTGTCCGTCCTCGCTTAATCTCTGTGACCGTTAGCACTAGAAAGCTGAAATTTGGTACCAATATGTATATCAATCACGCCGACAAAGTGGTAAAATAAAAATTGAAAAAAAAATGTTTTATTAGGGTAGCCCCCCTATATGTAAAGTGGGAAGTGATTTTTTTTTTAATTTCAACCCTAACGTGTGATATATCGTTGGATAGGTATTTAAAAATGAATAGGGGTTTACTAAAAACATTTTTTGATAATGTCAATAATTTCGGAAATAATCGCTCCAAAAGTAAAAAACAATGTGTCCCCCCCCTCTAACTTTTGAACCATAAGTTTAAAAAATATGAAAAAAATCTGAGAAGTAGAACTTTATAAGGACTTTCTAGGAAAATTATTTTGAACTTGATGGAAAGAACAGTTTTTGTACAAAAAAGACAAAAGTGTTCTACAAAATAATTTCTGGACTAAGTTTGTAGTATAATCGTAACAAGCATTTTTTTAAACTCATAAGTGGGTACACTTTATTGTGACGGACGGGAAACTACGGAACCCTACACTGAGCGTGGTCCGACACGCTCTTGGCCGGTTTTTTTTATGTAAGGTTCACTTGCTTGTCATTAGGGAAGTGAATTCAAGACGGTGTAATTTAATATTGACTTATAATGTTTACCTTAATCAATCAAATGACAGATAGGTAGTACAGGTTTTGTTTCTTCTAAATTATTAAATGATTTGAAGTTTAATAAAAATCTTTTTTTTTTCTTGCGTATTCCTGCATGAGATAAATATTTCTTAAGTAATTAGTTTATCAATAAATGTATAAAAATAACATACTAATTATAAAACAATATTAAAATTAGTTAGAATGTAAAAAAGATACAACAATTTTAAGCAATTTTATCTGTCTCTCTCGCCAAGACGACATTTTCTATTGCGATTGTACGGGTGTATTATGTGCGCCTTTGACGTCAAAGACCATGTCGGACTTTTTCATAATAGCAGCTTTAAAGCTTTATATAACTTTTCAAACTCTGTTTCACATAAAATAATCCCTATAATTATTATAGTTAAGTTCGCTCTGAAATACCGACCTAAAACCTAACTGTAAATTTTTATTCTATAGTTTAAAGTAACATTTATTTTTTATTTACTTTTTTATTATGGATAGGCTCGTATTTGACCACTATCTCACCTGATGATAAGCGATGGAACACGCCTGCCAATAAGCAATCTAATTTAATTATATTTTGTAAACCACCGCAAAATTTTGATCGTTTTAATCCCGTGGAGGGTCGATCCGGTACATGAAACGTACGAGTTTTGAAAAAATAGGTACTTTATTTTTTAATTTTATCTTTACAAATCGATAGTGTTTCATGTACTGGATCGACCCTCCACGGGATTAAAACGATCAAAATTTAACGGGGTAGAGTGATACATTCGCACTAGCGAAAAAACTCTTTAAATAATGATTAAAAAAGACTTCATGGTTCATGAAATTTTCTTTTTTTTTCTTTGTTTACCAGAGTTAAAAAGTATTTAATTTAGCAAATAAAAAAAAAATACACGCACATTCCCTATTGTTTGGGCCACGATCTTAAGTCTCACGTACATATGTTGAAACTTAGGTGAGTCCTAAAATACCTGTATGAGTGATATAAGTAATCAGTAATACTTCTATAACAGGTACTAATAGTCCCTGTTACAGGTTCTACTAGACCAAACAAAAAATGAAACGACCACATAACACTTAGTGGGAAATCTTTCAGACGCAGTTGTCGCCAGACTCCCGCCTCCCATCCATCTCCACACACCGGTAACATGCGGCATCCATTACACACGCGACTAATGTGTTATATAACACCGTAATATAATATTATTCTCTGGGTTCACTTCCGCGCGTGAACAAATAATGTGTTCAGGATTTCCATTCTCAGCCGCGAGGACGGAAGCTTCGCGGCTGATTCCACTCAGCGTAAAATAATATTAGGCCTTCTTTGTACATGAATAACTGAATGAGATTTCGGTAAATCTTGACATTTGTAAATGAAACCGTACTTAAGTACGTACTTACAATATCTGAATGAAGAATTTGTTGTTGAGTATTGTCTAATTCTACTTTAGCCTGAACTTTTGGCATTTTAAAGTAAGGTTTGACTCGTTTTTGACTTTAAATATTCAATTAATATAAGACTCGCCGTCCGATCATCCTGTAACCGTCTGGACTGAGCCTGAGTCGTCGACCATGCGCGTCTCTAGGAGATGCAAGCAAAATCGTAGGGGCCCAGCAGGATCGAATACTGGGGCTATGGATTATGCGAAAGAGAACTCTGGAACGAAGACAAAGAAAGAATATAGGAGTGGAAACACCCTCTAGCTCCGCTCTAGATTGGGAGACTTTCCACCAAGAAAAGAAACAAAGTACTGAATTGTGAAACCAGTCCAGATTTTGGAAATAAATTCTAACCAGACAATTTACAAGTCGCCATTTTTTAAATGTTAGTGGGTTACCTACTTAAAACAAAGGATTTAAACTTCAGAATACATTTTGATAGAGCGATTATCTTATGCTTAGAGCCATTTATATTGGCGGTTGTGTACGGAACCGTCGTCATTTGGCAAGCTTCCAGCGCCATTGTGCCGAATGAAAGGGATGGAAGGGACTGTTTCACGAGATGCGCTATAACTACGCAACTGTATAGTAAGTAATTATTTTGTACACCAGTAGGTTTTCACTTTGTGGGCTAAGGTTATGGTTTGTACTTGTATTGATCTGGTTGTTTCTGGCTTCCTTTGACCTACTGAGAGAACAAGAATGCTCGTATATAGATTGATTAACATCCATAGAATTGTCATCTGAGACAACGAAAATACGAGAATCCCAATGAATTCCAAGTACCTTTTTCACAAAAACTCGTTTTGTTTTTGAAGTAGGAAACATCAAGCAATTTTCTGTAGCTCTGGGTGGTGCGAGAGGGCGTGTCAGACTTTTACTGACTAAAATTAACCTGTGTCCTTCAGTTGCCCTTTGCATTCCAGGGCTACGGTATCTCTTTAGGAAAATCTCCGTGGCCTTAGAGGGCATCGTCTCTACTGGTCCCGTACGCTTTTGCTGATATTTTTTTGAGTTGCGCATTGCACGCGCGTGGCCGTCGACGACTCAGACTGTCCTCACCGGACGGTCGGACGGCGAGCTATGGTGAGATAACTCACTGACGCTACATTTGATGATTTTGAATAGATTAGCATTTATTCGGCGCAAGCAACACAATATAAAACAATAATAATAAAAAAAAGGTACAGAAATACAAAACAGTTGCGTTGAATGTGCCCGAACCGAAAGGGTCACCAACTCAGCTATTGCTGGGCGTCAAACAACCAGCGCTGATTTTCTGCTGGCACCCCGCAGTGACGCACGGATGATAGTAAATAAAATATACTTAACATATAAATATAACCCATGGTTAAAATAAATATTGATGCTAGTGTATTTGTGTGATAATTTATCACACACTTAAAAAAAGAAAGTGCTTTTATGGTGAACTCAGATAAACAGTTAATTCCTAAAATAAGTAGGTATAGCACCTTAATTTCATCCTACGTATTACGTAGGTAACTTGTGTTAAAGGTGCCTGAAACCTGCAATAAACACCAGTTAGGACATCTAAAAAGTAGCTAACGTCTTTCAGTGCCGCTAATAGTCTTGGCGTAGGTACCTACGTACTCGTAAAATGTGTTAATGCAAACAAACAGACCGAATGAGGAGCAGTTCCACATTTTATTGCTTCACCAGCATTTCATTATTTAGTACTTTTGTTTTATTAACGGTCTGGATCTGGGTTACATAGTATTTTACAAGGAAATGGACGTTATAATTCTAGGATGTCCGTTCAACGTTATATACTTACAATTTACGACTATCAATAAACAAGTCTTATTGAATATATGGACCGTATTTATACGTCGTATATTCTTATATATTTTAAATCAAAGTTCTTCACTGCGTCTGTGTGTATGAACGCGATAAACTCAAAACTACTGAACTGATTTTCATGTAGTTTTTACCAATAGACGGAGTGATTCCTGTGAAAGGTTTAGGTGTAAAATACGTGCATATTATAGTAGAGAAAAGCCGAGAATTTCAAAGATTTGTCGCGTCATAGCATACATAGCATAGTCGGCCTTTTAATGTTCCCGCTGCTGGGACTCAGGCCTCCTCTCTAGGAGATATTACGAGCATTAGAGAGAAGCTGGGGCGGGTCACTATTATTGTTTATTCAATTCAATTCAATTAATTTATTTCAGGCATCTAGGCCCATATACGTTTTACACACTTTAACACACTTTTAAGGCAATAATAATACAATAAAATAACAATACAATAAAAATCGTTTAGCATTGCATAAGTAAATGTTAAAAATTAAAAATGCAATAAAATTATAAAATTAAAATTATTCTTAAAAATTAAAATACACTAAAATTCATAATATTAAAGTCAAAATAATAATAATTATAATTATAATAATTATTTTTAATAATCATTTTTAAAAATAATAACTTTATTAAATAAAAATTAATAACTTTATGAACTGCTTTATATAAAGTAGTATTGTGTAGTGCTAGAAAAGTTCGATTGCTTTTTGTTGAAGTAGAAAATCATAAAGATAAATAAATATAAAAAAATAAAGAGAAGAACAGTACAGTATTGTAAACTACATCGTATCCCAGAAAAGTGCACTGTCCCTGTTGGTATGGACAAAGCTTCGCGAAAACGCCAGTTTACAATATCACAAAAGGTTTATCTTTTGATTTCATTCATTATATTTATTTGCCAAGGAGTGGAATTCCCTGCCGGAGTCTGTGTTTCCTAATAGCTACAATTTAGGGGTCTTTAAGTCAAGAGTGAATAGGTTACTTCTAGGCAAGCGTGCTCCATCGTCGACCACATCATCGCTTACTATCAGGTAAGATGGTGGTCAAACGCGAGCCTATTCTATCAATAATATTAATAAAAAAAAGTCTTAATGGTAAATGTTAGATGAGTTATAAAGATGTATTATTATTGTGTGCCTATTGTGTCCCAATGCAGGACAAAGACCTTCCTTACATTTTCCCACTCTTCTCTGCCGTAAGATGTATTCAATCATGTATTGTCACTAGTCTATCCGTTGGATGGAAGAATCGCTCTAGCGACAAGACATATTTCTGTTTTAAATATATTTTATTTCTTTAGATATTTTCTCACTTTTTGAATTAGTCTATCGTCCCGATGCTGAGTAAAGGATTCCTCCTTTCCATTTCTCGCAGTGATATGCAATTATGGACCAATCAATTGAAAAATTGTCTAGCTCAAGTAGCTAGCTCCCTTTGACCACCTATGTCGGATTAATTCGACTCCACGACCAAATACTCCATCTCGTCAGCTCTTCTGTCACCTATGGGGAATGAAGAGCTAAATGAGATGCTGTACCCAGTCTCAAGGACACAACCCTGGGAAATAGGAAGGGAGAACATTCGTCGGACCAATCCGACGCGGACAGTTAATTTAATTGGTATATGAACATATTTAGCATTAGTTCAACAGAAAGTCAAATTAAAGTGGCTCAGTTGATTGATCGCGTGTTTCCCAGCCGCAGCCGAACAATCAATAAACAATTATAATATCGTTACGAGCAACACTTCCATGCGCTACAACAAACAAGCTTGACGGGGAAACATTCTTTTCTTACAGTAAAAGGTCACCTTTATTTGTGTTTGGCTATTTGTCTTCCGTGACAGTATCTTTTTTGTTAATTTATCACGTTAATATAAATGTTAGGAGCTCAATACCTAAACGTAGTTACCTATCTCTGTAATGCCCGCATGAATTCGGGTTATTTCGTAGGTGGGAATTAACAGCACAGGTAGGTACAGATAATTACTAAAATGTATTAGCATCTATTTTTTGGGAAGTCGTCAAATAGCTTAACTTTTTAACTTATAATATGTCAATGCTTTGATAGTTGCTCTCAGCAGTCATCATGTCGGTTGTCATGTTGATGGAGTTATGCGGTCTATATGGTGCTGCTGAACGCATCTGTTTGTGGCATAAGAACTTTGTTTTGGATCTGTCAGACATATGCTGAAGAACATGGTCTTAAATACAATGGGACGAAAAGTAACTTCATGGTTTTTAAGGCCGGCACTAAATGTCCTGCAGTAGTGCCTCCCATCAAACTGTATGGAGTTCCCTTGGTCAAAATGAAGCATTTCAAATACCTAGGACATTTAGTTACATCCGGGCTCAATGACGATGCTGACATCGAGAGGGAACGAAGGGCTTTAGAGGGAAAATGATAGCTCACAGGTTGTTGTTGTGCTCGTATGTGTGTGAAATAATTAAATGTTGTTTGTTTGTTGGTGTTACGTTGTGTGTTATGAGCCCTAGTTACTTGATCAAATAAATGATATCTATTATTAAAGCTAGACTGAGAGGGAGTGTGAAATTTTTACGGACTAAAACCCACCTCAGGGTCGAGGTAACACTTTCGAATAATCCCGCAGCCCTGGCAAGCATAGGCTCTAGCGCACCCTGTCATAATGACTCTTAGGCCTGAATACTAAAAGTAATGCCTACATTAAAACAACCTAATGTTGAACCACGTAGGTAGTTCAGTTCGAGTTTGGTTTCCACACTTAGACCTATACGGACCATTGCACGTAGCCCATGGTGGAAAAACCTTTGGTGGGCTTATTCCAACCAGCCTACTTTTCTCCAAAAACTGATTAGGCCTATCTGGTTTATCAGGGCGTCTGTGAGGGAGTCTGGGGATCCCAATTTTCATGTGCGGGTATCTAACACCTGTGCACTCAAGGAGTACCTGCGCAATTGTCTCCTCCTCCTCTAAACATGCTCTGCACACGAGACTGTGATGCTTATTGTGTGGAATAAGTTTGTCTCTGTATGCATACCTATCTCTTTTGTTAACTGTTTATTTAAGTTTAATTTCTCCTTAACAGATGAAAACGAAAGTACACAGCAAAACAACGAGCACAAAGGAATAATTCGTATATATCTTCTGCTGTAAATGTGAATGATGTATCTAAGCTGGGGTTACGTTTATGTCTGAGTGTCTGACATTTATTGCGAGACTCTCCGCGTCTTTACAACACAACGAAAATTAGTGACAGACATATTACGTAGTATCGCAATCTGTCTTTTCTGCACACAGTTTATGTGAGAAGATATGTCCTAAAGATACATTTTTCTTCAAATATATGTTGGTATACTTATGTAGATAGGTACCCTGGACTTTATCTACGGAATATTTGGATTTTTTTTAAAACATTAGGTACGGAAGTACTTTTTTTATTACGTAGTACCCGTGCCTTCCATAGCTTCATCATCAGATCAGTTCGATAGTACCTTAAAGCCAGAGCGAAGCTCATGACAATTCTAATAAGCTAAACACGAAAAATGTCTACTGTTAGACATAGCCCCCCATGTCTAACAGTAGACTTTTTTGGCTGAAATGATGATGACGATGATTTTCTGTAGTCGATCGTATCATGTAAATAACTTATGCTGAATCCTTTTATTAGGATAGTATATTTATTGAGTGCTTCTAGATTATTTTGATACAGTTTTACAACACTTTGTCTACCTTCAATTGTAATATCACCAACATCGATGTTGTTATATTGATGTCCACCTATAAATACTCAACAGCGGAACTCATCAATGTAGCATTTACTTGACACATTTCGCCAAACTTAGGTCATACATACCGTCTGTTCCATCCATTATGAACAGCAATCTATCAACCTAGAGTTCTAGAATATGTTTGACTTCCAGTGTACAATCTGTAGTCCATTCATTTGACAATACCTTTATTTCGAAAGCAATAAGGTCGGTTTCATGTGCTACCGTAGACCATATACATCATAGTTCTATTGACTAAGGTAAGGTACATATCCGTGACGTCACTGGCCAGCTCGAGTGGGCTATAACTCGCATGTGTCAGCGCCAGGCAGTCTGGACACTTGCCAGCCGCTCGCCATAAAGCTGCGAAGCTGTTCTCCTGGTAATTGCGCTCTACATCAGCGTCTAAAGAATTTTATGGTTGATTGGAAACTTGGAACTTATTGTTTATTAAGTTTTTATTTTATACTTTTTAGTTGTGGTGGCAGGAGTTGTGGTGTCACAAAGTAAAATGAGTATACGTTCTTTATGAATATACCTATACAATATTACCATAAGAACCATTTACAGCCTAAGTGAATTTGGGGACAATTCTAACCTAGCCACGTTCTAATAAGCCCGTGGCTTATTAGAACGTGGCTAGGATACACTATTTTATTATAGGAACTTCTTTTTCTACTTCTTTCTTCCATCTTCGTCTACTTTCCTCTCAACTTCATCACCATATCAGTTAGATGGAATCTTATAGTCAGAGTGCATCATGTGACCATTCTAATATACCCAAATACGGCTAGGAAACACTGTTTTATTACGAAGTTCATGCGTTCGACTTTACGTTTTTATCAGAACCATTTATTGAAAGTTTCGTCATAGTCGCTTTAATATAATAATAATGTCTGAGTATTTCTTCCTTTTTAATGAAGTTCACACCCTTTTCCACATATCTCTGAACCTTTTAAACAACATTAAAAAAATCATCATACCTGCAAAAATACGTGCAGTATGGCGTGCGGGTCGCCACCGCCGAGGCGGGCTGCGCGCGCGCCGGCCAGCAGCACGCGCATGCAAAACGGCGCCGCGAAGCACAGCCGCCGCTCCCACGGGGACCATGCACGCATCGCCTGCCACCAAGAGAACGGTCAGCCGAGTTTATAACTAAGGTAGGCATCAACGATGTAAAACTCTTCTTAGCCGACCGTAGCGACATCTATGGCGTCACATAAGAACTAATCCTGCATCGCGCTATTAAAGTTCTCCGCGCGACTTGAACATATAAAATAGCCCGAAATCATCTATCGGGCAGTTCCACCAGATATAACACCCGTCTAGTCAGAGGGTGTTGGAAAGTTAGGATAACTTTCCAACGAAGATTTGCAGGACTTTACTCTCTGTTCCGCATACCTAAAACAGACCTTACCCAACTGCAAGATTCCAATAAATTAAAGTTTTAAACTACTTTTAATTTTGGTGTTTCGTGTGGCGTGTTGGCGAGATATTTAAGGGTCCACTTCAAACGCGATCATCACATATACTGCTTCTAAGAGCTGTCTGTCATATTTCATAGCAATAATGGACACTGACAGTCTTGAATATGTTTCAAATGTGCTGATCACGTTCAGATTCTTTAAACAGATAGAGCTTCAAAGCTGGTTCTAATATCAAACAGATAAGTAGTTGACGCCCTCGAGGTCGACCGTAGCGAAGGTGGGGTGATGAACAGGAGTTAAATGTTAGGCGTGCGAACGAGAAAGAGGGATGGAGATAGCTCTATCCCTCTTTCTCGGGTGTATAGACAGTTACATAGCTCCATCCTTTTAAAAGTTCACTTTAGGTCGTAAAATAGATCGCATTAAGAGCTCGTGTTAGGGCTCCTATAATCATATTCGCGAGGCCAACTTGATCAGAGATCACTTTAGACAGAGAGGTTTAGAAGTCGAAAGGAGAGGACTTTGTCCAGGAGAAGGACATAAAATAGGCAAAAAAAAAATGGTAAGTAGATTCAGGAAAATAACAGCGTTAAGTCAAACAGCAACCTAGCAAGCAAGCAAGACTGCGGCGTTAAGAAGAAACCTTATCATCGGGTACCCAAAGATCTTTAGCTGTCGTGGAACTCCTTAAGTTTCAACATTATTCCTCTCTTCTAGTCAGTGCGTAGTATTCCTTACCTTATAAAGTCCAATGAGACTGCCGAGGCTGTAGACAGCTAGCGCGAGGTAGCGCAGCGGCGCCGGCGCACAGTACACCGTCGCCGTCACCATCGGGATCGCGCCTGCAGACAATGAGAACATTCCTTTAGTGATGAGAGACAGCAACATACAACTGCAAAATATGTCCAAAAAATGGTCCTATATGAAACATAATTTGATCTTCGTAAACTCTCTGACCACGCAAATAGGCTTTGTATGACAGTTAGGCGATGGCATGGGTCCATTACTTATTATGATTTACGATCGCATGTTTTGCTTTTCTAAAGATAGAGTCAGCTCTCTCTCTGATCACGTGCTCCTCAAAGAAATGTCAGTTAAGCGTTGGGGCGGAGCGTGATCCTAGATCTTAAAGTGATAGTAGTCCAACTTTTGGACACAGGTTTTAATTAGTAATAGTCTGACACGCCCTTCACCCTGGAGCGGGAAAAGACATTGGATGATTTCCCACATAAAAAAATATGATGAAGCTGAAGATATGGCGTAAGGGTGTCAACACAGTTTATGGACTAAAATAGTACCGAATGAGTTTTAAAGCCGAATGCATGTTGATTTTGAAGTCGTTCCGAGTCCATCATTTAAAACCTAAAGTAGTCTCTCAGTGGCTTGAGTAGGTAATTTTCGCATTTCCTAGACTAATAAAACTTACGATGTATTCTCCAAAAAGTTTAATATTTAGTAATGTATATTCTTATGAAACCTGTAACTGATCACACAAGAACATACATATAAAAACAACTAAAGTGCTTAAAAGTGACGTCGATATATTTTTGTGCCATTCGAATTTCATGAAACATGGCAGCTGAAACGTAGCCCCGGGAAATATCAGGACGGAAAAATTCTGACGTAAACCGACGTCGGAGATGTCTTTCCGTTTTGTTCAATATTTTAGCCAGTTACTGTTAATTTATAAAATATGCTTTTATTGTCAAATGTTATCTTCGGTGTTCATATTTTTTTTTATTTTCTGATTTTCGTTGAAGTAAAGTAGAATGGTTCCTGATTGAAATATTCATGCTCAGAGTGAAACAAGAAAAGCTACATTATTGGCTCATTAATTATTTCTTTTAGCTTTCATTTGCATTTTGCTTAATTGAGAAGATTGTGTCGTGGCGAGGGAAAAAAATCAGATTAAATAAATCAGAGCAAGATCTAGGTCGTAGTAGTGACTTATTGCAGCGAGGATCCTGAGTAAAACTTTAGCACTTTCAAAATTTTCGTTTCTTTTTACCCTGGCTCGAAGCCAGGGTACTGTTCGCTTAGTGGGTGCTAGACGCTAATTGATATAGGGCGGGTTTTGGCTTAATGTATGTAAGGCATAAGCCAGGCGTGTTATTGAAAACAAATAGTACCAACACTAAAAAAAAAACAAAACTTTTCCTATATAATAATTTGCGCGTAATCAGACCTAAATCTTCAGATAGTAATGACCTACATAAGTAACCATTGTAATTATGAATGACCAGCAAAACTTACAAGCAATTACATAACTAAAGCCTGATTACATATTGTACGGCGTCCGAACTGTTCGTCCTCACTTGTCAATCCTGTGATTGATGTTTTTAATGACCTCCTTTTACCAAATAAGTTTTATTGTAGGTAATAAATCCTGTCGGTTAGCAAGACATGTTATTTTTGGGTGCAGATTGTTACGAGGAAACCGTAAAAGCCTTCTTACCGAACCTCGTTTAAGAAGCTTTAGTTCACGCCACGTTTTGTGGTTTTTCGCCGAAATATGATATAAACAAAGCTAAGTACGAATTTCTCGTAAAAACTGAGTGTAAAAAGAAGAATGAGTGTTGTTATTTCAAGTAGGGTGCACTTTTCACCCAGAGTTAAAGTTAGAAATATTGTCTCATGAGGTCGAATATTCTTGTTCATTGGGAAGTATAAATCACTTTGTGATATAGTACCATCGATCGTTTGTTTATTTTACAGCAGATTTTATTTTACAAGCTTTTATTTAGTTTTACCTGTCCCGATGTTTCTGTCGTCAAATCTTACAAATTAAATTTGACCCATTTCCCGCTTACTGATTGAGCTGAAATTTTGCATGCATGTGTAAATCAGATGCCAATGAAAAATCATTATGACATGGGGTACCGAGCTATAAAAGCTTGCTATGAAAAAATGATTTTCATTAAAATCTTGTTTTAAATGATATATCAATTTTTTTTTTTTTTATATTGTGTAGGCTCGCGTTTGACCACAATCTCACCTGATGGTAAGCGATGATGTGGCCGACTAAATCAGTGCTTGACTGCGATCCCACCTAATGGTAAGCAGTAACGCAATCATTGATGGTGAATCTAAGAGCCTATTCACACTAGCCTTGAAGACACTTAAATTATTTACAAACGGCAGCAGGCAAATTGTTCCAATCCTTCGATGAAACGTGAAATAATATATCATACATTACAGCGACAAGAAATCATATAATGTTATTAATTAATAGTTTTGCGAAAATACCAGAACAATTTAGTACCGTATAAATTTTGACTTTTTAAACTTTATACGGTATTATATTTGCCAATACGAAAGCAGCCAGATTTACTTTCCGGATTACAACCAATGAAATGGAACGATATATACTTAACTCTGTTCGATAAATCATACGACCGAGCTATCCATTCCGCCTTTTTTTACCAGCGATAATTGTTTTTAGTACTTTTAAAATTTTATGATACGATAAGAGAAATGTGTTTTTAATGTGGTTATAAATGATTTAAGCCATCTCTGAGATCCTGATTAGGTATTAAAAATCTCACCAATTTCGGTACGAGCACGCTCGGCGCATTCTGTACTTTTGTTCTTGTACCCGTTGTGCTGTGTCTGTCCCAAATAAAAGTATTTCTATTCTATTCAATACATGCATATCTACACTAATATTATAAAGAGGTAAAGTTTTTTTTTTGTAGGAAGTTATCCCTGAAAGTACTGGTCCGCTTGCAAAAAAAGAACCCCGGCGGAAAGCTGCTTTATTCCTGAGTTACATAGGCTATATTTTATGTACGCGGGCGAAGCCGCGGGTAAAGGCTAGTAGTGTAGTAGTAGGTAGTAGTATAGATATACCTCTACGTATCTACTCCTTCGAAATAAATGTATGTAGGTACGTAGATATATGTTAAATTATGTGTTAAAAAGTTTTATTTCTGAAATAAAAGTAAGTTGGTAGTTTAATAAAATTTTGTAATGAAACACGTGCAAGCGACTGCTACAGCATTTTCCTCGTTTCCAGGGAGCCGCGACCTTGCCAAGCGTGAGCTGCAAATGGTTATTACATTGAAGCAAATTACTAGCGCCGGCAGTGCTTTTTACTTTTAGGTACAGTTTCCATGCTTACATGTAAAATACTTGTTTATTTAACACTAGTTGCTGCCAGTGGTTCTGCCCGCGTGAAAGTATAAAATGTCCCTAGAGAACATGCTCAAAATAGTAAATTATGTGACTAAAGTATAAAGCAGTGTCTTTAAGTCGTGGATGGCATGTTGAATTCCGAACGAAACGAAAGTTTTTAAGTTTTAATCCCGAACTAGTTTAGTGCAACTTAGGAGTCGCCTATGTGTCTTACTAGACTTTTTTTTAAAGACAGGTTTTGCAACAGTCCAATAACTTTTAACTGAGAAATATGGTGGTTTTGACAGCGTTTCGCATAGAAAATATATCAAACAGCTATATTTATTCTTCTGATAAAAGTTCAGGTTGAACTACATTGCACACACGTGTGATACATACGCCGATCTGGGCGCCGTCGGTCTCCATATATTTCATATGGAAACTAGACATGTAGAGCTACTTAATCCACGCCACGTAACGTCGTGCTACATACAAATCAGGCGTGTTACACGTGCGCATCAGTCTAATGTAGTTCTAGCTTAACCGACTATTGAAAAATCGGCAATTTATTAGAAGTTTGTACTGTTCAAATGTTACTAAAACATACAAACGGTACCATGAAAGAGCTGTGAAACTCGTTTTTTCAAAGAAACACAGACGGTGGCTTTTCAACCTTTTAAGATCGAACTCAATTTCCTATTTCGATCTTACATGATCCCTTACGATGGCATAAAGATAAAGAATCAATCTACGCTGCAGTACCTCAACTACATTGATTGAATTTTTAACCGAGGCAGGGTAACTTTTATTTGAATAAACGTTTGTACTGTTTTTTTACTTAGAATAATAATAATAATAATAATAATAATAATATTTCCACAACTATCACACAACGCCGTCTAGTCCCAAGCTAAGCAGAGCTTGTGTTATGGGTACTAGACAACTGATAAACATACTTATATATTTCTAAATACATACATATTATAGATAAATTACACCCAGACACAGAACAAATGATTATGCTCATCACACAAACATTTGTCCTGGGTGGGAATCGAACCCACGACCTCCGGCATAGCAGTCAGGGTCACTAACCACTTAGACCAACAGGCCAGGCCAGTAGAAATATCAAAAAGAGCTAAAAAGAAAAAATAAAATCCAATCCTGATGTTTTTTTTATTTCAAAGAAACCCTGACAGTGGCTTTTCAACCTTAACCTTATAATGTTAATAATTTTTGCTTTTCCTTTTTAAATATAATTGTGAATTTAATGTGATGTTTAAATGTGTTTTATTTTATTGTATTTTATTTGTTTTGCAGTTCCCATACAGGGTGCATATTTGAAAGTTTCAATTTTTATTCTAACCATAGTAAAACCTGTTTGCAATAAACTGATTCGAACCGATCGATGATCTGATTTAAATCCATTTACGCTGAAGTACGTCATCTAAATCGATAGAATTTTTAACCGAGTGTCAGGGTCAACTTTAAAAGTAAATGCCGTGCATTCCCCCTCGACATTTATTTTTGGTGTCCTCCCCATGTTTGTGACCCTAAAGCGGTGCACGCCACCCCGGGATTCCCAGGTGTTAAGATTAGTCACTCGATATAACGGGATCGGGGCAAAAACCTTTATTTGGTGTTGGATTAGCACTTTTTTGGTTTTGTCGGATTTAATGTCGAAATTGTGTTAGTGGCGAGATGGCTAAATATTTTAATTAGATTCTGTCTTGATAGTATTGTGTGTGTTTCTGTTGAAAGTTCTGAACCAAAGCTTCCTGATAACCAAAGTGAAAAATTAAAGGCAAAAAAAAAATCAGAGGACTGGGATTTTTTTTTTTGTAGTTGGAAAATATCAAATGTCTTTCTCTCGCGCTCTAAGGTGAAGTGAGAGGCGTGTTAGAATTTTACTGGCCCAGCTATGTTCCTCCATTTGCCCTTTGCAATCTAGGACTATGGTACGGTAACTATTTCAAACGTTTCCGTAGCTCAATTATATCACCACTAGTTGCTACTCCTGGAATAAAAAGTATCATATGTGCTATTTCAGGTCATGGTTAACTCGTGTGCTAAGTTTCATCAAAATCCGTTCGTTCGTTCGTTCGATCGTGAAGAAGTAACAGCTTCATAATTCAGTCTTGATAGTAAACCAAAAGATCAGTGTTTGCAAAAGCTGCTCTGTAAAGCACAAAAAAAAACTTTTCCCGCTAACCATAAAGTTAAAAGTCACTGAGACTAAAGAAATCCTTTTAAAACACAAAGAAAGTAGAAACTACACATGTCCAGGTTGCACACGACGCTTTCAATTGGCAAATGCGTTCCAGTTTGCGGGCTTACGAGTTCCGACTTACGACTTTCGAGTTTACGAGTCCCAGGAGTACAGCTATAACAAAGACTTGTCATACTTTGATGTATCTTTTGTCCACCGAGGCTTAAGGCGATGCTCCAGTTAAAAGTCAGATCCGTTTTAGCTTAAGGGGATGCTTCGCGTATACTCAAAGCACATCCGTCTATGTGCTTTGAGTTTGACGCTGTTATATTTTTAGCAACGGATTTGAAACTTGTCTTATGTTTGGTTTCCAATCTATATTGTATAGGAATTATACTTTTAACAGACTTCAAAAACCAAGGATATTTGTTTTTTAACGTTCGGAGCAGCAACGTCCAAACGACACGTATTTCTTTCAATTTTGTGAAATATTCGAGTAAATCACGTAATTACCGAATGCCAACAGATTTTTTAGGCGTTATCTCTCTTTTTTTGCATCGCCTCTTCATTAAACATGACGTTGGATTGCGTTAGATGAAGCGACAAGCTTTGAAACCATAATCGATATTGACCATAGGAAAGGCGAGTGGAAAAAGAGCCTCTTAACAGAACGTCTAATCACGTCCAATAAAAATATGCCATTACTTGCGCTACGTCTCATAATGTCAAGCAGCCATTCTATTAGTCAAACTTTTTCTCCACAAAACGTGCAAATATCAAATATCTCTAGCTGTTTGTAGAACAGAACATTTATCAACGTATGTCCATTTAAAATGAGAAAATATTGTGTCATAATGTGCGCACCTCACGAGAGCGGCGCCGCAGGGTCGAACGTGTTAATAAATGCAGTATTTTATCGCTAGCATTTATTCAGAAAAGTCAATCAACTTTAATGAAGCCGCATCTTAAGAGCACGATATTTCATTTGCGCATTTATTGAATAGATAGTAATTTAAGTCCGAACATCACAACAACAGCTCACGTCTTTAGTCCCTCGTCCACAAAGACTTTTTGTAGCGATGCTGTCGCGCGTTTGCATCGATACAGTGCGATGTAGTCGTTAGCTGTTTGCCCTCGCCACATCACGATTCTCAGCCGCGATGGAAACGCGATAGTAAGGGCACAAAAATGAAGTTTTTGTGTGTAGAATGTTTCATTCACGCGCCATCTTCCCATCGTTCTCTCCCCGATGTCATCCGACATGGTCACGTGTTTGCATCGACACAGTCGTGATACTGTAGCGTTTTGGCATCGCATCTGTAGCGCATTTCAAATGTAACAAACTAACGCGCGTCAGTAGCGACGCTGTTAGAGCGCAGCGAGATCGCAACGCTACACTGCACCCGCGCTGCTTTGTTATTCCATATAAATAAAAGACGTGCGACTGCAGCTCTACACCCGCTCTACACCCTACGATATCCGCGCTGTAGCTGCGCAACTGTTCAACAACATTATCATGCTCAAGCCTAGCTTTTAGCATTAACTTTGCAGCTAATTTGAAGGCACCCTTACATCACTAGCAAATAAAGTACCATACAATGTGTCATATACTGTAAGACCATGTCCAGACTACAAACTCTTCGCATCACTGCTCATAACTAGGGCACGTACACACTATGGCCACAACTCCCCGCGAGACCGGTTCCTTTGTCCGCACAGTCGTGTTCGGTTTATTGCCATTTGATGCGGAAACTATCTCCAGTCTATGCTCGTATACTTTTCACTTTTGTTTTTATCGCTAGAGTAATCTTTAGATTGGTATCTTGATAAAAAAGATGAAGGAAAATAACTATTATTTGAGGATACTTAAAGCCAGCGTATCTAATATACAATCCCTCGCCGCGTTTGTCTGCCTGTATGAACGTAATAACCTCAAAAACTACTAAACGGATTTTCAAGCAGCTTTCACTAATAGACAGACTGATTCATGAGAAAGTTTTAGGTGTATGATAAATAATTATTATAGTAGAGAAAAGCTGAGGATTTTAAGGATTTCTAACACCCGTGTGAGGTTGGGGCGGGTCGCTAATATAGTAGAAAAACGTCTACCTATAAAATAAAGCGTTTTGAGTAGAGTGCAAAAATACTGTTTTTTTGAAGATTGTCCTATCGACAGTTTACGCTGCAAAGGGCGTAACTCCAACTTACGCGCAAACGCTTTTGGCTATGAGCACGAAACAAAAAAAATGTGATTGACAGTTTTAAGGAAATATTAGGTAGAAAATGTATTTATATTCACCGTTGTGTAATTTGAAAAACGCTTTTCGAGAGAGCGTGGAAAATTGAGTAAGAGCGCATAGAAAAGTTAAAATGGTACTTACGCTCTTTATAACGGAATGTGTTGATATTATTTTGATTTTTTTGAATAAACACAATATTAAAGTTAGTCAAAGTTAAAGTTTTTTTTATATAAACCATTTACAGGCATTTTTGAATCGTCAAGAAGTCAGTCAGTCAGAAAAATGATGCTAACTGCACATCCTAAAGAAAGATAGAAAGAAAGAAAAAGTGTTTATTTGCGGGAAACATGGCGCACACCTTAAAATAAAACAAATAAAAAATTCGACTAAAGAAGCACGTAAGTAGGTTATGCGTCACATCCGCGCAAAACGGCTGGTGCTCAGCAAAATGCTGGGGCTCGTGTAAGACAGAGCCACAGCGCTGATTTTCAGCACCAGCCGTCAGCTGCAGATCTTTATGGAGAAGAATGTGCAAGAAACTTCATGGACATTCTTTTCAAGACTTTTATTTATGAGATCATGAGGTCTATAAATGTTTGTGCACAAACAATTGCACAATTGATTGTGTGGTAAACGTACGCTAGCTGTTACCTGTAAGGTTATTTCAGGTTACCTACAGTCTCTGGTTCCAGTTAGCTCACGTCTAAAATACCACCATTTGACCCATTATTTCGCTGAAGTGTGAAGTCAGCTAAGTTAGGTTACAACGGTATTTATGGCCGGGGGCCTCTGTAACTGTATTGGGTTAGGTTATTAAATCTCACAGTTTTATTATATGAGGCTTTTGGCGTTCAAATATTTATGTTTGAGCTCTGCTCAATTGCTCTGCTTTCTCAGAGTATGAAAGCTGGCTAGAATGTCGCATTGTTTGATCAAATTTAAAAAGAGAAGAGAGAGATGCAGTGTTTTTTTATGATTATTACTGATAAGAATTTTTGTATGGATGGGTTTCTGAATTCTCGTTTTTTTCCTACTATAATACGCATGTATTATACACCTAATCCTTCCTCAAAAATGACTCGGTCTAGTCGTGAAAACTGCATTTAAAATCGTTCAGTAGTTTTTCAGTTTATCGCGTTCACACAGACAGACAGACGCGGTGGTGACATTTTTATATGTAAGGACATACCATTACCGTACTTACCATTACTACATTCTAATAAATACATAAATAAATTTTGTAAATATATTGTAAACTTTTATATCACTATCATTATTTATGGTGAATGCTATATCTGCTTTTCCGTCTAGATAGTATTATGCTATATCGTTCCCATTTACCCATTTTTACCAAGCGAATGAATTTGGCATCTATGATTGATCAATTGTGCAGTCACTCGGGAACACTCAGCAGTAGACGTCATCATCATTCTTCGCAGCTGACGGGAAGATAAGGCACTCTTTATATTAAAGAGATAATATTTATCATCTTCAGTGTAGTGCTACTCAACCTGTTGTCCGTGTCCACTTTCAGCCGAAGTGTTTTCACGTCAATCGATCTTGAAAACCTTTAGAGGATAAGTATCGGCTCATTAAGTAGGTATAGAATTTTAGGCTGTGAATTGATTATATTTCACGCTGGTTGCAATATCATAATTTTCCTGCTTTTGTTCAGTCACTTGGGGTCGGTGCATACGTGCCATTCTGTCATGTCAACCGTCACGCTATCATTTATTTCTTTTTCTTTCATATGACTCCTCACACAATTCACTTATACTTTTATTAGTACTTACAATATAAATAACCCAAAAATGAAAAAGTTAAATAGTATATTCTTTTGCCTGTAGAAAGCAACACTATCAAATAAATGGTCGGTTCTTGAAAGATGTGTAAGCACGCGAGAAACAACTAGTGAGTGTAAGTATCAAGTTTGTTTTGACAACGAGTGTAGTGAGTACGTCACCTACAAAAAATAATCTTATATCACTACTTATTTTTTCAATTGATATAAACTAGCGCTTGACTGCGATCCCACCTGATGGTAAGTAGTGATGCAATCGTTGACTTGTTGACCGTAGCCCTCGCAAAGGTGTTAAAGGTAATAAAAGTTAAAAATATCTGTACAATGTACGTTCTAAAATCTTCCGGCTGGTGATTCTGCTTTACGGTTCGGTAGAACGAGCGACAGTAAAACAAGAAAGAATAGTGGTGACGCTAAATGTGGACGATAAAATTTCTAGGTAATGTTTGTGGACCGCTGCGCGACAGGGGGGTAACTAAGCGGCAACGCAGCGGTAAGTGAGCGGCAACGCGGCGGTAAGTGAGCGGCAACGCGGCGGTAAGTGAGCGGCAACGCAGCATTAACTGACCGGCAACGCATCGGTAACTAAGAGGTAACGCAACGGTGACTGAGCGGCAAAGCAGCAGCAACTGAGCGGCAACGCATCCGTAAAATGCAGAGCTTGTGTTTCGTTAACATCAAAGGCTTTCTGAATATACTGGTTTTTTTTTACCTACGTTTAAAATGCATTTGAGTTGGGAATTGTGTTAAGATTCAGTACGTTTACTTCTTGCTAGTAACTTTCAGTAAAGGACTAATGTAAATAAGGCCTGCCTGGCCGAAACTTGTCACCCTGACTTGCATCGTAGGACACTGTAAGGAAAAAGCAACCCGATTTAAAACGCATTTTTGGCTTATATCTATTTCATAAAAACTTGGTTATATTTTTGTAGTAACAAAGGACCAATATTTAAACGGGATACAAAATTTCCTAATTCTAACTTATTAATAAACCTTGCCTAGCAAAATGAGCTTAAAACGAAATAGCTGTGAGGTACTATTTGGTAAGTAAATGTTGCAGACGTCGGAAACAGGCCGTTCACGTGAATATTACATGATGTACAGGTACGCATGTTTACGTACTTACGCTTAAATCCTTACATACAAACAGAGATAACAACCAGTGTTTGTATGTTAGGGATTTCAGAATAACCTTTGTTTGGCGTAGGCGAGCTACGAAGCTACGCCGCTACGAGTTTCGTAGCAGATTTCGTAGATGGGCCTGTTTGGCTACAGTTCCTTTTTGAGATTTATTAATGTGGAGGGTATTCCGAGTAAGAATTTTGAAATTGAATAATAAATTTTACTGTCGAACATCTCTCTCTTAAATGTACAAAGAAAGACTGTGTTGTGTAAAAAACGATACTGATTTATTCGCCGGTACAAGTCTAGTCCTATCTACAAATCTATCCATAGGTCGCTGGTTCAAATCTGGCTCGAAGGACCAAAAAGATGTTTTTGTTACCGTACGTCTGTTACTGATTGATAGGGATGCTGGATGATTTAATGAGGTGTTGCTATGACGCGATCCGAATGTGAACTGAAGTTAATGTAAATGTGTGTTAATCAATTACAATTCAACTATGATGAGAGAACATTTACGCAATGTGCGGTTGCATCGTACAGAACGTTTACCTACATTATTGCGTTGTGTAGAAATTTTGAGTTCAAGGGTAATGACAGTAAAAGGTCAGAGAAGATTAAAAACCGGCATAGTAGGTACCTACATACCATAAACCAACAAACTTCAAAGCTTGAAGGAGTTCTAAACAATATGCTGAATATTCCAAAACAATGATAAGTGTAGATTACATAAACAGCCAGCTACGGCCACAGTTGATGTTCAGCTGAGTGCAAATGTCACGGGCAGGCGTGCCCATTTGCCCAGCCAGCATAATGTTGTGAATGCCCGACCAGCATTAAGTTACAATGCCCGCACTGCCAGAATGTTTCGTGATTAGGACAAATCGTTTCCTACCCGCCTAGTTTGACCCGAACTATCGCAAAAATACCCCAGTTTGGTTCACTAGCGATTAACCAGTGATTTAGTCGTATTTTCATTATATTGGTAACTTTGGAAGGAGCGTGATTTTGTGATAAATTGACTGCTCATTGAATTTTTATGAAGTCGGGAAAAAATCTTTATTGATTTAAGCTCACCAAGTGTGGAGTATGTAATTTATCGTGTGTTTTGTTTGTACTGTGATTTAAATAAAGCGCTGTTGCAATCATTCCGTTTTCAAACTGGAATTGCGGCAAAAAAAAATCAATCTAGTTACATCTGGATCATGAAATTGGTACCAAGATAAAACAAAATGGTGAGCCTCTCTCCAAAACACCTATGAAAAGGAGCTTCCTTTGTCGACACTGTCACTTCTGTTTGTGAAATACGCTCTGTTCTTGATGATTTTTTTTAAGATATAGACTAGTGCTTGACTGCGATCCCACCTGATGGTAAGCAGTGATGCAATCATTGTTGGTGAAGCGCACTAGGCTGTTTATTAAGAGCCTATTAATTGTAGCCTTGAAGACACTTAAATTATAATATTAACAAGTGTTTTGTAGTCTCATGTCGAGATAAATAATGAATTATGTTTACGTTTATGTGTAAAAGCGGTTGCTAAAGCTGTATCGTTCCAGCGAAATTGCTACTGCAATTAATCTTTTGATGGTTCACTCTATTACGCAGTATTTTTTTTGGAAAGGAAAGAATGTGTTCATTAGTTACTAAATTTTTTTTTAATAATACGTTAACCGGGTATATTTTAAATATATAGCTGCGGTAATGTACACACATAGACCGCCAAATATCACTGCTGCAAAATTAGATCCATCGAATAATGACTCAATCACCGGTATTCGAGGTAGACCTGAGGTATTGTCTTCATCTGAGATCTGATATTCTTCTGTGAGTAACTGGTCCATAGCGTTCTAAGTAGGTGACTCTTCTCTCCTTAATGTTTTCTCCAGCGCGAGCGTGTGGCTATACCGATACAAGATTTATATATAATATATAAACTAAATATATAATAATTAGGTAATATAAATTATTATTCCATGCTAGAATGTACATTCTGCATCAAAACAAATAAATGTTTCAATGTCAACTGTCAAGCGCTGTCAAGGCTCGTGTTGCCATGGCAAAATATTCAATGTTTTATTTTAACGGCAACATTGTTCAGCTTCGTATTACAAACTATTTACGTTATTTTAATAACGTATTTGAATGGTATTCACGCTATATTTTTGGTTTAACATTTAATTTGTAACATTTCGATAATATTATACTAGGCACGTTAAAGTTTTTGCCATTTCAGAAAGAAATAACATTATTCCAATTCTATAATTCTTTTCACAACCTTTTTTAAATGTCAAAGTATGTAAAAAGATCTCTATAAGCGATTACGTTATGTTTATTTTTCCTTAGACCTGGTCAAGGCCTAGTAATCCTAAAAGCTAGACTATTTCATGTTAAATGAGGATATTTATTTGGAACTTTATGAATCTGACCTTTTTATAAGGTTTTTATTAGAACTCTCACGGCCACACTTATCATTAGGGACTTAACGAACGATAAGATATATAAGCATTAAAATTTACGAGACACATATTGGCCCTTCGATTTTTTCAGTTTCAATGCTTTATTATCATCACCGTCATCTAAAGTCTCACTTCACCCATTGCTGGGCAAATCCCTCTCTTTTCTCGATTACATCTCCACGCATCTACAAACTTATAATAAAACAATTGAACTCTGAGTTGGCGTTTTTAAATTAAATCCAATTCTGTTCATTATCCAGACCACTGCTCATATCTAGCTACTGATCAAACAACCAGATTTCTAAGTTCAACAGTGGATTATACATATTCTATGAACTAAACTAATCCCGAGCAGAGTCCACGTTTCGATAACAAGTCAAACACTAGGAACAGTTTAATATTGAGCAGTTCAAAGTTGCAGTTCGCGGTACTAATGTTGTAGTCAACTAGTTTAGTCCGCCATTTAGTTAATAACCTAGATTGTTTACAAAACGGCATCATTCAACTAAAGTTGTCAAAACAGGTGAGATAGTGGTCAAACGCGAGCCTATCAATAAAAAATAAATAAATAATAAAAGGCCCATTTTGACATTCATATTGACATACATTTATACCCAGCGGCTTGTCCATCATCATCATCAGCCTTTTTAATGTTCCCACTGCTGGGACTCAGGCCTCCTCTCTAGGAGAGGGAATGGGTCGTAATCCACCACGCAGGCCCAGTGCGGGTTGGTGGATGTCACATGTCTTCGAATTTTTGGTTCTAGGACATGCCGGTTTCCTCACGATGTTTTCCTTCACCGTTTTGAGAGCAGTGGTAATAAAATAAATTACACAAAGTAATGCGCCTGACAGGGTTTGAACCCGCGACCTACAACTCGTAAGTCGGAGCCATTACCACTCGGCCGCCACTGCTCTCTTGCTCCGCTTGTCCGGTGTAGTATAATTACTATTAAAATAGCTACTACTGTACTGCACCCCTAATTATTATTTTATTGTTTCTTTCAGTTTCGTTCCAAGTTGCATTCAAGGGTTTTTCTCAAATAATAATAATAATAATAATAATAATATTCCACAACTAACACACAACGCCGTCTAGTCCCAAGCTAAGCAGAGCTTGTGTTATGGGTACTAGACAACTGATAAACATACTTATATATTTCTAAATACATACATATTATAGATAAATTACACCCAGACACAGAACAAATGATTATGCTCATCACACAAACATTTGTCCTGGGTGGGAATCGAACCCACGACCTCCGGCATAGCAGTCAGGGTCACTAACCACTAGACCAACAGTGTCAAAACGAGCCTTTAATTTTTTAACGAGTTTAGCAGCCGTTCTTAAATTATATTCAGTCAAATAGAAGATTTTTTTTTTTATTATGACTCGTTTTCTGTATTGTATATCAATTAAAGGGTTAAGTGGACGAAGGTGTTAACTGAAAAAATTAAAAAAATCCGACTTTTTTGCATAGCCTATGTTACAACTGTATGTAACTGATGGTAAATCGATCCATGGATTTAAAACACCCCAATTCTAATTCGTTACATAGTTACAGATGCTAGCAAAGGCTTTAACTGTCAATCAAGTATACGAGTATATTTCAGATTTGCAAATGTGCTAATTGCAGAAATATTACCAGAGAATCGTAATAGTACTTAACACCTTTGTCCACTTACCCCTTCAATTGTTATTTGGCAAAACTGTTTTATTAATTGACCTTTCTTTATGAGATTTTTTCTGAAATAAACTATTGTTACTCGGTTCCATAACTTTTAATTACTTGCCTATCTTAGACATTTACGAGGCGTTGTGGCAACTCGTAAAATATTTTTACATCAGCTGATAATGTGCTGACGAAGTCGTCAGAGAGATAAACTTACTTACGATGTCCGACCTCTATGATAGGTGACGGGAGCTTCGTTCACTCGTTAGTGGCTAGCCACTATCATCTCCTTCAAATTAAACCTGTTCGTATCACGGTGCCCTAAGATTATGTTCGTCATATTATCAAACTATTGTATGAATGGCCCAAGTTAATACTTAAACGATATTTAATTAACTGCATTGGCTGAATATCATTCAAGCCGCTAGTTCAACGGTGCCGTTTAGTTATTAGACTAGGTCGTTTACTGAATGGCGAACTAAGCCAGTTTACTGCGACATTCATTCACGAATCTATTCAGCTCCAGTAAATGCTATAGATGCCATAGACAACCTTTCATGTGATTGAATAATTAAAGTGAACAGACATTAATTCCTCATGAAATTTGATTTCGACGAATAATGTGGAACCTGTGTTTCGTTGATGAGTTTTTGCACTATCTTATACTAATTTTGATAATTCTGCAAAAGTAGATTTAAACGAGAGAGGAAAGACAACAAAATTATTTTTTTATGAAACCAGTTCAATTGTGATTTAATTATTATAATATCCTTTGCTTAACTCTATTGAACATTAAACTTTTTTTAATCCTGTAGAAACAAGTGTCATGATTTTAAGCAGCTTTTTAAATTAAATTTCAATTAAATCGAAATGTCAATCAATACTCAGCATTTATAGAAAAATATTATTATCAATTTTTTTATCAATAATACATAATGTAGATAGGTACCTATGTTGATGCTGTGAGAGTAAACAGAGAGAAAATTCTCTCCATTCTGGTGTGAATCAATATCAACTTATATTGAACAAGTGATTGATGGAGCGCAGTTCTAATTTATTGAGACAAGCTTGTACTGAGACCGGCTCGGGAGATTATTTTACAAGATAAACAAACGATATTTTATCCATTTATCCTTACTAATCCGTATTATAAATGTTAAAGTAACTCTGTCTGTCTGTTACACTTACTCGGTTAAACTACTGAACTGATTTTGATTAAAGGTAAGGAGCAAACAGAAAACCCAAAGCAGGACATAGCTTAAGTTACCTTTTATCTGACTTCGACTTTGTGTCCGCAATAACCGACATTCACACGGACAAAGCCGCTGGCAGAAGCTAGTGTTTTATCTATATAATATATATAAAAGGAGATGGATTCGCTGATATACCAACGCACAGCCGATACTACTTCCCAGTAGTATAGTGGAAGAAGAAGTCAATGGATGATTTTGCCACTTCAAAAAATAAAGAAAATGGTACAGTATTAGAAAGAAGATAGCGGTTTGCAAAGGGTGCGAGAAGTAATGACGTAGCTCTTCTTTGCCATAAAATAACCCGTATAATTATGTCGTTATATTTTTTACCGGAGATGTAAATAGGCCTTAACTTATTTTAATGTCCTAAGCTTAAGTTTGAATAGTAGGTATACTTTAAAATTTTTGCGTAATTTTCTAAGAAGCAAGTTCTGTTTTAGACGCCGACGAAGGATAAACTGGGTATAATAAATGTCTATTGATATAGGTAATACAAAAAGCTATCTTCAAAGCAATTTCGCAGCCTTGAAATATGAAAGGCTATATTTTATGGCTTAACTGACAAAACTTAACATATTTAAGATCAATTTATCTTAGTCTAATAACGTTTTCATCTTAAAAGGAAAATAAGATGTTCATAGTGCTTTATAAATAGATAAAACATTATAGCCATAGGTAAATATATTATTTTGGGCGCTTGTCGCCGTGCAAGTAATCTGGAGACGAGTATGGAAGCTCGTCAGGATTTGTGTCTGTCTGTGAATATATCACTTTTGTGCACTAGCTGCTGCCAGAGGCTTCGCCTGTTTGAATGTATCTAAATACTCCCGGGATAAAAAGTACCCTATATGCTAATCCAAAACCAATAGTTTACCCGTAGGTATATCAGATTCCACCCAAATCCGTTCAGCAGTTCGATCGTGAAGAAGTAACAAACACACACACTGACAAACTTTTCAAACAGCCACGGGGATAATCTTTGTCTTGGACGGATTGTATTCCTCACTTCACTCAGGTTTCTTTATTAAATGCCTCGCGTGCTCGGGAGTTAATTATGTAAATCCCTCACTAGCGTTCGGGATTAAAACTTAGCAACCTTCGTTTTGTTTGGAATTTCACATGCCGCCCACGGCTTAAAGACACTGCTTTATCCCCTAGTTACGTAATCTACTATACGTAAGTTTTATTAGCACAAGCACTGCAAGCCTACCACATAAATATTTACCCTTTGAAAGAGCGCAAAATATGCTTTTGTCAAAAGTTACTTGACCACAATCCGGGGTCGGATGTTATTATACCACAAGTTTGCGCTCAGGTATTTTAGATTTTATCGCGTGTTGTCCCGTATTTTTAAGCACAGACCTCGTCATTATTCATTGTATTTAAAAATGCATAATGTATGCGCTTTATGCGCTACCCCTCGTCAAATTATTATGTATTTATTTCGAATGGTGGAAACCCTCGTATCTCTTTAAATGTTTAATTGCAGTCTGGCTGACTTACCTTTGACTTTAGTAGTCAACCAAAATTACCAGCCATTTTAATGAAAATTTGCAATGACCAGTTTGTCTAAAGTAAGTCATTAATTGTAATTTGAGTCTATTAATTTACTTACTAAAACAGTTAAAGTTGTGAGATAGTTGTGTTTTGTAGACTTTTGTTGTTTAAGTTATAAAAGCGAGCGTATCTCGCCATCAAACTGTAAAGTTTGGCGAGGAATTTAGGATATTATGTATTTAACAACGAAAACTGTTAATGAATTAAATAAATAAAAAATTAAAAAAGTTTTGATAAAGTAGTCGTACTCTTTATGTAAAGTAAAATTCGATAAACTACAACTCTTTTTAAAATAAAATATTTAGTATCTAGGACATGACATTTTCTACACGATGTTTTTCTTCACAGTTTTTAAAGTAGAACCAAAAATTTAAAGACATGTGTCATCCACCAATCCGCACTGGGCCCGTGTGGTGAATTCCCTCTCTTAGAGAGGAGGCCTGAGTCTCAGCAGTGGGAACATTATGAGACTGATTATGCTATACAGGGTGTAAAGGACAGGTCTCCGCAAAGATTAAGGACTTGCTCAGTAGACGAAACTAAACAACTTTCCACAAGTTTTTTTTTCCGAAAACGAAAAAAGAACAGCCTCTTCATACAAAATTATGAACTTGATTGGACAGTTTGTATGGAGAGGCCGATTACGTTTTTTCGTTTCTGGAAAAAAAATCTTGTGGCAGGTTGTTCAGTTTCGTCTACTGAGCATGCCCTCAAAGTTTGCGAAAACTTATATACTACTACTACTACTTATAAGGTGTAAGGGACACCTTGTATTTAGTTTTAGCTTTGCATAGTACAGAAAGTTCTTACTACAAAGTCACTAATGGATTTAAAACCATTTCAAACTCCAAACTAAGCGGGTGAGCACAAAGCGCGTGTTACTGTTTTATACATTTACATGTGATCCAATCCCCCATACATTTGCATAAACCGGGACGGTCCCAAACAATATGAATAACTGGGCTGGAGTTATTTATGTGTTGCTGCCTATTCGAGCATTATTTCACGACTGCCCTGGATTTTGTAAGGAATGTTTACTGTGGACTTGTTATCTTGAGGGCAACGAATACGTAATCGCGAGGTTGGAATAGATGGGAGTTCTGTAGCGATTTATAAATGCATTATTTGGTTCTGCGTGTCTATAAAGCAATAGAAGGTTGACGGTTTGTTTTGGAATGTATCGGACGGTTCATTCGCTGTATCTCGGAAACTATAACTGCGGAATGTTGTGTGCTTAATAATTTATTTATTAATTTAGATACATAAAACACTAACGAGAAAAGTATACACGAAAAGAAAATAGAAAATGTAAGTTACTCAGTGATAAAGTATTCAGAATGTACACAACATATGTAAATCAATCAATATTTCACAAAAAAAGGTTTTAAAGGTCAGCGGGGTTCAATGCGGTCGCAGGCGGCAGTACGAGTACATGTGCATTTAACTCCGGCCAGCTTACTATTTTCTTTATTGCACACCACATAAACGCGATAAGGGACTATACGCCTTAGGCGCCGTCGCCGACGCAAGTATTGTCAGCGTAGCTCGCAGCTCGTGGTGCTACGAATTAGTGGGATATCAGCTGAGTGCTACGAGAGGTGCTACGTAGCTACGAATTAGCGAGATATTATCAGCTTTGTGCTACGCTGGGGGCTACGTAGTAGCTACGTATGTGAGGTGCGATCTCTTGGCAGGGTTAGTGAAAAGCGACTACAATAAGTAATAAGTTTTTGGCGAAAACTTGTTATCAATATATACAATGAATGCGTTTTTCATAGTAAATTTAAAGTTAGTTCAATTCGAATTAGGCCAAATGTACGAGTATAATAATTTTGATCGAAAGAAAGCATTGAACTTATTCATGCATTGTTTTTCCGTTGCTATGTGGACTATAAATAGGCTTAATCAAGTATGGCGTGGCATCATATGATTACAGTGAAGTTCTTAAATGAATGATTTTTGAATATGCAGTTAACATTACAAATTACGATTTGTCGAAATAATTTTCATACAATTGCTAGTTGTTATGTAAATTTAAGGTGGAAAATCATCTTCATTATTTCATCAGAAAGACTCCCACTGCTGCAAATAGGCTTCCCTCAAGTGTCGTCACAACGAATCGCGCCACCATGGCAATTCGACTTCAAGACTAGGCTTCGAAAGCTATCCTCAGAACAACCAAGGTCACCGACATATCCTGATGAATCACCAGGCTTAAGAGACAATGAGTAGGGTGCATTCATAGATATAAGTCGTTGTTTTTTATATTTCTATGGGTGCATTGCTCGCAGAAATTGAGTATATTGAGTACAGTATTACATACTGTAAGCTGATCAGAATAGGATTAATTGATTTTGGCTTAGATTATCATGCTGTGTGCATCCCGAGTAATCTATGCAGGGGAGTCGGATTGCTTGGCAACTGATCAGATTGCCCAGTAACAGGATTAGGTCACTCGGAGGTTTAAGCTTTGAGTTATAAACTACGTGCATTGTCGTAATCCTACCAACGTGTTTCATTCTGTCTCTTTTTAGGGTTCCGTATCTCAAAAGGAAAAAACGGAACCCTTATAGGATCACTTTGTTGTCCGTCCGTCTGTCTGTATGTCTGTCTGTCTGTCAAGACTTTTTATTTTGAGAACACGTGGAGGTATCGAGTTCAAATTAAAACCATATACTCTGGTTTGCGGTCCCTTCAAGCTGTGAAAAAATCAAACTTCTAAGTTAAAGAAAAAAAAAGATACGGCCGTTTATGTCGCAAAAAAACGTATATTTTGATATTCTCAAAGATCGAAATTCATAAGGTACCAGAATCCTGAAATTTGTCACAAAGCAAGGTCTTATAGCACAGGTATAGGGAAAAATCTGAGAACAGTAAAGTTGTTACATAGGCCACAAAAAAAAAAAAAATTGCAATTGGGAAAAATCTTCGAGACTTCATTCGGGAATTGTAGTTTGCATGGAACCCTCAGTGCGCGAGTCCGACTCGCACTTGCCCAGTTTTTTTATTTTATTTACACTCACGGAACTAAAGGGTTATGCAGTTTTGAAACTATACTTCTGTGGCGAATGCCGGAGACATCTTCCTATAGGTTTATTTGTCTTTCAAAAATAAATTTTTAGAAGGACTTATGTTTGTTGGATTTATGTTCATAAAATTGGTAGTCAGAATAGATATCATCAGGCCGTACTAGAACTCGAAAGTATGTGGTGATTACAGGCTGGTATGTTGATGATTGTAGACGCTGTGTTGGAAGGCCCGCAAGGTGGATAACCTGGTGAGAGTCGCGAGAATGCGTTGGATGCGAGATGCACAGGACAGTTCGTTCGGACAGGCGACACTTGGGCGAGATTAGCAGCCAGCAGTAGACGTCTTTGAGCGGAAATGATGATAATGGTAATGAACTTTGGACAGTTTGTTAAAATCAGCAAGTTATATGACAAACAGCGCCGTCACTGTCGGTCTGCATAGAAAAGAAAGATATGCAATGCTTCCCACTTATTGCATTTTATATTTATTTAATAATCAGTTGTTATTCAAACTCTAAAACCAAGTTTAGAATTAACCTTTCGAATGTCTTAAGTTACACAGTCCGACATAAGGTAATTGTCTTTCTATTGTGTCTCTAATTACGACATTCAAAGAGAAGATTCAATTCATTATTGGTATTAATTTTTCGACATACGTTGGCTAAAAATATGACACCTATTAAAAAAATAAAACTACAGTTAGAGAGAGTTTGGCGTTCATGCTTGTCGACATTTTTTTATAACGCGTTTCGAAAACAAGTAAGATGTTAAAAAATATCAAGATGAACATATTTTTTTTCGCTGCCTCAAAGTAAATAAAGAATTAGTAAACAATTTTAGTAAGCCAGAAATTTTCGTATTTTTTTTAAGGTGGGAATCTTTCAAAGTCTTCTCCCGCTCTAGGTTGGACCGGCAGGGTGTGTCAGACTTTTACTGACTAAACCCACACCTATGTTTTTTCTTTGCCCTTTTATGTTCATAATAGCATTAAAAGTTATCTCGGCATAACTGTACCTACCAGTTAGTCAAAGAATATAAAGTCAGTTACAGTAAAAGGTTTATATATAGACTTTATTGTCCTAAAACATTAGTAAACTTTCGCCTATTTCTGTTCTCAATTTACACAGTCTGTTATGAAACGAGCCTATATTTACCCAAGAGTGTGAACATGATATATTATGTAATAAACTAAAAGCGAAAATGGGGCAAAAGAATTATAATCGTCGACATATCACGAATCTAACATACAATTTTAATGTCTTGACGAAGTTAGGCTGCCAAGTAAAGATAAATAGACAGGTTTGTAGAATGACGTTAGGACCGGAATCAGTTTTGTGATACTTTTTTTCTTGCGTCGAACGCCTAGAGTTCGCCACGCCTCCGATTCCTTTGTTCTAGCCACGTGACTGAGCATTGAGATGATGTCAGAACAAAGTGTAGAGGAATGTCATTCTTACAAATCTACCTACATATATTAAACAATGTGTTCGAATGAATATTTTAAATGCACCCACAATACTTTGTTGTTTTAAAAGGATTTTGTATAAAAGGAACAAGCTTCCCAAAATATACTCATTCCATACTCAACCTACAATTGTGTAAATTATTTAAAAACCTGCAAACCCAACAAAAGGAATCGGAGGCGTGGCTAACTCAAGACGTTCGACGTAAGAGAATCGAAACGAAACGGTCGTAACTTGGCAGGACCTGCTGAAACTTCTTGTTTGCGTCAACTCTATGAGATATATAATGACAACAATGAAGAAAGCTAACCACACAGGGTGTTTTTTTTTTTAGGTTGGAGACTCGAGCCCCGGTATGAAGGCTAGAAGAAACAGGGTCGGTCGTTTAGTCAGTAAGAGTCTGACACTATTTCCCGCTCCGCCCAAGAGCGGGGGTTGTAATTGGATGATTATTCCCACAGTAAAAAAAAGGTTGGAAAACATCCAATGACTTCTCTTGCTCAAGGGTGGAGCAATAGGGGTCTGTAGTCGTTTGGGCCCGCTCGGTTTGGGTCCGCGGGATCAATCGACACAGTCCCATTTTGAAGGTGTCGATTGGACCCACCGCCCAATTTTATTATAAGTACAGTCATGAAAGAAAGTCAAATCTTTTAGTTTTATTTTTATGACTTAAAGTAATACTTTCTCAGTAATATAAATAATATATACCTAATATTATTTATATTACTGAGAATATATATTTTTGATTTATTCAATTACGTACTTACACTTACGTGCCACACTTGTCTACAAACATTAAAACTACATATTTTTTACTGTAATAATACCTAAATTTAGTGTACGAGCACTACTAATTTCAAGGTCAAGCATTTGGGCCTTTTACGGATTACCTGCTCGGATCATCCAATCGTAGGCCTGCTTTTTTAATATCTTTAATAAACTTTTAAATCTAACTGAATTGGGTTTTATTATATTTTGACTTACCACTTTTGCACTTGACTGTATCCACCAGTAGCTTTAAACAATGGTTATTTTTTTAAATTTGTATATGGGCCCAATCGACCACCAAAAATGCATAAAATAAGTTGTGTGGTCGTTTGGGCCCGCGGGACCAACATCGAGCGGGCCCAAACGACTACAGACCCCAATAGGATGTGTCAGACTTTAACTGACTAAAATCCACCAGTGTCAGTTGCTCTTTGCGTTCCAAGGTCCCAATATGGCCCTATGGCCCTATTGGGCATCGACCCTACTGGGACTCTACGGTTTTCCTGCTCTCTCTTTGAGACGCGCGTGGAACACTACACGTCGTTGATGACTGGGTTCCTGGATCCTTACCAGATGGACGGACAGCGAGCTACCCATTGCTCGTCGTCTGAAAGCCCGCACCTTACGGTGGCCGGGGATCGCCCTTCGATCGACCTGCCTGGGACTCATGACAAGGGTATTAGGAACGTTTTCTATACGTACTTTAACCCTTCATCTAGCAAATCTCTGAATGAAATGATAGCAATAACCGCAACGAAATCTATTGAGTCGTTTCCAAATTATTTAGTTCTGCTTAAACTTATGTGATCACACTGACAAATGAAAGTCGTGTGTGTGTTCATGTAACTTTAAAATTAAAAGCCTTTAAAGCTTTAAAGCTTTATTTTAATAGTTTTTGCTTTACATAGTTTTAAACAACCAAAAAATACCGCATAACATTTTAAATTCCTTTTCAGCTTTGACACAAACCGAAAAAAGGTTAAAATTTTATTTTAGTTTGAAGTTTTAAAAGCTTTTTCACTAAAAATATGACTTTTCGACGTGCATTTGACGTGGTTTGATGCATGCGACGCGCGTGGTGACGATTTGATCGTCGCTCACTCTGCTTTTTAATCAAATATATTTCTGTTAGGTATAAAAACTATAAAAAAGCTGCACTGGTAGGGTTGCTTAATTTAGCCGAACATATTATTAAAGATAAAAAGGCCGAACACCCTTAATATTTTAGTCTTACTATAAAATGACATACCTACACAAGTAAATCCCGCTTTTTTTTTTCTTAACTTCTAATGAAACTTCATAGTTTAATATTTCAGTTGGAAGTTGGCAGTAGCTACAACAACATGCATTTAGAGTCAGTCTAAAAAGTCAAAGGAGTTGGGTAATTATTAAGATAAAATGAAATCTGCTGTAGTCAATTTTCTTAATCTATTAGTAAATTATTGTTTACTAATAGAAGAACATTCTAAAAAGTATCGAGCGTAAGTATTTTTTAAATGATTAAATATTATACAAAATTCCCAAGTCGTTTGACTTTTTAGACAGACTATAATAACCCGCTCGCGTTTATAAATGACAAATGCAAAAAAATTGTCAATTTCAAAAAGCCGGACAGGTCTGACACCGTCTAATTTGGCCGGACACGCAACCAAAAAGCCTGACGGTGTCCGGCTTAATCCCGACGCCCGACAACACTGTGCACTGGTATGTTTTAGCTTCAATCAGTTAAATTTCTAACGACAGAGCAATAAAACACGGTATGGTACAAGTGCGGTACGAAGTAGATACCTGTTCCATATTCTAGTTTCAATTTTCCGACTTTCATTTTACTCTCTTCAGTTTATACGTTTCGCATTTTGATTTCATTATTAAATATTTAGCTTTCTATTTGGTAAAGTTGCTGACACCGAAAGTTCTCAGTACTTACTCAAGTACCTCGATGAAATAGTACATTTTGATACAATAAAGTTATGTTATGTACCTACACACAAAGTTTGTGATTGCGACCGAGGCGGAATTTTTATAATTGTGTTATGGAGCCGAGGGCCGCAGTGATTTTGCATGTGTATCAAACGACTTTTTTCAATATACTTACGAAGAAATTAATAAACGGAGGTTGACCGGCGCCTCGTGGGGGTCGACGCGTGTCTAGCCTGATACGATTAATGTAATAAAATTGTGGCTGGTTGAGCACTTTTCTGCACTAGTGCGGATAACAGTCTATTGCGTGCCTAAAAGCGGTAGGATAAGAACGGGATTTTGAGTACGTGTTTGAAATTCTTTTAACCGCGTTTTCCGATTTTCTTTTTTTTATAATAATAATATTAAGTCATAAACTTGACCAGCAAGTATTCCTTAACAGTTAGTGATTGAAGTCTCCTTTTAACCAAATTAAAGTCTGCGTTAAGAGACTTCGCTTTCCCATATTTTATTTAAATTACAATTAGGTAGGTTTAGATTTAAGTATTTAATTGTTTTGTTTTTATTTTTAACTATAAGACCCAAATTGAACTAAAATAAAACTAGTAAAGATAAAATACTGTAATAAAATAAATTAAACTAGAGAGAAGGGGGTTTGTCAATACTTAAGTGAAAATTAAGAAAGGTATGTGTTGGGGAGTGCATATGTATTTTTTCTTTCTTGTCTCATTTCTTAATCTCTCCCCTAAGATCACACTTCTTATTTATTATTTTTCTTATAGGTACTTCTACTTCTTATTTATTAAACATAAACATGAATGTTGTCGGAAGCAGATCTAATTAACCTTTTTTAGTTCACGCTAACTCAGTCAGCAATCAAACTGTCTCCCAGATTGAAAGGTAACTGTTCCAATAGCTTGAATTATTATAAATAATGTATTGTGTTTTGCACCGTATATTCAACAAATAGACGCCGCGACAGAACGAAGATGGCGGGACCATCTCCAGTCCTACAGGCAGGACTGGATGCCCAAAATCGAAAAGAATGGATAGAAGTGTTTTCAAGATGTATGATTGTATATTTATACAATTATGATAGTGTACCTTTACATTGTTGTTGTTTTTCTTATTTAAAAGATAACTGTTTTGCGTGCACCTACTTATTTACACATGGTATCTACATCTCTTTTTTTCCAACTCTCCTTTCGCAGGTAAACTGTATGATATTTCTGTATTTTTCTATTTCCTTCTTCTTGTCCTTTTATTTATATGTGTGTATTGATTTATATGAATTGTTAAACATATAAGAAGGGTAACCTTTGACAGAGTAATTTGTAACATCGACTCGAATACCATTATAACGTATGAGAAACTGTCCTTAAGCCAGACAGTCGTCGTTCAATCGTGGATGCTTTATAATATCCGGAAGATACATGGTGGACACCCCACACATAAGTACAAAACGTTTCGGGAACACATTTATAAATTGTTCGTACATCTAAGGAGTGGAATTTCCTGCCGAAGTCTCTTTCCTGATAGTTATAACCTCTTTAAGTCAACAGTAAAAAGGTTACTATTAGGCAAGCGTGCTTCATCGTAGACCACATAATCGCTTACCTTCAGGTGAGATAGTGGTCAAACGCGAGTCTATCAACATTAAAAAAAAAAATAACACGCTATTTCATGTCTCCAAAAATAAACCTGAAAATGTATTCATAATTCACAGTCAAGTACGGCGCTTTTCATTGCTAATACTCATTAAAAGTCGGCTCGGTACAGAATGTTCGCGTGGATGAGCCGAAATTAAACCTAATTACTTATTTTAAGTTGGAGATTTATTCGTAGAGAGCACAGATAGAGAGCTTTTCGCCGCTCGCCAGTCGTGAGTCGTTTTTTATTCACATGTCATGTCAACTCGGGCATTAAGGCTGTGAAATTATTTAGTGATCAAGCGGCCATGTTCAGCTTTAAATCAACGTTAGTTCGCCAAACAGGCTTGTTGTTTGTGTTGGATTAGGCAGGCACACTGGAATTAGGCAGGTAATTCTTATTCCTTTATTTTAAATCTATTGTGTGCTTTTATACCTAGACATCCCAACCTGATAATTACGTCTTGGGATAATTAATAGGTTTGTAATTAATAGATAGAGGAGAGCAGAGGAGTAGTGGTGGCCGAGTAGTACTTATGAGTTGTCGCGGGTTCAAACCCAGCCAGGCGCATTAATTGCGTAATTTATTTCATCACCACTGCTCTCAAAACGGTGAAGGAAAACATCGTGAGGAAACCCCCACTGGGCCCGCGTAGTGGATTACGGCCGATTCCCTCACCTGGAGAGGAGGCCTGAGTCCCAGCAGTGGGAACATTAAAAGGCTGATTATGCTATGCTACGCTATGCTATGTGAGCTTTCATACCTAGATATCCCTAACTGATAACTACGTCTTGGATTAATTAATAGGTTTATAATTAATAGATAAGATTTCCAACAAGATTTTGTTATTTAAGGCCTAAGCGCCAGAAAGTGCCATAACACAGTAACTTTCTGAAGCCTACTCCTCGGTAACGGCTAGGTTTATAGGTTTGAAAAAAATATATGTTTATTATAGATTCATGAACAACAATATCAACATTAGATTTTTACGTGACAACGTCTTATAAATTGGTTTGCCGGGTGACACTTCAAGAAACTGCGTTACGCTCCGCTCACGTTATGCGCTCACAATGAGAGCGAGTGAGAGGCACGCGTCCCTTCCACTCGGGCATGGTTAGCCCGCCTAAGAGCGAGAGAGACAGACATTTTCATCCTTCTTCCTACTATACGAATGAATATTCACATTAAAATTATTTTACCACTCAAAGTCGTTGTCACGTAAAACTTTCGCCCGTATACCGACTTTACAGGCAACCAATTTTTTTTCATGCTATTAATACTTTTGTCTAAAAAAAATATTTAGCAACTTTTTTCCTACTCCTTCGAAACGGCTTGGATCTTTAGAAACATTTCTACACTTAAATATTCTTCAAACTGAAAATAGCATATGTAAATCAATCAATAATTCGCAAAGAAAATGAACTTAAAGGTCAGTCGCGCGCTTTTCGGGCGTTGCTGGCCGTAAATAAATGCACAGATATGCATACTGCCGCCTAGACGGGTGCGAGAGTTGCGTCCATTTAATTTCGGCCAGATGGTTCAAGGGACTATAAGCCTTAATGCGTCTCTGAAATATCGCATCGTCTACCCGTATGCCAAGTTTCATTCAAGTCCGCAAATACATGATTAATTCATTAAACTCCAAGCGAACACCAACGTCCGCTCTCTCATTCTCTTTCTATTGTGTCTCTAATTACGGTATTTGAAAGGTAAACATTTAAGTTTTCACATTTAGAATACTTTAGTGGAAGGTATTAACTTGTGTATTCATATCAAAATAAATAGGTACACGATAAATCTGGGTAGTTCCGTCCCTACCTCGCGCGGTGACAGCTGACCTTTGTCGTGGCGAGCAGGCACCGCGCCCAGGCTAATGTCATGACAGACTAGACCTATATTGATCACGGAATCAGAAAGTATACTAAAAATAAAATGCTAATAAAAAAAATGTGATTTGTTTTTATTTATAACTAGCTTTTACCCGCAGCTTCGCCTGTGTAACTTCATAAAATATAGTCTGTCTCTCTCAGGAATAAAGTAGCTTTCTATCGATAAAAAAAAATTAGCTATCGGACCAGCACCCCTAGCCAAGTTGATAATCTGCAATCGTTAACGCCAGTAAAAAACTTCAAATGTATGGAATGACGTCATCTCAACGTTAAGTCACGTAGTCAGAACAAACGAATAGAAAATTCGTAGCCAAGTTCACATCGTTCAAAATGATAGAACGAATTGTTATCGTTTCTACAATGTTCAACGCTACATCCTTTGTTATACAAACGAACGAGCGGCCGACTTAGGCGCGTCAACATGGCTACCAACTTATCGTTTTCTACAATTGCTGACACCAAAGCGTTACCGATTGGAGAACGGAATTCGACACGAAACGATTGTAGCTTGGCTAGGGGGGCTGTACTTTCAGAGATTACCTCCTATAAGCAAAAAACAAACTTTACCTCTTTGTTACATTATCGATGGATATTGACGATTGATTGATACCTGCCACTGACTGTAGATTGTAGATGATTTGAAATTAGACTCATAAAGATCACAGAATCGGAAAATACCATAAAAATACAAAATGTTGAAATGTGTTTTGAAATAAGAGAAACCAATAGAGTTACGTTGTGTAACGCTTTTCGATGAATTCTGATCCACGGGCGCCACGAGTGAGAAAGTGGTTACGAGTGACTGCGAACAAAAACGTGGCGTGTCAACACGTGTAGGTAACCGTAACTAGCCGCTATTTTAAGGCAACAATAAAAATAAAGAAAAACTGTGTTTTAATTTTCAATTAAAAAAAAAATTGCTCCACACTTTCTTTTTAGGTAGGAAATCATCCAATATCTTCTTTCGCTCTTCGGTGGAGCGAGAAGGCGTGTCAAACTTGTACTGACTAAAACCGACTCCTGTTTCTGCTTTGCCTTCGTTCCTGACCCCTGGGGTACACTTTCACACGATCCATGAACATTGCCCCACACTCGGAATGACAGTGTATCGTGGGTGCTTACTTACACAGTGACCCCCTCCTTCGGCTACTGCTTCGCATGACTTTAGGACTTGATAAAACACCGAGATTTCTATACTTTATGTAAGTTTACATAATAAACCTTCCGGAATAAACCCGGTGATGGTGAATACCGCATCAAATTCTGTTACAAATAAAATAAGGCGGAAAAGCCACTTTATAATACGTATAAAAATGGGTAAGCGCTAAGAAAATGCTAAAGCATGGACGTCGAATTGCTGGCCTATCGGTTTTCTATCGTTTAGATTTCGGGGAGTGTGCGTTGGAATTGCAATTTAATGTCACCAAGTCCGTTTCATCATCGGGGCACTAACGTATGGCGTTGCGCCAGTGGTACATAGTGGACATCCCACCCATTATTGTGCTCCATGCACCTATTCGTACAAAGCGTTTTGGGAATACATTCATTGTGCGTACAGTCCCTACCGGAGTCTGTGTTTCCTGATAGCTACCACCTAGGGGTCCTTAAGTCAAGAGTGAATAAGTTACTTCTAGGCAAGCGTGCTACATAGTCGGCCACATCATCGCTTACCATCAGGTGAGACAGTAGTTAAACGCGAGCCAATCAATAAAAAAAACATGCAAAAACACTTGTTTTTAAACATAAAAAACTTTTTCCTCAATCAATCCGTCGACTCATTGTTCACAACCACTCCGAGTTGCGCCACGTTGCTACAACATTACAAAGTTGAACATTTTAGGCGCTGCTGTTAAAACTTCAACGGAAAATTTACCTCGTATCACAGAGAAACATGTTTTAATAAATTTAGCCTTCTTGATAAAAGGCCTTACAGATTAAATTCTTAGTTGAGGAGCCGCCGTTAAAAGTTTAATCTAGTCTCTTGTTTCAATGGTTCATATTTTAAGCTGTCTCTGTTACTCGTTGAATGGTACCTACTTCTTTGGAGGACAAAGGAGGTTTAATGGGAGGTTTTTTGGTAATTAATGATACTTTACAAAAGAGATACGTACGCTTTGAGAAAAAATATTATATGTTCGCAATTTTGCTCTTTTGAAAATGCATTTTGCTTGTGAGCAAACGGTCTTCTGGGAAAACAGGACTCAAAATAAACTTTTGATTCCAGTTTTTTCCGCTTCCTGGCGTTGATTGTTTAATCGTTTTCATGTTGGCCTGGGTATCACGCAGTAGGCTTAGGTTATTGACGTAATAATTGAAAACACTGCGGGGTGCCAACTGAAAACCAGCGCTGGGTGACTAACGTCCAGCAAATGCTGAGGTGGTCACCCTTTCGGGGCGGGCACGCTCGGCGTACTTTGTACTTTTATTAATGTTTACTTGGTGTATACACCCTTAAATTTTAATCGTTTTAATCCCGTGGAAGGTCGATTCGGTACATGAAACACTATCGATTTGTAAAGATAAAATTAAAAAATAAAGTACCTCTTTTTAAAAACTCGTATTAATTTACGCAAACCAAGCGGAAACCAGATTGCTCCTTGCGTAGGAGAGGATCAATGGCCTTAGACATCCTATCCAGGATGATCTGACAAAAAACCTTTGAGAGAATCAAGAGAGTTACCTCTTCAGCTAACACACCGACTAAGACCACCTTTGTTAAACTCGTCCAGAAGCACTTCAGCCGTCGAGATTGTGTCAATAAGCGGTATCAGAACCTCGGTAGTGGAGAATAAGTCTGCTTATAGCATTTTCGCAGTAATCAGGTCGAGTCCTGGGAACGTGTCCTCAAAGAACAGACAGTTTTAGCACTTCAGTAGCCGATGATGGTTCCGTATGAATGTCGAGAGAGCGGATTGGTGAAGATCTAACTTGCAGCACGTTAGGGGTCGATATTACAAAGAATGGAATACTTATTCAAAGTCTTAAAGTCAGTGAAGTAGAGCTGCCCTTCCGACTTCAGAATGAGCTGTACTCCAGTGTCCTTGTTCTTCAGTGACTCCTTATTTACAAGTTAAGGTCGGTTCCGGCGTCTTGATCTTTTTTTTTTCCGATGGGAAAAATCATCCTATGACAACCCCCGCTCTTGGGCGAAGCGGGAGATAGTGTCAGACTCTTACTGACTAAAAAACCCATCCCGTTCCTTCAAACCGGGGCTCAAGCGCCCTTTCGGATAACCCTGGCCCCGGAAGGCTTCGATCCGGCTGGGCCCCTGCTGTTGCTGACAACTCTTTGAGACGCGCGGGAACAGTGCGCGCCGTTGACGACTTGGGCTTGGTCCGGACAGTTACCGGACGGCCGGACAGCGAGCTACCCATTGCTTACTGTCCGCAAGCCCGCGCCTACGGTGGCCGGAAATCGGGATCAGTACCCCGGCGCCGGCGGCTGCGGCGATAACGTCGACGCCTGATGCGTTCGGCCTCCTCCTTTGTGAGCATTACTGCTTCGCAGAAGTCGGCGACCGCCTGCCACTCCTCCTCGCTCCGGACCATGGCCTCAACCAAGGCCCGGAGCGAGAGGTTTGCGCCGCCGATCGCCCCTACGAGGACACGGGGCGTCATGATCTCAAGCTGTCTCATATTAAGGCTTCTTTAGTCTGTTTTCGTATTTGTAATTAAACATCACTGCTTTTTGCTAGAGCTAGACGATATTATCATTAGGTACTCAGCAAAAAAGAAAAAAAAAATAAGTAGGTACGAGGAATTCATTGGCATGTTTCATTTTACTAACGAGCTGATTGTAAATATATAACTAAAAGAAACATAACTTTACACAACAACATACACAATTTTTATTCCGAGTTAAAAAGAGCTCTTGTTTTGTTGGGAAACTTATTCTGAAACTAAGTGATTGGTTGCACTAAAGAAATTATGAGCAAATATTGCATTCATAAATAAAAAGTTAAGAGTAAGTGCTCTCTGTGAAAATATGATGACAAGCATACTAAATAAGTACGTAAGTTTTATTTGTGTGACAAGTGTGATTTTAATTATAAATAGATTTACTCTTAATTTTTATGGCTTTTTGCTATTTAATTTTAGATTGTTTCTGGAACAGAGATTGTCTGTTTTAAAGTACTACAAAGCATAAAAAAAACTGGGCAAGTGCGAGTCGGACTCGAGCACTGAGGGTTCCGTGCAAATTCCAATTCCCGAATGGAGTCTCGAAGATTTTTCCCAATTGCAATTTTTTTTTTGTGATTCCTATACCTGTGCTATAATAAGACCTTGCTTTGTGCCAAATTTCAAGATTCTGAGTCAACGGAATCGTAAGATCGAATTCGAAATTCATAGGGTACTTCCCTATGAATTTCGATTTTTGAGAGTCAAAATATACGTTTTTTTACGACATAAACGGCCGTATCTTTTTTTTTTCATTATCTTAGAAGTTTGATTTTTTCACAGCTTGAAGGGACCGCAAACCTATGGTTTTAATTTCAACTCGATACCTCCCTCCACACGTCCTCGAGATAAAGGGTCTTGACAGACAGACAGACAGACAAACGGACGGACAACAAAGTGATCCTATAAGGGTTCCGTTTTTTCCTTTTGAGGTACGGAACCCTAAAAAGGCATTTTTGAGCTATTAGACAAGCTTTTCACGACTATAAAAAAATATTAAGAAAATTTTTGTTGCACCAACTTTTTTTTGAAATTGAAAACAGCAAATGAGAAGCCATTCACTCGCTCTAGATTGGAGAGAGAGGGCATGCTGCGCCCTTTAGTTGCCCTTTGCACTCTGTATTGCCACGCTAACCCTTTCAAAAGTTACCACGGGCATCTACCCTACTGGGCCCTACGGTATTGCTGACAACTCTACTTGAGGCTCGCGTGGAACACTACGCGCCATCGGGCTCGGATCTTACTAGACGGCGAGCTACCTATTGCTCGTCGTCCGCAAGTACACGCCTACGTTAGCCGGGAATCGCCATCTGGCTACCGACGCCTTTTTTTTTTTTTATTGTGGGAAAAAAATCATGCATTGACATCCCCCGCCCTTGGGTGGAGCGGGAGATAGTGTCAGACTCTTACTGACTAAAAGACCCACCCCGTTCCTTCTAGCCTTCATACCGGGGCTCGAGCGCCCTTTCGGATAACCCTGGCCCCAGTAGGCTTCGACCCGGCTGGGTCCCTTCATACCGGGGCTGTTGCTGACAAATCCTTGAGGCGCGCGGGAACAGTGCGCGCCGTCGACGCCTTGGGCTTGGTCCGGACAGTTACCGGACGGCCGGACTGTGAGCTACCCATTGCTCACTGTCCGCAAGCCCGCGTCTACGTTGGCCGGAAATCGGGATCAGAATCCCGGCGACGGCGGCGGCGATAACGCCGTTGCCTGATGCGTTCGGCCTCCTCCTTTGCGAGCATTACTGCTTCGCAGAAGTCGGCGACCGCCTGCCACTCCTCCTCGCTCCGGACCATGGCCTCAACCAAGGCCCGGCGCGAGAGGTCTCCGCCGCCGATCGCCCCCACGAGGGCACGGCGATGCTCCGCCCAAGCAGGGCACACCTCGACTGTGTGCTCCACCGTGTCCTCCGGGCGTTCCGCACAGTGGCGACACCCGGGCGTCACTTCCGCATGAATCGAGTGCAGGAAACTCCCGAACGAACCATGTCCGGTGACTACCTGCGTCATGCGGAAGGTAAGGACCCCGTGAGGTCTTTCCAGCCACGCCTCAAAGAGGGGACTTACCGGCTACCGACGCCTGGCGTCTCCCACGCGTCTCCAGTGCTGGCGTTGGGGTGTGAGGAAGTTGTTGGCCTACACTGGAGTGATCATCATCATATTACTGCAGTGATATTTTCAGTTTTATGATTTTAGTGTTATATGGTTCTCATGTGATTTTGACCAATACATATTTACTGTATGGAAAAAGACTTTGACCCCTGAGTTTGTTTCGGTGTTTCTTCTCAGGGTAGTCAGCTAGGAAACACCGGCCTCGTCTAGTTTAAACTGACGAAAAAAAAATTGACGTGTAAAAGTGTTTTTTAAAACCTATTTACATAATAAATATCATTTATCATTTATGGAAATATCACGATTTACACGAGAAAGCACTTTTCTTTGATCTTTCACTTTTCATAGAATACTTAATAAGAAAATGTATGTTAAGTGTCTTTTTACTAAAGGTATATTCTTGTTTTCCAGCTAATATCATAATTGTTACATCTTCACGAAAGCACTCAAAACACAAACATCAAGTAATTATAGCTAATTATTACTTTCATTGAACACAAAGTCCTAACCTAATGTCTCGCCTGTCGTTCTAGTTTAGTTTGACCTTTATGTAGGACTTACAAAATAATGTAACTACTTCTAGTAATGTCTTAAATGAGCTGAAAACTTTGGCAGAGGGCGGGAACGATGATCATAAGTTTCACGCTACGCTGAAGTGTTTAATGTTTCGTGGGATTTCGATCTATAAATTTAAAAAGGGATAGCAAATTTCCTGATTTATACAATTCCTTATAGTGGCTGCAGTGGGAAAGCGCTGTCGAGAAAGAGGTGGTAAGATAACCGATACGTGTCTGTATTGCATGAGGCAATAACACAAGAGTGAAAAGAGAATTTTGTCCTTTTCACCTACTTTCTGTGAGTGTAAAGGACAAAATTATCAGAAATGAACAAATAAATAAATAAATATTTAGAAGTGTAAAGCTTTAAATATTTAGAATTTGTTTTTGTTATCTTACTTCTTTTTTTCTTATTGGTTGGCTTAACGTCGATCAAAAAGTTAATACATAAGTTAGTTCCTATCTCCTCCTATGTTTAATGCATGCCGTGGCAGCCTTTAATTAAGGCTACACGATATTATGTAACAATGTTGAATCTTTAGCATGTATAATGGTGTATGCTTTGTTGGTTGTCCTTAAATAAATAAATAATAAATAAATAAATTACGAGGATTGGTCCGAGACAGCGCGGGAGAACAATGTCGGGAAGAACCTGGGGAAGCTGTTGCCCAACAGTGGCTAGGGAAAAAATAGTGGCCACACTAACTTATTTATTGATTTATGTACACATAAACATATTCATCATTATATTTTCACCGGTACTTGGTAGACATCCCAACCATACGCACAAAGCGTTTTGGGAACACATTTATTGTGCTTAGGGCCTGCCGGAGTCTGTGTTTCCTGATAGCTACAACCTAGGCGTATTTAAGTCAAGAGTGAATAAGTTACTTCTAGGCAAGCGTGCTCCATCGTCGACCACATCATCACTTACCATCAGGTGAGATGATGGTCAAACGCGAGCTCATCAGTAATAATAAAAAAAAAAACAGAAGAGTCAGAGAGAAATACATATATACAAAAAAATGAAGATAAAAAATATTTTTGACTCTTTATGTATGTAAAGAAAAACCTTAGTTTGAATAAAATATAATATTTGTGTAGAAGCACTCATAACGATAAGACTCATCTATCTTGGGTTTCAAAACACATCTGTTGGATGGGATACGTTCATAATGATTAATTTTAAATGCCTTGCCACAGGAATTTATTTCACAATACACCTAGGTATTTGATTTAACAGTGTATATTCGCTTGTATGCTAAGGTGAGGTATGAGTACGTCTAGGGGATTAGATGAAACTGTTCTCCTGCACTCAAAGACAACTTGATCCCGAGTCTTACACAAAGCTGTCAGTTCTTAAAGGCCTTCACTGAATATCTGTCTGTGGTTTCAGTAAGTACTTTATAATATCGGCAAATAACTATTTAAGTAGATATAATAATAAATCACTTATTATCAGGCATCTTGGCTAATAGATTATATACCTTACATATATTTAAGTAAATGCAACTTATTGTTAGTAAATAAGACTTAGGACTACGTTAGTACGGTCGGGATTTTCTGAAAAGGAAACCGGTAGTCCTAGAACGCAAAGGGCAACTGAAGGACACAGGTTTGTTTTTAGTCAGTAAAAGTCTAACACGCCATCGCGCTCCTCCCAAAGTGGGAAGTCACTGGATGATTTCTCACCTTAAAAAAGAACTATATTATGTTAGTAACACTTCAAATTGCGCTGTAATACATGTATGTAAATATCCATCTAACAAATGAGAAATTACCCAAGACGGCCTAAATGTAAATCAGAATATAAAATAATAATAACCAATACTAATATTAGGGGCTGTTTTAGATTTGACTGGAAATTCTTGAAATATATATCGCGGGTCTCAAACCATAGGGGCGTATATGCAAAAATGTGATTTTTCGTTTTTAATGCCATTGGATTCTACTATAAGCAATACATTAACTGATTTTTTTTTATAATTTAGTGTTAATTACTTTTTGCATAAATTAAAAAATATTATTTGCCGTATGCTGGAGAGTCTAGAATTATTTTTAGACCAAATAGCCGTATAATAGACGTAAGAGCAATATTATTGCGTATTGGGGCAGTTTCGACGTGCCATAGAGACGTACGCACGTACGACTTTCAATTTCATCGTGATCCTAGGAAATCGCATCGGACCATAAAGGCGTATGAACATACGACTGTTTATTTTACTTTAACCAGAAATCATTTTGTCAAGCTATATAGACGTAAGTAATGTAACAAATATTCGCATTCGCGAATATTCGCACATTTTTTGATATTCGCATTCGCATTCGCGAATATACGCACATTTTTTGATATTTGCATTCGCATTCGCAAAAAACATGAGAATATTTGGCTAATGTTTCTGACAAACAAAAAGGAAATAATATTTTAATATTTTTCCATCACACAACTTTATTTCACATTTTATCACAAATTGTGAAACAACATGTTAATCTCAAATCATAACAAATTTTTTCAAATGAATTTAACTGTTTCTCCAGGTGGGTGCGTGACGAGTATTTCGGATATTCGTATCCATCAGAAGGACGTTCGTAGAGTTCTGCGTAACTTTGATGTGAATAGAGCCAGTGGCCTCGACGGGATACCAGCAGCTGTTCTTAAAACTTGTGCACTTGAATTGTCTCTAATCTTGACCCGCTTATTTCGCCTCTCTGAGACTGAATAAGTGCCGTTCAGCCTGTGCCCAAGAAGGGCAGTCGAGCTGACCTGGCAAACTACCTATCCATCTCCGTTACGTCTATCCTCTGTAAGAGTATGGAACGGGTGTTTAACAGATAACTCCTGGCATACCTAGAAACAAACGACATCCTCATTGACCGGCAATACGGTTTTCGCCTAAATTGGTCTATTGGGGATTTTCTAGCGTATGCCATTCACACCTAAAGCAAGGCCATCGAGAAGCATGGGGAAGCGCTTGCAGTCTCCCTTGATATTTCGAAGACTTTCGATAGGGTCTAAGCTGAAACTATGTAAACTCTTATTGCTAAGCTTCCTTCCTCTGGTCTAACCACTGGTCTGTGTGATTGGATCGTAAACTTCTTGAGGGATCGATCCATCCGAGTAGTTATTGATGGCTACTCGTCGGGTCAAATGGATATTAATGCCAGGGTCCTTCAGCGGTCGGTACTCTCGGCAACACTGTTCTTGCTGCACATAAATGACCTACTTAAAGCCAGTACCTTTGGGTATACAGACGATAGCACTGTTGTTGAGAGTTACATGTCCGGCGAGCGAGCTTATGGATCTCAGATCTAGGCTCTCTGAGATCTCTCTTAGATCTCAGATTCTTGGGGTGCCGCTGTCGACTACCCTCAATTTCAGCTTCTACATCGAAGCAAAAGCCAAACTGTCTGCCAAAAAATTCGGGATCTTAGCGAGGACGAGACGGTACAACCATAGAGGTTGCACGCACAAATTTGATCGTGTATGGTCTTTTGAGCATCGACGCCGAGTTGTTAGCCTGTCGGTTTTTTATTGTTTACATTTCGGAGAGTGTGCATTGGAATTGCAGAATTTAATCCCGCCATGTCCGTTCCATCATTGGACCACAAGATGTACAGCGTTACGACACCGGTACATGGTGAACATTCTACCCATACGTACAAAGCGTTTGGGAACACACTCATTATGCGTATAGCTAAGGAGCGAAATTCCCCGCCGGAGTCTGTGTTTCCTGAAAAACTTTTTGTGTTACACTTCATTCAATTAGTCTGTTAAGGCTCTGTTATGTTCGGTTTAAATTTGGCTGATACGAAATGTGAAAACTGTCTGATATTTTGCGCGCACTTAGTTTGAAAGTCAATATTCGCATTCGCATACGCGAAAATTGAATTCGAATTCGCATTCTCGAATGTGAGAAATCAGACATTCACACAAACATCACTAATGCCTCCTCACCGTGTTTCCTCGCGATGATTTCCTTCAGCGTTTTTGAGAGCTATGTTTTGTTTCAGCTCAATTTCAAATGTTTGTGATTTTAAAGATATTTCTAGTAGTTATGTTCAGATTTATTAATAAATTTTATTTTTATAATGCTTATTTTTCTTTTCAAACACGAGAATATTGTGTAATTACCTATTAATCATTTCCTTTCTTAAATTGTGGAACAAAACTGGTTTATACTTCCTCTTTGAGTTAAAACACCTCTCAATATTTATGACAAGCCAGACAGGCGTATGATTTCTTGAAATTACGTAAATAACGTTAATTTCAATTGGTTCTCATTCCTAAATAGCAATATTTTAAGTCACCGATTAAGTAATAATAAATATTGGTATAAATATTAACAATCTGAGAAAAAAGATTTTACGTCCATAAATTTCATACATTTCAGGGAGTATTTTGACGGAATTTTACAGTATAGTCGTCATGCTATATAGGCGTATCAACCAAAAACTAGTGTTATAGAGAAAATGCCCTAAAATTAAGAATCCTACATTATTTGCAGTAGAAATATACAGCTACATGCAAAAAAACAACGAGCTGGCTCAATCACAGGAAAAGTTATTAAGTTTTTTGTCTCTCCTGAAAAGTAGGGGTTTTGTGGATACGCCCCTATGGTTTGAGACCCGCGATATGATGCTTATTTCTATAGTAGAATACGACTCTTATACAACCACTGCACTGTGAACCTCACGGACATCTATGGTGAACATGTACTTCAGCATCCGTATGCAGGGATAGGTCGCGGGTTCAAAGCCAGCCTAACGCATTACCTACCTTGTGTAATTTATTTTAGCAGTACTGCTCTCAAAACAGTGAAGGAAAATATCGTAATGAAACCGGTATGTCCTAAAACTAAAAATTTGAAGACATGTGACATCCACGAACCCGCATTGGGCCCGAGTGATGAATTATTATTTGCCACATTCCGTCTCCTAGAGGATAGACCCGAGTCCTAGCAGTAGGAACATTATAAGGCTGACTATGCTTATGGTGGAATAGTTGAGACGTGAACAAACACACATTTCCGCATAGCTACAGTCTTTCAAAGAAACATCTTAAACGTCTGTCAAACCTGAGCATCGAGCACCGATCCTCAAAGTTCGTTTACAATCAGAGAGAGGGTGCTCTCGTCAAGTGGTGGGGGAGAGGAAATCACGTCGAGAGTCTCGATGGGCCCCAGTGAGGGCCCCGTCCCTCTGCGGACGCTTGCTCAGTCAGCGAGAGCTAATACACGGGGTATTGAACTAATTAGACAGTCCTAAAGGAATACCCGGTGACATATTATAGGTTTTCCGTGAATGTTTGTACTTTGTGATGGCTTGACGGTTAGTAAGTGGTAATTATGTTGAAAGTTTTTCAGTAAGATATTGGTTGGATTTCAAGTCTTTTCTTTACTTCAAGGCTTTACGAGTTGTAGTTCGCGGGTTTCAATTCAGCCGGGTTCATTACTTAGTGTAATTTACTTCATCACCACTGCTCTCAAAAACGGTAAAGGAAAACATCGTGAGGACACCAGCATTTCCTAGAACTAAAAATTCGAAGACATATGAGTACATCCACTAACCCGCATTTGACCTGCGTGGTGGATTATGGCCCATACCCACTCCTATAGAGGAGGACATTACATGGCTGATTATGCAAGTTTTTTTATACTTACCAAAAAAAAAAAACATTAAACGATTTGAATTTTTCCTTTACGCGAAATTCACAGTGGATATTAGGGGTTTGTCATGATGCCCGGTGAGCAGCTATAGCTCCTTTTTACAAAGGGGTCAGATAGAATAAACGGTAGTCGTAAATAATGGGAGCGCTTCAAAACACAACATACCCAATAGGTGTAAAAGGTACAGGTTAAGGTTTATTTTAGAAAGTGGGTCAGTTCCTAATATAAACTACAGTCTAGACTGCCACTCTCCACAAAGTTCAGGCACAAAAGCAGGGGCGTAGCTACCGCAATCAGCCGTATCAATGATACGGGGCCCCCGAGCTACAGGGGCCTCGATATATGCCAATATTCGTAACATGATATACACAATCTTAAATTCTCATATTGATAAAAGGCCAGGAGTGAATGAATAATGACTATATGATAATCTGTAAATAGTTTTTAGCACGCCCGCTCTTTCGCTTTAGTATTTTCTGCATACAAGACGACAATAAAAACTCTTCTGAATGGTACATTAAATGAGCTCATTTTCATTCTTGAGAGTTCTCAAAGCATTAGCAAATAAATAAATTTCATTTCATTTCACTATTTCTATACTAGTAGAGTCTATCTAAAAAGTCAAACGACTCGGGTAATTATTAGGGCAAAATGAAATCTGATGTAGTCAACATCGGTTCAATTAATCAAAGGCAAAAAAAGCAAAGGCAAAGGTTCTAAGTATGTATTTACTATTGTATTTGTCTCTCTTCTGTTTGTCTATTTATTAAGTTGCACCTGCCATGTTGTTTCTGCACCACCCTTAGGTCGACTGGTAGATAATGCCTATGGCATTAAGTCCGCCTTTGTACAGTGAAATGTGCATAAAGCATTAATAAATAAATAAATACATAATCAAGGTTGATTAAGAGATCTTGATCATAGTTGACTAATAGAAGAACGTAATAAAAAGTATCGAATATATGTATTTTTTAAATGATATTATACAAAATTCCCAAGTCGTTTGACTTTTTAAACAGACTATAGAACCTAATTCGTACAAAAAAAAAACAAACTTTTAAAAATATTTGATATGGGGCCCTATTAGGACTGGTTACGCTACTTCACAAAAGTTGAACAACGTGATGCTACACAAAGAGATAGGGTTGAATACAAGAAGCTAGATTCACGTAGCTTTTTGTATTCAAACCTGAATAAAACCTAGCTTTTTGTATTCATTAAAAATACAAGTTTTCTGTTGTTACCTGGCGCTGTAGGTCATCCATTTTGTTTCTAGTTTTTTTTTGTGTTATTTCGCAGTTGATTATTATTTGTCACGAGTCACGGTGCGTGCCAAACGTGACAGCAACGAATTAGAATAATGTGAATACTTTATAAATGAAAATAATTATGGCATATTAATTAAAAGTGATATTGATATCTCTATACGATGTGATCGTTTCATATGACTCTGTGTTTGATACATGTATGGTGATGCAGTGTCCGTTCAATATAAATGAAAATTGTCAGTTCCATTTCACTTGTTAAAAACCACATGGCTTTTACCCTGATTAAATCATAATTTTAAGTATAAATGACATTGGTCCATTCGTTTTGAAACTAGAGTATGATAATACGACATAATAGGCTAGTTGCCGTAAAAAATGTAGGTAATTAGTCCGTCTTTTAGATTATTCAAAATAAGGGACACGTATTTTTTTTATTTGTAAATTAAACCAAAAATGACAAAGATATAGCCCATTAAAGTTACGTGTAACATCACGCCGTGCTGCATTTTTTCGCACTTGGTGACGTCACACGTAACTTTAATGGGCTATGTCTTTGTTATTTCTTGTTTAATCGAAAAAAGAAAAAATACGTGTTCAATATTTTTTTTATACTTAATCTAAAATACAGACTAAATAAAATGTAATTGTTTTGACCCTGGACACTACCCTATTAAGGTCAAATGGTCAATCATCGACTTCTTTCTCTCTTGGGCGGTGCGGGAGGGCGTGTCAGACTTTTATTGACTGAAACCCACTCCTATATATTCATCCGTGTGTTGCTATAGATTAATGACGATCAAGCCTTATAAATATAATTATGTAGATATTTTTAGGTATACACCAATAGGTAGGATGTACAACGAATAGGTACCATTTTAAAATAAACTTTTATTAAAGCAATACGTTCTAGGAACTAAAATGACACACTTGGAAACTTAATGCACTGAGCAATTAAAACTTGTTGGTCTATTATATGTAATTAGAAGCAAATATGTTCTAAATAAAAGCTTCTGGGAATTGTAGTGCAATTATAACTGTGATTTAAACTACAAACAGTAGATAGAAATCCTATTTTTAGATTAAATTTAATTACAAAACAATGTTTTTTTCCAAACAGGAACGACATTATGCTAACTACTAATATTTATAAGTAAAATTATATTATAATTACTCTACACTAATATTATAAAGAGGTAAAGCTTGTTTTTTTTTGTATTTTTTTTCGTTTGTTTGAGGTAAAATCTCTAAAAGTATTGGGCCGATTGCCAAATGTTTTTCACCGATAGAAAGCTGCTTCATTCCTGTGTGACATGGCTAGATTTTATGGTATATATTTTTTTAATATTTTATGTCGATATTATCAAAAATTAATTTAAAGAATGTTTTTTTAAGTTGTCACAAGTTGGTGTGACAAAGTCTATGACAACAAACTACCTAATGCAGAGGTTAAGTTACAATTGAACTATACGCACTGGGTGATACGTTTTTGTCATAGATTATGCCGTCACATTTGCTCTGATGGCATCGCGTTCACTAGTTATTTTTCGCTTTAAAAAAAAATCATTTCTCATTTAAAACAAAATTATAATCTGAAATATTGGCTGAAGCTTAATTCTGAAGTATAACATATTTAAAAAAAAATAACCTTATTTGAATCACATGCATATTCCCTATTTACACGTTGTTCTACAAAATAATTAATCGATGCACTGGTTATCTTATCTGTGCAACTCTCGGACGGATCGTTGTTACAGCAACTGTTATTGCAACCCGATATCGGTACGGCTTAACGATACAGTAGCAATAGCGATAAAGCGCATAGGTACGTGTGTATGGAATCGAGGCTATGGAGGTATGAAAGAGAACGGAATTGAATTGTTCACTGACAATAGAATATTAAATCTAGGCAGCATAAAAGGGTTTCGATTTAAACCCGCTTTTCATACATGAAACTAGACAAATTGATCATTAAGCGGGCTCCCATTGAATTCACGAACAGAATATAAATTAAAACGGAATTCATGCAGCACTCGCATAGGGAAATATTTCAGAGGATTTTATCACCATTAGGCAGGTGAAATTTAACTTGCAAATATGTATTTTTTTTATATCTGTCACACCACGAGATCTAAATCATTACGACTTCCGTAAAAAAAAAAACTGGCCAAATGCGAGTCGGACTCGGACATGAAGGGTTCCGTTCATTCCGTACACAATATTAATATCGAGAAAAACTGTCAAAACAAATCACGTTTGTTGTAAGGAAGCTCCACGTAAATTCTGTTTTTAGTTAGTACTAGCTAACCCGACGAGCTTCGTACCGCCTAACAGTCAATAAATGTAGTATATCTTTCGATATATTTTACATGGATTTTGTACATTTTACATGATGTTTACACAACCTAAAACTTCTACAGATTTATGATTTTATCCTCTTTTTTGTTAATATATAGTGGCAACAGAAATACATTATCTCTGAAAATTTCTTATGTCTAGCTATCACGGCTCATGAGATATAGCGTGGTGACAGACAGACGGACAGTGAAGTCTTAGCAATAGGGTCCCGTTTTTACACTTTGGGTAAGGAACCCTAAAAATAAGACTCTCTTACGGTGTCCAATTAAAACGAGACACTTGATGGCAGATTTATTCCCTGTCCGTATATATCGGGGCAGCGTACAGAGTAAGCGAGCCATCTTCCTGTTGTGTGAACATTGTTTATCGACGTGGAAACTACGCCAACTAGGCCAGCATGCCACTGCTGCCCACTAATGGCCACGTTCGCACATAGTTCGCGAAGCCTCGCCCTCATAATATATTGTGGACCACTATTGGAAGAGGAAGCGCCGATATAAATGTTAAGTCAAACGTTTGAACAAATATTTGCCAGTGTATATGATGGAACTAGCTTCTGCCAGCGGCTTTACCCGCGTGAAAGTAGCTTTCATGATATAAACTTTTTTTTATTTTTTATTAAAGGGCTTTGTCGCTTAGCGACCACATCGCCCAGTACAGAAAACACAAAAACTTACAATCTACCTTAAGGCTGACTCAAACAATTGTTTGGCTTTATCGGACATTGGAGAAGAGAGGATTGTATTGCAAATGCCAATATCATAGGTTTTACAGAGTCCGAAAACATTGATTCTTGTATTTTAATTCCGGACACACTCCATCAAGATGTGGAAAACATCATCAACCACACCACAGTCATCACAATTTGGAGACAAAACTTTCTTCATTTATTTGATGGAATATGTCCGGAACGAAGTCTTACAGCTATAGTTATTAAATTTCTGTTGAGATTACAGTCAATCCATGGAACCCAAGAAATCTCTGGCTGGATAGATCGGTACCATATCCCTTTTTCTTTTGACCTTTTGACCTTTTATCAAAATATTCCTGCCAAAGTTCTAAACATTTTTTTTTTGCTTTAATATACAAACTTTAGAATCCCGTTTGACCCCTTAAAGGGTGAATTTTGAAAAGTTCTTTTTTATTGCTCGCCTACTTCCTAAAAGGAAACATTGTGCAAAACGCTCCTCGTCTCAGTAGTTTTGGCTGGGCTATGAAATGTCAGTCAGTCAGTTTCTTCTTTTGTATATATTTACGCTTTTGAAATACAATTTATGTGTGTGATCACGTAATATATCGTTTTTTCTCAGCGGCAATCGAAGAACGAAGAGAAGAAAAAGAAACTACGAGTAGATGGATTGATTCCCATAAACTGTCGGGAGGTGCGGGAATTGATTTTTTCACGATGTCGCATTACGGTAGCGCGATACGGATCTACGTATTCAACGAGCTTGATTAAAAAGTTGTTCAACCTCCGGCACCCCACGCATAAATTATTACGGCCTCCCAATTTGTCAGAAACAAACAATTCGAAACGGTTCATTTGTCAGAAAAGTGACAAGAGCAGGCACGCCGAAAGTAGTCAGATAATCCTATTGAGTTAACCATGTGATCCTGGCTTAAGTCCTAATCCTGCCGCAGTGGGGGCAGCAGCCTGGGAGCATGTACTACATTATTAACTATGTTTTGTTTACATTGTGTATTATGTTGCCCTTCAGCAGCGTAATTAGGAAAACTCTGGAATGAACTTTACATAATTTATCAGGCGCTGAATCTCGCGCAGTTTGGCAACATTGAAAAGTTGTTTCGAGCAAAGTTCTCGGACGGGCTGTTTCGTCCATTAAATGTAAAGGCTTCTAATTACTTTATTAGATTGGATTACGAAAACTCATTTTTAGATATGTGCACGATTTATAAATATTTATTTATTAGTTAGGAGATAATTTTCATTTACAAAAAACTTTAATTACCTACAGTAAGAGGACGCTATATTTTAGTTTGACTTTGCGTAGCATTTTTATTAGATATTTTTTTTATTTTACCATAAATATTTAAGTTTCTATTTAAATCTTTATTATAAAACCAGAAGACGCAGCGTTGGAAGGCCTCCCACAAGGTGGGCTGTTAACCTGGTGAGGTTCGCGGGAATCCGATGGATACGAAAAGTATAGGATAGGTCGTTATGGCGACTCTTGGGGAAGGCCTATGTCCAACAGTGGACATCTTTCGGCTCAAATGATGATGATGATGAAATTTCCACTTTGTTTCTCATATTTCTCAAAAGCATAAATGCTAGTTAAAAGCTGTGTTTCCTTAGTTGCTATTATTGTCGCGATCTTCACGTACGTGAGATTTTGCTTTTTGAATTTCAAATGTAAACTGCAGACAAGTTTGTGAAAGTTTGGTGATAAACTTAATGCAATGGACAAAGTTTTGAGCACTCATAGAGGGAACGATATCGTTTTATATCTATTGTCGTAAAACCTGACTTTTACATAAGTATGCACGTATCATATGTGTGTGGACTGTTTTTACTAAAGAGTTGATTTAGGTACCTACATATAAGTACACTTAGTTTTAGTTTTCATTTAGTTTTTTTTTAGTTACAAAAAAATCGAATAGTTGTTTTATAATCCATCATATTATTTTAAGAATTCTTTGATTGTTATAACAAAAGGATAGCATTTAACTTTACCTGATTTAATATAAAAATTATGTCAGCACAAATTATTTTATTCAGATTGCTTGTAGTGGTAACAAAAAGAATAGAATGTTCCATTTCCAGTAGGTAACTCTAGTTTAAAAGACTTAAAACATTTTAAAACTTAAGACATTAATTCAGTCATCCAGTTGACGCCGACTCAGCACCCCTAGCCAAGTTGATAATCTGCAATCGTTAACGCTAGTCGAAAAGTAATCAAATGTATGGGAATGACATCATCTCAACGTTAATTCACGTGGTCGGAACAAACGAATAGAAAACTCGTAGCCAAGTTCACATCGTTCAAAATGATAGAATGAATTTCTACAACGTTTAACGCAACATCCTTTGACAAACAAACGCTACATTGTAGAACGAGCGGCCGACTCAGGCGCGTCAACATGGCTACCCACTTATCGTTTTCTACAATTGCTGACACCGAAGCGTTACCGATTGGAGAAGGGAATTCGACACGATACGGTTGTAACTTGGCTAGGGGGGCAGGTGTCTCAGCATAATGCAATGCAAATTAGCGTCACTCATTAATACGAGCAAATAGTTTAATTAACTTGTGGTAGAAGGTAAACTAGGTAAGACCAAAGTAATGAAGCTGCAGCCATGGAGTAGACAGGAACATAAGACCTGGTTTTGTTGAGGGGTTTACATATGGCTATTGGCAATCAGTTTTGGGATAACAGTACTTCTATGAACCCAAGGCCTATTGGGCATGTAACTCATTTAGTTGAGAGCGGCCAACCACTCCTTTTTTTTAATTGATATAAAGTAGTGCTTGACTGTGATCCTACCTGATGGTACGCAGTGATGCAATGATCATGATCTTACGTGCTTATGATGTTATTACACATATTTCTCAAAATATTTTGGATTTCAGATATCTTGTGGATATTATCTAGACTTCTATGGAAATCAAAATATAAGTTTGTGTAAAATCAACCCAGTAAAGACCTCTGAAAATCTACTATTTTACATGAATTTCGGTGTTCCATAATGTACTCATATATTAAAATATAAAAAAGTACATTTAATCAAGAATCTGGATAAAGACAATTTTTTTCAAAAACTTTTAAGATTTAAAAAAAAACACGTATTTTCTGAAACAAGTTTTGTGAAAGATTCGAGTAAATCAAGGAATTACCGAATGCTAACACAGTTTTCAAGCGTAACCTATCTCTCTTTTTTCGCGTTGCCTCTTCGTCACACATCACGGTGAATTGCATTATATGAAGCAACAAGCTTTTAAACCATGCTCGATGTTGATGATAGGCGACGAACTTTTGTGTCTTTATTATATAGTCGTTGTCAATATGAGTTGAGAAAGATGTTTAGTCATCACGTATATTTAGAACTATCAAAATATGCAAGTTTAAATATTTGTGAACGCACCCACGATATATTAGAAATTCCTGGTATGGGCCTAAGTTAAAAAAAAAATGCACAGGTAAGTAGACAGTTTCTTTAATATCTAGGTGAAGCATAGCATGTGTAAAATTTGATGAAGTGGAACTGATGAAGAAGACCAGAAATGGCTATTGAAACTTCATACTCACATAGATATCACAATGAAGATAGCTAAGCGACTATGACAATACAAATAAATGAATGGTTCTGAGTAGTTATGTTGAAACTGGTATCATCGAAGTGATCTGATGATGATGATGGAGCCGGAAGATAGGCAGCGTGCGTGTTAAGGCTTATAGTCCCTTGAACCATCTGACCGAAATTATGTGGACGCAACTCTCGCACTCGCCTAGGCGGCAGTACGTAAATCTATGCATTTATTTGCGGCCAGCAGCGCCCGGAAAGCGCTTTAAATCCATTTTCTTTGCAAAATATTGATTGATTTACATATGCAATGTTCACTTTGAAGAATATTTAACCACCAATTTTTATGTGTAAAAATGTAAAGGTCCAAGCCATTTCGAAGGAGTAGGGAAAAGTTGCGAAATCGCTAAATATTTTTTTAGACAAAAGTATAAATAGCACGAAGTGTTGCTCATGAATCTTTAATAAACATATATTTTTTTCAAACCTATTAACCTAGCCGTTACCGAGGAGTAGGCTTCAGAAAGTCACTGTTTTATAGCACTTTTCGGGCGCTTGGGCCTTAAATAAGAAACAAACAATATCGAGAAACACCGACTTCCGAAATTAAAGTTATTTGATCGTTTTAGTGTTTTTAGTTATGTCGGTATATTTTTTTTTTGTAAAAACTTTTTATTTTCCTCCATTCTGTCCTGTCACCCGTCACACTATCACTAACTCCCTTTTCTTTATCACTTCTCACGTAATCCATCTATCTTTTCTTTGGCCTCCCTCTCCCTCACAATCACACGCTACTATACATTAAAAAAATGTATCCAAACAACAACATTTTCTTTAAGGTTCTATTAATAACTTATCCAATTTCCCTAACAGTCGCGGAGCCGCGAGCCCCTCGCGCCAGGCCTTCTGAACCTTTGTATTTGATGTTGCACTCCCTTAATAAGGTGACCCAGTTAGTGCTGAGCCGGCCTACTGACATTTCGACTGTGACTGATGTGACCAGCTTTTTTATACAACCGAGGCCTGTGAGGAAGCTTGGCAGATTTTAATCTTCGGATTGATATTTTTCTTTTTATGTTTGTTACTTCGTTACTTCAGAACTCTGTCATTTATAGTCCGATTTCGAAAGTTATTTTTTTATTTGAATTTGATATACTTCCAGGGAACCAGAGAGAGAATCGGCATGTCCTAGAACCAATAATTCGAAGACATTACGGCCAATTCCTTCTCCTAGAGAGTAGTGACCCAAGTCCCAGCAGTTCGTAGGGGCCCAGCAAGGTCGATGCCTACTGGGCCCATGGGTTAAGTGAAAATGAATCCCGGGACCCTGGTACACAAGGCAAACAATGAACAAACGTGTGGGTTTAAGTCAGTAAAAGTGTGACACGCCCTCCTGCTCCGTCCAAGGGCGGAAGATGTTATTAGATGACTACCCTCCTAAAAAAAGTCCCAGCAGTGGGTCCCAGAAGTCCCAGTATTATAAGACAAAATTTACTTTTATTATTACACTATTTTAGGGTAAACAATATTGAACCTTTTTTAGGGTTCCGTACCTCAAATGGAAAAAACGGAACCCTTATAGGATCATTTTGTTGTCTGTCTGTCTGTCAAGACCCTTTATCTCGAGAACACGTGGAGGTATCGAGTTGAAATAAAACTATATACTCAGGGCTACGGTCCCTTCAAGCTGTGAAAAAATCAAACTTCTAAGTTAACGAATAAAAAAGATACGGTCGTTTATGTCGCAAAAAAACGTATATTTTGATACTCTCAAAGATCGAAATTCATAGGGTACTTCCCATTGACCCAGAATCCTGAAATTTGGCACAAAGTAGGGTCTTATAGCACAGATATAGGAAAAAATCTGAAAACACTAAATTTGTTGTTATCTACGTCACAAAAAAAAAAATCCAGTTCGGCAAAATCTTCGAGACTCGAATTCGGTTCGGATTCGGGAAGTGTAGTTTGGTCGGAACCCTCAGTGCGCGAGTCCGACTCGCACTTGCCCAGTTTTTTATTTATTTATTTTGTTTTTAGATAGATAGATATATTCTTTATTGTACACCAAAAATAAAAGTTAAGTTTAATTCTTAAGTGTTGTTGTTTGAGTTTAGTTGTTAAGTTTTTAATTTGTGATTTGATTTATTTATTGTGATTTTAATTTATTATTTAGTTTTATTTTTATTTATGAATTGAATTGATTTATTTTATGATTTCACTGTTTTCATATTTAATTTCATTTCATTTCGTCCTGTTTTTAATATGAAACTTTATGTACCTACTTACTGGCTATGGAGTCCTGTCTGATAATATATATATATATATTTTATTTTTTACTTAACCTTTGCAGTCCCATTGCTTTCCATAGCATCACTACACTACTTCCACCAGCATTATTCTTCTAAAATACCTAACTAGCTGACAGTAGCTGATTTAAACTCCCAAACTCCATCGCCTGGCTACCACAGTCGGTGGGGCTCGCTCGTCTTTTGTTTACCGTACCAGCTCGCCTACTGCGCCGCGCGACTGCCCCCTTCAATTACTCCTACGTTTATCTAGTCGGCGTGTTGGTCAACATTCTGACGCATTGTATAGACTGCCAACAGGCAGCGGCCCCGGTACATAATAATGTACAACAATGTAGAATATTTGTGGCTACCTTTATAATTCGGTTATCACATAAGCCGTACGTTTTCTCGCAATAAAACCTAGCCAATAAGACACAGAGGTAAACATTTTGCGTAATTTGGTTAGTAGCTACTTCCTGAAATTTCCTTTTACAGAAAAGCAATCTTTTTTGCAATTTCTTAATCTGTATAGGGTTTATCTGTATGTGTCGGGATTATCTGTATAATCCATATATTCTTCTTCTGCCAGCGACTTCATCCGAGTGAAACGCGAAGTCAGAGCCAGATAAAAAGTCGTTTTGTCCTTCCTTGGAGTTCAAGCTTACTCTATACCAAATTTCATCAAATTTGTTTCAGCAGTTTATCCGTGAAAGCGTAACAGACTTTTTCGGGGTTTAGGCATGCGGAGCAAATACGCATGAGTGATGAAATCCGCACGATATTAAAACACCCTCAGCGTTGAGGTAATTATTTTATGACAGAACAGAACAGTTCCCTCAATATCAGGAGTTTTCTAACAGGAAACAATATGCTAGAATAATAGAATATCCTTCATACTAATATAACCAGCACACTTCCCATGCCCGCCCACATGAGATGGATTGGAGTGGTTTATTATTGAATGGAAATGATATCACTAATAAATCATACAGAATACTAATGCACCACTCGATGTAGTTATTGGAAAATTATCTTTATGTACGTACACTAATATTTAGGAACGGTTTTACAAAAAGTAAGTAGGAGATATGATCAATGGCGTTCATCGAAATCCGTTCAGCCCATCCTTCGAGTGTGAAGAAGAAGTACAAACACACATTCACACTCACAAACTTTCGCCTATAGAATATTTGTGTGATGTATTACAATTAAATTCAAAGAATTTACAGTAAATTTCCGAAAATAGCCCGTGGGTATGTTTTTTATGGAAGGACTTTTTTTAAGTGGCAAATCATCCAGTGACATCTCCCGCTCTTGTGCGGAGCGGGTCAGACATTTACTAACTAAAATCCACACCTAGTTCCTTCGTTGCTTTTCATTTCAGAGTCGCGATTTCCTTTCAAAAGCAAACCCATGGCCCCAGTAGGCTTCGACCTTGCTGGGCCCCTACGGAATACAACGCGGGCCCCGACGGTTTCCGGACGGCCGAACGACGAGCTACCCATTGCTCGCCGTCCGCAAGCCCGCGCCTACGGTGGCCAGAAATCGAGATGGGATCCCAGTGGCTGGGGCGTGTGGGCCGTTGCCTCGAGCGTACGGTCGCCTCTTTTAAGAAAACCGTTCCCCAGCACTGGGACAATACAAATTGGCTTAAAAATGAGTATTAATTTTAGACTATAAAAGGTTAGTACCTACTTGTTTTTAACATGAACATTCTTTCTAAACAACCTGTACATTGAAAGGCCTGGCTCTTGAAACACAGGATATCCTATTACCAAGACCCAGAGCACCACTGATGTTTGTTTTTATAGTGTGCTAAATAATTAAACTTGTGTAAGTTTAGATTGAGTAATAATGTAACATCGTCTTTAGCATAAAGCATAGCATAATCAGCATTTTAATGTTCCCACTGCTGGAACTCAGATCTCCTCTCTAGGAGAGGTAATGGACCGTAATCCACCACGCGCGCCCAGTGCGGGTTGGTGAATCTCACATGTCTTCCAAATTTTTCGATCTAGGACATGCCGGTTTCTTCACTATGTTTTCCTTTACCGTAAAGTAATGCGCCTGGCTGGGTTTGAATCCGTGACCTACAACTCGTAAGTCAGGGCCGCTACCACTTGGCCACCATTGCTCCAACAACATCGTCTTTACTTCAATAAAAACATTAGAAAACACCAACTGAAATATCGACTTCCTATGTTATGTCAATTACCTACTGTTGAAAACCTATTTCCAATTCACTAACATAAGTTCAAAACTGCACGAAATCCATTTAACCCTGGCTTCGTGTTAGTTCGTAACATTTAAGTCGGCCGAACGATTTTTCTATTTTTAACAGAATGCTTTCTCTAGCCTGAAATGCAAGCATGCAACTGGCAACTACTTTCCTTGTTACGTCACTATTGCCTGACTCACGAGCTCCGAGCTTGTTCGTGTTTGTGAGGCTCTTTTTTTCAGGTTATAAGAACTTTCCTACGTTTTTAATAAGTTTTTTTTTTATGGGTTGGTACTGTGATATCGAAGGAGATTGCACGAGTTATTTTTCTTATTAGCTAGCGGACTGTCTAGATAAATGTAGATATTATGATAGATATTAGAATCGTCTCTTATTTTGAGAAGTAAAGAGCGTTTTGGTTGTAACTATAATTATTTTGAAGAAAAAGAAAATATAAATGATTACTACAAAGTTTACAATTGCTATAGAAAGGGTCGCTGAAGGGCGGGTGACAGCTATCGGATTCATACCTATCCATTTCTCTCATCTTAAAGATGCATTTTTTCTTCCAGCTGTCATTCTACCGATGCTATGTAAAAAGCCTTAGTTTGGTTTTGGGTTCGAGTCCCGGGAACCAAAGCCTATATATCTAGCAGAGCATGGCTGCCACAGTACCTACTAGGTCGCTTTAATAATGAAAACTTTTCCAATGAGCGCAAAAGCGTAGTAATGACCCATCATTTTGAGATAGGTAGATTTTAGCAGGTACGCGTTTACAGTTCTATCAGAAACCAAACGGAAATAAAATTCCTCGTAAAAACGAATGAACAGAATCCATTTCCTAAAGCCCCAATTTGCTGTTTATTCTTTATACTTCGTGTTTGAAATACGAGGAAGAAACGCTTCAAATAATGGACTCGTGTTTGCAATACAAAAATAAACACATTTTCTTCATAAAGAGCCACTTTATCTTGGAATCGGCGTCGGCCACCGGCGACTGTTTGCGAATTACGTTACAAATTGTGATTTCCTAGAAACGTTCTACGTTCTGAATCGTCGTGATTTCCGTAAATTACTGCTTTCATATCAAATATTTACAATTTGTGACATTTATGATTCATGGAAGATGAATTCGTGATCAATTCCTTCGATGGAATCGTTAAAATTGAGGTTGTACAGATCGTAATTCATAATTAGTTGTGTGTTGCGGGGAAAAATTTAATGTTTACGGTCAAAAAATAAATTTTGTGTTGTGCTTTTCATTATGAGGGAAAAGTACTTTCCTCCGAAAAAAACTAATACATATTTTACATGAGCGTTGGTATTTGTAGGATTGTTTCTTTGCTCGACAGCTATAGTTTAGTAGGAGGTAGAATGAGGGTAGGTAGGTAGTGTTATCGAAGTGGATACTAATTCCATCTTTATTTTAGGCAAAAGCTACGAGACCAAGCGTACCCACTTCACATTTCTCGATAGATGGCAATGAACTCAATTTTTTTATTTATTTTGTTTTTAGTGTACCTAATTGGCGCTTTATTAAGTCAAGAAAATGGTATCGTAAATGAGCAAAATATCGAAAGAGGAGAGATGAAATGCATTTTACTAACAGAATTGCGAGTATACTTACAGTTGGATGGTCGGAGAAGGAAGCCCAATAAAAGTTGGATGAGTTGTGTGAAAAGTAATATGAAAGAAAGAACAGATAGCGTGACGGGTGACAGGACAGGATGGAAGAAAAAAATGTGTTGTGCCGTCCCCAAATAAAGGATACGGTAAAGGGTACGGGACAAGGTGATGTTGAATAACGACTACTTTGAACCAGTATTTGGATAATGTTGTAACAATAATAAATGAAACAGTCTGTTCCTTTGTCAATCAATGTTGGCTCCGCTCAGTTCTCATCCGTTACGAGGGAACATCACGCGACCCTGTCACCGTGACATTGCACTTGACCTCGCCACTCCACCTGTAACTATCAACTATGGCAATTAACATAGAAATAGGGTCGCCGTACACAGGCCACCGGCCACAACATATCCCGCGTTTTATTTTTTGAGAAAAACATGCCACGCCATTTGCAATCACTGCAACTCTTGGCCTCCAGAAAAACACTGAGATTAGCTTGAGTAGTGCCAATGAATTAGTCCAAATGACTTTGATCTACTAGAATGCCACACTTCAAATCACACTCATATTAGAAAGGCGAAAGTTTAAATATGTTTGTTAGTGTGCGGTGAAGTTTCTTTTCACAAACGACTGAACGTATTTAGATTTGGCACACTGGTAGGCTATCTTGGAATAGTCCATAGATTTTTCATTTTGGAAGCATGTTTCCTTGGGATAATTTTCTACTTTCAAGCGGGCGAAGCGACTAGTAAAAGCTTATAGATTAAATGGGAATCCAGTAACCAATTACCCTTAATAAAATTCAACCTTTATCTATTCCATATAAGTAGTAATTACCGTAACACCCATCAGATTAAGCAAGAACGGTATAACCAACAAATTTCCGCTCAACCTATCTGCGCATCCGCTGTAGTAATCCTCACGCAAGCCCTGACATTGCACTTGAGGCGACCTCGCATGCAACATGCTCTTATGTTAATTAAGAACGCAGACTGAACGTGTCTGGACGTGTTCAGTAAGCATTAGCGTAGCTAGGCAAGGGCGACGTGGGCCCTCACCTAAGGCTACCTCGCACCTAGGGCTTCGACCTTGCTGGGCCCCTACGAGAAGGGACCTCGTAGGGGCCCAGCAGGATCAAAGCCTTACTGGGCCAAAGGAAAGGGAGGCTCGGGCCCGGTATGAAAGGCAATGAAGGAACGGGGTGGGTTTTTTCAGTCAGTAAGAGTCTAACACTATCTCTCGCTCCGCCCAAGGGCGGGGGATGTCATCTGGATAATTTTTACCCACGGAAAAAAAAATCCCAAAGGGGCCTCGCACAAGCGAGGGTTCTTTAAGAACGAGTGTTTTTCTATAATTGATAGGCTCGCGTTAGACCACTATTTCACTTGATGTTAAGCCACAATGTGGTCAAACACTGAGTTGCGACAATCACTGTCTCGTTTTCGAATTTATGAAAGAAAAAGGCCTCGCTGATGTGCCTACGCCCAAGTCTAAATTAGTCCACGCTACGCCTCTAGTGTTCAGGATTGCACGGCGTTGTGGCGAGGCTTTGATTACGTGAGCGAATTAACACGTGTCTCGTCTACGTAGCTAGTTCGTTTAGTAGCTTAGTTCTAACACGGATTAGCGATGAACGTCCGGTCTGACTTAATCACTGGGTGTAATTAACCTTTTGTTTAAAATGTACAGCTATTTTGTTATTTTGCGGGATTCGAAGACCGAGATTGTATGCCGATTTATTTGAAAGAAAAGCATCTTCTTCTTCTTCTTGATCACTCTTGCCAGAGTGGTCTTGGTCATCACGAACGTAGCTCGTGGTACGCTCGTCAGGGTACGCCGCACGACTTCTCGCCACTTTTGCCTGCTGGCAGTCATCCGGGCGCACTCGTTCAATGGGCCGCCAACAGCCATTTTGATTTGATCAGTCCATCCCATCGGTGATCTTGTTCCGTTCACCTTTCCTTGTATAACAAGCCGTTCGATGGAGTCATCTCCACGTCGACCAACTATTTACAAATACTACTGCGCACCAGAGTAGACAAGTGTTTTTTGACGCTCAGTTCCTCGAGAATGGAAGCGTTTGTTCGAAATTCGGTCCAATCGGAAAGAAAAGGATAGCATGGAAGAAAAAACGTGTTGCACGGACCTCAACTAACAGGAGATAGGGGCAGGAAGATGAGTTTAATGGATTGTTCAAAGGAGTTACCGTGGCCCTGGAACCAAATGGCAACTACCACTACAACACAGGTCGGTTTTAATCAGAAAACTCTGAAACTGGTTCTGGCTTCACCCAAAGAGGGAAAAGTTATTTTAATGACTTTCCACCAAAAAATAAGACCTACAGTTACGGTTCAAACAGACAACAAGAAATTTTGTTAAACATTTGAGCCTCATCAAAAGGCTTGAAGTCACCCAAAGGGCCATAGAAACGGCTATGTTCGAAGTTTCCTTGCGTGATCGCATCAGGAATGAAGATATCCACAGATCAGCGATTCTTTGGCTATGTCGGCAACCTTAGAGAACGAAGGTTGCCGACATAGCCGAAAAATCGCCAAACTTAAGCGGCAGTGGGAAGGGTACATTGCTCGTAGAACGGATGGTCGATGGGGCCGAAAGGTTCTGCAGTGGCGACTGCGACCGATGACCTGGTGAGAGTTGCAGGAATGCGATGGATGTGAGACGCAAACGCCCGTTAATTGTGTCGACACGACATTTTCGGGGGGCTATGTTCAACAGTTTACGTCTTTCGGTTGAAATGAAGATGAATGATAAAAGTAAAAATTTATTTGTTTATACATGGTGTACATAAGTGGTGGAACGAATATTCGCATTCGCATTCGCGAATATCCGCAGACTTCACAAGAAACATGCGAAAATTTGGCAATATTTTTTGACAAACAAAAAGGTATTTAAGTATTGATTGAACCACAGAACATAGGAATCATACAGTAGATAGAAGGAGTAAGTAGGCGGGGCGCGCGTACCCCGAGTTTTGCGGAGTCCCGCTTATGCTCCATTGCGCATGCGCCACGCACATCAGTCTAGTTACGGTTACCACGGTGATAATAACTAGTTAAAAAAATATAAAAATGCCCATCTGTGCTGTTTTGAAGTGCAAACACGACAGAAGAACCAATAATTTATTTATATCCTATCATCGGTTAGGCCTGGTTTATTTTATTTTGATTATTTTTGAAAAATAAGATCTTATAAAAAAAAACAAATAGAAGTTGACTTTATATTGTACAGAATAAGGTCTACTTTCAAAAAAATATTCTAAAACATTCACCAAATGTCACTGTCAGCTGCTCAATTAGAGGTTACCATTATCGATAGTGAGTTATCGATATTGTAAAATTATAATGTTCTTTGTTGTATCTGGAAAGAAAATACCCAAGTGCTTCGACAAAATTATAAACGCACACTATTTTAAATTTAGCTGAATAAAATGTGAACAGGGTTAAACTTTGGGTCCAAATTGTAGCTTTCGTGTTATTTTGTGACTTCATATTTCCAAAATATACAGACAGACTGGAAACTCTTTGAGGCGTGGCTGGAAAGACCTCACGGTGTCCTCACCTTCCGCATGACGCAGGTCCTCACCGGACATGGTTCGTTCGGGAGTTTCCTGGACCGGATTCGTGCGGAAGTGACGCCCGGGTGTCGCCACTGTGCGAAATTCCCGGAAGACACGGTGGAGCACACAGTCGAGGTGTGCCCTGCTTGGACGGAGCATCGCCGTGCCCTCGTGGGGGCGATCTGTTGAGGCCATGGTCCGGAGCGAGGAGGAGTGGCAGGCGGTCGCCGACTTCTGCGAAGCAGTAATGCTCGCAAAGGAGGAGGCCGAACGCATCAGGCAACGGCGTTATCGCCGTAGCCGCCGCCGGGATTCTGATCCCGATTTCCAGCCACCGTAGGCGCGGGCTTGCGGACAGTGAGCAATGGGTAGCTCGCTGTCCGGCCGTCCAGGAACTGTCCGGACCAAGCCCAAGTCGCCGATGGCGCGCACTGTTCCCGCGCGCCTCAAGGAGTTGTCAGCAACAGCAGGGACCCAGCCGGGTCGAAGCCTACTGGGGCCAGGGTTATCCGAAAGGGCGCTCGTGCCCCGGTATGAAGTCTAGAAGGAACGGGGTGGGTCTTTTAGTCAGTAAGAGTAAGTAGTCTGACACTATCTCCCGCTCCGCCCAAGAGCGGGGGATGTCAATGCATGATTTTTTCCCACCATAAAAAAAAAGACAGACTGGAAGGCAAAGTTGGTTTACTACAAAAACTAGCACAATTTTCTCAAATCACTTTGAAGGATCAGACTGTTTAATTAAAAGCGTAAAGAAATACATTACCGACACAGCAGTGCCAAAAATTTTTGCTCTGAAGAATTTCTAGATATTGGTAGAAGAAAAAGAAGTCATTTTATTGAAAATCTGGTTATACCGAACCCTAGCAGTCTCGAAGAAGGTCAAAATGTTACAGTTCTATTCAAATCTGAATGGACTCTAAAAGCAAATTTGTAGTCAGCCAAGAAACAATGGCTTCGTTTAGTTTAAACTGACGTTAAAAAATTACGTGTAGAAGTATTTTTCAAAACATACTTATGAACAAATTAATTATTATTTATCAGTCAGTATTTTTGACTTTACGTGTTTTTACGTATCTATTTTATTAATTAAACATTTTTTTTACATTTTACACAAAAACGAGAAACAGCTACAATTTATTGTTGTCACGTTATTCTCTCTAGTTGTTTTTCAGCATCAAAAGAAACCGTTAATTTCAGTATGAGTAATTTCATGGTTAATGAAATAGTTACAAGCCCCTTATAAATAAAAAAATTGGTTGCCTGTAAAGTCGGTATACGGGCGAAAGTTTTACGTGACAACGACTTTGAGTGGTAAAATAATTTTAATGTGAATATTCATTCGTATAGTAGGAAGAAGGATGAAAATGTCTGTCTCTCTCGCTCTTAGGCGGGCTAACCATGCACGCGTGCCTCTCACTCGCTCTCATTGTGAGCGCATAAAGTGAGCGGAGCGTAACGCAGTTTCTTGAAGTGTCACCCGGCAAACCAATTTATAAGACGTTGTCACGTCAAAATTAAAAATATGTAGGTATTTTGTTTTTGTAATTTATCGATTCCTGCAGTTGATTTTTATAAAACGCAACATCGATAAAATAAGGCAACGCCAATGGTACATCTCTAGAAAATGACGTTTAGCAATGTTTTTATTTAGGAAACATTAATCTTATAACAAATAAATAGAGCTCTAAATTCATTGCTTATATTTTGGAGACATCTAGTGGGGAATAGTGGAAATTGTTCTTATAATTATTCTATGCGAGGTAATACGTTAAAAAGTAGATAACAAACAACTCTGTGTACACTATTATATGGTTTATTTTCTAAAACTTAACGATGGATAAACTGCCTTCTTTCAATTAATATTAAAATGCTCAATCACATTAATGATTTCTTAGTGTTATGAAATATGATATACCTGTCTTTGTGTGAGTTTGGGTACGCTGGTCCCGATACAAATGAAGTGTTATGCGATTTCTATCTACATTCCTCTGTTCTGTGGATTGAACGGATAGAATGATAATACAACTAATGTAAAGAATGTAAAATTTTGACGAATATTCGCAATCAATATTCACGAATAAAATTGGCGAATATTTTCGCGTTGACGAATAATATTCGCGAATATACACCACAGATTTGTCAAAAAGACATATTGACAGTGGTATACATGATACATCGCATGCAAGATAATAATTAAAAATAAGTTCTGGCATGTTCAGCCGCATATCGTGGCGTTCAAATATTTTGGAAGAGATGGTGCATATGTCGCAGTCATTTGGATGCCGGCGTTTAACAATCGCCCTAGGCGTCCAATTGGACGGCTAACTTAATCAGATGGCTGCGACACATACACCGTGATCATCAAAATTATATACTTTTTTAATTAAGATACTTACTAAATTTAGTTTAGGTATGATTTTTTTATATTTCCACAACTATCACACAACGCCGTCTAGTCCCAAGCTAAGCAGAGCTTGTGTTATGGGTACTAGACAACTGATAAACATACTTATATATTTCTAATTACATACATATTATATATAAATTACACCAACAAATGATTATGCCCATCACACAAACATTTGTCCTGGGTGGGAATCGAACCCACGACCTCCGGCATAGCAGTCAGGGTCACTAACCACTAGACCAACAGGCCAGATTACATTTCAATATCATAGTTTTAGTAAACCCATTCTTAATAAAATACCTTGCAAAGTTTAAAAGATACGTGTAGTTCTAAAACCTCAATGCCTGTTATGTTAATGCTTGCTTGTTTAGCTACTGAGCAATTAACTGAGGGTGTGTGTCGTGCTTACTTAGTAAATTATAGTTAGGAAGGAACCGACATTACGAACCTAAACATTTACTATAGTTTCGGCAACTGTTTAAGCTAGTTATTTTAGTATTCTGACGGCACGGTTGGCGCAGTGTTTGACCAATTGGCTGCTGTGCTGCGTGTCACAGGTTTGACTTCCGTTTGGAACAAATATTTATATACAGGGTGACTGGTTATTAGTGACCGACACTTAAACACGTGTTTGTACTCATGATTACAAACCACTTTCCCAAAGCTGTTAGCCGCGTAACGCCGCTTTCTCATGTACCTTATCTACAATTGTGATAGTGCGCCCGTTCCGCTTGCAAACCCATCGGTGTATGTAATTTTTTTTTTTTTTTCGATGGGAAAAATCATCTTATGACAACCCCCGCTCTTGGGCGGAGCGGGAGATAGTGTCAGACTCTTACTGACTAAAAAACCCATCCCGTTCCTTCAAGCCTTCATACCGGGGCTCGAGCGCCCTTTCGGATAACCCTGGCCCATCAGTGCTTGTATAATTATCAGTCACTAATTACCAGTCACCCTATATGGCCAACAGATTCAGACACCCAGACCCAGAACAGTTCTGGGTCCGGGTGTCTTGTTGTGTATATGAGTTATAAATTTGAGAACGCACTCACGATACCTACAGGAGTAATTCGTAGAGGCAATGATGTATAAAAAATACAGGTTACTCATTAAATAATCGCGTGATTACGTAACTATAGTGCCTACTTAGTTTCTAAAATTATAAAAAGTTACACTATATTAGTTATAAGTCGTGGTCAAGTACAAATATGATTTTTTAAATTCTTATGATTTTAAAAGTTTATCTTTTACTTAACTTAGGTACAGTTATCAGGTGAGGTAGTGGTTAAACGCGAGCCTATCTATAATTAAACATTAAATCATAAGTCTGAAATCGCCAACTCATACATACAGAAAGAAAAGAAAAGAAAGAAAAAGTGTTTATTCACGTCAAACATGATACGTTCGCATGTCTTCTCTGAATGAGAACTGAGAAGAAACCTTTGGCCAGCAGCGGGACTAGTTACAGGTTAGTCTTATTAATATATTTATTATGGTTATTTATCTATAACCACAACAAAATAATAATATCATATCAGGAAATCAGTATCCTGAGGGCAAAATAAACACTCATGTTTCAATTTCCTCAAATCCTATTTTATCTGACCTAAATCTTTACACTTCAATTCAAGAGATTTAAGAACGAAATTTACTACTTGGCCATGTAAGAGGCCCTTGAGAATGTTATTTATTTAAAGCCTAATCTTACATTAATCTTCATTTTGTTTCGGGCATGAATGTAAAAACTTTTCATTTAGAATTTTTTCGCATGATCGTTAGCATTTGGCCAGTCATTCCTTCGTGATGAGGCAACTAATGACGAAAAAACATTGCGTGCAAAATGTGAACTGAATCGTCTGAAAGGATTTTGGTTGAACTGGAAAATGATTTAAAGAAAAGTATCAACACAACTTATTAAAACCAAAAATATATAAGAGACCTACATGCGAATAATAATAAAAAAAAAATAACATAACAATGGATTAAAATTCTGTGCGAGGCCAATAAGGTGCTATCTGGTGTTATCTCAACATATTATGATCGAAAATTGGTTCTAAATTAACAATTTATGTAATTAAAACTGATTAAAAAAGCGACAATGTATATATCTTATTGCTCGTGACTGTACTTACATACAGATTGTTGCTTTCAAAGGAGATGAAAGCAACCATTCTGCTCTGCTTAGAGAAACGGGCACTAACTTCATTATGTCTAACTAACATCTAAATTTGAGACACAGCTACAGTCTACACCTAGCCCTAATTAAATCCACTCACACCACACCGCGCCCGTGTACTGCAACATTCTCAACATTCTCTCAGTAAACATGTTATAGGTAATGTTGTTTTAAATTACTTTTGTTAAGCACTAAAATAGCTATAATACTGTATGCTTAGTTCGGACAAAAAAAAAAGCGAAAGGAAATTGTGAATTTCTCCGAAGCAAATTAAACGACAACAAAAATGGCGCTTGCAAAGGAATTCACGGGCGAATCGTAGAACTCTACTTAATATTAAACTTCAGACCTTTAATACATAAAGAAGAAAAGTTTCATTTGTTTGTTTAGGGTTCCGTACCTCAAAAGGAAAAAAAATGGAACCCATAAAGAATCACTTTGTTGTTCGTCTGTTGTTGGAGAAGATATCGAGTTGAAATTAAAACCATATACTCAGATCTGAAGTCCCTTGAAGCTGTAAAAATATTAAACTTCTTAATTAACGAAAAAAAAGATACGGCCTTTATGTCGCAAAAACGTATATTTTGACACTCAAGGGATCCGTACCTCAAAAGGAAAAAAAAATGGAACCCATAAAGAATCACTTTGTTGTTCGTCTGTTGTTGGAGAAGATATCGAGCTGAAATTAAAACCATATACTCAGATCTGAAGTCGCTTGAAGCTGTAAAAAAATATTAAACTTCTTAATTAACGAAAAAAAAGATACGGCCTTTATGTCGCAAAAACGTATATTTTGACACTCAAGGGAACCAAAATCCTAAGGTACTTCCCGTCGACCCAAAGTCCTGAAATTTTGCATAAAACAAGGTCTTATAACACAAGTATAGAAATAAATCTGAAAACTGAAAAATTTTACGTCACAAACAATTTTTTTTTTTCGATTTGGAAAAAACTTCGTGTAAGTTTGTACGGAATCCTCAGGGCGCGACTCGCACTTGCCCAGTTTTTTTCTCATATTGTGCTTAAGGTGGGACAATATGTGGTCTTTGTTCGCAAATCCACATCAAAAGAGCACTAAGTCATTAATTCTCCTTTTATATTTCTGTAGGTTTTAATCTGGTATCGAGTTGAAGTGGTCATGACAGCTTGTGATGACGACACACTGATAGGGACCAACTCAACAAAGGCATGACGACCGACAATTTTCTCCTTAACTGAAAGAAATTGAGCAATGAAATTATGTAAGATTGATATCAACGTGATCTTGAGCTGTCATGAATCTTTGGTTTTTTGTAGAAAAATAACGTAATTTTTCTGGTAAAGAGCGCTCTTTTAGTAAACTGGTGATCTCATTTGAAATGGAGCAATTGAGGGCATTCAGTTTTTAGGGTTTCATATCTTCTCAAAGGGGTTTTTTTTAGGTGGGAAATCATCTAAAGATATCTCCCGCCCTAGGGTGGAGCGAGAAGACGCTTCAGATTTTTACTGACTGACCCAGTCGTTTGTTTCTTCTTTGCTTTTCGTTCCAAAGCAGTAGGGTTTGATCCTGTTGGGCCCCTACGATGTACCCATAGGGTAAAACGGGACCCTAATACTAAGACTCCGCTGTCCGTCCGTCTGTCTGTCCGTCTGTCACCAGACTGTATCTCAGGAACCGTGATAGTTAGATAATTGAAATTTTCACAGATGACGTATTTCTGCTACCGCTATAACAATAAATACAAAAAAAAATACAGAATTTATAATAAATATTTAAGGGGACTTCTATACAACAGACAAAACATTTTTTGCAGTTTTTATAGATAATGATAAGATATATAAAAATATATGATATATATGGGTTGGTTTTTATGATGATGATTGTTTTTATAATGGTAAAGGACCCTTCGTGCACAAATCCGACTCAGACTTGGCCGGTTTTTAATGGTATTTTTAAGACACACGTTTCTGGTTAACACAAGCTCAAAACAGATACCTAATATTAAATAGAAATTAGATTTAAAAACATCGCTACATAAAGAATGAACTAACAAATCAACAAGTAACTCAATATTGGAACCTATAGCGCATAATTAGTAGCTACGAAAATAACTACAGGCACCTAGGCACTCGAGTAAACTATCACTTAATGTAGCACTATAATTAACACAATCAGACATACAGTACTAATTGCTTAATGTCAGCATAGACGGTAAAATAACCAGTAATGTAATAACCGTAAAATAACGTAAACATTTACGTATTTACCGAGGGATTGCCGACTCCAACTTTGTGCAATAATAATGAGCAAGACGGTTCGAAGGAAAATACACCGTATTTCAAAGTAACAGTTTTCATTCACAAAGTGAATTGCTTATCAGTTCTAAAATTACAATCTAAATGTAATTTCTACTATGAATTTCTGAAAAGTTGCTATTTTTACAACAGCTTTGGCCGTTGCTTCTTCTGTTTATTTATCGAATTTTTATCCAAGACAAAGGTACAAAGGCGGACTTAATGCCTTAAGGATTCTCTACCAGTCAACCTAACAACGCGTTTATGACCAGCGGCCGTATTATGACATCTTAAAACCATCATGTTTTCTGTGTGAGAAAAGGATAGTGCTATTCATCCTGTATAGCTCCGTCTCTTTTTCACACCGAAAACATGATGGTTTTAAGAGGTCATAATACGGCCCCTTGCCGCTGTGAGCGGTAGCTAAGCGCGGGGCGGCGAGCGGTTAAGATCAAAAGTAAGAAAACTGTTTGAAGCCATGCCGGAGAGTGGTAGAGAGATCAGCGCGTTGAGTTCCACGCGTGCCTGAAAGAGATGTGAAAAAAATTTACGGGGTCTGCGGGTTGTTCGAAGCAGCAACCGTAGCCCTCGCAAAAGGAACTACTGGAGAAGCACAGGAGAACTGTGGGTTTTAGTTAGTTAAAGTCAGTTAAAGTCAGTCAGTTAGTGAGCGGGCTTGCGGACAGTGAGCAATGGGTAGCTCGCTGTCCGGCCGTCCGGTAACTGTCCGGACCAAGCCCAAGACGTCGACGGCGCGCGCTGTTCCCGCGCGCCTCAAGGAGTTGTCAGCAACAGCAGGGGCCCAGCCGGGTCGAAGCCTACTGGGGCCAGGTTTATCCGAAAGTGCGCTCGAGCCCCGGTATGAACGCTTGAAGGAACGGGATGGGTTTTTTAGTCAGTAAGAGTCTGACACTATCTCCCGCTCCGCCCAAGAGCGGGGGTTGTCATAAGATGATTTTTCCCATCAAAAAAAAAAGAAAAAAAAAAAAGTCAGTTAGTGAGAGTCTCTTACTCTCCACCCAAAACGAGTTGATTTTTGATGATTTCCCACCCAACAAAAGGGTGATTGAGACATAAAATGTCAAGTGCATAAAAAAAGAAAATATTGCCAAGAAAACTAACTGAATTCTCAGTCCATTTCTCCTGTCTGAATTTCCAAACGATTTTGGCTTTAGCTTGCTTTAAGTCGGCACCAGTAAAGCAAGCAGGGAATTTATTTATTAAACTCCAGTGTCTAGAGATTTTAGCGTCTGTTTACGGAGAAGATTTGTCTTACCGTATAAAATGTATCAAGATGCAGAGAAATGGCGTTAAAAATTGCTGAGACTGTATATTAAGTCCATGTTACCAATTATTATTTGACTTGTATTATATCTTGTATATTAGCTGTCTTGAGGATCGTTAGCTTCGAATTTAGAGACAATCGCATTTATTCATTCATGCCACAATCTATTATCTTTATTCAAACCACTAGCTTCTGCCAGCGGCTTTGCCTGCATGAAATTAGCAAGTAGGTACTTATATACATAGCCTATATGCATAGAATATACCTATGTCATGTCACGCTGTGATAAAATAACATTCTTCTGGTATTTTTTTTAAAATCGGTTCGGTATTTTGAGTGTATTTATTAGGTAGGTACTCTTAATAAGTATTCTTCCTCTTTATATTATTTCCTACTAGCGACCGGACCCAATTTCGTACAGGTGTTAGAAATCTTTAAAATTCTCGGTTTTTCTTGGTTTGTCTCTAATATGTACGTAGGTATTATACACATAAACCTTCCTCATGAATCACTCTGTCTGTAGCTGAAAAGCAAATGAGATTTTGTTCAGTAGTTACCTAATAAGTTTATTGCTTTTATAAATACAGACAGCTAGACGCTGTCTGGAATTTGTTTTATAACATCTAAGGATATGGTAAATCCATACACATTAGTATAGTACGAGTACTACTAATGTAGTAGAGAATAAAAAATACAAACATAAATACAAAACTGTCCTTTATAAAATATTTATATACATTTCCCGCGTTCAAAGCTATTCTCAGCTAACAATACATTCAACCGAAAGAATTTAATTCCACCACGCGAACGGCACCATGCAGTCTGCATGTATTCAGTTCTATTCATATCGTATCGTAGAGGCATTAGCGACTCAGTCACGTCACGCTAGGGCTGCACCTAGTGGCGTAGCTAGTCCTAAAGGGGCCCTATATAATATGATATTGGGGGCCCTTTTTTGTTCGACTGTAGCTAAGCCCAAAAGGAACATATTTTTATTATGAAATGTAACTATTACCGATTAGTAATTTGTGAGCCTTTCGTTAACAAAAATTTTAGTTATGGTAAAAATTTTACGATTTTTGTTCTTATACTAGCTGACCAAGTGAACTTCGTGCCGCATAACAGTCAATGAATGTAGTAAATCTTTCGATATAGTCAACCGATTGCGATGAAATAAGCTTAAGTAATATATCAAGTTACACACAATTTTAACGTATAAAAGTTATTTATATCGATTTCGTACATTTTACGCGCGCACAACTAAAAAGTTTTACAGAATTTTATTTATAAATAATTGAGGGCCGTTGACAGCCAGGGCCTATATTCGATACGGCTAATACAGCGCTAGCTACGCACCTGGCTGCACCTAAATATTTCAGCTGCAGTTAGGGTAGCTCGAATGGCGTGACTCACCCCTATGGCGGGGCTCATTGATTGGCAGTTTACGTGAACGATTTATTTTATGGATGGGTTTCGGTTACGTCTGTTTTTACAGCAAGATTATGTTGAATTTATGTGTTTTAAAAGCTTGTAAGATTTGTTCATTCATTTTATTGGTAGTGCGTTCGAAATACCATACGGCGCTCCTAAATACAGATCGTTGACTTGGCTCAGAAGGCTGCCCAGCTTAAGTGGGACTAGGCTGGATATCATCTGCCGCATGCCGATCGTGCGGTGGGCCTTGTTTGTGAAAAAAAAGATTAATTTGGATTATGTATACACCACAAATTTTTAATTAGTACACGTACTTAAAGGGCTTATTAGAACAACCCTTGTTATTTTATAAGTAAAATCTCATTAAATAATATTCATAAACAGCAAAGTTATTAGCGTTGGTTTATTTCCCAAAATGACACTCAATTTATGGAAATATTGTGCAGGCTATTGATTAATGAATGAATAAGTGACAATTATTAAGGAAAAACACTGCTCGCAGTATTTTCTACTAGCAATTGTTATGTAAGATTGATTCTATGATGAATTTACCTTTTCGTGGTCAATTTTAGGATTTCGGTTTTTTCTACTTTTGACTACAAAAATATGATCAGTAACGGGTACAGATAGAGCCCCATTTTTTGTGTACTAATTAAAAAGTAGGGGTGTATAAAAAAGTCTATATAGACTTTTCTCACTTAAGTTTGGCGATTCTTAGTGCTATGTCGGCACCCTTGGTTCTCCTGCGGATATCTTCATTTCTGATTCGATCACGCAAGGAAACTCCGAGCATAGACCAATGATCGATGACCTGGTGAAGGTCGCGGGCATCCGATGGATGCGGGACGCGCAGGATCGTTCATTGTGGCGACACTTGGGGGAGGTCTATGTCCAACCGTGGACGTCTATCGGCTGATATAATGATGATGAGACTTTTCTCGAACAGTCTAAAATATTATAACACAAGATAATAGGAAAATTTCTTTCGACACCATTTACAACATCTGTTAACCCATCCAATTCATTAATCTCCCAAAAATGTAATAAAGCTATCATTTAATTTGAAAAATGGCGTCCGTCTCGCGCCAGGCTTGTTCGCGCGTTCACTTTATTAGATTCGTGGCTATCAATAACGTAATGTATTACGGAGTAAGGATCAGTAATACTTGCGAACATTTATGATCTGTAGTTGCATATTCGTATATATTTGGTGCTTGGCCTTCGGTTGACTTCAGTTTACCGTCTTTTTACGATTCTTAGAGTAGGTACCTAGTTACATGAATATTCTGGTTGTCAACATTACGTAAGCGATTTTTGAAAAGCTGTTCTTTTTACATTTATTATAGTGCTTAAAACTTCGCTTTACATTCCATTATTGTTATAAATATGTACCTATTATTTTTTTTAGGTGGCAAATCCCTATCTAGGGCGGAGCGGGAGGGCTTGTCAGACTTTTTCTGACTAAAACTCACTCCTACGTTCCTTCTTTGCCTTCGTTCCAGGGCTTCGGCCTTTCTGGGCCTCTACGGTTTTGATGAAATCTCCGACTCTCGGTCCGGACGGTTACCGGACGGCCGGACCACGAGCTACCCATGGCTCGCCCTCCACAAGCCCACGCCTTCGGTGGCTTGAAATCGGGGTGGGGATCACGGCGTCTGGGGCGTAAGGAAGTCCATTCTCTCACGCGTGCTGCTGCCTCCATCGCTAGCATTACTGCTTCGCAGAATGAGGCGTCCGCCTGCCATTCCCTCCAAACACTGGGTAAACAGTTCCTATATATAGGGTGACTGGCAATTAGTGTACGATACTTAAACACGTGATTGTGCTCATGATAACAAACAATTTTTATTATGGGAGCAAAGCCGAAATCGCGAAAAAAATATCAGCTGTTCAGTACATTAGGCAAACAAAAATGTATTATTAATTTATTATCGTATTAATTTACGCATGTACGAAATTACATGCGTAAATTAATACAAGTTTTGAAAAAAAATTGCTTTATTTTTTTTATTTTATGTTTACAAATCGATAGTGTTTCATGTACCGGGATCGACCCTCCACGGGATTACAAACGATCAAAATTTAGCGGGGTATATGTGGAGTATAAAAACACTAACCTCTAAGGACTGTTCCCCAGTGTTTATATAAATATCAGTTTTTCAACACAACCGTTTTGGCAAAAACTTTTCTCACGAAAATTGAAATAGGATACTAGGTACATTATCGGCCTAAAGTTAGGCCGCATGGATAAGGCAATTTATTACTTTTCGATAGCATTACGTTATCTGGAATTTATTACTTATAGTAAAATAAATGTGAGATAACTATAGCATTTCTAGATTGTTTTTACCTGAGTGTATGTAATCCTAGCTCAAAGTTTGATTAAGTTTGGTAACTAATTCGAAATGCAGGCAGCTTTAAGACTGGATTATACCTATTTAATACCTGCTAATTACAATTTCCGTAAATCTATATCTATACTTATAATAAATCTGTAGAAGTGAAAATTCTGTACATTAAAAATATCAAAAAAATAAATGGCAGGGTATTACTAGACCGACACCGAACCCAAAAATGTGATTAAAAAAAAATTTGTCTGTCTGTCTGTTTGTTCAGGCATCACGCTAATACTACCGGTTCGATTACGATGAAACTTGGTATAATTATTCTTTAATATCCTGGGCTCCACACTGGGTACTTTTTATCTCGGGAAAGTACCTATATACAATAAAAAACAAACTTAATTTTGCGGTTCGATTCCTAGACCCGGTAACTGTACCAGCCGAAAATAATAAGTTTGTCGTAGGTTACGTCACCCGCAGTGGTAAGGGGCGCTGCACACGGCTAAGATACTATAATATTTTATCTTAAGATACAATATCGCTCGCTATATAATTCAATGGACTATCACACATGACGAGGATAATAAATAATATTTCATATTTTCGTATCTTAAGATGAATTTGTATGGCGAGCGATATTGTATCTTAAGATAAAATATTATAGTATCTTAGCCGTGTGCAGCGCCCCTAAGTTATGCTGTAAATGTAGTGCTGAAGGTTAAATTTAGCTTGTACCGTTCGCAACACACGCGTGGCGCGCGGCCGCCACGGATCGCTACCGTATATCGGAGTCTGAGCGCGCGCATCATACATTTTTTGACCTTTGATTTGAACGGACATGTCGAGTGGCGAGCGTTCGTTGTTATTAGCATTCTATAAATTGTATGTTTTAACTGCTACTTGCAGTTCTAAACCGTGCTTTTCAGTGCGACCTTTTTAATCCTTTTAGTTTTTACTAAGTACAGTTTAAGGTAGAGTTATTTAGGTTTATTTTTATAAGTCGTAGGTATAGATTTTAATTATAAAGTATAGGTAGTATATTTGATAGTATACGTAGTGACCGTAGGTTATTTTATAATACTGTTAGGTAGGATTAGTCATTCGTATAGAGATTAGTTTTTAGGGTTTTTGCTTATTTATTGAGTTTTGATTAGTTATAATCTATACATATAAATAAAATTTTATTTTTTATTACATGCATATATACGGTACATACACCAAAATAACATTTTTTATAATTTATGTCTGTCTGTTCCGGCTAATCTCTGAAGTGACCGGAGCGATTTTGACGGGACTTTTATTGGCAGGTAGCTGATGTAATAAGAAGTAACTTAGGCTACTTTTATTATAGAAAAAATAAATTCAAAATCCTGTAGTCCACGCGAACGAAGTCGCGGGCACAGCTAGTATATAATAAAACTAAACTGTGTTAAAGGAATGACAATGGACATCTTCAAGTCAAAAGTGAGTAAGTTTCTTCTAGGCAAGCGTGCTCCATCGTCGCTTTTCACCACGTGAGATAGTGTCCAAACGCGGATTTACAGGCAGGGAAAAAATACTTCTAAATATAATATGTAAGTAAAAGTTGAAAATCTATAGGAATAATAACTGCTCTTCTTTTGTTTCTTTTTTTATCAATTCTATTATACTATCGGGCGTTTTTTAAAACTTAACTGTAATACAATGAGAGCAGCATTTAGCTTACAAAAATGTAACAGGCGAGCCTTTGTTCATTTTGTAATTTACTTCTATGGACACAATGGCTACATTTTTTTGTTTTCGTTTTATTCCACAATGCTCAATTCCTTTTTTTATAATGTTTTATGTTCAATATGCAGGGTGAAATTTATTTCAAGATGGAATTGTATAAAAAACAGAAATGATATGAGAAATAAAACGCATGTGCTTTGGTGCTATTGAATCAAATCTAACTCAACTTATATTTTTAGAACAAAAGTACTAAGGACTAGCTTTATCCCGCGGTTTCACTGCTGCAGCCTACCACAGTTACGTGAAGGATTTTATTTATTCATGTCAATCAATCATCAATTCTGTTGTATATATTTTTATTTATGTTTGTTACCTCAGAACTCCGTCATTTTTGAACCGATTTGTAATTTTTTTTCCTCTTAAAGAATAATTATACTTTCAGATTGATGCCATTTTTTTTTTTCAAAATATCAGAACTCCTCAAATATTATAGGCAACCATGTAGCGATATTGGTAATGCAATCTAGAAATCTAGCATTTACAGTCAAAAAGTAACATTTGATGCAGTGGAGCTGGTGAATAAGACCAGAAATGGCCATCGGTACTTCACATTCACATACCTACATATCAATTAAGACAGTTTAAGCAACTTTGGCAATACAAATAAATTAATGCTTTTTAATAGTTTAAATGTTGAAAATCGTCGGATTTAATGATGATGATGGAGCCGCAAGATATATCCTTAATCCTTGCCGTGTTTAGGCTTATAAGAATCGTCATAAGATGCACTTTGGCTATTAGGTACTATCGAATTGATCTGATGATGGAGGCAGAAGGTACACACGGGAACTTCATAATAAAACAATGATGTATCCTAGCAGTGTTTGGGTTAATGGAAATTGTCATTAGAAATAGGCACTCTGGTTATAAGTACAACAAAAAAGTGTGAAATAAAACACTTTTTACAAAAAATAACTTTAATTTCAGAAGTCGGTGTTCAATAACAAACAAACAATACCAGAACACTGACTTCCGAAATTAAAGTTATTTTGATGGTGTTTTGTGAAGTCTGTTTTTATTTTTCATCATATAGGTACCTAAAACTAGAGCAGTGATCAAAATGGGTGATTGTGAATCGCACTAGTTTATTAAGGGCCAATTTACTCTAACCTTGAAGACATCTAAATTATAACCGAATGTGAAGACCGCTGCAGGCAAATTGTTCAACTTCTTCGATGTACGCAGTACAAACGACTTATTTAAACTGTGAATCTTCTTACTAGTTTACTTAACTAAGTAAACATTTAACTGAGGTTACAGCGGTAAGCGGTAAGACACCACGTTCGCAATGCGTCTTGCGCCGCGATGTTTCCGTCGAACTTTATTAGTTATTCAGCAGGGCGCACTAGTGCGGACAAACCGGGAGAGTTTGTCGATAGCACACATTCTCGTATTCCACGAGTACAGTCAGGATTACCTACTGCAGGTAAGATATTGTGGTTTTGGTTTGTGTATTTTAGCAACTCAAGTGAAGGTCAAGTTAACTTGGATATTTAAGTTAGCTTTTATTTTTATTGTTGATAGGTTCACGCTTGACCGCTATCTCACCTGATGGCAAGCGACGATGCGGTCGACGATGGTACGCGCTTACCTAGAAGAAACCTATTCACTCTCGACTAGCTGTGTCGTAGGTTGAACCTTTTTTCTATAGGTATTTTTTTTTTAAATCTAGAAGTTTATTTTTTTTTATAAATTTTATATTAGATTTTATTTTATCTTATTCCCGCTGGCAGCAGTATTGGAAGATATCGATTATAAAGCTTTGATTATGTCCAAAACCTTTTTTTAAAGAGATTTTCGCTAGTGCAATATGGCACTCTGTTGCTCTACAAATGTTATAGTTAAATAATAAAAATTGCACTTACTGCCTGACCTGTTTTGGAATGAAAAACCGACCAAAAGTTTTTCATTTCAAAACAGGTCGTAATACATCTTTACAGTAACGAGTGAAGGGCTGATTGGATTTGGATGAAATTTAGCATACGGGTAGACCAACACCTGGATAACACATTATGCCGAAAGAATATTCCCATGGGTCAATTCTCTACTTTCACGTGGATGAAGCCGCTGGCAGCAGTTAGTTCTTCATAAAGGTAAATTGCAAAAACTCCATAACAAATATGGGCATTTCGGTCGCGTTTTTAATATTGCCTTGGGGAGCAACATTACAAGTTTGTTACCATTTCCTACGCCAGGTACATTCAAACTTATATTATTTTTTCGCAAACAAAAGTATTTCCATTTCGATGAAATGAATGGGAAAGTTTATCAGCAATTTATTGTTTGTTTGGTGTTAGGTTTGGTGCTGGGGTCGTGAACTCGTGACCCTTGGAGGAAACAGTAAAGAGCTTTTTATTTATATTTTCAAAACTTTTTTAATAAACATATTTGTGAAATAAGTAAAAGCCCTTTTGAAATATTGTGATGACCTGTTTCAAATTATCACATGAATGTATTGTATAAAAACCTGGTTTATTTATAGTTTTTATATAATTGGGTACTTATCACTCAATTTTTTTCTAGTCAGGAAGAAACTTTATCCAAAATGGCAAATAGAAAGAAATTTTCAAATTCGTCCAATATTATTGACAGGCCTGTTGGTCTAGTGGTTAGTGGTCCTGACTGCTATGCCGGAGGTCGTGGGTTCGATTCCCACCCAGGACAAATGTTTGTGTGATGAGCCCGATCATTTGTTCTGTGTCTGGGTGTAATTTATCTATAATATGTATGTATTTAGAAATATATAAGTATGTTTATCAGTTGTCTAGTACTCATAACACAAGCTCTGCTTAGCTTGAGACTAGACGGCGTTGTGTGATAGTTGTGGAATATTATATTATATTATTATATTATATTAATCAAGTTAGAAACCTTTTAAATCTGGTGGAAAACTGTCATCATCTAGAAATGTAGCATCATCAAAAATGTATGACAATCTGGGAAACTGTCAAATAACAGTACAAGGATGCACATACTGAACTGTGACGTCACCGCTATTAGGTTATGTGTGCTCAAAAGAGGTAGCGAGATATTCCCAGCACGACCCCACTCTTCCTCAAACTATTGGAAAGCTGATTGCTGCTTTACTTAATCTACACTAATTATAAAGAGGCAAAGTTTTTTTTTTTTTTGTTTTCGTAGGTAATCTCTGAAAGTACTAGTCCGACTGCTGAAATTATTTCACTGATAAAAAGCTGCTTTACTTCCGAGCGAATTAGGCTATAGGTATTTTATGATCGCGGGTGCAGCCGCGAGCAAAAGCTTAACCAATACTGATGTTGTTTTCAGAAAAAGATTTCTTTTAGTGTTATTTGTTTTTTGTACACAATATTGCACAAAAATAAGTACAACCAAATACTCAATTTCAAGTTTATCAGTACTCAGAAATAGATAAAAAACCCTTTCTCTCCTTCAACTATAACTAAGTTTCTTTGTAACTGAAGGCATCGCGGGCGCTTCCAGTAATGGGCAATTGTGGGCAAGACGATACCGATATGTTTTATAGCCGGAACTTTGCCACTTAATAACTTACGCAGTTTGTAAAGTAATTAACGTCAGAGTAGTGGGGGACTGATGTAACCCTCGTGCTCGCAAGTTTAGTACAGATATACCAGGAAAAGTAAACTACCGTCGTTATTAAAAAGGGCACAACAAACGTCGTCATCATCACTATCATTTCGAAAGACATCCACTGTTGGACATAGGCCTCCCCAGGTGTCGCCACAAGGAACGGCCCAGTTCGTCACGAATCCACCGGATTCCCACAACCTTTACGAGATCATCGGTCCACCTTGTAGGAAGCTTTCCAACGCTGCGTCTTCGGGTACGCGATCGCTAGTCTAGAACTTTTCGGCCCCGACGGGGCCATCTGTTTTGCGAGCAATTTGCCCTGCCCATTGCTACTATTATTAAGTTTGGTAATCATAATTTCCATTTTTTTTTAAATTGACTTTAATACATTATTTGGATTCAGAAAAAAATCAGTTTAATTTAGAAATTGTTTTTTTTTTTCAATTCGTTTTTTTCGAAATAGTATTTTTTTTGTGATTCCGATTAAGTATACAAAAGAAAGTAACATATTATAGTACAACACTGGAAAAGGCGAATTAGTTTCAGATCATTTTGAAAAGTCTTAATCGCAATTTAATACCGCCCAATGTACAAACGAAAATGATAGATGTCTGTATTTCATTTACTCATAACATGTGCGTACATGAGTGACGGTTCCCCTATCTGTGGTTTTCGTGTGAAGTAATCCTTCCGCACTGTTTACTCAGTCAATCGATACAAGCAGATGATATTAACGTACTTCAAATAAACACAACCCCAGAAAAACAAATTCGGTATAGGCTAGTCACATGCGAAGTCTGTTTATAAACAGTGACTTCGTAATTTGTTACTAAAGACTCTGTACTATAGCTACGCAACAAGACGGATAAGTAGGCGTAGGCCTACGGAAAAGTAGTCAAATAACTAAAACGTGGGCAGTTACCATTTGTTTTCAGAGCCGAAACAAAAAGCTTTTAAACCATGCTCACGTTGATTATAGAAATCAACGTGAGCATGGTTTAAAAGCTTCTTGTTTCATTCAACGCAATCTACACTTTATATATTTTTGTGGAGGTAATCTTTGAAAGAACTGATCCTATTGCACCTCCTAATCACCGATACAAAAAGTGCTGTTTACTAAGTCAATCGATACATGCAGATGATATTAACGTACTGCAAATAAACACAACCCCAGAAATACAAATTCGGTATAGGCTAGTCACATGCGAAGTCTGTTTATAAACAGTGACTTCGTAATTTGTTACTAAAGACTCTGTACTATGGCTACGCAACAAGACGGATAAGAAGGCGTAGGCCTACGAAAAAGTAGTCAAATAACTAAAACGTTGGCAGTTATCATTTCTTTTCAGAGCCGTCTAAAATCAACGTGAGCATGGTTTAAAAGCTTCTTGTTTCATTCAACACAATCTACATTTAATATATTTTCTTGTTTTTTTTTTGTTAGTAGGAGGTAATCTCTGAAAGTATTGATCCTATTGCACCTCCTAATCACCGATAGAAAGCTACTTTATTCCTGAATGACAGGATATATTTTAAAAAGTGTTTGATAAAGAGGCAACGCGAAAAAAGAGAGATAAGGCCGGAACGTTTGGTCTATATCCAAAGTGTATCGCGTTGCTCAGTAACCGGACTTGTGGAAGTCTGATCGGCAGTAGCTCCGTGTAAAACACGGGTATCCCTCCGCATTCGGTTAGACTGAAGTTGACCCCACTAGTTGGGAAAAGGCTAGAGAGATGATGGTCAGTACTTACTGAAATGAAATTAATTTTGAACAGCGGCAAATACATAAACAACATTAGTTTTTGTATATACAACACCCGAAACACGTGTCAAGTATTTTTCATGTAAAGAATCTATGTACAAAACAAAATCATCAAAATCAAATCATTTATTTCAAATAGAAAATTTGCAGGCACTTTTGGATAGTCAAGTGTCGGTAACTCAAAAAAAGTGAAGCTAAATTGCACGTTCCAAAGCGTAGATCTCTATGGAGAAGAACGTGCAAGAAACTCCATGGACCCTCTTTTAAATCATATTGAGTTACATATAATCTTGGTTACATATTTCTTGTTGCTTCTATTATGTGAGCTCAATGTAGGTAATAAAAAGTAAAATAGAAATAAAAAAAATAAAAATTAAAAGACAGAAACTGAATTTTAAGCTTTTATAACTGTACGATGAAAAATCACAAAGTTATAAGCTTGTTATGTTACATGGTTGCCCGCACAAATGCATGATCACCGAGCCTCCCGGGCGATTGAGGGGTTGTTTTACTCCCGCATGCCAGTGACTGATGTCTGCTATAACCTGCCGTGACCTGTGTTGTACCTACTAGTGTCGGTGGTGTCCAACTTGTAACCTTTTTTTCAATACACTTGCTCAGAAAGTGACTCTTATTGCACTGCTCTTAGGTATATAAAGGCGCTTTTACCAAACTGTGACATTTTGATTATCATTACGCACTCGTGCTATAATGTAGTTAAAACCTTTTTGTTCAACCTCTACGTTCGCAAAATAAATTTTGAGTACGAAAAAATTTCACATAAGTTATTGCGTTCAATGGTATAAATTAGTATCTTGCTTTCTTATTTCATGCAATTTTGACCATTTTAACTTGTACAAGCGATTTATTTAACAAAACAAACATTTAGTAAATAAATCGTACGTTCAAATATTTTTCTTTTTTATTTGTCGTTTATAGCCGCCATTTTAAGATGCGCGCGGTTTTTAGCTTGATTTATTCGAGTGTAATTCAATGGATGTATTAATTAAAATTAATTAAATACTACCTACACAATCATTAGAAAATGTTACATGCGTATTCCATTGTCACTACGAAAGACATTATAGTAAAAACTTTTCACGCAAAAAACATAAACGTAAGACTAGGCAGTATGATCAAAATACCTTAGTCTTCCCCTAGGGGTAAATAAATAAATTATGTGCGCGCATATGAAAACAGATTTTTATCGCCATGTCACAAAAAAGCTAACTACTAGTTTTACTGTTATTTTCTTCACAAATGTATTGAAAAACTTCGTACGATACACGTGAGTAATTAATGATTGCCGTTCTCGGCTCTCTTAAGACCCTTGCCACGGCTCGGGTCTAAATACCGCCTCGACTGTAATCACTAACATTACACACTTACATCATACATAATGTACTATTAAATATTTTTGGAAAAATTTATTCAGTTAGTGATTCTATATTCAGGTTTAGCTTCTAAAAATAATTTTGTATAAGGGTCGCAAAGTTTAACAAAGTTTAGTTTTTTATAGCAGCGCCCCTCGTGCCTGTGTGTTCATATTCGTAAAGCTCAATGTATATTTTTAACGCCCGGGCATAACACGCCCACGTCAAAAATAAAAGGCCCTAAAATGTGCGCGTTATTCTTTTTTCGCTAAACAGCTAACAAGGTCTTGTAAAAGTTCGGAAAGTCTAGTCATGTTAGAGTACTGTCAAATTGGTCTATCACAAGTTTTGCAGAGCAATTGAGCCTAGTCATCGCGTAATTAATTATAATGTCTCAAAAATAATTGGAACGTGTAGACTCTTTGTAAGTTTTACTTCTGGAGAAAATATTTGCCGCATAAATTAGGACAACCGATGTCACTGTAGGCTCATTTTTTCTGGCGGCTGTAAGCACTAAGGTCCGTTTTATGTCTTATTAATTTTAGCTACAGGAAAACGTCCTTAGAAGTAGGACTCACTGCACAACTGATCGCGTCGCCATGGTGTCCCGGTGAAATATAGCTCTAAGCTACTAAACTAGACACCACACAAACACCAGAGTCGCCGAGCTGGTCGCTCAACCAAACGGATACCAGGTAAGTAACTCTCTATAGAGCTGTATACATTTAATTGGTAGCGGCGACTGGTCGCACCGCCATGGATTCTCGGTTAAATATAGATCAACTGTTTGAACTAACTGCACCAATTAACTTTTTGCCAAATTGACTGACTATATGTCTGTCTCGTTTCAAAAACCCAATCTGTATTATCAAATCACATTATCATATTAAGGCGAAAATTTGTACGTGTGTGTGTGTTTGTTACTCCTTTTAGCTCAAACGATTGAACGGATTTGGATGAAATTTGGTACAACATGATACTTCTATACCGAGAACCAGCCATTCGTCCTAGCTTTGCAGGCGTCTTTGTTTTTTAGAGATATATATATATACATATATAGTCTTTTGGTGAAAACCTTTGTAAACTAAACAGACAGACGCGATGGTAGACTTTGATTTATAATTCGTAATACCATGTTTTATAGGTGTATTTTTACTATTTACTATCACGAGGGCGAAGCAGCGGGTAAACGCAAATTTATTATATTTTTTTTTTAAAACGAGTAAAAGTCACACTCTGTACCAAACTTTATATAATTTTAGGATGCGTAAAGGCCTCGCTTCCAAACCGTTATATTTTATAAGGTTATATGCTTAGCCTAGGTATGTCTTTTTTCTTTATATGCCTAAACAAGTTTTTTTCGTTATCTAGTTTATACAACCAAATAATATTTAATATCACTTATAAATATAAAATGAAAATGGAGAAAAGAAAGTATTTCCCTCAGGAGATTTACAGATTTTCTTCAGTTAAGAATGAAAAATATATTTTGTTTGTACAAATTATGTTATGTGGTTTGAGATAAATCTGTGTTGTTTACTTACACTTTATTAATTCCACAAACTTTAAGCAAGACTAAAAGTGTAATTTAGAAAACATCTTGGCGACTTTTTAGACTATACTTTATCCTGAATGTCGCAATTTGTTTCTAAGTGAATATGAGCAGATTTTTTCTCCTGCTATTTTTAAACAAAGCTTGAATAATGTTTTAAATGAATTTTCTAAAAAAATATAAATAAACCAATTGGCCATGTAAATCTATATAAAAAATGTCTAAGTGCTAATCGGACATGCGTGCAATGGGTTCCGAATGAATCTATATGATGTGGCCAGATCGTTTAAGCATTTTAACATTTGATGTCAATCTTCGTTTGGCCATATCTTTGATGTAGGATTTCTGTGATAATGAAAAGTCTAAAGGTTTGGCCTACTATATATAGTAGCCCAAACGAGGATTGACATAATTATCATCAAAGTTTAATGTTTAAAACGATCTAGCCAGTTCAACTTGGCCATATCATGAAGTGATCAATTTCTAAGATCTAGCCACGACATATAAATAACATTTACCAGTAACAAAAATATATTTTTTAATTTTTTTCTCTGTTTGTTTTGGCTAATCTCCAAAACGGCTGGCTTTATAACTTATGAGTTTTATCTTATTAAAACGAAACTCTGATGGAGTTTTGGTGGGATCCAAATGGTTAACAATTTTACTCGACAAGCCAATATAATGGGACCATTCCACGTCTCCGCGGTCTAATTTTTTCACACACTCAAATCCTGATGAAAATCTACTTGATGAAGATTATATTGTTATATATTTATGGATGATCGCCATTTCCCATTCGTTGTTAATGGAATTCCCATCACAGACTAAACCAATTTCAATCCTAAAACCATAACCACAAAGTTGATTTTAATTGATAAATAAAAAATGGATTTGTAACACATTAAGTTTCAGTGTAAATTGGACTATGTTTTATTGGATTAAGGTTTCTAATCCCAAAGCATAGTACAACAGAAGCAAATGATATGAGTTTCAGTAACGATGCTTAAATATTTAGCGCTCTGTGTTTTGGGCTGGCGTTTTGATACTCAGCTATAATATAGATAATTTAGAACGTTGGTAGTCAGGCTATATTTGTTTGACAAAAATTGGGGTGTGTTTGTACGGTACTTAAATTGTTTGTTTAAATTAACTAGCTTAAGCTTAGCTTTTTTTTTAATTGATATAAACTAGCGCTAGACTGCGATCCGACATGATGGTAAGCAGTGATGCAATCTCTAATGATGAGGCGCACTAGTTTATGAGCCTACTCATTCTTGCCTTGAAGACACTCAAATTATAAAGACATTTTAACACGTCATGGTAAGGTCCTGGGTTAAGCTAGAATTTGACACAAACAGCAAACAGCAGTCGTTAAAAAATAGATTCAAAGTTAACTTAGCTACGGGTTTTCGTAGTCCTCGTAGCACTGCGTAGCAATGTACGTAGCTCCGTTGATTTCTCGTGATTAAGAGGGTGCTTTTCCACTCGCCTGTCGTAAACATCGAGCATGGTTTGAAAGCTTGTTACTTCATCTAACGCAATCCAATGTGATGTTTGACGAAAAGGTAACACGAAAAAAGAGTGATAATACCTGAATACTCTGTTGGCATTCAGTAATTCCGTGATTTACTCGAATATTTTACAAAACTTGTTCCAGGAAATACGTGTTTTTTTTAAACACTTAAAAGTTTTTGAAAAACATTGTCATTATATAGATTCTTGATAAAATTTGCTAGGCTTGCATGTTGTACTTTTTAGATTTTTTAAATTTTTGAGTAAATTATGAAGTGTCAAAATTCATGCAAAATAGCATATTTTCAGAGGTCTTAACTGGATTAGTTTTACACAAATTTATACATTTCTTTTCATAGAAGCCTAGATAATATCCACAAGATACTGTGTTTCCAAAATATCTGATGACAAATGTGTATCAGAATCAGAATTAGAATCAGAATTTTTATTTGTAGAACATAGGTGTTTACATGAAGATCTTACATTAATTAAATGAGCGCTATGTTTTGCCGTGAAGGCGTACAAATGTTGAGATCATAAGATCGTAAAAACTAAAAATAAACTAACACAAATAAAAAACAAAATTAAACTCTCACAAGAAAAAAGAAATAAAAATGACTATTTTACATATTTTTTTTTATAAATTTATAATTAAAGAAAACTTACTTAAAATTTGGAAATCAGTCTTTAAAATATATAATATAATATTATTATATAAAACAATTATTACATGCAGCATGCATTGCTGCATGTAATAATTGTTTAAAAAACATCTAATAAAAAAATCTTCTACAGAATAGTAACATTTTTTAAGTAATAGAGAGTGGAGACTTCTCTTAAATTGTAATTGTGTGTTAAAGTGTAATAACGTCATAATCGCGTAAGAGCGGTTGTATGAAAAACAGTGAAAATGTATGTCGTATCCTCTTAAATTATTCAAGTGGTGACTGAACTTAACGAAGGAAAGTTCAAAACCCATATTAAGCGTGTCTTAACCAAAAAAGCATATAACAAGGATAAAGACTATGTCGAAGACACGCTCTTTTGGCAATAACTATCTCTGCTTATGTGGCCCCCTGGTAACTCATAATATTGTGTAAATGTATCTATTAACTGTTGCATCTTTGTTGTAATATAAACATATTATTATTTTTTTCTAACACATTGCTTTTGCAATATTTTTTATATTATCCGACTCCAACCACCTTAAATTCGTTAGTTTTTCTTTTTTTGTTGTTTACGTCTCATTTATTGACAGTTGTAATTATTATTATTTTTCTAGCTTTTTTTTATTAAGCCTCTTTTTATAATGTAAATGGAAGATCACTGTAGACTCGATTACTTCATATTTTGACTCACTTTTTTTTAAATGATTATTTTTATTATGCTTTTGAGTACAATACGGACCGGCTTACACTGTTCTTAAATAATACCTAATAATACTGTAATATGGAAATATTGTAAGAAGAACCATTTTTTTAAAAGAGTAACCATGGAGTTTCTTGCCGGTTCTTCTCCATAGGAAACGACCAATTTCGAACCGTGCACTAGCTTCTGACGTTTTATAAGTGCCCATGTAGGCCTATGTGAAATAAAAAACTTTTGTTTTTTTTTGTTTGGCTTAGCATAGACCATTATAAGTCTAAGCTAAGCCAAACTTATAATAGTCCCACTGCTGAGACTCAGGCCTCTTCTCAAGGAGAGAGGCGTTTGGTCTGTTCTACACATGTTCAGTACAGAGTTATGACTCCGAGATATCGTGACTTTCCTAATTTCATCAGTGAAAGAACTTTCTTTACCATTATTTATTTATTTAGTACATGGAGGACTTACAGCTAATAAGACCAGACAAAAAACAAGGAAACCATAATCACTAGAAAGCCATCGAATCAGTATTTCCAGATGTCCTTCTTCTTCTTCTTCCTGCCCTTATCTCATATTACTTGGAGTGGTGCAACACGTCTTTTTCTTCCATTCTGTCTTATCACCTGTCACACTATCACTAAATCCCTATTCTTTCATAAGTATCTCTTCTCACACAATCCATCCATCTTTTTTTTGGCCTCCCTCTCCCTCTCCACCCATCTAAATTTTATACTCAGAACTCTTTTAGTAACAAGCGTTTCATCCCTCCTCTTTACATGACCACACCAAGACAAATGATTTCCTTTCAACTTTTCAATTAAAGGCGCCACTTTTAAACTTCCTCTAATGTACTCATTTCTCACTTTATCTTTATCCTTTCTTGTCACACCACACATTCATCTCAATTTCTAGAGATGTCCTTCATCATCATCATCATATCAGCCGAAAGACGTCCACTGTTGGACATAGGCCTCCCCCAAGCGTCGCCACAACGACCGGTCCTGGAGATGTCCTTACTTATCAAAAAAAAAATTAGGTTCCATTTTACAATATTACTTTAGATTGCACAATATGATATCGTAGTTCTTCAGAATCAGACCCTTGAAACCAATAGGCAACTAAGTAACGACCTATATCGGAATTCCCTGGGAATCTATGCGGGAAGCAATTACCGGAGGCTCCATGATTCATTAGGGCTGTGCCACGGGTCCGCTCGAGTGGCGCCATCTATCGAGTAATGACGCTCTCCTCACTTTGCAAGCTTCTTCAAGTGACTATTAACATTGCTGGCTGGTTGCACGATTTTAAATTTGGAAAAGCGTTGACACGAAATTCGAGTTCCGTTATTTTTTTGGTGAACACCAACCAACCAACCCAAAACTATTTTCAATACACTTTCTCGAAAACCCGCTTCTCAACGAAAGAATTGGGTGGGTTTTTTAGTCAGTAAGATTCTGACCCTACCACCCGCTCCGCCCAAGAGCGGGGAACTCATCTGGATGATAAACCCCTACTGCTTTTAGGCACGCAATTAACTGTTTTTCGCAAGATATCCGCAACAGAACTAAGGTTGCCGATATAGCACGATGAATTGCCAAACTTAAGTGGCAATGGGCAGGGCACATTGCTCGCAGAACAGATGGCCATTGGAAGGTTCTGGAGTGGCGACCGCGTACCGGAAGACACAGCGGTTGAAGGCCTCCTACAAAGTGGACCGATGACCTGGTGAAGGTTGCGGGAAACCGATGAATGCGAGACGCATAGGAACGTTCGTTGTGGCGACGCTTGGGAGAGGCCTATGTCCTAAGGTGGACGTATATCGGCTGAAATGATGATGATGATGATGAAGGGAAAAGGCTAGGGAGATGAGGATATGATGAGGTCTGAAAAGCAGAGTCTGTTCCTCAGTTATGAAGGTGTCTTAGCCTTGGGCTAACTGATATATGTTAGTTATTTTGCAAATAGGTTAAAAAAAATGTTTTTTTTTCAGTCAGTTTAAACTAGATGAGGCCGGTGTTTCCTAGCTGACTGACTACCCTCAGAAGAAACACCGAAACAAACTCAGGGGTCAAAGTCTCTTTTAAACTCCATTCGGTAAACATGTAATACTAATGGACACAACTATTCACTTCGCTAGTGAGTTAAACTGCCTCGCTCCGCTCAGGGCTTAGTTGTGGAATCCTTCATTACGCTCGGGATTCAATATGAAGACTGTAACATAAGATACTGCTTAATAATTTACATTTGACGGCGATATTACAAATTGTCGGTGAAACTGGGTTGGTTTAATTTAATTGTGATTAAATGAAATTGTTTTTAACTTGTTTATTTTTTGTACTTACTTTATTTTGATTTAATTCTGTTTCATTACGATTTTATTCTGTTTTATTGGCGTCGTGATATTTTATATGTAAATGTCAATGTGTGTTTTTGACCAGAATAAAAATTATTATTATTATAATACTTACCGTATATCTTGGTTTGGTTTAACACATCATGTAATAAAAGTTCAGGTGGAAATCAAAAAAAGTGACATCATTCAAAAAAGTGTCTTATATTTTTTACAAATATTTAATAATAATAATTTTTTTTTTCTTTATTCTTTATTGTACACCATGATAAATAACAAAATATGTGGACATCATAATTCATGTACATAGGTGAGCTTAACTCAAAGTTGAGTTTTCTTCCAGCAAACCATTGAGTGATAGAGAGAAATCACAGTAGAGGGTGAGATCCAGTGCACAATTAAAAAAAAAAAAAATACGAAAAAAATAATACATAAACACATCTACATATATAAATACATACTTAAATAATAACTTATAAATTAACTTTCTTTCTGATTATTTATATATGTTTATACATGTATACAATACACACATATTATATAGATATATAGGTTCATAACATTTAATATTAAAGAGAGTCTTGTATCAAAATATTAAGTATCTCCCAAAATCTGGAAACTCAACAATGCTCTTTGAGACTGATATCGTGGAGGACCAAAGAAATACGGATATTAATAATTCAGTCAGTTATTAGTCTTCTCTGTTCCGGATATTATAATTTCAAAGAGTTATAAATCGGAGAGCTTGAAACCTCCTGCCCCCCTAGCCAAGTTACAAACATTTCGCTTGCGCTGAACGCTTTGAGTTGACCTTGCCCCAATTCTTTTGTTCTGACCACGTGACTGAGCGTTAAGACGACGTCATTGCCGTACATTTGAAACTTTCTACAAGCGTCAACTATTGCAGATTAGCAACTTGGCTAGGGGTACTGGTTTGGTCTAAATGGTAAGTTTGCTGTAAAGTTTTATGTTAAGTTGGGTTAGGTCCAATGAGTGAGTTAGCTTAATTGATAAATTCAAATTAAAACAAACCAATCATTCATCTGTTTTGAACCTTACCTCTAGGGTTGGCATGGTTTACTATATTTATAAAAAGGGTTGGTTTATTATTTTTATAAAAATGGCCTATTCTTAATTCTTACCTAATTGTTGTTGTTGAAGGAACTTTATGTTTTAGAATTGAGTGCTTAGAGTTGAGAATTTCCAGCCCCCGTAGGCGTGGGCTTGTTCGTCCGCAGACGGCGAGCAATCGAGCTCGCCATTCGCTTCTGGAAGGTAATGAAGGAACATAGGAATGGGTTGTAGTCAGTAAAAGTTTGACACGCTCCGTCCTAGAGCGCGAGAAAAACAAAGTTAAGAATGAGTCAAACCTTAAGAAGGAAGTTTAACAAGTTTTCAAACTACTAGCCTGAAAAATTCAACTACGAGTACTAAGCTTTAAAATCGATATATGGTAGATTATACTCACAATTGTCGATACATAAATGAAACTTGCAAAGTCATTCAAAATCCATCAGCTACCAAGGTCTTAATAAAAAGGCAAAACTCCCATCATAATTTTAGCCATTTATACTAGATTTTGCTTTAAGCTGCGGGAGCTTCGCCCGCGTACAAAAAATATAACCTGTCACTCAAGAATAAAGCAGCTTACTAACGGTAAATAAAAATTAGCAATAGGACCAGTACTTCCAAAGATTACCTACTAAAAACAAAATAAAAAACACAAACTTTACCTCTTTATTATATTAGTGTAGATTTTTCTTTTTGTTACAGCAAAATAGCCATTAATAATATAAATAGGATAATCCTTTCACTCTGTCTTCTCGCAAACTTTCTAATAATATTGCCCTCCATTGATTAGCAAACAAATCTAATCCAGGGTTTGCCAGTGCGTTTTGCATCGTTAGCGTACGCGGTACAGGGGAGGTGGATCGAGCTACAGTGCGACAAAATGGGACATTAAATAATTGGCCATGACAGTAGAACCCTTCACATATTCACAAGTTTGTATTACAGCAATCGCGTGACCAACCGACAACTGTGTTACGTGTCATAAGTAAACATACCTACACAATGGATGGCTAAAGAGTGTCATTATTACAAAACAAATTTAATCTCAAAATAAATTACCTGCATAAACAGCGTTGATGTTACGTCGCTACCACTTTTATGAACTCTTGATTTTGAACGAACGAAGTTTTAAAAAATTCATGTGGAGCACAAATTGCCAATGACGTAGCTCAAAATGCTGCCTAACTTAACTAGGACTGTTAAGTCCTGTCTTTCGGATGCTATTTAAGCTAGGGCCTACATATCGGCAGACTGAGGCCCTGATACAGCTAAGCACGGTGGTGGCAGACTTAAAAGAAGGCGGTGGATGCCATAAAAAAACTTCCTCGAGAGTTATAACGAACATTTTGACACTTTTCGTTCGTGGATCTTGAATATTCATCCAGATTAGTAAGCATTTGTGCCAAATTTAAATTTTCTTAAGCCCAGGAATATGAGTCTTCCATATAATCTTCTTACGGGTGTACTTTTGAACAACAAAGATCGACTATTTCGATTATTTACCTAGGCATAGGATTCATGGCTTTCAAGGAGCTCTAGAAATAAGATTTTGCATACAAATGAAATCCCTTCTTTCCACTTCTTGATATTTGAATTTCCAAAAGACCTTTCTAAAGTTAATTTTATAAGTGTTTGTAACCCTAATTGCGTAGGCGTCAGTTAAACCGCTGGTTTGTGTAAAAAGATGATTACAAGAGACGTGTTCACTGGACGCTCAATGACCGGCCTTTCCTCGCTTTAAGGCCTGTAACTGTTTAACAAACAGTTTATTTAACACAGGCTTTAAAGCGAGGAAAGTGCTGAAAGTTTGTTCATGAAGACTTTTTTTTAATCAGGTTTAATTGGAAGAAATGAAAAGTGTTCACACAGATCCGTTGGCATAGTGATTCTCTAATTGCAAGTCTTATTAGCCAATGTATGATAATTTTCCTGGCTGGGGTTCGTTGAAATATGAATTTAATTACTGAAAAACGAAAACTAATTTGTATTCAATTCCATATCTACACCAATATAATAAAGAGGTACAGTTTGTTTTTTTTGTTTGTAGGACTAGAGTCCGTCTAATGAAAGCGTGACCTGAGAAAAGGAGGTTACAACCAAAAATTTCGAATGTGGTATTATTGAAATAGTAGGAGAAAAAAGTTTTGATACTAGAGTATTTTTTGTATTTATGACAATTTTAGAATACACTTGAGAGCAAAAAAATCGCACATTGCTTGTAATTTCGTTTTTTTCTTAAATCTAAAGACATTGAATACAAATTATTAAGCAAAATTGAAGCATACAAAGATAGCTTCATAAAAACATAAAATTAAGATCATTGAACTTCACGTAACTCACAAAAACCAGCGGTATACCCAATTCCCCAAATTAACCCATTTGCATTTCACTACTTGCACCATTACCTGGAGCTACATAAAGGGAGGTGTTTTGGAGTTTTAATCAGTTTCCGATAACGTGATAACGTCTTTATTAGAAACAGGCGGATTTACTGGAAAAATATGGATACCACGTCCGCAGAAGCCGTTCAAGTTATTGCCTTGCCTAAAGCAGGCCATAATCAAAATGAAGTCGCTCGACAGCTAAATTTTAGCCGCTCCCCTATTCGTCTGATATACCAGAGGTTTCAAGAGACCCGTGGGTATATTGGGCGACCAGGATATGGCCGGTGGCGCATAGGATCAGGGCGTGATTATCGCTTTCCTGTAACAAGTACTTTGAGAAATCGGCTACTGAACACGATTGAACTCACACAAAAGCTTCAAGAAGTTCGCAATGTCAGTGTAAATCAGTGGACGATTAGGAAAAGACTGGGTGAAGCAGGCCTGACTACACATCACTCAGCAAATGGTACCAAATTGACCACAGCTCACCGACAAGCCCGGCAATAATTTGCCACGAAACACTTAAATTGGATGTATGCCTAATGGCAGGCTGTGGTGTTTTCTGATAAGTGCAGAATGACTTAGATGACCATAATGGGTTCTACAGGGTCTACAGAAGGTCATCATGGCAATTTTAACACTGCTTTATAAGCGAAAAAGTGGGTTTTGGAGGCGTTTTGGGGTGGCATAATGTTGGACACTAAAACTGACATTGTATTCATCATTGGGCCATTACTGGCCTGATATCGAGAGGGTTGACGGCTTTATGATATATCAAAAAAGTGCTCAAAGAATATGTGAAGCTGCTTGTGTGGATTGTGGTAGATTTTTTTCCTTAATGCAGAATAACACCAGATCGCATGTCGCTAGAACAGTTTGCGACTACATGTAAGACGTTGGAATCATTCCGATAGAGAAGCCAGCTCGTAGTTCTGATCTCAATCCAATTAAGAATATCTTGAATGACCTTGAAAGAAGACTTAGTGCAAAAAGTCTGGCTCTCCACGCCTCCAAGAGCTTCAATTTGTCATTGACGAGGAGTGGGACGTTATGCCCTAAGATTTCATGGCAAAATTAATACGGTTGATGAAAAATCGAGTAACAGCTGTAAATAGTGCTAAGGGGGGGAATACACTTTATTGACAATCAGGATGGCCAAGAATTTTAAGTTTGACTCTCATTCTTTCTTAAGTGAAATTTGGTAATTTTTCCCATATGTTGGATTTTGTGGTCTAAACCCTTTGAAGGATATTTTTATACACTGTATTTCATATCATTAGAAAGGTAATTAAATAGGCTTTCAAATAGTGTATGAAATGTTTTCAATATCCATACACATTCATGACAAGAACTGCCTGAACAAAAAGAGTTGTGATGTGCGATTTTTTTGCTCTCGAGTGTAGTTGTACAAGAACTTAAATCCTAGTCAAAAACATGTGTGTAGACTTAATTATTTAGTGGGTGTATGGTAAATGTCAATAACACACAAAATGTTAGATAGTATTCCAAATTATTTTATTTTATCTGATCTCTCAAATGTCGCTATATAATATTTAAATAATATTCTTCATTTTCCATTTGGCGTTCTGGCAAGAATACCAAGTGCACAACACCGTGATCTTATAATATAAAAATGAATCGCAAAATGTGTTGGTAAGCGCATAACTCAACAACGCCTGGACCGATTTCGCTATTTTTTTTTTTGTTGTGTTCGTTATTATAACGAGAAGGTTCTTATGTAAAAAAAATGAAAATTAGGGTAGTGTAGGGTAGAGTAGGGTAGTGTAGGATAGAGTAAGGTAGAGGAGGGTAAAGTAGGGTAGAGTAGGGTAGAGTAGGGTATAGTAGGGTAGAGTAGGGTATAGTAGGCTGAAGTAGGGAAGAGCGGGAGCGAAGCCGCGCGGGCAAAAGCTAGTAGTCAAATAAAATAGTCAACATGATTTCAACTTCATCACGTCTCGCCAACACTATTAATGTGTTTCAAGATTGTTGGGTTGGAATCGATTTAGCCTAAAGAAAATTCAGATCTTTTGGGGTTAGTCAAGTGGGAACATGTTTTATACTCTAGTGATTGTTTCAAATGATACGGATCGACTCGTGAGACACAAAAAGTTCAGCAGCTGCTGCAGCAGCACCTCTCTCAAACTTGAACTAGGATTTTCGCGATTTTAACTTCATTTGCAGACTTTCATGCACTACCAGACAGAGTGAGGCAAATCTTTCATTACATCTCAACGGCTTTTGAACGCATTCTACCACTCACTAGCATGTGTTTTTGATTAAGTCGATTCACCAAAAGCCTTCTTTGTTCGATGTTTTTGTCCATTATGAAATTCGCAATATGTCAGATTATCTAAAAATATAAGAAAAAAAAATCATTATATCCTTAATATAACTATCTAATAATATTAGTCGACAAGGATCAAGATTATAACGTCATACTAACTTAAAAATCAGAAATCGTATGTAAACAATGTTGGTTTTCATTGAAAACACCTACTTTCTCTTCTTGTTTTTGTTTGAACTTATTAACCATAGTGTGTAGCAGTTTTTGCACGTTAATGTTTATTGTTTTTCCCACAATTAAGCAATTATTCTTGAAAAATAAACATCAGTTTCCAAAAACTGACAATTGCAACCATAGACTTTGACGTGATTTTTTTCGGCAAAACAATGTTGCCAATTTAATTTAAAAAAAAAACTCCAGGTTACGCTTTCAGTAGACGCACTCTAGCAGGTAATTTCTGAAAGTATCAGATTGCTAAAATTCCTACCGACAGAAGGTGCATTTTTCCTGAGTGACATATGCTATATTTTATGTACACGGGCAAGGCCGTGGGCAAACGCTAGTCGCTAATAAACTTTCCCGCTGTTCTGTACCCCTAGTCAAGTTTCTAATCTGCAATAGTTAACGCTTGTAGAAAGCTTCAAATGTACGGGAATGACGTCGTCTTAACGCTCAGTCACGAGGTCAGAACAAAAGAATTGGCGGCAAGGTTAACTCGAAGCGTTCGACGCAAGCGAAACGGTTGTAACTTGGCTAGGGGGGTTGAACTTGTAAAAAAAATTTCTTACTTGTGATTCAGACTAATAATATTATATTATATAATTGATATAAACCAGTGCTTGACCGCGATCCCACCTGATGGTAAGCAGTGATGCAATCGTTGATGGTGAAGCGCACTAGTTTATTAAGAGTGTTCATTCTAGCCTTGAAGACACCTAGATTATGATCGGATTGGAAGACTGCATCAGGCATTTTGTTCACCGAAGAATTTTTTTAGTAAAATTCTTAAGTGAACACTGTGCAGTTTAAACGTATATTAAAGCCTGAATTTTAACAAAACTTGACTTCGTTTCGAAACAAAATGTTTAATAATATCCACCTGGCTGGTTTCAACAGTCTAATTTGCCTGCCCTGCGTAGGAGGCAATGTCGTTATATTTGCTCTTCGAGTACAAGTCGCTCGTTTGTCCCATAATATTTGCACACCTTTTGTGAAAGAGCAAATTAACAAATTTTACCTCACTGTATTTTACAAGTCATCCCACCTATACGTACAAAGCGTTTTGGGAATACATTCATTATGCGTACAGCTAAGGAATGGAATTCCCTGCCGGAGTCTGTGTTTCCTGATAGCTATAACCTAGGGGTCTTTGAGTCAAGAGTGAATAGATTGCTTCTAGGCAAGCGTGTTCCATCGTCGGCCACATCATCGCTTACCATCAGGTGAGATTGTGGTCAAACGCGAGCCTATCCATTATAAAAAAAAGTCAGGTTTCAGGGAAAAATAAATAGATTCTGCATTTATTTAAAATTTGTTGATATATGCTATCATCATCATCATTTCAACCAGAAAACGTCCACTGTTGGACATTGGACTCCTCTTAGTGTCATGTCACCATAAATGGTGGGAAAAAATCATGCATTGACATCCTCCGCCCTTGGGCGGAGCGGGAGATAGTGTCAGACTCTTATTGACTAAAAGACCCACCCCGTTCCTTCTAGCCTTCATACCGGGGCTCGAGCGCCCTTTCGGATAACCCTGGCCCCAGTAGGCTTCGACCCGGCTGGGTCCCTGCTGTTGCTGACAACTCCTTGAGGCGCACGGGAACAGTGCGCGCCGTCGACGACTTGGGCTTGGTCCGGACAGTTACCGGACGGCCGGACAGTGAGCTACCCATTGCTCACTGTCCGCAAGCCCGCGCCTACGTTGGCCGGAAATCGGGATCAGAATCCCGGCGGCGGCGGCGGCGATAACGCCGTTGCCTGATGCGTTCGGCCTCCTCCTTTGCGAGCATTACTGCTTCGCAGAAGTCGGCGACCGCCTGCCACTCCTCCTCGCTCCGGACCATGGCCTCAACCAAGGCCCGGCGCGAGAGGTCTCTGCCGCCGATCGCCCCCACGAGGGCACGGCGATGCTCCGCCCAAGCAGGGGGCACACCTCGACTGTGTGCTCCACCGTGTCCTCCGGGCGTTCCGCACAGTGGCGACACCCGGGCGTCACTTCCGCATGAATTGAGTGCAGGAAACTCCCGAACGAACCATGTCCGGTGAGTACCTGCGTCATGCGGAAGGTAAGGACGTCGTGAGGTCTTTCCAGCCACGCCTCAAAAAGGGGACTTACCGCCATGATTGTGGCGTGCCCAGCACTGGGTTGCGATAGTCGTTGACGCCATTTCACCATGAGATCCCGCCGGAGCTCTGTCCGCCATGCCGTGACCTGTCGCGGCAGCGGACTTTCACCCCGGCGTTGCATCTCCACGCGCATATCGTGCATGTGTGCAAGGACTGTTGCCTCCAGATCCCACGGTGATAGGCCAGCCAGAAGGCTCGCCGCTTTGCGGGGAGACCGTGCAGTATCCCCGCACCATCCTTATTGCCATGACCCTCTGGCAGGCGTTCAGTATGGCCGCCGATTGCTTTTTCAGCGACGGCGCCCACACCGGCGCCCCGTAGAGGGCCATGGACCGAGCGATCCCCGCGTAGAGCCTCCGGCAGGAGGCGTCTGGACCCCCAAGGTTGGGCAGGAGCCGCTTGAGCGCAGCCCCAGACCGGTTGAGTTTGGGAGCCAGACGTCGGAAATGCTCCACGAAATTCCACCGGCTGTCGAGGACGAGTCCCAGGTACTTCATCGTCGACCCGACACCGATGTGAACTCCTCCTACCGTTAGTTGGGAACTCAATGGCGGCGCGTTCCGAGAGCGGCGACCGTGAAAGCACATCGCCTCGGATTTGTGAAGCGCCACCTCGAGTCCCAACTCCTGGATACTATCAACGACCATCGCAAGCCCGCCTGTTGCTAGAGCGACCGCCGCCTGGTACGACTCTCCCTGCGCTAGAACCAGCGTGTCGTCCGCGTAGCAAACCACGCTGACCCCGTCAGGGAAGTCGCCGCGCAAACATCCGGTCCTGTGCGTCTCGCATCCACCGGATTCCCGCTACCCTCACCAGGTCATCGATCCACCTTGTGGGGAATCGTCCAACACTGCGTCTTCCGGTACGTGGTTGCTACTCCAGAACCTATATGCTATCATAATGTTCTAAAGATTCTTCCAAATACAACTTTTTTTTTCTAAACCAAAATTATTTTCTAGTTTTTACGTCAAAATAAAAACAGTAACTGAGAATTACAACCGACAAACGATAACACAAAACACAGCCTGTCCTTGCGTACTCGTATCATCAGTAAACAAAAACAAAAAAAAACACTAACTTAAAATAAGTTTCTAGTTCTATCAACGCAAAAATAGACACAAAACAGAATGACGACAAAAAATGTCAGCCTGTCTTTATCAGAAGATCGATTGCTATAAACGTAGAACGAAGTACGTATCGTTTCAAGTGACACTCGCTCAAACATAATAGATATTATACACGATTCATGCTCAAGGGAATGAATTTGAAAGCGCGGCTCTACCTGCCGCCGACAGCCAGTGTGCGGATACAAACGGACAAATAAACTGATCATTACCGTCAGGCCCTTTTCACATGCACACGATCACGGCACAGTCGCCGTGCCGTGTAAAGTAGAAATGTACGAGCTACATACACAGCTTTCACACAGCGCGGTCACGGCGCGGCGACCGTGCCGGGACGTGTGTCACCCGTGCTCCCCACTATAAGCAAGGTTTTGACGCGGCAACCGTCTTGCAGTCATCTATTAACTTGTATGAACTCGTTCATCATCATCATCATTTCAACCGATAGACGTCCACTGTTGGACATAGGCCTCCCCCAAGTGTCGCCACTATGATCGATCCTGTGCGTCCCGCATCCATCGGATTCCCGCGACCTTCACCAGGTCATCTGTCCATCTTGTAGGAGGCCTTTCGACGCTGCGTTTTCCGGTACGCGGTCGCCACTCCAGAACCTTTCGGCCCCAACGGCCATCTGTTCTGCGAGCAATGTGCCTTGCCCATTGCCACTTGAGTTTGGCGATTCTTCGTGCTATATCGGCACCCTTGGTTCTCCTGCGGATATCTTCATTTCTGATTCGATCACGCAAGGAAACTCCGAGCATAGCCCTTTCCATTACTCGTTCACATGCACGGGCGCAAAACGGCACGACGGCGGCGTCTTCGCTAGTAGGCACCTCAATAATACTGCGATCACCCCTCGCCGCCACTGCCGGGCGACCGAGCGTAAACCGTGTACATGTGAAAGAGCTTGCACGGCATGGCGCCGTGCCGTTTAGACGGCAACCGTATGGATGTGTTGAAAGTGTGTGAAAAGGCCCTTAGTCCCATAAATAAAACGGTAAGTGTGGGGTTAGAAAAAGAGATAGCAGAAAAGTGTCAGAGGACAGGTTATAGCTTGGATATTAAAAAAAAAATGGAACTGTCAACTAGTGGGATATTATTCTGCGATCGTCAGTTGCCAATCCACACAACACTTGCAATAGGATGGTGCGGATGACAGCTGTCGGATACATATGTACAATGTAGCTATCTATCCTTTTCTTTCATCTTAAAGATGCATATATTCGTCCTGCTGTCAATATACTGCTGTAAGTATAAAAAATACCTTAGTAATAGTAATACTAACGTACTTGTGAGTTCATAATTCGAGATAATTTCAATACATTAGTACCACACAAGTATCAATTTTAGCGTTGTGCCGTCGTTTTAGTGACCATTTGTGGTTCTAATAGAATTTGAACTTTATAATATAGGTCATAGAGTTTGTGGATATTGTCTCGAATTCTAAATTCAAATACAGGTAAATAGCGTAGTATTTACCTGTATTTTACGACGTACCTACAAACTTTAATGAACGCAAAACAAATATACAATGAACAGTTAGATTTATAGCTCGTGCTGGCTCTAGTCGCTTGTAGGTACTTTCAAAAATTATAGTCATCTATTACATGTGCTATGCTAACCCCGTGATGATGACAGTCAATGTGGTAATGATCTACATACAACGAACTTTAAAACCATCATAAATCATTATTTTGCCAGAGGTATGGTACAAAGGTGTTATAAGAAAGTAGTGCTTTACACATCCCACCTGAAGGAGGCATGCGAAATTTTACTGTTCGGTACAGGAAAATCAGTAGGCGATAAAATTAGTAAGGGAATTTCGAGGTGGATCTATTTATAGAATACTGGCCACTCGCTCGCGGTTGGCCCAGAAGTGGACACAGGACTGATATAAAGGACGTAACTTAACTAACTAGGCCCTTTTAGGTTATATTTAGACGTGTGGTCAGTTCTAAGAATAGTTCTCTACAAGTTTAGAGTCTCGCTCGTGTCCCATCTAAGCAAATTAGTGGTCTTTTCATCCTCAATATAAAACACATATCAAATTAAATCATTAAATCATTAGTTGGAATCAAGTCCTGCCAGTCGTTAGATATTGAATTAATTGTCTAGATCTGATCTATTTTATTATTCTCAATCGAGAATTAAATAGTGAAGATGAATCTAACCTTAGCAGGCTAAGAATTCCCGTATCTTGTTCAAAATCCCGCCGTTTGCTCCGGCTCAAACTTATTTAACACTTTTACTGCTACGTCATGGTTCTTCGCATCGTTCTTCTTTGCTGATATCTCCTAGAGATGCGCGTGGAACACGGGCCTTGTCCTAATTGGAAGGGCGGCCCGTTGCTAAAATTGCGCCACCAGCTCTTGATTTGCACACCATGAAAGAGCATTGAAAATCCGCGTCATAGGAAACTCGTAAAACTAAAATCACTCACCTATACTCTGGCTGACCCAGATCCCAAGCATATCTAGCTGCAGAAGTCGATGGTACAGCTGCGCCCCGCGGGTGTGGTTCATGAAGAGGTGGTAGAGGAAGGAGCCACACCAGGGTGCCAGGGCCCCGAGCAGGTGGCACATTGACAGGAACCACGGGCCCGGCCCACTGCGCCACGGTAACAACCCCGGGAGTACCGCCAGGATGTATACCAGGGATACTCCTGGAACAAAGAAACACTGGTTTAATATCTAGGTACTTTTAAAATTGTTAATGTAGAAAATTGACAGTAGCAGCCCGTTACCGGACCCCAATTGATGATGACAGACTCCCATTTTATTAAATCGGACTTAACCGATTTAATAAAATGAGTCGAAGGAAGCCTCTTGCATCAGCACCTCTTTAGAGGATTCAGAACTGGCAGAGGGCAAATCACACAAATTTTATAAGGGCAAAAGTAATTTTTTTATTAATTGATTTAAGCTAGTGCTTGACTGCGATCCCACCTGATGGTAGGTAAGCAGTGATCCAATCTCTAATAGTGAGGCGCACTAGTTTATGAGCCTATTCACTCTTGGCTTGAAAACACTCAAATTATAATCGGACAGGTAGACAGCAGCAGGCACATTGTTCTAGTCCTTCGACGTAAGTGGTATAAACAATGAGGTAAAACGCATAGTCCGACCGTAGAAGTTTCAACAACGTGTGGGTGTAATAACTCGCCATACGTCGCGTTGTCCGATGGTAGAAATGAGATGGCGGAATCAAGTTATGAAATTCCTGCGTACACTCTCCAAAATGCATCCTGTACAACACCGAAAGGCGTGCAATCCTACGCCTGTGCTCAAGGCTTTGAAGATTGGACTTAACCAAATCTGGACCAGCAATTAGCCTCTTCGCACGCCTTTCCACCGAGTCTAGGTGGTGGTGGTGGTAGGATTTGTATGTGTATGGATATTTGTTACTTCTTGACGCTCGAACGGCTTTTAACGGTTTAACCTTTCGAATATCTTTAATTTGAGACACAATAGAAAGACAGTGACAGCGCGAACGGGTTTCATGAATTAAAGAATCCTTATCATTCCTAAAGGACAGATAATTGAGCTTTTATGAGTTAAAATGGACGATTTATTCCTAACGAACTATTTACTATTTTATAGACGAGCCCTAATATTTCATTTTTGTTATTTTTTGTTTCGCGATTGATTTTTGTCACAATCAATTTAAATGATTTTCACCCAGCTATTATAACAAGTACCATAAATACGCCAATTAATTCATTGGCCTTAGGAAAATTTAAATCACGTGAATGGTTATAAAAACGATAGAAGACCAAAGTATCGAAAGATGGGCTGTGTGAAAGACGACTAATATAGTCGTCTTTCACTTTCTTAGCAAGAAAGGGGACGACTACTAAAATTCCGATACAGACAAGAAAAATTATGGTTACTGTGAGAAATACCACGTGGTTGGTTTCGTGAGCGCAACTGCTGAGCGTGGGTCTTGATGACTTCCGTGCGTCTAAGGAATCGGGTTTATTCTGTGTATAGCTGTGTACAGTTGCCACAAAGTATCTTGATATTGCGCAGAAGTCAAATATTCGGTCTCTTTAGTGGTGCGAAGTGAGACACGGGGGCGGGAAGTGTCAGTGATTGGCTCGCCGCGCCATCGCGTCATAGACGCCACTCCTCATTCGTTCCCTGCGTTGCGGAATGTATCTAACAACGAAGACGGTTGGCTCGCCAATGTATGGAATGCGCAAAGCGATCCCCACTCTGACGCTGAGCGCTCAAGATACGTTGTGGCAACTGTATGTATGATTAAAAATTACTCTGTACCAGCCCAGAGTTTGGAATATGGTGGTGTGATATCCTCGTGCCTCGGAAAGCACGTAAAGCCGTTGGTCCTGCGCCTGAACTCTCTCCGATCGCGTCGGACTGCCGTCCCATCGGACTATGAGATTAAATGAATAGAGAGTGCGTCTGTGGTTTGTGCGCACATTCTTGACAAGATTATTGCTGTTACCACTTGAGAGCTTACGGTCTCAAGTGAGAGCGTAAACACACGCACATTATTGATTATTTTTATAATCTACTTACTTACTAGGAATATCAAGTTGAATAGGTACCTCTCTATCAGTGCTAATAAGATCAATGGGAAACCTTATTTTCTAGTCATGGGGAGGTCATGACTTGTTTTTAGTTACGTTCAGTGTGTAGTTGGCCTGCGTTGAGATTGTAACCAAAATGTTGTGATTGAGTAACAGATAGGTTACAGTCGTTTTACTGTCAAATAACTGTCTCGAAAACTATATTAATCTCGGACATCTATCATCTTACTCATTATTACCTACCGCCGGAGGATACAGTGGAGCATACGGTAGAGGTATGCTTCACCTGGGTAGAGCACCGCTGTGTCCTCGCGGAAGCGCTCGGCGGCAGCGATCTCTCGCGGCGGGCCTTGGTACAGGCCATGGTCCGGAGCGAGGTGGAGTGGCGAGCGGTAGCTTTTTTCTGCGATGCAGTAACGCTAGCAAAGGAGCCGGCCAGCCGCCGAGATTCCGATCCCAATTTCCAGCCACCGTAGGCGCAGATTTGCGGACGGCGAGCATTGGGTAAATCGCCGTCCGAGCGTCCGGTAACCGTCTGGACCGAGCCCAAGTCGTCGACGGCGCGTAGTGTTTTATGCGCGCTTCAAGGAAATGTCAGCAAACCGTAGGAGCCCAGCAGGGTCAAAGTCATGAGAAAATGAACCCCGGGGCCCTGGAACGAAGACAAAAAAGGAACAGGAGTGGGTTTTAGATGTTAAAAGTCTGACTCGCCCTCCTGCTACGCCCAAGCACAAAAAATAAAACTCATTATCACCAACTATCAAAATATCTTTGAATTTGCACTACAATTTTGCATGCCTAAATTGGTAGAACACATAGAACATTCAGAAATGTAATGATTTTATTGTATTGTGTTCAGCAATCTAGATTTGACTGTGACTTTGAAAAAAAGTAGATTAAAATTATAGGTAAGTAGGTAAGTAGAAAGTGTTGGCTTCTGAAATGAGAATTTGATGAAAAAGTAATAGCCAATTCTTTTTTATATTTATTTTAATTCAATAAATGTAATATTATTTTATGTTAACAATAATGTGTTTTTGATTTATTTTAAGTTAGAACATTATTTCTAAATGTTTATTGACAGTTTTAAAATTACATATATCTATTCATTAATTACAGTACTTCAACGCGTAATTTTTTTTACCTATATACTATTGATATTTTGTCTTGTAAATAAAATCGTTGTGGTGTGGTGTGCCTGTATAAATAAAATAAATGTATCAGTTTCATCATAGCCACGGACGACTGATTAGTTCATTAAGAGTCACGCAACGCGCTTGCGATACTGATTTTATAATCAATGTCACGTGACGTCATCACATAATTGGAGAGGGGGAGGGGCGAGGGGGAGGGTCGGTCATGTTTTTAGCTATTAGTGTAATGAGTTACAGCAAGTAGGTATGACACGGTGGTGACATAAAATAGTTGATATGTTAACTAACAAAACAAACTTCATAGGAAACCATGAAATGAGGGTGTTTTAAAATTATGTTCACCAGGTGGCAGCACTGAGCCATAAGGTCCACCTGTCAAAACGCTTATATTAATGACATTAGTTAAACATCAACGTCATGTATACGTTTTCAAAAGAAAAGACCTGACGGCTAGGTGGCGCCAACTGGTACTGTGTATATTTTCCTAAACACCCTTAATATGTGTGTGTGATGTTGGTAGCAACTAGTAAATCTAGTACCTACCCAGTATTTTATTGATTTCTGTATACGGTTTTCCGCAATAAAACACTTTATATTTCTTTTATTAATTAATCTACACTAATATAATAAAGAGGTAGGTACTTAAAGTTTTTTTTATTTTTCGTAGGAGTACTTAATCTCTGAAAAAACCGGTCCGGCTTTATTCCTTAGACTATATTTTATGTACGCGGGCAAAGCCGTAGGCAAAAGTTAGTAAATAATAGAAACCGAAAGTTATATAATAATAGTACCTAAGTACAACATTTGGATAGCAAACTACTGTATTTTTCCTGCACTCCACGGTTATCCAATACCTACTTGTTGCTAGTTGTGGATTATTATTATTATTATTTCCTTTATTTTCCATTTTAAGATATTTAATACATTTTTAAATACAAATTCAAAAAAATAATATTATAAAAAAAAAATATAAAAAATAGTGTCCCACCGGTATCGGGAATAGGGTCCAAGCTACCGGCGGTCAGGGCTCCAGAGAAAGGAACCTCCTCCTCCTCCTTCCGTAATTAAACGAATAGTCCTTTAAAAGTTTAAACCCGCATAAGATCCAAGAACCCAGAAAGGAGTAAACCAAGATTTTCGATATAAAATAGACTTCGGAAAACATACCCGAAATTTGATACCAATTAAATAATTCGGAGCGTGTTCCTTTGTTCAAAATAACTTAGTCTCAAAACACAAAAGCTTGTTTTTGTTTATATAATCATAACACAGAGACGTAGTTTTCCAACTGGGATAAAATCAACACAATACAATTTTGTTTTCTGATAGAACAACATTATTTACATATTTTCTGTAGGCTTTGTAGCGAGCTATATTTATGATTCAGCCTACTGTTGGCACGCTCCGGGCTGCCTCCGTTTTTATATTGAAATTGTATAAGAACTAGGAATCTACTTCTACTTTGGTTGAGATTATTTGTATCTGTAATATTACTTTTTACATTAAAACAAGAATATTTTTAATAACCATATAAGCTTCTGATTTCCATGCATCGACTATCGGGCCCCAAAACTGCAATGCGACGTCGCATCGTAACAATCGGCGAGCTTGCACGACGCGACGCATCGCAAGGACTTAAGGATTGATTCGCATCGCACACTGTATGGACACCTGTACCCCTAGCCAAGTTGCTAATCTGCAATAGTTAACGCTAGTAGAAAGCACAAAGAAAGTTTCAAATGTATAGGAATGACGTCATCTCAACGCTCAGTCACGTGGTCAGAACAAAAGATTCGGCGACGCGGCCAACTCGAAGCGTTCGACGCAAGCGGAACGGTTGTAACTTGGCTAGGGGGGCAGAAGATCTGAACATTCCTAAATTCTTTTAGGTACCGCACAAAATCGCATTCAATTTTTTAACCGATTTCAAAAAAGGCGGAGGTTCTGTATTCGTGTGTACTTAAGCATTTTTAAATGGGTAGTATTTAAACGAGTGACTGTAAATTAAAATTTTAAGTGACAAAAATAATTATTTTGGGTTATAGAAATAATAAGTGAGCGACTGACTACGAGTGACGAGAAATCAATAGAACAGCGACTTAGAAACTTTAATTTGAGTTACTTAAAATACAAAATGAGAAGCTTCATAATATTTGAGCGACCTAATATTTGTTTGTGTGTCAACGAAAAAAATGGTGAAATAAAATCTGCGAGCAACTTGGTCGTAGCGTTCGCCGGCCGCTGCCGCGGCGCTCACGCGCGGTAGGTCACAGTTCTAACCTAACCTAACCTATTTCACCCCGTTCAAATGATGAATCTACCTGCGACTAGATAATTCTAGTCGCTCACTTATTATTTTAGTCGCTCACATACTAATTTAATCGTTTAACTAGGATTTCAATAACCCACTTTTAGTAAGCTCGTTCTGGATTTTATTGTTAATCAATATTTGTTGTTAGTTTAGTTAATGTGTCGCTTACTCAAATTCATACCGCTCAAGTTATTAAAACAGTATCTCATCATCAGTCGCTAAGTTTTTTTTTAGTCGCTCGTTTTATAATTCCCCTTTTTAAATGATGTGTCCGTAATTTGTTTGCCCGAAGCCGAAGCCAAATAAAAAGTAGCCTATGTCCTTCGCTCTCACCGTATCAAATCTTATCAAAATTGGTTCAGTAGTTTAACAGTAAAAGCGTAAGAGATAAAACAGAATTACATTCACATTACAATGTTAGTATAGAATTAGCATGGAATATGAGGCTTTGAGATTGACGACATAATTTCTTCAGGTGTATGTTCAGACCTGGCGAATGTTGTTGTTGCTTGCAAACTGCGCGTGCGCATTTCATGTTCGTACGCAAGCAAGCGGCTTGCGAGCAGCGCATTCGCCAGGTCTGAACACACCTCAATCAGTTTATAACTTCAGATGTATTAACCCACTCACTGCGTTATGAGGTCGAACAAGCCACATGTGTAACTTCTCGCAGATGCGGCAGTCAAAATCCCTTTCTTTCACTCTCTGTGGGCGACAGCTATGGGTAGGTATAACAGTGACAATTTATAATATAATATTGAGTCACTCAGGAAGCGTTGTGGCGGTGTTTTTTTTTAAATAAAATTTCGTGAGGCCAAAAAGGTCTCATACGCACTGCGAAGAAGCTCAACTTTGCCTCTAAAAGGCCTCATAAGCACTGGCTGAAAGACCATGAAAAATGGCTTCGCAAAAAGCGTGTTAAAATGAATGTACACACAAACAAACAAAAACACCCAGGCGTCTGTAGCTATAAAAAGATTTTCTCAACATGTACATATATAAAAAGGATCCTGCCAAGTTTATTCAATCATAGGCTTGGAATAATAAATATGTACACAAGAATATGTTTATGAGTTTTTATATTAAACCGCGCTTAATATGTATTTCTGTGTATGGAAAAATAAGGTCCAGTGGTATGAGATGTACCTATACGTGATGTGTTTATAGAACATCTAAACAGTAACAGAAAAAAACTGTTGTGCTAAAAAAACACCGAAAGATGTTGATGGATTTGGTCGAAAACACAACCGGAGTTTAAGAACATCCTCTTTTTAACCGAATTCAAAAAGGGGGACAATTCGGTTGTAATTTTTTTTAGGTATTTCAATTCAGAACTCCGTCATTTATGCTGAATTCTAGAACTTTTCATCCCCCATGACATTTAAAGTTTTAAACTGTTACATCGATTTTCATTTTATCATATAGTTCCGTGATGACATATGGCTCTGAAACGTGTTCGTTCACAAAGGGCCTCATTAGAAGGCTTAAAATCACCCAAAGGGTGAAGGGTTTTTTAGTCAGTAAAAGTCTGACACTATCTTTATTACTTTGTGTAATTTATTTCATTAACTGCTCTCAAAACGGTGAAGGAAAACATCGTGAGAAAACCTGTTTTTTTTTTTTAAATATCATTGATAGGCTCGCGTTTGATCACTATCTCACCTGATGGTGAGATAGTGGTCCTAGAATGTTCTAGAATAAAAAAAATCGAAGACATTTGACATTCACCAAACCGCACTGGGCCCGCGTGGTGGATTACGGCCCAATCTCTCTCTCCTAGAGAGGAAGCCTGCATCCCAGAAGTTGGAACATTATAAAGCTGATATATGCTTATGCAATGTGTTAGTTATCTAGCTACGTCATCAGTTCATTACTCGTATAGATATAGAATACGAGATGTGCCGACAGTGTCGAGCCCCCTTTGACTGGTATAGTGACACATTTTCCTGTTTACCCTAGTCTTACATCTTTGAAGACAGGCCTCTGATATAACATTCCGTTTGCTTTCTAGTCTCAATGCATCTTGCAATATTGTTATTTTTGTTCTTTAGAGCGGATTTTTCAATAGTCGGATATTTTTTGAAGACTGTTTGACATATTATTATCTTACCTTAGCGAACCGCCCCACTTTCGCATGAGTGTTACAGATTTTCTCTATTATACCTAGAGTATTACAAATAGTGGGCATACTACGTACTATAGTCTGTCTAATAAGTCAACCGACTTGGGAATTTTGTATAATATTTAATCATTTAAAAAATACTTATATTCGATACTTTTAATAAGGTTTTTCTGTTAGTTAACAATGATTTCTATCTCTTAATCAACCTTGATAATTGAACCCGTGTTGACTACATCATATTCTATTAAATTCTAATAATTACCCAAGTCGTTTAACTTATTAGACAGACTCTACTCCAAAATAGCACGACAGTATTCGCAGATACATTTTACTCATATGTAGATACGACCCGAACATGAATAGTAAGTAACAAACGAATTTTGTAGAGATCGAATTTGTATAAATTGCAATACCAATCCTGGTAGGAATTGAACTCAATCAGATTGTACGCTCCGCAGCTGTCACTTACAGTTCCATTAGGTTATGTATCACTATCAAGTTAGATTGGATACACGATGAGATGTGAATTCAAGTGATGCAGGCTGATTATAATCATCATCATCATCATTTCAGCCGATATACGTCTACTGTTGGACATAGGCCTCCCCCAAGTGTCCCCACAATGAATGATCCTGTGCGTCTCGTATCCATCGGATTCTCGCAACCTTTACCAGGTCATCGGCCCACATGGTAGGAAGCCTTCCAAAGCTGCGTCTTCTGGTACGCGGTCGCCACTACAGAACCTTTCGGCCCCAACGGTTATCTATTCTGCAAGCAATGTGTCCTGCTGATTGCCACTTAAGTTTGGTTTCTTCGTGCTATGTCGGCAACCTTAGTTCTCCTATAGATATCTTCATTTCTGATTCGATCACACAAGGAAACCCCGAGCATAGCTTAAGGTGATTATCCAATGATGACACAAGTAATAGTATAATAGTAACATAGCATAATCAAACTTATAATGTTCGCCACCGCACACATCATCAACATGTTCATCATCATTTTTGCCACTGCTGGGACTCTAGGAGAACTCTAGGAGAGGGCAATGAGCTGTAATCCACCACACGAGCCCAGTGAGGATTGGTGGGTGGTATAAAATAACGTGGGCCACGTACGCCGATGATTGTCTCCATACATTTTATAGGGCAACTAGACTTGTAGAGCTACATTAGGATCCACGCCACGCGACGCGACTCTACCTACATATCAGGCGTGGTCCACGTGTGCGTCGGTCTAATTTAGTTGTACTCGTAGCTTTATTCAGTCTATGAGTAACAACCTATAAGATTTTTCATTAAATACCTCCTACATAATAAACGACTAGCGGCTCGTCCCGGCTTCGCACGGGCAATAAATATAAGCCTATGTTACTCAGGGTGAATGTAGCTTTCCAATGGTGTAAGAATTTTTGAAATCGGCACAGTAGTTTTTGAGTTTATTCGTTACATACAAAAATACAAATCTTTCCTCTTTATTATAATCTACTATATAAAAATAAGTCGGGTTTTCCTTCCTGACGCTATAACTCCAGAACGCACGAACCGATTTCCACGGTTTTGCATTCGTTGGAAAGGTCTCGGGCTCCGTGAGGTTTATTAGAGTAGAGTAGGGTAGAGTAGGGTAGAGTAGGGTAGAGTAGGGTAGAGTAGAGTAGAGTAGGGTAGAGTAGGGTAGAGTAGAGTAGAGTAGGGTAGGGTAGAGTAGGGTAGAGTAGGGCAGAGTAGGGTAGAGTAGAGTAGGGTAGGGTAGAGTAGGGTAGAGTAGAGTAGAGTAGGGTAGAGTAGAGTAGGGTAGGGTAGGGTAGAGTAGGGTAGAGTAGGGTAGAGTAGGGTAGAGTAGGGTAGAGTAGAGTAGGGTAGGGTAGAGTAGGGTAGAGTAGGGTAGGGTAGAGTAGGGTATAGTAGGCTGAAGTAAGGAAGAGCGGGAGCGAAGCCGCGCGGGCAAAAGCTAGTATTAGTATAGATACCTGCACAGAATATAAACGGTTATTTTTAACATAGCTACTCGTAAGTTTCACTTTACTATTTCAATTCGTTGAATGCAATATGTGTCACACGAAAATAAAATTCCTCGTTGAATATACAAGCTGCTTTGCTTAGTAGAGCTTTAATAAATAGGAAATGTAAATGTATTTATTGAAATAGAATATTATTCTATTGTTTCCCAGTGCAATAAAAAGTTCCGAATTTTATTTGTAGACTAGCGGCTGCCAGCGGTTTTGCCCGTGTGAATTTAGAAAATTGACACAAGGGAACATATTCCTGGAATTGCAGCGGCGGCTGGGGCGTGTGGGCCGCGGCCGTTGCCTCACGCGTGCAGCCTCCTCCTTTGCTAACATTATTGCTTCGCAGAAGAAGGCAACTGCCTTTTTTTTATGGTGTGAAAATCACCAATGACAACCCCCGCTCTTGGGCGGAGCCGGAGATAGTATCAGACTCTTACTGACTAAAAAACCCACCCCGTTCCTTCAAGCCTTCGTACCGGGGCTCGAGCTATCTTTCAAAACTAACCCTGGCCCCGGTAGCCTTCGACCCAGCTGGGCCCCTGCTGTTGAAGGATAGAATAGAATAGAAATACTTTTATTCGGTACAGACACAGTACAACGGTTATATGCACAAAGTAAATAAGAATAAAAGTACAAAGTACGCCGAGCCCGCACCGAAAGGGTGACCACCTCAGCACTTGCTGTGCGTTAGACACCCAGCGCTGGTTTTCAGTTGGCATCCCGCAACCAGTTGCTGACAACTCCTTGAGGCGCGCGAGAACAGTGCGGCGCCGTCGACGACTTGGGCTCGGTCCGGACAGTTACCGGACGGAACCTCCCCAACAGCAGGTCCTCACCGGACATGGCAACATGTCCGGTGAGGACCTGCGTCTTGCGGAAGGTAAGGACGCCGTGAGGTCTTTCCAGCCACGCCTCAAAGAGGGGACTTACCGCCATAATTGAAGAAGGCGACAGCATGCCACTCCTCGCTTCGGACCATAACCTGAATCAAGGCTCGGCGCGAGAGATCGTTGCCGCCGTTCACCCTCACGAGGTAGTGCTCTGCCCAAGCGGGGCACACCTCTACCTCTACTTGTGATATTCATGCGATTGCCGAGTCAATTTAGGTCATCACGGATGATTTTGATCTATGTTTTTATGAAGTGCACCTAAATTTTTTTGTTTCATATAAGTATCCATTGAATCTAGTAAATTAAAACTCACAATCACTATTGGCATTAGTGTCTCAGTTTCAGTCAAACAAAAATGAAATGAAACAAAAAATAATTATTTCAATGTTCTCACATTTAGTAAACTCGCCGCCGCCGACGAAGCGCCGAGTGAAATGAAAACAAACCGACAAAGTGAAAACCTTTTTCATTCATAAATAATATAAGAAATTGTTTTGATTAATGTTTTTCGATATTCTTTATTAATGTCTAAGAAACATTATTTATTGTGTATTCCATAACGCTAATCATTTACTGACTTTTGTTATTTACCTAGATATTTTTAAAAAAAATATTTGATATGGAATTATTTTACGGCTCATAGTTGGACTCAGAGAACAGATGAAAAGGTTAGAATGGTCTTGTGGAAGAGGCAGGTTCGCCACAAAGTAGGGCAATGCTCATAATTCAACTACCAATAGCAAACTTGCAATCTAAGTGTACGATATCTAATAGTTGCGTAATGCGCGTTATTATTGGTTTATTGGTTGTAGTGGAGTTAAAGGGTGAGAGACAAGCGGCGACATTAATTGTAATACAAATCGGAAAGTATTTCCTTTCTAAGCTCTTTCATGTTTTCTGTGGCTTTTTTTTTTTTATCGATGGGAAAAATCATCTTATGACAACCCCCGCTCTTGGGCGGAGCGGGAGATAGTGTCAGACTCTTACTGACTAAAAAACCCATCCCGTTCCTTCAAGCCTTCATACCGGGGCTCGAGCGCCCTTTCGGATAACCCTGGCCCCGGTAGGCTTCGACCCGGCTGGGCCCCTGCTGTTGCTGACAACTCCTTGAGGGACTTAGCTAGTCCAACTGCAAGCACTTTAGCCCGTGTGACTGCAGAAAATTATCTCAAGGAAACATACTTACTCCCGGGAAAGTATTCTATGTGTATAGATTTGGCCTACCTATGTACTAACTTTCATTGATATTCGTTCAGCGGGTCGAGCCTGAAGAAGAAACAAACGTACACACATCCCCACAAACGCCTTTAGAATATTAGTCTGATAAGTAGTTTAAAAAAAAAACCTGCTTCGTTACATTTTTTCATGTTTCTGCCGTCAACTTTGCAAGTGTATTAAATCACACTTAAAGATCGATTCTTTGTTCACACTTTCACAGTTCAGTTTTTTCAGTCTAAATCACGTATAATCTTATAATCTCGGGTAGAATAAATGTTTATGTATTACGATGCGGGATTTTCGTTTATAGTATGAATTTTATTATGTTAAGGTTTCGGGTTGGCTGTTAGGTACCTTGCCAATAAGCGGATCAGCAAGAACATCAAATTTAAATGAAAAAGAAGTTAATTATTTAGGTTTTCCAACGTAAGAATAGATTCTGTTGGCATAGTAGTAATAAGTTAACGCAATACCTAACTAAAAGCTCAATATAGCGAAGTACAGTTGCCATCACGGATCTTAAGCGCTCGGCGTCAGAGTGGGATCGCTATGCGCATTCCATACATTGGCGAGCCAATCGTCTTCGTTGTTAGATACATGCAACAACGCAGGGAACGAATTAGGAGTGATGACTATGACGCGATGACGCGGCGAGCCAATCACTGACACTCCCCGCCCCCGCGTCTCACTTCGCACCACTAAAGAGACCGAATATTTGACTTCTGCGCAACCGCTCAAGATCCGTGATGGTACCTGTATGTAGGTTTTTTTTAGGTGGGAAAACCACCCGATGACATCTTCCGCTCTTGAGCGGAGCGGGAGGGTGGCTTTTACTCTCCTGTTCCTTCTTTGCCTTTGTCCTAGGGCCCCGGGTTTCACTTGCAAACTGCCCGTGAAGTATGTAGGTAGATACTCAATTGAATTGATGCATTAACGCAGTTAGGTTAGCTGAAAACGACAAGTAAGCATAAAAACCCACATTTTTTTATTGTACATGGTCCCATCCATTCGTGCAAAACATCCTCGAAACACTTTTATTGTACGTACAGTTATATGGAAGGAATACCACTCGTATTCCCTGCCAGAGTCTGTGTTTCCTGATAGCTACAACCTAGGGGTCTCTAAGTCGAGAGTGAATAGAAAACTTTTACCCAACCGTGCTTCATCATAGACCAAATCATTGCTTACCATTACGTGAGATGGTGGTCAAACGCGAGCCTATCAATAATAAAAAAACATCAGGTGAGATCTCCTTTCTTATATGTATGGGTGAGATAGTGGTCAAACGCAAGCCTATCTACGCACATAGTATAAGGAGGTAGAGTTTGTATTTATATGTTTTGTTTGTAGGAGGTAATCTCTAAAAGTACAGATCCGATTGCGAAAACTTTTTCACCGATAGAAATCTGCTTTATTCCTGAGCGACATAGGCTTACATATTTTATGTACGCGGGCGAAGTCCCGGCCAAAAGCTAGTGAGTAATAAAAAAAATTTATTAAAAATAACTAAAAACATAAAAGTAATAACCAACCGTCGCATTCTTTCAGAATGTGTCATATGACGTAACGGATTGTTTACCGAGGCTCGGCGGCAGTCCTTCTTTTTTTTTTGTCCCAGTGGGTAATGGTTGTCGCTGTTATTATGCGATCGCTCTAGTTTCCCCGACGCTATTGATAGATCGTGTGTAACATGCTACGTAAGGCTTTAAATAACTTGATATCACACCTCTATTCCAAGAACAGGTAGGTAATAGAGTAATCGTGTATTGCACACTCAGATTTCGATGTAGTAGGAGTGAGGGCAAAGAAAAGGATGGATTGTGTGATGAATGATTATGAAAGAAAAGGGAGTGAATGATAAAGTAAGGGTTGACAGAAAAGAATCGAATAAGGGCCCGCGCTCACTTGAAACATGACTGTCTTAGACAGACTTGTCTACGACGCCGACGTCGTCGCAGACTTGTCTCTGCGACAAAACTGCCTACGAAACGTCTGCGACAAGACTGTTTTGTCTAGATTCAGAGACGTAGCGTGAACTAATTCAGACGTGGGCGAGCCTTTTCTTTCATAAATTCAAAAACGAGACACCAACTGTCGCAGCCCGGTGTTCGACCACATCGTCGCTTACCAGTAGGTCAAATAGTGTTCAAACGCGGGCCTATCAATTGTAAAAAAAACCTTTGTTCTTAAGGCGTATAGTCCCTTGAACCATCTGGCCGAAATTATGTGAACGCAACTCTCGCACTCGCCTAGGCGGCAGTACGCAAATCTGTGCATTTATTTGCGGCCAGCAGCGCCCGGAAAGCGCTTTAAATCCATTTTCTCTGCGAGATATTGATTGATTTACATATGCAATGTTCACTTTGAAGAATATTTAACCACCAATTTTTTTGTGTAAAAATGTTTCTAAAGGTCCAAGCCGTTTCGAAGGAGTAGGGAAAAGTTACGAAAAGTTGCGAAATTGCTAAATATTTTTTTTTGACAAAAGTATTAATTGCACGAAAAAATCAAATGTTGATATTATTGTTCATGAATCTATAATAAACATATATTTTTTTCAAACCAATTGACCTAGCCGTTACAGAGGAGTAGGCCTTAGGGTGCAAGGCCATGGGCTTAGCGTCACTGAGATTAAGATGATGTAGCCTATAGGCGGGAACTGAAATTAAAACTATGAGCGGGTGCTATTAAGTATTAGAATAGACCAGCATAGAGTAAACTTTATTGTAAATACGCAAAAAAGCAACACCACTTATACACAAACAAATCTATGGGTGCAATGGCGATATATATAGGTAATAGTATTATGTGCTAACAACATCTCAAACCTTAATTTTTAAAGCCAAATTTTGTCAGGTTTTCAGGCAAAAACAGAGTTTCAGAAATATCCAACTTGAAATGTTTATTTCAGAAATCAGGGTTGTATTGCTCTGGGAATTTCCTAAAACTAGTAGTTTCAAGAGGGTTGTTCTTGTAGCCTAAAATAGATATCTCTAATGCTACGTCTACATGTTGGCCCAGCCTCGGCAAATCGCCATTGTGTTAACGGGGTTTCCCCGTTTATACAATGACTACATAATAGCGATTGGCCGAGGCTGGGCCAACATGTAGACGTAGCATAAGATTATCTTTGTGAACAAAAAGTAATGTACGTTACCGGCGGCGGCCTTAACCGTTAATTGTGAGGCCCTGAGCGGCAATCTTAGCGAGGCCTCTTCTATATGGGCCAGAAAAGTTATATTAGCTTTAATACAATATTATTTTTAGTTTATGTGAAATCTGAATGTAGTTTGTTCAGAATCGTTAACTGAGTGGATTCCAATAGTTTTTACACCATGTTACCTAAATTTTTTCCCAAAAATATTTAAAAAGGTCACAAGTTGGACACTACCAATACTATGTACAACACGGCAGGTCATAGTGGGCATTAGAAGCTAGCAAACAGCTGGGTGCAAACGCGAAACAACCCCTCCTAGATGGCCCGGTGACCATGTATTTGTGCGAAACAACAGGTACCTTAACAAGTTTATAACTTCGTAATTTGTTATAAAATTTTGTACGTAGATTCTTTACGTACTCGTAAAAATACTAGACACGTGTTTCAGGTTTTGCGTATACTAATGTTATATATATCTACAGTACCTCTACCATGAGTTTAAAGCAATAGTATTTGTCGATACTCGATAACGACTACGTAAATATTTTGTATGGCAAATTTTGGTTCCATAAGTGACCGCTAGAGGCTCTGCGCTGTATTTTCCATACAAAATATTTACGTTGTCGGGATCGAGTATCGACAAATATTATTGCTTTAAACTCATGGTAGAGGTACAGGTTTAGCGAGTATCGAAAATTGCAATATTGCACACCCTTTATACGCGAGCGCGAATCCAATTCGCATTTGACCGATTTTTTTTTATGTTTTAGTTTTAGCACGTTTTTTTGAAGGGGGTAATCATGCGATGAATTCTTTCGATAGATCGAGAAGGCGTGTTAGACCATTAATATCTAAAACCGACCTATCCTCAGTTGCCTCTTGAGTTCTTGGACCATGGTAACTCTTTCAAAAAATGTAAGCCGACAGATACACGAGTGATCCTATAACACCCCATGGGTTCTAACTAACTTATCATCTGGATTACGATTATGATTGACGAGGTTCGAAATCATTGTAATGTTTTTTTACTTGGGTTTTTGTGGGAGATCAACTAGTTTTTTTCTACTAAGGTTGTAGTGTACGAACGAAGTTCAGGATTGAAGCCCTGTTCACCCAGCCAAACGGCCCATTCACGACCTTTCCACTGTGAGCGGTTGATAAGCGCGGGGCGGCGAGCGGTAAGATCAAAGTATGAAAATGTTTGAAGCAGGGATGTTACGGAGCTCCATAACCGTAACCGAAACTATCGGATATCCGATATGAAATAATATCCATAACTGTAACCAAATCCGAAATAAAAGTTTCGGATAATATCGGATAGGGGCGGAGCCTAATTGCGACACGACACGTTATGACAGGCTGTCATAACGTGTCGCGTCGTAAAATATAAACAGTATAGTACTAAATAGTAGATATGTATTTATATTTGACTTCTGAAATTCCTTAAAAATCTTATATCCGTAACCGAAATTATCCGACACTAACGGATAATCCAAAATAATTTCATATCCGTATCCATATCCGTAAACGGTATAATAATAATTTCTATATCCGTATCCAATCCGTATCCGAAATTTCATATCCATAACATCCCTGGTTTGAAGCACGGTACGAGACGCCGCTCATAGCGAAAACACGCGCGGTTACCGATGCCTCCCCGTTCGCCGCGCCGCGTGGTTCTTTGACACCCTCTGATGTTACCAAAATACCTAACATGAGAACTTAGTTTTGAGATCATAACTTAGATAACGAAATAATAACGTTTACCTACATATTATGTAGGAAATATGCACTGCAGGGATATCTAATAATCCTTTTATTTTCTGTAGATAGTAAACTGTAAGAGATAAGTAAACGTGTGATACGCTTAGGGACTAGCGGCAGTTGCGCCATCTGTCGCAGTGAAAAAGAACTATTGCTTCCAAGTGGATGCGTAGGTAATACGTACGACTATCATCTTGATTTACGACATAAGAACTATTTTGCACTATTTTCTTTAGGTTAGGGGTAACTGATTATTTTCTTAGGGAAATAAACGGTTTTACAACATTAGGTACAAACGGAATAAACCTGTAAAACGTATTTTTATTTTGTAGTTTTCAAGCATCGTTAGTTGGAAGACAGCTTTACGCTCGTCGCATATGTCAGGGTCTGGGATTATTTTTTATATAAAAAAAGCCTTGACACCAGTGAGTGTTCTGGTAGTGAAGAATTTACGTATTTGGATTAGTACTTTAATTTCAGACGAACTTATTTATTTATTAAATACTTTATGCACACTAAAGTAAAGAAGCGGACTTAATGCCTTCGGCATTTTTTACCCGTCAAGTTTCGGGTGATGCAGAGAAAAATAGTGGTAAGAGCAATAAAAGAAAGAGAAAAGGTGAATACAAGAATAGATATTCCTACCTACTAATAGACCATAATTATTATATTATAAATAAGTAATGGTAATAGTTAACTGAAAGGTAACTTTTAAGTTTACTTCAAATGAATCATACATAAAAAACTTTTTACAAAAAAAATATAACCGACTTCAATGTTAAAAAGCACTGAAAAGTATAAAATAACTTTATGTGACTAGGGGTTAAAGCCGCGTTTTCACTAGGACACATGTCGCGGAGACATATCGCCCAACATTCACGTGGTATGTCTCTGCAACTTTGTGGGACAATGTCGCTCGACATTTCCCTTGTTCACATTGGCCAGTCGTAATCAGTATGTCGCCCGAGGAGGTAGTGTTGTTCAGTGCAGCTTACATAATTATTCGGAAGACAATAGCAAAACGTAAAAAAAAGAGGTGGTGGGCCCGAGAATATTTGCTACAAAGGAAAGTTCAAGTTTAATAAACGCAAATCGCGCGTGTCGACGCTCGCAGAGCATCGACTAGCGACAAGTTGCGCGACCCGTAAAAATCCCGCGCGACGTCGGGCGACATCGCGCGGGACACGTGAATTTCGTGTCGAGCGACAGAGTCGCGGAACAAATGTCCTAGTGAAAATGCGGCTTAAAGCAGTGTCTTTAAGTCGCGGGCGGCATGTTGAATTACGAACGAAACGAAGGTTGCTGATATTAATCCCGAACGACAGTGAGGGATTTATAAAATTAACTCCCGAGCATCGCAAGGGAGTTAATAAAGAAACCTGTGTGAAGAGAGGAATTCAAGCCGCCAAGACAAAGACAGCTTTATCCCCGTGTTGCATACTCTACTTTTTACACCATCTGTGAGATAATTAAAAGACAATTTGGTCGACCAAATCATATAATAGAGAAATATAAGTATTAGAGTCTGCCTAATAAGTTAAACGACTTGGGTAATTATCAGGATTTAATTAAATCTGATGTAGTCAACACGGGTTCAATAATCAAGGTTAATTAAGAGATAGAGATCATTGTTTACTAACAGAAGAACCTTATGAAAAGTATCGAATATAAGTATTTTTTAATTGATTAAATATTATACAAAATTCCCAAGTCGGTTGACTTATTAGACAGACTTTATACGAGTATTTACAAGTTCATCAAACAAACAAAATTCACTACTCCAAGATTCTATAGTTTCAATTTTCTATAACGATCCCGTCAGTACGCACGTTTTATTCTATTTTCTTTTTTTTGTTAGTGGCCAGTTTGAATCATAGTGATTACATACTCTTTGGTTTAAATTTCAAGTCAACTTGTTCGATGCGCCTACATTTTAATTCACAATGTTGACGATTTTTAATGTTCCAAATTCAAATCTCATTATTCCCTAGGGATCGGCCATACTGCATTATCTCCCTAGAGATAGAATGACTTGCTTTAAGGGAGGTTTGTATGACGTATAAAACGACATTATCGAGCAGGTGGTGTAAAAAAAAAAACATACATTCAGCCGAACATAGAACCTCCTCCTTTTCGAAGTCGGTTAAAAAATTAAAAAAGCTATTTATCTTACTAAATTATGATGCGGCGTAGAAAAAGGCTCACAGAATTTTCCCTCAAATTATTTTTAAGTATATCTTTTTATGTTTGCAATAATTCTGAAGTACGAAAAATATATCCTAATAACCCTAATCTCTAGTATTCCTCTTTACTTTATGCTTCTAAAAATTTAATAAATGGTAACACAGAAAATGCGAGCTGAGGGTTATAGCGGAATTAATTGACTGGCCTGTTGGTGTAGTGGTTAGTGGCCCCGACTGCTATGCGTGGGTTCGATTCCCACCCAGGACAAATGTTTGTGTGGTGAGCATATGTATGTATTTCGAATTATATAAGTATGTTTATCAGTTATCTAGTAGTAACACAAGCTCTGCTTAGCTTGAGAATAGAAGGCGTTGTGTGATAGTTGTATGGCATATTCATCATCATCTTCCTGTCCTTGTCCCGTTTTATAATTATTTTTATTTTTATTTTAGTATAGCATATTATTATTATATAATAATTGCCTTATATGTTTAATATATAAAGTTTCTTGCAGTAGGCGGACTACGTATTTAAGATCTCTTCAGTTTTTTATCCAAGATAATGTTACGTGCGTAAATTTGCTCTCGAAAATTCTTATTTTAGTTTTCTTTGTGTTGGTGGGTGAAAGAAATATCAGAACACGCGGAGAGGAATTGCTTATTTATATCTTTGTTATCATAATTATTAATTTCAATTCAAATTGCGTGAGCGTGCCACATCAAATAACGTCTGTATTTTAATCAAGCATTTGCCGATTTAAATAGATGCTAATGTCAAATTTAAATATTTTTTATATATTTATATTTCGGTTTTACGACACACTTAAAACGCGTAAACTTTTTTTTTTTTTTTTATAATGGATAGGCTTTTTTTTTTTTTTTTTTTTTTTTTTTCGATGGGAAAAATCATCTTATGACAACCCCCGCTCTTGGGCGGAGCGGGAGATAGTGTCAGACTCTTACTGACTAAAAAACCCATCCCGTTCCTTCAAGCCTTCATACCGGGGCTCGAGCGCCCTTTCGGATTACCCTGGCCCCAGTAGGTTACCCTGGCCCCAGTAGGATAATGGATAGGCTCGCGTTTGACCACAATCTCACCTGATGGTAAGCGATGATGTGGCCGACGATGGAGCACGCTTGCCTAGAAGCAATCTATTCACTCTTGACATAGAGACCCCTAGGTTATAGCTATCAGGAAACACAGACTCCGGCAGGGAATTCCATTCCTTAGCTGTACGCATAATGAATGTACTCCCAAAACGCTTTGTACGTATAGGTGGGATGTCCACCATGTACCGGTGGCGCAACGCCGTACGTCTTGTGGTCCGATGATGGAACGGACTTGGCGGAATTAAATTGTGTAACTCTAGAGCACACTCCCCGAAGTGTAAACGATAGAAAACAGACAGGCTAGCAACTCGGCGTCGATGCTCAAGACTTTGGAGTTTTGACTTCACAAGAGCATCATTGCCTATGATCTTCTTGGCACGCTTTTCAATAGACTCTAGTGCATCTAGCTGGTATTTGGCTGACCCATCCCAAAGATGAGAGCAGTACTCCATACACGATCGAACTTGCGCTTGATAGAGGTTGAGCAGCTGTTCCGGCGTGAAATACCGTCTCACCTTTGCTAAGATCCCCAATTTTTTGGCAGCTAGTTGGGCTTTTGCCTCGATGTAGGAGCCGAAATTAAGGGTAGACGATAGCGTTACCCCAAGAAGTTCAAGGTGGTCGGTAATTGGTACGGTTACACCCCGGAAAGATGGAGCCGGGTGGAATTGGCTCCGTTTAGCGGAGAAAAGACACGCCTGGGTTTTCGTCGCATTGAACTTGACCAGATTGGCATCGCCCCATTCTGAGACTGCCGCTAAGGACGAGTTCAAGCGTTCAACCATAGCCTCTCGAAATGACTGGATCTGTGACCCATTAGCTCGTGCGTTAGACACATATCTCTCAGCAACAGTGCTGTCGTGTGCATACTCAAAGGTTCCGGGTTTAAGTAGGTCATTTATGTGCAGCAAAAACAGTGTTGCCGAGAGTACCGACCCTTGAGGGACTCCGGCATTAATATCCATTTGACCGGACGAGCATCCATCAATTACCACTCGGATGGATCGATCCCTCAAGAAGTCTGCGATCCAATCACACAGACCAGTGGGTAGACCGAAGGAAGGAAGCTTAGCAAGAAGGCTTTCGTGCCAGACCCTATCGAAGGCCTTCGAGATATCAAGGGACACGGCAAGCGCTTCCCCATGCTTCTCAATGGCCTCGCTCCAGATGTGAATGGCATACGCAAGAAGGTCCCCAGTAGACCGATTTTGACGAAAGCCGTATTGCTGGTCGCTGAGGATGTCGTTAGCTTCCAGGTATGCCAGAAGCTTCCTGTTAATTACCCGTTCCATACTCTTACAGAGGATGGACGTAACAGAGATGGGTCGGTAGTTTGCCGGGTCAGCTCTACTGCCCTTCTTGGGCACAGGCTGCACGTTGGCTTGCTTCCAAGCCATCGGCACTTTTCCAGTCTCATATGAGAGGCGGAATAGGCGAGTCAAGAACTGTTTAACTTTGAAAACGTAACAAACACTGAAATGGACATTAACATAATTTCTCAATAAAGGGATGACTTCTTTAAATACTTGGCTTATTTAAAAAAACTGGTCAAGTGCGAGTCGGATTCGCATACCGATGGTTCATCCGTACAAATTACGTAAATAGTTCAATTGAGTCCCGAAGTTTTTCCAAACCGCAAAAAGTAATTATTTTGTGATATAATTTACTGTGCTATAACAGACTTTTTCCTTCACTTGTCTTGTGCTATGCTAAGAGACCTTGTTTTTGTATAATATCAGGATTCTAGATCAACGGGAAGTACAGGTTTTGATTTACTTGCGAATTTCAAAATATAAGCCGTCTTATATTTCCTAAGCTGTCTCATCTTTAGATTGCTTTGACTTTAAAGTTTCACTATTTTAAGGGGTAGTAAACTTGAATATTCGATATTACCTAATTTCAGCTTAGTACCTCTACGCCATTTTAAGAAAAAGTCTCTTAACAGACAGTTAACAAAGTGATCCTGGGGAAAGGTTTTGTTTTTGCGGACTGAGGTACAGAACTCTAAAAATATTAAGTGTACGGGCCCGTTTTAGGCATAGTATGTTACGAGTTGCCTGTCATTGAATTAAATAATGAATTTAAGAGTTTTTTTTTATGATAAATAGTTCTTGACTGCTATTTCTCCTGATGGTACCTGATAGTAGATAGTGATTTATATTACATTTGTTGAGATAGGCTGTAAAATCTGTACCTCAGAGGTAAACAACAGTATGTGCCAAAAGGTAAATTTTACAGAAGAGGCAAAAACGCGCGGATAGAAACTTTAAATGTATTTTTGACATAGTTGCTTTAAAGATATTGAAAAAAACTCATTTGTATTTTTTATAATTATTAGATGAAATTATTATGTACTACACATAATTACAATAAAGTTTAGAACAACATTAAGTGCGCATAAAGCTAAGGAGTAAACAATCTTATCATCATTTTAAGTCCTATACCCGATATGTTTTTGTCATATACAATTGGATATTTCTCTTCCTAGACGTCGTAGGACTTGATGCACTATGCCATTACGTAAAACTGGTTCTTACGATTTTAACAGTGCAAAAAAAACATATTTTCAAAAAACTGGAGTTACCATTGTTTACCTCTGAGGTACAGAAATATATTAAGTATTCCTTATTTTCCTTCACTTCAGAAAGGAAATTCGTTTATACCCACGAAATTATCTTGATTCAATAAGTTAGAAAGTTATTAAATAATCTGCGCAGATTTGGGTTTCATTTTAAAAGGTCCAAAAATAAAAGGGCCTCCAATTAGCTATCCAATATTGACACTGGAGCGACCTTTTAGAGAGAAACCTGAACGAAAACAGGATTTTGTACAATTATTTAAAATTAGTACAATTAACAAAGGAAATAAGTGCCTATAAATCAGAAATCAGAAACGTTTATTTCAAATAGACGAAAGAATAGTGGGATTTGCAGGGACAGGTTTGCTTGTCACGGACCTTGAGCGCTCGGCGTCAGAGTGGGGATCGCTTTGCGCATTCCATAAATTGGCGAGCCAATCGTCTTCGTTGTTAGATACATGCAGCAACGCAGGGAACGAATGAGGAGTGACGTCTATGACGCGATGGCGCGGCGAGCCAATCACTGACACTCCCGCCCCCGCGTCTCACTTCGCACCACAAACGAGACCGAATATTTGACTTCTGCGCAACTTGAAGCCAGCGCTCAAGATCCGTGACGGCAATTGTTCAGATGCTAGCAAAGGTTTTAACTGTCAATCAAGTATTATATATCAGATCGGAAATGTGCAACCAGAGAGTCGTAATAGTAGTTAACACCTTTGTCCACTTACCCGTTCAATTATTAGTCCTATTTTTCCTAAATATAATGCTAATGCATTCAAAATCATCACCCTATAGTTTTGACACGAATGTCAAACTTTATGTATTTACCCCCGAACACCCCCCATATGATATGATAAGTGGTTTCTCCCTAGCTACAGCATCCTGAATCTTTGTTAGATCATAGGATAAGGGTCACTAATAAATTGCTTTACATGTAACTCGGTTTACCAGCCACGGATCATAGGGGATATGTGTACTATAGGAACTGTGTTGTTCCTAGCGGGACTAACAATGCGGGCTGAATACATCCGTTTATACATATAGACAGGTAGCATGGTATTTATTTTACAGTATTTTTATAGTGCTTTTTTTTAACTTATCCTCAAGATCCTATTTTTCGAAGGATTCAATAAAAGGGTATTAAAAGGTAGCACACACATATTTATGTTCAGTTCCAAGTAATTGGGGGCCGAGTATAACGCCAGGTTGCTACTGAGAGCGAGCTTGCGATCGATGAGCAATAGGTACAGTAGGCACAACGGATCTTGAGCGCTCGGCGTCAGAGTGGGGATCGCTTTGCGCATTCCATACATTGGCGAGCCAATCGTCTTCGTTGTTAGATACATGCAGCAATGCAGGGAACGAATGAGGAGTGACGTCTATGACGCGATGGCGCGGCGAGCCGATCACTGACATTCCTCGCCCCCGCGTCTCACTTCGCACCACTTAAGAGACCGAATATTTGACTTATGCGCAACCGCTCAAGATCCGTTGTGCCTACTGTAGCTCGCCATCCGAGGGCCGATGCATGCCAGGAGTGCGGCATTGAACAACAACACAATAACACAACACAACTGAATGAACACAGGTGGGTTTCAGTCAGTTAAAGTCTGACACTCCCTCTCGCTACACCCAGAGCGTAAGAATTTGAATTCCCAACTAAAAACAAGAAAATAAAAAATATGATACAATGGCTGAGTATTCAATGGGCTGAGTGAAATTAAGCCACGGGGACATGACTTCAGCGGTCCACGCGCTAAAGGCGAGTCACCTATCTTCCGCTGTTTTGATTTAATCTAAGTTCTAAACACATAGCTTCACATACATCCCACAGCGAAAGGGTATTGTTTGAAACCCAATACGATGGTGTTTCGGTCATTGACAGACTTGCAAAATTACAAAAGTTTAAAAAGAAAACATGCCCCCGTCGATCCCTTCACGACTTCATTTATTTGTTTTCCTTCATCGAAGTCAGCAAAAACGTTGAAAACGTAGATTAGTTTTTCAACGAAGGCAAAACAAATTAGCACCGTTGATTGCACTAACTTTGCCCAGGTGGAATAAAAAAAAATTCGAATTCAGGATTAAAAAACTTACCAACTGTGTTTAATGAAAAATTGCGGTTATTTCTCTGACATATTTATCCCTAACAACGTCTCGTTTGGGAAGAAGGAAAATGGCCACGGTTTTTACCAATTTCGAGGAAAACGCAACAAATGTGGTGCTTGTTTTTGCTGATTTACGGATAAAATGTTATATAATTATATAAATGAGTAGGTACATAAGTACCTATCATCATCATCATTCCAGCCGCAAGTGACAAATGTCGCCACAGTTAACGGTCCTGTACATCTCGAGCTTCCATCGGATTCCCGCAACCCTTACCGGGTCATCGATCCAACCGTCCACCTTGTAGGAGACCTTCCAACCTGCGACTTCCGGTACGCAGTCGCCAGTCCAGAACCTTTCGGCCCCAACAGCCATCTGTTCTACGAGCAATGTGTCCTGCTCGATGCTACTGAAGTTTGGCGATTCTTTGGGCCTACAAAGTACGTATATCTAGTAATAATTTCCGTACCTATATACTGCCTATTTAACCATAATGTTATACACACTACACTTTTTACACTTAGATAGTAAAGAGGTAAAGTTTGTTTTTATGCTTTTTTGTTTGTAGGAGGTAATCTCTGTAAGTAGGCACTGGTCCGATTGTTAAAATTTTTTCACCGACAGAAAGCTGCTTTATATTTATAAGTACGATTAGATTAATTTCATATTTTTACATTTATCTCATTTTTAAACAACCATATCAGGCCGCGCATAAGCACAAGCCTTCTTTTACACGTAACTTTGGTTTTTAATCAAATTTGAAATGAGTGATATAGGCTATATTTTATGTACGCGGACGAAGCAGTGGACAAAAGCTAGTTTACACTATGTTCAACACCCATAAAAAGTAACGAGGAAGAACCAATCGAATATGTTCCAGAAACAATTTCCTTTTAAGTCACCTACCTACATACCTAGTAATATTTTTATCGCTTCATGTTGAAAAGTAATGCGCAGGACGTGTTTCGAATAATCGTGTAGCTTGCAGTTTCCCATGGTGCTCAGTGGCAGTGCAAATATATCGATTGTCCACACAGAAGGCCACTCTGTCATTATTGCGAAACAACTAGTAATTAAGTTCCATTTTACGCGGTGAAATGGAGTCAGTTTTGTATTATACGCGGTGCCATGTGATTTGATGGCTCGCGGTGGAATATTGTAGAATAGAATTAACTTTATTGAGTAGTATTTAAGGCTTATAGTCCCTTGAACATCTGGCCGGAATTAAATGGACACATCACGTCTACCCGCCTAGGCAGCAGGTACGAGTATCTGTGCATTTCATTCCGGCCAGCTGCGCCCGGATAGAGCCTGCTGACCTTTAAATCCATTTTCTTTGCGAAATATTGATTGATTTACATATGCTATATTCACTTTGAAGAATATTTAACCACATATTTTTATGTGTAAAAATGTTTCTAAAAATCCAAGCCGTTTCGAAGGAGTAGGGAAAAGTTGCGAAAATGCTAAGTATTTTTTTTAGACAAAAGTATTAATTGCACGATAAAATCAATAATTGATAATGTTGTTCATCATCATCATCATCATTTCAGCCGATACACGTCCACTGTTGGACATAGGCCTCCCCCAAGCGTCGCCACATCGAACGTTCCTGTGCGTCCCGCATCCATCGGTTTCCTGCTACCTTCACCAGGTCATCGGTCCACCTTGTAGGAGGCCTTCCAACACTGCTGTTCATGAATCTAAAATAAACATATTGTATTTTTTTAAACGTACTAATCTTTTTTTTTCATTCGTTACCGAGGAGTAGGCTTCAGAAAGTCACTGTTTTATGGCACTGCTCGGGCGCTTGGGCCTTAATGTGAATGTGCTAGGATACCCCGCGAAGGTCAAAATTTCTTTTTTTTTGCATTTTCAAGTCTGTATCAAGTTGTATATTGAATACGATTGACGATTGGATTGGATTCACGACCTTCAGCATAGCAGTCAGGGCCACTAACCACTAGACCAACAGGCATGTCAAATTTTGATTGGTATTGGTTTGTCGTTTACTAGCTGACCCGGCGAACTTCGTACCGCTTAACTTAAGGAAACGATTTACCTAATGAATGTAGTATATCTTTCGATATAGTCAATCCATTGCGATGAAACAAAGCCCAAACGCCCCATGTTTTTCTTTGTTAATTTATATGGAGAACGACGTTTGCTGGGTTAGTTAGTATATAAACATATCTCCTGCAAAACTACTTAGCCATTGACAATGGGCAACACACTATCGTAAATGGATCATGAAAACATATTCACCAAAAATACTTTTTTTTTTGGTGGGGAAAATCATCCAATGACAACCCCCGCTCTTGGGCGGAGCGGGAGATAGTATCAGACTCTTACTGACTAAAAAGCCCACCCCGTTCCTTCAAGCCTTCATACCCCGGGCTCGAGTTCCCTTTCAGATAACCCTGAATACTGAAAATATAACCACTAACATTTTCCCACACAATAGCTTTCAAAGTAAATATCTTAGTAATACGGTTCGTACATTTAGATTTAGTAGTAGGCACCGATTTGTCAAAGTCACGACCCGTTTAACCAAACATTAATCTCTTTTCATTTATGATACTAAAATATAAATATTTTCTTATATTCATCCCGATTTAAAAAACGGGTTTTCTTTAAAAGGATTAGATGTAAAATATAGATCCCCAAAAGACGTTGTTCCGCCCGAAAAAATGAGAGTTCAGCAGAAAAAAAATTGAGAACCCGATTGCAGTGGCACAATCGGATCCATCCTGGGAACCACTAAAATATAGAGACAAAATACATCCAAATCGGTCAAGCTATTTAGGAGGATTTAGGTGACAAACACACGTACAGAAGAATTATATCGTCACCGGAAAGCCAATACTACTTAAGCGCTATTTTGGCCAAAATGGGTTAAAATGTTTTATTGTTAGTCGGGATTTGGTAATAATCCGAGCATTTTTTTTGGCGCTTAAGCACTACAAAAGTGTCATAATATCATACTTTCACACGACGCAACAAAAAAATCCAATCGAAAAATATATATATATATATAACTCATTTTGGCCAAAATGGCGCTTAAGTAGTATTGGCTTTCTAGTTACGATATACTCGTATGTATATAAAGGTTAGTATAGCATAATTAGCTTTATAATGTTCTCACTACTGGGACTCATGCCTCCTCTCTAGGAGAGAGAATGGGCCCTAATCCACCACGCGGGCCCAGTGCGGGTTGTTGGAAGTCACATGCCTTTGAATTTTTGGTTCTAGAATATGCAGGCTTTCTCACAATGTTTTCTTTCACCGTTTTAAGAGCAGTATCTAGTAATTAAATAAATTAGACAAAGTAAAGCGCTCGCTGTATTTGAATCTTCGACGTACAGCTATTCTCAGGCTGGCCCGTTATCACTGGGTTAACCAGTGGATTAGAATTTGAGTGTCTTCAAGGCTAGAGTGATTAAGCTCTTAATAAACTAGTGCGCCTCACCATCAGAGATTGCATCACTGCTTACCATCAGGTGAGATCGCAGTCAAGCACTAGTTTATAACAATAAAAAAAACCGTTTTCACCACTAAAGTTTCAAAAAACATTTTTTTTTTCTTTTTTTTCCATACACTTACTCGAAAACCCGCTCTTATCCCTTCGCTTTTAGGCACGCAATTAACTATTTTGCGCACTAGTGCAGAAAAGTGCGCGTGTTCGCCCCCACTACAATTTTATTATCATATCAGGCTAGACACGCGACGAACCCTACGAGGCGCGCGTCAGCCACCACGAGTCGTAAGTGTATTGGAAAACGTCGTTTGACACACGTGCAAATTTGTCACTGCAGCCCTCAGTTTGCACTTGTATCAAAATGTACTATTTTATTTTCATGCACCAAAGAATGCAGCTACTTTCATTCGTATTAAGGCAGTAATTAAAGCATCGTTTCCACTTAGATCACGTCAGAATGAATAAATAAGTTAGAATACATAGAACTAGTTAGTGCACGATACTAAGTTAGACGACTAAATAAACTATTTGTGGCACTTCCCTGGAAACCTGACGCTCTCATTACTGATGCAGAACTTGGTATAGACCTGATACAGAATACTTAAGAATGCATGGACGTGAAATGTCAATCAATGTTAATGTAGGGTTGAAATGGTCTGATTTGTTTTACGGTGAAGTGGGGTATAATTATTTTCTGTATACTATCCCTTCTTGACTATATTCGAAGCGTTTTTTTTTCATTTCGCAATTATTTTTTTATACAAAACTATAGAGTATTCGTATATGATGTATTGATTTTTTTTTTCCTCTTTATTTAAAGACTTTTTTCGCTAGTGCGAATGTCACTCTGTTGGAATACAAATATAATAGTTTAAACAATAAAATTTTAAAAAATACTGTTAGGTTTTGGGGCGGTTTTTCAGGGCGAACTTAACCATATTTTTTGGGAACGGCGATTGATCGCTTGCCTAAGCGGACGTGTCTTTTGTTTTGCTTATAATGTGTTATAATTAAATAATTACCTTTAAAAGTATTATTGAAATTACATAATATGCAGCCTAAGCATTCAACATAAAGTGTGTCACGAGTTTATATTTGTAGAAAGTGTTTTTGTTCATTATATTATCAATGGACTAATTCTTAGATTACTCTGTAGATTAGTGATATTGTGATTGGATATGGCTAGTTCAGCTTCTAGCCCGTTTGGCCGTAGCCAATTGCTGCGGCGTAGTCCCCCGCCGACACCAACGGAACGAGCTCAGCCCTCAACCCCAACTTCCCCAGCACCCTTAGAACATGAGATACCCTCTGAAGTGCTACCCACGTCGGAGATTCAAAAGTGGATGAACACAATCGAGACCATCTTAGGTGAGGTGTGTAGTATAGTAGCGGAGGGAAAAATGAACTCGGAACAGAAGATCCGTGTGACTGGTTTATGCCGTAAGGTGACTAATGGGACATCCCAGATGGCTGTCCTGTATCAGGCCTTGACGCATAAAACTATCCAGGCGTTCTCCACAATTGAGCATCTAAAAAATCAGCAAGGTGTTGCGAATTCACTTCAGCAATTCAAAGAGGTCGTAGAAAGCAAAATGAAGCCCGCAGAAAGTACTTCCTTCGCGAATATTGTCAAGAAAGGTACTGACAACTACATCCGCCCTGCAAATTTAAGCTCTGTTGCTATTTATCCGAGCGATAAATCTAAAACCAGCGACGACACTAAGTCCCTAGTCCAGAAAATCATCTCTCCCGAAGAACTTAAACTTCATGTTCGCGGCGTTAGAAAAGTGCGAAACGGAGGAGTCATCATCAGCACGGACAAGAAAGCAGATATAGAGAAACTACGAAAATCGGAGAAACTAGTTTCCTCAGGCCTAACCGTTGAAGAAACAAGTAAACGCCGTCCTAGAATTGCAGTTGTTGGTGTCCCCGTATCCCTAACTGAACAGGAGGTATTTGATTGTATTTTCGAGCAAAACCTTTCGGAGAAAATGCCAAACACAACCCGTGAGTCCCTCTTGGCTACAATAAAATTAAGCCACAAATCAGGTAAGAAAAATCAGAGTACCTGCAATTATATTCTAGAGTTACCAGCGAATATCAGGAGAATACTTATTGACCAAGGGCGAATTTTCATCAATTGGACGTCTTGCCCCGTGAGAGACTTCACGATAGTGACCAGGTGTTTTAATTGTCAGCAATTCGGACATGCAGCTAAGTATTGCCGAGAAACTAGCACGACTTGTAATCACTGCGGAGAGACAGGTCATTCCTTTAAGGATTGCAGCAATAAGAACGCTCCCCCAAAATGTGCGACGTGCAAGCGCTTCAAGCGCAAATGTGACCATCAAACAGGTGATGTTAGTTGCCCGGCACGCATATTCGCTGAGAAAAACTATATTAATTCTATAGATTATGAGGGCGCCTAAGAGCGCTACAGATTTAACAACTTTTTGAGCGCGCTAAGAGGATTCTAATTTTATTGTTTTAGAATAGAATAGAATAGTTTTATTTGTATATTTTAAATAGTAACTGTAATTATGATCAATAACTTGTTTTATGATTTAGATAGTTTTTCTGTGTCTGATACTAAAATATGTAATGTTGAGGACTGTAAGCGTTTTATCCCTGCTGTAAATAAAGCATTTACCGTACTCACCCAAAATATTCGCAGCATAAACAAAAATATGAATGGTTTTGAGGTAATATTACAGAATCTTGGCATAAACTGTGATATAATTGTCCTGACAGAATGTTGGTTGTCCAACCAAACACTCAATTTGCCACCCCTAGATGGCTATTCTACCCACAAAACCAATAATCAAATCAACCAAAATGATGGCTTAGTAGTGTATATCAAGAAAAATCTGAAAGCAACCGTAGAGGAACCAAATGTTCAGGATAGTAACTGCCTAATCATTACAATTAGTTCCGATATATTAGTAATGGCTGTTTACAGACCTCCTTCTCAAGATATTGACCGATTTTTAGACTCTCTTAACACACTTCTGGAAAAGTATTGTAATTACCAAAATATTATACTATTAGGTGACATAAATATTAACATTGCTTCCGGGAAAATGGATAATCATGCACATAATTACTTAAACATCTGCTCATATCACGGATTGTTACCAGCTTATCATCACCCCACGCATCAAAGTGGGTCATGCTTAGATCATATTATTCTGAAAACGAAAAAACGATCCACAACATTCATCACTAATTCTTCGCTAACAGACCATAATGCAATTTTACTAACATTAGAATTATCGTTACCTAGCAAAGACTGCATGCGCAGCTATACCAAAGTCAATATGACAAAACTTGAAACTGACATACGCAGCATAAATTTTGACCCAGTTTACAACTCATGTGACGCAAATATTTCTCTAAACTACTTTATAGGCTCATTGCAACATGCAATAACTAAAAATACATTCACTATAAAAATGCCTAGAAAATATAGTAACGTCAAACCCTGGATTACACCGGGTCTCGTCCGTTGTATAAGACATAGAGACAAATTGCACCTAAAATCTAAACTTGCACCTGACAACGAGATACTTAGAATAACATATAAAAGGTACAGGAACTTTTGTAACAACCTTCTGAAGAAAATAAAAATCCAGCATGATAAACATGAGTTGCAAACTGCAGGGAAAAATAGTAAACTAGTCTGGAAGTTTATAAGAAAAAATACTTATAGTGTAAAAAATTCCGACCCTCCACTTGAACTACTATCAACAGATATTAGCCCATCTAAAGCTGCAGACAAAGTAAATGAATTTTTTGTCAATATTGGTAAAAATTTGGCTGAGAAAACACCTGGATCTAGAACTCTCCCGTGCCAAAACCAGTCAAATGTATCAATAAATCCAGTTAATTCATTTGTTTTGTTAAATACTGACGTAAATGAAGTTTTAGGAATAATTTCAGGGTTGAAAGATGACTGTGCTATCGGGTGGGACGAAATACCAAATAGGATCCTTAAGAAATTTAAATACCTTATTGTTCAACCTTTGACACATATCTTTCAGTTATGCCTGTCAAATGGAGTTTTTCCTAGCCTACTTAAAAAAGCATTGGTCACTCCTGTATTTAAATCTGGAGACAAGAACTGCGTAAATAACTACAGACCCATCGCAGTCTTAACAGGCCTCTCAAAAGTTTTGGAACGAATTATAAATAATAGGTTAATAAAATATCTGGAGGACAACCAGTTACTTTCAGATTGTCAATTTGGTTTCAGGCCAAAAAGATCAACTTGCCAAGCTGTACACAGACTGACTAATTATGTTACTACTAATCTGGATAAGGGCTTGCATTGCATGGGAATTTTCCTGGATCTTGCCAAGGCGTTCGATACTATTTCTTGCTTTAAACTATTGCACAAGCTTGAGACACTCGGGATTAGAGGAACACAACTTCAACTTTTTTCAGATTATCTTAACAATCGTTATCAGTGTGTAAAACTCGGTCAGTATAAAAGCTCAGAGCTTAAAAATAGCTGTTTTGGCATTCCTCAAGGAAGTATTTTGGGGCCAACGTTGTTTTTAATATACATTAATGAACTGTGCAACCTGAAATTACCAGATGCTGTCATAATGTCTTACGCAGATGACACAGCCCTACTGTTCTCAGCTAAATCCCGAGAGGAGGTCTATAAATATGCTCAGAATGGTTTTGATATTGTATCTAATTGGCTTGGTTTAAATTCACTAACATTAAATGCAGATAAAACCAAATATATTTTATTTGGAATGAGAAGCATTAATATACCTCTTACTAACCTTAACATTTACGCTCATAATTGTACGACAGACGCTAACGCTGCATGTTCGTGTCCTACTTTAGCTAAAACCGATCATATGAAGTATTTAGGAATCACGATTGACACAAATCTGAATTTCCGTAAACATATTGATTTGCTATGCACACGAGTACGTAAATTAATATATATCTTTAAGAATTTACGCTACATTGCAGACTTTAAATTAATTAAACAGGTATATTTAGCTTTGTGCCAGTCTGTTCTTACCTACTGCATAACCGCTTGGGGTGGTGCTGCAAAAACAATTCTGCTTCCTTTAGAACGCGCTCAAAGAGCAATTCTAAAGGTAGCTACTTTTAGGCCATTTAGATTTCCTACACATCAGCTTTATATTGCGTGTGAGGTACTAACAGTGCGCCAGTTATTTATACTGCACATCGTATTACATCAGCATGTTGAAGTCGCTTACAAGCCAATACCCTCGGACAAGAGAAGGAAAGATTTGGTTTTCATAAAACCTCGTACTAGACATGTTTTTGTAAGCCGTTTCTATGTCTATTTAGGACCTGTCTTATATAATAAGCTCAATAGGATACTTGATATTTATAGTGTTAGTTATAAACATTGTAGTCATAAGTTATGCGAATATTTGGGAAAACTTGACTACACAGACACAGAAAAACTTCTTGAATTAATTCAATAATTTTATAGATATTTAATTGGTAACTATTGTTTTTTAAAAAACTGTACTTTTTTAATTTTTAATTATCTTGATATTCATTAGTATTAAGTAAATGTGAACCATAAAATACTGATCGCTTAGTCTGGTGATGGCCTGAAACACAGGTTTTTATTAACCTAGTTCAGGCAAGTCGCTACAAGCTTTAATGGCAGTACTAACATATTTTAACAATAGGTCATTATTAACATGAGTAAATTAAACTAGTTTTGTATAATTAGGTAACTAAGCCAATCTTCTTAGAACTTATATAGTACTTCTAAGTATTCTTAAGTTTATTTTATGTATTTTCTGTGTACAAGTACTGAATAAAAAAAAAAAAAAAAAAAAAAAATAAATATTGATATTAATGATAGTGAATTTATCTGAAACAGGATTAGATAAATTAATATTATTCTAAATTTTAAGTCATTGTCGAAATTATTTTTTTAATTGTTGAAACTTTATGTAAGTACAATAGTGGAGCGCACCTAATGCATCAAAGTATGTTCTACAATCAACCTTTGGATTTTAAAAAAGATTACTCTGTGGTATGTGTGCAGTGCCAACCCGTACCAACCCGCACTGGGCCCGCGTGGTGGATTACGGTCCATTCCCTCTCCTAGAGAGGAGGTCTGAGTCCCAGCAGTAGGAACATTAAAAAGGCTGATGATGATGATGATATGTGCAGTGTGCACAATAAATAAAATAATATCTACTTAAGTAGACATTTGATAGAATAAAGTATCATTAAAAGTTGTTATTTATAATAATATATAAGTACCCACGCTAAAATAATGAACTAATAAATACTATGATAATTTTAACAAATCATTATATCAAGTAACTAAGAAAACTCAGAATAAAATCATTATGAAAAAGATTAGGGTTGAGAGGACTTTAATAGATTTTACGCTAGAAGAAAAATTATCAAAAGCACCTACCTAGTGGTATCTCTCTAATATAATTAAGTTATACAAACCAATACAAAACGATTTAAACAACCAAATTAACAATTAATTGATACTTACTTCGAAACAAAATCCTTGCTCATCAACATCAAAATAAAGTTTTCCGCCCTCAATGATAGGTACTTTGGACACTTTTACGAGAATTTGCCTTGGACATATTACTTGGAAGTTTTAAAGGCTTCGTGGCAAATTAAAACGTTACCCAATCCCTTCAATTTCTTTGTTAAAATGTTGCCAAATAATTTATTTTGGACATTAAAGAAAACGGAATTCCGCAAATGCGTCTCATCAGTTTTCTCATTGAAAGGTATTCGTTGACCGTTGGACTCGTAATATTGACGTCAAAGTTTCATTGACAGAGCAATGGGTATTTTTCCTGGAATTTCATTAATTGAATATTAAAAGCGAAACAGAATAATGTGAAGCTTTAAAACTAGGGAATTTAGGGTTTATCGGATCTGGATTTGGATATAGAAAATTTGCAATATTATACCGGTTTCGGATATTTTTAGATATAAATTAGAAACAGAATTTTAAAATGATAAAAATAAAACTACAAAAAGCAAGATTTCACTTTTATTTCTACCTCAGATATCATTTGTTTTTACAAGCTATATAAAAATGAATCCCAATTTTTCTTGATCACGCCATCACGCGTGAACGGCTGGACCGATTTCGCTAACTCTTTTTTGTTGTGTTTGTTATTGTGAGAAGGGTATAACGTAAAAAAAAAAAAATTAGCCTAGGGTAGAGTAGGGTAGAGTAGCGTAGAGTAGGGTAGAGTAGGGTAGAGTAGGATAGAGTAGCGTAGTGTAGGGTAGAGTAAGTCAATGATATGGCCTTTTTAAATATTTTTGGGATAAAATATAACATGGTGTAAAAACTATTGGAATCGATTCAGTTACTGATTCTGAACAAACTATATTTAGGTTTCGCATAATTATACTAAAAATAATGTTGTTTATTACCTAAATAAATTAACACAACCTATCTAAACACTTCTTGCTGCAGCCAATACATAAAATTCCCATAATATGGGTACCCATAGCCATTACCAAAAGCAAAGCCATAATCTACTCAGGGAGTCCGTTACACATACCTACAATGTGTACCAACATTCAAAATCTACAATCCGTCCGTACTCGGCGGAATATATTTAATGGATCTGGGTATTTGTGCCAAAGTTGGCGTGTTGGCGAACTTTGCCCTCTGTGAACACTGGTGAATTATTGATGGTGCAGACGTGACTCCCGCGTGAAGGCACTAACTAGGATACATTGGAGAAGTTCCATTCAAAAGTACGAGAGCAATATATATCAGAGTTGGTATAGTGGAAATATGAATATTTTGCCGCTTGAGCAGGCAAATAGCTTGTTCATCAGTTACCCATGAAGCTTTTCAGTGATAATAACAGTTTTCGGAAGAGACCTATGAGTCTTTTGTTTGTCTTCTAAAAATGGCCAGGATGCGTTCCACAACACGGTAATAATATGATATTACCGTACTCCTGATTCGAAAATGGAATGTGTTGTTTCAGTGCTACTTCAAGATGTATGTCATTTGAATTGATTTATATTATCATGTAATAAAGATATTACTCGTATTATGATCTATATCATAAAATACTAGCTTTTGCCCGCGCACATAAAATATAGCGTAACGAGTGACATCAGGAATAAAGCAGCATTCTATAAGTGAAAAAATTTTCGCAATCGGTCCAGCACTTTCAGAAATTGGCTTCTACAAACAAAAACGAACATAAAAACAAACTTTACCTCTTTATAATATTATTAGTGTGATATTAACAACTTAATACAGCACTGGAAAGAGCGCCCATTCTCCTCTGTTTTCAATTACCAAACAATATTAACTTATTTTTAAGCTGGTACACAATGTAAAGTCAAGTAAGTCACTTGCGTTTAATTCCTCCTCTTCACATGCCTTACCAAAACAAACAGTTTGTCAACTTTTCTGTCACTAGGGTCACAAAAAGGTCTACTACTAACTAGTAACTGCCGTTACGGAATCACTGTTCATCCTCTTTCTACTTCTTTTTCTGTGCTGACTTCATGCAAGCTCCTAGTTTCAATATTGATTGGTTAGGTAACGAATCGGAGCTGAGCGGAATGCGGGATGCATTTAACCAGTTAAGGCTCGCCTGCTGTTTCCGAGGACTAAGCTTTTTAGTCGTTTCGCTTTTATTTCATAGGAATAGAAGGTACGTACGTATAAAGGTAGCCATACACGTTAGGTCAGCCTGTACCGATTGATCAAAGCTTAAGTAATAAATATATACACACAATTAGAATGTGTAAAACCTATCCACAGAATAAGTCTGTGTTTCCTGATAGCTACAACCCAGGGGTCTTTGAGTCAAGAGTAAATAGGTTACTTCTAGGCAAGCGTGCTCCATCGTCGGCCACATCATCACTTACCATCAGGTGGGATAGTGGTCAAACGCGAGCCTATCAATAATAATAAAAAAAAACTTAAGTTTCGTACATTTTACGTGATACGCGCACAACTAAAAACTTCTACAGATTTATTATTTATTAACAAAAAGAATAATTAACGCCATAGTTTCCATGATAGCCTTTAATGACATCTAGTTAGGTACATACGTTGAAACTGAACTGCCTAGCTCACCGTATAAAATGGGTTTGGCGAGTATTAAATCGTATCCAACCGGTCGCACGGGCCGTACAGCGCTGCTCCGGTTTATTTCCGGCATTACGACTCGGTTCCTGTGTCCAGTTTACCTCCATCCGATGTTCATATCGGGTTTTTAATGCTCCTATGCGCACTAATTTGAGAATTCCCAATTAAGTTCTGTAAATGGGTATTAGCCAGTTCAATTGGCCCCTTTATTTAAAGTCAGGCCGCCTCGCGCATATTTGTTGGTAGGTACTGACATATTTTAATTGGTTTTAATGAAAAACTTGGAAACAACCTTTTTTCTGATTTTCTGAGTAACTAATTGAAGCTCACTACGAAATTACATCTCTGTCCCCCGCGGTTTCATCAGCGTTTTTAGTCACTGCTCCACTACTTGAGGTTGTAGTGTTATTTTGTATAGCATACAGCCTTCCTCGATAAATTAGCTATTCAATACTAAAATATTTTTTTCTATCCGAACCAGTAGTTTCTTAGATTAACGTGTTCAAACAAACAAACTCTTTATATTTATTATATTATAAAATTAAATAAAGTCTAAATAGCAAAAGATTTAGTGCAGTGTATTGAAGATGAAGGATTTGTATTGTCACAAATTGTTATCGAGAGTTAGTTGAATACATGTTAGAAGATTTTGGCTGCAGAATATCTTTAAAAGTACCTACATAATGTGCTGCTTGCTCATTTAGATTAATTTAAAAACAACATGGGAGCGTATTCAGAAGAACAAGGAGAACGTTTTCATCAAGACATCATGGACTTCGAATGCCGTTATTAGGGCCAAAACAACGAAAATATGATGGGCGACTACATTTGGAGTTTAGTGAGACAAAGTTCTTATAAACATGAAAGGAAATGTAATGGGTTTCACTTTTAAACTTTTTTCTAGTATTTCGTAATTTGATAGGTATGATATAAAAAGTGATAAAAAACTGTATAAATTAATTTGTTTCAAATTTTTTATAAACAAAAATTTTACGAAGAATTTTCTAAAATATTGATCAACCATTCTCCTGGATACAAAAGCAAACTTTTTCAGGCTATACATGTACCTATGAATTTTTTTGGTTAAATTATCGATAAATCTATCGATATGTCATACTCTCTAATCAAAGTCAAAACTGTGTTGTTTGACTTCTAAAGTGATAGATATCAGATTTTAGTGAAAGACTCTTGATTTTACTTATTCTGCCCCATAAGTGATACGCATTATAAATAATGCGCAGAGAATATATTTATTGCAATAGTTTTTATCACATTTCCCTCTTATATTGGGCATGATTCAAACTGCGCGGACCTTTTTTTGCAATTTTCTAATAATCAATTGGTCCATATACAGGGTTATTAAATTAACCTCTAAGGTATACAGGGTTATTTGTAAAACACTAATAACCTCGCAGGACTGTATTACTAACATCATAAAAAACTACTTTTGTTCTATGACTTTTTACAAAACTTAAATAATTTACCAAAAACAAACCTTCAAGATTTCGTTGTTCTATCTAACACATTTCAACTCTGTATTTTGCTATACCTACCTACGTCTGTATGACGCGACACAAGCGCATCAAGCACCTCCGCCGCCCGATCCCCACTACCCTCCGCTATTGTACTATCGCTTGCTTCGCATAGATATTTAGAACGTTCAATTTAAATATTTTTATTTTTGTATGAAAATTGTATGAAAATGAACTTAAAATATAATAATTTTTAAAAGTCATAGAACAAAAGTTGTTGTTTATGATGTTAGTAATACACCGCTAAATTGCAATCGTTTTAATCCCGTGGAGGGTCGATCCGGTATATGAAACACTATCGATTTGTAGAGATAAAATTAAAAAATAAAATACCTTTTTTTCAAAACTCGTATTAATTTACGCATGTACGAAATTAATTTCTTTAAGAAAACGTCAGCTGAGCGAGTTCAATGACAGATGAGAGAGTAGGCAGTTTGTACGCAACGCCGACTATTAACTGCAGGTAATTAAACTCGCTCAGCTGATGTTTTCTTAAAGAAATTAATTTCGTACATGCGTATATAAATGCGAGTTTTGAAAAAAAGATACTTTATTTTTTTAATTTTATCTTTACAAATCGATAGTGTTTCATGTACCGGATCGACCCTCCACGGGATTAAAACGATTAAAATTTAACGGTGTATAATCCTAAGAGGTTGCCAGTGTTTTACATTTAACCCTGTATAAAAGAAACTGACTGACTGACTGACATATCAACACACAGCTGAAAATTCTGTCACCAGGAGCGTGAAATTTTGCACAAGGTTTCCTTTTATGACATAAGACTAGCACTAAAGGATTTTCCAAAATTCATCCCCTAAGAGTACGAAACGGAGTTCCAAAGTTTGTATGGAGAATCCTACTGTCAAGCGGACGAAGCTGCTTGCAAAAGCTTAAAGCTTACATACACGTTAAAGTCACACGCGATTTTCCTATACCATACCATAACTACCTAAAGTAAACATTTTAAAACCCTCACTTTTATTAAAATCGCGTTAACGCAGGTAAAGGTTTTAATAATGCACACCATTGGCTTGATATAACGGCCAATTACGATTACTAATGGGTATCATTACCGATGCGGCATTGCGGCTTGCAATTAAATCGTTTTAAAAGTTATTTTACAATCAAATAGTGACACAGTCATGTTCAATTGCCATTTTATTTTGCTAGTGTGAAACGAGAGAGCATCTCAGACTTTTACTGACTGAAAACCCACCCCTCATTAGACCGACACACACGTGTAACACGCCTGATTTGTACCACAAAATAGATAGGTACAGAAGTCAATCTACACACAAAGCGCGCTCGAGCAACGCACACATAGACGCCGCTCACAGACACGATGTCTTGGTCGCGTCTCGGATCCCTTGTCGAACAGTTCCGGCTCAAACGCTCATTAGTGCGCGTCCACCGAGCGTAGGTATAAAAAGTGAAGTACATACATGAGATTGTCTTCTGTACCTATCTATTTTGTGTCGTGGGCCTCTAGTGTTTCTTTATTAGTCCAATGCTTTCTTGGGCCCCAGAACCTCTATCAAACATTCCCTCAGTTCTACCAGGCATGGCCCGTCTGGCCTTCAGTTTTACAGACATCAATCTCTTTGAGACGTGGAAAACACTACACGCCATCGATACGGGCACAGTCCTTACCGGACGACCGGATGGTGAGCTACCCATTGCTCGTCGTCCGCAAACCTTAAATTTTTTAAGCAATGTTAAAAAATTTAAGTGCAAGTATTTATAGTAGGTAGGTAAGTATTCATTTCATAAAGTTTCGTCACATATAGAACCTACCGACATAAAATTCCGAATTATTCATAGTTAATATCGCGAAAATTCCTAACCTAACCTAACTTTGTCGCATCAACTTTTTGCATAGGTATAGGCAAAACAAAAGCAATATTTTGCATAGGTGGCTGCATGTCTGATCCCCAATACAAGGTCCAAATACCGACATACCTAATCTAAAAATAATCATAATCATCAAGGCAGAAAATGCCCGCACAAATTGCTATTACCAACAGTCAACTAAGTAGCTAGGTATTCACCGAAATTACTATGATTACGTCCTAATTAAACCTATTGAATACATACCTATTACGCGGTTGGATTATAAGTAGATATAATTTATCCAAATAACAAGTTTTCAATGAAAATCATTTTTTCATATCAAGCTTTCATAGCGCGGTATTTGCCTATTTAACTAATACTCATCAAGACCATTCCAAACAAAAAAATTCAAACACTACAGTGTTATCTGAATTCCTATGGCCACCTTTCGGTTCCAACATCAGATCAGCTCCAAGTCATGATATGTTTGCATTGTTATCTGATTTATACATGTAAGCAAAATTTCAGCTCAATTGGCAACCGGGAAGTGGATCAAATTTAATTTGCAAGATTTGATTATAGACAAACATCGGGACAGTGAAACTAAATTAAAGCTTGTAATAAAAACCGGCCAAGAGCGTGTCGGGCCACGCTCAGTGTAGGGTTCCGTAGTTTCCCGTCCGTCACAATAAGTGTACCCACTTATGAGTTTAAAAAAATGCTTGCATATACGATTATACTACAAACTTAGTCCAGAAATTATTTTGTAGAACCTTTTTGTCTTTTTGTACAAAAACTGTTCTTTCCATCAAGTTCAAAATGATTTTCCTAGAAAGTCCTTATAAAGTTCTACTTTTCAGATTTTTTTCATATTTTCTAAACTTATGGTTCAAAAGTTAGAGGGGGACACACACATTGTTTTTAGGGTTCCGTAGCCAAATGGCAAAAAACGGAACCCTTATAGATTCGTCATGTCTGTCTGTCTGTCTGTCTGTCTGTCTGTCCGTCCGTATGTCACAGCCACTTTTTCCCGAAACTATAAGAGCTATGCTGTTGAAACTTAGTAGGTAGATGTATTCTGTGAACCGCATTAAGATTTTCACACAAAAATAGAAAAAAAGCAATAAATTTTGGGGGTCCCCATACTTAGAACTGAAACTCAAAAATTTTTTTTTCGTCAAACCAATACGTGTGGGGTATCTATAGATAGGTCTTCAAAAATGATATTGAGGTTTCTATTATCATTTTTTTCTAAACTGAATGGTATGCGCGAGAGACACTTCCAAAGTGGTAAAATGTGTGTCCCCCCCCCTCTAACTTCTAAAATAAGAGAATGATAAAACTAAAAAAAATATATGATGTACATTACTATAAAAACTGCCAACGAAAATTGGTTTGAACGAAATCTAGTAAGTAGTTTTTTTTTAATGCGTCACAAATCGAAAAAAATACAGTATTATTAAAACATCGATCAAAGTTACAACACATTACAAGAACTTTTATATAATGTTACTTGCTGCTACGGAACCCTTCATGGGCGAGTCCGACTCGCACTTGGCCGGTTTTTTACTTTTGGAGCGATTATTTCCGAAATTATTGACATTATCAAAAAATGATTTTAGTAAACCGCTATTCATTTTTAAATACCTATCCAACGATATATCACACGTTAGGGTTGAAATTACAAAAAAAAATCACTTCCCACTTTACATATAGGGGGGCTACCCTAATAAAACATTTTTTTCCAATTTTTATTTTACCACTTTGTCGGCGTGATTGATATACATATTGGTACCAAATTTCAGCTTTCTAGTGCTTACGGTCACAGAGATTAAGCGAGGACGGACAGACGGACAGACAGACGGACAGACAGACATGGCGAAACTATAAGGGTTCCTAGTTGACTACGGAACCCTAAAAACGCGACAGTGTTATGTGAGTTCTTATGGCCACCTTCCGGTTCCATCATCAGATCAGTTCCATGTCGTAATAATTTTGTATTGTCATCTTATTTACAGATGTATGCAAAATTTCAGTTTAATCGGTAACCCGGAAGTGGATCAAATTTAATTTGCAAGATTTGATTACAGATAGAATTTACGAGTATTAGAGGAGTGGCAGGCGGTCGCCGACTTCGGCGAAGCAGTAATGCTCGCAAAGGAGGAGGCCGACCGCATCAGGCAACGACGTTCTCGCCGCCGCCGCCGGGATTCTGATCCCGATTTCAGACCACCGTAGGCGTGGGCTTGCGGACAGGCGAGCAATGGGTAGCTCGCTGTCTGGCCGTCCGGTAACTGTCCGGAAACCCAAGTCGTCGACAGCGCGCACTGTTCCCGTGCGCCTCAAGGCGTTATCAGCAACAGCAGGGACCCAGCCGGGTCGAAGCCTACTGGGGCCATGTTAGTTTCGAAAGACAGTTCGAGCCCCGGTATGAAGGCTAGAAGGAACGGGGTGGGTCTTTTAGTCAGTAAGAGTCTGACACTATCTCCCGCTCCTCCCAAGAGCGGGAGTTGTCATTGGATGGCTTTTTCCCACCATAAAAAAGACAGAATTATTACAAACATCGGGACAGGTGAAACTAAATAAAAGATTGTAAAAAGGATAGAAACTTGTTCGAAGTTCGAAAAAGCGTGTTGCGCTCCGAAGGCCAATAATGGTAACACCCAGTAATACCAACTTACCGAAATTATCAAAGACAAAAAAAAAATCAAAGAAAGAGGAATAAATACGCGTATGCAAGTATTCAGCCTCTTTCTATGAAAAGAAACTTGAGATATTTGTCTGTCTTTTGTTTGCGACTTTGTGTGGGGATTTACACCTACCAAAAGTCTTGAAGAGGTCCCGAGAGGATCTCATGGTCGAAGTTTGGATGTACGGGACCATTTTAACAAGTTCCATTAAACGTTGTTAGGCATAAAATTTCAAGTTGCTTGTTAGATTTTAAAAGTTAAGTTACGAAATATATATTTTTTAATGTTTTTAGCTTGGATACTAAGTCTTTTAAGCCATGTCTTCCTTCGTATGAATAGTTAATTTATTTACTATTAGAATAAAGATGTACACTTTCTAAGGTTTTTGTAGTATTTGGCAGCTTTATCAAGTCAACCTTCGAAATCGCACCTGTTTTAATGATTCCACATATTGTCAAGTGGCGCAGATACTTGAGATACAAAACTACACCATAAAAAATCTTGCAAAAAAAACCTGTATTAAAAAAAAAATCTCGCAAAAACTAAAAACTACACCAAGAATAATCTTGGAAAACAAAATAAAAAAAGCAAAAAAAAATCCTGTATTAAACAAAGGTGTGCAATAAAGTTATATAAAAATTAGTTATAAATAAAAATCCTGCAAAAAAAAAAAAACGCAATATATTTTAGATCTACATATGTAGGTAGAGTTGCATAATTCTTTTAGATAAGATCTTTTATTAATTAGGAAAATTCAATAATCAGAAAAAATAACATCATTATAATATCTATAGCCCAATGAAGTCACCAGAGTTAAAATAGCTTTAACTTCTAGTGGACTTTTTAACCAAGAACCTTATCACGCTATCTGGCAATCAACGAGTTCACCTAATGACTTCAATACCGCGCTCTGAAGGCTGAACAAATACAATGAGTTTGACTCTCAATTTTAAACTATTAAGTTTTTAAGTGGCACATAAATTGACTTGCAGGCTATACCTGCAAGTCAATTTATAAAAGTTTTAACGAACAGGAAATAACAACATTAAATTCTTTGATAAAGTCTCTTAACATCGAAAAATTTTGGATTCAATATTAACAAATACTACTTATAAGCAGTTGGTGTATGTAGAAAACTGTACCGAAATTGTAAAATGTTTTAGTTTTTCATTGATTTATACATTATCATCATTATTTCAGCCGATTGACGTCTAGCGGTAGACATATGCCTTCCCCAAGTGTCGCCACAATGAACGATCCTGTGCGTCCCGCATTCATCGGATTCCCGCAACCTTCACCATCATCTTCATCTGCGTTGATTTATGAAGCTTCTACGTCTGCTAGAAGTGACTTACAGTTTTTGGATGATCGGTCAGTCAGTGAGTGACAAAGTTAAGAAACTTTTGACCAGTTATAATTCTTAAACTACTGCTTCAAACTGAATTAAATTTTAAGTAGATATACCGTGTTATACAATGCCTGCTTGGTTACTGAAAATTCAGGCTTCTAGTTTCATTTCGAAAATGGCCTGAACTGTTTCGAGAAAAGGATGGTATGGCCAAAGCCTAATCAGCAAATAATGTAATACTTAATGATAACATTACCCACAGTTACTTTTTTGCTACACATTTTAAAGCTCTCTTTGCTTTTGCTTCAAAAGAAAATATTAATCCATTTGTTCTCATAGTTCTCAAAGGAAAAATTCTTGCCGGTATTTGCAGATTACTTACAGAAGAAAAAAACAAGCTAAAGGAAATTATAGCATCCATACGGGAAATTGAAATGGCCTCTGGCTCGGAGGCCGCGATTCATTCGGCCGATCAATTATTATTATAAGCTTAGGCACGGCCCACAACACTAAATAATTTAAGAGAAAGCCAATACACAACGTGGCTGCCATTAGAATGAAATTTACGAGTTCTAAACAGTGTATTCGAAGCCTTGAAGTTTAAATTTTGAATCGTTAAACGTGCATAGAATATCGTCGGTTGGGTCAAGAGTGTGGGATGTCTATGACCGCTCTTAAATTATGTACAGAGAAGATACGAATATGTATGTAGGTACATAGGCTGGGATGCCGAACCGTGCTTAATAATTTAATACCTACCATGCAGGTTTCGTTCCTCCGTGCTGATAGCTTGGGGAATAATTTCACAGCTTGGTTTCCGTACCCAAATACCCATTAACAGAATGAAAACCAAAAATAAAAATTGGTACCTAGGAATTGGTTTGATTTTGATCGTAGACCCAAAATAGGAAGTAACTTCAGACCAGTTTTCTTCGAAATATTTTGGTACAAATACATATGCATTACGAGGTCACTGGTGAGGGTCGCGGGTGTCCGATGGATGCGAGACACACAGGACTGGTCGTTATGGCGACACATGGGGGCCGCCTATGTCGAACAGTGGACGTCTTTTGGCTGAAACTTACGAGTAAGGTATCCAATATTGCACTACCTTAAAACGAAAGACGATTACAGCTTAAAACATATTGTTACAATAAATGTTTTCTTTCATTCCTTCCACGAGGAAATGACCGGGTCTTTCCTTTATGTTCGCCGCCAAAAAATCTATAACACGAATGGACATTTGGTAACGTCATTGAATGAAACCGTGTCGAGTTCCCTATAGGAGTTACGACTAATGTTCGTAAAAAATACACACATTTCCTTTTATTTCAGTTGGGGCGTGAACGAACAGCCTTCACCCGAAAATGGCGATTGTGTAATATTTGGGCCGCTGCCAATCCGCGACCACGGTGCTGAATTTGTCGTAGACGGTCACTACTTTCTACAAATTGGAATGGAAATCAATGGGCTTGAAGTTTTAAGCGATGTTACAGTTTCTAATCCCTTTAACAACATTTAGTGCGTTTTTTTGTGGCAAAATACATCAGACTTTACTGTAACGTCTGGTGTAATGTAGCCATACAACCTAGGGTATACCTGACAGGTTTACCTGCACAGTTTAAGGCGAACATTACACGGTAGGTAGGTTTTGCTGTCAGTTTTGCCACACTCAAAGTTTTTATTGACGAAAAACCTACCGTCTCATGCGATGATTGACGGTTTTAAATACTGATTGACGAAAACCATCATTCATGATTGATGGAATTGATTGAAGCTTGCATGATCGTGTAATGGTCGCCATACCTGTCAGGTAAGCTTGTATGAAAACCTGCACAATTGTGTAACATCACGCACCTGTACAGGCAAACCTATCAGATATACCCTAGCGTGTATAGCGGGCATTAGGCATTTCTTTTTGTAATGCAATATTTTTATCGATGTAAACAAAATACTTACTACTGCGCATGCTAATTTACAAAATTCCTCGTATTATTCATACATTTACGACTCCCAAGGGATAAGATGGGTCGTCCAATTAGAAGAGGGGGGCACAGCAACTTAATAAATGATTAATTGTTATTATTTACTTAGCATAAATAACTTAGAAAGCTTCGAGAGTTTTATTTATAACCAAGAGAATTAATTAGGGTATTAGGGCGGGAAAATTTGTTGGACTCAAGGTGTTTTTTTTTTGTTTGAATGAGACACTGTGCGCGTAACATATGTAATCAAGAAATCTGCGCACGCCTATCTAGCTAAGATTTACGGCTTACATAATTTATCATTTCGCTCATCCAACAGAACAATGACGTAATGGACATTTCGACCATTTGTCAAGAGAAGCTTTTAAGGTTTGACTTTTCAATTACTGACTTGGCAATTACCTACGTCACTGACTATTAGACGAGCGATTTATATCCTATTGTAAATTGATTGCTTTATCATTAAGTCACAAATAATTTTTTAGTTTCTCTCTTAAAATAATCTACACTAATATAATAAAGAGGTAAAGTTTGTTTTTTTTTGTTTGTAGGAGGTAATCTCAGGAAGTACTGGTCTGGTTGCTAAAATTTTTTCACCGATAGAAACTTGCTTTATTTCTGAGTGACATAGGCTACATTTTATGTACGTGCGCGAAGCCGCTGGCAAAAGGTAGTTTATTATAATAGAATTCCTTGGATCTCATCTCCGCTTTCCAAAGTAGACATTAACTGTTATCAGGAACGAAATAAATCTTTATTTCTTTGTGAAACAAATCCTAAAGAAATATTAATGGAGGATCAGGATTTATCAAAGATTTATAAAACATTTCCGAGGTTGTAGCAATGTTACAAATGACCTCCATTTAGAAGTATACAGACTGAATGTATTTCAGCTGATTCCGTGAGGCAGTATTTCATTACTTATGTATTCTGGTTTGGTTAACTTTTACGTTCCTACTTAGATAATGTTTTTAAGAAGGTAGTCTGTTCTAAAATGAAATTAAATTCGTTAGATTAATTTTTCTCGTAAAAATATTCAGAGCATAAAAAACTTTGCACTCTATTTTATTTTATAGTTCATCCATAATTATCTGGCCACATAAAACATTTTAGCGTTTGCCATAAAGTAATATAGAAAAAATAAATCGTTTTCCTGGTTTATGGTTTATTTTTCATTATCTTTAGATGTTGACTATTTCGTGATAAATTAAAGTGATTCAAAGAATCCTTTGGAAAGATTTTATTGTCCAAAGATAGGCTGACCTTGGTCGCCATTGTGTACAAGATACTTAGAACAAACATGGCCATGCTCATTCATGAACAAATCAGAAGAAGAAAATAACAAATAGACAAACGATGGTAATTCTTTTCTGTATAGATGTCATATCACTGTCCAAAATATTCTCGACTGTTGTTTTTTTGTGAATGAACCGTACGACATACATATCTCTTAATGTTAAAATGTCATTTTGGTGTTAGTTCGTCACGTATGAAGTATATTGAATAGATTCTGTAACATCTCAGACCTCATTTTCGTGTGTTTATGTAAGACTGCGTAGTTATTATCTACGTGTTAGAAACCTTCATGAATTCTATTTTAGGACAGCGCGATATCTCTATGAAGCTATACATACCTAGTAGACTTATTTTTATCTGTGAGAATGTAAACTAGAAACATGGATATTCATTATGATTGCCAGTTCTGTTTTCAAAAAGATTCCTTGTCTTCATGAATTAATGAAAAAAAAACACAAAAAAACATATTTTATTAAGTTAGTTGTATAGCGACAAATGAAAAGTCAACACTTAGTTTCACCACACAAGGGTTGTAAGCCACAGCTACTAACGCCGCCACGAGAAGCTAGAGTGGCCACAAAGGAAGCTGAAGAGCGCGACAGCCACTTGTGGCCAGTGGCTGCTACACAGTGCGATTACCGAAGTACACGCGGACGAAGTCGCGGGCGGACAGCTAGTAAATAAATAAATCTAAAAGCATAACTACACTACACTGTTTTTACATAATATCTATTAATATTGTAACATCTAAGTATCACTTTTTTTAAAGAGTAACCATGGAGTTTCTTGTCGGTTCTTCTCCATAAGAAACGAAAAATTTGGAACCGTGCACTAGCTTCTAACGTTTTATAAGTGCCCATGTAGGCCTATGTGAAATAAAATATTTTGATTTTTGAATTACAATCGCATTGAAGTAGGTAAATGATACGTGACTGTATTTACGAAATAGTCAGTAATCAGGTTGTTATCTACTAAAACATGATTCGATAGTCCATTATTAACACAGCCACAGAGTGGGATTTATGTCTCGTCCATGTTAATTAGTTTCGACTAATTTAATTTACGTGCGTGCGGTTGGCAGCGCTGTTAGTTGAAATTATGATCGTCGAAATTGTGCATGAAATTTTTGGCTGAATTTTTTCGCGTGAAGTTCAATAGCTGTTTTAAATATTCGCAAATTAATTTCTAGTGGATAAGTTATATAGGTACCTATTATAAAATTGGTGTGGTTTTGTATTTTCAATATCTACACAGCTGAACAGCCGAAAGAGGCCACCAGCCACCATAGGCGCGGGTTTGTGGACAACGAGCAATGGGTAGCTCGATGTCTGGCCGTCCGGTAAGGATCAGGCCGAGTTGATATGAATATTAATAAAATTTAAAAAAATCAATTTACAGCATTGATTATTCAAGTTTTGCAGTCTAAAAAAAAACACAAAATCAAATTAACCTCACGAAAAATATAAAATATCTTCAATTTTGTTAGCATTAAAGCGTGGCGCTTGTAAAAAGAAATAGACGATATGATGTCACAAATTCCGCTGAAACCTCCGTGTGATCGGATATTACAAAATTTCGATTAGAAACGGCACATTGAACAGTACAGGTGAACGCACCATCCACTTTACTTTCAATCATCAAAGGAATAATATGAAAAAGTGTTATTAAAATAGAAAAGTATACTTATACAACACGGTCGGTGCAGTGGTTGAGCGATTGGCTGCTGATCTGCGTGTTGCCGGTGCGATTTCTGCGCGATGCAAAAGCCTACTGAGACCGACGTAAACGGGGACCACGCATGATTTGTCGTAGCGGCGCGTTGCGTGGCGTGGATCTAATGTAGCTCTCCAAGTCTAGTTGCCATATAAAATTTAAGGAAACCGACGCATACGTGGACCACGCCTGATTTATACGTAGCAGCGCGTTGCGTGGCGTCGCGTGGCGTGGCTCTAATGTAGCTCTCCAAGTCTAGTTGCCATATAAAATATATTGAGACCGATGCACACGTGGACCACGCCTGATTTATACGTAGCAGCGCATTGCGTGACGTGGATCTAAAGTAGCTCTACAAGTCTTGTTGCCGTTTAAAATGTATAGAGACTAACGCATCCAGATCGGCTTACGTGATTAATTCTACCTTAAACGTTTGTGAATGCACCTTCGATATAAGTACAGTAATTCCTAATGAGGGTAAAAAATATTTGAATCAAATATCGACGACGTACGATAAGCGCTTAACTGGAGGTTTTTTTAGGTTTAGTTTACATAGTTCGATTAACAGGACCTCAGCAAGAATTACCTTGTATGATTGTATCTATAATAAATTAACATCTAAAAGAGTTTCACGTAATAATAGTATTCAGATAGCTCATTTCTAGAAGTTCTTCGCTTATTACAGAAATTCTTTCTCTAGTATAAAGTTCTACTAGTAGGTACCTACCATAGGCACTGATGGACGCATTTGATTTCTAAAAGGAATATGCACGATTTCTACGTTAAAAAAGCCCATGGAAGCAAACCGGCGGGAAAATGCTTGTCTGTAAGATTTTATAACCCGTTTATAATATCGCACCTCACTGCAATTCATTTTATATTTAAATTCGGAAAGTAATTAAATATTGTTTTAATAATTAATCCACAGAAAATTATATTGAATCAGCGGGAAATGATTATTCGATCAGCGGAAAATTGATATTTGGTCCACGGAATATATTATTATTCGGTCAGTAGGATTATACAATTCGCGTATTTCGGGCACTCTGACACAGTTAGGTCCAAAGGGAGGTTAGCAACCGTAGCCCCCGCAGAGTCGAAGCCTGAGGCCATGGCTGATGCGAAAGAGATCCCCGGGGCCCTGAAACAATGGCAAAGAAGGAACAGGTGTGGGGTTTTAGACAGTAAAAGTCTGACACTATCTCGCGCTCCGCCCAGGGCGACAGATGTCATTTAGATAAATTTCCTACCTTAAAAACAAGGTGGAAAGGGGGTTTTAATTAGGGGGGAAATCATCCAATGACTTCTGAAAGAGATGGGGAAGTCTCGCAAAAGCTGTAACCAAACTACCAGACGATCCATGACCACGACCACACCGCCAGGAGTGTACAACTGAGAAGAAGAAAGACAACAAACATTATATTTTATTTCGGTTTTTTTTTTTTGCTCAATATTAATAATATTTATAATATATACTTATTTAGAGTACAAAACCCTTCGTGTACGAGTTCAACTCTTACTTGGCTGTTTTTTTCTACACTAGTGTCATATAATTGATCGACTTAAGTTTTTATCCCCATACCAGTATCATTCATAACACAAACAAGTGTCTACAAATATTGATAAATGATTGCTACACAAGTATAACAAAGCACAGCGCCACATCTGCGAACCGGTCTAGTGATATAGAAATTAATTAATTCCGAGTGAACAATGGCAATTAATCTTTAGCCCAGTCAGCCGCGCTAAATACCTCTATAGTGAACAATATAGCAACGTTCTTTGTTCGTCGGTAATTAGTGGCCCAATACAGATAGAGAAGAATTTTCAGTCAAATTCATTTAACATTTTATTTTTAGTGATTTTTGACATTTTAGGACATCCGCAGGAATAGCAAGGTTATCAACATAACCTGAACAATCGTTAAAGTTAGCTGCGACATTGCTCGCCAAACAGATGGTCAATGAGGTCGAAAGGTTCCGCAGCCTTAATCAAGTTACGACCGTTTCATTTCGATTCTCTTCAGTCGCTTCGAGTCGGACACGCCTCCAGTTCCTTTGTTTTGGCGTCATCTCAACGTTCAGTCACGTGATCAGACTCGAGGTGTTCGACGCAAGAGAATCAAAACGAAACAATTCGGAATTAAATAAATTAACTTCACGGGCACTCTCTTCAATGAATAAGTGGTTACAAAATTATGGTTACATCGTTAATGTTGATATTATAATATACAAAATTATGTGAGAACGATGTACACATAGATGGACGTGCATGCTAATGACGATGATGATGATGATGAATCCTAATAACTTGTAAACTTTAAAATCAAAGTTTTACCAAAAAGTTATCGTGTGGACTCAGTAACTTTTGGTTTTGGGTTGTGAATTGCAAATAGTAATGCTCCATGTAGAGTGTTAGTATTCGGATAGGTACCGTTCGAACAGACTGCCATGACGTGGGTCAGACCGATCCCAACATACATAAGAAGGGGCTTTTTTTCTTTCGAGGTGGCATCATCCAATACCGCCCCTGCTGCCCTGCTGAGGCCTACAACTGTGTTGACATCTCTTAAAGATGTGCATGAAACAATATGCGCCGTCAGTGACTCAGGCTCAGTCCGTTCGGTTGCTGGATGACCGGAATTCGAAATACAGGCTTACAATCTTTCAAACCGTTGCTAACGCAAAAGCAGGCATTGAAGCAAAGTAAAAAACATACGATTAGGTAGAGTATGTAATCGTTTTAATGCATTCGTTGCATTCCTTCCCTAAGCTCTTGTCTGAACAAGTCCTTTGACAAACGGAAGCTTTTCCTAGCAGTCACTATGAAATATCACACCTGTCAACCGGTTTAGCATAGATTGGTTGGCAGTATGTGAGTATACAGGTGATAATTGTCACACGTTGTCTAGAAGACTATAAAGCCATATAGAACCATTGTAAACCTTAATTTTCTGTCCAAAATTATTAGTACTATAAAATGGTTTACTTCGTTGATATTAAAAGGTAACACGACTTTTGCATTTGTTTGGTAAGATTTTCGAACAGCCTCAGGCATGGCGCCAACGAAATAATACTAGGTCTCCAAATATCTTTCAAATTGTTCAAGTTTTTTTATTGATAAGCTCACACTTGTTCACTATCTCGCTTGATGGTAAGCGATGATAGCGATCAACGATGGAGCACACTTGCCTAGTAGTAAACATTCATAACTTAATTCATTAAACCCCAAGCGTCTATAGTGTCTCTAATTACGGTATTCGAAAGATCGTAAGTTGTAGCTATCAGGAAACATAGACTCCGGCAGGAAATTGCACTTTTTAGCTGTACGCACAATGAATACACCGTAAAATTTTAATCGTTTTAATCCCGTGGAGGGTCGATCCGGTACATGAAACACTATCGATTTGTAAAGATAAAATTAAAAAATAAAGTCCAATGACCCGTAAGTAGTAGTCGGCGTTGCATTCAAACTACCTACAGGTCATTGGACTCGCTCAGCTGACGTTTTCTTAAAGAAATTAATTTCGTACATGCGTAAATTAATACGAGTTTATTATACGAGAAAAAAGGTACTTAATTTTTAATTTTATCTTTACAAATCGATAGTGTTTCATGTACCGGATCGACCCTACACGGGATTGAAACGATTAAAATTTAGAAGTGTATATTCCAAAAACGTTTTCTGCGTATGGGTGGGATGTTCAGTCCACCATGTACCAGTGGCGCATCGCCGTACTTCTATTATTTGAACTTCCTCCTTTTCCAATGGAAAGAGGTAAGTTTAAATAAATTCGATTTGGAAAGTAAAACGTGTTCGCTCTTTACCCGAGACCCTCGCTGCGAGCGCCTGTACAAATCGCGCCCGAGAGACACGGCCGGGTTAACTTTCACGTCTTGTCTAGGTATTCATTTTAGAGGAGACAAGTCATTCAACTAGCACCTCTAAAGTATCTCATAACTAGCTTCTATAGCACATCTAAAATATCTCATAACTAGCTCCTATAGCACATCTAAAATATCTCATAACTAGCTCCTATAGCACATCTAAAATATCTCATAACTAGCTCCTATAGCACATCTAAAATATCTCATAACTAGCTCCTATAGCACATCTAAAATATCTCATAACTAGCTTCTATAGCACATCTAAAATATCTCATAACTAGCTTTTGTCTGCGGCTTCGCCAGCGCACATAAAATGTAGCCTATGTCACTCAAGAATAAAGCAGCTTTCTATTGGTGAAAAATTTTAACAATCGGATCAGTACTTTCAGAGATTACCTCCTATAAACAAGAAAATAAAATAAAAAACAAACTTTACTTTTCTGTGACCCAAGTGACCAAGTCCATACATAACGGAATCACTGCATAAATCACGGAAGATAAAGATGTAAAGTCAAAGAAAGCTTCCTAAACAAGCTCTCCCTATGGTCATCCTACAAGATCTGTGCATTTCTTCCCGAATAATATTTAACTGACTTTCAAAATAGGAGGAGATTCTCTAGTATAATTGTTTGTTCAGCGATATCTCTTGTGTATAAAAATACACGTGGAAGGTTTTGTTTTAATTTTTTTTCCAGTTCTTGACCCTATCTCGCTTGATGGAAAGCGAAGGACTAGGTCTGCGATGGAAAGAGCAAGCCCAGATAATCCATGTTTAAACGATAAAAGTAAGTTTAGGAAATTAGTCACGAGGAATCATTTTTATACAAGAGGAGATTTGTCATTGCGACCGAGGCGACATTGGAGCCCAGGGGCTACAGTGACTAATTTCTACGTGTGTCAATCGACGTTTTTGAACACACTTACGAAGACATAAATAAAAGGGGGTTGACAAAAGACTCGTGGGGGTCACTTAGCGACCAGTCTGATACATTAAATTTAATAAAATTGTAGCGAGTTCGAACACGCGCACTTTTCCGCACTAGTGTGAAAAACAGTAAATGTTCCGAAAAGCGGTAGAGACAAGAGCGGATTTTCTAGAAAATGTATTGGAAAAGCTTTAGCAATTTCACTATCAGCGTGTGTTTCAGTGCATAACATTGGCAGACACGTTCGTGGTCTATCAACCACAAACGCCACAATAATTCGTACGGCTCAGTCTAACTGACATAATTGGTAAACCGAGGCTTAATCAGGCTGCGTGGAACAATTAAGTGGCATTACGACCTCGACCCATCCCTAACACAATGGCAGTGTAGAGCCGCTGCACAGGACATGCTTCAGCTACTATGCTGCCCATCCTGCACCACCACCGGCACATTTCAGGATAACAGAGAGGCCAATAACAGAGCTGTACAGGTTGCCAAATACATAAGGGTTTTAATTAAACCATATTATTATCTTTTTGATTTCCTACTTTGCTACAAAACCCGCAAAAAAAATATTTTACTACAGAAACAAACGTCAAATATAAAAAAAGTTTAACGAAGTGTGTCAAAAGTGTAAGTGTAACTTGTAAGCCTTTGTAGCGACATCTATAACGTTACATTAGAAATAATCCTACGTTGCGCAATTAAAGTTCTCCGCGCGATTTGAATATATAGAATAGCCCGAAATCGTCTGCCGGGCAGGTCCCCACCAGACATAACACCCGTCGGGTCGGAAGATCCTCCCTTTTTAACGGAGATATGTAGAACTTTACTTTCTGTTCCGCATACCTCCAAACCTTAATTCTGAAGTAACTTAGCTCATTAACTACTCTAGAAAAAGGGATATAATGCAGACGTAAAAAGTTTAAAGCGAACAAGTTTTCAGTACTTTTCAGCGCGGTAAAGGTTATGAGGTCGGGGACAGCTCAGCATTGGTATGCGCTCATTAGCAAGCACACCAGTGCCTCTATGACTCCTATGAAGGTTATGAGCTCCTAGTATTAAGTGAAAGTGTTTCAGATTATAAGCACTGTCACAAAATTATGCTTTTCTTAAATACACTAGTTTCTACCTACGACTTAGCGCGCGTGAAATTAAGTTTTACCATACAAACTTGGGACCCCAATTACATCCTCTAAAGCTAGAACTACACTAGACCGATGCACACGTGTAACACGCTTGATTTGTACGTAGAAAGACGTCGCGTGGCGTGTATCAAGTGTAGCTCTACAAGTCTAGTTTCCTTGTATGGAGACCGACGCGCCAAAGATCGTCGTGTGCGACACACGTGTGAGCAGTGTAGTTCTCTCTTTATAGTAGAACAAATTCGTCGGTCCAATGTAGTTCTTGCGTAACGGTTTAAATTTGAAAAACCTTTCTTATTTTTTGATTACATCATAATTTCATAAAAGGAACCCCTACACAACATTTCAGTGTTCTATAATAAATGTGAAAGTAACTCTGTCTGTCTATTTGCTAGGTACCTCTTAAAAATAAATCTCTTAAAAAGATGGGGGCTGGGTGGCACACGTTTCCGCACAAGTGCGAAATAAATATCATTGCGCTGATATTGACAAACCTACATAGCATTATTATTTAAACAGTGACATCTGTTCGAACATGAATACTCAGTACGTCTTGAATCGCTCAAATAAACACGAATGACTCATAAAAACACGTTAATATCTCACACATTAGTTGTTACTAATATAGGCGTTAAACTTTTTATACCATCGTTATATTGACAAAATTTGTCATAAAAGGCATTTAACAATAACGGGAAACGAAAGTATAAGACCATGGCGAAGTTTCCATAACACTATATAGGTCATCTAAATATTCTTTATTGCCAAATTTTACTATTTCTTACAAACAGACTCTATTTTTCGATTTATCGTTTTTCCGTACCATACAGTAGAATTTAGATTTTTTTTTTTTTGAGAGATATCATTTCTAGTCTTTTGATCCCTACACGAAATAGGACCGAAAGGTATAGATAGAATTTTATTTTTACTTTGGCATTTTTTGCCGACTGTATTTTTTTTCCAAAATCTGTAAATACAGTTCAGATTTTTTTTTATCGACCTATACCACCGCTTCACTATGATCCCACCTGATGGTAAGCAGTGACGCCATTGTTAACGGTGAAGCACACTAGTTTATTAAACGCCTATTTACTGTAGTCTTGAAGACACTAAATTATAATCGCACGGAAAGAACGCAGCAGGCAAATTGTTCCTGTCTGTTAGAAACGTTTTTACCAAAATTCTAAATATTTTCATTCCACATAGACCTTCATGGGCACTTATAAAACATCAGAAGCTAATGCTTCTGTAACTATAACAGTTAATTCAGGTACCTGCCCTTACTGACCCGTCTCAAAAGTCCACCCTGTTTTTCAGACCACCCAGCTTACCCCAGTAATGGACAATAGATTAAGTACATGATTACCCAATACAACAAAGTCGTACATATCGGTAATCACGGTATAATTTAGTAAATTACCGTCCATTCCAATGTTTGCCGCGGTATCGAGAAATTACTGTTTATGCATCATTTTCATAATTTCTTTTGTGTATGGAATTAAATAGAGTGGTGAGCTGATGTCATTATGGCTGCATAGTAGTTAACTAGAAACCCCGGCAACCTTTGTACCGCCTAAGAGTCAATGAATGTAGAATATCTTCCGGTATAGTCAACCGATTGCAATGAAACAAAACCTAAGTAACATCAAGGTACACATAGATAATTTTATTGCATATAAGTTAGCAACATCGATTCCGTACGTTATACGTGATGCGCGCACAACTAAAAACTTCTACAGATTATTAACAAAAATAATTATTAACGCCATATTCTTCTTCTTCTTCTTCCTGCCCTTGTCCCATTTTATTTGGGGTCGGCGCAACACGTTTTTTTCTTCCATTCTGTCCTGTCACTCGTCACGCTATCACTAACTCCCTTTTCTTTCATATCACTTCTCACACAATCCATCCATCTTTTCTTTGGCCTCCCTCTCCCTCTCCATCCATCCACATGTAAATTCATAACTCTTTTAGCAACATGCTTTTCATCTCTCCTCTTTACATGACCATACCAAGACAAACGATTTCCTTTCAACCTTTCAGTCACTGGCGCCACTTTCAAACTTCCCCTAATATACTCATTTCTCACTTTATCCATTCTCGTCACACCACACATCCATCTTAACATTCTTAACGCCATAGTAACTATACTAAAACAGTATGTATAGATAATGTAGATCTAGCTACCTAATTAAATTATCTTTATTAATTAAAAAAAAAGGTTAAACTTTTTCATTCTTATTTACGCTTGTAAAATTACTAGAGAAGTTAAAATCGGATTTTTTTTATCGTTAGGCTACGCTTGACCTCTATCTCACATTGACATTATCGCTTACCTGATGGTAAGCGATAATGTGGTCGACGGTGGAGCATGCTTGCTTATAAGTAACCTATTCACTTTTGACTCAAAGATCTCCAGATTCTAGCTATCAGGAAACACAAAGACGGGCAGGGAATTCTACTCTTTAACTGACGCATAATGAATGTGTTCATAACACGGATATCTATGGTACACAAAATGTTTTGAGCGTAGCGAAGGATATCGACCAATTACCGATGGCACATCGCCGTAATCTCCTGTTTTATCGAAAATGCAACCGGTAGAAAACCAACAGGCTAGCAACTCGGCGATAATAATAATTCTTTTTCCACCCTGGAAAAAAAATACTAGACACCGGAGCAAAATTACGTGAAAAGATAGTACATAAGTAAAGTTTTTTTTTCTGCTGGCGAATTTATTATGGCTATTATCTGTCTGAGAAAAATGGGAATTTATGTTAGAATTCTACTTCGACTAGAACCTTGTGTCTTCTTTTACCGTAGTAATGTAGGTACAATTTACTCTACACATATCACGATTGAGTGATATGTGTAGAGTAAAGTCTCCAGTGGTTACCCTTTGACAATGACCGATGGACAGGTTATAACATCCAACGGTTCTGAAATATGTGACCTTTTCGCTAACCATTTCGCAACCATGTAGTACACGACTGATAAAGATACAGAAATTAACTGCCAAACAAAGTACCTCCAAGCACTGCATAATAACAGTCAAGGCTTGACTATTCCAGTAATTGACCGCGACTGTTTACTAAAGAAACTAAAAACAGTAAACATCAGTAAAGGACCTGGCCCGGATGGTATCCCACCAGTTTTTATCTCTAACTGTGCCACAGCTCTAGTATCTCCTTTACTAATAATATATTATGAATCGCTGGTTACGGGAACTTTTCCGTCAGAATGGAAAAAAGCCAAGGTAGTCCCAGTTCATAAATCAGATAAAAATTATACCGTAAGCAACTACAGGCCAATTTCAATTTTATCCACATTTGCAAAGATTTTTGAATCTATTGTAGGTCCGCATATTCAGCAACATTTAGGATTGTACCTTAATGACAATCAACATGGTTTTGTAGCGTCTAGATCTACAGCCACAAACTTAGTGTCATTCACGGAGTCTTTAATACAGGCTGTAGACGCAGGCAAACAATTTGACGTAGTATATACCGACTTCAGTAAGGCATTTGATAAAATGTCCCATTCTATATTGATTTATAAATTAGCAGCATATGGTATAACAGGGTCTTTATTAAGTTGGTTTAAGTCTTATCTTACTGAACGCGAATTCTTTGTCGTTGTAAACGGTTTTCGATCGGCTGCACACAAAATAACATCGGGCGCCCCCCAAGGATCTCATTTAGCTCCAATACTATTTATTATATTCATTAATGACCTTCCTTCCTGTTTTCGTTTTTCCGAACCTTTTCTGTATGCTGATGATTTAAAATTTGCACGAGTAATCGAGTCAAAAAGAGACTGCGAACTTCTGCATCATGATCTCAACCAAGTGATAAATTGGTGCCACAATAATAAAATGCAACTGAATCCGAAGAAATGTTACCATGTAACCTATACGCGGAAAATTTGCTGTATTGACACAGAATATTTCATAGGCCAGGAGCGAGTCCAGGAAGTCGAAAAAATACGAGATCTAGGGGACAAAAAGGTCACTTTTTTGCCCCATATAGAAAATATTATTAAAAAGTCATCAAAAATGTTGGGGTTCCTACTTCGTAACACGAAAGGCTTTCGTAAAAGTAGCACTAAGATAATGTTACTCAACAGTTTCGTACGCAGTGTTATGGAGTATTGCAGTGTTGTATGGAGACCTCACTATGCCACTCATATGTTGCGTCTAGAAAGGGTTCAGAAACGTTTTGTATGGCATTTAGCCTTCAGCGAGGGGAAATCTAAGCGTCTGCCCTCTTACAAGGCCCGTCTATGCCGTTTCAGGATGCAATCGTTATCTGTGCGTAGAGACATAACCGACGCTTTATTTCTTTTCAAATTAAATAAAATAAAAATAAGATCGACTGTCCGAGTTTATTAAAGCTCATTAGATTCCATGCGCCTTCTAGATATCCTAAAAATAAGATAACACCCCTGTGTCCACCACTTCGAAAGTCTGTGCTTGGTGCGAATTCTCCGATACCTAGATTATGTATAATACTCAATGGCCGCAGTGACTTAATAGATGTACACCATGATAACGTAAATAAATTCCTTCGAGCTTTTGTAAACAATCCAATGGCGATTTGGTTTTAATTTTATAATTATATTCTAGTTTTTTTAACGTATTCAGTTTATTATTTTAATTTAATTGTCTTATTTGTTAATAATCATTATAGATATTCATAACTAAATCAATTGTATCATAATTTAATTATTAATTTGACATGCCAAAGAATTTTAATTTATTTTTTTTGTGTTATAGGTATTTATATGTTAAGCATTGAATGTTATGGTATTTTTTTTTTATTATTGCTTTTATTTTTTATTTTTTGTATGTATAAATTCTAATTTCAGTAAGATAGAAATAAGTTATATAAAGCCGTTTATTTTTGTGCATGTGGTGTTAACCTGTAATTAATTGTTACACTTGTAAATGTTACTCTAGCCCATAAATCAGATATGTATGTAGTGTAAACAATTGTTGGTTAACCTAAATAAATAAATAAAAATAAAATAAATAAAATTGAGAGCAGTGGTGGTCGAGTGGTAACGGCTCCTACTTACGAGTGGCAGGTCGCAAACTCAAACCCAGCCAGGCGCATTACCTTGTGTAATTTATTTCATCACCACTGCTTTCAAAACGGTGAAGAAAAACTTCGTGAGGAAACCGGCATGTCTTAGAACCAAAAATTCGAAGACATGTGACATCCACCAACCCGCACTGGGCCCGCGTGGTGGATTACGGCCTATTCCCTCTCCTAGATTCTCCTATTATACGGCCGACTATGCTATCCTACATGCTATATCACGATTTCATGTTTCCAACACTGTAATTAGAATTACTTAGCAGTTAATTAGTACAGAAGAATTATATGTATGCAGTGTGCAGAGGTTGGCGCTAATTTGTGTTCATAATCAGTTTAACTACGGATTATGCAGAAATGAGAACCGAGTGATAGGATGCAACACATCCAACTGTGCACTGTAATATAGTAAAAATGTGTGTGTATTAGAAATGTGACCGCGAGGTTTTGTTTTCAACGAACAGTCTTTATTATTGCGAATTATCTGAGAATTTGTGAAATTGGACATTACATTTATTTATTTACACAGCATTGTATGCTGTGTAAATAAATAAATGTAATGTACTAAATAAATAAACAAAGTACCTACACCTACTTGCGAGTGACAGGACAGAATGGAAGAAAAAAACGTGTTGCGCCGACCCCAAATAAAACGGGACAAGGGCAGGAAGATGATAATGATGATGATGCGGATGCTTTATTCATTATTATGTTGAAAAATGACTACCTTAGAACAGATAGTTTTTTACAGTTAATAATAATTATTCAAGAACCTATCCCTCAAAAATAAAAAAGATCCAAATAAAAACAAATCAAGGTTACATCACCATAAAAAAAAAACTCAAGCCTTTTCGTACCAACAGTGAATTAAAAATATTCCTAAGTAATGGGGTTGCCAACAATCCGCGCGGCAGTTACATGGGGTTCCCAATACAGTAGATGGGGTAAGATATCGCTACAATGCCCCCCCTCGGGTTTTATGGGGTTGCCTTATAGGCGAGCCCCATTCAATTGGTCACGGCGCGCGTTTCAAATTCTAAGCGAATTACCTGAGAATTTGCCGAATTGGTACAAATCAGTCTAAAGTACCTACTCAAGTATACAATATTTAGGGTAGGTGCTAATTTAATATTGTAACATTTTTATTCCACTTATTTGTATACATTCATTACATTTTAAAAACTTATTTCAAAAATTAAAAAATAAAATAAAATTATTGCAGAATCCTAATACTTTTTTTTATTAAAAGTAGCTTTACCAGACAAAATGAAAGTACCACCTAAATCGGTCTAGCCGTTGTATTTCCATCAACAATGCCACAACACGCGCCACACTCCGTGGCCTGCCACGGAGTCTGTACTTGATTAGCCAAAACTTAAAGACGGTTTTTTTTAATTGCATTGTTTTTTTTTATCTCAATCTATTGCTTCTTCTTCCTGCTCTTGTGTCATTACTTAGGGCCGACAGAACACATTGTTTTCTTCCATTCTGTCCTGTCACCCGTCACACTAATCACTAACTCCCTTTTCTTTCATATCACTTCTCACACAATCCATCCATCTTTTCTTCGGCCTCCCGTTTCCTTTCCATCCATTAGATGTTTACTCAGAATTCTTTTAGTAACTATTTTAGTAATATACTAGATATCATAGTGTAGAGTCTTTTTTTATTTTATTTTACTGTCATTAGCTAGGTATTTTTTTAATTTAAATTATTCGGGTAAATAAATAAAACCGTTTATTTTGAGATTGTAAAATAAAGTTCTAAAATTAGAACTCTTTTAGTAATACGAGTATGCTATCATATTATATGCCTTTAGTAAAAAAAATATTATTTTGATTTTACAAAAAGACAGTTCAATTCAGTTCATTCAGTTTTATACATTTGTATTTATGTATGTATAGCTATATAGTACAGTTTATACATATATAGAGTCTGTCTAATAAGTTAAACGACTTGGGTAATTATTAGGATTTAATGAAATTTGATGTAGTCAACACGGGTTCAATAATCAAGGTTGATTAAGAGATAGAGATCATTATTTACTAACAGAAGAACCTTATAAAAAGTATCGAATATTTGTATTTTTTAAATAATTAAATATTATACAAAATTCCCAAGTCGGTTGACTTATTACGATATTGAGGGATAAAAGTATCCTGTGTTCTAAACCGGTCCATTGTCGACCGGTGTTCCTTTCATTTCATACAAATCCTTTCAGGCGTTATGATTGATCAACAAACATCCATCCAAACAAAAAGAACCTTCTCTTTTTTATGATGTAGTTTATATAATAGTCTAGTGATATTTTAGCCGCGCCAAGTCTGTGAACAAGGCAGGCAGCACTTTGACGAGATGAAAATGTTTGCTACGGTTTGGTGTTAAAAAAATATAGTTCTTTAATTATACCCAGGAAATGTTTACCATACCGCAGGTAGGGAAGGATAAATATTCAACAAAATCTATCTGTAAAATATAAAATATAAGCTAGTACCTATGTAAATTAAGGAAAACCAAAGTTCATGTTACATATTATGTAAATAACAGTTGATAAAATTAACTAAGGATGAAATATATAGCTGCAACTAGGTATTGTAAAATAATAATGAGGCCATTAGATAACCCGTATTTATGATTAAACCGGTATTTTCATAAATACGGAGTACTACGAAGACCCGTAGCCCGTAGACCGTAACCCGCGGCCCGGTGCTACGTACGGCTACGAGCGCCCGTAGCCTGCGTGTAGCCCCTGCTACGTAGGCATAGATGCGAAATGCTCGCCATTTATTGCATTCTTACCTATTAATTATATTTCATTTATTATGACATTTTTTACACTATAATTAGTTCCGTTTTTTTTTGTTTTTGAAAACTTAAAATAGTATTAACTTCCTTTACTTCATTACTTTCATCACCTAGATTGATTGTTAATACTGAATCAGCGCCCTCAGTTAGCAGTTATTTAGATATGTTCAAATATGTGAGTAGCACACAATCGAGAAAATGTAAGTTGCAGCTGAAACTTTATGTAATCGGACTCACATGAGAAACAAGAGCAAGCTCGCGCCGCTGCGAGCTGCCACCGGCTGTACTACGTAACAACGCGCTAATAAATCAATGTACGTTACCATGAGTGAGGATGTTGATGGTCTCGTTGTGGAAGTAGAACAGGCTGCCCACGCAGCCGGCCCAGCTCTGCAGCGGCCGGTAGCCGGTCAGCACGTAGGGGTTAAACTGCAGGTGCTGCGGCATGTCGCGCCAGTGCAGCAGCTGCCGGCCCGGCGCGCCGCCGGCGCCGGGAGCAGGCTCGGGCGCCGCGCTCGCACTTGCCGCTTCGCCTTCACGCGTCTCATTATCACAGATACGCTCTAACGACTTTTTCCTCTTTTTAGGTCCTTTCCCGTTCACTTCTTGAATTGACATATCGAACATTTTTGTACATGTATCAGGTACGCTCTGATCGTCTCTCATAACAGCGTGGTAGCGCGGGTCGCGGGAGGCTGCGAGTGCAAGCCGCGCGGCGCGCCGAGAGCCCGCATGGCCGGCGTCGCGTGCGGACGGCCGCACACTTTGTACAAATATCACAGTTACAGCATGAGTGTGGAGCGTAGGGTGGCCGCGGACGCTGGCGGTGCTAGGTTTCTGTTATCCTCAGGCCGAGTGCGGCTCGCGGCGCCGCGGCGGTGCGGCGGTGCGCGCGGGTGTAGCTCGGAGGGCGGGCGCAGCGCGCGCGACTGGCCGGGCGCGCCGACTCCCCTGCGAGCCGAGCCGAGCCGAGCCCCCCGCGTCCCGCACTTTTGCGCAATGCGCAAACCCGATCAGCTGATTCCCGCCAGAAGGTCGGCCCCTCGGCCTGCTTCCTTTTCTCGTACTTTCACTCACTGTCCAACTGTACTAGCATTCTCTCTTGCTCATGATAGTTCATAGGCTCTATTGTGTACTGACACTGGCTGTTTTTAATAATTATTTACGTGTGTATATGGGTCCAGGAAAATATCTGGTAAACAGTATATTAAATATATCTTGTAACCAAAATAAAAAAACTGATTTACAAAATGTCACTCTACATTTTTCTTAATGTCAAAAAGTAATCAAAACTTGATACAGAACATATACAGATCACTGCAATTTGAAGTTGATGATGATTGTATGATTTTAAATATAATAGTAGAGATCAGTGGGATCTTAGCCTAATAAGCTTTTTTCTTCATCATATCCCTAGGCTTTACCCAACTGACTTGGGATCGGTTTGCAGTCAAACCGGAGGCGACTGAATTCCTGTATTTTACATTGAGTATATATCCGACCCCCCCATCCACCACCCAGTTACTGGGCAACACGATACTCCTTGGATATAGTGATGGTCAGATTCGAATTTCTGGCGTCAGACTACCTTTTTAGGGTTCCGTACCTCAAAAGGAAAAAACAGAGTTCTTGTAGGATCACGTTGTTGTCCGCCTGTCTGTCTGTCAAAATCCTGTATCTCGAGAACGCGTGGAAGTATCGAGTTCAAATTAAACCATATAGATACTCAGATCTGCAATCAATGCAATGAGACTGTGAAAAAATCAAATTTCTGAGTTAACGAAAATAAAAGTTACGGCCCTTTATGTTGCTAAAAACGTGTATTTCGACGGATATATAAAATTATAGATTTCGACACTCTCAAGGGTATCAGAATTCATAGGGTACTTCCCGTTGATCTAGAATTTTGTAACATGGCTTGAAGCAAAGTCTCATTGCGCACGTACAGGAAAAAATCTGAAAATTGTGATTCGGAACAATCTTCGTAACTCAATTCGGGAATTGTACTGTTTTCATTGGTGAAGTTTGTACTGAACCGTCAGTGCGCGAGTCCGACCAGCATTTGGACGATGTTTTTTATTATGCTTAGGCTCGTGTTTCACTAAATCGCACCTGATGATATCTAAGCGATGATGTGGCCGACGATGGAGCACGCTTCCCTAGAAGTAACCTATTCACTCTTGACTTAAAGACCTATTGACCCTTGACTTTTAACTTAAGGGTTATAGCTATCAGGAAACAGACTCCGGCTGGGAATTCCACTCCTTAGCTGTATGCATAATGAATGTACCTGTAACGATTGTCAAAGATGTAGAAATGAAAATCTTTGCGTTTTTTCCGAGGCACGGGGTGAAAGTAATGTTCTAGACAAACTCAGCAAAGAACATAATTATGAATTGAAAAAATCACATTAGTAGGTACTTACCTAGGGATAAGAGCAGGAAGAAGAAGAAGAAGGTACTTGCCCGGCTTCGAAACCGCAACATTATGTTTGAAAAGCAGGAGTTTTAACCACTGGGCCATCACGACTTCACTTTTATTTTGACCAAATATTATAAAACCAGTTATACCTATAGGTAGTTACCTACCAATTGTAGTTTAAATAACTCAAAAGCTGACTGCTGCTGCTTAGCTGTTTTATTAACTTATTTTTCAATACACTTGCTCAGAAAGTGACTCTTATTGCACTTTGGTATAAAGGTCCTTGTTACCAAACTGTGACATTTTGATTACCATTACGCACTAGTGCTATAATGTAGTTAAAACCTTATTGTTCAACCTCTCCCCCGCCATAATTTTAATACATTATCGTATCAGGCTGGGCGCAGGTCGTCCCCCACGAGTCGCCGGTCACCCCCCGTTTATTCATTTCAGTGAGTATATTCAAACTTAAATAAAAAAAATATGGTTGCGCATATGAAAACATATTTTTACCGCTACAACTGTTTACTAGTTTTACAGTTATTTTCTTCACAAGTGTATTGAAAAACGTCGTATGATACACATGAATAAGTAATTAATGATTACCGTTCTCGACTCTCTTAAGACCCTCGCCATAGTTCGGGTCTTAATACCGCCTCGACCGTAATCACTAACATCACACACTTATATCATAATGCACTATTATATTTTTCCGTTTGAAGTTTCTGTTATTTGTTAATTGTGCAAACCTACCACAGCGTTGTCTTTTTTAACCCAAAGGTTGAGTGGTAGAGAATGCCTTGTTGCATTAAATCCGCCTAAGTACCACTACTATACATGGAGTTTAAATAAATAAATAAATTATAAACTTATTATAGTACCAACCTTAAGGTAGCCAGACACGCTAACTGACAAGTCTGCCTGCACAGTTATACCTGTCAGGTGAGATTGTTAGGAAACCTGCACAGTTGTGCAACATACACGCTCCGGTTAACTGTATAACTCAACTGTACAGACAAACCTGTCAGGTATACACTAGCGTGTAAGGCGGGCATTAGAATGAACCCTGAAATCGTGAAAAAAACTCATACCTGACGAGTACTAATTTATTTATAATACATATATGTATATACTAGAATACTAGCGATCTTAACAGACGTTGTCATGTCCGAAATCTGGCTTTTCGTCAGAATAAAAATTTAGAATCCGATTGCAGCGCTACCTATCGAGTTCAATTGTATTTTAAAACCATCCAGGGACCCATACATGTTACGTACACACAACATTTTGTCCAACTTGGTCATATCGTTTAGGAGGAGTTAGATTTTTTTTATGGTGGGAAAATCATTTAAAACGAGCGGGAGATAGTGTCAGACTCTTACTGACTAAAAACCCACCCCGTTCCTTCGCTTCGTGCCTTCAAACCGGGGCTGACCTATCTCTCGAAACAAACCCTGGACCCAGTAGGCTTCGACCCAGCTGGGCCCCAGCTGTTGCTGACAACTCCTTGAAGCGCGCGGGAACAGTGCGCGGGAACGGTCCGGACAGTTACCGGACGGTCGGACAGCGAGCTACCCATTGCTCGCCGTCCGCAAACCCGCCCAGGAGGAGTTAGGAGGCAAACACACATACAGAAGAACTATAAAGAAAAATGCTAGTAACAGAAGACGATATTTTTACACAATTAGAGAAACTTCATCACTGCGAGTCGACGTTTTCAAAACAATTACGAAGAATTAAATACACGGGGGTTGAACAGCGACTCGTACGGGTTACGCAACGTCCAGCCTGAAACGATAAATACACTAAATTATGACGGGGCCGGGGGTGCGACCGCCAAAATTTTTCCGCACTAGTGCAGATTACAGCAAGCCAAAAGCGGGTTTTCGAGTAAGTGTATCGAATAAATGTTTTTTTGTAGTTGATTTGATAGGTTCGCACTTGACCGCGACCATTTATTTCAGACCTGAACCATTTTATTCTTTCGTACCTATCTAATGAATGTTGGCTTGGCAGTACCTACGTCAGTAGGAGTGTTTACCTTATTTCTAGGTAAACTAAATATAGGTATTTTTCAAAACTCATTGCAAAAGTAGATAATATAAGTACCTTTTAGATTCTGGAGAAAGCCTATTATGGTTTTGACCTTGTTCGGGATTCTACTAAATATTTCTCAATATTTGAATTACTATTATTTGGCGTAGGTACTTAAAATATTATTTGTATAAGTACCTACCTATATTATTTGTATATTATAATTTGCAATTTACTATAATATAGTGCTAATAACATAATAGTAAGTACCTACGGGTGGCAACCATAGTTAACAGTCAGAATCATAATCAACGAACTACCATACCACACATCATATTTTTGAGATACGTGCTGATAAAATGTGGAGATTGAGGAAAAATGGGACACAAGAATAGGAACCCTATCTTAGCAGTGAAAGTCGATGGGTGGACGATGATTAAAACCTGCTGCGACAGTTCGACTTCATCAATCAACAAAATATCTATCATAAACATTAGCAGCCTTGTTCTACCCAATGCTGAGCATAGGTCTCCTTTCTCATGTGCTAAGATTCCCCGTTGAGAATATTAGAAAAAGGGACGATCAATTATTATACTTATTATTAAATACTGTTCAATATTATTTGCTCAATTTTCGAATAACTTTTCTAGGGACAAAAAGGCGGTTTTATATAAAATATACAAATGATAATTCCTGAAACGGTAATTATGAATACATTGCCTATCAGCGACATCTGTGCTTCGAACGTTGAAGCTTTAGTGAGTCGCTGTAAATATAACTTGTCTGCTAACACTCCACTTTGTAACCACAGTGATCACTGGTGATCACTATTCTATTGATCACATATTCAACTCCTTTTCCTCGTAAAAAAAAAAGAGATGGGGAACCTATAAGAAAACTATGGCCCCTGTTTGCCTTTCTGTCAAAGGCTCAGACACCAGACTGCAACTTTTTGACTGCAACAAAAAGTTCCTAGCTAGAACTGGCAGTAACCATTTCAAAAATATTAAAATTGTGCATAAATGGCACAAACATAAATAGGCTAGAAAGTAAGTAATGGACATTAAGCATTTTAGGACGAAGAAAGGTGATAAGTAAAGAAAATAATGACGAAGGAGCGCATCTTTGGGCGCCAAAAACGTTCTTTTAGGCGGACATAAGTTGCAATTGTGGTATTATTATACTTGCCGCATAATATTATAATTTAAAAAAAAAATAAAAATAAAGTTATGAACGGAACAAAATTAAATCAACTTACAATAACAAAATACGAACGCATCATAAAATTTGTTAGGTTGGTAGCACGTACTCCTTTATTACATGATTTTAAAAAACAACGCTAGATGGCGGGAGTATTGCGACAACTTCCTTTTAAAATGAAAACTTTTTTGATCTTTTAATATAAATATTTTCTTAAAAGCTATGTTTAAAATAATTATTTAGATGAATATGTTTTATTTTTTAATATATCATATTATTAAACTCCATGTGGTTGATAGAGTACTTAAATATTTTTCTTGATACGGAAGAGAAACTTGAGTTACGATTTTACGCCATCGCGTTGCGTTCAACCAACCAACAAGCATCTGTCTTGGATTCGGATCGATGTTCGGGCCTTTATTGCGAAGAAGCATACTTCAAGGTTCTGCATCGCGAACTTGGAATTGTCTAACTAGTTTCACTCAACTACTTTGGTGTAAATTGAAATATTTACGTGAACTGAGGGTAAGTTAAAATGTATGTGATTTATTATCAACGCGTACTTAGGGCTCCAGCGGAGTCGTAGAGAAACCAACATGGCGCCAGCATGTAAAATGTAAATAACTTGTGACATTTATTGTAATGTCTACATGGGCAAGTTAGTTTTTTTGAATTATTCTTTCGTACACACAGTCTTGTAGTGATATGTGCATAGGTTGCAATTTCCATAATTTTGGGCACTGGGCACCGTTTTCCGTAAAGTTATAACTGACACGATAGTCGATAGATACGTGATAAAGTACCTAGTTGCAGGCGTCGCAGCTGCGGTACTATTGGCCAACTGGTATTCTGGAGTCGAGCATCAGTTTAGCTAGTTATAAATAAACCTAGAACTAATTGATATCCTTGATAATGTTGTAGACATTGATGACTTTATTTCAAGGCCATAATCAATACCAAAATATGTACTAAATTGTGATTTGTTTTATGTGCATAATATTTCTATTAGGTAAAGGTGTGCATAAATATTCTGCCTTTAGATTTTTAGCTCAAGGAAGCATTTACTATTTTTAAATAATAGTACTTCATACTTGAACTAGGGATAGCAGTATGATGTTATCACCAGCTCTTGGCAGCGGCTTCGCGCGCATTCAATGGCCTATCTATTAATTAAACATAATTATAAGCTACACTATTGTAAAGTTTCATCTAAATCCATACAGTAGTTTTTGTGTGAGAGTAACAAACATTCATCCATACATTCATCCTCACACTTTCACATTTACAATATTGTTAGGATAGGATTAGTAGGGTTCATACCTATAAAATGTCTTCCATTAAATTGACATACTGCTTTGCTCGCCCTTTTTAGACTCAATTTGGGCTGTTTGAAATCTATTGACTAATGCGACAACTGAGGCTTTAAGAAACCATCGGTTCTGGCAGTACTCTACTATATTAGAGAGCTTTATTTTAGAACTCAATATCATCTTTTCTACAACAATTGCTTATTATTCAAAGTGCATGCCAGTGTGAAGTTATAAATTTCCACTACGCACCTTGACTTACTGTCAATGGTTAAAAAAGTTTATGTTTTTCAGCTTAAACCGCTCGGATACGAGTATTTGGTATCTGTGTTATGGTAAGTGGAAGTACAAATGTACTTTCCTAAAGTGTGACTGCCAAAAATAATATGAATTATGTTATTTTTGACAGACACACATTGTTCAGCATGTTTGTTTATTAAATGGAATGGCTTGATGCAATAGTAAGTGAGACTTATCAAGGATCTGCTATGAAAGAATTTTTTAGTGCAATATACCTATAGACACGATAGTAACTTCTATGTCATAATCCATCCTAAGCACTATTCTTTCATGCTAGATGCTTTTTATTGATTGTTTTAAATCAATGTGTACTACCAATAATCATTCTTATCACATCTAATAAATATTCACTGGTCCTATAGGTATTCAATTGAATCACTTATCATTTTAATGATCATATTTAAGTAACTTCAGTTTTGGTATATCAAAAAAAAGAAACATAAAAATATTACCCATTTAATCTGCCATATTAAAATTACCATACTCATATTTTACTTAATCATAATTATATATTAATATCATTATCATAGTGCAAGAACCAATAGTGTGGATCAAGCTGAAATAAGTAAAGACAAAAGAATATTTCATAAAGATTCTGATGGACTGTTGTAAAACAAATTTATAATTAATAAAAGTATGCTCAATCTTTTATGAAAGTAAACCAATGGACATTAATACAAAACATTTTTAGTAATCATAACAGCCTTTTAGGCTTGCTAATAAAAACTAAACATCTATCTAACTATGATTAATTTTCTCTTTAAATATATAAACTTCTGAATGTTATGTAGAATAAAGTATTAAGTACCTACTTATATGTATAACTGTACAATGTATATACTTATTATGTTGTTGCTAATTACTAATTGATTAGCAACAAATAGTTTCTGCTTACACAGCAAACAGCAACTGCCATGCTTATGGTACAAGCACCAAATAGTTATTCCAGCTACCAGTAATGTTAACATTTTTGGCTTGACAGTCTACAGCTTGTTATCTATAATTGCTGCACTGCCTATGAACATAATTTATTCTAATACGCTAGAAATGGTAATATTTCTGCTTCTCTGGAATAATTGGTTGTATATGAAGAGGAGGAAGCATGTTGTTCACTAGACAGAACTAGTATGAGCAGACCGAGCCACATACATCACAAATTTCAGATCCTGTAACATGTAACCGACACATTATTTAAAAAACTAACTTTTACATATATAACTGTCATACTGGTGATGTTTCACAAGTTGGTTCTCTCCTCAGTGTGGTGGAACACATATTATGGTGGTGTGTCCTGTTTCCAGATGCCGCGCACTCGTAGGAAGCACTACTCGTCGCACTCCAGGTCGCGGTCCCGGTCATACGAGGCAAAGCGCCGGCGTCTTGACGACGGGTCCACTGAAGGGTCCTACAGAAAGAGGAGTCGCAGCCGGGGAGGTGATAGAGAAAGGTCAGTTGAATTTATTTATTTACTAGTAATTAATTGATGGTACATGAAGCTTTGGTATGATTTATCAAATCAAAATACTTAAACAATAAGTCATTTGTTATGACTTGAATCACGTTTTTATAGTACCTATACTAGCTGACCCGACAGACGTTGTCCAGTTAAACGCACGTCATAGTAGGTATGAGGTTTTCTAATTTTCTGTGCAACCAACTCTCGTACTCCGCGTTCCGAATTGCGTCATCAAAAGCGAGTATATCGCGAATCCGACCAACGCGGAAACGGCACAAATAGTACTCAATGGTCCTTATATTTTGCGACTATTAAATTTGGTCGAATTCGCGATATAATTGCTTTTGACATAATTCGGAACTACGGGTTAATGTTTTAATTCTTAAGAACCTCCTGTCAGGCTGTCAATAACAAACAACAAAAAAAAGAATTAACAGAGTTGGTCCAGCTGTTGACACTTGATGACGTGACCAAAGGAAAAAGGGATTAATTTTTTTATAAGTATATTTAAATTCTAAACTTACATTTATTTTGTTGAGCAGTGGTGGCCGAAAGGTAACGGCCCCGACTTAAGAGTTGTAGGTCGCGGGTTCAAACCCAGCCAGGCGTGTTACTTTATAATTTATTTTATCACTACTGCTCTCAAAACGGTGAGGGAATCAAAAATTCGAAGACGTGAAATCCACCAAACCGCACTGGACCCGCGTGATGAATTACGGCCCAATCCCTCTCATAGAGAGGCCTGAGTCCCAACAGTGGGAACATTATAAGGCCAACTACCCTATGGTACATTTGTTTTAGTAAGTAGGTACATTATTATATTAACCTTTTGATAATAGAATCAATATTATGTTATTAATATTCTAATAGTACCTACATGACTTATCCAAAGACAAGTCAATCAATTTTTTTATTACTATATTTAAAATGTAGACATTTTCCACATAATAAAATCAAGCTAATTTAACACGACTATGTTGTACACTAGAATATAATGTTGGCAACCAGCTGTGGCCTTGTTGATCATTTAGTTGCTTCGAGATATTTGTGGAGTTATTTATTCAAATAGTGCACCTTTATATTCATCATTTCTTAAGACTAAACAAAAAAATAACTACAAATCAATTTGTTTTCAATTGAGCTAATAGGCTAACTTATCAAACACATGATGATGATATAAGGCACTGGAACTTGGTTGCTTACAATGGGTCCCATTATAGTCTAAGATCCGATTAAGAACGACCTTCACCGGTCTGTATAATGGATGAAACTTATTTTATGATAAATTTAGTATATTTAATAATATAACGCGGGTGGGTTCCCTAAGAAATTCCTGGCCAGACTATTATTAATTAAAAATTGTCTTTTTTTTTTAGAAAAATGCACAACTGTTATTTATACCAGATTTTTTTGCAAACAACCCTATATCATGGTATTCGTAATGAAACAGCGTTTATTTTGATATAGAATTTGTTGTATATCAAAATAAACACAATTGTGCCAGGAAACAAATAGGCAACCCAACATTTTTATGTTCTAAAGGCTGCATACTTTCGGTTAGTATTAAATTTATTCGTTAAACACACCAGTGCATTTTTCAAAAAAAAAAAAAAAAATGTTTGGCCAGGAATTTCTTAGGCAACCCACCTGCTTTATATTATTTAATATAATTAATTTATCATAAAATACGTTTCATCCATTAAACAGACCAGTGAAGGTCGTTCTTAACCGTATCCTCTACTATTAGAAGGCCACTCAAAGGGCAATTGAGAGGGATATGCTCGGAGTTTCTTAGCGTGATCGAATCAGTACTAAATATACCTACAAGCAGGATTACCGACATAGCTCGAAGAATCGCCCAACTTAAGTGACAGTGGGAAGGACTTTGCTCGCAGAACAGATAGGGGACCGAAAGACGCAGCGTTGGAAAGCCTCCCACAAGTTTACGGGAATCCGATGGATGTGAGACGCACAGGACGTGGAAAGGCTTGCGCTTTCGACTAAAAGATGATGAATTGTCTAACTTACTTTTACTATTCCATAATTTATTAGGTAGTTCTCGAAAAACTGTAAAAAAAATTCAGAGTACCTAATTATAAATTGGCAACAGAGAATTTCGAGTAGTAATCTCCCCTCTATCATCATAGCTAAACCAATAATCTAACCAACTCGTGATCTACTGCTACTCAAAAACCCCTTCTGCAACCACATTTTTTACTCTGCAAATGCAGGTCAGATCATTAAGGAATCGAGTTCAAGCCGCCATCTTCGCTTTGTAGGTTTTTCTAATCTGACTTATCTATTTATAGTAGTCATGGTCGAATCCAATCCTTCATTCATAATAATCCACACATCCAAAATTATATCCTTTTAAAAGTCGAACTAATCTAAATAAAAACCGGCCAAGTGCGAGACGGACTCGCCCATGAAGGGTTCCGTAGCAGCAAGTAACATAATATAAAAGTTCTTGTAGTTCGTTGTAACTTTGATCGTTGATTTAATAATAGTGTATTTTTTTTAGACTCATGACGTATTTAAAAAAAAAACTTACTAGATCTCGTTCAAACCAATTTTCGCTGGTAGTTTGCATGTTAATGTACATTATATATTTTTTTTAGTTTTATTATTCTCTTATTTCTAAAATACAGTTACGGGGGGGGGGGCACACATTTTAACACTTTGGAAGTGTCCCTCGCGCAAACTATTTAATTTAGAAAAAAAATGATATTAGAAACCTCAATATCATTTTTGAAGACCTATCCAAAGATACCGCACACGCATGGGTTAGATGAAAAAACAATTTTTGGGCTTCAGTTCTAAGTATTACCCCCAAAATTTATTGCTTTTTTCTATTTTTGTATAAAAATCTTAATGCGGTTCACAGTATACATCTACTTACTAAGTTTCAACAGTATAGCTCTTATAGTTTCGGAAAAAAACTGGCTGTGACATACGGACGGACAGACAGACATGACGAATCTATAAGGGTTCCGTTTTTTGCCATTTGGCTACGGAACCCTAAAAAATGAATTGCTAAGCTCAAAACTCGATAATGGCTCGACTAATTTGACAATTTTTTTTTTTCGCATGTTCCTCGTGGGTCTATATAAATAATGGTAGGCATGGTAGACAACCGTGAGCGAAGCCGCGGGCAAAAGCTAGTATAGAATAAAAATAACATCTCAAAGATTCTTTATTCGAAAAACAAAACTGGATTGTTAAAATGTGCACATAAAAAAGAGCTATTAAGAAAACTCGAGATTCTTTTAAATAAATAATAATTTAACTTCCTCGTGTTAATTTCATTAGCTAGTCAATAATACTCGTATAAAAATATAATGTAATATGAACAAGCAGTCTTAGTGTCAATTGTTTTTAACTGGACTAATGATCATTTAAATTCTGTCTAGGTTCAGCCATTGGCTTCGTCTGTGTGAGAGTAAAAATTTACGTCCATGTCACTCAGTGATAAAGTAGCATTCCACTGGTGAAAGAATTTAAAATCTATTTTTGAATTTATTCATTACAAACAAAAATACAATTGTTTCCTCTTTGTAATACCTACTAGTAAGTATAGATAAATTACACGGAAACAAAGAACCTATTTTTTGCAGCATAAATTTCGTAATTGCTCACATACACGACATAACTTACGTAGTTTAGTATGGTAATTGACATGTAGACAATAATTTGAAAAAAAAAAAATAGTAATGAACCCTTCTCAGTTGTATTTACTTCAGTATCCTTAACCAAATGTACACTGATGTTCAATAGATATAATTATAATCAATAGAGATGTCAATAGATAAACTATTAACGTGTTGTAACAGCTCCACTAAACCTTTCAATCGTGGAAATTACAGACGCAATAGAAAGACAATAGGTGCGCGAACGCCGGCTTCGCTTGGGGTTTAATGAATTAAGCTTAGGAACCAGTAATTCCTTTATTTCCCTTTCAAAATACTAGAGGTGCGTAGGTTTGGAAGAAAAAATCGTGTTAGGCTGACCCCAAGTAACATGAGGCAAGGGCAGGAAGAAGATGATGCGAAGCCGGGGTAGGTTACTAGTCATTTTATAGGCGTCGATTATTGTCAACAGAAAAAAAACTTTGAAGATAATCGAGCTTGTTGTGCAACAAACCTACCAAGAATTAAAATAAATATTGCACACTTTTGTGAGCAGTTTTTTTTTTACGTCAAAATATCATTAATATATGTTCATGAATATAGATGATTTATTTCAATACTGGCTTAGCTTTTACCCTCCCTACGCTCCTACCCTAAAGTCGAAGTCAAATAAAAGTCGCCTCTGTTTTTCCTTGGGGTTCAAGCTTAATCCATACCAAATTTCATCAAAATCAGTTCTATATTTCGATTGAGAAAGCGTAACAGACACAAACAACACCGAGTTACTTTCACATTTATAAATTAGTATGGACTGTTCGGCCAAACAGTTCATAAAATAAAAATAAAGAGTCAATTTGACATATCTGATATCTTTCCGTATTCAGCATACCTACTGCTATTTACCATGTCGCAAAGTATTATACGTAACCAAAAATCGATATTTTGCATTCGCTAAATGATGTGATGTGTCAGATAACCTGATAATAAATAAATTTATCTATAAACAGGGGTTTAGATCTTTACCGAGCGCTATTCACACAACCCAATAGTTAATTAATTATTATTATTAACTGCATAAGTTGTCAATGATTATTTTAAAATGCTTTATTTAAAAATTACAGTCTATGTAACGGAGCTAATTTTAATCTGTAAAAGTGGCGACATCTGTTGGCCAAGCGTAGTTTCAGTTAGCATTCAGCTTGCCTTGGGTACTACAGTTGTTCGCTACTCGCCGCTAGGTGGCGTTAACAGTTTCATAATTTGTAATGGCGTGGTAAAACTACCTATTAGAATTCGTCAGTTAAAACATTAAAGTTTTTAGTTGGGGTTTTCAGAGTTTTAATAACAAAATGATAATATTAAAATAATGCAACAGCAGTGTTATCTTATTGTCCATGTAACCTGCATTATTCCAAGTATTCCTGTTTTTCAGTATTGTATAAGGATAACCACTGAAAGAAAACTATTATTAATCGAGTTAATGCTCATTGTACGTTTTCCTTATGGGTTTAATAATGCGCAGTCAGTTTGGAATTAAGTGTACTAAATAATATACTACTGCTAAGTACTTTTTGCTACTGTTATTTCCTTATGCCTTCACAATGTTCTATTTTTTAGTTACAGCAGTTTCTGGTAAATTATTTAGACTTATAAAAAAGTACTTGCTTTACTACATGTATTTTCTGTTTAGCTAACCCACTTTTTGCGGGTGGCTTCAATGAAAAGTCAGTGCCAATTTTGAAACTTAAATTTTAAAGAACTTTTGATCTGAATTCCATATAAAAAAAAAGAAGTAAATACTAATTTACCACAGTTACTCAAGAGTCAAATTATGAATTTGAACAACTTTCTTCAATATCATTCAATCTTTAAATCTATTGTATACATATGTATAAATGGTAAAATCTGACTGACTGACATATCAACGCACAACCACATAAGTACCTAATTGGCACAGCTGAAACTACTGCACCACCCAAAGGTTGACTGGAAGAAAATGCCTAAGGCATTAAGTCCGCCTCTGCACTTTCATGTGCATGAAGTATAAATAAATAAATAAATACTGGGACTAGGAGCGTGAAATTTTGAAGTAGGTTTCCTTTTATGACGTAGGCGAGGGGTCTAAAAAGACGGACTGCATTTCAACTGCAATCCAACTGCAAATTGCACCCGCCCGCACGCTCCGCCCTACCGCACATGGTGCAGTTCGGATGCAGTCGGTGTGCAGTGCAATCCAACTGCAAATTGCAGTTGGATTGCAGTTGAAATGCGGTTCGTCTGTTTAAACCCTAAGAGAGGATTTTTTCCAAAATTCACCCCTGAGTGTATAAAACGGGAGTCCAAAGTTTATATGAAGAAACTTGTTTTATGAAAATCCTTTTCGTTTAACCGATTTTGACTTTTATTACGTTGGTAGCATGACCAGTGGCGGTTGCAGTAAATAGTTGGTATTGTAACCACTTTTGCTCTTAATGCCATCCTTATGCCTACGAAATAGAAGTTAAAATCGGTTGAACAGACAGTAAAAAAGGTTTCGTTAATTTTCTAATCTCAATGCGAACAAGGTAGGTAAGTATAGTGATCTAATCAAGCTAATGGTAACATCTTGTTTTACTGAACAAGAATAGAATAAACTAAGCAACAAGCTGCATTAGCTCCAACAAATTCTGCTACCAAGTCTACGTAACAGATTTAACAAGATCGAAGCTTAACTTATACTTATTACAGAGTGGTATGGACTCGTGTCACTTGTTCGGTCATTACGCCTAACTCTCTATCATTACCTGTTTCCAATCTGGTCCATCGCTAGAGCTAGCAATATCGTGAGATAGATAGCAGGAAACTGAACTGTTATATGTATACCGTTTTTGCCTGATTACTGGCATACACATAACCAGCTTAAATATTACTTACAAGATATCCTGACACGTAAGTTATTATTTACTAGATTCTGCCCACAGAAAAGATGAAAGAAGTTAGAAAAAATACTTTCCGATTTGTACTATGAGTGTCGCCTCTTGTCTCACTCCCTTTAACTCTATTACAGGCAATAAACCAATACGAACGCGCATTACGCAACTTACAGACCACGCACACTTAGATCGCATGTTTGCTATTGGTAGTTGAACTATGAGTATTGCCCTCTTTGTGGCACGCCTGCTGTTCTGCCAATCTGTTCTGTGGTTCTGACCACGGTTTCGTCCTCGTGAATGTTGATTTCGGACGTAAAGTCGAAGACAGATAAAAAGTTCCCTGCCGGAGTCTGTGTTTCCTGATAGCTATAACCTAGGGGTCTTTAAGTCAAGAGTGAATAGATTGCTTCTAGGCAAGCGTGCTCCATCGTCGGCCACATCATCGCTTACCATCAGGTGAGATTATGGTCAAACGCGAGCCTATCAATTATATATAAAAAAAAAGTAGCCGATGTCCATCCTTGAAATTTTCCAGTTCTTCCTTCATCCATACTAAATTTCATAAAAATCGGTCTAGTAGTTTAACCGTGAAAGCGTTACTTCCACAATTATAATATTAGTATTTGCCACACAGAAGTCGATAAATCAAAATGTATATCCCTTCTCCTATTACAACTATCTATATAATCCTTGACGATGCACAAACATGCAGCAATTATACTGTTTCGAAACCGTCACAATTTCGTGCCGATAGATTCGGAAGGTGTAGGTCTGTATTGTGCATTAGGTGGGTTTAGAATTCTGCCTCTTACCTATGTGCAAAGGAAACACCGTAAGGATACGTGTATTCGAATGTATTATAAGATTGTATTGAGCGAACCTAACGGTGTCTCAAGGTACGGGTTAGTGTACGGTATCTGCAGATTAGGGCCCGCTGTCGGGGCATAAGTCATATTGTGGGGAGTCGTGCCAGGTGAATAATTCGACCCCGCTCCCAACCACTACTGCTCCTTACGGGACCCCGCGCTTATGTAATTCTATTTGCTATCTCCGATCTCGTGCAATTTTCCTTTGTGAATCTGTAATAATGCTCACGTGAACCTTGATGAGTATCACGACAAAAATCTTTTTACAAACTAAAGTTATTTTCAGATTTTGTTTTGGATATCGGCTGTAAGTTTTTTTTTTTTGTAAATAGCGTTTTATTTTTCGCATTCTCACAGTTAAATCTAAATAGTGTGAAAGTTCCATTGTACGGCATATTGTAATTGGCTCAATGTCTCTTATACTGCTGTTATCCTTTTGTTATAGCTGTTGGTTCTCCTATGAATAAATAAACAAATACATATTTAGAATATCACCATAGCAACAATTTATTTCCCGAGAACATCTCATGACAATTCGAATAAGCTCAAACACTGCAAGGAAACACTGTTTTATTACGGAACTCCGGTGCCAGCTTCCAGCTCCATCGTCAGATCAGTTCGACTATACCATTTTCGTTAGAAAATCGGCTTCGTTCTAGTCTCGTTATTTTAATCGAAATTTATCTTATTGCCGTTCGTGATTTTGTATCAATCAAACTAAGCATTTGTTTCAATTAAAACATTTACGGGCACCCTTTGAATGGTCTAGGAGTTGAAAAGTTCAGGCCATCTGTGGTCTTCTTCATTAGTTCCAACTGATACTATAAATGCAAATGCTTGACTTGCTGATGAAAATGGAACCAATCGGAGTGTCTCAAGAACTCTGTTATTTAAAAACGGTTCTGAGGTAACAAACACAAAAAGTAATACAATGTAATTGAAAACCTCCTTTATTGTAATCGATTAAAAATAGGTAAAATATTTAAAACATTGTCATCATATTGAACTGCCGAGCTACTCGAGGTCCTAGGTCGAGGAACTGGATTATGAATACATTTTAAACGATAAAAGATCACTTTCATATTGTTCAGTTAAAATAAAATTATTTGCGAACAGCCATGTCTTTGTTCTTGTTGTCAGCATAAATAAGAAATTATCTCTCCATTGCAATCTTGTTTCTTTATGTGTACAGAGATCATCCGAAGCGACTGACGCAAGACCGTTCCGAAATTTATGGAGACGTGGCTTTACAACAATAAATAAGTAATTTTACCGAGTTACCATAAAAAATGGACTGCGTATTATGTGCAATATCGAGTTTGGCGGCTTCTTTTTGTTGGCGCTCGTCATGAGGTGCCAATCAATTACTGCATGATTAATTATATGGTACTTGTTGTACAAATTGGCAGCGCAACCTATGGTGCTGCTGTCACACGTGTCTGATTAACGTAACGGCCTTCCATGTGTGGCGTTTCGTGGGAACGCACTTGACTTTTATTTTCCTCTTTTCTTCATTTGGTCACGCTAACATTGACATTCGTTTCGTTTACCCTATTGACCAAGATTTACGTGCGAATTTCTTCTTATTCGTTTTTATGAAGGGTTTCTCCATAATATTTAGTATGTACTTATTAAATATTTTATTTAACTTTATTTATAACGGGGTTTTTTTTAGGTGAGAAAATCATCCAGTGACATCTCCCGCTCTTGAGCGTAGCGTGAGATAGTGTAAGACTTTTACTGTCTAAATACCCACTCTTGTTCCTTCATTGCCTTTCGTACCGTGGCTGAATCTGCCTTTCAGAAACAGATCCTTGGCCCCACTAGTCTTCGACCTTGCTGGGCCCCTACGGTTTGCTGACAATTCCTTGAGGCGCGCGTGGAGCAATACAAGCCGTGGACGTTTTGGGCTCCGTCCGGACGGTCGGACGGCGAGCTACCCATTGCTCGCCGTCCGCAAGCCCGCGCCCACGGTGGCCGGAAATCGGGATCGTGCTCCCGGTGGCAGCTGGGGCGTGAAGACTGTTGCTTCACGCGTGCGGCTTCCTCTTTTGCTAGTATTACTGCTTCGCAGGAGGCGACCGCCTGCTACTCCTCCGCTTCGGACCATGGCCTGTACCAAGGCTCGGCGCGAGAGATCGCTGCCGCCGATCGCCCCCACAAGGACACGGCGGTGCTCTGCCCAAGCGGGGCACACCTCTACCGTGTGCTCCACCATGTCCTGGTGACACCCGGGTGTCACTTCCGCACGAATCCGGTGCAGGAACTTCCTGATCTGACCGTTTTCGGTGAAAATCTGCGTCATGCTGAAGGTTGAGGTCTTTCCAGTCACGCCTCAAAGAGGGGACTTACCGCCATAATTATGGCGTGCCCAAGAGGGTGAATTTTGGAAAATCCTCTCTTAGTGCTCGCCTGCGTCATATAAGGAAACCTTGAACAAAATTTTACGCTCCTATTCCCAGTAATTCCGGCTGTGTGTTGATAGTTAATATGTCAGTCAATATACACCGCTAAATTTTAATCGTTTTAATCCCATGGAGGATCGATCCGGTACATGAAACACTATCGATTTGTAAAGATAAAATTAAAAAATAAAGTACCTCTTTTTCAAAACTCGTATTAATTCACGCATGTACGAAATTAGTATCTCTAAGAAAACCTCAGCTGAGCGAGTTCAATGACCTGTAGTTAATAGTCGGCGTTGCATACAAAGTACCTACAGGTCATTGAACTCGCTCAGCTGACTTTTTCTTAAAGAAATTAATTTCGTACATGCGTAAATTACTACAAGTTTTGAAAAAGAGGTACTTTATTTTTTAATTTTATCTTTACAAATCGATAGTGTTTCACGTACCGGATCGACCCTCCTCGGGATTAAAACGATTAAAATTTAACGGTGTATAGATGTCTGGACTAAACATACTTAAGCAATTGATTTCATAGATATTAATACTTACATTGCTGCACTGGTGAAGTGTTTCAGTTCAAATACAGCTATCCAGTTAGCTACCAGATTGTAAAAGGCACGAAATGGTGAATTATTATTTATGAAGTGATGAACAAACATGAAAAGAATGTCTGTAAAATGTCTTCATTGTACGATTGATTGAATTCATATAAAATTGTAAATGCAGGCAGTTCTGAGCGCTGCAAGCATTGGCGCCGGATTCCAGTTCTGTTTTTACATTCTGGTAGCGTGTTGTTTTTTCATGCATTTTGGAACCGACCAGTGTATTAAACGTTCTCATTGCCAATCTTAATATTAAGTTCCAGTGGTGAAGTAACTTGAATTCCAACACTAAATACAAAATACACTAAATAATAAATACACCTGGATGCACTTTCAAACTGTTTCATAAACCTTGCAAAAAAATTAGTTACTTTAAAACCTTATTAGTAGCAAAAGTAATTTTTACTCAAGTTCCTTTTATTTATGAAACAAATCCCCACAGCATACCCACATAGGTATGAGCATTTTAAGTTGTGAAAGTCTAATCCTGAAGGGATGATGAATATGAATATGATACACTCCAGCAAGACATTGTTAAATGTTTACTTACATCGCGATTGCAATTTACAAACATAGAATATTGAACTGCCCATTGTTACGAATTTATAGCTATGGTTAAAAGGTAAATTGAGTTAATGTTACAGACATTGCACTTACAAGTTACATTTGTCCAAGAGGCCGGTGAACCCGGGCCAAGTGTTCCGGATTTCAGAGCTTAACATAATAACGAATTGAACACGAAGGACTATAAATTGATATTTTGCACAAAGGGCCGGCGACAGTAATTGCTGGTTTGTCGGCAAATTGCGCGTGTACGTGTTGTGAAAATTATTTCTTTAATCGCACGCCCGACTCTGACTCAAGGATACTACGGCTAATGCCAAACTGTAATTTATAGCAATCAGCACCTTCATATGCATCCAATAATCACAACCTGTTGAATAAGCGACACTCTATATTTTTTATTCGCTGCATACAATAATGCTGATGTACTTACATGACTGTACGTGTCGATATGTTTTCATTTTCTTGTCTTTCGCAACGATTGTATGCCAAGGACCTCTGAAAGGTCGCTTACTAAAACGGTAATCTTTATATTTTTATCTGTAAGTAAATAATGTATGATTTTTGGTTGTCACTAAATGAAACCACGTCATCTCTTTGATTTCGTTTGGGAATTCCTAACCCTATTGCGCATATATGGCAACAGCACATCAATGTACCTACCACAACAAGGTTTTTTTGTCTTATTGTAACGTAAATCAAAACTGAATTGCTATTGTTTTTGAAACAGTAAGGAGATTGCTAAATGAGGAAGCATCCAAACGGCATTGTTATTTAGTGAAAAGTGCAACATCTCGTAAGAAGTGACCGGCGATTGCGTCCATGGCGAGCACCAATTGTCGCAAGAGCTGGTGTTTCGTGTATAATTCAGGTGACAAATGCTGTGCGCGCGGGGTGGGGGGTGGGGGCGAGAGGCGTTGTTCTTGACACAGTAAGACTAGAAGTGCAGTAGGTAGGTGCAGCTGCGGCCCACGCCGAGCTTTTTGCAAGCTGCTAATACGACTATCCACAACCGGTCTCTGAGCTTTAAATGTGCTGCATTCTTGCCGTTCGGTAGTTTGTATTTTGTTAAGACAAAGCCGAATATGCGTAATATTATACTAACGTACCGTATATGTATATTAAGGTGCAAAAACATATACCTACAGTGTAATTAGCACACTAGTAAAATCTGTGATTGGTCGAGTAATGTAACCTCTGACCAACCGTGTCGAGTTCCTTATTCATGATAACGTAGTGCACGTGTTTACGTTGAGCAATCAAATGGGTATTAAATTAGATAAAAGTGGATCACGAGTTCAATAAATAGGCATCGTATTAGTATTAGCTTCGAATATAACAATTTATAATATTTTTGATTTCTCCGCGTTCCCGGCTCGGTACGGCACGCGGTGCGCGAGATTTATCTGGCGTGATCTGCGTAGATCTCGGCCAAGAAACGCTTTCCATGTCGCGAGGCGGAACGCCGCCGCCCGCCGCTGCGATTTATGCCTCGTATCGCCACGTCCGATATAATCCGATTGGGGATTTATGCCACTTGCCTGTTGCCCGTTCGTTACTCCCCGCACCTTTGACTTCCTAGCCACTCATTTTATTACTATGCTTTTATGGCCGGTACATTTTTTGCACGCTTCAACTCAAAGATCACGAACTCTTAATGATCATTGTCTGAATCGGTGGCGGAAAAAAACTATTCCTACTTCCTTAAAATAAGATACTTGCACGCTGTCACATCATTTTTTTGATACAAACACAAGGTAATATTCATTAAAGAAAATTATTTCCTTGCTAACGTATTGGATTATGATGGCGAGGTCGCATCTCATCATATCCTGTTAATTTAACAATAGCTCACCGAACCGCGCATCGGCCTTGCGTCGTCTTTGCTGTGCGAGGGCTTTATCAGGGTCTTCTCTGACACGGCGCCTATACGTCTATTCTTTTACGTCGGAAATTCATACGCATATCTATTTGTCATTTCGTCAATTGGTTTTTGGCGTTGATCCAAGACTTCTATCCTAGTAAACAAAAGCAATACATACGCACATAAATGATTTGTTGATGACGATGTGTTGAAAAATTGAACAAAGACATCCAGGAAAGATACGTATCTTTCTGCTTTGCATTGCTCATTCTGCTCCCAATAAAATTGTCTAAAATGTTCGTCGCTTTCACGTGGGTATCACCTCCCTTTTTTTGTGACATCAAATGATTTCTCTCGCTCTGGGAGTAGTGAGAGGGAGCGTCAGATACTGATTAATAATTATTTATTTATTCAAAGACAACTTTTAGTCCACATTGTCAGATATTTGTTATTTTGGTGTCCGAATTGCGGTTCCTGGCAGGCATCTGCTCTAAGGTTTCACCTCCCTTCATTTACTTTTAAATCCACTGTCACTACTTTCAGAGTTTTTTTTTCGTGAACCACAATCTCGTAGAAAACCTATAAAAAATAAGCAGCCTTATCATGTTTCCACTGCTGACATTGAGAGCTTTAGGAGAGGGAATGGGCCGTAATCCACCACGCGAGCCCAGTTCGGGTTCACATGTCTTCGAATTTTAGGTTCTGTTATGCGTCTAGCTGGGTTTGAACTCACTCAAGACTTACAATTTGTAAGTTGGGGCCGTTACCGCTGGGCCGCTGTTCCAAAACGCATACTAATAATTACATCAAGGCGCTTTACACAACTGCAACATAATGCTTGTCCCTACATATAGATATACCGTCATCGTTGCGGCTTGTGTGGACGTCTTCATGAAGACGGTCATTTATTCCGGCTGGCGCTGTCGTCGGCTCTATTGTACGAACACATGTGACGGAATCAACGACCGTTTAGTGAGAGCTCGACGATTTATCACGCCACTAAAATGTATCTTTGACTGAGTAAAATTAAACCAGGCATCCGAAACATACTTTTCTAATTTTAGAATTACACACGTTGCCAAATTAGAAGTTGATTAACGGTTCGACCGATTGATTAATAAGAAAATACCTTGTTATATATCTGCGCGTGGTTATAAAATCATTCGTATGAAAGACCGCGGTCATAAATACAGATCAGTATAAACAATATTTGAGCCAGCAAAGCGATCGCGTCGTTTATTAGTCGTAGGATCCTATAAATCACTCATCTTGGGCCCCTACTTGGATAGTTTGTAAATCATTCCTACGATAGCTACGACTTTATATTTATCCAAGACCATGTTTGTAATAACACATTCGATCGACATGGCATTATTTGCTCGTTATGACGGACGGACATCAGGCCCCGTTATATTAGTGTGAAAAAGATATCCTTTCGTTAAAGTCGACCACAAAAACTGGAGTGATGCGTCGTCGTCGCAACGGTCAATACTTACGAACAATGATACCATTGTCACGTCCGCGGAAATCGGCCCGGATAGACTCGAGTTTAACGCTCTTTTCAATCGGTTTGGAGAAAATTGTGCATACGACGTCGCCAACCATATTGCCGGCTAAACGCTCATTATGATGAGTGATGACATAATGACTTAATATGCTGCCTGGTGAATAGTCATTACCCAACAGGCACACAAAAATATATCCGTGGCTACTTATTGGTTACGTGATAGATTTGTTTATGCAATGACTAAATAACCATACAATAATATTTTTTATAGCACGATAGCATTCATATTGTATAAAACATGGTCGCTCTGTGGATTGGTACAATGAGTACATTTATTCTATCGTAGCCGCACGAGTTGGTGCGTTGAAGAAATGCACAAAGTGCACCGTGACACGATACCTGGTCGTGGCTGGTTGCGAAGGAGCCGTTAGTCGCGTTTAGGTGCGGACAGGAGCGCGAGCCAGCCGGTGCGGGATCGATTAGTGAACCGGTCCCCACAGTACGTTGACTCCCGAGGGCCACTGTCTGTGCCTGCGGACGCGAATTATGCACCTCTCGCCATTGCGGCACTCCCCCCACCTTTATCCCAAACATGTAGGCTCTCGTACAGCACTCCGTACAGAGTATTCTCTAGTGATGCCTACGTCTAATAACTTCACGATCTGCATTTCGCAAATCATTGTTTGAAAATGGCATGCTGGATGAACATGATTAAAGGCGTTTTTCCTTGACGAAGACTAGTTGATTGAAGGTGCAGTAAACCACAACTAGTTTCACTCCATGGATGACGGGTTGTGCCGGTATCTCGTTGTTTTAACTACACATGTCCGCTTTTGCGTAATTGCTGGCAGGTGCGCCGAGGCAGCTCTGTCGTTTGAGGCAATTATAGGAAAACGCGTACCACCTTTTTTCACCCATGTAAGACACCGGTTTGATGCACCCAGTCAGTACCACAAAACCACCCAGTGCAAGCTGGAGAAATCGTATTTAGCAAAACAATTTGTTGTTCCGTTTTATTTTAGCGACATCTATCTATTCAACACTTGTCTGGTCAGAGAATCCTCCCTTTTCAATGGTGCTGGGCGGAGCTTTACACCTTTTTCAGCGTATCTATGAACTATTTATAAACTATACCTGCTTTAAAAAGTTGTTAAGTCGCGAAAACTGACAAAAAATCAGAAGTACCTATCTTTTAAAGCATTTGCACATACCTCGAGTACATATTTGTTTCTGCAAAAGCGCATATTGGTATAAGTTATGAGAATATTTACTACCCTTGTTATTGAAAGTCTAAGAATAGGATACAAGTAATGAATGCAACGCTACACTATTGACATCAATCATTTATTGTTTAGCCGGTACCAAGTAAACTGGTAGAGTAAACAAGAAGCAGTCGGTGCTGATTAAAAGTGATAAAGCTGTCTGGTGTCGTCCTGGTAGAGTAAGGGCCTAGTGGGCAGGCGGGGTGCGGGGCGCGTCTCCGGCCGTCGAACCCGCGTGGGTCGGGGGTCAGCGGCGCGACACGCGTTCATTAGTGCATTCGTGCGCCCGCGCAGGCCCGTACAGCCCTCCCTCTACGTGTTACAATATGTGCACTTGCATGCAAGCCAGCATTTCTTAGAACATTGACACGCGACTCCTTCGACTATCTTTGTTCATACCACCACGGAACGTGAGGTATCTTGATGCGTGTACCTCCCTAAACATATGTCGCTTTAGACAATGGCCGAGTGTCTGGCATTATTCACATAAAGGTCGTTCAGCTGATGTTGACTAAGGTCCCATCACGGAAGCCATAAATTTTTATTTTCCGTCCTGTCCAAATTCAAGTAATATTAAAAGCTGTAAAACGTCGAACATTTTCATAAATATGTAGTGTCCTTTGATATGTTTACTTTTGCTTTAATGTGCAATTTACGAAGCCGGCCGGGGTTAATTCGTCATTTCTTTGTCGAGTACGCACCTATTGTTGAATTAAAGGTTTTTGCGAGGACATTGCGCTTCTCAGGGCCAACGCGAACTTTATTGTGGTTTTATGTTTTCCGTAAAATTCATTTGTCACTACATAAACCCGGTTGTTCACCTCAGTACTTATACTTTTGATTAATGTCTACCCGTTCGCCTACACTAGATTTTTTGATTTTAAACTTTCCTTTTCATTTTACAATAATATGTCTAGGAAGCTTATTTTGACTGGCGACCATAATTTTGAAAGTTGGAGGATTTATCAGAATGGGTCTGTGCTCTTAGCAAATTGATATTGAGCTCATTTATCTAATTCGTAGTGGTAGACATATGCAATGAATTGTATGAGTCAATCGAGAAAGTAAACCAGTAAGCATTGTTCCGAGTGGATGCGCGTTGTACTGTGTGCGTGGGCACAGGCAGCAGCGTGAATTAAAGCAGCTCTCTATACATTACTCATCGTTATTGCTATCGCCATTTTGGAAGACGAAAGCGAGTGTAGGCTTTAACTCGTGTTCTATGAAGCTGACTAATTAATTTTATTTTAAGATAAAAGGGTGTTTTTTTATATAAATATTCCCACCACGGTCACTAGTCACTTCACATGAGTGACTTTTCATAAATTGATTCACGCTCGATGAACGCTTATTTGAGCGTACTGAAGCTTCTAACTTTAATAGTCGTGCATTTATAGACATGTGCGTTACATTGAAAAATAGATATGGTTCGTTTGTAGGAATAAGCTATTCTGTTAAAATGAAACCAGAAATAATAGCAGCTAGTAGTTGATCCATAATTAACGTTATGGAAGGTGTGTACTGAAATAATCTCGGTGACCTTTTATGCCACCTACGGCTTTGAAAGAAGTGATGAAAGATGTAAGTCTGCTGGCTTACAGATATTATACAGATACATTGTTGCCTCATTTATCAAAACGTAGCAAAGGTCTAACTACTTACCCGAAACGTCTACATAGCAGAACGTCTAATTAGCAAATTATCTATTACTGTAACAAAATATCGAACTACACGAAACGTCTATATAGTTATCGCTAAAATGGTCTGTGTAACGAAACGTCTGACTATCGAAATGTCTATGTAGCAGAATGAAGCAAATCAACTAACGTTTTGAAATAAATATTAAAACCACAGTAATAAATTAGTTCATCCTACTTATTTAACTAATTATGTATTTAAATTAATTTTCTTGAGTACGTTTAAATATTTCAGAAAGAAAAGTATTTTATTAAATAAAATAAATATATTAGTCCGCATAAGGCGGGAGCACAGTCCAAACGAGCTCCACAATGTGAACCGTACTTTCTGTGTTTTTTTTTTTTTTGTTTTTTGTTGCATGGTTTTGGAGGGTAGGTGGCAGGAAATGTGACCTTAACCAACCATATCCCAACGGCTATTATAATACTAAAAGCGATGACTTTGATAACCCCTGTTTGCAATTGCATCAGTGCGTGTCCGTCCAGGAAAGAAGGGTTCTATTGTGCAGTCATCTAGAAATACCAACGAATGCAGCCAAAGGACTAATAAATTGGCTTGGTATGGTACACTGTACTTTATAGTCTAAGATCCGATTAAGAACGACCTTCACCGGTCTGTTTAATGGATGAAATGTATTTTATGATAAATTTAGTGTAAGTATTAAATAATATAACGCGGGTGGGTTGCCTAAGAAATTCCTGTCTGTCCGCGTTATATATATGTATTATTAATTAAAAATTGAAAATTTACTTTTTTTTTTTAGAAAAATGCACAACCGTTTTTCATACCAGATTTTTTGCAGACAACACTATAACATCGTATTCGTAATGAAACAGCATTTATTCTGATATAGAATTTGTTGTAAATCAAAATAAACACCCGTTTATACATACCTGTTTATACCTTATCATCCAATGACAACCCCCGCTCTTGGGCGGAGTGGGAGATAGTGTCAGACTCTTACTGACTAAAAGACCCACCCCGTTCCTTCTAGCCTTCATACCGAGGCTCGAGCGCCCTTTCAGATAACCCTGGCCCCAGTAGGCTTCGACCCGGCTGGGTCCCTGCTGTTGCTGACAACTCCGTGAGGCGCGCCGTCGACGACTTGGGCTTGGTCCGGACAGTTACCGGACGGCGGGACAGCGAGCTACCCATTGCTCACTGTCCGCAAGCCCGCGCCTACGGTGGCCGGAAATCGGGATCAGAATCCCGGCGGCGGCGGCGGCGGCGATAACGCCGTTGCCTGATGCGTTCGGCCTCCTCCTTTGCGAGCATTACTGCTTCGGGCGACCGCCTGCCACTCCTCCTCGCTCCGGACCATGGCCTCAACCAAGGCCCGGCGCGAGAGGTCTCCGCCGCCGATCGCCCCCGCGAGGACACGGCGATGTTCCGCCTAAGCAGGGCACACCTCGACTGTGTGCTCCACCGTGTCCTCCGGGCATTCTGCACAGTGGCGACACCCGGGCGTCACTTCCGCACGAATCCGGTGCAGGAAACTCCCGAACGAACCATGTCCGGTGAGGACCTGCGTCATGCGGAAGGTAAGGACGCCGTGAGGTCTTTCCAGCCACGCCTCAAAGAGGGGACTTACCGCCATGATTGTGGCGTGCCTAGCATTGGGTTGCGATAGTCGTTGACGCCATTTCACCATGAGATCCCGCCGGAGCTCTGTCCGCCATGCCGTGACCTGTCGCGGCAGCGGGCTTTCACCCCGGCGTTGCATCTCCACGCGCATGTCGTGCATGTGTGCAAGGACTGTTGCCTCCAGATCCCACGGTGGTAGGCCAGCCAGAAGGCTCGCCGCTTCGCGGGAGACCGTGCAGTATCCCCGCATCATCCTTATTGCCATGACCCTCTGGCAGACCTGTTTATACCTGGCAATCCATAATTATGCCAGGAAACAAATAGGCAACCCAACATTTTTATATTCTAAAGGCTCCACATTTTCGGTTAGTATTAAATTTATTCGTTAAACACACCGGTACATTAAAAAAAAAAAAAATGTTTGGCCAGGAATTTCTCAGGCAACCCACCCGCATTATATTATTATCATAAAATACGTTTCATCCAATAAACAAACCGGTGAAGGTAACCGTATCCTCTACTATTAAGGATACATAAAAGCGTAGTAGAAATAAAATGAAGTCGGTTAAAAATTAAATAACTAATTATCCTAACTAATATTATAAATGTGAAAGTGTGGATGTTTTGATGCTTGTTAATCACGCAAAAATGGCTGAACGGATTTGGATGAAATTTGACATGCATATAGCCTTTGACATGGAAAAGAACATATTCCTTAAGTACCTAATGCCACGCGGGCGAAGCCGCGGGCAAAAGCTAGTTATTAATATTTTTAACTTCCCTAATAAGGAAGAGATCCAAGTTTCGGCTTGGGAAGTGTTGTGATATAAATTGAAGATAGTCAGCTTATTAGATATTTTGGTCATGTTAGGAAGATTGATAGGTGATTCTAATGAATATTAGTAAAAAAGTCTTCATTATATCGTTACAAACTCAGTACAGCATCGGTTCATGCATGTTTTTGTATCAAAAGACGTGTGTAAATCGTTTCAGGCGTTCTCTACTGCTTATTGCCTGAAACGAACTTCTCTACTGTAATGTATCGGAAAGTGATTCGATTCCTACGAATGTGACAGTGTAAGAAACAAAGGTGTTTACTTTTACTAATATACACAAAAAGTATAATAATGTGATTGTTCATTGTGGCAGACGGGTCTCGTAGAAAGTATCCGGCGCGTGCAAGTGAAGAACGGTAATTGCAACCGTATTGTTATACCTCTACTGTTTATAATTATTAGCACTGTTCCCGCTATGTGCGAAATTAGCTATCCATTGTGCTGAACGTATTTTGCTCTAGTTTTCTTGAGAGATCGCAACATTTGTAATCTTTCAAAAACTATATTGTGATCTAACAATATTTCTTTTTGCTTTGTGTACAAGTAGGCAGACAGTACCTGAAAAAGGGAGAAACCATTTTGAATCAATCAAGTCAAGTAATGGACTACATACCAACTGCAAACTAGCTGCCTAGCTGCAGGAGTTGCAGTGTTTATGTAGTCTACACGACTGCAAATTATTTTAAATTGGTATTTTTATATTGCCAGATTTACTGTAAATATTGCAATGAAGTTAATTAATTTAAAACGTCTGCGACGACGATTTCCCCAAGCAAAGACAAGAGCTGTTCGCCTTCGATTCCAATCGTAAAATTACAGGTTTAAGTTAATTTCCTTATGTTTTGATGATTGCTGGAAAGTGGAAGGAGATTCATTTCACAAGTTTTAATATTTAATGTACAAAAAATAAATGATAATTATTCTTGAGAATAAAAAAGTAGTCATGTAACCTCGCTAATTATATAAAACTAAACAAACCAGAATAAATTAACGCATTCTGTCTCGTTTAGACGATACTCTAAATTCAAGCCATATTACGTACGTATACGTACCATCATTACTTTTTAGCATAGGTATCCAAAAGAGCCTTTCTCTCTCAAAATAACTAACCGTGACATCTTTTCACTTTCGCCATTACTGTGTCAATCAAATTCTGAAACAATTTGCAGTTAGCAGATACTAATTAGCTTAATTTTATAATAAATTAGGTGTTGCACCGGCGAGCTAGTCGCATTCGCGTCGAACTTTTCTTTCTAACACACAAAACCTGTATTTTGTGGGCTCGGGCCCTGACGGCTGTCGGCGGTTGGCGGTGGGCGTTCAGTGAAAGCTTTCAATGTGAGCTTGCTTATATTTTGTCAATTAATAACATTAATTACTAACTCTCCATTTCGTAGAACACTAATAAAATTTTAATAGCACGCTGTCAAAGTACATGTTTATATCATTTTTATTGTAACAAGAATTTAATTACCAACTTTATTATTATTTTAATGTACCATAATTAATAAAGACAAAGCGTGATAGACATATTGTTGAGAATCAATTACAATTAAAGAATTATCGTTAACGGTTCAGGTAATTCAATGTTGAAATCTGTTACAACGAAGAGAGTCTGATAAGGAATCTCCATTGTATTCATATGAGCTCCAATCGATTTGAATGTACCAAATAATATATACGCGTTTGTTAAATAGTACCAAATCCGTTATGTGTGAGCTTCATGGAACTCTAGTACATAATGCTTTATTGTTTCGCCACGGGATGCGTGGGTGATAACTTGCTCTACAGCATATAGGTCAAATAAAGTACCAATCCACACAATTACATAGATGATAATAATAATTAGTCATAATATAATTGTTTCAAATTTTCCCAACAGCGAATGTACACACACATGACCTAAAACACACATGTTTTTGTACAATAGTGAAGAGAAGACTGGCATAATGAGTTCACAAGACGTTTTTGAATGTAATGCGATATGAAAAGATGTGGGGTATTGGAGCAAGTGCCAACCTAGACCGACTACAGTTAGTTAGCTTTGGTTCTGAGTCAGCATCGGTAAATGATCACGTTAACCCGAATCGTCAAGAACACTTACGTATTGTCTTCAATAGCTCTATTTACTCTGATTGAAATCAATACTCAATACACAATCAATCGCGTAGCTAGTCCCAAAGGGGCCCTGTATCAGAAGTTATTTGGCGGATTTTTTTTTTTTCAAATTAGTTCTTACTGGCACAGATTGGCAGCTCAGAACAATGAGACGGAGTTGAGATGTTGACCAGTGACACACATGAATGTATGCTGGGGCCCCGTATCTTGGTGCGGTGGTAGCTACGTCCATGATTGAAATGTATTTGCAAGATACTCGATAGTGAAGTGCCCCACTGGGTCCAACAAAATTTTCGAAAGTAAGAAGTTTCTACCTACATGACTTGCAGTATACCTATTACACAATTATACAAATCATTAGGAGATAATATACGCTGTTGACGAACGCTACTTGAAGTCTTGAACCATGGCATTGACCGTCGCGTGAAACAAAGCAGTCACACAGTCATAGGAAAAATATAGACGTTTGTCTTTGAATATATTGAACGTACATACAGAGTGCGGATATTTTGCATCATAATGAGCTTTATTGATAATTTATTCAATACAATGTGGTTGCGCTTATAAACGGTAAGTTCGTTCGTTAAGCTAGGTTGCTATATAAAGATAAACCGTGACGATTCGTCGTCGATTATGCTAATCGAATCATTTATTTCCTTTTTCGTAGGAAATAAAAATGCTTATTGTAAACAACGCTGTCGATGCACTCATCACGGTGTTTACACGGATTACAATCAGGTGCGGGTCACGATTACGGAAGTTCGATACTTATTTGAATCATTTTCGTCAAGGACGGGTTGCGAACCAGCATGTGTACGTACTTATTAAGTGCCAGATAAGATTCCTCACTGTACAACGCTGACCATAATGACTGGGGGACCTTGTCGCGCGTCGATATCGGCTATCCTAAAGGGAAGACAAGTAGGTAAACAAGGTTTCCGTTTAAGGATTGGCAATGCATCGGCCGCCCACGTATTGTTCAGATATCGACGGAGGCGTCGCACTAAAACATTGCAAACGATCATTCGGTAATTCGTTCGTTCACGGAAGTATTTAATAGCCAGTCGTTCCATGTAAATCGGTTTACTTTTAAGTCATAACTTATGTGGGAATATAATATACTCGTACCGCTCGTGATGTAGGGTCCGATCATTTACTCACGTATGTTATAAAAAAAACCGTCGGCAACCTTTTCAAGAATTAGCTTTTTGCGTTTTATGGACATGTACAAGTTTTTTTATTCTAAAAAAAAGTATGTTTAAGTCTCTACGATTGCTGACATTGAATCCAACATTTAAGTCAGTTATTTTGATGCATTAAATTAAATCACAAGATACGTACAACGTTAAATTACCATGAATAACAAAGTAGGCGGATAGTTGTCAGAATCCTGACAAATCTTTTTCGAAGAAAGTTTTAGCCTAGTAAGTTCGCCTGTCATTGAATTGAATGACGAAAACATTTCACTTTCATCAATTAGTGAACAACATAAAGGTGTCGGTTGTCCTGAGATGAACTCTGTTAATTATTGCCATTTCTCCATTAAACGAGTCGACTCGATATGGTCGTCTCTAATACATCAGAATGCGGGCGTGGGTGATATTATTTAGTCGGTGGTGCGCGCTAAGCTCGGAAAGCTTAATGTTTAGTTTACGCAATCAGATATTCGCATCTCGCGTAAACTTTGATCACTTTTGTTTTCAAACGTCTTCCGAGCTCTGCCGTGGCCCACTCTCAGCGGCCTTGATTGTTATCCACCCGCGCCGCTGCACATTGTCTGCAGTCGTTTGTCATGTGACGTGACATGATTTCCCTTTTATCAAAAGAAATATTAATAAGTGAAAGTTTCCTTTAAAGCCAGCTGCAGCTATGAAGATTTATTACAAGTGTTTTATAGCAATTGACGTGTCGGAAAGTAACGTCAAACGTTTAACCTTCTTCTCGACAAAATACACTCTTCCGCGTTTCGAATACTACGAAGATATGTTTTTTTTCTCATTTGTTTGACTCACGCGGTTCAGTACATACTAATGATGACGAGTTTAATTAGTGCCCAGTTGTCTGCAACACCTGGGGTAAATGCTACCGTTGTAGGGCACACATCGAACTCATCAGGGAATTCCATTGCATTTACTCACTACACCAAGTTATAGAAAAGTTATTCATGAACAACTATAGTGTGCGTTTAAAATACAAAAATTGTTAAAGCAGGTAATCTGTCCGAACTGATAGATACGGCTGTATGTAACACATGTCTTGAATTATTTTCAAGTATATTCGGAAGCCTCATGTTCAAAATATTGAACACCTTTAGTCGATTTCCATCGTGTGATTGAATGATCACGCGTTTCTTTATTGGAAAGTTTTACCCTAATCAGTGTCGGGTACAACCACCCACATGTGGATCATTTCTAAGAGCAGCACAATTGCCGTCTCCTTTCTAATCGCACATCACAAGTGTGACGCTGGCCCCGAATACAAATTATGGGAACAAGCAATTTCTTGTATGAAGGATGGCGAGCGGTAATGTGGCTGGCGACACCTACACGCCTCCACTTCGAAGAACCAACTGTACGACGAGCTGACTTTCTGCCCCAATTACACGTGTCTCCGAGCTGGTACTTACCAGCACGTGGGCATTGCAACTTTCATGACTCTTCGATCACAGCCGTCGTTGTTGTAATTCAAACATTGAAAGGCACGTGTTCTGGGCACGCCGCACGTAGATATCTGAATATGCCAAAACATTTTTCCAGCTTTATCAACACAATTACACAAATATGTCATCAAATACCTTTTGATACTTCTATAACTTTTTTTATCAGCCTCATTGTGATACTAATATACGTCTGGGTATCTGTTGGTTAGATTTTACCTCCGTCGTGGTTTGTTTTGTTTATTTTTGTCTGGGCCGAAGGTTGTACCAAATGCGTGAGTCACAAACTTGTACAGGATCTTTGTTGTGCTTCCGAGAAGCTGAACGGGTACGTCTTTGTGGGAAAGGTGTTTTAATGCAGGTCGACGGACTGATTTCTCCTGTCCTGCTTACCGGATGATATAAAACTAAAAAATAATTAAATGTCTTGATCGTTTGGAAGCCGCCACCGAGTTAGATTTCGTTTTATTCATGATCCTTCATTTGAGATATCGAAAGATACTGTTCCCACGGTCTAATTTGTATGTCGTTTTTTTTTTTTAATAACGATGATTGATTACGCATTTCAGTATTTTTAAAGCTTTTTAATTTTTTCTACTAGTAGTAACCTTTACAAAACAACCTATTTTATTACTTATAAAACTTTTTATCAACAATTACTTGTAAATTTTTCCTCACTAGTATTGATGTTGGAATTACCATTAGACTACAATACACATTGTCTTATTGGATAATAAAATTTAAATCCCTAATGGGAAATATGTAATTGACAGACGAGGCATTTAATTATAAAACACAATTTATAATTAGATATTGTTACCAATATTCCCTTTGTTTTCCTTGTGTACCCAGTGGTTTAACGAGAACAGTAACATAAAAAGAACCGACGTGTAGGGGTACCTAAAGGAAAACTACTAAAGAAACATCATAAATGGCACAAAAACCTGTGTTGACCGATATACTGTAATTGAAAGATGACGAATCGGTATCGAGTAATGCTCGGTTATACCTGGTTAGTTGTTTGACCCCAATGATTAATGAGGACCGTTACTTCCTAAGTCACTTACTATTGCGTTATTTTTTGAAATATTTAAATCTAATGTAGGTCTACACAGTACCATCAACACGGAGATAATTTACTAAATTGTCGTCATCTTTCATGTCGAGATGGATTACCTACTTGAGAAGCACTTTGCTTCTCAAATGTGATGACTACAAACAATATATTTAATCAGTTTGTTTAGTTACACACAACAATAAAATCAAGCAGTGGCGTTGAATCCTATAACTCCAGGAAGCCTATTTATGGTCAGTATTTTGATATGTAATTTAGATTTGTCGGATTCAAACTCGTGTCTTGTAGATCAGGTTTCCGCCGTAGCACCATTTATGGTGTCGGATTAATTCGCCGTGGTCATTGCTAGCATCGAAGCACTTAAAACGCTCGACTAATAATACACATGTTCACGGATTGTTCCGTGCAAGCACTAACCACAGGGATGGTAAGCTCATCGACCTTACCTTTTAAAGTGTAAAGAGGCTTTTAGTGTCGACACCCGCTGCGTGACGTATGCGTTTTCATTACCGTGCACGTTGATCACACCACCAGAAATGCGGAAATCTTAATTTTAGTGACTCCAGAAGGTTCAATGTCTAGAAATCAGTTTAAATCAATTGACTTTAATTGGCAATCAGCAGGGAGCTTCTTACAGTGGCTATACTGAGAAAAGTGACATCGTCTTGGCGGCGGCCGATTTTTCTTTCGTTAGTTAGTCTAGCCGGCCTAGTAATGAACCATTTGGGTCATTGGACCTCGCCGTTTGTCGGCTACTCGCCGCGCTGCCGCCTCCGGTGCCATTATTTTTTGCTGCCATTTACGTGCCACCAATTGTATAGAGTGACGCGGTCGCCTACAATCGCAGGTCGAACACTTTTTTTGCTGATGATGAGTGTATGTAAATACGTACCATCAATTTCGCATGTTTTCTTTCTCATATGTAACGGTGATTGTTTGATTGAGGGTTTGTACAAATAATCTTTGTTTAGGATCAGATGTAAGGTATCTAACGGTATCTCGGTTAGGAGAATCCGAGCAATTACTGTCAAAAATATTGATTGGATGATCTCTCGGCTACGATGAACTAATTAACTAAAATGTATGCTATGGGTATTAGCGATAATGAAGCGCTGATTCATTTTCGATAGCGTTTTGGATGAAACATCAATTCCAGTTATGAACAAATTTACTAAGAACCTAAAATTACAAATAAACCAGTTTTATTACATGTTTCACCTTTACATCATACAATATTATTATGGATGGACTAGAATAATGAAACTATTTCAGTTCAACTATTTACAGTATGCTACAAAGGTCAAGCAAATGCTGCAAAGCTTTAAAGCCCTAAGGGGAATGAAATCATACAAGCGCATAATCGTTGGCAGTGACACACATCACCACTGAATAAGCAATAATGTTCCAGTCTAGGCCATGTTTGTTTCACACATAAATAAATATTAAACGGACCGTGTCACAATATTATACATGTGCCTACATTAAATATGTTCGCTATGTATCGGTGCTTTTAGGGTAAGCAAATCATGAGGCGTAATCCAATCAATCCAAAAATTGTGCGCACCACTAAATGTTTTCGGCGTCACAAGCACAAGGAAATCAGACAGAGCAGTCAGATCAATTTTATTTACTCTCTCGAACATGTTCTCTGAATTTATGTTTCTTAGTAAGAAAACGTAGGCAGTAATAATTTATGTGCAAGTCTCGACAGGCTATTAATTGAATTTGTTTTCAATATCGACTCTCGTCAACTTTCACCCATATTCGGTAACCTGGAAGTTAGCTTCTTATTGTTGATTCACTTTGCAATTCTCGGTTAATTGTTTCCCAATGAATAGGTACAATATTAGTAGTACAAGAATTTGTGGGAGTAGGGACGAGGTAAATACCAAGTGATTTGATGGATATTAAAGTTTCATGGTCTATTAATTTTAACAAGGAGTATACCTACCTAAAAGTGGGTCAAACGAACATACTTTTCAGTAAAAGCACGTGTGCGATACTACTCTACAACATAGATACAAAATCTAAAACAACTATAGATCAAGTGCCTGCTTCAGAAATGAGGAGCAAGCCACGAATAGGTACATATTATATTTATTTCAATTACTCTATGTATGGCTACAAGTTTCTTGTCATCAATTTTGTTATAAAACACATTACCTAATAAATAACTAATAATTGTTATTCAATCGCTTCGTTATCTAATGTTTTATACTTAAAAATTCAACTGTTAGATTTTGATATTTTTTGTTAAAAATATAAGTTTATGAAAGTCTGAAAAGTACATGGATAGGTACACAATAACATTATTAAATACTAGCGGCCCGTCCCGGCTTCGCACGGGCAATAAATATAGCCTATGTTACTCAGGATGAATGTAGCTTTCCAATGGTGTAAGAATTTTTGAAATCGGCACAGTAGTTTTTGAGTTTATTCGTTACATACAAAAATAAAAATCTTTCCTCTTTATAATATTAGTATAGATTTATTTTTCCTGGTAAAAGTATCAGGGAAAATAAATATTTTATAATTTAATGGCAAAGGCCATTGTCACGTACACCGGTTTGTATTATAGTGCTGACTAAAAAATACAGATTAGCACATGATGTCGTATTACTATTTTTTTACTTATAAAAAGAAAATCAGTGTAATAATATGATTCCTTTAACACATAGCTTCCACAATGACCAATGTTTAGTTTATAAGCGGTAAATTGATTCACACACCATTACTGGTGGACAAGCAACAATTGTTGAATGTCAGTGAAAGTTTAAAAAATTATAATTAAGTATGTGTAACATTGATAAAGTAAGGCTCTAGCAACGTCTTGATTATAACTTTCTGAAATATTGCAGACAATATTTTATTTATATTATTGGTATTGAATATTATATCAGGTACAAAAAAAAATTGCTGTGGCCCAAATACATAATAATGTTCTGTTGAATGAAGTGGTTTCGAAACCAACTTGACCTTCTGTACCCCGGTTGGCTTCATGTGATCATGATTTTTTTTTTCATTGAATATGTTTTTATCATATGATTATCGTAACGTTTTATGGCCAAGGTTAATACCGCATCGTTATTAACAAAATCATTTTTTGTTTCAGGTAATTATCAATTAGATCGCTATAATAGCTGCAACGAAACGTTTAAGGTGAGATCCCAATGTTCCACATCGCAAGGCCAGGAATGCAATCAACTAAAATAAAAACAGTTACAGTAGAAATTTACTTAGTTTGCGTTAGTTTTTCCAATTAATATAAATCCGTTTTTCATGACACAAGCACATTGCGGTCGCCAGACAGAAAACAGACAAATTTATTTTTTCGTATAAATATAAGAGAAGAGAAATCATGCTATGCACCGTTGCAAATAACATCAACATTTGTGACTATATTAATTGTGTGTTGTATAATGCAGCCTATTTAATTTAATTCTTCTTGTATAATACAATAATTAACATTTTAAACAATAAAAAATGGGTAAATTGTTAGATTACGTTTTCATAAAAGAAAACGACGTTTCGACATTCTATCCGTGCACAATTTTCTAATAAATATTTGATACGAGATTGTACCTATGTATGTAAGTAGGTACACGTAGTGCAGTTTGTTGGGTTGGCAACTGTTACAAACTCGTACTGCTGGAATAGTGCAGTTGGTCGGTTGGATGCAAGCGTGCGCTCGGGCTCGCCGGTCGCTAGTGTATCGGCATCTCGTCGTTGTTGTAGCGAAGGTCAGTGCTCCTGCGATTCAGCCCGTAATGCTCTCGCTATAGAGTCACTAGTGGTGGACCGCAGGAGAGAGGCGGCGGCAGCGGTGGGGTCCTCGCATCGGGCCGCCGCGCGTTGCCTCCCTTCAGTCAGTTTAGTCGCAGCGGTGCACGCACACCGCACGCAGTTCTCGCGCTCGCAACGAGAAGGTATGCACGGACCGGCCCCGCCGCCGCCGTCGCCAACCAAACGCATTCGCTTCCGGTGGCTGCTCTCCTTCCAACTACCGATACCAGCTCTGTCCTATGCTGCGCGTACGTGATGTTGTGTGACAAAGGCTTGTTTTACTTACTTGCTTTATAAAATAATATCCAGTGCTATATGCCACTTAGTTGGTTGCAGCCACCGAACGCGTCTGTGTGCTGAACGGTACACATGTTTATAATCAGTGATCGGTTCCAAGCAGTGTTAAGCGAAAATGTGTTGGACTAAATTAATGATGACCAAAAGTGTTGCTCTTACGTTTTTCCTCGATGCCAAAACAATAAATCACATGAATACATTTATAAACACTGTGTGTTGTTATCTCGTGCGATGTATTCAATAATAGAGCCTTATTAATCAAACAAATGTAACGCAAGTCTGTCTCACTGTTCGAGGCGAAAAGATAATTAATGTTTGATCATTAGATAATCAGTGTCTAAACTAGTCTAAACAAAATAATGATATTGCTAGTATTACAGACAGTGTCTTAATTATATCCACCTGAGTGTTTAATTGTTTATTACAGTATATAAAACGAGCAGATTTATCTCACAATAAATAACAGTTATAACATATTGCCCCAGAAAACTTGTTTGTACAGCGATATGTTTGTATCGCTGCAGCTGGAGTTGAGACAGGCTAGGATGTGTCGGCCGCGGGCCATATGGCAGCAACGCCACTAGCCATATTAGGGACGCCAACCAAGGCGACACTTGTTGCACTTATACGGCATAAATGCTCCACAAAACAAGTGACGTCTTATCACTACCGACCATTTAATAGATTACTCTATCACTGAGTAATGTTCATTAATATTAACAACGTTTTAGTAACATGTAATGATGTGCCTGCGGTTGGCGTGATCGATGTATAACTGCATAAGAGATAAGGTAGAGCAGCGGTTTGCGAGTGCGTTATGCAAGCAGGCTGGTAAGCTGAGCGGTCGGTGGCGCACGGGGCGGTTCGTTGACCAGTGCGTTGTCCCGCCGCTCCGCGCGCCGCCCACCGCGAAGGTCGCGGCCCACAGCCCGCCGACACGTCCGCGACCTGCACCGAATACCAATACACGTGAAAACAACACGCATATACTAGATGCACCCCTGCATCATTATTAATGTTAGTTCAACACATTTATAATTGCCACGCTCTTTACAGGTAGAGTCGATATGTGTTCAGTGTGCTCTGTGCTAAAATATATTTTATTGTGAAGAATAATAAGTTTTTATGACTGTTGCCTGGAAATTTTGATCTCAAAATGGTGACTTCGAGAATACCGGCTTATTCTCTGAGTTCGGAGTTCAACAGGGAGTTCAGAAGTTTCCGCATAACGCGAGCCACACCACGGTCGACTCTGTACGCTCCCGCTATTGTTCCTATTCACGAGTACCCGAGGGTCAGCGTGCACGAGCGGCGGGAGGCGCTAAAGGCCGCGCTGGCAAAGGCGTGGTCTTCCAAGAGTAGTGAGAAGAAGAAGCACGACACGTGGACCGTTCCCACAGAACAAAGCAGAGCTGGCATAACGGCAGCCGATTTTACAGCCAAGTCCCATTACAAGAACGGGACCAACGGTGATGTGTCGCGTGTTGCACTTGCCAAACATGAATTCGAGAGCAAGGATGCAGAACGGACCGAGCCTGTCGACAACAGAACTGACAGTGTCCAGCCTGCCAGCTTTACATACAGCCGTGTTAACGGGAACGGTATCGATATACAAGAAACACTTAAAAAAGGCTGTGATAAAGGTTTACACAATAAAGATTTAAGTTATAGCGACTACCTAAATAATGTTCCTAAATGTAAAACTAGTTTCGAAAATAATTTCCTCAAACAAAGCCACGAGGAACGCTATACCAAACGAAATGGGTACGATGCCACGACTAAACGAGTCGATAGAGACATCAACCTAAACAATGTCGAATATAGCAGCCTAAACGGCGACACGTACGATTCTTTGAAGTATTCGCGAACAGCGAACGGAACTGAATCGGTACAATATAAAAATTACGGTAAGGTAGACACCGTTAAAAGCAAACTGCTCAGCACAGATAGCCCCAAAAGCGTGACGTCTTGCAACGGAGAGAAATTAAATGGGTACGGTGGTTTGGAGCGGCGCAGTGCAAAAGAGCAACAGCGGCCTTTGACGAGTGGTCCCAAGGCGCTCGTGGAGCAGAGGCTGGCCGAGCGGCTCGAGGTGAAGGTGGCCGAACTACCCGCTCTCTACCGAGGAGTAGACTCCTGGACACCCAAATCTGCTGCATTCCAGAAGAATATGCGCGACCACGAGTGGAGCGTTTCGTATGTACCCACATCACCAAACACGATGAACCCTTACTAACAAACTCCACTCCTTTCAAAACCACAAAATATTCATAAAACATCCATTACCATGGTTTCGTGTGTGTTCAGCGTCGAGCGCGCCGAAGTATACTAAATACGTTGGAAACCGAGTTTAGCCCATGCGCTTATAAATAGGAAAAAAAGCTAGCGCGCAGTCGGCAGCTTGAGTGCATCGACTTGCCACTGGTCCGGTCCGAGTGCAGCGTGAGCAGGCTTTTACATTTTATATTTGTCAACAGTGATGTTAGATTGAAGCTAACTGGCCAGACGAGTTTCTTTGTACGCAATATGACAGAGTAACAGTGCCAACCTGCATTTTCGTATCAATAACTTGATAATTGTAATGCCTAAACGAAACCTTTCCTTATGACACAAGATTCTTATGTTTATTCATTGTTTAAAATCAACACACTCGTGTTAAGTATGTAGCTTGGTTTATCTGGATCAAACATATCCCACCAGTCATTCTCATTTCGTAGACATAATGTTAGTACCGTTACTGTACGGTTTACCGAGTATTCGCTAACTGTTTCTATGACATTGTAATTGTTTTTTTTGCTAGTTTTTACTGGCCCTGACCCTCATAATAGAATAATATACATCATCTTGATATCCTTCTTAATACGTTTGCTCGTTATATTATGAAGTATGACAGTAGCGGTGAGGGCCCGAGAGACTGGTTGTGCAAAATCATTGCACAACTCACCGTGACTCACCATCGTTGCGCTTTATTCCTGCTAGCGGTTGCTTAATCTCTTTGCTCATTAACGCCATTTGGTTACTAAGTACCAATCCCACATTAAGGATAATAAGGAATAGGAAACGGCTCATCCATCGAATGCAGCCATCTCCAATGTTTATATTGAAGCCACTGCCTGGCTAACTGCGACCTCCATTCGTGCACGTTTACATAGACGCGTAATTATTATTTCCAGGTCAAATAACGGTTCTTTCACTTGCGCTATTATCTTGCAAACATGTTCCAAGTGACAGTATATTATCAATGCGTGTCGGTGCATGAACATGTGTAATAAGTCGTAATACATCTAATATGTAAACATTTTACAAATTCGTGGGCGCCAGGCATAACCATAGCATAAAAGATTCGTCTCGATAGCGTTCACAGTGAATGTTTCAAGGTCCTGTCCTGGTTTATGCGCTCGCAAAGGATTTGTCAACTTGGTAGGCGTTATGACGTAACTGACTTATTGTCTTTTGGTTCCTTCCTTCTTTTATAGAAAGATAACAGGGCTTTGCCAAGAGACAAAACAACAGCACGTTTCTGTGGTATTATGCGATTAAAGGAAATTGAAAGAGAAAGTATCAAAGATATTACGGCAAATGTAATTTTCATTATTTCTCGACTTGTCTAGTAGTCTATAATTTGAAACGTTATTTACTTAATGTAAAGGCAAAATCTGAAATATATAAAATATGTACATTATTTCTCTTTTGCACATTATTTTAATTCTAAATTATATATATACAAAAAAAAGCTGCCTCATTTAAACTCGGATCTGAGAGACAACCATTTATTGGAATTATTTAACTTGTATTAAGTTAAAGAAACTAAGCTTTAACCTTATGAATGTCTTAAGTTACACAGTTCGACATAAGCAATTGTTTTTTTATTGTGTCTCTAATTACGGCATTCGATGAGTTGATCCTTAACATAGACATCTTAACTTGACATTGCTTGAGTGCGATGATTAAAAAATAATTCTATTATTTTATTCGCAGTGTTTTCGATTGCTGGAACATGTTAATATACATTTTAAAATGTCAGGGTATTTGCAATGTCAGCTATCAACAACATTTTCAGTCAACTATAAATAGGTAACGTCAGCATAAAGACAGCGTCATCTAATACCATTTTCTTCGACGGCTGCGAAAACATTGGTGGTTAAGGACAGTAATCAAAAACACATCAGACGCAAAGAAAATGCTTTATTGCTAGTAAAAATGTCACAGGGGCCTTCGTTCCGCTAATATTTTGTTCACGTGGTGAAACTTTTTGAAAATTTAGCGACTGTGCGCGTCGTAAAAGTTAAGTAATGTTTTAATGTTTTTTTTTTTTTTTTTTTTTTTTCCGATGGGAAAAATCATCTTATGACAACCCCCGCTCTTGGGCGGAGCGGGAGATAGTGTCAGACTCTTACTGACTAAAAAACCCATCCCGTTCCTTCAAGCCTTCATACTGGGGCTCGAGCGCCCTTTCGGATTACCCTGGCCCCAGTAGGCTTCGACCCGGCTGGGCCCCTGCTGTTGTTGACAACTCCTTGAGACGCGCGGGAACAGCGCGCGCCGTCGACGACTTGGGCTTGGTCCGGACGGTTACCGGACGGCCGGACAGCGAGCTACCCATTGCTCACTGTCCGCAAGCCCGCGCCTACGGTGGCTGGAAATCGGGATCGGAATCCCGGCGGCGGCGGCGAGAGCGCCGTTGCCTGATGCGGTCGGCCTCCTCCTTAGCGAGCATTACTGCTTCGCAGAAGTCGGCGACCGCCTGCCACTCCTCCTCGCTCCGGACCATGGCCTCGACCAAGGCCCGGCGCGAGAGGTCTCCGCCGCCGATCACCCCCACGAGGGCACGGCGATGCTCCGCCCAAGCAGGGCACACCGCGATTGTGTGCTCCACCATGTCCTCCGAGCGTTCCGCACAGTGGCGACACCCGGGCGTCACTTCCGCTTTAATTCGGAACAGGAACCTCCCGAACTTGCCATTTCCGGTGAGGACCTGTGTCATGCGGAAGGTAAGGACGCCGTGAGGTCTTTCCAGCCACGCCTCAAAGAGGGGACTTATCGCCATAATTGTGGCGTGCCCATGACGGGGTTGCGATAGTCGCTGACGCCATTCCACCATGAGATCCCGCCGGAGCTCTGTCCGCCATAATGTTTTAATGTCGTAACAACTAGTGTTTGTGCTGTATCGATAGCATTAAAGGCTGCATTAGTGTCCTGCTCACGTACCTACATTAACTAATGTCAAAACATTGCTTACGGTTTTTATTCCACTTTCACTGCATGCAGCTTTATTATGTTTCTTGATGATTTCTTATAGTAGTAAATCTACTAAATACTGTGTAATTTTATTAATTCATTAAACCCCAAGGGAACGCCGTCGTTCGCTCTCTCATTGTCTTTCTATTGTGTCTCTAATTATTCGAAAGGTTAATTAAGTAATTTTTGTGCTATGCAACAACATCTCCATTTCGCTCTAGGTTTTACTGTCTTATATGCAAACGAGACCCTGAATGTCATTAATAATATATATGTTTCCACGCCAGTAGAGCATCTAAATGTATTAATCAAAAACACATTCAGAATACCCAGATCCAGGTAAATAAGTTTTCGGGGCGATCAGATCCTTGTCAGTACGGATTGTGACTGTTCCGCTTGGTATTTTTATAGTTTATGAATGAGTGTCCTTTTACTAATTTGCATTTTTTTTACATTCTTGATCAGTGAATCATACTGATCTTTGAAAAATAAAACTTGAGTCGACTGCAGTCAATGTTATCTGACAAAACATCCATAATCATTTTTTTATAGATTACTTTGATTTTCAAAACAAAAACAATTGTCTAAGAATTAAGCAAACAAAGATATTGAGATACTAATCATATGAAATGTGGATGAATAATTCACATGACGAGGTAACTTTCCTTTATCGTCTGTTCGGTGTTCTAATTAACGCTAATGGTTTTTGGTTACGCGATCAGGCGAGCCCAGTGTGTTTCAGTTTTGTATAATGTATTTATTTTCCTATGACCTAGAATTATTCAGGTCGTCTGCCTCATGGGGCGTCGGATCACCACAAAGTTTCGATACTAGTTTCTGGGCGTAATTTTTTTTTTTTTTTTTCAAACAAATGAGGCTATAAGAATGTCAGTTTTTTGTTACTCTTGGTGTTGCTAGTACAGAGCGACGTGTTTAGTTGTGCTTGTCATTGACCCGACGAGAAGCGGTGCTGGCGGGTGATTAGTCGTGGCTGCAGCGTTGACACGGTTCACAGTAATCGCTCATCCGGCGCGGCCTTGTCAGCGCCGCTCTGCCCGAACGCGGTTTAAGTGTAACACCAACATAAAAGTGATCATTTTATAAATCGAAACAACTGCGGTTGCTGCAGGTTGTACGGGAGGAATAACTGCGAGGCTATAATTTAATTAGGTAGCTGTCGGATTAATTGATATCCAACTATGTATGTACTGAATGCCATGTCTGTCGAGCAAAGGATCCTTGACCGGGCACTGGTCGTGTCACGTTGCAGACTTCGGCTTTCGATTTCGTAACCGAGCCCGCAGTCTGCACCGGCCAGCCGATCGATTATGGTCATTGTGCCAGAGGCGTTCCACTCTCGCTACGATTTTGCGTGCTCCGTTGCCTCTCTGACCTTTGAACGCCTTGTTGTTTGTGCTAATTTCCTTACTTGTAAAATCACACGCCGTAAAAACAATAATTAAATCAAACCAAAACCGCTGACATTAACGTATCCTTACAAATAGGCTAAAGGAAAGTAAAATTACGAAACAAGTATCAGGAAATACCAGTGAAACAGTAAACAGAGAGAGATGATTCAATACGATACACGTGTTGGGTATTTCTAAATATAAAGAACCGTTGTGTGAATACCGTTGTTACTTGAACGTTGACCGCGTTGCAAATTAATGTTTCCCTTCAACGCTTTTTCATCAAGTGTATTTGTACAATATCCGTAAAATTGTTACGCCATGCGTCAGATTGCGAAGGGCAGTACTAAACACAAAATAACTAGACAGAGCAGGAAGTTAGGTCACATGTAATAGCGTGTTCGCCTGCAGTACGAGATAAACAAACTTTCTCAACACATTTTCTACCAATATTGACAAGTATCGTTATCACGAGACAGCTGAGCGGTCTGCATGGAACCGAAAGTACATGTTGTGATGACATAAACACACAACGCGAGTCGCGAATTACTCCCAAGTTCGCTTTCACCTTCAACAGCCACAGGTTGTAATTAAAGAGTCCTCGACTACCGGTCCTCTACCGAGAGGAAAGGAAAGCCTAAAAAGGAATTTCACCAATTAAAATTAAAGTAGTGTTTTAACGAGAGAGACGAATATGCACGAATATTAATTAATGAAATAAGTTTGATGTCAAGTCAGTGACGTCTGGTACAGGTTACACGGGTTTTAGATTTTTATGAAATAGCCGGTTTTGAGTAGCTTACACATGTGGAGCCGACATGAAGCTTCGAATCTATAATGTTATGTCGTTGTTCGTCGAAAGTGAATGTTCCGGTGTTTGTTATTCGCGACGGAGTCCGTGTCGTGTGACGTGAGCCGCTTTGTTGAACATTGATACCACCATCGAGTGCCTTCTTTAAATAAAAGTGACACACGTTGTGCAATCGTTTAATATTCGCGACGTTTACGAATATACTAACGGTTCGCTCGTGAATTCAGACAGGAAACTCGATAACTCGGTAAAAACTATTCATGAGCAGCTTTCGAAATGTCATTCATAACTAATAGAGTAATTTGACAAGCATCCATACGATTGTCATGTTATATCAAATCAAAGCTCCAAAAAAAATGGACAGCATTTTTATGTCGCGAAATGAGGAAACGAAAAGTCACAAAAACACAGTTTTAAATATTTTATTTAAAAAAAATGGTATATTAAAAATCGGTGGATCTAAAAAGCTGTTAATTTTAAGCTCAAATGCTCAGAAATAATGGGCATAGTAAATTAGTGAAACTCGGCATGCGGCTAACGAGAGCTATCTCGTAAGGACTAGGCTACGAGACGTAGAGAGTCTACGAAATGGGAACATAACGTGTAGCAGGAACAAACTGGGTTTTTAGTTAAATGTATGTATTGTTTTTTTTTTCTATTTAGTCGTTGTTCTATAAATCTGTGTCAAATTGAAATAACTTGAAAAAGAAAGTACAAACTTATAAACTTGTTAGTTGGAAACAAAAGAAATATCATTAAGATTTAACTGAAGCGTTTACGTTCTTCAACAATATTTTACACTTAAATCAAGGAATGGAGAGATCTTCACCACTCTAGAAATCTACTCGTGTTATCTAAACTAGGTCGAACGAAAACTAAATACATATTTATGTTGTACCGCTTACATTGAACAGAAACGAGAAAATAACACCAGAGTTAAGTGTCGGTCAAAATAAATTGAAATTATATGATGAAAACCATAGAAACGCTTAAACGTTAGTTTAGTTCTGCCTTAAGCTAAAATTGTTTCGCATAAATTAGAAGATAATTTTGAAACTAGTGAAAAATAAATCTTAAACTAACGCATAAAAATAAAATGAAATTTATATTATTTTTATCACCATTAAACCAGGTGCACTGTCGTCGGACTATTTTTTTCTCTATTCAGGTCATGAACATTATTTTCCCAATCTTAAACATTTTTTTTAAAACCTATTTTAAAGTTATCCGAGTTAATAGCTTATTCGACATAAATACCAGTACTAAAATAAAACACGAAACTATTTTGAATTAAAATAAAAACGGTAATGACCACAATCCAATTCCTATTCTATTTCCTAACTAGTAAACAAATATCTTGCGACCTTAGATTAGATTTCACTATCATTATCTTTCAGTTCTGCACTAACCTTGTCAAAAAGCCGCCTACAGGCATTTTGCAATAATTTTAGAAGTTTTGAATAAATGGTAGCGAATTATGAACTTTAAACTTGACAAAGGAGATTGCCCATTTTGTGATATTTAGGCCCCTAGAAAAAAAACGCAGGCAACGGTGCTTTTAACTTGATTTTGAAGAACAATAACATTTTCAGATCCTGAAAACAATTGTCAGTTTTTCACATTAGTTTCAGAGAAAATGTATTTTTTATAAATGATGAAATTGAGGTAATAAAACAATATTTTTAATAAAAATATTTGAAATTAAAGTAATAATATTGTTTAAGTATAAATATTGATTCCAGAATAAAACAAAAACATCACATAGCATCTTCTGTTGCTTTGTTGCTAGATATTATGTTGGACTGAATACCCGGCAGTCAGCATAAAGTGGGTTGTGCCCTCACCATTTATTAAAAATAAATACTTTACAGCGGCTAAAACCTTCGGTTTGAGTTAAGATAAAATTGGACTTATAAAATTACGACTTAATTTTTGAAAAGTAAATAGTCTCCGCCGGGCACCGCAAATAAGGGGCCCATCGGCGGTCATTCTCCTTTGAAAACGGAATGGAAAAGCAATAATTCGTTCCGTGAACTAATGCACAGTTTTTCCTCAAGACTTAGCAGGTGTATTCGTATAAAACCAATCGATTCTACAAGTCTAGTGGGATATTTAACATATGGTCTTAGCACGAGGCTGCGAAGGCTCACAGCCTAGAAACAATCAAGTGTTCAAGTTCAACCTCTCGTATGGCGCTAAACAATGTGACATTAAGCTCGACATATGAGCGACGCCCGCGCACGCCACCGCGCCTGCGCCGTAACGACACAAACCGTTTAAGGAATTTTTATTTTAGATAAGTTCATTTGTTTGTATTGATACAATATTGTAGTCTTGTTATTTATTGTTCACATATTTTAAGGACAGTTTGTATCTAACAGCAATGCCGTGTGATAGTGTATTTATTAATTGTCAAATTAATTGAATTGGTAATTTAATTACAGGATAAATTTTAATCATTCAAATACTACTCGTACATCATTTAAAATGCTAACAAATAGAAAACTGTTATAGTGACTAACTCAGATATAAGCTTAATATTTACTCCGGTCATACCTACCTAATGCTAAAAGAAATTAGACAAAGTTGTTCCGTCATTAAAACATTCTTTCTACGACGTTCTTTAAGATTTTCACTACTTTCTGTTTTACAGTGTTATACATCTTTGCTAGTATGTGTGAATAATAGTGATGATGATATTGTTAGGAATTATAATTGGTCATAAATTCTTGTTGTGTACGAACGCGATATAAAATTTTCGTCTAGCTTACTTTCGCAACAGTTCCACTACTCGCCGCTAGATGTCGCTAATGATTATACATCGTTAAAATGTAATTAGTATAAAAAGAAAACATTCGTCTAAATATAGTCAGTAATAGAGTTACATAGACATTTATTTTCTGCATTATCTTGTGCGTATACATATTTATGTATCTCCACAGCGACTGTAAACCAATTACGTACATTTAATCCTATTAGCAGTGCCAGCGTCCCTCGTTCTGCATTCTTACGTTATTTTCTGTTGGTTCTTACTAGTGAAATGTTTCATTCTATCTATTATTCTACATTCTTTTACAGTGTAATGTATACTTTTAGTATTGATCTATAATGGTATTTTCTGTTATGGGAGAAAAGTGTGCGAGTTTAACAATTATCGACATTAGGTTAATATCTAGCCCTCAAAGTTTGCGTGTTTGCTGGTAAGCCTGAATAAATAGTAAAACGAGCAAGCAAAGTGTATATATATATATTCTATCCATTTAAAATAAATTTGTGATTTATCTGAATGTATGACAGAGCAGCATTGAACTAGTAATTTACTACAATTTATGTCAAAGTATACAAACGTCAATCGACTAGTGATTTCTCATAGACGATGACATTGTGCCAGTGACGTGGAGGTTTTGATTGTTCGCTTGTTAGGCTGTGACGGTGGCGGTGTTTTGAAATGAGCACTTGATTGTACGTCGCTTTACTTGAGCCGGTATCTTGTTCGCGGCCGAGCTGACTGAGCTCTGGCAGTGTGTCGGTGACCGCAGTTCGGGCCGGGTCCTCGCCGACTAACAGTCACAGCTGTCATCTAACAGCTGCTCACACATCTCGTCTAGCTGCTATATATTGTCGACTACCTCCCTACATCATCTGTGTTATCGCTGCTTGTAACACTCGTATAAAAAGTGATTACTTTAATGTTTAGTGACCTTGGCAGTGAAGGCTCAAGCGCTGATATTAGGATTGTGTGTTGAACGTAATCGTAGGGTGCGGTAACACTATTTATATAAGATAAACTTTGTTTTATACTCTATGAAATAAGGATGTGTAGTCAATGCAAATTTCGTCAAATTAACAAATAAATATAACAATAATTTTAAATAACAAGCGATTATAGACACCGTCAAAGGCTTAGGCACGGGGCAGAGGCGGTGGGCGGCTGTGCGGGCGCTCCTGAGCGTTTGCTGCCTGCCGCCGCCTGACCACCTCGCGCAGCTGATAGATCCGCACTCTGCTCATGGAAAACGCTCGCCAACGTTAGTAACACTTCGGACAAACTCGCTCGTCATCAATAAACACACTCACGGACCTCACCTAAACGTTCGTTGCATACGTTGCACTATCTTTTCCTACTCACTAACCCTACAGCCCACCGATCGATGATTTCACAGCTCGGAGCATTCGTGGAGGCGGAGAAATGAACGTTCCAAACGGTCACATCACCGGCGTTCGCCTACATCACACAGACGGAGGAGGCACCATCGCGACGAGTCTTCGCCACGTTCACCCCCTGAACAGGTCAGTCCAACAGTTTCTTTTTTATATTTATGAGGATGTGCGAAAGGACGGTATGACTTGTAAAATCCAAAACTCGCCATTACCACAAAGAAGTGTCCACCCGCAAACCTGTCTTTCTCTCACTTCTATGTTACTACATGTACTGTACATCGTAAGCAAAGTGCGGAACCAGAATAAAGCGTAAAACGTCAGCGTGCCTGTTTGGGATTACACGCGGGACGGGTTTGGCTTGCGAATGCGCGTGCGCCTTCGCCCGTGAAGATGTGCGCGAGAGACGGCGACCTCCTCGCGCTTGCGCCCGTTCTATTTGTGTTCGCCTTCGTCACTCGGAACGCCTTCAGTCAGTCGCAAAGCTGAGCCGGCCGCCCGGCGCGTCTCTACCGCACCGAAATACTAGTCCACCGCGTCGGGCCGCGGGCGGCCTGCCCCGGAGCCATGGCTGCCCAGCCGCCGCGTCCACCCCCCAACAACCTCCTGTTCTGCGGACCCCCGCCCGCCCTTCCGCACGTGTTGCTACTACCCAGTGATGCTGCATGCGCCAACGGCGATCTCCAAGTTGCACCCAGTGTTACCAGCCAAACAAACGATGTGGATGCCTTACATGAAATAAACAACGTGGGTGTGCCTACATACGAAGGATTGTACGATGACCAAGTAGAACTTATCGATAGAGATGAAAACATTGAATATCAGTTGCCACCCGAAAGCTATTTGCGAAGAACTCACAGTTTTGACGTTTCGGATATTTACGCTGCAAATATCGCACACGAAATCGACTCCCGCGCATTCCGGCATAGACGATCTGAACCTGATTTATCAAAGTACGGATTGTTTGCTGAAGTGACTATGGAATGCACACCTATTCAACCTCCCCCTCTTGTGCTCAACAACCCTTTCTACGATGGTTCGTATGCCCTGGATCCAAGTCAATTAAACCCAACCATGGTGATGTTACCTGAAAACTATTTAGCCTTTGAAGACTCGTTCGTTCCTTCATGGGACTACAAGCCAGAATATTTAATAGATAGGGATATGAACCCTGAGCTCTACTATGATGGATTACCTTTAATTCCTACAAATGATCCTTGGTCCATTTATTGCAACGAAAATGCTGCATTTGAATATTATACACCCAACTTTGAAGCACCGCTACAGGGCGATGGTGTTCATTATACGCCTTTAACAGATTTAGATTATGCCATACCGCAATACATGAGTTTACCTGTAGTTGAGCAAGCCAAAATGGAAAACTACGCGAACAACGTTGACACATCGGAAGATTTACATCAGACTAGTGTTAATGAACCAGCTGACCAAAATAATAACGATGAAACAAATATACACAAAACTGATGTTCCAATGTCAGCTGTCGCAGTGAGTAATGTAGTTAGTGAAGATGAAAAAGTTAGTGCCGTTGAGGACTCTTCTGCTAATAGAGAATCATCTACGCCAAGTGAGGAATCTTTGAATGCTGATATTTCCAACGACGTGACATCTAGTTTAGCTTTTGTTCCAAGTAGTAAAAGTTCTCAGAGACCTGATGATACAGACGATACCAGTGACGATACGTCTCCTTGTTCTACGGATTATCACGAAGCGTCTGCGCTTGATTTAGTACAAAGTCTCGAGGAGCTCTCTTGTTGTGATAGTACTGATTTTTCCCAAAGTAGAGATGACGTCTCACCGACTGTACCAGAACTACCCAAGCCTAGCAATGCTGTGACTGTAATAGAAAATCAAAATGTAAATAACGCTGCTGTTATATCTACTACTACAGCTTCGAATCTACCTCTTAGTAAATTACCATCCATTCCATTTCACGAACAACCACAAACGCAAATACCTCTAGTATCAAATAGTAGGCCCGAAAAACAACCCACGAAACCTACCGCAAATGTAGAACAAATCTCACAAAATTTAGAGTCTAATAAGAAAGTAATACCTGTCCCTGAACCAGAGGCAACGAAACCAAATGAAACTTCACAGTGTAATAATACGAACCAACAATTGACTGCTCCGTGTGCCCGTGACCATAGTACTAAGGTTAATGATCAAGCGTTGAAAATAACACAACAGCCGCCTGTTGTGCCACCTGCGGTGCCCCCGTCTTGGCTGGCTCCAAGACCACCAGCTAGTGGTAATCAAACAAATGTAGTGCATCCGCCGCAGATACGCGTCCAGAACGCCGAAGGCATAGTGAAAGATTTGCAGAAGAGCCCCAAGGTCGCCTCGCAGCCGCCTGTCAAAACACAGCAGCCTGCAGTGGAGCCCCAGCCTTCCTGCTCCTTCGTGCCTCAGCAACCCCCACAAAGCTCACAGCTCAAACCAGAGAAACAGTCCAAAGAAGTAGAGGTCAGCCAACAAATCATTACTATACTTTAACAAAGTATTAAAACACTATTACACTTGGTGTTAAATTAAATATATTATATGAAAAGTAACTGCGCCACGCGCTGCCAGCGCGCGTGTATTGAGAGCAATGTGCATCTATTTTAGCATATATTATTAGGTCAAGGATTTAATTTATCACTATCCTCGGAGCGATTTAGAAGCAGTTCAAAAACAAAGCCAAAAGGACTTCCCCATTAAAGTAGTTGTATGTGTTGTTTAACCTGTGCTTTTGCTGTACGCACGCGGGTCGTGGCATTCACATTTTTAACAGTATTGAACTTCATGTTTTCAATAAGTATTGCATGAATAACATGAATTACATAGTTTGCAAAAAAAAACTGCATATTGACATATTAATTTGTTTATGCGCATATCACAAAAGCTCATGTACAAGTAACTTTAATCAAATGCAACAACAATGATTTCTCTGTACCAATCTGTAATAAACAACGTTATAATGTGTGTATGATGTACGAAAATAGTATCAGCAGCTGGCACGATCTATGAGATTCCAAATGCGATCGATAGATGGCGCTGCAAGGCGTTGTTCTCGCGCAGAAAACATAGACGGCGCATGCGCACAGAAATAGTAACGCGATGATCACCTTCACCTAGGAGAGACAGCCGTCGTGCATTCTGTTATGATAACACTTAAATGATTCGTTAGCAGCGACATTACATTCTTTACTGAAATCGTGTATCTAACTTGTGTAAAAACACTTTTATGGGTAAAATTTTACAAAATAAACACACGAGCACTCACAAAGTCATCAAAGTGAAGCCATTTTAATAAAATAAAATGTGTTGTTTCATAGTAAGAGGTTGTAGTAGAAATCGTCGCGAGTCATACTTTATACGTTGACTAATGAACAGTCATCAAGAGGCGTGCTTCTCAATTGTTTTGAATTGTGAAACCAAAACTAAATTGTAGCTTGTTGAATCCGGATCGAGGCAGCGCATGATGACTGTCCACATGCTAGGAAACTTACACGTTTTTTATACCAGGAAATCGAGACACAATTTATCCGAAAATTGTTAACTCTCAAGAAACAAAACTAAGGTAGGCGCCAAATAAACGTGGAGTAACGGTAATTGACCCTCCTACATTTATTGACATTTTTAATTTCAAATATTGGAATTAAAGACATGCTGTCTTGAATTGACATCTATCCTGTAGCCCGATTCACGTAACGATATCGTAGCGATTTAGTCGTTTAGACCATTTTCGTATTCAAATCCATCAATCGAGTTTGAACGACACCGATTTTAAAGTCGTTAGAAAATCGTCGATTTAAAAAAAAATCTGTATTACATTATCCTGGTAGAATACTTATTAATGTAACTGGAAATAAGTCGATAGATCGTGAATACCGCTTTTGGATAGGACTTCGATCGAACGACTATAAAACTTCAACGATATTTGGCATGTTTGATTTTACGTGAATCAGGCTACTGATGTCAATTCAAGACAGCTTTAAGCTCTATCGTGATCCTTTATCTTTTCTTGAAAACAGTTCTTTGATGGTTTTTCGAGTACCTTCGATATATTGGAGTTATTAGGAAAAGGTCAATTGTACTTTATTTAAGTTTATCTGGCACCTTGTATAATTACAGTCAAACGCAACAGAGTAACCATTGTGGTTTTTATATTAATTAATGTATACCGTATTTGAAAAGTTCGTATCACGTAGGTACCATTTTTGAGATTTTAACGTTAAAAACCATTTAAAAAAAAATGCAAAAATCAAACTAGTATAATTTTATTTATTTATAGATTATAAAAATAATTTTACCCGAAAATTAAACATTAAACTTTGTCAATAATTAAACAGTGTTTGCCAGTAATTAGATGGACAATCGGCATTAAATAACATAAGAATAAATGAAAAAGGTAGGTACTGAGCTAGCTATAAATATATATAATGCGATTAAACAGTTTTATATTAAATAACTCAAATACGTATAAATAGTATCTTCTGGTATAATAATATGTTTAGTAGTCAATTATGCGCTCGGTTTAGCGAAGCCGGCATGCGTCTTTGGTAAACCCACATTTTTAGAGTCTAAAAAGTCAAACGACTTGGGTAATTATTAGGGTAAAATTAAATCTGATGTAGTCAACGTTGGTTCAATAATCAAGGTTAATTAAGAGATCTTGATCATTGTTTACTAATAGAAGAACCTTATAAAAAGTATCAAATATAAGTATTTTTAAATGATTGAATATGATACAAAATTCCCAAGTCGTTTGAGTTTTTAGACAGACTATACTAGAGAAAAACTAAATGAGAACTTTTTAAAATACCAAGTAGGATTAAAACTGTCGTTTTTGTTTAAAGAAAAAAAATAATTTGACGTAAAGAAATTTTTGGTAATAATTCGAATTAAAAATACATCGATTGCTTAATCAAAACATGCCTAGAACGTACGTGTTTAAAATTCATGGAATTAAATGTTATGGAAAATAATATGTTAAAGCAACTTGTTTTTGCCCTTCATTTGCTTACGCAAAACTGATAAGCAAGCAGCAACATGGCATTTATCATAACACATTGCATAACAAACTTTCATCTATTACACTGTCTCTCACACAGTGTACTCTAATCAATAATAAAACATGCTAAATTCAACATAAAAAAGGTGTCATAAATCCAACTCCGATTTTTTTGTCATCGAAAAAGGTAAACAGGAAGATATTAACAGTAATCAAATTACATAATGATTCCAAATAACATTTAAGACTTCTATGTATTAGAGAAAGTTCCTTAATTAACTGTACATAAAGTATTAATTAGTTGTCGGATTTGTCACGTACTTAACAACTACTGTAAGAACATTAATAGCTTAGCGCTAATCGTGGTCAGGGGTCAAGTTCATAGGTAGGAAATACTATCGCGCATCATTAATACAATAGGCCGTGGCGTGTTGGCCGCGAGCGGTTGAGATATGGTCTGATAAATGCGGTACGCCCGTTGTTTTGCCCACCTATCTATTTGGTAATGCCCGATTCCTTCCGGCCGACCTTGCCTATACTGCTGAGGTTGCGGCACCGCTCCGCCTCAAGCACGCGGCTATGCTTCACATTATTACTTTTGTAACACGTGCTTACAGAGCTCATTACTCTCCATGTCACTGCTTTCTAGAAAATCCTGACTACCCCTACGCTCTAAAAGAAATACACTTAATACTTACATACCAGACTAGTAAAGTTTGTCAAAATCGTATCTCCTTGTATGCCACCCTTGAAATGGACGGATCATCCTAAAATGATAAACCAATCCCAACAATAGAAAGAGAAAGAAAAAAAGAAAATATCATTTTGGCGCACAAAACATTGTAGACAACAAAAACTTTAAGATAAACACAAAACAAAAAAAAAATAACATTGTATGTCTCACGTTTGCGCCAAAAAAGGTCCAGTTCAGCGAAATGTCAGACAACTACGAGGTGGTTGTTTGACGCTGGTTTTCAACTGAACCTTAACAAACAACACGCTTAACAATAGTACTTACCCTACATACGTCTAGTTATGTACACATACCAAAATATTTATCCATGTGTTCGTTATTTTAATTGACTAGGTATTTAAATACTTGAAACATATTTGTTTTCGTTGGTATGTAATGAAAGTATACTGAAATAATATTTTTAACCATAATAATTCAAAGTAAATAGAAACACGACATTTACCAAGATTCACTATCAAACTCGGCGCATCGTGCACCCGACTATTGTAAAATAAATTGGCGTGATAAAATAACTGATATGTCGCACATTAACAACAAATAAATTATATTTTTTTTTATATTATAAATCTCCAAAATAAAGAGATCAAAGGGTATTGTCCTACAAGACTTATCAATTTATCTAATTAATGTCTGCATTTCGACAGTCTGGCATACAATTCACGCAGTTTGGTTCTGTCAAATGAAACAAACAAATCAACAATAATAAACAGTTTGTTTTCAAGTACTTACATACCAAAAATTCCCTTCATGTTTTGCCGTTGGCATGACGGCAATGTTAACGAGTGGGACGTGGATCAATCCTGTTTAAACCGATACGAAAAGCCTGAAATTGTTTGCTCCATTTGTGCATGCCATCTTTAATTAAATGCCATGGATCGGCGGACCCACGCAGTTCAGTCTCGGTCGCTGTACGAAGTACACATTTCATTAATAATTGTCTTGGAGCGTTTTTATAACATTGGAGTTTAAGTTATCTTTTGATTGTCATCTGTATCGTCCGCGTAGTGAAGCCGAGTCGTGGTGTGGTATCGCGCCGCGCTGTACAGTTGTGTAACAACCGGCCGGCTGGCCACCCGCCCCGACGCTGGCGGCTCCGTCGCCCGTGCTCTAACTAAACTATACTCACGAGACAGTGCAGTGCGGTGCAGTGAAGTGCATCATGGCAGAGTTATCAATAAAACAAGAACGCGTACGGCTTCCTTTGCGATTCGGCTCCTTTTATGAGCTCTATAAGAAGTTCCTCAAGGAGCACGGATGCAAGTGGCACGATGTCTCGAAATTGCTGTCCGTGGTCGCGGAGATCCTTTTCGATGTAGACGGTGCTTGTAGTCGCCTGGCAGGCAAGGTCAGTCATAAACAACGGTGTGTTCTAGGAATGTGATGCTTCGAACTGCTGTGAACGTTCAGATTTAAACTTAAATAAGTAATATAACAATACTGACATGTACAACGTAGCTCAAATTATTCTAAGCGAATCAACAGATAAACTTGACCCCTATTGATACAACTTACAAACGAATGATAAAAATGTATAATTTCATAACTTTTTTCTTACCATATTCAAATATTTAATTAAAAATAGTAAGTTTTTACTCACTAGCACAAAATTCTTTAATCAGTTGTTATCTTATTTACCGTGATGGAGTCATGTTGGGATAATGAACCGATCGTACAATCAACTCATTTATTTTAAAATAAGTACTCATTTTAATAATTATTATTAATTACCTAATACAATAATTACTTTTAACTCAAGAATACATGACTCTAAAGTCCAAGATCCAACATTGCGGCGCATACACTAGTCCCTTCTAGAAATCCGACGCGACGGCAACAACCAATCCCGTTAGGGTTGTTTTTTACCTGCACCCTAACAAACGACCCTAAACAGCTGGCCGTCTATTTGTTTGTCATTGAGTAACGTGCCATCGATGTGCGAGGTTAACTAATAATTCCCATGTGGTAGTTACCATGTTCAAGTGTTACGATTCCTGTGCTAGTGGTGAACGTCTCGCATCAGTGTTGTTGTTAGTGATCACTACCTATCTGACCGTTCACAAAATGAAAACATTCAGATTTTTAAGTGCTTTAGAAACAATAGTTAACTTTAACTATCCTGTGATGTTAGACGAGAAAGGTTACCCGCGGGTATGTGCTTCTTAGAAATATCCTATTATAAAGTACCACAACTGATGTAAAATGTGCAAAAATTGTTGGGAAATACATGCATCAACTTAAAACTTGCTGATATTGATCAGTAATTAGAAGCAATACGGTAGTTTGCAATAACGTCGGGGCGTCGACTTATTATAGTGTTGAAAAATGTTTACCCGCCAAGTGAAAGTAGAAAATTACCAAGCAGCGGCTACATGAGTATGCTATGGCAGTCGCTAAGTGCACTATGTTACGTAAAGAATGCAAGATATTTTTGTGTTTCCTTCGGTGCATTTCAAGTTTTTTGAGCAAGGACGGTATGGTATTAGTGTTACATCAGTAGTAATCGAACCCAATCGAATGTTGTTAATCCGTTATTTATCTTAAATTCAAAACAATGATTTACGGCACGTCCGGAATCAATCAAGGCTCTGATTTTATTACGCGTTGTTCGAGATCGCGGATGGGGACGAACCTATTTAATGTTTTACACTGATAAGCGTGAGACAGCACGTAGCTCGGCCGTGTCGTGTCACTTTATCTTCTCATCTCGACTCGGTAGCGCCCGCATCCGTCCCAATGCTCGTTCCCCGAGTAGATAACGCATGTTTTGACATGCGGATTTAATCAGAAATATGAAATAAGAGAAGCGATGGGATAAGTATTACGTTGGTGCGTGTAGACGTGAGTAAGATGGTATGGTTGCATGCCAGGCGCGTGCGCATGCGTCTGGGGCGTCCGTGTCGGCATTGTTCACAGCTCGCACGCGCTCCACTGACCTGCTTACCTACCGCTTATTGACAGAACTGTCTTGGCTCCGCTGCTCACCGTTCAGAGAAAGGTGTGCGTCTCCAACGATGTCATTACAAAGCTCAATTACAAACATAACTGTGTGAAATTTAATTAGTTTAAATGTTTGTTTACACTGATACATATTTAGCACGCGATGACGTTCATGAGGAGACTATTGTCGATTATATTATGCATAATTAAATATACCACCGGCCAAAGTATTCAACGGGATTATCAGGGAATTGCTGTACCTAAACTTTTTTTTATTATTATTTTGAAGTGGAATGACCATTAGTCATATTTGTATTGCAAATAGAAAAAAAGGTCAATTGTTTCTTTGCCAAAAATATGACGTGGCGAGGAACTAAATACAAAAGTAATGTATTTTTTTTAAATATAGACAATTCTAAGGTTATCAACCTTTGCTAATACTATGTGCTAAACCGCCATAAATAGAAGTTCTTGGAATAGGCCTATAATTTACATTTCAATAATACGAAAAACATAATAAAGAGTAATGCGGGGAAATGTGTTCGCGGCGGGCACCTCGGAGTGCGCGGGAGGGCGCTCCCACGGGTTGCCGATATTTTTAGTGCACGACGATTACTTGGCACCGGCGGCCGCACTCGGTTGCGCTAGTGATCTTTCTGAAATTCGTTCGCGCTTAGGTACGCACTCGATCTCGAGATAGAACCAGTCTTATGTCCGGTGGCGAAGAAGTAGCCGTGTAAACTAGAAAAGTCGCGAGTAGACCTCAATGTTGCGTTAAACTTTCCATTGTGCAAATATGACGATTCTGGACTATTATGTGATATATCCCGGTTAAAGTGATAATATAAAACAACTAAAACCCCCGGCAAAACAAACACTATGGCTAGTTTGAGTACCAGTACTAGTGCCGCGACGAGTCCGCGACGTCAGCGTTATAATAGATCTTCCACCGCAAGCGTCACACAGCTGCTGTCAGATGGCTACTCCAGCTTCATCAATCGTTTAACTCGACGAGGCCCCTCCGAAAAGACTGAAATTATTTCAGACACAAAACTTACCACCACTCGGCCACGATTCGATGATAAACTTACAAGCAAGAATTCAGTGCTAGCGAACGTGCGGCGGTACGAGAACAATGGCCACATCTCACCGTACACAACATCTTTGACGTCCGGTGCGCCAGCGCGGAAGTTGAACGATGACCGTACGTACTCGAGTTACCTGGGCGCGACCAAGTCGCGCATCGATACATCACCTTTACATTCTACCTCTGGGATTAGCGCACTCGGACGCACTGACTCATTCCGCAGAGCCCACTTGAAAGATAATAAGTCATCGCCGTTCACTAATAAGCGCTATCCTTTGAAAGAACCTAATAATAACATTGACAGCATTTTATTAGGTAGTACACGTAGTCGCTTAGAAGATAAATATTCCTCAGTCTTGGACAGGATAGCAGTACAGAAAAAAGAAAGAGCAAGGAAAGAAAAAGAAGATCGTGACAAAACCTTAGAACCTGAACCGACTTTGTCACGAGGACTAATGAGAAGTTTAACGACTGCTGTCTTTGGGGAAAACTCTTTTAAAAGAAACAATTTCTCTCATGAAAAGATCAGAGACAAAACGCCTTTTAGGAATACTGCCGACCGACGATTATCGTCGAGTAACAAACAAAAAGATTTAAAAAATGGATTTGACATTCCATTGAAAGATCGACCTTACTATGGTAAAGACAGAGATAGTGTGTACCGGAGACATCAAAGGAGATCTTTAAGGGCCGAAAAAAGCGAAAATAGTGACAGTAAAATGGGTAAACTATCATTGCAACCAATAGATATGAACATAAATCCTGCAGTTCGGGATTTAATATCACCACCGCAACAAAGTAGAAACGCAACGAATGGAAAGTGGAAGATAAACAAAACACCAGCGGCTTCACCAGTGAGAGAAGTAGGACGCCAGAAACAAATATATTTTCCATCGAGCGATGAAGACGACGACAAGACTCCGGTAGGAGACAGAGTGCTCAGCGAGCGGGAAACGAGACGGAAGGAGATACAGGGGCTCATCATGAAGTATGCGCACTTGGACGAGATGTACGGCCGTATCGGAGATAAAGAGATGAACGATACTACGACTGCAGTGGCTGTCCCTAAGAAAGTTGAACCCTTGGGTGTGGGCGATGTAGTGTTGCTGCCGCCCGAGCTGCGCGCGCGCCAGCGGCCGCTGCGGCCTCGCCACCTCACGCGGCACGCGGCCACGCCGCCTGTAAGCACAAGCTAACCACCCGCCTGCGCACTGTGTGCCGCTAACATACACCTGGTCCGTGGTTTTCCACTATTTACATATTGTACCAGCGAATGCATTTTTTCCGTTCTTGCATTTGTATAACTACTTAGTTGCAAGTATGATAGCAACAAAATGTTCCATCCGCGAAATTAAATGTTCAGGTTGTATGCCTGATTTGTTTGCGTATCTTATTATAACTCGTATCATATGAATGCATGTATTTATCAGCAATTTATTACTATTAAAGAGCGAGGGTACTGAGTAAAATCTTAAACAAAATCTAAAGAGGGTAACCTATAAAATGCTTCACTTGTGCAACTAACGATGTCTGACGTGATATTTGTTAAAAAAGAAAATAATAAGTACAATGATAGTGCATGTTTTCAATTTATTTGTGCGTGGTTTCAATCTAACATGTCTCTTCTGTGTATTAAAATATTTTCAAATTCAAGACTTAAAAGCAGTTCCGATAGTTCTTATCCCTTAAAAGTTAGTAATGTGACCTACTCATTCTAAGAGAGGTTCGGGTGGACATTTATCCTAAATGACCTGTGTGAACGTAGATTGTGCAAGTGATCGGAATGCTCGTGGTGTGTCATCTCCCATCCCCGGTGCTCCCGTCCCGTCCCAGGCCGCGCGGCGGCGGCGGCCGAGGCAGCTCGGTCGCCCGCCGGCTCGCCCGCAGCGCCACCCGCCCGCCCTCTAACAGCATGTACCTCCGACACACCATACCAATTGTCGCTTGTCTGACGGGCAACCGTTCCATTGTCTGATTGTTGGGTACAACACTACTCGGGTCGTGCGGATCGCGTGGCGCGCTCTCCGTGCATGTGGCGTGGTGCGTGTGGCTGTGGCGTGATGTCTGCGCGGCGCGGTGCGGCTCGTGCGGCTCGTGCGGCGGCGGACGGCGGCGGCGCTGGCGCATGCAGAGCTCCCGGGCACGCTCCTCCGTCAAGGACGACAAGGACGGACATCTGGTCTACTGGCCCGGATATGTCATGGGAGCGAGATGTTCGTGTCCACACCCATAACTTAAACAACTCTATTTACACATACACAACACACACTACACTTACACTACACATACATACATATTACACATTACATTCATTACATCATAAACATTCATGACTCTTTCAGAATAACTGAAACCCAAACACTAGTTACATCAAATGACTCACAAAAACATAACTCCACACGACAGATGCAGAAAATTCAACAAGAAAACGAGTTTTCTCACACAATAACCACCGTCAAGTCCTCGCAGTCAGTGATTCGTGTTTTGAAGATTTCAGACTTAAATTTCTGCTTTTTAATTGTATTTTTTATAATTTTTGATAAAAATAGTAACAACATCACAGAATCCATTTGGATGTTTAACGAAGTCATGTTGGAGCCTCGGATATTGGTCATCTATCACTATGAGTTGTGTTCGATGGTACTAAAATAGTTGTTATTCTCAAGAATTGGCCATAATTCTCCGAGTCTGCTAACGTGTATCAGTTAACCTATAGTGAATGGAATACCAATGCCGATTCCATCATGACTTTGTTCAGTGAACATTTGATTAATTGTGTTGCCTTGGTTTCATTGCAGACAAAATCATCGACACGCTCGGTGAGGGCACCTTCGGCAAGGTGGTCGAGGTGAAGGACTTAGAACTGTAAGTATCTTTCTTTATTTACACGAATAGCGCTACTTTTTGTGACCACTGCGATACCATCGCTACTTCGTAGCGCGCGGTGAAATGCATGCATCTGTGACTATTTGCATATCGCTTGTTCGTATTTTTGTACTCAAGTATATTCTGTGGTTTATTAAGTTGGCTTTGTTAAAATAGCGCTAAGGAAGTTCAAGTATGTCTGACTGAGCAATTGTTGAATGAAGTTAGGGAATGGTAAGATCTCTGATAAACTAAGGTGATGTGGTGTCGTTAGCATCGGCGCCGGATGAAGACACACATTGTTTGGCAGGACACGCCTCACTAATTATTCATATCTATTTCCATTTGTTTATAATAGCACCGACAAATTTCGATACTTATTGCCAAAATTCCGAGTTTTATGTACAGAAATAAAGCATGATATCTAATTATAAATTTCAGGGAGCACAGAATGGCTCTGAAGATAATCAAGAATGTGGAGAAGTACAGAGAGGCTGCAAAACTCGAGATAAACGTATTAGAGAAGTTAGCTGAAGTTGACCCTGATTGTAAAAAGTGAGTGTATATTTGATTGTGTTATTATTGTGTGCGGCGTCACATGTTGATAGTCGAGGCTGGTGCGGGCGGCGCGGTGCCGGCGAGTGTAGCAATATTTGACCTTGCACGGTTATATGCGACGTTAGTGCTCCTGCCTGGCCCGCAGCCAACGAAGAACCCGATGTCAACTCCTAACACACTAAAATACCGTCTGCCGCTCGCTCCCGAATACACATATTATTTGATTCCATGTAATTCATTCAATGACGTCGACTTATCGCAAACAATCTTTTTTAAACTTTTCTAAGAAACATTTGAAGAAATTGATGCTAAAACTGTATTTTTATTCTATTTCAGCTTATGTGTTAAGATGTTGGACTGGTTCGAATACCACGGACACATGTGCATCGCATTTGAAATGCTTGGACAAAGTGTATTTGACTTCCTGGTGAGTGTCAAGTTATTATCGTCGTTACTACTAATGTGCATGTTAATTTTCATTCGATACTTTATGCGTTATCGTAATGATAAGTTTAGTAATAAAGTGTACAGTAATGGTTCTCGAACATGCGGGGTTTTCACAGTGCCCCTAATCAATTATATCCTGCATTGAGGTGGAATTTATTGTTTCATGTTCATTCGACAATTTGAATATGACATTGAAACAAGAAAATAATAAAACCGATGGCAATAACAGTTATATATTTATGTTTATCGGTAAAATTTTTGGGTACAATAATTTATGAATCTGATCCTAATACATTATTTTTAGCTTGTTTTTTGTTATCAAAGACAATAAACAAAACATTGGCATAACATTCAGGCATTCTAAGTATTTGTTTATGGGATAATTTATCCTGTTATAATGACGCACAAGTTGCGAAGTATTTATTATTTAGTTTTTCCCATTGCCTATAAATTAATGTAATAACCCGATTCCCTTCAGTACTTGATTAGTTTAGTAGTTGTTCGATCATAATTTAATGTAGATTTGATAAAATTCTTACAATCTAAACGAGAATATCATTTTTTCCTAGCTACGTTTGAAAGCTACTCTATACTCTATCTGACATCCTCCCGGTATCTCGTCAAAATAAATTTAGTAAATTCGAAATAACTCAAAATAAACATACGCTTAGATTCATCTACTGCTTTATTTATAATGCATAAAATAAATAATAATAAATCCAGCATTACGTCATAGTTTTTGGTCCTGAGCCAGTCCAATTCACGATTTACACGTCCTGTGATCGTCACAATGTCAATCATCATACTCTTGGATCTGTGGGCTCAGCCAGGTGGTAAATTAGATTAATTATGTCGATATGCGTTAAGAAGACATTGATGGTTTCTTAAGAAACCTTGATCATTATTATTTTAGATGTAGAAACTTCATAACTGAAATACGCAATGTAAAAACAATGAATCATGGCGTATGTTAATAATTTTGCAGAAGGACAACAACTACCAGCCGTACCCACTCGAGCAGGTGCGGCACATCGCGTACCAACTTATATACAGCGTGCTGTTCCTGCACGACAACAAGCTCACCCACACAGATCTCAAACCAGAGAACATACTGTTCGTCGACAGCGACTACGAAGTCGTCAGCGTTTACAACGCATCCAAAAAGGTCAGTTGACTAGCATGATGAACTTCTAACACAAATTGCTCGACGCCTTCATCAAATGTATAAAAGGCAATAACCTACCGGAAAAACGAGCCACGAATAAAAATCACTAGTCTGTTGCCTATCAACAAGAATGTTAAACATTTTTGGCAGTTGGCAAAGTTTCGCTGACGCATTTACTCTTTCAAATTATATAAGAATGGAAATCAAAGCATTGATGCTCGAATTCCAAATGATATTACAAATAACAAAACAGTATCAATTCTATTCGTTCCAACGAACGTAAATTCAAGGAGTAAATGAGTCAATATGGTGAACTGTTACAGATTTTAGCTATACCATCTTGAATCTGTACAGTATGTGATGGCCAAGTAGTGACTAATCGCCACCTCAATATAGCGCACTCGCTATTTTCGTCATTCTTGTAGGAATTATTTTTCTTACTGCTTTAGACGTAATAGGGACAAAGTATTCTTATATTTTCCACAGTTATCAACTCAATTGATAATTCCGGACAAACATTTAGTTGCGTCAAAATGATTGGCTTAACAATTGAACATTTGAAACATTTCTAATGTGTGTTTTCTGACTTGGATGAATGTTTGTGTACAGAAACATGACCTGATGCGTGTGAAGCGCAGTGACGTGAGACTCATAGACTTCGGCAGCGCCACGTTCGACCACGAGCACCACAGCACCATCGTGTCCACGCGCCACTATCGAGCGCCAGAGGTTATATTAGGTACGTGCCTCCCACCATACAACTCTTATTAATTAGGTTTCGATAATTGTCTAGAATACGCATGCGAGTACAAGCCTCTGAAGACTTCATTATCCTGTCTTACCATTACTAGAAACACAACATTGCATCATGCTTGTAAATATTCAACATCAAAGTACACAATTTTCTCTACAGTTATATCAAAATATTTGAGAAGTGATGCCTGATTAACTGACAATAAAACCTACATCGGCTTTGATGGTGTGTACTTCTTTTGTGCTCATTCATTTTCTATTGAGACTCAATGAATGAATAGCTGCTTTATAACCAGTCATATTATTCTCGAACATAAAGGAAATAATGATATCAGCCTTCACGGTCACGATGATTTTTCGGACAGACCTTCATAACATTCCATAGATGTTTAAAAAAAATAAAACCGTGTCAAGATCGTTATAATAAATTGTTTAATAAATTCTTTCAGAATTGGGTTGGACCCAGCCGTGTGACGTGTGGTCTATCGGCTGCATCATGTTCGAGCTTTACCTCGGCATCACACTTTTCCAAACACATGACAACAGGGAACACCTCGCCATGATGGAGAGGATCCTGGGACCCATACCCTACAGGTTTGTGACAATTCTAATAAGCAAAACATCTATTATTATTACATTATGTCTAGATAGAGTCCAAACAATTCTAGGAGTCTTTTAAATTGGCCTTTTAGTAATTTGTGGCTCTTTTTTTGTGTCATTTAAATATTTTAAAACTCGCAAAACTATTGTAAAAACAAATGTGTTGTTGAATTTATCCGCGTGTTTATTCTCTCGCTGTGAATATTCTGATGTCTTTGTTTACTCTTGCACCGCTCCACTTTACGCAACTCACCACCGAATCATTCAAATAAACACACCAATTTGTTCCGTACACACAAGTGCCGCCCGATATAAATACTTGTCTGGTTTTTGTAAACTAGGGCAATTATTATTGTCACATACCGGCCCCACATTAAACTCATTTAAATTGTAATTTCAATTTGTATTTGTGCCTTTTCAGAATGGCGCGCAAAACAAAAACAAAATACTTTTACCACGGCAAATTAGACTGGGACGAGAAATCGTCAGCTGGCAGATACGTCAGAGAAAACTGCAAACCGTTGATGGTAAGTTTCCTTCGTGTTGTTGATGTTATAAGCGTGCTACCGTCGTTTATTTATTTATTTTTTGTTTACATAATACTACTGTGCATTTCACGCGGAGGTTCTTTCGCCGTAATGTTGACAATACGGAAAAACGGTGTTGCTATATTTTGAGCAATGAAATTACTTAAAATTGGGGAGATTAACTGATATTTCTTTACTTTTGACAATTGTCTTATAACTTTGTTTTTTTTTTTTCTTTTGGAAACTGTAAAAACTATTTTTGAATAAAATATACGACGCTGGGTGCCATTTCGACTGTCCTCCAATTCTTTCAAATACCTGAAAACGCCACGCCACAATATCGTACTTCTTCATTAACAACTTCCTTTTAGACCAGCTTTTTTTTAAATAAATTCCCATTCCCCTCATAATTCTCCATAAAGTAGTGCGAGTACCGTTAAAATCGATTTCGGGCAAAAAATGTTGGTAGAGTAGGCAACTCTTTTCTTTTTCTCTTCTTTTTTCTGTAGACAGACAGGAGCCAACATTACGGCGAAGGAACCTCTTAAGTAACACGCACCATAGTTTATATCAGATAAAAAAAAAGAAAAAACATTAACCTTTTGTAGATCATACAAAAATCTCGCAACGCTTATTCGTGTACATTTTATACGTTCTTGACACGGAATTTAAATTTTTCCACAGAGGTACCTACAGAGCAACAGCGAGGAGTCGCGACAGTTGTTCGACCTGATCGCGCGCATGCTGGAGTACGAACCCTCGCAGAGGATCACGCTGCGGGAGGCGCTCAAACATCCCTTCTTCAATAAACTTCCACAGCACCAGAGGCTCGGTCAGTACACTTTCCACTAAATAATATCCCCTAATGTACGCGTATCATATTCGAGTAGGCCACTATTGTTCGCCTTGTGATTTTTTGAAGTCAATATCGTAAATTTCAATCGAAAGAAACCGACAACATAGTGGAGTGCCTGGGGTAAAAAATAGTTATTGTGGATGAAATTTAAAAAGAATAATTATTTGTTTTAGTTAACCCTTTCAACGCCACGGTTTCATTTATAAAACGCTCACCACACGCCACGACTCAAAAATGCCTCGCTTAAGTAATGTTGCGAACAGGAACATATCGATGCTTTTGTAAAAAATCGCGTATTTTTAAATAAACATAAATATTACTCAGTATATTTGATTTTTAAGACCATTATTGATTCCTGTAAACATTCAGAACAAAAATATAAAACGCAAGCGCACGTTTTGAACATATTAATAAAGAAAAAAAAATGTTAAAAGCCAGTCAATTTCGCATCACTAATTGTCAGATATAAATGTGACGGCAAATATCTATCACGTATACTTTCAAGTCTTTATTGAGGTATCAACTTCCGGTCGTAAACATCGACAAATTTCAAATTTTATTATTATTAGACTAGCTATTTATTACCTGCGACTTCGTTCGCGTGGAGTATAAGGACTCCTCGAGTTTATTACCTTCTCTTCTTTTTTGGGGCAGTCGTGTAAAAAATATATTATTTCATAGATATCCCTCTCCTTTCCCCGGGATTTAAGTCTTGTTCATGCGGGAAAATAAACAATAGCCAAAAAAAAATGTTATTTTTACATAAAACTGACAATTTATTTACATAAATAAATATAGATTTCAAAGTACTTTGTTGAACAATTTAGGTTTATGTACCTAGGATTATACCTAAGTTTTAACTAATAATTTACTTGAAATAAAAGACGAAGAATTAAGTAATCATTGTTTTATTCCTAAAGCCAACATTTACCAGTCCACATTGGTAAAACCTAGCATGTACTGAATTGGAATGGTAAAAGCCCGAAAAAATCGTCCCATTATAATAAATACTTACATTTACCAACTCATGTCGGTAAATCTTAGGTTTTACTGGAAAATCTTAAGATTTACCGTAGTTCGAGCTTTTACAGTAACATATATATTAAAAAAAAAAATAACTTAAAAAATTTGGATCGTAAATTTGAAAAATAAAATGATTTCAATTTCAATAGTTCAACTAGTACCTCAGGAACTTGGTTCAAATTGAAAATTGGTTTTAGTGTTGGATAGCACATTTTTCGAAGAAGGCTGTTGTATAAAGTAACATCACGCTACGATCAAAAGGATCGGAGTAGTAACCAAAGACGCGCGATCCATGTCAAATATTTTCTTCGAATTCTATTTACAAAACACATTATTTTCGTTTGCTCTGACAGCTCTGTCGCATGCAATACCCACAAAATAAAGTGCTCAGCGCTCCTATAGAAGTTCCCACTTCTGAAAAACTTTTCCAGGATAGAAAGTATCCTATGTGTTATTCCAAGATATTATTATGGTCTCTCCCTTGTACCATTTTTCATCGAGATCGTGGTACCATTCGAGCATGAAGATTTAAACACCTCAGGCACTCGACTATAACGGTAATATGTATTATGAAATCATTCATTCCGATGTATAGTTTTAATATTTATGATGAGTGATCTTTTGTTATAGGACACCAGTTTACAAGGCCATCATTCCTTAGGTCAGGCCTTTTTGTCGTTAGATGCTTATTTGAAAGCTTTATTTTCTATAATTCTATATTATACTTATTGGAAAACATGTTGCGACATGAGCTTATAATTAATTTGTTTTTTATATTGTGTTGTTACTGTTAGAGTGCCGTTGATTTCTTTCGCTTACTATATTCACATTTTGTTCTCGTCTTTAACATCTGCTGTTCATTTTAATTTATTATGTTCTTGAGGCTGGATGAATCTGATGATTCAGTGCCTCTCAATCTGCATTTTGAAACTAAAAATAAACCAAAATCAGCTCGCATTGTAACTCATTCATGACGTAGCCACTGTCAAGCTTCCACTTTGAATTGTGTATAACTCAAGCTTTATGTTTGTATATTACAGGCAATGACCGCTTGCGGTGCAACGGTGAAAGCTCGGGGTCTCGCGAACGATCTCATTCGCTCAGCAGGTGAGCGACGCTCGGCCGCCCTCAGGCCCGAGCCGCCGGCGCGTGAGCGGCTGCACCCGGCCAGGCCGGCCCGGCGCCAGGCCGGCCCGCAGGAGGTCGGGCCGGCGTGCGGCCCGCGGGCAGGCCGGCCCGTGCAGGCCGCAGCAGGCCGGGCCGCACGGCCGGCCCCGCACGCGATAGTCAAATGGCGCGGCCGCGTCGTGGCCCGCCGACCCTGTAAACTTGTACAGTTGTAATGAAGTGATAAGTGATAATTATTTTGTCGAACATTGTAATCTAGGTAATATTTTGTTGTGAATCGGTACTTCTCAATTTGTATTTATAAAGTAACTATTATTCGAAATAAAGACTGTCAGTCTGAATATTTTGTTTCTATTATTTTAAAAGCCCCGTTATCTACGATTCCGCTGACCATGCTTCAAACTATAGGCGGCGATGCGCATGCTGGCCCAAAAGTATGCGTTTGCATGCCATAGTGACTATCCACCAATCCGAAGTTGTTGACTGACTGAATGGTGAAGCCGCCCGTGGTGCCGCGAGCGGCTGCGCGTCTTGTCTGTAATTTTATCCAGCCGCTGCCATTCCGGTGTGACTCGGCCCTTACACGCATGTCAATCGTCTCCCTAGAGCTCTTAATAGACCCAACACCCAGGGCCAAGTCATTCAGATACCAATGGATCAACGGCTGGTTTGGGGGGGGGGGGGGTAAAATGTCCCACTGAATGACACGCAACGCTGTTAAATTGTCTAACATGTACCGCGGCGAACTGCAACCAGCCATCTGCAGTTTCGGCTTTACGTCAAGAGGTTCACTATGATTTTGAGAAGCAATTGAAAAGTAATGTGGCTGGGCCTTACCAAGAATATACAAAGATCCTTGGGCCTTACATAAGGAAGGCACGGACTCCAAAGCTGATACCTATGAGAAAGGTTGTTTAAGCATCTGCGGTGGATGAAAATGGATTTAATTTAAAATCGACGAATAACATTCCAGGCCAGCAGACATAAAATGCAAGTTTATGATAAATTAGGTACTGCTTCCAAGAGTATAACAATCAGCTATAAAGCTGTCTTTAACTCTTTCAGGGGCAGTTTTATATACAGTACAATACAGATTTTTTTCTATATTCATAGATTTATATGGGGTATAACAATAGTAAAAACAATGTTGAAAAAAATATCTGCCTGAAGGTTTTTCAGGAATCACATGGTTAGCTATGCTAACCAGCGCCCCTGTAGAATAAAACAAAATTTTGATAAATCGCACAACTTTAATCGTAAAAATAGACAAAAAATGGTTTTACTAATTTATCATCATCATCATCATCATTTCAGCCGATACACGTCCACTGTTGGACATAGGCCTCCCCCAAGCGTCGCCACATCGAACGTTCCTGTGCGTCCCGCATCCAACGGTTTCCTGCTACCTTCACCAGGTCATCGGTCCACCTTGTAGGAGGCCTTCCAACACTGCGCTTTCTACTAATTTATGAAATTATTTTTTTATGAAAATCTTGAAAGCAGGATTTCCCTTTTCGCAAACACAGAGGGATATTACACGTATTGCATTTCCAAACAGTACGTACTGGAGCACTGCTTGTTGTGTGCATCTTCTTGATGCGGTTCGCTCTGGCTGAAGACGGTTGCTCTCTAGTCGGATCTCTTCAGGCACTGTTAGTTTGTGTCGTTTTATAACAGCTGGTCCTTGAGAAAAAACTGTAGAACTACGTGGTCTGTCAACCAAAGGTTGCCCACGCCGATTGACGTACGCCGGAGCCAACAAGCCTTGATAGACAGAATGACGAAATTCTTTCAATGTAAGAACTTCTAGATCTGGTCTTGATGTTGATTGAAATTCTTTGTACACCAAGAAAGCATTGACAACAGAGCGCAGTCAAGCAGATGGATGGTAGTTTCTTTTCCACTTAGGACAGTATGTACCTACATTACTGGAACCGCTTGCTACTGATTCAAAAGTGGTGAGTTCCGAAGGCAGCGTACGGAGATTCGACAAGGGTGCATTATCCTCTTCATAAAACTCGTCATTTTATAAATCTTTACATATGACATCACCCAACAACATACCTAGTAGGTGGTACTGGTGGTTCATCGGGAGTTCCCTGGTCGGACTCCACGCAGCAAAGACTTTCGTCATCAGATGGTATGTTGTCCAAATAGATAGCAATATCTTTTTTGGCTAAAACACGAGACACGTAAGTGTATTTCTGAGATAGATTGTAAAATATCAGCTAGATAGCAGGAATCCTAAGACAAAATTCAATAAATATGTGGTTAGCGTAGCGTACCACTGACCCTGAAAGAGTGGGAAAAAATGCGCCATCAATATTGTTAAACCCACCAATGGACGTAATGTTGGTGTCTCTAACCAGCTACAAATGTCGCGTCGTGCTTATAAATCACCTGTGTTGTAGGTAGTAAGGTTGAAATTGCTTTAAAAGTTTGTAATCAAACAAATAGTTATGTTATAATCAATTTATTTCAAAAAATTACATATAAATACCGTACACACATGGTTTAAGTTTTAACTTATACTATAATTTTAAAGGAACGTTATGCAATTTATTCTAATAAATTCTAATGTACACACAGTCATTAGTTTTACATTTTACCGCCAACTGCATTTATAAATAATAAATTAATTACATGAACAAATAAAAAAATTGGCTTGATACTTAATGAGAGCTTATTTACCAAGCATTAATATTTTTATTAATAAATAACACTTAAGTACAAAATATAACTAATTTCAAGGTTGCTTTTGGAATGGTGAATAAATAACAGTTTAGGGTCGTCACACACACGGCGCTTTAAATTCTGATTATTTTGAGATTGAGATATTATTTTACTGTGATGTGTTGCTTCTGTAGCTAGCAGCGAGTGTGTCGCGACCCATAATGATAAATAACATCAGGCGGCACAATAAATGCCTCGTATTTTGTAAAAATATAATTTCAGTCACTTAAACCGCCATATACGTTAAGCTCACTTAACAAATCCGTTAGAACAGCACGTTGTTGGTCATCAGTACGATCGACTTAAATAAATATTCGAAGCATGATTCTAGAATACACTTAGCGCTTGAAAACAAAACCAACTACAAGAATAACAATGGAGACATCAAGATCAAACAGAGATAGGAATACAATGTACAACGCTTCTGACAATGATGGAACAATCACGAGAGAATATTTATAAGACAGAGAAATTTCACAATTCGGAATGTTAGTAGAATAGTTACAAATGAACATTGACCTAGTAAAGACAGGGTTGATAGCGTCATCTTAGGGAACGGTTGGCAATTTTCTTCATTTGCCTACCGGTTGTGCGACGTAAATTTGAAGCGGCGTGCGTTAGTGGTATTGATACGACATTTCTTTAAGGCTTTATAATGCTGGTTATTAAAAGTTACACATCGTTCTAAGGTGGTACTAGTGTCTTATAAGTTGAGTGATTAAATAAAATGATCGGATGGCCCCATCTTTACTATTTAAACCTACAATGCTGAATACAGTTGTATTATTTTACTGTAACTTAAACAAATGTTTCATAAAGGTAACTCGTAAAGCTTACTTTAGACTTATTACAAATTGGAATTCACTTTCGTAGTAAGGTAACTTGCGGTTGCGTCGGTTGTCACATAGTGTTGGGAGTGTATCCAAGCGCTAAAAGTGTACCGTACAACTTGAATCTAAAAAATGACTGCTGCGAAAGAACATGACTGACGAACAAGTGATTTGACATGTGTCAAGTTGATAAGCAGCGCCGTCATTAATTTAGATCCATGTCGGTTTGTGTGTGTCGTCTAGATCATATCGACGCGCAGCTCCTTGTTGGGCCACGAGTAGATGGGCGGCACGGCGGGCGCGTACCGCGTGTCGTACATCTGCGCGCGGATGAACTCCTCCGAGTTCAGCGGCTGCGGGAATACTGATGCTTTGCCTGGGGAAAGAAATTTTAGATTAAAGCGCTGTTAGTCGAGCCCTTAACACGATCCATTTGACATCCTAAACTGTACCCCTATGCAAGTTGCTAATCTGAAATAGTTAACGCTAGTAGAAAGCTTCAAATGTACGGGAATGACGTCATCTCAACGCTCAGTCACGTGGTCAGAACAAAAGAATTGGCGGCGCGTTCGACGACTCGAAGCGTTCGACGCAAGCGAAACGGTTGTAACTTGGCTAGGGGGGCTGAACTGTTAAAGGCACCCTGCACCCTTTATAGCTCCATCCCTCTTTTTCGCTCGCACGATTGACACTTTAACACGTCAACGGTCCCCAGTTCTAAACTCCTGAGAATCAAATCCTGGATCTAGCTTTGGATTCATAAATCGCATTCTAGCAAGCGTTTCCTACGAATATGAACATTATCTGTATTGAAACAAAGTTTACATTCGTATCACAACACTTGGCACAGTAGTCATTTTGATCTGTGAATGTTGTTGTCGTCGTCAAGTTGTCGCGGAGCATGTTATGGAACTCCAGACATAAATAAGACCTGTATTCGTAATTAAAAATGTGTGCGATACCATGGTCCGGCGTCTATTATCGGAATCGACAAGGTAAAAGATCCTTCGACATCCCTAAAAGGTTCCTTCGGCATCTCTACATGGAAGCGCACACTGTCGGAAACTATGCCTTGGCATGCATTTAGGGATGCCGAATGATCCTTATCCTTGCCGATGCTGATATAATAGGCGCCGGGCCGGGCCTAAGTCATGAGCTCAATTCTTTACCATGAATAATAAACTTAACTCGAGACCACTCCATGTTGAAGAGCTTTGCAACAAACTGAAAAACTCTGCTCATACACTGTTTAAACTCGCCCCAAAAATCGATACAGGTGCACTTTTCGCATCGATCCGTAGCTAGTACGGCTTTACTTTTATTCTGGGCCCTGTCTATAAATAAGGAAACATTTTTTTTTTAATTCAAAAACGGTCAAAAGATCTAAAGAATTATATGAAAAAAATGAGAGATTACATTGGAAATCAGATATAGTGTGTCCTACGGTCTATTATGAACGTTTTCATTTATTGATAGGCTCGCGGTTGACCATTATCTTGCCCATGGAGCGCTGGTTGTGTGTCAATGATTTCAACTAATGTGATGATATATGGTCGCCGGTGGAGCATGCTTGCCTAGAAGTAACCTATTCACTCTAGACTTATCTAGTTTCTTTCAAACTATAGTGTTCACTTTTTTCCTATTAAATACCCACTCAGGTATTTGTGAAAACGGTCGTTATATCCTAAATCACGTTCCAAAATAAAATTCGCTATTGCGTTATGACGCAAATAGAAATTTATTATCTTTCCTCCCACGCCGGCATTTTTCCCGCGATCTAATTGAAATGTGAATGTGGCCAAGACATTAAAATTGTTGGGTGTGAATTATTGCAGATTTACCTAGATCTGTGGATTATGAATTAAACGACGGAATGCATAGAACTAGGTACGTGTCTGCTGCTAAATTGTAGTTTTGAAGCAGTTAATTTTAGACTGGCCTGTTGGTCTAGCGGTCAGTGGCCCTGACTGCGATGCCGAAAGTCGTAAATTCGATTCCCACCCAAGAAAGTTTTGTGTAAATACACGCAAACAAATTCATAAAAAACCGGCCAAGAGCGTGTCGGGCCACGCTCAGTGTAGGGTTCCGTAGTTTCCCGTCCGTCACAATAAGTGTACCCACTTATGAGTTTAAAAAAATGCTTGCATATACGATTATATTACAAACTTAGTCCAGAAATTATTTTGTAGAACCCTTGTCTTTTTTGTACAAAAACTGTTCTTTCCATCAAGTTCAAAATAATTTTCCTAGAAAGTCCTTATAAAGTTCTACTTTTCAAATTTTTTTCATATTTTCTAAACTTAGGGTTCAAAAGTTAGAGGGGGGGGGACACATTGTTTTTTACTTTTGGAGCGATTATTTCCGAAATTATTGACATTATCAAAAAATGATTTTAGTAAACCCCTATTCATTTTTAAATACCTATCCAACAATATATCACACGTTAGGATTGAAATTAAAAAAAAAATCATTTCCCGCTTTACATATAGGGGGGCTACCCTAATAAAACTTTTTTTTCCAATTTTTATTTTACCACTTTGTCGGCGTGATTGATATACATATTGGTACAAAATTTCAGCTTTCTAGTGCTAACGGTCACAGAGATTAAGCGAGGACGGACAGACAGACGGACAGACAGACATGGCGAAACTATAAGGGTTCCTAGTTGACTACGGAACCCTAAAAACGGTCGGTTTGCAAATAGGTCGTATAAGCTGTTGCTGTGTGTGTTTTTCCGAATTGCTAACATTACGGCGAAGGTACTTCATTGATGAAACGCACTAAACCACCAGACTTACCTATAACTAGTCCTTTTATGAATAATACAGTGCTGTAATGACCGGTATGTTTGTACGGTGTACTCGGTGCAGGTACTTACCACATTTATAAGCGTGTTCGAAGATTTTCTTGGCGATCTTGACGGAGCAGTTCTGAATTTCCTGAAGAGGTGGGTACAGGCTACCTTGGTCCAGGTCTGATTGGTTTACGATCTCTGCTAGCGCCTGGACATATAGGACAAATATTGCTTTAGAACGCACTTCATGTTAGGAAAGCTTATATAGTATGGGCCCATGGGCTTGGGAACAGAAGCCGGCCCATAATTAGACAGGATGGCACCGAACTCAACAGTTCATTTTATTTTAGTTTATTTTTTACAAATGAAAAAACAAAACGTGTCCAAAACGCTACGGTCACGACTACATGACTGTAAGTAGTTTAAATCTTATTATTGTTATATCTAGCCTATACTGTCCCACTGCTGGTCAAAGGCCTCTCCCTATTCCTTCCATTCTTCCCGGCTTTGATCCACTTCTTGGTAATTCCTAAGCAAGATATCTAAGTCATTCCTAGGATGACATATGGTGCACAGACTTGGTCTTTGACTAACATCCAAAGGTCCAAACTTAAAGTTTGCGAACGTGCTATGGAGCTCAGCATAGTAGCTGTAAAAAATATTGTTTTATTTGTGTTGTTATAAGATGAAAAAAAAAATCGTTTTATCTTTTTTTTATCTTTTTTGGCGCTTTTTTTCCGAATGTTTCGCTAGCGCCTATATGTTAGGCTCACGCCTGCCACTCCTCCTCGCTCCTCACCACGGCCAGTACGCGCGGCCCGGCGCGGCGGTGCTCCCGCACAAGCGGGGCACACCCTACCGTGTGCTCCACAGCGTATCCTCCGAGTGTTCCGCACAGTGGCGATACCCGGGCGTTTCTTCCGCACGAATCCGGTGCAGGAACCTCCCGAACTTACCATGTCCGGTGAGGACCTGCGTCATGCGGAAGGTGAGGCAACCATTGCTTACCTCAGCAGCTAACAACATGAAGTCCTCGCTGATGTCGATGATGCCGGCGCAGATGACGCCGAGGGCGAGGCCGGGGAAGATGTACGAGTTGTTGCCCTGTCCGGGCCGGAGGATGCGTCCGTCCTTCGTGCGGTAGTCGGGGAACGGAGAGCCGGACGCGAAGATTGCCCGCTCCTGGAGAATGAAGCATTTGGATCTAATTAGTATTTATGACGCTGAGCTTATAAAGACAAGGAATTGAAAAGCTATATCAGATCCGTGGTTTTAAACCAATTCTCGCGGTAAGGTACTACATGGTCTGTTTTAGTTCTGCAGGCTTAGACAAATGACTATTCTGTTAGCGTTCCCAAGAAACGCGAAGTACAAAATATTTGGCAGTTTTTTGCCATAAAGGTAGATGTTTCAACAACGTAAGGATGAATACTCGCCGTACGTCGAGTTGTCCGACAGTAGAAAGAAGATGACGGAATCAAGTAATACGCAATTCCCTCGCACAACTCTTCTAAAATAAATATCTGAATGGCTGGCCTAAGCCTGTGCTCAAGGCTTTGTAGTTTTTTTTTTTTTTATCTGTTATAAACTAGTACTTGACTGCGATCCCGCCTGATGGTAAGCAACTAAGTTTGGACTTGACCTTAGTTAGTTTACTTACATCGGTGTTGGTGTAGGCGTCGATGGCAGTGCACTCCGCCTTGCTGGTGGGGTTGGACAGCGCGAAGATGACCGGCCGCTCGTTGAACTGGCCCATCTTACGCAGAATCGATGTCGTGAATGCTCCACCGATGGCCGCCGCACCTGGTAAGAATATTATGATATTAGTATTTAGACGGAATTGAAAATGTGAGTGTACAAGTTGACGGCTGCAGTTACATCTGCCGTTGGTAACATGCCGCTCGTGTGTATGAGATCTAAGTGTTCGATCACATTGGCAGCGCAGGGTTGGCTTAGCATAGCTCGAATTAGATTGAAATCCCCGCTCACGTGTGGGTTGCCACTTGCCGCCAGCACACTCACTGTGGCCGCTTGTATGAACGAGCTGGGCGTGAGATGCCCGCGCGTGTCTCACTTTGAGCAACCGCGTACCCACTATAGTGGTGAGACACTCAAATGAAGTTCATATGTTTCGAGAAAGCCGCGTCAGCATCGTCCCGCGCCAGCGCTTCCAGAGAGGCCGAACTTAAAGTCGAATTGACAAGAATAAAAAGTGGGCGCACCAATAAGCACGGAGGGCCTGGCGATGTCCACGACCTCCTCGAGCGTGCGCACGGGCGCGTGCTTGTGCGCGAACACGGCCTTGTGCTCGTTGAGGCCGCCCTCGGGACGGTCCTTCACGATCAGCCCCTTGGAGTCCACCATCCAGATGCGCGCGCGCGCCGCTTCTTCTGATGTGCCTTCTGCCTTCATCGCCATCACGCACAGGTTCGCGATACCTAGAGATGCCTGTGGATACGAATAACGAACTTAATTATTGTAAGTAAATTGTAAATAGGTACTCGATTAAACCTGTTCTTATCTCTACTTGCTTTTAGGCACGCAAACGAGTGTTTTTGCACTAGTGCAAGACTCTGCGGCAGCTCGCCCCCGCCACAACATTCCACGGATGGTAGTCGGCCGGGCGACCAGCGAGCCCCACGAGGCGCGCGTTCATTTGACACGAGTTGAAACGAGGGTTGACGATTTATATCTTCAGAAATGTATTCAAAAACATCGTGTGATAAACGTGGAGATCTGTCACTGCAGCGCTCGGCTCCATAACACCCTCGCACGACTCGGGCGAATTCCGCATCGGTTGGTATGCCAAACTTTCTTCTTTCTTTTCACTTGTATCAAAATGTACTATTTCTCGAATCAGTGAATCAATAAAAACTTGAGTTAAATTAGGTAGCATATGCTCTGATCAAACTCAGATCAAAATTTTCACAAGCAGCGGCCGCATCTTGTATTAATCGTGTTCATACAGACAGACGGACCCGCTAGAGGACTTTATTTCACAATTAGTAAGGAGAAGAAGGAAAGAAGGAAGGATTAGGAAGGAGGTAGAAGGTGTGCGTTACCTCTCCAGCTCCCTGGAAGACGATGACGTTCTCGGAGAGCTTCTTGCCGGTGATGCGCAGCGAGGCCAGCAGCCCCGCCACCGCCACCGCCGCCGTGCCCTGGATGTCGTCGTTGAACGTGCAGTACCTTAGCGACAAAGTTACGTCTTGTTAACCAATTATATAGTAGGGGCTGCGAGATGGGGATTTTGCGGGATATTCGAGCGCGTCAGAAAATAATATGGGGAGAAACCTTGCACCTTGTAATGTACCCCTACCACATATGGAACCTTAATATGATGGGGGTGTGTTAGGGGCAGCCCGTCAGATTAGTATTAAAAAAAAATTGATCCTTGGAAAAACTCTAGCGCGTCAGATTAAGACAAGGTCATACATGCAGAAAAGTTAGTGATAGCGTGACGAGTGACAGGACAGAATGGAAGAAAAAAACGTGTTGCGCCGACCCCAAATAAAATGGGACAAGGGCAGGAAGATGATGATGATACATGCAGAAAAGTGTCATGCACACGCAACTTATAAACGCTCCTTGACCGTTTAAGATTATACATCATAAATTAGAAATTCACATTGGACAGTTGATGTAAACCCTTCAGAAAGTAAAGGCGCGTTTTTTGTAAAAAAATTATTTGAAAATACTGTTTAGTAAAAAGTTTGTTTAATGTTAATGTTGTGGTTTAATTTTTACCGATTATGAATACGCCTTTACTTTGCTATTGCACTGATGAATCACTATTTTCTTAACACGAACAGATTCTATAGTCTGTTCGCGTTAAGAAACATATCCTATAATTATATATTTTTATTTTTCTATGGTGGGAAATCATCTAATGACTTTCCTCACTCTAGGTGGAGCGGGTAGGCGTGTCAGAATTTTACTGATTAAAACCACACCTATGATCATTCAGTTCTGTTGTCCTTTGCGTTCTAAGGTCACGGGTAACCTATTCAGAAGTCGACCCATGGTTTTGCTCCAACGGTTTTGCTGATATCTCTTAGAGACGCGGGTGGAACACTATGCGCCGTCGATAACCCGGGCTCGGTCCGGACGATTACCAGACGGCTGGACGGCAAGCAATGGGTACATTCTCGCCATCCGCAGACTATAGATATAAACAACACTCACTTTCCACGGTACTTCTCCAAGAGACGGAAGGCGTTGGCGTTGCCGAAGTCCTCGAACTGTATGAGGCAGTTCTGTCCGTAGCGCTTGACGACGGCCTGCATGAACTCCTCCACGAACTCGTCGTACTCGGGCCCGCGCACGCGCTTCTGCCGCAACCCGATGTACAGCGGGTCGTCCAGCATCGCCTGCGTGTTCGTGCCCACGTCTGGAAGTAACAGATAGCCCAACAATATTACAAACGGTGAAAGAAAACATCGTGACGGGAAACCGGCAGTGCCGTAACTAGGGCGGTGCCAGCGGTGCCCAGGCACAGGGCGTAGTCCCTGAAGAGGCACAAAAATATGTAATGCCCTTTTTGTTCGTATTTTACTTTTGTCTAGGGGCGCAGTTAAAGAAGCTCGCACCAGGCGTAAAAAATGCTAGTTACGCCACTGAAAACCGGTAACCATAAAGGTAGCCATACACCCTAGTGTATACCTGACAGGTTTGCTTGTACAATTGAGTTTTACAGGTAAACCGAGCGTGTATGTTGAATAACTGTGCAGGTTTCCGTACAAACTTACCTGACAGGTATAACCTTAAGAAAAAAAAACATAACCCTTTTTGGCAGTCGGGTAAATAAATGAAGATACCCCATGCCTCATCCTATCTAGTCCGTACTGCCCTTCTGCTGGGCAAAGGTCCCTCCATTCTATCCATTTTTTCTGGCTCTGGGCCAGTTCTTGTCAATGCTTGAGAAAGAAATCTAAGCCTTCTATCTCCTTCGTGGTCTGCCTGACCCCGTCGTGCATGATATGTCCAACCCAGTCCCACTAAAGCTGAGCAGTAGTCATACATATATGTTCCACTAATTCCCTTATATTAAGCTCGTGACAGAATAAAGCTAAATAAGACATCAAGAGGCATTTACAATTTGATAAACCGTGAACTGCGTTTGTGACGAATTGCTTGCTATAATGAATATAATATTGATTGATCTTCTACCTAGGGCCCAAAGATACAGCCTTGATGAGATCTATGACAAACAGAGGAGGCTTAGTAAATAGTGTCCTGTTGATATTCTTTGGTTATGGAACTCTAAAAGTATGGCCTCTGATGGAGTTCCGTTTAACATTAGTGGTTCAACTTACCCAAAGTGATGGGCAGGCACTGGTGTGGCTTGATGCCTGCTAGTGCGGTGTAGAGCGACAGCTTTCCTACGGGAATACCCATGCCGCACGCTCCCAGATCTCCCAGACCCAGAATACGCTCGCCGTCTGTTACTACGATGGCACGGACGTCGCTTTCAGGCCTGGTGGACAATCATAGTAATACATTAGAATGTCTTAAGGGGTTAATCTCCTCGCGGTTGTCGTCTGAGTGTCTTCGTAAAATACAATATTTCGGTACATTGCAAGGAAAGACGGTGGCAATCTTAAAAGACTCATCGTGACCGGTAAAGTGGATGGGAAAAGGCCCCGTGGATGCAGCCCGCTCTTGACTCTACGGTTTACAATGCTTTTCATGCTGGCAGAGACAGAAATAGATGGAGGAATATACTAATTACGAGTGAAATTGATGAAGTCCCTGTTTCACGACCCTCAGCATTGAGGAATACGACGCAAGGAGGGAGGAAGAGGTTATAGAGCTCCATGTAATGTTAGCGTGGTAGCAGACTTAAACAAAGTTGGGAAAAGGATAGACAGATTCATTGCGGACGTATTATGAGCACCCAACTCGTGCAATAACCAACGCTCTGCGTGATTAACGTTATTAATCATAGACAGAACGGGTAGGACCTTCCCTTGAGAGACCTTTTGATAAAAGCATAAGTTTAAGTATTATATAATGTTGTATAAAATAACAACGAACGCAGAAATCAGAAAAATCTTGTCAAACAATCAAGCAGTATCTACAACTCACCAGTTTTTAAGGATATCGTAGACGTGTCCCTTGTCGTTGATGGTGATGAACAGTCCCCTGGGCCTGCGGTAGACTAAGCCGAACTTCTGGCAGGCCAGGCCGACGGTGGGCGTGTACACAATGGGCATCATCTCCGCCACGTTCTCGCCCACGAAGCGGTAGAACAAGTGCTCGTTACGGTCCTGGATAAATTATAATAGTTTTTTTAAATTATTCTTCTCAATAGGAATTACTCTTATCATGGGTGCGTTCACAACCATGTTGTCCCAAAACAAGTCAACCAAATATGGCATTTATTAGGCCTATTATACGGGTAATCTTACGAAGGATACATTAAAAAGGGCCTCTCCATACAAACTGTCCAAACAAGTTTGTAATTTTGTACGGAGAGGCCGACTTTGTTTCCGGAAAAAAAAAAATCGTGTGTAAGGCTTTTCAGTTTCGTCTACTGAGCAAGCCCTTAAACCTGAGACCTGTCCCTTACTCCCTGTATACAGTTTAAACCAGTATAATATTCAGATTACCACATACGTTTTCAAAAGTTCAATTTAACATAATTTTACTCTACATTTACTAAAAAAGAAAGTCAATATTTTCAATCTTACAGAATACTCAGGACGCCTTGAAACATTTTTTTTAAAAGTAGCCTATCATGTATCGTAACTGCGTTCACAAGCATGTAAAACTCATATACACAAGACACCCAGACCCGGCGCAACTATCTATTAGGCCATACAAATATTTGTTCCGTGCGGGAATCCAACACGTGACTAGCAGCGCACCAGCCAAGCGCTCAACCACTGCGCCAAAAGTGCCGCGTCAAACTATGACGATAGGACTGAAAACTGAATAAACCTCCTGATTTTCTGACGTGGGTACTACAACTAGCCATAAGTCCACAGCAGCGAACAACTTCCAGTCAAAGTTTATAATTAGTTTAGTTTCGGAGAATATTGTAGATCGGCTCCAGGCTTGTCCGGTATTCGCTGGAGAATTTAATATATTTACTTAAGTATGTGTGGCGCCGGGATAATATTTCGGAAGTTCTACGGACTCTATTAGGATTCTGGAAGTTTGAAACGGTTACTTCACAGAAAGGAATTTATTTAGGTCCTATTAAAATACCAACGCTGCGTTATTTACTTTTTTGTTTTAAATATCGCAGCATAATACTGAGATAAGCGCCTTTTTGGTCTCGCACAGGATTTTTTTATCTCTTTAAAGTCGTATTTTTTTTCTTAATTATTTATAGAGTAGTTACTGATTAGCAAGCAATTTTAAAGCAATCGTCTATAACGTAGCACGACTAGTTAGTCCCATAATAATATTTTAGTCATAGTCAATTCAATTTAAACTAGCTAAGGCCTATAATTTCCTTAAGAAAAAACACCGAAACAAACTCAGAGGTCAGAGAGTCTCTTAAAATCCATGCAGTAAATATATAGTGGTAAAACCATATTCAAGAACCATATGAGAAGCTCTTTTGAAAAAAGAACCACACTTGACGTTAAGGCAACTAATTTTTATTTTGTTTTTCTTTTACTAATTTTTATTTTGTATTTATTTGTGTGTCTATACGGGCAGAATAAACATGTTTTCTTTCTTTCTTTCAGATTTGAGTAGACCTTTATAGTTAGTGCAAGCATTTGACAGTATTCGTGTAGCGCAACTCAGGACTACAAAGAAGCTCAACATTGTTTTGTTATAGGTAGCAGAAATCAAAATACAGTTTCTGTTAAATTTTCAACTATCTACTGCAATAGACAACATTGACTTAGTAATAGGGTATTAAATCACCCTTCGGGTATAGAATTCTAATAACGTAGCACCAACCATCACCAAAAATGCAGCTTAGCTTTGTTTATGTGTCTGTAGAACGTAATCTATCGATTTTATTTCTGCATTTGAACAAATGTTTGTAGGTCGTAACAGGTGTAATGGTCTGACCTCGCGTTTGACGGGATCTATGCTTCACAGATCCCTTCACAACGGTTTGGGCAAGGTTTTGAAGGCGATAATTGGTTTTGTTTCTAGTTAAAAAACTATCGGCTAAGTTTTACTGGTTTACCGTTTTAACAACAAATAAAGGGTAAGTAGTAACTGACGGCATAGTTGGCGCAAAAATTGTGCTATTGCATGTTGCGCTGCGGGTCGGGGTTTTGAATCCCGCACAGAATAAATATTTATATGGCCTATAGATACGTGTTGCGGGTTTGTGTCTTGTGTATGTAAGTTTACATGTTTGTAAACGCACCTACGATACGAGGGTAAAAAATCCTAGTGTGGGGCAACCATGGATATCTATGGGCGCAACATTTTTTTTTTAAAGAAAAAAAATTAAGTGCCGTGGCGAGCGTTTTCCACTCAAGATGTTCTTTTTCATTAAGTAGTTGTTCCTATGGACTTCAAAATTGTCGCTACCAGTCATCCATCACATGAATATTTAAATACCTAAAGCGAAATATTGAACAGAGCAAGAAATAACGAAATCTTTTAGTCCTTTAGTCACTGAAGCATTATGAATATTCAATTTCAGTGAAGCGAGAAATCTTTATTCCTCTCGATTCATTACGGACGACGACCATCGATATAAATATGAAATGAAGTCCAATGCTTTTCATATTTAATTAAGTGTATAATAATAAAGAACGCTGAAGTTTTTTAATCAATATACTTTTTATGTAGTTTATTGAAGTGTATATATCGTGTAGCCTAAATCTTTTAACATAAGACTGATCTGAGTAAAGGTAGCACTAGGTACACTGTGCACACATGTCCCACGTACGCCGATCTGGGCGCGTCAGTCTCCATACATTTTATATGGAAACTAGACTGTGACAGTTGATCCACGTCACGCGACGCCACGTGACATCGTTCTACGTACAAATCAAGCATGGTCCACGTGTGCGAGGGTCTAATGTAGTTCTAGCTTGAAGAAAGGAAATTCTGTTAGCCCACGCTGGTCGTCTGACTGACTTCTCATTAACAAAATAGCTACTTAGGGTGTAGTAATTAGGGGACGGTGGCAATGCACGTTGAGTTCTGTGCGCGCCTTATAGATCAACAAAATGGTCGTGGCCTGCTAGGGAATACTAGGGTTGCGAGATAGTCAGAAAGAGTTACCGTGGTCTGGAACGCAAAAGGAAACTGAATAAAAGGCGAGTTTTAATCAGTAAAAGAGTCGGGAGAAGTTAGGTATATGATTACTTATTTAAAAAAAAAGGGCGTAGTAGTTAATTAAGAATATCTAAAGTTTGATTTATTTAAATTTGCAGTTAATTTTGATAAAGTATTTTTGTTATAGTGTACCTTTTTAAATTTGCAGATTTCCAGAGGTTTAAAAAGTTCAAAATGAGTAGAACCTGGCCTTAAAGTCGGTGAAGTTTTTTACATTTATGTGGATGTCACTGTTCCTGTTCTCCAAGGATCACAAACACATTCTTTTCCATACATGCGTAATACCAAATCTGCTGGCTCAAAAATATAAAGCCTCACTTACCAATAGTCCCATAAGGTAGATGTATTTGTTGAGCGGGTCCTCGTACCGGTCGATGGACAGCTTGCACATTTGGACCTGCTCCTCCTGGGTCTTGACCCTGGCGGGCAGCAGACCGTGGATGCCCAAGGTCTGGCGCTCCTCGATTGTGAAGGCCATGCCCTGTGGACAAAATAAATATGACGTTAGATATTTGTGTAAATCTTTGTGGTGTTACCTAGGGCTAGTACTGTTATTTTTTTTAACTTTTAGGGTCTGTGTACACCACGTTTTTTAAACGCGTCGTTGATGCGCGTTTGAAGCGATACAGACGCGATACGCACGCGAGTCAGTCGCGGCCTGTAGACCTTTAAGATAAAATGTTTCTAAAACGCGCGTCAACGGCGCGTTTATTTCAATAAACAAACCCCAAGCGCTGTCATTGTCTTTCTAGTTTCATTATTCCAGTACTTGTTTCAATCCAGCTGTGGACTATCTTCACTGATATTATGAATAGGTAAAGTTTGTTTTAGTTTTTTTTTTGTAGAAAATAATTGTCAAAAGTACAGGTCCGATTACAAAAATTTTTTCATCAATAGAAAGCTGCTTTATTCCTGATTTACATAGGCTATATTTTATGTCTGCGGGTGAAGCCGCGGGCAAAAGCTAGGTCTATAATAAGAGGTAAGGTTTGTAGGAAGTAATCTCTGGAACCACTGAACAGATTTTGAAAATTCTTCCATCAGTGGAAAGCTAGATAAATCCTGAGTGACATAAGCTAAGTAAAAATGTTTGATGCCCAACGTATTGGACACAGGTCAGCTAGTAATCTACCTGTATATAAAAAGAGAAACTGACTGACATATAATAATAAAAAAACTGGGCAAGTGCGAGTCGGACTCGCGCACTGAGGGTTCCGTGCAAACTACAATTCCCGAATGGAGTCTCGAAGATTTTTCCGAATTGCAAAAATTTATTTTTTTGGGACGTAGGTAACAACAAATTTACTGTTTTCAGATTTTTTCCTATACTTGTGCTATAAGACCTTGCTTTGTGCCAAATTTCAGGATTCTGGGTCAACGTGAAATAGGTACCTTATGAATTTCGATCTTTGCGAGTACCTATTAAAATTATACGTTTTTATGCGACATAAACGACCGCATCTTTTTTATTTTTAACTTAGAAATTTTATTTTTTCACAGTTGAAGGGACCGCAGACCTGAGTAATATACAAGGTGCAGGTTTGAAGCTGCTAGAAATGTCAGGAGGTAATTATGTTAGTGATTCTCGACCCGAATCAATAATAAAATGAGTAGGTAATTTTTTTTATTTTTTTTTCTTATTTATGGAAATCGGTATGTGTGAACTACCTTTGTTAAAACGCAGCCAGTCTGATACCTGCCTTATAACCGCGCTTTCACACACACAAACACGCAATGATAGTTTCATAATAAAGCACCTATCATCGTCCCGTGCGGACACACCCTAGCCACGCCCCCGCGGCCATCGATCAATCGATTTACTTTAGTGCAATTGTTGTTACCGACGTGTGCATACGCGTGCACTTTCCGCTCTCAGGTTCGCCTTCGGTTAACGGTTACGTACGCGGTGTCTAGTGCAAAAAAATGACGGACCAATACTCAAATGTAGAATTGACGGAGATGGTCCGCTTGTATGCTATCAGTGGAGACAGCGTATCTCGAGCTATCGAGATGTTCGTAGAACTGTTTCCCAATAGCCAAAGTCCATTTTAAAATAAAGACTAGTGTACGCAAAGGAAATCACCAGTGTTACACAATTACGTGATAAGGTGATAAGTGCTTTCGAAACTTTGAAAACAAATGTGTTTGTGCTACGTAAATTAAAAGGAAATCAACAACGTCGTGTTAGACTCTGCCTGGATTGTGAAGGTGGACACTTTGAACAATACCTCCAGGTAACATAAGTAGGTACTTAGGTAATTTATTTATTTCATTTGTGAACATAAAAAAAACATTTGTAAATAAGTTATTAGCCAAATCAATTTGATTAACGTAAAACCTATCAGGCAAGATAAATCATTAAAAACCCTATCTACCTACTTACTTAACTAGCACAAATTACCTTGAGGTATTTTTGTCGGTCCTCAACCCGTTAAAAAGTAGGAAGGGATGTTTTACATCAACCAATTTAATCCACACAAAAAAACGAAATTATTACGGAAAACTGACCTTGATAATGAATTACCTACAACGCGCCGACTGCGATTGCATGTAGGTAGGTATGTATCTACCTACTACTTACTAGACGCCGTCGTCCGTTTTGTTTAGTGCCTAAATCCCGCGCGCGCGCGCGCGCTCGCTTTCATCATACCGAGAGGGCATGTCAACATCTTGTAGGTACAACATACTAACATTATGCGTCTCAGTCACGGTATCAGTAATAAAGCAAAACTAAGGCTAACATAAATAAACATTATTTTGGCTAAGCTATGTTCCGTCTAACTTGCAATCATAGTTTCAAAGTTAAGCAGCAGGTACACGAATATTGCTTACGTGATATGTAATTGGTGCCTTTACACGTCGAATCAGCGATCGATCGACGGGGCTGGGGCGCTGTGAGCGCCGCCGTTGCATGATGCGGTCGGCATTCTCCTTTGCTAGCATTACACAAAGGCTAGGGATGGCGGTTGGCCGAGGCTGGGCCCACGAGTAAACGCACCATAAGGTTTATTGACCTCGGCCTAACCTCTTATTCATCAGCTGATAGGTAAATAACTAACGACGCAACGTCAACTTGTACTTTTAAAAGATTTTCGCATTGTAATGATGCTTAAAAATTAGTTAATTAACGAAATTACATTATGATCATCGAAATTTAACTAGGTAGGTACATCTAAGGCTAAATTATTCGTTTTTAACATTTCGTAGAATAAGTGGGCGGAGCCTCGTACAGGTTGACGCCCTCACACACACAGAGACATGACGTACGATAAATCGAATCACAACGGGTGATTCTGTTTTTTTAAGAAGTGTATTTAGAGAGTTATTCTGAAAAACGGTTAAAATTAAAAAAATTAAATAGCAAGTATTACTGATTATTGACCAGGTTTCGTATTTTTACATGATTATTTATGAGTTTTATTACAACCTCCTGAAATATTGTGCAGTTTTAAAACTGCACCTTGTATAGTTTTAATTTCAACGCGATACCTCCACGCGTTCTCGAGATAAAGAGTCTTGACAGACAGACAGACAGACAGACTGACAGACGGACGGACAACAAAGTGATCCTATAAGGGTTCCGTTTTTTCCTTTTGAGGTACGGAACCCTAATAATATCAACACACACTGAAACTAATGGGTAAGAACGTGAAATTTTGCACGAGGCTTCCTTTCTTGATGCAGGCGGGCACTAAAAGAGGATTTCCTAAAATTCACCCCTCTAGGGGAATGAAGCGGAGATTCAAAGTTTGTGTGAAGAAGCCTATTATCATGCGGGAGAAGCCGCTGGCAGAAGCTATTATGTAATAAGATTAGAGTATTACAAAAATTCATTATCGTTATGAAACCTTCCATCCCGAATCTGGCGGATTGCCAAGTTCCAGTTCCGTGTTAACGGATATTTTTCTCATTTTCCCTAACAACATAGTAGGCAAAAACGTATAGTGTTTGAGTTGAAGTATTATTACAATAGGAACATGCATTCATATCGCAAACACTCATGACAATGGTTGTCGAGAAAAATCGATGCACAGATAACACACGCTACATAAATATTAATCACAGTTCGTAATTATTACTATGCAAGCTCTGCTATGTTTTGTCTATCAGTTTTACTATTGTTTCTATCTACGTAATCATATAAATAAAAAAGATAAGCAAAAATTGCAAATTGCTTCCTATGTCCGCTATATTTAAAATATTTTTATTTCACATAGGCATAAATGGGCACTTATAAAAAACGTCAGAAGCTAGTGTACGGTTCCAAACTGATCGTTTCCTTCGGAGAAGAACCGATAAGAACCTCCACATTACAGACTTTGAAATCATTCAACTGATGTGTCCCAAACCAGTTTCATTAGAAAGACAATAATGCTAGGATGGTTTTAGATTTAAAAAATCTACTTTTCCAACAAAATATAAGTAAACAAAATGTATTTAATTTTTAACGTGGTGTCACACACCGGGTATATACCCGCTAGTACATAGATATCTAAAGCTGAATTTCCCGTTCCGTTGTTTCCTTCCATGCTCTTCTCATTTTCAGAATAGTGTCAGTTTTCCGCAGCATTTCATATGAAGTTCTATTAAAAAGTATGATGAATTAAAACCGAGAGTCCATTCGAGCACAACTCAGAAACAGAATTATAAACGGTCAGTCAACCATAGTTTCCACACGTAAATGAATGAAGAATGAAAATGTGCTTCAGCTTCACATAGGTCTCAATATATTTTTTTTATTCCACAACTATCACATAACTCCGTCTAATCCCAAGCTAAGCAGAGCTTGTGTTATGATAAACATACTATATTGTGTAATATAGTATGTTCCACACACAAAACAAATGATCGTGCTCATCACACAAACATTTGTCCTGGGTGGGAATCGAACCCACAACCTTCGGCATAGCAGTCAGGGTCACTAACCACTAGACCAACAGACCAGCACGCTTAGCCAAGTTGTTATTCTGCAATCGTTAACGCTGTCGAAAAGTGATGAAACGTATGAGAATGACGTCATCTCAACGTAAAGTAGCGTGGTCAGGACAAACGAATAAACAATTCGTAGCCAAGTTCACATCGTTCAATATCGTTTCTACAATATTTAACGCTACATCCTTTGTTATACAAACGCTACATTGTAGAACGAGCGGCCGACTCGGGCGCGTCAACATGGCTACCAACTTATCGTTTTCTACAATTGCTGTCACCGAGGCGTTACCGATTAGAGAACGGAATTCGATTGTAACTTGGCTAGGGGGGCAGTCTATTTCGCAGAACTACTAAAATCATTTTCTACATTGTACATGATTGACCATTTCCTTCTCAGCTATCAAGTCCGCGCGTCAACCGCGGTATAAAATTACCGCAATGGGCAGTGCACTACGCCCACACACAAAATATACTTTCAACACTAGAGATAATTATAGATTGGGACCGGTTTGTAAAAGTGAGAAATAAACAAAATACCTCGATCATTGCTTGCCCGGAAATGTTTGCGGCTGGCTATCAGCTGAGAATGACGTAGCAAAGGTGACCGCTTCTGAACGACCTTCGATTCTGCATTGCGCATTGATATAGGTATCCGACTTTATCTTTACTAGGATAAAGGCTAAATTTGCTTGGATTGGAATGGTCAGCTTGAATTACCGTGCGTAAAGATGTTGTGACTAACGTAATGAAAAAGTTTCCGCTAAATCATTACGGGTGTGTCGACTATTTTGATGTAAAACTGCGTAAACACCGATTTTCATGTTTAACCCCACGCGGGTCGGGGGTAAAGCCCGTTTCTATGGATTCATGTGGCAACACTGGCAACGGGAAGCCAAAAAATGTTTGCTTCGAAACAAACTCCGTACGTGATATCTATATTTATAAAGCAATTTTCCCAATAGTATTTATTTATTTATTTATTTATTGAGTACTGCCACATTACAATACATTTATCATTAATTCATTAACCTCTCGTATGCCGTAATTAGAGACACAATTAAAAAGCCATTGTGTCTCGCGTAGATCTGCGTTCCGGCTTAAAAAGAAAAAAAAAATCAACATGGTGGTCTGATGTATGTAACAATAACGGCGTACACATTTGCTATTCATTTGCTTTGTGCTATGTAACTTAACCTACTACTAGTTTCATAAGATTATGAACGTAATTAAGATTTCCTCAGCTTTTATTATCTACCAATTAAAATTATAATCTACAGAGAAGAAACATCATCATTCCAGCAGAAAGACGTCCACTGTTGGACATACGCCTTCCTCAAATGTCGCTAGAACCGGTTCTGTGCGTTTCGCATCCAACGAATTCTCGCGATCCTCGCTAGGTCATCGGTTCACCTTGTAGGTCATCCAATATTGCGTCTTCCGGGAGGTACGCAGTCTACAGGATGCTGATCTGCGAGCAAAGTGCTCAACCCACTGCCACTTAAGTTTGCCGATTTGATTCGAAGAGAACATAATTATTATGCGGAATGAGAATCTAATAAAAATATTCCATTCACATTTAAGGTAACATAAACAGTCGCTAGTCGCAAACTACAAAATGTGTTTCTATTTTTCTACGCAAGTACTTTTCCCGGAGTTCTCTTGAAGCGTCAGTGGTCACAAGATAAGTTACATTGAAAATGCAACTACTCAAAATAACTGGACGATGAGATGCATAAACAAGAAATATCTACAATTTAAATTATTCAAACCGAGAATCTGTTCCCACTCTGCGTGGAGTGAGTATAGTGACCTTTACTGACTAAAAACCCACCCTTGTTACTTCAGTGGTCCTTTGCTTTCCAGGGTTACGTTAAGACTTTCGAACAATCACGCAGTCTAAAGTAATTATGATTTCCTAACCATACGGGTAGAAGTACAAACTTATATTCATCCGTCACGTCATCATCATCCGACAGTATCCTTACATCACTGTTTCCTTCTGTTTCATTCTATATTAATTAACCTTAGTATCTTGAGTTTGATTTAAGAGAGTCAGATTTAATTACTTTTTTTCGTTTCATGTAGTTTTGTTTTTTATTTTTCAACCATAAGACTGGAAAATGTTAATGCTGTGCACACTTGTAAGTGACAAATTCACTATAGATTTTTAGTTTGATTGTTATATATAAAATATACTATTGAATAAGTCGTTAGAGTGCCATAAATAAATAAAATAAATTTTGGGAATTCCAAATAGATCTCCAAATGACAATTTTATCAAGTGACAACGGAACAGCGTTATCGAAATATCAATTAACTCTTTGAATGTCGTAATTAGAGACACAATAGAAAGACAATTACCTTATGTCGGACTGTGTAACTTAAGACATTCGAAAGGTTAATTACCTTTATTTAGTAAGTCCATCAAGTGGGCATGTGCTATTGTCAACGTTTAACTAGGGCAAATGAAAACCGTTTCTAATCAGTTTGGGATGTGCGCCGTACATAAGTAGCCTATGTATGAAAATATTTAAACCTTTATGATGTATGTGTTTCATAACATTTTACGGAACAGCAGTTTTTAAACCCCAACGTAAAAACTTCCCCTGGGTTTTAAGTTTGACAGCTATGAATGTGAGTCTGTCTTTGACACCATAGCTTAAACGGGTGACCCGATTACGATGCGGTTTTTGTTTATTTGAAAACAGGTTTTCTAGTGATGGTTCCTAGACATGTTTTTTCAAAATCAGCAGCCATATAATAATTTACAAGTGATGACGGGAGTAAAGGAATGAACTGCGGTATCAAATAAAAATGTGTAAGAGAGAGGGAGGGTATGATTGTGTGAGGCACGAATAACTAGATGAGGCCAGTATATTCTGACTGAATACCCTGAGAAGAAACACCGAAACAAACTCAGGGGTCAAAGTCTCTTAAAAGTTCATACAGCAAACATGCAATGGTCAAATCATATGAGAACCATGCAGATTAGTGTCTGAGATAGTCCTATGAGGAAAGAAACACACAGATTTGAGTAGACCTGTCCAAGTCAGTGCAAATATTTGTCAATATTCGTATAGCTCAACTTAGGACTTCTAAGGAGCTAAACGATTTGACAAACAATACCAAGGAAAGGACATTTGCGTAGGCCGCAGTAATAATCAAATTGTCAGACATACCTACGTCAAAATAGTGAGAGAAATTACCACTTTTTTACCTACTCGAGTTTCTAGATACCCTTTGCCTTCCACGGTCTCGGTAACTTACGAACAAAACCTACAAGGGAAGCCCTGAAGTCACGACTCCAATCATAACGAGTCGAATTGCCGAGATGCGATCCAATTAAAAGTATAATGTCGTAATAAAAGCGTACCCTCAGCACAGCTCCGCACAAAGACATCTGAAGTTAATGAGTGTGACGTCAGAGACGACTCTCTTTGGAAAGTTTTAGCTGAGAGCTTCTGTGAACCATTTATTGTGAGAATACGAGGAACGCTCCCTTTCCGAACGGGTTTAATCCATTAGAATTGTGTTAACATTTGTATAGGACGGTGGATTCAATTTATGTAATCGATTTGTAATATCTACTTTGCAATGGTTAATCCATCAATTCTGATATACCTTGAACTACTGAATCATTAAAAAATCCTGCACAAGAAAATCTTGTATAAAATACTAGCAGTCCCCCCGGTTTCACCCGCATTTCGTCGCCTTGGAGGCCAATGGAGCTAAGCCACATTTTTTACGAAATGGCTTAGCTCCATTGGCCTCCAAGGCGACGATTTTTGTTTACTGCTCCGCTCCTGTGGATATACAATAATAAAAAAACGTGGATATGCGACAAGGAATATGTAACCAAGATTTATGTAACTCATAGTATGATTTAGAAGAGTGTCCACGGAGTTTCTTGCACGTTCTTCTGAAAAAGATCTAAGCTTTGGAACGTGCAATTTAGTTTCCCTTTTTTGACTGACCGACGACAATTCAAAAGTGCCTGTAATTGGTCTATTTGAAATAAACGTTTCTGGTTTCTGAAACGGGTAATATATTTTGACTGTCTTGTGTAGAAAATGGAAAATTTAACTTTCAGTACCACACATCTTACATCAAAGGTTGAAATGGAGTTCGGCTTCCTAATGTCAAGCCACGACGTTGATTTTAATTTTGATTTTGATTTTGATTTTAATTTTGATTTTAATTTTGATTTTAATTTTGATTTTAATTATTGATTTTAATTTTGCTTATTATTTATTTTATTTTGACTTTATTTTGATTTTATTTATTCTATTTTATTATTATGAGTTACTAACGTAGTTTTAAGTGCTACTAACATAATATGGATGTATCTGATTTAAATAAATAATAATAATAATAATAATAAAGGAAACGTGACCGGCTTCCGAGGCAAAGGGATCGGAAATAAGTGGGTACTTCGCTTTGAGAACGCCACCGAATGTCTTATGGATTTTCATAGGTTTGTTCTTGTCCTATAGAGTTGCTAGTATAGGCCTACAAAAGCTTAAGAGGATTCTAAGCCAGGGCCGGTCCTTGTAGCGACACTTGGGGAACCATATGTTCAGTAGTGGACATTTTTCAGCTAAGATGAGGATGATGATGAATTTCCACTTATTTTTAGCTATTGTGCGTTGTACCTTTTAGTTGCAGCTAGATAGGAAAGCAACCACCTACCGGGTTCAATTATATTTTCGAACTATCTAGGCATCCACTCCTATATACCTACAATCCTGATCGGTCAAGCAGTTTAAAGGGTTAGATAACAAACACACGTACCTCTAGAACACACTCGCTACGCTAGCGAGTTCAGTGACCTGTAGGTAGTTGTCGGCGTTACGTACTAATTACCTACAGGTCATTGAACTCGCTCAGCTGACGTTTTCAAGAAATTAATTTCGTACATGCGTAAATTAATACGAGTTGTAAAAAAAAGGTACTTACTTTATTTTTTAATGTTATATTTACAAATCGGTATTGTTTCATGTACCGGATCAACCCTCGGTAACCCTCCACGGGACTAAAACGATCAAAAATTAACGGTGTATATGTAAGTTAATAAAGATTTGTGAAGATAGACCGGAAGAATGATAAAAAAAGTACAACTTTTTCCTCATGCCAATATTTGAAATGGTAATTACTGCTTCATTTGCTTTCATTTAAAAGATTTTGTAGTTTAATACAAAATATTGTTTATTATATTAACTATAGAAAATTCAACAAACCCTTGAGTCTAAAGCAGCAACAGATTCAGACACGGTGAACAAATCCTTGCGAGGAGTCAGGTGCCACCAGTCCCTTTCCATTTTACACTTCGGTCCATTAACAATGACTCACTTTAACTCCACCATCACTGACTTGCCAAGGCCGCACTTAATGTCACTCGAGCAAAACCACTTTTCAATAGTAATGTGTCATTATAATAGTTCTGCAAACATTTTTAACGGACTATATAAACGCAGATAAACTAAAACGAGCGATTGGAACGTTTTATCATAAACTGGATCGATAAATTGAACCTAACATGCATAAAACGTTTTGCAGCAGCGTCTGCATGCTAGTAAAATGTTAGAACGTCCAACACTTTATCTAAATGGAAAACGCTTTTCAATTTACAGCGTCGCTTGACGGCGGCGACTGCATTTGAAGTGGAAGGAGCGAAGTTGCGGGAACAGCTAGTATTATTTATTTATCAGGAATGCGCCACCTCGCGATCGATACTTCAACAGCAGTTCTATTCTTTATGAGATATTGACGGGAAAATTGAGGTCGTACTGGTCCGGTGAACTATATTTTTTGCTGTGGATACAGCCCATATGATGTCTGCCCAAGTTTGACCCTTGTTTATTTTTTACAGGGATTTTTCCTGACCCCTCACGCACGTCCCTTCGTATTATCATAATTTAGTGTCGAGTCGTAAGTGTGTGTTAATGTGAAAGGGTCTAAACCGCACATTTGAGGCGAGAAGAAAGATTTAAACGGTGCTTGTTACGATTTTATTTATTCATAAAACATGAGGTTGCGTGTTTCAGAATTCAATGCATCATAAAAATATTCAAGAATCTATTAAATTGTTGGGAACCTATATAAGAAAATATCAAGAGCAGAAAATTGCAAATGATTGAATACTTTTAGATCGACTACTAAAGCCCGGCAAATCTAAGAAGTACCGTTTGATAGTTTTACACGTAGTAAGTACATTTTAATTTTAATTTGTTGATTAAAAATTGTATATGTTATGATAAAACAAAAATAACTTCATAATTCAATGTAAAACCATTAAACCGGGAAAGAAAATAGAAATGGTGTGAATTACGCATATACAAAACTATTTTTATAGAAAAGTGTGAACGTCAAACAGTACTTCTTAAATTGTGAGTTAATTCAAGTAAAACTATTAGAACACACTTGTTTAGCGTGATCCTATCCTAATGAAATCAAGGTTTCAATCAATCAGCTACGACAACATTTCAATTTCAAAACTCTGATAAGTACGGTATTCAAGACAGCTTTTTAATTCAGAATCAATTAACAACAGCACTACATGAGAAACACATTACTATTCCAAATTAGGTATGTAAGTCCATCATCAACGTGTCGACTGCATATCCCTCGCGGGCCTATACCAAGGTTCTTACGGTAATATTATCGAAACTTAGGCCACTTGTACACGTTTAGAAAAGTCAATCATTTTGTTTCTACACACGAACTATACGTACACTGCTTTGGCGTTGATCAAGAAAAAAATCATGTCTGCGCTAGACACGACACTCATGTATCTGCTATGGTGCGGTATGGCCGTAGAGTTGCCAACTTTTATTAGAAGAAATAGAGTATATCTGGTTTCAAAGGAGGTAAATAAAGAGTACGGACTTGTAGAAAACAGTATAATTTATTTAAGAGAAATAAAAAGATATTTTTTGGGACTTTTTGCAGCACGTAACAATTTCTCATTGTTTTTATAAGAATTGTACGACTCCGAACATTCTACTCTAAGTTTACATAGATCAGGGAAGCCCTGTGTTCCTCTCTTTCCACCACCTCACATTAGTCCGAAAAGACTCTCTCAGTAAAGTCGACCTTTTTAGTTACGATTGGCACTAGTACCTATAGTAAGGCATTGTGTAAAAAAAAGTATTTTAGCGTCCTCTATTAGTGTTATAGATTACAAAGTTCTACACTACATGATAGAGAACAATACTCTATTCTAGAGTACGGTTGGCAACCTTAGTAGGGTGCAGGGTAGGTGAGGGGTGCCACGATAAATTTTCGTGCCTAGATCCGATAAAATTCTTAGGGTGTATTCTGTACATGATGAATTGATCCTACCTGCCGCAGACACGGTGAAATTTCTTAGCGTGTACAATCGCCCTAAGACCATTACCGTGGTCGGACCCGATACGATCGCAAATTGTCCCAATTACAACGGGTAATCGTCAAGTAACCTTCAACTTGATGTAAAGTGCCGCCGGCGACAAATCTTTGAACGTTACGTACCGTATTTGGTCGGATCGATTCACTTTTTGTGATGACTGACGCTGTTCCGGTTCGCTAGAGGTAGGTAAGTTTGTTACTAGCATTGACATTAATTATAATGTCATTGATAAATCTTAGTAACAGGGGATCAGTTGCTTAAATAAATTAACATTTCGAGAAAATAACTAATAAGAAGAAAAATCCGCTCACTCTATTGGTTACGGCCTTTTTTTTATGGTGGGAAAAATCATCCAATGACAACCCCCGCTCTTAGGCGGAGCGGGAGATAGTGTCAGACTCTTACTGATAAAGCCCATCCCGTTCCTTCTAGCCTTCATACCGGTGCTCGAGTTCCCTTTCGGATAACCCTGGCCCCAGTGAGGTTACGGCCTGGAATCTAGTTTCCGCACAGAGGACCCTACTACGACCTTTTAAGGCAATCCATCTGACGACCTAAACTGAACTGTTAGACGGATAGAGCTATATAGGGTGTAAACTCTATCCCTCTTTCTCGCTTGCACGACTTACATTTTAACACGTCATGGTAAGCCGTCTGTTCACGTAGAACAAACAACAAACATGGAAATACAAATTTTATACGAGAATTTCAGCGAGCAATCAGAGAAAGCAAACAAAACGAGGGTCTCTGTCAACATCATTATTTTCAGAGGGAATAATAACTCATACTCCCCGCGCCAAGTTTGGTAGGTAGGCACGTTAAATCCGAGCTAAGTACACATGAGTACCTGCCATGATAATAATTGTACCATTAAGGTTTTATTACCTCAAGCACATTCAATAAATGTTCTGTCGGCAACTCATTTTATGAAGCTTATGTAACTGGAAGGGATTCATATAATTTTACATATTCTTTGTCATTTACGTGAAGTATTCAGGCAAGCGTGAGACTTGTAATGTAGTTACTTTATCGTGGTTGTTAGATAATAAAGAACAAAACCAACGTTACTTTAAGGACGCTATCCATATAAACTACTTATGTAGTTTTCAGAATAGTTATGTACTTATACAAGGTGCAGTTTTAAAACTGCACAATATTTCAGGAGGTTGTAATAAAACTCATAAATAATCATGTAAAAATACGAAACCTGGTCAATAATCAGTTATACTTGTTATTTAATTTTTTAATTACACTAAACTAAATCGATTCATCGATGGCCGCGGGGGCGTGGCTAGGGTGTGGCGTGCGGGATGATGATTGGATGATACATTATTTATGAAACTATCGTTGCGAGTTAGTGTGTGTGAAAACGCCCTTTATTGTTCCGTGTTTGTGTGTGTGAAAAAAAGCGCGGTTATAAAATAAAAAAAAATACCTACTTATTTTATTATTGATTCGGGTCGAGAATCACTAACATAATTACCTCCTGAAATATTTTGCAGCTTCAAAACGACACCTTGTATAAAAAATGGCTCCGATCAATCTCTTGCTTTTCCAATCCTTTTCTATTCAGTAAAGGTAAATAATGTCAAGTTGTGCCTGACGTTTTTGACTTGAAAATTGTACGCTATAGAGAGTAAATACATATAAAGAAATTAATGTAAATATCATTTGAAAATTGCAAATATTGAATAAGTTTGAAAAATTTAAATAGACAGCAACTTTTTTAGAATTCTGTACCCAAAGGGTAAAAACGCGATCCTATTGCTAATACTCCACTGTCCATCTGTCTATCACCAGGCCGTATCTCATGAATGTATCAGCTAGACAGATAAAATTTTCTAAAAACTAAAAAGAAGTTTGTTTATATAGTCTCCAATGTTGTTTAGATAATGGTACGAACACCTTCGTGCGCGAGTTCGATTCGCACTTGTTTTTTTCTTTATTTATAGCTTTATAATTTGTATAAGAATCAACAAAATGTAGAGGACTAGCTTTTGCCCGCACGGCTTCGCTCCCGCTCTTCCCTACTCCACCCTACTATACCCTACCAAACTTCACATAAACCATCTACTAAATAGTCCGAACAAAGCCTAAACATTTGGTTTGGATAGGTGAGTCCGTTCTTGAGTTATAAAATTACAACGAAAAGTGGCATTGATTTTTATATAATAAATTTGATAAAGCCGAGGACATACAAAATGTTTATTTTTTCTATCTCAATAAGGTAATGATTGTAGCATAAACCGGTATCATTATACATTAATTGTCTTACGCAATACGTTTATCTACAGACTAAACAGATCTTCCTTTTGCGTCTAATAAGCCGCTCCGGCAGCAACAAACGGCCCGCCTGTGATGTTAATAAATGGCTCATTGTCTTAGCCAATTTATCCACGGAATAGGCAATTACGGAGATATCTTTTTTAGAGTTTAGGAGTATTAAAAAATAAATGAAGCACAATTTCTTCTTCATTTTTCTTTGTACCCAACGATTAAGAGTAGAGGGTGCAAATAAAGTTAATTTAGTAACGCAAATACTTTACTTTGCAGAAATAAAGGATCAATAAATTTCTTAAAAGGACAATGCCAATTTTTTTATGGGAATTGGACCAAGTGCTGTCCAGAATGCACACATAGTGCATAGAATAGAGGGTGCAAACGAAGTTAATTTAATAACGCAAATACTTTGCAAAAATAAAGGATCATACTCGTAACAAATTCCTTAAAAGGATATTGCCAATCTTTGTATGGGAGTTGGACCAAGTACTGCCCAGAATGCACACATAGTGCATTTTGTTCCTCAGCGCCAACACCAATCAGTAAACTGAAGCGCTCAAAAATTTGTCAGGAATCAAGCGAAAAAAAGGTTTTGTTGTAAATTATATATTTTCGAAAACCAGGTTAATAATTGTTTTTTTAGCGTAATTGGTAACTATAATATGTAATCAGTAATCAATTACACTGAGATTCTTCTAAAACAATCTAATCTAAATAAGTAAACAATCATGAGAAAGTGTACCTAATCATAGTAAATAGTTTAGTGTGATTACTTTCCCTTTTGGGATATATACCTACATGGGTGTAGCTAATAAACATGGCCAAAGCTCTCATAATCCATCAGTAAATATTGTATTTGTGTGATTACAACATCAAATAAATATTCGGGTATAGGTTTGTGATTCAGTCGTAAGGATAAAAATACTACGGATATTACAACGTCAGCAAAATTATGCGACAATCATGATGAAAAGTCAGAGTAACATTTTTTTACTCTAAATTCTTACTAATAAATATTTGACCATAATGCTCGTTCAACGAATACGAACTACTCTAGTACAAAAACATTGACCTAATGACCAGAAATTATTGTTTTTTGCCCAAGTCATGGTTAGTTTTTGCAACCAAAATCATTTGCAAGTCCTAATTTCAGCAAACTTGGTTATTATAGCATGACGTCAACCATCTGGCGATATTTAGGTATATTTCCGTCTAGTTTTCCTTACGCGTGTTATAAGAATGAACGTAACTTTGGCTAACAACACATTATTCAATGAATTACCATATATTAGAAGTTATGATGATGCGTTCGTCCCGCAACAAATTAAATGTGCTGATTTACCGAAATAAGTAGGTCGATTAATATAGCGGATCGGCGTAATTAATTCTGTTCCTTTTCTACTTCTCATTGAGTTCCCGAGGGAAGAAATCACAACTGTTAATTTTGTCCTACTTGACTCTACGCATATAAATATAATTATTAAAAGTTGCTGACTTGGTCAAGTTGGTGTCGTGGCTTTCAAAACGTAGGTAGCATTTTTTTTTAATTTTTATTGTTGACTTTATTTATTTAATTATTTAACTTTATTTAACTAGCCTTTATACGAGAGACCAAGTTCGTTGGAGGCATCGATTTGATGTCACGCTTAGTTGCAACTTCGATACCTTAACGTTAACTTATACGTTAAAGTTAGATGACGCAACTCGCCCATAGAATAGATATAGACCTAACCTCGTTCAAGAGCAAGGGCGCAGTATAGCGAGCCGGTAGTCTAGCGAGGGTGAGCGACGACTTGGCACCGAGTCAATATTCACAACGCACGATTGTAGAAACACGCAGCGCTGCATCGCTCGCAAAAGTGGTTTAATCTAGCTAGACACATACTCTTGCATGTTAATAGAGGACGTCTTTTGGTTAAAATGATGATGATGAATTTTGAGTTAAGCTCGCATAAGTACATGAATTTTGCTATCCACTTATTTTGTGTTGTTATAGTGTACAATAAAGAATTAAAGATGATGAAAAATAAGAGAATATCATCATGTAAAAAAGGTAGAAAAAAAGAAAGGGTGAAGAATAGTGCCCTGAGGTACACCCATTTTAACTAAAGACCCCGAGAACCACGCCCTAATAAAGATTACTTAAATCCACCTGTAAGATATGGAATGCAACTGTAATAAAAATGATCAGGAGGTTATCCACGATTTCCTTAATGGTGTAATTACAGATCAGAGTATTAGGTATAGTCATCGCAATCAAATGCTTTTTAGAGGTTATAGAATATGCCAATTTCATTTTAGGAATTCTTTTAGGACTCCAAAATGTGACTAATGGGATTAACTCCTGAATCTTTCGCGAAGTTAATCATTATATTGTTAATATAGCAATTGACAATAAATACTAGGCATGTTTATAATTGTTATAACATATTAAGTGCTAACCCATAAGCGTATGGAACGATTTTACAGTTCAGTAGAAAACTTTTTGCATTGGGTATTTATACTAGTAGACTTTCTAACTACGATTGGGTAATTATATCACTACAATACTAACTATATTGTAACTTACGTAAGTTTTACAACCCACGGTATTTTTGCGAAAAAATATAGGTATGCGTAAGGCTTGACTAAATATGCGTCATGGAAATTTCTAAATGCTACATTAAAATATTAGTAGGTAGTTAATGGTCATAATGTTCACTTCCCTATACATCGTCAGTATTGGCACAGAGTATTGGTCACCAACAGCGTCTTGTGGTTTGAGTATAGGATTTCCTCTTAGGAATGAATTTGTCTGTTTACGGTATCATTCTGTTCCATATAAAGTATTTTTAGTAGCTACTACTCTTAATTTACTAGGTTTCAATTATACTATTTTACAATTTTATTTGTAAAGTTATTATGTAGTGGGTACCTGCTCTTAATTTTATTATATACGTATACGCTAGGTACCAGTACGCACACGTGTTTTTGAGTTATCTACACTAATATTGTAAAGAGGTAAAGTTAGTGTATATTAGTAAGAGGTAATCTATGAAATTACTGATCCAATGGCGAAATTTTTTTCACCGATAGAAAGCTGCTTTGTTCCTGAGTGACTCAGGCTATATTTTGTAAGCCGAAGGCAAAAGCTAGTCTATTATAATTCGTTCGTTTACCTAACATAAACATTTATTGTTGGAGTCTTTGAATAAATCATTTATTTCGGTACAGTACCCGAGACCACAGAACCGAGACCGAGAGCTTAGCCATCTAGGTACATTTATCACTGTCAGAACTAGATAGTAGGCACAAATAACTAGCAAAAGCGAGTATAGTTTACTACATGCCTAGTTTATTATTAAAGTTAGTTTATCCTAGCGACGTCTACTGAAATGGAACTTCATTTGAACAACTAGAGCGAGAGCATACAGCTTAAAAGCCGGCTTTGATCAAAGTTAAGTTATTTCTGAATAATTGAAACGACAATTTGCCTGCAAATGGACGGGGACCAGCAGCCTTTGTTGAGTTGTGCACAGCTCTATTATTGAATCTACGTTTTTTTTGTGTGAGTTAAACATGTGTGTAGTAACGGAACCATAAATATGTTAAGAAGAAATGGTTTAACCACTGAAAAAATCCACCAAATAATGAATAATACTAGCTGTAAGGGACAGGTCTCCGCAAGCTTAAGGGCTTGCTCAGTACACAATAATCTTTAAATCTCTTTTTTTCTTCATTCATAGTATTCTCTATACCTATCACTGTTAGGTACGTCGTCAATTTTCTATCCATATTATTCTGCTAATTCAAAGAAAATTATTCCAAGTAGGTATTAACAAAAATATTTACCTTTAAATTTATAACTATAGGTTAGTTCTAATAAAAGTTTTAAGCGATGGATATTAATTTTTCAGTCATAATAAATAATGTTAATCAAAGATCGCTTGTTATAAAGTTTTGTAGAAAATACTTAAGCGTGCCTTTGAAGGTCAAAAGAGGTTAAAACGAAATTCAATTATATAATTCTTGTGATTTCGGTAGGCACGTATTTACCGAGCTCTAACGCAAATCGTGTTAGGGCAACGTACATTAAATAAATACCGTAAATTCAACTGATATTTACGAGTATTTTTCGAGACTAGCTGGCCTCAATATTTCCAAGCGACTAGGTACCAGAAATGCGCCGAGGCCAATAAAGTTCACCAAGTCTTAGAGAAAAGATTGAATTTTTTGGATCCTACAAAAAAAAAACTGGGAAGTGTGAGTTGGACTCGCGCATGACGGGTTGCGTTTGCGAAAGGAAAATTCGGCAAAAAATCGCGTTTTTTCTATGGGGAGCTCCTTAAATATTTATTCTAATCTTTTTTTAGTATTTGTTGTTGTAGTGGCAACATAAATACATCATCTATGACCATTTTAACTGTCTAGCTATCAAAGTTCATGAGATACAGCCTAGTGACAGACTGACGGACAGAGGAGTGATAGCGATACATATTATTATGGAACTCTAAAAGCAGTGGACTAATAAGATTAATGAATTCTTCTGTACAGTCAACACAAGCAGGAGAACCAGGACTCCTGTTTATCATTTCCAGGGTTGCTATCACTTCCGATGAAGAAATTGCAAAATAAAGGAAGAAACCCTAGAGCTTCATTACATGATTCCAACATAATACACACATAAAAACAACGCTACGAACTGTGACTGTAGGTACTCGGTTTACACCCTTAGCCACTTTTCTTATTGTTAACTTATCTGTATTACTTTTTTAGGTGGAAAATGACATATCCCGCCCTTGTGCGTTCGTGTCAAACTTTTACTGACTAAAATCCACTCCTGTTCCTTCTTTGCCTACATTCCAGGGACCCGGGGTTCTCTTTTGCATCACCCATGGCCTCAGCAGGCTTTGACCCTGCTGGGCCCTTACGGTTTATTTATCTGATTTGCCATTAAATCTTCGTTTTTCCGAAGTTCTAACCAAAATAAAAACTACCAAATACGACAACATTGAGGGCGTTTTATAGACGGACTTCCAAGACTCTCTAAGGGTTTTCACACAACTAACATACCTACTTAGCACAGAATATAATAATGTAATCGATATCAGCTTTCATGCAAGCACAATGGGTAACAACGCAAGGATATAAGGCGTGCGAGCCGGCTAGCCTAGCTCTTAAGACGCATAAAAATGGAACGAGGTTACTAACAATAGGCCAGAGACACAATAACCTAGAATCTAACCAATCTAGGTCCTTTACACAATATGGAGCCAGAAAACCTTCTCACTTTGTCGATAGATTGGTAGGATAAAGGTCGTCTGCACACTCAAAACAAAGTAGCGAGTTCATTTAGCTTGGATAAACGAAATCTTGGTTGATTGTTTTAATAAATGATTATTTACAAAAAAATATTCTGTATGCTTAGAAGACGCTTCCGTAATAACTTAGTGTTAAAAGAAATACATAAATTGTATTGGCCTTAATGATAAATCGTCCAAAAAAGTGTCCTTCTAGAAGCGCTTCTGGAAGGACTTTTAAAGTCCTGCTAGCAGGACTTTAATTTGTATGAAATTTGACGCTCGTCCTTCTGGCAGTACGCCGACTGCTGGCAGGACAACTCAGACGAATCACTAAATCAGGGGAAACAAACATTTTAAACTACCCACTTTAAAAATACAAACTTTTTACAAATATTTTAAAAATAAACGAAAAGTTATGTTGTTGTGTTTATAAATAACAGTAAGGTAAGGTAGGTAACATATATTTATTTTTGTAATATATTGATATGTTTATATATACTTTTGGTAGGTACTCAATGTTGTAATTACGATTGTAGAATTCATTTTTTATTTTATAAAGTATTATACCATTCAATACTTTACCGCGGTTTCGTCTACAAAAAAAAGTTATTGTGTTTCTTTCTATATATTTATTAATTATAATAATAATAATTCTTCTGTACTTGTGTTTCTCTCTAAACACTGTGTCTCCTTCTAAACAACCTGATCGTTTTGGTAGCAATCGGGTTCTCATTGTTTTTGCTTTAGATAAGTTGGTTAACAAAAATTAAACTCATGATTGATCATTTTACAGTTTTTAACCAACAGAAAAATAATAAAGAAAAAAAAACATTAATCTGTAATTCCGTTTGTTACATGGTATGCGAAACAATTGCGCCCTGTTTGAGGAGCACAGAAGACGCATCGCGTTCTGCATAATTTACAGTAATAGCTGGCTTTCTGTTGTTTTTTGTGGTGTACAAAACGGTTTTGATAATAAAATGTCGGCCATAACATTAAGATGTTGCAAATGCATCACCAAATTGTTGACGACTCCAGGCGTTATTCGTTCCCGGCGCATCGTAGTGCGATGCTAGCGAACGCACGCGATCTCCACGTCTAAATATCGTAGCCATATCGCTCACACTAATGCTAGAACGATGCAACAAACACTCCTACAATCAGAAAGAGACTGACTACCTACCTGTTTTTTTACAAATTCTGCCAGCAGGACCGTTCACGTAATATTCATTAAAAAAGGTGCGTCCTACCGGAAGGACTGAAAGTCCTGCTAGCAGGACGCTGGACGATTTATCATTAAAATTCCTAGAAGTTGTAAACTTATATTGTTATCAATGGGTCATTATTTTCTCATCTCTATTAATTTTATCTTATGAAGGCTAAAGTCAGCCTACCGCAGTCCACTTCTGATCTATAAATTAGGTTTAATTTACGGTATTGAATCCGCGAAATGTCACATTCCCAGCTGACTAATTATCACTGATTCCAACAACTCAACGCAAAAACCGCGCCAATTATACATGCGACCACAGATTATAAATAATTTTGTCCCAAACAGCTTTAAATACGCTAGAATCACACTGTAAACACCACTTCACACTGACTGCGTGAAGTTTCTTCCATTTACATAGCTTTTATAACACCGTGGTAGCAAGTTATCGCGTTACCATGGTAACGGTAAGCCGCCCTACAAACTAGGGCTTAAGGCGTGTGTTTGAGGATTACCGAGTCGATGATTCAATTAGTTGAAACATGCAACCACCCATTACTGAATCAATGCACACAGAATTAAGTGTTTACTGGTTTCGCAAACATTTGGGAAAACGATGCGGGTTAGTAGGTACATATGTGTGTAATAAAACGCTATTCTTTGTTCGTCAGTGTTACCTACGCGTACGTTTGGTTCCGTTTAAATATGCATAGTTAGCCCTTTGTTAGGGCTCTGAAAAAAAGCCTTTAAGAGAGAAGTTTCAATCTGTGTAAGCAAAAACATGAAATGAAAATGAAAACATTTACCACGTGAAAAGGCTTTCAGTTATTCGTAAAATTACTCTTTGTTGTAATGAAAACGCGGGTTAAAGACAGCCTGGAAATTACACGTTTTTCATTGTCTGGGGGTAGGAAAATGAAACAGGAATAAATGTTTATTTTTGCCAGTATACGTTTTTATTACAAAACAGACAAAAAAGCGTAGGAGTTATTTTTATTTTTACAAAAAAAAAGCTTCCACAAGGTTTTTTTTTTGGGTGGGTAAAAATCATCCAAATGACATCCCCCGATCTTGGGTGGAGCGGGAGACAGTGTCAGACTCTTACTGACTAAAAAACCCACCCCGTTGCTTTGTGCCTTTCATACCGGGGCTGAACTAACTTTCGGAACTAACTCTGGCCCCAGTAGGCTTCGACCCAGCTGGGCCCCTGCACGCTTCCACAGGGTTATAAATTGTATCAGGGCACTCGAATAAATCCGCTTATCTCAATGAAATATTAATACTGACGATAACAGCCTAGTTTAGGATATGACTAATGAAATTCAATTTTTTATCAGCTCATCGTTTAGTCGGTGTTGCTCTGAAGTACTTCGATAGGCGCATGAAAGTCTAGGTCGTTAAGTGAATAAGTAGCTTCTTTTAACTGTAGACTTTTTTGTTCAGGGGTAGTTTTCTTGATTATTTATAAGTTTTATTACAGACTAGCTGTGCCCGTGACTTCGTTCACGTGGACTACAGGATTTTGAATTTATTTTTTCTAAAATAAAAGTAGCCTATGTTACTCCTTATTACATCAGCTACCTGCCAAAAAAAGCCAAAAATCGGTCTAGTCATTTCAGAGATTAGCCCGGACAAACAGACAGACAGACAAAAAATTTCATTTTGGTGTATGTACCGTATCTATATTCATATGCATGTAGTAAAAAGCAGTTATTTCAATATTACAAACAGACACTCCAATTTTATTTATATGTACTATAGATAAATGTATAGATAGTACAGACCCACCGAAATAATAATAGCTTGTTAAGCCATCCAAATTATTATCTTGCTTTCATTAAAGAAAATATTTTTGATAAATCATGCTAGCCTAGTGCGAGGGTAGTTTCAGTTGTAACACAGTCTACGGTTAATAGCTAATTTCGTGATTCCTAACAACTTCTTGTAATTGTGCGATAATATTGCGTCTAGCATTACAAGTAACGTTAAATTTTAGATTTGATTATAAGAATCCATTTGGTCCAATAGCAGCTAAAGAACCAACGCTTTTCTACGTGGAAGTATTTGTGGTTATTTCAAATTTTGAAGTAGAAATAGGTGAACTCCTTTCATTTGGAATAGTCCTATAGTTACTTTCTTTCTTTAGCCAAATATTTTTGGTAAGAATTTGAAAAAAGCTTTATTTACAAGGAGTGCACAAACATGTTTTTCACATTTATTGAGCGCACAGCTAAGGAGTGGAACTCCTTGCCTGAGTCTGTGTTCCATGAAACCTGGCCACAACCTACGGTTTTTTAAATCGAGAATGAATAGGTTATTTCTAAGCATGTATGCGTCAACATTGACCACATCATCGCTTACAATCAGGTGAGATGGTGGTCAAACTTGAGCTTGCCATCATAATCTTTCTGTCCTTGTCCCGAGTTAATTAGGATCGCCGTGTTTTTTAAATTCTGTCCTCTCATCTGTCACTCTATCACTAATTCCCTAAAACGTGAGCCTAAGAATAATAAAAAAATATGTGCAGGATCCGTTTTTATACATGTGTATGTGTACTACTTAGCAAAGAGTAATGTAACTTTTGACCTTTTCAGTCTAACATGGCAAGAAAAACCGAACAACTTACAAGTCACTTGAGAGAACACAACTATGCCCAAGAGAGCGTAGGGTCTCGTAAATTTATCGGTACCGATTATCTCGTGACAAGACGAGCCAAGTTAACGTTTTATTTTATTTTCCCTTGGCTTAATCCTTAGATAAATTGGGCTTAGTTTTTCTGTACGATAGAGTTTTTCCATTAGGTACCGAAACGTATTTTTTTTTTAATATTCAGGTTTCGCTAATTGCAAGCATAGTCAGTAATGTTCCCACTGCTGGGACTCAGGCCTTCTTTCTAGGAGACAGAATGTGCTATAATATACCACGCAAAGCCCAGTACGGGTTGGTAGTTGACATATATCTTTGAATAATGGTTCTAGGGTGTGCTGGTATCCACACGATGTTTTCGTTCGCCGTTCTAAGAGCACTGGTGATGAAATAAATTACAAAAACTAATTTAGTTACCGGGCTGGGTTTTGAACCCATGACTTACAATTCGTAAGTCGTTACCACTGGACCAGCACTGCTCTCTCAGTTTCGCTAGTTCAAATGTAATATACAGTGATATCTCGAAACACCTATATTAAATATCTAACAGTCAATGAATGTATTATATATTTCGATATAGTCAATCAATAGTGATAAAAGAAAGCCTAAGTAATATATCAAGTTACACACAATATTGATGTACAAAAGTTATCTATATCGATTGCGTACATTTTACGTGATGTAAAAACAACAAACAAACAACAAGTAAAAACTTCTACAGATTTATTTTATGTATAAAGATTGTCTAATTTGTATATAATGAAAGATTTACTTTTCAGTTTGATCATCATTCTCACCACCTACAATAGACACGTAAGCATTTGTCAATAAAGCAGATTGAAAATATAAAACTTCAAAGAGCAATAAATCCATCTCCGTAATAAAAATTGACTGTCGACTTTGCGCGTCACTGAAAATCCCCCGAGGTCTCAGCGGGAGCCGCAATATCTTTTGATACGAAACAACGAAGACGAGCAATAGATAAAACGAAACAATAGGCCAATTCCGTGAACAATCGACGGGAATCAAATATAAAAAGCCGACTTTAATATTAGATAGACACAGTGGTGTAGCTAGACGACACAACGGCCCTGGGGCAAAGAAAACCCGGGGCCCTTTTTTTACGCGGGTCGTCAACTAATTCTTTTGCTCTGGGTAGAGTGGGAGTGTCAGAATTTTACTAACTAAAACGAGTTGTCATAATTATTGTTGCAATCTATTTTATTTGGATTTTGAAGGGAGAATTTTTCGCTAGTTCATTATTAGGTTTGTTAATCAGGTTTGGGGTCCCCCGAGATTGCGGGCCCCGGGGCACTGCCCCGCCTAGCTCTTTGGTAGTTACGTCACTGGATAGGCATCATCTGCATCATAGGCATAATCTGTGAAAGGGTTAAAGTAACCCTTTCACAGATTAAACAAATATTTTTTTTTTGGGTCGAAGAGCTCAAAGGAAACTATTTCTTCGAGCCATCATATCCAAAGTGAAATGTTTCGCATTTTAAGCGCTATGTATGTAGGTATGTAGTCTACAAAGGAAGAATGCTAATCCGTAAGGCGCCAGAAAGCTATACAGGGATGGAATGACGTCACGCTCTAACCCTGGACGCTTTATGTCGTTTCTTGATACGTATTCTTATACGTCTACACATTTCTAAAGCCGTCATAACGCAAATAAAAAATTGCTCCATTCATAGTCGTCTAAATGTGGAGGCCAAGTGGGCCGTGTCCACTCCAGTATGGTCTAGCACCCATCCCAGAATGTTGGGCTACTCTATGCCACCATCTTTAGATAGGTACTTTTTATAAGGTTCTTCTACTAGTAAATAATTATCAAGACACCTAAATTGTGATAACTTCACATAAAAATCAGGCATTTCAAGAGCCCTCTTTGAAATTAACCCTGAATGCGCCAATGACACTGTAATACAATTTACACAATCGACCAAGTAAGATAAACATAATTTAGTTATGTTATGACAGCTCATCATTTTCAATATAATCTTTTTACTGCGGTTTGTCCCAAATTCGAATTTTCTTGTTCGTGATTTTCTTTCGTAGTAGATGTGTGACCAAAGAAAACAGTGTAGAATGTAATAATGAAAATGTTAAGTAAACACATTACAACTTATTTAACATTGCTAATGTTAGCAGGGAACTTTACAAAACTTGGGTTAGCGTTCCGCCGCCGCAGACTATGTTTTACTATAGGCAATTTGACCGACCGACGGATGAATTAACTAAAAGTTAACACCTAACTTTTGATAAAGGGTTTAAGTCAATCTTGACCACTTATGAAACTATAACTGGCCATTGTTCTTAAATCATTCATCGGGAATTAATTAAGGGGTCCATTTAAGTATCATATAAGCATAATTTTAGTAATTTGCTCCAACCACCCTCGGCAGCAAAAGAAAAAAAAAACTCCATGATTCCACAAACGTTCATAATACGTCTTTACCTATGAACAGCACTGCGATATTACAGAAAGTACAAGACACAAAGAAACCAATAAATACCTAATTTCGAAAAAGAATAAAGCTCCTTTAATATAAAATTTATTTGAACTTATTATTCCAAGTCAATCCAAAGATATTATACTTCAAAGCAACCCGTTTCAAAATACGGCAATTTTATCGTCAAAGATCTACATTCAGTAGTTATCAAGTAAAGATATAAAGAATTTCAGAAAAGGGAATTAAACTAATCTTGCCTAACGTAATCATCGTTTAGTTCCGTCCTCTCATGCCATCAAAATAAGCAAAGCAAGGTCCTCACCCTCCAGGCAAGGAAGTGATTCTGCATGCAAAATCTGATGACCTCAAAGATTATAAACTTTCCACTAAGGCGCGTGCAACAAGGTCTTACGTCTTGATAACGTTATCAATTTATATCACAGTTAAAGATCAAAACGAGATATGACATACAATCTGATAAAACTGTTGAACCTAGTTTATTCTTACTAACTACCTTGCAGTCCTAGTGCTAAAACTTTATTGATTACCTTCAGATACCTACTAATACTCAAACATTTTTTTCTTTGGAGTGGATAAACGTCAAAAACCCGCTCTGGATGGGGCGAGTCATCATTGTTTCAACCGAAAGACGTCCACTGTTGGACATAGGCCCCCCAAGTGTCGCCACAAGGAACGGTCCTGTGCGTCTCGCATTCACCGCATTCCCGCGACTGTCACCAGGTCATCGGTCCACCTTTTACAACCTTTCTACCCCATCGACCATCCGTTCTACGAGCAATGTGCCCTGCCACTGCTACTTTAGTTTGGCGTTTCTTCGGGCTGTGTCGGCGGGCGATGGTTGGCGACCTTGGTTCTCCTGCGGATATCTTCATGGAGCGGATTCGATGGAGCGAGTGTCAGGCTTTTAATGCTTAACCACCTGTTTTTCATCAGTTACCCTTTGCGTTTCAGGGTCACCGATAATAGGCTAGTTGCCGTAAAAAATGTAATTAGTCCGTTTTTTAGAGTATTCAAAAATAAGGGACACGTATTTTTTTATTTGTAAATTAAACCAAAAATGACAAAGATATAGCCCATTAAAGTTACGTGTAACGTCACGCAGTGCTGCATTTTTTCGCACGGGGTGACGTCACACGTAACTTTAATGGGCTGTATCTTTGTTATTTTTTGTTTAATCGAAAAAAGAAAAAATACGTGTCCAATATTTTTTTTATAATCTAAAATACGGACTAAATAAAATGTAATTATTTTGACCCTGGAAACTACCCAATTCTTTCGAACATTCCCGCAGCCCTAGCAGGCATAGGGTCTATTTCTGAAAGGAAGCTCGGCCCCGGTATGAAAGGCAACGAAGGAACGGGGTGGGTTTTTTATTCAGTCTGACTCTCTCGCTCCGCCCAAAGGCGGGGGATGTCATCTGGATGATTTTTACCCACCGGAAAATAAGCCCTAGCAGGCATAGCGGCCCTGCAGTGTTGGAAATCTAATTACCAACTAGAATACTTAAACAATTTACTGGAATTAGTGCTGGGTGTGGTTTGATTTTTAGATACTAATTACTTAAAATGACTGCACAGGTGTCCAGTGATTAATTTCCTATTCGATCGTGACTGACATTCGTAACTCCGCAAGGCCAGGGTCAGAGCAAGTCAACCGCTTAAAGCCAACTGATTCATTTATTTTAATTCTAAACTTGCATTTGAGTGATTTATGAGTGTCACTTATTTTTTTAATTGGGTGATGGATATATCACTATGCCAATATGGGAATGGTGCCAGTAACATGCTAAAATTTTTATCTACACTTATCTTAAAAAGAGGAAGTTTGTTTTTATTTGTAGGAGGTAATTTCAGAAAGTAGTGGTCCAATTGCTTTTTCACGGATAGATGTACAGTTACTTTACTCCTGAGTGACATAAGCTATGCACGGGCGAAACTGAAGGCAAAACTAGGTTGTGATAAACAAATGTAGGAATCATAGAAATATATACATATTTTAAAACGCAGAGTTGTTCCTCTATATTATATTTAGATCATCATATCATAATTGTATGTAAATCTACACATGAAAAGCTAGATGACTCAGCTTAAAATTAATGAGCCTACATTTTTAAATTAAAAAATTTAGCGTTATTTAAAAGTTCAAAACACTAGCCGTGACGTGATGACAGGAGATTTGAGTTGATTGCTATAATTACCGACAGGTCTTTCTAGTAGATGCAATTAATACAATTAGGTCAAGAGACAGTACGACCACAATTAGTTCCCATAATAGAAAAATAAGAGGCCGTAAACGTTAATAGCGCTTAATAAAAGTTAACAAGTAAATCAGGGCTCAGTAGCGGTTTAACTACCGGCAGCGGACAGTCGGCAAGGTTTTGATCATGACCAAGCAAATAGCGGCGCGACCTTGTGAGCTTACGTCACGACACACCCACCGACGTGTGGCGATGGCGGGACGTGACTGACAGGCTAACCGGACAGTGATAGTGCAGGTAAGTGGAAATTCACAGAAGTAAACAATTTACCTACTGGGCCCTGTTTACTGTGACTTTGCGATGTATTTAACAAAAAATGATGTAAGTAATTGTTACATTTTCGCGACTGTTTAGTACAGCAGAAAATGTATGAAAAAAAAATTGCATTATAGTCGGTTATATGAAATATGCCCCTGGGAAAACAAACTCATTACTCTTACATTTTAAGGTTAAGGAGTCGGTCAATCAGTTATCATCATATATGTACCTATTTATAATCAGATAGTTGCATATTTTAAAGCGTTAGATTTCTATGAGCGTGCTGGCAATTCCATGAACAATTTAGGTATAAATAAAATGTAAAATATATGAAAAACAATTATAAATTACTAGATCGTTTCAATGTAATATTTCTCTATTTTCATCATATTAATATCAACATTACGTATGAAATTCATGAAATGTTACAGTTGCAATAATAATTCAGTAGTTAACTGGTCATTGAACTTTCTACAGGTTCACGCACTACGAAATGACTGCATTCGGCCAATCGTAAATCGTACTGTAAAATATAACGCGTTTTATCATTTTATGACTGAAATATATATCTACATATGAATATATTTTCATATGGTATTGCGTGCGTAAAACTGTTCCTAGCAATCTTTGAGAGCTCTTTTTTTTATTGTTGGAAAAATCATCCAATGACAACCCCCGCTCTTGGGCGGAGCGGGAGATAGTGTTAGACTCTTACTGACTAAAAGCCCACGAGAGCTCTACGATACGATCTTGCTTTATGAAAAATCCAACAGCAGAATAATCTTGAAAAATGCAATGAAAAGTGCAGAGAAACTAGAACGCCATCATTTCTCTAAGATCTTTTTACAAGCTCTTGTAAGCAGCTTACTCGATTTTTCCTTCAGGACACTTGTCGAACAATAGAATTTATTTTTTCGACTCTTAAGAATTACGGACTTCTGACTCTCAAGCATTTTTTATACATAAGTACATGTCTAGATTACCAAACTTACTGAAAAGAAAGTACTTAGGTATATATACTGAAAACTATAATTGGTTTGGAGAATGAGACAACAGTGAAAATTAAATAACGAGACTAAACTAACGAGAAATATGAAAAAAATGTCAATAAAGGTACGATTTTCCGAAGAATTGAAGTACGTATTGTTTGTGTCACGATGCGTATGGTAAGGTATACAAAAGTAGTACAGTCGACATTCATTCACGTCGTGATACAGAAAATCAATAACAAAATGCTTTCATATCTGACGAATATTTTCTTTGTTTGGCTTGGCACAAGTTAGGTACTTAGAAACTATAGTCTGGGGCTTACTAAAATAGACTGAATATATTGATTGTATGTGTGTTGTTAATTAATTAATGGCTTTCAAATGCCTCTGAATACACAAAGGGACCACAAACAGACAATAGAGATTACATCTACTCGTAGCTATCTTTTGTAAACAATTTTCTTTAGGGTAGTTAAGGATTACGTAATCCGGTATTGTTGAAAACCGTATTTACTCTATGAGATTTTATTATTTTCATCATTGAATTGTTTCACAGCCTTTAGCATCTTTAAAGAAAAAAAAGTAAAAGTATTCAGTTACTTAGATAATTTTATACATTTAAGCATTTCACTAAAATATTTTACTTTTAACAGAATTACTCCAAAACCTAGACGTAACAATGAATTTAGAAATTAAATCGTAATTGGTAGAGAAAATGCAGTATTTAGCACAATAATTAGACACTTAATTACAAACGCACACAGCTCGTATTTTAACAGTCGGCTTTTATTTAAAAAAAGTGGGCTCAACGTTTGTGTTAATTTTATTACATTGTATGTAATGAAATTAACACCTTTTCTATGTATTCTTCGTTCGTTAAATTATTTTAGCTTATAAGTTCTGTATGTCTTTACTAACAATAATGGATTGTATTATCTGAATTAAATAAATATTATTATTATTATTTCATTCATTTATTATAATATACATATTTATCATATTTTTAAATATTTCTTCAAAAAATAACATTAAAAAAAACATTTAAAATATAAAAAAATATTATTATTATAAAGAGGTAAAGTTTGTTTTTTTGTTTGTAGGAGGTAATCTCTGAAAGTACTGGTCCGACCGCTAAATTTTTTTTATTATGTATTATGTTATATACGCGGGCGAAGCTGCGGTAAAAAGTTAGTGTTAAATAAAGGTCCTCAGGGTCGTGAGTGCTCAGATTGGGGACTCAGTCCGCCCATCGAGTGACTCCAAGAAGGACAGTGGCAAAGTGATCACGTACTGCTGTGCACAGCGAGGCTTAGGAGACACCTCTTTCCAATCTCCCCACGGATGGGCGCTAATAGGCGTTGTACAGAGAGGGTTCCAACGTGATATTTTCAGAGGTTACCTAACTATTATGAAGCAAAAGTTTTACATTCTTTTATACATTTAAGTAGATTATTTTTTTGTGATTAAAGCGTAGAGATACAATGGGATTGACATAGCCGTATTAGTGTACGAAAAGAGGTTACAAGAATAGGCTAGTTGCCGTAAAAAATGTAATTAGTCCGTCTTTTAGATTATTTAAAAATAAGGGACACGTATTTTTTATCTGTAAATTAAACTAAAAATGACAAAGATTTATAGCCCATTAAAGTTACGTGTAACGTCTCGCCGTGCTACCTTTTTTCGCACGGGGTGACGTCACACGTAATTTTAATGGGCTATATCTTTGTTATTTTTTGTTTAATCGAAAAAAGAAAAAATTCCAATAGTCCAACATTTTTTTATAATCTAAAATACGGACTAAATAAAATGTAAAAATTTTGACCCTGGACACTACCCTATTCTAATATATGCTGATGGTGATCCGTGACTGGGCCGGGTTTAATAAGTAAAAATCCTACACTCCCTAGTCTAGGATGACCAACAAAGGAACGAACTTTGCGCTCTTTATCCCAAAAATCATGGCGCCTTTTGAAGGCTAACTCCCGATAATGAAAAAAATAGGTACGTACCTATGATAAGGTGACACACTGACTCATAGACACGACAAAAGTGTTAGCGTGTTAATGATATCATTGCTACAAGAGTTACGGCATTTTGTTTGTAACCTTGTGTGTTGACCAATTAACAGTTATTTAATGCTTAAATATCGTGCAAAAAAAGATTTTTTGTTAAAAATGTATATTTAATATTAGATTTCCTCACTCGGTTCTTATTAACACTATTGATTTTGAAACGGTATATTCTACGAAAGTTCTGGTCTACCAAAACATTTGCATACTTATTATATATTTTTACAAAAGTCCTATTTTAAGACTTTGAGATATATTGTCGCAAATAAACTGTGAAGGTAATGTATCGAAAACAAGTTAACGTAAAGAATATATAATGATTTTACATAAAGTTTAAAATAAACATCACCATTATCTTGAACAGAAAACTACTGGCAGATTCTTGATAAGATATTCATCAGGCATTTTGATATTATAAAACAAAGTATCCCACCGAATATGTCTGTCTGTATGAACGCGATAAACTCAAAAACTACAGACCGAATTTTCATACAGTTTTCACCTATAGATAGAGTGATTCACAAAAAAGGTTTACGTGTAGTGTGGTACTATTTTCATCAGAACCACTTATATAAAAGTTAACGATAGGTAGGTAGTAGGTAGTCGACTAACTATCTGAATCGAGATAACTTATTGCCACCCGTGAAGTACCTACTTATCATTAGGCATTTCTGATGACCATCACTGATCTTCTTCATCAGTTTCGCATCATCAAGAGATATTTATTTGAAAGAAATGTTTGATTTGTTGATGTAAATCCCAATAATGATAAGCATACATAAATCAATTTAGTGTTTGGTTGAAGTAAGGCAACTTCTCAAGTAGGAGGAGTTGATTGGGGAATCCAATATCCATATCCAATATAAGAATCCAATCATAGGCCAGAACTGAATTTTAGTAAAAATGGGACCAAGAAAAACAAAAATTTGTTTGACAAATAACAGAGTTATGAAGTAACAAACACAAAAACAACTAAATTCCGTGCAGATCACACCTTAGATCCCTTCTTAAATCCCCTTCCCATAAATCCTCTTACTACTCCTATTCTTTCTGTGTCCATGCCGTGAGGTTATGGAACTCACTTCCGCCTAGCATTCGAGATTTAAAATCAATCTCACTTTTTAAAAATCGAGTAAAAGAGCACTATCTTTCCTCTCAACTGTGATATTTATTTATATATTGTATCTATTGTATGTATTATGTTGTTTATTATTTAATATACATTTATAGTAGAAGTTATATATTATTTTTATATTTAATTATAGGATACTTTGGATTAAGACTTCACACATTCTTCTTTTGCTTTTTACACACTATTGTCTACATTTCTTTTTGATTTCTCCTTTCGCAGGTCTGCTGGAAGAAATTTCTTTGGAAATAAGCTTTTTCTGGTATTTTTGTGTGTACATAAATAGTTAAATAAATAAATAAATAAATAAATAAATTGAATACTTTCTCCTTATTTAGAAGATGGTTAAAAATGGGTAGAAACAGTTCTAATCAATACACGAACACAAGGTAGGTAACCATGGCAACTCATGACTCAACTAATATTTCGCTAAGTCATTCGTTGAAAAAAAAACTGGCCCTCTTAATCTTGAATATAATATTCTATATTTACCGTTGATATATATAAGTAGGTATGAACGTGCCTGACTTAATTCAGATTTGAAGCGACACCCTATCACCCCTCTAGACGAATCGCTGACCCCTTTCAGAACGGGTTCATATATGCCTAGGGAGCTCTATTCCCTTTTTAAGAGTAGCTTGGAGAATAATTATGAACCCGATTGCTTAGGTACGCGTGATTGAAAACCACGAAGCATTCAATATGGGACAGAATTAATTTGAGTTGTTAGGCAAACCTAGCAGTCTTAAAAAAATACAATTTAATTTCTTAACTAAAACGATCCCCAATATTTTATAATCTGGTTTGAATCTGAAAATACAAATCTTTTTCTAAAACTATGTTTTGAAAGTGCAGAATAAGAAAATATTTACATTTCTGTAAAGATAACATGTAACGTTTATCTTTGATTTATATCTAAAGATAAAAAATGCAAAACAGAAACGTAACTTTCAATTCTTGCCAATTTAAATGAATTGTTCGTAATTATAGATCTCGAATATCTCCTTCTGTAAAAACTAAAATATGTAACGATTTTCTTTCACATATATATTATAGATTCGGAAAGTTCTACTAGATATCGCTATTTATATCAAGGCAATCAAAATATAGCACTTCAAATGAGTAACACTGTGGGCCGGAAGTGTGCCAATGTCAGGGCGAAAATATTTCCTCATTGAAATCCGCTCGCCATTCTGCTGTCATAACAAGGAATTATCTAACAAGTGCACTTCCTTATGTAAACATTATTGAGCCTATGATTTATTTGTTAGTTAACCTTTTAGCCACCTATGTCGGATAATATCCGACAAACATTTATTCCGCATTTGTCACTTAAGGGGATTGAAGACCTAAACGAGATTAAGAGAAACGAGAGAGAGAAGAGGCACGAAAACACTCGATGAACCAATCTAACGCAAGTGGCTAAAGAGTTAATTAGCACCTTGAGAATAATACATTTATTCAATACATCAAAGTCATGGTTATTCGTCATCGTCATAAGACTTCAATGTTACGCATCAATTTCATCACTCTTCATAAAGTATCATGCCATAAAAATAAAAGTTAGTTTTTCAACACTTTCCCAAAAATAAAAACAAAGTACCGGAAACCTTGTTTAGTTCCCGCAAGTTTGTTGACATAACGAGCCACGTGAACTTTGACGCCGGGTGTAAAGTTCAAAACAAACATTTACATGACAATTGCACGGCGGATGTGAGTAAAGACCTCGCTGACACCGACATTGACACCTCTGTCACTGGATTCTCTATGAAAACTAGTGCGATGCACACATGATAATGCGATTTGCCGTAAAAACTGAACACTTCCGCCAAGTCGGAACCATGACCTAACTGAAAATACGCGGTCATCGATCTCTGTATGAATAAAAATAAAAGTTGTTTGGGACGTACCTTGTTGAGTCCTGGGTGTCGTAGACGGTCGAGGCCGGAGACTTGGCTGGAAGCCGTGGTGTCCCCGGAGCCCCACATTCCGATGCGATCGCGTTCCATATCGTGCGTACACTTCCCTGCGCTGGCCGCGTACGACTGCTTGCCGACACCGACTGTGGCGCTGGTTTTGTCTCGTTGGGCGGGGGGCGCTGGACTCATCGCGGTTTCGCTCCTGGGAAAACAGGAAAATGTTTCAGCGATAACGTGCTCACCGCATTGCGGTCTCTTCCGTCCGATAAGAGATGGCGCTGACCTTTGTGCTGTAGTGTGGGAATTGTGCCGTAGGTAAAAAAAATTCTAATTCAGGTCAGTCCAGTTTTTAGGGTTCCGTAGTCAACTAGGAACCCTTATAGTTTCGCCATGTCTGTCTGTCCGTCTGCCTGTCTGTCTGTCCTCGCTTAATCTCTGTGACCGTTAGCACTAGAAAGCCGAAATTTAGTACCAATATGTATATCAATCACGCCGACAAAGTGGTAAAATAAAAATTGGAAAAAAATGTTTTATTAGGGTAGCCCTCCTAAATGTAAAGTGGGAAGTGATTTTTTTATTAATTTCAACCCTACACCCGTGTGATAAATTGTTAGCTAGGTATTTATAAATGAATAGGGGTTTACTAAAATCATTTTTTGATAATGTCAATAATTTCGGAAATAATCGCTCCAAAAGTAAAAAACAATGTGTGTGGGGGGGGCCTCTAACTTTTGAACCATAAGTTTAGACAATATGAAAAAAATCTGAAAATTAGAACTTTATAAGGACTTTCTAGGAAAATTATTTTGAACTTGATAGAAAGAACAGTTTTTGTACAAAAAAGACAAAAAGGTTGTACAAAATAATTTCTGGACTAAGTTTGTAGTATAATCGTATATGTAAGCATTTTTTTAAACTCATTAGTGGGTACACTTATTGTGACGGACGGAAAACTACGGAACCCTACACTGAGCGTGGCCCGACACGCTCTTGGCCAGTTTTTTTTAATTAATATAAACCAGAGCTTGACTGCGATCCCACCTGATGGTAAGCAGTGATGCAATAGTTAACGGTGAGGCGCAATAGTTTATTAAGAGCCTATTTTTTATGTTTTTTTCATTATCACAGGAACTTAAGAGTTTAGTTTTTTGAGTTATTCAACTAATAGAAAATTAATGTTTAGGTTAACTTCATAATAACGAGTTCTTTGATATAAGTAGGTATCTGAAATAATAGGTAAAATTTTTTTTATTTATTGATAGCCAAACCGCATTGAAAATATGACTATCATTGTTGGAGTCATTGACATTATTTTGCAGCTATCTGCCTGTGCGGAAACTGCGGTTTGAGTACTACATTTGTGTAAAATAATAATTGCGTTTGTTATCATTTGAGTGAGATAGATATCGGTAATAAATAAATTATGTAGTTTAATTTCAGCGGTGCGGTGAGTTACACGCAAAACAGTTCCATTTTTTTGTTTACTTTTTTTTTAATTAAACATACTGAAATATGACTAATAAACTAACTTAACTTATCAAATATTACGTACTTATTACATTTTGATATAATAGTATCTTCAGAAGTTTAGGACAATATTATAAATACAAGAAGTAAAAAAGTCCTGGTTCCTACCTTACCAGCTAGAGTTATGAAGAACATAAAAACTAAAGACCTCTCTCTGTACGCAGTGAGTAAAATAATGCAATGTGTGTTCATTTGATACACAAAAGAAATTTGAAGAAATCTTCCACCATATTACCAAGAAATACGATCATTATTTTATGCACAGTGTCTTTGTCATCGACGTACAAATGAATACCATATAGTATAAATGGTGTAAGAGACAGCCCTCCACAAACTTTAAGGGCTTGCTCAGTAGACGAAACTGAACAACACACCATAAAAATTCTTTTCAGGAAACGAAAAAAAAATTCAGCTTCTCCAAACAAACTGTCCAATCAAGTAAATAATTTTGTATGTTGAGGCGGATTTTTTTTTTTCGTTTCCTATAAAAAATTTTTATGGCAGAATTTTTATGGTGTAAGTTTCGTCTACTGAGCAAGCCCTTAAAGTTTGTGGAGGGCTGTCCCTTACACCTTGTATAGTAATAATAGTTCCAGTACATGATTCTGGACACCCCAATGGTGCATTTTTTTCTCTTTTTTTTAATATTTTCATTTTTAAATTTAAACTGTATAAAATCGTTATTCTAACAATTTTAGTGAAAAAAAAATTGAATTAAGGACTTTTAAAATTAAAAATGTCGTCGGGGTTGATTAGAATAACGATTATATCAAACCCTATGATTTTTAATTAAATATTTTTTTTTAAATAATAATAACGATTTTACATAGTTATATATAAAAAAGTACGTTTTTTTAATATGAAAAATCCGACGAAATATTTCACCACTGGGGGTCCAGAATCAAGTACCTACTACTGGATCCATTGTATTTGTTTGTTCGTCAATATCAAAGACACGGTGTATATAATTATCGCGGGAGGAGTAGGAATCTTTTCGGCCTAGCAATGTTTTTTTTTTATGTTGTAATTTTTATTTAAAGATATTTATAGATTAGTTAATATGTTTTATTGTCGTTTGTCCTGTGTGGGTCACAAATGTTTTTCTTTCCTATGTGTCTTGTGGTGGAAATATTTAAAATTCTTGGCTTTTCGCTACTAAAATATGCATGTATTTACATCTGAACCTTTCTCATGAATCACCCTGACTATTGGGGTAAACTGCATGAATATCCGTTCAGTAGTTTTTCAGTTTAGCGCGAACAGACATAGGTACAGAGGCGGTAGGACTTTTATACTATAAATTAACAACAAAAACACATTTGATTACGTAGAATAAATAAAAACTTAAATATTGATCGTTTTCACCAACATACCCTACACTGGATACGTATTTGACTTGAAACCATTTCAACGTTTGAAGTCAATGATACTGCTCCGTTGTGTTTTCAACTCTCGGCAACAAGCCGAACGCTGAAAATCCAACAACAGTTTGCTTTTGAGGGTGCTAGGTCAAAGGTAAGGGTGCTACGCTAGTTGCTACGAGGCTACGCTACGACACTACATCGCTACGAAGCTCTACGGCCTACCTACGGCGCGCGAGACAGGAGTGACAGTCTCTCTCGCAAGGACAGCTCATAAGAAAACACTATCTGAAACAATTTATTTTTTTATTCACTGAATACGGTCGAATTAAAAAGGTATGTTTTTTTTTTAATTTAAATTATTATGTATAACTAAAACAGAAGCAACATTTTTGAAACTATAGTAAATATATAAACCTTGATTTATTTACAGACAGTGTCGACTATGATGCATTTCTCATTCGTCGCGCGTATTCATAATTTCCTTTTTATTAACTATCGATAACATTATTTATATAGCAGTGGTCTTTATTTATCTTAAGGCAGGGCGCAAATGTGTGTCTTGTGTTAGATACAAGCTACCGATGAATAGGTGATTTTTATAGAACCATTATGAAATCATCCACTCCCTGCGCATACGTGAAAATTTTTTGTGTCCAGTTGCTTCCACTTAACACATACTCATGACGATCAAAAAGTGTTCGGTGCCAGTAACTGGAACAAAAGGTGTATCCGTTTGCGCAGGGCCTAAGTCTACACATTGCATCAACCTAATAAAAAAATAAATAAGTATTCTAAATTATATATTCTCATTCAAATTAAAAAACTAATAAATTCTAACTTACAACTTTATAGATATAGTATTAAGGTACTTTTGCATAAAAAAATCCTTTTAAATAAACCTTTCGATAGTATAATAACTATTCAATAACTTCAAACTCTGCGTCGTGCTGAGGTACTGGTCTGTAGATCTCACTAACTGGGCAACTACTAAAAAAAAACGGAAAATAAAATAAAAATAAATAACTGCCTACTCGTCTCATAATCTAATTCACGCAAAATTATTTGACAGACCACCTTTCAGAAAAGGTATTTCAGGTGGGCTGTTGTGGGTGGAATATTTCCAAGAGAACGCAAATAGCAGCTAAAGGAACATGGGTGTATTTCAGTAAATGTTTGACACTAACTCTCAGTCCACTGAGAGCGGCAAAAATTATTTCATGATTTCTCACTTCAAAAAAATGCTTATTGAAAATTTAGATCAATTTGCCAAAATAATATAAAATAAAAAACCATACTAACTTGACAATAATTCCTTGTTGGCTCTCATTATATAATTTAGTTGGAATGTTTAAGGTGTAACAGACAATTTAAACAACGTTTCGCTTAAAACTTACAGAAACAATGCTTACCGTTTATTTTTGTTAGTGTCAGACGCCCCATTCAGTTGACGTGCGTCAAATTGACTATGTGACTTAACTTTGCGTGACAAGAATTCCATTTTTGAATTATAACTTTTTTTTTAAATATATGTTTAACAATTCAGAAAACAGGTTTCATCAATTCAGAAAATAGGTTTTATCAATTCAGAAAATAATTTAAGTCACAAAAATTAAAATTAAATTAATATTTAAATAAATTAACCGATTGTCGGGAGCTCATACGAACTCTAAATGACAACTAAAGGTTGGAGAGTGATGCTACGGAACATAAATGAGTTATCAAATCAATAAGATGATATTGGACCAACTGTGAACCTGTAGACATCACGCGGCGCGAAAATAAATAAACTGAACGCGCGTGATAGCTGATTGCTTACGGATTTATGAAAATGAGCGTTAAAGTAACTTTGATAAAAGCTATTTTCGTATTACTGTATGCTAAATAAAATAGGTATGTATATTTTTTTTACTCACCTGTTTTCTCACTGAACTGTTATGTCCCTATCGGGATTATTGATAGTGCAGTGGGGCAGTACGCACTGAACGGAGTCACATCAGCAATAAAGTACTAACTTAGTGATGACTAGTGTTTATAAGCCAACAGAGATCAGTTCTAGATAATTCATTAGACATCTCCATTCGAGCTTAGAATGATAGTTCTGGTGGTGTGATAAACAGCTGATCTATATTTGTTATCGCCGATGCAATTGATGAGTGGATTGGAAGTTAGTATTGTAAAACAACGCTATCAGTTGTATTACTGCACTTTTATTTAGAGACTCTTTTAGGCTCAGTAACAGAAGTAACAGGGAATGGCCTGCGAGGACAGCGGGATTGTTCAAAAGAATTACCGCGACCCAGAAAAGCAAAGGGTAACTGAAGGAGAATGGGTGGGTTTTAGTCAGCAAAAGTCTGATACTCCGTCTCCCTCCACCTAGAGTGGCAAGCACGCGGGACTGTATGTAGGACTAATACTCATGTCTTTTGTCTGTGACTTTGGTTCGAGTGAACGTCGGTTACTGCAGGCGCGCAAAGTCATAGCCAGATAAAAAGTAACTTATATCCTTCCTTGTAGCTCAAACCGATTTTGATGAAATTTGGTACGGAGTAACTACCAAATTTCATCAAAATCTAAAGTGTATAAACGTGAAGGCGTAATAGACAGACAGAGTTACTTTCACATTTATAATATTGATATGGATTTTTCTATTAATTTTTTGCGGCTAAGGCTTAATCGCATTTTCATCCCAGAAAATAAACGAACAAATATTGCGACATATTGCCAAGAGCGATGCTCTTGGGATTGATTGAATGAATTTTCATCAGCCAATTAACGCATCACATGGTTTGCCTAAATTTAAGGTAACCCGATTAATAATATTTCCAAAACTAGTCGAAAAAAAAATAGGTAAAAAAACTTTTTAAGTTAAACGGTTTTATGTTAAACATACATTGCAATGTTTAAGATAAATGTACTAAAAACCAAAAAATAATAAAATAGATACAGTCGTGGGAATTATAAACATATGCATAGACTAGACTAAAATAAAACCGTGGGGCACGTCAACTGTCTACAAATTAATTAACATTTTAATCAACGATTGTAGACAATTGACGTGCCCCACGGTTTTATTTTAGTCTAGTCTATGCATATGTTTATAATTCCCACGACTGTATCTATTTTATTATTTTTTGGTTTTTAGTACATTTATCTTAAACATTGCAATGTATGTTTAACATAAAACCGTTTAACTTAAAAAGTTTTTTTACCTATTTTTATTTTCTAGTTTTTAGTTTTTATTTCGCATTCTGTATGATAATTATTATTACGTATTATTATTATCGCCTGAGTCTTGAGGGGAAAACGCTAACGACATATCATTTTTATCCACCCTAATGCCATACAGTTCTCGGCGCGTTTTAACCTTTCACCTTAACTTGGGTGGTGTACCGCTAACGACGTATCATTTTTAGCCACCCTAACGCCACACAGTCCTCAACACGATACAAAATCTTGACTTGGGTGGTGGATTCAGGCTGGATTAATCAGATACCTAAATTACAGATTCAATTTCTAAATTTAAATCTTATTATTATACGCCATTTGGTGGCTGCGCCCATCTTAAATATTGAGGTTGTATAGTGCACTGTATTCTTCTTGTCAAGCCCTTTTATTTGATACCCATATTGGTGGGATTGATAAAAAATTGTTATCAGCCATTTGGTAGCGGCGGCCATCTTAGATTTCAATTTTGCATAGTAAATTATATTCTACTTGTTGAGACCTTTCATTTGATACCCATGTTGATGGGATTGATAAAACCTAAGTTATCCGCCATTTTGTAGAGGCCGCCATCTTGGATTTTAATTTTATATAGTACATTGTATTATACTGGTTGAGCACTTTCATTTGATACCCATATTGATGGGATCGATAAAACCTACGTTATCCGCCATTTTGTAGCGGCCGCCATCTTGTATTTCAATTTTTTATAGTATATTGTATTCTGCTTGTTGAGCCCTTTCATTTGATACCCATATTGATGGGATTGATAAAGCCTACGTTATCCGCCATTTTGTAGCGGCCGCCATCTTGGATTTCAATTTTTTTTTTATAGTATATTGTATTCTGCTTGTTGAGCCCTTTCATTTGATACCCATATTGATGGGATTAATAAAACATAAATTATCCGCCATTTTGTAGCGGCGGCAATCTTGAATTTATAATGATAATGAATAAACATAATTGTATTGTCACCAAAATCCAAAGTGTATACAAAATTTCAGATTAATCGGTTGACAGGAAGAGGGTGAAATTTGAATTACTAAATTTGACCAAAGAATAATAAATAAATAAAACAAACGGGGTGAGCTAAATAAAACCGTTTAATAAAATAAAGGTTTGATATAACAAGAAATTGTTCTAGGCAATGCAAGCTGCACAATATAACATGTATCTATGGATAATAAGTAACTTAAGACTTAACTTACCCTGTCAGAGAGATTGCTCAGACAGTGCAAAATGACGCAATATTTGAAATTTTTTCATCACTTAGTGAATGGGCACACAAAATCGCGTGATAGTATTGGTCATTAAAGCAAAATATATCTTTAGAAATATCAGATCAGTAACTGTATTAAAATGACCTGTGTTTTATCAATAGGTTACTGGAAACTAACCGGTATGTATTGATATGGATAGATCATAGCAAGTTTCTTTATACTTAGGTTTAAAATTAGCGAAAAAACAATACCAACAGTGTACATCTCACCACACACACGCTACCTCTATTCCCTATTAATATTATGAACATTATTTTATATTCCTTTTATTTTACTGTGAGTTTTATTCTTTTATTTCTTTTTTTTTTAATTTAATCTAGTTTTGTAGCTCAGTTTCCACACATTGGATCGTTGTAATCGGGGATACATTCCTGAACTCCTGTCATACAGGTGGTTCTAGTTCATGGATTGAGACCACACTGATGTAATGTATCTTGATGTTTTGGAAATAAATTACTTACTATTATAATAAAATTATTGTAGCGGTGTATTTAACAACAGCCTGTAGCAGTCGAGGTGTCAGTAACCTTTGTGTTTACGTTGAGTCTTTATTATTCAATCATTTGTTACGTGTTTTTTTTTAACGTTTATCAAAAAACGTTTCGACAATATTTGCATATTGTCAAGATCGGTAGATAGGTTTTTTTTAAGTAGGTTTGAAATGTCAAAAGTTCGCACTCGGGGATTGCCAGTGATCAATGGAACCGACGTCAAAAGAACAGACAGTATAAAGAACTGTAGTTCCTTATACTTCGTTCCATAAAACAAATCGCAGACGTAGGCAGCTCAGCCGCCAAACTAAAATTTGATGGAACTAGGCAGGACCTCTGCCGCAAATCGTAACGAAATTGGGCGAAGACAACCAGTGACTGGATTCCGATCGGCAAGAGCCAACGACGCGGTAGGCTCAAAAAGAAATGGCGTGACGTATCACGGATTCGATTCCTGCACGGAAAAAATATTTTTATACATACTTCAAATGAGAAGTGAATAGCGATTGGCAGGTAAATAAGTAATGAAGTAGCATAATCTGCCTTTTAATTTTCCCACTGCTGGGACTAAGGCCTCCACTCTGAGAGAGGGAATGGGCCGTAACCCATCACGCGGGCCCAGTGTGAGTAGGTTTATGTCACGTCAGTCACCGTCCTTTCCTTCACCGTCTCGAGAGAATTGGTCTTGAAATAAATTGCACAAAGTAATGCGCCTGGCTGGGTTTGAACCCGCGACCGTCTTGTAGATCAGATCAATAGTAATGGAATTGTTTATCTGTAATGTTAAATGAATGTGATGTGGCAGTATTTTTAAATAAAACTTTGGAATTAATCCCAAATAAAAGATGATTCTTGAAAGTCAGGGAATTTCTATGAGAGGTCGTCATTCATACTGCTAACACTTCCAGTCTGTTAAGAAAAGGTTAAAACCAAGATTAGTTACAATGTCACTGTAAGAGAAGTTTATAAAATGAGCGATAACTGTCATGGCGGGCATGTCATGACGTTCACATGACCTGCGTATGCGCAGCTGTCAAGGTCAGGCCAAGGGCAAGACATGCATGTTCTACAGCGTGATAGGGCAACACCTAGAGGCAGGTTATATAATTGATACTTAGATGTTTATGTGACATAAATAATAATCTTATGATTTATAATTAATCAGAAATTATATGGTTCTATCTGTCTTGTTGATAAGTAAACATATGGTTTAGTAAGTGTCAGCATTGAAACGGAATCCACCACGCGAGCACAGTGCGGTGTGGTCTAGTATGTCACACGTCTTAGAATGTTTAGCTCAACGATATGCCGGTTTCCTTACAATATATTTCTTCACCATTTTTAGAGCAGTAGTGATGAAATAAATTACACAAAGTAAATTATCTACTTGGGTTTGACCCTGTTACCACAGAGCCAACACCACTCCACCTTTTGATAATTCGGTCGGGTTAGAATATAGGTACTTTTTATGCGAAAATGTGCTTTGAACGAACTTGTCTAAAAATAATCTCGCTTAGGTAATACCTACTCTATTTATGTGTCAAATTACCGTTACTCAGTTCAATACCAATAACACCTAAGTAAGTACTTTATCTTCTTGCAATTGGCGCGAAAAGATAAGCGGAATAAAAAAATCTTCGAAGGTTTCTATTCGTGGTGTAAGGTTGAGTCTATACTTGAGGCTTTTCTATAAGAAAGACTAACTCGTGGTTTTCCACTTAGGTAAAGAAGAAGGACCCATAACTAGCAATGGGTAGCTCGCTGTCCGACCTTCCGGTAACCGTCCGGACCGAGCCCAAGTCGTCGACGGCGCGCACTGTTCCCGCGCGCCTCAATTTATGGAGCTGTCAGCAACAGCAGGGGCCCAGGCGGGTCGAAGCCTACTGGGGCCAGGGTTATACGAAAAGGAAGCTCGGTCCCGGTACGAAAGGCACGAAGTAACGGGGTGGTCTTTTAGTCAGTAAGAGACTGTCTGACACTATCTTCCGCTTCGCCCAAGAGCGGGGGTTGTCATTAGATGATTTTTCCCAACATAAAAAAAAGAAAAAAAAAGGACCCATAACCCGTCGGTCTTCAAAGCCATGAGTGAACACATAATATACTGAGCTAAATTAGTACAAAAAATGGTTCTCTATCCGTACCCGATACTGATCATATTTTAGTCAAAAGAAAAAAAAACGAAATCACAAAATTGTCCGCAAAAATTTGTCAAAATGGTCATAATGTTTTTTTTTTCATTTTTATTTATTCAACTATTACACACATGAAAATAAAAGAAAAGAAGAAGGAAACAGAAAAAATAGTACAAAGGTGATTCTAATATGAATTTATCATTCATAGTAGGTAATTGCTACTAGAAAATACTACGCGCTGTGTTTTTCCATTTCGATCGTCATTTATTCATTCATAATCAATAGCCTGTACCTACAATACTCGTATTTACATAAATTAAGTGATATTTTGGGATGTAAACAAACGCTAATAGCTTTGATGTTTATGAATATTTATTGAGACTTTTCTTATATAATAACAAGACCTTTTCTAATTAAGCCCTTTAAGTATTTTTACTAATTAAAAATTTGTGGTGTATATGTCACAGCCATCTGGTTAAATCAGCCATCCAATTGGACGCCTAGGGCGTTCGTTAAACGCCGGCATCATCGCCGGCATCCAATGAAATTGCTGAAGAACAAATGACTACACAACGTTCAGCCATCTGGTTAAACGTTGCGGTCAACGACATGGCTGGTTGTTCTTCAGCCATTTCATTGGATGCCGGCGTTTAACGAACGCCCTAGGCGTCCAATTGGATGGCTGATTTAACCAGATGGCTGCGACATATACATTACCTATCTCATTCATTGCTAACCAACATGCAAGATCGTTGTCAAGAGTGGGCTCATTAGTAATCTAAAATGGGAATTCAGCATGATAATGAAGACTACAATCATGAGACGCGAAGACCTAAAAAAATACAATTTAACAAGATACGAATAGGTACACATTATAGGTACTTACTCGTACGGAAATCTTATCGAATCGCATAAGTCGTAAAACAAGGAACTGGTGAATAAATGAGTACTGTAATGCTGTTGATAACGAGTATCTTACTGTCTAGTACATATATTACCTAGGTATATTTTTGACCTATACAAGGTTTATCACTCTATGTGAGGTCAGGGGTCAAAATACCTACTGTGGTATTGATATTCTTTAAATATTATTTACTAGCTTTTGTCCGCGGCTTCACCCGCGTACATAAAATATAGCCTAGGTTAATCGGGAATAAAAATTAAATATATCGGTGAAGAAAAATTCGCAATCGGACCAGTACCTACTTTCAGTTATGACCTCCTACAAACAAAAAAAAAAACAAACTTTATCTCTTTATAACAGTGTAGATGTAGGTAGATCTAGATATAGTGTAGACAACCTAAACTAACATTTTAGGGTTATTTCGTTAACAACACTAAAGCAAGAATTATAAATACACTCTCGAGACGGTTGGTCCAAGGGCGGACGTTGTGTGAACAATCTAAACTTATTTCAACGATTTTACATTACTTTTTCAGTCTATACTTAGTTCATGGATTTTGAGATAAAAAATATAGTAAATACTCTATTAATATAATATAATATAATATTCCACAACTCCACAACTATCACACAACGCCGTCTAGTCCCAAGCTAAGCAGAGCTTGTGTTATGGGTACTAGACAACTAATAAACATACTTATATATTTCTAAATACATACATATTATAGATAAATTACACCCAGACACAGAACAAATGATTATGCTCATCACACAAACATTTGCCCTGGGTGGGAATCGAACCCACAATCTCCGGCATAGCAGTCAGGGTTACTAACCACTAGACCAACAGACCAGTCAAATTAATTGCACACAAAAGTAGAAAAGTGGACTTAATGCCTTCAGTATTTTCTACCAGTCAAGATTTAGGTGATACAGAGACCAATAGTTCCCAAGTAGATACGTCCATCACCGAAGCGAAGATTTTTTCATTTTCATTAAAAAGAGCAAAGACTATATCGGTTCCCGGTTGCAGTTGTAAGCATTAGGAAAATTGGAATCATTCCTGGTGAAAAAGCAACAATCAAGCTACTATGTAAATCAAATTACTTCTACAAAGTCATGAGTCAACTGACTCTAAGTCACAGGCTATATAAACCTAGTTTGGGAGCTAGTACTTATTTACTATGTCCTCGTTTATGTACCAAGAATTATGTAGATACTTGTTTTATTACCATATTTATTTTGGAAATGAATATTATTATTATTACTTATTATTATTTCATTTATTTATTTTTATATAAGTACATATAATTTACATTTTTCAATATTTCTTTTAAAAACATTTAAAAATATAAAATAAAATATTATTAGTTAGATGAGTCAGTCAGATCAGTCAGAGTTTAGACGTCCTTGCTTGTGCTGGGTTTACGCGCAACGGATAGGAATCAAACTCTATCGATCGACGTGACTTCTAGCTACCCGATCCATTGGGATATTTACCCGTGTTATGCATATCCAAGTGTGGCAGAATCAGAATACAACTCACTTAAGCACGTTTGAAATTCTGCACACGTAATTTGCGTTAGTTTGTTATCTTGCAAGTAAACTGCTGAGATATAGGTAGTATCTATTGGAAAATCTAATATAACTGAACTTCGAGGTAGATTGTTAGGAATAACCTAAGTAGCAATATTTTATACACCGCTAAATTTTAATCGTTTTAATCCCGTGGAGGGTCGATCCGGTATATAAAACACTATCGATTTGTAAAGATAAAATTAAAAAATAAAGTACCTTTTTTTTCAAAACTCGTATTAATTTACGCATGTACGAAATTAATTTCTTTAAGAAAACGTCAGCTGAGCGAGTTCAATGACCTGTAGGTAGTTTGTACGCAGCGCCGACTATTAACTACAGGTCATTGAACTCGCTCAGCTGACGTATTCTTAAAGAAATTAATTTCATTTATGCGTAAATTAATACGGGTTTTGAAAAAAAGGTACTTTATTTTTTAATTTTATCTTTACAAATCAATAGTGTTTCATGTCCGGAATCGACCCTCCACGGGATTAAAACGATTTAAATTTAACGGTGTATACAACATATTATTTAATTCATTAGACCCCAAGCAAACGCCGGAGTTCGCTCTCTCATTCTCTTTCTATTGTGTCTCTACTCTCTAATCACGGTATTCGAAACATTAAAATAAATGCACATTCTGAAAGTAGTACAGAATCGGAAACAGAATCAATCTCAGCAATTTTTTAAATTGGTAATTTTTTTAACCTAATGTTGTCTACGCACCGAAGCCAGCACGTACCTAGCAGACCACTAAATAGTAACATAATAATATGATGTGCTGGAAGATCGTAAAAAATTAAAAATCTGAATTAAGTTGTGAACCGCCATCTTTAGCAAGGTAATGTACCATCGCTGTCGTTCCTGCCTGATCACTTAAAAAAATCGCTTTAATCCTGCGGCGCGGCGCCAAACCAAACCCATTGAAATTTTCGTTTCGAGTGCAAGCAAAAATGAACTTAGCGACGGTCAGGCGGAAGTGTCTTTGATAGTACATACATCTGGCTTTAAAATACATACCGAAAACATGGCACTCGATTTTCATCTACGACGGTAACATCTATTTATGACCTCTTCGAAAGACAGTGCAGAGGACGAGAGATGCGCGCTGTGCAGGAAGAAATATCCAACTCATCTTCCCTCTGGACGAGAACTACAGTAGCCCAATTTGGAAATCTCTAAACCAACTGCGTACCCAGGTTGGCCGCTGTTAAAACAATCTGGTCAAATGGGGTCTTCCTCAACCCATTTCTAACACAGCGCCAGTGTGAAGCCTCTGCACAAGGCATGTGTCACCTGCTATGCTGCCCATCCTGCACCACCACCTGCAGTTTTCAGGATCTATACGAGGCCAACAATAGATCTATACAGGTTGCCAAATATTGGTCAGAATAAATATAGTTTGAGAGCATCGACACGAAAAGAATATCAATAAAAATGAAATTATGTTCCTTCAGACGTCTGGTAAATCTGTAGTATCGAGTAAAGTAAGGGGATACTATATGTTAATTACGGTTTGATGTAACCGGACCTCACATAATGTTTCGCAAGTCAGACATTACACAAAAAGTATCTGCCATAATGACTGTGCTGTGTTTAGCGATGTAGCGGTGATGACACCGACAATCTTAGCTCCAATTATACATATATACGCTTTGTCCTGAGGCTTTGTAGATTTGAGTTTTGAGACAGAATTATAGGATTAATAGCTGTACCAACTATAGTGTTGAAATAAAATATATCCCTGCAATTTAGCACTATACAGCTACTACAGGAACAGTCCGAATTAGATGGATAATTTGGTATAACTTGACGTGGTAAAAAAAGTAGAATGCCCAATTTTAACAAATACCTTGCCCTAATAATACTGTCCTACACTAAAAACAAATTACGGATTCCCGCGACCCGACCTGAATCATGAATAACAGAATAATAGACTATATAAGTATACGATTTGTACTGAGGGTAAAAAAAAACTCACATAAAAAACTCACATTTGAGTTTTGAGACAGATTTAAGTATAGGTTTAGATTGAAGTTGTGAGACAGAATTATAGGATTAAAAGTAAACTAAAGCGCTGCAATAAAATATAGCCCTACATTACAGAAACAGTCAGAGTTAGGTGGACATCGATATATTATGTACTATGTAGGTGGATAACTTGGCAACATTTTGACTTAGTTAAAAAAAATGGAATGCCCGAATACCTTGACTTAATAATGCAGACACACTAAAAACAAAACAAATTAAAAATGATGAGTTTAGTTAGGGCTATCTAGCGAGAACATGGGAGTCACGCGAGTCCCCCAAATGTCGCCATAACCACCGGTCCTGTTCGCCATGTATCTGACGTGGCCAGATCTTAGAATGGACACTTTGATGTGATCGGCCATATTTCGACATTTTTCTTATTTAGGGGGGAGGGAGTCAAAAACTAGTAAAAGTCTTACGTAATAAATGAACGGCTCCTAATGTTGAATAGTAAGTAGGCTTAATAAATGAATGGCTTCTAATGATGAATAGTAGGCTTAATAAATGAATGGCTCCTAATGATGAATAGTAGGCTTAATATAGGCTATACAACATCGCGCTATGATCCACGGAAGTGGAGCAGTGACCAAAGACGCGAATGAAACCGCAGCGAACAGCAAGTAAATAAATTAATTATTATTAAGCTGTGTTTTATACACAGTTTCATGGTTTAAATGCAATAAACTCATTAAAGATTACACCAGAAAATATAAACACCTATTTCGCGAATGCAGTCTACACTAAAACTCCACTTAACCATAACAGTTACTCAAATGACTGTGTGGTAACAGTAATGGTAGACGGGTGACTTGCAACTGCACTTGTGACGAAATTACGCAAATTCCTGCGTAGCTACGCATAGTCATACTCGTGTAGGTAACGCAAGAGAGAGTATACCAGTTAGAAAGTGAAAATATACATTATACTTATATGACTTTTCCACACATGTTTGGAAAATTGTGGACGCATTTGTTGGTTATTTTCTCAAGTACAGTGCAACTAATCTGTGGTTATACTTTGGTTACAGTAATGATATGTTTATAATGATTGCATTAAGTATTGAACAACGAGAGTTGTGTGTCAGGGTTGTCACGCTGTCAGATTAACTCATGGGAAAAAAAGAGCTAATCAACTACGAGTATATAGGTAGGTACCCTTTAAGATGTTGCTGGTTACTTTTTGCTAGGTCTCATGATTTAAAATGGTGTATCTTCATTATCCTTAGGTTTAGGATTAAAGGCCGTGCTTTACTAGGACGCCATGACAGCGTAGCCAGGTCAAGATGCCAAAAAAAAATGATGGATTAGCTGCATAGCCAACAGTGGCTAGGTACACACTATAAAGCTGCAGGGACGGGCCTTAGATGGCTGTGAGTTTAGGGCTATGCACAAATTCTGTGAATTGTTGCCGGTAGAACAGTTACCAGGTTAAGACAATTTCAATTCAATTCGATGGCTATTTGAAATGATATTAGCATATCGTTACACTATATGGTTATCTATTCTGATCAATCTATAAAGTATCCTAGATCTTTCCTTGCTGAGATTTGGAACATACACAGACCTCATCTTCCACTTTTTTTTTTTTTTTTTTTTTTTTTTATTATTGATAGGCTCGCGTTTGACCACTATCTCACCTGATGGTAAGTGATAATGATACTTCACGTGAATACGTGTTGGTGGAAGACATTTTTTTGTATTTTTCATCTTTAAATATAAAAGTATTGACTGACTGACATATCGAATATCGATGCACAGCCGAAACTACTGGGACTAGGGGTGTGAAATTTTTCACAAAGTTTCCATTTATGATGTGGGTGAGCACTAAGAGAGGATTTTTCAAAACTCACCCCCTAAGGGGATGAGACGGGGGTCCAAAGTTTGTATGGAGAAACAGACTTTCACGCGAATGAAATCACTGTCAAAAGCTAGTTCTAGATAAATGTTCTATGTTTTTTTTGGCTTGCGTTTGACACCATCACACCTGTAGCCTGATTCACGTAAATCAAACAAGCCAAATATCGTTGAAGTTTTACAGTCGAGTCGTCCGATCGAAGTCCTATCCAAAAGCGGTATTCACGTGTTCCTTAATCGGGATTGGATAGAACGACAACTCAACTGGCTCGAAAGTAAGCGATCTATCGACGACTTATTTCCAGTTACATTAATAAGTATTCTACCAGGGTAACGTAATACAGATTCTTTTTTTTTAAATCGACTCTTCGAACAAACGACTTTAAAATCGGTGTCGTTTAAACTCGATTGATGGATGTGATTACGGAAATGGTCTAAACGACTAAATCGCTACGATACCGGTTTTGTTTACGTGAATCGGGCTACTGATGGTAAGCGATGATGTGGGCGACGATGGAGCACGCTTGCCTAGAAGTCGCCAGGTAACTTGCCAACTTGCCCTTGTCACCGTCGGCGTTCCGGCTGTTTTGGAACCTCATGGCCTGGCACGCGACGATGGTAAGAGACCAGACGGTATGTCTTTATTTCCTTGGAAGATGGGTAGGCCTTTAGTGTGGGACGCTACCTGTTCTGGTGCTGCCGCGGCGGCTGCAGAGAGCCTCAAGCGGTGGAAATATAATAGCCTCGTCGGCAGTTATATTTTTGAGCCGTTTGGGGTTGAAACTCTCGGGCCGTGGGGTCCGAGTGCTCATATGCTTTTTAAAGAATTGTCAAAACACTTAATTGATGCTTCGCGTGACCCAAGGGCTGGCTTCTACCTCGGTCAGAGAATAAGCATTGCCATACAACGTGGCAGTGCCGCCAGCCTTTTGGGCACACTTCCAGTCGACAGCGATGCGGAGGAGTTTTATGACGTCATATTTAGCTAGGCATTTAGTGTATATATTATTTTTAATTATTTAAGTTATTGTTTAATTTGTTTAATTATAATAATAATTCACTCTTGACTTAAATACCCCTAAGTTGTAGCAATCAGGAAACAGACTCCGGCAGGGAATTCACCTTATGAAATCATACTGAACATGGGAATTTCAAAACAGTAACTCCATTACCGAATCGAGGTAAATGTGAATGAAGAAATGAAACGTTTTGCACAACTATTTATTTACTTTGTAATGTGCATTTGGAACATAAATCTTGATATTTAAGTCGATATCTGGCGCAATGGCCGTCGTTCTATCTGACGGAGATAATTCGAGGCCGAATTCAGACATTGTAGATTGTTTCTAGGAGCGTAGTGTGGATTAATTTAAACGTGGGCGAAGACACAGCAGTGAGGCCTTTTTCTCTCATGAATTTGAAAATAAGACAGCGACTGTCGCAACCCAGTGTTCAACTACATCGTCGCTTACCATCAGGTGAAATAGTGGTCAAACGTGAATTTCTATCTACACTAATATAACAAAGAGGAAAAGTTTGTTTTTTTTTTTTGTAGGAGGTAATCTCTGGAAGTACTAGTCCGATTGCTAAATTTTTTTCACCGATAGAAAGGTGCTTTATAACTGAGTGACATAGTCTATATTTTATGTACGCAGGCGAAGTCGCAGACAAAAGCTAGTCAATTATAAAAAAAACCCTCGTACTTAAAGAGCCCGCAGAAAGGGGCCTCGCACAAGCAACTCGGGTGCGAGGCCGAGGCCGAGGGCCTAGTTCGCCTACGTCTAGTTACGCTACTGATTGTTTCTATAGAGTAATTACTGGCTGGTATTATACCGGTTGAGTGCCTAGAGTAGTTATGAGTTCCTGGTACTAATACCTTGACCAAAAGTTCTTTGAATAGAGCAATGCATTCAATATATCCTGCCATTAATAGGTCACGCAATAGTTACAATATTTCTGGCTTTGATAAGCGATAATGTCTATACGTGGTTTTATTCTCTTTGGTAAACGACTATCTGTATTTATGATGGTGCAGGAAGGTGGGAGGGGTAAGTCTGGCGAAGAATCATGAAGGAGTCGAATCATAAGTTATTACAAGGTTAGCTTAAAAGACAGAGTGCGTTGAGAGACGACAGAATATTTTTTTTTATTAATAATATTCCAAAACACCGTCTAGAACCGAACCCACGACCTCCGGCATAGCAGTCAGGCCCACTAATCACTAGGCCAACAGGCCAGTCAAGAATTGGGTAGTTGACATATATTTTTATTATTACCCGACTGCAAGAAGGGTTATGTTTTTCGCGCGTATCTTGTATGTTTGTATGTATGTAATATTCTTTATTACCTCATATCTTTCAAACCGCTGAACAGATTTTTATAATTAACATATCGTTAGATTCGTCTTGATAACCCAAGTGTTCTTAGATAGGTGACGTTACAAAAAACAACATATCGACGTATGTGAGATGCTATATGTTAGAGTTAAAAATATATTTTTTTAAATTCTGCAATATGGGTATCAAATTAAAGGGCTTTTCTTGAGGATTTCAAAATGGTATGTCATGACCATATTAAAAAAAAGTACAATTAGATAGAGTGATTTTAGTCTAGATTATTTTAATGGGTCCCGACTGTTGCTGGACTGTGGACTGAACTTGTTTATTTTTCTTTTCAGTTTTTATTTAAAGTAATTTTTTACGCAGTCGGGTTTTTTAATTTTTGTAAATATTTTTTTATTTTTTTATCATTGTTGACAGGGGAAACTATCAAGTAACAGAAAATGGATCGATGCACACATTGAAATGTGATGTCACCACTACTAGATTACATGTATATACAAAAGAGTTAGTGATATATCCCACCACGCTCCCACTCTTCTTCATAACTATATTTGAAATGATAATTACTGTTTCATATGTAACCAATTTGGATGTTGTTTTCAGAAAAAGATGTTTTCAGTGTTATTTGTTGTTTGATATAAAATATTGAAGGAAACTATATAACTATATATAAATAAATAACAGCCTCGTCGGCAGTTATATTTTTTAACCCGTTTGGGGTTGAAACTCTTGGGCCGTGGGGTCCGAGTGCCCATATATTTTTAAAGAATTATCCAAACGCTTAGTTTACTCTTCGCGTGACCCATGGGCTGGCTTCTACCTCAGTCAGGGATTAAGCATTGCCATACAACGTGGCAATGCCGCCAGCCTTTTGGGTACACTTCCAGTCGACAGCGATGCGGAGGAGTTTTATGACGTCATATTTAGCTAGGCCTTTAGTGTATATACTCGGAGATATTATTTTTAATTATTTATGTGAATTTGAAGGAAAACATAGTAAGGAAAACAGCATCATGTCCTAGAACCAAAACGACGATATGCAACATTCACCAAACCGCACTACCCAAGCAGCAAAAACTAGTACTATAAAAAACCATAGAACGTTTTGTAAAAAACTGTCCTTGGTCCTATAAAACCCCAAAGAATGTATCTTTTATTCGGAAGTGGCGCATTTACATCTCTGTTCAGTGACAAAATAATTTTATTACAGCGTTCCTAATGACGAAACAGTTTAATAAAATCTATGTAATAGTGATGCAGGTCTCAAAATAATGATGTAGTACTGGCTACTGTGGGACCTTTTATAGTACTTTTTCGTACTATACAAGAGTTTAGTTTCCTTTACCTCACCTTTCATTATTTCACATTAGTGATAGTGCAGAGTGCAAAGAATAGTTAAAATAATTTTACAAAAGGATACAAGCAATCTGAGGTGAGTAAGATTTTATTTTGTTAATATAATATTAGTCTATTACGGTGGAAATAATGTGCGACTGCAGGTTTACTGATAAACTAGGGACAGGTTTACCATGAATTTAAAGTGCCCCCCTCGAATTGTTGAGTTTTTACTAAAATATTTATCATATAAAGTGATTTCGATATTCTAAGAGCCATTATAGTACTTGCTGCCATAATGTTTTCACTGTCAGTCATCGTGGATTCAACCTAAAATTGGGGTTCTGTGTGAGCATGACTGAATACTTACATAATATGTACACAGTGTTTTTTTTACTATTTTTCTGAAGACCATAAGTAATGAAAAAAAAACTGAATTTTAAACTGTTTACTTACGAATAGTGTGAATTAAACATGTAACCAGTTTTTATTCCTTCGGGAAGAAACGTAGTTGTATCAAGTCTTACGTACCTAGTTTTTATATATCTTTGAATTACCTGTGTATGTGTCTAGTAGCATCACTGTACTTTAGGAGCAATTCCTATATAAATATAAATTGCAGTCAACATTGTGTTTTTTCAGTGTACCTTATGGGCGCCAATATGGATATCGATAAATTTCTTAGTCGAGACGATTTCATGCTGCTTACAGCAGCAGAATGGCCGTGGAAAATCACACATTTTATATTAAGTGCATGGCATGTTCTAGATCGTTGTATTTTATAATTATTTTTAACAATTGTAAGTAAATAAAAATACAACGATCTAGTGCGTGGTTTTAAAAATATAGTAAGTAGGTACATACATTGATTTTTTTATGAAATAATCAACAACAAAACCTCTATAAATGCGACGTTGCCAATCCGCGAGGTCTAAACCCTTTTCATAACTTTTAAAGTTTCTATTTTAACTTTATGTGACATGTTTCTAGATTTTATTAAATTAAGTGTTGCTATCATATTCTTTTTCTTTTAAGAAAGATTTTTTTTAAGTTGCCAAAACAGAGGCTATAATTTTGTTACATATTATCATAATCGTTAATGGTTTTGTATTACATGTTTGTTTGGTTGTGATTTTTTATAGGTATAGTTTTAATATTATATCGTTTAATTCAACTATACGAACGGAGAAAAAAGGATAAATAGTAAATTATATTATTTTTCTGTTTCAATAAATATAAATTTGTAGTAAATTTTTAGAATAACAAGATAACATTAGAGTTTAATAGCAATAAAACAAAACTAAGGGCTGATTTTTTAATAGTCAGATAACTTTTATCTGAGTTATATATTATCTATAGAAAATTCTGACTATTAAAAAATCAGCCCAAAGACTCCTGGTTTATACTAGCTTTAAATTGAATATCCCTGTGAAATGAATATTCTAAAACATTCTATGTTTTTGACATATTTTCGAGTACCTAGGTATCTACCTGATATTGTATAAGCTGACTTAATTATGTGGGTTTATTTTAACGAGAGATCAAGACTGATAGAAAAATGAGAAATGAAAGGTTTTTCTTTTTTAGTTCAAAATAAAGAACCACCTAATTGATAAAGTTTTTTATTTATATACCACCTGCGTAAATAACCTTAGGAACTAGTAAAATGTCTTTTTAATACAATATATAATAACAGTACAAAATCAGTTGTTGAGTTGTAAGAGATAAGTTTACACTTTATTGCGTCAACTCTGAATAATCTATGAATTTTTTTCATGTGCTTAGTTTTGCATTTATATATGTTCAAATATGAAGATTTTATTGGAGTTTTAAAGACGTCTTCAATATGTTCAATACGATTTCCACAAATAATTATATTATGTCCAGTGCCCACGGGATAAGTTGTAACAGTCTTCTCTGTTTTAAGAAGCGTTCGGAGATCGTTAGGTAATGTATTTGGTATTCTATTGTTAATTAATCGTACTAAATTTTTTGTTGCTTCATGCGAAATATTATTAATGGCCCAATTTTTCACTCCGTCACGAAATTGTTAGTATTTTTCGAATGTTAAATTATTGCTTGAAGATTCAGAAAAATTGCTGGCGTAAGGACTCTCTTCAGAAATAATATCTTTGTAAGACACATTTTGTACGGAACCGTTTCCCATAATTGTGATTACAACTTGATTTTGGCTACTATCACTGCTTTGATTGTTTGATGATGACGAAGTTGCTTTTTCAAAACGTCTATTACAGGTAACTTCTCTTCTATAAGTACCACTGCGTTTATATCTTTTCCAATTATTTAAATCCATAGTTTTGTTTTTAGGGCAGAATAGACGTCGCATTAATTCCGTATCAAAATGTCTGAATATTGTTGTAAAAAGCAAGCCTTTTTGGTACTTAGCTGTCATTTAATAAAAACTTTTATCTACATGTATGTGCCACTTTTGCGTCATTATAGTAATAGATACCCATTTATAATACCAACAAGCGCATTTCTAGGCACCAAAAAAGTTGTTATCCAATCATTCTGCTCTATTATAGTGTCTGTGTGATATGCTTATCGATAAAATTATAATATGCATATAAAAACTATTATAATACACTTACGTTCTATTAGCGTGCCCTGAAATTAGACTACATCACAAAAACACTCTATTATAAAGTCTTTATGACTACTAACGCACACGTACTATAGCAGCGATCTGAATATCCACAATATCACAATATCGCCCTGTAGTTGAGTGTTCATCACTGCTATAACGGAACTACTATTGCAGTTCGTTTGAAACCTTTATTACGTTAATCAGATAAATAAAGGCACCTGTTAACAATTTTATAGAGCAATATGTAATAGTTATATTAATACTTGCTATAGTACTTGACTATAACGGTTGTATAAAATGGCGTAGTAAACGTTTACATTCATTGTTTATAGGTATTTTTAGCTCTCTAAGCATTTAGAGCAATAATGTACTGTCGGACGCTTTAATACAACACTGTGGCACCGCTAAAACCTTAATAAATCGTTTATAGGGCTTTTTAGAGTTATGAGCTTAAATAATAGGACTAAATTGCTGGTTGGGTAGAGAGAAGGTCTGAGCCCAAACCGTGGAAACATTAAAAGGTTGTTTTCTACGAGTAATATCTATGTTATAAAATACTGTAGGTACAAAAATATAAAAGACTGAGACACATCTCATACAGAATGATCAGGATCATTTTCATAGTTATCTCATAAAGAATGATCAAGATCATTTTCTTAGTTTATCGGAGAAAACTACCGTTGCAGTTGATGCTAGGAGTTGCACCAACTGCAACGTGGTGCACACGTGTGCGCAGTGTAGACTGCGCACACGTGTGCCATACACACCGATTTGTCGAGTCGGTCTCCATATATTTTGTATGGAAACTAAACTTGTAGAGCTACACTAGATCCACGCCACGCGACGTACAAATCTGGCGTGGTCTACTTGTGCGTCGGTCTAATGTACTTCTAGCTTGAGTTTTCTCCATTACAAATGGTATGCCTATCTCCATTACAAATGGTCGTAAAAATCTTTCAGGAATATAAATAATCAGAAATTCTAGCGTTACAAAACAGTGACGTATGAATGATGTCACACCAATACACTATTGCCGATGTCCGTCCGATAACTGAAAACTCCGTAAAGTCTAGTAGCAAAATCAATAAAACTTTGAACAAACAATAACCTTGCGATAAGAACGCACTGTTACACAAAGCTGATGACTAATCTGAATGACTAGACGGGTTAAAAGCAGTTATTTATATTGGCTATAGAGAATATGGAAATGAACAGGCTTTAGGATGAATTCCATTCCTTCTCAAAAACCTCATATCCAAACCGCACAGCACCGCCTCTGACGGTGTAAGAAAAAAAAACTACGATTCGAATCGAACGAGGAGGCCGGCTAACTTAGGTATCTTACGCGCGCGCGATTAACAATCTCTGAAAATACCGTGAAATATCGTCTGAAAGTGCGTCCAAGATGATCCTGGATCCCAGCACCCAGTGAGCACCAAGTGACCTGACTTCCAATTTTGTACCATCCTTGTAGCCTGTTTTTAGAAACTTTCATATCGCGTCACCCAACGTTGACGCTACACGTATTCATACCTATTAAGGAAATAATAGTTTGGGCGTCTGTATTCCAGTCATCAAAGATTCGTAGCAGGGCCGAAGCCTGCTGGAGCCATGGGTTAACTTCAGAAAGGGAAACCAGTAGTCTAAGAACGCAAAGGGCAACGAAGGGCGCGGGCTTGCGGACAGTGAGCAATGGGTAGCTCGCTGTCCGGCCGTCCGGTAACTGTGCGGACCAAGCCCAAGTCGACGACGGCGCGCACTGTTCCCGTGCGCCTCAAGGAGTTGTCAGCAACAGCAGGGGCCCAGTCGGGTCAAAGCCTACTGGGGCCAGGGTTATCCGAAAGGGAACTCGAGCCCGGTATGAAGGTTAGAACTGTTAGAAGGAACAGGGTAGGTCTTTTAGTCAGTAAGAGTCTGACACTTTCTACCGCTCCGCCCAAGAGCGGGGGTTGTCATTGGATATTTTTTCCCACCATAACAAAAAAAAAATGTCCGGTGAGGACCTGTGTCATGCGGAAGGTAAGGACGCCGTGAGGTCTTTCCAGCCACGCCTCAAAGAGGGGACTTACCGCCATAATTGTGGCGTGCCCATAGGTTAGCTTCAGAAAGGGAAACCAGTGGTCCTAGAACGCAAAGGGCAACGAAGGAACGTAAAAGTGGTTTTAGTCAGTAAAAGACTGTCCCGTCCCGCCCTAAAGCGGAAGAAGTCTTTAGATGATTTCCCATATCAACAAGAAAATGTCTTCAAGGATCGGAAAGAAGGATTGAAGGAAGAAAAAGCATTTGCAATGGTATCTTCAAATTATTGTATAATTAGCAACCCGCCCCAGTTTGGCGCTGGTGATACAAATCTTTTAAATTCTCTGCTTTTCTCCACTAGAACATGCATTTATACAACTATACACACATCCACAAACCTGTGTCCACCCTTAATTCATTAAACCCCAAGCGAACCGGCCGGCGTTCGCGCACCTATGGTCTTTCTTTTGTGTCTGTAAATTCCACGATTGAAAGGTTAAGTTGTTAACATTAACACTCACCATCAACGATTGCATCACAGCTTACCATCAGGTGAGATCGCAGTCAAGTACCAGTTTATATCAGTAAAAATATTCTTGTGTCTCCATAATTTTAGAGTAATAGGGAGGGTCCTATTTAAAATGACTAGTTCACATATGTCGGGGTTATTTACCTTAATTTCTATGTAATTACCGAGTTGAATTATTTATTAGACCTCTAAAATTAGCATTGATCGATACATACAGGCCAACTTACCCGTAATTTAGTAACGTTAATTGATTAATTATTTATTCTGTGTTAACATACGATCGGTATATTCCTACTTTGTATGTTAGATTTTGTTACTTTGCAAGTTACGTAGATCTGAGCTTAGATGTGCACTTTGTTTTTTTTTAAATAAATTTCTACTTATTCTTATTAGTAAAAGTTGTAAGTTTGTACGTAATTAGGTAATCTTTGAAACTACTGAACCGATTCTAAAAATTCTTTCACCAGTAGAATGTTATGATACTTTATCACTGAATGACATATGCATAATATTTTCTTAAACACCCAGGCGAAGCCATTGGCGGAAGCTAGTTATAAAATAATTCGCTAATCATAGAAATAAATTAAAATTTCGCAACACACACAAACAAACAATGGCCTAAAAATCCATAGTATTACGAGGCCAAGGAATTGTCTCGGTCTGATTATCTGCTTACCTAATGTGACGCTAAAGATTCCCAGTTCGTATGCTCAATGTTTCACTTGGCCTCACGTTTTCCACGAAAGAATAAAGCTAGACCTAAATTAAACCAACCCACACGTATAACACGCCTGATTTACAGGTACGTAGAACGACGTCGTGTGGCATGTACCAAGTGCAGCTCTACAAGTCATAGGTTTCCATATAAAATGTATTAGAGATCGATCAGTGTAGTTCTACGGTAACAGTTTATAAGAACTAAGCTGTACCTATTAAGAGAGGGCCACACGGTCGGAATCCAGCGTACCAACTGAGGGGAACGATCCGATAATCCGACAATCAACACAATGGTTAAATGGAGAGCTAATTCGTAAGAAGTTGGCAGTAGTATCATCACAACGTTAATGTTTTCCAATTGTCGATCTGGACCAATTGTTTGACTATATTAGTTAGGTATGTAGTTTATTAATTTGAGTATATATTGTATAATTGTATTATATACATATATATATATAATTATGGTTTACTGGTACTTATGTCTATTTTTGTATTCGTCTCCTCTCTCTCATTTATTGCACCTACCACTATTTTTCTCTGCATCACCCAAAGGTTGACTGGCAGAAAATGCCTAAGGCATTAAGTCCGCCTCTGTACTTTTGTGTGCATTAAGCATTAAATAAATAAATGGTTGGCTTGGTTTACAATTCGCAAGTTTCCACCAAGGGAATCTCTGTTTAGATGTTGCGTTACATCCGTGTGGCCCATGGTTTAGAGCCTCAAGCCACGTCACTGAGATTCTATCTTTATAACCTTTGTAAAGATGAATACTCAACTTAACAAACTGCTCAGCACAATGCATCGTTAATTAAAACACTGCAAACGTCTATTTTTCTAAAGTCGTTATATTTTCGAGCCCAATGCTTGAAACTAACGGATTCAACAGTTTGGACTTGAATTGAAACTGGCGTATCGTGGGGTTCGAGTCCTCACAAATTATTTAAAGATCTGTTAAACTCTGTCTTTTGCCTTGGACAGAGGATAAGAAAGCGTGGCAATGCCGCCAGTCTTTTGGCTACCAACATTATAACTAATCGACAGCGATGCGGAGAAGTGTTTCGACGTCATATTTTTAAATTGTTATTAATTAGTTTTAATTACTTGGGTTTTATTTAATTTTAGTGTAGTATAATTATAGTTTTTTTTAGTATGTAGCAAATGCTAAAAAAATCACGAGTTTACACAAAACTGACAAAATAAACTGAATGATAAAGCAAAAAGAAAACGTAGCGTAATGTCCAAGTTTGTCCAGTCTCGGCCAATCGCCATCTCTAGTCATTGTGTAAACATGGAAACCCCGTTTACACAATGGCGATTGGCCGAGGCTGGGCCCACGAGTAAACGGGGCATTAGTTACCTATACAAAAGAAATAAAATAAAATAATGAATGAAGAATATATAAGATTTCCTACCGTACGAGAAGACTGCTGCTTATTCACCGTCCGAATATATTTTTAGAATTTTTTAATAAGATGAATTTATTATGTTGTATGCGTCAGTCAGCTGGCTCCTACGCGACGATTATGTACCTAATCATTACCTCATTCTAGCACTTTTACTTGTGACGTCACTAAGCACTCACGATAGCTATTTTACCTAATGTTCATTGAACACACAATGCAACGCAATTTCATCGTAATTTTACTATTTTAATTTGCAAAACGTCCATAATATATTTGTTAGTTTTTATTGCTTTAAAGTATTGATATTAAATTACCGCAATCACTACTTTTACGATGTATTTTAATAGTTTTATTGAATACTTAAATAAAAATGTTTTTGTATTTGATAACATTGGTGTAGCTGGGTAAACTGTTGCTTTAGCAATAGTTTAATTAGATGTTTTATGAATTGATCACGGCGCTCGAGCCCCGGTATGAAGGCTTGAAGGAACGGGATGGGTTTTTTAGTCAGTATGAGTCTGACACTATCTCCCGCTCCGCCCAAGAGCGGGGGTTGTCATAAGATGATTTTTACCATCGAAAAAAAAAAAAAATCACATTTTGATTTATCAGCAATGCTTTTATATGTATGTACCTACTAGTGTTTTTAAGGCCAGGTACTACTAATTTTTTACTTTTATAACCTCATCAATCAATAAAGTCAATTTTTATTTGATTAAAATTGACTATAAATGACCAACCGCGGGAAAAAAACAAAATATGAAATTTAGTAGGTATATCATGTTTTGATAAGTTGTTATGGTAAAAAAAAAATCACGAATTAATCAAACGTGTATCTATGATATTACGTCATGGAAATATTTGAAAGTTACATAAAATATAGCACGTTTTTAGGGTTCCGTAGTCAACTAGGAACCCTTATAGTTTCGCCATGTCTGTCCGTCTGTCTGTCTGTCTAGTCTATAGTGCACTAGAAAGCTGTTTGGTACCAATATGTATATCAATCACGCCGACAGTGGTAAAATAAAAATTGGAAAAAAATGTTTTATTAGGGTAGCCCCCCTATATACATATTATGTAAAGTGGGAAGTGATTTTTTTTTTTAATTTCAACCCTAACTTGTGATATATTGTTGGATAGGTATTTAAAAATGAATAGGGGTTTACTAAAATCATTTTTGTTAATGTCAATAATTTCGGAAATAATCGCTCCAAAAGTAAAAAACAATGTCCCCCCCCTCTAACTTTTGAACCATAAGTTTAGAAAATATGAAAAAAAAACTGAAATTAGAACTTTATAAGGACTTTCTAGGAAAATCATTTTGAACTTGATGGAAAGAACAGTTTTTGTACAAAAAAGACAAAAAGGTTGTACAAAATAATTTCTGGACTAAGTTTGTAGTATAATCGTATATGCAAGCATTTTTTTAAACTCATAAGTACACTTACTGTGACGGACGGGAAACTACGGAACCCTACACTGAGCGTGGCCCGACACGCTCTTGGCGGTTTTTTAAACTCATAAGTGGGAACACTTATTGTGACGGACGGGAAACTACGGAACCCTACACTGAGCGTGGCCCGACACGCTCTTGGCCGGTTTTTTTTTTACATGGTCTGGCAAAAACAAAAATTTTAAATAGGTACGAATACCATTTTTTTTATAAAATAAAATCGCTGTTACGTGGCCGCTAAATCGACATTAGACCCCTACAAAATACTTGACTACGTACGACTGGCTCTTAAGTTCAAAATCAGGTAAAATTCAGACTGGACTGAGAAAAACCAAATAAAAAATTTATTTAACACTGCTTAATCAGAAAAACCTGATAAAAAAATTTATTAATACTGCTTATTTTGCAATATCATCAAATGATTTCTCCAGACTTTATTTAAAGTTTTACTAATATGATTATAAGTTTTTACCAACTAACGAAATATGGACTTAGTTTATATCATTACTCTGTGCTTAGATTGAAGTAAATATTTTCAATTTCAATTTTTTTTCTTTCTTAATATGTTCCCGCAGCCCGGTGCGGTCTGCTTGGGATTTGAACCCTGGACATGTTCAACAGTCGACAATAGTTTACTTACATAATATAATAAAAACTAATCTTACTATGAATGGTTTTTAATACTTTTAGTAATACTCCTTACTACATACCTATTGTCAAACGCATTTTATGTATTTTGTTATCAGCTTAGTTATCGACATAAAAATCTCTGACTAACAAACTGACTCCTCGCTCTCCAAAACGCAAATCATTGACGTGGTTCAGAAGGCTGCCCAACTTAAGTGGGACTGGGCTGGACATGTCTGCCGCATGCTGGTCGAGCGGTGGGCCAGTAAAACGCAAAATTGGTGCCCTGAAATCGCACGACGGGGTCGCGGCAGACCAAGAAGGAGATAGCGGGACGACTTGGATGTCTTCCTTGGGAACTGGAAAGAGGTGGCTCAAAACCTGGAACATTGGATGGAGTGGAAGGAGGCCTTTGCCCAGCAATGCGACAGTATGGGCTAGATATAATAATAACAATCTGAACACATGCATAGTGCATATTATTACTTATATCTTATATTATCTGCACTGATATAATAAAGAGATAAAGTTTGTTTTTTTTTGTTTGTAGGAGGTAGTTGGAGTAGTGATGTGCCGTTGCTGGCAACATTGCCGTGAAGTGGGAATATTGGTGGGCCATATTGCCCGAAGTATGAATATTGGTGGCAATATTGCCAGCAATAAACATGTTTTCTTTCTTTCTTTCAATATTCCCATATTGCGGGCAACGGCACATATCTCTACATAGAAGTAACCTATTCACTCTTATGTTAAAGATACCCAGAGGGTTTTTTTTTAATTGGTATAAACTAAGTGCTTGACTGCGATCCCACCTGATGGTAAGCAGTGATGCAATCGTTGATGGTGAGGCGCACTAGTTTATTAAGAGCCTATTCACTCTTGCCTTAAAGACACCTAAATTATAATCAGACGGGAAGACCGCAGCAGGCAAATTGTTCCAGTCCCTCGATGTACGCGGTATAAACGACGAGGCGAAACGCTTGGTCCGGACCGTAGAGGTTTCAAGAACATTAGGGTGGATACTCGCCGTTCGTCGGCTTGTCAGATGGTAGAAGTGAGATGGTGGAATCAAGTCATGGGTGTAAGCCATCAAGATATACAGACTCTGGCAGGAAATAAAAAGTACCTATTTACCTTGTTCCGTTTTCCCTGTAGATTCAACCTGTGGCCTATCCTACAGAAACCAAAGTAAAAAGTAAGTATCCCCAGAAACTTAGCGATATTATTCATAGCTTTTATTACAGGAAAGAATCTGATCTAGGGTGGAGCAAGAGGGCGCGTCAGGCTTTTACTGAATAGAACCCATCTGGGTCCTTCAGTTGCCCTTTGTCTTCCAAGACCACGGTCTCTTGCAATGAATCCTAACTGGCATGGACCCCACAAGGCCCCTCGGATTTACTGTCATAATATCTCATCGAGTCGCGCGTGGAATACGATTCTATATTAAATACGCGCTGTGTTGACTTGGGCATAGTCTGCAAGTGAAGTGCAGTCTGTAGTACTGGGCGGCCGGACGGCGAGCTACCTATTACTCGTCGTCAGCCAAATATTATTTTAATTTAATGTTTGTTAGGTAGGGGTAATGCTGCCAGTGTTCTGGGCACGTTTCTGGATGACAGCGATGTGGAGGAATACTATTCAAAAATATATTTGGTTTTTATATACCTATGTACCTATTATAACCAACTATGTTTTAGTATTAATAGGTTTTTTTGAGGTCGGAGATCATCTAATGACTTCTCCTCCCGCTCCAGAGTGTGTGTGATTTTTATTGACTAAACACACCTATGTTCCTTCAGTTACCTTTTGCGTTTTAGACACGAGTGTTCCTTTTCTACTTTTCTCCATGGATCTAGCGGGCATCGGCCCTCCTGGGCCCCTACGGTTTGCTAACATCTTTTTGAGGCGCGCGTGGAACACTACGCGCCGTCCACGACTCGGGCTTGGTCCATAGAGGACGAGGGGATGGCGAGCTGCCCTTAGGGCCACAGCACACGGGCCAGCGGCCACAACCAAAAAACGCCGCCACCGTCATATTTCCTGTAGTGTCATACATTTTATATGGATTCGCCGCACACGGTAGACGCCGGTGGCCGCCATACGCTACAAATCGACGCTGCTTGGTTCTTGTGGCCCGAACCGGCAACTAAACGCCGAAACAAAACGCTGCCGCATGCCATTCGCGCATTTAAACCTTTGACAGAGTCTGTTATGACATTGCGCGCATGGGTTAAAAAAAAGCAGCAGCCACTAGTTACAAGTGGCTGTCGCGCGCTTCAGCTTCCTTTGTGACCACTTTAGCTTCTCGTGGTGGCGTTTGAGGTTGTGGCATGTGGCCCAAGATTTTTATGTACATGATCTTCGGTTATTTACTTTTAATACAAGTATTCCCACTATTGTTAGGTAAGTAGGTCACTTAGGTGGGTAATGAGAACCTATATTATATTCGTAGGTACTAACCGCAATGAGATTTAATATACCTGTGCCTATAGGCTATGTATAAACAAACAGTATTTATCATTTAACTTCATCTTAATAAACAAAACAGGTACTAATTATATAATTGTGACGTAAATAAAACACTAACTACAATTAAATTATATTATGTAGGTATCTCAATAACATAGAAGGGTAATTTGTTAATTACTTTGTTTTTTCATTCTTTAAACTACCTAAACGTTACCCTACACTACACAGAATTACAAAAAAAACATTAATGGATAGCTATAGCCAATATCTTTTGTTATTTACAAGTAAAAGGTATCAAACTACCAACTATTACATAGATTAAATATTAAAATATAACTTACTGCCACCGCCGTTTGTCGTTCAACTTGACAGATGCCGAGTTTCCCATGTTCCTGTTTCAATTATAACAATAGTTCAACACTGAATACGACCGGTGTATTAGTAAACAATATTGGAACGTCTACGAACGCGTCTAACCCACACAACTACCAACAACACTTTGCTTTACTCAACGACAAGTTTAGAGCGGTGGCCGTGACTTTCCCTCGCTCACTACTAAGTATGAACACAGCGTCATTTCCTTTAATTGTTTGAGAAAATCTTACAACTTATAAGAAAAATCAGGAATGCAAAGTGTTCCCGCTTAATTTAGTTCCGTCTATTCGATAATAGATGGCGCTAATGGTTAAGGGTTAAGATAAGCCTGTAGTTTTAGCAACAGCGTAGTTGTTATTGTGATTATCCATATCGATTACGGATATATCATTAATTAAACTAACAAAGTGAACGATATATTGTACGTATAATATGTATGTATAGTCTAATATCTACTATTTTGCCTTTACGGTGCTTAGGTAACTATCTATGTACCTATACAAAAAACATAGTCTATTTAGTGCAATGGGATTTAAACGTTAAAAGCTTTTTTTAAAATAACCATAAGACAATAAGACTAAACACTGCAGCGGCCGTATTATGACATCTTAAAACCATCATGTTTTCTGTGTGAGAAAAGGATAGTGCTATTCGTCCTGTATAGCTCCGTCTCTTTTTCACACCGAAAACATGATGGTTTTAAGAGGTCATAATACGGCCCCTGGCTGGTTCTTAATTCAAAATTTAAAAATCTGTACGTATCTGGTTAGTAGTTTTACAAAATAATAATGGTTGGTGTAGCTTTTTTTTTCGATGGGAAAAATCATCAAATGACAACCCCCGCTCTTGGGCGGAGCGGGAGATACTGTCAGACTCTTACTGACAAAAAAAACCCATCCCGTTCCTTCAAGCCTTCATACCGGGGCTCGAGCGCCCTTTCGGATAACCCTGGCTGCAACGGTTGGTGTAGCCAAAATACCGAAAAAAAAATAAGAGTATTTGTGATTAAAAGATTCTAAATTCAAATTCTCTGTTTCAAAAAGAATCTGGATTTTTTTATAATAGGCCCGAATTTAACACCTAGGCATCACCATTGCTTGCATGCAATGCTGAGCGTGAGGTAAGGTGCTACGTTCGATTCCCTGTTCAATAAGTATTGTTAGTTTTTAGCACACAATCATGACCATAGCATAAGCCACCCACACATAGGTCATAGAGGCTCCTCTGATGTTTTATTATTATAGGTAGCCTGTATTGTCGCACGGCTGGCATAGGCCTCCTTGTATTCTCTCCAATGATCACGGTTCCTCGCTCTCTTTCCAATTCATAACCGAAGAACTGAAGACATTAAAGTCGTCCCGCCATCTCCTTCGTGATTGAAGTTAAAATAATTCATTGAACCCCAAGCGATGCCGACGGCCTTTCTATTGCGTCTCAGCACGGTAATATTAATAGAATCCTGGTATACGTTATTTCAAAAACCCCCATTGTGTACCTAGAAAAGTTAAGTTACTCTACCTAAGTTATTCTACCTAAGTTCATAAAATCGCATAAGTACTCTTTTACAATCGAAAGTTCCCGATCATTGCTATTTATGTTTAATAAATCATCCGCTCCATATCGTAAATACCTAGGTACTGTTAAAATAAAATTAGGGTTTACCATAAAAAATTAGGAGGAGGAATTAGGTGTATCATCAACGTCTACTAACTTATTAATTTATGAATCGAAGGATTTACTGAAAGGTTAGTCGAAGTAACGTTTGGTGATAAAAGATTGTTTCACAATAAATTCTGTTGCTCGTGAGGACGATCGGTGGTAGCGTACTCTCGCGTCGGGCTCTGGTACAAGCCATGGTCAGGAGCGAGGAGGCATGGCAGGCGGTCGGCTCCTTCAATGCTAGCAAAGGAGGCGGCTGTACGTGAGGGTGAATGGCCCTCACCGTTTTCCAGCCGATTTCCAGCCACTGTAGCCGCCACTTGCGGACGTCTTGCGACGGATCGTGCCGTAACCACCCAGACCGAGCCCAAGTCGTCGACAGCATGTTGCACGCGCGCCTCAAGGCCAGCAAATTGTAGCTGCCCAGCAAGAGCGGCCATGGGTTCGCTACTGAAAGGAAAACCTGAGGCTCTGAAACGAATTCAAAGAAGGAACAGAAGTAGTTTTAGTCAGTAAAAGTCTGAAATGCCCTTACGCTCCGCCCAAGAGCGGTAAAAGTCATTGGATGTTTAAAAAATAAAGCAGCTTTCAGCATTTTGATTCTTTATAAGTTATCGATTGTTTTTTTTAATGTTCCTAATTATTTAGAAATGTTTTAGAACGATAACAAAAACCATTTTCAAAACGTTTCGAAGCGAATCAATGGTTTTTGGCGGAATTTTTCGAGGGAAGTTCAGTGGCTGCCTAAGTTATTCGCAGATTGATTTTTAGAGGATATTTGATGCAAAATTGATGTTGTTTTGTATCTCAAGTGTCTTCACAGCTGGACAATATATAAAATCATTAAAACAGGTGATCTCGGTAAAATGGAATTAAGTTTTTTATACGAATACCTCAGCGAAGCTTGCCAAGAAAACTGACTCGATAAATTTACTGTCCAATATTGCAGTATTTAATCTAATGTTTGTGTCATGTGCATCAATATTCAAATGGCACGAAAGACTTCTAAGAAAATATCGAGCATGAAAAGATGGATTAAGTAATATGGTAGAAATACTATAGCCTTCCCATAAGGGAAATAAAAAAAACAATTAGCATTGACATATCTGACAGCTTATGTCATTTTTTAGGTTATGTTGTGTGGGATACGTAAACAAAAATAGCTTTTTATTAATTTAAATTAAATAATCAATAAATTTCAGGCAAAAAAAATGAAAAAAGAAGGTATAATATACAAATTATATGTAGAATTTCCTAGATCTTTGATAAACAAACTTTTCACAATATTTTACCTTTTAACGTTCACAGAAGTTCAAGAAATCTTTCTAAAGATTTTGAGAGAAGAGGAAGATGTATCAGCAGGTGTGGCTGCTATTAGAACGCTTTTATCTGTAATAGAAAACTACAAAGGTTGGTATTTTCATATTTTGCTCTTGCAGCTAAGAACCCATTCTTGCATCACTTGCCATTGATGCTGTGTCACTTAAAAAGCTATTGACGACGGTTTAAAACAGGTCTTATGTAGCTTTTGCTATTAAATGATGTGCTTTTTTGAACTACAACATGGTGATTCTGAGAAATCAAGAGAAATGCATTGAGCTAATTATTTAATATGATAACTATTGCTACTGCTTACCATCAGGTGGGATCGCAGTCAAGCACTAGTTTATAACATTAAATAAAAAAACTAGTTTCAAGGACAATCGAATTATCAACACAATGTATCATTCTCTAACATGAGAGCTTATTAAAATTTCATTATCATCAGCCTAGCTTTTTAACAAGCATGTTGGGATTGGCTTCCAGTTCAATCAGAAACAGCATATCACATACATATAGTTTCACATGCACTCATTCTAACTTCCTTTTTTACACACACTAACTTATTCTTACTACTCCTCTTGTGGACATTAGCATGAGTATGCATGACACAGTTGAATGTCCAGTTATTTAGGTAACTTTTAATCATTATCTTGCCAGTGGCGACAGTGAGAGAGCTGGATCTGAATCTGCAGCTGGCCGTGGATGCGATGAAGCACTGTGACCAGCCGGTCACCGCCATCTCCTCAGGGTGTGAACTTTTCATGAGGTTCATTACATTTGCTAAGCTTGATGTTAAGGTATGAGTATTCAAGTGTTGCTGGTTTTGGAACTTGTGAATATTATTGCATAATTAACTTTCTGAAATTTTCAAAGCAAGCCAATTTAATGTTTGTCTGGCCAACTGTCTGTCCCTCACAATGCTATAATTATGTAATAGCCAATATTCTAATCACGGTAACCATCCTGACTCACAGGTTGTAGGTTGTGGGTACAAAACCCAGCCAGGCGCATTACTTTGTGCAATCTATTTCATCACCACTGCTCTGTATGTCCTAGAACAAAAAATCAAAGACGTGATATCTGCCAATCCACACTGGGCCTATGTGGTGGATTGCGGCCATTCCCTCTCCTAGAGAGGAGGCCTGAGACTCAGCTGTAGGTACTGTAGTAACAGAAACATTATAAGGTGGATCATGTTTATCCGTATGCAGTATTTTATTTATGTATCTTTAATACTTAGGGGAGGCCTATGTCCAATAGTAGATGTATATCGGCTGAAATGATGATGATGATGATGAACATTGTATCTTAAAACAATAAACGGTTTCTTTCTCTATGAAAAACTTATTAAATCTTTTTTTACCGGTAAGCAGTGATGTGAATTAACCTGTAATTTACAAGCTACCTTTTTATTACAGTCTTTCGAGGAGTGTGAACAAATTATGTTGCAAAGAGGTCACATATTTCTTAACACCTTACTAGAAGCAAGAGGGAAGGTTGCCAAACAAGCCATGATGCCTATATCTGATGGATGTGTAAGTATTAATATTAGTAAACTATGTTTTGTAAAAAACAACTTACATTCCTACCACCTTTTGAAAAAAGTAAAATTAAGAAGAATGCATTATTTACCACTTTTGTGACCAATTGAAAATATCTGTCATAAATGCCAATATGATCATGTTCTTGTCTTTGAATTTTAGTTTCTGTACTCATTCTATGATGGACCATTGTGCGCCATGGTGCTCTTCATTCCACCCAGCCCACAGCTGTCCAGAACAAATTGGTCCTCACAGTTTATTCAGGTCATTTATGAGGGACTTAGGTAATCTTAAGGTTGAAGAAGGTAGCCGAATCCGTGAGGTGGAGGCAAGTACCACGCCCTGATCCTCACCGCAGACGCCCCAGGCGTCGGAAGTCGCAGGTCGATTTCTTGCTACCACGCGGCACGGATTTGCGGACTGTGAGCAATGAATAGCTCGTTATTTGATAACGATAAAGCCCCGGGCGAGTCGTTGTGTTCCGCGCGCGACTCAAATAGATATCAGCAAAATTGACGAGGCCAGTAGGGTCGACGTCAGCCATGGATTTGAAGAACTTTACTTAGCCCTCGCAAAAAGGGTTGCTAATCATCATTATCTTCTATCGTATGAATACGTATCTAAATCGGCGCGACACGTTTTCTTCAACAGACACGCATATTATTTCTCTTTTTGTTCTGACTGTAAGAAAAACAAATACATTGGGCTGCCAACTCTACTTTGATGTAATTTCATTCCTCTATTTTCAGAAAATATTGACCCACTCCAGGTCAAGGGTCGTCCTGCAAGCCATGTTAGAAGCAGCTAAATCCAACAAAAGGTTCAAAGTCTATGTCACAATGTCTAGTCCAGACAATAGTGGGTAAGAAATTAACTGTATTTACTGAAAAGTGTACACACTTGTATTATAAAAAAACTCTTAGTTCATGCTACCTGTAGCTATCACATTCTCATAAATAATCTTGTTATATTGCTTTTCCGTTTTATTGTTTCGAGTTATCAACCTCGAAATAATAAAGCTGAAAAATTATAGTTCTATTTCTCGAATGGAAGATGATTTTATTGGCATGTCAGAAGTACTGTGAGAGGAATTGATGTACATGTACATGTTGTTTATAAACCTTTCAATCGTGGAAATTACAGACACAATAGAAAGACAATAGGTGCGTGAACGCCGGCGTTTGCTTGGGGTTTAATGAATTAAAATAAATAAATAAATTCTCTACTTTCAACCTTGACTTTTAGAACAGCCAAAACAAAAAATATGGTCAACTGCTTTATGCAGGTACACACATAAACAATAATGAATTTATAAGATTCGAGAAGTGTCGTCCGCCGCGGCGGTGTCCGTGGAAGCGAGTGTCCGCGGTGCGCCGGACAGCCAGTGTCGCCGCCCGCGTCTCCGCTCCCCGCTACCGATGACGTATATGCACGCCTCCTGCGCATGCAGACCGCGTCATTGGTCTGTTGGGTTCGATTCCCAACAGCGTCTGAAGCTACGCGTTCGTGGACAGTAGGCCTTAGTTTTAAGCCAATCAACTCTGAAGTTCGGAGCTATTAAGTGCAAAAATATACTTTACTGCAACTTAATAAGTCTTTATTTCCAGTGTACTAATGCACAAGCAGTTAGTTGAGGGTGGTATCGACGCGACGCTCATCTTAGATGCGGCTATCGGCTACATCATGGAGCAAGTCGACCTCGTCATGATCGGCGCTGAGGGCGTCACCGAGAGTGGTGGAATTATTAATAAAGTAAGTCTCATAGTCTATAACCAGAGCGTGTTGCCAGTGATGACATAGGGCTCCGAAACGTGGTCGTCCACAATGGGCCTCATCAGAAGGCTTACGGCCCGTTCACGATTTGGGTCTTAGCGGCTCGGTCGCGGCGAGTGGGGCGGCATCGATAGGCGAGCGCGCGCCGCTATGAAGTCTCGTGACGTGCTTCAAACATTTTCATGCTTTTTTTCTTACCGCTCGCCGCTGCCGCTCACAGCGGCAAAGTCGTGAACGGACCGGTAAAGTCACCCAAGGGGCAATGGAAAGGGCTATGCTTGGAGTTTCCTTGCGTGATCAAATTAGGAATGAAGATATCCGTAAGAGAACCAAGGTCACCGACATAGCATGAAGCATCGCCAAACTTAAGTGGCAATGGGTAGGGCACATTGCTCGCAGAACAGATGCCCGTTTGGGCCAAAAGGTTCTGGAGTGGTGACTGCGTACCGGAAGATAAAGCGTTGGAAGGCCTTCTACTCGTACAAGGTGGACCGATGACCTGGTAAGAGTTGCGGAAATCCGATGGATATGAGACACACAAGACCGTTCATTGTGGCGACACCTGTCTGTGTTGGGGAAGATCTATGTCCCTAGTAACGCCTTTCGGCTGAAATCATTATGCTGGGACCGCGCCTACTACAAAGACTTCCCAGACATACTTTTCCGTTTAATGGTCTCTCACAATACATGTCGAAGCACACGTTTATCAGACCAGAATATAATAATAAATGAGAAAGTCGTATTTGTAAATACTAAATCATGCCTCAAAGGTGAACGAGTTTGATCGTTTGACCATGGCAATATTGTTCTACTCTAAGTCAGAGAAGAACTTAGGATGCTTTGTATCCAGGTTGATTTAGATTCTCTGGAGATAATTTCCGACTAACATTTGGATTAAGTCGCTAGCAACAGCAATCATAAGCACACTATGTGCTTGTCTGTAAGTGTCGTCTATTGTTCTTCGACCTATTAATAAACAGAAGTTTTGTGATATTAATAATATCACATTTGAATAGAAAATAGATCAACAGTAATAAATCAATGAAAACGTTTTTAAAATCCATCAATAAATTATGTACTGAGAAATTAATTATTTTAAGTTTACGCACAACGATTGCAGTCTCTCACTGGACAGTATCGTCATCCTAACTAATATTATAAATGTGGAAATGTGGATGTTTGGATGTTTGTTACTTAATCACTCAAAAACTGCTGAACGGATTTGGATGAAATTTGGCATGCATATAGCCTTTGACATGGAAAAGAACATAGGCTACTTTTTATCCCGCCGGAAAAACATCTTATTCCTACGGGAAAACACGTTTAGAGTGCGATAACCGAAGTACACGCGGACGAAGTCGCGGGCGGACAGCTAGTTTGATATACCTAATTTTCGAAGTCGCACGTGAGCTCTCGCTCTGTTAGGGTCAACTCACACCAAAAGAGCGTCGAAGCGCAGCGAAGCGGAGCGCAGTTTCAGTGTCATATGAATTTTAACTTTATTTTCATTTCTATAATACTTATCGCATGAGAAACTCGAACGAGTCGCGCGGATGCCCGCGGCGCCGCGGGAATTCCAGCGAATTCTATGAACGGTAAACGGGTCGCTGCCCTTCGCCGCTCTTTCGGTGTGAGTTGACCCTTATTAGGTTTTTAACTTACATCTTGGATTTTTTTTATATATTGGTACGGTGTGTTTTTATTTCACAACAATAGTAAAAGGGTCAGACAGGTCAGAACACAATAGGAAAAGGATCTGACGTCACACACTGGAGTGCCGCGGGTAACGAAATTACTTTTGCTAGTGCAACTTTAAATTATCATAACTTTTTGATCTTTGAGTTTTTTATGCTTCATTCTTATTTCTATTACATATTTCATTTTTTTTAAATGTAAACTTCTCTTGCGTTTGAGAGTATTTCAAATTGCATATATTGTAAATATTCTTCATGTTGTATCAGTCTATGCTTTTATTTACAGATTGGGACTTTTTCACTAGCTGTTGCAGCCCTAGAACTTAAAAAGCCAGTATTTGTACTAACAGAAAGTTTCAAATTCTCTCGGATATATCCCTTGAACCAGAGAGACTTGCCAAATGAATTCAAGTATTTGTCCAGTGTTATCAAAAGCAGCAAAGATCTGTCGAAGGAACATCCCCTAGTAGACTACACGCCGCCCGCGTATATAACTGGCTTATTTACTGATATAGGAATATTGACACCTTCAGCAGTCAGTGATGAGCTAATAAAACTGTATTTGTAAATACATATTTTATATAAATGCAGCAGTTGTGTTTTTTTTTAGGTTCTATATCCTATGCAGTCGTTAACTCGTTAAGAAATAAAAGGCCCGTTGTGACTAGGGTTCATTTTCGGCTCGAGAGTTCCCGGGAAAACTGGTCTCTGTTCCGGGGAAATGAAGATCGAGAAAAGTCGAGAACTCGAGAAATCATATTTTAGTTGAAAAGATTTTAAAATACAAAACTTTTGTTTTAATATTATAGTAGTAGAAAGTCCAGTGTATGCGTTACAACCGGCTTTCTGATAAAGCTGTAAATGCTTTAATTTTTCTAAACACTCATTTTACTAGACTGAGTAACCAGATCTAATTAAAACAACTCTTTAAGACCAAAATAAAAGAGCACTATCTTTCCACTCTTGTGTGATTAATATATTTGTATATATATATATATATATTATTATTATTAAAAAAAATCAGCCTCTCCATACAAACTGTCCAATCAAGTTTTTAAATTTGTATGATGAGGAGGATTTTTTTTTCGTTTCCTGAAAAAAATCTTGTGGAAGGTTGTTCAGTTTCGTCTACTGAGCAAGCCCTTGAAGTTTGTAGAGGGCTGTCCCTTACACCTTGTATTTTGACTGTGAATAATGATTTAATAATTATTTTGATACTTTTATTTGAGAGAGAGAATCAATTAATTTGTTTATTTTTAAGAAGATTTTTCGATGATACTTCATTTTTCTGGTGACATTTTTCATTATTAGAACTAAAAAGATTTGCCAGAAGATACGTAAATGGAAATTTCTCGATAACCCGAGAAGACCCGAGAAATTACCCTCGAAAATTCTCGTGCCCCGAGAAATCATAAACCCTAGTTGTGATATTTGAGAAAAACTGTAACTTGGAACGAGACTGAAACAAATAATAATACACAAGACAAGCCGCTAGGTAGTCAAAATACAAATGTCTAAACGGGCTTTTTATTTTTTAACAACTTTATGAGCCAGATTTTTTTCTGCGGTTACTCTATCAAGAACTTACGTACGGTACCTGACCGTGTTTTTTCCAAAATAAAAAGTAGCGTTTGGCACCTACCTACGCTAGTGTGTTATTGTGATGTAGTTCTGTTAGGCCTTCTGTCCACGGAAACGTAGGTTCATAAACGCGTATTCATTCGTCTTTATGGGCTTGGTGTACACCGCTTACGGAGCAGCAACGTCGGTGCCGTCCTGTCGTTGTCGCTTCGTTGACTGAGTTAAAGTTTTGTATGTAAGTTTCAGGCATACACCAAGTATAACGATGAATAGTTTACATAAATGGATCAATACTTTCAGAGTGGTAAAATTGTTTATTTTGTCTCTACAATATTAGATTGCTGGTTTGTTAATTAGTTTTCTTCACATAGTTCCCTTACGGCTCATCACAGCTTGTCATACTCATAGTACATAATATGCTTTCTGTAGATCTCTAAAGAAGTTCTTGTGTGCTGGTCTGTACTTGTGGCGTCCATTATTCCTCGACCACGCAAAAGGGTCTGTGAGCTTTTAAAATTATGACACGGTTGGCGCAGCGGTTGAGCGATTGGCTGCTGCACTGCGTGTCGCGGGTTCGATTCCCGCACGGAATAAATATTTGTTTCGGGTCTGGGTGTCTTGTGTATGTGATTTTACATGTTTGTGAACGCACTCACGATACAGGATTCATTATTAGTGTGGGGCAATGTTCTGTTTTTAATTGCAATGTTTTCATTCATATGCTTTGTGTTGTATCAGTGTATGCTTTTATTTACAGATTGGGACTTTCTCACTGGCAGTCGCAGCTCTAGAACTTAAAAAGCCAGTGTTTGTACTGACAGAAAGTTTCAAATTCTCTCGGATATATCCCTTGAACCAGCGAGACTTACCGAACGAGTTTAAGTACTTATCAAGCGTTATTAAATCTAGCAAAGATCTGTCGAAGGAACATCCTCTAGTGGACTACACGCCGCCCGCATATATAACATTGTTATTTACTGATCTAGGAATATTAACTCCGTCGGCAGTTAGTGACGAACTTATTAAGTTGTATTTGTAAAATAAAAGTTATTTATACGGTCCATTGATTTTTTTATTGGTACCAGCTACTGCCCGAGGCTTCGGCCACATGAAAATAAGTTTGTTTATACAAACGTTTCATCCCCTTAGGAGGTATATTTTGGAAAATTCTTTCTTATTTATACAAGGTGTAAGGGACAGCCCTCCACAAACTTTAAGGGCTTGCTCAGTAGAGGAAACTGAACAACCTACCACAAAATTTTTTTCAGAAAACGAAAAAAAAATTCGGCCTCTCCATACAAACTGTCCAATCAAGTTTGTGATTTTCTATGGTGAGGCGGATTTTTTTTTCGTTTCCTGAAAAAAATTTTTGTGGAAGGTTGTTCAGTTTCGTCTACTGAGCAAGCCCTTAAAGTTTGTGTAGGGCTATCCCTTACACCTTGTATATCTTAAAAGGAAAATCTGTGCAAAATTTTAGTGTCTAGGTCTAATGACAAGTTTGTTGGTCTAATGGTCAGTGACCCTGGCTGCTATGCCGGAGGTCTTTGTTTCCATTCCCACCCAAGACAAATCTTTGTGTGATGAACTGATGAGCTCTATCATTTATTTTGTCTGTGTGTAATGTAACCATAATATGTATGTATATACATAGAAAACTATAAGTAGTAATTTTTATCAGTTACTCATACGACAAGCTCTACTTAGTTTGGGATTAGATGACGTGGTGTGAAAATTGTGGAATTTAATATTATTATAGTGCTTTGGGCTGGGCGTTAATGACTCAGTGAGTAAATTCAGGACTTTGCCTTTTATAAATCTTCATCTTGTAGTTCTTGATTGCTTGTTGCTAGCATTCATATCAATCAAGACACTCCATTCATTATCTGCTCCATGCTGATTATATGAAAACATAAAACGTGCATAAAACCATTGTAATTACGATAGAGGTAAGGAAAAAAAAACACTGAAATCAAAAATGTCTGGCACTTTAATATTGTACGAAATATATTTACATAGTTTTAATAAAAATGTTCAATTAAAATACTAGGCTCCCTATACATTTATATCTCACTTTGTGTTAAAATATCAGTTAATTATATCATGCACTTACACTAGGCAAGAAATAAACATATAACTTAAAGTATGTATCTTATTGTTACACTATTCTGTGGAAGCATTAAACATATCACAAACATGTCCTTTATTGCCAGAATTAATTAAATTATCGTAATTAATAACGACATAATTATTACAAAATATCAAAAAATATGGAAGCACAGTTCAATTTAGGAAAACTTACATTTCCTTGTATTATTAATATCTTTGAAAAACAATTTTTAATTCTCAACAATAACATATAATTTCGATTTATATATTTCTAAAACAATTAACACATTTTCTTATTTTACATTTACATTTACTAAATTACATAAATCTTAGTAATAAGTATACAATTTTTTTGTTACTATTTGAATTTAAATGTAGTTAGGAAGACCGCAGTGATCGTTTTCTTCGTACGGTATGAAAGTCCTAAAAAGAACCTTAAATGGTGCTTCTTACGTACCAAAATCTCTTAACATTACAAACGCTAGAATACCTAAATTAAATCTTACATATTTTGTTTCTATACAAGTTGAAATTAATTTTAACACAGTACATACATAAACTAATTCTTAAATTGTACTTGAAATAAAACATACGTAGATATTCAGTCAGGACTGATATTATATTGTACTTAGACACTATTATTTCCATCTATCGCTACAGTACCATTCGTAAGAGATCAACGCTTCAACACTACTTAAAAAGACACTAAACCCGGTTTTCTGAATTAAATATTTGAAGGTATATCAGCCTGGAAACCTGTAAAACTTGGGCATTATCACAGAAAAGATGAAGGAGGTTAAAAAGGAAATACTTTCCGATTTATACTACAACGAGTGTCGCCGCTTGTCTCACACCCTTTAACTCCACTACAGGCAATAAACCAATACGAACGCGCATTACGCAATTAACAGACCATGCACACTTAGATCGCAAGTTTGCTATTGGTAGTCGAACTATGAGCATTGCCCTACTTTGTGGCAAACCTGCCTCGCCCACAAGGCGATTCTAAACTCTTTCATCTGTTCTGTGGGCTTTGTAGTAGGGTTTGACAAGCTTTTTCAACTCCAAATTCTCAATTCTGAAACCGAGTGCTAATAGTGCTTTTATAAGTTTACCACAAGAAACAACAGGGGATCCAAAGTTTGCTGTACCTACCCAACATAATTTGATTCAGCCATTTATTTGGTTTAAATACACTAGCCTCGTCACCACTTCATGTCTAAAATATTTGCTATAAAAGCTGCCTCATTCGTGCCCTACATTTTGCCTAGATTTCAACGACAACGGTTGGTAATTTAGAAAAGTTCTGAATACCCTTGTGGCGGCACCTGGTTTGTATCCACATACAAACTATACTCCATTTGTTTAGGTAGTTAACTAAAGGTAAACAATCTTGATATGTCTTTTTATTTAAAATAAATCGTATAAAAGACATACAAAGATCATTTAAATTTAGTTAATTACCTAACATCGGTTTAGGTAAATACCTAAATGTAAACATTTTTGAATAAATTTTTTAGACAATTTTTTAGATAAAAGACGTGTTAAGATTGTTTAGATTTAGTTAACTACCTAAACAAATGGAGTATAGGTACAAAAAGATTTGCCCGTCGTAGTTACCTACATCGCGCAATCAAAATCCTCCACGAACGTAAACGACAATCATCGGGCAGCCGTCCACCAAACAACAACCATTTAGTTGGAGGATCCTCACTTTTTAACGAGGGTTACGCGACTTTCCTCCCTGTTCCACATGCCTCTTTACTCTCACCTAGGCCAGAACTGATGACTCATTTAACCAATCTCCTTTTGACGTTAATATTTTTTCAAAGAGACGATCACACTTATAGAACTCTTTTTAAACCCCCTGTTGCTTTTTCTGGATATCTGCACACTTCCATAATCATTACATAAAATAGAGTACAAATTATTAAAAAATTTAATTAAAGAAAATACTTAATTAATACAGTAATCAGTTGCCTATTGCATAATGGAAAATGAGTAAATACGCACTTAACATTATATATTTTACATTATTTAATGTTTACAAAATTATTATTATCTTAACCCTGGTTGAAATGTTAGCTGTTTAAAATGTGGGTAGATGTAAATTTTCACTTCAAAAATCTAAAAAAAGTTCATAAAGCCTAAGCTCTTTGTTCAAACGTATCGAATTTTCTAGCTTATTCGATACATTTCTAAAATAGCTGACCTTCACCTCAGGAATTTATAAAAGTGGGTAGCCTTTGTAAATTCCAAAGGTCAAGGTAAAGTCATCAATGTTACGTTGACATTTCTACACACATCTTGAAAAAACTAGGGTTTATAAAACAATACTATGATGACGTCTTAATCCTGATCCACGCAGAAGTCGTATCGTAGTGTTACCTATTGTAAATATTGTCGATAATGGTGTATATCTGGTGGAAGTGCGGTCTCTTCTCGGCTTCGTACTCCCAGCAGCGCAGCATCAGCGCGTACACGTCTTCTGCACAACCTTCGGGGGCTGGCATCCTGTAACCTGAAGAACGATAGCATGAATTTGGATATTCTTTTGATGTCATACGTACTCTTTGAAAGTAACCCATCCTAGAATAATGCAATAAGAAATTCAAGAGAGGGATCTATGCAGGATCAGTGGATTAGATCAAAAACTTTATGAATATCTTAATCATAAAGCTACTGAAATTGTGAACAGCCCCCTAGCCAAGTTCCAAGGCCACGCCTCCGATTCTCTGTTCTGACGTCATCTCAACGCTCAGTCACGAGGTCAGAACAAAGGAATCGGAGGAGTGGCCAACTCGAGGCGTTCAACGCAAGAGAATCGAAACGAAACGGTCGTAGATTATGGCTATGGGGCCTTTTGTTTCAATGTTTGAAAAATTGATCGAATCGTTTTCAAAATCGTATAGGAAGGACACAATTTCTTCAATAAAATGAATCTACATGCACCAGGAAACGGTAAAGGCGATGAACGGTGCAGTTCACAGTCCTAGTACAAATTAATATAAACAGGTAAGTATCACACCATCACCTCATAGTCAGCAATTACTAGATGGTACACACCTGTATCAATTTTCTCCCTTGCGCGCGAGTTGCTCATCCCCGCGTAGGGGGTGTCTCCTTTGGAGAATATCTCCCACATCAGCACGCCGTAACTCCACACATCGCATAAAGATGTGTATTTACCTAAAGTTATATAAGAAACTCGATATTATCCAGTCAAAGTGGGGCTATGCTAACAATAATATAAGGAACATCTGTTGAAGACTGCTGATGCCTTAGTATCTCATGGGCAGTTTGCCCTGTGGTACCAAGGTTCCTGGTGCGTTGGGAACCCCAGGGACTGTATTATCGAAAGAGAGACAAAACGATAGGTACTAGAGATAGCAATAGATCATCATCATCATCATCATCATCAGCCTTTTTGATGTTCCCACTGCTGGGACTCAGGCCTCCTCTCTAGGAGAGGGAATGGGCCGTAATCCACCACGCGGGCCCAGTGCGGGTTGGTGAATGTCACATGTCTTCGAATTTTTGATTCTAGGACATGCCGGTTTTCTCACGATGTTTTCCTTCACCGTTTTGAGAGCAGTGGTGATGAAATAAATTACACAAAGTAATGCGCCTGGCTGGGTTCGAACCCGCGACCTACAACTCGTAAGTCGGGGCCATTACCACTCGGCCACCACTGCTCCCAATAGATCGATTAGAAAAAAATCTATTTTTTTTAAATTGATTTTAGGCAATGGATCGATTCCGTGAATCGATCTCACAAATATCGAAATTCGACTTTTTCTTGTGGAATGCAACCAAATTAGGTACTACTTAATTTATATTTAAAAACGATCAAAGCACTTATTTTCCTCAAGTTATTTTTGAATGATGTACCTACGCCCATTATTCACCAGTCATGAAACAAATACATGATAGGATCACATAAACCGTATTTAGGTAAGACTCAACCAATACCTGTATCGTAGGTAACCAACAGATCGATCTTTAGGAAATCGATCTTTTACTGTCCCCGCAAACGGGCCACAAAAAAACGCTGCTTCAAGTTTGTTTTTGAGGCGACCTTTTTTTGTGGCTCGTGTGCGGCGGTGCCGCCACAAGAAAACGCTTGACGCGGCTTCAAGCTTCTCCGGACACAGTGCCGCGCGCTTCAGCTGTTTTTTGCGGCCGCTTCTAGCATTTTTTTGTGGCGACGTATTTTTGAAGTCCGTGTGCGGGGGCATCGATTTATTAATGAATCGATTCTTTACGCTTCGATTCGAATCAATTAAAAAAAAAACGATCTTTAAGAAGAATCGCCATTCCTAAACGATATAAGATGCATAGCACTACCCCCATTTTCACAACGGAATCATGATGGCGTTGGCACGACAAAATAAGGCCCTGATACTCTGTAACCTTTCGGTATCTGGAAGTGTAGAGGCAAAAGAATCTGCTATTACCAGTCAAACAGTTGACTGCACAACAATTCTCTAAAGGTAGCATACACGCTAGAGTATACCTGATAGATTTGCCTGCACAGTTATACCTGTAAAGTAAGCTTGTATGGAAACCTGCACAGTTGTGCAACATACACCGGTTTACCTGTACAGGTACAGGTGTACACTAGCGTGAATGGCGGGCATTAGAGTCTAAACAACTCACCAAAATTAAGTGCCTCAGGCGCCGTCCACTTGATAGGGATCTGCTTCATGCCTCCCGACACGATATACTCTTCTTCCTCTCTCGACATTCCAAAGTCCGATATCTTGACAATGTTGTCGTCTCCGACGAGGCAGTTCCTGGCTGCTAAGTCGCGGTGGATGCAGTTCTTGGACTCCAAGTAGCGCATGCCGCCGGCTGCGTCTCGGCACATTGCGAGGAGGGAGCGAGCGCTGAGGGTCGCTGCGCGCGTCCGGAGGAATGTTAGAAGGGAACCACCTGGAAAGAAAAATGAGTAACTAAGTAAAATGGTGAGTTAAGGTAGATTAATTGTAGCGTGCGCAAACAACTCTTGATGGGCGAGTGAATGATGGATCTATCCAAAAGCTTCAGGCACAAAGGTATAACTACACTGTGCACACATGTGCCACTTACGCCGATCAAGGCGCGTCTATACATTTTATATGGAAACTAGACTTGTAGAGCTACACTTGATACACGCCACGCGACGTCGTTCTACGTACAAATCGTGCGTGGGTCTAACGTCGTTCTATCTAGCTTAATTTTTGTGCAGAAGTGGCCTTAATGAAAGAATCTGGGCGGCAGATTTTTGCGAGGCTTTGTCCTTTTAGAAAACTTATATGAATCCAACCTGAATATTATGGTAGGTAGGTGAAATTAAAATATTATTTTACAAAATTTATAAAAGTGAACAATCATACACGACAAAGATGATAAACCCAGGTGGGTACTAGGTAAATGCCCTAAAAGATATCACACGGATTTGATGAAGCGAAACAAAAAGAGCGTGTAAGAACACAAGCCCTTGGCTTCCTGTAATAAAAGCGTTACAATACGAGTATGTACAGTACTACTACCATATTCTCTACTTTAGAGTCATTGAAACTTATTTCCTCCATGTCCTAAATCCAGTTAGACCAATCAATTTAAAACGACTATAAACCATAACACCGTGACACTTTTAATAGCAAAATGTGCAGTTATTTACAGATAAAGCTACCGTAGCTTAATTTTAAACGCATGTTTCACCCGCTCAGCATGAAATCGGTCTAGACTCCCACACGGTGGCGTTTATAAACATGTAGTGGTGACACATCACACGGTAAGCTACGCTTATGCGAGTGCAGTATCGTAAATACATTCTGGAATAACGTTGCATTCGCTAATACACCTGTTTATAATAACTTTAGCATAGCGTAATCAGCCTTTTAATGTACCCACTGCTGGGACTCAGGCCTCCTCTCTAGGAGATAGAATGGTCCGTAATCCACCACGCGGGCCCAGTGCGGGTTGGTGAATGTCACATGTCTTCGAATTTTTGGTTCTAGGACGTACCGGTTTCCACACGATGTTTCCCTTCACCCTTTTGAGAGCAGTGGTGATGAAATAAATTACACAAAGTAATGCGCCTGGCTGCGTTTGATGAACCCGCGACCTACAACTCTTAAGTCGGGGTCGTTTTTTACCACTTGGCCACCACTGATGTTTATAACTTTGCTTGAAAAGTATTCAGATCTTCGTTTAAGTACGTCGATACTGGGGTCTCACCATGACATGTTAAATTTCAGACGTGTGAGAGAAAGGGATGGAGCTATAAACCCTATACCTACAGCTCCATCGCATTTACAGTTCAGTTTAGGGCGTAAAATGGATCGCGTTAAGAGCTCGTGGAGGGGCCTCTGGTCATTCAGACATCTCTTTTAAAAAATGCTCTGTAGTGTCTTTGATTCGCTTGACTTTTCTGTTAGGGGAACTACAGAATAAAATAAGCCATACTCAAGGACGAGTTTATTGTAAGGGCAAAAAAAATATTCGTCTTTTCGGACCGATCAAAGACTGTCTATCGAAGTCGCTACTACCTAAGTAGTAATTATATATATAAATTTTTGTTTGTAGGAGGTAATCTCTGAAAGTACCTACTGGTCCGATTGCAAAAATTTTTTCACCAATACAAAGCTGTTTTATTTATATATTTTATGTACCTACGCACGCAAAGCTGCGGGCAAAAGCTAGTAATACTATAAATAAAGAAAATTATAGTTAAGGATATGGGTCAAGTGGAAATGAATCTGTCCACGGCATGTATCGCGTCATACTTTTTTTATTTTTCATCATAATGACGCAAGTCATTGTAAAAATAAATGCATATTTTTATAACTAAGAAGTGCTGATGCCGTTTTATTTTAGTTGTCAGTTTCAATGAGAAAGATCATTGCTATGTTTAGCTTAGTTTAACGCTAGAAGCGCGGGCATTTAATTTTTGACCCATTCCTATGTTCTAACTACGCTGGTTCTGTTAAGCGTAGAATCGTAAACTACATCAAAATATTTGTACCATCAAAGACACTTCCGCCTGATCACCGCTAAGTTTATTTTTGCTTACCCTCGAAACGAAAACTTCAAGGGATTCGTTTGGCGCTGCGCCGCAGGATTCAAGCAAAATTTTTTTTAAGTGAACACGCAGAAATTACCGCAATGGTACATAATAAAAGATTTGTATTATCAGTCACCAATTTCATTTATTTACCATCTATATAAAAAGAGAAACTTCGATTGACAGCTGAAACTAGGAGCGTGAAATTTTGCACAGGGCTTCCTTTTATGACGTAAGAAAGAATTTAACAAAATTCAGCCCCTAATGGCATGAAACAGGGTCTAAAGTTACATTCACGCGGGCGAAGCCGCTGGTAGAACCTAGTCTCTCCATATTACTGTAGCAAAAATAAAATGGCCAAAATTGTAATTTATTGTCTGCGTTTCTAGTGTTAAACGCAGGTCGCCTACGCTGAATCTAATCTAGATACATTCCTTATTGACTCAACGATCAGCTAGAGAAATTTTCCAGATGTTCAGGAGCTCTGTTTATCTTTAACCACTGACATGAGTATTAAATGGAAGATGTAAACACGAACAATGACCCTAGATGTTTCTCGAGATCATTCTTTCTGGTTAAACATCCTGCCTGCGGGATTGTTCATAAGAGTTACCGTGACAACTGAAGGAGCACAGATGGATTTTAGTCAGTAAAAGTCTGACACTCCTTGCTATTCCTGGAGCGAGAGAAGTCATTTCATGATTTACGACGTAAAAAGTCACTGTTATTTGCTTGCCCACTAGTTGATTTACATGAGAGTCAACTGTACAGAAGATTTTATTGTAGCTTAGGAGCTCTGGCGCCGCTATCATACATAGGTCATACTCACAGATACCGGCACGGATCTTGAGCGCTGGCTTCAAGTTGCGCAGTAAGTCAAATATCGGGTCTCTGTAGTAGTATGACGTCGTGGGGGTGGGGAGTGTCAGTGATTGGCTCGCCGCGCCATCGTTTCATAGACGTCACTCATGATTCGTTCCCTGCGCTTGCTGCATGTATCTAACAACGACGACGATTGGTTCGCAAATTGGAGTGCACCAAGCGATCCCCACTCTGACGCCGAGCGCTCAAGATTCGTGCCGGTACCTACACCTTTTTTTTTTTGTTGGGAAAAAATCGTGCAATGACATCCAACGCAACATGACATGCAACGGCGTTATCGCCGCCGCCGCCGGTATCTACACCTACTAGACCGAAACGAACTCGCTAAGCGCCTATACCCGGTCGTCAATATAATTAGGTATATTATTAGGGACGTTCTTGACGGACGCAGGCTTTTTCTTTGACTGAGTAGGGAAATAGGTAACAAGGCTTTCTAGATTTCAAAATATAACAATCTTGCATTACAGGCAGGGGCGTAGCTACCGCCGTATCAGCCGTATCAAGAATACGGGGCCCCCAAGCAACAGGGGCCCCGACATGTGTAAAAAATCGTAACTTGTTATCCACAACCTTTAATTCTCTTAATAATGAGAGATGCAGAGTTATTGAATAATTACTAAATTTTATTTATTTGATGATTTGCCACCAAAACAAGTTTTTAATGCAAATCATTTTTTCATAGCAAGCTTTTCTAGCGCAGTAAACCTATATAATTAATACACGTCAAGACGAATCATACGAGCCCAAACTCGATGGGGTTGTGTCGCTTAACTACCGAGTTCCTACGACCACCTTCCGGTCCATCATCAGATCAGTTCTATGTCAAAATAATTTTGTATTATCATCTGATTTACAGATGCATGCAAAATTTCAGCTCAATCGGTAACCCGGAAGTTGATCAAAATTAATTTGCAAGATTTGATTACAGACAGAAGTAGGTACTACAAACATCGGGACAAGTGAAACTAAATAAAAGCTTCTAAAATAATAGTTGATATCGCATAGTTTTTACTCAGTAGGCGAATTTCTGAATAAAAAAACTTGTCAATCCTACCACTTCAGAAATGCTTTGTAGTTTGTATTAAAGTGATTTATTTATAAGTATTTACCAAAATATCTGGTTAATATTATTTAGTTTAAATAATTTGGGTAAAGATCTGTTTATACTTATTTCTGTTTCATTAACCATTAAACTCTACATAGTTGTGAGTTACTTTATGTTACTAAAACACTATCTACTAATATTTGCATGCCATCATTAAATGACGGAATGTGTCTTTGCACTTAGTCTCCTTTATGTAACATCTTTTGTACCTACCACAGTTTACGCAAATAAATGATATTATTATTATTTCATTTATTTCATATTTTTACATAGTAATTATATTTTTAAATATTTATTATAAAAAAGGATGTTAAAAAAAACATTTAAAAGTACAAATAATAGTAGCCCACCGGCATCGGGAACAGGGTCCAAGCTATCATCGGTGGTCAGGGCTCCTGAGAGAGGAACCCCCGGACAATACGCGCCGTGTCTAGGAGTACTGCCTTCTGGATCACGCCCTTGATCCAACTGCCTAACGAGAGCCTTCGCAGGTGTTGGTCGAGGCTCTTTATTATTATTATTATTATAATAGAAATAACAATCTTACCAGGCACAAGTTCCATGACAATCATGATAGGCTGCTTCTGCACCGCTATGCCTATAAGCCGCACGATGTTGGGGTGCTGGTACTGCTTCAGAATCCGGCCCTCCTGCAGGAAGGTGCGCTTCTGCTCTTCGGGCAGCGCCACCCGGCAGGTCTTCACCGCCACTTCCTGGTTCGTACTCTTCAGACGAGCCTTGTACACGTCGCCGAAGTTACCCTGGGGAAGTGAGATGGTTAATTAATTTGAGGAATTTTGAGATATATAAGGTGTGATGCAGTGCCGTAAATAGGGCATCGCCAGCGGTGCCCAGGCACAAGGCGCAGTCCCCGAGGGGCGCAAAAATTTTATACCTAGTCCTTTTTGTTTGTACCTATTATACTTTTTCTAGGGACGCAGTTATTATAGAAGGTCGCACCGGGCATGTAAAAGGCTGGTTACGGCACTGGTGCGATGTGGACCCAATTTAGCTTATGAGTTTCTTTGAATACAAAATAACATGAAGATCATCGGCAATGATGCACTTATCAAGTCAAAACTTCATAGTCTTTAGCATCGACGCCGAGTTGCTAGCCTGTCGGGCTGCAATGCACAATTTCATTTCGCTAAATCCGTTCCATCATCGGACCACAAGACGTACGGCGTTGCGCCACCGGTTCATGGTAGACATCCCTCCCTTACCTACTTACAAAGCGTTTCGGTAACACTTTCACTATACGCACAGCTAAGGAGTGGAATTCCCTGCCGGAGTCTGAGAATTTCCTGATAGATAACCTGGGGGTCTACAAGTCAAGAGTGAACAGGTTGCTTCTAGCCTAGGCAAGCGTGAAACATCGTCGGCCACATCATCACTTTCCATCAGGTGAGATAGTGGTCTAGCGCGAGCCCATTATACTTCTAAAAAAAGAGGTAAAGTTTATTTTTTTGTTTTTATGTTTTTTTTTTGTTTGTAAGAGGTAATCTCTGAAAGTACTGGTCCGATTGCTAAAATCTTAGCACCGATAGAAAGCTGCTTTATTCCTGAGTGACATAGACTATATTTTATGTACGCGGGCAAAGCCGCGGGCAAAAGCTAGTTCATAATAAAAAAACAATAAAAAAAAAAATTCAAGAAAATAGTGCAAACCACACAAAAAGGCAGGATTTCAGGAAGCATCGAAAACTAGTCATCCCTGCGAGTGTAAAATGCTACAATAACTAGATACATCTGTAATTCTGGACTGCAAGGGTTGCGAGAAGGAACACGGGTGGGCTTTAGTCAGTAAAAGTCTGACACCCTCTTTCGCTCTACCCAGAACGGGAAGAGTTATTTGATTTGATTTTCTAACTCCAAAAATAAAAAAGAATATCTGGACAAGTTCTAAATTCTAGTGAAGTACCTACTTGATTCTAAAGGCCACAATCAAATACTATACTTACTACTAGAAAAAGCGTTAGCGTCAAAAGAAACACATGATAGAAAATTCTTATCACAACGTAAACTATGGTAGGCGCCAGATAAACTAATTTCTTTATCAAGTCGAACAAGAGGCTCTATTCTTGGAAGTTCACGGTAGCCGTATGACGTTCATTATGTAAGGGACCCTTAAGAGAACTACAGGAGACTTCATGACGTGTTAAAATGTCAATCATTTGAGTGAATCGAGGGATGGAGCTATAAACCCTATGTATAAACCTTATGCCCTTTATCTCTTTAACAGTTCAGTTTAGGTCGTAAAATCAATCGCGTTAAGAGCTCGTGGCACGAAATAAGTAATGATACAAGTATCGTGGTAGCACTCCTGGAGGTAATCGCTAGTAATATAATGGGCAAAAGTATCCACTGCAGTAAACAATATATTCTTCAGGATAAATGCTAGATAGATAATTTTTTAAAAACAAAATACGGCTAAAAAAATACGAGATGCCTCTAAAATTACTTTTATGGATTAAAAATCGAACTAATAAACATGCAATCATTCTGATTGTTTGTCAAATTATTCTACAACCAACATTTTACTGTTACAGTGTCTTAATTTTATAATCAAATCTTTAGAAGATTTTTATTAAATCGGTAATATGCTTCATATTTGCAAGCATTATCTTTGCGCATCTATTTCTTTTGTAAGGAATCCGAGAGTGACCGCGCTATGGTGCTATAGCCCTCTTAACAATGAATAATTCACAGTATCGATCTATTGTATAGACATCGTGAAGGTAGAAATAGATTGTTGGAGTACTACCGAAATTGCTGACACGAATACCCACCCCAGCGGCCTTGCCAATTGACCCCAAAAACTTCCCAAACCTACTCGATCTACTTTGTGGTGTAATCGGTGTCTAATTCTAGCTGTTCTTTCGGTATCAAAGACGACAAGTCTTTTTGACACGTAAAACCGTACCTACAGGATTGATGAAGACTGGCTACCAGTGTAAACGCTTAATCCGGACCGTAGAGGTTTCAGCAAAATAAAATTATCACGCTTTTCAAACCAGTATTGGCTACTTACCCTGCCAATCTTATCCAATAGCTGCACATCATCATTGTTCAGCTCCCAGTTCTCCCTGGGAACTGCTCGCCGCAGCAGGGCTCCTGATCTGGCTGTGACGGGGACCCCGCTCGTCCTTTGCCAAGCTATCAGTTCTGCTACTGAAGGGAACGCCGCGCCTTCGAAACGGTAGTGACCCTGAAAGGTGAAGGGGTTTTGTAGTAACTGGAATTATTTGATGTCTAATGGTCACAGATCTTCTGATTTACAGCCCGATTTTTATGTTATACTTAACCCCGAAGTCTGAAAAATACTCTTCTCATGGGATATAGTATTACTTACACAAGGCGTTCTCAAAGTGAGGTACAGGAACTCTTAAGCTAGAACTAAATTAGTCCGACGCACACATGTAACACGTTTGATTCGTACGTAGAACGACGTTGCGTGGCGTGTATAATTTCCATATAAAATGTATGGACGACGACGCGCCCAGATGCCGGCGTGTGTGTGTGTGGCACACGTGTGAGCAGTGTAGTTCTACCTTTAGGCTCGGGATTCGATTTCTATAATAGCGGGTTTGCGACAAGATTTCCATAAAGTCTGGATGGCTAATAAGCGAATTAATTAGGTATGTGGAGCAATGGCGCTTTTGTAAGAATTTATTTCACACCTGATCATGACAAAACTTAAGGCTTATAGTTCCTTGAACCATCTGACCGAAATTATGTGGACGCAACTCTCGCACTCGCCCAGGCGGCAGTACGCAAATCTGCATTTATTTGCGGCCAGCAGCGCCCGGAAAGCGCTTTAAATCCATTTTCTTTGCGAAATATTGATTGATTTACATATGCAATGTTCACTTTGAAGAATATTTAACCACCAATTTTTATGTGTAAAAATGTTTGTAAAGGTCCAAGTCGTTTCGAAGGAGTAGGGAAAAGTAGCAAATAGTTGCGAAATTGCTAAATATTTTTTTTAGACAAAAGTATTAATAGCAAGAAAAAATCAAATGTTGATAATGTTGTTCATGAATCTTTAATAAACATTTATTTTTTTCAAACCTATTAACCTGGCCGTTACCGAGGAGTAGGCTTCAGAAAGTCACTGTTTATGGCACTTTTCGGGCGCTTGGGCCTTAAAACAGAAATCTACTTGACATTAATAATGTTGTGCCTCATTTATATATATAACTTTTTTATAAAGATAAAAATCTTTATTTTCCTATACAGCTACATTTTTATTGGTTTATTTTCGGTGTTAGAGGTTTGAAGCCGTTTAGAAACTTTATGGGGACCTACGCGGGACTTTAACTTTGAGAAACCCTGTAGTACACAGTTACAGGGTTGAAGAGTAATTTAATTGCTCTTCAACCCTGTTTCATTTCAGATTCAGCTCCCAAAATATTCAAAACATAAAATAGACAAATGGCATACAAAGCAAAATAACTTTTCTTGCAGTTGACCACATAGGTAATACCTATATTTAAAATCGTAAATCGTTTCCTAAAAAGCTGTTCGAACTTGTGAGAAATCGTGCGTAAGATTCATTAATTGACACGATGCTGCAAAGTCATTTATGAATCACACATTTAAAGCATAAACGAATCCAAGAAGACATCACGGTCTATGTAATAAGTAAGTAGATAAGTACTGCAGAATATTAAAGAACTTGTGTTCAAAATTCGAAGCATCTAAATGCCAAATGTTAGTCGGAGATTTGCATTCAAACCGGTTATGAACGATTCTTGATCCATATACACACAAAAAAAACATTCCAAATAACAGGTGTTACCAGTAATCTTTTTGTAACACTACTTTTGTAGCCTGAATTGCTATACGAGTCTAGAAAGGTCAGGGGCCTAGGTATTCGGAGCACCTGAGAATTACTACCTGTAACTCATGTTGTTTACCAGTTAGATAAGTTCTTAAATATATTTAGATTTAAAATGACATTTACACAGCACTGCACTGCACTATGTTTGAAGAATTAAAAGCGTTTATTCCACATGGTATTTCATACAAGCTCGCTAGTCTTCTATTTCGCTAGCTCACTTTCATGGAAATTAACAAACCGATTTTATTAAGCTTACCTCATACGCATAATATGCAAGATATTTAGGTCTAAAAAGTTATCTCAGAAACTTTTTTCAAAAAGAGTTTAGAGAAAAATAATATAAAAAATCTGCGCCTTTAACATTGACAGCAGGAAATGTGTATCATGTAAACAACACATAATTTACGAGTCCAAATTTAATCCAATCATCTAATCTCGTAAATTATGGTTCATTCACTGAATACATTACGTTATATACGAAGTTTACGAACCTCAGGAGTCGTCTGTACAATGAAATGTTTGTGCTGTCCCCAACAGACGGACAGCACCAGTTGCCTCGCATGGTTCCTCGTCGTCTCTCGCACCAGATAGTCGCCATCAGCCCTCAGTAGCCGCACTACTTCCTCACGAGGAAGCACTCCATGGAACCACTCCTGTTCCACCAGGGTTCGCTCTGTCTCGCTCACACTCACCTGCAGAGACAGAAGTATAAATAAGACAGGTAATTGGCATGACACTCCACGTGCACTTGATGTGGTGACGATATCAATGTTGATTAAAAACCAAGAAAATTGGGACAGTCAGAAATAGTTTTCAATTGCTTTGACCCAGTAATTAGCAAATCTAAAATATACGAGTATTATATAAAAGTATTCTTTAGGTAACTATATGAGATTTTTATCGAGATGACTTGTTATTTGTGTAATAGTCTCACGGAGAGTCCCGTTATTAAAACAATGTCACCAAAACAAAATGCCGGTACAGAAGGTATCATTACTTCATTAGTAACACGAACGATCACACAAAAAACATTATTCCACGTGATGCACATGCACTCACCGATTTAATTACATAATGATTAAAAACCACGACAAACTGTAACAACGAAAGCAATAACATACGTTCTCTAACTCTTGCTCAAGTTCAAGTTGCAGTTGCTTGAGGCGCTTCTTCCTGCGAGGCACGACCACCGGCGGAGGCAGCTCGCTGTGCGTGATATACATCGAGAACGGATCAAACGGATCCATTCACCAACCTCACCAGCTCACAACACCACAAAACAAACCAACACTACTTTATTATCTCTTTTATTTCACCACATAAAGCGACCGTTCCTACAAACAGGATGAACTTGACGTAAACCCCACGACTGAAACGTACACAGTCGACGCGTATAAACCGATACATTTCTGGAACGTCGCAAGCGGCTTCACCTTGATTTTGAAACTGAGTTTTAAGGAGAGTCTGTGCTATTTTAATTTTATTTGAAATCTCATTCCCGACAGAAGTTCGTGCGGTGCACGGTGACGTGAAGTGTTTGCGCTAATATTAGCACTGACACGTTGAGTAACACTCGTTCAGAGCGGATAAATCGTGCCGCTTCCAGTGGCGTCGTGGAAGACGCAAGCTTCATGCATCGAACAGATTCCATGCCATGCGTGGGTGAGGGATGTCTCGGTTAGTGGCACTCACCACACTGTTAGAACAACTATCGAGTACAACGCGGCTCTGTCTTCTCTTTTTGAAGAGCGTTTTGTTGTGAAGTCGGCAATGCACATAGATATCCACACGTTTGCGCAAGCGTCGCCTCAGGACTCTAATCCGTCTGCGATGTGGTACGATTACCGATTCAGAAGGGCCTTCGCTGCTGCTTCTGAAAGTCTTCGGAGGCAGCGCTGGGCTCGACGGCGCAGACTTGCGGCGGAACGGCCGCGTGAATAGTTTGAAGAAGGGTCTCGGCGGTATTATCGAGTGGAGATGCAATCGCAATACATCCGTCGACGCTTTAGATCCGAGTGAGGAGCGATCCTGATAATCGAATGTCATCTTTAGCAAGGCCGCTAGATCCATGGAAGAATCTATACCAGAAATACCTCAATATGTTAGTCAATTTCTTTCACCTTGTCTTTAGTTAAAATATACTAGTTATTTTCCCTAAACCCTTAAACAAGCCTTTAATGACTATAAAACATGCAACAACCCTACCTGGTGATCAGGAGAGCTGCCATCCAGACTATCAACGCCCACAGTCTCGGCAGACAGGTCAGGGCATCCACTGGGCGCCTCCTCACAACCTAGTTCGGCCAGGGCGGACCTGATCATCTCCGCTTGTTTGGCACATTTGCGTTCAGCCACACGAAGCTCCAGTAGTTTTATGGGCTCCGATGTCGTCACTGGTAGTGGCGGCGGTGAATGCCTAAGAAATTGGAAAAAGAATTACAAACAAATAAAAACAAGACTGGGAGAAAATGCCTTGTTGCATTAAGTCAGCGTATGTGCCACTACTGTACATGAAGTTTAAATAAATAAATAAAAATTGTATTACATATTAGGGATGAAAAGAGTTCAAAAATTGTAGTGCATAGTTATGTCGTCAAAAGCTTAACAATTTTCGAGAAAAGAGAAAGCACTAGACTTTTATGGCCATTTATAGCTCATAATGCACTTGTGTGTTTACACCGATAATTACTAAAAAGTTTCTGGAAAGTTAATGACATCACTTCTTCCTAGGACCTTACATAGGGGCAATCATTTATTAATTTTGACGTCTAAAAGAACTTGCGATTCTGTTATACAAATTCTATTGTAAAATTTTACTAGTTAGTAAAACTCACCTATCAATCCCATTGATTCCATTACTCAGCCCCGTATTATTGTTCTTGCAGACTCCGTTCCCTATGATCTCTGGTCCCTGCAGCGCTGATTGTTTCTCCCGGTTGTCTTGAAGCGTGTTCTCCAGCTCAGTCAGCTTCTCCTTCAACCATTCCACAGTGAGATTGTCCACTGTCAACTGGTTTGGCTGCAGTTTCCCGCTTGTGTCTTCAACGAGGCTCTCGTCGAAGTTAAATATGACTGGGGTTGAAGGTGGCGATCTAGAACAAAATACTATTTTAGGATTGCACTTATAATTCTCGTTTTAACCTACTTCGAAAAAAGGAGGTGAATCTCTGAACTCTGACGTATTAACCGAATTGGAAATCTCCTTTTTATTTGAAAGGGGATAGTTCTAGATTGGTTTTGATGATTGGATGTATGAAAAAATGACACAATTCCTCATTCATAATATCATTCAATATTTCCATCAACAATATAAGTTTGAAAGTAGCGCTAGTGACTGAAAAATTGAAAGAGAATCGTTTGACCTATGTTGTATGGTATGGTTTGTATGTTCATTTGAGTACCAATCTGCAACTCAATATCACATAGTATGGTAACAAAAGTAAATTTATGAAAAATTTTAGCTCTTCTATAGGTTAGAGAGTTATGTGTAAATACCAAATGCATACAAGTCATTTTCGCAATTATTATTTTTCTATGTTACTTTTCGATACTGAACTGCAAATTGTAAAAAGGCAAGGATTTTTCGGGCTGCCCTGGAGCATTCACCTTAATCAGGCGAACTTCTCAATTCTAGGTAGCTACTGATTAATTTCTGATAGAAGAACTAAGTGTACACCGTTAAATTTTAATCGTTTTAATCCCGTGGAGGGTCGATCCGGTAAAATTAAAAAATAAAGCACCTTTTTTTCAGCCACAATGGAGGATGTCTTCAAGGTTCTGGACTGGAGTGGACTAGGCATTAATGTCAATGGCGAGTACATCACTCACCTTCGGTTTGCCGACGACATAGTAGTCATGGCGGAGACTATGGAGGAGCTCAGCACAATGCTCAATGACCTCAGTAGAGCTTCTCTAAGAGTGGGTCTTAAAATGAACATGGATAAAACCAAAATCATGATTAACAACCATGTAGCGCCCACTCCTATCAAGGTCGGAGACTCTACACTCGAAGTTGTGGACGATTACGTCTACCTCGGACAGACAGTCCAGTTGGGGAGGTCTAACTTCGAGAAAGAGGTCAACCGTCGAATCCAACTCGGTTGGGCAGCGTTCGGGAAGCTACGCGGTATCTTCTCGTCCAACATACCACAGTGTCTCAAGACGATAGTCTTTAACCAGTGCGTGTTGCCAGTGATGACATATGGCTCCGAAACGTGGTCGCTAACAATGGGCCTCATCAGAAGGCTTAAAGTCACCCAAAGAGCAATGGAAAGGGCTATGCTCGGGGTTTCCTTGCGTGATCGAATAAAAAATGAAGATATCCGCAAGAAAACTAAGGTTGCCGACATAGCACAAAGAATTGCCAAACTTAAGTGGCAATGGGCAGGGCACATTGCTCGCAGAACAGATGGCCGTTGGGGCCGAAAGGTTTTAGAGTGGCGACCGCGTACCGGAAGACGCAGTGTTGGAAGGCCTCCTACAAGGTGGACCGATAACCTGGTGAAGGTAGCAGGAAACCGATGGATGCGGGACGCACAGGAACGTTCGATGTGGCGGCGCTTGGGGGAGGCCTATGTCCAACAGTGGACGTGTATCGGCTGAAATTATGATTTTTTCAAAACTCGAAGTAATTTACGCATGTACGAAATTAATTTCTTTAAGAAAACGTCAGCTGAGCGAGTTCAATGACCTGTAGTTAACAGTCGGCATTGTGTACAAACTACCTACAGGTCATTGAACTCGCTCAGCTGACGTTTTCAGCTCCCTTTTTGCAAAAACCAACTATCTGTATTTTGTATTATTATGTTTTATTATTATATTCGACCAAATCTTTAGATTATTTACCTTTTGCCCAAGCCATCTTGGTAAAAGTGTCTTAGCTAATAACAAGGTTATACTTGCAGATTCGTCTTGATGAGACGAATCGATAGTCTATAATTAACTTAATTTGGGTAAAGATGCAGACGCCCTAGCCAAGTTACAAACGTTTCGTGTCGAATTTCGTTCTCCAATCGGTAACGTCTCAGTGTCAGCAATATTGTAGAAATTGATAAGTTGGTACCCATGTTGACGCGCCTGAGTCGGCCGCTTGTTCTACAATGTCTTTAGAAAAACGACAAATAAGAGAATGTAGCGTTGAACATTGTAGAAACGATAACAATCCATTCTATCATTCTGAAAGATGTGAACTTAGCTACGAATTTTCTATTTGTTTGGTCTGACCACGTGTCTTAACGTTGAGATGTCATTCCCATACATTCAATCTAGCGTTAACGATTGCAGATTTATCAACTTGGCTAGGGGTGCAGATAATTAGTTTTTGCAATAAGGGTAGGATTATGCTATTCCAGAACATGCTCTACCTACCCATGTAAGTTCAAGCGTGAAGAACTAACAAACATAACTCATTAACTTTCGCCTTTGTAATATAGTGTGATCACTTAATTACGATCGTGTTTTCAAATTAACAGCTTGTTTATTTAGTCAATCCAAACCTACGCGATGTAATCTGGCTTCTTACTAAAGAAGCCATAAAGATTGACTAACCTTGTACCGTTTTATCGTTTTGTGGTTTGGAAACCCTTATTCCCATTAGGTACAGACATTAAAAGAAGATTATGTATGAGACTCACAAACAGCTATCAATAGTAAGTTAGGTCAAAGGAGGAGGCCGAACGCATAAGGCAACGGCGTTATCGCCGCCGCCGTCGCCGGGATTCTGATCCCGATTTCCGGCCAACGTAGACGCGGGCTTGCGGACAGTGAGCAATGGGTAGCTCGCTGTCCGGCCGTCCGGTAACTGTCCGGACCAAGCCCAAGTCGTCGACGGCGCGCACTGTTCCCGCGCGCCTCAAGGAGTTGTCAGCAACAGCAGGGACCCAGCCGGGTCGAAGCCTACTGGGGCCAGGGTTATCCGAAAGGGCGCTCGAGCCCCGGTATGAAGGCTAGAAGGAACGGGGTGGGTCTTTTAGTCAGTAAGAGTCTGACACTATCTCCCGCTCCGCCCAAGGGCGGGGGATGTCAATGCATGATTTTTTCCCACCATAAAAAAAAAAAAAAAAAAAAAAAAAAATAGTAAGTTAGGTAGCTATGCGGTAAATAAATGACTCAGTATTTATACCAATATGTAAATTACTTCGACCCTCAAAAATACATTGGGAAAACCGCGGTTTAAACGACAATACGACTGACGATAAAAATAATAGATAACCTTACTCGAAAAGTGTTTTTCTGAGGTGAGAAATCATCTTATGACTTTTTCTGCTCTCGGACGGGGCGAGAGGGCGCGTCAGAATTCTTCTGACTAAAACAACACCTATGTATCTTCAGTTGCCCTTTGCTTTATAGGACCATAGGAAACCTTTTCAGAAGTTGACTCTTGGCCCTAATAGGCTTCGACCCTGCTGAGCTCTACAGTTTTGCTGACTCTTTTTGAAGAGAGAAGAAGAATGACATAATATAATCCAAAAAGATAACTAATAAAATAGATAATGATAATATATGAATAAGTAATGATAATTAGGTAATATGTAATGTAAACTGTTGAACTAAGTAATTGGAATATTTAGCATGTATTTTTTTTTCTCTTTCCTTCTCCATTTAACATTGACCATTTATATTGCAATGCCTTAACAGGTAACTAAGTTCTAAGAACCTAACATTGTTAGCATCTACAAGCCACAGACTTAGTTCGCAATAAAAAATTTGACTTTTATTTTGACTTTGACCTATGTGGAACTCTACGCGCCGTCAACGACTTGAGCTCGGTCCGTACGGTTACCGGACGGCTCATCGTCCGCAAGCCCGCGCCTACGGTGGCTGATAGTCCGGGTAGGAGTCCCGATGGCTGGAGCGTGAGGATGTCCATTCTCTCACGCATGCAGCCGTCTCCTTCGTTAGCATTACTGCTTCGCCGAAGGCGTGTGGCGACCGCCGCCCATTCTTCCTCTGTCCGGGCTATAGCTCGGGCTGCACGAGACGTCGCCGCCACGAGGATCCAGCGGCGGTGCTGCGCCCAACCGTGGCTCACCTCCACCGTATACAATCGATTTCGAGTTGTACGCACAATACAACTCGAAACGTGTTCAAAGTGATAATAGGTAGATTACCTAAACAAATACCTACCTACCTAATAAATAAATACCAACTCGATGCGACACAATCAGCAAAATGACATCACGCACGTATGGTTTTGTACATTATTCCAGTGACCGCGTTTTGTGGTTTCTAATTTACATATTTTCGTTTATTGTTTTCATACAAGAAGTAAGTAGGTACACCCATTGATTTACAATTGAATTATTCTTATTTCTTGACTAGCTGTGCCCGCGACTTCGTTCGCGTGGACTACAGGATTTTGAATTATTTTTTTCTAAAATAAAAGTAGCCTATGTTACTCCTTATTACATCAGCTACCTGCCAAAAAAAGTCCCGTCAAAATCGGTCCAGCCATTTCAGACATTAGCCCAGACAAACAGACAGACAGACAAAAACTGTAAAAAATGTTATTTTGTTGTATGTACCGTATATATATTCATATGCATGTAGTTAAAAGCAGTTATTTATTTATTTTACAATTTATGTACACACAAATATACTGAGGAGGATAACATTATTAGAAAACTTTGTACAAAGGTACCTACTGCTTATTTCAAATAGAAATTACAAACATAATTATAGTTATTTCAATATTAGGTACAAACAGACACTCTAATTTTATTTATATGTATGTATAGATTAGATATAAACTATAATTAATTTTATGGTAAAATTCAAATCTAAAATTGAAGTAGTTTAAGGGTGCTTTTAATATCGTGCGGTTTTGATCAACTACGCATGCGGGATTGCCCCGCACGCGTAACGCCTACAAATGTTCATTCCATACTAGTATTGTAATACTTGGAATATGACAATCCCGCACGCGTGGTGAAATCCGCACGATATTATAAACACACTAAATTTTGAGAGAATCACGTCATTTGCTTCATGATCACGTCCTACTAGGGCCGATGCATGCTAAGGCTGCCAAAATATATAGACCGGCCGAAATATCTTGACCGCATTGAACTTCGAACAATTGCTTGCCCTGAAATTCTTTAAAAGAATCAAACGGCGAATGCATATTGCGTATTTTTTCGAGTAGGTAATTTGAGCAACAGTTTCAAACGCCAACTTCAATGATCGTACAGTAGGAAAGAGTTACCGTCCCTCGCCCTGGAACCCAAAAGGCTACTGAAGGAATACAGGTAGATTTTAGTCAGTAAAAGTCTGTCACTCACTCTACCCTAATGCGGGAGACGCCATTTGATGATTTCCTATCTCAAAAATAAAAAATATACTAAGTATACTTTAAAATACATTGTAAAACGTATAAAGTCGACTGATTTAGGCAACGCCTAGGACATTAAGTCCGCCTTTGTACAGTGTTTCTTACTAGTGCATAGTTTTAATAAATGAATTATCATCTTAGCAAACAAAAATATTAGCAAGAAGCTCAATAATAAAAGAGAAACAAATATCATAATTTGCTTGAATGGCCTCAAACGTAGCCTTTGAAAGTAACCGTCAGTTCCTGAATGCCTCTGATTCGTATCTTACCTTCGCGGCTTCGACTACTCATCGCTCATTGTCGCTACGACCACTTTTTAATGCCGCAGTTATTTTTTAAATTATTGTTTGAAGTCTGAAGTTATTCTTTTGATATTTTGTTGAAACTAACTTATTTGTCTCACTCCCATGTCCTATTTCACGGACCGTGCATTGTTTGAGATACAAAGTAGACTGTATCAGTGAAAGAGCCTATCAAACAGATCATATTATAAATTCATAACCTTCAGACATTAACTTTTACAAACAAATAATTTAATTTTCGGATCGTGGGATCCTTGTTTGAATTAGGAAATCATCAAATTGTAATAACTCCTTATTCTCTAGGTGGAGCGAAAAGAAATGTCCGTAGTCTTGTACTGTCTTCTAAACCCCATCAGTGTTCGGTCAGTTGCTAGCATTCCAAGGCCGTGGTAACTCTTTCACGATGTCGCGTGGCGTGGATCAAGTGTAGCTCTACAAGTCTAGTTTCCATATAAAATGTATGGAAACCGACGCGCCCAGATCGGCATGTGTGCAGAGACGTAGCTAGGTGACCAAGGGCCCTGGGGCAAAAAAAAACTGGGGCCCCTATATTGTTAATAGTTTATCGACGCCATAATTTAGATGTTTTTATGTTATTAGTTAAAAGATTTTATTAGTATATTTAAAATTATAATAAGCTATGTACCTATTTTACTAAATATTTATGTAAATAATATGTGGCAATTATTGTTAAATAAATATTGTTTTTTTTATTAAACTTATGTAAGTAGGTACCTTAATTTACCATGAGGCAGGATCGCAGTCATGCACTATAGTTTTTTATATTAAATAAAAAAAGTAATTTTGACCAAATTACAGACTACCTTTAGTACTAACTTGAAGATTTTAATAAGCCAATCGTTTTTACATTTCTATAATAAATGCTGTTTCAGACAATATACAAACGTAAGTACCTAGGTACCTATCTAAGTAAATGCCAAGTCGAAAGTCTTCGGTATCATTTTACTTTCTATTGCATTCTTCGCAAAAAGCTGTTTCGATAATACTCATGATGTTGCACATTTACAGTTGGCTCATGATTGAAATTTGAGAACGATTCGTTTTATAAAAGAAAACCTATTATGAATATGTAATTGTGAAATATTAATAAGTCATTCGCGAAGTTATTTATACCTATCCGTCTTTTTTATTGATAAATCGTGACCATTAATTTCTTTACGACTGGCGAGTTTTTCGGTTTCCATAAAATCACAGGTTGTAGATAATTCTACAATAAATACTTCGTTAATAACAGTCTTGGCTTTCAATTGTGCTATTTATTTCCAGTCTATACGAAATGTTTCTACTTTTAGGACCATTTTAGTTTCGAACCTCCCAAACCCAATAATGTAAAAACATTCCTGTTATCAGAAATGTGTGCCTCTAAAACTAACTATGTACTATATTATTAGCCACATATTCGGCTGAAACACGCTTGGGAGAAGCCTAGGTTCAATTATGAACATCTTCGGTTGAAATAATGAAGCAACCGAAACAGTGGCGTAGCTAGGTGACCAAGGGCCCAGGGGCAAAAACTGGGGCCCTAAATTGTTTAGACTTTTTCAATATATTTTAATAATATTTATATACATACTTATTTTAACCTCTCGTGTACCGTAATTAGAGACACAATTAAAAAGCCATTGTGTCTCGCGTGGATCCACGTTTAGACACACAACGGGTTAAAAATGCAACGCTACTTTAGCTTTTATATAAATCTCAAATGATAAGAAGAATTATCATTAACATGCACACACAATGATATGGAAACATGGTTGTCGTTAATATGATCGGCAACGATATCTTTCATATGTTAATTACCGAATCTTCATGAGTAGGCTTTTTTTATTTTTTGAGTAGGCTTAGGCCCGGGCCACTGCCCCGCCTAGTCCCCTAGTAGCTACGCCACTGAACTGAAATAATCTTTATCTCTGTTATTCACCATGCGAGCCTAGTATGAGTTGGTGAATCAAAGAGCTAACCATTATCAAATTGACTCACTTGTACTTTTCAATAAACTCCTTGTATTCGTCCTGTGGCCTCAGGTTCTGTATGGTGGTCTCTATTTTGGTCTGGATCTCTCTGAACTTGTCCGTGCTGAAGTCTGACCTCTGCACCACCTCTAGGAGTACGCCTTTCCTGTAGAACAAAGATTAATTTTTTAACTACATCATCATTAGTAGGTACAGTTTCAAGGTACTGCAAAATGCAACTGAGGTTATTTCAGAAGCAATAGGTATCCCACTAAAGTCATATTGCGCTGTTTGTATTCAGCTCATGTTCAACGAAATTGTCTTCATACACATATTATTTTTAGAGTCCTTTTTTCTTGTTCTCGAAGTTTTTTGAGCCCAGTAGGTTCCCACGTTTACAGCGGTGTCAGTGGTGTTTTTTAGGTCCTTCAAAGTGCAGATATAGGGATATTTTTGGCACCCTAATAAGTGGGCCATCGTCTGTTTAGAAGCACCGCACTCGCACTGGGTGTCTGAGACAGGTCTGTAATCCCCCATTTTGCCAGGTTGTTTGCAATGTCCTAGTTGCGCAGTCTATTGATCGCTCTCCACATAGGCCACTGTATAGGCCTTTTAGTCCTTTCTTATGTTCGAGTATTGCTTTGTACTATGTTGATCAAATTTTGCAACAATAATATATCAGACAAATTTTGGGGCCTTCTTAATAAAAAATATCACTTAGTCAAAATTTAGCACATAGCTAAACTCAATACTTGTTGGTAGCAATGGATGGAAATTATCTCAGGTAAAGGTATTATTATTTGTGCCATTCAGATCAAAGTTGGAGTAAATTATCAATAACTATTTTCTAAAAAAGCATCCTTTGTTCTATTCTGTTTTACACTGATAACTTTTCTTTATTGTAAGGTTAGCAAAGAAAAAAATTGATAAAGGGCGGCATGGTAGAGTTACCTTAAATCTGTAGATATTATGGTAAAATGAATAAAAAGGTAATAACACATTAAAACGATACAGCTATCAAATTACATGGCATTACATCATTCTCGTTGCTTACTAGTTGATTACTTATCTTAATCGATGTGCATATTACATTATCGATCGATCAATATAATTCAAATAACATTAATAGTTCGTTGAAGTTAAAACACCTGGATAGTCGATTAATGTTATTAACTGCGACATCGGTTTCCATATTTAAATACTTTTTATCACCATTGACCTAATTCCTTATTGTTTAAAATTCTTTATCAATCATATTTATCTTAAACGGTACTTATTTGATTAGCCACTGTGCACATAGGTTTAAGTTTCTGTGAAATTGTTACTATTTTGGTGTACAATAAAGTTTATTCTATTCTATTTTAAGTTCCTATTAAGTTTGGCGTCAACGTCTGTTTCAGGTGCACTGTGCACCGATTGTACAATTACTTGATCTTGTATAATGCAGTCTACAGGTTGAGCAACCACTTATTGAATTATTACTTCTGATAATGTACCTCTACCCATTCTGTATTTCCACAACTTTGTGAAAAGTATACATAATAAATACTAGCTTCTGCCAGCGGCTTCGCCCGCGTCAAAGTCGGTTTCTCCATGCACACTTTGGACCCCCGTTTCATCCCCTTGGGGGGTGAATTTCGGCAAATCCTTTCTTAGTGGATCTAGAAACCCTATAAGAAACCTACACGCCAAATTTTAGGTTTATAGGTGTTATAATTTCTGAGATTTCGTGTTTAATCAGTGAGTGGTATTTCGCTCTTATATATATATATATATCTGTGACGAAGTAGCCACTTAAAAGACTTTTTTTTGATACTGCTGATTCAATGGCATTGGGCATCACAAAAGTGTATATTAATGCAATAAGCTATTTATCTAAACGTGCTAACACTATTTTTCTAACGTCCTTCATTGCAAGCAAGGCAGGGAAGGTCGTGTACTGAAGGCCCACATTTTAGTATAGGTATTAGTAAGCAGTTAAAGAGTGTTCTAACTCACCAAGACGTCGCCGTAGCCTCCCCTTGCCTCCGCTGCTGGTCCATGAGCGTCGGTAACGCGGCAGTCCTCAACGCCCTCTCGCACTCCGTAGCCTCAGCCAATAGCAGCACATATTCATTATGTGCCCTATGTAACCGTCTGCAAGCCTTGCCGTATTTGTCTCTAGTCTCGTCCAACTTGCGACCCCCTCGACTTGTTGGACCTGGAAGGTATTTAAGAAAAATACTGTTTAGAGTTCTGAGGATGATAATATTGATGAAATTGAATAGCTAGGAAAAGATAAATAAACCATAACAGAAGTTGAAGCAGTTGTAAACAGTCATTATTGTTTATTCTTATATTCGTTATTTACAAACAATCATTATAATACACAATTCCTGTCTGCAGCGGGTCATAATGAATCTATGAAATCAAAAATCTTCTTAAATTGGTTCCTAGCTGAAGAAAATAATCGCAATCACGTTAAATTAGCAAGAAAAATAAATTTAGCCAATGCTCCAAATTGAGATCCGTCTGAGACCACCCACAGAGAATTTGCTGCTATAATTGAAGCTGCAAACCTTGTTTATAGAACTTACGAATATATTTCTCAATCTACTCTAAGAATTTAATAAACAAGCCTTACATTTGAGGTAGTTTTCCTCGAATTTGGCCCTCATCTGCTTGTAGGACTCGAGGCACTTTTGGTACTCGCTCTGTTTCCTCTGCACCTCCTCGGACAGCTGTGAACAATAACATAACATCATTAAAACCTTTTCCATTTCAGTAAATTTTATCTTAAATACTGTTTCAATTTGTTACATAAAAGGTACCGAAACCATTAGAACCAAAGGGACAGAAATACAAAGAGATTGAAATTGTATCATTTAGAAATATGGCAGAATTTCTAAATGGTACATTTGAACATCGAACCAAAAATAAATATCCCAGGATTTCACAATCAAGGCCCAGGTGTTTAAACTGAGCGTTGATAAACCAGTCAGTCTGGATATCTCTAAAAGGACATGCGTACACGCAGACAAAAGCCTAACCTGTCGAGCAGGAAAACTACGTAGGAAACCATTTGTGTTTTCCAAAAGCGAACCAGTTTTTTTGCAATTCAAGTTCTTAAGTTTGTTAAAGCACGTCAATAAATTCCCACGTGGAATTATTTATCTGTACATCTATATCGAACTATTAAATAAAGCGATAAATTGCCAATGAAAACAGATGCGCTTGAATAATAAATGAGTGAAGCGAGAGCAGCGCGCGCGCAGGTGTGGGACGAACAAATCACACAGAGATTTATTCTCTCATCGCGCCCTCAAGTTAACGCCTGGTTCTTTAGTTGGTAACAACATTCATCACCACGCCATTTGTTCAAATGTTATAACAGCACTCTAAAAAAAGCTTGTAATAATACCTACATCTGAAGCCATTATTGCGTTCGCTAAACTTCCTTTATGGCAATAATGCTTGCAGAAAATTTAGACATACGAGTATCATATGTACTAGGGCATAAAATCAACCAATCCAATCAACCATAATTATCAGTACCCTTATCCGCCAGTGATTTCCCGAGGAAACGCTTTCGCATATACACATGGCCTCATTAAAAATCGTTACCGAACTAAAGCTTCCATAAACGTATTTAATCGAGAAGAAAGAAAACGCTAGTAATGGTTGCAATATGAAAGTTTTCACACGACACATTTTCAACGAATATATCGCTGCGTAAATGCTTTAATTAAATAATAGAGTTAATGACACTGAAATTGTTTTGCTACACTATTAGACCGTAACATGTAGGTTTCAACACATTTTTATAACAGCTATTAACAATTAAATGCTAATCTCAAATTGCTTCTTTATTATGAAGTGGGTAAAAAATGTCTTCCTACTACTACATGATTTGTATCTACATATTCAAATATGTAAATGTTTTTTTTTTGCATTATGAGCATTATGATGCCATATATTATGCAATGCGTTGCTTATTGCAGCTGAAATGAATGTTGTTTGGTTGGAGATTTGTCATACATCTGATTTTAGAACTTGGGAAACTCTGAGAGTGTTAGGAAATAAAACAAAGTTCAGTTCAGATGGATCGTAGTCTTAAATCAAGTCTGTCAAAGATCGACTTGCTTTTGGAAATAATTTAGCAAAATATAACCGCTTCCTGGAAGGACATAATAGGAAGGCAAACTAGAAACCTCGAAGATATAAAATAATAATGAAAGACCACATTAATCTCACATAACTAAACTTACAAGCATAAACAGTAGACAAAACATATGTTGTCTATCAAATAAAATAATAAAGGAAGTTAAAATTAATAGCGCTATAAAAATGCCAACAATATCAGTTGCCAAGTCATATTACAGAAAAGAAAATAAAAATGCTTTCAATCAATCAGTGTATCAATAAATGCTTCGATAAATCGTAGACACATGGATTACAGAAAAAATATGATAATGCTTCCTATATATCGCATTAGATACATATGATACACATATAGATCAATGTGTTACAGTCATCGCTAATGGATATCTAAATGATATGAACCGAAACAAAGAACATATGCTTGTAAATAAATATTTGCATTTTCAAATTAAAATTGAATTTGAAAAGTCTAATACTCATTTTTTATTACACAAGATTTTATTCCCGTAGTCTGTCATACAACTACGCTTGTCATGGGAGAAATTATTAGCATTGATTTTACACAAGATGAAGCAAACGATTGATCCTTGAGGAACCCCGAATTAAATTAAATCGCTAACATTGAGAATTTGGATTCTGATGTAGGATATGAGTCGTAATTCATCATCGGTATAAATTATAACAGTCTCTATAGACTTGAAACTCCTTGAGAGGCAATGAGTAGCCCTTAAACGTATTTAGCTAATCAGTTTAACAAACAAAACATTGTCGTTTGCTTTTGTCAAACCGATAATAAACATCGTATTGATAATTTATATCTAATATATGTTTAGGTTACGGTTAGCGACCGCACCCGTCATCGGTTCAGTCGTCCGGAAATATTTGGCATACCATCACCGGGTTTGTTCCAACTCATGTTTACACACTTTGTTTTGTTTTTGTTTTAAAACGATTCAATTAGTATTAGTTACACGAAAATCTATTTTTGAACTCGAAAGTTAATTTGACCATGACTATGAGATTACATTAAATTTTTTAATTTTATAATTATAGTAAAACACCGATTAATAGTACCAAAAATCTTACTGCACTACAGTTAAAAAAATCTAAAAGATACAAATGAAGTAATATACTTAAAATAAAGCAATATAATACCTATATAGAAAATTAACTGTATTATACCTAACAGAACAAAAAATTAATATAAGAAATCGTAACACATTAAATCATCATTAGATGAATCAGGTGAGCCATTATCGCCTCGAGGAAAACGCATCAAAATTAATTTAGGTTTAAATTACAAATGTTAAAGAACAGACGTTGTGGCTAAAACCGTGCGAAAATTTAAAATTATGATATTAATCTTATTTAAGCTAAGCTGAACATAATTTGAAGCCCTTAGTCACTCACATATCCATAACTTAATTGCCAGAAGCTTGTCAGTTTTGCAATTTCCACACTAACCAAAGAAAACTCTCTCATATACCGTATCGTACACAACCTTATTTTTAGTATATGCGAGCCCTAAAACACCTGTCTAGTATTTTTATGTAAACAATCTGTGTAAAAAATTTCAAAATTGTACCTATTATGAAAAATCACAAAGTTATAAGCCTGTTATGGTACCTGGTTGGCGACACAAATACATGGTCAACGGGTCACCCGGGAGACTTAGGGATTGTTTTGCTTCCGCACCCAGCTGTGCGCTGGTACCTATGACCTGCCGTGACCTGTGTTGTACTTAGTGTCGGTGGTGTCCAACTTGTGTCCTTTTTAAATATTTTTGGGAAAAAATATAACATGGTGTAAACATTATTGGAATCGATTCAGTTACTGATTCTGATTTCGCATATAAAAATAATGTTGCATGTTTTAAATTCGATTTTTCTTCAGAGATCCGTCTGCTGCATATATCGACATCATTAGTTATTGAAGACCTTTGTAGGTACTCCACGAGACTAATATTCAAGGAGCAAATGCTCCTAAAGCTAATAGCTACAAAAACTCCAGTTTAACGTAAGAAAAATAAATCAAAATAACAGTATTCGGTTGTCAGCGCATACTTCGAGAGCTAACGGCAATATTTTGTAGCTGGCCTCTCATATCAACCAAAAACTATATTAAACAGACGGGTTTGGTCCAGAAAAATGCTGGCAGTTTTGTTCTTAATTCCCCAATAACCCCAGGATCAGTAAATATTACTTATTAGAGGTGATATCTTATTAAAAGTAAAAATATGAGTTAAAAATATGAGTTAAAAATATGAGTTAAAAGATTTTACCCGCGGCTTTACCTGCGTATATAAAATATAGCCTATGTCTCTCAGGGATAAAGCAGCTTTCTATAGGTGCAAAAAATTTATCAATCGGACCAGTACTTTCAGAGATTACCTCCTACAAACAAAAAAAAAACAACTTTATAATATTTTATTATGAGATATTCAATACCTACAAATCAAGTTTGTCCAGTTACGATTCCAACAGAATTTTTAAATATTTTCATTCCATCTTCTTTCTCGATGATTGAGAGATTTAGCGATGATTGACCATGATTGAGTGAATACGCTATATGCTATGATGTTCTCCTTTCCTGACATCATAACAAAAAAAAATGTCGTGAAAGGAAAGTGAAATCGAATAAATATTACAAACACTTTATATTAGAACATCTTCAAAGCCGTAAATAATTACAAGAATTCAAAGTATGTGACTTGCATTACCGTTAAAATTGGACAATGAATACGGTAATTCGCACAACATGTTTGTCATGCAAATGCTCTCTTCAGTAAAATAAATCTTAAAGGAGGCTGTCATAATGAGACAGGTAGGTACCGTTTGATATCATATACGTTAATGCAAATCTTATTGGCATTATTCTTGGAAGTTTTATTGTCTGGACTGGAGTAGCAGGTGAAGACAATGGTTTTAATTTTATACCACATTTAATATTCGTGCAATTTGATAAATCTATACATGCATATATAGATAGTTTTTGTATAGTCTCGGAACATATCAAAAAGCTATAATTATCTAGTAAGTCTGGACAGGATTATAAATTTCACACAGACAGATTTTTCTTTTTGTTAATATTCAAATATTAACAAAAATAAAAATAAAAAAAGTTACATTTATTTATTTTTTCTCTCTTTTAGAGCATGTGGATGTTATTGTACTGGATGTCCTCCAGCCGGGGTGGGTAAAGAGATTGATTAGACTTATTTACCATAGCTATTCGATTTTCTGCAGCTACTCGTAATGGTCGAGGCGCTAGAGTGCTTACATATTTCGTATCGACACCCCTCGGGTATGCCATCTGCCACATTCTATGGCAGCCGCTGATCGTTCCGCGCCCTACGGCACCCAGTGTGTCTACTACAGATAGAAAAGGAGGTTGTATTCTCCCTCTCCTTTTCCACCACCTCATTTTGCAACCGTCATTTACTAGCAAAATTTAGCGACGACGACGTCTCATGCGCTCTCGCTTACGACCATGGGCTATATTACACGTACATCCGAAAGCGAGCTTAATGACGCTAAGATATTGGCGTCAAGATGTAGTCAAGATCCAGCCAAGAGGCTCACCGCCTCTAGGGAGCCCGTATCCTCTTGTCTTCCTAACTACCATTGCTATCTGAGGTCTTCTCAGTATTGCTATGTTGCGTGTCATCAGGTGGTCCGTTACATAGGCGCTCTATAGATTGCCATGGACCGTAGGATTACTACATAGAGATTAGAGAACCTCCCTTGATTAGGCAGCAGGTCCCTCCCTTGATTAGGCAGCAGGTCCGAGAGTGCATTGACAGCACCCATCAGTAGGGGAGTCAATCGCTAAAAATGCGTCCTGAAGTTCCACTGGCTGGCGAGAACGAATTCGAAATCTCGTCATCGAGTTGATACCCGGCCCGTAGAAATAAAGAGTTTCTGATTTGTGCAATGTCACCTGGAGATCCTATCTACGAATTGAGTGACCCCAGCTGTCGCGCAGTACAGCATCCTGCGATAAACCACTAACATCACACGCAGTTCGCTAACTCAAACACTCTCACTTTTAGTAAATTAGCAAAGATTCACTATTTTCATCGGTAAGTAGTGATTACCTGCGTGAAAAAAGATGGTCCAACTCATATTTAAGATACTTATGTTTCAACCGTGTTAAAAGCCTTAATTGTATATAGACTTTAGCTCGTGGCTAAAATAATAACAAGTGCACGGATCGATCTCCAAGCTTGCCGAGGTCGGTCTACGGATGGGTGACCTTAACATGCCGAATTAAAAATATGTAGGTAGGTACTTCGGAATGGTTGCTAAGCCGTTGGTCCTGACTATCATTTGAAGATCTTTGACAGTCGTTTCAGTAGTCAAAAGACATACATTCTGAAACCAGTTTTGCGAAGGAGTATCGTGTTACCCAGTTACTGTATTTTGGAGGTCAGATAGGCAGTCGGTCCACGTAAAATACTGGTTGTCAGTGGTATCCGATTGGGCTGAAAGCCGACCCCGAATATAGTTAGAAAAATGCTAGACAGTTTAATTTTAAACACACACAAAAAGCGATTAAAACCCTGAATAACGCAAGTTCTGCATATCTTACAAAATAATCACTGCGTAAAGACTAATACCAAAGCACGAAGTGTATCGAATACCATTATCTTGAGTCATAGAACACAATAAAACAGCACCATTTTTAGTTACTTAACAGCCATAATGTTTTATGTACACAAGATGGTATGTAAGATTAAAAGTGAAATCGCAAAAATATTAGTAGTGATGTTAATAACTGCCAATAGAATTGACGAACCTGCCCATAGAGAAAGTAGCATTGCAATAAATTGCAATAGTATTGTGCAAACAAAAACCTGTCAGGGACTTGAGAACCATTATAAGTAACACAAGTGGTACGGTTAGTAGGTGTCGTGAACAAAAGCAGAAAGTAACAATGTCGCATGCACGGAAGGAGACAAAGTAACGGTTTCCAAGAACGGTGTCTGACGACGTTAAACCTTCATTTTATGTGAGCGTTAGTTAGATAAGCAGCCTATATTTTTACTTTTACGATAGAAATAAATCTACAAGTGTACATTTGTAAATAGGCTACCTAACTGTTCTTGTAAGGTTACAGTCAATTGTTCTAAGTGTATAGTAAGTAGCACATAAAAGCGTTTTCTTGATAAGAAAGTTAATACTATTATAGTTAGCTCAGAAGGCAACAAGGTTATTGCAGCCTCTAGCTAACACACACAACAGACCTCTCTAAGATCTGTTGCGTTCTAGATCGCTCGCATTTCCTATATTGCGACGAATCTTGTAATGAACATATAAATAAATCACTACAATTTGCTAATGGTACACTACAGAAGTATCAAATCAGGTCAGGATAGAAGTAGCTTCCAGTGAATCGCTAAAACCGTTTTCCACTCCTGTTACTAAGAGGCATTAGCAAGAATGTGTGCTAGATATTTATAAACATAAACACGCAACTCCATTGTCTGTGACCCACATTCATCAGATGCGGCGACTCACACGCATGCCATTTGCCTTTGACTCCACTTGAAGATATCTTTATTTGTATGGTCGTCCATCGACACACGTCATCGACTCTAATCGACTGAATGGCAAATTGACGTCATACGTTAATGGAATTCAAGGCTAACAAAAAATCTTGTGATTGTAGACAATATTATCCATACATACTTGACTATATTATGTTAAATAATCAAATCATTGGTAGCTTTATACGCTTTTGTACTCTGATAAGAGTTAATATCTTTTTAGACATCTCTTTTAGTTCTGACTCTAAATAAAATTTTATTCCTACAAATAAAATGCTTTAAGTCCACACGTGGACCGTGGTTACGTTTATCGGTAAGAAAATAAAACATTAACCTCGACTCAATATTGACAAATTGTGGTATTAACGATGTAGGTAACATCGGCGCATTAGACCAAAGGCTGCCTTTACATATTTGATTTCCGAGAAGCGTCAGCAAAAGCTGGTCCCGTGAGAAAATATGTGCATAAAGTGAGGCGTGCCGATTAACTGCCAGTATTAATGATTTTTTGTAAACCAATAAGGTAAAACTCGACATATTTGCTGCCAACCACACCTTGGCTTATCTTGGAAAAGCTTTTTCTTGATAAATTGAAGAAAGACGTTGTCAGTACTAAGGTGCTAGAAAGCAAACAAGGTAAGTCACAAGTTGCTAAATGCTTCTTAATTTCACAATTTAAGTGGTCCTGAAGAAGACCACGTAGGTAATATAATCAAATTACCTAAACAACAAAACAAAGTTTACATTAAACAAACTTAACGTTATAAATGGTAAAATACATAATTATAAGCAAGATATCTAAGTAGGGCAAACGGTAATAAACTACAACTCCAAGCATAATGATAAGCAAACTTACTGCGGAGGTAAAGCCAGGCTACGAGTATTTCGTAAACCTCCGAAGATTGTTCAGAATCCGAAGAGAAAAGTTAAAAATTAAAACGGTGTGACAAAACCCACTGTACCAATACCAAGCTGTAATGACATTAACCAAGATTCTTTGAGCAATACCGCTGACGGTAGAGAAAGCGTTTTTCGTAGAAACGATAAAACATGATGCACTTTTTACGTCGATGTTTGAGGAACCAGACTTAAATACCTCACAAACAACGAAGTTGTTGATAAATAAAAGAATAATTTATTCATAGGGATAAAAATCTTCAATTTAATATTTTCTTTGGGTCGTTTCTAATGCAATTCTGGACCAAATCCAAATAGCAGTTTCCTTCTACATTTCACTCAATATGTTCCAAGAACTCACTTTCCCTGTGCATGGCATCATTTAGTTAGCAATCTTATTCGGATCAGCTCGAAATGTTATAAGGAGACTAGAAATATCTTTAGTATAATGTAGCCCATCTACATGATATAATCTTCAAGTGGCCTCAAACGACACTCCTGGGAAAATAGGAGTGCCTATTACCGACGCCAGCTTCAAGACATATTTACATAATATTTTATAATATAATCAGACTTTGTCTAAACAAATAAACTGAATAACACCATTTATATTCAAATGCTTGGATTTTATAAATGTTATAACCAATATCACTTCTTTTCTAAACAAATGTGAGGTCGGTGGTAGGTCGCATAAAATATTCATTCTTTATAAACAATACTTTGAAGTGTAAATTATTATTGTTAGGAAGAAAAATGTTAATCGTATACATCCAGTTATACCGACAAAGAAACTATTTCGTTTATAACTATAGATTTATATGTAAAAGATTGACGCCACTTTATACTAGATTTTTTAAACACGACAGAGATATTTTGTGTACAAGTGCTTTATTTATACATATAATCAAATGTCTGCTAGCAGATTTTTGCGCGTGATAGTCAACATGATCCCAAGAGAACTCCCAGATAAAAAGTTTTATAATTATGTCTTATTACAGGACATAATCTACTCGTGTGCCAGGTCTAGGTTTTATTCCTTTCGTTCTGGCGCAGCCGTTAAGACGTGTAGAGGTAACAGCTCACAGAGCTACCTTCGCATTTATAATATTAGTACCTATAATAGATGCAGTCCAGTCACAAAAATTGCAACCTGTAGGCGTCTTTATGTAGTTAATTAATGCCGTCTTCAGACATTATGCCAAATAGGATGACTCAATAATAAAGCACTACATAATATTTACCAGACACCAGTTTATTATCAACCTTGAAATAAAAGCGAAAAAGTCGATCGCAGCAAACGAAAAAATCCAAAAGGACCAGGTTAACAATAAAACTGGCTTTGACCACCGAACGATAAATGTTTGCGGTCAACGTATGGAAGGGAAACAATTCATTTCACATTATATTATCTTCTGCACACCGTGCGACGGGTATTCTGTACATAGCTCCCATCGACCATGTTATACCATTGTTCACTTCAATCATATCCGACAAAGCTTTTTATTTAATCGTGACACATGCAAAGGGCTTACTAAGTGCTATTTTACTGCGCACAAACTTTAATTTCGAAATTCGAAAACAAACTTGTTGAGTCTCTGAGTCACTATGATCATCGTATCTATCGACAAACCATTCCTTGAAGACGGATTGAGTCAGCTAGCTAGCTTTTACTTGGACTTTGGACCTTATAATATTTGGGCGCAACAATAATTTAATTCTTGATGACCGATGACCTAGCTAACTAGAGGCAACTAATGAACATCTGTTAGAGAATTATATCATGTATATCTTTCAGTATTTTCAGTCTATTTTAATTTAGACCTCGGTATCTGATGATTGGTTTATGAATATTCAGAAAGGGAAACACCGCAAACAAGAATGTCGATCATATGTTCTGAAACACGTCTTTCAACAATTTTTTAATTGGACATTAACTATGAGTCATCGCTGATCTCCGGGTAATTTCGAATGCAGTCGTTGGACACGTTGCTCTTGCACATAGTAAGTGAAGGGATACGCCCGGGAATGACCTCAGGGCTGATGACGACACCGCATTTAAAATTCCAAGCTCGTTCTATATGCGAACAGGACTCTGGAGACTTGGGTGTTTACTAGTCTATAAAACAAATGAACGGCCATTATAATCAATTACTGAATAATAATGAGATATTCGTGTCCCTACGCACTGTTTTTTCTTTATTGTTTCTGAGTTGCATTTTTGAACCAATAACGATAACTGATCGGTAGATATTTCTACTTGTAATTCGACTGTCAGGACCAAAAAAGCAGGTAAATTAGCCATTCCGTTTCACAATGCACAAAAACGATGTTTTTATAAAACAGCCGGAAAACTTGCAGTTGGGTGTGGCCAGCGAGGTTGCTTTCTATAGTCAGCTGGTCGCGTGCCATGCACGCCGCACGTGCGATGTCCATGAGCAGCGGCGACGACGTTGACAAGTGTGTGCTATGCTCCACATTAGACCAAACCTTGTCAATACCAAGGTTACCACATGTTGATTTATGATGACAGACTCTATTTTGTAATTTCGGCCGATAAAAACATTTTGAACACTAGCTTTGACTTGGCAAGGTGTGACATAAAATGTCTTGTATCTATATTGTTTCTCGGGTCTATTGTAATCGCTTCCTTATCCTTTGTAATCGTCCTGTAGTCGCCGACTAATATGACAATACTAAAGACTCTGCACTTTTATACTACCTGAGTGGCAACTTAGGGATTATCTGGTCCCTGCAGCAGAAAAAAAAACTTTTCTGCTAAACTCTAGACAGAAATAGATTGGAAACTCGGTAGTGATTTCTTAATGTATATGTAGATATAAATCATGACATCATTGACTTAATGTGTATCTGATCTACAATTTGCTTGATAAGATTAGACTAGTTCTATTTATTTGCCTTCCAATCATTAGATACGTGACATCGATAAAGTAGTAGAAAAGTTACATACGACCACTGATTATAATCACGATTACTTTTCTAGGAAATCCTGCTTTCATCTTATTTATATTTAAACAAGATCTTTACCGTAACTACTGTAATCTAAGTCATGTCATCAGCTAGTTGAGAGATCTCAACTAGTGCTCAAATAAAATGTGGGGTACTATAATGTTTTCTACATTATTAGGAATTGCAGATGTTATGTACTCCAAACGTATAATTTCCTTTTTGGCATCAAAATTGTTGAAGAATCGTTTTGCATCTTACTGTTGTCATTTGTCGTTGCCGTTCGATTTTTGGTCATTAGTACCAACGTTTTTTGTTTATGGTCATTAGTCTTTCCATTAACTTTATCATCAGTTTAAATAACATCGCCATTTTGAGGAAAATCGATTGCAAAATCCTTAAATGGGTACGATCACAAGATTCAAACCCTAAACACGTGTGAAAGTTAAGCAGTTGTTACTACAGAGGAAAACAAGCTGAATATTAATTAGGTAGGTATTTAATTTTCCTTATAGATACTAAAATAGGCACATTACGTGCATTGACAACAGATTCTATTATCATAGCCAATATTCCCATCAATAATTTTCCTCCAATTGGTCATCATCAAAAAATATAAATAATTGCAAAATACCACATCCCGAAAATAAAATAAAAACATATTTCCTAAACGTGTACACCATCCAATGAATGAGTGCAAACTTAAAACTCTTTCTTAATGAACATCGACTTTTCAAATTGGTCGTTAATAAGGTAAATTGCATGGCAACAAAAGCTTTATTCACGGCCATGCTCAGGTTCATTGAAGCACCCTGGCTGCCGCGGGCGGGTTCCCACGACTCCACTCCTTCGCACCAATTAGATACACCAGGCCTACGCTAAGCTATACTTAGGTGCCAATTTATTGATAAAAAAAAACCTTTTGGGTTTGTGTTTGCAAGGAATGTTTAGCTTTATTTAAAAAGGAATTGTTTTTAATTTGTGCTTCCATGCATAATTTGGTGTTCAGCCAGCAAACGCAGTGTTTATTCGATTTTCTATGATTATGTTAAGTGTCTCCGCACATGGGCCACATGCTACGGCCACAAACAACAAGCCAGTTGTGGCTGGTGGCCGCTACTTTTTTTAACCCATGTGCTCAGTAGTATTAATAATGGCCTCTGTCGAAGAAGGTTTAAATGCGCGAGTGGCTTATGACAGCGTTTTTTATCGACGTTTAGTGGCCAGTTCGAGCCACAAAAAGCGAGAAGCTGCGATTTGTAGCCTGTGGCGGCCACGGGCGTCTAACGTGTGCGCCGAATCCATATAAAATGTATGAAACCTGCAGGAAATATGCCTGTAGTGACGTTTTGTGGCTGTGGCCGGTGGCCTGTATGCAGCGACGCTTATTCTCTTCAGCAAGTGCAATAGAAAAACTTGTCGTACATAGGTACCTATATTTCTACAGTGCCAGCTTTTTCAATAACATCATTGAAAATATTCTCAGCTAACCTGAAGAGGTAGGAACGATATCAGAAACCATTGTCCATTATTCAATTCAATCCTCCTAACGATAATTCGAATTGTTTTGGAATACAAATTATTATTTATTTCCTTTATTAAATAAAATATTACGTAAGATGTAATATTAATTTACGAGGTTTTCATTCATTTTCATACAATTGTGTTTTGTTTGTCTAACCAAACTTAATATGTAGGTACGCATGTATGTAATGTTCACATAGACGATCACTGTTTATTGATTTTACTATGATGCCCCTAGTTTACCTCTTGTGGCTTCGAATCACAGTCCTATCGTTAAATTCTATAATTACACGAGTATGCGGACACATCATTATTCCTGGAAATTTGTTTAGTTTGATATAGTTCTATGCTTGAATTTGACTGTTTTCTGATGGCATGAGTGTACTAGACTAGTGAACAAATGACAAATAATAAATCAAAGAACAATGGCGAAGAAAATTGTTGATGACATTATTAAGTGTCCACAAATGTCACTATGATATATGCCGGACAAATAATTTACTAACTTTTATCAAATCAAGCTAATGGCTAGTCCAAGTTTTCAAAAAAAAAATCGACATAATTGGAAACTGAATTGACTAGATTTTTTACGATAATAAATAATCATAGCTTAGTTTTTTTTTGCTGGCTTGACTTAATGACTTTTGGCTAAACTGAACTTTTAATATTACCACTAATATAGATCTTAGTCAAGTCACCTAATACGATTTTCTTTCTGTAGTGCACTAATATACTTAGAAAATACATTACTGCAATAGATAATAAATACATAGAAAAATATCTATTTGTGTTATAATGATACATAATGACATCGTAGTACAATTTGAGTATAGCAAAATTACCAGAAAAAGAGCATAGCATTAAGATATTTCAGACGTCATCCAGCCTACTGATTTTTAAAAAAAAAACACGACATTATAACATCTTGTGATCTTGTCGTTCCTTCAAAAATGCTTTTTGCGTTTAAGTACAGATTTTAAAAATTTATAAGTAGGTATGCATGTATTATTGACATAATATACGAAATCTCACTAACATTAAACTGAAATATATTTAATACGAGAATTCTATCAACAGTTACGTCTAAGACAAAACTGTTTAGTTTAATCTGTATATTTATCATCACTAGACGTTGGAAAAATGAAGCATTAAAATTTTGTCCGGGACTTAGTCATTACTCTTTTACAATTCACATAATATTGAACCTAATGTATTTGTTATGCTTAACGTAATATTAATGTTCACGTCTTTTGTTTAAAACATAAATCAGATTATTTATTTAAATAATTTAAAACATAATTATGTACACACTATTATAAATTAATTAATATCTACACTTATAAACAACTTAATTACTTTAATTACAGTAAATTAAAAAATAAATAAATAATAAAACCCTACGCTAAAATATGGCGTCAAAAAACTCTTCCACATCGCTGTTGACTGGTAATGTGCCCAAAAGACTGGCGGCATTGCCACGCTGTATGGCAATGCTTATCCTCTGTCCAAGGTATATAATATTAATTACTTTACATATGGTTATACTCGTATAAATACAAGATGTTACTGCGGAGTTTGTTGCGCCACTTCGTCTTAAGTGCTAAAATGTGGTGCCGGTTGGAGTTAACTATATGCAGAAATTTGACGCTCAAAAAGTGATAGCAATGAGCTTAGTTTGAATAAACGACTTTTCATTTTGACTGTACACAACCTCATTTTTAGTATATGCGAAACCTGAAACTGTCTGTATTTTCATGTAAAGAATCTGTGTACAAAATTTTAAAACTGTATTATGAAAAATCACAAAGTTATAAGCCAGTTATGGTACCTGGTTGTTGACATAAATACAAAAGCAGTACCAAAGCAATTCAAAGCAGTGCAAAGCAGTTAATAAGCAGTACCTTTGTACTCTTTTATCTGTATTTGTCCATTTCATTTTTAAGTGTTTGTATGTACATAAGTGAATAAATAAATAAATAAATACATGGTCATCGGGCCACCCGGGTGACTGGAGGGTTGTTTTGCTTTCGCACTCAGCTGTGCGCTGGCCCCTAATGGCCGCTATGACCTGCCGTGTCCTGTTTTGTACTTGGTGACGGTGGTATCCAGCTTATGAAATTCTTTAAATATTTTTGGGAAAAAATATAACATGGTGAAAAATTATTATTAGAATCGATTCTGAACAAACTATATTTTGATTTCGCATATTCTTACTAAAAATAATGTTGTATAATATGACACCTACAGTTATTTATTTCCCAGCAGGTAATTATGAATTTTTTAAATTCTATATAATACATTCTTGTCATTACTTAGTAAACATGTCATGGTGCTCTTTTATGATTTACGTCAACTGTCGTGGTATTTATAAACGTAATTAAAATATTACGCAAAACAAGGCATACGAATGAAACGAAGAATAATATAATTTCACAAAAAATCCTTGACAAAAAAATGTAACAGGGGTTCTGTTACATTTTTTTTTCTAAGAGAACCTTTAGAAATTAATCAATGCCATAGATGGCAGAAATGGTTTAACTGCAACGCTAATCATATTATGTATAAGTACATATATTTTTTTTAAATTGTGCCGCCATTACAGCTCGAGTCATGTTTGTAGACCTTTAATAATTGCAAATAGCCATACTTATGAGAGATATAAGAGTTGATTTTCTCAAATAAAGCGCAGTTTAGTATGTTCAAGCACATATACAGACATACGTATAGCCCAAGTAGGTATGCTATAAAAAGATTCAATAGAGGAAAAAGAAAAACAAGCAACAAATATATTCGACAACGACCGCCATTTCTAAGCTCATAGTAAACACCCCAATAAAGATACCTGACATGAATATTTCCCTGTATAGTAGCGATTTATCTTTGTCATATACTGTAAACAATATAGTGAGGACGTTGACTGTACATACGTGCTTGCACGTCCGTGATAACTAATAATGCTATGCCACTGAACCCTTTGTTTTTGTCATGGGTGGGCCGACATTACTACGCAGTATTTTAGCATGTTATATCCAAATATATATCGCCCACTTGACGGCCATTTTTTGAAATGCAAACACTTCACGAATCACAATGATTTTAGAACTACATCTAATGGAGATATTTCAAAATTAGTCACCTCAGTTACAACATCATGTTTGACAATCAAAATACCTTGATACCGTACCGTTTATACAAACGAAAAATATTACTTCAACGAAAAGTTGTAAGCAAACAACATTATCAGAGTTCACATCCGTAGGTGACTTAATAGAAATAACAAAGATAAATATAATTTAAGTACAACGGTAAGTAAACGAGAAAGTTCTCGGTATCGCGCGTGTTGCTACCAAACCGACTCTATTTGCACAGCTATACAAACTGCGTGTTGTTATCGGTATCCAAAGCAAGCAGACCCTCCTCGCTTCCCGCTCGAGGGCAATAACGAAGCGATAAATGGTAATTTAGAATATTACGACGGTTCTGAGTAAGATGGCGTAATTGTATTAAAGTATGATGACGATGTTGTGCCGGCTAAACCACCTAGTTCTTGTAGAGAACGCCGCGCGAACAGGGACATTGTTTGTTTTATTCCGGTACACTTGTGCTAACGTTAATGCCATCTGTTTGATCAAACTCTTTTCGAAAATTGAACAACAGTGCTACGAAGCCAGTGCAGTTAGGTATATCTCTTTCTGAGCTATGATACTTACAAGCTTTATTTTCTTAATTTATTATTCTTCAGTCAATTCACATTCAGGTTCGAGACCAGCAAGTTTCTATGGAATCTAGAAATTGTTTGAAGGTCCATCAAACATTTTCTAGATTCCAGACATCATTTTCCTCATCAAATAAACCTTAACGACAGTTGTTACACAGACGATGCGCGATGGGCCAACAACTTTCCACTATTTATCCATGCGTTAGTGCAATACATGGCTAATGTCGCAGAGACGCACCTTAAAAGGGCCCGAGGTGTCGGAAATTCCACAGACTTTAGTGATTCTTGAGATTCTTGACATTTGCAAACATTGTACGTTCAAATGAAACTTCTTGTATGAATTAATTCGCACATTAAATATGGTAGCATTAAATATACGAGTATAAAGAAGAAGAAATTCGTTTTTATAGATTTAAACTGAAGTCTATAGTGAAATCATTAAGGCTCTATTGGTTGGCAAAAACTCTTTGCTATTGACAAGAATTTCTTCTTCTTCTTTTCGTAACCTGAAAGGCTCTTTCGTAAGCCTCATTTAAGTCTTGGAATGTGCAGGTTGTTCGGAGTCACGGCGGGCGAACATAAATGCGGCATATCTTGTGACAAGACTCTACACTCACACTACAGATTAAAGAATACTATACTCTCACACTGTGCTTGCGGTGGGTCCATACTACTTCATTTCACTAGATTCCTCCAAACTTTAATTTGAATTTAGATAAGCAATATAATTTTGATGCACAAAAACGCTCTGTTACTGTCTCAAAATTGCGTATGCGTAATTTATTCCGTTCCACTTTAAAAGTATTACATTTGCCGAATTCTCGATAGATTATCATAATTTCAATATCCGGAAGCGTGTTTCCGCATCATATTAACGTCTACGATTCGTCTCAAGTTTTTCCTCCTTACGTAACTTTTAATTTTGTAGTGTGGTATTCACGTACATATGTTCCTATACACATTCTTGACTGCCTTTGTTATAATACCTATATTGAGCAATAAGACATGGTTTAATAGATCTATTTTATATTCTTTTCGCCTTCAGAAATGGTTTACTTATACTTTGGATTCAGTTCACAACTTAGCATTCATACGTAATTCGTATAACATATTATTACGCAAATTAAACTCCTCAAATACAACATAGAAGGCACTTTTACTTTTAATCGATCAGTATTCAGAAAGTTTAACTTTCCCTCGCTCGTGCTGCCGGTGGCGGAGTCAACACGGAAATCTATGTTTATTAAACAAGCTTTCGTTTAGATTTATACAATCATTGATAATGAAGTGGCAAACTTCGCTTGATTGATAGCAGACGAAGTAGTAGAAAATGCCCAAACACTCGGTCATGTAAATGTAGAGAGGTTATAAATAAGTCATCGAAAAACTCATTTGAGAACCAGTAATATTATAAAAGACCGACCCATAATTCCCAGAGAAACGAACAACAATAATAAATATACAATAACAACTGTTAAAGCTAAGCGAAACACGTTGGAGAGCGGCGCGGGCGCCGGTGAGCTTCTAAACTTACGAGTGCTCACAACAAATAAGTGGCTGACACAGACGCACACACGAACACGGGCAGGTCGTGCGCGCCCGCGGCGAGCGCCTGCGCAGCCTGGGACACAGGTTTACTCAATGAACTGTACGCCTCAGGGATGGGAGAACACGATCCTAATTTATCGATTGCGATATTATTAACTTTCATCATTTCAACTTCATCTAAGGGATCTAAAATCTTGTCTAGTTGACCCTGACTACCTTTAAACAAGCCCACTTCATTAGTAACAATATTATTATCATTAACTTATTCTATCGACATATACGAGAAGAAGACATCAATGTTATTTAATGTAACGTTGTCTGCCAATATAAGTATTTCGGTAGATGCGTCATCTATTTATAATGTGACCACGACAAGGCAAGAGACAAGTTCGTTTACGATCGCTCTAATGTCACTCACTTTTTTTATTTATCGGTCTAATGCGTCACCGACTGAAATATACTAAAAGAATAATTTGTGAAGTTTGTCAGCAACGACTTTTCCAATGAGAAAATGATTTGTATAACTAGAAGGCAATAAATCAATCTTATTTATTTTCATACAAATATTTCAAAAGGTTAATTTGCCACGTGGGGCAAATAGAGTCTACCTGATCTAATATTGGTCAAGTTACAGTAGGCACAACGGATCTTGAGCGATTGCGCAGAAGTCAAATATTCGGTCTCTTTAGTGGTGCGAAGTGAGACGCGGGGGCGGGTAATGTCAGTGATTGGCTCGCCGCGCCATCGCGTCATAGACGTCACTCCTCATTCGTTCCCTGCGTTGCTGCATGTATCTAACAACGAAGACGATTGGCTCGCCAATGTATGGAATGCGCAAAGCGATCCCCACTCTGACGCCGAGCGCTCAAGATCCGTTGTGCCCACTGTATCTCTAATTTCCTGACTTGAGAGAAGAAAGAAAGCTGACTTTGAACTACTCTGGCTGAACATCGATGAATTTGAGATTGACAGTAACGACAACACTATCGTTGAGTAGAGTAGACGTTAAGTAGGCGAGATCGTTGCACTGACTAGCGGTGCAGTCTTCTGTCTCAGTCGCACTCAGCTACTAAATCTAGCGGTGCAGTTTTACCTCTCCTTCGCACACTAAAGCAAGGCTCTAGGGTTGCTTATTGAAAGTGATTCAAAAAATTTGTAAATCGATGTGTTAACAGGCCGCTAAAGAATGAGACGGGTGTCCTTCAATCAGGGAATTTATGACTATAACGTGGCTGGTACCAAGCATAAGTCAAATGGCAGGCGCGGACAGATACAGAAACCGCAGGGCGATTTATTTCACTGGCAACAGAAACTACAACGGGTGGTCTTGAGTTGCGATTTCTTCGCCTGGGGACTGTATCTGTAATGGTGTTTCTAGTCATAAATACAGGCGCGATAAGTATCGCCCAGGACGGAGCAGGGCGATGGGTGGTCGACGCAAAATTCGGCAGAGCGCTGCCCTCGGGACCGGTTCCGAGAAGGCTCGGCGCGTCGGCGGCGGCGGCGGCTATTGTGTCTGCCCTCTGCCACACGCGCCGCTTCATTACCGGCCCTCCAGACCTCCCCTCCCGCCCTCCTCCGCACATGTGTTAGTGGTCAACTAACCCAGGCGCCATCGCTTCGTGATATTTATGCGCTGATTTGGATCACTTGCTACTATTTCATTAATGATAAGCGTGATTTTATATCGTGTAACAATTAAAGTCGAATGCCGCTTTTAATTTTTACAGAGTTAAATTATTCGGTCGTAATTTTCCTGAAAGTTTAGATAGTATGAAAAACTTCCATTTGTAAAATCAAATGAAACAGATACGCGTGACACACATTTTATATATGAAAGAATAAGTTACAAAACACCTAATTTAGGCTTATAAATCAAATCATTATTTGTTATGTTAATGATATATGATGGATACCATGATATCCTAAGAAAACATCTAACCTTCGTCACAGCTTAACAGGTGATTAAAAAAATAACACGGTAAAATGCATTCGAAACGGCAAACAGTGCCGCTCCGCACCGATAGACCACAATAGACGAGAAATAATATCGTCCACCTAATCTCTTTTTCGTTAGAGGCGCGCCATATTTCATTCTGGCAGCCATTGTCAATAAGAACCGAGGTCAGAGGCAAATAGGAGAAAAAGAACGTCTACACTTTTGTTTTCTTTTTCGAACACTCAAACAAAATAAACTCTAGCACAGTTGCTTGAACGCGCCGCCTTTTAAAATTCGAATTCTAATATCTTTTTTCCTATCCCATCTTTTCATTAATATATTACGTTGGACGCTGGCTGTCAATTTTGTTTTTTTTAGTTAAGTTCGAGTTAGGTACCTGAACGGAGTGATGTCTACCATTTTACGGTGGGAGCTTATTGTGGTGTCGGTGCCGTCGTGTGAAATCCCATAAAATATAAATAAATTGTTAAACGCTCAGGATTAATAACTAATTTTAAGTTAACAACAGGAATGGTTCAGTGTCAAACCTTTCACTGCAGGATGGTTATTCAATTTGTAAATAATGACTTTGGAATACAAAGACAATTCAAATGCAAGTACTGCAGCGGAAAACAATCATAGCTGACTTCATTATTAAAAGGTAAAGCATTATCAATGTGCATTTTTGAGCTCCAATTATTCAAAATAGTAACAATTAATTGCTTAAAAACATAACTTCAATATAATAATAAATGTTTGATCATAAGAGAAACGCTGCACGTGCACAAAGATTTATAAAAACCGCCGGTTCTACGAAGCACATTAACTTTTGCTGAATCTAAAAATAAAACACGAAGCACAACGGACTCCGGGCGGGCACCATTCGCGCTGACAGCACGGGCATGCAAGCCGTTACGGTGAGCTGCCCCGTGTCGGCGGCCAAGGCCATCACGACCGAGGGCCGAAGGCTACTGGTGGGTTGGGTTTCAGCCCAAGTCAAGATGCTGGAACCCAAACCTCTGCGGTGCTACCGCTGCCACGTGGGGCACCACGTAGGAGCATATTGCGCCGCAGAGGACCGCAGTGACCGCTGCCACCAGTGCGGACAGCCCGGCCATAAGGCCGTCGAATGCCGTGGAAAGCCGCACTGCTACGCATGTGCGGCTGCAGGCAAGCCGGCCGACCACCGGGCTGGGGGCAGGTCCTGCGACCCCCCCGCCAAGGCCAAGGGCAAGGTCAGGCCCATCCACCCTGACGTCCTCACCGCCGCAGCCACCACCTTGGCTGCCGCCGCTGTCGCCGCCGCTCCCGCCGTGGCAGTGCCCTCACAGGGGGCTCAGGAGGAGACTGTAATGGAATGTCAATAACGACACCATTACGTCTCCTCCAGGCGAACATCAACCACTGCGCCCCCGCTCAGGATCTGTTGCTCCAGAGCATGGCGCAGTGGTCGATCAATGTCGCCGTCGTCTCCGAGCCGTACTACGTCCATCCCCGCTGGGTTCAGGACCTAGACGGCTCGGTGACGCTAATTTCGTCGGCCGCCGCCGGTACCCCGCCCCTCGAGGCTGTTGCGAGGGGACGGGGTTGCGTGGCAGCACGGGTCGGGGACATTGCAGTGGTAGGCGTCTACCTGTCCCCGACCAGATCTCCCGACGAACTCCATGTCTCCCTTATGGAGCTAAGTGCCGTCGTCGCTGGGTTTGGTACCCTCCCCGTGGTCGTTTGCGGGGACTTCAACGCCTGGAACACGGCTTGGGGTTCCCGGCGCACGAACCCACGGGGTCGGATGGTGGAGGACTGGGCCTTGGAGCTGGGCCTGGTCGTCCTGAACCGGGGTTCTGTCCCCACGTTGGCGCGGAGGCGGGGTGAATCTGTGGTGGACCTTTCGTTCGCCAGCCCCGCTCTGTCGCCACGTGTCGTCGGCTGGCGCGTTATGGAGGAGGTGGAGACGTACTCCGACCACCGGTACATCCGGTTGGACGTCTCCGCCGAAACCTCGGCCGCGCCGGTCCGACAGAGCCCTTGCGGTCCGCGGTGGGCGCTTAAGCAGATGGACCGGGAGCTCCTCCTGGAAGCCGCGACGGTACAGGCCTGGGTGCAAGCACCGGACAGGCCTGTCGACATCGACGTCGAGGCGGAGTGGTTCCGGGAGGCCATGTCGCAAATTTGCGATGCGGCTATGCCCCGAGTCCGTCCAGGACGTGCTAAGCGCCAGGTGTACTGGTGGTCGCCGGAAATCGCTGCACTGCGCAACACGTGCAATCACGCGCGACGCCGGTACGCCAGATACTGCAGGCGCCGCATCCGCCCGCCGGATGCGGAGGCCAGAGAGGCGGAGCTGTACGAGGGTTACAGAGAGGCAAAACACACCCTCCGAGCGGAGATTAAGCGGGCCAAACTCGAGGCCCGCGACGTGTGGCTGGGGTCTCTGAACGCGGACCCGTGGGGGCGCCCGTACAAATTGGTACGGGAGAAACTGCGCCCCTGGGCTCCCCCGTTGACTCAGAGTCTCCGGCCCCAACTCGTGGAGGGTGTGGTAAGCGCTCTGTTCCCTGCGCGAGGGGAACACTCCCCCCCGCCCATGGCTCCGCCTCCGCCAGCGGTGTCTGACGCGGACCGCAATAGCGACGACGACGACAATGCTCCAGAGGTGACCGAGGTAGAGATGAGAGTGGCGGTGCAAAGGCTGAGTGCCAAGAACGCCGCCCCAGGACCCGATGGCTTGCCTGGGAAAGCCTGGGTCCTGGCCATGGAGGCTCTCGGGCCTCGACTAAGAGGGCTCTTCAGCGCATGCTTGGAGAGGGGCCAGTTCCCACTTCGCTGGAAGACGGGGAAACTGGTCCTCATCGCGAAGCCAGGGCGCCCTGCGGACTCTCCGTCCGCGTACCGGCCCATTGTGCTGCTCGACGAGGTGGGCAAGCTCTTTGAAAGAGTGATTGCGAGCCGCCTCGTCGCGCGCCTTTCACGGGTGGGGCCGGACCTTTCGGACGGACAGTTCGGCTTTCGCAGGATGCGCTCGACGGTGGACGCCATCATGCGCGTGCGAGCCCTCACGACGGGGGATGCGGTGTCCCAGGGTAGGTGTGTCGTGGCAGTGTCCTTGGACATTGCCAACGCTTTCAATTCCCTGCCCTGGAGTACGATCCGGAGGGCACTCCGGTACCACCGGGTGCCCGAATACCTCTGTCGAGTAGTCGAGGCCTACCTGTCGGACAGGTATATTGTCTACCCCGGTCACCAGGGAGACTGGAAACGTCGGGAGATGTCGTGCGGTGTTCCGCAGGGGTCGGTACTAGGGCCACCCTTGTGGAACATCGGGTACGATTACGTGCTGCGGGGCGACCTCCCTGACGGGGTCAGCGTGGTCTGCTACGCAGACGACACGCTGGTTCTAGCGCAGGGAGAGTCGTACCAGGCGGCGGTCGCTCTAGCGACACACGGGGTTGCGATGGTCGTTGATAGGATCCAGGAGTTGGGACTCAAGGTGGCGCTTCACAAATCCGAGGCGATGTGTTTTCACGGTCGCCAGTCTCGGAACGCGCCGCCATTGAGTTCCCAACTAACGATAGGAGGAGTTCACATCGGTGTCGGGTCGACGATGAAGTACCTGGGACTCGTCCTCGACAGCCGGTGGAATTTCGTGGAGCATTTCCGACGTCTGGCTCCCAAACTCAACCGGACTGGGGCCGCTCTCAAGCGGCTCCTGCCCAACCTTGGGGGTCCAGACGCCTCCTGCCGGAGGCTCTACGCGGGGATCGTTCGGTCCATGGCCCTCTACGGGGCGCCGGTGTGGGCGCCGTCGCTGAAAAAGCGACCGGCGGCCATTCTGAACGCCTGCCAGAGGGTCATGGCAATTCGGATGGTGCGGGGATACCGCACGATTTCCTGCGAAGCGGCGAGCCTTCTGGCTGGCCTACCACCGTGGGATCTGGAGGCAACAGTCCTTGCACACATGCACGACATGCGCGTGGAGATGCAACGCCGGGGTGAAAGTCCTCTGCCGCGACAGGTCACGGCATGGCGGACAGAGTTCCGGCGGGATCTCATGGTGGAATGGCGTCAGCGACTATCGCAACCCCGTTATGGGCACGCCACAATTATGGCGATAAGTCCCCTCTTTGAGGCGTGGCTGGAAAGACCTCACGGCGTCCTTACCTTCCGCATGACACAGGTCCTCACCGGAAATGGCAAGTTCGGGAGGTTCCTGTTCCGAATTAAAGAGGAAGTGACGCCCGGGTGTCGCCACTGTGCGGAACGCCCGGAGGACACGGTGGAGCACACAATCGCGGTGTGCCCTGCTTGGGCGGAGCATCGCCGTGCCCTCGTGGGGGTGATCGGCGGCGGAGACCTCTCGCGCCGGGCCTTGGTCGAGGCCATGGTCCGGAGCGAGGAGGAGTGGCAGGCGGTCGCCAACTTCTGCGAAGCATTAATGCTCGCTAAGGAGGAGGCCGACCGCATCAGGCAACGGCGCTCTCGCCGCCGCCGGGATTCCGATCCCGATTTCCGGCCACCGTAGGCGCGGGCTTGCGGACAGTGAGCAATGGGTAGCTCGCTGTCCGGCCGTCCGGTAACCGTCCGGACCAAGCCCAAGTCGTCGACGGCGCGCGCTGTTCCCGCGCGCCTCAAGGAGTTGTCAGCAACAGCAGGGGCCCAGCCGGGTCGAAGCCTACTGGGGCCAGGGTAATCCGAAAGGGCGCTCGAGCCCCGGTATGAAGGCTTGAAGGAACGGGATGGGTTTTTTAGTCAGTAAGAGTCTGACACTATCTCCCGCTCCGCCCAAGAGCGGGGGTTGTCATAAGATGATTTTTCCCATCGAAAAAAAAAAAAAAAAAAAAAAAAAAAGCACAACGGACGGTTTTAGGATAATATACTCGTATTAATACGATACAGAACTAACTAGAGATCCCATAAACATATAGCTACAATTGTAAATCCAGAAACATAACTAGGTACAAATGTATCTTCTATTACGGTTCTGGAACAGAGCATAGATCTCCTCAATAAGCAATTAGCCACTGACAATCTCAAAGGAAATTGGCAATTGACCTTTTACTTGAACTTTAAATTGACGGCAGACTGGTATTTATTAAATGCAGTAATCACTGGAATATAGCACATTTTCATAGAGGATTGTTAGTATTGTTACTTTCTAAAATCAAAAATGTGATATTTAGTCAGACTATTTAAATATAATAAATTATGCAAATCAAACGGGTTTATTTAACAGAAACCAAACGTTACGAAAAAGGAAATAGACCAATATTGAAATCTGAAAACCTAGATAAAGTAACTATTTCCTCCATTATAAGAAACGAGGTGGTTGCCGATTATAAAATTGTATAACAAGTTACTTATAAAGATACTTCTGAAAATGCGTAAACTAATTGAAATTCATATTCACACGGCACTTTAGCGCAACCCACTTACTATAACTTTTGTTATATCACACAACTCTCAACGAAATCAAAAATTCACAACAGCTTTGTTATGTTACGTCAACCGTTACAGTTGTAACCACTTACCTAATTATGCGTTATCAAACTAGGTATCGCTCATTCTAAAGTTTTAGTTGAAGTTCATCATATGAATTTTGACTTGTGAGAAGTATTAACAATGTTTTTTTTTATATTTAATTATAAATTATTGCCGTCGAGTATTAATTCTGACATAGCACGCACAATTTAAGAATTAAACGAACATAGTTACACACAACTAGTAGGAAAAGAAGTAGAACCAAGAGGAGGATAGAATCTGGATAGCTACATATTATAAAATCGACAACGACGATAGAAAAATTTAAAATAAGTAATCCAGATAGATGACTCTTTAGCGATATATAGCAATCAATAACAGGAAAATGCATGTATAAACTACCCAAACGGATTCATCAGTTGTAATGACAACAAGCTAAGGTAGGCGCCAATTAAACATGGAATAACGGTCATCGAACCTCCTAAATTTATTGACATTCTTAATTTCGAAAACGGAATTAAACACATAAAGCTGTCTTAAATCGACATCTATCATGATCTGAAAAACAATTCCTTGATGGTTTTTCGGTTACCTTCGATATAATAGGTAAATATTAGGAAAATGTCAATGTACTTTATTTTCAGTTTATCTGGCGCCTTGCTTAGTCCATCACAATGACATACATTCTTCGATCCTTATTCTTTGGGCTACTTTTACTAGGTGTCACAAATGACACTAATCATCAGGTATTGAATTCAAACGGGCCGTCAGTCGTCTGTGACATGATCACGACTTTGCTATGTGTCTGTGTCAGCATCGCCACCAACATGCGCCCGGGTCAGGTTGCACAATGTCTATTAAGTAATTACCAGCTAACAAAGGTGAACGTGGTATTTATATTTATAATTACAATTTACAGTAAAACTCAACTGTGTATTACACTTGAGATGCATTCTTTATTCTTTGTTTAAATAAAAATTCTTCTTTACCTAGCAAGCTTGATGAAAATTTTCCTTTATTTCAGATTCTGCGCTTAGATGTGTTATAGTTATATGAAATTCATTGCTTAGCACAAAATAATATCTAGCATTCAAAACACAAAAATTATTCTACCTATCTCCATTATAGACTTTGAAATCGAAGCTGCAGTGCAGATGGATTTAGTCCAATAAATTTAAAAAAATGCAAATTTCCTTTTTTCCAACGAATAATCGAAATGTATTTATTTTTTTGCGTAGTACACACACCGGGTATCCGCTAGTGAAATATACGAGATATTATTTTTGTTTTGAAGAAATATACGAGCGTTTTCCATTTCATCACTCACGTGAGTTTTTCTCGGTAAATCAATCAAGTGCTTCAAAAATTTGCAATTAAGATGCTATCAAGAGTATCAAGCCACGCTATTTAAAGCAATCTAAACGTCAAATTGGGTAACAAAAGGTATTACTTCAACTTTAAGAAATCAAGTAACAAAGAATAATTTTGGACCAATGCCTAATTGCAACTTTGAATTAAAGTTTCGCTGAAGCGAGTAAAATTGAATTACTTGCATCAGTAACTGCACGCTACAAATATAGACTTCCAAGTTGCACTGACAACTAAATTGTAATTGATATGATTATAAATAATGCAATCAACTGTAATAATTTGCAGTGGATACAATGTAAAATTAATGTCTGCAATAGCTCAATAGAGAGAATAGCAGAACATTATATACAGAACACGGAAATGAAGGCAAAGTCGAACGGGTATACATATAAAGTTATAGTTATAAGTGTACGTTTTACTATGCCGACTAGCTTCTACCAGCGCCATCGCCTGCGTGAAAGACGAAATTTATCCCAACGGAACATATTCTTGGATAAAAGTTTCCCATGTCCTATTCCAAGACATTGTCTACCTACGAGCTCAGTTACCTTAGTTCAGCCGTTAAGACTTGAAGAGGAAACACAGTCAGAACAAGCTACTTTTCCATTTTTGTACAAATATTAATTTGATATCATTTGTAGATTACTTGCAACATAACAAGTATAAAAGTCGCGTGTGTGAACTGTACATTTTAAAGATTAATTTCATTATTTTGTTTTAATGGTCGCCAATATTCCATTTCAATCAATCTTCCCGCCTTTTTTCAAGTATGTTATGATTAGCTTCCAGACGAACAAGATGCAACTGAATACCAATATTTCACACAGACTGACTGCCATTTTACCAAAATGTTGGATAAAAAAATGGTTGTCCAGAAAAGTTATGGTTTTGAATCACCAAAACCGAAAATTTGGATGATTATGGGAAGGCAAAGTTGACTTTCGAATTCTATTCAAATAGTATTTTTTATTTTAGACGAATTTAGAACAGTCTGAATTTTGAAATATGGATTTACATGAACGATATTTAAAAAATTGGAAAGCTGGAAATTGATCAGGCCAAGTACACGTTTTCCAATGCAAACTTTGCCAATCTTTTTCACTCTTTTGAGGGTGGACTTTACAAAAAGCCTCCATTATCTAAGAAATGCGATCGCCTACGTACTTTTATCTTTGTTCAAGGAAATCATTCCCAAAAAAGTGCACTTTTCATACAAAAATATTACCAGATGCTTTGTTATGGGGAGCTCCAATTTATTTTTCAGAGTTGATTATGACTGTCGTGAAGACAGTTAATTTCTATGAGCAGAAACAGTATTTAAAACATGACCACGTATTTCCGTTACTAGACCCTGTATACAGATGATATAAACGAGGCACGTGGTCTTGTCTCGACTTCTCGAGTGAGGTCAGTATGGCTGGGAGCGAGGAGGCGAGGACAGTGCAACGAACTATTTGGAGCGGTGCGACATTTAATTCCAAGAAGCGCGAGTCGGCGACTCGGCCGAGAGCCAGCCGAATGTCGATTGAAAGCACGGACTTTGTTACCCACACGCTAAATCGCCATCGCCATTTTATTGCACTTGCAGTTATTAGCGCAAGTCGCAACTGTTGTTTTGAACAGCTATAGATTTGATTTGCGTTGCACGAACAGTAGTGACAACAGCCAACAATTTGCTAGGCAAATGTTTATTGCATTCATACCTAGTTCTGTACACAAACGTGTTGGCTTGACTCCGAACACAAACTTCATGCAAATAAATCAAGATTTTTACAATATTTCGCCTATTGATTTCGCTACGCATGATCAAAGCGACCGGACATGTTTTAGCAAAGGTGACGCAATACCAAACGTAACGACTTTGTTTGCGATAACGTAACGTATTATTATAGCCTTTATGATTCTGTAAGTGGATTAATGGGCATAGTATGTAGTTCGAGAGCAACGCCAAAATATTCCCAGTACCATAACTCTAATGATCTATTGTCATTTGTTCCCGTCGTCATCAGCATTCTTAGCTTACATTACAGAAGCAGAGGCCTTTAAAAATATAACAGTAATACCTATTATAACATAAATTATAGTTTTTACGCTTTTTGGCTTGTTATTGAGGTCTTTCGTCCTCTTTAGTAAAGTATCCCTCATCATCATTAGTAACTTTTCTAAAAATATTATTACCTTTATATTAGGAGCAGAAACGATCTAAATAAAAGCTCAAAGCTAACAAACGTGTTATAGAAATTCATAATCCTTGAAATCATCATACCAATTGATTAAATAAGGTGTGGTCTAAAAAAACATGGACAAATAAAATATTAACAACTGCCAAAACAAAATCAGAATGTAATTAAAGGACTTGAACAGTTGCGGCCGTGAATGGATTGCACGCATCGGATTCGCATGAGTTTGATCTATTTCTGTTCTGCGTCTCGAATTAATATCCGTAATTGATGTATACTGCAGCCAGATAATAAATGATGGGGCAGACGCGCAGCCAACAACAACGCGCTTATTATTGACTTGAGCCTAATGAGCTCGAATATAATCAATAACAGCACAAGGACTGCCTGCTATATACAATTAGCATAAGTCATGCCCTCAAGCCTTTTCTTAGAATCTAGCCTTTATTGACTTCTCAGGGAGTAATGACTCCTTTAGATCTATAGGTATTGTTATTTGGAATGATGAAATCAATTCTAATCCCACTCCCAATGTATCAAATCCGCATCGATCTTCCGACTAAACCTATCAACTTTTTGCCCAAATAATATATTCATCCGGACACAAAACAAGTTAAAAGCAACGATCAAAAGGTAATTTCACGCAAGATGAAAGAAGCGTTCTAGAGTTACCAATAGTTGGATGCGATTGTCGGCGAGGCAAATAACAGGTCCCGGTGATCGTCTAACGAGCAGCCGCCTCCTCGCGAAACTAAAACCGAACCGAGACGGTTATTCTCGACCAAATTAAAATGGCGGCGTCGTCAACAAAGGCGAGTATAGTGAGTAATTTGCGCATATCGCTGCACCAGACGAAACGGAATACATTAACACGATAACGATTGCAAATTGCTACCACGCTGCTGTTATAATTTTACACAACATTCTAATTTTTAATCAGACGTAATTATAAACAACACGATGACAGCGTATAACGCGTAATGCGGATGTTGCTCTTATCTTTTGTAATCGAAAACATTACATTTTGTTTGGGTGTACTACAGTCATTGTCAATCCAAGTTAACAGCTGTTTTATTGATTTGCTAAATCTATGCCGATGCAATCAATACGTCTCGTCGGCCACAATAGATCATAATGATCTCAAGATGGGGGTTATAGCGCGGTACTTGAGGTCATCCGGCCTCCGACGCTCACGCAGGTTGACAATCCATTGAAACGATTAACGACACGTTGAACCTAAGTTATATGGCACTGACAAGATTTAATCGCTTATATTTTAATGGTTTAATATAAACACCATGCAAATTGCCTATTATAAAATATTAGCTAAAAGAGTGCTACGCACAAGTAACAATGAGATCATGGGAAATAATACCAATTGTCAGAGGTCGAATCGGTAATTTGTTTGCTACGAATATGATTAAGTAATATAGAGGTATAAAATCATTAAATTACAAACACTAATATTATTAAAACACACCGCGATGATTTCATATCGGCCGACCGCGGCGCCCCCCTTCGGGGATTTACCACGAAAATGCCCCGACGTAACCGACCACTCAAACTCCAATATAAAAGGAATACAACTCAATTGATAGTTCATTTGTTAGTTTATGTGGTGACGAACACATGTGACATTAGAAATATGAAGAAATATACACTGATCGGTAACAATTTAAAGATGGAAATGGAGGAGAACAATAATCATTTGAAAATTATCGGCAACAATAACTACATTAAGATATGCAGGAACGTGGGAAGTGTTATGATCATTGGTAACGAGTGCAGTATTGACGTTTTCGACAACTGCGGAAGTGTGGAGATGATCAGTGCCAGTAGTACAGTGAAAATAAATGTGTGCAATAGTGACAGTGATAGAAAAGTTGATAAGCGTAGAGAAGTGTTCGAAAATACCATGGATTCGAAGAAGAAATTTAAGCACAAGAAGTCTATCAAAACTATTTTCGAAAAGTTCATTAGTTTTTGTGTAAAGAAAACATTTCGACCGAAGAAATAGAAATATTTTTGTAGCTAAATAAGCTATGTGATAATTTGGATACTGAAAGTTGCAAAGCAAACGAGCTAAGGATATAAAAAGCGTTGTGAAAATGTTTTGGATCTGACTTTCAAGTTGTATAGGACGAGGAAAATTAAATGGTTTCTCGTTATGTATAAATATTGTTCATACGTGTACGGGGAACCACTTGCCCATGATGACCGCCACGTAACATACTGTGACGTATGAACGTGAACGTGTGTCCTTTTCTGAGAGGCAAGCTTCCTATGAACTTTATCATTATTTATTCATATTAGTCATTAATGGGTACTTTTTTCACTACTATGTACACATTGTCGTATAATTTAGTTGTAAATTATTATTTATTCTTATTAATGTGGACCTTCCCTTTCTCACTATCAAGCGAATCTTCACTAAGTTTGTAAACTGTATCTGTGATATTAAAAATATTATTGCTTAACATAACTTGTACAATTGTATTTATTTTAGACTCTGTAAGTACATATTTAATTTTATACGATTTTAAGTTTTTTATTTTCTTATCTGACAAAACTAACGCCATTATTCCATATGACGGTATATGCTGTGTATAACTGTAATAGGGAGACATACCAGCACAATTACTTAAAAATTGCAATTTGCATGAGCTGTTTTCGGTATACCTAATAAATAAAACTTTTGTCGTTATCAATAAACCCTTTCTCTACATCTTTTATCTTATCAGTTATCATACTTGATTTTAATTCTATACTTCTGTATAGTGAGAAATATATGAGCCACATGGTTCACTGTCTTTATACTAATAATATAAAGAGGTAAAATTTGTAATTGCGTATGTTCTACGGAACCGATTCTGAACATTATGGGCTATCCTGAAGTGCTATTATAGTCTATGTATAAATCTTCAACTTTCACGCGGAAGAAGCCACTGAGAGAAATTAGTCTTTAATAGATTTGATCGAAACTATGCTACCGGTCAAAAGTTATTATTATAAGTAGGTTAGTTATTAGGTATTGTGTTTAATGCCTACAAGATCTGGAATCAAACTTCGTTGGAATCTGAAGGTTACAATGCTTAAATGGCATAATAATATGTTGACTTTGACCATGGTAGAGGAATTGACTTTTGACCTCATAAAATGTTTGAAATCGGGTTTATTAGAATTTGACTTAATACCAAGTCTTCGAATTAAAGAGGTCAAATTGCTCACTTCATGTTAGATTTAAACACAGGACTTTTTAGGTAAAAATAATGACGACAAAAATGAAGAACCGAATATACCAAATGTTACTTTCAACCATTGCCAGCGAAACCCAGATTAGATTCTTGTTACTCTAATTAACGATCAAGACAAACATATCTTTCGTAACACATAAAGAGTTCGGTATGAACAAGAACAAACGATTTCAGAGAAAACTTCTAAGCGATCTAATGTGGTGTTGTTAGTGCGACGGTTCTGGCAGTCGGCCATGCTACCATGACGCTTTAATTTATTACTTGCGACTCCATTACAATGACTAAATACTTACAGGTATGCGGTTAAAATTAGTGCTTATGTAAATGTATTTAGAAGTGGACATACATTGTTTGAAGCAAAAATCGCAGCGGAATTCATTTGGCTGAACACACAATACTTACCTATTAGAAATTAACCTAAATTCAGGGTAAATATTTTCCAAAATTTAAATACGAGTACATTAACACATACAGTATATACCTATGGTAATATAACGAGATATCACATTAAAACAGAGCAGAGCTTAAAAATTTGGGGTTTATGTAATTCCACGCTATTACAATGAAAGAAATGTGTATGTTTCGATACTGTCCTGTATCTAGAAATTCACCTAAAACTTTTCATTCATCAATGGATGTATTTATTTATTTATTTATTTATACTTTATTGCACATCAAGGTTATGAATTAACAAAAAGGAAACCATATAATAAAAAAACACACAATTGGCGGCCTTATCGCACTAGGCGATTTCTTCCAGGCAACCTTGAATGGACAGGGATTGCCTGGACACAAAATGAGGTTGCACTTAGTGCAAATATAAAAGTAAGAAAACTTAATAAATACTTAATACTAAAATAGATACACAAATACATACATACAAAATAAATATAATGGATATATAATATGGTTGGATTTTACTGATTAAACTCAGCAGCATTTATCTAATCGTGCATTAACCTTTCCAATTCATCAGATAAGTGATGACAATCAATCTTCATAGTAGCAATAGCTTTTCCATTGAAAAAGAAATTATATGAAATTTAACACATACCTTACGAAATTCTCGGGACCCTGGGGCATATGAGTCAATATACCGTATATTTACTCATGTGCCTGAAATTCCGAAGCTTTAGAAGGTGTATTAAGGGCCGACATGAAGTCGTAGGGTATGACTTAGACGCTTTTTATGAAATAAGTTGCCAATCGACAATTGTCCCTTACGACTATGTAGGTGCACCCAAAGACAACCCCCGGTCGGTGGAAAACTATTGCAAGATATAGGAAACAAAGATGCTATGGTTTGGGAAGCTATTAGAAAAAAATATCCCATTAAGATTGCATCATTGCTTACCATGAGGTGGGATCGCAGAGCAGATCATAACAGCTAAAAAATAAATATACGACAGTTTATTATATAATTCATTATTTCTAATTTGTTGACACTCTTGTGTCCACACACAACTAACAAATAGGTTATTGGTTATAGGGCAACTAGCAGCTACATTCAACGTTTTTGTCATCGACTTCATTCAACTTATTGGAAATATGCCATGTTTTTGTCAAGACATATTTACATTACGCGTTAACTGCTAATTTTGACAACATGAGCTCATATGTATATATTCTGCACCAAACTCATGGCTCATTCATATGAGCTCATACATACTTTATTCACTTTAAAGCTTTAACTAAGTTAAGTAACGTCTTCGAACTTTTCACCTTCATCATTATCCACAGGCTAAACCATTTTAAAAATGGCTAAGTAAAGCGATTGCCATAAAACTATAGAAAGATCTGTTTAGTTAATATTAAAAATAATTAGAAATAAAGTTGTATCAGCTTTTACCATATCCGACAAATGTGTTGCCGAAGTGTTCGTTCGTTGCGCCACTTCTCACCGCTAAAACACTCTAAAACACTAAAACGCTCACGTTTTGGGGTCAGCCATTCGTTATTTTTTACTTTCATGAAGTGCTGATTCTTCACCATTTTTTTTTGTCATCACCTTAATTGCTTATTAGCAATCAAAATAGCAATCAACTTTGGATTAACAATCAGCACAGCCATAGCGGGGGCTTTCCTATATGTAAAACACAAAATATAATCCAGTAAGCCCCTTTTTTAAAAAAATAATGTTTGCATTAACATTTTTGTGCGATCTAGCTAGACAATATATCACTAAGCACCAAAACAAGTTTACTTTTAATAATACTCATAGAAAACCTAATAATATTAATATTATCATCACGTATACTGGGAGGCAGTGACCTTGATATTTGCACAGTAATGTCAGCAGATAATGTTATCTGCGGTAAAAGGAAATTCCACTCAATAACGATACAGTTGTTCGGTATCTGTAGGAACTCGTTAAAGATAACAAAGACTGCCCATTGACTCAGCGTTGGAATGCAATTTCTTAGATAAAACCTCATTGTCGAGTGTTAATGTTGTACCGTTCATCTTTCCATTTATGTCTTTTTCAGGTATTTTTTGTCATCGACAGCAAATTGAATAGTTGACTCATTTTAAAAACTTATGTTCTATCAAAAACTAACTTTAACCAAAATCGGAAATACAAGCAATTTTTCTAAACAGTTCAAAATTCAGTAAGTTAGAAACTTTTCAGATTATGTACAAGGAGAAACTGTCTATCAACAGAAAAATTATCTACAAACTTAAATATGTTGACTCCACCATTAGGTTATGAGCGTACAAAAGAGATTTCTTCGGTGAGTTCTTCGGTTCCAAATGCCTTCTTGAAAGCTGACTCGACATATTCAACTCGCATACCGCACTTGTGTTTGATAAGAACGATGACTGACGTCAAACTACAGTATGAACAGCTGTTTCAAGATGTTCGTTATTCGACAGCCTTTACTGGACGACCAGAACTTGAGAGAAGGAACAGTTTCTATGGACATAAAACCTTGATCTACTTCAGTCTCGATTAGAGAATGCCCGTAAAGTAAGTCAGTGCGGAAGAAGTTACTCACGAACGGAAGTGACAGACTAATTGGAAATCAACTTCAAACTAGCGCAGTGGAATGGTGGCTATCATAACCTGTCCCTAATTGATCTTCCCTAAACTGGTCCGAGATCACCCACGGCTAAACGCGTCATAATCACCAACCTGCTATCAAAATTAGATAACTGTCATTGAGACTTTCACTGATCGTCTGTTGATTTCACTTTCTCGCTCGGCCCACTAATGAGACGATTCGATTCTTGCGCAACAATGGGCGTCGCAGGCGCAGGCTCCCATCGGGTCGAAGTCGAACCGGTCATGTCATCGACTGTCTGACTATTTGATTAACATTACCACCATCTGGAATTATGTCGTCTAAATCTATTCTATTTTGCATAGGACAAATGTGAACTCGGTAATCTTTTCTGAAAATCCATACCAGAAATTGAGGGTTAGGCATCGCAATATTTTCATGTTAACCAAAAAATCGTCATTTTCACATAAAATTCAAATATATAGCGATTCGTTTTGCCAGGCTAAAACGTTTTCTGTACTTATACCTACCCTAAAAACCGGCAGGCAAACGACTAAAAAAAATCAAACATTTCTCTCTAAAATATGTCTCTTACCAATTTATGGAAAAAAAATATTAATTTTTTGCTAGTAATTACATCTATCTTGTACAATACTTCCAAAACAATCAAGTTCCAACAATGTCTTCATCTAAAGCTTGTGATACCCAACGGTTAGCAATTGCCCATTCAATTTATATTACAATTTACTCAAATGGTTTCATGGCCGTTTATACAAACTGTTATAAATTGCTTTGGGCTAACAAACGGCTATTAAGTATTTGAGAAAAAATGTATTTGCTCGATTCATTTTTTGCCTAGTACAATTATTTTAATTGTAGACGCATCTAAATATATCTATGACACAATTTTATTTTATTACTGAATCCAATCCAGTATTGTGTAAAGGGAACGGCTATAGCATCTGTTTTACATCAATACGTTTGTAATAGCGTAAAATATTGGCACATATTCAAACATCTACGACAAAAACAAAAAATTAACGCCTAAGATAAATATTACAAAATGAGTTATTTCCGTAGGCTTACTGGTGGAACGGATATTTTGCAATACGAACCAGATAACTACGAGTATTTACAGACGTATAAGAAATAAAATGTCATATACTGATGTTCACACGGCTAATTGTAGGTTACACATAGTCTAGAAATACTTCGTAATTATTCCGCGTATTCTGTACATGACCCACATAACACAAAATAGTACTACCGTAGCATATTTGTTATTTCATTGTTAATTAAATATGTATTTTATGACCTCTGCTAGGTCAGTAAAATAAAGTACATGTACGTTTTTATTACATTGTCTACATCCTGAGTTACAAATACAACACACTTCTCGAAGTTGACATAGTCATAGTTGACATATACACACTGCAATAAAATGATAATTTGATACAGTTGACGGCAAACCTTGCAATTATAGCATATCTGCAAAATGACCTAATGGAGCAGTGGACCGACAGAAATGCAATGATGAGTTAATCTGCAGTATCATGTACATTATGACATTCAGCTCCTGGCTCCCAGGATTTCTTATTGCTTTGACGTGAGAAACTTTTCTTAATACATAATAACAAACGATACTTATGAAGTCATCAAGGTAGGCATCTTCATTACCATATCCGACTCGACTGTACACGTAAGTACAACTGTACAATCCTACTTACTGACATTTACGCATCCGAATTCAATCACAATCAAGCTAACGACAAATTAATAGAATAAATACATGTGTCTTAAATAGTAGGCTAGAACTACTGGTATAATATGAAACTGATAATAGTCTTCAGCAATGTCAACGAGCACCAATTTTACGAAAAACAGTTTTTGTCTATCACCAATTAACAACGCTGTCGTCAAAACTGGGTGAAATTGAGAATTATCAGCGGTCACTCGGGAAACTTGCAAAAGAAACACGTCGCGGTTCTTTTGCCCCAGTTAACCACGATTTATTTGTTTTGTAACGCAGACACGACAAGACCCTAGATTTCGAATGCGATTTAAGACCTAGTAAAACTACATCCGGCACAAACGCGCAGAATTTGAAGAGTTCGTGATTACGATATCATTCACGATGCCGGATTTTGACTTCCAATGCATTGCATGACTAATGTCCGGCCTATAACCGCAAATTGAATTAACATTCATAATGGGAATAAGGTAAAACGTTTATGTTAGGCATTGAACATGGGGTCCTTCTACCTATTTCACTTTTCCTAGTCTTTTAATTAGAGAGAATAAAAGTTCCATAAGTTTTAGTTGAAAGTTCAAGATGGCAACCAGTGTATTCTGATACAAAATCCAATTTATCTACCTAATGCAAAAATAATGGTCAAGAAGGTGAAACTAAAAAGAAATCAGTCGTGCACGCGCCGCAGCACAGGCACAGGGCCAATGAACGTTGACAGGTGCCGCGCGACCAATCCCGATACAGAATCTCACTTTACGCGACTTGGTTCAAATCACGAAATTATGTCTACATCCTTCTCTGGTGCATTCAAATAATAACGTGTGAAAGAGAGACGCGGAGGGCGAAGGACCTCTCACCTTACCTGGGTTGCTTTTGCACAGGCTTTGTTTACCGATCAATTTTAAGATTGCTTAACTTATTCAGGCATGATTAAATTTGCTTTTTATTCCTTTTCGTTGCTCTACCATCGAACCAAATAATTAGTTCTTCCAAAAGTTCAAAGTCATCGTTTTAAGCTTTGATCCAAATGCTTGCGTAATCCTTTGTTAGCTAAAAAGTTCAAGTAGACAGTGATCTGTGAACAGAATTGTAATGCTCCGGGTATCGTCCCACGCATTCCAGGAGGTCGTTACTGTGCGGTCTAATGTCAGTCATTCATTAAAGCGAGTGCATTCCCTGGCATACAAATGTCCTTCCTGCCGCTTGTAGCTTCGAGCCATGACACTGCTCGGGTAACTAACTTTCTAACATTTAGTCACACCGCCTTGCGCTCAAGTCGTCAATCTGCAGAAAGAAATCTACAGATTGCGCGAAAACATAAATCATTTATAACTAGTAAGCATTGGCAAATAGAGCGCAACCTAATTTTAAGTTCCAGATAAAATGTTAATAGATACGTGTATACTGGTGGTGGCATGGGTATATACGGTCGACTGGGTGCGACGCACGGCACAACGGCGCCAATATTGCTTGTTTTATTTACATCTCAGGCAAAAAATTGGCGTTAGTCCAAATCCTAAACGAGATGGCGTCCATAATGATAACTGGGTATTTCGAAATCCTAATCTCGATAAACAGGTTTATGGTTTAACAAGAAGTTTAAGCTGCAAAAATACACTTCACGAAACTGGTCCCTCCACGAGATTCGATCCGGTAAAACGTTAGTATGTATCGAATAAGAAATCGATTTATGTTATTGCATCTCTGGAAATAAGTCGATATAGTCACATAGTCCTTCGTGCAATTTGTTATAGAAGATGATGATGGCGTGTCATTCATCAGCAACCATTGGTACCAGTCATGGGTTGTCGGATGAGATCTATTAGCCCACATCGAAGCACAGTCGTATTGGTAACGTTAGCATCTGGTTGTAAAGTGGCCTCGACACGGTTCTTTCGTTTGCACCGTTCGCTAAGACCTAATTACGTGGATCAGGTACTGGGAGTAGATCGGCGATAGGAAGCGGACGAGGAACTGAGAGGCTGACCGAACCGGTCAGTAACGGGCCGCCTATGTCGACTGTTTGGTCCAAGACATGGCTATTTAGAGAATAAATATGTGATATTAACACGATATATTTGTTAACGGTACTTACTGGACCCAACAACCAAAAACGTTTTTTTATAAAGAAACTAGAGCGATAACTTTGTGGCAAGTTATCAACGCAAACAAAACGTACGTGATTGAGTTGAAAACTTCAGAAATAGCCAAACAGTGCGTGAGTCAGACCGTTATCGACGTCAGACGTGATCGGATACGGTGATACCAGTCGTGATAAGAAAGCTACCACCTATGGCTCAGGTAAAGAGCCTGTTTTAAATGACCGTCAAGTTTTCGAACAACTTATAGTAAATGATATTGTTGGCCATCGAGTAAATGCATTTCTTACAGGAAGAACACCGTCATAAAACGAGGAGTAACAAGGATTTTATTTAGAACATCAGATATAGATATCTAAATTGTAATTATTGTTTAAATTATTTGTAAATAAATAATTTCAAAAACTGTTAGCAAATAGATTTGATAGAATTGGACAATTGGCAAATACATACAAACTTTAGAATAAACAAATCCGAACTCCGATTTCTCCTGTACAATATCAACAATGTTAAAAATAAAACTAAAGTTCAAAAACATACCTGTGTGAACTGTGAATTGATTTTCGTATGATCCTCCTGGTACACTTTCCGTGATTTCCGTCGCTCAGTCATGAGGGCTGTCAGTCTGTCCAGCGCTTTAGATTCTAGAGCCTCAGCGTTGGCCCTGATAAGCCGGCTGATATTCTCCCACTCTTCAGTCATAGCTCGCCAAGCCGATGCTATCACAGAACCTGGAACAAAAGCACAATCAATAGTAATAAGTTCTTGCAGGTTCGTCTCCATATGAAAAGACCAACTTTTAGCGCATTTCTGATAATTTTTAATAACTGCCCACGTAAATATTACGTGAAATAAAATATCTACTCGTATTTTAAATTTACATATTTTAAGCAACTGGCATACATTAATAGGTTCTTAACGTTATTAAAATGCATCTTGTATGTTGCATATCTAAGAATGAAAAATTACTACAGAATGCTTCATGTTTTCTACTGTGACCAATTCACCATTTTGGCTGGCATAACCAAGGCGGATTTTTTTCAGGAAAGATGATATTTGAACTAGAAAACACAAAATATCAGGCACAAAACTTTAACCTCAAAACCTAATAAGCATTGAAGCATATTTTTGAAGAGGAAAGCGAGGTCACAATATTTCATAGAAATCCCAAATGCTCCATATTACATATCTACTCCAGTACGCCCATGCATACCTCTGTAATAATGGTGATCACTCTACGTTATGTCTAGACGGTCTAGACTTGACGCATGTCGAACCTGGTGAATGATTTCTGGCACAATATGTGACTGAAACCCACTTCGCATAGCACTTGTTTTTGAAATTTGAAATGCTTTATGTAATTTCGATGGAATTCTGAAATTATTAAACAATTCAAATTCTTAAAAATTTAGCTTCAGTACTCCTCCTTGCTGACGTAAGTTATGAATGCTAACCGAAATCTAATACTCTATATTTTACTCCTACAAATCCCATATTTAGCACATCATCAAAATAGCAATTTTTAATTTAATATTCTGCAACTTAACTTTAATATGTAGATACCTACTATTATTTATAATTATTATTCGTCTTATATTTTGAAGTCCAATATATCTTTATCGAAATTCGAAGTGACTTCTGATAAAGTTTTGCTGATAGACAAGACTACTAGGTAATTGTAATGTTATCAACAATATCTCGCACATCAAATCGTAATTATTTGGTTTAACTTCTAACTTATCATCAATTTTCAAAATAATGCCATATTCACAGAAGTTAAAATTATATATATAGGTTCGTAATTACCTGTTTTGGTTGTCGATGATTTCGATTTCAAGATCATGATTATTTTTAATGACATCATCAAGTGAATTCAAAACAAATTTAATCAGAGCTGGTTTTAAAAAAAAAAAAATCTCAAGAAATCTATCACAATTGCACAGTATAACAAGCTTTCGAACGATGAAGGGAAGAATTTGAAACCGATTGCTCTCGGTTTACGGGGTCTAAAGGTAGAGCTACCTGTAAAAACCCTTCAAACAAAACATTTTATTCATGATCCCCAAAAACAATAATGTTACCATATGGCAAAGCCAGCCCACCATGGAACAGTTATGGCGAGAACAATGACAGCACCCACAGTCACACCTACTATTTGGAATACTGATGAAAATTCACATAATTGTTATGTAAGGTTACTGATATAATTATAATAAATATAGGGAGGAGACGATGTTTACTTTTCATCAGTATTCACTTGCCCTTTAAGGACGGTAAATGTTGACACAAAAATTAATTTATCAGTCCGATTGTATTCCGAAATGTTTTGATTCGTCTTAAACGTCTGCCGCAGCAGCCTTATGCCCTTGTTTTGATAACATATTTTTGTCTTTGCAGTCTGGTCGGCTACTCTAAATAAATATAGCTAGCCCTTCTTTAATTTTTTAAATATCCTCATTTTAAGATTCTTTTTTAATTCTTATTATTAGTTTGGGGGTTTTTATTCACAAGGATACGTCAGTTATAACAATACTTTTATACTGTAAATTAAATATCCGAGATTACTGCCAGACTACGAAGTTTTTTGCTAGGCTTAAACTATATTTCAAAGTTTAAGTCTAGCTAGTTTAATTTTATATATTCAGGTAAATTATTCATTAATGAATTCAAATAATCGCTCAAATATTATCATTTTAGAGTTGCAAGAGTCGCAATTCGAATGTTTATTTCTTTAATTTTATATAGTTTCAATAGTTCTATCGAAATTATCTGTCGTAAGATTTGTGTCTGCTACTTGGTTATTAGCATTGTCTGAATAATATTGTGAGGGTCAATATAAAATCACTACTGCCAACGTTGAATTATTCATTTTAATTATCGTAGACACGTAATTAATAACGCTTCCTTCTTCTTATTTGTCAGTTTTAAATAATCCGTTGCAATCAGGAATCAGATCTGTTTGTGTTATTTTGACGGAAATTAACAGCACGTCACCACAGTATTACAATATTCCCTAATACTGTGACGTCACGTTAAATTCTTAAAATGTCTAGGTTTTTATCCGTAGGAACCTAAATCGATTTACATTTCTTACCTAAAGCAGGTAGTGCTCTAATTTCCTAATAATCCCATTTATTAATTTACCATATTGTTATTAAAAAATATATATAAAATATATTTTTTTAAATTTCAATGATATATGTAATTAAATTTTATTTGTATCGGCAATTCGGCATCATCCAAATCAGTAATCTCTGACTTACTTAATATGAAATTCAGTAAATTTGAAATTAAAAATAATTGTTTCCCAGCTTCAGTTACAGGTTTGTCAAATTCACCAAATCCGCCAAATACCTACCCACATGACAACAAAGTTTTTTGAACTCTCAACCTCAGGTAGATTCAAGAAAGATATACAATTTCTCTTGACACGAGTTGCAGTAATTTCAATTAATTATCTATCCTAATGATTGCTTATGCAAACTGGTTGCTAGTTAAGCCTAAGCGGATTCATGTTTAACTCATCACATTTAAATGCAACGGGTTTTTAATCAAGGATGTGCGGAACTTCTGGACTACCTTCACCTCAGCACGTTAAACTCTGCGCCAGTACTATAGAATAACAGTAAAAAGAAGCTTTGATGCAAGCAAGTTCAGCGGTGCTAATAGGGTTAATTTTCTTTAAGTGGCGCTGATTTTTACCGTTAAGTTCTTCACACTTGTCCATCTTCTGGCCTGTGGCGGCGGCGGCAGACAGCGCCAGGGCGTACTCCCTATCGCTCTTCATCTTGGCCTGCAGGCTCCGCTTCATGGTCTCCATGAGCCGCAGCTCGGCATCCTGGCGCGCCAGCAGCGCCTCGTGCGCCGCGCGCCCCGACCCACTCGATGCGTACCCCATTGTAAACAACCCACGTCTACACTAAACAACACATCACAAACATAAACACAGCACTATTCACATCATTCTCCGTTATCACCGGCACAGTGTTTATACGTCTAACGTCACCTCGTAACAAAATTCAATGTATTGGCAAGCACAACAGAGAAAGGAGACCGCGACAGAGCTTTTAAAATTTTTACTTTTTATTTTTATCTTAGTACTAGCACCCGCATGGAAGGCTAACCGTTGAGACTAAAAAAAAACTTTACAACAAAAAACTTTCGATAGAAATTTTTAACGATCGAGATGTGCGCGCTCGAAATATGAGTCCGCGCGTCCGCACCGTATCGTCGCCCGACCTGAATGCCATCTATCGCGAGCACATTACGTCTGGTGTGGCCGTGCGGCGGCCGATGCTGGTGGAGCCGTCGTCCGTCGGCGAGCCATCGCTTGAGAACGACATGATATAAGATCCAGACGGTATTTACGAATGTTCATGAGACATCGCCACAAAACGCGACTTTGTTTTTCTGGTTTAAGGGAGATGAAAGCTTTCGATTATTGTCGTTTTCCATTGTCTAGAAGTTGTAAAAAATGTTTATTTCGTTTCAGTTAATAAGTATTATTTTATCTAATCGATGATCAAATCGAATACGACGATATGTAATATTTCGATGTGAAGTATTCCGGTTGTGAACACTGATTTAACAACACTTTAAATATGTATTTAGGTGAAGCTGTTCCTAGAAACGAAGAGCGCATTGTGACAAAAGACGCGCAGTTTCACGAACAATGCAGGCTAGTTTTCCGATACAGATTAGATCCCTCAGATATCGTGACTTATTAGATTTAAAAACAATATCTACACCGAAGAAATCAAAAGACAATGCTTGAGTATGACGCAATTTGAACTTAAAAAGTCATCTTGGCAAGGCTGCAAAGAAATGAAGGCATCGCGACATGAAATAAGGCCCATCAACCTTGCTTTGTCTACAAATGCAGGTGCAGAAAGCATTTTACGTCAACTGAAACAATAGAATTAGTATCGTATTAATATACGTATAGATACCAGACAATACTGCAGACTATCTTATAACCTAATCAGATTTTTTTAAACTAATGATCATTTATTTTATTACTTATTCAACGAACGTTTGTGACCATGGCGTGATAGAAAAGAACCAAACAAATTCAATAGATTTATAAGATTTTTTAGGTTGAAAATAAAAAGGGGCTCATAATAGTGCCTAGAGGAAACCCAACCCAAGTAAATATTGACGCCTGTATAATCAATATTAATAAATATATTGATTTTCTCTCTGTTTGTCATTACTCTTGTTTTCTCCGGGTGAACCTCTGGGTTTCTACCTTTTCGCTTTCCATTGCTTTCCTTCTTCCTGTTCATGTATCATTTTTTTTAAGTCTTCCGGGGATTTAGTGATTAACACAATTTCATCTGCGAATCTCAAATGTATTAGTGAGGCACCGTGTAGGTACATTGATACCGAGGTTTTCCCAATTAGAGATATGATAGAAAGAAAAAACAAATGGAGCAAAATTGTGACACGATGGTATCCTAGAGAAGGTAAAAAGAAAAGTGGTAGACCACAAAAAAGATAGGATGATGATATAAGACAAGTGGCAGGCGTCACATGGAACAGAGTGGCTCAAGAAAGACATGAGTGGAAAAGATTAGAGGAGGCCTTTGCCGACTGGCAAACAGATCTACAGAAAATAAGAAAAAACAAAATATTTTTTTATATTTACATTATTCAAGTTTTCTATGTATTATTAGTTTTTCATATAATTGTATTAAGGATCTGAATAAAAGGCTATATTATTATTAATTTATGAGCACATTATGAAGGGCCATATTTCACAGAAAATAGCAGATTTTCAGAGATCTTCATTGTATTAGCTTTAGACAAATTTATGATGTGATTTCAATAGAAACTAGATAATATCTACAATTAAGATATCTATGTTTCTAAAATATTTATAGAAAGATATTTAATAACGTCATAATCACGTAAGAGCGGTTTTTATGAAAAATTATGAAAATGTATCAGGGGTTGAACGCTCTTAATCATACGATATTTTTTTAAACACTTTTTATAATAGGTATTCTTATAATAGTCTCTGATATTTGAGGTACTTTTAAAACTATATTACCTTTCAACCTAGTAAATAAAGTTCAAAATAACGAGTCCAATCGCAGCATGAAACCTCTCCAATTCAGTTTCGGTACCAGCCATATTACGGTTGGATGGCAACCGAAACTAGGCCGAAACTAATTTTTTTTAGAAGTAGGCGTAAACCTGTTTTTTTTTTCTGCTTTCTGAACTAGGTCAAAACTAAAACCGAAAGTTCGGTGAGATGCTAGCAGGTAGGAAAGGTGTTATAAAAGGTGTAAGGGACAGCCCTCCGCAAACTTTAAGGGCTTGCTCAGTAGATGAAACTGAACAACCTTCCACAAAATTCTCCAGCCTCTCCATACAAACTGTCCAATCAAGTTTATAATTTAGTATGGTGACGCGGATTTTTTTTTTCGTTTTCTGAAAAAAAGTGTTGTATATGGTTTTTTTTTTGTATGATTTCACAGACATGTAAAAGACCTACGAGTCAAGAAGTAAACCATAAACTGAAAAAAAAAATACTTTTAGTGACTAAAAACCCACGCTTGTTCCTTCGTTGCCTTTCCTACTAGAGTAAGATCCCAGGGCCACCAGACGTCACGTATTTTCTGACGAAGGAAATGTGGACGATTGAGTACTGTTAGTATGTACTAAGAACGCATGCCTATCTGCTAGCTTGCTTAGAGGGCCAATTTTCAGGTCTCAGGTAATCAAGGTCCATAAAATCATGATTTTAGTAGTAAATAATGCATTATTTACTTCACGTAAATTCTTAAAGCTGATATTTACGTATATTTTACGCAATATCTTTAAAATCAAGTCGTTAATACTCCCAGATACATTCCGTGGGCTGTATTGCTTTACAAACCCTTTAAAGCTCACCATATAATGACAAAATTACGTAAATTCTCATGCTTGATTGTTATATATGTTCACCAGACAACTTAAAACCTTTTACAAACAGACAGACCGATCCAAGGTCCTGCAATCATCCCCTAAATTCAATTTTAATTTCTCTGTGAGTAGGAGCGTGAGACATGATATATATTAATTTCTGTGTCTCTCTCTTTGTCACTCTCTTACAGTTTACTCATATCAATTATTAATATCTAACAAAAATCTGCTAAAAATTAAAAAATCTACAAAATAATTAAAAATTAAATTTAAAAAATATGCTCATTCGACCACAATTATTCTAGAATTTCATTCTGCAAGCTGTTTTGATAAATTTGAAAAAACTTCAATTTTTTTTTTTTAACAAATATCGAATACTCGATGGTGTTAACATATTTATTGAATAACAGCATTTTTTTTTTAATTAATTAATTATTGAAAATTAATCATAAAAAAGTACAAAGTAGAAAAATATTAATCTCTCAACATGTCTGAGTAGTGGCTCTAATTTTCATTATCATCGTCATTGAAATTAGACAATTATTCATCATCATCATCTATAATAAGTCCAAACACGGCTAGGATATATTGATTAATTACGGAGTTCCGGTGCCTATGTTCAGGCTCCATCATCATCATCAGGTCACTTCGATGATACCATTTTCAACATAACTATTCAGAACCATTCATTTATTTGTATTGTCATAGTCGCTTAACTATGTTTATTGATATATCTGTGTGAGTATGAAATTCCGTTGGCCATTCTGGTCTTTTTCACCAGTTCCACTTCATCAAATGTCACTTTTTGACAGTTAATGCTTAAGTCCTTGATGAAAATACCAAAATAACTATACAGGCCCGGTGGGATTGCAACTAGCATAACGTCAACTACTTGACTTGTCCTACATTTAATGTGTATACCACATCTCTTCCTTTTTATAAAATGATTTACATTTCAAGCAAAACTACAATATTAGCCTATAATATTCGAGGAGTTCCCTCGATTTCACCAAGATTCCATCATCAGATCCCGATTTGGTGACTATGAGACCATTTGAGAAGTATACCCTTGCCAACAAAAAAATAATTTTTCAAATCGGTTGGCAAGCGACGAAGTTATGCGCGAACAAACATAAAAAATACAAACATCCGAATTGAGAACCTCCTCCTTTTTTAGAAGTCGGTTAAAAACAAGTCAATCAATGAAGATCTGACAAAACTAAAGAGACACTAAAAATTGAGGAAACGAAAATAAATTACCTGATTGCGACTCACTGACAAAACCCGGTAATTGATCTCCATCGAACCAATGAAAATCATATGTACTGTCTTTTAATATCCAGCCATTATATGCAGGTTTGCCATGACTAGCAATATATGTAATTAGCCCTTCGGAACTGTTGCCAAAACTCACTTTTGCAAGGTGGTAAGTTGCTAGCATCGAAGTTTTTCAAATTTTCATTAATATCACCATATAATTGTTAATAAACAGTCGAATTCTGGCAGCATCTACATCAATTATTCCAGGAACGCGTTGTAGAGGAGGCGCCAAAGGGAGTTGAGTGTGCAAAATATGAGAATCGCCTTCTGTGAATAGTTTTGGACTCAGAAAAGCATGCAGATTATGATTCTGGATGTTGCCAGGAGGTATATTGGTCCATTTTTTTTTTACACCCCTCTCCCTGAAACAGCAAGTAAACTGACTGAACAAATGCTAAGAATCATTTTATTAATAGTTTAAGAAACAATATCTAATTGTTTCTTATAATTAAATATATCTTTAGAAAGTCAACTAAAAAAAAAGTGAGTCGGACTTGCGCACTGAGGGTTCCGTACAAATTTACACATGAAAACAGTTCAATTCCCGAATTGAGTTACGAAGATTTTTCCGAATCACAAGAATGGTATTTATTTTTGTGAAGTAATGACAAATTTACAGTTTTCAGAATTTTACCTATATTAGTGCTACGTGATCTTACTTCATGCCAAATTTCAGAATTCTAGGTCAACGGGAAGTACCCTATAAGTTTTGATTCCCTAGGGGGTGTCGAAATATACGCTTTTTTACGACATAAACAGCCGTATTTTTTTTTTTCGTTAACTTAGAATCTTGATTTTTTCACAGCTTCAAGGAACCGCAAATTTGAAGTTATAATTTTAATTTCAACGCGAACCTATGAAAACCGTTCAATTCCCGAACTGATTTACGAAGATTTTTCCGAATCGCAGACAGTTTTTTTTTGTGACGTAACTACAAATTAACAGTTTTCAGATTGTTTTCTATACTTGTGCTATAAGGACTTGCTTCATGTTAAATTCAGGATTCTAGGTTAACGGGAAGTACCATATGAATTTTGATTCCCTTGAGGGTGGCGAAATACACGTTTTTTTGCAACATAAACGGCCGTATCTTTTTTTTTTCGTTAACACAGAAGTTTGATTTTTTCCAAACTTCAAGGGACCATAGATTTGAGAATATACTTTTAATTTCACCGCAATAACTCCACTCGTTCCCAAGATAAAGGGTCTTGACAGACAGACAAGCAGGCAGAAAAGTTACTTTAAATTATTCAATTTTTTTTTTATCAACTATACATGTTTTATTTTTAACTTTACGGTTTTTTTAGGGTTCCGTACCTTTTTTTTATGTTGGGAAAAAATCATCCAGCGACAACCCCCGCTCTTGGGTGGAGCGGGAGATAGTCTCAGACTCTTACTGACTAAAAGACCTACCCCGTTCCTTCTAGCCTTCATACCGGGGCTCGAGCTCCCTTTGGGATAACCCTGGCCCCAGTAGGCTTCGACCCGGCTGGGTCCCTGCTGTTGCTGACAACTCCTTGAGGCGCACGGGCACAGTGCGCGCCGTCGACGACTTGGGCTTGGTCCGGACGGTTACCGGACGGCCGGACAGCTACCCATTGCTCCCTGTCCGCAAGTCCGCGCCTACGGTGGCCAGAAATCGGGATCAGAATCCCGGCGGCGGCGGCGGCGGCGAGAACGCCGTTGCCTGATCCTTTGGCCTCCTCTTTTGCGAGCATTACTGCTTCGCAGAAGTCGGCGACCGCTTGCCACTCCTCCTCGCTCCGGACCATGGCCTCAACCAAAGCCCGACGCGAGAGGGTTCCGTACCTCAAAAGGCAAAAACGGAACCCTTATAGGATCACTTTGTTGTCCGTCTATCTTAAATAAAGGGTCTCGATGGATAGACAGGCAGACAGACAGACCGACGGACAACAAAGTGATCGTACAAGGGTTCCGCTTTTTCGGTTTGAGGTACGGAACCCTAAAAAAACAAAAAAGTTAAATTATAATGGTTAAGTTGCCTCATATTTTGCAAACTCAACTCCCTTTGGCGTCTGCTCTATTGTTTAAATCACAGATAATTTTTTGTATTAATTTGAATATAAAGTTGAGTTTAGGGGATGATTGGCTCCTTGGATCGGTCTGTCTTCTTGTAAAAGGTTTTAAAATAGTTGTCTGGTGAACATAAACAAAAATCAAGCATGAGAATTTACGTGAAGTTATGTCATTATTTTGGGAGCTTTAAAGCGTCTGTAAAGCAATACGGCCCGCGGAATGTGTCTGGGGGTATTAGCGACTTGATTTTAAAGATATTGCTTAAAATATTCGTAAAAATCAACTTGGAGAATTTACGTGAAGTAAATACTGTTTTTATGTACCTTGATTACCTAATACTTGAAAATTGGCCGTCTAAACAAGTTAGCAGATTTTATATTTAGTACTCAATCGTCCACATTTCCTTCGTCAGAAAATACGTGTCATCCGACGGCCCTGGGATCTTGGACTATACCGGGGCGGAATCTTCCTTTCAGAAGCAGATCCTTGGCCCCAGTAGGCTTCAACCCTGCTTGACTTCAGCCCCTACTGTTTGCTGACAACTCTTTGAGGCGCGCGTGGAAACAATACGCGCCGTCGACGCCTTGGGAAGCATGAATGAAGCTGCTGACCTAAAGTTTAAATATTTTTATGAGTAAGTATTCAGATAACTACAGAACTCTACCTGCTACGATCCTCACAACAACAATAAACATAAGCCATAATAATATCCTTACTTTAAAATTATCTACATAATTAACATTCCTGCAGGGCTCCCAGGTAGGATGTGCTGTGTTGTGTGCAAAATGGTAAAATGAGGCATAACTGACTCTTGTCGCACTACGATTAGATTCAACATGCAATGAACTTATATCACCCTCGTGTTATTTTTTTCATTTATCAAAAAGGAATACGATTTTATTTAAAAAAAATACTTGCGATAGCGCTGCTACCATCTAAATCAAAACTAAAATATATGACAACTTTGGAAAATTATCTTCAGAACAAAATTAACAAAAATGCGTCGTAATTTTTAAGAGAAAGTATTTCTTCGTAAGTGTATTGAAAAACGTCGCTTGATATACACGTTGAGATTTGTCAATGCAGCAATCGGCTCCATAACACTGATAACACCCTCGCCTATAGATACGGCTCGGGTGAATTTCGCCTCAGTTGTAATGGCAAACTTTCTGCACTTGAATCAAATCAAAATCATGTACTATATCGATACACTTCCTTTCAACATACAATGTTTTTCACGCTCGTGGTTTTTTTCATTTATCACGACAAGGGTTTTATTTATTTCTAATTTCATCACAGGTAACAATAAACAACGGTGATTTTAGGGTTCCGTAGCCAAATGGCAAAAAACGGAACCTTTATAGATTCGTCATGTCTGTCTGTCTGTCGGTCTATCTGTCTGTCTGTCTGTCTGTCCGTCCGTATGTCACAGACACTTTTTTCCGAAACTATAAGAGCTATATTAATGAAACTTAGTAAGTAGATTTATTCTGTAAACCGCATTAATATTTTCTTACAAAAATAGAAAAAAAGCAATAAATTTTGGGGGTCCCCATACATAGGACTGAAACTCAAATTTTTTTTTCATCAAACCTTTACGTGTGGGATATCTATGGATAGGTCTTCAAAAATGACATTGAGGTTTCTAATATCATTTTTTTCTAAACTGAATAGTTTGCGCGAGAGACACTTCCAAAGTGGTAAAATGTGTGCCCCCCCCCCCCTGTAACTTCTAAAATAAGAGAATGATAAAACTAAAAAAAATATATGATGCAAACCGCCATGCAAACCGCCAACGAAAATTGGTTTGAACGAGATCTAGTGAGTATTTTTTTTTTAATACGTCATTAATCTTAAAAAATACACTATTATTAAAACATCGATTAAAGTTACAACGAACTACAAGAACTTTTATATTATGTCGCACTTGGCCGGTTTTTTATTTTTTGTTTGTAGGAAGTAATCTCTGGAAGTACCTACTGGTCCGATTGCTAAAATTTTTTTACCGATAGAATACTGCTTTATGCGTAAGTGACCAACAAATTAATAATTTTCTGTGTTCTAATTTCAAAAATATTTGAATTTCTATTTTTTAAATTAGGCCTAATCGACTTGATACATTTGCTTCTCCTTCAACCTGAGTATATAAAATACTAGCTTTTGCCCGTGCGGCTTCGCTCCCGCTCTTCCCTCCTATACCCTACTCTACCCTACTCTACCCTACTCTACCCTACTCTACCCTACTCTACCCTACTCTACCCTACTCTACCCTACTCTACCCTACTCTACCCTACTCTACCCTACTCTACCCGACTCTACTCTACACTACTTTAACCTACCCTATCCTATTCTACCCTACACTACACTACTCTACGCTACTCGACTCTACCCTACTCTAACCTACACTACTCTACCCTACTATCCCCTACTCTACCCTACCAAACTTCACATAAACCATCTACTAAATAGTCCGAACAAAGCCTAAACATTTGGTTTGGATAGGTGAGCCCGTTTTTGAGTTATAAAATTACAACGAAAAGTGGCATTAATTTTTAAATATGTTTAAAGATTACTATCTGTGCCCCGCGACTTCGTTCGCGTGGACTACAGGATTTTGAATTTATTTTTTCTAAAATAATAGTAGCCTATGTTACTCCTCATTACATCAGCTATCTGCCAAAAAAGTCCCGTCAAAATCGGTCCAGCCATTTCAGAGATACGCCGGACAAACAGACAGACAAAAATTGTAAAAAATGTTATTTTGGTGTATGTACCGTATTTATAATATACATATATTCATATGCATGTAGTAAAAAGCAGTTATTCCATACAGACACTCCAATTTTATTTACATGTGTGTACATTATGTATAGATTATATGTATAGATTCAAATCAAATCAAATCAAATCAAAAATATTTTATTTCACATAGGCCTACATGGGCACTTATAAAACGTCAGAAGCTAGTGCACGGTTCCAAATTGGTCGTTTCCTATGGAGAAGAACCGGCAAGAAACTCCATGGTTACTCTTTTAAAAAAGTGGGTGTTTTTACAATATTGATATTATATTATGTAAGAACAGTGTAGACCAGTCAAATATTGTACACAAAAGCACAATAAAAAATTTCTCAGTAAAAAACAAAGTAAGTCGTAATAGGAAGTAGTCTAAGAGTTCGTGGAGTATACAGTGTTCTCACATTCACAATACAAAAAGAGGCTATATAAAAAAAATCAGGTATAATATAATGATTACAACTATCAATAAAATGTTAACAAAATAAATTACCAACGAATTTATGACAGTTGAAATATAAATAAAAAATAAAAATATTGCAAAAGCAATGTGTCAGAGGAAAAAAAAAAAAAAAAAAAATGTATATCTAATTATTAAAACAAAGGTGGAGCAGTTATAGACAAAATATTGATGATTTACCAGGGGGCCACATGTGCAGAGGTAGTCATTGCCAAACAAGCGTGTCTTCGACATAGTCTTTAACCTTGTAATATGCTTTTTCGGTTAGGACACGCTTGATATGAGATTTGAATTTTCCCTCACTAAGTTCTGTTACCGCCTTTGGCAGCTTATTATAAAAGCGAATGCTGTTTACTAAGAATGACTTGCTAGTCTTAGCTAGTCTCCATTTGGGTAAGACAATTTCGTGTTTACTACGTGTATTTTTGTTGTGAAAATCGCTTCTAATTTTAAAGAGTCCTAAGTTTTTACGAACATACAAAATGCTTTCCAAGATGTAAAGAGAAGGCAGAGTAAGTATATCAATTTCTTTGAATTTATTTCTGAGGGACTCGCGAGGGCCCATTTTATAAATAGCCCGGATTGCTCTCTTTTGTAATATGAAAATTGAGTCTACGTCAGCTGCAGGTCCCCACAGTAAAATGCCATAAGACATAATACTGTGGAAATAAGCATAGTAAACTAACCTAGCTGTGGCTATATCTGTCAATTGCCTTATTTTTCTTACTGCATATGCAGCTGAGCTTAGTCTTCCCGAGAGAGTTCTAATATGAGCACCCCACTGCAGTTTAGAATCGATAGTTATACCCAAAAACACGGTTTCTGTAATAACATCCAGTTTTTTGCTGTCAAGAATTAGATTGACGTCAACTTGAGGGACATTAAATATTATGATTAACATATTAAATAATTTGTGTTACGTATTTCTGAAAAAAAAATCGAATTTAAGATTATAAGACAATTCTTTATAATGCTACCTGATTAAAATACTTGCTTAAGCTATCTAAATCAAAACTAAAATGTGAGGCAACTTAAATTTTTTTTTTAGTGGTTAATGACCATAATGCCACGTCACTTACTTTCATTACATTCACTTAAGGCTTATAGTCCCTTGAACCATCTGGCCAAAATTATGTGGACGAACCTCTCGCACTCGCCTAGGCGGGAGGGAGTAAGCAAATCTGTGCATTTATTTGCGGCCAACAGCGCCCGGAAAGCGCGTGGCTGACCTTTAAATCCATTTTCTTTGCGAAATATTGATTGATTTACATATGCAATGTTCACTTTGAAGAATATTTAAACACCAATTTTTATGTGTAAAAATGTTTCTAAAGATCCAAGCCGTTTCGAAGGAGTAGGAAAAAGTTGCGAAATTGCTAAATATTTTTTAGACAAAAGTATTAATAGCACAAAAAAATAAAATGTTGATAATGTTGTTCATGATCTATAATAAACATATATTTTTGTCAAACCTATTTTAACCTGGCCGTTATCGAGGAGTAGGCTTCAGAAAGTCACTGTTTTATGGCACTTTTCGGGCGCTTGGGCCTAAGTGTTTTGAAAATTAATATCGTTTGATACAGGTGGAACTATTTGGTTACTATAATCCGCTGATCGTGGCGTGATGTTACTTAAATATAAAGATAAAGATACTCGTAGTATAAGTTTGATAAATAAATAACTAAGTAAATATAGCTTATAGCTCTACAGCCTTCCTTGACAAATGTGCTATCAAACAATAAACGATTTTTTAGTTCGAACCTAGCATAACAGTTCTTCAGCTATTTATTTTTTTATTATAAATAAATGTTAGAGTACCTAAAACTATTTGTACATACTTAACTAATTATAATATACTAAAGTAAACGACAATTTAATAGGTAATAAGTTGTTGATTAAGTACTTACTTTATTTAATTTGCAAGAAATTTAGTTTTAGAATCGATTAAGTTTGGACTTTGCTGATAGTAGGTACCTATTTATTAAGTTGTTTACTACTTTGGTACATATGTGCACAAACTGAAAATTCGTGCAAAGACGTATCAAAAGAATTCATCGGACCTCATAAAAATCTTCCGCGTCGCTATCAATGGAAGTCGGAAGAAGCGCAGAGAACGCTGGCAGCAAATTACCACGTTGATTAACAATACTGATTCGTTGGCCAAAGAGATGCTCAGCCCTCTCAAGTGAAAAAGGTCGACTACCTGTTTGCTAATTAGCTCCAACGTTTCTATGAGCAATAATACCGTTAGATCATTGAATGCTCTAAGACTCGGACCCCACGGCCCTAGTGTTTCAAACCCCCATTGTGCCGCTTCGGGAAGTAGCTACATCCCCGCAAGGGTGTGCGGCAGGCGGGGTGTAGGGTTGTAGGCAGATGGGCAGAGCCTTTATTCCGCGATTTCAGGTAGTTGCCCGTAATGGCGGACACAAAGTTGGGGTGGCATAACAGTCCGTGGTCCATGGCAAGCGCGCACGCGCCGTTTGCCTATGTGCACTCTGTCACAAAGAGTACATAATTAATAAATTTGCTGAACATTAACTATATCAACGATTCTGTGAATAGTTAATGAGGGTAGTTAGAGAATTAGTTAATTAATAAAGAGAGGTGTTGTTAGTTAAGTACTGTTTTGACATAAATGAGCCAAAAATTTGTGGTGACGAACGTTAAGTATAAAAGAAAGTCGGGTTAAGTGTTAAAATTAGTTACATTTTGGCTACTGATACTAGTATTCATTTCGTGTGTTCTTGTGTGTGTCTCTAGTGTGTGTTAAAAGAAGAATTCGTGATGGGTAAGCAGACTTTTTTGTACTAACATATTGCTATTAAAGAAAAGACTTAAAAAATCTTGAAACTGAAATTCAAAATTCCAGTAAAAATGAGGGGACTCATTTCCCCTTCCTAAATTTTTTGTCAAATAGAAGACCTATTTACTCTAGTTAATAGTAGACTTACAATTATTACACTATTGCCCTTTTTTAACGAGATACTTTGAACTATGATATCTTCGATTTGTGTTACCTACCTACAATTAAAAGTTCTAACCAATAAACATTTTAATGTACGTTACTCTTTCCTTGTGATTAGTTATTATTTTATTGATTTGGTAGGTACTTTGTGTTTTGATAACTAATTTCGAAAAAGTTTTAACCATTTTTTTATATTTTATTCCAAGTCAATCCAAAGATATGACAGTGCAAAGTGACCTGTCATAAAAAAAATGCTAATTTCATGGGCTATTTAATCCATCCATCAATACATAAAATCTGTTAAGTCTTAGTGAGCGCATCACATCGATGTAGATAACTTTCATACATTATTAAACTTGATATATTACTTAGACTTTGTTTCATCCAAATCAGTTGACTATATCGAAAGCTTATTTGATAAAATTAAGATGAATGTTCTCTTTTCAAGTTTGTCGCCTCACATGACTTTATCGGTGTATCTATTATTAGAACACAAAATTGCATTATAAGATGTCACAAAAAGTAACATCAGTAACTTTAGCTCTTCATAAATTGAAGAGTTATTACAGTATACTCGATCTGCAATAGCTCAAAAGTCCGTTTTCGCCTGTTTACGAACGTTATTAAACGGAGACCACACTGTAATGTTGCAAGCCTTAATATAGTTAAACAGTTCAGTTCTTATTTAGCTTTTAGACCGCTGTCATTCTAAGAAGGAACACGTGAGCAACTAGGTGTTAATGTAATCAATTATTATTCTAAGGCTTTAATTAAAAATGACATAATGCCTTTTGCTGTACATAGTGTATCTTTTGTAATGTTAATCAGCTTGTTACACGCAATCATCTAAGTAATAGCCCTTATAAATCCCTTATGTTCACCCATAATGTTGTAAGTAAACTTATATAATGCTGAATTACAGCAAACTGCTATAAAGTAGATCACATGTTATCAATAATTTCAGTGAGAGAAATTAATCTACTATTGCCGTTAAACGACACCCTGAAGACTTAATCAACATTTCCTAGGTAGATATTAGCAGATGATTACATACAATATTTATGTAGGTACTAAGTATAATTGTACATGTTACCCCAATGATAATAAATTAATACACCACGAGTGGATACCATACCATTTAATTGTGGTTAACACAATACACTTTGCTTATTTGGCACTTTTTAGGTGCTATATTAACGATTTGCTTTTGTTTAGTCAACGAAAATAACAACAGGGTTTAAATTAATCATTATGGCTAATGGCTATTATGGCTATTATGGCTTATTTTCAAATTACAAAGGAAAAATAAAACCTGTGCACATGTTTGAAACTCTGGTTTTCAGCATCTGCCACACCGGTACACCCCCCCCCCCCCCCCCGCCCACCGTGCTCTAAAGATGGCATGTACGAGACATTTATACAGACTAGTAAAAATCAAGGATTGACCGACATTAATAATTATAATCAAAGGGGCTGTCCATGATCATGTCATCCATCAAAACAAATAGGTAACAAAAAAAAATATGGCACTTAGAAATACATACAAGTTTAAATTACGCGGGCTTCAGCATTCCTACCTTTCATTTAATAATTTCGGCTTAGATACCAAGTCTTTTAAGTTACGTCCTCGCATTGACATAATAAATGCGTCTACGCATCGTACGTTTAGTGCCGTCAGAATGCGGACATAATCACATAACGCAATCTTAAGTTTTACAGTATTTGTTTAGCAGCAAATGTGTCAAGTCGGCTTTTTCGGCAACTGGTTCAATGATTCCATATATATATTATTACTGTCAAGTTTTGAAGACACATTACGAAACAAAACTATTTTAAACATCTAGGTATCAGTTTGAGAATAATTAAAATAGCCGCTGAATATTTGTTACATCCGCATTCTAATGGTAAACAAAGTTACTACGCGTTCCAATTGAGAATAGGACCGATTCCTATGTTTTGACGTCTCGTCGTACTGTCAAATCGAAGAAATTTTGGCAAAAAAGAACTTAGAGATAAGTAAAATTGAAAAACTGGATTCTGTTTAAACTTTTTTCGTTCACAGAACAGTTCATAAATAAATTAAATTTTTCGTAAATAAATTAATGTTTAAAAAAATTATTTCCTGGATTTGACAGTAAATCGTGACGTCACAACATGGCGGGCGATCTTATTCTCATTTGGAACGCATTGTACTTTATCTATCGTCCATAACCCCATTCGTCTTGTAGAACGCAAGCAAGATAACTTGGCGCGTAGCTGGGGACGTACTTAATATTGCCAGCCTAACAAATCTATTTTCCTTAATTTGATTAAAAACGCTCTCTCAGAATTTATTCATTTAATTTTTACCTTTATTATTTTAAAAAATCGTGAGAACTTTGTAAATCTTTTATTGAATATCTTAATAAATTAATTAGCACTTTTAGCACCAGAATTCCACGCTAGTCTTAATCAGAAGAGTCGGATAAGTGCATTGTTAATTTGTCCATTTTGAGATCCATTAACCTATCAGATTAAAAAAATATTTTCATGTAGAGATACATCGTCATTCTTCTGGCATTACAGTTACGCTTGCGCTTTTGTGTTGTCTCTTGTAGGGGCTTTGTTTATTTATGTGCTGTGGTATGATGCAAATTATCCATTACTACAATACCTTTGTATTTTAAATTTGGCACTATGTATTCTTTCATGGATGAAGTTTGCAGAATTCATATCATCATGATAGTCACTTGAATGCGATTCAAGCACATAGTAGCAGTCCATTTTCAACAAACTTTGTTGACTTGCTAGGTACCGCTCGAGTACGCATATTTAGGAAAATTTTATTGTGATTGTCACCCAAAAAAATATTTGACAAATGGGACTAATTTTGGAAAATGGTACTGAAGACCCAATATTTTCTCATTTCTCTTCACAAACACGTTTGACTTTCAAGATAATATCCCTGCTAGCAATTTCAATCACTTTTGGTATAATAATGACGACTATTTACTTTAGAAACGATAAAAAACACAGAACACAACACATTCTCCTGACACTTGACATAAACGTCAAACGATTAGATTTTAATTTCGGCCACGCGCCAACTTATCTTTGATGAAACCACAGACTTATAACATCGACGAAATATTCGTGTAGATAAAATAAACAAGGCGAATAACGAAAAAGAGAAAGATTAATGTAGTTTATTTGTCAAACACGAGTAAGCAGCAGAAAAACAGAGTACGCAAAGCTTTGTGTTCTACATAAAATAAAGACGTTACTTTTAAAAGTTTTGCCTAAATATAGTAATAATCTAAAGAGGTAAAGTTTGTATTTTGTTTTTTTTTTTGTCAGTGTAATGAAAGTATTGGTCCGATTGCCAATTTTTTTTTTATCTGTATAAAGCTAGCTACTTTATTTCTTACTGACATAGGCTAAGTAAGTATAATTATTATGTACACGGTCGATGCTGCAAAGGCAAAAACTAGTTTTTTTTTTTAACTTTCATATTTAATTCATGGAAGTTGTTGAGATCACTGCCTACAACATAGCCACGCGCAAGTGAGGGGACAAACGGAACGAGGGGTACGGGGACAGCGGGGGATCAGCTGGCCGACGACGAAATCCCGGCCTATCCCGAGCCCCGCATCGCACGCCTTTCAGCAAAGAAAATATGTAATACTCTCTAACGAGAGGCTGCTTAGTTATTATACGCCTTGACGCAAGTCCCCACTCGCGGATTTTACGTAGTAATTTGTTTGTTCTTTATGTATTGTAGTAGTACCTACGTACAATATATAATCGCTGAACCAGCCAAGGCACACCCCAAACAGAAGTAAATACATTAATGAAAAACAGCGAGCGTGCTGTTTACGCTTCGCAAAGTCGTCACTCGCGCGAATGTGTAAATGCGGCTTCACATCAGTGAACTACCATGACCATCAGCATGACGTCGTCGTGTGTGCCTATATAGTCGTCTACCAAACCAAACTGCCTAGAGTCTGTCTAATAAGTCAACCGACTTGGATAATTATTAGGGTAAAATAAAATCTGATGGAGTCAACGCTGGTTCAATAATCAAGGTTGATTAAGAGATATTGATCATTGTTTTCTACTAGAAGAACCATGTAAAAAGAATCGAATATAAGTATTTTTTAAATAATTAAATATTATACATAATTCCCAAGTCTGTTGACTTTTTAGACAGACTATAGGCTGACTTTTAGGCAATTTGGTGTACGACCTTAGCCTGTCTAAATAGAGCAACGAAAAAAAATTTTTTTGGATGTAAACGTCTTTACGTTATTGGCAACACTGACCCCAGCCTTGTGCAATGGCCGCATCAGGTTAGTTCTAGTAATTTTGTCACGTGAAAAAAAACTTAGATTTGACTACATTTTATAGTTTATTATAGTATTTTCATACCTAAATTAGCTTGCATGTGAATCAGTTATCCAATGCATCCCTTCTGGAAGCTATACAATGTTATCTAATAATGCTAACGTGTCATCATTTCACCTCTGCGGACGTTTGGATTTACCGCGTGGCCACATTTCTCAATACTCCCAATCAATTTATTACTCGTATAACCCAATTTTTTATTTCATTTATTGGCTTAATTTAATTCTGAGAAGGTGAGAAAATTGAGTTGCAGGTGTATATCAATCCAGTGCTTATTAATTGTCCTTTCATGTGTCCGCGAATAACCGCTTTCCAAAATCGGAGTAGGTCGTTCACTTACTATGCGTCATCATTATTCATTAACTTGTCCTCTATTTTTCAAGACTTCATCCAGCTGTCACAAATATTTCACCAGTATCACCAGACTTTCTTGTCACATTTTTACAGGCAAGAAATCAAAGAAGGCAAAATGGATTCCAGCCAGCATCACAGACATTATTGCAGAACCGACGACAATCCCTGCAACACACAACTGGGCGGACGCTGTAGATGAAGAACGTAAGTGATAATAATGTTCTCTTTGTCACGACACTCCTGTAATGAATAAAATGCTGTCGTTTTAAGAGTCGACCCAATGATGATGTAAAGGGTAATGGCTAGCCAATGTTAATCTCGTACTTGGGGCGCACTTACTGAGTGCTTGTCACTCTTTCCGCCCCGGGAAGGTCTGAGGAAAGGTCTTTGTGTTTCTAAACATTCTAGCCGGATGCTTCTCTCAAAGGGAAGGCGGGGGAACCAGAAAGTACAGTGTGATGTTTAGCCTATGAGGCCCAGCCTGTGGGGCAAGGTGGAGGTGTGAATGTCACTCACTGTTGGAAACCCCTGTGACCAGCACTTTTAGCCTAATCTACGAGATGACTCCGGTCATAACTCAATTCAGACTAGTCTTTCATTGGCTTGCTCCCTAATTTTTCTGAGGGTCATGGTATGTTTTTATAATCATTTGAAAAAACTTATAAAATTCATTATTGAACTGTTTATTTTTATTGGTTGTTTCCATACCAAGGTGTATTCTCCCTGCACTGAGCATAACTGGTATTTTAACTCGAACAATATTATTGAAGCATCATTAGTTTCTTGTAAATATTTCCACTTTAGATAACAACTGCTTGTGCAGGCAGCATTCACGTGTTGATTACTATTTGTTTGATAACAATAATAGGTTACATAGTAAAATGCATTCATTGTTCTTTGTTAAAACTTGCAGTTTCAAAAATACAATATAGAGTATACTTGTTATATTTTTGTATAAGCATTATAATGCTTAGGTCTAGATACAGTATATGTCTGAAGACCATTGAGCTTGTAAAATCAATGATACATAACCACTTCAAAGCTATCACAAAGAAGCAATGCATTAAGTAAATGTGAGATGTAGCTAAACTATTTTCCTATTATAATTGCTTGAGCAACCTCACATTTATTTGCCTAAGATATAAAATGGCAGCAAATAATATTTCTCTAAACAAAACACTTCTAACATGTTTCAATGCTGAAAGCAGAACTCTTAAGACTTTTTGGCGGGGCTTGAAAACGTTACCAATTCACATTAAAAATAACGTTAAATAACGGTATTTCCATAGAGATGCTTGCATATCGGTATGATTTGGTAGCGTTACTTAGTAGCATAACATTATAAAAACGTTAAAAATTGCGTTAAAAATTAACGGTATTTTTAATGTTATTGTGAAAATAGCGGTAACAAGTAAACGGTATATTTTGGTTATTTTATGCGACGTTGCCGTTTTCTCCAAGGTCGGGCGCCGGCGCGTAACGGCGGGTGGTGGCGGCGGCGCGCGCCCCTCTGACGCGCTGTTGCCATTTCGTTTGTCGTCTTCTCAACTCTCATGGCAGTCAGACGCGCTTACAGAACACGCTCGCGAATTATTACTTCAATTTAGATAATCTACTACAGCTGTTTTAGTTTTTGTTTCTGTGTCATTTAGGCGCTATAATGATCAATGCCCATTGTTGGACATAAGTCTCCCCTCGCTATAATGACCTATGCCCACTGTTGGCCATAAGCTTCCCCCAAGTGTTACCACCTGGGCGTTATAATATATGATGCCCACTGTTGGACATAGGCCTCCCCTCGCGATAATGACCTATGCCCACTGTTGGGCATAAGCCTCCCCAAGTGTCACCACCTAGGCGCTATAGTGATTGATGCCCACTGTTGGACATAGGCCTCCCCTCACTACAATGACCTATGCCCACTATTGGGCATAAGACTCCCCAAGTGTCGCCATTTAGGCGCTACAATGATCGCATTTGAAAAAATCAAACATGAAGTTTTCGGTTCTTTTCATAATTTTCCGTTTTTTTCGGTTTTATTGGAAAAATACATGAAATTTATAATTTATAAATTTCTTGAAAGTTTCGTATGTTACATTGAATAAAACAACAGTATTTGAAAGAAAGAAGAATATTCCCTGCTTTTTTCAACGCTAGTAACGACAGCTGATTACCATTAGTCGTATAGATAGTGACTCTGCTCTACCTACTTTAAATTGTGAGTTTAATCGATACCAATCAGTTACGTCATGCTACACTGTAATCGTAGATGTTGTAAATTTAATTATTTTTCTCAGTCTGTTAAATCTATTTCACTAGAATGACAATTTCTGATAGTGTCTACAAAATGTAAACTGTTGCGATTGGATGAGAGCGACGGTAACAAAACTAACTCATAACGATAAAATTAACGATAGCGTAGTCGTTTAACGTTACGTATGTTTAACGTTAAAATGTGCCAGATATAACGTTAAATATGGTAACGTTATTTATTAGATAACGATATCTGCATCAAAAGGCGGTAACGATACCATATTTTTAACGGTATTTCAAGCCCTGCTTTTTGGGACTGATCAACATTTTGACAATTCAAAAGTGCCTGTAATAGGTCTATTTAAAATAATGGTTTTGATTTCTGCATAATTACTCTTTGAACCATAATTATGAGAAGAATAAGATACATCCTGTTACTCTGCCACCAGGAAAGGTTATCATTTCTTAATTTATTAATCCTAAGATACTAACACAGCACCTCTGCTCACTTATTCCAATGAACTGGACATCTGACCAAATGAACCATGACATACAAAAATATACTAACCCAAGAGCTAAATCTTGAAAAAAAAGAAACCTATCTAAAAAAGGATCTTCTCAGAAGTAAATTATTCAAAAATTAAACATATTGTGTAAAATAACAACATCAATATGGTCTTAGCTGAAAATTCATATGGAGGAGGCGGGTACTCCTCGCGCCAGCGGGCGCCGGTGGTGCTCCCGTCGGCGTCGCGGGCGGCGCGCGGCGGCCTGGCGGTGGATGACGAGTCCATCCCTCGTCGCCCGCCCTTCACTGCACACATCTCCAACCTGCCCTATGATGTTGACGAAAGTGCTATTACTGAGCTCTTTGAAGGACTTAAGGTAACATTATTATTACTTCATATTTCCTGCAGCTCATTATTTGGCATATTGGGCAGACTGTGAAGCCCAATTATTATAGACAAGCTTTGGCCCACGACTTCACCCGCATTCATAAAATATAGACTATATCACTCAAGAATAAAGCAACTTTATATTGGTGAAAAATTTTAGCGATCAGAGAGATTACCTCATACAAAAAAAAAAACTACGTCTTTATATTATTATTGTAGAAAAGTAAAAACAAAAGACATGCATGAAATTTTACAGAAGTGTTACCGATCAGAGGTTTGGTAACCAAGGGCAACAAGTAAAATAGCTGCTTTACCCAAATTATTGATCATGTGAGGTCACAGCTAGACATGTACACCATCCAATTTGCGTCATTCTGTCTAATTTATAGTATTTTGCGTTTTTAAAACAGCTTTGAGCATAGTTTCATAAATTTTTTTAATCAGTAGTCAGTCAAGCTCTGCAATATAATTTTATCTAGATTGTGTTCACTACTCTGTATGACATTCATTTTTAATAGTAACACTCTAATTTTGGCTTTTTTTTGGTGAAGAGGTAGGTAAAGTTTGTTTTTTTTTTTTTGTTGGAGAATCTCCGGAATTACTTGTACGATTGCTAAAATTTTGTCACCGATAGAAAACTACTTTATTCCTGAGTGACTTAGGCTATATTTTATGTCCACATGCGAAGCCGTGGGCAAAAGCTAGTATATAATTAAGTCAACAGTAGATAATTTATTGTTAATCCATGCTAATTATTAATGTTGTTTTATTACCATACTTTTGTCCAGAAACCTTATGTGCATGAGTTTAAGATATGCAGAATAATAAAATAATTAATCACTAAGAATATCTGTAATAAATAGAAAGTAATTCTGTGCAAACAGCCTTGAAGACTGAATAAAACCAGTTCCTTACAATACAAGTTTATCATACACTTACATGCCATTTGAATATAGATCTTGTATCTGATACTGTTACATAATTTAAGCATGCCAGAAGCCAGAATGTGGCAAGATACTAGATAAATTAAAATAATTATTATTTTTCATCTTATCTCAATGATTCAAATCAGCGCTTTATTAAAATATGCTTGCAAACATAATGTTGAAATGATGCACACACACATTGAGATACAAAATGGAATTTAATACTTCAATATTTAAACAAGTTCATCCTTGCTAGCATTCATAGTATCATTCCAGTCAGTGTTTTCAATTTTATCCCACAATAATGTATTTATTTTCTTTTAAAACAGATTATCAACTTGAGAGTCCCACGTGAGGGTGACCGTCTCAAAGGCTATGGATGTATTGACTTTGAAGATCGAGAGAGTCTCATAAATGCTATGAACATTGCAGACCTGGTAAGAATATGTGCCATAATTATTACCTTAGATTTATGTAGCAAATGCAAATTTCCTTAATACCTTTAAAATCAATAACAGAATATTATATTGTGATTTGTAAGTACCAGTTGTTAAAGTGCCAACAACCAGGTAGTGTATTTTTCATTACCATAAGTATACTAGTAGTATACCAAGCAATAATATTATCTACACAATTTTACAAGAAAGCCCAACTGTGGAACATTCAGCCAAGAAATGTTTCTATTATTCCCTTTCAATTTCTTTTTAATTTTGCAAATGTAACTTTGTGAGCCATTGAAAAAAGGGTCGTATTGTGTCTACTACCGATTGTAAGCTAGTTTCATTTGTTTATAGACAATAGGCGGGAGACGCATAAGAATAGAGGTTTCTACCCAAGACAACGACCGTCGCATGGGTAGGGGCGGCAGATCCGACCGGGACAGGTAAAAACACTCTTTGTTTCCTTTTGAATGTATGGAAAACTATTGTTATTTAATCCAAGGAGTTAAACTGGCTGTTTAGGAATTACTTTGTATGCTGTCATAAATATTATAAACTATTTATAAATAAAATTGTCACAATATTCCTCGCGGAATGAAAATGCCGTGGTAAGCGAGAGAGCAGTAAGTTAGAAAATGCGGTTTTGAAATAATAAGGTTTGTCAATTTCTTACTTTTGTACTTTTAAGTAAAAACGACTTATATACCTACTTATTCGATTTTCAGAGGATCAAGTATAGTTTTCTCACAAAAAATAAATACAGGGAGATATAGATTTAAGAATCTCGAAACTGCATTTTCTGACTTCTGACACTCTGGACTGCCACGGCAGAAAACAGCACTCCTATTTTTTTTACAATGTTATCAAATTGCTTGTCTTGAATTGATTGCTGTTGTAGAACAATCAAAGCGACGCGACACGACTCTATTAAACTTGAGGTTTATACCTAAAATGTGTACCTACAGACTTAAAATGTAGTTACGTGTTGTGTAGGGAATATGACCCAGAACGCACAATGGGCGACTGGCGTTCCGGCCCCCGCGCCATGCCCGACACGTCGGGGCGCCCGGGGCGCGACGAGCGGCCGCGGCCCGAGCGCGGGCCCATGGACCGCAGCGACATGGGCGGCGGCATGAGCCGCGACAGGGACCGCGAGCGGGACTGTGAGTATTACATCTGCCTTAAATATAAATAAAAATCTTAACTAACTTAGTTCTTAGTCTGAATTAACTCAGTCGACATGTTTTTTTTTTTTGCTGTATTCCTAATTGTCAGGACATGGTTTCATATAGATGTTATTTTTTTAATTCATTAGAAGCGAAAATAAATGGTAAAAATATAGGTACTCTTGTTATGTTCACCATCAATGTACCAACCAGTGCCCTTGTTATACCTCTTCCCCTGAATCAATAAGGAACTAAATACTGTAATAAAATGCTGGCCTGTAAGTGGGGTGGTGAACATGACTGGTAATAGGATAACTATATGACTCCAACCTCTTTTTTTCATTTTTTTTTTCAGCACCTCTAGAATGTCAGACAAATAAAATATTTAATTATTTTTCATGCAACATACATAATTAAAACGACAGCGACGCGCCCTTGCGTAACATGACTTAGTCTGGGTGACGTAATACACATATAATTTTGCGAGCCTACTAAAAAATTCCAATTTCCCACAAAAAGCGCTTTCGTGGGCTTTAGTTGTTATGCGACTTTATTACCTTCATAGCGGTCTTTAAAATTGCTCGACTCGGCAGTACGTTACTCCAGTAATTTTAGTGCGAATTATGTTGCTTCGTTTCAGTTGGAAACTTCATAAATTGTTCATGACAAAACGAATTTATATTTAAAACATATCTATACACGAAAAAATAAAACATATTTGTTTCTGTTTTCCTTTAGACTAATTCACAATGATGATAAGTAACTTGATGCGTGGAGCTAACTGTAATGTCACACTTGGGGCGCACTCACAGAGTACATGATTGCCGATTTATTACCTCTAGTCGAGTCGTCATTGTTATTTGTGTTGCACTGTCGTTTGCAACCTCGTTTGCTTTACGATGCGTTTGTGTGCACTGATACTTACAATACTATCTTGTGACAATAAAATCGGCGATCTGGGTTACTCAACCCGCCTCGGGAAGGTCTGAGTAAAGGTCACGCGTGCGAGTTGGCACTAAACCCTTCAGCAAGGGGTACTGCTTATAGCAGTAGGAGGTAACCAGAAACTCGGGCTTCGAGGGTTTCGTTGAGGACTCCGTATGGACGAGATTGACCCTCTTAGCCCCTGGAATATCCTCTGACTGGCTGTTTTAGTTCAATATGTGACATAGCATAGCTATAACTCAATTCAGACTAGTCTTTGGTTTGCTCCTACCATTAGGTACTTAAATCTGAGTGGTATTATTTATCAAAGCGTTTAATCATTTGTGTCTATGTAACGCTATAGTATTTGTTTGTGTATATAGCGAGTGCCGACAACCGGCCGGGTGGCTGGCGCGATGGAGACCGCGCCGCGGCCCCCGAGCCTGCACGGACACCGTATGGCGGAAGGGACTCGTTCGGACGGGATCGCTTTGAGTAAGTGGTTTAGATACTTTATGATTATGTATAACATCAAGAATTTGTCATTCTGACCATAACTTGAGAGTCCCAATTTCTGAATTTACAACTGATTCAAAAGGTAAAATTTTCTGTTTTAATTTCCACAACACGTGTGAGCCAGTAAGTAAATATTTTCACACTCAGGTGGCTATGAAATAATAACTAGTCCAAGCAAGCACATTACAAAAATAGCGAGATATTTATGCCTCGATATTTATGTGGTTATATAATTCGTTATGTAACAAGGTGCTAGATTGAATTGGTTAACTAGACACCGGCTCATGCTCTGTGCTAGACTCGGTCGCTCTATACCTACATTTATATCGAACTTTAAATGTTACATCGAGTTTTATTAGGTGTTGTCCTGATAGAAAGCGATTATAGCTCGAATACGCGATCGGCGAGTTCGGGTTAACTAAAGGAATGCGCGCGACGATCGCATATTCGGAATATGATTATTCCTTGTTAAGATCTATGCTCCAGGGTAGCTTTTTCATGAAATAGCCATTCAATAGGGTTAGATACGATGTAGGGGGAGTAGGGGTTAAGTAAACAATGTGATGTGTACTTCTCAAAAGTCAACTGATGTTCCTCCTTTAATAAATTGGTAACATATTTAAACATAGTTCATATGTGACACTATGCTAATAAAGCTACGAACACAGCTTATCTATATATCTTAATTTAAACGTGCTATACGTGATGTGCTGATGAACGTGACTTCACACCACAAATTAAAAGGGTTTTATTGATGATTTATAAGATTATAATTCTGTAAATAAATGCCTTTTATGGCCGTCAATCCTATTTTAATCAAAATACATGTAGATGTGGGCTACCTTGCAACATCACCAGTATTTGATTTTAGATACAGCACTATAGTCATTAACATTCAGAATTAGATGTAAGTATTTAGAAGTAATGATTTGACTAAGTACAATAAAGTGGAATATCCAATTTTAGCCGGTACTTTTCCTCAAGACTTCTATCACAATATTTTAATATTGTTTTATGTTTACAGAGGTAGAGACCGTGGTGGTGGTGGGTTCGGAGGGCGCGAGCGTGAGGAGCGTCCCGAGCGCAGCGGCTACGGCGGCCGCGACGGCTTCCGCACCGCCGAGCGCGACGGGGGCGGCTTTGGGTGAGTGGGACTTTGCATCAACATCTAGGTCAATACATATCCACAGCTTAAAATATGATTCCTGCAAGCATCCCCACATCGGATGGTTCTGTTCTTTTCGCATCTCACTGATTCCCGTGACAAATCTAGTGATTGATCCAAAATATTTTAGACACACACATGTCAATTTATGCACACTTGCATGTTCTGAGACTTAGCGGCGCCTCGTCACGGGCTTGTCGGCTTGTTTTATATTTGTGTTATCAATTGTTTGAACAATACGATTTCCTAACTCGAAACCGCTTTTATTTGTACATACCTTGCTCGTTCAGCACTCGTCCAACTAAGTTTAGCAGTTTCTAACATTCAATTTTCAAGAAATGTTTTCCTGTAACTCTCACATAAGCTAAAAGTACCAGACATACTAAACTAAATCAAAAACTGGTTAAACTATATATGTATTGAAAGATCACCCTTTTAAATTGTCTCATTGTTTGTTTAGAAATCGAGAGAGCCGAGGCTTCGGTGGCAGAAACTTTGGAGATCGCGATCGTGATCGTGAACGCGATCCACCTCCCAGAGAAGGTAAATTATCATTTTATTTATTTTGCCCAAACAAATGCTTATTATAAACATATTTTATTGCAGTCTGTTCGCAACAAGATTCATATAATAGATTACCTTAAATATAACTTAATACTTTTCGTTTATGTGTTATATCATTCCATAAAGTGATTCATGTCAAACCACGTGCCTCTTGTTTTAAATCTTTCCGATCTACTCAAGTCTAGTGCTTGTATCAAGTTGTTTTCAATTTATAAGTGGACTCTAGTTAGTCTATTGTAATCTACGCACTTCTAGTACAGTACCCAATCCTTTAAAGAATGAAGGCAAGATGAAAATATTGTTACATTTAGCAATTACGCGTATTTTCTCTACGAATTCAATGTAAAATGTCTTTGAAGAAATAGTCTCTCCATGAAAAATTGATCAAATAATCAGCTTATACCAAATGTAATCTGGACTAAGATCATTCCCATGTGAACATTCTCGTCCGTTTTTTATTCAAAGGCCCTACCACGGCTTTTAACGCGATCCATTTTATGACCTAAATTGAACTATTAAAGGATTGGAGCTGTATAGGGTTTTTTTTTATATAGGGTGTATTACCTCCATCCTTCTTTCTCGCTCGCAGTCCTGACATTTTAACATGTCACGGTAAGGCCCCTGATCTTATTGGTACCATGTCTGTTCTCTCCATAGATGCGAAGCCCCGCGAGCGGCCGAAGCTGAACCTGCTGCCGCGCACCGTCCCGCGCGACCCGGAGGCGCCCGCGCGGCCCGCCGACGGCGCCGCAGACGACAAGCCCGACAAAGTTGCGCCTAAACCTGTGTCTGCTGAGAAGGTGTTCGGGGCCGCCAAACCTGTCGACACTGCAGCCAAGTATGATTTATTTTTATTTAACAATAGTTGCTTCACTGTGGGTGTGTTCACAAACATGTAAACTCACATAAACAAGACAACTATCTGTGGGCTCAGTCATTGCACTTACCGTACTGTGGCATTATTTACATGCATAATTAATAACAGAATCAGAAGTTTAGTGAATCATCCCATTGTGTTACCAAAGCACATACTATAAATATCGAGATATTTATGCCTCGATTTTTATTAGGTTGTTGTCACATAATGTGCTAGATTGAATTGGTTAACTAGACACCGGTTCATGCTCTGTGCTAGACTCGGTCGCTCTATACCTACATTTATTTAAAACCACAAGGTTGCAATGTAAATTAATATGGCTAGCCAACTAATTATTTGTTTTATACTTTCTCAGAGAACGGGAAATAGAAGAACGTCTTCGTAAACAAGAAGAGGAAGCTCGACGCGGAGGTGAAGAGAAGGAACGTTGGGGAAGGAGGGTCAGTTGAACCATCTACTTACATTTTTTATCCCTAATAATTGAAATAAATTCTTCCATACGATTTTTATATGAAGACATTAATAATTTAATTATCGTTCTATCTTTACAGAACGATCACTCTGGCGAACGCCGTGCTCCTCCAAAACGTGGTAAGTAAAACAGTATGAATTCAAATCTCAACATTGTAACATTTGAAAAATAAAATTAGGTATCTTATTTAATTCACATTTTTATCTGCAGACGATCGTCCCAGAGATTCCCGCAGCTATAACCGAGACAGACGCGACTATTCCAAGGACGACAAAGACAGGCGCGACTATAAAGACGACCGAGACCGGCGCGACTACCGCGACGACCGAGAGCGGCGCGAGCGCGACGACCGCGACAAGCGCGAGCCCGAGCGCCGCGACCACTCCGCCGACAAGCGCGTCCGCCGCGACTACTCCGGCGATAGGCGCCGCGACTATTCCGGCGATAGGCGCCGCGACTACTCCGGCGACAGGCGGCGTGACTACTCCGGCGACCGGCGAGATGACAGAGACTACAGGGACGGCGAGCGCGACCGTCGCCCAGACTCTCGCGAGAGAGACAAGGACAGAGACACACCCAAGGACAGAGACACACCCAAGGACAGAGACACACCCAAGGACAGAGATACTCACAAGGAGCGCGACGCACACGAAGACATCGCGCGCGACGAGCGCAACGGCCGCGCGCGACCCAGCCGCTCGCGAGACAGGCACGATGAAATAGACGACAAAACCATGCCTAAGATGAAAGAACAGGAAAAACCCGTATGTTCCCTGCATTCAATCCTTTAGTTATTTGAAATATAACATCTTCATGATATCGTATTTTTAATAGTTGTATAATGAGTTGGCTAATGGTTTTTTTCTTTTGTTGCAGAATTTCGTTGCATCGAATAAATTCAGCTTTTTAGAGGACGCCACTGACGGCGCATCCGATTAGCACGAACGTAAAGTTTGTGTGTGCGCTACATATTAGTGTCCATTTTACAGTTGACTCGAGTGTAAAGTGTAAATTTACGAGTATCAAAGTGTCTAACGTGTAGAACGGACTCAATAAGCACTGAGACAATCTAAAATTGTGCTATGTTATAGAACTCGATTGATAGTCACTAGTGCGGTGTGGATATACGTGTATATTTAATAGGGTTGCTATATGCTCACACTGCTTCGATGCTGGCCCCAGTTTTTGTTGTGGCTTCTGTTGTAATGCTCGTAACATTTTCTTCACTTGACGGGTTTGATATATGTACACCCACATTATGCTTATGCTAAGTAAGGCGCCACAGTAAAAACTGGGGCTCGTATATGTGACCATGTTGTACTGATTTGTGTAAATTTTTCTATGGGTTTGTTACAATTATAATGTTAATGTGAATGGCTCTAAACATAGCCAGGTTTTGAGAACTGCAGATATTCCATTTAATTCTGATATGAACTGGTTTAGGTCAGGTGCTGCACTTTCATGTCTTTGTTTTTGTGAATAACTAATATTTCATAATTTTATATTATTGCAATATTGTCCTTTTTGAAGGAAGTTTACTGCATTTGATTGCAATGCCACCATAGGGAATCTTATTTCTATATTTTAGAATATGTCTTTATGTTAAATATTTAGTCGATTTAGGTTATTAGAATGTTAATTGTATTATTTATCTTTACACTCAAAATTCATTTAAATAATCAAGTGATAAGAGGTTAATTCGTATTCCTACATATTTTGCAAGTATGCATACAGATGTGCCTGCCTTGGTCGTGATGAATATAGTTATTATGATGCTAAAGGTACCTAATAAATCTGATTAGGGTTTGGTCACAATAAATAATAATTGGTCAGAACGTTACAGACGTTTTATTTGTAATATTGAAGAATTTTTGTTTGGTATACTATGTAATTTGTGAATTATAAATAAATAATTACCCTTTTTACAGTAAAACTCCTTTTATTTTAAATTAGATCAAAATAATCACAGGAACCATGGAGTGAAGAACGAAGTCATTGGATGATGTTCCTACCTAAAAAAAAAGGACAACACATTTAGCGTTGTGGTTATTGTAGCTTTACACAAGTAAATGTTTGTTATAATTAGATATTGTCCTTTTTAAAATCATTCTGCGGATTTTGGTTCTGTCTTTTATTCCAGAGGCCCTACCACGAGCTCTTAACACGATCCATTTGACGACCCAAACTGAACTGTTGCTGGAGTGGAGCTGCTATAGAACTATGTAGCTCGTTCCATCCCGCTTTCTCGCTCGCATTTTTAACATTTACATTGTAAAGCCCCCGGTCATAGAGGAACCGAACTGTTTTTTTTTTTGTTTTTTTCTTTGGCTTAAAAGACTTAATATCCAAGCTATCCAGCTCGGATGTTAAGTTTTTTAAACAATGTCTTCGTACCTATGAATAGTTCACTTGTTTACCATTATATTATGGTTTTTGTAGTATTTTAGCAAATATATGAAGTCAAGCAAACTTTGCTGACATAGTCTAGAACGTAGTGATTATATACTCTTTGGTCAACACTAAAATAATACAGTAATTCTCAGCTACATTTTACCGAGATCACGCCTGTTTCAATGATTCCAAATATTGTCTTGTTGCGCAGACACTTGAGATACACAACTACATAAATTTTACATGACAATATCCACTAGGAATGAATTTACGAATAATTAAAACAGCTAGTACGAACTTCAATCAAAGAAATCCCGCCAAAAACTCCACGATCTAAGTATTTTTTTTTTTTTTCAATTTTATAGCATGAGCGATCTAAGTACATTACAGTGAATGTTGCCCACTAACCTCTACTTTTAGTGGTGTTGCCACAGTTTTTTTTTTGTTATTATTTTTGGCTTGGATACTAAGTCTTAAGCTATCTTCTTATGAATAGTTCAGGTCATTAGTCTAGCTAGAATCAAAAATTTTAGATTATTTAGCATAGTACCCCGTAAAACAGAATACACATATTTTGCAAGAGCGAGATTTCTGCGCCTAACTTCCAACTTGTAGTAACCAAAAATCCCTGAAACAAAGAGGATTGGAAACATACATGAGAGTAAAATTCTGCTTCTTTTCTACTATCATAGAATGTTTGGGTACTTTCATAAAGATTCCAGAAGATAATACGTTTCTAGGTTAAGTACTTCGTACAAAGCATTGTGCAAAGATTTTATAAATTATCCTATGTGTAGCGATTTCACAGCTGTCGGCTGTCATGTTAGTAAATTCACGTGTTTCACGCTTAACAAAATTATGCAAGGTTCTTGAAGTCTTTTTATACACACTGGCATGACACGAGTTCGAAACAGTTAAGTCCTCGGAGAAAGTGACCCCAAGCCAAGCCGCCTTTGCCATGTTCGTGACGTCGGGGTTTTACGGCTCGCGTAAAAGATACATAGATTTTCATTTTGCCACGTTGAAGAGGGCTTTGTTCTTTTATTCCAAGGGTTCTTTTGTTCCGCGACTTGCCCCAGTAAGGGTGCAAAACGGGTTTGAAGTGTAGCCTGCGTATCTAACAATTTGTTATCCAATACGGCTGCGACATACTTGAATGAAGTCTCTCCAAGACCATTGAATTTTTGTGAAATATTTTTGCTGCTGTATGGTTTCGGCCATTTTGAAATGACTATACATCGGCCATTTTGAAATGATTAGACATCGGCCATTTTGAGACTTAGAAATACAAAGTTAACAAAATAAAAAAAAATACTTTAGACAAATCAAGATAAGTTCAACCCTTTCAGACCAATTTTTATTAACAAGGCTCCAGAAATAATTTTTCAATAGACTCTTGTGTGTGTGACAAAATAGTGTATCGGGACAAAATGTTCAAGGTTTCTAAGGAATAAAAAAAATCGCATTTTAATACAACAGTTTATTTTAATTACAATTTATAACATACAAGACAATTTTTAATGAAAAAATAAACTTTAAACCATGCATTTACCTAATGGATTGTAAATTAATTACAATTATATTATTTTTAAGTAATTATAAATGTATTTTTTTTTTGTTTTTTTTTTAACATTCAAATGTTTTATAGACCATAGATTACAACTAATTCAACTGAAGAATTTTAAAACTACACGCTCTTACTTTAATGTGTAATAACAGCATCTATTATGCATGGCAAGATCATTTTATCTACAATCATAGAAACTAACCCTGTGCTCATTAAAGTTACAATTTGTACTTAAGCACATCTATGAGAATAGATTTGACATGGAGGCATGAAACTCAAGTTGCTCAAGACTTAGGTCACCGAAAAATTCACGATGTCGTTTCACTTGCTCTTCAGAATAGCAGACATCAATTCATTCTTCAGCCTCTTCGTCATTTCTTCCAGAATATCAGCTCTAACTCTCAGCTTCTTATTCTTTTCTTCTAATTCATCAGCCAATTGCTCCATTTGTAGCTCCTTGAGTTTCCTGTTCATTCTAGACCTTTTAGATGCTTCATTATTCTTATCTCTTAATTCCCTATATTTAAATTCTTGTGTAGAAATATTTGACGAGTTGTCATCTACACTACACACCGAGGACACTGTGCTCTCCCTTCTCTTAGGAGGCCGTCCTCTTCGCGCCTTGGGTTGACCTTCTAGTGCCAGAATCATATCTTTGATGGGAACACTTGGTTTCCTTTTGCTATACTTTCTTGATGGTGGTTTGGAGTAGGGTGTGTAAGTTGCATCGGATTCATCGCTGTCCGGACGCCGCCTCTTACTTGCTGTTGATTTGACGTCATCGTTGTCCGATTCCAAGTGAGATTCGCTTTTAGGGGTGATGGGCTCGTAGTCGACCGGCGGTGGTGGCGGTGTGTCCACCTCCGTGAATGTTTCTTTTGATGTGGAGAAGGAAAGGTCTGTGAACGTCTCTCTTGATGTGGATAGGGAGACGTCTTGTGCTGGCCAGTGCTCCGGTGGTTTCTGAAACAATGGAAAATAAAAAGTTATACACCTGACAAATGAAAATTATAAAAAGACGAAGTTTGCAGAGCGTTTGGATGCCACACGCACTGAACAAATATTTGTATGACCTACAGGTAGTTGATCTGGGTCTGGGTGTATTATTTAAGTGAGTTAATACGTTTGTGAACGTATCCACGACGCCAAAGACCTTCATAGAGTGGGGAAAATATTAAAACAATAATAAATCTTGAATAAATTTGCTACACTTACCAATAGCTGTGAGCTTTTCTCTTTCTCCAACTGCTCGACGTAGCTGAGCACTTCCGGAGTGCTGATGGTGTTGTCGTAGGGCCAGGCGGGAGCCCGCGCCGTCACGTCCACGGACAGCCCCTCAACCCTTCTCGGCATCGCAGGCGTTGCCATCATCCCCATTAGATTAGGCTCTTCGTTAATGATGAACTCCGAAATAACTACGTTGTTGCTTTCCACTTCCCGTGGGATGACGGATCCAAATTTAAGATCAAGTGAATCTTCTGTGTCGATGAAGGGCGCTGTGTTTTGTGGTGGATTGGTGTACATGTGATAGTATTGATTGTCATATGTGTTGGTCAACTCCACTGGATCCTGGACTTGCCACGGATTAGTATCTGCGACCATCTCTGACGCTAAATCTCCAATAACCACTGGCAGTTTGCTGATATCTAAGAATGTTTCCTTGAATTGCGTGGTGTTATCTTTGTCCCACTCTGGGAGGGCAGGCATGTTGGTGTCGTACTGCGGGAACTTGTCGATCGGTGACAGCGGTTCGTGCGACGAGATGTTGTCTAAGGCTGCCGCCTGTGGAAACTGGAAGTTAACGTCGAGGTTTTCCCAACCTTGCGGTGAGAATGGTGTGTATGATGTGTCGATCTTAAGTGCCCTTTCTTCAGTTTTCTTAGATGAATCTGTTTAGAGAGAGAAATAAACATGCATTAGTTTATGTCAACTACAGCTTATTTTGTTTAGATGTGGTCAACTTTAAAGCGTTTTTTTTTCATAAAGACAAATCTCAAAAATAAACCCTGGGTTTACATTAAGTTAAAATTCATAGAAGAAATGGATACAAAAGAGATATTCTTACCAATGGTCTGTACTACTTCTTCCTTTGCGGGATCGGAGGACAACGGAGCCAGTTCTTGGAAGAACTCGTAGTCCAACATTGCGCTCTCGAACAGGGGCTCCGGTTTCAAGTAAACCTGAAATCAGAGTTATCTTATGTTAGCATGTATTTCAGATTGTGAGGAGAAACTACCAATAATCTTATTAATAATAGTAATGCATTATATCTATTAGTACTCACGGTTGCGCGTGCGATTCTTACCTCGGCAAAGCTGCTGGTTGTAGCCAGTGGCGAAGACGGTGCTGCGTTGCTTGAATATCCGTCGGTAATCACTCCGGTTAGACCGTTTACGTAATTCTTCTTCTCGGTCTTTAAACGATCTAGCTCTACCACTTTCAAAACAGTTTGAGTATTGAGACTCGTTTGCGAAAAAACCATGTCTTTTGGTGTTTGTATCGTACTGATTTCCGATATCGTCGCTCCGACTCGGACAGGTGATCTTTTGAGCAACCATTTTGAATAGAACTACAAACAGAAATGATACGACGTAACATAATGTGTGCATACTCATATGAAGCGGGATGGGAGATGGAAGGACAACATACAAGGGTTGTGAGGGGAATTGCAAATGAAAAATAAAAATGATTTTGCTGTTATATTTTTTGTCAATGTTTGAAACATCACACGAATGTTATGCTCCATAATCAGTAAGCCAATTAGAGTTGTTTTAATTTGCATAATGAGACAAAAATAATTTAGATACGATCAAGGACTCCTTGCCTACACATGTGACGTGTTCAACGACTACCGTGACGTCTATGACTGTAAGGTCGAGACCTTGAAATCGACATACCAATGAATATGGGTTGAAAAATAAGTACATAGCATACGTGTGTTAGGAATATAGTGGGGTCGTATAACAGCATTGAAGGAATGATGATTGCATACATATTTAAATACAATAAATACGATTATAAATTAGAAAGTCAATGAATAAAGAACAACAATTTTTTTTCATCTGCCGTCGTTATGCAATCAACATAATGTCACCTGCCCTTAAAATTTTATCGCTTTTCGGAATGAATAACTAGCGTTCGACGCTGTGTCAAGAAAAGAGTCTTTTTTTTATTATTTCGGTTGCTATCTTTTAGCGTCTAACCGAAAATATAATCCCTGTAAGATTCCTGTTAGAAAAAACTATAATTATGTACAACTTATCTACATTAAAAGTTAATTGAAGCGTTATCTTAATGATAATGACTGGAAACTGCGGTTAAATGCTTTATTGTAATGACAAAGTCATTACTTATCTTTGAACCTATTTTATACTAAGTAAATTAAGAACTATCTATAGCTATTTTATAATAATTAACCAAATATTTCTTATATCTATCGTAATTAACTAAAAATGACTTAAAGATTATTAAGAAAAAAAAAACTAAAATTGGTACTTAGCATACGTTCCAAGATGAATTAAATATCAATTCGAACATTGTAATCTCAATGTCCTTGGAACACAACGGGCTATCTCAATTATCAGCTACTCATGAACGTACCTACTTACGTGTTTACTTTAATCTTTTTGAATAGATAAGTTGGTGTTGGATATTAGTGAATCTGTGATTTGTTTCAACCGTTGCAGAATATTTAAGAGCAGGCAAACGAGCAAGTCATTGTAAAAAAAGGCCAACAAAAGAAATGAACAGATGGTAATAGTATGAAGACTGGAACATTACGGTGTAAGAAAGTTTTTAACCGACATGATTATGCACATTATATAAACCATTGATCAAGAAACCAAGATCAGTAATTTTTATAATTTTAAATTTTAAACTTCTTATTTTATTAAGTACAGAAGTTGATAATAGTCTGAACTTTATCACTTTAGTGCAATTATAAAAGTAGATAAAAAATTCGAGAATATTTAGTTTTCCAAATCCACCGATTCAATTGAATTTAATGTTGTAAGTCTTCAGGGTCTGGAATTTTCTGATGGTTGTTTCCGATGGATGGTTTCCTGTGAACAAAAACTTTAATTCGGGAAATAGGGTGAACGCAATTACTTACTTGTTTGAACTCTTCTTGAGCTCCTATAGAAATTGTAACTTTCTAGGCTCCCCACCAACTAATGGTGCCGACTGTAGGCCTGGAACAAACAGAAATCATTCATTAAATGAGTATACTATTTGTTATAGCTTCCTGCGTACCAATAATCTCATCCTCAAGTGACACTATCTCTTTTTATCGTGACTTTCAATAAGGAAAACAAGCTATGTGCCTATATCCTAAGATAACAGACAAAACTAATAATAATAATTGGTAAAAAATGGATTGACGTAGGTACGAGTTGGTACCTAGTTATCGATGTACGACCTTTAATGGTATCATTATTATCGTAGGTGGACGCCTACGGAAAATATTGATCAATTTTAGCCGAAACTTTAGGTTCTTTTGTTTGACTAAAACCGCGTAGATAATAGCGTAGATAATTACCAAACTACTATTCAAAATTCGTCACCTTGTATTTGGACATTGTTATAAATATATGATAGAAAAACTTGTTTGTCTCCACTAAATACGTCTAAATGCCGAGGCTTGGCATATTTCCAACTTATTTTAGAATGAAACTAACCAAAGAAAACATTTGAAATAGGTCGGAGAAGACCTAGCGTGTTACTAACTATAATCAAGTAGGTGCTCTTACCAATCTAGATAGACGCACCAAACACACAGCCGTTTGAAATAGGTGCAGGCTTAGAACATAATTAGTTTTAAACGCATTTACTGTAATAAATCGAGAAATCCCCAAGTGTCATAGCAATACAAAAACTTGTTGATAAGGAAAACGGATCCGAAAACCCCAGTGATGATGGGTATTGAATCAGACCAATAACAATGTACGACATTTTGATCTTTGCTCTCTAAATGCGTCATTCCTATTTGTTAGGACTTGCAAAACCGCAAAATTAGATACCTAAGTAATAACTAGACTCCAATCACTACCATTAAATACCATGAAACAAGACCTATCAAAGTAACACGAAACATGCTAGGTCACTACCACGCAACAAAAAAAGGTTAACTTTTTGGGAAAGTACCTAAGTAAGGTGGTAATAATCTAAAAGTTAAAGGCTAATAAATTATTACAGATAAGAGCACAATGTGAAAATTTCAGGGTTACAAAAGAAGTCCCAAAGTTATTACAAATATGACAAGGACAAGTAGGTATTGAAGTTTATAATGTCATTAAAAATTCATTAGAAGACACAGGCACTCTATCGTAGATATCAATAGATTTAATAATCGCGCATTTTCTAGAACGATGGTACGGCATGTGAGCCGATGGACGAAGCAACGTGACCGCGGGACTTTCCGACAGGTTGGAACATGTCTCTACACTGCGCGGAAATAATCATGGTGCAACAATTCACTAAACAACGTGGAATATTAATACTGTCTAAAAACACAGCTCTAAGCTTAAACGCACGGCTTTAAAACTTTTTAAGGCAATCATTAACACTTTAGAAGCTCACAATAACAAAAAAGTTCTACGCACAAAATTATTGCACAAGATTTAATTTTATGACGATATACGCATTTGGACATTCATTAAACTACAATTCTAATCTAAACTACACCAGCAATAAAATTATTTCCTGTAGCTTCTTTTTCTATCACATTGAATCCATATGAAACAATTATGAAGAACTAAATTTTTATCTAGAGTAAAGAATAAGTTTTTAAAACTCACCTTGTTACGAACAAATACTGTAACGCCTCCAGTTATTAATTGATAGTATTCGCTATCCTCACAACAAATGAAGAGGATAATAGACGAATGCTTTTTAACACGTCAACTTCTACAGCGTTGTTGATTAACTTCAGTGGCAATAAACCGATAACCGCCAGCAGCGATACGTGCACTGCGTGCGAACACAGAAAATGTTGTGCAATGTTCACAGCGGTGGCGACCCATACAGTTTTCCTAAATCCCCACTACTCAACATTTGCGTTCTAAAAATATCTTTCCTTTCACGCTATTGGCAGCCTCAAATGACGTCAACTCAGAGAACCAATAGGATCGCTCGATTACCACGGTCACGAGACCGTAGCGCTACACGTTATTGTACTGTAGAAATATTGAACTTATACTTTGTTGTATGTATGTAGAGTTGGGGAATCACACCGCACAAAACAAGAGGGATACTGTTTTTTCAACATGAGTCATCATAAGCATTACGCGCTGCAAAACAAGTACCATTTTATATCATTATTGGCATACAATAACATTTATCAAAGTAGTTAGGTAACTTATCTAGCATTGATCATTATTAAAAAGGGTGATCATGAATTCATGACCGTTATTATATGAAAACATGGTAAAATACGAATGCATATAACTCATATATAAAATTTAAACAATCGGGTTGATAACAGGGACTCTTGTATTTAATAAATGGGTTTATGCCATCATTTAATATTGCTGTCATGAGTTCTCGACATATCCATTTATTAGTCTTGTGCAGTCATTCACATGAACATGGTAACGTATGCAATCATTATTATGATTTTGGTAGCAATTAAAGTGCCTATAATTGTGTGTCGTGACGAGAGTGGATAAAGTGAGAAATGAGTATATTAGAGGAAGTTTGAAAGTGGCGCCAGTGACTGTAAAGTTGAAAGGTAACCGGTTGTCTTAGTATGGTCATGTGAAGAGGAGAGATGAAGCGCATATTACTAAAAGAGTTCTGAGTATACATGTAGATAGATGGAGAGCGAGAGGAAGGCCGAAGAAAAGATGAATGGATTGTGTGAGGAGTGATATGAAAGAAAGGGAAGTTAGTGATAGGTTAACGGGTGACAGGACAGAATGGAAGAAAAAAACATGTTGAGCCGACCCCAAGTAATATGGGATAAGGGCAGGAAGAAGAAGAATTTAAAATAAAACAATATTGAACCTGTAGATCAAGATTTCATCGCACTGCTCTAGGGAGACATTAAAGAATGCAGACGCTCTTTTATGAATGTACATTCATAAGGCACGAAAAAATAATTGTTATTTAGCGTATCCTGTTAAATATAAACCCATAGATAAAGGAGCTAGCATACTAGCACAAGATGGTTTTAAATGCTGCAAGCATTTAAGATTGATACTAAAATTAGTGCTTTAAAATAACAGAATATTTCTGGTGCACAAATCTTTGAAAAGAGCTTATAAAAGAGATATAGAGTTTTCATTGAGCTGTCTACAATAGGTCCTTGCTTGGCTAGTCTTGCTCTTTATTCGAGTGCGTACTAAACCAACACCTGCTCGAATTAAGCCTTGTTACCCCATTTGTAGACAATGTGTCGTAAAAGATGAGAAACAACCACTATTGCATTGCATCCAATACAAATCTGAATTAATTAGTGCTGACATAGGAGCAAATATCGACTCCTAAATAAATCGAACTGATAAAAACAGATACTTATGTACTACTAACAAACATTACGGAATGAATTAAGTATCAATACCTACCTATTATTACAAAATTTTACGATTATCGCAGCCAAATCATAACGGTAAGTAAATATTTTCCTGTTTCCAAGAAAAGCTTGTAGGTATCAAAGAATTATCAAGTATACAAGTCGATACATGTCCGGTTGAGACGCTCAAGCACATAAAAGTACATTAAGTTATTTTCGCAGGTTGGGGAATGACTCATTCTCTCCTGGCATTGAACTAGGTTGAATAACCTCTTTTTTTTGCTAATGCTGGGCCATTATTGCGTTGAAACGTAGTACTTAAAATAGTCAAGTCTTTTGCCTGTCACTCTTTATAATGATTTATTAGTACCTTGGTACAAAAAAGATTTTATCCCTATTGTTACGTATATAATAACCGACAATCGTTTCTTTTTCGACGCTGATTTTCAAACCAATCACTTTGCTCTCTTCGGTGATCTACTAAGAACAATAGGAAAAATGAATGTTTGCGATTCCATAATATGAAAAAGAATGTACAAAGTACCTATGCAGACAAAACGACCTCTACAAGGAAAACCGGCGGTCAAAACTGTTTTGCATACAGACCTGTAGAAATCAACATAAATATATTATGACTAGGTACATTGAATATCGCCGTAGACACTGTCCTCCCGTTTGGGCCTCCGTCCGAGGTGCGCTCTACCTACGTCATCAAGAATGGTTTAGATAAACATGATAAGAATGATTTGCAATTTTTTGCAGTTTTTATGTAACTACACGGATTGAATCTATGTACTGTGATTTCAGTATTTATTATAATTATTTTCTAACTACGTAAATGTGTCTTTGAAGCAACATCAACACACTTTATTGGTTTAAAAGTATAAAAGCTGTTAATGTGACATTAACTGACGACAGTACACAATTATTATTTTTACAAGTATGTATACTGCAGAAACGCTGTCTGTCTGTAACATTTACTTTATGATTACAGTTATTTTATTATATCCTTTACAATTCTTCTTGCTTCAGACTAATGCGTTTTCCTGTTCCGAAACTTCGCTAATTAATTCTTGTTTCGTGGTATTACCAATGTCAACATTCTCTTTTTGATAACACCATTCACTTCTACTTTCCCCGAAAATATGCTACGGATGACTGTGTTGAATATTTTCCAACTTTTTAGTACATATTTTCTTTTAAAGAAACAAACAGCACATGAGCTAATATCTTTTACGAAAACAGACGCTAAGATGAGTAAAACAATTTTTCTATTTCAATCCTGCACAGGTTTACAATAAATGCATGTTGATGAACACACACAGGTTTATAGGAGAGTCGAGTGTATTCAGCACGTTTTTCCTCAAGCCTTAAACGATAAACCACTATGCGTTTGATATTAGCACATTTAGGTATATTTACGCGAAACATCAAAACAAATATACCTATAGCGCGTTATTGAAAATTGAGTTCGTTTAGTTGGGGGCATCAAATCATTACTTTTATTTCAATTGATGATAATTAATAGATATCTGTATATTTTATTACTCTACGTGTGTATATTCAAATTTATTATTAGATAAAGTCCAACTAAAAGTAAAGCGATGGAAAAAAATTCATGGAGCTGAAGAAGACTACGAAGAACCAATCAGTTTATCGCTAACACAAGGACTATGGATCGCGGCTCGCGCGAACGAAATTACCCACCTACTTGGCAATCGTATGTATTTAGAACGAGTTGGATCATCTAGAAAGTTTCAAGAAACTGTTTACTTGTCTAGGCTTACGTCACAACAGAATTCAGAGAATTTGTTGGTAGACATGTTTATACAGACACGTGACAGTGTTTAAGTATTGTGGGGAATTTGATTTGTTGGAAAAAAACACGTTACAAGCTAAGATCTATTTTGGAATCAACGCCGTCACCTAAACTGCAAACTAGATGCTCGTGCACCAAAAGCAGGTTATCGTCATTTGATTTTCATGAGATTTCAATAAGATTGTTGTCATCAGGTGAAAATCAGATGCTTTTGGTGCACGGGAATTTATTACCTGTTCATTGAACTTCTGCCTAATTTCTCTTGTAATAAAATGGATTGTTACTGTTATCAATGTTATCTACTGCGCAGTTCATTCCAATGAAAAACAGACAACAAAATATTAAGTACAAAGCAACCTCTACTTTTAGTCCTCGGAAGTGAAAATAGAACACATTCACAAAAGACATTCGGGGGAATCCCATATTTAAGGCTCGTTTACATCGGTGGAACAACTAAAAATGTGAAAGGTGAATATGTAGACAGATTGTAGCCAAAAAGTGAGACTAATATCGCCGGTATTTTGGCTAAAGAATCGTGTAAGAAAAGTTACTCAGCCGTCCATTCTCCACTAAAATGTAGTTCCACATGACTAACTAAAAAAAACACAACAAAACACGTCATATCGTCATCATTTTAAAATGGAGGACATGCCGGATGCACAGCTGTTCATTGAACTATGTATGTGTTATATGCTCTGTGCTAGAATAAAACCATGGTCATTTGAAATTATATACATAAATGATACTGCAAGTTATTTTCGAATTCATTTGAAAAATATAGAAAACTCCTCGACAATACGAGTATGACAAAAAATATTCATTCAACAAATTTATAAGTGCGGGTCTATAGCTAATCAAGTAATGAACATTGTCACAAAAAAAAAATACAGAACGAAACTAGGTAATTAACATTTCTATCTACTGATAACAATAAGCAATCAGTCTAAGTATCAAAACTAGCGACCCCTCCCAGTTTTGCACGGGTGCAAATCATGTACATAAACAAACTTTAGTTGTTTTTCACTTTTTCTATTGAAAAAATCGCAACAAAATCCATTGCGTGTCTTAGAAAAAAGCCGACAAACAGAAAGCGCATTTGTTATAAACTGTATGTATTTAAGAGCAATGCAAAAATAAATTAGTGAACTTAGAAACTTAAAGTAGGTACTTACATCATTGTATGGCTTCTAAAATGCAATGTTCTCAACTTCTTAATCTTGTCTTTTCTCTGACAACAATAAATATTGTGACCAAAAGCGACCTGCTTATTATTGACGCTATTTACTGTCCCGTAAGAAATTGTGTTCAACAGATTGTTTAATTGTGGGCAGTCCGCGTAGATCATGTTATTTAAATAATACTTTTCTTCGCCCTTATAGCTTTTAATATGCTATAAATGATTCAAAAGAAAAAAAATACGGACAGCGGTCTTAACTTAAAGACCAAAATAAAACCTAAAAAGTAAAGGTATTACAGCCACGATAGTGCTTCTACAATATACACTGTAATAAACACGGTAAACAAACTTTCCGACGTCGATAGTAAACTAAGAAATTTTTAGTTACATATAACTTGTGATACGTGTAATTCTCTGAGAGTTTAAAGTAGGAATGAGATCACCTGGCGCCAACAGAACATCTCCGCACTTGCTTGAGCTTATTCAAATTGTCTGACGCAATAAATACGTTCCGTTTCATCGACAAAATGACTACGTCAACATTGAGTTATTGTTTAAATTTGTAGTTTTTCTAGTCTGTCAGTTTATTTGAAGAATTTAACATACCAATCGATATTTTTATCATTGATGCAATTTTTAGGAGCCTTTCAATTAAAAACAATTCTTTCAATGTAAGATTACCACGTCAATGTCTTAAAGATGCTGCATGAAACGAACACAAACGTACATTTTTGTCGTCATGACTTCACTTAAGTTCTACTATCTCTGTCACACCCATGGCAAAATATATCTTTCTCTATTGTCCTAAAAAAAAAATTGTTTTCTCTTTGTTTACATTACATTTTCAGTTTTATTAATTAATTTTTACTTAAATAGTAAGACTATTTAAGTTTTGCGTAAAAATCACTTTTGATGACATCTGACGCAATGTATATTTACCTTACAATTGCGATTACATACAGATTTGTATGATGCAATTCTATTGGAGATGAAGCGAGATCGCGAATTGGCTTATGGGATGGGGATAAGAGTGAATTTTACCAAGAATCCGATTTTCTTCTTCTTATAATAGTAAAGTTATGGATTGTCCTCAAAATTGTAGATACTAGTTTACCATAACCATACTGTGATTTAACCATTATTTAAAAAATATTTGTTGAACCAACTTAAGAATTTTTAAAGCTTTGATTAATTAATTATTACGTAGTAGAATTTAAAGGTCTGTAAATGACTATGTGGTGGGTGGGTGGGTAATAATGGGTAATAATATAATCATGATGTTTTAGAGTAAAGCAATTCCATTTCCAATGCATAAAGCTAGCATTTTTTGCTAGCTTTAGTATTGTTTTCTATTTATTATCTATGAAAGCATTACTACTATTTTACCATTTTAGTTATTTATATTCACACCGTCTTTCATTATGTTTTGGCTATAGCAAAGCTTCATAAATTATTTGTTACTATGCAATAATGTGCATTTTATCAATGTTGTATAATTGATAAATGATATTTATTTTGCAAATAGGTTTTTAAAAAAACACACATCAATTTTTTTTAGTCGGTTTAAACTAGATGAGACCGGTGTTTCCTAGCTGACTACCCTGAGATGAAATACTGAAACCAACTCAGGGTCAATTAAGTCTACATAAATAATTTATAATTATGAGAAAGTTGAATTAAATGATTATATAGTTTTTTGAAATTAATATAAATTATTATATAGTTTCTTACATACGAATAAGTCAAGTGTTAAAAACAAACAAAAAACAATTATAAGTATTTCATAAAACCTCAGTATGTAACACAAACAGCTTTTAAATTTATTTTTATTTCAGAATTCAATAAGTTATTAGTACTTATTTAGTGGAATTGGGTTCACAATGATAGTACCTACTACAAAAACAACAATTAATAGTACCTAAGCACTTAATTAAAAAACACATGCAAAAAACATATCTGGGATAAGGGGTACATTGTGGCTGATTATTTAAAACCTGGTATTGCACGTACCATTTTGGTTACCTACCCTTTATCTTAATATGATACAATGTATAAGTTGAGTAATTACTAATTAATGTAATAATTATAGGTAGGTAGGGAAACAAAAGTTATGTATAAATAACTTTAGAAGTAGGTACTTACTTACATTTCCTTTAATTCAGTGCAGTTCTAGTGTTATCACGTCTTGTTTACTGAGTGAGTAATGAAGAACAGGTTCAATCGTGTTGTTTTTAAAACGACCGCTGCGCCGGAAGACCTTTTGTTACTAATCCACGTAGTAGTTGGTGAGATCTATATACATGCATACTCACGAAAAACAAGATATAAACAAACCCATCCACAAAAGGGTGACTCATAAAATAACGAAAGTACTAGATATACTTTATCTAACATTACAACAGCTATAAGCACATCAAAACACCAAATGCAGGTCAAGCAATTCTAACTACAATATTATATAAGGCTGTTTAGATTACTTTAGTGAAAAATAAATTACTTTGAAACTAAAAAATTGTTCATTTTCTCGTTTTCTGACAAATTTGTAATATGGCGGCAAAACCTTAACAAAAACTATAGATCATATTGAGCATAAACACTGGTATATTTTTTTAAGCACCGTACTCATTATCCATCTTCTTATACGTACTTTACACACTGGATATTGTCTGTGCGATAAAAGAACCGTCGTGGCGTAAAGTGAAAACAACATTAGTAGATTATATACCTCTAGATATAGCCATGCGACTCTATGGAAGTGCGAAAGTGAGAAGCATATATACGAAACAAATAAGATAATTGAGACAAAACATAACATTCTCTGTCTCATTCGGCGTGCCGCTTTTTTGCATGGCTCACTTTGAAAAGTGAGCCAAACAAAGGCCTATCAATGTCACTTTGAGGTCAACTCGAGTAATTTTTTATGTCTTTAGGATAATTTCGGCAATTAAAGAAATAGTTTTAGTGTATGTATGACAAATAGACTCCTATAGTTAAGTTTTAAGTGTATTTCTGTGGTCATATTTATGGAAAAGTTTACGTAATAACCTCATTTTAGTGTTATAGTGCTGTCTCATGTGTGGCCACGCGGTGGCGATATCTATAGGTATTTAATCTAAGAACATTAGCATTATAGATTTTAAGTAGCAACCCAACCCAGCCTTCCGTCAAATGCCAAACGTCATATAATATTGGCACCGGTTTGTTTATTATGTAATTTTATTGTGATTTTTAATTGAAATCTTCAGAAATGTGATAAAAAATTTCACTGAGCTGCAAGGGAAATAATATTTAATATATTACAGTTTTTCCAAAGATAACAAATGGCAAATCCCACCATTATTGATCAAAACAAAGTCACGAATTTGGGAAACATTGGTATGCTGTTTTTTTGGTACGTTACACTTTTATTTTAATTTTTTTAGGCTTCCTAGATAAACTCCTGTTCCTGTTATCTCCAAATATATATAAATTAAACGGAAATTCATTTAAACATGACGATATTTATTTATTTTGTTTTGGTCAATATTTTCTATGGCTAGTATAAAGAGTATTGATACTTTAAATTTATAATGCGTTTCGACTAACTTAGAATAATTCTTTTCAGGCTTGAGTACGGATACAGTAACTAAAATAAAATGGGCAAGTGCGAGTCGGGCTCGCGCACTGAGGATTCTGTACAAATTTACCTATGAAATCAATTCCCGAATTGAGTTACGAAGATTTTTCCGAATTACAAACAATTTTTTTTTGTGGCGTATCTACAAATTTACAATTTTCAGATTTTTCCCTGTACTTGTTCTATGAGACCTTGATTTATGCCAAATTTCAGGATTTAAGGTCAACGGGATTCACCCTATGAACTTTGATTCGCTTGATTATAGAAATATACGTTTTTTTGCGACATAAACGGCTGCAAACGCAGACTTGAGTGTATGGTTTTAATTTTAACTCGATACCTCCAAGCGTTAAAAGGTCTTAACAGATAAACAGACGGACAACCAAGTGATCCCAAAGATCTTATATACGAGATGGTCCCTTACAGGCTAAATAGATTTTTTACGAAGCAACATTATAAATTCTGAAGTGTACTTTATTTTCATAGTCATTAAGTTCATATTTTTCATAGCAAAAGCAAAAGGGAAAAATGTACTGAGGAAGACAACGAGAAAGTGGTAGTGTGTTCCATTTTTACCTTTATATTTAACTAGGGTAAACATAAACTTGCTGTTAGCTACAATATTCCAGTCAGTGATAATAGACCGATCCTAGTCAAAGTGATAGAACCATTTTCATTGGCACTGGGTAAGTGAGTGGTCGCTGGTGGAATCTACCTAGATAGGCAGTACAGCAGTTTCTTCACGCTATTTTCCTTTACCGGTTCGTGTTTGCATTTAAATGTTCATCATCATTACAATCGAAAGACGTCCACTGTTCGACATAGGCCTTCCCCAGGTGTCGCCACAATTAACGGTTTGTTACTCATTACACAAAAACTTATAAACGGATGAATTTAATGATAAACGTTGCAATAATATAGCTTATAACCTATATTTTTGCTAAGTTTCATCACGTGAGCAAGTTCAATAAATAGGCTACTAATATTGTAAATGCGAAAGTTTGTGAAGATGGATGGAGGTAGTCGTATGTATGGATGTGTCGCGCAAAAACTACTAGACAGATGAACTTAATCATAAACATTGCAATAATATAGCACATAAGCTATAACTTTGCAGTTTCATTAGGTGAGCAAATTCAGCCAATCGGATAATTTTTATTATAGGGTGAAGCCACTGGAAGAAGCTAGTCTAACATAGTTTCAAAATATCAAGATTTAACAGTCGCACTATAATGACGTCACAATGTTGCTTACATAACAAAAACGATATTTATCTACAGCAGCGCCCTCAAATCCCACGATGGTTTACTTTCCGCACAGACTCTACATTAGTGACGTGTTCCTTGCTAGAAGTAGCGCGTCGCGTGGTCGCGCGTCGATGCGTGGCGTTAGTGGCGTACCATCTCGTACGTATTTAATTAGAACCACTATCATGGCGTGTTATGTCTAGTCACGTGGGCGTATTCAGCGTGATAAATGAAATCGAACATAGGTACTACAGCGGTAAAAGTGAGAGCCACAAATATTTTATTAATTTGATTATCTTTTGAGATGGGAAATCATCGAATGACTTCTCCCGGTCTAGGATCGAGTGAGAGGGCGTGTCAGATTTTTAGTGACTAATGATCGCCTCCACGAGGACACAGTTATGCGTCGCCCAAGCGGTGCACTGTATGCTTCATTGTATCCAATAAACCGGCGCGGTCGAACCATGTTGACACGGGCGTTTCTTCAACCAGAATGCTTAGGAAGAACCTCCCGAACTAGCCATGGCCTGTGAGGACCTGCACCAGGCAGAACATTAGCATGCGGTAGCGCATCTCCAGCCACATCTCAAAGATGGGACAGCAAGATGGATGATGAATACGATGATTTACTATTAGACATTTCACTTGAAGTCGAAGGCTCGAAGGTAAACGTCCTGAGCCCCGTCGAAGGCCCGAAGGTAAAAGTCCTGTCCAAACAAAAAACCGGCACGCCGAATGAGACAGAGCATATTATATTTTGTTTCAATTTTTTTACTTGTTTCGTACTAGTTTTTGCTTAGCTAGTGTAAATGTCTAATATGCTTTTCACTACCACACTTCCCTACAGTCTCATGGATAAAACTAAAGGACCTATTACACTGCGCTGAATATCGCGTGCGATATTCCGACTCGTACTATTTTTCATTCATAGAAAGACAGTCTAACCCATTACACTACGCGATACGTCGACCCATAGACTATACTGTCTTTCTACGAATGAAAAATAGTATAGTCTGTCTAATAAGTCAACCGACTTGGGAATTTTATAAAATATTTAATCATTTAAAAAATACAAATATCGGTACTTTTTATAAGGTTCTTCTGTTAGTAAACAATGATCTTTATCTCTTAATCAACCTTGATTATTGAACCCGTGTTGACTACATCAGATTTCATTAAATTCTAATAATTACCCAAGTCGTTTAACTTATTAGACAGACTTTTTTCTAAAGGACCTATTACACTGCGCTAAATATCGCGTGCGATATTCCGACTCGTACTATTTTTCATTCATAGAAAGACAGTCTAGCCCTTATTACACTACGCGATTAGTGTTGGGATTTTATTCGATTAAATACTCAAAATGAATAAATACTCAATAAAAACTCGTTTTTAATCGAGTATTTATCCAATAAAAACGAGTATTTATTGAGTATTTATTCATTTTGAGTATTTAATCGGATAAAATCCCAACACTATACGCGATACGTCGAACCATAGACTAGACTGTCTTTCTATGAATGAAAAATAGTAAGATCGCACGCGATATTCAGCGCAGTGTAATAGGTCCTTAACAGGGGTCGGAGTCAGCGCTGGCACCGAGAACTGACTACGCTGTTTACATGCAGTCAGTAGTCAGTAGTTGTGGTGATTTCTTCACAGTACACACACGTTAGTGTGGTCAGTAGAGAAAATGAATACGCGAAAAAGCAGACTAAAGGACCTATTACACTGCGCTGAATATCGCGTGCGATATTCCGACTCGTACTATTTTCATTCATAGAAAGACAGTCTAACCCTTATTACACTACGCGATACGTCGAACTATAGACTAGACTGTCTTTCAATGAATGAAAAATAGTAAGATCGCACGCGATATTCAGCGCAGTGTAATAGGTCCTTAAATAACGATTTAACCTTTCAATCACACACAATACAGACACAATAGAAAGACAATAGGTGCGCGAACGCCGGCGTTCGCTTGGGGTTTAATGAATTAATTATTTGTTGAAAAATCTTTCCATTCTACTTACTACTCTCTTTTATCTGTGATTCTACTGTTGAATAAGTTGAAGGAGATATAAAAAGAAACGAATCTGGATGAAAATGGATAGAAGACTGAAGAGAAACTGTAGGCTCTGCTTTGTTTAAAACAATTGAGATTTGAAGACCCTACGGAATTAATATTTTTTCCTGCGTATGTCACCCTACAACACAGCATCAGTGACTGAACAAGCCCTGAAATGACCATTTACACAAAGTCAGTAGCGCTGGCGCGGGTGGTGGGCGGAGGCCGACTGACCTCAAAATATTCAAGCTGGAATATTGAAGTCAGCACTGACTCCTTACACTAGGTAAATATCGGGTCAGCACTAGTGTTGGGATTTTATCCGATTAAATAATCAAAATGAATAAATACTCAATAAATACTCGTTTTTATTGGATAAATACTCGATTAAAAACGAGTATTTATTGAGTATTTATTCATTTTGAGTATTTAATCGGATAAAATCCCAACACTAGTCAGCACCGACTTGTCTCGATTTCGGCGTCAGTTACTTACCCTGTCAAATCAGGGGGCCAATTCTCGATTTTCGCCATTTATCTCGAGTTCGAGATTGCAAGTCTATCTCTATGTCTATCAAAAATATCTCTATCTCTACCAAAAAATGTCGAATTGAGCAGAATTCCGTACTCTCAGTCAAAATAGAAATAAATGTCAAGTCAAGTGAAGATAATGTTCCCATTAGGAAGAATCCACGTTCCGTTTTATGTAGTTATGAGTGAATGAATGATTTGGTTTTAAAATGCTGACTAAATATAAAACGATTCGTTTAGTCTAAAAATAATCAGCTTGATAGTTGAAGAATTTGCGGTTCCTTCAAAACTTTTCATTTGGTCGTCGTTTCAAGAAAATACACAATTAACAAATCACAGAGCAAATCGAATATCCAACATGAGAATCCAAGTAGTATTTTATTTAAAAACCAAAGAAAACACAATGTAACGCACTAACAATTAACTATATTGCAAGTTTATCTCTACCTATGTCTGTCAAAAATATCTCTATCTCTATCAAAAAATGTCGAATCGAGCAGAATTCCGTATTCTCAGTCAAAATCGAAATAAATTTCACGAAAATGTCGAGTCGAGTGAAGATAACGTCTCACTCAACAAAACGACAACAGCGTGGCCAAAACGGGATAGCAATATAGCGCGAAAGCGCCGAGCCGCGCGCCCAGTGATGCCAACTTAGCAACTTTATAGCTAGATCTAGCTATTATTTGGTGGCAGACAGCTACAATTTAATTAAACTTGTAGCTAAACTTTTTAGCTACTTTTTCTAGCACTTTTTTATTTCATCATGAGACGTGAAGCTATACTTATTCTACAGCTATTCTTATTCTATTCTTATTCTACAGCTATTCTTATTCTATTCTTATTCTATAGCTATTTTTATTTTTTCTTATAGTTTCTTATAAATAAAAACTCAAAGAGAATCTATGGTCAAAGATGCTATTACAGGTACATCCATGGGTCTGCGTTTGCCGGGAATTCCTTGTTTCCTACTGCGCCAAGACATGACAGAAGAATACTATAGTTCTAAACCAAAATAGTACACGCTACTCGTATTTTATCGTGTGTTGTTGGGTTTAATTCATGGAGCATACCAGCCAGTGGAGAGCGCGTGCGGCGCTACCGCGGTCACAAAATATACGCTGCTTAAACTAAATTTTGGCAGCAATTATAGGTTTGGGTATGAACGTCACGCACTCCCATTGTTATTTTATTAAAACCTAAATTACGTACAGAAACATTTAGCAAATCTAGTTTCTTTTTGGCAAAAAACTAGCAATCTAGCAACATTTTGCAAATTATCTAGCTACTGGGCATAGCAGTTGGCAATACCGGCGCGCCCCGTCTGTAGCGCATCGTGTGAACTCGTAGAGTCATGCCGTGCGTAATTTTTGTTATTATAACCCGTATGAGTTAAGTAGGCACATAGCGCAATACGAATCTTGTTACAACGAGTTGTCTAGTTAATTCAGTCGTATTGAATCTAAACTTATTTTTTGTTGTTACTTTCCCTTAGTTCCGAATTACGTCAAAAGCGATTTTTCGACCGAATTTAATAGTCACAAAATATAAGGATTATTGAGTACTGTTTGTGTCGTTGCACATTAGTCGGATTCGCGATATAATCGCTTTTGACGCAATTCGGAACGCGGGGTTTGTTAGTTGTTTGTAAACATTGCGAGTGCGCACGGTGTTGTCGCGAACCGCGATCGTTTTGAGTATTTTCGAACGTTTATGCATGTTTGTGATTGATACCTAATACCTACTGTTGTTGTAAAGTATAACTTCTGTAAATTAGTGTTAAGAACTGTGACAGTGAAAGTTGTAGGTTTAGGTGAACTCCTTGCGCCAAAAAAGACTTGTGTTTTGATAAACTTATATAAAAATGCCTCCCCATGACGATTTACCTATTTGGAACTGTTTGAGAAGTCCTGTGAAGGCAGTAAAACTGCTGTTTGTAAGTAATTATTTTCGCCGAGAACGGTCGTAATCGTCAATTCGATATAAGCCAAGCCGTATTTTATTTAAAAACCAAAGAAAACACAATATAACGCACTAACAATCTAACAAAATTCAACGAATTCACTCAGAAATGACATATCTCTACAATCGACATGACATCTCTACTGCTCGAAAGCACTCGTCATGAACTCTAACGTTATCCTGGGACAAATGTCGAATTCTACATCCCAGAATAGCAACTTTAAAAATTTGTCGAATAAATGACGTCATTAGAAATTTTTGTCGAGTTCGACACCATCTCTAAAATCGAGAATTGACCCCAAATGACATTATCTCTAAAAACTCTAACGTTATCCTTCGACAAATGTCGAATTCGACATCCCCAGAATAGCAACTTTTAAAATTTGTCGAAAAAATGACGTCATTCGAAATTTTTGTCGAATTTGACACCATCTCTAAAATCGAGAATTGGCCCCCAGAATAGCAACTTTAAAAATTTGTCGAAAAAATGACGTCATTAGAAATTTTTGTCGAGTTCGACACCATCTCTAAAATCGAGAATTGACCCCAAATGACATTATCTCTAAAAACTCTAACGTTATCCTTCGACAAATGTCGAATTCGACATCCCCAGAATAGCAACTTTTAAAATTTGTCGAAAAAATGACGTCATTCGAAATTTTTGTCGAATTTGACACCATCTCTAAAATCGAGAATTGGCCCCCAGGCTTTAGTTTCGAATTACGTCAAAACTTTTAACGTACCTAATTCGAAACTGAAGCCTGATTTAAAGACTCAAAAGCGATTATGTCGCGAATCAGACCAAATTTAATAGTCACAAAAAATAAGAACTGTTGATAATATTTGTGACGTTGCGCGTTGGTCGGATTCGCGATATAATCGCTTTTGACGAAATTCGGAACCAAATTCGACATTCGGGTTGATAATATACTGAGCGCACTGTACGTGGAAAATCTTTGAAATTGAAATCTATCATTTTCATTTTTAATCTGTTGCATTTTCTTGAATTTTGTGATCTCGAGCAAGAGTCGTCCAATCCAAATGTCGGAGAATAAAAAATAAAACAAATTTTTACACGTAAAACATACACTATTGTCGTCACAGTGTTCAAGATTACAAGTGTAGTTGTAATTAAATATTACTAGTGGTTTGTGCTTTAAGTTTCTGTGTGGCTTTAGCTATTTTCGAGATGTTTTATTACCACGGAGACATTGAGTCGCAATAATTGTAAATATTTGCCATAGCTGCTGTTTGCCGTGTTTGGAGCTAATATCGAAGTAGTGCGAGGTAAGGACTATTGTTTTTAAAAAAAGCCATCTGACCTTGAATCTGGTCGGATCTAGAAAGGCGAGACATAATTATGAGCGCTGCCTGTAAAAGTTGGCCGTGTATCGTCTGACGCACGGTCTACCTATTGTACATAACATTTAATATATTGTAGGTGTATTATATACCTACAGGCTATTAATCTGTTGTTTGCTTTTATAGCTTAATTAGATTTGATAACAACTTGTTACAGGCTAAAATGTGGTGAGAATGTAACATATTGTTTATGTGTTTTTGCTCATACACTCGCCAGTTTTGAAAAGCAAATATAAAGATTGTTTGTACTAATCCAAGGCATGTAAACTATCATACATTGGTAAACAATGTTTTGCTAAACATGAATTGTTTGCGAGTAACAATTCATAACCCAGCTGGCATGCTACACAGCATGAAGCAGAGAATATTTTGATTATTGATTTTTAGAGTATCAATCGTATAATTTGTATATGTAATGTGCCTCATGTGATTACTGTGGTTTGTTATTTTTCAGGTAAATTGTTCAGTTATATGTAATGTGTGATTTATTATGATCTGAGTTACAATTATTATCCTTTGCTAAGTACAACAAGTTGCACTCATGGTATTCATAATATTCATGCTGTGATGCATACTAAATACATATTATTCATCTTTTTAACCAATATTTGGCTCTGTAGGCAGTACAACGATTTGTCGAAGCGTTTCAACTTGGACATAACCCTGCCACTCTCAAAGTACAAAAAAAGCCTGACCACTGCAAAATAATAGTGATTGTAATAATAATTAATCTTCTTAACCTTTCAATTGTGGAAATTACAGACACAATAGAAAGACAATAGGAGCGCGAACGCCGGCGTTCGCTTGGGGTTTAATGAATTAAGTTTAATTTTGAAATTTTTATTATTCTTATTTAATTCTAATTCTTAACTTATTAGCTTTGACTTTAATAATTGTTACTAATTATTTTATTCATAATACCATAATATTAATTCAAATTGACCATTGACTAATGTATCCCTTTTGACCTTTGTATCTTGATCCTATTTTTTAGTTTTAATTTGACATGATTTATTGGAATGTGTTGTTTGTCGAATCTGTTTGGTATTTTTTTTTTTGTCAAATTCAATTTTTTCTATATTTCACCTAGTTATATGTGCATGCTGTGGTCTCCTGTAACTGAAAGAGCACATGTTAAAGGACCCCATGCCTAATGATTTATACTGTTTCTGTGTAACCTTTGTTGGAGATCCAAATAAATTAATAAATTTGCTAGTCCCCCTGTAGTATTTAAGTGTCTTAATCCTCTTTTAAGGTTTTTAGTAAATTACATTGGATAATATTTATCCTTTTTTCAATTGCAACAACCCAGTTGAAATGTGGCTCAGTCACACTTTTTAAGGTTCCGTACCTCAAAAAGAAAAGATGGAACCCTTATAGGATCACTTTGTTGTCTGTCCGTCTGTCTGTCAAGACCCTTTATCTCGAGAAGTTATCGAGTCGAAATTAAAACCATATACTCAGGTCTGAGGTCCCTTCAAGCTGTGAAAAAATCAAACTTCTAAATTAACAAATAAAAAAGATATGGCGGCTTATGTTGTAAAAAACGTCTATTTTTATACTCTCAAAGATCAAAATTCATAGGGTACTTCCCGTTGACCCAGAATTCTGAATTTTGGTACAAAGCAAGGTCTTATAGCACAGGTATAGATAGAAACACTCACACTTGCCCAGTTTTTTTTTAACTTTACTCTTGATATTATAATTATAAAAATGAAGAACACCCATAGATTTTTTTTTTTTTTTTTTTTTATGGTGGGCAAAAATCATGCATTGACATCCCCCGCTCTTGGGCGGAGCGAGAGATAGTGTCAGACTCTTACTGTTCCCGTTCCTTCTAGCCTTCATACCGGGGCTCGAGCGCCCTTTCGGATAACCCTGGCCCCAGTAGGCTTCGACCCGGCTGGGTCCCTGCTGTTGCTGACAACTCCTTGAGGCGCGCGGGAACACTGCGCGCCGTCAACGACAACACTGCGCGCCGTCAACGACTTGGGCTTGGTCCGGACAGTTACCGGACGGCCGGACAGTGAGCTACCCATTGCTCACCGTCCGCAAGCCCGCGCCTACGTTGGCCGGAAATCGGGATCAGAATCCCGGCGGCGGCGACGGCGACGGCGGCGATAACGCCGTTGCCTGATGCGTTCAGCCTCCTCCTTTGCGAGCATTACTGCTTCGCAGAAGTCGGCGACCGCCTGCCACTCCTCCTCGCTCCGGACCATGGCCTCAACCAAGGCCCGGCGCGAGAGGTCTCCGCCGCCGATCGCCCCCACGAGGGCACGGCGATGCTCCGTCCAAGCAGGGCACACCTCGACTGTGTGCTCCACCGTGTCCTCCGGGGATTCCGCACAGTTGCGACACCCAGGCGTCACTACCGCACGAATCCGGTGCAGGAAACTCCCGAACGAACCATGTCCGGTGAGGACCTGCGTCATGCGGAAGGTAAGGACGCCGTGAGGTCTTTCCAGCCACACCTCAAAGAGGGGACTTACCGCCATGATTGTGGCGTGCCCAACCCATAGGTAAAAAAGTGAAAATAAATCCTTTTTGATGAGATGGAAATTGAATTCTTGTCTTTAGTAAATTGAACCCCAGTGTAGTTATTTTGAACGGAAATAACTTCTATGAGGAAATCATTACTATTAATTGCTGTTATCTCACCTTCATATCAATTTATTTGCAGGCTTGGCTATGCTTATTATTTTTCAGATCTTTATTTTATTGTTAACTAGTAACCTGCCTTGGCTTATCATTAGTGCAATTTATATTCAGGTGGTTCTGCATGCAATTAATTATAAAGTACAGTAGTGGTATAGGTATTATTCAAACACAATGGAATAAGGCTTTTTGACCATCTTCCAGTCCTTATCCTAATTTATTTAAGATTCACCAACAAATGTACCACCAATACATGTTTCAGAGATCTTGGAGTGAAAAAAAAAACCGGCCAAGTGCGAGTCGGACTCGCCTATGAAGGGTTCCGTAGCAGCTAGTAGTTTGTTGTAACTTTGATGTTTTAATAATAGTGTATTTTTTTATATTTATGACGTATTAAAAAAAAACTACTTACTAGATCTCGTTCAAACCAATTTTCGTTGGCGGTTTGCATGGTAATGTACATCATATATTTTTTTTAGATTTATCATTCTCCTATTTTAGAAGTTACAGGGGGGGACACACATTTTACCACTCTGGAAGTGTCTCTCGCGCAAACTATTCAGTTTAGAAAAAAATGATAGTAGAAACCTCAATATCATTTTTGAAGACCTATCTATAGATACCCCACAGGTATGGGTTTGATGAAAAAAAAATTTTTGAGTTTCAGTTCAACATATGGGGACCCCCAAAATTTATTGTTTTTTTTTCTATTTTTGTGTAAAAATCTTAATGCGGTTTACAGAATACATCTACTCACTAAGTTTCATCAGTATAGCTCTTACAGTTTCGGAAAAAAGAGGCTGTGACATACGGACGGACAGACAGACAGACAGACATGACGAATCTATAAGGGTTCCGTTTTTTGCCTTTTGGCTACGGAACCCTAAAAAGTATCATTAATATATTAATTATTAGTTTTTGAGTCTAATAAATTAGTTTTATCAATAAAATATAATGTATATTTAATTAATATGTTGCTCAGTCAGAATTTGATAGAATCATTTAAAACAATTAATTAAAATACTTTTATAGTGACCTCGTTTGGTTTCTAGCACTCTAATCTTAATTAGGGTTAAGCTTTTGCTGATAAACATTAATTTTATTCATAACTAGCTGTGCCCGCGACTTCGTTCGCGTGGACTACAGGATTTTGATTTTTTTTTTTTAAATAAAAGTAGCCTATGTTACTCCTTATTACATCAGCTACCTGCCTATAAAAGTCCCGTCAAAATCGGTCCAGCCATTTCAGAGATTAGCCGGGACAAACAGACAGACAAAAAATTTTATTTTGGTGTATGTACCATATATACATTCATATGTATGTAGTAAAAAGCGGTTATTTCAATATTACAAACAGACACTCCAATTTTATTTATATGTATAGATGTATAGATTTTGTATTTTCCTTCTATGCAAATTACTCCATATTTGAATATATTGAACAGAATAATCATAAATATTGGTACATATTTCCACAAGTTGTACTAAACCTATGTTCATGAACCTAAATTACTTTCTGAACAAATAGCAGAATCATCTCAAAACTCCTTTTCTCTGTGTATATATATATATAGTATATATTTGTATGTATGTATTGCTATATATTTTATTAAATATGCTTTTGTATATGTATGTTTAGTTTTAGCTTTATATATAATTCTATAATTGTTTTAAATAATATTTTCTTTTTTTTTATGCACCTGCCATTTTGTCTCTGCACTACCCTAGGTTGATTGGTAGAGAATGCCTAAGGCATTAAGTCCGCCTTTGTATCTTTTGTTGCATGAAGATTAAATAAATAAATAAATAAACCTAAAAAGAGTTGTATTATAACATAGGGAGAAAAGCCATTGCCCTGCCAAGGAAGCAGTAGTCTCCTATTAATATTTTTTATTACATCTGGACTTGGATAATATTTTCACCGCAGTACAAACCTATTTATCAACCTCTTTAGTGCCTATCCTTCTATATCTTTCATAATTTTCTCCTTATATATCATATGATATACCTTATTACTAAACATAAAAAAAATAACAGGGTAACTGATATTTCAAGTATTGTATCTTATGAACTTGAACATTTCATGCAACATTTGAGGGGTTAAATTAATAACTATACTCCATCTTTTAGGTAGTTAACTAAACATAAACAATCTTGATATGTTTTTTTTTTATTTAAAATAAATCATACAAAAGACGTACAAAGATTATTTAAATTTAGATAATTACCAACCATTGGTTTAGGTAAATACTAAATACCTAATTGTAATCATTTTTAGACAATTTTTTAGATAAAAGACATGTTAAGATTGGTTACAGCTAGTTAACTACCTAAACAGATGGACTAAAAGATCATACCTTGGTTCACACCTGTGAGATTCATGAAAACCAGGTACTAACCTGACAAAATATTATTTTAAAACCCATAATAATACTCACACACATCAACTCGTACCTATTTCCCATGGAGGTATTCAGAATTCACGGAATGCTACCTGCTACAATCCTTACATACTCACTTTTTGCTTTGATATTAGTCTTATTATAACAATTAAAGAATTTTTAAGACTAGCTTTCATTAGATTTATATTAATCTTCTTAAAATGAGCTTTAGTTACATTAGTTTTAACAATGGTTTATTTTACCATGTGTCTTGAAGACACACACACACAGCTAGTTAACTACCTAAACAGATGGACTAAAAGATCATACCTTGGTTCACACCTGTGAGATTCATGAAAACCAGGTACTAACCTGACAAAATATTATTTTAAAACCCATAATAATACTCACACACATCAACTCGTACCTATTTCCCATGGAGGTATTCAGAATTCACGGAATGCTACCTGCTACAATCCTTACATACTCACTTTTTGCTTTGATATTAGTCTTATTATAACAATTAAAGAATTTTTAAGACTAGCTTTCATTAGATTTATATTAATCTTCTTAAAATGAGCTTTAGTTACATTAGTTTTAACAATGGTTTATTTTACCATGTGTCTTCAAAATAAGGATCATAAGTTACACTTTGTTTTTTTTTTTTTTAAATTGCAGTACCACATACCCTTGTTATTATGACAGTACAGTCTAGGATAGGAAAGTTATTGGTTTATTTGATATTTGGAGATATATGGAGTAGGGTGTAAAATACCCCATAAGTCAGTAGAAAAGAGAGGATCCTCCTACTGATTGTCTGAAGACAGTTGACAGTGTCTGTGAGATCATTTTGGGCTATTGTATACTCATATGTATGTTTAAATCGCGTGGAGAACTGTAGTTGTGTCATACAGGATTTATTGTTCTATAGATGTCGCTTGAATTAAAAATCACCTGACTTAGCATAATAAAGTACATTGAATATCCATTGAGGACTGCAGCTCCATGCAAATTTAATAGCATTTAACAAGTCAAAAGATGCATGTAACAAAGTACATATTAGTCATGTTTAAATTACGTCAATACAGACACGTCACTTAGTCTAAGGAAAAAGATAATATTTACAATAGCCCAGTAGTAGTTTCTTCAATAAAAAGCAAGTTCATTCTTGTCCAGGTGTCCGAGGATGACAATGATTGACGGTGTCGGCGACGAGGTCGTGCACTTCGTGGCCGTGGTGCTGGTGGTGGCTGTAGGGGCGCTTGCTTGGTGGTCTACAAACGCACGCCCGGACCGGTATCGAACTGTACTGGTGATGCGCTCCAGATCACTACACCCTGTCACTGTCAGCATTCGGACCAGTAAGCAGCTGGTTTTTTAACTTGTTCGCTTCTCTGCGCTTTTATTTATTTATTTAACTGGCTGTGCCCGCGACTTCGTTCGCATGGACTACAAGATTTTGAATTTATTTTTTCTAAAATAAAAGTAGCCTGTTGCCATGTTGCTCCTTATTACATCAGCTAGGTACCTGCCAAAAAAAGTCTTGTCAAAATCGGTCCAGCCATTTCAGAGATTAGCCAGGACAAACAGACAGAAAGAAAAAAAATAGTAAAAAAATGTTATTTTGGTGTATGTACGTATACATGTAATAAAAAGCTTTTATTTCAATATTACAAATAGACACTCCAATTTTATTTATATGTATAGATGATAGGTGCGTGTACAACATTGATTGATTGATTTCTCCCACGTCAGATTGTATGTGGTTTGACTCGACCCCTCCCCCCAACACCTTACGTGATCAGTTGACGCCCCTAATCCAACCCTAATAACTAGACATTTGCTGAACATTATTATTTAAATAGATAGATATAATAATATAATATGTAGGTAAATGTCAATAATGTTGGCCTTGACTGTACAAATCGGTAAACAAAAAAGCAGGTTTTCCAGATGCTTAATGCAAGTTGAGCTAAATACGTGACAGCCACATTATTTAATACCTAAAGAATCTTGGAAACATCTTAAAAGATCACTTTTCATGCTGACATTCAGGTAGAAACTTATATTTTTATTTATTTATTGATAGTGTATAAATAACACCTACCATACTACCTGATATTTTTATTACATTTTATTACAGTGATATTCTCAGTTCTCTGACGTCAATTTATAAACCAGTTACGTTAAAATAGAATTAACTAATTTATAAAGCTTGTTCTAAAAAACGTTCATTTTTTGCAGGATCGAATTTGATGATAACAGCTGCTCCGACAAGCAATTCAATACAAGTTCCCGCAAATGATACTGCAAGTAAGTTTACTTAATAATTTAAACATTTTTACTGGTTAAAATATTTTTTCTTAATCAGCTTATGAGGCTTGGGCAGTTGATATAAACTAGTGCTTGACTACGATCCCACCACATGGTAAGTAATGATGCAATCGTTGATGGTTAAAAGAAGTTGACGCGAATGTCAGAATTTTACTTGCTAAAAACCCACTCATTTTCCTTCAGTTGGCCTTTGTTTTCCTAGATACTCGGCAACTTTAGAATAATCCTGTAACCCGAACAATTTAGCTAACGCCCAGAGTTTTAGTGACAGAATTAGTGACTAACGTGTACAGTAAAATGGGGTGAATAGAGACTTAGGGGTGAATAGAGACAAAACTTTAAAGGGTATTTTCTCGATATTTAAATATTTTTTTGCAGCATTTAACTATATCAATTGTTTAATGAATCGTTATTCTAAAAAATCGATGCTTTGTTAGAGGCCGATATTATAGTATCGAAGTGAAAAACCAAACCAAAGTTTTGTCTCTATTCACCCCGTTTTACGGTATAATAATTTCTCTTTAAGAAATCTAAAAGTAGTAAATACACATATAGATAAGTAAATACGTAGTGGAGGAAATACGTTGACCACATTGGCATTGTCCTCTAAAAAGGTCGAGTCCATTACACGCATCCGCAATACCTGTAGAAAAAACCGGATAAACGAAGAATATTGAAGTTATGCGGTCTGTCTAGATTAATTACTTTTTATTATCAGTCTGCTACCTTGAACTCACTGTGAATGATCATGTGCATCTGTTACCTGTAATCTGTATAATCCGGTATTCTATACAATAACTAGGCAATGTATAGACAAAAAAAAAACATGAATGGAAGAAAAAACGTGTTGTGCCGACCCCAAGTAATATGGGATAAGGGCAGGAAGAAGAAGGAGGATTCCTAGGCAATGTATAGAATATCTAAAATGTGATTATTTATTTTGTGCTTTACCTACATTTTCTATGCAATACCAAATGCGCAGCCGGTAATGTGCGTAAAAGACGAGAGCAGGGAAGGTGGTGACGTAATTTTAGGGCACCCCGACACGGACAGATTAGGGTAAAAGGCTAACGCGGGAGGGAAGCGGAGTTGAGGACCGCCTCAGCCTTTATAGTTATTTTTTTTTTAACTACCCGGAAATGGAAGCCTTTCTTTAAACCCCGCAGATAGCAATAGGACCTTAGTACTTGTAAGCAAATTACATTATGTTACTTATAACCAGAAAAATATTCGACAATCACTATATAATCATCATCTTCCTTCCTTTGGACAATGTTACTTGGGGTCGGCAATTACTATTCCCTGTTAACGTCACGCTATCATCTAAATCTGAACGAATATTTTTACTAGCTTTTGCCCGCGGATTCGCCCGCGTACATAAAATATAGCCTATGTTACTCAGGAATAAAGCAGCAATCAGACCAGTACTTCCAGAGATTACCTCTTACAAACCAAAAAAACAAACTTTACCTCTTTATTATATTATTGTAGAAGTGTAGATTTTATTTAGCATATACTGCCCTACTGCTGGGTAAAGGCCTTCAAGGTCATGCCAAGTATTCTTTTCTCAAGGCACATCAGAAGGTAGAGGTAAAATTAGTTTTAATACTAATCTTTAGAAGTGTGCAATTTCTTTCACCAATAGATAGCTGAACTATCTTTGTTACGGTTGTCCGGAAGGGAATCCTGGGATCCTGGTACGCAAGGCAGAAAATGAACACAGAAGTGGGTTTTAGTAGTAAATGTCTGATACGCCCTTCCGCCCCGCCCTTTCGTTCTAGAGCGAGAGAAGTCATTGATTAATTTTTGCCTAAAAAAAGGCATAGTTGTCACTCGTATTAAAGTTTAAGTATCCTACTATATCTTACTCATTTGAACCGTGTGTGAAAAGCAATATAGTGCGCATTGTACTATATTTTCAACGATAATTCTTATTTTTACAAGGTCAAAATAACGCAGTTTGGAGAGGTGCCAACATTGTCCTAAACTTTCATATTTCTCAATCTTTTTTACACAAGTCAATAAATTGATTCTTATTTTTCTGTTTGAAAGTCTGAAAAATGTAAGCTCTGCATTGCTCTGCTCCAGCATTTATTTATCTGTCTCTGGGCTGCAAAACCAAATACCCCACGACAGGTAAAATTTTAGCGTAGTGGTTTTTGTGCCATAAAAATATGGAATGTGATGCTGAAAATTAAATAAAGACAAGAGAAAATTATCTCAATTGAATCACAAAAAAAATAAGAACTCTATAAAATAAGTGTGTAACTATCTTTTTACTGAAGTTTCCAAAAGTACTGTGTTTCTTGCAATCTACAGCTACACTAATATTATAAAGGAGTAAAGTTTGTTTTTTTTTTGTTTGTAGGAGGTAATCTCTGAAGGAACTGGTCTGATTGCAAAATTTTTTTTTATTTACACCGATAGAAAGCGATATAGTGATATAGGCTATATTTCATGTACGCGGGGGAAGTCGCGGTCAAAAGTTAGTGATTTATAAAATTACTATATTTCTCCCAAACAAACCTAGTCTATAGGCTACAATCCCACTATAATCGTGATATAATGCCATGTTTTATTGTTCAGGTGCCAGTACCACAGAGACGACTGAAGAAAACAACGCGAGGGTGATTCCCCTGCAAGAGATGGACAGTATAGTGGACGCGGATATGGCCATGCTGGACAATAACCGGCTGCATTTCTATAGGAGAGTTGATTGTGAGTTACATTTAAATATTTTCTCTAATATAAATAAACTAGCTTCTGCCAGCGGCTCCGCTCGTGTGGAAGTACGTCTTTTTTCATCAAGCTTTAGACTGCTGCTTCATCCCCTTAAAGGGCTGAATTTTAGAAAATCCTTTCTCAGTTCTCGCCTATGTCATAAAGGGACCCAAGTCGTCAGCAAAACGTAGGGGCCCTGCAAGGTCGAAGCCTACTGGGGCCAAGGGTTTGCTTCTGAAAGGTAATCTCGGCCCTGGTGTGAAAGGCAACGAAGGAACAGGAGTGGGGTTTTAGTCAATAAAAGTCTGCCACACCCTCCCACTCCGCCCAAGAGCAGGAGATGTCATTGGATGATTGTCCCACCTAAAAAAACGTCCTTTGTGAAACCCAACCTAACCCTTGTGCAAAGTTCCACGCTCCTAGTCCCAGTAGTGTCAGCTGTGCGTTGATATTATGTCAGTCAGTTTCTCCTTTAATTTTATGGATTAATATTCAAATTATAATCTGCATCACCGATGAAGCAGCACTCTTCTTAAATTTTTATATTTGCTTACAAAGTGATCATTTAAATAAATTAGCATTAAACATTGCATTTACTTAAGTCTATCTTTTGAATTTTGATGTTTAGAGAAAAGCAGGTTTTTACGCATTCCCACCTACATTAATTAAAATTCTATAGCTGCATTTATACATTCGCGCGAGTGGCGAGGCGAACACGCATACAGATGTGAAGACAGCGCGGTAGCTATTCGCCTCCCGCACTTAGTACGAGGATGTTTCGTCGAACCACGGGGCGAATCGCGAGCACCAATGTGTAAATGCGGTATAAATGAGTGCTAGTAAAAAAAAGCGTATTAGATTTTTTTAATAATTTACGATTTGAATAGTGGGTAGACTTCATCCATTATTCCTTAAGTTGTTGTATTGTTTGAAAATTTAAATAAATTAACATCAAATTCGTATCATTTGAATTTTGATGTTTGTCTTTTGACATGATAAGAGTTTTTTTTATATCCTATGTAGATGAGTTCTCTAGCCAAAAATATGCATTCCAAATTTATGAAAAGTATTCTACTGTGCCAACTTATGTTCAAAAAATCATATAAAAATAGAAGTTACTATTTAAAGCAAACATGTTGCATTAAAAAATACAGGTAGGGCTGTCACCTTAGTTTTAGAAGAAATAAAGTGTATATTATCTCATTTTAGAAGAAAGAAATGAAGAGTACATTCTTAGGAAAAAATAGAACCCTTGTAAGTTTTACGGAACAAACAATATTTCATTCATAATTGTACGACAACAGAACAGTTTCAATGAAATCATGGTTCTTTTTTAACGCCACTTTGCAATTTATGCTTGAGAAGACAAAAATTCAGTAAAATATTGAATTGATAGTATTTCATTAAAAAATTCAGTCAAATAAATACCGGGTAAAATGGGGTGAATAGAAACTTATGGGTGAATAGAGACAAAACCTTTGGTTTGGTTTTTCACTTTGATACCATAATATCGACCTAACAAAGCATCGATTTTTTAGAATAACAATTCATTATTAAATTCTGCAAAAAATATTCAAATATCGAAAAAAAAAGTTTACTTACAAGTGAAAAAAAAAGTAAAAGTAAAAGTAAAGTTAAAAAAAGAAATTACCTTAAAGTTTACTTTAAAGTGTACTTTAAAGTTTTGTCTCTATTCACCCCATTTTACGGTACAGTAATACTCTATTGCGTTCGTAGTTTATAAAGTACTCCTTCGCAAAATAGAGTACAATACTCTCTATATTAGAGTATGGCTGACAACCCTAATTGCAGGTGTTTTTACTTAAATGCACGTAACATTATTATTACCCTAAAATATATAGGTGTGCAATTTAGTTTGTATAGGTGGGACTTATAAGGAAAACCTAGTACCAAAGTTGCTAATAACTTATTTAGAAGCTAAAAATAGTTTTTGTCTGCTAAAGTCGTAAATAGGAAAATTCCTAAGTTTTGCGTTTATAAAACTAATAAAAATGTGATTAATGTGACCATGCTCGATTACAATATACCGCGTACTACTAAACATTACAATAACTAATTGAGAGAATTGTAAAATTACGAGGTTAAATTGTTGTTCATCATCATCATTTCAGCGGAAAGACGTCCACTGCAAGGCATAACCCTCCCTCAAGTGTCGGCACAACGAATGGTCCTGTGCGTCTCGCATCCGTCGGACTCCGGTGGCCCTCACCACAGTCACAACGTCATCGGTACACCTTTTGAGAGGCCTACCAACGCTGTGTCTCCTGGTACGCGGTCGCCACTTCTAAACCTTTCGGCTCCATCGACTATCTGTTCTGCGAGTAATGTGCCCTGCTTACTGCCACTTAGTGTGGAAATTCTTTGGGTTAAATTAGTAACCTTGGTTCTCCTGCCATTATCTTCGTACCCCCGTTTCGATCATGGAAGGAAATTCCGGGCATACTCCTGTTTAGTGCCCTTTTGGTGACGTTAAGCATTCTGATGAGGTCCATTGTGAACAACCATGTCCAATACTCGAGATTATCCTTACTGGGATGATCTTTACTAATCTCTAGAGTCTATTTTTAAAAGTCGTTACTCTGTTGTAAAACTGCAATAATATCTACTTTTAATTCAGACAAAAGACACGGTTACTGTGAATGCGCTAGAATTCAATTCAAAATATTTTATTTCACACAAGCCTATAAGGGCGCTTATTTATAATACATAACTTATTACATCTAAAACTAGTTCACGGTACCAATTGGTCGTTTCCTATAGAGAAAAACCAGCAAGAAACATCTTTTTAAAAAAAATTTTTTTTTCCACAATATTTCCAAATTATTGCACTGCAATGCACTTTATTGTATTTGTTTTTTTTATTGTACTTATTTATTATGTTATCTGCAACACAGTACCAAAAAGTGCAGTGAAAAAGTGCATCTAAATAGAAAATAATCTATCAGTCTGCAGGGTCAACAGTGTCTCACATAAAAATCTCAAAAATAATCCGATTAATCAATGACATGATTACATAACAATAATAAATCATTGATGAAGTTAGTCTGCGGTGTATATAAAGTAAAACCACTGTCATAAACAAAACAAAAATAAAGTATTTAAAAGACGTTTACAAGATAATGCATTTAAGGACGCGTGAGCAAGATTCACTCGCTCGAATTTAGGTATCTTGGTCGCAATACATCGACCTTACGCGCACGCACACATAGAGCCCATTGTTCGTACAAATTTATACTTTAACCGAACATGTCTTGATATTTGAGGTATTATTTTATTTTTCTTAGTAAGTATTAATTGAGTCAAGCTTGTTTGATTTTTAGTATCAGTATTACTATATGGCAATATGTAATTGCCTGCTTATCCAGTTTCGAGTACTACTCGTATAGCAAAAATAAGTAGTTGCCATATCGTTACGGGTAATAACGACCAATTTCTTTGTAAACCTACGATTATTTCCTAGGCTTATTTCTTTAAAAATATTATATTTAACAAAATCAAATGGGTATTTGAGATAAATTTTATCAGACAATTAGGTACAACGCACAACCCCTCTCCGACATGAATTAAATCTTCAAACTCAATAAATACTCGTACGATGTCTGAAGCAAGTAGTTATTTCCAATTTAATATTCGATCTAATCGTAAAATACAGTTAAAACTATGAATACATATGTATTTTTAACCGACTTCTAAAAAAGGAGGAGGTTCTCAATTTGGATGATTGAATTTTTTTTTATGTATGTTCGCGCATAACTTCGTTGCTTGCCGACCGATTTGAAAAATTCTTTTTTTGTTGGAAAGGGTATACTTCCCAAATGGTCCCATAGTCACCAAGTCGGGATCTGATGATGGAATCTTGGCGAAATCGAGGGAACTCCTCAAATATCATAAGCGACTGTATAGTTCTTTTGGTATTTTCATCAAAGACTTAAGCATTTACACTTAAAAAATTACATTTGATGAAGTGGAACTGGTGAAGAAGACCAGAAATGGCCAGTGGAAGTTCATACTCACACAGATATCACAATGAACATAGTTATGCGACTACGATAATACAAATAAATGAATAGTTTTGGATAGGTATGTTGAAAATGGTATCATCGAAGTGACCTGATGATGATGATAGAGTCGGAAGATAGGCACCGGAACTCCGTAATTAATCAATGTATCCTAGCCGTGTTTGGGTTTATTAGAATTATCATGAGATGCGCCACACTTTCCGCCACACGTACCTATAAGGTACTATCAAACTGATCTGATGATGATGATGGAGCCGCAAGGTAGACACGGAAGCTTCATAATAAAACAATAAATTTATCCTAGCAGGGTTTGAGTTAATTGGAATTGTCATGAGAAAAAGGTACTCTGGCTGTAAGTAAGTGTATTACAACTAAAAAGTGTGAAATAAAAAACTTTTTCCAAAAAAAATATAACCGAAATATGACTGACTTATACATAACAAACAAAATAATTTTAATTTCGGAAGTCTGTGTTTCTCGATATTGTTTGTTCCTTATTTAACACCGACTTCCGAAATTAAAATTATTTTGATGGTTTTAGTGTTTTCTTTTTTGTGAAATCGGTTATTTTTTTTGGAAAAAGTGTTTTTTTTATAATTATAAGGTAAAATATACAACGGATTTAGCCGTTATGTGTACTATCCAGACCCTATTTGTAGCATAGCCAATTTCTGTATTGTATTTGTGTGAAAAGATTGTATGGGACTGAATAATTTGAAAGCATGTAACTGGGAGATGAATAAATCATCTTTGATTTGATATCATGATATTGTGGCAACTTTAATTCCTTGTATATCAAAATGGTAACAGGAAAAATTGATTTATAAATACACTAGCTTTTGCCCGCGGCTTCGCCCGCGTGGCGTAACCTAATGTTATTTCCCATAAATTTTGGACCTCTATTTTACACGCGTGAGCAGCGTAATTCTTACTACCTTAATTCACATATACTACCATTGTTGGTGTTGTGTTAGTTAAGAAAACAAACACAAAACAAAAATGCAATTATAACTTTTCAACAACATCCAAAAGAAAACACAGTCATCAGTCGTGCGTTATTGTCGTTTGGCTTATTAGCTAAAGAAACAGTAGGCAAAACGGTGCGGGGGGAGGATCAATGAGCGCGTCATGCGTAGCTACTGAAGAGCGGAACTCGTGAACTCGTGAATTTAATTTTGGGAATGATTAAATTTATGAAAGCTTTCTAATGGTACGTCCGATTTAAATGATTCAAAAAGTAATTTACAGATACTGATATAGTCTTGAACGCTACTTCGCGTACTTATTTTGATAAGAATTAATACCGTAATTATGTAAATAGCTTTCCAATAAACGCTTCATGAATGCCAATTTTTAAAAGTAGTAAAATGGATATATTATGTTAACCTTAAGAGATAGACATATGCCACGGAGGACTTTTCTGTAGACCTATATAAGATATACAATTCCACGATACATTATTTTGTTATATCTTAAAGGGTTTAGGCAGCGTTTTCGTTAAAAGCTCCCAGACGGCTTATATTTTCCCGACATCTTCTACAAATATCGTTAATGTACACAAAAATACATACAAAAACTTAACAAATTATATACTAGAAGCTTCCTCAAGAATCACGCTATCGAGTGGTGAAAACTGCTTGAAAATCGGTGCAGTAAATTTTGACTTTATCGCGATCAGACAGACAGACAGACGCTGCGGGGGACTTTGTTTTATAATATGTAGTGAAAAGTGTCCTAATTTATCTTGGTACTCGAAAATATAGGCAAGCGTGCTCCATCGTCAGCCACATCATCGCTTACCATCAGGTGAGATTGTGGTCAAACGCGAGCCTATACATTATATAAAAAAAAAGATATTGTTTTATTTTGTACTATACTTGAATTGCACTACGATGTCATACGTGTCATTATAACCTATATTCTAAGCTCGAACAAATTATTTTTATCGAGTTTCAAAGTTCATGACCAAATTCAACGCCCGATTGGATTACTATAGGGTTATCTATCATCATCAGATCAGTTTGATAGTACCTTATAGCCAAAGTCCATCTCATGACAATTCTAATAAGCCCAAACACGGCTAAGATACATTGATTAACTACGGAGTTCCGGTGCCTATCTTCCGGCTCTATCATCATCAGGTCACTTCGATAGTATTTTATAGCCAAAGTGCATTTCATGACAATTCCAATAAGCCCAAACACGGCTAGGCTACATTGATTAATTACGGAGTTCCGGTGCCTAACTTCCGGTTCCATAATCATCATCAAATCAGTTTGATAGTACTTTACAGCCAAAGTGCATCTCATGACAATTCTAATAAGCCCAAACATGGCTAGGACACATTGATTAACTACGGAGTTCCGGTGCCTATCTTCCGGCTCCATCATCATCATCAGGTCACTTCGACGGTACCATTTTTAACATAACTATTCAGAACCATTTATTTATTTTTATTGTCATAGTCGCTTAACTATCTACATTGTTATATCTATGTAAGTATGAAGTTCCGTTGGCCATTTCTGGTCTTTGTTTTAGAATAACACTCATTCTGTATCAGTAAGTCCATTATTACTCCATAATAACAATTTAAAAAAAAACTACTGAGGTGTCAAGGGACACCCGGATGGAACGAAGTTCCGTTCTGGCTTGCTTTCTATAAGAGACAGAGTGATGTATGTACATTTTGACAGCACTAAATCAATATCTTCGAAACCATGAAAACGACACCCATGACGAAAAAGTAGATAATTTCTAACAGCCGCCATCTTAGACTTACATTTTAACAGCACTATTGGCTTCAACAACCTCGAAAACCATGAAAAAGACACCCATATCGAAAAAGTTGATAATTTATTGCAGCCGCCATCTTGGATTTACATTTTGACAGTACAATCGGTTTCAACACCCTCGAAAACCATGAAAACTACACCCATGACGAAAAATTTGATAATTTCTTGCAGCCGCCATCTTGGATTTACATTTTGACAATACTATCGGTTTCAACACCATTGAAAACCATAAAAACGACACCCATGACGAAAAATTTGATAATTTTTTGCAGCCGCCATCTTGGATTTATATTTTGACAGCACTATCGGTTTCAATACCCTCTAAAACCATGAAAACGACACCCATGACGAAAAATTTGATAATTTCTTGCAGCCGCCATCTTGGATTTATATTTTGACAGTACCATCGGTTTCAACACCCTCGAAAACCATGAAAACGACACCTATGACGGAAAATTTGATAATTTCTTGCAGCCGCCATCTTGGATTTATATTTTGACAGTATCATCGGTTTCAACACCCTCGAAAACCATGAAAACGACACGCATGACGAAAAATTTGATAATTTTTCTCAGTTGCCATCTTGGATTTATATTTTGACAGTACCATCGGTTTCAACACCCTCGAAAACCATGAAAACGACACCCATGACGAAAAAGTTGATAATTTCTTGCAGCCGCCATCTCGGATTTACATTTTGACAGTACTATCGGTTTCAACTCCCTCGAAAACCATGAAAACAACACCCATGACAAAAAATTTGATAATTTCTTGCAGCCGCCATCTTGGATTTATATTTTGACAGTACCATCGGTTTCAACACCCTCGAAAACCATGAAAATGAAGGCTAGAAGGAACGGGGTGGGTCTTTTAGTCAGTAAGAGTCTGACACTATCTCCCGCTCCGCCCAAGGGCGGGGGATGTCAATGCATGATTTTTTCCCACCATAAAAAAAAAAAAAAAAAAAAAACACCCATGACGGAAAATTTGATAATTTCTTGCAGCCGCCATCTTGGATTTATATTTTGACTGTACCATCGGTTTTAACACCCTCGAAAACCATGAAAACGACACTCACGACGAAAAAGTTGATAATTTCTTGCAGCCGCCATCTTGGATTTATATTTTGACAGCACTATCGGTTTCAATACCCTCTAAAACCATGAAAACGACACCCATGACGAAAAATTTGATAATTTCTTGCAGCCGCCATCTTGGATTTATATTTTGACAGTACCATCGGTTTCAACACCCTCGAAAACCATGAAAACGACACCTATGACGGAAAATTTGATAATTTCTTGCAGCCGCCATCTTGGATTTATATTTTGACAGTACCATCGGTTTCAACACCCTCGAAAACCATGAAAATGAAGGCTAGAAGGAACGGGGTGGGTCTTTTAGTCAGTAAGAGTCTGACACTATCTCCCGCTCCGCCCAAGGGCGGGGGATGTCAATGCATGATTTTTTCCCACCATAAAAAAAAAAAAAAAAAAAAAACACCCATGACGGAAAATTTGATAATTTCTTGCAGCCGCCATCTTGGATTTATATTTTGACTGTACCATCGGTTTTAACACCCTCGAAAACCATGAAAACGACACTCACGACGAAAAAGTTGATAATTTCTTGCAGCCGCCATCTTGGATTTACATTTTGACAGTAAGTAAAAGTGTCGGTACAACTTTTCGTGAGATTTTTTTCCGTCTAGCCCCCTTTCACAACGCGCGATAAGGAACTTCGTTCCAATAAGTACGATATTTGTACTTTTATTTCGGTCCGAAAAAGTAGCACGTCTTGGTAGTCGCAGTATACAAGTCGGCACACATTTTAGACGTATTTATTTTTTGTAAGAGAGCGATACGGACATCCGTTCACAAGCGCTTCTGAGCGCGGACTGACGCTAGACATCGCGCGTTCAATGAAAAATGTATGAAGAAATATTGAGAGTGGTTTTATTTTGGTCATAAATCATAAAGTTATTTATGTAGGTTCAAAATAATTAGCTATAGGTGTTGAAGACTATATAAGCTGTATTATTTTATGTTTTTTAAAGTAAAAATGTTTACTGGATTTAAGTTACGGGTTCCTACTCAGACTCTGTGTTTCGTAATTTTCTTGTATTAGTGCGTTGGTAAAATCATATTTATATGAAAATTTTATATCAGACCGTAATATATTTTTTATGCCATCCTGGAGATAGATATATTGTCTTTTATTTGATACCAAGATATACTCATAATTATGATTCCTAGAGCATCATAATGGTTCCCGAAAAACCGTGATATTTGTCGAAATAGGTGAATACGTCCTTAATGAGCTACCAGGGAAGACATATTCGCATATCATTGCTAAACAAGCGTGTCTTCAACGTAGTCTTTTAACCTCTCGTATGCCGTAATTAGAGATCGAGAGAGTAGATCTACGCGAGACACAATGGCTTTTTAATTGTGTCTCAATTAAAAAGCCATTGTGTCTCGCGTAGATCTGCGTTCCGGCATACAAGGGGTTCTTCATCTTCATACGTTTTTTTTTTTATAATGACATGTTTGATGTGAGTTTTGAAGTTCCACTCGCTTAGTTCTGTAACTGTCTTGGCAACTTGTTATAAAAGCGTTTACTGTTTTTGAGAAATAAGTAAGAGGTTTTGTGTTCCCTTTCTATACCACTATTAACGGTTGTTCGCGACTTGGTCTGCGTGAAACTCATAAAACAGCACAAAAGCTACTTGGATCACAAATTCAAAGGTTTTTTTTTTTTTGTGTAGAACTTAAATCTTTTTCCTGAAATTAAAGTCTCTCCTTGTAACATTATCTATAAAATCGGTCCAGAACAAAAACTATAACTAATTTTTTGGTATAGGTAAATAATATCATAAGCATTTAGTAAAATGTTGTTATTTCGATAAAACAGAAAAAAAAATCTATTCTATTCCACTAGACAGACCCTACAAATTTATTTATTTCTATAGATGTATAGATTTTCAGTTTCACCATAAATTGACTCTGATAAATTCTTATTTCAAACACTTATTCTATTTTGACAGCTTCAAACAACACACAAAGCACCTCGGAGTCTACAAGCGACGAGAGCGAAGTCCACGAGGAAGCCGAACCTGCCAGCAACGCTCAGATCAGGGAGATGGACAGCATCGTTAGCGCCATGGAGGCTGACGTCACTGCAGGCTGCGATTTCTTCACACGAAACAATGGTAGGCACCTACTGCTGTAGCAACACTCAAGAGAAATGACATAGATTGTCCCTCTAGTTTTAATCTATAGTTCCGTGGCCGCGCGAAAGTTCAGCAGAGATCGTGTCGCGATTTGAAAAGTAGAATATGTATATCTGAGTGAGATTTCCAGTGAGGCATCAATTTTCCACCTGGGTCGAACATCCACGACCAAATACTGCGTCTCGTCAACTCTTCCGTCACCTATGGGAATAAAAGAGCTAAACGAGATGGAGAAGAGATAAGGCAGTTTCCCCTGACCAAACATAACACTCGTCTGGTCGGACGTCCCTTCAGAGATTTGCGTGACTACACCCTGTTCCGCATTTCTCTGAAGAATCACAGACTCCGGCGGGAAGCGGTTTACGTACATAAAACTGATTAATTTTAATTGCTTAAATATTGTTACAGAATCAAACCCCTCGACAACACCGGCTGTAGCTAAAAAAGAGGACAAAAAAGAAACGAACGCTCCTTCAACAGCCAACGTAGAGAAGCAACCAGAAGTGAACGCAGAGGGCGCTGGCGACGCGACCACGAACGTACAAGCGGACAGGAGGAGGATATTGATCAAGTTGAAGTATTTGAACGACACCTTGAAAGAGGTTGAAGGTAGTCTCGATGAGTTGTTGAAGGATTTTAAATGGTTAGTACTGAGTTTTCGTAGTTATAGTTAGTGTATTTTACTAGGGTGTCGACGTTCTGGACGATCAGGGAAATACAGGGAAGTTCAAAAGTCAAGGGGCAAAAAGCCAGGCTTGCTAATATAATTTTTATCTCGCACCTAAATCATAGAACACAACAAATCAATTAAATAAAACAAAAATCTAAACTTTAAGCTTCGCGCTCCTACGCGGTTACGCTAAGTTGCCACTTCGTATTCAAACCGCAATTTAAACTCATTCGCAAGATACGATACCTATGACATGCATTATGCAATGTTGCCGCTCTGAGCGCAATCTCTCCGATCTTACTCTAACATTTAACAAAAGAAAGAGATGAACACTAATGTGTTGTTGTCTTTTTCTGCCTCAAAGGCTTATGAGGCTTTATCTTATATCTATACTTTTCCAATAAAAACATCAAAATGTGAGTCTGTATGGGTAAAATATGATACTGTGTGCAAATCCTTATCATGCCACAATGCTTTAAAAATATTTTACTACGCATTCTTGTCTTTCTAGGCGTCACTTCTCAACGGAGCTGACAGCAGAATGCCGCGTGCGTTTGATCTTCAACGGGCGAGTGTTGTTGGACGACGCGGCCACGCTGCGAGCTTGCGGCCTGCACGACAGGGCCGTCGTACACTGCCTCGTACACCCCAAACGTACTGTCAACCAGGTGAGTGCAAGATGTGGACCAAGATGTCCCACTAAGACGGAAACGAGCATAGGGACGTGTAGGAATCGACGGATAACAGACGCAACGAAAAACTTCGGCAAATACGATAAGCAGTTGGTCCCTTTTTTTTCTCCCGCTCTGGGTGGAGCGAAAGAGAGTTTCAGACTTTTACTGACTGAAACATACAGTGTGGTCAGTTGCCCTTTGTAATGAAGGTAACTCTTATGATCAATCCACAGCCTTGGTAGGCATCAGCCTACAAAGGCACACGCTAGGAATTGCTCCTGTATCGTGGTTAGCGCTCACAAACATGTAAACTCACATACAAAAGACACCCAGACCCGGAACAACGATCCGTAGGCCACCATGTTAATATGTATTGGTTTCATGCGGGAATCGAACTCGCGATACGCGGCGCAGCAACCAATCGTTCAACCATACCATCCAAGTGGGATGTAATCTTATACTTAAAAAATGAAACTGACTGATATATTAACGAACAGCCAAAACTACTGGGACTAGGAGCGTGAAATTAGGCACAAGGCTTCTTTTTATGTCGTAGGCGAGCACTAAGAGAGGGTTTTTCAAATTCACCCCCTAAAGGGGTGAAACGTAGTTTCAAAGTTTGCATGGAGAAACCAACATTGTCGCTGGCAGCAAATAATCGTGGGATAAGTATGCAACATAGCATAGTCGGCCTTATAATGTTCCCACTGCTGGGACCCAGACCTCCTCTCTAGGAGAGGGAATGGGCCGTAATCCACCACGCGGGCCCAGTGCGGGTTGGTGGATATCACATGTCTTTGAATATTGGTTCTAGGACATGCCGGTTTCTACACGATGTTTTCCTTCACCGTTTTGAGAGCAGTAGTGATGAAGTCTATGTAGATCATCAATAATCAGATGATCGATCGATTCCTGCACGTCTGCTCGTCCCTAGGTATCTTTATATAAATAAGTTATACAAGAAAAGTAGATTAGATAGTCCAATCAGTAGGTATGGTAATAGGCGTGATTTCCCAGGGCACGGCAGACGAACTCGGAGCCTCCTATCTTCGCTGAACGGACTTCTCAATGTTTACTGTCGCCATGCAGACAGGCTTGGTTGGTTCATTATTTTACTGACGATAGCTTCTAATTATGTAGTTACAATACTAGTGAGTCACCACAATACAATAGTTTTTTTTTTTTACTAGGCTGTTATTTCCGCCCTACAACCATTTTAGATGATGATTTTGCGTAAAATTAGGTATGGTTGAGTCTAAAGTCATTAGATGTAACTATGAGTGGTGCGTTGCGCAATACCATTGGTATGTTGCTAAACGATTTGGTTAACAAAAAGGTTAGACAATCATCATGTCACAAAAAAAACTAAATGTGTGTGAACAAAGTGGGGAAAACACAACTTTGCAATGTATTATTTGGTTTTGAAACTTCTTTAAAATTAATTATTTGTTTATACCTACAGTATGTTTACTGGATTAAAATGTGTACAGAAATATACTGAGCAGAAATAACTTCTTAGCCCCGATGATTTATTTTACAGTTAGACAGTGTAGAAGAAAAAACTGTGAGGCTCGTAAAATTACACTATCGCCATGGAAATATTCTTACAAAATAAGAGATTAACATTTTAAATCTTGTAGTGCTGCAGCTGTGGTTAAATTATCGCGCGAATTCCTTCCCTCTATACCTTATTCGCGTTAAGAAGCGTTTTTTACTGTTTGTTCAACCGATTTTAACTTCTATTTCGTAGTAGGATGGCATTAAAAGCAAAATAGTGATTACAATACGAACTATTTACTGCAGCCGCCATTTGTCATGCCACCAAAGTAATATATGTCAAAATCGGTGGACAGTAATAAAAGTTTTCCATAAATTTCTAATGTTATTTTGAACAGAGTATAAAATGATTCGACAGTAAATTTAAAAAAGCAGAAAAATGTAAACTAAACTAGTGATATATTTTTATCTTCGTCTGTTCAAACGTGTACGTCATATTCCAGCAACACGGCATGCAAGACGAAGGCTCCATGAACGCGACGCACGAGCTGATCACGGACAGGGCGCAGCCGGAGCGCGCGTGGGACCTCGAGAACATTCTCATGACGCTCGTGTCCGTCGCGCTCACCGTCGTCTGGTTCTTCAGGTGCGTGTACCCAACATGATAACCGGCACCGGCCCACGCTGAAAACCAGCGCTGTGGAATCGTCGCATTTTGTGTATGGCAGAGGCGTAACGTGAACAAATTTTAGAGGTGGGCGAAGCCTTTTTCTTTCATAAATTCGAAAACGAGATAGCGACTGTCGCAACCCAGTGTTCGATCACATCGTCGCTTACCATCAGGTGAAATAGTGGTCAAACGCGAGCCTATCAATTATAAAAAAACCCTCGTTCTTAAAGGGCCTTCGCAGATGCGAGGCCGATGGCGAGGGCCCACTTCGCCCACGCCTAGCTACGCTACTGATGTGTGGTCACGGCTGACGACATTGTGCTGAGCGTTCGCCCGTTTTGCGTGGACGTGGCACTTTTTATTTTTCTATACAATGTTTATAATTTGTAAGTTAGTCCTACAATTGCGTCATTTCCCGCAAATAAAATGCTTTTCTTCCCTTCTTTCTTACTTCTTTTATATTGAAAGGCGAGTAATATAAAGCTCTTCTAGTGTCTACCGGTCATCATCACCTGTGGTCATTTACCATGCCCGTTCTTCTGGGAAGAGCGAGAGGCAGTGTCAGATTTTTACTATCTAAAACCCACCCGGTGTTTATTCAGTTCCCCTTTGCTTTCCATCATTTCCATGGTCGCAGTGACTCTTTCGAACAATCTTACAGCGCGAATTCTTTAGTATCTGACCGATTGATGCAAAGACTTGATTTCCATAACATGCATTATTTCTGTACCTCAGAAGTAAACAATAGTAACTCCACTTTTTTGAAAAAATGTTTTTTTGCACTGTTAAAATCGTAAGAACCAGTTCTACGTAATGGTATAGGGCTTGATGCCCTAAGACATCTAGGAAGAAAAATATCCAACCGTATATGACAAAAACATTTTGGGTATAGGACTTAAAATGATGATAATACTCAGCTTTACGCGCACTTAATGTCGTTCTAAACTTTATTGTAATTATGTGTAATACATAATAATTCCATCTAATAATTATAAAAAATACAATTGAGTTTGTTTCAATATCTTTAAAGCAACTATGTCGAAAATACATTTAAAGTCTATCCGCGCGTTTTTGCCTCTCCTGTAAAATTTACTTTTTGGCACATACTGTTGTTTACCTCTGAGGTACAGATTTGTTCTTCTTTTTTTCATACATTATTTTTGTGATTGTGCTTTAAGCTGTCAGTTAATATTCTCATATCTTCATGTCTTTTCTAGATGCGAATATTCAAATCTGTTCACGGCGAGCGCGAGCCTGGCCCTGTTCGGGCTGACCGTGTTCTACAGCGTGGCGATCTTCGGGCTGTACCTGTCCGACACATTCCAGTTCGACCGCAGGCCCGCGCAAGCCGTGCCCGACAACTAGACCAGCCCCAACCACTTTGACAACTTGCCCAAGTTTTGTAAATTATGGATATGCCGCCTTTTCTACTGTGTTTAAAGGTAGCGTTTGGATTTTTGCGTACGCGAATAGCTTGGCGGACATAGATTGTCTATGGATAACAAAACCTCTTTTCGCGCGATGGTTATTTATTTTTAAATATAAGTTGACGTCGTTAGGCCGCGTTTCCACTGGCAAGCAAATTGCATGCAAGTCGAATCACATTGCGAGTTACGAAGGACTGCTTGATTACATCATACCTCGCTAATCCGCAATGTATTTTAACTTGCATGCAATTTACTGGCGAGTGGAATCGCGGCCTTAGTGTAAGCCAGGTTGTTATAAAAAGCATTTGGAATACTTGGCCTACTCGTGACAGTGTTTGAATTCACGATAAGCATTTATCGTAGAAATAGAATAAGTCTTCTTCCTTATTATATCAAGCCAAGATTTTATACCAAAATAGTGTTTTTTAAACAGGTATCAGTCTCAATGGCTTACACAACTTTTGAGTGAGGGTCAATCCGCCATGCTAGTCGCAGATAAGTTAGAGCTCTATATGCAGGTCATATTGCTGTATTATCCTTTGAAATTAGTACCAAGCGCTTATACTTTTAGTTCAAATGTAAATCTTCATTGTAATTGGCTTAGCTAAGCAGTCATGTATATAAATAAATGTTTCATAAACATAGTGTAATAAAGTAAAAACTAATTTGTCAATGTACACCAAATCATTTGCAATTATTATTTTATAATAATAGTTCAAATATTAAAATTCATACCAAAAGTATAATTTCAAGGAAACCAATTTTTTATATTAGTTGGATATGCGGGAGTAAGGAGTTTTTAAACTCGATATTTTGTTATTTTACGCTGTACATATAGCTGGAACTAAATACGATTCCGTAATGGTGTACACTATTACTATCTAAATACATAACCAATAATAATCATCGTCATCATACATAGCACAAAAAAAAAACAATACAAGAGCCTAATCTTTCCTTGTTACCGTTTTAAAACCGTCCAAAATCAGAAATTGCGTACGTAATCGAAAAAATCAAAACGTAATATGTTTCGGTAATTTGAATGACAGATTTAGTTGAATTACTTGGACGCTTGCATTTCCACACGAAATCTTTTATTAAAGCGGGAACTACATTAGTCCGACGCTCTCCTGGGTCACACCTGACTTGTACGTAAAGTCGCGTCGCGTAGTATGGATGTGATGTAGCTCTACAAGTCTAATTGCCATATAAAATGTATGGAGACCGACGCGCCCAGATCGGGGTACGTGACCCACATGTGCCCAATCTTAATAGATTCAACAATTTCTGTGTTGGTGACAAAATAAACCTTATTTAGTTTTATACTTGTTTAATTATGTGTCTCAGTCAAAAGTATCCTATGTTAAACTAAACATTAGATGTACTGGTCTCAAAAAATTGTAAATAATCGTAACAGGTATAAACATCTGTTTTATATTTATTTAGACGTAAGTTTGGACTTTTCTTTGATTCACTTTATCATCTTCATCAATTACATCTCATGTCGGATGTTAAATTAATATTTTTCTAGCGTATATTACCTTTCATTGTCTAAATATTTTAGTAATCAATAAAGCTTATAAAATTCTAGTTATTATTCGGGTACCTAATCGTTTTCTACGCTAATAAACGTTTTATTGTTATTTACTTTTAAGGACATAGATATATTAAAGTAAATTTTAATTGAAATCTATAGTGTCTTTTTTTTTGTTCCACGATTCCCAAACCTTGATCTTTGAGTATAACTTCTTGATTTTTCTTTCAATCGATGCTAATAAATACTAAGGGCGGTTACAGCAAAGAAATTATTTGTAAAGATGTCTGCAAAAATACTAAATTTTAGGGCCGACGCTGGGTTAAGTGGTCGCCCGAGCGGGTTCCCGTCGCGTTTCGTGTGCGGCGGTCCCCGTAGTGGAAATCGCATTATTACTTGCGCAATGTCGCTAGTGTAATTTTAACGGTTTGCGGTGTGTATTAGGGCCGGCACCAACTGCCGGCATGGCACGACAAAAGATTTTATTACTAATCAAGTTATTTTGAATCTTATTTCAATGACTTTAGAATTCATGTTACTTTTTTTCGATACCACGATGCCGCGATGCGCCGCGAAATGCCGTGACGTCTCGCGGCATGAGGGGTCGCGCCGCGGCATACCATTGCATTTCGCGAGACGTAATGTGTCACTTTGTGTCAAGGAATTATATTGAAGTTAGTTGAAATATGGTTGAAACTTGAGCAGCGGTCATTTCGGTTAATGTAGTACGGTCGATGCACGGGGGGTGCATCGACCGTGGGGATGCCACGGCATGCTGCGAGATGCCACGGCATGCCGTAGTGCGACCTGCTGTGCCATGCCGGCAATGAGCGCCAGCCCTTGCGTAGCAAAAAGGAGGCGTGGGGCCCTGCGACCCGCGAAGGACGCCCGAGCGGTCCCATACAAAAGTGCTCCGTTGCGGAGACCCGGCCCCGATTAACGCGGCGTCGGCTCTTAAAAATTCACTCCAGGTAAATGAACATGAGGCTTGTGAATAACGCTGCCTGGCGTCCAGATAACGGTGGACACATACTACTTCTTTAAAGAGAATAACTCCTGTATCGTGGGTGCGTTCACAAATATGTAAAACCTCTTACTTACTCAAGGCGCCCAGACCTGGAACACCTTACTGTAGGCCATACAAATATTTGATTCGTTTGGGAATCAAAGCGGCGCTGCGCCAACTTTCAGAGCGCGGTTTATACCTATATAACTAATCTCCAAACAGGATAGGGTTATCCAAGTTCCTATGGCCACCTTCGGTTCCCATCAGCAGATCAACTCCATGTCATGATAATTTGGCATTGTCATCTATATCGATTTAGACATGCATGCAAAATTTTAGCTCGATCGGTAACCGGGAAGTGGATCAAATTTAATTTACAAGATTTGATTACAAACAAGTAGACATCGAGACAGGTTTTATTTAGTTTCTAAATAAAAGCTTGTAAAAACAATTATGTTTTATAACAAGATTAAAAAAGTTAGGCTGTTCTTTTTTCCCAAATGTCCGCAGGTCTAGCCGGTGGGGAGCCAACCGTTAAATTAGTCCGAAGTTTCAGATGTTGGATACTGAAGGCGGTGCTTTCCGGAGCTCGATGGCTTCCGATTTCTGCCATCTGAAGACCCAACCGCCGGGATCCTACCAAGACCAACCACATACATGACCCCAGATGTCGCCAAGATGATCACCTGCTTCTCTCGTGCCATTAATTACTAGGGTGTTATCGTCATAACAAGAGATGTGCCGTTGTCGGCAATATTGCCGGGAAGCGGAAATGTTGCCCTGAGTATGAATATTGGTGGCAATTTTTTTTATTAGGTTTGCCAACATTACAGTCACTGGGAATCAAAAATAATCCGATTAATCAATGACATGATTACATAACAATAATAAATCATTGATGAAGTTAGTCTGCGGTGTATATAAAGTAAAACCACTGTCATAAACAAAACAAAAATAAAGTATTTAAAAGACGTTTACAAGATAATGCATTTAATGAGCTACCAGGGAAGACATATTCGCAGATCATTGCTAAACAAGCGTGTCTTCAACGTAGTCTTTTAACCTCTCGTATGCCGTAATTAGAGATCGAGAGAGTAGATCTACGCGAGACACAATGGCTTTTTAATTGTGTCTCAATTAAAAAGCCATTGTGTCTCGCGTAGATCTGCGTTCCGGCATACAAGGGGTTAATCTTCATACGTTTTTTTTTTTATAATGACATGTTTGATGTGAGTTTTGAAGTTCCACTCGCTTAGTTCTGTAACTGTCTTGGCAACTTGTTATAAAAGCGTTCACTGTTTTTGAGAAATAAGTAAGAGGTTTTGTGTTCCCTTTCTATACATAGCTATATATAGCTCTTGTTGTAATTTTGGCCCTCGTGTAAGTTATTACTGTTTACTGCCAATAGAAGACATTCCGAAATCCACGACGTGTTTCATTGTGTGTGTACCTCCAAACACTATTAACGGTTGTTCGCGACTTGGTCTGCGTGAAACTCATAAAACAGCACAAAAGCTACTTGGATCACAAATTCAAAGGTTTTTTTTTTGTGTAGAACTTTAATCTTTTTCCTGAAATTAAAGTCGCTCCTTGTAACATTATCTATAAAATCGGTCCAGAACAAAAACTATAACTAATTTTTTGGTATAGGTAAATAATATTGTTACGCCATTAAACGTGAACACGCCATATCTCCGAGAAAATAAAGAGTAGCTCGTAATAATTAAAACGCATTGCTGTTCGAAAGGTCTAGAATGGTTGTACGTAGCCAGCCTTAGAAAAATCTCGAAACATCCACAAAGTACTTACAAGTAGAAGTTAGGTATTTATGGGAAATGGTACTCTCCGACGTTAACAATAGAGCCGAAATTCGCATGAAAGAGACTGTTATTACCACGAGCAATAAAAATGATTTATGACTTCGAGAAGCGATTCAATTGTTCTGGAATTCTGGATAGATCCGGGGACGTCGGTATCTAGAATTTTCTTGGCTCCGCATATAAATACGTGCCCCCGGCCGGAAGCGAGTCAGTTGTGATTTCGACTGCGATCAAGAGCGAACTACCCTAGTACTTGAAGTGATTTTATCTAACGACCTAAGCGATAGTGTAACGGTACTCTAGTGTTAATTGCGATTCGGATTATTGTTGACTGGACTATTTTGTTATTGTTGTGGTGAATAAAGTTGTCTCTTAGTAAATCGGCATTTGATTACCCACGTACGTAACAACTGGTGTCAGAAGTGAAATGCCATTAACACCGAGAGACGACGAACAGCGACCTCGAACAAGAAGGCAAATGGAGATGGATGCTGCGCGTCATCGTTTGGAGGAGGAAGATCAGGCTGGTATGGAAGCAACAGCAGCTGCTGAGGTGCCAACAGGACCATCCTCGGAATTGAACCTCGCTGCGGTAACTAATCTCCTAAACTAAAAACTAATATATAACTAATCTCCAAACAGGATAGGGTTATCCAAGTTCCTATAGCCACTTTCGGTTCCCATCAGCAGATCAACTCCATGTCATGATAATTTGGCATTGTCATCTATATCGATTTAGACATGCATGCAAAATTTTAGCTCGATCGGTAACCGGGAAGTGGATCAAATTTAATTTACAAGATTTGATTACAAACAAGTAGACATCGAGACAGGTTTTATTTAGTTTCTAAATAAAAGCTTGTAAAAACAATTATGTTTTATAACAAGATTAAAAAAGTTAGGCTGTTCTTTTTTCCCAAATGTCCGGCAGGTCTAGCCGGTGGGGAGCCAACCGTTAAATTAGTCCGAAGTTTCAGATGTTGGATACTGAAGGCGGTGCTTTCCGGAGCTCGATGGCTTCCGATTTCTGCCATCTGAAGACCCAACCGCCGGGATCCTACCAAGACCAACCACATACATGACCCCAGATGTCGCCAAGATGATCACCTGCTTCTCTCGTGCCATTAATTACTAGGGTGTTATCGTCATAACAAGAGATGTGCCGTTGTCGGCAATATTGCCGGGAAGCGGAAATGTTGCCCTGAGTATGAATATTGGTGGCAATTTTTTTTATTAGGTTTGCCAACATTACAGTCACTGGGAATTTACAGGATCATTTTATATAACTATTTTTACATTGATTACCGCGCATGCCCCTTCCACTTTTGCCGAGCGATCTTAATTCACCGCGCGACCTGTACTATATTTAATACATAAAATTGTAGGAAAATTAATCATCCGACAGTGGTGATATTCCTTCCATTAATTCATCTTGGGATATTAAAGTAGAAGGTTGAGGGTGGAAGCACGAGGTTAAGGGCACAAGTGCACAACGTTGTCGTCAGACATTTCGGAGTCATTATCATCACTCTCTTCACTGTCGGAGTGTCATCAGTAACAAATAATAATTAATAATTTTAACCACTACGTACTAATACACAAGCTGTACGCAACAGTACCCAAATACAACAGTATCCAATGAGACGCACGAACGCAACGCGTGAATTGAAGAGACGAAGAGACGTGTCGCCGTCGGCGCACACCCGCCCCCCTCACGCCACCAAATAGACCTTATAGTAGAGGATACGGTTAAGGACGACCTTCACCGGTTTGTTTAATGAATGAAACGTATTTTATGATAAATTTAGTATACTTATTAAAGAATATAACGCGGGTGGGTTGCCTGAGAAATTCCTGGCCAAACATTTTTTTTTTTTTGAAAAATTTGCCGGTGTGTTTAACGAATAAATTTAATACTAACTGAAAGAGTGAAGCCTTTAGAACATAAAAATGTTGGGTTGCCTATTTGTTTCCTGGCATAACTATGGGTTGCCAGGTATAAACAGGTATGTATAAACAGGTGTGTTTATTTTGATATACAACAAATTCTATATCAAAATAAACGCTGTTTCGTTACGAATACGATATTATAGTGTTGTCTGCAAAAAATCTGGTATGAATAACGGTTGTGCATTTTTCTAAAAAAAAAGTAAATTTTCAATTTTTAATTAATAATAGTCTGGCCAGGAATTTCTTAGGCAACCCACCCGCGTTATATTATTTAATACACTAAATTTATCATAAAATAAGTTTCATCCATTAAACAGACCGGTGAAGGTCATTCTTAATCGGATCTTAGACTATTAAGGATCTATTACACTGCGCTGAATATCGCGTGCGATATTCCGACTCGTACTATTTTTCATTCATAGAAATACAGTCTAACCCCTATTACACTGCGCGATACGTCGAACCACAGACTAGATACGTCGAACCATAGACAAAACGAGTCTGAATATCGCGTAGTGTAATAGGTCCTTTAGAATTGAATATTGCGCATGCCCCTTCCACTTTTGCCGAGCGATCTTAAGGTCTCTGCACACAGCGGGCGCGGCGCGGCGGGACGGGACGGCGACGCGACACTGAGCAGTTGCTGTAATGTACTAGATATTACGGACGACGCCACACAGAGCCGTCCCGCTCGACGCGACGGTAACCGTCGCGCCACGCCGCCGCCGCGCCGAGCGGGAATACAAGTCAGAAGCGGCGGGGACGGGCGATTTATTTCATGCACCCATTTCCGTTTACGTTGTTTTTTCTTAGCTAGCGCAAATAAGGGCAAGAGCGTTTCCACGTCTGAATCGCTCAACATCTTTTTGATGAATGAATAGCGTCGCGATACGGTCGGCGTGATCGCGCCCGCAGTGTGACCGATGCCGCCGCGCCAGCGCAGCGTCGCCGCCCCGCCACGCCACGCCGGCTGTGTGCAGAGACCTTTAACCCCTTGTATGCCGGAACGCAGATCTACGCGAGACACAATAGCTTTTTAATGGAGACACAATTAAAAAGCCATTGTGTCTCGCGTAGATCTATCTCTCTCGATCTCTAATTACGGCATACGAGAGGTTAAACCACCGCGCGACCTGTACTAGGTGTTAAGCACTATACTGCGCTAGCTCCAAAATGCAGACCATTGAGGTGGCTCAGGGCTCAGAAGGCTGCCCAGCTTAAGTGCGACTCGGCTGGACATGTCTGCCCCGCATTGAGAAGTGAGCCAGTAAAACACAAAGTTGGGACGAAGTCGCGGCAGACCAAGGAGATGGTGAGATGACTAAGTAAGGGCCACTGCCGGCATGACACGGCAAAGGATTTTACTACTAATCAAGTTATTTTGAATCTTATTTCAATTCATTTAGAATTCATGTTAGGTAGGTACTTTATTTCGAAACCCCGATGCCGTGGCGTCTCGCGGCATGACGGGACGCGCCGCGGCATGATGCGAAATGTAATGTGTCACTCTGTGTCAAGGAATTATGATTGCTAAGATGGTTGAAACTTGCACAGCGGTCATTTCGGTTAATATGGTTCGGTCGATGCGCGTTGTTCAGTGTAACCGCTAAGACGACCTCACACCGGACCAGTTCATGATCGTGTCCCTAATGTAATCCATCAGGTCCGGCCTCTCTTGTCATGTGCTGTGCTGCAATAATCTGTTTATTCAGGTCATCTAACACGATGGGGCAGGTACCTAAACAGATTGATGGAGTCTGCTGGACGCCCTTTTAGTCGGAAGCGATCTATTACCACCGATCGTGGTTCGTTTGATCAGTGCTGCAGTCTTGGGATACGGTGACATGCAAGAATGTCATCGTGGAAAGATGTTGCAGAAAGGGAAATGAAAAGTACTTTTTACACCACCTGCTCGATAATGTCGTTTTATACGTCATATAAACCTCACTTAAAGCAAGTCATTCTATCCCTAGGGAGATAATGCAGTATGGCCGATCCCTAGGGAATAATGAGATTTGAATTTGGAACACCAAAAATCGTCAACATTGTGAATTAAAATGTACGTGCATCGCACAAGTTGACTCGAAATTCAAACTGGCCACGAACAAAAAAAAAAAATAGAATAAAACCTGCTTATTGACGGGAGCATTATAGAAAATTGAAACTATAGAATCTTGGAGTAGTGAATTTTGTTTGTTTCATGAACTTGTAAATATAATACTTATATTTCTCTAATATATGATTTGGTCGACCAAATTGTTTTTTAATTATCTCACAGATGGTGCAAAAAGTAGAGTATGCAACACGGGGATAAAGCTGTCTTTGTCTTGGGCGGCTTGAATTCCTCACTTCACTCAGGTTTCTTTATTAACTCCCTCGCAATGCTCGGGAGTTAATTTTATAAATCCCTCACTATCGTTCGGGATTAAAATCAGCAACCTTCGTTTCATTCGGAATTCAACATACCGCCCTCGACTTAAAGACACTGCTTTATCCCCTAGTCACATAAACTACTATTTTACACCACCTGCTCGATAATGTCGTTTTACACGTCATACAAACCTCACTTAAAGCAAGTCATTATATGCCTAGGGAGATAATGCAGTATGGCCGATCCCTAGGGAATAATGAGATTTGAATTTGGAGCATCAAGAATCGTCAACATTGTGAATTAAAATGTAGGCGCATTGAACAAGTTGACTCGAAATTCAAACCAAAGAGTATGTAATCACTATGATTCAAACTGGCCACTAACAAAAAAAAAGAAAACAGAATAAAACGTGCGTACTGACGACACGGGAGCATTATAGAAAATTGAAACTATAGAATCTTGGAGTAGTGAATTTTGTTTGTTTGATGAACTTGTAAATATAATACTTATATTTCTCTAATATATGATTTGGTCGACCAAATTTTCTTTTAATTATCACACAGATGGTGTAAAAAATAGAGTATGCAACACGGGGATAAAGCTGTCTTTGTCTTGGGCGGCTTAAATTCCTCACTTCACTCAGGTTTCTTTGTTAACTCCCTCGCAATGCTCGGGAGTTAATTTTATAAATCCCTCACTATCGTTCGGGATTAAAATCAGCAACCTTCGTTTCGTTCGGAATTCAACATGCCGCCCGCGACTTAAAGACACTGCTTTATCCCCTAGTCACATAAACTACTATTCCCGTCCTACATCGGGTGCTCCCAAACGTCAGAGGATAGTCTCTTCTTCCAGTCGCCTCTTCTAAAAGGGTGGACGTTGGATTCTGGTAGCTAGACATTACATTTTACTAGTAATGCACTCTTGAAGCAGAGCTAATATTATTGTGTCCTGCTTATACTGCAGCTGTGTAAAATATGTTATTCCAATCTAGCGTCAGACTGGATCTGAAAGTTTGGGCTTGACTAACTTTTAATAAAAGACAAAAAGAAACAAAATATTTGTTATTTAATAAACGCGTTTATTTCAATGATTATTTATGTATTTCATAAGCATAGACAGTTTTAGACTGAATTTCGAAAATGATGCATTATCCTGCATACGGTGGATTCCAGAAGAGAGTCAATGACTGCTTTGTTTGTTTCTAGTTTCACTACCTGTAAATTGAAAGTAGGTATGTGTTAAATACAGTTTAGAATTAAGATTGTAATGATGTTTCAGAAGGTAATACGTTTGTTTCTCGCCGGATTGAGGTTTACCGAAAATGTAAATAACAGTAACCTCACCTAGACAAGATTTTAATCTTTCCAAATTCGTTTTCTCGTTAACACTAGTTACTTTAACAAGCAATCTTATACGACTTTGGGTAACGAAATATAGATGAGAATTATAATCACCTTGGAAATAATATTGGCAGCACGGTGTAGGTCCCCACCTGTGAAAATAAGAATCATTTTGAAATATGACTTCCAATAATTATTTTCCTAAAAAATGTTTGTGTTCATTGTTCAGCCATCCAAGGAAGTTTAAAATGCGTGGTAATCAGGGTTGCGCATTCATAAAGCATTGTATCATCATTCAAATTTCGACATTTTGTTTTTTTACCAATCAATAAACATAATAGTTCAAGTCAGCATAACTGGAGACATACTTGTATGCATACATTTAGTATTGGAGATACTGTTTCTAAATAAGTGTTATTTGATTTCAGGGTCAAATCGGGGTTTTTTAAGAAATAAATAATAGGGCGAGCCAAATTTTCTTTTTTTTTGTTTGTAATAGTGTTTTATTGTTTTATAGTTAAATAAAAAAACCTATTGAAATATTTCCAGTGAAACCCAGCATTAAATTTTTTTAAAAATATGTGAGCAAAGTATTCAACTTTGAACTATTGTTTACATAAAATGTAACAAAAAAAACACTATTATATACACCCTAATAAATCATTCTTAGGAGAATAAGGGTACCAGATGTCTGGCTTCATTCAAAAAACAAGCACAAATCCAACTCTGGTTTGGAGCATATAAATTAAGATGTGATCAGTCAAGTTATAATGCAAATTATAGGGGTCAATCTAATCAGGCAATATTTTCAAAAGCTTTGGTGATATTTACCTTTCAAAAAGATATCTTCATTGTTTGGTGGATGTTGCCTATCAGCTTGCTTATCTTGAGCGCTCTGTAGACAGTCTGAAAAGCAGAGAGATCCCAGTTAGTTTTCTTGTTTGGAATATAGTGTGTTGATTGTGTGCCATATATGGATCAGACAAAAATGGTAGGTGAAGATTCAGCAAAACCTTTCAGATTGGTGCATGACAAAAAGTTCATCATAGAAGTATTTTTTCATAGATAAGATTGGTATGAGGTGCATTGTCTACAGAAATATGAACAAGTGAACTTGCAATTTTATATAAAGAACACATTCATTGTGCATACCTAGCTAAGGAGAGGAATTCCCTGCCGGAGTCTGTGTTTCCTGATAACTATAACCTAGGGGTTTTTAAGTCAAGAATGAAAGTAAGATATTTACCTATTTGATTTCCAGTTACGGGAAGATCTGCAACAGCTCAACTATAACAATAAAACTATGTGAGTACATCTAATCAGAAAAAATAAATAACAAAAAATCAATGAAATCAATACTTACATATTGTAATCTGGCATTTAAAGCTTTATGGTAGTATGAAATTAAAAAATATAAATTACAAAGTAAAATTTTATTTGACACTGGCTTTCCATCTGAGAATGATAGAAAAAATCAAATAGAAAGTCAATGGCTTGTCCGATGCAACATTTATCGCTTGCGGTGGAGCTGCAGTGTGTTGCGGCGGATCCAGGATGCACGTCGGGAACCTCCCTTGGTCTGTGAGAAGCGGTGACCCTTGCCAAGGCCTCGGGAACTGCGGCCAGCAGAGGTGAGACCACGCATCTCGCGATGCTTGTGGACAGCGTTTACTATCCAGTTGATCTTGGGGTCTCTGCGGATAGCCTGATGAAAACAGATTTCAGATAAGTATATTGCTACCAGTCTTTTGTTTTTAATTTAGTGTAAGACAAGTGTATCAGATTAAAATGGTAGGTGAAGATTCAGCAAAACCTTTCAGATTGGTGCATGACAATTGTTCATCATTAGAATTTTGTTTCTTGTAGAAATAGGTAACATTAATTCTGATAATTACCTTGTGTGAGGGATCAACCAGGATGACTTCGAAGTATTTGTACGAAGAGTCCTGAGCCACCCAGTAGGAGTTAAGCACACGCAGACCTCCACAACGACGACCGACGCGCTCCTACGAATGAAACAGTTGTAGTATATAGAAGGCATACAAAGTTTGGCATTTGTAAACTTGAATACCACTAACTTTTAAAATATTGGAACATTAAGTAATAGCAGAAATAGAAAAGGAGTGCTATTTGAAGAGTCCAGTGTGTATGTGCATACAGCACTATAATTCTAGATTTAACATAGAAAACAAGTCCACTTTCACCTAACCTAAAAGTTAACACATGATACTAACCTCAGCAATGGACTGTAGGTTGCGAGTAGGCTTCAGCTGGTTCACACCCTGGCTCTTGGGCTTACCATAGGTGGCTCCCTTAGGCACAGGGCGCTTGCGGCCACCACGACGAACACGGATTCTGAAGATAACGAATCCTGCAAACAAAAATCACGTCGGTTTCACAAGGTATTTCAACACGTGTATCAACAATCAAGCCGGTCAAAGCGTTAACATCCTTACCCTGCTTGGCGCGGTATCCCAGTCTCCTTGCCTTATCAGGCCTGGTAGGCCTAGGGGCGCGATGCATACGAGTCAACTGACGGTACTGCCATACTCTGACACGCAAGAGGAATCGCATCACATCGCTCAACTTTTTTCTGTACAACTCTTGGATATATCTGTACGCTCCCATCTTGGACAGGTGCCTGTGGCAGACCTAGCAACAAAATCAATACATATTGATCAGAAGTCACATCATCGGTCTGGCCACAAATAGAGCGATTCTACACCCTTCATGTATGCCATCACGAAACCACTGAAATAATCGAATCAGATAATAAATACACTGATGAACAACTACTATGAACTTTAACTTCACTCTTTTAATGAACCAAAATTTAAAATAGCGAATGATAACTTAAATATTTTAAGATATAAATTCAACGTACGTCTCGCGTACTCCACAGGTAAACCGGAAAAGAAAACTGACAGCAAGTTTTGGAGCAATGGTCGCCTGTCAAAGACAAAAAAAAAACATTTGTGTCTATGCATGGTCCATACTGAACTTTTTTTATTCACCATTTTTCTTTCATGGAGTTAGTAATTACTAACCTTCACAAAATCTTCACAAAAGTTAGAACGATAACGTAGTTTCTTATGAATTACCCTAATTACATAAACTAGCTAAATCCATAAAACCTTTAGAAAACCTAAGCTACTTCAAAATAATGGCCATATTCTTAGGTACTACAAAAAATATATGATGTCATAAACCGTGTCTAGCTTCTTAGTCTCCGGTTTATTGAGCAGCCTATTTTATTTATTTTAAATTATTATAAACAACACATTGTTGTTTCATTCTATTTTATTTGGTAACGGCGACCGCACTGAATCCGCGCCACACATGATCGCTATTCGCCTCCCATTCGCGCGAAAGTGTAAATGCACCTTCAAACCAGTTTTTAAACAATATTTGTATAGCCAACAAGATTGAATCGATAAATAATGTTAATGATCTATGTACCATAACTGTGTAAATAAAATAAATACTTTAATCCAATTCTCAATGCAGCGTAAGTTTTAACAAGTGCGGACAAAGAAAACCATAAAATGAATCAATTCTATGTGTTTTATTTTTTAATGTCGATTTAACAACCCATCAAACCAATTCTCTGATAGTATATAGATAGTATATAGACTCTCTATATAGTTATCTGTGAACCAATCAATGCAGTGTCAATCACCTTACCCACTTCAAGATCATAATCATCATCATCATCATCATCATCTTCCTGCCCTTGTCCCACTTCAAATGTGACATGATCACAAAACTTTCAGCATCAGATTTATAAACGGGAAAAATTGTTTAATTCATTACGACATAGCAGTTAGTTGTAATGAATTAAACAATTTAGTCTAAATGAAGACTTTTCTTCAAAATTTGGCAATTTTCTTCAAAATTTATTTGTGAAAATGTAGACTGGGGCAAAACGCTCGCGGGCATTCTGTGTTCAGTCTTTGCGGACTAGTCGCAGAAGACAAAACATAAAGAAAGCTGAAAAAAAGAAAGGGAAATCCTGTGCCAAGCCGTGGAAAATGTAGGCTATAATAAAGCAAAAAATAAAAAAGTACATTGTGAAAATTAAGCTAGAGATGTTTTTTTTATGAACGGAGATTTGCAAATAAAAATACGCACCTTTATTGTCAAAACTGAGTCAGACTTTTCGATTTACGATAGAACAACTGCAAATTATAAAATTAGATGGATGGAAAGATCTCTGACGATACTACTTACGTAAATGAATACAATATGTTTTATATCAAATCAAAACTCATTTAATCATGTTTAATGAGCGTTTAGAATAATCCTCTGTCTTTAATCCTTAATAATTAGTCGTCAATTTCTGAACGAAAACAACGGTTCGGATTTTGTGGTTCGTAAACTTCGTATGTTACGCCGCCATCTTGAAAGCGTAATTGTTGTCATGTTTACGTTGTGTGTGAAAGGTGAAATTTATGATATTTGATATATTATCTGGTAAAACCCAATGAATTTAGCTGTAAACACAAGCTTATAGAGTTATTATTAAGTGAAAATTGTTATTGTGCATTTAAAAAAGATAGGCGTCTAAGAAATTTGTGCTTGAAGATTAGGCGCCAAATTGCTCATAGTCGTTACCAATTATTGTATTAAACACCCCTATGGAGCTACTTCGTGAACCTGCACTAATTTGGTTTACTGTGGACGTTATTGGGGGTACTTAATTCATAGTTTTCATTTCAGAACAAGGTTGATGTAAGTACAAGCCGGAAGCAGTAAGCCATCACAATGTTTTACGCACATTTCGTGCTGGCCAAGAAAGGCCCATTGGCCAAGATTTGGCTGGCGGCTCATTGGGACAAAAAGCTGACGAAGGCCCATGTTTTTGAGACTAATATCGAAAAGTCAGTTGATGGTATCCTGAAGCCCAAAGTGAAGATGGCTTTGCGTACATCTGGCCATCTGTTGCTGGGAGTCGTGAGGATTTACTCCAGAAAGGCCAAGTACTTGCTCCAGGACTGTAATGAAGCCTTTGTCAAGATCAAGGTGTGTTATTATTATAGTTTGTTTGTAAACTCCAGTACTAAAGCTCACTGTCACAGTTATAGTTTGATTTATTTTTTATGTTTGATTTGAAAGTACTAAATAATTTCTGTGACTAGTCTTGTGACCAGTGTTAGCACATAATATACAATGTACGAATATTTGTTATATCGGACAGAAAAGAAATTACCTAATTGTGTGTGGTGTTTCTTGTAGATGGCCTTTCGGCCTGGCATGGTGGATTTGCCTGAGGAGCACAGGGAAGCCGCTATGAATGCTATCACCCTGCCCGAAGTCTTCCATGATTTTGACACTGCTATGCCCGAGTTGAAGTAAGTTCTTCCCTTTCATACATATGTATTTTTTTAGTCAATATAGCTTTTAATATCTTTGAAAGATGTTTAAAAATTAAAATATATCATCTATTTTAATAACCATGGGAATTCTAGTGAGTATAAAAAATATTTTGTCAACAACAAATTGTAACCTAATTGCCACTATTGACACTATTTACATTTTACTATTTAAAAAAAAAATGGGGTGTCTTATTCTAATTAACATAATAATGACAGTATTCTTTTTTTTTTTGTTCTACAATGTAATAAACCACATTCAGAAAATATACTTCAGTGTTACTAAATAGACCACACCATTTGATGGGCCTGTTGGTCTAATGATCATTGGCCCTGACTGTTATACCCAAGGTTTTGGGTTTGATTCCCACACAGGGCATATTTTTGTGTGAATACCATGATCATCGTTCTGTGTCTGGGTGTAACTTATCTATACATATAAATAAAATTGAAGTGTCTGTTTGTACTATGAAATAACTGCTTTTTACTACATGCATATGAATATACACGGTACATACACCAAAATATTTTTTTTTTACAATTTTGGTCTGCCTGTCTGTTTGTCCAGGCTAATCTCTGAAATAGCTGGACTGATTATGATGGGACTTTTTTTGGCAGGTAGCTCATGTAATAAGGAGTAACATAGGCTACTTTTATTTTAGGGAAAGTTGTGGAATGTAATATATATTGTATTATATTATTAATTTGGATTGTCTTAATCTGCTTTTGTAGCACAATGTTGTTGTATGGAAAGCCAAAAGATTTTATTTACCAAAATATGATTTTAATTCAGGCTCTTTTAGTTCTGTTTAAAACACACTTCAGGTTTCTATTACTAACTTCTGACACAGTTTTAATTTGCTACAAAATTTAATGTAATATGATGAAAAGCTTGTCCAGATTTGTTTGAGTGCTGTATCTCATAACTTGACCTAATAAAATTAAATGACTAGTTTTACATTACTCAGTTAAATAAGGCTAAAAATCTAGATTAACCTAAGCTTTAAACAAGCCCAAAAGAAACATAATAAGTTACTTCAATATTAGTAAATACCAAAGACAGTGTTTACAAAAAATAATATGTTGAAACAGAAATTTCAATAACAACATAATTTTTGGATGCTGACAAAAAATACAAATAAAACCTAAGACCATAATGCTAATTCATAGATTGCAATAGAATCAGACCTATTGGCACATTGGAACACTGGGAGTTACTAGCAAATAGTTGCAAATTCATTTGACAACATGAGTCAGAGTGAACTACACACTTAACTTTGAAATTACACAAACTTATTATTTTTGTAGTCTAATTTATATAACTTCAAGTATGTATTCCCCTGAACAGGGTTGACAGAAGTGTATAATGTAACCATATTGAGCTCATTTTGACCCAGTCCCTCGTGATAAACACAAATCAATTGCCATTACCAAGTGATAAATCTTGTCACTATCTCTCACAAAAAATAAAACTGCTTGCCAATTAAATAAAAAAGCTGAGTTAAAATCAGAAACATTTATTTCAAATAGACCAATATTATGTATGTATATGTAATATGTATATTATTAGATAGGTTTTTAAAGTTAGTAGTATCACATATTCTATCATCAAACAGAATTTATAGAATGTGCCCTTGTGATCTCAGCAATTTTGTAAAAAACCGGCAAAGTGCGAGTCGGACTCGCGCACCAACACCCTGTTTTTAGCGTTTCTTGTTATAGTGGCAACAAAATATCATTTGTGAAAATTTCAACAGTGTAGCTATCAAGGTTCATGAGATACAGCCTGGTGACAGACCTACAGACAGTAAGGAGTCTTAGTAATAGTGTCCCGTTTTGACCCTTTGGGTATGGAACCGTTAAAAGCATAATATCTATTACTGTGTGGTGTCATATCAAACTTTGTAGTAAAAACAGCACCTTACATAATTGTCTATTTCAGTGAGGTAGATATTGAAGCCCAGTTCTCTCTGAACCAGTCAAGAGCTGAAGAGATCACCATGCGTGAAGACTATGGCTCCCTAAACCTTGTCACACATGATGATGGTTTTGGAGACATGGGGTTTGATACAGACAACCCTGATATCATGCGTGAAGCCATTGGCAATGAAGGTGGATTAGAACAGGTATGACAAATAAATCTCAAATCAAAAACCTTCCAATTTTTTCTTGCCTAAATAAATTCGATTATTGACACAGAGTAGCAGACAAATGGAGTACTTACAATGACAGTGCGACATTTAATTGAACTCTTGCATTTCTTCATTTAAAAAAAAAAGAAAGATAACCAAGCCAAGCTCAGTATCAGTACCACTTGATTTTTCACCATTATTTCTTACTTTCAGAGTAACTTACTGTTTGCTGATGGGTCATCTTTAGAGCTGGCGGGTAAAGATGGAGGAGTGGGCGGTCTAACAGGCGGAGTTCCCACTCTTGAACCAGAGCACCCGCGTCGCATGGAGGCTGCGCCCCATGCTCCCATGGATGATGGTTTTGGAGGGACTATTGGAGACGTCCCGGATTTTGGACGTGAGTGAATGTTCTGTCATAGATATTGTTATTATCTACCTCTGTATCATTCTCAAAAACCTTGAGCCATGCCAGGACCAGAACCAGATCTAAAAGTTGTTAAAAAACTTAACCATTTACCTTGATAAGATTAAAAGATTACCTTGAAAGATTCAATTTTAAGTAAAGTATTTGTAATGTTTCAAAAAGTATATTTTAGGCTATCCATAAATATTAATAACGGTTTTACTATAAGCTTAGTGGTCTTACCCAACTAAAAAGAATTGAAAGCCAGTGTCTAGTGCGAGTTTGTAATATGATGTTCGGCGCTCTGATGAACTCAATAATTCACGCGCTCTGATGAACTCAATAATTCACGCGCTCCTCAAAGAGATGTTAGCAAATCGTCGGGGCCCAACAGGGCCGATGCCCGCTAGCTAGGACCGCTGGGAATTTCTGAAAAGGAAACCCGTAGTTCTACAACGCAAAGGGCAACACAGATGTGGTTTTAGTCTGGATGATTTCCATCCTTAAAAAAAAAATCTAATCAGAGAGTCAAACAGGGTAAACTTTTCGATCGCGTTAACTTTGCATAGATTCTTTTAACCATAATATTTCTTTTTGACATAAGATGACGATGACTGATTTTACTTCTGTGCATGTAATTTCTTTTCATTCTAACTTATACTTACATTACTGGTATGTGTTTAGACGCCGGCGGCCTGTTCGAGGGTGACTTGTTCGGTGAGGTGACTGGGGGCAGTAGCTCTGCTGCGGCTGCTTCTGGTATGCCCGGCACCTCAGCACAGCCACAATCGCTACAGGTATAACTGATTGTATCTATTTTTTTACTTTATAGTTTCTATACTTGTTACTGGCAAAACAAAACTATTGCAGAATCACAAACCAAACGCTTGTCACAAGCTTCATGGTACAATGATGGTTGACAAAATGTTGATCAGGTATATGTAGAATAGTCGCTGAGAGCAAGCATGAGTATTTCACACTTTTACTAAAAAAAAATCACTATGCAATAACAGCTGTTTTTGATAAGTTGACGACATAATAATGTTTTAAAACAGGCTGAGATTGATGCTGCTGGTGTCGGTGGAGGCGACACCGGTGGCGATGTGGCAGCTGCCGACGCTCCCGATTCTGACGATGATATGGGAGACCACTACGATGCTGGCAACTCTCCACAGCACAGGTCAGTTCATACTTAGTTTTTAGTTACTCCACAATTGTAGATATGTAAAAGAAAACGTAAATATCGCATATTATATCGCAGTTATCATCAACACAAAGAATATCCAATACACCCCTACTTTTTAATTAGTCCACAAAAAAATGGGGCTCTATCTGTACCCGTTACTGATCATATTTTTGTAGTCAAAAGTAGAAAAAATTGAAATCCTAAAATTCACCACGAAAAGGTAAATTCATCATATAATCAATCATACATAACAATTGCTAGTAGAAAAAACTGCGAGCAGTGTTTTTCCTTAATAATTGTCACTTATTCATTCATTAATCAATAGCCTGCACAATATTTCCATAAATTGAGTGACATTTTGGGGCATAAACCAACGCTAATAACTTTGCTGTTTATGAATATTATTTATTGAGATTTTACTTATAAAATAACAAGGGCTTTTCTAATAAGCCTTTTAAGTATGTGGACTAATTAAAAATTTGTGGTGTATATACATATTTGAAAATTGTCTACTGAAAACTTTTGTATACTGAACTTTTAGAAAACAGTAATTCCACCTAATCTAACAGCTCACTTCAAGTTTACTTGACCTATATTTTCATGTTGCTATTTTTATAGCACTACATTTTTGTGACAGGAAATATAATTTGAATAAAAGCGTGAGCACTTCATTGATTACTACTCCGTGGTCGTCGTTCAATTTTGAAAGTTTGCTATTAAAAAGATGTGCTTAACTTATGGATAATAAATCTGGTGTCTTTTCAGACACATTGAAATGATGTAAAAGTTCGAACAGAAATCCAAAAGCTACTTTTTTCAAGCTCTTTTTATCATTTTTTTTAAAGAAATGATAAAAATATTGAATCTTGGTGTTGATTAGAGATAACTTGAATAGTATGCTAGAGTGGTGATGTTATTTGTATGAGAAGTTTGACGATGTTTTGTGTTCCAGTTGGGGCGGATCTCCAGTGCCAGATAGCGTGCCTCCGCCGCCCGTGCAAGTGCCGCCTTCACCGAGCCCACATATACCTATGGTGAGACATTGTTATCATTTTACATTATTTTCATGTTGTTGTTAAACTTGTTAATACTCTCGCGTTTTGTCCTTCTCAATTCATCTCAGTCTTTTCAAATTCGATCAAATCTAACCAGATATAGTGTTCGGATTTACCATCAACAATTTGCTCGCAGATCTGAGTTTGGTGTAAAGTTAGAGCTTGGATCACACAATGTCGTAAATGATTTGACGATTCCTCATCTCTGCTGCAGCATCGCATTCGGACACAAACACCTTACACAGGGTTTTTTGTAAAACACTAACAGTCCTTGCAGGATTGTACTAACATCATATGAACAACAACTTTTGTGATGATGACTTTTTACTAAACTTAATTAATTTATCAAAAACAAACCTTCAAGATTTCCATGGTCTATCTAACACATTTCAACTCTGTATCTTGCTATACCTGCGTACGGTTGTATGAAGCGACGCAAGCGCATCAAGCATCCCTGCCGACCGATTCTGCTCCCCTCCGCTATTGTACTAACGATTGCTTCGCATAAGCTTCTTAATATTTAGAACGTTCAATTTAAATATTTTTATTTGTATAGATATGAAAATTTGATGAAAAAAATATGATAATTTTTTAAAAGTCATAGAGCAATTTGGATCTTACCACGCAGGCCCAAACACAAAATTGCGTCGACGTCGACGTCGCATCGTAAAAATCTACGAGCTCGCAAGACGTATGACAAGTCGCACGTCAAACTGAATTGATTCGCATCGTTCAATTTATGCTCATCTGAATCGATGATTTGCCGATTGAAATTGCATCGTAGCAATTCACATCGCAACTTTCTGTGACACGGTGTCAAGTCTTACATTCACTTCTAATACTAGGTAGTTCTAAAAGACATCTTGTTTTTTTTTTCTGACGAGCAAATGACATTGAGGTGATAAAATTAAAATGGCACATATAAAAGTGTTGTCCCCCCTTGACAGGACGTGGACGTGCCGCCGTCTCCACTTCCGCTGGCAGCCACGGCGGAGGCCGCGGGCGGCGCGTCGGAGCGCGTGGCCGACAACACCACGCTGCTGCACAACGACGAGGAGTCCTTCGCGCTCGCGCCCGTCGACGCCACGGTGCTTAAAGGTAACATAGCTGTTATCCAGGCTCTTTATAATGGAGGACATAGACTTGTACCATGAAATTACCATGGGAACTTGTATTGAAATCTGAATTGAGCCACGCCTCAAAGGATTTTAGTAGTACTATATGCTGTAATTATTGTTAAGATGATTGACAATCTGTGATGACTGTAGGTAGAGTTGGTTCTGAAATTGGTCAAGTGATCAACTGAACCTATGCTACTCCATTGCTCGATATAAGCTGCGTGACGACGTTTAGGTCCTGTGCGTCTCGCATCCATCTGATTCCCGCAAGCCTTACCAGATCATCGGTCCACCTTCTAGGAGGCGTTCATTGTGACGACACTTGGGGGAGGCCTATGTCCAACAGTGGACATCTTTCGGCTGAAATGATGATGAAACATTTGGGTATAATGTATTCATAATTGTAGCGAGTGGACTGTATATTGAAACTCACTCTGTTTAATTATGATGGTTTATTAAAAACTTAAAAACACACATAGGTAGTGACAGTTTGATTTGACCCGTTACTTTCCGACTGCGTCGCGCATCGCCATGGTCGGGCCCTTTTATATGTGCCGATCCGCGAGGGGCGCGAAGCGTCCATGTCCTTTTTTGTCGACCAATGGCGATGCGCGACGTGACCGAGCCGCGGAAACAGGTTCATTCCTGTCGGACTCGCGGCTCCGTCGCCCTACTAATACGCCGACAGGTTTATACAGGTTTTACAATATTATTGAGTACGAAATAGGTAGCGGCGGCGCCGCTATATTTTGATGCCGTCGTGCACACTTCTCCCGCCGTCGCCATCAGGCGACTCCGTGGGGAGCACGACGATGCGCTTCGTTGGTCTTCGCAGTACGAGTCCTCTGGTCATGACATCTACAACTCGTATCTCTCCGTCTGCGCCTGGCAACACTTGCGTCACTCTTCCCTTAGGCCAGGTGTTGCGTGGGAGGTTAGGGTCGCAGATCACGACGACGTCTCCAACTTTGGGTGGGGTGCCGCTGCCGTAGGGCTCCCGCCGGTTTTGAAGGAGCGGCAGGTACTCACGTACCCATCTTCGCCAAAAGACGTCTGCTAGTGCCTGGGCGCGCCGCCATTGGTGCCGCGCTGTGACGTCCGCTGCGGTGAAATTACCCGGTGAGGGTACATGTGGGTTAGGGCCGATCAGAATATGGTTAGGCGTGAGGGCTTCGGGCTCATCTGGTGACACGTTGACATGCGTGAGTGGCCTGGAGTTCACCGTATTTTCCACTTCCACGAGTAGCGTGGCCAAGGTCTCGTCGGACGGGTGGACTTCCTTCAGTGTGACGTACAGTGCTTCTTTGACGACCCTTACCATTCTTTCCCACGCTCCTCCCATAAACGGCGACGCGGGAGGTATGTACTTCCAGCTTATGGACCGCGCATTGGACTCACTACCTAAAGCGCTTAAGGCGCTTTCACCTAGCTCCCTATCCGCCGCTTTGAAGCAGGTAGCGTTGTCGCTCCATATTTCTTTGGGACAACCTCTCCTACCTATAAATCGCCTAAGAGCGGCGATAGCCGAGTCTGCGCTGAGCGAGCTAGCTATTTCTATGTGTATGGCTCGACACGTTAAACAGGTAAATAAGACTCCGTATCTTTTTTCTTTGTGCCTACCTACAGATACAGATATGGGGCCAAAATAATCTAGTCCAGTGAAAGTGAAAGGACGTACATGATGAGCTAAACGGGGGTACGGTAGGTTTCCCGTAGACGGTTTAGCCGGCTTTGCCTTTTTTATTTTACAATATAAACAGCCCTTTATAACATTTTTTACAGACGGACGTAGTTTTGTAATCCAAATACGCTGTCTTATCTCATTTACTGTTATCTCGGTCCCGCCATGGTGTAAACTTTCATGTATATTCGCTATGTATAGCTTCGTATACCTATGCTTACCCTCGAGTATAATGGGGTTTTTTATTTCTTCATTGACGTCTTGTACCGCTGTGATTCTCCCGCGCAAACGTAGAACACCTGCGTTGTCTAGGTATGTACTTAATACCGATATCGGACTGTCGCCGGGCGCCGCTTTGTTATCCTTTATGGCGGCAATTTCTTTTGAGAAGCTTTCGGCTTGCGCGCCCTTGACCCATTGTTCTTCGGCTTGTTGTATATAAGTAGCAGGTATAGGTATGTAGTTTTTAGCATTATTCTTTGTCATATTTTGCGTAACTTTTTTTACAGTTTTATTTCTGTGTGTTCTTTTCCATGTTGGATCTTTTGATGCCTTTTTCTTAGTACACTTATATTCGACATTATGTTTACATGGTCTACACAGGTCAATGAACTGAAGTACTCTTGCAGTTGTCCTTATCAGTCGTGTCCATTTGGAAAAACGAGTAATATTTGGGAGATGATCGTTCAATTTTGTGTTGTTAATTACATGACATTTGACGCGTCCTTCGCCCGTGTCCATGGGGGCAATGACCTTTTTATTCTGTGGCCATTCATCTCTACCTTTTCTAAGGAACTCGGGGCCGCGAAACCATCTGTGTTCCGAATTAAAATGTTCTGGTGTGCTGCGTGTCGCGTCGTCTGCCACATTATCCTTCGAGGGTAACCACCTCCATTCATTTTTCTTGGTGAGTTCCTCTTGTTTCCACAATAGTCCGGTCTCGAAGCTGCCATCGGGTAATCGTCGACTCTTCTGTTCTAGGATGTCTAAGGCTCGCTGTTGCGGGTCGTCTCTAGGTATCCTAGGTTCTATACTTAGTGATTCTAGTTTGAAAAAGTTTCTCATGGTTTCTTCTTTTGGTTCCAGATTTTCTTGAATTTTAATGTGGCCGCAAAATGTAGCTGTGACTTTATTTACAGAATACTGACACCCATGTAGTACCCAACCGAGTTTTGTGTACGATGCTACTGGTTGATCACGCGCACCTGTCCGTGTTTCTGTGGCTACTAATAAATGCCAGTTATCTTGGCCTATCAAGATCATTGGTCGCGCGTCTTCATAAACAAGAGTGCTACTTATGTCGTCTAAATGCATACAATTATTTATGTCCTGGGTTTGTACAGTTTGCGCCATAATTTCAAGCCTGGTCACGGTGCGCGCAGCCTCTATCTTCTGTGGGTCGCTATGGTGCTTACCTTGAATGTGGAGGCTCACTATTCGGCTTTGCTCATGCTTGACTTCCGTGCCTATGCCTTGTATCCACATAGGACTCGCTGGCCCATCTGCACCTAAGATATCTGCTACTGACGCGTCTAACAAGGTGACTGTACTCCCGTCGTCTAACAAGGCATATGTGTCGACACTCGTATGTGGTCCGCTCAATGTGACAGGTACTATCTTTAAATACGCGCGGCGATTCTGAGGCGAAATCGTTGATACATTTTCCCGCGCCGACGTAACGGTTTCGTGTGTGATAACAGGTGTCGGCGCCGGCGTCGCTACGTTATGTGACGCCTCAACTTTACGCTCTTTGTGCAACAGTTTGTGATGTTTCATGTTGCATTCCTTTACGTCACAAATAGGCGCTTTACACATAAACCTTCTATGTTTGTTTCGTAGGCATCTAAAGCACATGTTAGAGTTTTTTGCTATTTCCCATCGAGTATCTATGTCAAGCTGTTTATATTTATTGCAATCTGGTAATTTGTGGCCGTGTTGCTTGCATGCCGGGCATTGGTCATTCGATGTTTCCTTATTCACGTTGAACGTGCGCTCAACTCTGCGCCGTTGTCGTACACTACTGGAGTCGTCGTACCCACGTTCTGGCTGAGCATACGCGCCACACTTGTCTGCCTCTTCATTCATGAACATAGACAAAAGCTTTAATACGGGAATATCTTCAGTTTTTTTATTAGCCGCGTAATCATAAAATTTGTTTTTTAATATTGGCGTTAACTTCTCAACGATACAATGCGACATTTCAGGGCTATGTAAATATTGATTTCTTTTTAGTGCTTCTACCGTACCCACCGTGTTTGCAATACGGCTAGCAAAAATACAAATATCCCTGGGGTTATCATTTAATTTAGGTAATGATTTTACATTATCTAACTCGGCCATAATCAAGGCCTCGGGCCTACCGAAACGTCTTTCTAGTGCGTCTAGAATGACCTGAGGGTCAGATTGACTGAACAATAGACAACCTACAGCTTCCTTTGCGGCGCCTCTGAGGCTCATCCTAATCCTAGCGACATTTTCTACATAGGAAAAATACGTGTGTGAGTCACAATACGCGGCCTTATAAGCTATCCACTCACCGGGTTTTCCGTCGAAGATCGGTAACTGCTGGACGTACTTCGGGGGCTCTCTCGAACTGCGCGCGACCTGCGCTAGGGCCGCGGCGAGTGTCCCTACGTCTATCACTTTATCACTCACATTACCGTGTAACACTTCACTCGCGATATTGCCCTTTATTTTCGCACACACACTTTCTCCGTAGCCGTCGTCGTCGTCTCGCAGCGGTTGAGCGCCTGTCACGGCGCCGGTGTCCTTCGCTGCTTCTCTGCCGTTCCTCCCGTTGCTGACGTCGTATGGCGGCGGCCGAGTCTCACCTCCGGGTGGCGGCGCCGGTCGCGCGAGCCACGTTCCAATCCTTACGGAGGCGAGGTCGTCTTCCAAGTCTTCGTATTCACTCGACTCAGCTTCGGTTCTGATGCGCTGCAGCTGTATTTCTTGCAGCTCTCTCTCTGCTTGCGCTTGCTTGACTTTCATTTCAGCCAGCCGTTCTCTGGCCTCCAGTTCTGCGAGGCGCTTCTTTTTCGAAGATGTAGAACGGTGTGACCTGGTATCGCCGGGCTTGAGCGTACCATGTGTTCGCGTGGCGTCGGTGTTGGTAGTCGTCGTAGATCCGCTGCCTGTGTTTGTCACGCCGACCGTGCTCGTTTCTGGTGCCGAGCTGCTGGCACCCGGTCCGGCGGTCACTGAAGGCTCTTGTTGGGTCTGTTCTCTTCTTGAGTCGCCACTACGGCTGCGTGTTAACACCATCTTCAATTTGCTGGATCTTAACGATTCGGCTTTCGAAGGACCAGAATGTGTAGCGAGTGGACTGTATATTGAAACTCACTCTGTTTAATTATGATGGTTTATTAAAAACTTAAAAACACACATAGGTAGTGACAGTTTGATTTGACCCGTTACTTTCCGACTGCGTCGCGCATCGCCATGGTCGGGCCCTTTTATATGTGCCGATCCGCGAGGGACGCGAAGCGTCCATGTCCTTTTTTGTCGACCAATGGCGATGCGCGACGTGACCGAGCCGCGGAAACAGGTTCATTCCTGTCGGACTCGCGGCTCCGTCGCCCTACTAATACGCCGACAGGTTTATACAGGTTTTACAATATTATTGAGTACGAAATAGGTAGCGGCGGCGCCGCTATATTTTGATGCCGTCGTGCACAATAATGCAAAAAACTTTGGGACATTTTTATTTCGCACTATAATATTTCCGCTTTTGATATTGATAAAAATTGTAAGAGCCATAACTATAACGAATCCTTACTTCTCAGGAATAACTAAAACGAAACGCAAACGTAAGCTAATCGTCGACGAAGTGAAGAACATATCCGGAGAAGAGATGAAGAATCAGCTGAGCAACACATCGGACATCGTGACGACGTTAGACCTGGCGCCGCCGACCAGACGACTGATGCACTGGAAGGAGACCGGAGGCGTCGAAAAACTGTTCACCTTGCCCGCCAGGCCGATACCTTCTAGAGTACTGTTTAAGGTATGATATAAATAATAAGTATTTTTGGTTTAAAACGTTGTCCACACTAGGAATTACTATTGTATTGCCGGTGCGCTCACACAGGGCACCTAGATCCAGAACAACTGAGCAACAGATCTCAAATAAATATAAGTTCCGTACAGGAGTCGAGCCGGCGAAACGAAACACAGCAACCAAAACAATAGCGCAACTACTAAGACAAGTAGATCAAAGGGTCAATAACTCCAAACTTCACATACTTGAAGAGTTTATGGTGTAGCTACATGACAAAACACGACGGAAATAGGGTGTAAGGTTTCGCAAACTTATGTTGAAAAGGACCACACTAGGAATTTTTTACGAATATGTTTCAAGACACCTGGACCCGGAACAACTATATGTAGGTCATACAAATACTTTTTTTTCGAGAATCGAATCCCCGACTTGCGGTGTAGCAGTCAATTGCTCAACTATTGCGTCAACCATGCTGTCAGGCGCGGAGAACTACGCACGACTACTGGCTACTACTACTGGCGTGATGCTATTCATTCGCGATTTTATGATTTCTATGTGGATTTCAAGATGTCGCTACAACTGTTCATTAGTGCCAGTGAATCTCCTGCTGTGACGCAATGCTTAAACCATACAAATGAAAGCGGTGTTTGTACAATATCTGTAAACGGTATAACATTTGTTCCAGAAATACCAGCGCAACATGACGCTGCGCAGTGAGGCGGAGGAGGCTGCAGGCGACGCGGCGCGCTCGCCGTCTCCCGCCGAGCCCGCGAGACGCGGCGCGCGCAAGAGGAGGCACGAGGAGGTACGTATGTAACAATACCAGCGCAACATGACGCTGCGCAGTGAGGCGGAGGAGGCTGCAGGCGACGCGGCGCGCTCGCCGTCTCCCGCCGAGCCCGCGAGACGCGGCGCGCGCAAGAGGAGGCACGAGGAGGTACGTATGTAACAATACCAGCGCAACATGACGCTGCGCAGTGAGGCGGAGGAGGCTGCAGGCGACGCGGCGCGCTCGCCGTCTCCCGCCGAGCCCGCGAGACGCGGCGCGCGCAAGAGGAGGCACGAGGAGGTACGTATGTAACAATACCAGCGCAACATGACGCTGCGCAGTGAGGCGGAGGAGGCTGCAGGCGACGCGGCGCGCTCGCCGTCTCCCGCCGAGCCCGCGAGACGCGGCGCGCGCAAGAGGAGGCACGAGGAGGTACGTATGTAACAATACCAGCGCAACATGACGCTGCGCAGTGAGGCGGAGGAGGCTGCAGGCGACGCGGCGCGCTCGCCGTCTCCCGCCGAGCCCGCGAGACGCGGCGCGCGCAAGAGGAGGCACGAGGAGGTACGTATGTAACAATACCAGCGCAACATGACGCTGCGCAGTGAGGCGGAGGAGGCTGCAGGCGACGCGGCGCGCTCGCCGTCTCCCGCCGAGCCCGCGAGACGCGGCGCGCGCAAGAGGAGGCACGAGGAGGTACGTATGTAACAATACCAGCGCAACATGACGCTGCGCAGTGAGGCGGAGGAGGCTGCAGGCGACGCGGCGCGCTCGCCGTCTCCCGCCGAGCCCGCGAGACGCGGCGCGCGCAAGAGGAGGCACGAGGAGGTACGTATGTAACAATACCAGCGCAACATGACGCTGCGCAGTGAGGCGGAGGAGGCTGCAGGCGACGCGGCGCGCTCGCCGTCTCCCGCCGAGCCCGCGAGACGCGGCGCGCGCAAGAGGAGGCACGAGGAGGTACGTATGTAACAATACCAGCGCAACATGACGCTGCGCAGTGAGGCGGAGGAGGCTGCAGGCGACGCGGCGCGCTCGCCGTCTCCCGCCGAGCCCGCGAGACGCGGCGCGCGCAAGAGGAGGCACGAGGAGGTACGTATGTAACAATACCAGCGCAACATGACGCTGCGCAGTGAGGCGGAGGAGGCTGCAGGCGACGCGGCGCGCTCGCCGTCTCCCGCCGAGCCCGCGAGACGCGGCGCGCGCAAGAGGAGGCACGAGGAGGTACGTATGTAACAATACCAGCGCAACATGACGCTGCGCAGTGAGGCGGAGGAGGCTGCAGGCGACGCGGCGCGCTCGCCGTCTCCCGCCGAGCCCGCGAGACGCGGCGCGCGCAAGAGGAGGCACGAGGAGGTACGTATGTAACAATACCAGCGCAACATGACGCTGCGCAGTGAGGCGGAGGAGGCTGCAGGCGACGCGGCGCGCTCGCCGTCTCCCGCCGAGCCCGCGAGACGCGGCGCGCGCAAGAGGAGGCACGAGGAGGTACGTATGTAACAATACCAGCGCAACATGACGCTGCGCAGTGAGGCGGAGGAGGCTGCAGGCGACGCGGCGCGCTCGCCGTCTCCCGCCGAGCCCGCGAGACGCGGCGCGCGCAAGAGGAGGCACGAGGAGGTACGTATGTAACAATACCAGCGCAACATGACGCTGCGCAGTGAGGCGGAGGAGGCTGCAGGCGACGCGGCGCGCTCGCCGTCTCCCGCCGAGCCCGCGAGACGCGGCGCGCGCAAGAGGAGGCACGAGGAGGTACGCGGCACGGGAACCACTACCATTTTATTCTACATAAAGTACTATAACAGCTATTATGTAGTAACTGTTATTATGTTATCGGTCCCTCTTATCCAGACCCACTATTCGTCGTAGTTATAGGCATATTGTTGTCCAATTTAAAAACAACAAACGTAGCGCCTCGGCTTCGCCCGAGTGCAATTTTTTTTGTAAACAACAAAAAATAACTACACATAATATAATCGGGTTCCGCATAACTGATGGATGCGAGGCGCTCAGGACCAGTCGGTTGTGGCGACGCTTGGCCTAACTGTAAACGTCTTTCGGCGAAAATGATAATGATATTAATGATGAAGCGCCACGTTGCCATTCGTATAACTGCGACGATCACGCATTTTGTTTGGCTAGCTAGACGGACTTGCGTTCGGCGCTATAATTACATACACGAAACTATAATCCCACAAACGCTTTCTTACAGACAATGCTACCACCAGAAACTCCAGCACCTCTTCCCACAGCCGAACTAGAACCTCCTACTCCAGTACCTCAGGAATACGAACCTTCAGTCGGTAAGTGTCCACCCGTTGCTACTTACTGCTTCATCTCACTGGGATATGGTGTACAATGCCAATATTACATTCAATACTTCAGCATGATATCTGTTCTACCATATTTTGGTTTGGTTACCTTTAACCTAGTATCTATGGACAAGAAAAGCTGCGTGAAACTCAAGCGCAACTTTTTTTTTTGCCGTGAATTTGGATAAAACGAAGTCATTAGATCATATCGCAAAATAATCGTTGACAATTTTTGAAATAATACTCATGTTATGCTTTATCATAATTTATAACCATTGCAATAAAATAATATGACTAAAACTGATAGAAATCTGGATCCAAAATGGATTTTGAAATACCATTATCATCATGATGATTGAATGCTTAAAATCAAATTGCTGATTTCAGTAGCAAAAATCATAATGAAAGTCATCTAATATTTCATTTTATTAACTTTAAGGGAAATGTTCACTATGAAATTCACAATCAATCACTATTAATGTTTTTCCAAAATGTGCTTAACCTTTTTACCGCCTAGGTCGGATATATCCGACAATATTTTGCCAGAGTCGCACGATCAAATACTCCAACTCGTCTGCTCATCTGTCACCTATGAGGACTCAAGAGCTAAACGAGAAGAAGTATCTAATCACAAACATACGAGCCTGGTGAATGGTACACGGAAACTTGTCGGATCAATCCGATGAAGTGAAAATAAGATTAAAGGGTTAAAGCACGTTATTTTCATAAAAATGAGTATTTGGCAAGTAATAGAGTCATAGTGAACATTTCCTTGGTCGTGTACATAATGAGCACTTGCACAATTAACGTGGATGTTGGTGCACGGCTAGAGCCCCCTCGGCCGCGCACGCCGGCGCCGCGCCCGGACCTGGACGTGGAGCTGCCCGCTACGCCAGGTACTACCATTTTACTTTACTATTCTCTACGCACCTGGATCTACTACCAACAGTGCCTGATGCAACTACTTATTGAGATATAATTACTTTACTAACTTAAAGATTGAGTCTAGCGAATTTCGAGGAAACTCCTAGGAATTGCAAAGTTATACTTCATACTAAGGTGGAGAAACTGTGTAGCCAATATTAGAATAGAGGCCTATGTTCAGTAGTGACTACTTTTGATACGAGAGAAGTAGCTGTAAATAATGTGCGTTGATCATTGATCAAGCTTTTGCTCTTACTCTACCAGTATTTATTTGAATTAACAATCAATATCGTCTGCATGACCAATAGTAGTTCGCAACAGAATAAAATCATTTCAATTTAATGACAAAGCTTTACACTATATTGTATTCTTAAGAAAATAGTGACTCACCACTTAGCTTAGCCACACTCCTTCACCTATTAAATCATATTAAATTAGAAAACCGTGTTGACCAGTCCAAGTAAGCCCTTCAAACAGTACAGACGCGTTTTTGACAATTTTTTTAAAAGCCTATTTGTAAAAATAAGAGTAAAAATATTAACGATTATGATTACTTAATAATTATATTTGAAAATATTGTGTAGAAAAAGTGTGCCTTAATATTGAAAGTGTACTTTGGCGTCGGTTTACTTGTACCTTATAGATAATTATAATCTAAGTAACGAATCCGATGGCTGCAACGTACCGTCGGAATTAATAGAAGGATCACTTTGGCACTTTTCATGACATTTCTTTGTTTATATAAATGATTTACTATTCCAATGCCTTGTATAAAAACACTTACCAGCACACAAGTAATATCCATGTATCGACAGGCATGCTGAGCGCGCTGGGCGGGCCGATGACCCCGGGGGGCATGACGCCGGGAGCGCTCGGTGCGCTCACTCCAGGAACCTTACTGCAGGGTGGACTCACGCCACAGGGGTTGCAGCATGGAGCTATGACACCCGGTAAGTTACACGAATCCATGTATCACTGACACCAAGAGTGGTAAGCGTAGTTTGATCAGTATCCGACTCACAGCTTACACTGAAGCAGTAACTTCAGCAACTAGGAAAGACTTACATAGAAATTGTGGAGATGTCATAAGAAAAATTTAACAGATATTTCTATAGAAGGTACATTTACAGTTTTCAACAGAGTTTCATGTAAAATCTGTTACAGCTAAGGTTTTATTTGATTGATGTAGTCGACTACTACTGTCTCTGTTTGTGTGTACAGCGCGATACATAAGCGCTATACGTAGAGTCATGAATCTAACATGATAAGTCAAACTGAGATGGAGTTTGAGGCAATAATTTGACAAAGTCCAATGAACAATAATTCAGGCTCCACTACTCCTCTAGAATCTACTAAAATTTTGTGGAAAATAATAATTATTAAACCTGTGCACTGTTGATTATTTAGCTCTTACATAACCTGGTAGGCACTGTGGATACACTCTGTGCGTTAAAACGAGATGGAATGAGTGTTATTTCATATGAATGGAAGAAATAGAAGCACATTAAGGGATACACACAATTTTTAACAGTGATCATATTTCTACAGTTGGTCTACAACACGGTGGTATGACGCCTGCGGGTTTGCACCACGGAGACAGTCAACAAATCGACCTAGGACTCTCAGCGGGCGGTATGACCCCGGCAGGATTACACCATGGAGGTTAGTTGTTATTCTGTCCAGAGCTCGTCACTGGGACATTTCGACCAGCTTCCGGCCTAACGCTCTAAACAGTACCCATAGCCAAGTTAGAGAACTTAAAATGGACGGAAATGACGTCATCTCAACGCTCAGTCACGTGGTCAGAACAAAAGATTCGAGGGCGAGGCCAACTCGAGGCGTTCGATGCAAGCGAAACGGTTGTAACTTGGCTAGGGGGGCTGAGCAGTATGAAGTGCATGCCAGCTGCAAAAATGCAGTTTTGGGGTGCAGATTTTGTTCAGTTGACATTACTGAATTGAAGCTCTCAACTGACGACTAAGTACGTGCGTGAAAACTGCAAGCAACCCGTTCGTGTTTTTTACCACTTACGTGCACCCTGTTCCACTATTCATGATGAAGACACGTGCCACAGTAATATTAGTGATAGAACGGTAATGATACGTCGCCATAAACTTGACTGAAAAAGAAAGAGCATTTTGGATGGTTAGAATAGTTTCTTTTAGAAAACTAGATGCAATATGTTCAGCAGGAAGAATAGGAACATTCTTTATCAATGGAAGTGTGTTACTTAATCTGTGACCCTTTCATTTGGGGTTAGAAATGGATTAGGAGGGTTAATTGGAAGGTAACATGTGTTATATTTGCAGGCATGACGCCAGGGCTGCTGTCCAGCGGCATGACGCCGGCGGGGCTGGCGCACGGTGGGCTTACGCCGGCCGGGTTACATCACGGAGGGATGACGCCGGGTGAGTACTATCGAACACACATACATAGGCATATTAGGCAAACAGTCCTCAGCCGCACATGCTGCGCTCCCTCCTCATTCATTGATATGAAAGCAAAAAGATGATGTTGAGGCTCCTTATCATCTTCCTGCTTTCATATCACGTCCTATCTAAGTTTCAATTGTATGTACAGGCCGTTTAGTTATTTTGTCTCTGACCAAAGCTTGAGCAACAAAAAAAACCTTAGCACAAATATAATAAAGTTTGACTCGTGTTAAAAAAAATACGCTTTTTTAGTAATTATTTTATTCATAAGATCAATCAGTGAATAAGCTTTTTTTTTAGATAGTTCTATGTAGTTGTTAGTTCAAATTCTTCGATGATAAGAGGCCCAATTGATAACAAAAAAAGCCTATAAATACGAAGCAAAGCTTTATTTATGTGAAAAAAAGATTGAATTTACTGTTATAGTTTATCTATTCACATAACATTATGCCTGAAACTAACAACCAGTCATAACTAGGAGTATTGTGTTTCCCAGTTACTGAGTTTTGAAGATCAGATAGGCAGTTACTCCATGTAAAATTCTTGTATTTAGCGGCATAAATAGTCGTATCACTTCCCGAAGAAAATCTTTAAAAAAATTGTATACTATTGTAGGTGGGTTAGACCACGGTGGCATGACGCCGGGCGGGCTGCAGCACGGCGGCTTGACTCCGGGCGGGCTGCAGCACGGCGGCATGACGCCCGGCGCGCTGGGCCACGGCGGCATGACGCCTGCGGGGCTACAACACGGTGGCATGACGCCTGCGGGGCTACAGCACGGTGGCATGACTCCTGGTGGTAAGAATACATCACTATTTTTATATTTTTGGGGCTAAATTAAGCGATTTTTCCGGTGTTAACCCCCGATAAATCAGAATTTAAACACTTGAAGTTGAGTATTTACCAAATGCTTTGATGTTTAGCATCATCTTGATAATAGGCGCGTCCACATAGAGCGAGCAGCCTTGCGAAGTGTTAGTCCCTGTCCCCTTGTCAGCGCGGCAGCCTCGGTACCATCGCAAGGTAGCCGCGCGCGGTGACCGGTCCAGAGTGCGCGCGACAATCGACTGAGGCGCCTATGAGCTAAACAAAAAGCCGACACTGGATGTTTCGGGCGCTCGCTCTCTTACCTCTGCCGAGGCACGTCCACACTAACCGAGCTGCTTCGCACACATAAGTTCTGGGTCGCAACTACTTGCGACTATTTTTAGTACATTGGGTGGTATCAACCTAAATTTAGGTTGGGCCTTACGAAGTTAACCTGTGAGGCACAAGTATACCGAATTCGGTACACCTCGCTACACGCTAACTTGAACCTTATTTTTACGCAATAAGGTTTAAATTGGCTGATTTAAGGTGTACTGTATTTAGTACACTGGTGCCTGAGAGGTCAACTGAAATATTTTTCAGTTTTGTACAAAAATGGGGGCCTGAAATATTCATATTTAATTATGATCCAGTAGCGTAATAAATAAGCTTTCTTACAAGGCACAATACGGCCGACGTAACTTGGCAGACCCGGAACATAGGCTCTGCGAACTTTGGCGCATGTACACTCGTAAAAAAGAAGACTTATTGACATTTTTTTTTAAACCAAAATACGAATGAAAATGTACTAATACAGGAACCAAGTACAAATAAAATAAATATTAAAACATTTTCGGACAGAAAACTACAAAAATAAGTAATGAATTAAAGAAAGTTAACACTACACATAAAACTTAACAATTTATTAATAACAACCAACGAAAACTTTTGTCACCGCCTGTGCTCAAGACAGAGAAGACACAAGTGCTGATGTGCCAATGAGACATATTACCGCGTACCGAACATTGCCGAATAAACACGAAGCTTTCCGAAGTTACCAGAGAGGGATGTCCATGATGCGAGTTTGAGGGTGATGTTTAATCGATTTTTTTTTTCAAATCGATTAAAATTAAGTTAAAATATATTCATATTCAATTTATTAAGGAGGTTTAAAATATTCTCAAACAGTCATTATTCTACTAGTCGTTTATAAATAACTGATATATGATTAAAATCGAAATCTCGTTTACTAACGACAACATTCACTGTGTTTGTCTATTTCGTTCAATATCTCATATAAACAAAAAATAATAAATTCTAAATTGATACAAATCGATTGCGATATTTGATTGAATAAAGGGTCGATTATGTTTATACTACTCTGTCAAGAAAGTACCGGGAAAAGATTAATAATACACAAAATTTTTGTTATTCATCCAAATTTATTTTATCACCTTCAAAGTATGCCCCTTCAGAAACGATATAATTACGCCAATGAATAATCCAATCATCAAAACATTTTTTAAATGCTGTTTTCGAAATTGAGTTCAGTTCTCGCCGCGAATTCTCCTTTATGTCTTCTACAGATTGAAAACGGGTGTCACGAAGTGGTAATTTGAGTTTAGGAAAAAGATAGAAGTCGGCTGGAGCCAGTAACAATGCGTTTCATAAATGTTGGGTCGAAATTGACTCGTTCTAGCATGTCCTCAGCGACTCTCATGCGATTGAGTTTTTGGAGAAAATTCAGGTCTTTTGGGACTAGCCCAGCGGATGTTGTTGTTTCATACCCAAATGATTAGTTAAAATGGTACGGATCGACTCGTGAGATACAGAAAGTTCGGCGGCTATCTCTCTCAAACTTGAATGAGGATTTTTTAAGTCACTTTTTCCTTCACTTTTGCAATGTTAACTTCAGTTGCAGAGGTTGATGGCCTAGCAGAGCGAGTCTTCAGGCAAATCTTCCATCACATCTCGACCGCTTTTGAATGCTTTGTACCACTCATAAGCAGGTGTTTTTGATAAAGTCGATTCACCGTAAGCCTTCTGTAACATTTTCAGTGACTCCGAACACGAAATTCCAATAGCGATGCAAAATTTAAAACAAACTCTTTGCTCGATGTTTTTGTCCATTATGAAATTCGCAATACACACTAGATATGATATAACTAAAAACAGCACTGTATTTAATATAAATAACAGATGCAACTCAAACTCCGCGCTAAAATGGAAAACAGTTGTGCCAATCTAGCAACAACGAAAAAATCTAAAATTTGAATTTGGAACCATAAACAAAACATCCATTCCCGATACTTTTTTGACTGAATGTATAACATAGAGTCTTGTCGCCTAAAGCGCGTTCCTAAGTACGTTCGCGCGCAGTCTTCTGCGCAAAGTTCGGGCTTGCTAAGATACATCGGTCGTACTGTATATCACATTAGTGTTCAAATTTCTTCTAGATAAATGCCCATTTTTGCCTCTCCCCTGGCGTTCCAGTAGGGTTTAATATGTTTCAAATGTCAGAAAGTTCATAAACAATTGATAAATACAATATGTCACAATTTAGTTTACATTCCAGGCGTTGCGCACGGCGCGCTGCTAACGCACGGTATGGAGCAGTTACCCATGATGCCGCAGCTGGGCGGCGAGCACGTGACGTCACTGCTGCGCAGCTCGCTGCCCGCGCCGCCCAGCGAGCGCGCCTCGCACGACCTGCCGCACACCGTGCCCATGGAGCCGCTGCTGCACGGCTTGGACGACCACGGGGACTATCAGGTAATGTTCTAACTTGAAGCTGCCATGATGCCGCAGCTGGGCGGCGAGCACGTGACGTCACTGCTGCGCAGCTCGCTGCCCGCGCCGCCCAGCGAGCGCGCCTCGCACGACCTGCCGCACACCGTGCCCATGGAGCCGCTGCTGCACGGCTTGGACGACCACGGGGACTATCAGGTAATGTTCTAACTTGAAGCTGCCATGATGCCGCAGCTGGGCGGCGAGCACGTGACGTCACTGCTGCGCAGCTCGCTGCCCGCGCCGCCCAGCGAGCGCGCCTCGCACGACCTGCCGCACACCGTGCCCATGGAGCCGCTGCTGCACGGCTTGGACGACCACGGGGACTATCAGGTAATGTTCTAACTTGAAGCTGCCATGATGCCGCAGCTGGGCGGCGAGCACGTGACGTCACTGCTGCGCAGCTCGCTGCCCGCGCAAGTACTCTGATTGTAGGTTACCAACAGCTGGCAATTATAAATTAATAATCTCCAGGTTAGCACCACTTTGATTAATTACGAAAGAGAGCTATATTGCTAGTATCTCATTTAACCAGCCTTAAATATAATGTTTCTTACTAACATATTGTTTTGTTTTTCCAGAATGGAATGCAAATGACGAACTTGGGGTACGACGACCAGCATGGCCATCACAGTCCACAGCACGACTACGATTTACCTTTAACGCCAGACAATGTAAGCACTATGTTGAACTACTATTATAACAAAAATAATTAAAATATTTTCATAAATCATAAAGTTATGGAACTTGACGATTTGTGTTTGCAAGAATAATTTTATTTCACGTACTCCAGTGTGTGACGTTACACGACCCTTTACCACTGCGGTAAAATAAGTAAAATACACTAGGAATACCATATAATTGACAAAAAACCGGCCAAGTGCGAGTCGGACTCGCCCATGAAGGGTTCCGTAGCAGCAAGTAACAATATAAAAGTTCTTGTAGTTCGTTGTAACTTTGATCAATGTTTTAATAATAGTGTACTTTTTTAGATTTATGACGTATTAAAAAAAACTCTACTTACTAGATTTCGTTCAAACCAATTTTCGTTGGGGGTTTGCATGGTAGAGTCTGTGCGGAAAGTAAACCGTCGTGGGATTTGAGGGCGCTGCTGTAGATAAATATCGTTTTTGTTATGTAAGCAACATTGTGACGTCATTATAGTGCGACTGTTAAATCTTGATATTTTGAAACTATGTTAGACTAGCTTCTTCCAGCGGCTTCACCCTATAATAAAAATTATCCTATTGGCTGAATTTCCTCACCTAATGAAACTGCAAAGTTATAGCTTATGTGCTATTATTATTGCAATGTTTATGATTAAGTTCTGTCTAGTAGTTTTTGCGCGACACATCCATACATACGACTACCTCCATCCATCTTCACAAACTTTCGCATTTATAATATTAGTAGCCTATTTATTGAACTTGCTCACGTGATGAAACTTAGCAATAATATAGGTTATAAGCTATATTATTGCAACGTTTATCATTAAATTCATCCGTTTATAAGTTTTTGCGTAATGAGTAACAAACCGTTAATTGTGGCGACACCTGGGGGAGGCCTATGTCGATCAGTGGACGTCTTTCGATTGTAATGATGATGAACATTTAAATGCAAACACGAACCGGTAAAGGAAAATAGCGTAAAGAAACTGCTGTACTGCCTATCTAGGTAGGTTCCACCAGCGACCACTTACCCAGTACCAACGAAAATGGTTCTATCACTTTGACTGGGATCGGTCTATTATCACTGACTGGAATATTGTAGCTAACAGCAAGTTTATGTTTACCCTAGTTAAATATAAAGGTAAAAATGGAACACACTACCACTTTCTCGTTGTCTTCCTCAGTACATTTTTCCCTTTTGCTAATCTATGAAAAATATGAACTTAATGTCTATGAAAATAAAGTACACTTCAGAATTTGTAATGTTGCTTCGTAAAAAATCTATTTAGCCTGTAAGGGACCATCTCGTATATAAGATCTTTGGGATCACTTGGTTGTCCGTCTGTTTATCTGTTAAGACCATTTAACGCTTGGAGGTATCGAGTTAAAATTAAAACCATACGCTCAAGTCTGCGGTCTTTTGAAGTTGTGAAAAAATCAGACTTCTGAGTTAACGAAAAAAAAAGATACGGCCGTTTATGTCGCAAAAAACGTATATTTCTATAATCAAGGGAATCAAAGTTCATGGGGTGAATCCCGTTGACCTTAACCTTTCAATCTTGGAAATTACAGACACAATTGAAAGACAATAGGTGCGCGAACGCCTGCGTTTGCTTGGGGTTTAATGAATTAAATCCTGAAATTTGGCATAAATCAAGGTCTCATAGAACAAGTACAGGGAAAAATCTGAAAATTGTAAATTTGTAGACACGCCACAAAAAAAAATTGTTTGTAATTCGGAAAAATCTTCATAACTCAATTCGGGAATTGATTTCATAGGTAAATTTGTACAGAATCCTCAGTGTGCGAGTCCGACTCGCACTTGGCCTTTTTTATTTTAGTTACTGTATCCGTACTCAAGCCTGAAAAGAAATATTCTAAGTTAGTCGAAACGCATTATAAATTTAAAGTATCAATACTCTTTATACTAGCCATAGAAAATATTGACCAAAACAAAATAAATAAATATCGTCATGTTTAAATGAATTTCCGTTTAATTTATATATATTTGGAGATAACAGGGACAGGAGTTTACCTAAGAACTCTAAAAACATTAAAATAAAAGTGTTACGTACCAAAAAAACAGCATACCAATGTTTCCCAAGTTCGTGACTTTGTTTTGATCAATAATGGTGTGATTTGCCATTTGTTATCTTTGGAAAAACTGTAATATATTAAATATTATTTCCCCTGCAGCTCAGTGAAATTTTTTATCACATTTCTGAAGATTTCAATTAAAAATCACAATAAAATAACATAATAAATAAACCGGTGTCAATATTATATGACATTTGGCATTTGACGGATGGCTGGGTTGGGTTGCTACTTAAAATCTTTAATGTTGTTTTCACTTTACGCCACGACGGTTCTTTTATCGCACAGACAATAATGTACATCATATTTTTTACGTGACAACGTCTTATAAATTGGTTTGCCGGGTGACACTTCAAGAAACTGCGTTACGCTCCGCTCACGTTATGCGCTCACAATGAGAGCGAGTGAGAGGCACGCGTCCCTTCCACTCGGGCATGGTTAGCCCGCCTAAGAGCGAGAGAGACAGACATTTTCATCCTTCTTCCTACTATACGAATGAATATTCACATTAAAATTATTTTACCACTCAAAGTCGTTGTCACGTAAAACTTTCGCCCGTATACCGACTTTACAGGCAACCAATTTTTTTTTTAGTTTTATCATTTTCTTATTTTAGAAGTTACGGGGATACACACACATTTTCCCATTTTGGAAGCGTCTCTCGCGCAATCTTCAGTTTAGAAAAAAATTACATTAGAAACCTCAATATCATTTTTGAAGACCTGTCCATAGATACCCTGCACGTATGGGTTTGATGAAAAAAAAAATTTTTGAGTTTTAGTTGTATGTATGGGGACCCCCAAATTTTATTGTTTTTTTTTCCTATTTTTGTGTGAAAATCAATCCGGTTTACAGAACACATCTACTAAGTTTCATCAGTATAGAGTCTGTGCGGAAAGTAAACCGTCGTGGGATTTGAGGGCGCTGCTGTAGATAAATATCGTTTTTGTTATGTAAGCAACATTGTGACGTCATTATAGTGCGACTGTTAAATCTTGATATTTTGAAACTATGTTAAACTAGCTTCTTCCAGCGGCTTCACCCTATAATAAAAAATATCCTATTGACTGAATTTCTTCACCTAATGAAACTGCAAAGTTATAGCTTATGTGCTATATTATTGCAATGTTTATGATTAAGTTTTGTCTAGTAGTTTTTGCGCGACACATCCATACATACGACTACCTCCATCCATCTTCACAAACTTTCGCATTTATAATATTAGTAGCCTATTTATTGAACTTGCTCACGTGATGAAACTTAGCAAAAATATAGGTTATAAGCTATATTATTGCAACGTTTATCATTAAATTCATCCGTTTATAAGTTTTTGCGTAATGAGTTACAAACCGTTAATTGTGGCGACACCTGGGGGAGGCCTATGTCGAACAGTGGACGTCTTTCGATTGTAATGATGATGAACATTTAAATGCAAACACGAACCGGTAAAGGAAAATAGCGTGAAGAAACTGCTGTACTGCCTATCTAGGTAGGTTCCACCAGCGACCACTTACCCAGTGCCAACGAAAATGGTTCTATCACTTTGACTGGGATCGGTCTATTATCACTGACTGGAATATTGTAGCTAACAGCAAGTTTATGTTTACCCTAGTTAAATATAAAGGTAAAAATGGAACACACTACCACTTTCTCGTTGTCTTCCTCAGTACATTTTTCCCTTTTGCTAATCTATGAAAAATATGAACTTAATGTCTATGAAAATAAAGTACACTTCAGAATTTGTAATGTTGCTTCGTAAAAAATCTATTCAGCCTGTAAGGGACCATCTCGTATATAAGATCTTTGGGATCACTTGGTTGTCCGTCTGTTTATCTGTTAAGACCATTTAACGCTTGGAGGTATCGAGTTAAAATTAAAACCATACGCTCAAGTCTGCGGTCTTTTGAAGTTGTGAAAAAATCAGACTTCTGAGTTAACGAAAAAAAAAAGATACGGCCGTTTATGTCGCAAAAAAACGTATATTTCTATAATCAAGGGAATCAAAGTTCATGGGGTGAATCCCGTTGACCTTAAATCCTGAAATTTGGCATAAATCAAGGTCTCATGGAACAAGTACAGGGAAAAATCTGAAAATTGTAAATTTGTAGATACGCCACAAAAAAAAAATTGTTTGTAATTCGGAAAAATCTTCATAACTCAATTCGGAAATTGATTTCATAGGTAAATTTGTACAGAATCCTCAGTGCGCGAGTCCGACTCGCACTTGGCTTTTTTTATTTCAGTTACTGTATCCGTACTCAAGCCTGAAAAGAAATATTCTAAGTTAGTCGAAACGCATTATAAATTTAAAGTATCAATACTCTTTATACTAGCCATAGAAAATATTGACCAAAACAAAATAAATAAATATCGTCATGTTTAAATGAATTTCCGTTTAATTTATGTATATTTGGAGATAACAGGGACAGGAGTTTACCTAGAAAGTCTAAAAACATTAAAATAAAAGTGTTACGTACCAAAAAAACAGCATACCAATGTTTCCCAAGTTCGTGACTTTGTTTTGATCAATAATGGTGTGATTTGCCATTTGTTATCTTTGGAAAAACTGTAATGTATTATTATGTATTATTTCCCCTGCAGCTAAGTGAAATTTTTTATCACATTTCTGAAGATTTCAATTAAAAATCACAATAAAATAACATAATAAATAAACCGGTGTCAATATTATATGACGTTTGGCATTTGACGGATGGCTGGGTTGGGTTGCTACTTAAAATCTTTAATGTTGTTTTCACTTTACGCCACGACGGTTCTTTTATCGCACAGACAATAGCTCTTATAGTTTCGGAAAAAAGTGGCTGTGACATACGGATGGACGGACAGACAGACAGATAGACATGACAGACAGACATGACCCTTATAAGGTTTCCGTTTTTTGCCATTTGGCTACGGAACCCTAAAAACAAGCCAGTTGTATGTAAAATAACTACAAACAGCGCGAGAGCGAGAGATTTAGAAACCCTTGTGAATTTAAATTATTTATAGTGCAATGATCTCATTTAGGTCAAATGAGGACATTGCAATAGTTTATATCATGAAATTTCTCCATTCGATTTGTATTGAATTTGAATACCGTTCTTCTTGCCCAAAGACTTAGACCGGCAGTCGTGTATGTCGTTAAACACATTGCTACACCCATGCTTAGATATAGATATATTAGACTAAGCAAAATTGTTATTAAATAAATACAAACAATGTGTTTCCAGGCGGAAGAGGGTGAACGTGAAGCAGGCGAAACGGATGAACAGTTCGAGGAGCGAGTGTTGAACCGGCGTGCTGCGCAACTCTTCGCCGTCATGAAGCCTAAATTGTCCGCCGGACTACAACTCACCTTCACAGATCTTGCGCCTAGACATAATAACAAAAAACAGGTATGTTTTGACTATAAACATATACTTCTTCTTAGCGTATCCATGGCAAAATTAGTTAAATTCCTTGCCTGGCCCAGAATTCGGCCACGGCAATGCCGTCCGCTGTTGCTGTCATTAGGTCCCTACGTGAGCAGGCAACAGGGCACGTGATGCAGGACGGAAGGTGGGACATGTTCTGTGGAGATACGCCGTACAAACACTGATATACTACTTACTATCTTTGTTTACTTTCTATATTACACTATGTGCCATGCCATGCGTCATACAGATTATATTACTTACATAACATTTTGCTCTGTTACAGGTCGCACAAAAATTCTACAGTTTACTTGTTCTCAAAAAACATCAAGTGTTGAAATTAGAACAGCATGTGACATACGGACCTATCACCATAAGCAAGGGTAATCAGTTTGAAACTGAAGCGATTTAATACTTTACTAATACATTATTTATAATAGAATGTAATATAAAGAAAATATCAAGACTAGTTCATAAAAAAGATTTTTATGGAGGTGAAGAGATGATGTCTAGTTGTAAAGTTATGGACTTCACGGGAAACGCGTTGAGCCAAAAATAATGTGTAAGTTTGATCTTGTAACTCGAATTCATGAAAACATTTTATTTTTTAAATATTGGACCAAATAATATTACGAGTGTTGATCTCACAAAAAATCTAATTGCAATGCGTTTTGATAATGTGAAACAGTAGTTGTTCTCATGAATTCAATTTACTTGTGATGAGCAAGTTTCTATTTGGATAAATTATGTTTGATAGAAATGTGTAGGAAAATGCCTTATTTTGTTTTGCTATAGGTTAAGTGAAATTATTGTAAAGATGTTTTACAAACAGTGTTTAAATTAAATAGTCAATCATAGAAAGAAATAGTACCTATTTGCTGTATTGTTAACCCCTGACTCCCTAATTATGCATGCATTTATACTGATGCTGCAGCCACAAAGATTATGTTATGCCTTGAACATTCATTTGAAATTGTATGTACCTCTCAAGGAAGTGTAGACATTGAATTTTGTTTATAATATAGCTTGTTGTCCTTCTATTGGGATTAAGAGATTTTAGTGACTGTGTTTATTGACAAATGATGTAACATATTTTAGTAGCAGACTGGAGTGATTGAGACAAATTATGTAGAAGAAACAGAGTGATATCCTCAACACCAAATAAAGTGTTAATCTATGTTGTCCTTTTGTGTGTTAGTATGAATTTGGTTTTTACATTTCTTTGAGATATTTATTATGATTATGTACTGTGTTATTGTAATGCAAATTGAATGCATACCAAATACGTGATAAGATTTTGGTTTGGATTCATTTTGATACTTTCATTCTTTTCTTTTTGTAAAATTTCTCAATTTAAATAAAAGCATTATGAATGCCTCAAACAATTATGTGACTATTGTGTATGTTATTTGGACATTACTTCTAAAGATTTAAGAGTTTACCTCTGCTATGACTTAAATTTGTCAATTTTATGTTTTCCCATTATGTTCAGAGGTATCCACTTAGATATTTTTTCATAAAAAACAAACATATTTGCAATAAATTTGTTGATAAAATTCAGTTTTTTTATTGTCTTGTCAAAATATTTCTCATATCATCATCCCACAAAAATCTAGTATAACATTTACAGAACCACAACATTATCGCCATTGAACAGAAAACCGTCGGCTCGCAACAGTTTTTTTTTTTTTTCCGATTGATGTAACTCGAACTCGGTCATATGTGTAAGAATTTTCCATTGACTATAAGCCGAACCCATTGAAAAATACATTGATTTCAGAAATATTTTGTAATCCATATTAATATTGTAAAACGTGAAAGTGACTATTACGCTTTTACGTTTAAATTATTGAACTGATTTTGACGGTATGGAGGAATCTTGAACTCCAAGCATGGACATAGGCTACTTTTTATCCATCTTCGATTTCTCGTCCGCAATGACCAACATTGACGCAGGCGAACTCGCTGGCGGAAGAGAGTATTTTTCTAACGAAAATATCATTTTTCATAATAGTAAGTTTATAATGTGTGTAGTCTAGTCCAATCTCCTTAGAAAAAAAGGATTGTAATTCGGACCAATTTTTAGCATCTCAGCCTATCTGCATATACATGACATTCTAAAAATCTGTAATAAATAAAAATAACCCCCTATTTCTGCTGGTCACGCTATAATTTAAGAACGGCTGAACCAATTTTAATAATTATATTTTTGTTTTGATCACCAGCATACAGGGAAGGTTAGGTATAGGTAGGTAGCTTAGAGTGGGTAGGTAACTTAGCTAGGGTAGAGTAGGGTGCAGTTGGGTAGAATCGGGTAGGTTACATTTAAATTGGGTAGAGTAGTCAGTTGACGGGAGCGAAGCCGCGGGCAAAAGCTAGTATACAAATAAGAGTGTCTCGCTAGAAGCTACAACTAATTCTACCCATTTTTTATAGGTGGGAAATCATCCAATGACCTCCCGCCGATTTTTCTGACTAAAATCCTCTCCTGTGTTCCTTCTTTGCCTTGCGTTCTAGGCCCCGGCGGGGTTCACTTTCACTTAACCCATGGCCCTGGCTTCGACCCTGCTGGGTCCCTACGATTTGCTGACACCTTGAGGCACACGTGGAGCACTACGCGCTGTTGACGACTTGGGTTCGGTCCGGACGGCGTGAAATTGCTCGCCGTCCGCAAGCCTACACCTACGATTTAATTCTACCCATGCAGCCATGGGCTAGTCCTAAAAAATGTTGCCTTGCCTTTTTTAACCGACAAAGGAGGAGGTGGATGTGTTTTACATGGAAATTGTCGTTGTATTTCTGTGCAAAAGCATAATATTATGTCTAGCAGCGGACTAGCCATTCCCTTTCATTTCAAATATGCCTACGCTTACTATAATTCCGTACAGGTACTGTGAGGGCTGCAATATAATAAAGCTAGAACTACATTAGACCGATGCACACGTGTAACACGACTGATTTGTACGTAGAACGTCGCGTAGCGTGGATCAAGTGTAGCTCTACAACTTACAAGTCTAGTTTCCATTTAAAATGTATGGAGACCGACGCGATTAGATCGGCGTGTGTGTCACGTGTGCGCCATATAGTTCTGCTTGGGGTGCTTTAGGCTTACGGGACTTACAATCTACATGAAATGTTAATCTCCGGAACTACTGGTCCGAATTAAAAACATACTCCTCCTTAAATGGCAGGGTCGCCATGTAAGTACGGGACAAGCAAGAATGAAAGATGTAATCGCTTTAACGATATGTTTAATAATAGTCCAATAATAATTATAATAGCTCAATACACGTCTTATATACTAATTCTTATTAGGTATTACACGACAATTTATTGAATAGGTAGCCCATTCATCACAGAAGGTTATAAAACATCACACTACGACCCACGAGAAGTAACTTGAAAACCTAATAATGGCCCTTTCAAAGTATAGTTGCCCAATCAGCTTCCTACATACTAAGAAGTTACGTTTCTCATGTAGGTACCAGTAATAGTACATACAACGGCGCTGTTATGTAACATAGTTGGCTCCATGTTTAAGATCAATAACGGAGCAGCTTTCCTCACAAACAAGCTTGATTCTCAAAGTTTTGATTTCCGTGTTAGTTTTAAGCTGGCAGTCCGGTATAAAAATAATAACACTGTCTAGACACGTAGGTATATAGGTATCTAGACAGTTTTATTATTCTGGTAATAGTCGTATCATGCGGAGTTTGGTCACGCTTCCGTCTTTGTGTAAACAGAAGAACCTAAGGGCGCTTGTACACGCTATGTATCCTAAGTTGCAGAGTCTATGCAAAAATTCATGTCTTTTCTACACGTACCTACACGAACTGTACCCTACCTTAGCCAAGTTGATAATCTGCAATCGTTAACGCTAGTAGAAAACTTCAAATGTACAGTTGCCATCACGGATCTTGAACGCTCGGCGTCAGAGTGGGGATCGCTTTGCGCATTTCATACATTGGCGAGCCAATCGTCTTCGTTGTTAGATACATGCTCCAACGCAGTGAACGAATCAGGAGTGATGTCTATAATGACGCGATGGCGCGGCCAGCCAATCACTGACACTCCCCGCCCCCGCGTCGCACTTCGCACTACTAAAGAGACAGAATATTTCTGTGCCTCCTGTGAAAAGTGATATAACTCGACTTATATCATTTTTGAGTTTTTTTCACAAAACTTATCAAAAAAAAATAAATTTATTTTTTGACAAGTTTTGTGTAAAAAACTCAAAAATGATATAAGTCGAGTTATATCACTTTTCACAGGAGGCACAGATTTGACTTCTGCGCAAGTGTTCAAGATCTGTGATGGCAACTGTAGGTATGGCAACTGTAGGTATGGGAATGACATCATCTTAACGCTGTCACGTGGTCAGAACAAAGGAATCGGGGGCGTGGCCAACTCGAGGCGATCGACGCAAGAGAAACGGTTGTAACTTGGCCAGGGGGGGTAGAGTAGAATGCTCCGGTGCGGGCGCTGACGAAGAAAAACGTCTTGTTTGCGCTAGACACGACCAGCTCCGTATTCTTGCGACGAAGAGAGAGGCGGAGTAGGCCAGACGCTTCGATCAAGTCGCTTTTAATAAAAAAAAATTATATTGATATAAACTAGTGCTTCATTGCGATCCCACCCGATGGTAAGTAGAGATGCAATCGTTGATGATGAGGCGCACTAATTTATTAAGGGCCTCTTCACTTTAGGCTTGAAGACACCTAGACTAAAATCTAATTACTAACATGGTGTTTTAAGATCTTACCAACAATTTTCTTTTAATTAATGTATAATGGACCAATTATGTCTTAATTATTTATTTTTTGCCATGATTAGCAGTGGTTGCCGAGTGGTAACGGCCCCGACTTACGAGTTGTAGGTCGCGGGTTCATACCCAGCCAGGCACATTACTTTGTGTAATTTATTTCTGAATGACCACTGCTTTTAAAACGGTGAAGGAAAACATCGTGAGGAAACCGGCATATCCTAGTACCAAAAATTCGAAGACATGCGACATTCACCAACCTTTCCCTCTCCTAGAGAGGATGCCTGAGTCCCAACAGTGGGAAAATTATGAGGCCGATTATGCTATGCTATGCACGATTCTATCCAATACAAACTTGATTATTGCAACATACCCTACGCACGATTGGCTGAAAACCAATCGTTTATGTCGCTCATGTATATTATCTTGTCTGGACTCTGGAGTAGTGTATCGAATTTTCGTGGCTAGACCAGGCAAAATTCTAGTTACATGATGAGTTGGTCCTATCCGTTGCAGACATGGTGAAATTTTTTAGCGTGTACAAGCGCCCTAAGTCTAGACATTCTGGCACTTGCATTACCTACTGAACGTATAGTCGTAGCTATCCCTCCCTACACACTCGTTGCACGTCGTCACTATCGATTGTGCTAAGAACCTGCGCATTTGCGATGGTAAGCCAGATCAATATTGGGCCTACCTTTTGTTTAGACTAGATAGTGTCCGCGACTTCGTCTGCATCAAATTCGTATTATAGCACAAATCCCTTTGGTCACAATTTGAAACTGTTTTGATATGCGCGGTATGCTAATTATTTTGCTAAAATAAAATTAGCCTCGGTTCCTACTTATAGTATCAGCTATCTATCAGTGAAAACTGCGTCAAAATTGGTCCAGCCCAGCTATTACGGAGATTAGCCGGAACAAACAGACTCAGCTCTAATTGAGTCTTGGGATTTACTGAAGCGTTATTATATTGAATTAACACATAATTTTTTATTTCACATCTAATTGTTAAAAGGAGTTCTGTACAAAAGATGATACGAATCCGCTAAACCATTTCAAAGATCCACCAAACCCACAAACGTTACCCTAAACAGAAACTAGAATAATTTCACAACCAAATAAACAACAAATATAAAATTAGATGCAACATTTACTTTGGATGTCCATTTATTTCAAAATTCTAATTTAAAAAAAAGTAGCTAACGGCAACCTTATCCGTAAATGTTTTTGGGAAAAAATTTAGATATTAACGATTTATTAGTAAATTACAGTTGCAATGCAACAAATTTAAAACATGGGCCCAACGAAACTGGGCAACTAATTAAATTATCTATATGATTTATTAATGATAATTTTCGACATTATCTGGCTGGGATAGCAGACGATACGGAAATAGTACATTTTGATACAAGTGGGGATTGTCTTTGTGACCGAAGCAGCATTCGCCCGAGCCGCAGGCGTGGGTATTGGAGCCGAGTGCTGCAGTGACAAACCACGTATATCAAACGACGTTTTTAACCGACTTAGAAAAAAAAAGGAGGTTCCCAATTCGATTGTATTTTTTTTTCTAATACTCTTACGAAGAAATAAATAAACGGAGTCTCGAACGACGAGTCGTATGGGTTGCTTAGCGATGAGACGAGCTCGTACTTTTCTGCACTAGTGCAGAAAACTGTAATTTGCGTGCCTAAAAGCGGTAGGAACACGGGCCAATTTTCGAGTTATGTGCATTGAAAACATCATGTAGGTATTGATCTGCAGTTCCGATTATGTAACATCGAAAATGCGCAGGTTTCTCAAAATACCTATTTGGACTCCGCGTTGGTTAGATTTCCGACTCGAATGCAGCAAAAGTTGGGCCGCCAACATCGAATCTTCTGTTTGGCCTATTCTTATGACAAATCTGTTTGTAGATCGCGTTCCTCATATTGCGAGGGAGTTAATAGAAGCGACAAGAAATATGTAACCAAGATCTATGTAACTCATAATGTTTTAAAAAGTGTCCATGGAGTTTCTTGCACGTTCTTCTCCATAGAGACCTACGCTTTGGAACGTGCAATTTAGCTTCACTTTTCTTGAACTAACCGACATTTGACTATTCAAAAGTGCCTGCATATGGCCTATTTGAAATAAATGTTTTTTGACTTTGGCTAATTAGTCGAAACACCTGGAAATTAGCCACTGCAGCACTCAGATCCATAACACACTCGCATGCGGTTTGGGCAAAACCCGCCGACTTCAAAAAGGAGATTCCATGTTCAGCTGATTATTTTTTTTTTGTGTACCTATGTTCGCCGATTTCTGAACAGATTTTTTTTTTTATTGAAAGTGCTTCCAAGTTGGCTCCATAGAAATATTGTTATGATTGATCATAAACTATCTTCGAAGTTCACGATCAATCACATAGATATTCGATGGAACAGAACTTCTCATAGGATCCAACAGAACTGTCGTAAGAAGACGGGGAGGGAATATATCTAACTGATCTGATGATGAAGCCGGAAGTTAGGCACCGGAAGTCTGTACTAAATTAATGTAATCTAACTGCGTTTGTGGTTATTGGAATTGTCACTCTGGCTACGATGTGTTTAGCTGAAGGGTACTATAACCAAAAAGTGTATTGTTAGGTTAGGTATTATTATGTGGCTCTTGGTTTTTGCGTATCAGTGCAAAAAAATCAGGCTAGTAGGTTGGGATGTCGTGTTCTCTGGTTGATGTGCACTTATCTCTCATTAGGTGGGTAGCTCGATTACGATACATTTTTTTCTCTCTCAAGCATGCGATTTAAATTTACTAAGTGCGCTCCACGATCACCACAGTTCTGTTTCAGAATTTGGTCATTTCTATTGACTTTCAGGAAGCATTATAATTTACTGACAAGAAACGAGCATGTATATATGGAATTGTTTTTCGAAAGTTATGTGTGCACCTAGATGGCCACCGAATAGCAGATAGTAAATAAATAAATTCCATAATTATAATTCGACAAAGAATTATAATAGTATAGAGTACCTATGTAGCTCTAGAATTTATTGAATTATTTTTTAAATTCCAAGCTAAAAAAGACCAGGGTGTTATTTAGGTCATCAACAAGAAACGCTCGTGTTTTTGGTTTTGTATCATTTAATCGCCCTAAAAATGTACAATACAGATGCCGACATTCTTCAACAGGATAAACTCGCACTTCAAAAATCGATGACAATACTCACGCAAATATACGCAGTCACTGGCTCAACTATAACATTGTCGCCGACTTTTGATATGAGGGTAGTTATTGTATAACATGATTCAGAACAGTCTACAAAAATCAGGAATAGAAATAACTGTAGCATCAATGTTATGTTTTACGTACAACATTTTATTTGCTTTTCTTTTATACTACATAATTAAATAAATTGCATTCCTGATGACGCGCACTGGTAAGTGTAACACTTATACACATCAGTCCATGCATCACTATGAGGGTGAGGTTTCCACACATTCGATTCCATGGCCGTCCACTCCAGATAGTATTCACTGAAACCTCGTCATGTGGGATGGCAGTAGTAGTGTTCTTAAAAATAAGTAGCTTAGAAAGCGAACAACAGCAAGAACGCCATCATAAGACAGAAGAGACCCATAGCCTCAGACAGGGCGAAACCCAAGATGGCGTAGGAGAACAGCTGTTGCTTGAGGGAGGGGTTCCTGGCGTAACCGATGATGAGGGAGCCGAACACCGTTCCGATTCCAGCACCTGTAATATACAAATAATGCATGACTGTCACATATTAAAAATTATTAAATTACGCTTAACTACCTTCAACATTTTACATAATAATATCTCTACCTACCTATGCAAGTTCTACAGCTAACTACTAAGTGCAACAGAATGAATCTCACCTTTTATTCCGATTGTCAGTAAATTGAGATTGGCTAATTTTGAAAACATACAGCCCCCATTGAAAACATGCATTTATTTTTAATCTGTATAAGACATTTATATTCTATATTCACAATACTATCTTTTATCATAATTGCCATAAATCACTGTATGAAAAACTATTTCTTAAAAAGTAACTAAAAAGCAAACAGCATGAGAAATGCAATCATTAAACAAAAAAGTCCCATAGCTTCAGTTAACGCAAAACCTAAGATTGCATATGAGAAGATCTGTTGTTTTAATGAAGGATTACGTGCATAACCAATGATCAAGCATCCAAAGACCACACCAATACCAATTCCTGTAGGGGACACAAATATTTCTGTTAGTTAAAAGTGCAGTGCAAGCATTCAAGCAGAGAATATGCATTTAGGTTATAGAACACATTGAATTAAGGAATTGTGGAAGAGAACAATCACTTTAAGATCAGGACTAACAGTTAAAATTGATTTATACTGCTATAAAGAAATATCTAGGTGAGAACTAAAATCTCGCATCTCTCTTTGAACAAGTAATTAGATTTAAATGTGCTTTAAATTAAAGTGATCCAATAATCATTTCTTCAAATAAGACAGTAGTGCAAACAACAGGGATACTCCACAATTCCTCAATACACTTTGATTTAAACTTTTAACTCCTTATGTAAGCAGGGATAGCCCTGTTCAGAACAAAATCAATAACACACAGCTTGTGTTATGCAATCACACCATTTTGCTAAAAATTCATTTTAATAGTAATTAATTGCATAAACCTAATATTTAAAGAGAATAAAGTTATGTCAACCCTCAAATCTATTCAATTTAATTTATATCATTTAAATGAACGCAGTAGGGTGAAACTAAGAAAAAACAGTTCAATGTAATTGTTCGAGTCATTTTGTAGTTAAAAGTTAAATCAATTCATGCTCTAATAGTCATATTTTAAATAAAAACACCACAAAATGTTAGGACACCACAAAGCAAATAAAAATATGATTATATGCTCAGTAATTTAGAAAATGGTAGACAACTTACCAGAACCAGCTACTCCTACTGTCGCTGCACCAGCACCAATGAATTTGGCTGCTGAGTCAATGTCTTTGGTGACAGCGGTGGTCTGGAAGGACCGCACTGCGGACAGCTGAGCAGGTGCAGCGGGGACCATCTGTGTCTGCGGGAGTGCAGCAAGTGGTCGCACGAGGGCTGTGTTGCTGAAAATCTATAACATACAAAATAATAGCTATAAGATAGTATAATCTCTTTGAAGGGCTACACCCTAAAAATCAATACCGCATCAAACTAAAAATAATATTAATTTATAATTTAGATAACGACGGTTCCGCGGCGCTTATTCATTTCATTTAAAATTGTGATCATTATTGTTACCTAATACTGGAACAGAAGTTGGATTATGTAATGATTTTAGACTTCCATCATTATTTTCTGATATTATGTCTACTGATAAAAAGGAAATAAACGATGAGAAATTAGCTCTCATTAACCTATAATACCGGCAAGTAAAGCAATGTAACTGAAGGAACTTACAAGGTCAAATAATCTATATTTCAATGTAAAGAATTACAAGTCCTGAAGGGACGAAAAAAACGATTTAATTGCGGAAAGTAATTAAAAATCCAGTAAGGACACTGTACTTACGGCAGACCTGGCTGCAGGGGCGATCAATCTGGCGGCGGACAGCATTTTGTGTTTAATTTAGGTGCGGCGAGCGACAACTGAAAGAAACCGTACGACAGGATGAGTTAGCTACTCGAGACTAGTGAGACTATATGCCTACTGATAGGAATAAGTTTATGTGAAGTCACTTGACAGTTTGACCGACGACCGCAGAATGTTACGTAATTTACGGTGCTACGTAACGGAGACTGAGGTCGGACAACCTAGACTATCTTCAACTTCAATCAGTTTTGGTAACACCGTGGATGCGCTTTGATGAGCAGAGCTACTGTATGTTACCTCTACACGATATAATTGAATGTCGAGCGAAAATGGCTGAATCGGCGAGCTTCAGCTGAACTGACTTTTGGTTCTTCTATGATAACTTACGATTTCACAAATAAATATTTCCACTATCACACACTATAAGCTCGTATGCGCAATTATAATCACTTTTTGCGGACTGATGGCTTCAAATTGTTACACTTTTTCACGATTAGTTTATTCACAAAATTCTGCCGCACTTACCAAAGAACACCGAGAGGGAGGAGACCGGCCTTTGGAATGTTCAATTTTTGAGTGGTGAAGTGAAACAGAGTACAAATGCCGCATTGCTATTGGTCGATATAGCAGGCAGTTCCGTTCAGAGCTGCCAACTGTCGGATCAATATGCGCGAGTGACAGATACTCTCAAAACTTATTATTCTAAAATTGTGACAAAATGAGTGGTAAACGATATTATTAGCACAGTAAATTAAGAATTGTTTTATAATGAATAACTGTTTAGCCAACTGCTAGTGCTAGTATCTAAATTAGAGACATGATAATGATTGCTGCCTGAATGAATACAGTGTTGTCATTGACTAGTGCATTACCATTGTACGACATGGCCGTCTTCATGATAAACATCTGTAAATTTAATGGCTGTGGCATAACATTTCCAAGATTAGCGGACTTAATTGAACACATCGAAGATGTTCATATCGGTAAATATAAAATATTCATATCTATTACGAGTAATTGTTCTTATTTTAAGCATGTAATGTAATCCATGACCCTCCCAATTTACGCCTTATCAATGTGCCAATGTTGTCACCATTGGAGGGTATTTTTGCGTCAATTATAAAAATAATGAGACGGTCTACACGGCTTTACTATTAATATTTCAATTAATGGTTTGTTTAACTTCTTTATAGCCTACTGTATACATATGTGCGTTGCTATTTTCACGCTTATTTCCTCTTTAGCGCAGCAAGGACGACGGAAATAGTTCTGTCGAATTGAACAGCTGATTGGGTGCGGGGAGCGCCTGATACAATGTTGTGAAATTAAAATCGAAAATATTTTTTTCAGATTACGATCCAGCTGTAATAGAACAAAAGGAAGCGTCACAACCAGCATGTATTCCGTTAAGTTATGTCCTAAAATTTTTCTCCGAGGCTTCGAGGCGGGAAAACCAGAACACAGCCCCCGCACCCGATGTCCGTCGGCGCCTCCTGTCCGCGCCCAAAACACCTTCAGTCCGTAGCAGCACGCCTACCGGTATTATAATTACGAACTGATTGATAATATTGATTTTAATTTCAGACTTCACTGAGATTATTTTTGTTTTTGCATCAAGACAATAACATTACATTATCCTCTATGAAACTAATAGACCTAGGGCAATTTTCTTAAAAGTAAAAAAAAATTTATTATTTCCTATTTTCGTGGGGTGATGAGTGTGATGACTTAGCAACCTAAAGGATAAAGGTTTGCAAGTCTTTTTTATGTAGGTAATGCCGCACTCTTTTTTTTAAAGAAATGTCTCTCACTTAGTGGCGTAACTAGCATTTTTTACGCCCGGTGCGAGCTTCTCTAACTGCGCCCATAGAAAAAAATACAATACGAACAAAAAGGACTATTAGATATTTTTGCGCCCCTCCAGAGACTGCGCCCTGTGCCTGGGCACCGCTGGCACCGCCCTAGTTACGGCACTGCTCTCACTAGGAATCACTCCTGTATCGTGGGTGCGCTCCAAAACATGAAAACTCACATACACAAAACACCCAGATCCGGAACACTTATCTGGGGGTCATACAAATATTTGTTCCGTACGGGTACCGAACCCACGACCTTCAGCGCAGCAGCTATATCGCTCAACCACTGCTAGAGCGGAAGGAGTTTTTGATGAATTCCACCTCAAAAATAGGAAACAGGACCACTGGCGTAGATACCAAAGGGCTAGGCGGGGCAGTACCCGGGCCCTCCTAGCTCGGGGGCTCCTAAAACCTACCTAATTAATAAACCTCTTACAAGTAACGAAAAATATTCCCAACTTCGAAATCTAAATAAAAGAGGTTGCAACACTACATTAATATTATGGTAACTGAGTTAGTTTTATAGTCTGTATAATAAGTCAACCGACTTGGGAATTTTGTATAATATTTAATTATTTAAAAACTACTTATATTTGGTACTTTTTATATGGTTCTTCTGTTAGTAAACAATGATCTCTATCTCTTATTCAACCTTGATTATTGAACCCGTGTTGACTACATCAGATTTTATTAAATCCTAATAACTACCCAAGTCGTTTAACTTATTAGACAGACTCTAGTCAGTAATGGTCTGATACTTCCTCCCGTTCCACCAGTAGAAGTTATTTGATGACACATCACATAACATCATCATTACTGTGATCTCTCTCTAACACTCAATGGTTTGCTGGAAGAAAACTCAACTTTGAGTTAAGCTCGCCTATACAGTACATGAACTCTGATATCCACATATTTGCTTAATTATCATGGTGTACAATAAAGAGTTAAAAGAATCAAAGAATTAATAAAAAGGGTCAATTTTTTTGCCCCAGGGTCTTTGAAGCTACGCCATAAAAAGAACTGGTTCTTTTTGATACTGTTATTTTGATGTTGAGTTCTCTGCTATAGATAGTGGATAAGTCATCTAGAAGTCTGTTATAAGTACTGCTGTGTGAGTAATCTGTTTTTGTCGTGTCTCTTTTCATTTGTCAAGAGATGCCTAATTGCCTACCTACAATATTATAGGCAGCACGTAAATAGATACAGAATGACATTTAGGCGATTATCACTGCCTCGCATCACGGCGCGTGATCTGCATGAACGCGCGTGGATGCATTCCTGTGTGTTGGACTGTGAATCGCCTTGCCAATATCATTAGCACAGTGACACCATGACTTGTATCCACCCGCATAGGCATTCATATGGGGGTGGCCCATGCCACGATCATTCAGATCCAATTAACCAGATTCAAATATTTAATAGCATGAGGCAGCCGCACGGGTAGATTTTCTAGGATTCCCAAAGTTTAAGCGAAGTTTGCCGAAGTCGGCCTGTATCAAAGACCTCTTGGTCTTAGCGTCATCATATCTATTTATTTATTAAAACTTCATGCAACACAAAGGTACAAAGGCGGATTTAATGTCTGAGGCATTCTCTACCAGTCAACCAAGGGTGATGAAGAGAAAACATGGTTTATTAAATCGAAAGTTTGACAACGAAATCTTGTCTATGGTTGTCGTGTTATTTTTTTTAATAGCCTATACTGTCCCACTACTGGGCAAAAGCCTCTCCTTGCGGTAGGCATCTAGTTCGTCTCGCCACCTCTTCCTCTTTCGTGTTACTTACTAACTGGATAATCAAAAACGGGAAAACAAAAACAGACAAAGTAGATAGCGTCCTAGACGGGCAGACGACAATAAAATGGTTGCAGGAGCAACCATAGACGAGTGTAGAAAGGGAACTAACGATCTGGACAATTCTTGAGGACGCCTATGCTAAAAGGCATCCATCAATGAATGATTTTGTCCCCTAGCCGTTACGTCCTCCTGTTAGACAAAAACCTCCCCCAAGTCCATCCAGACATTTTCCCCGCGCCATCTCTAACCAGTCCTCTTAAAACGCGCTTACATTTTCTCGCCACCTCTTTCTGGGCCAGCCTCGACGGCACTTTCTGCAGGAGCTACTGCTTGGCGACACATGCCCATCGGTCACTGTGGATGTGGCTGACATGATCTTCCCAATCCCATAAAAGCCAGCCTTTTTACCCCTATCACTTATGCCCTTTTTGGAGCGCTGCAACTTATTTGATCCTACCGAGCTCTTAACGCAACCCTGTTACTGTTAAAGGGATGGAGCTATATAGGGTGTACAATTACCGGAACGGATCTTGAGCGCTCGGCGTCAGAGTGGGGATCGCTTTGCGCATTCCATACATTGGCGAGCCAATCGTCTTGGTTGTTAGATACATGCAGCATCGCAGGGAACGAATCAGGAGTGACGTCTATGGCACGATGGCGGGGCAAGCCAATCACTGACACTCCCCGTCCCCGCGTCTTTTTTCGCACCACTAAAGAAACCGAATATTTGACTTCTGCGCAACTTGAAGCCAATCCAAAGAACAATCCAATCAATCCAAAGAAGGATATAGCTCTAGCTCTATCCTTCTTTGGATTGGGTAAAGCCCCTTGTTCGTTTTACAAAATGTTGCTCTTCATATCGCTCTGGCAAACCACAAAGCAAAACTTTTGCAATGTAGGTACAAATATTTATTTATTAAAGAAAGTTAGCACATTCATGTCCCACTGCTGAGCGAAGGCTTCCCTTTTCCACATACGTCTGACAAGGCCATTGCGGGCCATTCCCTTCGGTAGTCATCCAGCACATCTCTACTTGCTCGCTCATTCGTCTTGCGTTTAATGGCACATGCGGCAGACATGTCCGGCCCAATCCCACTTTAGTGTAGCAGATTTTCGTGTAACTTCTTTTATTTTAGTTTTGGCGCGCAGCCTTGAAAGTTACTTGAGCCAATTCACTACATGGAAATTCTATTACTTTTATGTTAGCACAGTCATGTTGTATTAAATTAGACACAAGACTAGACTATCATGTAAAAGCCATCAATAGCGCTAGAATATTGGTACTCAACAGCGTCCTTTATAGCTGGAAGAAAGCTAAGCAAATGATGATGAGTGTTGGTTTTTGTTCCAGGGAGCGAGATGGATGAAGACGAGCTAGTCAGTCCATCTGAAGATAGCAACGACTCATGGACCACAGCTGAAGAGTATAGCTCCGAGTTCATTCTGCGATATGGCGTCAAGTAAGTGCAGCCAACATCATACAATCATTTAGACATTTTAGAAATTAAAATATTTCCGGGAGTCGTGATGAACACAGTTTAGAGGTGAGTCAGTAAAATTCTGATACACTCTCTTGTCCCACCCAGAGTGCTCGAGTGGGAGCAGTTATATGAATTCTCACTGAAAAAAAAAAGACAATCACTAAATACAAAAAAAAAAACAAACAATAACAAAACATAAATACAAATTATATAAAAACGAATAACCTATATGATTCCTGAATTGGTGATCATAGCAAAAAATATTACACTTTTTCTTTCATTGTTGATAGATAGACGCGTTTGACTAAGTACGCGTTTTACAAAGTCTGTGTGTGAAAGGTTTTGCATTTCCTCTGCTGCTTTTTATTTCTGGATGGGTGAGGGATAACGATAACTGTGGTCAATCTAAAATTGAATCTTCCTTTTTTATTTCTATGACTGGTAGGCGACGTGACACCCAGCGGGATATGAGAAACTTCAGGCAGTGAATCGATCCTCAAACAACTTTTCAGTCATCATTTCATACTATTATTACCTTGTATGACACTGTTAGTTGCAACGTTTCGAGCAAGTTTGACAAACAGTATATTCCATTCGCTTCAAGATTAGACATTTAAACAAACCTTTTTTACAGTTCGTTCAACCGATTTTGAGTTCTATTCCGCATGCATAAGGATGGCATTAAAAGCAAAAAAGTGGTTACAATACCGACTATTTACTGCAGCCGTCATTTGTCATGCCACCAACGCAAGAAAACTCAAAATCAGTTGAAATGACAGTAAAAAAGGTTTTTTTTTAAATGTCTAATGTTAAAGTGAATGGAGTATAGTTAAGTATCTATTAATGAAAGACAAGGATCGTAGTTTTAATACTTTATTTTCTCGTTCAGAATGAACGCTAGCGCTTCATCCGGGGCTCTCGGTCCGGCCGCACAGGAGAAACCGTTTGCCTGTCCAGTGCCCGGCTGTAAGAAGCGATACAAAAATGTCAATGGCATCAAATATCACTCGAAGAATGGACACAAGAAGGACGGAAAGTGAGTACACTTATTGATGTTGTTTCACGGACGCCATGATTAGAGGTTTAAACTTCCAGACAGTTCATTGCTCCAAGTCATCGACGGCGCTTAGTGTTCCACGCGCGCCTCAAGATGTCAGCAAACCGGAGGGGGCCAGCAGGGTCGCAGCCAACTGAGGCCAATGATTTGCCTCTGAAAGGAAGGCAGTAAAATTCTGATACACCTTCGCTCCGCCCAAGAGCGGGAGATGTCATTAGATGATTTTCCCATCTAAAAAAAAAGATTAGCTACGTAGCAAGAGTAGCAAATACTACAGGCCTTGCTTACTGGAGTGGGCCCATGCTTCACGCTTGAACGTAAAAAACAAGCGAAAAATATGTACATCATTCTGCTATATGAATTCTAACGACTTCCGGATTTTCCACACAGACAATGTAGGCAGTTGTCTATGGACTCATCGTTACCAAAGAGCCCTTCTGTCTGTTTGAAAATAAGTTATAGAAATTTCATTCGTTATAATTTATAAGACAGAATTTGCGATAGATCCTACGCTGGCTTGATCCGCCACTGGACACATTGACAGTTTTAAAATCCTGAATAACTTGACCTTTTTCTAGTAAATAATAAAACCAAGGATTAGTACTGGGATACCAGTGAAGCAATGTCGAATTATAATTCTACAAATTCAGAATTATTGCAATTAATGGTATTTTTAATCCATATTAAATTATTGAACACATCCTGTGATTGGAAAACGTGCTTCGTTAGGTTAGTTCGTAATAAAAAAAAGTACTGGCATACTTTTCCCTTTCAACAAGCTACATACTAGGGACATCTCATGAACAACGTGACCTAAATCAATCAATCCCACCCATAACAATTTGTGTTGTTTTATGATGTTGTGACCTCCTTTGTTGGTTTGCACTTATTGGCATGCAACACTTATTAATGCTGGCTGAATCATACATGCTATCAAGAATCTGATTTAATCATAGAAGATAATAATGTATATTATCAGAACAACATATTACTTATTTCCCCTCATTAGGGCCCTTTTCCTGTCACGCGTATTTTATCCCGCACGCGGGTCTCGTCCGCATGCGGGTGATGGCACGCTCCGGGCCACACGCAGGACAAAGATTTCGTTTGCTGCTACAATATTGTGCGTGTCGCCAGTGGGTAAACTTGTTTGCGATATATGAGGACTATGAGCATGCGTGCAACCCGCTTCACTGTAAAAACAACACTGAAGGCAGAAGATCACCGCCCGCATCCGGATAGAGCGCACGCGGGCTGCGCTCCTGCAGCCAATTCGCGTTCCGCGCGCGTGCTATCGGTATGTTAGGAAAAACACGTATCAAATGATAGGATACGAGCAGTCCGCATGCGGACGAGAACCGCGTGCGGGTTAAAAAATGCTTGCGGGTTAAAATTCGTGTGACAGGAAAAGGGCCCTGACACCAGCTTGCTTCGAATTCAATTTGCGGTTTACCAAATTTGTATTGTGTATGTATCATTACGGGATTGTTCGAAATGGTCACCAAGTTTAGGGCCGTAGCCACGTTTAGACCATTCGGTTCCGATCTTCCACAGTGAGTATAAGTTGTGGGAGGAACACCACCCACCACCGCCCGGCTTCGTTCAACCTTAAGAACATCTGCCACTCGGACGCGATCTGCAATGACCTTTATGGAAAGCGATCAATAGACTACGCACGCAAGTAGGCGGTTGTAAACACGACCTAGCAAAGTGGGGGATTATAGACCCCCGACACCTAGTGCGAGTGCGGTGCTCCTGACCAGACGATGGTCCACTTATTAGAGTGCCCAAAGTGTCCCTATACCTGCACTTTGAGGACCTAAAACGCAACTGACGCCGCTATAAACGTTGCAACCTTCTGAGCACAAAGACTTTGAGGGAAAAGAAAGCCATCGATTTGAGAAAAAGAAGGGCCGTGCTGACCATTTCGAACAATCCCGCAGTGATACGCTAAGGGTAACCGAAGGAGTACGGGTGGGTTTCAGTCAGTATAACTCTGACCCTCTTACGCTCCCCCCTGAGTGAGAAGTTGTTTGATGATTTTCCACGTCAAAAAAAGTATTGTATGTATCGATTATTAATTCAACGCTTTCATTTCGTTAGAAAATACCCGGCCTTGTCGAACACAGAACAGTACAATAAAAAGATTATATCAGGCCCAAAGAAACGCCTTTCTGCCCAGGAATATTTCTGGAAGAAATGGGTACAACTTATTATGTATTATTATCATTCAGTAGTTCTTTTATGTAAAGAATAAACAGTTTTATGGCCGCAATACACATGCCTGTAACTGGCACAAAATTTTGCAAATAACCAAAAGCTGTCAACTAGCCGAGGTACGGGGAGCGGGGTACTACGTTCTGATTGGTACGGGGAGCGGGGTACTACGTTCTGATTGGTACGGGGAGCGGGGTACTACGTTCTGATTGGTACGGGGGAGCAGGGTACTGCATTCTGATTGGTCGAGACATCAGATCTATAAGACATAATGTGTTGACAGACATGCGTCGCCTGTTATTAGACCTGTAATGGCTGTAAGGTCTTTGCTTACATACCATTGAGCCGAACAAGTTCTGATTGGTGGATGGCAATATGGCATGTATGCTATCTACTTGCATACTTTTCTACCAGATAGAGGCATATGTATTGCGGACTTATACTTATGTTAATTGTCTGTTGGTATATGTAATTGTTGAGCTCTTGCGTTTTACAATGGCAATAGTGGTCATTGATACATTTAACACGTTTCGTTTTATTTTAACATCCTGACTCGACAATTGTCGTAATTCTCACATTACTTGCAACGAAAAACGATACCTGTATAGTTTATTGGACGGGTTCATACAAATACGCCTCTAAAGAAAGCGTAATGAACACTATTGTCATGCTGAAATAATTATTATAGTAAAGAAAATTAATCACGCTTTAACTTACCTCCTTCTTCTTCCTGCCCTTATCCCATATTACTTGGGGTCGGCGCAACATGTTTTTTTCTTCCATTCTGTCCTGCCACCCGTCAAACTATCACTAACACTCACACAATTCATCCATCTTCTTCGGCCTTCCTCTCCCTCTCCATCAAGCTTTTAGTTACCATTGTTATTTAATAGATATACAACAGAGATGATGATGTAACATATATTCGAACTTGATAATGTATTTGTATTGATAAATGTAAATTTATTCTCAATCGTTTAGTCATTTGTGGTCGTTATCGAACAGTGATGAATGTAATTAGAGCATAATTTGTATAGATAAACAGTATTATATGGGTCGGGTGATTTTTTCCAGGGTAAAAAAGGCGTACCGATGCCAGTGCGGCAAAAGCTACAAAACGGCACAAGGGCTTAAGAGCCACTCGATATCGCAGCACATCGCGGCTGCTGCAGAGGGGCCGCACAAGCTGCACGCGCCCAAGATGCCCGGCCTCGTGGTCACCAGCTCGCCGGCGCACTCGCGCACGCTCAACCTGCTCGATGCCGTCGATGGTAACAAGCTAGTCCGTATCTACGACACCATTAAGACCAAGGACCTGCCGGCCTTCACCATCCCCAAGCACAGCCTGAGCGTGGTGAGCTCCGGGCTGCTGACGCCGGCGTCGACGCCGGGCTCCAGCCCCGTCGACAAGCTCAAGTTCGAGCGCTCGCCCAAGGTGACGGTGCAGTCCGCGCACCTGCCACAGCTCACCTCCATCTACACCGAAGCGACCGACTAAACTCGTCGCGACGACAACCAAACGAATTTAAGTCACTAGTATAGTTTACACATGCAGTTCCTATATAAAAATGTGAAAAAAAAAAGTTCATTTTCATCAAATGATTCTATTAATTTATTAACTCTCATTATATGAAGGTGATTATGTATGTCCGTTGGTTGAGCTTGTGCATGCTTTTATATTTATCATTTGTTGCACAAATTTATTCCCATCGCACCTTTGTCTAAAGAGGTAAGATTATTATTTCTCAAAGAGATAGGAGAGTTATTTATTTGTTTTTGTTTGTTTGAGAATTTTGTTATGTTGATTAGTGCGTATGTGAAGTTATTGGAACGCAATTTTTTTTTAAGTATATTTTTATTTATTACAAGGAGATGCGGTGGAGCCAATAGTTAGTTTAGTTTGGATTAAATATATGTATATTTTTTTATTAGTTGATCTTTAAAAAATATATTAATTGTTTTTGCATTGATGCAGAAGATGCCCTATTAGTATACTATATTATAACATTAATTAATAAATCTAAAATTGTATGGTAATGTGTGACCATTGTTATTGGTCTCCGCTGTGTCTCGCATACCGCGACGGCTGTGTGACTTGTTTACGTTCGACTCATGTATTACGTAACGTGCGTGACAGGTCGTACAAATATTATATGAAACGTAATCGTCAAGTGTATAACGATCAATTTTATTTTGATTAGTGTCTTCCCCGCTCGATTATTATGTTAAAATTTCTGTGATCTCTATGCGGGGTACTCTGATGACTGTGTACTCTAAATACTTCTACGCGTACGTCATACATGTATGACCCTTCGTATCTCTTTGTGCCATTATTTTTAACATGTGTACTTAATCGTATAATTCACGCGAAACGCTTACGTTCATTATGGTTTCTCATAAGATATCACTATGTTAGATTTTGTAAATTAAGAGAAAAAATAAAACAAAGAAAAAATAGCGTTCACCTAAGTATCTTTCAAAGCTAGAGTAAAGGTCATACTCGTAAATGTGATAATGGTATATAGAAAAAAAGGTAAAAAAAAATGCTTATAAGCGTACACGTATTTAAAAAATACCTAGTTGTTAAGGCTGGCAATGTTTGTTATCTGTTCGATAAAATGTGTGTTTTGATGTGTCGAGGTTTTGGTGCCTTTTTGTTTTTTTTACGATTGTTTTGTGTCGGGGTGTAAGTACTGATAGTTTTGTTTTGTTCGAAACACTAGGTTAATGTAGATTCCCACGGCGGAGCCTGTTCGTGTCTGATAACGTGTATGTACTCCACGAAAGTTATAGTTGTTTATTATTTAGTACCTCCCACTATTGAACGGTCGGTTCACAAACAGGAGCTTATTGTAGAGTTAATTTGCTACGATTACGTACCTACATCCGCATAAATGCTAGTTTTTTTACTTGCCACAACGCTTCAAAAGATTTATACATAATATATAATAATAAAATAAATAACTGCTTTAACATGTTCCTAATAAAATGCTTTGTTTAGAAATACTACTACTAAAAATATAAACCTAAAAACTGTTTTCAGGATTATGAAAGTTTTTTAGTGAAAAGGTACGTAGTCGTAACAAAAGTTTATAAGACATTTAGTTAGATAAGAACTATAATATCCTCTCAAAGTATTTACTCGATTTAAAAAAAAATGTTTCTCTGGTAAAATAGGAGAAAAACGGTTGAGGTGCTACCAAAAATAGTGATTTGGCGCGTAGAATACTATACGAATGATGTAAAATAAGTATATGTATGTATAATGTCAGTTCCAAAGCGAAATTATATCTAAAGATAGTTGTACGGTCACGGTGCTTAACGGGTAAAAAGTGTGATATTTGGATTAAAAAAAAGTATGTTATAGTGCGACTACCAAAGAAACGACATTTCAAACTACAATAAGTATTTATTATACTCAGTTTCACAAAACGACAATCCCTCTCTTATGAAAGACACATTTAAATCAACTGGCATGTTCAAAATGGAATCTTTTCCAAAATATTAAAGAAAACTTTTATTTATTTTTAGCGTCTACAGTAACCCCTTATTATGTGTGTTACTATTTAAAAAAAATGTCGTTTTTGAATTGGGTGAATGGGGAATTATGGGGTGAACACTGAATCCAAAACATGTGGCAAAAAAACTCAAAAATTATACTACAACCCTACCATTTCCCTAAATTAGATGTTAGCTGCGCCAATGAATGTGATTATAATGATAATATGACTGGGGATTAGAAGGCTGTAAATTAGAAGGTTTTTGCGTAACGATTAGATTATAAATTATACGCGTCTGCCAACCTGCCATGTTGTGGGAGAATGGGGAACTATCGCGCCAGTTACATCCAAATTTCTTGTGCCACTAAGAAAGCTAGACGATTTTACTCATGAAAAACAAAACCTTGGCCGTCACGAGACGCCTAAATGACGTGAAACGTCTATGCTAGTATATGCGCGCGCATATAGTATACTAGGAAGTCGACAACGGTGAAGTAGAGGAGTGGGGGGCATCATGCCATACTCACGGCATTCGAGTCGGTTTAACTGTCATGGCGTACTAATAGATATTTCACTACTTGCAGGGTTATTAGCGTTTGTGTATTAGATAGAAACGATAAAATTCAAAATAAACTTTTTTGTTTTACCTGTAATGATGTGCCAATTAGTTGCCATTGGTATTTTTTTTTTGACGTGACAACGTCTTATAAATTGGTTTGCCGGGTGACACTTCAAGAAACTGCGTTACACTCCGCTCACGTTATGCGCTCACAATGAGAGCGAGTGAGAGGCACGCGTGCATGGTTAGCCCGCCTAAGAGCGAGAGAGACAGACATTTTCATCCTTCTTCCTACTATACGAATGAATATTCACATTAAAATTATTTTACCACTCAAAGTCGTTGTCACGTAAAACTTTCGCCCGTATACCGACTTTACAGGCAACCAATTTTTTTTTTTTTACGTTTGAATATTGTCTAGTTTTCTTGGTGAATTAGTACATCCAAGTTATTGTATCGCTATCCGCTAAGTTAGGTATAGTATGTGTTGTGCCACGTGCCATTGTATGAGGCATGTTAATATTAGTGACGATGTGCGGAGAGGGAGCAAGTATCTCATTGGTTTCACCCAAAAATATATTTATGTCAATCCAGATTTAATGTAAAAAAATTGACCCTACCCGAATTATTACTCATTATATTGAGTATCTAATTTTATTTAAATCATTACGATCCGTCCTCACTAAAAATACCCTTTCTGTTAATTTTTCAGCCTGTTCGATTGTTTACGAAGTGCCCTTTAGTTTTCGACATTATTCTTTCCATTGAATGTGCGTAGTTTTAATGTAAACGTATTTAATCGTATGTAAACGGACTGGAAGTGTCCCGGTTATATTTATCGTCGATTTGCTTGGAAGCTAATGCGCCGGCTTCGTAACATAAGCTTTGTGTAGAACACTGGATGTGGCATTGTATTGGGTTTATGTAACTAATTAGTTATCGCACTGTTTGGTAGATCTAGCGTATGATGAACGCTATAACTTTATGTATGTTTATGTGGATTTTTTTACCGTCGTATGATATATGCTCATTTTATTATATTATAATACCTTTGGTATAGTTTCAATGAACATTGTTAGTCATGTTTAATTTAAGACTGATAGTTGGATTATAGAATATTGTCTCCTTAATTTATTTTGTGTGCATACGTAGAAAGACATTTTGTATTGTGAGGAGGATATCAGTGTAAATGAAAAACATAACAGATAATCAATTTAAAAATTTTGATACAGAATTGTGCCGACTGTTTGTCGAATGATAAGGGTCAAGTGGCCACATAACACAGATATAAACACTTTATGTTAACACAGATGTATATCCAAAAATATACAAGGCAACCGTTACTGTCTGAATGAACACACAGCTCAAACCACTGAACAGATTGAGCTGATTTTAGTCCGCAGATAGTAATTATGATGTAAGCCTGTGCTAGGAAAGGATTTACCAAAATTCACTCTTAAAGGGGATGAAACGGAGGTCCAAAATTTGCATGGAGAATCTTTCACGCGAGCAAAGCCGCTGGCAGAAAGTATGGTCACAAAATACATAGGTACAGAAGTCAATCTCCATACAAAGCGCGCTCGAGCAACGCACACATAGACACCGCTCACGGACACGATGTCTCGGAGCGCCTCGGCTCACTCGTCGAACAGTTCCGGCTCAAACGCTCATTATTGTGCGTCCACCGAGCGTAGGTATAAAAAGTGAAGTACATACTTACATGAGATTGTCTTCTGTACCTATCTATTTTGTGGTATGGTATATGTGGGATTAGGAATTTATTGTAACTAAAAGTTAAATCTATTCTAACTATAATAATACTAATAAGACTCTGCGATCAGTCGGCACACTTCTACAGATGTAACTAAGAGGCATGCGATGCCTCTTAAGTAAGTTTTGAAATTTATTTATAAACAACAATTTGTTGTCTAGTCTCAAAGAGTAACTGAAAGTTGAAAATTAATTATCAGAGATTGAGATCTGTGTGTGTCAATTAAAGAAATGACCAATTTTAAAAGTTGTTGAATAGGATGGATAAAAAATTTGAAGGTTGTGTAAAATTGATATTTGTACACAGAGTAAAACGCGTGTTGATGATTTCCTCTAAGTTATTATTATTTTAACAGCTCAAGAAGTTTTCCATTCATTTTTATTATGTGTCGAAACATTTGATTTTGTTCAACGATTGTATTTATCCGTTAATGGTTGTGAATAACTTATAACCTTGTATGCTGTCTTACAAAGCCAAAAAGCGGTATCTCATTTTTTTTTGCATCGAAATGCCTAGAACCCTTCGCATCTTGAGGGATTCTCGAAAAACCCGTACTTATCTTAATTGAAATATTGAAAAAAAAAAAACAAACCGTAGGTATTTATTCATATTACAAAATTCGAAAGTAAACTCTGTTACGTCTTTACGCCTAAACCAGTAAACCGATCCGTGGGACATAACCTAAAACATGAAAAAGAATTTATAATACTTTTTATCGATTACCAAGCCGGTGAAGTCGAGGGCAGAAGCTTTTACTTAGTATCTGCCTTAAAGATACCTCCTTCCTTTTTGTCTCGAAACTCACTTTCATTGAGTTACTGTTTTTTGGCTTCGTAAGCAAATATGGTCGGTGTAGCCGCCTTCCCAGTTGCTAGTTGGAGCGACACCGTCAGACAAAGTACCTTATTATTATAACACAGTGATGACAATTGGCCTTATTAACGACATGCATGATTCAATTATTTCTGCTTCTGATAATAAGCTTAAATAGTTGATAGGACTGCAGTTAAAATTATTGATAATCACTTAAGACTTGTGCGGTGTCTCTTCACGTCGATGTTACAGCTCTATATGGCTGAATCAGTGTTGCTTACTTATAAAATAAGCATGTCATAAACTGACATAGCTCACCGACTATCACCGATTTAATAAATTTTATAATATAAATAAACATTGATGTTATGTAACCTTTTCTATGGTAGGCGCCAGATATATTTCCAATAACGGTCATTGACCTCTCAAGCCCCAGTGTACCGACCAGCGAATTTAGACCTTATTACGTAAAAATAAGGTTTAAGTTAACTGGTACCGATGTGTACCGTTTTCGATACACTGGGGCCTGAGAGGTTAAACCATCTACAGTACGGCATTCGCCATATGATTCTTAAAAAGTTAGTGTGCAAGCAATTGTTCGAAGTTCAAACCGATCAATTATTTCGGCCGTACTGTACATTTATTGACATTCTTCATTTCTAAAACGGAAATAAACACAAAAAAAAACTGTCAAATATGTGATCCTTTACATTTTTTAATAATGAAAAAGCAGAATATATTTTATTGTTAGGGTACCCACGAAAAGATATTGGGAAGGGGCAATGAACTTTATTGGAAATTTATCAGGCGTCTACTATTTGTATTTCTCAATTCAACTTGTAATTCAAGATTTGAAAAACCCTTTGACTGGCCAGTGAATGCTGTTTGTTGAATAAAAAATCCCAAATTCATACGAAAATTCGCAATAACATTTTTACTTTCCGTTCAACTGATTTCGACTTCTATTCCGTAGACATAAGGAAGACATTAAAAGCAAAATATGGTCAGAATACCAACTGTTTACTGCAGCCGCCATTTGTCTTGTCACCAACGCAATAAAAGTCATAATCGGTTGAACCGCCAGTAAAAAAAGGTTATTGCGAATGGATTATAAGGGCCTGTGCACACCACGTTTTTTAAACGCGCGTTTGTAGCGATATAGACCACAAAAGCGCGCTAGTCAGACGCAGCCTGTAGACCTTTAATAGGATAAAAGCGCGCAGTCGACGCACGTTTATAAAACGCGCGTCAACGGCGCGTTTAAAAAACGTGGTGTGCACAGGCCCTAAGTGTCTCTAATCTTGAAATAATCTATGTCATAGAAGCAGTTCTGTTTTATGCGAGATAAGTGCAGTCAAAGGGTCGAATATCATTCTGATATCAATATAAGTGTTGTCTTTATAGTATTTTGTATCGATTTGGAAATCGTAAGCCTGTTATTATCAAGTACTCTACACGCTTACTATGTAACAATTGTGTCAATGTAAGGACTCGTGTAATATCTGCATACATGTGATTATCGTTTCCATCTTGTCTTGATAATAAAAGCAAACAGCAACCATTTATAACTTGTTTTATTTGAATATAAAATAGTTATACCTACATTTACAAGCTTAATGAGAATGTTTTGATATCCATAATTTTTATATATTTTTTAAAATAAACAATTAGAATAAATTATAAATAAATACAGTCCATTTACGTAGATATATTTTTCGTAAGTATTCTTATAGTTGATGGGGTAACATTTACATAATTTAGATAATTCTACACAAGTATCAAGACCTAGCTAACACTCTGGGGCTATGTGTTGCCTTCCGTAAGGGAAATCCGTGGTCCTGGAACGCAAGGGCAAAGAAGGAACACAGGTGTGATTTTAGTCAGTAAAAGTCTGACACACCCTCTCGCTCTGCCCTAGAGCACACTGGAGTGCGGCCAGTGTAATATAATTCGAGTTTATATAACCTATACTAATATATATAAAGAGGAACAGGTTTGTTGTTTGTCATGAATAAACTCAAAAATTACTGGACCGATTTAAAAAATTCTTTCACCAGTTGAATGCTACTTTATCACTGAGTGACAGCATATATTTTCTACATTCACACGGGCGAATCCGCTGGCAAAAGCTAGTTATTTATATACTAGCTAGCGCCTCATTATAAAGGTATTTTAAAACATAACTGACGAAATAAGAGCGCATTTACACATCTGCTTTCTCCTCGGGGAATACAGGTTTGAAGTTACATTTATAAAAAAAAAATATATTTCAGTCTATTATACCTATGACGTTCATTTTTTGGTCGGTAACTTTTCGAGCAGTGACGTGATTTTTGCGCGTTTCATCGACTCGTTCTGGGGACATTTGTTCAGCACGAAGAGGAGTGCGCTCTCGTCTTTCTGTTCGAATGCCACTTCTGCTGCTTCTTCGTAGAAACTGTAAAAAGCATAGCATAATTTTAAAATATAATATTTTAATGACGCGATAACGAATTGCTATAAGTATTATATTATAAAAAAAAAAATCAGCAAGTCCCAGAACTATAGGGCCTAAACTGCATAAAGCGGACGCCCGTGCAGTCCCATATAAAAGTGCTCCATTGCGGCTCGCCGCGCGGGCATCCGTCGCAGTTAGCCGGGCCTCGAGCCCTGTTTGTTAGCTAATAATATATTAAGAGTTTCATGGACATTACATAAAGTTGAACTAGCAACATTGCGTAGATAATAATCTAGTTTCCGCTACGGGAACCGTCCGCGTGAACGCGCGATGTCACGCAACGGGTGCCCGTAGCGAGCGTCCGCTTTACGCAGTTTCGGGCTTAAAATCCGTCTACGGTTAAGAAAAAATAAAACTCTCGCCTATAATTGGATATTTGTATTTATCATATGGCGACAGAAACAGCTAATGTGGAAGGAACCGTCCAAAACACTATTCGTTTTTACTAAACTTATCTAGATTAATTATTAGCGGCGGAACTAGTCCCAAAAATTAAACATTAAAAATTATTACTAGTGTATTTGCGTTAAGAAAATAGTGACTCATCGTTGTCACTTAGTCGTACCCCTTGATCAATTCGATCATAGTAAAATAGAGATTTGAGGTAAGCCCAGATAGTACGGACGCACTTTAGTAAATTGAAAAATTAATACCTCACCTGTTCGTAAAAATGAAAGTGATAAATTTGACTATTCTGATAACTGACTATAAATAATCCTGAACTACTTTGAAAATACTGTGTTGTGAAAAGTTTGCTTTAACATTAATGGTGTAATTTTCACCCCAGTATGAATACACCTTTGCTTTACAGTTGCAATTATTGAATCACTATTTTCTTAACGCGACTGGAGTATAGGACTGTCCTATTACACAGAGACAGACTTCTGGATTGTTATCTTAAATTTTCTTATTTTTACAAACATTCGTAACACGTTTGTTCACCTCGGGGGGGCCCTGAGGTATAGTCCGGGGGCCCCGTATCAAAGATACGGTTGATACGGTGGTAGTAGCTGCCGCTATAGCAACCCTTGCTAATTATTAAAATATACAAGGTGTCGTTTTGAAGCTGCAAAATATTTCAGGAGGTAATTATGTTAGTGATTCTCGACCCGAATCAATAATAAAATAAGTAGGTAATTTTTTTTTTTTAATAACCGCGCTTTCTTTCACACACAGAAACACGGAACAATAAAGGGCGTTTTCACACACACTAACTTGCAACGATAGTTTCATAAATAATGTATCATCCAATCATCATCCCGCACGCCACACCCTAACCACGCCCCCGCGGCCATCAATCAATCGATTTAGTTTAGTGTAATTAAAAAATTAAATAACAAGTATTACTGATTATTGACCAGGTATCGTTTTTTTACATGATTATTTATGAGTTTTATTACAACCTTCTGAAATATTGTGCAGTTTTAAAACTGCACCTTGTATTGTATCAGGTAATTTTGCAGTTGCCGGCTACTGTATAGAATGGCACGCTGAAGAAGCAAAAACCTTTATTTGAGACCAGCACAGGACGACGAGTAACTTAAAATACAACAATAAGGTTAAAAAGACTTATGGGAGGCTAAAAAGACCTTAGTATTAGGCTGCGATATTAAAAAAAAAATGCTGTTGTTTTAGTCTCTAAATTGACTAACGGGTCTTCTTCAGAGCGATAAGTTAACATGAAGTAAAATGAACAGCTGTGTACTATGTATTTATATCACTTACCCGGCTTTAACATAATACTTGACTTTGATATCGTCGGTGCACCTGGGCAGGTACTTCAGCGCCTCGTCCTGCTTGCAGTACTTGAGGCACGCGTCCACAAACGGTTCATATCCCACGGGAGACTTCTTAGATTTCGAGAACCTGTCCAGTTCTGCCCAGTCGTCTGCGTCAGCTAATGTCATGATCCGAAGCCACCAGTATCTAAAAGGTGAGAATATGTTAGTTTATTACAGGGCCCAATAATGGTTTACCCTTAGGAATGTCGTGTAAGATGTGGCTATCCGACCATTTGTTGCACATTTCCCAAAATGCAACCGGTAGAAAAAAGGTGGGTTCAAAAACCCAACCAGTGTGACCAATGATCCTCTTGACTCGCTTCTCAATTGACTCAAGCGCATCAAGCCGGTATTTGTCAGATGCATCCCAAAGAAGAGAGCAGTACTCCGTACACGACCGACCTTGTGCTTGATAAAGTTTGTTCTGGCGTGAAGTCTGTCCCTTGCGAGGAAGAAGAAGAATCCATAATCTGCATACTAATATTCTTTATACTGACCTTCTATCAGGCATCCGATACTCAGAACGCAGTTTGTCTGCCAGCTTGACTTCTCCCTGGTCGAGCAGCTTCCTTACGGTGTCCTGTAGCGACAGGCCTACGAAGCTGCTGCCGTACGTCTCCTGCAGGCTCGACTGCTGCTTGCAGAGCTTGCGCGCATCCTCGCAGATTGAGACGCCTGGAATATGATGGTAAGACGGTTTGATGACATTGACGTTAGAGACATTTTCATGACATTGCGTTGGCCGGAGAAAGCAACACATAGATAAGAATAAAAAGCTATACGAGACACCTTTGCACAGTATTGGGACGAGACAGATTAGTTAAAAGTTAAAGAGTAGTTTTAGTCACGAGTGTTTGAAATTTTTGAAATTCCTGGCTTTTCTCCACTACCACCTTCCTTATGAATCAATCTGGCCATTGGTGAAAATCCTATAAGTAATTTTTGGGCTTATCGTGAACATACAGACAGACAGATGCGGTGGGGGATTTTATTTTCTAATATGTAAAGGTTGGAAGGCCTCTCACAAGGTGGACCGATGACCTAGTCAGGGTCGCGGGAATCCGATTCGATGGATTCATGACGCATAGGACCGGTCGTTGTGGCGACGCTTGGGGGAAGCCTATGTCCAACAGTGGATGTCTTTCGGCTGATACGATGATGTAAAGTGATTTCTTTAGGGAAGCAGCAATATTCTTGTCGAATTGGCACTCTTGAAAGTGTGTAGTATCCAGAAGTTTTCAACTAGTAGACTCACCTAAATCATTCTTGCCCTTCTTGTAGCACTCCCTGGCCGATATGAGCGAGGCCTCGATGCTGCCCGGGTTGGTCTGCTCGATGGCGTCGCGGATGTGCGTGGCGGCCTGGCCGGGGAAGTCGTCCTCCTGCACGTACACCTGCCGCAGCGCCTCGCGGTTGTTGCGCGCGCAGAACTTTATGTACAGCGCGTGCGCCAGCGAGAAGCTGCGGATTGTCAGCTGGGGAACATACAATACAATATTTTGAGCTGCGGAACAAAAATACGATAAGATTTTGAGCTAAAGAACAAAATATACGATACGATATTTGGATTTATAGTTCACGTCGTGCGTCCAGCGGTGCTATTCTCTAAGAAAACAGCCTTGAGCGCAGCGCTGGCCGCAGCGACGAGTCGAGAGCGCAGTACAGTAGGCACAACGGATCTTGAGCGCTCGGAGTTAGAGTGGGGATCGCTTTGCGCATTCCATACATTGGCGAGCCAATCGTCTTCGTTGTTAGATACATGCAGCAACGCAGGGAACGAATGAGGAGTGACGTCTATGACGCGATGGCGCGGTGAGCCAATCACTGACACTCCCCGCCCCCGCGTCTCACTTCGCACCACTAAAGAGACCGAATATTTGACTTCTGCGCAACCGCTCATGATCCGTTGTGCCTACTGTACATTGAATTAACAATCCAAATCAAATCCAATTTATTCGGGTTTCGTCACTGCGGCCAGCGTTGCGCTCAAGACTGTTTTCATAGAGCATAGCACGCCAGATCGAGCTCGAGTCGTCGTCGACGGTGCGTAGTGTTTCACGCGCAAGTCAAAGAGATGTCAGCAAAACTGTAGAGGTCCAGCAGGGCCGAAACTAACTGTAATCATGGGTTGACTTCTAAAAGGAAATTCCGGGGTCCTAGAACGCAAGGCACAGAAGTGTGCCCGTGTGGCTGTGGTTTTAGTCAGTAAAAGCACAAAATAGATAGGTACAGAAGTCAATCTCCATACAAAGCGCGCTCGAGCAACGCACACATAGACACCGCTCACGGACACGATATCTCGGTTGTGTCTCGGACCACTCGCCGAGCAGTTCCGGCTCAAACGCTCATTAGTGTGCGTCCACCTAGCGTAGGTATAAAAAGTGAAGAAGAAGAAGAGAAGAAGTCGTCTGTACCTATCTATTTTGCGTAGCATAATGCTGAGTTAGGCGTCTTTTATTCTTATTTACTTTGTTTATATAACCGTTGTGCTGTGTCTGTACCGAATAAAAGTATTTCTATTCTATTCTTTTTGGCCTCGCACTGGTTACAACTTTCTTTTTACTTTATACAATTGTGTGAGGCACGAATAAACTTTTTTTTTTCTTTTTTTCTAATTTGTTGGCGTCTCTATTTTTCAATTTAATATACAGAATTAATTCGCGACAAGGATATCCCATTCAGAGGTCAATTTTATTACTTATGCAAAAAAAACGTTCACAATTTTATTTATTTAAAACAAATTAAGATTTTGAATAAGATGTTATGTAAAGACATTTGACTACTTACTTCGAAATCACGTTTGCCCATTTTTTCTTTGAGATGGAACAGTACTATGTATATTAAATCCGTATCACCACTGGCCGTTGCTTTCAATAAAGCGGTTGGTCCCTCCCCCAAAGACAAAAGTAGAGGAACTTGCAGTTTGCTATGAGTTTCATACTCTAATATCTGGAAAAAAATCATGAAAATAATTAGAAACATAAAAAAATGCAAAAAGCCAACGTCACGCGGTGTTCCCAGGCGGTCACCCATCCAAGTACTGACCGCGCCCGATGTTGCTTAACTTCGGTGATCGGACGAGAACCGGTGTATTCAACGTAGTATGGACGTTGGCGACTGCTAGGTTTAATTTATGGGCTACTAGATAGTTATTGACGTCACTATATTACTTACTTTGATAGCAAGCGCTTTCCGTCCCTTCTCAGCAGCTTTCATGGCAATGGTGGTGTAGGAAATACCAGGAACGTTGCGAAGTTTCTCGCCAATCTCACGGGCAGCGCTTTCGTTGTCCAAGTGAGGTTGCGTAACCTGAAAATAGCCAGGTGAATTTTACATAACCATCTCCTACCATCAGGTGAGATAGTGGTCAAACGCGAGCCTGTCCATTTAAAAAAAAAGTGAGAAACTGCATAAAAAAAAAAACAGGGCACAATATAGTCCATTTTTTACGAGTTACAAGTATGAATTTATTTCTTAAAAGTATATAATACCTATATATATTTATTTACTAGCTGCTGCCCGCGACATCGTCTGCGTGAAGGCTCTACAGCACCAAAAATACCTAAGATGCCAGTGTCGCTATAGTATAATAAGTAAACAACTTTTAATTCATTAAACCCTAAGCGAACGCCGGCGTTCGCGCACCTATTGTCTTTCTATTGTGTCTGTAATTTCCACGATTGAAAGGAATAGCATTAAAATATAAGTTTTTTTTTGCAAACGAAGCAAGTGAAGAGAGTTATATGGGAATCCAGCTGAGTTCAGTCATAACATGAGACTGAAGGAAATAGAGAAAATAATGCAGGAATACATTCCAGGACACAAAAGAGTAAAAATACGTACAAAGGTATCATACCTTACAACACTGCCCTATAAACTACGTTGGTAGTTATGCTGCCAGGAGCCAAAATGTAAAAAGAGTCAGTACTGGTGACGCGGGAGCAAACGATGTACAGTTGCTCGTGTGAGAAGCAATTCGTCCTGAGGTCGACACCCGCTGCCCTCAGTGTCTGCCCCTGTGACTTATTGATGGTCATCGCGAAGCAAACAGTCACGGGGAACTGTACGCGCTTGAACTGGAACGGAAAGTTGTGAGGTATGAGGAGAATGCGTGGTATAAATACTGGCTCGCCGACGCCACAACCCGTAAGAATTTCCGCCTCAATGGTGTGTCTGTGGAGCGAGATGACTTTAAGGCGGGTCCCGTTACACAACTTCGGAGGAGATAGGATCCGAAGAAGCATAATCGGGACACCGACCTTCAGCTTGATGGTATGCGCTGGAAGTCCACTTGTTGACAGGGAGTTCAGAAATTCCACGGGATAATGTGTGGCGTCATCTTGCTCGACAACAGTGTTTATCGAGGTGTAGACCACTTCATTCCCCTCAATTTCCGAGAGAATGCATTCGTTATTTGCTGCAGCCTGATCATTTTTGGGCGTCGGCGTTATCGCTCACACACCCAAGAAGCTGGTGCGGTATACGACTGATGTCCCCGTACACACAGCAAATGATTTCTTCTAAGCTGGATATCACTCTACCGAGAGACTCTGGAAGCACCACCTGTCAGAGTGCCTTCGCCAAGACTTAGAAGGACATCGGAGAATTCTTGCAATGCACGTGCATTGCCGCCGAGCCGAGCTCTCATATTAATGGTCAAGCGCAGCGTACAAACTCGTGACCACAACGAAGATTGTTTCAACGAAGCATTCACCTCGTCAGCCCTCGATCCCCGCGTCACCACGGGAAGTGTTTGCCGGAAATCGCCACTGAACAGAACTGTGACACCACCCATCAAATGTTCGTTCCTGTGGATGTCCTGCAGGGTTCTGTCCATGGCCTCAACTGCCTTCCTATTGGCAATCGTACACTCATCCCATACGATCAGAGAGCAATCCTTGAGCACGTGTCGGTTATCGCTGTTACGTGACACACCACAAACAGGCGTTTCGGCGCTCTCTAAATCGATGGGAATTTATACATGGCATGTGCTGTCTTGCCATCCGGAAGCAGTATGGCAGCGATTCCCGACGAAGCTACAGCAATAGCAATTTTGCCTTGCCTCCTGACCTCTGCAAGTATGCCAGTGGTAACAAATGTTTTTCCTGTTCTACCAGGAGCATCCAAGAAAAACATTTTACCCTGGTTTTGCCCAACGCTTTCAAGGACGGTGTCATTTGTTTTTGCTCTGAAGAGAACACGGTGACATGGTCATTTCGTATGGTGGTCATTTCGCCCGGCTCGTAATTTGTCTCAGCGTTATACTCCCGATTTCCACGGCTTTGATGCGGTGATGATTGGGGAGCTGGTAACCCATATTCGATCAGCGGATTGCCGCCCATAGAAATGACCACATCTTGAAGTGGTGGTGTTACTTCGACTTCGTCTCCAGTAACACGCCTCAAAGCTCGTAGAAAATCTTCAGTCAGATGATGACGATACTTCTCCCACAAAGCTACCGGGTTCGCGACTTCACAAAACACCAAGATGACGGCAAAAAGATGACGCATGCGGCTGGGACTGTCACTGACGCTCGCCTCCGCGAGGATCCCAATTTTAGTCACCGTCGAGAAGGTGACGTGCTACGCAGGCTGCGTGGTAAGTGGGATACTCCACGCCATCAAATGTCCTCAGAAAGGCGAAAGACGTTGGGCCTCGGACAGTGTGAAGTAACAACCGCAGAAAATAGCATTCGCCATTATTCGGATGCACGGTATAAACCCTACCCAATGCGGCGTCCTTGAAAATTCCCGGAAAACCTTCCACAGCACCTCCTCGTCGATGTCGGTTAAATACACCCCTTTGCTTGTCGTACGTGTAATATGAAGGCACCTCGTCATACGTAAGGGATCTCGCAAACTGGTCGACTTCACAGAGCTGGAAAAATGTCACCATATAATACTTAACACCTCATTTTTTTTTTAATTGTCTTCCTCAACTCCACTCAAGTTTTTCAGGGTTTTGTTGGAACTTGAATTTGTCAAAACGAACTATATGATAAAACTTTTATGAAGAAAATGCACATCACATCACATCACCATCTATGAATTTTAAGAATAACTAACTACATGATCAAATTTAAATTATTAATTTCCAAAAAGTGTTAACATGTAATTTGATTTGATTTTTATGAATTCTCATAGATGGCGCTGCTTCAAAATTGTCTCTATACTACTAACATTCATTAAACTATGTTTCTCTGCCCAAGTTACTTAAATGGCGTAGTTTTTATAGTGTAGAGCTAGATAATAGCATGGCTTACTCAAAAACAACATTTAAATATGCATCGTGAGATTACACGCTGTTACAGAATGCTTAAGAAAAAGAAAGATTCACAGCTCCTCCCCCGTAGGTGATAGCGTGATAATATGTAGCCTATATGTTGACCCGACCTCTTAGTAATATTCATGCAAAATTTGAAGTAAATCCATGCAGTACTTTTTGAGTTTAGCCCGGACATACATACAGACAAACAGACAAACAGATAAACAGACAAACAGACAAACAGACAAAAATTCTAAAAACTACATTTTTGGCTTCGATATCGATTGTAGATCACGCCTCAAGTATTCTTTTCTAAAAATATTCAATGTACAGTTTTGACTTTCCTACGATTTTATTATATGTATAGATTATCACCTTATTTTTTTAGTAGTTTTTTTTCGAAAATTGTGTACTTATCATTATTTTATAAAACAGTAGCATACCTTATGGTCATGTGAAGAGGAGGGATGAAACACATGTTGCTCAAAAAATTATGAGTTTACATTATTGTGAGAGAAGTGATATGAAAGAAAAGGGAGTTAGTAATAGCGTGACGAATGACAGGTCAGAAAGGATCAAAAACCTTGTTGCGTCGACCCCAAAATAAAACGGGTCCAGGCCAGGAAGATGATGATGAGTAGCATACCCTATAACAGGCCCAATGCGAGAGTACCCTGGTACCCAACACACCCGCCACAGCGATGTGTCCAGCGAGGCAGTGCAGCCGACGCCATATTAGACGGTCCTGTAGAACCCGCTCACCTAGGTTCGGTAGGTATTTATCGCGGCGCCTGGGCGCGCTCGGGCAGAGCCGCGCCTACCCTAGCGCGACCGCCGAGCGTACGTATTAAAAGTGAAGTACATACATGAGATTGACTGATTTTGTGCCACAGCGTTTCCGTGGACGATGCTGTAAAACAGGCAAAAGCTAGTGTCGAAGGGATAAAACAGTAGCGTACCTTATAACAGGCCCAATGCGAGAGTACCCTGGTCCTGCCATCCTTCAGCTGGAGATAGGAGGCGATGTGTCCCGCGAGACAGTGCAGCCGACGCCATATTAGACGGTCTAGTAGAACTCGCTCGCCTAGGTTAGTCATTCTGATGTGTGGTTAAGGAAAGGTGGTAAAAAATAGTACATATTAAGTTCTTAGAGCTGACTATCATAATTCAACCAGAAACTCGAATCTTGAAAATTCTGTTTTCCTCTACTATAATATTCATCTACATTAATATTATGTAGAGGAAAAGAGTTTTTTTATTGTTTGTAGGAGATAATCTTTGAAAGTACTGATCCGATTGGTAAAATATTTTCACCAATAGAAAGCTGGATTATTCCTGAGTGACATAGGCTACAATTTTATGTGCGCGGGCGAAGCTGCGTGCAAAGGCTAGTTTATTATAGACCTCACTAATCGATAATCACTGTCCATTGGTGAAAATCGCTACTATAAATACAGAAGTCGGAGTGGATATGACAAAAAAAAATCAATATTTAAAATTGCCAAATAATCATAAACATACAGGTTTCGATACCAATAGCACAACGTACCAAATAGAAATCTCCGATAAAGAATTTCTCGAGACTCAGACAGTAGACTAAACTCGCGCGCGCGTGATCATTTTAAAAATAATTTTACATTTTTGGATGGAGGAACAACTATTTGTATGGCCCACAAATAGTTGTTCCTGGTCTAGATACTTTGTGCATGTTTATTTATAGTAGTTTATTTATTTGTGAAAGCACCCACGATACAGGATTTATTCATAATCTGGGGTAGCATTTTTAGACGAAAAAAACAGAATCCTATTAATAAGACTCCACTTTCCCATAGAATAAATGTGATTTATTTGTAGTTTTTTGCTACGAACGGTACGGAACCCTTCGTGCGCGAGTCCGACTCACACTAGGTCGATTTTATTAGATTAGATTATTTAAAAGGATACTGCACAGAAGTAAGCGGTATAGCCACTTTGGGATCCCTAACAGCATTCAAAACCCTCAGCCATCTACAAGTCTTCACGTACAGGTCCGTCAACTCAGGGTCCATGATGAAACACTTGCCGAACTGCGCTGCCCTAATCAGCATCTTCTGAACGTCAGGGTTGAACTCAAAGGCAGCTGCTTCTATGCAATCTTGGACTGCTATTGAAAGGTCAGGCTTCACCAAACGAATGTATTCGTCGGCCCTGTGACTGTGATTCTGGAAACATTTGTTTTAAAATAATTTACTATAATAATTATAATAAATCAATCGCATAAAAATAGTAAAATATTTTCGTATTAAAAAAGCAAAAAGCCAACGTCACGCGGTGTTCCCAGGCGGTCACCCATCCAAGTACTGACCGCGCCCGATGTTGCTTAACTTCGGTGATCGGACGAGAACCGGTGTATTCAACGTAGTATGGACGTTGGCGATTTACAGATCGAAATTATCGAACTGTATCCATGAATAATCAGTGACGTCATATAGCCACTAGTGTTTTGTATCGGTCGTAAGCTATACTAACATAATTATATATTTTTTTGTTTGTATCAAGACTTTCATTCGTCGTATGATATCCATTTTATTTTTACGGTTTTTAGGTATGACAATGATGAGTTTTTAATTAAAAACAATGCTTTTAAATCGTGTGGTATAGCACTCAGACCATGCCAAAGAGCTCAAACACGATGAGGTTGTCATATTAAAGCTTTGTCATCCAAGTTACATAGGTATACCAAACAGCTCAATTGGCTAGGGGTAGCCGTTTTGAAATCCATTTGCAAGACTTGTCCTAATTAAACATTATACAGGGTTATTTGTAAAATAATAACAACCTCGCAGGACTGTATTACTAACATCATAAACAATAACTTTTGTTCTACGACTGTTTTACAAAACAAAATTCGTTTACCAAAAAGAAACCTTCAAGATTTCGTTGTTCTATCTAACACATTTCAACTCTGTATTTTGCTATACCTACCTACGTCTGTATGAAACGACGCAAGCGCATCAAGCACCCCCGCCGCTCGATCCCCGTTCTCATCCGCTATTGTACTATCGCTTGCTTCGTATAGATTCGTGATATTTAGAACATTAAATTTAAATATTTTTATTTTTGTATGAAAATCTGATGAACTAAAATATGATATATTTTTAAAAGTCATAACAAAAGTTGTTGTTTATGATAATAATAACAGTCCTGAGAAGTTGCCAGTGTTTAACAAATAACCCTGTATATAAAAATATTGCAAGTTAAAAAAACCGCTAACTCACTTGAAATTGCCTCGAAGCTTCCAGCAAATACGACCCAGGCGCCGTACTATTGATCCTGAATATTTTCTCAACTACGAACGGCACTTTCTGTATGAGTTCGTGAGTCATTTCCGAGACCACCCGAATACAATCGATGTCTTGTATGAGGTGGAACGGGCCATCGTAGGGGTACTGTTCTGACTGGCCTTTGTAGCCGAAGATGCTCATTGTGTCGTCCCAATGGCCTACAATGGCTTGTGAACCGCACCTGGAAATCATAGGTGAATATTTGATATCAGTTTCAATTTTAACATTAACTAGCTGCTTTGCCTGCTTGAGAGTAGAAAATTAATAATTTCCACAACTATCACACAACGCTGTCTAGTCCCAAGCAAAGCAGAGCTTGTGTTATGAGTACTAGACAGCTGATAAACATACTTATATATATTGCTAAATACATACATAAATAGATAAATTACATCCAGACACAGAACAAATGATCCATGCTCATTACATAAACATTTGTCCTGGGTGGGGATTGAACCCACGACCTCCGGCATAGCAGTCAGGGGCACTAACCAGTAGACCAACAGGCCAGTCAAATTGTCCCAAGGCAATACACTCCCAGAATAAAAAAATATATTAATTTATTAATTATTGCTAAGATCCTTATAAAAATCCAAAAAGGTTTTTGTTTAATTAATAGGCTCGTTTGACTACTATTTTACCTCATGGTAAACGACGATGTGTTCGAACACAGGGTTGCGACAGTCGCTGTATCGTTATCGAATTTATGAAAGAAAAAATCGGTCCACAATTGACGGAGATATCGGTGAACATACATAAAAAAAAAACATACATTCAGCCGAACATAGAACCTCCTCCTTTTCGAAGTCGGTTAAAAAGGCCTCGCGATGTGCCTTCACCCATCTCTAAATTAGTCCACGCCGATAACCAGAAGCGTACTTCTGGTCATCGGCTAGGAAAAGGATCCTTCGGCATCCCTCCATGCAAGCGCACACTGTTGGAAACGATGCCTTGGCTTTCTTTTCCTTGCTAATGCCGATAAGGCCTCTCGCTTGATACAGTCGCGATGCTGTAGCGCGTTAGTAGCGTGTTGGATTTTTTTTATATAGCGCTTGCAAATGCGACTAATGTGCGTTAGTACAAAAAGTCGTCGTGGGCGAGGGAACTAATGTGCGCCGGGCCTTAGCATGCTTGTTCAACGCGAGTTAGGCTGTAAAGTAATAAAAAAAGTAATGATTTTGAAAATAAATACAATATAAGTAAACGAACCACATCAACTCCTTAGGCTGTTTGATGAAACCGGTGTCAATCTCAGAATAAGCAGTCTTGAAATCACTCGAGCCAATCCACAGCATTCCAGAGTCAGTAAACAATGCTACATGCATGCCATTCTGTGACGAGACTATGGACAGAATCTGTGTATATGGACTCTTTATATCGATAGGCTGAAAAAAAATATATGCAAAAGTTGAAAATAAATCTTGATGTTGATGATGGCGCCTTTAACTCCTAGGCCGAGCCCTAGGAGTTAATGGCGTTAGGCGAGAAAATGTCAGCTGAGGGAGTCTAATGACCTATAGGTATTTTGTACGCGACGCCGACTACTGCCTACAGGTCATTGGACTCGCTCAGCTGACGAATTCTTAAAGAAATCAATTTCGTACAAGCGTAAATTAACACAAGCTTTGAAATAAAGGTACTTTATTTTTCAATTTTATCTTTACAAATCGATAGTGTTTCATGTACCGGATCGACCTTACACGGGATTAAAACGATCATTTAGCGGTGTATATAATATTTATATATTATTCAAGTATTTTAAAATAAGATTTAAAGATTAATAGAATTAAAATGAAAAATCTATTTTTACATAAAAAAACAAAAAGCCAACGTCACGCGGTGTTCCCAGGCGGTCACCCATCCAAGTACTGACCGCGCCCGATGTTGCTTAACTTCGGTGATCGGACGAGAACCGGTGTATTCAACGTAGTATGGACGTTGGCGAAATTAGTTGTGAAATTATCAATCTTAATGCATGAACAATGACGTCAGATTAATGTTATAGATTGGAACAAATTAATATCTTCCCCAAACTACAAGTCGCGAAAGGTTCCTTATGACCCTTCGCGACTTGTAGATGGAAGATGTATCGTATAAATAAAGAAATTTAGCAAAAAAGTAACAAAATAAAAAAGTTAATAAAAGCTTGTAATATTGCCAATATTTACCTACCATAAGCACAGCTCTGGACTCGCCTAGCTGACACTTGTATATTTCCTTGTCCCGGCACACGAGGAAACCAGAACTGATGACACACCAACATGATATCGCCTCATTTGCTCCTGAAATTCAAACAGATACTTAGTTGATTTTCTTTGTGCATATACACAAAATGTGCCTGAACTATAAAATGAAAGATAAATCTCAAACAACTTTTATATTTTTTCAATATAGTCCCACTTTACTTCAATACACTTTTCGCATCGCTATTTTAACATTTTAATTTCCTTAAAAAAATAGTCTTTAAAACGTGATAAAACCGCGGACTTCATCTATTTATCCGCGTTAAATTTTTTTGCTCGCAATTCAGATTTCAATTTTGAAAATAAATAATAATCGTTTGGGGCTAAGTCGGGACTATAGGGTGGATAGTCGAGCTCAGAGAAACCGCATTCTTTGATGGCAGCCTTAAAAACACTCGATGTGTGGACCGGCGCATTGTCATGAAGCAGCAACACTCCTCCGACAGTCTCTCTCGACGTTTTTCTGTAATAGCATCTCGCAATTGTTGTAAAAAGGAAGCGTAGTACTCGCCCGTTACAGTTGTGTTGGTTTAAAATCCACTAGTAAAATTCCTTCGGAATCTCAAAATATTGTGCCATGTTCTTTTTTGTGACTGAGACACCTTGGCTGTTTTGGGCCGCGGAAATCTGGGACAACGCCCCTCCATCGATTCTTTTTAGGCACAGCATCATAATAAAGACCCATAATTTCATTCCTTGTTACAATTGAATCCAATACTCGTTCTTATCGGTCTTTACAAAGGGATAAAAATTGAACACATTCTTGCTTCTGAACAGTGGAAACAAGTTTTGGGACCCATCTTGCACTGACCTTATTCATACCCAAATGCTCACATAGGATTATAAGGACTGTTGATTTCGAAAGTCTCGTCATAGCTGCTAATTCTATTGTCTTCAGCCGCATGTCTTTCAGTAGGTACTGTTTCTTGGATAAATTGAATGTTTTCATCAGTAATGGCTCAGACAGGCCACCTGGGCAGGGTACATCTTCAATTGATTGTCTACCTAAACGAAATTGTTTCGCCCATTCTTTTACGGTGGAATATGACGGGGAAGATTGTCGGTATACAGCATCCAAACGTTGTTTGATTTCGGCCAGCGTCTTCACCCTCTTTCGTCAAAAAGTTGATCACGTCTTTAAAAGGCCAACATAACTTTTGTATATAAATGAAATACATATTTTAAATTGTGGATAGGTCACTAAAAGTCGAATTATTCAATGTTAAGCTAGTTTGATATCTTTGATTACTCTAAAGCCGGTAGGCCGGAAACTTTTGGACCTTACTACGTAAGTAGAAAGAAAGAAAAGAAAGAAAGAAAGAAAAAGTATTTATTTTGGCGCAAAAAAAACATTGTAGACAACAAAAATTTAGACAAACACCAAACAAAAAATAAATAAATAAAAAGTAACATTGTGTGTCATACGTTTGCGCCAAAAAAGGTCCAGTTCAGCGAAATGCCAGACTACTACGGGTAGTTGTCTGACGCTGGTTTTCAACTGAACCTTATTTGGAGTGAACGGATAAAAAAAAAAGAAATTTACAATAAGTGTCAAAACTACATAAAAAGAACAAAACATAATAGAAACCGGTTCGAAACGATTTAGCCTCAGTCAACACAATGCCATCACTACGCGCAGTGCATCGACGCATAAGTCCACTATGCCCGGGGGGGCCGAGCGCAACGGACGATTTGCAAACAGCATAAAAAAATTAAAGCAAAACCTTGTGCCAATCTCGGGTACTTCAAAAACAAAAAATAGTAATGGAAAACAACCCGATCAAATAAAACAAGTGTTTTTAAAATAAAGTTATGATTTATAGTGTATTAGCAGAAGGAAGTGAAAAAGATAGATTAAGTATATTGGCAGAAGGTGAGTGTCGCTTGTTTACAGTAATGATTATTTAAATGAATCAAGTAGACCGGTATACAATTATTTCAAATAAAATACAATTATATTTTTACTTTTTAGTTGCGGGTTATAATGAACGCCATGTGATCAAAATGAGTGGCAACAGCGACACCGAATACGAGTACCGGATGCAATAAGGCCAGACACAAGGGGTAAGTTAACATAAACACAAATTAGTAAATACATAAAAATTATCATTCAGAATTATAAAGTAATGTAGCCTTTATCACCCACAGGTCTCCCAAGCACGCGGGAAAGTACTCAGGTGTCGCGCATGACTCACAACACCTCGCACACTACAAAATGAGCCGACAACGGTGCTCGAGGATCCTTCATCACCCACATGTTGTAGTTATGTATACGCCAATATTATATTTTTGTGCAACACATTTCGCACACCACACACCAATGAAACGTTGAAATTAGTAAGCAGTTCATATGAATGAGACGTTAAGAGTGACCATATCCAGTTTCCTTTGCGCATCTATCAGGTACTGCCGTAAACGCATTCTGAAAGTATGAACGCTGCCTAGTGCTCTTAATGGCGGCGGGATGTTATTCCACACCTTGGAAGCAGTGTATCGGAAACTGCCTCTGAAAGCCGCTGTTCTATGAGACTGGGTTGAGAGTTGCTGTGCACAAAGTCTAGGCGCGCATTCCCGTCTACTAGCCATCCAGCTGAGCTTGTCGTACAAGTACCTCGGTTTCTTAGTCTTAACAACGCCAAAAAGAAGACAAGCCAAATGTAACTTTCGCCTTGACTTCATTTTTAGTATAAAATGTTTATTAAGAAAGGGGGTGACATGAGTTCTAGGGGGAATTGAGTAACAGAAACGAGCGCATGCATTTTGTACTCTCTGTATGAGTCTGTCGGTACGAGCCAGCAAGCGAGGGCCGTAAACCGTATCAGCGTAATTTAGTTTGGAAAGAACAAGGGTTTCGACTAACTGCTCGCGGAGCTTTTCCGACAAGAAAGGTCTCATTTTGTATAATAATTTTAGGCGATAAAAGCAGTTTTTAACGGAGTCAGCAATGTGCTTCTCAAACCTAAGGCCGCTGTCCATACGCAACCCCAGGTTTCGCGCCTCATCAACTCGCTCAATAGGCACACCCATAAGAGTCAAACTTAGGTTTGCGGGCAGCTTCTTCAACTGCTGCTTTGTACCAAAGAACATATATTTAGTTTTCACTGGGTTTAACGTAAGACAGTTCTCATCCGCCCAGGTGGAGATTCTTTCTATATCATCGTTTAGATCCCTAATGGCTGATTCGTAGTCCTCTGGTTTAAAAGATAAATACAATTGGACATCGTCGGCATAAATGTGGTACTTGCAATTTTGGAGGCACTTTATTATGTCTGCACAGTAAATAATGAAGATAATCGGACCCAAAATTGATCCCTGGGGAACCCCTCTCTCTATTGCAGAAAGGGCTGAAGTCAAGGTGGTACCGTCCGCCAACCTTAACTCTACGAGTTGCTTTCTGTCACTGAGATAGCTTTTGAACCACTGGATGGCATTATCGTCAAACCCGTAATACTTCAACTTTGAAATTAGCAATGGAATATTGATACAATCAAACGCACGCGAAAAATCAAGTAGCACCACCAGTGAACACAGGCCCTTATCTTGAGCTGACAGTATGTTATCGGTAACGTCCAGCAACGCCGTGGAAGTGCTCCTCTGCTTCCTGAAACCAGATTGTAGGTCAGGTAGCAACTCGTTATCTTCCAAAAATCGAGTCAATTGCCGGCACACCACTTTCTCCAACACCTTTGAAAGACATGATAAGATACTGATTGGCCTCAAATCTGTGATCTGTGTAGGGTTAGGGCTCTTGGGGATGGGTCTGACTATTGCAGTCTTCCATTGGTAAGGAAACTCAGATGTCCAAATAGAGCAATTAATGATGTCCGTAATAGTTGGTAAAGTGTGAGGTAAGGTAAGGGTAAGCATACTCAGAGTTATCTGGTCACAGCCTTTAGCATTTGGCTTAAGGTCAGTGATGATACGTGAGACGTCGCTTTGGTCCACCGGCGCAAGTGTGAATATTGCGTCGCTGTATCTGTTGGACTCATAAAAAGATATAAGCGACGGTCTAGCTAATGAGTTGCCTGGAACCTTCAAAAATGTGCTATTTATGAGGTCGGGGTTGTCAAAAAGTGGAGGAAGGTCTTGCCTTTGTTTTGAAGGTGCAAGGGTAGACTTAATGTTCTTCCATAGTATTTTCGGATTTTTTATTTCACTATTTATATTGTGCCTGAAGTATGCTACTTTTTCATGATAGAGGGAACTTTCTACGAGAGACTTCAGCTGCTTATAGTATATTTTTTTTTGCTCATTTTTGGTTTTCCTATAGACAGCTAAAGCCTTATCTCGTAGGGTCATCATGAACTTTATAGTGTCCGTAATCCAGGGATGCGATTGCTCCTTAATAGTACAAGTTTTTAGTGGTGCGTGAATATTAAATAATCTGATTAAACAATTATTAAAATATTCAACCATGTCGGTAACGTTGTCAAATACAGAAGTCTGTTCCATATTAATTAACTGCAACAAATCCGTACAAAAACTATCCCTACTAATGTCTTTTATAGGCCTAAATTTGATTGCAAATGGTGTAGGTTTGTCCCGCTGTATATTAAACTCGCTGACTATAATGGAGTGGCCAGTAAACGAACCGAAAGCTTCCACTGCCGTGTATTTTGCCCTAAGGTCCGTGCACAATAGATCGATCAGAGTTTCACTCGTTTCCGTGAAATGAGTGGGCTCTGTGATTAGCTGAGAGAGGCTAGTGTAATTTAAAAACTCAAGCACTTTTTTAGTTTTGTTCTCGCTTATGTTGAGCATATTAACGTTAAAATCACCGAGTAATATATGATGATCACAATTACCTAACGATGAATAAGAACTTGTGATGCCATCAAGGAACAGATCGAGGTCGTACCACGGTGGTCGATATGCCGTACCAATCGCAATTTTCTTACCCCTCAGTGTAATTGTAAGCCACATTTGTTCAACGGAATCGAACCTGGGATCAACCGTGCCAGTGACGATACGCGCGCTCAGACCACGGCGCAAATAAAAACCAATTCCCCCACCTCTCCCGCCGCGAACAGCTGTCGGCCGCGGAGTGTGACGTAGTCGGTAGCCGGGCACGAGCGGCGCGCGCGATTCCTCGCCAGCTCGAATCCACGTTTCGTTGATAGCAAAAATATCAAAACCATACTTTTCGATTGCACAAATCAAATCGTCATGACCCGTACCCAGAGAACCTGCGTTAAGGAAGCCAATCTTGAGATATTTCTCCCTTTTAGGCAGCATGGTTATTATATAAAGTGACTCCTATAGTTACTTGAGTCAGTATCTGCATTCCGGTTTTAGTAATAAAATTGATAATAACACTAGACGAACTATGAAATAGAAAAAATTTATAGTAATTTGTAATTATTGAGCAATTGATAGAAAAATTATGTAAATATGTAAATAGATTAGAATTAATAAATAAGCCTAAGTGTAGGATGTAGGTGTAAATAAATAATATAGCAGTATGGGTATGATTAAACCTGTTTACGAGTCCTCCGGGTTGCGCCACCGCGAGACACGCATTAACAATGAATAGACACAACTGACACTTATGCAACCATAACTTATTGACCACATATGACAAAATACGTTTCTTGGGAATGTTAACAATTATTAAGAGCGTACAGACATTGACACAAAAATACACAGAAACATTAAATAATAAAAGTCTAGGACAACCTTCGCCCGTCAGCAACCAGAACAGATGCGGGTTCAAAAATACGCTGGATGTCAGCCTCGCATCGTATATGGGAAGCGGGCTCTCCGGGTTTGCATCGGGCAAGAATACGTCCTCGCTTGCACCATATGAATTGCCAACCCAGCCTCCCGCGCCATCCGAAATAACTCAAGATTTTGTTTCGTGAGGCGCTCGTTGACATAAAATCTTGCTGGAGTGCCCGGCATACCAAGATCTGCAGAAGTCATGCCACGACGTACTCGTGCAGCCTCCAGTATCTCATCACGAAGGTCGCGGCGCGCAAGTTGAACGACGAGAAACCGAGGGCGGGTCACCACCGGAGCTGGCTGCGTTGCGTTTATGCGCCTGCCTCCAATACGCTCGGCACTTACGATGTCACGAGCCTCGATTTTGACGCCTATCTTTGACGCCACCAGTATGGCCGTGTGTACGGGGTTTTCACCACTCGTCTCAGGCAGGTTTGAGATTTGAAAATTAGTGGCCAGTAGCTCCTGATCACGGTCGTTGATGTCGCTCCGCAATTGGTCAATTAATTTATGAACATCTGACGACACGGGCTGAGCCTCTTTTCGGTTCTCCATAGCAGCAACTCTCTCCTCCAAACCACTCATGCGCTCATTAGTGAACTGCAACGATGTTCTCAGCTCAGCCAGATCGTTGCGCAGTAACAGGAACTCACTACGCACTGTTTTTATAAAATCCTCTTTAAATTTCTTGAGCTCAGCCCTGATATCCTGGGCGAGCTCATGCGTGGCTTCAGAGGCGGTGGTATTTGTAGGGCTCGTTTCCAAGAGATCGTCTAGCAATGCATCTGCACGCCCTCTAACGGGAGTTTCGGACTGGTTATCCCGTACAATGTTTTTCTCACATTCTGGGCATCGCCAAGAAGATGATATAGAGCCTGTCTTCTTAATACCGACGCACTGCCTATGGTACCAGGATCGGCAATTGTCGCATTCAGCCGCATCTGTTGACGTCAGAAATTTGCCGCAGCCCCCACACTTAACCATAGTGGAATCAAAGCAATCGATCTCGTTTGAGCCGTCGACCGACAGACAGTTCTCCCTGACAACAACAGATGGCGCTGTCTTCAATAAGGCGTATACGGCAGCTATCACGGTGTTATGGTAAGTTGAAACACCATAACGCACGCTTAATAATAAACCGGAATAATGCAAAAAATCACTTTTTTGGGAAATCGCAGTCAAAGTTTTGAGTGTCGACCTAGTTGAAAACATTTTGATGGTTTTCACGTATTTATAGTGTTATTTTTATTTTCTTGGTGTTACATTGTAGAGGGATGTATAGTGAATATAACTGTCATAATAGTTTAATTATAACATTTATATGAAATAAATATACGAAGTTTATTTTCTAGCCTTTCGACTTATGTCAGTTTAGTATAAAAAATATTGATCAATTTTAAAATTTCTTGCAAACTAATATTTAATAATTCAGTTTAGTATTAAAATTGCTGACCAATTCTAAAATTTCTTGCAAACTATTATTTAATAATTCAGTTTACTATTAATAAATAATATAATTTATTTAAATGTATAATACTTATTGCAGTTTAAAGTAAAACAGAAATAAAATATGTTATGTTATTTTCTTAACGTAAAATAACTCGTAATATTTGTAGGAACTCATAATCATGTTTTGTACTTAGTAATTAACGTATTTTTTAACAATCACAAAATAGTAATTAAAGCTTCATAGTCATCACAAAATTTACGTAATTATGCTAAAGAAATAAACATTGTAATACCAAAGAACCGTTTTAAATTGTTGTTAAAATCTCTTCCTTCATTAGCGTATGGGTGGTTTTATTAGTTAGTGTATTAAATTATTTTTGTTTTTCTTGAGTATTGTGTAAATATATACATATATATAGATATATTTTTTTTATTATTTTATTATATAAGTAGTATTTTGCAACTTTGATGGATGGTAATTTTGATGATGACTTCTTCTCTTGTTCTTCCTCTTCTAGCAGCTTTCTTAGTGCGGCGAGTAGTTCTTCCTCTCCATTGAATCTAGTGATCAGATTTCTTCCCTGTTTTATCGCTATCCCAATAACCTTAATATAGCCCACTTCAATGCTCAGAGTGTCCCTGGCCATTACTCTGATCTTCTGGCATCCATTAACTGTGCACATTTAGATGCTTTACTGATCTCTGAGTCTTTACTGAAACCTTCTCTTTTATCAGTTCACTATTCCCTTCCGGGCTATGATCTTCTCCGCAGCGACAGAACGGGGAAGGGTGGTGGTGGTGTTGCCATGTATTTGTGTGCTGGTGTTCCTTTTAAAATTATTAGTGCATCACCATCTTCTTACTCGGGGTCAGCAGAGCATCTTTTCTTAGAAATTTTTCTACATAGTGTTAAAATGCTTCTTGGAGTAATTTATAATCCTAACCTCAGTATCGATTACTTTGATTCGTTCGATACACTGTTAAACAATTTCTGTCCCACCTATGATCACGTGGTCTTGATGGGTGATTTTAAAAATGTCTTCTTAAAAATGACTCTCGTTCTCACAATCTTCAATCTCTCATAACTTCTTTTAACCTCAGCATTCTGCCTCTCTCTGCTACTCATCATTTTCTCAATTGCGCCCCTTCCCTTTTAGATCTTATGATTGTTTCTAATACTAATAACATTTCTATCCACGGCCAGCTTACCGCTTGTTTTTCCTACCACGATTTAATCTTTTTTTCATATAAGATCCGTCCTCCTAAGCGCAAGCCGCATTATATTTTCCTTCGGAACTGCAAGGGCATGGATCTGGAGGCATTACTGCGTGATGCTGTAGGCATTGACTGGACTGATGTTTTCCATAGTTCATCTGTCGACATTATGGTAAATATTTTAAACAATAAAATACCTACTAAGTCTTTATGATCAACACGCCCCGATACGTCGAGTTAGAGTTCGATATGTCCCTGCTCCCTGGCTCACTCCCGCCTTTAAGGATTCGATGGCAATTAGACACCGAGCCAAAAGGAGGTTGAAGCGCTGTCCTTCCGAGCGCAACCAGAGCTTATTTAAGGAGCTGCGTCATCGCTGCAGTCGTATGTGTAGAGATGCAAAGAGACGCTACTTCCATAATTCTTTTGACAACCGGAACTCTTCCGAAGTGTGGAAGTTTTTGCAAACTGTCGGCATTGGTAAGTCCCCTAACGTTTCCAGCAAAGATATTGACGTGTGTGCTCTTAACCAACATTACTCACTTCCCCCTGTAACTATAGATCCACACGTCAAATCAGCTACTCTTAATAAGTTGTCTGGTCTGCCATTGCCGCAGTGTTCTTCTTTTGAATTTAGTTCTGTGAGTGAAAAAGAAAATCCATTCTTGCTATCTCCTCTTCCGCAGTTGGCAATGATGGCATTTGCTCAAGAATGATTTCCCCTATCCTCCCCGCAATACTTCCCGTCTTAACCCACATTTTTAACTTCTCCTTATTTTCTTGCGCTGTTTCCGATGCCTGGAAACAAGTCCACATCATTCCGCTACCCAAAATCCCTAACCCGGTCTCGCTGACTGATTTCAGACCAATTTCTATCCTTCCGTATCTCTCTAAAGTTCTTGAGCACATTGTCCATCAGCAACTCTCTCTCTTTCTCTCTAGTAATGATTTTTTTAGCCCTTTCCAATCCGGTTTTCGGCCTGGTCATAGCACTGTCACTGCCCTTTTAAAGGTTACTGATGACATCCGCTTGGCCATGGACCACAAATCTCTTACGTTACTTGTTCTTCTTGATTTCAGCAGTGCCTTCAACTCTGTTGACTTCGATATCCTTCTTGGGGTACTAAAATCTCTTAATTTCTCCACTTCCACTGTTAATTGGTTCCATTCCTATCTCAATGCCCGTTCGCAGCGGGTACGCCTTGATGAGTCTTCATCGGATTGGTGCTATCTTGCTGCGGGTGTGCCTCAGGGTGGTGTTCTCTCACCTCTCCTCTTTTCTTTTTTTATCAACTCTGTCACTAGAGTCATTTCCTCTTACTTCCATCTCTATGCAGACGACCTGCAGCTGTACCATCACTTTCGTGTGGAAGATGCTGAAGCCGCTGTGTCCACTGTGAACAGTGACCTGAAGCTGATAGGGGAGTGGTCGCGGTCCTTTTCGTTTGCAAATTAATCCCGAGAAATCCCAGGCTTTGGTTATTGGTGGCAGATACATGCGGAATAAGCTGGAGATTACATTGCTCTCTCCACTCTGGTTAAATGGAGTTCAGATAGACTATGCTAAGACGGCTAAAAACTTTGGGGTGATCATGGACTCGAATTTATCGTGGACTGCCCATGTCGCTGAAGTCAGTCGCAAAGTGCACTACACGTTTCACTCCTTAAAATGCCTTTAGAGCTTTTTGCCCTTGAAGACCAAACACTGATTCAGCCCATCATTGGCTACGCTGATGCCTGTTATTTGGATGCCACCGAGGAGCTTTTAAATAAACTTGAGCGTTTGCAAAATATCTGTATTTGTTTTGTTTTTAACCTTAAAAAGTATTATCATGTCGTGCGAAAGCCTGATCGCAAGGTACTCAAGTGGCTCCCTATTCGACTTCGCAGGAACACTCGGATATTAGGTCTGCTATTTAACGTCCTTTTCAACCCTAAAACTCCCTCTTACCTGCGGGAACGTTTCTCCTACTCTCGTCCTTCTGATGCACCTTGCAGGTCGCATCTTAAGAATCTCCTTAAATCCCCTCCCCACTCCACCGATTTCTATTCCTATTCCTTCACTGCGCACGCAGTACGGTTGTGGAATTTACTTCCGCCCGACATCAGGGGCTGCCAAACTCTTGCAGTTTTTAAAAGAAGAGTGAAAGAGCACTATCTTTCTATTTCGTCATAATTGCATATACTAATATGTATTATTTTATTTTAGGTATTATTTAGTATGTATTTGTGTGTTATTTATTTTATTATGTGTATGTTTATAATTATAGCAGTATATTATATATCTTTAATTATTTTTTTTTTTTTATACTATTTCATTGTTAACTTTGTATTTTGTGTGTACTAATTTTCCTTTTACTTTTACACACGGTCTATTTCTCTTTTTTCTTCAACTTTCCTGTCGCAGGTATGCTGAAAGAGATTTCATTAGAAATAAGCATCACCTTTGTACAATTTTTTCTGTTTCCTTCCTCTTTTCTTGTATTTCCATGTGTGTACATAAATAAATCTTTAAGATAAGAGAACTATGGAAATAGAAATTTAATACTTTTTATTAATAGGTATTTAAAATAAATTGAAAGGACATTTTGTAATAAACTGCAGCAATTACTAAAGCACTATTCGATTTTAGGATCACTTAAAACGTAAACCGAAATAAACATAAATATTTTTTAAATCTATCAATAGTCTTAGTAATAAAGTGAAACAAAATGGATTGCTTCGGAAATAAAAATAATCATTTTATACTAAACTGCACTAATATGCAATCTTTCATATCTTGACAACTTTAATTTTATGATAAACTGCAACTAGTCTAAGTAGTGTATGCAGTATTGTAACACCGTTTTCAACTAAAGTGAAATAAAACGAAATTATGCTAGTTTAGAAAAAAAATTGAATTACAGTAGTCTTACCTGCGTTTGTAAAGAAAGTGAATGATTACACTTTACTCCACTGTAGATGCAAAACAACGACACCTATCTCACATCACGGCTACCGCATTTCTGAATGATTCTCTGTCGCATGAAATGCATTGACGCGTGCTTTTGTAGAAAAGAGAAGGGTGATCTAATAATCGAGCATTTTTGTTTGTTTTGCATGGTGGGATTTTACCTATAGATACTTCTATCGGAGTTAATTCGTTTTATGAAGAAAAGTAGAAATCCTTAATTTTTTACTTATTCCGGTTTATTATTAAGCGTGCGATAAGCTTACGACACGGGTTCGAAGCAAAGTTGCGCACACACTGGAATTGGGTCACAAAGTTTTTGCAGGAACTATTTAACAACAGCTGTTATTATTTATATGTATCGGGTAGAAAAACACTGGAAACAGAACTCGAACACAGTTTTTACTGTTTATTCTTATGTACACAGAACAGAATCGCTAGATAACAGCGTCACCTGTTATTTGCACTAATCAATGTATCTATGTAATAAAGTTTTGTAAATTATGAGAACTTGTTTATTTTTAATACGCAAGATAGTTTTGACACTGTTACTCAAACAACGTAAGTACCGTCACACGTAGCTAAGTAGGTTGGTAGTAAGTTGGTAGGTGGTGTATTCCATATCTCTTTCCCATCAGGAAAAAATGTATGAAATCCTTATTTACAAATCAGAAAGTGTACTGCACATTCGTAAAGATTTTACTGTCTCTATTTTCAGGTGACGGGACCCCACATAGACAACGAAAGTGCTGCCTGCGAGATTGGCGAGAAACTACGCAACGTTCCTGGTATTTCTTACACCACCAGCGCTATGAAAGCTGCTAAGAAGAAACGAAAAGCACTTGCTATCAAAGTAATCAATGACGTCAGTATTCTACATACTAGGCCATAAATTGAATTACACACTCGCCAACGTCCATACTACGTTGAATACACCGGTTCTCGTCCGATCACCGAAGTTAAGCAACATCGGGCGCGGTCAGTACTTGGATGGGTGACCGCCTGGGAACACCGCGTGACGTTGGCTTTTTGCTTTTTTGATATCCGTATATTTATTTATTCATCTATTTTTTATTCCAATACAAAAAAAAAATACATTAAATACTTACTAGGTAAATCTGGGACAGATCTCACTTTTGGTTCTGATACATTGCTAAGAAGAAACATGCGGTTGGTGGTGGTGATAACAGCTAAACCTATACCATGGGGGCTAGGAAACAGCTGGGCTTTGCACACCTGGAAAATATTCAATAAATCTATATTGACACTATAAAGAAAACATAAAATGTATTTTTGTGTTAGTAATGAATAAACTCAAAAACTACTGTGCCAATTTCAAAAATTCTTTGAAAGGAAAATTTTTTGGAAAGCTACATTCACACAGAGCAACACAGGCTATATTAATTGCCCGTGCGAAGCCGGGACGGGCCGCTAGTTATGAATAAACTAGAAATTATTGGACTCAAATAAAGAAAACAAAATGTTAACTCGTAAAATGCTACTTTCTTCACTGAGTCACATAGCTATAATTATATTTTCTGTTCACCGTAATTTAGTAATAATTTAAGTCAGAGCATCGTATGATTCTGATTTGTGATTTATGATTGATGGTGGGAAATATGAAAGATTTTTCTAATTCCATAATACACTCGAGAGCAAAAAAATCGCACATCATAACTCTTTTTGTTCAGGCAGTTTTTATCATGTATGTGAATAGTTATTTAAAGCATGTCGTACACTAATTGAAAGCCTATTTAATTACCTTTCTAATGATATGAAATACAGTGTAATAAAATATCCTTGAAAGGGTTTAGAGTACAAAATCCAACAAATGGGAAAAATTACACTTAAGAAAGAATGAGAGTCAAACTTAAAATTCTTGGTCATCCTGTTTGTCAATAAAGTGTATTCCCTCCATTAGCCTTATTTACAGCTGTTACTCGATTTTTCATCAACCGTATTAATTTTATCATAAAATCTTAGGGTATAACGTCCCGCTTCTAGTCAATGACAAATTGAAGCTCTTGGAGGTGTGGAGAGCCAGGTTTTTTGCACTAAGTCTTCTTTCAAGGTCATTCCAGATATGCTCAATTGGATTAAGATCAGAACTACGAGCTGTCCTCTTTATCGCAATGATAACAACGTCTTACATGTAGTCGCAAACTGTTTTAGCGACTTGCGATCTGGTGTTGTTCTGCATTAAGGAAAAAAATCTACCATAAGCCACACAAGTGGCTTCACATATTCTTCGAGCATTTTTTTGATGTATCATAAAGCTGTCAACCCTCTCGATATCAGGCCAGTATTGGCCCAGTGATGAATACAATGTCAGTTTTAGTGTCCAAAATTATGCCACCCCAATACGCCTCCAAAACCCACTTGTTCGCTTATGCAGCATTGTTAAATTTTCCCTGATGACCTTCTGTAGACCCTACAGCATCCATCATGGTCATCTAGGTCATTCTGCACTTATCAAAAAACACAACAGCCTGCCATTAGGTATACATCCAATTGAAGTGTTTCGTGGCAAATTATTGCCGGGCTTGTCGGTGAGCTGTGGTCAATTTGGTTCCATTTGCTGAGTGATGTGTAGTCAGGCCGGCTTCACCCAGTCTTTTCCTAATCGTGTACTGATTTGTACTGACATTGGGAACTTCTTGAAGCTTTTGTGTCAGTTCAATCGTGTTTAGTAGCCGATTTCTCAAAGTACTTGTTACAGAAAAGCGATAATCACGCCCTGATCCTATACGCCACCGGCCATATCCTGGTCACCGAATATACCCACGGGTTTCTTAAAACCTTTGGTATACCAGACGAACAGGCAAGCTGCTGAAATTTAGCTGTCGAGCGACTTCATTTTGATTATGGCTTGCTTTGGGCAAGGCAATAACTTGAACGGCTTCTGCGGGCGTGGTATCCATATTTTTCCAGTAAATCCGTCTGTTTCTAATAGAGACGTTATCACGTTAACGGAAACTGATTAAAACTCCAAAACAGCACCCTTTTTGTAGCTCCAGGTAAAGGTGCAAGTAGTGAATTGCAAATGGGTGAATTTGCGGAATTCGGTATACCGTGGGTATACCGCTGGTTTTTGTGAGTTACGTGAAGGTCAATGATCTTAATTTTGTGTTTTTATAATGCTAACTTTGTATGCTTCAATTTTTCTTAATAATTTGTACTCAATATCTTTAGATTTAAGAAAAAAACAGTATTAAACGAAATTACAAGTCATGTGCGATTTTTTTGCTCTCAAGTGTATTTCTTCTAATGAGCATAATGAACACTTACAACATAAAATGTATTGATCAAACAGTTCAGTGTAGTTCACCATTCTTTAGGGGTTTTTTGAGGAAGAAACTCGTATTTTAGCAACTTTGGATCAGGATAGTTATCTTTGAAGATTTTAAATTTTTTTATAGATCTATTTATGTATAAAACTAAAACTAACCTTTGTATCTCTGACTTCCTGGCCCATATTGAAGGTTCTCTGGTAGGCTCCGAACATGTCATAGACTAGAACATCGCCACTCTCTTGAACGCACAGCAGTTGCTCACCATCAGACCAGCCCATGTGCACGAGTTCACCGCTGTTCCACTGAAACATGACCCGAAGAATGTTATAGAATATAGCAATTTTATCACTAATAAAACTACAAAATCTTTTTCTGCAAATTATTTTATTACTACTAGTATAATGATCATTTCTTGATGAGTAAAAAAAATTGCAAAGTTAAAAATGTTGGTGAAATTTGATAACAACACACTATTTGTTTGTAATGTTTTGTTTTACTGCACAATATTATAGATAAAGATGATCTTGCATAAAGATTAATTACTTTTTTTTTATTTAACTGACAAATATTTTGTGGGTTTCTCTTTCTGTAATAACTCAACTGTGGAGCTGTCCCCGCTCTGTTTGTAGTCTGTGGGAGGATCTTCATTCTCACTTTTTAGACCTAATGTCGTAGGACTTAGGGGACCTCAGCAGTCCTCCAGCAGACGGATACTTTTATAGGGAGCGAGTGCGGGTCCGCGCCACGGATAAGGTGACAAGAAAGTTGCATTTGAAATGACAACAAATATAATTATGGAAACATAGTAGTTTAGCAAGTCATTTGGTTCTTCACAATTATCTTCAGAAACACAATGAACTTACCAAAATCTTTGAGATAATAGTTCCAACACCATTGTACACAGTGATCACAGGTTTAGCAGTGCCCATGATGCGAACAAACTGTTTGCGGTCCCTCACAACGGCAATTGGACCTCCATATTGAGCTCCACTGACTATCATGTTTTCTAGCCCTTCGTCCATAGTCCAGTTCATGGTATACAAGTCGAACTTCCTGCAAGTTGTTTGATGAATGTTTTTAAACATATTTTTTGGATTATTATTTACTTGTTTATAGTTTAGGTTCAGACTCCAAAGGAAAGATTGTCCTGACAAGGGTGGGAAGGGAGTGAAGGGAGAAAAAATGCTAAGTATTTGTTTCAGTTTTAATTAAAATAATTAAAGAATGTTTTTTTCCAGGTAGTGCATTATTGAGTTTTTGTTTTCCTTTAAAAAAGGACTTGAATTCTGGAATCTTTACAATATGTAATTTTTCCTATAAAATGGTTATAACAGCTTTGTTACCAGGAAACAACTTTTCATTTTAAATTACTATCATACCTGTAATAGGAGTCCAACTGAAACCAGTCTGCAGTTAGTAACGCCGACATTTTGTGATATTAATTACACTAAAACAATATTAGAGAACACTGTTGATAAGAGATTTATATGATTGTGTTTTTCCTGTTTTATTTTCGCCACATACTATGGATAACCGTTTAGTTACACTTTCGTATTTAATTAATCTAAGATCGCACATTAACTCCCTGGCTAACACATTGATTTATTCTAATTATCTGAATATCTGTAAGGCTAAAGTAATGCAACAAAACAATATTATTTATTTTGGAAAATAGCTACATGAATCAGTTTTTCTAACGAGTTCCAGAGAAAGATGTATATTGTTAAAGAATCAAACAAATCATAAAAAGTCCTTCTCCCTTCCTCTACGTAAAATTCTGATAATGTCATCTCTACTTGCAGTAATGCTGTGCTTCAGTACTCATTTTGTGTTTTTTTTTTTGTGCGCTGGAACGCACCACTGTGTGACAGTGACATTGAAATTATAATATACGTTCAGAAATGACTGTTATAGATTTAGAAAAGTTTTGATATTATTAAAAAACTTCTGATTATTCATGTTAAAAAGTATCTAACAACAAGCAACAAAAAAAATATTGATTGCCAACACTGAATAAACATAATAAGACATAAACAATTCAAACACAGTTGGAAACCACTAAACGACTTCTCCCGCTCTAAGAAGTGTTTTTTCAGTAATGGTATTAATACAGAGTTATAAGTTAATCCTACACAAAAAAAAAAAAATCGTCAAGAACAGTACCTATACGGCTTAGGCTGGTTTGAGGTGGCGCAAGTAAAGAAAGTCTATAGAAATACCTTTGCGGGAGACCTTTGCCTAGTTACTGAACATAATAGGCTATAGATCTTCTCGCCTTGAATGCTGGCTGAGATGCTCTGCATGAAGAGGTGGAAGCAGATCATTCCAGATTTTATTCTGACTAATCTTGAAACCATTTTTTTTTATAGTTTTGTATAAATTGCACCACATAGATCTAGTATTCTAGCCATCTACGATTATGGGCTCAATTCCCAATCTTTCAATAAGCGGTGTATTAGATCAAACAAAAATATCTAACCTAAGTAAGTACTACCTACATAAATACTTACCTACTCATTAATACATAACCTATCTATTTTATACCTCTAAGTTTACACGCAAGTAAAAAGATATTTTATGTGCCTACATGTTTTGCCCTCGGTAATGGCGTGCAAAGTAAAAAATTGCATATTAGGTACATTATGCATAAACAGTTGCCAATTACATTGCTACATATTTGGGTAAGATAAACTAGATATAAGTATAATTAGTTAAAAAAAAAAAAATTTAGAGATATATTATGAATGATTAAAATTATTAAACTAAGTAATTAAAAATTAAGTAAATAAATAACAGTACCTATCTGAAGTAAATAACCTGTTTGCAGATCATAAAAAAATTATAAAAATCTATCTGCTTTTTAATCATCATTTATATTCCTATTGGAGTAAAATTGAATTAAATACTAGTAATTATTTAGTAAGTAATACCATTCATCCTCCCACCTTCCATCTTGCACGCTCAGATACGCTCGGTGGGCGAAAATGAATTAGGTAGGCAGATAAAATACTTGCGAGCTTATTAGAGAGATGCCACAGGCTCGCAGCTGCCGCCTAAGTGGCTACGACTTGTTTGTAAAATAACATAATTTGCGATTCTTTACGAGTAAGTATTTTAATTAGACGATTCTTAGATCAGTGATGAAAAATAGTCCAAGTTTCTAGACACAGAGCGCGTATTTATGATATCATATAATAGGTAGGTATTTCCTCGGGCTTTAGGAGTCGTAAGACGATTCTCAGCTACCGCTAGCGCAGGTTTGTGGACAGCGAGCAATAGGTAGCTCACCGTCCGGCCATCCTGTAAGGTCAAAGACCACTCCTCAAAGTGACAGGGCTGCAGATTGTTTGAAGGTTTTAATTTAGTCCTAGAAAAAGGGCATCTGAAAGAACACTGAGGGTAGGTCAGCAAAAGTCTGATATTCTCTCACGCTCTAGGTGGAGCGGGAGTCATTTAACGATTTCCTTTACAAGTAATAACTGCCCAAGTGCAGGTTGGACTTTCAGACTTTAACAGGTTCGAATCCGTACTACAAGATTAAAATCAAGCAAAAAACTTCGATAAAAATAAGGATTCTTCTATGGGAACCCCCTGTAATTTTAACTTTATTTTCATTTTATTAATTTGTTGTTGCTGATGAGCCAATAGAAATATACATTCTGTGAAAATTTGCCTCTAACGGTTTATGAGATACAGCCCGCTGACAGACGCAGACAGTCCCATTGGCACCCCTCGTGTATGTAACTCTAAAAAGGTACCAAATGAAAACAAACTTATGCAAATTAGTCTCTAAAAAGATCTTCAGTCACATATATTTTTCAGAATTATTCAGGAGAATAACATGCATTTTGCATTAGGGATTCATACATTTCTCTGCGAGAGGCGAGGCGTTGACACTGACATGTTAGTTCTACAGTCGCAGCCACGTTTTCGCATGGCTGACTGCGAGCCACCATTTTCTCACGCCGCCTCTCGTCCAGCCGTGGACTATTAAGTAGTGGAAGGAATTTGCATCCATAATGAACGACATTAGCTATCTCTTTCGCACTGTAAAGAGGTTCTTACATAGAACATCTCAGTTCTCTAGCTAGGTATGTCTTATGTAAATAGCTATTTTTTAAACCACAGGCTCGATAATCTATCTATAATATAAAAATGAATCGCAAAATGTGTTGGTAAGCGCATAACTCAACAACACCTGGACCGATTTCGCTAATTTTTTTTTTGTTGTGTTCGTTATTATGAGAAGAAGGTTCTTATGGAAAAATGAAAATTAGGGTAGTGTAGGGTAGAGTAGGGTAGTGTAGGGTAGAGTAAGGTAGAGGAGGGTAGAGTAGGGTAGAGTAGAGTAAGGTAGAGGAGGGTAGAGTAGAGTAGGGTTGGGTAGAGTAGAGTAGGGTAGGGTAGAGTAGGGTATAGTAGGCTGAAGTAGGGAAGAGCGGGAGCGAAGCCGCGCGGGCACAGCTAGTGGCTTATAAATGTCAGACAACCATCGCATAAAGCAAGTCATTCTCTGTTCTTAGAGATTTAATGCAGTATGGGCGATCCCTTCGACCCTTCGAATAACGAGATTTGGAACGTCAAAAATCATTATTTTGAAAAAAGAAAATACACAATTGAAATGTACGTGCATCAAAAAAGAAATTCAAAAATCAAACTGGCCACTAATAAAAAATGGTTAGGGAATAATTTTGCACCAATTGCTTTATCAGTATAAAAGTACTATCATTTATGTGGTAGAATACAATATTCATTTATTGCGCTATCGTACACAAACATGACAATTTATATTACATTAAAAATTTAACACTTTAAAACTATTACAATTATTTTACATTAAAAAGTTTATCTCTCCGAAAAACTACTGAGGTGTCAAGGGACACCCGGATGGAACGAAGTTCCGTTCTGGCTTGCTTTCTATAAGAGAGAGAAAGAGAGAAAGACAGAGAAACATGCGCACGCCGCACGGCTTACAATAGCTTACTATAGAAAAAGTGTCGTTACAACTTTTCGTGAGAATTTTTTCCGTCTAGCCAATACAATATAACTAAAAAATACTATCCTATTTTATGTACATTTTGACAGCACTATTTCAACATCTTCGAAACCATGAAAACGACACTCATGACGAAAAAGTTGATAATTTCTGACATCCGTCATCTTAGATTTACATTTTGACAGCACTATCGGCTTCAACAACCTCGAAAACCATGAAAAAGACACCCATATCGAAAAAGTTGATAATTTATTGCAGCCACCATCTTAGATTTAAATTTTGACAGTACTATCGGTTTCAACACCCTCGAAAACCACGAAAACGACACCCATGAGGAAAAAGCTGATAATTTCTTGCAGCCGCCATCTTGAATTTACATTTTGACAATACTATCGGTTTCAACAGCCTTGAAAACCATGAAAACGACACCCATGACGAAAAATTTAATAATTTTTTGCAGCCGCCATCTTGGATTTATATTTTGACAGTACTATCGGTTTCAACACCCTCGAAAACCACGAAAACGACACCCATGACGGAAAATTTGATAATTTCTTGCAGCCGCCATCTTGGATTTATATTTTGACAGTACCATCGGTTTCAACACCCTCGAAAACCATGAAAACGACACCCATGACGGAAAACTTGATAATTTCTTGCAGCCGCCATCTTGGATTTATATTTTTACAGTACCAACGGTTTCAACACCCTCGAAAACCATGAAAACGACACCCATGACGGAAAAGTTGATAATTTCTTGCAGCCGCCATCTTGGATTTATATTTTGACAGTACCATCGGTTTCAACACCCTCGAAAACCATGAAAACGACACCCATGACGGAAAAGTTAATAATTTCTTGCAGCCGCCATCTTGGATTTATATTTTGACAGTAATATCGGTTTCAACACCCTCGAAAACCACGAAAACGACACCCATGACGAAAAAGTTGATAATTTCTTGCAGCCGCCATCTTGGATTTACATTTTGACAGTACCATCGGTTTCCACGCCCTCGAAAACCATGAAAACGACACCCATGACGGAAAATTTGATAATTTCTTGCAGCCCCCATCTTGGATTTATATTTTGACAGTACCATCGGTTTCAACACCCTCGAAAACCACGAAAACGACACCCATGGCGAAAAAGTTGATAATTTCTTGCAGCCGCCATCTTGGATTTACATTTTGACAGTACCATCGGTTTCCACGCCCTCGAAAACGATGACAACGACACCCATGACGGAAAATTTGATAATTTCTTGCAGCCGCCACCTTGGATTTACATTTTGACAGTACTATCGGTTTCAACACCCTCGAAAACCACGAAAACGACACCCATGACGAAAAAGTTGATAATTTCTTGCAGCCGCCATCTTGGATTTACATTTTGACAGTACCATCGATTTCCACGCCCTCGAAAACCATGAAAACGACACCCATGACGAAAAATTTGATAATTTCTTGCAGCCGCCATCTTGGATTTATATTTTGACAGTACTATCGGTTTCAACACCCTCGAAAACCACGAAAACGACACCCATGACGAAAAAGTTGATAATTTCTTGCAGCCGCCATCTTGGATTTACATTTTGACAGTACCATCGATTTCCACGCCCTCGAAAACCATGAAAACGACACCCATGACGAAAAATTTGATAATTTCTTGCAGCCGCCATCTTGGATTTATATTTTGACAGTACCATCGGTTTCAACACCCTCGAAAACCATGAAAACGACACCCATGACGGAAAATTTGATAATTTGTGGCAGCCGCCATCTTGGATTTATATTTTGACAGTACTATCGGTTTCAACACCCTCGAAAACCATGAAAACGACACCCACGACGGAAAATTTGATAATTTCTTGCAGCCACCATCTTGGATTTATATTTTGACAGTACCATCGGTTTCAACACCCTCGAAAACCATGAAAACGACACCCATGACGGAAAATTTGATAATTTCTTGTAGCCACCATCTTGGATTTATATTTTGACAGTTCTATCAGTTTCAACACCCTCGAAAACCATGAAAACGACACCCATGACGGAAAAGTTAATAATTTCTTGCAGCCGCCATCTTGGATTTACATTTTGACAGTACTATCGGTTTCAACACCCTCGAAAACAACGAAAACGACACCCATGACGAAAAAGTTGATAATTTCTTGCAGCCGCCATCTTGGATTTACATTTTGACAGTACCATCGGTTTCCACGCCCTCGAAAACCATGAAAACGACACCCATGACGGAAAATTTGATAATTTCTTGCAGCCACCATCTTGGATTTATATTTTGACAGTACTATCGGTTTCAACACCCTCGAAAACCATGAAAACGACACCCATGACGGAAAAATTAATAATTTCTTGCAGCCGCCATCTTGGATTTACATTTTGACAGTATTATCGGTTTCAACACCCTCGAAAACCACGAAAACGACACCCATGACGAAAAATTTGATAATTTCTTGCAGCCGCCATCTTGGATTTATATTTTGACAGTACCATCGGTTTCAACGCCCTCGAAAACCATGAAAACGACACCCATGACGAAAAAGTTGATAATTTCTAGCAGCCGCCATCTTGGATTTATATTTTGACAGTACCATCGGTTTCAACACCCTCGAAAACCATGAAAACGACACCCATGACGAAAAAGTTGATAATTTCTTGCAGCCGCCATCTTGGATTTACATTTTGACAGTACCATCGGTTTCAACACCCTCGAAAACCATGAAAAAGACACCCATGACGAAAAAGTTGATAATTTCTTGCAGCCGCCATCTTGGATTTATATTTTGACAGTACCATCGGTTTCAACACCCTCGAAAACCATGAAAACGACACCCATGATGAAAAAGTTGATAATTTCTTGCAGCCGCCATCTTGGATTTACATTTTGACAGTACCATCGGTTTCCACGCCCTCGAAAACCATGAAAACGACACCCATGACGGAAAATTTGATAATTTCTTGCAGCCGCCATCTTGGATTTACATTTTGACAGTACTATCGGTTTCAACACCCTCGAAAACCATGAAAACGACACCCATGACGAAAAATTTGATAATTTCTTGCAGCCGCCATCTTGGATTTATATTTTGACAGTACCATCGGTTTCAACACCCTCGAAAACCATGAAAACGACACCCATGACGAAAAAGTTGATAATTTCTTGCAGCCGCCATCTTGGATTTATATTTTGACAGTAAAAGTGTCGGTACAATTTTTCGTGAGAATTTTTTCCGTCTAGCCCCCTTTCACAACGCGCGATAAGGGATAGCTGTCTACTCTCCATCCGTCTTACGCTTTTTCGATCAGGTCACGTGTCCTGACGCGAGTTTAAGATTTTATACCCATTACAGAAAAAGTGCTCAACGCCGCTAAAGAAGTTTTCACTTCAAAAAAAAGAATACAATGTGGTTATTGATGAGTCTCTAAAAAAAATGTTATGAAAGAGCAAGAGCGTTAAAAAATTAAAACTTTAAAGGTAATCTGAATAAGCTGTCGGGTGCTAAATGACTTAACGTTATAGGTACCCCTGAGGTTGGAAGGCCTCTCACAAGGTGGGCCGGACCGATTACCTGTAGCCCGTTACGGTTTTCATTCACGTAATGAAAACCGTAACGATATCGTAGCGATTTAGTCGTTTGGACCATTTCCGTATTCACATCCATCAATCGAGTTTGAACGACACAGATTTTAAAGTTGTTTGAAATTCGTCGATTTAAAAAAAATCTGTATTACATTATCCTGGTAGAATACTTATTATTGCAACTGGAAATAAGTCAATAGATCGTGAATACCGCTTTTGGATAGGACTTCAATCGAACGACTATAAAACTTCAACTTTATTTGGCTTCTTTGATTTTACGTGAATCAAGCTACTTGTCAGGGTCGCTGGAATCCGTGGTGTAGGGTTGTGGTGACACATTGTACGTTTTTCGGCTAAAATGATGCTGATGATGATTTACTCCTACTCGTAATTTTAAAACTCTATAAAGAACACTATTTTCCTGAAGAGGAGTGTTGAGAATCATCCCAAATATAAATTGGTATTAGGTACATATGTTACATCTTTTTTTTTTTTTTTTTTTTTTTTTTTTTTTTTTTTTTTTTTTTTTTTTTTTTTTTTTTTTTTTTTTTAGAAATCAGAAACGTTTATTTCAAATTAACCAGTCATTATTAAAATTAATTGCTAGGAAATAATAAACAAATTAAACAATAACTTAAATAATAATATATACACTAAATGCCTAGTTAAATATGACGTCATAAAACTCCTCCGCATCGCTGTCGACTGGAAGTGTGCCCAAAAGGCTGGCGGCATTGCCACGTTGTATGGCAATGCTTATTCTCTGACCGAGGTAGAAGCCAGCCCTTAGGTCACGCGAAGCGTCAATTAAGCGTTTCGCCAATTCTTTAAAAAGCATATGAGCACTCGGACCCCACAGCCCGAGAGTTTCAACCCCAAACGGCTCAAAAATATAACTGCCGACGAGGCTGTTATATTTCCGCCGCTTGAGGTTCTCTGCAGCCGTCGCGGCAGCACCAGCACAGCACGAAGAGCTAGGAAGATGGGATGGCGCAAGAGTATCGACACAGGTAGCGTCCCACACTAAAGGCCTACCCATCTTCCAAGGAAATAAAGACATACCGTCTGGTCTCTTACCATCGTCGCGTGCCAGGCCATGAGGTTCCAAAACAGCCGGAACGCCGACGGTGACAAGGGCTCGTCGGATGATGTCGTTAATGTTCGCGTGCCGCGCTATGCGTCCCGCACTACGACTGCATGACAGGCCGTGGTGACCGAGGCTGTTGACAACTTCGCCACAGTGGCAGCGATGAGGAGAACAACAGGGAGCACCTAGACGTAGGGCAACAGCTAAGCGGAAAGTAGTATCGTCGAACAAGGTGCCAATATTCGACGACGGCAGTGCGTGAAGCCAAAGACCTGACTCCCAATTTCCCACAGCCAGCAGGCGCGCACGCTCCGCAGCAGTAGCAGATGTTACGATTAGGTTTTCCTGAACTACTTTGCAGAGCGGCTCATCCCACCGTCTCTGGGAAGCCGGGTTGTTAGGTGGATTTGTATTCGGGCAAGCGATTCTCCAGGCATCCAAAGCCTCGGCGAAACACGGCACTTCTAAAGGAATCAGTGTAGAAGTTAGGATGTTCCTGATTAATTTATCAGTGCCGTGGACCGAAGATATGAATGCCGGTAAACTAATACTGGTAATTTTGCGGACGCCGAGGCCTCCCATACGGATGGGAAGAGTAACTTGAGCCCAAGCTCGATCGTCCAAGGTCATATTTAAAATTAAAGTTAGGGTGTGCCGGATAATTTGGTCCATTTTTTCCAAAAGGTGAGGGTGCTTCCATAAGTGGGAAGCACGAAGGAAATATATTAATTTAGGACCGAAACAACAATAACGGATTAGGGTAATGGCCGAATGCATATTAATTTCGAGCAATCTTTCCGAAACATCATTGAAATTTTTAATTTTTTCCTCCACAAAACTGGGAAAGGAATCCTCAAAAATTGGAGACCCAAGGAGGCGAAGTGAACTTTTGTCGATAATTTTGATTGCAGGAGCTATTGCATTGAATTTTGAATAAGTCAGATTTTTGTCAATACCTTCAGATAGGAATAACTCACACTTAGAAAAGTTGAGTTCTAGTCCAATAGAAGAAAGTTGGTTTTTTAAGAATTGTAGATCGTTGAAAACGGTGTCTACATCGCCTCCTAAGGTCCCATCATCGAGGTACCACACATTAAATTTGGAATTTAGTTTTCGAATTATTGGGTGTATAGCTAAGCTAAAGATCACTGGCCCGAGGGGGTCACCTTGTTGACAGCCAACAGCGGATTCCAAAACTTTGTCACGAAACAGTAATTTCGATGGTTGTCTATAACATTGCCAGAGAAAACTAAAAATTTGAGGTATTTCTTTTTTAGCTTCTGACAACAAGATGTCCCTATTAACAGAATTAAATGCATTTTTTATGTCAACCTTAAGAATAGCCTCTCCTTTGCCTGAATTTAGATAGGTCGACAACGCGTGTACGGCAGCCTCACAGCCCCCTTTGGAGCCGTAGCCAAGCTGCAGGGGCTGAAATTTTTCCGAAACCACCTCACCATAGAATTTGCAACAAATCTTGGCTGCCATACGACGGTAGGTGGTACCCACGGCAATGGGACGAACTCCGCCATCTTTCTTGCGCAGGGTACATAAGTTAGCCCCGTATAAGACGTCGATGACGGTTTCGCTCACATTGCCAGAGAGCATTAGGTTAAATAATTTACAAACATCATAGTTTACATTACATCTTAGTTTTGGTTGTTCTTTATTGTGATAGTGTAGGTAGGTAAATTACAGTATTTTGTTACGTAACTTCAACGATTTCTGTCTGCTCCGTATTTGCGTAAACCTTTGCAAGATGCACAAAGAAAACGCTAAAAGCTAAACGTCGTGAAATATTTGTCACGTGAAATCTTTTCTGTTGTCGTGCCGAGCTCACTGTGCCGACTTCCTAACCCAGGCGTGAAAGAAATATTAAAAATCGCGAAAGCGTAGCCTCCTCGACCATTACGGACTTATACGCGCAAGATATTTTTATAACACTAGTTTACGGACCCAACCATCTGTTTATACATTTAACTTGTTAGTTTGCACTCTGATTATTTCGTGGTGTATACTCATAAAGTTATAAGTGAACTAATAAACGCTTAAAACTTATAGCTATTAATTAATTAATGACTGCAATGTATTTACGTGAATCAAATCGTCTTCAGTAAGAACATCAATGATTAATCTTAAACTTTGTTTTGGGGGCCTGGTGACCTGACACACAGGTTTTTTTAAAAAACTTAGTTCAGGCACCAGTCTTCCACAAATTAATTTCACTATTCTGATTGTACACTGTCTGTTTCATTTCTCTGTAATTTCTGGAAAGAAAATAAATAAATTATTATTATTATAGTTATCACTTTAGAATATACTATTTTTTTTTTGGCAATTTATAAGAAAAGTTTTAATTATGATTGGCGCTTACATTATTATAAACGATGAGTCTGCTGCGTGTTTTACTGACAGTATAGAAATTAAATTTTTAAAAGTTAATCAACTTCACTTAAAATCACGTAGACAGGTAATTACTGTACCTTGTTTAAATATTCATGAACTATCAATTCATACATAAATCCATTGAATTATTTTCTTATATTTCATCAATCAAATATGCTGTAGGTACCATCAATCTCATAAAGGTCTATTAGCAAGAAAAAAATGGCGTCAACAGCAACACTATTAAAAATAAATGCGAAGGTGTCGGCGGCACGTGCCCAATAGATTCATCATGAAATAAGAACGAACCAAGGCACAATAAACAAGGCGAAGGAACTAAGCGACACGCCTAAACGGTTTTGTGAAATATCTTAGTAACATTTTTTGACGCAGAACGGTTATGAAATGCTAGCTATCCCCCATGGTTCCATCCGCGTCTTGGATTACTGCTTCGGAAGGTCGTAGCGAGATGTTATATAGCCTATATTTTTCGTCATGGACCTGGCTATCTCATACAGAAATATCTTTTCCCAATCCGACTGGTAAGTTCTAGATATTAGATGCGTTACAAGCAAAAAACTCTTCCGTGGTACTAGATAATTTTTGATTCATGATTTGGTCCTACACTATTTGTACTTTTTTGTTAATGAAAATTATTATCATTTCAGTCAAAAACTTCCATTTTTGGACATATTTTAGGCCTCCCTTTAGTGTCGATGTCGCTACAACGACCGGACCTGTACGTCTTGTACTTATTGGAATCCCGCGACCCTCACCAGGTATTCGATTCACCTTGTGGCAGGCCTTCCATTTTATCATCATATCAGCTTGAGATGCGTTCCAGGTAATTTCTGCGGTAACTTTGAAGATATATCATCAAAGCGCGCACTTTTTGATTTCCCTGGCTTAAATTTGGTCATCATTCGATAAACACCAAATAACATACTCTAGTGTCGAGCAACAGCCGAAGCAAAATAAAATTAAGAAGAAGTACGAGATTTTTTTTAAGTTGATTAGGGATAATGTTGTAAGATACTTGTACTTACATCTAACTACCTATTTACTCTCCACTCAATAAGATCTTAATCTTCATTCATTACTCATCCGTACAAAGAAATGAAGATCTCGACGAGGAAATGAAAATCCGGGTAGTCTTATTTATATGTTGACTATTTCCTTCTATCTTTTAGATTTTCTAACCGGAAAAGGTCAATTTTAAAAATATTACTTTGATAGTGGATTGAAAGAAGCGTTGTTGACAGAAAAATTGTAAAGATGTCAATTGTCCGTCCGGCCATGAATGAATCAGAACTCGGAAACAGAATAAGAAAGTTTTAAGTATAAATGTGGCAGAAAATATTAATGGATTGAGGGGAAAGTGTGGCAAATATGTACTATATGTTATGTTTAAACAGGAAAAGACGAGAATTCGCTGCAATTTCTTAGTTCATCATCGTCATTTCAGCCGATAGACGTCCACTGTTGAACATAGGCCTCTCCCAAGTGTCGCCACAATGAACGATCCTGTGCGTCCCGTATCCATGGGATTTCCGCAACCTTCATCAGGTCATCGGTCCACCTTGTAGGATGCCTTCCAACGCTGTATCTTCCGTTACGCGTTCGCCGTTCCAGAACCTTTCAGCCCCAACGGCCATCTGTTCTGCGAGCAATGTGCCCTGCCCATTGCCACTTACCTAAGTTTGGCGATTCTTCACGCTGTCGGCAATCTTGGTAAAATTAAATTACTTTAGCCAGTTTCTTCATCAACGACTAAAACTATCAGTAAAAGTATTAACTTTTACTTGACTATTACTGATATTATAGCAAATGTGTTTCTTCATCCAAGTAACAGCTAAACTAAAAGTCAATAGAGTTACCATAACACAAACGGCATAATTACCCCAAAAAAACGTGGGGAGCTTTTTTTACGCATGACAACATCGCAATATCCACTGTCAAGTAGTGTCAAAAAGTCGAATGTCAGTTGATTCTGTTTATACGAACGCCAACGAACGAATGTTTTTAGAATTGAATTGAATGATAACACAACATCTTAGCGGAGGCCGACCGCATCAGGCAACGGCGCTCTCGCCGCCGCCGGGATTCCGATCCCGATTTCCGGCCACCGTAGGCGCGGGCTTGCGGACAGTGAGCAATGGGTAGCTCGCTGTCCGGCCGTCCGGTAACCGTCCGGACCAAGCCCAAGTCGTCGACGGCGCGCGCTGTTCCCGCGCGCCTCAAGGAGTTGTCAGCAACAGCAGGGGCCCAGCCGGGTCGAAACCTACTGGGGCCAGGGTAATCCGAAAGGGCGCTCGAGCCCCGGTATGAAGGCTTGAAGGAACGGGATGGGTTTTTTAGTCAGTAAGAGTCTGACACTATCTCCCGCTCCGCCCAAGAGCGGGGGTTGTCATAAGATGATTTTTCCCATCGAAAAAAAAAAAAAAAAAAAAAAAAAAAAAGCGGTGCTCCGCGCGGTTAGGCGGTTTATGCGCCCAACCGCGCGGATGGATTTAACGCAATTTTGACCAGTTTTATCACAGCCACTGGCGAAAATGGACTCTGAAGTGGTGGCAGCATCTGGCTTTTATGGCGTAGAAAGAAAAAAGTAAGAAGTTATTGAGTTCATCCATTTTTACGTAGCAGAACTCTAAATGGGACTTTCATGTTATCCTACAAAAGTTTGAGAAAACACGAAAATATTTTTTTTGAACTATACACGAATGTCCACTTCTTAATTTGATTATTTGTTAGCAAAGATAAATTGCAACATGTCCTGCATCCACAAAAATCCGCGCGGTTATGCGGTGCCCCGTGTGTAAGCGCGCTCCACCGCGCGGAAATCAGCGCGGAGGAGCGGTGGTTGCGAGAGCACCGCTCGACCGTGGCTCGACCGCGCGGTCGGGCGGTGTACCTGTGTAAGGTATCAACGGATTTCTAAGTGACCATTGTAACATGAGATCCGCTTCACCGCCAACCGCGGCGGTGCGCGGTGCCGTGTGTTAATCGCCTAAATGATTTAAAAAAATTAATGCTATTAGTTGTTGTTATTGCTATTAACAACTGTTATTGGATTTTTTTTTTAAACCGTTATTTTTTTACGAGTAGGTACACAAGCGCTAAAGTTCGCAGAGCCTAACTTCACACTCGCCAAGATAGAACGGCCGTACTGTACATTAGTTAATTTAACGTAGTCTTATTAAATACAAACTGAAAATAAACTTAATTTTCTGTGGTTGGCGTCAGTTTATCTTGTAACAACAGGCTGAGGTATGTAACTGTTTCCTTTGAAATTCTGTATCGGAACAGAAAATAAGCGTCGTCCCATACGAAATGATCTTTGCGAACATTAAACTTTTTACGTCTACGCGTTAAATAACTAACGATAAGTTCATCGTCTGATGATCTTGAACTTTCACTGGACGAAGTTCGTGAAGACATATTAGTGAAACCTAAATAACCTACATCTTTGTCAAAATGACAGTGACTTTAGCTTTAACAGCCCCCTAATGAGTAGTAAAAGTTAAAGGCAAAAGTAACAGTTAAATCAACAGTTAAAAATTTGAAGAAACGAATTTGACCGTTACTTTTACTTTATGACGTTACTTTGGCTGTTACTTTAGATGAAAAAACTGGCTGTTAGTTATTAAGACTACATTAGTCCAATGGTTAGTAACAACTTATTTACTAAGGGGTTAGTAACACATAAAAACCTAAAAGTCTTACTCAATGTTCCCACTGCTGGGACTCAGGCCTCCTCTCTAGGAGAGGGATTGGGCCGTAATCCACCACGCAAGCCCAGTGCGGTTTAGTGCAATATCACATGTCTTCGAATTTTTCGTTCTACATGATGTTTTTCTTCACCGTTTTGAGAGCAGTGGTGTTGGAATAAATTACACAAAGTAATGCGTCTGGCTGGGTTTAAACAAAAAAATACCTGGAAGGATTTGTGTTGGTGGGGGTTATCCAGCAGAAAATAGCAAGAGAAATATGATGATTTTCCATGGTCCAAGAACGAGAGCCTACCTATAATATTTAACTTTAGTGGGATCAGAAAGTGCGTTTCTCACAAATCTTCACTAATGCTACCAATACAGTTCGGATAAACAGATTTAACTTCAGCCAAACGAATTTCCTGTATATATTTAGCGTACTTATTTATTTTATGTGTGTGTGTTGAAAATAGCAAAGGTTTTTTTGCTTTTCTCCAAAGGGAATGTACGACGCAATCATTACAGATTTTGTTACAGATTTGTTTTTTTTAGCTTGTCAATGTAGAGGTTCTATGAATACTTACTATTTCTTGAAAAACCCTGACTTCCAAATTGCTGTGTCCTAATAATAAAGAAAAGTCTTTTCCTTCCAAAAAGATCTACTTAACTTAATATACCTTACTTAGAAGATAAGTATCTTTTCAATCCTCCACAAAAAATAAAATAAAAATAAATAAAGTCAAATTTAGACAAGTAAATTGGGACAAGTTGGGGATTCCGTCAAACGAGATACTTTATACTTTGTCTAGTTGTTTGTTTAAGGTAAGCTACCTTAATTATTTCTTTTTTGTTTATCTGTTAAGTTATTTTTTTTAATTGATATAAACTAGTGCTTGACTGCGATCCCACCTGATGGTAAGCAGTGATGCAATCTCTGATGGTGAGACACACTAGTTTATTAAGAGCCTATTCACTTTAGCCTTGAAGACACCCAAATTATAATCGGACGGGAAGACCGCAGCAGGCAAACTGTTCCAGTCTTTCGACGTACGCGGTGTTAAGACGAGGCGAAACGCTTAGTACGTACCGTAGAGGTTTCAAAAACGTAAGGGTGGATATTCGCCGTACGTCGGGTTGTCTGATGGTAGAATTGAGATACCGGAATCAAGTTGCAGAAAATTTAAGCAGATTTTGCCAAGTATCAAGAGTGTTCTAGTAGTTTTTTAGGGTTCCGTAGCCAAATGGCAAAAAACGGAACCCTTATAGATTCGTCATGTCTGTCTGTCTGTCTGTCTGTCTGTCTGTCCGTCCATATGTCACAGCCACTTTTTCTGAAACTATAAGAGCTATACTGTTGAAACTTAGTAAGTAGATGTATTCTGTGAACCGCATCAAGATTTTCACACAAAAATAGAAAAAAAGCAATAAATTTTGGGGGTCCCCATACTTAGAAGTGAAACTCAAAATTTTTTTTTTCGTCAAACCCATACGTGTGGGATATCTATGGGTAGGTCTTCAAAAATGATATTGAGGTTTCTAATATCATTTTTTTCTAACTTGAATAGTTTACGTGAGAGACACATCCAAAGTGGTAAAATGTGTGTCCCCACCCTGTCTAAAATAAGAGAAAGATAAAACTAAAAAAAATATATGATGTACATGCAAACTATCAACGAAAATTGGTTTGAACGAGATCTAGTAAGTAGTTTTTTTTTTAATACGTCATAAATCTAAAAAAATACACTATTATAAAAACATCGATCAAAGTTACAACGAACTACAAAACTTTTATATTATGTTACTTGCTGCTACGGAACCCTCCATGGGCGAGTCCGACTCGCACTTGGCCGGTTTTTTTAACCTCGCCCCGTGCTAGGAATTAGGTCCTTTATCGTGGGTGAGCTCAAAAACATGTAAACTCATATACACAAGACATCCAGACCCGGAACACCTATCTGTAGGCAGTGTAGGCCGTACAAATATTTTTTCTGGTGAGCATCAAACCCGCGACCCGCAGGGCAGCAGCCAATTGCTCAAACTCAGCACCAACCGTGCCGTTACGACTTACGAGATAACTCGACTCCGTCACGAGCCAACGATATCCCAAGTTTTGTCACGACGACATTAGACATGTGATTACGAGATTTATAGTCCCAAGAGCCCGTAATATAGCGTGAACAGCTTCAGTTAGCTCGAGCTACTTTATTACCATCATAAACTAAATTATAATTTGGCGTTTTATGTTTGTAGATTGCCTATTGTAAAAATATTTATCGCGTGTCAAGTTGGATAAGTAGAGTAAGTTACAGGCGTATAAAATGTAGATAAACGAAGTTAACATTGCTAGCGATAACTAATAGAATCATTGACATATGTTGAGTAAGAACTAAGCTCACTGCAAAAGCTCTTAAGCTTCAACTTGACCTCCAAATAAACTTGTTCTCCGAAAAAGATCGCAAGAAATTCCTGCACCTCTAACTAGAAATGAATGAACCCTCTCACTCTATGTTTTGCATCGATAAACAAGCTATCAAGGTAATCAACTGCTACAATTCTGGCTGAATAGAACCGCAGATCTGTGCCAGAACAGCAACAATAACAAAAGCGAGTCATGGCATCGATATGAAGTAACCAAATAACTTAGAAATGTCAAAGCCTGCCGGAGTGCCGGCTTGTCCGACCTCGCTCCCACTCTCGGAGCAACGGTACTCGTGTCTCGGCAGTCGGCGCCCGCGCAGCCGCACGCTCGAGGTCTGTGCCCTCCTCCCCGACAGCTTGCACGCGTCATTGCGCCCGCGCACGGTCCCTCGCAGCAAACAATCCAGTTTTAAACGAATATTCACAAATAACGAACAATCCGATCGCGAAGTACTCCATCCTCGTGAACTCGACATCGAGCGCAAGTTATCGCCGACAACTTTGAATGTGACACATTACGGTACGCAGCGAGTGACAGAACTTTTATCAATACAGCCTTTTACAAGCTCTCAACTCTCCGCGAGTTCAATGTGATTTGTGAAATGTTGCGAATTATGGAAATTTCATGTTTTCATATCGACGTGGTGATTTTTTATCGTGCCTGAGGCGTAAAGTGGAAGTTTGTGAATTATTGAAGGAGGAACACTTTCGGAGTTAAGGTGCGAGGCGCTGGAAAAAGCATCAAAGGTGAGTTTAAAACGTTCACAATTTAAAAGCCAAGTTGTTTTGAGTGTGAACATAATTTCAAGTTTACAGGGAAAACATAAGTATTTCTTAAGATATTACAAGTTGATCTCTTTAACAACTTTTGACGGCGAACACTTGAATAAATGAATACATTTTGTTGATAATGATGGGGAGGATTGTGTAGGAGACAAGGGCGCTTACTGCTTGATCCACTCTAACACGAATAAATAATTATTTAGCAGTAAGTAAAGCTTTAATTTGTGTTGTCTCTGTTGTTATTAAAGATGTTTCAGAATCTAATTTGAATAACATTTTGGACGGCGATAAAAATACGGCATAATACAAGAGCTTGTTAACCTTTTATTAATTTGGTAATAGTCAATTGTGGTAGAAAATGAAGTTTTACGATTGTGTGCAACTACAGATTCTCAGGATTCTAAAGTGCTTTATAATGTGTAGGTAAAGCATACTTTTTGAGCGAGAGTCATCTCTAGGTACGCCTTTTTCTTGTAGGATCACTTTGTTGTCCGTCCGTCTGTTTGGCTCTCAAGACAGACAGACAGACGAACGGACTTTATCTCGGCTTTTCCTCGGGAAAGCATATTTAATATCGAGTTGAAATTAAAACCATATACTTTGATCTGTGACCCTTGAAGCTGTGAAAAATTTAATCTTCTAAGTTAACGGAAAAAAGATATGTCCGTTTATGTCGCAAAAAACGTATATTTCGACACTTAATTCATTAAACCCCAAGCGAACGCCGGCGTTCGCGCACCTATTGTCTTTCTATTGTCTGTAATTTCCACGATTGAAAGGTTAAGGGAATCAAAATTCTAGGGTACTTCCCGTTGACCCAGAATCCTGAAATTTTGCTTAAAGCAAGGTCTTATAAGACAAGTATAGGAATTAATCTGAAAACTGATTTGTTGTTAAGTGACAAAAAATTTTACTTTTTTGCGATTTGAAAAAAACTTCGAGACTCAAATTGGGAATTGAACTCTTTTTAAAGGTAAGTTTGTACGGAACCCTAAAGGCGCGAGTCCGACTCGCACTTGCCCAGTTTTTACAAATAATGGAACGGAACCCTTCCTACGCAAGTCCGATTCGCACTTGACCGGATTTTTTTCTTTTTTTTTCGTGGTCTTGATGCGTATTAGGGAACTTGCCATCTGCATCAAGACACTAGAATGTCTAAGTAAATTATAAAAAAAACCGCAACAATCCAATCTCTTTCTCTTATCCTACCTACGCATTATGAAATTGCAGTATCTATTTGCTCCGCTTGCATCATTGGCGGCCATTTCTGAAGGCAATTGAACGCAAAGTAAGAGTCTAATAAAAGCTTGACAGATTGCTATTAGGATTGTAATAAGCGATCTAGATTTGTTATTTCTACATCATTAACAGTTATTTTCTTTTTTTTTGTAAGCGTTATTATTGAGCCGTGGTAGCTGTCATCAGAATTCTGTCAATGTCACAAGAGAGAATATAATGTCTATGGTATAGAGTTTGTCTACCGATGGACATTGTTTTAATACGAGATGGTAAAACACTTCATGTCATGGTTTGTTATCAGTTTCTTCTTTTCTAAAAGGCTTTTTTGGAGTTCCGTAGCTCAAAAGAGAAAAAGGAGACCTTTGCAGGATAACATCAATTCAATTCAAATTCTTTATTGCGCCTCGTTATTCGTCTCTCTGTCTTTATAGGTTGTTTCTCAGAAATTCGTGGAGTTATTAAGTTGAAATATTATTACCTAACAAGGCCTACAATTCGCTTAAAGCTAAGAAAAAAACGCGTTTAAGTTAAAGCAATTAAAAGATATGGCCGTTAAAACCGCATATATTATTAATTTTAACATACACAAGGGAACCAAAACCTATAAATTACTTCCTGTTGATCAAGAAATTTGGCAAGAGGCAAGGTTTTATATTACAAGCTAAGAAAAAGTTTAAAAAAATGAAATTACAGCATATATTATTTGCGATTACGTTTGCCGTTCGAGTTCATTTCAAGACTAACCGTGGCATACCGGTGTATGAGAGAACGTTTTTAAGCTATTGCATAGCTTCTATCGCGGGCCTTGAGCGTGGAGACCGAATCCAGAAATTCCGTAACGAAAATAACCTAACACCCCCCACTCATTTGATTTTTGAGCGTGGTGACCGATAAGAAAACAAATGAGTGAACAATCAATCAAAATTCAATTCAATGTGTGAAAGTGTAACTTCAATTAATATCAAAGAAAAAAAAACAAAGGAAAAAAAATACTGCATAAATAAAATTGTTTTGTGTAGTCAGCTCAGTACAATGCTCAATGAACTCAGTAGAGCTTCTCTAAGAGTGGGTCTTAAAATGAACATGGATAAAACCAAGATCATGATTAACAACCATGTAGCGCCCACTCCTATCAAGGTCGGAGACTCTACACTCGAAGTTGTGGACGATTACGTCTACCTCGGACAGACAGTCCAGTTGGGTAGGTCTAACTTCGAGAAAGAGGTCAACCGTCGAATCCAACTCGGTTGGGCAGCGTTCGGGAAGCTACGCGGTATCTTCTCGTCCAACATACCACAGTGTCTCAAGACGAAAGTCTTTAACCAGTGCGTGTTGCCAGTGATGACAAATGGCTCCGAAACGTGGTCGCTCACAATGGGCCTCATCAGAAGGCTTAAAGTCACCCAAAGAGCAATGGAAAGGGCTATGCTCGGGGTTTCCTTGCGTGATCGAATAAAAAATGAAGATATCCGCAGGAAAACTAAGGTTGCCGACATAGCACAAAGAATTGTCAAACTTAAGTGGCAATGGGCAAGGCACATTGCTCGCAGAACAGATGGCCGTTGGGGCCGAAAGGTTTTGGAGTGGCGACCGCGTACCGGAAGACGCAGTGTTGGAAGGCCTCCTACAAGGTGGACCGATGACCCGGTGAAGGTAGCAGGAAACCGTTGGATGCGGGACGCACAGGAACGTTCGATGTAGCGACGCTTGGGGGAGGCCTATGTCCAACAGTGGACGTGTATCGGCTGAAATGATGATGATGATGATGATAAATAAAATAAATAAATAATTATAATTGCATAAGTTGATAAAAATGCTATGCAATAGCTTTACCGCGGCAGTCCCCGAGTGCCACACGTCTTTTTTTTAAATACATATTGGCCTTTGAGTTGATTTTGTACACCAGTCCTACTTTACTATTCGTCTTAAAATCACGATGGTTCAGAACCCTTCGTATGCGAATCTTACTCGCATTTGGTCGATTTTTTAATATTGATACTCACTCATTTCTACCATCGAACAACTCGACGTACGGCGAGTATCCATCCTTACGTTGTTGAAACCTCTACGGTCCGGACTAAGCGTTTCACCTCGTCATTTATACCGCGTATATCGTAGGACTGGAACAATTAGCCTGCTCCGGTCTTCCCATCCGATTATAATTTGGGTATCTTCAAGGCTAGAGTGAATAGGCTCTTAATAAACTAGTGCACCTCACCATCAACGATTGCATCACTGCTTACCATCAGGTGGGATCCCAGTCAAGCACTAGTTTATATAAGATTAAAAAAAACTTTTGAATCAGGAAACTGACTCCTGAAAGGAATGCTGAAACTTACCTGTCCGTACAATGAAAGAGTGAAGGCGTAGGTTAGACTATTTCAACTGTTAGATATTGCGTATCGTTTTCTTAGTGATAACCTTCAAAGCCAATTAATAGAGCCGGACATTTTAGTTACGGTACTCACACAATTTGTTCCATATCTAGTTTGCTTTAACAGTTAATTGACTGTGATAGCAGAAGATCCAACTTAGGCATCAGATTGGCCAAATGTTTTCCACATTGCCAAAAGTCAACGAACTCTTTACTCAATATAACGTAATTTCTAAACTGGTTTCGTTTTTGATAACAGTTTTAATTTAAATTCCGAATAACGTGTTCAGGATGTAACTGTAAGGTACTGTTATATAGAATTTTGGGACATAATAATAATATTATAATACTGGATAAACTTGATTAGTAAATTATTATCTTGATTTTATCTAATGTTGAGATTGGTATTTTTATTACCGTCTACATCGAGATTTACGTCACTAATAAGTATAACAGTTGTTTTAAAGGTTGTGTTACGAGATTTGTGTAATTGTATCCTGTAACGATCGTGATTAATTTGTTTTTATTTTTTGGTAGGTTCGTTTTTTTAATTTAAAACTTCTTTATTCAAGTATTTTATTTCGTGGTGGGTAGGTATTGAATGAAACTGACTAGGCTATGTAACGCTCGTTCGGATGAAGTCGGCTCGAGTCGACGAAAGGAGCAAGAAAGATATAGTGAAGTAGTTTTCATTTTTTTTTCAGAAAAATTGTGTTCTGATTTAACTAATTTAATTTATGTATTTTTTCAATATCATTACAGTTTGATTTAATAAGGCTATTTCAAGGCAACCAAAGACTCGCTCAAATGACTGGGTTTACAGTAATGTTATGAAGTAAAATAGGTCGAGATTGAGATAATCGGATCACGAGGAAAGGAAAAGTACTGTTTTAGTTTGTTTTCCTGCTGCGGTTTTCCTTGTGCATTAAGACGTTAAGGCGTATAGTCCCTTGAACCATCTGACCAAAATTATGTGAACGCAACTCTCGCACTCGCCTAGGCGGCAGTACGCAAATCTGTGCATTTATTTGCGGCCAGCAGTGCCCGGAAAGCGCTTTAAGTCCATTTTCTCTGCGAGATATTGATTGATTTACATATGCAATGTTCACTTTGAAGAATATTTAACCACCAATTTTTATGTGTAAAAATGTTTCTAAAGGTCCAAGCCGTTTCGAAGGAGTAGGGAAAAGTTGCGAAAAGTTGCGAAATTGCTAAATATTTTTTTTTGACAAAAGTATTAATTGCACGAAAAAATCAAATGTTGATATTATTGTTCATGAATCTATAATAAACATATATTTTTTTCAAACCAATTGACCAAGCCGTTACGGAGGAGTAGGCCTCAGAAAATCACTGTTTTATGGCACTTTTCGGGCGCTTGGCCCTTAATGCCTCAGAACAGTAAAAATGGTCGAAATTGAGGATTACTTGAGAAACCAAATACATTTGCGGTAATAATGATAATCAGTTCTAGGGTTCCGTACCGTAATGGAAAAAAACAGAACATTTAATGGATCAATTTGTTGTCCGTTTGTTTGTCAAGAAACTTTATGTCGTGATTGCGAAGAGAAAACTCGAAATGAGTTATTTGAACCATATAGGTTTAGGTCTGCGGTCCCTTCAAGCTGTGAAAAAAACAAACTTCTAAGTTAACGAAAATAAAGATAAAGCCCTTTATGTCGCAAAAAACATAAGGGTATATTTCGACACTCTCTAGGGAATTAAAATTCATAGCCCAGGGTATTTCCTATTGACCCAGAATCTTGTAATTTGGCATAAAGCAAGGTCTCATAGCACAGGTATAGGAACAAAACTGGAAGCAGTAAATCTGTTGTAACGAAAACAAAAAAAAAAAAAATCTTTGAGACTCCATTCCGGAATTGAACTATTTACACAGGCAAGTTTGTACGGACCCCTCAAGTGACTCCGACTCGCACTTACCCAGTTTTTTCATCTGTTCGTATTTTTTATTGACCACAGCATATTTCAGTAGGTACTTACCTACACTTTCAACATACGTTGCTCATTTTAAGAAAAAGTTGATCAGACATCTGAAACTCCATTGAACCGAGCTCAGTCGTTTTCGAGACCAAGAGGTTAGGTAAGGTTACCGGGACATACAGACAGGCTACTTTCTTTCATATTTTGCAGTGTTAAGTAGCCACATTCACTTATGATACCTATCTACACACTTGTGTACTTATGTAAAATTGACGCACTAGTTGGTTCTTATTAACATTATTTAGTTAGGAAGAAAGGTATGTGATGGTTAAAAGCCAAAAAGTATTGTTTAAGTCAGTTAGTTACTGCCTAAATACCCTTTTTCTTGAGGTGGGAAAATATCCTTTCATTTTTCCTGCTTTAGAGAGCCCGGCTATTAGACTTTTACTGACTAAAACCCACCTGTATCCCTTAATCGCCCTTTTCGTTCCAGGATGACGGAATCACTTCCAGATAATCCTCCCTACGGTTTTCCTGATATTACCGTTAGAATACGGAACACGTTAATATGCGCATTACCTAGGTAATCTACAAATTACCTGGTACAATCAGTTAAAGTGCGAAAGACTTAAAGTAGCAGATATACCTATTAATATACAGATTCACTAAGTAAAGTGTATCTGCATATTAACGGATGCTATGTCGTTAAAGCGTGAAAAACAGTGAGCGAAACACTTTTGTCCCTTTTATCTCGATGCGGGGTTCCTGCTTTTGGGTAGTTATAAAAAAAATAACTACGAAAGCTAAGGGCTTAGCCTTCTAACCTAACATGTTCGTGTCAGGATGTTCTAAAATGTATTAATTCTTCATGCGTAAAACGTTATGAAACTTTAGATTTTATTATTAGAAATTAAAATTAAATAATAATTTTATTCAAGCGAAGAACCTGTTTTATAGCTTAACTGTATGCTTGGCCGTTAGTCTGCAGATTACCTAGGCAGTCTGCAGATTATAAACAACTATAACATTTTTTCCATTTTATCGAACTCAATCAGATAATTTGCAGATTAACGAGTTAATCTGCACTCTAACTGATTTACGCACATTAGCGGTAACATAATATATAATTCTTCTGAACGTGAGTTTGTCACCTAACTCTTTCTAATCGGCTTGATCGATGTGGATGTAATTTGGTGTGTTTATTTGAGTGGGACTCTGTAATCGTTCAATTTTTTTTTCTGTCAGTCTGTCAGTTTTTGAACAGGACAAAGTCTGCCGAGACCGCTAGTACACTTTAATATTATGAGAATAATGACCGCTTTCACAAAGTGGATAGTACATTCAAAGACAACACTTCACAATCCAGAAAACAAAACACACAAGCAAAACCATGGGTACAGCGCAGTTAGTACCATAAAACTAAGTTTAAAGTCCACATCGTTTATCTGCGTTAACGCACGTTTGCGCGTTAAGCCATTGTCTCACGAGTTTCACATGAAAGCAAGTAAAAGCGTTGTGTGATAACTTTTCTACGTCCGAGACTCCGAGGCGAGAGTTTGAAATGTTATACGCTTGACGAAGGGGACAGGTACCTGTAAAGTTAGACGCGTGTCCAATATGGCTCGCTTTCTTGGTTAAATAGTGGTTGTAGTGTATTGACTACTAGAAATGGATAAGTAGCTAACCTAAGTTTAATTTGATAGAACTGGCCTTGATAGATTAGAATAAAATTGAGTTGTTGGAAGAAAAGAAAGAAATTACGTTTATTTGGCACACTGATACATACAATTATAGTTTTACTAGCCTTTACCTGCGGCTTTGCCCGCGTGAAAAAATTAGCCTATGTTCGTCTCCAGGGTCCCAAATATCTCTGTACCGAAATTCATCAAAATCGGTTTTGCCATTTAGGCGTGAAGACGTAACAAACAAACAAACAAACTCACTTTCGCTTTTATAATAGTAAGGATTTTTGGTGTGTAAAAATCATCCAACTGTCATCCCCCGCCCTTGGGCGGAGCGGGAGATAGCGTTAGACTCTTACTGACTAGCGGGTTCGGTTCGTACCGGGGCCGAGGTTCCCTTTCGGATAACCCTGGCTCCAGTAGGCACACACAATGTAGTAACAATTATATAGAAACTTAATGAATTAAATACATCAATTTTATGTGTTTCACGGCTGCGCCAAATAGGTCCAGTTCAGCATAATGCCAGACCACTAAAAGCCATAGTAGTTGCCTGATGCTGGTTTTGAAATGAATCTCTCGAACTAGGAGTCTCTCGAATTGTTGGTCTTGATTTCAGATCGGGCAAATAGCGCTATGGGTTTTTCCTTAAGGGATTATTCTGTAGTTGCTCAGAGTCTGGAAGGTGGTGGTGTGATAGCACCGTGACTCGGAAAGCTCGTAGTGCCGTTTATTCTGTGCATGATCTCTTCCCAGTCGTGTCGGACTTCCGTCCCATCTGACTACGAAAGTTAAGGAACAGAGAGAGTACTTACGTTTGCATAGTAATATCTCCTGGCTTATATTCATTGCGATCAGAGGCGTAGCTCGAACTATTAACGAGGGCGAAGGCGCATCAGCGAGGCCTTTTTCTTACATAAATTACGAATCCGATTACGAGTCGCTTACCATCAGGTGAGAAAGTGGTCAGAAAAGAGCCTATATATTATAAAAAAAACCCTCGTTCTTAAAGAAGCGATGGCTTGCGTGAGGCCCCTTTACCCAAAGGGAGCTCGCGAGGCTGAACTGTTATAAATAAGGGCTAGACATGGATCAAATAAAAATCTATGTTGGTTGTATGTACATTGAGTTTTCGTCGGTTGAAGTCTGACACTTCCTCTTACTCCACCCCGAGGGGGAGAAGTTATTTGATGACAAGCAAGCCTCAACAAAAAAATCCATGATTGTGATCAAAACAATCTATTAACCGATAAAAAAAATATGGTCTTACTGCCCACCAATTATCAGAAACCAGGAGAGAAATCTCACTTCCATTCTAAATCACTTGTTTTTGTATTAAAGCTTATAATTACGTTAGAGAGGGCACAGTTATTAGAGCGATTATATGCCTGCGCACACGCATTCCAGTCGGCTTGACCGGTGGTACCGTTAAGTATGATTGCACCTGCTGTAATTAGATGTATGTCAGCTTTGTACTCATGTACAAGACTGACATATGAGTATACAGTACTTGAGTAGATAAATGTCGGTACCGTTGACCTAGCCTCTACATTTGACCACTTTTCTCACTTACATGTAAATTGTAGATGTAGGTGAGAAAATTGGTTAAATGTAGAACACATAATGATATCCAAATGCACAGTATTTTGCTATGGTTATTTTCATCACTTCTTTCCCCGAATATTTACGGCAATGCAGGTACTGTCCTGTAATAAAGCTGTGGATTTTTTTTCTTACTTTATTTATTGACTTACTTTATTTGATTTTTTCTTACCTTATTTAAATTTCATATACATGCCCTTTTTTATGGTGGGAAAAAATCATGCATTGACATCCCCCGCTCTTGGGCGGAGCGGGAGATAGTGTCAGACTCTTACTGACTAAAAGACCCACCCCGTTCCTTCTAGCCTTCATACCGGGGCTCGAGCGCCCTTTCGGATAACCCTGGCCAGTTCAGTACATGCCCTGGTAAGCAAGGGAATCCAATGGATGCGAGACGCACAGGACCGGTCATTATGGCGACATTTGGGGAAGGCCTATGTCCAACAGTGGACGTGTTCCGGCTGAAATGAGGATGACTATGATAATGTACAGTAGTGGCACACGTACAGGCAATCTCACCCGGTCAACCTTTGGGTTAAAAAGTCAACCCAAAACGAACGTAAATTGAACGTTTGCTTTTTGTATGAAAGCTTTACTACACAGCCAGTTAATAAAAGTTATCTTTAATAATAATAATAATATTCCACAACTATCACACAGCGCCGTCTAGTCCCAAGCTAAGCAGAGCTTGTGTTATGGGTACTAGACAACTGATAAACATACTTATATATTTCTAAATACATACATATTATAGATAAATTACACCCAGACACAGAACAAATGATCGTGCTCATCACACAAACATTTGTCCTGGGTGGGAATCGAACCCACGACCTCCGGCATAGCAGTCAGGGTCACTAACCACTAGACCAACAGGCCTGTCAATAATCTATCTAATCTAATAAGCCACGTTTGTGTGAAAGCTCAGCAAAAAGTATACTCTCCGTTTTATTGTTTTATAACAATGACAAAGGGAGATATTTCTACGCTTCTCTCTAAGTTATGGCTACTATACTCTTACTATTTAATTCATTGCCGCATTTATGAAACTTACAGAATAGTTTATGGCATAATAAAGTTCACTGATAAACATAACTGTTTTAGAAAATAATTATTGGATGTTTTAAGTGTTACTTAATTTTCCTAGTTCAATAAATAATTACAACGTTTTGCTGTAACGGTATTTACAAGTTTTTTTTTAAAGTGAGTTCACAAGTAATCGTTCCAATTTTGAATATATAAGTATCTCCTGTTACACTGTACGTTATTGAACTGCGAACGGTCAAGCCATTTGACCAATTTTTATGTTCTTTTTTTTGTACATTTGGTTGGTCTGAGATTAGGCTGTAGATATGCTCCCACCTTTTTTTTGATAATTTATATGGCAGAACAACGATTGCCGTGTCAGCTTGTCTTAACATAATTTATTAATGGCACTGTTGGCGTAAATATGGCATAGGTGTTCTGGGTCTGGATGTCATATGTATGTGAGTTTACCATATTTGTGAACGCACCCACGATATAGGAGGTTATTTCTCGTTTGAGGCGATGCACTATGGGACCAATCGGTACTTTCCATCTCAAAAATCGATAACTCTGTTGTTTTGTGATTTTTCTCCTTGATTTTTTTTTCATGTATTTATGAATACCTAGGCAATAAAAGAAATCAAACATCATAATTTTAAAAATTATATATTTTTCGTAAAAAAATGACAAAGATAAAGTTTCATAAAATTTCATACAAAAAATTATATTGTCATATTAAAATAGCAGTAAAAGTTACACTTTTAGTTAAAATAAGTTTAAATCTAAATTATTATTATTAAACAAACATTTACGAGATAAAAAAAAATAGCGCTTATCGTATTCATCACTTTCTATTTCCAACAATTCTTTAGCTTCGTCAAACAATTCTTTAGATACTAGAAAACTTGGTTTATTTAAGCTAGATATATAAGGATCACATGTATATAACAAAATATGCAGAACGTCTTCTTTTGTTGCTGATCTGGAACACTTCCTAGCGTGATGTAACCTATATTTCTTGTAATCTTTATTTCGGGCTTCCTGGGCATCTTCGGATAATTGTCCTATTCGCAAAACTGCATAATGCTCTATTATTTTAGCACCATGTATAAGTACTTTATGGACCGAAGATGGCATGTAGTAGTTACATTTGCTTACATATAATTGCGCGGTTACCAATGTATACTGGCCGAATTTTTCTGCGTTTATAGGGAATCCCGATGACATAGTTTGAAGAATTATATATAATCTCTTGATTAATTCTTCATCAATTCCAGTAATCTCTGCAGAACATTGATAATTTTGGAAAAATCTCCTTGCCGTATTTTTGTCATTATTATTACCGGAACCTTGACGTGGTTTATCAATGTGTAAACCAAGCACTTCTCGGAAACGTTTTTGGACATATTTTCGTGATCGTTTCCATAAATCTTATCCATGCGTGTAGTGTCGACAATCCATATTTAAATGCATTTTCATTTTCAACTCTCGCTGTAACTTTTAAAAGTTCATTCATTTGTCTGGGAGTTGCTCCACAAACAGTGCAGGTAGCACTGGATGATGTGTTCGTTAACACTTGAGCAACTTTCCCATCAATCATCGTCATAAACAATTCATGTTTAACTTCGATGACTTTGTCGTCTATTGACATAAGAGTTGGAATCAACTGATTAACTTTGGCTTCAATTTCACTGACAACCGCTGTAGTTTTCGGGTTTTTCTTTTGCGAATTCTAATGAAATTGGTCTGCAATATCTAACAGACGAGCAAGTCGGGTTCTGCCGTATAAGGGACACAATTAACAAATTAGCATCTGATATTTGTTCGTTTTCTTCCGGTAGAGTTTATTTATATTCACTCTGCCCGGAAGATCCATCACATCCACATTTAGTAAATAGCTTGAGACGATTGTTATTCATCGATCCTGACTTTATCTTTATAATACGGCAAACTGTATGGTCTAAGAGATCTTGCAGATTGATTTTTGCGCTTATATTTGTCACCGTTATGCTGGATGCAGGCGGATAGCAAGCCTTTTTTGCTTCACTTAGTATTTGATAAGAAGGTAATACAGAACTTAAATTCTTATCAATGAGCCTTTTTCTTAGGTACGCATATTCAAGCCAGAATTTTCAGATGTTAAGGTACTGCAAGAATTCAATGGTACTTTAAACTCACCATTTAACCAATTTGAGTATAGGCTCTCAATCCTGTCTGGCTTTCTTTGAGCTTTGGTCCATTTCTGGTTGCAACTTGATGTTAGATTTTTTTTAATACTTACTGTTTAATACAGTATTAACGTCAGTTTCCGATAGTTGAAAGTTATCCAACAAATATTGTTTGAGGTCTGAAGTACTTTTCCCTCTTATTATTTGATCACAGAGATCGCGTCGAACACAAAAGAATTCACAAATTTTTTGTAAAAATATGTTTTTGTCTATTACTCGTAATTGTTACTGAAAAGAAGTATCTGAATACTTTGATGAATAGTATGCTGAAAACACGGGTATTTAAAGGACCAATATTTTAGTGCCTCGTGCAAAAACCATGGGACAATTGATTATGACAGTTCTCATCGAAATAGTGTAATCAGTAGGTACTGATTGTAATTAATTACCACAATGGATAAATAGAACTTCCGTAGCAGTATAGTTTATCATATTTGTGGTTAAGGTGATCACCGCAAATAAAAGTGTCATGGGAAGATTCTTTCAAATTTAGTAGTAGTCATGTATGCTTCTATCATAGAAATGAAAAAAAAAAACAATACAGACATCAAAATGTAATGATTAAATATAATATTTCGTAATTAAAAAGAAGAACGGTAATTTTCGGGTATTTTTTTATTTTCCCCCGATTGACATATTGCCTCGAAATCACCTTTGGCGCAAAAAACGCGCAAGTTCTTTTTTATTCCTCATATTACTGAATAGGTAAGGTATCTAATAGAGTAAATAACTTGACACCGGCAGCTTTCGGCAACAATGAAAACTCCAATTGAAATAAATAAAAACGAAATGTTCTTTACATTAATAAAAAAATAAATAAAAAATAAAATAAAAATATTTTTTCACAAAAACCGAACGTAGTTGCAAAGTGTACACTTTAAGCTATCTAATGATATATAACACTAACATACTTCCTTGGAAAATTTCCGAATAATTTTGTGTTGAACTTCCGTAACGGTAATTTAATTGGCATGAAAATATTTATGCTCAATGTTTGAGGTTCATTTTATAAACTTAAACCTAAGTTATTTAATTATTTTTGTAAATCATTTGTAAGTTCCATCCTTTGAGAGTATAAAACCATAAATAAATCTATAGATTTAGGACTTTCATCAAAACCATTTTCGAGATGGAAAATACTGTTTGGTCCCATAGTGCGATGCTTCTCAAAAATACAGAAAAAAAAATTTAAGTTGAGAAACTTATGAAAATTTTAATTTCACAAGCTTCCATATACCGTTTATCGTAAATATTATAATTTATTAGTATGACAAAACTCCTGTCCTGCTTACATCATGAAGTACTCTATAGTGCATCTAAATTTCACAAGTATTCAGGTAATAATAATATTTACAAAAATAACGTTCGAGGTCAATATTTGTGTCACACTGGAAAAGACAGCAACGCGTGCGCGTGCGCTGTTCGCATGCAACTTGCACGCACGAAACGGAATCTCGAACAAATAAAAATTCATGTTTTTAATTACTTACGACTGTATTAATGGCGACTGTGTTCCGCTTCATAATTGGTTGCACGTCAGCTGAACATTGAGTTGTTGCTTTTTCTAATTTAGTTTTTGATACATTGCTTTTAACAAATTTACTGATACGCCACTATAAATAGTACTCGTATCATCTATTTATAGTAGCGTGAGATATTTACTTTAAATATCTTTGTTTCTTTGCTTGCTTATTAATTTTCAGATTTAAGCAGTTGAACCAATTCCAATAAAAATATGGATGCAAAGATCTTAGATTGAATTTTGAAGAAAGATATTATGTAGGATCATACTTTTTATTCCAGATGTTCCTTTAGGATAATTTCCGACTTTCAAGCCAGAGAAGCTGTTTGCAGAAGCTCGTAATAAAAACAACAACAACAAATAACAATTTAAACAACAACATCAAATAACAACCTAAACAACAACAACAAATGACAACAAAAACAACTTAAATGTGCATATCTAGTGCGACTATGGTCGTATGGAATGGTATGGAATGGTACTTTATAGTATGGTTGATACGGCATGGCATGGTATGGCATAATCTTCGTTTCTTAAATACGTGTTCATTTCTATGTCTACTTTGTTGTAAAATAAATTATCTACAAGAGGAAATAGTGAGAATATCTCAGTGAAGAGATGTATGATGTTTTAAAAAGACAATAAAGTGAATAAAAAATATATTCGAATATTGTGAGTACCTATTTTAAAACGAAACGGGTACATATTACGTCAAATATTGAATAATTTCGTCGCGCTCTAGTTATTTTGTTGATGATCTTATTTAACCGAAAACTGAGCTAAAGTGTTTATCTTCAGTAGTTAATCTGCATAGCTATCTGCATAGCTATAACTACTTACGAAGATGACGTCATACTTCTTTTAAATGAAAACGCAGTTCTTAAGTGAAATTATTTTTCTTCGAAGTGACAAAATTTATTCTTGAAAAGTTTGAAGTAATGTTTAGTTGGTTTTACTGAGGCAGAGTTTCTAGAAAAGTTTTGTAAATGTTATGTCTTTCAATACTGATTTATTGCTTAAGTCTAAGAATTGTTTAATACTGGCTTCTGCCAGCGGCTGCGCTTGCGTGAATGGAGGATTAGTTAGTCAATTGAGTGACATTAGTACAAAATTAATTTCTTTCAGAAATGTGGATCGACACAACAATATCAAAGTCATTAAAAAATTTATTAAAAGTCATTGAACGCATTAGGTCCGCCTTTGTGCCTTTGTATTACATGAAGTTTTAATAAATAAATAAAGTCTTAATTAAACTAATTGTTTTTCCAATCCAATTTGGACCAATTTAATTGCACCTTTCTAACGGGTTTAGCAATAAACATCTGTCCGATAAAAATCTGATTGTACATAATATTATTCGACTTCATAATTAAAGAAATTTAGATTATAGCCATCACCACACATGGTGAAGACGGATGATACCATAAATATGTGTGTTATGTTACAACTTATTTCATAATGTCGCCAACCATATATGGGGTGTCTATGACATTTCCAAAAATTAGGAAAAAACCGACGAAAAATTTCACCACAGGGGGATCCAGAATCATGTACTGGATCCATGGTATTCTTTTGTGCGTCGATGTCAGACACACCCTGTATATTTCAGGGAACGGCGCTTTCGCCGCCGCCGCCGGGATTCCGATCCCGATTTCCGGCCACCGTAGGCGCGGGCTTGCGGACAATAGTAGCTCGCTGTCCGGCCGTCCGGTAACTGTCCGGACCAAGCCCAAGTCAACGACGGCGCGCTCTGTTCCCGTGCGCCTCAACTGTGTCAGCAACAGCAGGGGGTCCCTGCAACAGCCGGGTCGAAGCCTACTAGGGCCAGGGTTATCCGAAAGGGAACTCGAGCCCCGGTATGAAGGCTAGAAGGAACGGGGTGGGCTTTTAGTCAGTAAGAGTCTGACACTATCTCCCGCTCCGCCCAAGAGCGGGGGTTGTCATTGGATGATTTTTCCCACCATAAAAAAAACCCTGTATTATTGTATGGCTGACTTTATAAAAATATACTCGTAATATTGATAGCAACTATTCGATTAGATCAGTAGTTATATGAATAAGTAATTTTTTATGTTTCACCAGTGAAGCGAGTGAGTATTAAAAGAGGATTTTTGGATTTTTTCTGTCACCAGACTGTGTCTCGTGAACCATGATAGTCATATAGTTGAAATTTTTACAGATGATGTACCTATAAAAATGATTTTTTTAAAAAAATGTACTAATCTTAATATGAAATCCTCTAGTACCTATTATCACCGTATGTGTCGCCGACGGCCTTAATTTTGGAGCTCATAGCATTGAAGGAGAGTGTTAAAGAATTGATAACCTCCTCGTTTTTTTGGAAGTCGGCTAAAAAGAAAGCGTTATAACTGTGTGTTTTGTACTAACTTTTAACGCTATAACGTGATCATGGTGTTTCTTATGGCCGCCAGTTAGAAAGTTTTTATGTTTACGGGTATTTTTGACGTGTTGTATGGTTTTTATAAACTGCTTACGGGCTTTATGGTGTGCCTGATGTACTGTAACGAGTATATTTTTAAGAACAAAAATAAATATGAATTTAGCTGTTTCTTGCGATTTTGAATTAGTGCTTGTTTTTGTGTTGTATTTGTATGTATTGTATGGAAGTAGTAGATTCTTCTAAACACTAATCTATTTATTTTATTTATTTAAAAAAAGGTGCCCTACATTAGAAATTACTCCTGTATCGTGGGTGCATTCCCAAACATGTAAACTCATATAAACATAACGCCTGGACCCAGAACATCTATCTGTAGGTCATACAAATATTTGTTCCGCGCGGGAATCGAACCCGCGACCGGCAGCGCAGTAGCCAATCACTCAAATACTGCGCCAACCGTGCCATCGATATCTAGGGCCTATAGATTGGGCTGCGATATTGTTCGAAAGAGCCACAATCACCGCGGTGCTTGAACGTAAAGGGTAACTGAAGAAACACGGCTGGGTTTTAGTTAGTAAAAGTCTGACACTCTCTGTCACTCATGATTATCCACCTCAAAAAAAGGCATGTAAGTTGTTTAATTTTTCGCCCCTTAAAGTAGTACTACTTTAAGTAGATAAAAGGTAAGGCACCATTAATTATTTAAACAGAACAAAAAAAAAGTCTAATATTCCTTCAATATTGCCCTCAAAGAAAAATCTTTATAAAATAAATCTAGACATTTTTATACAGGTCTTTAAGATTCCATTAACGTTATTATGCTGAGTTAAAATTCTAAAAGCATTTTTCGATGTCATATTAAAAAGCATGACTAAAGTGCCAAATGACTTGAAGAGCGTAAAGTATTTTGACAGGCCAAATTAAAGTGTTTAGTGTCATGACAGTAAAGTGACAAAGATTTGCATTGAAATTAACATGTTGACGAACGGGTAAAAAATAACTTAATGGGCATCAAAAAATTTATGTACATCGATGTCAATGAGAAAAGTGCCCACAATGCTGGCAGCATTGGCACGGTGGATAACAATGCTGATTTGTTGACTGAAAAAAAGCCCAGTAAAATGGGGTAAATAGAAACAAAACTTCAAAGGGTATTTTCACGTTATTTGAATATTTTTTGCAGCCTGTAACTATATCAATTTATTAATGAATTGATATTATAAAAAGTCGATGCTTTGTTAGAAGCTGATAATATGGTATCAAAATGAAAAACAAAACCTAAATTTTATTTATCCCCTGAGTTTCTATTCACCCCATTTTACGGTACAATGCGTTCCAAATGAAAATAGGATCGCCCGCCATGTTGTGACGTCACGATTTACTGTCAAATCGAGGAAATAAATTTTTAAACATTAATTAATTTATGAAAAATTTAATTTATTTATGAACTGTGAACGAAAAAAGTTTAATCAGAATCCAGTTCTTCACTTTTACTCATCTCTAAGTTCATCAATTTTGCCAAAATTTCTTCGATTTGGCAGTACGACGAGACGTCAAAACATAGGAATCGGTCCTATTCTCATTTGGAACGCGTAGTACTTCTATACTACATTCTACATGTTATAAAACAAAGACCTCTCCTATAACGCTATATCCCTAAACGCAATAAACTTAAAAACTTCCGAACAGATTTTCATGCGATACTCACCAGTAGACAGAGTAATTTTACAGGGAAGGTTAAGGTATATAATTCATGTACCTATATATTATGTGACAGGCCTGTTGATCTAGTGGTTAGTGAACCTGACTGCTATGCCGGAGGTCGTGGGTTCGATTCCCACCCAGGTCAAATGTTTGTGTGATGAGCACGATCATTTGTTCTGTGTCTGGGTGTAATTATCTATAATATGTATGTATTTAGAAATATATAAGTATGTTTATCAGTTGTCTAGTACCCATAACACAAGCTCTGCTTAGCTTGGGACCAGACGGCGCTGTGTGATAGTTGTGGAATTTTGTTATTACGAGTATTATAATACTAGAAAAAAGGTGAATTTATTTTTTTTTAACATCCGTGCTAAATTTGGGCGGGTCCTGAAATTGATGAGTTGTTTGGACGCGCTCATCTAAAGAACTACTGGTTCGTAATGAAAAATGTTTGACAATCCATTTATCGAGGAAAGCTATAAGGCTGTATAACAACACGCTATGATCCATGGGAGCGGATCAGCAGTATCCACAGACGCGGGTGAAATCGTGGGGGATAGCTAGTATATAATCTTTATTTAAGTATTTAAAAAATGTCATGTTTTCATCGTTTTGTACGTGAATAATTTTTATGATAATGGCCTTGTAAGTCGGAGAGGACCAAAGGAACTATGGATGGATTTTGTGAAAGATGAAATGACTAAAAACAGTTTAAACACTCGATTTATAAATTGAGAATTTATAGTTCAATCAATTTCTACTTTACCATGAAACCCTATAGGTAAATTAAGTTGAGTTTGACACGTACTTAGACTAGTATTTTCAATTTAGAATTTGGGATTGAAGGTAGGGACTCTTCTCAGGATTGCGGCTGGATTTTGAAAATCTTATGATATCTCAGGATTTTTATAATTTACAACAAAATACCGCTTACTTACTCGATAACAAGTTAAATATACTAAAATTAAACATTTTTTTAAAGGGGCAGTGGCACCCTTTCTTCCCCGAGTGCAATGTGCAACGCGTGAGCGAGATCATCAGTATTTGAAAATTCTCAAACTATTAAAAATATTTTGATTTTTCAATGGAAATCAGGCCTTTTCTCCGGACTTTTTTTTATCTGGTAACCCCACCCACAGGCAATTTATCGTAATGCTGTAAGATGTAGGCAAAATTACGTAAATAATGAAAGTATTATTACAAAACAACATCATAACTACAAAATTATTCATGATGGCACTACAAGTTACGTGCTTAATGGCAGATATGTAGATTAACAGACAATTACAACAAAGACGTGTAATAATTTCATCTGTTCATAACTAGAGCTGAACTAGTGTGAGATTAACTGAAACTTTCACGTTAGATCCGATCATAGTTTTAAATTAAGGTACATTAACTACATAGGTACTTTAAAGTTTATAGAATTTGCATAAACTTTATTATTAAGTTTCTCAATTTCTGTTTACTTGACTCTTATTAGCGTAAGTACCTTGAATGTTAGGAGGTATTTATGAATAGATTGTTGGCCTTATAGAGTGTATTTTTGAATAATTGACCTGGTGAGACTTGCGGAGATGCGGTGGATGCGATACGCACAGGATCGGTCGTTGTGGCGACGCTTGGGGAAGGTCTTTCGGCTGAAATGATGATGATGATGATGATGATTGAATTACCTACATAAGAACTTACTAGCCACCCGCTCTAGTTATCCACGGCTTCATAATTCTCGGTTGTATTTTATATTACAATAATATGCATGAATTATTCAACTAAACCTATCTATCACATGAATCACTATGTTAGTGAAAATCGCATGAAAATCCGTTCAGTAGTTTACGATTATCGTGAACATACAGACAGATAGACGCGGCGGGGATTTTGTTTTATAATATGTAAGAAGATTTAAAACATAACTGCTAGAAACTATAATTGTTGTATTTTGAAGAAATAATTTACATTTAAATATTATAAGGTTAAATTCCTCAGCAGGGTCTACGCCTACTGGGGTCGTGGGTTGTACCGTAGAGGCCCAGCAGGGTCGAAGCCTACTGGGGTCATGGTTTGTACGAAAGAGAACCTGGAATGAAGGCAAAGAAGGAACAGGAGTGAGTCTTAGTAAAAGTCTGACACGAAAAGGGCGGCAGATGTCATTAGATGATTACTCACATAAAAAAAGGTTAAATACCTATTTTATTTTATATTAAGAAAACAACTTTGAATAAAGACAATGGAGCAGCACAAATATCAACAAGAAACATTGAACATAAATATCCGGTTAGATTCTTCCAATTTCCGTTCCTATTTAGTTCATGTTTTGTTTCCATCGCTCTCGTTTTAAACGAGGCCGTGTAAAAAGTAATTGTGCAAATACCTTTCTAAAGACCTTTTGTAAATATCGCCATGTCTACAGCTAAGTTATTAAAATATAGAACTCTGAAAGAATCTTTTTGTGTTAGGTATTTAAGACACAATTTTCCGGCACTTTCCTAATTAAAAATACATCAAAGAATAAAGTACATTATTCGCTACTGAGCACAAAATTATTGACTTGGCACTCATTCGTGATAAGAGGATTGGATCATTTCGACGTCACAGAGGTTTTGAAGCAGCCGGCCGGAGCTGGCAGGCTGCCATGCTTCCACAAAGCGTTCCAAACGTCACGAGAGGCTGCGAAAGCATAAAACTCTCTTTTACTATTATTTTCATATTCCCTTGCGCTTTTTATACGGCTTTCATAAAAGCTGTTGAAGATATCGAGACGACGTTGAACTTTTTGTATCTCTCTTTACTAGTTCTTCTGTTACGTGCCTATAAAAGAAAGATGGCGATTTTTCCCGCGATTTTCCGTATTATCCACGCACCGGTTGACAGCGACGTGCGTGAACTGATATTGTTCCACTCGCTTGTACAACTTGACAGCTTTTTATATTTTTCTTCGAAAAATACTAGGTATTTTCTTTTTTAGTCATCGATTGCGGAAATAGTTGCCACGCTCTATAAATTTAGATCAGGTAGCTACTTACACACATTGAATATTAATTTTATTTAACGCAATTTGATTTGAGAGTTTATTTAAAAGACGTTTTTAATATTATATTATATAACACGTTTAGGTCAGAGTGTATCACGGGTGGAACACGGAGTACTTGCTGACCTGGTGGGGTGTACCACCGGTGGCCACAACACACTAGACTAATAACCGCAGTTGACTTTATAATAGGACTAGCTTTTACCCGCGGGTTCGCCCGCGTGAAAAAATTAGCCTATGTCCGTCTCCAGGGTCCCAACTATCTTTGTACCAAAATTCATCAAAATTGGTTTTGCCATTTAGGCGTGAAGACGCAACAAACAAACAAATAAACAAACACACTTTCGCTTTTATAATATAAGTAAGGATAAGGATTTATTAGCTTGTTAGAAAGAGTGAGAATACATAATTGTTAGTTTGTTTGCCTTTAAGTAGCACCAACCATCTTATGATTCTGCACCACCCTAGGGTCGACTGGTAGAAAATGCCTAAGGCATTAAGTCCGCCTTTGTACAGTACTTACTTGTGCATAAAGTTTTAATAAATAAAAAAATAATTCGTGCTTATCCATGCCGTGTCGTGGTGATGTACCACCGCCCCGATGGCTACATGAAGATTTGTCCGTCGGATACCAAATACTTACCTACTTTTGAGGTGATGGTCTGAACTTGTTAATATAGCTTCACTTTTCTTGGACTGACCGACATTTGACTATTCAAAAGTGCCTGCAAATGGTCTATTTGAAATAAATGCTTTGATTTTGATTTTATAGAATAGAAAAAATTTATATAACAATTTATATAATTTATATAAGCTATAGTATAACACGCATATTATCTTCGCAATAAGGTTCTTATAGGTTCTTGGTACTTAACATTACTTAATTCATGTCGCAAATAATAATAAAAAATCAACACAAGTAATGCTCCATTCATTAGATATTAGACAATCTCACTGCAATACTTACAGCTGTGTGAAATTCACGTTTTCTTCATAATAATGGTAAAAATGTTACTGACTTACAAAACATCGTGAGATTCGTCAAGTGACCGTGACTTTTATTAGAATCATGTTTGAATAATAGAGATTGTATTATGGCCAGCATTTTTTTATTATATTAAGTCAATGTTACTGTAATCATTTTGCGAATGGAATTGAAGCGGAATTATAAATTAATATGAACTTTTCATTATGTAAATATTTGAACATTTCTCAATTTGTTTTTATTTATTCAGAGATTTATTACCAATGGAAAGAGTAATGTAGTAAGAATCGATTATGAAATTACTTTTGCTCCTTGATATTTATTTGAAAGTTGAAATAAAAATAGATAGGAAAAGGATGTTTAGAGATTGACCAATCAGAACAATTTTTAAAACGCGTTCCGTTACTGTCAGTGTCAATACTCCACAACAATGCTGACCGTGACACCTCTCGAATGCGATTTAGATATTGTGGTGAGCGCGTTTAGTTTCATTTAACATAATGCTTAATATTAAAACTGAAAAAAATATAGGTAGGTAGGGTAGGGTAGGGTAATTTGGTAAGATTGGTAGGTAGGTAGAGTAGGGTTGGGTAGGTTTGGGTAGGGTAGGGTAGATAGGTAGCATAGGGTGGGGTAAGTAGGTAGGTAGCGTGGGATAGGTAGATAAGTAGGTAGGGAAGGGTAGGTAGTCAGTTAACGGGAGCGAAGCCGCGAGTAAAAGCTTGACATAATACTTACTTAATATTAAAACTGAAACTCAAAGCATTTACTACGGGCACTCTTTTAAAACATCTTATGTATAAAGTGGAGTGGGTAGGGGTAAATTGCTCGCAATACAGATGGTTGATAGGGCCTAATGTTCTGAAGTGGCTACCGTGTATCGGAATATGCAGCTTTGGAAGGCCTTTCATGAGGTGGACTGATCATCCGGCGAAGGATGCACAGGACAAGACGTTGTGGCGAAACTTGAGGGACTCATATTTATTATATTCTTTATTGTACACCATTCCATCAGCCGAAAGACGTCCACTGTTGGACATAGGCCTCCCCCAAGTGTCGCCACAACGACCGGTACTGTGCGTAACGCATCCATCGCATTCCCGCGACCCTGACCAGGTCATCGGTCCGCCTTGTTGGAGGCCGTCCAACGCTGCGTCTTCCGGTACGTGGTCGCCACTCCAGAACCTTTCGTCCCCATCGATCATCTGTACACCATTACAAATACAAAAAGGAAACTAAAACATATCATCATCGTCATTATCATCATCAGCCTTTTTAATGTTCCCACTGCTGGGACTCAGGCCTCCTCTCTAGGAATTAAAACATATACATCGGATAAACGTCCACTGCTGCACTGCCACTGTGGCCACAGTGGTCTTTCGGCTTAAATGATGATGATTTTTTTTTATTGATGTAAACTAGTGCTTGAGTGCGATCCCACTTGATGATAAGCAGTGATGCAATCTCTGATGGTGAGGTGCACTAGTTTATTAAGAGCCACTCTAGCCTTGAAGATACCCAAATTATAATCGGACAGGAAGACCGCAGCAGGCAAACTGTTCCAGTCCTTCGACTAGTCCTAAGACGAAACGCTTAGTCCGGACCGTAGAGGTTTCTAGGAGGAGGATATGATGGTGATAAAGAAACGTCTTTTTAAACCTCATGTAGCACTTGATTTAGTTCAAAAAGACTAAGAAATTCGAAGAGTAACACAATTAGGACATGAATTCACATTTCAGCAAGTCGTCTCCCAGACGGTGTCTAACTTTGTTTCATCAAGTTTGATTCTTACACGAATCTAGATTTCTAGAACATCTAAAGTCAGGCGAAAACAAAGGGATCAAGTTGAAATTCCTTTAGATGAGTCGGCTTACAAGTTTTTGTTTTTTTATGGAACTCGATTAATGTTTTTGTTTCAGTAAGTTTTAGGGCTTTTTCACACGACGACCACAACCATACCTCAACCAAACCACGACCACAACCAAACATCAACCACACCACGTGGTCTGGCGTATATTTCGTATTGAAAATAATTAGGACTATTCACACGTACCACATTTTGTCGTCGTTATCGAACGCGTGTGTGATACCGACCACATCGCAACCACAACGCAACTACCAGCGACACTGCGAACTAGTGGCCGACTACAACGCAACCACATCTACATTTTGTCAGTAACACAACGCAACTACCAAAAGCTGCAGCGACACTATTCACACGTAACCACAATTTGACAGCATTTTGTCGTTGCGACGTGGTTTGGTTGTGTAAAGAAGCCCTAACACGGCTACCTTGTAGGACTATGAAGAGCTTAAAAGTATCTCGAGGGCGATTAGTTACACTTGATGTCAGTTATGTGACAGTATTTATACCGTAGGTGTAGGCTTGCGTAGACGAGCAATAGGTAGCTTGCCGTCCGGCCGTCTGGTAACATTCCGGAGCCGGGTGCCTCAAATAGATATCAGCAAAACCGTAGGGACCCAGCAGGGCTGAAGCCTACTGGGGCCATGGGTTAACTTCCGAAAGAGAACACGGGGTCCTGGAATGTAAGAACAAGGAAGGAACGTAGGTCTGGTTTTAGTCAGTATAAGTCTGACACGAAGAGTGGGAGAAATCATTTCCCACCTTAAAGAAAGTGGTAGGGATTGTTTTATTTAGATGTAGAGGGGGATCCTTTGGGGTACTTTTTTGGGATGGGATGTCATCAAATAACTCCGCCCGCTCTGTGTAGGGCTAGACCCCTACGGCTGCGGTAGCTCTTTCGATAGATTCCCTAACCCTGACGGGCATCGCCGTGGTCTCGTCGATTTTCCTCGTAGCTCTTTAAGGCATCCTTTGAGACATCTAATATAATATTCTACAACTATCACACAGCGCTGTCTAGTCCCAAGCTAAACAGAGCTTATGTTATGAGTACTATACAACTGATAAACATACTTAAATATTTCTAAATACATACATATTATAGATAAATTACACCCAGACACAGAACAAATGATCGTGCTGATCACACAAACATTTGTCCTAGGTGGGAATCGAACCCACGACCTCCGGCATAACAGTCAGGGTCACTAACCACTACACCAACAGGCCTGTCAAATCTGTACTTGTTTTTCGCATAAACGATGTTTTTTTTTTACCAGCGCTTGCTTTATAAAAACCTATTTGAACTCTACTCCAGAATAATGCCACTAAAATATGAAATAAGTTCGAATTTTTCTTTAAACCATTTCAGACTTGAGAATTTTCATTTAGTAAATAGCTGGAGCCTCTGTTACATGAGACATTATAATACATTAAAATGCACCTGTTTCGTCCTTAAATTAATTAATTATCTTAATGCAACAGACGTAGCTCATTACGGGTACATTACTAGACAGCTGTAGTTACAGTCATTTGCAAAAATATGGCGCACGGTTCATCTCGTTTCATTAAATTCAAGAGACATATTAAAAGGCACTATTCACAAAAAAATATATCTAAATATTTCATCAATTATATTAAAGTTAGCGAGTTTTTATGGATAAGTATGGTTGATTTTTTAAAATTAAATTATTATTGATAGGTTAGCGTTTGATCACTATCTCACGTGATGGTAAGCGATGACGTGGTCGACGATAGAGCACGTTTGCTTAGCCAAACAACCATTTCGACCCTAAAATTGGTGAAGGGAGAATCTTTGTGAAACAGAATTTTTGTCAGATACTAACTTCTGCCAGTGGTCTTTCACCGTGTGAAAATTGAAATTTATCCCTATTCCCGGGATATAAAGTATTCTATGTTCTATTTTCGGACATGGTCTATCCATGTATGAAGTTTAGTTCAAATCTGCTCAAAGAAGTTTTAAGATCGGTCTTGTAGTTTTTTAATTTATTCGTTACAAACAAAAATAAAAATCTGGTAATACCAATTAGTATAGTTGAATTAGTATGAAGTCTCTCTCTCTCTCTCTCTTTCTCTATCTTGTCTCTGTCTTCTAAATATTTTACCCCAAACAAGTTTAGGAACAATCACGTACCAATTCAATTTAGACAAATTTTCCTTCAACATAAGTCACCTTTAAGATACTTGAGTAAAAGTATTCCTTAGGTTTCCGTTCTTTTGTTCTAAGTAATCCAATTTAAGCTCCATAATATTGGTGAGGAGTAGACATTTTTGTCAGCGCCATAAAGCAGGCGAGACGAGACGAGACAAAGGTACCGAGGATTTAATCATTTTATCTGATAGGGAGAGATCTTCTAGGAATTTACGAGTAACAAAAGCGATGAAAGACTGAGTACTGAGTCCCTACTATGAACTCTTAAAACGCGAACCTTTTGACGATCTTTTTTTTTATCTACACTTCTACACTAATAGGTACACATAATGAAGAGGTAAAGTTTGCTTTTTAACACGCTTATTATTAGCTTCACCTGTATGTTTGTAACCAACGCCTTTGAGTTCGATTTTGACCAACTTTGGGCGATCAGATTTTCTTCAAACTTTGCACACCCATCAAAGACTGATGACAATATAATAATCCGTTTTTTTAGTGAAAAATAAAAATATAGTTTAAAAAAAAATTAAAAAAACACGCTTTAATAGCAAACTAAAAAGTGTTTTTTGTTTGTAGACACTCCTTACGTAGCTCATTACGGGTACATTACCAGACACCTGTACAGCCATTGGCAAAAATATGACGCACGGTCCGTCTTGTTTCATTCAATTCAAGAGACATTTTAAAGAACACTATTTACGAAAAAAAATCTAAATACCACATTTACACTAGTGTACTCTAATATAATACAGAGGTAAAGTTTGTTTTATTTTTGTTTGTAGGAGGTAATCTCTGAAAGTATTGGTCCGATTGATAAAATCTTTTCACCGATAGAAAGCTACTATATTCCTAAGTGACATAGGTTATATTTTATGGACGCGGGTGAAGCCACGGGCAAAAGCTAGTCTGTTATAAACTAGTGCTTGACTGCGATCCCACCTGATGGTAAGCAGTGATACAACCTCTGATGTTGAGGCGCGCGTGAGCGCACTCTTGCCTTGAAGACACTCAAATTATATGCGGACGGGAAGACAGCAGCAGGTAAATTGTTCCAGTCTTTCGATGTTCGCGGTATAAACGACGAGGCAAAACGCTTAGTCCGGACTGTAGGGGTTTCAACAACGTATGGGTGGATACTCGCTGTAAGTTGGGTTGTTCGATGGTAGAAATGAGATGGCGGAACCAAGTCATGCAATTCTTGCGCACACTCTCCAAAATGCATTCCCTAAACAGAACTGAGCTGAACTGAACTAGAGCAGGGGTGGCCGAGTGGTAACGGCCCCGACTTACGAGTTGTTGGTCACGGGTTCAAGCCTAGCCAGGCGCAATAATTTGTGTTATTTATTTCATCACCACTGCTCTCAAAACGGTGAAGGAAAACATCATGAGAAAACCGGCATGTCCTAGAACTAAAAATTTGAAGACATTTGACATCCACCAACCCGCAATGGGCGGCCAGTACGGCCCATTCTCTCTCCTAGATAGGAGGCCTGAGTCCCAACAGTGGGAATATTATATGGCCGACTATGCTATGGTATGCTAAACAGGGCCCCAAGTCTGCTATTTTTATAAATTCGTCATTCCAACACGATCCCATTGTCATTTTGCTAAAAGTTTGTAATCTGCTAATTCATAATGATCGATCATTGATCGGTCAGTGGTCTTTTAATAGAATTGTGGTAGAATGATAATTTCGAGAATATTAAAACCAATAACTGCACAATAACGTTCTAATGGTCAAACACTGATGAAATAAACTGTCAAAGTTTTAGCAGATTACCGCAAACGTCAAATATTTATTTGTCAATATGTACGAGATTACCATTTTAAGCCACTTCTTTCAATGGAGTGTCAGTGGTTGACCATTGGAAAGTCATGATGACGCCATTATATTAGTAGATTACCAAACTTGTCAAAATCGACAATTAAACATCAATGATAGACCATTCTGATACTATTGTAATAGCAGACTTGAGGCCCAGAACTGTGGGATGGAGCTATACAGGGTTATTTGAAAACTCTAACAACCTTGCAGGATTGTATTACTAACATCATAAACAACATCTTTTGTTCTATGACTTTTTATTTATCATATTTTAGTTTATCAGATTTTCATACAAAAAAAAAATATTGAACGTTCTAAATATTAAGAAGTCTATGCGAAGCAAGCGATAGTACAATAACGGAAGGGAATGGGAATGGGGGTGCCGGGAGTGCTTGATACGCTTGCGTCGCCTCATACAAACGTAGGTATGGTATAGCAAAATACAGAGTTGAAATGTGTTAATGATGACATTGAAATCTTGAAGGTTTGTTTTTTATGTTTTGTGAAAGGTCATAGAACAAAAGTTTTTGTTTATGATGTTAATAATATAGTCTTGTTAGTGTTTTACAAAAACCCTATATAGGGTGCATAGCTCCATACCTCTTTCTCGTTCACACTCCTGATATTTTAACACATGGTAGGGCCCCTGAAAGAAGCTCAGTTCGATATGATCTAGCTTTTGTTTGACGGATCTTTTTGTAAGATCCGTCAGTGTTTAGCTAAATATAGTCGAAATAAAACAAATAATTCACTAAGCAGCCAATCCACATAGTGTAGTGTGTAGTAGGTATGTTATGGATATGAAGTTTCGATACATTTAACTTTTTTTAAGCTATTGCATAGCTTCTATCGCGGGCCTTGAGCGTGGAGACCGAATCTAGAAATTCCGTAACGAAAATAACCTAACACCCCCCACTCATTTGTTTTTTGAGCGTGGTGACCGATAAGAAAACAAATGAGTGAACAATCAATCAAAATTCAATTCAATGTGTGAAAGTGTAACTTCAATTAATATCAAAGAAAAAAAAACAAAGGAAAAAAAATACTGCATAAATTAAATAAATAAATAATTATAATTGCATATGTTGATAAAAATGCTATGCAATAGCTTTACCGCGGCAGTCCCCGAGTGCCACACGTCTTTTTTTTATTTGGGGAATTCGTACTTAAAGGCAAGACATGCTTAGGATCGCGGGGATGTTCTTAGGACCGCGGGCAATTTCTGAAATAGGACCACGAGAATTTCGTGAAAAGGAAACCCGTAGTTCTAGAACCAACTGTAGTACAAAAGTGTGGTTTTAAACAGTAAAAGTCTAACACGCCTTCTCCCTCCGCCCAGACCGGGAGAAATTATTGAATGATTTCCCATTTAAAAAAAAATTAAAAAAATGTAAGACACGCTAAACTGTCGTAACTAGATTATAAGTTTTTATATTGAAATTAGGACACGCAATTAGGGGAAAGTTGAACAGATAAATTTTTTTAAAAGCATTTTTAAGGCCTTTTCTTGAGGTGGAAAATCATCAAATGACTTCTACCGCTCTAGGGTGGAGCGAGAGCGCGTGTAAAACTTTTACCGGCTAAAATTCCTTCATTTGCCCCTTTGCGTTCTAGGACCACGGTAATTGTTTCGGACATTCCCGCAGCGGATATAAATTAAGTTTTGAAGACCGCAACAATACATTTTTTCGGAGCTTAGGTCATGCTGTTCACATAAGAAACAGTCGAACATCGGGTGTTTACGTCATCATACGCTCGTAAAAACAAAACACTGCCTTTGTTTTGCTTACATGTTCTCATTAGAGCTCATACAGACGAGCGGCATGTTGCCAACGGCAGAGGCAACTGCAGCCGTCGATATGTCGAAAGCAGCTGTTGACGCGTCGCTGGTGGCCGAGATATTCCGACTTTGAAGATCAGCGGCAGCCGTCATGTGTGTCAAGTGCCACTATAGAGCTCATACACACGAGCGGCATGTTGCCAACGGCAGAGGCAACTGCAGCCGTCGATATGTCGAAAGCAGCTGTTGACGCGTCGCTGGTGGCCGAGATATTCCGACTTTGAAGATCAGCGGCAGCCGTCATGTGTGTCAAGTGCCACTATAGAGCTCATACACACGAGCGGCATGTTGACAACGGCAGAGGTAACTACAGCCGTCGATACGTCGGAGGCAGCTGTTGACGAGTCGATGGTGGCCGAGATATCGGGCTAGTAAAGAGCAAATCCGGTCTGAACGAGAGGCCATGGTAGAGCGTACGAATATCTCACTTCAGGCAGTCTCCAAGTGGGGCGAAACCAATCTGGTGGGATTCAACGCCGCCAAAACACAGGCGTGTCTGTTCACCGCCAAAAGGAGCCCGTTCACCTCGGCTCCTACTTTTCAGAATGTATCATTGGATTGTACCGACCGCCTTCAGCTCTTGGGTGTCGAAATTTCCTCCGACCTCAATTTTGGGCGGTTCATTGAGTCCAAAGCCAAAGTAGCTGCTAGGAAACTAGGCGTTCTTGCAAAAGTCCGGCGGTACTTCACACCGGGACAGCTTTTAGTGTTATACAAAGCACAGGTCCGATCGTGTGTGGAGTACTGCAGCCACATATGGGCTGGTGCTACAAAGTGCCACCTGGCAGCTTTGGACTCGATGGAAAGGCGTGCGAAGAGGCTGATTGGTAATCCAGATTTAGTCAAGTCCAATCTTCAAAGCCTTGAGCACAGGCGTAGGGTAGCCAGCCTTTCGGTGTTTTACAGATTGCATTTTGGAGAGTGTGCGCAGGAATTGCATGACTTGATTCCGCCATCTCAATTCTACCATCGGACAAACCGACGCACGGCAAGTATCCACCCTTACGTTGTTGAAACACCTACGGTCCGGACTAAGCATTTCGCCTCGTCATTTATACCGCGTACATCAAAGGACTGGAACAGTTTGCCTGCTGCGGTCTTCCCGTCTGATTATAATTTGGGTGTCTTCAAGGCTAGAGTGAATAAGCTCTTAGTAAACTAGTGCGCCTCACCATCAACGATTGCATCACTGCTTACCATCAGGCGGGATCGCAGTCAAGTACTAGTTTATAACAGATAAAAAAAAAAAAAAGATATTCCGACTTTGAAGATCAGCGGCAGCCGTCATGTGTGTCAAGTGCCACTATAGAGCTCATACACACGAGCGGCATGTTGACAACGGCAGAGGCAACTGCAGCCGTCGATATGTCGAAAGCAGCTGTTGACGCGTCGCTGGTGGCCGAGATATTCCGACTTTGAAGATCAGCGGCAGCCGTCATGTGTGTCAAGTGCCACTATAGAGCTCATACACACGAGCGGTATATTGCCAATGGCAGAGGTAACTGCAGCCGTCGATACGTCGGCGGCAGCTGTTAACACATCGACGGAGGACGTCGACATTCTAACGTTGAAGATCAGCGGCAGCCGTCGTGTGTGTCAAGTGCCACTATAGAGCTCATACACACGAGCGGCATGTTGCTAACGGCAGAGGCAACTGCAGCCGTCGATACGTCGGAGGCAGCTGTTGACGCGTCGACGGAAGACGTCGACATTCTAACGTTGAAGATCAGCGGCAGCCGTCGTGTGTGTCAAGTGCCTCTATAGAGCTCATACACACGAGCGGCATGTTGCCAACGGCAGAGGCAACTGCAGCCGTCGATACGTCGGAGGCAGCTGTTGACGCGTCGACGGAAGACGTTGACATTCTAACGTTGAAGACCAGCGGCAGCCGCCGTGTGTGTCAAGTGCCACTATAGAGCTCATACACACGAGCGGCATGTTGCCAACGGCAGAGGTAACTGCAGCCGTCGATACGTCGGCGGCAGCTGTTAACACATCGACGGAGGACGTCGACATTCTAACGTTGAAGATCAGCGGCAGCCGTCGTGTGTGTCAAGTGCCACTATAGAGCTCATACACACGAGCGGCATGTTGCTAACGGCAGAGGCAACTGCAGCCGTCGATACGTCGGAGGCAGCTGTTGACGCGTCGACGGAAGACGTCGACATTCTAACGTTGAAGATCAGCGGCAGCCGTCGTGTGTGTCAAGTGCCTCTATAGAGCTCATACACACGAGCGGCATGTTGCCAACGGCAGAGGTAACTGCAGCCATCGACACGTCGGCGGCAGCTGTTAACACATCGACGGAGGACGTCGACATTCTAACGTTGAAGATCAGCGGCAGCCGTCGTGTGTGTCAAGTGTCACTACGACGGCTGCAGTTCCCAACATGCCGTTCGTGTGTATAAGCTCTTATATGAACCAATTCGTAGTCTACAAGCTTTTTTGCTTTATATTCAAGACAGCAACCGCGGGGCCTTGACATATTGCAGCATAGACTTGACACTCAAATGTAAAGTCAAGACTGCTGGCAACACAATGCATAAGACTTGCAACACTACGCAATAATGTGTGGTATTGAGAAGTACTTATAGATTGCAGATTCACTGTACTATGTTGAGGGATTCTTTGTAATTGTGACGCAAGGAGATGATCTTGAAGGGTGATAGGTAGGTTAGGTTATAGTATATGAGGATTGAACTCAGTGATGATTTTTTTTTTGTTTTATGGTGGGAAAAATCATGCATTGACATCCGCCCTAAAAGACCCACCCCGTTCCTTCTAGCCTTCATACCGAGCTCGAGCGCCCTTTCGGATAACCCTGGCCCCAGTAGGCTTCGACCCGGCTGGGTCCCTGCTGTTGCTGACAACTCCTTGAGGCGCGCGGGAACAGTGCGCGCCGTCGACGACTTGGGCTTAGTCCGGACAGTTACCGGACGGCCGGACGGAACTCAGTGATGATGTTGAACTAGGATTGGCATAGCACGATAGTTCATATATAACGTCTTTAGTATGAGAATCTTCTTTTTTGGGGAAACTGACTGACTGATATATCAGCGCACAGCCGAAGCTACTTGGACTCGGAGTGTGAAATTTTGCACAAGGTTTCCTTTTATGACGTAAACGAGCACAAAGAGAGGATTTTCAAAAACACGGTTCAAAGTTTGTATGGAAAAACCTACATTCAAGCGGGCGACGCCGCTGGCAGAAGCTAGTAGCTCTATAATCACTAGGTCCATTTGATAAATGGATTGATGTTCACAGGATGTCATCGATAAAATGCCATGGCCACTTGTCTTCATTTTCCTAATAAGGCTTTTTTTATGGTGACTAAAAACCCACCCCGTTCCTTCAAGCCTTCCTACCGAGGCTTGAGCTATCTTTCGAAACTAACCCTGGCCCCGGAAGGCTTCGACCTAGCTGGGCCCCTGCTGTTGCTGACAACTCCGTGAGGCGCGCGGGAACAGTGCGCGCCGTCGACGACTTGGGCTCGGTCCGGACAGTTACCAGACGGTCAGACAGCTAGCTCGCCGTCCGCAAGCCCGCGTCAACGGTGGCCGGAAATCGGAGCGGAATCCCTGCGGCGGCGAGAGCGCCGTTGCCTGATGTGGTCGGCCTCTTTCTTTGCGAGCATTACTGCTTCGCAGAAGTCGGCTTCCGCCTGCCACTCCTCCTCGCTTCGGACCATGGCTTCCTAATAAGGCTTCGTTTTTCACGTGGCAAAATATCAAATGACGTTTCCCGCTACCCTGCCAGACATTTTTTAACTAAAGCCCTTTTAAATAAAAAGAAGATTTATTTAGATATTTTCGTCCGGTTCCTAATTGACGGAGTTCTATAATAAGAAACATAAAAAAAGAACCACATATTGGAAACCGCCTGTAATGAAGAATGCTGACAAAGAGATTGAGTCATCACCATAACCTCGTTTATACCCTTGTATTGAGGCTGGCTCCTAATCAGTAACATATTAAAGTTTAAGACGCATAACATCTTTATGGTAACGGTTCACCATAAAGATAGGAAGAAGCTCATCAGCCATGGCTCGTTCGACATAAAGACAGCTCAATCTTTAACAACCGCTCCATTGTTTTCGCAAGAGCTTGTAGTATTACGAGTACACATAGGAACTTGTAGTATATTCGTAGTACAGCGCTACATAACTGCAAGCTATGTATAGCATAGTGCATATATACATATAGACTAACGACTGACTGGGGCACGTATAGTTGGTTTACCCCATGGTAAAATAATCTAAGGAAAAGTTTTGTCGCCTTGCTACGTCGCGCCTGTTTGTCGAAGGCTCTATATGTGAACGGATTCGAACACCAGATTACTAGAAGAGAATTTCCAAAGGCTTAAAAAAAGTCTCATCCATCCAAAATACGGGGCCCTGGAACAAAGGCAAAGAAGGAACAGGAGTGGGTTTTTAGTTAGTAAAGGTCTGATACGCGTTCCCGCACCGCCCAAGGGTGGGACTTTTAGATGATTTTCCCACCTAAAAAAAAGAACCAGTGTGGAACCCGTTCTCAGGATATGCGTCACCTCGTTACTTGATCAACTTGGCCTATCAACAACCAAAAACGAAGCTAACGACAGAACTATATTAGTGGCTATATTTTGGCCGGATAAAATTTGGGTTGAAACGACATTAAAAAAAAAACCGGGTAAGTGCAAGACGGACTCGATCACTGATGGTTCCGTACAAACTTACCTATGAAAACAGTTCAATTCCCGAATTAAGTTACGAAGATTTTTTTTGTGACGTAACTACAAATTTACAGTTTTCTGAATTTTTTCTATATTTGTCCTATGAGACCGTACTTCATGCCAAATTGTAGGATTCTAGGTCAACGGGAAGTACCCTATGCATTTTGATTCCATTCCGTAACATTTCCTGCTTTATTTCCAGCCTGCAGCATTTGAGGCATAAAAATAAGTAAGGCATTTCCAATAAATTCGTCGTTTCTTCTTTTCTCTGGGTATCCATTGAGGTCTAGTCCTATTCTCTAAATGGTTTAAAAATTTGGACGCAGTGACCTAATTCCGTAAATTAGGTATAACCGTACAAGGATGGAATTGGGATTTCAAATTGCTGAGAGGGTTTAGTACTGAACTGTGGAATATTTCATTTTCATTTAAATTTTACTCACTATCTTTTTTCTGTGGTCTCGCTCTCGTGGTTCACACTTACTGGGAAACGAAATTTCTTTTGGGATAAGTCTATATATATGTCATTAGGTTTTCTATTAGCTATGCTATAGCGTAACCAGCCTTTTAATGTTCCCACAGCTGGGACTCAGGCCTCCTCTCTAGGTTAGTTTTTTCTATTAGTATAGTATTTTTGTTATCGAATCTGTACTTCTGTGTGAGATTGAAACGTAAAACAGAACTGAAGGAACACAAGTGGCTTTTAGTCAGTAAAAGTCTGATAGTCTCTTTCGCTCCACCTAGAGTGGAAGGAGGCAGTTGACGCATTTTCCATAAAAAAAAAAACAATTCTTAATACAGACATTTTTCTCATTAATTAAGTTTTCTTACAGCTAAAGCGTAAATGTCAGCGAAATAATTATTCAGGCCACCGTTTTATCATTAGCAGTCCATATCCGTTAGTTAATAAGCAGAGCAGCTGCACATCTAATTACAAAGTTTTTCTTCAACCATAACGGAAACTAATTACTTTAGTAATGCGTCAAATTAGTCCAATAGGCTTTTGTAAAAAGGTGATAAACTAGATGACTGGCTGAATTGGACAGTTCTTGTGGCTAAATAATGCCAAAGAGGAAAGAAAATGCAACGAAAATTGAAATTATGGCGGATAATGCATTTTTACATGCTTTATATTGTTTCGGGGATAATTAGAAAGCAAGCAAGCGTGCTCCATCGTTGGCTACATCATCGCTTTCCATCAGGTGAGATAGTGATTAAACGCGAGTCCAGCCATTCTAAAAAAAAAAAAAAAAAAACTAGTGATTGCTTTTATTCAGTAGGTTTACCATTCTTCTCAAGGCCTCCATGAGTTGAAACAAAAGATCCTCAGAAAGAACAAGATACCTGAAAAAAATAGGATCCAATCTTCTATTGTGATCTCTCTCTATCACTTAAAGTTTCTGTTGCTGGGAGAAATCTCAATTTTGATTTTAATTCGCTTATGTACGTACGGTCAGGAGTCAAAAGTGCAGTAGCACTCTACCTATGCTAAAGTGTCTAAAATGTCTTTGTTAAAGAGACCCAATTGCCCATAACTAGTTTTTTTAATTCTTTAGGTTCTATGCTATAAATTAAATGATTCATGATCTATTGATCCTTTTCTACAAAGAAATTCCAGACATTATAGTCGAATGCAACTGTACTTTTGATCCCTGATTGTACGTGAACTCTATTATCACTGAACTTGTTTTCATGTACAATACTGAATTTAAGAAAAAATAAACATTTATTTAAATTAGGCAATGATTCATTAAAATTTCGGTCATATCGTCTACCAATTCCTGCTTCTACACCATTTTTTCTCTGTCCCTAAAAGCAGGTGCAAAAGGTGACAAACTGTAAAACTTTTCCGCCCCATATCCCCGATAACATATGTATGACGCAAAACTGGAATAATAATATAAATTACGATTACGTTCTTCACGAACTTGGCACATTACAGAAACTATTATTCACGGTATATTATTGTTGATGTAATAATAATGGCCCGAGACGTTCTCTCTCAGTCTAGTGTGGAAGAACTTAGTCTTGATATATTGAGCGAATTGTAATTGGATATATAGTGCGAGTGTTTGTAGTTGGAATTAGGTTTTGATTAAGTGTATCTGTTATTATAAGGAGTAGGTAGAAAACTATGAGAGACTCTGCTTATAGTTTGCAATTGAAGGATGATTTAAGGGGACCGCAGACTTGGGCTTGTAGACGTAAGCAATGGGTAGCTCATCGTCCTGTTTAACGCGCGCCTCAAAGAGTAGTCAGCATGATCAAGGGTATCCGTTCCAAAGAGTCAACGTAACCCTGAAATGAGAAAAGGTAACTGAAAGCACTCTAAGAGTGTTATTCAGCATAAATCTGATACTCTCTCTCGGTACACCCAGAGCGGGATAAGTTATTTGATTGATCATCCACCATAATAAAAGGGACCATCACTAACCACTGTTCGCAATGGAGGGCTGTGGGCGTCATCTACCCGGTCAACGAACATAGGGTTTTATACCGTGTAATTCTTCAACCACCAAGAAGTTACATAACTGCAGTTTTTAACTCAAATTAAGACAACATCATCATCATTTCAGCCGAGAGAAGTCCAACTATTGTACATAGGCCTCCCCGAAGTGTCACCACAATGAACCATCCTGTGCGTCTCGCATCCATCAGATTTCCTTAACCTTCGCCAGGTCATCGTTCCACCTTGTGAGGCTTTCAAATGCTGCGTCTTCCCGTACGCTGTCGCCACTACAGAACCTTCTGCGAGCGTACTTTGCTCGCAGAACAGATGGCCGTTGGGACCTGCCCAAACAAACAATGAAGACAACATAATTATGAAGCTAGTTACATTTAAACAGGGTTTACCGTAAGACAAAATTGCAGCAGATTGACCCAAAATCTGTTTAACAAAGGACATACAAGATTCTGACATAGATTACCGTTAGAAAACCTCATCTGTCATAGGCCAACGATCAGTCGTGGGAAAATATTGCCATAATCATCATTCTTGAATAATCATGAGACAGGTAGACATGTGTTTTTTTATACTAATGGGTAGTTATGTCAACCGGACGACATACATGCCGCCATTACCAGACATAAGTACATATTTGGGCATAAAGTTATGTCTAAAAGTTCCTTGTGCAAATAGGAATTTTAATTGTTTTCATTTGGGAACTGACTTGTCCTACTTACTAAGTATACAGTAATGGCTTCGCAAAAAAACTAGCTCTTATACTATTGTTGGATTACGTTTGACCGCCAACTCACTTACAATGATGGAGCTCGTGGTAAGTCTAAAAGTAACTTATTGACTATTGACTCCAGGTTATAGTCGTCTGACGTGGCTACCATGACGTGCCATCAAAATTTTGGTAAGAAAAAGAGAGTCGGAGTTGTACAGGCCATTTACCTACTGCCCTCGTAAGCCAAATAGCAGTATCTCAAAATTTTACAAAAAATCGTTCTTTTTGCATCGAATTGCCTAAAGTGATTGAAGCCGCGGGAAAAAAAATGTAGATGTTACAAAGTTGACAGCAATAGTTATTTTTAAAGTCCATTTTTTTCACAAAACTCACTTGTTGATTTATGAAGGCAATTTAGCACTATTCCTTTGTCACACTGGATTTATGATGATTTTAAGAACCTGTATACGAGTTTTGGCTTCAGCCTCCGGAATAACGGCACAGTGAAGGTAAGGAAGGTATGCCCAAAATATTTGGTCATGTGGGTGGGAATATCCAACATGTATAATTGTACATCAGTAAAAAGTATCTATCTTTTAAGAATTGAATTTCTAAAATAGTAAATTCAAATTGCCATGACAGATTACCAAACAGACAGACATAATATTTTTCTTATTTATATTATTTATATTTTTTTAGCATAAAATGATTTCCATAATGTACAGCTGAACCTTGTGCATGTAATGGCTTCCCATGGCCTTCTCCTCATAATTATTCAAGGGTTAAATGGCTACCATTTCACTGGGCCTTTTACACTTCTATGGGTTAAATCCCGTCCCTAACCTAACTAATTTACATGATGCAAGAAGATTCAAATAAAAAAAAAGGAAAAAGAGGGTTTATACAACATTATTTTTAGTCTATGCGATACTAGAATATATTTTTTTCAGAATCAGTTACTGAATCACACATTCCATGTTTTTTCCCAAAAATATTTAAAAAAGGTCACATGTTGGACACCACCGACACTAAGTACAAAGCAGGACATAGCGCACAAAAGGCACCAGCGTATAGCTGGGTACGGAAGCAAAACAACCCCTCAGTCACCCGGGTGACCCGGTGACCATGTATTTGTGTCGCCAACCAGGTACCACAACTGGCTTATAACTTTGTGATTTTTCATAAAACAGTTTTGAAATTAATTTTTGTACATAGATTCTTTGTGGCAGACATGTCTGTCGCATGCCTATCGAGCGGTGGGCCAATAAAACGTAAAATTGGTGCCCTGAAATCGCACGACGGGGCCGCGGCAGACCAAGAAGGAGATGACGGGACGACTTGGATGTCTTCCTTGGGAATTGGAAAGAATAATAATGATATTTATTTCAACCAATAAAATTACAATATAAAGATAGGTAGGCACTTAAATAAATCTGACTAATAGCTACTGAAGCTATGGCTTTTCTTTCGAAAAGGAAACCCGAGGTTCTTGAACGCAAAGGGCAAAGAAGAGCATGCCATTTTTAGTCAGTAAAAGTCTGACACTCTATTTCTATCAGACTGCACGATTTCCCACATTAATAAAAAAGGCATTGAGACCGAATCACGGCCACGACGGAGATGGCCGATAACCTGATAGGTTACGGCCATACTGATCAGAAAACATGCGGCCGTAGTGAAACGAATAAAATGCCAGCAAGTATAACCTTACCGTTAACCGTATAAATTTGAAATATTATAGTAGTCAGCATTTAATAGAAAATAAAGTTCTAGCTCACAATTCTAATGTTTTACGACTCCGTCATACCATAATCTCATCTGGAGCAATATAAATCGTGGTTGTCACACCCTACAACCCATCCCCCCCTTCCCATTCCTCTCCGACGCCCTCCAAATAACCTAATGCCGTTTTTACATTCTCCTCATCAAATTAAGAGTCGAGCTTCAAAGAAATATACGACACAGCAATCTTACTAAGTATCAAGTCTTTTTGGTGGGAAATCTTATATTATTTTTCTAGGAATCATTCCTTTTTAGGGTTCCGTACTTGAAAATATATTTGATTTGATCGATTGATTGTGTTTTAATTATGACTTTTTCTTTTTCACAACTTTCATAAAACACTTTCTAGTCCCAAACTAAGCAGAGTCGTTTATCAGTTGTCTGAAACTCATAGCTTGTGCTTGTGCTTGTGTAACTGATAAACATTATGTATTTCTAAATACAACATATTATAAATATACTAGCTTTTGCCCGCGCGGCTTCGCTCCCGCGAAGCCGCGCGGGCAAAAGCTCTTCCCTACTCCACCCTACTATACCGAACTCCCTACTATACCTACTCTACCCTACTCTACCTTACTCTACCCTACCCTATCCTACTCTACCCTACTCTACCCTACTCTACACTACTCTACACTACACTACTCTACCCTACTTTACCCTACTATACCCTATTGTACCCTACCAAACTTCACATAACCCATCTACTAAATAGTCCGAACAAAGCCTAAACATTTGTAGGTAGTAGTCGGCGTTGCGTACAAACTACCTATAGGTATTCGTTCAGCTGACGTTTTCTTAAAGAAATAAATTTCGTACATGCGTAAACTAATACGAGTTTTGAAAAAAAGGTACTTTATTATTTTATTTTATCTTTACAAATCGATAGTGTTTCATGTACTGGATCGACCCTACACGGGATTAAAACAATCAAAATTTATGGGTGTATAAACGAGTAGATTACACTCACTCACACAGACGAAAGAGATAGAGAGTTTAAATATTTACAAAATGTGTATTTCTAATGCTGCTACAACAAAAAATAATAAGACTAAAAAAAATTAAAAGGGGGTTCCCATACGATACGATATTACTACACACGATACTATCTACTACTACTATACGATTGTGTTTCTTTATTTTCTTGGCGTTTTTTTGTCAAATTTTAACATTGTAGTACGGACCCTTCGAGTTCGAGTTTGACTAGTTCTTGGCCAGGTTTTTAGTCGTGATGACAAAAGCACGTGGCACAATAAAGCCGAACGGTCTCCTTTGTGAGAGACAATGGCACGGAATGATGGAATCTGCTGAGATCTTGGTTTCATTTGGTGAGCTTCAATTAATTTAAGTAAGACGTAGCGCCCCGCTGCCATGGAATTGATATAGGGATATTAAATTCTGTTTCCTCCTTGTTCTCGATTCTAAGGCTTCATTAGAAATCTTGTTCAAGTTTATAATTACAATTAAAGGCTCTTTCTTGCTGCTAAGATATTGTTTTAGAAGTCAAACAATTGTTTTTTGCTCTTAGCACAACTTTCTTGATTATATGTCCCTAACTTTCCATTCCAACTTGATTTTTTTAAGGTGGGAAATTACAACATACAATTTTGATTGCAAATTAATATTTTGTTAAGTGTTAAATTGTGTAAAGTAACACGTAAATACTGTTATATTGTTAACTTCTTTTCTGGGAAGAACAGCACCCTGAAATACAGGCTCGGCCTAACTCAGGCGCAATTGCACATATTCATTTCTTACGCACATGCATTACCTTCAATTTGCTCAAATTTGTACAATATTATGGAGAAATAAAAAATATTATTAAATTATTCGACCAAAAACTTCTCCAGGTCTGGGTAGAGCGGGAGTTCGTATCAGATTTTTACTGACTAAATCCATAGTTATGTTTTTCAGTTGCCCTTTGCATGCTAAAGCCACGGGTTTCCGGGAGCGACTGCATGTCAGACCAGCTCCATAAGTCAGTTATTAGGCAACACGGTACTCCTCGATAGACTGATGGTCAGACTTTCTGGCGTCATCTTCTGACTACAGGTTACGAGTGTCAAAGATCTACGAATGAGAACTGGAACCAACGGTGTGGCGTATCATTTGGGTCGATAAAAATCTTTTTACCATCAGTTGTATCATTAGATAAACTATCTTTTACAATGGATTAAGAACTGAATAAAAAGTAGGTATTAGGTACATGCAACGTTACTTATTAAACCGTAAACACGCAAAAGATTTAGCAATTTTCATCACTTACAAAGAGAAAATCACAAACAAGTTCTTGCACGCAATGTCACAATAAAATTGCATTAATAACATAACGTTTATTATTAAAACTAACACAGTAGCGATTTGCATGCATGTAGCAGTTTCTATCGTAAACTTAGCAGATGAGTACCATTATAGTAATATGTAATCTATAGTTATCTTAACCTTAATCTCTAAGTAATAAGTGGCGTGGGACGGAGAAAGCATGCTTGTTTAACTGTAGAGAAAGATCTGACAAATGCTGGACGATTGTGTGAATTATGCTGTGGCCAGAATGGGTGTGAATATGCGGATGATGTCTGACAAGCCTTGATCACACGTACCGAGTAAACGGGTGAGACAGTGCTCTCGGCCGAGTACTCGGTACGTGTAAACACAGCGCCGAGTGCTCGGCCGAATGCTTATCTTTACAACTCGCTTACGTTACGTTCTCGGCCGAGCAACATTTTACTGTCTCTGGGTGTGTTTTAGTTTACTCGGTACGTATGATCAAGGCAATAGTGACGATACAATAGTTGTTAAAAATCGATTGTAATTGGCAGGACATGGTTTGAATATTTGCAAAATTTAATTGCTTTCGTGTTAAGCTGTGGTGAGAAGCTAGTTTTTAGATAATATTACCAGCTTCTGCCCAGTGGCTTCGCCTGCATTACAGTAAATTTCTCTACACAAACATTGTAGCATCGTTTTATTTTCTTAGGAAGTAAATTTTGAAAAATCTTTTTTCTTTGTTTTCAGATTTCTAGTCCCAAGGGTTTGGGAGAGGCGTTGATGTCAAGTCAGTGAGTGAGTGAGTCTGAACTTTGCTTTTTATATACATATACAAGATTTTATTTTATTACTATACAGGGTTATTTGTAAAACACTAGCAACCTCTCAAGACTATGTTACAAAGTCTATGCGAAGCCAGAGATAGTACAATAGCGTAGGGGAGCGGGAATCGGGCGGCGGGGGTGCTTGATGCGTTGGCATCGCTTCATACAGACGTAGGTAGGCATAGCAAAATACAGAGTTGAAATGTGTTAGATAGAACAACAAAAAATCTTGAACGTTTGTTTTTGGTATATTAATTGTGTTTTGTAAAAAGTCATAGAACAAAAGTTGTTGCTTATGATGTTAGTAATTTAGACCTGCCAGGTTGCTAGTGTTTTACAAATTACCCTGTATAATGCAATTTATAATAAATACAAAAAAAAATACTAAAGAAGCGCTTTAGAACTGATATAATTTCGGGCTGGTCCATCTTGTTTTGGCTTTATTTAGCTCGTCGCTATAAGATGTTAATTTTCTCGTCACGATGTCAACACATGCTTCAGGAAATAAAGCTACTGATGCAAAAAGGCACAGTCTACTTTCATAATTACGTGATCTAGTGCCTTATCGATTACACTAGTGACGAGTAGGGAAACTGTTGGTGGATGTACGTCCTCTACTTTCATTTCCGTGTCCACGTTCATTTTCCATCACTGGCTTAAGGCCCAAGCGCCCGAGCAGTGCCAAAACAGTGACTTTCTGAAACCTACTACTCGGTAACGGCCAGGTCAATAGGTTTGAAAAAAAAATTATGTTTATTATAGATTCATGAACAACGTTATCAACTATTGATTTTTTGGTGCGAATCATATTTTTATCTAAAAAATATTTAGCAATTTGGTAACTTTTCCATATTCCTTTAAAAGGGCTTGGATCTTTAGAAACATTTTTACATATGAAAATTGGTGGGTAAATATTCTTTAAAGTGAACATAGCAAATGTAAATCAATCAATGTTTCGCAAAGAAAATGGATATAAAGGTCAGCGAGGCTCTATCCGGGCGCAGCTGGTCGCAATTAAATGCACAGATACTCATACTGTCGCCTAGGCGGGTACAAGTGTTGTGTCCATTTAATCGGCTAGATGTTCAAGGGACTATAAGCCTTAAGCATAAGCATAATATAGCCTTAAAATGTTCCTATTGCTGGGACTCAGGTCTCGTCTCTATGAGAGGGAATGGACCGTAATGCACCACACGGGGCCGGTGTCTCTCAAATCGTTTGTGCTTTTTTTTTCGGTGGTGAAAATCATCCAATGACAACCCCCGCTCTTGGGCGGAGCGGGAGATAGTGTCTCTTACTGACTAAAAAACCCACCCCGTTCCTTCAAGCCTTCATACCGGGGCTCGAGTTCCCTTTCGGATAACCCTGGTCCCAGTAGGCTTCGACCCGGCTGGGTCCCTGCTGTTGCTGACAACTCCTTGAGGCGCGCGGGAACAGTGTGCGCCGTCGACGACTTGGGCTTGGTCCGGACAGTTACCGGACGGCCGGACAGCGAGCTACCCATTGCTCACTATCCGCAAGCCCGCGCCTACGGTGGCCGGAAATCGGAATCGCAATCCCGGCGGCGGCGGCGAGAACGCCGTTGCCTGATGCGGTCGGCCTCCTCCTTTGAAATCTTTTGTGCTGCTATTGGTCTAGCGGGCGCGTAAGAATGCGCGAAAGGCGTCATTTATGTTCATATTTCGTGCTGCTTGATCTCGCAGAATTTTAAATGTTAAATTTCCCCGCTCAAAAAAAAAAAAAAAATTTTAAATAGTTTATAAAACTCATATTTTTTTTTGTTTTTACTGAGCCTTTATCTATTTAAATTAGTTTTTTTTGGTGGTGTGGTGGCGGCCCCCTTTTGGTGGCGGCTCATAGACAACTGACTATGTTGTCTATACTTTTCGCACTAATCTACACTAATATCAATAACGATTCGATATTCTCATAACCACTACGTTATCTCAGACACAAGCTGTCGCCATGTCCATACAAGCAAGTTGAAATGGTCACAACCGTGGGTGCGCCTGCGCCACTACGGCGGCGGTCGACCTCGGTGCAAAAACACGACACTGCTAAATTTTGACGTCTCAATGCGGATGTCGTGACTTGTATGCAATTTAAGCTGTATTTTTAACCGACTTCGTTTTATTCGACGAATTATTGTATGCTACTTTAATTTTTTCATACGATATTAGCACTAAAGAAGTTTTTCTTTTATTGATATAAACCAGTGCTTGACTACGATCCCACCTGATGGTAAGCAGTGATGCAATCGTTGATGGTGAGGCGCACTACTTTATTAAGAGCCTATTCACTCTAGCCTTGAACACACATAAATTATAGTTGGACAGGAAGACCGCAGCAGGCAAATTGTTCCAGTATAAACGACGAAGCAATACGCTTAGTCCGGACCGTTGAAGTTTCAACAACGTAAGGGTGGATACTCGCCGTACGTCGGGTTGTCCGATGGCATAAAAGAGATGGCGGAATCAAGTCATTGCATCCTGTAAATTAAAACACCTCCTACTTTATTTTTTATGTGCGATACGTTTAAACTTATATTCTCATATATATATCATCATTATAAACTTATTTTCATAGTGTCATGTCGTACGGTATTCTATTATGGGGAAATGCCGCCGATATACAGACAATTTTCGTTTTACAGAAAAGGGCTATTCGATCAATTTATAAATTAAGTCCCAGATACTCCCTCAGAGATAAATTTAAAGAAATAAATGTAATGACTGTGCCTTCACAGTATATTTACGAGAATATTATGTATGCCCATAAAAATATAGACATGTTTAAAAAATACAGTGATATTCATAATTTTAATACAAGAAACAAACATAAATTTGTAGTTCCTGCAACCAGGCTCAAAAAAATAGGGGGCTCATTTAGATGCCAATGTGTACACTTCTATAATAAACTTCCTATTCATATTCAACAACTAAGCCTTAATAAGTTCAAATCATTTGTAAAACGTAAACTTTGTCAAAAGGCTTTTTACACTGTAAAAGACTATATTCAGGACGAAAAGGCTTGGGATTGACCTGCTCCAGTACCTACTACAACTGTTGTCATTTTTATTTTTCTTCTTTTGTATTTTTTAATTATTTTTATTTTCAAATGTGCTTCTTCTTTTTATTTTATTTGTTTTTTTACAATTTGACATTGGAAATTATTTTTATTTTACAAAATGACATGTATACATTTTAAGTACTTAAAGTATTTTTTTTTTCTTTGACATAAATATTTACTTTTCTAAATATTTTGTAAATTATCAATTTGCTTATATTATTGTAAATGTGAGGACTATGTTGATTGCTTTTTCTTTTCTTTTCAGTAATTTTAACGTATGTCTGGCAATTTGAGTGTTTTCTGCGGCCTACCCAAATGTCCTTTCTTTGGTATTGTTCGTCAAGTCGTAGAGCTCCTTAGTAGTCCTAAGTTGAGCTTTTCGAATACTGACAAATGCTTACACTGATTGGACAGGTCCACTCAAATCTGTATGGTTCTTTCTTCAAAAGACCATCTCAGACAAATCTGCATGGTTCTCATGTGATTTGACCATTACATATTTACTGTATGGACTTTAAAAGAGACCTTGACCCCTGAGTTTGTTTCGGTGTTTCTTCTCAGGGTAGTCAGATAGGAAACACCGGCCTCATCTAGAATAAAATGACGAAAAAAAAAAAAAAAATTGACGTGTAAAAGTGTTTTTTAAACCTATTTACAAAATAAATATCATTTATCATTTATCTCTAATGCGACAATAATACAACAATACATTTCATACATTCGTCAGACAATTGATTTTGCGAAAATAGAACAAATAGGCACAACAGCGCTAAATTAACTATCGGGTCGTTGCCAGGACCAGACACAGCATAAGTCTGGTCGGAAGATCCTCTCTTTTCAATGGAGGTTTGCGGGACTTTACACCCTGATTCGCATACCTCTAAAGAAAGTTTTTTTTTCAGTCGGAAACATGTTTGTGTGTGATTCCTTTTTTGTCGACCATAAAGAGACTGCGTAACACTGCGACACTATCGATATTATTACTTTATCGCACTTGCACGGCATTAGTAATTATTTTAATTCAAACTTTGTTTCCGTGCGCATAATAAAAAAACTTTTAAAAGCTTTGCTCAAGGACCTCACTAAACAGCAGCCCTCATTAAATTCAAAGTTAAAATAATGTTTTAACTTTCCTTTCTTGAAAAATAATTACTCTTTCTGCGACATTTTTCAGCGAGTAAGTACATCAGTTCATTATATTTTATATTTTAAACTACTGTACTGTTTTTCTGTTTTAATTCTTTTGTATATTAAAATATTACTACAAAGAATGATTAAAGGAGTCTGCCCTCCGTACCATACCAGGACCATACTAGTAACGTGTCAGGCAAGATAATATTTTTGTATTGAAACCTCATGAAACTATCAAGTCTCTTTGATGATGTTATGTTTTGGTGGTGCCGATATACTCGTTACGTACGGTTAGTATACGGGCTATACCCGCGTATGATGACAGTTCTAAGCCTATTAAATTACGTCATACGATAGTACATTTTTTTTTCTAATTTGTATGTGACTATATTTTATGTCTACAAAAATATTAATTTAGTCTTCCTGACGCAGAAAGACAGGTGCACTATTAGGTACTTTCAACCAAGATAACAAGAACGGATACGACGCACGGATATTACGGGGATAATACGCGGATTAGTGTCACTAAAACTGATATGCATGGGTATAATATGCTGTTGATAGGTGCTAGTCGTCTTTCTGACCGCGCTTGTTACGTTCCTAACACCGTCATGGTATGATACGGTGTAGTGCGCAGAATCCTTAATTAGTAGAATGAGGTGCTTCTTTTTCCTAAGAATCCCCTTTTAAGGTCATATCTAATGCTTTATTATAAAGTCTTATCATGCTCCTTTTTTTTTCGCGGTGGTAAAATCGTCTAATGAAATCCCCCGCTCCTTGGGCGGAGCGGGAGATAGTGTCAGACTTTTATTGACTAAAAACCCACTCCTTTCGTACCGCGGCTGAGCTATCTCATCATCCTCTCTAGTTTTTTAACCGACTTCGAAAAGGAGGAGGTTCTATGTTCGTCTGAATGTATATTTTTTTTTTTACTTTTTTTATGTATGTTCACCGATATCTAGGTCAATTGTGGTGTCGGTGTTAAATAACGAAGAGACAAAACTATTATAGAAACTACTAGACTTCCGAAATTAAAGTTATTTTATACTTTTCAGTGTTTTTTAACATTGAAGTCGATTATATTTTTTTTGTAAAAAGTTTGTTATTTCCAATTAAATTGGGGCTGACTTCCAGTCTAACTGGATGCGGCTGAATATCAGCATTTTACATGAAGCGACTCTATAACGCAGTAACTGGGCTACATAATTCAATAGCTGGGCTCCATAACTCAGTAACTGGCCTCCATAACTCAGTAACTGGGCTCCATAACTCAGTAACTGGGCTCCATAACTCAGTAACTGGGCTCCATAACTCAGTAACTGAATAGACTGATGGTCAAACTTTCTGGCATTTGACCAAACGTCTGACTACTTGTAACTAACGTCAAAATCTACGAATGACAACCGGAACCAACGGCTTTTAGGTGCTAGCAAAAGTCACAAAGATATCTTTGGGCGTAAGAATCTTTGGGCATAAGAATCTTTGGGCATAAAACTCTTAGCGTTCCAGGGCCACCGTAACTCATTCAAGAACATTCCGGTGGCCTACACAATTTTTTTAATTTTTTTTTTATGTTGGGAAAAAATCATCCAATGACAACCCCCGCTCTTGGGCGGAGCGGGAGATAGTGTCAGACTCTTACTAACTAAAAGACCCACCCCGTTCCTTCTAGCCTTCATATCGGTTCTCGAGCTCCCTTTCGGATAACCCTGGCCCCAGTAGGCTTCGACCCAGCTGGGTTCCTGCTGTTGCTGACAACTCCATGAGGCGCGCGGGAACAGTGCGCGCCGTCGACGACTTGGGCTTGGTCCAGACAGTTACTGGACGGCCGGACAGCGAGCTACCCATTGCTCACTGTCCGCAAGCCCGCGCCTACGGTGGCCGGAAATCGGGATCAGAATCCCGGCGGAGGCGGCGAGGACGCCGTTGCCTGATGCGTTCGGCCTCCTCCTTTGCGAGCATTACTGCTTGGCAGAAGTCGGCGACCGCCTGCCACTCCTCCTCGCTCCGGACCATGGCCACAACCAAGGCTCAGCGCGAGAGGTCTCCGTCGCCGATCGCCCCCACGAGGGCACGGCGATGCTCCGCCCAAGCAGGGCACACCTCGACTGTGTGCTCCACCGTGTCCTCCGGGCATTCCGCACTGTGGTGATACCACGGCGTCACTTCCGCGCGAATCCGGTGCAGGAACCTCCCGAACGAACCATGTCCGGTGAGGACCTGCGTCATACGGAAGGTAAGGACGCCGTGAGGTCTTTCCAGCCACGCCTCAAAGAGGGGACTTACCGCCATGATTGTGGCGTGCCCACCGGCGGCCTACACTGGCGTGCCCGAATTATTACAACACAGGCACGCGTGCCATATGCTCGCCAACCCTGCTCTAGTACCGTAGCAATCAGACATTAGGACGTACAAATAGAAATGGAAAACTGGATGGAGACACTCGTACATGCATATCTATGTACGTACATTAGGTTTTGGTACTTAAAGTACTTACTTTAAGTACCAAAACGTAAACGCTGTTATGTAAAAAAGGGCATTAGCGATAATTTTAGTAGTCTAGACATTCCATTATGATCTTCTTCAAGCTGTAGTCCTCGTTTATACTTAGATGATTGCTTAGATGAAAGATTTGCGTGGCAGTTATAAACTGTAGGACGAAAATTCTGTTGGCGTTTGTAGTACTCCACAATATAATCTATACCTACATATAAATAAAATTGGAGTGTCTGTTTGTAATATTGAAAGAACCGCTTTTTACTACATGAAGATGAATTTAAATACGGTACATACACCAAAATAACATTTTTTTACAATTTTTGTCTGTCTGTTTGTTCCGGCTAACGTCTGAAATGGCTGGAACAATTTTAATGGGACTTTTTTTGGCAGGTAGCTGATGTAATAAGAAGTAACTTAGGCTACTTTTATTTTAGAAAAAAACAATTAAAAATCCTGTAGTCCACGCGAACGAAGTCGCGGGCACAGCTAGTGCTTAATATTTTTTTTTATAATAGGTGGGAGGAGAGATCAAAGGGAGTTGCGCCGACCCCAAGTAATATGGGATAAAGGCAGGAAGAAGAAGAAGAGGTGGGAGGAGATAGGAATGTCAGACTGCTACTGACTAAAACCCACTGTGTTCCTTCAGTTTACTTTTGTGTTCCAACGGGGCCCCTCGACGGTAATTCTTTCAAATAAACCTGCAGCCCTAGAGGCTCTAGTGGGCCCAGTTCGATTTGCTGACATCCCTTTGAGGCACTCGCGCGCTGCCGACTCAAGCTTGGTAGTCATCGGCTGGACGGCCAACTATGCAGTACTCGCCGTCCAGTAGTGGCCGGGAATCGCTCTGTGACTGTAGTCACTCGGGACGACACCTATGGAGGCGGTTGGAGCGTGAGGATGTCCTCTCCCTCATAGTTTCGGCCTGTGCTTCCATTACAGCTTCCCAGAAGGATGCATTGTTCGAGATCTATGAGAAGAACAAGGTATCAAAGCGAGATACAAAACTAATTTAAGTTCAATCAATCGAAAGAAAGAAAGAAGAAAGATGCATTGCAAGATCTTTCTTTCTTTCTTTCTTTCTAAGTTCAATCAATCGAAGGTTTCTATTTTATCCTATTCACACCGTTAGAAAGTACACAAAAAAAATCAAAATAATAAAACAAAAACAACAGAGTAACTCACTTTTGAAAGAAAAAACCTTCGATTACATTTTTGGCCGCTGACAAATATCCATAATTTGAGATAACACAATCTCATTCAAACGCAGGATCTTGATGAAGTACCCGCATTTAATGCTAACCACTTATTTTCTGGAGAGTTATGGTTTTCATTTGACTTCAAAATGATTTATCAACCGTCTGATATACGTATAGTAAGGCTTTAAACTTTCGAGTTGGAAATAAAAATAAAAAAATGATTTTTATTTTATGTGAAAACCGAATTATTATTAAGTTTTTATAAGCGCGACATTATGTCAACATTGTGAATAATGTGTAAAAATCTTGTTTTAAATATTCTATGTTTTTTTAGGGTTCCTTAAGTGAAGGGTGCCAACAGGACCCTATTACTAAGCCTGCTTTGTCCGTCTATAATAAATCGTAACAGATATAGAGTTCAAATTGTCACAGCGTTGTATATCTATTGCTGTTACAACCAGTAATAAAATTAAAAATAAATTTAAAAAATAATTTTTTTAAATTTATTTTTAATTTTATTACCCAATCCAAGAAACTTATTTTTGTCGGGTTTTTTTTTTTTTGCTCGATTTTGATATTGTAGTAAGAAATCCTTATGCGAGAGTCTGAGTCGCAGTTTTTTTAAATTTCGAATTTGGAATTTTAAATCAAAATTATAAAAAAAAATATACCCTTTTGCTTGTATAATACCCCTCGTCGCATCGAATTAAAAAAAAGAACTGACGTCATAAAATATTCAACAACATTATCGTTAAATACATTTGAAACATGTGTGAAATGCTTTTCCCATTCTTTGTTCGTGGAATTTACAAACAGAGGGAAACAAAGCCTATTTGCGTGTGTCTATAGAGCTTTATGTTTGTATCTATTTTGTGTTAATTGAAGAACACAGATATGGTTTTATTCTGTGTAAATCTGACAAGCTCATCCGCTCCACACTAGAGCGGGAGAAGTCATTGGATGTTTGCTATCTCAGCATATTTTTTTGAAACTTATGAAAACCTATTTTCTTCGGTTTTTAACTAAGTTTAAGGTAAAATGTAAGTCTCATTCCATGATATCTCGAACGGAATAAGTAGGGGCTGAATAGGCAATGCGATTACCAGATATTTCGCATCACAGTACCAGGAAAACATGAATCAAAACAATTCACAATCTCCCCGTCTTACCCGCGAGCGCTTCAGATTCTTCGCGAATTAGCCGACGCTGAATACTTCAGAGATTATATTTTAATTCCTCCGGTACCCCAAAGTAACCGCAATGATTATAAATCACTTATCAAAGAATTCCACCAAGTTTGCGTAGCAATATTGGAAAAGTTTTAGCGTTCTCGCAATCTGTAAATGTCTTAGATATCAGTCACAAGTGTTTGACTTAACGACCGATATTCTTTGCCGACTTTCGGGAACTATGCGGAATCGATAACAGTTACATGTGTTTTACCAGAGTAAGAAAAAGTATATGAGTTATAAAAACTTGGAAATGGAATAAAAGAGTTTGGTAGCGACGATGTCAGCTCAGTCTGGTCGAGTTGAGCGGTTTGCTGCTTTGCTGTGCGTTGCAGGTTCGATTTCCGCACAGAACAAATGATTGTGTGGCCTACAGTTAGTTGTTACGGGTCTGGCTATCTTGTATATGTATGTAAGTTTACACGTTTGTGTAAACTTACATACATATACAAGATACATATACAAGTGCACCCATGATATAAGAGTATTTTCTAGCGAAAATGATATTATTATTTAAAAAAAAAGTCATAATTTTGGCGTGAGTTTTTCCTAATAGCATCCAAGTTTTCATAAAGGAATTTCGGGACTACATTGGAATATGATATCTGCTGTTCTACGATGAAGAACGTATTAGCGAAACAAGAGAAGTCATGTGAAATTACCTAGAAGCCACGTGACAATATGACAACCATCTCCGATAGATTGAATCCAACAGAAATAATGTTTTATAATTGAAAGGTTCATACTTGACTCGCTTACCATCTCACCAGGTGGTGCGGTAAGCGATGATGTCGTCAATGACGGACGATGCTTACCGAGATGTAACCTTTTCTTGACTGAAACGCCCCCAAGTTGTAGCTTATCAGGAAATGCAGACTCCTCTATAGAATTTTGCTGTCTAGAGGATTCTTCGAGTTTAGATACTGGTTTAGGAGACCAAGTTGATATGAACTGCCTTTTCACCTAGTTTAGCTATCTCTGTGCAAAATAATTAGCTTAAGTGAGCAAAATCAGGACGCAGGTAGCAACCTTCTTCTACAGTAAATATGTCGTGACCAGATCTTAGAAATTGATCGCTTCATGATATGGCCAAGTAAAGCTGGCCAGTACCTCTACCAAGAGTTTAAAGCAATAGTATTTGTCGATACTCGATACCGACTACGTAAATATTTTGTATGGCAAATTTTACGGCGCCTCTAGCGGTCATTTACGGAACCAAAATTTTCCACACAAAATATTTACGTAGTCGGTATCGAGTATCCACAAATACTATTGCTTTAAACTCATGGTAGAGGTACTGATCGTTATAAGCATTCAAGTTTGATGATATTTCAATCTTCATTTGGTCTAATATTCTTTAGACTTTTTATTATCATTGAAATCCTACATCAAATGATATGGCCAAACAAGGATTGACGTTTAAATGATCCGGTTTTAGTTGGCTACATTATGAAGTGATCAATTCTAAGATCTGGCTACGACACACTCAAATACATGTATAAAAAAGTGCCTGAATGAATGAATGAATGTCTGTACGAAAACCAGTGGTTTCCCAATAGACCTGAGTCCGAACAAAGCAAAATAGTAGGTAATCACATAGCGTGGTTAGCGGTCACTGGACACACGATCCGTTAGTATTCAATCTACTGTTGCAATCTTTAAGGCCCAAGCGCCCGAACAGTGCCATGAGACAGAGACTTTCTGAAACCTACTCCTAGGTAACGGCCAGGTTAATAGGTTTGAAAAAATAAATGTTTACTAGCTGACCCGGCAAACGTTGTTTTGCCATATAAATAATTTTTAAGTAATTTCTTAGTCTAGGGGTATGAAAAATAGATGTTGGCTGATTCTCAGACCTACTTAATATGCTCACAAAATTTCATGAGAATCGGTCAAGCCGTTTCGGAGGAGTACGGGAACGAACATTGTGACACGAGAAATTTATATATAAGATTATAGATTCATCAAAAACATTATCAACTATTGATTTTTTTGTGCGATTAAATACTGTTTAGCAATTTCGCAACTTTTCACTACTCCTTCAAAACGGCTTGGAACTTTAGAAACATTTTTAGACAAAAAATTGAAGGTTAAAATATTCTTCAAAGTGTACATAGAATTATGTAAATCAATCAATATTCGCAAAGAAAATGGATTTCAAGGTCAGCGGGGCTATATCAGGGCGCAACTGGCCGTAAACAAATGCACAGATAGTCGTACTGCCACCTAGGTGGGTACGAGTATGTGTCCATTTAATTCCGGCCAGACGTTCAAGGGACTATAAGCCTTAACACAAACGCTGTCCATTCCGAGCGGAGTTTCATTGCGTTTTCGTGCGTATTGCTGCGTTGTATAATAGGTACTAGAAATTTAGAAAACATATTGCTAAGCTATTGTTGATCCATGGTCTTGCATATATAAATATGTGGGTCATATTTTCAACATAATTATTGCGTAACTGTTGTATGCTTTTGTAAGTGAGACTACTAAAATAATGTCCTCCGTAATGGCAAACGATATTGCGACATGTCTAGTGAGAGCTTGTGGTTTAAATTGAAGTCTGTTGGTCAAGACTAACCTCCAGCATGCCTAGCCAAGTTACGACCGATTCGTTTTGAATCTCTTTCTACAGTCTCCGCCTCCGATTCTTTTGTTCTGACCACGTGACTTAACGTCAAGATGATGTCGTTCTCTTACATCTAGCGTTTTTTCTACTAGCGTTAACGATTGTAGATTATCAACTTGGCTAAGCCCTCGGTAACTCAAAAGAAAAAAAAAAGTGAAATAAAAGAGAGCAATTGTGTCAAAATAACTACAAAGTTTAAAATAACTACAAAATAATAATAACTAGCATAACATCCCTAGCAGGCAAAATCCGTATAGTAACACATTTTCTAACATTTTAAATACGAATGTTAAACTAATTATCCACCTTGCTCAAAGAGGTTGGCAACAGTGTTATTATTCCTCTTAATTCTTACAGTGGCACAGCGTCAAAGAAACAAACGACATGAAAGACTTGACATGTCCTTTGTAGTTCTAAAATGCCAACAATTACATTAAAATTAATACATAAACACGTTTCACCGTTGGTAAATATATACGAATTTATATAGGCATCCTCGCAAAATCTCGCAATGGTGTTACCTAACGTTATGCTAAAATATGGTAGGGCTTATAAGGGTGTGTGTCTAGCTTTTTTTTTAAATAAAAAGGTAAGCGTTTGTGTTTTATTTTACTTGAATAAGATTGCTCTGAAATTAGTCTGGATTTGCAAAGGAAAACGGTTCTTGGGTTTTTGGGGTAAGTTTTCTTTATGTACGTGTAAAACCTCTGGAATATATTAGCCCTTGAAGAAAAATCTGGGCTAAATTTTAAGGGAAATTATGATTTCGTAAATTTTGTTTAATCCATAAGAGGTTTACAAAAGTTTACACATGAAATCGCTCACTAATTAAGACCCTTTCGACAAAACATCGTGACCTGAATAAATTAATTAAATATAAGAGATATGTTCCTAATAAGTAGACCTACATAATTATTCTAAGAATATAATTTGTAGCATCAAATCTCAAAACACGACCCAATTATTCGTACAAAGTTAAATGAAGTAGGTACTTCACGTTTTGATCGAAGACTTTCTAGTAACTAGAGATGGTCCTACTAGTCGTCGACTAGCCTTGATTGCCACATATACAATTTAAAGTCGGCGATTAGTCGGCACTTAATGAGTTACAAAAATAACAGTTAAAAAAAATAAAGTTACAAAAATAAAATACTTATATCATGAATACTTATTATTAATGTGAAAGTAACTCCGTCTATGTATTTGATACGTTTCAATTTTAATTAACTTTGGTACAAAGAACGTAAGATGTCCGCGCGGGCGAAGCTGCCTATAAAAGCTAGATCAAGAAATGACGTATATTTTTAAGAATGAAATCAATTTTGAATACTAGTAATAAAAATATGGCTACTTATTTAAAATGGACGAGTCGGGAAAGCCGAATTTCGAGCCAAAATAGTTGGCGACTATTCTGCCTAGTCGGCCCATCTCTTCAAGAGAAACTTGAATTGCGTCCTTGTTTCATAAAACAGAACCTAGGGCGTGGCTCTATTAGTATATGTAGAGGTAAAGTTTCTTTTTTTTTGTTTGTAAGAGGTAATCTCTGAAAGAACCGGTCCGATTGCTAAAATTTTTTCACCGATAGAAAGCTGCATTATTCCTGATTGACATAGGCTATATTTTGTGTGCGCAGGTGAAGCCGGGGGCAAAAGCTAGTGTAGAATATGTAGATAAACCACTTTATTTGAAAGAGGGAAAGTCATTTGTGCTGCAAAAGTAAACACGGGTAAAAAGAAAAAAAAAGACGATTATGCGCAATGATGTTTACGTTGTAAACAGCGTTTGGGCCGCCCGGCCCCGGCCGCCTCGCCTCAATCTTTGCTTTGCAAATACAACTGTGCCTCAATGGGAATCGACTGGGAGGCTATTTTTGTAACTGCTTTTTAGATGAGTATGTTTTATTTTACTCTTTTTACTGTTAGTTTATTGGCTTTTTTTTGTTGTTAATTTTGTAGTTGAGTTTAAGTACTTGGTTGGATATTTGCGTTAAATTTTTTTTTTAATTTTAGATTTTAATGGCTTGACGGGTCCGGAGGCTTTTTGGACCGGACCGAGTTCTCTTCCACCTGTATAATTTTTATTTTGAGTAGTATTTTGGAGCCACAAATAAAATAAGTTCAGAATTTTTGGTAACAGTACTTTAATGCCTTTTTTGTGGTCCCAATATACTTAAAAAAAAAACACGTATACTTCCACCTAGGAAGTTAGGACCGCGGTCCCGGTCCAAATAGCCCCACAACCCTGACTAGGAAGCGTAACTTGTGAAAAAGATGGATGTAACGCATGTTATTAAAAGAGTTATGAGTATTCATCTGGATGGATGGAGAGGGAGGCCAAAGAAAAGATGGATGGATTGTGTGACAAGTGATATGAAAGAAAAGGGAGTTAGTGATAGCGTGATGGGTGATAGGACAGAATGGAAGAAAAAAACATATTGTGCCGACCTCAAATAAAACGGGACAAGGGCAAGAAGATGATGATGATGAGGTAACCTAATTTAAATTTGTTCTCTAAATACGCAATTATTTGTGTTAATTAATAACAAAAAATATCATAAAAAACTCAAACAATTTGGAGTCACATAAGAGTTTCAGAATAAACGTTTTAAGTTTTTGATTAGTTAAAATTTTCTATAAACATCATTTATAACGTCTTGAAGAAAATATTGCACTATTATGTTTTGTAATGTAAAAAGTTTTTGCGAAATAATCATATTTTGCGCTCGAATTACTTTTAGAAGTTACTAGTTTTCGTAATTAAACTTTGCCAAACTCAATCTTGGATTGACTAAGTTGACAAAGTTATGTTATCAATTTATTTTATGCTTGCAACTATTTTGCATAAGTAATGAAAAACATTTATAAAAAATACAACTTCTTATTATTTATTTTTTTCCGTTTGGAAAATCATCTAATGACATCCCCCGCTCTTGGGCGAAGCGGGGGATAGTGTCAGATTTTTACTGACTAAAACCCACTCCTGTTCCTTCTTGCCTTTTGTACCGGGACCGAGCTTCCCTTTCGGATAACACAGGCCCCAGTAGGTTTCGACCCGACTGGGCCCCTGCTGCTGCTGACAAGTCCTTGAGACGCGCGGGAACAGTGCGCGACGTCGATGACTTGGGCTCGGTCCGGACCACTTCTTATCTACTTTACTATTCTGTTTTGAGGTAGGAAATCACCAAATAACTTCTCCCGCTCTGGCTGGAGCGAGAGGGAGTATACGACGGTTACTGAAAAAAAATCACCTTAGTTCTTTCAGTTGTCCTTTGCGTTCCAGGGCCAATATTGTATTGATCTCTGAAATCATTCGTCATTATCCCCTTTAGAACCATTTTCAAAGCCAAAACCGTCCTGATATTTTACTAAAATATCGCCAGACATCTTTCACACTACACAGATGCATCTTTCAATTCAATCTATTTGTCAAATACCCGTCGATTTCCATCCCTAGCTAACGTACGTTCCAAAAGGAATTTTTCAGTCCGTGGCTCGTTGGCCCCCTATCTATCAATGTCGTACGATATGAGCACACATTCGAAGTGTTCCATCTTAAAGGGGGATGATTGGTTGCATACGAGAACTTTTAATGAATTTCCACCATGTATTTTGCACTGATAAACGAAATTTTCGGGAACTTTCCAGCACGTTTGCGTCGCTTCCAAAGTTGTTGCCGTATCATATTTTCTTTTAAACTGCAAATTTTCAAACGTGGAACAGAGATTTTTTGTTTTTTTTTTTATCCGAAAACTAGTTAGTTGCTTGTATTACCTGCCAGTAGTTTTGTTTCATTTTTGACAAGAGCCTTTTTCGAAAATTGGATCCTGGAAAGCTGTTTGACTATTCTACAAAGGACACTTTAAAACAAAGCGTAACTAGAACCGTACCGTAGAATAAAGTGTATAATTAGCCTTACATTGTCAAAATGTTCCCATCGCTGGGACTCAGGTTTAGGCGGTCCCTGTGCGGGTTAGTGGATGTCACATGTCTTTGAATTTTTAGTTCTTACTAGCTGTGCCCGCGACTTCGTTCGCGTGGACTACAGGATTTTGAATATATTTTTCCTAAAATAAAAGTAGCCTAAGTTACTCCTTATTACATCAGCTACCTGCCAAAATAAGTCCAGCCACTTCAGAGATTAGCCGGAACAAACAGACAGACAGACAAAAATAGTAAAAAAAATATTTTGGTGTATGTACCGTATATATTTATATGCATATAGTAAAAAGCGGTTATTTCAATATTACAAACAGACACTCCAATTTTATTTATACATATGTATAGATAATACCAGGTTCCTTATAATCAATTCCTTTACCGTTTAGAGAGCAGGAATGATGAAATAAATTACACTAAATATAGCGTCTGCTAGGTTTGACCACTTCTAAGTCGAGGCCTTTACCACAGGGCCATCACAGATCAATGAATATCTAAAATTATGTGGGTGTAAATGGCTTATTCGATGCTTAATCTGGCAATGTATTCGGAATCTAGAATTCTATATCTATTTTAGATCTGAGTGGCAAAGTTACTCTGCGCAATTCTAGAAGTTAGAAATTGTTCCTTTACTTTCTGTTGATAATATTCTTATCTTAGCTTTACCTTATATAATTTTACTTCTGGGCTTTTCCGTTTAATAACTACAACGTTATATCTATCTAATAATGGGCAAAGTATTTCATAACGAATTTCTTTATTGTACTTATTGAAATTATTTTCAAAATCCAAATAATATCCTTCTAGAATCTGTCTAATAAGTTAAACGACTTGGGTAATTATTAGGATTTAATGAAATCTGATGTAGTCAACACGGGTTCAATAATCAAGGTTGATTATTTATTATAGAGATTATTGTTTACTAACAGAAGAACCTTATGAAAAGTATCGAATATAAGTATTTTTTAAATGATTAAATATTATACAAAATTCCCAAGTCGGTTGACTTATTAGACAGACTTATAATTTCAATGTCACGGTTTGCTCAGTGATTGTGCGGTTGGCTGCTGTGCTGCGTGAGGTACCTATGTTTTTTTCCGCACGGAACATAATATACATATTTGTATTGCTTACAAATGGTTGGATCACCAAGTCGAGGGTCGCGGAAATCCGATGAATGAAAGATGCACAGGCTCGGTGGTTGTGGCGACACTTGGGGGGGGCCTATGTCTAACAGCTGACGTCTATTGGGAAATAATAAGGATGCTATAGATAGTTGTTCCGGATCTGAGTGCCTTGCGTATTTGTGAACGCACCACGGAACGCACCCACTGTACAGCCATAGGGATTGCAAATATTCGAAGTTTTGATTTTCGAATATTCGAATAATATGCCAACATTTTTTCGGAGCTATTCGAATATTCGAATATCAAAACTTCGAATATTTGCAATCCCTATCAGGAGTAAGTCCTAGTGTGTGGCAAAGTTAAAAAAATCCAATTTTACAGCTTATAACACCACGCAATCACTTCTAACCATGGTTTGTACGTATAACAAGCTCCTTTCAACTTTAGCAAAATTGTATTTAGATATACGTGGAGTAACGTAAGCACTTTACGGAATTGAATGGGTGGGCCGCGAGTTGCGTCAAAACGCTGCATCATAATATAACGGTTAACTGTTAAAGGGTTTGTGTGAAGGTTATTATACTGTTATCTTTTGTTAAAGAGCCTGCCTCCCTCGGTAGGAAGCTTTGATATATCGTTACCTACTTATCTAAAAGAATAAAAAAATATTGAAGAAAATAAAGGTAGAATTACATTGGGCACACACAGGCTACGAGTATGTACGCTGATCTGTGCGCGTCGGTCTCCATACATTTTATATGGCGACTAGACTTCTAAAGCTATATTAGATTCACGCCACGCGACGCTACGCAACGCGCCGCTCCGTACAAATCAGGCGAGGCCCACGTGTGCGTCGGTCTAATGTAATTCTCGTTTTAAGGAAGAACTACACTGCGCATACGTGTGCCACGAACGCCGAACGGGCCGCGTCGGTCTCCATCTCCATACATTTTATATGGAAACTAGACTTTAGAGCTACAGTAGATCCACGCCACGCAACGCACCGCTACGTACAAATCAGGTGTGGCCCACGTGTGCGTCGTCTAATGTAGTTCTTGCTTATTATATATTTCTTTATTTTTTTTATTTATTTAATTTTGTTTTTATTGTAAAATAAAACATAAGACAATTTTCAAAGATTTGCAGCACTGTGAGAGGTTAGCTCCCAGGACGTTTACAAGACTTTCTATTGAGTATCAGATTATAATTATATGCGTACAAAGGGAGATAGAAGCTATACAATATAATAAATAAGTACAAGCTTACAAGAGACTTTCTTTTCTACATTACTAGCTGCTGCCAGCGACTTTGCCCGCATAAAACTAGAAAATTGTCTCAAGGGAACATATTTCCATGAAAAAGGTGTCCTATGTGCTAATCCAGGACATGGTCTACTCCCGCATAAAACTAGAAAATTGTCTCAAGGGAACATATTTCCATGAAAAAGGTACAAAGTACTAATCCAGGACATGGTTTACTTGTGTGCCATATTTTTTCTAAATCCTGTTTCTAAAGCTGTTCGAGCGTGCAGAAGTAACAAACATACCCTCACACCACAGTACGTTAGCAGTCCGACAACAAGTGCCTAAATTGAAAACGTATCTGGCTGTCGTGCGTTTGTATACCAGTGATGCGCTATTCAACGCCGAATTGAACATGTGGTGCTTATGATGTTGTTGATCGTTCGCTGCATGATTGCAGCACAGCGAGCTGTGTGAAAAATACGATCGTCCGTACGCCAGTACGACTAACGCACCGCATCCGCACCAGAGCAGGCAATCCAAAAACGCATAAATTGAAAGCGTCCTTATTCACAAACAAGAAGAAGATATGGAGTTCAAAATAAACGAGCACAATTTTATAACAGGATAACAGAGAAAATATTCAGAATGACTTTCCGAACTTTGATTCAAATTATATCGATTTATTTAGAGCAGTTATAGTAGTCTTGTATTTGTCCCAGGGGAAGGTCGATCAGTCACCTCGCACAAAACTAAGATGGCTGGCTATTGATCAATTTTGATGACTTCATTTCCCTCGACGATTGCCAAAGTTTTCCACGAATTTGATGAGTTTCTAATAAGTTTGTAAATTTGATTATTTGTGTTTTAAATTAAAATTTGATTTCTCGAATGCGTTTTCGAGTCTTTATTTTTATTTGTTTAAAACAGATCATTACAAATAAAAAGTAAAAATAAAATAATAATATAAAAGTATGTAATTAAATGAAATGACGTTGTTATTGATGTGACAATACTAACACAACAAAATAGATAGGTACAGAAGAAAATCTACATATGCGCGCTCATCACGACATCTCCGCTCAATCCCCCGGTCGCACTCGTACAGTTCGGCGCAACGCGTTGACCCTAGCGCGACCGCCTAGCGTAACTATAAATGAGATTGACTTTTACACCTATTTATTTTGTGATAGTAATATGTATTATATGTAGGTATTATCTAAATACTAGCCTCTACCAGCGGTTTCGCCCTCGTGAAAATAGGCTTGAAAAGCCGTTTCTTAGTGCTCATCTTTGTTATAAAAAAAGCTTAAAATTTCATGTTCCTAGTCTCAGTAGTTACGGCTGTGCGCTGACATGGCAGTCGGTCAGTTTCTCCTTTTATACAAGGTGTAAGGGACAGCCCTCCACAAACTTTAAGGGCTTGCTCAGTAGACGACACTGAACAACATTTCACAAAAATTTTTTCCAGGAAAGGAAAAAAAATCCGCCTCACCATACAAAATTATAAACTTGATTGGACAGTTTGTATGGAGAGGCCGAATTCTTTTTTCGTTTCCTGAAAAAAAATTTTGTGGAATGTTGGTCAGTATCGCCTACTGAGCAAGCCGTTAAAGTTTGTGGAGGGCTGTCCCTTACACCTTGTATATGGATAAAATATTTCAATTACAAAAGATACATATGTATACTGTACAACAGATAATTTATATCTATAAATATATTATACAAAAACTCTTGGTAAAAATATAAATGACGATTACCGATGTAACTTCAAATAGTCTACTGAGTGAAAAGGTGTAGTCACACGGGGCACAAATAAGTATGATTTGTAATTATCGCCCCTTATTATTGTTCCCTCTTGACTTAATTAAATTGACAGTTAATTATGTAGTTTATATTGACATTAATTGGGGATTTTTCCGTTGTCATATGACAGTTGAGTGGATTGGAATGGAAGATTTATTTCAAAGGAACTAGAGTCTGTCTAATAAGTTAAACGACTTGGGTAATTATTAGGATTTAATGAAATCTGATGTAGTCAACACGGGTTCAATAATCAAGGTCGATTAAGAGATAGAGATCATTGTTTACTAACAGAAGAACCTTATAAAAAGTGCCGAATATAAGTATTTTTTAAATGGTTAAATATTATACAAAATTCCCAAGTCGGTTGACTTATTAGACAGACTATACAACAGTAGATTTTTTTATCCACTACCATATTCTGTCATCACGAATTCTTTTGATACCTTTTCTACATAACAACCATAATACCAAATCATACAAACCGTTTCTATTTAGTATGGAAGATACGTGTTACAAATTAGGCATTTATATGCAATACGCGCGCTATTCCGACTTATGTAACATTATTATTGAAATCAATGTCATGGTCACCATAATAATGACATAAGTCGGGGTCAACAGCTTTCTAGGTGAAGCAGAAATTTTTAAAAATAATGTGTATTCTGAGCTCATCATTCATCATCATTTCAGCCGATATATGTCTATGTTGGACATAGGCCTCCCCCAAGCGTCGTCACAGCGAACGTTCCTATGCGTCTCGCATCCATCGAATTCTGAGCTCGTAGAAGTTTATATAAAGTATGGATAAGCTCACAATGGGCTTAAAGTCACCCAAAGGGTAATGGAAATGATTATGCTCGGGGTTTCCTTGCGTGATCGAATCAAAAATGAAGTTATCCGCAGGAGAACTAAAGTTGCCGACATAGCACGAAGAATTGCCAAATTTAAGTGGCAATGAGCAGGGTACATTGCTCGCAGAACAGATAGCCGTTGGGGCCGAAAGGTGCTGGAGTGGCGACCGCGTACCGGAAGACGCAGCGTTGCGCACAAGGTGGACCGATGACCTGGTGAAGCTTGCGGGAAACCGATGGATGCGAGACGTACAGGATCGTTCATTGTGGCGACACTTGGGGGAGGCCTATGTCCAACAGAAGGAAGAACATCATCATGAAGGAGAGGACATCCTTAAGCCTCAGCGGCAGCCTTAGGAGACTCTCAGGGAGTTGCGGGGCGATTCTTGGCTACTGTAGGCACGGGCTTGTGGACGGCGAGCAATAGTTAGCTCGCCGTGTGGCCGTTCAGTAAGGACCCAACAAGAATCGACCGCGTAATTTGTTCCACGAGTGCCGCATAGATATGTTATCATAACGGACGGGGAAAGAGTTACCGTGATCCTGGAATGCAATGGGCAACTGAAAGTACACATGCCTCCAACTCAGACTTTAAAAATTGCCCGTAGCCAGTGTAAGAGAGCCCCAACGTTCGTCGAGACGAACAAACCGATATTACTTGGCGTTTTTATCGAAACACAATGTGTCTTGAGAAAAACGCAACTTTAGAATGCACATGACCTAACTCAGAAATTTTATATTTCTGTAAAATGAACAAGAAAATCTTCAAAACACATAATTATATTGTTGATTGTTGTTTTTTTTTATGGTAAAAAAAGGGAGTTAGTGATAGTTTGACAGGACAGAATGGAAGAAAAAAACGTGTTGCGCCGACCCCAAGTAATATGGGATAGGGGCAGGAAGAAGAAGAAGAAGTTTTAAATATATCCTTCATATGTTTCTTTTCATTCATAATTCGGGCTAAAGTGTGACAAACTCGACAAAAGAAAGCCTGAAGACTCACGAAGTTACACGTATGTATTTATTATTTTACAAAATGGATGCCGTCCCGCGAACTAGACATTTTGTAGCAAAATTAGAATTTATAGGAATTTTGAGTTAAGTCATTTTTACTTTAGGTAAGGGTGCGATATGTACACAGGTCTTAGCTTACAGGACTGATAATCAAGTTTCTTGCTGCCGTTCTTTTTAAGTTATTGCAGGGTAACTGGGAAGTGGAACCGGGCAAAAAAGGGAAATTGAAAAGTTTGCTGTAATATATGTTTGTGTGGTTAGACAACTGGACAAATGAATGGGAATATTCTTTTTAGTGTTTTCAATATATTATATAAATGTCAAGTAAAAAGTTTTCCAACATTATGAGAAAGGCTGCCGCAACCTTATGGAACACACAGAGATCCTGGGTTTCATAAAATTACTCCTGCAGCACTGGATAGAGTGAGATGGAGTGTCAGACTTATACTGACTAAGATTCACCTGTGCTTCTAGAGTTGGCCTTTATGTTCCAAAGCTGCAGTAACTCTTTCGAACTATCAGGTAGATTGACCGCAGTCCTTATTGCTTTGACGTACCTAAATTTACTCCAGCATTACTACCACCTAAACTGAACTGTTGAAGGGTTAGAGCTAAAGGGTGTAAAGCCCCTGACCCTAGTCCTTCTTCTTAGCGAGTCGATGGCAAAACAATTAAATTGCACGCCTTGCCCAGTATTCGGACGGCAATGCCGTCCCTGATGCTGTCATTAGATCCCTACGTGAACAGGAAATAGGGCACGTTGTGCAGGATGGAAGGTGGGACGTGGTCTGCGGAGAGATGCCGCACAAACACTGATAAACTTAAATTTAATCCTAGTCCTTATTCGAAAATGTTTTAGTTGATTGACAGTGTTAACAAAAACAAAGAAATAAGTAGCCAGAATCATAATTCATTTGGGCGAGGATTCTGTGGTAAACGTCATGGATTGTTGGATGAATTCCTCTATGAATTCCACATGTTGTACCTAACTGATTTCTGGTTGGAAGTGAATTTCAAAAAGCTTCACAATTTGAAGTAGCAGTGAACAAATTCAGAATTAGGACGCTGTCTCTCTGAGCTTTACAGCGATGTTTGCACAGGAATCCGTATTGGGAATAACAAATATGATTTCGAAATATGTAAAAGTGGCTATATTCGTATGTCTAGAGGTGAATCTGAATCAGCAAGCCCACTGAACTGAAAAGACATCTGATCCGAAATTGACTAACGTAAAACGAATGGCTTACTAAACTAGCTTTTGGTCGCAGCTTCGCCTGCGTAGGTACATAAAATATAGCCTATGTCACTCCAGGAATAAAGCAGCTTTCTAACGATGAAAACAATTTTAGCAATCGGACCAGTAGCCTGATTCACGTAAAATCAAACAAGCCAAATATCGTTGAAGTTTTGTAGTCGTTCGATCGAAGTCCTATCCAAAAGCGGTATTCACGTGTTCCATAATCAGGATTGGATAGAACGACAACTCAACTGGCTCGAAACTAAACGATCTATCGACGACTTATTTCTCTTATATTCTACTAGGATAATGAAATACAGTTTTTTTTTTAATCGACTCTTCGACCAAACGAGTTTAAAATCGGTGTTGTTCAAACTCGATTGATGGATGTGAATACGGAATTGGTCTAAACGACTAAATCGCTACGATCTCGTTACGGTTTTGATTACGTGAATGGGGCTACAGTACTTTCAGAGATTACCTCCTACAAACAAAAAAAAAAAATCACCTCTTTTTTGTATGTTATATTAGTGTAAATTGTTTGACGGAATGAAACCTTTAAACAAAAAATACATTTTATAAAATCATTAATTATCTATCTATGGCAACGTCAAGTAAATATAAGTGGTAGAGTTTAGAAATTTAGAAGAGGAGGGAGAGGGAAAATAAAAAAAGTCAACTGATATCCGAAAAGGTTGGGAGGTCTGAGGGCATGAACAGGCCCTCCAGAGCAACCACCAGGGTCTGTGAAGGCTTACAGCATGCAAAGAGGTACAACACCAGCTTTGAGACGCCTACAGGGATACGGAGCAGCGCAATGGTCCCGCGACAGTTTTTAGAGACCTGCAGGAATATGGAGCAGAGCAGAGGACCCGTAAGTGATAGAATAGCATAGAATAAACTTTATTGTATTCTACAAAAGTAACACGACTTATAGGCTAACTTACTTGTTAATATATGGGTATTAATGGCGGTCTTAACACCGGCAGTTGGTGGTTATGATCTTCAAGAAATTAATCTATTTCTTGTAGGATAATGATTACAATATCAACATTGTTTCATCAATCTTAGATTAGAATTAGATTTCACAATTTTCTTGCCTCTCATCTCGTCATCGATACTCCTCAGGTATCTCATTATTTGTAGCACTCATTTGTATGCAGAATTCATTGATGAAAAAAATAATAAAGCAAAATATTTTGCCTTGATTGTGCATTCCAATAAGGCTTATAAATAAATTCTAATAAAGCTTTTTAAAACATCAATGAATTTCATCAATAAATAAAATAGACCTGTATAAAATTATAAAAATTCAGTATAATAAAATAGAGAATATACGAGAGCAGGGATGACAAGCGTGCCAGGGGTGGCACGCGGCAAAATAATTTGGGCACGCCAGTGAGTGACGCTAGTCTAAGATGTAGATGATTTGAAAAAATAGTAATTCGCACTATTTTTATCTTTTATTTAATTAAATAAATAAATAACTGTAAACATTACGTATGAAAATCGAGTTTCAAATATTAATGGTATTTAGTCATTTAAACTATATACTACGTTTGTCCATTAAATTACGTCAAGATTCTTTGTTGGCACATCATGACGACCTTATTTTTTTCATATTATATTAGTGGCACATTCTCCAATAAGTTAATTTAATTTAATTGGATTTAATAATAAAATATTGTGTTTTAAATTATTTATTTGTATATTTATTTTTATTGTGACTTCTGTTTGTTTACATTTTTTAGAAATAAATTATATTATTTTATTATTATTAATTCATTAAACCCCAAGCGAACGCCGGCGTTCGCGCACCTATTGTCTTTCTATTGTGTCTGTAATTTCCAGTTCACCATCCTTGTACTAGAGCAATAATTCGGGCATTCACACACTAGGCGACATTTGCTCTGCATTTTATTGCGGAGTCTCGCGTATATTTTTCAAATGCGTTATAAAGCGCTTCGCATTCCGATGTAAACACGTGTGTCGTGTCCCTCGTGGAGATATGCCAATGTTCCTTTTGTGATTTATTACGTATTTTATGTATACTTGCCTGGCCTGATATTATAAAAAGAAAATATTTGAATTTTATTTGTAATTAGCAGACCTTCGTACGCTTAACTGTCCCCGCACACGGGCCTCAAAAAAACGCCGCCACAAAAAAACGCTAGAAGCGATCACAGAAAAAAGCTAGAAGCGGCCGCAAAAAACAGCTAAAGCGCGCGACACCTCCTGTGTGCGGTGAAGCTTGAAGCGTCTTTTTGTGGCGGCACCGCTGCACACGAGAAAAGGCCGCCTCAAAATGAAGTTTGAAGCGGCGTTCTTTTGAAGCCTGTGTGCGGGGACAGTAACAGTCAATGAATGTAGTATATCTACTATATAAAAATAAGTCGGGTTTTCCTTCCTGACGCTATAACTCCAGAACGCACGAATCGATTTCCACGGTTTTGCATTCGTTGGAAAGGTCTCGGGCTCCGTGAGGTTTATTAGAGTAGAGTAGGGTAGAGTAGGGTAGAGTAGGGTAGAGTAGGGTAGAGTAGGGTAGAGTAGAGTAGAGTAGGGTAGGGTAGAGTAGGGTAGAGTAGGGTAGAGTAGAGTAGAGTAGGGTAGGGTAGAGTAGGGTAGGGTAGGGTAGAGTAGGGTAGAGTAGGTATAGTAGGCTGAAGTAGGGAAGAGCGGGAGCGAAGCCGCGTGGGCAAAAGCTAGTCTTTCGATATAATCAACTGAGTAAAAATGTCAATTTACATACAATTATAATGTATAAAAGTTATCTATATCGATTTCGTACATTTTACGTGATGCGTGCACAACTAAAAACTTCTACAGATTTATTATAAGTATTTGTAGAAGAATAAACTAGACCGATTTAAAAAAATCTTTTATCAGTAGAATGCTACTTTATCATTGAGATATTATATGCTATATTTTATTTTTAAAAACAATAGGGTTCCCTACTAACAAATCTCTGATGAGATAACCCACTGTGGAAATAAATGGCCCATCATGTGAGCGAAGCTGCTGGTGTTTAGATAATATATTAATATGTACTTTAAATTTTTTAGTTATGTGTAAATTATTAGGTACAAGCTTTTGCTCACGAATTCGTCCACGAATATAAACTAACTAAAAATATGTCACGCAGGAATAAAGCAGCTCTCTATCGGTGAAAAAATTTTAGCTATCGGACCAGTACTTCCAGAGATTACCTCCTACAAACAAAAAAACAAAAAAACAAACTTTACCTCTTTATTATATTAGTGTAGACGTAAGTTTGTCTCGCATTAATCTTTTGATTGATTTGATTGAAATCGTGAAAAAATCGCTATTGCTTTGTTGGTTTTTGCTAATAAAGTAGTCGAAGAACTGTAAACACACTTCATTTCCAACTTGCTTTATCAAGCTTTATTCCAGACTTGTTTTATCATTTCAAATAAAGAAAATGCATGTACTTTATTAGGAAAATTGATTTCCCAATAAAAATAAATCACTTCGCAATCTAACCCGTGATAGAACACCTCATCCCGTAAAAAGGACAGTTACAAAAGACGTAAACGATTTTTAACCCACACGTGACGTAGGTATAATGGCGCAAAACGCCTTTAGAAATCCTTTGAGCACAATACGTTTAGCTGTAGGTCATCAATCACGGTCGCAGTTCGTCATGATACCTACATCACGAGGTTACGGGAACCTTTTCTTTTTCAAATAATTACAGAAACCTTTTTAATCTTTCTTAAACGAATACCTTAAGGCCCATTCAGAGTCTATTTCAATAGACTCCTCTCGACTCGGTTGCTAAAAAAAGAATTCAGCTAGAACTACATTAGATCGATGCACACGTGGACCACGCCTGATTTGTACGTAGAACAACATCGCGTGGCGTGCGTAATGTAGTTCTACATTGCGCGAACGTGGGCCACGTACGACGATCTGGGTGCGTTGCGTCCATCTCCATACTTACATGGAAACTAGACTTGCAGAGCTACATTTGATTTATACCACGCGACGCCACGCTACGTACAAATCAAGCGTGGTCCACGTGTGCATCGGTTTAGTGTAGTTCTCGCTTAATCCTCCGTTTTCTTTTAATAATTATTAATATCACTATGTATCTCACCTGATATTAAGCGATAATGTGGGCGATGTACACTTGCCTAGAAATAACCTATTCAATCTTGACTTGTTTTAGTTATCAGGAAACACTGACTCTGGCAAGGAATTTCACTTCTTTGTTGTACGAACAATGTATGGTGAACAGTAAACGAAATGCACGTATGAGTGGGATGTCCACAATGTGCCTGTAACGCGTTGCCTTACGTATTAATGTCAAATTATAACAAGCTATAACTGGCAATTTGATGATACGATGTGGAGGCGAGTTCGAGGACATAACTTGGAATATGGGTACCAAATAAAATCATAAAACCTTTTCGATGGTTGGCCTCCTTTATTAAAACAAGGTGTGGTCAGAGATGAGTCAGGAATTTGTCAGAACACATGCGTACCTTTGCTTATAATTATGTAAAATCGTAATAACTTCACTGATTTTTTTTAATAGATACTCTTAACCAGTCCTCTGCCAAGACGATCATTGTGTATTTTTATTCATCGATTGTCCTTTTAAATACGGTATATTACATTATACAAATCCGCCTATTCTTCCGAGAGTACGATTACGATATGTCAGTAAAAATCTTGACCGTATTTCGTTGACCACAAGTTTGCTTCGTAATAAATCAAATATGGCCGAATGACACGCTAAACGTTTTTTCACGCACGGACTCTGTGTGACGTGTTGAGAAACTGTGTTGATCTTAGAAATGTTTTAGATTTAAGAAATTACTTTGTACATATATTGGTAAATAGACATAGGTAATTAGCCTTTTAATATTCCTACAAAAAAATCCTAATTAAATATGTGAGGAGTTTTTGCGTTAAGTGTATGTATCACCGGTAAGTTGCAGATTCTACCTATACTCGTATCTATTGATTGTAATAAATCTTTATTAGATATTAATGTTTTGTTATATAATGAAAAAATCGTTTTGTTTATGATATATCAGCTCCAAATCCATAAACTTCCAACATAACCGTGTCTTATTTAGAAAAAAAAATTACAGTTTACAATATAATGTAGTTTATTTAGACAACTTTTCTTTAAACGTTTAATTGTTAATGAATATACTGGTAATTAGTGACCGATACTTATACACGTGATTGTACCTATAATTACAGACAACTTTCCCAAAGGACCCTTTTTATAACTCATTATTTAACTTATATTATTTAACCGGAACATGTTGGTACCTACACTGATTACATACACCGATGGGTTTGCAAGTGGCGCGGGTGCACTATCATTAATGGAGGTAGCCGCGTAACGCCATAACTAACAAAACTGTTCGCGCAAGAACAGCTGTTTTGTTATTGTGATAAAACTAATGACTATAAAAAAAAAATCTTTGGAAAAGTTGTTTGTAATCATGAGTACAATCACGTGTATAAGTATCAGTCACTAATTACCAGTCACCCTATACACCACTATTTTTTAAGTAGTACACATACTTAAAGGGCTTATTAGAAAAGCTCTTGTTATTTTATAAGTAAAATCTCAATAAATAATATTTATAAACAGCAAAGTTATTAGCGTTGGTTTATGTCCCAAAATGTCACTCAAGTTATGGAAATATTGTGCAGGCTATTGATTAATGAATGAATAAGTGACAATTATTATGGAAAAACACTGCCCGCAGTATTTTCTACTAGCAATTGTTATGTTTGATTGATTCTGTGATGAATTTACCTTTTCGTGGTCAATTTTAGGATTTCGGTTTTTTCTACTTTTGACTACAAAAATATGATCAGTGACGGGTACAGATAGAGCCCCATTTTTTTGTGTACTAATTAAAAAGAGGGGTATTCAGTCGTAATTAAATGCCTGCATGTTGCTTAAAAAAAAGAAAAAAGAACGTGGTTAAATAAATTGTATTCTTTTTTTAAATTGAGACAGAACAACGGCCTTTTCCCGATCGTAAAAGTTATTTGTCAGCAAGCAGAAACTAAAACTAGCCCATTTCTCTGGAATAATCCCTTAGTTCCTCTTTACGATGCCCATAGGAAACGTAGGGATTTGGTGCGGAACTATATACTATACGGCCAATTTCGAACTCGCGTCGCAACAAAACATTACCCATCTTTTTGTTCCACCGCATTCAGGCACAAAAGTTAACACCGTTTTTGTGAAAGATTGATTATTATGTTCACCGTTCTCTTGTACCTATTGAGATGTAAGTGATCAATCAAATGGAATTGATATCTCATATTCGTTTCGTTTAAATGGCGTATAGAACTTTCTCTTATTCGTTTTTGTGTACGTCTCTTTAAGTGACAGTCGTTTTGCGATGAAAAATGAGGAATAGAATAATTGTGTTTGAAGTAGACATCATGATAAATATTTTATTTCCATTGGAATGATCCATTTTATTCACATTACTAGCTAGTATTAACACGTTGGCAGACAGTAATTTCTTCTTCTATTCTTCTAAGTTTTTATTTGCATAAAATCAGTACGCCATATGACGACCGGTTTTCCATACTATCATAACGAACGGCATGTTGTATCACCACAGATGTAATCTCATTGTTTCACCTGCGTCTCTTTTTTTTTTTTTTATAATGGATAGGCTCGCGTTTGACCACAATCTCACCTGATCTCTAGTTATTGCTTCGCTTCTGTGAGTCGTAGCGTAATGTTAGGCCTACTGTCCACGGACGCGTAGCTTCATAAACGCGTATTCGTCATTATACGCTTGAACGTGAACTATCGTCGTGCCGTAGTGTCGTTGCCGCTTCGTCGACAGTTTTATTTTTTTGTATGTAAGCTTTACGCAGGCGTACACCAAGCGTATAATGACGAATACGCGTTTTTGAAGCTACGCGTTTGAGGACAGTAGGCCTTAAATAGCCTATACTATTCGCCATTAATTTGGCTATCCCAGACATACGTATTTTTTCCAATACAATTTATAGTTCCAGAGATGATTGCGTTTAAACAAACATAAAAACTGTTCCGCTTTATAATATTAAGTATAGCATAGATTAAAATTTCTCATGAGACTAATTCGTTCATAACTTTAGTCATTAAGTAGGTTAGTACAGTATTAACGTAGCAGTAAAAAGATATGCCGGCAACCATTATATAAACAACTATGATTTAACTGACTTTTATCAGTAAAAGTAACTTGTTACCGTAAAAATCTAATTAGATTCGATCTCGTTGTGTCATTATGCTGAAGCGCGATTCGATATTATACAATCTGACGGTATAAAGAGTCATTTATTTTTCCATTATCTTTTTGTATTAAAGATGAAGGCGGCAAAAGCTTTTATCGTTGAAAATATAGCGTCACCGGTGTACGGGGATTCCAGGAACTCGTTGCGTAGCGAGACGAACCCTTAAAATCATAGGGTAAATGTATTTTTTATGATGGCGGTGTACGATATTAACTTCCGTTGTTCCGGTGTCAATCACATCAAAATTTCATTATGAATAAATCAAAAATGTCAAGAGTTCAATTTGTGGTTGAATCACGAATCACAAAGAGATACACAAGGTAACAAATTGCCAATAAAAAGCTAACAAAATGCTGTGGGTAAGCATTTCGGTCAAAGCTGTAAATCCCGGGTTTGGGGCAATAAATCCCGGGAAAAAATATCGAAAGCTGTGTAATACAGTTAGACTCGTATTGTGCTTGAATAAGGCCCGTAGGGATACACCGACCATATTTGGGGGGAGTTTATCCGCCTATTCTGAATATTGGAAGCGAGTGTCATGATCGGGCCTCTCATTTTGGTGTATGTCGTGTTTGATTTTGCGGTCATTGTTTACATTAGCCGGTTATTGCGAGGTTTGCTGTTAGTTTTTATAATCTATGCAATGGTAAATAATTTTAATGTAATTATGTAAGCCAAACACAAAATTTTTGCGTAATTTTAGCTTTTATTATACTCATAGCTAAGTAATTAGAGGCCCGCCGAAGATTCGATTTAGGCCAGTATCGACAAAAAGTCCCTGAGGTAGTTTCGGTGTTTCTTCTCAGGGTAGTCAGCTAGGAACACCGGCCTCATCTAGTTTAAACTGACTGAAAACTAAATTGATGTGTAAAAGTGTTTTTTTTTTAAACCTATTTGCAAAGTTAATAATCATTTATCAGTCCAATACAACAACGCTTTTAGGGTGTTGATGCGGCTGCCACATTATTGCATTGCTTCGGAGATGTTTGATCAAGCCAGAGTAGACAGCTTCTCAGCTGTCTTATGCAAAAAAGTGTGTGTCTTCTCGCCAGACTGCTTGGCTGTAGCAACAGCCTCCGGAAAGTGATTGGTGAAAGATATGATGAGAGTCCCATAGTGAGGCATTGCTGGTTTTTCTAAAACCACGTCAGTTTCGGTTTATTTTACAGCCGAAACTATAAGAGGAGCCGAAAATTCTGATTCGGTTTCGGTTTCGACTGAAAATCGTGTTTCGGTCGGTCACTAAACTTGAAATGTTTTTTTATTTCCAAATTGGTCGTTTCCTATGGAGAAAAACCGGCAAGAAATTCCATATATACTCTTTTAAAAAAAAAATGTTGTTCTTATTTTTCATATCACATAATAAATTGATATTAATGTGAGGATAGTGTTGTGGACCAATCAGTATTATACTCTAAAGCTCAATAAAAATAATCATAATAAAAAGTGAGTCGTCTACTGCTTACTATAACTAAGACTCTAAAGACAAATCACCTGTCTAGAATATCTCGCAAAATTAGTGACAAATCCAAGATGGCGTAGGTACCTGAATCGCAAGTAGCACGAAAGTATTACTCGGCACTCTCCGTGTCATCCGAGGCAGGGCAAGGTCTGGCAAACCGGTTGGACTGGCCTCCGTCATATGTGACCAGTTTCAATGCCACAGGCAACGCCTGTTGTAACAGTTAGCTTTTAACGTGGATGCTCCAGAACAGCCCGCGAAATTTAAATTTTCTATAGTTTTTCAGGGTTAAACGGAACTCTATTACTAAGACTCCGTTGTCCGTCTGTCTGTCTGGCCGTCTGTCAGCAGGCTGTATCTCATGAACCGTGTTAGTAAGACGGTTGACATTTTCATAAATTATGTAAAAAAAAAAAAATGGGGGCTCCCACATACACCAAACGTGTTTTTGTTTTTGCTGTATTTTTGCTAATGACGGTATGGAGCCATTTGTGCGCGAGTCTGGCTCGGACTTGGCCGGTTTTTTTGAAATTTGCAGGTCAATGACTTTTTCATGAAATTGCATTCCAGTTTTTCCAATACTTTTTCTTCACTAAAATAATAAAGAGATAAAGTTTGTTTGTAGGAGGTAATCTCTGAAAGCTGCTTTATTCCTGAGTGACATCGGCTATATACCGCTAAATTTTAATCGTTTTAATCCCGTGGAGGGTCGATCCGGTACATGAAACACTATCGATCTGTAAAGATAAAATTAAAAAATAAAAGCACCTTTTTTTCAAAACTCGTATTAATTTGCTGAGAAAAATCCAGAAAAAGCTGAGCGAGTTCAATGGCCTAAAGACGTTTTCTTAAAGAAATTAATTTCGTACATGCTTAAATTAATACGAGTTTTGAAAAAAAGATACTTTATTTTTTAATTTTATCTTTACAAATCGATAGTGTTTCATGTACCGGATCGACCCTCCACGGGATTAACATGATTAAAATTTAACGGTGTGTATTATGTATGGAGGCGAAGCTGCTGGCAAAAGCTAGTTTCACATACGAGTAGGCCTACATGCGTACTTATAAACAATCAAAAGCTAATGAACGGCTCGAATTAGTCGTTTCCTATGGAAATGGGCTATCCAACACTAAAAGATGTTTCAATTCAAATCAATAGTTGATGAGATTAGTGCGAATCAACAAAACATCAGCCTTATATATTAAAGTAAGTATAAATAATGAAAAAATATAACAAGTATATAGAAAAATGTTTCTTGTGTAAAAATGATCACTCCAGTAAATTCTAATGTTAATAACATAGTTCTAATATAAAATGAAGGTTATAATGGATCGTTTAGATTTTCGTGAAAACGTCCAACACATTTAATAACTGTCTAGATTACTCCAGATCTGGACATTATTGAGTTATATTATCAGAATCAAATTAGATTCTGGGAATTTTTCTGTTAGAATTTCTATTGGTACAACTATAAAAAGTAATTTGTATTTAATTGGAAATTTGAATGGAAAAATAGTTATTTATTACAGCGAAAATTCGAAGACATGTGACATTTATCAACCCGCACTGAGCCCGCGGTGATTACGGCCCATTTCCTCTCCTCGAGAGGAGGCCTGAGTCTCAGCAGTGGGAACATTAAAAAGGCTGATGATGGTGATGATTACAGCGAGACAGGTCTAAAAAACGGCGCTAAAGTGACGATCTGGACTTGTTCCTCTTTGATTGGCCAGTGATGGTCAGAGGTGAAGACAAACGGATAGTCGATGGGGCCAGAAGACGCAGCGTTGAAAGGCCTCTTACAAGGTAGACCGATGACCTGGTGAGGGTTGCGGGAATATGATGGCTGCGACACATGGGGGAGGCCTGTAGCCACCAGTGGACGTCTTTCGACTGAAATGATGATGATGAGGGACCTTTCCTGATGGCTACAACCCGGGAATCTTTAAGTCAAGAGCGAATAGGTTACTTCTAGGTAAGCGCGGTCCATCGTCGACTGCATCGTCCCTTTCCATCAGGTGAGATAGCGGTCAAGCGCAAACCTATCAACTACAAAAAAAACCTTAATATGGCTATGGAAAAACAAACGAACCAAGTTTGTTATACCACTTTTTACTATACCTTTAGGTAGCATATAACAACGTTATCGGGAGTATTATGTTTGAGCCTGTTGGGGTTGAAACGCTGGGCCTATGTATGGGGTCAGAGTGCTCATCGCGTTGTTCGGGATATCAGCAAGAGCTAGTCGACTCTGCGCGTGAACAGATGGCTGGGCTTTTTTTTGGTCAACGAATCAGCATTGCTATTCAATGCAATGCTGCCAGCGTTCTGGGAACTGTTGCCATTGACAGCGATGTGTATGATTTTTTTGATGTCCTATGATATTTTGTATAAGTTTATTGATACGATTGTTTTCAGTTTGTATGTATATTAAATTGTTGCATACATTAAGTTATTAGTTAGTTTAGTGCATTATAAGCAGGTATATTGTATTATATACAGGTCCAGTAAGATTTTGGAATTGATAACATTATAATAAATCAAAAATGACAGTTAAAATATGACTGAAAACAAAAATCTAAATAGAATATTTACCCGAGTAGATTCAAAATACATTTCTGTCACCATTTTGACATCCATTAAATTACGAGTAATCGAGAGAGAAATGAAGGCGAAATCATTTAAATTAGAACGTCAAGTGAACCGAAATATTTACAAAGCGACAGAAAACAAAATGTCCTACTAAGTGTTGTGAGTAAAAGCCAACACAGCGCTCAACTAGGACATCCCTAGGGCTGCCAGGTGAGACCATAAACTAGTTACGTTTTTCTTTTTATAACTGTCATCAGAGAGCAGTGGTCGCCGAGTGGTAATGGCTCCGACTTACGAATTGTAGGTCGCGGGTTCAAACCCTGCCATGCGCATTACTTTGTGTAACTTATTTCATTACCACTGCTCTCAAAACGTTGAAGGAAAACATCGTGAGGAAACCGGCATGTCCTAGAACTAAAAATTCGAAGACATGTTACATTCACCAATCTGCACTGGGTCCGCGTGGTGGATTACGGCCCGTCCTCTCTCCTAGAGAAGAGGCCTGAGTCTCAGCTGTGGGAAAATTAAAAAGGCTGATGATGATGATGATGAACTGTCATCATGGCCCTATTATTGATAAAGGACTAAACCAACGGGTGGAAAGTGCAAAAACTTATCAGTGATTTCGATTTTCTGATAAAGTAACTTTCAGTTAAGTACTGTAATTATCAGAAATTCACAAAATTACAAATAGTTTTCTCACTTTGCACCTTTCGAAACGTCACTGTCAAAGTGACATTGGTGTGCCTAATGGAGTGAAATCACTGTCTAGATTATAATAAAGGTAAGGTTTAATAGGGCTGCTGGGTTGTTTGAAAGATTTACCTTAGCCCTGCAATGCAAAGGGCAACTGAATATTTCCTCTTTATAATATGAGTATAGATAATTTCGGAAACATTGTCTATTTTGGACCAACTACGAATTGGACCAACCGCTAATCGCGTCTAAAGGAACATAAGCTGGTTTTAGTCATTAAAAGTTTGTCACTCCCTCTTGTTCCAACCAGAATAGTAGGACTACTACTAGGTACTTAAAGATTTCTCACCACAAAAAAAGAAATGGGCGACCACCCATTATCTATGTCATTTACTGAATATTCCATTTCACGTAAGTCTTTCTCTTCTAATCACCATTACTAATCCACTGTAATGAATTTACTAATTTACTTTCAACTGGTTTGTTAATGTGTGAGTGGGTTACACTATGAGTTAAGTACGTTACAGGTTTTATCAAAAATAAATTTATCAGTAAGGCTTACTGTCTGCGGACGCGTAGCTTCATAGACGCGTATTCGTCACTATACGCTTGGTGTACGCCTGCGTGAAGCTTACATAAAAAACAATGAAACTTTGTTGACGAAGCGGCAATGTCATGCCGTCGTGTCGGTCCCGCTTCGTCGACGGGCGTACACCAAACGTAAAATGACGAATACGCGTCTATGAAGCTACGCGTCTGTGATAATGTCCAAGGACGCGTAGCTTCATACACCTTACTGATGCAAGATAGATATATAATTACGGTATATAGATAGGAATACGCGTCTATGAAGTTACGCGTCCATAGACACATAGTTTAACTTTCAATTGACCGGAACTCCCTCTCGCTCCAGCCAGAGCAGGAGAAGTTACTTGATTATTTCTCACATAAAAAAAAAAAATATGCTTAAAAGAATCTAAATACAAAAGCTTAGATACTATCCGTTTCTGCATCTTACTGACCTACTATTCGAGTTTCAACACAACACCGTTCCGTTTCCAGCCCAAACATTCATCACTACTTTGTCTAATAAAAACAGTAGTACCTAACAGAACAGGTTTGCACCAAAGCCAAAAGGCTAATCAATCAAACTGTACCAGTAGAACAGCGAGCCACGTACAATGGCGCACATAACCCGTTTGCGTGCCATCCCTACTGGCAAGTGTGGCACTCGTCTCTGGTTTGAGCAATTACCGCTATTGGGCCTGGCCGGAGAGCGGAGAGACCCTTGTTTGTCTAACTGTACATAGCGCACCGAGTCTATTGCTTAATGTGTTGATTGTACTTTGTGCCACGCGACTAGGGATGTGCTTTGGTATATTTAATATTACAGGTACGTTGCTGAGGTATTTTAGCCCATCGAGCGCCGATTGACATCTGTACAACTTGAATGACCTTTAAAAACACCTATATCATTGTTTTTCCAAGAAAATCTAGAAAAAGTTTTTTTTTTTGTGTTTTACGTAAAAACGCGCAATAAGGTAATAATAATACCCCGGGGCGCCCGAGGGGTCAGCAATATGTTTAATACCTATTAAATGTGTTTGAGGATTGACAATGTTCGCCAAATATTCATTTATTGTGGGTTGCAATTATTTCGTAATTTAAATTCAATTTAAACTGATATGAAATGGAAGTGACATAATGTATGTTATTGATACAAAAAAAAAAATACTTGAATGAAGAATGTGAAGGTTCCTACGTACGCGTTGTGTGTGTTTAATACTTTTTCACGCTTAAACGGCTGAACGGATTTGGATGATATTTGGCACACGAGTAGACCATGTTCCCTTGGAATAATTTTCAATTTTTACGTGGGCGAAGCCGCTGGCAGAAGCTGGTATGTAGATAAAAGTGACAAATCAACATGAACGACCAACTTTTCATTCGCTGCAATGAATGAGCCGACTTCAGCGTACATTTTATTTTAGTTCTACGCGACCTACATTTTAATTTTAGTAGTCAAGATAATTTAGATCGAATTCAAGTGCTGAATTAAATATAGAGAGTTTTATCACATTTATTTGTTTGTAATTTGGGATTTTTTACCGAACACGTTTTTAGATGTTGTTAATAGTAACGTTTTATGTCAATTTGCATGTTGCGGTATTCCCGTTTGATTGTAATCTATGTGCCTTCAAGGTTAGAATGAATAGGCTCTTAGTAAACTAGTGCGCCTCACTAACAACGATTGCGTCACTGCTTATCATCAGTTGGGATCGCAGTCAAGCATTACTTTATATCAATTAAAAAAAAGTGTGTTGGTTTAAAAGGAAATTGGGCACCAATAGTTTCACTTTTTGACGGTAATGGCTATTAGAGTTAATGTATAATTCATAATATTATTTTTAATGATGTTTTACCTAAATTCATTGAAATCATTTGTGGGGTTTCTATATTCATTTTAATAAGTATCTAATACAATAAATACGTCATTTGTTGCATAATAGTGAAGCGACTCTATTTTTTTCAATTATAATCGATCGATTAACCGTTAACATGGAACAACAAAATAATCTACAATCACAACTAAAAAGTATTAAGAGTTGTCATTATCTTTATTCTTCAATTATGTTACTATTTCTTGCGTTAAAAAGCAATTTCTGGGCAAAAATAAAACAAGATATAATCTATAGTCATGACTCCGCGTCCGTAATCTATTGTTTGGTCACAACACTATTCGATAAAATGTCAAACAAAATGGTGTTTTCTGTTTACCTTGTTAACTAACGTGCCGGTTAAGCCGAGAATAATGGTTTTAGCTTTTCTCTGCTAACAAATATAAATTCGTGTCGAGTTGAGTTTTAGGATTCCTCCAAATCTATCTCCTACATCGAGCAATGTGACTCTTTTCGTGCGTGTGCTGCGAAGTGTATTGTTAAGACATTTTTTTACGTTCACGGTGATTGTTCTAGATGTAAAATATGTCGCGCTGTGCGAACTGTTCTCTTTTATTAGTACACCCGCTCCCTAGATGCCAAATCAGAGAAGCAACGGATTCCATGGTAACATAACCTAACTTACATAACTTCAACAGGTACACAAGTTATTTTTTTTTTCAAAAGCCCTACAATATTTAAGTTTGAATTTAACCTTGTTTTAAAGTATGACACTAACCCTTTTTTGTGTCTAATGTTCACTACTATTCTGAGTCAAAAGTTGCGCAACCAAGTGCCATAGTAAGTTGCTCATTCTCCTTTTGTTGTTATGTCGTAATTGCTCACGCTAGAAGTTTTCTAATTGATTGTTACATTCGTGAATCTAATATTTTGTTATTCAGTCGGAAATCGGTTAGATGGCATCATCATTTTTTTTTTTTTTGGTTGTTTGCGATAACATCAAAAACTTGAAAATCAGGAAGTGATGTAAACGACAATTATCGATCTTTGAATGATGAAAAACACTTTATTGAATTCCGGAACGAAACACAAATTGATCTGGCTATTTATAAAAATTTTAACTGCCGAGTTTAAAGTGAAAAACCGGCCAAGTGCGAGTCGGACTCGCCCATGAAGGGTTCCGTAGCAGCAAGTAACATAATATAAAAGTTTTTGTAGTTTGTTGTAACTTTGATCGATGTTTTAATAATAGTGAATTTTTTTCGATTTATGACGTATTAAAAAAAAACTACTTACTAGATCTCGTTCAAACCAATTTTCGTTGGCAGTTTTTATAGTAATGTACATCATATATTTTTTTTAGTTTTATCATTCTCTTATTTTAGAAGTTAGAGGGGGGGGACACACATTTTACCACTTTGGAAGTGTCTCTCGTGCAAACTATTCAGTTTAGAAAAAAATGATATTAGAAACCTCAGTATCATTTTTGAAGACCTATCCATAGATACCCCACACGTATGGGTTTGATGGAAAAAAATTTTTTGAGTTTCAGTTCTAAGTACGGGGACCCCCAAAATTTATTGCTTTTTTTCTATTTTTGTGTGAAAATCTTAATGCGGTTCACAGAATACATCTACTTACAAAGTTTCAACAGTATAGCTCTTATAGTTTCGGAAAAAAGTGGCTGTGACATACGGACGGACAGACAGACAGACAGACAGACAGACAGACAGACATGACGAATCTATAAGGGTTCCGTTTTTTGCCATTTGGCTACGGAACCCTAAAAACGGTTTACTTGTTAAAATCCAATGCAACTAAGGATATTTGAATATTTATCTCTGCTTCAGGTAATGAATGAGTGACATTTCAAATTAGGAATTCTCGGAAAAACCTAAATAAAATTGGCATAAACCAGGAAAGGATGGTATAAAATAGAAAACAACAACACAAAAAGGGACTTAAAAAAACCGGCCAAGTGTGAGCCGGACTCGCGCACGTAGGGTTCCGTACCGCCCGTAGCAAAAAACATTAAATATTTATTTTATTTTGATTAGTATTTGTTGTTATGCGGCAATAGAAATACATCATCTGTGAAAATGTCAACTGTCTAACTATTATGGTTCATAAGATACAGCCTGGTGACCGACAGAAAATGGGATTCCCTGCCGAAGTCTTTGTTTCCTGATAGCTTTGTGACTTAGGGGTCTTTAACTCTTTGAATGTCGTAATTAGAGACACAATAGAAAGACAATTACCTTATGTCGGACTGTGTAACTTAAGACATTCGAAAGGTTAAGTCAAGAGTGAAGAGGTTACTCCTAGGCAAGCGTATTTCATCGTCGACCACCTCATCGCTTATCATCAGGTGAGATTGTGGTCAAACGTGAGCCAATCAATGATAGTAAAAAAATTCTGGCTGACAGCGGAGTCTTAGTAATTGGGTCCCGTTTTACGTCTTTTTATTTAAAATAAATCGTAATAAAAGACATACAAAGATTATTTAAATTTAGTTAATTTCCTTACATCGGTTTAGGTAAAAAACATAATTGTAAATATTTTTAGATAGTTTTTTTGACATTTTTTTTTCGATAAAAGACATGTTAAGATTGTTTACATTTAGTTAACTACCTAAACAGATGGAGTATAACTTAACTTTTATAGCAGAGAGAAAGGTCGACATCAAACCTCTTTACCTCACTAAGAATTTGTTCAACCAACATTTCGTTTGCATAAAGTTAAATATTTACAAGTTCTGTGTCTACATTTAATGCTAATTGTATACTTTATATCAGTAAGTCTATGCAGTGGGGTCCGTTATGTAAAATATTTAAATTCACTGAATATTTTAATGCTGACATCGCCCGCCGGCCGTCGACGATTCTATGTTGAACACGGAGTAAATTGTTGACTTCGTTTTGAAGTATTGTGGAACCGTTCCTTTTAAGTAACAGGGATTTAGAGCTTCTGAAATACTTATGGTATTGCTTTGAAATTAGAATTGTTTTTGGTCGCTTTAAAATGGACTTTTTAATACATTAAGTTGCTTATCTATACTAATAATATTATAAAGAGGAAAGATTTGTATTTTTGTATGTAACGAATAAACTCAAAAACTACTGTGCCGATTTCAAAAATTCTTACACCATTGGAAAGCTACATTCACCCCGAGTAACATAGGCTATATTTATTGCCCATGCGAAGCCGGAACGGGCCGCTCGCTAGTTTGAATATAAGGAAGGAGCTTATAATAGAAAGAGTAGGGACTTTATTTATTTTATTTACATTGAATCAGATAAAACTTACAAATGTACATAGAAAAACTTAAACTATTTATACTAAAACCGTTATAATAGAATAATCTTAAATCAAAATAATAACATAATTTTTAATACCTTGGCAGTCTTATCGCTAATAAGAGCAATATATACTAATAATACCAGATAACCTATCTAATAAAAATAATACCAGACAACCTTTGGATGGCCTAAAAGACCTTAAAAAAAAAAAAATCAGTACACCGTATACGGGTAGTATGCGGTGTACTGACAGTTTATTTATTTATTTTTTGGTTTGAAAAATGATCCAAAGACTTCTCCCACTCCAGGTTGGTGCGGGAAGACGTGTCGGACTTTTACTGACTAAAATCACATTTCTGCTTTTTATTTGCTCTTTGTGTTTTCTAGAACCATGGTTTTCCTTTCAGCAATTCCCCGTGTACTGACTGCTAGGAAAATAATCAAAACGTTAAAGCTTGTCGATATAAATCAAATTGTTCAGTAATCAACAATTATTTGCCACGATTTTTTACATTATACATGTTACCGGATAATTATAAATAACGTAAGAATATAAAAAAATCTTTCAATTAATAAACCCCATCCAATAATAATTAACAATGTATACAAATCCTAATTGAAAATAAAGAGTTAAAAATTGTAAGTGATTTTTCATAAACTGACGGCGTTTACAATTATCCGGTGATATAAACATTCATAAGGATTATTAAATCATTCATTCGGTCGTTACATCGAATATAATATTAAACACGAAATTGAAATTTAATTTACTGAGTGCGTTGAAGCAGAAAATGACTAGACTATTTGTAGAGGTTATACATACAACATTATTCTTAGAAACTTCAATATAGTTTGTTTAGAATCAGTAACTGAGTCTATTCCAATAATTTTTACACTAATTAATTTAAATTAATCAATTAATAATTAATTATTAAAAATAATATAAATAATTAATAATTATCAATTATTAATTAATTAATTAATTAATGTTTCTTTATTTTTTATATATCTTTTTTTTTTTATTCGAAAAATATTTAAAGAAGGTCACAAGTTGGATACCACCGACAATAAGCACAACACAGGTCATGGCAGGTTATAGCGCACAACTGGGTGCGGGAGCAAAACAAATCCTCAGTCGCCCGTATCACAAAATAGATAGGTACAGAAGACAACCTCATGTATGTACTTCACTTTTTATACCTACGCTCGGTGGACGCACACTAATGAGCGTTTGAGCCGGAAACGTTCGACGAATGGTCCGAGATGCGACCGAGATATCGTGTCCGTGAGCGGTGTCTATGTGTGCGTTGCTCGAGCGCGCTTTGTATGTAGATAGACTTCTGTACCTATCTATTTTTTGCCCGTATGGCCCGGTGATCATGTATTTGTGCGGATAACCAGGTAACATAGTAGCTTATAACTTTGTGATTTTTCATGATACAGTTAACCTACCACAGCAGTGTTGTCTTTTTAACCCAAAGGTTGACTGGTAGAGAATGCCTTTTGCATTAAGTCCGCCTATGTACCACTATTGTACATGAAGTTAAAATAAATAAATGAAATTTTGTACATAGATTCTTTACATAAAAATAATAGACACGTTTTTCGAGTTTCGCATATTACTAAAACTAATGTTGTATAGAAAAAAAACTAGACTAGTAGGTCCAATTTGGAGAGTAAGAGAAGAAAAACCAAAACTAAACTGAAATTAAGGAAATTTTAATAAAGACCAAAGTAGTATTGACCACTGTGCTAGGGACTCAAACTGTAACCGTAATAATGTGTTTTAACACTGTTTTTTAAAACAGTTATAACAGAAAAACACTTTTAAATGTAACAGATACAATAATGTTACCGAATGAAACTGTAACCTTTTATATGTGTTAAGAAGTGCTACCGAATCAAACTGTAACCTCTTTTATGTGTTAATAAGTGTTAATATGTGTAACTTAAATAATTGCACAGTACCATAAATAAGTAAATTGTAACTTTGGCAACGCTGCGTTTAGGTACCTGTTACACTTATTAACACTGTTAACATTTTTATATCTGTTACAGATATGTTACGGTTACACTTTTTAAGTGTTTTGGGTTAACACATTGAAAACACATATATAAGTGTTACATTTTTGATTCTGTTACACATTCAACATGTAACACTTATAATTCTGTAACCTTTATGAAGGTGTTTTTAAGTCCCTGCACTGTGTAAACACATAGACATGAAATATGTAACGTGTAAATGCAAAGGTCCAGCATCACTGGTTCACCGTCCAACAATAAACTGTAATATGTTTGTAAGTTATGTTTTATTTATTTGAACCATTTGTGGAAATTGCGACGGAATTGTCTTCAGAGCTCACTGTGCACTGCAATGCTGGCTGGAAGACAAATTACTTTTTATATGACATTCTCTCATGCTATATCTTGAGCGTTTTAAAAAGTTCGTTTATTTATTTTACAATGTAAACTAAATGCTTTATCCATTTGAGACATTTTTATTAAAGTAGTCACGTTTTGACATTACGTGACTAGACAGGATTTATACCAATTCATTTATTAACGTTCTTAATTTAAAAAACGGATATTACACACTAATATTACAAAGGTGAAAATTCATGATAATATGTATGTGGACAGGTATTATAATAGTAAGTACTGCGACATTACTAAAATATAAAATTCGAAGAAACCAATAAATACCAAATTTCAAAAAAAGAATAATGCACCTTTAATATAAAGTTTATTTTAACTTATACTTCTATCACACGCTAATATTACAAAGGAGAAAGTTTGTATGTATGATGTGTGCGTTTGTCCCTCCTTCACGCTCAAACTGCTGAACAGATTTTGATGCAATTGGACATACCTAAGTACGAGTAGACCGTATCGTCTTTATCTGGGGAGTAAGTTTCTCTGGATGTTTTTCTATTTTCACGCGGTATAAGCCAGTGAAGACATAAAGCTGATCTTTTGACATGATCCTCAACATTTTTTACTTATGTAGAACGATCTCACGAAGAGATATAAGGGTAAGGGCAATGACTGCTATTATGTAAACGAAACCGCTACACTTACCCATTTAAAAATGTTTACTATTTGCTCTAGAAATTACAAAAACAGAATTGTTGGTATTCCAATGTTGGACAAGTGTTGAAAAAACCGTTGTGTTGATGTAGTTTTTTTTATTATTATGGATTGGTTCGCGTTTGACTACCATCTCATCTGATGGTAAGCGATGATGTGACCGACAATCGAGCACGCTTGCATAGAAGCAAACTATTCACTCTTAACATAAAGACCCCTAGGTAGCTATCAGGGAACACCGATTCCGGCAGGGAATTCCACTCCTTAGCTTAATGAATGTGTTCCCAAAACGCTTTGTACGTATGGGTGGGATGTCCACCATGCACCGATGACGCAACGCCGTACGTTTTGTGGTCCGATGATCGAACGGTCTTGACGGAATTAAATTGTGCAATTCCAGTGCACACTTCCCGAAATGTAAACGATAGAAAACGGACAGGCTAGCAACTCGGCGTTGATGCTCAAGACTTTGGAGCTTTGACTTGACCAGTGCATCATTAAGTGTAGTTTTTGCTACAAAGAGTGTAATTTGTCATATCATACTAAATTTTAAGCTGTATTTAACCTATATATAACCTACGAGAATACACATTTGAAAAGATGATATGCCGCTTAAGGGCTCTAACGGTAAACTCGTCATAAGTAGAGTTACTGTTAGAATAAATTCGTTGTGTATTTTGTTGTTCTAAATATTATTATTAACATCCTAATTATGTTCATGGTAACTTAACTGTATTCATTTTAATTTCAAGCGTGCTGTATCGTCGACCACGTCATCGCGTTATTTCTATTTTTTTTATTACTGACGGCTCGCGCTTGACTACAAAGTCACATGATTAAATGCGATGATAATATATGGTCAATGGAGTATGCTTGCTTATAGGTAACTTATTTACTTTGACTTAAAGATGATACCTACGACCTAGAGGGGTTGTCCCTCCTCCTCCTTGCGTCGTATTCCTCATTGCTGAGGGTCGTGACCTCGTGTGTCGGGGTTGTAGTTATCAGGAAACATGGACAGAGAATACCATTCCTTGGCTGTACGCACAATGATACATTCATTGTGCCAAAACATTTTTGTAACGATGGATGGTGATGGGTGGGTTGATCATGTACCGGTGGAAAAAAGATATAATGGATGATCTCAAAAACATATACAGGAAAAAATAGAAAAAAACAAAAAAGGAAAAAAAAATTTTTTTTTAATTCAAAGTCATTTTTATCCAACGGTAACAATGTAAGATGTTACTTCTGTACCTAAGTCTCGCATTTCGCAGATCAAGGCCGTAACGGTACATATCCGGACGGTATAGCTGTCGATGGCTTTTTAAGCGCACGCGCACTCTAGGGACCGACTCTTGCGCAGAACTCAACGGGACCGCATTTTTCTTGTTAGCGTCGTGTTGGTATTGATTGTGTGTACTGAGTGTTGGTAACTCTGTGGTTTAATTCTCTTTACCAACTCTGTAAACATTTGGCAATAATCGGTGATGGTTTTTTACCTACAGTCAGATTCGGAGATCGTCTTACGTCCCTTGTAATGTTCTGTGCGCTGGGTGCGAGATTAAAACGTTTATCGCGTTTAGCTCACTGTCACGTGGCACACTGTCACGCAACACGCAGCGTAGTGCGTGAAAGCGTGTTTTTGCGTTGCTTGTAGGTATCTCCGTTTGTATAGAAAACACGCACAGTCCAACACACCGAAAATGTATCCACGCGCGTTCATGCAGATCACGCGCCTACATGCGGAAAAACATGCACTCATGGGTGCGGGGTGACACGCAAGGTATTTTTTTTATGGTGGGAAAAAATCATCCAATGACATCCCCCGCTCTTGGGCGGAGCGGGAGATAATGTCAGACTCTTACTGATTAAAAGACCCACCCCGTTCCTTCTAGCCTTCATACCGGGGCTTGAGGTGTGACACGCAAGGTATGCCCCACTGAGTCTCGTAGTGCCGTGCGTGATTTTATATGAAATGAGTCAGAGCCTGCGTGAATTTACAAAACGCACCTAAGCGCGTGAATGTGTAAAAACCCGCACGATGATGCAGATCTGCACTAGGTGCGTCACGCAACATGCAGCGTGATGCGTGGCAGTGCGATAACCGCCTAAGAGCTTGGAGCGGGCCAATTGGAGCACCGAAAGTCATAAACGTGTCGAACGCGTTCACGTAAAACAAACTTACACTAGGCAGTCTGAAAATTTTGTTTGTTACAAAGTAATTGACGACGTTAATTCCTCGCATCGGAAGGCGTAGCGTTGGAAGGCCCCCACAACGTGGACCGACGACCTAGTAAGAGTCGCGCGAATGCGGTGGATGCGAGATGCACAGGGTTGGCTGTTGTGGCGACGCTTGGGGGAGGCCTTTGTTCAGCAGTGGACGTCTTTCGGCTGAAATGATGATGATGATGATGATGAATTGAATTGAAACGTTATAAGTCTGATTCAGGCTCTAGGGAGTGCCTCGTAATGATTTGTATGCATGTCATATTATGAAATACAATTTGTAGTAAATAGTGTTATGAAACAGTAATTCCCCTAGAGAAATATTAAATCCATACCCTTAGTGTGTCGTCAAACTTCATAATGCACTAGAGACGGCTTCAATATCTAAGTAAAGCTAATCTCTAATACTAAAAAGGTGAAACAATCCCTGAGGAGCTTTGGGTGTTCATATTACCCACAGGTCTTCATATTGTGTAAAGTGGATTGTTATCCTATTTGTCTATATATAAAGTTACGAAAGGCTTTTGAAGAAGCATTGCTCAAAGATACTTATCTGTCTGCCTGCGAAATTTTTCGAAAAAGTTATCTCGGCCCTTTCCTTTTTTTAGGTGGGCGCGAGGGCGTGTCAGACTTTTACTGACTAAAAACCACTCCTGTTCCTTCTTTGCCTTCGTCCCAGTGTTCACTTTCGCACAACCCTTGGCTCCAGTAGGCTTCGACCCTGTTGGGCCCCTACGGTTTGCTGACATCTCCTTGAGGCGCGTGTGGAACCTTACGCCGTCGACGACTTGGCCTCGGTCCGGACAGTTACCGGACGGTCGGACGGCGGAGGTATATAATTATTATTTAGGTATTACCTATTATGTGTTATATATTTTATTTAAAAATAGCTGTAACAAAATTTAAATACTCTTTTTGGTAAGATATAAAACTACTATTGTACCTACAGATAAGTTAAGTTTATGTTTATGTCATGTTACTTTTTGTTTTACAATAAAGTTTATCTATATATATATAAATAAAATTGTGGTGTCTGTTTGTAATATTCAAATAATTGCTTTTTACTACACGCATATATATATACAGTAGGTACCAATATTATGTTCAAGATTCTAAGTAGCCATTGTAACTCAGTGTTCTCAAAACTGAAAACGTGTCAAGTACTATGATTTACTATAAATTAGTGCCGATAATTGCCTTCAGCGGGAATAATTGCAGGAAACTTGGTAATTAGTTCAGAACCAATCTCGACAACAAGACTGTTTTAACTTAAAACTTACAATTCTGTTCGTATCCGAGTCGGAACAATAGCATCTTAACTCGATTCACACTGACTTGCTTAGTATTATGTCGAAGTTATTGCTGTATCACGATTTGCAAGCGCAAAAAAAGAATATCCTGCACATTCAGTGTTCATCATTATATTTCTTAGAAGCGTAACCTATACACATGCTTAGGTTAAAACAAGTTCTTAACTAAATTCCTATTTTTTTTTGTTCGTGGTGTATTATCAAATTACTTCTCCCGCTCTGGATAGAACGACAGGGATTGTCAGACTTTTGTGGACTTCTAAACTTGCAGCGTGTCTTCAGTGTCCTTTGCTAGAGCAACAGTAACTTTTTCAAACAATCCGGAACTGACTCATACCTATTCCTAGAGATTAGGTATGAGTTTGCAGGATTGTTCGAAGGAGCCACCGTGACCCTGAAACGCAAAAGGCATCTGAAAAAAGAGGGTGAATTTTAATCAGTAAGCCACTCCCTTTTAATTGTATGTCACTCCCTTTTGCTCCACACAGGATGGAAGAAGTTATTTGATGACTACCCACCTCAAAAACAAAGGTAGTACCTACATAATATACACCGTTAAATTTTGATCGTTTTAATCCCGTGGATGGTCGATCCGGTACATGAAACACTATCGATTTGTAAAGATAAAATTAAAGGAGAAATTAATTTCGTATATGCGTAAATTAATACGAGTTTTGAAAAAAAGGTACTTTATTTTTTAATTTTATCTTTACAATTCGATAGTGTTTCATGTGTCGGATCGACCCTCCACGGGATCAAAACGATCAAAATTTAGCGGTGTATATGGGCTACATAATATATATTGATTTGTAAGAATCCCTTACCAATAAATTACTATGACTATGGCTATGGGTAAAAGTAAAAGGTAGTCTAGCTCTAATATATTAATATGTTGAACATAATAATCACTCTTATCCAAAGGACTTCATGGTCCATCTCATCCCAAAATTCTGCCGAACGTGTTTTGTTTTCTTCTATTCCCGAAAAAAAGAGGTGTATTTTAAGCAGACAGCTCACATGTAGGAACATAATACTCTCCTACATATTGTCAAATCACGGCTCGCAGTAGCACAGGCACGCATTACCATATACCATGTATACGTAAACAGACATGGCCGTATAATAAAATATTCAACGTACCTACTACAAGTCCGAAACGAATTTTCCAGTTTTCCGCATCGACGCTAAGCTAAATGAGACTTTACCTCTCTATCGTAATCCGGACCCACATAATCCATGTCCTCTCCTATTAAGACTGCGAATTTGAATGGACTAATAGTGTCAAATATAGGATTTGTATGCCAAACACCGTAATCCCAGCTCCTGCGTAACCTGTGTTGGATTAGGACGAAATGCAAAGTTTGATGGTTTTATGTAGGTTGAAGTAGTGGGGTACCTGACGTAGCTGAGGCAGTATTTAATCATGATAGGTGCGCCCGGAAGATAATGAACGTAACCTCTTTTGAGCGGTAACTCTGTAGCGTATCTTTTATAATTACAGTTGGTTAATAAATGTGGTTTAATTTTATTAATATGTGTCTGTAGATAATTGCGGTTTTAATCTTTAGTGTGCTTGTTATCTTTTTATTATTTAGTACTTACAATTTTACCTTTTCTATTGAATTATTAGCTGCGGCCACTTTTGTTGTTATTTTCCGCCTTTCAATTAGAATTTAAAATTTTACAAAAGAAAGTAAGAAAAATATTTTAAACGTCATTTAGAAAAACTGACATAACGGTTGCACTAAATAGGTACAGTTCAGCAAAAATGCCAGACAACTATGTGGCAGTTGCCTGTGCTTTTCCCTATTTATTTTCTTTTAAACCCATTCTTATATTAAAGCGAACAAAACAATATAAAAATGATTCAGGCCGATTTTAAGTTTTAGCGAGATTAACGAACATAAAAAGATTGTTAAGCTTGAGAGTATCGAACCACTTATTTACAAATTAATTGAATAAAAAACTTGATAAAAACCTAACTTGAAATGCTCGAAGATCCGTTTATTCCTTCCTATATTATTTGCAAAAGCAATCGTAATAAATATAGGAATTTTATTTACGGTATAACGAGGGCATCGCAGACTTTGTTTCGTAATTGTATATATGTAAACGTGACCGTTTCTAATTTGTAGGCCTGAGTGCTCGAAACTTGGGCCTGAATTTATTACGGAAAAATGATGATGTGTAAATTGGGACTTTACAAAATTTGATTTTGTTTGAAACATTTTATTAAAAGTCGTTATATAAAAATGTGCTTATCACCTATAAATTAGGAGGCATTTAGGTCGAGACATATTTTGTTCAAAGTGTTTGTAAAATCGAAGTCATTTTTATTTATTCATGCATCATCATCATTTCTGCCGAAAGACGTCCAGAGTTAGACATAGGCCTTCCCCAACCGACGCCACAACAACCGATCCTGTGCGTCTCGCATCCTCCGTATTCCCACGTCTCTAACCAGCCCCCTAGCCAAGTTGTAACAACCGTATCGTGTCGAATTCCGTTCTCCAATCGGTAACGCTTTAGTGTCAGCAATTGTAGAAAACGATAAGTGGGTAGCCATGTTGACGCGCCTGAGACGGCGGCTCGTTCTACAATGTACCTAGCGTTTATTTATCAAATGATGTAGCGTTAAACGTTGTAGAAACGATAACCTTTTGATTCTATCATTTTGAACGATGTTAACTTGGCTACGAATTTTCTATTCGTTTGTTCTGACCACGTGATTCGTTTTCGACTAGCGTTAACGATTACAGATAATCAACTTGGCTAGGGGTTCAGGTCGTCGGTCCACCTTGTGGAACTCTGCGTTTTCCGGTGTGCCGTCGCCACTCTAGAACGTTTCAGCTCCATCGACCATCCGTTCTACGAGCAGTGTGCCCTGCCCACTGGCACTTTATTCAGGCATTAATTAATTAGGTACACGTAATTTATTGGAATACGGAGGATGCGGGATGCATAGGACCGTTCGTTATGGCGACACTTGCGGGAGGCCTATATGTCCAACAGTGGACGTCCTTCGGCTGAAATGATGATGATGATGATGACGTAATTTATTTATTGGTTTTTTATCCTCTCTAAAGCTATTTTACTCTTCAGGCTTAAACCTACTGTGACAGCTATAAACTAATGTGACATCTTTCAATACGTACTGGGCACGCGAAGTGGCGAACGGCGGCCCATTCTTTTTTTCCTAGAGAGGAAGCCTGATTCCCAGCAGTGGGAAAATTATAAGGCTATGCTATGTTATGTATAGGTGAGGTCTGTTGAATAAATTAGATTAGTTGAGTCATTCATTCAAGGAAGTATGATCAAGGTAATTGATTACTTAATGTCACGTACTTTGTCCTTTCACATATTATAAATGCGAATGTTATTGCCTTTGTTTATAAATATTACATTAATTAAATAACACTGTCATAGTCACTGAAATAGAACACAATTTTCCTTATAAAACTGTATGACGAACGAAAATCGGTGGTTTTTAAAGTTTTGGGGAATGAAAAGGCATGATTAGTAGTTTACATTGAAAAAAATGGTTGGGTATTATAAATAAAAATAAAAAAATTGATCAACGTGCACAGTTAATCTATTCATCCATATACCTATCTACTCTTATTATAGGCTAGTTGCCTTAAAAAATGTAATTAGTCCGTCTTTTAGATTATTAAAAAATGAGGGATACGTATTTTTTTATTTGTAAATTAAACTAAAAATGACAAAGATATGGCCCATTAAAGTTACGTGTAACGTCACGCCCGTCGTGCTGCATTTTTTCGCATGGGGTGATGTCACACGTAACTTTACTGGGCTAATCTTTGTTATTTTTTGTTTAATCGAAAAAATACGTGTCCAATATTTTTTTATAATCTAAAATACAGACTAAATGAAATGTAATTATTTTGACCCTAGAAATTACCCTATTATATTATACATAATGTGTATAATAATTATAAGCTGCTGCAGAGCAGCTGTGAGATAGTATAAGCTGGATTTAAGTATATCTAGGCTATACTGTCCCATAGCTGGGCAAATGCCTCTCTCCATTTCATTCATTGTTCCTCTCGCCAATGCGAGAAATAGCTCAGAGCTATTTCTCGCATTTTGGCAAGACATTGTCGTTAAGGAAGGCATCTAAGTCTACCCGTCATCTCCTCCTTGGCGATTCCGTCGTATACATAATAGATTTAATAACCTAGGTTTAATAAAAACCTAGTATATAATGGGGTCGCGGAGCCAAAAGCCCAATACTGAGCGATCTTTTTACTTAGCTGCTAACCTACATGAAAACAAAGAATAATCTATTTTTCTCACTTCATTCCTCAGGTGCCTTCATACTTCCATTTCTAAACAAACAGAACTGCTAACATAACATAGAACTCAATGAGGTTCTGCGATTGGCGGCTGCAGTCACAGAGCTGATAATTGCACACATCTGTACAATAGGAGCGTCCGGCTGTCAGTGAGGGATGTTGATGTGCGTTCTATAGCGCCAGGGGTGGCACAATACTGTTTGTTATATCAGAAGTTTTTTATTACAGTAGAGTAGATTGCTTGTGGTACAGAGTACCCGAGCTGATATTTATACGCATCTGTATGTGGAGATGTTGATGCTTTCTATAGGTTGCAGGGGTGGTGTAATACCGTAAGGGCCCAGCAGGGTCGGAACCTATTGGGGCCAAGGGTTGTACAAAAGGGAACTCCGGGGTCCTGGAATGAAGGTAAAGACAAATTAGAATTGAGTTTTAGTTAATAAAAGTCTGACACAAAAGATCAGGCAAAACTACAAAATGGTAGAAAACTGATAAAGGCTTAAAAAATTTGGCGCAATACGAGAACATTCTCACAGAATATTTTCTACAATTTTATTACCCATGGAAAACTAAATATCAAAGAAAAATGGTGGCTCCGTCGTGTTTTATTGTCATAGCAGGAGCTTTTAAGTCTCTATTTATTTATTTATTAATACTTTAGGCACACAATAAGTTCATTTAATGCCTTAAAAATAGCACACACGAGTAACTTTTGTCTCCGCAACTAATTGGTTTTTTCGCAACAAGTTACAGGTTTATATGAAAGTTCTACAGAGATCACAACAAGTTGCTGGGCATTAAAGTTGTTCGTGGGCTCCTTAAGGCTTATAGTCCCTTGAATCATCTGGCCAAAGTTATGTGGACGCATCTTACGCACCCGCCTAGGCGGCAGTGCGCAAATCTGTGCATTTATTTGCGGCCAGCAGCGCCCGGAAAGCGCTTTAAATCCATTTTCTTTGCGAAATATTGATTGATTTACATATGCAATGTTCACTTTGAAGAATATTTAACCACCATTTTTTATGTATTAAAATGTTTCTGAAGATCCAAGCCGTTTCGTAGGAGTAGGGAAAAGTTGCGATTTTGCTAAATATTTTTTTTAGACAAAAGTGTTAATAGCACGAAAAAATGAAATGTTGATAATGTTGTTCATGAATCTATAATAAACGTATATTTTTCCCAAACCTATTAACCTGGCCGATAGCGAGGAGTAGGCTACAGAAAGTCACTGTTTTATGGCACTTTTCGGGCGCTTGGGCCTTAGGGTATTTTCTACCAGTCAATTTTTGAGTGATGCAGAGAAAAATATAAAGAAAATATTTGTGTCCGGAAAATTGCAAACGCCGTAAGATTGCATAACGCGAAAAATTGTAAACTATTTTTTCTAAATAGACACGGTTATGTTGGAAACTAATTTTTTTTTTTTTTGTGGTGGGAAAAAATCATGCATTGACATCTCCCGCTCTTGGGCGGAGCGGGAGATAGTGTCAGACTCTTATTGACTAAAAGACCCACCCCGTTCCTTCTAGCCTTCATACCGGGGCTCGAGCGCCCTTTCGGATAACCCTGGCCCCAGTAGGCTTCGACCCGGCTGGGTCCCTGCTGTTGCTGACAACTCCTTGAGGCGCGCGGGAACAGTGCGCACCGTCGACGACTTGGGCTTGGTCCGGACAGTTACCGGATGGCCGGACAGTGAGCTACCCATTGCTCACTGTCCGCAAGCCCGCGCCTACGGTGGCCGGAAATCGGGATCAGAGTCGCAGCGGCGGCGGCGGCGGCGATAACGCCGTTGCCTGATGCGTTCGGCCTCCTCCTTTGCGAGTATTACTGCTTCGCAGAAGTCGGCGACCGCCTGCCACTCCTCCTCGCTCCGGACCATGGCCTCAACCAGGGCCCGGCGCGAGAGGTCTCCGCCGCCGTGTTGGAAACTAATGAATTTGGATGTGATTCATTGTATACAAAACGATTTTTTCATAATATATCTAGAGATTATAATCTATTAAAGATTTATTACAATCATACGGAGTCTACAAATAAAAAATAAATACAACGCAATTTCTAATTTTGTTTACAATAAAATTACTTTTTATTTTACTTGGTTTGGGATAAAGGAGTTCCTATTTGAAAAACGGTTTTCCAGGGGGATGACGGGATTTAATTTAGAAGAAAATTGAGTAGCTATGATTATTCATGGGTTTACCCTCATCGGTATCCCATGTGGGCTGTGATACTCCAGTTACATAAATATTCAAATACATCGAAACTAGAATTCGATACCGCTCATCGATAACAACCAAATTTCCAAAACACAATCAATTTTAATAGAAAGTCAATTGTCACAGCGGGCACTAATAATTCCATTAACTTCTAATAGAAAACGACCTGATCAATTAAAATGTTCAATTAACTGATGTTTCAATTAAAGTCGGGACACAGTTTGTATTGTTTGTCGATACTTGTAAGTCCTTCAAATCTTTTAGTTATGAAACAAAGGCTTGGTATTCAAGGTCGGACTATCGATTATGAACTGAGAAAGTCGCGCAGTACTTCGAATTTAATAAACGAACCCATTATTTTGTTTATTCATTTCAACTTTATGTATAGTAGTGGTGGGTGAATAGGCGGACGGCATTCTCTATCACTTAACCTTTGGCTTAAATCCCGCGACCCTCAATAGGTCATCGGTTCACCTTGAGAGGCCTTTCGACGCTGCGTCTTCCGGTACGTGGTAGCCACTCCAGAACCTTTCGGCCCTGCCCACTGCCACTTAAGGCTAGGTTCTTATTTTGAACTATTTTAAATCTCTGGAAATCCACAAGTATAATAAAAGAGAACACCATGAAAATTTATTTGATTAAAATTAACTAAATGACCAGTCGCCGGGCAAAAATCAAAACATGGTATAAATTATTTGGCTCGATAAAAAATTATCGCGAATCTGACCCTAACTTACGATTTTAAACGTGTATATCTACGAGATTACGTCACATAAATATTTAAAAGTAATAAAAAAAAATAAAGCTTGTTTTTTAAAAGGGCCTCGCAAAAACAAAAGTCTTGAATAGTTAATTTTTTTTTTTTTTTATAAAAATAAAAACGCTGTTACGGGGCCGCGAAATCGACACTGACCCGGGCGGAGTTAATACAAAATACTCACTGACTGCAGCCAGCTCTTAAGTTTGGCGGTTAATTTTTTCGAAAATTTAGAACAAGCAATTAATTTTTCCATAAAACCAGAAAGAAGGCAACCCTACTCCCGTTGAAGTGCGGTGTAAAAGAGAAGATGCTCGTGACAGTAGTAAACGATCTATTCTCCGTCGTGTCGGCGATCTCATTCGATAGCGATCGTGAATAATGTACGTGTGTTATGCTTTATTGATGTTCCTCTCCGAACTGCATTCAGGACAGACGTTTATGCGCTGTTTGATGCGGAATATTCTTCGCTTTGTAGTTTGAAGTGTGTGTATGGCGTTTTGTTTTCCGTTTGTTACGTAGCTATAACTTGTGTTTCTCTTGAAAATTCTCTCTAATAACATAGCATAATAAGCCTTTTAATGGTCCCACTGCTGGAACTGAGGCCTCCTCTCTAGGAGAAGGAATGGCCGTAATCCACCACGCGGGCCCAGTGCGGGTTGGTGAACGTCACATGTCTTCTAATTTTGGTTCTAGGACATGCCGGTTTCCTCACGATGTTTTCCTTCACCTTTGAGAGCAGTGGTGATGAAATAATAATTTTACAAAGTTATGCGCCTGGCTGGGTTTGAACTTGCAACCTACAATTCTTAAGTCGGGGCCGTTGTCACTCGGCCACCACTGCTCATAAGAGGTATCACACTAATTTTATAAAGACGAAAGTTTGTAAGTATGTGTATGTAGATATTCCACACGTATTTTAAATTACATAAACTATACGACGCAAATTAAATTGGCTTTGTATAGTTTTTTTTCCGGTGGGAAAATCACCTAATGACATCCCTCGCTCTTGGGCGGAGCGGGAGATATTGTCAGACTTTTACTGACTAAAAACCCACTCCTGTTCCTTCGTTGCCTCCTTGAGGCGCGCGGGAACAGTGCGCGCCGTCGACAACTTGGGCTCGGCCCGGACAGTTACTGGACGGTCGCACAGCGAGCTAGCCATTGCTCGCCGTCCGCAAACCCGCGCCTACGGTGGCCGGCAATCGGGATCGTAATCCCAGCAGCGGCTGGGGCACTGTGAGCACCGTTGTCTGATACGGTCTGCCTCTTCCTTTGCTAAAATTACTGCTTCGCAGAAAAAGGCGACCGCCTGCCACTCCTCCTCGCTCCAGACCATGGCCGCCGATCACCACCACGAGGGCACGGCGATGGGCGTTGTATAGTTTACATTGCTATCATACTTATAAAATAAACAGATCGGCACCAAATTGTTATAACGTGTCTTAGTTTTGCAAATATATGCCCCAGTCGGTAATATGCCCCACATTACCGACTGGGCATATATATGCCCGACCTAGGTATATGCCTGGGTTTACCATATAGGATCGTCGCCGCGTCGGTCGTCGTCGTTGGTCTAATGTCGGAAGGACTAAAACAAGCCAAGCCACACGATTTTTCTACCGATCTATTTTTATCCGCAGAATATTGTGTAAGAAAATACACTGTTTCGATAAATCTGTACCAGATTTTTGATACAACATGTAAAATTCGTCTATTCCTAGCATCACTAAACCTATTGTTTCATTTTCACTCGCTTCCATTAAAGATGAGACAAAAAAGTAGGACGCCTTCCCAATATTGATTCTGTGAAAGAATAGAAAGAATATTTAATACGTTGTGACAAGTTTACTTGACGAGGTATTTATAAGTTTTGTGCACTTGGTTGCTGAAGTAATGAGTTCTTTTGTTAAGAAAATTTTTAACATGAAATTAAAAAGTTGATCAAATTATTTTTTACTTCCTGACGAGTTTTGTACTTAACACGCTTTCATAATATTTTCCGTTACTTATTTAAATTTTGTTTTTTAATATAATTATTTTTATAATATTTAATTACTAGCTTCTGCCAGCTCTTTCACTCGCATAAAAGTAGAAATAATTCTGAGAACATATTATTCCCGAAATAATTTTTATTTTTAAATGTGTCAACATTATGTAAATATTTGCATGCCGAATGGTAAAATGTGACTGAGCTTTAAAATGTATCATAAGAACTATTGTGTATTATTCATATTTGCAAAATAATATTCTTTTCTAAAAGAAATAAATATTACCTGTTAGGTATTTCATATTTTTATTTAAAAGTATTTCAGGCAGGACTGGTCTAGCCATGTGCCATATTTCATCTAAATCTGCTCAACTGATACTCGGGAGAGACCTACTCCACTCTGATCCAGGAGTAGCCGTCTTTCCACTGAGATGATAATAATGATGAGTGTGAGTGTGAGGGAGTAACAAATATACATACACATGAACATTCATACAAACTTTCACCTTTATATAGCTAACATTAGGTAAGTGTAAAAGGCGATGTACCTTCGGTTTTACCTGTCTCTTCAATGCCTTTTTCCCCCCTTCCACTCTCGGTGAAGCAAGAGGGAATGTCAGAATTTTATGACTAAAACCACCTGTATTCTTTTGCGAGAGCCACGGTAACTTTTTAAAATAATCCCGTAGCTCTGGCAGGCACCGACCCGTCGTCCCGGCGACGACGAGTTACCCATTGCTCGCCGTCCACAAACCTGCAATGGCGACAAACTGGCGCTCGTTTAATGGGATTTAAATAAAACAGCTGTGTTATATGGGTTTACTCTGAGTACTCTTGAGTACTGTTCCTCTTACCCTTTGCGCAATACAGGCATAAATTAAGTTATAGCGAATTCTCAGCATTTTCCATTTTATATCTCACCATCGAGCAATTAAAGCGACGTCTCACACTTTTACGACCTATAAAGGTAGAAACGCACTTCGCACACGTGTGCCACTTACGCCGATCTGGGCGCGTCAGTCTCCGTATATTTTATATAGAAACTAGACTTGTAGAGCTACACTTGATACACGCCACGCGACGTCGTTCTATGTACAAATCAGGCGAGTTACACGTGTGCGTCGGTCTAACGAGTTCTGGCGGGTGAGGCCAAACGAGCGTAATTTTGTAAGTCGCGAGTTGCAGAATTTCGGTCGCGTAATCTCTACTGCATGCATTTCTACTGCGGCAGACAACTCATTTTGCGTCGCCGAGTGAATGAAACAAGACTTTTGTATGAAACCGAATGCAGCAGAAATTACGCGACCGAAATTCTGTTACGCACGACTCACAAAATTACGCACGTTTGGCTTCACCCAAAGGTCATGTTCTGTTCCACACAAGTTCTAATAGCGTGGTGTTTGCGAGGAAGCAAACGGCTGTCCCTGAACTTTCCACTAACGTACTTAGACAAGTGTTGATTGAGTCGAGTTCGTGGGAGGAAGTTCATCCAGGGATGTTCACGCCGTCATCTTAAGTGGTGACTGCGTGATTTATACGCCTTTTGATGCGTTCAGCTAGTATCAACATAAGGATAGTTATTAGGCAGGAATCAACGTTTATTTCTGTTTAAGATCGCTCAATATCGCTAGATCTATAGCCAATCTTGATCAGAAAATTGTTTTTGCCCAATTAATGATCTCATATGTTTTGACCAAAACCTAGTTTTTAGCACGGTTTTTTCGAGTATCCTCACTCGAAAAAACCCTGATAAAAACTGGGTTTTGGTGGCTTTTTAATTATTCCCAAATTGATTTGTAGTGCACATTGTGTTGTAAAGTTGGTGTAGTTTTATATATATAGTGTCTGCAAAACTGGACAATATGTAAAATGTAGGCGAGAATTTTGTTGTAGCAAGTATTTTACTATCTTAGCGAAGTATGCCGTGAAGGCTCTTTCCAGATATTTGCTGACTAATAAAATGTCTAAAACTCTGCTCTTGTCCAAAGAGCAAAGAGAGATCGCCCTGTGCGATGAGACCGCCCATTGTACACTTATTTTGAATAATGTTTGTCCTGTATCTTTTTTGTTCATGCGGTGTACAATAAAGAATATAATAAATAAAGAGCCTAAATGTTATATAACAGCTATTATGGTTGCTAACCAATGAATGTCAACCAACGGAGAAATCTTGAAATCGCATGTCAATGTCAATCTCATTCACATTAACATTTCGTTAATAAAAGGTCACTTTGTCCAGACCCTCGAGGACAAGTCTAGGTTTTGGGCATTTTTGGAACAATACCGGTCATTAATTTTCCACATTCAGATTCTAATTTACTTTTGTGAAATATCGTCTCTTTTAGCGTGTTTTTAAAATCGTGCACGAATGCGGGATTGCTCCGCACGCGTAGCGCCGCAAATGGCCATTTCATACAAGTATTTATTATTATGCGTGGAATACGCACGCGGGACGCGTTTTTTTTTTTGCAATTTGAAAGTTTCTGCAGGCGGGGCAAACCCGCATGCGTGATGAAATCCGCACGATATTAAAAACACCCTCAGTAATATTATGTTTGATTAGTCTAACAGTTTTTTTTAAGACCCGACATGTCATACTAACGTCGTGGTATTTATTATACAGAACCTTTTCCTCCATGAGCAGAATTTAGATGTGCTTCATGATTGAGTGAACTTATCGCGGGGAAGTTGTTCCGCGGTCTGGCACATATTCGCGCCATGCAATTAACTGCCAACCACATGATTTAAACTTGGAACAGGCGAGGAACGCCGTCATGCGTTTGAAATTTGTTTTATTTTTAAATTGACCGCGCTGTTCTTTTTTTTATAAAACGAACAGTTAATATTAATAAAAAAAAAGAATGTTGTGTATTGTGTGCCTCAGAAAGCACGAAAGTCGTTGAACCCGGTTGTCATTCGCAGATAGATTTTTGATTGTCGTTTCTATTCAGGCAGAATGAACATGTTTTCTTTCTTTCTAGAAAGTCTGACTATCAGTCAAAACTATCTTCTGCACGAAGTACACAAGCAACCCTCTCCAAGTGTTCAACAATGTCAACTAGAATTAATCTCTACCACACACTCAAAACTTGACGCCATGGTTCACAAAATCCACACGTGAATTTCACATAAATCCGATAAGCTTTTAAAATGTTTCAAACAACTGGTTCACACACAGTTTTAGCATTTACCGTTCGTTTTACTAAAATATACACGTAGTTCTAAATTGTAGCCAACTGTAAATCCAAAAATGGTCCAATGCATTTTTTTTTAAACTTTGCCACACTCTAGGTGAACGCATCCGCGATAGGAATAATTCTCCTTTATCGCGGATGCGTTCACAAAAATATAAAATCACATATACGAGACACCCAGACCCGGAATCAGTGGGCTATACAAATATTTGTTCCGTGCGGGAATCGAACCCGCTCCACGCAGCGCAGCAGCCAATCGCTCAGCCACTGCACCAAACGTGTTGTCAAAAAGAAAAATCTATCAAAAGTTTTATAGATGTTAATAATCAGATATTATCCTGTATGCATTACGTTTAAGACGCGCTGAAGGGTAACTTGCTTTTAACTAGAGCCTAGTGAATTACCTGGAGAGTAAGTTGTTAACTAAAACTAACGTTCTAAAAATTAAAATTAAAAAAAAATAACATATGCCTACATGGGCCGTTTTTTTTTTTTTTTTTTTTTTTTTTATGGTGGGAAAAAATCATGCATTGACATCCCCCGCCCTTGGGCGGAGCGGGAGATAGTGTCAGACTCTTACTGACTAAAAGACCCACCCCGTTCCTTCTAGCCTTCATACCGGGGCTCGAGCGCCCTTTCGGATAACCCTGGCCCCAGTAGGCTTCGACCCGGCTGGGTCCCTGCTGTTGCTGACAACTCCTTGAGGCGCGCGGGAACAGTGCGCGCCGTCGACGACTTGGGCTTGGTCCGGACAGTTACCGGACGGCCGGACAGCGAGCTACGCCTACATGGGCCCCACTTATAAAATGTCAGAAGCAAGTTCACGGTTCCAATTTTTTTTTTTGTTCCATTTGGTAGTTTCCTATGAAGAAGAACCGCCCGCAACCAAAGTATATAGTACCTAAATATAACCCGTAACAGTCAGCAAGCCACCATAATGTTTTCCTTTTTTTTCATTTTTTCGCTAAGTGCAACCTCTAATCCAGAAAGTCAAACGCTTAATTTCAGTACCAGCCAGCATTTTTCTAGGATTTTACCAAAAGCATTGTTTATAATATTCTTATAAGCTTTATAGTTTCTCATTGCATGGTTTCCAAAGCGTTAAAAAATACTTTTATTGTAGGAACGGAAAGCACAGTAATATTTTATGCAAAGGCGAGTAAGTTATTTATGAATTCATTTTTGTTGCAGATATTCTACACAGACAGGCTGAATAAGAGGTCAGTTTAGTGCTAAGTCAAGTAACAAAGAAGTTTTTGTGCACTATGGTTTGTGAAGCAAGTAGGAGCAGGGACTTAAAAACACCTTCATAAAGGTTACAGAATTAAAAGTTTTACATGTTGAATGTGTAACAGAATCAAAAATGTAACACTTATATATGTGTTTTCAATGTGTTAACCCAAAACACTTAAAAAAGTGTAACCGTAACATATCTGTAACAGATATAAAAGTGTTAACAGTGTTAATTCATTAAACCCCAAGCGAACCGCGTTCGCGCACCTATTGTCTTTCTATTGTGTCTGTAATTTCCACGATTGAAAGGTTAATAAGTGTAACAGGTAAACACAGCGTTGCCAAAGTTACAATTTACTTATTTATGGTACTGTGCAATTATTTCAGTTACACATATTAACACTTATTAACACATATAACAGGTTACAGTTTGATTCGGTAGCACTTCTTAACACATATAAAAGGTTACAGTTTCATTCGGTAACATTATTGTATCTGTTACATTTAAAAGTGTTTTTCTGTTATAACTGTTTTAAAAAAACAGTGTTAAAACACATTATTACGGTTAAAGTTTGAGTCCCTGAGTAGGAGTGTCACACAGTAAAGTACCGACTATGGATAGCACACTATTGTGTTTCTGGACTGTTGATTAAAACGCATAGAACATAGGTAAGCTAGTTTAGCTATATTATGAAGTACCTACATCGCGCAATTAAAGTTCTCCGCTAAATGTGGCATTTACGACAGCCCAAAATTATCTATCGGGCAGTTGCCCACCAGACACAACACCCGTCTGGTAGGATGATCTTTTCAACGGAGGTTAGCAGGACTTTACTCCCTGATCCGCATATCTTTTTAAATTTTACATATCAATCAGTTTGAGCGTGAAGGAGTAACAAACATATAGTTATACAAAGTTTCACCTTTATAATATTAGTATGATTGTATTTCTGATGCTTGGTGTATTTTAATACTGAGCCATTTTACATTATTCTGTACTCTTTCATTTGATATCAAACTCGAAATTATGCTTAAAAAAGAAACAGTCGCTCCCACTTTTTTCGATACAACATACGCCATATTGATTTTTAAGTCAAAATAACTACATAGACTATGTCACACAAGGACACATTGACACACCTTTCAACAAAATGCTTTGCTGGTGCTGCAAAATGCCAATTGACAGCTTTGGACTCGGTTGAAAGGCGTGCGAAGAGGCTAATTGGTGATCCTGATCTGTAAAGCCTTTAGCACAGATGTAGGGTAGCCAGCCTTTCGCCACCCTTTCAGACTTTTTTTACAGGATGCATTTTGGAGAGTGTTCGCGGGAATTGCATGACTTGATTGCGTCATCTCTTTTCTTCTATACGACAACCCGATGTATGGCGAGTATCCGGTAGTCCGGTTTAAGCGTTTTGCCTCGCCGTTTAAACTACGTATATCGAAGGACTGGAACAGTATGCCTGCTGCGGTCATGCCGTCCGATTATAATTTAGGTGTCTTCAAGGCTACTTACAGGTAATTAGGCTCTTAATAAACTAGTGCGCCTCGCCATCAACGATTGCATCACTGCTTACCATCAGGTGGGATCACAATTCATGGCGATAAGGATGGTGCGGGGATACTGCACGGTCTCCCGCGAAGCGGCGAGCCTTCTGGCTGGCCTACCACCGTGGGATCTGGAGGCCACAGTCCTTGCACACATGCACGATATGCGCGTGGAGATGGGGTGAAAGTCCGCAACGCCGGGGTGAAAGTCCGCTGCCGCGACAGGTCACGGCATGGCGGACAGAGCTCCGGCGGGATCTCATGGTGAAATGGCGTCAACGACTATCGCAACCCAGTGTTGGGCACGCCACAATCTTGGCGGTAAGTCCCCTCTTTGAGGTGTGGCTGGAAAGACCTCACGGCGTCCTTACCTTCCGCATGACGCAGATACTCACCGGACATGGTTCATTCGGGAGTTTCCTGCACTCGATTCATGCGGAAGTGACGTCCGGGTGTCGCCACTGTGCGGAACGCCCGGAGGACACGGTGGAGCACACAGTCGAGGTGTGCCCTGCTTGGGCGGAGCATCGCCGTGCCCTCGTGGGGGCGATCGGCGGCGGAGACCTCTCGCGCCGGGCCTTGGTTGAGGCCATGGTCCGGAGCGAGGAGGAGTGGCAGGCGGTCGCCGACTTCTGCGAAGCAGTAATGCTCGCAAAGGAGGAGGCCGAACGCATCAGGCAACGGCGTTATCGCCGCCGTCGTCGCCGGGATTCTGATCCCGATTTCCGGCCAACGTAGACGCGGGCTTGCGGACGGTGAGCAATGGGTAGCTCACTGTCCGGCCGTCCGGTAACTGTCCGGACCAAGCCCAAGTCGTCGACGGGGCGCACTGTTCCCGCGCGCCTCAAGGAGTTGTCAGCAACAGCAGGGACCCAGCCGGGTCGAAGCCTACAGGGGCCAGGGTTATCCGAAAGGGCGCTCGAGCCCCGGTATGAAGGCTAGAAGGAACAGGGTGGGTCTTTTAGTCAGTAAGAGTCTGACACTATCTCCCGCTCCGCCCAAGGGCGGGGGATGTCAATGCGTGATTTTTTCCCACCATAAAAAAAAAGGTGGGATCACAATAAAGCGCTAGTATAATTATCAATAAAAAAAAAAAAAGACGTGTGGCACTCGGGGACTGCCGCGGTAAAGCTATTGCATAGCATTTTTATCAACTTATGCAATTATAATTATTTATTTATTTTATTTATGCAGTATTTTTTTTCCTTTGTTTTTTTTTCTTTGATATTAATTGAAGTTAGGTACACTTTCACACAGTGAATTGAATTTTGATTGATTGTTCACTCATCTTATCGGTCACCACGCTCAAAAAACAAATGAGTGGGGGGTGTTAGGTTATTTTCGTTACGGAATTTCTGGATTCGGTCTCCACGCTCAAGGCCCGCGATAGAAGCTATGCAATAGCTTAAAAATGGAAAAAGAAAATTAAGTCCTACGCCGCTACGGTGAAACATACGTAAATATATGGACAGCTAAATCATTAGTCAGTTAAAAAGTCCAACTATAAATTTTAGTCTATGGTTTAAGCGGAGCGTTCGCTGACAAATCGACTATTTGTTAGGCTTCCAATTAGTCGAGTTGGAGTTCTAAAATCAAATGGATTTAATCGTAATGAAGCGCTGCTTTGATTCGTTTATTTAACAGCTCATTGTTGTCGCGCCATTCGTAAATAGCCCGTGGTTTTTTAAAGAGAGATTTATAAATATATAATCATTATTTTTTATTTGGATTGCCCATGGAGGTAGTTTTTAACAGGTATTCATTTGATTTTGAAGTTATAGGACTATGAGAAGAATAAAAACCAAAGCCGTTTGAGTTAACTAGATTCTAATAATAATAAACACATTAATAATAATAATAAAAACTGGGGCAAGCGCGAGTCGGACTCGCGCACTGAGGGTTCCGTGCAAACTACAATTTCCGAATAGAGTCTCGAAGATTTTTCCGAATTGCAAAAATTTTTTTGTTACGTAAGTAACAACAAATTTATCGTTTTCAGATTTTTTCCTATACCTGTACTATAAGATCTTGCTTTGTACCAAATTTCAGGGTTCTGTTCCTGTTCCGAATTAAAGCGGAAGTGTCGCCCGGGTGTCGCCACTGTGCGGAACGCCCGGAGGACACGGTGGAGCACACAATCGCGGTGTGCCCTGCTTGGGCGGAGCATCGCCGTGCCCTCGTGGAAGTGATCGGCGGCGGAGACCTCTTGCGCCGGGCCTTGGTCGAGGCCATGGTCCGGAGCGAGGAGGAGTGGCAGGCAGTCGCCGACTTCTGCGAAGCAGTAATGCTCGCTAAGGAGGAGGCCGACCGCATCAGGCAACGGCGCCCTCGCCGCCGCCGGGATTCCGATCCCGATTTCCAGCCACCGTAGGCGCGGGCTTGCGGACAGTGAGCAATGGGTAGCTCGCTGTCCGGCCGTCCGGTAAGTGTCCGGACCAAGCCCAAGTCGTCGACGGCGCGCGCTGTTCCCGCGCGCCTCAAGGAGTTGTCAGCAACAGCAGGGGCCCAGCCGGGTCGAAGCCTACCGGGGCCAGGGTTATCCGAAAGGGCGCTCGAGCCCCGGTATGAAGGCTTGAAGGAACGGGATGGGTTTTTTAGTCAGTAAGAGTCTGACACTATCTCCCGCTCCGCCCAAGAGCGGGGGTTGTCATAAGATGATTTTTCCCATCGAAAAAAAAAAAAAAAAAAAAGGGTCAACGGGAAGTACCCTATGAATTTCAATCTTTGAGAGTATCAAAATATACGCTTTTTTGCGACATAAACGGCCGCATCTTTTTTTTTCGTTAACTTAGAATTTTGATTTTTTTACAGCTTGATGTGATCGCCGAATTGAGTATATATGGTTTAAATTTCAACTCGATACCTCCACGCGTTCTGACAGACAGACAGACAGACAGACAGACGGAATGACAGACAGACGGACGGACAACAAAGTGATCCTATAAGGGTTCCGTACCTCAAAAGGATAAAACGGAACCTAAAAATAAACACGTTTGAATAATTATATCGCTGAAACAAACTGACTAAAACGATCACAGTTTTGTTTATTTAATACGTCATTGTGTATTATAAACAAAACTGTGATCGTTTTAGTCAGTTTGTTTCATCATAGAGTGGAAAAGGCGTTGGATGCCAAGATGGGCAGGTGCCTAGATGGGACTAAATAAAACAAAGTGGAGCAACAGAATAATAGAACTATTGCGGCCTCTATAGTCTGGTAAGCGTTCATTGGATGGAACCCCTCGTTCACGCATCCATATATCATTGTACCTAAGTAGGTAAATAACAGTGCATTTCCTTTAAACGACAACACTTTGTTATCACCTACCACCATAACTGTTAATGACATCCGCAAAGGGAAAGTGCGCCGTTGACAAGCGATACAACAACGTATGCTTTCCCGCACAATCGGAAACGAACTGTCGTTAAATAGTCGAGTAATGGTCGGAAGTGTACCCACGTGTGTACCTGGGCTGTGAGATTGTTTTGTGAGAGTTACCACGGCACTCGGCCCTAAAACGCAAAAGTCTACTGAAAGAACTCTGTGGATTTTAGTCAGTAAATGTTTGACACTTCTACACGCTCCACCCAGAGCGGTAAAGTTATTTGGTGATTTACCACCCTGAGAGTACTTACAAGTATACTTCTGCACAGTGATAGTCAGACACGATCAAGTGTCAAGCCTTGAGTGTAGCCAGGAGAGTGTTATATCTTCCTCTTGCTACAGTCAGGACGGGAGAAGTTATCTGTACCTCTGCCATGAGTTTAAAGCAATAGCTACACAATAACTATACACAATACCGACTACGTAAATATTTTGTATGGCAAATTTTGATTGAGTAAGTGACCGCTAGAGGCGCTGTAAAATTTGCCATACAAAATATTTACGTAGTCGGTATCGAGTATCGACAAATACTATTGCTTTAAACTCATGGTAGAGGTACTCATGAGTTCCTATCTCAAAAAGGCAGTATACCCATTACGGTAGCGAGGCGTAGGCGATGTTAGGCCTTCGCCTACGACCTCGCATCCAAAGGTGCCTCGGTCAAGCCCTCGCTTCTTAAAAAAAAGGGTTTTTAGGGTTCCGTACCTCAAAAGGAAAAAACGGAACCCTTATAGGATCACTTTGTTGTCCGTCCGTCCGTCTGTCTGTCTGTCTGTCTGTCAAGACCCTTTATATCGAGAACGCGTGGAGGTATCGAGTTGAAATTAAAACCATAATATACTCAGATCGGCGGCCCCTTCAAGCAGTGAAAAAATCAAACTTCTAAATTAACAAATAAAAAATATACGGCTGTTTATTTCGCAAAAAACGTATATTTTGATACTCATAAAGATCGAAATTCATAGGGTACTTCCCGTTGACCCAGAATCCTGAATTTTGGCACAAAGCAAGGTCTTATAGCACAAGTATAGGAAAAAATCTGAAAACAGTAAATTTGTTCTTACCAAAGTCACAAAAAAAAATGCAATTCGGAAAAATCTTCGAGACTCGAAAAAAATGCATTTGCACGGAACCCTCAGTGCGTGAGTCCAACAAATCGGAAGGTGCCAGCTCGCTCGGACTCGCGCGAATCGCTTAAGCGATTTGACGAACAAGCCCTGAGTATTCCTACTCAATTACTTTTGTTTATATCCATTTGCTATCAAACCATCAAGCGTGATGTCCATTTTGACGAATTGCGACACATAGGTAATTCTGTTCAGTGCGAATTTCACGATAATACCTTTGAATATTTATTACGTTCATCAAGTGTTAAATAAATAACAATTTTTAATGAATTTGTGATTGATCATGTTTCAAAGACTCGTGCCTCTGTTTTCATGATATTCGACACAGAAATGTTGACATAATTTCGAAATTATCCGGTTTTTTTTTATTGATATAAACTAATGCTTGACTGCGATCTCACCTGGTGGTAAGCAGTGATACAATCGTTGATGGTGAAGCGCACTAGTTTATTAAGAGCCTATTTACTCTAGCCTTTAAGACAACAAAATTATAATCGGACGGAAAGACCGCAGCAGGCAAATTGTTCCAGTCCTTCGATATACGCGGTATAAACGACGAGGCGAAACGCTTAGTCCTGACCGGAGAGGTTTTAATAAAGTAAGAGTGGATACTCGCCGTACTTCGTACAAGTCATGCAATTCCCACGTACACTCTCCAAAATGCGTCCTGTAAAATACCGAAAGGCAAAGGTTATTTACTGGAGAACTAACAGCTTCGGAAAAAAAAAAATAGTGCCATAGGAAGATACTCCCGGGATAAAAAGTACCTTATGTGGTATTCCAGAACACGGTCTTCCAAGTCCCGTGGTCAAAGTTTCATCGAAATCCGTTCGACTGTTCAAGCTAAAAGAAGTAACAAACATACACATACACTCACAACCTTACGCCTTACGCCTTTATTAGAGAGATAAAAGGTTATTATAAAACACGTTTAGGGATCATTTATTTGATTCAATTCAAGATACGTTAAATTTCGTAGAAATAGTGACACCTAGGATTATAGATTCACTCCGTTTTTCTGCAGCTTTGCTTTCTTGACTAAAAAGTGTAGATACTCTTAAAACTGTGCAATGTGCATCTCTGTAAATAAAAAAAATAGATTCCGGATAACCTCCTGTTGTTATTTTTGCGATGTTTTCCTTCATCGTTTTGAGCGCGGTGATTACGCTTTCCTGGTATCCCATGAATGACAATTTGTAGGTCTAGGGTGGTACCACTGGCGACCCCTGCTGCTATTTCTTTTAGGTTTACCCATCCCCGACCCACTACTGAAATCGTCATCATCTTTGCGTTCTTATCTATGATTCAAATTTTATATTGACATCTTTTTGTTTTCAAAACTCTTCAGTGAACTGCCTAATTTACAGTCAATAAAGTTATGTTGAACTTTTCAACTCACTAACAAAAAAATAACTGACATCGCCAGTCAAATAAAAAGACTCGCAACGAATAATTATTGCCGGGAAAAATAAGCTCTGAAAAGTATTCTTCAGAGGATTTTCTTACAACGTTTTCTGCATTAGCATTTTATTATTAGAACTGCATCGAATGGCGTTACTTTTCATAATAATTTTAAAGTTAAAATGCAGCATTTAAATTCTCCAATATCGGGCTGAAAGCTGCATAACGGGGGTAATAACCTTTGCTGATTCGACGGATTAAATGAGTTATTACACTTTAATAAACTTTATTGAATAGCTGTTGACAATTCAGTTCGTTAAAACGACGCTTAGTGTCAATTGTAATAGTGGTTATAAATCCAGTGAACGATTAATTTATTGATAAAATAATGTTTGCTTTTGATTGTCCTGTGGTTTTAATGCTTTTGATTTATGTTTTTTTATTGATTTTATTGCGTACTATAAAAAGAATTTAAGATACGCGTTTATGTTTTGTATTTCAGTGTGATTATGTACCTACACACAGTGTGTAAGTATGACGAGGTGTCCTAGGAAGGCGATTCAATGCGGTTTCGATCGGGAAGCACGCGAGTAACGCGTAAAGATATGAAGCTGAAATTAATATCGAATACTTAAAACTGCTCAAGCAGCAGTGAAGAATTCAAAGTTCTAGTAAACGCCATCTAATAATATGCTCCATAAAGGCTTAAGTACCTATATTTTCACACTCGTTAGGAAACCATAACCTGTAAGATACCTACTTCCCGTTGACCTAGAAACCTGAAATTTTGATCTGAAACATGGTCTCATAGCAAAAAGTCTGAAAACTGTAAAGTAGCTATAGAAGGCTAGCTATAAAGTACATTGACCTTTTCTTATATCTCTGCGTAGATACTCGAAAAACAAACAATGAACTGCTTTTCATTACTAGATCATGTAAAGGATTACTGGATACACGTCGATTCAAGACTTATTTTTTTATTTCCGTTTTTGAAATTAAGAATGTCAATGACTGTCATTCCACGTTTATCTGGCACCTACCTTAGGTACGTTACAAAAAAAAAAAAAGTTAAAGATCTTTGATTTTGACCTCAGTTATAATATTCATGAACTAAATATTGCTACCTTAATTTTCCACCCCAGTTTTAAAAATAAAATAAACTATACTAGATATGCTCAATAAATATTATAGCCGAGAGTAAATGCCATAAGATTCGAATAGCCGTTGGTAACAGAATACTTAGATCAATAGAGCGTGGACGCATACAATATGATCTGAGGACAAAGCGGCCTCGTACTGTGGAACTGGCCAGGGCTGGGACATGGTCACACAATGGTTATTGCATACTTGTGGTTTATTAGCAAGTTTTTTTTATTGTGAATTAGCGTGTGAAGGTCTTTCTGATGCAATACCAAAGGGCTTTTACCGAACTGCTGTGAAGCATGAAAGAATTTTTTTTTTGTAAGTAACACTAGTCGTGGTGTCTCGTTCAATAAAATTATTGTACTCGTAATATATTAGTACATTGTGATATAAGTGGGTAATGTTTGTGATTACCGTCGGGTGGTATTTAGACCCGAGCCGTGGCGAGGGTCTTAAGGGAATTAAACGGTAATCAAGCACTAGTGCGTAATTGTAATCAAAATGTCACAGTTTAGTAACAGTGCCATATACCTAAGTTCAGTGCCATAAGAGTCACTTTATGAGCTAGTGTATTGAAAAAAAAAAACTGGTCAGTATAAACTTGGTTATTCTTATTATTGGCACATAATATTTCACTAGTTATTTTTTTTAATGTGTTATTCTATTTAAGTACGCATGATCATCATACATTATTTACGCTACTTTGATATGTTTGTTCGTCCGTCACGACACTACCTCAGGCCCAGTTAAAAAAAAGGCAATTATTATCTAGCATTGATGCCGAATTGGACCTATTTTGGCACAGACGTGAGGTACACTATTTTATTTTTGCACTTTTTTAAGATAGTTATGTATTTTTTGCACTTTTTTAAGATAGTTATATATTTTCTATGATTTCGAACTGTTGTATATGTCTTAATCGCGTCAAATCTATTACAGCGATGCAAGATTTTGTATTTGTGTTCCTATGTGGTTACATAGATATCGCAACACTTTCTTTCTTTGATTGGCCACAATATCTATAATTCAATTAAATTGCTCTGATTTCCAGTTTGTATCTGACGACTTGCTTTAAACTATCTGAAACTTACCCAAAAGTAATGGCATGCAGTGTGATCCCAAATTCACCATGCATATAAATGTATCGATCACTTCTCCACGACCTAAGACCGTAGCGCCGTAAAATATATGAATATTCATCATGCCCTAACCTAGTCGTTTACGTTGCAGATCGTGGACCAGATACTGTGTCCACCATAATTGATACTACTTGTTGGAGTGTTCACTCCTGGCCCTTTTCCCAGAAACTAGCAAGATTTCAGCTAGAACTACATTAGACCGATGCACACGTGTAACACACATGATTTGTACGTAGAAGCGACGTCACGTGGCGTGTACAGTGTAGCTCTACAAGACTAGTTTCCATATAAAAAGTATGGAGACCGACGCGCCCAGTAGCCTGATTCACGTAAAATCAAACAAGCCAAATATCGTTGAAGTTTTATAGTCGTTCGATCGAAGTCCTATCCAAAAGCGGTGTTCACGATCTATGGGCTTATTTCCAGTTACATTAATAAGTATTCTACCAGGATAATGTAATACAGTTTTTTTTTTAAATCAACGAATTTCAAACGACTTCAAAATCGGTGTCGTTCAAACTCGATTGATGAATGTGAATATGGAAATGGTCTAAACGACTAAATCGCTACGATATCGTTACGGTTTTCATTACGTGAATCGGGCTACTGATCGGCGTACGTGGCACACGTGTGAGCAGTGTAGTTCTACCTTTCCTTGAACTAAATACCAAACAAATAATAATACCAACAACAGCAGCCGAGAGACGTCCACTCCTCTGAGTGCCATAACGACCGATCCTGTGCGTCTCGCATCCATCGCATGCCTGCGACCCTCACTAGGTCATCATTCTTTGTAAGAGACCTTCCAAGACTGTATCGTCCAGTACGTGGTCGCCACTCCTGAACCTTTCGTCTCTATCCACCATCTGTTCTGTGAGCAATGTGCCCTGGTTATGTCACTTAAGTTTGGGGATCCTTCGGGCTATGTCGGTAACCTTGATTCTCCTGTGGATTTCTTTATTTCCGACGTGATAACGCAAGGAATCTCTGATCATAGCCTTTACCATTGCGCTTTTAATTACTTTAAGCTTTTTGATGAGGCCCATTGTAAGCGACCACGTTTCAGAACCATATGTTATCACTGGCAGCACGCACAGACTTTCGTCTTGAGACACTGTGGTATGTTGGATGAGAACATACCGCGTAGCGTCCCGAACGCTGCCCAGCCGAGTCGGATTCTACGGTTGACCTCTTTCTCGAAATTAGATCTACCCGACTGAACTGTCTGTCCGAGGTAGACGTAATCGTCCACAATTGTGGTATATTGTGGACATGTTATCTATAGATGTAATACCTACATTTCTAAAGCCTAAGTCGTTTTCTTAGAAATATAGATTTGCCGCCTCTGTGGTCTACGTATTTTGAAATATCAGAATATTCCAGCAGCATGATACACGCTGTTGAATAACGAACGGGCTCCAAATATCATGAATTGATGTAGCTCAACACTCCAGGGAAAATAGCTTAGAGTATGAATGAGACAACGGTTTGACCGACAAGACTTGGTTTAAATGGCAACTAAGTATCCCAAGTAAGAAATCTTACTTTATTATAGGAAAATTTGATAATAAAAGTGTACCTTATGAAATCAGGCTACTTTGGTGCATCACTAGGGAGAAACATTCTGTCGATCTAATTGCTATAGATTTTATATCCCCTCAACCGTTACGCGAACTCATTGAGCCGACGTCAAAAAATCGCGCATACGTCGGTCGACTCATTGAGTCTGACGTGAGTAGGATCGGATTTAATACGTAATTTCTCAGTCTACGGTATACCTTTCCTTGTCAAACTTACACAAATTGTAGGAAAAGGAATAGGACAGCAATATAACATCACATGTTAAACATCTTAACATCACATGTTAAACATCTTACAATAATTCGTTACGGAATACACTATTTATTTTCCCGCGGACAGATCGACTACTTGACGTATGTCAATGAAAAGCTTGTGTTAGGAAAGGATATCATATTATTTAAGTTCTGCTTGACAGTTTTCAAAATCAAAAGAAACAAATATCTGTAGGCAATATTATAAATATTATGTTACTTTCGTATAGGAATCGAATAACTGACACGCAGCGCAGTAGCCAATCGCTCAACCGCAGTGGTTGGGACAACCGTGTCGTCATAGATAGATAGATATATTTTTAATTGTACAACAAAAATAAAAATTACATAAAGAACTTAAAATTAATAGGGTGTCACAATGAATGGGGCGGGTTTTTTAGTCAATAAAAGTCTGACACTATCTCCCGCTCCGTCCAAGGGCGGGGGATGTCATCTGGATGACTTTTATATACGAAAGAAAAAAAAAACATTTTAATCTTACCGCTCGCTGCCCCGCGCTTAGCTCCTGCTCACAGCGGCAAGGTCGTGAACGAGCCGTTCGCTAAGCTTATCTCATTTATACTTCAAAGCCAATTCCCTTGAGTTTCGGTTGATGAGAAGCGGCTATTTCTCGGTAAAGTCTAGATAGCGTGAAACGTCTGAAACGTCTGTATTTCGTTGCGGCAGCCCTGGAGATGTTGCGGCTGCCAGCCTCTGAATGTGCCGCAAATTGATTTACCTCCTTTATCTCAAGACTAGCACTACCACCCGATTTGAGCTGTATCTACTAGTTATTGAGTTGAATATCGGTGAATAGAATAATATTAGCGGTTGGTAGCTCATATAATAATAATAAAGCCCTTTATTCCGCATTTATACAGATTGAATTCTGAAACATGCTGTTATAAAAAATCCCTTAATTCGGTGTGCCTAATGGCAAAAGCCTCCTCCAATGCTTTCCACTGTTGTCTGTCATGGGCAACTCTTCTCCAATTTGGTCCTGCTGTCAATTTTATCTCATCTTCCCACCTTGTGTGCTGTCTTCCTTGTCTTTTTTTACCATCTCTTGGGTACCATTCAGTGACCCGCTTGCTCCATTTTCCCATTTTATCATGGTAGCTTATATAGGAAAAGTGAAATAATACACCTTTGCAAAGGACGTTAGACGTTCCCAAATTCAATGTGAACAGTCAGGATTAGGTGCATTTTGAGGCAATAATTTGACTAAATTCAATAAAGAGAACACATTCATTATGCGTACTAGCTGTAGGATTGGAATTCCCTGCCGGAGTCTGTTTCCTGATAACTATAACCTAGGGGTTTTGAAGTCAAGAGTGAATAGGTTGCTTCTAGGCAAGCGTGCTCCATCGTCGGCTACATCATCGCTTTCCATCAGGTGAGATAGTGGTCAAACGCGTGCCTAGCCATTATAAAATAAAAAAAAAAAAAAAAACGTTGAGTTCAGCGCCTTCTAGCGAGAACATGGTCACGCTCACACCCGAACATGGTCGGCTTTCACCTGAAAACAGTTTTTGTACCACCTATGTCGAATATATTCTACAAACACACTAGTGTTTATTCTGCTGGGGCCGCACATCCGTGGATTGGAGTGGATGATTTCATACTGGTTCTATAGAATCAAATATTCATCGGTAGCTTAATGCATCTGACACAAGACACAAACGTTTGCGCCCTGCCTTAAAGTCACATCCTATCTGTCCACAAATATAGCTATTTATGAAAGACTATAAAGTGCTAAAGTACACAAATAGCCATTCGCAGTCCAGATTGAGTAGAGAAAGTTGTGGAACTACATTAGATTCACAATCACAGTTTAGAATCCAAGTTATTGTACTGTAACTTTCTGATTGTTGAAACGTTCTGGGATAATTATGACTCAGTTTTATTATGGTTTGCAGTTCTACGAAAAACTAACTGGCGTGTTAAACTGAAGCTTTTTGAACAAGTTCTTTGAAGTGGTTTTAGCCATGTTTTGACATTCAACAGTGTATAATTGTGAGCAACAGCAAAAAGCTCAAAAAGCTTATATTGTTGTGCGTTTTGAACAAAATGGAGGAAAAATCAAAACATTCTATAAAGCCTTAGCTCCCGAGCAATGCATAAAACAGTGACTTTCTGAAGCCTCCTCGGTAAATGCTTTGTAATATATTTGGATTTTTTTTTTATTATGGATTCATATAAATAATAATTAATAATGTAATTTATCTATAATATGCCTATTTAGAAATATGTATATTAGAAGTATTTTTATCAGTTGTCTAGTACTCATAACACAGGCTCCACTTAGCTTGGGACTAGCGTTGTGTGATAGTTATGGAATATTAAAATTAATATCTCAGAACCCTGGGGTCCTGGACCTTTGGAAGGCGTACGAAGAGTCGAAACCAATTCGCAGAGGTCTTTTTGGCAGAGACGCTTTTAATGGAACGTGGTATCAACCGAAAATATTTTGAAATATTATGCCTGGTTTCTAAACCAGTCGGCTTCGTGTAGCCGCCGCATGTGTTGCCGTATCCTGCAGCCGAGGTTTGAACACCTCGGACCACCTTCGAACACCTTTAGCACCTTAAATGTATGATTTAAGACAGAATTCGAAGAAAAAATTTACGAAAATAAATATTTGTTAAACGGACGTTACTAAGTTCTTGCAAGGCTAGATTTTATCTTGATGTCCGTCATAGCAACGAAGACAATCAGCACAGCCAAGCAAGTTTATAATTGAATTGAAAACTAAATAAACTGACGGAAAGTGAAGTTGTGTAAACAGGGATTTTGACAATTAGATAGCGACTTTCTGATAATGTAAGTTTAATTAAAGTTCGTACTTCAAGATAAGACACGCTTAACTGTCCAGGGGCGTAGCTCAGTAGCAAAGATACGGTGCCCCCGATATCAATGTACCAGGCCCCCGAGCTACAGGGGCCCCACATAATATATGCCTAAATTCGTAACATGTTATGCACAATCTTAAATTCTCATTTAGATAAAAGATCAGGGGTGAATGAATAATGACTATACGATACTCTGTAAATAGTTTTTAGCACACTCCTTTTGCTTTAGCATTTTATACACACAAGACGTCTCCAGGCAATCTCTGTCCATTCTAGGTTCCCTGGAAGAATTCGCCTGGTGCGATAAAGCCGCCAATTGAATGTTTTTTGATTTTATGATTTCCTTTTTTTTGTTTGACTCCTGCAATACAGGTAGCTCTGGAGTCAGGGCTTCATTAGTTTGTAAAGATTTTTGTGAAATAAATATTATTATTCCTTTTGTTTATTATCTATGTACATAGGTATATAAAAGGAGAAAATGACTGACAGAAATATCAACGCACAGCCGAAACTACTCGGGCTAAAAGTTTGAAATAGTGCACAAGGTTTCCTTTTATGATGTAGGCGAGCAATAAGAGAGGATTTGCCAATATGCACTCCCTAAGAGGGTGAAATGGGAGAACTAAAGTTTGTCTGGAGAAACCTATTTTCAAGCAAGCAAAGCCGTTGGCAGAAGCTAGTTAATTTATAATCCTGGTGTGCAATAAAGTATATATAAAATATAACTTCAATAATATTTCATTTGGGGGCCCCAGTAGGACTTAGCTACGGCACTGAAACTGTCGTAACTAGATGTTAGGTAAAACTTTATTATAATTGGCTCAGTTGTTGCTGAAGAAAAGATGAACAGACGTTTTTTTTTACAAAGTATTTTTAAGGTACTCTTTTTTATTCAGGTCAGAAATCATCAAATAAGTTCTCCTGTTGTGTTGTGTTAGACTTTAATAATATTATTACTCGTATAATAATAATAGGCCAGGCATTGTTGCTAAAAGGCTACATCACTAAGCCGACGAGGTTTGGGCAGTCTGTTGCCCACAGCTGTCATGCATCTGTCAAAGATACGTCAGTCGAGGGTATGGAGTGAAGATTCGTAGACGAGCTCAATACAGTAACACAGAAACAGCTGACTAACCTATCTGTTTTTATTTAGTTGTTCTTAGAGTTCCAGGGCCACGGTGAAACTCTATCGACGAAGCGGCAAAGACACGACGGCCCGACGTTGCCGCTTAGTCGACAGAGTTTCATAGTCTTGTATGTAAGCTTCACGAAGACGTACGCCAAGCGTATAATGTCGAATACGCGTCTATGAAGCTACGCGTCCGTGGTCAGCAGGCCTAAATATAACTCTGTCGACGAAACGGCAACGACACAACGGCACGACGTTGCCGCTTAGTCGACAGAGTTTCATAGTCTAGTATGTAACTTTCACGTAGACGTACGCCAAGCGTATAGTGTCGAATACGCGTCTATGAAGCTACGCGTCCGTGGTCAGTAGGCCTAACTATAACTCTCTCGACGAAGCGGCAAAGACACGACGGCCCGACGTTGCCGCTTAGTCGACAGAGTTTCATAGTCTTGTATTAAGTTTCACGAAGACGTATGCCAAGCGTATAGTGTCGAATACGCGTCTATGAAGCTACGTGTCCGTGGTCAGTAGGCCTAACTATAACTCTGTCGACGAAGCGGCAATGACACGACGGCACGACGTTGCCGCTTAGTCGACAGAGTTTCATAGTCTTGTATGTAAGTTTCACGTAGACGTACGCCAAGCGTATAATGTCGAATACGCGTCTATGAAGCTACGCGTGTATAGTAGGCCTGACTCTGTCAAACAATCTCTTAGCTCGAGTATTTTTAAAGTATTAAGTACATAGTTTTTACAATAAATTGAGATTCAATGTTTAAAATTGAAATAGTTTTTGAACTCAACGATATTAAATAGACTTCTAACTGAATATATCTGTAAAGTTTGTTTTTGCAGGGCCGTTATGAGTTCGCAATGAAAGCTTTATATATGCAATGCCTAACACAGTATGTATTCCTAATTTAAAATAACATTTTTATAATATAATCATATACCGATTTTGAATATTGTATTATTAAAAATTTTAATACAATATTCAAAGTATGTTAGCTTAAGGGTGGAATTTTAGTCCTAAAACAATATGGGAGAGTTACATAATATTATGTGTAGATAAGTGCTGAAACTCACCCATGATATAAAAAAGAGGCGTCAGCACGCGCAATGGCCCTCACGTCCCTGCCACCGGGATCCCGATCCCGATTTCCGGCCACCATAAGCGCGGGCTTGCCGACGGCGAGCAATGGTTAGATCAGCATCCGAACGTCCGGTAACTGTCCGGACCGAGCTCAAGTTGTCGACAACGCGTAGTGTTTCTGCGCCTTAAGATGTCAGCAAACCGTAAGGGCCCAGCAGGGTCGAAGCCTATTGGGGCGATGGGTTCGCTTCTGAAAGGAAAACCCGGGTATCTCTTTCGCATCACCTATGGCCCTAGTAGGCTTTGACCCTGCTGGGCCTCTACGGTTGCTGACAATTCCTTGAGGCGCGCGTGGAATACTACGCTCTTTCGACGATTTGGACTCGGTCCGGATGGTTGCCGGACGGTCGGACGGCGAGCTACCCATTGCTCGAAATCGGGATCGGAATCTCGGCTGCTGGGGCACAAAAGCCATTGTCTCGCGCGTGTGCCTTAGACACTTGCAAATAATTATAAAATAAAAATATAAGTCAACCTATTTAATGACATCATTAAGTCAAATCATTAGCAATCATCGCGAAAATACGAACACAAAACTAATAAATATCAATATTAATATTAATACAAGTCCAAATAAAATGATTATTCGGAATATCATGACATAAGAAGATGACTTGCGGAGTTCCTAGAAACTGTCTCCCTCCCACGCCGGCGCGCCGCAAGCAAGGATTCCTAAGAAATGGATAACAAGAACTTGTTTAATTAACTTTTACTTGTATGAAAGTAAATTGACTTTCTTTCTTTCCTCAACCTTTGGGCGAGATTGAAATCATGTAGCTTTTTCCCTTGTTCAGCCAAATTATGTTAGTCTAACATATAACGTTGTATAAGCTAGAGTTAAGATAATAGTTTGACAATTTACAACTACATACCTAACGATTTATTGTAATCACAAAAAAAGATCGCTCGATAATCATCGACTGAAGTTGTCAAAATATTTAAGAATACTTAAATATGTACGAAGAATATTTACAATATATTCCATCAAATTATTTAGCACGTCAAAAAAATGTACCTATGTGTTTTTTTTTAAACGCTTTATGTAATTAATTATTATTTTACTGTTTCTTTCAGTTTCGTTCTAAGTTATATTCTATGGTCTTTCTCAAATGTCAAAACGGGTAGAATCGCAAAGGGCAATAACGATTAGATTTTTTTTTTAAAAAAAACGTTATGTATATTTATTATTTAAAATTTACGTATTAAAACAGTACTTAACTATAACTATAATAATAAATACACTAAAACAAAAATAAAATAAAAACTTTTAACTAATTAAAACTAATCTAAAATATTGCGTCAAAAATTTCTCCGCGTCGCTATCGATCGATTAATATTGAAAAGTTGTCTATAACTTTATTTTGTCACAAATAAATGTGCCATCGAAGCATTGTTTGGCAGTTTATAAATAAAAAAATAGTTTCTAAACTTATTACCGAAACATCCCAATCCAATCGTCTAAAAATACAATAAAATTTAGATAAGAAACAATACAATAAGTTGTAGAAACAATCAAGCTAAGTGTGGCTGACGACGTAAGAGATGAACTGAGATAAATTCTATTTACGCTAGATTTGAGCTGCAATCCGCTCGGGTGGGCTGAGCCAACGAACTGAGAAGTACAGGATATTATCTTATGAACAACGTTGATACTTGGAGACAGACTTATGGACTAAGTTAAGGATTTTGGTAAGCCATTATTAGGATTTAGTTTGGTTTAACGAGATAAAGACAACAATAAAGCTAGAACAAAATTAGACCTGAGAACTCGTGTAACACGCCTAATTTGTACGTAAAACGACGTCGCGTGGCGTGGATCAAGTGTAGCTCTACAAGTCTGTTTTTCATATAAAAAATGTATGCAGACCGACGCGTCCAGATCGTCGTACGTGGCACACGTGTGAGCAGTGTAGTTCTAGCTTATCAAAGGTACCATATATATATGTACCTACAACACGACCTAGGTTAGTTACAAGTTCAAATATTTGGGTTAGTATAACAACATAGGTACCCGCATTGTTACACTTTTCTACTGTACTGCTTCTATTGCTAAAAATAAAAGATTTAAGTACATGTAGGTAGGTTGTAGGTTGATGAGGCCTACTGTCCACGGGCGCATAGCTTCATAGACGCGTATTCGTCATTATTGGTGTACGCTTGCTCATAGCTACATACAAAACTATGAAACTATCGACGATGCGGCAAAGTCGTGCCGTCGTGTCATTGCAGCAAGCGTACACCAAGCGTATAATGACGAATACGCATCTAAGAAGCTACGCGTCCGTGGACAGTAGGCCTGACCTCTATAAACTAGCCACCTACATGTATCCGTAGCAGATGTTACCAGTATCATAAAGAATACAAAACACTGGTCACGACAAAGGAACGCCATAAAACATTGGAGAAACAAAAATAGATGCAGTATCGGACCGTCTACTTGTACAGTCAACTTCAGAAACATGTGGACAAACCTTCAACATTTAAATGATTATTTTTAAGTATATTTTATTATTAAGTTATTACAAAGACAGTCGCTAATTAAATTTTCTTTAATTTTTTAAGTTATTATTTATATTTGTTTAAGAGACTCGCTAACAGTTGTTTCTTGCACATCGTGTACTTAGGCAATATTTTAAAATTCCTCCTCCTCTTCTTTGTCCAACCTTCTTCGTATTTAGATGAGGTCGGGTCTCTTGATAAGTTTGCGCCAGAGAGATCTGTTCTGGCTTTTCTGTGCATTCAGACACGCTTGCTGGACTTCTTTTTGCATATTTGACCATAAACAAAATTTTAAAACATAATGCATATAGCATAATCGGCCTTATAATGTTCCCGCTGCTGGGACTCAGGCCTACTCTCTAGGAGAGGGAATGGGCCGTAATGCGGGTTGGTGGATGTCACATGTCTCCGAATTTTTTGTTCTTTACGATGTTTTCTTTCACCGTTTAGAGAGCAGTGGTGATGAAATAAATTACACAAAGTAATGCGCTTGGCTGGGTTTGAACCCGCGACCTACAACTCGTAAGTCCCGACCGCTACCACTCGGACACCACTGCTCTCAAAAACATAATGAAAAAAATAATAAATAAACAAAAATTCAACTGTTGAAATCATAAGCATTGTGATTGAATTACCTACATTTTTATAATTCATAATTTTGAACCATCAGTTTGTTGCTGCATTTTTGGCGTTAACTGTACCTTTGTCTGTATGTGTGTCACAGGCGTCTTCCTGTCAGCTATACAGGCCCTGTGGGAGACACCGTACGAAATTGAAAACTGAACGAATCGCACTTGTCGCATTCGTATGGCGGGAAAATTGCACATGCAAGGCATTTTGTGAACGTGTCTTTGGCTACGAGGCACGTGATTGTGATTGCACGTGTCGGCGTGAGTAGGTTTTATAAATTTTCGTTTGCTTTACAGGTCTAGGGTAGTACAGGCTCTTGTCTATCTTTTTTTTTTGTTTTCCCCAATCTGCTATCAGTTTTTCTACTTTTACCAGATGTGTTAGAATGTGATTTCATGGCGGGACGAGCGTGACTCCAGTGAACCAACTCTCAAATCAGTTGCCGAGTCCTCTTTTGCATTTGGATTATGTTATGTCTTTCCTTTTCAATTTTTTTGAGTAACTTCTGGTTTTAAGAGCAACCACCAGTTTATTATGGTGCCTTTCAAGTTTCTCCTGGCATTTTTGCGAGTATATTCGGATTTCCTCCAAGACAGTATTCATTTTTAGCTATTCGTGGATTTCGGTGTTGGTGATGAACCAACTTATCTATCTGGATTTGTTTTTATCATCATGATGGATCAATGTACGTGAACGTGCGAATTCTTTAGAACACGCTCGAACGGTTGAACGGATTTCGATAAAACTTCGCACACGGGTAGACCCTATCCTAAAATAGCACATAAAATCGATTAAAAGAGCACTATCTTTCCTCTCAATTGTGATATTTATTTATATATTGTATGTATTATGTATGGTATATATTTATAGATGTAGGTATATATTATTTTTAGGTAATATAATTCACTTCTGACTTCACACATTCTTCTTTTGCTTCCTACACACTATGGTCTACACTTCTTTTTGATTTCTCCTTTCGCAGGTCTGCTGGAAGAAATTTCTTTGGAAATAAGCAGTACCTTTGTACTAATGTCTCTTATGTATTATCTTTTTTGTTATTTTTGTGTGTACATAAATAGTAAAATAAATAAAATACTTTTTATCCTGGAAGCATGTTCCCTTGGAACAATTTTCTATTATCATGCAGGTGAAGCCGCTGGGAACAGTTTTCTAAAACTTCCTTCTATAAGCTGATTACAACTAGCAACACAGAGCTGGAAAAAGCCACAAAATGACAAGTGTAACACGTATTCAACCTTCCTGCTGAATTTGTGTTAGCGTTTAGATAACGCCCCGTTTGAGGGAACAGTTGCGGTATTTTTGTTAGGAAAGCTTCTACGCTTTTCTAGACACGGTAGCTGGGAATTAGTTCAGATGTCATCATATCTACACTTATATAATATAATAATATTATAACACGGAAAGATTTTGAATTTAAGCCTCATTTCCTTTGGTCACGTTATCACACGTGAACGGCTGGACTAATTTCGCTAATTATTTTTTCATTGTATTTAAAATTGTATATTAAATTAGAAAATTACAGACAACTGCAAAATTAAAAATAATTGCTAAGACAGAACAACGTCTGTCGGATCAGCTAGTAGGTAGATAATAAAACATAGATTTATTTATACACAATATTTTATACAATACACATTTATACAAAAGTACAGAGGCGGACTTAATACCTTAATATTTCATAGATCATTCACTGCTTGCAAAAAAGGCGCTAAAATGATGAACTACATTGCCATTATAAACTTCCAAGATTTCTTCATTGTTTATTAGAGCAACAATATTAATGGAGACCACAATATATCAGTAGTTTATACGCTGCCATAGATATTTACGACGTTCGACACCGAATAGCTAAAAACCGAGCCGCTTGAAGGGGGCCCACGAGCTTAAACGAAAAAGCTTTTACTACGAATGGTTGGCACCCCGCCATCATCCCCCCTCCCTCCACTGATCCGTAATTACGTTTCGTTGACTCACACAACAAAACCTGCAATTAGAATAAACAACAGTCAAATAAAAATGTTGTTTTTAGGGATCCGGACTGCAAAGGGTAAAACGGAACGGTTTATAGAATCATTTCGTCGTCCATTTGTCTGCTTGTTAATACCTTTTTTTCTCAGGAATGCGAGGAGGTTAATCAAGCTGAAAGTAGGTCTGCAATCCCTTGAAGTTATGAAGAAATCTAGGTAAATGTGCTTCATCGTCGATCACATCATCTGTTACCATCAGGTGATGTAGTGGTCACACGCGAGTCTATTAATAGTAATAAAAAAAACAAACTTTAAAATCGATGCAATCAAAAGAAACGGCCGTTTATGTCGCATATCAAAAGAAACTCGCGCACACACACTAGCAAGGAATTTAAGACTTTCCCTTGAACTAGAATCATGTTTGGTAAGCCGAAGGTCTCACAACACAGGTAAAGGAAAAACTCCGAATATTATGTGTGGTTTTATACCACAAAAATATATTTTAATTTGACCATTGTGTACATTATATATCGATCGTATGTAGTTGCATCGTATGAAAGAATACATTTTGAACTCCAAATTAAGTTTGTCATTTAGTCCTATAATAGGGTATCTTATAGTCAGAAAATATAATAAAATCACGATGGTACTGGACCCTTTGTGCGCCAGTCCGTATAGCACTTGGTCGTATTTTTAAACAAAACAGCGCTCGAACGACTGAGGTAAATCGCGTTACAATGCGAGCGAATTTTACTTTATGGAAAGAAAGTTGATGTTGTTTGCATTTGTATAAGAGAGTTGTTGCTAATACATTTATACGATGACTTTTGTGTATCTAAATAAAATTTTGGCATCGAATTAATGGTACGCCTTGAATGGAAATAAGATTTAATGTTCGTCTAAGTTGATTTTATTTTTTAGAACAAAAAAATATTGGCGGTATAAGAGCCTGCCCACAACGTTGCGGTTATATAGATTAACAAAGTAGATACCTAACTAATATAGTCAAACAATTGGTCCAGATCGACAATTGGAACATAAAGAAAACGGTTTAGGTCGGCAATTGGATCGTGTTAAGAGCTCGTGGTAAGGCCTTTGGTGTAATATCCTATTAAGGTTATGATAATGTACTGCATCTACACATTCCGCACTGTACGAGGTAGTACGTCTAGTAAAATGCATCTTTACGCGTTGTTGCATGTACTCCTAACTAAGTTTATGAGCTTTATGAGAATTTATCACGACTTCACCGAACTTCATGTAAGTTTCTTGAGTCATCTCGGTAGGAAGAAATTTCATTTATGAGCTTATGAAGTAGGTAATGCGACAATTTTTATCCTGCCTTTGAGGTCGGCGTAACATGTTTTTCTTCTGTTTTATGCTGTCAGCCGTCACGCTATCACTTACTCCTTTTTCTTTCACATAACTCCTCAGTCAATCCATCGATCTTTTCTTTCACATTCCTCTCCCTCTCTATTCATCTACGCGGTATGCAGCGTAATATACAATGCATTTAAAGAACCTATTTTTTTATATTTTTCTTAACTTTTATCTATCTCAAATTTATGATAGATTGCATTTAATAAAAAAAACTTAAGTATTAGCTAACTTTACTTAACTATTAATTTAGAAACACAAGTTTCTAGTAGATATAATATTTCTGAATAGATTACAGAAAGTCACCCCTTGCCTTTTTATCGATGGAAATTAAAAACATTGTTTAGGCAGGGGCCATAGTCTTAACATAGTTCCTGGTAACCAGTCCACTTAAGACTCCAAAAACCATAGCCTTATATTAGTTTTTCACATGTTGCAATAGTTTCCCTTCAACCGGGGGTTGTCCTTAGATGCACTAGCATAACGCATACAGGGATAATCGCCGGTTGGTACCACGTTCCATTAGAAGCAGCTAAAAGGGCCTCTGCGAGTTGGTTTCGGCTCCTCGTATGCCTTCCAAAGGTCCAGGACCTCATGGTCCTGAGATAAATAAATGTATAATAATAATACTAATGAACGCAAGGAAGTATGGAAGGGCAAGGAGCTTCACGGGCGCTTTTACCGGGCCTTACATGGGCCCGATGTAGATCTTTTAGCGTCCGTCTCCTGGCTACGCTTTGGTGATCTCTTTGGAGAAACCGAAGGTTTTGTCTTTGCAATTATGGACGAAGTTATGATGACGAACAACTACCGGAAATATATTGTGAAGGACGGTACGGTTGACATCTGTCGGGCATGTCACCGGCCTGGGGAATCAATCCGACACATTATTTCTGGGTATTCTCATTTAGCTAACGGAGACTATTTGCACAGACACAACCTTGTAGCCAGGATAATCCATCAGCAACTTGCTCTTAAATACAATCTTGTTGAATCAGAAGTACCGTACTATAGGTATGTGCCCGACCCAGTTCTCGAAAATGGCAGCGTCACATTGTATTGGGACCGATCTATCATCACTGACAGGACTATTGTTGCCAATAAGCCTGACATAGTGGTGATAGATCGACTAGAGCGTCGCACAATGATTGTTGATATAGCGGTCCCTCATGACGAGAACCTCGTGAAAGCTGAGAAAGATAAACAAACTAAATATCTTGACTTGGCTCGCGAGGTTGTCGACATGTGGGAAGTGGATAGAGCAATCATTGTGCCGATAGTCGTGACGGCCAATGGCTTAATAGCCAAGAGCCTCGACCAACATCTGCGGAGGCTCTCGTTAGGCAGTTGGATCAAGGGCTTGATCCAGAAGGCAGTACTCCTAGACACGGCGCGTATTGTCCGGAGGTTCCTCTCTCAGGAGCCCTGACCACCGGCAGCTTGGACCCTGTTCCCGATGCCGGTGGGCTACTATTTTTTATATTTTTAAATGTTATTTTTTGAAGAAATATTTAAAAATATAATAAATATGTATATTATAATAAATAAATGGAATAATAATAATATTTTATTGTTTCTCTCATAAAGGTACAAATGTTGACAATAAATCAAAATATTTTTAACAGTTTATCCTTTGTGAGAGCTGGAGTCTATACTGGGTACAAGACCTGTGTGACAGAACTCCAGGCTCACATCTTTAAAATTACAAATTCTAATTGCACTTAACAGACTATTGACAATTATGGAGTTTATGTGTTGAGAGGAGAAGAGATGAATACAAAAAAAAAAAGTTCCAAAACAAAAATTAATAAAAAAGACGTGTGGCACTCGGGGACTGCCGCGGTAAAGCTATTGCATAGCATTTTTATCAACTTATGCAATTATAATTATTTATTTATTTTATTTATGCAGTATTTTTTTTCCTTTGTTTTTTTTTTCTTTAATATTAATTGAAGTTACACTTTGACACATTGAATTGAATTTTGATTGATTGTTCACTCATTTGTTTTCTTATCGGTCACCACGCTCAAAAAACAAATGAGTGGGGGGTGTTAGGTTATTTTCGTTACGGAATTTCTGGATTCGGTCTCCACGCTCAAGGCCCGCGATAGAAGCTATGCAATAGCTTAAAAACAGGGCGTTATGTCCGCAGTGCAATATAAGTACTCGACTACCAACATTCGAAAACAGCCGAGGCTAAGAATCTACTAGTTTAGACTACTATTCTAGTGACAGACAAGCACGTTCATGGAAATTATTTGTCAAAATACTGAAAACTTAAAACAAAAGTTCGCTGCAGCGCTACAAATAAAACTACAATACAATAAAAGTTGGCATTATGTCGTTTAATAAAACTATTAAAAACGTATAGCGCTAAGATAGCTTTTAGAGGATATTTTTTTCCTGACCAAAATGTGTTTAGCGCAATGAATTTCGCGGCACTTACGCGTTTCGTTCAACATAGTTTAATGTTCAAGGTGTAGAAACTCGCGGGCTTGCGGACAGTGAGAAATGGGTAGCTCGCTGTCCGGCCGTCCGGTAACTGTCCGGACCAAGCCCAAGTCGTCGACGGCGCGCACTGTTCCCGCGCGCCTCAAGGAGTTGTCAGCAGCAGCAGTGACCCAGCCGGGTCGAAGCCTACTGGGGCCAGGGTTATCCGAAAGGGCGCTCGAGCCCCGGTATGAAGGCTAGAAGAAACGGGGTGGATCTTTTAGTCAGTAAGAGTCTGACACTATCTCCCGCTCCGCCCAAGAGCGGGGGTTGTCATTGGATGATTTTTTCCCACCATAAAAAAAAAGGTGTAGAGACTACATTATACCTGAGTCGATTGAAGTGAGTTTTGGGCACGCGTAATCTAGTGCGTAGTACGTATGTATATATGTCGATGGGCATAATATTTTCTGCTATCACGCAGGCGAATTCGCTGCTAGATGCTAGTAATATATTAATTGAAAGCCGTCTCAAATCCCCCACGGTAACTGAGAAGCGTCACGTCCATCCTTCTTCAAACTCGGTTTAGGTAAACGGTGGTTAATTCAGGGAACTTCAAATCTCAGCTACAAGTTGGAACGTTTGTTCGCTAAGTTATGATAGTTAATGTGAAACGTCTCCTTTGGTGGCCCTTGAAGGCTTGTTGGTGACGAAAAATGGTTTAAATGTAGTGTACCTGCTTCGTAAATTGTAGCGTATATATAGTTTATAACTTTCTTCGATAAATGGGTTCAATTCAGATCCAAATCCAGCAGTAAAAGGCGACGCTACGTCGCATAAAGCATTGTGGAAATCGGTGCGCTGCCGCAACGTACAAACCTGCGATGCGATGACGCGCGATCTTCTAGTTAGTATCCATACCTTGAATTCAGTGAATTTCATGCGACGCCGTATACGCTGAAATTTTTAAGTAGCGTTGTCTCGTCGTACAACGGTGCGACGTCGAACGCAGTGTTATGGCCTCCACCCTTTGGGTCCTAAAACTCACCTGCGTTTTTTGCATCCCAAATCACGTCACAAAATAGTTACGTACAGAAGACAATCTACATATAAAGCACGCTCGAGCAACGCACACATAGACACCGCTCACGGACACGATTTCTCGGCTCAATCGCCCGGTCGCACTCGTACAGTTCGGAGCAATGCGCTGACGTGTGTGCGATCGCCTAGCGTAGGTATAAAAAGTGAAGTACATACATGAGATTGACTTCTGTACCTATCTATTTTGTGGCCACGTTGACTTTGAAAAATCCTACATCCTACAAAATATCCTTACGCTACATTCTGTCTACAACAAAAAGTGATTATTTCCGACTCGCCAAGCACATGATATACTTGGCCATTTTTACGTAATCCGATTCACAATGTGTACAACAAACCACTGTCCAGTACTAGGGACAAAGCCGTTACAACACATTTCCCTTTACAAGATTCTGACCGCGGTTCACCGCAACTATGAAAGCCTTCAGCGCATTGCTCGTACAAAGTGAAATATTTTCCAGTAAAAATACAACCTAACCGGCAAATAACTCCAAGTTAAATGGACGAGGTTTTTCTAAAAGGATAAGCTGTATTTTTATAGTATGTTGTGTTTTTTAGAGTAGGTAGAGTTGTTTTTCAAAATACTGGTATCATAAAAAACATCACCATTTCATGCGAAAAATGTCTACTGCTGGACATAGGCCTCCTCTAAGTGTCGCTGCAACGAACGGTCCGATGCGTGTCGCATCTATCGGATTCCGGCGAACCACTAGCCATAAAATACAGTGTCTAAATTAACCTATTCTATTTCACGTATATTTTAAGGTTCCATAACTCAATAGAAAAAACGAAAAAAAATCACTTTTCAGGGTTCCGTAGCCAAATGGCAAAAAACGGAACCCTTATAGATTCGTCATGTCTGTCTGTCTGTCTGTCTGTCTGTCTGTCTGTCTGTCTGTCTGTCCGTCTGTCCGTCCGTATGTCACAGCCACTTTTTTCCGAAACTATAAGAGCTATACTGTTGAAACTTTGTAAGTAGATGTATTCTGTGAACCGCATTAAGATTTTCACACAAAAATAGAAAATAAGCAATAAATTTTGGGGGTCCCCATACTTAGAACTGAAACTCAAAAATTTTTTTTTCATCAAACCCATGCGTGTGGGGTATCTATGGATAGGTCTTCAAAAATGATACTGAGGTTTGTTAAATCATTTTTTTCTAAACTGAATAGTTTGCGCGAGAGACACTTCCAAAGTGGTAAAATTTGTGTCCCCCCCCTCTAACTTCTAAAATAAGAGAATGATAAAACTAAAAAAAATATATGATGTACATTACTATAAAAACTGCCAACGAAAATTGGTTTGAACGAAATCTAGTAAGTAGTTTTTTTTTAATGCGTCATAAATCGAAAAAAATACACTATTATTAAAACATCGATCAAAGTTACAACACATTACAAGAGCTTTTATATTATGTTACTTGCTGCTACGGAACCCTTCATGGGCGAGTCCGACTCGCACTTGGCCGGTTTTTTTTTAAGTAATTCTTATAAACTAGTGTTTGACTGCGATCCCTCTTGTATCGTAACGAAGCTCATAATATTATTTGAACTACAATATTTCCAGTTTTATATCGACTATTTGCACACTTACACCGTAGTATTGATTTGTTATTCTATTCAATGTTTAAGTGAGATTTATTCGTTCTATTTGTCGCCGGAGTCAAGAGTGCGACCTGCTATCACAGCCGATATCTCGCCATCCCTCTACCCTTCGGTTCCAGCTCGTCCAAATTGATTGTAGGACCTCGTGCTTCTTCGATTTTCCGATCACTCTTATCGAATCGCAACATTTCTCTTCAAAACTGCTTTGGAGATGAAACCGTTTGTTAGTGTCGATGACATCTTGATTCCAGATTGTTATAGAAAGCGGTTGAAAGTTTTGATTACTTTAATTATAGAATGCGCTTTGAGCAATTATTGTATCGCAGAGTCTGTTTATCTACACTAATATAATAAAGAGGTAAAGTTTGTTTTTTTGTTTGTAGGAGGTAATCTCTGGAAGTAGGTACTGGTCGGATCGCTAAAATGTTTTCACTGATAGAAACCTGTTTTATTCCTAAGTGACAGGTATATTTTATGTACACAGACGAAGTCGCGAGCTAAAGCTAGTTTTATTATAAAACGCATTCAGCTATGCGGGTTGAGTTTTGCATTTTAGACCGAATGCCAAAAAGTTGGTTTCCTTGTACAAACTTTGGACCCCCGTTTTATCCTCTTAGGGGATGAATTTTGGAAAATCCTTTCTTAGTGCTTGCCTATATCATAAAATTTCACGCATCAAACCAGCCAGCTGTAACCTACAGCTGTATAGCTGTAGTTATATCGATAACATTTTTCCTAAGCTTTTCCATTACGATACAAAAACAACCGTCAAGTTTTTCTCCTTAGCTAGAGCGTCTAGCTCATCCCTCCGTCGTACAAAAATCAACATTTTCCATTAGCTGGTCTTACTTTATGAACTTAAGTGAAACCTCGTTAACAGAAACTGTTACGGATAACTTTGACTTAAGACCCAAGTTTGTGTTGCTTCTACAAGACTGTATTAATCATGGAACAATTATAAAATAAGTATTAACCTTTCGTTGCTTTTAAATAATAATATAATAAGTTAAATGTTGCAAGCAGCTGTTTGGTTGAACTCGCAACTAAGAACTATTGAAGTAACAACAGTGTTAGTACGTAACTTTGTTCTCAAAAGCCAATTTAAAATACACAAATAGAAATATTTGGCAAAAGTGGATTAAAATATTTTTAAGTTAGTAATCATCAAATGACTTCCTCTGCTCTAGGGAGTAGCGACAACGCAGGATGGCGGACGACGAGCAATAGGTAGCTTGCCGTCCGGTAACCGTCCGGATCGAGCTCTAGTCGTTGACAGCGTGTAGTGTTCTTCGAGCGTACAGTGGCCGGATATCATCTGTACCTAAGCGATCTATTCCCTCACGTCAAAAGGATAAATCCGTTTTTTCAAGGAAAATTCTAATGTTTTTTTCTAATTTCCTTACATTTTCGACATTACCTGTCGTTGTCGCGAAGGCATGAATTTCATCTTTCCATATGTACATATTATTCGTCTTCAGCGACTGCTGTCAACTTTCTTGACTATCGTGATTGGTTGTTAAAAGTAACAGCTATCAATCACTAAAGATTTTAAATAAACTCAATCAAATACAGCAGGCACAATCAAACACTTTCAAAAACAATAAATCAGTGCGTTGGCACATTCGCTATGATTACTCTTACCCACACGCAAGAAGAACTCAACATGCGTGACTATTACTCGCATAAACTTACATGAGAATGATGAAAAAATATACAACTCAGTACTAGTTACTCCCAGCGGCTTCGCCCACGTAAAAATATAAAATAGATAGATAGAAAATTGTCCCTAGGACCAAATATACTCCCGGGGTAAAAAAGTGTCGCATGTGGTTTTCCAGGGCAAAGTCTACCTTGGGTGCGGCGTCCTCTCTTTGAGAAGTGGCTGGAGAGGTGCCACGCAGTTCTCACCTTCCGTCTGACACAGGTCTTCACAGGACGTGATAAGTTCGGGAGGTTAATGTTCCGGATTTAGGCGGAAGAAGTACCTTGGCTGGAAATGCTTGGGCGGAGTATCGCTGTGTTCTCGTAGGGGCGATAGGCGGTGGCGACCTTGCGCTTGGCTCTAGTTTAGGGTATGTTCCGGAGCGAGGGATAATATGATAATGTTATTAAAACCGTAGGGATCGAGCAGAGCCGACATCTTCTAGGGCCATGACGAGTCTTCTGAAAAAGATACTCATGGTACTAGAATGCAAAAGAGAGCATGCAAGAGAGATTGTGCGAAAGAGAACCCCTGGGCCCTGGAACGAAGGCAAAGAAGGAACAGGAGTGGGTTTTTAGTCAGTAAAAGTCTGACACACCAAAGAGCGGAAGATGTCATTGGGTGATTTTCTCAACTAAAAAAAAAAGAACGCAAAAGGTAACTGAAGAAAAAAAGGTGCGGTTTTAGTCAGTGAAAGTCTGACATGCCATCTTGCTCCTTCCTAGAACTGGAGCAGTCATTGAATGATTTCTCATCTCCAAATAAAGGATATGGTCTACACATAACTCAGATGAAAATCCATTCAGCCGTCCGAACGTGAAAATGTAACAAATACAAGTTTACACACACAAACACATACACGCACACACACTCAAAAGCCTTTATGATATTAGTGTGATACTCCAGTACCATACATCCACCACTAAAGCATCATAAATAAGTAAATAGTACTAAACATCTCGCGTCCGTGTAGTTTCTGTGCAAAATGGTCCAATCCACATATTTCCCTCGACGCAACTCGTCCATGTTACAGCTTAGATAAGGTTGTTATGTTGGCGCTATGATTTTACATAAAACCTCCAACTTTTATGGCACTACCATTATGCGTTTTAACGGTACTTGTATTAAAGTGCTCGTACATTTTACCTCTAGATACTAGAACTGTGTGAGCAGATTTGCCTCGTTTAATGCAGCACTAGATTTTCTGCAGTTTAGCTGTGGTTGCACCAACGAAGCATAAGCTGGAAAGTCTCACTTCGTTTTATTATATGAACTAGTTTTTTTTATGGTGGGAAAATCATCTAATGACAACCCCCGCTCTTGGGCGGAGTGGGAGATAGTGTCAGAAGCTTACTGACTTAAAACCCACCCCGTTCCTTTGTGCCTTCATATCAGGGCTGAGCTACCTCTCAAAACTAACCCTGGCCCCAGTAGGCTTCGTCCCAGCTGGGCCCCTGCTGTATTATACGAACTGGTGGCAGGGTAACTAACAAACGTGATAGGTACGAGAGTTATAAGTATTGCTAAGCTAGAACTAAATGTTTGTCTATTGGGACTGGGCGTAGTTCTTTGGACCGGGACCGCGGTCCTAACTTCTTTCTCTCTTCTCCTAACTTTGAGACCACAAGGATAAATGCAGTACAGTTACCATAAAATCTGTATTTATTTTATTTGTGGTCCCAAAAGACTACGAAACAAAAATTGTCTTTTTATAAGTTTAAGTTGTAAAAAAAAAACTGGGCAAGTGCGAGTCGGACTCGCGCACTAAGGGTTCCGCGCAAACTAGAATTCCCGAATGGAGTCTCGAAGATTTTTCCGAATTGCAATTCTTTTTTGTGACGTTGGTAACAAAGTATTTACTGTTTTCACATTTTTCCCTATACCTGTGCTATAAAACCTAGCTCTGTGCCAAATTTCAGGATTCTGGGTCAACGGTAAATACCCTATATAATATTGATCTTTGAGAGTATCAAAATATACGTTTCTTTTGCGACATAAACGGCCGTATCTTTTTATTCGTTAACTTAGAAGTTTGATTTTTTCACAGCTTAAAGGGAACGCAGACTTGAGTATATGTATAGTTTTAATTTTGACTCGATACCTAAACGCGTTCTCGAGATAAAATGTCTTGACAGACGGACGGACAACAAAGTGATCCTATAAGGGTTCTGTTTTTTCCTTTTGAGGTACAGCACCCTAAAAAACGGCCAAGTGGGTGTCGGAGTCGCGCACGAATGGTTCCGTACCAATATCTATAAAAACGGCAAAAAATCATGTCTTTTGTGGGGCTTCCTCTTAAATGTTTATTTTATTTTATTTTTCGGATTTGTTGGTATAGCGGCGACAGAAATACATCATCTGTGTAAATCTCAACTGTCTATCACGGATCATGAGATACAATCTGGTGACAGAAGTACGGACAGCGGAGTCTTAGTAATAGGGTCCCGTACCCTTTTTTTTCTATTGTGCTTTTGTGCACAATAATGACTGGTCTACATCGTTCATACATAATCTATCAATTTTGTAACAACAACCACATTTTTTAAAAGAGTAACCAAGGAGTTTCTTGCCGGTTCTTCTCCATAGGAAACGACCAATTTGGAACCGCGCACTAGCTTCTGACGTTTTATAAGTGCCCATGTAGGCCTATGTGCAATAAAATATTTTGCCTTGACTTGACTTGACTTTGGATACGGAATCTTAAAAATGATAACATTGATTAAGCAAGCAATTCAATAGATTCCTATTTACAATCTTAAAAGTACGCCATTATTAGAAGTTTTAAAGTCAATAAACGAAATCCATTTAGTTCTGAAGGTCAGATTTTATTTACAGATAACAAATACTTCAATTCCAAGCAGTTTTTTTTTATTGACTTATCTTAACTTTAAGTCTTTCTTTTTAAGGAGTACTAAATTACAAAGTTAGTTTGTGTAAATAGCCATTGAGATATTTTATAGCCTTAACGGAGCTGATAATATTGACTTAGGTTTGTTTCAACAGTTAAAGTATTTTATTTATTATTATTATTATTTTATTATTGCTAGGCTCGCGTTTGACCACTATCTCACCTGATGGTAAGTGATGATGTGGCCTTATTTTGCAAAGTTTGGTGCAAGATTTATTTTGTAAGAGTCGTTACCACGTGACGTCTTAAGAGGGTCCTTCCTCGGTAATCGTCAACCTGAGCATGGTCAGCAACAGCAGGGGCCCAGCTGGGTCGAAGCCTACTGGGGCCAGGGTTAGCTCCAATAGGTAGCTCGGCCCCGGTATGAAAGGCAAGACGGAACGGGGTGGGTTTTTTAGTCAGTAAGAGTCCGAAACTATCTCCCGCTCTGCCCAAGGGCGGGGGATGTCATTTGGATGATTTTTACCCACCAAAAAAAAACATGAGCATGGTCCAAACATGACACACCACCAGTTGGCACCGCTTAGCCGAGAGGTTTTACTTCTAAAACCGTAAACATGACGTTGACGTCTATCAATCATTTGACGTTGATGTTTAACTAATGTCATTAACAAAAACGTTTTGACAGTTGTCTGTACCTGACGCCTCAGTGCTGCCACCTGGTAAACGTCATTTAGAAAACCCTCATTGTCACGAAAACAAATGACAGTGCCCTTAAACTCAGCCATAATTAACTGCGTCTCGGAAATTAATAATTAGTCAATTTACGTCATAATCCATTTCATTTCATGTCACAGAACAAATTACAGTTTGAAAGCTTTAATTATCCCAATTAAATCAAAAATCCAGTAAAACGTTCCCCACCTTGTTTTAAAGCCATAAAAAAATATTCATATTTGATGTTATGATGCTCTAAATAAACGAGAAAGGAAATTAAACACATTTTCAACGGGTATAACGCGTAATAACCGGGCATTTTGTTTAAACCCTTCTTTATAACAAATAACCCCGCTTGACCCTCACACAATTTGTTACGGCTTTAGGATTTAATCATTTACTTTGACCCCCGGCTTAAAAACGACCTTAAACGATATACATAACTAAATTCATATTATTTTCCCCTTCGCAGTTTTCAGTTTAATCTTTTGATAATATTTTGCCCGTCACCCTTATTTGCTTTTCGTTGAATGAAGTAAAAATATGGAGGTCTTAGAAATTAATATATTTAGTATTTTGGGACTGCTTCATACAAAACGTGTGTGTGTGTGTGGGTTATTACACAAAATAACCCACCCTCGCGTCGCGCAGTTTGGTAAAAAATAAATACATTTTGTTCATTTGTTGGAAAAGAAGGTGTCTTTTTTAATGGTTTTGAATCGGGTATTTTTGCATTTCTAGTAAATCAGCTTGGGGCTCATCGGTTGGATGATCATAGGTAGAAACATAAAGATAAAATATCTATTTGTTTAGCTATAAGCGGAGACGCCTGCTTAACCGATCACATACTAATTAGTGGAAATGTTAACAACTCTTATGCTTGCCATACACGCTAGGGTATACCTGACCGGTTTGCCTGTACTGGTGAGATAAACAGGTAAACCTGAGCGTGTATGTTGCACAACTGTGCAGGTTTCCATACAAGCTCACTTGACAGGTATAGCAGTGCAGGTAATGCCAAACACGCCATAAACCTTAATGCCCGCCATACACGCCAAGGTATACCTGACAGGTTTGGCTCTGTTTTCATACAAGCTTACCTGACGGGTATAACTGTGCAGGCAAAATTTTAACACAAAACTACTAATGAAGATCGGATTGCCGCTTTTCCGACCATTTTGTTATTTTTTTATTGTGACCGGCCAACTATTCAGCAACTATTGTTTTATTTTCATTTAAACATCTTTGAAAAAATGGTTTTTCTAAGATGTTTAAATGAAAATCTTAAAGTTTTTCTCAAATCTATTTTATTCTAAAGGAAAGTTAAATGTAAATTTTAATAAAGTTATTTAAAATTATATTTTTCTTTAATTATTTATCTTTATGTTATTTCAATTTCACATCACGCTGTAATTGATTGGCTGTATAGAAAGTTTGGACATGATTCAATAGAAATTTGAAAATGGAACTAGTTATTTTATAATAATTTGACAGCTGTCAGTTGAAAGCGATTCTCCCTAAACCCGCTCAACTTTCCGAATATGAGTAATGCAAAAAAAATTGTGGATGTGGGTACAGTACATCCGTCATTCACAATTACCAGAGGTCGGATTAGGTAGTCATTACATTTACTTATGCTGATTTCATTCAGCGAAAGAATAGTGGAAAAGTGGCGAGGTCTCAAATCTCGAAATTAATTTTAGAAAAAATGCATTAATGATGAGAAGAAGGAAGTATATTTTAGTTTCTTCTTTTTAACCGACTTCTAAAAAAGGAGGAGGTTCTCAATTCGGATGTTTGTATTTTTTTTAATGTATATCCGCGCATAAATTCGTCGCTTGCCAACCGATTTGAAAAATGCTTTTTTTTTGGAAAGGGTATACTTCCCAAATGGTCCCATAGTCACCAAGTCGGGATCTGATGATAGGATCTTGGCAAAATCGAGGAAACTCATGTATAGTTCTTATGGTATTTTCATCAAAGACTTAAGCATTTACAGTCAAAAAATTACATTTGATGAAGTGGAACTGGTGAAGAAGACCAGAAATGGCCCACGGAACTTCATACTCACACAGATCACAATAAACATAATTATGCGACTACGATAATACATATAAATGAATGGTTTTGAATAGGTTTGTTAAAAATGGTATCATCGAAGTGACCTGATGATGATGATGGAGCCGGAAGATAGACCCGGAACTCCGTAATTAATCAACGTATCCTAGCCGTGTTTGGGCTTATTAGAATTGTCATGAGATGCATTTTGGCTATAAGGTACTATCAAACTGATCTGATGATGAAGAAGCTAGAAGATAGGCACCGGAACTCCGTAATTAATCAATGTATCCTACCCGTGTTGGGGCTTATTAGAATTGTCATGAGATGCACTTTGGCTATAAGGTACTATCGAACTGATCTGATGTTGATGATGGAGCTGGAAAATAGACACGGGAACTTCATAATAAAACAATGTATCCTAGCAGGTTTTGAGTTAATTGGAATTGTCATGAGAAAAAGGTACTCTGGCTGTAAGTGTATTGCAAATAAAAAGTGTGAAATAAAAAACTTTTTACAAAAAAAAAAATAAAAATAACCGACTTTACTAAAAAACACTAAAACCATCAAAATAATTTTAATTTCGGAAGTCGGTGTTAAATAAGGAACAAACAATATCGAGAATCACTGACTTCTGTTTTAGTGTTTTTTAGTGAAGTCGGTTATTTTTTTTTTGTAAAAAGTTTTTTGTTATCCTCACCTCAGTTGACGATAGATCTTTTTCAATGAAAAATTCTAAAAAGAATTTTATGTTAATTATCTTTGTTTTATTTGTCTTATCTATCTCTATATGTTTTTATTAAATAATTTATTTGTAATATTGTTGTCCACACAGGATTTTTCATTAGAAATCCCGGAAATATCCATATTAATATCAACATTTCGATGCAAGTACATGAATAACTCTACTTAATTCCGACTTCTGACAATTATGTACTCTCTCTACTCATGAATGAACATTGATTAGGGTACTTCTTTCCTGCCGAGATCTAATTATTGACTGAAGATAGTCCATAATTCCTTTATTGTTTCTCTCTCACGGCGCCCGTGGAAACATTTGTTAGTAACTTTTCCCGTTAATTAACCCCTAAGTTAATTATTTGTCGACAGAGTTATCGTTTGTTTTAATTTCCTTTCTGACACAGCAGAATTATTACTTCGCAGATTTTGTATGGATTGTGGTTCCTGGTTATAATGAGGCCAACCCCGCCCCTCCCGTTTCCTGTGGGGGGTCATTATAAATTAGAAAGCATTGTCTACTTGTGAGCAAATAAATAGTTGATTGTATGAAGAGATATCGAAAAGCTTATTGGAATAAGAATCATAATTATAGCTGTCCCCCGCGTTTTCTCTCTTATCTATGGTTCATCGTCATCATTTCAGCCGAAAGGCTTCCACTGTTGCACATAGGCCTCCCCCAAGTGTCGCCACAATGAACGGTCCTGTGCGTCTCGCCACCATCGGATTCCCGCAACCTTAACCAGGTCTTCGGCCTTTATTATTATGGATAGGCTGATGTTTGACCACTATCTCACCTGATGGTAAGCGATGAAGTGGCCGATGATGAAGTATGCTTGCATAGAAGCAACGTATTCACTCTATTCAATGTTACTGTACCGCTTCTTTTGGTAAAGCGTTATACTATACAGCCTTCCTCGATAAATGGGCTATCCAACACTGAAAGAATTTTCAATTGGAACCAGTAGTTCCTCAAATATATAGCGGTCAAACCAACAAACTCTTTTGCTATAATAGATGAAGGCAAATTGTCAACTCAATTTTGCTACGGTGCGTACTGTTCCCTCGCCTCATGGAGTTGTCAGCAACCGTAGGGGCCCAGCAGGGTCGAAGCCAATGGGCCAATGGTCTGTTTCTGAAAGGAAGCTCGGCCCCGGTATGAAAGGCAACGAAAGAACGTGTGGGTTTTTTAGTCAGTAAAAGTTTGACACTATCTTCCGTTCCGCCCAAGGGAGTGGGATGTCATCTGGATGACCTTTACCCACGGAAAATAAAAAAATTCAATGAAGCTTCCACTTTACTTTATGTATTGTTTGTTGAGACGTTTTTTATTCATGCTTATCGAAGCGTATGTCGGTGGCTTTTTGAAGATTCCACTCAGTCTAATCTATTCAAATTACAAAGCTTTTTTAACTTTTCTAAACTTCAGGGTATCGTACTTACTTACTTAGTTGAGCAGAAACATATTGCAGACGATAAAACCTTACCAAACGAACTTCGCACAAACGAGAATAAAACAAACATTGAAAATATTGCGCTCGCGTCATGCGATGCAAGTACCGATACTAGTACACATGGCGAAAGAGATAAGTAGGTATACATGGTACAGGCATTGACAATAACATACATCTGAACTACGTAGAAAACTAAAAATTCATTATAAATTTATTAAAGTAAAAAATATTTTTTATTATTGGTAGGCTCGCGTTTGGCCACTATCTTACCTGATAGTAAGCGATCATGTGGCTGATGATGGAGCACGCTTGCCTAGAAGTAATCTATTCACTCTTGACTTATGGACCCCTAGGTTGCAGGTATATCATGTAGCTGTATTAAAATCCAAACATGCTAAACAGATTTGTTCATCATAAGTATTAAGTTATCAACACACACGATGTAAATACACAAGGTTTTACTAAAAGTTATTTAATTGCTGTCTTACACAAGCAACCTAAATGATTGATTCAATGAAAACACTCAAACTGCATCCGAATTATAAACAGCTGCAATTGCCTGCACATTATAGCGTCAGTACATTATTGGATCGCAATTGGTAGAAGATGTCAGAGATTGTCCAGGACAACTTATTTTTACTATATAAGTGGAAACTTGTAATTGGCCTTCTTCTGCATATAATTTTTTTTTACGATTATATATTATTAGCTGTAAGTCTTTTTTAAATTAATAAAAAAAAATACCAAAGCATTTATTATTTCGCATTAAAGTAATAGCATAATTGGTGTCAAGGCACCACGCTGCGCTCCATAACTCGAGTGGCAGATTTCGGAGAAAAAACAGCTAGGCTGAAGTGGGGGGTAGGCTGGCCATGGTGCACGAAAGCACCCGGGCAGATGGGTGAGGATTGTCACTCACTGGACACCGTCACGGTCGACCGTGGTATAGCTGATGTGAGAGGTTTGGAAAGAGAAAGGGTAGACCTTTGCTCAGCAAAAAAAAAAAAAGAAAAAACGAAACTGCAGTCGAAATAACCAGCTGCACACCAATTTCTTTTGCTAGCAGTACATGAACCAGATCACAATCGGTATCGCAATATCCGCAACAAGCCAGTCCGCTAGTTCCGACGTAATGACACCCAGATAAGAATTCAATATCGCCTACTTTAACATCTATCCTCTGGCTGTATTTCTGTGTCTACTGCAGTGCAATCTGTTTTTGTGAGAACTAGCTTCGGGAAGTTTTATCAGCATTTTATAGACTTTAAAAAGTGAAGCTAAAACTATCTCAATTTCAAAAGGGATAATAAACGGATTGAATTTTGCACAGTTATTGAACAGAATATTCCTGAAACAAACTATTTAGCTGTATAGTATTAATACATTGTAATTTTCGTACTTCTTCTTCTTCTTCTCGAATCGATGGTTTTCTCTTCCCTCAAAGTTTTTGGATCCAGTATGCTCCCACGTTTATAGCGGCGTTTGTGGCGTTTTTTAGGTACACACGTTGGCCAATGGCCATCGTCTGATTTGGAGCTTTCTTATTGAAACGCTTTATTAAAAGGCTTACACTCAAATTCTTAGACATTAATAATTAATGTTACGAGTTACGAGAGAATATAATTATTATTCACTCCTCTCGTGACTGTCAAAATATTACAAGCTCTTACAGTCAGATATGTTGAGTCGAGTGAAGAAGAGTAAGGCTTATCTAGGTTAGGTTAATTTAGGTAATAAAAAATATACGTTGAGCTAGCTGTATTTTTGTCTATTCATAAAACAATAACGCAACTGGCAATCGCCACAACAACACATGTGTGTATGACCAAAAAATAAGGCGGTATACGAAGCAAAACCACTTTGAACCTATATACTCGTATGTATAGGCAGATTGTAGCATATGGCGTACTCCAGTTACGGCAGACTCAAGAACAGTCGAGTTTTTGTACGTAGTGTATGTAATTGACACTGACCTTAGGTCTCACAATACAATGTCATTATCATATTATATTTTGTTTGCATTTCAAGGTCGCGGTAGCCCTTTTGAATCATTTCGCAGTCCTGGCAGGTGTCAGCATTAGCGGACACCGTCTTTGAGGCGTGCGTGAAAACCAACACGTCATCGACTCCCGTCATCGACGTCCTTTCATCCCCTTAGAGGGTCAATTATGGAAAATTCTTTCGTATTCTTTTTATACGTTATAAGAGAAACCTTTGTACAAAAGATGTAATTAATAAAATTAATAATAGTTTATACAACTATACTTGTCGACCCAGCTGGGCCCCTGCTCGTTCCTTCATACCGGGGCTGAGCTACTCTTTCGAAACTAACCCTGGCCGCAGGAGGCTTTGACTCAGCTGGGCCCCTGCTGTTGCTGACAACTTCTTGAGGCGCGCGGGAACAGTACGCGCCGTCGACGACTTGGGCTCGGTCCGGACAGTTACCGGACGGTCGCACAGTGAGCTACCTCGTATCAGCTAACATATAACGTAAAAATAAGGTTTTAGTTAGCCGGCACCAAGATGTACCGAATTCGGCACAGTAGTCTGAGAGGTTAACTCATTTTCCCTATTATTTGTTTTAAAACTAGAGCAAACTAAATTGACTTTATCCAGAATATCCAATAGAATCATTTTTAAAATTCTTTTAAAATTAACTCGCAGGAAAGTAAGTACCCAATTGGTCCATAGACACCCGTTTCCAACACGTGTATTGAAGAGGTGATCTAGTCTCAGTGCAGTGCCAAGTTTCAGCACAAAGGATGTACACAATAAAAGTTCAATATTGTCTACTTCGTCATCCTTTTCAGCTTTACAGTTGACTGGTTCTTTATTTTCATTTGTATTGGAAACGCGTACAGTTTTTATAGGATATAAATATTATGTAGTTAGACTTAAGCTATTATTTGCTAGTTAATTTCATATTATAAATCTTGTTGTACATAATAAAAATATTCCACAACTATCACACAACGCCGTCTAGTCCCAAGCTAAGCAGAGCTTGTGTTATGGGTAATAGACAACTGATAAACATACTTATATATTTCTAAATACATACATATTATAGATAAATTACACCCAGACACAGAACAAATGATTATGTTCATCACACAAACATTTGTCCTGGGTGGGAATCGAACCCACGACCACCGGCATAGCAGTCAGGGTCACTAACCACTAGACCAACAGGCCCATCAAATAAACGACCGCATTAAAACCGCATAAAACGGCCACATTGAAAATGTTCGAAAAACATTTCTAAATACCATGACTCAGACAACTTCCGATTGCTTTTGCACCTTCGATTCCGATGTCAGCTCCGATAAATTTTAATCGAAACTTATATCGGAGGTAAAAACAAGTTTACTTGTCGTGGAACTTCCCTCCCTCGTGCCTTCTGTCGATTACTCTTTCACTTGTTGTTTTGTTTAATAATAATAATAATATTCTACAACTATCACACAACGCCGTCTAGTCTCAAGCTAAGAAGAGCTTGAGTTATGAGTACTAGACAACTGATAAACATATTTATATATTTCTAAATACAAACATTTTATAGATAAATTCCACCCAGAGACAGAACAAATGATTGTGCTCATCTCACAAACATTTGTTCTGGGTGAGAATCGAACCCACGGCCTCCGGCATAGCAGGCCACTAACCACTAGACCAATTGGCCTGTCAATATATCGGAGCTACAAACAAGTTTATTCTCCTTGCATTCTGTCGATTACTCTTTCACTCGTTGTTTTGTTTAGTGTTTGGAATGTTGTGAATTCGCTCTTTACTTCACATTCGGGTTTTTTTATTTGTTTTAGTACCTAGTGTGTAATTTGACACTTCTGCCTCTGCCTACGATTTTATAATAGTTCTTATTCTGATAAACCTCGAAAAACTCCTGTTCTGAATTCGTTTCTGATAAAAACATCTTCTTTTGCATCCCTAAGGGTGTTTTAAATATCGTGCGGATTTCATCACGCATGCGGATTTGCTCCGCATGCTGAAAATTCAAAAATGCAAAATAAAAAACGCGTCCCGCGTGCGTATTCCACGCATAACAATTAATACTTGTAAGAAATGGACATTTGCGGGGGTTGCGCGTGCGAAACAATCCCGAATGCGTGATGAATTCCGCACGATATTAAAAACACCCTAAAAATAACTATAAAACCGTGCTCACCTCGGGGATCAAACCTAAAAACAGGTTCAGCAGTAATGCCCACGATTCTGATGCAGTCACGTATTTAATTTGATTAATGTCGAGGAAACGTCCGTCAACCAATGGTAGGTAATTAGTAAACATTGTACACTTAACCCGTCGCGCGCCGGGCTCGTTTGTAACTGTCCTTCGACCGCATTGACACATTGATTTTGTAAAGTGACTTTGGAATTAACAGGATAGAAAATGGTGTCCAACTTCTGTAAGTCAGTTAGTTAATTACTAGAAATGTGTTCTGTAACTTAAAGGTTTTTGTAACTAAACTTATTTTCTAACTTAAGATTTTGTAATTTTAACTTACTATTTCGTAACTTTGACTTACTATTTTGTAACTTAAACTGGCATAAAAAATCATTCAGCAGAATATTCCTGCTGTGACTTCGATTAAGTTATATTTAAAATAAAAAGCTCACTTACTTATATAAAAACACAAGCTTCAGCCAGCGGCTTCGCTCGCGTGAAAATAGAAAATCATCCCATATATCTTATGTGTTTTTCCAAGTTATGGTCTACCTGTGTACCAAATTTCACCCAAATTCGTACATGACCGCGAAGGATCCCAAACATATACACATACAAACTTTTGCCTCTATGATATACGTACCATAGACCTTATTATTTACAATATATACGAGTACAACAATCAGATCCATAAACTTGCATAACCAATACAAATGGCATAACTTCATTTTTTCCAATAAAACCGGTTCTGGTGTCAATTGAAATTACACGATTACCTAAGTATATCAGAAAGTGGCGACGGAAGCAATTGTTAAATACTTTTTGTTCCTTCCTCCAACGTTTCTGCTTTAATTATCTATGGCGACTGAAGTTCAATTCCATTAATCGTAGTGGTTCGCTTTCGAGTTGGACAGTTTATTTAATCAACGGAGATTAAGGGGAACTAGCCTTGGGCAGCTTTTGGTAAAAGTGCGGCTGACCTTAATGTCATTTTTGGTGTTCTATGACATTAAGCTTGTCATTAAATTTCTTTGTTGACATTTTAGATGTAATATTAACTGGTCCCCGAGGTTTTATCCACGTATTAGTTACTGGTCCGCTTCCAGGTCGTAACGTGATGTCATATAGCTTATACCTTCTATTTTCGAAAACCTGGCTGATATTTCACTAATCTGACTGGTAGTTCTAGAGATTAGCTGGTCAAACAAATGAAAAAAACACTGTTATATAATTATTATAGCATCAAATTTTGTTTGTTGAGCTAGACGTAAAAGTACGCTTTCTAATCATATTTTTTATTATTTTACGAGTATTTCAATTACATCATTTACAGACTTTATTTGAATCGTTAAAGACTCAATCAGTCAGAATAATTAAGCAAATTGCAGACCGCTATTGAGAAGATCGTGAAAGAAAGTCCTTAAATAGTTGAACTCTTTTAATATTTAAACATGTGATATTTCCATGTCATTAATCAAAGTACCTATACCGAAAGTTCGTAGGAAGTCAACTGAAAATATCAACGAAAACCTATTCCATATTCCATAACGAATCATTGGACGGGTCCAAGGCGACCCACCTGTCGGCTGCAGGGTTAATGGCTATCGGTTTCACATAAATTATTCACGCATAAAATGCGGCTATCGGAATGTCAGAAATTAATAAAAGAGATTTGTAACGACTGCGCATTTGAGGGTTATATAATCATTATTGTTTTAAAATTTATGCTCAACGTTATTGGGATGAGGACCTCGAATATTGGTGAATCGCAGTATATTGAATTATGATAACAAAGGTATTTAAAAATTAATATTTTTATCGGTTCAACTTTATAAACCTATGTTTACAAAGTAGTAGTCTGCAGATGTCAGAAACAGGGTTTTTGTAGGAAAGATAATCGGGCCGATAATCTGTATTTCTGACCAACTTTTTGTAGGACGTGTGCGTTCTTTTATAGATTCGAAAACGAGACAGCGGTTATCAAAACCCAGTGTTAAACTACATCGTTGCTTACGATCAGGTGAAATAGTGCTTAAACACGACCCTACCAATTATAAAAAATAACCTTAGTTCCAAACGGAACCCTTACAGAATCACTTTGTTGTTTGTCTGCCCACCTGTCAACACCCATCCCATAATATAGTTATTATTCATCAATTACAGGCCTCGTATCAATAAGAGAATTGAAAGTTATATAAAACATGGTACGAATTTTTTGACACTACGAGGCCCCTGTAGCCCGGGGGCCTCATATTCTTGATACGTCTGATAAGGCGGTAGCTACGCCTCTGCTTTTGTCTCTATGCTTTCTGCTTGTCTTTATTTTGTATATGCGTGTTTGTTTTAATTGTTAAATAAATAACTAGATTTCTTCATGCATTCAAAGCTTGCGAGTCAGATTAGCTATGCCAGAACCTGTATGTTTTAATAACATCCGGGAAAATTTAATTAAAATGCACAATGCGTGCTGGTAGCTTGCGCATCACGACTGCGGTTATAGTGCTAGTAGATACAAGTTTGCATTGTTGCTTCATATTCGCTAACGTTTACAATACTAGAGATTTCTTATTACGTGCCTGCTTTGCAACTTTCGAATATTAGATAATTTTTTTTTTAAATAATAATAATATTACACAACTTGTACATAACGCCATCTAGTCCCAAGCAGATCTTGTGGTATGAGTGTTAGAAAATCGATAACATACTTATATATTTCTAAACATATACATATTATACATAAATTACATCCAGACACAGAACAAATGATCGTGCTCATCAAACAAACATTTGTCCTGGGTGGGAACCGAACCCACGACCTCTGGCATAGCACTTAGAGCTACTGACCACTAGACCAACAGGCCATCATGTATAATCCAGTAAGGTGCTGGTAGGTCTTTACCTTACTGGATTATACTTACATCCTTCTCGACGAGCACGTTTGCTCTTACGAATCTCCACTCAAGCTAGCCAATGAAGACTGAGAGCGTGGGAGATCTGTTCCTCGTCAGTGTTCACTAGGGCCAGCAAATAAAGGCAAGCCGCAGATGAGGAACAAAGATTTCTCCCGATATTATTTATTACTAGCTTTTGCCCGCGGCTTCGCCTGCGTACATAAAATATAGCCTATGTCACTCAGGAATAAGGAGGCTTTCTATTGGTGAAAAAATTTTTGCAGTCGCAGACATGCTAGAAAAAAAAAAAAACAAACTTACCTCTTTATTATATTTGTGTAGATGTAGATTATTGTGAACTATTGACAATTCTCCAGTTCATATCTATTAAATTACGAAAGTAAAAAAAAATCTTCAATCATTACAATATTATCTTTAACTCAATAGGGTAGTTTCAAGGGTCAAAATAATTACATTTTATTTAGTCCGTCTTTTAGATTATAAAAAATATTGGTTATTACGTATCTTTTTTAGATTAAACAAAAAATACCAAGAAATAGCCCATTAAAGTTACGTGTGACGTCACCCCGTGCAAAAAAATTGCAGCACGGCGTGACGTTACACGTAACTTTAATGGGCTATATCTTTGTAATTTTTGGATTAATTTACAAATAAAAAATACGTGTCCCTTATTTTTAAATAATCTAGAAGACGGACTAATTACATTTTATACGGCAACTAGCCTATTTCGGCCAACTGACATATCAGTTAACGCCATTACGTAATACAAAGACAGTTAAGTCTAACTGATATAGTTATAACCACATCGATTAGTTACGGTGATTCGCGTACGAAAGGGAAACACCGACTATATCTCTGTTTACTTCCTCTCATGTACAATATTAGTTATCGTAACGATCATAGTTATGTTTGGTAGTAAAATTTTAAGACGATTTTGAATGTCGTTTAATTTTATGTATGGCGCGTGATGTTTGGTTCAAGATAGTAGTGTGTATTTGGATGTGAGATGATTTGAATAATTTTCTCAATTTCGCCTAAGGAAAGATTTTGAACCTAGGCTATATCAATGTATGTGTTATTAGCAATCTGTTTAATTCTGTTATTCTATACAATGGCTAGGCAATGTAAAAAATAACCGTAACCTAACCTCGGACAAGTTAGGTTAGGTTAGGTTATGTTTGGGTACCCTAAAATTACATCACCTCCTTCCCTGTTCTTGTCTTTTATACGCATTACCGGCTGCGCATTCGGTATTGTGTATAATATAGGCAATAATAATATTTACATTGCCCACACGTTTTAGGTATTCTGTACATTGCCTAGGTATTGTATATGTACATTAATGTATCTACCTGCTACAGATTTTTTTAACGCAGGAAATATTCTAGGGCAGAGCGAAAGGGTAAGACTAACTAAAACCACATCTATGTTCCATCTTGCGGTTGTGTTCCAGGACTACAATTTTTCCATTCGAAAGTCAATCCATTTCCCCAGTAGGCTTCGGTCCAGCTGGGCTCCTACGGTTTTGTCAGACATCTGATTGAGATGCGCGTGGAACACTACGCGCTGTCGATGATTCCTACTCATTGCACATCGTCTGCAAGCCTACATCTACGCTGGAAATCAGGGTCGGCGTCCCAGCGGTTGGGGCGTGAGGACGTCCGTTCCTTCTAGCATTCCTGCTTCGGAGAAGGAAGTGACCGCCTGCTATTCCTCCTCGCTCCGGAAAATGACCTGTATCAGGGCCGGGTGCGGGAGGCTGCCGTCGATAGCCTCTACGGTACTCCGTCCAAGTGGGGCACACCTCCACTGTATAATGTGTGTCCTTCGGGCGGTGTAAGTGTATTTTTTATTATTATTGATAGGATCGCGCTTGACCGCTATCTCATCTGATAGAAAGCGACAAAGTAAATAGCGATGGAGCGTGCTTACCTAGAAGTAACCTATTCACTCTTGACTTAAAGATTCCCGGGTTGTAACCATCAGGAAACACAGACTGCGGCAGGGAATTCCACTCCTATGCTGTACATACATTGAACCCACTACCTACCAACTAGGCTGCAGATGCCTACTTCTTTCGAGAAACACAAGCGTATAGATTTACACGACGTAGAAAATTTACCATGACTTATAGCGTAATACCATCGTCTTCATAGATCTACTTATCTTCATTCGTCTCTCTTTTGTTTATTCCCAGTAACTACAAACATAAAGCCACGAACACACAGTTCAGTAATCTCCACTCCAATACGGCTGGGGAGCGTATCTAAACAAAAGACACCAATTTTCTAAAGAGACTCGACATCAACAATACGCTTATCTGTCTCGGCAATGTTCCACCGGCTCCCCCGTACGTCCGAGGTGCTCGGTAACTCGGTATAGACACAAAATAGATAGATACAGAAGAAAATCTCATGTATGTTCTTCACTTTTTATACCTACGCTCGGTGGACGCACACTAATGAGCGTTTGAGCCGGAACTGTTCGACGAGCGGGCCGAGGCGCTCCGAGATATCGTGTCCGTGAGCGGTGTCTATGTGTGCGTTGCTCGAGCGCGCTTTGTATGTAGATTGACTTCTGTACCTTTATATTTTGTGGTACAGTGTACACTGCCCTATACGAAGAACGTTTGGAAAGAAATTGAAATTCGCTACTCTTGTTTTATTTGTATTGTTTGTGTGTACTATGCCTTTTGTTTGTGTATCATTGTTTGTTGTTTCTTTGGTTATTGAAATAGTATTTTCATTTTTTGTTTTTGGCAGGAAAGATTACCGGTCTCATGAAGGGATAAAGGTAGAACTACACTGCGCACACGTGTGCCGCGTACGCCAATCTGGGCGCCTCAGTCTCCGTACATTTTATATGGAAACTAGACTTTTTCTTAACACTAGATCCACGCCACACTACGTACAAATCAGGCGTGGTCCATGTGTGCGTCGGTCTAATGTTGTTCTAGTTTAATGCATAATTTTTACGCAGTTTTTTTTCTATGGTGGGAAAAATCATCCAATGACAACCCCCGCTCTTGGGCGGAGCGGGAGATAGTGTCAGACTCTTACTGACTAAACGACCCACCCTGTTCCTTCTAGCCTTCATACCGGGGCTCGAGTTCCCTTTCGAATAACCCCGGCCCCAGTAGGTTTCGACCCGGCTGGGTCCGTACTGGCGCAACTCCTTGAGGCACGCGGGAACAGTGCGCGCCGTCGACGACTTGGGCTTGGTCCGGACAGTTACCGGACGGCCGGACAGCGAGCTACCCATTGCTAACTGTCCGCAAGCCCAAGGATTTTGTACCTGAATTGGTAAGAACGGAATCCTTATAGGATTACTTTGTTGTCCATCTCTCAAGACTCTTTTTCTCAGAAACGTGTGGAGCTATCCAGTCAGATCTGTTACCCCTTAGAGCAGTAAAAACCAAATAAAATAAAGACTGGCATTATTATTTTATTAAAACTACCCTTAAAATACGGTTTAAGGGGTTTATACCATCATCATTTAAGCCGAAAGACGTTCACTGTTTGACAAAGGCCACCTCCAGCGGCGCCACAAAGACCGGTCGTGTGCGTCTCGCATTCATTGGATTTCCGTGACCCTCACAAGGTCGGAGTGGCAGGCAGTCGCTGACTTCTGCGAAGCAGTAATGCTCGCAAAGGAGGAGGCCGAACGCATCAGGCAACGGCGTCCTCACCGCCTCCGCCGGGATTCTGATCCCGATTTCCGGCCACCGTAGGCACGGGCTTGCGGACAGTGAGCAATGGGTAGCTCGCTGTCCGGCCGTCCGGTAACTGTCCGGACAAAGCCCAAGTCGTCAACGGCGCGCGCTGTTCCCGCGCGCCTCAAGGAGTTGTCAGTAACAGCAGGGGCCCAGCCGGGTCGAAGCCTACTGGCTTGAAGGAACGGGATGGGTTTTTTAGTCAGTAAGAGTCTGACACTATCTCCCGCTCCGCCCAAGAGCGGGGGTTGTCATTAGATGATTTTCCCCATCGAAAAAAAAAAAAACCCTCACAAGGTCATTGGTCCTTCTTATGGGAAGCCTTGCAACGCTAAGAGGTGTTAGGTTTTATGAAAACATTCTCGTGAACGAATTTACTAGCAAAGTACTAATACGTCTAAAAATATTCCATTCCTGTAACAATTTTGCATAGAAATAATGTCACATATTCACCAATTTTTCGACATATTGTGTCAGTATTTGCATAGTCTCAGTCAATGTGTATTTAGGGCATGTTTACACTGGCATGTTGAACGAGTAATATCACGTTAAATACGCCTTAATCGTAACTCACTCGACCGCGTTCGGGTCCCAACCACACATATACGTATGTTAGATTGAAAGTAAACTTAGTCCCTGAAATAACTTCATTGTTAACTTAGACTTGTCCTAAGTTGGCAAGTGTTGGCGGGTCTTAAGGCGTATAGACCTTTGAATATCTTAGGGCCGGAATATACGATGCGTTGCGGCGCCGCACTGCAAATATTTCGATGAATCGGCGGCCGTTCGAGCGGGGTGGCATCACTTGCGTGCCCGCTGATTCGTCGAAATATTAGCGGTGCGGCACCGCAACGCATCGTGTGGTCCGGTTCTGACTGGAGTTAAATGCACCTATACTCGTACTACCGCCTGCGCCCGCCTAAAGTCCCGCTGACCTTTGAAATCATTTTTTTTTGCAAAATATTTATTGATTTACATATGCTATGTACACTCTGAAGAATATTTAATTAGCAACTTTTTTTGTATAAATATATTTTAAAGATCACACCCTTTGAAAAGAATAGGGAAAACAAAGGAAAATAGATCATGTCGTTAAATTATTTTTTTTGGCAAATGAAAAAATCATAGATAACGATTTTAAAGATACATGAATATAGATTCATGTATCTTTAAAATCGTTATCTAACAATCAAGTCAATAGATTTGAAAAAAAAACATATGTTTATTATACACCGTGAAATTTTAATGGTTGTTTTCCCGTGGCAGAACGACTTGCCATAAGGAGTACTTTCGAAATATAGAGTAAAAGTAAAAAATAAACAAAAATGTTTTTGTTTTAAAATAATAAAAAAATTAATAAATATAAATTATAATATAGAAATAATGAAAAATTTTCGAAAAAGTGGGAAAAAATCGTATCACTAGACGTAACTTGTAAGTACTCGCGTCGCACGCGCCGGCGCTTCAAAGGAAAGCAATGCATAAATTAATGTTCAAACAAAAATAAGCTCCCGTTTGTGGTGATACGGCATAAAATAGCTTGCACGCAACAATGCAATGCAATTCTAATATTTTATTTATTTATGAAACGATTATATTACTAAGACAAAACCATTTCGCTGCGGGAAAACAACCATTAAAATTTCACGGTGATATGTTTTTTTTCAAATCTATTGACTAGGCCGTTACCGAGGAGTAGTCTTCAGAAAGTCTTTGTTTAATTGCACTGCTCGGGAGCTAGAGCCTTAAGAATAATTGCGTGTGTAGGTAGGTACATTGTATCAAAGGTTTTGTTATGAAAATACAAGATTCCGTATGTTTGGGGTACAGTAGTTGGGTCGTAGGTGTATTTATATAATATGTACGATTCCGTTTACTTGGAGGAAATCTCGGTATGTTTGTGTCAGTAGTTTAATATGGTTTCTTGTATTTTGTTATATTAAATCAACATTTAGTTAAACAAACTTTGGAAGACTGTGTTTCTACTTTTGATACTTTGTTATGCGTCGAAATAAAGATATTTTGCACTTTTTAGTATTTGTATACCATTTGTATTTTGGTTGCAAAACTATTTTGTATAATGTACAGTCACAGAACAAAATTGAAAACTAACATATTTATTGTATAATATCTATTGTTGGTCATAACTCTCAAATAGCACCACATCATCGCAAGGCAATACCCGGCCATCGTAGGCGTGGGCTTGCGGATGACGAGCAACGGGTAGCTCGCCATCCATCCATCTGGACAGAGCCTGAATTTTCAACGGCGCGTAATGTTTCATGCTCACCTTAAAGAGATGTCAGTAAAACCGCAAAAGCCAAGCAGGGTCAATGCCCGCTTGGGTCACAGGGAATTTCTGAAAAGGAAACCCGAGATCCTAGAAAGCAAAGCGCAACTGAAAGAACATAGGTGGGTTTTAGTCAGTAAAAGTCTGACTCGGCCTCTCGCTCCACCAGAGCAGAAGTCATTAGATGATTTCTTACCTCCAAGTTTTCAAAAAACCATCCAAATTTTCCACATTTTTCATTTTTTAATTTTTTTTTTTATCGGTTATAAACTAGTACTTGACTGCGATCCCACCTGATGGTAAGCAGTGAAAAATAAAAATACAAAAAAGTTAAAATTAATTTCTTTTGAAAAACTTATCAGAACAGCTTTAAGATTTTAAAAATGTGTTCGATATGGGATTTGGTACATGTGGAATCCTGGAGGAAAACATCGTGAGGAAACCGGCATGTCCTAGAACGGAAAATTCGAACCAAGCCGCACTGGGCCCGCGTGGTGGATTACGGCCCGTTCCCTCTCCTAGAGAGGAGGCATGAGTCCCAGCAGTGGGATCATTAAAAAAAAGGTTGCTGCTGATGATGATGATGGAATCCTGGAGAAATGCTGGCCTGCTGCTGCGTAAGCAAGCGTACGAAACGCATCGTCACGCCACGCCTTTGATGACTACCACTCCACTGCGCACATGCTGTTAGAAAGTAGCAGATTCTGAACTATTTTTGTTCCATTGGTGTATTGCTGCAAGGCATTTCGATGTGAGAATAAACAAGTAAATCTACAGTAGAATTTAATAATTTGGTAAAGTTTGTTTTTTTGTTTGTAGGAGGTAATCTCTGGAAGTAATGGCCCGATTGCTAAAATTTTTTCACCGATAGAAAGCTGCTTTATTCCTGAGTGACATAGGCTATATTTTATGTACGCAAGCGAAGTCGCGGGCAAAAGCTAGTAGGTAAATAAATTGCATAATGCAACAACCATTTTCCTTCTAAAATATGCGTCCGACGCTACCTATTAAGCTTAGCTCGCCACAACACCACATAAAATCCGTTGAAAAGTAAAAAAAAAAACATATTAAAGTTTTGTTTAATCCAAGGACTGCCGCAACGTAACCGTAATATGAAAATGAGTTTGAAAGTGCCTACGGGGCGGCGTCAACAAACTTTGATGAAGTTCCACTTGATTTAGATTCATAGCTTTTCTGATGGTATCTGGATTGCTTACTTATGCTTTGATCTTAGTTTTCACCGGGTAAAAGAAGAATAGTAGTGACGTAATGTTTGAATAGTAAAGCTAGAACTACATTAGACTGATGACACGTGTGACACGCCTGATTTGTACGTCGAACGACACGTCTCGTGGCGTCGCGTGGCTTGGATCAAGTGTAGCTCTACAAGTCTACTTTTCGTGTAAAATGTATGGAGACCGATGCGTCCAGATCAACGTGTGTGGCACACGTGTGCGCAGTGTATGTAGTTCTACCTATATTTTGGGTGGGAAATCTAGACAAACCTCCTGTCTGTGTTTCCTGGATAGTTATGGCTGTACTAGGAGTATTTAAGTCAAAAGTGATTAGGTTACTTCTAGGCAACCTCAGAAGAGTACCTCGTATAGAATCTTCTTATTTTAGAGTTTTTCAATCGCCTTTTACATGGGGTTGCACACTGTTACAGATAATGTGGAAATGGAGCTAACCCGAAGTTGTTGACTACGAAATTTACACTCACTTAGTCTTGCACTTGCAGTCTTATCTTAATAATTAGTAGTGTAAAGCATGTAATAATATTAGTAGGTAAGTAATAGTGAAATGCAAAGAAAACCTTTGACGATGAAGAACTAACACTATTGCCAATTTCCCTCTTTAGATTTGCTAGTGGTAAATTTCCCTCTTTGGATTTGCTAGTGGTAAATTACGAGTAGTACGGAAAGTTTTTAGCAAATAAGTAGGAATGTAGCTAGGGACAGTAAAGGGAGGAAGATTGGAAGAACTGCCTTTGCGAGGAGGGAATTCATTCCATAATAGGTTTCTAGTACTTAATGGTAATAAAAAAAGGTAAACAACATTTTCTTTTTTTATACTTTACCGAGACATTTTATTTTATATCAGTAAAAAAATCACAGCCATGTTTCTTTTAAAAATGCAAAATTATGTAAAATCTTATTGATCCAGTTGAATCAAAATTCTTTGCTGGAAAGTTGACCATCTCGCCGATAAGATTATTTAATGAAAATTGGAATATCGTTCGCCATTTCCGTACCGGACGGAAAACACCAAATATGCTAATAGGTTTAAAATTGACTTTGAAATTGTGTGGCCCGCTAAGTTTGACTTAGTTAATTTATATTTAGGTTAAAACATAGGTAGGTATTTTAACCGCAATAATGAACTGATGTAATTTGTAGTTAATTTAATTTTGAGTCTAAAGTTAAGTGATTTGTTTGTAAGAGATTATATTAGGAAGGTTTGGAATGGGTCTAGTATGACGTTTTAAAATCATCATGAATTTGTCGTGTGTGTGTGTGAGAGAGAGAGAGATAGTTATACGGGAAAAGCACTATCCTTTTCTCACACTGGGTATATGAATTTCACAGACAGGGTAGGCTGATACTACGCCTCTACACTTCATGGTAAAATACTTCAACCGGAATAGTAACTACCTGTTTGATAGCAGGAATAGTCTTCCTTCTTATTTTCCGAGACAAACACCTTCACTAAACTAATTTGCTAATCATACTTATCTAAATTCATCATCATCATCATCATATCAGCCAAAAGACGTCTACTGTTGGACATAGGCCTCTCCCAAGCAAGTACTACTAACTAATCTAAATTAAATGTTTATTATTATGTGTATATTTCTTGTCTATACGTCTGTTTTATCTACACTAATATAAAAAAGAGGTAAAGTTGGTTGGTAGAGTTAGATGGTTTCTAGGAGTAATTACTGGAAGTACTGGTCCGATTGCAGAAATTTTTCACTGATAGAAAGCTGCTTTATTCCTGAATGATATAGGCTATATTTTATGTAAGCGGGCGAAGCTTCGGGCAAAAGCTAGTTATAAACGTAGTCAACCGATTTTGGTTACTCGAGAAACAGAATTCCAATGTACATATGTATTGATCTGAGAAAAGGCAACTTTGATGTTGTATTGTTGATTGACGGTGGTTCGACAAGATCCAGAATGTGTAACATTTGCCTAACTATGAAGATGATTTCAATAGGTTTCGATTTCCAACTCTACGTTAATTTGAGTGTTTCCGAGAACAATCAAGTTCGACTAACAATAAGACATTTCATATCAGTAACGACTTCCGAAACTATCTGTTATAAATAATACTGGCTTTTGCCCGCGGCTTCGCTCCCGCTCGACCCTACTCCACCCTACTATTTCTTACTCTACCCTACTCTACCCTATTCTACACTACACTACCCTACCCTACACTACCCTACACTAATATTGGTGTTTAAAAAAAATGGTGGGTTTTTGGAGTTACACTGTAAGTTGGTATAATATTTTTTTCCAAACATGTCGTGACAGATATCAAAATGAACGAAATTAATAGAACACTAAAAATATAAGCCATGTTCCAAATTATTTATTTGTCACACAGAAAGAACAGGAAAAATTAAAAACACTTAACTGATTAAAACTATATAACTCTTACCTAAAATATGGCGTCAAAAAATTCCTCCACATCGCTGTCGACTGGAAGTGTGCCCAAAAGACTGGCGGCATTGCCACGTTGTATGGCAATGCTTAATCTCTGACCAAATTCATTCAAATTAATTATGAATAACATTTCTGTAGTCGGGTTTTTAAAATAACCAGACGATATAAATAAACCACATTCATATTAAACCTGTAGCCCCTCTATTTACATAAAAGCGAATAAATCTTGTACTACCCACATACTCAAGAATGTTCGTAGTAGGATTCGACCGTCGTCGAAGGCATTCGCAAATATGCAATAGACTTCGACCCCAGAATAAAGTACTAGGGGCATACGTCAGGGGTGACTGCGACCGCCATAGAATAAATTGGTCTATGTTAAGGGCTGGCAGATGGAGTTTTGCACTCAGTAGAGGGGTCTATGGAAGCTTACGTCATAAAACAGATATAGTCTGTCTAATAAGTCAACCGACTTGGGAATTTTGTATAATATTTAATCATTTAAAAAATACTTATATTCGATACTTTTCATAAGGTTCTTCTGTTAGTAAACAATGATCTCTATCTCTTAATCAACCTTGATTACTGAACCCGTGTTGACTACATCAGATTTCATTAAATCCTAATAATTACCCAAGTCGTTTAACTTATTAGACAGACTCTACAGCCTTATTTATAAAAATCGCTAAACATATTCTGCAATTTAAATAACAGAATAGAATATACTGGATTTTTTTTGCGTTTTTTTTTGTTTCTTTGATCGTGACAGACCAGTTTGTAAGGTTAGTTATTCAGGATAAAATAATGATTTTTTATATTTTATCCTTGAATAATAATCGTTCAATTCTTAAACGATGGCTCCGTAAAAATAGTTAATTTGTTTACCATTAGAATATTGATGTACACCTTCTAAAGTTTTTGTAATCAACCTTCTCAGCAAACTTCGCTGAGGTAGTCAACACTACTAAAAATTTCATCTCCATTTATCGAAATCGCCTGTTTCAGATATGCCACATATTTTTCAGTTGCACAGAATTAGTGTAGTTTTGAGATACAAAACTACACTAATTTTACATCACAATATCCACTAGGAACATTTATTTTTATTTATGAACTTCACTCGAAGAAACCCCGGCCTTCCCTTTCCTTGACGAATAGGCCAGTGGCCGTAAAAAATGTAATTAGTTCGTCTTTTAGATTATTCAAAAATAAGGGACACGTATTTTTTATTTGTAAATTAAACCAATTAAAGTTACGTGTGACGTCACGCCGTGTTGCATTTTTCGCACAGGTGACGTCACACGTAACTTTAATGGGCTATATCTTTGTCATTTTTTGTTTAATCGAAAAAAGAAAAAATACGTGTCCAATATTTTTTTATAATCTAAAATACGGACTAAATAAAATGTAATTATTTTGACCCTGAAAACTACCCTATTCGTTGCCAATTTTACCTACGTAGTTTATAAATAATCCTTACGAGTGTATTTCCGTTGGTTTACTACAAAATTATTTCCTTTCCCAAACCAGCCAGCCCTGGTGATGCTGTCTACGTCTCCATAAAGGCTTTATGTCGCGTGAAGTGGACGGCGGACATTCCAGCCGGCCGGAGTGTGAACGCGGCATTACGACGGAAAAATGTGTCAGGGTTTACTCGCGTTCTCATAAACTGTTGAGGCACCAATGGGCAGTAGAGGCGTAGGTGGATTAATTTAGTAGTGGGCGAAGACACGTCAGCGAGGCCTTTTTCTTACACAAATTCTATAATGAGACAACGACTGTCGCATCCAGTGTTCGAACACATCTTCGGTTACCATCAGGTGAAATAGTGGTCAAACGCGAGCTTATACACTATTATAGTACATCGTGTATGTATAGTAATATTATAAAGAGGTAAACTTTGTTTTTTTTTTGTTTGTAGAAGGTAATCTCTGAAAGTACTGGTCCGATTGCTAAAATTTTTTCACCGATATAAAACTGCTTTAGTTTTGAGTGACATTTATGTACGCGGGCAACGCCGCGGGCAAAAGCTAGTAATATAATAAAGAGGGAAAGTTTGTTTTTTTGTTTGTAGGAAGTAATCTCTGAAATTACTGGTCCGATTGCCAAAAAAAATTAGCACCGATAGAAAGCTGCTTTATTCCTAAGTGACATAGGCTATATTTTATGTACGCGAGCAACGCCGCGGGCAAAAGCTAATCAATTATGTATTATAAAATCCCTCGTTCTTAAAGAGCCCTCGCTTGAGCAAAGCCTTTTTAGCTGTCAGGCCGTCGGCGAGGGTTCTTTTCGCCTACGCCTGGCTACGCTACCAATGGGCAGTGTATCATTGGGCCATTGTTGTTGGATAAAGGCTTAGATGGCCTTTCTTTGGCCGAGTGATTTGTGTGTGTGTGTGTACGGAGTTAGGTTTTGAACTTTTGAGCTAGGAATTTTGGCAGAAAGAATTATGACTGTCTACATTTTTTTGGTGCAACGATTTATGACCTGTCGTGCAACAAGAAAAGTGTAACAGTTCAAAATGGCACTGTTTTTTCAAGTCCTTTTCGTGCCATGACAATTTGAATTTATTTTCGTTGTATAAATGCTTTGTAGGATTTATTTACTCGAATAAATGCTCAATTGTTCATGTTCTTTTGTTAAACCATACCATAATTTAGGTATATTTTAAAGCCTACTTGAAAAGGTTTGCAAAGCATTTTTGTCTACTTTTAAACCACTTTGATGATTTTTTCTTACCTTCTTCTTTCTGCCCTTATCCCGTATTACTTGGGGTCGGCGCAATACTTTTTTTTCTTCCATTCTGTCCTTTAACCCTTTTCTTTCATATAATTTTCTCACACAATCCAACCATCTTTTCTTTGGTCTCCCTCTCCCTCTCCATACATCCGTATGCTCAGAACTCTATCAGTAACACGAGTTTCATCCCTCCCACATGAACATAGCAAGATAAACGATTTCCTTTCAACTTTTCAGTCACAGTGTCAGTAGTAGTGGCCAAGTGGTAACGGCCCTGACTTACGAGTTGTAGATTGCGGGTTCAAACCCAGCCAGGCGCATTACTTTTTCTAATTTATTTCATCACTACTGCTCCCAAAACGGCGAAGGAAAACATCTTGAGGAAACCGGCATGTTCTAGAACCAAAAATTCGAAGACATGTGACAACCAACACGCACTGGCCCTGCGTGGCAGATTACCATTTCCTCTCCCAGAGAGTAAGTAGGCTTGAGTTTAAGTCCCAGCGGTGGGAATATTAAAGGGCTGATTATGCTATACTATGCCTTATGCTATATTTTAAAGCCTATTTAAAAAGATTTACAAAGCATTTTTTAAACTCCTTAACCACCACTACGTTTTTTCTTACCGTAGTACCTATGTATAACATCATGTAACACAAGTAGAAGAAATTCATTTAGTACTTTAACCTGGTCTAAAAATAAAATGCATGTTGCTCCGAGTTCATATCGTATCGTGAACGTGTAGTATACGTGTCTTGTTAGGTCGCTCCCTACGTGCTACCACCAACCAAGCTCACATATCGCCTTGTCGAAGATATTGAGCGCCCCAACACACGGAGATACCGAGAAACAATTTTAAATCTAAAAAAGACGTGTGGCACTCAGGGACTGCCGCGGTAAAGCTATTGCATAGCATTTTTATCAACTTATGCAATTATAATTATTTATTTATTTTATTTATGCAGTACTTTTTTCCTTTGTTTTTTTTTTCTTTGATATTAATTGAAGTTACACTTTCACACATTGAATTGAATTTTGATTGATTGTTCACTCATTTGTTTTCTTATCGGTCACCACTCTCAAAAAACAAATGAGTGGGGGGGGGTGTTAGGTTATTTTCGTTACGGAATTTCTGGATTCGGTCTCCACGCTCAAGGCCCGCGATAGAAGCTATGCAATAGCTTAATAAGAAGGAAATATTCAATTGTTTTTGTTTTGTGGCCACAGACTGATCGGTAATAGTAACTTGTGGTTTGTGGTAGTACTACAGTCACGGGTGAAAAGATAAAGGGGTTATGATAGATTGTAAATTGCATTTTTGATGATGACTGCTAAATAATGTGTTTCGAAACAGAAACTCTTCTAAATAGAAAGAGTTACTGTGGACTTGGAACCCAAAGGGTAAGCTTAAAGTACACAGGTGCGTCGTGGGTTTGTGGACGGTGAGTAATGCGTAGCTCGCCGTCCGACTATCCGGACCGATCCGGAATCATCATCGGCACGTATTAGTGTTCCACTTGCGCCTCAAGGAGATGTCAGCTAATCATAAGGGCCCAGCATGGACGAAGCCTACTGGGGCCAAGGGTTAAGTGAAAATGACGCCCTCTCGCTCCGTCCAAGGGCGGGAGAAGTCAATGTATGATTTCCCAAAAAAAGGACACACAACACAGATGCGGTATTAGTTAGTTAAAATCTGACACTCACTATCGCTCTACCCATAATTTGATTATTTCCCTCGAAAAAAAGCTGTTTAATCTGTTTGCTGTTTCAAAATTGAGTTAGTAGGTGTAGGATTCACTTAGCACTATCTGCCTCTATTGATTGACAATATTCCGAAGCTTCTTCAAAAATTCAAGTACTAACAGGCCAATAAACGTTCAGCCAATAACACGGTTTGAAATCCCCACAGAATTTGTAGATCGTCGGCATAAATCGGTCGCTGGCCCATGCAGCGCTGTACCGCTGCAATCTACTGCTGCACCCGCTCAATAAGCCAGCCCGAAAGGCGAATGACGTGCCCTATCTCTCGGCTTTGGATTTATAGGCGCAGTGATAATCAAAGCAACGTTTTTAAAGCGCTGCAAAATAGAGCGACTGACTTTTGAAGTTCGAATGCTTTTTTGAATTTTGAATTAGGAACAATTTTTTGATTGCCATGATTTTTAGGCATTTGGAGGATGGAGTTATTATAGGTACTTCTTTTTTTAATCTTCATGCAACATAGATAACAAAGGTGGACTTAATGCCTTAGGCTTTCTGAATAAGAGAAGAGACAATATTACAGGTACATTATTGTAGTTTCTCACATAACTAAATAAAATTTGAATTTTAAAATTGTTTTTATTTATTTTTTCTGTGTTTCCTGATAGCTATAACCTAGGGGTCTTTAAGTCAAGAGTGAATAGATTGCTTCTAGGCAAGCGTGTTCCATCGTCGGCCACATCATCGCTTACCATCAGGTGAGATTGTGGTCAAACGCGAGCCTATCCATTATAAAAAAAAAAAATTTTGGTTCTGGTTTACTTTGTGTTTATAACCGTTGTGCTATGTAAAAGTATCTCTATTCTATTCTAAAATATGAGCAACATCAAAAATGAACAATTCAGACATTTTCCCTGCATTTATTTTTGAATAAGAATATGATAAAACTATCGCTGCTGAGTTGCATGAAGAAATTGTGCCACCTGCGTTTTACAACTTTATTTCTTCCTGAAAATGGAAGAAACTTTTCTGACATTTCTTCAAATTTTATCCTAAAATATTATCCATATAAAGTGCAAATTCAATTTATTTATATTAAATGTCTTACAAGTTATTAAATGGGTCGTATTATAGTACATTTTGATACAAGTGAAGAAAGTTTGTCATTGCAACCGAGGCGAAATTCGCAAGAGCCGTAGGCGAGTGTGTTATTTATTTATTTATTAGAACTTTATGCAACGCACAGGTACAAAGGCGGACTTAATGCCTTAGGCATTCTCTACCAGTCAACCTAGGGTTGTGAAGAGAAGAACATGGCAGGTGCACAAAAAAAAAAAAAAACAACAAAAATGGATTATTAAGAAAAATAAGAGTGCAAATGTATATATATAACTAAAATAGACATACATATATATTTAATATAATATAAACCTACATATATATTTATATAAAGTAGAAGAAGGGGGGTTTTGAAACGACTCCGCTATTTGTTGACTGGTGGCCATCCTGATGTCGAGAGGAAGCGCATTCTACAGAAGTATGGACTGTATATGAAAGGAAGAATGAACAAAATCAGAAGTATGAGAGGGACAGAGCAGTAGGAGATTGTTAGAAGAACGAAGACGACGACGACGACGACACACGACGAGGGCACGCGCACTTTTCTTCATTAAAGCGGAAAACTGTCTATTGCGTGCCTAGACGCAGTGCGATAAGAGCGGATTTTCAAGTGTATTGAAAATAATATTTTTACCAGTTGCTTTAGAACAGCGCTTTTCCAGTAGTTTTTCGCTTGATATACGTGCTCGATCACAGAACGTTGATTTTTTCGTATTTCCTCGGGAACGTGACGAATGGTTTTATGCTTCACTCCATGCTAATGGTCTGCTGTAAAGACGAAGGGGATTTGAATGCGAGTGAAGATGAATGATGAACGGTGCTGGTAGGATTCCTGACTTTCTGTGTAACGAAGAACTTGTTTACAGTTTACAATATTAAAAAGTAGCAGCTGAAAATCATCGTAAGCGCTTTGTGGGACGCAATAGACTGTTTTCCGAGAGAGGGGAGGCGGAGCACGTGCACTTTTCAGCACTAGCACTAGTGCAGAAAAGTGCGCGTGTTCTCCCTCGCCACAATTTTATTACATTTATTGTATCAAGTTGGATGCGCGTGGAACCCCACGAGTAGCCGGTCTATTCCCGTTTATTCATTTTTTCTTAAGAGTATTGAAAAATGTCGTTTGATACACGTGTAAATTTTGTATTTATTTTAACGATGCTTGTTGATTGACTAAACATTTATTAAAAATACATTTTCTTTTCTTTACAGGTAAACCTCACTTCCACCATCTCTATATCTCTGGTATGTTCATTTCTCATAGCATTTCTACATGTTCCGAGAATACTACAATTGGGTTTAGATATTAGTTGTTAAGAAACTCCTGTGCAAGTTGCAACGTGTGACCGCAAACTAGACGCATTACATCAAGTTTCCGCACTAGTGCTGTAATAACGGCGATCTCAGAGTCTGTTTGTAGGAGTTGAGGTACAATTGAACTTGTGTAGTTTAAGTGCTTTATGTTGATATGTTTCGAGTTATTTAGGAAGTGGAGTTAGATTACTTTGTGGTTGCAAGGGTAAATTCTCTATTCGATCATCATCACACAGATACAAACTTCACTCACGTCCACTGTTGGGTCTATACCCATGGTGGAGCACATAATAAAAGTCTAACCCGCTTGGGCGGAACATCGTCGTGTCTTCGTGGAGGCGATCGACGGCAGTGACTTCTCGCGCCTGGTCTTGCTTCAGGTCTGGAGCGAGAGGCAATGAGATTTGGTCGCCTCTTTCTGCGAAGCAGTAATGTAAGTAAAGGAGGTAGCTGAAACTGTAAGGGAGAGGACATTCTCAAGTCCTAACTGCCGCTGCAGAAGTCCCTGGGCATCGGGAGTTGCTGGGTGATTCCTGACTGCCATTGGCGTGAAATTGCGGACGGCGAATAATGGGTAAATCACCGTATGGCCGTCTGGTAAGGACCGAGCGAGATCGACGGCGTGTAGTGTTTCACGCGTATTTCAAAGAAATATCAGCAAAACTGAAAGAGTCCAGAAGGGCTGGTGCCTGCTACGGTGAAGGAATTGTTCGAAAGAGTTATTCTGGTCCTAGAACACAAAGGGCTAACACAAAGGATCACAGACGAGTTTTGTTCAGTAAAAGTCAGACAAGCTCTCTCATTCTACCCAGAGTTAGAGATATTATTTGATGATTTACCACCTAAAAAAAGGAAGAACTGGACTGACATACTATTTTCTGTAAAAAATAAATGAAACGAAAAAGAAAAAAAAAACATATCGTGCAAACTATCAACTGTCTTAGTCATTATTTATTTATTCCACAGTCATAATTCATCAGCTAACTAATTATTATTCGCATTTACGTGGCAGACCCACTTTAATTAATCAGAAGTGAGCAAGGGTCATTCACCGGTGACCTGCCTTGTTGTCAACAGGTTCTCAAATGAATACTAAAGCCGAGGCCGTTGTTCTGTAGAACAATGGACGGCGCAATTCGCTGACTAAGCTAGAAGGGTGTGATTTGCCCTTTGCAGTCTCGACAGTATTTTGATTTAGTCCTCCTCTTTCGAATTTTGAAATGTTTTCAACAAATCAGGGTTTTGGTATAGTTGATACGTTTCAGCATGGTATTTAAATGGAAATACCTAAAGGTAGAAAGCAGTTTTATAATAAATAACAAAAACTACATCTCTAAATGCGAAAGTAACTCTGACTGTCTTGTTTTTATCACTTCAGATCTTCTTTTACTATCAGGTGAGACCACAGTCAAGCCCAGCAATATTTGAAAAAAAAAAAAAAAAACTTAGCTTAACGGAAATCTTTAAGCTTGGCTTAAACATAGACCATAAATCCTGGGCTTAGACATAGTATACGTTTCAATCCCGAGAATCTTTTCCCATGCGATTATTTTCGACTGTGTGTGAAACTACACTTTGAGTTTTGAGATACATTAGAGAAAGGGTTAATGAACGCTTTTGTCAAGTTAGAATGAAACTACTATGTATAGTAGCAAACATTTCAACGGAAGCTATTCATCATCATAATTTCAGCTGTAAGATGTCCACTTTAGGTATAGGCTTCCTTAAGTGTCGCCATAACGATCCGTCCTGTTAGTCTCGCATCCATTAGATATCCCCAACCCTAACCAGGTCATCGGCCCACCTTATGGGTAGCCTTCCAACGCATTTTGGTACGTGGTCGCCACTCCAGAACTTTCCGCCCTTTTGACCATCGGAAGCAATACATTACAAAAGCAATTCCATTATAGAGAAGTAACCTTTGAAAATGAAATAACATTCAATAAACTATAATTTACTGGTTCTTCCTTTTAAAAAGATTTAGTCTCATTTAAAAGTAAAAAGATGGACTCACTAAAAAACAAAAAAAAAATAGAAAGTGAAATTCAAACGCGATATTGCACTTTTTTATTAGTTCTATGAAAAATAGACGAGCATAGCTTCATTTATTAGTTAAACTTGTAAATTCAATTAGACTTAATTGGAAACCGGTATGAGTTGGGTTTACCGGTTATTTTAATTCTGGATTTACCGCTATTGGTTTCTAGCGGTTTTTTTTTATTTTGAGACGGAATTGTCTCTATTTCTATGATTTGTACATTTTGTATTCGTTATTAGTATTTTGTAGGTAAAAGATTATCAATTCTTAAAATATTATGTCTAGATGCCTACCGTAAGGACTGGTTCGAGGTGGCTCAAGAAATGAACACCTGAAAGAAGTTGGAGGAAGCCATAGCCCAGCAGTGGGCATAGGCTATTAAAAAAAAGATATGTCTGGAATAGGTCTAGTGACACTGCGGCAGATCCAGATTGCTTGCGTTTTATTTAATTTTTTTTTTTGAGTGCTTTTGCTTATGCTTTTTTCTTTAAAAAAATACTCGTACAATTAAAATTTAAGATTTTATAATTTTTTTGTTATACCTCCTATACCGATTCATGATGTTATTTAAAATTGTACAATGTTACTTAGTTCAAAGCTTTGAATGAGGGGATATTTTTAGGGGAAACAAAACTCTTTATTTGATTGACCCAGATCCCGCCATTTTGGAATTAAAATCGGACACGGAAACACTTTTATAAATAATTAATTAGCAATTTACAATGAGTCCGCCCTCTGATTTTATATTTAGTAAGTGTTTTTTCGTATAAAAATAATTTTATACAGACCAATAAAAATCCGTAGTCAGATTATTCGTAAAAAATGCAAAGGAAAATTTGTTCAGTCTGTATACCTATCCAAAGACAATTTTCTTTTCTAAATATATCTTAAAACTCGGTAGAAATTGGAAATAAAGTACAGACGTGTTTTATCTTTTATCTTGAAGCAAACCAATGAAATTAAGTTAATCTGTTTGGCTAGTAAAAATATTTGTTCTGTAGGATACAATCTTAGCGAGATTTTCTTTTGCTTGTACTCTAATCTCGACGTAAAAGAAAAATAGCGATTGTTTAGTTTGCTTTAAGCTCTCACAGATAATGTGACGTAATAGTGCGACATCGGTGGTTTTGTCTCTAAAGAACACATTCTTTATGCGTACAGCTAAGGAGTGGAATTCCCTGCCGGAGTCTGTGTTTCCTGATAGCTACAACCTAGGGGTCTTTAAGTCAAGAGTGAATAGGTTACTTCTAGGCAAGCGTGCTCCATCGCCGGCCACATCATCGCTTACCATTAGGTGAGATAATAGTCAAACGCGAGCCTAGGAATAATAATAAAAAAAGAAGAAGTAGGTTCGGTTTGGATCAGAAGGTTGCGTGTTCAAATCACGTCGGGGTCACCAATGTTGTGAGTGTTCAGTGTAATGTCCGGGTAAATAAAGAAAATTGTAACTTCAATGAAATGAGTTGTATTCTTGGTTCGACAATAGTTTGTTATTACTGACTACGTACTTCGGGACGTGTCTTGGCAGGGCGCTGTAATGTAGGCGAGCCGTCCGCGTTCCTCGAAATTTCGATACAAATGTAACTCAGAAAAATCCTGATTACTAAGCCGCTACAAGAGCATAATTTTCCTCACGGTATGTTGTTGCATTGTCCCATCACATTTTTTCGGGCTCGCGCTAAAGTGCAGCGAGAAGGAAAGACAGAAAGAAGAATAGAAAAAGAGTTTATTTACGACAAAGGACAAGAAGGATCAGACTTTTATTGTCAAACATTCACCCCGCTCTTTCAGTTGCCCTTTGCGTTCCAGGGCCGCGGTTACTTTTTCGAGCATTGCTAATCCGTTGCCATGACTGTCGTCGCATCTGCCTGAGGCTTTATTATTTTATATTTACAGCCGAACGCTGCGTTACGCGGCTGCCCGCGCAGTCCCATAGAAAAGTGACCCGTCGCGGGGAGCCGCGCCCCGCGCCCGTTTTGCTACGTAATAATACATTAAGGTTCTCCATTGACACGACTACATGCACACCGTTAAAGTTGAACTAGCGATAATGTGCAGGTAATACCTAATCCGGTTTCCGTTTCGGGGACCGCCGCACACGACACACGCGCGACAATGACGGATGCCCGCGCGGACGTCCACGCCGGCTTAAGCTTAACGCAGCGTTGGCCCTAAAGTGTTGACACGAACTCTGTTGTTCACTAATATAGCATATCATAGTGGGCCTTGTAATGTTCCCACTGTTGGGAATCAGGCCTCCTCTCTAGGAGAGGGAATGGGCCGTAATCCATCACGTGGGCCCAGTTTGAGTTAGTGGATGTAACATGTCTTCAAATTTTTGGTTCTAGGACATGTCAGTTTTCTCACGATGTTTTCCTTCACCGTTTTGAGAGCAGTGGTGATGAAATAAATTACACAAAGTTATGCGCCTGGCTGGGTTTGAACCAGCGACCGGCCTCGACTTATTGAGTTGTACTCGTAAGTCGGGGCCGTTACCACTCGGCCACCACTGCTCTCAGTACTGTCACTGTGTTCAGTGGTAGTTAAACAAAGACTGGTCACTGTCATTTATGAACATCTGCAGTAGTAGTAGAACATAAGCATGGCAGATGCGTTTGCATTTCAGACACATGTCAATAACCTCCTGTGTCGGTCGCAAACACTCAAAAATAACGACATGACAGCAACGCTACTTGGCAGTAAAAATAGAATCGTGAAGGTATTTCAGGTCATCGTTCGTTTCTTCGGTTATTTATAATAGAAGCCCTACTCCTATGTGCGTGGGATTTAGGGGTGGGAAAAATAAAACCGTGCCCTTTTACCAACGTCTTATATTTCTTCGTTTTTAGGGTTTCATACCTAACTCAGCAAATATGGAACTCTTATAGAATCACTTTGTTGTTTGTCTGTCAAAACCCTTTTTTACGTATGAAGCATTTTTATTTTTATTTTATTAAGTTGAAATTCATAGATATACGAATACGAAATAAGTGTACTTAGTTATGCCACTCAAAGCAGCAATGAAGAAATCAAACTTAAGTCAACGAAATGTTAAGATAAATGTGGCCGGCTATGCTTCGTTTATGCATATTTTGACTGTCATTAGGAAATCAAAACCAATAGGGCACTTTCCGTCGACCTTGAATCCTGAAAGTCGGCATAAAGCAAATTCTTATAGCACAAGTACAGGGAAATGTCTCCAATTGTAGTATATTTGTTGTTACGAAAAAAAAACGTTGTATTTAATAACTAGCTTTTGCCTGCGGCTTCGCCCGCATACAAAATACAAAGCCTTATGTCACTCAGGAATAAAGCAGCTTTCTATCGGTGAAAAATTTTCGCAATCGGATCAGTACTTTCAAAGATAGAATAAGATCCTGCAAACAAAAAAACAAACTTTAGCTCTAAAAAATAGTAGTGTAGATGAAGTACTAAGAAGCCATTACCTGAACCAACAATTCAGTTAAATACCAATAATTTGCATCGTGTTCCAATGATAGAAATAAAATGAAATATGGCACGAAACTGGAATAAATACGAAAGAAGTTGAATGTATGGGGCTTCGGTTAATCATCATTATTTATTAATTGGAACATGATATATATTATAAGCCGCAAATTAAAAATAATCATGGAAATGGGGTTTCTCGAACATAATTTATAGCATAAATCAGTAAATTGAAATGGTAGTTATTTCACTGTCCAATTTTATTATAATTAACTTATTTTGTTTTTTCTATATTTCTCAATAAATTAAAAATGGCGTATAGTTCCTTAAACCATCTGGCCGAAATTATGTGAACGCAACTCTCGCACTCGCCTAGGCGGCAGTACGCAAATCTGTGCATTTATTTGCGGCCAGCAGCGCCCGGAAAGCGCTTTAAATTCATTTTCTCTGCGAGATATTGATTGATTTACATATGCAATGTTCACTTTGAAGAATATTTAACCACCAATTTTTATGTGTAAAAATGTTTCTAAAGGTCCAAGCCGTTTCGAAGGAGTAGGGAAAAGTTGCGAAGAGTTGCGAAATTGCTAAATATTTTTTTTTTGACAAAAGTATTAATTGCACGAAAAAATCAAATGTTGATATTATTGTTCATGAATCTATAATAAACATATATTTTTTTCAAACCAATTGACCTAGCCGTTACGGAGGAGTAGGCCTCAGAAAATCACTGTTTTATGGCACTTTTCGGGCGCTTGGCCCTTAATCTTAATCCCAACCTAAAATATAATTCGATCATTTCCCACTTAAAAAAAAAATGTAGATTGTACTTATTAATTCTATGAACCGTCCATAGTTCAATTCAATACCATGAAAGAAAAAACAAAGTTTTCTTTTGGCGGGATTTTGACGAGTGAAATTCAGTTGATATTTTAATTTCTTTCCTAGATTCCTAGTAGACATTTAGAAGTAAAATTGACGTAGTTTTGTATGCCAAGTGTCTATAAAACTGGACAATATGTGGAATTATTGAAGCAGGTACGATCTCGATAAAATAGAGCTGAGAATTTTATTGTAGTGTTGATTACCTCAGTGAAGCTTGGAGAGAAGGCTAACTTGATATATTTGCTACCAAATACTGTAAAAACATGACTTGTTACGTTTCTGTTCTAATGTTAAACAGTGACTGTAGAATAGGTATGCTCTATCAAAAACAAAATAAATTCTGAACTTCACACTGGCCAAATACACAAACCGTGTGAAACTAAAGAAAAAAAAAATCACGGAATAAAAACATAAATTCAAATGAAGAATGCAGATTTCCAATGAGTAGAGAATGCAGTTCACTGCATTCTCTCAATGACCTCCGTCGCCATTCCATCAAAGGCCGATGGGTATCCATTACCAAGCGCGGTCTTGGTATCGATCACGCTGCCATTCTCCCAAATATCTCCGACACTCCATTGTTTGATAACAATGCATGCATAGCTAAGTGACGTCATTCTAAATCCGACATGGTAGACTCTTCATCATGGCGAACTAGCACTAGCACTTTTTTATGCGCTTCCATGGTATGGGTATCAACTAAAAGTGTAGAGTAGTATCTTGTTCATGTAATTTGTTTTAGTACACTTACTACACTCAAGTTTTTATATTCTCAAGCTCTGGGTTCCGAATTGCATCAAAAGCGATTATATCGCGAATACGACCTAATTTAATAGTCACAAATTATAAGGGCTATTAAGCAATATTTGTGACGTTGCGCGTTGGAAGGATTCGCGACATTATCGCTTTTGACGTAATTCGGAGCGCAGGGCAGAGCTTCGCATTTCATTTCGCTTAAGATCTTCCCTACATTCTTCGCTTTTGAGATGACCATTCATCGCTAGGTCTGCTTAAGGCGACCACGTTTATACTTTCTTTGAGGATTTCAGTTCCAGTCTGAATAGTTATTCAAAAAATACTGCAAGCGATTTTTTATTTAAAATCCGCTTAAAAGCTAGAGTAGAAACTATAAATCAACGCAACAGTGGCAGTCCAATAAAAGGTTGGCAGTATCCATCAGGTCGCTACGCTTGTCCCGGCCGAATCGATCACACTGACGCTCGCAAATAACTTCCATACAAACGAGACTAACAAATGTAGAATTGGATTTTTTAGTTATATAACAACAAAGAATTTTGCGATAGATTTGTCTCTTTCTTCTTGAAAAAATTTGCTTTAAAATGCTGTAAAATAATAAATATAAATAAAAAAGTGAAGGTAGAAGGCATTTATTATTAAAATTACTCACCGCTGGGCAAAGGCCTCTCATAATTTCATTCATGGTTTCCGCCTCTGGATCGATTCTTGCCAATTCTTAATGAAGACATCTAAATCGTCCCGTCCCCATCTTCTTAGTGGTCTTCCGTGATCCCAAAAACCTGCATTATGTGGTGGATTACGTAAAATGACGAAGGCTTGTGTTTCAGCTGTAGGAACGTTGGCTTAAACCGAAGATTCGTTTTCGTGTCGCCGGTATCTGATTTTGTTGGTTTAAAAATATGCTACATCCATGGTATTGGAGTCAACCCAAAAGCCAGCGGTCATAGCCTGATTACATATAATTTCACTAAAATAAAAAATAACAGTTCCAGCAGTGGTACTACGAGCTCTTAACTCGATCCATTTTACCAATAAACAAAACTGTTAAAGGCATATAGGGTATATAGCTCCATCCCTCTTTCTCGCTCGCATGACTGACATTTTAACACGTCATGGTCTTCTTCTTCTTTTCGTGTCAATGCTCTCAAACTATACTTTTCTGCCCAATATTTGGCAACCCGTACGGCTCTATTGTTGACCTCGTATAGATTCTGACAACTACAGGTGGTTATGCAAGATGGGCAGCATAGCAGGTGGCACATGTCTTGTGGAGAGGCTCCGCACTGGCACTGTGCTTGAGATGGGTCGAGGAAGCCCCATTTGGCCAGGTTGTTTTTACAGCGGCCAACATGTGTTCGCAGTCGGTTTAGAGATTTCCAAATTGGCCACTGCAGTTCGCGTCCAGGGGGAAGATGTCGAGACGTCATCGTAAGTCCCCTGAACACACAAACACCTTTTTAGATAAATCTCCAAAACGATAAATGGACCAACGATGTTTATGAGCTAGATTTACTAGCATTTCATAATCATGTAAATGCTCCGGAGAATACGCTATTGAAATGTGGCTCTGGCGTCACACTAAGCTGCGGTATATACAGGCTGTTTCAATGCAGGTTCACTATCTGTGCTTACGTCACTAACAGAAACAATACGTCGGAATCATAACTCGATATCGACGCTCCCACATGAGTGAGACCGATATTGGAATTTATACGGTACGACCGATACGATTGTGTTAAGTCCCGGTCTGGTCTTCTTATTATAGTAGTTGACGTAATACTAGCTGAACCTTGCCCATTTCGCAGGGCGTTTAAACCAAAAATATTTTTGGCCTACCCCAAAGTTTTTCTTTCGAACATAGGAATGTTGACTGGTATGTCATTTCACCAGAATGAAGATGAATAGTTGTTAGTTGTCTCTTTTTTTTAATATAGTAATTTATTAGTGTCTACATGTTGTTACTACGAGTGTGTATGTCAAATAAAATAGTTTTCTTTCTTTCTTTCTTTCAATAGACAAATAAATAACCTTACAAATAAAATAAAGTCGTTTGACTTAAAACAATAGAAAAAAACAAAACTAATATGAATATGATATTTTATTTTAATAGAATAAATGCCCCACACTAAGGCTCGTATTACAGAATGTCACTCAAAACTCAAGCGTTACTTAACCCTTTGTGTGTCCGGAATGTGGATCCACGCGAGACACAATAACTTTTTAATTGTGTCTCTAATTACGGCATACGAAAGGTTAAAACTAGATTCAAGCCATTTGATTGGTTGAAACTAGTTTTAAGTAACGCTGCGTTTTTGAGACTGGCCTGTTGGTTTAGTGGTTAGTGACCCTGACTGCTATGCCGGAGGTCGTGGGTTCGATTCCCACCCAGGACAAATGTTTGTGTGATGAACATAATCATTTGTTCTGTGTCTGGGTGTAATTTATCTATAATATGTATATATTTAGAAATATATAAGTATGTTTATCTGTTGTCTAGTACCCATAACACAAGCTCTGCTTAGCTTGAGACTAGACGGCGTTGTGTGATAATTGTGGAATATTATATTATATTATATTATATTATTTTATATTATATTATATTATATTATATTATATTATATTATATTATATTATATTATATTATATTATATTATATTATATTATATTATATTATATTATATTATATTATATTATATTATATTATATTATATTATATTATATTATATTATATTATATTATATTATATTATATTATATTATATTATATTATATTATATTTATTTATTTATTTATTTAAACTTCATGTACAATAGTGGTACATAGGCGGACTTAATGCCACAAGGCATTCTCTACCAGTCAACCTTTGGGTTAAAAAAAGACAACACTGTGGTAGGTTTGCACAATAAACTTATATTATATTATATTATATTATATTATATTATATTATATTATATTATATTATATTATATTATATTATATTATATTATATTATATTATATTATATTATATTATATTATATTATATTATATTATATTATATTATATTATATTATATTATATTATATTATATTATATTATATTATATTATATTATATTATATTATATATTATGTTTTGAGTGACGTTCTGTAATACGGGCCTAAGAGTTACTCTTCAATCGTGGGTGCGTTCACAAACATGTAAACTCATATACAGTATACCCAGACCCTGAACTATCTGTAGGCCATAAGTACAAAATAATGTTTCTTCCGTGCAGGATTCGACCACGCAACACGCAGCGCGGTAGCCATCATAGAAGGCCGTGCCGCTAATTTTTCCGATCAAAGGAACTATTTTTTAAAAGACCTCCTTATTATTTAAGAATCGAATCGCTTAGTCTAAATAGCACATCGTATCGCAAACATTATCACGCCTACATAGAGGCTCGTCCTTGCTTATTGCACTTTCCGCAGACCCATTGAAATCTGCGATTGCCACGGTCATGACTTGTCTTCGATGAGTTGGCGGGGATTTGTTTGTACAGCTTCCACACAATGGCCTGTGTTGGTGCGATTTGCCGTTTGTAAAGAGAAAGTGTTTCTGCATAAAAGTTTCATAAAATGCTATGAGAGTCTTTTTTTTAAGCTATTGCATAGCTTCTATCGCGGGCCTTGAGCGTGGAGACCGAATCCAGAAATTCCGTAACGAAAATAACCTAACACCCCGCACTCATTTGTTTTTTGAGCGTGGTGACCGATAAGCAAACAAATGAGTGAACAATCAATCAAAATTCAATTCAATGTGTGAAAGTGTAACTTCAATTTATATCAAAGAAAAAAAAAAAAGGAAAAAAAATACTGCATAAATAAAATAAATAAATAATTATAATTGCATAAGTTGATAAAAATGCTATGCAATAGCTTTACCGCGGCTGTCCCCGAGTGCCACACTTCTTTTTTTTATGGTGGGAAAAAATCATCCAATGACAACCCCCACTCTTGGGCGGAGCGGGAGATAGTGTCAGACTCTTACTGACTAAAAGACCCACCCCGTTCCTTGTATCCTTCATACCGGGGCTCGAGCGCATGCTATGAGAGTCTGCATGATTGTAGAGCACATTTTATTGAAGGTGTCTGGCGAGGGGTTCTTCCTCCTTCTTCTGCTCCTCGAGCCGTATTCATCACTACTGAGGGTCGTGAAGCTCCCGCTGGATTAGCTTCTTATTGATAGTATCTCCCCATCTGTGATGGTTCTTAGCGTCATGAAGTGCGACGTGCAATTGGGTGTCCAGTGTGACTGTCTGAGTCTATATGATGCAAGGGGTTACCAACATATAAATGTCTGGTAATGCACATTATTACTAATATCGTCCAGAAGAACATACAAAAAAAATGAGCTTTATAATCAAACGATTTTAGGCTGCCAAAGCTTCCCTGACGGGGTCAGCGTGGTTTGCTACGCAGACGACACGCTGGTCCTAGCGCAGGGAGAGTCGTACCAGGCGGCGGTCGCTCTAGCGACACGCGGGGTTGCGATGGTCGTTGATCGGATCCAGGAGTTGGGACTCGAGGTGGCGCTTCACAAATCCGAGGCGATGTGTTTCCACGGTCGCCAGTCTCGGAACGCGCCGCCATTGAGTTCCCAACTAACGGTAGGAGGAGTTCACATCGGTGTCGGGTCGACGATGAAGTACCTGGGACTCGTCCTCGACAGCCGGTGGAATTTCGTGGAGCATTTCCGACGTCTGGCTCCCAAACTCAACCGGGCTGGGGCTGCGCTCAAGCGGCTCCTGCCCAACCTTGGGGGTCCAGACGCCTCCTGCCGGAGGCTCTACGCGGGGATCGTTCGGTCCATGGCCCTCTACGGGGCGCCGGTGTGGGCGCCGTTGCTGAAAAAGCAACCGGCGGCCATACTGAACGCCTGCCAGAGGGTCATGGCGATAAGGATGGTGCGGGGATACTGCACGGTCTCCCGCGAAGCGGCGAGCCTTCTGGCTGGCCTACCACCGTGGGATCTGGAGGCAACAGTCCTTGCACACATGCACGATATGCGCGTGGAGATGCAACGCCGGGGTGAAAGTCCGCTGCCGCGACAGGTCACGGCATGGCGGACAGAGCTCCGGCGGGATCTCATGGTGAAATGGCGTCAGCGACTATCGCAACCCAGTGCTGGGCACGCCACAATCATGGCGGTAAGTCCCCTCTTTGAGGCGTGGCTGGAAAGACCTCACGGCGTCCTTACCTTCCGCATGACGCAGGTACTCACCGGACATGGTTCGTTCGGGAGATTCCTGCACTCGATTCATGCGGAAGTGACGCCCGGGTGTCGCCACTGTGCGGAACGCCCGGAGGACACGGTGGAGCACACAGTCGAGGTGTGCCCTGCTTGGGCGGAGCATCGCCGTGCCCTCGTGGGGGCGATCGGCGGCGGAGACCTCTCGCGCCGGGCCCTGGTTGAGGCCATGGTCCGGAGCGAGGAGGAGTGGCAGGCGGTCGCCAACTTCTGCGAAGCAGTAATGCTCGCAAAGGAGGAGGCCGAACGCATCAGGCAACGGCGTTATCGCCGCCGCCGTCGCCGGGATTCTGATCCCGATTTCCGGCCAACGTAGACGCGGGCTTGCGGACAGTGAGCAATGGGTAGCTCGCTGTCCGGCCGTCTGGTAACTGTCCGGACCAAGCCCAAGTCGTCGACGGCGCGCGCTGTTCCCGCGCGCCTCAAGGAGTTGTCAGCAACAGCAGGGACCCAGCCGGGTCGAAGCCTACTGGGGCCATGGTTATCCGAAAGGGCGCTCGAGCCCCGGTATGAAGGCTAGAAGGAACGGGGTGGGTCTTTTAGTCAGTAAGAGTCTGACACTATCTCCCGCTCCGCCCAAGGGCGGGGGATGTCAATGCATGATTTTTTCCCACCAAAAAAAAAAAAAAAAAAAAAAAAAAAGGCTGCCAAAGCCACTATAGCTGACTGAGCCATTTCTTACCGATAATGACTTACAAACTAAAGAGTTTTGTAAACATCATAAAGGCTGTATTTACAACAATTTATATTATGAAAAGTATGAAAATATCTCATAATAAAGTACAAGTACGCAGTTATATCTGCCAGCTATTATTCTTATAAAAATTACGGCCGTTTCAACGTTCAGAAACAAAGTTTTAACAAGATTAGTCGCCGGGGCCTGCTGGAGTTGAATGAACGCAATTTGTAACAAATTACAACTTAACAACAGTTTGTCTTTATTTCTATCATTTCCGCATTTTATTATAATAATAAAGAATACGATAAAGTAGGGGAATTAATTTTTGAACGTAACGTTAACTTTGATGGAATTTTAGATACGTTTAAGTTTTAATATTTGTTTCTCTTTATTGTTGCTTCGGATGGCGCTATTGCAGATTAATTACTTTTCCCAGATCGAGAGGTTTAAAAATTTCTCAGCAGAAACCCAGTGTCTGGGTCTGTGCCCTGATAGTAGCTACCGACCCTTTACAAATATAAGGGATTAACTGTGTTATGAGGTCGAACAAGCCACATGCGTAACTTCTGGCTGGTGCGGCAGTCAAAATCACTTTGTTTTACCTTGCCCGGGGACAGCTATGTTAACATTTCTATAGTTATAACAGAGACAAATAATATAAAATTGATTCTCTGATGAAGCGTTGCAGCGGTGTTATTTTAGAAAAAAAAATTATGAGGTCGGCAAGGTCTCATACGCACTACAAAGAAGTTCAACTTTGCCTCTAAAAGACCTCGTAGGTACTGGCTGAAATACCATGAAAAATGGCTCCGCAGCGAGCATGTTAATGCAAATAAAAAACTTTTTACAAAAAAAATATAACCGACTTCAATGTTAAAAAACACTGAAAAGTATAAAATAACTTTAATTTCGGAAGTCGGTGTTTCTATAATAGTTTTGTCTCTTCGTTATTTAACACCGACTTCCGAAATTAAAATTATTTTATACTTTTCAGTGTTTTTTAACATTGAATTCGGTTATATTTTTTTGTAAAAAGTTTTTTATTTCACACTTTTTAGTTATGGTACCACCACTAAAAAGTACCTCTCAGACAAACCACACAAACAACAACAACAACAACTTATAGCCACAGTGAATCTCATAACGATTCTAATAATCCCAAACACGGTTAGATTACATTAATTTAAATTTTTTCCTCCTGGCTTCATCATCAGATCAGTTGAATACACCTCCGCCCCCTTTTTCTGACAGTCAGTCATCGACTATATAAACAAAGCAACTTTACTTGTAGCCACAGTTCTGCTGTGATTCTATGAGGAGTTTGGTTCCATATCTTCGAAGTTCATGATCAGATCATAACAATATTACTATGGGACCAACTTGGAAGCATAACCTTTCAATCAAAAAAAGATTTTTCAAATTGGTCCACAATTGACTGAGATATCGGTAAACATACATAAAAAAAACATAGGTACATTCAGCCCAACATAGAACCTCCTCCTTTTCGAAGTCGGTTAAAAATATCTACCTGTCAAACTCTGGTGTGAAAAATAAAATTGACATTCCACGTTTAGAGTCTCCTCTTTTTGTGGACGTCGGTATAAAAAGACTTGAACTTGTACATCGATTATAGTCAAGATGTCATGTTTGTTTGAACCAAAACAAGTCTATATAAAGAAGCAAAGCCAAGTTTACAGTACCAGTATTGAATTATGGAAATATTATGCATAGTAAAAAGACGCTGAAATTTCTTTAATAAATAAATAATTTATGAGAATATTTACTCTCAGGTTGGAATACAGTTACAAGTTTTTGTGACTTTTTGTTTATTTATTACAATTTTGGTAATAAGAGCGAAGACAAGATAACTCCAGACAAAGAGGCAGCTATGAGTGACAAAAGGTCTTGTATAAATGTTAGGTATTGATCACGGTGCCTGTTGAAGCTGCGGGATTATTCGAAAGAGTTTCCGTAGCCCTGGAAGGCAAAGGTCACATGAAAGAACACAGGAGGGTTTTAGTCAGAAAAGTCTAACGAGCCAAAATAAGAGGTTGATCATGTGCCATTTTGGATGGACGTCGGGGGAGTGTGGGGTGTTACCTCACTAAAATCGCCGTGGTGATGGCAATCGATACTTAGAAAGGAACCCCGTTACTTCTTTTAAACCTTCTGCCTTCAACGCCTTTTTTTTGGACGGAGCGGGAGATAATGTCAGACTCTTACTGACTAAAAGACCCACCCCGTTCCTTCTAGCCTTCATGCCGGGGCTCGAGCGCCCTTTCGGATAACCCTGGCCCCAGTAGGCTTCGACCCGGCTGGGTCCCTGCTGTTACTGACAACTCCGTCGACGACTTGGGCTTGGTCCGGACAGTTACCGGACGGCCGGACAGCGAGCTACCCATTGCTCACTGTCCGCAAGCCCGCGCCTACGGTGACCGGAAATCGGGATCAGAGTCCCGGCGGCGGCGGCGGCGGCGATAACGACGCCTGTTAAGGCATATTCTTGAGCAGATTGTTAAGGAGTCTGGGTGTTTGACGCCCAGCAATTGCTGAGTTGGTGACCCTTTCGGTTCAGGCACAGTCACTGCAACTGTATTGTATGTCTGTACTCTTTTTTTATTATTTTTTATGTTGTTGTATATTGTGTTGCTTGCGCCGAATAAATCGCACGCTTAATAATAAACCGGAATAAGTCAAAAATTAAGGATTTCTACTTTTCTTCATAAAACGAATTAACTCCGATAGAAGTATCTATAGGTAAAATCCCACCATGCGAAACAAACAAAAATGGCCAATTATTAGATCACCCTTCTCTTTTCTACAAAAGCACGCGTCAATGCATTTCATGCGACAGAGAATCATTCAGAAATGCGGTAGCCGTGATGTGAGATAGGTGTCGTTGTTTTGCGTCTACAGTGGAGTAAAGTGTAATCATTCAGTTTCGTTACAAACGCAGGTAAGACTACTGTAATTCAATTTTTTTTCTAAACTAGCATAATTTTGTTTTATTTCACTTTAGTTGAAAACGGTGTTACAGTACTGCATACACTACTTAGACTTGTTGCAGTTTATCATAAAATTAAAGTTATAAAGATATGAAAGATTGCATATTAGTGAAGTTTAGTATAAAATGATTACTTTTATTTCCGAAGCAATCCATTTTGTTTCACTTTATTACTAAGACTATTGATAGATTTAAAAAATACTTGTGTTTATTTCGGTTTACGTTTTAAGTGATCCTAAAATCTAATAGTGCTTTAGTAATTGCTGCAGTTTATTACAAAATGTCCTTTCAATTTATTTTAAATACCTATTAATAAAAAGTATTAAATTTCTATTTCCATAGTTTTAATCTTAAAGATTTATTTATTTAACTAATTATGTACATACATGGAAATACAAGAAAAGAGGAAGGAAACAGAAAAAATAGTACAAAGGTGATGCTTATTTCTAATGAAATCTCTTCCAGCATACCTGCGACAGGAAAGTTGAAGAAAAAAGAGAAATAGACCGTGTGTAAAAGTAAAAGGAAAATTAGTACACACAAAATACAAAGTTAACAATGAAATAGTATAACAAAATAAAATAAAGATATATAATATACTGCTACAATTATAAACATACACATAATAAAATAAATAACACATAAATACATACTAAATAATACCTAAAATAAAATAATACATATTAGTATATGCAATTATGACGAAATAGAAAGATAGTGCTCTTTCACTCTTCTTTTAAAAACTGCAAGTGTTTGGCAGCCCCTGATGTCGGGCGGAAGTGAATTCCACAACCGTACTGCGTGCGAAGTGAAGGAATAGGAATAGAAATCGGTGGAGTGGGGAGGGGATTTAAGGAGATTCTTAAGATGCGACCTGCAAGGTGCATCAGAAGGACGAGAGTAGGAGAAACGTTCCCGCAGGTAAGAGGGAGTTTTAGGGTTGAAAAGGATGTTAAATAGCAGACATAATATCCGAGTGTTCCTGCGAAGCCGAATAGGGAGCCACTTGAGTACCTTGCGGAAGCCTGAGATATGATAATACTTTTTAAGGTTGAAAACAAAACGAATACAGATATTTTGCAAACGCTCAAGTTTATTTAAAAGCTCCTCGCTGGCATCCAAATAACAGGCATCAGCGTAGTCAATGATGGGCTGAATCAGTGTTTGGTCTTTAAGGGCAAAAAGCTCTGAAGGCATTTTAAGGAGTGAAACGTGTAGTGCACTTTGCGACTGACTTCAGCGACATGGGCAGTCCACGATAAATTCGAGTCCATGATCACCCCAAGGTTTTTAGCCGTCTTAACATAGTCTATCTAAACTCCATTTAACCAGAGTGGAGAGAGCAATGTAATCTCCAGCTTGTTCCGCATATATCTGCCACCAATAACCAAAGCCTGGGATTTCTTGGGGTTAATTTGCAAACAAAAAGGACCGCCACCACTCCCCTATCAGCTTCAGGTCACTGTTCACAGCGGACACAGCGGCTTCAGCATCTTCCACACGAAAGTGATGGTACAGCTGCAGGTCGTCTGCATAGAGATGGAAGTAAGAGGAAACGAGTCTAGTGACAGAGTTGATAAAAAAAGAAAAGAGGAGAGGTGAGAGAAGCAAGATAGCACCAATCCGATGAAGATTCATCAAGGCGTACCCGCTGCGGGCGGGCATTAAGATAGGAATGGAACCAATTAACAGTGGAAGAGGAGAAATTAAGAGATTTTAGTATCACAAGAAGGATATCGAAGTCAACAGAGTTGAAGGCACTGCTGAAATCAAGAAGAACAAGTAACGTAAGAGATTTGTGATCCATGGCCAAGCGGATGTCATCAGTAACCTTTAAAAGGGCAGTGACAGTGCTATGACCAGGCCGAAAACCGGATTGGAAAGGGCTAAGAAGATCATTACTAGAGAGGAAGAGAGAGAGTTGCTGATGGACAATGTGCTCAAGAACTTTAGAGAGATACGGAAGGATAGAAATTGGTCTGAAATCAGTCAGCGAGACCGGGTTAGGGATTTTGGGTAACGGAATGATGTGGACTTGTTTCCAGGCATCGGGAACAGCGCAAGAACATAAGGAGAAGTTAAAAATGTGGGTTAAGACGGGAAGTATTGTGGGGAGGATAGGGGAAATCATTCTTGAGCAAATGCCATCATTGCCAACTGCGGAAGAGGAGATAGCAAGAATGGATTTTCTTTTTCACTCACAGAACTAAATTCAAAAAAAGAACACTGCGGCAATGGCAGACCAGACAACTTATTAAGAGTAGCTGATTTGACGTGTGGATCTATAGTTACAGGGGGAAGTGAATAATGTTGGTTAAGAGCACACACGTCAATATCTTTGCTGGAAACGTTAGGGGACTTACCAATGCCGACAGTTTTCAAAAACTTCCACACTTCGGAAGAGTTCCGGTTGTCAAGAGAATTATGGAAGTAGCGTCTCTTTGCATCTCTACACATACGACTGCAGCGATTACGCAGCTCCTTAAATAAGCTCTGGTTGCGCTCGGAAGGACAGCGCTTCAACCTCCTTTTGGCTCGGTCTCTAATTGCCATCAAATCCTTAAAGGCGGGAGTGAGCCAAGGAGCAGGGACATATATCGAACTCTAACTGGACGTATTGGGGCGTGTTGATCATAAAGACTCAGTATTTTATTGTTTAAAATATTTACCATATCGTCGACAGATGAACTATGGAAAACATCAGTCCAGTCAATGCCTACAGCATCACGCAGTAATGCCTACAGCATCACGCAGTGATGCCTCCAGATCCATGCCCTTGTAGTTCCGAAGGAAAATATAATGCGGCTTGCGCTTAGGAGGACGGATCTTATATGAAAAAAAGATTAAGTCGTGGTAGGAAAAACAAGCGGTGAGCTGGCCGTGGATAGATACGTTATTAGTATTAGAAACAATCATAAGATCTAAAAGAGAAGGGGCGCAATTGGGAAAATGATGAGTAGCAGAGAGAGGCAGAATGCTGAGGTTAAAAGAAGTTATGAGAGATTGAAGTTTGTGAGAACGAGAGTCATTTTTAAGAAGACACTTGTTAACCACGTGATCATAGGTGGGACAGAAATTGTTTAACAGTGTATCGAAAGAATCAAAGTAATCGATACTGAGGTTAGGACTAGAAATTACTCCAAGAAGCATTTTAACATTATGTAGAGAAATTTCTAAGAAAAGATGCTCTGCTGACCCCGAGTAAGTGGATATGAAGATGAAGATGGTGATGCACTGATAATTTTAAAAGGAATACCAGCACGCAAATACATGGCAACACCACCACCACCCTTCCCCGTTCTGTCGCTGCGGACAAGATCATATCCCGGAAGGGATAAGTGAACCGATAAAAGAGACGGTTTCAGGAAATAGTCAGAGATCAGTAAAGCATCTAAATGTGCACAGTTAATGGATGCCAGAAGATCAGAGTAATGGCTAGGGACACTCTGAGCATTGATGTGGGCGTTGTTTGTGTGGGTGTGGGATTGGTGTGGGTTGTGGAAGGTTATTGGGATTGCGAGAAAACAGGGAAGAAATCTGATCACCCAGATTTAATTGAGAGGAAGAACTACTCGCCGCACTAAGAAAGCTGCTAGAAGAGGAAGAAGTCATCATCAAAATTACCTCCATCAAAGTTGCAAAATACTACTTAAATAATAAAATAATAAAAAAATATATAAATATATATATTTACACAATACTCAAGAAAAACAAAAATAATAATTTAATACACTAACTAATAAAACCACCCATACGCTAATGAAGGAAGAGATTTTAACAACAATTTAAAACGGTTCTTTGGTATTACAATGTTTATTTCTTTAGCATAATTTACGTAAAGCTAGAGAGCTCTTAAGCATTTTGTGATGACTATGAAGCTTTAATTACTATTTTGTGATTGTTAAAAAAATACGTTAATTACTAAGTACAAAACATGATTATGAGTTCCTACAAATATTACGAGTTATTTTACGTTAAGAAAATAACATAACATATTTTATTTCTGTTTTACATTAAACTGCAATAAGTATTATACATTTAAATAAATTATATTATTTATTAATAGTAAACTGAATTATTAAATAATAGTTTGCAAGAAATTTTAGAATTGATCAGCAATTTTAATACTAAACTGAATTATTAAATATTAGTTTGCAAGAAATTTTAAAATTGATCAACATTTTTTATACTAAACTGACATAAGTCGAAAGGCTAGAAAATAAACTTCGTTTATTTATTTCCTAAAAATTTTATAATCAAACTATTATGACAGTTATATTCACTATACATCCCTCTACAATGTAACACCAAGAAAATAAAAATAACACTATAAATACGTGAAAACCATCAAAATGTTTTCAACTAGGTCGACACTCAAAACTTTGACTGCGATTTCCCAAAAAAGTGAATTTTTGCATTATTCCGGTTTATTATTAAGCGTGCGAAATGCTATTCTATTCTATTCTTCTTCGAGCTTAATGAGGTTCACGGTGGAACCACTCTGGAGAAACTGATTGATTGACATATCCACGCACAGCCGAAACAACTGGTCCTAGGAGCGTTAAATTTTGCACAAGGCTTCCTTTTATGACGTAGGCGAGGACTAAGAAAGGATTTTCCAAAATTCACGAGAACGAAGCGGCTGGCAAAAGCTAGTTTATTTATTTGTTTTTAATACCGTGCGGATGTCATCGCGCATGCAGGTTGGCCCCTCATGCAGAATATTTCATAATGCAAAAAAACACATCCCGCGTGCGTATTCCACGCATTACAATAAATACTTGTATGAAATGAGCAGTGGTGGCCGAGTGGTAATGGCCCTGACTTACGAGTTGTAGGTCGCTGGTTCGAACCCAGCCAGGCGCAGTACTTTGTGTAATTTGTTTCATCACCACTGCTCTCAAAATGGTGAAGGAAAAAATCGTGAGGAAACGGGCATGTCCTAGAACTAAAAATTCGAAGACATGTGACATTCACCAACCCGCACTGAGCCCGCGTGGTGGATTATGACCCATTCCTTCTCCTAGAGACGAGGCTTGAGTCCTAGCAGTGGGAACATTAAAAAAGCTGATGATGATGATGTATGAAACGGACATATGCGGAGTTACGCGTGCGGAGCAATCTCGCAAATCTGATCAAAACCGCACGATATTAAAAACACTCTAAAACTACCAACTACTTTCATGTGTGCCAAGTAAACGTGTTTTGTTTCTTTCTTTCTTCTTTTCTTTTTTAAGGGCCAAGCGCCCGAAAAGTTCCATAAAACAGTGATTTTCTGAGGCCTACTCCTCCGTAACGGCTAGGTCAATTGGTTAAAAAAAAAATATATTTATTATAGATTCATGAACAATAATATCAACATTTGATTTTTTCGTGCAATTAATACTTTTGTCAAAAAAAATATTTAGCAATTTCGCAACTTTTCGCAACTTTTCCCTACTCCTTCGAAACGGCTGGGACCTTTGGAAACATTTTTACACATAAAAATTGGTGGTTAAATATTCTTCAAAGTGAACATTGCATATGTAAATCAATCAATATCTCGCAGAGAAAATGGATTTAAAGCGCTTTCCGGGCGCTGCTGGCCGCAAATAAATGCACAGATTTGCGTACTGCCGCCTAGGCGAGTGCGAGAGTTGCGTTCACATAATTTCGGTCAGATGGTTCAAGGGACTATACGCCTTAACATGCAACCGTGTCGTTCGCATGCCAGGATCTATTATATCATACAAAAAGACATTCAAGCTATACCGTTGAAGAGTCATCATAATAAACTTTTATATGCCATACATAACACGTTTGCTAGATTTTATAGCGTAAAAACGTACCGAGCGTTTACCAGTATAGTTTGGGTACTACTACTAAATTACTGTCTAGAATTTAATGCAGTTTTTATTCGTGTTTTGAGTCTGTTTTTATGGCGTTTTTGGTATTTTGTTAAATAAACGTAATACAGTTTATGTTTTTTGCAGGTAGGTATGGTATTTTCAATTCCATAATTTAAAGTAGTCAAGCCGTTTGGGAGGAGTTAGGTGACAAACACGTAGCTACAGAAGAACTGTATATATATTTTTTTATTTAAAATACTAGTGATTGAATAGAATAGTTACTATAAATATATTTTCATAAAATCGGTTTAAATCAACATTAGTATTAAGACAAATAGTAGGTATAATAAACTGTGTTTGTTTTCAAAATTGGTTCATTTTCACTTATGAAAAATGATTCTATTCGCAAGCTTTGTCTAACACATCACGTAGAGCCTGCAATATGATTATGTTTGACCTTATTTATATAAGTTTACATTGAAAATAACAGGGCAAACATTGTACGTATCTGTCTAGTCAGTTTTTTGCTTGCATAATTTTCAGGCTTCTAAAATATGTATCTAACGAAATATGTATGTTAGTAGCAAAAAGTTTCAGGCTTCTAAAATAATACGTCTGTTTTACCAATGAAATTGCCGTTTTTTAAAATGGGTTGCTATGAAGTTTTATCTTTGGATTGACTGGGAATTATAAGTTCAAATAAACTTTATTTATTCTATCGTTTATCATCATTATCATCATCATCAGTCTTTTTAATGTTCCCACTGCTGGGACTCAGGCCTCCTCTCTAGGAGAGGGAATAGGCCGCAATCTACCACGCGGGCCCAGTGCGGGTTGGTGAATGTCACATGTCTTCGAATTTGTGGTTCTAGGACATGCCGGTTTCCTCACGATGTTTTCCTTCACTGTTTTGAGAGCAGTGGTGATGAAGTAATGCGTCTGGCTGGGTTCGAACCCGCGACTCGTAAGTCGGGGCCATTACAACTCGGCCACCACTGCTCTCTATCGTTTATGTACACACATAAATACAACAGAAGATACATTGCTGTAAAAATTGTACAAAGGTACTGCTTATTTCTAAAAGAAATGTCTTCCAGAAGACCTGCGAAAGGAGAGATAGGAAGAAATTTAGACAGTAGTGTGTAGAAATAAGAAAATAAGAGCATGTGAAATCTTAAATCTTGCTTCATCGTCGACCACATCATCGCTTACCATCAGGTGAGATGGCAGTCAAACGCGAGCCTATCAACAATAATAAAAAAAAAACAAAGTGTCTCTAGCGGCATGCAATATTGATGATATGATAGTGGGTACTAGGACCTAAATACCTAAATACAGGCGTGTTATGTTGTTTTTATTAAAATTTGCATAGGGACTGAAGATATCCCTGAAAGGTCAACCACTCTGTGTGGTGTCTGGCTAAAAATAGACAGAAGTACCTACCTAAGGGTATTATAACAGTATTAAAATGCGAAGCCCGCACAAAGCTTGAAGGCTGAAATTAGCCATAAAAGATTCGTAAGGCTCATATGCTCACTAATAAGTATGCCACTGAGCTCAGGATACATTATTATAATTAATTTTTTACACCACCTGCTCGATAATGCCCTTTAAATATGTCATACAATCATCATTCAAAGCCAGTCATTATGTTTTCATTAACTCTAAAATCTATAATATACTTTACGTCTCATTAACATTAATTATATAAATCCCTCACTTTCGTTCGGGATTAAAACCAGCAACCTTTGTTTCGTTCGGAATACAACATGCCGCCCGCGACTTAATTCATTAAACCCCAAGTGAACGCCGGCGTTCCTATTGTGTTTTATAAATTGACAGTATCTGAAAGGTTAAAGACATTACTTCATCCCCTAGTAGAGGTGACAGACTCAATAACTGAGTGGCACAATTATCCTTAGCGTTCATAGTGGGCCGAGGGAATATTTGAAAAAGGAACACAGGTGAGTTTTAGTCGGTAAAAATCTGACACTCTCTACCCTCTCCTCCGAGAGCAGAAGAAGTTATTTGAACATTTTCCACCGTAAATAAAAGCATGTTCATATATTTCTTGCTTATGCTTACACTACAATTGCTGTAGGATGGTGCGGGTGACAGCTGTCGGATTCATGCAATGTAGCAACCTATCCTTTCCATCGTACCCAGGCTATGTAAAAAGACTTTAATGGGAGTGCTATTATTTTGAATTTGGAACTTATTACTTGATTTTGATCATCTACAAATTACTATTGCGTATAAAACATTTGCTAGTCAACTGTAATTGCACCATTAGGTGACTTATAAATAGGTTAATTAGTGTGTAATTGGATGACTACGAATACTTCAACAGCACAGAATGCGGCAGCAAATCCAATATTTGTTCGCCATTAGTGTTGCAACAAAGTAACCTGTCGAACACGAATTACAAATTCAACATTATTTGCATTAGAACTTTGGTTTGCTACCATAGACAAAGTTCAGCGAAAGCAGTCCACATTATATTACGCTTTAACCGCACTGGCCGGATTTAAAACTATATTATTATTTATGTTATAAAATTTAAATTCAAAAATCGAATTCTGTTCGCGGTTGTGGAATATTTTTTAGCGGGAATGTTGGTGGAGTTTGTGGTTGTGAATCGATTGATTCGATTTGATCTTGTAATCGAATAATATCAGAGTGTAGTAGCAGTATTATATCGAATATAAGTGTTTGATTAGCTGGTGTAAGATCTGGATGGAGTGTTAATACAGGTTGGTTTGTTATTTTATACGTTTAATGAACTCGTTTGTATTTCAATTGGTTTCTAATTTTGCTGTAATTTAAAAAATTGTTGAACTAGTTTAATCCATGTTTGCGTCCATTGCCAATGTTAGAGTGCATCTTGAAATTATTTTTAGTGATTGGAGCTTCACATGGTACTTGCTTCCACGAATACTTTTTACAATTAATATTTATGCTTTATTTGCGTAAAAATTATACAAACCAGCGAATATAGTAAAGGTTAGGTTAGGTTAGCCCACGAAGGCGGGAGCCGCATGCAAGTGGTTCGATAGCGATCTCCTAACATATTGCATACAAAATCGAACGTATCGCGACTGCTTCCCGCTTCTGTGCAATGGGCGCTAAGTTCCTTTTTTTTTATTTCGGCTTCGCATAGTTTGTGCATTTAGCCAGTGTCAAGCTTAGAAAATAGTTTTCAGTAACTTAAGTTACTTTGAGTTCCATTAGAACGTGGATGTAATACATGCTTATGTTGTTAGTGTAAATAACTTACCAAACCTCAATTTTTTTTCCTTATCTTTTAGTAGTTGCTTACTACTGCTGCTTGAAGATGAACATTATTCACGTTGCACAAAATCTTTCAGAAACAATATTGAAGCATTCGTTTTTGACTGGCAGAATATTTACCTAGTTTATGCAAGCGCATGCACCGTGAAATCTAATTCATACAACAACCAATTTATTGTTACATAGTCGTTACGAGTATGTAATCTACCATTATGTATGTACTTAAAACATGTAAAGTAACGTAAGTTTTAATCTGTTACTTGTTTCTTAAATGTTAGTTACTTACGTTCTTTGCTAAGCACTTTTCTTGTATAGTTGTTTCGTTTTAACGTGGCAACAGAGGTCATTGCTCTTTCTCTAAGGGTTATCAGTCGTCGCTACCAACAAAATGTATACAGCTCTATAAAGAGTTACTCACCTGTACCTCTACCATGAGTTTAAAGCAATAGTATTTGTCGATACTCGATACCGACTACGTAAATGTTTTGTACGGCAAATTTTACAGCGCCTCTAGCGGTCACTTACGGAACCAAAATTTGCCATACAAAATATTTACGTAGTCGGTATCGAGTATCGACTAATACTATAGCTTTAAACTCATGGTAGAGGTACAGGTGTCTTTTTGATTGCACAACCAATTCGGTGGCGCGACCAGCTCGGACGTGTGGCGACTCTGTGTCTGTATGGTGTCTAGTTTGGTAGCTTAGGTCTATATTTCTTCCTAGAAACCTGAACAAAAATTGAATGTAATTTTTTATTAGTAGATAATAAGTAGATTATGTTGATTTACATTGGTAACTTCTTTTTTTTATAAATTTAAATTTAATTATGGATGTAACTCATTCATAATTAACTCACGGTTTTTACCCAATAGAGAAACATTCATGAGCTTACTTACAACATTAAAAAACACGCGCGAAAAATATAACCCTTGTTAGGTAAAAAAAGGATGACACGATATGTAAAGTGGGATGATGACCGCGTCTTCTTCTTTCGAGTTGGTTGTTAACTTTATTTATTTTTATTTATTTTTTATTTATTTATTTATTATAATCTTTATTGTACACCACACAAACAAAATAACAGGACAAACATTTAAAATATGCTTAATTAGGCTTTAATTTATTAGGTTTTTCAACAATAAGTACGCTATTACATTAAAGTTTATACATTACTAACTTAACTCTAAGCGCTTCATCACTTACAGAAAAGCACAGCATGCTTTTAAAATACTTTGGGCCGCTGGCCACGTAAACTGTAGCGTCGTCAGTTTAACGATTATTTTTGGAGGAACATTGGCTTATAAAACACAGGCTTTTGGCCAAGTTTAGGTGGCAGCAGTTCGCATTTTGGTTTTGCCATGATGTACCACACAAAAAAGTTGTTTTCGTAAGGTTCGTCATAACTTTGCTAAAACGCAACAGCTATAGTATCTATAACTTAACATCGGCACTAGTGCGTTAATATTTTGTTGTTTTCCTCATTACACTATTTCGAAGCGTTTTCTTCCTATAGTTAAGCAACCAATTGATTTCTGAGAAGTTTCAACTTACAGCTGATTGGTGAGCTTCCTTATAATCGTAATAAACAGTTAAGAGAGACTTCTGCCATTATCAATCAAACATAAAATATCAAACCATTTTTTACGGTGGTAAATCTGATGACTTCTCCCACTGTTTGGTAGAGCGAAAGGCCGTGTCAGATTTTTACTGACTAAAACAACACCTTCAGTTACATTTTGCCATTTAGGACCACGAATATCCTTTTCATACTTTTCCCCAAGGCCATTCTTTACTGACATATCTTTGTGGCGCGCGTGGAATACTACGCACCGTTCGCGTTGACGATTCGGGCTCGATCCTTATAGGGCGAGCGGACGGCGTGCTATCCATTGCTCGTTGTCCACAAACCTGCGCCTACGGTGGTCCGATATCGCATCTTATTCCCTTTCGCTCCAGACTATGGCCTGAACTAGGGCCCGGCGCATATCATCCCATATCATAACATACATATTTATGTAATGTCATTATTTATGCTGTTATATTTTTTTATAACTTTACTACTTCGATCGAAGTCCTATCCAAAAGCTGTATTCACGTGTTCCTTAATCGAGATTGGATAGCACGACAACTCAACTGGCTCGAAACTAAACCATCTTTCGACGACTTATTTGCAGTTACATAAATAAGTATTCTACCAGGATAATATAATACAATTTTTTTTTAAATCGACTCTTCGACGACTTTAAATTCGGTGTCGGGCAAACTCGATTGATGGATGTGAATACGGAAATGGTCTAAACGACTAAATCGCTACGATAGCGTTACGGTTTTGATTACGTGAATCGGGCTACTGGAACGAAGGCAAAGAAGGAACAGGAATGGATTTTAGTCAGTCTGATACTCCCTTTTGCTCCGCCCAAGGGCGTGAGATGTCATTAGATGATATAATTTCACCTAAAAAAGGCTCCTAAAGATGTGATTGATTATTCAAACTTAGAATTCAGACATACAGAAACTCACATTTATGTATAATATTAGGTAGGATTATAACTGCACGTAACTGCACCTAACTTTTTAATTAAAGTTTATATCAAGTTAAACCTTAGCGTGGTATAAATAATTTAGATTTAACGTCAGGTGCACGAATAGCTAAGTTAGTGGTGTGCACACGTGCTGCTGAAAACTGAATCACCTACGTACGAACTTAGATTCTAAGTAGATGAACTTAGCGAATTTGTTAGTTCCTTATTAAGATTGTGATAATACACAAAAAAACGTAGGTGAAAAAATATATTAAAAACGAATACCGTAATTAGTGACACAATATAAAGGTAATGAGAGAGCGAGAGCCAGCGTTCGCTTCGGGTTTAACCCGTTGTGTGTCTAAACGTGGATCCACGCGAGACACAATGGCTTTTTAATTGTGTCTCTAATTACGGCACACGAGAGGTTAATGAATGATGCCATTGAGGCTTAAACTGTGAACCTTGTTGCTATTTTTTTTTTTGGTATAAAATAACTTTTCTTGCGATGGATATAGAAAATGTCAGATTTTTACTGATTAAAACTCACCCGTATTCCTTCAGGTAACTTATGCGTTTCAAGGCTGCGTTTCCGCGGTCTTTTGAATATAGCAACAATTTGTTTATATTATTATTGCAATAATATGCTTATTCTGAATAGATCCAATGATTTAAAGCATTTTATTTCAAATAAACCATATATATGGGCACTTTTGAAATGTCAAGAAGAAAAGTTATTTAAAAAGACTAGTCAGTTGGAAAAATTATGCTAATTGCACATTCCAAAGCGTAGATCTTTACGAAGAAGAATGAGCAGGAAACTCCATGGATATTCAATCAATCAATCAATATCAATCTATCTATCTATCTATTCTTTTCAATCATGCTAAGTATTACAAATATCTCTGTGGCAATAGCCTCTGTATATTATGTATTTGTATTGTAACTCCTCATCATCCACAGCACAATTTTTTCCAATGCTGGGCATATCTCCTCTTTTCTTTTGCCTATCACAATGCTCTTAGGCAACATATTTCTCACCACTGGACGACTATAGTTTCTTTTTATCCTTAAATTGCTACTTCGTCATAATTTTATTATTAATGTAAATAAAAGTTAAAAAGAAAACATAAAAAAAAATATAATTATACTTCGTCATTGCTTTTATTTAACACAAGTCGTAATTACGGAAAAATAATGTTAAGGTGTATAATCATTAAATCACAAAAAAATACAAGTGGGAATTGATTACAAAATTATTAATGTAAAAATGAAATGTTTTGAGAAAAAAATCTTAACTTGTTTGCTAACTCTACACTACAATGCAGTGGTATCACAGAATGAAATCAAGGCAATGCAGTGTCTCAAGGCACAAGAAGTTTACTACTACATGCTAATAGGCATCAAATATTAGCCTAATGCAACCATTTGGCGTTGTCCCAGCAGATTTGGCTCAGCTACGTCGACTTACTTTATTTGTTGCTAGCGATGTTGCACACACCGAGTGTTGCCAACATCAAAATGTTTCTCCGGAGAAAATAGGGATACCCCGAATGTTATAAAAGTTATGTAAATTTTTTAATTTATGGCGTTTGTTTTGTGGGTTTATTTTGTGCCAAATAATGGCACTAAAGTGAGTTAAGCAGTGGCACTATATTTTTTGGAATGGAATTTAATAGGTTTCTTGACACTGATCTGCAAAATGCAGTCTTTAACAAAGGGTCTAGCAGAATAAGGTAGGGCCAGCGGCACCCGAGAGGTATTTCCAAAATAAATTGTGGTATTATATTAGTGACAAGTATTATTACTGTTGACGTGATTTTAGCCTTCCGTCTCACTTCGTTCAGGAGTTATTTGACTAAATAGACAAAAACGTAGGTATTTTTCAAAATTATTTTTTTCAAAAACTATTATAGCGACACTAATAAAACTAAAACGGTTAGTTAGAGAATAAATTGTCCTACATTATATATTTTTTGTAGATTTTATTTACCTTAGTTACTATTAAAAAAAAAAGAAAATTTATGTTTTTTAAATTTTTTATTCATAGTTTACGAAGAGGTACAATCACAGAAAAAATATATAATATATATCACTATGTCTAGTATTATCACTAAAAATTGGATTAATATCAGAAGGGTGCGTGTTGCACCCTCCTTCCAAAAAAAATTAAAACTGATCATGACCATTCTGGCTAGTAAGGACTTTACATATGTCTTTTGAATAAACGTTCTTGTAAATATATATGTCATCGTAAAATTCTAAATACCGTTAGATTATGATCTATCTCGCGAGATTGTTAATTGTTGAAAATTTTAAACCGTTACATACTGCTCAATTAATTGCATTATTTTTTGGTACTTAGATCTATCGAATGATACTGTTAAATCCCAACCTGTCGTGCGTTAAATTTTTAACTGTCCGAAGGCTGTCTCTGATTGGTCAGTCATACAGTAGTCTGTTCTGTGTCCATAGAGTAGGTAATAAGACACATGTGTCAGTCAAATAAAATAAATGCATTTAAGGAATTGTGACATCAAGTATTTATTTATTATTTTATAGGTAATCAATAACTTTTACACTATATGATAACCAAAAAATCAAATTTTGAAAAAAAGTCTCCACATTATGTATTTTTTGTAGATTTTATTTACCTTATTTATACTATTTAATTTATTTGACTGACTCATGTACATAAATTAAAAAAATATTTATTTTTTGTTCATAGTTCACGAAGAGATACAATCATAGTATGAATATCAAATATAGCTCACTACATCTAGTATTACCATAAAATTGTATTAATATCAAATGGTTGCAACAACCCAAAAAAAAAAAATTCTCATGACCATCCTAGCTAGTAAGGAATTTACATTTTATTAGTTGTGAAATCATCCAATGACATCTCCCGGTCGTGCGCGGAGCGAGAGGGGTGTCAAACCCGATGACCACCTGCCATTCCTACTCGCTTCGGACCATGGCTTGTACAAGGGCCTGGCGTGAGAGCGTTGCCGCGTTGCTGATCGTTGCCGCCGACCGCCCTCATGCGGACACGGCAGTGCTCCACCCAAGCGGGGTGGAGCATTCTACCGTAAGCTCCACCGTGCCCTATCCTATGATCCACACAATGGTGACGGGTGTTTCTTTCGTACAAATCAGTTGCAAGAAACTCCCGAACTTACCATGTCCGACCTGCATCATGCAGAAGGATGATGCATGTGACATCAAGTATTTATTTTATTATTATTTAATATGTAATCAATAATTCTGACATCATATACAAAAAAGTATAACAAAAAAAAATTATACATATTTTTTTTTTTATATTTAATTAAACGTAACAACGTTTTCATTTTTTATTATTTAATCGCGTAAGATAGATTATAATCTAACGGTATTTTCAATTTTACGATGACATATATATTTACAAAAACGTTTATTCAAAAGACAGATGTAAAGTCTTTACTAGCCAGAATGGTCATGATCAGTTTTAATTTTTTTCGGAAGTTTTGCACCCATCTGATATTAATGCAATTTTTAGTGACAATACTAGACATAGTGATATATATCTGTGATTGTACCTCTTCGTAAATTATGAATAAAAAAAATATATTTTTATTTAAAAAAAAATAATAATTAAGGTAAATAAAATCTACAAAAAATATATGATGTAGAACAATTTATTCTCTAACAAACCGTTTTAGTTTTATTAGTGTAGCTATAATAGTTTTTGAAAAAACTAATTTTGAAAAATTAACATTTTAGTCAATTATCTCCGTAACGAAGTGAGATAGAAGGCTAAAATCACGTCAACAGTAATAATACATGTCACTGATATAATACCATAATTTATCTTGCCAAAAAACCTCGTGGGGGCCGCTGGCCCTACCTTATCCTGCTACACCCTTTGAATTTCGTGGGCTCCTCTGGTGCTTAGATAAGAGAATTTTCGGCGCCATATCAATTTCGTTTACAAATAGCTTTCGCCTTTGTGGTTTTTCCTATAAATCTTTCCGATTTTAAAAACCTAAGTGACAGTGCCTTCTATATTACTTTTAGATTGTTTTTTACAAACATATTAACATCTAACTTCTGCCAGTGACTTCGCTCACGCACATAAAATATAGGTAGCCTATGCCGCTCAGGAATAAAGCAGCATTCTATCGGTGAAAAAATTTTAGCAATCGGACCAGTTCTTTCAAAGATTACCTCCTACAAACAAAAAAATAAAAAAACAAATTTTACCTCTTTATTATTTTAGTGTAGATTTAATATTATTTGCCAAATAACAATAGACTCGCAAAATCGATTCATGATCAAATAATAATGAAAAATAATAATCATTTGTTTTATTGATATTTAGTCAACAATAATCATGGCAATAATAAGCATGTCAAAAATAAATATGTCAAATAATAATAATTAAAAAAACTTGTGCCGGCTAAAAACCACTCGTGTTCCTTCATTTGCCTCGCCATAATGCCACGCACTACAATTCTTTCAAACAAACCCGTAGAACTTTCAAATACCCAAGGCTAAATCAAATAATATAAAGTTTCCATTGCACTTGTTACACACATGTCCCAGATTTCGGGGTAAAACTCGGATGCAGGCGACACTGTCGCGCTCGCAACAGTCGCAACCCGCATAGTTTATTTGTTGCACAGCGTCGTTGCGTTGTGACCCGCAACGTTGCGCGCAAGATTTGTTGCGCTGTCCCCTACTCTGAGTAATGGTCTTTGTTTTAGAATAGTTTCATAGCTATTCGGAATAGTGCGGTATCGTGAGTAAGATGTACCGGTTTTATTTTTATTGTATTAGCGGATATGTGGGAAGTTTGCTCTGAATTTAGAATGTATCATCTAGCATAACATAGCAAAATCAGCCTTTTAATGTTCGCACTCCTGGGATTCAGGCCTCCTCTCTAGGAGAAGGAATGGGCCGTAAACCATCACAAAGGCGAAGGCCCAGTGCAAGTTGGTAGATGTCACATGTCTTCGGATTTATAGTTCTTAGACATGTGAAGGAAAATATCGTAAGGTAACATCTTTCTCCTTTAAATTCAAAGAACATTAGTTAATCATTGGTAAACCATAAAAGCTCTGTTCGTAAATAAACAAAAAATAAATAAACCAATTTCTAGAAGCTCATTAATTAACCGCTGTTTGTATAAAAACAACTTGCTCTCAGAATTATTTTCACCAAACAAACAGATAAGCCGGATCTCCCTCACCCAAGTCGTTGAACTCTCAATAAATCCCTGTTTTTATTTACCGCAGGATCAAAACTTTAAGAACTTCCAAGAAAAGAGGTTGAAATTTATATTCGGATATATCAAAAACTGTGCTCGAAGAGATGAGAAGCCGATGATGGCAGAGAGGAAGAAGTTCCAAACAAACTATGCTAGTTTCGGACGCGATCGAATAAACTTTACACATAAATCGAGCTTCGTTAATAATTTACCCATTCGGATTTCGCACTATGATCGTTTTCCAGCTACGGAACACAGAGCGAAATTTCTCATAGTATGTGAAGAGCTCCTCTCATATCTCTGAGACAAATTATTACGGTGTGACACAGAGTCCAACACAGTACGTAATGGGGACGCCCCATGCGACAACTCGTTAGCGGTAGAACGAAGTATCGGAAAATTTTATAAGTTATTAATTTATTGTCTGTTGGGAGTTCGACAATGTATGAAATGAGAGAATTTGTTCGAATAACAGACAATGGAAATTATTATCAGAGTTTGAAATATAGTATTTTACGATTCTGAAGAAAAATAAATTGGATATCAAGACGAGAAAACGAAAAGTTAGACAATGCGACCCAACAAACACGACTTTCAAACTTGTGATTGTTGATCCACGTCAAAGTCAGAGTCAATTTAAACTTATGACTAGTTTACGTATTCATACAAAAAATGAGCACCCTTTTTCTTGTTAACCATCCAATTATCGCTTGCAGTCTAGACAATTCTCTGAAAACTTCACAGACAATGTAATAAAAATGGCTTTTCTTGCGAATTATGTAGATATATTGTGGCACTTTGGAATATCTTGCGTTAAACAAATGTGGGCGCTTTATCGTTTTTAATAACATGTTTTATGAGAATTACAGACTGCTACTACAACGAATAAAACTGTCATATACGAATTGAATTAATCAATTTCAAAAAGTAGCTTTATTGACTTTCGTCGCAACTAATGAACAAACTGCAGTGAAAAATGATGCAACAATCACATTGTTAAATACAGAAAAGCTTACAAATCATTACTGCTACAGAATCCAGGATACCTACCTAACGAACCAATTTACTCTCTTCATTGCAGTCCATATTACCGATCTACCAGCAGGGGCGTAGATAGTCCCAAAGGGGGAGCCCCTTTATAGTACTAAAACTTAACGAGGTTTTTTTACAACGTTGGCCCTACTAGCACACAGACATGAGACAAAGTCACGATAGGCTACGATAGAGATGACCAGACTAACTGGATAGATTTCGTTCATTTAATTATTTAAAACTGAGACCGATTATTTCGTTTATTGGAGTATTTTGATCATAATTGTAGAGAATGCTAGAACGAACGGAATGAGCTATAAAAATGGAACATCCTATAATTTAGTAATACATTAACCACATACCTCTCATCAACAAGAGAATTGCAGGTTGTGGATAACATGCTTCGAATTTTTGCTCGAGGCCCCTGCAGCTTCCAGTAGCTACGCCCCTGCGCTTCAGTACAATGCGCATTATGGCAACAAATCTAGCGTGTATTTCGACACAGAAAATCACTGGAAAAGGAATAAGCCACGTAGATTGAGCCCGTTCGTATGAGGAAACAAAACTACTATTATTCCGTCTGAATGTGCTATGTAGTAGTAGTTAAACACAGCATTTGTTGCAGTATAGATATTCAATCTATATACCTTTTTTAAATTCATTTCGACGACAATTTTGATAGAAATTAGTCTGATTGTAAAAAAAAAAAACAGCCAGTACCATCAGGGTCGCCATATTTTGACTGTGATTTTTTACAGATCTATATTAATCATTGTACGAGTAATACACTAGATGCTTATGTACGGTGAGTATCCACCTTATATTGCTAACACCTCTACGGTCCGGCCGGATTAAGCGTATCGTCTCGTCGACAACGTATATCGAAGGACTGGAACAATTTGCTTCCTGTGGTCTTCCCGTCCGATAATTTAGGTGTCTTCAAGGCTAGAGTGAATAGGTTCTTAACAATCAAGTGCACCTCACCATCAAGGATAGCATCACTGCTCACCATCAAGTGGAATAACAGTATAGCACTAGTTTGTATCATTAAAAAAAAATATACAATCGAAATGAAACTTTTAAATCTGGGTCATTCTTTCTAATAAATAAATAAAATATACCAATACTTAGACATAATTATATAATAACATGCATACCCAATTTAATTTAAATAGATAGGCACATAATCTATTAATAATGATGACAATAATAAGTGAAATATCTTTATTTTATTAGCCTTCATCCTCTCTCCTAGCTTTGCTGTGCCCGACATTGATGACCTGACATGACCCCATATTGATCTTATCAATATTTTTATACCATCTATATTACGTACATATGGAATGCAATAAAGTATTGAGTATTGAGTAATTTTCATGTCAGTTACTGTGGCAAGACAAACACATTACACATTTACATTTTTTAAAATAAAAATACTTACCTATAGGTACAAAGCACCCACGGGAATTAAGTTTCGTTATTGCGAAAAGTAACAAGATCTGGCAGCTGACTTCTAGGCGACCTTGTTACTATACAAGCTAATGTGACATTGACACAATAAGTTCAAGTTAACTAAGCATTGAATGAAAAGACAATCGGTATAAGCGTGAAAACTACAGAGCATGGATACTGCCCTGCTAGAGTCGACATTTTTTTAAATTTTTTTATTAATGATAGGCTTGCGTTTGACCACCATCTCACCTGATGGTAAGCGATGATGTGGTCGACGATGAAGGACGCTTGCCTAGAAGAAACCTATTCACTCTCGACTTAAAGACTCCTAAGTTGTAGCTATCAGGAAACACAGATTCCGGCAGGGAATTCCACTCCTTGGCTGTACGCACAATAAATGTGTTCGCAAAATTTTTGTGCGTATGGGTGGGATGTCTACCATGTAGCGCACACGTGTGGGCGCGCCGTTCTCAATACATTGTTTATGAAAACTAGACTTGTAGTCGTAGAGCTACACTTGATACACGTCACGCGACATCGTTCTATGTACAAATCAGGCGTGTTACACGTGTGCATCGGTCTTATTTAGTTCTAGCTTAAAGCGCGTCATTGTTTAGATACTCGCATTTCAAAAAATGGCACTTGTGTATATACTGACGGATTCAAGTGAAGAAATTAACTAGTTACTCGTTTAACGCAGTTTTAAGAGACACCAGAGAAAGGTTCTGGAGTGTCGACCGCGTACCGGAAGACGCCACGTTGTCCCACAAGACGGATCGATGACCTGGTGAGGGTCGCGAGAATTTGATGGATACGAGACGCATAGGACTTGTCGTTATGGTGACACTTGGGAGAGATCCATCTCCTACAGTGGACGGCTATTGATTGAAATGATGATGATGATAAAGAGAGAAAAACTATTTTGGTTTTTTGAGGTTTTAAGTCATCAACTAACTACTCCCGCTCTGAGAGGAACGAGGTGTGTCCGACTTTTGCTGTCTGAAATCCACCTCCGCAGTAACTCCTTCAAATTATCCCATAACCCTGGTAGGTATCGGACTTTGTTGTCTAAGTAGACAAAGTTTCAAACTACCAGGGACAATGGCTAACAAAATTGCACGTGGTCTTAATTATTTCATTGTGAAATTTCGTCAATGTCGCCGTTGGTATATAACTTTGTCCATAACCCCTCGACGCTGCCGCTGGTCAGGGACATTCTGTGGTCTGTGGTCAAAACACAATTAATTGACAGCTACGGAACCACGGAAATCTTCCGTTCTTATTGTCTTAGCAGAAAATGTCCAGACAACCTTCGTCGAATATCCGTTTGTGGTTCGACATTGATCCTATAAAAATTAATACGATATAAATAAAGGTACGACCGTAAATTTTGCCGTCGTCCTTGTTTACGAGCATTTTACTTGTTTAGTACATTTCCTCGGTAAGCTTCTAAGTAGACCTAAGTTGGAATTTGCAATTTTCCAGTAAAAAGGTTACTTATATTTTTTTTGTATGCCATTATTGTTGAAGAAAAGAGTATCTAGCCGAGTGGAAACCTCCTTTTAGACATTTAGACATTGTTGGATAAATCTACACTCATATTATAAAGCGGTAAAGTTTTTTTTTTTTTTGTTTGTTGGAGGAAATCTCTGAAAGTACAGCTCTAACTGCTAAAATTTTTTCACTGATAGAAAACTGTTTTATTCCTGAGTGATACAGGCTATATTTTAGATACGCGGGCAAAGCTGCAGGTAAAAGCTAGTGTTGATATAGTTCGTAAAGTCAGCGTCAAAACTGGATATGAACACTAAACGACATTGATATGTTTAAGATTTCACGCTGAGATTCGGACAATCTTATGCAGTTCCACCAGAGTTACTATGACAGTTTATTAAGCTAAGGAACCTTTCTTTATCATTGTTAAAAATGATTGAAAGTGAAAGACGTCCACGGCAGGCCATAGGCCTCCTCCGAGTGTCACCACAATGACCAATCCTGTGCCTCTTGTGCAACCTTCTCCAGGTCGTCGGTCCACCTTGTGGGTGTCAGTAGTAATAATTCAATTAAAGCCGAGAGTAAAATTTCCTTTAAGCGCAAAACTAGAACTATTACTTAAAATTATCTTACCTTTGTTTGAACTTCCTCATAACTTAAGCTCTTATAATTAAAATTATTTGAATTTCTATTTTTTTATTATGCACACCTTTCAGAGTGTGTTTTTTTTGCCCCAAAAATTGTCAGAAAAAGCTTTTTTTGCATTAAGTCCATTTATCCACTTACCACGACTGTAAATACTTAAAGAAAAAAATAAAAAACCGGCCAAGAGCGTGTCGGGCCACGCTCAGTGTAGGGTTCCGTAGTTTCCCGTCCGTCACAATAAGTGTACCCACTTATGAGTTTAAAAAAATGCTTGCATATACGATTATACCACAAACTTGTCCAGAAATTATTTTGTAGAACCTTTTTGTCTTTTTGTACAAAAACTGTTCTTTCCATCAAGTTCAAAATGATTTTCCTAGAAAGTCCTTATAAAGTTCTACTTTTCAGATTTTTTTCATATTTTCTAAACTTATGGTTCAAAAGTTAGAGGGGGGGGACACACATTATTTTCCACTTTTGGAGCGATTATTTCCGAAATTATTGACATTATCAAAAAATGATTTTAGTAAACCCCTGTTCATTTTTAAATACCTATCCAACGATATATCACACGTTAGGGTTGAAATTAAAAAAAAAAATCACTTCCCACTTTACATATAGGGGGGCTACCCTAATAAAACATTTTTTTCCAATTTTTATTTTACCACTTTGTCGGCGTGATTTATATACATATTGGTATCAAATTTCAGCTTTCTAGTGCTAACGGTCACAGAGATTAAGCGAGGACGGACAGACAGACAGACGGACAGACAGACATGGCGAAACTATAAGGGTTCCTAGTTGACTACGGAACCCTAAAAAATCCATCAGGATCAAAACTCAGAAATGCGGAATATTGACTTGGCCAATTTTACCAATTCCACAGCGATACGTTTGTTTATGGGATATCGACGTTTTGTTTATGATAATGACCAACGATGGGTTTACTCGGAGCTCAAATAAAAAGTGTAAACATTGAGTTATTGAGACATTCATTTTTACGAGTGGATTCTTTGATAAAATATTTATATGGAAAAGTAATTATTTTGACTAAACTATAGAGGCACAAATTATAATACAGATAAAACCTATATACATAGGTTAATAAACTCACGCAGATTAAAGCTATTAAGCTATTAATTAACTAGTTCTTGACTGCGATCCCACCTGATGGTAAGCAGAGATGAAATCGTTGATAGTGAATCGCACTAGTTTATTAAGGGCCTATTCGCTTCTTCTTAGTTGTGCACTCTTGATTGAGTGGTCATGTCTTGGTCGAGTCTGCGATGCTATGCAGCTCTGTGTTAGGCAGCTTGGGAGTCGCCACTGATGCTGGAGTGTGTTAGGCATTTAATAAGATCCATTCACTACGTTGAAGATTCCGATCACCTAGCTAAATAATAAATTAAGAACCTTTGAGAAAATGTTGAATCGATTTATAAAAAAATTGCAAACCTATACTATAAGTATTATACTATAGAACAATTATAAATATTCTAAATCAAAAGTCAAACACTAAAATAAAGCTACTTTACAAATTAACCTACAACATATTTCTAATCTAACTCTATTTTCTCTTCTTTTTCTTCTTATTTTTTTCTCTAAATTTTCGTTTTCAATTTATAAAACTTAAAAATATGCACAAACAATGCAATATTATTTTCAATAAAATGAAACAAAAGCAAGCATGTGCAATAAACATGATTCCTGTTAAATAAATATTTTATTTCACATACTCCCTTTAGAGGGTAAACAGAGACGATAGTTTTCCAATAAATATCGTTTATCTTTTTCTGCGAAATAAAATCATGAAGCTTTTTAAAGGCAAAATTTTATTTTTTGGTATTTGGGCTCTATTCAAGGTTTGATCAAGGCTCAATTAACTCGGATTTTGTTTTAAAAACCTATTAACATCTTGAAGACTTCATGTTTACACTTTTACAAAAGGAGACGTCATGACAATCTCAGACGTTTGTATAATTAGTCTGCCTTGTACAGTTTTATGTGCATAAAGATTTAATAAATAAATAATTGCACCTTTGATTCTTGTCAATGCGATTCAATTATGTCAGCGATAAAGATTTTCAATTAGTTCGAATTCTCTGGAAATGACATGCTCCACTTGGATGGAGCACTACTGTGTCCTCGTAGAGGCATCAGTGGTGGCGATCTCTCGCAACGGGCCCATGTGGCTATGGTTCGAAGAGAGAGGGAATGGGAGGCGGTCGCTTCCTTCTGCTAAGCAGTAAAGCTAGAGTTGAAAACGTGACGGAACGGACATCCTCACGCCCCAGTGTCCAGCGTTATTATAAAATATTGAACAAAAATAAAAACAAAACAAGCTTTTAATGAAAATCATTTTTTCATAACAAGCTTTAATAGCTTAGTAAGCAAGCTTTAATAACTTACCTATATAATTAATACTCGTCAAGACTTATCATACGAGCGAAAACTCGATAGGCTTGCGTCGTTTAACTACGAAGTTCCTATAGCCACCTTCCGGTTCCATCATCAGATCAGCTCCATGTCATAATAATTTTGCATTGTCATCTGATTTACACATGTATGCAAAATTTCAGCTCAATCGGTAACCGAGAAGTGAATTAATTTGCAAAATTTGATTACAGACAAACATCGGGACAGGTGAAACTAAATAAAAGCTTGTAAAAATACCCAATTAATAGATTCTGGTCCCTATTTGATCTGAAAAATTAAGTCCATATTTTATAATGTAACGTTTTATTGTTCCAGGATACAATGCGGCTCCTTCTACTTCTCTTCACGATCCCTTACATCGTGGGACAGCAACAATGGGTCCCCTGTTCAGAACTCAACGATGACCTCCGGTACCCCTGCCGGTGCAAGGTGCAGGTGGATCGGGCACTCCAGTTGAGGATCCTGATGAACTGCGACCGGGTCGTGTTTCCTGGTGACTTCCCGACCTTGCCTTATGGAGCGCCTATCATATCGTTCAGTCAGAGGTTTGCTGGGCAGCAGACTTTGCCTACACAGGTTAGTTGACTTTTTATTTGAATCTATGAAGAAGTGAATGGTTTAATTATTTAATTAACATTTAGTTAATCTTTATGCCTTAGGCATTTTCCATCACTCTTTTCTAAAAGTGGCTGCAATATTCAGACAAAAACGTGGATATAAAGGCATACGGTGGTCTACTATTTTTTTATTATAATTTGATGTGTTTTTTTAAAGACATATTTAAAAATTGCGTCGTATTCCTCAATGATGAGGGCCGTGACCTTCCTGCATCATCACTTTAATTTTTATGGTGTTTTTCCATTGCTGCCTGTCTCTGGCGGTGTGAAAAACTTTGTATATTGTGGAGTCAAGAGCGGTGCGGATCTCGTCGGACCAACGCATTGGGCTGCGCCCGCGAGGCCTTTTTCTATCTACTTTACCAGTCACGATTAGCCTTTCGAGGCTTCCATCGTCTATCCTTGCAATGTGACCGAAATTTGCGAAGAAACTCAACACTCAATATAAAAAATGTAATAGAATATGCTTAAAAAAAGAACTATATGGAATAATAAAACGTCTACCCTGCTAGACAATCATCGTGGTTGCATTATGTGAAAAATATTGGCCAGGTAGTGTCTCATATTATTGAATAGATGCCAAAAATTCTTTTAAAACAAAAAACAATTCTTTCGAACATTCTTTTCACAAAGATTAATAATTATTAGTAGATAGGTCAGCTCACGTCGTGAGAGCGTACCCGTTTGTAACATCGTATTACTAATGCCAAAGGTTATCTACATTTTGAAATCAGAACATGTATCTGTTTTAAATTCAAGCCACCCTTGCCGTTTTCAAATGGGACGTTAGTCCGATGGAGCTCTAAATATCTCCCTGGAGATAAAAACAGCTTGAACTTGTGACCTTTTGTTTCTTGGTATAGCACTATCTGTAAATTGTATTTTCTTCTGTACGTTTTACGGATAAGGAATGCTTTTCTTTGCTCGTATGATGTTGTTTTCTTTTCTTTCATTATGAAATGTAGCATGAAAACTATATTCCTCTTTTATCTTCTTAGATGACTACATCTGTGTTACAGATTTTGCTGTGATAAATAAAGGAAATAATAATATTTCACAACTATCACACAACGTCGTTTAGTCCCAAGCTAAGCAGAGCTTGTATTATGAGTACTAGACAACTGATAAACTAATAAATATTTCTAAATACATACATATTATAGATAAATTACACCCAGACAAAGAACAAATGATCACGCTCATCACATAAACATTTGTCCTGGGTGGGGATCGAACCCACGACCTCCTGGCATAGCAGTCAGGGCCACTAACCACTAGACCAACACGCCAGTCCAAATGTCATTGTCTTTCACAAAAAAAACATAATCTAGTCCCAATATTACAGAAAAAAGTTTTACTATCAATGGAATTTCTTGCACACTCTTCTCCTTCACGCTATGGATGGGTTATACGCACAATTTTTCAGACTGTCTGATTTCTTGACATTTCAAAAGTGCCTGTAAATGGTTTATTTGAAATAAAATACTTTCAATCTTGAATCTGAAAACTACTTGTTCAGTCGGTCGTCAAAATAAAAAGGTTAAAAACAATATTAATGTGAAAAACCACACATCTCATTGTATTAGTTCGATTTTCTTTCGTTAGATTTATACAATTTTCTCAACATAAAATTAAAACCAACATATATAAAAACTATTAAAATTAAAACAGCACAATTTTCACTACACTAGATAAATTAGTACAAATTAGTTCACATTATCGCGGTATGCGTATGATTTCTATTTGCGAGATCAACATGCGATCGTTCATGATCTGATAAGCGAAGCCGCCGGACGGAACGAGTGGACTGATTGCATGATTTGCTAGCTGTACTACTTCCAAATGTGTTGATTTTATTATGGTTTTATATCGTGATTGGTTGTGAATAATGACCTTACAGCTACTAGACTCAGCCTCATGCTTGAACTAGAAAACAATAAATTCTGTCAACAAGCCGGGGTACGGGGAGCGGGGTACTGCGTTCTGATTGGGCGAGACATCAGATCTATAAGTCATATGTGTTGACAAACATGCGTCGCCTGTTATAACACGTCTAGTGGTGTAAGGTCGTTGGTTGTGAAGAAGACTGAATGGCTGAAATAACATCAGCCCCATGTGTGAGGTTAAGCGAGGCTTGCCGTAGTCAGTCTCTAAATGGAGATCATCTCAACATACCAACATTGGCATGTTTGGCGAAACAGACAGTGGACAAGATGATGGCAACATATTCATTGTAAACGGCCTCATCGAGTTTAAACTAATTTAAAAAAATTGACGTATAAGTGTTTTTTAAAACATATTTACAAAATAAATATCATTTCATCTGAAGTATGAATGTCTATACTAATATTATACACCGCTAAATTTTAATCGTTTTAATCCCGTGGAGGGTCGATCCGGTACATGAAACACTATCGATTTGTAAAGATAAAATTAAAAAATAGAGTACCTTTTTTTTAAAACTCGTATTAATTTACTCATGTAAGAAATTAATTTCTTTAAGAAAACGTCAGCTGAGCGAGTCCAAAGACCTTTAGGTAGTAGTCGGCGTTGCGTACAAACTAACTACAGGTATGACATAAATGATGATGAATAAAACTTCTTGCCCATTGATTAAAAACTGATTAAGCATTTAAAGAGCATAATACAGCCATTTATATTAAAAATGCACAATCAATTTGTGGAATCATGCGGCGTTTCCCATTTCAGCGCGTTGTTCGTATTTATCGCCTCATTTGTTTTATCTGACGTGGCAACCCTTATTGTGGCGTCAGAAAGCATACGCGCCTGAATTTACCGATTCATATCAGTACTGAGAACTACGGTATATAAAAGCCAGTATATGCTAGTCTACATTGAATAGAATTCGTGTACAATGCGAGAACCATCTAATATTGGATTTGTGTAATTGCACTAATATTATAAAGGGGAAATTTTTGTCTTTTTTTGTGATGTCTTTTTTTTATTCTGATTAGGCTCGCGTTTGACCACCGTCTCACCTGATAGTAAACAATGATGTGGCCGACGATGAAGTTTGCTTGCCTATTCACTCTTGATTTAAATATCCCTATACCTTATTCGCGTTAAGATTAGACATTTAAATAAATATTTTTTACTGTCGTTCAAAATAAAAGTCAAAATCGGTTGAACAGACAGTATTAAAAGGTTTTCGTAAATATGTAATGTTATTTTGAACAGAATAATATAGGTTGTAACTATAACGAAATGTGATGAAATGTGTTATTCCAGGACATTGTCTAATATGGATATAGATTATTGGATATAGCACATGGGATAGTTTTTATCCCGGAACTATGTTCCATTGGGATAATATTCTACTATCATGTGGACGAACCCGCTAGCAGTAGCTAGTGTTGAAATATTCCTGAAGGATTTTGCTCCAAATTCGATTCATGGTAATGATAGATGATGATGATATAACTGTTCGATGAAATGTGTGCATAGGCTTTGTCTTTGAATGAAAAGGGGAATTTCATAATACGTTGTTCAGTCCATAGTCCGCGTTCGAACTGGAATTAGGTAGATTATTCAAGTGCTTGCATCGAAATGTTTATATTATTATATTGTTGAATTTCTCATGAAAAATCCCGTGTGGCCAACAATATTACAAACTAACTTTTGCCAGCGGCTTTGCCCGCGTACATAAAATATGTATATATGTCACTCAGGAATGAAGCAGCTTTCTATCGGTGAAAAAATTTTAGCATCCGGAACAGTACTTCCAAAGATTATCTCCTACAAACAAAAAAACAAAAGACGTGTGGCACTCGGGGACTGCCGCGGTAAAGCTATTGCATAGCATTTTTATCAACTTATGCAATTATAATTATTTATTTATTTTATTTTTGCAGTATTTTTTTTCTTTTGTTTTTTTTTCTTTGATATTAATTGAAGTTACACTTTCACACATTGTATTGAATTTTGATTGATTGTTCACTCATTTGTTTTCTTATCGGTCACCACGCTCAAAAAACAAATGAGTGGGGGGTGTTAGGTTATTTTCGTTACGGAATTTCTGGATTCGGTCTCAACGCTCAAGGCCCGCGATAGAAGCTATGCAATAGCTTAAAAGAACAAACTTTACCTCTTTATTACATTAGTGTAGATGTAGATAAATAATAATAAAAACCTCAGAATTACATAAGACAAATAAAACAAAGGTACCTAATTAATTAACACACAATTTTAATTAGTATTTTTCATTGAAAATGATCTCTCTACGTGAGGTAAGGTTAACAAAATACACTTCCTTCTCGTCATTAATGCAGGAAGAAAATTTTTCTGCTATATTTCTGATAGTGTCATAAAAAAATCTGCTGTTTCAAATAAATTAATTTCAGGATGTGAAGTATATCCACTTTATTATTTTGCTGTATGAAATCGGTGAAGTACATGTTTAACTTTACCTAATTCCGGCCTCTGTGTGCGTCAAATGCCAGTTTCATAGAATTATCGGGAACGCGTAGAACTGCCCACTAGTATATGTGTTTCTGATGGATATGGTACCAGGAATAATTAAAGAGGTTATTCCACATCTATCAGAACTTGTGGTCTGAGTACTAGATAAGTGATAAACACACCTACTTATATATTTCTAAATACATACATAACATAGATAAATTACACCCGGACACAGAACAAATAATCATGCACAAGACAAAAACATTTGTCCTGGGTGGGAATCGAACACACAACTTCCGGTATAACAGTCAGGGCCACTGACCACTAAACCAATAGGTCTGGGGCCTAAGTCTGCTATTTTTATAAATTCGTCATTCCAACACGATCCCATTGTCAATTTGCTAAAAGTTTGTAATCTGCTCATTCATAATGATCGATCGTTGATCGGTCAATGGTCTTGTAGTAGAATTGTGCTAGAATGACAATATCCAGCTTATTAAAAGCACTAATTGCGCAATGACGTCGTAATGGTAGGTCACTGATCAAAGGAACTGTCAAAATATTTGGAGATTACCGCATACGTCAGATATTCATTTGTCATTATGTACGAGATTACCATTCTATGCCATATCTTTCATTGGAGAGTCAGTGGTGGACCATCGGAAAGTCATAGTAACGCCATTATATTAGTAGATTACCAAAACTTGTCAAAATTAACAATTATGAAATCAATGATAAACCATTCTGACACTATTGTAATAGCAGACTTGAAGCCCTGGAAATTAGCAGAAGGGAACGTAGTTCCTCGTTTTTCATGGCCTACTAAGGCCAGGCGTTTGCTTCCGAAAGGAAAACCCCGGGTCCTGGAACGCTAGCAAAAAAAGGAACATAGGAGTAGGGTTTAGTCAGTAAAAGTCTGACACGCCCTCGCGCTCCGCCCTAAAGCGGGATATGTCATTGGATAATGTCCACCTAAAAAAAAACAGATAAAGAGACTTGTCTTAGTTAAAGACGCAGTTTCAACCAAATCCGTTGAGTCGTTGAAGCGTGATTGATTGCCATTCAAGCGTTTCACATACTACCACTACCAGCGGCTTCGCTCGCTTGAAAGTAGATTTTTTTCCCAAGAGAATGTACTCCTGGGATAAATAGTGTCCTGTGTGCCATTTTAGGACATTGTTTAAGCGTGAAGGAATAACAAACATACGCACATTCATCAAACTAAAAGCCAGAAGAAAGTCGTAGGTATACGTCATTAATATTGCTTGCCCTTTGAAATGTATAGTTTCTACGTTGGAGCTCCTAATATTAAAAAAACGTTTTTTTTATTAGCTTTTATGTTTCAAGTACTGCGATATTACAGAAAATACAAAATTCAAAGAAACCAATAAATATCTAATTTCGAAAAAAGAATAACGTACCTTTAATATAAAGTTAATTTGAACTTATGATTCTAAGTCAATCTAAAAGTTTAAATAACACTTTAAAGCAACCAACGGGTTCTTTTACCTATGAAACTGCCGTTTTTTAAAACGTTAAAAAACGGCAATTTCATAGGTAAAAGATCTATTTATTAGACTGATCCTACATAAATTATAAACGCGAATGTTTGTATGTATGGATGTTTGTTACTCTTTCACGCAAAAACTACTTACTGGATTTTGATGAAACTTAGTACACGGTTGGGCAATGTGCTAAAATACCACATAGGGTACTTTTGGTTCCCTTGGGAGTTTCTACTATCACGCGGGTGAAAGCACTAACAGCGGCTAGTAGTAGACTATTCCTGAAGTTCATTTATTCCAAGCAGCAGCATTTCATGACAAATTATATCCAACAAAAGAAGAAAAAACTATTCAACTCTCGTAAAAAATTCTGCCATAAAACGATCAACTAAAGTGTCATAAGGCGATTTTAATATAGCTCGATTCTTAACTAATATGAATATAATGTCGGTCGCTTATAAACGTAGTTTACTTTACCAACTCTTCGTATAGTTTTTGCAAAACTTTATGCGGACGAAGACAACTTCAGAATACTTTTTGCATGTCTAATGACCGATTCTATTATATTAAATAAAGTTTCTGAAAGCATTTTGCAAAAGTTTTCATGAATAGTAAGAGGTGTTTTTAAGGAGTTTCGTTGGAATGTTTTAGTTACACACAGCTATGAGTAGGAAGTTTTATTATAATGGGTACACTCATGGATATAGGTATTTAGAGGAAGGTAAAAATAAGGTTAACCCCTCGCGCGCGCGGAGGGTTATTATTATTAAGTAATAGCGCGTTTTTTTTTGCAAAATCACAAAAATTTCTTTATCTGTTTTTTCCATTTTCCAGGGAAAACGAAGATATAGAGACTAAAATTGTTGGCATTTTTTTAATTTTTATATAATTTATTGATTAACTAAAATACACGTATGGGGAAGCAGCGAACAATATTTGAAAGATTTAAATATTCTAGTAGTAGGTACTGCAATTTCAAATTTTTAATGTATATAGATCCGCCCTTGTATCTTATGTTGCATGAAGATTAAATAAGTAAATAATATCCTTCATCGAAAGAATGTCTTACAGTCATTAATGAATTTAAGCTATGTATAAATGTTATGGACCAAATTTTAAATTGAGCATTATACATAATGCCCGGTCATTATGAAAAATGCCCAATATAAGAGTGCGATTTGATAATAATTATTCAAATAATCAAATTGACCGGGCATTATACATACGGCCCATCACCTTTTGAGCAGAGTAATACAAACATGTTTAATTACCATTTTTTTATTGGTATTGTCATTTAACTTAAAATAAACTAAATATTAAACCATTAAAATAATCAGACTCTCTTATTTGGATTAATTATATCAAGGAGTCTATTATCTACCTTAAAACTCTGCCAGTTCGAAATAACGAATAATACCTACAATCTCTCGTAAAAATGTGATTGTACTTTGATTGCACTTTGAACTGGATAAAATAGGTTAGGTTAGGTTAGAACTGTGACCAACCGCGCGTGAGCCGAGCGAGCGAAGCGAGCGATGCCGCGGCAGCGGCCGGCGAACGCTACGTCCAAGTCGTTTCGTCCATTCGAGGTATTTACATTTTTCAGTTAATTTATTTATTTATTTATTTATTTAAAGCTTTATGCACAAAAAACTGTACAAAGGCGGACTTAATGCCTTAGGCATTATCTGCCAGTCGACCTTAGGGTGGTGCAGAAACAAAACCAATAATCCATTTGATAATTAATAATTTATCCAGTAATCCATTTTGACCTTTGAACGATTTGGTCAATAGTGTAATAAATAATTTAAACTTTGGTCAGCTGAACTTTTGATCAAATGACCATCGTTATTTTAAACTTTGTTGATTTGTATGTTGTTCTTTTGAAATTTACTCAGGAAAGTTTTGATTTTCTAATATGCAACCGTCACACCCTGCGTGCTTCCCTCCCCGCCCTCGCACCGCGCCTTTATTATCAAATTGCCCAATTGTCATGTAGCAATATAATAATGACCGCGCAATGTGATAAATATTGAAGTTAAGATAGTAATTAATCACTTGGTCCAATAGAGCTAGACATTATTCATAATGCTCGAACATTATTTATAATGCCCGCATTAATCACCCGGTCCATAACATAAATAAATCATTGCAATTAAACATGTTCTTTAAAAGTCGTTTTTTTATTTATATAAACTAGTGTTTAACTGCGATCTAACCTGATGGTAAGCAGCGATGCAATCATTGGTAATTAGGCGCTTTAGTTTATAGTTTAAATTTTAGTTTATATTTGCCATTCGTTTGAAGATGACGAAGGTCAACAAATTTTTAAGGATTCGAATAATATATTAGTGATTCTAAGAGCATTGAGCCATGGATCATAAAATGCTCCTATCACTTTGAACTCACAACAAAACACAATCAGTACACAGCTACTTACGTCAAATATGGTGATTAGTTGATTACGTTTAATTAACTAGTAGTCTGTCACGACTGTGCCAGTAATTCGATTACGAATACATCAAACATTACTAATCGGCACTGTCTGCGTGTCTCTGGAATGACTGGCTGACTAATTACTACTCGTAGCTTGATTAGTAGGGAGGTTGTTGGGTTGGATAGGATCAACACTTTAAAAGAACATAATAACACTATAGAACTTAGAGTAGATGAATTAATATTATACCTTTGTAATGTTCAATCATCTAATGAATTCTCCCAATCAGCTCTCCCACGTTTCAGACTTTTATTGACTAAAATCCACTATTATTTTCTTTTGTTACCTTCGTTTTAGGGCCCCGGGGTTATCTTTTGCACAACTTATTGCCCCGGTAGGTTTCAACCGTGCTAAACTCCTACGGTTTTGCTGATATCTCGAGGCGCGCGTGGAACTAAGCGCCGTTGATACTTTCTTACGTGGGAAATCATTAAATGATTCCTCCGGCTCTGGGTGGAGCAAGGAGTATCAGTCGACTGAAACCCCACCAATATTCCTTCATTTGCTCTTTGCAATCCAGGGCCACGGTAGCTCTTTCAAACAATCACGCAGCTCTTTAAGGCGCGGGTGGATCCGAGCTTGCCTTATCATACGGCGATTTACCTATTACTCTCCGTCCGCAAGCCTGCCTATAATTACGATTGTTTAAAATTTAAAATGTTTAGAGTTGATCACGGGATATTTCGGTAATTCCTGTCAGTACTATACATTTTTGAATTATGCTAGAGATGGACCTTAGGCCTATAGGTATTATTCAGAGATTTATATAGCGATGTTGAGCACATCTACCTACATAGAGTTAACCATGTTTATCTTAAGACTTTTAATGAGAGGCAATACTAGATATTTGTCATTGATTTGGTACAAATACAGATTCAGTATAGCTACTGAAATATCTCATTATGTTAAAATGAAAAATCTGAGGTAAAATATCTATCAATATTGCGATCAATATTTCAAGATTAAAAGCAAAATGTATTTTTGTAAAAAAAAAAAAAATATAATATTTTTGGTCGAAAACTTAGTCGTAGTAAAAGTTAAAACATCAATCTGTAATACGACAGACATATCCTTAGTGTAAACCTATAAAAGTCAACTCTCAAGCTCAAAGTAATAATGCTATAAAAATATTTGGGTAAATGTTCTACTTTTCAGTGTTCAGTACTAAAAGTAAACAAACTAGAGTAACGAAACTTAGTTGTATTCATACAGGCTTTGCCCAGTGGCTTCGCCCGAGAAAGAGTAGACGTTAATTTTTTTGGTGTAATTATATTTTATAAGTAATGCCTAAATAATAAAAAAAATACAGAACACCCGCCATCTTGACGTCAATACAGCGGGTGTACCTTAATTTTGAAATAATTTCATTCTGAAAGAGGTATAGATATTTTAGAGCTAAGTACTGAATAGTACATTTTATCGCTAATTCATCAATCATCTGCTGGATGTAGGCCTCCCCCAAGCTTTGCCACAACGACCTGTCTTGTGCGTCACGCATCCATCGGATTTCCGCGTCCCTGACCAGCCCCCCTAGCCAAGATACAACCAGTTTGTGTCGAATTCCATTCTCTAATCGGTAACGCCTCGGTGACAGCAATTGTAGAAAACGATACGTTGGTAGCCACGTTGACGCGCCTGAGTCGGCCGCTCGTTCTACAATGTAGCGTTTGTATAACAAAGGATGTAGTGTTAAACATTGTAGAAACGATTTTGAACGATGTGAAGTTGGCTCCGAATTGTCTATTCGTTTGTTCTGACCACGCGACTTTACGTTGTGATGACGTCATTCCCATACGTTTCATCACTTTTCGATAGCGTGCAGGTCATTTCTCCACCTTGTCCAATAAGTACCCATTGCCACTTATCGTTAATTATTATAATTTAATTCGCTGTGGTACACCCGCCATTTTGACTCATCTTTATCCATTCTCGTCGCACCACACATCCATCTAAACCAACTTCTTGAATATATTTTTTTTATGTTTATGTTAGTACAGCTACGCACAAGGTCAAATTTATAATTGGTTTCTAATGTTAACTCACTTTATCGGTATTCTGTTTGATATTTCTTTTTATAAGAAGATAACTTTCTCAATATAAAAATATGTTATTTTTTTCCTAATCTAAGACACGATCCAATTTTCTGGCTTTGATATTTTGCATACAATTTTTTTTTAAGTATGAATAAACATGAATTCATATTTAGTATCAATAACAACAAAAATAATGATGTTTGCATAAAGTACTAAGCAAGGCTGATTTATTTATTTATTTATTTATTTAATCTTCATGCAACAAAAGATACAAAGGCGGACTTAATGCCTTAGGCATTCTCTACCAGTCAACCTAGGGTAGTGCAGAGACAAAATGGCAGGTGCATAAAAAAAAAGAAAATATTATTTAAAACAATTATAGAATTATATATAAAGCTAAAACTAAACACTGAATACCCCTGAGTTTGTTTCGGTGTTTCTTCTCAGGGTAGTCAGCTACGAAACACCGGCCTAATCTGGCATTAATTGAAGAAAAAAAAAAAATTGACGTGTAAAAGTGTTTTTATAAAACCTACTTGCAAAATAAAGATCATTTATCATTTATCATATGCCGTAATCCACCACGCAAGCCCAGCGCGGGTTGATGGAAGTCACATGTTTTGAATTTTAGATTCTACGACATGCCGGGTTTCCTTCCTATATCTTCCTTCACCGTTTTGAGAGCAGAGGTGATGACAGAAATTTAATAAAGACCCTTCTTGGGTTTGATCCCGTGCCGCACGACTCGAAATTCGGGGAGATTACCACTGAGCCACCACTGTTCATGATGCTATGTAGTGTTACATAGTGAACAATTGAACATAGCTCAATCGGCATTTTTATCTGCTACAATTTTTCTTATATTGGTACACTTGAGAAAATTATACGTTAATAAATAAAGTGTAATCCACACACTCAAATAATAAACACACTACTTACATAAAAAAAGTGCCTTATACATAAACGACTATGTTAATAGTCATATGAGTATCTGTCTGGAAATAAGCGTGGTTTATGAAGCTCCATGTAATATATGCAGTTTAATAAACCTAACCATTGTGGGCCCATCCAGCCTTTCCGCAAATATCTTCAGAATGCCACTGGTTTGCGTTTTGATGAAGCAACTTTTTTCCGCATTATCACAAAAAAGTGTGAACCAGCAGTTAGGTCAGGATTGTCAGAGAATTATGGGTACTTCTTTCAAACAAGTTTATAATTATTGTCTAAATATTCGGACAGCGTAATTTACTTACAATGTTATTTCTTCGGTAACGGTAACTTAGGAGTCTTTTTTTAAACTATTAACACATTGCCTTTTACAGCTTACTCGATTACTAATAATATATAACTGAATTAACTAATAAAATGGCTCATGTAATAATACAATATTTATTAATGAATTATGTCAAATCAAATCATCTTTATTGTGGATCATAGGTAATTGTACATAATACAGATGGTGATAATTATAAATTTAGCGAACAGCTATGTCCTACCCTTAGGGCGTACAATAAAATGTAGGTACATAATATTGAATTTACATGTATGTCAACATTAATTAGAATACATTGCAATATTATTACATTTCTAAATATTAGTTGCAGTTACAAATATCATCAGTAAAAAAATTTCATCATGTGTCTAAGTATACAAAACGCATCATGACCCAGGCAGATTGTATTTTAAAAGTGATTTATCGTCGAAGAAGTCTTTCATAGACTAACTTTAATAATTATTTGATGTACCGGAAGCTAGCAAACAGAATGTGCAATAATTATTAATTTTTAATTATTTCAACAGACCAAGAAGTTACAACATGATAACATTAAATATTATAAAACAGAATTTTGTTTGGTAAAGAATATTCAAGTCGAGCTAGTATAAACAGGACCCAAAGTTAGTAACAGTAGTCATCCGTCTGCGTATCAGTGACCAATATTAAAAACACTTACTCTTAAAAACATTATTCTTGCGCATTGACAACAATTTATCTATCTTATTGTAGTACTAACAAATATTATCTAAGTTGTCTGCGCAGAAAACTTGAGTATGTGATTACACAGAAACCTATTTAAAATTCATAATCTTCAGTTCACCATTCAGCAAACTTAGCACTATCCAGTGGTATTGTCACTGGGCACTTCAGTCTTTAGATAATATATTCGTGATCATAAGTTCGGGAACTATTGGACATTCGGGTTAAGCGCTCCGACTTCAATATTCAACGCTTTTCAAGCAAAAATCAACCCTATTTAACTTTGAAGTACGGGCTGTATGCGAGTAAGGATTTGTGGCCTTTGAGAGAAAAATATTTCGATTGTAAAGCTTGTAATCATTAAGCCAAGTAGGTTTATTTTTATATAGTTTCTGGGGTCATTATAAATATTTCGTTTTTTTTTTAATTCTTTGCAATTTAAAATAAGATAATGTTAAAATTTTGATTTAATTGAAGAAAGTTTGTCAAAATAAATATTCATAATTATGTCACTCAGTTATAAATTATCATTCTGTTTTAGAAAAAAAAATTGAAATGGGTTCAGCAGTTATTGATTTTATTCATTACAAACAAAAATACAAATCTTTCTCTTTATGATATTTGTATAGAAGTGTAGTTGAGTAGGCTATAATAAAGTTGCCTGCACCAGCTTCGGAAACTCACTGACCTTTCCCGTCGACTGGGTCCCTAGTAAGTTATAAGGGAACTACGGCTATTACACTTTGGTTTTCTTTGCTATAAAAACGATCACTACTCAATCCCGCATGTCTTGTTAATATGAAAATAGGTAATGCGTGGGGGCTCTTTTCTAAAGTGGGAAATGTTCTAATGGCTTCCCGCGCTTTATGGTGAAGTGGGAAAACCAAAACCACACCTATGTTCCTTCAGTTGCTTCTGGCGTTGTAAGACCACGGGTTTCCTTTTTAGAAGTCGGTTTCAAGTTGATAATCTGCAATCTTTAACGTTAGTAGAAAACTTCAAATGTACGGAAACAGAATAAAAGAATCGGGGACGTGGCCAACTCGACGCAAGAGAAACGGTTGTAACCACAGTTCTAACTTGGCTAGGGGGGCAGCAGGATTTTTTCCTGTTATAGCCCTACGGTTTTACCGACATTTCTTTGAGGCTTACGTGGAACATTATGCGCAGTCAACGACTCGACTATTCCATACTCCGTCTTGGACTATTGCAATAGATAAATGCGTCTTTAGATCAGAAATGATTCATAGCTAAATAGTTTACGATTTAATTCCGTAGTCATTTTAAATGGAGCACTTTGGTCATGTGCATAAAATACGGAGATGAGAGCCTATATTAAGACTAATCAGTTATATAATATCTGAAAAATATGTGAGAGAAACTATAAACATAAATAATTAATTATAATTTAGGATAGCCTAATTTTATCTAGGATATTTCTGACACCCCGTACCTCGGAAAATACATAAAGCCATTCGTTCCAGTTGTCATTTGTACATCTTTGACAATCTTTACAGGTAGTCAGATGTCAGAAAGCCTTAACCACTTTACTGGACTCAGAATATTTAATCCAATTTTCATCTGTTTCTTTCCAGATATTTTCATCCTACGGTCTTCCTCTAAAAGAACTGGACTTCTCACACAACAGTCTACGAAGACTACCAGACCGATTGCTTGCTGGAGTGAGAGGAAACATTACGAGGCTAGCTTTATCAGACAACTTGCTTGGAGACAATCTAAACCCTATCTTCTCGACCGCCGAACTCCATAACTTACCAGCTTTGGAGGAATTGGATCTAAGTGGTAACAGTATCCGAGGGTTGGAAGAAGGCCTCCTGATTGGTTGTGAAGTTTTGAAGGTAAGACGGATCGATTTTTATTTTTTTATTATTGTGTTGTATATTTTAGTTGTGAATATTCTTGTTGAAGCAATTCATGAAGAAGAACTGAATGGTCTCGATTCTGTATCTTTCCTACAACATTATTTTTAGATCACGCGAAACCTGAATATTGTTTGTCCAAAATCAGTAACTGAATGGATTCCAATAGTTTTTACACCATGTTATATTTTTATCCGAAAATATTTAAAAAGGTCGCAAGTTGGAAACCGGCACTAAGTACAACACCGGTCACGGCAAGTCATAGCGGTCATTAGGTGCTAGCAAACAGTTGCGTGCAAGTGCACAATAATCCCTCAGTCGCCTGGATGGCCCGGTAGCTATGTATTTTTGCTGACATAAAGAGCTTATAACTTTGTGATTTTTCATGATACAGTTATGAAATTTTGTACATAGGTTCTTTACAAGAAAATACTAGACAAGTGTTTCGGGTTTCACATATATACTGAAACTAATCTTATATACTTTACACACCTTTTTTTTATGGTGGGAAAAAATCATGCAATGACATCCCCCGCTCTTGGGCGGAGCGGGAGATAGTGTCAGACTCTTACTGACTAAAAGACCCACCCCGTTCCTTCTAGCCTTCATACCGGGGCTCGAGCGCCCTTTCGGATAACCCTGGACCCAGTAGGCTTCGACCCTGCTGGGTCCCTGCTGTTGTCAGCAACAGCAGGGACCTACCTACCTACCTACTTTGCACACCTGACTAAAGCCACTAAAGCTGATGATTAAAATAGTTTTCCTATAGAACCTTCATCAGACAAAGTTACGCTTGTCCAAGAATATGGCATACAGTGCTCGGATGCTATGCGCTTCCGCCAACTAACTCAAAACCAAACGTAAACACAAAAGTTAAAGTTTGCTTAGTAAACATAAGTTTTCTCCGCAGATCTTGAGACTGGACCGTAATAATATGAACTATGTTCCTTCATCTTCCTTGAACGGACCGCAAGCCTTGAAAGTTCTGTCGCTCCGAGAAAATAGAATAGGTAAGAAAGATTTATTTTTATTCTTCTTCACAAATGAGGTTTCTAAGGAAACTAGAAAATGATTTTTAAAATATGTTAAAATTTTTTAAACGATTACAGTACTCACGTTAAATAAATGATTAACATAATAAGGGATAATATGAAAAAAAACTAACCCATTTATGTTTGCATCACTCAACAACCGCTGGTAATTTTTTTTCAATACACTCGAAAACCTGCTCTTATTCTTACCGCTTTTGGGGACGCGATTTACTGTTGTGCGCACTAGTGCAGAAAAGTGCGCGAGTTCGCCCCCACCACAATTTATCGTATGAAGCTGGGAGCTAACGAGCTCTACGAGTCGCGCGATAACCTCTGTTTATTCATGTCTTCATAAGTGTATTGAAAAACGCATTTTGATACACATGGAAATTTGTCACAGCAGCACTCGACTCCGGAACACCCTCGCATGTGGTTCGGGCGAATTTTGCCTTGGTCGCAATTACAAACTTTGTTCACATTGTATCAAAATGTATCTCGTTAGATTTGGACCCTTAGTTAAACTTGATCATACTCTGTTACCTCCTGATGGGCATTCAGTAATGAACAAAAGATGTGTCCTACCATTTTCGATTTATTAATGAGAGACGATAAGTTTAGAATTCAACTTGAAAGACTGACTCATTTACTTTTACCGCAGTTTTATTGATACTGTTTTGTTAGCCGAGAAGTTTTGTAGCGAAAACTGTTCTGTACTATGTTATCTGATAGGTATCTTAAAACTTTCATGCTTTTTGTAATAAATAATAACGAATAACGGGTTCTCTGCGCGATTAGAACATTACGAAATCAACTATCACGCAGTTGTCAGGACCAGACTGAATACCTGTCTTGGTGTAGGATCCTTCTTTTACAACGGAGATTTGCGGAACTTTAAGTTTATTATTATTACTATTAACACTCTGTTCAGCATACGTCTTAACACAATTAAGTCGAACGACATCTTAAGTACGTGTATCTGATTAGTTTGTAATTAAGATACCTACGTATACAGAATTTCCTTTCACATTCGGGAATAGACCCTCATGTTACAATCAATATTATTTATCGCACCAAATCTAATAAGGTAATTTCTATTCCAGCGTTAATACGACAAGGGTCCTTCGTGTCGCAAAAAACTTTCGAAGAAATCGACCTCCACGCGAACATGATCTCCACAATCGAAGGTGGCGCGTTTATAGGTCTGGCAGATTTACAGGCCCTTGATCTTGGCCGTAACAGGCTCTCGAAGTTCAACAGCGACGTTTTTCAAGGAGCAGAGAATTTGGAGAAATTGGACCTCTCGGAAAACTTTATAACGGACTTCCCGACGGTGGCGATGAAATCATTCGTCGCTTTGAAACACTTGAACCTTTCCAGCAACATGATCACGGTGAGTCTCCAATTTCAAGTTTGTTCTTAATTGTTATTTCTGTAATGCTTCGAAAATTGAAAACGATGCTTTTTGTTTTGGAATGGTTGTAATTGAACATGCAACTTCGGAAAGGTCGCATTTTATATAATTATTATAACAAATGAAAGTACCTACTCTTATTTTTCATATAGAACAAAAAAAAAAAATAACAGGACTCGTTTTTATACGTATAATTATTTCATATTTTTGTATCTTTCTTTTACCAATCTTGTTTCTAAATTGTAATTCAAACATAAGACTTTAAAAATATATTTTTAATGAATTTTTGTTACAAAATATATTTTTAAATTTCCTGAGAACTTTGACTATTCATACCTATTCAATTATTATTTATGATGTCATTATTTATTTTTAAAATGTCTAATTTAAAATTTAATATTAAACATTTTTTGGCATCTGGATCTGAAACGATCATTCAAACCCATTCTACGAGAATAAATTATGTACTGTGTATGTGTGTGTTGTGTAGACGCAGCGTATTTTGATGACAGCTACGACGTAGCACCACTGCTACGCCGTAGCACTATTACTACGCCATAGCAACTTTTCAATCCAGTGCATGTTTGTATAGCCGTTCTATCTCACCAAGGCGGTTGTTCCTGGATGTATGTGGAGGCTTACGTACAGTTTTTTATGTATTGGATGTGTGTTCGCTATCACAGCAATAGCTTATATATGCACACTTGCACAATACTAATATTATAATGAAGAAAGATTTATATTTTAATTTGTACTCGTATTAATAAAACTTAAAAACTACTATACCGATTTTTAAAATGTTTTCACACGTAGAAAATTACTTTAGTGCTGACTGACATAGGCATATATTTTTTACTTTCACGCTGACGAAGCGCCTGACAGAAACTATTTCTAAAGTATTTAATTGGCTCTCGATATCATTACAGTCGAATTAAACATTATCTATACAATACCATATCTGCAAATCAACATTAACGTATTCCTATCATCTCCTGATAACACGAGTAGATAGTCTATCTTGCAGAAATTTGCCTAACCAGTAATTTCTCGTTAACTAGTTAATTAACCCCTTTGACATGGAAACTAATATCGGCGTTAAGGCAGTGACGTGACCTGAACTGCGGTCACTACTGGACTGCACAGAAGAGTAACAGATGCGGCGACGTATTCTTACAAGTTATTGAAAAGGTCACCACAAATTTTTAATTAGTACAAATACTTAAAGGGCTTCTTAGAAAAGTTCTTGTTATTATTTAAGTAGTCTCAATCTACACTATTACAAACAGGAAAAGTTTGTTTTTTTGTTTGTGGGAGATAATCTCTGAAAGTACTGGTTCGATTGCTATATTTTTTTCACCGATTAAAAGCTGCTTTATTCCTGATTGACATTGGCTATATGTTTTATTTTATTCATAAACAGCAAAGTTGATTAATGAGCGTTTGTTTATATCCCAAAATGTCACTCAAATATGGAAATATTGTGCAGGCTGTTGATTATGAATAAAAAACAATTGAAAAATACTGCGCGTAGTATTTTCTAGGTGCAATTATTATGAATTCAATTATGAATTTACAAAAATTAAAAAAAATTGTTGACATTTTTGGGATTTCGTTTTGATTATACAAATGTGATCAGTAACGGGTACGAATAGTGCCCCATATTTTTGTACTAATTAAAAAATTGGGTTGTATAGACTATTTACCGGTTATGGTCTTTTAAATAGCATGGGTAGGATGGCGGGATGAAAATATGTATCAAGATGAGAGAAAAGGGGCAGATAGCTACATTGTATGAATCCGACAGCTGTCACCCGCACCATTCTTTAGCAATTGTAGTGTAATTCAAAATAGAAAACAATTTCTACAAAAGTTTATTTAGTATGGCATCAAAAATTTACAATAGTAATACATATTGAACTTTTGAGCAATGCGGAACTTCCACTATTTAAATATAAATCTTTATTTATTTTACATATAATTTACATTTTCACTATTATAAATTAATTAATTATCTACACTTATAAACAACTTAATAACTATAATTACAATAAATTACAAAATAAATAAATAATAAAACCCTATGCTAAAATACACAATATAATATAAATTCCGTAACTGCTTAATCGATGAAACTTACTACACCATATTGGATTTCATAAATAATTATGTATTTTTGACATTTATAATTTTCTTGACTCGATTGATTTTGAACATTTGAAAGTATAGGTTAGTATAATGTGTAATATTATTAATAACTGTTTGGCAAGACATAGCGGAACTATTATTTATTATGAAGTCTTAACATCTGAATATAACTTTTGCCCGAAATAAAGACTTTCTGATTCTGATAGAGTTGAATAAATTGATAATCTAAAAGCAACCGTTTTGCATCAGAATTCAATATTCATTGCTGTCACTTATTTTACAAATAACTTGATTAGTAAAACGGAAAAAAATGTTAAAAACGTTAAATTTTGAGGTATGCTTGACGAAAATTTTAATCAAAATTATTTTTTAAAACTCTTTTGGTCACAACCAAGTTCTCAGAAATAGAGAAAAGATTAAAATATTTTTTTCTTTGGTCAAACTTAATAGATTTAGGTAAAGAAAAAACACCAATTTTAGACTTTTTGCTACAGAGCGTCTTGATAACTGAATAAAGATTAATTCCGGCACTTTTAGACTTAATTGATACTGGAACTGGGCCTAGGCTATAATTTTGTGCCTTTATTAAGAAAGAGTTTTATATTTAAAAAAATATTGAAATATTCTCTTTCTTAATCTTTCTAGGTTACATTTTTAAGAGATACTAGGAACAGACTACTAGCGTTCGACGGTTTTCTTTGCTAAATACATGTTTGACGCAGTGGTTGAGGGATAAGGTGCTACGCTGTATGTTACGGATTCGATTTCCCCTGGAACAAAATAATATTTGTATGGCCTATAGATGTCCCGGATCTGGGATATTTGAATAATGTTTGTTTGTATATTTGTGAATGCGTCCATGAGACAGAAGTAATTCCTAGTATGGGTTAAAGTTAAAAAAAAAAAAATCAGTAGACATCTTTAATAACAACCTAAACCGTCCATCGCTTTCTATCATGTAAGATATCGAGCCAGAACAAAACCTATTAAAAAATAGCATAACAATTTCTTAAAGATTGCAAATAACCGTATCACTTTTTATATGTATTCACCTTTTTAAGTTCTCTATGCATTTTTCAGACCATAGACAACAGTCACTTAAGCTCGCTGGTGTCTCTTCAAGTGCTGGACCTCAGTAGGAACAATCTCGTGAAGCTGGCACCTGGCACCTTCGTGGGGCTCACTGAACTCAAATATTTAGATGTTGGGGTCAACGCCTTACGTACTGTGAGTATTTTGTGTATATCTAAACTAATATTATATTTATTTATTTATTATTATAAGCACATACAATTGTTTTAACAGGTATACCTACCCAAGGTAACAAAAGTAGTCGCAAAATAGCCTAGCACTCAGAGATACTACCCACAAATTGATCAGATATCCATTAGTGCATGCAACATTCATACATAATGAACAATCGATGTTCAGTCTCAAGCAGCACCCTGGAGAATTGGCACAAGTTACTTATAGGACAACACACTTAGTGTCACCCTCTGGAATTCCGCCAATGTGCAAGAAAAAATGTCTACCCGTAATGAGACACTATTGAGTGTTTCTATCGCCCGAGTCACGGGTGTGAACTTTAACAAATTTGTGCGGGCTACCGAGACTTTAAACATCCTTTCCCTCGGTCCTGAGCGTAGCCTACTGTTTGGAACGAGTAATCTCAACGATTTTAATATTTGAGGATTATTTAGAATACCCCGTAACACACACGATTTTTGTTTGTTAGTAAGTTACGATTTAATTCAAAAACTACTGGATTGATTTTCAAAATTCTTTCACCAGTAGAAAGCTACTTTATATAAAGTAACATATGCCAATATTTTCTATTGTCACGCGGGCGAAGCAGCTGATAAAAGCTAGTTAAATATATAAGTATGTTTATCGGTTGTCTAGTACTCATCGCACAAGCTCTGTTTAGTATGGGACGAGATGGCATTGCGTGAAAGTTGTAAAATCCTATATTATACACATATTTATTATATTATTCTTATATTATTATTCTTATTCTTATTCTATATTATTATTCTTATTAAATAGCCAAGGTTTTTGAAGTGATAATGACTTATTAGCTCACTGAAATATATACTAATAGATTAACTTGGAATATGAAAATGATTTACTGTGGGAGTTCTATTTGTTTGACCTACCCTGAAAATTAAATTATAAAGGCTATAATTTGTATGTATGTGTGTATTTTTATGCATGTGTTTGTATGTTTGGAACTTTTTCACTTTCAAACGGCTGAATGGATTCGATGCGCGGGTAGACCATGTCCAGGTTTTTTTTAATTTTATTTATTTATTTAAATCATATGGAGGACTTATAGCTAAAACAAATCAGGTACTCGTAAGAAACAGTAAGTTAGACTAACAGCCGATAACAAGTCCTCACTATAAAGTACAGGAATAGCACGCGGATAATCCCTTGGATAATTTACTACTTTTACTCAGGCGAAACCGCTACCAGAAACAAGTGATAGCATAAGAGTACCAACTGAAAAGCAATTTTTTTTTTGTCATGTTTCAGAATTGATCACACAGTAAAACAGTCTATATTATTGAAACATAACATTTAATTAAAAATCAATTTACGTTTCTATGTTAGCTGCCTAAGCTAGGTCAATATACGAGTATTTTTTTCAGACTACCGTTTCATAGGATTTACTTTTAAATTTATCAATTAATATTCCAGTTCGTTTTGGTCTAAATGCTGTTCAGATTGGATAGATTACGTCAATCTGAATGGATGACGTGACAAAATTAAATTTTGTTTGCAATAACTTTTTTAACGGAAATATTTGTTTATATTTCAGGTGGAAGATGATGCCTTCGACGGTCTAACAAGCCTAAAGACACTTCTACTTCGAGACAACAATATTTTACTCATCCCTGCCACAGCTCTCTCTCGCTTACCTAGCCTAGTATCAGTACATTTAGGCTACAACCGAGTTACAGCACTATCTAGTGACATACTCAAAGCAGTATCCGACAGGGTCACATCACTAGTTCTGTCAAGAAACGTAATCAGAGAACTTCCTCCCGCTGCGTTCGATCATTTCAAAACGTTACACCATTTAGATCTGTCTGGAAATCTTCTAAACTCAATCAGTGCTGAAGTGTTCAGCGGATTAGAACAATCTCTACAATTCTTGTCGCTAAGTCAAAATAGGATACTTGAGTTTGTTGGCGAACCGCTAAAGTTCGTTAGCCTCTGGTTCCTAGATATCTCTGATAATCAGATCTCTGAAATACCAGTCGATGCATTCCAATTTATTCCGAGCCTAACTCATTTGAATATAAGTCGTAACTCACATATGAGCGTACTGAATCAAAATGTCTTCCAAAATAATCAGGCGTTAATGAGCATTGATTTGAGCAACGTCGGTCTTAAAGCACTTCCAGTCAATTTGTTCTCCAAGAATTTCAATTTAAGAGAGATTTATTTATCGCACAACCTTTTACAAGAAGTTTCAGAAAACACGTTCAAAAATCTTCGAAATTTGACGCATTTAGACTTGTCGTACAACAATATTGTTAACATAAGGACTCCAGCTTTCGTGAATGTAATGTCTATACAGTACTTATCTCTGAAGGGCAACCAGCTGAACGCGTTTAAAGGGGAGTTCTTCAACACCGGAACGAGCCTCGAAGTTATAGATCTCTCCGACAACCAACTCAGTTACTTGTTCCCGTCCTCCTTCAAAATCCACCCACGCTTGAGAGAAATCATACTTACCAACAATAAGTTCAACTTCTTCCCGTCAGAACTTATAAGTACTTTACAATATCTTGAATTAGTGGATTTATCTGGTAATGCTCTTAAGAACGTAGACGAACTTGATTTCGCCAGACTTCCGAAATTAAGGACCATCTTGTTGGCTAGAAACGAACTTGAGTCAATAAGCGAAATGGCTTTTCATAACTCAACGCAAATCCAGTATTTAGATTTGTCAAACAATAAAATCGATCGTCTGGGAGATAGGCTGTTTGAAGGATTAATTCGATTAGAAGTATTGGATTTGGGTGGGAACCTTTTGACTGAATTGCCAGAGAATATTTTCGAACGATCAAGATTACACATGCTTGAAAATATTGATCTGAGTAGAAACTTGTTTGAACACCCTCCACTTAGAGCTTTGCAGAAACAGTACTTCTTTGTTTCATCAGTAGACTTGTCTCATAATCAAATAATCGACATACCAGCTGAAGACAGCGTTATGGTGAATATAAAAAAGTTAGACTTATCATTCAATCCTTTGTCTGAGAAAACAATTAACAATGTTTTGACTGAACCAAAAACAGTGCGTGACCTCAATCTAGCTGGAACTGGAATAAAATCATTTGGACAGCTGGAGACACCATTTTTACACAACTTGAACGTATCTTTCAATAACATTAGCAAGTTGTCGGAAAAAACTTTTACCCGAACAACATTATTGGAATCATTGGACCTCTCTCACAATCAAATTACCGACGTCACGGGCTCGCTCGCTGTCTCGTGGCCCAAACTTAAGAATCTTCTGCGACTTAATATATCCGGAAACCCGATGGTAATGATCATGGACGGAAACTTTGAAAATCTTTCCTCGCTTCGAGTTTTAGATATTGGCAATCTGGAAAAATGTACCAGAATAGAGAAAAATGCTTTCCGGTCACTCCCTAATCTTGTTGAGCTGAGAGCGTATGGGTATCCTAGATTAGGATATTTTGATGTTCAAGGAGCTTTACAATATTTGCTGGCTCTTGAGAAACTCGATGTTGAAGTGAAAGATACTACAATTGGTGCTGATCAGTTACATTCTATATTACATCCTAGATTAGAAGAATTGGGTATTAGAGGTTCTCGACTCAAAACGGTGTCGTCAGGCGTGTTAGCCGGTTTGAAGGCGCCTGCGATCACTGTCAAGTTCAGGAACACTTCGATCACAAGTTTACCGCCCGCATTGCTCTTCCCCTTGCCAAGATCTTCGCAAATAACTATCGACGTCGCCGGGAGTCAATTGACAACTTTGCAGCCGCAGCTTTTGGTGTCTTTAGACGACAGGCGAGCGGATCTCTCGATGTTTGGTCTGGACACTAATCCGATTCGTTGCGATTGTAATGCTCGAGCGCTTAGGAGATGGCTGCCAAATGTCGGAGTAAACGACGTAAAATGTGAATCTCCGGATCATTTATCAGGATTTCTGTTAGTAGAAATCGGTGATGATGAATTGACATGTGAAACGAGGCGTAGGACTACTGCTACTTCGAGTAGTATGTCCACCACTCCAGCTCCTCGATTAGTCCGTACATCATCAGAGCCTGATATCATTTGGTCAGTACCTCCTGAACGACCAAAGGTGACCGGGGAACCTAAAGGAGCTCCAGTTGTCGGGGTAGCAACTTCGAATAATGATGACAATCTGATCATAGGAATTGTCGGTGGTGTGGTGGCGTTTATAGCTATTTTGATTGTTGCGATCTGTATCGTCCGATTGAGGATGACGTCGACATCGTATAGGGGTGGTCCTCTTGCGAGTAGTCCTACGGCCGGCGGTCCTCCAATGTGGGGTCCTCCATGGCCGGGTTACGCAGGCACTTTGCCACCTCCATCGTTGTCTAACGCCACATTACCCCACAAAATGCAGTCAGGTCCCGGCTCAGTCAGGTACTTACACGCCCCGCCCCCTCCAGCGCCATATTTCATCAGCTTGCCACCTGACCACGACAAAATATATCGGTAAGACAGTACTCCAGTTTATAGTTTATAAGGTTGAAGAACAATGTTGTAAATATTAGGTTTTCTGCTAAAGATAATATCATATCGTATTTTTAACGAAATCAAATTGTGCCTTGAACTTGTGCAAAGCTCATATCGTTGTAGATATCATTATACCCCTTAAGTTTGTAAGCTAATAATTATGAAAAGTAACTGTCTGTAACATCTATCGTGACAAGGCTTGGACTAGGTTTGAAAGTATCTAGTCAACACTGACAGACCTTAACGTAGCTTAATCTTAATAATTTAATATAATAAACGGGTTCTGTATGTGCTTGAGTGAATACGGCGAAATTATATTTCTGTATAATAGTTATTTATAAAATTAAAACATAAGCGATGCGCAAAATCGACTACATAACAATTCATAATTTTGTTTGGATGTGACGACACGTACTCGATTTTACGCATTACTAACATAAAGTTAATAATCTAACAATATTTCTGAAATAAAATATTATGTAAGAAAATGTAGTGCTTGTTTTATTTTGCCTAAGTTTTAAAACTACAAAGTGTCTTGACGAGTAACATGTCGACTTTTTTCACGTGAGCGATCACAGGCGCGGCGTGCGTGTGGCGCGCTCGCTCCGCTTGCTCGCGTACGCATCGCGCCCTTCAAAGCAAACGGAATTAGGCAAAGCAGCCTCTCATTAAGTCTCAAAAGAAACTCTCCCAGCCTCGGGGGCACTCTTTGAGAAAACCGCCGACGCCCTCAGAAAACACAATCTTTTAATGTTGCTCTACATTATTAATTACACTGTGGGCGTGTTTAATTTTGTATTAAATATCTTATGGCAATATTGATTCCGGCTCACTCGTTTTTATCATCTATCGAGGTACTAACAAAAGAGTTGCAAGTGAAGCTTTGTGTATGATGAGAATATTTGCATGAAATCGTGTGCCGTATAATTTTTTCGCCGACGCGTAAATGGGAATAGGGCTGGTAAACAATGTAGGTAGCGGGCACGCTTTGTGAGCGTATTCCAAAATTGAATTGTGCCGTTCGCGGCGCCGGCTGATTTGATGAACGGCATTTATGTGCATGTATTGTGCCGTGTATGGACGGCCGTGTGGCCACGACGCACGACGCGCGTACCATGTGGAAACTGCATTATGTATGTAGATCTAGGCGCGCTAATCTGAGTATGACTGCTCTGACGCAATTGTATGGGGATTTGGAATATAGATTCGTGGAGTACAATGGAAACGTTATTGTGCAACTGGTGGGTATGTACGTTAATTGATTGAGGCATAAAATCTGAGTATGTTTAATAAGATTAATTACCGAATTAATTGTCCGTATGAAAAGTTTGAGAGACATAAGTCCAACAGAATTGAAATAGTGACTAATTAATAAAAAAAAAATACGATTCAAAGAGGTGTTATACAATACAAAAGTCTTTTAGGGATAAAGGTTTACAATATAGTATACTAAATAGAGAATAGAGAGTGAGCAGTGGTGGCCGAGTGGTTATGGCTCCGACTTACTAGTTGTAGGTAGCGGGTTTAAACCCTGTCAGGCGCATTACTTTGTGTAATTTATTTCATTACCACTGCTCTCAAATCGGTAAAGGAAAACATCGTGAGGAAACCGGCATGTCCTAGAACCAAAAATTCGAAGACATGTGACATCCACCAACCCGCACTGGGTCCGCGTGGTGGATTACGGCCCAGTCCCAGCAGTGGGAACATTAAAAAGGCTGATGATGATGATGTTGATGATACTAAATAGGCAGATTGTACTTCCGTGAATATAAATGTTTTAATAATAAATATTTTTTTAGAAGATAAAGTAATGGTACAAAAATAACCTTCCTTAAAAACGTTATCAGACAAAATCAACTACTTAAGAAAATTCGGAGATTATTTTATAACAGTTTTTCCGGGTTACTTATATACCAGGAAAATCTTTTCAAGCGTACACAAAATACTATATTCCATTGTTCAATATATATATGCAAAATTGTTTCATAGAACCTTACCGACCTTAATCCTTGACAGGGGCGAAACACGGTATTGACGGACACAGTACCGCCACAAAATAGATAGGTACAGAAGTCAATCTCATATATGTATGTCACTTTTTATACCTGCACTAAGCGTACGCACACACGTCAGCGCATTGCTCCGAACTGTACGAGTGCGGCCGAGCGATTGAGCCGAGATATCGTGTCCGTGAGCGGTGTCTATGTGTGCGTTGCTCGAGCGCGCTTTGTATGTAGATTGTCTTCTGTACCTATCTATTTTGTGGTACCGCTGACGAGGCAGCCATTTTCCTGCCATACAGTCTGATATTTACCCATCTATCGTCATACGGTTATTCAAAAAATTCTACCAGTAAATCCTACGTGTATTTTTGATGGAATTCAAAATGGCAGCGTTGTTCAAACTCTACGGATTGCAGCATAACATGGAATTTCAATTTAACATCACCTGCAAAGGATTGTGGGTTAGATGTATTCGCTGCCGGCTGTTATATTCTCAAGCTTTTTCAATTTATTAGAAGTCTGTGCGGAAAGTAAACCATCGTGGGATTTGAGGGCGCTGCTGTAGATAAATATCGTTTTTGTTATGTAAGCAACATTGTGACGTCATTATAGTGCGACTGTTAAATCTTGATATTTTGAAACTATGTTAGACTAGCTTCTTCCAGCGGCTTCACCCTATAATAAAAATTATCATATTGGCTGAATTTGCTCACCTAATGAAACTGCAAAGTTATAGCTTAAGTGCTATATTATTGCAACATTTATCATTAAATTCATTCGTTTATAAATTTTTGCGTAATGCCGTTAATTGTGGCGACACCTGGGGGAGGCCTATGTCGAACAGTGGACGTCTTTCGATTGTAATGATGATGAACATTTAAATGCAAACACGAACCGGTAAAGAAAAATAGCGTGAAGAAACTGCTGTACTGCCTATCTAGGTAGTTTCCACCAACGACCACTTACCCAATTCCAACGAAAATGGTTCTATCACTTTGACTGGGATCGGTCTATTATCACTGACTGGAATATTGTAGCTAGCAGCAAGTTTATGTTTACCCTAGTTAAATTTAAAGGTAAAAATGGGACACACTACCACTTTCTCGTTGTCTTCCTCAGTACATTTTTCCCTTTTGCTAATCAGTGAAAAATATGAACTTAAATAAAGTACACTTCAGAATTTGTAATGTTGCTTCGTAAAAAATCTATTTAGCCTGTAAGGGACCCTCTCGTATATAAGATCCTTGGGATCACTTGGTTGTCCGTCTGTTTATCTGTTAAGACCCTTTAACTCGAGAACGTTTGGAGGTATCGAGTTAAAATTAAAACCATACACTCAAATCTGCGGTCTTTTGAAGTTGTGAAAAAATCAGACTTCTGAGTTAACTAAAAAAAAAGATTCGGCGTTTATGTCGCAAAAACATATATATTTCGGTACTCAAGGGAATCAAAGTTCAAAGGGTGACGTTGACCTAGAATCCTGAAATTTGTCATAAATCAAGGTCTCATAGAAAAAGTACAGGGAAAAATCTGAAAGTAGTAAATTTGCAGACCCGCCACAAAAAAAAAAAAAAATTGTTTGCAATTCGGAAAAATCTTCGTAACTCAATACGGGAATTGATTTCATAGGTAAATTTGTACAGAATCCTCAGTGCGCGAGTCCGACTCGCAGTTGCCCTTTTTTATTTTAGTTACTGTATCCTTTCTCAAGCCTGAAAATAAATATTCTAAGTTAGTCGAAATGCATTATAAATTTAAAGTATCAATACTCTTTATACTAGCCATCGAAAATATTGACCAAAACAAAATAAACAAATATCGTCATGTTTAAATAAATTTCCGTTTAATTTATATATATTTGGAGATAACAGGGACAGGAGTTCACCTAGGAAGTCTATAAACATTAAAATAAAAGTGTTACGTACCAAAAACACAGCACGCCAATGTTTCCCAAGTTCGTGACTTTGTTTTGATCAATAATGATGTGATTGGCCATTTGTTATCTTTGACAAAACTGTAATATATTAAATATTATTTTCCTTGCAGCTCAGTGAAATTTTTTATCACATTTCTGAAGATTTCAATTAAAAATCACAATAAAATAACATAATAAACAAACATGATGTGACGTTTGGCATTTGACGGATGGCTGGGTTGGGTTGCTACTTAAAATCTTTAATGTTGTTTTCACTTTACGCCACGACGGTTCTTTTATCGCACAGACAATATCTAAACTTCGACGAGTACTCTAATATTATAAAGAGGTAGTTTTTTTTTGCACTGGTTCAATTGCTAATTTTTTTTCACCAATACAAAGCTGCTTTATTCCTGGGTGACATAACTGACAAATAAAAGAACAAAAAAAAACAAACTTTACCTCTTTATTATATTAGTGTAGATTGTATTTGAAATGACCTGTACAGGTAGGTACATAATGTAATGAGAGTTTATAGTGTCACCAACCCGCACTGGGCTTGCGTGGTGGATTACGGCCCATTCGCTCTCCTAGAGAGGAGGCCTGAGTCCCAGCAGTGGGAACATTATAAGGCTGACTATACTATGATATGTTTAACCTCTCGAATGCCGTAATTAGAGACACAATTAAAAAGCCATTGTGTCTCGCGTAGATCTGCGTTCCGGCAGTCAACGGGTTAATATAGCACCAAGGCGTAAAGGCAGATAGGTGTGACAACAACAACGTTGCGACTCCGATGCGACGACCAAGTTCTATAGAAAATCTGTTTATGAGTCCGCAAAACAATCTGTGTGTACTTTGAAGTCCCTGAAATAAATAAAATGTTTATAAAAGGATACAAAACGTCCAAAAATACATTTTACTCAAACTGCTTACATTTTGTGCAGAAATAACATAAGGAGGTAAAATTCTTGGATTCAATAAACGTAGTCGAACAGCGAACCTGTCTTGCTAAAATGTTTGCGAAACTGTCGTACAGTTATGCAAGAGTGGCGAAATCTAAGGAAAGTAATGTGTTATTTATAGCTTCCAGATTGATATGAAACATGAGTAAACGGTGGTAAAAATAGGAACTGTAAAAGTTAGGATTATATGTATGTAACTAAACAATCCCGCGTACCAGAAGACGCAGCCCTGGAAGGCCTCCTACAAGGTTGACCGATGACCTGGTGAAGGTAGCGGGAAACCGATGGATGCGGGACGCACAGGAACGTTTGATATGGCGACGCTTGGGGAGGCCTATGTCCAACAGTGGACGTGTATCGGCTGAAATGAATGATGAACTAAACAATATGACGCCCAGTTGGCACAGTGGTTGAACGATGGGCTACTACGCTGCGTGTCGCGGGTTCGATTCTTGCACAGAAAAAAATATATTTCTACGGCCTACGGATAGGTTTTCCGGGATTCGGTGTCTTGCTTATGTGAGTTTACATGTTCGTGAACGCACCCACGATACTGAAGTTATTCCTAGTGTAAAAAAAAAAAAAAACAGAAAAACAAACTTTACCTGCTTATAATATTATACTAACTTTTGCCGCAGGTTCGCCCCCGTGCATAAAATGTAGCCGATGTCACTCAGGAATAAAGCATCTTTCGATCTGTGAAAAAAAATTTGCAAATGGACTAGTAATTTCAGAGATTACCACCTACAAACAAAAAGACAAACTTTACCTCTTTATAATATTAGTGTAGGTAGATAGTGTAATCTATAACATATTAATAAACTAGATCTTTTTTCGGCCATTAAAAATGGTTTAGGCTCAAAAGCCTTATCTGTATTTATAAAAGGCAAAGTCTTAACTTACTCACTGGCTCATCAACGCGGAAGTTTTTGTACCAAAGACACTTCCGCCTGACCACCGCTAAGTTCATTATTGCTTGCACTCGAAACGAAAACTTCAAAGCAAACGTTTGCCGCCGTGCCGCAGGATACAAGGGATTTTTTTTTAAGTGATTAGGCAGAAATGACCGCGATGGTACAGAGATTCTGTACAAAATTTGTTCTTTTTACGGTGTATATGAAGAATAAGAAAGGATGAGAAGGAAGAAGCCACTGGCAGAAAGTTATAGTGTGTAATTATCTCTAAGAACATATAATCTTTTTTATTTAATTACCTATATATACGGTGTACCCTTAAGTAATAAGATTGTGTCATTTCCCGAAAATAAAATGTTTTTCTTTCTTTCTTAACTTCCTTTAGTAAAAATAGTATAAATATCCTAAAAAGCTTTAAGGCTGACGCTGCATTAAACGGACGCCTGCTGGGTCCCATATAAAAGTGCTCCGTCGCGACGAGCCGCGCGAGCAACCGTTATGAACAGCCGCGCCTTTTGCTATGTAATAATACATTATAATTATGTAGTTTTCCATCGACACGATTACATGCACACCGTTTAAAGTGAACTAGAAACACTGCGCAGATAATAATCCGGTTTCCACTACGGAGACTGCCACACACGACACACGCGCGACGTCACGCGACTGGTACCCGCGCGAGTATCCGCGCGGATACCCACTTAATGCAGTGTTGACCCTTAAAGAACAAACATTATAAAGTTTAGGAACAGGCAATTTGTGCAGGCGTGCATAGGAGTTAAAGTTTCGACAGCGAATTAACTGTTTAATATTTGAACTAGTCACCACAGCATTAATGCATGCCAGTAGCTCAACTCAGTACTCCAAATAATTTAACGAAGCTTGACTTAGCGAGCAGCTTAATTCCAAACATTTATTCTAGATTCCTGTATTTTTATTATTAGCCTGTATTTTAAGGAGTGATGTGAGTGGTTTTTTTTTTTGAGGTGAGAATTCATCAAATGACACCTGTAGTTCTGGATCGGGCGAGAGGGAGTGTCAGACTTTTACTGACTAAAACTCACCGTGTTCTCTCAGTTATTCTTTGCGTTCCAGGGTCGCAGTACTCTTACGAATAATCTTGTAGCATATTATGAATAACAGTATAATATATAGACTATAGTATGAATAAAAAGGAACTTAGTATAATCACAAAATAGATAGGTACAGAAGACAATCTCTGTATGTACTTCACTTTTTATACCTACTTATGAGCGTTTAAGCCGGAACTGTTCGACGAGCGGGCCGAGGCGCCCCGAGATACCGTGTCCGTGAGCAGTGTCTATGTGTGCGTTGTTCGAGCACGCTTTGTATGTACAATTGCCATAACGGATCTTGAGCAGTTGCGCAGAAGTCAAATATTCGGTCTCTTTATTGGTGCGAAGTGAGACGCGGGGCGGGGAGTGTCAGTGATTGGCTCGCCGCGCCATCGCGTCATAGACGTCACTCCTCATTCGTTCCTTGCGTTGCTGCATGTATCTAACAACGAAGACGATTGGCTCGCCAATGTATGGAATGCGCAAAGCGATCCCCACTCTGACGCCGAGCGCTCTAGATCCGTTGTGCGTACTGTAGATATACTTCTGTACCTATTTATTTTGTGGTATAATGTTAGACTAACAATGCTTATAAAAATCTACTTATTTTTTAGGGTCCCGTACCTCAAAAGGAAAAGAGGTACGGAGCCCTAAAAAGTGTATGAAAAAGGGAGTGGGAGGCCTAAGCCTAGCATTTTGGGGCATTAATAGGCTAAATAAATTAGATTACATTAACATTGATATACACCGTTAAATTTTAATCGTTTTAATCCCGTGGAGGGTCGACCCGGTACATGAAACACTATCGATTTGTAAAGATAAAATTAATAAATAAAGTACCTTTTTTTTCAAAACTCGTAATGATTTACGCATGTACGAAATTAATTTCTTGAAGAAAATGTCACCTGACCGAGTTCAATGATCTGTAGTTATTAGTCGGCGTTGCGTGCAAACTATTGTGATATCGAAAGGAGATCGCATGAGTTGCTTTTTTTATACAAGGTGCAGTTTTAAAACTGCACAATATTTCAGGAGGTTGTAGTAAAACTCATAAATAATCATATAAAAAAACGATACCTGGTCAATAATCAGTAATACTTGTTATTTAATTTTTTAATTACTCTAAACTAAATCGATTGATCGATGGCTGCGGGGGCGTGGCTAGGGTGTGGCGTGCGGGATGATGATTGGATGATACATTATTTATGAAACTATCGTTGCGAGTTAGTGTGTGTGAAAACGACCTTTATTGTTCCGTGTTTGTGTGTGTGAAAAAAAGCGCGGTTATAAAAAAAAAAAAAATTACCTACTTATTTTATTATTGATTCGGGTCGAGAATCACTAACATAATTACCTCCTGAAATATTTTGCAGCTTCAAAACGACACCTTGTATAACCAACGAACTGGCTTTTAAATATAATTCGAAGGATTATGCTGTTCTAGAATAGTTTTGAAAGTTAGTAGAAAAAAAGAATGTCTGTTGTTTTTTCAGTGCTGAAGTGATTTTTATATGAATAACATGTATTCGTAAAATAAGTAAGAAAAATATAAGAGTGCGCCGCCCGAAGTGTTTCATTTCAGGAAGTATCCCTATACGTTGGTTACCGACGAGCTGAGCTGCGTCACACCGGGAGTTCTCAGAGGGAAAAGTCAGAGAAAATAAATACCTCCTATAGAAGTGTATGCATGAGTTAGATTAGGCAAGATTGTACTCCAGAATGATTTATTAAAGTTATTAGCGAGAGGAAAATATCCTCCCGTCCTCCCTTAAGAGACCCGTCGGTCATCCCTTATGAGAGGATTTTGCATTATTCAAACTGAGCTAATATCAACTTTGCTATTGGGGCATAGCCTATGCAAAGAGAGTCTAGTTGACTCTAATGATTTAGCTATTTTGGGAGTTATTTTTAGTAATCTTTGTTGTGGATTAACTCTGGAGTAGACTCTTATAATGAGAATGTGTAGGGGATCCGATGCGAGTATGACTCCTTGTCCTCTGACCCGACAAGCGTCCGAAGAAATTAGTCATAAAAGTATTGAGTCTTAGAATGTAATCCCAGTCTGGGTGGTTGTCACTCTGGCATCCTAGGTTAGAAGGGTGCAGCACTGTGGCTTTTTTGGAGGTTTTGCTGCGGTGGGGTTTAAGCATGACAACGTTGAATGATAAGCGAAAAGTTAGCGCAAGTTTGTAAATAGATTTTGAATTTTGTTTATCGTTCGTCATGACTTAGGCTCGCTCCTAAAGAGACGACCACCATAATGTGATTTTTTTTCCTCCATAGGTAGGGACCTCTGTGTTAGGTATAGGTAGGTCATGCTTAGTCCTTCGAAAGTTTTTAGAATATAAATGCTTGTTGCCTCAACATTTCTATTCATTGGGGCGTAGCTCATGTGATATCGAAAGGAGATCGCATGAGTTGCTTTTTTTATATAACCAACGAACTGGCTTTTAAATATAATTCGAAGGATTATGCTGTTCTAGAATAGTTTTGAAAGTTAGTAGAAAAAAAGAATGTCTGTTGTTTTTTCAGTGCTGAAGTGATTTTTATATGAATAACATGTATTCGTAAAATAAGTAAGAAAAATATAAGAGTGCGCCGCCCGAAGTGTTTCATTTCAGGAAGTATCCCTATACGTTGGTTACCGACGAGCTGAGCTGCGTCACACTATCTACAGGTCATTGAACTCGCTCAGCTGACGTTTTCTTAAAGAAATTAATTTCGTACATGCATAAATTACGAGTTTTGAAAAAAAGGTACTTTATTTTTTAATTTTATCTTTACAAATCGATAGTGTTTCATGTACCGGATCGACCCTCCATGGGATTAAAACGATTAAAATTTTACGATGTAGAATATAATAGAATAAATTTTATTGTATACCAAAACAGTAAAATGTATGAGTACAATGGCGGTCTTATCGCTTCGATATTTATATTAGATTAACATTAAAAATGTTAATAAGCGGGTAAGTATAGCCAATAGTCTATTTGTGTATCACGGATTGTGTTTTAGAATTGAATTGAATTTAGTAGCAAACTAAAATCATTCAGTAACATGAAGATTTATTAAAAGTCAACGGCGGGTGAGCACAGAAACGAGGGTAGGCTTCATCTTAACACTACTTAAGATCCTAATTCAATTCAATTGTATAAAATTACACTTCAAACCATATTCTGTAGATTCGCAATCTCTCGTCTGTAATAAAAGCGTTGGTAATGTCGCAATTTATTAGAAAACGAAGTTTTATGCGGCCATTTTTCAGCAATCATTCGCCTCGCTGCACCCCATTGCGTATGATAGGTGATTCTTTGAGCAAGCACCGATACTCCGCCTACAGCTTGGCGCCAGAAGATAATAGAAACAGAAGGTTGGTTTCTTGAGCAAGGGTATGCCTTGGTGGTAGCTGCTAGAGATGGCTTTTAGATATAATAATATACGGAACAAGGTCTGACCTGTGGCGGTCAAGGCCTGTGAACCTCAGTTGGAAACCTCCTCCCTCCAGATCTTTCGGATCCTCTGACCAGACGGGTGTCGCGTCTGGTCTGGGCAACTGCCCGGTAGTTGATTTCGAAATGTTGTTTAAGTTCTAATCACGCGGAGAACTTTGATGATGTTATACCTACAGGATTTTGTAGTTTTAGTTCCTGTGAGGTGTTATAGATTAAAAACTTTTCACAGGAACCAAATATAGCAATAAGTATTACCGATTAGACGCCATTTATTAATTATGTCACACGTTAAGAGATGGGGAGTGGCTCGATAAAGTGTGACAGAAGTTGTAAGTTTCGTGGCGTCATATTTGAAAACCTATAATATCTAAAAACACGAAATATTAACTAAAGGAAGACTTGAAATTAATTCTAATTCCTGTATGTTGTTGTTGAATATAGTGTAAATTTTTTCAAAGTTTGATTTATAGGGGTCTTACAAATGATACTAGCTGTAACAAAGACGAAGTGGGACAAAAAATCATAAAATGTGACGCAATTGGATGACCCCTTGCTCATAGAGACTGACAGCCAGATATAAGTCTCGTTATACTTAAGATAGCTGGAACGCTATAACTTATGCGAACACGAATAAAAAAATAAAATAAATAGGAATAGATAGGGATAGGGATTGTATTTGTTTTTTCACTTTGTAAATCACTACCAACGAGAGAAAACACGCTCATACTAAGACACCTTTCACGTACAACTCAAGAAGAAACTAGACATTTTGAAGCATCTCTTCGCCGCTCTGACACATCATACTGTCAGCGTCAACAAATGATGTCTTCCTTAAAGGAAAAGCAATGGACAAGGGGTCTGTGACATTATTTTGAAGACTTCATCAAAAAAGTAGATAATCTAAAGCGACTCCCCTCCGTTCTTATGCTTCAGACTGACAGTGTTAATGGAGATATGGGATACGAATGCATTCGTGACTGGTATTTGTTTTAGACAATTTGTGATCGTTTGTATATTGCGTTTTCACTCTTTGTAAGGAGTAGACCTTCTGAATCCATTTGTTATATGTTGGCTTGCTAAAATTTATGCAAAACCATTTTATATGTTCACGGAGGATAGTAGGCGTATTGTGAATAATGTCGGATTAAACGTTTGAATTGAAGGTCAGGTGTACGATGAAGTTTAACGGAGCGTTAAGCTGTTGCAATTGCAATGGATGGGAGGTTTATGTTGTTTACTGTTCTTGCTTTATTTTGAAAGTGCTGGAAGCTGCGTCATTATTTCAAAGGCGGCCTTGAATGCAAAGAAGGAACATCATCATCATCAAAATCATCCATCCAAGCGTCGCCACAACGACCGGTCCTGTGCGTCATGCATCCATCGGATTCCCGCGACTCTGGCCAGGACATCGGTCTACCTTGTTGGAACGCTGCGACTTCCGGAATGTGCTCGCCACTCCAGAACCTTTCATCCCCATGGACCATCTGTTCTGCGTGCAATGTGTTGTCACTTAAGTTTGGCGATTCTTTGAGCTATGTCGGTAACCTTGGTTCTCCTGCGGATATCTTCATTTCTAATGTGATCACGCAAGAAAACTCCGAGCATACAGGCATTAAACTCAAAGGTGGATAATAACGTACTATATCTAAATATTTAGGGTGATATATATTTACTGAATTAAACCATTTTCTATTTCTTGAGTTGAGAAGTTGGGAAATCATCTTCATCATACTGACTTATACTCACCCGTCCTTCTCCGGACGTCCGGTAACCGTCCGGACCGAGCCCAAGTCGTGTTCCACGCGCGCATCTAAGAAATGACGGCAGAACCCTAGGGGCCAAGCAGGGCCTAAACCTACTGGGGCCATGGGTAGACTTCTAAAAGGGACAACCTGATTCCTGAATCGCAAGGCAAAAAAAGAACAAAGGTGTACTTTTAGTCAGTAAAAGTCTGACACGCTTTCCCGCTCCGCACTAGAGCGGGCGAAGTCATTAGGTGATTTTCCACCTTAAAAAAACATGCAATCTTATTTCATCCGTTTTTTTCATAGTTTGACATACTGATTCATACAGCATTACAAGTTTCATTGTTGTATATTATAAAGTTTAAATATTGTATACTGCTGCTGCTTATTGGTCCCGTATCTTATTGGAGATACATTCAATGATAAGATTGCTGTTTTTTTTTTTAAATAATGTAGAGTGACAACACAGTCAGTTAAGTCTGTTTGACTGTTATTCTAGTTAAACTAAATTAATTTATTTTTATATATATAATTCTTTTGTACGTGTGTTTGTCATCTAAGTTCTCCTAAGCGGCTAGATCAATTAGAATAAATATTTTATGTGTATTTGAGTCAGTCCCTGGATAGTTTAAAAATACAACCGAACCCGGTAGGAAAATTCGTTTTTTTTTTATAATTATCCATCTTTCAGACAGGACAACTTCTGTCGGGACCGCTAGTTAATTTATAAATTTTTACTTGACAAGCAAAAGCATGATTTATTATAGGTTCTTCTTTTGATGTCGCACTCACATACACACACACACCTCACACATCGTGACAGTCAAACAGACTGTTATTCTAGTCAAACTTTCTTTTCCACAGCTATCACACATTGCCGTTTAATCCCAAGCTAAGCAGAGATTGTGTTATGAGTACTAGACAACTGATAAACATACTTATATATTTTTTAAATACACACATACAAGTATATATACCTAAATTACACCCAAACACAAAACAAATGACAATGCTCATTACACAAACATTTGTCCTCAGTGGGAATCGAACCCACGACCTCCGGCATAGCAGTCAGGGTCACTAACAACTAGACCAACAGGCCAGTCAAACTGAATTAACTAACTTTACTATATTTTCCTCCTGAATCTGTTGCAGTGAATGTTCTGTTTCTGCCGGGAAATATGAATTTAAATTAAAACAGACTAAACTTTACTGTTAGACTCTGCGCTGTTTTCAAATTCTAGGATTTGGCCTTTTGTGAAAAGCAATTATCTAGTAAAATATCCGTTTTATTTATAAAAGGGTTGTTCAGAAAGGTTTCCTTGTATGCTGTGTAACTGAAATCTAATTGTCCGTGGTTTGTTCCTGGTACACAGTTCTAGGTAAAAATATATTTCTCTCTGTGGGAATTTTTGCAACTTTTTAATTGACTGACTGGCCTGTTGGTCTAGTGGTTAGTGGCCCTGACTGCTATGCCAGAGGTCGTGGGTTCGATTCCCACCCAGGACAAATGTTTGTGTGATGAGCATGATCATTTGTTCTGTGTCTGGGTGTAATTTATCTACAATATGTATGTATTTAGAAATATATAAGCATGTTTATCAGTTGTCTAGTACTCATAACACAAGCTCTGCTTAGCTTGAGACTAGACGGCGTTGTGTGATAGTAGTGGAATATTATTATTATTCTCTTTATTCATATTTTTCACATATAAAATTACATTTTTAAATATTTTTTAACAAAATTATACAAAAGAAAAAAAAACATTTAAAAATATAAAAATATAGTTATCCACCGGTGTCGGGAGCAGGGTCCAAGCTACCGGTGGTTAGGGCTCCAGAGACAGGAACCTCCTCACAATGCGAGCCGTATCGAGGAGTACTGCCTTCTGTATCAGGCCCTTGATTCACCCGTGCAACGATAGCTTCGACAGATGGTCGTCGAAGCTTTTGGCTATAAGGCCATTAGCGGTCACGACACGACAATCGGCACAATGATAGCCGAGTCCACATTCCACATGTCGACAACCTCGTGTGCTAAGTCAAGATATTTTATTTGTTTTTCTTTCTCAGCTTTCAAGAGATTCTCGTCATGCGGGATGGTGACATCGACTATCATTGCACGGCGCGCTAATCGGTCTATCACCACTATGTCCGGCTTATTGGCTACAATAGTCCGATCAGTAATGATAGATCGATCCCAGTACAACGTGACATGATCATTTTCAAGATCTGGGTCGGGCACATACCTGTAGTACGGTACCTCAGATTTCACTAGGTTGTACTTCAAAGCAAGTTGCTGGTGAAGAATCCTGGCTACTTGGTTATGCCTGTGCAAGTACTCGCCGTTAGCCAGACGAGAACAACCAGAGATAATATGTCTGATAGACTCACCCGGACGATGGCATGCCCGACACACGTCAATCGTCCCGTCCTTCATAATATGTCTCCGATAGTTGTTCGTCAAGATAACTTCGTCCATAATTGCACAGACAAAACCTTCAGTTTCCCCGAAGAGGTTGCTGAATCGTAACCAAGCCACGGACGCCGAAAAATCTACAGCAGGCTCATGAAGAGCCCTAAAAAAAGCGCCCGTGGAGCTCCTTGCCTTTCCATACTTCCTTGCGGTCATCAGTAGTAAGTACCACAGGTTTGCGCCAGTTCTCTTTAGCTATGGATAACGGGGTGAGTCCCTTGTCCACTGCGACCACATCGCGGTGCATACCCACGTCGGTTTTGAGAAAGTATTCTCTGAGGCTGTATACCTCGCGGTTGTGTAGAGTCTTTGCGTTCAGAAAGCCACGACCTCCACACTTCCGCGAGATGTACAGTCTCATCGCCTATAGAGCGACTAACTCGGTCTGAGTCCATTTGAGTATGCCGAAAGAGTACATTAAAACCGGCATGACCCAACCGTTGAAGGCGCGCACCCTATTTCCGCCTGACAGCAGGCTGTTTAAAACCTTTTTCAGGCGGCCAAAGAAGCGCTCCTTCAACGATTGCTTCATGTCAGTGACGTTAATGCATAACGCTTCCAACATACCCAAATACTTATAGGTTTCGGTCGAGGAGAGGGATCTAAGGTGTATGGAATCCGAGAGTTGAACCCCCTCAGATTCCATAATCTCCCCTCGCTTTACATGCATGACTGCACATTTATCCACACCAAATTCCATCCTGATGGCACTACTGAAAGTTTCCGTTACCTTCAGTAGTTCCGTCAGTCGTAATTTGTTGAGGGAGTTTCAGATCATCCATGTAAAGAAGGTGAGATTAAACCTGACCACCTCTTCTCAACCGATAGCCCAAGCCTGAATCCTCCAGCAATGTGCTTAAAGGATTCAGGGCTAGGCAGAACCAAATTGGACTCAGACTGTCGCTCTGGAATATTCCCCGTTTAATCCAAATAGGCTCATCGTCCCCCCGGATCGAACGACATCCCGGATAAAGGTGCGTAGAGTTGCATCTATTTTATACAACTCTAGCACCCTCATGAGCCATATATGTGGAACAGAGTCTTATGCCTTCTTGTAATCTATCCAGCATATCGACAAATCCTTGCGGGATCGACGAACCTGTTGGCTTATGGCCATGTCAATGAGGAGTAGCTCATAAGTACCACGTGACCCGTTCCTACATCCATTCTAAGAGGCAGACATAATTGAGTTGTTTTCAATGTGCTTGTTAATTTTTGTTCTCAGAATGGATTTAAGAAGTTTATAGACCGTCGACAAGCATGTTGTCGGTCTATAATTCTTGGGTTCCGCAGTACTGCCTGTCTTATGGAGCAGATGGGTAACGCCAGTTGTTAGAAAATGAGGTAGCGACCCAGACTCTAAAGATGACTGGAATTGAGATGCTTTTATTATTATTATTATTAATTACAAGAATATTCTGCAGAACCCCGCTTTATAATTTTTTTTTGGTGGATAATTTCATTCAAATGACATCTCCTGCCCTTGCGCGGAGTGGGAGATAGTGTCAGACTCTTACTATATAACCCACCCCGTTCCTTCTTGCCTTTCATATCGGAGCCGAGCCTCCTTTTCAGAACTAGACCCTTGGCCCTGGTAGGCTTCGACCCAGCTGGGCCCCTACGATAATTAGAGGGTTGGATTTAACCGGGTTTAACCTTTCAATCGTGGAAATTACAGACACAATAGAAAGACAATAGGTGCGCGAACGCCGGCGTTCGCTTGGGGTTTCATGAATGAAGAAGTAATTTAAATAATAAGTAGTAATTTTTTATGTAAAAAATCCTAATATAAAATAAATAATTTCAATGACAATTTTACATCTTAATCCCATTATTATTTACAATAAAAGCAATATTCCACGACTATCACACGCCATATATACGTGAGTACCTGCTAGACAACTGATAATCATACTTATATATTTCTAAATACATATAAGTTATAAAAATAAAATACACCAAGACACAGGACAAATGATTGTGCTCATTACACAAACATTTCTCTTGGGAGTCGACCGACAAGCCAGTCAATAATTATAACAGACTAGCGGCCCGTCCCGGGTTCGCTCGGGCAATAAACATAGTCTATGTTACTCAGGGTGAATGTAGCTTTCCAATGGTGAATGAATTTTTGAAATCGGCACAGTAGTTTTGAGTTTATTCATTACAAACATACACACAAAAATACAAATTTTTCCGCTTTATAATATTAGTGTAGATTACAAAAAGCAAACCTAGAAACCTACATGCTACATACTGCTGGAAGCAGGTGTACTCGTAAATGTCCCAGCACACGGGCCTCAAAAAAACGCCGCCACAAAAAAAAGCTAGAAGCGGCCACAAAAAAAGCTAGAAGCGGCCGCAAAAAAAAGCTAGAAGCGGCCGCAAAAACAGCTGAAGCGCGACACCTCTTGTGTCCGGTGAAGCTTGAAGCCAAAAGCCACTTCAAGCGTTTTTTTTGTGGCGGCACCGCCGCACACGAGTCACAAAAATAGGCCGCGTCAAAATGAAGCTTGAAGCAGCGTTTTTTTGAAGCCCGTGTGCGGGGGGACAGTAAATGTTATTATCATTTTATTTAGTTTCACAACTCTAATTTAAACTGTAATAACAATAGGGGCAATGCTTCAGTTATTGGCTCCTATACAGTTATTGGCCATATTAACTTTGGCGGCCTAAAATATGCAATAACCAAGCAGATACTAGATTCAAAACTGCAGTAATCAAGAACCAGTTCTGAATGTACTGTTCTGGTAGTTAATTGCTTATTTTAAGCCATCAAAGTTAATATGGCCAATAACTGTATATCGGCCAATAAGTGTAGCGCTTAGAGATGTGCCATTGCCGGCAATATTGCCATGAAGTATGACTATTGGTGGCAATATTGCCAGCACAACGGCACATTTCTAGTAGCGCTTATCTAGTTTTGACAGCATGTTCGGGGCAGTGGTTTAGCTATTGGCTGTTGTGCTGCGCGTTGCAGGTTCAATTCTCGAGAGAAGTTATGCTGCTACAAACCACATAAACATTAGAAGAATTCAGAACCTTTAGTTAATCACGAATTATTTACTAAAAATGTACTCGCCGATGTCAGCAGTAATGGACGAGTGTATCACGTGTTAATGGGGAGCCATTTGTGACAAATTACGGTTTATGGCTTACATGTAACTTGTTTACACGTTAGAAGTCTGCCGTCCATTAAAAGCCATACATGGACCGCGGGTTCTGTATGGAAGGTTATTTAATGACCATAGCCTTTGTCGAATTATCTTTTTAGTGTGTATTTTTTTTAAATGATGTAATCTAGGGCTTGACTGCAAACCCGGGATCTAGCCCCGATTTCAAGCCACCGTAGGTATGGGCTTGCGGACGGTGAGCAATGGGTAGCTCGCTGTCCGGCTGTCCGGTAACCGTCCAGACCGAGCTTGAGTCGCCCCAAGGTGATATTAGCAAAACCGTAAGGGCCCAGCAGGGTCACCGCCTGCTGGGGCCATAGGTTGTGCGAAAGAGAACCCCTCATGCTGGAACGAAGGCAAAGAAAGAACATAGGAGTGGGTTTTAGTCTGTAAAATTCTGACTCGCCCTCCTGCTCCGCCCTAGAGCGGGATGATTGGTGAATTCTCACACAAAAGTAAACCCGATTGTAAGCAGTGATGCAATCGTTGTCAGTGAATCGTACTAGTTTATTAAGAGCCTATTCACTCTAGCCTTGAAGACACCTAAATTATAATCGGACGGGGAGACCGTTGCAGGAAAATTGTTCCAAAATAATTAAAGACTTCTTTGTAATGAATAAAATTCGTCGCAGTGCTCATAATTCAGTAATTCTATGAAACTTGTTTATCTTTTCTTTGTATTATTACCAGTCTCACAATTGACCGCTATCTCACCAGAAAAGCGATGATGATATCAAAGGCGGAGCACGCTTACTTAGAAGTAATCATTTCACTATTGACTTGACTGTAGACTAAGACGTGACTTATTTTTTCGATAATCTTTATTGTACACACAATTTATACATACAGTAATAAAAAACTTTTTACAAAAAAAAATATAACCGACTTCAATGTTAAAAAATACTGACTTCAATATTAATAACTTTTTATTTTACACTTTTCAGTTATGGTTCCACCATTAAAAAGTACCCTTCAGACAAACTTAAATAACTTATAGCCACAGTGCATCTCATAACGATTATAATAATCCCGAACACGGTTAGATTACATTAATTTACCTTCTGGCTTCATCATCAGATAAGTTCGATACATCCTCCTCCTTTTCTGTCAGTCTGTTAGTCAGTCATCGACTATACGTATAAACAAAGCAACTTTACTTGTAACCACAGTTCTGCTGTGATCCTATGAGGAGTTCTGTTCCATATCTTCGAAGTTCATGATCAGATCGTAACAATATTTCTGTGGGACCAACTTAGAAGCATAACCTTTCAATCAAAAAATAATTTTCAATATCGGTCCACAATTGACCGAGATATCGGTGAACATAAATAAAAAAAAAACGTACATTCAGCCGAACATAGAACCTCCTCCTTTTCGAAGTCGGTTAAAAATACAGTTGATGTACATAAGCGAGCTTAACCCACAACTGGGTTGATCTGGATAGATTTTTGTTATTGTTAGTGTCTTTTTTTGGGCGGCATATGATCAAATACCTCCTCCCTCCGGGTTTTGCAAGCGGGAATGTCAGACTTTAACTGACTAAACAACAAGTATTCCTTTAGTTACCTTTTACGGACCAGGGCCGCAGTAATTTTTTCCAACAATCTTAGAGAAGAGATTTACTATGGCATGTTAAAATTTCAGTCTTGCGAGAAAGAGGGATGGAGCTATATACTCTATAGCTCTCTCCCTTTAACAGTTCAGTTTAAGTCGTCAAATGGATTATGGCCTGTTCACGACTTCAGTCTTAGCAGCGAGCGAGGCGCGGCGATCGGCATGGCATCGGTAAGCGGGCGCAAGGAGACATTCAGATGTACTCCCGAAAGGGCAGTAGAGTCCGTCACTAGTTGACAGTCCGATATGAGCTTCTCTGGAAGTTTCACCACATATTATCCTCTCATAGGCGCTATGAGCGGCGTTTCGTGACGTGCTTCAAACAGTTTCATACTTTTGATCTTATCGCTCACTTCACCGTGGTCATGGGGGACTTTAGTGCGAATGAGCAAACGCTACGGTTTTGAGCTGCGAGTGGGGTAATTTGGATTTGGACATCGAAACCGCCGGGAACACCGGGAGATTTGGGTCGTATAAAATGGATAGTGTTGAGAGTTCTGGTAACATTACAGGTCGTATATATTTCGAAAGCTAATCTTATCAGATAATATTGAAAGCAGCAATTTCGTAGCTGAAAACTTCTAATAAATTCACTTTCCCACTATCTACTTTCATAGCAAACCCAACTATTTAGCAACTAAATACGATTCTTTTCAAATTAAAACAAGTTAAAATTGGTTCGCCTGAAACAAGCTAAAGTTAAAAGCGACTACAAAAGAGCAGGAAAGATCTTGTTAAACAAGAACTCTTAAAAGGGGAATTAGCGAAAAAGTTAAAATTAAACTCATTCGTGAGGCAATAACTGTGGAGCAACGTCCACTGAATACTAAAGTAAAGAGAGATGAGTAAAGAGGTAGCGAGGAGTTTTCGCAATCAGTAAATTGCGGCACTTCTAACGATGGTCTGAGTGATTGCTGCTTGTTTTTACCCGACTGCGGTAAAGCCAAAGGACGGTAATGATTTTGACAAGCTATGTATGTATGTGAGTATGTTCATATGTTCCCTCATAGCTCCTAATTTACTAATCGGAACTCGACATATGAGGAATCGTTAGAATCGTCTTGATCGTCCGCTGAACATAGGCTACGTGATGTGTCACAAAACTCGATATGGCGCTCTCTAGCGGACAAAAAGTACGCTGTGTTTGATATTATTTGAAAGGGCTTCACTTGTACATTTCCGAAATATTGCTCTTTAAAGGGACGCCATCTAGCGGACAAAAAGTCATTTATTAAAAATAAAAACGAAAACCCGTAGTCACACGTTTTCGTTTTGTTCTGATCTTGTTTTACAGTGACCTTGTTTGTTTCAGCATCCTGAAAATCTTGTTTCATACTTTTTCGCAATGGATTTTTTTTCGAAATCGGGTTTTAGTTTTTTACTTTTTTTTTTGAAATGTAGGATTGTTATACGTTAAGATCCATGCTCCCATTTAGTGCCTTATAACGGTGACTTTCTAAAGCCTGGCTTTAACTGCTGGGAGATTAAAAAAATATATAGATTCCATTATCAACATAATTATGTAATAATTATTATTGCATAATTATTATTTAATATTTTTCTAGTCCTGACCCAAACAAAAATCATATAAATGATCTAAGTGTTAGTGTTTTTATCGTTCACAACATCCTCGATAACACGAATTTTTTTTGAAAACGAATTAAATAAATGATAATAAAAATAAAAATTGATAAAGTAATAAACAATATATTTTAAAAAAATTGATTTGATAGTAATCTTCCAATGGGGTAAACAAAGAAATATAAATCTATGGGGGTAGATCATGTCCTGCAGTAACACATTTTTATTTTATCTCGAGAGTATGTTTCTAGCACTAGCGAATAACAGAAGTGTCAGAAGCTGGTTCCTCGAAAAAGATTTTATCAAAATATCCTTTCTTCATAGTAATCATGACCAAGTACAGACATCTATTTCACCTGTACGTCTATTTAACCGACTTCGAAAAGAGGAGGTATGTTCACCGATATCTCGGTCAATTGTGGACCGATTTTGAAAATTATTTTTTTGATTGAAAGGTTATGCTTCCAAATTGGTCCCATAGTAATATTGTTATGATCTGATCATGAACTTCGAAGATATGGAATAGAACTCCTCATAGAATCACAGCAGAACTGTGGTTACAAGTAAAGTTGCTTTGTTTAAACGTGTAGTCGATGAATGTCTATCAGAAAGGGGAGGGGGTATGTATTGAACTGATCTGATGATGAAGCCAGAAGGAAAATAAATAAATTAATGTAATCTAACCGTCTTTAGGATTATTAGAATCGTTATGAGATGCACTGTGGCTATAAGTTATTTAAATCTGAGGGGTACTGTACGACTTCAATGTTAAAAAACACTGAAAAGTATAAAATAACTTTAATTTCGGAAGTCGGTGTTAAATAACGAAGAGACAAAACTATTGTTGAAACACCGACTTGTTATAAAAAAGGCCTTTTCTATAACAAGTCGGTTATATTTTTTTTTGTAAAAAGTTTTTTTACAAGCGTTCATTTAGTTTCACCTGTCATTGGGACAGGTAAAACTAAATTAAAGATCGTTTGTAAATAATCAAATCTTGCAAATTTAATTTGATCCACTTCCCGGTTACTGATTGAGCTGAAATTTTACATGCGTGTGTAAATCAGATGACAATGCATAATTTTTATGACATGGAGTTGATCTGATGGAAGCGGAAGGTGGCCATAGGAACTCAGATAATCCTACCGTGTTTGGGGTTTTTGGAATGGTATTGATGAGTACCTATTAATTATATAACGCTTGCTATTAAGAAATGTCTTTCATTGAAAACTTGTTACTATAGTCTTTTAAGTCTTGGTCACCATTTTTTTCTAACCTAAGTTTCATTCAATATTAAGCTCTAGGTAAAAGCGCAAAAATGTTCTCAACACGTTCTCAATTTGCACTAAAACGCGCCTATTCTCCGTTATGCCATAAGAAAATATACGGAGAGGAAAAATTGATGAGTTTTCAATGTCTATTACATATAAACGAAGGCCGATCAATCTCAGCTCCATATCGGCCGTGACACATTTTTACGGAAGTTCATTTTGATTTAGACAATCTGTCACACTTGGGTACTTCTTTAACTGGCCGGTTTAAAATTACGTAACTGGGGTTTAAGTGTATTATTAGTATTAACAATATGAATGGGTTGTGCGACAATGAACCCCGGAGCCTTAAGGTCATAGCACACTTAAACGAATCTGCTCCAACACCGCTCGCGCGCTCCCACCCAACACCGCCCTAAAACAAGACGACTGCTCGCAGCCCAAGCGGCGAAAGCTAGCAGGCACCCAGCAGTCCACGCGGCGACAGCTAGCAGACGGCCAGCTGTCCACTCGCCGACCGCTCTCGCTTTTATGTAGATACTGATCGAATGAGCGGCGACGCCGCGGCGACTGCTAGCAGTGAACGTGCGGCCAGTGAGGCGTCAACTACCGAGCAGTCTGACGGTGGTAAGCTCGCTGACAGCGAGCTGTCTACTAATTTATAATGCCAATGTAAAATATATCTTAAAAGCAATTCTTAAAGCCCATATTTGAATGATATTCTTTTTGCAGGGTGGGAGCAGAGTCGTGTAAGTGTGCTTTGATCTTTAGAACGAAGGCAAAGAAGGAACTGGGGCTCTGTTTCCGAAAAGGAGTAGTAGTTCCCGGTATGAAAGGGAAGAAGGAACGGGATGGGTTTTTTAGTCAGTAAGAGTCTGACACTATCTCCCGCTCCGCCCAAGGGCGGGAGATGTCATTCGGATGATTTTTACTTACCGAAAAAAAGGCAAGGAAGGAACAGGAGTGCGTTTTAGTCAGTAAAAGTCTGACACCCTCTCTCTCTCCGCCCAAGGGCGAGAGATGTCATTGGATATTTTCCTACTTAAAAAAAAAGTTTAAATAATATGAGGTACGAAGAATCAAAGTGGATGCTTTTTTTGGTGGAAAGTCAAAATGACTTCTCGACCTCTTTGATGGAGCAAAAGGGAGTGTCAGATATTGGTTACTGACTTAATTAATTCCTCCGCAAGTAGCGCCACAATGACTCTACACTCGAAGTTGTGGACGATTACGTTTCTTTTAGGGTCTAAACTGCACCATGCGCGGGATGGCGGAGCGTGCGGGCAGGTGGGTATGGTGCGGTTCGGATGCAGTCGGTGTGTAGTTCACACGACTGCAATCGGACTGCACGTTTGGTTTGCAGTTTTATTGCAGTCGTGTTTGCAGTTCAATTGCAGTCGTGTCATCTGCATTCAAACTGCACATAAACTGAAATTTGCGGTTGGATTGCAGTTGAAATGCGGTCCGTCTGTTTAGACCCTTAGACAGACTGTCTAGTTGGGTAGATCTAATTTCGAGAAAAGGGTCGACCGTCGAATCCACCTTGCCTGGGCAGCGTTCGGGAAGCTGCGCGGTATCTTCTCGTCCGACATACCGCAGTTTCTCAAGACGAAAGTCTATGACTAGTGCGTATTGCCAATGATGACTGGCTCCGAAACTGGATGCATAATTTTAATGAATTTAAAAATAATATGAACATCTTTCTGCAAATACTGTTTTTTTTTTGTGGTCATTAAGCCCTAAGTAATAAACAAACGTACTTAAGGATTGACTCTTTAACGTCTTACCGACTTCATCGCCTAAAACTGTTCGGGAAAAAAATTAAGCGTCATCTTGACGACCGCGACGTCCTGAAATTATAAGTCTTTAAAGAAAAACGTCTTAGGTCTGAGTCACACCGGAATGGCAGCGACGCGGCAAGCACATTCAGTCTACACTAATATTATAAAGAGGTAAAGTCTATTTTTTTGTTGCCAAGTTGATAATTTGCAATCGTAAACTTCAAGTGTACAGGAAAGACGCCATCTCAACGCTTAGTCACGTGGTCAGAACAAAAGAATTGGGGGCGTGGCCAGCTCAAGGCATTCGACGCAAGCGAAACGGTTGTAACTTCTAGGGGGCGGGTCCGATTGCTGAAATTATTTCACCGATAGAAAGCTGTTTTATTCCTGAGTGACATAGGCTATATCTTATTTATGGGGGTAAAGCCGCGAGCAAAAGCTAGTGTGAAATAATTTTAAACTTTATCTACATACAGACTAGTATCGCTTTGAAAGCATGAAAAGGTCACGAGGCCGCCCGCGTTGACGCCAGCAGCCGCGCGCCACTCTCGTCTTGTTGGTAGTTCTAGCCTAGCCAGCCGCTGCCGGCCGCTGCTATTCCGGTGTGACTCGGCCCTTATTGAACTGAACCCAACAAGGTCACAAAACGGTTCATCTTGTTGCTAAGCGTTTTATAAAACAAACGGGGGCCTAGTAATCATTTTCCAGGATTGAGTTTCATTGAATTCGAGAAATATTGCTTTACAAAGCGTTTTCAAAGGGTGGATTGTTTTTGAAACGTAATTACAAAAAAAAACAATATAATAATGAAAATCATTTTTGAAGAGTAATCAAGAAGTTAAACGACATCAGCTGTTTCGGATTAACTAAGAGTCGATCTTTTTTAGTCCGTGTCAATTAATTTGTTTTGGAATGTAGAACATACGGGGAGATAAGCGACAAAACACTGTAAGCATTTTCAAATTTTTTTGCTGGATGTACAAAGCTATCAATTCCCATTAAGCTGACATATAAGCTAAACAGTTAAATCGTAGGTACAGTTACCATCACGGATCTTGAACGCTCGGCGTCAGAGTGGGGATCGCTTTGCGCATTCCATACATTGGCGAGCCAATCGTCGTCGTTGTTAGATACATGCAGCAAGCGCAGGGAACGAATCAAGAGTGACATCTATGACGCGAAGGCGCGGCGAGCCAATCACTGACACTCCCCGCCCCCGCGTCTCACTTCGCTCCACTAAAGAGACAGAATATTTGACTTCTGCGCAACTTGAAGCCAGCGCTCAAGATCCGTACCGGTAATTGTAGGTTTCATACATTTTATATAGATTCGCCGCACACGGTTGACGCCGGTGGCCGCCATACGCTACAAATCGCTGCTGCTCGCTTCTTGTGGCCCGAACCGGCCACTAGACGCTGATACAAAACGCCTTCACATGCCACTCGCGCATTCGAATCTTCGTCAGACTCCATTATGAAACTGCGCGTATGGGTTAAAAAAAAAGTAGCAGTCACCGGCCACAAGTGCTGTCGTGCGCTTCAGCTTCCTTTGTGGTCACTTCTTACTTCTCGTAGCGGCGTTTATTGCTGTGGCATGTGGCCCATAGGCCATATGCGGCGACACTCAGATATTCCTGCTTTCGATACCCGCTCGGAACAATAATTTTACAAATAGAGCCAAATGTAATAATAAAAAATAAAAAATATTTATTTTAATTGTGTATGTAAAAAAAATGTGTTTCGACAATAAAAAAATAAGAAATTAAGAACTCGGGCGCCAAGTCGAGACACGATAATAGCCAGAATAACTAGGTCGGGCACTAGATTGGACCATTAATCTACCAGGGAATAAGAACATTTAAAATTGTTCAGAGTTTGGGTATCTTGTCACATAAGCAAGACACTCATACCCGAGAGAGTGAACATGTTTGTGAACACATCCACGATACAGAGTAATTCCTAATGCGTTCCATTTCCACAAGGCTGGCAGGTATTAGCATTACGGCTCGTTCTCGACCTTGCTGCTGTGAGCGGTAAGCTAAGCGCAGGGCGGCGAGCGGGAAGAACAAAAGTTTGACAAAAGTATGAAAATATTTGAAGCACACCACGAGACGCCACTAATAGCAACACGCACCCGTTTAGAGTCTGTCTAATAAGTTAAACGACTTGGGTAAATAATTGGAATGTAATGAAATCTGATGTAGTCAACACGGGTTCAATTATCAAGGTTGATTAAGAGATAGAGATCATTGTTTACTGACAGAAGAACCATAAAAAAAGTATCGTAAGTATTTTTAAAATTAAATATTATACAAAATTCCTAAGTCGTTTGACTTATTAGACATACTATACCGCTGCCGCCCCGCTCGCTGTGACCGAGATCGTTAGTCATCTCTATCCATTTTACTGACATTTTTTAGAGTCGCACGTCGAATACAACGCGTCTTTGAACAGTTCCCTACATTTTGGAGTTTTGGACACTTATAATCGCGTGTAGAACATCACTTTGTCTAGCCAGTAATGTTTTTTACTGGATGTACAAAGCTATCAATACCCATTGAAAGCGTCCTCTTCGAGGTACATTTTCATACAACCTTACGTAATTATGATGTTATTACCAGTTACAATCATAGATATATAACACATCTCTCTCTAGCACACAACACAGCTATCTTATGGATATTATCTAGGCTCCTATATAGAAAACAAACATAAATTTGTGTAAACCTAATCTAGTAACTACCTCTGAAAATCTGCTATTTTACGTGAACTATGGCCCTCCATAATGTACTCATATATTAAAAAATACAAAAGTCTGTATCAAAAGAAGTCTTGCATATTTATTCGAGATTCTGAATGATGACAATTTTTCTGAAAAACTTTTAAGGGTTTGATAAAAACACGTATTTCTTAGAACAAGTTTTGTGAAAAACATTTTCGAGTATTTGAATGTCTGTGTATGTTTGAGTATGATTGTTCCTCTTCCACGTTTAAACGGCTGATCGGATTTAGATGACTTTTTGCTCACGGGTACGCCACATACTGGAATAGGACATAGAATACTTTTTACCTCGAGAGTATAATCCCTAGGGATAATTTCCTACTTTCGCACTTGTGAAGTCACTGCTCGTTCGTTAACATTGTTTGTAAAATAATAATGCATTGCCTTCCTAACTAAGCTTAACTGAGAACTTAAATAAGTCAGCAATCAAGCTCAGTATTATGAAACTTACAGGTGTAGTTTCTACTTAGCGAGGAACTCGAGAAAACCTTAAGTAGGTAGTAAAAACTTTGTAGCTTTATTTTAATAATTTGTTTTTCTGTTGCAGTGAATAATTTTGGGGCTAAATAAAACTATGCTTTGTGATCTTTACATCTTTTTTTAATAAAAAAAAGAGATCGAAGAAAAGAGTAGGGTAATCGAATCGAGTAGGGTAATAAAATAGTGAAGGGTAAATAATCGACGGCTGAGTGATCATGACAGCTTATTAGCTTATTTCAGCCATAGCAACCACAGTCCTTGACACTTCATGGTGGTTGCGACTTCAGATATACTGCTGCACCCCTAGCCAAGTTGACAATCTGCAATCGTTAACGCTAGTCGAAAAGTAGTTAAATGTACAAGAATGACATCATCTCAACGTTAATTCACGTGGTCGAAACAAACGAATAGAAAATTCGTCGCCAAGTTCACATCGTTCAAAATGATAGAATGAATTTCTACAACGTTTAACGCTGCGCCTTTGATAAACAAACGCTACATTGTAGAACGAGCGGCCGACTCAGGCGCGTCAACATGGCTACCCACTTATCGTTTTCTACAATTGCTGACATCGAAGCGTTACCGATCGGAGAACGGAATTCGACACGATACGGTTGTAACTTGGCTAGGGGGGCTGTTTTTTTTAGGTTCCGAAAATTGAAATGTCGGCTAAATTGGAACCTTTACAGAATCACTTTGTTGTCCGCCAGTCAAAACCCTTTTTCTCAGGAGCGCGTGGCGGTTAAAAAATTAAACTTCTAAGTTAACGCAATCTATAGAGAGGCCGTTTATGCTCCGTTTAGACGCATATTTTGACACTCGCAAGGAAATCAAAACATATAAGGTGCTTCCCGCTGATCTAATCATACATAGTAATCAAATCATTGGCTTCTGTGAAACAGGTTAATCACCTAGCACAGGAATCAGGGACTTCAAAAAAAAAAGTAAAATGTCGTAGATAAATAAAGAATATTATTATTAAAAAAAATCGAGATTCGTTTTTATACAATATTGTATTATGCAAACCCTCTGTTTTAAATACTGAATGATACAGTTTTCGTCTTTATCGGAATCAGCCCAGAGACTTTAAAAATTCATACACGCACATCCATAAAAAAAACCTAAATCCCTTTATTCCCCTTTTGATATTGATATTAAATTTTAATAAAAACTAAAACGAGTACTAAGTATTAAGCAAAAGGGAAATTAAATTCAGGATATACTTATCAGCTGAAAAAAAGCTGAATTTCCAGTAGATTTAGCGCTTAGTCCGCCACTCGGAGTCTTCCGCAGTAAGACCACTGAGCCAGCCGAGCCACGGTAAGCCAATATCGGTTCCTGAGTAAGCTTGTTCTTCCGCCACTATGCTATTTTATACTGTATTTTCTCGTAGAAAAATAAACCGTGACTGATATTTTGTTTGGTATTTTAAAATATTTTTGCTAAATAACGAATGATTAATTTTATTGAGATGCTAATAGATTTTTAAATTGCTGGTATGCAATGAAAAGTTCGTAAGGCTTAGATTCAATAATGATTTTTTTTGTGGGGAAAATATCCAATGACAACCTCCGCTCTTGGGCGGAGCGAGAGATAGTGTCAGACTCTTACTGACTAAAAGACCCACCCCGTTCCTTCTAGCCTTCATACCGGGGCTCGAGCTCCCTTTCGGATAACCCTGGCCCCAGTAGGCTTCGACCCGGCTGGGTCCCTGCTGTTGCTGACAACTCCTTGAGGCGCGCGGGAACAGTGCGCGCCGTCGACGACTTGGGCTTGGTCCGGACAGTTACCGGACGGCCGGACAGTGAGCTACCCATTGCTCACTGTCCGCAAGCCCGCGCCTACGGCGGGCCCATAGCACTTGCTCCCCCATCAGTGAGAAATCATTAAGAACGTGCCAGAAACGTACTAGAGTAATGGATTGTTCAAAAAAGTTACCGTGGTGCATATTTTTCACAAACTATACTTATAATTTGTTGGTACTAAATTTGCGCCTTGTTCCGCCAAATAAAATGTTTTTTTTCTTTCACTGTGTGTTTTAGTCAGTAAAAGTCTGACACTCCTTCTCGCTCCACCTAGACTGGAAGAAGTCATTTAACGATTTTCCACGTATACGAAAAAGAAACACGTCTTCTGGAAAGTAGAAATTGAAATCAGACCACACAATTTGGAGACCTGCAGCCATAAAGAGATGTGTTAAAATGTCAAGCGTGCGGGCGAGAAAGAGGTATGGATTTATACACTATACAATTATGTAACTACAATATATTATATAACTGCATCCTTTTAACAGTTCAGTTTCGGTCGTAAAATGGATCGCGGTAAGAGCTCGTGGTATGTCCTTTGTTCAAAATGTGCGACCAGAAACTACATTCTGCCTCAGATATTTACTTTATCTACCTAAGCTGTTTTCTTGAGATCACTGTCGCACTGCATTGGATCTACTGCATAACAACACAATAAGTACATGTACACTTTTCAAACTTACATTACCGCAATAGCGTAACAACACAGCTCCTCCGCATTCATTTCAAAACTTCCCAAAAGTCACGTACTGCTAAAGTATAAAAGGCATGAATACATTTACGGTTTGCCAGCCCATAAAATTCTTAGTGAGCTTGTTAAAAAGTTCTACACAAACGGGATGCACAGTGTCCTGTGATGCTAAGGGACTCAATTTATAGACCAACTTCCTCCGTTATAGCACAAAATAGATAGGTACAGAAGTCAATCTACATACAAAGCGCGCTCGAGCAACGCACACATAGACATCGCTCACGGACACGATATCTCGGTCGCGTCTCGGACCACTCGTCGAACAGTTCCGGCTCAAACGCTCATTAGTGTGCGTCCATCGAGCGTAGGTATAAAAAGTGAAGTACATACATAAGATTGTCTTCTGTACCTATCTATTTTGTGGTTATAGCGAAGCAATAAATAAACTTCGGTCCATGTCGCCTGCACAATTTATTTCACGTTATTAATATAAAGATATACTTTTTTCGGTGTATAAATCAAGTTTGGCAGATAATTTGAGAGGGCAGGATACAAAAGTCACATTTTTTTCGCGTGATTGTCAAGGATTTATTGATGGTGGGGTATTATTGGAAACTTGTGTGGAATTTTATTCACTGTTTATTTAGTTGGAAACCAATGAATATTGCTTATCTCTCTGGTACTTTACGACTTTTTATTACTATACCTAGACAGACTCGTGTTTGTTCAGTATCTTACCTGACGGTTAGCGACGTTGTGGTCGACGACTGTGCACGCTTGCCAAGGTGTAACCTATTCACTCTTGACTTAAAAACCCCTGTAATCTGTAAATTAATTGTAATGTGTCGGTATTCCTAAATTTCAAAATCTATATATATAAAAATCAATGCCACTTTTCGTTGTAATTTTATAACTCAAGAACGGGCTCACTTATCCAAACCAAATACTTAGGCTTTGTTCGGACTATTTAGTAGATGGTTTATGTGAAGTTTGGTAGGGTAGAGTAGGGTATAGTAGGGCAAAGTAGGGTATAGTAGGGTGGAATAGGGAAGAGCGGAAGCGAAGCCGCGCGGGCAAAAGCTAGTATTTATATAAAATTCCGTTTGATAGTTAAATCGACAGACTAAAGTATAAAGGCGAAAGTTTATACGTATGTATGTTTGTTACTCCTTCACGCTCAAATGGTAGAATGGATTTGGATGAAATTAGGCACCTGGCTAGGCTACACTATGTCCTAGAATAACTAAAAAGAATGAAAAATATTTTATATAGCGAAAAAGTCGCAATCTTAGGACTAACTTACAGAATATGCGCCACGTCCACGCAAAACGGCCGAACGCTCAGTATAATGCCGTGATCACACACAAAATGTGTCGAGTCTACAGCGTTGGTTTTCAGCGTGAACTGGTGATGGTGTCAACACACAGACGGTATTGTGTGCTCATAGATTTGAGTAAAATAAATAAAAATAAATTTTAGAACATAGCCATAAAAGGAAAAAAAAACAATAATAAATAAATAGGAAATACAGTTTCAAACATAGGATACTTTAATTTAGTGGTGGCTACTGATAATGGTCCTAACTCATGGGTTGTGGGTCATAGGATGGAATTCAGCCAAGTACATTACTTTGTGTAATTTATTTCATCACCACTGCTCTCAAAAGGGTGAAGGAAAACATTTTAAGAAAACCGGCATGTCCTATGACCAAAAATTCGAAGACATCTAGCAACGTGCATAGGTCCCGCGTGGTTACGGCCCATTCCATCTCCTAGAGTCCTCCAGTGGCTTGAGTCCCAGCAGTGGAGTGGCTGATTATGCTATGCTGTATGCTATACGTTTATCTCAGGAGTACACATGTTCCTGTGTGATAATTTACTATTTCCAGAAAGGCGAAGCCGCTAGCAGATATTTGTTATTAATAACGATCAAATATAAATGAAACCTTTACCTGTTACAGTAAATACAGTCGAATTCCGCACGTGCACTTCAGTAAAATGAAACAAACAAAACTTTATTATCACATAAAGTTCCGTATCAACATGTGAACGGGAGTTTGATGCCGATGAATATGTATGAGCGTACAATTATACGTTTTAACATCGCATATTTTATTCTACGAATTCTGTCTATACGGTGAGGAGGCTGAAATTCGGCTTGATATTGAGAAAAGTGGAAAATGATTTTTGCCCCAGCCATTTTTTTTTATGGTGGGAAAAAATCATCCAATGACAACCCCCACTCAGATAGTGTCAGACTCATAATGACTAAAAACCCACCCCGTTCCTTCGTGCCTTCATATCTGGGCTCGAGCTACTCTTTTGAAACTAACCCTGGCCCCAGTAGGCTTCGACCCAGCTGGGTCCCTGCTGTTGCTGACAACTCCTTGAAGCACGCGGAAACAGTGCGCGCCGTCGACGACTTGGGCTTGGTCCGGACAGTTACCGGACAGCCGGACAGCGAGCTACCCATTGCTCACTGTCCGCAAGCCCTTTGTCCCAGCCCTGGTTCAGGCTATCATGGTTGGAAGGCCTCCCATAAGGTGGACCGATGACCTGGTGAGGGTCGCGAGAATCCGATGGATACGAGACGCACAGGGCTACTGTAGGCGCGGGCTTGCGGACGGCGAGCAATGGGTAGCTCGCTGTCCGACCGTCCGGTAACTGTCCGGACCGAGCCCAAGTTGTCGACGGCGCGCACTGTTCCCGCGCGCCGCAACAGCAGAGGCCCAGCTGGGTCGAAGCCTACTGGGGCCAGGGTTAGTTTCAAAAGAGTAGCTCGAGCCCAGGTTTGAAGGCAAGAAGGAACGGGGTGGGTTTTTAGTCAGTAAGAGTCTGACACTATCTCCCTCCCTGCCCAAGAGCGGGGGTTGTCATTAGATGATTATCCCACCAAAAAAAGACGCACAGGGTTAGTTATTACGGCGACACTTGGGGGATGCCTATGTCCAATAGTAGATGTGTTTTGGCTGAAATGATGATGATGATGATGATTTCCTACAGTCAAACAAGGAAACCAATTGTGTACGTTAGTTTTGGACATAAATCCAGAATGTTCTGTCGATGCAGTTGCAGAAGCTTTCAATCTGTCCTTGCTGCGTCTACATTTTGTTTCCCCAATCAACGTGAAAACAAAACGATCAACGCTCACTCGTTTTTATTATTTTTTCCCTTACACGTCCGTCGAACGTTTTCTGTACTCCAATTAAAGCCTGATGCTGAACGAAAAGCGAATCTGTGGATGTTCAACAACGGATGTTCTTTAAATAATCATCATCAACATATCAGCTGGTACACGTCCACTGTTGGACATAGGCCTCCCCCAAGTGTTGCCACAATAAACGATCTTGTGCGTCCTGCATCCGTCGGATTCCCGCAACCTTCACCAGGTCATCGGTCCACCTTGTAGGATGCCTTCCAACGCTGCGTTTTCCGATAAGCGGTCGCCACTCCAGAACCTTTCGGCCCTAACGACCATCTATTCTGCGAGCAATATGCCCTGCCCATTGCCACTTAAGTTTAAGTTTGGCTATGCTCGGAGTTTCCAACAAATAATGTGACTATCAAATTGTAAGTATGTTGATTTTTAATACTTCGAGTCTAGCTTTCTGCCTTCGGTTTTGCTATGAAAGTACGTATTTCCATGCACAATTTACGAGGGCGGTTCAATAAGTACCCGTGTTAAGAAATGAAGACACCATTTTTTGAATTTTTTTTGAACATATTATGTAGTCCACTTTTTATAAAGATTCACTCCCAACGTTCCGGCCATTTTCTTAACCCATCCAAAAAATAAGATTTGTCGAACTCTCCAAACACGCCTCTGTCTCGTCGATGACTTCCTCGTCTGAGTTAAATTGTTTTCTTGCGAGCCATTTCTTCAAGTTAGGGAACAAGAAGAAGTCGCAGGGAGCTAAACCGGGTGAATACGGGGGTTGCGGCAGCCATTCATAACGCAATTCATGCAGTTAAATCCCGTTTCATCCCCTAAGGTGGTGAATATTGAAAAATCTTTTTTTTATTTTTTGTACAATTCATAAAAGGAAGTACTGTGCAAAATTGCAGCGTTCTAGGTTTGCGTTTATAAGTCAGTGAGTGAGGACTTGGCCCTTTATATTCCACGTTGGCCCAGTGCGAATTATTGGAGGCCACAAAAATTGCAATTGTTGGTTCTGGGACATATCGGTTTCCTTACGATATTTTCCTTCATCATTTTGAGAGCAATGGTGATGAAATGGATTACACACAGTAAATCACCTGCCTGGGCACACGCTCTACTTATTTTTATACTAGCTGTTGCCCGCGACTTCGTTCGCGTTAAGTTCCTAAATAGCGCCAACGCTACTACTAATTTTGTGCTTGTGATTGATGCCAAAAGCATCTAATTAATTTATTTTACTTACACATAAAACGTTTAGGCCGTTGCCAAAATGAAAATTATATTTTTATATTGTAACGGCTAAAAATAAGCGTACATGAACTTTGAAACCATTGTGATACATTCCTTTTTGAGCAGTCGTGCAAAAATGACAGCCTCTTTGAACTGCGATCTCTCCGAAGAAAATTGTGATTTTTCATTTATATTTGCTAATCTTTGTAGGGCAACGACGATTGTTGTACAGGTGATGCTATTGCGGTGTTTCTCGACGTTTTTGTACAAATAATAAAAGATTTCATCTTGTCAGTACATGCTCACGTGCCTTCTTTTACAAAGAGGCTTTATTTTAGAAATATTTTCTAGCTTTTCAAGCTTTCAAATTATATCAAGGCCATCTGGGAACATCTGTCGTGTTTTTACAGTCTGACAATTATACTTTTATACCCAAAAATTTAATAAAACTCACTTTCTAGAAGGTGTACTAGATATATAAATAAAATAGTTATAATCAAAAACAGATACTTGAAAAATTCAAAAGCTGCGAGTAGGTACTTGAAAAAGAAAACAGAAATTATAACACGCAAATATGAAAAAAAAAACAAATTTAAAAATCCGTGGCTTTTGAATCGAGGCTACACAATTTTACGGTTATTTTATTTTTAAAGTCTTTCAGATAGCTGTAATTAAAACAAACTTATGCGCTGGAAACCTCATTAAAATGGGGGTTGAATAAAACACGGTGAACAAGGTAGAATAAACCTACAGCATTGAATCAAGGGGTCTCGTAACGAATGCTCTGGATATTCACCGCGGCGCGGATTCTATGTCATTTTTGAATTCGTAAGAGAAATGCGGCCATTTTTACTACGTCAAAAGACCGTTGAATGCAAAGTTGGACAGTGGTCGGGCATTTTTAGCAACTGTGTTTGCATAAATATCATTCATGCTTTTCAACCTGCGGCATTCAAGTTGTTTACTGAAAACGGGCATCCTATTCTGAAATACTGGATTCACATAAAAAGTAGTAGCAAAGTAATTGGTTGATGGAGTAACATTCTCTTTGAAATATACAAAAAAAACTGGCATAAGAGAAAGATCAAAAGAAAATTATCCAAACATCTTCAGGTATTCACTCCTCAGTGAAATCTCAGTATAATAACTCGGAATGTTTACAGAACATAACAGCACTTGGATAATAAGAAGTTCAAGGGAAAACGAACATCAGCTAAGTACCTTTTCGCAGCGATTACGAAATACGAAGGAAGATAATAAAATATCCGTTATATTTTTGCACAACGGTAAAGAATACTTTGCGAATTGCTCGCGGAGGCATTTCGCGATTTCAAATTGTACGCATTATGTTCGCGAAAACGTTGCTATCTCTGTTATTACATTCCATCGTAAGCTCCTCTCGAATATACTGAAGGAGCATGCTTTGCCAACATATTGCAATATTTGGGTATCAGCGAAAATTTCGCATTATCATCGTTACGAAACAGCACAAATTGGAATCGAATAAATAAGGGGTTCAGTGAGTAAACGGCGGGTCTATGATTTATCTATGTATTTGTACTAATATTGTAAAGCGAAAGATTTGATTTTTTGTTTGTTTGTATGTTACAATTTAACTCAAAAACTACTTGACCGATTTCAAAAATTCTTTCACCACGAGAAAACTATATCTTCACTGCGTAACATAAGCTATTTATTTTCTGCTTTCATGCGGGTGAAGCCGCTAACTTAACTCTTAAGCTAGTGTATGTATAAATGGAAAAACTGACTGACTGACATATTAACGCCCAGCCGAAACTACAAGGCCTAGGAGCGTAAAATTCTACACAAGATTTTTTAAGCTATTGCATAGCTTCTATCGCGGGCCTTGAGCGTGGAGACCGAATACAGAAATTCCGTAACGAAAATAACCTAACACCCCCCACTCATTTGTTTTTTGAGCGTGGTGACCGATAAGAAAACAAATGAGTGAAAGCAGCTGTCGGCGTTTTGGATGGGTGGGGTTAAGCAGCTGTTAACGAGGTCTGGTTTTTGATGGAAGAGGTTAAGCAGCTGTTGGCGAGGTCTGGTTTTGGATGGAAGAGGTTAAGTAGCTGTTGGCGAGGTCTGGTATTGGATAGGTGGGGATAAGCAGCTGTTGGCAAGGTCTCATTTTGGATGGGTGGGGTTAAGCAGCTGTTAGCGAGGTCTGGTTTTGGATGGGTGGGGTTAAGCAGCTGTTGGCGAGGTCTAGTTTTGGATGGGTGGGCTTAAGCAGCTGTTGGCGAGGTCTGGTTTTGGATGGGTGGGGGTTAAGCAGCTGTTGGCGAGGTCTATTGCATAAGTTGATAAAAAATGCTATGCAATAGCTTTACCGCGGCAATCCCCGAGTGCCACACGTCTTTTTTTTTATGGTTTAAGCGAGCACTGAGAGAGGGTTTTTCAAAATTCAAGTTTAGCAAAACAACGTTTATTGTTTACTCGACGTTATTATTACACACTGCTAAGTACAGAAAACACTTCTTGAGACAGTAAATGAATGAAAGACTAGAATATTAACGGTAAAACTAATCTCTGTAACGTGTTAAATAATTCTCGGTATATTCGGTGAGGAGGGCGAGTGTCACCAAAGGCGCTCCGCAACGACGTCACGGCCTCGCTCCAGGAGCTGATGGTGGACTTTATTCCCTGCCACCAGACTGCTGCATCTCCAGTTAACAGCATCGATAAATCTCGTAGTGTGTTGTCGTCACTTACGTAGGCACAAAGAAAAAGAGATGAAAAGGAGGTCCAAAGTTTGTGTGGAGGATATATTCACGCGGGCAAAGCCGCTGGCAGAAAATTCTTCAATTAACTTTCCCGGCCATGTCTTGGGTGTTAATGAGAATCATTTCCATCAAAGTGATCGAGAAATGTTTTGCGTCAATGGACCGAAATTGAAATCAAAATATGAGTTTGGGATGGGATTGTATTTATCTCTGAATATAAGTATTGGTGTTTGTAGAGATGTGCCGTTGCAGGCAATATTGCCCGAAGTGGGAATTTTGCTGGCAATATTGCCACCAATATTCATACTTCGGGCAATAGGAAAGGTTGTCTATAAAAAATCACTTTTAGCGATAAGACGGGCGGTCTTATCGCATTATATATATATTATACATAATATATAAATATATATATTATATTAGTTATTTATCTATCTATCAATATTGTCGGCAATAGTGCCACCAATATTCCCATTTCTCGGCAAAATTGCCGGCAATAGCACATCTCTAGGTTTTTCTTAAAATTGGGTATTCAGCTGTGTTTCATTAGAGATGAGAATAAAAAAGAGCTTTCTTCTTCGTTCCTCAAGTCGAGATCCGAGTATGCTCTACCAAAAATTTGACTTCCCTGGGATTATTCTACGCCATGATTCTAATAATCTAAATTGAAATAAAACATGTAGGCGTTTCAGACGTTTTAATGTCAGTGATTTCTATATTTTATATCGTTTTAATTTGAAGATTTTATTATTACTCACGTTAGATAGTGAATTACTATGATATTAATAGGAGAAGACCGACTACTTTTCAACATTAATTACTTTCATATACAATAAGTAGTATCCATCGTTAATACTACATATCGATAGTAGGTAGGTACTACTTATATTATTATGATTTCTATATACAAAGAAACCAATAAATACCTTACTTCTAAAAAAGAACAACGCACCTTTACCTAATATAAAGTTTGTTTGAACTTATAATTCCAAGTCTATCCAAAGATATATCCACTTTAACCCGTTTTAAAAAACAGCAATTCCATAGGTAAAGACCTATTTATTATAAGTATAGATATAATCCGATTTAAAAGCTAAACGATAAACTTCATTTAAAATCATCATCATCATCATCATTTCAGCAGATAGACGTCCTCTGTTGGACATAGGCCTCCCCCAAGCGTCACCACAACGAACGATCATGTGCGAACGATCATGATCGTTATTTACAAATAAATAAATAAAAAACGATCATGTGCGTCCCGCATCCATCGGATTCCCGCTACTTTCACCAGGTCATCGGTCGACCTTGTAGGAAGCCTCTCAACGCTGCGTTTTCCGGTACGCGGTCGCCACTCCAGAACCTTTCGGCCCCAACGGCCATCGGTTCTGCGAGCAATGTGCCCTGCCCATTGCCACTTAAGTTGGGCGATTCTTTGTGCTATGTTGGTTGGTTCTCCTGCGGATATCTTCATTTAAAATACAAGAGCTTTTTTTAATAAATTGTTGTCAGACTGAAACTTATTTTCAAAGCGCTTCTTTAATGGTTACTTTAAGCATTATTTATTTCGCATTTTAATAACTAAAACGTATTTTGAGAGTAGTTTTATCGATTTAATATTCTTCTAAAGATGTAGTTAATATTTAACTAGTCTTGTCTGACATCCTCAAGTGAATTAGATTCAAAACTCATTTTTTAAAGAAAATAGAAGACTATAAAAATATTGTTGTAAATTAATACGGTATTAGTTTTTGTTAAAGCCAATGTTGGAAGTACAATTCATATTTATAAAAACCTGACCTTTTCATACTGCTTAACCGAAGAGGACAAAGCTCTTTAGCATATTTTTGTTACAAGGAGTCCATGAATAACTTTTTTTAAGGAAAAAAAAACATCATTATACAACGTGCTTCCTTATAAAATTCTTCTAATATTATAAATGTGGCCTTCTAATATTATAAGGTGTCTGAAAATTTGTTTCTGATTTGGTCAATCACGCCTCAACAGCTGAACAGATTTGATTAAACTTGACACACGGGTAAACCACGACTCAAGGTCATGAACATTGGGTAGCTCGCTATCCGGCTGTCCAGTAACTGTCCGGACCAAGCCTAAGTCGTCGACGGCGCGCACTGTTTCCGCGCGCTTCAAGGAGTTGTCAGCAACAGCAGGGGCCCAGCCGGGTCGAAGCCTACTGAGGCCAGGGTTATCCGAAAGGGAACTCGAGCCCCGGTATGAAGGCTAGAAGGAACGGGGTGGGCTTTTAGTCAGTAAGAGTCTGACACTATCTCCCGCTCCGCCCAAGAGCAGGGGTTGTCATTGGATGATTATTCCCACCATAAAAAAAAGGTCATGAACATTATCTGGAGGCAACAGTCCTTGCACGCATGCTCGTTTTGAGCGTGGAGATGCGGATGGGCAAATTTGCCCCGGTATTGCATCTCCGTCATCAGTTTTATCTCATATCAGTCGCGGCATGGCGGACAGAGTTCCGGCGGGATCTCATGGTAGTCGCAACGCAGTGCTGGGCACGTCATAATAGGGTAGTTTCCAGGGTCAAAATAATTACATTTTATTTAGTTCTTATTTTAGATTATAAAAAAATATTGGACACGTTTTTTTTCTTTTTTCGATTAAACAAAATATAAAAAAGATAATAAATAGCCCATTAAAGTTACGTGTGACGTCACCCCTTGCGAAAAAATGCAGCACGGCGTGACGTTTCACGTTACTTTAATGGGCTATGTCTTTGTCATTTTTGGTTTAATTTACTAACAAAAAAATACGTGTCCCTTATTTTTGAATAATCTAAAAGACGGGCTAATTACATTTTTTACGGCAACTAGTCTATACTTTCTTTGAGGAGTGGCTGGAAATACCTCACGGCATCGACATTGTAAGTTCGGAAGGTTCCTGTAACGGTTTCGTGCGGAAGAATCGCCCGGTTGTCACCACTGTGTGGAGGTCAAGGCAGAGCACCGCCGTGCCCTCGTGGGGGCGATCGGTGGTAACGTTCTCTTGCACCGGGCCTTGGTACAGGCCATGGGCCGAAGCGAGGAGGAGTGGCAGGCGGTCGCCTCCTTATGCGAATTAGTAATGCTAGTAAAGGAGGCGGCGGTACGTTCCGGTCACCGTAAGCGCGGACAGCGAGCACTAGCTAGCTTGCTATCTGAGCGTCCGGTAACCGTCAGGACTGAGCCAAACATAATATAAAGAAGAGAAAAATATAAATTAGATGATGGTAGCAGTAATGATAGGAAAATTGAAATGAGGTTGAACCAAAATAGCAAACGGTCTTTAGCTAGATTTTTTAAAGAAACTGGTAACTTTCCTAAATGGCATCGTAAAGCTTTCTACAATTGCATAAAAGTTACAGTCTCACCACAACAAATGCCCAGCTAATAAAGAACATTTTAAATGATGGTCCCCTTACAAAATTCAAACAGAAAAAAAAAGTATGCAAAAATATTTGGCTGCAGCAAAGTTTGGTGTGTGCCCGAGAGACTGAGCGCATCGTCCGTTGTAACTGAGTATTTATGGAATAAGTTACTGGACCATGCTGTAACGGGTTATATTGGACCGAAAGTTGGGTTTCCGAGGGAGTTCATAAAAGGAACAATGGTTTTATGTGATTTAGTTTGAGGACTTTTTTGGGGAACTTTTTGGAGATTATTTAGTATTTGTGTATAAGGGCCAACGTTTCGTTAACCGGGGGCACGCGCGGGGTCCCGCGCTGTCACCCATCACGTGCCGTCGCTTGTGTGTCCTGAGCTGCGGTCCCCGTAGCGGAAACCGGATCATTACCTGCGCAGTGTCACTAGCTCAACTTTAACGGTGTGCACGTAGTCGTGTCGATGGAGGACTTTAATGTATTATTATGTAGCAAAAGGCGCGCAGAGCGTGGCTGCTCACGACGGATGTCCGCGTGGCTGCTCACGACGGATGTCCGCGTGGTGAGCCGCGACGGAGAACTTTTGTATGGCGCCCGCTTAACGCAGCGTCGGACCCTTAATCTGTTGTTTACTGTTTGGTGTAGACTAAGTAATGGGAGACGATAATCTTTTTTTTTCTGAAATCTAAATTCTAGTCAATGATAAAGACTAGGTGTTGTGGTGCAGCTGCAGCTTAGGAGAGATCTATACTGTGATGATTAGTCTACTAATAAAAGTTCTTCAATAGACTGTCGGAGTTATTCCTTAAAAAACACTAAAGTAATCTCATACGTTTCAAAACAAAGAATATAATTTTGCCTGACGCGTTCATAAGACAATCATAGTACAATCATGGTATGGTTAAGGGCATCTTCCTAAAGGTAAAGTTTCGAATCCATATTATAACGTACCCTTTGCATCACAAGTTACTGTGGCTGTGGACAGTGTGGTTTTGTTTTTAAAAAGTTAATGGATACTGGCCACCAGGTAGTATAGAGCTTTAAGGTCGGGTACTGAAAAACGGGTAGACTGATTTACGTAGAGTTTGTTGAGCAAACACTACCGACTGACGGTTGCAGCGGTTTTGTAAACCATTGACTATTGGGAATGAGTGAATGAAGACTTTAGTTTTTGGTATAGAAAATATAAAGTAGATAATGCCCTAAAACGTATAGTAATAATGGGAGAAATGCCCGGGTGTCACCATTGCGAGGACCGCTTGGAGGACACTGTGGAGTCTACGGTGGTGGTGCACCGCTTGTGTCCAAAAAAAGGAGAGTGTACTTGCGACAGAAGTACTGAGGTATTAAATTGGACTTTCCATCAGGAGTGGTCAAGCGAAAGTCTATCAATGGGTAAGGGTTTATTTATGACTGGGAAATTCTTTCCCAGTGTTAAAGGCAACGAAGAAACAGTAGTAGGTTTTTAGTCAGTAAAAGTCTTATACACCTCTCGCTCCGCCTAAGAGCGAGGGATGTCATTGGATCATTTTCCCATCTACAAAAAAAGACCTACCCAACTTTTCTCTCTTCTTTGGAACGGATAGGGTTTAGCAGTTGTTGAGAACTGCTAAACCCTATTCATTCCACAGTATCATGTCATAACACTAAAATGACTTGCTTGAAATTCAACGGATCTATTTGATCCGTCCAACATGGGGATTTCTTACAATTTCATAAAGTTTTGTGGGTATTAAACTGAAGGCACTTGAGGGTTGCAATTTGGATCGCCGCCAGCTGTTATATTACTCTGGGCCGGCGAGGAACCCCGTCATTTTAACTTATTAAATTTTAATAAACGCCTTCGTCTTTCAATGTGTTATGTACCGGAATTGTATTAGGTTTATGTGTGTTGTGAGGCTAAGAAAATGTGATTTATTTGTTTAATTAAACCACGTGTATAAAGGTACAATGTACCTAGACTTAGGCGATTAACACACTGTCACGCACCCCGCAGCGTAGTGCCTGAATGCGTGTCTAAACGTTGCTTGTAAGTATCTCCGTTTGTATAGATAACACGCACAGTCCAACACACTGAAATTACATCCACGCGCGTTCATGCAGATCACGTGCCTACATGCGATACGCATGGCGATACGCATGGTATGCCACACTGAGTCTCGTGCCGTCTCGATTACCGTGCGTGTTTTTGTATGAAATGAGTGCGTGCCTGCGTGAATTTACAAGACGCACCTACGCGCGTGAATGCGTAAAAAACCCGCACGGTGTTGCAGATCTGCACTCCCGCAAGTACGTGCGTAGGAGTGTTTTCACGCGCTACGCTGCGTGGTGCGTGGCAGTGTGATAACCGCCTTAATGTCTTCTGTGGCCTTTAATAGACTACCAAGAATAGTGAAGAGACTACTTGTTAAGTGCTTCTGTTTATAAATATAAAAGGTGTGGGGACACGTCTCCGCAAACTTATGGGGTTGCTCAGTAAACGAAACTGAACAACTTTCCACAACCTTTTTAAGAATACGGAAATTAATCGGCCTCTCCATTGGATACAAACTGTCCAATCAAGTTTGTAATTTTGTATTTTTGTATCGAGAGGCCGATTTTGTTTAATTAATTATGTCGAAAAACAAAAATATAACCGTAATGACTAATTTTAACATCTTGTTTAATTTTTGCATCACACCCTTAATTTTACAATATATTACCACAAAATAGGTAGATACAGAAGTCAATCTACATACAAAGCGCGCTCAAGCAACGCACACGTAGACACCGCTCACGGACACGATATCTCGGTTGCGTCTCGGACCACTCGTCGAACAGTTCCGGGTCAAACACTCACTAGTGAGATGAGAGTGAGATTGTTTCTGTACCTATCTATTTTGTGATATTACATACTCAGAATAAATAATGCTAAATTTATTAATAGAATTCTAATGTATACAATTCATACATTTGAATAATACGAGTATTACTCGCGATTTGTGGCAATGATGTGAAAAACGTGATGTTTTTACAGTTCATCCAAAAATAAATTAATAGCTGATTTTAAGTCTCATCAGGTAAATGATATAAGTACATTGCACATAAGCATAGGCATGGGGTGTAGACGGAGTCCCAAACAACACCTATCGGGACCCAAGCCAACTTCACCTGCACGTGGTGCACCCTGCTGACTAACAAACGAGGCTCTGGCGACCCGCCAACACGCACTGGACCAGCGTGGCGGGTTACGGTCCTAAACCCGCCCAAATGCACAGATGCACAAAAATCAGGCCCCAAGTGCTCGGCGACTCCAGCGGTTGTGCTAACGTTGACGGGCGTGAGCGCGGCCCTGGGGTCCGGGGTGCTAAGAATCTCCGGTGCTAACACTCCGGTCAGATGAGAACATCACCGAACTCGAGGAGGAGTTGAGCGGGTTACGATGGAGTATTGTGGGATTGTCTGAAGTCCGAAGACAGGGGGAGGATACGATAATCCTAAGATCTGGTAACCTGCTCTATTTCCGGGAAGGGGACAAGCAGTCCCAAGGTGGTGTCGGGTTTATCGTCCACAGGTCCCTCGTGAACAATGTTGTGAAGATCGAGAGTGTGTCGACCAGGATAGCGTACCTTATACTCAGAATATCATCAAGATATTCGCTGAAGGTCATACAGGTTTACGCTCCGACCTCGACACACCCTGACGACGAAGTAGAGACCATGTATGAGGACGTATCCAGAGCCATGCATGGTTCTAAGAGCTTCACCTTCTTCACCGTGGTCATGGGGGACTTCAACGCGAAACTGGGCAAAAGAGACGGCGACGAGCTGCGAGTGGGGCAATTTGGATTTGGACGTAGGAACTACCGGGGACATCTACTGGCCAGTTTTATGGAGAAGGAGGGCCTCTACATGATGAACTCCTTCTTCAGCAAGCGTGAGCACAGGAAGTGGACTTGGCAAAGCCCTGATGGTGCAACTAAAAATGAGATTGACTTCATCATGTCGACGAAGAAGCAAATATTCAATGATGTCTCCGTGATCAATAGGGTGAAAACCGGAAGTGATCACCGCATGGTAAGAGGCACATTGAATATCAATGTCAAGCTTGAAAGATCTCGACTGATGAAGTCTACGCTCCGTCCTGCACAGATCCAAATCCATAACTCCGAAAGCTTTCAGCTCGAACTTCAAAATCGTTTCGAATGCCTAGGAAGCTCCGTGGACGAATACAACGATGGGTTCGTGGAAGCTGTCCATACGGTCGGCTCTAAACTCTTTAAGACTCGTACAAATAAGAGCAAGAGGGTCACCGATCAAACTCTCCAGCTCATGAAGGAGAGGCGTGAGATGATTCTGCAGTCTTCAGACGATTCGTACACATATCGGCAGCTCAATAAACGGATCTCTAAGTCCTTGAAACGCGATCTCCGTCATTATAATAAGGGAAAAATTAAAGACGCGATTGAGCGAAACAAGGGCTCCAAGGTGTTTGCAAGAGATCTGTCTATTGGGCAGAGCCAGCTCACGAAACTGAAGACCGAAGATGGCAGAGTCATATCCGCCAAACCAGAGCTTCTAGGAGCGATCGAGGCTTTCTATGGACAGTTGTACACGTCAACCACTAAACCCACTGTAAATCTAGCAAACGACCCAAGAGCTAGATTGAGCCGACACTATACCGAAGATATCCCGGACGTCAGCCTGTACGAGATTAGGATGGCTCTGAAGCAGCTTAATAACAATAAGGCGCCGGGTGACGACGGAATTACGGCCGAACTTTTGAAGGCGGGTGGAAAACCGATCCTTAAGGCCCTTCAGAAGCTGTTTGATTCCGTCATACTCGAGGGAAAAACGCCACAGGCATGGAGCGGAGGCGTGGTGGTACTGTTCTTTAAGAAGGGCGACAAGGCCCTACTGAAGAATTATAGGCCCATCTCACTTCTGAGCCATGTCTACAAGCTGTTTTCCAGAGTCATCACGAATCGTCTCGCGCGCAGGTTCGACGACTTCCAGCCTCCCGAACAAGCCGGATTCCGAAAAGGCTTCAGCACCGTGGACCACATACATACGCTACGACAGGTTATACAGAAGACCGAGGAGTATAATCTGCCTCTCTGCCTAGCGTTTGTGGACTACGAGAAAGCCTTTGATTCGATCGAGACTTGGGCTGTACTGCAGTCTCTCCAACGGTGCCAGATTGACTATCGGTACATCGAGGTGCTGAAGTGTTTGTACGAAAACGCCACTATGTCAGTCCGACTTCAGGACCAGACTTCGAAACCTGTCCTCCTGCAGCGAGGTGTGAGGCAGGGAGACGTCATTTCTCCGAAACTGTTCACGGCCGCAATGGAGGATGTCTTCAAGGTTCTGGACTGGAGTGGACTAGGCATTAATGTCAATGGCGAGTACATCACTCACCTTCGGTTTGCCGACGACTTAGTAGTCATGGCTGAGACAACAGAAGAGCTCAGTACAATGCTCAATGACCTCAGTAGAGCTTCCGAAAGAGTGGGTCTTAAAATGAACATGGACAAAACTAAAGTCATGCTAAACAACCATGTAGCACCCACTCCTATCAAGATCGGAGACTCTATACTCGAAGTTGTGGACGATTACGTCTACCTCGGGCAGACAGTCCAGTTGGGTAGATCTAATTTCGAGAAAGAGGTCAACCGTCGAATCCGACTCGGCTGGGCAGCGTTCGGGAAGCTACGCGGTATCTTCTCATCCAACATACCACAGTGTCTCAAGACGAAAGTCTATGACCAGTGTGTGTTGCCAGTGATGACATATGGATCCGAAACGTGGTCGCTCACAATGGGCCTCATCAAAAGGCTTAAAGTCACCCAAAGAGCAATGGAAAGGGCTATGCTCGGAGTTTCCTTGCGTGATCGAATCAGAAATGAAGATATCCGCAGGAGAACCAAGGTTGCCGACATAGCACAAAGAATCGCCAAACTTAAGTGGCAATGGGCAGGGCACATTGCTCGCAGAACAGATGGCCGTTGGGGCCGAAAGGTTCTGGAGTGGCGACCGCGTACCGGAAAACGCAGCGTTGGAAGGCCTCCTACAAGGTGGACTGACGACCTGGTGAAGGTAGCGGGAATCTGATGGATGCGGGACGCACATGATCGTTCGTTGTGGCGACGCTTGGGGGAGGCCTATGTCCAGCAGTGGCCGTCTGTCGGCTGAAATGATGATGATGATGATGAAGCATAGGCATCGTTAGTTTAGTTTAGGTATATGTTAGTTTCTTTTTGCGTAGGTACAGTAAAGTAGATATCTATATAATGAACTAGCGGCCCGTCCCGGCTTCGCACGGGCAATAAATATAACCTATGTTACTCAGGGTGAATGTAGCTTTCCAATGGTGAAAGAATTTTTTAAATCGGCACAGTAGTTTTTGAGTTTATTCATTACAAACATACACACAAAAATACAAAATTTCTCTCTTTATAATATTAGTGTAGATAAATGACATAATATATATATATTTTTTTTTTGTATAATTTTAGATGTCATAGTTTTTCTACGTGACCCGTTATTTAGCAACTCGGTGTAAAATAACATTTTCTCTCGGTAATCCACAGCGAATTAATATTCCGCTGGAAAAATATATAATTTTATGCCTTTGTTTTTGTTGACTGAGAAAGAAAGAAAAAAAAATTTACAATAAATAAAATAAAAATAATAGTTTAAAAAACGAAAAAACACGCTTTTAGCACACACGAAAAAATACAAAATAAGTCTGACATTTAGTTTGATGACTCAAGAGTTTTCCCTTTGCCAAATCTTCATTAGATCGCAGGTAAACATAAACAATTTCAGTTCGTGACGAACGATAAATAATTACCTATGCGAAATGGTTAGAAGTAGGTAATCATCTTTATGGTAAGTGATGATGTGGCCAACGATGGAGCACGCTTGTCTAGAAGTAACCTTTTAACTTTTGATTTAAAGACCCGGTTGTAGCTATCAAGAAACACAGACTCCGGCAGGAAATTCCACTCCTTAGCTGTACGCATAATAAATGTGTTTCCAAAACGCTTAGTACGAATGGGTGGGATATCCACCATGTACCGATGGCGCAACGCCGTACGTCTAGTGGTCCAATGATGGAACGGACTTGGCGGAATTAAATTGTGCAATTCCAACGCACACTCACCGAAGTGTAATCGATAGAAAACCGTCAGGCCAGCGACTGTACCCAGTCAGTTAGTCATCATCATCATTTCAGCTGAGAGATATCTCCCACGGCGGACGGCGAGCAATGGGTAGCTCGCCATCCGACCGTCCGGTTACCGTCCGGATCGAGCCCAAGTCGTCGACGGCGCGTCTCAAGGAGATGACAGCAAAACCGTAGGGGTCCAGCAGGGTCGAAGCCAACTGGGGCTATGGGTTGTGTGGAAGAAAACCCCGGGGCCCTGGAACGAAGGCAAGGAAGAAACAGGGGTGGGTTTAAGACAGTAAAACTCTGACAGGGCCTCCCGCTCCGCCCAAGGGCGGGAGATGTCATTGGATAACTGGATACCACCTAAAAAAAATACGGGATAATTTTCAATAAAAAAAAAATTGGTACACAATTGACAGACACATTCGTGAACATAAAACCTCCTTTTTTTGAAGTCGGTTAATTCATTAAACCCCAAGCGAACGCCGGCGTTCGCGCTGTCATTGTCTTTCTATTGTGTCTCTAATAAGAGATAGCATCGATCTATCGCTTTAGTATTTAAACAAAAATTATTACCTCTGCATGTAAATTTAACATTTTCGGTCAAGAAATTCGTATAATTAGAAATCAACCTTTACAAGGTAACTTCGTTTGATTCTTAATTAGACTTGACGTAGGGCTTGTTTCTAACCTTGAAAATTAATAATATAGGTAAGGTACAGGCTTTACTAATGACCTCTAAAAGTCATAATTATTAATACTTGTAGTAATAGATGGGCTTCTTGCTAACGGCCTTGTCTGGATAATTTTGAACTGTTAGTGCGCAATTTTTTCTTTCTCTGTCTCGTAACGTAGCAACACAGAGTGTCTACGTAATCTAAGGCGCAAAATACACAGAAGCGATGAGATTCGGATACGATGCGGATGTGGATCGGATTTGTTGTCGCTTCAAATTTTATTCGTACAAAATGTATGAAAGAGATGCGTCGTAAATTACACAGAAAGGATGCGATTCTCAAGTGATAAATCCGCGCCGCATCCTTATTAATTTATTACCTCTGCATGTAAATTTAACATTTTCGGTCAAGAAATTCGTATAATTAGAAATCAACCTTTACAAGGTAACTTCGTTTGATTCTTAATTAGACTTGACGTAGGGCTTGTTTCTAACCTTGAAAATTAATAATATAGGTAAGGTACAGGCTTTACTAATGACCTCTAAAAGTCATAATTACTAATACTTGTAGTAATAGATGGGCTTCTTGCTAACGGCCTTGTCTGGATAATTTTGAACTGTTAGTGCGCAATTTTTTCTTTCTCTGTCTCGTAACGTAGCAACACAGAGTGTCTACGTAATCTAAGGCGCAAAATACACAGAAGCGATGAGATTCGGATACGATGCGGATGTGGATCGGATTTGTTGTCGCTTCAAATTTTATTCGTACAAAATGTATGAAAGAGATGCGTCGTAAATTACACAGAAAGGATGCGATTCTCAAGTGATAAATCCGCGCCGCATCCTTATTAATTTATTACCTCTGCATGTAAATTTAACATTTTCGGTCAAGAAATTCGTATAATTAGAAATCAACCTTTACAAGGTAACTTCGTTTGATTCTTAATTAGACTTGACGTAGGGCTTGTTTCTAACCTTGAAAATTAATAATATAGGTAAGGTACAGGCTTTACTAATGACCTCTAAAAGTCATAATTATTAATACTTGTAGTAATAGATGGGCTTCTTGCTAACGGCCTTGTCTGGATAATTTTGAACTGTTAGTGCGCAATTTTTTCTTTCTCTGTCTCGTAACGTAGCAACACAGAGTGTCTACGTAATCTAAGGCGCAAAATACACAGAAGCGATGAGATTCGGATACGATGCGGATGTGGATCGGATTTGTTGTCGCTTCAAATTTTATTCGTACAAAATGTATGAAAGAGATGCGTCGTAAATTACACAGAAAGGATGCGATTCTCAAGTGATAAATCCGCGCCGCATCCTTTCTGTTTAATTTACGACGCATCTCTTTCATACATTTTGTACGAATAAAATTTGAAGCGACAACAAATCCGATCCACATCCGCATCGTATCCGAATCTCATCGCTTCTGTGTATTTTGCGCCTAAGGAAGTATAGATATTATTTTAATCTATTCATGTTCAACATTTTTTTTAGTTATGTGAAACTTAAGTTTGTTCACAATCAGTAAGTAGCCTTGGGATAATTTACTACAATTACGCGGATGAAGAAGCAGGTAACAGAATGGAACTGAATGAATTCCAGTGTTTTTTACATCATGTTTTATTTTTTCCCAAAAATAATTAAAAAGGTTACAAGTTGGACACCACCGACACTAAGTGCAACACAGGTCACGGTAGATCATAGCGGGTATTAGGCGCCAGCAGACAGCTGGGTGCAAGTGCAAAACAACCTCTCAGTCGCCTGGATGGCCCGGTGACTATAAATTTTTGCTGAAATAAACTGTTATTTTTCATGATACAGTTATGTTTTGTGCATAGATTCTTTACTTAAAAATACTAGACACGTGTATCGGGTTTTGGATTCATTATTGTTTTATATTAATGTAAAACAAGGAGAAAAGATTTAAATTTTTGGATTTTTTGTTTCTACCTAATGAATAAACTCAAGAACTACTGTACCCCTAGCCAAGTTGCTAATCTGCAATCGTTAACGCTAGCAGAAAGCTTCAAATGTACGGGAATGACGTCATCTCAACGCTCAGTCACGTGGTCAGAACAAAAGAATTGGCGGCGCGGCCAACTCGAAGCGTTCGACGCAAGCGAAACGGTTATAACTTGGCTAGGGGAGCTGGACCGATTTTCAAAACTCTTTCACCAGTAAAAAGCTACTTTTAACTAAGTGTCAAAGAATATATCTTTTTTTACACAGGCAATTTTTCTGGCAAAACTAATCTGGCTCTTTTTTTGAGATAGGAAATCATCAGATTACTTCTTCCATTCTGGATGGAGCGAGAAGAATTGTTAGACTTTTACTGACTAAAACCCACCTTCAACTGCCCTTTTCGGTCTAGAGCTAGCTATTAGGAAACACAGACTCCGGCTGGGAATTCTACTCCGTATTTGTACGGACAATGTTTAAAATTATAAAACGGTACACGCTTCCTCTAAAATCTAATCTAAAAACATATCGCTAACAACCTGGTTTCCAAACTGTGTCACACGCGTGGGTACCAGGATATTATAAAGTTACAGTATGAATAATGAGAAGCACCACCCCGAAATGTTCACAAGAACTTAATTCCCTGAGCGAGAACGTTGGTGATTCAATCTGTGCCTCATTTCCTCATAGATTCCTTTCATTCGTGAAGAGACAAGAACCTTTCAGAAATAAAAAAAGACGTGTGGCAATCGGGGACTGCCGTGGTAAAGCTATTGCATAGCATTTTTATCAACTTATGCAATTATAATTATTTATTTATTTTATTTATGCAGTATTTTTTTTCCTTTGTTTTTTTTTCTTTGATATTAATTGAAGTTACACTTTCACACATTGAATTGAATTTTGATTGATTGTTCACTCATTTGTTTTCTTATCGGTCACCACGCTCAAAAAACAAATGAGTGGGGGGTGTTAGGTTATTTTCGTTACGGAATTTCTGGATTCGGTCTCCACGCTCAAGGCCCGCGATAGAAGCTATGCAATAGCTTAAAAAAGCCTTAATACATGCGTAGTGTAAGTTACTCCTCATAACTAGCGCAGTTGTTGATTGCTTGGCTACTGTGCTGCGTTTCGTGGGTTCCATTCCAACAAAGAAAAAAATATTGCATGACCTACAGATAAGTGTTCCGGGTATGGATGTCTTGCGTATGTCAGTTGATATGTTTGTAAGTGCAAGGGATTAGTCCTAGTAAAGCAAAATAGACTGCCAAAAAACTGGAGATCTAAGTTAAAATGTAGTGTGACTGGGATCGTACATCACGCCGGAACAGCAGCTCAACCTTTACCAAGCGCAAGTTCGATCGTGTATGAAGTACTTCTTTCATCTTTAAAATGGGTCTGCCAAGTATCAGCTTGATGCCGTGGAGTCGATTGAGAAGCGACCCAAGAGGATCATTGGTGATGATGCACTTGTCGAGTCAAAGCTCTAAAGCCTTGAGAATCGATGCCGAGTTGCTGACTTGTCGGTTTTTTATCGATTACATTTCGGAGAGAGTGCGTTGGAATTGCACAATTTAATTTCACCAAGTTCGTTCCATCATCAAACCACTAGACGTACGGCGTTGCGCCATCGGTACATGGTGGATATCCCAACCATACGAATAAAGCGTTTTGAAAACACATTTATTATGCGTACAGCTACGGAGTGGAATTCTCTGCCGGAATCTGTGTTTCCTGATAGCTACAACCTAGGGATATTTAAGTCAAGAGCGAATAGGTTACTTCTAGGCAAGCATGCTCCATCGTCGCTTACCATCAAGTGAGATAGTGGTCAAACGGCTATTCTATCAATAATAATTTAAAAAAAAATTGTATTGGACACTATTAAAAAAAAACTTTTTAGTTTTCTCTTTAAAAAAAGACATCTATTGCCATGAAAATTATAATATAACCACGGTATGAATAATTAGTGGTATCACTCCAAGATATTGACTAGAGCGTAATTCCCCGAAGGCGAGAACATTGTTGATTCAATCTAGGCCTCATCTCCTGTCCTCGCCGCTAGCAAGGTTTTGATTAAAAAAAAGTAATGAACACAGAATTGTTTTTAATTCTGTTGTTAGGTGTTTGGGTTTCTAAAGACTAGGTATTAATAAGGAAAATAGCGTTATATTTTGTGATGGTATTATCATGAAAAGGAGATAAATATTTTAGGTTTTAACTCATTTTAGTTATTTTTATTACTGTTAAAAAAACAGTAGTTAGAGATAAGTACTAATCCAGTAGAACTAACCCCGGTTTAGGAGTTGTACTATTACTTGTGATACCTTTTACCCTACTCTACCCTATTCTACCCTACTCTACCCTACTCTGCCCTACTCTACCCTACTCTACCCTACTCTACCCTACTCTACCCTACTCTACCCTACTCTACCCTACTCTACCCTACTCTACCCTACTCTACCCTACTCTACCCTACTCTAGCCTACTCTAGCCTACTCTACCCTACTCTACCCTACACTACCCATTTTTTTCATTTTTTTTTCCATAGCAACCTTCTCCTCACAATAACAAAGACAACAACAAAAGAATTAGCGAAATCGGTTCAGCCGTTCACGCGTGATGGCGTGACCAAGGGAAATAGGGATTCATTTATATATATATAGATTTATTAGTTTTTAATTTTAGCATTTAGGAACCGTGATCGTTGGAAGGTGTGGAGGGAGGCCATTGCCCAGCAGTGGGACAGTATGGGAAAAGTAAAAAAAAAAAAAATTGCATACATACTCGTATGTATTTTTTTTTTTTTTTTTTTTTTTTTTTTTTTTTTCTAATATCTATTATTTCTCTAGTCTAGTCTTGTTAGAGTATTTTCTAAGATTTATTAACTTAGAATAGTGAATATTTAGCGTGTGCTACTACACTAAGTAGTATCTACATTTTTGTCTAATTGTTGGAAAAAAATCGGGCAAATGCGAGTCGGACTCGCGCACTGACCGTTCTTTACAAATTCACCTGTGAACAGTTCAATTCCCGAATTGAGTTGTGAAGATTTTTCTGAATCGCATAAAAAGTTTTTTTTTTTTCAATTTTCAGATTTTTTCCTATACTTGCGCTATAGGACATTACTGCATGCACAATTTTAAGGATTCTAGATTAACGGGAAATTACCAAACTATCACTGTCTCACTCACAGGGAAACTTGAAAAGTTCATTGACTCGAAATAGTTTGAAACTCTACGCGAATGATTTCGAATCGAGCAACGCGACGTTTTCTAGTACCCTATGAATTTTGACTTATCTTTTTTTTCGTTAATTCAGAAGTTTGTTTTTTTCGTACGTATATATCGATGGTTTTTTCACAGTTTTAAAGTACCTGAGCATATGGTTTTAATTACAACTTAATACCTCCACGCGTTCCCAAAATCAATTGTATTGACAGACAGACACGGTATAAAAAGTGATCCTATAAGAGCTCTGTTTTTTCTTTTGAGGCACGGAACCCAAAAAAAGAAGGTTTATTAAGAGTTATTCTGAATAAAACTCAATATTTAAAAAAAAAAATAATAATAACAAGTATTATCGTTTATTGACCAGGTATCGTAGTTTTATATGATTATTTACGAGTTTTATAACAATCTGTTATGTAGATTCAAAACTGAACACTGTATTTATATATACTCGTAGATAGACTAGATTCAAAAAGACCCGAGAATCCTGAGAAGTTGGCCTTACTGGAAAACAAGGGATTATCTTGTTTTGCTACAATAGGATTATCAGCTACCATTAGTAGAAAAACATACCTACTTTAATCCGGTACAGAATAACTGAAAAGTCTGTAGAGACAAAATCGATGCGAAGTTTAAGTTGACATTTACATGGACACAAAGTTGAAGCCACATAAAAAGTAGCCTATGTCCTTCTTTAGGGTTCAAGCTTACTCCGCACCTAATTTTATTGAAATTGGTTCGATAATAGTTTAACCATGAAAGTGAAACAGATAGAGTTACTTTCACATTAATGAGTAATATAAATACACCAAAAGAATGACACAGCTTTTAAACTAAGTTAAATTTATAAATAACTTAAGTTTAAGCAACTATTTATAAGAAAGGAAAAAAGCATATTATTATCAACGCCCGAAAGTACCGGGTCTAGGAGTGCGAAATTTTACATCAGGTTTTATGACGTAGACGAGCACTACGAGTAATGGAGAATATTCCAAAATTCTTCTCCCTAAAGAGATGAATGCAGCAGGAATAAATGATGAATGGGCAGGGCACATTGCTTGCAGAACAAATGGCCGTTGGGGCCGAAAGGTTCTGGAGTGGCGGCCGTGTACCGGAAGGCGCAACGTTGGAAGGCCTCCTACAAGGTGGACCGATGACCAGGTGAAGGTTGCGGGATACCGATGGATGCGAGACGCACAGGAACGTTCGTTGAGGCGACGCTTGGGGGAGGCCTATGAACAACAGTGGACGTATATCAGCTGAAATGATGATGATGAAGGAGATGAAGTGGAGGTCCAAAGTTTGTATGGAGAAACCTAATTTCATACAAGCGGAGCTACTGGCAGAAGCTAGTATGTATATGCCGTGGCCAGATCTTAGAATTGACCACTTAGGGTCTAAACAGACGGACTGCATTTCAACTGCAATCCAACTGCAAATTGCAGTTTGAGTGCAGTTTGAATGCAGTTGACACGACTGCAATAGAACTGCAAATCCGACTGCATCCGAACTGCATCATACCCACCCGCCCGCACGCTCCGCCCTCTCGCGCATGGTGCAGTTCGGATGCAGTCGGTGTGCAGTTCCATTGCAGTCGTGTCAACTGCATTCAAACTGCACTTTAACTGCAATTTGCAGTTGGATTGCAGTTGAAATGCGGTCCGTCTGTTTAGACCCTTAATGATATGGCCAACTGAAACTGGCCAGATCGTTTAAACGTTAACGTTTGATGATATGTTAATCCTCGTTTGATCATTGATTTAGGATTTCTATGATAATAAAAGGATCTGGCCAGTTTTACTGGAACATATATTATCAGGAAGTAAACAATTTATATGATGTGGCCACGACATAATTTTATATATAAAATTCTCGTGTCACAATGTTCGTTCCCGTACTCCGAAACGGCTTGACCGATTCTCATGAAATTTTGTGAGCATATTGAGTAGGTCTGAGAATAAGCCAACATCTATTTTTCATACCCCTAGACTAAGAAATTACTTAAAAATTATTTATATGGCAAAACAACGTTTGCCGGGTCAGCTAGTATTATATAAGTTTACTAGCTTTTGCCCACGCGGCTTCGCTCGAGCGGGAGCCTACTTCAGCCTACTATACCCTACTCTACCCTACCCTACTCTACCCTACTCTACCCTACTCTACCCTACCCTACTCTACCCTACTCTACCCTACTCTACCCTACTCTACCCTACTCTACCCTACTCTACCCTACTCTACCCCATCGACTCATCCATCCCCCGCGACAGAAACACGTGCTAAAGGGTGCTCCGCTCAAAAAATTTTTGCTTAAAATCGTTTCAGTGGTATTTTTTAACCGATTCGTGTCGTGTTTATATCCAAATTGTGCAGAAAAATACGCACTATCAATCGGTCATAACCAAAAAACTGTGAGTGCCTGAAAAAGTGTGAAAAAACGCAAAAAAAGTGTTAATTTTGAAAAAATATGAGTTTAAAAGTGAAACGCTACGAGAACTAGATCGGTGACACCATCATTTTTTGATGTTAAACGAAGCGTCTTGTTGACGCTCATCTTCTCGAGCTACTCCTCGATTTTTCCGGGCCACGCGCTTGGAGAAAATTAGGAAAAACTTCAAACCACGTGGCCACGTGCAACAGGTTCCAGTCGAGCTTGGAAGACACCATCATATGGTTTCGAGAGAGGACATCGAGTTCATCACGACGCCGCTTCGTATTTCAAGAGGGGTGAAATTTCTCCGAAGATATTAGGTTTTAATTTTTTTCAAAAATTTCAAAAATCTGTATTTTATTATTTGTCGCGACGACCCCCCATTTTTAGTCTAGAATCGTAAGCGCCTTATTAACCCCTACGTCAGTGTAAAATTTCAGTTTTTAATCTTTAATGGTTTTGAAGTTATAAATTTTTTTAAATTTAGGGGTTGTTGCGAGGGGTACGAAATAGGGTCTTTTTAGTACCGGACCTACCTTTTAAAAATAGATTAGGTTAGATATAAGATTATTTTTATGTTTTTAAAGCTTTTCATAAAGCCAGTTTTGTACTGTGCTCGTTTTTGGCTAAATTAGGGGGTTATCTTTGCTGGCATAAATCGGGGGTAAGTTTTTCAGTAACGAAAATAAAATATCTTGACTGGGTGTTTCAAGCCCTATCCAACGAATCCAAACTCGGGTATTCTCCGATAACGGGGGCCAAATTTACGCAATTTGCCGCCATCTTGGGCGCCATCTTGGAAATCTTACGCCTCATATAACTTTGGAACGCGTAGTCGTAGAGAGCTGCCGTTTGTACTGTTGTATTTTAGAATAAGATACCCATCTATGTAGCTAGTTTTAAGGTTTTTCAGGACCTGAAAGTTTTCAGCCTGAAACTGCACAGGGGGATAGGTTGCGTCAGGCCCAGTCAGAGGAGTCCAATCACGGTGGTATTGGGGCAAATGGTTCCGGAGTAATTCAAGTTCAGCCAATTTCGATCGCCATCTTGAATCGGAAACTGAAATTGTAAACAGCTGTAGCTCCGGACCCCTTTGTGATAGAGCTGCGGTGTTTGGGCTTGTTTGAAAGAGCTCGTAGAACGCTATAAGTTTGTATGGTCGGTTTTTTTTTTTTTTTTTTTTTTTTTTTTTTTTTTTTTTTTTTTTTTTTTTTTTTGACCTTAAGATTTGTATCATTAGAAATAAGACCTGGGTTTTTTTGACCCAACATTCTTGACCTGTGATACTAATTAAATATTATTGACTTATTGTTATCCCATAATATTGATTATAGTGACGAATTAATTCTCCTCCAAGTGACTGAAATTTTATTATAATTATAATTTTCTAGTGTTTTATTCTTCCTTAACTCATTTTATTCTTATTTATTTTATTCTTATTTATTTTATTCTTATTTATTTTATTCTTATTTATTTTGTTATTTAAATTTTTGTAATTTATTTTGTTTCTGTAATCTTGAATAGAGGGAGTTAGCTTAAAAGGGATAGATCTGCTTTGACCCGGTAACCATGTTTTGCACTGCTCGTTCGCCGGCCCAAAAAGAGACACGGGACAGAGCCTCAACCGGAGAGGCTTCCACGTCCAGGGACGGTCAGGTGAGAAAAAGCGCGGGGGAAATTGAACTGAGGATAGCCTCAACTAAATCACCCCAGGGCCTTGTGGCTTCAATCAAACCGACTGACGAAATGACGAGTAGGACGAGAGAGGGAAAAGTAAAAACAAGTGACAGACAGCAGCATAAATTAGGGCAGAAACCTTCTCACGCTACAGTCACTACCAACGTGGATCAAAAAGGGAACGAGAGTCGAAAGGCCTCTGAAAAGACTTTTAGTAGCAGGGGTAGAGAGGCACAATCGTGGTACCAGAAGGCCCTAAAAAAAATGGATGAAAGTGGAAATCTTCGGAAGGACATAAAAGCGACGGTACTTGAAGCGCTGGAGAATATGTCTCGCCTCGTCAGAGACGCTGAACAAGGAAAACCGTATGGAGATGGAAAGAGGAAGGAAATTTTGGAGGAAATAAGGCTGGATGAAGCAGAGAAGGAAGAAGAAAAAGTTGGGAAGGAAAGCAGGGATAGAGAATTAATAGAAGGAAAGGATAAAATGACTGAACTAATAAATGGTCATACTAAGTTACTTAAGGAAAACAAGGTAGAGATGGCAAAGCTAAAGGAGTTGCTAGTGAGAGCACTGGAGAGGGAAACGGATTGTACAGGAGAGAAGGAGAAATCCACTGATATGTGCACACAGCTCTTGAAAGAAAACAAGAAGGAAATTAGCAAGTTGAAAGAAGAAATACAGCGGCAGTACGAGGAAAAGAGAACCTACGCAAATGTGGTGGCCGCCCTACCCAAAGGGAAACCAATGGTCGGGGCAACTATCCACTCGGTGGTGGTTAGCTCCAAGAACGAGATAGAGACAGGAGAGCAAGTGCTAGAAAAGATTAGGACGGCAGTGAATGCTAGAGAGGAGGGAATACAAATAGAAAATATTAGAAAGGCAAAGGATAGGAAAGTTATTATAGGATGTGGGACAAAAGAGGAAATAGGAAGGGTTAGAGACAAATTAGAAAAAGCAGGAGAAAATTTTAATATAGATGAAGTCGTTAACAAAGATCCATTCCTGATTCTGAAAGATGTCTTAAAAATCAATACGAATGAAGACGTAATAAGAGGGATAAGGAAGCAGAATGGGCACCTACTCAGAGGATTGAAGGGAGATGAAGATAGGCTTGAAGTAAAATTTAGAAAAAGGGCCAGAAATTCGCTCACCGAACACGTGGTTATAAAGACATCACCTGAAATATGGCGGCGCTTCATAGAGGCCGGAGCAATCCACCTTGATATGCAAAAGATCAAGGTATTCGATCAGTCACCTCTGATCCAGTGTGCAAGGTGTCTCGGGTATGGCCACAGCAAGCGCTTCTGCCGCGATCCTGTGGACCTGTGCAGCCATTGCGGAGGCCCGCACCTGGGAACAGAGTGTACAGAGAGGCTGAGCGGACATCCGCCAAGCTGCATAAACTGCAAGAACGCAAAGCTAGAGCGGGTGAATCACAACGCCTTCAGCGGGGAGTGTCCTGTTAGAGGGCGTTGGGATGCACTAGCAAGAGCCGCGGTGCAGTATTGCTGAGGGCACCCAGGTGGAAATAACCAGAAACAACTATTCAGAAGCAACCGGTACGTATCAAATCCTGCAGTCGAACCTGCAACGAAGTAAGTTAGCGACCGCAGAAATTATAAAGGAAGCAGGGAACAGGAAGGTCTCCTTCGCACTCGTACAAGAGCCTTACATCGGAGCGGTGGGGGAGATGAGGAGTTACCCCGGTGTAAGAGTAGTGCAGTGTAATACTAGGACAGCGGACTCTGTCAACAAGGCAGCTGTGCTCGTCTTCGATGAGCAAATCGACGTCATCCAATGTCCCACATTGACAACAGAGAACATCGCTGTTGCCAAGTTGAAAACGACTGCCTGGGAAATTGTGGTGATATCGATCTACCTCGAGGGAGACAAACCGTTGGACCCCTATGTAGAACGGATCACAAAGATCGTACAGGAGATCGGTGCGGGAAATGTTATCTTGGGAGGTGACGTGAACGCTTGGAACACATGGTGGGGAAGCAGAGAAGTGGATCATAGGGGTGAAGAGGTAGCGGGAATGCTTGATGACCTGGAGTTGCACTTATTAAACCAAGGACTTGAGCCCACGTTCGATACCTACAGAGGGGGAGTCAGGTATTCAAGCAACGTGGACATAACAGCGTCCTCAGCAGCCATCTTAGGTCGCGTCAATAATTGGAGGATAGTCACTGATATCACAGTCTCTGACCATGCGACAATCCTGTTCGAGCTAAAGTTAGAAAAGTCAAAAGGAACAGCTATAAAGAGTAGTACAAGAAAATTTAACACTAAAAAGGCGAATTGGGGTCAGTTTCGTGAGAAACTGGCTCAAATTTGGGAGGTCGAAAAATTAAATAAAGAAGAAATAGAAAATATTAGGAACATTACGGAATTAGAAAATAAAATAAATAAATACATAGATACAATAGACATGGTTAGTTCAGAAACAATACCGAAGATAAAGAATAAAAATCGAACAGAGTTGCCGTGGTGGACGGAGGAACTGGATAAAAGGAAAAAAGAAGTGGCAAGGAAAAAGCGCAGAATAGCGTGTGCATCAGCGACGCGTCGACAGTGGGTAGTGGAGCAGTACCTCAAGGAAAAGGAAGAGTACCTGGCGGAGGCACAAAAAGCCCAGACCGCCAGCTGGAAAACCTTCTGCGAGAAACAAGAAAGGGAGACGATGTGGGACGGCATATATCGTGTTATCAACAACACTTCCACTCGCCATGAAGATGTGCCGCTTGTCGTGGAGGGTAGGGTTCTTGAAGGCGCCGAGTCCGCAAGCCTCCTGGCGAAAACCTTCTACCCGGAGGATAAACTCGAGGAAGACAACGCAGACCACAAACTCACCAGAGATGTAGCAGCCAGCATAAATGTGGGGGAACATGATGACTCATGTGACCCTCCATTTACAGCAGAAGAACTGAGGTGGTCAGCGTCCAGTTTTAATCCAAAGAAGGCCCCTGGACCCGACGGCTTTACAGCGGACATCTGCAGGACAGCACTATCATTGAACCCAGAACTGTTCCTTGCCCTACTGAATAAGTGCCTCACCCTGCACCACTTCCCGGCCGCGTGGAAAGAAGCTGCTGTGGTGATCCTTAGAAAGGCCGGGAAATCCAATTACACGGTTCCCAAGTCATACCGGCCGATTGGTCTTTTGTCGATACTTGGGAAGATATTTGAAAAAATGGTCATAAAACGGATAAGGTGGCACACCCTCGCCAAGACCAATAATATGCAATATGGATTTACACCACAGCGTAGTACGGAAGACTCCCTCTATGTCATGGTGAAGTACATTAGGGAACAACTAGAGAAAAAGAAAATAATACTAGTAGTATCGCTTGACATAGAGGGGGCCTTCGATAACGCTTGGTGGCCAGCCATTAAATGCAGGTTGGCGGAGGTTGGTTGTCCGATCAATCTAAGGAAATTGGTAGATAGCTACCTGGATGGGAGGAAGGTGAGAGTAAGGTATGGGGGGGCGGAGAGTTTTAGGGACACGGAGAAGGGGTGTGTTCAAGGCTCGATAGGGGGTCCAACTTTTTGGAATCTTTTGTTGGACCCTCTACTGAGCGAACTGCAACAGATGGGAGAACACGTGCAGGCTTTCGCAGACGACGTGGTCCTGATTATCTCGGGAGACAGTGGATCAGAAGTCCAGAGACGCGCCAACGTAGCCCTCGGGCATGTTCAGGGCTGGGGTGTCAAAAATAAGCTCAAATTTGCGCCTAGTAAGACGCAAGCCATGGTGGTGACGCGCAGACGTAAATATGACACCCCGGCTCTGTCCATGGGCGGGGTATGCGTGGGCCTGTCAAAGGAGGTCAAAATTCTTGGCCTGACGATCGACAATGGACTCACTTTTAACACACACGTGTCGAATGTGTGCCGAAAGGTGCTGGGTCTCTATCATCAGTTGTCAAGAGCCGCCAAGGTTTACTGGGGATTAAACCCCGAGGTAATCAGAACGATGTACGTGGCAGTAGTAGAGCCCGTCCTAATGTACGCCTCCAACGTATGGGCACCAGCTACGCGTAAATTGGGCGTGAGGAGGCAGCTTGATGCGGTGCAGCGTGGTTTTGTCCGTAAGATCACCAAGGCGTACCGAACCGTCTCTCTCCACTCGGCCCTGGCACTCTCTGGGTTGCTTCCTTTGGATCTTAGGATTCAGGAAGCAGCACTTCTCTATGAGATAGAGAAGGGGTACTCCCAGAGGGTGATAGGGGATCGAGAGGTTGAGAGACCGGTAGCTTTTACGGATATACCGCACCCAGCCGAGCAGATGAGCCTGACTTTCAAGAAATTGGAGGATGCTGCAGAACGACCCCAGAACGTGGAAGATATTTACACAGATGGCTCAAAAATCGAGGGAAAGGTGGGAGCAGCCCTGTCTCTATGGAGAGAAGGACGAGAGATTTTTACACATAAAGCCAAGCTGGAGTCCTACTGCACCGTCTACCAGGCGGAGATGTGGGCCTTGTTCAAGGCCGCCGAACTGGTACTGAAGAGAACCGCCCCACATGTGCGTATTTTCTGCGACTCAAAGTCGGCACTCGAGACAGTCGTCGATGGAGCTTCTCTCTATCCCCTAGCAGTGCAAATTAGAAACGTGATTAAAAGAGCTCAATCGCGCGCCCAGAATATTGAGTTATTCTGGGTGAAAGCACACGTGGGATTAGAGGGAAATGAGAGGGCTGACATTCTTGCGAAGGACGCGGCTCTTAAGATCAAAAAGCGGGCCGACTATGACCAGTGTCCGATCTCATTCGTCAAGCGACAGATCCGTCTGGAGACGCTTGACGAATGGAATCGTCGCTATAGGGATGGTCATACTGCAGGAGTTACGAAACTCTTTTTCCCGGATGTGGTGGAGGCGTACCACATTGTCAGGAAAGTGGAACTGGACCCAATTTTAGTGCAGGTTTTGACGGGGCACGGAGGATTCTCTCAGTACCTACACCGCTTTAAGTGTAAGGAGAGTCCGAAGTGCATCTGCGATGACAACAAGGTGGAAAATGTTGAGCATTTACTGGTAGAGTGCCCTGTAAATAGCATCGATAGGCTACAGGTAGAAGCAGAAATGGAAACCGTGGTCAGGGCAGACAACTTCAGCCAGATAATGAAAAATAAAAAAATAAGAGGAATATTTATAGAATACTGCAAAGCAATTGCCAAAAGATGCATTGCAAGAAATAAGGAGCCAAGACAACTACGTGTATGGAGAGTAGCGGTATAGTTATGGATACACGCCCAGTGAGGGCTGCTTTATTCTTGAAAATATATTTGTTTTGCATGTATTTGTGTATGACATTAATTAAATTGTATGCAGCGTTGAATAAATTATTTACCCTGTGTTGAGTATAATAAATTAGAGGCTAGATGGTCTATCCCGACCTGAAAGAAAGATATGATGGATAATAGAAAGATATAGTATGAAGAATGAGAGTACGAGAGGCATGCGAGCGAGAACTGGAATGCAAGAGTATAAAATTTCGAGCATAGCAATGACCCCGATTACGTCAGGGGAGAATTTATATAAAAAAAAAAAAAAAAAAAAAAAAAAAAAAAAAAAAAAAAAAAAAAAAAACCCTACTCTACCCTACCCTACTCTACTCTACTCTACCCTACCCTACTCTACCCTACTCTACTCTAATAAATCTCACGGAGCCCGAGACCTTTCCAACGAATGCAAAACCGTGGAAATCGGTTCGTGCGTTCTGGAGTTATAGCGTCAGGAAGGAAAACCCGACTTATTTTTATATAGTAGATGGATATAGTTAGTTTGTTTAGAAACAGTAACTGAATCGATTCCAATTATTTTTTATATCATGTTTTATTGTTCCCAAAAGTATTTTTTTTAAGTCGGACACCACCGACACTAAGTACAAAAACAGGTCACGGCAGGTCATAGAGGGCATTACAAACCAGCGCACAGCTGGATGCGGAAGCAAAACAACCCCTCAGTCGCCCGGGTCGCCCGGTGACCAAATTAACCAGGTACCATAACTTTGTGATTTTTCATAATACAGTTTTGAAATTTTGTACATAGATTCTTTCATCATCATCATTATAGCCGATAGACGTCTACTGTTGGACATAGGCCTCTCCCAAGTGTCGCCACAATGCACGATCCTGTGCGTCTCGCATCCATCGGATTCCCGCAACCTTCACCAGGTCATCGGTCCACCTTGTAGGAGGCCTTCCGGCATAGATTCTTTACGTATAAAATACTAGACACGTAATCAGGTGTAGAATGATCATGATGGATAAGGAAATCAGGTTTCACATGTATTAAATAAATAAGGTAATATACAAAAAAAAAAAAAATACTCAAGCATCTAAAATACTTCTCTACATCACTGTCATCAGGAAATAAATTAATTAGGTTTAAAATAGACTCATTGTCGGCCATTGTTCAATACAAATCCCAAATCACACACACAAAGACACGGCTATCGACTGTAGTGTTTGATTTCCTCAATGTTTGGTCACGCAGACCAGCCGGACTATCCCTTTGTCCTCATGGGATCACCAAGATGGCGGCCGAGGGATTATCCGAAGAGGAAACGCTGTTATCTGTGAACTAATTACATCTTGATTATCGATTCGTCGGTTAAACGTGATTGTCATGTCCCTAAGGAGCTTTCTTAGATCGGTAAATATTGGAATTACGGTAAATTGATGTGTACCTATAGTGCTTTTTGTTTCTCAACTTTCACACAACGCCATCTAGTCCTTAAACTAAGCAGAGTTTGTGGTATGAGTACTAGACAACTAATAAATAAACTTAAACAAGCTTAGTTTTAGTATGAGCGATACCTGGGACCCTTATAGGATCTCTTTGTAGTCCGTCTGTCTGTCTGTCTGTCAAGACCATTTATCTCGAGAACGCGTGGAGATATAAATTGAAAATAAAACCTCAGGTCTGCACTTCTGCAGTACCTTGAAGCTGTGAAGAAATCAAACTTCAAAAAAAAAGATATAGCAACTTTCAAGGGAATCACAATTCATAGGGCTCTTCCCTTTGACCTAGAATCCTGAAATTTGACTTAAAACAAGGTCTTAGAGCACAGGTATAGAAATAAATCAGAAAGCAGGAAAGTTGTTAGGTACGTTACAAAAAAAAAACAGTTTTGCAATTCGGAAAAATTTTCGAGACTCCATTCGGGAATTGTGTTATTTACTTAAGTAAGTTGATTCGGAACCTTCAGTGCGCGAGTGCGACTCGCACACTTGCCCAGTTTGTTTTAAAAGCTAAATCTGGCTTGACTGGAAACTGACCCTAAAATAGTTAGGAACAGCCTAGACTGATTGATTGAGTTCCCTAAATGTTTGAACAATAAATAATTGTTGTTTGAATTTGAAACTGGAACGTTTTAACAAGCTTAGCGGCAGAAGTGTGTGCGTTTATTAATTATATAATACCAGGCATTAAAAACTTTTCATTTTATATGCAAAGTTTTGAACGGCGGCGCTAATATAATTTTAACAGCAGTGAATGAAATAATTTTAGATGTTTAATTTAATTTATGCTCTTTGGGATGGTAGTTTTATTCTAAGCCTTAATTACAAACGGTTTAGTTAAGCAGAAAAAGGTTTTTCAAGAAAATTAAAATTGTAATAGTTGGTGTTCTCGTCATGACTTTAGAGGAGTTGGTTTTTATAAAGATTTTATTAAGTTAATTACCACTAAAGGTTGTTAAGCTAAAGACTTGGAATCGGAGACATTTTTGAGGTTTGCGGAACCGAGTGTAAAGTCGGATTCGGAGATGATTTTGGGCGGTTGTATATGTATAAATCACGCATATTAGCATAATCAGCCTCATGGACTAAGGCCTCTTCTCTAGGAGAGGGAATAAGCCACAATCCACCACAAGGACCGAGTGCGGCTTAGTGGATGTCAATGGTGATCGAATTTTTGTTCTAGGACATGCCGACTTCCTCACGATGATTTCTTTCACCGTTTTGAGAGCAGTGGTGATGTTCACATCTGATTTTCAGGTTCTCAAGTACCTAATTAGTTAAGTTTAAGATTATATAACTAACTATTTAAGTAGGTACATAACATATATGGCTGTTTACTTTTAACAAATAAAATAAGGCTTTGAAAGTGTTTTATATACATTTTTCTGAACAATATCGTAATAATGTATCACCCATTTTGTTTCCTACAATCTTCACTGCTCACTAAACTTCCAATTCCAGTTCACTTTGTTCACAATTAAGCAGATCAAGCGCTGTATCCAGCGGGGAACAAGCGCTGAATCCAGCGGTATCGATCAGAAGAAACAAACGTAGTTCACAAACAATTTGCACTTCATTTGCTGTGAAACTTGAACGTCGGTTAGAATCAAGCAAGTCTTAGTTAAATCCTTAGTTTCTATAGAGTAAATCTGTTTAATCTTGTCTGTATACCTAGTTAGTTATTTGTTAACCGACTTCAAAAAGAAGAAAGTTCTGTGTTCGGCTGAATGTATTATTGTAAGATCATATAAATAATAAAGCTTAATGGCCTTATAATATTCCCATTGTTAGGATTCAGGCCAGCACTCTAAGAAAGCGAATGGGCCTGTGCAGTTTGGGGGCTGTCACATGTCTTTGAATTGTTTGGTTCTAGGACATGTCGGTTTCCTCATGAGATTTTCCTTCACCGTTTTGAGAGCAATGGTGATGAAATAAATTACAAAATGTAATGCGTCTGACTGGGTTTTAACCTGCGACCTATAACACTGTGCAACAAAATTTAACTTTTTTTTTTCCCACCAGAACTTTTTGCCACATATGGTTTTATTTCGACTCCCTTTAGTAGAAAACAGATTTAGAAAAAATTAGTTAGCTACAGTTTTTTTGTGACAGCCACTTCATTTTTCATGAAAAACAGTGATACTTATAATACAATTAATTTAAAAAATACGGTTTTTTAAACTATATGTTACGATTTTCTGGGGTACCTATATTGCTTAAGGTTGGTTACCACAAGAATCCAACCAAAAACTGCTAGTATTCAAGGACTCCATTTGCACTGGTGTGGGTTTTTCATACTGAAAATGACCTGTCAGAACCTTTCTCTAATGCGTTGCGCAAAGTATCCCAGATTTTTGGTACCGAAGTCTAAATGTAATTGTAGAAAGTGGAAAATTATAACTCAATGTTTGATACATTTTAATTGATTCCTATGTGAGATTTTTGTAATAATTTGTTTCGTAATATAAAAAAAAAATATGTTCTTGTAAGTTTGTTTTTAAAAATCACCAAAAAGATGATCTAGACTGTTCTAGATCAGCTTGAATCAGTAAGTAGTGTTCCTCTCTTATTAGGTACAAAGATCATAAATTTTATCTGCAATTACAATACACGAAGGTAAGTTGATGGTATCAGTTCCAGCGCATTTGTTTTGATTGGTGCTGCAGATTTTGGCACATTAACACTATGAGAAAGTATTTGTATTGCAAAACGTACATTTTTATATTTTATAGAGTATGTTTACGTCATATTTATCACTTTTGTCTATATAAGTCAGACAAAACAAGCACAGACATGTGGTGTGTCTGCGGTCTTTAGAATCCTGTTCAAAACATAGGGTTTCCGAAGCCATTAAGCGCACTACTTTTGTCTAAGCAATAAAATTATTGACTCCTGTCGTAGAACCTATTTTAAGCACTCACCTTACTTCAAGAAAACCACGGAAAAATCAAAACTATAACGATAATACCATTTTTCCCGGTCAGCAAAATTTTTTCATTGATTTTTAGAACTTAGTTCACCACATACACAGCAGAAACTGTTAGGATGAATGATACACCTTCTTAATGTGTCGAGACACAAAAAATTATTAGCTTATGCATGACAAACTTACAATTTAACACTATCTTTAAAAAAATATTGTAATTCCTGCGACCGCAGTGGAAAGTTCGGGAAATTTTTAAGTGGCTGTCACGCCCAATCTGTAGCTAATAGAAACAAAGTATAGTAGTGTTTTATGATGAGGGTAGATAGCTAAGTAAAAATAACTCTGCACAATCTTGGTGGGAAAAACCTTGTTGATCAGTGTAATTTGTAAGTCGGGACTGTTACCACTGGGCCATCGCTGCTCCTCATGGATATTCATTAATTGAATAAAATAAGTGTGAAAAGCGCAAAACTGGTCACTGGCGTGATGATTAGGGCACGTACCGAACGGACATTCGTACGAGCACCGATGTGGATGCCATCGCTGCTATAGCAACCGGTAGCTAAACGCGTCCCAGAGGGTCATGGCCATCCGAATGGTGCAGGGACACGGTCTCCCACAAAGAGGCGAGCCTCCCAGCTTGCCTGCTGCCATGGGATCTGGAGGCAAAGGCTTTTGGCTACAAGATGATTTTTTTTATGGTGGGAAAAATCATCCAATGACAACCCTCGCTCTTGGGTGGAGCGGGAGATAGTGTCAGACTCTTACTGACTAAAAGACCCACCCCGTTCCTTCTGGCCTTCATACGATAATAATGTTACGGAAGTACGAAAATTATGTGAATACTTTGTTCACTTTTAAATAGAAAAAGTTAAAACAAATAGTCAATAATTTGTACAATGAAAATTTGGTTGCTGCGGTCTTTCCGTCTGGTTATAATTTAGGTGTCTTCAAGTCTAGAGTGACTATAAAAATGAAATGAAAGAAAATGCTCCCACACTATCAACGATTGCATCACTACTTACCATCAGGTGGTATCGCAGTCAAGCACTAGTTTATATAAAAAAAATAATCTTTTAAGCGCATGAAATACGCAAAACTTCACGAAACCCGCAGGCTACCATTTCCGAATTTCATGAAAACGAATTTCAAAAGCAATTCAAAAGCAAAGTATGAAATTTTTAACGACTCGGCCATACATGCATCGTCATTAAGCATTGTTCGCGTAATTAAACCCTCACAGAATCAGGTTCCATGCCTCTCTTATCAGACACCATTATCGGGTTTTCGTTGCAATTACACAGGATCTACGATACTACGTTACGTTACTGTGTAGATGTATGTGCAGAAGGAACACTCTATCTAACTTCGTACTCGGGTATTATGCACTCTATATAGGTAGTTACTCCATTCCTTCATCAACCATTTGAACAAACCTTTTTTACTGTCCGTTCAACCGATTTTGACTTTTATTACGTTGGTGCTATGACAAATGGTGGTTGCAGTAAATATTTGGTATTGTAACCACATTTTTGATTTTGATGCCATCCTTATGTCCACGGAATAAAAGTCAAAATCGGTTGAACGGATAATAAAAAACCTATGTTTCTTGTGTTATAACGGAGTATAGGCTACGTGATTATTCAGAAGCATTACCACGGTTCTGATATGCCATGATATGATAATATATGAAACTGAAGAAACAGGTGGGTTTTAGTCAGTAGAAGTCTAAAATTCCCTTTCACGCCACACAGAACGGAGGAATTTATTTGATGATTTAACACACAACACCTAACAGAAGCGTCTCTCTGCTTAAAAGGTGATCTCTTAATCTTGTTTGCAAAAATAATGTGATATATTTTTTTTTTATTTGATTTCCAAATATGGGTGAATGCACTCTATCATCAAGGAAAAGTCTTCGATAAAGATACATTCTAACTGGATAACGACTATTGTTGTTTGCTGGTATTGTTTAGAGAGGATTTATTTAGATTAGACTACTGGATATTTTTTTTTTTGCTTTTTTTACCATTCAACCTACAACAGATATTGTGATTTAAAATTGATATTGTATCTCAAGTGTCTATTTAATTACAGATACATCGGATGCCAGGTAAATATAAAATACATGACTGATTTAGTTCACATTGCATGACAAACTTTGCCTGCTGCGATCTCTTATAATAAACCTAATGTCTTCAAGGCTAGAGTGAACAGGCTCTTAATAAACTAGTGCGCCTTACCGTCAACGATTGCATCACTGCTTACAATCAGGTGGGATCGCAGTCAAGCACTAGTTTATATCAATAAAAAAAACGTGCATTGTTTTCTTAACCTTCTGCATCCACCTACCCAGTGCCACTACGTTTTATTAGCATGTAAATTTGCTCATCAATTAAGTCGCTATACGCTCCGTGTTTCGCGTACATTTCATATGAATTTGCATAATGAAATTGGGCTGGCATGCACCGGCCTTGCGATCGCTCAGCGGCCTGTGGCCTGTCCGTTATGTAACACTGTAATCATTTTGATTGACGGCAAAGGCAACTTTTATGCCGTAATCGGAAGTTGGGGAGATGTTTATAATATTTTATCGCCAAATTTGCATGGGTGAATTTAAGGCAGGATGTAAAATTAAATTTTACAGCTCTGTGTTCCTGACAGGCCTTCGGCAAGTGTCGGGTTAAACGGTTCAGTTTTAAAAACTGTTTCCAATACAGTGTTGTTGATTTTTTTTTATCTTAATATAAACTAGTGCTTGACTGCGATCCCACCTGATGGTAAGCAGTAATGGAACCGTTGATGGTGAGATGCACTAGTTTATTAAGAGCCGATTCACTCTAGCCTTGAAGACACCTAAATTATAATCGATTTGAAAACGAATACATACACAAATCTCTGAAAACTTTTGTTGAAGACAATGTTTGGAACATAGCTTTATCGGCCTTATAATGACTGACTCACTGCTAGGACTTAGGCCTCCTCTCTAGGAGCGGGAATGGACCATAATCCACCGTGCGTGCCCGGTGCAGTGTGGGCTCATGTCACATGTCCTCGAATTTTTGGTTCTAGGACATTCCGAGAGCAGTGGTCTCCCGCTCTGCCCGAGAGCGGGGATGTCATTAGATGATTTTCCAACCTAAAAAAAAGAAAACCTTCAAATATAACATTTATTCCAAAAACAAATAACTTTTAACGGCTAAGATTAAACTCAAAAGCTAAGCGTTAAATAAAAGAGCGTGTTATAAACATTGAACCCTCTAAATAGGAAGCGACCGCCCCACACCCGGCATATAGCTCACCCAAGATACTGATGGCAGCCCTATCATTATCCTTTAAGGATAAATACCGGGGAACGGGAATTAAAAAAGGTTAATTTGATGGAGTTAATTAAAGGGATGGCGCTGTTTTTATTGTAAGGAGGATAAAAACCTTTTGAGTCCATGTACTTTGAATTGAAAGGATTTTCGCAGTTTTTTTTTTGTAATAGGGATACGCAGTGTCTGGTTAGGCTTTCTGTATACGAACGCGTAGCTTCATAGACGCGTATTTGTCATTTTGCGTGATGAATGTTTGCTTGAAGCTTAAGACAAAATGGCTTGTATTTTTGCTATGTCGGAAACTTTCCAGAACACCTGTGTACATACAAAATTATGAAACTCTGTCGGCAAAGCGGGGTCGTAGTGTATTTACAGATTCGTCGACAGAATTGAAGGTAGAACTACATTGCGCACTCGTGTACCATACTCACCGATCTGGGTGCGTCGGTCTCCATACATTTTATATCCAGGAAACTAGATTTGTCGAGCTACACTTGATCCACGCCAGGCGACGCTACGAGACTTCGTTCTGCGTACAAATCAGGCGTATTACACGAGTGCGTCGGCCTAATATACAGTTGCCATCACGGATCTTGAATGCTCGGCGTCAGAGTGGGGATCGCTTTGCGCATTCCATACATTGGCGAGCCAATCGTCTTCGTTGTTAGATACAAACAGCAACGCAGTGAACAAATGAGCAGTGACGTCTATGACGCGATAGCGCGGCCAGCCAATCACTGACACTCCCCGCCCCCGCGTCGCACCTCGCACCACTAAAGAGACCGAATATTTGACTTCTGCGCAAGTGTTCAAGATCCGTGATGGCAACTGTAGTTTTATTAGCTTGACGACTACGCGTCTTTGAAGCTACTCGTCCGTGGACAGTAGGCCTTAAAGGTGTCCGGGTCTTGGTTGAGGCCATGGTCCGGAGCGAGGAGGAGTGGCAGGCGGTCGCCGACTTCTGCGAAGCAGTAATGCTCGCAAAGGAGGAGGCCGAACGCATCAGGCAACGGCGTTCCCGCCGCCGCCGCCGGGATTCCGATTCCGATTTCCGGCCACCGTAGGCGCGGGCGTGCGAACAGTGAGCAATGGATAGCTCGCTGTCCGGCCGTCCGGTAACTGTCCGGACCAAGCCCAAGTCGTCGAACGCACGCACTGTTACCGCGCGCCTCAATGAGTTGTCAGCAACAGCAGGAACCCATCCGGGCCGAAGCTTACTGGGGCCAGGGTTATCCGAAAGGGCGCTCGAGCCCCGGTATGAAGGCTAGAAGGAACGGGGTGGGTCTTTTAGTCAGTAAGAGTCTGACACTATCTCCCGCTCCGCCCAAGAGCGGGGGATGTCAATGCATGATTTTTTCCCACCATAAAAAAAAGGCCTTAAAGGTGTGCGTAGTCATGGGTTACTGTGGCTCTAAAACGGCTAGGGCAACTGAAAAAATACAGATGGGTTTTAGTCAGTAAAAGTCTGACATTCACTCTCGCTTCGCGCAGAGCAGGAAGATTATTTGATGATTTATTATCTCAAAAAACTAAAAGGTTAGATATGGACTTACACATAAATAGCTTTTTACTTTTTCTGGACGCACAGGTAGAGATGCAAAAGAGCTTTTTGCATTTGAAAACATAGAACAATCTACTTTTGTCTGGAAAGGCGAGGTTTATTTTGAACGTTTCAAGAGTTAAATTAACTACTTACACAAGTGAAATTTTTAGCAATTACCGAATGGCTAGTTGCCTCTTTTTATTTTGGGATGTTATAGTTCATCTAAAGGTTGTCTGGTAGATGTAGCTTTCAGCGATAACATATATTATTGGAATCAGTTTAAAAAAATTGCAGATCCCTTAAAGTTATAATTTAATATAATATTTCACAACTATCACACAGCGCCGTCTAGTCCCAAGCTAAGCAGAGCTTGTGTTATGGGTACTAGACAACTGATAAACATACTTATATATTTCCAAATACATACATATTATAGATAAATTACACCCAGACACAGAACAAATGATCGTGCTCATCACACAAACATTTTTCCTGGGTGGGAATCGATCCCACGAGCTCCGGCATAGCAGTCAGGGTCACTAACCACTACACCAACAGGCCAGTCAACAAGTTCCAGTTATCCAGGTTTCACTGTACTATCTAATATTTGTTTAACAATCACTGGTGCAACATGGAGAATGTATTACTGTTTTTAACATCCTTATTGCCATATTTCTGGCAAATAAACTACTTTGATTTTTCACGCATCACGTCGGGGTCACCAGTTTGGAGGAGTGCGGAACAGAGTGTAAAGTCCCGCAAACCTAGAAAAGGGAGGATCCTCAGACCAGATGGGTGTTATGTCTGGTGGGCAACTGCCCGGCCGATCATTTCGAGCTGTTCTAGTTCAAATCGCGAGGAGAATGTTAATTGCGCCATGCAGGATTGTGACACCACAGATATCGCTACAATTTTTATTTTTTATTTTTTTTATAAACCCAAAGCAGTCAGAGCAGTTATGGCCTGACTTGCGAGTTGTAGGTCGCGGGTTTGAACGCAGTCAGGCGCATTACTTTCTGAAATTTATTTCATCACCACTGCTCTCAAAACGGTGAACGAAAACACCGTGATGAAACCCGCATGGCCTAGAACCAAAAATTCGAAGACGTGTGACATTCACCAACCCACACTGGGCCCGCGTGGTGGATTACGGCCCATTTCCTCTCCTCAAGAGGAGGCCTGAGTAACAGCAGTGGGAACATTAAAAAGGCTGATGATGATGACGATGATGATTCACACAAAAGTGAGTAAACAGTCGTTTCTGCGCTATAGGCACAAAACATTCAATTGTTAACAATAATTTTAATATTCATATTCAGAATCGTTATCGGAGCGACGCAGTGGGAATTGTATCAGTCCGATTACGTATTGTCAACTATCATAACACATTTTATTTGCTCGACACAATGGTTTTATAGAAATATTCTGTGGTTGTGATTGTCAAGCCGATGTCATATTGGTAGATTATTTTTATGGAGTTGTGTGGGTTGTAAATGTTGATCTTATCAACTTTTTCACATCGTAGCCCTCGTACAGGAGACGCCTCGGGCGTTGGGACTCACAGGGCAAATGGTACGTGCTTGCGGACGGCGAGCAATGAGCAGCTAGCTGTCCGGTCGTCCGGTATGGACCAAATCCAAGTCGACAGCTCGTTGAAGTTCACGAGTTTCACCCGCGTGAAAGCAGAAAATTATTTCAAGGAAACGTTAATTTAACAAACATATACTTAAAGGCAATACAATTAATTAATAAATAATACAATAATTAAGAATTAAAAATAATTTAGTAATACAATAAGAAATAAAATAATAACGAAAATCCATCATCGAACGTCCGAAAGGAATTGTGAGGATCGAAAGTTTTCGTTTTTTATCTCGGGAACAGCACCCCTAGCCAAGTTGCAAATCTACAATAGTTAACGCTAGTAGAAAGCTTCAAATATACGGGAATGAGGTCATCTCAACGCTCAGTCACGTGGTCAGAACAAAAGATTCGGCGACGCGGCCAACTCGAAGCGTTCGACGCAAGCGAAACGGTTGTAACATGGCTAGGGGGGCAGTACTTTTTTCTGGATTATAGATAGTTGGAACATATATACAGCTAGTAGCTACATATACAACTAGCAACATACAGGTAAACAATCTAAATATCATGCTTTTAAGGTGTAAAGTAGAAACCCGTATCCGTGTTCGGACGTGCGAGACGAGGAGAAAGTTTAAGACCGATTAAAAGTTGTACTTACGAGAGCCGTACGTTCCATCGTCTAAACTTGTTATAAGATGCTTGTAAGGAGCTCGGGCGCTGCCGTGTGTTTTGGTAGTGTGTCGACGAAATACGGTACTTGTACTACGTTTGATTTAATTTCATAGGACTTATGAGACAAAAAGGGAAGTTTACAAATCTTTTATTTTGGGAAGAAAATAAGTCCTTAGTTTTTTTTTTAAATACACCACAATTTTTTCATTAGTACACATACTTAAAGGGCTTACTAGAAAAGCCCTTGTTATTTTATAAGTAAAATAATATTCATAAACAGCAAAGTTACTAGCGTTGGTTTATGTCCGAAAATGTCACTCAATCTATGGAAATATTGTGCAGGCTATTCATTAATGAATGAATAAGTGACAATTATTAAGGAAAAACACTGCCCGCAGTATTTTCTACTAGCAATTGTTATGTATGATTGATTCTGTGATGAATTTACCTTTTCGTGGTCAATTTTAGGATTTCAATTTTTTCTACTTTTGACTACAAAAATATGATCAGTGACGGGTACAGATAGAACCCCATTTTTTTGTGTACTAATTAAAAAGTAGGGGTGTATAAGTGTATTTTTTTGGCTCTCCTTATATTTATAATGGTTTTTGGCTTGGATACTAAGTCTTTTAAGGTATATTTTCGTACTAATACAGTAAGAATAGAATAAACTTTATTAAAACTTAAACTAAGTAGGTACTTAACTTAAATTACTTTTTTTAACTTTATTTTTTTTAGTAAGTTACTTTGTTTACCACTAGAATACGGATGTAAGAGATGAGATGAGAAGGTTTTAGAGCGATTAAAAGTTGTACTTACGAGAGTACGAGACGTTCCATCGTTTAAACTTGTTATAAGACGCTTGTAAGAAGCTCGGGCGCTGCCGGGTGTTTTTGGTAGTGTCTGGACGGAATACGGTACGTGAATAGGACGTAAATGTACTACGTTTGATTTGATTTCGTAGGACTTATAAGACAAACAGGGAAGTTTAAGAATCTTTTTGGAAGAAACCAAGTTCTTTGAGCTTATTTTTTTTATATAAGAATTTATAATGGTTTTTGGCTTGGATACCAAGTCTTTTAAGGTATGTCTTCGAATGAATACAGTAAGAGTACATACATAAGAGATCGTTCCGTCGTCTTTACATGTAGGTACGGTACTTATCCGTACTTATGTATGTCTAAGTACGACATCACAAGTGAAAGCATCCAAAGTTAAAATAAGTTCATGGGACACTTGCGAATTGTTATCATTTCATTACAACACTAGTCCTAAGTAAACTAAGTATTACAAGTTAACTGTCGATTAAATAACACCCCTAAGGGTCTCTGGTTACGTTTCAGTTTTGTGAAACTTAATGAAGATGTCTTTTACATAAATGGTCACAGTTTCTGATCATTTTGTCTCCTGTCTACTTTACACTAATGTTCTTCTTGTATGTTGTGATGTGGAAAAATAAATACCTGGCTTTCAGTCAATAGCCAAGAGACACACATCATCATCATCATTTCAGCCGAAAGACGTCCACTGTTGGACATAGGCCTCCCCCAAGCGTCGCCACAACGACCGATTCTGTGCGTCTCCCATCCACCGCATTCCCGCAAGCGACCAGGTCGTCGGTCCACCTTGTAGGCGACCTTCAAACGCTGCGTTTTCCGGTGCGCAGTTGCCAATCTAGAACCTCTCGGCCCTATCGACTGTCCGTTCTACGAACAATGTGCCAATTGCCACTTAAGTTTGGCGATTCTTCGGGCTATGTCGGCGACCTTGGTTCTCCTGCGGATATCTTCATTCCTGATGCGATCACGCAAAGTAACTCTGAGCATAGCCCTTTCCATTGCCTTTGGGTGACTGCAAGCCTTCTGCTGAGGCCCATTGCAAGCAACCGTGTGTCAGATCATTTCATCAGTGTTCTTTATTTAAGAGATTTTTTTCCCGACCCGTCTATCGACAACCTGAGCAGGGTTTAAAAGCTTGTGGGTTCATCCAACGCAATCAAACGCAATTTTTGATAAAGACACGACGCGTAAAAAGATAGATTACACCTAAACGCTTAGCATTCGGTAATTCTGTCATTCACAGGAATATTTCACAGAGCTTGTCCCAGGAAATGCGTGTTTTTTTTCATTCTTAACCTCGGAACGTAGGAAAATGACCTCAAAATGGTCGCTCTTCCCCCTCCGGCGCACGCGCTGAAGGACAAATGGAGATGAGTTCTGAATTCTTTGATCCTTTAGCGTTATCAAATTTTGGATTGAGTATGCAGCTGCAATACTAAAATTTATTCCCAGATTTTGTTATTATTCATTTTCTTAATTGCCTTCCCAATTTTAAAGACGTGTTCAACGTCAAAGTGTTTTGATTTTTCAACTAATGATGTTCCGATAGATACACAAAATTGGTACCTTGTGCCTGGTTTTATTCAATGTACCTACCTATTAATAAATTTTTTTTTTTTTTTTTTTGAAACTGAATTTATTAAAATTAATTGCTAGGAAATAATAAACAAATTAAACAATATCTTAAATAATTAAAAATAATATATACACTAAATGCCTAGTTAAATATGACGTCATAAAACTCCTCCGCATCGCTGTCGACTGGAAGTGTGCCCAAAAGGCTGGCGGCATTGCCACGTTGTATGGCAATGCTTATTCTCTGACCGAGGTAGAAGCCAGCCCTTGGGTCACGCGAAGCGTCAATTAAGCGTTTCGCCAATTCTTTAAAAAGCATATGAGCACTCGGACCCCACGGCCCGAGAGTTTCAACCCCAAACGGCTCAAAAATATAACTGCCGACGAGGCTGTTATATTTCCGCCGCTTGAGGTTCTCTGCAGCCGTCGCGGCAGCACCAGCACAGCACGAAGAGCTAGGAAGATGGGATGGCGCCTATTAATAAATGTATACGCTGACGTTAATCCATATTTTTTCCCCGTATAAGTATATATTTAGCCGAAAATCTTTAGTCATTTGCATAGAATTCGCATCAATCGTCTCAAGGTTCAGTAGGAGTGGCCTCCATCACACTCCGAAATAAATCATTTTATCTCACGCAAGACTAAATGATGAAATGAAGAAGGGAAGACATCTCAGCGAGTGTGTGAGTGGTGTTGCTAATGTATTTTTTTTTTTGTTAGGAAATCATCCAATAACTTCTCTCGCTCTTGGACAGAGCGTGAGGGCGTGTCAGATTTTTACTTACTAAAACACATTCTTGTTCCTTCTTTGCCAGCGTTCCAGGGCCCCGGGGTTCTCTTTCGCACAACTCAAGGGCCCCAGTAGGCTTCGAAGTTGCCACTATGTAGTAATGATTTTTTGAGAGACGAGCTTTTGTTGTTGGCCTACTTAAAAGTCGAGATGAAAAATATTAAATCCTGATGTATCGGGAAAAGATTTAAGTGTAGAATACTACGCGCTTTCGACAACTGGCATTTCGTACTGACTGCCGGACGGTGAACTCACCCATTGCTTGCCGTCCGTAAGCCCGCGCCTTCGTTGGATCGTATGTGATATTAAAATCATATTTTTAGTACCATAAATATTTATATTTATGTTTGTTACTCTCTTACGCTCAAACACCGAACAGATAAACATTTGTAATAGAACTTACTTATTAAGTACAAGCATTCATTGTATATTATTAGTAAATTGGGATATTTTACTAATTCCACGCAAACGAAGCCGCTGAAAGTCGCTTGTATATTTAATAATATTTATGCCATCAACTCTATTGCAATATTCATGTAACTGTAACTGTAAATTCCAAAAGAACAATATCTGTGAGAAGATTAAGAGGTGTGATCACTGGCATTAAGATTTTTTCGAATCGCAAAAAAAAGTACTTTTTTTGTGACGTAACAACAAAACTGTTTTCACATTAAATACTTGTGCTATGAGATCAAGGTCTTATATCTAGAATCCTGAAATTTGGCGTGAAGCAAGCTTCATGCCAAATTTCAGGATTCTGGGTCAACGGGAAGTATGAATTTTTAAATTTTTGCTATGTTAACGGTCGTATCTTTATTTTTCGTAAACGCATAAGTATGTTTTTTTCACAGCTTTAGGGGACCGCAGATCTGAGTAAGGCTAGAAGGAACAGGGTGGGTCGTTTAGTTAGTAAGAGTCTGACACTATCTCCCGCCTCGCCCAAGAGCGGGGTTGTCATTGGATGATTTTTCACACCATAAAAAAAAAATATGGTTATAATTTTAACTCGATATCTCCACGTGTTCCCGTGATAAAGGTCTTGAGTCTTGACAGACAGACAGACGGCCAACAAAGCGATCCTGTAAGGGTTCCGTTTTTTTTCCTTTTGAGGTACGGAACTGTAAAAAATACGGAATTTTAGACGACTGAAGAATTTTACTTAGAACAAAACTGAGCTGCGTTTAATTCTGTTTTGTTCCCGCGTTATATCATCTTAACAAGCATTTTTTAATGAAATTAAGTTTGTGTTTGCTCGTTAAAGTATAAACGAGGAAAATTGTGTTAGGTTTGTTATTTTTTTTTTAATGTAATACAGGCTGGTATAATGGGGTTAGCGCTCGTTTAACTGGGGAGTTACAAGTATACTTACTTTCCAGTAAGTAGTGTTGGTTATAAAAACATTTGAACTTATATATGTTTTACGCGTGCCTTTCTAGTTCTGTATTTCTTCGTCGGTTGTAGTTTTTTCTTTTTGTAGGTACTGCTAGAGCTCTCGGTTGCGTGAAAGTGGGAAAATATTTCTGGGGATCATGAAAGCGAACGTATCGGCATGAAAAGTATTGTGTCCTTCGTCTCAAAATTAGTTCATTGGTTTAGGCATAGGTAAACGTTTAACAAATAAACAGATAAACATCACTACGCCTGTGTGGGCCTATGTGAAATAATAGTTAATTGGTTTAGGCGTAAACGTTTGACAAATAAACAGGTACCTAGCCATAGTGGCCGTGTAGGCCTAAGTGAAATAAAAATAATTTCAATTTGAATTAAGAAAATTGATCGCAGAGTTATTATTATTTTCAATTATTTTTTAACGCTCACTATATTTTTTTAACATGTTAGGTCCTTTTAATTAAATTAAGGTTTATTATCATAACACAACGTACGTTTACAATTTTTAATTAATGACAGCACATAAATAATAAATTGATGATCCGTGATGCTATTCCCATCCATTGTATAAACCCGGGAGAATTTACAAAAATTGGTATTACAAGTAGCTCATGTCTTTCCGGGACATAAGCTCCACACAATTTTTATGAGGCGGTGGTCCATTAACTTTGTATCAGTGTTGGATTACAGAATACAATGTCTAACATACAAAATATAACGGCCCTGCGTCATATAAACCAAATTATATTTTGTGTATTTTTCGCAATAAACATAGGTACATACTGAAATGAATTTGATGTACTTAATCCTTTTTTTATTTGGCGGGTAAAACACAAATAACAGTTTCTCTGTGTGGAGTGCGAGGGAGTATCAGACTTTTACAGACCAAAACCACCTGATTATGCGTACGGCTATGCGGCGAATCTGTGTTTCTTCATAGCTACAACCCGGGAATCTTTAAATAATATAATAATATTCACACAATTATCACACAACGCCGTCTAGTCCCAAGCTACGCAGGAACGAACGGCAACGAAGGAACAGAAGTGGGTTTTTAGTCAGTAAAAGTCTGACACTATCTCCCGCTCCGCCCAAGAGCGGCGGATGTCATTAGATGATTTTCCCACCGAAAACGAAAAAGCTAAGCAGAGCTTGTGTTATGGGTACTAGACAACTGATAAACATACTTAAATATTTCTAAATACATACATATTATAGATAAATTACACCCAGACACAGAACAAATGATAGTGCTCATCACACAAACATTTGTCCTGGGTGGGAATTGAACCCACCACCTCCGGCATAGCAGTCAGTGCCACTAACTAACTAGACCAACAGACCATTCTCAGTCTAAGTCAAGAGTGAATAGGTTAGGTTACATCTATGTAGGTACCTAAGCGCGCTCTATCGTCGACCGCATCGTTGCTTTCCATCAGGTGTGATAACGGTAAAGCGCGAACCTCCCAACAACAAATAAATAGACTAAAACCCATCTGATCTGTGTTCCATCAATTTCCCTTTGTATTCCATGACCAGGATAACTCTTTTGAATAATCCCAAAGCTTTGGTAGGATTTTATGTTAGCCTAACAGTAGATAATCTTTGTTTGTTGACTTACAGTTATACGAGTAGAATGGCCCATTTCGTTTTAAGCTCTAATGGTTATATGTAACACCTAATACTATGATTTAAAAGAGTGTCCACAGAGTTTTTTGCACGTTCTTCTCCATAGAGATCTACGCTTTGGAACGTCCAATAACAACCCCCGCTCTTGGGCGGAGCTGGAGATAGTGTTAGACTCTTACTGACTAAAAGCCCACCCCGTTCCTTCTAGTCTTTATACCGGGGCTCGAGTTCCCTTTCGGATAACCCTGGCCCAGTAGGCTTCGACCCGGCTGGGTCCCTGCTGTTGCTGACAACTCCTTGAGGCGCGCGGGAACAGTGCGCGCCGTCGTCGACTTGGGCTGGTCCGGACAGTTACCGGACAGCCGCACAGCGAGCTACCCATTGCTCACTGTCCGCAAGCCCGCGCCTACGGTGGCCGGAAATCGGGATCGGCGAGAACGTCGTTGCCTGATGCGGTCGGCCTCCTCCTTTGCGAGCAATACTGCTTCGCAGAAGTCGGCGACCGCCTGCCACTCCTCCTCGCTCCGGACCATGGCCTAAACCAAGGCCCGGCGCGAGAGGTCTTCGCACCGACATTTGACTATTCGAAAGTGCCCGCAAAGGCGCAAATGGTGTATTTGAAATAAATGTTTTGATTTTGAATGTTCATCATCATCATCATATCAGTCAAAAGACGTCCACTGCTGGCCATAGGCCTCGCACAAGTGTCACCGCAGGACCCAAAAGAAATAAATGTTGCTTAGAAACCTTTTTTATACGTGTGACCTATGAATAAATAATAAAATAATATGTCTTTAATAGATAAAGCTACATCAATTTATTATGTAGGCTGTGAGCAAACTGAACGCTAATATTATCAGAAAGTCGAAATAAAAGTACAAAGAGAACGTTATTATTACAGATTTCATTTGATAAATAATGTTTTTCCAGTATAAATATACCCCAGTAACTTGTTTGGCGTTATAAATAATAAATCTGTCAATACTCCTGAAGGATACATCATATTACGCCGCGTAAAGACATTGCGAGACGTGCGCCGCGAATGGTTCGTCACGCATGCCTCAACTTGAGGCATACGACGGTACATTTATGCGTGCGTCCCGAACGACACATGCTCAAGCTGAGCATGCAAACCACTACGCACGGTGATTCGGTATCGGCCTCACAAACAACACCTGTCCGTCCAAACGGAGCGCACGATTCGTAGTGAGGCGGCGTTCGCAACGATCGTATGACACACACTCGTCCACACAGCCCGAGGCATGTGAGATGAAGCATTAACGACGCACGCCTCGCGATGTCTGTAGGCGGCTCTACAAATGTAATAAAGTGTCTAGACTTTTGATAAATTACCACTCTCAAAATAGGTCGAAGGGAATAGCTAGGTTTTTGTTTAATGGAAATAGGCAGGTACCCTTTGCTTCACGCTTAAGGCGTATAGTCCCTTGAACCATCTGGCCGAAATTATGTGAACGCAACTCTCGCACTCGCCTAGACGGCAGTACGCCAATCTGTGCATTTATTTGCGGCCAGCAGCGCCCGGAAAGCGCTTTAAATCCATTTTCTCTGCGAGGTATTGATTGATTTACATATGCAATGTTCACTTTGAAGAATATTTAACCACCAATTTTTATGTGTAAAAATGTTTCTAAACGTCTAAGCCGTTTCGAAGGAGTAGGGAAAAGTTGCGAAAAGTTGCGAAATTGCTAAATATTTTTTTTTGAAAAAAGTATTAATTGCACGAAAAAATCAAATGTTGATATTATTGTTCATGAATCTATAATAAACATATATTTTTTTTCAAACCAATTGACCTAGCCGTTCCGGAGGAGTAGGCCTCAGAAAATCACTGTTTTATGGCACTTTTCGGGCGCTTGGCCCTTAAGTGATCTTCAAACGTATACGCCGATCACGCCCCAGCCGCCGCCAGGATTCTGATACCGATTTCTGGCCACCGTAGGCGCGGGCTTGCGGATGGCAAGCAATGGGTAGCTTGCCCTCCGACTGTTCGGTAACCGTTTGAACCGAGTCGTCGTCGGCACGTATTGTTCCACGCGCGCCATTTGACACATTGCTCGCAGAACAAATGGTCGATGGAAACGAATGGTTCTGGAGTGGCGACCACGTACCGGAAGACGCAGCGTTGGAAGGCCTTTCACAAGGTGGACCGATGACCTAGTGAGGGTCGCGGGGACAGTGAGCAATGGGTAGCTCGCTGTCCGGCCGCCCGGTAACTGTCCGGACCAAGCCCAAGTCGTCGACGGCGCGCGCTGTTCCCGCGCGCCTCAAGGAGTCGTCAGCAACAGCAGGGGCCCAGCCGGGTCGAAGCCTACTGGGGCCAGGGTTACCCGAAAGGGCGCTCGAGCCCCGGTATGAAGGCTTGAAGGGACGGGATGGGTTTTTTAGTCAGTAAGAGTCTGACACTATCTCCCGCTCCGCCCAAGAGCGGGGGTTGTCATAAGATGATTTTTCCCATCGAAAAAAAAAAAGAAGGGTCGCGGGAATACGATACGACAAGACTGGTCGTTATAGTAGTACTACACTTGGGGGAGGCCTATGTCCATTAGTGGACATGTTTCGGCTGAAATAATGATTATTACTTAACCACTTAAGGTATATTTACCAGATTTACTTTGGAGTGAATTTGTAATTCCATATAGCTTATTATATTTAATAATAGCAATAAATTAGGCGGCCATTAAGGCATAACAATTAATCCACTTAGCTAATGGGTAATACATTAATACCTGTATATAATATTTGTTTATAGTTTGGGCTATTGTGGATGCTAGTCAGGTAGTCATTATCTTTGAAATATTCATTGGATTATAATATTAAGGGTTGTAAATCCGACAGGGTTTAAGGAGGCGACCAATGCTGAGTACGGACTTCATAACTTATTTCTATCGTTAGTGTATCCCGAGAAACTGTATAGGAACTGTTCTCGTTTTATGAAAGCTCTCCGGTTCTACACCAAGTCGTTTAATAAACCAGTACCTCTACCATGAGTTAAAAGCAATAGTATTTGTCGATACTCGATACCGACTACGTAAATATTTTGTATGGCAAATTTTGGTTCCGTAAGTGACCGCTAGAGGCGCTGTAAAATTTGCCATACAAAATATTTACGTAGTCGGTATCGAGTATCGACAAATACTATTGCTTTAAACTCATGGTAGAGTTACTGTATACATTACTAGCTTTTGCCAGTGGCTGTGCCCGCGTAAAAGTAGAAAATGGAAACAAACTCTCGGGATAAAAAGTAAAAAAAATATTTGGGCGCCGTTTAATTCCCTTAGAGGGTTAATTTTAAAAGACCCTGATTTACGCATCCCTACTAGTGATGTAATGAATAGTCCCATTCGCATTCGCGAATATTCGCACATTTTTAATCGACTTCGAAAAGAAGGAGGTTCTATGTACAGCTGAATGTATTTTTTTTTTAATGTATGTTCACCGATTTCTCGGTCAATTGTGGACTGATTTTAAAAATTACTTTTTGATTGTAATGTTATGCTTTCAAGTTGGCCCCATGAAAATGTTATTATGATCTGCCCCCCTAGCCAAGTTACAACCGTTTCGCTTGCGCCGAACGCTTCGAGTTGACCTTGCCGCCAATTCTTTTGTTCTGACCACGTGACTGAGCGTTAAGACGACGTCATTCTCGTACATTTGAAGCTTTCTACAAGCGTTAACTATTGCAGATTAGCAACTTGGCTAGGGGTACTGATCATGAACTTCAAAGATATGGAACAGAACTCATCATAAGATCACAGCAGAACTGACGTAACAAGTAAAATTGGTTTGTTTATGCGCGTACTCGATGACTGACTGAAAGAAGAGGGGGTATATCCTATAAATAGGTATCATACTGATCTGATGATGAAGCTTAACGGTAGACACTGGATCTCTGTAATAAATTAATGTAATCTAACCGTATTTGGGATCATTACAATTGTTATAAGATGCACTCTGGCTATAAGGTATTTAAGTTTCGCTGAGGGGTACTTTTTAGTGGTGGTACCATAACTAAAAAACTGGGCAAGTGCGAGTCGGACTCGCGCACTGGGGGTTCCGTGCAAACTACAATTCCCGAATGGAGTCTTGAAGATTTTTCTGTTTTGCATTTTTTTTTTTGTGACGTTGGTAACAACAAATTTACTGTTTTCAGATCTTTTTCTATATTTGTGCTATAAGACCTTGCTTTGTGCCAAATTTCAGGAGTTTGGGTCAACGGGAAGTACCCTATAAATTTTGATCTTTGAGAGTATCAAAATATACGTTTTTTTTGCGACATAAATGGCCGTATCTTTTTTATTCGTCAACTTAGAAGTTTATTTTTTTTTTCACAGCATGTAGGGACCACAGACTTGAGTATATGGTTTTAATTTCAACTCGATACCTCGACGTTTTCTCGATACAGGGTCTTGACAGACAGACAGACGGACGGACAACAAAGTGATCCTATAAGGGTACCGTTTTTTCCTTTTGAGGTACGGAACCCTAAAAATTGCAAAATAAAAATCTTTTTCCAAAAAAATACGACCAACTTATGTAGAAAAAAAAAGACTAATAAAAAGTGCAAAATAACTTTAATTTCGGAAGTCGGTGTTAAATAACGAAGAGACGAAATTAATAGAAACATTGTTATTTGTGCATGAATTAACACCGTTTGTTACCTTACCATCTATCCAAAATCTCATCTCTAGCTGAACTTCTACTGTGACGTCTTAAAATCATACAAAAACTCTTGTAAGAGAGAGATGGAGCCATAAGTACCTACAAATAGTGCTATCCCTTCCTCATACCGGATCCGCGACGGTTTAAGGACGTTTTAGGAGGGGGACAGATGTTAACCCTATAATGAAGTCGTACCCCGTACACACACACCTCGCCGGCGGCCGCCAGTAATGGAGCCAACTCCGGCTGGGTAGCACTGCATCTGTCGCCAGAGTAATGGAGCATACGTGACCAGCCGTTACGGCATTTTGAACATCGGCCGCAACTGGACCTGGTTGTGGTCACGAATGGGTCTATTGGAGAGACGGTTGGCTAGGGTGCTGTAGAAATTTGACTTTTGTGTTAAGCAGGATAAAGGTGATTCTTCTGATTTTCATTCGGGATTGATTTTCTAGATTTTTGAAAAAGAGAACGTTTTCGAATCTTTGAATTTTCAAAAACAAATTATTCAGAAGACATGTTATGTTTTTTTGTGTTGGCAGTAGACATTCTAGTGGTGATTTTTAATGTATAAAAGTTAACACATTTAAAAACTCATTAGGTATCAAAAAATTCATTCGAATTGCTGTCAATGGAATAAGAGACCCATTTTTTTTATTGTACTATATTTTTCGTTTTGTCACAATTGGACAAAAAAAAAAATCTTAGTAACTAAGCGGTAAGCTGGCATGTATACTGTAAATGTTGTGTTTACCCGTAATTGGCATATATATTAGAACAGTACCTATGATTTGTTTTTTATGTGTGTGTATACGAGTGTATGTGCTGAAGGTGAACCTAAATTAATAAATAAGAGACTAGAACGCTGGTTGCATTGCCACGTTCAATATAGATGTTGATTCGTTGACCGAAGAAAACAATCTTTCTAGATTTAGAACATATCTACTCGTATCGAATACAATACTAATTGTACCTACTGTTATGTAAACTTAAAAATTCTTAATTAAATAGGTATTCATTAAACCCCAAGCAAACGCTTCGCGCTCATTGTCTTTCTATTGTGTCTCTAATTAATAAAATTAATTATTAATTAGTATTTGAAAGGTTAACATATGTCGTCCACCCTCTTCGAACGTTCTGGTCAAAAAAAAAAAAAGAGTTTGATAAATTCTAGATATTTGAGCCAGATTCTATCAACTCAGAGTTTGTAAAATAGATTTTTATGTTAAATGGCTAAGTAAAATGCTGGGGTTTCCTTCAACAATAAAAACAAATCTAGACTTTCTTTCATTAATCTAAAAAGAACTCAAACCCCAGACTAATATAAATCAAACAAATTTCCTTAAAGCATTGAAACTTTCACCATGCAAGTTGAAGAACTCAGAAATTTAAATCATATCTGCAAAGTTTTTTGCCACGCCACTGCAGATTCTAGTAGGCAGTGGCGACATCTGTCGTTCGATCTGTATAATTGCTATATAAAACTTTGCTGACTACCCTCTTGAAACTATTCGTATTTGAATGTGCCTGGAATATCCTTTACCGGTTCCTAAAGTCGTTAACCGGATCGTTTTCTTATCCGCACCATAACGACCTTCGTTGGAGAAATACTCGAGTTTTTCTGACCTTACCTATGGGTAGTAAACTAGAAAAAACATCTGGTGGTTTGATAGGGAATTAAATCAAACAAAAAAAACAAAAACACGAGAAACTGCCTTTGTACGAGGTTCCATTGGGTTTAACTTTTGAGGTAGGCATTGATAGCTTAAAATCAAAAGAAGTAGCAGCGTTAGCAATTTAAGAAAAAAATAGGGGTCTTTAAGTCGAGAGTGAATGTGTTACTTCTAGGCAAGCGTGCTCCATCGTCGACCACATCATCGCTTACCATCAGGTGAGATGGTGGTCAAACGCAAGTCTATCAATAATAAAACAAAAAAAAAAATTCACATAGGCCTACGTGGGCACTTATAAAACATCAGAAATTATCATCAGTAGTATTCTTACTTTTTTTTTATTATTCTATTTTTTATTATTATTCTATTCTGAATGTTTTTACCTACAATCACGTCTTTATATATTGTTGTCACATAATATACTTAATATGGAAGCATTTCTGATTCGGCACCAAGGATTCAGCACCAAGGCTATATCTCTTTCAGCACCAATAGGTATCTATGTTTGTATAATTTAAATAATAACGATGTAACCAAACAATGAACAATGATCTATAGCTTTAAGCCTGTTTGTTACCAACTTATCAACATTGTGGAAGCAAATAAATAAATATGAGTATGAATATGAACCATAATTTCGTAATGATTGAGTTAAAACGGTGTCCTCGGAATTCGACAGAAACTACAACATATCTACAATTCGTCACCGTTGCACTTGATAGCAAAATCAACGTTGTTCGAGAACAAAGATATCTCTTCAACAGCGCAGTGCAAGCACATGATCAGTTCCTCGTACTTCGTGACTCTACGTGTCAAGTCCTCAGGTGATTTGCACTCGATCCTCCGAAGTGAGTGTATGGGGTAACCTCTTGCTACCGACGCAAACATTTGTTTAATTAACCGCCTGGCTGTACCTCACTGGAGGTAGTAAAGGTGCCACCAGACTGTGGTTTATCGATTGGAAGAATTTACATTTTTGCTTTTGCCACCATTGTGCTCAAAAATCATGATAGTCGATGTCTTTGGCGTGACATTAATAATAATAATAAACCTTTATTTTCCCAAAAAATACACAAAAGTAACATTTTAAGGAACATGGCTAAGTGGGCCCGAGCAAAAAGACCCTGACTTCTAAACTAGGAATAACCTGGGCCCCAAGTCTACTATTTTTATAAATTCGTCATTTCAACACGATTCCATTGTCATTTTTTTTGCTAAAAGTTTGTAATCTGCTAATTCATAATGATCGATCATTGATTGGTCAATGGTCTTGTAATAGAATCGTGGTAGAATGATAATTTCGAGCATATTAAAACCAATAACTGCACAATAACGTTCTAATGGTCAAACACTTTTGGAGGGATGCGGAACAGAGAGTAAAGTCCCACATGCCTCCATTGAAAAGGGAGGATCCTCCGACCAGACAGGTGTTATAGTCTGGTGGGCGACTGCCCGATAGATGATTTCGGGCTGTCGTATATGTTCAAATCGCGCGGAGAACTTTGATTGCGCGATGCAGGATTTCGTACTTTCTTCGTAGTTCTTATGTGGCGCCATAGATGTCGCTACATCACTCCCCTCCGGAGATCGGAGATCGATGGTTCTTGATGCTCGCCAGGCCAGCGTAGGTTGGTTCCAGTGGGTCGGAACCGATGCCGCATAGTTCTCGGTAAGTCGGAACTGTGTGCGGTGTTGCCCCAGTGAGTCGGGGTGTTGCTATCCCTGTGAGTCGGGATGATGCCCCAGTGAGTCGGGGTGATGATGTCCCAGTGAGTCGGGATGATGCTGCAGGCTCCAGTGAGTCGGAGTAGTGCTGCTGGCTCCAGTGAGTCGGAGCGGTGCTGTGCGACGTAGAGCTTGACTGCTGGCGTCAACCAGGAGAGGTTCTTCATAGCTCTTCATGTGACTGGCCGAAGGTGCGGTGTGCCAAGCCAAGGTCGCTGATAAGGCTGAAGGTGATGACCAGGTATGACCAGGTCAGGATACCCTCTATAGCCGTGGGTGCTGGCTGTATGGCTCGCTGCTCGAAAGCTTGAGGAAGTGATGATGACGTCACGAAGTAGTAGCTGCACGAAGGCTGCGCTGATGTTCTTTGTCGAGGGTCACCAGTTTGGAGGTAGGCGAAACAGAGAGTGAAGTCCCGCAAACCTCCGTTGAAAAGGGAGGATCCTCCGGCCAGACAGGTGTTATAGTCTGGTGGGCTACTGCCCGATAGATGATTTCGGGCTGTCGTATATGTTCAAATCGCGCGGAGAACTTTGATTGCGCGATGCAGGATTTCGTACTTTCTTCGTAGTTCTTATGTGGCGCCATAGATGTCGCTACACACTGATCAAGTAAACTGTCAAAGTTTTAGCAGATTACCGCAAACGTCAAATATTCATTTGTCAATATGTACGAGATTACCATTTTATGCCACTTATTTCAATGGAGTGTCAGTGGTTGACCATTGGAAAGTCATGATGACGCCATTATATTAGTAGATTACCAAACTTGTCAAAATCGACAATTATGACATCAATGATAGACCATTCTGACACTATTGTAATAGCAGACGTGAGGCCCTGTTTCTTAGAGGTCAGTGTACCTTCGAAATGATGTGCGCATAAGCCAATACAATTATAAAATTACCTAAATAGGACACAAAGTTATACAGTAAGATTTACGAATTTTTATTTTATTGATATAATCTAGTGCTTGACTGCGATTCCACCTGATGGTAAACAGTGATGCAATCGTTGATGGTGAGGCGCACTAGTTTAATAAGAGCCTATTCACTCTAGCCTTGAAGACCCCCAAATTATAATCGGACGGGAAGACCGCAGCAGGCAAATTGTTCCTGTCCTTCGACGTACGCGGTATAAACGACAAGACGAAACACTTAGTCCGGACTGTAGAGGTTCATCGACAGTTCAGAATTCAGTCAGAAAAGCTATTAGTAATATTAGAATTAACATGTGCTACCAAAATATTTTTCTTTTCGAGACAATGGTAAACTGCTGCGTTAATGACAGGTGTGGGTATTTGGGACACTCCAAAATGTGACTTTTATTGTGTACTACCTACCTTTTTTTTTATGGTGGGAATAAATCATCCAATGACAACCCCCGCTCTTGGGCGGAGCGGGAGATAGTGTCAGATTCTTACAGACGGCGACCGTGGAAACACCTAGCCTCGGATTTGTGAAGCGCCACCTCAAGTCCCAACTCCTGGATCGTATCAACGACCATCGCAACCCCGCGTGTCGCTAGAGCGACCGCCGCCTGGTACGACTCTCCCTGCGCTAGAACCAGCGTGTCGTCTGCGTAGCAAACCACGCTGACCCCGTCAGGGAAGTCGCCGCGCAGCACGTAGTCGTACTCGATGTTCCACAAGGGTGGCCCTAGTACCGACCCCTGCGGAACACCGCACGACATCTCTCGACGTTTTCAGTCTCCCTGGTGACCGGGGTAGACAATGTACCTGTCCGACAGGTTAGCCTCGACCACTATTGTGTGCCTAGCTTTTGTTCATTTTTTACTGAAGAAAATTTTCTACTAAAACTTACCTGTGATACTTCAATGGCATATGCGGTTCAGGATAACGGTAACTCTTACGAACAATCCCGCAGCCCTAGCAAAATATCTTTAAGGCAGCCTGCATGGAACACAACGCGCCGTCCACCCGGGTGAGGTCGTTATCGGACGGCAAACTACCCATTGCTTGCCGTCCACAAGGTCGTGCTTGGCTGCGTTGCCCGAGGAGTCTCCGGCAGGGAATGGGGCGTCAGGTTTGTCTCAGAGTTACACTTTTCACCACTGTCATTGCTCGCATTACTGCTTCCTAGAAGGTGACTGCATCTGTTTAGGACCCTCTTCCTCTTAGGGCCCCCTATACTTGACTTACTCGATCACCAAACGATTACCGATAGCTACTCTACTCTCGCCTAAAAATCAGGGTTACCGATTGCAGATTAATAAGTTTGAATTATTTTAATTAGTTTTTAAGTTTAAATTATGTCAGTTTGTTTGTTACTAATGTCAACGGAATGTGTTATGCTCGAAAACACAAATTTTCAAGATAATGTGACGATTTTGCTCAACTCAAGATCAAGGGATTGCCTCACGAAGACCCAATGGTACCTTAACGACCTACTTGTACGCGCATTTGATTCCTTTCATATAGGCTACTAGATGGAATTCATTGCCACATCAATGTATAATTTGTTTAATGAAAAGTATTTTGGATGTTTTGACAGTAGTTTTCACTGATAAAAGCTGAAAAACTGACAGTAGTGTATTCAGTGATAACAATAGCCGTAATTCGATTGGCATTCACCAGAATTTCAATATTCAGATTAGGTACGGTCGATTGACGTCGAATGAAAACAAACGATTATCACTAGATCACAAAGAGATTACGAAAAATTAGAAACTGTATACCTAAAAAAGTACGACAAATTATATATAACTCCCTAGTAAAATCTAACCTTGAATACTTAATTGAGCTATGGGGATCAGCCGCGAAATCTAATCTAAATCCACTACAAAGAATACAAAACAAAATTATCAAAACACTATTTCACTACAACTATCTATACCCAACAAAAAAACTATACGAAAAAACCAACCTACTTAATCTAAAACAACTTTACACATATTACACCTGCATTCTCATAAAAAAAATCACCACGAATTCTGTACAATCAAACATTCAAATACGTAAAAAGACAACAACATACAATACTAGAAGTAAAAACAAGTTTCAACTAATGACTGCACGCGCTCGAACTAATTACGGCAAAAAAACAATACTGTTTGAGGGAGCACGGCTGTTTAATGATTTACTCGAAGAATTAAAGAAATGTGAAAATATTAATATATTTAAAGCTAAATTAAAAAACATGTATACAACCTATGATGTCACCAACACACCAGATGTGAACATTGCAATACTTATAAACTATTTGTATCTCATTTTAAGTGAACTGTAATTGTTTTTATGAGAATAAAAATTCTTTAAACCTATTACGTGGTGTTGTAATTATTATACTTCAGAGTAGGGATGTAACGAAAGTGATTAATTATATCGGACCTGAATTCAGAACCGGAGTTTTTAAGCTTGATTTATTGCAATCGAAACTGGAACCAGAATCGGAACCAGAACTGGAACTGGAATTAGAACTGAAACCGGAATCGGAACTGGAACAGGAATCGGAATCGGAACCGGAACTGGAACCGTAACAGAAACAGGAATCGGAACAGGAACCGGAATTGGAACCAAAATCGGAAGTGGAGGTGTGAAGCAGAAGAAGAGCAAACTCTTAAATTTGCAAAGATAAAACATTAAGTATAATCGAAAGAAGGTACGACAAACGGAAGTTTTCTGCACGACAAGTCGGTATGAACTTGTTTGGGACTAAATCGGAATCGAAAGTGCAAAATCAATCAGATTTTTGGACCTTTCAGAATTGGAATCAAACCTCCGTAACACCGAGCTGCTACAGAAGAAAACTTGGAACAGGAAATAAATCTTTTCTGTCACGTAGAGATTTTTATAAATATTAATTTTAAATATCTACCTTTTTACGGGATCGAAAAATAAGCTTTATTGTTTTTTTCGTCTGCTTTTTATAAGCGGGATTTGTGTTACTCTAAAAAAACAATAGTTTGCAAGCATTACAGCATTCTATTTTCAGCGAGTTCAATGACCTGTAGGTAGTTTTTACGCAACGCCGACTATTAACTACAGGTCATTGAACTCGCTCAGTTGACGTTTTCTTAAAGAAATTAATTTCGTACATGCGTAAATTAATACGAGTTTTGAAAAAAAGGTACTTTATTTTTTAATTTCATCTTTACAAATCGATAGTGTTCCATGTACCGAATCGACCCTCCACGGGATTAAAACGATTAAAATTTAACCGTGTTTAATTTGAGTCGATCATTATCAACTTCCTAACATCGTGTCGGTTGGCCAGTCTGGTTGCACCTTCACAGACTTAGTGGAGCGTGCTTGTGAGGACATTCGCGTACACAATAGATTAGACGAGCGCTCACTAGATAGCTAATCTAACTTTTGTTTAACTCAGTGCACTTCGTAAATGGTTTTGTTCGGGAAGCTTCGACAGGTTTTAGTAGTACGTGCGTTATTTGCGTTGGTAGGTATTGAATTGTAATTTTTAGGGTTCCATACTTAAAATGGGACCCTATTACTAAAACTTCACTGCCTGTCCGTCCATCTGTCTGTCTGTCTGTCACTAGGCTGCATCTCAAGAATCGCGATAGCTAGACAGTTGAAATTTTTACAAATTATGTATTTCTGTTGCCGCTATAACAATAAATCATAAAAATAAAATAAAATAAATATTTAGGGGGGGGGGCTCCCACACAACAAACGCAATTTTTTTGCCGAATTTTCGTAAGGACGGTACGTACGACGGTACAAACAACGGTGAATTCAAACTTACCCAGTTTTATTTTACATGAACAATATGGAATGAAGAAAATATGGCATCGTTTATTTGTATTTTTTTTATTTATTTTTTATTTCATAAAATTTTTCAGCATCAGTCAAGCTTTGTATTCAAAAGTATGCTAACAACGCCCAATATTGTAAATTCTCCAATGCAAAATTTTAACGAAACAATGAAAGAGTTAAGGCGTAGTTGTGTAGTTCACATTGTAGGCAAGTTTGATAGCGACGGTATGCGGACGCGGGACGACGCTAATAAATCATTTTCCACCATAAAGGAGGAATATTAAATCGAAGGAGGGGAGCGAAAATGAACGAACGAGTGAAGGGAACGGGGCGATGTGAAAAATTGGGCCGTAAAAAGGCAATCCCCAATGCGCCAAAGCGATGAATAGTGAGCTATTTTCAATTACCTTCGGCTAGTGTCCGCATTGTCTGCGCCGGGAAATTGCCCGCATATTAATGACTTGACGTTTTATTATTTTATGAATGTTTAAATTTTTGGGTGGTTTTTTTGGAGCATCTAAGCTTTGCCTATTCTATAATTTTACTTTTAAAAGTTTTAATTAAAAAAAAAAGACGAAGCAAATTAAACATGTTTTTTTTTGGAAACTGGGAAATCATCTAATGACTTCTTTCGCTTAAGGATGGAGCGAGACGGCGTGTCAAACTTTTAGTGACTAAAACCCATTAATGATTCTTCAGTTGCTCTTTGCGGTTACATATAACATATCCGATGGATGCGTGACGCACATGACCGATCATTCTGGCGACACTTGGGAGAGGCCTATGTCCAACATTGGACGTCTTTCAGCTGAAATGATGATGACGATGATGATAAAAACTGGTAATTTTTGCTAGGCGACAAGTTTATTGTATTCATTACAATTTAGATGAATTTTTTGAACGATAAATTGGACAGGGTTATGTAAGAACGGATTAAGCGACACTAGAGAGAATTTGAGAAAATAAACGCTGTGCATTATGGACAGCGTTCATTTTCTTAAATTCTCTCTAGTGTCGCTTAATCCGTTCTTACATAACGCTGTCCAATTACCCTTGCAACAAAATAGCTTAGTAAGACAGAAAACTAAACATTATAAAAAAAAAGCTCAATTCACTTTGACTTAGCCAAGAATTAGGCATTTTGTGAATTGGCCATTTTAAGAATTGGTCCTTTTGCGACTCAGTTGCCATTTTGAGAATTAACCATTTTGCAGCTAAACCGTAATTATAAGTTCCTTTGTTTGTTAATCAACAAGTTTATAATACTTATTACAATTTAGATGAATTCGTAGAACGATACATTATCTTTGAAACAAAATAGCTTAGTAAGACAGAAAACAAAACATAATAAAGAAAAAGCTCAATTCACTTTGACTTATTTCTGCCAACATTCAGTTGAGTGAACACAGTGCAAAAACAAAGTGCAAAAGAAAACGTTTACAAACAGATGAAGTTTTCTCAGTCTTGGCATAATCGGCTTATGTAGAATTAACCACTGGGTCCTGGGAACGACCTGAATATACTCTACTGAGAAACAATGACAGCCGGAAAGTTGTTCCTAGAACATTGTACGGTTTGCCAGGACTTACAATTAAGCTAAACTTAGTTCTCGTCCTGCAATATCCAAATAGAATTAATACTATTGAGCAACGTAACGCATGCATGCTGTTTTTGAACGCACAAAAAATGGCATATGTATTACGTTAAAAGGAGAGTCCTGAAACACCTCACTTACAGTTTTAAAAATTTCTGAAAATACACCGCACTGAATTACTCAAAAGAATAATGAACCTAGAGGGCCAAAAGTGTTTCACCACGATATATTTTTTTTATTTGCCTACCTATATTAAACCTATCATTGACAGCGAGAAAAAAAAATTGTTCATTAAAAATCTATCTATATATAAATTAATGCCACTTTACGTTGTAATTTTATAAATCAAGAACGGTCTCACCTACCAAACCAAATGTTTAGGCTTTCTTCGGACTACTTATTTAGTAGATGGTTTATGTGAAGTTTGGTAGGGTAGAGTAGGGTAGAGTAGTGTAGAGTAGTGTAGAGTAGTGTAGAGTAGTGTAGAGTAGTGTAGAGTAGTGTAGAGTAGTGTAGAGTAGTGTAGAGTAGTGTAGAGTAGTGTAGAGTAGTGTAGAGTAGGATAGGGTAAGGTAGAGTAGGGTATAGTAGGGTAGAGTGGGGTAGAGTGGGGTAGAGTAGGGTGGAGTATGGAAGAGCGGGAGCGAAGCCACACGGGCAAAAGCTAGTTATTTATAATTTAGTAAGCCGTAGGCCGATTTAGCTGTTTTTGAGAGATATGAACAGTTTTTTTTTCTCGAAATTAAGGATAGATTTACAAAAATCTTGTGGTGTAACTGTTGGCACATCTATTTAAGTTCTTAATTTTTTTTCTGTTTTATTCTTTCTTTTTTTTTGATATTTTAAGTATCTAATTGTATTTCTGTCTTTATACTCAAATTTAAAAATGTAAGTAATGTAATCCTATTTTTGCTACTGGTCTTTTAAAGCCTGAAGTAAATGAATTATGTATTATTTCATCCTCAATCCGCAGCTAGGTAAGATCATAATAATATTATTGACAATCCGAAAAAAAAATAATGGCTGGATTTTTAGATCAATAATTTTCCCTGTGTAGTAAAATAACAAACGAATAATATGAAGGCTTGATATTTAGAGAACACACTAATAAATATTTTCGTCAAGGCCGATGTTATATTAGGTAAGATTGGAATACGAATTATGTGTGCGGGCCTGATATGTTATTGCTCCACTGAAGTATCTATAATACACAAATTTTGTCTGCTACAGTTTAGGTAATATATTATCTGTACCTATAAAGGCATGTGCCCACGTACGAACACGAACATAACGAACATAAACACCAAACTTGAACATTTGGTTTGTTCGTATGGAACACGATATATTCGAACACGAACACGAAGGAGAACATAGTTCGAATCGAGCTCGCGCACAGCAGTCGTGAACTCTCATAATAGCCATGGAGCGCGAGGGAGTGTTGGACTTTTACTGACTACAACCCAGTGTTTCTTCAGTTGCCCTTTATTGCGAGGGCTGCGTTAACTCCTCCGAACAATCCGCAGCTCTGCCTGCCAGGAACGGGTGTCGGTCCTAATTGGCACCTACCATTTTGCTGACAATTCAAAGAGGCGCGAGGAACACAAGGCGCTGTTGACACAGCCTCGGTCCTTACTGGATGACATGGACGCATGAGAGTTATTACCTAGAGTGACCATCTTGGAAAACGCTAAAGATGGACACCGTCAGATGTCAATATTGTGTTTTTGAGTACAATATTGACTAGTCTACACTGTTCTTACATAATATCTATTAATAATACTGTAATATGGAAATATTGTAAGAACAACCATTTTTTAAAAAGAGTAACCATAGAGGTGCTGCCGGTTCTTCTTCATAGAAAACGAACAATTTGGAACCGTGCACTAGCTTCTGACGTTTTATAAGTGCTCATGCTCATGTAGGCCTTTTCTAAATATATGCATGGACACAATATTGTAGGAAATGATAGGATTGTTACAGCCCAAGATTGAAAAAAATCGGGAAAAAGTTGGTTAATAAGAAATTATCACGATTTGCATTATTCATTTCAAAGACTTTTTCAATATCTCACTACAAACATATTTTATTTTCTTCTTATTTTCACTTTTACAATGATAAATATCAGTGTGGAACGCGAATGAATAATGAGTTGTCTCACAATGTGATAATCAAAAAATAAATTAAATGTAATATATAAAGTAAATATTTTTTGTTAAACTCGTTTAAGGCCATGTTATTATTATAATGTCTAAACATAATGTATATATGTAGCTACCTCTAACCTACCTCTTAGATTTTGTATAAAAAAAATATTCCAACAAAATTACTCTTTTACTTTCTTGATTATAAAATAAAAAACACTCAGGCCTATCAAGGTTTTGCCTGTGTGTTTTTTTTTTTCAACTGTCAGATCCAACCCTGACAGCTGTCTTATAAATCTTCTTACAACATTCTTTATTTTTAAACTCGAATTCGTGAATATGATTTTTTTATTTACAATGTGGTGTTAGCATTTTTTTATTTATGATCATTGGGTGATAGTTGTAAATCATATGAAGAGGTCCTGATAAAAGAGTCTCTACAGGACGCTTTGTTTTAAAAGTCAGTCCTGTGTTTTGATAAATACAATAAGGCTTGAAGAAGATGACTCTTGAAGGCTTCAGGATAAACTATTTGCTTATATTTGTGAAGAAAACGTTCTTAGAACTATGAGAAATCAAGTTCTATATTCGCTGATATATTCACATTAATTATTTATTTACACTATTATTCATCGTTTCGGTTCGATTGACCCATCACTGGCCAGTATTTTTAGGTTTTTCATTTAAATCACATTACAAAATAAAATAAAGAAAGATTACTTTTATTCTACACGAAGCACGTAAGGTACACTAAAATAACAATAAAAGATACGAAGAACCCTTACGATTACGCCAAAGAGGTTATTAGGTATACAAAGATGAAAATATTCGACATTTTATACTTAAAAAACCCTATTTCTTAAACAAAGAATGGAGACATTCTTCACGAAATCGTTTACAAAGAAAAGATATACCAATCAATCCGCCATCTTGTTTTCTCCCCTTGTTATTCGTTCCATTAGTCAAAGATTAAAATAATTAAATATTCGCTTGCGAAAGCACTGAACACTTCGATAGCTTCATTCACTGGCTTCGCTGTATTACGACTCTTTGAGCTTCAGGAAGCTTCGAGAAAACTCCAGTTTCGCCTCGCATTTCTTGACTCCATTCATTACTGAGCTTGTAAAATCGCTGTACAAGTACGGTCGAACAAAATGATAAGTTAACAGGAAGCTTACTTACAATTTAATTCTTTTTTAAGCAAAGTAATGTTGTATGTGTCGAGCGAAAAAATAACTGAGCAAAGAAGCTTTCACCTTTGTTAAAAGTTCTTGAATCTATAATGCTAATTTATAATCGCTCAATGGTTTTTTCTACTGGCTGGGGTGTGAGGAACGTTCCTTCGCGCGTGCGGCCGCCTCCTTCGGTAGTATTACTACTTCGCAGAAGGAGGCTACCGCCTGACATTCTTCCTCGCGCTCCGAACCATGGTCTATACCAAGGCCTGGCGCTATAGGTCGTTACTGCTAATCGCCCCCACGAGGACAAGGCTATGTTCTGCCCAAGCGGGGCACTCTTCTACCGTATGCTTCACTGTGTCCTTCAGGCGGTCCACACTATGGCGATAACTGGGCGTTTCTTCCGCACGAATCCGGTGCAAGAACCTCCCAAAATTACCATGTCCGGTAAGGACTTGCGTCATGCGGAAGGCAAGTACGCCGTATTGTCTTTCCAGCCACTTCTCAAAGAGAGCCACCAAAGGTCTGAATTTTTTAAAAGTCACCAATAAAACTAATTGGCAGCTTGAAGAATATGAATATTTTTGCCTGTAGACCAATCTAATTAGTCGAGTGTAGCTACAACATGCAGTAGGAAGGAAGCGGGGCAAGTTTTGCCGATTTATACTAGCTACTGTAGAAATGTAGCCTTTATTAGTCAATTTCTGCTATTGTTCTTTGGTAGAACTAAGGATTATTGCGCGTTGGTTTTCGAGTCGGAGCGCTGGACCGTTTCGGCTTTACTGTTCTTTGTGGAAAATGCAATGTGCTGCATTGCCTGTTTGGTACTTAGAAAATTTATACTAGACTAGCAAGTTTCCTATTGACATCTTTAGCGATTTGGATGCCTTTTAAAAATATTTCGATAATTTTTCTGTCTGGCATTATGTAAGAGGAGATACTTTTTTTGCGTGGTAAATCATCGAATGATGGAGAGAGGAGCGGAATATAGGCGTCATAAGAGGTACAGACTGTTCGCTGTTTCTGGGAGTCGAACTATTGCCCGAGCCCAGTTTCTATCGCGTGCGCTGTATTATCTCCGCAAGTTGAGTGCGGAGTTAATAATCTCTTATTCAATGTCTCTATTTTTTTTTTCATTTTATATTATCTTATTTCTATTTCAATTCTTACTTTTTTTCAATCTCTTGTCTTAAGTTGCTTAACTCTTTTAAGTTAATGGTGAAGGCTTTTTCGTTGATTTTTTTTTTTTGAAGTGGGGAATCATAAAATAAGTCCTCCTACGATGGCTGAAGTGCAAATGTCAGCTCAACGCAGCATTGTACCTTGCATCCGCTCAATATGGCTCGGCATCGTACCTATATCTCGATGTGGTAACGACACTGATTAAAACTCACATTGTAGCTTCAGTTGTCCTTTACGAGGGTCACAGAAACTCTTCCCAGTAATCTACAGCAATAACAGGAGATACCTAAGAAAGCAATATAAAACTAGCTTCTGTCAGCGGCTTTGTTCACGTGAAAGTAGAAAATTAGCTCAAGACGACGTACTCTCGGAATAAAAAGTATTTTAAATCCAATTCAAGGGCATGGTCTACACGGGTAGACCAATTTGAGTGTGAAGAAGTAATAAACATAGATACACTTATTTACACATGTGTAATTATTACAAGAGGGAGGATGGTTTGAAGGCTGCAAAGAGCGTCCCCGCATACGGGCCTTAAAAAAACGCCGCCACAAAAAAGGCTAGAATCGGCCACAAAAAAAAAGCTAGAAGCGGCCGCAAAAAAACAGCTGAAGCGCGCGACACCTCTTGTGTCCGGAGAAGCTTGAAGCCGCTTCAAGCGTTTTTTTGTGGCGGCACCGTCGCACACGAGCCACAAAAAAGAGCCGCCTCAAAAAGTAGCTTGAAGCGACGTTTTTTTTGTGGCCCGTGTGTGGGGACAGTAAAGGAACACAAATGGCTTTTAGTCGGTAAGTCTGACGTCTGAGTCTGTGTTTTCTCTCTCCATCCCGGCAAAAGAAGTTATTTGATGATTTAGTATCTCAAATAAAAAATGTTTTTTTGTAAAAATTACATTAATTTTCTTTCATTTTAATGAGCCATCTTTTAACGAAGAACGAAACTTCAGCATTTACGTAATAAAATGGTCTATTATTTTTAGAAAAGTATATCCGCATACTGTATTTCAATATATGATTTCTTATTTCTCGTATTCCCTTGCTTATAATATCTTACTGGAAAATACAAAAGTATTCTGACAGCAAATAATGCCTGAGATTGAACGGTTTATTATTTATGATATGTTCTAGCTACACAGCCGGATAAAATGTTATTTGTTGCATAAAATCCGAATGTTTACCATTCTCTGATTTTATTGAAAACGAGAGATATCTACTAATATTTATGGATTCATAATCCTATTTTATTTAAGTTCAGATCATATTCATTTCATAAATATTGGAAAGTTATTAGTAAAAATTTTATTGTGAAAAAGAGTTTTTATTCGTTGGAAATAATAAATCAATGCTTGGATTAGTAGTGAAGTAATTGAACGCTATTTTACTGAGAACGATTTTATAGACCACTCAATCAAATGGCTTCTGAAAATCTGTGTATACAGCACCCACCTTTTTTTTTTTTTTTTTTTTATGGTGGGAAAAAATCATGCATTGACATCCCCCGCTCTTGGGCGGAGCGGGAGATAGTGTCAGACTCTTACTGACTAAAAGACCCACCCCGTTCCTTCTAGCCTTCATACCGGGGCTCGAGTGCCCTTTCGGATAACCCTGGCCCCAGTAGGCTTCGACCCGGCTGGGTCCCTGCTGTTGCTGACAACTCCTTGAGGCGCGCGGGAACAGTGCGCGCCGTCGACGACTTGGGCTTGGTCCGGACAGTTACCGGACGGCCGGACAGCGAGCTACCCATTGCTCACTGTCCGCAAGCCCGCGCCTACGGTGGCCGGAAATCGGGATCAGAATCCCGGCGGCGGCGGCGGCGGCGATAACGCCGTTGCCTGATGCGTTCGGCCTCCTCCTTTGCGAGCATTACTGCTTCGCAGAAGTCGGTGACCGCCTGCCACTCCTCCTCGCTCCGGACCATGGCCTCAACCAAGGCCCGGCGCGAGAGGTCTCCGCCGCCGATCGCCCCCACGAGGGCACGGCGATGCTCCGCCCAAGCAGGGCACACCTCGACTGTGTGCTCCACCGTGTCCTCCGGGCACAGCACCCACCTGGACTCCTTTGTCGATGCTATGTAAGAGAAAAATTCGAACAAAGTGCTAAGTTCATCATAGTGGATTTTTGTTTTACAAAACCATGTTATTTAGGTAGAATAGAATAAAATTATGAATGTTTGGATATTGCACTGATGATAGAAAATTATTGGGCGATAATTTCTGAAGTCATGTTTTGAACCACTTTTATAAATCGAGACAATGTAGGCGCATTTGGTGGAGAAGGTGTATTCTATAATATGTTTATTTTCCTGTGTGTTGCATTTCATTAATGTTTGATGTATCTATCTAGAATCTAGATACATGCAAGTGTATCCTGTTCTAATCTCGTGATAATAGTTATTACTTTCTTGCTTCTTTCATAATTTTACCAACCGCAAATTTTAAATGAGAATTTTTAAAAGGCACTAAAATCATCCAACTCAATATACAACGCCTAAAACTGAGCTTACATTAAAATTTTCTCTTTAACAAATCATAATAAAATAACCTTTAACCCGTTTCTCGTGTCGCCCAAGTAAACCCTATCTTAAAAGCGATCTAAAAACAATATTTCTTGTAGATACTTAAAAATTAATTTACGGGGGCCGAGTTCAAATAACGACCTTCGGGAAAGTTTCTCTAATGGCTTCCCCGAACGAAAGGCCTCGCAAGGCCGAAAACCCTAGGAAAATGTGGATGCGTACTACCTACGATCGTGGGGTTATTTGGACTGGGACCACGGTCCCAACTTACACCTATAACACTGTTATTTTTTTTGTAGTATTTTGGAGACCACAAATGAAATAAATGTAGTTTTTTTTGGTAACTGTACTTTAAGGGCTTTGGTACATGCTATGACTGGAGCGAGTAGGAGTAGCAGGCTCTCGCTTTCTTCTGCGAAGCAGTAATGCTAGCAAAGTACGCAGCCGCACGCTTGAGGTAACGGCTCTCTCGCCCCAGCCGCCGTAATTTCCGGCCACCGTAGGCGCGGGCATGCGGACAGCGAGCAATGGGTAGCTCGCCGTTCGACCGTCTGATAACCGTCCGGACTGAGCTGAAGTTATCGACGGAGCGTAGTGTTCCACGCGCACCTCAAGGAGATGTCAACAATCGAAAGGGCTCAGTGGGGTCGAAGCTCACTGGGGCCATGGGTGATGCGAAAGAAAACCCCGAGGTCCTAGACCAAAGGCAAAGAAAGAACTGGAGTGGGTTTTAGTCAGTAAAAGTCTGACATGCCCTCCCGCCCTCTTCAAGGGCGGGAAATGCCATTGAATGATTTCTCACCTTCAAAAAGTGCATTTTCTTTGTGGTCCCAAAATACCTTAAAAAAAAAAATATAATAGGTGGAAGTTGGGACCACGGTTCCGGTCCAAGAAGCCCGACGACCCTTACCTAGCCTACGTACTGAGGACAGAAATCTATATAGATAAATGGAGCGATCGCCAGCCCTTACGCGATTTACCAATAAATAAGAGGATATACGCAGTCCCAACGATAAATTGCCTCATGAGAACTTGTATCGAGCGATATCCCGGAATACACATGTTTTTGTATCTGGTACCGGGAATATTTGACCTTTCTGGAAAATATTATTTTACCGCACCAATAGAAAAGCGAAAGTGTGTGTGTGTGTGTATGTGTTTGTTATAAGTACCATGCGAGGACATGCGCTTGAATACACAAGGCACATCTGAGGACCTTTTCAATGCGAGGACCTTTTCGTACGTCCTCGGATGGCCCGACCCAGTTCATCGTATTCTACGTTCGATTTTGAACCTTTCTATATACTTAATAAGGAAAAGTTGATATCAACCTTGGTGGACCTCGGTTTGGTTGCGAAATTTCATGTTCACACACGATCGTGTGTAACCGCTAGGCGGCGCCACTTAAAATTTTAACACACCCCTTTTAACACTTCAGTCATGTTTTTAGTACCTTGTGGAGACTTATGTGTAAATCTTCACACAAATGTCCTCGGATTGGTAGCTTTTCCAGACAGTGTGTATGTAAGTCCCCACATGGGTAGCTTTTCCAGACAAGTGTATTTAGGTCCCCATTTGGATAGGTTTTCCGTGTGTATTGATTATTGAAATTTCAAAAGTATCGAAACTTCTGTTTTGAGAGAGTAAAACTTCGGATGGTTTTTTACGTAAAAGTATGTCATAATGTACTGTACGAGACTTGAGAATGCACAATATATATGTTTTTGAGAATAGCATTTCTAAATAAAAGATGTCATGCACTGAAAAACAATACACTAAGTTCTAGAATTTAAGTTTATTTAACCAAAGAGTTCTTATACATTGCTAGATGTCCTGAAACATGATTCTGAGTGCAATTAATTATCTATTAAGAAAAGTCTATTTAATTCAATCGGTTTTAAAATTAACCTAGCCTTTGGCATGAAGAATTGACTACTACGTCTTTGATATTTTATTTTTTTTATGGTGGGAAAAAATCATGCATTGACATCCCCCGCTCTTGGGCGGAGCGGGAGATAGTGTCAGACTCTTACTGACTAAAAGACCCAACCTGTTCCCTCTAGCCTTCATACCGGGGCTCGAGCGCCCTTTCGGATAACCCTGGCCCCAGTAGGCTTCGACCCGGCTGGGTTCCTGCTGTTGCTGACAACTCCTTGAGGCGCGCGGGAACAGTGGGCGCCGTCGACGACTTGGGCTTGGTCCGGACAGTTACCGGACGGCCGGACAGTGAGCTACCCATTGCTCACTGTCCGCAAGCCCGCGCCTACGGTGGCCGGAAATCGGGATCAGAATCCCGGCGGCGACAGCGGCGGCGATAACGCCGTTGCCTGATGCGTTCGGCCTCCTCCTTTGCGAACATTACTGCTTCGCAGAAGTCGGCGACCGCCTGCCACTCCTCCTCGCTCCGGGCCATGGCCTCAACAAAGGCCCGGACGTCCTTGATATTTGGCCGGTCTTAAGTAGAAAGCATAAATTGATTCGCATTTTATGCCCTTTTATTAATTGCCATACTCAATTTTATTACATAAAAATAGTAAACATATCAATGATTAACATAACTCTTTCAGTTAAGAGGGACCACTCCGATCAGCTAATTGAATACAAGTCTAAACGATACTAAGAAGGCCAAAACTCTCTCAATTGGTTGAGGTAAATAGGAATGCCTTGTGCAGAATAAACATTACTTTTTTCTTAGATAACAAACACATGGCGAGCATAATTTTGAAAATAATAAGCTTGTTAATTTAAACTTATTACATTAAAGACATAAAATACTCGAAAATTACAATTTAAAAACTTTTAAACTATAAATAAATAGCGTTTTTTTGCCGGGTAAAAATCATTTAGATGACATCCCCTGCTCTTGGGCGGAGCGGGAGATAGTGTCAGACTCTTACTGACTAAAAAACCCACCCCGTTCCTTCAACAGTGCGCGCCGTTGACGACTTGGGTTTGGTCCGGATGGTTACCGGACAGTCGGACAGCGAGATACCCATAGCTTGCGCAAGTCCACGCCTTCGGTGGCCGGAATCGGGATCGAAATCCCGGCAGCGGCTGGGGCGTGAGCGCCTTATGCGGTCGACCTCCTCCTTTACTAGCATTACTGCTTCGCAGAAGGAGGCGACCGCCTGCCACTCATTCTCGATCTGGACCATGGCCTGTACCAAAGCCCGGCGCGAGAGATCACCACCGCCGATCGCCACATGGACACGGCGATGCTTCGACCAAGCGGGGCACACTTCTACCGTGTGCTCCGCACAAATCCGGTGCAGGTGTGTACCTCCCGAACTTACCATGTCCGGTGAGAACCTGCGTCATGCAGAAGGTGAGGACGCCGTGAGGTCTTTCCAGCCACGCCTCAAAGAGGGGACTTACCGCCATAATTGTTGCGTGCCGAGTACTGGGTTGCGATAGTCGCTGACGCCATTCCATCATGAGATCCCGCCGGAACTCTGTTCACCATGCCTCGACTTGTCGGGGCAGCGGACTTTCGGCCCAGCGCCGGCGTTGCATCTCAACGCGCAAATTGTTCATGCGTGCAAGGACTGTTGCCTCCAGATCCCATGGTGGCAGGTCAGCAAGAAGGCTCGCCACTTTGCGGGAAACCATGCGGTATCTCCGTACCATCTGTATTGCCATGACCCTCAGGCATGCGTTCAGCTGGGCTATCGGTTGCTGACGCAGCGACGGTACCCACACTGGCGACCCATGAAGGGCCATGGACCGAACGATTCCTGCGTAAAGCCTCCAGCAGTAGCGGTTGGGCAAGAGCCACTTGAGCCAGTCCGGTTCAGTTTAAGTGCCAGATCTCAGAAGTGCTGCACAAAATTCCACTAGCTGTCGAGGACGAGTCTCAGGTGCTTTATCGTTGACCTGACCCCGATGTGAACTCCTCCTACCGTTAATTGGGAACCCGATGGTGGCGCGTTCCAAAGGCCGTGGAAACACATAGCCTCGGACTTGTGCAGTACCACCGCGAGTCCCAACTGCTGGATTCTATCAACGACTATCGCAACCCCGCATGCTGCCAGATCGTCCGCCGCCTGGTACAACTCTCCCTGCGCTAGAACTAGCGAGTCGTATTTTGGTGGGGACGATCGGTAGCTCCGATCCCTCACGCTAGGCCTTGGTACAGGCCATGGTCCGGAGCGAGGAGGAGTGGCAGTTGGACGCCTCCTTCTGCAAAGCAGTAATGCTAGCAAAGGAGGAGGCCGAGTTCCCGCGCGCCTCAAGGAGTGGTCAGCAACAGCAAGGGACCAGAGGGCCAAGGGTCTGCTTCTGAAAGGAAGGCTCGGCCCCTGTATGAAAGGCAAGAAAGAACGGGGTGGATATTTTAATCAATAAGTGTCTGACACTATCTCCAGCTCCGCCCAAGAGCGGGCGATGCCATTTGGATGATTTATATCCACCAAAAAAAAGATGATACAAGTAACTGTTGAAGAGCAGTCTTACATGGAGACGATTCAAGCTGCAACTTCATTTCACTTACTCAACTGTAATGCTATGCAATGTTAACAAACAGCATGCTTAGTTTGAAGACAATACACTTGACCGTTATAGAGTTGTGTCACAGTCATGTAGATGATTTCAGTTGCAGCTTTGTGACATTAACACAACTGTGTATTGATATATAATGTCAGCAATCTACATACAGCGCGTAGCGGATAGATTAATGAATAATAGTTGAATATGAATATCAACTAGTTATCTTACCTGTTACTTTAGATTATTTTTGTGGATCCAAAGTTGCGACTATAAAATCTTTCAATTGCTGTCAAATTGTAATTGTCCACGTGTTTCTAACACAACTAAAAGTCTAAATCAATTTGATTAGTCGAGACGTAGTGCTTAGAATAATACCTCCCCTTTCATTTTAAACATTATCAGTTAAATCATGCTAAGTCCTCTGATAGTACTTAAATCGAGAAATTGGTGTGTGTAACTGGTTAAATATCTAATAATATAGCTCAAATATTATTATGGCAAAATTTATAAGTGTGTAAGAAACGGCTATTGGAAATTCAGAAAAGGTCCTCGTTTAGTACAAGCCCTACCTGGAAAAACGTCCTCGTATTGTTCGTGAATATTCTAGTACTAGGTCCTCGCATCATGCAAATAATAAGAAAAAGTGTGAAAAATTAAGTCCTCGTATAGGCGTCTCTGGTCACATGGTTAAGGTCCTCGTTTGGCTCACACACAGGTCCTCGGATGGTACTACCCAGGAGGGTTTGCGAGTGTATTTAGGTCCCCGCATCGTTTACAGAAAGTCATACTAAAAAATGTTGAGATAGCGCTATACGAATAGTCTCGTCACCCCAAATATTGTTTTCTCTTTCTTTCTGTCTTGTTAATAAGGTCGTAAGTCGTCTCTAACCTAGTTTTCTAGGAGGTCCTCGGATTGTGACTTATGACTATAGTCCTCGTATGGGTGTCTGTACAAGTAATGGTGTGTGTGCTTGTTTTACTTCTTTATGCTCAAACAGCTGAAAAGATTTCGATGAAGCTTGGTACACGGGTAGTCTATGTCCTGGGATATATCGTCGTATCCTACGAATAGTGCCCTAACGAACATTGGGGCTTTCTTTTTTTATTGCATAAATCAATTCTGCTCATCATACCACATGTAACCAGTTCAACAAAACATTTAAAAACGGTACAGGTTATCAAATAGTTAGGTTTTCTAAAAAGCCACAATTTTAAGCACTACGTTTTGTACTTAATTAAGTCATTTTAATTATTTATTGAATTTTCAAGCCCTTATGGTGATTGTGGCTGTGCCCTATGGAATGGCTATATTGCGAGACGAAGCCCTAATTACGTTTGCGTCTTTCTCTACGTTCAAAATATGTTTTGGTATTTTATTCTTCCCCAGATAAAAGGCATAATGTAACTTATTGCTCAAGTCCAGCACTGCTTCGCATTAATACAACAGAGAATGAGGATTTAAGGGACAAAATGCGTATAAAATATAAAGATAATTTATTGAAAATAATCCTAGCTGAACCTCAAGATATCAATACACATTATATGAAATCACTAATACATATTTGATAACATTTAAATTAATTAAACACAAAAATGTGTCCACTGAAAAGTTGCTATTATGCAGTTACGCCCCTATTCATACGAGCATATATTCATATAAGCATTATCAATCAGCCTTTTAATGTTCTAACTGTTGTGACTCAGGCATACTCTCTAGGAGAGGGAATGTGCCGTAATCTACTACGATGGCCCAGTGCGGGTTGGTGTAGGTCACATGTCTTCGAATTTTTGGTTCTAGGACATGCCGGTTTCTTCACGATGTTTTCCTTTACCGTTTTGAGAGCAGTGGTGATGAAATAAATTACGCAAAGTAATTCGCCTGGCTGGGTTTGAACCCGCGACTTACAACTCGTAAATCGGAGCTGTTACCAATCGGCCACCACTGTTCTTGTGATAGTACATAATATGATAAATTTTATCTCGGGATTATGTTTCCCTTGAGATAATTTTCTGCTATCACGCGGACGAAGCCGCTGTCAGCAATTAGTTTTTCAAGTTTTTTTTTTTTTAAATTACCAACTCAACTAATAATAACTACGCTCTACTCTAATAATTTGTCTAGTATCGTGAGTGTGTATTCGAATATGTAAATACACATCCTACACAAGACGTTCTAACCTGGAACTATAGGTAAATCCTATCTGCAGACCACACATAGGTATGTATATTTGTCCCGTGGGCGAATCGAACATTCGACATACAACTTAGCTAGGCTAGTAGCCGTTAACCCAAACACTGCTAGAACCATGCGTTTGCCCATTATGTCATCTTAAGGTAAACGATGTTGCGAGTCAATGATAGACGCTTGTTTAGAAGTAACTGATCTATTAAATAAATCTTTTAATAAACACGAAAGCAATGAAAACATTCCCAATAAAAAAACTTTTTAATTTCGGATTGTTTGTTCCTTATTTAACACCGACTTCCGAAATTAAAATTATTTAGATGGGTTTTAGTGTTTTTTTAGTGAAGTCGGTTTTTTTTTGTAAAAAGTTTTTTTTTCACACTTTTTAGTAACAATACACTTACAACCAGAATTCCTTTTTCTCATGACAATTCCAATTAACTCAAACCCTGCTAGGATACATTGTTTTATTATGAACTTCCCGTGTCTACCTTCCGGCTCCATCATCATCATCAGATCAGTTCGATAGTACTTTATAGTCAAAGTGCATCTCATGACAATTCTAATAAGCCCAAACACGGGTAGGGTACATTTATTAATTACGGAGTTCCAGTGCCTATCTTCCGGCTCCATCATCATCATCAGGTCACTTTGACGATACCATTTTCAACATACCTATTCAGAACCATTCATTTATTTGTATTAACGTAGTCGCATAACTATTTTCATTGTGATATCTGTGTGAGTATGAACTTCCGTTGGCCATTTCTGGTCTTCTTCACCAGTTCCACTTCATCAAATGTCATTTTTTGACTATAAATGCTTAAGTTTTTGATGAAAATACCAAAAGAACTATATGGTTGCCTAAAATATTTGAGAAGTTCCCTCGATTTCGCCAAGATTCCATCATTAGATCCCGACTTGGTGACTATGGGACCATTTGGAAAGTATACCCTTTCCAACGAAAAAAGAATTTTTCAAATCGGTTGGCAAGCGACGAAGTTATGCGCGAAAAAATACATAAAAAAAAATACAAACATCCGAATTGAGAACCTCCTCCTTTTTTAGAAGTCGGTTAAAAAATGAGCATTGCATACTTCATCGAAGTTCGTAAAAAGCAATTAAGAAAACAGGTTAGCAACATCAGTTTGTCTGCAAAGTCATATAGATTATAACTCAGAAACTCTTATAAGTAGAATTAATAACAACGATCATATAATATTCTCCTTGTTAGGATAACTCTGCGTATATTATATAGAAAACAAAACAAATAATATTTTTATTCCCTTTCGCATTTTTGCCTGGGATATTTTCTTTTTCTGGAGCCGTATCTGTTCTCTTCTAATAACTTTGAATGTTCTATACTCTGTTCAAAATAACATTAGACATTTATGAAAACCATTTATTACTGTCCGTTCAACCGATTTTGACTTTTATTACGTTGGTAACATGACAAATGATGGCTGCAGTAAAAAGTTGGTATTGTAACCACTTTTTTGTTTTTAATAACATCCTTATTCGTACGAAATAGAAGTTAAAATCGGTGGAACAGACAGTAAAAATGGTTTCTTAAAATTTCTAATCTCAACGCGAATAGGGTATATAGTACTTTAAAAAACTCATTTTCTTCCAACTGAGTTCCCTGTTTCGCCTTGAGCTATGTCACGGGAGAGCAGTAAAGATATTAGATTTACTACTGCTCTATTTTAATGTTTATACTTCTTTGGTTCATTTCTCCTCGAAGCAGCTGGAATTTAAAAGCGAATGTTAAAGTAGTTAAGAAGAATCGTGGAAGCTATTTTGACCTTTAAAAACTTTACATCAGCTTCGGTGGGAATTTCCTTATGTGCGTCCGTACAGCCACTGTAAGGTCTAATAAATGTGGTATTTTTTTGGATTTCAAACAGAGTTCCACTTTTTGCTGACTGAGGAATAAAGGGTATACAAAGGATTACATGCTGCTTGAGGCTTTGAACGTTCAATTCATTCAATACCCAGAACGTTCAATACATTCAAATCATAACTTCGTTTTAATCACATTATGTTTGAGAATTCAAATTAATTGTGCACCATGTAATGACGTTTAAAGTTTTAACAATTTTCCATTCATGCTAGGCTCATTTGCAATCCCACCTGATGGTAAGCAGTAATGCAATCGTTGATGGCAAAGAGGCTCACAGGGTCGGTTGTTGTACTGACATTTGGAGGAGGCATATGCCGAGCCATGGGCGTTTTTCAACTGAGTTGATGATAATGATTATTCCACTGACGTATCTCTTCAATGATGTACTTACCCAATAGCCCAATCAACACACAGACATATTCAAATGTATGATTTATTCTTAAATCCGTTCAGTCATTTGAGTGTTGAAGAATAACATACATACATAAAAAGTTAATAATATTAGTATACCTAATTATTATTTTTTCATTTTGTTTTTTTGTTCGTTTATTGTATAACCATTTTTGTCATAATTTAATTTTTAATCATAAATTATAAGTAATTTTAATCATAAGTTATAATTTTAATCATAAATTATAACTTTTAATCATATAATTATAACTTTTAATCATATTTTTTTAACATAATCAATAAATCTCGTCTGCGTAGAAGACAGTGTAAGTGAGGAAGATACTGTATTTGCAAAAGTACCTTAATTGTGTTTTTTTTTCATTTTTATTCAGATCTTAACTTTGGCTGGCACCTAATTTCAAAACTGTAGCTTTTCTCGATACTAAATTAATCCTGAAAACTGAAATCCATCTAACAAACTGACTGGATTTAAACATGAATACTAACAAGAAACTCATTTTCTCTTAGATAACTGAGGATCCAGTTTTAAACGCGTTTTTGTCAGAAAACAATGTTCGTTCCTTTAAAAGAGATTCTCTTTCTACTGTAATGAAAAAGTTTGACGGTCGGCTTCGAGATTGTTTTGTGTTTCGATTAAGGAACTTCGTAACTGGTTTATTTTTTTTAATTGCTTTTAATGTTGATTGGCTATTGTTGGTTCAGAATTGACAGTTGCTTTTGCAAATCACAATCTAGTGTATTGACCGCCCGGAGGACACGTTGGAGCATACGGTTGAGGTCGATTGGCGGCGCCGACCTTCGCGCTAGGCCATGGTCTAGAGCGTGCATGGTCTAGCTAGGGAATGAGAAGCGGACACCTCCTTCTATAAAGCAGTAATGCTAGCGAAGGAGATGGCCGCACGTGTGAGGGAAAGGACATCCCCAGCCACCATAACTCTGACCCAACTGCCAGCCACGTTAGATGCTGGCTTGCGGACGACGAGCTAAAGTGAAGGGTAGCTTGCCGTCGTACAGTCTTGTAACTGTCTGGACCAAATCCAAGTTGTAGACAGCGCATAGTGTTCCACGGACGCCTCAAAAAGATATCGGCAAATCTGTAGGGGTCCAGCAGGCCCGATGCCCGCTGGGGAATTTCTGACCTGAAAGACACAGGTGTGGTTTTAGTAAGTTAAAGTCTGACATGCCTTCTCTCTCCACCCTAGCACGGAAGAAGTCAGTGGAAGACTTCTCACTTCAAAAAAAAACCTCTCAGTAATAGTTGTCCCGTACAAGCGTGGATTTTGATAGGGTTGTGATGTTTTTGTAGTGCATCAGGTATGTTTGCAGACGCTCAAGTGGATGGCTTTCATGAGACATATCTTAAAAGAACAGCATCTCTTAGGGCTATATTTCACTGGGACACCATAGCGTCGCGACCAGTTGCTTCGCTATGGTGTCCCAGTGTCCCGGTAAAATATAGCCCTAAACTACCAAACTAGAAACCAGAGTCGCCACACGTCCGAGCTGGTCGCGCCACCAAATTGGTTGCGCAATCAAACGGGCACCAGGTGAGTAGCTCTCTATAGCTGTATTTTGTTGACTGGTCGCGCCGCTATGGTGTCCCGATGAAAAATAGCCCTTATGCCCCATATACGAGACAGCCTCAATAGCTTCCTGCAGCTCATTGAAGAGAGAATGGATTTATGGCTGCTTTGTGCGGATGAGGCGCATATTTTCCTTATGGGATGTTTATAATTTATAAGTTAGTCTTAAGATTGCGATTTTTCCCGTAAATAAGATGTTTTTCTTTCTTTTTCCTTCATAAATAACGTATACAACTTTATTTTTAATATATGCGAAACCTTTATGTAAAGAATCTGTGTACAAAATTTCAAAACTGTATTATGAAAAATCACAAAGTTCTAAGCGCGGTATGGTATCTGGTTGGCGACATAAATACATGGTCACCGGGCCAGCCGGGTGACGGGTGACTGAGGGGTTGTTTTGCTTCCGCAGCCAGTTGTGCGCTGGCGCTTAATTCCCGCTATGTCCTGCCGTGATCTGTGTTGCACTTAGGTGTCAGTGGTGTCCAACTTGTGATCTCTTTTAAATATTTTTGGAAAAAAATATAACATGATGTAAAAAATGTTGCAATCGATTCAGTTACTGATTCTGAACAAACTATAATCAGGTCTCACATATACTAAAAAAAAGACGTGTGGCACTCGGGGACTGCCGCGGTAAAGCTATTGCATAGCATTTTTATCAACTTATGCAATTATAATTATTTATTTATTTTATTTGTGTAGTATTTTTTTTCCTTTGTTTTTTTTTGAAGTTGATATTAATTGAAGTTACACTTTCACACATTGAATTGAATTTTGATTGATTGTTCACTCATTTGTTTTCTTATCGGTCACCACGCTCAAAAAACAAATGAGTGGGGGGTGTTAGGTTATTTTCGTTACGGAATTTCTGGATTCGGTCTCCACGCTCAAGGCCCGCGATAGAAGCTATGCAATAGCTTAAAAAAAAAGACGTGTGGCACTCGGGGACTGCCGCGGTAAAGCTATTGCATAGCATTTTTATCAACTTATGCAATTATAATTATTTATTTATTTTATTTATGCAGTATTTTTTTTCCTTTGTTTTTTTTTTCTTTGATATTAATTGAAGTTACACTTTCACACATTGAATTAGATTTTGATTGATTGTTCACTCATTTGTTTTCTTATCGGTCACCGCGCTCAAAAAACAAATGAGTGGGGGATGTTAGGTTATTTTCGTTACGGAATTTCTGGATTCGGTCTCCACGCTCAAGGCCCGCGATAGAAGCTATGCAATACCTTAAAAATAGTGTTGTTTATATCACAAAATGAACCAGATTTTCAAGTTCATTCAACATTTCAAAAGTACATGTAGGAGTAATGTGATTCTAATCCAACGTCTTCATTGTTGTGCCTATTGTATTCGTGTTACGTCTAAAGAGTTGTATGTGTTCGTAAATAGAGTTCAAAATTACAAGTTCATTGAAAATTTATGTACAATTACAAAGGTTAGTCCTGAACTTATAAATGAGTTCTTAGAAGCTATTTCACAAGTGAAACTGAAAATTTGGGTAAAGCCACCTTCAACGAACCTTCGCCACAAAGCTTTCATAGCATCTTAACGGTTGTCGCTCCATCATTAATATTCTGTGGAAAGGTACCTTACCGCTGAAGATAGTGACCCTGTAAATCCCTTCCTCGCTTCTTATGTCACCCTAGAGATGTTCCGGCCTGATCTTGTTCCTGACAGAGGTCATATGCCAGTAGGGTCTGTTCTTAAAGCTCCTTTTACATGGAATACTGGGTTTTCCTGGATTACCAGATTTTTGTTTATGAACAGTGTTTTTCTAGTGGAAAAGCAGCGTGTGTTCCTACGATAAAGAATAAATACATTTTGTTTTTTTTTTGGGTTCCATTAACATTTTAACTAAGATTCCACGTCCGTCTGTCTGACTATCTCTTACCAGACTATATCTCATGATCATTTATAGCTAGAAAGTTGAAATGTTCACAGATGATGTATTTCTATTGCTGCTATAACAACAACAAAACATTTAAAAAAAACTTACTTTATAGTTAAAACCAAGTTCTAATACTGTATCTGTACAATGCGCACGAAAGGTTCCCTACCATTATCTAATGATCGAAGAAGTAACCGGTTTGGAGCACATATGATGGATGGCTTTTAAAACATCATCATTATCTGTCTAACCTTCCCAACTAGCTAGGAGTTTTTAAGCTATTGCATAGCTTCTATCGAGGGCCTTGAGCGTGGAGACCGAATCCAGAAATTCCGTAACGAAAATAACCTAACACCCCCCACTCATTTGTTTTTTGAGTGTGGTGACCGATAAGAAAACATATGAGTGAACAATCAATCAAAATTCAATTCAATGTGTGAAAGTGTAACTTCAATTAATACCTATCAAAGAAAAAAACAAAGGAAAAGAAATACTGCATAAATAAAATAAATAAATAATTATAATTGCATAAGTTGATAAAAATGCTATGCAATAGCTTTACCGCGGCAGTCCCCGAGTGCCACACGTCTTTTTTTTTTATGGTGGGCAAAAATCATCCAATTACAACCCCCGCTCTTGGGCGGAGCGGGAGATAGTGTCAGACTCTTACTGACTAAAAGACCCACGCCGTTCCTTCTAGCCTTCATACCGGGGATCGAGCTGTCTTTCGAAACTAACCCTGGCCCTAGTAGGCTTCGACCCGGCTGGGTCCCTACTGTTGCTGACAACTCCTTGAGGCGCGCGGGAACAGTGCTCGCCGTCGACGACTTGGGCTTGGTCCGGACAGTTACCGGACGGCCGGACAGCGAGCTACCCATTGCTCACTGTCTGCAAGCCCGCGCCTACGGTGGCCGGAAATCGGGATCAGAATCCCGGCGGCGGCGGCGAGAACGCCGTTGCCTGATGCGGTCGGCCTCCTCCTTTGCGAGCATTACTGCTTCGCAACTAGCTAGGGGTTGACTTCCAGTCTATCTGCAGCTGCAGTCAAAATGCAGCTGAACACCCTTGTTTTACGTGGAGTAACTACCTCCCTGACCTCATCATCATAATCATATCAGCCGAAAGACGTCCACTGTTGCGACGCTTGGGGGAGGTCCTGTGCGTCACGCATCCATCGGATTCCCGCAACCCTGACCAGGTCATCGGTCCACCTTGCTGGAGGCCTTCCAATGCTGCGTCTTCTTTTAAGTGGTTGCCACTCCAGAGCCTTTTGTCCCCATCGACCATCTCTCAGACCTCCACAACCCAATTACTGGGTAACACGATACTCCTTGCATAGACTGATGGTCAGACTTTCTGGCATTTGACTACCTGTAACGACTGTCAAAGTTTCACGAGTGACAATGGAACCAACAGCTTTTTGTGCACTCATTGTGTTTGTGTTTTAATACAGATTAATTTTTATTAATTAATTTTTCATTTTAGACAGGCCTGTTGGTCTAGTGGTTAGTGACCCTGACTGCTATGCCGGAGGTCGTGGGTTCGATTCCCACCCAGGACAAATGTTTGTGTGATGAGCACGATCATTTGTTCTGTGTCTGGGTGTAATTTATATATAATATGTATGTATTTAGAAATATATAAGTATGTTAATCAGTTGTCTAGTTCCCATAACACAAGCTCTGCTTAGCTTGGGACTAGACGGCGCTGTGTGATAATTGTGGAATATTATTATTATTATTTATTATAATTGGAATTTTATTAAGTTTTTGGTAAAGAAACATTACATAGCTAAGCTAGAAAATGTTTGGTTGAGTTATTAACGACACAAGGAAGGTAGTGTACGATGCATATTAAAAGCTTGGCTATTAGAAAGCCCTCTTTAAACCTTATATTATTGCAATGACCTTTTCTCAAAATCTCCGTCATTTTCATTGACATCCCAGTACCAACTCTTCATTGTTCTATGATGTAATGAAAACAAAATTTAGGCCTTATAAACAATATAAAATTCAAATATAGACCTTTCAAATCTTAAGCGTAACGAAAAAACAGAGGCTGTCATAAAAAGCTGTCTAACTGTAAATGAGCGCCGTTTAAAGGTCACAAGATCCATTCATTGTCTTATAAAGTGAGAATATGCGTATAATAAAAACTGGCAAAGTGTGAATCGGAATCGCGCACGAAAGGTTCCGTATCGTCCGTAGCAATAAATGATCAAAAAAGTCAAGTTTGTTGTATGCGAGACCCACTTAAATCTCTCGCGCCGGGCCCTGGTCGAGGGCATGGTCCGGAGCGAGGAGGAGTGGCAGGCGGTCGCCGACTTCTGCGAAACAGTAGTGCTCGCTAAGGAGGAGGCCGACCGCATCAGGCAACGGCGCTCTCGCCGCCGCCGGGATTCCGATCCCGATTTCCAGCCACCGTAGGCGCGGGCTTGCGGACAGTGAGCAATGGGTAGCCCGCTGTCCGGCCATCCAGTAACTGTCCGGACCAAGCCGAAGTCGTCGACGGCGCGCGCCTCAAGGAGTTGTCAGCAACAGCAGGGGCCCAGCCGGGTCGAAGCCTACTGGGGCCAGGGTTATCCGAAAGGGCGCTCGAGCCCCGGTATGAAGGCTTGAAGGAATGGGATGGGTTTTTTAGTCAGTAAGAGTCTGACACTATCTCCCGCTCCGCCCAACAGCGGGGGTTGTCATAAGATGATTTTTCCCATCGAAAAAAAAAAATTAAAAAAAATAAGACCCACTTAAATGTTTGTTTATTTTTTTCTGTTTACAGTATTTGTTATTATATTGGCCACAGATAAACATCATCTGTAAAAATTGTAACTGTGTAGCTATCACGGTTCGTGAGATACAGCCCGAGATGAGACAGACGGATAGCGGCGTGATAACGATTTGGTACCATTTAATTTATCCTTTGGTTACGGACCGCTGTTGAGGTCCCAAGATCCATTCATTGTTTTATAAAGTAAGAATATGCGTTTAATAAATAAATTGGCCAAGTGCGATTCCGACACGCATATGAAGAGTTTCGCACTACAGTAATAAAACTGCGTAAAAAATGCCGACAAAACAAAGTTTCTTGTAAGGGAACTCCTTTTGATTTTTAACTTGGTTTTATTTTTATCATTATTTTGTTATTGTAGCGACAAATGGAATACACATTCGGTGACAATTTCAAATATTTTACGGTCTAAAAGATATATCCCGCTGACAGATGGACGGGGATTTAAAAATAGGATCCCGTTTGGTGACGGAACCCTAAAAAGGCTAATAAAACATTTATGAAAAATAAAATGTCGTATTCGAAAATCTATAGTCACGGCTGTCGAGGTGTCAATTCTGATTTATAGGAGGCCGAATTAAAAAATCACTCGATTCGGTAAAATACCGATGACGTTTTACCGGAGTTCGTTCGCTCATTCAGTGTAATCCGGAATTATTTATGGTGTTATTATCGCTTACAGGACCGATACCCGGTGTCGATATTTGTAGGGATCGTAAATTGGTAGGTGGGGGAAATAATTCTGATGGATGTGACGAGAGGGCTTTTCTTTCTTAGTTTTTTTGGTGTTAATACAGCAAAAGCTGGAAATTAATAGATCTGCTTTGCGAAAATCGTTTTTGAGTAATGAAAAAATATTGAAATGTAGTTTTATTTTACTATAGCATATTATCTAGATCCCTCAAATCACCGCTCCTACATCATAATAGTAATAGATCTTTATCAATGTAATTGCCGTTTTTTTTAAATAGGTTTCTTTGGATTGACTTAGAATTATAAGTTCAAATTAACCTTATATTAAAGATCCGTTAATCTTTTTTCCAAATTAGGTATTTATTGGTTTCTTTGCGTTTTGTATTTTCTGTAACATCGTAGTACTTATAACCGTTTTTGTACAAAATCTAAGAACACACGCATTATATCTCAGGAGTATAATTATGTCCTCTTCCAACTATCACGCAGGCTCTGGCAAATGCAACTAATCGTTGGACAAAAATTTTAAAATTATATTGTTATAAGTTGACACTTATTTTTTTCTAGGAAAAATAGAAAATACAACACGCTTCGTTTTATACCAAAATATAAATTCAAAAAATGTATTGCAATACATTGCAAGTGGCGCAAGAGTCAAGGTAACGGCATAGCCCGAAGAGTTGCCCAACTTAAGTAGCAGTGGATAAGGCACATTGCTCGTAGAACAGATGGTGGATGAACCGAAAGGTTCTGGAGTGGCGACCGTGGCCCGGAAGATGTATCATTGGAAAACCTCTCACACGATTGATGGACGCAGGAATCAGATAAATGCGCCCAAAACCAGACTACAATGATGACGATGATGATGGTAAGGTCAAACGCCTGACACGAGCGGAGTCATCTAATACAAGCATTTCCTTGCTTAAAAGGTGATCTCCAATAATATGTATCAAAATGCCTATTGTAATTGAAATAAATGTTTTTATTATTATTTTATTTACATGACCTCCGAAAAGCTAAAAATAATTTAAACTTTACATCTTCTTCTATTAGAATGTCGTTTCTGCACTTAGTTCATGATGTACCATTGTATGTGGGCTATTCAGAAAGCTTTTTTTTTCCAGCCACCCGACCTATCTCTAGAAGCAAATCAAGCTTGTACAGGGCATCTTTGACGGAATTCAGTGATTCTAGAATACGTGTGTTTACTTCAGTTACATACGGGCACTCAAAGGGCACGTGACCGACTGTTTTCCTCGTCTCCATGTATGCTCTACTCAAAGGTATGTCCGTAGTGTCGAAGCCTGCTGGGGCCATGGGAGATGCGAAAGAGACCTTGGGGCCCTGGAGCAATGGTTTGCCTGAAACACAGGCTTAAATTAACATAGTTCGGGCGGTTCACTAACAAACATTGCAATTCCGAACCACAATTATTTTTACCTTTAATAATATTTTGTTTTAGTATATTTTTAGGCACTGAACTGTATGAAAAACCTTATTATTTGTTGGCTTAATATTTTTTTTTTTGTAAACGTTATTTGAATAATATTATAAATTTTTAAAGAAGAAACAGGAGTGCGTTTTTAGTCAGTAAAAGTCTGACACGCCCTCCCGCTTCGCCCAAGGGCGTGAGATGTAATTTAAATGATTTTCCCACCTAAAAAAAAACCGAGTATGTCCGTATTACAACTTTACGGTTAAGTTGACATACAACTCTTCTGTCGCTAAGTTTACTTACTACATATTTACTATTCAACCAAATCTACTCGTCCTAAAACGATCAAGCTAGCTGCAGGTCACCAGCTAAATCCAGAAACATCTGAAACTCGGACGTGATCTGCAGTGGCCTATGTGGAAAGCGATTAATAGGCTGCGAACTAAAGTAGGCTGCTGCAAACACAAGCTGGCAAAAGGGTATCTGAGTGGATCATAATGGTGGATTATAGACCTCCCACACCCAGTGCGATTGCGGTGTTCCTGACCAGACGATGGCCCACTTACTAGAGTGCCCAAAGTGTCCTTGTATCTGTGCTTAGGACGACTTAAAAACCCCACTCATGCCGATATAAAAGTGACCACCTACTGGGCCCAAATATAGCATAAGCATTATCAGCCTTTTAAGGTTCCCACTGCTGGCATTCAGGCCTCCTGTCTAGGAGTAAGTATGGGTCATAATCCACCACGCAGGCCCAGCGCGGGTTTATCTTCACATTTTTGGATTTAGAGCATGTCGGTTTCCTCACGATGTTTTCCTTCACCGTTTCGAGAGCAGTGATGATGAAATAAATTACACTAAGTAATGTGCCTGGCTGAGTTTGAAACCGTGTCTTACAACTCGTAAGTCGGGGCCGTTACCACTCGGCAACCACTGCTCTATACTGGCCCCAAATACTTTGAGGGAAAAGGGAAACCCAACGATTTGAACGAAGACAAGCTAAACCAATACTCACGCAGCTGTCAAAGCCATAAAAACAACTTCATAGATATACTCCTCACTAAAGTCACAGCCGTCAATAGTACTCCATATTGTCATTCACCCATTAGACTTTCAGTAATTGGAACATGTCGACAAAGTTCCTAACCCAAAGGCACTATAGTCCGTAAGTACGGAACCAGAAGCCCGAGGCTAATAATTTCAAATCGGAACAGTTACAAGTTCGACAGACTAGGTAATGGTGGGTCCTTAGGGAGGGACGTTTCAATCGATGCGGCACGTTTCTGCGAAGGCTGAACGGGGTCCCTGAAGGAGCGCTATGTTCGGGTGTAAATAATGCTGATACGATATCTTAGTTGTGAAGTTTCATGTTATTGGTGGCAGGTAGTCGTAGCTTTGTTTTATGGGCTCGTGTGTAGAGGATGTGTGTTTGAGTTTGATTTTGGATTGTTTACATAGGTTCGATGGATTTAGATGGGGTGGTTAATTTTTTGGTATACAGGTTGTAACGGAAATGGGTGGTCAAATCTATATTGAATAGTGTCTTTTTGTACTGTGAAACTAACATTTTTTTTTAAATTTGAATCAATATTCGATACCAATAAAAAACATGCATTTTTTTTTTAATTTTTGTCTGGCTGTCTCTTTGTTCTGGCATTTCTGAAACGGTTAGACCGAGTTTGGTGGAACTATTACTAATATTAAAAGGATTAACTTGGAGCACTTTTATTTTAGAAAAAGTATTAGAGTTCTGCGCTAATAATGACAATAAACTGATACGAGTAAATACTTATTGTGCCTAGAGAAATGAATAACTTTCTTGAAGGAAGTCACAGATATGAGATTATTTTTTTTTAAGAATTGTTTTTGACTTTTTTAACGACAGTTATTCATTTCCTTGGCTATGAGCAGTATCTAAAATATGACCATCCATTTCCCGGACACTCTGTACATTGAAGTTTTTTTTTTTCATTTTACTGCTGTTCTGCTATCACAAATTCGGACTGTTTTGCCATTTATAGTCGACAGCAATGCGGAGGAATTTTTGACGTCATATTTTAAGGTATAATACTAGCAAATCACCCCAGCTTCGCACGGATGATGGATGAATTATAAGTTTGTGCCTACTGTATTATACATTTAAACCTTCCTTATATATTCATTACACTTCTTTTTTATATTCATTAAATGTCTATAATTTAATAATACTTTTCGGCCTATCCGGCAAATGTAATGTTTTTCTTTCTTTTAATTTTTCCTCAAAAAACACTTTGTCTATTGGTAAAAACTGCATGAAAATCTGTTCTGTACTTTTTAAATTTATTGCTTTTATACAGACAGATAGATGACAAAGTCTTCTACTAAGAAGACTTTGTTTTATAATATAAATATATGGATAGTTAAGAGTTTTCGTTTTAAATAGAATAGAATAGTACAGTATAGAATAGTTTTTTTTTTAATAATTTTTGCGACATTTCCCATTTAATTTCATATTTTTTTTCCCATTTTCATTTTTATTCTACCTATTATGGTCAGCTTCACCTTCCGTATGCTCAACACAAACTTAAAAAGTTTTTTTCTCCCAAATCCAAATCGATCCCGAACTCGATAGCTCTTGATGTCGCTGCAGAAGAGCGGTCGAGCTACATCATATAGTCAATAGACGGAACTGGGTCACTTCGGCACAGATCGGGTCAGTTCGGGTCAGTTCGTTATTTACCGAATACTCGCTTTTTGATCACGATGTTTGGACGATGAGTTCTTTATTTGTTGATAAATATAGCGTGTTGATCTGTAAATTAAAAATAAATATGATACTTTTAAGTTGTTTTATTTTGGGTAGGTAGTTTCATTGGAAAATTAATTAATCTTATTTACCATTGGTAGAGTGTTAAAAATATAATGTCAGTTGATGTTATGTTATGTTATATTAGTTTGATTTACCTACGCAAATGTTACTGTGAATAACCTTGATGTTCATAATCAGTCTTAAATTTAAAAAGGTGAAAGTTTTTACGAAGGGATCAACGCGCGTGTGTGTATGTTTCTTATATATTCACGCTAAAATGGCTGCACGGATCTAGATGAAATTTTAATTTGACACACGTCACACGGGAATATCGTACCCTGAAAGTAAGATACTTTTTATGTCTGTACTATTTTTCCTTGGGATAATTTTTCTTTCTAAAATAATAATAAGAATAAAAACAAAATAAACCAATACCATCATTAACAATATCTAAGAGAAAAGGTACTGAAGGAAAAATATCTTAATCTCAGAAAACGAAAATAAATATATACGTTCGTATAACTACGTTCTGATTTCATAGACCAAATAGTTTTTTATTAATTATTTTGACACAACTACTATTATACACAGCAATTATTTGTTCTTTTCTCTGCATACTCTTTTCTCTGCTGTCCATGGAATTTTGTATTATCCTGTACTTTATAAGTGAGGACTCGTTATTGGCTGTCAGTCTAACGTACTGTTTCTTACCAGATTTGTTTTAGCTGTAAGTCCTCCATATCATTTAAATAAATAATTATATTTATATGTAATATAGCTTTTTATTTTTTAAATTGTGCATTGGTGTGTGTTTTTGTTGCAATAAACAAAGGTTTTTGTCAAAAAGACTTACCGCAAAGGTAAACTGAAGGGACAGGTAAGTTTTAGTCAATAAAAATCATCCCTCCTCGCTCCATCTAGAGCAGGAGTTTTTGATGATTTCCTACCTCAAAAAAATCAAGGGTTGGGTAGCAACTGGTTTTTTTTTCGGTGTGAAAATCATCTAATGACATCCCCCGCTCTTGGGCGGAGCGGGAGGTAGTGTCAGACTTTTACTGACTGAAAACCCACTCCTGTTCCTACTTGCTTTCGTAAAGGAACGGAGCTTCCCTTTCGGATAACCCTAGCCCCAGTAGACTTCGACTCGGCTGGGCCCCTGCTGCTGCTGACAACTCCTCGAGGCGCGCGTAGCAACTGGTCAACAAATCATCATCCTCGACCCCGTTATTATTTACATCACACTGTCCTCAGTCCTAATTACCCCAACAAAAGTTCAGATTGCACAACTGTGTCAAGTCCTACTTACCCAGAAAAAAGCGGGCATCTCCATTGAAATATCGCGCTCATTCCGTACACCACTTTTTTATTTCTAATAAAAAACAACAGCCATTTTGCAGACCGCTCCAGCACTTAAGTAGTGGAATTGAAATAGTAGCAACTTTATTTTCTCTCTCATTATTAAAGTCGAACTTAAGAGCCGGTTGTATTCACTGAGTATTTTGTATGAACTCTGCCCGGGTCTATGTCGATTTCGCGGCCTCGTAACAGCGGATTAATTTTTATTTATTTATTATTTATTTATTTAACTATTTATGTACACACATGTAAATACAAGAAAAGAGGAAGGAAACAGAAAAAAATAGTACAAAGGTGATGCTTATTTCTAATGAAATCTCTTCCAGCATACCTGCGACAGGAAAGTTGAAGAAAAAAGAGAAGTAGACACCGTGTGTAAAAGTAAAAGGAAAATTAGTACACACAAAATACAAAGTTAAAAATGAAATAGTATAAAAAAATAATAATAATTAAAGATATATACACTGCTATAATTATAAACATACACATAATAAAATAAATATCACACAAATACATACTAAATAATACCTAAAATAAAATAATACATATTAGTTTAATAGATGCAATTATGACGAAATAGAAAGATAGTGCTCTTTCACTCTTCTTTTAAAAACTGCAAGAGTTTGGCAGCCCCTGATGTCAGGCGGAAGTGAATTCCACAACCGTACTGCGTGCGAAGTGAAGGAATAGGAATAGAAATCGGTGGAGTGGGGAGGGGATTTAAGGAGATTCTTAAGATGCGACCTGCAAGGTGCATCAGAAGGACGAGAGTAGGAGAAACGTTCCCGCAGGTAAGAGGGAGTTTTAGGGTTGAAAAGGATGTTAAATAGCAGACATAATATCCGAGTGTTCCTGCGAAGTCGAATAGGGAGCCACTTGAGTACCTTGCGAAAGCCTGAGACATGATCATACTTTTTAAGGTTGAAAACAAAACGAATACAGATATTTTGCAAACGCTCAAGTTTATTTAAAAGCTCCTCGGTGGCATCCAAATAACAGGCGTCAGCGTAGTCAATGATGGGCTGAATCAGAGTTTGGGCAAGAGAAATTTTGGTCTTCAAGGGCAAAAAACTCTGAAGGCATTTTAAGGAGTGAAACGTGTAGTGCACTTTGCGACTGACTTCAGCGACATGGGCAGTCCACGATAAATTCGAGTCCATGATCACCCCAATAATAATAAATAAATAATAATAATAAATAATAATAATATATAATTGAATAGTTATTGTTTTTATAAAAAAAAAAACAATAACTATACAAGATTTTTGTTTTTGCGAGGCCCTTTTAAAAAACAAGCTTTATTATTATTTGTAACTTTCAAATATTTCCGTGACGTAATTTCTTAGACATACACGTTTGAAATCGTAAGTAAGGGTCAGATTCGCAGTTTTTTTTTTCGAGCCTACTAATTTCTTTCATGTTTTGATTTTTGTTCGGCGATTGGTCATATATAGTCAATTTTAATAAATTCATTTTTCATGGTGTTCTTTTTTATTTTAGAGGTTTAAAAAGTCCAAAATGAATAGAACCTGGCCTTAAAGCACTTTTACGATTTCGAGCAATTCCAATGTTTTTGAAGTGAACAGGTAAACAACAATGATCGATTACTGGAAGACGAATAATAAAGGAAACTTAAAATTTTATCAGGTTTTGATAGAAATAAATTGATGTCAGATACTTCATTTCGTGATTTGTGTAATGACAGAGTAGTTGTGTTGGGAAGTGATAGGTTATTTTGTAGGAGCATGGGTTATTTTTTTTTATTTGGAAATCATCCAATGACTTCATCCGCTTCAGGGTAGAGTGGAAGGGCGTGTCAGATTTTTACTAACTAAAACTACACCTGTGTCTTTCAATTGTCCTTTGCATTCAAGGACAACAGTATTTTTTTTTTTTCATAAATTCGCCGTGGCCTGACGTTCAATTTTGTCGATACGTTTTTTTTATAATTTTATCTCTAAAACTTTATTATACGGGAAATCTCAAAAAAAACATGTCTTAATTATATCTTAGGACAGGTATAATTCAATTACATATACTGGGTTGAAGAGAGCGCGAATATGGTTTAACATAGGAATATTGTACCTTTTTTAAAACCAAACAAAGTGTACTGGCAGTCTTGATGTTGACAGTCGGTACTCAATTTTAATAATTGAACAACAGTTTCAACAAGTAAACAACAACATCACAAAACAAACACATTATCATTTTACAATAAAATTTCCACTTCGAGGAAAAACAAGGCTTACTTCTAAGCCTGCAGATACTTTTGAAGCAAAAACTTTCCTTATTAAGGTCAAGTTTAAAAAGAGATGGAAAGCGAGGTTCGGGAGGGTTAGGGGCAGAAGTATTTGAGGCATAAAGTACACAGGTACACAAGTACACAGGTAAACAGAAAGAGGATTGCAGGTATATCCGATCTCGAGTTGTTGGCTAACCTTCGGATTTCGATCTTGTTTCATTTGACTGACCTGAGCTATTTGCTTTGGTTTTATTTATATTTATTGATGTAAAACCTTCGCTCTTTTTCTATAGATAAAAGGAGGTCGCTGTTTGATGTTAGGTTCAGTTGTGACGTGTTCTGGAATTGTATCTTTTTTTTTCATTGATATACGAGTAAACTAGTGCTTGACTGCGACCCCACCTGATCGTAAACACTGATGAAATTGTTGATGGTGAAGCGCACTAATTTATTAAGAGCCTATTCACACTCATCTATTGATTTTTCGAGATAACAATTAAGAGTTATGAAAAGTAGGTGCTGTTTTTTTTGGTGACCATGGAACGCGTTTACCTAGAAGAAACCTATTCACTCTTGACTTTAATATTCCCGGGTAGTAGCCATCAGGAAACACAGATTCCGGCAAAGAATTCCACTCCCTAGGTGTACGCACAATGATTGTGTTCCGAATTTTTTTTTTTTGCGTTTTTAATTACATTTCTAATGTTAATCGTCTTTGATTTTGTTTTTATCTTATGAAGACGTAGGTAGTTATGGAATTGAATATTATTGACTTTTCCAAACAAAATATTTTAAATTTCAATGAAATCATTTTATTAGTTACTTGGTCGTCTTTGTTTAATAAACTTGAAGAATATCCATACTCATTTCATTTACGACTTGACTCTGCTTCCAAGCAAATATTTCTTTATGAATCAAAAGTAATAAAATGATTTCATTGAAATTTAAAATATTTTGTTTGGAAATAATTTTTTACAGAGATAAAAAAATAATTATGTACAAAATAAAAACTTAAAATTTTTGGAAGTCGACCATTTTTTTTTTTTTATTATTATTGTTGATAGGCTCGCTTTTGACCACTATCTCACCTGATGGTAAGTGATGATGTGGCCGACGATGGAGGACGCTTACCTAGAAGTAACCTATTCACTCTTGACTTAAAGACCCCTAGGTTGTAGCTATCAGGAAACACAGACTCCGGCAGGGAATTCCACTCTTTGGCTGTACGCATAACGAATGCGTTTCCAAAACGCTTTGTACGAATGGGTGGGATATCCACCATGCATTTATTGCCGTAAGGTAGGCAGGGATCTCTGTAGCTTTAGCTGTTTTGAAAACTACAATAAAAAAAGTAAAATAATAAACTAATAATAAAAAAATAATGGAAGTCAGAATTCCTAGTTTTGTTTCCAATTCATTTAACAACGACCTCCGAAACAGTAAGTTATTTTGCACTTGAGTGTTTTTTATATGGAAGTCGGCTGCATATTTTTGTTCCCCCGCTTTTCTGTGAAAAACTCCGATTCGAAAACTGTTTCTAGCTTTTGTTCGGAGTTATTGAACGGTTAGATTTGATGTCGGGCAGTTGTATATGTGCATGAAAAAGAAAAACACATAAAATTTGATTTCCGGCCACCGTAGGCGTGGGCTTCCAGACGGCGAGCAATGGGTAGCTCGCTGTCCGACCGTCCGGTAACGGCTCGTAGACCATTACATATTCCACGACATATTCCACGCGCGCCTCGAGAAGTCGTCAGCAACAGCAGGGGGCCCAGCTGGGTCGAAGCCTACTGGGGCCAGGATTAGCTCCGAAAGGTAGCTCGGCCCCCTTATGAAAGGCAAGAAGAAACAGGGTGGGTGTTTTAGTCAGTAAGAGTCTGACACTATCTCCCGCTCCGCCCAAAGGCGGGGGATGTCATTTGGCTGATTTTTACCCATAAAAAAAAAGTTGTATTCATATAACAAAAAAGAAAAAATGGAGGCGCTATAATAAGCCTTTTTTGGCAAAAATATGAATGATCATGGCAAAAAGTATAGAAAATAGGAATAAAAATAAACCTGAAACAATTTTACTTAACATGACTTCACAGTAACATTTTCTCATTGAACATATTGACAAGGTAAAAGAAAAATGTGAATGTTGACCTACCAGTATACTATTCTCTGGGGCGTCGTAAGAATCGACTGAGACATTATATCGGCTAAATCTGAAATCTCTAAGGGATGCGGAATATGGAAGAAGTTCGGTAAATTGTTAGTTCTCAGCGATTTTTGTGGCCCGCATTCGGAATGATCTAGGGTCGGCCGTTTCTACTTTAGCCAGACTAACACCGGGTTAGTTTTTATTTCTGTTTCTACCTCAACATTAAAATGACCTTTGAGACCTTTGTTCGACTCACTAGATGCTATATTGTAAAGCCTAAATAAATATTAAAATAATCCGTCCATCTGAATCCTACGCACGTTTTCTTCACCCAAATCTTCCACGAAGTGTTCTACTATAAAGCAAGCCATTTACTTCAGGGTAACCTAACAAACTAGTGACGTGTCAAGCAATATTTTGTAACGGTCGAGAGAATATTTCAAATTCACCGCCACACTAAATGTAGGGGAAAACACGACCAGAGATTGATGTCGGTATGCTTCCACTCCCTAAATCATATTGTCGGCCGAAATGATTTACTCTTAGCAACACTCGATAGACCGTACAGCTTCACGTAACTCATGTCTACAATTTTCACCCCTATCGCTTCACATTTAAGACGATATCTCCGTGCATTATTTTGACAAATAGGACTTACTATCAGGAGTTCTGTACAATAGAGTGGTCCCGAGAGACAATGCGTAAATCGCTGCATTTCATGGCTCTATGCCCATAAAGATAGTGTACCGTTCGGATACAAAGTTGATAAACAAACGGTCTGTAGTTAAATTTGATGTATGGACTACGCACTGACAAGAATAGTTTTACAGTTGCTGAATAAATTCTACGATTAATTTTGAACTCTATTGTTTGGAAAATAAAGTTGGTCAGTGGTGAAAAATTACTTGCTTCAAAGTTATTTTAAGTTTGAAATAGCCGATATCACGAAACCCGGCCTAGGGCGAGGTCGTCACTCAATTTTTTCCACCAACCTTCGAACACTGTTTACTTTAGTTATGAAGATACAACATTTTATTTGCTTTGTATTGAAATAATCCGGACTAAGCTGGATTTGCAACTCTTTAGTGGATGTATTTTCAAAAGGAATATTGGCTTATAAGAATTGTGTTCTGTAATACTGTGCACTTTATAAAGGAAAGTAGGTTATTGTACTTTAAAAGCTGCTTATAGGATATTATACAGAAGCTATCAAAGGAAATTGGCTGTTCAAAATAAAGGAAACTTAAAAAGTAAAAAAATAAAATCGTAAGAATCACAATTTTTTTTGAGTCTGCTGCGATGTTGCCTTGTATCTAAAAGGATCCAATAGATGTATCTTTAAACGCACAGCTCATCTGATATAATAATTGTAGACATGTTCTGCCCAATCCCAGTTTTTCGGCAGATCAAGATGAAGGTGGAGAGGTGAACTTGACTCTTACTGAAGGGACTGGCCCATAATGGCAGAAGAAAAATGTGTGTAGAAAATAGGAAGGCCTGCGGCCAGCAGTGGGACATAGTCGGCTAACTAGATTATAATATTATTAAAAAAAAAGTTGCTTCTCATAAAGGTCTAATCCTATATCGTAGATAGGTACGTTCACAAACACGTAAACTCACACAAGACACCAAGACCTAGACCATAACGTTTAAAGTAAGATTGTTTTAATCTTGTTTCAGTGTGAGTAAGAGGTGGCGCTAGACAACCTGTATAGCTCTTTCTCTTACCCACACTGGAACAAGAATAAAACAATCTTACTTTGAACGTCATGGTAACCTCGCTAGACCCGGAACAACTATCTATAGGTCACACTATAAATATTTATTTCATCGAGAATCGAAACCACGACCACAACACTAAAAAAATCCCTTAAAAATTTCAAAGACTTCAAAGAACAACAGACCCCCACGTCCCGACATGAATAAATCTAAGGAACACGCATGCCCAGTAAATATAGCAAGTCAGTTGCGATTTTTACAACGTTACCTTCGTAACGTCCCGCTGTTCAGTCCTTTACGTGACCAGGGCCTCATATAAAAATAAATAAATGTATTCTTTTTGGGCATCTACCAATTTTACCGAGTCTCGTAAAAAGCCTACATTGACAGCACCCGATCTATAACATCGATACTAATATTTGTTTTATGAAAGGTTTCGGTGTTTCTCGGAAATTTTCGGTGTTAGTCGTAGCTATAGTTGATACGTTTTAACATGGTATCAGCGGTCACTGACCTACCTATACGTATTATTAATCTTTTTTTCCCAAACACAAAGAATGACTGATTGACTTAATCTTTACATCAAATATCTGACACTGGCTTCTGTTAGCGGCTTCGTCCGTGTGACAATAAAAAAAAATATAGCTTAAGTCAGTTAGCCATAAAGAATTATTCTACTGGTGAAAGAATTTTTAAAATAAACAAAAATAGGACAAAACACACAGATTTCTCCTCTATATAATAATAGTACAGATAGTCCTCAATATTTTTTTTTATAATGATAAACGATGCAAATTAAAAATATATTTTCTTGGATCAATATTATAATTCTACAAAAGAGAACGATATTTTTCTTAAGAGAGAGAGTAAAAAATATAAGGGAAAGGACAATGAACTCTATTGCCAATTGAAAATTAGACAACTATACTGTAGATTACGCAAACAGGTGTACGAATTTGCTGATTGTAGTTCGCGAGTTTAGATATCTATTCCAGTGAGTTCTATATTGGATTGAAATTATCATTTGTTCATAAAGTTTTGCTATGGTGTCGTGATTAGAAATTAAATTTGTTATTGAAGGTAGTTGGGGAGGTTAGTGGTAATCTGAATCGTTAGTTACGTATTATATTATGATTCATTGATATAGCTATTGGCTATCAATTATCGATCGATTTGTTATTCAGAATTACTTATTAGCATTTAATAAGCATAATCAGCATTTTAATGATCCCACTGCTGGGATTCAAGCCTCCTTACTAGAAGAGGGATTGGGCCGTAATCCACCATGCAGGCCCCGGCGGCGGAGACCTCTCGCGTCGGGCCCTGGTTCAGACCGTGGTCCGGAGTGAGGAGGAGTGGCAGGCGGTCGCCGACTTCTGCGAAGCAGTAATACTCGCAAAGGAGGAGGCCGACCGCATCAAGCAACGGCGCTTTCACCGCCGCCGGGATTTCGATCCCGATTTCCGGCTACCATAGGCGCGGGCTTGCGGACAGTGAGCAATGGGTAGCTCGCTGTCCGACCATCCGGTAACTGTCCGGACCGAGCCCAAGTCGATGACAGCGCGCACTGTTCCCGCGCGCCTAAAGGAGTTGTCAGTAACAGTAGAGGCCCAGTCGGGTCGAAGCCTGCTGGGGCCAGGGTTAGTTTTGAAAGACAGCTTGAGCCCCGGTATGAAGGCTTGAAGGAACGGGGTGGGTTTTTAGTCAGTAAGAGTCTGACAATATCTCCCGCTCCACCCAAGAGCGGGGGTTGTCATTGATGATTTTCACTTCATAAAAAAAAAAAAACATGCAGGTCCAGTACGGGTTGGTGAATGTCACATGTCTTCGAATTTTTGATTCTAGGATATGCCGGTTTTCTCACGATGTTTTCCTTCACCGTTTTGAGAGCAGTGGTGATGAAATAAAATGCACAAAGTTATGCGCCTGGCTGAGTTTGAACCCGCGACCTACTCATAAGTCGGGGCTGTTACCACACGGCCACCATAGCTCAATCACTGAATTACTTACCGAATAATTGAAAAATTATTTGAATCTGAAAAATTAAAAGTGAAATTAGTATTCAATTTGCCAATAAGTTACCATCATCATCATCATTTTCTGCCCTTGTCTTGTTTCATTTGTGGTCGGCGCAACAAATTTTTTTCTTCCATTCTGTCCTTTGTAGCTAATAAATTAATTTATGAAATATTAAACTCATATTTTTACAACCTGGTGGACACATGGGAAACCGCTGCAGTTTAACAGATATTAAATACAGGAATTTTCATATTAAAAAAAATAATTAAAATCATTAACACAATATTATGATGACATACCGTAATCGGCGACAAATTGCGGCATGGCAGACTGAGATCCCGCGGGATCTCATGGCGATATGACGACGGCAACTGTCGCGACCCAGTGCTATGAGTGCTAGGCACGCCATGGCGGTAAGTCTCCTCTTTCAGAAGTGGCTGGAGAGATGCCACGGCTTCCTCATGTCGTAAGAAACGTCCGGGTGCCACCATTGAGTAGGCTACCCGCAGGACAGGGTGGAGCATACGGTGGAGATGTGGCCGCTTGGGTGGAGCACCGCCGCGTCGAATCTGTCGATGAATTATAACTTTTGACTTAGTCATCGGAGCTACAGGATATGTAGGTAGATAAATAATAGTATAAAGCACATACAAAATAATGAGCCTAGACGGAAAAATATGTTCGGCGTTTTATAAGAATTTTGCTGAAAAATTGCAAAAAGCCCTAGTGCTTTTCAAATTTGAAGAGGGTTTGTATACCGCATCACGATCTTTTGCGGCAAGGGTACCAACGTTATGTAAAATTTCATTTAAAATAATTTAACCCTACATCAAAAGTCGGCGTGTGGCAACGCCACATGTCCCATCTAATGTGCGTATGTACTCATATATACCACGAACCACGTTTAGCAGAATCCTGGCTCAAATTGTCCACGTGGAGATAAATTAATAACCCTTTTCAAGCTGAAAACAATTTACAATTGTGTTTTGTTTGTGTATAAAAAGAAATGGATTTTGATGCTGATTTCAAGTTCGGGCAAATCACATGAAATTGTTATAACCAAATGGAAACAATCAAGTAGCTTAGCATCTTTTATACTTTTATAGCAAGTTTCCAAAGTTGGTTACAGAACTTAGCGAGGGAATGTGTAAAACAGCATCAATCATGTCTTTATTTATCAAGCGTATTACAAGATTAAAGACTACGTTGAAGGCAAGCTTGTTTGGCAATGCTTCTTTTCGCACACAAGGTTTCCATAACACATTGGCGGAATTATCAAAAACGTTTGTTAATACTGTAGACTCTCACATACTTTTCTATTTAGATCCATATTATTCTTTAAAATCTACCTAGTACTTTTTTGGCTGGTCTACACAAATTCTACCATTGTAAAATGGAACATTGTAATAGTTTGTTATTATGGTTTTCAAAGAGAAACCGGGTAGTAAATAAAATGATAAATGATATTTATTTTGTAAATAGGTTTAAAAAACACTTTTACACGTCAATTTTTTTTTTTCGTCATTTTATTCTAGATGAGGATTAGTGTCTTACCGGTTCACTTATATAGAAAACTACCAATAGAAACTGCACACTAGCTACTTACGTTTCATAAATGTCCATAAAACAGGCTTATGGATACTTTTTTTTTCCAATTGATGTGATTTCTACAAGCGTATCGAACTTATTTTCAAGATAACGCTCTCTTTTGCCACGTTTTGGAGAAGTGGACAGAAATCCTAATCAAGTTGGCTGTTAAACGTTGGTATTGAAGAAGGAAACGCACATAAAAGGTTAAAGAAATGAAATCTCCAAAGCAATCACCAAAAATGACACCAACCTCTAAAATACGGACTTTCTATCGGTTATTACATTACAGGTGTATTAATATAATGTCACTTTAATCCGTTTGAGGTAAGGTTCAGATAACGAAGTTTGTGGAACATAATTGGAGAGTATTAATATCAAGTTACCGAGTTAAAGTTCAGATGAACTTTGTTGAGACTAATCGCCTCGCTGCGAGGGTCGACGTCACAGTGTTACTTCGCGAAACCTCTTTAATGTAGTTAGTCTTACCTACGAGCAGTGCTGGCCCAGTGGTAACAACCCGACTTACGAATTGTAACCTAGCCAGGCGTATTACTTTGTGTAATTTATTTCATCACCACTGCTGCCAAAACGGTGAAGGAAAACATCGTGAGGAAACTAGCGTGTAATAGACACAGAAATTCAAAGACAAGTGACATCCATCCATCCTCCCTGGGACCACGTGGTCCATAACGGCCCTTCCTTCTCCTAAAGAAAAGGCCAGAGTCCTAGCAATGTGAAAATTACAAGCCTCTTTGTCTCACCGCTTTTGTCTGTCTGTTCGTTTGCAATGTATATAAATAACTCAAAATCAAACGGATTTTAAGCGGTTTTCGTGTCAGTCTAGGTCAGTTTAGGTGTATATAATAATAGAGATAAACCAAAAACTTCAAAGTTAATAGGTAACTGTACAAAGCTGGAGCGAGTCACAAGTCACAGATAAATAAAATAGTAATCTTTCAATGTACATTCGCATTAGCAACAGCTTAAGTGGAACGATAGGGGCGATCGGCGGCGGAGACCTCTCGCTCCGGGCCTTGGTTGAGGCCATGCACCGGAGCGAGGAAGAGTGGCAGGCGGTCGCCGACTTCTGCGAAGCAGTAATGCTCGCAAAGGAGGAGGCCGAACGCATCAGGCAACGGCGTTTTCGCCTCCGCCGCCGCCGCCGGGCGCCGGATTCTGATCCCGATTTCCGGCCACCGTAGGCGCGGGCTTGCGGACAATGAGCAATGGGTAGCTCGCTGTCCGGCCGTCCGGTAACTGTCCGGACCAAGCCCAAGTCGTCGACGGCGCGCACTATTCCCGCGCGCCTCAAGGAGTTGTTAGCAACAGCAGGGACCCAGCCGGGTCGAAGCCTACTGGGGCCAGGGTTATCCGAAAGGGCGCTCGAGCCCCGGTATGAAGGCTAGAATGAACGGGGTGGGTCTTTTAGTCAGTAAGAGTCTGACACTATCTCCCGCTCCGCCCAAGAGCGGGGAATATCATTGGATGATTTTTTCCCACCATAAAAAAAGAAGAAAAAAAGTGGAACGGTAAATTTTCATCATCATCACCATCATTTCAGTCGAAAGACGTCCACTGTTGGACACAGGCCTCTAAGTGTCGCCACACTCTCGTCCTCTTGCCTCAGTTAGGACATTAGTCCAGCTTGCAGGAGGCCTTACTAAGCTGCGTCTTCCGGTACGCGATTGCCACTCTAGAACCTTTTGGCCCCACCGATGTGCTCTGTCCACTGCCACTTAAGATTGGCGATTCTTCCGGCTATGTCAGCGACCTTGATTCCCCTGCGGATATCTTCATTTCTGACGACAGATTTTAACTCTATAAAACCTTTTTCTCTTCTCATCTAGTCCAACCTTTAGATGCCCTGCAAAGTAGGTCATGGGCTAATTTTAGAACCTCTGCTCTCAAAAATAGGAAAATCCATGACCTTCCTTCGTTACCTAGTTAGGTCTTAAAGAATGTACTAATGAGTTTCCTCAAACGTGGATAGTTCCGTTTATCATTCACCGCAGTGCGGGGTCGGGAGAAAATTCTCTGAATGAAATACTTAAGGCTTGTAGTCCCTTGAACCATCTAGCCAAAATTATGTGGACGCACCTCTCGCACCCGCCTAGGCGGCAGTACGCAAATCTGTGCATTTATTTGCGGCCAACAGCGTCCGGAAAGCGCGCGGCTAACCTTTAAATCCATTTTCTTTGCGAAATATTGATTGATTTACATATGCAATGTTCACTTTGAAGAATATTTAACCACCAATTTTTATGTGTAAAAATGTTTCTAAAGATCCAAGCCGTTTCGAAGGAGTAGGGAAAAGTTGCGAAATTGCTAAATATTTTTTTTAGACAAAATTATTGATAGCACGAAAAAATCAAATGTTGATAATGTTGTTCATGAATTTATAATATACATATATTTTTTTCAAACCTATTAACCTGGCCGTTACCGAGGAGTAGGCTTCAGAAAGTCACTGTTTTATGGCACTTTTCGGGCGCTTGGGCCTTAACCGACCACCGTTTAGTATTCGTGAGGTATCCCTCTTATTTTAATGAGTGAATTTTTATTGTTTGAAAGTCGTTGTTATGCTGGTATTGCGGTTTAGTAGTGGAAGATATTAATCATAAAATTGTGGAGTCAACACTCATTGGTATTCATTCTTCAGGACGGCTGTCATTGTCGGGAGTGTTGTAGGGTGACTTTTCTTTTATATCGGATCGACTGAAAATTCTTGACATATTTTACAAGGTCGTACCTATAGCATTTATTTTTTAGCTGGAAAAATCATTCAATGACATCTTCCGCCCTTGGGTGGAGCAGAACTTTCTATTCCTTCTTTGCCTTTCATACCAGGGCCAAATTTTCTTTTCAGAAGCGAACCCATGGCCCCAGTAAACTTTGACCCTGCTGGGCCCCCACGGCTTTGTTGCTGACATCTTGACATGCGTGTAAAATACTACGCACCGTCGACGGCTTGGGTTTAGTCCGCACGGTTACCGGATGGTCGAACGGCGAGCTCCACATTTCATGCCGTCCGCAAGCTCGCGCCGAAAATCGGGATCGGGTTTTCTGCAGCTGGGGCACGAGGGCCGCTCACTCACGCGTGCACGTGGTCGCATAGCATAACCAGTCTTTTTTAATATTACTACTGCTGGGATATGGCTTCCTCTCTAGGAGGTATAGGTAAATAACATTACAATGCAGCAATGGTCCACATTTAATCCGCTAAACACACCCTACTCTCACTTTTATAAACCATTTTAAAACAAGAAGCTACTATGCTGCAGTAGATAAAGGCCACAAGCACAATAAGTTAATCCTGGTTTAAAAAATGTGCGCTCAACAAAATCAGTTCCACAGATTCTGATCTAGCGTTTAAAAATTCCGTGGGTTTTATTGTGGTTTATGGTTTAAAAAGCAGGTTAAACTAGCGCTAGTTGCGTTTTGAATCACTGCCAATGTTACACTGGGAAATGCCAGTAGTGATAATGTTTTTTTTTTTTTTTAAATTTGATTTTGCGTTTTATATATTGCTGTAGTATATTGCTGCGACGGAGTAATGGAGGATCTGTTGTTTTCTTTTATTTGCTTTATCGGGAACTTAAATTAGTTTATTTTTTAATATGAGTAACTGTGGTTTGCTCTTAATTAGTAAAACAATTTTAAAGTTCAACCAGGTCATAATTTCAGCCGACATAGGTCCAATGCTTGACGTAGGCCTCCCCCAAGTGTCGCACCACCAAATTCGTAGAAATTATTTAGTACTTACGTTTGTACACAGGTGCTTACTCTCTTCTTTTACTTTCTTGATTGGGACACGATTGGAGAGAGATCAGATGTATAAAATTAGGAACAAAATTTTGAACTGGAAAAACCTAAGCACTTTTTTCCTGATCTGGTAATCGATCCCAGGATCCTACGCACCGCAGTCGGATCTTTCTATTTTTTTCCCAAATAGCTTGGGGTGACGGCCTATCAGACTTCGGGCTCATTAAATGATAGTTTAAGTTGCAGTGAAGTTGGTTGTATTTTTTTTTTTTTTTTTAAACGTATTATTTATTAATGTTGAATTTAGTTCCTTTTGCTTATTTGTTAGCCTTGATTTTACCAAAAGGTCTACAGTAAAAGTAAATATATACCTAGGTATCACCTCAACATCTTTATCCAACTAACGCACACAATCCTCTAATCATATTACTAATCTTTCAAGAAACAAAAGTAAAAAGAAGTAAAATGAAACAAGTTGAAAGGAGCGAATGAATACCAGAAACCAATATTTCTTATGTATCCACGTCCAAAGTGAAACGCAAGGAGGTTCTACCTGGCACATATAGTGTAAAATTGAAACTTCTACAGCCAACGCGATCCTTTTCACAAAGGAACTCAATATATATTGAAAACTGTGAAACGAGAATATTGTGAAAGCATACGGCGATATATCTTTGCTTCTGTACCGATGTGAATGTACGTAATTTATATCTTAGGAAAGCTATTTTTGAAATAAAGTGTTCCTGTAGCTGGTATTATTGTTAGCTGTTGTAGGAGCGACCATTACTTAAATGGATGTGGCGCCTGTGATGTTGTGTCGCATTGCGATGCATGGTTCAATTATTTTAAATTTGGAAAATGAAATCCATGTTAACATTTGTTAGGACTATGGTGTAAATATTCAGTCTGGTGTAAATTCTTATTTCGTAGACGGTACTCAAAAGTGGCGTGATTTTTGTTTAGTGTTCTAGTGTGTGAGTTTACTAACCTATTAGCCACTATTTTCTGTGCAGAATAAGGCAAACGCACACTTTGAAATGGTCATTTTAGTCAAATCAGAATTTCAATCGTCTTTAAATTTTTATCCGTATTTCGTATAATTATCATTATTTAGTCTAATGGATAGTCTCGAACTTAAAAGATTAACCGAGGTGAGAAATCATCTTCTGATTTTTCTGCTCTAGGGCGTGTCAGATTTTTACTCACTGTCACCACGTGTTTCTTTAGTTGCCTTTTCCGGAAAATCCTTTTCAGAACCAATCCCATGACTCTAAGATTAACCACGGGTGTGACTGAAAAAAAAAACCGTCCAGAAGGTAATTTATATAGGAAATACAAGCTTGATGGCAAAACTCCCGGCCATCAATAAAAGCCAGATAACACAAGATAAATCAAGATAAGTTTATTCTCAGTTCACAGAACTTACAAGTAGCTAGGATTATATGGAATCCTTAAAATGATTCGTTGCTATTATGACATAGCACTTAAGTTCTGCTTACTTTGCCAACTACCCAAGTGTTTAGTTACACAACTATGCGTAATTGTATTAGATATCTGACGAGCTTAGCTCACTGATAACATTAAGTCGGGTTCAGTGGATCAGTTTAATACAGTCTATTTAATGTCTTAGTCTACTTAGTGGAATGCAATGTTTGGTTAAGTCGGTGCAAAATGGTCCAAAAGGTGACTGACATGAGTAATTATTATTATATCTGTTGGAATATAACAAAAACATATTCATCCTGCTTCATGACTATAGTCTTTCTCTTTCTAACCAATAAATAATGTATTTCATTGGTCTAAGCCCTTTGTTAGCACTTGACTGAAGTCCCTAGTATGGTTACAGTTACCGTATTCCACTAGTCTTGCTTAAAAGCATACGTCACATGTAATATTACTGAAACACACTTTCCATTTTATTATTAAAATCTTTAAAACTCACAGAGAAACATCTTTTGGTGTCGATTATATTTTATGCCAACAACATCGTCTCCATCTTAATCGTGCACTCTTGACAGAGTGGTGTAAGACTCGACCAAGACATGACCACAGTGTCTCGGTCGAGTCTTACACTACCACCACTCTCATGTTGCGACGCCATGCAGCTCTGTGTTTGTTGGTTTGGGAGTTGTCATTAATGCTACGGTGTGTCATAGATTTGATGATGTCGCTCTACTGTGTTGAAGAGCATTCACGTGATCTTTTGCCTTCTTTTCCTTGCGCCACGAATCGTTCCATCGATTCCTCATTACGGATGATATGCCCGAAGAACTTGAGGATTCGTATTTGCACTGACGACGATATCTTTCATAATATTTTAGAGTAATTCAATAGGGTAGTTTACAGGGTCAAAATAATTACATTTTGTTTAGTCCGTATTTTAGATTATAAAAAAATATTGGACACGTATTTTTTCTTTTTTCGATTAAACAAAAAATAACAAAGATATAGCCCATTAAAGTTACGTGTGACGTCACCCCTTGCGAAAAAATGTAGCACGGCGTGACGTTACACGTAACTTTAATGGGCTATATCTTTGTCATTTTTGGTTTAATTTACAAATAAAAAAATACGTGTCCCTTATTTTTGAATAATCTAAAAGACGGACTAATTACATTTTTTACGACAACTAGCCTATTATATGAAATGTTTTAAATATGTTTGTGTGATGAGCACGAGCATTTGTTCTGTGTCTTGGCATAATTTATCTATAATATGTATGTATTTAGAAATATATAAGTATGTTTATCAGTTGTCTAGTACCTATAACACAAGCTCTGCTGAGATTGAGACCGTACAGCGTTGTGTGATAGTTGTGGAATATTATTATTATTATTATATCTGCCTCTCAGAATAGATGTAGGAACTAGTCCCATGGCACTAACGAGGTACTCCTCGTCGACATTGCCATAAGCCCGCAAGTTCGTCAATCCCGTAAGGATTTGTCGACATGCTGGATAGATTATAATAAGGCCTCTGACTCTGTACCACATACATGGCTCTTGCAGGTGTTATAGTTGTATTAAAGAAATGCATTTCGACGCACTTTGTTGAGTCATATTCCGGTAACTGTCCAGACCAAGCCCAAGTCGTTGACGGCGCGCACTGTTCCCGCGCGCCTCAAGGAGTTGTCAGCAACAGCAGGGGCCCAGCCGGGTCGAAGCCTACTAGGGCCAGGGTTATCCAAAAGGGAACTCGAGCCCCAGTATGAAGGCTTGAAGGAACGGGGTGGGTTTTTTAGTCAGTAAGAGTCTGACACTATCTCCCGCTTCGCCCAAGAGCGGGGGTTGTTATTGTATGATTTTCCCTACCAAAAAAAAAAGGCAATGGAAGAAAGTCCTTCGCTATTTCAGGGCAATAGGTTAATACCACTTTGGTTTCGGTATTGAAGGATGAAACTTGAAATATGTTTGTGGATATTTCGTATACGTTAGTACTTATGAACGTTGTACTTCAGGCTAGAAATCAATTCTATATTATGAAGAACTGTGTACTTCGAACAGATTGATACTTTTAACTATTTTGTTTTGCGCTGCGTTTAGAAGTTAAACTTGTCTTTAAAAGTGCATGACTTATAAGCAAAGTACCTTCAAGTTACAAAAAGGGTCTGGGCTGCTTTCTGTTTTCAAGACTTAGATTCCCTACTTAAATTGGGTTTCATATATACGTCGCAAGTTTAGGTATTTTATCTTTGGGGTCTGGCTTCCGCACTTATATAGTCCATGGTCTACCCATCATGCGTAGGCAATGATGGCCTTCATTTCAACCAGCTTACCTCTCTTCAGAAGCAGATAAGTCCTTTCAGTTTGTTCAGGACGTCTATGAGTGAATTCGGTGCTTCCAAGGTTCGTGTTCTTATTTCACTGGCGGATGTGCGCTCGAGGAGCATATGCGCGACAGTTTCCTCCGACTTCATGCATGCTCTGCACAGGGGTTTATCCATGATACTCGCCATAGTATATTGATAGAAAAAAAGTTTATTCAAAATGGCAAGAAATGATTTCTAATTTGTAATCATTAGCTATTCACAACCACCGTTTAAAACTGCATTTGCTTAATCCCGTTTAAAAACGAGTTAAACTGTAAAAGGTGCATCGATTAGCGTCGAATGGGAAGAGTGTTAAGGAACTAATGGCTCCTAAAAAATTAGATCGACTGCCCGTCGGGTGTTAATTGCCAATTAGGTCAAATGGTGGGTTCAACGCTGGCACGAAGTGTAATCTATGAACGTGTATTTTTATAGTTGAAATAGCGAAATGGATCGTAAAAATGGTCCGACCATGACATAACTAATGCGCTAATGTTATAGCGCGAGTGTTTTAATTACTTTATTCAATAACAAAGCTTCAAACATTTTTTTACTGCCCGATTGTTCTCTTCCAAACCTTTCGCTAAGTTTGTTTTGCAGTCATTTAGCCAATAGTAATTGAACTGTGCAAGTAATTCTACGTAAGTAACTAGGGTTTAGTGCATGTGAGGGCGATCGGAGGCAACGACTTCTCGCGCCGGGACCTGGTACAGGCCATGGTCTAAAGCGAGGAGAAATGGCAGGCGGTCGCTTCCTTCTGCGAAGTAGTAATGCTAGCGAAGGAGGCGGTCGCACAAGTGAGGGAATGGCCTTCCTTACCTCCCAGCTGCCGGGATCCTGACCCCGATTTCCAGCTACTGTAGGCGCGGCCGTCCGGTAATCGGCCGGACCGAGCCAAAGTCGTTGATAGCGCGTAGTGTTCCCCGCGCTCCTCAAATATACGTCAGCAAACCGGAGGGACCCAGTAGGGCCGCTGCCCGCTAGGGCTGCGGGGATTTTCAGAAAAAAAGAAACCCGTGGTCCAAGAACGCAAAGGACACAGGTGTGGTTTTAGTTAGTTAAAGTTTAACACGCCCTTTCACTCCACCCAGAGCAGAAGAAGTCATTAGATCATTTCCCACCCAAAAAAAAGAACCAGGAAAAAAAAAGAAAAATCTAAAAGCACAATTCCATGAATAAATTGAAAACTACAATAAAAAGAAACGAAGTGCGCACTACTAAGTAAAAAAATCCCCAACTTTCTTCAAAGGGATGAGGTATAGAAATGGCTGGCACAAAAACTTCTAAAGAACTATTTCTATTCATGTGACGTCATCGCTATTGACTTCTGACATCTGTCACCTGTGCGTTCGAATTTTGAATAGGTACGTTTTATTTATTCATAACTCTAGCTTTGTCATTGATTTCTACTGTTTTGGTTTGGTTAGGTAGGTGGAAATTGCTTTTTTTTTATGAATTCTTATAGTCTGTCTAAAAAGTCAACCGACTTGGGAATTTTGTATAATATTTAATTATTTAAAAAATACTTATATTCGATACTTTTTATAAGGTTTTTCTATTAGTAAAAAATGATCAAGATCTCTTAATCAACCTTGATTATTGAACCAGCGTTGACTACATCAGATTTCATTTTACCCTAATAATTACCGATTCGGTTGACTTATTAGACAGACTCTAGTACGCTCATTTGCTTATTACATATTCTAAATAGTTACTTATAAGAAATATATTGGTACATACAAGTATAAAGGTCACTGCTAAAAAGTAAAATTAGATAATCATATTTTTTGTTTTACAGCGAAGTGAAGTAACTTTTTGGAGCAGATTTTGTATATTCCATTTCTTATTTACAAAATATGGTTTAAATAGTTATTAGAAGTGGGAATATAAAATATATTTATACAATGTGTGGTTTTTGATATGAAGATATATTATATTCTTTAAGGAAAAAATAATACGAAGATATCAAAAAACATATTTTTTTAGTCCTCGAGTACCTACATTCAAAGGATGAACCTTAGTTTTTATTAGATACAATCTAGCCTCTAACACTGCATGTAGTCACTGTTTACCATTAAAATGCTGATTTAACACATTCTTATGATTTTACAGTATTTAGAAGTAAATGTATCGAGTCAGCCTTCTCAGCAAGTTTTGCTGAGGTAGTCAATACTACAATAAAATCCTTGGCTCTATTTTATCGAGATCGATTTACCTTAGTCAGAAAAAAAAACGAAAAAGTTTGCTTACTAACGGACAAATCCCTTCTACAGTTACTATTTCCTATGTTGGTTCGATTTCCACTTAAGACAAATGTTTGTATGATGAGCATGACCATTGTTTTGTGTCTGGGTGTAATATAAATGTATGTATTTAGAAATATATAAGTAAGTTTATCAGTTGTCTAGTACTCATAGTAGAAGCTTTGCTTAGTTTGCAACTTAAATTGTAAAAATAAAACAAAACTAAATAACCTGCACAAAATTTATTTCTTACAAAGAACAACGGCTAAGAAGTTGTTGATGAAATTATTGTTTCCAAAAGTTACCATGATATGCATTAACCGGCGAAATAATTGACAAAATTTTGTCAAATCAAGCTAATGGATAGTCTAACGATCGCAAAAATCTGCCATCACTCTTTAATAAATTAGCGTTTTGACTTGTAAGTTACATAAATTAATAAGTACAGGGAAATTCACATTGTATGGCAACTTCATTATCATTACATTCATTGACGCTATTAAGCTGCACTTTCATCGCTCCAATAGCGTATTTAAAACACACCATCCGGTAACAAAAGCTCACATTTATATCAACTGTTGGCAAATTGTCAATCGGTTTTCCGATTCCCTGGTGCGGTTTGTATGAGAATTGAAACACCGAAACCAACAAACTCTGTAACGATTACTTTTTGAGCGAATAGTCGCCGCAGCAGTATTCAGACTTAATCAATTGTGGCTTCCGGGGTTTTACACTGTGTGGAAAAGAACTGAAGGTGAGATAGAAGGAATAATTGGTTTGAGTGTTAGGTTTTTTAGTAAGAACAAAGGTGATGTGCTTGAGTGCAACAATTATAGAGGAATAAAGCTAATGTCACATACTATGAAAGCCTGGGAGAAAGTTATTGAAAGGCGACTGAGAGAAGAGAGTGAAATTTCACAGAACCAATTCGGTTTTATGCCTGGTCGGGGTACAACGGATGCCATTTTTGCTATACGCCAGCTGTGCGAGAAATACAGAGGTGCGCATAAAAACTTGCACATGGTATTCATTGACCTCGAAAAGGCATATGACCGGGTACCTCGTGAGGTTCTGTGGTGGGCCCTTAAGGAGAAAGGTGTGCCTGGGAAGTATGTGCAGTTGATCCGAGCGATGTACAGTCGATGCAGTACCCAAGTCCGTTCTTCAGTGGGCACTACTGGAAGCTTCAATGTGGCTGTCGGCTTACACCAAGGGTCGGCCCTCAGCCCTTACCTCTTCCTGATGATAATGGACGCTCTGACGTCGGACATTCAGGAAGAGGCTCCCTGGTGTATGTTGTTTGCCGATGACATTGTGCTGGTTGCCGAGAGTGGCCTAGAGGTCCAGAACAGATTGGAGGTGTGGTGGCACAGATTGGAGAGTGTTGGCCTGAAATTAAGTAGAACCAAAACGGAGTACTTGTTCTGCGATTTCGGCGGTCTCTCCAATCCAGTGCCCTTAGCTCTCGCCGGAACGCCCATACCGATCTGTTCCGACTTTCGGTACCTCGGGTCGCTCGTCCAAGGGGATGGTGAGGTAGACCGGGACGTAACACATCGGATCAACGCAGGATGGATGAAATGGCGACAGGTCACGGGAACAACATGTGACCCACGGATGCCCCTCAAGTTGAAGGGTAAAATCTACAAGTCCGTGATAAGGCCTGTCATACTGTATGGATCAGAATGTTGGGCTGTGAAAAAGACGGATGAAAAAAGATTGCATGTAGCGGAGATGAGAATGTTAAGATGGATGTGTGGTGTGACGAGAATGGATAAAGTGAGAAATGAGTATATTAGGGGAAGTTTGAAAGTGGCGCCAGTGACTGAAAGGTTGAAAGGAAATCGTTTGTCTTGGTATGGTCATGTAAAGAGGAGAGATGAAAAGCATGTTGCTAAAAGAGTTATGAATTTACATGTGGATGGATGGAGAGGGAGAGGGAGGCCAAAGAAAAGATGGATGGATTGTGTGAGAAGTGATATGAAAGAAAAGGGAGTTAGTGATAGCGTGACGAGTGACAGGACAGAATGGAAGAAGAAAACGTGTTGCGCCGACCCCAAATAAAATGGGACAAGGGCAGGAAGAAGAAGAAGAAGAAGAAGAGTTAGGTTTTTTAGTATGTTCATTTTTGTTACCTAAAAATTAATTGAAAAAATGGGAGTCGGTGTCGCAGTATAAAGCTAGAACTACATTAGACTGAGGCACACGTGGACCACGCCTGATTTGTACGTAGAACGACGTCACGTGGCGTGGATCTAGTGTAGCTCTACAAGTCTAGTCGCCATATAAAATTTATGGGGACCGACGCGCCCAAATCGGCGTACGTGGCACATGTGTGCGCAGTATAGTTCTACCTTCAGAGTTCTTCGCACGATTAGAACATACACAACAGTCCGAAATGAACTATTGAGTATTTGCCCGGACCAAACACCATACCCATCTGGTTGGAGGATGCTCCTATTTCAATGCTGGAGTTTACATCCTGTACCAAATAAACCTCTAAATGACGATACCAATCAATGGATGACTTTGATCAACGGCGGCCGCCTTTTTTTATGGTAGGAAAAATCACCCAATGACAACCCCTGCTCTTGGGCGGAGCGGGAGATAGTGTCAGACTCTTACTGACTAAAAGCCCACCCCGTTCCTTCTAGCCTTCATACCGGGGCTCGAGTTCCCTTTCGGATAACCCTGGCCCCGGTAAGCTTCGACCCGGATGGGTCCCTGCTGTTGCTGACAACTCCTTGAGAGCGCGGTTGCCTGATGCGGTCGGCCTCCTCCTTTGCGAGCATTACTGCTTCGCAGAAGTCGGCGACCGTCTGCCACTCCTCCTCGCTCCGGACCATGGCCTCAACCAAGGCCTGGCGCGAGAGGTCTCCGCCGCCGATAGCCCCCACAAGGGCATGGCGATGCTCCGCCCAAGCAGGGCACACCTCGACTGTGTGCTCCACCGTGTCCTCCGGGCGTTCCGCACAGTGGTGACATCCGGGCGTCACTTCTGCTTTAATCCGGAACAGGAACCTCTCGAAATTGTCATGTCCGGTGAGGAACTGCGTCATGCGGAAGGTAAGGACGCCGTGAGGTCTTTCCAGCCACGCCTCAAAGAGGGAACTTACCGCCATAATTGTGGCGTGCCTAATAATTATATCATTGCATTAAGTTTAGATTTCGATTTCATGCCATCTCTATGTCAATCAATGTGTCGAATAACGTACGATCCTGTCAGCGATCACTAATGGCACCAATCAAACGTCAAATGGTTCTCGTAATTCACCGCATTAATTAATAAGAACATTGCACTGTTAATTTTGATACGTCTGTATAATCTCTGCGAAAATTAGTTCTATTGAAGATCAATCGGTCCTCGTTAGTGGAAATTTGAATGAATGAAACTATGAACTATTGAATGGGTTTTAGTTCATTTGTCGTCAGAGATTTGGTGGCGTTTTGACGTTTGGCACAAGTTGTCATATCATTTTTGCACTCAACTCCTCTTATCTTCCGATATTCGATGGGGACGAAAGGTTCTGGAAAGGCAACCATGTATCGGAAGAGGCAATGTTGGAAAGCCTCCCACAAGGTGGACCAATGACCTGGGTCGCGGGAATCCGACGGATGCGTGGCGCACAGGACCAGTCGTTATGGCGACGCTTGGGGGAGGCCTATGTCTAACAGTGGACGTTTTTCGGCTGAAATGATGATGATGATGACTCAATGCTTCTTGTCTTATGGATGTTTTTAATGTCGTGCGGTTTTGACCACGCACACGGGATTGCTCCGCACTCGTAACCCCCGCAAATATCCATTTCATACAAGTATTTATTGTAATGTCTAGCATACGCACATAGGACGCGTTTTTTTTTGTGTTTTATATTTTCTTGCGGGTCAAACCTGCATGCGTGATAAATCCGCACGATATTAATAACACTCTAAGTTGCCTAATTCAACTAAGTTGAAAATGTCAAGGTAGGATATCATCAAATGACTTCTTCCGCTCTAGGCGAAGCAGGAGTGTCAGAGTGACGTGGCACTGTACCATGCATCCGCTCAACATTACTTGGTACCGTATACTACTTATATCTGCTCGACTGGGCAATGTGACATAGACAGGCCGCACCATATATTGTAGTCAGGCTCAAAAAATGACCTGTGAGTCCTTTCAGTTGTTTTTTGCTTTCCAGAGCTGCAGTGACTATATCAAGAACAGACACAACACAACAGTCTGTTGTAAACACCAATTAAAAAATAACAAAAGTACAAAGTGCGCCGAGCGTGCCTGCACCGAAAGGGCCAGGCGCCATTTTCTGTGTGTTCGATACCTATCGTTGATTTTCAGTTGGCGCCCCGCAGTGAGGCACGGACTAGGGTAAACATATACATAATACTCGTATCACATAATATAAATAAATATTCTGATTTGTACCTACTGGTGTATATTCTATTGGAATATAATACATAAAAAACTTTTTAATAAATTGCAATACTATATTATAAAATAAAATTTGTACCATATTGGGTATAACGACAAAGCCGGATTTTTTTAGACTGAGAACCCATCCAATAACTTTCCCCGCTTTAGGGTGGAGCAAGTGGGCGTATTAGACTTTTATCGAATAAAGCCCCCCTGTATCTTTCAGTTGCTCTTTGGGATCACGGTATCTCTTTTGAAAGTTCCCGTAGCCTGAAAGGCGCGTGTGGAACACTATGCACCGTCGGTCAGTCGAGCTCGGTCCTTACTCGATGTCCGGATGGCGACCTATTGCTCATCATTGCAAAGCTGCACCGGTGATGGCCCCTGGCCATCATCGCCCTACTATGACCGACGCCTGGTCGCCCGTGAGAATGTTCATACTCTCATGCTTCGCAGAAGGAGGCATCCTCGATGGATGCTTCCAATTCCATCTCATTTCAGACTATGGCTTGAACCGGGACCCGGTGCGAGAGATCGCCGCCGCCGAAGCTCATTCATTGGGTTATGCGCCGTATTTAGAAACCTGTTAAGCAACATTATGCTAGGAAATTGAACAAATCTCTATTTACAATTCTTCCTATCAATTGACAAGACAACGCGAATTAATTACGAGTAATGTACCATTGAAGACACTTCCGCCTGATCACCGCTAAATTCATTTTTACTTGTACTCGAATCGTAAACTTCAAGAAGTTTGGTTTGGCGCCGCGCTGCAGGATTCAAGCGAAAATTGTTTTAAGTGATCAGGCAGAAACGACCGCGATGGTACTAGGAGATTAGGTATCAAAACAGGTATCTACTCGTATTTCAATGATAATTAATTTGACTAGCCACGCGATGCGGTGATCAGCTGCGTCTGTTATGTATTATCTAATAAGTTTATAATATTGATTACGTTGTGGATATATATACGAGTAAATAGATATTGGCACTTAAACGCTTTTTTAAGCGACACTCTTCGGTTAGGTTTAGTCCTTATTTACACTAATATTTTAAAGAGGCAAAGTTTTTTTTTTTAGAGGATAATCTCTAAAAGTAATGGTCCGATTGCGAAAAATTTTTCACCAATAGAAAGCTGCTTTATTCCTGAGTGACATAGGCTATATTTTATGTACACAAGCGAAGCCGTGAGAAAAAGCTAGTCAAATGCTTTTCATTAGTCCACCATTCAGACTGCGATGCGTAGGTACAGATAAGTCACGAGCTATATGCAGATATCTCGTCGAGACGCCTTAGGACGAATAATGAACACGTCTGAACTTTACTGTAGACACGTGAAGTTGCAGATATTGCTACCCTCTGATTGTACGTTTCTCTTAGTCGACGACATGAGTCTGCGAGAGTTGATAATATTGCTATTTGTGGAGTTATGAAAACGACTGTAGGTAATTTATAAAGGCGGTTGAAAGAAAGGTTCAACATAATTTATTTTTCAATACAATTACTCGAAAGCCTGATCTTACCCCTAGCGCTTTTAGGCACGCAATTTACGTTTTTCGCACTAGTGCGGAAAAGTTAACTGCTTGGCCAGTCACAATTTTATTACATTTATCGTAGCAGGCTGGGCGCGGTGCGACCTCAAGCGCATCAACCCTCGTTTATTTATTGTATTCGACTCTTCGTAAGTGAAAATGTCGTTTGATACACGTGGAAAGTTACTGCAGCCCTCGGCTCTACCTCTGTCTCTATGACAAACTTTCTCCACCTGTATCAAAATGTACAGTGTGTTTCCCAACCGGCAGTAAATAAAAGGATGAAAATCAATTAAATTGAATATCATAACAACTTAATAATATAGTATAATATTATAAATCTATTTTCCTATCGCTAGACAAACAATAATACCCGAGTAACCTTCCCCTACCCAACTTTAACGAAGGTACAAAACACCGGGTTCTAATTACTAGTCCCCGGGGCAAAGCAATTGATACTTTCTGTATTTAATTTAGAAAACACTTTCTGGACAAATTTGTTCAAATTAATCGTCGCTAAAGCAACAACGAATTTACTGTATGAAAGTGAAATGTGGTGATTTCTGAGATTACGTGATTATGGACCAAAATAAATATTGCGCCATAATAAATAAAATCAGCCTTTTTTTAATGTTCTCACTGCTGGTAGTCAGGCCATCTCTCTAGGAGAGGGAATGGGCCGTAATCCACCACGCGGGTCCAGTGCGGGTTGGTGGATGTCCCATGTTTTCGAATTCTTTGGTTCTAGGACATGCCCGTTTCCTCATGATGTTTTCCTTCACTGTTTTGAGAGCAGTGGTGATGAAATAAATTACATAAAGTATTTCACCTGACTGGGTTTGAAACCGCGACCGCGACTCGTAAGTCGGGGCCGTCCACCACTGCTCAGTGTTTCGCCAACCCCAATGGAATTAGGACATGAACAAGAGAAAAATGATAGAATTGATGTCGTAATACAACCAAAGAATGATTGACTGGCCTGTTGGTGAAGTGGTTAGTGGCCCTGACTGCTATGCTGGAGGTCGTGGGTTCGATTTCCACCCAGGACAAATGTTTGTGTGATGAGCACAATCATTTGTTCTGTGTCTGGGTGTAATTTATCTATAACTAGCTTTTGCCCGCGCGGCTTCGCTCCCGCTCTTCCCTACTTCAGCCTACTATACCCTACTATACCCTACTCTACCCTACCCTACTCTACCCTACTCTACCCTACCCTACTCTACTCTACTCTACCCTACTCTATCCTACTCTACCCTACTCTACCCTACTCTACCCTACCCTACTCTACTCTACTCTACCCTACTCTACCCTACTCTACCCTACTCTACCCTACTCTACTCTACTCTACCCTACTCTATCCTACTCTACCCTACTCTACCCTACTCTACCCTACTCTACCCTACTCTACCCTATCCTACTCTACTCTACTCTACTCTACCCTACCCTACTCTACTCTACCCTACTCTACTCTACTCTACCCTACTCTACCCTACTCTACCCTACTCTACCCTACCCTACTCTACTCAAAAAAGAAAAAGTAGGTCTTATGTCCGTCTCCTGGTTTTAAGCTACCTCCCCACCAATTTTCAGCCAAATCGGTTCAGCCGTTCTTGACTTATAAAAAGTGTAACTAACACGACTTTCTTTTATATCTAAAGATATGTATGTATTTAGAAATATATAAGTATGTTTGTCTAGTACTCATAACGCAAGCTCTGCTTAGCTTGGGGCTAGACGGCGTTGTGTGATAGTTGTGAAATATAAAAAAAATGCCATTAAACACAACATAAAGTATCATCTGTTTAATAAAAAACTTGCTTAATAACGATCAACATCGATAAAAGTGAGCGATAAATTATTTAATCGGTCTCAACTATCCATGAATATCGAATGCAAATGTTTGCGATCCAATTTCGAATCGATTCCATTAATTACTATAGTGATGACAACGTTGACTAGCTAATGCTTTAGTTGTTCTAGTTGCGTATTATTTGGCATGTAATTAACGGCAAATTGCTATACAGTTGTTGACAAGTCCCCAGCTTTGAATGCTTTGATTATAATTATTGCAATATCTGCGGGCGGTTCAATTAGTTTTGGCTTTTCTAATCCAGTTTTGTTATTGTTCTGAAGAAAAATATTTAATTGAATGCTGTGTTTATTTTTTTAATCTTTGCATCTGACGGCTATTGTTTGTACTGTTTGCAATTTAATTTATTTGTTATTTTTATTCAAATTAGATTTGATTGCTGTTTGATTTATATTAATTTTTGTCTAGACAAGTACATAAAGAGCAAAGATTTGTATTTTTGTTTGAATTGAGCTCAAAAACTAATAGACTGAAGTAATTTTTATTTTTCACCAATACTCGTAGAATGCTACTTCATCACCGAGGAACATAAGTATAAATTTTCTTCTTTCACGTAGGTGAAGCCTTTGGTAGAAACCAGTAATGAATATACTCAAATATTACGGTTGAGGTGAAATCCGGCGAGTAATGAGAATGACGGTCGGTTTCTAACTACAAGTCTTGTAGTGTTAACAATGTTTCTCAAAATCATCTTATAACTAATTTCTCGCTCGATAGTTGAGCAAAAGGGTGTGTCAGACTGTTACTGACTAAACCTATGAAAAAAATATAAAAAACACACAACAAACATAAACCTTGAATTGTCTTTTGCGTACCAGAACTACAGTGTCTCTTTTAAAAATTTCCATGGCAGTGGCACGCAAGCTCGCAGACGGCCGATAAGTTGTCGTCCTGGAACTCCGGACGGGCGGATATGTAACCCCATAAAAGTATGTTATATATGCATTTATTTGAAGCTAAACCTGATCGGCTACATTTAGTTTAAACTAACGAAAAAATAGACGTCTTTTAAAAAAAAGTCTATTTGCAAGATAAATATCTCTTTTTTTCAATTCCCCTTTCGCTATTTTTCTGTTTCTACCTTCTTTTCTTTTATTTTGCAGGGTTATTTGTAAAACACTAACAACCTTACAGCACTGTATTACTAACATCATAAACAACAACTTTTCTTCTATGACTTTTACAATACATTATATCTACATTTACCAAAAACAAACCATCAAGATTTCGTTGTTCTATCTAACACATTTCAACTCTGTATTTTGCTGTACCTACCTACGTCTGTATGATGCGACGCAAACGCACAAGCACCGCCACCGCCCGATCTCTGTTCCCCTCCGCTATTGTACTATCGCTTGCTTCGCATAGACTTCATAATATTTAGAACGTTCAATTTAAATGTTTTTATTTTTGTATGAAAATCTGATGAACTAAAATATGATAAATTTTTAAAAGTCATAGAATAAAAGTTGTTGTTTATGATGTTAGTAACATAGTCCTGAGAGGTTGCCAGTGTTTTACAAATAACTCTGTATAAGTGTGTACATGAATTGCTAAATTAATCATTTATGATTACTCTTCTTCTTCCTGCCCTTGTCCCATCTTATTTGGGGTCGGCGCAATACGTTTTTTTCTTCCATTCTACCCTGTCACTCGTCATGCTGTCACTAACTTCCTTTTCTTTCATATCATTCTTCACGCAATCCATCCATCTTTTCTTTGGCCACCCTCACCCTCTCCACCCATCCACATGTATACTCTTAACTCTTTTGGTAACATGCATTTCATCCCTCCTCTTTACATAGCCATACCAAGACAAACGATTCCCCTTCAGCTTGTCAATCACTGGCGCCACTTTCAAACTTCCTCTAATATACTCATTTCTCACTTTATCCAATCTCGTCACACCACACATCCATCTCAACATTCTCATCTCCGCTACATGCAATCTTTTTTCATCCGTCTTTTTCCGATTACTAATGATGTTAAACATTCAATGACCCAATATTTCATTTACAACTCAACCGTAAATAAATATGTTAACCAAACTAATCCCATCTAAATTCCGATTGTACGCGAAAACAATCAATTCGGAGCCGCAAAACAGGATGGTTTGTATCAAAACTAGTGCAAACCGCAAAAATCAACCGGCACAGTGAGCGAATAAGCTCTAACCAACCTCGTCGATTCAGGGCCTATGTTAATTACCAAATGTAATTGCGTCAGCCGCAGTGAACAATCGTTTCAGATTTATTAGATTTACTAATTAAATTCTATTTGTATGGACTGATTAGGTGTGGTTTTGGGAACTAGATCAGACTCATTGTTCTAGTTTGTGACTAACTGCGTCATTAGTTATGAGGCTGTGCTGGTTTTAATATTAAAAGTTGCAACATAAAGGTACAAAGGCAAAACGATGGCGCCGTGGCGGCGGGGGAGGTGTAGATTCGGTTAACACCAATCTACAAAGCCTGGTGCATAGGGCAGCCAGCCTTTCGGTAATATTGGATGCATTTTGGAGAGTGTGCGCGGGAATTAAATGACTGGAATCCGCCATGGCCTTTCTACCATCGGACAACCCGATGTACGGCGAGTATCCACGGTACTTTTACTGAGGGTAATTTAAAAGACGAGGCAAAAAGCTTGCCCAGAGGGGGCGATCGGCGGCAGAGACCTCTCGCGCTGGGCCTTGTTTGAGGCCATGGTCCGGAGCGAGGAGGAGTGGAAGGTGGTCCCCGACTTCTGCGAAGCAGTAATACTCGCAAAGGAGAAGGCTGACCGCATCAGGCAACGGCGCTCTCGCCGCCGCCGGGATTCCGGTCCCGATTTCCAGCCACCGTAGGCGTGGGCTTGCGGACAGTGAGCAATGGGTAGCTCGCTGTCCGGCGGTCCGGTAACTGTCCGGACCAAGCCTAAGTCGTCGACGGCGCGCACTGTTCCCGCTCGCCTCACGGAGTTGTCAGCAACAGCAGGGGTCCAGCCGAGTCGAAGTCTACTGGGGCCAGGGTTATCCGAAAGGGAACTCGAGCCCCGGTATGAAGGTTTGAAGGAACGGGGTAGGTTTTTTAGTCAGTAAGAGTCTGACGACTGACTGAGCGGGGGTTGTCATTGGATGATTTTCCCCACCAAAAAAAAAGGGCAAAAAACTTAGTGCGGACTTTAAAGGTCCGCCTCGTCTTTTATACTACGTACATTGTAGGACTGGAACGATTTGCCTGCTGCGGTCTTCCCGTCCTGTTATATTTAGGTGTCTTCAAGGCTAGAGTGAATAGCCTTTTAATAAGCTAGTGCGGTTCACTAGTTTGTATCGATTAAAAAAATGGTGGACTGTATTGATACGGAAGAAAAGTACGTCATATGTATCCACATGACCTTGAAAATGTGACTCGAATCAGAGTGTCGAAATTATGACAGTTCATGCAGCTGAAGCTTTTGCCGATTTCTTTGTTAGTCTCCATACTCCCGATATTCCATTGCTTAATGCTGAACTAGTTTCGTATACGGATAATAATGCTAACAGTAATAATATAATAGTAGTTTATGTGACTAGGGGATAAAGCAGTGTCTTTAAGTCGCAGGCGGCATGTTGAATTCCGAACGAAGCGAAGGTTGCTGATTTTAATCCCGAACGATAATGAGGGACTTATAAAATTAACTCCCGAGCATTGCGAGGGAGTTAATAAAAAAACCTGAGTGAAGTGAGGAATTTAAGCCGTCCAAGACAAAGACAGCTTTATCCCCGTGTTGCATACTCTACTTTTTACACCATCTGTGAGATAATTAAAAGACAATTTGGTCGACCAAATCATATATCAGAGAAATATAAGTATTATATTTACAAGTTCATCAAACAAATAAAATTCACTACTCCAAGATTCTCTAGTTTCAATTTTCTATAATGCTCTTGTGTCGTCAGTACACACGTTTTATTCTATTTTCTTTTTTTTTTGTTAGTGGCCAGTTTGAATCATAGTAATTACATACTCTTTGGTTTGAATTTCGAGTCAACTTGTTCGATGCGCCTACATTTTAATTCACAATGTTGACGATTCTTGATGCTCCAAATTCAAATCTCATTATTCCCTAGGGATCGGCCATACTGCATTATCTCCCTAGGCATATAATGACTTGCTTTAAGTGAGGTTTGCATGACGTGTAAAACGACATTATCGAGCAGGTGGTGTAAAAATATATTTAAATTTTCTCCTCAAGACATCATATCAGGAATAAACAAACTTAAACTAAGCAGCTCTGTAGGGCCGGACAACATTCCCCCTGAAATATTGAAAAGTTTTCAAAAACACTTTTGCTTACCACTATATCATATTTTTAATCTTTCATTAAAAAAAGGAATACATCCACCACAGTGGAAGATTTCAAGGGTCACCCCTATTCCTAAAAGTCGTAATAAAACATTAGTAGAAGAATTTCGTCCCATTGCCATTTTGTCATCACTAGCTAAAGTGTTTGAAAACGTACTAACATCATTACATTTATTCACAAGTTGAAAAATATCTGAGCGACGAGCAACATGGTTTCCGAGCGAAAAGATCAGTAAATACAAATCTCCTTACCCTAGTAGACTACATATCAAAACGTTTGGACCGTGGTGGTCAGGTTGATGTCTTGTACTTTGATTTTCGGAAGGTGTTTGATAGGGTTGATAATGATATTTTGCTTGCAAAACTATGTGCTATCGGTTTTCCGCCTGGTCTCCTGCGGCTCCTCGCTGACTACCTCCGCGATCGCCAGCAGTTTGTCAGGCTAGGCATCTATGAATCCCAGCCCTATCATACGCGTTCCGGAGTCAGTCAAGGATCAATCCTAGGACCACTTTTGTTCTTAATAATGGTCAACGATCTTCCATCAATTATTCATCACGCCAAAAGTCTACTCTATGCAGATGATTTAAAACTTTTTTCCGAAATTCACTCTGAAGCCGATTGCTTAGCGCTACAGTGTGACTTGAATGCTATATTAGAGTGGAGTATTAAGAACAAAATGGAATTTAACTCAAGCAAATGCTTCGTTATGAGTTTCACTCGCACACGACACCCTATCAACTATGCATACAAAATGAACGAGAGCACCATTACCAGGACAAGTGGAATGAAGGATCTGGGTGACACTTTTGACGACAGGCTAACGTTTCATGATCATATAATTTTGGTAGCAAAGGATTCATTTAGGCGATTAGGATTTATACTGCGTAACGCTAAAGACTTTAATAACATTAACGCTATTAAATCTATTTTTAATGTATTAGTTCGCAGTAAGCTGGAGTCTAGTGCATGTGTCTGGAATCCCTATGAAAAGAAATACATATTACTTTTAGAAAAGGTTCAGAAAGCTTTTCTTAGGTACTTGTTTAAACATTTTCATGGATATTACCCATTCTTGTATCCTTCTATCTAACTTTCTCCTAGGGAGCTTAGGGTTTAATTCTCTCGAGGTGAGAAGAAATAATGACCAAATCATTAATATGTGTAAAATATTTCACGGGAAAATAGATGCTCCTGAACTACACGACGAGCTTTGCCAGCTGTTTGCTCCGATTAACTATAGCCGTAATCGGAGGCACCGACTGTTTGCTGTTTCTGGGAGTCGTACCGTCGCCTGAGCCCAGTCTCCTATCCCTCGTGGAATCTCCGCGCTCAACGCTCTCTTGGATGCCAAACCTGATTGTGACGTGTTCGCAGATGAATGGAAGAACATTTTGTCTGTCTGTTTGGAGTTCTGTGAGATGAGTGTATGACTGTGGTGTAGTTATTATTATTTTTGTATTGTTACTTCGTAATTTTTCAAATATAGTATGTCTTTAACTAATGTAATTGGCCTTTGGCCGTGTTATGTTAAAGTGAATAAAATAAAATAAATGACGTCGAGCAAAGGAAATTGGAAAGGAAACATGTGACGCACACACAGTGTAGCGTATTTGTTGGTCTAAAAAGTATTGGAATCCATTCAGTTACTGATTCTGAACAAATTAGATTCAGGTTTTGCCTAAACTAAAAATAATGTTGTATCTTTAATTTTTAACTTTTTTGTCAATTGTTGTAGCGGTAAAAGTAATAAATTTTCGGTGAAATTTTTAATTTTCTCTGTTTGTCTCTCCCTTTCTCTTTTTGTCTCTCACTTCTCTCTCTCTGATTTTCTCTCTTTTATGGTCTAAGAACCGGTAAAGTAGATGGGAAATAACCTGGGGCCTAAGTCTGCTAATTTTATAAATTTGTCATTCCAACACGATCCCATTGTCATTTTGCTAAAAGTTCGTAATCTGCTAATTTATAATGATCGATCATTGATCGGTCAATGGTATCGTAACAGAGTTGTAATAGAATGATAATATCGAGCATATTAAAACCAATAACTGCACAATAACGTTCTAATGGTAGAACATTGATCAAATAAACTGTCAAAGTTTTAGCAGATTACCGCATACGTCAAATATTCATTTGTCAATATGTACGAGATTACTATTCTATGCCACTTCTATCAATGAAGTGTCAGTGGTTGACCATTGGAAAGTCATGATGACGCCATTATATTAGTAGACTAGCTTTTGCCCGCGCGGCTTCGCTCCCGCTCTTCCCTACTTCAGCCTACTATACCCTACTCTACCCTACTATACCCTACTCTACCCTACCCTACTCTACCCTACTCTACCCTACTCTACCCTACCCTACTCTACTCTACTCTACTCTACCCTACTCTACCCTACTCTACCCTACTCTACCCTACGCTACTCTACTCTACCCTACTCTACCCTACTCTATCCTACCCTACTCTACTCTACTCTACCCTACTCTACCCTACTCTACCCTACTCTACCCTACTCTACCCTACTCTACTCTAATAAACCTCACGGAGCCCGAGACCTTTCCAACGAATGCAAAACCGTGGAAATCGGTTCGTGCATTCTGGAGTTATAGCGTCAGGAAGGAAAACCCGACTTATTTTTATATAGTAGATTACCAAACTTGTCAAAATCGACAATTATGACATCAATGATAGACTATTCTGACACTATTGTAATAGCAGACTTGAGGCCCTGGTGGACGTAGCCCACTACGTTGGTCTGACCAGATCCGCACCGCTTTTGACTCCACGGTGTAATGCCCTTCACACCGCCAGTGACAGAAACAGATGGAAGAATATCAGAAGGGGACGATCTATGAGATACAGATCGCTGATAGACAGTAAGACAGACAGATGGACAGCGGAAGCTTAGTAATACGATCCCGTTGGCACACTTCGGATACGAAACCCTATCTAAATAATAATTGAATAAAAAGATGCTCGCTACAAGTGGTCTTTATAAGTCATTCACCACCAGCTCCACATAAATGCTTATCAGTCATCAAAATAGTGTGTAAGGACTTAACAATGAATATAACATACCCTATGACGTGTTAAAGGGCTGTTCCACATATCAGGCAAGTGTGATCGACCTCAAACGGCGCCATCATCGTTAACCCATGGAATAACATGAGATAATGGTGCCGAGAGCAATCAGCAGATTGATATCTGTATGCTGTTTGTTTGTATGCTAAGTACTTGTGCGTTTAGTGGTCAGGGGAGGTTATATAGAGATGTTGACACCATATTAATTCGCTAGTTGGTAATTAAAGATTAAGAAAGTATGTGTATTAAATTGGATACTTGATTTTTTTTTATTGGTTGTATCAAGAAATAATTTTATCTAATACTTCAAATAGAAAAAAAAGCCCACCTGTGTCCTTCAGTTACTCTATACGTTCCAGGATTACAGTATCGTAATCGAGGCGGCAGTACGTGCATAAGTACCTGTGCATTTAATTCTGATCAGCTGCGCCCGCATAGAGCCCCGGTGATCTTTAAATCCATTTTCTTTGCGAAATATTGATGGATTTACATTATAATTCTATATACATTCTGAAGAACACTTAACTGGCAATTTTTTTGTGCAAACATTTTTCTAAAGACCAAAGCCATTTGAAAGGAGTAAGGAAAATAAGCGAAAAATATCAAGTTGTAATTTAATTTTTTTTGCAAAATTAGTTTAACGAAAAAGAATTAGTCTTTCGAAAAAAACATATAATGATAATGTTGTACATGAATCTATAATAGACATATATTGTTTTCAAACTTATTGACGCAGCTGTTACGGAGGAGTAGGTTTCAGAAAGTCACTGTTTTATAGCACTGCTCGGGAGTTAGACCCTTACTGGACGGTGTTGCCAGTGATGACTTATAGCTCCGAAACGTGGTCGCTTACAATAGGCCTCATAAGAAGACTCAAAGTCACCCAAAAGGCATGGAAATGCTCGGAGTTTCCTTGCGTGATCATTAGAAATGAAGATGTCCGCAGGAGACCCAAGGTTACCGACATAGCTAGAAGAATCGCCAAACTTAAGTGGCAATGGGCAAGGCGCATTGCGCGCAGAACAGATGGTCGATGGGGACGAAAGGTTCTGGACTGGCAACCACGTAGTGGAAGACGCAGCGTTGGAAGGCTTCCAAAAAGGTGGACCGATGACCTGGTCAGGGTCGCGGGAATCCGATGGATGCGTGACGCACAGGACCAGTCAGGCACAGGTAGTGGCGACACTTGGGGGAGGCCTATGTCCAACAGTGGACGTCATTCGGCTGATATGATGATGTATGATTATGACGGACGGATGGACGGTGAGCTAAATAGTATAAAAATAAGTTACAAAGGCACCTTTCGGGCTTGATAAAAGTTCTTTACAAAGTTTATAAAAATATGTATACTATAGGAGGATGGCAAAAGGCTGACGTGTAAAAAGGCTTTGTTAATGTAAACTTTTTGAAATTCGTAGTGTATGGAAACGTGGTCTGACGGGCGGGTGGGCAACTACGCCGGAACTAAAGTTTCGACGTGCGTGGAATTATTGTTGCCCTAAACAAGTAAATGTTTTTTTATGGTTTTAGTTATACACATACGAAGTATTATCATGTTTTTTTACCTACAATAATATATTTTTTTAAATTTGTGCCGTTTATCAGTAAAGTTTTTGAGGATATGGCTATCGTTTGATAAACTACAAGTATCTACGTTTTTACATGATTTATATTTAGCCTATTAAAAAAGTAAAAGCAGTCAAAAAAATTTGGTAGACCCTTTCTAACTTGGTTAGGTACCTTATAATCAGTAAGTTGCAATCAGTAAAAGCAAAAATAACCTAACCTAAAAAAGGCCCCAGTGAAGAACTCGACTACGCTGAAACGAAATGCCTGATGAAAAATGACCGGAGGAGAACCGACTCTAAATAAAATGGAATAATGTTAGACAAAGAGAGTGAAAGTAAAAACAGTGTTTTTTTTTAAATCTACATATAACAAGACTAAGGGTGAGTTGCACCATTTAATTATAACGATAACCAAACCATAACCAGCCGTGAAACGGCCGCCTATTGGTCAATTCGACGATTTGACAACTGTTAACGGCTTTGTTATCGTTATAGTTAAATGGTGCAACTCACCCTTAGTATGCCTGCATTTAACTGTCGTGCGAGTTTCATTTGCTGGTGGGGGTTGTATGCACTTACCCGAAAGCCCCCCTCTTTTTTAAGCCTACAATATCATCAAATAACTCCTCCTGCTCTGGGTAAAGCGAGAGTGCAGACTTTTACTGACAAAATTCCACTTGTGTTCTTTTAAACGCTCTTTGCGTTTTGGGCCGCGTTGACTTTTTCAAATAATCCTGTAACCCTGGTAATTAATTCCTACTATGCTTACAAAAACACCGAATTAGTTTTTCTTTTCAGAATTAACAGCTCTATGTCGATAAATTAGTTACTAACAGACTATTCTTCGGAGCTATCAAGATATGCTAATAGTCATCTTTGATAGTCAAACTAGTGTGCTGATGACTTCTATTTTCGGTCATCAGCAGAGATATCTGACCAAAGCGGGTGGGATTGAGATAGTAATAATTATGCTTTTGACTTCTATGATGTCACTAAATAGAGATTATTGCTGAAATACTGCGTTATGCGTGTATTTCTATTATACAGCATAAGTATATATCTGTGTATCTATTATCTATTCATATAAATAAAATTGAAGTGTCTGTTTGTAATATTGAAATAACTGCTTTTTACTACATGCATATGAATATAATATACGGTACATACACCAAAATAACATTTTTTACAATTTTTGTCTGTCTGTCTGTCTGTTTGTCCGGGCTAATCTCTGAAATGGCTGGACCGATTTTGACGGGACTTTTTTTGGCAGGTAGCTGATGTAATAAGGAGTAACATAGGCTACTTTTATTTTAGAAAAAATATATTCAAAATCCTGTAGTCCACGCGAACGAAGTCGCGGGCACAGCAGGTTTTGTCACACCAATAATATAATAACATATTCCACAACTACCACACAACGCCGTCTAGTCTCAAGCTAAGCAGAGCTTGTGTTATGAGTACTAGACAACTAATAAACATACTTTTATATTTCTAAATACATATTATAGATAAATTACACCCAGACCCAGAACAAATGATTATGCTCATCACACAAACATTTGTCCTGGACAATGACTGGACCAATGACAGCCTCATTTCTTGGCCAGGCAATTACTGTCCATTCCAGGTTGCCTAGAAGAGATCGTGGAATGCGATAAGGCCGCCCCTTGTGTGTATGTGTTTTAGTGTCCTTTTGTATGTGTAATGGTGTAAGTACAATAAAGTATATAATAAATAAATATAACTGTCTAATACTAGTAAGTGTCAACGGCTTCGTCTGCGTGAAATTACAAAATTATACTAACGAAATTATTGTCTTTGATGAAACAATTTTATGCGCTATTCTGGATCTTATAACCATGTGCCTTTCGTCCAAATGTGTTCACACGTTCGGGCACAAAAAAATAAGAAATACAATATTTTTGAGGCATGGATATATCTTGATATATTAAGATCATAACCTTGTAAATCGACCTGTGCAGCTCTTCTATTAATCCACTTCACTGTAAAAAAAAACGTGCATTATCATTAAACACGTTCCTACTGAAGATTTAGAAGTTAATATACAAAGATTTTAGCAAGTAAGATTTTTATACTGTTTACACCTCTTTTACGTACCTATTAGTTGACTACTTTACCTTTTGTTATATAAATACTGTCATTATTTTAGTTATTTTACCTTCTCTCGCCTGAAACACAGGATGTCCTAGTTCAGGCATATAACACATGTGAACTCTACATAGAATTAAGAAAAAATGTATTTACTGTATTACTTTATATTTTTTGAATAAATTTATTATTTATTATTATTATTTATTTTATTTATCATTTTGACAGCGGAATTGTAGAACCTAATCATTAGTATTGTCAAAAAGCTCCATTTTCATCAAACCTTTATCCTTACAATCCTAAGACTCTACACATGTCATACCCACATTTTCGAGACGACAATAAAACAAGGCAGAACCCAGCAAATCAACATCAACCCAGATTTTGATGTCCTAACCATTAGTAGACAAGTGACAACTTGTTACTGACGTTAAAGTTATCCTTCTGTCCTTCTCGTAGGACATTAAGTAAAGCCTCAAATTTTATGTTCTATACAGATGCCAGTACTCCTCAAACGAAGTACCCATTCGCCGCATGCGTTGCCTTGTTTTACGGTACTTCAAATTTCTGACTTTATTGTTGTACCCTGATTGAAGTGCCGGCAATTATTTAATATTCCTCTTGAATTATGGATTTTAGAGCAGATTGTGGAAGTGCGTTGTTTGTACGTATAATTTTTCCATGGAATAAAAGAGTGACCATGGAGTTTCTTGCCGGTTTTTCTCCATAAGAAATGACCAATTTGGAACCGTGCACTAGCTTCTGACAATTCTTAGGTGCCCATATAGGCCTATGTGAAACAAAATATTTGGAATTTTTGAATTTTGATGTGGAATTAGTAAGAATACAGCTGTTTTAGTCAGCAAAAGTCCGACACACCCACTTGTTTCACTCTAGAGCAAGATAAGTCATTGGATCATCAGACATTTTCCCATCTAAAAATAAAAAGAAAATTTGAGAACGTGTGTTTTCCTAAGTTTATAAATGTCACAAGACGAAACTGTGGTCACTTCACATAGATCTTAATATAGAGATTCTTTTTTTTTTAAGTAAACTAACATTTACCCTAAGTTTTCTACTGAAGAGTATATCATTGAGACATCAGAAAAGGCATGGTTTATTTTCAGCTCAATTTAATGTTTCTGAAACCATTTACAAGGTGACATGAGTCGAGGAAGTTGCCTTTGAAAAACTAAGGTAGTGAAATACACTTTTGCACTATTGAACTAAGAATTGATGAGGAGCATACAGAACGTAAGGGACAGCCCTTCACAAACTTTAAGGGCTTGCTCAGTAGACGAAACTAAATAACGTTCCACAAGACTTTTTTAGGAAACGAAAAAAAAATCAGCCTCATCACACAAAAATAAAACCTTGCTTGAACAGTTTGTATGGAGAGGCCATTTTTTTTTCGTTTCCTCCTCCTGAGCAAGCCCTTAAAATTTGTGAAGGGCTGTGTGTTCTTACACCCTGTATTTTTAATAATGTTCGTTTCGACTAACAGTGCAGCATAAAATGTATTCTTCTTTATAGTGTTCTGGCCAAATCATAGTTCGGTGAACCACAAGTTACAGATCGGTGTAGCGAATATAAAAACTCAGCGAGTTGTATATTAAAACAGCGGGCTGCGTGTACAATAAAAACTTGCTGAGTAAAAGTCACTACCGCACTGGTCATAAAAAACAAATTATTTCATTATGGAAGTTCCAGCTACCGAATCTGGCTTCGCCCGCACGGAGTGAGTACTTTTCTTTTTTATATACAAGGTTATTTATCAAACACTAATAACTTTGCTGGACTGTATTCCTAACGTCATAAACAACCATTTTGTTTTGTGACTTTTTACAAAACACAATTTATTTACAAAAAAAAGACCTTCAAGATTTCTTTGTTCTATCTAACACATTTCAACTCTGTATTTTGCTATACCTACCTACGTCTGTATGACGCGGAGACGCGACGCAAGCGCATCGAGTCCTCCCGACCGCCCGATTTCCGCTATTGTACTATCGCTTGCTACGCATAGACTTTGTAATATTTAGATCGTTCAATTTAAATATTTTTATTTTTGTATGAAAATCTCATGAACTAAAATATGATAAATTTTTAAAAGACATAGAACAAAAGTAGTTATTTAGGATGTTAGTAACATAGTCCATAGATACCAGTGTTTTACAAATAACCCTGTATAGTCGGTGAATACACATGAATATGGATATCAGCTATCCTGATACCAAATTTCTTCCTAATTTGTTCAGTCGTTTGCGTGTGAAGGAGAAACAAACATATCTACAAGCATTCGCCTTTTTAACATTGATGTGATTTTTTGTGTCTGTGATTTCTGATCGCTACAACTTAGGGATCTTTAGGACGAGATGTTACTTCTAGGCATCATCGCTTACCATCCGGTAAGATAGAGTCAAACGCGAGCTTGTCAATTATAAACATAAAAAACTAACTTTTGCCCGCGCGGCTTCGCTCCCGCTCTTCCCTACTCCAGCCTACTATACCTTACTCTACCCTACTCTACCCTACTTTACCCTACTATACCCAACTCTACCCTACTCTACCCTACTCTACTCTACTCTACCCTACTCTTCACTACTCTACTCTACACTACTCTATCCTACTATACCCTTCTCTACCCTACCAAACTTCACATAAACTATCTACTAAATAGTCCGAACAAAGCCTTAACATTTGGTTTGGATAGGTGAGCCCGTTCTTGAGTTATAAAATCAAAACGAAAAGTGGCATTGATTTTTATTAGATGATTACAAGAGTGTCTACACAAAATAACTCTTCACCAATAACGACTGTCTAAAAGTTAAAAAACCCATTTTATAGCTTATTCATGTACGAGTAGGGTCTCTTCTATTTCGCAAACGTCGTGTTCTTGTCCTAATCTGACCAAAGCAATCAGCATTAACTATCTAGGTGTACAAAAAGTGAACTAAAGTGGTATAAACAAGTTAATGGTGTTACCACCAGAACCCAAATGTTGTCACGCTATGTCTATATTAACAAAACTAAAAGGCGACAAAACAAGACATTATACGTAAAGACTGGGTACGCCATAATCAAGGCGGTCCCTTCTTTGAGGAGAATCTAGGGAGGCGTCACTGTCTGAGTGTCCTCTCCTTCCGCATGATGCGGGTCCTCACCGGACATAGTAAGTTCCGGAGTTTCTTGCATCGAATTCAGTCATCAATTGTATGAACAGCTCGGAGGAAACAGTGGGGCATACAGTGGAGGTGTACCCCGCTTGCCATGTCCCTGTAGAGACGATCGGCGGTAGCGACCTCTCGACCCTGGTTAAGGCACGCGCGCTTCTAGGAGATGTCAGCAAACTGTAGGGGCCCAGCAGGGTCGAAGCATACTAATGGGGCCATGGGTTTGCTTCTAAAAACCTGGGGCCCTAGAATTCAAGGCAAAGAAGAACATGGGAGTGGATTTTAGTCAGTAAAAGTTTGAGATACCCTCAGGCTCCGCCCTAGAGCGAGAGAATTAATTTGGATGATTATCTAAAAAGGTTTTTTCACAAAAAAAACTGTCAAAATTGTCTCGACAGCAAGTCAGTAATTTAGATTACTTTATAGAAAGATATTTTAAAGGCAAATTATCCTTGAAGATGATAAAATTGCCTTTAGAAACGAAGAAGCTAACTATGATTTGATATTTTACAATCTGATAAACCCGACTAAATCAAAGGAATGTCTGAATTATCTAGTTTTATTGCATTGTGAGTTGGCTTTGTGCTGTAGGTATCTAAAATGAGTGATTAGGGTTATATAGTACTGAATAATAGATTTTAATATAGTTTTAGGTATTTGAATATAGTTTCAGGTATCAATGGTTTAAAACCAGCGCGTGGCATAAGAACGTCGTAAGTCACTGTTATTGCTATTTAAAAAATGTTACTTATTATTCATATAACTACTGATCAAATAGAATAATTGCTCGATATATTTTCAGAAATACTTTTTGATTATGGAAGAGAACACCCATTCTTGCATTGCTGCACAATGGTGACAACTGGGCGTTTTTTCTCATCGAATCCGGAACATGTATTTCTATAAAACGTTTATGGGTCCCTTCTGGATGGTTTACCTTCACCCTTAAATATTCTATCTATTGGTGAAAACCACATTAAAATCCGTTCAGTAGTTTTTAAGTTTATCGCAAGACAGGCACGGTAGAAACTTTGTTTTATAAAATGTAACGCCCGTTCACGACCTTACCGTTGTGAGCGGTAGCTAAGCGCGGGGCGGTGAGCGGTAAGATCAAGAGTAAGAAGATGTTTGAAGCACGCCACGAGACGCGGCTCGTAGCGCCACACGTCCGCATAACGATGTCACACCGCTCGCCGCGCCGCTCCCTGCTAAGACCGAAGACGTGACCAGGCCGTAAGGGTTATCAAATTATATATTAGTATCTTAGCTAAAGTTGCGACGCGGCACATAGCTCTCAGTTAAGTCACAAAATAGATAGGTACAGAAGACAATCTCATGTATGTTCTTCACTTTTTATACCTACGCTAGGTGGACGCACACTGAAAAACTGTGCGACGAGCGGACCGAGGCGCTCCGAGATCGTGTCCGTGAGCGGTGTCTATGTGTGCGTTGGTCGAGCGCGCTTTGTATGTAGATTGACTTCTGTACCTACCTATTTATTTTGTGGTTAAATGTAGTTAAACTATATTCTACGAAACCATTGACATAGAATAACCTGCGGCAAAAACTCTTCGGAGAATGAATCTGTATGTTGAGTCAAGTCTCAAACAAATGAAAGATGATACGTAGCCTTTACAGAATAGGTACTCTACATTGGATCTATCCATTTTGTAGAATAGGTGGGATTAAAGGGCTTGCCTTAAGCAGCTACTTTCAGTTTTCAAGTTTTCAACATTGTATTTCAAATGGCTGTTACGAAAATGGGGAAATTTACTCACTAACTTAATAATTTTGTTTCTATTCTACAAAATAAATTGGGTGTCTTTTGATCTGTGTAAAGGGTATTCACGCTAGGGTATACCTGACAGGTTTGCGGAGCGTGTATGTTGCACAACTGTGTAGGTTTTTACGCAAACTTACCTGACATGTACACCCTAACATGTATGGCTACCTTAATACGTTAAAGCTGTTGCCAGCGGCTTTGCAAATGTGGCAACAGAAAATTGCCCAATGGGAACATACTCACGGGACAAAAGTTATCTTATGTGCAATTCCAGGACGTGTTTACCAATCATCATCATCATTTCAGCCGACTATCGTCTACTGTTTGACATAGGCCTCTCCCAAGCGTCGCCACAACGACCGGCCCTATGCGTCTCATATCAATCGGATTCCCGGAACAATGACCATGTCATCGGTCCATCTAGTGGGAGTGTCCACAATGTGTGCCAAATCTGATCCAAATCGATTCAGTCGTTCGAATTTGAAGAAGTTACAAACATACACGAAACTCATACACACAAACTATCGCCTGTAATAATATTAATGTGATACTTAAGAGCACTCGGAGATCAAATAAAAGGCACTTTATTAACACAGACCCTAGACTTGTCAAGAAATATAATAACATTTATGATGATAAGATGAGTGGGGACACAAGGCCCTAGCTTCGTAATTAATTATTAGGCTGTCCTAATTACAAGCGTGACAGGTCTTATCTTTGTCGCCTGTCTCATATTATTTACATTCGATGGAATACACGACAAATAATGTCATGATATTTTTGGAAATCGTCAGGACCCGAGCTGCTGGAGAGGGGGCTAATGATTACTTTTAAAATTACTTTGATAGATGTTGGCTTTATTCAAAGTATATTATCCGAACCTCTCTCTAGTGCAGCTATCTTTGTTTATAAAATAATGGGTAAGGTTTTGGAGCCCTAATAATAGATAAGGTTTTTAGCTTTACTTGAATTTCATGAGTTGTGCGAAAGTGAACCCCGGGACTCTGGAACGAAGGCAAAGAAGGAACAGGAGTTGGTTTTAGTCAGTATAAGTCACACCACCCAAGTGCGGCAGATGTCATTGGATAATTTTGCACGCATTCTATCTAGTATACTTATCTCACCTCTAGTTTGCTGACATCTCTTTGAGGCGCACGGGCTACACGCCGTCGGCAATTCGGGTGCGTTGCGGACGGTTTCCGGAAGGCCAGATGGCGAGCTACCCATTGCTCACCGTCCACAACTCTGGTGGGCTACTTTGGAGCATCAATCTTAATTGGTAATACGCGCTGGTCAGTTGGAAAGAACTACCGTGGCCCAGGAACGAAAAGAGCTAAAAGGAGACAGATGAGTGGTATTAGATATAAAAAATGTGACATTTCCCTCTCGCACCACCCAAAGCGGGAAGAGTTATTTGATGAATTACTATCTCAAAAAAAAAATCTTTTTTCATTATTTATTTACCTTAAACATAATACTAATTAGTAAATAATTGAAGTTCATTCTCAGTAAGGTTTAGTTGAAAACCAGCGTCAGGCAACTACCACTGGCTACCATGTAGTTGCCAGGCATTTTTGCTGAAATAGACCTATTTGGCGCAGCCGTGAGACACACGTTGTGTCAGTTTTTTCTCTTAAGTTTACTAAAATTTTGTTTTTATAGTGTGCGTATCCATGTGTACTAAATAAAATTTCTTTCTTTCTTCCTCTTCTTTCTTTGGAATAACATTGCGTGGTACAAACGACCTCTTGGTTCTATCATACCTCGATAGTCTGTAATATTATGTTACTTGTAAGCAATTTGCTTGCAGGTGGAAACACGGCCTAATAGACATTAGGCCGTGTGAACTGAATTAGGATAAAAACTGATGAATTAGTTCACCAGCTTAAATATACCCAAAAGTTTGAATACCTCTAACTCAACCGAACAAAGCTCTTTTGTGGTAGTTTAATTACGGTTCACTTTTTCTAGAAATGCTTGGATCCCACGACTGTTGATGGAAGGGAAAAGTTTTTTTGGGGCAGAACAGAAAGTGATTGATCCAGGCATGAGATGTGTCACAGTAGGACAAGTTTTGATGTTTATTTATTTATTATTAATTATAATCTTTATTGTACACCAAATAAACAAAAATACAGGACAAACATTTAAAAGAATAAGTGCACAATGGGCGGTATTATTTTTGGCTTGGATACTATACTCTGTTCAAAATAACATTATACCTTTTATTACTGACCGTTCAACCGATTTTGACTTTTATTACGTTGGTGGCATGACAAATGGTAGCTGCTGCAAAGAGTTCGTATTGAAACCCCTTTTTAGGGTTCCGTAGCCAAATGGCAAAAAACGGAACCCTTATAGATTCGTCATGTCTGTCTGTCTGTCTGTCTGTCCGTCCGTATGTCACAGCCACTTTTTTCCAAAACTATAAGAGCTATACTGTTGAAACTTTGTAAGTAGATGTATTCTGTGAACCGCATTAAGATTTTCACGCAAAAATAGAAAAAAAGCAATAAATTTTGGGGGTCCCCATACTTAGAACTGAAACTCAAAATTTTTTTTTTTATCAAACCCATACGTGTGGGATATCTATGGATAGGTCTTCAAAAATGATATTTAGGTTTCTAACATCATTTTTTTCTAAACTGAATAGTTTGCGCGAGAGACACTTCCAAAGTGGTAAAATGTCTGTCCCCCCCCCTCTAACTTCTAAAATAAGAGAATAATAAAACTAAAAAAAATATATGATGTACATTACTATAAAAACTGCCAACGAAAATTGGTTTGAACGAAATCTAGTAAGTAGTTTTTTTTTAATGCGTCATAAATCGAAAAAAATACACTATTGTTAAAACATCGATCAAAGTTACAACACATTACAAGAACTTTTATATTATGTTACTTGCTGCTACGGAACCCTTCATGGGCGAGTCCGACTCGCACTTGGCCGGTTTTTTTGTTTTTCATGCCATCCTTATACTTTTTTTTTTTTTTTTAATTGAGATAAACTAGTGCTTCACTGCGATCCCACCTGATGGTAAGTAGCGATGCAATCTTTGATTGTGAGGCGCACTAGTTTATTAAGAGCCTATTCACTCTAGCCTTGAAGACACCCAAATTATAATCGGACGGGAAGACCGCAGCAGGCAGACTGTTCCAGACCTTCGACGTACGCGGTATAAACGACGAGGCGAAACGCTTAGTCCGGACCGTAGAGGTTTCAACAACGTAAGGGTGAATATTCGCCGTACGTCGTGTTTTCCGATGGTAGAATTACTATTTTGTATTTTTATATTGTTTGTTGTGTATTATACTTACGAAATACAAGTTAAATCGGTTGAACAGATAGTAAAAAAGGTTTCTTTAAATTTCTATTCTTAACGCAAATAGGGTATAGGTCCTTTAAGCCATGTCTTTGCATGAATGGTTAATTTGTTTATCGTATTATATTTTATATTATTATTAAACTTTGCTGAGGTAGTCAATACTACAATAGAATAATTCTCAGCTCCATTTTACCAAGTTCGTGTCTGTTTCAATTATTCAAATACTATATCTCAAGTATCTGCACAACTGGATAATACATATACATCTATTGTACATAACAATATCCACTAGGAATCAATTTCGAATAATTAAAACAGACATTGATTTTCACTTTAAGAAGTGCTGTCAAAAACTTAGGACAAGTTTTTAATTCCTTCTGAAAAAAAAAATTCAACTGTTAAGTTAGCAAATAATAAATTTTGATTGTATTGTAATCGTACAATAAAGAGTATATTTATCTATTTATTATAATATCCAGAGATAATCATAGTTCAACATAAGTAACAAGGCCCTTTGCGCAACCAAGTTATAATATCGTTTACTTGTGTGTCCTATCCAAGAAAAATATTTAAAATGCGCACCTCTATCTTTTGGTCCATTACACATTCAAAGATAAATTTTCCATTAGATGGCACAAAGAAGGCGTCGCACCGGTCGAGCAGGTAAATAGGCGTTTGAGCGAGAGTCCGTACGAAATCGGTATCTTCCTCCCCCGTCCGAGACCCCAATAATGGCCTGTACGTCCGAAATGTGGCCTCCAAATGTACCAATTTACCCTTCCAGTGGCCCGGGCGGGTATCTCCGGCCAAAGAGACCATTCAATCTCCAGTATGCCGGAAGGATCGCGTTATTTTTAAATGAAATGCTTAGATGATGCCCACTTTTTTTCAGGTAGGTTGTGACAGAGCCGAGGTTTTATGACGTAATAACCATTGGATTATGGTTATGTTACGGTATGATTTTGTTGTAATGTTATGCGGAATTATAAACAGATTTTGTGTGATGACGTGAGTATATCGAAAGGGTTTTAAAATCACAGGATTAGCGGCTTTGCATTCGATTTCTCGCGTTCGATGCTGGAGAAAGTCTAATGTTTGATTTATTAAACTTTGTTTCGTTTAGGATTAAATTAAGTTCGAAGTTTATCTACAGCGTCAAAAATTAATACATAAAGTCAAAACCAAATAAAGTTTGATAATAATGATTTTAGTGAAGTTCCTACGCCGAAAATAACTGTTAGTAGATAGTAGAAACATTTGATAACAAAACACGATATTACTGTTCAAAATTAAACGGTACACAGTAAAGGGTTGCTGGGCCTTCACCGGGTGTGACTAAAAGCCTGTCAGGGTCACTTTCCCAACGTACTCAGAGTGGTTTTGCATACCATTTACGCGAAACTACATCACTAACTATCGACATACAAACATTTTACGTCGACAACCCTAATACATTGCGGGCTTTGTGAAGCTCAACAAAAACGAGCACTGCGGATAAACTTCAATGTGTTTTGAACACTGTGTAAAGCACAGTCGCTATGTCGTTAGTCTTTGAGCTTTCTTCGTATGAATATTATTTTCAGTACAGCGACCCAACATTCGTGCCATCTGTTGCTGGAAAATTGTATATTTTACCTATACTACGTTATTAAAAACTAAAAGATACTTTTGAATTTTGATAATATTCTTCTATATTATTTAAGGCCACTTACCATAGATACTTTAATCATGTTAGGTCGCTAATAAATAATTAATAACGTTTAAAAAAAAAATACGCTGTGCTGATAATTATTTTGGAATGTTGTTAGAATTAATCGTTTAAAATCAAGTTTTCAGCTTCGATATATGTGTACTAATACTTCTTTACGTACCAATCTAATCCAATCGAATCGTCCTTTTCGTTGCTCCAGGTGGAACAAAAAAAGTCACTTGAACCCAGGCAGTGTCAGACTTTTACTAACTAAAAAATATTTAACCTCCAGAGCTACACGTCCATACAAATCGTTGTAGATTTTTTTTAAAAGTACCTAAAAACTTTTTCCGCAGGATACAATCATCGGAAATTTCGACATTTTTGAAGCACTATACAGTTATAACCAGGCCTTTCGAAGCTGCAATCTTGGTTTTGTATTATTGGCACCTAAGTAGATAATTTCTAGCGACCCAAGATGTTTCAAATATATTGTTTTTTTTATCTGATAACATAATCTAAATATAAAATAATCTCTTGACATCTGAGGACCTCGCTTGCTTTGTTTCTTCACCTCAATTTGTTTTCAAATTAACAATGTAAGCCGAAGCAAATGGGTTGTGGCTTTATTTTTGTATTATGGTACCGTAGGATCAACAATAGCGGCGGTTAGTCCCACGGAACAGTAAAAACAGTGGAAGAAGTAAGTAGGCGTGGCACTGTCGCCGCTAGTAAGAACCGCGTTGCGCACTTGCTGTTCAAGCGCTCTCATTCTCTAACTAGACTGCGCAACCTAATAATTAACGAAAAATTATATTAAAATGCCTTATTGTCCTATACTGTGCTTTAAAAACCATAGTCGGACTAAAAATCTAACTCATGGAGGTGTATCATACCACCGAAAAGTATTATTTTCGGATTTATTTTAATAAAATGAAAAAATAAAATTACGTGAAACATTGCGCAGGATATACAAACAAAACTAGTCCTTAGTAACATAAACACAAAGTTAATTTTCTTTTCTCGGTTAATAGCTTTTCTGGAATATTCGTTAGTCTACCTATACTTTTGACGCTATCCAAATAGTGCGTGACTTTATCGATAAAATCAATCGATATGTATTACATTGCCTTTATAAAATAAAAGTAATTATATAATATACTTTAATAGTTTTTGTAAGTAATATAATACAGATAATTATTAAATTAATAAATTTAATAAAATAAAAATTGTGGTATGATATTTATGATGTATTTTAAATAAATTTAGTTAAAGAGTTAGGAACAACCCAAGGCGTTTGAATTATACTTAATATTATTATGTTTAGCAGTGGGCGATGACGATGATTTCAGCTGAGATGATGATAATTGATGTACTATGCAAATAAATACCCTTTTTACTACGTTTAAAAATTGCCTTTAATCATATTAATTTCATTATTTTAATACTTTCACACTATCGCATACAATTTTTTTTTTTGCATTATGTGTTTTAAATACGTTTTCATACAATCGATATTATTTCGATCGAATAAGGTTACTTCACTATTAGAGTAGCAGCGAGCGCATTCGTGTCAGTGATACGCCATTCAAATACCAATCTTATTTTTACGCTGTTACAGTTTATATTGAATATATATACTGAACAATGCCATCTAGCGACGAGTGGCGGTACTTGGTAGTCAAAGATGTATTTCTTTCTTGTTTTGTCAATTTGATTTATAGACTATAGAAATTAAAGTTGCATTTCGTATAAAATTTTTTTTGCATTTCGTCTACGCCCTGTTTTTGTTTTCAGCCAATCATATTTTTGGGTTCGCAGTAAGAGTAAATTGTAAATGTATGAGTTTGGCGACACCGGTTCTGGAACAAACATTTTCTCAAGCTACTTCCACTGTTTTTACTGTTCCGTGGTTAGTCCTCTCTTTGAAGAGTGACGCAGGTCCGTACCGGCCATGGCTAGTTCAGGAGGTTTCTGTTTTACATTTCATGTGGAAGATAGATATAATATGTAGAACACGGTGGAGCACACAGTGGAAGTCTGCTCCTAGCCCACGGTGGAGTACATAGTGGAAGTCCCTTTTGTAACTTCGTGAAGGCGATCAGCCTTGATTCAGGTTATAGTCCGGAGTGAGAGCGAATGGAAAGCGGTGACCTTCTTCTAAGAAGCAGTAATTCTAGCAAAGATGTCCGCAATCGTGAGGGACAGGACATCCATACGCCCCAGCTACCACCGCAGAAAACGCCCTGGGCGTCTGGTCGTAGAGCAATTTCAGGCCATCCTAACCGCATTCTAACTCACCGCAAGCTCACCGTCCGGCTATCCGGTAAGAACCAAGGCAGAGTTGACGACGCGTAGTGTTCCATGAGCGCCTTGAAGAGTTGTCTGTAAAAGGCTCTAGAATGCAAAGAGCAAATAAAGGAGCATATGTTGGTTGTAATCAGACACGAAAAAGTCCGACACTCCTTCACAAAAGACTGTTAGACTTTTCATCGTCAAATGAGTGAAGTGTGCTCCACTTCGAGCCATTTGATGGTTTCCTACTGAAAAAAAAGTGGACAGTCGTTGCTAATTAAAATTCTCACAACGACATTATCTTTGATATAGCGAGTCTGGTTGGACAGAACGTAAAAGATTAGCCTGATAGTAAGTTGGCCTTTTCTAAAAAATACACCAAGTGGACTTGCTTAAGGGTTCCGTAGCTACAATTCTCGGAAAATGGAGATTGTACTGGCTGTAACTTTACTTCGAGTGCAAACTTCTTAGTATTCATCAATGGTAAAAGAACTCGGAATTGTAATTTTATTTATAGTAAAATAAAACAAGGATCGATCTCATTACCAGGGCTACGCAGCAGTCGACAGAAGTACAGTGTGCGCGTAATGCCAACAACCGCCAGAAATGGAGAGACATCGCTCGACATGCCGCAGCCTTGGAGGCAGACGACGGCGGCGCGCCGCAATCCTATTCATCAACAGTCACGACCACTCTGACAAGAGTGCTCGACTAAGAAGAAGAAGAAAACAAGTAAGTTAAAAAACTCTTAACTTATTACTAAAAAACTATTCACTAAAGACAATAACTCCTAGCTAAAATACGAGGTCAAAAAATTCCTCCGTATCGTTGTCGACTGGAAGTGTGCCCAAACGACTGGTGGCATCGCCACGTTGCAACACTATAGCACTATGTGATAGCCGATAGTGATATAAAACATTAGTTTTAATATAACCTGAAACATGTGTCTAGTATTTTTATGTAAAGAATCTATGTACAAAAATTCATAACTGTATCATGAAAAATCACAAAGTTATAAGTAAGCTTGTTATGTCCGCAAAAATACATAGTCACCGGGACATCCAGTTGTTTTGCACTTGCATCCAGCTGTTTGCTGGAGCCTGGTACCCGCTATGATATTCCGTGACCTGTGTTGTACTTTGTATTGGTGATATACAACTTATGAATTTTTAAAATAGTTTTCGGGAATAAAATTAACATGGTGTAAAAACTATTGGAATCCATTCAGTTACCAACTGATTCTGAGCAGACTATATTCAGGTTTAGCATATAAACTGATTCACGTAAAATCAAACAAGCCAAATATCGTTGAAGTTTTATAGTCGTTCGATCAAAGTCCTATCCAAAAGCGGTATTCACGATCTATCGACTTATTTCCAGTTACATTAATAAGTATTCTACTACGATAATGTAATAAAGATTTTTTTTAAATCGACGAACTTCAAACGACTTTAAAATCGGTGTCGTTCAAACTCGATTGATGGATGTGAATACGGAAATGGTCTAAACGACTAAATCGCTACGATATCGTTACGGTTTTCATTACGTGAATCGGGCTACAGATAATAATATGGACGGACGATCAGCGTTGGTATCGCGTATTCCCGTTTTCAACCTTTCATTATGGATCTCTAAAAACCTGGACGAGGTATGAGCAAAAACCTAACTTGTTTAGCAATGCTGTAATTGCGAGGGCCTGCCGAGATAAGCTCGTTCCTTTTTAATTTTCCTTCTGCAAATTACTTCAATTCCCCCGTTGAATAAATGAAGACTGCACTACCTACTTAAAGAGTTTTTTTTTAATTTATTTTATTACCACGAAAGAGATCTGGTAAAGTTCTCGAGCGCTTTTAGTTCAAGGTTTGATTAACTAGTCTTAAGACGGTTAGAAAAAATCTGACTAAGTGCAACTGTGAATCTTGTTTCTACAAAAGAGTTTCAGAGCAGAATGGAATTAAAAGTTATGCTTTTTGTTGAACTGAGGTTCTGTGAAAATTAATTTAAAACGTTAAACGTTTTGGAGGCAACGTGTTACTCGTAATACGATAAATATTTTTCGTAGTGGAAAAAATTTACTAATCCGACCAGTATCTACTTTTGGAGATTATAATAATAATAATATAATAATAATACCTCTTAAAAACAAAAAAACACAAACTTTACCTCTTTATAATATTAGCGTAGATTACTTTAGAGAACCAAGATTACCGACCTACCTGTATCTGCTCGCAGAACAGATAATCGACCAAAAGGTTCTGAAGTGGCAACCGCGTACCGGAAGACGTAGCGTTAGAAGGCCTCTCACAAGGTGGACCGATAATCTGGTGAGGGTGGTAAAAATCCGATAGATGCGAGATGCACAGGTCGTTGTGGCCACACTTAGGGAAAGCCTATGACTAGTAGTCGTCTTTCAGCTAAAATGATAACGTGACTGGTAAATGGTAAACGGTAACGCAGGTGGCTGAGGGGTTATTTGCACATGCACCCCGCTGTTTGCTGGCGCCTAATGCCCACTATGTTCTACCGTGACCTGTGTTGTACTTAGTGTCGGTGGTATCTAACTTGTGACCTATTGAAATATTTTTGGGAACAAATATAACGTGGTGTAAAAACTATATTTAGATAATATAGTAAATTCTTAATTTGCTGATTCGTTTGTATACACTGTGTCTACATCTCTCTTCCAACTCTCCTGTCGCAGATCTGCTGGAAGAAATTTCATTTGAAATAAGCAGTACCTTTGTACTCTTTTATCTGTATTTGTCTATTTAATTTTTAAGTTTTTGTGCGTGTATATAAATGGATAAATAAATAAAAAAAGACGTGTTTACTCGGGGACTGCCGCGGTAAAGCTATTGCATAGGATTTTTTATCAACTTATGCAATAGACCTCGCCAACAGTTGCTTAACCCCACCCATCCAAAACCAGACCTCGCCAACAGCTGCTTAACCCCACCCATCCAAAACTAGACCTCGCCAACAGCTGCTTAACCCCACCCATCCAAAACTAGACCTCGCCAACAGCTGCTTAACCCCACCCATCCAAAACTAGACCTCGCCAACAGCTGCTTAACCCCACCCATCCAAACACAGACCTCGCCAACAGCTGCTTAACCCCTTCCATCCAAAACCAGACCTCGCTAACAGCTGCTTAACCCCACCCATCCAAAACGAGACCTCGCCTACAGCTGCTTAACCCCACCCATTCAAAACCAGACCTCACCAACAGTTGCTATTGATTGTTCACTCATTTGTTTTCTTATCGGTCACCACGCTCAAAAAACAAATGAGTGGGGGTGTTAGGTTATTTTCGTTACGGAATTTCTGGATTCGGTCTCCACGCTCAAGGCCCGCGATAGAAGCTATGTAATAGCTTAATAAACTATTGGAATCCATTCAGTTTCTGATTCTGAACAAGCTATATTCAGATTTCGCATGGACTAAAATTAATGTTGTATATGGGTACATAGGTATAAACAAAATAAAACAGTGAGGGCCGCTGCTTGTCATTGTGAAACAGAATTGATTAAAGTTAAGTAGTTCCTTGCTCAATTGTGTGAGCAAACAAAGGAGGTTAACGGCTGTTTTATTCCGTTTTTTTTATACTTTTCAGTATTTGTAATTATGTTGATAGATTATTTTGTTAAAAAAAAAACAAGGCTTAAAGATTCTAAAGGGTAAGAGACTCACACAGAGTCGGTTCCTAAAACGTGTGACATTTTTTTATTAAGTAAGTACTTACTTTTATTTTCTTGTTATTTTAAACTTGTTACTGGTAAAAACAGATCTCCGCTGGTCCTCAAGTCACAGACGAAACCCAGTCTGTGGACCAGGAGACAATACTTCATGCAAATTATATTATATCCTATTACTGAACCTTGGTGAACAATTTATTGAAATGAACTAAGTAATATTATTATTATTCAAAGACGTTTTAAGTCATTTTTTAATTTAGGGATTTTAATTTTTAAATTTCTCCGTTTGGGCCAAAAGGAGACTTATTTTAGACTCCTATCGGCTGAAACCTATCCTATATCATATTCCTTTCCTCACCGTGAGTTGGGGGTCCGTGTTACAATTACGTTCACGCTCACTCCTGACTGTTATCGACCCGCCATTGTTGGCGGTCCAAAGGTTTCACATAGCCTAAATAAAATAAAACATAATTAAATAGGTCAATGTCTGTAAATATGTGTCTGTAAAAATAAAAGAACAAAGTTTATTTGTGTAATAAATCATACCATGTTTTTTTTTTCGATGGGAAAAATCATCCAATGACAACCCCCGCTCTTGGGCGGAACGGGAGATAGTGTCAGACTCTTACTGACTAAAAAACCCATCCCGTTCCTTCAAGCCTTTATAACGGGGCTCGAGCGCCCTTTCGGATAACCCTGGCCCCAGTAGGCTTCGACTCGGCTGGGCCCCTGCTGTTGCTGACAACTCCTTGAGGCGCGCGGGAACAGCGCGCGCCGTCGACGACTTTTAAATCAAATCATGTCAAAATTAGATTGTATTCATTCACGCAAGTAGTAATTTCTATTGGTTGAGTAAGCAGATTGCTATCATTCAAGGCAAAAGAGAAGAGAATAAAGAAATAATTAATCTCTCAATATATTCCAACTGACATTAAAAATAAACAAATCATAAACAGTTGTATTAAACGTCGTTTCTCTTCAAACACCGTTTGTTTTTAATATTTGAAATTGATTTTCATCTGCGAAAAAAGTAACACCTGCGCTACTTGGCGTCTGTTTTTCATTAATATTCTGCTTCAAATTGAAATGTAAAGACCAAATGTTGAAGAAATATTCGTTTATTATTCTGACAAATACTTATGGCTTAAAACGGTAATGTAAAAGCCAAATAGATACGTAAAAATAATGCACGCTAAAAGATGAGCAGTAGTATAGAAGAAAAGATAGCAGTTCCAATATAATAGACATAATTAACTTTTTGTATAAACCAAATCGACACGACACTATACTGAAGAAAACCCGGACGGCTTATTATTATGTACATTATATTAGGATGACTCTGAAGCAACTGAAAAACAACAAGGCATCGGGTGACAACGGAATTACGTCCGAACTCCTGAAAACGGGTGGAAAACCGGTCCTTAAGGCCGGTCAGAAGCTATTTGATTCCGTCGTACTCGAGGGAACAACGCCACAGGAATGGAGCAGAGAAGTGGTGGTACTCTTCTTTAAGAAGGGCGACAATGCCCTGCTTAAGATTTACAGGCCCATCTCACTTCTGAGCCATGTCTAGAAGCTATTTTGCGCGCAGGTTCGACGACTTTTTGTAAGTATCGTGCAGTACAAAACGATAGTAAATGATAATTTGCTACCCCTTTTTTTGTTAAGATATCATCAAATAAGTGCTCTGGGAGGGGCGAGAGGGCGTGTCAGACTTTTACTGACTAAACGCAATGAGCAACTGCCCTTTGCGTTCCATATTTGTGCACTGAACGTGTTTTCTAGGTTTCTCTGAGATTGTCCAACATTTTGACTGGCGTGTTGGTCTAGCGGTCGATTCCCACCCAGGACAAATGTTTGTGTGATCATTTATTCTGTGTCTGGGTGTAAATTTATCTATAATATAAATTTTATTATATTTCTCTCTAATATATTTCTAAGCACATACGTATTTAGAAATATATAAGTAGACCGGTATGTTTATCAGTTGTCTAGTACTCATAACACAAGCTCTGCTTAGCTTGGGACTAGACGGCGTTGTGTGATAATTGTGGAATATTATTATTATTTTGACTAGGTAGATACTTTAGTATAGTTACTACAGTTATATAAAGGACACAGTAGACGTATTCGAGTTCACAGCAGACAGCTATTTTTACTGCATTTTCAGAATAAACTACGACACGTGTGCTTCATTTTAGATCACACAGGGTTGGCAGAGGTCCAGGCACCATCTAGCTACTTCAGAGGAGAAGTGCATCAATAACGCTTCTAGAAAAATAGGTACTATTTTGGTGCAGTTATGACAAACTTTTATTGCTATAAATGAAGTTCGCAAGGATACTTTTGCTGTTTATCTTCTTTATTGCTGATAGGCTTCTGTTGGACCGCTATCTCACCTGTCAGCAATAGAGCACGCTTGCCTAGAAGTAACCTTTTAATTGTTGAAAAACAGATTACGACAGGGAATTCCATTAATTTTATTCAAAATTCTTTATTTCTATTAATTTGAGAATTTTCCGCCGTCCCAACCACTCAATAGTGAACAGTTAGGAAACAATTTGAAACTACGAGTCGGATAGCAATCCTTAGTATGAGAGCACACTGGGTATTAATTTTATAAAAGAACGTAGTGCAGAAAAAATGCAATAGGAATACTTTTTTACTTATTATATTAGCTGCTTTTGCTTAAAATGTAAACAAAATTAGAAAAAAACATAAATAAATTCAGCCTTATAATATTTCCACTGCTAAGGGCCCAGTGCGAGTTGGATGCCACGTAACTTTGAAATTTTGGGCCTAGAACTCAAGTCCACGGTGAAGGAAAACATCATAAAGAAACAGATGACTGTTTTGAGAGCAGTGGTGATGAAGTAAATTACACAGTAAACCTAGCTGGATTTGAAACTGTGACGTACAACTTGGAAATCAAGGCTGTTATCTCTGGTTTATTACTATGGTCTAAAAATTCAAAGTTAACAAATTAAAGTTCCCAAAATTGGTATATTAGCTATGAAATGCCTTAATAATCTGATGAACTTCTGGGAATTTTCTTGGTTTTTTTTTATCGATGTTAACCATGTATCCAATTACATTTAATGAAAGTTTATTCCTAGAATCTTAACATACTGATTTAGACACCCTTTCAAATAAAAGATTCGCAGAAAATCCTCACAAAACAAAATCTACGTATCTTATAGACTATTTATGTTGAAAGCCAAAAAGAAAACCTTTGTTATCACGTTCAATAGAGTTCAATGAAATGGGTTTTCAAACACACAAACAACAATTGGAGGAACATATACATATATTTACCGCTTGATGAATAGGAAAATGTCTTAAAGGTACAAGTTTTCTTCTTTATGTAATTTGTTTTTTTTTTTCCAAGAAGCGGTTCCAGAACAATATTAGCAAAAACTGAAACTCTTACTACAGTAATAACGGACTTAACGAGTATAAAATGGAACTCGATTGATTGCAGAACTTGTGCATCCACTTAATCTTTGGTCTCCGCAAATACGACCATGTGTCGGAGTTTCGGACCAGATTGAAGTGGCTGCCCATTCGGCGTCGGCGTGATTTCCATATCCTATCACTACTCTTCACTATCCTGCACAATCCTAATTCTCCTCAATACCTCCGTGAACGCTTTCAATACTTCGTCCCGAGGGGTAAACCCTGTCGCACTGCCAATTCTCTTCTTCTTCGTACTCCATTTCACACTTCCAGTCGTTATGACGGCTCTTTCTCTGTCACTGCAGTGCGCCTATGGAACTCTCTTCCGCACTCCTTTCGTGACAGCCCTTCTCTGGATGTCTTCAAGAGGAAACTTAAAGAGCATCTCCTTTCACAATGACATATTAAATATATGTATTTGTGTATATTTTTCGGGTAGGTGTTGAAAAAGTTCAGACGTCCAGTTTTTTTCGGAATTTAATTTTAAATATAATTACAGTGTAATTTTGATTAATTTACAATTATTCTTGGTCTACATTAAGTCAAATCGTAGCACTTACGTTTGTGGCGCTTTTATGTAAAGTGAACATTAAATAAACACCACCTGCCAGCTGATCACTGCACTGTCACTACATCACCATTCAGCAATTCACAAACACATAATGTCTCAGTACGCTGAAGTTTTGGCTGCCCAGAGGACATTAGAGGAGAACTTCATGAGGAAGATGAGCGACCTTGAAGCGCAGATCCAGTGTGCTGGACCTAATAAAGCTACTACAGTGGCAAAGATAGCCGATGAGTTTCGGACATTCCGAGAGCTCATATTTTCTATGCTTGGACTGCTTCGAAGCCAAATCAGTGAGTGTGCCAAACAGATAGACAGCTTAGAAACCAGGCACCGGCGGAAAGCACTGATTTTCCAGGGAGTGGCTGAAGTGGAGAATGAGAACTGCGTTGCTGTAATCCAGGATGTGCTCAATACAAAGCTTGGCCTGAAGGATCCTCTGGTTTCTTCAATCAGAACCTGTCACAGACTTGGGGCCCCCAACAGCGAGCATCACAGGCCCATCCTTGTAAGGTTCGCCAGTGTGGACATCAGGGCGACGGTTTGGAAGGCAAAAACAAGACTGAAGGGCTCCAAAGTGTCTGTGAAGGAATTCTTGACCAGGGCGAGGCAGTCAGTCTTCGGGAAGGCGCGTGAACATTTTGGGATGCGGTCGTGCTGGACTCAGGATGGCGTCATCTTTGTTAAAGCCCCTGACGGAAGTCGGCACAGGGTAACTTCCACAGACGAGTTGAAACCCTTGGTAGCTAAGTACCCGAAGGCCACAAATCCATCCACGAGCGGTAGGAGTGCGGACGCTGCCGGGAACCTGAAAAACAGTAAATAGCCTAATCTTTGTTGTTGTTGTTGTGATTAACTTACTGTTTCATCATCAATTTGAGCTCATATCTGTACTAACCGTAGTGTTGTGTTCCCGTCTCATAGTTATTCCTCATTTGTTTTGTTGTCCCAACTGTTTACTTGTGCCTGTTTTAATTATGGATTTATTTTTGCTAGGTATCTCATTGATTTTGTTTGATACCCTCAAATTGATTCGAGCACCTATATTTTAATTATTTTCTGTACCTATGTATCAATTCAGAATGTCAAAGTCGAACTGACGTGAACGTGTCAGTGACAGTCTCAACACTCGTTCGGAAACTGTTCGATTTTGTTTTGTGTTTATTTTTTTTTGTGTTTTTTTTTTTCTTTTCTGTTTATGTTTTGCTTTTTCCTATTTTTCGGGAACTACGGTTTTTCCTGGCTCATTGTGTATTTTTGTGTTTGTGTGTATAATAGAGTAGTGATGCTTTTTAAATTTTTATTAGATGTCTTAGTTTTAGCTGGCGGGTGGTGCAGAGCTGCACTGTAGTTGTTCAGTTTGTATTTTTTTTATTTTATTTGTTATTATAGTCTATGGTATATATAACTATTTATATTAGTTTTAACTTTTATATTATATGTCAGACAATGAGTCTTTCTTTTCAGCTAATGAATCTGCTGCCTCCTCAAGTGAAACGAGCTTTTGTTCTCTCGGCGACACCCTTGGTGACTTCGTACTTCGCAGCTTTGGTGATGATGAGTCTGGTCGGCTGTTGAATGTATGTCATATTAACGCTCAAAGCATCGCCAGTCACTACAGTGAGTTGTACAATACATTCAACTACAGTAACGCTCATGCCATCCTGATATCTGAAACATGGCTCAAACCACATCTTCTGTCCACCACTTACCCCCTCACTGGTTTCGTTCTTATACGAAATGATCGGATTGGTAAGGGAGGGGGTGGTGTCGCTATATATCTCCGAAGTGATTTTCCTTACAAAGTTCTGGCTTCTTCCTCTTCAAACTATTCTGCCTCAGCTGAATTCCTTTTTCTAGAAGTTTGTGTCAGGGGAGCCAAAACCATCATTGGTGTTGTTTACTGTCCCCCCAGTGTTGATTACTTCACTGAATTCGAATCAGTACTTGAATCAATGGGTTCAGAGTATGCACATCACATCATAATGGGTGATTTCAACACAAATCTCCTTGTCCATAACTCCCCTCGCTCCCGTAAGCTCCTCCATCTTATAGAGTCAGCGAGTTTGCATGTGTTGCCGCTCCAACCCACTCATCACAACACTGCGAGTGATGACACATGGCTCGACCTGATTCTCACCTCAAATCCTTCTCTCGTCTCTGTCCATGGTCAACATGACGCTCCCGGTTTCTCTCATCACAACATGATTTTCCTGTCCTATATTCTTAAACCTCCTAAACCTAAACCCAAGGTTCTGTACAGGCGTTGTTTTGCGAGGATGGACGTTGAAAAACTCAAGAAGGATGCATCTATGGTTGATTGGGAGCCTATGATGGAGGCCACTTCAGTTGACGACAAGGTATTGATCTTCAACGATATTGTGGTCAATCTCTATAACATCCATGCCCCTATCAAAAAAGTGAAATTAAAACGTCCTCCCGCACCTTGGATGACGGAAGGAATACAGATGGCCATGCGACGCAGAGACCGCGCTTTTCGGAAACATAAAAGGGATCGTACTGACGAAAGCTGGGTTTTATTTAAGTCTGCAAGGAATAGGTGTAATCAGATGATACGTAATGCTAAACGCCGCCACATTCTCAAAAATATTTCCTCTTCTTCTTCTGCCGATATTTGGAAATTCCTTGGAACACTTGGTATCGGCAAACCGCGACATTTAGACCCTCCAAATTCTATTGACTTAGACGATCTTAATCGTCATTTCTCCACTGTGCCTACCTTGGATCATCCAACCAAACTACAAACTCTGTCTCTGATCTCTGGTCTAACGCGTCCTGAAATTAATCCTTTTCGTTTCGTTCCAGCTGAACCGGAAGAGATCAAAAAAATAATTATTTCCATCAAATCCAAGGCGGTAGGATGTGATAATATCTCTCGTGGTATGATTATTGCGATCCTTGATCACCTCCTACCAGCCATATCCCACATTGTAAACTTTTCCCTGTATTCTGGAGTATTTCCTTCCTTATGGCGTAAAGCCTATGTTCGTCCACTTCCCAAAGTTTCAAATCCCACCCTTCCAACCCACTTTCGCCCAATTACTATCCTTCCCTTCCTTTCCAAAGTGCTTGAGGCCTGTGTCCATAAACAACTCTCAAGTTTTGTACAGTATAATTCACTTATTAGCCCTTTGCAATCTGGATTCAGGCCGGGGCACAGCACTGTTACCGCCCTTCTTAAAGTGACTGGCGATATAAGGGCAGGACTGGAAGATACCAAAGTCACTGTATTAGTGTTGGTAGATTTCTCGAATGCCTTTAATACCGTTAGTCACGAAATCCTTTTAGCCATTCTCTCCTACATTATGGTCTCTTCCGAAGCGCTGGAGTGGTTCTCTTCCTATCTTCAGGAGCGTCAGCAGTCAGTTCATGTCGGGGATTCTTCTTCTCGCTGGTGTGGGCTGGAAACTGGTGTTCCTCAAGGCGGTATCCTTTCTCCTCTTCTGTTTTCTATTTTTATTAATATCATCACTACTGTACTTCAGTGTTCGTATCATCTGTACGCTGACGACTTGCAGTTGTACTGTCAAGCGAGAGTTGACGAAATTTCTGCCGCTATCGACCAATTAAATAGGGACTTAACAGCCATAAAAGCCTGGTCCGATAGATTTGGTGTTGCAGTAAACCCCAATAAATGTCAGGCTATCATCATTGGGAGTCCTCGAAGCATCGCTAAAATTGATTGTACTACTTTGCCACCAATTCGTTTCGACGGTACGATCGTCCCATTTAGCGCCGATGTAAAGGATCTGGGCTTGCACATCGATAGTACAATGAACTGGCGTACTCAAGTGGCTAGTGTAAGCCAGAAAGTTACAGGAACGCTGCGAGCTCTGTATCGGTTGAAGAACCTGTTACCATCGAGCACAAAGACCATGCTTGTACAGACCTTGATTTTTCCAATCATCGATTATGGCGACGTGTGCTACTACGACCTGAATGCAGATCTCCTCAATAAACTTGACCGTCTTCTAAATTACTGCATTCGATTCGTTTTCAATCTACGTAAATATGATCATGTTTCAGCGCATCGATCGCTTCTAAAGTGGTTGCCCATACGTCAGCGCAGAGAGCAACGGGCGCTCACAACCTTGTTTTCATTTCTTGATTCTCCTAATTCCCCTAGCTATTTAGCCCCTCACTTTCAATATATTTGCGCCAACCACAATAGAAATCTGCGCTCATCTTATAACCGCCTACTTCAATGTCCCATTCACCATACTGACTTTCTTCACCATTCTTTCTTTGTTCAAGCGATTTCTTTGTGGAATGCGCTCCCCCAGGAGATCAGGATGGCAACAAACCGATTAGCATTCAAAACTAAAGTTCGCGAGATAATTCGCAAGAGGTTGGCAGTAGTATCATCACAGCGTTAAAGTTTTCCAATTGTCGATTTGAACCAATTGTTTGACTATATTAGGGTATATATGTATGTAGTTTATTAATTTGAATATGTATATATTATATAATTGTAAGTGTATTGTAATATTTATGGTTTATTAGTATTATTATGGTTTATATATTTCTTGGAATCACCTTATCTCTTTCTTTTATTGCACCTACATCTGTTTTTCTCTGCACCACCCAAAGGTTGACTGGAAGAAAATGCCTAAGGCATTAAGTCCGCCTCTGTACTTTCATGTGCATGAAGTATAAATAAATAAAAAATAAATAAATAAATAAATATTATATTATTATAATACATACCGTATTTATGTATGTAGGTATGTTTATGCATTATTTTATTCATATTATTTGTAATTTTTTTGTGCACTGGAACTTACCCTCTACTCTGATCTCTCTCTATCACTCAATGGTTTACTGGAAGAAAACTCAACTTTGAGTTTAGCTCGCCTATGTACATGAACTCTGATATCCACATATTTTTTGTTATTTATCATGGTGTACAATAAAGAATTAAAATTTTAGACTGGACTTTTTTGAATGATGATTCAGTAGTTGTTTTTTTAGTGGACATTGTGTTTTATAATAGGTGTAATTTTGTATCCCAGGTGTTTACGCAGCTGGAAAATATATGGAATATGTGGCAATTAATGAAACAGGCACGATATCGGTAAAATGGAGCTGAGAATTTTATTGCAGTATTGATTACCTGAGTGAAGTTTAATGAGAAGGCTGACTTAATTTGAGATTTGCTGCCAAAAACTGCAAAAACATTATAATGTGCTGCAGTGGAGTTCTTCTATCTTTTTCCTTTTTTTTTTTTGTTAATAATACTTGCTAAATATTTTCCAGCGTTTGATGATCTATTAATAGTTCGCACGTAATATTGGTAAATTGTGGTGTCTTTTTTTATTTATTTTTATTGTTGACAGGTTCGCGCTTGACCGCTATCTCACCTGATGGAGAGCGACGATGCGGTCGACGATGGAATGCGCTTACCAAGAAGAAACCTATTCACTCTCGACTTAAAGATTCCCGGGTTGTAACTATCAGGAAACACAGACTCCGGCAAGGAATTCCACTCCCTAGCTGAACGCATAATGAATGTGTTCCCAAAACGTTTTGTGCGTGTAGGTGGGATATCCACCATGTCTCTTCCACAAATGCCATTAATGATAGGTACCATTTCGATCGCGCATGCCAATCTTATTCCAATTTGGCAGTAAGTCCCCTCTTTGAGGAGTGGCTGGAAAGACAACACGACGTCCTTACCTTCCGCATGACACAGGTCCTCACCGGACATGCTCAGTTCGTGAGATTCCTGCACCAGATTCGTGCGGAAGTGACACCTGGATGGTACTATTGTGTGAACCGCCCGGAGGACACGGTGGAACATACGGTAGAAGTGTGCCCTGCCTGGGCAGAGTATCGAAGACATGGCCTCGTGGGGGCGCTTGGCGGCAGTGATCACGCGCGTTTCGGTCTTGGTACAGGACATGGTCTGCATCGAGGAGGAGTGGTAGGCGGTCGCCTCTTTCTGCGAAGCAGTAATGCTAGAAAAGGAGGCGGCAGCACGCGCGATAAAACCCACAAATAAAACGCTGGGAGTCCAAAGTTTGTATGGAGAAATCTACATAATTCGACGCGGGTGAATCCGCTGGTAGAAGCTACTTAGAGGCTACTTTACCACTCGTCTATCGTCAATGTCAGTATGACATAAAACCTTGTTGTTTCATCGGTTGGCAATTCGGCAAGTTATTCAATGACATTTATGACATCGCTTCATATGCTGTACTCTCGTCCCGGCTACTTCTTGCCTCGTGCGCGTCTTACCCATATTACCATATTTTGTAAATGGCACTACTTGGATTACATCGTAATAATTTAGATAATAAGTCAAAGTCAAGTCATAAGTTTTTTTATTTCATATAGGCTTACATGGGCACTTATAAAACGTCAGAAGCTAGTGCACGGTTCGAAATTGGTCGTTTCCTATGGCGAAGAACCAATAATATAATATACTCTGTCTTATAGGCTACATTGATATGTATTCTTGATCATGTGAGGAATGTTTGTTAGACAGAAGATTATCAAAGAACGAAGAGAAGTCGGTAACAGTTTCTCTGCTGTCATTAACAGTCTCCCCACTGCTTTCATAATACGTCTCTTGGTGTTTGTAACCCGAAGACTTATGGGGTGCTTCATGGGAGTATTTGTTATGACGGTGGCAGTTTCCGTCTCTCCATTTAGTGAGGTCGGGACCTTCAATGTGGGAGCACGGGACGGGCATGTTTCTGAAAGAAAAGGAAGACATAATTACTAGTACAATGTGTGGAAAAATTATTTATAACCACAGCATTTTGATTACTAACAAAAAATCATCTTTTTTTTTTGTTGGGCAGGTAATCATCAAATGACTTCTCCCCTTCTTGCTGGATCAAGAGGGATTGATTAAAACCCGACCGTGTTCCTGCAGTTGCCTCTTTGCGTTTCAGGCCTGCGGTAACTGTTTCGATAAATCCCTTCTTTTTTAAACATCCCATCTTATATTTAGATACAAAATTCTATTGCTCAACCGTGAGACTGAGAGAGTAGCAGGTAAGTAATGAATGTATTATTGATCCAAAGGAAAATACCGTTACTGGACTAAGGTTACAAAAAAACAGTCCTCTTCAATTCTCTGCCCTACATTATTATTATTACTTATTATTTTAAATATCCCAGCAAAATACTTTGTTGGTCTCGCAAAGGTTTTTATTTATTTTTAATTCACATTTTTATTTTATTCAATAAGATTTTTATTTTAATCTGTGGTTTATTCTGTGCGAGAGTTTTATACGTTACTTCTTTATTTTTTTTCTTGAGGCTTTTTTCATCTTTCACGGGAGTAACCGCAATGTCGGCACTTTTAGACTTGAAGTAGAGAGCGGACTAAACTTTAAGGTTCGATATCAGTAAACATACCCTGGTCTGACACTCATGAAGGCCTGAGGTTGGAGGTATTTAATTCCATCAGCGTTGTCGCAGGCAACACGAGCCATGTTGGTTCTTCTGATTTCATGCAGCTGATCTGTGGGTAGATAATATACTATAGCAATTCGAATGCATTTTTTAAGGTTATATTTTTAATATTCCACAATGATCACACAACGCCATCTAGTCCTAAAGTAAACAGAGCTTGTGCTGAGTCCTAGACAACTGATAAACATAACTTATAAATTTCTTAATGCATACATATTATAGATAAATTACCCCAGACACATAACAAATTATCGTGCTTATTTAACGAACATTTGTCTTGGGTGGGTATCAAACCCACAACCTCCGGTATAGTAGTCAAGGCCAAGTACTACTACCGCCCCGCGTCTCACTTCACACCACTAAAGAGACCGAATATTTGACTTTTGCGCAACCGCTCAAGATCCGTGACGGCAATATTGTAGTCAAGACCAACAGGCTAGTCAGGTTCAAAGTTATTTGACATAGTTGAAAAGAAAAGCTGGAAGTTTTCATTTCACAGTGATACCTATTTCCACAACATAATGCATTTATTTCTATGCAGTTATAAAGGACACTCACATTCGACCTTCAAAATTTCGATTGCTTCTGTGTGCTTAACCTACCCCAAGTTTAGTTAAAGTTAAGATTCAAAATTAAGAGAAGAGGTAACTTACAACAAAGTTTCAAACATGAAAATCGATAATCAACAGTTCAAAATAAACTTTGCCAAGTTATTAGACTTTTTGATTTATTCAGTCGTTCAATCACAGCTAAATGTTTGACACTGGTAGGTTTTATGTTGGTTTTCCAGTTTCAGGTGGAAAACTAACAAAAATAAAAGTATTTACACAATGGCAATTACTTTTACTACTAAACCAATAGTATCTAACGCGTATAAAAAGAATTTACTGGGTATAAAAAAAATCGTTCTCGTTAAAACTACGATATTGCTAACTTAAATCTTATTAAAAACTAGCTTTGCCCGCGACTTCGTTCGCGAGGACTACAGGATTTTGAATTTAAATTTTTCTAAAATAAAAGTAGCCAATGTTACTCCTTATTACATCAGCTACCTGCAAAAAAGAAGTCCCGTCAAAATCGGTCCAGCCATTTCAGAGATTAGCCCGGACTAACAGACAGACAAAAATGGTAAAAAAAAATATTTTGGTGTATGTACTGTATATATATATATTCATATGCATGTAGTAAAAAGCAGTTATTTCAATATTACAAACAGACACTCCAATTTTATTTATATGTATAGATATTTAGACTTATAGGTAAACTATATATACGATTTTTTTTTCAATCAGTTCAAGTGTATATTCCCTGTTATTTGCCTGAATCCTTCAAATGATCTTCCTTAAAGATGAAGACCACTTACCCAAAGTGAAGCTGTGGAATTGATCACCCCTCTCAAACCAGAACCTGTCGGAGTACCGGAAGATCTGCAGCTGCTTGGTCATGATGCAGAACAGCGTGGGACCAACGTGAATGCCCTGGATATCGTTCTCACTCATGATGCCAGCCAATAGGTCTATATCGTCTACTTTTTCATATAGCCTCTTTAAGGCTTCTACTTTCTAGAAAGAAAAGAGGTTATCTTAGTACGTGATCTTAATTACGTCATGCACAATGTGATAAAGAAACTTCTGTCAAACTGTCAGTCAAGTTTAGTGCGTATTATAGGTGGGTGGGATGTCCATTATGTACCGTTGGCGCATCGCCGTACGTCTAGTGGTCAGATGATGGAACGTGCTCGGGTGGAATTAAAGTATTAATGTTGTTTCAGTGGCTGAGTACTGGGCAAAAACATTACATTTCAGAACCATGCTTATTTGCCAAAGACACAAAGAAGAGAAATAATTTAGGAAATGGTTCGTAAATCTGCTGGATTTTTAAGTGAATTTCAGTGGCTGTTTCAATTATTCCCAAAGTGATTTCTAATAAATAATGTGATTTAAAATTAATGTAGTTTTATATCTTCTCTTATAATACACACATTCGCGAAAGTTTGCGAATGTGTGTATGTATGTCTGTTTAACACATAATACACCGTGCTTTTAAAATTCATGAACACATAAAAAAAGATCCGCTTTACAAAATAAACCTACATACATAGGTAAAATATAAGAAAATGTGATGCGTACTGAAAAATACTACTATAAGTTTATATTAATATGTATGTATGTCAATTATAAAACGAAATTGCGTTTTACTGTCTTTCATATTTTTTGCTGTTCAATGTTTTGTCTAACAATAATTACATGAAGGAACCAAGTTTATTACAATAATAATGTCCATCACTCTCACAAAATTTGTTGCCACGTAATACTGAAACAATTTCCTCGGAGGAGCTTCGTGTAATGTGACATAAACAGTCTCCAAACGTTCATCTAAGACTGAGGCAGCTTTAGTTAATGTTTAGTCTTAGTAATAAGATATTACTACAGACTTGATAAGCAACTTGATATAAGGGAATGCAATTTAATTAAAGAGGAAGCTTAAGATGAGCTCGGCGAAGACTAAGTAACAAGACTGTAATCTGAAATACTTAATTCGTACCGTAGAGAAAAACTTAATCGTCTAACTATAGTTTATTCTGTGTAAGAGCCACATATCTTCGAATTTTTTATTCATGGACATGCCTTTCCTCATAATGATTTCCTGAAGGAAATTTTAAGAGCAGTGGTAATGACATAAATTACACAAAGTAATGCGCCTACCTTGATTTGAAAGTCAAGGTCGTTACCACTGGGTCATTAATTTGAAAACATACATTACGTTTAAATAAGAAAAATCTTTATACGTTTCAAGATGTATGTCTAATTTCTAATTTCCCTTTCAATTGATTTTCACACCTATATCACGAGACACATTAGTAAATAGGTCCCTATTGTAGATGATAAACCTTTTCTGGTTCACCTTCTTAGTCATTTACAATACAATACGACACGGGAACAACATTATACATTTTGAAGGCACGTAGTGTTCCTCGTGCTCATGTGGATGTATGGAGTGGGAGAGAGAGGCCAAAGACAAGATGAATGGATTGTGTGAGAAGTGATATGAAAGAAAAGGGAGTTAGTGATAGCGTGACGAGTGACAAGACAGAATGGAAGAAAAAAAAGTGTTGCGCCGACCCCAAATAAAACGCGACAAGGGCAGGAAGAAGAAGAAGAAGAAGTAGTGTTCCACGCGCACTTCAAAGAGATCAGAATCGTTAGCAAAACTATAGGGGTCCAGCAAGACCGATATTTGCTATGATCATGGGGTATCGGAAAAGGAAACCCATGATCCTAAAATTAAAAGAGTTTAGTGGAGGATACAGATGTGGTTTAGTCAGTAAAAGTCTAGTCAAGTCAAGCGAGATAAATTATTGGACGATTTCCAAACTCAAATATAAAAAAAAGCAAAAAACTAAAACCCAAAAACGACGCTGTAAAATTAAGAAACCAGATTTTCGGAATGCTGATATAAACAAGGTAACTGGAAAAACAGAAACAGAATAAACAGAGAAGCCGTAGTCATACTTTATTAAAGTGTTTCGATTGGTACTCATAACGTGTGACTACAGCTTTTCCTTTTTTCTTGTTTTTCCAGTTACCTTGTTAATTTCAGCAACATAGTCTGTCAAAATTATAACCCTCCTTTGGCTTTGCCGTAGTTAGGTAAAAAAGAGTTAAATGCACAGAGTATGTACCTAATGTGCTCTTTATTCAAACTGCTAATATTCCTCTAACGCTAGGTCAGAATTAATTAACCAACCGTAGATTGGCTAATACTAACGTATGTATCTGTCAATAATGAAACATAGTCCGTATTGAGTGGCCGAGTGTGTTCGCTTATCTGCGGTTTCTGGCTGTTTGGTTTACTAGATCAAATTGGTCAGTACAACGACTGATTTTTAGAGATTTTGTAGAAAATTCTCAAGCTTAATCATGCTTATCGCGTCTAATTTAAGGGACGTGGACATTGATTCTCTTCAATCTGGATTAACTGGAATAGAGTTTGCCTAGTAATTTAAAATCTGTCATTATGGCAGTGTCGATAATCCAGTTCTCAACATCATAATATAAACCACTATTTTTTAATTAGTACAAAAAATTAAGGTTCTAATCGTTACTGATCATATTTATATAAGTAGTCAAAGTTAAAAAAAAAACGAAGTACTAAAATTGTCTACAAAAAATTGTCATAATTGGTAAATTAATAATTGAATCACAATTGCTACTAGAAAATACTACGTGTAGTGTTTTTCCATTTTGTTCTTCATTTATTCATTGCTTGTACAATATTTCCATAAGTTGAGTGACATTTTGAGATATACACCGTTAAATTTTAATCGTTTTAATCCCGTGGAGGGTCGATCCGGTACATGAAACACTATCGATTTGTAAAGATAAAATTAAAAAATAAAGTACCTTTTTATCAAAACTCGTATTAATTTACGCATGTACGAAATTAATTTCTTTAAGAAAACGTTAGCTGAGCGAATTCTATGACCTGTAGGTAATAGTCGGCGTTGCGTACAAACTACCTACAAGTCATTGAACTCGCTCAGCTGAATAAAAATAAAGGGCTTATTAGAAAAGGTCTTGTAAGTATTTTTACGAATTAAAAATTGGTGGTGTATGTACATATTTAGACACGTCGTTGTTGACGTCACTTATGATATCTAGAACGCATTATTATCACAGCCATTACTCATCAAGGTATGGAAACACGACAAAAACCGTCTATCAGTAATCCACCAGCCACATTACCTGCCTTAGTAGGGGATGTAGAAGTTGGTCTCGGGAGGGGATCCTGCTAGGAGGAATCCAAGCAGGATTCCCTTCCCTAGACCAACTACTCATGGTAGCATAAAATTATTGAAAAAGTATTCATACCTCAACATCCATGACATCCATAAGGTCTCTGAACTTCTTAGCTGGCTTCAAGCCACACAAGTGTCTGTAATCATTGTAGCCACGCACTCCCATATCTCTGCCTCTTTGTATATCTATAGCAGGTAAATCATGAGCCTTTTGAAGTTTCCCGTAGTAGTTTTCGGAAATCTAAAAACATTGAGTATTATTTATTATTATTATGAGCCCGTTGTGTCCAACTGCAGGGCAAAGGCCTCCCTTTTAGTATTGGCCTCTCTTTTCTGTCCTTAGCCACTTCTGGCCAATCCTTAAGGTAGGAGTCCAAATCATCACGCCGACTCCTGGGTCTGTCACGTCACCCGCTCCTGCTGTTCGGAACCCAGTCAGGAGTTGCTTTCGCCCAATTTTGTTACGACATGTGGCAGATGTGACCTATCCAGTTCCATTTAAGTTTAGCGGCTGAGTTACCTACGTTTGCGATTTGGGTTTTGGAACAAAGTATACTGTTCCTTATGCGATCTGTTCTTTTGACCCCGAATATTCGTGAGTCAAAATTTGCAATCAATACTTATTAAATCTGGCACATGAGCTTAAATACTGGTCATTTTCATTGGGAATTTTCAATTTGGGAAAGTAATGTGATAAGTATTATACTATTAATGAGTGTACTGTCGCCGCGTCTCATCGCCCCAGCACTAGCATCTTTGATATAGCATAGCATAGTCGGACTTATAATGTTCCCACTGCTGGGACTTAGGCCTCCTCTCTAGGAGAGAGAATGGGCCGCAATCCACCACGCGGGCCCAGTGCAAGTTTGGTGGATGTCATGTGTCTTCAAATTTTTGGTTCTAGGACATGCTGGTTTCCTCACGATGTTTTCCTTCACCGTTTTGAAAGCAGTGGTGATGAAATAAATTACACAAAGTAATGCGCCTGGCTGGGTTTGACCCCGCAACCTACAACTCGAGGCCTAACCTAAAGTCAGGGCCTTTACCACTCGGCCAACACTGCTCTTTCACAATTGAATAAAAAATCACGCGCCTTTTCTGACAAAGTACTTTTCGGATAATTCAATGTTTTGTGAGATAAAACTGCACTTGTCTTTAATACAAGACATAAATTATAAAAATATAACTCTATGACATACGTCAGGGTCTTGAATATCGTCAATCTTTGCAGCATACTGATGGAATATTCCACGGGTGAGTTCTTCCAAAATTTTACCTTTCTCCAGCAAACCAGACCTAAACAGTGTTTCACTGTAGGAAAATTCGTCTTGATAATGATAGCTTTCGGTGTATGTCCTGAAATTGAAATACTTATTTGAAAATTTGAAAAAAATAACAAACGATTGAAAAGTTACAAATACAACGTGTAACGTTAAATGCGCAAAACTTGAAAATAGTTTGATCGGAAAAACGAGCAGAATCAATTAAACCATTTTTAATACTCGTATAGGTCACATTGTCAAAAAATCTTTATTAAAAATCTTAATTTTTTTTTTAATGTTTTTTTTTTTCAGAATTAGGTCAATTGAATTAAAATCGTTTGGGGAGTATGAGGTTTTGCGCATTTAACGTTACACTTTGTTTTATCATCATCATGATTTCGACCATTTTAGGCCTCCCCCAACTATCGCCACAATGATTGGTTTTACATCTGTTGGATTCCTACAACCCTCACCAGGTCATCGGTTCATCTTGTGAAAGGTCGTCTAACACTGTGTCCTTTGGTATGCGGTCGCCCCTTCTGAACTTTTTGACTCCATCAACCATCTGTTTTGCGAGCAATATGCCCAGACCACAACTACCTAAGTTTGGAAATTCTTCAGGTTATGTTCATTATATTATTGGTGTCAATAATAATAATTAGTTTTGATCCGAATCGTAACATCCATTTTATCGCCTAGGATAAACTTATCAGTCACCTTAAAATATCGGATGAACTTACTTAATTCTTCCATCCAGGAAAGTATGGAAGTATCTGACAGCAATATCATACTCCGCATATACCAAGGGCACCGCTTCTGCGTCATAAGTGCTTACATGCTCCACATTTTCTGATAGTAGGCCATGGTTCACCATGTTTCTATAACCTAAGGAAATCAAGGGAAAAAGATTATTAATTGTGCACTGCGGCTTCGCTCGAAAGATTAATTTAAAAAAAAATCATTTTCTTTGCGAGATAAATTAATAAAACCTTAATTATCTCGCTAGGTGATAAGCATGCCTTTAGCTTCGGTTACATTGATATTATGCGATAAAGTACTTAACAGAAAAAAAAAAATCTATTTTCGTCTACCACTCAGCGAATTTTCGTATTAAAATAAATATTTACTTTAATATATTTTTGTTAGAACATCTTCTAAAAAGACAACTTTTTTTACCTCTATTACATTAGTTGAGGTATATGTATGTCTCGCCATTTTCTACAAATGTTTCAATTGAACTCTAAAGCTGAGTGTGAATTTTCTGAGGATTGCCATCAGCAAAATTCTTGTATCTCACAAGTGTTTATAACAACATCATTCCGTACAGATTTCCTTACGTTGTATTTCACTTTGCTTTCTAAAGTTCAATTTAAGTTTTGATGACAAGATGTAATTAACAAAAGCTGAAGTCGCGAAATTCAATTCATTAAAAGTTTTGTTGAGACAGTACTCTGGAAGGAAAGAAAACTTTATCAGGCTGGAGACTTACCCAACAAAGCAGGTAGCAATTCGTACATAAAGATGTTGGAAGCTGTGGCGATATTGATTTGCCTGGCTACCTTGAAGAGACGATCGTCTTTCCAGCAAGGATTGATCTCGTGAAGAGCCTTAGCCAGCCTATTGTGTTCTCTCACGAAGAATATTGTCAAAGCTGTCGTTCTAAGGTCATAGTTTCCTACTTCTGGGAATCCTGTGTAAGAAATATATTTATTTATTTCAATGTAAGCACATTAAAGCTAAAGAGTGGAAATCTCTGCTGGAGTCTGTTTTTCCTGATAACTAAAATCTCTTAGAACCTCAATGGTTTTTAAGTCAAGAGTGAATAGGTTACGTCTAGGCAAACGTATTCCAATGTAACATCATCGCGTACCATCAAGTTAGATAGGTCAAACACAAGATAACACAATAAAAAATAAATCTACGTAAGTTTCAATTACCATTGTAAAAGAATTATTAAGTGATACTGAATTCTATTATTATAGATTGTTCAAATAATTTTCGATGTTAGATAGACAGTTTATTAGAATGTGCATATTTATAATCAATTTCACTCACCAAATTTATAGCAAATAGATTCAGTATCGTTGTTTTGTATACAAACGCTGTCAGAAACATTTGTTATTTCATTTGTAACCAAATCCGATACCATGCCAATCATTGAATCAGCTAATGTATTTGCTATTGTATCGACCAACATATTAGCAGTCATATTAGCTAACTGTACCTCATTGATATTTTCTATGCTTCTCGTAAAATTCGACATTATCTTCGGCATAACATCATACATTATGTCGTTATAATTATCGGACATTTTTTCAGGTATCAAATTCGGCATTTTGGGAGTTATACTATCCACTATTTCGGATGACATATTAGCCAATAAATCGTTCGTCATATTTGCAACTGTATAGTTCTTATTAATCATCGACATTGTTAGTTTAATCATCATGTCGTCCTTTATATTCGATATTATATTGTTTTTCATATCTTCCAGCATTTCGGAAGATAAATATGTTTTATCAGTTGTAATGTTCGGGGGCACATAACGGTTTTCTCGCAGCTCGAGAATCAAAAGGCCGTGTTCGAATTTTCTTACTTTGGCTAGATCATGATAATCCACTCCGTATATCGTTGACAGATCAATAACTGGTGTTTGATAGTTTATCTAAAACAGTATACATATGTAGTTTAGTTGATAACTAACTTGATTTACTTGTTGTAGAGCAGTTTTAAACGGGTTCCCTACTTGATTTCGAAAGTTGATGATTCGATTTTTATTATATCGAACATGGTATGTCGACAATTCAGTTGTACGATGTTTTATTCCATCGATGCTTTATTGGTGCGATGTAACGTTTGTGCGAAAAATTCTGTTGCGAAATACCCTACAGCGACTGCTTATTAGTTCGCTAATTTATTAGTTCGATAGTATGTCGGTTCGAAACGCCTACTGTTGTCCGTGAAATTTAATTAAAATCTTATTTAAACGTTAAGGAAATACATTAAATACCATACATCATCTTCACGTCTATTTTCGTAAAATGAGGTAGACCGGTAACAATTTCACCACGTTTAGCTGCATAAGCCAAAGATAACGTGGACAATATCAGTGTCCGGTTGCTAACCAATCGCCTAATACCCTTATAAGCCAAAACTGTCATACCTCAATCGTCTATTTCGATATGCATGGAAAAGAAAGATACTGAGGCACTCTAAGCTTCTTTTTAAATCCTCCTGCTTCCGTATTCTAATACCTAAAATAAATTAACAACACTTAAAATACTTGTCCACGTTATCTTTGGCTTATGCAGCTAAACGTGGTGAAATTGTTACCTGTCTACCTCATTTTACGAAAATAGACGTGAAGATGATGTATGGTATTTAATGTATTTCCTTAACGTTTAAATAAGATTTTAATTAAATTTCACGGACAACAGTAGGCGTTTCGAACCGACATACTATCGAACTAATAAATTAGCGAACTAATAAGCAATCGCTGTAGGGTTTTTCGGAACAGAATTTTTCGCACAAACGTTACATCGCACCAATAAAGCATCGATGGAATAAAACATCGTACAACTGAATTGTCGACATACCATGTTCGATATAATAAAAATCGAATCATCAAATTTCGAAATCAAGTAGGGAACCCGTTTTAAACACGTCGAAAAATAATATCATCATTATTTTCTACGTGCTCTTGTCCCATTATATTACAATGCAACCTATCTACCTACTTAACCTTACTTTGTAAAACTTTTTCTTCTTCAACTATAGAACCTCCACCAAAAAAACTGGCCAAGTGCGACACGGGTTCGCACACGAGTCCGGGATACGTTGTTCGTACTACAATGTTAAAATCGAACCAAAAATGCAAAAAAAAACTCTTACGATTTATAAGATATACATAGATGTGCAGAATCCGTCGGAAGCTTAGTGGAAGTGTCTTATAGGCACCCTTTGGGAACGGAACCACAATAAGTATAATAGTTTAGGTACTGGTTAGAAAAATAAAAACGGGTTTCATAATTTTTGTTTCTTCCTAATCTAAATCTTCGAAACATTCTAGACAAACATTGACGTGTAGCATTAGTTAGCCGCATAGCATTTTAGTGTAATAAAATGTTTAAAAATAGCCACTCAGACAGCGACAGCACCCCACGCTCCCCTCTTGCGAAGGGAGTGAACGATCATCGAGGGCTGATGGTAGGTCTACCACCGCCCGCCTCACGCTCAGGGTACCGCGCCACATCTCATCAACGTGACTTGTGAGGACTCACATAGTGTGAAAGTCTCGCGAAGAGCTTACTATAGAAATGATCCTATGAAGTAAGGTCTTAACTCGAAACACGAAACCGAGGAGGGTCATTCGCGCGCGGAGAATCTTAACACCGCGATTCAGAAAGACGCGTCATCGGCACAGCGCCATCTAGTTTAACTTTTAGTAACTAAAATACAGGTATTGATCATTGTTGTGTACCAACTAATCACTATTCAGTGACATAAACGCAACATAGCTATAAATCAGCAACGTAAGAAACAATTGAAAAAAAAAATAGTGCATTCATTTATATTTATAAGCTGTAATTTAATTGAAACCTTTAATATTTTTGTCAATTATACTAGCTACAAATAAACGATTTCTATTGATAAACATGTTAACATAAAAAAAAATACACCAATGAATAACGTTGAAAGATGCTCAATATAATTTAAACATTGACCTATTTAAATATCTTATTAAGATATGACACTAGCAGCGACATCTAGTGAACCCTTTCAAAACGTTAAGTTCATGTAGATCCCGTTTCATTATGGCGGCCAATATGGCGGACATCATGTCAGCTGTGCGGTGACGCACACGCACGTCATATTTGTGAAGCGGTAGTGGAATGTGATTAATAGAGAGAAATCTACTTAATTTGTATTATTAAAGTACTTTTTTGCTACTGATAATGGTGAACTGATATCTGGATATAATAAAATTGTATTCGTTTTAACATTAGACTGAAAATAGCCTCCTAAGTGATCCACTGATGTAACATTCAGTTTTATTCGTTGCAGTTAAAAATTTATATTATAAACACAGCAGAATATCTTAGGTATAGTCAGACCATTCCTCGGATTTGTTATTGAAGCCAAAATAGTAAAATTTTATTTTGTCTTACCATTTTGTCTTTATTCCCTTTAACGGGCTCAATAAAAATGAGACGACAATAATTTCAACTTTTAGACTTTTGCTTTTGTTATTTTCTTGTCTTATAATAATATAATTATTTTGAATATTTTGTCCTTGGGTACTGTTTTGGTACGTATTTAGGATAACAAAGAACCTTCACAGAAATCATAAAATTCATCTGTACACTTGCAGAAATCAGGTCATTTATGTCCTTTCATTATTGTATTTAAGTTTAAAAATATACATCATCATCGACCATATCGTCGCGTATCATCAGGTGAGATGGTGGTCAAACACAAGCCTATCATCAATAATAATAAAAATATGGCGCAGTAGCGCGTGTGCTTAAGCAAGTTACTTTCAGAATTTAATAATTTCATCTCGTTCAATATGATTAAGTGAACATTGAGATAGGTAACCCTTAACATTTCCTCCAAGACGTTAAATATTGGTATTCCGGCCCCATTCCTTAAGAATGATAAAGCCAGATTTTAAGCCATTTAATATTGAAACGTTCGCATTAAAACAGGACTTCAAAGTGAGATCATTTTCACACGTATCACAGAATTCCCAGAACTTATACATAACTTTGGGAGTTGTACATATGAGGATAGCAAGCTATGCATTTCCAATATAAACTGACCTGACAGTGTTTGAAAATTTAGGTAGTGAGGGATCAGATTGTACTGGAAATTCATAGCTTGAAGTGTCATAGTGTATACGAGAACTTTGAGTAAGTACTAACCTGTTCGGGAAGTATTATTTCAGGAGTACAACCTGAGTCTTGGAAAGTTTCCGCCCGGGAGAAGTTAAGACAGCGTATATCAGTCACTTTGAGATACGGGTCGTCTTTGGGCACATGTATAGGGATACACTTAGGGTCTTTATCGCCTATCTTCGAACAGCAATATTGCCTGCGTTTGAGGTAGTCGTCTGGAAGAGAACTTGGTGATTGATATTGGAGTTAAAATGAAATAAGTTTGAAGATATAATACCTGTATTACTTCAAGAATGTATTCGTACGTGGTTATAAAAAGGTCAAATATATGATTTTGAAGGAAAACGTAAGTACAATAGTCGTGATTCTTACGCAAATAGTGAATAATGTTTTAAATTTTAAACTACATTTTAATGTTATGAAGCTAAAAGCCGATCCCCAAACGATAAACAGTAAACCGAGATTTATATAATTAATTATGAACATGTTAATACTTATAAACTAACAATGTATTTTAAAGTTTACTTATTCTAGATTATTTGGAAAAATCACCTATAGACTTATTTAGAAAAATATGGAAGTGGTATATTTATGACCGAAAGCCGACTCAATTTCCTTGTAGTGCGTTGCTAGGCCTGACAAGTTCCATTTGTAATTTTTTACACATGGTACTTGTCAGGCGTAGTTTGAAATAGTGTTAATTTTTTCCTGGCTTAGGTCTCGCAAACTTAACTTAAATATTACTACTAAATAAATATTTTCTTTCGTATGGATTTTTTTTTAATATTTACTATTACATCCTGATAATTTATCTTTTATTTTTTAACAAAATGTCCTGCAATTCGTCAGGTCCTATTCCAAAAATTACCATTTCGTAATTTTTGAAGCCTTTATTTGGAGTGCTGTATCGCAATACATATTAAACGAAGAGAGCTGCAAGTCTGCTCAAATTGTGCAAATATTATTTACTTTAAAAGCTGACTATTTTCCGTTGAAGGTATGTACCGTTTAGAAGTTCTAACCTTAAAACTGAAAAGTGCCCAAAACTTTCGGTATTTTCCGATCGCCATATTATGTAGTTAGCTCAGGTATTTCAAAGTTGTTTTGGTTTAAAACACAAGTGTTATTATCTATTTAACTTGGTATTGGTATATTGTTGGGATAAACAACATCCGCAAACTAAGAGAGCCATTTTTTTGCGACCTCGGTTTAATTAAGACATTTTTTTTCATCATTTTGTCCTACTTATTCATCATTCGCAATATTGTTAACTAATCCAATTTGTAAGTCTTTGGGGACCTAGTGACCCGTAACATAGATATTGTTTGCCTGTTTCGGGCACCAGTCTTACACAAATGTTTACTCGTATTAAGATTTTAGACATTTAAAACAAAAACAACTTACACGGTCCATCCATGATACTGATATCTCGATGTATGAACGCCATCATATGGACCGCAGCCACATTGAATGCGACCTTATCTTCAACCCGACCAGTGGAGTGAAGTTCCGTCCTGACCTTCCGGGCTGAGGGCAGCGGCTCTCCATGTCTGTTCATACGGATATCGCGATCTGGGGATGGAGGAATATTGTTTTGTAGTTGTAAATTACAACGGACTTCAGCGTGTCTTTAGCTTGTGTCTTGTCGTGTCTTGTATGTGATATCCTGTGTATGTGTGAAAAATTGCTCATATTGTCTGAGCCTTTTAAGTTTGGAGAATGAAAAAAAGCCGTGAAGCTAGCGAGTGGGTACAGTACCTAAAAAAACTGGCCAAGTGCGAGTCCGACTCGCCCACGAAGGGTTCCGTGGCAGCAAGTAACATAATATAAAAAGTTCTTGCAGTTCGTTGTAACTTTGATCGATGTTTTAATAATAGTGCATTTTTTTAGATTTATGACGTATTAAAAAAAACTACTTACTAGATCTCGTTCAAACTAATTTTCGTTGGCGGTTTACATGGTAATGTACATCATATATTTTTTTTAGTTTTATCATTCTCTTATTTTAAAAGTTTCAGGGTGGGGGGGGGACACAAATTTTACCACTTTGGAAGTGTCTGTCGCGCAAACTGTTCAGTTTAGAAAAAAAATATTTTAGAAACCTCAATATAATTTTTAAAGACCTATCTACAGACACCCCACAAGTATGGGTTTTAAGAAAAAAAAAATTGACCCCCTTTTTTTTTTTTTTTTTTTTTTTTCGATGGGAAAAATCATCTTATGACAACCCCCGCTCTTGGGCGGAGCGGGAGATAGTGTCAGACTCTTACTGACTAAAAAACCCATCCCGTTCCTTCAAGCCTTCATACCGGGGCTCGAGCGCCCTTTCGGATTACCCTGGCCCCAGTAGGCTTCGACCCGGCTGGGCCCCTGCTGTTGCTGACAACTCCTTGAGGCGCGCGGGAACAGCGCGCGCCGTCGACGACTTGGGCTTGGTCCGGACGGTTACCGGACGGCCGGACAGCGAGCTACCCATTGCTCACTGTCCGCAAGCCCGCGCCTACGGTGGCTGGAAATCGGGATCGGAATCCCGGCGGCGGCGGCGGTGAGAGCGCCGTTGCCTGATGCGGTCGGCCTCCTCCTTAGCGAGCATTACTGCTTCGCAGAAGTCGGCGACCGCCTGCCACTCCTCCTCGCTCCGGACCATGGCCTCGACCAAGGCCCGGCGCGAGAGGTCTCCGCCGCCGATCACCCCCACGAGGGCACGGCGATGCTCCGCCCAAGCAGGGCACACTGCGATTGTGTGCTCCACCGTGTCCTCCGGGCGTTCCGCACAGTGGCGACACCCGGGCGTCACTTCCGCTTTAATTCGGAACAGGAACCTCCCGAACTTGCCATTTCCGGTGAGGACCTGTGTCATGCGGAAGGTAAGGACGCCGTGAGGTCTTTCCAGCCACGCCTCAAAGAGGGGACTTATCGCCATAATTGTGGCGTGCCCATGACGGGGTTGCGATAGTCGCTGACGCCATTCCACCATGAGATCCCGCCGGAGCTCTGTCCGCCATGCCGTGACCTGTCGCGGCAGAGGACTTTCACCCCGGCGTTGCATCTCCACGCGCATGTCGTGCATGTGTGCAAGGACTGTTGCCTCCAGATCCCACGGTGGTAGGCCAGCCAGAAGGCTCGCCGCTTCGCAGGAAATCGTGCGGTATCCCCGCACCATCCGAATTGCCATGACCTTCTGGCAGGCGTTCAGAATGGCCGCCGGTCGCTTTTTCAGCGACGGCGCCCACACCGGCGCCCCGTAGAGGGCCATGGACCGAACGATCCCCGCGTAGAGCCTCCGGCAGGAGGCGTCTGGACCCCCAAGGTTGGGCAGGAGCCGCTTGAGAGCGGCCCCAGTCCGGTTGAGTTTGGGAGCCAGACCTCGGAAATGCTCCTCGAAATTCCATCGGCTGTCGAGGATGAGTCCCAGGTACCTCATCGATGTCCCGACGCCGATGCGAACTCCTCCTACCGTTAGTTGGGAACCCGACGGTGGCGCGTTCCGACGGCCGCGACCGTGAAAACACATGGCCTCGGATTTGCGCAGCGCCACCTCGAGTCCCAACTCCTGGATCCTACCAACGACTATCGCAACCCCGCGTGTCGCTAAAGCGGCCGCCGCCCGGTACGACTCTCCCTGCGCTAGAACCAGCGTGTCGTCTGCGTAGCAGACCACGCTGACCCCGTCAGGGAGGTCGCCCCGCAGCACGTAATCGTACCCGATGTTCCACAAGGGTGGCCCTAGTACCGACCCCTGCGGAACACCGCACGACATCTCCCGACGTTTCCAGTCTCCCTGGTGACCGGGGTAGACAATATACCTGTCCGACAGGTAGGCCTCGACTACTCGACAGAGGTATTCGGGCACCCGGTGATACCGGAGTGCCCTCCGGATCGTACTCCAGGGCAGGGAATTGAAAGCGTTGGCAATGTCCAAGGACACTGCCACGACACACCTACCCTGGGACACCGCATCCCCCGTCGTGAGGGCTCGCACGCGCATGATGGCGTCCACCGTCGAGCGCATCCTGCGAAAGCCGAACTGTCCGTCCGAAAGGTCCGGCCCCACCCGTGAAAGGCGCGCGACGAGGCGGCTCGCAATCACTCTTTCAAAGAGCTTGCCCACCTCGTCGAGCAGCACAATGGGCCGGTACGCGGACGGAGAGTCCGCAGGGCGCCCTGGCTTCGCGATGAGGACCAGTTTCCCCGTCTTCCAGCGAAGTGGGAACTGGCCCCTCTCCAAGCATGCGCTGAAGAGCCCTCTCAGTCGAGGCCCGAGAGCCTCCATGGCCAGGACCCAGGCTTTCCCAGGCAAGCCATCGGGTCCTGGGGCGGCGTTCTTGGCACTCAGCCTTTGCACCGCCACTCTCATCTCTGCCTCAGTCGCCTCTGGAGCATTATCGTCGTCGTCGCTATTGCGGTCCGCGTCAGACACCGCTGGCGGAGGCGGAGCCATAGGCGGGGGGGAGTGTTCCCCTCGCGCAGGGAACAGAGCGCTTACCACACCCTCCACGAGTTGGGGCCGGAGACTCTGAGTCAGCGGGGGAGCCCAGGGGCGCAGTTTCTCCCGTACCAACTTGTACGGGCGCCCCCACGGGTCCGCGTTCAGAGACCCCAGCCACACGTCGCGGGCCTCGAGTTTGGCCCGCTTAATCTCCGCTCGGAGGGTGTGTTTTGCCTCTCTGTAACCTTCGTACAGCTCCGCCTCTCTGGCCTCCGCATCCGGCGGGCGGATGCGGCGCCTGCAGTATCTGGCGTACCGGCGTCGCGCGTGATTGCACGTGTTGCGCAGTGCAGCGATTTCCGGCGACCACCAGTACACCTGGCGCTTAGCACGTCCTGGACGGACTCGGGGCATTGCCGCATCGCAAATTTGCGACATGGCCTCCCGGAACCACTCTGCCTCGACGTCGATGTCGACAGGCCTGTCCGGTGCTTGCACCCAGGCCTGTACCGTCGCGGCTTCCAGGAGGAGCTCCCGGTCCATCTGCTTAAGCGCCCACCGCGGACCGCAAGGGCTCTGTCGGACCGGCGCGGCCGAGGTTTCGGCGGAGACGTCCAACCGGATATACCGGTGGTCGGAGTACGTCTCCACCTCCTCCATAACGCGCCAGTCGACGACACGCGGCGACAGAGCGGGGCTGGCGAACGAGAGGTCCACCACTGATTCACCCCGCCTCCGCACCAACGTGGGGACAGAACCCCGGTTCAGGACGACCAGGCCCAGCTCCAAGGCCCAGTCCTCCACCAACCGACCCCGTGTGTTCGTGCGCCGGGAACCCCAAGCCGTATTCCAGGCGTTGAAGTCCCCGCAAACGACCACGGGGAGGGTACCAAACCCAGCGACGACGGCACTTAGCTCCATAAGGGAGACATGGAGTTCGTCGGGAGTTCTGGTCGGGGACAGGTAGACGCCTACCACTGCAATGTCCCCGACCCGTGCTGCCACGCAACCCCGTCCCCTCGCAACAGCCTCGAGGGGCGGGGTACCGGCGGCGGCCGACGAAATTAGCGTCACCGAGCCGTCTAGGTCCTGAACCCAGCGGGGATGGACGTAGTACGGCTCGGAGACGACGGCGACATTGATCGACCACTGCGCCATGCTCTGGAGCAACAGATCCTGAGCGGGGGCGCAGTGGTTGATGTTCGCCTGGAGGAGACGTAATGGTGTCGTTATTGACATTCCATTACAGTCTCCTCCTGAGCCCCCTGTGAGGGCACTGCCGCGGCGGGAGCGGCGGCGACAGCGGCGGCAGCCAAGGTGGTGGCTGCGGCGGTGAGGACGTCAGGGTGGATGGGCCTGACTTTGCCCTTGGCCTTGGCGGGGGGGTCGCAGGACCTGCCCCCAGCCCGGTGGTCGGCCGGCTTGCCTGCAGCCGCACATGCGTAGCAGTGCGGCTTTGCACGGCATTCAACGGCCTTGTGCCCGGGCTGTCCGCACTGGTGGCAGCGGTCACTGCGGTCCTCTGCGGCGCAATAGGCCCCCACGTGGTGCCCCACGTGACAGCGGTAGCACCGCAGAGGTCTGGGTTCCAGCAGCTTTACCTGGGCCGAAACCCAGCCCACCAACAGCCTTCGGCCCTCGGCCGTGATGGCCTTAGCCGCCGACACGGGGCAGCTCACCGTGACGGCTCGCATGCCCGTGCTGTCAGCGCGGATGGTGCCCGCCCGGACCTGATCGGTCGTGCACCCTCCCGCCCTGACGATGGCGGCCACCACCTCTTCCACCCTGACAGAGTCGTCCAGACCCATTATGCGCATGTCCATGCTTTTGGTGGGTCTGGACACTCGGGCCTCCTCGACGTCCAGGGACGCCCTAATCCTTTCGGCCAGGGCGTCGGCGAGCTCTCCGCTGTCTGCCCCAGGGACCTCCAACATTCGGGCCCCGGTCGCGGTACGCCTCATTCGGAAGCCCCCGGAGGCTCCGAACTCATCGAGGTGGCCCACCACCGCCTGTTTCGCCTTCGCCATGACTACATCGTAGTTCACGCCCTTCTTTTCCGCAGCTGGCTGTAGTGTGATCACTACAGCTGCGGAAGTCGGGGCGCGAAGACGAGCAGCCATGGCCCGCTTCTTGCGCTCCTGTCGCCGCCTGCGCTTTTTGGCCGCCCTTGCCGCCTTGCTCGCCTTCTTCTTGGCGCCGACGACCGTCCACTCGGCGCCAGCCGAGGGGTCTTCGGGCGGAGAAGGCGGCAGGCGCGACCTAGTCGCCGCCGCGGCGAGAGGTCCCGCCGATTTGGTGGCAGCCGCCACCCTGCCCTTCGGGGGAGGGGCAGGCTTCCCCTGCCGCTGCTGTTGCTTGGCCGCCGGGGCCGCCCTTGCAGGCTCCGACGCCGCGGCCACGCGCCTGGCTTGCCCCGACGGGCCTGCCTTAGGTGCCGCAGTCGTCGTGGCCGCGGCGACAGCGGCATACGACGCCGTCTTCTTCTGGCCGGAGGTCGCGAGAGGGGGGCGCAGAACAATGCCCTCCAGGACGGAGAGCTGGCGCTGAATGTGCCCCTGGAACTGCTGCTGCTGCTGCTGCTGCTGCTCCCTGAAGGCAGCCAGCTCTTGCCGCAGCAGAGACATAACCTCGCCTTCCGCCTGGGGCGAGGGCCGGGATCGGCCCCGCTCCTGCCTGCTCCCCTCCTCGGGACGAGAACCCTGGAGAGCGGCCACAGCCTCCTCGAGCCGGCCAAACCTCCCGCTGAGGGTGCGCTCGTAGGGCTCAAAAACGATCCCCAACGCCTCCTCAATCGAGGTGTTGGCCAGCTCAATAGACCGCTTTTTGGCCACCCTCTCCCTCTTGTTGGCCACGCTCGTTATTGCGGCTGCCACAACCTCCCGAAACTTAGCCAGCGCCTCCACCATCCCTTCTGGCAAATCCTGAGGGATCTTCGGCACTAAGGCGCTGGCCTGGCGTCCCTCGCTGGCAATCTCGGCGGGGAGCCCTCTTCCTATGCCCGTTTTTCGGGCTGCGCCCCGCCCCGAGGACGAGATTTTCCGGGCAGGTCCCGTCTCGTCGTCGGACACGGAGCGCATGAACGCCCTCCTCTTATTGGACGTGGACTCCTCCACCTCCATCAAATGGAGGGGCTCCCGCACCTCCTCCACCTCCTTCCCGTCTGAGTTGAGTGAAGACGCGGCATCTGAGTCCGATGCCGCGTCTTCACTCACCTCCCTGAGGCCAAACCTACGGCTGGCCTCCACCGGCATCGCGGACGTGCTGGGAACTGGTCCCAGGGACTCCGCGCTGCCGAAGTGTGAGCCACCCTGGCTCGTTGCGTCCACGAAGGACGGTACAGGGTCCGGAGACCCGAGGCGGTAGGTGCCCCCCCCAGAATACGAGGGGCAGCCCGAGCTCTGCTCGGGGAGGGATTCTCCAGCAAGCTGGTACCCTCCTGGGGTAGTATTTTTTTTTCTACTCGCACTCATATTTTGCTGAACACAGCTTTGCCTTTTTTAATGGGGTGGGGTCCCCATTGCACGTTCGCCATCCTGGTCATGTCTGCTGAACAGACACGTACCGGAGGCGAACCCTATCTCTTCTAAATCGCTATCCAGAAGGCGCCAACAGCTGTTGGTGCCAGCGCTCCTAGACAGCGCACCCTCCGGGCGGTCCGACTGGACTCCGCCGTATGTTCCTCTTGGTCTGGTCTCTCGCTTGAGGCCTTCCGGCATGAGTAGCTCTACCGGCATAGCCCTCAAGGTCACTGAGACACGCAAGCCCCACCACGACGACAACGTGGGAACACAGTTGGTGGGGAAAATTGACCCCCTAAAATTTATGTTTTTTTTTTTTTTTTTTTCTATTTTTGTGTGAAAATCTTAGTGCGGTTTACAGAATACTCACTAAGTTTTACCAGTATAGCTCTTATAGTTTCGAAAAAAAAAAAAAAAAAAAAGTGGCTGTGACATACGGACGGACAGGCAGACATGACGAATCTATAAGGGTTCCGTTTTTTTGCCATTTGGCTACGGAACCCTAAAAAGGAAGTCAGTAATAGTGTGACCGTACATAATCGAAGAAGAAAACATGTTGCGCAAACCCAAGTGCAATGGATATGGGCAGAAATAGGAAGGAGGAGTTTAAAATAATATCAGGGACTTTTTATGTCATATTTTTTTGAAAAGCTACAATAAACTGACTTGACAGGATTCTAATCCGATATTTTCACTATTGTAAATACATTATGCGAAATTCAAAGAGTTAGAGGAAAAATATGACTTTGGACTCCATAAGTTTTATTCAAAAAGCAATGAAACCCAATAACAGATAAGATTATTTTTTTTTATTACAATCTCGTAGGCTAGCTCCCAAAGAACGTAAGTATTTTGCACAAACTTACGATAGCTGTCGTATTTAGTGTATTTACAAATAAAAATAAAATTTCCCGTCGCGTCTTTTCAGCTACATTTTTCTTTATTTCCCTGTACTGTTGAAAGTACACAAGAATGTCGTAAAAGCCAGTCATGTCTAGTTCAGGAAATATGTATCCGCTTTGCTACGCTATTGAGCACGTGTATTTTGTATTCTAATATGAACATTAATATTTCTTTTATTTTTTTATTATTGGTATCGCAAGTAAATTGTTTGTGATTTCCCACTAAATGATAAGTTGTTGTATTTTGGTGTTTCTTTTTTTGTGATGGTTAGGACAATTTCTTTAGGTACAATAAATAACTTAATATGTAAAAATCTCGTGTGACTGTTTATTGAACTCCTCCGAAACGACTTGACTGATTTTTCATTTTTATTATTATTACTTATTATTTATTATATACGCTCAGAAAGCGACTCTTATTGCACTGCACTTAGGTATATAAAGGCACTTGTTACCAAACTGTGACATTTTGATTATCATTACACACTAGCGCTATAATATAGTTAAAACCTCTTTGTTCGCAAAACAAATTTTGAGTACGAAAAAATTTCACAAAGTTATTGCGTCCCATGGTATATAAATTAGTGTCTTACTTACTTATTTCATGCAATTTTGACCATTTTAACTGGTACAAACGATTTATTTAATAGAAAAAAAAAAATTTAGTAAATAAATCGTACATTCAAATAAAAGTTGTTTTTTTATTGTGGTCTATGGCCGCCATTTTAAGATGCGCGCGGTTTTTGGCTTGATTTATTCGAGTGAAATTCAGTTACTGTATTAATTAAATAAAATTAAACACTAGAAAATCATTATAAAATGATACATGCGTATTCCATTGTCACTACGAAAGACGTTATAGTAAAAACTTTTCACGCAAAAAATATAAACGTATATGTATTAGGTACCTTAGCCTTCCCCTAGGGGTAAATAAAAAAATTATGCGCGCGCACATGAAAACAGATTTTTACCGCTATATCTAAACTATACATGCTCTTTGGCCAAATCACAAAAAAAAAAACTAGTTTTAGAGTTATTTTCTTCACAAGTGTATTGAAAAATGTCGTATGACACACGTGAGTAATTAATGATTACCGTTCTCGGCTCTCTTATGACCCTCGCCATGGCTCGGGTCTAAATACCGCCTCGACTGTAATCACTAACATTACACACTTACATCATAATGTACTATTCTGTATATATTTGGTAGGTCTGAAGATAGATAGAAGTCTATGAATATTGTAGTGATACAGGTCCGTATCTAAGATTACCACTTACCGTTGGCATAGTCAGGCTTCAAGAGCCTCAGATAAGGCCCCTTGGCAGACCCCCTCGTTGGGTACTTGTAGTTGTTACAGGTACCATCAACTCGGCTTCCTTCATGGGGTGTACACGACTTTATGTCTATTGAACATCGTCTAGAAAGATATACAATGAATTTAGATTAAGAAATTATTTCTCTGCTTATTCTTCTTTTTCTTTTCGTGTCGATGTTCTCAAACTATACTTTTTCTGACCAATATTTGGCTACCTGTACGGCTCTATTGTTGGCCTCGTTTAGATCCTGAAATCTGCTGGTGGTTATGCAGGATGGGCAGCACAGTAGATGGCGCATGTCCTGTGGAGAGGCTCCACACTGACACTGTGCTAGAGATGGGTCGAGGAAGCCCTATTCTCTGCTTGTTTTGTGTCTCTACACTACCTATTGAGTTAGTGTAGGTATCTGGGTGATTCTTTGATACCAAGAGAATGTCTCATTTTCTGGCCTAGTGTTTTTGATATTTTTATTTGCAGATTAGATTTCTCCGATCACTAAATGTATCAAAGGCACTCATTTGCGCCCAGTGGCTTATGACACAAAATATATGTAGATAGGTAAGAAAACTAAGCCAGATAAATTAGACATTTTCTAAGATTCAAAGAATCATCCCTCCAAACTGTCGATTGCTATTACAGTGTTCAAATAGACATTTGAACACTGTAATGACAATCATCAGGTTTTGTACTAGGGAGTTAGATTTTTGGTAGTGTTCTTAGATTAGAGGACAATTTTGTTCTACCAACGACAAATATAGCCGAAATATCAAGTATGAATTGATCACGTGACGTTTCGGTAGCGCATATCAAGCTCATTATTTTTTTACCACATTAAATTAACTCACACTCATGGACATGTGTATCCTGCCCATCCTAACCTACGGTGCTCAGACCTGGTCACTCACCGAATTGCAAAAGTTTCGCCTTGGGGTTTGCCAAAGAGCTATGGAGCGCAGCATTCTGGGTGTAAAAAGAGCAGACCGAGTTCGGAATAACACGCTGCGCTCCAAAACGGGCGTAATTGACGTGGGCAAAAAGGCTGCCAGGCTTAAATGGGATTGGGCGGGTCACGTCAGCCGCTCATGAGCAGTGACCGCTGGGCAAGTATCGCCACCCGGTGGGTTCCTGCAAACGGTAAGCGCCATCGAGGTCGCCCTAGAAAGAGGTGGCGAGATGATCTAGACGCGTATCACGAGAACTGGTTAGAGACGGCGCGAGAGAAGAATGTCTGGAAGGACTTGGGGGAGGCCTTTGCCCAGCAGTGGGACAGTAATGGCTATTAAAAAAAAAATAATAATAACTCTAACAAACTGGTACATTGTCTTGATACTCTAATATCCGAGTAGGGTTTAAATATCTTTTCATAGTTCTGGCGTAACTTTTATTAAATCATAAATTAATAAACGCTACCGACCGCTAAAAAAATGGTGGAGAAGCATCACTTTTCACGCGAAATAGTGTGAAAATTGAGAAAAGAGAATTAAATGTTCGTTTCTCAATTTTTTATTTGATTTTTATTTCGTATATTATGCATTTTATGTTACTATGGCTATACTCGTAATATTTATGATTTTCGTTCACTGATTGACCCAAACCTGTTTCCTTTCGTTCAGTTCATTCTAAAGATTTCTGTAAGAGATAAGCCTGTGCTGTAAGACCGACCATAATACACTTGTTTTTGTAAATATTTGTCCTATTCACATTATGAATCGTATAATAGACCAAATGATAAATAATTTAATTTATACAAATGCGAAAATCATAACCAAGACGGTAATCTATACTATACTATACTAGGTAGGTATATTACTGGTAACATCACATCTCAAAAATTGTAGCATTAAGCTAAATTATATAAATTTTAATGTAACATGCTGCGAGCTAGCTACCTCCACTTTGTCACATAAACCTTTGAAAGATTTCAGACAAGTGTTTTTGTTGTAACAAATGTAAGAAAAAAAAAAAGACGTGTGGCACTCGGGGACTGCCGCGGTAAAGCTATTGCATAGCATTTTTATCAACTTATGCAATTATAATTATTTATTTATGCAGTATTTTTTTTCCTTTGTTTTTTTTTCTTTGATATTAATTGAAGTTACACTTTCACACATTGAATTGAATTTTGATTGATTGTTCACTCATTTGTTTTCTTATCGGTCACCACGCTCAAAAAACAAATGAGTGGGGGGTATCAGGTTATTTTCGTTACGGAATTTCTGGATTCGGTCTCCACGCCCAAGGCCCGCGATAGAAGCTATGCAATAGCTTAAAAAAAATCGTTAAGAAAATTTAAAATAAACATCTTACTCTGTAGCGTTCTTCAATCGCAGTTCCTTCGCTTGCGCTGTCTCAACTTTCTTTCCAGTATATCTATCAAACAGTCCAGAGTCTACTCGACAAATCGCGGTAAATATTAAAACGTTAAATAAATAATACATTTTTGTACCGGACGACTTAGCGGTGTCCTTTGATACAGTTTACTAAGCTATACCGACCAGTTTTGTAATGCCGAATGTGTTTCACAAGGCAAATTGATCGGTTAGCGTTTGATCGTTTTCCTTCGTGAATTAATTGAAGGATGTCTGAAAAACGGTACAATCCTCTCTTGCAAAACATTTTGCGTGTTTATTATTAGGTAGTGTTACATTTTATGAATGTTAATTTCATCAACAATGTCAATTTCATCAATAATGTCAATTTCATCACACTGAACACACCAGTTTTAAAATACTTTTGAAATGGATAGGCAAATTATTATCAATTTTTTTCCTAACCGTTCTTTGCGAATAAGAATTTAAAATCCGAAATGAACTGAAAAAAAAACCCGATCAATTAAGTACACGTCGGGCCATACTCAGAGTGGATTCAATATTTGCTCGTCCCGAAAACCTACAAAAATAAGCAGAACTAAAAGATAAACTTAACTTTATTGATAAAAAAATAAAACTCTTTAGGACCTAACTAATGGACCAATTTTAAAATTCTTACACCAATAGAATGCTACACAGTGACAAAAGCTATATATTTTTTTGGCGGGCAAAGCCATTGACAGTAGCTCTATTTAATTCATTAAACCCCAGCGTTCGCGCACCTATTGTCTTTCTATTGTGTCTGTAATTTCCACGATTGAAAGGTAAAGTTATATATTAAGGTTTTTCTAGCTTTTTACTTTACTTTTAGTGTGAGACCATGCTTCGTATAAAATTTTGTTTCTAAGTTAACGGGAAGTACTCTATAAGTTTTGTTTCCCTTGCGAGTATCAAAAGAAGTCCGTATCTTCAGAATGCCTTGACTTAGAACTTTGTTTTTCTTTCTGCTCCAAGGAACTGCACACCTGTGTGTTTAATATTAATTTCAACGTGATACCTCTATGTGTTATTGAGAAAAGAAGTCTTAATAGACAGACAAACGGGAAGTCTTAGGGTGAGTTGCACCATTTAACTATAACGATAACAAAGCCGTTGACAGTTGTCAAATCGTCGAATTGACCAATAGCCAGTCGTTTCACGGCTGGTTATGGTTTGGTTATCGCTATAGTTAAATGGTGCAACTCACCCTTAGTAGACAGGCAATAAAGTGATCCAATAAGGTTACCGTTTTTGTCGACTGTGGCACAGAACTGAATCTTTTTTTTTATACAATTCTATTATAATTTATATTTATTTATATACACATACACTCAATAAGCAACAAAAAAAATTGAAACAAAAAAAAGAATCGAAACAAAAGAACGAATAACACTGGCCACTTCAAACTATTAAAATTCAAACATAACAGAAGTAGCACTGCATTGTTCCAATTATCTATTGAGCCATCACGTTGGCAAAAAACCAAATGCATAAAAGAAAGTTTGAACAATTAATCAATCACAATTAATCAATAACAAAAAATCGATACCTTCCTACTACTATTATTTAACATCAAATCAATACATCAATTTCCACGCAAAATTGAAAACATCAAAACAAATGATAAAATTGAAGAAAATTAATTTAAAACAACTCAAGTTTTATTCATAATTATATTTGAAGGAGGATTCTGTATTATGTTTCTAAAAAAAAACTTTTAATGAGTTTCTTTTACTGGCATTTGCCTACTACCAAGACTGCCAGAGCAATTATTCCGGGGAAATAACTAACGATAGGGTTGAGACGAGGGATAAATATTAATTGAACATTTCCTTATTTGTATATTCATAAATTCATCCCTCTTTCATATGGGTGTGTAATGTATGGCATAATTACAAATACCTACTATAATATTACTTGAAATAACGTTCACATGATAAAATATATCATGAGCATGAGTAAAATTGAGTAGAAGTAGAGTAGAGTGAAGTACAATAGAGTAGAACAGAATAGAAACTATCGCTTATGTGGTACTCGAGTGCACAGCACAGCACAGTCAGCAAAATACAAACACGAACCTTGAGAGCACCGAATTCGGTCAAAGATTCAGTCTTTGAGCGAATTCGGTGCTCTCAATTTAAGGTTCGTGAGGACGCATCTGCTTTTGGGGAGAGGTGGGCTGGATAGAATGAAGGACACCATGACTCATGTCCAATGGCGCACCAAAATCTCAGTGAGAAAACCAAACCACAAAGCTAGAAGATAGGTAGACATGGTCCCGACTTCCCGACATATGTCAAAAGCAATTAAGAATTAGTAATAATATTAAATTTAAAAAGACGGAATGGAAGATGAAGCGTTGAAGGGCCTCCTACAGGGTGGACCGATGACCTGATAAGGGTTGTAGGACTCCGACAGATGTGAGACGCACAGGATAGCTTATTGTAGCGATAATTGGGGGAGGTCAATGTTCAACAGTGGACGTCTTTTTGATGAAATGAAGATGATTAATTCCCAAAATTATGAAAACTAGTCAACCTCTCTTAATTTCACAGCCTTCCTTTAATACTCTATTGTAAAGGACGCTTGAAAAAATAAGCAAGAACTTTTTCCATAAAGAAATTAGAAAAATCTATTGTCTTACTCTCAATTGAAAGTTTAAATAGGTACACAGGGGCCATTTAATTTAAATTGAAAGTCGTTGCCAGTTTTTATTCCGGCTTCTTTCGTTTCAGAATTCTTACCTTTGAATACTTTTCGTTATGTTGATTTCGGTCAAATAAGATCACAAATTGGACTTAAAATGGCGGATGATTTCAAAAGGAATTTCGTATTAATCTACGTTGAATTAAATTTGAATGGTGATAATAATTAAAATGATTATTGAAATAAGTTCCTTGGCGTACAATGGATTAATCGTTGAGTGGTTTTTAAGGACTGCTTCGTTAAAGTTAATTGAGATCTCTTTGCGGCTTTAAGGAGTCTTAATACCAATTTTTATAAAATTTAAACGGCCAAAAATGTGGCGGTATTTTTTTATCTATTCTGTTGTAATCATTTGGCAATAATTATATTCGTTAGGATCTGTGAATAGGTACTATAAATTATGTGCAAGCACATTGATGGGAATTTTCATGTAATTCAAATATTGCTGCAGTATTTGAGTACTCAAATATTATTGAAATGTTGAATTTAAAATATAAACGCTTTATTGGAACTGCAAAATATGGTATCGAAATATTAATCTCAGCCAAAGTTTCGAATCTCTTCACTCCTGTATTTTTAATCACCCAGTTTGACTGTATTGATTGGAATGCAAATTAAATACCAGACTGAATAACCCGGTAAGTTAGACCCTTAAAATCGCAAACAGGTGATGATTTTAAACCCTATTTTTAATCTTTGAGTGCAAATAAATACATAAACTAATGTTTAAAAATCTCGCATCACAGCGTAATTGTTATTGAAATTTTTCGAAACGACTGGACCGATAATTATAAAATTGTTGTGTATTATTTGGCAGGTCAGTAGCACAGAACACGTATCCAACATTTACGAACATGTTTCTTTTATGAACTCATAAAATGATTTAAAAGAGTGTCCATGGAGTTTTTTTGCACGTTCTTCTCCATAGAGATCCGCTTTGGAACGTGTAATTTAGCTTCACTTTTTTTTACTGAAAAAAATTTTGACAATTCAAAAGTGCCAGTACCTAAATAGTATTTTTGAAATACACGGTTCTTATTTCTGATTTCAGAGAATTGGTCCTAGGCTACTCTACAACCCAAATCTTTTAATTTGATAATTTAACAACATTTACTGAGTCAGCTAGTCTCTTTACACCAATTTCAAACTAACCTCTCACTAAGCACCAGTATTATTAGCAACCTCAATATACTCAAGACATTCAGACGGACGGAATTCGGTAGACATTGTCAGGCTTATTAGCCGTGACTGACAATGCACATTCAATGAACACTCGTGTGGTTGTGCAATAGACCGACAATACCGTGTGTGGTAGACGATTGAATACGTGGAGACTGTTTGGATATGTACATATGTGTTGTGGACGTTTAATGTGTTTGTGGGAGAAAAGTTTAATATGCAGTTGATACTTTCAGACATGCAGTGTGTTTTATTAATGTATTTATATGTATATAGCGTAAACCAGGCATATGTGCAGGCATAAACTAGGTTCCCACTTGATCTTCTCACCAGATGGAAACCGAGGATGATGTGGTCGACGATAGAGCATGCTTGCCTAAAAGTAACCTATTAATTTTTGATAAATTCTACACGCCGTCTCCCGTCAATTTCATTAAACGCGTCTTGGTATCTCTGTAAGACTACTATGATATGAAATGATAAGCACCAAACTAATTCATTAGGGTTCCCTGTACAATCTAGATGATCCAAAATTTATTTGGCATAATACTCTTGGCATAATCTTCTGCTATAAAAGGTAGACCTAATTCATTACGCTCCTGTTTGTCAAAAACACTACGGGTATTTAAACTCAGACTGCCGGTAGGTACTTTATAATTCTCTATTAAGTAAAAGAGCGGAAAATATAAATCGATAAATTTTCCGCCCGGCTGGGCCCGTCAGAGGCATTCCCTTCTTAGGATCTTACTTAATCTTTTTTATAAAATTCGTATCCCTAAAGCCATGTTGACACGAACCGACTACATTTGGACGGAGCGAATCAGTAATGAGACCCGATGAGACCCGTTTTCCTTTTGAACTTATTGGATATACAGACAGAAACTCATTTGGATAATTTTGTTTTGTTACGTAATTTTATTTATATCTGTACTTTTAGATTTATTTTATGTACAGATTTATCTAACTCACGAATTTGTCAACCTCTCAACCTCTTAAAATCATACCCTCAATGAAGACAAATATTCTGTATTTGAATTTTCTATTTACACATTTATTGTGCGTACAGCCAAGGAGTGAAATTCCCTGCCGGAATCTGTGTATCCTGATTGCTACAACTTAGGCGCCTTTAAGTCAACAGTGAATAAGTTACTTCTAGGCAAGCGTGCTCCATCGTGACCACATCATCACTTACTATCAGGTAAGATGGTGGTCAAACGCAAGCCTATCAATAATAAAAAAAAAATTTTTTTTTTTATTCTGGCTTCGCGTGTTTTGAGCATCATCTTAAAGATGACATAACTTAAAAAAGAGGGTATTTGAAAATTGAACCTTATTTTTGAAACATGGGCTTTCAGATTCAAATACCCTTTTTGATTAAAAGTGCGGGCTGTAGATAAAGAAAGTATTAAGTTTAAAAAGTATTGAATTTTTGATACCTACAGATTACAGTCATTATGCTTAGAATGCGGATGTAACAGTCCAATGTTTTGGCTGTATTGACACCAAACTATTGAGTCGGTCTTCTCGTTAAGCTTAGCGGTAGTCTTAATCAATATTGCAATAAAGTTCTTAGCTTTATAATGAAACCGAGATCGTGTCCGTTTAAAGGATCCGACATATATTTCAGTTTTCCTTAACACTTAAATGCAAAAGTATACCAATTTTGAAAAATAGCAACTGATAAAGAAAGAATAAGCATATGCATATGTATATACATATAATCTGTGTGACAAAAACGTTTTCGACCCCTCCATTTTTTTTCGGAATTAAAACGGCCCCTGGATTTTAAAATCCCACTAAAATTCAACTTATTTTAGGTCAGCCTTCCTTTGCCGTACACTTAGGTGCAGAAAAAACAACCTAATTCTCTATTACGGAACCACAACTCCAGGTACAATCGACATATAGGTGGGTCACAGTAAGTGCGGATCATTGTATCGGAGAGAGGCACTCAACCACCGCATGTGTTTGATTAGTGAGTGTAGTGGCTGTTTCAGAAAGTAATCACTATTGTTTTGAGAGCGTTTGAAAGGATGTTCGTGGCAGGATGAGGAAGTGTTCCGGTTTTTGTGGCATCGAGTGTATTTGGAGAGGAAATTGCAATTTTTAGCAGAGAACAAAAAATGGAGGAGGTTCTCAATTCGACTGAATGTTTACTTTTTTTTTGGACTTAAGTATGGTCTAAATGTATAAATAAAAAATATTAGGGTGTTTTTAATATCGTGCAGTTTTGATCACGCATACGGGATTGCTCCGCATAACCCCCGCAAATGTCCACTTCATACAATTATTTATTGTAATGCGTGGAATACGCACGTGGGACGCGTTTTATTGCATTTTGAAATTCTGCATGCGGAGTAAATCCGCATGCGTGATGAGACATCTTCATCATCAATTTAATAATATATAAAGTCAATGGAAAAAGAAAACCAATGGTTTTTAACGCATTTTACTCATGTAAAAAATCATACGAAGGCGAAATTAGTGTATTAATTTATAATGTTGTTACTTCTTCACGCTCGAACTGATGAACGAATTTCGATTATATTTATCCCGAGAGTTTGATCCATGGGATTTCATGGAATGGGATATTTTTTTATTAACACGTAGCAGTGCAGCACTGTAGCTTGTAAGCAATAAAAACAAAGTATCTTTGAAGTATGTTATAATTTATGGACATCATGAAAAGTTAGAACATCGTGCTCATTCATTAAAAAAAATATTTAAAAATTATTATTACATATTTATTTATGCCACGATTTTGGGGTCTTCGAACTTTGAAAGGCGTATGAAGGGCCGAAGCCAACACGCTGAGGTCTTATTGAGACACTTTTCATGGAACGTACGTACCGACGACAATACCTGTACACGACATACTAGTACACTCAGATAAGATAGTTGGAAACTATTGCGATAAAACGACTATGGTAATGTTTTTATCAATTTTATTTGTCTACATTCTCAAGAACCTTAAACACTTGAACCCCAAAAAAAAGGGGAGTCAACTCGCGCACTGAGGGTGCCGTAAAAACTTACCTATGAAATCACATAACAACACAGTTTTCAGATTTTTTCCTATACTTGTGTTATGAGACCTTGCTTCATGCCAAATAGGATTCTAGGTCAACGAGAAGTACCTATCCTATGAATTTTGATGTATCCGTATCTTTTTAGGGTTCCGTACCTCAAAAGGAAACAATGGAACCCCGGATCACTTTGTTGTCTGTCCGTTCGTCCATCCGTCTGTCTGTCTGTCTGTCAGTCTGTAATCCTAACTTAAACAGTGACAAAATAATTGGATATAGGTATTAGATATATCCATAACATAAATCTTAATCAGAGTCGGTGGAAGCGGGGGCTACCTAAACTTTAAAGCTCAAAAGAAAAACCGGGTGAGAAGAGCTAGCTAAACCCGGCTTAGGTTTAATCTTAGTTGAAATGTTCCATACTAGGTTAACAGCGTCAAGCAAACTGGGTGACTGCCATTAAAGTCTTAGATAGTTTGAAGTTTTAAATAAAACTGGCTTCAGTCACCGTCTTCGCCCGCGTGAAAATGGACAATTATCTTCAAGAGAACGTAATGTGTAGTGCAGTTACATATAAGCAAGCAAGCTTCGAGGCAAGCGTGTTCAATCGTTAACCACATCATCGCTTACAATCAGGTAGTCAGGTAGTCATGAGGAGCTAGTAGTCAAAAGCGAGCCTATAAATAATAATAAAAAACTTAAAATTTTTACTGAATTGTAGTAAGATATTCTCAAATTGTAAGTCAAAAATAAATAAAAATTTAATTCAAACATGTACTTAATTGTCGTATTGTTGTTTCAGCTAATTTTACAATAAATTAATAATATGTACTTTTTCCCAAATTGCATGGTAACATGCAAATTTAAAAATTTTGCCTCTACAACATTTTGTCCGTAACTAATAATCTGTGTCTAGTAATAAGTTGTCTATCTAGTTTTTGTCAATGATTTCGCCTGCGTGAAAGACGGAAGTTATCGCCTTTTTTTATGATGGGAAAATATCATCCAATGACAACCTCCGTTCTTGGGCGGAGCGGGAGATAGTGTCAGACTCTTACTGACTAAAAGACTCACCCCGTTCCTTTGAGCCTCCATACCGGGGCTCGAGCTCTCTTTCGAAACTAACCCTGGCGAAGTTATCGCCATGGGATACAGTGCTGAAATAAAAAATAAAAATATCCTAATCGACAAACTTAAGTAGAAGTGGGTAAATGTACCCACAGTGCTCACAGAACAGATGGTCAATGAGACTGAAAGGTTCTGAAGTGGCGACCACGTACCAGTAGACGCAGCGTTGGAAGGTCTCCCACAGGTGAACCGATGACCTGGTGAAGGCCACGAGAATTTGATTGATGCGAGACTTAGAGGACCGGTCGTTATGGCGACACTTGTCTAACACTGGACGTCTTTCGACTGATGATTCGATGATATCCTATATTCCAATCTGGGTTATATTCTACTTGTCCCCCTAGCCAAGTTACAACCGTATCGTGTCGAATTCCGTTCTCCAATCGGTAACGCTTCGGTGTCAGCAATTGTAAAAAACGATAAGTGGGTAGCCATGTTAACGCACCTGCATCGGTCGCTCGTTCTACAATGTAGCGTTTGTTTATCAACGGATGTAGCGTTAAACGTTGTAGAAATTCATTCTATCATTTTTAACGGTGTGAACTTGGCTACGAATTTTCTATTCGTTTGTTCCGACCACGCGATTTTACGTTGAGATGACGTCATTCCCATACGTTTCATTACTTTTCTACAGCGTTAACGATTGCAGAATAACAACTTGGCTAAGCGTGCTGTTGTCCGGATGGCTAGCTACCCATTGCTAGTCATCTGCAAGAACTTTTAAAAGAACAGACTAAAGTGTAAGCAGTTTTAATCAATGTGAGAATATTCAATTTCTAATTAACACTGCACTGAAGAACTTTGAAAATAAACACTCGATTTAAAATTAAGAACATGTTTGCAAACGTTTTATTTCTGTTCCTTTTAATTAGACTAGCGTATCACTGATTAAATCGATAGTACAGACAGCAAAATCAAGAAAGTTTGTAAATATTTTTAACTCAATGAAAAGTGTTTGTTAGATTTCCTTCAGTTTTGTGGGGTTATTTGAAAGAGTTTCTGTGGCCCTGGAACACATAAGGCTACTTATGTAACACAGGTGAGTTTAGTCAGTAGAAGTCTGACACTCCCCCCGTTTCACCTCGAGTAAGAGGAGTCATTCTCACTGAAAAGAAAACAACTCAATTTATGAACCAAAAGTCTAATGGTCAAACTCTATTTGAATACTGCGTAAGTTTCAAAAGTTCTCACATTTAGAAATCGGAGTTCAGACTTTAAAATACCACCAAATTAAGATATTTTTTATGGTGAGGGCAAGCTCGCGCACTTTTCCGCACTAGTGCGAAAAACAGTCAATTATGTGCCTAAAAGTGGTTGTTATAAGAGCGGGATTTCGTAACTTTTACTAACTGTTTTTAAGCGGTGTGATTACTTACATAATATGAATTACGGTCTGAAATATCTTTGAAGTATTTTTTTAGCACTGTTATATGAGAATCTGAACTATTTTGTCAACTGTACAAATGCTTTGATAATATTCCTACTAATGCAACCGATACGAGGTGCAGCGAAGCGTCAAATTGTCAGTTCACGTCGTGAGTGTACAATACCGGAACACTAGGTATCTAATTATTTTCTAGATAAACACGAATCTAAGATTATTATCTAGATTTACAGTCACTGTTGTCACAGTTGAAAAGTATTATAAAAAAAGACGTGTGGCACTCGGGGACTGCCGCGGTAAAGCTATTGCATAGCATTTTTATCAACTTTTGCAATTATAATTATTTATTTATTTTATTTATGCATATGCTTTTTTTTTCCTTTGTTTTTTTTTCTTTGATATTAATTGAAGTTACACTTTCACACATTGAATTGAATTTTGATTGATTGTTCACTCATTTGTTTTCTTATCGGTCACCACGCTCAAAAAACAAATGAGTGGGGGGTGTTAGGTTATTTTCGTTACGGAATTTCTGGATTCGGTCTCCATGCTCAAGGCCCGCGATAGAAGCTATGCAATAGCTTAAAAATAAAAATGTTTATTAATTTTGAGTGAACTACGTGTCTTGATTTTATTCCTGGTTCTTACGCCACTTGAATTAATCAATCATCATTATCATTTAAGCCGATATACCTCCACTGTTGGACATAGGTCTCCCCCAAGTGTTGACACAATGAACGATCCTGTGCGTCTCGCATCCATTGGTTTCCTGCAAGCTTCGCCAGGTAATCGGTCCACGTTGTAGGAGGCCTTCCAACGCTGCATCTTCCGGTACGAGTTCACCACTCCAAAACCTTAATCAATCAATCATGCATTTTCCAATATCATTTAGCGACAGAATTTATTATGTAAATCTATAATAGTACCTACTCGTATTATAAAGCTGAAGACTTTAAACGCAATAATCTCAGAGACTGCTGGTTCGAATTAAATAATTATTTTAGTGTTGGAGAGGCCATTCCATATTAGTGAGCTCAGCGGACAACTATAAATAATATTATAATCGCCCAAAACAAAAAACAAAGTACAATTTTACTCTTTATATATTTAATCTATAAACAAAAAAATAGCAAATTGTACAACATTTAAATATTTGAGTTTCAGCAATAACTGAAGACGCGCCTCTATAATCAGTGTTTGAGTTTTTCCCACCATGATTTATGGTATTGAGGCATGGACGCTCACGCAAGAGGAGGCTGTGTACAGGTTAAGAGATGCACACAGAGTCATGAAGCGTTTTGTGTTGGGCATACAGCTTCTAGACAGATTTCATTCAAAGATTTAGATCCGAAGACGTACGTCTTTGATATCGAAGTCCTGTGGTGACAGGTGGAGTAGGGCAGTTATCTAGTGGCATCCAAGAACTGCCAGAATTAATGATAGTCGTCTGGCTGCGAGATGAACAGCGGATCTTCGCGGGTAGGACCTGGATAGTACAGAGACATGGGGATTAGCACAAGGAATAAAGACCAAAATCTAGCGGTGGGCGCAGTATAGTCCGTTCAGCAGAAAGATTGGCGGAGGATATAGTTATCTTCGCGGGTAGGACCCGGATAGTACAGGGACTTTAGGTCAAAATCTAGCAATGGGTGCAGTATAGTCGTTCAGCAGCAAGATTGGCAGTAGATATAGTTATTTTCGCGGGTAAGACCTGGATAGTACTAGTACAGGGACTTGGGGATTGGCACAAGGAAAAAAGGCCAAAATCTAACAGTGGGCGCAGTATAGTCGTTCAGCAGCAAGATTGGCAGAAGATATAGTTATCTTCGCTGGTAGGACCGGGATGGCATAGGAACTTAGGGATTGGCACAAGAAAAAAAAGGCCAAAGCCTAATTAAATAGTGGACAAAGTCGCGCTATGCATGATGATGATAACAAAATAAAAAACAAAACTGACTACTGCATTGAACGGCTTATGTTTTGTATCGTAGGTACTTAAACATTAGAGTACCAATTAAAAGAAGCTTAGGTACTATTCATTAGTGAGATCAAAGACACTTCAATTAACGTGAACTTTAACAAGATAGGTACTATGTTTACCACTTATAACTCACTTTTGGATCAAGACGTTCATTAAACGTAACCATCGCAACAAGAAAAATCTTGTGGTTTTAAGACGTTGTGTAAGAACATTTGGTTTATTCTAAATTTGAAAAAAGTCATCCTTTGTTGAGGGACTTCTGGATATAGAATAATAACAACCACACGGGTTGATATCCAAGGTTAAGCAACTGTTGCTGCGGTTGGTATTAAGATGGGTGACCATTCAAGACTCCTCTGTGATTCAGAAAGCAAGTTAATCCTTTGGTTCTGGCTGACATTTGCAGACCTTTGATAGGCGTTACGAAAAACCACAAGTCTAGAGATTCTCTCTTTTGCAAACGAAATTAATGGACATGTGTATTTGTATAACAAAAAATACCTATAGACTAGATACAACCAATTACCTATGGTCTATTCAGCTTCTGACTATCCATTATGACTAATATAATAATAATAAATGTTTTATTAGCACAAAAAGGTTATAAGTTTGTGCATAATGGTGGTATATATAATATAACAACTATTTAAAATTCAACAATTGTAACCATACAGTTTATGAACCCTGCCTCTCAAGCTAGGGCTACCTGTATTTTGAGAGACAGTTTTTGGCTAAAATTTGCTATACATATTTATGTAACTAATGAGTAGGACATCGTCTTTTACAATTAAGGGACATAATATGAGAGAGAAAAAAAAGACTTAAATAAATTAATTAATTCAATTTATTTAATTTACTACCAAAGAAAATTATCTACTAAATGATATCAAGGACCAGGGGTAGCGGCTTAATGTGCTTTTAGGCATATATGGAGAAACCGTAAGTCATCTATCTACAGACTGATCTCGTCAAGTCAAGCCTAACCTGAATAAAAAGGACCTGTGCGGATTTTGTTTTTGAGAAATTATAAGACAAGTCAAAAATTTATTTATTGGCCACGTGATCAATTTTATAATTTTATAAATAAGCGACGGGAAAATGAAATTAGACTATAATAAACGTTTTCTACTTTTTTACAATGCCAACTAAACATTCTTCGTTCAAGAGCGAAGTGAGCTCGAATTTGTAGGGCACTCCGATACGGAATGATTAGGTTAGCCTTCGTGGAACAATACTTTTTTATAACCACTCAAAAAGTGGCTTAAGTACATAAAAGATAACTAGTGCCTAAGATAGTATCATTCAGACGGTCGTTAATTGTGGCTAACTTAGTAATTTAAAAGACAATATATTTTTTTTTTCTTGCACATTGGCGGAATTCGAGAGGGTGACACTAAACGTGTTGTCCTCTATGTAACTTGTGCCGGTTCTCCAGGGTGCTGCTTGAGACTGAACATCGATTGTTTATTATATATATGTATGTTGCATGCACTAATGGATTTCTGATCAGTTTGTAGGTGGCATTTCTCAGTGCTAGGCTATTTTGCGACTACTTTTGTTACCTTGGGTATACCTGTCAAAACAATTGTATGTGCTTATAATAATTAATAATTATTTTTAGGGACGACTAATACTATTTAAAAGAAGTCTACTTAATTAGCACCCATTGTTTTATACTCGACTGCCAAGAAAATTTATTGGCAAGATTATTTAACACAACATCTAAACAAATAACAATTTTGCAGACAAAATTGTTACGTAACCACAACCATATAGTTCAATCGCAGAGCTTCTTTCTCGATTAAATAGAATAGATGTAGGTACATACATCATTGTACGGTTTTATCGATACTAATGCGTCTCGCTCGATTTCATGTGGTCACGGGAAAGAGTAGTCACTGTAACAGCTAGGGCTGTCGCACGTATCCTGTTTACGGATACTGTGTGCCGTTTAGCCGAATCAATTGCTTGTTTTCGGCAATTCATTTTCGGTGTCTACAAAAATATTTGGGAGGGATTTTAGGAAATGTTTTAGGTGTAGGTCTTTTATTTTGTTTTTACCGTTTAGCTGATTTTTATTTGTTGCTTTCTTTTTTGTTTAGCTTTCCAAATATGTTTGTGAAGCTATTATTTCTCTTTTGTTATTTAGTTGTCTATAAATATAAACAGAAGTATTCTTCTTATTGTACTGTTTTAATCTAAAATTTCTTTATCTTTGCAATTTTCCCTTTTTTTTCAAGCCAGATCCGTTCCATTTTCTTTAAAAATAATATTTTAAATAAGACAAATTTATATTCAAATACATTTCATCTGCAGCAGCCCTAATAATGTCGATGCATTCGAGTGCATCGAGTCCACTTTGCCCAGCACTAGTGTAAGTGTGGGTCGCTGCGGACGACGGCCGGGAAATAAGAGGATTGTCGGCTGCCCGGGACCGCTGTACCACATATACACATCACTAGCCATGCGTCATGTACTTAGTATAGCTCCTTAGGAGTTTTAGTAGCGGTTCTCAGAAGCTCTTTAGCTAATTCCCTCGGTTTAAGTTTTCACTGATTTTAGAGTGGGAAGGACGGCTCGTAGCTACGTTGTATTTTTACTTGATTAAGATTTTCGTTAGCAGATAGGCAGCTAAGAAACATCGGCGTTATCTGACTTAAATTGAGAAACAGATTCTCATGTAAAAGTCAGTCATGTAAAGTTAGTGTATAATGGTGATCAATACTGAGCTATGCATATAACACATGAACAAAGTGTTTTTATCAATATCAGACTCTAAGAAAGTGGTATGGACTTCTATAAGTGCTAAAGGACACTATTCTTAGTTTAAACTAAACCGTATAAAAATAAGTTAGAGTTAAATTACTTATTAGTCTTTTAGGCTAGATTATAATCAATTATAAAGAAATTTATTCTTAATAATAAGGAAAAATAAAAAATTAATTTAAAAAATAAAAAACCGGACTGCGTAAAACTGAAAAGAAAAATAAACAAGTTCAGTCCACAGTTCAGCAACAGTCGGGACCCACATTAGATAGAATGATTTTAGTCTAGATAAAACCCAACTGGTTTTTTTATTTTTTAAATTAATTTTTTATTTTACACTTTTTAGTTACTATTATAATTTCACTATTTATTCACTATATTTTAGACGTAAAATCACTATAAAGTTCAAAAACCGACTTAGGCATTCGCCTCAGTACAAAATAAATAACATAGATTTTCTGTTGTACTATTTTTTAACATGGTCATGACATACCATTTTGAAATCCTCATGAAAAGCCCTTTAATTTGACATACATATTGCAAAATTAAATTTTTTTTTTTTCTCTAACAATGCATCTCACAGTCGATATATTGTTTTTTTTTTTAACGTCACCTATCTAAGAACACTTGGGTTATCGAGACAAATCTAACGATATGTTAAAAAAATCTGTTCAGTGGTTTGGAAGATATGAGGTAATAAAGAATATTACATACATACAAACATACAAGATACGCGCGAAAAACATAACCCTTCTTGCAGTCGGGTAAAAAAAGTAAAAGTCTTAGTTTTTAACCAACTTACAGATATTTTTCATTTATCATTTCGTTCAATCACTTTGAAATTCAGCAAAGGACAAACCAAAAATAGGATCATTCGTGCTCATGGTAAGTTTTCATAACATATATACACACAAAACTCTTTGAACCCGTCCCAGTTTCCTCACAAACGACGCTTCAAGAAATCTCAAGATTTTTCCTTCCATGAAAAATAAATTGACTTACTATCACACTGCTTGCAATCTAAACAAGCGTCCAGTTGAATTAACATCGGGACCTTTAGGGCGTTTTTCTACTAGAGATGTGCGAGGCAGCTAGGCGGAGCGAGGATGTGTAGCAGCGCTGTGGAAAGTGAAACGCACGAAAAATGCCATAAAACAGTGACTTTCTGAAGAATGATCCTCGATCACAGCCAGGTTAATAGGTTTGAAAAAAATCTATGTTTATTCATGAATAACATTATCAACTATTAATACTTTTCTCTAAAAATAAAAAAATATTTAGCAATTTCGCAACTTTTTCCTACTCCATCGAAACGGTTTGAATCTTTAAAAACATTTTTACACACGAAAATTGGTGGTTAAATATTCTTTAAAGTGAACATATAAATCAATCAATATTTCCCAAATAAAATCGATTTAAACGTCAGTGGGGCTCTATCCGGCCACAGCCGTCCACAATTAAATGCACAGATACTCGTACTGCCGCCTAGGTGGGTACGAGTGTTGTGTCCATTTAATCACGGTCAGGTGTTCAAGGGACTATTAACCTTGAAAGCTATGCATAAAATAAGTGCGGTGTGTACTGAGTGGCGACACTGTAATCGGAGTGTAGCTAGGATGCGGCACTCGCATACATCTCTCGCTTTTTAGTAACTACTAGTAACCTTACCTAACCTAGATATATGCTAGCTCTTTGCCTATTGGTACTTTTTGCAATTTTTATTTTCTTATTAGTTTTTTTTTTCACTATTTACCAACACTGTGGTAACAAAATAGAAGCGACAAAAAATATGTAACCAAGATTTATGTAACTCATGATATGATTTAAAAGAGTGTCCACGGAGTTTCTTGCATATTTTTCTCCATATCTGCGTTTTAGCTTCACTTTTTTTGATCATTCAAAAGTGCCTGTAAATTGCCTATTTAAAATAAACATTTCTGATTTCTGGTGAAAATTACCTCGCTCACCACTAGCCTCGCACATCTCTAGCACAAAAGCACCCTTATCACAAAACAAAACCGTATAACTGGAAGAGTCCAGGATCATTCTGTTTTATTGCAACTCTGTGGTAAGCAGTACCTAGGGGACCATTCATTTAATCGAATAACCTCAACATAGCGTTTATCATGTTGTTCCAGATTAAGATTTTATTAATCTTTAGAGGGAAGCGGAGGTGCTTAATCTTTTGGATAAGTTAAGGGGTGCGTTGTTTGTCTTGTGCATTGTGTGGTAAATCTTTATTAAAAAGTGTAGTTTTTAACCTGTAATAAAAAAATCTTTACATGTCTGATGTGTTATGAAGCTACTTATCATCTTGAGGAGTTTTTTAATATAAAAATTGCCCCATATTAGAAATTACTCCTATGTCGTTGGTTGCACAAACATGTTTAAATTCACATAAGGAAGACACTCAGATCCGGAACATTTATCTGTGGGCCTAACACGGATATCGACTATACACTATTTGTAAATGTTGTAATTATTTTGGTGGGAGATAAGTGGCGTCCCTAGAACTCCTTGCTATTCCGGCAAGGAGTTCTAGGGACGCCGCGCAAGGCCGAACGAATCAGGCAACGGCTTTACCTATCATCGCCGCCGCCTCCGCCGCCGGGATTGTGATCCTGATTTCCGGCCACCGTAGGCGCGGGCTTGCGGACAGTGAGCAATGGGTAGCTCGCTGTTCGGCCGTCCGGTAACTGTCTGGACCAAGCCCAAGTCGTCGACGGCACGCACTATTCCCGCGCGCCTCAAGGAGTTGTCAGCAACAGCAGGTACCCAGCCGGGTCGAAGCCTACTGGGGCCAGGGTTATCCGAAAGGGCACTCGAGCCCCGGTATGAAGGCTAGAAGGAACGGGGTGGGTCTTTTAGTCAGTAAGAGTCTGACACTATCTCCCGCTCCGCCCAAGAGCGGGGGATGTCAATGCATGATTTTTTCCCACCATAAAAAAAAACTCATTTCCACTCCATCTACGACCTGATAAAGAAAACCCGAATCACCAGTCAATGACTGCTATTTCAAATTCATCTGGCACATTATAAACACATCAACTCGACTATTATAAATTAAAGCATTTACAGAAAACGGAGACTAAACCAAACCCAAGGATCTGTGTAAACGTAGTGTTTTTGTTAGTATCTCGCCGTGTTCTCAAAGGATATATCTTCACACGTTTATTGTGTCCATGTCAGCATTGTTACAGTCTCTTCACCTTTGGCCGAACAAAAGGATACTTGGCTGAGATGGCCAGTGTTCTGACCGTGTTTCAAAGGAGTTGATCTCAAGTGTTTTGTTAGTTTTAGTTGTGTTTGTGGCGTTATTATGTTACTATTGTCGATTAATGATTTATGATGAATAGGGACGAAACAAAACTAAACTAAAGGCACTCTATGTGTCTGTGATAAGTTATATAACTTACCTATGTTATATTACTATGTTATATTACAATGCCCCCAGCTTAGCTTCGCCTTTACATGGTAGGCGTGGGATTGTGGACGGCGAACAATGGGTAGTTTGCCGTCTGGCCTTCCGGTAATCATCCGGATCGAACCCGAGTCGTCGACGGCGAGTATTGTCCCACACGCGCCTCAAGATATCAGCAAACCGTAGGGGCCCAGCAGGGTCGAAGCCTACTGGGGTCATAGATTTTTATTTAGGAATAACAGTTACACATAAAGTTTAATTAACTAAGTAATAAAAAAAGTCTGAGGAGTCTTCATGGCATTTATGATGAAATAGAAAAAACAATAAAAAAAACATAAAGATTATGAATCAAACGCCGAGCTCAGAACGAATAATTTTATTTACAATATACAAAGGTACACACCGCGATCCAGAGGACGGTCAAAAAGTACCATACATGTACCATAATATATAGTTAGTGTAAACTAAATACAAAAAAAAAAAACAAAATGAATATAATATGTTCGATTTTTGAATCTTAAATATAGTATTATACTTTCAAGAGTGAGAACGAATAGATAAATACAATAAAAAATATAGTCATGACTTTCATTAAATATGAACCGAATAAATTGGTTTTATTTATTCTATTCACAGAACATTAAAAATAAATCTTATTCGAGTAACACAGTTGATATTGAGTACCTTTTCATAAAGATATATCAATCAAAATGTACATAGTACTTTTCAGAGATGAATGGTAGGTACTCTAAAAGTATTGAAAGAAAAATTAATTAGTGTCCTAATCTTATAATATAAAAATGAATCGCAAAATGTGTTGGTAAGCGCATAACTCAACAACGCCTGGACCGATTTCGCAAATTTTTTTTTTTGTTGTATTCCTTATTATGAGGAGAAGGTTCATAGGGAAAAAAAAAAGAAAATTAGGGTAGTGTAGGGTAGAGTAGGGTAGTGTAGGGTAGTGTAGGGTAGAGTAAGGTAGAGGAGGGTAGAGTAGGGTAGAGTAGAGTAGGGTAGGGTAGAGTAGGGTAGAGTAGGATAGAGTAGGGTAGAGTAGGGTAGAGTAAGGTAGAGGAGGGTAGAGTAGGGTAGAGTAGAGTAGGGTAGGGTAGAGTAGGGTAGAGTAGGGTAGAATAGGGTAGAGTAGGGTAGAGTAGGGTAGAGTAGAGTAGAGTAGGGTAGGGTAGAGTAGGGTAGAGTAGGGTAGAGTAGGGTATAGTAGGGTAGAGTAGGGTATAGTAGGCTGAAGTAGGGAAGAGCGGGAGCGAAGCCGCGCGGGTACAGCTAGTTTTATATAATACTAGCTGTTGTCTGAGACTTTGTTCGCGTGGAAAATCCATTTCAAAGTGAAATTGTCGCCCTCGCCCGGAAAAATAGGTTTCGTTTCCGCGGGAAAATAAAAAGTAGCTTTAATAAGTTACCCATTATAAAAGTTGGGTATAACCCAGTAAAAGGCCCGTAAAATTTTGTAAACTTTGTAATATCAGCTATCCTTCAGAGACAGTCCTGTTAAAACCTTACAGTTGTTTGAGACATTAGCCGAAACAAACGGACAGACAGAAAAAAAATACTTTCATATATAATTTGTGGGCTTGCGAAATGCAAGGAATGGGTAGCTCGCTGTCTGGCGGTCCGGTAACCGTCCTAACCGAACTCGAGTAGTGAACGGCGCGTAGTGTCCACGCGCGCCTCTAAGAGATGTCAGCTTAGGAGCCCAAACCGTAGGAACCTAGCAGGGTCGAAACCTACTGAGTTCGAGGGTCCTAGAATGAAGGCAAAGAAGGAATATAGGAGTGGGTTTTACTCAGTAAAAGTCTGACACACCCTCCCATTCGACCCTAGAGTGGGCGAAGTCATTACGAGTTGATGATCTACAACCATAAAAAAAATGCTTTGTATAAAAAAATATATTTTGATATTACAAACAAACACTTCAATGTTATTTATATGCATAGATATTCACAAACTAAAATTTCTAATAAATATTAATGTATACAGTCTTTTTCAGCTTTGATTTAGCTGTGACATCTAACGAACGAAGGGACCTATTACTTGTCAAATTATCTAGGTGCCCTGTGATTTTCGGTCAGTAATTCAGCTCTAGCTAATGCCCTGTGACGTCATCAATCAACTATCGCTCATTAATTAGGCGTTCAGCGGTCGCCAGATCGCTGAGCCGGTGTGACCTATTTCTTCAGTGGATTGTCGCTTGCTTATAAGTATTATAGATTGGCTGGCTTTTGTATTTGGAGAGTAAGTTTTGTTTCTGCCAAGTAATAAGTCTTAATTATGATTTATATTCATTACTAGATGACTTGACTGACTCTGTCAAGAGTAAAAAGGAAAGTTAAAGCTTTAGCGCGTTTATAGTAAGGAATGATAGTTAACATTAATATTTACAGCTATGACAAAGTTTTAATGTAATGTTTCTTGACTGTCAAGCCTATCAATTTCCACCCAAGACAATTGTTTGTGTGAAGAGCACGGTAATTTTTTTTTTTGCGTCTGGATGTAATTTATCTATATTATAATATTCAGAAATACCCCACCCCGATTTTTTTTAATCGTACAAAAAAAATAGGGCTCTGTCCGTACCCGTTACTGGTCATATTTGTGTAGTCAAAAGTCACAAAAAACGAAAACCTAAATCCACGAAAATTGTCATAATTGGTTATTTTATCATTTTATTGAATCAATCATTCATAACAATTGCTACTGAAAATACTACGCGTAGTGTTTATCCATTTTGATCGCCATTCATTCATTTAGCCCATACAATATGTCCATAAATTGACTGACATTTTGGGATTTAAACAAACGCTAATAACTTTGCTGTTTATGAATATTATTTATTGAGATTTTACTTATATAATAACAAGACCTTTTCTAATAAGCTCTTTAAGTACTTGTAAGTGCTAATTAAAAATTAATAGTGTATAAGTATGTTTATCAGTTATCTAATACCCATAGCATAAGCTCTGCTTGGTCTGGGACCAGATGTCGTTCGTTGTGCAATAATGTTATATTGCTGTAATATTGAAATATTGTAACAACAACCACTTCTTTTTAAAAGTGTAACCATGGAGTTTCTTGCCGGTTCTTCTCCACGGGAAACGACCAAGTTTCTTGCCGGTCCTTCTCCACGGGAAACGACCAATTTGGAACCGTGCACTAGCTTCTGACGTTATATAAGTGCCCATGTAGGCTTATGTGAAATAAAATATTTTGAATTTTGAATTTTTTGAATAATGGATGTACTGACTGACTGACTGACATATCAACGAACAGCCGAAACTACTGAGACTACAAGTGTGGAATTTTTAACAAGGATTTCTTTTGTGTGTTAGTCAAGCACACACAGAGAGAATTTTCCAAAATTGACCCCCTAAAACCGTTTTTTTTTTTTCAGTGGGGAAATTCATTCAATGACAACCTCCGCTCTTGGGCGGAGCGGGAGATAGTGTCAGACTCTTACTGACTAAAAAACCCACCCCGTTCCTTCAAGCTTTCATACCGGGGCTCGAGTTCCCTTTCGGATAACCCTGGCTCCAGTTGGTTTCGACCCGGCTGGGCCCCTGCTGTTGCTGACAACTCCTTGAGGCGCGACCCTACGCGCGTCTACGGTGGCTGGAAATCGGGATCGGAATCCTAGCGGCGGCTGCGGCGCTGTGAGCGCCGCCGTTGCCTGATGCGGTCGGCCTCATCCTTTGCGAGCATTACTGCTTCGCAGAAGTCGGCGACCGCCTGCCACTTCTCCTCGCTCCGGACCATGGCCTCAACCAAGGCCCGGCGCGAGAAGTCTCCGCCGCCGATCGCCCCCACGAGGGCACGGCGATGCTCCGCCCAAGACCCCCTAAGAGCTTGAAAGGGAGGTCCAAACCTATTTTCACGCAGGCGAAACTGCTGGCAAAATCTAGTTATTCATAAAATAATAATGAATGTCGTTTGTCTATTTATATAACAGCATATAAATAGACGAACGGTACTTATTACACAGATACTTATTAAAAAGCATTTATTTGTCCTCAGGAACCACCCACTCATCGTGACCTTTAAAAAGGTGAAGTATCTCTCAACTAAGAATATAGTTCAAATTTTGTTGTTTGTTTACCAATCACTTATAGGAATCTGTTGATTTTAGAATTGTGAGAGACATAATATCATGTTTTTTTTTAATCAAAATCAAAGGTCATTTACTTTACGTAGAAATTGCAGCTGTATAATGTCGTCCGTTGGAAATTGATTTTTATTTATTCTAAATAGGACAGATTTTTCTTAGTCTGAAAACATGCCTACTGTTGTACAGCCAGCAAATAAATACTAACTACTGCTGCCGCGCAGTGTCTTCTCGTCCAACATACCACAATGTCTCAAGATGAAAGTCATTATAAACCAGTGCATGTTGCCAGTGATGACATATGCCAGTGATGACAAATGCAAGTAATGACATAATATGCACGTGACGACATATGCCAGTGATGGTATAATGGACCTCATCAGAAGGCTTAAAGTCACCCAAAGGGCAATGGAAAGAGCCATGCTCGGAGTTTCCTTGCATGATCGAATCAGGAATGAAGATATCCGCGGGAGAACAAAGTTACTGACATGGCACGAAAAATCGCCAAACTAAAGTGGCAATGGGCAGGGCACGTTGCTTGCAGAACAGATGGCCGTTGGGGCCGAAAGGTTTCGGCGATCTCGTACCGGAAGACGCAACGTTGGAACGCCTCCTACAAGGTGGACCGATGACCTGATAAAGGTTGCGGGAATTCGATGGATGCAAGACGAGATATACGGGATATCAGAGAGACAATTAAACACTGCGAGAGTGGGATCAATACTGTTTATTAAAAACAATACATAATCTGTTTACAATATGCACAATAAGGCTGGTTACATAGTTATAGGTTGGCTACACACTACAGCAAGACGCACCGGACTGTTCATTGTGGTGACACTTGGGGGAGGCCTATGTCCAACAGTGGACGTCTGTCGACTGTACTTTTAAAATAGTACACTGGATAATAGGAATCATAAGTCGTTGGCCATAGTCCAGGATGGCCTTATTTTTAATCAGATTAGTACTTACTTTTTTTGGGCTAACTGAAAGTTCTTTTATATCAACATTTCATCAAGTTTATTAAGCATAAAATTTAAGTACTCGTGAGATAAAAATATTTTTGTCGAGCGAAAAAAGAGTAATGTTTTGAAACAAAAAATATGTGGGGTAGGTACCCCGGTCACAGTTGTCGTAAAAAAGCACAAAGCAGTAATAAAAACTAAATAATGATAAGGAACGGCCGAAAATACCAGGGTAACAGAAGGCTGCAGAAGTTTAAAACAATTCGGATTAGGGAAATAATTCTGTCTGCGAAGTTGTCTCATCCCGAATGACGTACTGTAAAAATGTCATTGTTCTTATCTTTACGCTTTTATCCGCTCGGCTTTTAGGTGGCTTCAGAAAATATGGAGACTGTAAATATAACTTTTTTTTTGCTCTAGCGCCCTTTGTTTATCCTAAAAAGTGTTGGCACAGGAAAGACAGGCAGTCATTTACCAAGGATCAAAATATTTGCAACAAAAATAATGAGCAGATTTGGTACAATTTTCCTCCAGGTATGGTAATGGAATTTGAAATGAATTTATTACCATTTACTCCGAAATGTATGGGAGGTATTCATTCATATTAATAAATAAATTTGTTTCAGGCTCTGTTCTATTTCTAAAAATGAATTCAAAACGTTTTGTATTAAAATATTTTATAACAGTAATTATTTTGGACTTTATCATTTCATCTTAAAGTCGACTAATAAAATAATATTATATTTAAATAATAAAACACTTTATTAATCGTAAACAATCCGGGAATTTCCAGAACAAAAGATAGGCCATAAAATATAGTTGTTAGATATACTTAAATGTTATTCAAATAACGTGTTAATTTAGTTCTTCATAACAATTTCGCCTGAAAACGGCGTAAAAGTAAGAAAAATGGCGTATGTTTTTTCATCCCAAAGAAAACGAGTGAGCAATACATTTTAGCATCGTAAAAAACATTATGATGTTAGGCAAATGATCGTATATTAAGTTAAATCCAGGAATGATAAGCAGTCGTATATTATAATGTAGATTGTCTGGGAAATATGCGTGATACATTGCTTTTTGGGTTCTGTACTGTAGACAAGAAAGGAGTAATGCGTAAAAGAATGAAAAGTATCTAACTTGCTGTTAAAATTATTCTAGAAATAAATAAATTTAAAATAAACCATTTATTTTTTTACATGCCACTGGAACTATGAAATCATTATTTTAGACCGCCAATCTACCTTCAATATTGTCACTATATCAATCGAACCTAGGCTTCTCGTATCCAACGAACTCCTAACATTCTCATCAGTTTATCAGTTCACTATCCAACACCGCGTCTTTCAGAACGGTTTCTATTTCAAAATCAACTGCACCAACCATATGTTTTTAGATTCGAAAAGTAATTAATCACTGTGTTACAAATACAACAAAAGAATTGGATTACCACACAATACAATAAAGCACAATATTGCCTACCACTTAGACAACACAGGCCGAAAGGTACAAAAGATTTTCAGACGCAAAAAAGAAAAAAAAAACTGCCGACTCATCATTACTTGAAGACGCCATCTAATTTACTTTTTTATAATATCACACGAATAACGTTCGTCGCACTTGAAAATGGAATAGTCTCGTTTATGAGTTGAACGATGTGCTTCTATTACTCACTCGCATTATGTTTGTAAAGAATTCCTTAGTCGGTAATGGTTTGCGACAGACTAACTCTGCAAGAAAAATGTTATATTTGCCAGAGTAATTGATAGGTTTAGTGACAGCTTTATTTTGGTTATGATTATTGAGTTTTAATTCATTAAATTCATTGACGGTATCTGAAAGGTTACAACTGAATAATCATAAATGGAGTAATAAGGAGGTATTAATGTCTACATTATGTTTATTAAGAAAGGAACCTCATCATCATTTCAGCCGATAGACGTCCACAGTTAGACTTAGGCCGGGGAAGCCTAAGTCTAACTGTGGACGTCTCCCCCAAGTGTCACCACAATGAACGGTCCTGTGCATCCCGAATTCATCGGATTCCCGCAACCTTCACCAGGTTATTGGTCCACCTTGTAGGAGGCGCTCCAGAACCTTTCGGCCCCAACGGCAATCTGTTCTGCGAGCAATGTGCCCTGCCCATTGGAAAGGAACCTAAACGACATGAATCTACAAATATCACGTGTTAAAATTAATGCATTGGATTTATTGGATTAAGTGGCAGTGGGCACGAAAGGTTCTGACGACTACGTACAGGAAGACGCAGCGTTGAAATAAGGCCTCCCCACACTTGTGGGAAGCCTATGATGATTATGTATTGGATTTATTTTTGCAGATTCGGGTCTGCCGTATAGATTTTGCAGTACTTTTGAGGTAAGTTTTGTTATACAGCCAAGGCAGCCAGAATACCACTCCCTAGTTGTACGCATAAAGAATGTGTTCCCAAAACGCTTTGCATTGTTTGCACGTACATATGGGATGTCCACCATGATTGCCTAAGATGAACATATCTGGCACTCCATTTGTTACAATACTCCGTGAAAAAATACGAATATTATACAAGTAAATGTTTGCTTGCGGTTAGTTAGTGTAGATCATGATTGGTATTTGCTAGAATGGTAAAGGAAAAATCCTGAACAAGCTTTAATTTGTTCATCTACATTAATATTATAAAGAGGTAAAGTTTGTTTTTTTTTTTTAATAATCTCTGGAAGTATTAGTCTGATTGAACTTTTTCACCGATAGAAAGCCGCTTTATTCCTGAGTGACATAGGCTATATTTTTTGAATGCGTGCGAAGCCACGGGAAAATGCTAATGATCTATAATTATGTTTATTTCTGAGAGCTCGGCCTCTACCATATATTTTTTTTAATAATTCTTGTCCCACTCTAGAAATTACTTCAGTATCGTGGGTGAAATCACAAACATGGAATTCACATAACAAGACACCCAGACCCAGAACGATTATTATCTGTAGGCCATACAAATATTTGCTTCGTGTAGGAATCGAACCCGCAATACACAGGCCAGCAGCCAATCGCTCAACCACCTCACCAACCGTAACATCAAAGCATGTTCCAATAAAAAAAATTCCATGGTTTCTTACGCTTACGTCCAACAAAATTTAAGAGACATATAAATTTATCCCCACATGACCAAACCTGGACAATTTATTACATCTACAAAATTATAAGAATTTTAATATGAAATACTATTTTGTGAGCTTTTAAAAGGAGGATGGCCATTGAACGGAAGCGGGGTCTGCAAGCGGCGTGAAATATGGTTTCTGGGGAACGTTTTGAGACTTCGCCACAGATATAAAGATGTTTACAAGAACCCGAAGTTTTCATCTTGTTCATATTGTAATATGTATTTTAAACCGTTAAGCTTTGTATGTTTAACCTAGTTAGTACTTATAAATTTAATATATGTTTGCATGAGCAGCCGCCGTAGCCAAGTTACAACCGTTTCTATTGCGTCGAACGCTTCGAGTTGGCCGCGCCCCCGATTCTTTTGTTCTGACCACGTGATTGAGGTGAAGATTACGTCATTCCAGTGCATTTGAAGTTTTGAACTAGCGTTAACGATTGCAGATTATCAACTTGGCTAGGAGTACTGAACAGAATGTAGTAAAATAAAAATGTTCCCTGTATCCTGGTAATCAATAAGTTATAGGCAGGCATATGACTTTTTCTGTAAAGCAGTTTCCTCTTTCTGCACAGCAGTCACCACTTTCTGCGAAGGAGTCGTCTCCTGCGAAGCAGTAATTCTAGAAGGCGGCCGCACGTGTAAAGGGCACGGACTTCCTCACGCCCTAGTCATTGGGATCCCGACCTCGATTTCCACTAGCCACGGTAGTCTTGGACTTGCACGAAGAGTAATAGATAGCTCACCGTCCCGCTGTCCGACCGACCAGTTACTGTCCGGACCAAGCCCAAGTCATAGACGGTGCTTAGTGTTCCACGCACGCTTGTTATTTATTTTGTTTTAAGGTATGCGCCATGTTTGACGTGAATAAACACTTTTTCTTTCTTTCTTCTTTCACCGCAAAGAGTTGTCAGCAAATCCGTAGGGGCCTAGCAAGGCCTAAGCCTACTGGGTCTAAGGGTTGACTTCTGAAAAGGTTACTCGTGGTCCTAAAACGCAAAAGGCAACTGTAAAAACAAAGCTGAGGTTTTAATAAGTTAAAGTCTGACTCACCCTCACGATCCGCCTTAGACTGAGAGAAGTCATTAGATGATTTCCTTTCTAAAATAAAAAAAAAAAAACGAAAAAGAACACACACAAAACACACGTATAACAAAAATCTTTTGTATGTACTAAGTACATTTTTTTTCAATAATCATTGATATTTATTCATTCATTAAACCCCAAGCGAACGCCGGCGTTCGCGCACCTATTGTCTTTCTATTGTGTCTGTAATTTCCACGATTGAAAGGTTATAGTGATGATACTCATGCCATTAAGAATGTATGTTACTAACATCTTAAATACTGCATATTCTCTTTACAATAGTTCGCTATGACTAGATTTTACGATATTTTTCGGCTAAAATTGGCCAATAAATTACTTTTATAGCGTATTATGAATTTATGAGCAGCCATTTTAAATTTTGAATGTGATATAATGCTACTGTGTGTGGACAGTGGATACTTCCCTATCTATATTAAAAGAATAAAATCAATTGATTTGATTTTTACTTTACTAGAATTTGGTACCCAAAGGGTATAAACGGTTCCTACGAAAAATGATTATGACTGTTGGATGGAGTTGTACACATGGACAAATTTTTTTTTTATTGTTGGTAGGTTCGCGCTTGACCGCTATCTCGCCTGATGGAAAGCGACGATTTAGATAAGCGCGTTCCATCGTCGGCCACGACGATAGAACGCGTTTACCTTGAAGAAACCAATTCACTCTCGACTTAAAGATTCCCGGGTTGTAGCTATCAGGAAACACAGACTCCAGCAAGAAATTCCACTCCCTGGCTGCACGCACAATGAATGTGACCCTAAAAATATCTTAATCGCCATTAATCAATAGGCATAAAGAAAATCGTTGAATAATTCAGCTAACTTAATCTCATCCTCCTGCTATTGTCCCATCTTATTTGGGGTCGGCGCAACACGTTTTTGTCTTCCATTCTACCCTGTCACTCGTCACACTATCACTAACTTCCTTTTCTTTCATATCACTCTTCACACAATTCATCCATCTTTTCTTTGGTCTCCCTCTCCTTCTCCACCCATCCACATGTATACTCATAACTCTTTTAGTAACATGCATTTCAACCTTCCTCTTTACATGACTATACCAAGACAAACGATTCCCCTTCAACTTTTCAGTCACTGGCGCCATGTTCAAATCTAGATTAACATATTCGTTAAATAAAATAAAAAATTACCTTATAGCCCCGTCAAGCCCACTTATCGCAGGCGACCAGCTCAAAGCCTTGGCCGCTTTGTGTCACCGGCCAAGCACCCTCGTGATCTGCCTGAGAATGGTAGCCCACTTCACAATAAGCGTCTTAAACTAGTTTTTAAAATAGGTTAACTTGAAACGGTACGCTGCGCTTGAGGGTTAAAAGACTTGCTAAATTACCTACCATTATTAACTTCGGTTTAAGGGTTAAGTTACAAGAGTCGTTAGTGGTTTCTAAGTTTGTCGGCCATTTTGATTTGTAGGTTCCGACCACGGAGGTTCCGCCATTTCTGGTATAGCTGTTACGTTTTAGCGTGGTAGTAACGGTCATTGATCTTTCTTATTGGGTTTAGGTAATATTTCAATAAAGTCGAATAGATTTCTATAAACGCAATTTTATTCTTGTTCACAAATAAAAAATATTTTCATGACATGACGGTGACGGAAAAACAACAGCGCCACTCGTGTTCGAAAATGAAACATCTATCTATCTTATGAATTTATATTTCTCAATATTTCTAAATTTTTTTGATGTTCATGATTTTCGAAGATAAACTGACTAAGATAGAAGTCGATCTTGAATAAACATCTATCGTGATTTTCAAAATTTATTAGATACTAGCTTTTGTCTGCGGCTTTGCCCGCGTACCCACATAAAATTTAGCTTATAGGAAGAAAATAGCTTTCTATCTGTAAAAAAAATTTAGTATTCGGACCAGTACTTTCCGAGATTACCTCCTACAAACAAAAAAAAACAATCTTTACCTCTTTATAATATTAGTATAGATTAATTAAATACATAGATCTAAATCATGTTTGGTTCAGATTACTAGGACGTTGACTATTTAAAAACACACGCTATTGGCATGCTGAAACGAAAGCTACTGTTGGTAATCATATTATATCGCCATCACCATTTCTCTCAAAAGATGTACACGGCTGGATTTAGATGACTGTAAGTCTTGTGCATCTTGGATTCATCGGATTTCACTTTGTTGGAAGCCTTCCTACGCTGCATCATGCGGTACGTGATAACAATTACAAGTCCTTTCGGCCCAATTGACTGTCAAACAATCTTTTTTTTAATGAAAATGCTCTCTGTCTTAAGCAATCTCCGGCCAAGTTTGCCCGCAAACATAATAAGATCGTCACAACACCTTCGCCGTAATCGACCTCGATGACATCAAACAATAAGTAGTAAGAATAAATTGTGTAAAATATTTAATATTAATATTTTGTCACAATTTTTTAGACATAAAGTTTTCTGTGGTAAAAATATAAAACTCCGCATTTCCTCAAACAATAAAAGCGATCAAATGAAAGCGTTTAACGAAATAATTCCATCTTAATCATTTTTGGATCGTGATCTGAGCGTTAAATCGTGACCTCCATCATTGATCAGATCCTTAAATTTTATAATTTGAATTCCATTTATTTTTATGGAACAACGAAGCTATACCATAGAACACTTTGCTCTGGGCGTCGAGGCATGAGCTTGTAAGAACCAAACCCGAGTCGTAGACTATGCATAGAGTTCCGCGCCTCAAAAAGTTGTCAGCAAAACTATTGGGGCCCAGCAGGGCTCATGAACGCAAGGGCCACGGAAAATTTCTGAAAAGCCACCCTAGTCAAGTTTAGTTTCGATTCTCTTGTGTCGAACGCGCCGAATTGGCCACGCCTCCGATTCCTTTATTCTAACTACGTTCGGTGATGCCACGTGATGCGTAAATCACGCGGGTGGTGGTGCGTGTACGTGGTGGTGGCGTGGCGTGGCGTGTGGTGGTAGCGTGGCATGGTGGCGTGTAATATGCAACAAGGTGGGTATATAAGGGAGCTAATAATATCGTGCTGTTTGGATCATGCATGTGGGATTGCCCCGCACGTTTTTTGGCATTGTGAAATTTTATGCAAGCGAAACAACTGCGCATTCGTGATGTGATCCACACACATATTAAAAACACCGCATTATTTCAATTACATCTTATAAATATTTGCCAAGAACCTTTCTACTCACTATCAGCACCTACGGCATTCCGTGTTCGATTTATTTATTTATTTATTTATTAAGGTCAAACCAACAGCTTCTGTGTACAGCATTTTACAAGTATGAATAATAATTGGCCTAAGTCTTACACAGTCGCCAATTACAGGTTAACCAGCATTCGCAAAATAAGACATGTTATAAATCAAAATAATCATGACAATCATAATAATCAAAATTACCAAAATAAACAGAATAATCAAAACAATCAAAATAATCAACGTAATCAAAATAATCAGAATAATCAATAATGTCAAAATAAATTAGAATAATCAAAATAATCAACGTAATCAGAATAATCAATAAGGTCAAAATAATCAAAACCATTAAAATAGTCAGAATAATATTGAAAAAATAAATCAAATAATAATAAATTTAAATAATAAATCACAATAAAATCACAAAAAAAAAAATCAATCATCACTCATACACTATGTTAATTGACAAGTTGTGTTCCTCGGTACTCCAGTACTCTGGTTCTAAAGACTTTTAAGGAGTCGTGGAAAATATCAATTCGATTTGACTTGCACAGATACACTATTGAATTCAATCGTACACTATTGTACCTTGCTAGATTGTTCAAATAACAGCCCGCACACAAAAACTACAGTTTGTTTGCTATCGGTCTGATTTGATTACAGTCTACCTGTATTCCTGGTGTTTGTTTACCCAACACAGTGCAGATATTTAAATATCAAGCCATTTTATCTTACAGGGCACACACAGCAACCTACTTTACACTTCTAGCCACACATTTCTGAATATGCTGAGAGTTATCATCTCATTATATTTGGACGCAATTTCAAAATCCATATGTTTATTTTTTTGAAGTGGAAAATCATCCAATTACTTTTCCACTCTAGGGTGAAGTGGTAAGGCTTGTCAGATTTTTATTGACTGAACTACACCTGTGTCCTTTAGTTGCTTTTTGCGTTATAGAACTACGGGTTTCCTTTTCCAAAAATTCTCCATGGCCCTAGGGACTCGGCGCTGCTTACTCTCTTAGAAGCTCGCGTGGGACACTACGCGCTGTCGAGGACTCAAGCTTGGTCAGGACGGGGTTTTTATCGGATGGTGAGCTAAGCATTGTTTGTCGTCAGCAAGCCCTCGCTTACGGAGGCTGGGGATCGCTCTGCGAATTGTGACGCAAGTCGCCAGGGCGTCTCCTGTCACGACAGCAAGGTCGTAAGGATGTCCATTCTCTCACGCATGCGGTCGTCTCCTTTGCTAACATTGCTACTTCACAGAAAGAGGCAGCCGCATCCCATTCCCTCGCTCCGTACCATGGCCGGGTACCAGGACCCGACGCAAGAGGTCGCTGCCACTGATTGCATCCACAAGGACACGGTGGTGCTCCCCAGGAGTACACCTGAACCGTATGCTCCACCGTGTCCTCCAAGAGGATCCATATTTGTGCTACAGTTTTGGATAAAATTAAATTGGGTTCTATTTGGGTAGACTGTTAGTCTACCCTGGTAGGACTTCTAAGGCTGCAGGATTATTCAAAACGGTTACAACAGAACATATAGGGTTTTAGTGGAATATGGGTGCTTTTAAGCCAGTCAAAGTCTGACGCTTCTTCTTAGTACACCCAATACGAGAGTTTTTGATGGTTATCCGCATCAAAAAATAGTCTCCAGTGTAAAAGAATACACATGCATCCAAAAAGTGACTATGTAAGACAGATACTTGCTGCAGAAGTTGAGTTACAAAACTAGTGTGATTGATCTAACAATAGAACACAGCTGATTCATTTTAAAAACAGAAACACTACTACTTAATGTTCTTTTATATGAAACAAAATTAATTGACAAAGACCGCATGCTGGTAGCCGAGACAAAAGCCAGTCGCAAGACGCGGCATGCATAATAAAGCGAGCAGTCCAACTGGCTAATAATGCATACCTAGCTCCCTCTCGTGTCTAGAATATGAACTAACTACTCAAACGAGACACTCGTTTACACAAAACATTTTGTCTAATGTGCTGCATGTTTTTAAATTAGCTATAAAAAGTAGGGAAGCGTGTGTACGGAATTTTATTTTAAAGCTCCTAAACTAATATGTACAGTGAAGAGATGAGGTTTTGTATTTTTGTAAGAGGAAACTGGTTTTTCAGTGGACCGCAATAACGATGCAAATTACTCTGGGAAAAATGTCGTTAGTGCACATAAAGTGTTTAGCTTTAACTAACTGCTACTGAAATTTTAATGCAACTTTAGCTGTTTGGAGAATGCCGCTGGGATTCTGATCCCTATTTCCGGCCACCACCGTAGGCGTGGGCTTGCGGACGGTGAGCAATGGGTAGCTCGCTGTCTGACCGTCCGGTAACTGTTTGGACCAAGCCCAAGTCATCGACAGCGCGTACTGTTCCTGCGCACCTCAAGGAGATGTCAGTAAGCGTAGGGGCCAGCAGAGTCGAAGCCTACTGCGGTCAAGGGTCTGCTTCTGAAAGGAAGGCTCGGCCCCGGTATAAAACACAACGAAGAAACATGGTGGGTTTCTTAGTTAGTAAAAATCTGACACTATCTCCCGCTCCGCCCAAGAGCGGAGGATGTCAACGGATCATATTTCCAACTAAAATAAAGACCCGTTTAGCAGTTGGTAGTGTTTATTATTTTGGGTTTTTTTCGTTGTGTTTTTAAAGGATACGCAAAAACAATGAAGAGGCAAAATTCAGATATTAGAGTAACAAGACAAAGTAACATACATAGAACAATAGTGTATATCAATAATTTGAAATTTATTTTAATTGTATCTCAATGTCTGATTAAGACTATATTTTTTCTCTGCTAGCTATTTAACAAATTTTATTTATAATTCGGCTACACTATGGATTTTATCCAGAGTAAACGTTATTATTATTATCAAAAATATCTTATTCTATTACGTAAACCTCTATAATCAAAACTACAAGACCCAGAAACCCCTCACGATCGCTAACCCCACGAAATAGAACAGTTACACAAATCGCAGGTAACTTAATTCAATAAAGTCTCCTTAGTATCTCCGGTATTACATAATATTGCCGACTACGGCCTGTAGCGAGGGCAGGAACGCTCTTTGCATATTTCATATCAGATTTCATGAGAAGGACCTTGAAAATGTCGACTGGGTTTGTTTGTAGGAATGTGGAGACGGTGTTGTTAAGCTAATGTTATACAGGGTTATCTGGAAAACACTGGTAGAGTCGGTCTAATAAGTTAAACGACTTGGGTAATTATTAGGATTTAATGAAATCTAATGTAGTCAACACGGGTTCAATAATCAAGTTTGATTAAGAGATAGAGATCATTGTTTACTAACAGAAGACCCTTATGAAAAGTATCGAATATGAGTATTTTTTAAATGATTAAATATTGTACAAAATTCCCAAGTCGGTTGACTTAAACAGACTATAGCCTCTTAGGATTATGTCACTAACATCATTGTTCGGAGCAACACAACCCACCAGTTACGCACTTTTGCTTTCGTGCATTTTTATATAACTAGCAAACGTAATTATTAAAGTCAGTACGTATTCGGTCGTCGATCGCGTAACTAAAACCATTCAAACCATGTTTTAGAATAAATCAGCTTGTCTTTCTTACTTATAACTACTTTTATCTGCATATTTTGTTGCTTAACCATAAAACCATAACCAAACTAAAGTCGTATCATTTGAACCGAACCAAAATCAAACCATAGCCATCAAATAAACCAAAACTACAAAATATCAACCAATCAAGAAAGTTGGTACCTATTTCACAGACAGATACCAAATTTCTACATGGTCATCCGGCTCGAAGGACCATGTAGAAATTTGGTACCAACTTTCTTGATTGGTTGATATTTTGTGGTTTTGGTTTATATGATAGGTACTTGTTTGGGTTTCAATAAAGTTCATCAGATTTTCAAGCAAAAATAAAAATATTTAAATTGAACGTTCTAAATAAGAAGTCAATGCGAAGCAACTGCATGTGATAGTACAATAGCGGAGGGGAGTGGAGATGGGCTGGCGGGGATTTTTTAATTTTTTTATGGTGGGAAAATCATCAATGATAATCCCCGTTTTTGGGTGGAACGGAAGATAATGTCAGACTCTTACTGACTAAAAACCCAACCCGTTCCTTCAAGCCTTCATACCGGAGCTCGAGTTGTCTTTCGAAACTAACCCTAGCCCCGGTAGGCTTTGACCCAGCTGGGCCCATACTGTTGCTGACAACTCCTTGAGGCGCGCGGGAACAGTGCGCGCCGTCACAGTATTACTAATACTGTGGCGCCGTCGACGACTTGGGCTCAGTCCGGACAGTTAACGGACGGTTGAACAGCGATCTACCCATAGCTCGCCGTCCACAAGCCCGCGCCTACGGTGGCCGGAAACACTGGTAACCTCTCAGGACTATGTTACTAACATCATAAACAACAACTTTTGTTTGGGTTTTAAAAATCATAGGTATTTTAGTTTACCAGAATTATATTGTTTTTTATATCATATTAGATTTCAGCTTTTCTTTGAAATATTTGAAAATGTTTAATTTTTGTTTGCAAATCTAGCTAATCGCTTTGGTATCCAGTGTACTTTACAAATTATAATTGAGATAAACTAGTGCTTGACTACGATCCCACCTGATGGTAAGTAGTGATGCAATCTTTGATGGTGAGGCGCACTAGTTTATTAAGAGCCTTCGGTCTTCCCGTCCGATTGTAATTTGGGTGTCTTCAAGGCCAGAGTGAATAGGCTCTTAATAAACTAGTGCGCCTTACATTACTAATTGCACAATCCGAAGACTAGCTAAGTATCATCAGCTACTAACTATAAGAGCGGCGACAGACGTGAGAGCTAAGTCATACTCATTGTTTATGGGCCATTAAACATAGACATGTTTTATGTCCTGCAAACGACGGACTTGGCGAGACGATAAAGATGTCATCACACGGCCAATTTCTTTACGTATTCTCAGTCAGGATATGAGTGTCCAATATTATGGTCACCGCGTACCTTTTTTTGTAGGTGAGAAAAAAACCCACTCCAGTTCCTTCGTTTCTTTTCGTACCGAGGCCGAATCTTCCTTTCAGAAGCAGACCCTTGGCCCCCAGTAGGCTTCGACCCTGAAAACTCCTTGAGGCGCGTGTGGAACAATACCGCGGTCTTGGAATGCAAAAGCAATCCAAAAACACAGCTGGGTTTTAGTCAATAAAAGTCTGACCCTTCCTCTAGATCGTCCTAAACGAAAGAAGTTATTTGATAATTTACAACCCAAAAAGAGGGCATATGTGCACAACTTTCTCGTTAATATTGCACTCTCGCACATAAAATATCGTTCGACATGTTGTGATTTCTCCAAAATTAATAACGACAGTTTTCTAGCGATTTCTACAATACTTTACTTTTACTTTTAGTTTAGTTAATATAATCTCTCTCTCTCTCTCTCTCGTATATATTCTGGGCGTTACCAGGCAAGCTACTTTCAATCACAGCATTAACCAAGTAGGATACTTCACAGTTAACAAGTGATGGGGTTAAAATTGCGGTTTATTGTTGGGGGTGCTGTGGACTAAAGACAGGAATGCCCAATCCATGATATCCATTATAGCGTCATATATGCAGTCACGCTCAGTTATTCAAAGCCGCTTTTTAGATAGACGTTAGAGGCAACGAATGATTTGATAAACTTTATCCAAGACATGTGACTGCTTTCATAAAGCAGAAGAGCGGAGAAAAATCATGAAATTTCAGCATAATCATTCAGACTTAAATTTCCATGAACTTCAAACAGTCAATGTAAAAAAGTTTATTTACTCCATGACTGGCATGAAAACAAATATCACCTAATGATCACCAACGAATTAACATGCTCTTGAAGGCACCGAACGGATCAACTTGACGAGGCTTAGCCCAGAGATTAATGGACATTATTATCATTCATCATGTTAATAACCTAGCAAACGAGAATAACGAGAATAAACGTTAATGAGCTTGACATAACCACAAAATAGATAGGTACAGAAGTCAATCTCATATGTACTTCACTTTTTATATCTACGCTAGGCGATCGCGCTAGCTTCAGCGCGTAGCACCGAACTGTACGATTGCGACCGGGCAATCGAGCCGAGATATCGTGTCCGTGAGCGGTGTCTATGTGTGCATTGCTTGAGCGCGCTTTGTATGTAGATTGTCTTCTGTACCTATCTATTTTGTGACATAACGTTCTAGTATTTGCTCGATGTAATATTATTTGTAGTCCATTTATTCCGAAAGTATTGTCAGATTGACGTTAAGTGATGGTAAGTGTGTACCAATACTGATTAGTCTTTGTTCCATTTATCTCGTTTCGCATTTCGATAGACAGACGTAAAGACGTCACGTACTATTTTATTAGTTGGAAGGAAAATTTAGGTGGAATTTACAAGGACCAGTACCTAGTCGGGAGAACGTTACGAATTACGCAAATACGTACTCCATCGTCTCAGTCAAGCTTTAGTTGCCCTTTCGGTTCCAGGGCCACGGTTTAAAGTTTTGCTGAGATCTCTTTCAGGCGCACGTGAAACACTAAGCGCCGTCGCTGACCGGACGGCCAGGCATAACGCTATCCATTGTTCATGTTCATCATCCCCAAAAACGCGCCTCTCCCAATGGCCGGGCCCCTGGGCCCCATAAAGTTTTGCTGACATCTCTTTCAAGCGCGCCTGGAACACTAAGCGCCATCAACGACAGGACGCCCCAGACAGCGCTACCCATTGCTCGCCATCCGTAAACCCGCGGTTTTGCCGATGACCAGGGATCGCCTTGTGGCTTCCGACGCCCGGGGTGTCTCATATAGCGGCAACTGGGGTGTGAAGATATCAGTTAATTATTGATTATTGCTTCGCAGATGAGGTGGGCACTTCACATTGTCTGTCGCTCTGGACCATGGCTTGGTGCGAAAGGTCGTCGCTGGCAAACCCCGAGCCTGGACGGAGACAGATAACCTAAGAAAAACCTAGTCTTTGATACTTTAGTAAAGGTCGTGAACGCACATGTCCGTAATTTTCTGTTTTAGGCAAAAGGGGAAACCTAATTTAAGTACAGGAGCAGGGGCATTAACTCGCATAATAACACTAATTGCTAGCTACTTGACTATTTAGAGAATATTAACTTACCGCTAAGTGTGTGTAATGTAACGTTTATCTGGAACATGCCATGCTGTCAGTAATACGAGCTAGCTTTGCTTTGTAATCAAAATCTAAGAGCTAATGATGACGTCGTAGACGGCATTGTTGATGATATATTGATTCAGTTTGAATTATTATGAGAAACTTGTCTCATCTATTATTATTTAAAGGATATGATTTATATAGGTATCTTCAATCATTGACGGAACAGCTATTATTATCACAACATCTACCAAATAATATTGGACACGCATTTTTTAACCAACTTCAAAAAAGGATTCTCTGTTTGTATTTTTTGCAATCACTTTTGCAAGCAAGCTCTTGTTGTATTTTTTTTACAATTCCTTATTAAAAATTTAAATTTATTTATTTTGGACTATTAGGTATGTATTAAAACTGTGTGAAAAATATGTTTCCTACCTAATCACCCTTTGTACAAAATGGCTAGGCGTAAAGCTCTCCCTCACCGCTAATAGTTTTAAGGATATGTTTGAGTCTTGCCTGCGTCTCTTTCACATTTAGCAGTAGTGGCATCATTATTGTGTGCTGTGATTAGAAACAGCAGAATTTGCCAATTGCAGTGTTCCCGTCCCATTATAATTTAGGTGTCTTCAAGGCTAAAATAAATAAGCTCTTAATAAACTCTATTCCAAATAACATTAGAAAATGACAACCTTTTATTACACTCCGTTCAACCAATATTGACTTTTATTACGTTGGTGGCATGACAAATGGCGGCTGTAGTAAATAGTTCGTGTTGTAACCGCTTTTTTGCTTTTAATGCCATTGTTATGTCTACGAAATAGAAGTGAAAATCGGTTAAACGGACAGTAAAAAAAGGTTTCTTTAAATTTCTATTCTTAACGCGAATAGGCCATAGTGCGATTGACCATCAAAAATTGCATCATTGCTTACTATCAGGTGGGATCGAAATCAAGCAAGATTTTTCCGAATAGTATTTTTTTTTTCAGTTTTAATTGACTAGGTCCTAGAATGTGCAGTTTCTTCATGATGTAATCCTTTACCATCTTGCTAACTGACATCTAAATGCCTACCAATTCAACTCATTCCTTAACAGGTCTACCTTCTAAACAAACAACAACCAATTCACAACTCAATACACTTCACCTAAAAAGGAAATTAACCACAACCAATTGTAGATTCGAATAAACTTCACCGAACCATGAAAGGGTCAGAACACTCAGACAGAACACAACAGGCCAAATTCATTGAGATTCAGCGAAAACTGTTTTTAGAGGCTTCAGTGAACTGTCTATTATTCGATGGTATCCAAGAATCGTAATATCTGGCAAAAGAGGAGCCTGTATAATAGAATCTCTCGGCACATAATGTTTAAAACATGAGGGATATCAAGCATTTGTATGAATACACAGTGTTATTTTGCTTTTGATGTAGGAATGACACGTTCGTATAAGTTTTTGTCAGTTTTTTTTTTGGTTTTATGTAGCTCGGGAAACGGGTTTGTAGACTGACGAATTCTTTATACAGACAGCTACCGTGATAACGTACTAGTTAATGTAGGCGCCAGAGCTCCAGCACACCTATCCAAATTGATAATCTGCAATCGTTAACGCTAGTCGAAAAGTAATCAAATGTATGGGAATGACATCATCTCAACGTTAATTCACGTGGTCGGAACAAACGAATAGAAAATTCGTAGCCAAGTTCACATCGTTCAAAATGATAGAATGAATTTCTACAACGGTCATTGACCCACCTACATTTTGTTGACATTCTTCATTTCAAAAACGGATATAAAGACATAAAGCCGACTTGAACGACATTTATCGTGATCCTTTACATGATCTAGTAATGAAAAGCAATTCATTGTTTGTTTTTCGGGTACCTACGGAAAGATATTAGGAAAAGGTCAACGTACTTTATTCCATGGTTATTTGACGTCTTCTATAATATTCGTACTTTTTGACTGCAGCTTGGCCTATCTAACAGCAACCATGCAATTTCCTCCGGGAAGACACGGTGGAACAGATTTAGGGATTGATAATATAAAACAGAGCCACTTTATCACCGTCTTATAATTATTGGAAAGCCTCTCTCAAGGTGGATCGATGACCTGGTGAGGGTCGCGGGAATCCGGTGGATGCGAGACGCACAGAACCGGTCAATATGGCGACACCTCGTGAAGGCCTATGTCCAACAGTGGACGTCTTTCGGCTGATATGATGATGATAATAGGCTAGTTGCCGTAAAAAAACTAATTAATCCGTCTTTTAGATTATTCAAAAATAAGGTACACGTATTTTTTTATTTGTAAAATAAACCAAAAATAACAAAGATTTATAGCCCATTAAAGTTACGTGAAGGTCACGCCGTGCTGCATTTTTTCGCACGAAGTGACGACACACGTAACTTTAATGGGCTATATCTTTGTTATTTTTAGTTTAATCGAAAAAAAAAAAATACGTGTCCAATATTTTTTTATAATCTAAAATACAGACTAAATAAAATGTAATTATTCTGACCCTGGAAACTACCCTATTATACTTCTTTAGCACACGTTTATCGTATCAACGCCGTAATCGTAGTGGGTCTTTCCTCCGCAATACTTACTCTCTTTCTCATACTTACCATCTCATTCTTATGGCTGCGTTCAAAATTATGTGTCATATGCTCGGCATCCATCACTCGGTCCAACATAAGAGAAAAAAACTAAAGTGTCGGACGTACCTACTTGAATTGCTACAAGTACGATACTCACTAACAAAATTACTCATATAAATTCCTTCAACCTTTATGCGATATTGATGACAATTGTGTTCAATTTCCAAGTATATTGAGACTAATTTATTGATTCTGTATTACTCTGAGAAACATTGACGTTTAGTTTGAGTAACAACAGGCATTATACGCCAAGATATAATCATAACCACTTATTAGTATTGGTTGGTGGTTCACACCGCCAGAGAAAGAAACAGATGGAGGAACATAAAAGTTAAAGTGATGAAGCAGAGAGGTAATGAGTAAGACGATCCAAGGAGGAGGAATTGGTATGATAAAGCCTCCGATAGAAGAAGAAGAAGATCATTGCGATGGGAGGACGAATGATAATGGAGCGCAAGTCCAAACTAGAGCAGAACATAACGCTCTCCTTTATAGGTACGCCACAATTATGGCGGAAGTGAGGTGTGGCTGGAAATACCTCACGGCGTCCTCACCTTTCGCATAACGCAGGTCCTCACCGGACATGGTAAGCTCTGGAGGTTCCTGTACCAGATTCATTCGGAAGTGACGCCCTGGTGTCGCCACTGTGCGGAACTCCCGGAGGACACGGTGCAGCACACAGTGGAGGTGTGCCCCGCTTGGGCAGAGCATTGCCATGACCTCGTGGGGACGATCGGCAGCTACGATCTCTCGCGCCGGGCCTTGGTAAAGGCCATGGTCCGGAGCGAGGAGGAGTGGCAGGCGGTCGCCTCCTTTTGCGAAGCAGTAATGCTAGCAAAGGAGGAGGCCAAACACATCAGCCAACGGCACTCTCACTGCCGCCCAGCTAGGTCGAAGCCTATTGCGGCCAGGGTTAATTTCGAAAGGTAGCTCAGCCCCGGTATGAAGGCACGAAGGAACGAGGTGGGATTTTTAGTCAATAAGAGTCTGACACTATCTCCCGCTCCGCCCAGGGGTGGGGGATTTAATTTGGATGATTTTTACCCACCGAAAAAAAAACGCCCTCCTCTATATCTCCTTTCTTTCAGTCCATCCAAAGGTTGTCTGTAAGAGATCGCCCTGTGCGATAAGACCGCCCATTGTGGTCAAACGCGAGCCTATCAATAATAAAAAAAAATTACACTTTTTTTTTTCATTGGTCCTGTATTTTTGTTTGTGGTGTAAAATAAATAATATAATAAATAAATAAATAACGGAAACGAGCTGAAAAGGAAGAGTTGGGAGATATTTTGTGAACTAATTTTTAATTATTTTGCTTGTATTGTTTGAACTTACTTAGTTATTAAGGATTTATTGACAGTTCTGAATATCAATCTATTTTTTTTCCGCTTTTTTCACCTACACAAGACATCCAGGCCCAAAAATCCACATAATCACAAAATCTAAAACAAAATCTACACACAAAACAATCTACATCCAAAATCTAAGTACCTATATAGTAAGAAATATAATATACCTACGTTTATTTGGGGTGACAAAATAGAGAATATCGCTGGCAGGGTAAGCAAATGCGATTATGTGTTTGGAAATTATGCGCTAAAGTTTGATTAGAACATCATGTGATGCGGTGTGTATGTTAGAAACACGAGGTAGAAGGTTGATAATTTTCAAATTGAGATGGAACGTAGAGAATAGAGTGATATACACGATTCCCCGGTGGTAACTCCTAGAGACATCACAGACAAAACATTTCATTTTTTTCTCTAGCCCCTATTCCACTGCTGGGCAAAAACCTCAACCAAGTCCTTCCAGATAATTTTTTCCCGAGTCATCTTGAACCATTCCATACAAACCCTTATTTTTTCATATTGTTACACCAAATCTTCTCCCACTCTAGGCAGTGCGAGAGGTAGTATCAGAGTTTTGCTGACTAAAACCCACCTGTATTCTTTCAGTTGCCTTTTGCTGTTCAGGGCTGCGGCAACTCTTTTGAACAATTCTGCAGCCTTACATAGAAGCAGGGTTTCTATGTAAGGCTGCAGGATTGTTAATGAGTATCTCAGTCAACTGCGCTTGCGTATATTACGCAGGCGCAGTAAAGGTAGAACTACATTCCGTCCATATGGCCAACGTACGCCGATTTGGATGCGTCGGTCTCCATACATTTTATATGGCAACTAGACTTGTAAAGCTACATTAGATCTAAGCAACGCCACGTGACGCCACGCCATGCCACGCGACGCCACGCTATGCCACGCGACGCCAAGCGAAGCCACGAAACGCTACGCGACATGAAGTTACGTACAACTCACGCGTTACCCACGTGTGCGTCGGTCTAATGTTGTTCCTGCTTTATTCTTAGTAGTACCTAGGATGAGTCGATGCCGGCGCGAAAATTCCGTGTTCTATAGTTCATTCTTTATTGGGATTCAGTGTGCGTGACTTTTGTCGATTCAAGATAAGAACTAATGGAAAGACAAGATTCAGTCAGTGACTTACAGACTACAGTCCACTATCAATATCGACGAGTGTGTGGAAAGTATAAAAAATAGGGCATTGAAAAATCGGCATGCATGGTGGAATAACGGGATTGTTCGAAAAAGATATTGTGGCTCTGAAATCCAAAGTGGGACTGAAGGAGAACAGGTGGGTTTTAGTCAGTAATAGTCTGACCCTCCCTCTTGTTTCATCCAGAGCAAGAGAAGTCATTTGATGATATACCACCTCGAAAAAAGGAAAGAAGTTTGCTTTTTTTATAAAATAGTTGAAATGGTTTAGGTAAGATTGTTATAGGTTATCTCTGGAATTGTATTGATTGAGTATTGAGCGTAAGAAGCGAAGCTAAACAGGCCTACTTTTTCTGTCTCACTTCGGATGGATGTTGATTTAACTCATCGAATGCCGTAATTAGAGACACAATAGAAAGATAATTGCTTATTTCGAACTGTGCAACTTAAGACATTCAAAAGGTTAAATACGTCATGAAAGAGCCCCTGATTCTTGATGGATTTAAAGGTCAGCGAGGCTCTATCCGGGCGCAGCTGACCGGAATGAAATGCACAGATACTCGTACTGCCGTCTAGGCAGCATTCCATTTAATTCCGGTCAGATATTCAAGGGACTATAAGCCTTAAGAAATTCCCTTCGGCCCTAGCGGGTGTCGGCCTTGCTGGGTTTCCGCAGTTTTGCTGACATCTCTTTGAAGCGTGCATAGAACACTATGTGCCATTAAGGGTGAGGCCAAACGAGCATAATTTTGTGAGTCGTGAGTCGCAGAATTTCGGTCGCGTAAATTCTCCTGCATTCGGTTTCATACAAAAGTCCTGTTTTATTCACACGGCGACGCAAAATGAGTTGTCTGCTATAGTGGAAATGCATGCAGTAGAAATTACGCGACCGAAATTCTGCAATTGACGACTCTTAAAATTACGCTCGTTTGTCCTCACCCTAAATACTCTGGTTTGGTCCTAACCTAAGTGTCGTGAAACAGAATACCTATACCAATTCTGTAGCACTATGTGACACAAACATAATACCTGTATGTAGCGTACACATGTACACAGTACATATTCGTGCGACATGAAATGCAATAACGGATTCATGTTTCATGTGGATCTGGTTGGTAATTAATACAGCAATGACTTGAGTGCGACACTAATTATCCCTTATTTACGACTAGCCTTTGAGCTCGGCGATGCTCGTGAGGTTAGCCGAAATTGCGCCTTATTGCTCTGTTCTCCTTTAGCTAATCCAAAACTAAGTTATTCACTATTCGTAATCTAGGTTTAAGAGATTGTTTCAATGTTCTTAGAGAGTAAATTTTAGTAGGTGGTAGCTTCCGGGTGAGTAAAATGGTGCTATCTAGAGGTTTATTTAGGATTGAGGTAGTTCCGGCTTAGGATACTTAGAATTTATTGCCAACTATCAATTAAATTTTAATTAAAAAATTAAATTAATGTATTTTAAATAAAAATTAAGTAAAACAATTCAGTGGAAGTACTAGGAGTGCAGAATCCAGCGGCGGTGAATAAACGGTGCGGGTACTCACACATTCATGGAAGTTACAACGAGTGAAGAGTGAGTGTTCTCTGTCCTTTTCACCTGTCAACGCCATTCTCACCTGTCAACGTCATTCTCACCTGTCAACGTCATTCTCACCTGTCAACGCCATTCTCACCTGTCAACGTCATTCTCACCTGTCAACGCCATTCTCATCTGTCAACGTCATTCTCATCTGTCAACAACATCTGACAGTGTCAACGTCAATGTCATCCGCCATTGTCATCTGTCATTGTCTACCAATTCGTCATCTGTTGGTAGCGTTCCAGGAACCTACTAAGTAAGGAACTACAGCATCGACCACTTCCGTTTCACGCAGGTGACTTTACATTCCAGAGCCTATAGATAATAACTTCTTAGTAAATTTAAGTGATTCTGAACTGAGACAGCCATGTCAGTTCAGCGCAGTCCACCGCTAAAAGGCAAAGAAAATATAAAGGAGCAAGCTGATGTGTTGCAACATGGATCTGAACAGGATGTGGAAGAAGATACAGACGAGTATGAAAAGGTGTCCCATAGAAAACCGAGCAAAAGACGAGCTGTAAGAACGCCTACTCAAATTAAAACTGCGAATGATACTAGTAGTATGGGGGATGTTTTGCAGGAAATGCGTACATTATTTAGCTCTCTGGCAGCTGAACAAGATTCACGCTTCCGGGAACTGCGAACGACCTTAGAGAAGCAGAGCGAAGAGATTAAGGAAAGTATCAATTTCTTGTCTGAGAAGTATGATGTGGCCCTGAAGCAAATTGAATCGCTACAAAATGAAAAGAAGGAGGACAGGAAACGGATTATTGCGCTGGAGGAAAGAGTCGATTATTTGGAAAAGAAAACCTGTTCAACAACTATTGAAATTCGTAATGTACCGAAACTGATCTCCGATCAGAAAAAGTTTGAAGGGAAAGAGGACCTAAGCAATTTTATGTCTGAGCTGGTCAAGATAGTTGACGCCGAAATTAAGGATACTGACATCAAAGATATCTTCAGAATAAAACCACATGATAAATCGAATGGATCTGGTACTATCGTTGCCGAGTTTTCTACAGTACTAGTGAAAGAAAAGATTCTAACTGCTACAAAAAAATTCAACAAAAGCAAAGAATTAAGTGATAAGCTACATTCTGGGCATTTTCGCTTTAAAGGAGAAAAGAAGCCTATCTATGTGTCTGAGAGTGTCACAAAAAAGACTGCCAAACTATTCTCTCAAGCCCGTAAATTTTCCAAAACAAATGGCTACACATGCTGGATTTTTCGTGGAGCGGTTTTTATACGTCTCGGTAATAATGAACGCGTACAGATTAAATCAGAGCATGATCTTGCTACTATTCAAAGGAAATCATAACTTTCAGAATTTTTACCTTTTTATAATTTTGCTTTGTATAATTTTATTTATTTTATTAGCTATACAAAATAATTGCATTACACTTAAATGTACATTTAACTACAGGAAAGAAGAAAAAACACTTATTCCCATCAATCAGTTTAGGCATAACTACTACAATAAGCATATTTTTAAAATTAATAATCCAACAAAGTTAAACACATATAAGACCAACACAAACATCATACCAATACACTACACACATTTTAAGCATTGGCCAGTAAGGACATGTATCAAATATTTAAAAAATGGCTGCATCATGTGAATCTTTACAAACGCTGCAAGAAATAGACAACATACAGCTTGCTAAATCGATCACATGCGACTGTAATGAGTTAAACAAACATACATATATACAAAAAAATGATTTAACTATAATCTCCCAGAATATTAGAGGCATTTACTGCAATTTTGATGACTTTTTACTTACATTAGCTAGCCTTAAATTTGAAACAGACATCATTATATTGACTGAATGCCAACTTAATCTAAATAAACCTGTCCCGCAACTCAATAACTACAACTGCTATTATACCACAAACCTTTTAAATAAACATGATGGGGTAGTCACGTATGTAAAAAAATCCTTAAAACATAAAGCTACAGAAGTTAAGCTCTTACACGCATCATGTCTTCAAATCGAGTTTCTAAATAATATTATCATTGGAGTGTATAGATCCCCAGCAAATTCAAGTGCAGATAATTTTATTGACTCTCTTAGCTCACATTTGGAATCATTAAATATACAGAAAAGAAACATTGTGATCACAGGGGATATTAATATTAACTTAAGACCCAGGGAAACTGAGAATTCCTACGAACGTAAAAATAGAGTAAATTACCTTACAATGTTATCCTCATACGGAATTCTGGCCGGGCACTCACTACCCACTAGAGATATGAATTGTCTTGATCATTTTATGTTAAAAATTAATCCGAAAAAGAACTCAGCATTTATAGCTATCTTACGCACTACCACTACAGACCACTATACTATCTTTCTTTCTTTGGCAAAAACAAAAGACAGAATCGCTCCAAATAAAATTAAAACAATTATTGATTTTGACAATGCTCTCCTATATTTGCAAAATAAAAATTTAGCTGAATTACTATTTATTGATGACCCCAGTATGGTTACAATATCATTAATAGGAAAAATAACTGAATCTTTGTCAGCTAATACACGCACTATTACCATACCTAGCAGTAAACGTTTATTAAAACCTTGGATTACTCAGGGTATTTTGAGATGTATTCGTAATCGTAATGCGTTACAGAAAAAAGCACGAAATGATCCCCACAATGAAATTGCCAAAATAACGTATACGCGGTATAGAAACTACTGCAATAATATCATTAAAAAGTTAAAAAGAAAATATAATAGGGAACAAATTACTAATGCTACCAAAAATAATAGACTTCTTTGGAAAAATATAAAAAATATCACTTATACAAATAAATCACGAACAGAGAACTTAGAATTGTTGCAGGTGAAATCATCTCCTACAGAATCAGCTAACTTTATAAATAAATATTTTTCAAGTATAGGCAAAGATCTGGCCCAAAACATATCATCAGGTACTAACTTATATAGTAAACTCCTTAATAAAACGCCATCACACATAAATTCAATGGTACTCCTGGATACTGATCAATCCGAAGTTGGCACTACGATTATGAATCTTCGATCTGACAGTGCTCCCGGATGGGACAATATACCTACTTGCTTCTTGAAACTGGCTAAAAATGAAGTTGTACCAATTATTACGCATCTTGCCAATTTATGTTTCCAAAAAGGTGTTTTTCCAGCCCCATTAAAAAAATCTATTATTACACCTGTGTATAAGGGTGGTGGTAGAGACGATGTTAATAATTATAGACCTATTTCTGTCTTGACTGCAATTTCAAAAATTATAGAAAAACTGATAAATACTCGCCTCTTGCAATACCTAAATAGATTTGATATTCTGTCACCTTCTCAATTTGGATTTAGACAAAAAAAGTCAACTGAAGATGCTGTAATTGCACTGAGTTCTTTAGTTACCGAACAACTCGATAAAGGAAACAAATGCATGGCAGCTTTTCTAGATCTTAGAAAAGCCTTTGACACCGTCTCTACTTCCATTCTTTTACACAAGCTTGAAGCAATTGGAATTCGTGGAGTGCCACTGGCACTTTTTAAGGATTATCTCTCTGGTAGAACACAAAAAGTGAAACTAGAACATATTACTAGTGAGGACGCAGATGTATCATACGGCGTACCGCAAGGAAGTGTACTAGGACCTACACTTTTCTTAATTTATATAAATGACCTCTGCAGTATGAGAATTAAGAATGCCAAAGTAATCTCGTACGCCGATGATACAGCTGTCGTCTTCTCAGGGGAAACTTGGGATGCTGTTAAAAATGGTGCAGAAGAAGGATTGGCTCTTGTTGCAACTTGGTTAAAAAAAAATCTGCTCACCCTGAACACAAGCAAAACCAACTTCATTTGCTTTAATATTTATAATCAGCTCCAATCAGATAGAGAATTTAATCTAAAAATACACACTTGTGACGTTACTACAGATGGAACTGGATGCAATTGCCCTTCTATCGAACAAGTTACCCAAAACAAAATATCTGGGAGTGATTATTGACCAGCGTCTGTCCTGGTATCCTCATCTGGAAAACGTCATAAGTAGAGTACGAAAACTTATCTGGATATTCAAAGAGCTGAGATATGTTGTACCGAAGAGAATAAATCTAGATCAAAAGAACGATAGTGACAACCAAAGAAACCTTTTAAATGAAATTTATGTGTCTTTGGTCCAGTCAGTTTTAATATACTGCATACCTGTATGGGGTGGAGCAACGAAATTTAGTTTTCTAGAATTGGAACGTGCTCAAAGAGCGATAGGTACTTAAAGTGATGTACTTCAAAAAAAGAATATTCACAACTGAAAAGCTTTACAAATTATGTAATCTGCTATCAGTGAGAAAATTGTACATCCTGCTTGTCATCCTCAAAACGCACAAAGAGACACCATATGATCCTAAAATCCTTAAAAAGAGAAAGAAACATTGTATAATAAACGTTCCCACTACAAAAACAGAATTTGCCAGGAGACAATATAAAAAACGGTCTGCCTTCTTGTACAACAAGATTAATAAAATTATATTTATCTATGATAAAAAAAGAGTCGAATGCAAAAAACTATTAACTATTTGGCTACAAAAATTAAGTTATGATGATACAGAGTCACTTTTGCAGCGTATAACTTAATTATGACACACAACACCACCTTCTTTCCTACACACATACACAGACATATCATCACACTCTCCCTCACACACACGTACACACCATCACACCCACACATACCATCACACAACTCATGCACAAAGACAATTGATCGTTTTTTCTTTTTTCTTCTTGTTACTTTTTATGTTTACTTTATATTTATTTTACTTTTTTCATTTAGTCATTTGCCTAATTGTGTACTTATAAAGTAAGGGAGGAGCGGAGTCTTCAACTACAGGCATTTTTATATCTAAATGGAGACTCCTCGACATGTAATTCTATCCAAAATTATATGCAATAAAGTTATTTTATTATTTTATTTTATTTTATTTTTTTATTTATTATCAATTGCTCTTTTTTTTTCAGGTAGGAAAATAATCTAATGACATTTTCCACTCTTGAGCAGAGCGGGAGATAGTGTCAGCCTTTTACTGACTAAAAACCACTCCTGTCCTTTCTTTGCCATTGTTCCAGGGCCCTGGGGATCTCTTTCGCATCACTCATGGCCCGAGTAAGCTTCGATCCATGGTTACTGACAACTCCTTGAGGCGCACGTGGAACACAACGCGCCGTCGACCATTTGGGCTCGGTTCGAATAGTTACCGGGCGGTCGGACGACGAGGTACCCATTGCTCGCCGTCAACTATCATTTGCTCTTAGAGCTTCTACACACGAGCGGCATGTTGCCAACTGCAGAGATAACTGCAGCACACCTACAGCGACATTTGCTGTTGCGTACTGCATACGTCATTTTTTCAGTTGACTGCAAATTGATAAAGAGTGCGCATGGAAATCGGTTTGTAAAATGAAACTGACGAAGTAAAAGCAGGGTTACTTCTATTTGGCAGAATCTTGATACTCCGATTTTTATTTGGCATAACTCACATGGCATAATCTTATTTAATCGAATATTTTTAAGGCATAAAAATTATTTAGCATAACTTTTGTTTGGCAGAATATTTACGTGTCCGAATTTACAATGGCATACTTTTATCTTGGCAGAATTTTGTTTCGCATAACAATTATTTAGAGATACGATTATTTGGTATGGGTGCATATTTGAACATCAAAAATTAAAATAGATGTATCTTCTTGTAAAAATTAGTGTTCAAACTGATTCCGATGACGGCTACCGCTGATCTTCAAAGTTGGAATATCGACGATCAATATCGACGCTTCAGCGGTTGTCGCGACGTGTGGACCTTTGCTACACACACGCTTTAAGAGTTCACACACATATGAGCTCTTAGAGCCGTGTCTGTCTGGGACGCTATGGCAGCGTAGCCAAGTCATGATGTCAAAAAAAAATATGATTGTCTAAGTAACCAACAGTGGCCACGTGAGGTACACACCATAAAACTGCAGGCATTTTCTTGACTGCGCGTACAAGCAGCACCGCCATAATGGGCCAGTGAGGTACAGGCTTTTTGATTACCTATGTTATGGGGAAGTCATATCTGACAGTGGTCGTCTTTCGACTGAAATGATGATTATATTTTTCACGTGTGGCTTCGCTCGCTTGAAAGTCTGAAATAATCCCAAGGAAAAGAAACACCGGGAATACACTACGGCCTTATCAAGGTCCAAATCTACCCGTGAGCCTTTTATGCAAATCTGCTCAGCTGTCAGGGAGTGATTGATTTATTTATTTATTTATTTATTTATTTATTTATTCTTCATGCAACACAAAGTACATAGGCGGACTTAATGCCTTAGGCATTCTCTACCAGTCAACCTAGGGTGGTGAAGAGACAATATGGTAGGCGCACAAAAAGAAAATTTTGGTATTGAAACAAGAGTAAAAATTATACATAATTATAGATAAAATACACATACATATATATTTAATATAATATATATACTACATATATATATTTATATAAAGTAAGGACAGAAGTTTTGAGACGATTCTGCTATTGGTGTAGAAAATGATTCCGCAACTTCCGCTTAAATGCATACCGACTTTCGGCCGTCCTGATATCGAGAGGAAGCGCATTCCACAGAAGGATGGACTGTATATAGAAGGAAGAATGAACAAAATCAGAAGTATGAGAAGGACAGAGCAGAAGGAGATTGTTTGAAGAACGCAGATTCCTTGCGTGTGAAGAACAAAGAAATTGAAAGTGAGTTATGAGATAGGATGGAGGCGTGGGAGAGTTGAGCAGAGAGAAAAGTGTAGTCAGTGCGCGCACATTTCTTCTCTGGCGAATTGGCATCCATTTAAGTTCAGATCTATAAGTGGAAATATGGTCATATTTTCTAAGGTTAAATATGAACCGAATGCAGTTGTTGAGGAGCCTGTCTAGTTTATCCAGCAACACCGCGTTCAGGTCAAAGTAGCACACGTCACCATAGTCGACTATACGGAAAATTAAAGTTTGCACAAGCATAGTCTTCGTCTTCGCGGGCAAAAAGTTCCTCAGACGATACAGATACCGCAAAGTCCCGTTGACTCTTTGGCAGACACTAGAAACCTGACTTTGCCAGCCAAGCGTCGAGTCGAGATGCAAACCGAGATCCTTTACACTGGGACTGATGGGGATGATGGCACCATTAAAAATAATAGGAGGAAGGGAGTTAACCACCACTTTACCCATCATGCGCGAGCTTCCGATAATAATAGCCTGACACTTCGTGGGGTTTACGGACACACCAAATCTATCAGACCAATCCTTGATAGCTTCCAGATCCCGATTTACATCATCTATAGCGTCTGACAAACCTTCTACCCGCGCAGCCGTATATAACTGAAGATCATCGGCATAAAGATGATACGAACACCGAAGACAAAGAGTTATAAAATTTATGAAGATGGAGAATAGTAAGGGAGAAAGAATACCGCCTTGTGGAACACCAGAATCCAGATCACGCCAACTCGAGGAATTCTCGTCAACGCGAACCGACTGCTGACGTCCCCGAAGATAGGAAGAGAACCATTCCAGCGCCTCAGACGAAACCATAAGATGGGAAAGGATAGATAGGAGGATATCGTGACTGACAGCATTAAAGGCATTTGAGAAATCTATTAAAACCAAAATAGTTACCTTGGTATCCTCCATGGCTTCTCTAATGTCACCAGTCACTTTAAGGAGAGCAGAGGTAGTACTATGACCCGGCCTGAATCCGGATTGAAAAGAGTTAACAAGGTTGTTACGATAAACAAATGAAAACTGCTTATGGACGCAGGCCTCAAGTACTTTAGACAAGAAAGGAAGAATAGAAATTGGACGAAAATGATTAGGTAGGGAAGGATTAGAGATTTTAGGAAGTGGACGTACGTAAGCCATACGCCACAGGGATGGGAATTGTCCGGAATCAAGGGAATAATTAATAATGTGGGTAATCGGAGGAAGAAGAAATTCGAGGACCAAGATAATCATATAACGACTAATGTCGTCATGACCCACAGCCTTGGATTTGATGGAGAGGATGATCTTTTTGATTTCATCTAAAGTAACTGGAGAAAAGTGGAACGGTTCAATGATAGGACTTGGTAAGCCAGAAATGAAATCAACCGTCTGAGACAACATTTGGGAATCCAAATGAGAGGAGGTTGTGAAATGACGGTTGATATCATCCAGGACGATAGTTTTAGGGAATTCCACATGACGTGGCCTACCGATACCTAGAGTTCCGAGGAATTTCCAGGTATCAGCAGGAGATGAAGACGATATGTTTTCAAGAATATGGCGGCGTTTAGCGTTACGTATCACCTGATTACACCGATTTCTTGCAGCTTTGAAAAGATCCTTATTGTCAACACTGCGGTCCTTTTTAAATTTTCGAAAGGCCCGATCCCTCCGCCTCATCGCCATACGAACACCTGTCGTCATCCAAGGTGCGGGTTGACGTTTTAACTTAACCCTCTTGACAGGAGCGTGTCTGTCGTAAAGCGCAAGGACCGTCCGATTAAAAATATCCAGTTTATCGTCAACAGATGTCGCCGCTGCAAGTTGGTCCCAATCAAGTTTCGAAGCATCCTGGCGTAGCTTGTCTGCATCTATGCGAGCGAAGCAACGCATGTGCAAAACTTTAGAAGGAAGTTTAGGAGGTTTTAGGATATATGATAGGAAAATGAGGTCATGGTGGGAAAAACCAGGTGCAGGACACTGGCCGTGAGAGGAAACTAAGGAGGGAGTGGACGTTAGGATTAGGTCGAGCCATGTGTCATCACCAGAAATATTGAGATGAGTAGGTTGTAGTGGAAGGACATGGAGACTCACGGATTCGATGATATGAAGGAGCTTACGAGAACGAGGGGATGGGTGAGAGAGGTCTGTGTTAAAATCGCCCATGATGACACAATGTGCATACTCTGACCCCACTGATTTATATACAGGCTTTCCCATTTGTATAATACTAGCTTTTGCTCGCGGCTTCGCCCGCGTACATAAAATATAGCCTATGTCACTCAGGAATAAAGGAGCTTCCTATCGGTGAAAAAATGTTCGCAATCGGACCAGTACTTTCGGATACGACCCCCTACAAAAAAAAACTTTGTCTCATTATTATATTAGTGTAGATTACTAATTTCTGGCAGTGGCTTCGCCAGCGTGAAAGTAAATTTCTCCACACACACTTGGACCTCCGTTTCATCCCCTCCTCAGAATTAGGAAACACAGACTTCAACAGAGAATTCCATGCCTTAGCTGCTTCTTTTGATGAGCGATGAAGAATATCACAATGTCACACACTGATTTATTTGCTTGAAGTTCCACATTTCATGTATTAAACAGTTAGTCCAAGCAAAAAACGACAAAGCCGTCGATAAAACATAAGTATTTGCTAATAATTATATTCAGGTCTCCTAAAAAAAGGGTCTGTACCTACACAAAAAAGGAAAAACAAACTTGAAACACGAACCGGCGAAACACTGTACCTACCTACGCAAACCCATCGCAATATTCTCGGAAATATGAACCTTTTTCAAAATATCATGCATTCCGCTATCATTTGTTAAATAACACAGTCTGAAAAACCGGCCAAGTGCGAGTCGGACTCGCCCATGAAAGGTTTCGTAGCAAGTAACATAATATAAAAGTTCTTGTAGTTCATTGTAACTTTGATCGATGTTTTAATAATAGTGTATTTTTTTAGACTTATGACGTTTAAAAAAAAGAACTACTTACTAGATCTCGTTCAAACCAATTTTCGTTGGCAGTTTGTATAGTAATGTACATCATATATTTTTTTTAGTTTTATCATTCTCTTATTTTAGAAGTTAGAGGGGGGGGGGGCACATTTTACCACTTTGGAAGTGTCTCTCGCGCAAACTATTTAGTTTAGAAAAAAATGATTTTAGAAACCTCAATATCATTTTTGAAGACCTATCTATAGATACCCCACGCGTATGGGTTTGATGAAAAAAAATTTTTTGAGTTTCAGTTCTAAGTATGGGGAACCCCCAAAATTTATTGCTTTCTTCTATTTTTGTGTGAAAATCTTAATGCGGTTCACAGAATACATCCACTTACAAAGTTTCAACAATATAGCTCTTATAGTTTCTGAAAAAAGTGACTGTGACATACGGTCGGATAGACAGACAGACAGACAGACTTTTGTTTAGTCTGTAAAAGTCTGACACTCCCTGTCTCGTCACCCAGGATAAACGTTTGTGCGATGAGCACGATCATTTGTTCTGTGTCTGGGTGTAATTTATCTATAATATGTATGTATTTAGAAATATATAAGTACGTTTATCAGTTGTCTAGGACTCATAACACAAGCTCTGCTTAGCTTGAGACTAGACGGCATTTTGTGATAGTTGTGGAATATTATATTATAATATTATCTCCATACGCCATATTTGTTTACCAAAAACGACATGGAGGAAAAAACACACTGTAGTTGATGTGACTGTCATCACACTCAATCCAATTCATAGTTTCTATGCTATTTGAATAAAAATAGGACATACATAATCTCCACACGTACATTTGGTACGGCTTAAATGTGTGAGCAAGGGTGCGTCTACATTTGCCAAATGTGTACATTGTCTGTATTAGAATGGGCTACTGTTATCCTTATACTGAGTTGGAAATGGAAATGTAAGATCGTTTCTTCCCTTTTTTTACTATACTTAGGCCTGTTGTAATCTGTGGGTACGTTTGAAAGAGTTACCGTGACCCTAGAATGCAAAGAACCAAACCTTAACCAGCCGTGAAACGGCCGCCTATTGGTCAATTCGACGATTTGACAACTGCTAACGGTTTTGTTATCGTTATAATTAAATCGTGCAACTCACCCTAAGGTGAATTTTTTTTCTCAAGGAGTTGTCAGGAACCATAGGGGCCCAGCAAGGTCGACGCCTACTGGGGCCATGGATGGTGCGAAAGAGACCCCTGTTCCCTGAAACAATGGCAAAGAAGGAATAGAAGTGAGTTTTTAGTCAGTAAAAATCTGACATCCCGCTCCGCTCAAGGGCGAGAAATGTAATTTAGATAATTTTCCCACCTAAAAATAGTAGGTTTTTTACTTAGATAAAGTCTCAGTGGGAGAATGATTTCCTGCCTGAAAAAGCTTTTCTTTCAATAGAAATAAAAGAAGTCTAAGTAGCCTGATTTCTATTAACTTATTAATACTTTAGATTATAACTTAACTTTGATATCATATTGAATTTGTTTAATTTTTTTTTATACATATATAATTTTTATCTTAGCACAAGGTACCTACAGCTTAGCATATTACATCAAATTCGCGTAGCAACTAAAAATCTACCAACATCATAATCCCACAGGAAAAAAGTTAAGTAGGTATTTGGAGCAAAACCTTTTACGAAACAAAATTCTTTTGCTATTTCCATAAACCCCCGAGATTTGCCAGTCATGCGCTTGTCTTACAAATACGATTCTAATAACACGGATCTGGACGCAGTCTTACCCTGTTTCACGGTGGCTACTCCCGAAGACCTCCCGTCGCGACAGCTGCACGGATTCTATATGGCTGTCGCAGTCAACTAGCTTAATTCGTCATTTAGTTAACAGGCTAGCCTGATAACTAAACAGTGCCGTTCAATTATCGACCTGAATAATTCAACTTATGGGTCAAATATAAAATTTAATCACTATTTGTCTAATGCTTAAGCTATTCATACAATAGTATGACTATGTGGCGAAATAAAAATTATAGCACGCCAAAAACGACAGTTTAAGTTTAAAGGAGATAACGGGGGCTTTTTTTTTATGGTGGGAAAAATCATGCAATGACATCCACCGCTCTTGGGTGGAGCGGGAGATAGTGTCAGACTCTTACTGACTAAAAGACCCACCCCGTTCCTTCTAGCCTTCATACCGGGGCTCGGGCGCCCTTTCGGATAACCCTGGCCCCAGTAGGCTTCGACCCGGCTGGGTCCCTGCTGTTGCTGACAACTCCTTGAGGCGCGCGGGAACAGTGCGCGCCGTCGACGACTTAGGCTTGGTCCGGACAGTTACCGGAGGGCCGGACAGCGAGCTACCCATTGCTCACTGTCCGCAAGCCCGCGCCTACGGTGGCCGGAAATCGGGATCAGAATCCCGGCGGCGGCGGCGGTGGTGATAACGCCGTTGCCTGATGAGTAGATAACGGGCGCTTGAGTGAGCAAGCGAAGCGAGCTAACGAAGCCCCCGTCAAAAAAAAATAGTAAAAAAGAGTAGGCTGTTTAGTGATTGGCGAATCAAGCTACATAGCTGCGACATAGCAACTACTTCAAACCCCTCTTGCATATTTCATTGCAAGTGTCCCAGCGCTGGGACACGTCGTCGCCACGCGCACTGCCCCTTTACATTTTGTCCTCATATTCAAACTGAATTTACGACGCATTTAGAGATTTTTTTCCAGCACTTATGCTGAGAAATGGCCGCCCGTCTCCTGAAATACGCGATATTCGTAAATGTTATATTTTTGCGTACCTACTGGCCTTGTTGAAGTTTGTGAGTGGGGCTGAGATTGGAATCTCAAATGGAGCAAAGCGGCCCACATATTTTAGGGTTATTTATTCCACTACAATCGGTGTTTGGGCGAGCACGAATACAAGTGAAAGTTGGAATTTTAAAAGTGGCTTACTTATATTATTTGTTATTTTCAAGGTTTCTTAGATTCACGGCTGTCTTGACTATTTTCTAGAAAGACGATTTACTAAAACGGTGGGCTCTTAATGATCAAATTACATTTCCGAGTTTTCAAATTCTTTTTCACTCCAATGAACCTGAAAGTCAAATTACACAAAATCCCTCCAACTTCGATAATTTCTTTCTCTATCCGATTGGATCTTTTAAATATTTTACCGAAAAACAACCCCTAAAACGACCTATCTGGTCTTAAGTATCATTAAAAATCGGATTAATTTTTAACCTCATTGGTATTCAACGCAGAGGTGGTTTACTAAACAGGCCTCCTGCATTGATAAACAGAATCGACCGCACTAATTGCCAATTATGGTGACACGAATGAAGGTACCATTTGGTCCCTAGTAAGGGCGGGATACCTACAACCAAAGGGCCCAGATTGTTTAAGAAATGGTTCAGCAGACGCGCTCTGTTTACTTTTAATCAGAGGAAAATCTCAGAGAAATCAGGTCAGTGAGGTTTCTTTGAAAGCAATCAACAGTTATCTTAATTATAATTGATCTTGATTAAGTCAGAATTAAGAGACTTGAATTATTAATTTGAGATCATAAAAATTCTTCCTAAGAAGAAATTATGAACATTTCTTTAGGAAAACTTAAGTGCAAAAAGAAAATGTTTTTGTGAGAGCGCTCGAATTCTATTAACTTACCGAAATGCGGAAACAATTGAGACAAAATCGTATACGAAAGTGCGAACCTACGCGGCTTAACACGATATAAGATTTTTATCCTCATGGCTTTCTTGAAGCCGGCACTAAACCCATTACGGGACAAAGGAGTTCCGTATAAAAGATAAGGAGACGTAAGTTGGAAGGATCGTCATCTGCGACTAATGATAATAGCTCACATAATTCCGGACAAAGGTTCGGACGTGCCGAAAACAGACGGAGAGAAGATATCGGATCAGTTTGACGATAAGAAATTATTCAGTGCGGGTGTTTGTGATCGTTAGTGTTTCTGTTGTGTGTATGTCTGTAAGTTGTTGTGGTATTGTGGAGGTATGTTAGAGATGGAATTAGATATTTTTAGTATATAAAAATGGTTCATGATCCAGAAAAGTGTATTCCAGTTTCCTTCTCTAAATTCCGTCCTATTTCCATATTACCGTTTCTGTTCAGTCCTAGAACTATCCGTGGCGTTTTGATTATTTTCTGTGCAAGAACCACCTACTTATTTGTTAACCTTGATAATCCACAGCATCTCTACAGCTTTCATTAGTATTGAGGACGATATTAGACTTGGTTTTTTTTTTATTTCATCCAACAAGTTCTCCCGGTCTGGCTGGAGTGGGAAGGCGGGCGTATCAGAATTTTATTGACTAAAAACCAACCACACCATTAGATTTGGTATGGCGAATGGAAATCGTGACAGTTCTGTCCTTACTTGACTTTTGATACCGTCATAGATTAGAAAAGTGACTTATTCTTTTAAATGTTTGTCCTGTATTTTTGTTTATTTGGTGTACAATAAAGATTATAATAAATAAATAAAAGTGTATTCCTGTTTTGTTCTTTGAATTTCTTTCCATCTTCATATTACCATTTCTATTCTATCATGGAAAGCATTATTCATAATTTTAATCTAATAATTTTCTGTGTAAGTACTATTTTTTACAGTACTTCAATAGCTCTCGTTAATGTTGAAGACAGTATAAGACTCGGTACGGAGAATGGAAATCGTGACGGTTCAATTCTTATAAGACCAGCAAGGCTTTTGATATTCTACTCAGTATACTTAGCTCTCATAACATATTAGCATTGCTGATTCGTCCCGTCATGGTTCAATACCTTTAGTCATCTTCTATCTTCTCTTATTTTTGCTATGTTTAATATTCAATTTCACCAAACACCTTTACACTGATTAAGGTAAACAGAGCTTGTGTTTTGAATACTAGACAACTGATAAACATAACATACTTTCATACTTCTAAAATACATACATAATATAGATAAATTACACCCAGACATAACAAATAATCATGCTCATCGCACAAACATTTGTCTTGGATGGGAATCGAACCTACGACCTTCGGTATAACAGTCAGGGCCACTAGCCACTAGACCAATAGGCCTGTCAAAATTAGATGAACTGTTAATATGTATTGACAATATTAATGAATATGGTCAATACAGATTCAGCTCATATTTGTGAATGGAGTTTTAATGTTATGTATTCTTAAATGTATTTTTTTGGTAAGTTAATTTATTAGCATTCATTATTTTATTTATTACTACTGACTCGAGAAACGTTGTTTGGCCGTATAAATTATTGAAGATAAAAATGGGGGTAAAAATAGCCTATAATATACAGGATTATTTGCAAAACACTGGCAACTTCTCAGGACTATGTTACTAATGGGTAGCTCACTGTCCGGCCGTCCGGTAACTGTCCGGACCAAGCCCAAGTCGTCGACGGCGCGCACTGTTCCCGCGCGCCTCAAGGAGTTGTCAGCAATAGCAGGGACCCAGCCGGGTCGAAGCCTACTGGGGCCAGGGTTATCCGAAAGGGCGCTCGAGCCCCGGTATGAAGGCTAGAAGGAACGGGGTGGGTCTTTTAGTCAGTAAGAGTCTGACACTATCTCCCGCTCCGCCCAAGGGCGGGGGATGTCAATGCATGATTTTTTCCCACCATAAAAAAAGGACTATGTTACTAACATGATAAACAACAACAACAACTTTTGTTCTATGACTGTGTGTGTTTGTATGTACTCATACAATCTGTACCTACCTATGTATTCTGATATATTTTTTCTATCCAATTCTGTCCGTTTCTATCCGCATCCGTTTATTCCACAACAAAAACATTAATAATTTCAAGAAACATAATTCACTGCGTTTTTTAGAAATTGTTTGCTTAGAATTAGACACACCTTTTTATCGTTATTTTTCCACATAAACTTAGGGAAGCCATTTATAAATACAATCCTGTTAGAGTGTTAGAGTAGTAAAAAATGGAAAACTATTCAACTTCTCGCTCAACCCATTACTGAATAGAAACCGGACACAATGGGACGATAGCCGTACTTCAAGATTGCTTTAATTGAACACTTCAAAGGTATACAAAAAGATCTTCGAATAGTTACGGAGATTCAGGCAAACCACATTTTCTATCTATTGGAGTGGTTAACGATAATTGTTATGGCTTTTTCCTATGAATTTTGCCTGAAAAGACTTTTTGTAAGTAAAAGTTTAGTCCGATTACAATTTAGGTGTCTTCAATACTAGAGTCTCCTGCGCCTCACCATCAACGATTGCATCACTGCTTACCATCAGATGGGATAGTAGTCAAGCACAATTTTACATCATTAAAAAAAAAGTATCCTAAGCGCTGCTCTAGTATATTTGTGCACTAAGTACGACGTCAAAGTATTCTGTCATTAAATGTATTATTTCTGTATAACAAAAGTTCAACCAATCGAAAACCAAATATCATACCCTACGCCCTTTATACAAGCACGCCACCGCATACAAAACGGTGTAGTGTGTATTTCCTACAGGAGCCAGTAGGGTTGATGCTCGTTATGGCCGTGGGGTATTGCTAAAAAGGAAAGCCTTAGAATGCAATGAGCAACTGAACGACACAAGTGTAGTTTTAGTTAGTAAAAGTCTGACACCTGTTCCACCCAGAGCGAAAGAAGTCATTGGACGATTTCCTATCTTAAAAAAAACTTACAATTTACTGAGCAGCATCATACTTTCTTTAATAAAGTTTCTTACTATAATATTAAGACTATAAATCCGACACCACATCAATAATAATAATAATAATATTCCACAAACTATCACACAACGCCGTCTAGTCCCAAGCTAAGCAGAGCTTGTGTTATGGGTACTAGACAACTGATAAACATACTTATATATTTCTAAATACATACATATTATAGATAAATTACACCCAGACAACAGAACAAATGATTATGCTCATCACACAAACATTTGTCCTGGGTGGGAATCGAACCCACGACCTCCGGCATAGCAGTCAGGGTCACTAACCACTAGACCAACAGGCCAGTCAAAAAACGGTATAAAGCACTAATTGAAATAGAAAAAATATACGTACATGGTACATGGTGGACAACCCACCCATACGCATAAAGCATTATGGGAACACATAAGGAGTGGAATTCCCTGCCGGAGTCTGTGTTTCCTAATAGCTACAGGAGTCTTTAAATCAAGAGTGAATAGGTTACTTCTAGGTAACCGTGCTCCATCGTAGACCACATCATCGCTTACCTTCAGGTGAGATGGTGGTCAAACGCGAGCCTATTAATGTTCCCACTGCTGGGACTCAGGCCTCCTCTCTAGGAGAGGGAATGGGCCGTAATCCATCACGCGGGGCCAGTGCGGGTTGGTGAATGTCACATGCCTTCGAATTTTTAGTTCCAGGATATGCCGGTTTCCTCACGTTGTTTTCCTTCACCGTTTTGAGAGCAGTTATGCTATAAATAATAAAAATAATAATAATAAACATACGTACAACTTCTGAAAAATACCTTGCGACATAGCCCATTAATATACCGTAACACCATCACAACACAGGGCCTTATGGGAGACTTGATGTTTGGTCGAGATAATATATTGTTTGCTCAAGACGCGAGGCGGATTCAGGCGATATAGAGATGGTTCCCAAGGGTCCAATGGTACAGGCACTCGCGGGTCCGTATCTCTGTGAATGCATGGTCTATTGACTTGAAGACAATACTACTGTGGATTTATAGAATTTTGTTTGAGTTTTAGTTTTATTACAGACTAGCTTTTGCCCACGGCTTTGGCCGCGTAAATAAAATATATATCACTCAGGAATAAAGCAGCATTCTTTTGGTGAAAAAATTTTAGCAATCGAACCAATACTTTCCGAGATTACCTCCTAACAAAAAAAAACAAGCTTTTCCTCTTTATTATTTATTTATTTATTTAAACTTCATGTACAATAGTGGTACATAGGCGGACTTAATGCCACAAGGCATTCTCTACCAGTCAACCTTTGGGTTAAAAAAGACAACACTGTGGTAGGTTTGCACAATAAACAAATACATAATAACAAATAGTTCAAATGGAACAATATAAAATAAGTTATTTATAATAATAAAATACATATATATGCTAAAATAATAAACTAATAAATACTATGAAAAATATGAAATCACTATGAGAACTTAATAACAATACTGAACGAAGACCGAACTAAGGTTGAGAGGACTTCAAGTAGTAGTTCCGAATTTTACGTTTGAAGGATAATTATATTATATTAGTGTAGATAAAATATGAATATTCAGACTTTGCAGTCAAAAAACGTTTTGGACATTAATTAATAATCTACTTTGTTGTCCTCTTCGCAGACCTCTTGGGCAGGGTAATACGTAACGAGGGTTCTAAAGGTTTTCAAAAAGAAACAATGTGGTTAATTCTAAAGTTAATATAAGTCAGTGTCTTGGAACAGTGCGACACGCTGCATAGCCCAAAGAATCACAGTGGCAAGGGCACATTGCTCGCAGAACAGATGGTCGATGGGTATGAAAGATTCTGGAGTGGCGACCACGCACCGGAAGACGCAGCGTTGGAAGGCCTTCCATAAGGTGGATCGATGACCTAGTGTGGGTCGTGGGAATCCGATGGATGCGAGACGCACAAGACCGGTCATTAGGGCGACACTTGGAGGAGGCCTATGTCCAACAGTTGACATCTTTCGGCTGAAATGATGATGATGATCACAATGTCAATATATAATTATCATACTCAATTACAAAATAACAATCGCTATTACTTAACTTATGCTTTTGGTCATTATTAATTTGGTGTTGGTATATTCTACATCAGATACATGTACATGTATATACGGTACGTGTATATTGTAATCATCACAATTAACTACTACCACCATTCTATATCATTATTAAATGAAATCCCAATATTCCACGATTTTTTTTTCTGTCCTACTTCTGGGCAAACATTGATAATTGATCTTTGAAATTAATATTACACAATTTTCTCGGTCGGCAAACATTCTCTGCGAGGCATTATTCTCTTGATCCATCTCTACTCATAGATTTTTGTCTTTAATATTATGAATATTCTTAGCACAATATAACGATGACGTAGGTAGAAGATATATATTTTCTTGAATTCAATATTTTTTGCTTCCATAAACCTTATATAAATAATAATAATATTTCACAACTTTCACACAACGCTATCTAGTCCCACTAAGCAGAGCTTGTGCTATGGGTACCAGACTACTGACAAACATATTTATATATTTCTAAATAGATTTAAATAGACAAAGAACAAGTGATTGTGCTCTTCACACAAACATTTGCCTTGGGTGGGTACCAAACCTCCAGTATAGCAGTCAGGGCCAATAACCACTAAACCGACAAGCCAGGCAGATCGTTTTAATCTTTTCAAAACATAATAAGTAATCAGAGCAATTTTGTTACAAATATTTTGTAAAATAATGTTCTTAATACGGCCCGAGCCAACGACCCAAATAAAAGGTTAAATAATATTTTGTTGTGCCCTAAACCCCTTTCAATGTTCAAGTTGGCCACTCCGGGAGATAAAAAAGCAAGTCTCTTGGGCCATTTACGTCACCCCTGAATTTTGGCGGAGACGGACGGCGGGCAATAAAGCTGAATGTTATCTCACTAATTTTTTCCCCTGCCTCGAAACCCGCCATTCGTTCGCTATAGCCGAAATCTCCCGAGCTTCAACGATTATGGCTCAGGTTAACGAAAATTCGTAGACGAAAATCGAAAATTTGCTACGTCACATTCTCGTCAATCGAACGTGATGAGAGAGAATTGGTGTTGATAGTTGATTGGATATAACCCTAACAAAAGCGGTTAGCTCTTTAAATTTTATAGGTTTATATATTTTTTTTTTAGTTTTACATTTCGAACTGTACCTATCGATGCTAGCCAATTTTATTTTATTAGCATTCCAAGTACTGGTACTTGTGAAAGTTAATCAAGAGGGAACGTGTTTCGTACAATTTGTAGGGCAATTCGACCCTTCATAACAGTCAACAGGGTCCTTAATGACGCTTTCGTTTTAAAAACGAGCACGGACTAACTAAATATTTGAGTCAAACATGCGACGGCTGACGTCGGAACTAATTGGAACCAAGTTATTTTAGTAATCAATGTTTCAACTTCATGTTAACTTTATATTAAATGATTTTTCATGAAAGTTAAGTATTATTATGATACTTGAGCATAGAATCAGTCTTACTATGTTTCTACTGCTGGAACTCAGACCTCCTCTCTAGGAGAGGGCCGTATTCCACCACGCAGGCCCAGGGCGGGTTAGTGAATATCACACCTATTAGTATTTTTGGTTCTATACGCCGATTTCCCCACGATGTATTCGTTCACCGGTTTGGGAGAAGTGGTGATGAAATAAATTATGTAAAGTAATACGCCTGATTGGGTTTAAACCCGTGACTTACAACTTGTAAGTCAAAACCGTTACCACATACTACTGTAAATGAAATTATTAAACATTAATATTTAATTTATTTTTTGAATACATATTATATTAAAACAATATATATATAATTCTTATTTTATGCTTAAAATCCTTTTATTTCAGTAACTATAGATCTACACGGTCATTATATATCAATAATATTCAAAACAATAAATTAGCAAACCTTAAAACCAACTCAAGTCTGCTTTGGAACCGATCTTTTCATTACAAAACTTCACAAAGATTCCGATTACAATTCTTCAGTCGAAAAACTTAGAGAACTGTATAGATATAACAAGATAGGTAGTACATAAGCTCATATAACTGAGAGGCAAAGACATATTGAGTCTAATCACGCCTCCTAGCGCGTAAGTGAATTCATTCTCCTTCGTCAGCTGAAAGAAGGCTTTCACCTTACGCCGTTCGATTTTATCTGAAAAGAAATAACTTCATTGATTTGTAAGGCTTTAGACTTTTTTTCTTTAGTGTAGGAAGATGAACAGGTGAAGCAGAAGATCTAGGTTTATAGGCATCAAATTCTCCGAGGATTTATTTTCGCGGGTGCAAAAAACTTCAATTCTAGCTGACTCGACGCGAATAATATGTTTTCTGCTGAATCAGAAAAATTCGGTTGGGCTGTTTCATTACAATAACGTTCTACTCAGGCTATTACCAATCATTACTAAGTATATGTAAGCTTTTCTCAAAATTGTAAGGTGTTCCGTGATCCTTTTTTTTTTGAAGTGGGAAATTTTCAAATAACTTCTCCCTCTCGGTGAAGCAATAAAAAATATCGTATTTTACAGATGAAAATTCATTTGTGTTCTTTCAGTAGCCTTTTACGTTCTAGGACCATGGGTAGCATTTTTAGAAGCCCCTCTCCGCCCTATAGTGGAAAAATCATTAGATGAACTCCTCAAAAATAAAACCTAAACTGCTCTGTGGTCTGCAAATATGTATATCTAATTTAGACCTGCCCCCAAGCCAAGTTACAACCGTTTCGTTTACGTTGAACGACACGAGTAGGCCAGGTCCTGAATGATTGTGTGATTTTTCCCACCATAAAAAAAGGCTCTGAATCTTTTGTTCTGACCACGTGACTGAGCGTTGAGATAACGTCATTCCCGTACATTTGAAGTTTTAACGATTGCAGATTATCAACTTGGCTAGGGGTACTGTTGTGTTGAAGTCTGTCTATTCCCTGTAAGTACTATGTCATATCCAAGTATTGCGATTTCTCAGAATATAGTTCAAATATGTTTACACGCACCCAAAGGAAAAGAATTCACAGCATCATGAAGGGAAGTCCGGATAGCAGTAACCTGCGAGGACGTCACTCTGGCGTAGTAGCAGGGAACCACCACCAGTCCAGTATACTTCACACCACGACCAAACAGATACAATATTGTCGATTTACCGAACTGTAACAGAATGTTATTACTGTTATATTAATTTTATAATTTTTTTTTTTTCATTTATTTGCATTCCTTAATATGAGTGAAGATGTTATAATAGGTTTAAAGCTAAGATACAGTTATGGACCCTGTAATGGCACAACAAAAATAAATAATTAAATCAAATCAAACATTAATATTAAATAATAACAACCGAACTAAAATAATCAAATTGAAATAATCGAACATATAAAAGTAAAATAATAAAATCAAATATTAAAAAAATAATAATACCTAATCAAAAGAAACATAAAATCTAATTAAAATAAAAAATTAAAACAACTTTTGCTTCTAGGCAAGCGTGCTCCATCGTCGGTCACATCATTGCTTACCATCAGGTGAGATTGTGGTCAAACGCGAGCCTATCCATTATAAAAAAAAACAATATATCAAAATAATAAAATTGTCAACATTTCAAACATGTATTCAAATAAAACATTGGTAAATGTAGAACTAAACCTTGTGAAATATTTAAAAATTGCAATTCTAGTCACTGTTTATCATTTATTCTTTCATCATTGAATTTAGCATCAAGGACCAAGAAAATACTCTAGGTAAGAAACAATGACTAGATGGTTTACGATCTTTAGCTTTAAAGTACCTACTGATTATAAAAAAGAAAGTAATGCGATTTTATTTAAACTTGTGATTGAGATTTAATTTTAAACTAGTACGCCTCAACATCAACGATTGCATCACTGCTTACGCACAAGGTTATATCAATTAAAAAATATATATTTATATAATACCACATGATCCACGCAACTGACAAGTATACTATTAATAATATTGTACGCATCTACTATTAATTATCTAGTTTTCTTTTTTTTAGATTTTTGTGTGTATTTAATCAAGTTAAGAAAATATTAATTTAGTATTTGATACAAAATACAGTCACTTTATTTTTCATTAGGATTTAACACAATCTAATATTTTTGCTATATTTGGCAGCAAATATATCGCGTAGGCCTTCTTGCCAAACTTTGCTCAGGTAGTCAATTCTACTCGTACAATAAAATTATTTGCTCCATTTTGACCGTGATGGCGTTTTTCAATGGTTCCACATATTGTTTATTAGTGTACAGATTTGAAATACAAAACAACCCCGATTTAACATCACAATATCCATTAGAATTTAATGTGCGAAGTTATTAAAACAGCCCCTGAGCTTTACTCGAAAAAAATCCCAAAAACTCAAATAATACAGTTCTTTGCCAAGCCTTCTGCTGACCCAGATAGTGTTGGAAGGTCACACGCCTACACCGCTATCTCTTTTATTTCAAAGTGATGACGATACCTCAGGGGAAATGGCATTTAACCTGAAAACCAATAGTCGGTAATCCCTTAGCGGATTTGCGAGCAAATGTTGTCACTCGAACCTGTCGCTTTTCATGTAGTTACGAGTATATCATCTGTACTTATCAGTCTTGTTTGAGTAAGTTTAAGTGCAGAATCATGACTGTTATGTTGGATTTTCCAAGAATTGATATTTTATTTTCAATCGTCACTAGCGTGATTTTTGAGAATTTCTGTTTAATTGTACTTACGGCATTGCTCACTGTGACCGTTTGTATTACTACGACCATCATTTTCAGCAGCATTGTCGTACATAATCCCGCTGTAAACAGTATCACCAACATCTGTAATATGATAAAAAAACTTTTATAATATAGTACATGAAGTTGATAGTTCACTCAAGTAAATTTAGTTTAAAGTCCTAGAACACTATAAGAGGTGCATGCCAAACTTTAATTCTCAAAAAAATTCTTGATAAAACTTACCGGCAAATTCATAATAGAATTGAGTTGTTCGGCGCACTTGTGAAGCAAATCGTAGACCCGGTGCAAGGAACTAATATCAAGCAGCGCATTGTTCGATAGCGCTTCAACTTTATTCAACTTCCGTCTATAATTATTTGAGTTGTTCTCCGCGGAAAACACCTTCAAAACATGGGCTTTAATAACGCGAAGTCTCATATAAATAGTTCGAAGAAGAATAAAGAATAAGATTTGCTCACAGTCGTGTGCCATTAACATCACATAGAAGCAGAATACGGTTCTGTCAATGAACATGGTGAGGTAGAAATAGCATGCGATATATTCACACAAACTGTATATGAAGCAACCAGATAACCAGAAGATACTAGTAGAACCAGAATCAATGATATTCAAATCTTTACTTATGTTCAACAGCTCATCAAATTTATCGAGATCACGAATCAAATTGACTAACTTACTCTTGCTGGCTAGCAGCGTAATTGTTATGAGTAGAATATACTCAGTACAACAAGTATACTTGAAGACGGAGTATGAAAGGGATAATTCTTGGGAATTGAACATAATACCCCAGACCAGAATCGGCATGAAAATCGTGTGGACGTAACTCAAGAGCAAAATGAATTTGTTAGGCTTGAGGAAGTAGAACCGGTTGATGGCGACTATTAACGCGGCATACAAGTCGTATTTTATTGCCTGTATTGAAGACACAGTTTTCTTCGGAACAAAATTATTTATTTTAGTCTGTTGGATGTTGATAGGAGTAACTTTTGAAGTATTGACATTTATTTTTGAATTTGGTAACACGTTAAACAACATGATTTGACCGGAATCAAATACCCAATGACATCAATTTCAATGGAAACGTATAAAAAGTAGTAGTTATTATCGTAAACTGTCTCAACGGTATTGAACGTTGATAAAATCTTTAATCTAGATTAATTGCTGTCTAACTAATTATTTGATACTTCACCAATTTCTAAAATATCTTTTAAATTGTTCAGACTTCTGAATAATTCATTAGCTATCGTTTTATCAAAATTGTTTTAATTAAAGCAATTTCATCCAATGTAACAGTAGCTGCTATTATTTGAAATCCAATTTTCTGAGCTAATCAGCATAATTATAATCAATTAATTTTTTTATTCTTTTTTAAAGCTAAGGAAAATATTGACGGTTTAAGTGGATAAATAACTATATCAGTTATTTTTTAATTTCTGGTTACACTCGTAGGTAGCGGAAATAAAAACCAGTCGTTGATTGGATATTACAAAATCTTGCCTAATTTACGAGTAGCTTTTAGGACGCTTAGTTTTGAAACTGTAAATAAAATGGCGAAAAACTGAAAAACAAAACCTTGATGTATACAAACTCATAGTACAAACCCAATATGCATTTTATATGAAATGATAAATGATAAATGATCTTTATTTTGCAAGTAGGTTTTATAAAAACACTTTTACACGTCAATTTTTTTTTTTCGTCAATTAATGCTAGATGAGGCCGGTGTTTCCTAGCTAGACTACCCTGAGAAGAAACACCGAAACAAACTCAGGGGTCAAAGTCTCTTTTAAAGTCCATACAGCAAAACATGTAATGGTAGTATGATTCAATAACTAATGTTATTTCTCGTTACACTGTAGTAATCAGTACTTTTTTTTGTAATTGGTAGTCATACGTTTGACCAATATCTCACAGCTTGCTGAGTAAACTATTTACTTTTGACTTAAAGACCCCTGGTTGTAGCTATCAGGAAACAGTCTCCGACAAGGAATTCAACTTCTTAGGCTATACGCACAATAAACGTGTTCACAAAACGTTTTGTATGTGTAAATATCATGGGTGAAAGGCCCACCATCTACCGATGGCACAATGCCTTACGACTAATAATAATAATAATAATAACCATTTATTTTCAGGCATCGAAGGCCCATAGAAAAAATACATTAAATAATCTTATAAATTAATAAACTAATACATATTATAACAACAAAACTTATTTAATACTTATACATGTAACGTCGGCGTCGTGTTCCGCTGCGTGGTGTCGCATAGCCGTCCTCGGAAACGTCGATACACGACACCTTTCGGCCAAAAGTCCTCTCTCAAAAAGGTCTCCAGATGGTGGGTTGGAACTCGTATCACGAACGACTTGAAGTTGGTGTCGTGGCGAGAATCCAGCCTATCGACCCTCAGAGTCCAGTTGCTCTTTATCTTCATATACTCCACGACTTCCTCAGTCTTCGTAGAGCAATGCAGACGCGAAATATACAGCTGCGTCGTAGGCACAGCAGGACGCAGCAGCATATTTGGTCCAGTCGGTGCGGTACCGCACAGGTTCCGGGAACAGGGCTTCTTCTTCTTCTTCTTTTCTACTCGAGTGAAACCCTCTTCATCAACTTGGCCCGTTTTTAGCAAGGAGCTACGGACCGCAGTCTGGGTAGGTCGAGAACCCGATGTCTCTTTGTCCCCTATTTTCGCTTGTCGCTTAGGTTGCGACGTACCTGATGGTTTCCTGGAGGTGGCAACAGCTAATAGTCCGATGATGGAACGGACTTGGCGAAATTAAATTGTGCAATAATTCCAGAGCATACTCCTTGAAATGATGAAAATCCTGGTCACGGCACGTAAATTAGGGACCTAATAAACTAACATTTATTTTTTGGTTTTTATTCCCATCGCTTTTAATATGCCAAAATATTTTAGTCATAAATAAAGCGACTTAATCTCTATTAATGTCTTACTTATAGAACTTAATCACATTAGTGACACTAACGTTTTTTGACATTTTCAAACAAAAAAACTCAGTTTTATTTTATAAGCATAGTCTTGATTTATGCCTCCACTTTGTTGAATAGAAAAATGAAATACAATAGTGGCCCAGGGGACATTTTGATGTAATCAGAGGCTATTAGGGGCATCTATCATCAGAAGTCTGAACGCATGACATTCTAACGTTACATTGTGTGGGACAGTTTTATCTTCAGGCTTTTTAGTTGGGTAAATATTTTATTTTATGCAATGTGGGCAGATGTCTATTTTAATGGAGTGGTTCTTTGATTTATTGTGTCTATCGATCCGAATCTTTTTTTAGACAGAATCAAGTGAAACCAAAATCTTTTTGTTGAGAAATTATTGTTTTGCATCGATAACCCTAATTATATTTTTATATAATATAATTCTTCTGAACGTGCGTTTGTCACTTAACTTCTCTTATATGGCTTGACCATTTTTGCGTGTACCTATATTTGAATTAGACACTGGATGGTTTGAAAATACAATTGAACTCACTAGGTGGCGCTACAGTGGGGATTTCAATTTATTTTTTTGCTTAATGCCAGCTTTAAGTCACCGCTAATACATATACTTATATATGTACCTTGAATTGACAAAAATAAGGTAGGTTTCAGAACCCGCATTTCTAACCTAATGTTATCATTACTTTAGAAATGCGGCTTCTGAATCCGTAAAAATCACAGGACGATTCCATGCTGCTACATTGAAGGGAGGCTTTTGTTTATCATTGTACATCTTTAAGCTAAATTTACGGTAGTGATGTGTATGGCTATAAATTTCTACTGACATTCTGCCGATACAAAGGCCCTAGATAAATGATCTGCCAAACTAAATTCATAGCTCATCTTTTCAAAACCGTTTTCCTCAACAAACAAATCAAATTCTTTACATGCAAAAAAAAAATTGCCTCCTATTCTTCATAGGTAAATAGGCAATGATTGATGAACCAGTTATTTATACAGGGAGCAACAGTTCATAAGTAACCTTGACACCTGTGACGTCATAGGGGTAAAGATTGATTGCCCAAAAGCCAACAAAGCTCTCAAAGAGGTTAGATGTTAGTGGGCATTTTTGGGCAAGGGACGCAGAGCTCGGAATGCTCACGGCGATTAGAGAGCCATTGCAAATAAATATATGTGATCGCGTAATCACACAGGACGTAAGACTGTCTTAGACATAGTAAGAATTAGCAACACCATTTTTCGAATGCCTCTTTGAGGACATGGCGGTGCTCCGCCCAAGGTGGCATGCCTCCACTGCGTCCACCGGAAAGTCCACACAATGGTGACACCCGGGCTTTTCTTCCGCTTGAACCCGGTGGAGGAACCACCCGAACTTACGCGGAAGGTGAGGACGCCGTGACGCCTTTCTGGCAACTCCTCGAAAAAGGTACTTACCGCCATGATTATGGTGTGCCTAGCGTACATTATAGATTGGGATTGCCTATCAAAATCTGTGTTTCCTGATAGCTATAACCTGAAAATCTATAAGTCAAGAGTATGTAGGTTACTTCTAGGCAAATGTAGTCGTCATCGTCGACCACATCGTCTCTTTCTTTCAGGCGAGATAAAAAGATTTAAAATATTAAAAAAAACACGAAACGATCACAAACATCAATATTGTGTGTAGAATACAATCATAGAAAGACATGTTAAAAACAAAAAAGTGAGCTATGACACAGCAACAGGTACTTATGAAAGAGTCAAAATAAGAAATGCCATATTGCGATAATAAGTCGCCCAAGGTTGCACCAAAAGGGAGCCAAACTCAGCATATTTTTTTCACAGATTGGTAAAATTGTATAATAACCACTTTGAAAAAGTTGACATATTTGCTTTAGGTCATAACGAGTTTAAAAAAGGCGTTGTTAAAAAGTTACAATGTAATTTTCAGACTTAAAAAATTTAGGTATTTATTTGCTAATTATTTAGGTATAATTTTCTTATAAAGTAGGTAATACGTGGAAACGTAGTGAATTGTACAATAGCCTATTTTAACATGTATCTAGATGTAAGATAAATTGTTTGTTTTCCCTAATAAAAATAAATAAATAAATATTTAGAAAGATGAAAGAAAGAGAGAAAACACGTTTATTTGGTACAAGTACACACAATGAAATAACAACTATAGAGACTTAACTACTTTATCTTAAAATACATCAGCATTGTGTCTCACGGCTGCGTCAAATATTGTTTCTAGCAATAGCATCTTTATCATTGCCGCCGAAGCGCCTCAGTGTTCTGTGGACAAGGGATTACGACCGACTTGGTGAAGGGACAAACCTATCTCACGGCTTGTTCTTAAAGCCTACAATATGTTAAGTCGTTAGGATGTAGGGTATGTAGAATTGTACGTGCCATTAAGGTTTCATTCGGGGTTAAGGATAGGCTGATTATTTATTTTTCCGGTCTGGATTAATTTCTTGGATGTAATATGTTGATAAGATTTTCAGGTCGGCTGGGTTAGTTGACCTGTACCTAAAGCCATTAGTCGGGTTAGGTAATGGTTTTAATATATTATGCTATAAGCCGTTTGTTGGTTCCACGCCTGATCTTTGTCCAGTCAGGACAGATTGGCGTCCCATCGGATACTGAGAATTAGGGACAAGAGATTGCGCCTGTGTTTATTAAATACAGGCTCTATATTTAGTAAGCACAGGCGCAATCTTATATCTTTTAGACTTTACACATACACTTGTGCAATTTACGGATTGAGCTACATTTGGTTGGATCGAATTGCGCTTTTCTAGCTTCTATCCTTTTCTGTTACCTAGCCCTCGTCTAAGGAGACGCAGGGCATCGTTCGTCGCTTTTGGCGATGCAGACCGCACTAAATTAAAACATATGGCATTGTATAGGAGCGTTTATGGAGTTGCGATTTTTCGTTTGCTTGAAATGCAGGTAGAGTCCGTGAATGGCACTGCCGCTGCCTCGTCGCACGCAACGGTTGACGCACCGGCGGTGACGCACGCAGCGTTTTAGCTAGCTATTCCTGCAGTGTTGCGTTCACCATAAAACGTAGCGGCACCCGCAGCGGGGCCAACGGTGTTACATGCGCCAATACCAACATACGACAAAGCGCTGCGATACGCTACACTGTATGCGACGCGCGACGACCCTCGTCTCCGTAAACGAGTACTTAGAACTGTCATGTACTAGAGCGAGAAATAGAGCGGGAGTGCGATCGCGCGCGGTTGAATCGACGAGGTGGTCGGCAACATGCTCTCTCCATGTAGCTTTTAATACACAACGGAGACGAACATTGAGATAAGCCCAAAACTTGAAATTCAGTCAGGAAGACTATTAAACTGCCCAGCAATTTATTTATTCAAAACAACATTTGTACCTTTGAGCAATTACAAATATCCAATGAGGTAAATGTACACTAGTACATGTGCCTTGATGTCTTTGTCAAAAAAAGTTTCCAAACTTTACAAAGAACGGATTGAAGTTATTTCCTTAGGAGTCATTTCATACAGGATATTACAACGAGTTTTGTTAAAATGAATATACATTACGTTACACAAGTATGAGTAACCTCAACTTTTCTCCGACGCATAAACACAATTTTTGCATTAAACTTGAAAAAGATTTATCTACTGACGCATTCTTTGTACAATAATGGGTGGGACGGGACGTAGAAAAAGCGATTCCTTGTCCCGGAAATTCTTCGTTGGTTGAATAATAAAGGACGTTGAATACATTTAAATATGAATGCAGTTTATTCGGAGTATCGACGTATCGTAACTAAATGTTTGACGGACTGAATGATCAGAGTTATTCGATTTTTGTGCGGAAATATTTTGCGACAGCCCGTTGGTTTGCAGCGCATGCATTTTTCGCCGTCGGAAATTGCATGAGTCTGAATACTTTATGAGGGAAGAATTTAAAAATAAACAGTCTAGCTGCGTCTTGTCATCTTTTGTGGTACAATTTTCTGATTAAAATTGTGGACAAGTAAATAATGAGATGTAAACGCATTGACGCCTTTGAGATGTGGTGCTGGAGAAAAATGATCCGTATCTCTTGGACAGCATTTCGGACCAACGTATCCATTCTGCGTGAACTAAAAATGTCCTCGCGGTTGTCGTCTGTCTTCGCGAAATTCAGTCACATTGCAAGGAAAGTCAATAGAAACCTCGAAAGCTAATAGTGATCAGTAAAGTAGATGGAAAAAGGCCTCGCGGGCGCAGCCCAATACGTTGGTCCAACCCAGATCCGCATCGCTCTCGACTCCACGGTATTCAAGGCCCTTCACACCGCCAAAAACGGGAATAAATGGAGAAACACCATAAAAATTACAGTGATGACGAAGGTCACGGCCCTCAGCATTGAGGAATACGACGCAAGGAGGAGGAGGAAGATCATGAAGTTAGATTAAAATTTTCTACCACCTAGATTCGTTTAAAAATAAAAAGCCCTTTTTGACATTTGAAAAAGATCCTAGAACATTACTTGGAACGAAACTAAAACAATAAAGTAATAATTAAAGGTCCGGTGTAGTGGTAGTTTTAGTAGTAGCTGTTTTAGTAGTAGCTATTTTAGTAGTAGCTATTTTAGTAGTAGCTATTTTAGTAGTAGCAAATTTAGTAGTAGCTATTTTAGTAGTAGCTAATTTAGTAGTAGCTATTTTAGTAGTAGCTATTTTAGTAGTAGCTATTTTAGTAGTAGCTAATTTAGTAGTAGCTATTTTAGTAGTAGCTATTTTAGTAGTAGCTATTTTAGTAGTAGCTATTATAGTAGTAGCTATTTTAGTAGTAGCTATTTTAGTAGTAGCTATTTTAGTAGTAACTATTTTAGTAGTAGATATTTTAGTAGTAGCTATTTTAGTAGTAGCTATTTTAGTAGTAGCTATTTTAGTAGTAGCTATTTTAGTAGTAGCTAATTTAGTAGTAGCTATTTTAGTAGTAGCTATTTTAGTAGTAGCTAATTTAGTAGTAGCTATTTTAGTAGTAGCTATTTTAGTAGTAGCTATTTTAGTAGTAACTATTTTAGTAGTAGATATTTTAGTAGTAGCTATTTTAGTAGTAGCTATTTTAGTAGTAGCTATTTTAGTAGTAGCTAATTTAGTAGTAGCTATTTTAGTAGTAGCTATTTTAGTAGTAGCTATTTTAGTAGTAGCTATTATAGTAGTAGCTATTTTAGTAGTAGCTATTTTAGTAGTAGCTTTTTTAGTAGTAGCTATTTTAGTAGTAGCTATTTTAGTAGTAACTATTTTAGTAGTAGATATTTTAGTAGTAGCTATTTTAGTAGTAGCTATTTTAGTAGTAGCTATTTTAGTAGTAGATATTTTAGTAGTAGCTATTTTAGTAGTAGCTAATTTAGTAGTAGCTATTTTAGTAGTAGCTACACCACACCGGACAAGCCGCTAGAAAGTCAAAATACAAATGTCAAAACAGGCCTTTATATTTTTTTGACAGCTTTAATCGTGGAAAAATAATTATTTAGGACTAAAGTAAATCAAAACGGCGATTAAGCTAATGAATCCTAATAGTCCTGAATCATTATAACCATGATATACTTCACAAAGTATGACAACGCAAAGATTCGTAAAAACCGAATGATTTATTATACAGAAATTGCCTTCCACGAGGAAATTATTATCTTAACGAGCTCTCATTAGCCGTGGTTAGCTTTTGTTTTGTCCGGACTACACTCGCTTTAGATATCTTTTTTCCCATTTTGCCCTCCTGTTTTTCTTAATTAAATAATTATGTTATGCTAATCTTATTTCGTCCTTCTCAAAATAATTGCACTTTGTTCCCTCAATTTAACAGTATGAGCATGAATTTGTCTCAAAAATTTTGTAAGGTCTCGTCCGCTCTATCTTCCACAAATAGCCCACCAGAGCTTCCAAAGGTAATTGAAATAATATTCCTTCGGTTTTCCTTATTTAACTTTTTGCTGGGTGCTGTCAAGTAAGCCGTCCTCATCCGCGCATTATCCACCATTTCCATTTTAAAGCGAAACATGAAGCTGAGATTTAAGTGGGGATTTTATATAATTCCCTTCAAAGGGTAGCTTAAACACCGTTCCTCTAAACAAACATACTGCGTTGGTAATTAAAATGGTTTTTCATAGTAGCATGAGCCGTGCCCATGTGAGAGAGGTTTTTCTTGTAGATAAACAAAAAAAAAAAAAGCTCTCTGTAACGTACAAATACCATTGGAAAGTATGGAAAGGCTGCACAGAACAATTTGTGAAATTCTTCTGCCTGTGTAAAACGTTGCCGTGGAAAGAATTTTTTCGCTGAGCGCGTAAAACTCAGGTAATATTAGAGCGTACTCGAGAACAGAACATAATATAACTGGAAGGTTCCGTTTGAGTTCGTTTTGTTTTCATCCTGCCTCTTGTTTACTTGTATATGAGAACAAACGTCATGGTAATGTTTCACATTATTAGGTATGGCGGCTGGATTGTTTTTTTTAGCATTCTCCTTTGTGGAGACCTGCTATGTTTGTTACTCTCGTGTGTACTGCCTTGTCTGTGGAGACAATTAAATTAATTTGCTGTTTTTTTTTTGGTTGCCATTGTACATTGTTAGTTATACTGCGATAAAAAAAATAAGGATACAATCCTTGAAGAGGCGAATTTAAATTACTTACCTACATAATATGCTGAATCAGGTACCATCAAGGGTCATTTCTGCCAGATCACTTAAAAAAAAATTGCTTGAATCCTGCGACGCGGCGCCAAACCAAACCCTTTGCAATTTTTGTTTCGAGTGCAAGCAAAAATGAACCTAGCGGTGATCAGGCGGAAGTGCCTTAATGATACACAAGGCCAAACTAGTAACATTTTCTATATTTTTCTACTAGCTTCCAAATTACTCTAGTAAATAGTCTAGTTTCGACGAACAAATGTTTAACGTATCTTTTTTGCTTTGAGTGAAGCGGGAAGGCATATCAAGATCTTATTGACTAAAACTCACCTATGTTCCTTTTACCTTCCAGGGCCGCAGCAATTCTTTCGAATATTACCACAGTCCAATGGTGGAGAGCCCTAAGGCCTTTTTATGGCGCAACTTGCTGCTCTCACGTGCTAGTTTAAAAATATTTAAGGGAAAATATTCCTGATATAAAAAGTATCTTATTTGTTATTTCGGGAAATAGTCTACCCGTGTACTAAGTTTCATCGAAATCCATTCAGCCGTTAGAGCGTGAAGAAGTAAAAAACATACTCACCAACTTTCATCTTTATAATATTAGTGCGTTAGTCAACGATTCCATGCGACCCACTTTCCTTGCAACTTTCCTTGCCTACTTATAAGGCAAGGGTACAGTCACTACTTTTTATATTCATTACAATACATGAGCTATTACCGTCCGAAGTGACCTTTGACATGAGCGCAGTAAATCAAATGACCCCGGTTTTTATCTTCAAAAAAAAAACCGTATCCCAATAAAAGGAAATAAAAGGCAGGGCTTTTCTCCGTAAATTCAGTTTCCAAGATAAACTTGAAGAAGGTAATAGACATGTATTTATTAGGCGACGCTCTCGACAAATATCGGTAAGTGGAGTATATGGGTCCTGGATTTTGTTGGAATTTTGAAACTTGATGATTAAGTAAATAGTGAGTTTTTAAGAGCGATTTTCCTTTGAATAGATTTTTGATAAAATGGGGTGTATTTTCGGATTCAGGTTGTTTTAGTTAGCTAGTATTTTTAGATAGAATTGATCGTATTTGTACTGCTATAAACATCATTATATTTGTTTAAAGTACAAATATAACGATGTTTATAGGTGTCTATTTCAAATAAGCTGAAACTGAAATTCAATTAATAAAATTGTAGTAAATATCTAACTCTACTGTGATTTGTAAAACTATACGTTATTCAAAGCTACCCGACCCCTGTTCCCCTCCGCTATTGTACTATCACTTGCTTCGTAAACTTCTTTACATAGACTTTGTAATAATTAGAACGTTCAATTTTTTTATTTTTTTTTTGTATGAAAATCTAATGATCTAAAAAATTATGATATTTTTTTTAAAGTCATAGAACAAAAGTCGTTGTTTATGATGTTATTAACATAGTCTATAGTGTTTGTTAGTGTTTCATAAATAACCTTGTATAGTTATCGGCTCGGATCTTGAGCGCTGGCTTCAAGTTGCGCAGAAGTCAAATATTCGGTCTCTTTAGTGGTGCGACGTGAGACGCGGGGCGGGGAATGTCAGTGATTGGCTCGCCGCGCCATCGTGTCATAGACGTCACTCGTGATTCGTTCCCTGCGCTTGCTGCATGTATCTAACAACGACGACGATTGGCTCACCAATGTATGGAGTGCGCAAAGCGATCCCCACTCTGACGCTGAGCGCTCAATATTCGTGCCGATATATATATCTCAATCAACATAAAAACTAACACGTTATCATAAGTAAGAGGTTCTAAAAACAACAATGGTCTTCATCATTTAGCCGTCGCACTTATTTTGGCATGCACCCGCTTGGCATTCTGCCGACATGGTCACTGAGTACGGGGCATATCAGCACTGGACCGAATAATTTATTAACCCTTTTTAGGAGTAGTATGTTCAAATAAAGGTGTGTGTTTTAAATCCTGCACTGTTCAAAAGAGGCTTTATTGAGGATTTAGATAAGGAAAAAAGGAGTATGTTCTTTTGTGTATAGCATAGTTGGCCTTATAATATTCCCACTGTTGGAACTCAGACCTCTTCTCTGGGAGATGGAATGGAATGGAATCCATCACGCGGGCCCTGTGCGGGTTAGTTGATGTCACATGTCTTCGATTTTTTGGTTCAAGGACATGCCGGTTTCCTTCACCGTTTTGAGAGCAGTGGTGATGAAATAAATTACACAAAGTAATGTGCCTGGCTGGGTTTGAACCCGCGACCGAAGTGAAGTCGGGGCCGTTACCACTCTTTTTTTTTATGGTGGGAAAAAATCATGCATTGACATCCCCCGCCCTTGGGCAGAGCGGGAGATAGTGTCAGACTCTTACTGACTAAAAGACCCACCCCGTTCCTTCTAGCCTTCATACCGGAGCTCGAGCGCCCTTTCGGCCGCTCTCTCTTTTGTGTATTTTGTGCAATAAAATACAATGACCTATCTCTTATACATTTATCTTTTAAAGATATTTTAATGTCAAAGATGTTTTATGTCGCTGGGTCGATTCCTACACGGAACAAATATTTATATAGGCTACAGTGTTGGTATCTTGTGTATATGAGTTTACATGTTTGTGAATACACCTACGATACAGAACTAATTCCTAGTGCGGGGCAACGTTTTTTAAAGTAAATACTATATGTAGTTATTTCGTTTTGGTAAATATGTACGAACATGAGCTGTAATTATTCATGCAAAGTTGATGCGAATTGCAAGTAGAACGTACTAGCAACTCGCATCTGCTTTGCACGGATGTTGGGGTTCTTTGAAAATCTCGATTTTTCTCTACTATAATATGCATAAGACGAAAGTCTATGACCAGTGTGTGTTGCCAGAGATGACATATGGATCCGAAACGTGGTCGCTCACAATGGGCCTCATCAGAAGGCTTAAAGTCACCCAAAGAGCAATGGAAAGGGCTATGCTCGTGATCGAATCAGAAATGAAGATATCAGCAGGAGAACCAAGGTTGCCGACATAGCACAAAGAATCACCAAACTAAAGTGGCAATGGGCAGGACACATTGCTCGCAGAACAGATGGTCGTTGGGGCCGAAAGGTTCTGGAGTAGCGACTGCGTACCAGAAGACGCAGCGTTGGAAGGCCTCCTACAAGGCGACTGACGACCTGGTGAAGGTAGCGGGAATCCGATGGATGCGGGACGCACATGATCGTTCGTTGTGGCGACGCTTAGGGGAGGCCTATGTCCAACAGTGGACGTCTATCGGCTGGAATGATGATGATGATGATGATAATATGTATATGTTATACATTTAAACCTTTCTCATAAGTCACTCTGTCTACTGGTGCAAACTGCATAAAATTCCGTTCAGTAGTTTTCGAATATATCGCGTTGATACACTTGATACAGACAGACAGATGCAGTGAGCGTCTTTGTTTTGTAACATGTGAGAATTTGTTATAAATCTCATAATTTTGAAATTCATTCAAAGCTGAAAGCCTAAATGACGTATTTATCCCCAAATAGGTATCTACAAAATGAAATAAATCCAAAAATGTAATTAGCGAAGCGACAGCCGTACACAATGTAATCACATTTACCGATGTAAAGTACGAATTTAATTAACATAAAAAGCTATTCAAAATATGCTTAGCATCTGTTTCAATTTTACCTTAATAGCATTGTCAGCGATTCAATTAAACGCTTATTGTTGGCTTGCCGTAGATTTAAGGCCCCAGCTCCCGAGCAGTGCCATAAAACAGTGACTTTCTGAATGACACCTTCTTCTCGGTAATGACTAGGTCAATAGGTTTGAAAAAAGTATATGTTCATAATAAATTCATGTACAACATTACCATCATATGATTTTTTCAAATGACTGATAGTTTTGCCATTTTTTTTTTAGTGCTTGACTGCGATCCCACTTGACGGTAAGCAGTGATGCAATTTAATAGGTATGATCTCTTTCGCTTGTTTTCCCTACTTTTTTCAAACGGCTTTGGTCTTTAGTAATGCTTGTACAAAAAAAATGTAGGATAAATGTTCTTCAGAATGTACATAGCATATGTAAATCAATCAATATTTTGCAAAGAATATGGTTTTAAAGGCCAGCGGTGGCTCTATGCGACCGCAGGCGGCAGTACAAGTATGTGTGCATTTAGCTCCAGCCAGATGTTAAAGAGACTATTTATTTATTTTATTTTATTGATATAAACCAGTGCTTGACTGCGATCCCACCTGATGGTAAGCAGTGATCCAATCGTTAATGGTGAGGCGCACTAGTTTATTAAGAGCCTATTTACTCTTGCCTTAAAGACACCTAAATTATAATCAACCGGGAAGACCGCAGCAGGCAAATTGTTCCAGTCCCCCGATGTATGCAATATAAACGAAGGCGAAACGCTTGGACTGTACGCCTTAACGGCGTTTTCACACAATTTACATTGACGTACAGCTGCGAGGTTTGTCTCCCCTCAGCCTTAATTACGTGATAAACTGTAAGCCACAATATTTTACACTGATTTACGCTAAACGTTAAATAAAACGGCTCAACCGCTTAAGAAATAATTATTTACATTATATTTTGACAGCAATGTTGGCACTGCGCCAAGTTTGAGGGATTGGCTGTTGCACTGCGTGTCGCAGGTTCGATTCTTCAAATGAAAAAACTTTTTCTGCGATTCGGAAAATCTTCGTAACTTAATTCGGGAATTGGACTGTTTTCATAGGTAAGTTTGTACGGAACCCTCAGTGCAAAAGTCCGACTCGCACTTGCCCGGTTTTTTTTGTTATTGATAGGGTCGCGCTTGAGCACTAACGCACCTGATGGTAAGCGATCATGTGGTTGACGGTGAAGCACGCTTGCCTCGAAGTAACCTATTCACTCTTTACTTAAAGTCCTCTAGGTCACACAGACTCCGGCAGGGAATTTCTCTCTTTAACTGTACGCTGTGTAAGTACTGAGAAAGATCTGCTACGGCATCAATTATGATAATAATTTAAATTTCAGTACAGTCTCGCCGTAAATAGTTTACAAATTAGCTTCAAATGATTTAATCTAGGATTTTGCATAAAAAAATTATAAATCTTACTAACTCAAAAATTACTGAATATCGATAGAGCATTTACAAGCTTGATTTGTTGCATTTTAGTCCTACCATGACGTCCTGCAAGAAATACTTCGAGTTACCAATAACCTTGTATAATAATACAAAAGAAATTACAGAAAAAAGTATTACGAAACCACGTTTTTGTTAGCAAACCTCTGTAGACTAAGCTTGTTCTAACGGATGCGTATGTTCAGCAAAAACGTATCTAGCGCCCATGTTGTTATCCTAACTGCCTAGCACAAAAACTTTATTCGTTAGGCAATATAAACAAAAACATTGTTCTGTGTGAAATACTAACAAAATATCTAGGTCACCGTGATATTGATCATCGAGATGTTTGCTGAATTATAGGCATAGTGTTTTTTTGTGGTTGGATATCATCCAATGACTTCCCGCATTCTAGGAACCACCTTTCATATCCGCAAGTCTGACACTACTCAACTCTATGCACTACTATTATTGAGAGGGTATTTTTACTGACTAAAACCACACCAGTGTCGTTCAGATGTTCATTGCGTTCCCGAATCACAGGCCTTCTGGTGTCTTTGGGGGGTGATCAGTGGTGATAGCCTAACGTGCCGGGCCCTGATACAACCCATGATCCGGAGCGATGAGGAATGATAGGCAGTCACCTCCTTCAGTGAAGCAGTAATGCTAGCAAATGAGTCCGCACGAGTATGAGAAAGGAAGTCTTCACAGCCCAGCCACCGATACCCCGACCCTAATTTCCAGCCATCCAGCAGGGCCATGGGGCGGGGTTGCGATGGTCGTTGATAGGATCCAGGAGTTGGGACTCGAGGTGGCGCTTCACAAATCCGAGGCGATGTGCTTTCACGGTCACCGCTCTCGGAACGCGCCGCCATTGAGTTCCCAACTAACGGTAGGAGGAGTTCACATCGGTGTCGGGTCGACGATGAAGTACCTGGGACTCGTCCTCGACAGCCGGTGGAATTTCGTGGAGCATTTCCGACGTCTGGCTCCCAAACTCAACCGGGCTGGGGCTGCGCTCAAGCGGCTCCTGCCCAACCTTGGGGATCCAGACGCCTCCTGCCGGAGGCTCTACGCGGGGATCGTTCGGTCCATGGCCCTCTACGGGGCGCCGGTGTGGGCGCCGTCGCTGAAAAAGCAACCGGCGGCCATACTGAACGCCTGCCAGAGGGTCATGGCAATAAGGATGGTGCGGGGATACTGCACGGTCTCCCGCGAAGCGGCGAGCCTTCTGGCTGGCTTACCACCGTGGGATCTGGAGGCAACAGTCCTTGCACACATGCACGATATGCGCGTGGAGATGCAACGCCGGGGTGAAAGTCCGCTGCCGCGACAGGTCACGGCATGGCGGACAGAGCTCCGGCGGGATCTCATGGTGAAGTGGCGTCAACGACTATCGCAACCCAGTGCTGGGCACGCCACAATCTTGGCGGTAAGTCCCCTCTTTGAGGCGTGGCTGGAAAGACCTCACGGCGTCCTTACCTTCCGCATGACTCAGTTACTCACCGGACATGGTTCGTTCGGGAGTTTCCTGCACCGGATTCATGCGGAAGTGACGCCCGGGTGTCGCCACTGTGCGGAACGCCCGGAGGACACGGTGGAGCACACAGTCGAGGTGTGCCCTGCTTGGGCGGAGCATCGCCGTGCCCTCGTGGGGGCGATCGGCGGCGGAGACCTCTCGCGTCGGGCCTTGGTTGAGGCCATGATCCGGAGCGAGGAGGAGTGGCAGGCGGTCGCCGACTTCTGCGAAGCAGTAATGCTCGCAAAGGAGGAGGCCGAACGCATCAGGCAACGGCGTTATCGCCGCCGCCGCCGCCGGGATACTGATCCCGATTTCCGGCCACCGTAGGCGCGGGCTTGCGGACAGTGAGCAATGGGTAGCTCGCTGTCCGGCCGTCCGGTAACTGTCCGGACCAAGCCCAAGTCGTCGACGGCGCGCACTGTTCCCGCGCGCCTCAAGGAGTTGTCAGCAACAGCAGGGACCCAGCCGGGTCGAAGCCTACTGGGGCCAGGGTTATCCGTAAGGGCGCTCGAGCCCCGGTATGAAGGCTAGAAGGAACGGGGTGGGTCTTTTAGTCAGTAAGAGTCTGACACTATCTCCCGCTCCGCCCAAGGGCGGGGGATGTCAATGCATGATTTTTTCCCACCATAAAAAAAAAAAAAAAAAAAAAAAACCAGGGCCATGGGAAAACTTCTAAAAATGAAATTCGTTGTCTTACAACGCAAAAGGCAACAACATTTAGGCTAGGTATATACTTTTAGTGTGCCGTGTCGAATAAATGCTTTTCTTCTTTTCTTTCTTATACTACCGTAAAAAATATGTCTGTAACTGAAACAGCGGTATGCAAGTAGCTTACATGCCATTCTGTTATACACGAATCAGAACTAGAGCACAATGGCATGCAAGATACATGCATATCGTCAACGATACGCAAGATAGCATGTGTATTTGAGGCTTTAAGCGTCAAAAAAAAAATCGCATAATGCGCGAGTAAGCACGTGCACCGTGTTCCCGCGATAAGCCCTGCCTTACCGCTCATTTGATTTACCGCCATGCCGCCAACCCGCCATACCGCCAGTCTCAACAAACAACTCCAACTCGCGCGGATAAATTCGCCCTCATGTGTTTTGTGACACAGGTGTCTGGGAAGCTTCTTTTGCACTATTTCTTGTAGGATTTCTGAGCAGACTTTAAGTAGGAAACTTATTGTTTTTGGGCTTGGAATTCTTGTTTGTGACACAACCGGTACTCATACACATTACTCGCTGAAAACGCAATTTATATTTTGAGCACTTAATTTTTTTAGCAGAGAATCATCTCTGCTGCTCATTGATATCACAGAACACAGGAATCATACAGTAGATTGATATGTCCATAGTATTCTGTAGTTTCTACCTAACCTCATGATATAGGTGTAACTTAGACTAAGTCTTGCTGCTTTTTTTTTATCAGGGAAATCGTCAAAAAACTTATCTCGTTCTGGGTAGAGCAGTGCAGTGCTCCTTCAGTTGCCCTTTGCGTTTCAGGGTCACGATAACTCTCTTTTATCCTGTAACTCTGCTTACTCGTTCATCTAAAATAAATGCCACGAAGAAGAACCTGTATCTCGATTCACGTAATCAAAACCGTAACGATATCGTAGCGACTTAGTCGTTTTTGTCATTTTCGTATTCACATCCATCAATCGAGTTTGAACGACACCGATTTTGAAATCGTTCGATCAAAAAGTCGTTGAAGCGTATTTAGCTATGTGAATCGTCATTCTGTTCTTGATACAAAACTTCTTAGTTCCTTATAATAAACTTTGAAAAAGTAAAAAAGTTCACTGTCAAATGTAATTTTACATTGACATTTTATAATCATTTTAAATTTTACTCTAGTTTACATTATTTACACTTTTATAGCATTATTTTTACACGTTTTTCTATAAAATCGATATGGACTACGAAACTTTTTTAGTGGAGAAGATACCGCAGGCTCCGACATGTTTTCCCGGCGTGAATGTCCGCTGTGGGACTCGGCTCATCACTATACTGGGAATCGTAAGAACATCTATTCTTCTTTGATAATTCCGTCTTATCTTGGAACGTAAACGTCGTTAGTAAAACAAAAGGCCCGTTTTATAGCGTCCTTAGGCTGAAACACAAAATAGATAGGTACAGAAGTCAATCTACATACAAAGTGCGCTCGAGCAACGCACACATAGACACCGCTCACGGACACGATATCTCGGTCGCGTCTCGGCTCACTCGTCGAATAGTTCCGGCTCAAACGCTCATTAGTGTGCGTCTACCGAGCGTAGGTATAAAAAGTGAAGTACATACATGAGATTGTCTTCTGTACCTATCTATTTTGTGGCTGGAATCTAGGATAATGGCTAGGCGTGGCTGACGTGTCGTCAGCGTAAGCGTAGGTGGAAATGGAAATGTAAGCGTTTTGTGCGTAAGGCTGAGTCTGCTTTTCCCTTTGTTTAAAATTCCGACCAAGTTCCACTTTGTATCCTAGCAAATTCTAAGAAACACAACAACACATACAATTCCGACCTAATTTAACAAAAACTAGCCGGGAGGGTTTCAAGAGAAATTCAGTTATTTAGTAACAATTTCCGTGCTGCGCATGTATAGCCACATAATAGTACTCAAATTACATTGAAATATGGTAAGTAGTACCAATCTACCAATTAAACGTTTTGAGTGACAAGAAAGAGATAAATTTATATTTTTAACAGTTTGTGTAACTTATATAATAGGCCTTTGCCACACTTGACGGAAATTTTGTCGCAGAAGATCGGTCACTCCGCGTGTGTCCGCTATTTGTAATTTATTAGGCACCGGTCAAATATGAAGATATGCCGACAAAGCACGAATAATTGCCAAACATAATTGGCAATGGGCAGGGCACATTGCTCGCAGAACAGATGGCCGTTGGGGCTGAAAGGTTCTGGAGTGGCGACCGCGTACTTGAAAACGCAGCTTTTGGAAGGCCTCTTAAAAGGTGGACCGATGAACTGGTGAAGGTCGCGGGAAACCGACGGATGCGAGACGCACAGGATCTTTCATTGTAGCAACACTTGGGGGAGGCCTATGTCCAACAGCGGATGTATCTCGGCTGAAATGATGGTGATGATGATGATGCACCGGTTATCATGTATTGGCGTTCCGTCGCGACTCTCCCACGACAGAATTTTTCCGTCAAGTATAGCAAGAATTACAAGTAAGAACTCTAGGACCAGCCCTAGGGTTCCTATTTCTAATTACAGTTTTCTATATAATTATTATCAGTTATATGAAATGATCGGGTAAGTGATACAAATTAATATCAAATTATTCGATTCTTCTAAATATGTAATAGTTTCGTTTATTTTTATTTTCATTTATACGACTTACAATATCTCATTTTATGTCTAATTAAGGTTTGAAATAGCAATTTAATTATGTTTTCGTTTTTTTTTTACATAACTTTTAATTATTTTTGTATTAATGGACGACGCCGCCGAGGTCGACCTAGGATGTGTTTCCACGGTCGCCGGTCTCGGAACGCGCCGCCAATGAGCTCCCAACTAACGGTAGGAGTTGACATCGGTGTCGGGTCGACGATGAAGTACCTGGGACTCGTCCTCGACAGCCGGTGGAATTTCGTGGAGCATTTCCGACGTCTGGCTCCCAAACTCAACCGGGCTGGGGCTGCGCTCAAGCGGCTCCTGCCCAACCTTGGGGGTCCAGATGCCTCCTGCCGGAGGCTCTACGCGGGGATCGTTCGGTCCATGGCCCTCTACGGGGCGCCGGTGTAGGCGCCGTCTCTGAAAAAGCAACCGGCGGCCATACTGAACGCCTGTCAGAGGGTCATGGCGATAAGGATGGTGCGGGGATACTGCACGGTCTCCCGCGAAGCGGCGAGCCTTCTGGCTGGCCTACCACCGTGGGATCTGGAGGCAACAGTCCTTGCACACATGCACGATATGCGCGTGGAGATGCAACGCCGGGGTGAAAGTCCGCTGCCGCGACAGGTCACGGCATGGCGGACAGAGCTCCGGCGGGATCTCATGGTGAAATGGCGTCAGCGACTATCGCAACCCAGTGCTGGGCACGCCACAATTATGGCGGTAAGTCCCCTCTTTGAGGCGTGGCTGGAAAGACCTCACGGCGTCCTTACCTTCCGCATGACGCAGGTACTCACCGGACATGGTTCGTTCGGGAGTTTCCTGCACGGGATTCATGCGGAGGTGACGCCCGGGTGTCGCCACTGTGCGGAACGCCCGGTGGACACGGTGGAGCACACAGTCGAGGTGTGCCCTGCTTGGGCGGAGCATCGCCGTGCCCTCGTGGGGGCGATCGGCGGCGGAGACCTCTCGCGCCGGGCCTTGGTTGAGGCCATGGTCCGGAGCGAGGAGGAGTGGCAGGCGGTCGCCGACTTCTGCGAAGCAGTAATGCTCGCAAAGGAGGAGGCCGAACGCATCAGGCAACGGCGTTATCGCCGCCGCCGTCGCCGGGATTCTGATCCCGATTTCCGGCCAACGTAGACGCGGGTTTGCGGACAGTGAGCAATGGGTAGCTCGCTGTCCGGCCGTCCGGTAACTGTCCGGACCAAGCCCAAGTCGTCGACGGCGCGCACTGTTCCCGCGCGCCTCAAGGAGTTGTCAGCAACAGCAGGGACCCAGCCGGGTCGAAGCCTACTGGGGCCAGGGTTATCCGAAAGGGCGCTCGAGCCCCGGTATGAAGGCTAGAAGGAACGGGGTGGGTCTTTTAGTCAGTAAGAGTCTGACACTATCTCCCGCTCCGCCCAAGAGCGGGGGATGTCAATGCATGATTTTTTCCCACCATAAAAAAAAAAAAGGTCGACCTAGGAAGAGGTGGCGAGACGACCTAGATGCCTGCCGCGGGGGCTGGTTCGAGGTAGTTCAAGAAAAGATTACCTGGAAGAAGTTGGGGGAAGCCTTTGCCCAGCAGTGGGACAGTATAGGATATTAAAAAAAAATACTTATCAAAATTACCAAAAAAATATTTTAATATAAATGGTGTAAGGGACAGGCCTCCACAAACTTTAAGGGCTTGCTCAGTAGACAAAACTGAACAACCTACCAAAAAAAGTTTTTTCAGGAAACGAAAAAAAAATTCAGCCTCTCTATACAAACTGTCCAATCAAGTTAATAATTTTGTATGGTGAGTCGGATTTTTTTTTTCGTTTCCTGAAAAAATTTTTTATGGTAGGTTGTTCAGTTTCGTGTACTGAGCAAGCCCTTAAAGTTTGTGGAGGGCTGTCCCTTACACCTTGTATATTAGCCGCCTGTATCAGGAACAGAGTCCAAGCTATAAGCTACGAGCCGTGCCTTATTCTTCAGTTTTATGGAAATCTGTTCAGCCGTTTGAGCGTAAAAAAGTAACAAACATACACACACGCACACACAAGCTTTCACCTTTATAATCTATATTATATTAATTCTTTAGTACGTATGTTGTTACCTATCTCCTCCCAAACGGCTTGACTGATATGGACGAAACTTTGTGTGTATATTTGAGCGAGTCTCTAGGCGATTTAAAAATAAAATTAGACCCGGTAGGTGGCACTGGTTCTCAGATTTTTTTTCTAACGTAAAGCCAGCTTTCGTCTTTTTCTTAATTTTATAATTTAAATTATACATGTATGAGTATAATGTGTTATTAATAATGTACATGTGATTATTGACTCTCACTAACATTTAAGCTAAGACTTCGTACCTAGACCTACACACAGATTGATCCCCAATCTCATATGTAGACATTTTACGTAAAATATTAATTGGGTTCCAGTCTGACGTTAAGGTCTGTACCTGGCTTAATAAATTATCCTTGAATCTGTTTTAGCTGTTAATGGTAATCTATTGTAGAAAATTTTGGCTTTATTTTAGTTAATGCAAGGTACTTTATAAAATAAACTGGTCAATTTGTCTCGTCATCATCATTTGTATAATAATATTATATTTTTGAGAGAAACAAATAATAATAATTATTATTTATTTATTACGTTATTGCACACCTTAGCTTAGCCTGTAATAAACAGGAGATTTACAAAAAAGGCATAAAATTAAAAAAAAAAACATGCAAATAAAAACAAAAAACATGAAAAACTATTAAATAAAAAATCTTTCAATTTACCAATAAATGTTTTCAAAAACTTGTAGCACATAAAAGTCAGTGGACCATGGTTTTAATTCAAATGTTAGCCAATTCAATTCGCGTATAATGTGATTATGTAAATAACAAATCCAATATTAATTAAAACGTATAGTTCACTGAACTATTAATATGTCTAGAGCTGTATCACAAAATAGATAGGTACAGAAGTCATTCTCATGTATGTACTTCACTTTTTATACCATTACGCTAGGCGATCGCGCTAGGGTCAGCGCGTTGCGCCGAACTGTACGAGTGCGACCGGGCGATTGAGCGGAGATATCGTATCCCTGAGTGGTGTTTAGGTGTGCGCTGCTCGAGCGCGCTTTGTATGTAGATTGTCTTCTGTACCTATCTATTTTGTGGCCGTACTTTGCGGCAAACATAAACAACAATACAAATACTCTGCTGTTGACATTAATTAAAATTTAGAACTGCGAGCAAACAATTAAGCAAAGCGAACCTATTTTGTATAATTACCAACTTTGTATGTATTTTTTAGGGTTCCGTAGTCAACTAGGAAACCCTTATAGTTTCGCCATGTCTGTCTGTCCGTCTGTCTGTCCGTCTGTCTGTCATCGCTTAATCTCTGTGACCGTTAGCACTAGAAAGCTGAAATTTGGTACCAATATGTATATCACTCACGCCGACAAAGTGGTAAAATAAAAATTGGAAAAAAATGTTTTATTAGGGTATATGTAAAGTGGGAAGTGATTTTTTTTTTAATTTCAACCCTAACGTGTGATATATCGTTGGATAGGTATTTAAAACTGAATAGGGGTTTAGTAAAATAATTTTTTGATAATGTCAATAATTTCAGAAATAATCGCCCTCTAACTTTTGAACCATAAGTTTAGAAAATATGAAAAAAAAATCTGAAAAGTAGAACTTTATAAGGACTTTCTAGGAAAATCATTTTGAACTTGATGGAAAGAACAGTTTTTGTACAAAAACACAAAAAGGTTCTACAAAATAATTTCTGGACTAAGTTTGTAGTATAATCGTATATGCAAGCATTTTTTTAAACTCATAAGTGGGTACACTTATTGTGACGGACGGGAAACTACGGAACTCTACACTGAGCGTGGCCCGACACGCTCTTGGCCGGTTTTTTAAATATTACAAAGAAAAACGAAGTTATAAAACAGCATCTATACGTGCGAACAAAGTTGCGTTGCATGATACGCAACAACTTGGTTCGCGTGTTTGTGTCATTAATGCCTGGATCACACGTACCGAGTAAACAGGCCAGACAGTGCTCTCGGCCGAATACTCGGTACGTATAAACAAAGCGCCGAATGCTCGGCCGAGCGCTTATCTCTACAACTCGCTTACATCACTGTCTCGGCCGAGTGACATTTTACTGTCTCGCTTTTTTACTCGGTACGTGTGATAAAGGCATAACGAATCAAACACATTTGAGGCGATATTCATACTAATAGTATGTTCTGTATGGGCGGTAGTTCTTCATGAATCAATGCGAACACCAACGAACTTTTTTTAACGCAACTTTTCAAAGCAACGATATGGTCGACCCTGGAACACGCTTGCCTAGAAGTAACATATACACTCTTTACTTGAATCCCCGAGGTTGTAGCTACATTATTGCATTTTGTGGCAACAATTATTAGGTATGAACCTGTGGTATCCAACCCATTGAAGGGCAATGGTCTCCCTTCGTTTCTTTCACTTTTCTCTGTCCTTAGCTACATCAGGACAATCCTATAGATAGGAGTCCTATGGATCATTTACATTATGTCGTTTGACCGATTCGGTTGCAGCCCGAGTTCGGTCCAGACCAGTGTGACTAGTGTAAATGGGTTTTCGGTTAACCGTATTCGACCATAGGCCATATTCAGTCATTTACGAGTATAAACAGGTTTTCGGTTAGCCGTATTGGGCTGCAGATCGTTTTCGGTATCTGATCATGGCTGATTGAGAAAGCGTTGAAACGCGCCACTCATCGTTCATTATGTTTTCAACTGGAATGTATTTGGCTGAATGGGGTCGCTAAAACTGGTAAACCGAGATTTTGAAACAAATATAATCACTATGTTCAGTGGCCAACTTAATGTAAGAAGCCCAATTTGACGAATCAAAGTCAAAGTCAAAGTCAAAAGTTTTTATTTCACATAGGCCTACATGGGCACTTATAAAACGTCAGAAGCTAGTGCACGGTTCGAAATTGGTCGTTTCCTATGGAGAAGAACCGGCAAGAAACTCCATGGTTACTCTTTTTAAAAAAATGGTTGTACTTACAATATTTCCATATAACAGTATTAAATGGTATTATTTAAGAACAGTGTAAACCGGTCTATATTGTACTCAAAAGCACAATAAAAATAATCATTTAAAAAAAGTGAGTCAAAATATGAAGTAATCTAAGAATTCGTGGAGTCTACAGTGTTCTTCCATTTACATAATAAAAAGAGGCTATATAAAAAAAGGTAGAAAAAATAATAATAATTACAACTGTCAGTAAATGAGACGTTAACAACCAAAAAAAAGAAAAACTAACGAATTTAATGTGGTTGGAGTCAGATAATATAAAAAAAAAAAAAAATTGCAAAAGCAATGTGTTAGAGAGAAAAAAAAAAATGTTACAACAAAGGGTACAGTACGCATTCTTCGGCGGTAAATCATTTATTCACCGCCGAAGAATGCGGTAGCCGAATTCGGTGACCGACTTTTTTTTAATTAAGAATAGGCTCGTGTTTGACCATTATCTTTTTCAATTATTATCTCACCTGATGGTAAGCGATAATGTGGACAACGATAGAGCACGCTTACCTAGAAGTAACCTACTCACTCTTTACTTAAATACCACTTTTTTTCCGATGGGAAAAATCATCCTATGACAACCTCCGCTCTTGGGCGGAGCGGGAGATAGTGTCAGACTCTTACTGACTAAAAAACCCATCCCGTCCCTTCAAGCCTTCATACCGGGGCTCGAGCGCCCTTTCGGATAAACCTGGCCCCGCGCGGGAACAGTGCGCGCCGTCGACGACTTGGGCTTGGTCCGGACAGTTACCGGACGGCCGGACAGCGAGCTACCCATTGCTTACTGTCCGCAGGCCCGCGCCTACGGTGGCCGGAAATCGGGATCAGTATCCCGGCGCCGGCGGCGGCGGCGATAACGCCGTTGCCTGATGCGTTCGGCCTCCTCCTTTGCGAGCATTACTGCTTCGCAAAAGGAGGCGACCGCCTGCCACTCCTCCTCGCTCCGGACCAAGGCCTCAACCAAGGCCCGGAGCGAGAGGTCTTCGCCGCCGATCGCCCCCACGAGGGCACGGCGATGCTCCGCCCAAGAAGGGCACACCTCGACTGTGTGCTCCACTGTGTCATCCGGGCATTCCGTACAGTGGCGACACCCGGGCGTCACTTCCGCTTTAATTCGGAACAGGAACCTCCCGAACGTACTTAAATACCCCTAGTTTATAGCTATCAGGAAACACAGACTCCGGCAGGGAATTCCACTTCTTAGCTGTACGGATAACGAATGTGTTCCCAAAACGCTTTAGTATGGGTGGGATGTCCATCATGTACCGGTGGCGCAACGCCATACGTCTCGTGGTCCAACGATGAAACGGACTTGGCAGAATTAATGCCTTGATCACACGTACCGAGTAATCGGGCGAGACAGTGCTCTCGGCCGAGTACTCGGTACGTGTAAACACAGCGCCAAGTGTTCGGCCGAGAGTTTATGATTACAACTCGCTTACTTCACTGTCTCGACTGAGCAACATTTTACTGTCTCGCCTTTTACTCGGTACGTGTTATCAAGGCAATAGAGATAAATGGTAGGCCGAGCACTCGGCGCTGTGTTTACACGTACCGAATACTCGGCCGAAAGCACTGTCTCGCCCGTTTACTCGGTACGTGTGATAAAGGCATAAATTGTGTCATTTTAATGCACTCCCCGAAATGTAAACGACTGCCAAGTACTCGGTACGTGTAAACACAGCGCTGAGTGCTCGGCCGAGCTTTTATCTCTACAACTCGCTTACATCACTGTCTCGGCCAAGCAACATTTTACTGTCTCGCCCTTTTACTCGGTATGTGTGATCAAGGCATTAGTGTAAACGTACCAGAACTCGCCACACTATGTCCGTCTAAGCCTATTATGTCGCCAGTTCCTGTTGTTAGGGATCCAGTCACTGAAATATGTGGAAAACCAGCTCTAGTAGGTAATAGTTCAGTGAACGATGTAATATTTTTCTGTCATAGTCACAAAACATTCGACTTAGGTGGCGTCGACCCCGCTTTTCAAACTATGACTCATGCATACGATTCGAGTTTTGTAAAGTTACAAAGAACTTTTAAGTTTGCTCAAACAAGCATTGTGTGCTATGAATGGAAATTGTTGTTTCTTTTGTGCAGCTGACCTTTAAGATCTGACTGCCATTTGAAAAGATAGGGAACATTTAAAAATGTCTCTTTTTGTATGAATTAGTGATTGATTGTGATCCCACCTGATGGTAAGCAGTGATGCAATCGTTGATGGTGAGGCGCACTAGTTTATTAAGAGCCTGTTCACTCTAGCTTCAAAGACAGCTCAAATTATAATTGAATAGGAAGACTGTAGGATCGTAGTCAAGCACTAGTTTATATCAATTATAAAAAAAAAGTTATAAAGCGGACTTATGTACAAAGCTTCCGCTACCAGTCCAATTTTGAAACAGATAATTTTTGCAATATTGCTGATTTTTCCTTTTATTTGGAATATATACATTATGCAAGGATTTCCGCCACGTGTAAATATGAAAAAAAAAAACGTGCCAATACGTATTACATCCATATGGGTATAAATATAACTAACCACATAGGTACGTATATATATGTAGAAGAGTATACCTAGCAACTCTATGATACAAAAGAGAGTGTGGTAGCGTCATCGGTAATAGAACATCAACCCCACGTACAAAGCATTTTTGGAACACATTTATTGTGGGTACAGCCAAGGAGTGGAATTTCCTGCCGGAGTCGGCCACATTATCGCTTACCTTAATAAAACAAAAAAACAGAAAGGTGGAAAAAAACGTGTTGCGCTGACTCCAAAGAACACAAGACAAGAGCAGGAAGATGACTACTCTTTTCTAAAAATATTCTTGGTTTCAGCTCTTCGGCTTCACATGTGCTGTGATGTTATTAATGAAAGACAGAAAGAACTTGTCGACCACAACACTGATACTAGTGTTGTTCCTATCAGTTTTCATCATTGTCACCGTCATGTTTGTACTGGCGTCTGTGTTGCTGCTTATGGCTGCGCTAGACGTGAGTATCAAGCGATTCTAATATCTTAACTTATTGCGACATCTATGACGCAACTTAGAAACTACACCTTAGGTGCGGGCTTGCGGACGGCGAGCAATGTGCAGCTCGCTGTCCAACTGTCCGGTAAAAACCGGACAGAGCTGAAGCTCGATGGCGCGTACTTGTCCCACGCACGCCTCAAGATGATGCCAGCAACCGTAGGGGCCCAGCAGAGTCAAAGCCTACTGGGGCCATGGGTGATGCGAAAAAGATCCCCGGGACCCTGGATCGATGGCAAAGAAGGAACAGACGTGGGTTTTTAGTCAGTAAAAGTCTGACACGCCCTATCGCCCACCCAAGAGCGGGGGATATAATAAAAAGAAAACTGAAATTCAAAATCCTACACCGTGGTATTAGAGTTCTTCACGCACTTAAAATATATACCAGACTAGACACAATACCTTTGGTCGGGGAATCCTCCCTTTTCAATGGAGGAACTTCCATACAAACTTTGGAACCCCGTTTTTCCCCTTCGAGGTTGAATTTCTAAAAATCCCTTCTTAGTACTCGCTTACGTTATAAAAGGAAGCTTTGGGAATTTCATGCTACTAGACCCTGTGTGTGTCCTAGATTTATGTAACTTATAATATGATTTAAAAATACTGTCCATAGAATTTCTTGAACGTTCTTCTCCATAGAGATCCACCCTTTGGAACGTGCAATTTAATTTCACTTTTTTGTTTTTGACTGACCGACATTCTGAAAAGAAGTGCCTGTAATTGGTCTATTTGAAATAAACATTTCTGATTTCTGTAATTTCGACTGTACGTTGATATTTCAGTCAGTCATTTTCTCTTTTTATATTTATGTGACATTTATTCCTAAACCGCAATTAACTTCTCCCTTCATATCATTAAACCATAAGTTAAATCAGGATCCGTAACGACATTTGTTTGATTTTATTGACCTCTTTGATCACTAAAACGTATCTATACTCTCTATTATCGATATCAAACGGTACTCAACAATTTCTTTGAGCCAATTTATGAGTATATTAGGAGATCATATTGTGAATACATGTTATATGAGTAACTATTTCCTTATACTGAACAAGATTTCTGAGGAAAATATAGTTGGCTTAACATACATTTTCCTGGATGATATGTTCTATTTTTTTAAAGGTCCCTCCCTTGACGTAAACATTTCTGAGTAAAAGAGGTCACGGTTAATTGTAGTGTTCAGGGATATTGATATATTTTTTTAAATAAGCGCTTGACTGCGATCCCATGTTGATGCAATCGTTGATGGTGAGGCGCACTAGTTCATTATGAGCCTATTCACTCTACCCTTGAAGACATCTAAATTATAATTTTGTATTTAAAGGTGGAACAGGATTTAAACCTTCCTTGTGGGGTCTCTTACGCCGGGCCTTGGCCACAGGCCATGGTCCGGAGCGAGGAGGAGTGGCAGGCGGTCGCCTCCTGCGAAGCAGTAATGCTAGCAAAGGAGGAGACCGTCCTATAACCGTCCGGATCAAGCCCAAGTCGTCGATGACGCATACTTTTCCCGCGCGCCTCAAGGAGTTGTCAGCAACCGTAGGGGCCCAGCAGGGCCGAAGCCGGGGTCAAGGATCTGCTTCTGAAAGGAACGCTTGTCCCCGGTATGAAAGGCAACGAAGGAACAGGGTGGGTTTTTTAGTCAGTAAAAATCTGACACTATCTCCTACTCCGCCCAAGGGCGGGAGATGTCATCTGGATGATTTTTACCCAACGAAAAAAGAAAAAAGTCCCGTTAACCTCCATTAAAAAAGGAGAATCCTTCGACTAAACGTGTGTTGGGTCTGGTCCGGGAAACTGCCTCATAGTTAATTTATAACTATGGTATATTTCTCTCTATTTTAATTGTGCAGAAGACTTGCAGCCATCGACTTATATTCTAGTGATAGAGAAGTTATTTCAAAAGTTCGCTGCAACGTTACATTGGCATTATGTCATCTAACAGAACTATTAAAACATTAGCGCTAAGATAGCTTTTAGAGGATTTTTTTTTGCGACCATAATGTCTTAAGCGCCTCGAATTTCATGGCACTTTCGCGTTACGTTCAACATAGTGTAATGTTCATGGTGTACAGACAACATTACACCTGACTCGATCGAAGTGAGTGTTCGACACGCGTAATCTAAGGCGAAGTACATACATATAAATGCTTGCATCACTTCACGTACTGACTAGTGCTTTATAAACTTCTCTTTATTTTTCAGGAAGACCCAGATCTAATGTCGTACTACATTTGGCTGAGTATAGTATACTTATGTGTACAGCTAGTACTTGCTATTTTCATACCACTAGTGTTAATAGTGGAAGGACAGTATCCTGTCGCCATTGCGCTGGTATGGCTGGTCATCGTTATGATAGTGGGTCTTGGTAAGTTTAATTGTACTTTTTGGTATTAACTAGACTGAACAACTCATGATAAAGACCGTGGATCACTTTTCTGCACAAGTACCGAAATGTTAAGTGCAACGCATGTGTTCTAAAGAAGCATGTGGGCCACTTTTCGAGGAAATGTGTTAATATTTTTTTTTTATTTGTTATACCTACATTTACCTACTTGAAAACACCATCTGCATGAAGGCCATGCAAATGTTTTTAATTTTTACTGTGAGACCAGGAATTAAATCCACGACCCGTAGCACAAACAGCCAAAGGGTTTAGCATCTACTAATCTCGCCATCACTTTTTATAAAAGGCTTAGTGGCCTAACGGGTGCGTGTATTTGTGTGCATATTTATATACGTGAAAGTAAGTGTCCTCATACAAACGTTGAACCCCCGTTTCATCCTCTTAGTGAGTTAGTTTTATAAAATCCTTTCTTAATCTTGGTATACATCTACAAACCTCTGTGTATAAAAAATCAAGGTTCTGGACATAAGGGTTTAGACTGGGCATTTGTAACTTTTGAAATAATGATAGTAGCCGGTTTAGTAAGAGATCCCAGAGCGATCTGACGGAACTTATTTGCACATGGGTGAAACTTTATGTTCTCTGTAGCGTCTCGTGTGCTTTGAATGCCTGTGTGCTTATGGAGCTCTGCTTGTGACCCCTGGGCCTTAATTACCTTAATAACATGTTTGAAAATCCGACATACCGCCTAATCACAAGGAGAGCTCCATAAGCACACAGGTACCTATTTAAAACACATCGAGACGCTACTGAGAACCTAAGGTTTCATTCATGTGAAAATAAGTCAGATCGCTCTGGAATCTAACTCTAGTAGGTATTGATTTTAAACAACCTTTACCTTAACATCTTTTAGTTGTTCTTTTAAATATATGAATAAAAAAACTTAATTTAGCGTCATATCTATCCCGTTGATAAAATGCAAAGCGATGGTTTTATATTCATAATTTAAATTCAAAATCCTTTTCTTTTGATCTCTTTGAGTGGATGACCGAAATATCTTTTTTAAAATATCAATTTGAAAATTCTTATTATGAAAAGGAATTTTTTTATTATGAAAAGTAAGATAATAATATAAAGGTTTTATTTTTTTCAGGATGGACGCATTTTATATCTGTGGTCAGTTCATACAGAATGAGTCTTTTAAGTATAGGTGAAATTTAATATACTTTACATCAACCTTCTGGAGTTTTAATTTATATTCTAGTATAAATATGACACTTGAAAGGTTAGATTTACTCAAAACACAGACATATTTTTATACTTATGTGGCAAGAATTTGAGTAAGAATTGTGAGGATAACAATTTTTTTTTTAGCCATGGAGTTTCTTGCCGGTTCTTTTCCATCGGAAACGACCAATTTCGAACCGTGCACTACCTTCTGACGTTTTATAAGTGCCCATGTAGGCCTATGTGAAATAAAAATATTTTGATTTTAATTTTCAGTGCGCTGAAGAAGGAATATGCACTGAAAGAAAAAAAAAACTTATTAATTAATATGATAAAGTTGCTTGTTTATTTGTTTGTTTTAACGCACACATCTCAAGAGTTACTAGTTTGAATTGAACAAATATTTTAGTGATAGATAACCCATTTATTGAGGAAGATTATAATAATACCTATATAGCTATAATATAAGCAAGTATGTAAATATGTTTATCGGTTGTCTAGTACTCATAACACAAGCTCTGCTTAGTTTGAGACTAGACGACTTTGTGTGATAGTTGTGGAATATATTATATTATTATTATAATATAACTTCATGCTACAACCAACAGGAGCAGAACAGTAACCAGATGCAGGTGTAACCACGGGTGACAGCTAGTATGAAATAATTCTTTGTTTATTTTTAATATAATTTCTATTGGCTTATTTTGGCATAATGCCGTTTTTGAGTATTTTTCTTTTGTACAAGTCTTTCTGCGTGTTAGTTTAGACTATATAGGTGTTTAAAGAAGGTCTTATCCTATATAGTACATACGTATATACACACAATGCTCCCGGGAACCAATATTGTGATAAGTATCGATCGGAATAGGTACGGCTATTTTATGTACTTGCCATAGGTTAGAATAATATGGATATTCCCCGAGTCCCGGGATTTGGTTGGATTATAAGTAGTAAAATTATAAAAAAAGTATTCTTGCCTTCGGGACTAATGAAAGATTACACTTCCTTTCTGACGGGTAAATATAAGAAGGACGGGATTAAGGATTGTATAATAAATAGATAAACAAACATTACTAATCCCGTAGAATATCCATATTAACATCAATGTTTGCGGTCAATGAACCTAAATAGCCATACCTATTCCGATCACTGGTGATAAGACATAGTATCGTATGGTTTTAACCCCTACTCCTTAGTCCTGACAGATCCTGGAGACCTTCGTCAAGTGTTTATTGACCTGAGTTGAAACCAGAGATACTCCTCAACCAAGGACCCAAAGTAATACAGAAAAAAAGCTTTTATTTACTTAGGATTTTATCAAGAATTACCTTTTAAGGATATTTTTAAGAGAGTTTTCGAGGGTACTCTGTAAAATGTATTGAGTGAGGTCGGTATTTATTTTCAAGGTTTATTTAATAACATTCAGTAAACAAGAAATTACAGTTTGGGTCTTAGGTAGATAGTCCTCTGCGGGATTGTTCGAGAATTGCTGTGGCCGTTGAACGCAAAAGGCAACAGAAGAAACACGGGTGGGTTTTTATAAGTAAAAGTGTGAGGACGTTTATATGCACGGAACAGTAAAAACAGTGGAAGTAGCACCGGTTCTGGAAAAATGTTTGTTCCAGAACCGGTGTCGCCAAACTCATACATTTACAATTTACTCTTACTGCAAACCTAAAAATATGATTGGCTGAAAACAAAAACAGGGCGTAGACGAAATGCAAAAAAAAAATTATACGAAATGCAACTTTAATTTCAAAAGCCTATAAATCAAATTGACAAAAACAAGAAAGAAATACATCTTTGACTACCAAGTACTGCCACTCGTCGCTAGATGGCAGTGTTCAGTATATAATATTCAGTATGAACTGTAACTACGTAAAAATAAGATTGGTATTTGAATGGCGTATCACTGACGCAAATGCGCTCGCTGCTACTCAGATAGGGAAGTGACCTTATTCGATCGAAATATGTATCGATTGTATGAAAACGTATTTAAAACATATCATGCAAAAAAAAATTGTATGCGATACTGTGATAGTATTAAAATTACGAAATTAATATGATTAAAGGTAATTTTTAAACGTAGTAAAAGGGGTATTTATTTGCATAGTACATCAATTATCATCATCTCAGCTGAAATCATCGTCATCGCCCACTGCTAAACATAAGAATATTAAGTATAATTCAAACGCCATATGTTGTTCCTAACTCTTTAACTAAATTTATTTAAAATACGTCACAAATATCATACCACAATTTTTATTTTATTATATTTATTAATTTAATAATTATCTGTATTATATTACTTACAAAACTATTAAACTATAATATATATTTTAAAAAGGCAATGTAATACATATTATACATATCGATTGATTTTATCGATAAAGTCACGCACTATTTGGATAGCGTCAAAAGTTTAGGTAGACTAACGAATATTCCAGAAAAGCTAATAACCGAGAAAAGAAAATCAACTTTGTTTAGATGTTTTTAAGGACTAGTTTTGTTTGTATATCCGGCGCAATGTTTTACGTAATTTTATTTTTTCATTTTATTAAGATAAATCCGAAAATAATACTTTTCGGTGGTATGATACACCTCCGTGAGTTAGATTTTTAGTCAGACTGGTTTTTAAAGTACAGTATGGGACAATAAGGCATTTTAATATTATTTTTCGTTAATTATTATGTTGCGCAGTCTAGTTAGAGAATGAGGGCGCTTGAACAGCAAGTGCGCAACGCGATTCTTACTAGCGGCGACAGTGCCACGCCTACTTACTTCTTCCACTGTTTTTACTGTTCCGTGTTTATATGATACGCGCGGCATTTAAACGAACGCTGTACCGCGCGGCTGCCGCCTGGATGTCGCGTAACTTAGATCCTCCATCTAAATGACAAATTAATAATAATTACTTAGAACGTGTGACTTGCCAAATAACCCAGCCAGCACAAACCTTTTGAGTAAGTTTTGTTTAACAGCAGTCATAGAAACTAACTGCTGAAAAAAACTACTGTAAATAGCTGATATGGCGCTTACTCAGACGTTATTTAAGCAATTTGGGCACAAAATATACTGCTAATAGCTTTGTAATAGCAACGTAAGTTTTGAGTAATTGTACGACAAGCTGAGTATCTTCTGCATAAAAAGATTTTGTTCTTTAATACAAGTATTACAGCTCTGTTAGCCAGATGATGAGTGAATGATGAATGAACTATATGGTTAAATACTTTAAAGCTCAGATATTCAGATCATACACAGCGTTTAGCTTATGTCAGTATATTTTAGCAAGAAGTTGATCAAATTAAATATTGACAAATCCGAACAGCGTGACCGCGACATCATATTATAATTAATACCTATTGTAAATAAATTTTACTCTTATTTAGGCTTGAAGAAAGAAATTGTAGGTGCGCATGCAATTTTACCGTGTATATATATATATACATATTTCGTGTAAATTTTTCACGCGCTACCTGATAAGCCGGGTTTTAAAGAAATAAACAACATTTCTTCTAGTGGTATTTTTTTACGTGTAAAATATTTTTTTTAAGTTTATTTCAATTTAAAGGTTAAAAAATATCCTTGTAATACTTTAAAAAAAATATTATATCGATTTCGTTATTAAACTTGAGTATTTGAGTATAAAATTCCACATCATTATAATAGGTTATGTTGTTCGATATGGCGACGCTCATTCTGAATAAAATCTGATTGCTTAGCGGCTTATCGTCTAATTTCTGCATAACAGACCTTATGTGTCCACTTATTAAGTTGTGCTCTGGTTAAAAGTGGCACTCAACATTTCTCAACAACTGTTCTATAATCACACACATTCGTACTGTAAATCAAACAATTAGGATTCAGTCATCTATACTTATAATAAAACTGTAGAGAGGTCAATTCTGTACATTGAATATATATTAAAAATTAATATTAGAGGATGATTGGTGATCGATACTGATGCCAAAAATGCAATCAGTAAATTTTTTGTCTGTCTGTTACTAGCGTTCCAGAACAGCTCTTCTAGCTTAAAAATGTCTACTTTTCATGAATACTCAGCAAACTTCTGCATAAGAATCTGTTAATATTGCTTTAACCACAGTAAGCTGCACATGACGGTAATTTCGTATTCAAAGCGTCATAAAGTAGTTACAACAGCTATCTTAATTTCTGTTAAGTTACTATATGCTTCATAACAGAAACAACGCCTATTTTATACAGCAGCTGAATAACTTTCAAAGTGTGGTGTGTAATACAACTAAAAGAAAACAGAATATAACTTATCCAGTATCATGCTTGATAATGGAATTTTATACCAATGTTATACAAAAGGTTACACAAACTATTGAGTAACAGGTCTTTTTATGATGATTATTCAGTTTTAAGAAATAAAATCCGCAAATTACTAAACTAATTCAGCTAATAGCATTATTATAGCAAAAACTTTAATACAGAACTTCGTAATACACACAGCTTCTATTCATATATAACAAAGCTTAACCCTGCATAAGGTTAAATTGTTGGCCAGTTATCTGACTTGTGTGCTGCCTGGGAACCAACGGAAACTGAAAGAATGCGGGGGTATACAAGCGGGGATATTTGGCATAACGTAGAGATTATCAAACGAAGCGGTAACAAAGCACACGGCTGGAGCGCGATTACCGCGCGCTTTAGTAGTTGAAAAGAATAAAATTTCTCGTCGTAATCAGTAGAGTTGAAGTTTAGTATAAATGAAAACTGGCCACTACGCAACGGCTGCAAAAAAACCACCGTCTAAACACGCCCTGACAACCTTTTTGTTCTATTCAGAGTGGGAGGTCTTTTGGTGATTATTCTGTCAATTTTTTTAGTGCTTTTATCAATAAATGACTGGGATACCCATAGTAGGGGAGGGACGGAGGCTAATTAAAGATACTAAAGCGCCGTGGCAAAAACATAACTCGTTGCGACAAAATATTAAGACGAACCTTACAATCTAACTTAACGACTTGTCCATTTACTTATGCTACGCTGAAATTGTCAGATTATTAAAGTACACTCGTACACTTTCCTGCGTGTTTTTTTCCTAAATCTCAAAGCCAAACAATTTTATTCACATGAAACACTAGGATCTAATAAAAACAAACTTATTTAGAAGATTAAAAAGGCCAGATTACTTCTAATAATTCTCTGTAATCTTATTAAGTCTGGCTTTTATGAAGTCTAGATATTTTATATTTCTAAGTCGGTTTATGATGTTCTCGCTTTGATTTATTATTTATATTATATTTACATCTAGAATAAATTATTTTCAGTAGCCGAAAAATATAAAAGGTGGCCGGTAATTTTTATTAAAAGCCAGGATTTCTGTTTACGTATTGGAAATGCTGCTCAAGACGGGGATTTAATACTTTTGTGAAAAAGCCCGTGGCAGCGGATTACTGGGGTTTATTTTCGTATAGCGGGTTGGTAGCTGTATTATTATTTTAGTCTATCGATGTATAAATGATCTGGATTAAAGGCCTTGATTTAAAGCCTGACTTAGGCTTATCTGTTCAACATTTTTTGCGATTTTGCTGGGTGGCCACTTTGCTAAGTTTACCTTTTCGATTGACAAAATGGCTGCCTTCGCTTCGTGTTTATATTGCTATCATAACATAAAAAACCCATAAATAATTTAGAAAAATATCTTGTAATAATAAAAGATTGATAAAACAGAAGGTATATAAATATATTAGAATGCCTAGGAAAAGTTCTTCGTGCTGAATCGCTTTAACTAAAACGTTTGCTTATGTTAAATCATAACAAGCGCACGATTTAGTACAGCTGTTGGACATGATAATATTAGCAATGATATGCTAAAACTAGCAAAGCATGTTATAGCAAGTCCTATAACATATATTTGCAACTTAAGCATATCCTCAGGTGTGGTGCCTAATGACCTAAAGATAGCCAATGTGATACCGATACTGAAAGCAGGCGACTCACGTCAACCAGCAAACTATAGACCTATTTCACTTCTCAGTGCACTGTCGAAAGTAATTGAAAAGGTAGTTAACGTGAGATTGCTAAAGTATCTCGAACAAAACGGTTTATTGGCCGGGAATCAATTCGGTTTTCGTGCAGGCAGGTCCACGGAGGATGCCGTCTCGCATCTTATTGACTCTGTCATAAACAAAATGGAAAATAGGCAAAAATGTGTCGGTGTCTTCCTGGATTTAGCAAAAGCTTTTGATACAGTTTCCCGACCAATACTACTGAAAAAGCTAGAGTGTTTCGGGATAAGAGGCTTAGCTCTAGACTGGTTTAGGTCCTATTTAGAAGAACGAAAACAGCGTGTTCGTATTGGTGACCACGTCAGTGATTTTGCAGATATTTGTTTCGGCGTACCGCAGGGCAGTGTTCTGGGTCCCACGCTGTTCTTGATCTACATAAACGACCTATGTTCTATTAAACTTTTTAATGCCAGCATCTTTACTTTCGCGGATGATACTGCAATAATATTCCATGCAAAAACCTGGAAGGATGTGGTGTGTGTGGCTCAGGAGGGACTTGAGAGGGTTGCTGTCTGGCTGCAAAACAACCTGCTAACTTTAAACGTTAGTAAAACTAAGTCGATATATTTTAGCGCCACTGATAGATCTGCACCCGACCAGAATTTGCAAATTAAACTGCATGTATGCGGTAGCGTGGACGGTGAAAGCTGCCTCTGCTCAGAAATTGAACAAGTTGAGAACGTTAAATACCTAGGGATTCAAATTGACGAGCACCTAACATGGAAAGCTCAAATTGATGGACTGGTGAAGCGCACGAGAAAACTCTCACATATTTTTAAGAAATTAAAGTCCATTTCAACACCTGAGATCATCCGTATGGTGTACTTTACCCTATGCCAACCAGTGTTAAGTTACTGTGTATCCGTCTGGGGAGCAGCAAACAAAACCAACTTGCTTAGACTGGAGCGAGCTCAACGAGCTATACTTAAGATTGCATACAAGAAGCCATGGCGATATCCAACTGACGCTTTATATTAGGAATCTAGCCTTCTCCGTGTAAGGCAATTGTTCATCGCTTCGATACTGCTACGATTTCATAGAGATGCAAAAAAACTGGCCCGCCATTCGTCTAGATCGTTAAAATGGGATCGACCAAGAGTACACTCTTCTTTTACACGAAGATCTTTTCCGTTTCTCGGACCCTACCTCTACACTAAATTCTACTCACACAATAGCAATATAACCATGTTAACCTATAGATGTTTTAAAAATGCTGTTTATAAATGGCTACATCCCAAAAATTATGACCAAATGGAAGACCTTTTACATATACAGTCGTAAAATGATTCACATCAAAAGAAATGAAGCTAATATAAGCGTGTTAAAAACAGGCAAACATCCACTATACACTCCACTCTCACCCACACACCATACCTTACACTCCACACATACACATACACTCACTCAAAGCACCTAAACCCTTTTTTTTTTGTCATTAACAATAAAACATTTTTTTTCTAATTTTAATTCTTTATAATTATATCTCTTACTTTTTTTTTTTGTTGTTGTCTATCTAAAAAATTGTAACTTAACTATTAATTATTATTATTATTGCTGAACTCGGGAAGAGACTGGATCCCACGACACAGGGAATCCTAGTGTGGGGTCCAGGGAATTTGTAAAAAACTAGCATTTAAGTCTTTGGTGTATCGCATTATTGTATATTTATTGAACCTTGTCGAAATGAATCAAATAAAGCTTTATTATTATTTATTATTATTATTATTTTTTTTAAACTAGCACACAACGCCGTCTAGTCCCAAGGTAAGCAGAGCTTGTGTTATGGGTACTAGACAACTGATAAACATACATATTTTCAAAATACATACATATTAAATATAAAATTACACCCAGACACAGAACAAATGATTCTGCTCATCACACAAACATTTGTCCTGGGTGGGAATCGAACCCACGACCTCCGGCATAGCATTCAGGGCCACTAACCACTAGACCAACAGGCCTGTCAAATTATCGTGGCGGTAAGTCTCTTCTTCAAAGAGTGGCTGGAGAGATGCCATGGCGTCCTCACCTTCCACCTGATGCAGATCCTTACCGGACCGGGCAAGTTCGGAAGGTTTCTGTCTGGAATATAAGCGGATAAAAAGTCCAGGGGACACCATTGTGTTGAGCGCCCGGAAGACACGATGAGCAAACAGTGAAGGTGTGCCTTAGGTGGAGCAGCGCTGTGACCTCGTGAATTTAATTGGCGGCGGCGGCGACCTCTTGCGCTAGTTTCTGATTCAGGTCAAGGTCTAGAGCGAGAGGAAATGGGAAGCGGGTCCTCCTTCTGCGAAGCAGTAATACCAGTAAAGGAGATAAAGAAAAATACCAGTGAAGGAGATAGCTGCAACCGTGTAGGATCGGAAATCCTCACGCCTTTGCCGCTGCCACGGAAGGTGCCCTGGGCGTCGAGAATGGCAAGGTGATCTTAGCCCACCGTAGGCGCGGTCTGGTGGATGACGAGCAATGGGTACCTCGCCATCTGGGCGTCCGGTAAGGATCGAGATCGAGTGATCGGCGGCACGTAGAGTTCCACGAGCACCTTAAAGAGATTTTAGGAAACCGTAGGGGCCCAGTAATGCCGATGCCTGCTAGAAGCACGGAATGTTTTTGCCCTTAGGTGAGTTTTAGTTCAGCAAAAGTTTTGCTCCACCCAAAGCGGGAAAAGTTACTTGATAATTTCCCATCCCAAGCAAAATATAAAGGAGGGCGAAAGGTGAGCTCAAAAAGACTGAAATGTCCAAATAAATAATTGTAAACAAGTTCCAGCTTCGTACTTCATCATCATCATCATCATTATCAATTCAGCCGAAAGACGTCCACTGTTGGGCATAGGCCTCCCCAAATGGCACCATAACGACTGGTCCTGTGCATCAGATTCCCACGACTCTGACCAAGTCATCAGTTCACTTTGTAGAAGGCCTTCGAACACTCCATCTTCCGGTACGTTGTCGTGACTCCAAAACCTTTTGTTTCCAACGACCATTTGAACTTCCAACCACAATGACCCGGGTGTATCCCACTATTTCCATGGAAATACAAAATAGAAAAAGACCAGCGTTTTTTACAAATTATATCCCATTATTTCTATTGCAACAAAAAACGCAGTTATGTTATTTGAAAAGTTTACCACTTTTAATGAATAGATTAAAATTAAAACATGACTTCTCGGTTTAAAAAAAAAATGAAGAACAAATTAATAATCTGCCATTTTTTTGAATAATTCTCCACCACATACTCTACAGTACAAATCGCACAAAGCCACCCCGTCACTACGCAGATGTATGGATTATTGTTTGTGACTGTACTCAATTTAAATACTGTAATAGAAATAGTGGGACAGTCAGTCTGAATCAGGCCCAGTATTTCTATCAATAGAAATACCTAATAGAAATAGTGGGATACACCCAATGACCCATCTAATTTTGAGCTGGTTTGTGCTTGCCTTTTGAGAAATGATCTAAAACTAAAATATACGCCTTATTAAGCCAAATTCTCCAAGTGAGAAGATTTATGCGTAACGAGGAAGGTAAATATGAACCGACTTAGCAATAATGAAGGTGGTTGTTAGTTAAATGAGTCGACAACGGTATCAATTCCATTCCATTTAACGATAACAATCTGTTGCGATGGCGTGCCAATAACTTTAGGGGTGGCGCGAGTAGAGGATTTGCAGTTTCAGCGTTTATTTCCGTATTTGTAAAAACTGTACCTAATTTATCTGTGTGCACAGAATGCTTTTAGGATGGCATCAATACTTCAGTGGTAGCGAGTTCATCATCCTGCTAATGTATTCATTAAACCCCAAGCGAACGCCGGCGTTTGCTCTCTCATTGTCTTTCTGTTGACTCTAATTATGGTATGCGAAATACGAAATACGAAAAATCTCTATTCATTTTTACTATTGCTATGGTGTGTGTATGTGAGCACGCTCAAAAAAGGAACTAAGATACAGAAAAATGGGGTGAATAGAGACAAAACTTTAAAGGTTATTTTCTCGATATTTGAATATTTTTTGCAGCATTTAACTATATCATTTTTTCATCATCATCATCATCATCTCAGCCGATACACGTCCACTGTAGGACATAGGCCTCCCCCAAGCGTCGCCACATCGAACGTTCCTGTGCGTCCCGCATCCATCGGTTTCCCGCTACCTGCACCAGGTCGTCGGTCCACCTTGTAGGAGGCCTTCCAACACTGCGTCTTCCGGTACGCGGTCGCCACTCCAAAACCTTTCGGCCCCAACGGCCATCTGTTCTGCGAGCAATGTGCCCTGCCCATTGCCACTTGAGTTTGGCAATTCTTCGTGCTATGTCGGCAACCTTAGTTTTCCTGCGGATATCTTCATTTTTTATTCGATGACGCAAGGAAACCCCGAGCATAGCCCTTTCCATTGCTCTTTGGGTGACTTTGAGCCTTCTGATGAGGCACATTGTGAGCGACCACGTTTCGGAGCCATATGTCATCACTGGCAACACGCACTGGTTAAAGACTTTCGTCTTGAGACACTGTGGTATGTTGGACGAGAAGATACCGCGTAGCTCCCCGAACGCTGCCCAACCGAGTTGGATCATTCATATCATTTTTTAATGAATTGTTATTCTAAAAAATCGATGCTTTGTTAGAGGCCGATATTATAATATCAAAGTGAAAAACCAAACCAAAGTTTTGTCTCTATTCACCCCTAAGTCTCGATTCACCCCGTTTTACATACTCTTGACTTTAAAACCCCTAGGTTGTGGTTATCAGGACGCATAGTCACTAGCAGGAATTCTACTCCTTATACCGTAGCCCAACGTTTTTATTTTTATTTATTTTTTAGCTTTGAAATTGTGATGGCGCTTGTATCTTATCGCGTCTGTACGTAAGATGAGATTCGTAAAACGTTTTGTACCTACGTAAGGGTGGAATGTCCACCAAGTACCGGTGGCGCATCAGCGTACATCACTAAAAATATACGGTGATACGCCACTGGTACCACTAGGTCCAACGACGGAACGGGCTTGGAAGAAGATTTTGCAATTCTGACAGGTTAACAACTTGACTACGGACACCCAAGTTGCAGTTTTTACGGTTCTGTACCCAAAGGGAAAAACGAGACAGAATAAGATATATTGAAATTAACTCCTCAAGGAGTTAAAAGGGGGTTGAAAAGTTAATGACCTATAATAAGTGCCAAACAATATTTTACGAGGTACCGAGGTACGTCAAATTGGTGATGTTATTTTGATAAAACAAGAACCGATTGGACTTTCATTGTTTGAAAATGAACGAATGAAAGGACATTACCGTTCTATTTTCCGATACACTACGTCGTACACTACCTTTGTTTTATTTTTATTTTCTGACTAGCTCAAATAAAAATCTGTTCGTTTATTTTATTATTTCGGTTTGAATTTACGATCTATATTTTAAAATGGATAAAAAGGGTGTAAAAATAGAAAATCCCCTGCGCTGTTCTGCGATTGGATATATATTCATATATTCAAAACGAGAGTGGGCAGCTTTTTTGGTCTCTTTCCTTTCATCATAAACTCCATTCATTGCTTTCCATCAAGTAAGTTCGAAACTAGATCGAATTAGATCGTAAAAAATGTAATAATAACTCCACAATAAGGAATTCACCGATTGATTGTTGAGATATAACCCTTACTCTTTCCTAACGTAAATAGTGCTCATCTTTGTCATCTAGAACCCGACACCAACTTCTGGCCATGGGCCTTTTTTGTACAAATAACAGTTTCATTCAGGTTCTACGTACGATGTTAACAATGTCATCTCATTGCCATTATCATTGAGGTGAAGGAAGAGAAGAAGAGATCGCGGATTGCGATAAGGATTGTATGTGTTTTAGACATAAGTTTTTCTTTGTTATGTTTTTTTATATAACTACTCGTACATTAAGTATATATATAATAAATAAATAAATAATTGCCAAGCGAGTTTTTTGCACGTTCTTCTCCATAGAGATCTACGCTTTGGAACGTGCAATGTCGCTTCACTTTTTTGTTGCAATCAACATTTCCAAAACTAAGTCAGGCATACAGATGGGACCAACATGATTTAAACCAGGAGATTGAGTTTAAATTCATCTCTCTTGAAATTTTTCCCCAAAATTTTATTTTAGCTTATTTAATTAAAGCCTGTGGTAACAACCCTATACCGGATATGTGGTTGCGTGATATTTAAGTTATATTGTTTTATATATTAATTAAGCTTTACTATCTTCAAATGAACAGGAAATCGTTATAATAACGAGTATATGGATAAAAGCTATTTAAATAATGTTTAATGTAATGTTTAATTAGTACAGGCTTATTATGTAAAAGACCTTGTTTATAGGTCTTGTTTATTTATTCCTATATCTGTACTCTTAAAACCTTGCTTTATACCAAATTTCAGGATTCTAGGCCAACGGGATGTAACATTATGAATTTTAATTTCCTTGTGAATGTCGAAATATACGTTTTTTGTGACATAAATGGCCGTATCTATTTTGTTTCGGTAACTCAGAAGTTTGATTTTTTCACAGCTTCAAGAAACCGCAGACTTGGGTATAATTGGTTTTAATTTCAACTCGATACCTCCACACATTCCCAAGATAAAGGGTCTTGACTGACAGACAGATAGACAATAAAGTGATTCTAAGAGTTCCGTACAATAAAGTGATCCTATAAGGGTTCCGTTATTTCCTTTTAGGGTACAGAATCCTAAAGAAACATTGCAATTTCCAGGTAACAGAATTTTCATTACAACTGAAACTACATTATTATTCATTCTACTCTATGACTGAGTCGTAATTCCACCTTGTACACGAGGAAGCTTTACTGTAACTTACGTCTCACACTATACATTATTGTACTCTACAAAGTAATACTAAGTACGACTTGAGAGAACGTAAGTACTACTGTTTCTGGGTAAAGCTGTGTTCAATGTGGTAGTGGATGCATGTTGAAATCGGTAGCGGAGCGTTATAAACTGACGGCCAAGCTTTTCATATTAGCAAAACGTTGCTTGCTTGTTGGTTTTGTACAGATTGTACCTATATAAACGCATGTGAGTAGGAATTTCACGATTTGTGGGGCTATTCCGTATTTTTATTTTTGAGTTGGAAGAAGGCATTGGATAATACCTTCTCCTGCTGCTTTAGGATGAAGCGTTAAGGCATGTCAGACTTTAAAACTGTTAGTCAGTTAAAGTCTGACCATACCTGTATCATTCAGTTGCCCTTTGTGTTGTAGGACCATGGATTGCTTTCAGGAATTTCCCATGGTCTTGCTGAGCCCTACGGTTTTGCTGACACTTCTTTGAGGCGCGCGTGAAGTAGCCTCGTTAAGTGAAAAGTGCCTTAGAATAAGTTTTTTATTTTTATTTTTGGAGAGTTTTTTAAAATAATATTTATAAGCATCCGAGAATAACATTTTCTCAATATCGGCCGCAAGTAAAAGTTTTTACCAATAATCTATTGCAATTTAACTTTGAACTTGAGCTGAGGTTGGTACCGCTGAAACCACATTCAACTGATTGTGCCCAGTCGGGTTATTGTGTATCTCTGTTGACAGCTCATAGTGGTAATCACTTGTTATAGTGTTCAATGTTTAATTATCAAATAGCTAGTTTCCAACTAACCAAGTTTGCAACCGGTAACGCTGATAATCACTGTAATACATTTTGACCTGATGTTATTGTATCGATGCTTTTAAGATCGATATTGTAAGCTTTTGAATCTTCGAGTGGACATCAAATAATTGGATTGAAAGGCATTCTGCAAAGTATGTCTGTTCAAGGTTTGAAGCAAAGTTTGCAATTAATATTTGTACTAACTTCTACCTACAGTCTTGCCTGCGCGAAAGTAGGTTCTCCATAAAAAAATTGAACCAGGTGTTATGGGGTGAATTTAATCATAATCGGAAGTCCAAAATTCGGCATTCTATGTCCAAGGGTTTGAACTAGTCGTTGATGAGTCAGTGAGTGAGTTATGACTTTCCCTTTACATACAACTCGTGCGCATTAACATGGCACCTGGCTCGAAAATAGTTACCACATTGAATGCCTCACATTGAATAATTTGTATTGTCACGTTTAAGCATCGCAAAGTAGTAGTACACAATTTTTTTTTTTAATTTGATTAAAGGGCTTTATCGCTTAGCGACCACATCGCCCAGTACACAAAAACTTACAATCTATCTTAAGGCTAACTCAAACAAGTGTTTAGCTTTATCGGACATTGGACAAGAAAGGATTGTATTACAAATGTCCAAAACCGTACACAAAATAAATGTTGATATTTGCAAAACTAAAATAAAATTTAAAAATATTTTACACTCAGTTCGTTAAACGTAATTCATTCAAGCCGATGAAATGCAAATACACACGTACACACATATTTTTCTGTGAATCTTCATCAAAAAAACAAAATTCATCCTTCTCATTTATTGTACCCTCCTGTTCTTCAACAAAACTTCGCGCAGATATCTTCTTTTACAAGGGTGACATAAAAAACTAAATTGTGTAAAGGGAGTCATCATTATCTTCCTGTCCTTGTCCCGTTTTATTTGGGGTCGGCACAACACCTTTTTTTTCTTCTTTTCTGTCCTGTCACTCATCACGCTATCACTAACTCCCTTTTCTTTCATATCACTTCTCACACAATCCATCCATCTTTTCTTTGGTCTCCTCTCCCTCTCCATCCATCCACCTGTAAACTAATAACTCGTTTAGCAACATGCGTTTCATCCCTCCTCATTACATGACCATACCAAGACATACGATTTCCTTTCAACTTTTCAGTCACTAGCGCCACTTTAAAACTTCTCCTAATAAACTCATTCCTCACTTTATCCATTCTCGTCACACCACACATCCATCTCAACATTCTCATCTCCGCTACATGCAATCTTTTTTCATCCGTTTTTTCACAGCCCAACATTCTGATCCATACAGTAATGACTATATATCACCAGGAGACCATGATGGCGCGACCAGTTGCGCCACCGTGGTGTCCCAGTGAAATATAAAACCAAGCTACCAAACTAGACACCATACAGACACCTTACAGAGACCATACAGACACCATACAGACACCATACAGACACCATACAGACACCATACAGACACCATACAGACACCATACAGACACCATACAGACACCATACAGACACCATACAGACACCATACAGACACCATACAGACACCATACAGACACCATACAGACACCATACAGACACCATACAGACACCATACAGACACCATACAGACACCATACAGACACCATACAGACACCATACAGACACCATACAGACACCATACAGACACCATACAGACACCATACAGAAACCATACAGACACCATACAGACACCATACAGACACCATACAGACACCATACAGACACCATACAGACACCATACAGACACCATACAGACACCATACAGACACCATACAGACACCATACAGACACCATACAGACACCATACAGACACCATACAGACAGCATACAGACAGCATACAGACACCATACAGACACCATACAGACACCATACAGACACCATACAGACAGCATACAGACACCATACGGACACCATACAGAAACCATACAGACACCATACAGACACCATACAGACACCATACAGACACCATACAGACACCATACAGACACCATACAGACACCATACAGACACCATACAGACACCATACAGACACCATACAGACACCATACAGACACCATACAGACACCATACAGATACCATACAGACACCATACAGACACCATACAGACACCTTACAGAGACCATACAGACACCATACAGACACCATAGTCGCCACACGTCCGAGCTGGTCGCGTCTCCAAATTGTTTGCGCAACCAAACACACCAGGTGAGTTACTCTCTAATGAGCTGTATACATTTTGTTGGTAGCGGCGACTGGTCGCGCCGCCATGGTGTCTTAGTAAAATATAGCCCTAAGACAGGCCTTATCACGGACTTGTAGATTTTATCCTTTAAACGTGTAAAAGAAGTCGCACTATAAAAAAGTTTGGAGAACCCCTGGTCCAGTACAAGCGTCAGCGGAGCATTGCACTCGCTTTGCTAGGCTATGCAGCCCGCTACCTTAGCACGCCTACGTCTACATTAGACGATGTGTTTGCGAATAATTAAATTGTGGTTTGTAAGCTGTGTAAAGGGTGGATGACGACACCTCAAGGAAAGGAAAGGGACCGTCGAGATTGGATCGAGATTATATGTACACTGCCCTAGGCGAATGTTGTTATTTACTCATTATAATGTTATATTTTCGTTCCTACATTAGGTAATCCCTTAGATTATGATAAGTGTCTAGTGTGTGTGTGATATTGCCACACTTTGTAAAAAGCTTTACATTTGTAAATATAGCCACAAAATATCTAGGTACAGAAGTCAATCTAAATACAAAGCGCGCTCGAGCAACGCACACAAAGACACCGCTCACAGACACGATGTCTCGGTCGCGTCTCGGATCACTCGTCGAACGATTCCGGCTCAAACGCTCATTAGTGTGCGTTCACCGAAGGGCGCTCGAGCCCCGGTATGAAGGCTTGAAGGAACGGGATGGGTTTTTTAGTCAGTAAGAGTCTGACACTATCTCCCGCTCCGCCCAAGAGCGGGGGTTGTCATAAGATGATTTTTCCCATCGAAAAAAAAAAAAGCGTAGGTATAAAAGGTAAAGGAGTTACTTGCGTTTGTTTAGGTCCCAAAATATCACTCAATTTATGGAAATATTGTACAGACTATTGTGTTGAATGAACAAATGATGATCAAAATGGAAAAAAACACTGCGCGTAGTATTTTTTAGTAGCAATTGTTATGAATGATTGATTCTAAAATGAATTTACTAACTAGGTATAGCAAATACTATTGACTACAAAATATGATCAGTATTGGGTACGGATAGAGCCCCATTCTTTTTTGTAATAATTAAGAATAGAGGTGTGAGGGTACAAAATGTCTGACAAATCGATCAATAAACGTGACGCTGCCTGTAATGCTGCCAAGTGTCCCGCAACGTGCCCCCCTAATATATTACAATATATTTACGTGACGCGGGACATGTTGTTGGACACCAACCCGCACTGAGCCCGCGTGGTGAATTAAAGAGGAGGCCCGAGTCTCAGCAGTGGGAACATTAAAAGGCTGATTATGCTATGCTATGCTATAATAAGGGTCAGTGCAGCATGTCTTTTTTAAATGGCGGACGCCTTCTTCTGCGAAGCAGCAAATGAAGGACGCGGCTCCACATAGACTTCCTCACGCCCCAGCCACCGGATCCTTGACCCCTACTTCCAGCCACCGTAGGTCCATTGCTTGTCCACGACAAGCAAAGGACCTACGGTGACTTGCCGTCCGGTGGTCCGATAACTGACCGGATCGAGGCCCATGCGCGCCTCAAAGAGATGTCCACAAAACCGTAGAGGCTCAACAGGGCCGAAGCCTACTGGGGCCATGGGTTAACTTCAAAAGAAACCCGTGGTCCTTGAACGTAAAGGGCAAAGAAGAAACATAGGCCAGGTTTTTAGTCAGTAAAAGTCTGACATGTCTTCTCGCTCCGCCCTAGAACGGGAGAAGGCATTCAATGATTTCCCATCTTAAAGATTACTTCCTATTAAGAATTCCTTTTTTTTTTTGTTAAGATTTTATTTGTGCCTTAGTGCACAATGTTGGTCTACACTGTTCTTACATAACTATTAATACGTAACATCAACCACTTTTTTTGAAAGAGTAACCATGGAGTTTCTTGCCGTTTCTTCTCTATAGGACACGACCAATTTGGGACCGTGCACTAGCTTCTGACGTTTTCTAAGTGTCCATGCAGGCCTATGTGAACTAAAATAGTTTGAATTTTTTTTAATAAAAAAAAACACTTGTCTTATTTTGACATACATTTTTCTTATTCTCAACTTTCTAACAGCCACCTTCTTCATCTTCCACTCCATCTATCTACTATATACCATTATGTACAGAGTCCTGTATACGTGTACCAATCTACCTGGAACATCTAAACTCATGTTATTAATAATCAAGACGCCAATTCAATTGTGCGTTTCGCATAAATTAATTTGATCAATAACAGTCCGACGTGTCCATTACTTATGCACGGCCCGTCAAGTCCAGCATGTAGCTTTGGACAGTACCAACCTACACAGTTGGCAACCTCTCGAAACATTATGTAGTAGTATTTTTTCTATTTGGTTATATTATACAGGGTGGAAATTTGAGATGGGACATTAAGGGCTAAGGGAAAAACGTTCCTCGGAGACCATCCAAAATTTTCTAAGACATTCAGCACTGAATTTACAGATTTTGGAAAAAAATCATAACATATTAAATTCGTGTGTACCCCGGAAAGCACGTTAAGGGGATGCATCTCGATATACATTTTCACTGTTTTTCATACAACCGCTCTTACGCGATTATGACGTCATTACACATTTTTCATTAGATATTTTGGAAACATAGTAACTTGTGGATATTGTCTAGGTTTCTAAGAAAATCAATTTATAAATTTGTGTAAAACTAATCCAGTTAAGACCTCTGAAAATCTGCTATTTTGCATGAACTTTTACACTTCATGATAAATTCAAAAATGAATAAAGTCTAAAAAGTACAACATACAAGCCTAGCAAATTTTATCAAGATTCTAAATAATGACAAAGTTTTTCGAAAACTTTTAAGGGTTTAAAAAAAACACGTATTTCCTGGAACAAGTTTTGTAAAATTTTCGAGTAAATCACGGAATTACTGAATGCCAACAGAGTATTCAGGTATTATCTATCACTCTTTTTTCACGTTGCCCTTTCGTCAAACATCACGTTGGATTGCGTTACATGAAGCAACAAGCTTTCAAACTATGCTCGATGTTTACGATAGGCGAGTGGAAAAGAAGCCTCTTAAGAGTTTGGTCTCAAAATCTGTAAGATCTTTGGTCTCAACTGTCATTTGTATCCTCTCAGCATCTTTGACAGTCGTTACAAAATGGATTGTAGTTGGATATAAGGAAATTTGACATTATTCAAAGTCTAGGGACAGGGACTAATGTCGTGCTACGTGGTAACACCGTCCCGTAACCCAACTACTGAATTTTGGAGGTGAGATTTGCAGTCATCATTATCATCATCTGCAGGCTTTTCCCAAGTGTCGCTACAATGACCCTTGCCAGGTCGTCAATTGTAAGAGGCTTTGGTAAACCGCTCCTTCCAGTACGTAGGCAATATTCCAGAACCTTTTGGACCTTTGCGCCATATGTTCAGCGAGCAATGTGCCCTACATTTTTTGGTGAATCTTCGGGTAGATTATAGGTAGTTGCTTCATGCAAAATACTAATATTGGATATCAATACACACTGAAAACCATCCCTAATAAAAATAGCAGATTGGTTTGTCAACAATTTTGGATGAAAAGTATACACAAGTTTAATAAAGAGGTACAAGGTTTTGTACTGGATAAATAGCACTCAACAGAAGCGCGGTAAAAGGCTCGTTTTCATATAATAAGGTATAGAAAAACATGACGAAGCAGGAAAAACTGAAATCGATCCAAACTTGTATAAAAATAAATCTGTTTTTATATTCAATTCTGCTATACCAGATCTGAAGGTTTTTAAATGAAATGTTTTGTTTTTAAGTATATTATCAGAGGCCTCAGGCTCATTTTTGATTGGTTTGATTATTTCACCAACCTGTACTGGGCTGACATGGTGGATAATGGCTGATTCCTTCTCTCAGAAAGAGGCTTTAGTCGGGAGTGGAATGGGAACATTATAATGCTGATTATGTTTTATGTGTTTATTAGGGGCCAAGCGCCCGAGCAGTGCTATAAAACAGTAACTTTCTGAAGCCTACTCCTCGGTAACGGCCAGGTTAATGGATTTGAAGAAAAAAAATGTTTATTATAGATTCATGAACAATATTTTCTACTATTGATTTGATATTTAGCAATTGCGCAACTTTTCCCTACTCCTACAAAACTGCTTGGATCTGTAGAAACATTTATAACATAAAAATTTAAAATTAAATATTCTTCAAAGTGAAAATAGCATATGTTAATTAAACAATATTTCGAAAAGAAAATGGATTTAAACCTCAGCGGGGCTCTATTCGAGTGCAGATGGCCAGAATTAAATGCACAGACGCTCGTACTGCCACCTAAGCGGGCACGAGTGTTGTGTCCATTTAATTCTGGCCGGATATTCAAAGAACTACTAGCCTTAAAAGGTTTAGAACAATCACATACAGTATTTAAATTTTAAATTTCATTTTCAGTAACCTTTCAAATATATTTTTATAATTTGCCGCAAAGGAAATCACCAATCTATGCAAATCCACGAGTACCTTGTTAAATCTATTCAAATCTCCTGCAGAAAAAATACCAAGATAAGGTAACTTTGATGGAATGTATTTCCATTATAAATTGAAAACTTCTGAAGAGTTATCGAAGCCTGTTCTGAATATTGCAAATATTTTTGTTATCCAAGAAAATAATGAGTTTCGTTCATAGAGATTTCATATTACTTTGCATATTTTCTTTCTTCGATACCAACTAATATTAGAAGTTATGTTCACGATTGTCTCAGGATTTTTTAGTCATAATTTCAGTCAAAAGACGTCCACTGTAGGACATAAGCTTCTTTTAAGTGTTGCCTCCGAACAGTCTCTCTTCTTCTTAGCGCGTCGATAGGTTTTTTTTTTTAACTTATGTTTTTTTTTTTTAATTTATCCCAGTATTCGGCCACAGCAATGCCGCCCACTGACGCTGATGCTGACTTATCCTCTGCGTCTCGCCTTCATTAGATTCCCGTAACCCTCACCAGGTCGTCGGTCCACCTTGTAAGAGGCCTACCAACGATGCCTCTTCCAGTTGGTATGCGTTCATCATTCCGGAAACTTTTGGCCACATCGACCATCTGTTCCTGCCCACTGTCATTTATGTTTGGCAATTCTTTGATTGGGCAATATCGATGGCTGCTTTGTTTCTTCTGAAGATATCTTCATTCCTAATTCGATCACGCAAGGAAATGCCGAGCGTAGCCCTTTCCATTGCCCTTTGGGTGATTTAACTCTTCCGGTGAAGCCTATAGTGAGCGGCCACGTCTGCGTCATCATCATCATCTTCCTGCTCTTGTCACGTTTTATTTGGGGGTCAACGCAATACATTTTTTTTCCATTCTGTCCTGTCACTTGTCACGCTATCACTAACTCCCTTCTCTTTCATATGCTTCTCACACTTTTCTTTGGCCTCCCTCTCCCTCTCTATCCATCTACATATAAACTCATAACTCTTTTAGCAACATGCTGTTTGTCCCTTCTCTTTACATGACCACACCAAGAGAAACGATCCCCTTTTAATTTTTCAGTCACTGGCGCCACTTTTATACTCATTTCTCACTTTATCCATTCTCGTCACACCACACACCGGTCTTCGCGTTCACGTCTGAGTAAATAACTCAATTAACTGTTGACCCTTCAAAACGTTCTTTTTATTGTTATTTATTCCAAAATCTCGTATTAGGAGGACTCTTTGTTTCAGATTTGCATATTACATTACTTATATCAAACTTGATTTGCATGACTGAATGGATCTATTGTGAATGTTGCGCTCGTCAGAATTATCGTAAATGTTAATTACGCATTGTTTTGCTAATATTCAATTTATGTAGATATAGCTATGCAGTTTGCTTTCATGCGCCATTTGCTGCTTTCATGTGGTTGATAGGTCATTGATCTAATAGCTATTTGTAATACTCAGTTGATTAGAAATAGGTATAAATTATTTTAGCAATATTCTCTCACAGGGTCGACCGATGATCTGGTGAGAGTTGCGGGAATGCGGTGTATGCGAGACGCATATAATCAGTTGTTGCGGCGACGCTTGGGGGTGGCTTATGTCCAAAAGTGGACAGCCGAAAGCTGGAATGATGATGAGGATGATGAGTGGTCAATGCTCTTCTCATAATAGTCTCATCGAAGGAGCCCGAAAAATATAAGCTAAGTAGGTATAGTTTTTATAAGTTGAAAATATAGAGAAACTTTTTATACTGACTTTATAGACTGTTTTATATCTTTTTCTTCTGTTTGAAGTTAAAACTGTCAATGTATTTGGATGAGCCACTGAAACGATGTCGTCTGTATGAATAAACGAAACGTTTATAGGATCATTCGTGGGTCTGTCTGTTTGTGTGCATCTGTTACAGTGTCAATAAATAATAAATCAGTTAAAAGCTACATATTATATGAACTTCTGCGAAACAGGAGCTTTTTTAGGTAGCTACAATCTAGATTAACTTTAACTTTAGCGTTTAAATTACAATATGATGTTTAACTGCCTGCTTCCAGTAGTATTTTTTTTAATATTCTGCAACTATCACACAACGCCGTCTAGTCCCAAGCTAAGCAGAGCTTGTGTTATGAGTACTAGACAACTTAAAAACATACTTCCATATTTCTATTTAAATACATACTATAGATATATTACACCCAGACACAGAACCAAATGATCATGCTCATCACATAAACATTTGTCCTGGGCCCCAAGTCTGCTATTTTTATAAATTCGTCATTCCAACACGATCCCATTGTCATTTTGCTAAAAGTTGGTAATCTGCTAATTCATAATGATCTATCATTGATCGGTCACTGGTCTTGTAATAGAATTGTGGTAGAATGATAATTTCGAGCATATTAAAACCAATAACTGCACAATAACGTTCTAATGGTAAAACACTGATCAAATAAACTGTCAAAGTTTTAGCAGATTACCGCAAACGTCAAATATTCATTTGTCAATATGTACGAGATTACCATTCTATGTCACATCTTTCAGTGGAGTGTCAGTGGTTGACCATTAGAAAGTCATACTGACGCCGTTATATTAATAGATTACCAAACTTGTCAAAATCGACAATTATGACATCAATGATAGACCATTCTGACACTATTGTAATAGCAGACTTGAGGCCCTGGGTGGGAATCGAACTCACAACCTCTGGCATAGCGGTCAGGGCCGACCTCTTTCTCGAAATTAAGTCTACCTAACTGGACTGTCTGTCCGAGGTAGATGTAATCGTCCACAACTTTGAGTATAGAGTCTCTGATCTTGATAGGAATGGGTGCTACATCCATACAAGCTTAACTGACAGGTAGAACTGTACAAGCAAACCTGCCAGACTTACCCTAGCGTATATGGCGGGCCTTATAGTTCAATTTAGTTCGTTATGTGCTCGTAGTAGAGCCTCTGATCTTTTCTAAAAAAGTTCCTACCCACACAAAACGTTTTGGGAATAGGATTCATTGTGCATACAGCTAGGGAGTGGATTTTTTTGACAGAGTCTGTGTTTCCTGATGGCTACAACCCGGGAATCTTTAAGTCAAGAGTGAATAGGTTACTTCTAGGTAAGCGCGTTCTATCGCCGACCGCATCGTAGCTTTCCATCAGTACCAAAAGTTAACGCTTGTAGAAAGCTTCAAATGTACGGAATGACGTCGCCTCAACGCTCAGTCACGTGGTCAGAACAATTTTTTTTTTAATCTTATAAATTTAGGGACTTTTGGTCACAATACGACCATGCCAGCCAGCTCGTAACCTAATACAAGTCAAGATACTTAAGTAAACTTTATCAACTATAATTGGCGGCGCGGCCAACTCGAAGCGTTCGACGCAAGCGAAACGGTTGTAACTTGGTTAGGGGGGCAGGTGAGATATCGGTCAAGCGCGAACCTATCAACAATAAAAAAAAATAATAAAAAAAAGTACCTATACCCACAAAACATTCTTTTTTTATTCCTATTTAAGTTAGTGAAGGGTAAAATGATACAAAACGGATACTCTACCTATTGTGTAGATGAAATGTGACATTTTACGACTATCCTGCCCAGTGTCATACCCTCTTAAGCCAGGACTCTGAACAAAGGAATTCCAAGCGACGTTTGTTTTTACGTTTTCACTTGAGATAAACTTATTTACATAACTTGGAAATATATTTAAAAGTCTCTTTTTATAGCTGCATGGTATTTACCTTTGGTTTATTAAAATAACTTGGTTTTCTTTTGGAATAAATTCTTTTTCATATTTCCTGAGCTTTTATAATACTTTTTTTTTTTATAGATTCTACTCTGTATAACATTACACCAGTACAATAAGTGTGCTCGCCGTCCGACCGTCCGAGCCGAGCCCAAGTCGTTGACGGCGCGTACTGTTCCACGCGCGCCTCAAGATGTCAGCAAACCGTAGGGGCCGAGCAGGGTTGAAGCCTACTGGTGCCAAAGGTCTGTTTCTGAAAGGTAGACTCGGCCCTGGTACCAACGGCAACGAAGGTACAGAAGTGCTTTTTAGTTTGTAAAAGTCTGACACACCCTCACGCTCCGCCCAAGAGTGGAGATGACTTGGATGATTTTCTCACCTAAAAAGAGCAATAAATGTCAGAAATTGCAGGGCGATTCTCGGTCACCGTAGGCGCGAGGTTACGGATGGCAAGCAATGGGTAGCTCACCGTCCCACAAGGACGAGCCCCGAGTTGTCGTAGGCCATCAGCAAAAGTTTAATAAGGGAGTATCATTTAATCTCTTGATGATACAATTATAGATACAAGTGTTATCCTCCTCCTTGCGTCGTATTCCTCAATGCTCTAACTCCCTGCTTCATCACTTTTTTATGAACTTCTTCCATCTATTCCTGTCTCTGACGGTAAGGGCCTTGTATACCGTGGAGTTGACTCCGCTCTTGAGAGCGATGTGGATCTGGTCAGTCAGACCAACGTATTGGGCTATGACAGTAAGGCCTTTTTCCATCTGCTTATACCGGTCACGATAAGCCTTTCGGGGTTTCCATCGTCTTTCCTTGCAATGTGACTGAAGTATTGCAGAATCTTACGAAGACGCTCGGACGACAACCGCGAGAAGATTTTTAGTTTTCACTGTATAGATACATTGGTCCAAAATGCTGTCCAAGAGTTACGGAGCATTTTTCTCCAGCACCACATCTCAAAGGAGTCAATGAAATTTTACTTGTACCCACATTTTGTTCGCTGAGTAAATTGTAAAAGATAGAGAGAGATAGAGCAGTCGTACCCTAGTCTTGACAGTCCCAACTTACGAGTTGTAGCTAGCTTGAAATTCAGCCAGGCACATTATTTTGTGTAATTTAGGTCATCACTACTGCTCTCATAAAGGTAAGTCAGTAAGGTAGGTCATCGTGAGGAAAAAGGAATGTTCTGGAGCCGAAAATTTGAAAACATGTGGCATCGACCACTGGTTCGAAGCGAGGAGGAATGGCAGGCGGTCGCATGCAATGCAGTGTGTAAGTAAGTAGGCGTTATGTTCCGTGCGGAGATCGAACCCGCGACCCGCAGCACAGCAGCCAGTTGTAGCGTACTCAACAACTGCGCTAACATTAACGTTGCAATTGTCGTTGAATTGTTTGTTCCATTTGCACCGCATCGCTTCGCATTCGCGTTAAATCGCGTAAGTCACAAAACCCTAAAATGTCATCTTGCCTATTTATATAACGCATAAACATTCAACTTTAACGCATATATCAGCATAAAATCTAATTTTTCAAGACTTCCAGTGTTATAAAAATAGAATTTGAAAAGCCCTTTGCTTGCACATCTCATTTAATGGCTCCTAGCCGTCTACGTAGGCGTTATATCGAAAATTATTTGATTTAATTTTACATTTTACTGCGTAATAAAATTTGTACATTGTGCTCACATCGTTGACTTCGTTACTCGTTAATGCCATTTTCTCTTGCGAGGTGAACAGAATATTTTTAATGTACTTACTGGAATGTGTCTTTAATGTTGTAAATATTACATCGTATGAACAGCGATGATTCTAAAACTTGTCTTGTCTGTAATTTAAATATTAATGGAAGGTCATTTATATTTATTTAGTATATTTAAATTTCGTGTATCACAGACAGACAGGCAGAGTTACTTTCACATTCATAATATTCAGTATAAATTATTATTATTATTATTTGGGTGTCTTCAAGGCCAGGGTGAATAGGCTCCTCACAAACGATTGCACTACTGTTTGCCATCAGGTAGGATCGCAGTCAAGCATTAGTTCATATTACTTTAAAAAAAAGTACATCTGGTGAGATGGTGATCAAACGCGAGCCTATCGATAATAAAAAAATAAAAAAGTGGATTATATAGGTATAAAAGTCAAAAGTTTTTTATTTCACATAGGCTTACATGGGCACTTATAAAACGTCAGAAGCTAGTGCACGGTTCGAAATTGGTCGTTTCCTATGGAGAAGAACCGGCAAGAAACTCCATGGTTACTCTTGTAAAAAAATGGTTGTACTTACAATATTTCCATATAACAGTATTAAAAGGTATTATTTAAGAACAGTGTAAACCGGTCTATATTGTACTCAAAAGCACAATAAAAATAATCATTTAAAAAAAGTGAGTCGAAATATGAAGTAATCTAAGAATTCGTGAAGTCTACAGTGTTCTTCCATTTACATTATAAAAAGGGGCTATATAAAAAAAAAGGTAGAAAAAATAATAATAATTACAACTGTCAGTAAATGAGACGTTAACAACCAAAAAAAAAGAAAAACTAACGAATTTAATGTGGTTGGAGTCAGATAATATAAAAAAAAATGAAAAATATTGCAAAAGCAATGTGTTAGAAAAAAAAATATGTTACAACAAAGATGGAGCAGTTAATAAATACATTCGCACAATATTATGAGTTACCAGGGGGCCACAAGTGCAGAGGCAATCATTGCCAAACAAGCGTGTCTTCGACATAGTCTTTAACCTTGTAATATGCTTTTTTGGTTAAGACACCCTTAATATGGGTTTTAAACTTTCCTTCGCTAAGTTCAGTCACCACTTTTGGTAGCTTGTTATAAAAGCGTATGCTATTTACTAAAAATGACTTACTGGTCTTGGCTAATCTCCATTTGGGCAATATAATTATGTGTTTACTACGAGTATTTATGTTATGGAAATCGCTTCTAATTTTGAAAAGTCCTAGGTTTTTACGGACATACAAAATACTTTCTAAGATATAAAGAGAAGGGAGTGTCAATATATCGATTTCTTTGAATTTATTTCTGAGGGACTCGCGAGGGCCCATTTTATAAATAGCCCTGATTGCTCTCTTTTGCAATACGAAAATCGAGTCTACTTCAGCTGCAGATCCCCACAGTAAAATGCCATAAGACATAATACTGTGGAAATAGGCATAGTAAACTAACCTAACTGTGGCGACATCTGTCAATTGCCTTATTTTTCTTACTGCATATGCTGCTGAGCTTAATCTACCTGAGAGAGTTCTAATATGAGCACCCCAGTATGTGTTTTTATTTTAACTACATATATTATTAATTGGTAAATACTCTTGTAATATTGTTTTGTATTTTCTCTTCACTAATTGATTGGAGAAAATGAAGATGTCTGAGGTATAAAGTCCACTTTGCACTTTGTGTTGCATGAGGATTAAATAAATAAATAAATATTACCCTTATTTTTATCAATTACATAAACTAAATAACCACATTAAACAAACTAGAAATACATTACAAAACAAACTTTTCAGAAACACAAACGTATTTCAGTACTGAAACGTTAATTTGAAATGTTACGTATTCACTGAGCACTGTTTACTTAATCATAATTTAGATAAACATACTACGTGTTCAACACGAGGCTAACTGAAAACTACAGCAATTCAGTCGTGGAGAGACAATGTGAACATAAAGCCTGTAAAATAATTATGAGAGCACAAAGATAAAACAACGGGCAAGTCGCTTAAGTACCCACGCATTACACACTATTTTATCCCCATCCACCGACCACGTTTAATTTAAAACTTTGTATGTGGGACTAATCTTACTTCTCATGTCAAGGGACCCCTGTCTCCGCCTGTCCCATATCCAGGGTCACTGCATGGATAATGACCACGTTTTAGAATTACAATTTCACACTCACACACACATACTAAGCTACCAGTAACGTAAGACCCTTTGCCCCCCGGATTTAATTTCGGTTTCGATTGCGAACAGCAAAGATAGGATTTGGAAGATAGGTCTCTGATAACTGGTGATTCAGCCATTTTAAAGGGTCACGGGTCAGCTTTACTTATTGTCTTCAGAGGCGTATTAACGGCAATGTTTAATCCCAACGGCTAGCCTAATGAACTGAAGGACAATAGCTTTATGATGTCCTAATTTTGTTATGAATTTATTAAGAATATTAAAACTGTGTTAAGAATTTAGAAAGCTTCTATCTAAACTCTCGAAGCGTCGCTAGTTAGTATTCGCGAATTTTGAAAATAATTTTGCATAAATTTCTTAATTTGAGGCTGTTGTTCTCGCACATAAAACGCATAACCACTAATTCAGAGTTACGCGGTGTCGTTTAAGATTCTAATTAGCTATTACTGCGACGTGCTCTAAATAAATACATAAGAAAGTCCCAGCAGTAATTGAATGTATGATTTATTATTATATACAATATTGATTACATTATCATTATCTCCCTATGCCTTTTCCCAATTACCTTTTTTTTTATTCAGAAAAATCATCCAAATGACATCCCCCGCCCTTGGGCGGAGCGGGAGATAGTGTCAAACTGTCATGTCATAGTGTCAAAACCCACCCCGTTCCTTCTTGCCTTTCATACCGGGGCCGAGCTTTCCTTTTGGAGCTAAACACTGGACACTACTGGGCCCCTGCTTTTGCTGACAGCTGCTTGAGACGCGTGGGAATAGTGCGCGTCGTTAACGACTTAGGCTCGGTCCGGACAGTTACCGGACGGTCGGATAGCGCGCTACCCGTTGCTCGCCGTCCGCAAGTCCGTGCCTACGGTGGCCGGAAATCGGGATTGGAATCCCGGCGGTGACTGGGGCGCTGTGAGCGCTGTTACCTGATGCGATCGGCCTCCTCCTTTGCTAGCATTACTGCTTCGTAGAAGGATGCGACCGCCTGCCACTACTCCTCGCTCCGGACCATGGCCTGTACCAAAGCCCGGCGTGAGAGATCGCCGCCGCCGATCGCTCCCACGAGGACACGGCGATGCTCTGCCCACGCAGAGCAGAGGAGTGCTCTACGTGGGCAGAGCATAGCCGTGCACTGAGTGCTCTACCGTGTCCTCCGGACGTTCCGCACAGCGGCGACACCCAGGCGTCCCAACTAGTTTGGGGTCAGTCAGTTAATAATAATAATAATAATAATAATTCTTTATTTCAGGCTACTATGGCCCATAAACACTATACATAAAATAATCTTAAAAATAATAAACTAATACATATGAATAACATCTACTTATTAATTAAACTATTGCACACGAAGTGACGGCGTCGTGTTCCGCTGCGAGGTCGGTATCCTTCCACGAAATCGTCGATACACGACACCTTTCGGCCAAAACTCTCCTTTGAGGAAGGTGTCCAAATGATGAGTCGGCACCCGCACCACAAACGACTTGAAATTAGTGTTATGGCGCGGCTCCAACTGCTCGACTCTCAAAGTCCAGTTCGTCTTGACTCGAACATACTCCACGATCTCCTCAACCTTCGTGGAGTGATGTAGCCTCGAAACATACAGCTGCGTCGTGGGCACTGCTGGACGCAGCAGCGTGTTGGGTCCTGCCAGCGCGGTACCGCACTGGTTCTGACAAGAAGGCTTCTTCCTCTTCTTCTTCTCTACTTTTGTGAAGCCATTCTCATCGCTCTGCTTGCCCCCTTTTATTTTACTTGCTCGTCGCGTTGTTTGCGACACAGCAGGTTTCTTTGCGGCAACAACAGCGGAGTAGGCACGTTTAGGGGTCGACGTACCTACATGCGTCACCACTTCGACCGGTGACGATACAGCGACGCCTGCGGCGGAGCAAGATGCAACGCAAGCATTTTCAGCAGCGGGTGACGCACTGCAACTCGTCGACTCAAAACTGCCGACTGCTGCATTTCGTGCTCCGCGACGTATGTTCACGCTGGAGTTGTTAGGCGCCCTACTTTCCGAAACAGCGTTGCGCAACAACTCTACCTCGGCACGCAGTGCACCCACGGTGGTATTGGACACCTCCAGCTTGGATTGTACCTCGGCCAAGCTTGCTTTCAGGGATGTTATGTCCTTCAGCAACCTGGTGACATCGACGTGATCAAATGTGACAGGAGGCAGTTTATGCAGCTCCTTCGCCACGAAAGCGGGCACGTCATCCGGGTCGGTACTCTTCATCATTGTGATGATGTCCTGCACACTTCTCTGGCCGCCATCCCTCCGTCGGGACTGCATCTGGTCAACTTTGCCCAGCACTTGGAACAGCAGCAGCTTAGCACTGCTTATCTCCTCCTCGTTGAAACTGGACTTGCAGATCTGCAGGATGCTGACCTCGTCCATGTAGTCAATGGCATGTTTAATGAATGCCAACAGCTCGTTGGCTATGAGTGGTTGACTCATAGCGACGTAAAACGGGCAACGGCTACTGCCGCGCAACACGCGAATATAAAATTCGTATCGAGCAGAGCAAACACGTCCGTACTTGACCGCGCATTGCACTGCACTGAGTTAAACTTGATCAAGTTAAACTTGATGTAGCTGGATACCCCTGTTTTACATGCAGCGACTGCATAGCAGACCACCATAACCCAAATCACTGGGTAATACAACACCCCCTAGATAGCCTGATGGTCAGATTTTTCTTTCGTCTGATTACCTATAACGGCAGTCAAAATTCTATAAATGACAACTGGGACCCACGGCTTTACGTGCTTTTCGAGGCACGAGGCGTCAGTAATGTCTAAGAAAAGGCAATATTGGTTATAATATAAGCTATTTAAATTAACAATTATTATTTTTTTTTTTTTTTTTTTATCTGTTATAAACTAGTACTTGACTGCGATCCCGCCTGATGGTGATGGTGGTATTATTAGATAATTTGCTTAATAATTTGATGGCAATAACTTATGATCGTGGGTACATAAAACTCTAGAGATTATGAAGATAAACTGGGCTTTTTGTTTTATATTGGAAATCAATTTCGGTTGGATAGATCGCAACTGCGCCACTAATAGAAAAAGGCAGATACGTCAAGATGAAATAAAATTTATTACTTTCTATAAGCCTTCGGGAAACTATTAGTTTGATTCCCACAAAAAGAAAATGGTCGCGTTATCAGGAGCACCGCACGAGGATACCCTTAGAAAAGTCAGCAGAAATTCTCCGAAGAGATAACTTTGCCCACCTTCGAACTATTCTTTGGTTATTTAAATGCGTTAATACTCAGAATCGAAATGGCAACTTTTTTTTTTAATAATATAAACTAGTGCTTGACTGCGATCCCCCTTGATGGTAAGCAGTGATGCAATCGTTGTTGGCGAGGCGCTAGTTTATTAAAAGCACATAAAAAATCCAATACCAATATATCTTTGTTTAAAATTATAATTATTTAATATTTTTTCTTTTAAATAAACTTTTATCTTTTTTTATCTAAAATGACACGACTTCAGTGATATTTTGACACTATACATGTAATTTTTGCAAAAGATTTTTTTATCAAAATGTTAGATTAAGACAATTGGCGGTTTGAAAGAAAAAGGATGATTTTTGGTAAAAAAATCACGTGTTTTATTTCAACTTAGAAAGTAAATATAAACCTCTAAAAATCTAGCATCTAAAATTTAATGTACAAAGTTTTCATAAGTTATAATTTCATTTTCAGGAGATCAAAATAAAAACAGCACAGTCTTATTACGTACCTAACAATTTTAACATTTACGATTCAAAAGTTTTTCACAAACAATTTTGTTTCGTGTTACTTTTCCTTTCGTAATTCACTGAAAAAGAAACAATTATTTAGTTTCTCTTTTAACAAAGTTTCGTGTTTATAATTTTAAGAATCACTGGCTTGAATCGATTTCTTATATAAATCAAGTTTTGTTTGGAAAAGACTAACTGAACAGTACGAAATATGTTTTACTTTGATCAAATACAAAGTTATCACAAACGTTTAACTTCTAAAGTCATATTAAATTTAATTTGTCTGCCCACATTCCTTATCTTTTATGAAAGAAAAGGTCATGTGAAATGGCTCTAGACATTTTAGGGGCTGTAAAAATCTGTAAGTACTTGAAATATGGCGATAAGTTGAAAGGCAAATGTGTTAGCTTAGTTTGGTACAGTCACGTATGACACAGAATTCTAGAACACAGTAAATTGATTTTCTTTGAACATTAACCTGCAAAATAAGTATAATATATAGGATGACTGGCAATTAGTGTATGATACTTAAACACGTGAAAAATCAGCTGTTCAGTACATTAATGTTTGCCTAATGTACTGAACAGCTGATATTTTTTTCGCGATTTCGGCTCTGCTCCCATAATAAAAGCTGTTTGTTATCATGAGCACAATCACGTGTTTAAGTATCGTAAAATAATTGCCAGTCACCCTATATAGGAGAAGAAAATACTCAGTTCGTTTTTCCTACCGAAAAACAAAGAAAAACGCTGTTCTTTTGCAGTCATGACTATCCTGTTGGTTAATGGCCTGCATCAAGTCCTTCCAGATATTCTTCCACACCGTCTCAGTTATTTATTTTTTTAATATTATCTATACATTCAGTCAAAAAAGTATCGGGAATGGATGATTTGTTTATGGTTCCAAATTAAAATTTTAGATATTTTTGTTGTTGCTAGATTGGCACAACTGTTTTCCATTTTGGCGCGGAGTTTGAGTTGCATCTGTTATTTATATATATACAGTGCTCGTTTTAGTTAAATCATATCTAGTGTGTATTGCGAATTTCATAATGGACAAAAACATCGAACAAAGAGTTTGTCTTAAATTTTGCATCGCCAATGGAACTTCGTGTTCGGAGTCACTGAAAATGTTACAGAAGGCTTACGGTGAATCGACTTTATCAAAAGACGTGCTTATGTGTGGTACAAAGCATTCAAAAGCGTTCGAGATGTGATGGAAGATTTGCCTTGCTCTGGTAGGCCATCAACCTCTGCAACTGAAGTTAACATCGCAAAAGTGAAGGAAATTGTGACTGAAAATCCTCATTCAAGTTTGAGAGAGATAGCCGCCGAACTTTCTGTATCTCACGAGTCGATCCGTACCATTTTAACTAATCATTTGGATATGAAACATGTTGCCGCTCGGCTAGTCCCAAAAGACCTGAATTTTCTCCAAAAACTCAATCGCATGAGAGTCGCTGAAGACATGCTAGAACGAGTCAATTCCGACCCAACATTCATGAAACGCATTGTTACTGGCGACGAGACGTGGGAAGTCAACAAGCTTCGGAGTGGCGCATTCCAACTGAACCAAAACCGAAAAAACCACGCCAAAGTCGATCAAAAGTCAAAGTTATGTTGACTGTTTTCTTTGACTATCGCGGTGTTGTGCACTCGGAATTCTTACCGGAAGGTCAAACGGTAAATATTATTTAAGCGTTATGCGGCATTATGGCGAGCAAATTCGACGAAAAAGGCCAGATTTGTGGAAAGAAAATTCTTGGATTTTGCACCACGATAATGCGCCTTCGCACAAGGCCATCATCGTGAACGAATTTTTGACCAAACACTCAACAAATACCATCGAGCAGCCACCATATTCGCCAGATATGGCTCCAGCCGACTTCTATCTTTTTCCTAAACTCAAATTACCACTTCGTGGCACCCGTTTTCAATCTGTAGAAGACATAAAGGAGAATTCGCGGCGAGAACTGAACTCAATTACGGAAACAGCGTTTAAAAAATGTTTTGATGATTGGATTATTCGTTGGCGTAAGTGTATCGTTTCTGAAGGGGCATACTTTGAAGGTGATAAAATAAAGGAGAATGAGCAACTTACTATTGCACTTGGTTGCGCAACTTTTGACTCAGTATAGTAGTGAAAATTAGACACAAAAAAGAGTTAGTGTCATACTTTAAAACAAGGTTAAATTCAAACTTAAATATAGTAGGGCTATTGAAAAAAAAAAATGTGTACCTGTTGAGGTTATGTAGGTTAGGTTAGGTTATGTTACCAAGGAATCCGTTGCTTCTCTGATTTGGCATCTAGGGAGCGGGTGTGCTAATAAAAGAGAACAGTTCACACAGCGCGACATGTTTTACGTCTAGAACAAATCACCGTGAACGTAAAAAAATGTTTTAACAATACACTTTGCAGCACACGCACAAAAAGAGTCGCATTGCTCGATGTAGGAGATAGATTTGGAGGAATCCTAAAACTCAACTCGACACGAATTTATATTTGTTAGCAGAGAAAAGCTAAAACCATTATTCTCGGCTTAACCGGCACGTTAGTTAACAAGGTAAATAGAAAATACCATTTTGTTTGACATTTTATCGAATAGTGTTGTGACCAAACAATAGATTACGGACGCGGAGTCATGACTATAGATTATATCTTAATTGTTTTATTTTTGCCTAGAAATTGCTTTTTAACGCAAGAAATAGTAATTTTTAACGTAAGAATAAAGATAATGACAACTCTTAATACTTTTTAGTTGCGATTGTAGATTATTTTGTTGTTCCACGATTTATGTTAACGGTTAATCGATCGATTATAATTGAAAATAGAGTCGCTTCACTATTATGCAACAAATGACGTATTTGTTGTATTAGATACTAATTAAAATGAAAATAGAAACCTCACAAATGATTTCAATGAATTTATGTAAGACATCATTAAAAATAATATTATGAATTATACATTAACTCTAATAGCCATACGCGTCAAAAAGTGAAACTATTGGTGCCCAATTTCCTTTGGATGAATAACAAAAATTTTGTGTATTATTGATCTTTTCCCGGTACTTTCTTGACAGAGTAGTACATCTATACATATAAATAAAATTGAAGTGTCTGTTTGCAATATTGAAATAACTGCTTTTTACTACATATATATGAATACGGTACATACTCCAAAATAACATTTTTAAGCTATTGCATAGCTTCTATCGCGGGCCTTGAGCGTGGAGACCGAATCCAGAAATTCCATAACGAAAATAACCTAACACCCTCTACTCATTTGTTTTTTGAGCGTGGTGACCGATAAGAAAACAAATGAGTGAACAATCAATCAAAATTCAATTCAATGTGTGAAAGTGTAACTTCAATTAATATCAAAGAAAAAAAAAACAAAGGAAAAAAAATACTGCATAAATAAAATAAATAAATAATTATAATTGCATAAGTTGATAAAAATGCTATGCAATAGCTTTACCGCGGCAGTCCCCGAGTGCCACACGTCTTTTTTACAATATTTTTCTGTTTGTCCGGGCTAATCTCTGAAATGGCTGGACCGATTTTGACGGGACTTTTTTTGGCAGGTAGCTGATGTAATAAGGAGTAACATAGGCTACTTTTATTTTAGAAAAAATAAATTCAAAATCCTGTAGTCCACGCGAACGAAGTCGCGGGCACGGCTAGTATGGTCATAAAAGTCTTAATGCCTTAGGTATTTTCTACCAGTCAACCTTTGGATGAAAAAGAGCAGTAGATGCAATAAAAGGAAGAGAAAAAGATGAATATGAAAAAGACAAATAAATCGCAGACACAATACAATATAAATATAACCGCCTTGAACCAGTTCTCGTGGTATACATCTTAATCATCTCGCTATCTCTTTCTAGGCCTATCTCTTTTTTGAGGTGACTAATCATTCAGATGAAAAAAATAATCGGAGGTATTTCAAGAGATTTATTTTCACAAGCACAGAAATAACACTCTGTAAAATATATAAAACTATTGCCCTTGTATAAGCTTCCAAACCGCTTATTTTCCTCATTCCATTTCCAAACCATAATCTCTACTTAACCCGAGTGAAACATGTTACCTCGTTTCTCTCAGAACTACTTACCTAAACACAATATGATATATGTTTCTTAGTAATAATTTATTGTAGTAACGTTTCTTATTTCTAAGCCGTGTTATATCAGCGGCTTTGCCTGTGTGATAGTAAAAAATTTTCCTAAGGAAATATATCCCGTCCGATTATAATTTGGGTGTCTTCAAGGCTAGAGTGAATAGGCTCTTAATAAACTAGTGCGCCTCATCATCAAAGATTGCATCGCTGCTTACCATCAGGTGGGATCGCAGTCAAGCACTAGTTTATACCAATAAAAAAAATAAAAAGAATATTTTACCACAATTCTACAGGTCTAATGAATTGCGATAACAAATCTCATCGCTATGTAAATAACCTCAAAAGCCACGCGGTCACGATCTTCAAAAAAAAAAAAGACGTGTGGCACTCGGAGACTGCCGCGGTAAAGCTATTGCATAGCATTTTTATCAACTTATGCAATTATAATTATTTATTTATTTTATTTATGCAGTATTTTTTGTCCTTTGTTTTTTTTTTCTTTGATATTAATTGAATTTACACTTTCACACATTGAATTGAATTTTGATTGATTGTTCACTCATTTGTTTTCTTATCGGTCACCACGCTCAAAAAACAAATAAGTGGGGGGTGTTAAGTTATTTTCGTTACGGAATTTCTGGATTCGGTCTCCACGCTCAAGGCCCGCGATAGAAGCTATGCAATAGCTTAAAAAAATATTCCTGGGAGTAAAAGTATTCTATGCACAATTCTAAGATCATTATTATGCCCTACACTAGGAATTACTTCTGTTTCGTGGGTGTATAAAGAAACAGGTAATATCACATACACAAGACACCCAAATAGGAAAAATAATCTGTTGGCTACACAAACATTTTTTCCACGCGGGAATCGAACCCGCTACACGCGGCGCAGCAGCCAATCTCTGAACCACTGTGTCTACAATGAAGTCGTTTACCTGTGTACCAAGTTTTTTCGAAGTCCTCTGCCGTTCGAGTGTGAACAAGTAACAATCATAATAGTCTTACGTTTGAGGCTGGAAAAGTGCCGATGGCTTGGAAGCAAGCTAATGTGCAACCCGTGCCCAAAAAGGGTAGTAGGGCTGACCCTGCTAATTACAGACCTATCTCGGTGACGTCCATTCTCTGTAAGTGTATGGAACGAGTGATGAATAATAAGCTCCTGGCATACCTGTAAGCTAATGACTTCCTCGGTGATCGCCAATACGGTTTTCGCCGAAATCGGTCAACTGGGGATCTTCTAGCGAATGCCAATTACATCTGGCCGCGAGGCCATCGAGAAGCATGGGGAAGCACTTGCAGTCTCCCTTGATATCTCGAAGGCTTTCGACAGGGTCTGGCATGATAGCCTTATTGCTAAGCTTCCTTCCTTCGGTTTGCCCACTGGTCTGTGTAACTAGATTGCAGACTTCTTGAGGGGGTGGTCCGTTCGATCGTTATTGAAAGCTGCTCGTCCGGTCAAATGGATATTAATGCCGGGGTCCCTCAGGAGTCGGTGCTCTCTGCAACACTGTTCTTGCTGCACATAAACGAACTACTTAAACCCGGTACCTTTGGGTATGCAGACGATAGCACTGTTGCTGAGAGTTACGTGTCCGATGTACGTACTAGTGGGTCACAGATCCAATCCTTGAGGGAGGCTATGGTTGAGCTCTTGAACTTGTCCTTGGAGGCAGTATCCGATTGGGGCGATGCCTGGTCAGGTTCAATGCTGCTAAAACCCAGGCGTGTCTTTTTTCGCCAAACGGAGCCAATTTTACCCGGCTCCTATATTCCGGGGTGTGACCATGCCGATAACCGACGGCCTTGAGCTTCTTGGGGTAACGTTATCATCTACCCTCAATTTCGGCTCTTACATCGAGGCAAAAGCACAACAGGCTGCCAAAAAACTGGGGATCTTAGATAAGGTGAGGCGGTACTTCACTCCGGAACAGCTGCTTAACCTATACCAAGCGCAAGTTCGATCGTGTATGGAGTACTGCTCTCATCTTTGGGATGGGTCTGCCAAGTATCAGCTTGATGCTTTGGATTCGATTGAGAGGCGAGCCAAGAGGATCATCGGTGACGATGCGCTTGTTGAGTCAAAGCTCCAAAGCCTTGAGCATCGACGCCGAGTTGCTGGCCTGACGGTTTTCTATCGATTACACTTCGGTGAATGTGCGTTGGAATTGCACAATTTAATTCCGCCAAGTCCGTTCCATCATCGGACCACTAGACGTACGGCGTTGCGCCATCGGTACATGGTGGATATCCCACCCATTCGTACAAAGCGTTTTGGAAACACATTCATTATGCGTACAGCTAAAGAGTGGAATTCCCTGCCGGAGTCTTTGTTTCCTGATAGCTACAACCTAGGGGTCTTTAAGTCAAGAGTGAATAGGTGCTTCTAGGCAAGCGTGCTCCATCGTCGGCCACATCATCACTTACTATCATGTGAGATAGTGGTCAAACGCGAGCCTATCAATAATAAAAAAAAAAGTATATTTTGATATACGTGTGTAATGTTAGTGATTACAGTCGAGGCGGTATTTAGACCCGAGCCATGGCGAGGGTCTTAAGAGAGCCGAGAACGGTAATCATTAATTACTCGCGTGTATCATAAGACGTTTTTTAATACACTTGTGAAAAAATAACTGTAAAACTAGTATACTTTAGTGGCGGTAAAAATCTGTTTTGATTTGCGCGCCCATTTTTTTTTCCACATGGAGGACGACGCGCTCCCATCCTGATACGATAAATGTAATAAAATTATGGCGGGGGAGAGGTTGAACAAAAAGGTTCTAACTACATTATAGCACTAGTGCGTAATGGTAATCAAAATGTCACAGTTTGGTACAGTGCAATAAGATTCACTTATGAGCATGTGTATTGAAAATGAATATACACACATACTTTAATTTGGCTTTATAATATTAAGGTGATGATTTTTTTGAGTAATATGAGCTTTTATGACATCTAGGTATACATGTTTTATCTCACAGAGGCAATAACTGTAAAATGCTATGCTATTATCCTAAATTGTTTAGTATTTGAATTTGCTTCAGACCTCATTCATTACATACTAAAGGATTTCTCCCAAAAATGATCGAGTCCGATACTTAACCACCGTAAAAACAATTAAATCAAGAATTAAAAGCCTGCCCAGCACTTTGTAAATACGTTGAATTCAGCTCTGTATGATGTAAATAAAAATTGCCAATTCTGTTGGCGATTGTACGATTCAAAAAGAATTTTTCAACAAAAAAACGTAGCAACCGCAGCTCACGCCGTGTTTGAACGTATCTGAAACTCTTTCATCTGATTCTATCCAAGTGATGTTTTAATTATACGCACCGCCAGTTACACATTTCGGTGTGAATATGTGTTTTATTTCTTCTTGTTTCGCATTAATTACTAGGTACACGTGCCGTCTACGGTCCTCCCTTTTCGTGCACAAAAACGAAAAGTTCTTCTCGTATTTAAGTCGGATTTAACAAGACCCCCAGATATTGGAATTCAACGGAAATCGAATTTCCCGACTACAATTGAGGTTCAGCATTTACCGGAGATAGTTTTCTACCTTATAGAACTCTGATATGCTCTTAGTCTTAGCAAGAAATTGAAGCCTAGATTCAGGATTCGATTATTATAAGTAAGACCGAACTGTGTTAAGACTTATAAGATGAACTTTTGATCTCACTGTGTGATACATTCGCACGATATCGATTAGCTCAATACTAAATTCAATATTTTTATCGGGAATATTTTTGTATTCTTTTGCGCCGCCGGTTTCATTTACATATATATTTTGGGATGTTTATGGGAAGTATACTTTCAGATCAGACTATGATTATCAATGTTTTATTATATACCTAACTAGCTTTTGCCCGCGTACATAAAATATAAGTAGCTTATGTCACTCAGGAATAATGCAGCTTACTATCGGTGAAAAATTTTAGCAATCGGACCAGCACTTTCAGAGATTACCTCCTACAAACAAAAAAAAAACAATCTCTACCTTTTTTATAATATTAATGTAGATAATTTACGTACGATACAACTCCTCGACGTACCTATAGGTACAACTCTTTTTTGCAACCATTGGTAACGATTTCAGGTAAATTTTTTATGTTGTTTGAAATCCATTTTATAGTTTGAGGGTTAAAATTGAGCAGAATTTAAGATTAAAAGAGTGCTAAAGCATGTACACAAACACAGGTGCACGGTCTATTCCTTTACTCTCATAGTACGATTGGACGGCAAACAGACACGACTAGAGAGAGATAAAATGAATGAATGATTTCAATGATTTCATTATAGCATTATATTGGGAATTGTCAAAGACACATAAACTACCTGACTCGCCAAAGTTTTTTTTTTTTGTTCTGTCATAGATACAAATATGATCAAAGAAAAAATGAGAGTGGGAGGTAGGGGGATAAAAATAACCTACGACCTATTCTCAGATCTACCAAAAACACAAAAAAAAAATATTAACATCGGTCGAGCTGTTTCAGAGAATTACGTTAATAAACAGGATATGAATTTTTTTTATTCAAGTAATATTAAAATTTACCTTGAACTAGAGACCCCAAACCCCAGTCTACCGGGGCCAGGGTTAGTTTCGAAAGACAACTCGAGCCCCGGTATGAAGTCTTGAAGAAACGGGGTGGGTTTTTAGTCAGTAAGAGTTTGACACTATCTCCCGCTCCGTCAAAGAGCGGGGGTTGTCATTGATGATTTTCCCACCAAAAAAAAAAACTCCAAACCCCAGTGACTTCCCAAACCCTATTCAAACTAAGGTCTTTTTGGTATTTTGTACCTATTCATATAGTCTGTCTAATAAGTCAACCGACTTGAGAATTTTGTATAATATTTAATCATTTAAAAAATACAAATATTCGGTACTTTTTATAAGTTTCTTCTGTTAGTAAACAATGATCTCTATTTCTTAATCAACCTTGATTATTGAACCCGTGTGGACTACATCAGATTTCATTAAATCCTAATAATTACCCAAGTCGTTTAACTTATTAGACAGACTACCTATGTATGGTAAACACCTGAAATGAAGTACTGAAACCCAGCCATATATTTTCCTTTAGAACCTCGGTGTGAACATCGGTCATGCAAAACCTTTGAGAACAAGAACAACACCCGGCATAAAACGACGTTAATATTTTAGATAAAGACTTCACAGTGATTCAGTACTGTGTATAAAATAAAAGCCCAATTTCAACGGCTGCGTCGTAAATCAGCACAATCTCAACAACTGGAGCCTTCTGTCATGATTCTGGCGTAACAACAAAAGGTAGGTGCCCCACACAAAAGCTATTGAATGCGGCGACGAAGCGTAACCCCCGCGGTGTAGGGTTGGCGTAAGTGGCGCTCCATAAAACTAATTGGCTATTACTGAGGATACAGCCAATCCACTTGTCGTAAAACCGTGATAGAAAGTCATGCGATATGCAGATAACACGCTTGACTTGCATGAATTTCCAAAATGTATGTAGAATTAAGTGTGTAGTTTTAACTCTAGGGCTGCTACGTCTGTAGGGTGCTGATCGAACGAAACAGGCCAAGAAATTGGAAGAACGCAGGTTGGTTTTACCCAGTTAAACTTTGACTCTCTCTCTTGCTCCACTCAGAGCGGGAGCAGTCATTTAGTTGTGATGATTCCCCAACACAAACAATAGGGTAGTGTCCAGGGTCAAAATAATTACATTTTATTTAGTCCGTATTTTAGATTATAAAAAAATATTGAATACGTATTTTTTCTTTTTTCGATTAAACAAAAAATAACAAAGATATAGCCCATTAAAGTTACGTGTGACGTCATCCCGTGCGAAAAAATGCAGCACGGCGTGACGTCACACGTAACTACTACTACTACTACTACTACTGGCTATATCTTTGTCATTTTTGGTTTAATTTACAAATAAAAAAATACGTGTCCCTTATTTTTGAATAATCTAAAAGACGGACTAATTACATTTTTTACAGCAACTAGCCTATTGTTCCTGTTATCAGTATATATGTATGTATCGATTAAATTTAAATAATGTAGTTTAACTTATCTAATTTATTTATAAAGACTGTGTCTACATGCCTCATCCGACTCTTCTGTCGCAATTCTTTTAGAAGAAATTGGTTTTATGATGGAGATTTTATACCGAGTACTTACCGCCTTTGTCTATATAAGATAAAACGTAGTGGAGAGTGTGAAGAGCTTAAGTGCTTGGGCTTATGTTATGCTTATTAAAATGGAATTTCATTTGAAATAAGCATTACCATTGTGCTCCTCTATCCGTATTTTTTCTTTTAATTTTTAAGTGTTTGTGTGTATAAAAAGTGCTGCTACATCATGATTTTTCGAATAAGCAGTTGCTTTTGTGTAAATAAGCTATACTTGGTGGCTGTATAGTTTATTTACAGGCTGTCGTAATAATAACTGACATTTCCCTTCCGTCCCCAAACGTAAATGAAGCCCGAATTAGATTTACGAAACCATTATTTCGATGCCCCTGGGCAATGAGCCGGTAATCGTGAAATATAAATTTTACAGGAAAAATGATTTATTTATAATAGAATATCAAATAAAATCATTATTTAGAAAGAATCATTACAGTTGTGATGTCGATGTTTCACTGAGAATCAGGAAACATTTTTAGCAGTGTTTTTGCCGACATAATTTTGTTTGCATATTTTCCAAAAACAAAAGCTATATCTTCGTAAATATCATTGATTTTTTATAGATTAAAAAAAAATGCTCCGGGTAAAATTTAATAATCCTTAAAAGCAAATTACCAGCTTAGGTATTGACTGAAGGTGTTATTTCATTTACCAGGATCTATCTTATTACATTTTATAATAAGATTTCTATTATTAGGTACATTAGAAGTATTTTATTACAAGCTTTTATTTAGTTTCACCCGTCCCGATATTGGTCTGTAATCAAATCTTGTAAATTAAATTTGACCCACTTTCCGGTTACCGATTGAGCTGAAATTTTTCAAGTATGTGTAAGTCAGATATTGTCATCTTCAAAATTATTATGACAAAGAGCTGATCTGATGGTGGAACCGGAAGGTGACTATAGAAACTTGTTAGTTAAACGGCACAATCCCATCGAGTTTGGGCTCGTATGATTCGTCTTGACGAGTATTAATTATATAGGTATACCGAGCTATAAAAGCTTGCTATGAAAAAATTATTTTCATTAAAAGCTTGTTTTTTTATTAACTTGTAAGTAGCATCATCATCATCATTTCAGGTGAAAGACGTTCACTGTTGGACATAGATCTTCTCCAATGACAACCGATCCTGTGCATCCATCGGATTCCCGCGACCCTCACCAGGTCATGTAGCGCGATGAAGTCAAAATAAGTTCAAAACCTAAGTCAAAATTTCTCTACACAAATGCGGTATTTTTGCACAATCATATTAACTATTTATTCTCAACCAATAACTCTATCATAGCACTTTCAGACGAAACCAAACACTCGAATAAAAACGAAGTCACGTGTTCATTAGTTGTGCAAGGCACCTCAGGCAGCCCTGTCCAAAGTGTGTATATATCGAGCGTAGATGGTATCGCCGGCCGGGTTGGGTCATTAAAATGAAATTTGCTTCGATATTAGCTCGACAGCACGGCGATGCGCCGCTAACGTTGTGTGCACATGCACGCAATTAGGTCCTCTATTGCTAGTTCGATATAAAATTTACGGAAAATCGCCTGGACGTGAGCTTTGCTTAGCTCTGCATTTGATCAGTTATTTGATTTTAACTTTCCTGTTAGAGTTCCAATTTGTGTGACACGTATAAAAATACTTTCTTTTCAATAACAAACTAATTTACAAAGCATAGAGTAGCGTGATTAGTAAAAATAAGTTCAAAACCTTACTTAAAATTTCTATTCACAAGTATGGTATTTTTCTCACAATTTAGGGCACAATAAAAAAACCTTATCATAATTACTTATTTATATCCAACCGATAACTCTTTCACAGTACATTTAAATACTCGAATAATAGCGAAGTCGCGTGTTCATTAGTTGTGCAAGGCTCCTCAGGCAGCCCTGTCCAAAGTATATATCGAGCGTAGATGGTATCGCCGGCCGGGTTGGGTCATTAAAATGAAATTTGCTTCGATATTAGCTCGAAATAGCACGGCGATGCGCCGCTAACGTTGTGTGCACATGCACGCAATTAAGTCCTCTAGTGCTAGTTCGATATAAAATTTACGGAAAATCATCTGGACGTGAACTCGCTTAGTTCTGCATTTGTTTAGTTATTTGATTTTAACTTTCCTGTTATAGTTAAAAATTTTGACACGTACCTATAGCATAGCACAGCATAGTTGGTCCTATAATGTTCCCACTGTTGGGACTCAGACCTCCTCTCTGGGAGAGGGAATAGGCCGTAATCCACCACGCGGGCACAGAGGGGGTTGCTGAATGTCACATGTCTTCGAATTTTTGGTTCTAGGATATGCCGGTTTCCTCACGATGTTTTCCTACACCGTTTTGAGAGCAGTGATGATGAAATAAATTACACAAAGTAATGCGCCTGGCTGGGTTTGAAACTGCGACCTACAACTCGTAAGTCGGGGCCGTTACCATTCAGCCACCACTGCTCTTACTCTCACTCATGAAGTATTCTCTAGTATTTCAGCGTTGCTTGAGAGAGGCCTGTGTTCAATAGTGTCTTGTGAAAGACTAAGTTAATTATAGAAATATGATATATACATACCTACATAATTATGTACATACTTACCTAATGAAAACAGTCACCGTATATACTGTTCTCACAGTGAGATATGCACAGAAAATAACAAAGACCTTTTGGTTTACTCAGTATTTATTTCCGACTCACTATTAGCCAGTAAGTTTTTTGACCAAACATAAAATCATAACTAATTCATTACATTTTAAGATTTAAAAATGTAATACTTGTAAAATAGTTTTAGCGAATTGTAAATACCTAGGGAACACATTAGTTGTGCTTACAGCTAAAGAGCGAAATTCCCTGTCGGAGCCCATTTCTTAATAATAACGACATTTGGGTTTTCAGTCATGAGTGAAGAGGTCATTTCTAGGCAAGTGTGCTCCATCATCGATCACATCTTTACTTATCTATACTAAAACTATAAAGCTGAAGAGTTTGTATGTTTGCTTGAACGCGCTAATCTTAGGAACTTATTGGTCCGATTTGAAAAATTCTTTCAGTGTTAGATAGCCTATTTATCGAGGAAGGCTTATAGGCTATATATCATCACGCTAAGACCAATAGCAGCGAAGCATCAATTAAGAATGTTTCAAAATCGGGGGATTTTTTTCCTATTGAGAGCTTCCTTTACGCAGCGCAGCGTAAACGGTTAAAGTTTCGCAAAAATCATGTATGAAATTGTTCCTCTTTAAAAGTTCTCAAAAAAGTCCGCAACAGCATTTATGTCTTTCTATGCGGACGAAGTCGCGGGCGGAAGCTAGTCTTAGATAGTGGTCATCATCATCATCATAATTTCAGCCAAAAGACGTCCTCTGTTAGACATAGACCTCCCCCAAGTGTCGCCACAATGATCGGTCCTGTGCGTCTCGCATCCATCGGATTCCTCCGACCCTCACCAGGTCATCGGTCCACCTTGTGGGAGACCTTCCACCACTGCATCTTCCGGTACGTGGTTACCATTCCAGAACCTTTCGTCCCTATCGACCAGCTGTTCTGTGAGCAATGTGCCCTGGCCTTTGCCACTTAAGTCTGGCGATTCTTGGGGCTATGTCCAGACATAGCCCAAAGAATAGCAAACCTTGGTTCATAGTAGTCAAGTGCGACTCAATTAATAAATAATAAACAAAGACGTGTGGCACTCGGGGACTGCCGCGGTAAAGCTATTGCATAGCATTTTTTATCAACTTATGCAATAGACTTCGCCAACAGCTGCTTAACCCCACCCATCCAAAACCAGACCTCGCCAACAGCTGCTTAACCCTACCCATCCAAAACCAGACCTCACTAACGGCTGCTTAACCCCACCCATCCAAAATGAGACCTTGCCAACAGCTGCTTATCCCCACCCATCCAATACCAGACCTCGCCTACAGCTGCTTAACCTCTTCCATCCAAAACCAGATCTCGCCAACAGCTGCTTAACCTCTTCCATCAAAAACCAGACCTCGCTAACAGCTGCTTAACCCCACCCATCCAAAACGCCGACAGCTGCTTAACCCCACCCATCCAAAACCAGACCTCACCAACAGCTGCTTAACCCCATCCATCCAAAACCAGACCTCACCAACAGCTGCATAACCCCATCCATCTAAAACCAGACCTCGCTAACAGCTGCTTAACCCCACCCATCCAAAACGCCGACAGCTGCTTAACCCCACCCATCCAAACACAGACCTCACCAACAGCTGCTTAACCCCACCCATCTAAAACCAGACCTCGCCAACAGCTGCTTAACCCCACCCATCCAAAATGAGACCTTGCCAACAGCTGCTTATCCCCACCCATCCAATACCAGACCTCGCCAACAGCTGCTTAACCCCACCCATCCAAAACGCCGACAGCTGCTTAACCCCACCCATCCAAACACAGACCTCACCAACAGCTGCTTAACCCCACCCATCTAAAACCAGACCTCGCCAACAGCTGCTTAACCCCATCCATCTAAAACCAGACCTCGCTAACAGCTGCTTAACCCCACCCATCCAAAACGCCGACAGCTGCTTAACCCCACCTATCCAAAACGCCGACAGCTGCTTAACCCCACCCATCCAAACACAGACCTCACCAACAGCTGCTTAACCCCACCCATCTAAAACCAGACCTCGCCAACAGCTGCTTAACCCCACCCATCCAAACACAGACCTCACCAACAGCTGCTTAACCCCATCCATCTAAAATCAGACCTCGCCAACAGCTGCTTAACCCCACCCATCCAAAACCAGACCTCGCTAACAGCTGCTTAACCCCACCCATCCAAAATGAGACCTTGCCAACAGCTGCTTATCCCCACCCATCCAATACCAGACCTCGCCAACAGCTGCTTAACCTCTTCCATCGAAAACCAGACCTCGCCAACAGCTGCTTTACCTCTTCCATCAAAAACCAGACCTCGCTAACAGCTGCTTAACCCCACCCATCCAAAACGCCGACAGCTGCTTTCACTCATTTGTTTTCTTATCGGTCACCACGCTCAAAAAACAAATGAGTGGGGGGTGTTAGGTTATTTTCGTTACGGAATTTCTGAATTCGGTCTCCACGCTCAAGGCCCGCGATAGAAGCTATGCAATAGCTTAAAAATGCGTTTGCAGATAGGCGTTTTAAAGTAACTGATACCATTACTTGGAAATGATTTGTCTTACCACAAACATGAAGATTTATTAGTCAGAAGTATTAGAATTATGGTTGAAATATTTTATACTAGCTTTTGCCCGTGGCTTCGCCCACATGCATAAAACATAGCCTATGTCACTCAGAAATAAAGCAGCTTTCTATCAGTGAAAAAATTTTTACAATCAGAAAAAAACTTCGTGTAGATTACCAAAGTAAATTACGATTTTTCCGTACTTTAAACAATTCAAAAGATAATATTTATTTTGTTTTTAACCGACTTCTAAAAAAGGTGGAAGTTTTCAATTCGGATGTTTGTATTTTTTTTAAGCTATTGCATAGCTTCTAACGCGGGCCTTGAGTGTGGAGACCGAATCCAGAAATTCCGTAACGAAAATAACCTAACACCCCATTTGTTTTTTGAGCGTGGTGACCGATAAGAAAACAAATGAGTGAACAATCAATCAAAATTCAATTCAATGTGTGAAAGTGTAACTTCAATTAATATCAAATAAAAAAAAAACAAAGGAAAAAAATAATGCATAAATAAAATAAATAAATAATTATAATTGCATAAGTTGATAAAAATGCTATGCAATAGCTTTACCGCGGCAGTCCCCGAGTGCCACAAGTCTTTTTTTTATGTATGTTCGCGCATAACTTCGTCGCTTGCCGACCGATTTGAAAAATTACTTTTTTGTTGGAAAGGGTATGCTTCCTAAATGGTCCCATAGTCACCAAATCGGGATCTGATGATGGAATCTTGGCTAAATCGAGGGAACTCCTCAAATATCATAGGCAACTATATAGTCATTTTGATATTTTCATCAAGGAATTAAGCATTTACAGTCAAAAAGTGACATTTGATGAGGTGGAACTGGTGAAGAAGACCAGAAATTGCCAACGGATCTTCATACTCAAACAAATATCACAGTGAACATAGTTAAGCGACTATGACAATACAAATAAATGAATAGTTCTGAATAGTTATGTTGAAAATGGTATCATCGAAGTGACCTGATGATAGTGTTGGAGCTGAAAGATAGGCGCCGGAACTCACTAACTAATAAATGTATTCTAGCAGTGTTTGGGCTTATTAGAAATGTCATGAAATGCACTTTGGCTCTAAGGTACTATTGAAGTGATCTGATGATGGAGCTGGAAGGTGGAAGGTAGACACGGGAACTTCATAAGAAAATGATGAATTCTAGCAGGGTTTGATTTAATTGGAATTGTCATGAGAGAAAGGTACTATCAGGCTGTAAGTGTATTGCAACTAAAAAGTGTGAAATAAATAACTTTAAAAAAAAATATAACCGACTTCACTAAAAAAACACTAAAACGATCAAAATAATTTTAATTTCGGAAGTCGGTGTTAAATAAGGAACAAACAATAACGAAAAACACCGACTTTCGAAATTAAAATTATTTTGATCGTTTTAGTGTTTTTTTAGTGAAGTCGGTTATATTTTTTTGTGTGTTTACAGTTTGCTTTTATAAATTTTGATTCATGCAGTAATATTATGGTAACCGCAATACTGTTGTAAACATAGATCACAGTTTTCAATATTCAGTTATTCAAATACACGAATACATTTTCTGTCGGATTATACTGTGAAATTGTATCAAAGCTTTGATATTGCACATTGATACCGATGTGAGCATAGCATAATCAGTCTTTATAATGTTCCCACTGCTGGGACTCAGGCCTTTTTTTTATTTTTACGGTGGGAAAAATCATCCAATGACAACCCCCGCTCTTGGGCAGAGCGGGAGATAGTGTCAGACTCTTACTGACTAAACAACCCACCCTGTTCCTTCTAGCCTTCATTCCGGGGCTCGAGTTCCCTTTCGGATAACCCTGGCCCCAGTAGGCTTCGACCCAGCTGGGTCCCTGCTGTTGCTGACAACTTGAGGCGCGCGGGAATAGTGAGCGCTGTCGACGACTTGGGATTGATCCGGACAGTTACCGGACGGCCGGTCAGCGAGCTACCCACTGCTCACTGTCCGCAAGCCAGCGCCTACGGTGGCCGGAAATCGGGATCAGGATCCCGGCGGCGGGGGCGACGAGAACGCCGCTGATGCGGTCGACCTCCTCCTTTGCGAGCATTACTGCTTCGCAGAAGTCGGTGACCGCCTGCCACTCCTCCTCACTCTGGACCATGGCCTCAACCAAGGCCCGGCGCGAGAGGTCTCCGCCGCCGATCACCCCCACGAGGGCACGGCGATGCTCCGCCCAAGCAGGGCACACCTCGACTGTGTCCTCCAACGTATCCTCCGGGCTGGGACTCAAGCCTCCTGCCTAGGAGAGGGGATGGGCTGTAATCAACCACGCACGCCCAAGCGTGGACGCGGGCCCAAGCGGGGACGCGGGCCCATGCGGGTTGGTGAATGTCGCATGTCTTTGAAAAATGCCGGTTTCCTTCCGATGTTTTCCTTCACCGTTTTGAGAGCAGTGGTGATGAAATAAATTACATAAAAAACGAAAACTTTTTAAATCTTTTTTCAGCTTGATTTTTCGGGGCGAATCAAAAATTGATCGGAGTCAGAAAGCACTTGGTCCAGTGCATGGGTTGGTGATATCTTTTTTTAACGTGGGAAATCATCAAATGACTTCTTCCGTTCTGGGTGGAGCGGGAGCGAGTATCAAGATTTTTACTGACTCAAACCTACTATAGGTTCTTTCAGTTGCCTTTTGCAGTACCTACGGGTTAGGGTACAATCGAACATTGCGCAGCTCTAACGGGAATATTTGTATTTCAAGCGAATTTATCGATTATATTCTCCGAATAAATTCAATAATACAAAGAATTCACAACTACTTTCTTGGGAGTGCACTGCTGTTTCTGATAAGGAAGATCACATATTTTGTCTTGAAGACATTGAGATTTGTGTATTCTTTCATTCAAGTGTGTGCACAAATAAACTTTTTTGTGTTTGTATTTGTATTTGTATTTGCAAGTATTGCCCACAGCTAGAACCGCACCTCTTGCAGTTACTGTGCGTGGTGCGTTCACAAAAATCTAAATTCACATATATAAGACACCCAGATCAGAAACAACTATAAATTAATATGGAGTATCGATAGAATGTATTCTTTGAACGAGTACTTTTGTTTTTTTAAAACTCTTGACTACCAAAAGCTATACTGTATACTACCCTGTTTATTAGTACCTATTTCTTTTGAATTTGATAATGTGTTCAAATCCATCCAGAACTACATTCCTACCGACCAGTACGTTCTAAGGTTTCCTTTCATCAGACTATCTTGGGTTTTCATTTTCTTAAGAACACGGTCTTAACATGCCACTAACCCAAATACATGACAAGCATTTCCACAGACCCATAGTGTTGTCGTCTAAGTCCCCGATCAACAAGGAAACATGGTTTTGCCTCCCCTTATCTCTTCTCCAAGGGATTAACACAAACCCTGGCTAATTTGTATACAGTCCTAAGGCTGAGACTACACTGGCTTACATCACTACGACCGCGATAAACAAGATTCATTATATCATTAGTGTCCCTGATAAGACTTGTGTTTTCGTCTCTTGAGTATATTGCCTTATTTAGTCCGTACGAAGTAGAGGTACAGTACCTGGCCGAAATATGTTACAAGTTGGGAAAAATAGTGTCTTTGTAAAGGTTCAATGTATTCCTATGAGTGTGTGTGTCAACCGCGGCGAAGATGGTGTGATGGTGTGTGGGATTACGTTCGCGGTTCAAACTTCACCGGAGATGCAAGACCTCAAGAGAGGCTTGGAAGAAAAAAGGAGACGGTCTTTACCCAGCAATGGGATATAAACTTGGGTGGAAAATGAAAAAAATATTGTTTGTAAGAAGTAATCTCTTGAAGTGCTGATTCGATTACGAAAATTATTTCGCTTTTAGGAAGCTACACGATGTCCGAGTATTATACTTTGACTTTATGGGTTACTAATGCCTGCCAGCAGTTTTATCCCCAGGGAACATTCTCTCGGTACACGAATAAAACATATACATAGTTTCGTATTTATATTTATTACTGTAATTTTACTCCCAAATAAATGTTTACGTTTTGTGAGATAGGGCACGAAAGTCATCATCATCATCTTCCTGCCCTTGTCCCGTGTTATTTAGGGTCGGCGCAACACGTTTTTTTCTTCCATTCTATTCTGTCACCCGTCATGCTATCACTAACTTCCTTTTCTTTCATATCACTCTTCACACAATCCATCCATCTTTTCTTCGGCCTCCCTCTCCCTCTCCACCCATCCACATATACACTCATTACTCTTTTAGTAACATGCGTTCAATCCCTCCTAGATAGGGCACGAAAGTGACGCTGAAAAAACTACTGTATATATAATTATATAGGGTGCTTTTTGTATTTTTCCACAGCATTTGCCTGCCAACTACCGATACCCTGATAAAGTAGAGCAACAATTTGTTGGACATTGCCCTATATTGGTCAACACAATTTTAGCAGCCATGTCCAATATTGAGGGTAACGCTGACGTCACAATTGCCTTCATCAATCACGATTCGGCGAAGCGGGAAATAGGACACATGCGATTAAAATGACTTGTAATTCACTTGTGTTGGTATACTCGATTAAATTTAATAGGTAAACTATAGCAAAAAAAAACTAAAATAAGCTAGTTATAAAATAAATAAAATGAATAGGTACTTTCGAATTGTAAAGCAGAACTACATTAGTTTAGACCAGCGCACACGTGGGCCTCGCCTGGTGTGTACGTAGAGTTTCGTCGCGTGACGTCGCATGGCGTCGTGTGGCGTCGTGTGGCGTCGTGTAGCGTTACGTGGCGTGGCGTAGCGTGGATTTAGATAATGCAGCTCTACAAGTCTAGTTACTATATAAAATGTATTGAGACCGACGCGCTCAGATCGGCGTAACTGGTCCACGTGTGCCTAATGTAGTTCTATTTTGTGTTACACGTCGGCATTTATAGACGCGTGTCCCGTACTACGTGCTTCAAAGGCGCATATTGCTCCATCAAAGAGTAGCAATAATTATTTGCTTTGTTTACTGAACAACAAATATCCAAATTCAAGATTTTTCAACGAGTAATGGAGCGTGGTATGATAGGTGTTAACCGAATAGATCGAGTTAGAAACATCACGCTGCTTTCCATAACTTAAGTATGTTGGGGAAAAAAGCGGCCAGGTTGAAGTAGGAGTGGGCTGGCCACGTCACACTAGTGTACCCGACGGCTGGGTGAGAATTGTCACTCACTGGAAACCTGAAGGAGGTCGGCAGAAGTCAGAGTGATGGCAATACCCAGCATAAAAATCATCATCATCAGCCTTTTTTTAATATTCTCACTGCTGGGACTCAGGTCTCCTCTCTAGGAGAGCCGAAATCCGCCACGCAGGTCCACTGCGGGTTGGTGAATGTCACATGTCTTCGAATTTTTGCATGCCGGTTTTTTCATGATGTTTTTCTTCACCATTTTGAGAATAATGAAATAAATTACAGACAGGCAATGAAATAAATTACGCAAAGAAATGCGCCTGGCAGGGTTTGAACCTGCGGCCTACAACTCGTAAGTCGGATCCATTACCACTAGGCCACTCTGCATAAAAATGCTGAGCTCTGAAGCTAAGAAATGATGCTATTTCAGGGCATAGCCTACTTGTGTACCAATTTTTATCGTAATTAGTTCTACCGTGCGAGCGTGAAGAAAACAAACACACATACACAAACTTTCACTTTTATAGTATTAGAGTGATTTCGTGATATACAATTCTTTTAGAGGATTTTCCTATACCATCGACATGTTTCATCTGAATATCGCCAAATAAAACTGCGGCAGAATATTTTAAATGAAACTGCATGCACTTCGGTACTTTTGCAATGGGCTCTGATTCGTCCATTTTGTTCACAAGGTTTATCTAGATTTTTTGTTATTCTGCACCAGGGCTGGAGCTGACATCGTCATGTGTCGCTAGCCTTTTACCATTTTATTTCTTTGTGGTGGAACACGCAAAGCGTAAAACCAATAAAAAAATAACCTACTAGCGAACAATTTGAAGCTCTCGGATATTGGTAATTCCAGTTTTTTATCGGATATTTGGTTCGTACGTTTTATTTTATAAAAGAAGTACAGTTTCTAATATAAAACCGTTTCTATTTTTAGATTTTAATTTATTCTTTTTTGTTTATATTCAAAGGAAGAAAGAAGATAATTTAGGTAGCTAAATAAACATAAAATTTAGAAGTATAGATACTTCAAAATTTTATGTTTTGATTGAAATTTTGTATTTAGTCTATTAGAGAATATATAAATAAAGTTTGATTATCAACTCCGATCTCCAAAACTTAGTTAATTTACCTATCATTACTTAAGATCAACCTCATCAGCAAGCTATACCATGTATGCCATAGATCCCTGCTCACCAAATGTGACACAAAGTCGAGTGACCCTTCACTCTCGGCCACCGAACGTGATGGATGGGTGTCTATCGCATCAAATTATCGTTTCTCACCTAAAACAACTTTAGGACAACCCTAAATATCATTATAAGATCCCAGGATCATGTTAACCAGAGTTCAGGCGAAGATTTATGAGTATTACGATATATTTCCATATTGGGCCAACATGGGAAACCTTTTGTCAAAAAGAAATTTGAAAAGAAAATCTATTTAGTGACGTGATGTCCAAATTGAGTGAATAAATAATAATTCAATTGGACCAAAGAGTAGACAAATTTTTAAATCAACTCAAAAAATAATTATTATTTTATTTATCAAACTTATACTATCTTTACAGGGAGACCTAATGCGACAGTACAGCTAAAATAACTATTTAAATAATAGTTTGTAAATGAACATGAAAATACGAATAAATCTAAATGTATCTCCACCGTGTTTGTTCTTACTAATAATTCAGGCTCTTTTTCACCACATAGTTGTAGGAAAGACTTAATGGTCAGTATATAAAAAAAATATTACAGTTATATCAGTCATTTTCATTCTTAGGGCCTGTTTACAAAATATTCTATAAATGTTATATAAATATTTTATGCATCATCTTCTTTTTTCGGCTAAGCTAATTAAGTAGTGCAGTTCACCTTTTTTATTTTCCCATTGCTGGATATAAGCCTCTCCCAAATCACTCCAGATTTTCTTTTCTTGAGGCCCTTCGAAGCAGCCCTTGCGGTAGACGTCTAGTACATCTCGTTTTTCCAAGGTCGGTTCTACATAGGTAGGTACTCGTTCAAAAAAATATTTAATAAAAGAACGCTTCTTTATCGCTTGTAGGTATAGTTCATCTGATAAGCACAGATAGGCTCTCCAGAAAGCATAATTATCGGTTTTGAGATGTTTCCTACGAATTAGGAACATCACTTTACTTAGTTGGTAGATGCTAAACGATTTTACTAAAGACGACTGCCTAAATGTGTTTAGTTATTAAGATCTTCCGATAACCTCTAGGGTAGGTCGGCCAGGGTGAACTTGACCTCTCCGATAATGACAAACGTCTGACAATAGATACTTATTTTGTAGATGTCAGAACAGACTTTGCAAAAGTAAAAGATAAGCCTGGTAGGCAGCATAGACATTATAGAATTGGACCGAATAGAGAATGAAAACAATAAATTAATTGCTACAGATCAGACGCGCATATCTACACTAATATAATAAAGAGGTAAAGTTTGTTTTTTTTGTTTGTAGGAGGTAATCTGTGGAAGTATTGGTTCGATTGCTAAATTTGTTTTTCACTAATAGAAAGCTGCTTTATTCCTCAGTGACATAGGCTATATTTTGGCAGAAGAAGTCGCGGGCAAAAGCTAGTAAATGATAAACTAACAAAACTGGTTTTTTGGATGACAATTAAAATGGTCAGAAAAATGGGACAAAAGGATCGTGTAGCCAGTTATGTTTAGCCAATTTCAAATTGAGGAAGTATTTAGGTTTTGATACAGAATACAGTGACCTTGATTTTGACTGGTTTATCATTTTGTTTAAACCTGTGCAGGCAGTGGTGATTACTTTATGTACACTGCTTTCAAAACATTCAAGGAAAATATCTTAAGGTAACATGCATATGATATGCATAAACCCGTAATAAGCCCGCGTGGTGGATTACATTCCATTCCCTCTCTTAGACTCCTCCTTGAATAGGCTTGATTCCTAGCAGTGGTCGCATTATGAGGCTGATTCTGCTTATCCTTATTGAGGCAAAAGATAACCCTGTAAGAAGTTAAAGTACCTACTTGATTCTCAAGTAGGCAACGTTATTACGGATAACCTTTTCGTTTCTCGAACATTTCCTACTAATGAGTATGTGAACATAAAGGGAGTACGCATTACCTGAAGAAAATGTCAAGTGCCGGGGAATATTTTGATAATAACGACGTTCGTTTACTAGTTAAGGGGATTTGAGTATAGACAGCTTTTCGGAGGAGGGTGCTTGACATTTTGATTATCTTTTATTATTTGGAGTTTTCGGTAAATAGAGTTGACGATGTTAGGGGTAACCCACAGATTGAAGAAAGATTAGAGGTGGCATGTTTGACTTGACTTGACTTAAGGTCCTGTGTACCCTAGCTGGGGCAGAGTGCGTCGACAATAGTCACCCATTGCGATCGGTCTTGAGCTTTACGACGTACCGTGTTGGCAGAAGCGACGGCCATCGAATTGATGTCGCATGTTTGACTTTACATAAATGGTTAAGATTTTATTTCTACCAAGTCACATTGCTACGAGTCACCATCATCATCATATCAAGCAAAAGAATCCACTGTTGGACACAGACTTCCTCCAAGTGTCGCCACAACGATCAATCATGTGCGTATTACAATATATGTTATTAAGAAAATAAAATAACCATTTAGTTATAAAAATAAGAGAAAGAAAGATTAATAATTATTTATATCAAAATATTTTTATGTATCAATGTTTTAGATTTTGACATAACATATGTAAATTTGTTACTTTTTCACGCTCAAACGGCTGAACGGATTTCATTGAAATTAGGCACGCGGATAGAACATATCCTGGAAAAACACAGGATATCATTTTAATCTCGAAAAAATATATTATGTTCCCTTGGGATAATGTTCTACTTTCACGCAAGCAAAACCTTTGAGAGAAATTAGTTTAGCATACATGTATAGGAATAATATCAGTATCATCAAAAGTTCCTATCTATTGCTCATCAAAATATCTCAAGCATCCCCAATAACAGATGATATCACTCTAGAATACACCAAAAAGCAATATAACCGAAATATTACGAAAGAAAATAATAATCAACAAGAAAATATTCTCCGTATTTCCTCCTAGGTCTGGCAAATGTAATCTCAGCCTAACATGACCAATGAATCGAGAGATTTGTATCGTACAGATGATATTTTTCCCGATACGCACCGATTTGTGTAACGGAATCTGACTGTTAGGTGATTGATCTCATAGCCGGTGTGCTGCGGTCTGATAGACCTTTGTAAGTCATTATTGTTATAATATTGATTTTGTTTTAAAGTGGAAAGTCATGCAATGACTTCTACCACTCCCTTATAATATTTTGCCTTTATAACACTGTGTGATCTGTATGTGACTTCCATACTTAAAGCTTGAACTACATTAGCCGGGCTCATCTAGTTTAAATTGACAAAAAAAAAATACATGTAAAAGTGTTTTATAAAACATATTTGTAAAATAAATATCATTTATCATTAGACAGACGCACGTGACGTGGACCACGCTTGATTTGTAACGTAGATCGACGTCTCGTGGCGTGCACAGTGTAGCTCAACAAGTCTAGTTTCCATATAAAATGTATGGAGACCGACGCGCCCATATCGTCGTACGTGGCACACGTGTGCACAGTTTAGTTCTACCTTAAAGTTTTTTTTAATATTTTTAATAATAATTATTTTTAATATTTTTATATAATATCCCATCTAGCTATAAAGTTAAATGAATAGTATGAGCACTTAAATACTCCTCCTCTTTAATACTTAAAACTTTGGTAGCAGAAGCTATGTTTATCAAACCATTATCGAAACTAACCCTTCCTCACCTTTCAGAACCTGTAGTAAGTTTGAATCAAAATTGATGAGTCCGATAATTCTGATTAAACCCCTAATACCTGTATCTTAAAACGGTATTAACAACTTCATATTTGTGCCGTATTTTGATTGCTAATATCAAAATACGGCACTTATGTGAAGCCGTTATGTATTGAGATTCGAATTCGTAGCTATTTCAAATTGAAACATTGTTTCAGGAATTTGTAATAATAAACTTGCTACTCTTACAATTTGAATAATGTTCTACATTATTGAGGATTCTATTCAAAAGAGCTAATTTGATTTGGATTTTTAGGGTTCCGTACCTTAAAATGAAAAAACGGAAGCCTTATAGGATCACTTTTTTGTTCGTCTGTATTTTTGTCTGTCAAGACCTTTTATCTCGGGAACGCGTTGGGGTATCAAGTTGAAATTAAAACCATTAAAAAAATTTGCGGTCCCTTGAAGCTTTAAAAAAAAAATCAAACAACTAATTTAACGAAAAAAAAGATACGGTTTTTTGTCGCCAGAAATGCATATTTCTACACTTGCAAGAGAATTTTCATAAAGTATTTCCCGTTGACCCAGAATCCTGAAATTTGGCTTAAAGCAAAGTTTTATAGCATAGGTATAAAGCTGAAAACAGTAAACTTGTTCTTGCGTTACAAACGATTTAGAAAAATCTTTGAGACTCCATTCGGTATCTGAACTATATTTACCTACATAGATAAGTTAGTACGGAACCCTCAATGCGTAAGTCTACTCGTAGTTGTTCTGTAATATGGACCAGTTTCTTCATAATTATTATGTTAGTAAATACGTATCTATTTTGATGTTAATTAAATAAAAAGGTACTATTTTTATGTTTTATGTAGATCAAGGGCCTTACCTTTCTCGCTCGCACGACTGACATTTAAATGTCAGTCGTGCGAGCGAGAAAGGGCGACGGAGCTACACACCATATATTTACTAGTTTACCATTTACCACACATTAACATAATGTATGTTTTATTATTCACCATACACCTGACACTAATTACTAAATATCGTTAAGTAAACTCATTTTCATCCGTACACTCTCAATAATGTTCAGTTGAAAACCAGCGTCAGATTCTACCTCGTAGTTGTCGCAACTTTTGACGTAGTTGTCTGACATGCATTTTTGGTAAACTGGACCTTTTTGGCGTAAACGCGAGACACACGATGTTAGTTTTTCAGTTATCTTAAATTTCAACATGTATTTTCTACACTGTGTATAATTATATCTATGTGTGCCAAATAAAATATTTTTAGTTGAGTATAGCTCCATCCCTTTAAAACAGTTCAGTCTAGGTCGTAAAATGGATCGCTATTAGACCTCGTGGTAATGCCTCAGGTTTTAGAAACGGTAAAACATAGAACGAATTCATTAAAGCCACTGATGGACTGAAATCGAGTCAATGAAAAAAAGAGGAAGAATTTAACGCGAGTTCATTTATTTCTAGAGCCATGGGGATTTCGAGCATGATGTTCTATTGGATTATTTTGTAGAATCGATTGATTAATAAATCCTATATAACATTATGCGACTACATTCACTATTTGAATGTATTCGTGCGTTTTATTACTTAGTCCGTTAGAGGATTTTAATATTGACTTTTTTATTTTGAGGAGAAAAGTCCTCAAATAATTTCTCCAGCTTAAGAGAAGAGCGAGAGAGTGCGTCAGACTTTTACCGACTTTTTTAAGAAAGTCATCCAATGATATCCTCCGCTCTTGGGCGGGGCGGGAGATAGTGTCAGACTTCTACTGACTAAAAACCCACTCCTGTTCCTTGTTTGCCATTATTCCAGGGCCCCGGATCTCTTTCACACAACCTATGGCCCCAGTAGGATACGACAACGGTTTGCTGATATCTCTAAGATTACTCCCACAACAACACACATGGTCGGTTCATATTTATAATATTAACTAGCTTTTGCCCGCGCGGCTTCGCTCCCGCTCTTCCCTACTTCAGCCTACTATACCCTACTCTACCCTACTATACCCTACTCTACCCTACTCTACCCTACTCTACCCTACCCTACTCTACTCTACTCTACCCTACTCTACCCTACCCTACTCTACTCTACCCTAATCTACCCTCCTCTACCTTACTCTACCCTACTCTACCCTACTCTACCCTACTCTACCCTACTCTACCCTACTCTACCCTACTCTACCCTACTCTACCCTACTCTACCCTACTCTACCCTACTCTACCCTACTCTACCCTACTCTACCCTACTCTACCCTACTCTACCCTACCCTACTCTACCCTACCCTACTCTACTCTACTCTACCCTCCTCTACCTTACTCTACCCTACACTACCCTTAATTTTCATTTTTTTTTTCATAAGAACCTTCTCATAATAACGAACACAACAAAAAAAAATTAGCGAAATCGGTCCAGGCGTTGTTGAGTTATGCGCTTACCAACACATTTTGCGATTCATTTTTATATTATAGAAGATTATAAATATGAAATTCTGCTGTCGGTCTGCTCCGCTATCATGGTTAAACTACTAAACAGATATTGATGAAATTTGGCGCGAAGTAAGCTTTAACCCCAAAGAAGGATATTTATTTTTTATCTGGCTTCGATTTCGACCTTGCGCCCGCTATAACCGGTATTGTCAACAAAGTCACGGATAAAAGCTAGTCCTAAATAAATAAGGCATTGTATGTGAAGAGATGCCGCATACGTACTGACATCCAATATGTTACGATACCTATAATATTTACCATCTACCAAGTTGATATTTTGGTAGCTTCTAAAAGACTAGATATAGTCTTCTCCTCGGTTTACGATTAGAAACGTGTTTTTCTTTCCCAAAAACGAGCCTTAAGGTAGCCATACACGCTAGGGTATACCTGACAAGTTTACCTGCAAACACCTGGTATTTAAGATACAGGTATACCTGTCAGGCAAGCTTGTAAGGAAACCTGCACAGTTTTGCAACATACACGCTCAGGTTGGTAGTGGCAATGGGCAGGGCACATTGCTCGCAGAACAGATGGCCGTTGGGGCCGAAAGGTTTTGGAGTGGCGACCGCGTACCGGAAGACACAGTGTTGGAAGGCCTCCTACAAGGTGGACCGACGACCTGGTGAAGGTAGCGGGAAACCGATGGATGCGGGACGCACAGGAACGTTCGACGTGGCGACGCTTGGGGGAGGCCTATGTCCAACAGTGGACGTGTATCGGCTGAGATGATGATGATGATGACGCTCAGGTTTACCTGTACAGGCAAATCTTTCAGGTATACCCTAGAGTGTATGGCGGGCATAATGTCCTTAGCTCTCATAAATAAAACTATATTTATTAAACTAACCCTCTTAGGGCACCCACCATAACGTTTTCCAACTTTTTCTACTAGGCTTTCAAACATCTCATTTATTGTTGGGTTTGATTTTATTTTTAAATAACCTTATTTTTATAATGTAATTGTAGACTCCGCGAAATCACACATTACCTACTCTGTATTTTAAACTTTTCGTTTTTTTATTAGGTATTAGTATTTTTATTACTAAGCTTTTGCTGTCTGGCCTACACCGTTCTACTTTAAAAAAAAAAGAAAAGCTACTTTAAAATTAATATTTTTTTGACAGAGTATAATGCCCACCATACACGCTTGGATATACCTGACAGCTTGCCTATACAGTTGAGTTGTACAGGTAAAACGGAGCATGTATGTTGCACATCCCATCGAGGCCATCGAGAAGCATGGGGAAGCACTTGCAGTCTCCCTTGATATCTCGAAGGCTTTCGACAGGGTCTGGCATGATAGCCTTATTGCTAAGCTTCCTTCCTTCGGTTTGCCCACTGGTCTGTGTAACTGGATAGCAGACTTCTTGAGGGGGCGATCCATCCGAGTAGTTATTGATGGCTGCTCGTCCAGGCAAATGGATATTAATGCCGGGGTCCCTCAGGGGTCGGTGCTCTCTGCAACACTGTTCTTGCTACACATAAACGACCTACTTAAACCCGGTACCTTTGGGTATGCAGACGATAGCACTGTTGCTGAGAGTTACGTGTCCGATGCACGTACTAGTGGGTCACAGATCCAGTCTTTGAGGGAAGCTATGGTTGAGCGCTTGAACTTGTCCTTGGAGGCGGTATCCGATTGGGGCGATGCCAACCTGGTCAAGTTCAATGCTGCTAAGACCCAGGCGTGTCTTTTTTCCGCCAAACGAAGCCAATTTTACCCGGCTCCTATATTCCGGGGTGTGACCGTGCCGATAACCGACGGCCTTGAGCTTCTTGGGGTAACGTTATCATCTACCCTCAATTTCGGCTCTTACATTGAGGCAAAAGCACAACAGGCTGCCAAAAAACTGGGGATCTTAGCTAAGGTGAGGCGGTACTTCACTCCGGAACAGCTGCTCAACCTATACCAAGCGCAAGTTCGATCGTGGATGGAGTACTGCTCTCATCTTTGGGATGGGTCTGCCAAGTATCAGCTTGATGCTCTGGAGTCGATTGAGAGGCGAGCCAAGAGGATCATCGGTGATGATGCGCTTGTTGAGTCAAAGCTCCAAAGCCTTGAGCATCGACGCCGAGTTGCTGGCCTGGCGGTTTTCTATCGATTACACTTCGGTGAGTGTGCGTTGGAATTGCACAATTTAATTCCGCCAAGTCCGTTCCATCATCGGACCACTAGACGTACGGCGTTGCGCCATCGGTACATGGTGGATATCCCACCCATTCGTACAAAGCGTTTTGGAAACACATTCATTATGCGTACAGCTAAAGAGTGGAATTCCCTGCCGGAGTCTGTGTTTCCTGATAGCTACAACCTAGGGGTCTTTAAGTCGAGAGTGAATAGGTTACTTCTAGGCAAGCGTGCTCCATCGTCGGCCACATCATCACTTACCATCAGGTGAGATAGAGGTCAAACGCGAGCCTATCAATAATAAAAAAAAAAAAAAAAAAAAAAAAAAACATAATGCACACCTTTGCAGGTTTTCATAAAAGTTCACCTGACAAGTATAACAGTGCAGGAAAACCTAGGAAATTACCAATCGGAACCGTACGCTAACTTTTGACGGTTTATAAATGCCCATTTAGGCTTACGTGAAAAAAATCATTTTGAATCTAAATCAAAATTGAACTAAGTCAGAAGACCCCAGTCCAGTAGCGTAGGACGAAGTAGGCCCTCACCCACGGTCTCGCACGCAAAAGGGTCTTGCGTGTGCGAGGCCTCTAAAGACGAAGGTTTTGTTTTATAATTAACTATCTTTTCCCTGCAGCTACACCCACGTCCATAAAATATAGCCTATGTCACTCAGGAATAAAGCAGCTATCTATCGGTGAGAAAATTTTAGCAACCGGACCAGTACTCTCAGAGATTTATTTATTAATTTATACTTCATGCACATAAAAGTACAGAGGCGGACTTAATGCCTTAGGCATTTTCTTCCAGTCAACCTTTGGGTGGTGCAGAGAAAAACAGTGGTAGGTGCAATAAAAGACAGAGATAAGGTGATTCCAAGAATTGATATACCTCCTACAAACCAAGAAACAAAAAAAACAAACTTTACCTCTTTATAATATTAGTGTAGATAGGTTCGCGCTTAACCAATATTTTATGCGATGGTAAGCATTGATGTGGTCGAACACTGGGTTGTGCCAGTCGCTGTTTCGTTTTTTATAAAAGAAAAAGGCCTCGCTGATGTACCTTCGCCCACATCTAAATTAGTCCACGCTACGCCTCTGCCTCTGCTTCTAGTCTAACAGGCCCCCCTAGCCAAGTTACAACCGTTTGGTTTGCATCGAACGCCTCAAGTTGGCCACGCCCCCGAATCTTGTGTTCCTGGTGACTGAGCGTTGAGATGACGTCATTCCCGTACATTTGAAATTTTCTACTAGCTTTAACGATTGCAGATTATCAACTTGGCTAGGGGTACTGATGTTCTAGTATTTGTGCGTTCTGGAAGATTTATTTTATCGATAGACACGTCAAAAATCCCTACCCTTATGAAGTTTTATGACAGTTTTCGCCTGAAAACAAATACTGCCAAAGTTGTCCAATCTGACTACTTTCTGATTCATATTTTAATCCTTTTATGAAAAGTGATATTTTATTTAGATTTATTAACCTCTCGAATGCCGTAATTAAAGACACAATTAAAGCCATTGTGTCTCGCGTAGATCTGCGTTCCGGCAGTCAACGGGTTAAAGCAATAGCGCTCTTGCTTGCTTAACCACCAACCCGCACTGGGCCCGCATGGAGGATTATGGTCCATTCCCTCTCCTATAGAGGAGGCCTGAGTCCCAGCAGTGGGAACATTATAAGGACTAAGCTAAGCTAAGCTCTTGCTGCGATGTTTTCAGGATAATTGAATAATATATGGCTGGAAAGTGATATACTAGCGTTAACGATTACAGATTATCAACTTGGCTCGAGGTAAAGATCTATCTGAATACCAACGACCAATCTCTCAACCTAGTCACAAAACCTTCTGCATTCTCTCACGCTGTGACCAACGCCATTGAAATTGTAAACGAGATTCAAATCAGACCAGGTGATTTATTATGTAAATAGGCTCAACGACTTTCCTCTACGGGGTTATGGGTTTATTTGATTCCGGCTCTATCCTATCTCAATGGCTGTTTACACATCTATTCCGTTTTGATGTTATTTGGGCACCCATGATGTAAATACACCATATTTATGTGCGTTTGTAATGTATGGACACAGTAACTGTTGTGTACCTGTAATATTTTATTTATGAATGTCGAATGAATGTATTTTTGTTACGAAATGTTCATATTTTTGCTGTTTGCTTTCGCAAATGAATTGTGAAAATAATTCTGTAGGTATTGGAGCAAAAACCAAAAAAATCATGTTTACAATCTAATTGTTTAAAATGATGCTGGTTTTTGTTTTGTATTTCAGCTAAAGATTATGATTTTTATGAAGTGTGAAAGTTTCAAAAGATTGTCAATAAATATAAATATACATAAATAACTTACCGCATACTAGGAATTACTCCTGTATTTGGCTGAGCGCTGGTCGTTTTGCGCGGATGTGACGCCTATCTTATTTATGTACGTGCTATTTTAGTCGATATTGTTATTTTTCTTTCTTTCTTTCTTTCTTTCTGTATTGTGGGGGCATTTATTAACTTGTAAACTCACATTCACATCCAGACCTGAAACAAAGGTATATTTTTAAAGGGAAACTTATGGCCTTAAAACGTAAAGAGCAACTGAAGAACACAGGTGTGGTTTTAGTCAGTAAAAGTCTCACACGTCCTCTCGTTTCACCCTAGAGCGAGAAAAGTCATTGAATGATTTCTCAACTTAAGCGCCTTGGTACATCCTCTGCCCTGCACTTACGCTGTTGCGGTCATAATCAGACAAGGATAAGCTGGGAGGCAAAGAAACTTATTCGACGAATAGTTTCTGGTTCAGGCATCTGGCCTGAGTTTCATCCAACCGTTCAGCAACCCTCCGAACCATCGTTTACCTGCAGGATGTGTTCCTGCTGGCGCCTAGTCCTCGGCCCCCAACGTCTTCGTGACCTCTTCCGCTGCCAGGCCAAGATAGTACTTAGCGCCTACCTCCGTAGTCCCCAATATTAAAAAAAAAACGACTTTTTGTACCTGCGACCCTAACTAATAAAAGTTTTGTAGAAAGTGCTGCGTATTCATCATCATCATCCAACAGCCTTTTTAATGTCCCCACTGCTGGGACTCAGGCCTCCTCTCTAGGAGAGAAAATGTACCGCAATCCACCACGCGGGCCCAGTGCGGGTAGGCGAATGTTAAATTATGCCTTCAAATTTTTGGTTCTAGGACATGCCGGTTTCCTCACGATGTTTTCCTTCACCGTTTTGAGAGCAGTGGTAAGAAATAAATTACACAAAGTAAGGCGCCTGGCAGGGTGTGAACCCGCGATCTACAACTCGTAAGTTGGAATTACCGCTCGGCCACCTCTGCTGCGTATTATTTGTCTAGAAATAAAGATTTAACCCGCAAAAAATATCTAGACACTATACAAGTGAATATCAAGGTTAGGCACTCTATATTACATCCAGTATTAATAATATCGTGTTCTTGTAACAGGTGCTGCCTCAACTTGAGTGTTACAAGCTTCAAAATTTATTATTAAACTGTGGGTACTTCACGTTTCATCTCAAGACTAAGTAGCACAAAGCATAGATTTTTTCACACACTGCTATCAAGACTGTTTCGTAACAGTTCTGACCACTCCATCACTCTTTTTGTTTACGGGAATACGCCATTTTGATTTTTCAATACTATTCGTATAATCACTACTGCTCTCAAAACGGTGAAGGAAAACATCGTGAGGAAACCGGCATGTCCTAGAACCAAAAATTCGAAGACATGTGACATTCACCAACCCGCACTGGGCCCGCGTGGTGAATTACGGCCCATTCCCTCTCCTAGAGAGGAGGCCTGAGTCCCAGCAGTGGGAACATCAAAAAAGGCTGATGATGATGATGATGATTCGTATAATCAAGATAGATTTACGAATTGTTTTCGTGACGATGGAACGCGTTTACCTAGAAGTAACCTATTCACTCTTGACTTAAAGATTCCTGGGTTGTAGTCATCAGGAAACACATGAAGGTAACCTGTATTTAAAAGAGACAGTTGCAGTATAGCACTGTAACTGTTAATTAAATTATGTGACCTACAAAGATATTCGAGTATATAATGCGCACTAGATTAGGCGTGCCGAACATTCACTTCAATTGACTCAGGTGTAATGTCGACTGTACACCTTGAACTATGTTGAACGAAACGCGTAAGTGCCACAAAATTCATGGCGTGGTCGCGAAAAAAGTATCCTCAAAAAGCTATCTTAGCATGTATTATTAGTTTCGTGAGACGATATTATATCGTATCGCCAATGTAGCCCAGCAGCGAACTTTTGTTTTATCTCTTCAGTATTTTGACAAATAGTTTCTATGAAAGGGCTTGTCTATTACTAAAATACAAGTCGATAGTGACCTATAAATGTAAAGTTAAAACTGTTCTAGCTACTTTTTACTTGTTAGCCTTTTCAGAGATCCGATTGAGATTGCGAATTCCCCACATCGGTGCATGTTTTATTAGTTCTGTGAGATGATATTATATCGTAACTTTTGTTTTAACTTTTCAGTATTTTGACAAATAGTTTCCATGAAAGGACTTGCCTATTACTAGAATACAAGTCGATAGTGACCTATAAATGTAAAGTTAAAACTGTTCTAGCCACTTTTTACTTGTTAGCCTTTTCAGAGATCCGATTGAGATTGCGAATTCCCCACATCGGTGCATGTTTTATTAGTTCTGTGAGATGATATTATATCGTAACTTTTGTTTTAACTTTTCAGTATTTTGACAAATAGTTTCCATGAAAGGACTTGTCTATTACTAGAATACAAGTCAATAGTGACCTATAAATGTAAAGTTAAAACTGTTCTAGCTACTTTTTACTTGTTAGCCTTTTCAGAGATCCGATTGAGATTGCGAATTCCCCACATTGGTGCATGTTTTATTAGTTCCGTGAGACGATATTATATCGTAACTTTTGTTTTAACTTTTCAGTATTTTGACAAATAGTTTCTATGAAAGAGCTTGTCTATTACTAGAATACAAGTCGATAGTGACCTATAAATGTAAAGTTAAAACTGTTCTAGCTACTTTTTACTTGTTAGCCTTTTCAGAGATCCGATTGAGATTGCGAATTCCCCACATTTTCCTTTGAGTAAATCGAGCAAGAATAATGTTAAATAGCGCTTCGTCGGATTTTTATTCCGAGTATTTAGATATTTATGTTCTTAGCTCAACGACAGATTTTCCAAGTATCTTGTTTTAAGCGTATCTTCCTCTTCGTGTCCTGATATCACTGTCGCGACAGTAGGTACCGGTATTGGATAATTTTTTCCCACCATAAAAAAAAAAGTTACCGGTAGCAAAAAACGTCAGCGGTGTCTTTTTTATTTTTATTGTTGATAGGTTCGGCCTTGACCGATGATTATATACTTACCTATCTGATGGAAAGCGACGATACTGTCGACGATGGAGCGCGCTTACCTAGAAGTAACCTATTTACTTTAGACCTAAAGATTCCCGAGTTGTATCACCAAATATCTCTTCTTGCTTTGGGCGGAGCGAGAGAGAGCATCAAAGTTTACTAACTAAAACCCCCCGGTGTATCTTCTGTTGCCTTTTGAGTTACAAGGTGGTGGTGACTCTATTGGACAATCCCGCAACCCCGGCAGGCATTGATTCTAACAGGCCCGGTCAAACAATCTTATGTATGTGAGGCGCGCTTGGAACACAACGCGCTGACAATCTGGGCTTGGTCTTTAACCAACGTCCAGACGCTGAGCAACCCATTGCTCGAAGTCCGCAAGCCTGTACCTATAGTAGCTAGATATCATCCTGCGACTCCTTCTGTTCACGGCGCCTCTAGCAGGGGTTGGCGCGTGAGACTTGTCGTCAAGGTCTTTAAACGCTGCCCTGACTATAATTAGTACTAGTTTCTGACGGATTATGAGAAGGTAAACTAAAAAAAACTTTGGATAGGGGAGACCTAGACCTGGGCTTATTCCTTGTCGGACGGCGACCTTTCGACTTTATACCCTTAATATCTTTAAATGGATTATTCCAATTCCTATTTATTCTCCTACTAATTTGCTTGATTGTTCTGAGAAAACCTTCTGCTACGTAGATACTTCATAGTCATCATCAGTCTTTTTTAAATGTTCCCACTGCTGGGACTCAGGCCTCCTCTCTAGGAGAGGGAATGGGCCGTAATCCATCACGCGGGCCCAGTGCGGGTTGGTGAATGTCACATGTCTTCGAACGTACATACTTAAAACTTGAAAACTCAATTATTTGTAACTTTATATTAATGTTTATTATGTGTTTTAGTAGCGACAATAGAAGTAGATACCTACACATTCTATAAAAATATCATCTCTTTACTTCTTACGATTTTTGAGATACAGCCCGCTGACAGACAGATCACAGCGATGCGGGACAGCACAGGCTTAGTATACTCAAGTAGCACAACAAGCAGTATAACAACTGTATAAAGGGTCAGTTATAGTGTCCCATTGGCACCCTTCGTGTATGAAACCCTGAAAAGCACAATTTTTGAATAGATATTATATTTGCAACAGACAACGACAACGATGAAGATACATTATGAAACATTCACGTAATGTGTCATCTAGAATAAATGCTAATATCATCTATCGGTTCCCCCGAGTGTCGTTTAGAAAATCTTTTGCTAATATCGACAAAATTCCTTCAGCCCTCATTACATTATCAGATTATTTTCTCAATCTCGTTTACATTTCCAGATAAGTACCTGCTCGCACGTTTTAGTAAAACAAGACTTTGGTAAAATGGTTTCTTTTTAATTTATTATTTTTTATTATCTTACACCTATCAATACTGATTTTGATTTTAAATACCCAAGTAGCGTAATAAGTTGTGTAAGAGCTGTATAAAGGTACATGTGTACACTCTATGCTGTATAGAGGCTCTATATATAAGGTTATGTCAAATTATTGTAATACTAATAATTTATTATTATAAAACCGAAAGTTTTTGAGTGTGTATGTTTGTTATTTCTTCACGTTCAAACGGCTGAACGTGTTTCGATGAAACTTGGTACACTGCTTGACGGTATCTTGTAATAGAACATACTATAAAGGGGACTATCATCCGTTTTTATTGGTTGGGAAATTCATCCAATGACAACCCCCGCTCTTGGGCGGAGCGGGAGATAGTGTCAGACTCTTACTGACAAAAAAACCCACCCCGTTCCTTCAAGCCTTCATACCGGGGCCCGAGTTCCCTTTCGGATAACCTTGGCCCCAGTAGGCTTCGACCCGGCTGGGCCCCTGCTGTTGCTGACAACTCCTTGAGGCGCGCCGTCGACGACTTGGGCTTGGTCCGGACAGTTACCGGACGGCCGGATGAGCTACCCATTGCTCATTGTCCGCAAGCCCGCGCCTACGGTGGCTGGAAATCGGGATCGAAATCCCGGTTGCCTGATGCGGTCTGTTCCCTCCTTTGCGAGCATTACTGCTTCGCAGAAGTCGGCACTCGGCCACTCCTCCTCGCTCCGGACCATGGCCTCAACCAAGGCCCGGCGCGAGAGGTCTCCGCCGAAGTAGACTATCATCCCGGAAATTTGTTAATTTCAGATAATTTTCTAAATACCTGTCTAACCGAATTTAAATTAAACCCAATTTACCTAATTGATTATATTTGTAAGCTCATTTCATAAAAGTGATTCGTCGGTTCTCACTCGCCCTCAGCGATAAGGTAATAAAACTAATGAAATAAGACAAAACATTAAACATTCTATAAAATAAGACTGAATATTACATTCCTGAGATTGTTGATCGCATCCAAAGCTCAACCAGTTGATTCTCCCAAGCAATAAACACGGCTTTACCCTACAAGCCGGCTTTACCTTTAAAATATGGCTCGGTAAAATTTAACAGCGCTTTTAACTGCCTGCCCGCCGATACGTAACCACGGCTTCGTGTCAAAACAATGTTGGAAAGTACGGGAAAATGAAGATTACAATTTAACCCTGGTTAAAAAAATGAACGTTTTATTTTAATTGGGTTAATTTACCGCTCGCTGTATAATAGGCAATCAGTGTTACAACGTCATGCTGACGCATTTCAATTGGCCAAATGTACGAAGGGATTTTGCCACCGGAACATTTTCTGATCTGATTTCATCGAAGCGACGCACGCCGGATGCCTCTCCGCTACCTTCTAATCTGTAAATAGCCTCAATGGATCCCACGGGGGGCGATGAGGTAGCAATCTCGGCTAAGAATCTACCAGCAACTTATCTCCCTTTATTATTTTAACCAGATTTAATACACATTAAACATGGATAACGATTATTTATGTAACGATCCTTTCATAATTTTCTTTAATTTATTATAAGCACTAGGATCTCAAACAAATAATGTAACTGTTGAATTATAATTCCAGACAGTAATTTTAGCTGGGAATTGAGATAAAAGAACAACAGCTCTGTAATTTAGACTGACGAATTTGGCCTCTAATGTTCGAGCGAAGCCTGAATTGTTAAAGTTTACCTAGAAATTAATGACTGAAAAATCTAACTTATCTTCCTTTATGAACTGAATGAACGAAGCGTGAATTTTATAGCACTCACATATCTAGACTGTAATTCGTTATGGTACGCCTAAAGATAGTAATAGAAAAAGGCGAATAGTTGATAGTTTATGGCCAACGTGAGACATAAACTAAAAAGACTCGTTTTACGATATACTTATCTTAAGCATCTTGGGAACTTTATGGTTTTATCACAAGGCAGCTTGTAAAAAACATGTCGAATTTTATCTACTTCAGCAGAATAAAGAAGAAAACTACGGTAGAATAATTCGATACCATTGAAGCGTAAGTTACAAGATCACTGCCATATTGTATTGATTCATACTGAATTGGTAATTTTATAGGTATCATTTTATTAGACAAAAAAGGTCACAGGAATAGACGACATTCCCGACAGACTCAAATATTGGGATGGGTCTAAAGTCGCAAATAATATCTAGTGGAGCATAACACCAGAGTATGATTTGGGGCTTTGCACCTACCTACATTTTATAATATCCACTATTGTCAGTACAGCAATAGTTCTATACTTCAAATTAATTTATAATTAAACTCAGTCATCGTTCGTAACGAGAATGTCACCCCCACTAATGCCAACTCTTAAAAAAATACTGATATTAAGATTTGAATTTCAAATTTCGAATTCGGTGTGAATATTTTTAGTACGATTCCTTCATTGGTGTGTTGCGCACGTAACGTTATGAAGACGAGCATGCAAAAATACTTTCTGAATTCTATGTAATACGATTTTTACATTGAAATACATACCTACATTTCAGAGGGAGTTGCACGTGTTTATAATTTACATTATTGATTGTGACTTTACACGAGTGTAACGAGGGAGCGAGGGAATTAAATAAAACAAGCGTACTGGCTAGTAGGGAATAATACTGTCTGGTTGTTTGAAATAGACTTTGTATTTAACAAACATGTTCTGTTATTTCATAGTCCGGTTTACTATTACAAAAATATTAAAATACCTATAAATTGTTTTCATCAGCAATTGTTCTATTTTGAGTCTTATTACAAATATCTATCTACCCTATTGTTTTTTCATAGACTAGTTGCTCTATATGATTGACACTTACGAGGGTACGGCGCTTTCATGGAATCCAATCATTATTGATTAATCATATAAACGATAACCAGCCCACTAGGGACTAAATTATAGGTTTTTTCCGTAATCCTGATAATACTTATGAAATCAGTGACCAATGGAAAATATATTCATAATTATTTTAAATTATTTTCATCGACAACTGCTATTTATATTCGTTAGTCTCGTTAGTTAATGATAATATGCAAGTGATACTTAAATACGGCATTTTTATGTTGATTCAGGAGCCCAACACTCGGTCCACAAAGGACTGCAAATTATAGGAATCTTTCATTACCCTGACAATATATACTTACCAAAACAGATATAGGTACTAACTGAAAAAAAAAATCATAAACCATTTTTTTTGGGGCCAGACGTCATCTAATTACTTCTTCCGATCTATGGTGTAGCGGGCGGGCATTACAGACTGTTATTGACTAAAGAACATAATGTAATAGAAACTTTGTCTGCCCTGTTGGTCTAGTGGTTAGTGGCCCTGACTGCTATGCTGGAGGTCGTGGGTTCGATTCCCACCCAGGACAAATATTTGCGTGATAAGCATGATCACTCGTTCTGTTTATGGATGTAATTAATTAATTATCTATAATATGTATGTATTTAGAAATATATAAGTATGTTTATCAGTTGTCTAGTACCCATAACACAAGCTCTGCTTAGCTTGGGACTAGACGGCGTTGTGTGATAGTTGTGGAATATTATTATTAAATCACTTATGTTCTTCCAGTTGCCCTTGTATTCTAGGACCATATATTCTATTTCAGAAGTCGGCGCGTGGCCCCAGTAGGCTTCGGCCCTGCTGGGCCCCTACGGTTTTGCTGACATCTCTTTGAGGCGTGTGTGGAACATTACTCACCGTCGACAACTTGGGGTCCAACCAAATTACGAGGGACACCTCGTACAAGGAAAAAATGGTCTTGGAAAACAAACAAACATGGAACAGATTTTTAACTTATTTATTCAATATGTGCACAGTTAACGAGTAGCTCTGAATTATATACAACTTATGACATAGTTACTATTTCAGGTTACATTTCGTTTAGATACACTCCTAGTGCTGATACCTAAAATTAGCGAACTGAAATCGATGAGTCTGGTTTACAAATGATTATTCTTGGCGTCGCATCACGGAAAGGTCAGAGGGTAATTAGAACATAGCCAGAGGGTGAAATTAACATAAGTATTCGTAATTATGATATTGATATTGTATGACGTTGGTGAACGTTATCAATATGAGTAATTGCTTTGAATGAAACTTTCAGATATGTCATTAATCTAGGTTGAAGTATCTTTAAAGGCAATTCAGATTACATTTTTCATAAAACGCCTATTTTCAACATCGATTTCAATAACAAATTGCTTGAGAAAAAACCATTTCTCCAGTGTCATGAAGAATAGGTAACTGAGAAGTATCAAGAAAAATTAGATTTTGATCGAAAGTGATTTTTCGTTCCACGTGAAAATAAATTACGCGAACCGTCTGCAGGGAAATTCATGATGGCAAAAGTTCTAATTTCAAAGCCGTACTGGAAAATGAAAATTGCTTCTCAAGTAACCGTAACTTAATATACAGCCTACATCAACCCAATCAGTCATATTACGTAACATTGGAAGGTGAAAACTAAATGAGATACTACTAGTGAAAATAATTTGGAACAAAAGCCAGAACAAAGGAAATACTGTAGAGAATTTATACATAAGACAATGTAAAAGCACATTAATTTTGCAAATTATACAGATTATAGATAGGAAGACTGGTTCATCATTTCAGTAACTATTACTTTTTCACACGGATAGGAACAACTTTCGAGAAAAAAGATATACAAAATTCCCAAAAAAATATATACTTTTCAAGCTAAATTCGATCGGCTGATGATAACATTATGCGGAAAGATTTTTTTTTTTAACTTACTGTTACTTTTTGTACAAAAAGAAGCACAAAGTAGGTACTTAATATTTTAGGCTCCATTCACACCAAAGTGCCGACAACATTATTATCTCTTCGATACGACAGGCTATAATAATAAGAACATACAATTCTACAAAAATTGTATCGAAATGGAAACATATTGAGCGCGAAGTGGTATAGGCAGTAACACAGGAAATATATTATTTTCTTACAACTGATGGGGTACTTATTTCTAGAACCATTTATTCCAGTATATGAACCTATACATCTAAATATACATACAAGATAAAAATGCTATTCAGACCATATTTACAGAACTAAGAAACATTTTATACGTACATTTACCAACTTAATTCTACATGTAACCTGGAAGCACACAGAAATATAGATAGATACACTTTAATTACAAATCTTTTAATATCTTACAATTGTTTTATTACGTGGTTTTTTTTTAAATAAATCATATATATATATATATATTTTAGTGTCTATGTTCAAACTGTTATTACATAGTCTGAATTCTGAATCATTTGAAATATTTGTTGAAATACAGTATTGTGTCATTATTTACAAGTTGTCATTTTCGTAACACAAATGGTTATCTATTAGAGCCTGTCTTTGAAAATCGAATCTCTACTTATACACACAAAACGGTTTGCTGCTCACTGAATCGTAATTAAGTTGTTACATACTTATAATGTTCTAAAGGAATATTTTACGCTTTTACTCATTTGTTTTACTGTTTAATCAAATAATGTTTGTGTTAATGTTTCATTAAATCTGGAAGGTCTTAATAGTAAGCAGCACAGTTTATACAAAAATATTTATTTTTAATCCAAATTATTTGCTTTTCACAAAATATAGGGACTTAATTAGCGGATTTAATTAGATCTGCTCTATTGGAAAGGGTTAATTAATAAATTAATACATAGCATACTTTTACATTGAAACATAATTTTAACGATGCAAAATTTATATGAACTAGTAATTAAATTAAAATACAATGAGTATTTTAATTTAATTACTAGTTCATATTAATTCACATGAACTCACCGGTAAATTAACACTAAAAACGCGGGCGTCCCAAAAATGACCCATTTTGATGTTCTATAAATATAATAAATCTCAATTTTTTATAACTCTTTATGAAATGTGATGATTATCGTTTACACGAGCATTCATAAAAAGTCATAAAAAAACGACTCTACGCATAATAAAACATGAACTAAAGCAGGAAGTCAAAATGGGTCAAATTAGGGACAGCCACGTTTCTAGTCTTAAAAAGGAAATACTTGGTAAACAATATTGGCCATACCTTCATACATTTTAGAAAATAATGTTCTTGAATTATTGTACAGATATATTGAGGGCGGTTGACCCAATTTTTATGTAAACATTTCAAAGGGAAAGATGTAACACAATAGCTATTATATGTTTTAATAACACATTTTACATTACGTTACATGTCGGAACTTTCAAAAACATCATCTGATATAAAACGTCCCTACGTGTCACAAAAAAGAACATTCAAACATAATTTACCATGTGGATCTGAAAAAGGTTACGTAATTTTCAGAGCGAGCATTCTGCCTGCGTACATTAAACTTAAAACCTTCATATAGCTGAATGGATGTATAACGAGCGAACAGCGTAGAGATGTCGATGTTATCGCATTTCCCCGAGGTTGGGGCATTAAAATGAAATTTGCGTTCGCGTTGAGAAATAATCTTAACACATATCGACATAGTAACAATACTTCGTTCTTGCCTCTTTACTTACGTAGCTTAGCGTTTATTGTCTCCCAATATGAAGCTTGTACAGCGCCTAGTTCATGGTCCTCTCGTTGGCTACGATTTGTGGGATATGTATTGTTTCTATCAACACTATACACATATATTACAGAAGGGTTTCACTTTGGTTCACGTGATGGGGGCGCACGACCCTTCGAGACACTTGAGTCCTGGCTCACAAGTCCCACTGAATCCGCCGCACTCTTCCCCTAATGTTCTCGCGCATACTTTACAGCATCTGGAAAGAGAAACACGTCTTAGAATATGTCTTTGTTCATTCCAAGGCTACACTATTGCGATGGGTCCTATGTATATGGGCCAAAATGCAAAATTACAACTTTACAGGAGAGGCTTCCAAAGTTTAAATTTACTATAACTTCAGATTGATAAAACTGAACTTTACGATTATTTGCTTGTTTGCTAAGACAACTATCCTCCTCATTTATACTATAGTATTTTATATATACATATATAGGTTTTTTTTTTACGTCACATTGACCCTTCTACGTTAGTTTTTGTTTAAATTATTTTTCTTTAAAAACACCCTAAAAGGGCCAATGTGTCATATTGGCCATTATACGCGTAACGCTAATTAGCATAAAGTATATATTTTTTACATTTTTTACCCATAAAATCAAGTAACAATTGAAGTAGTTGATAATTAATTAATAAGAATATAAGCTATTTAGATATTTAGTTATTTATGTCACATTGACACTTATACGTTTTACAATCTGCTAACCTACGAACTGAGATTTCATTTAGATCATTTGATTAATAAAAAAACACGCAGTAGTTTTATTCATTTATTGAAATAAAAATTGAATTAGCCTTAAAACTTCACTCATGGACACGTATTCAGTCTTTTTGGTATTTTCATGATAAAAAAACTAACAAAAAAAAAAGTAATAAGGAAACTGTAACTGGAGATCTTAGTTTGATTAACAAAATAATGTACTTCACATTATTATTTTCTTAATAAAATTACAAAAAAATAACAAAATTTTAAACCTATCTGGTGAAAAACAAAATTAAAAAAATCTCCGTAGTATAATCAAGTAAGTAATAAAATTACCAAAATCAACAGTACTAGAAATTCTTAATAAGTCTTCATTAATTTTCTTCATTATTGCTTTCATATAATAATGTACTTCACATTATTATTTTCTTAATAAAATTACAAAACAATAACAAAATTAAAAACGTATCTGGTGTAAACAAAATAAAAAAAATCTCTGAAGTATAATCAAGTAATAAAATTACCAAAATCAACATTACTATAAATTGTTAATAAGTCTTCATTAATTTTCTTCATTATCGCTTTCATTAATTGACACAATGTCATTCGTTGCTACTAAATTTTCATAATAACTGTGGTATGCAGGTGGGATAATATTTTTTCGACATAAATCAAGCAAGTCTTTCTTTTTGGAAGGTTGTATTGGTAACAGATGATTGTAACATAGTTGCAGAGGAATATCTGTAGGTCTATCGGCAATTTGCCTTCTTGTTCGTACTGGCTGATCTAAGATTTTAATATGATTTTCAATAGCATCTTCACTTAAATCATTTTTATAGTATAAAACGTATGGTTCATCTCGGCTTACACGAATTTGTTTTATTTTAGACCAAAAAATTTTTTGTCCTTCTGAGTTTTTAGTCCAGTTAAAGTGTGTATTTGTCTGCATCTTTTTGAAGTCATAAATCATATTTTGAGCTACGTCTATGACGTTATAAGGACTTCCTTTTGATTTTGCCCATCGAATCAATGAGCTCCATTCAGAGGGTGTGTAAATATTCTTATATTTTGAAGCTCTTTCAATAGTGGCGTGTATGGAGTCGCCTTCATTTTGAGTGTGGCCTACTTCAAGAAAAGTATGCTTTATTTTCAAATTAAACTGTTTAGCAGCGTACAGATACATAAAAAACATAATCCTGTTTCGGTTTTGGCCAGTACAATTGTCTGACCAAAATCTGAAGTCGTCACAACCTTCTTGACTTTTTAATTTAATTATATCATAGATACAGCTCGCTATTTCGTTCGAACCCTTCATTGCAATTTGTTCATTCCATAAGTAACAGGTACCAATTAACTTCCCAATATCAAAAATTGATAAGTTATGTACTTTCAACCTTTTACTGTAATAAAATAGACTAATTTCACCACTTGGGGACAACAACACTTTTTGCAAATCAAAAGTAGCGCAGAATATTTTCGTGTCATTTTGTGAATCACGTTTATCCTTTTCTTTTAAGGATCTAGCCTGATTTTTGCTGATTATATGATTATCAAAAAATATTTTATTATCAGGAGTCACAGAACCGTTTTTAAAAGAATGACAAACATGGCATTGGTCTTTTTTTGGCTGGTGAAATGATAAATTAATATTTTTGTTTACAATATCCCTGTATTGCCTTAATGACTCACATTTATTACCATATTTAGATGGATCATACCATTCTTTGTATAACTTGAACATTCGGATAAAACTTAAAGAACCATCTAAATAAAGTTTATTACTGTCTTTGCGACAATAATGTGAATCAACCGGTTCAAAAGACTTGACGTGGTCCAGTACACTTTTGATCATTTCTGCATCAATAGATGTTTTATGGTGATCATGTCGACCTCTATTATCAACTAAAGTGAGCCTACTTGTATCAGAAAATTTACTCATTGCAGTTCTTATCATTTTTGGCCCACAACGAATGGTGTTTAAAAACATCGTCTTGCATACCACTAGTTTCGTCTTTTGTGTATTTTGAGTAATAGGCAAATGGTACACATATGTGTATGACCCTCGTGAGTCACCCTGGGTAACCGTTCTTTTTTTATTTATTCTTACTACATAGTTAACAATAAAGTCATATTGCTTAGAATGATCTCCAATCATCCAAAATTGATGAAATATAGCACTCCTTGCGTCTCCATCAAGTTTTTCGAAACACTTCAGTTTACATGTGCTCTGACATGGTTGACCTATTTGTTTCTCATATCTTAATTTACCATTTCTACTGTTATACGCTTTCCCAGTATTTTTAAGTCTTTTTCTCTTCGAATCTATCCATTAATTACAAAATTGTTCTCGTAATCTTCCATTATCTCTTTTTTTAGTAAATTTTCTTTTTCTGGGTCGCTTAGGAGTTGAAACATCACTTGATGAGTAATATTGTGAAACAGGGGACGATGCAGTTACATCTGATAACAATGATAGGACTGAAGGAATAGGTTCTTCCTCACCAAAAGAACTATGATTTGACGATGGCATTGGGGTCGCATTATCGACATCGCGCATATCGTAATTATCCAACAGATCTGTATTTTTACTGAATTTTTCACTATGATGTTCGATTGAAGATTCAAAAACTCTTTCGCTTGACAGATTATTATGTGTTGTTATGATTGATGAACTGCTAGCTATGGGCTCATAATTGTGATCATTTGTTTCTTGTACTGAAAGACAGTTTGAGTGTAAATCAGAATTGTTTTCTTTTTCATGAGTGTCACTGTGGGTACACTTTTCATGGGGTTGAGGTAGTTGACTATTAGAAATTAACATGTTATCAGAGTCGAGCAAAGTAGAATTTTCTAATGTATCATTTTGTTTTTCTTGTTGAGGTGAATCATTTTCAAATATATCATTGAGCAGACTTACACTGCAATTTGTGAATATCTCACTGTCTCCAAATGGTAAAGGAGCTGCAGACAAAATAAATCAATGTAAGATAAGACCGTAATATTGTAAACAAAGTAAGTTAAATAAAGTTATTAATAACGTAACTAATAATAATAGTAGTTCCAATAATATTTCAACCCTTGCTATCCACATTAACAGGCCAAAAATAAAAAAATACCGTAGGGCGTAAGTGTATTTTTTTAGAATAAAACACGTATAACGGCCAATATGCCACATTGGCCGTTCATCCAAAAAACTCGTGATATTTCAGATAATTTATTTATAAAACAATAATTAGTCAAAGTTTAAAGATTGACTTGTCTGTAAAAACATATTTGAAGTACTTACAAAGGTTATCATCGCTATTTTCTATAAAATCGTCGTTTTCATAACCTAAATCATTGTTCTGTGCACTGTTATTTTCATTTCCCAATGCCAAATTCACTAAATTCCGACTTCTAGACAACTTAGTGCGATAATTGAATGCCATCTTTTACTTATTAAACTAAGTTGTAACCCAAAAACACAACAATTACATTTTGTATTCATCACAGTGTGGCCGTTGCTTCGTTTAACGTATAAGTGCCAATCAGCTGATTGGTCCCAACTACGAAACAAACGCGCGGGAACTCCCCACGTATAAGTCTCTAACTACTCTTAGGACCTTGTACGTTTAAATTCATGTTACTTATGCCGTTATACTGTAATAAAAAATCGTGTTTCTATGCAGATTTTTTTTTTTTTAATAGCTCACCTAATTCATTACATCTATAAGATGCGTTTACCATATAAAAGTCAAAATGCCCAAATTGTTAGTTTGGCCCATATACATAGGACCCATCGAATTTGGTCGAAATTGTTTTCGTGATAATAGGTTGACTTCTGAAAAGGTTACTCATGGTCTGAGACCGTAAAGGACAACTGAACCAATACATGTCAGTTAGTCAGTAAAAGACTCTTCGCTCTAGCTCCACCCAGAACTAGAAAAGTTATTTGATTTTTTTCCATTTCCACATAAAAACAAATAAGTTTAAAGACCTGGGTTACGTGATTGTTTGAAAGAGTCCCTGGATTGCAAAAGGTATCTGAAGGAACTCTTTCAATGGCATCGGCCTTAACTGGCCCCCTTCATTTGGCTAACCAGCTGTCGACCCGGACATCGTTTTTAACTGACAACCGGACGAGCTATCCATTGCTCTTTGTCCACAAACTCGCGCCTATGGTAACTGGAAATCGTTCTGCAATTCCTTATGCCCGGGTGCTTCTAGCGAGGAATGGGACATCAGGCTTGTCGCCAAATTCTCTAGACGCTGACGTGACGATTAGTATTTGTTCCTGACGAATTGGTATGAGAGTAGTATAAGAGAGACCTATGCCCGGAAAGACGTATATATTATGTTCATTAAAAAAAGAACAAGGTAATCGTTTAAGATAGTTTTGGTACTATGCCCAACAGTGGACGTCTATCGGCTGAAATGATGATGATGTGTTTAGGTACTATAGGTGTTTTCAATGAATCTTCTACTCGTATATTTTATACTTAATTAAGAACGGAACTGCAGTAAATAAGTAGTTTTTATATCCACGATTATCATGGAAACTGGTTACTGTTAACGTATACAAGTGCCGAACAAAGGCCTCTACTCGACTTTCGGATATTTCGATTTTCTGATATTGCAAAAATATTTAAAACGATACAATTCCTAGTGGTACCTACGTAGATTGAGCTCGTTCACTTTTGTGTAATTTACGACAAAAAGTAAATTAATACAGTTTTATTTTTTCCAGTATTAAGCTCATAATAGAGAATATTATATATTGGAGAATATTATATTATTTTATTGGAATATCTACTTAAATGATTCTTTTTACTACGCCATAGGCATACTGTGACTGTAAGGGCTATATTTTACTGGGTTATATATTTTTTATTTATAAATATTTATATATATTTTACAGTTGCGCCGCCATGGTGTCTCGGTGAAATATAGATCTAAGCTACCAAACTAGACACCATACAGATACCAGAGTCGCCATACGTTCCTAGCTGGTCGCGCCACCAAATTGGTTGCGCAACCAAACGGACACCAGGTGAGTAACACTCTTGAAATGATGTCAAACATGGAAAAAACCTGGTGAATGTTGCGGGAATCCGATGGATGCTGGACGCACAGGATCGATCATTGTGGCGACACTTGGGGGAGGCCTATGTCCAGCAGTGGACGTCTATCGGCTGAAATGATGATAATGATGATGAATGATGATGGAAAAAACACGGCCTACTATGGCCACTAGAACCTATCAACAGCACATCATTCTCGTGTCATAATGGGCTTAGTGACCGTAGCATCCATGAATCAACCACGTATCATCCACGTATCATCCCAATATCTTTCGCGTGTTTTATTTGTTCTTTCAGTTATACTTAGTAGCTATGTAACCTGTATTCGCACAAATTAAACGCACGCGTCAAAAAACTTTATATACTTCCGTATGACATTTAACGGACTTAGAACGGTCATCATACACGGTTTGACCTGTTTGCTCACCAGTTTGGCAACGTCGGGTGTCATGCGCGGTACTGTTGGAATATAACGCTGTGTTCGTCGGAGACAGAAACGTCTAGTAGCTGTTTTTTTTTTGTTATACATTTCAATACAAAAATAAATAGTTTTTTGCCTGACACGTGCTTCGTACGGTCATGGTATGATCACTGTATGGTATGGTGTAGCAAGTAGATACCTTAATTGTGTGGAACATAAACAGAAATGGTGAACAGCAGACACTTGAATTATTCAAAGAATTAGTGTACCGAAAAATTGATCATGAACCGGAATTCGTAAACAATGAACAAAAAAATTGGTTTCCAAAGTTAAAAGCAAAGAGCAAACGACACGAAACTTCAAAATTGCTTTTGGATTTTTTGTTTATATTTATAAATCGTGGTGAACAAGTTTGCCGTCGGTTTTCAGTAATTGCATTAGTCGTTCGGCCGACTTCCTACTTTTGAAGTTCACGGGCAAACTTCTACTAAGTGGATCATCCCTTGGAAAAGTTACTAAAGTTTTCGGCAAAAGCCAACGTAATTACCTGAAGATAGAGATTTTGCGTCATAGACTAATTTGGTAGCGCAAGAAATAATATCTTTGCGGTAAAGTAATATATTTTTATCGTTTATTGGAAATGGTTCTCGGTAGAAACGTAATTACAGATTGTCTTTTCGAGATAAAATATGAATGGTAACTGGCAGAGCAGAGACAACCTTAATCGGTATATCGGTTGTGAGTTATAGATCGGACGAAAAATACTGCAGTAAAATTGTGCGGTTAAGGGAGGGGGCACCAGTACTGAACACTTTAGGATTTTTCATTGAATAAAATATTAAGTGATGTTAAACCAATTTTGTCATTAACTTTTTGATTGTTATCACTCGTCATCAATGAAAAGTTATAACCGATATTAATCTTTATAGGTAGAGTCTGTCTAATAAGTTAAGCGACTTGGGTAATTATTAGGATTTAATGAAATCTGATGTAGTCAACACGGGTTCAATAATCAAAATAGATCATTGCTTACTAACAGAAGAACCTTATAAAAAGTACCAAATATTACTATTTTTAAATGATTAAATATTATACAAAATTCCCAAGCCAGTTGACTTATTAGACAGAATATAATTCCAATATTAAACAGCATCAAATTTATTATTCGTGTAACAATTCCTCTAATTTCGAATAAGTTTTGTAAACAGCGGTGCCTAGCGTTAGGAGCAGTCCGAGTTTAGGGGATTTAACTTTTTTTTGGAGTAAAACAAAACAATACACCAGTAGTTTTGGGCACACCACAACCACGGCCGTAAGTTCATGGAGTGGTTGGAAAGACACCACAGTGTCTTCACTTTCCGCATGATGCAGGTCCTCACCGGACATAGTAAGATAGGGAAGTTTCTGTTTAAAATTCAGGCGGAAGAAACGCCTGGGTGTCACCATTGTGTGGAACGCCCGGAGAATACGGTGGAGGTGTACCCCGCTTGGATGGAGCACCACTTTGTCCTCGTGGAGGAAATCGGTGGCCGTGACCAGAGTGAGACGGGATAGGATGCGACCGCTTTCTTCTGTGAAGTAGCAATGCAAGAGAAGGAGATGGCCGCAAACGTGAGGGAACGGACTTCCTTACAGCTTACAGCTGCCGCGACAGGAGACGCACCGGGCATTGGCACGCGTAGAGTGATACCCGATCACCTCAGGCGTAGGCTTGCGAGAGTTTGGTAAGGACCGAACCCGAGTCCTCGACGACGCGTACTTTCACGAATTTAACTAAAGACAGAAGCCACAAATTCAGATTCCACGTGTCTACATTTTGGTTGGACAAAATTTGAATCAAATCGACACGGAACAAGAAGAAGATTACAAAGTTGCGATCAAATGATCTGTGCACAGAACTAGAATCTGAGGACCTAAAAGTAATTCGTGTTTTTCGTTCTTTTATCCTTAAATTTCTTTTATTCGTGAATTTTATTTTATGGAGTGGCCAAAAAATAAAATTCACGAAATCACTCTTTTTATAGAACAACGAAATAGTTCTTATCCCCATGAGATATTTTTGAAAGGGAAGTCATGATCCCAGAACGCAAAAGGCAACTGAAGGACACAGGTAGATTTAGTCAGTAAAAGTCTGACACGACCTGTCGCTCCACCCTGACACTATAGCGAGAGAATTTGTTTGATAATTTACCAACTCAAAAAAAGTAGTCCTTTGCCATCGTTTTCTTATGTAGCCAAATAAATCAAATCAAATAAGTTATGTTAAGTGTGTACATATTTTGTATTGGTTATTTCAAGTTGTATCTGTTCTTCATGGATTTGACCTATGCCCTATTAAAAATAGCCTGCTGACCTACATTCACCGCGGCTGTATGCGAACGGCGCCCTACTAGCAACAGATCTTTTTTGGAAGTCGTGTCGGTTAATCAGTAGGTAGCCTTGTGTATTTACTTATTATTACACAAGGTAACCTGTTTACTATTTACTGGGGCTAAGGTCTGTTTTACTGAGGCTAGGGTTTGTTTCCGAAAGAGAAGCTCGGCCCCTGTATGAAAGGCAAGAAGGAACGGGGTAGGTTTTTTAGTCAGTAAGAGTCGGACACTATCTCCCGCTCCGCCCAAGGGGTCAACTTCTCAAAATTATCAATTAACAAAAATAATAACAATCAGTTAACAGATGATTTTTTATCGTTGGTTAAAAATCATACAAATGTTATCCTCCTTGTCATTTGTATGATTTTTAACCAACGAAAAAACAATAATAATTTTCCTATTACTTTTACACACGGCGTCTACTTCACTGTTTTCTTCAACTTTCCTTTCGCAGATGTGCTCATTCGAAATAAGCATCACCTTTGTACTATTTTTCTGTTTCCTTCTTCTTTTCTTGTATTTCCATGTGTGTACATAAATAGTTTTAAAAAAAATCTGTTAAATGATTATTATTATTTTTTTAAAGTTTTTAACTTCACACAGAAGTAATTCTTAGGGAAGGGTTCCTAGGGATTATTTCTGCATCACATTTTTTTAAGGGTGTAAATCATCCAATGACTTCTCCCGCTCTGGGCGGACTGGAAAGGCGTTGCAGACTTTTACTGATTAAAACCACACCTGTGTCCCTTGCTCTTTGCGTTCCAGGACTACGGGTTTCCTTCTCAGAAATTCCCCGCGGTCCTGGCTAGCGGGGATCGGCTCTGCAGGGCCCCTACGGTTTGCTATCATCTCTTTGAAGAGCGCGGGGATCACTACGCGCTGTTGAGCGTTTATAAATATGTGGAATCTGTAGGTCATGATTGCTAATATCCAACTTTAAAAAAAACCATACAAAGTATTTGTTCCATGCGGAAATTGTACGCGTAGCGAACAGTGCAGCAGCTCATCGCATGACCACTGCGCCAACTGTGATATAGGACTAATACGTAGTGCGGGGAAATTCTTTATAAAAAAAAAAAAAAACCGGCTGTGATTATAGTTACCATAGTTATATACCTTAGGCCAAAGTATTAGAAGGCCATGGGTTCACTTCTGAAAGGAAAACCCGGGGACTTTTTTTATGGTGAGAAAATCATTAATGACAACCCCCACTCTTGGGCGGAGCTGATAGTATCAGACTCTTACTGACTAAAAACCCACCCCGTTCCTTCAACCCTTCATACCGGGGCTCGAGCTGTCTTTCGAAACTAACCCTGGCCCCGGTAGGCTTCGACCCAGCTGGGCCCCTGCTGTTGCTGACAACTCCTTATGGCGCGCGGGAACTGTGCGTGCCATCGACGACTTGGGCTCGATCCGGACAGTTACCAGACGGTCGGACAGGACCTGAAATGCAAGCTTTGCCTTGCTCCTTAAGGATCATAAGAATGTGTTTTTAGTAAGTAAAACGGACGTAATCCTTCCTATCATATGCCACATCCTCAACTTTTCTACATCTAGCGGTGTCTTTCCATGCTCATGGAAAGATGCTCAAATTATTCCTTTGCCGAAAAAGTCCAACCCCACATTATTTTCTGAATACCGTCCAATATCCGTCTTACCCTTCTTGTCCAAAGTCCTAGAACGATTAATCTATAACCAAATTAGTACTTTCCTGTCTAAAAATAATCTCCTCAATCCCTTCCAGTCCGGTTTCCGTCCTGGTCATAGTACCACCACAGCCCTTATCAATATTACGGATGATATAAGGTCTGCCATGGAAGGCGGCAATCTCACGGTTTTGGCATTGCTCGATTTCAGTAATGCATTCAATACTGTAGATTTTGACGTTTTGCTTGGCATTCTCAGCTCTCTTAATATATCTCCATCGGTGATTGACTGGTTTCGTAGTTACCTGTTTGGTCGTCGGCAACGTATTTGCATCGGAGAGACCTTGTCTTCCTGGTGTTGTACTTCTGCCGGGGTACCTCAGGGTGGCGTTTTATCCCCTTAACTTTTCGCAGTTTTTATCAACTCAATCTCCAATAATCTAATTTCATCCTACCACCTTTATGCTGACGATCTCCAAATTTACTCGCGAGCTCCTCTTGCTGATTTGTCCGAGGCTATTATCACCATCAACCATGATCTGGCCCGCATATGCGAGTGGAGTAAACGATATGGACTTTTGGTCAACCCCATAAAGACGCAGGTTGTTGTGGTGGGCAGTTCTAGGTTGGTTTCAAGGATTGACTGGACGTCTCTTCCCCAGGTTTTATTCGATAACACAGATATACCCTTCTCCGAGAAATTTAAAAACTTGGGGTTAGTCATTGATAAGAACTTCACTTGGTCTGCCCAGCTACAGGAAGTTAGCCGTAAACTTTTTGCGTCTGCTGGTTCTTTAAGGAGACTGCGTAATTTTCTTCCGACTACCACCAAGATTGCACTTGCACAATCACTTCTTCTCCCCATCCTTGATTATGCTGCTGCTAGCTATCTTGACCTTACACAAGAACAACTCGATAAACTTGAGCGGCTTCAAAACTTTTGCATAAGGTTCATATTCGGTTTGCGAAAATATGACCATGTTTCTGAATTTCGTGTGAAGCTCAAGTGGTTGCCAATTCGCCTTTGCCAGAATGCTCATATTCTTTCTCTTTTATATAATATACTCTTTTCTCCTTTTACCCCTCTTTACCTCAAGAATCGTTTTCAGTTTCTTTGCGACTCCCATTCAAAATCTCTTAGGTCATCAGATAACTTACGACTCAAGATGCCGGTGCATTCCACAACTTTCTTAGATAAATCCTTTACTGTCCAGGCTACCCGTCTGTGGAATGCATTACCGGATGCTATAAAACGCGCTCAATCGTTGCCTGCCTTCAAGAGACTTGTTAAGGATCACTACTTGTCGCTGTGATTATTCGAAAGTCGTTCTTTCTTATGATTGCTCATATATTTGGTATGTATATATTTATGTATGTATTATATTGCATATGTATGTATCTGTGTATCTATCAATTATAATAATTATAAATGTAATTAATTTTAAAATAATACTTATTGTTGAACTTATGACAGCCCCATATCATGTTCTGACAATTACTGTCTATTCTAGGTTGCCTGGAAAAGATCGCGGAATGCGATAAGGCCGCCCATTGTACGTGTTTTAGATATAAGTTTTTCTTTGTTATGTTTTGTATGTACAATAAAGTATATAATAAATAATAAATAAATAAATAATAAATAAAACAAGCTTTTAATGAAAATCATTTTTTCATAGCAAGCTTTTATAGCTCGGTATACCTATATAATTAATACTCGTCAAAACGAATCATACGAGCCCAAACTCGATGGGGTTGTGTCGTTAAACTACCAAGTTCCTATGTCACAATAACTTTGCATTGTCATCTGATTTACACATGCATGCAAAATTTCAGCTCAATCGGTAACCGAGAAGTGGGTCAAATTTAATTTACAAGATTTGATGACAGACAAACATCGGGACAGGTGAAACTAAATAAAAGCTTATAAAAACATACATTCAGCCGAACATAGAACCTCCTATTTTTCGAAGCCGGTTAAAAAGTATGACACGCCCTCCCACAGCGCCCTAAAGCGGGAGAAGGCATTGGATGAATTCCAATTTTAAAATAGAAACCAATAAAAGACACTCTCTCTCGTTCCGCTCAAAGAGAGAGAAGTTATTTGATGTATTCCAAACTCAAAAAAAGGTATTTTCAATTGAAAATACCTTCACATATTTGACTTAAGTTCGATTAGACTTTAGAAAACATGCACGATCAAAAAGACTTTTTTTTTTACTGTCTTTGTGACTGATCCATACTAATATTATAAACTAGCTCTGGCAGGCGGCTTCACCTGTATGAAAGTACAAAATATTGCCTATTTCACTGTGATAATGTAATCTTTTTCATTACTTTTTTTTTTAAAGTGGTTCAGTATTTTTTATTTAATTAATTACAAACTTAATAACATATGTTTTCTCTTTATAATATAAGACAAACGTAAAAGTGAATCCGTCTATCTGTTACGCTTTCACGGTTAAACTACTGCATCAATTTTGATGAAATTTTGTACGGAGTCAGCTTTAACCCTAAAGAAGGACATAACTTTTCATCTGGTGAACAAAGTCTCTGAAAAAAGCTATATTTTGTAATAGGTACTTACGCGAACCATGAAAACATACATTTCTTTTATGTTTTTCTCAAATAAAGTGTCTTTTGAATTTGACTGTCAAACTTTTTCTTCAATAAGTGTCATTATGTCATGGTCGTGTCAATTTGAAAGTTATTATTCTTGACAACTCTTTGTTTATGTTTATGTTCAAAATAACATTAGACATTTATGAAAACTTTTTATTACTGTTCGTTCAACCGATTTTGGCTTTTATCATGTTAGTGGCACGACAAATGGCGAGTGCAGTAAATAGTTGGTATTGTAACCACTTTTTTGCTTTCACTGCCATTCTTATTATGCCTACGAAATAGAAGTTAAAATCGGTTGATTAGACGGTAAAAAAGGTTTCTTTATATGTCTAATCTTAACGCAAATAGGGTATAGGCACAATAGGTACTATGAAATTCAACTCCCTCGTTGGAGATCGTGGTTACAAGCGCGACAGTTTGGCGTACCCGGTCCAGGGATTCGATTCCCGAGTCACGCAAAAAGTACTATTGAGGTTTTCTATTTTAAATTACTCTGTAGCTGCCCGGAGTTTGGAAGTTAGAGGTATGATACCCCATGCCTAGGAAAACACGTGGTGTCTCTTCTCCGTCATGTTGAATTGGACTGTGAGCATAAAGAAACAGAGACTGCATCTGTGTTTACGCACTTTTTGCACTATATTACCTATTTTCTGTCTACTTAGCTAATCTTTTTTGAGATTGGCCACAGTGATCAAAGTTCGGTAGGAAGGCGATCCTCCCTGCATTCATTTTTTGCATTTGAACGAGAAGACCGATGTCTTTTCGTCCTTAAAATTTAGGTGTCTATAAGGCTAGAGGGTACGGAGCAGTCATGGCCAAGATCGCCCTAGACTAGAACTTAGGAAGGAGAAAAGAGAGGCCTTTGCCCACCAGTGAATAAGCTCTTAATAGACTAGTGCGCTTCACCAATAACGATTACATCACTGCTTACCATCAAGTGGGATTTTTTTTTTTTTTATGGTGGGAAAAAATCATGCATTGACATCCCCCGCCCTTGGGCGGAGCGGGAGATAGTGTCAGACTCTTACTGACTAAAAGACCCACCCCGTTCCTTCTAGCCTTCATACCGGGGCTCGAGCGCCCTTTCGGATAACCCTGGCCCCAGTAGGCTTCGGCCCGGCTGGGTCCCTGCTGTTGCTGACAACTCCTTGAAGGCAGACAAGCATTATCACTGCTCTCAAAACGGTGAAGGAAAAAATCGTGCGGCATATCCTAGAACCAATAATTCGAAGACATGTGCCATTCACCAACCCGCACTGGGCCCGCGTGGTGGAATACGGTCCATTCCCTCTCCTAGAGAAGAGGCCTGAGTCCCAGCAGTGGGGACATTAAAAAGGCTGATGGTGATGGACGAATAGATTGAGAGACGTGGGAATCCGATGAATGCGAATGTTAGCATCTTTACATCTGACGTGCGACCGCCACAGATATTTTAAACCACATAAACAAAAAAATTTAGGACAAAGATTATTAAAAATAAGTGTACAATGGGCAGCCTTATCGCACAGGGCAGGGTTTTATTGTATTATTTATTAGTCATTTTCGCCCGCATACATAAAATATAGATTATGTCACTCAGGAATAAAGCAGTTTTCTATCAGTGAAAAAAATGTTACCAATCCTCACGATGTTTTCCTTCACCGTTTTGAGAACAGTAGTAATGAAATAAATTACACAAAGTAATGCGCCTGGCAGGGCTTGAACCCGCAACCTACAACTTGTAAATTGGAGCCACTCGGCCATCACTGCTCTCAGTCCATCTACTCGTCCGGCCGATGTTATTTTAGTCACGAGAAAGAGGAGCTCTTTTTTGTAGTTTGTCTTGGTATGGTCGAGTGAAGAGGAGGGATGAAACGCATGTTGCTAAAAAAGTTATGAGTTTACATGTGGATGGATGGAGGGGGAGAGGGAGGCCAAAGAAAAGATTAATGGATTGTGTGAGAAATGATATGAAAGAAAATAGAGTTAGTGTGACGATGGACAGGACAGAATGGCAGAAAAAAACGTGTTGTACCGACCTCAAATAAAACAGGACATGGGTAGGAAGATGATGATAAAAGAGGAGCTCTTTTTATACTTTGAAATAATATTATTTTATACGATTTTTTTAAACATGTTCCTGGTTTAAAAATAAATATGTAGTTACTTCCATTTTCCTCCCTGAACGAGTTGTTTCAAAAAGCTTATCTCTTCATGTATTTCTGAACAGTTTTCTCCTATATTTTTCAAACAAATCCTTTTCCACGTTCGGACATTTTGTTTCGCACATAAGAAGGATAAAAGGGGATGTCGAAATAAAATATACGTTTCAAACGTGTCAGTGGTTTTGCTGTCCATATTTTGAAACAAAAATAATCCATAATAATATTATAAATGCGAAAGCAACTCCGTCTGTTATTTTGTTTGTTTATTAGGTTTTTACATATAAACCGCAGATCCAATCTTTACAAAAGGTATTTTTAATATCGTGCGGATTTAATCACGCATATGCGGATTTGCTCCGCATGCAAAAAATTTCAAAACGCAAAAAAGCGTCCCGCGTGCGTATTCCACGCATTACAATAAATAATTGTATGAAATTGACATTCGCACGAGTTACGCGTGCGGAGTAATGCCACATGCGTGAACAATACCGCATGATATTAAAAACAACCAAACTGTCGAATAGAAAAAAGAGTCTTTTTAAAGTGAGAAATCATACAATGACTTCTCTCGTTCTAGGGTGGAGTAGAAAGGCGTGTCAGCCTTTTCTGACTAAAACCACACCTATGTTCCTTTATTGCCTTGCGTCCAGGACCCTGGGTTTCCCTTTCGGAAGTCATCCCATGGCCCCCGTTAGGCTTCGGCCCTGCTGGCCCAAAGCGGAACAAACTCCCAACGTATGCTCTAGCGTGTCCTCCGAACGATACGAAAAATGATGGCACCCGGGCGGTTCTCACGGGTGGTGAGGACCTGCGTCATGCGGAAGGTGAAGACGCCGTCACGACGTACCTCAAAGTCTTTAAATCTAAATCTAAGTCTTTAAATCTTTTCAGCCGCTCCTCAAAGAAGGGACGGACGTACCGCCATGATTATGGCGTGCCCAAAATATACATAGATTGGATCTTGAAAATTCCGGGATTAAAAATATAGAATACTTTTAATCCTGGGATTATTTTCCCTTGGGATACTTTCCGAGATTCACGCAGGCGATGTCGTTGGCGGAAAATAATTATAGACTATTCAAAAGCTTTTAGTAGTTTCCTGAAATACTGAAGCTTTGATTGCAAGGATAAATTGAACATAAAATATCATGGAATATTCGTGATTCGCTGCTAATGCTTCAATTCTATGAATCCTATTTATCTCATATAATAATATATAATCCTATTCATCAGATCCTATTGGTGGAACTCAGATTCTCAGCTTGTTTCTAATAAATTCTAGATAAAAGATCTAATAACTTTACCCCTTCTGAGAATCAGATTCAAAATCCGATAAGTACATAGTGTTTCAAGTTAGTATAATCTATTACATTATAAATCTCACTCGGAAAGCTCAGCGAGTTAGTAATGTTATATTACTAGCTAAATTTATCACACGACAACCTTCACTGATTATGATAAACCATGTTCTGAAATTGCTTTCAGGATATGGTTTACCAAGTTTCATTGAAATTCGTTCAGCCGTTCGTGCGTGAAGAAGTAAGAAAAATCCTCCATATTATTTTCCACATTATTTTCAGTTAGGGTGTTTTTAATATCGTGCAGTTTTTTAATCGTAACCCCCGTAAATGTCCATTTTATACAAGTAGAATAGAATAGAATGAACTTTATAGTACCTACACCAAAACAGTAACAAACTTTTTAAAAATAACTTCCATACTAATGTACAATGGGTGGGTACAATGGCGATCTTATCGCTAACAGCGATATCTGCCAGACAACCTTAGGATGGATTGCAAGAACGCGTTTTTTTGCATTGTGAAATTTTCTGAACCGTGACCGCAGAATTGCTCCGCATGCGTAATGAAATTCGCACGATATTAAAAACACCCTTTGGTATTCCTTTTATTATTACTTCAATTAAAATCTATTCATTTTCATGTGAATGATACATCGCTTCACTCACATTTGCAACTATCAAACAATCAACTTAATATCAATATTCGTTCGTGCACTTTATAGTCAGCACAAAATAAACATTTTGATAACTGAAAATTGCTGAATACGCGCGCGTCTATCAGTCAATGTTGATTTTGATATGTCTGTTATTATTGGGGAATTTATTGTGATATCGTTCTTTATTTTCTCATTAAAAATAAAATAAAATTTTGACTTATTAACTTTGATAGTGAAAAGCTATGAACAAAGGCAAAGATAAACTTAGTATTCAAGTAGAGATTCATAAACGATTCCAGCAAACGAATAAATCAGTTCGAGAGATTCCTGCACCGGATTCGTGCGGAAGAAACGCCCGGGTGTCACCATTGTGTGTACAACGCGGAGGACACGGTGGAGCATACAGTAGATGTATGCCCCGCTTGGGTAGAGCACCGCCGCGTCCTCGTGAGTGCACTCTGCGACAGCGATCTCTCGCGCCACGCCTTGGTGCTGGCCATGGTCTAGAGCAAGGAGGAGTGGCAGACGGTCGCATCCATCTACAAAGCAGTAATGCTAGCAAAAGAGTCGGCCGCACGCGCGAGGCATTGACCATGGCGTCCCAGACGGACGTGAGACAGGCAGCATCATTCGTTGGGGAGCCCTATGCCCAACAGTGGACGTGTTTCGACTGAAATGATGATGATGCACATTCCCTATTCTTTATGATCACTTTCCTCTAATCACATTTTAATAAATAAGTCCCTTTATAGTCACAATAATGTATCTTTATCATAATAGTCCTTGAGAATTTGAGATACTCTCGGTTCATAAGCCCCCGGGCCGAAGGATGCTAATTTGATTGATTCTATTTTAGTCCTCACAAATAACTTGGCTACCAAGACGTACTTAATTGGAAACTGACGTTAATAAAGGACCGTTACTACAAGATAATATCGGTAAGAATGTCCTTATTGGAAAATATGGCAATCTGACAGAATATTATAATTAACTTTGTCATTAGTTTTGAAGATTAAAAAAAAAAGGAAAGCTCCGGGAGTCGCAGCGTAATTCCGGGCCTACGTAGCTGTGGGTTTGCGGATGACGAGCAATGCATAGCTCGCCGTCCGCACATTAAGGAAGGAGTAGGCGCAAATCGACGGCACGTAGTGTTCTAAGCGTGCCTCAAAGAGGTGTCATTAAACTACGTTTGAAGGAGTGACCGTTGCCTTAGTTTTAGTCAGTAAAAGTCTGACACATCCTCTCACCCCACCCTAGAGCGGGAGAAGTCATTGGATAACTATCAATTGGGTTTTTATAATTCAATGAAGATGAGCCGCAAATCACATCATTGTGATCACGATTTTCGAAACACTTTATAATATGCCTTCAAAGTATGTTATTATTGTGAATTGAAATCTGTTGTTTATTTCACATTTTTATTTTAATAGAATAGAATAAACTTTATTGTACACCAAAATAGTCACAATTTCACAGAAACTTAAACCTGTGGGTACAATAAACCCAATCCAATAACTCAATCTGACATTTTATTATTTATCGAACTGCATCTGACATTGTATTATCTATTGAACTGAATCAGACTTGGCTATTATTATTTTAATTTTTTCAAATCGTAATTTAACTACGGGTATTTCAAGCCTGAAATAAATGAATTTATTGTCATTATATTATTAAGCGTTTGGCCTCGTCATTTATATCGCGTACATCGAAGGACTGGAACAATTAGACTGCTGCGGTCTTCCCGTCCGATTATAATTTGGGTGTCTTCAAGGCTAGAGTGAATAAGCTCTTAATAAACTAGTGCGCCTCATTACCGATGGCATCACTGCTTAGTTACCATCAGGTGGGATCGCAGTCAAGCACTAGTTTATATCAGCCCCCCTAGCCAAGTTACAACCAGTTTGTGTGAAATTCCGTTCTCTAATCGGTAACGCCTCGGTGACAGCAATTGTAGAAAACGATAAGTTGGTAGCCATGTTGACGCGCCTGAGTCGGCCGCTCGTTCTAAAATGTAGCGTTTGTATAACAAAGGATGTAGCGTTAAACATTGTAGAAACGATTTTGAACGATGTGAACTTGGCTACGAATTGTCTATTCGTTTGTTCTGACCACGCGACTTTACGTTGAGATGACGACATTCCCATACATTCGTCACTTTTAGATAGCGTTAACGATTGCAGAATAAGAACTTGGCTAAGCGTGCTGATTAATAAAAAAAATGGATACCTACACAGAAAAATATTTCTTTAGAAAATTGGGCTCCATTGTTTCTTGAAAAATCTTGGCCCTTTTTCGTAATCCTTGAACTGATTTCACTAAGAACCTTTAAAAGCGTACTTATAAAATAAACTTCTTTTGTGATCATTATTAAGTACTTCCTTCCCACTTTGGAATTAAAAATTTAGGAGTAACTAAAAGGGTTAAAGTCGAAGGACATGACTCAGTAAGTGGTTACAAGGCTGAAGTTTTCAGATAAAATGGTTTTAATTGGTTACTTAGTCTTAATGAGGTTAAAAAATTTATTGATTACTTATAAACTTTTAATTAATTTTAGATGTAATTTTCGGAACGTGTTTATCCGATTACTTTGAAAACGGTACCTACTTGTTTTTAGGGTTCCGTAGCCAAATTTCAAAAAACGGAACCCTTATAGATTCGTCATGTCTGTCTGTCTGTCTGTCTGTCTGTCCGCCCGTATGTCACAGCCACTTTTTTCCGAAACTATAAGAGCTATTCTGTTGAAACTTAGTGAGTAGATGTATTCTGTGAACCGCGTTAAGATTTTTACACAAAAATAGAAAAAGAGTAATAAAGTTTGGGGGTCCCCATACTTAGAACTGAAACTCAAAACATTTTTTTTCATCAAACCCATACGTGTGGGGTATCTATGGATAGGTCTTCAAAAATGATATTGAGGTTTCTAATATATTTTTTTTCTAAATTGAATAGTTTACGCGAGAGACACTTCCAAAGTGGTAAAATGTGTCCCCCCCCCTGTAACTTCTAAAATAAGAGAATGATAAAACTAAAAAAAATATATGATGTACATTACCATGTAAACTACCAATGAAAATTGGTTTGAACGAGATCTAGTAAGCAGTTTTTTTTTAATACGTCATAAATCTAAAAAAATACACTAATATTAAAACATCGATCAAAGTTACAACGAACTACAAGAACTTTTATATTATGTTACTTGCTGCTACGGGACCCTCCCTAGGCGAGTCCGACTCGCACTTGGCTGGTTTTTTGTGTTTGTGATATTAATAAATATTTTTTTTTTTTTTGTATTTTTATGACCTGGTCACTTGGACCTTTAAGTCAATTCTTATTTTATTTTTCAAAAGACTGCACTATGTATCACATCACTTTTTATAAAGATTTAATTGTGTTCTTAATATATTTATAGAGCGGTTTGAAAGTGTTTTGGTCTTTTAAAAGGTGTCTAATTGGCGGCGGGCGGGCAGAATAATCACACTTAATGTTCACATCACTGAGTTCACTAGCCAACACTAATCTGTCAAGTAAAAAGTTTTGACAATCAAAAATAAGATGCTCAACGGTCCCTTCTTCGGATTCACAATAAGGGCATCTGCTACTTGCAATAATGCCAAGTCTAGCAAGGTGTGACGGTGCAGTATTATGGCCAAAGCGCAATCTATTAATCGTAGTGATAAAGTCTCGGCTGGCTTCCTTTAAATTATTGTACCACGGTTTATCAGGTAATGCTTCTTGAATATTGCCATACCACTTTCCTTTTATGTCTTGGTCTTTCTTCCACATTTCTAACCATAATTTACATATTTTTTCATTGATACATTGCAGGAAATCAGTCATAGGAATGTCCATTGCATTTCTAACATCAACAGCATTATTACCTTCATATGCGATTTTATCAACTGCTTCATTACCAGAGATACCCCGGTGAGAAGGAACCCACAGGAAAGCAATTTTGATGTGCTTAAGGTAAAATTGATGAACTATTTCCTTGATAAAATACAGAATATAATTTGACTTAAATGAAACTGTAAGGTTATTTAACGCTTTTATCAAACTCAGTGAATCCGATACTATCAAAAAATATTTACAATGGCTAATTTGGCGAATATGTAATAATGCCTGATAAACCGCATATGCCTCTGCAGTGAATATAGTACTTAAATTATGCAGAACAAAGCTTCGAGAAACTTTTCCATGTGGATCATATATAGCAGCATGTACATAATCACTCCCCTTACTGCCATCAGTGTAAATAACATAATAATTCTGATTATCCTCCAAAAATTGCAACATATCTAAATTATTATTTATGGGATTTTGCAATATCTTTACAGGATGTGAAATACATTGGTAAGAGAAGGAGTAACATGGCCATGGGCACTGTTTTCTAATACCAGTTAAACTATCTTCTGTTTTTAATAATATTTTGGATAATGTTGGGGATTTGCCATTCAAGAGTTCCTCTCCTGTTGTTAGAGGCCCAGGAGTTCTATTTACAGAAGGTGCAATTTTATTTATTATTTTTCTATTATTAGCAGCAATTAATTTAAGACAGAATCTCTTTGCAAGTAAAATACGTCTCAAAGCTAGGGGCATAATTTTAGTCTCCACTTCCATGGCCCTTATGGGAGTAAAGCACATTGCACCAGAAATTGTTCTCAAAGCCCTGTTCTGCAATAGATCCAATTTATTTACATGACTACTATTTATATAAACTAGAGAACTATAATCAAAATGGCTTCTAACAATACTTTTATACAAAATTGATAATATTTTTGGGTCTGCTCCCCATGAGACGCCTGCAAGGCATTTAATTACGTTTATACCTTTTAGAGCATTCTTTGATATGTATTTAATATGTTCCTCAAAAGTTAATTTCTTATCTATGACAATACCTAAAAATTTCTTTGAATTTACTAGTTTTATAGATTCTCCATTGTATACTACATTTAAGTTTGTGTTTTCATTTCCAAATATCATCGCACTGCTTTTTGAAGGATTAATTGATAAATGTAGCACATCATTATAATAATGAAATAGTTGAGACAAGGCTCTATTAATATTTTCAATTGCAATTTCTACATTATAATTACTACTGTACAAAACAATATCATCTGCAAACTGCAAAATATCTACATCACTATTTACAAATTTACAAATCTCACTTGTGTATATGTTGTATAGCAAAGGAGATAGTGTAGCACCCTGCATTGTACCCTTAGATGCACATTTTGGACCATGTAATGCATTATTGTGTCTTACGTAGAGTGTTCTTTTATTTAAAAAATTATATATCCATTTACATAGTTGACCAGGTACACCTAACCTAGACATAACTTGTGCAAGTATAGCCGGATCTAGACTGTCAAAAGCACCTTGAACATCTAAAAATACACAAACAGTGTGTAACTTTCTTTCCTTTGCATGTTTCAGGTCTGAAATTAAGGAAGTGAAGCTGTCTGCACAACTTCGCCCACGACGAAATCCATATTGTACATGTGGAATGATGCCATTAGATTCTATATACCAATCCAAACGATTTTTAATCATGTTTTCAAATAATTTACCTAGACATGAAGACAGTGATATTGGTCTATAAGAGCCGGCAAGCTCTGAAGGTTTATCTGGTTTGAGAATCGGAATGACACATTGTGTTTTCCATGATTGTGGAATACATTTACAATGCCAAAGTAAATTAAGGATATTAAGAAATATTTTTTGTGCAGACTCATCTAAATTTTTGATAATACTATAGGGGAAATCATCTAAACCAGGTGTTGTGTCTTTCCGGGATAACAAGCTCATTTTAAATTCGGACCATGTAAAAGGATCTAGCAAAAATTTAGAATTTAGATTATCATTATTTAATTCGAAAATATTGCCAAAACTATTAATGTCAATTAAATTGCTATTGTCGGACAATTTATCTAGAAATTGAGAAATAAACTCATCTTTATATGATTTATTGCCAACTCTTATACCTTTGAACATTTTAAGAAGATTCCAAATCTTACTTATAGGAGTAGTTCTATTAAAAGTGTTACATATGTTATCCCAACCTATTCTTTTTTGTTCCGATATGGTTCTTTTTTTAAGTGCATCTTTTCTTTTATATGCTAAATAGTTCTCCATGGTAGGTTCCCTTCTATAAAGTTTCAATGCATTGTAAGAGGCAATTACACTTTTTTCACAAATGTCATTCCACCAAGGAGCTGGAGGTCTGCTTTTGAAATCATTTGGTTTATTAAATTTAGGAATCGTCATATCTTTTAAAGTATTCAATCGAGAACAAAAATCATTGTAGGTTGAAATAGGATCATACAATTTTAGGACTAAATCATTAAATATTGTTTTGGAAATAGTTTTATACTTTTCCCAGTCTGCTTTTTTATATATAAACCTATCAACAGGAGGATTAATATGATATTTATCTATTTGTAGTGAAATTTCTGTTATTGTTGGGTAGTGATAGCTGCCCATAGCGTCGTCATGCACAGACCACTCGCATATTGATGCGAGATTAGCACTAATAAAGCTAACATCAATTGCAGACGGATTTCGTCTCGGGTTGTTAACAGTTGTAAACCTACCGTCATTTAAAATACATAGATCCAAGTCATCTATGATATTAAATAAATCTTGACCTCTGCTCTTAGTGGATAGGCATCCAAATGCAATGTGGTGTGCATTAAAGTCACCACTGACAAAAATAGGCTTTGGAAGATCATTAATTATGTTACGTAGTCTATTGATCCGTATATGTCCACTAGGAGGGCAGTATACACAAAGAATAGTCAAGCTACCATGTACAGTAGATAAGGACAAAGCAACAGTTTGAATGTCTTCATAAAATCTAGTGTTTAAAACTTTGTATTTTAAATATGGTTTAATCAATATTGCTACACCATTATGAGTATTATTAGAATTTTTATTATAAATATTATAGCCAGGTATTCTAAAACTATTGTCTTTAAACCATGTTTCGTTAAGTAAGCAAATGTCAATGTTTTGTTTTTGTAAGAATTGAATCAATAAGGGTTTTTTACTATTAGCACTTTGAATATTATACTGAGCAATACGAAGCTTAGACAGTGTGTGTCTTGGATCCATTATTTTAGATTTTTAAGAAGTATTTCTTTAATACTATTTACGGTGGTAGGCGTATTATCTCCCTTATTTCCCAGTTCCACCAATGTCTGTACCAGGGCCATAAGTACATCATTGTTGGCAACTATTTGGGATTTGATGTCACTCTTAGGAGGGACATCTTTAGATTTATTTACACTTTGTACAGAATTATTTACAGATATAGGTTTATTTACAGATTTATGTACAGACTTATTTACCAATTTATTTACAGTGTCCATTGGTTTCATTTTTGGAGGTGGTAGAGGTGGAAATTGAGTATTTTCATTCATGTTTTGTTTTGTTGTTGTAGCACTTGCATATGTAATTTTATTTTTCTTTTCTAAAATTTTATTCATCTTAATTGGACATAATCTAGATATTGCCAGATGAGGCCCGCTGCAGTTGCAACAGCAGATCTCTGTTGGTCTATCACATTCTTTATATAAATGCTCACCTCCACAAATGGAACATCTTTGTTTGCCATTACATATCCTAGCAGAGTGGTTAAATTTAAAGCAGCGGAAACATTGCTGTAATGGGGCGACATATTCAAAAACTCGGTATGAAAACAAATCATATTGTACATTGTCTGGAAGTATATTTGATAGAAAAGTAATGCTAACTGTTTGTAGTGGTATCCGCTCTTGTCCTACTTTCTTTGAAAATCTTATTACTGCTATTATTTCATAAATTGATGATAGTTTAGTGTAAAGTTCTTTGTTGGAAATGTTTGCTGGTACATATCTAATTATGCCTGTTTTTTCTATTTGCGCAGCCGGAATAAATGCTTTCAAGCCATGTTTGTGAAGAAAAGCGCTGTTATTAATAAAGTTATTGGCCGTATTAAATTGTTTGAATATTACTGCTAGTTTATTTGCATTAATTCTCTGTATAGCCGTCACACCTTTTATTTCGCTAGAAAATATATGGTTGAGGTAGATAGGGCTCTTATTGCCTATTCTATCCTTATTATTGATAGCTTCAATGAAGACTTTGAAGTCTACGTAATTAGCATTTTCCGGGTATAGTCTTTTGTAATCTGGTTTAATGTACGGTAAATCAAGCTCACCGCCGCCGCCATCCAAGTCCATGTTCTTTCCTCCGTCTCCGGCCTCAGACCGAAGACGTTTTGGGGTGGGTGGGTTGTCCCCACCCCCCTCGTTTCCCACCATTTATATAGCACACCTAGCACTGTTATTTTATTAACGCAGCACGACGCTCCAGCTGTCGAGGGTACTGCACCTGCTGTCCACAACGGTGAACAAGAAGGAAAACGCGGTGACAGTATTCCTCGACATGGAGAAGGCCTTCGACAGGGTCTGGCACCAGGGCCTGATCTACAAACTGGCCACATCAGACACGCCCCGTCGCGTCGTAAGAGTGGTCTCAGCTTTCCTGACTGACAGGTGTTTCAGGGTGGTGGTAGAAGGGGTTACATCTGCCCCACGCCCAATCGCAGCCGGAGTGCCCCAAGGCAGCTGCGTGTCGCCGGCGTGTTACTCACGTTACACCGACGACATACCTACTACGCCAGACTCGACGCTCGCGCTGTACGCCGACGACGCCGCGTACATCACCACCTCCATGAACGCAAAGTACGCGGCGGCGAAGATGCAGCGCGTCCTCGACCTCATCCCTGATTGGCTCGCCAAATGGCGACTGTCGGTGAACGTGAGTAAGACGCAGGCAATGATCACGGGATCTACGCCCCTGCCACCACGCCTGAAACTCAGCGGAGCCGACATCGAGTGGACGCCCCGGGTCAAGTACCTGGGCATAACCATCGATCGTCGGCTAACAATGGGACCGCATGTCCATAAGGTCGCCACGCAGGGTAGAGTCGCCCGCAACCTCCTCCACCCAGTGCTCTCGTCCAGGCTCCCGGTGCGCGTCAAGATGGGAATCTACAAGACCTACATACGCCCCGTCTTGACGTACGCCGCTCCGGCTTGGTACGCCCTCACAAGCGAGGGAAACAGGAAGAAACTACAAGCCCAACAGAACCTAGCACTGCGCACAATAGTGGACGCCCCTCGCTTTGTGAGGAACGACGTGATCCAGCGCGACCTCAAGATAGAGAGCCTGGACGAGTTTGTGCGACGCCTCGCGAAAGGGATGTTCGCGCGAGCCGACGCCTCAGCTTGGCCGCACGTCAAGCACCTGGCGCCCTGGCACGCGCGCCCTCCCGACGCGAGACCCTTGCCCCGCGACCTTATTGTCGACAGCGACTCCCCACCACCGGATTGACGCCTGAGTAGGTCGTACCAGTCTACACGCGGCCTACTCAAACAATACGACTCTACCTTTTACTCTCACTCGACAAGCACCGTGTGCTAAGTTAATATAGGCACGGCGCGAGTCGACCACACACTCGCCTCTACACACACGCTAGACTCACGCATCGAATAGTAGCGCAAGCTAACTATCCGGTGCACGTGCACTGAGCGATGTCACACAATACAATGCCGCTCACACACACACACACAAGTCGTCCCCGCGGTCTAAACCGTAACCGGCTCGCTCTGGAAGCGGGTTAGACGGGGGTCTCACCTCCTACTGTAGGTTCGTAACAAGCCGGCATACCCGTCGCAGGTCGTCCCCCGCCGGGCTTCCCCTAGGGGTCTCACCTGGCGGAGACTGACCGCCGGTATGTCGTGAAGCAGCGACGTTGCGCACAGCAACGTCGTGACGCGCCTACAGTATACACATACAAGCAAACACACATAGAGCAATAGCTCTACCGAGGCCACAGCCTACTAAAGGCACCCTATCGACGAGCCTGTCGTCACAGGCTACGGCAGGACTCCGCGGCCAGAGGGCAAAGCCCTGGCGCCGCTCGCCACGCCCCCTTACGGGGACGTAGCGACAGCCACGAGATTATTTTATTAAATTTTTAAGTAAAAAATGCAAGTTTTTAATTAAAAAAGAATTTGAGATTTTTTTTCCGCGCGCTCTTTTTTGAAGTTCCCGCCAGAATCTATTAATAAATAAGTAAGGTGATGGTAGGGTTTGATCTTGATTGCTTGACTTGGTAGGTATCTGTGGTATCCGTCTCCATTTCTCAATCACCACAGGACACCACTACCTTAGGCACCTTTGTTGCTAGGTCACTTCGTGCTAGCGACCGTTTTTGGGTACACGTAGACGCAGAAACTTTAGACCACAAACTTCTTTGATTCTTTTTGCCTTTTTTTACAATGCATTGATCATATGAAACATGGCGACAAAAAGCCCAACGATTTTACTGAGAAACATTTTATTTAACTAGCTCCAAGAAATTGCTGGTGCCTTCAAGATTTTAAGACAAGGGGTGTTTTTTTTTTTTAGTTGGGAAAGAAATATAGTATACAAATTGTCTGTCATCTATGACTTCCTCCATAGGTTGGAGGAAGTCATAGGTCGGAGCGGGAAGCGTATTTTGGCTTTTAATGACTAAAACTACACCTATGTTCCTTCACTTGCTCTTTGCGTTCTAAGACTACGGGATACCTTTTCAGAAGCCCTTATGATTTTGTTAACCTGTATTTGAGGCGCGCATAGAATATTACGTACCGTCAAATACTCAGACTTGATTTGGACGGTTACCGGACGGCCGGACGGCGAGCTACACATAGCTAGCTGTCCGCAAGCCCGCGCCTACGGCGGCTGATGGGCTTAAAGTTTTACGTGCTATTAGAATATATACAACCCAGCCCTTACAGTTGCACCGATCAGAAATAACATCCGTCTGGTCGGTGGATCCTCCCTTTTCAATTGCGGTTATGCCAGACTTTATTCCCTGTTCGGTTAACTTCTAAACTATCAATAAATTTGCTCACCTGCAGGGATCCCACACTACGATCCCCATGCCTGGACAGCCGCTGGGCTCCAGCACCTCGCACTCCCGGGGGTTGCAGACACAGTCCCACCCCCGCACCGCCCCCGCTACCACCACCACCGCCACCATCGCCAGCCAGCTGCCTCTGCTCATAGTGTTGCGCACATTTCACCAAACGACACCCACTACACTGCTAGAGTGTCCGAGGCACATTGTCAAACATTTGTGTTGGAGTCAGAGCGGGAGACAGGTTGCGCGCATTCTGTAACAAAAGAGAATTTAGGCGTTATTATTTTTTTTTTTTGTGTGCAATATAGTTTATACTACTTTATGACAAGTAAAAACACCATTTTAATAACAAGCTTTTAATCAAACTAAAATAAAAACGCCTTATTACGTAGAGAGTGACGTTACTTTATTTTTCGAGCTTTTCTTAGCCAGTTCTTTCATTCGATATCCATCTTGTAGGAGTACATTAAAAATAACTAGTTCACCATTTTGGATGTTCCGCCATGTTGGATTTAAAATAACACCACATATCTAACTATTCATTGTCATCCAAACTATCGTGTCATACAAAATTTTAGCTCAATCGGTTGAAGATACCTGCCTCAAAATTGAGTTACATGATTTTACCCGAACAAACACAGTTATATCTATATATCTATACATACATACATATAAATAAAATTGGAGTGTCTGTTTGTAATATTGAAATAACTGCATTTTACTACACGCATATGAATATATATACGGTACATACACCAAAATATTTTTTTTTTGTCTGTCTGTCTGTTTGTCTATCTGTTTTTCCGGTCTAATCTCTGAAATGGCTGGACCGATTTTGACGGGACTTTTTTGTCAGGTAGCTGATGTAATAAGGAGTAACATAGGCTACTTTTATTTTAGAAAAAAATAAATTCAAAATCCTGTAGTCCACGCGAACGAAGTCGCGGGCACAGCTAGTTCATACATAATTATGTACATTGCAAGTTAAATAAGCTTGTAATAAATAGAGGAAACTCTAATAAAATTATAGTTATTAAGTCAGAATATTGTTTTGTACTTTATTAATAAGAACTTTATGAATTTGATTATAATCTAGCCTAAAAAACTAATAAGCAATTTGGCTCTAATTTATTATTATACAATAAAGACCATGTTAAAACTAAGAATAGACACTTTCTTAGAGACTAGTTTGAAAATTAAATGAGAAGGCAAAGTTGCCAGGTTTAATTTTAATTGTTCACTATTATGATAATAATAAATCTTCAATCTAAATAATATTGCCAAGATTAATTAACGCCCTCTATCGATTGTAATGAAACTAAAACAGTACGTCTACATCTACACCTTGATATACACTAATATAATTAACAGGTAAAGTCTGTTTTTTTTTTGTTTGTAGAAGGTAATCTCTGAAAGTACTGGTCCGATTGCTAAATTTTAAGCTATTGCATAGCTTCTATCGCGGGCCTTGAGCGTGGAGACCGAATCCAGAAATTCCGTAACGAAAATAACCTAACACCCCACCACTCATTTGTTTTTTGAGCGTGGTGACCGATAAGAAAACAAATGAGTGAACAATCAATCAAAATTCAATTCAATGTGTGAAAGTGTAACTTCAATTAATATCAAAGAAAAAAAAAACAAAGGAAAAAAAATACTGCATAAATAAAATAAATAAATAATTATAATTGCATAAGTTGATAAAAATGCTATGCAATAGCTTTACCGCGGCAGTCCCCGAGTGCCACACGTCTTTTTTTTTTCATCGATAGAAAGCTGCTTTATTGCTGCACTCAGCAATATAACATGGGCTTCACCCGCGTACGTAAAGTATAATCTATGTCACTAAATAGGTTATATTTAATGGACGCGGGCGAAGCCGCGGGCAGAAGCTAGTAGCTATAAATTGAGAATAATAAATATAGTAGGTAAAAGAATTCAGATTCAACTGAAACCATACAACTGATTCTGAAAAGAACAATAAACTTCAAAGAATCAACAACGACATTAAAATTTTGCCTTTTATTCGAATGTCAAATTTTAATTACAAATTAAGAGTTAAAACCTTTCCAAAATAAGTAATTTCCAGCAAAATGAATTGATTAATATATAGCTAATCCTGTAATGAACGCCATAGCAAATAGCAACGATTTCCTTGTAACAGACGGTCGCCCTCCCAATCTTAATACAAAATTACATCAAAGAGATTAAATAATACCGACGCGATAAGCTTGCGAAACCCTCCCATTGAAACAATTTAATTTTGAACACAAATAAGTACTTAAATTTCAGAAGCCGTCGAATTAACGAAGATCGAAGTGAATACTTAATTAGGCTTTTAGCACAATAAGTAGCCTTCTCTATATATATATATATATATATATATATATAAATAGAAACTGACTGAAATGTCAACGCATAGCCTAAACCGCTTATTGTAAAGACCTGAAACTTTGAAGATATATTCTTTGTACGACGCAGTCATCCGATTGGAAAGGATTCTTTGAAATTTGACTTTAACGCGGGCAAAGCAGCTGGTAGAAGCTAGTGCATATATAAACGGAAAACATGACTGACAGACATATCAAAGCACAGCCGAAACTACTGAGACTAGAAACATGAGATTTTGCACAAGGCTTCCTTTTATAAAGTAGGCGCATTAAGAGATGGTTTTCTATAATTCACTTCCTAATGTCCAAAATTTGTATGGAGAATCCTATTTTCACGCGAGCAAAGCCGCTGGCAAATGCTAGTCTTGACGATGGCGTGATGTCCCTTTGGTTAAGGGCTATATTCAATCTCCACAGGTGGCGTCTCTCCGCAGACCACGTCCCACCTTCCGTCTTGCATCACGTGCCCTTTTTCCTGCTCACGTAGGGACCTAATGACAGCATCAGCGGACGGCATTGCCGTGGCCAAATTCTGGGCCAGGCAAAGAATTTAACTAATTTTGCCATCGATACGCCAAGAAGAAGAAGAAGAAGGGCTATATTTCACCGAGACACCATGGCGGCGCGACCAGTCATCGCTACCAACAAAATGTATACAGCTCTATAGAGAGTTACTCACCTGGTGTCCGTTTGGTTGCGCAACCAATTTGGTGGCGCGACCAGCTCGGACATCTGGCGACTCTGATGTCCGTATTGACTCTAGTTTGGTAGCTTAGTGCTGAGGCACCCGCTTGTCATACATGAGATTGCGAGTTCAAATCCGCGCAAGTACCAATGTGAATTTTTCTATTCATATGTACTTGTCTAAGTTTATCTAGTCGAACGTCGATTAGTCCATTGAAACAGGACTCTTCCATGTCTGGTAAGACCCTGTATCAGGCGGAAAATGAAACCGCCGTGGGAACTCTCTAATCGGTCCTCAAAAGGGACTTATTACCGCGATTGTGGTGTGCCTAGCGCTGGGTTAATACCGTCATTATATCCATACAGCTATAGTTAGAGAACCATTTCATACTAATCATCATTTCATCTCAGAGACGTCCACTGTTGGACATAGGCCTCCCCCAGGGACAGCACTTGGAAAGCAGACAAATGAAAACAGGCTTCTACTAAATTAGCTAGCAAAACTTTGCAGACATGTTGGTAACGTTATCCAATTACGTTTAAATACAACAAAACCACAGAAGCAGTCGCTGACCTCCATCCGGACCGAGCCCAAGTCGGTCGTCGATAGCGCATAGTGTTCCACGAGCTCCTCATGGAGATGTCAGCAAAAACATAGGGATCCCAGAAGGTCAAAGCCTACTGGGTAAGCGTAAGACAAAGAAGGAGTATAGAAGTGGGTTTTTAGTCAGTAAAAGTATGACACGCCAAATAGGGCCTGCCTTGGTTTTAAACCCATAAAAAAACTTGTTTGTCGCCACTGGGCTATCATGAAATTTTTTTCATCATAAATGGTGAAAAAAACATTATCAAACCGCACCATGTCCTAAATAAAACTAGTGAGTAATTTTCTTTGCCAAGAACCATGGGTTATAACCGGAGTTTTCTTGCGTGATCAGAAATGAAGATATTCTCAGGAAAACCAAGGTTACAGACATAGCCCAAAAAATCGCCAGACGTGGCAGTTTTTTGAGCTATGTCTGTATTGCTCGCAGAACAAAAATGGTCAATGGGGAGGCCTTCCTCAAGGTAGATCGATGATCTGGTAAGGGTCGCGGGAATCCAATGGATGCGAGACGCACAGAACCGGTCATTATGGCAACACTTAGGGGAGGCCTATGTCCAACAGTCGACGTTTTTCGGCTGAAATCATGATGTTGATGAGAACCAAGGACCTGATGATGATAATAACCAATCTGCAATGGCCCCGAGTGGTGGATTACGTTTTTTTCTCTTCTAGAGACGAGACCTAAGTCCCAGGAGTGGGAAAAAAAACTCTGATTATGCTATACTTATTAGTGTACAAGAAAATTCTCAAGCATGCAAGCATTGACTTAAAGCCTAACTAGATCCGACTGCCATTGCTTTTGAGATTGCCATTAACATACCTAGGTACTCTTATCTAAGACAACAGCTGTTGAAGCAAGTACCTACTATGTGGACACTAGCCAAGTGTTCAGTAAACTCGATCAATGACTTTGGAGGTGTTTGTTGACGTTTATCAGTATATCACTACACTTCTAGGCGAATCTTAGTTGATATATTTGTTTCCTTTTACATGACATTTGCGGTCATTGCCTTTACTTCAATACCTATTATCTATTATCATACAAAAATCAAGTCACATTACTATCTTTATTTATTAATTTTTCTTCAAAACTTATCTATATCATACTTTTAGCAGCTTCGCAGCGTTCCAGGGCCGCGGAAACTCTTTCTAACAATTTTGCTTTCTAACAAATTTCAAATTATCGCGAGCTTATTATTAATACTAAAATAAGGTTGTGGACGACGCACGCTTCCCCTCAAACCCCAAGCGAACGCCGCCGGCCGTTCGCGCGTGATTTCGCGCCATTCGGTTGAACACTAAGATTATTAAAAGTCCGCGTAGATTATTAAAATATTGCGCGTTTTTTTATTTGGTATGTATCTAAGAATGTAAATAAGCAACCTTTCCATTTTTCCGTATTTATACCTATATTTAAATAGGTATAAATACGGAAAAATGCTCAAGATCGAAGCGTTATTAATATTTAAAAGTTTAATGTGTAACTCCTAATACCTTACCATGTACGAAAATGTTTTAGGTATATATATTTTTTTTTAACCTTTCAATCGTGTCAATTAGAGACACAATAGAAAGACAATGACAGCGCGAACGCTTGGGGTTTAAAATGAATGAATATATAACGATATTGCAAGGTGCGAGTGGGCCAACCACTAAATATTTTTGTGGTTGTCAACACTATTCCATCTTACGTCTACATGCCCGCGTCACGTCGCCGCGTCACTGACATAGAAAATTGAGAAAAAGTTAAAAATTTATATAATTAGCAGTTTATTAAAGTCCAATAGCCACATGCACCCTCCAAATCGTTTGTTCAACGAAAGTAGTTTTATTTCGCCTCAATACATAACCAAGGCTATATATCGTTTTTCGTTCAAAAATGTTAAGGATCACGACACAATATGTCGATCTAAGACGGTTTTATGTCTTTATCATTAAACTTATTTTTTTAAAACAGAAAATGAATAACGGTCAGTCTCATCGCTCAGGGCGACTTGTGCTAGACAACCTTGAATTTAAACCTAAATCTTCAATATACTAGACAACTATGAAGCTTGTAGGTAGTAGAATAATTTAGAATCAAAGCCAACTAAAACTTTGCTCACGGCTTTACTCCCGTGGTCTAGCTCCTGATGAACCGTCTATTCCAGCATGAAACCAAGAAAAAACCTTATACATTAATTTTAAACTACGGTTCCAAATACTATACTGTCAGGACATGAAGGGACTATTGGGGGCATGGCAGTGCCACCACCAAGGCGAGCAAAAAAAGTGGCACGACCGTACCATCCTGCCAATCACATGTCTAACACAAGTAATACGTATTATAATTATTAAATTTGATTGTTTAGTCCGATTGCCAAGTCAATCTAGGTAATCAAGGTCCCTTAAATACTGACTGAATAACTTAACCAACTTTGTGATAGGTTGTCACAACTTCTTACGGTAGAAAAACTAAGTTTTAAGCCATGGTTTTTTACAAGATATGTTTTTGATGACATTTACATTTTCAGAGCTAAAATTTACATTTTCAGAGTTAAAATTCTAGACATTACTGTGATATCCACTAACCTGCACTGGGCCCACGCGGTTGGTTACGGCCTATTTCCTCTCCTAGAAAAGAAGCCTAAAAGGTTGACTAGAGAGTTGTAATCTAGTGTTTCATCAGAGGTGACCTTGTTAGTTTCATTCCGTGTAGACAGCAGTTGTATTCCATGACCTTTAACGCCTTTGGTTGGCGAGCGCGTTTTCCCAACCGCAGTTACTGATTAGTTATATCCATGTAGCCGCAACGTAACCAAACGCACAAACCAAGCTTCAACCAAGGTGACCTTGTTTGGAACGCTAGTTTGCAACCGTCTGGTCCATGGGGCCAGGGTTATGCCTTGATCACACGTACCGAGTAAACGGACGAGACAGTGCTCTCGGCCGAGTACTCGGTACGTGTAAACATAGCGCCGAGTGCTCGGCCGAGCGCTTAGCTCTACAATTCGCTTATATCACTGTCTCGGCCGAGCAACATTTTACTGTCTCGCCCTTTTACTCGATACGTGTGATCAAGGCAGCTCCGAAAGGAAAGCTCGGCCCCGTTATGAAAGACAAGAAGGAACGAGGTGGGTTTTTTGTTTAGATTGGGTTCTCAATTGATCTGTCACTTGTGACCGTGTGTGACAGCGGTTATTTTAAGGTTAGGAATGCCTGTCATCTTTTATCAGTAGATGCCGTTAGTTTGGATATATTTACGATCCATTTATTTTTGACGAATAATGATTTCACTCCTTGAACTTCATGTGATATCTAATCAAATGTTTGGAATATTTATGTTTTTGTTTGAATTTTTTAAATGTTTTTCTGCATGCAGTCATTTGAATAAATAGTTTACTGTTTTTGCCGAGGTTGCTGCTAAATCCGGTCTCCACGTTTCTCTATTAGTCAATTGTTAAGCAGTCAGTAATATAGGGAAATAGAAACTGATTTGTGTGAACGAATGATCTATTTTGAAATAACCATTTCAAAGTTGTTTATTTAATGTTACCTAACTAGTTTAGATTTCAAAATCTAATAAAACTAAAGCGTCTACCAGCAGGAATCAGTTTAAAGTAAACACCTAAAGGACACGTCTTGAAAGTTTGTTAGCAGATGTATATCTAAGCTATATTTCCAATTAAAACGTTGTAGTTCTGAACTTAAACAGTTCTCTGAGCCCCTATTAACTTCTGTTTGCTCTTGGGTATTTTCGATTGTAACTTACTGTATTATGTTACGGTAGATGGCTTTTGTAATGTATGTCTTTCAGAAATGAGTAGGCAATTTATAGTTGTATTTTTGAAACTAACTTTATTGTTTAAGACGTCTTAGAGACAAAAGTACACTAACATGTTTCAATGGTTTACGCAGCGCAGCAATCAATCGCTCAACAATTTTGAGTTCATGGAACTAATGTTTCTTTAGACCGACGACTGGACGGCGAGCTACACATTGCTCGTCATTTGTTAGCCCACGCCTACGGTGGTTGAAAAGCGGCGTGGGGCAGTCCGTTCCCGACCCCGTCGAGGAGTCCCCGTTTGGATGTTCCATAGGAGTGGTCCTAGTACCGACCCCTGCGGAACACCGCACGACATCTCTCGCCGTTTCCGCGTTTCCCTGATGACCAGGGTAGACGATGTACCTGCCCGTCAGTTAGGCCTCAGTGTAACATTTACCTATGTTTCGCAAATTTTTATATTACTCTCAAACCCAATCAAAATATATTTGAGTAAAACAGGTACTAAATGTTCAGTTTTAATTTTTTTATTTCGACTTGAAATGTCTTTCTGTCTTCAGGGGCTCATGAGCACGCATCCGTCGCCACCTGCAAATATTTTCACAACCTTTTCCACAGTGTCTCTTACAAAGGAAATGCTAAAGATTCTTTCGTTTTATTTTTACATTTGCTTTTCCTTGTAACGTAGGTAGACGGAAGTTGGTGACCTTTTTACTTTTTCTATTAATATACATTATGTTTTCAGAGCAGAAAGTTCTCCTTAATGTTATTAGCTTGGCTTCTTCTTTATATTAAAATAGTAGGTACATAAGAACTGCTATATTTTTACTCGACTGAGTTTTGGCCATTACAACAATAATTACAAGCAAACTCCTTTAATATTACCAAACTTTACTGTAAATTATCCTAATCTATATTAATATTATAAAGCTGAAGAATTTAGCTATTTGTTTGAACGCGCCAATCTCAGGAATGTCTAGCCTGAAAAAAATATTATATTTAGATCATTGATGGTGGAAGGCTAGGCTATTATATCACACTACAACCCCTGAGAGCGGAGCAGTAACCAAAGACGACAATAAAATCGCCTGTGACAACTATACGACATATTTCTTAAACTTCACCCTAAATTAGAAATGACTCTTGTATCGTGGGTGAATTTACGAACATGTAAATTCATATATACTAGACATCCAGACCCGGCACAAATATGACACAAATATTAATTCCATGCTGGAATTCAGTCCACAACACGCAGTGTTACAACCAACTCAATCACTGCGCCGATTGTGCACGGCAAATATAACCATTACAAGCTTTTTTTATGGTGGGGAAAATTATCTAAATATAAATGATAACCCCCGCTCTTGAGTGAGATAGTGTCAGACTCTTACTGACTAAAAACAAACCCCGTTCCTTCTAGCCTTCATACCGGGGCTGGAGCTCCCTTTCGAATAACCCTGGCCCCAGTAGGCTTCGACCCGGCTGGGCCCCTGCTGTTGCTGACAACTTCTTGAGGCGCGCGGGAACAGTGCGCGCCGTCGACGACTTGGGTTCGGTTCGGACAGTTACCGGACGGTCAGACAGCGAGCTACCCATTGCTCACTGTCCGCAAGCCCGCGCCTACGGTGGCCGGAAATAGGGATCGGAATCCCGGCAGCGGCGGCGAGACAGCCGTTGCCTGATGCGGTCGGCCTCCTCCCTTGCGAGCATTACTGCTTCGCAAAAGTCGGCGACCTCCTCGCTCCGGACCATGGCCTGAACCAAGGTTCGGCGCGAGAGGTCTCCGCCGCCGATCGACCCCACGAGGTTACGGCAATGCTCCGCCCAAGCAGGGCACATCTCGACTGTGTGCTCCACCGTGTCCTCCGGGCATTCCGCACAGTGGCGACAACCGGGCGTCACTTCCGCACGAATCCGGTGCTGGAAACTCCCGAATGTGCCATGTCTAGTGAGAACCTGCGTCATACGGAAGGTAAGGACGCCGTGAGATCTTTCCAGTCACGCCTCAAAGAAGGGACTTACAATCATTATAAGCTTTTGGAAAACAAACTACTACTATATGTACACTTATCTTTTGAGCATTGGAAACAACAATCAAAATTAAATCCCAAAGCGACTCATATAAAATTATTCACGTTACACTTGAATAATCGTTAAACGTGCTCTCTACTCAAAAGCATTTACATTAAATCGATGCTCAACTAGTCGTATATTATATCGAATATATTTTAAGTTTAAATTAATACAAGTACTCGTAGAAACTATTATAAACTACAGATTATTCGCTTAGTAAGACTCGTTTATTTATTTATTTAAACTTCATGTACACCCACGGATGCCCCTCAAGTTGAAGGGTAAAATCTACAAGTCCGTGATAAGGCCTGTCATACTGTATGGATCAGAATGTTGGGCTGTGAAAAAGACGGATGAAAAAAGATTGCATGTAGCGGAGATGAGAATGTTAAGATGGATGTGTGGTGTGACGAGAATGGATAAAGTGAGAAATGAGTATATTAGGGGAAGTTTGAAAGTGGCGCCAGTAACTGAAAGGTTGAAAGGAAATCGTTTGTCGTGGTATGGTCATGTAAAGAGGAGAGATGAAAAGCATGTTGCTAAAAGAGTTATGAATTTACATGTGGATGGATGGAGAGGGAGAGGGAGGCCAAAGAAAAGATGGATGGATTGTGTGAGAAGTGATATGAAAGAAAAGGGAGTTAGTGATAGCGTGACGAGTGACAGGACAGAATGGAAGAAAAAAACGTGTTGCGCCGACCCCAAATAAAATGGGACAAGGGCAGGAAGAAGAAGTACAGTAGTGGTACATATTAATGCAACAAGGCAAATAACAATCAACCTTTGGGTTAAAAGAGAAAACACTGGTAGGCGTGCACAATAAATAATAATAGATATTGAAAATAGAATGAATATTAACCGTTCATCGAAAGATTACTTGTCGTTCGGGTCTTTGCTTTCATTCGTCACCACTGCAGAACCTTTTGGCTCCATCGACCATCTCTTCTGCAAGCATGTGTCCTGTACACCGTCACTAAAGTTTTGCGGTTCTTCCGGCTATGACAGTAACTTTGATTCTTCTGCAGAGTCACAGTAGTATACTTAAGCAGAAAGGAATCAGAAACGAAAATATCCGCGGGAGAACCAAAGTTACCGCCATAGTACGAAAAATCAACAAACTTAAGTGGCATTGGGCAGGGTACATCGCTCGTAGAACGTTTAGTCGATGGGGATGAAAGGTTCTAAAGTAGCGATCACGTACCAAAAGACGCAGCGTTGGAACGCCTCCCTCAGGGTGGACTAATGACCTTGTGAGGGTCATGGGAATCCAATGGATGCGAGACGACCTGGATCGGTCGTTTTGGCAACACTTGGAGGAAGCCTATGTCCAACTGTAGATGTCTTTCGGCTGCAATGATGATACTCCTCCTCCTCCTCGAGTCGTATTTCTCATTACTGAGGGTCGTGAAGTTCCCGCTGGATTAGCTTCTTATTGATGGAATCTCGCCATCTGTGACGGTTCTTAGCGTCATGAAGTGCGACGTGCAATTGGGTGTCCAGTGTACCGGACCTGACCTGCCCATCTTATTGGGCTGCAGCCTCTTGGTCGTTTGCCATTAACCATGCCAGTTACGATGAGCTGTTCAAGGTTGTGGCCATTTTTACTGGCAATGTGGCCAAAAAACTCCAGTACTCTGCGCATGCAGGTAGTCGACAATCTAATCTTGATGTTCAGTTCTCGTAAGATAGAGTGGTTTATACGGAAAGCAGTCCAGGGAATTTGAAGCATTCTCCTCCAGCACCACATCTCGAAGGCATCAATGCGGTCAATGATGATACTACTATATATAATAAATAAACTAACTTTTACTAAAATAACATGCAGCGATAAAAACCATTATAAGAGTCAAGTACAGACGAGTCTATTATCAATGGAAGCCAACTACTGCTATCAGAATGCAGTCGTTTATCTGCGGCGAGCCTCGCTTGCCGATTCACGTCCACTGTATTCTCTTTGTGTGGAATTGATGGAAAATTTCTACGTGATAGTGTTGTTGACGTAGTTTTATCGGGTTGGTTCTTGTTTTTGATGTTTGGAATATGTAGATTAATGTTTTTAACACGATTTTTTTTTTGTGTTACTTACTTTTTATTGTTAATATTCTGATGTTTCTCATAAAAGAAATCTGGCAATATATAACAGATTTTACTCAAGTAACCATACAGCAAATCTTAGTGATTTTAAACTACTTTAAAACATATATTATGTAATAGAAGTGGATATTGTTCAATCAAAATCAAATTAAAGCTTTTTTTTTAAACCATTTGCAAGAACTTTTTAATTAGAAAGTACTTACAAGAGAAAAAGAAGTCAAAAGAAAAGAAATTAAAAATTGTACCTATTACATTTCATATTAAACAAATGAATATAATTTTTCAATTACTCGTAGACTGTCTATATATTGGGTAGAGATACACGCCCAAGCTCAGACAGACACAGATGATTAACAATTCAACTATTCCAAAATTCAACATTACCTCCTTAACTCAAGCAAGCCGTCTTATATTTAGAACAATTAAACTAATTACACAGAGGGAGAGATGAATTACTATCCCCGTCTGAAACATCTGCATAATATTACTTCAAACACAGATACCCGAATGAGAGCGACGGGCGAGTGAATCTGAATGGGCCTTAGGCCCCTCAGGCCCTGTTAGGAGCCTTTGCAAGACGTCGGGCGACAGATGGAATTCATCGTCCGAGTTACTGCCAAACTCGTGTACCTATAAAAGCAGAGTTTATAGCTGGAACTATGTCAGGAGCGATTCAGTTTGATGTTACTAGACTTTGGCAACGAGAATGACGTTTATGTATCAATCTGGGCCAGTGTTGCATGTTTCAGCACGCTAATCAATTCTAACGGTCTAGTGGAAGCGCGGTAATGAGCCTAGTACTAACTTATGTTGTCATCACTGCTCTCAAATGAGTAATGAATATCGTGAGAAAACTGTTATATTCTGGTAACAAAAATTCTGATATCAACCAATCTGCAACGCTATTGTGAGGAAATCCATGTCCCAGCAGTGAGAATGCAAAGAAAAGAGAAACAGAGGATACAAAAAGTTAATTACTTAAGATTACATTGACCACAATAAACTTTTCTGGCTTTGAATAAAGCAACCGAAAGTTGCTACGACCGTAGCCCTGCTACGGCGTAGCTCATATGGTGCTACGATATAGTGTTTCACCGACTATACTCGTAGTGTAATACTTTAAATTACTTCTTCAGGTATCTTTATTTTTAATCGGGTTTATTTTCAGTGACACTATCTTTTAACTATTGAAAGACTACATGAAACTTCATAACACAGCTCATTGATATGAACTAGGAAAAACAAGTCTTCTGCGTACATGAAAAAATCTAGGTCCGTAAAATACAGAATTAATGCGCTTATACAGCGACACGGTGCCACGGTAAACTATAAAGCTGACGGCGAGACACCTGGATGTGTTCCTTTTGCATTGGAAAAAAAGAAGCAAAAAATTGTGATCGATAGAAAATACAGAGACAGCTTTTTCTCTCTCCAGCTTGCGGAGTTTCAATTATAATGAAAATCATTTCTCCACTAAAGTATCACTAACCCATGATTCACTACATCTTCTCTCTCGTTAACATCCAGATGCCTTACTTGATAACCTTGATATTTTAATTAACAACACACAAACCTACCAACAAACATACGTAAGATTTCCTCTCATACAACGCGACTCTCATACAAGTGCATACAACGCGAGTGCAGCGAAGCGTTATGCTCATGGAACTAACGCCTAACCTCTAACCTCATTTAGCGCGGCAATCGTGCAATCAATCAAGTGTAGCCTTAATCATGTCGTGCTGTAAACTTTGAGGTTTGTTAATATAGGTTTATTAAAACACGTACTAGTTTTGTTCCTGAATGAACTCAATATTAATGAGAGATTATCGTCGTCTGTGCAAATACCAATCCACAAGTTCATCGGGCATATCACCCGTAACGAGGACTCGATGGAACAATTAGTGGTGCAAAACTGCAAAGGAAAGTCAAGGGCAAAAGATCTCGTAGACGCTCTTCAACACGGTGGACGGACCTCAGCAAATTGGTGATACACTGCAGTGTTAATAAAAACTCCTAAGCCACCAAACACAGAGCTGCATGGCGTCGTATCGTGAGAGAGGCGGTGGCGCAGGACTCGACCAAGGCATGTCATGATCACGACCACTCTGTCAAAAATGCCTTGACTTAGAAGAAGAAGTTTTGCTTAACTTTCCTGTGGTCAATTAGAAATTGGTCATGAGAACAGAAATGAATTGGATCTGTGCACTTTTTCAGATTAATATAGCCTACGACCTGGGCATCCCATCGGACATGGGCCCCGCCAGGTCCAGTGCTTACTGGTGCTTGCCAGTGTTTGCTACATTGTTGAAATAACTGACGGAACAAGTTGGGTTTTAGTCAGTAAAAATCTGAGACTCTATTCAGTGATGAGTAATTTTTTATAAAAATAATTCGTAGCTGTTTCAATATATAATGTTAGCCACACATATTCCAGTATGTTTGCGCAAATTTAGACTTGCACAAATATACTGTAACGTGTGATGGAAGATATTTGCGCAGTCTGTGGTCACTTTCGATTAACATGTATTTGCACAAATCTAGACTTGCGCAATTATACTGGAACGTGTGTGGCTACCATTAGTATAGTGTTCGCCTTTTAAAAACGTAACACTTACCTCTTTATAATATTATATTAAAATGAATATCGTAAAGATGGATGGTGCAGACATTTCCATAGATTTTGATGAAATAAAAACAAGGGTAAGTAAAGTCCATTTTGAGTGGAGGATAAGCTTAAAAGGCAAAGATTTAAATGTATCACTATACAGATTAAATACTAAAAGCTTATACTGAAGAGTTTTATAAGTAGAGACAGTAATTGCAGTTTTGAATTAATTACACACAATTTTTAAAACATTTAACTTTACGAGGTTCTTAAAAAGTTAACTGTCATTGCATTAAGTACGCTTATTAGTCAGATGAGAGTGAAATTTTACTAAATATGCGTTACATTTAAAATAATGACCAATGTCGCAACAAAGTTGTAAATTTTATCATCATCATCATTTCAGCCGACAGACGTCCACTGCTGGACATAGGCCTCCCCCAAGCGTCGCCACAACGAAATTTTATGCATCATGAGATTACTTTGACGTACGGCGATGCACCACTGATACACCTGAATATCCCACCTAAGATTACACACGAAACGTTTTGAAAAAACATTAATGGTGCGTACAGCTAAGTATTGGTATTCCATGCCGTAGTCTTTGTTTTTGATAAATATCTGATATCTCTTGGTACCTTGGCTATTTAAGTCAATCTACATCTACACTATCTAAGCGCACGGTAGTGCGCAGGCCAAGTTCTAGCAACAGGCCGCGCGCATGCCGTGCACTATTTACACGAACCGTTTTGACCCACTTTTGACCCCCCTGTAGCTCAGTTGGCAGGTTAATTTAATTATATAAATAATAAATTTAATTATACAATTAATCAAGTGTTACGTACAGCACGAAAACCTGCGATGTTCAAATTTAGAAGTATTATAATTTTAGATATTTTTAACCAAGGACCTACGTATTTTCACAACTATACCATATTTTAAGTTGGGTGTATGGTAAAGTGAATTTCGGCCAGATGGACCGTTGACGTGAATACGGTGGCGGGTAGTGGCTGGATGCGAAAGGCGGAGGACTGGGTGTGGTGGCGAATCTTGGTGATGGCAAATGTTTACCAGTGGATCAGGCTATTGATGAAGATGATTATGATAGATTTTAAAGTGCATCTAAACTTGGCATTGGATTGGATTTCAACCCTTTTTAGGCGAAGAATTAGCCGATAAGAACTTGGCCCCCTTTTTAACAGATATGTTTTTGGTGGGATCTACACTTCTACACTAATATAATAAAGTTTGTTTTTTTGATTTCATATTTTTGTTTGTAGGAGGTAATCTCTGAAAGCACTAGTCCGATTGCTAAAATTTTTACACTGGTAAAAAACTCACTCACTGGGAAAGCTGCTTTATTCCTGAGTGGCATAGGCTATATTTTGTGTATGCGGGAGAAGCCGCGGGAAAAAGTTGGTCATGAATATTTAACTAAGTAATAAATGAAACTTCTAAGCGTGTTCTAACGTTGACCAAGCAAGCGTGTTCTAACATTGACCACATCATCGCTTACCATTAAGCAAGATAGTCAAACGCAAGCGTATCAACAATAGGAAGTAGAATGTCTTCATTCCACTTTCTCTGGTAACAGTTTCCACACTTTTTCTTTTTATTTCTTTCTTTCATTTCGTTTTCGTTCGCACCAACTCATCATTATCATCTTCCTGTCCTTGACCTATATTACTTAGGGTCGGCACAACACGTGTTTTCTTCCATTTTTTCCTATCAACCGTCACGCTATCTTTATCACCTGTTTCTTTCATGTCACTACTCACACAATCCATATTCTGGCCTTTCTCGCCGACTGATTGACACTTAACGGGAACGGCTGGCTTGCTCTTTGCTCAAAAAATTGCATTGACATTTAACGTTGTACTGCAACCAATCTTCTGGGTACGTGTGCAGATAACAGCGATGTGTGTGTGTATTTCAAGGCGTAAGTGTATTCTGAACTAGTATATTTATACGCTATTAGGTTTGATATTAACTACTAGCTTTTGCCCGCGGCTTCGCCCACATACATAAAATATATAACAATTTATATATAATCTGTTTATGACTTGTAAGAATTCCTTACCAATAAACTACTATGACTATGACTACTATGACCATAGCCTATCACTATAGGATAAACAAAGACATTAAATATATACTGGGATAAAGGAACTTTCTATCGGTGTAAAAAATTTTGCAATAAGACTAGTACTTTCGGAGATTACCTCTTACAAACAAAAAACAAACTTTACATCTTTATGATATTACGAGTAGTGTAGATACATCTCGCCCCAGATTCATATAGGCGTTAGAAATCTTTGAAATTCTCCGCTTATCTCTACTATAACATGCATGAATAGCTTTTGCCCGCAGTTTCACTCGTGTACATAAAGTATAGTCTATGTCACTCAAGAATAAGCAGCTTTCTATCGGTGAAAAAATCTCAGCAATCGGACCAGGACTTTCTGAAATAACCTCCTACAAACAAAAAAAACTTTACCATTTTATAATATCAGTGTAGATTTAAAACATTTCTCACAAATCACTATGTCTATTGATTAAAACTGAATGAAACGTCCATTAGATGTTTTTGAGCTAATCGCATAATTATATACAGACAGACAGACGCGGTCCCCCATCAAGTCACACGGATACGGTCAAAGCCAGCAAAAGCTTTCATAAGGTAATTAAATATATATAGAAATCTATGAATACTCCAGACATTCAAAGGACATTTATATATGTAAATGTAGGTTGCATCTAGCAGTACCTCCACGTTAAACAACTTGGCATATTGAAATACACGGCGGTATGATTAAATGGGGAACACTCGTACGACTGAAATCAATCAAGCATTGCCTTCATAACGATGTCGTTAGGCAACGTAGATGCACTAGTAATGTTATTTTATTAGAGTAAAATATTACTCTAGTATAATATTAGTTCTTGGTAATTAAGAGTAAAATCTTGTAAAGCCAGCTTTTCGAGTTAAACTTCAAAATGTCACTTTCATATCCTTTCTTTTAAGGAGGGAAATCATTTAATGACTAGCTAAATTCACTCAAGGGCGGGGTGAGAGGGCGTGTCAATCTTATTGACTAAACTATATAATAAAATAAATAATAAAATTTATTTAGACACTGCATATTACACGTTAAGCATAACTGATAAATATATACCAATATTTTTAAGACTAAACAACATTTCGTGCAACTAAGTAGCCCTAGATCCCACACTAGGAAACCCTGTGTCATGGGATCTAGTTTTTATTCGACGTTCGTGACAAATTATAATATTACCGTGTTATAAGTATGCTAGTGGGTAGTTCTCAATGATTGTTAGGTTACAAAAATACAAGACAATATTAAAACTTAATTAAGGGAATCATGCGAAAATTGAATTAAAAACTAATCCTATGTTTCTTCAGTTATCATTACGGTTTAGGACCACGGGTTTCCCTTTCAGGAGTTTATTTATTTATTTATTTATTTAGGATCGCCAACATTACAGGCACTGGGAATTTACATAGGTAATCATTTCATATAGCTATTCAAGTGCTGCAACACTTACAGACAATCACTACATTAATAAAGATCATTAGATTTTAAAACACATAAACATATAAAATCAGTAAATAAGTTCATTTTCAATTCAATATATCAAGGAGAAAATTAACAATTAATATAAATAAAAATTATATCAGCAATTATAACAACAAAAAAAAAAAAAAACACAGAACAAGAAATATAAATAGGAATTGATAGTTAGGTACATTACAATAGATAAATACGTGAATGTCAAATTGGATAAAATAAATTGAATTTTTAAATGATTGAGTTAAATAATTTAAATAATTGAGCTATTGAGTGTTAGAGTTAAATTAGGTTAGTAGCATTAAATTAAATAGGAATACAATAATAAAAAATAAAAAAATATCAGATCAATCAAATGTCATTAAAATTTACATGTTTGGGATTGATAGGCCAAGATAATTTTCTTAAACTTTTGTTTCTTGTCATGTAGAATGTCAACAGGGCAGGCTTTAGCAATTACATTGTACTCGGCCGTTAATCTGTTCAGAGGGGAGTATTTGCCCAGATTGGTTTTGCTTTGTCGCGGGCGAAACAGGTTGTACTTGCTAGGCCGAGGGTTCTTTGCGGGGACATTTATTAATATTTTAGACACCAACTCTGAACAATCAATCTCTCCATTAACTAATTTATACAAGAACATTTGATCAAGAAGTTGCCGCCTATCGCAAAAGGAACTCAATTGAAAATGCTGAAGTCGATCTGAGTATCTCGGAATTTTTCTAGCTAAATAGCAGCTATACGAAAGGTGCCAGAGAAAGCGCTTTTGAATCTTTTCTATATTTTTCTTGTAAATGTCATAACAGGGGTTCCATATCGAGCTGCAGTACTCTACCCCACTCCTGACAAGGGTTTGGAACAGCATTATTTTTGTTGAGGGCTTTTTAAAAACTTTGCAATTTCTAATGATGAACCCAAGTGTTTTGAATTGTTTCGTTATCATTCTGTCAATATGTAAGTGAAATTTTAAGGCCCGGTCAAAAATCACTCCCAGATCCTTTATTTCATCAACTTTGGTGAGAAAATTATTATTTAATTTATACTTGGTGTGTAATACAGATTTATTTCTATAGAATTTTATGTGGAAGCATTTCTCGATATTAAGTGTCATTTCATTTTTATCACACCAAACGGATAGTCTGTCAAGATCTTCTTGCAACAGAACTGAGTCAAGTGGTGAGTTTATTGCTCTGGCTATTTTAAGGTCATCGGCATATAAGAAAAACTCAGAGTGCCTAAAGCAGGTGCCGATATCATTCACAAATATATTAAAAAGAATGGGACCTAAGTGGGAGCCTTGTGGGACTCCGGACTTGGCTGTAAAGGGTTGTGAAGAATGTCCATTAATCACCACTATCGAGGCACGATCGGTGAGATACGAGGAAAACCATTTAAGCATATTGCCCCCTATGCCAATATTGGACAGTTTCCCGATCAGACGCGCATGATTAACTTTATCAAAGGCTTTACAGAAGTCCGTATATATGGCATCGACAGGGACACGAGAATCTAACATTTGGGTCAAATAATTGTGGTATAGCATCAGATTGCTAACGGTGGACCTAGCCTTCATAAAACCATGCTGTTGTGGTATAATAATTTGTTTAACGTGGGCGTATACAACTGGGCATAAAAGAGCCTCGAATATTTTAGCGAATACTGGGAGAATCGAAATTGGCCTATAATTTTTTATAAACTTTTTGTCATTTGTTTTGTGTATTGGGACAATAAGTGCTTGCTTCCACATTTTTGGGAATACACCGGTTTTCAATGACTGGTTGTAAATTATTGTGAGAGGCTCTGCTAAAGCCTCTGCACACATTTTCGCAAAAATCGAAGGAAGGCCATCGGAACCGGCACCCTTAAAAGAATCAAGTCTTTTCAAAGCATGAAAGACCTGTATCCTTGTGACAGATAGTGAGCACATGCTTAATGAATTGCTATTATTACACATGTCAGTAGAGCTGTCTATAGGAAGACTGTCCGTATATACTGATGAAAAATTTTTTGCGAAAAGGTTACAGATATCAGGTCCCGTGTAAGCAGTGTCATTATCCAAGCTCATTGGAGTTGGATAAGACCCAGAATCTTTCTTTAGATGCTTAATGTGGGACCAAAATAGTTTCGGATTTGATTTTAGGGACGATTCTAATGTAGTCAAGTAGGACTGGTACTTGCAGCGGCTTACAGTATTACTTCTTTTTCGAAGCATTTCATAAGTTAGCTGGTCTCGAGGGTTGCCAAACTTCTTAAATCTTTTTCTGAATTTGTTTTTCTCACTTAGTATTCGTATGAGGCCTCTATCAAACCATACGGGATAGTTATTGTTAAAGGTTCTTTTTTTGGGGATGTATTCGTGTATGATTCTTCTTAAGGTCTGATAAAATATGTCGAGCATAGTATTGACATTACCCGCACCAAATAATTCATGCCAATCTACTTTACTAAGTTCTTTGTTGATGGCAGTATAGTCGGCTTTGAAAAAGTTGAGCTGTTGGCTGTCATTTGATGTTACATATTTGCATATGCAGCAAGACAAAGTTATCTCTAAGGGCGGATGAAGTGCATCAAGAGCTGATAAAAGAGTGCCACTGGTTACAACCCTATCTACGCAGTTGTCACTAAGCACAAGATCAAGAATTTTACCTTTATTATTTACGCTTGCATTAAATTGATGAAGATTATTCAAGGCCATGAAGTTAAGTAGCGATCGGGCATGAGAACTACTATCAGCACAACCCTCAAGGGCAAGAGAGGAATCTCTGGGGCCAGACCACTTGATACAGCTTAGGTTGAAATCGCCCACAATCACCACATCCGTATGTGTCTCGAAGTTTTTATTCGCGTTATCAATGTAATGGTCAAGTATGTGTTTCTGAATAGGGGGAGGTAAGTACGTGCAACAAATTAATATTGATTTCCCTTTTACATTCGAGTCTTTAACATCCACCGATACCCATAAATCCTCACAATTGCTTTCGAGTTCGTGAACTCGCCGTGATTGCAGCTGCTTGGTTACCGCTATAAGCACTCCGCCCCCAGACTTTTTGGGGTGAAAACCACTTGTTTCCCTATCACGCCTATAGACTTCATAGCGGCTATCAAATAACTCACGGTCGAAGACAGAGGAGGTTAACCAGGTCTCGGTGAGACATATTATATTAAAATTATTATTCATAACATTTAGGTAAAAGTCAACAGTTTTAGTATTTAGGCCCCTTACATTTTGATAATACACATTAAGAGATGTCATTGTTTACAGTAGTTATATTAATATAAGCACTCAACTCAGAATTTGAGCGACCAACATGTTATCCCACTAGTGCAGTTTATCAAGAGATTCCTGGGTAGTTATAATCTTGGCTTGATCGGTTTCACTCTTCCTGACGAAAATCTTCCCGTTTCTTATCCAGACAAATTTATAGGAAAGTTCTTTTGCCTTGATTCGAGTTGCTGCATGGAGGGATTTTCTTTCGGGTGACAGATGCTCGCTGATATAAATAGGTTTTTTCTCACCTCCTATTCCAAGATCGCTAGTGTTGAGTTTTTCATTGTTTTGTTTATTCTTGTTGTATCTAGTCACTGCCGCTAACAGAACATCTCTATAACGGGGACTTTGCAATTTGACAACAACAGTTCGGGGAATAGCGCTGTTTGGATTAAGCTTTGGAACACGAAAGCAGCTTTGAATATCAGAGTCTTTTATTGGTTGTGAGACCACTTTTCCAATCTGGGATACAGTTAGAGCAAGATTTTCAGATTTGTGTTCAGGTAAACCATGTATTTCAAAATTTGACTCTCGAGTGAGTTGTTCAAGAGAATTTAGGCGAGTAATTAGTCCGTTCACAGATGTCCTCAAAGCCGAGTTGTCCTTTTTCAATGAGATTATGTCTTGTTCTCGGGATTTTAGAAGCTCGGACATTTTTTTCGTATTTCTTGTCGATGAATTGAATTGTGTTAACTAGCTCGGAGATTTTACCTTTGAGTGGTTGTAGCTCAGTTTCTAGAGAATTTTTCAGTATTCTAGGAAGCTCCCTGTGTAATATTTCCGTTATTTCCGAACGTATCAACGGCAACATCTGACTATCAGTGCTAATGGAGCTATCATGTATGGGTGAGAGACTACTGGCATTAGGTGATGAGACCTTCCTACGTTTTTGACCTTTGTTTCTATTGGTAATATGGTCATCCTTTGTTATTTCGTCGGGTGTTGACGTGGGGTTAATTACATTTTCAGCCGCCTCAGAACGCGCTGGGGTACTTAGATTCCCCATCTTAGGGCGCTTGCTGCAGCAGACCGGGCACTGCCAGTTAAGTTTAGTTTCCTTATTCATTTTTTTAAATTTTTTAGGCGATATGTTAGCACATAAGATGTCATAAGTTGCATCACAGGATTTGCAGATTAGAAATTCCACATCATTTATAATATTTGGACAGCCTGCGCATATTTTGGTCGCCATTTTATTATTACAAATTATTTTGTATCTCTCAAAAACACAGTGTTGCCAAAAAATAAACAAAAAATCAAGCGTGTCTCAAAAGACCGGTGTTCAGTTACTCTATTGGGCTGTCAATGTCAATGTCATTAGGTCCTCGACATTGGTTGGTCAGCTGTTTGATAACCTCTTAGGTGTTGTGCCCAATAATAAGCAATTTCTTTGTTTTGAAGATATTTTTAAATATAAACTCGGTCTTTAACAGTTTTTTAAAGGCAGTGAAAGTATCTACTCGCCTGTGCCAGAGGTGTTTGTGCAGAAAATGTAGCTCCCTTATGTCTTCAGTTTCACAATCAGCACTTTGAAACAGCAAGCAGCCAGATAAACCGATGTAAATGATTTAATTACAATTTAATTACAGAGCAGGTTCGTATTTGACCCTTAGCCCCAGTAGGCTTTGCTCCTGCTAGCCAATGGCTATGGTTTTGCTGACATTTCTTTGGCACACTACGTGCTATCGACGACTCGAGCTCGGAACGGTCGATAACTGAACGGTTGAACGGTGAGTTACCCGTTACTCGTCGTCGCCAAGCCCGCGTCCACCGTGCCTTGTAGCCGAGGTCAGGGTCTCGGCAGTAGGGGCGAGAGGATGTCCATTCCCTTACGCGTCCTTCGCAAGCATTACTGCTTTGCAGAAGGAGGCGACAGCCTGCTATTCCACCTCGCTCCAAACCATGGCCTAAACTAAGGTCTGGTTATAAACCATGTCACTAACTAGTTTATGGATGCCATAGAAATGGTTATAGTAAATCGTAACCACGTTGATTCTAAACATATATATGGGTGATTAGATTTCTTGATTACGTAAGTTAATTAGTGGCAAAGAGTTACGTGTGTACTTAATCAGTGGAGCTTAATTATTTTAAACTCGTTGATGTTGTTTTGATTAAGCTTATGTGAAGACAAACATAATTTATTCTCGTTTAGGCTTACATTAATTAGTGCTGATATTAATGCCTTAAAAAAGCGCGCTGTTGGTTTTGGAACGTTAGTGTCAGGAGTGATAGTTGAACTTCCACCTGTTTGAGTTGTTTTCTTGTGAGTAACAGTAGACAACATTCATCATCATTTTTACGGAAAGACTTCTACCGCTTGACATAAATCTCCCCCAAGTGTAGCCACAATATACGATCCTGTGTGCCTCGCATCCATCGGATTTCCGCGACCCTTACCAGGTCATCAGTCCATCCACAAGCTTTTCTTTAATGTTTATAATACATCTTTCACTACGCGATTGTTACTACAGAACCTGTCATCTCTAGGGTTCATTGCTAGCCAAGCAAAATGTGCCTTGTTCACTGCCAATTAAGTTCAGTTTTCGGTCTATTTAAGAAACGTATGATTCTTCCGCGTATATATACCTATATTCCTGAATTGATCACGCAAGAAAACTCTGAGCAAAACTCTCTCGGTTGTGATTGGGGCATTTGATGAGGCTCATTGTGAGCGACCACGCTTCTGACAGATATATCTATTAATTATCATGTATATAATATTTGGAAATAGTTGTATGCTTATTGCTAGAATCAATGTCGAACTACAAAAACATATTGCTAATTTAGGACTCTGATTTAATTATTATTATATTATAAAGAAGAAAGTTTGACTGTATAGTGTATGTGTATTATGTTTGTTACTTTTTCACGCTTGGAAGACAGAATGGGTTTGGATGTGGTAAACCATTCCTAGTATAGTACATAGGATACTTTTTGTTCCCGGAGTTAGTTCCTTAAGCATAAGTTTCTATTTTCACAATAGTGAAGCTGCTAGCAGCATCTAGTAAAGTAATAAGAGTAGATGTCATTGAATTGAGAGACACTACCCACTAGATAGATCTATACAGCTAGAAGTTATCCTTTCACAAAGTATATACTGTTTGATCAAGAACCACAATTTAATAGAACCGTAGAGCACAACTCTAGTCCTCATTCACAATCAAAATTGTTCCAAAACACAATAGATTTGAACAAAGAGACAGTTCGAAGTTTAAATTAGACGCTGAAGCTAAACACAGTGAGCTACATTACGCTTGCAAATGTGCTAAATTATGTGCACTGGGACATTCGAGCCGTTCGCTGCGCCGCGGAATGGCATCTAGTGACTTATTGTTAACTTTGCTGGAGTTTTGGAGTTATGGATATGTAGGTATGATGGTTTTTTTGTATTACTGCAAGAACGGGTTTTAGTTATATTAAGACTTGGCACTAGTGATGTAACGAATATTCGCATTCGCGCGAATATTCGCACATTTAGACATTCACATTCGAATTCACAAGAAACATGCGAATATTTGGCAATTTTTCTTGACAAACAAAAAGGTATTTAAGTATTGGTTGCACGGATATAGAATGATAATACAACTGATGTGAAGAATGTTAAATCTCAACGAATATTCGCGAATATTATTCGCCAACGCGAATATATTCGCGAATATTGCAACAATTTTCATTTTTATCTTCATAGGCCGTCAATGCTAATGATGTCATTATAATTTATTAGTCGTTCCTTTCCTATGAGTTGTTATAGAACGACTACTCATCGTTTTCTGGAGACTATCTGTTCAACACTCCTATTTTGAAGATTCGTACATGTCTTTGAATTGATGGACTTTGGCTAGGCCTTTCACTGACGACATAAGAGAATTTTTTCAATAGTAACTTTACAATTGTCCGTTTTTACCAAAGAAAATTTCACATGAATGCAGTTTCAAGCGTCATTGTTATACCCAGAAAATAGATGAAACATTTTGAACCCCTTCATATTCAAGAACTATTCAAGCTCATAAATACAAAAGCTCTTGTAAGACAGAGTCGTTATTGATTTGAGTGCTTTTGACTTTTCTAGATTATTTATTTTGTCAGCTGAAAAATTCAGCCGATAAAGGGATTATATCAAAAGCGTTATACTTTAGAAACTCTTAAGAACATTTACGCCTTCAAAGTAGCAACTATTCTTTTTAACAAACTGTTGGTCAAAGATCGGCAAAAAAAGGAAAGAGGTACACCTCTCTGTTCATCTTTTTATGATTGTGTTCTTTAAAATTTATAGCTGAATTAGTAAAACACTTCCATTGTATTTTTAATTTATATAAAAATGTGTTCCCTTAGCAACACATTTATATAAATGTATGTATATTAATAATACATATATTTATATAAATGTGTTGCTAAGGCCAAAATTCGAGAATGACTGAGCCTTATGAAGAGGAAATTGGAAAAATTGCACGGAAACCCGTAAAAAACACGTTTTTCCTTATTATATTGAGACTGTTCCCAGCGTTTGTTTTTCTCTTTGGTTCCTAGCTGTCATCTGACAATCCTAACTTTTGACGGAACAAAGTTTGCCGATTTAGCTAGTTTTCAAATTTTTTTTCCAAGTTTTTTTGGCAATACTAAGTCACTTAGGTCATGGTTTCGTACGCATAGTTATTTTGTTTACCATTAGAATATAAATATGTACATATTCAAATGATTTTGTAGTATATGGCAGCAAATGTATCAAGTCAATCTTCTCGGCAAACTTCTGAATAAAAAGTAGCCATGTTCTTTTCCATGTCAAAGGCTATATGCATGCCAAATTTCATCCAAATCTGTTCAGCCGTTTTTGCGTGATTAAGTAACAAACATCCAAACATCCATACTTTCACATTTATAATATTAGTTAGGATATCCACCAGAATTCAATTTGCGAAAAATTAAACCAGTCACTGAACTTCACTTGAAAAAGTCCCGCTGAAAAACCCGCAGTTTTCAATAAAGAAACAAATACAGAGTACAAAACCTACAAACTTTAACAAAAAGTTTACTTATTGAATAGCAAATAAACCCAAAACAATAAAAACCTCGATAATCTCCATGCATTATGTACAATTGTTTCCATGACCACCTTTTATTTAGGCGAACCGCTCTTTAAATTTAAATTTTCGGCCACAAAATAGATAGGTACAGAAGTCAGTCTACATACAAAGCGCTCTCGAGCATCGCACACATAGACACCGCTCACGGACACGATATCTCGGTCGCGTTTCGGCTCACTCGTCGAACAGTTCCGGCTCAAACGCTCATTAGTGTGCGTTCACCGAGCGTAGGTATAAAAAGTGAAGTACATACATGAGATTGTCTTCTGTACCTATCTGTTTTGTGGTTCGGTTCCCAAATAACCCGGTTTCACCTACTTTATATACAAGCGGCATTTTAAGTACATTCAGTGGTTGCGTGCGAGGCTAAAGTTCACGAAAAACGTACACCGTTTAAGGCTATACATATTATATAAGTCTGAAACATCGATCGTAGACCCGCCAATCACGGCGTTTGTGTGGTAACTAGTTCTTTGGTCACAACTTTGTGTCTGTGGATTTGTGTTTATTTATTCATCAGTTCTTCTCCTTCTTCTTAGTTTAGGTAACAATCGGAAATCAGTATGTGTTTATTTTTGTATAATTTATAGCTTCTTATTCGAAGACAGGTGACTTTCACCAACGCGCACTGGGCCCGCGTGGTGTGGTGACTTACCGCCATAATTGTGGCGTGCCCAGCGCTGGGTTGCGATAGTCGCTGACGCCATTAAGATTTTTGTAACTCATAACATGATTTAAAAGATACAAATAGTATCCATAGAGTTTTTTACACGTTCTTCTCCATAGAGATCTAGGTTTCCTTTTATATAATTATCTACTAGGCGAGTACTAAAAAAAAGTTTCTAAAAATTTACCTCCTAAGGGGAGAAATGGGGCTCAAAAGGTTGTATAGAGAACCATACCTTCACGCTAGCGAAGCCACTGGTAGAAGTTAGTTTGTAACAAATATAAAATATATTTTGGATTCATAATTCAAAAATTGAAGACATTTTTTTTGGATAACACATTTTGTAATAGTAAACAATGCATTGGCATTGTTTTGTTATACTAAAAAAAGTTACTGTTACTTCGGGCTTTGTGTGTAGTCTTTCAGGCTAATCAGCAAGTCACGGAACTCCACAAACAAACAAGTACCTATATCTTATTTGTAGATATACAAATATATAACTAGAGAAGATTTTGAACAATCAGTGTGCGTATTACGTACACAACGCTGCAAATACACGAAATTATATGCAGAGAGTGTTTCACTTCGCTTGTTGAATAGTAATCTGGTCTTAGGAAGTGGCTTCTCTCGGAGTAGCGTGGAAATTGTGTGGAACTATGTTTTGAGTTTTGGACTGAACGAGGCGTACGATTAATTTGGTCGCATTTATGTTTCTATTGCTGTGGTTTATTGAAAGGACGGGATTGAGTTAAATGATGCTTATAGTCAAAACTTTCATGGTGAAGTTTTTTTATTGATAAAAACTAGTGCTTGACTGCGATCCCACCAGATGGTAAGCAGTGATGTTATCTCTGATGGTGAAGCGCAAGAGCCTATTCACTCCAGCCTTGAAGACACCCAAATTATAATCGGACGGGAAGACCGCAGCAGGCAAATTGTTCCAGTCCTTTGACGTACGCGGTATAAACAACGAGGCTAAACGCTTAGTCCTAACCGTAACGTATGGGTGGATATTCGCCGTACGTCGGGTAGTCCGATGGTAGAATTGAGATGACTAATTTTATTAGTTTTTTTATTAATTTATTATTAGCTGACCCAGCAAACTTCGAATCGCCTAACAGTCAATGAATGTACTTAGTATATCTTTCGTTATAGTCAACCGATTGCAATGAAATAATGCATAAGTAATATATCAAGTTACACACAATTTTACTGTATAAAAGTTATTTACATCGATTTCATACATTTTACGTGAAGAGCGAAATCTTCTAACAGATTTATTATATTAAATTAATTAATTTAATATAATACATTTTTAATTGTTTTTTTTTATTATTGTCTAGATTTTTTTAAATCTAGACAAGACATATTATGTCAATTTTTTTTATATTTATTGTCCGCCTAATTATGTATTCAGAATAAACATTTGAGATTCAGGCCTCCTATCTAAGAGGGGGCATGGGCTCTAACCCACCAAGCAGGCTCAGTGTGAATATTAATTGTTCAAGGACAAACAACATCGAGGACTGGTACAATTTGCCTGCTGCGGTCTTCCCGTCCAATTATAATTTAGGTGTCTTCAACGCTAGAGTGAATAGGCTCTTAATAAACTAGTGCACTTTACTATCAACGACTTCATCACAGCTTACCATCGAGTAGGATAGCAGTCATAGTGCTCAACTTGTTTATATTAAAAAAAAATTAGTGACAAAAGCTGATTTGAATACAAACTCAAAACTATTTTATTTCACACAAGCGGCCCGTCCCGGCTTCGCACGGGCAATGATGAATGTATCTTTGCAAAGATTTTGGTGAATAAATTTTTGAAATCGGCTCAGTAGTTTTTGAGTTTATTCATTATAACCCTTTTCTTGGCAGAAAAAAAAAATGTATAGAATTATTTTTTTTGTACAATTCTCTTTTGAAAATAAGTATTAGTGAATAAAAAAAATTGAAAAAAAAATCTTGTATGTTTAGTTTTGGAGATATGTAATGTATCTTATGAGATACAATGCCAAGTATCCGTAATTTTCCCTACACAAGGCAATGTATCTGAGAAGATACATTGCTCAAATAAATAAATTACTAAAAGTAAAAATATAATCAGAATTACAGAAAAAATCAAACACAAACATTAGATCTTACAAAATAACACAACTACCATCAAAATAAGTATGTGCAGGAAAATAAAAAGTTTCTATTAGACATAAGACAAAGTCTTAGACTGACTTCGAACACATTGCAGTGGTTTGTCTTAATGCATAATTTTCAACTCCCCTTGGTACTGAATATTGGGAAATATCCCATTTGGCCATAGCTGACACAAAGTGTAGGTCTTGGCATAACAGGGGCTTCAATTTTTTTAGCTGGAGTAGACCCTGCTACGTGTAATTCCTTTAATGAAGTCTTCTTTTTGTGCCAGTTTCGTTCGTTACCAGTTGGGACAAAATTTATTAATACTTTGTACCATCTGGTAACGAAATTTTTTATATACGGCATATATTTTTTAGATCTAGTGTGCCTGCGCTAAAGCAATCAGCTATTACTGATACACATGTCCAGCATTTGGGAAACTAAGGGCAAATACCAACGGTGACAGTGTTGGTTCTATAACAGGTGATGGCGAGCTACTACGCCACCCATTTATAAGTTGTAATGATTGGTTATTTCAGGACAGGGTACTGGAAACTTCTTCTTATTATGTTTACAATATGTTTGAATTATAAACACTGGATCTGCTTCAACATAGTTGCTTGCAGTGGTCACGCATTTATTAAAATGCCACTTTGCTACACAAATGTTGTTGCTATTGCAAACTATCTGGGAATAAAACCCTTTGGGTTTTGTTTTCCACGCTTTGTCCATAGTCAGCTCTTTTTTCAGTTCCCTGTAACCTATTTAAAGGATCGAATACGTTCCAAGTGAGAATAGATAATGAATTAATTTTAAACTGGTGAAAAAGGTATCGAAAGAGACCCCTGAAAATGTTGGTTCTGGAATGCTTTTTTATGCAAATGGCTACAATTATTATAGCCCCTAACCCGAAGCCAGAATCTAGCGGGGTAAAATCTTCGTATCGAAATGTGTCATCACCTCCATACACAGTAAAGTCGTAAATGAATTCAGACAACATTTGGAGCTCTAACGAATATTTTGATCTCCCATTTCTTAGGTTTGCTTTTTATATATAATTTCCAATGGCCGGTTTTTTTTTCCTTTACATGGCACCATCACCCCGTCAATGAATCTACTCTCATGGTATGGTTCTTGAAGTTTTTCCATAAGTTTAGAAAGATACATTGCGTACACAATAACTTGGCGGTGTGCACCTAGAGATACATAGTACGCTGTACCTAATTCTGTGATAACTTAGCGGTGTGCACTGTGAGATACATGCACAAACAAGATTCTTTTTTTTGCACAATAGTAAATATTTGGTTTGAAACCATACTTGATACAAATGTTTACTTCATAGGGAATATAAAAACATTCAATACTACATAAAAATCCGGGCACAATATAAAAAATTAATAATATTCTTACCTCCATGCCTACGATCGTGCCGAATCTGTGCACAATTTTTTAATTCAAAATAAAACGATACTACCAATATCGTCATGCTAAATAAAAATGAATTCGGAATCAATCAAAATATAAATTGTTGTGAGAAGTTTTATGTCATTCACTATATTTTCGAAACCAGGAATTTTTAAAGTTGACTGTATCTGACAAGATACATTGTCAAGAAAAGGGATAAACATACACACACACACAAAAATATTTTTTTCCCTCTTTATAATATTAGTATAAATGACCTTATAACTAATATTATAAAGAGGGAAAAAAAAATATGTATACATGGGTACTTACAAAACATCAGAAGCTTGCGCACGTTTCCAATCGATCATTTCTTATAAAGAAGAATTAAAAGAAACTACATGGTTGGATTGTTTTATAAACACACGGACACCGACACCAATACCTAATGGTTTTAGTACAAAGAAATCGCTAAACCTTTCCACGAGCAAAAAAACCCTTTCCCGTACATTTCAGTCCACACTTCCCCTCCATTCTATCACCCGCCTAATGTTTAAACTAATGAGCTGACATAGTGTAAATAAACAGCTATGTACGAGTGATTAGCACTTTATGACGCGCTATGAATAGTTACGAGGCTGTGACTAGGCGTAATTAACGCCCGACTTGTGTTACAAACCCGTGTTCGGTTGAAGTTAAATTGAGTTAACTGAATCACTTTTCACTAGAAAGTAAAGTGGCAGCTTGGAATTACATATATTAACAACTAGCTTTTACCTGCGGCATCGCCCGCGTACATAAAATATAGACTGTCACTCAGAAATAAAGCAGCTTTCTATCGGTGAAAAAAAATTAGTAATCGGACCAGTACTTCCAGAGATAACCTCCTACAAACAAAAAATAAACTTTACCTCTTTATATTATTATTATATTATTATTATTAATAATAATTAATTAAAGTGTAGACAAACATAACTACTAACAACAACAACAAAAAGGTGTGTAGTGTGTAAATGTGTGTGGTTGTTATTAGTAACAACTTGTCACAGCAGTTTTAGTAAGTAAAAAAAATGTTTAAAGCGTGTAACTAGAATTGTGGACACTCGTATACTAGTTAGAAATTATTACGCAATCATAATTTTACTTATATGCCAAAGAAAACGGATGGATTGTATGAGAAGCGATATGAAAGAAAAGGGAGTTAGTGATAGCGTGACGAGTGACAGGACAGAATGGAAGAAAAAAACGTGTTGCGCCGACCCCAAATAAAACGGGACTAGAGCAGGAAGATGATGATGATGATATGTAGGTAGCGGTTTTTAAGAAATTAAGTACTTACTCTAATGGTGTTTAAATAATATAGGAAACATTGATAACGCATCCGTATATTATTATTATTTATGTTGATTATATTTTTATAAAAACTCCTAAGTAAAAAATTGCGTGGAAAAATTATTCCACATTGCTATCGACTGGAAGTAGGTAGTACATGGCAATGACGTCAGTCTAATAATCTCTGACCGATGTAAAAGCCAGCTTTTGGGTGACACAAGCGTCTTATCTCACCCAAGAGCTGGCTTTTTTAACCATTACACTATCCATACCATGATTATAATATATGAAGACCGTGTCAGGAAAAAAATATTATTTGTATTGAATAAACACAACGAGATGAGATTTGCCAGACCTTTCAGTCACCGACCACCGACGGGTGTTATGCATGGAGCTTCACTGGTCAGTGAAGATATGTATAGCCGGCGCCTTTTTTGATCCGAGACGGGATCCGGTTAACGAAACGGTTAGCATACGGGTTATAACCCCGTATGATGACCATTGTAAGTTGCTATTTTACGTAACTTTTATTTGCGATAATTTACCAACCTTAATAGTTTTATTCATCTAATTGCAATGTTAGTCCGTGTTACGTTTCTTGCTGTGCTAGATACTTTCTCAATGCACTCATAGTATGATACGGTGAAGTGGGCAAAATTCCTTCCTCAGTGTGCCCAATGGGATTATCTACCGTACGTTCGCAAAAATGATGAACTTTTACCTCTTTTTTCTTTCGTTCCCCTTTTTCCCTTGAATGCAGGGATATATTCCAAAAATCTTTCCACAGTGCTCACCTTTATTATGTAGTATTTCATGCTTTTAGGCTTAACATCGTAGCTGGTCAACAAAGGTTAACACGTTCACTGCCACCACAATTCTTTTGAAGTTCATAGCGATGCCGCCCTATAAAGCTACGCGGACACGCCAGGCGTGTCGGCGGCACTACATCTTGTTAAACATGGATACGCTAGGCGTGTTCAGTGGCACCTCGATAGAGTTAAATTCTAAATCTGTCATTTTTTCGGTTTAGCGATGAGTATTAGTTAGTTTGCCATTCGCTGAGCAAGAATAAAGGTGATTCAAATACGGTAGTGAGATTTAACCTGGAATTATGGCAGAAAATAAATTTTTAGGTAAGTAATTATCGTAATTTTGTAAGAGATCATAAACATTTTGTAGATATTTTGAAATATTTCATAGAGTCTGTCTAAAAAGTAAACCGACTTGGGAAATTATTAGAATTAAATGAAATCTGATGTAGTCAACGCTGGTTCAATAATCAAGGTTGATTAAAAGATCTTGTTCATTGTTTATTAATAGAAGAACTTTATAAAATTGATCGAATATAAGTATATTTAAATGATTAAATATTGTACTAATTTCCCAAGTCGGTTTACTTTTTAGACAGCCTATAACTATTATTAAATAAATTGTCTTCATATTTTATTGATTTTTGTACATGCACATTATTTTAGCTATATTTGACGTCTTAGTACAAAGGTTGACAATCTATGATTAACTTGTTTAGGTGGACACGCCTGGCGGGTTCTCGGCATTACATAATCACTTAAAAAAAAAAACACAAATTAAGAGATTTTTCCGGGGGCCAACTCAAAAATCCTTAGGTTATTGCTAGAGGGTTATGTACTGAGAATTCCAAAAGAAAATTTTGGCTAATTTTCGAAATATCACTGAAACATTTAGGACACGCCTGGCGTGTTCTAGGCATAGTTATAGAAATCCGCAAGAACACAACAGGTGTGTCGGCGGCACTGAACGTGTTAAAAAGGTTTCGCGCCGGGCCTTGGTACAGGCCATGATCCGGAGCGAGGAGGAGTGGCAGGCGGTCGCCTCCTTCTGCGAAGCAGTAATACTAGCAAAGGAGGAGGTCAATCGCATCAGTCAACGGCGCTCCCGCCGCCGCCGGGATTCCGAACTCGATTTCCAGCCTCCATAGGCGCGGGCTTGCGGACGGCGAGCAATGGGTTGCTCGCTGTCGTTTGGTAACTGTCCGGACCGAGCCCAAGTCGTCGACGGCGCGCACTGTTCCCGCCTCAAGGAGTTGTCAGCAACAGCTAGGTCGAAAGGTAACTCAGCTCCGGTATGAAGGCATGAAAAAGGGGGTATTTAGTCAGTAAGAGTCTGACACTATCTCCCGTTCCGCCCAAGAGCGGGGGATGTCATTAGATGATTTTCCCACCGAAAAAAAAAGGTTGAAAATGTTGGTTGGTTTGAAAGATCAAACGCAATTTCAATTATGTATGGTACTCCATACTACTACTACTCTCGTCTTTGGGATGGCAAAGGAAACAGGCAATCGTGTTCCATCGTCGATCACATCATCGCTTACATCAGCAATATTATGTACAACATTACAGTAGGCACAACGGATCTTGAGCGCTCGGCGTCAGAGTGGGGATCGCATTGTGCATTCCATACATTGGCGAGCCAATGGTCTTCGTTGTTAGATACATGCAGCAACGCAGGGAACGAATGAGGAGTGACGTTTATGACGCGATGGCGGCGGCAAGCCAATCATTCACACTCCCCGCTCCCGCGTCTCATTTTGCACCACTAAAGAAACCGAATATTTGACTTCTGCGCAACCGCTCAAGATCCGTTGTGCCTACTGTAGTTTTAGAATACACCGCTAAATTTTAATCATTTTATTCCCGTGGAGGGTCGATCCGGTACATGAAACACTATCGATTTGTGAAGATAAAATAAAAAAATAAAGTACCTTTTTTTCAAAACTTGTATTAATTTACGCATATACGAAATTCCTTTCTTTAAGAAAACGAAAGCTGAGCGAGTTCATTGACCAGTTTGTACACAACGCCGACTATTACCTACAGGTTATTGAACTCGCTCAGCTGACGTTTTCTTAAAGAAATTGATTTCGTACATGCGTAAATTAATACGAGTTTTGAAAAAAATATATTTTATTTTTTAATTTTATCTTTACAAATCGATAGTGTTTCATGTACCGGATCGACCCTCCACGGAATTAAAACAATTAAAATTTAACGGTGTATATGCGAAACCCGAAACATGTGTCTAGTATTTTTATGTAACGAATCTATGTACAAAATTTCATAACTGTATCATGAAAAATCACAAAGTTATAAGCTTGCCATGTCAGCTAAAATACATAGTCACCGGGCCATCCAGCCGATTGAGGGGTTGTTTTGCACTTACACTCGGTTGTTTGCTGGCGCTTAATGCCATGTCTTGACCTGTGCTGTACATAGTGTTAGTGGTGTCCAACTTTTTAACCTTTTTAAATACTTTTGGGAAAAAATATAAAATGGTGTAAAAATAAAAAATGGTGTAAAAACTACTAGAATCTATTCAGTTACAGATTCTGAACAAACTACGAGTATATTCAGATTTCGCATAAAATAAAAATTATGTTGTACCTCTTTTTTACGTGGGAAATTATCAAATGACTGACCGCTCTGGGTGGAGCAAGCGGTATTGTCTGATTTTTACTGACTACAACCCACCTATTTTCCTTTATTTGCCGTTTGCGAGGGCCAAGGTAACTCTTATAAACTATCTGGTAGCCCTGGCAGACACAATACACCTCTGCTAAACATTTCAGGTTATGTTTTTTTGTCGTTAAGGTCATTGACCTGGACATTTAGTAAAGAATTCTTTTTCAGGTCGAAAAAAGTATGTTGTTTTTCCATTTACCACCCACAACGTACTCCGTGCTGTCAAAGGCAGGCTGCCAGTGTAAATGGCAACATAAATGCGGCCAATTTTCTAGGAATTGAGGCTTTCCGTATTTTTGGTCATTCAAAAAGGTTGGAAATTGTTCCTACTTTTTTAAATCATTTCAATTTGTTTACTTTTCTTTGTGCAGGTGAGCACTTTTATTTTATTTTCGTTTTTTAATCGTTATTGCGCAGTGTTATCTTCGGAACAACTTTATTATAGAACTTAAAATTAAAAGTCTGTTATTCCTTTTTCAGAATCAGTAGTATTGATTGGTTTTTTGTACAATTGCCAAAACGGACCTTGAGCGCTCGGCGTCAGAGTGGGGATCGCTTTGCGCATTAGCGAGTCAATCGTCGTCGTTGTTACACACATGCAGCAGCGCAGGGAGAGAATCATGAGTGACGTCTATGACGCGATGGCGCGGCGAGCCAATCACTGACACTCCCCGCCCCCTCGCTCAAGATCCGTGGCGTTGCATTTTCTGAATAAAACCTAAAACGAAGGCCCACGTTGGCTATTTTAAAAAAGTGTTTTTATTTTACCTATAAAAAGCCAAATTCATAGGTCTCTATAATATTATCTACTAAAGAAATAATAAAATAAAATAATAAACTAAAAAGCTCCGTACCTAAACACTACAACTAGCATGGTAAAGAAAATAAAAATAAAATGCCAACTGCCAAGCCGCATATTGCCGTAAACTTAGTTTTATTCCACTCTGTAGGGTTTCGCATTAATTTCAGAAAACTTTATTATACGGAACAGCTGCGATTACTCGGTCGGTGACGTGATGTGAATAGTTATAAACATGAATATGTACAGATTGCTTTGTTGTTTTGGAAAAGACGCGGCAGTAGGTTTTTGGACACAATTGTGTGTGTCGGAGATTATGGCAATTCAGCGATAATAAGACACTCAATTGATTCAGTAGTACCGGAGAGTGGTAAAACGTGACGTGTTGACGTCACGTAAGCATATACGATGCGAAATACTTAAGCCTGTAATGGCCTAATAATATGAACTGTGAAATTAATAAAAGTGATTGTGAAGTGGATTGTTATTTTAATTCTACGCCAAGAACCCTCTACCAGAAAACCTTACCGATGACGGCTGTGACGCCAACCTATTGCTGTCGCCGTTATATGTATTTCTTAGATGACATTGAAACATTCTGATAAGCAGAAGGGCACGAAGTATTATCTACACTATTATTATAATATAAAGAACCAAAGTTTTTTTTGGAACGAAGTTCCTTATCGCGCGTTGTGAAAGGGGGCTAGACGGAAAAAATTCTCACGAAAAATTGTACCGACACTTTTACTGTCAAAATATAAATCCAAGATGGCGGCTGCAAGAAATTATCAACTTTTTCGTCATGGGTGTCGTTTTCATGGTTTTCGAGGGTGTTGAAACCGATGGTACTGTCAAAATATAAATTCAAGATGGCGGCTGCAAGAAATTATCAAATTTTTCGTCATAGGTGTCGTTTTCATGGTTTTCGAGGGTGTTGAAACCGATGGTACTGTCAAAATATAAATCCAAAATGGCGGCTGCAAGAAATTATCAAATTTTCCGTCATGGGTGACGTTTTCAAGGTTTTCGAGGGTGTTGAAACCGATAGTACTGTCAAAATATAAATCCAAGATGGCGGCTGCAAAAATTATTAAATTTTTCGTCATGGGTGTCGTTTTCATGGTTTTCAAGGGTGTTGAAACCGATAGTATTGTCAAAATGTAAATCCAAGATGGCGGCTGCAAGAAATTATCAACTTTTTCGTCATGGGTGTCGTTTTCGTGGTTTTCAAGGGTGTTGAAACCGATAGTATTGTCAAAATGTAAATCCAAGATGGCGGCTGCAAGAAATTATCAAATTTTCCGTCATGGGTGACGTTTTCATGGTTTTCGAGGGTGTTGAAACCGATAGTATTGTCATAATATAAATCCAAGATGGCGGCTGCAAAAAATTATTAAATTTTTCGTCATGGGTGTCGTTTTCATGGTTTTTAAGGGTGTTGAAACCGATAGTATTGTCAAAATGTAAATCCAAGATGGCGGCTGCAAGAAATTATCAACTTTTTCGTCATGGGTGTCGTTTTCGTGGTTTTCGAGGGTGTTGAAACCGATTGTACTGTCAAAATGTAAATCTAAGATGGCGGATGCAATAAATTATCAACTTTTTCGATATGGGTGTCTTTTTCATGGTTTTCGAGGTTTTTGAAGCCGATAGTGCTGTCAAAATGTAAATCTAAGATGGCGGCTGTCAGAAATTATCATTTTTTTCGTCATGAGTGTCGTTTTCATGGTTTCGAAGATGTTGAAATAGTGCTGTCAAAATGTACATAAAATGGGATAGTATTTTTTAGTTATCTTGTATTGGCTAGACGGAAAAAATTCTGACGAAAAGTTGTAACTATACTTTTTGCTATTGTAAGCCGTGCGGCGTGCGCATGTTTCTCTGTCTGTCTCTCTCTCTCTCTCTCTCTCTCTTATAGAAAGCAAGCCAGAACGGAACTTTGTTCCATCCGGGTGTCCCTTGACACCTCAGTAGTTTTTTTTGTTTGTACGAGGTAATCTCAGAAAGTATCTACTGGTCCAATTGCTAAAAATTTTATACCGATAGAAAGCTGCTTTATTCCTGAGTGAGATAGGCTATGCGCCGGGCCTTGGTTGAGGCCATGGTCCGGAGCGAGGAAGAGTGGCAGGCGGTCGCCGACTTCTGCGAAGCATTAATGCTCGCAAAGGAGGAGGCCGAACGCATCAGGCAACGGCGTTATCGCCGCCGCCGCCGCCGGGATTCAGATCCCGATTTCCGGCCAACGTAGGCGCGGGTTTGCGGACAGTGAGCAATGGGTAGCTCACTGTTCGGCCGTCCGGTAACTGTCCGGACCAAGCCCAAGTCGTCGACGGCGCGCACTGTTCCCGCGCGCCTCAAGGAGTTGTCAGCAACAGCAGGGACCCTGACGGGTCGAAGCCTACTGGGGCCATCCGAAAGGGCGCTCGAGCCCCGGTATGAAGGCTAGAAGGAACGGGGTGGGTCTTTTAGTCAGTAAAAGTCTGACACTATCTCCCGCTCCGCCCAAGGGCGGGGGATGTCGATGCATAATATTTTACACCATAAAAAAAAAAAAACAGGCTATATTTTATGTACGCAGGTCTTCGTCGTCGTCTACGTCGGTCTTTTATGTTATGGTGTTCATTTTAATTTAATCAGCAGTCGGTTTACCAAGTGCCTTTTTTGAAGTGGGAAATCGTCAAATAACTTCTTCAGCTCTGGGTGGAGAAGGAATGTCAGATTTTACTAACTTAAACCCACCTACGTTCTGTGGCCAAGGTAACTCTTTCGACAACCCTACACCCCTAGCAGGTATTGACCCAACCATTTTATTTCATTTTTCCCTGCTAAGAAAGCAGCGCCAAATCTGCAAGAGAACCAAGGTTACTGATATAGTCCGAAGAATCGCAAAATTTAAGTGGACAGGGCACATTGCTCGCAGAACAGATGGCCGTTGGGACCAAAAGGTTCTGAAATGAAGTAGAGAGTGAAGGCCTCCTACAAGGTAAACCAATGACCTGGTAAGGGTTGCTGGAATCCGATAGATGCAAGACTCACAGACTGTTCATTGTGGTGACCCTTGGGGAGGCCTATGCCCAACAGAAGACGTCTTCCGGCTGAACTGATGATGATAATGATTAGATTCCACAGAGTCTAGTTAGTAAACACAACAACACACAACAACTACAACTTAGGGGTCTTTAAGTCGAGAGTGAATAGGTTACTTCTTGGCAAACGTGCTCCATCGTCGACCACATCATCGCTTACCATCAGGTGAGATGGTGGTGAAAAGCGAGCCTATCAATAATAATAATAATAAAAAAAAAATAGATTGTGGGTCAAATCAAATAGGCCATCTTTACCCCTACGAGTAAAACAACCTCGATTTATAAGCACAAAATAATATATAATATAATATAATAATATAATATAATAATATTCCACAACTATCACACAACGCCGACTAGTCCCAAGCTAAGCAGAGCTTGTGTTATGGGTACTAGACAACTGATAAACATACTTATATATTTCTAAATACATACATATTATGGATAAATTACACCCAGACACAGAACAAATGATCGTGCTCATCACACAAACATTTGTCCTGGGTGGGAATCGAACCCACGACCTCCGGCATAGCAGTCAGGGTCACTAACCACTAGACCAACAGGCCTGTCACCTGTCAAAATAATATAAAAATGCTAAAAAGCAACCAATCAAATGACTCCACTTAAATAACGATATAATATTGAAATGGACTTTCAGAAAACTGAATATTAAAATTTTACCACCAAACGTGAGCTAAATGTCACGATAAAACATTTTATATTCCCAACACTTGCCACAACTTTATGACGTGTCGTGAATGGCAACAGTTTTACAAGCAAAGCAACTAAGCGCAATTAAGGCAAATGTGCACCGAACAACGGCAACGGAACGCGTTCGTTACTAGCCTTAATTGTTTTAGAAACGACTTTTTTGGGGTTCCGTACCTCAGTCGGTAAAAATGAAACCCTAAGATCACTTCGTTGTCGAACTATCAAGAAAGTTTTCTTATCTTAGTAACGAGTGCAGATATAAGTTTAAATTAATATAAAATAATCAAGCATCTCGAAATCAATCACTTGAGCAGTAAAAAAATCAAACTTTTAAGTCAACGCAATTTCCGTTTATGCTCTGGCTGAGTGCACATTTTAAAAATGGTGAAGGAGCATTAGCTTTCTCTTTGATAATTTTTTTTCCTTCTCTTGGTTAGGGTTCCGTAGTCAACTAGGAACCCTTATAGTTTCGCCATGTCTGTCTGTTCGTCTGTCTGTCTGTTCGTCTGTCTGTCTGTCCGTCCTCGCTTAATCTCTGTGACCGTTAGCACTAGAAAGCTGAAATTTGGTACCAATATGTATATCAATGACGCCGACAAAGTGTTAAAATAAAAATTGGAAAAAATGTTTTATTAGGGTAGCCCCCCTATATGTAAACTGAGAAGTGATTTTTTTTTTAATTTCAACCCTAACGTGTGATATATTGTTGGATATGTATTTAAAAATGAATAAGGGTTTACTAAAATCATTTTTTGATAATGTCAATAATTTCGGAAATAATCGCTCCAAAAGTAAAAAAAAATGTGTCCCCCCCTCTAACTTTTGAACCATAAGTTTAGAAAATATGAAAAAAATCTGAAAAGTAGAACTTTATGGACATTCTAGGAAAATCATTTTGAACTTGATGGAAAGAACAGTTTTTGTACAAAAAAGACAAAAACGTTGTACAAAATAATTTCTGGACTAAGATTGTAGTATAATCGTATATGCAAGCATTTTATTAAACTCATAAGTGGGTACACTTATTGTGAATGACGGAAAACTACGGAACCCTACACTGAGCGTGGCCCGACACGCTCTTGGCCGGTTTTTCCAACTATATATTTGATATTTATAAGTTTTTTTTTTGTATTAGTATGTATGTATTTGTGTTAATGTATCTTATTAATATTATTTCTGATGTTTGTACACTGACAACCCTAAATCTATCTCCTTTCTTTCAGTCTATACAAAAATTGTCTGTTAGAGATCGCCCTGTGCGATAAGACCGCCCAATGTTCCTTTTTTTTAATGTTTATCCTGTATTTTTGTTTATGTGGTGTACAATGTACATTATTATAATAATAAAATGGTTTCTGTCTCTGGAGCCCTAACCACCAGTAGCTTGGACCCTGCTCCCGACATCGGTGGACTACTGTTTTTATATTTTTAAATGTTTTATTTTTATATATTTGTTTTAAGAAATATTTATAATATCATAAATATGTGTAGAAGAAAAATAAAGGAAATAATAATAAGAATATTTTGACACTCGCAAAGAAATCCAAACATATAAGGGACTTTCTACATAAAGTTAGGGATAAAGTTAGAAAACCATGCATTTGTAGTTACATCAGAATTTGTTTTGAGATTTCAAAAAAAGATCCGATATTCGATTCGAAAATCGAACACCCTATTTGCGTAATCTTTAAAAGTAAAGTATATTTGTTTAGCCAGTTGGCAAGATTTTTCATGCGTTCTCTTTCGATATCACACAATTTACATAGATAAGTTGGTGCGGGACCCTCAGTATGCGAGTCCGACTCTCACTTGACCGGTTTTTTTTCTGAGAAGCACATGCGAAGTTTCTGTAATAAAATAGTGTAGCACGGTTAGTAAGTAATTTAAGTTCGCATGTTTGTTGAGTAATGAACTTATTCCTTGTTAGTATACAGTTTGTGTTGTGTGACTTTGTGTTTATTTTCTCTTTCTGTATAAAATATGGCTTGCATAATGATACCTGTAGTAAGAATTAACGTAAGGGACATATTGACAGGCCTGTTGGTCTAGTGGTTAGTGACACTGACTGCTATGCCGGAGGTCGTGGGTTCGATTCCCACCCAGGACAAATGTTTGTGTGATGAGCACGATCATTTGTTCTGTGTCTGGGTGTAATTTATCTATAATATGTATGTATTTAGAAATACATAAGTATGTTTATCAGTTGTCTAGTACTTATAACACAAGCTTTGCTTAGCTTGGGACTAGACGGCGCTGTGTGATAGTTGTGGAATATTATTATTATTATTATTTACATTTTAGTAAAAAAACTCTTACGTCAATCGTCGTGAGGAACATTTTTAAATTTTAGTTAAATGTCCCTTACGTCAATTCTTATTACAGGTTTCAATAATATGACTTTTCCAGATAGAAAAGCTTTTTAAAGAAAATACAATATGCTGAACACGAATTAGAAGTCGTTTACCATTTTGAATTAAGCACTTGTCAAAAAAAAAATGATAGGTTGTCAGCCTAAATTAGTTTAAAAAATAAAATGTCCTTCTTTCTTTCTTTTTTTTAGTATTTAACTCAACTTCAAATGCTTAGTTCAGAAATCGAGGGTAAACCTACTTGCACCATAAATCAATTAATAATATCTACCAAAATGTATGAAACGTTTTTTGTTTAAGTGAGTGGATCTCTTTACGGTATGAAAATAAATAATTAAATTGGATCTAGCGGATCCAATTTAAGTGGCACTGAATCGGGTTCTTAATTTTTTTTCAGATGAAAAAGTAGCTTTTGAACAGGATAACATCTATCAAGACCGCTAGTGTATAATATAATTTATTTAGCTTCCAAAGCGAAATAGTTCAATTAACTTATTACCTACACACTTATTTACTTATCAAATTCTACAAAATTTAATTCGAAACACAATTCGAAAGCGCTTCTTAATTAAAACATTTTAATTAATAGGAACATTTTCCGGAAAACATAAGTTCGTAGTTCGAATGTCAGAAAATAAACACCGTAAATATGACCCGAAACATCAGAAGCGCTCCAGTTAAAGTATGCAAAGCTCCTTAATTTCAGCCTCCACTCCATTCATGAGAACCTAAAACTATCTCTATTTTTACAGACGCAAGGACTAAATTCCCGTGAGTAAACTAGCGTAGTATATTGTTCTTTGGGTCGTCGTTGTAAATTGACTTAATTTGTAGCGAGTATTTCTACTTGAAACCTTGTCTAACTAAGTGGGTGGGTCTTCCACCAAATATGTCTTTTGAACAAATTATTTGAAACAGTACTCGTATATAGGTAAACAAGGAAATGTTTGTTTTCAATATAATAAATAATGACAGTGAAGATCAAATACCCAAGATCCTAATTGGGGTGGTACAATGACCAAAGGATATACCTATGGGGTGGCACAATTCAGACATAAACTTACGAAATAAACAATACCATATCTTGGCTTGGGGATAAACAAAACCGACTTTTTTGATAAGAAATAAATAGTATTATATTTTGAAACTAAAATTATATTTTTCTTATTACTTTAAATACCCCGTAAATTGTAAGAAACAAAGCTTTTTTTCAGCTAAGTGCGGTACGAGGTCAACATGACCCCGTATTAAAGTAGACATCCCACTGCATTCTGTTTTAATAGGGCATTTTAGATATATATTCACCGCTGCACGGCTCGTGCGGAAGTGACGCCCGGGTGTCGCCACTGTGTGGACAGCCCGGAGGACACGGTAGAGGTGTGCCCCGCTTGGGCAGAGCATCGCCGTGTCATTGTGGAGGCAATCGGCGGCTGGCGATCTTTCGCACAGGCCATGGTCCGGAGCGAGGAGGAGTGGCAGGCGGTCGCCTCCTTCTGCGAAGCAGTAATGCTAGCAAAGGAGGAGGCCGACCGCATCAAGCAACGGCGCTCACGCGCTAGCCGCCGCCCGCCGGGATTCCGATCTCGATTTCCGGCCACCATAAGCGCGGGCTTGCGAACGGCGAGCAATGGGCAGCTCGCTATCCGAACGTCCGGTAAACGCACCGAGCCCATGTCGTCGACGGCATGTACAGTTCCCGCGCGCCTCAAGGTGTTGTCAGCTACCGCAGGGGCCCAGCAGGGTCGAACCCTACTGGGGCCAACGGTCTGCTTCTGAAAGGAAGGCTCGACCCCGGTATGAAAGGCAACGAAGGAATGGGGTGAGTTTTGTAGTCAGTAAAAGTCTGACACTGTCTCCCGCTGATGTCATCTGGGTGATTTTTACCCACCGAAGGAAAAAAAAATACGAGGTGTAGATATAAGATCTCGTTCTGCACTGAGCATGTTAACTAATACAATTTTTAATTTAAAACATAAAACCAGTGAAGGTTCTCTTAACATCTCATCATCATTCATCATCATTTCAGCCAATACACGTCCACTGTTGGACATAGGCCTCCCCCAAGCGTGGCCACATCGAACGTTCCTGTGCCTCTCGCATCCATCGGTTTCCTGCTACCTTCACCAGGTCATCGGTCCACCTTGTAGGAGGCCTTCCAACACTGCGTCTTCCGGTACGCGGTCGCCACTCCAAAACCTTTCGGCCCCAACGGCCATCTGTTCTGCGAGCAATGTGCCCTGCCCATTGCCACTTAAGTTTGGCAATTCTTTGTGCTATATCGGCAACCTTAGTTTTCCTGCGGATATCTTCATTTTTTATTCGATCACGCAAGGAAACCCCGAGCATAGCCCTTTCAATTGCTCTTTGGGTGACTTTAAGCCTTCTGATGAGGCCCATTGTGAGCGACCACGTTTAGGAGCCATATGTCATCACTGGCAACACGCACTGGTTAAAGACTTTCGTCTTGAGACACTGCGGTATGTTGGACGAGAAGATACCGCGTAGCTTCCCGAACGCTGCCCAACCGAGTTGGATTCGACGGTTGACCTCTTTCTCGAAGTTAGACCTACCCAACTGGACTGTCTGTCCGAGGTAGACGTAATCGTCCACAACTTCGAGTGTAGAGTCTCCGACCTTGATAGGAGTGGGCGCTACATGGTTGTTAATCATGATCTTCAACATCTCATCATCATAGGTTTATAAGAGGAAACGCCCGAAAAAACAGCCAAACACCGTAGGTATATAAGAAGTAGGTTCAAAATTCCTTGTTTTTTGCCTTTGCTATAATGAAGGAAGCGTTCGAGGATTTAAAAATGAAACCGCACAATCTCCAAAGGGTCGTTCACAGTCTTGTTACATAGAACAAACCTCTGCAACCTCTTCGAAACAAAATTTATCGCCACACCGAAATTGTTCGGTTACATTGAAATGAGACTATTATCTGCATAATGGTTTTACCAAATTGCTGATAGGCAAACTTGTTTCACAATAAATAGGGGTAATTTGTTACCCGACCCCAGCTCAGTCGAGCGACCTATGAACTTGATCAACTTGCCCCTACTGCCTTAAGGGGAACCCAGCGTAACAAGACAACATCGCACGGTCCATTTACGTGAAATATTGCTTTTGCAAAAATTGCCTCTATTTTTTCAAGCAAAATCAATCAGGGGAACTTTGTAATGTAAAGTTATTTCGACGATACTTCCCGTTTGGGATTTAATTTTTAATTAACTTTAAGAGGGCTTTTTCTGTTGACCTTGAAGTGAAACAGAGGTATTTAGCTTGTGAGTTGTTGGTTATGTTGGGTCGTGTTTACTCGAGCTAAGAATAGTCTAATTTATTTATATTCCCATCCCTTTTATGATGTTGCCAGGCGTTTGCTTTGACGATGTATCACTCTGATATATTATATACACTCGTATATATGTATATTCACACTCTTTGGATGGGTCAAATCATTTCCCCCGTGCCACGTGTAGTGACAGGAATTGTAAAATGTTTACTGCTTAAAACTCATTCGTGTTCTTTCAGTTGCCCGTTGCCGGGACCGCGATAACTCTTTCGAAAAATATAATGTAGAATAAAGAACAAATATAAATACTTTTATTCGGGAAAGACACATCACAACGATTACAAACACAGAGTAAAACAAAATCATAACCCTCCTTTGGCTTTGCCGTAGTCGGGTAAAAAGAACAAAAGTTCAAATGCGCCGAGGCATGCCTGTACCTAAAGGGTCAGCATATAGCATAATCAGCCTTTTAATGTTCCCACTGCTGGGACTCAGGCCTTTTCTCTAGGAGAGGGAATGGGCCGTAATCCACCATGCGGGCCATGGTGAAGGTCACATGTCTTTGAAGTTTTGGTTCTAGGACATGCCGGTTTCCTCACGATGTTTTCCTTCACCGTTTTGAGAGCAGTGGTGATAAAATAAATTATATAAAGTAATGCGTCTGGCTGGGTTCAAACCCGCGACATCAGCGTATGCATCATAATAATTATCAGACAGACATACAGAAGACTATTAACTCTTTGAATGTCGTAATTAGAGACACAATAGAAAGACAATTACCTTATGTCGGACTGTGTAACTAAACTCTATTAACATTCGAAAGGTTAATAGAACTGCTAATTTTGATGAACTCTGGCACCCAAATTAAGATTCAGTTTGTATTAAAGGAAGCAACCTCGTTCTTATTGATCTAATACGTACTACGATAACTGCTTCTGAGTGAAATATATCGTGAAATCGTACATCCTGTCAATTCTTGCCTTTACTAACTCTTTTATTGCACTCTATTTGCAGGTTGACAAAAACAAAATGCCTAAGGTATTAAGTCCTCTGTACTCTTGTGTGCATAAAGCATTAAATCTACACTATAATCATATAAAAAAGAGGTAGTGTTTATTTTTTTTGTTTGTACGAGGTAATCTCTGGAAGCAATAGTCCGATTGCTAAAATTTTTTCACCGATAGAAAGCTGCTTTATTCCTGAGTGACATAGGTTAAAAACTGCGGGCATAAGCTAGTAATATAATAAAGAGGTAATGTTTGTTTTTATGTTTTTTTTTGTTTGTAGAAGGTAGTCTCTGAAAGTACTGGTCCGATTGCGAAATTATTTTCACCGATAAAAAGCTGCTTTATTTATGAGTGACATAGGCTATACAAGGTGCAGTTTTAAAAGTGCACAATATTTCAGGAGGTTGTAATAAAACTCATAAATAATCATGTAAAAAAACGATACCTGGTCAATAATCAGTAATACTTGTTATTTAATTTTTTAATTACACTAAACTAAATCGATTGATCGATGGCCGCGGGGGCGTGGCTAGGGTGTGGCGTGCGGGATGATGATTGGATGATACATTATTTATGAAACTATCGTTGCGAGTTAGTGTGTGTGAAAACGCCCTTTATTGTTCCGTGTTTGTGTGTGTGAAAAAAAGCGCGGTTATAAAAAAAAAAAATTACCTACTTATTTTATTATTGATTCGGGTCGAGAATCACTAACATAATTACCTCCTGAAATATTTTGCAGCTTCAAAACGACACCTTGTATTTTATGTAGACGGGCGAAGCTGCGGACAAAAGCTAGTAATAAATAAATCCTGAAAGTAGTTTATTCGAAATAGCCAACTGTATCGATTTCAGCTATTAAAAAAAGATAAATTGTTTAAAATAATTTTCCTAATATAATAAAGAGAAATTTTAAGATACAAATAAAATTCTAAGATAACTGCGTGTTTGTGTGTGCGTGCGTAGATATCAATACGAGGCGTCGAGGCCTCTGTTATTTGCCTACAATTAGAATCACTAACAACTTAAAAAAAACCGGCCAAGTGCGAGTCGGACTCGCCCATGAAGGGTTCCGTAGCAGCAAGTAACATAATATAAAAGTTCTTGTAATGTGTTGTAACTTTGATCGATGTTTTAATAATAGTGTATTTTTTTCGATTTATGACGCATTAAAAAAAAACTACTTACTAGATTTCGTTCAAACCAATTTTCGTTGGCAGTTTTTATAGTAATGTACATCATATATTTTTTTTAGTTTTATCATTCTCTTATTTTAGAAGTTAGAGGGGGGGTTGACACACATTTTACCACTTTGGAAGTGTCTCTCGCGCAAACTATTCAGTTTAGAAAAAAATGATATTAGAAACCTCAGTATCATTTTTGAAGACCTATCCATAGATACCCCACACGCATGGGTTTGGGGACCCCCAAAATTTATTGCTTTTTTTTTTGTGTGAAAATCTTAATGCGGTTCACAGAATACATCTACTTACAAAGTTTCAACTGTATAGCTCTTATAGTTTCGGAAAAAAGTGGCTGTGACATACGGACGGACAGACAGACAGACAGACATGACGAATCTATAAGGGTTCCGTTTTTTGCCATTTGGCTACGGAACCCTAAAAACACCATCTAAACGCATTTAAGTAAACTTTCCGTGCTTAAATTATGATTCTAGTTCACATAATCTTTGTAAAAATAAAAAAACAAAAAAGCAGACGGTTTTTAAACGCCATTACAAAATAAATCACTCAATGTCAAAGGCCCTAATCATTTATTTCAATTAGACTGGTATCTACTTCTGCAAATCAAGAATTAACTTAGAGAGTCGTCACTCATCATCGCTTCCTAAATTTATCAAGAGGACTTGGTAATTTTAATTCGGTTCTGAAAAGTGTACATTATAAAACCAAATTCTTTAAGGTGGATACTTGCGAAATTCAGTATTTTTTTTTTAGTTTTTTCATTTTGCGGGTCATTGTCAAGTTATATTTTGATAAAATAATAATAATAGTGCAACCTGTATTCAGTTAAGTAATTATAATAGTTGTAGAAATAAAACAACGATATAATTTAATGGAGAATTCTACATAATAATACATTCAAATAAGATGCACCGTCAAACTTAACTCAACATCGTCGTCGCAAGAAACTCAACAAGTAAGTGTTTCAAGTAAAAGTAATTACAAGGACGGTTTCATTATGTCGCACATTTAACTACCTTCCGTCGTCTTAATGCCGAACTGTTTCGTTTGCCGCACTATTAATTGCCTTCATGCCGTTTCTTGCCTCGAAACTGTTTCTTGCCGCCAGTTTGCTCGAATGTTAGGCGGTGTTCTCATCTTTGTATGCACTGGAGAGCAGTTGGCGCGAATGTCTTTATAACAACTTGCAAATGCTTAGGAACTTAGGAAGACAAATTGCTTCTTGTTTAACACTACAAAATTAATTCATTAAACCCCAAGCGAACAGCCGGCGTTCGCGCACCCATTGTCTTTCTATTGTGTCTCTAATTCTCGGTCGATTAAAGCGAAGCCTTTAGGGCGTTTTAAACAGCAATATTGGGTGGGTGGTTAAAGGTATGTAATAACTGTATGAAGTGAATATGATCAAAAAAGGGGAATTATAGATGATCATCATCGTCAGCCTTTTTAATGTTCCCACTGCTGAGCCTCAGGCCTTCTCTCTAGGAGAAGGAAAGGGCCGTAATCCACCAAGCGGGCCCAGTGCGGGTTGGTGAATGTATGTGACATTCACCAACCCGCACTGGGCCCGCGGTCACCGAAGTTTTGGTACTGGGACATGCCGGTTTCCTCACGATGTTTTCCTTCACCGTTTTAAGAGCAGTGATGATGATATAAATTACACAAAGTAATGCGCCTGGCTGGGTTCGAATCCGCGACCTACAACTCGTAAGTCGAGGACATTACGACTCGGCCACCACTGCTCGTACAGCCTTTGTCCAGTAGTGGGAAAATATAGGCTAAATACTCCTTCTCCTTCATCTTTCTCAGCACCTACTATTTTAAATTTTGCTGTGTCTAATAGAGGATATAACTGTTTATATTTCATAACATTTACAATCTGTAAATGTACATTAAGAAAATTTACCATGATAAGTATTTTATAACTACAACAGCTGCCAGTTGGGCCTATACATCTGTTACTAGATGTCTGCATAGTTTGCACATATACACACCATGTACAAATACCAAAATAAAATTGATTACCCCTCTCTTTATACGCGTCAGAGTAACAGCAACCATGTTCACATTATCTAAAACCGCGTATCCTCCATTCCGTACCCAACCGCAAATGTAGACGCACCCTTAATTGTATACACTCCAAGTTTTAATAACTTTGCTATGTCGAGAATAAATCTTAATTGTTTAAAGTAACGTTTTCTTAGAACTCTTGTTGATACTTAATCAGATTACGCAGTTGGGAGTTAAATTGTTGCCTTGCTTGATGGAGTTTCTAAGGTCGTTATCCCACTATATACACCATTTGTTTTGGTACTTAACTAAATATAAACAATTCTGACATGTATTTTATCTAAAAATGTTATTTACAAATGGTTTACAATTAAGTTATTTTATGTGAGCAGCGGAGGCCGAGTGGTAACGGCTCCGACCTACGAGTTGTATGTCGCGGGTTCAAACCCAGCCAGATGCATTAATTTGTGTAATTTATTTCATCACCACTGCGCTCAAAACGGTGAAGGAAAACATCGTGAGGAAACCGGCATGTTCTAGAACCAAAAATTTGAAGACATGACATTCACCAACCCGCATCGGGCGCGCGTGGTTGGATCACGGCCCATTCCCTCTTCTAAAGAGGCCCGAGTCCCAGCACTGGGAACATTAAAAGGCTGATTATGCTAAGTTTCTTACCTAAACCGATGTTAGGTAATTAACTAAATTTAAATAATCTTTTAAATAACAAGACATATCAAGATTGATTACGTTTTTTTTAGCACCTAAACAAATGGAGCATAGCGTTTTACGCGTTGGCGTTTAGGCAACGTCTGCTCAGCGACGGCGCTACACAGACGCGACGACGTTAACTTTGCGCATCCGCAGACTGTTAAAAATATTTTGACTATAAAACGGTCAGACTCGGACGGCGTAAATGTGCATGTTTTTTTTTTAGGTTCGCGTTTGACCACTATCTCACCTGATGGTAAGCGATGATGTGGCCGACGATGGAACACGCTTGCCTAGAAGTAACCTATTCACTCTTGACTTAAAGACGGATCAGGAAGCACAGACTCCGGCAGGGAATTCCACTACATAACTGCATGTTACAAAAGACTCGCGACGTAACGTCAACATCGCGTACACATAACGTTATCGTTGGCCAAACGTTCGATAAACGCAAACGCTAGAAAAATGCTAGTGGGATAGCGGCCTAATATTTTCGGTGTTCACTGTGTGTGTTGCGAAATTGATTGAGTCAGCTAAAGTTTTAATGATATTTTGTACGTCGTTACCGAATAAACCTAATTTGAAAACAAGTCTATTGAAGCGAGTTAATAGATTTCTGTGAAAAGTGTTTGTATTGCCGAAAATAGCTGGGTTGGAAGAGTTACTGTAAAAGGAGCAGTGAAAATAGATATTGATATTAGATAATAATCATCGGGATGCTTAACTTAGGGTGCCTGGCAACAAAAATACATTTATCTGAATTTCTCAGTATTCTTTTAGAGTTTTTGTGGTTTTTATTGACATATTTGTAATGTTATATAGTATACATAGTATGTATTTACCTACTGTAATATAAGCAAAACGTATACATATAATATAATATTTCACAACTATCACACAACTGACAACGCCGTCTAGTCCCAAGCCAAGCTCAGAGCTTGTGTTATGAGAACTAGACAGCTGATAAACACACTAGCAAATAACAAATGATCATGCTCATCACACAAACAATTGTCCTGGGTGAGAATCGAACCCACGACCTCCAGAATAGCAGTCAGGGCCACTAACCACTAGACCAACAGGCCAGTCAAAGTATGCTCTAATAATTTCTGATAAAACTTCTTTGAACTTATTTTATGCAAACAAAATTGATTATTTTTTTCAAATTAGACATTATTTAGTTTCCAATAAAGTAGATCTATTAATTAACTCAACAACTTATCGAAACATAGTATCTGAAATAAAAATAATGAGGTTAAACAAAAAATGAAAACGGATTTATTAAAAACATTGGCATTTTGTGAATGTAATGAAAGACGCTATTCTAAATACAATTTATTCAATTAAATTTAATACTGCTAGAGAGATTGTGATTTGTCTTTAATATAACTTTGTGTATTTTTTATGTTTTATTAACATTACCTACACCCGCAAACTGCTCTCTTTACTATTTAAAGATCATTTAGTTCATCCAACGGTTGTCTAGTAGATGATAAGACCGCCATTGTCCCCATAAATTTATTACCTCTGAACTCCGTTAGTAGCACAGATTTTTTCTTTAAAACTTCTAGATTGGCTCAATTTTCGTCAAAATCTAGTTCTGATGGGATCTACGAGAAATTATAATAACTTGATTAGGCCTGCTGTAGTTCCTGAGGCTAGCGTGTTTAACCAAACCAACTCTTCAGATTTATAATATTAGTTAAGATATATACTTACAATTTTAAATACGACATAATCTAAGTAACCAAACATAAAGATTGATAAGCCAATCAAAACGTGAGTGCCTAATCTGTGACGTTTACTTTCAGAGAGAGATAAAGCCAATGACTTATCAGGGCTTAGCGTAACAGCAAATAGACAGACAGATCAGTAGGATTAACGGTACTATAAGTACACACATCTGACACATCCCTTCTCCAATGGTATGAGGTAACGGAGAGTATGGCTGAATAGTTTTTTCAGAAATTCTTCATAGCCCTAGCGGGCATCGACCGTGTTGGCCTCTTTTTTTAAGTGGGGTATCATCAAATTACGTCTCCCGCACTTAGGCAGAGCGGCTTAACTTTTACCAACTAAAATCCACTCTCCTATGTTTCTTTGTTCCTTGCGTTTCAGGACCCTGGGTTTTAGGGCGCCTTCAAATTAACCGCAAAGGCAAAGTGCCGTACGGTAGATGCGCGGCTGCAGCGCTAGGTTCGAGCATAATCACGTTGTTCAATTGATGCGTGGCTACAGATCGGGAGTGGCGTTGTAGACGCGCGTTTTTTATTTATATGCAAAAGTAAAGCAGTACGGTGGCAGTGCTGCAATCGCGCGTCAACGCGGCACTTTGCTGCAAGTTTGAAGGCGCCCTTACTTTCAGAAGCGAACGACGGCCAAACGGCAAGTTACCTATTGTTCGTCGTCTGCAAGCCCGTGCCTACGACGGTTGGAAAAACTCCAAACTGCTACAAAGTAATTCCTAATAGTAAAATCCAAAAGCAATTTTGCCCAACCCGTTTATAGAACCAAGAATTTTAAGCTCAGCAGTTGCGCTTGCGAAAAGGAGACCAACAAAGCATTAGGCCTAAAACTCTAGCCTTTATATAAGAGTACTAAAGCCCACCCTCACCATTCGTAGCTCGCATTAAACCCTAATAAATGTACACGAGCAACATGTTCTCACATTCTGAAACTTTTTTTCATGAAATGAATCGTACAAAAAGTAGAAAAGTTCCCAATCCGCCTTTGTAATGAACTTTTTAACTTTCACAATATCACGTAGAAGTCTATCTGTATCTTTTTTATTGTTAAACTGTATATATACAGGTAGAAATACAATTTTGCCTGAATTTCAACAAAGTAATTGGATAAACTCTGAACCTTTGTAAAAAGCGGATTTTATAGATTCGGGTTTTGACGCGGATTTTTGAGATCAATGGATTTAAGCTTTACTTTGCAGAAATTCTAATAACTGCAAAATTTTTACATTATTTTTATTTAACATTAAATTTGCTTATTACTAGTCAACAGTGATGCAAAGTAGTTTTTCGTTTTTTTGTTTTAGGTTAGACTGTTTTTAGTTAGTTTTAATTAACTCAAGCCTCTTTTTTGTTTTAATTTTTTTTATGGATTAAATAATAAATTAGGGCATTTTTCATATTAAGTACCTACCTACACTTTTTTTAATAAAAGATTAAAATTTAAAGGCTAGTTGCCGTAAAAAATGTAATTAGTCCGTCTTTTAGATTATTCAAAAATAAGGGACACGTATTTTTTAATTTGTAAATTAAACAAAAAATGACAAAGATATAGCCCATTAAGGGCCAAGCGCCCGAAAAGTGCCATAAAATAGTGATTTTCTGAGGCCTACTCCTCCGTAACGGCTAGGTTAATTGGTTTGAAAAAAATATATGTTTATTATAGATTCATGAACAATAATATCAACATTTGATTTTTTCGTGCAATTAATACTTTTGTCAAAAAAAAAAAAAAAATTAGAAATTTCGCAACTTTTCGCAACTTTTCCCTACTCCTTCGAAACGGCTTGGACCTATAGAAACATTTTTACACATAAAAATTGGTGGTTAAATATTCTTCAAAGTGAACATTGCATATGTACATCAATCAATATCTCGCAGAGAAAATGGATTTAAAGCGCTTTCCGGGCGCTGCTGGCCGCAAATAAATGCACAGCTTTGCGTACTGCCGCCTAGGCGAGTGCGAGAGTTGCGTTCACATAATTTCGGCCAGATGGCTCAAGGGACTATACGCCTTAAAGTTGCGTGTAACGTCACGCCGTGCTGCATTTTTCCGCACAAAGTGACGTCACACGTGACTTTAATGGGCTGTCTTTGTTATTTTTTTAATCGAAAAAAGAGAAAATACGTGTTCAATATTTTTTTATCTAAAATACGGACTAAATAAAATGTAATTATTTTGACCCTGGAAACTACCCAGGTTGGATTTAACTACAGTTTAACTTTTAAGGCAAAAAGTATGTTTTTCAAGTTCAAAAGTTTAACTTTTAAGAATAAAGATTTAACTTTTAAGTCGTAGTAATAGTATTTCACTATTGGTTAATGTGTACCATTGGTAGATTCCCAGATTTGCGAGCTAAATCAAGTAAGAACAGATAAAATCGTTCCGTTTGCAAAAGGTTACTGTACTACAATGAACGAATATAGCATAATAGTACCTAATATAAAACCCGAGGGCTGAAAAAAACCCGCCTTATGTACGTATTTCGTAAGTTTTGGGGTGAGTCTAATGAGAATGACCTTTATATCTTTTTCGAGATAAAAATATGACCTCCCACACTTTCTTGTATTCATTTAGACTTGCATATATAAAGTATTTATAAGTTCATCTAAGAATAAATTGGTTCATTTAAAACTTTTACATACTATGTAGGCTTTATTATGAAACTTGTTACCAAGTTAGTTTAGTAATACGAGTACAGTCGTTGTAAATTAAGATGTGCAGTACAAAGAAAATAAATGAATATTCATTCCAAAAGTAAATTTAATAAATAAATGAAAAAGCCAAAAATTATGTTTTCATCAACTAGGTTCTACCAGCGACTTCGCTTGCGTGAAAGTATATTATGTCATATAAAATTTGAGAAGAGAGTGAAATTTCACAGAACCAATTCGGTTTTATGCCTGGTCGGGGTACGACGGATGCCATTTTTGCTATACGCCAGCTGTGCGAGAAACACAGAGGTGCGCATAAAAACTTGCACATGGTATTCGTTGACCTCGAAAAGGCATACGACCGGGTACCTCGAGAGGTTCTGTGGTGGGCCCTTAAGGAGAAAGGTTTGCCTGGGAAGTATGTGCAGTTGATCCGAGCGATGTACAGTCGATGTAGTACGCAAGTCCGGTCAACAGTGGGCACCACTGGAAATTTCAATGTGGCTGTCGGCTTACATCAGGGATCGGCTCTCAGCCCTTATCTCTTCCTGATGATAATGGACGCTCTGACGTCGGACATTCAGGAGGAGGCTCCCTGGTGTATGCTGTTTGCCGACGACATTGTGCTGGTTGCCGAGAGTGGCCTAGAGGTCCAAAACAGATTGGAGGTGTGGTGGCACAGACTGGAGAGTGTTGGCCTGAAAGTAAGTAGAATCAAAACGGAGTACTTGTTCTGCGATTTCGGCGGTCTCTCCAACCCTGTGCCTTTAGCTCTCGCCGGAACGCCCATACCAATCTGTTCCGACTTTCGGTACCTCGGGTCACTCGTCCAAGGGGATGGTGAGGTAGACCGAGACGTAACACGTCGGATCAACGCAGGATGGATGAAATGGCGACAGGTCACGGGAACAACTTGTGACCCACGCATGCCCCTCAAGTTGAAGGGTAAAATTTACAAGTCCGTCATAAGACCTGTCATACTGTATGGATCAGAATGTTGGGCTGTGAAAAAGAAGGATGAAAAAAGATTGCATGTAGCGGAGATGAGAATGTTGAGATGGATGTGTGGTGTGACGAGAATGGATAAAGTGAGAAATGAGTATATTAGAGGAAGTTTGAAAGTGGCGCCAGTGACTGAAAAGTTGAAAGGTAATCGGTTGTCTTGGTATGGTCATGTGAAGCGGAGGGATGAAGCGCATATTACTAAAAGAGTTCTGAGTATACATGTAGATGGATGGAGAGGGAGAGGAAGGCCGAAAAAAAGATGGATGGATTGTGTGAGAAGTGATATGAAAGAAAAGGGAGTTAGTGATAGTTTGACGGGTGACAGGACAGAATGGAAGAAGAAAACGTGTTGCGCCGACCCCAAGTAATATGGGATAAGGGCAGGAAGAAGAAGAAGAAGAAAATTTGAAGCCCCGTTTCATACGGGATGAAATTTGAAACAAAAATCTTTCTTAGCGCAAAATAAAGTGTCTTTTTTTAATAGATATAAACTAGTACTTGACTGCGATCCCAGCTGATGGTAAGCAGTGATGCAATAGTTGATGGTGAGGCGCACTAGTTTATTAAGAGCCTATTCAAAACTGCGTTCCCTTCAGCGCCATCAGAAGTATCATCTGATGGATTAATCAGTTAGTATCGGTTCTTTTTTTAATATTTCATAATAATAAATTACATTGACAGTTTAACTTTTTAGAGATTTCATTTGGCTCCATTACGACCCGGCTTTGGGTAACGGCTGCCTCAGCGTGGACCAAGGTTTATGGTTTTTTACCTATTTCCAGTGTAAGTACCTAAGCCATTTCTGGCCCGCCACTTCATATCAGCCCATCATTTTTGTGGTCTTCCTTGTATATGTATACAAGGTGCCTTTCGAACCTGTTCATTTAGATACTCGCTTGGAGCATTCGCTATACATTGTGATCTCGCTATGCTTATGGATGAAATGCAGTTAAAAGGACTGAAATTATTATGATAATTCATTCATTCGTTGTTAGGAGTATCAAAAACTTAACTTAAAATCCGCTTAATCTTTAAACAGCAAAAGATTACGATGTAAAAGTATGTAGTACAATTTTATTTCTATAATTACTTTTTTTGTGGAGGAAGAAACTCGTGGTTAAAATAATATCTACCGTATGGGTTAGGCAACGTTTGTCAAGGTCAGTCTTTAGATGGGCAACCATCTTAACATACTGAGATTTCTTCGCATTTCGGAAAGTACACTAAGCCGTTGGACCCGCCTGTCATTTTATAGATCTTTGACAGTCGTTATGTATAGACCTAGACAGAAGTCAGGAAATTGACACCAGTTTTGCTAAGGGGTCTCATGATATAGAGACATACTCTATCCGTTTGCTAAATTTTATCCAAATCCTCTCAGCCGATCCAATGTGAAGAAGTAACAAACATAGACACACGCTCACAAACTTTCTCCTTTATAATATTAGCACCATTGACTCAATACCCCAGTGAAGCTTGCTGAAAATACTTGCTTTGGTACCAAATACTGCAAAAATATTAGATTGTGTTATAACTGCACTCTAATAGGAAACCAAGTAACTATATCCTGTATCAGAAAATAAATACTTTTTAACTTTGATACTGGCGAAATGCACAAACAATGCAAAGACAAAAGAAAAACAAATAATGATTGTTCACAACCACACTACGACTTACGAACCAAAACCCTCTAATTCTCAACCAAAATCCTTTGCCATAATCATAACGAAATTAGTCAACTTGAACATGTAATGACTCATGAAAATCCCCTGTAAACCGTTTACGACATTTATATATGTCATTTTACATCGGTACATCACCTTTGGTTGTAAACTCAGTTTGACAGCCCTTAAATTTACCGATAGACTTTATACCTCGTCATAACTTTGAGCCATGCTTTCAATTTTGATTTTAGGAATGGCATTTTAACACAATATGATGCATTATGTATGGGATGTTTGTGAATACAGAAGTTATTCCTAATGTGGAGCAACGATTTTTTTTTAATATTCTACAATTTTTATACCACGCCGTCTAGTTCCAAACTAAGCAGAGATTTTGGTTGGAGTACTAAACAACTGATAAACATACTTATATTTATTTTTAAATGTATAATTATTACAGATAAAATTACACCCGGACACAGAACTTAATGATTGTGCTCATCACACAACATTGGTCTTGGGTGCTAACCCAGTAGGTACCGTCCAGCAAAGCAATTAGGGCCACCGACTAGAACAACTGACCAGTAAAAAAAATGACATTGAAGTGCTACATTTGCTTCTGGTTTACTTTTTATCTACATTAGTACTATAAAGATGTGTAAAGTTTGTTTTTTGTAAGACAAACAAAAAACAAACTTTGAATCTCTGAAAGTACTGGTCCGATTGCGAAATTTTTGTCACCGATAGAAAGCTGCTTTATTCCCGAGTGACACAGGCTATATTTTATGTACGCGGGCAAAACTGCGGGCAGTGTTGATATATTTTAAACCGATTGCTTTAACATTGTTTTCCACTATGAGTAACCACTTTTTTTCATCTTTTTTTCTTTCTAAATTCGCATACGCGAGACACCTAAACCCAAAAAACTATCCGCACGCCGTACTAATATTTCCGTGCGAGAAACCACAGAAAAGATGAAAGAGGTTAGAAAATACTTTCCGATTTGTACTACAACAAGGTTTGCTACTTGTCTCACACCCTTTAACTCTACTACATGCAATAAACCAATACAAACGCGCACTGCGCAACTAACAGACCATAGATTGCAAGTTCACTATTGGTAGTTGAACTATGAGCATTACCCTCCTTTGTGGCATGCCCGTCCCACCCACAAGGGCATTCTAACTTACCGTAGGCGCGGGCTTGCGGACAGTGAGCAATGGGTAGCTCGCTGTCCGAACCAAGCCCAAGTCGTCGTCGGCGCGCACTGTTCCCGCGCGCCTCAAGGAGTTGTCAGCAACAACAGGGAGTCGGATCGAAGCCTACTGGGGCCAGGGTTATCCGAAAGGGAACTGGAGCCCCGGTATAAAGGCTAGAAGGAACAGGGTGGGACTTTTAGTCAGTAAGAGTCTGACACTATCTCCCGCTCCGCCCAAGAGTGAGGGTTGTCATTGGATGATTTTTCCTACCATAAAAAAAGAAATAAAAAAAAGGCCATTCTAACTTCTTTCATCTGTTCTGTGCGAGAAACGAACTTACAACATATAGAGCAGCCGCCAATTGTTCAACCATAGCACAAACCATCAATTGATTAAACATCGTTACATTTTAAAACCAGTTAGGTACATCCCCAGAGCTAAGTAATAAGTTAATCGCTTAACACGCTAAGTTGAGGGAAATGTTTCAAAGTTGTGAGCAGACAACAAACTGTGCTAACTAAACTGCGTTAGTATGAAATAGCTGGCCAAGTGCGAGTCGGACCATAAACCTCGGTAATTTCCTGAATAGAATTTAATTTTTCTTTTAATTTTTTGGTATTACGGTATACGGTAATAGTCCACTGTGAAGATTTCTGCTGGCAGATAGACGTATGCGTAGCGGAGGTTTAGTAACAGGATTCTGTTGATTACCTTTTGGGTACGGAACTCTAAAAATTGCCACAACAAAACAAACTAATCTAAACTAACTTAGCTTGGTTTTTCGTTTGCAGCCGGGACTTAGAGAACGGTGTCTCATGCCCCAGCTACCGTGACCCCAACCATCTATCAGCCATCGTACGCGTAGGCTTGCGAACGACGAGCAATGGGTAGCTCGCTGTCCGTCCGGTAACTCTCCAGACCGAGTCGTCTACGGCGCTAAGTGTTCCACGCACGCTTAAATGGACTGCGGCCTCTTGATCGTTTGCCATCAACCATGCCAGTTACGATGAGCTGTTCAAGGTTGTGGCCATACATAACTAAGCTAACTTAATTATGAATTTCCCCAGATTACATACAATTCTGCAAAATACAAATTTATTTTCCAAGTAAAATGTCGCTGCTATCCAACCCCCCTTCCCCCACGAATCTACCCCAAACCTCTAATTAAATAAATTGATTTATTTATAAAGTACCTGTTTTGAAACAATTTTAACAAAATTAAAACAATTTGCTTTTCAATAGAGACTTATTTCATAGGGAAGATGAATAAATAATTAATCGCTATACCGCTAGAATTTAATTACGAATGTACGAAGACATTACAAATGCAGAGCGCGAATTAGATCGCTACAGATTTTATGCGATTGAGAGGAACGGAATCTGTAACGTGGATACTTAATTAGATGCATACAAATTGTATTAGTGGAATTCCTTTAGTGAAAGCTTTTTGGATGGACTTTCAACCGACAGCAAAAAAGGAAGAGGTTCTAGATGGGTTTTTCGATTCGTTAGTCTACCTTCGTACTCAATTTAAGAACCGAAATGCAAATTTTTTCTTGCTTATAACGATATGCTTCCAGATTGATCCCATTTTTTTAACCGACTTCCAAAAAAGGAGGAGGTTCTCAATTTAGTTTTTTTTATGTTAACACCTTCCTCAGAACTCCGTCGTTTACGGACCGATTTGCAAAAAAATATTTCCCTATAAAGAATGTACTTCCAGATTGATTCCATTTTTTTGAAAATTTGAGGGAACTCCTCCAATATTATGGGCAACCATATAGAGATTTTGTTATTTTCTTCGAGAACTCAAGCATTTACAGTCAAAAAGTATAATTTGGTGAAGTGAAACTGATGAAAAAGACAAGAAAGTTCTCTAAATGGTTGGTAATGATCGAATGATAATTCATTTGAATTGTGATGCGTTAAAAAAGTCCATCCTTCTACATACTTAATTACTCTACTACTGGTAAATATTAAGATATTCAAGGCAACTTAAACGTTTCCATTGTTTAACCTTGTAAGTAAAAAAGCCTTAACGTTCAAAGCGTGATGTTACTAAGTAGATTTTGATAACGTTCGTCGCATGCTTCAGAGCAATTCAATAGAAACAAATTTTCTAGAATGTTACAAACTTATTTCTCCTAATCTCTAACCTTGGCGCTTGTTTTACAGAAGTTAAGTCAAGGACGGCGTACCCTTCGTTATAAAAATAACAAGGAGATACGTTGGTTTACAAGGGCAGGTGCTTTTAAACAATTGGCAACAAGAAATCTTCTTATTTTTCTCAGAAAGATGATTACTAGATTTGTTACCATCATGTATCACGTATAGAATTAGGGAAGGTTTTATTTTATATATTTGTCACTTACTTATTTCGTTTCTCTTTTATTTTATTATCTAGCACTAGCTGTGCCCGCGACTTCGTTCGCGTGGAGTACAGGATTTTGAATTTATTTTTTCTAAAATAAAAGTAGCTTGTCGTGGGAAACCGATGGATGCGAGACACACAGGACCGGTCATTATGGCGACACTTGGGGGAGTCCTGTATCCAACAGTGGACGTCTTTCGGCTGAAATGATGACGATGATTTGGGAAAATTATATAATGACATCTCCCGCTCTTGGGCGGGTCGGGAGGGTCTGTCAGACTTTTACTGACTAAAAACTTACTCCTGTTCCTTCGTTAATAAATAAATATGATGAACTAAAGCAAACAAGGTTTATCTCCAGCAGCTCTTGGCAGACAAATTGATGATTGCAGTAGGTTGGAAAATTCGAAGTAGCAGTGTTGCTAACGACTGCATGCTCTAACAGTAGTCGCAATGCGTACACCACAAACTGCTCGATCGTTAGACTGGATTTTAATGAAGTTCCGAGTTGGCTATTAGAACAACCCGTCGAAAACAAACTCACTCCTATATTCCAAGCCATATCCTCCAGTTTGACTCCACTTCGAATTATCAAATTGTTGAAGAGTTAGAAGTATTTTTTTTTTTTACATAAATTTTTGTTTATTTGAATAAAAATCTCTGACTACTGAGCTAGTTATAAACTGTATTATAGGACCCGATTTCCGGCCACCGTAGGCGCGGGCTTGTGGACGTCGAGCAATGGATAGCTTGCTGTCCGACCGTCTGGTAACCGTCCGGATCGAGCCCAAGTAGTCGATGGCGCGCTCTGTTACCGCGCGCCCCAAGGAGTTGTCAGCAACCGTAGGGGCCCAGCAGGGTCGAAGCCTACTGGGGGCCAAGGGTCTGTTTCCGAAAGGGAGGCTCGGCCCCGGTATGAAAGTCAACGAAGGAACGGGGTGGGGTTTTTAGTCAGTAAAAGTCTGACACTATCTCATGCGCCTCATGCGCGGGGATGTCATCCGGATGATTTTTGCCCAACGAAAAAAAAAAAACTAAAACGCTTTTTTTTCCGATGGGAAAAATCATCCAATGACAACCCCCGCTCTTGGGCGGAGCAGGAGATAGTGTCAGACACTTACTGACTAAAAAACCCATCCCGTTTCTTCAAGCCCTCATACCGAGGCTCGAGCGCCCTTTCGGATAACCCTGGCCCCAGTAGGCTTCGACACGGCTGGGCCCCTGCTGTTGCTGACAACCCCTTAATAGAAAACTTCAAATGTATGAGTATGACGTCATCTCAACGCTCAATCACGTAGTCAGAACAAAGGAAAAAGGAAGGGCTTTGCCGACTCGAGGCGATCGACGAAAGAGAATCGAAACGAAATGGTCATGGTTTGGCTAGGCCTGCAGACTACTACGAAGGAGGATTCAATTCCTACCCAAGACAAATGTTTGTATGATTAGCAGAATCATTTGCTTTATGTCTGGGTCTAATAAATGTCTATAATATTATTTAAAAACATATAAGTATGTTTATCAGTTGTCTTGAACTCATGGCACAAGTTCTGTACCCCTAGCCAAGTTGCAAATCTGCAATAGTTAACGCTAGTAAAAAGCTTCAAATGTACGGGACTGACGTCATCTCAACGCTCAGTCACGTGGTCAGAACAAAAGAATTGGCGGCAAAGTCAACTCGAAGCGTTCGACGCAAGCGAAACGGTTGTAACTTGGCTAGGGGGGCTGTTTAGTTTGCGGCTAGATGGCGTTGTATGAAAGGACAGAGAAGAATAACATGCAATCCATGAAGTAGCACGTTCCATTTTATAGTATTTAATAACTATCAACCACAATTACGACGCTAGTTTTTCATTTGCATTTTATTTTAACATTTTTCATTTAATAAATTGATCCAATTACGAACGCGCGTGAATCATATTTATTTTTACTTGAAATTCTTTATACTATGTTGAAATTAATATTTTTATCTGCCTGGCACATATGGATAAAAATACAAACCACACAAATATATTGCAGTAACAATAATTTCTCACTTCTTTTGTTTACTCGTATATACTCTGTTATTTTATGTTACGGAAAAATAACATTTTTGATAAGTGAATATATGTTGTCGTACACCGGCCTCATCTAGCATAAACTGACGAAAAAAAATTGACGTATAAAAGTGTTTTTTAAACCTATTTACAAAATAAATATCATTTATCATAATAAAAGCATGATTCTACCAAATATTTTGATGTCGACTTAAGGCTTATAGTCCCTTAAACATCTGGCCGTAATTAAATAGACACAATATTCGCACCCGCCTAGATGGCAGTACGAGTACCTGTGCATTTAATTCTGGCCATCTGCGCCCGGAGAGAGCCCTGCTGACATTGAAATCCATTTTCTTTGCGAAATATTCAGTAATTTACATATGCTATGTTCACTTTTAAGAAATTTAACCACCAATTTGTATGTGTAAAAATGTTTCTAAAGATCCAAGCCGTTTCAAAGGAGTAGGGATGTTATTTTCCCACCTACAAAAAAAAAAGGCCACACTAACTCTTTTGAACAATCCCTAGTATAATGTATGCTGAAGTCTACAAGTATTTCCGAAATTAGTGTCATTAAACTTAATATTCAGCACAATGACCACTTAACTATCTCAATTTTACAACTTCTCCTTGTGATAAAACCCTAAAATGCCGTCAAACCTTCTAAAATAACCGACCTAACTATACTTATATTATAATAATAGAAAACCCTTAATCCCAAAGTAAGAGTTATTAATTAAACAGTCTAAGGTTACGTTATTCGTGTAAAGTTTCTGAACCAACACCTATCCTTCGACCGTCATTATCCTTAACGATACCTAAGGTGACTCCTTAGAGGTAGAATAGACACCTTAAGGTCTTATAAGCACCTTGAATATTGTAGTATTGAAGTTCGGGTCATAAGGCTTCGTAGTTAGCTAAAGGGCCAGCTCACACTGAGACGCGATGCGACGATCCTTGAAGAGGCCAGAGGCAAAAAAAAAAACACCTAAAAAAGGCAGCTGTCGCGGGGAACGGGGTCCCGCGCCCTTTTGCTACGTAATAATATATTAAGTTTTTCATTGGTACGACTACATGCACACTGATAAAATTGAAGTAGCGACAGTACTGCGGAGTTAATAATCCGGTTTTCGCGACGGTTACCGGCAGCACGAACACGCGCGTGCACACACGCTTTGTCACGCAACGGGTGCCCGTCGCAGGCGTCCGTATTACGCAGTTTCAACCCTTACAGTGTTAGTAATTTACTGCACAGCATGGTGCCGCGAAACGTATCACGACTTAGTGATTCGCATCGCTCGTGAGTTGCGCTGCACCCAGTGCAACGTTCTTTGTTTCAATTCTGTCACTCCAATTTACACCTTGAATACAGTAAATAGAGTATCTATAATGTTTTCCATCTTAACTTTTTAACTGCCAACGTCGGATATATCCGACAAACACGTCCGCGTTTATTCCACAAGGTTCGCACATCTCTGACCAAATACTCCATCTTGTCAGATCTTCTGTCACATGGAGATTGAAGAGCTAAACGAAGGAGTAACCCAAACGCAAACACAATACCCTGGCGAATAGGACCCTTTTTTTTTTTTTTTTTTTCGATGGGAAAAATCATCTTATGACAACCCCCGCTCTTGGGCGGAGCGGGAGATAGTGTCAGACTCTTACTGACTAAAAAACCCATCCCGTTCCTACAAGCCTTCATACCGGGGCTCGAGCGCCCGGCGAATAGGACCCCAAAGCACTCGTCGCAGCATTCCGACGCAAGCTGTTAAACGGTTAAAAAGTAGTCATTTCGATGCAGCTCGGTATGAGCTGACCCTAAATCAATCGCGCACTTTGATCCACTTCGCTATAGTATTCGTAAGTACGAGATAACCAATTTTCAAACGGCAAAGAGCTTTGTAATTGAGTTATGATACAGTAATGAGTTTATTAGGGATAACTAATTAATTATTAATTCTCAAAAGGAAAAAACGGAACCCTAGGATCACTTTGTTGTCCGTCCGTCAGTCCGTCTGTCTGTCAAAACCCTTTACCTCGAGAACGCGTGGAGGTATCAAGTTGAATTTAAAATCATATATTAAGTCTGCGATCCCGTCAAGCTGTGAAAAAATCAAACTTCTAAGTTAACGAATAAAAAAGATATGGCCGTTTATGTCGCAAAAAACGTATATTTTGAAAGATCGAAATTCTTAGAGTACTTCTCGTTGACCCAGAATCTTAAAATTTGATACAAAGCAAGGTCTTTTAGCGCAGGTATAGAAATAAATCTGAAAACAGTACATTTGTTGTTACTACGTCACAAAAAAAAAAATTGCAATTCGGAAAAATCTTCGAGACTTCATTCGGGAATTGTAGTTTGCACAGAACCCTCAGCGCGCGAGTCCGACTCGCACTTGCCCAGTTTCTTTTTTCTTGGAAAAGCTTTGTGATTGAACAGGGTTTTTTTTAAAAATCGTCTTCTCAGGAAGTCGAGTAAATAGGTAACTGATTTTGTCTTGTACTTAAACATTTGATTTATTAGTTATATCAAATCATTAGTCTATTTATTTTAATTCAAATTACTTACTAATAGGTACTGTTCTAACTTTGCTTGTATTCCAAAAAGATGATTGATTTTAAATAACACAACGTTTTACTTTTTATTAATCACCTGCGCTTTCGTGTCTCCACCGCTTAAATAGTAAAGAATGCCTTTTTTGATGAAGAAAATCATTCAATGAGTTCACTCGTTCTAGGGTGGAGCGAAAGGGCGTGTCAGACTTTTACTAACTAAAGCCACACCTGTGTACTTCAGTTGCTCTTTACGATCCAGGACCAGAATTTTATTTCCTTCCTGGAAATAACTTAATTCCCTGCGGCCCTAGCAGGTAACAGCCTTGCTTTGCCCCTATGATTGGTAACTTTCATGTTGCATGAAAGTTAAATAAAAACAATAGTACCAAAACAAAACGCTTAACCTCAATTAAATTTACTAACATAATAATATATAATCTGTATGTTCCGTGTGTACATAACATGCAAATGTTTCATTAACAAGGAAAATAGTCCTTTATTAGTGTAATGCACTTAGTTGTTAACGACTTCAAGTCAAAATATGACATGTTGACATGAAATGTTAATAGTACTTAACTGGTATGTTTCAAAATGAGTTCAGGTAGACAGGATGATTTGGAATTAAGTGCTTTCTTTCAATTGAGAATCGTCTTTGAAACGATTTTGAGCTCGCTAACTTGATGCCAAATTTGGTATTTTAGAGTAAGCACTTTTTAGGTTTCCTCTTTTCGATTTATATTTTGTTATTTGAGGCAAATGATCAGTTTATTGTCCAGAATATAAATTTTATAATAATGAAGTGTACACAACTACATATGTCAACCAGATTTTAAAGAAATTTTACTTATAGTGGACGACGAAACTACAAAAAAATAAGTATTAGTTATTATAACAAGATAAGAAAATACCCCTTCCACTAACCAGGGATTGTCTTTGAGTAAACTGGCATAGCGCGTACCACGTTCTATAAAAAATGTCTAAAATAAAACATGGCCACCACCACTCTGTCAAGAGTGTACGACTTAGAAGAAGATTATATACATTTCTGTAATCAAAGTATTAGGTACCTATGACAGAATCATATTAGCTATACACTTACACAGTAGAGCAGATAGGACGCACATTCGAAGTCACAGCATTAAAAACACATAACATTACCATCACACTATAAGAGGCAAACTTACAAAACGGTGGACCCTTTAACCTTCCCAAAAGCACTCAAATATTCCTAACTAGCATTCTAAGAGCCATTTACTTAGAACCTCTATCTAAACAGGTGGAACAATTAAGGAAGTTACTCTCTAGTATTTATGTATAAGTGGACGAAAAGTAGGACAATGGTAACACAGAAGCTAACCTAATCCACCTAAATATTCTGTGCGTTTAGCAACCATATCTACCCAAATGTTGGCAAAGACCCGTTTACTAATAAATCAACCCAGTTAATCGGAGGCCGTAAGCAACAATGGACGATGAGTTGCGTTTTTGACAGCGGTAAGCGGACCTATCTATGAGCGAGGAACGTTAACGTATGCGTTAATGAGCTAGCCGTGGTTGGCTTGACGTCGTCTTTGTGGGAGGATTTAGCAGAGAGGAAGGTAATTAGAGGGGTTCCTCTTTTCTGACTATTATAGACGATGTATTGTATGTTGCTAATTTCAATACCGTTGTTGGTTTGGTACTTTACAAGGAAAACCGTATACCTACGTATATCGATTTGTTCTATTTTTGTGCAATACTAAATCGCTTACAAAAGCTTCTGCATTAAACTCAAATAAAAAAAAAAAACAGACATAATAACGTTTCTTGTATGGGAACCTCCTTTACGTTTTATTTTTTTTTAATTTATTGTTATACCGGCAAGAGAAATAAGTGAAAATTTCATTTCTCTATGTCTTGCAGTTTAAGCAACGGACAGATAGACTACCGTAATCGTGATCGACCATCCGGTAATCGTCCGGACCGAGCCCAAGACGTCAACGGCACGTATCTTTCCATGCGCGCCTTAAGGAGTTGTCAGCAAACCTAGAGGCACAGCAGGGTCGAAGCCTAATTGGGCCAAGGATTCGTTTCTGAAAGGAAGGTTCGGCCCCGGTACGAAAGAGAACGAAGGAACAGGAGTGGGTTTTTGGTCAGTAAAAGTCTGACACGCTCTCCCGCTCCACCTTAGAGCAGGAGAAGGCAATAGATGATTTTCCACCTTAAAAAAAAACCTTAGACGTATCGTATTTCCACTGTACGGATGTCGATTTCTTCCGCGCGTTTCCCATTAAAATAGAATTTATGAGTACTAATACCACGTTTTATGAAATCCACTAGTTGATGCATACAATTAGCTTTTTAGAATCACTTCAATTCGTGATTATGCGAGCGTTTTACTTTAGTTTTTAAACGACTTTCTGAACTAATTTGATTGCAGATGACGTAGCTTAACGACAGAGGTTAATAACACTACACTATTGGAGTCAATACGGAAAATGCATGCAACTGTTTTATTTACTTAAGGCGTATAAGTTCCTTGAACCATCTGGCCGAAATTATGTGAACGCAACTCTCGCACTCGCCTAGGCGGCAGTACGCAAATCTGTGTGCGCTTTAAATCCATTTTCTCTGCGAGATATTGATTGATTTACATATGCAATGTTCACTTTGAAGAATATTTAACCACCGATTTTTATGTGTAAAAATGTTTCTAAAGGTCCAAGCCGTTTCGAAGGAGTAGGGAAAAGTTGCGAAAAGTTGCGAAATTGCTAAATATATTTTTTTTACAAAAGTATTAATTGCACGAAAAAATCAAATGTTGATATTATTGTTCATGAATCTATAATAAACATATATTTTTTTCAAACCAATTGACCTAGCCGTTACGGAGGAGTAGGCCTCAGAAAATCACTGTTTTATGGCACTTTTCGGGCGCTTGGCCCTTAAGAGCAGGCAACTTGAGATACATTTTCATACAACCGCTCTTACGTGATTATATTACACATCTTTCTCCAGATATTTTGGATACAATGTTCCTACTGTTAGGACTCTGAAGGCTAGAAGGAACGGGGTGGGTCTTTTAGTCAGTAAGAGTCTGACACTATCTCCCGCTCCGCCCAAGAGCGGGGGATGTCAATGCATGATTTTTTCCCAACCATAAAAAAAAAAAAAGGCCTCTCTCTAGGAGAGGGAATGGGCCGTAATCCACCACGCGGGCCCAGTGGGGGTTGGTAATTCCATATTGTTATGTTATGAATAAACGATTATTATTATATTGCCTTCAGAGTTTGAGAGCTAAAATCAAGATATAATACGAGGCAAAGTGAAGGCGTAGGGTGGCTTTCAATAGCTGTTTATTATTGGAAATTACATATGTTTATAGTAGATTATTATTCATGTCATGAATATTTGGCAATTGATATGGTATTAATTAGTCGTACTGAGAAAATCGAGGCATAAAGGGGTACTTTATAATATATCACCATGTATACATACCTATACAATATTATTTTTAGTATATAATAAACGAAGCATGAATAGTGTGTTCAGAATCAGTAACTGAATCGATTCCAAAAAACACAATGTTTTCCCAAAAATAGAAAAGGTCACAATACCCATTCCCTCTCAGACAGGCCTGAGTCTCAGCAGTAGGAACATTATAAAGGCTGATGATGATGATGACAAGTTGGACACCAACGTCACTAAGTACAGCACAGGTCACGGCAGGTCATAGCGAGCATAAGGACCAGCGCACAACTGGGTGCGGAAGAATAACAACCCCTCAGTCACCCGAATGGTCCGGTAACCATGTATTTGTACGGACAACCAGATAACATAACAAGCTTATAACTTTGTGATTTTTGATGATACAGTTATGAACTTTTTTATATAGATTTTTTACGTAAAAATAGGTACAGACGCGTGTCTCAGGTCCCGCATAAACTAAAACTAATTTTGTACATTGTAAGCAACTAATACACCCCTACTTTTTAATTAGTACACAAAAAAATGGGGCTCTATCTGTACCCGTCACTGATCATATTTTTGTAGTCAAAAGTAGAAAAAACCGAAATCCTAAAATTAACCACGAAAAGGTAAATTCATTTTAGAATCAATCAAACATAACAATTGCTAGTAGAAAATACCGTTGGCAGTGTTTTTCCTTAATAATTGTCACTTATTCATTTATTAATCAATAGCCTGCACAATATTTCCATAAATTGAGTGACATTTTGGGACATAAACCAATGCTAATAACTTTGCTTAATGAAATAACAAGGGTTTTTCTAATAAGCCCTATAAGTATTTGTACTAATTAAAAAATAGTGGTGTATATTGCCAGGATACTTAGTCTGATCAAGTAGTGAGGTCTATATTGTCTATGACCACAAAACCCACAGGTTTCCATTTGAGATTCCAGGTACCTACTTCGTGGCATTTCTCGGCTTTCAATTACATTCTATACGGTAGCCCATCTTCCTTACATCCTTTGAAAAGCTTTTCAGCACTAATGAGATTAGTTTCCGATAAATTCCTTTAATCTTCTCCTTCGTTACATAATGATGTTTCAGATAAATAAATTCAAAATACTTGTAGCTAAAAATTAGAGGCTCGGGGTCATTACATTCCAAATTGTATGGTTTGCCCTGTAACCTGACTATTCCAAAATAACAACGTAAGCTTACTTCAGTGTGGTTTATCCTTAGCTAAATTGAACCTCTTTATATTTATTTGTTATATATTTTATTGTACACCTCATTATGAGATCAAGACAAACATTTACAAAAATACGTACAGCCATTGCTATGTACAAACTAAACGAAATGTTGTAGAAATGTACGAACCTAATAATACCAAAAATAATATAATAATAAATAGCATCATCAGCATAGTATAACCAACAGTACAATGACGCAGGAACCATTACAAGGCTGAAGAAAAGATTCTATAAGAAGGAATGGGCTGTGATGAAAATTCGTATCATATAAATATCGCAATAGTGAATCCGCATGACATCTTCGAATTTTTAAACGCCTTCAAAAAGGAGGAAGTTATTGGTTCTAAAACATGTCGGTTTCCTCGCATTGGTTTTTACTAACAGTTTCGAGAGAAACTAATTATACGAAGTAAAGCGGCTATCTGAGTTTGACCCAACTTCTTAAAACCCTTTGAACTAACTACTTAAATATTCTGAGCCTCCACTGCTCCAGATGAATAAGTAACAAAATAATAATAAACATAAAATTGAGAGAGGAGATTATAGTGAATGATGATGCTCGCTTAACTTTTTAATCTCTCGATTGCCGTAATTAGAGAGACAATAGAAAAACAATCAGATAGTGAACGCTGATGTTCGCCTGGGGTTTAATGAATTAAATACAATTTTGGTTATGAATGCGAAAATGGTAGGACTATACCCTTACCTGAAACGTAAGTACAGTTACAACAGATTACTAAATCCAACCACGAAAACATACCTTTCGGTACCGAGTTAAAACTGGTCCGCAATTCCGAACCAGTTCCAAGTAACTCACTACTGAAACTCGAAACAATTTTCCGTATATTACAAAATCTAGAACCGTCAGGGTTCCATTGGGAACGGATAATAAATTGGAATATTCGAGACGGTCTATTCCTGTAGGGACGGTTGTCATCAAAATCGATATAGGTGTGCAAGTCGGGTAACGTGCTTATTCCAATACGGTTGAAAATTGTTTTCACGTGGGAAGATTTGGTGAGGGTGGAGGTAGCTTGTAGAGGGAAATGAGAGTTTTGTGTTTGGCAATTATGGTAACGGTAAATTGCATGTTTCTCTAGGGTGAATAAGAAAGCAGTACTAAATAAAAAGTCCTTGCGAACATGCACAGGTTGCGCGTGAAGGTACAATGCCGGGACGATTCTCCGCTATCGCGACAAATCGTGGCACGGGGCGGACAGAGAGTCGACGAAATTTTATGGCGATATTGAAACGCGACTGTCACATCGCGACTACCAATCAGACCTCCATAATCCAGTGACTGGTCATGACGATACTCCTTACTACACTTAAATGCTGCAAATAAAATGGATTATTTCACTAACGTATATAATTGTGTATTCGTTTCAAAAGCGATGCGCTATTGACATAGTACGTCGATACCCGTATCTACTCGTATTATTTGCAATTAAGATAACTAATTTATTAAGGAAACAACACGTAACTCATCATTACACCCGAAAGACTTCCACTGATGGACATAGGTCTCCCCCAAGTATCATCATCACAGAACTACTACATTTACAGAAAATCTGTGCATTTAGTACATTTTCCAGTACAGTACAGTATTAGAAGATAGAAGAACACAGTCCCGATCTGGAAATCTACTGAAGTCTTCAAGCTCAAGCATGCTCTCAGTTTTAATGATGATGTTACTACTAAAGACGTTCCTAATTCCTAATAAACTCATAATGCTATATATATATAAAACCCACGTAAGTGCTGCCATAAAATAGGTTAGCTTGACACGTGTAGGTTTAAATATGATTATAGGATGAATAATATACAACAGCCATTAACATTAATACCTCCTGAAATGTGGTCTTGCTTCTCTTGAATAATGTTATGACAACTACAACTAATGATTGTAGATTAGAGATCACTGTCAATGATAAGACCATCATGTTATCTAAAGTATTATGAATATGAGTTTATAATCAACTACTTGCAGCTATTTCTGGTGCCCCAACTATAGGCAGCTTCAAAGCTCGTTTGAAAAAATGGCTTATCGAGCAAACTTTTTATTCTTTTGACGAATTTATGATTTAATTTAATTTTGACCTGAATATTAATTTTGACTGAAAATTATTGTGATTATTTATTTTAATTTTACCCATGAATATTTCCACATAAAAAAAAGAAAAAAATAATAAACCTTACCTACCAGTCTCACCCAGGTTTGACTTGCGTCAAAAACAAAACACATACTTGCTTAAAATCATTTCGAAGTTCTCCTCTCGAAGTTAAACAAAAGCTAAACTCAAAATGTAACTGTGCGATTAATCTATGAGGTACTTGAACTTTTTCCTCCGTAAGAAATGAGGCGACCCCAAAAATACGGAAAAGGTTTTGGCTATAAACGTCAAGTTAGCAGAAACTTTCCTAGGGCCGTCGAGCTAACCCCTTTTGTTGACACGGCAGAGGTAATTTTGAAATTAAGGATGTATTTGGCGTGCCGCAGACGTTAAATTAGAACCATTACTAGGGTACACCACGTCACATCGTCGTCTTTAAGCACCGTTTTATTTTATGCTATGTTTTATGGACAGGAGGTGATGGTAATCTACTTCCTTGTAGTTATTTTATTTTTCTCGGTTGACGGCTGTGTTGGTTGGCAGTTTCGAAGTGAAAGAGCGAGCTATTTTACAGCAAAAGATAATGTTGCAAAGACATTTTTAAAGACAAGCTTCTAAAAAATTGTTCGCTTTAATGGATGTATTATGACGTAGATTTTTTTTGCATTCTTCTCAACAATATTTTTTATTTGATTCCCATTTTATGGCTATGCATAAAAATAATCAGTCCACCCTCATTAAAAGTCCACCATATAGGATTATAATAACATCACTTAGCTCTAAGCATGCTTTTTCATCTAAATTGAACATGTCTCCTAGATTTCTTAGGGTAATAGTTTTAAAGTTCATTACCAAAGTTTGCTAAATTTATAAAAAGATTACAATTTTACTATTCTCAGTAGTGATTTGTTTATACGGCTTGAAAATATAAAACCAAAGACAATGGTGCATTAGTAAAATAGGCTGATATTGTTACAGTACAAACTAATTAAGAAAACTTAGATGAAGTGAATTTGAAGTGTACTGTCACTATAATGCAAGAAATTGTTAGCTCACTTCAAGCTTACACACTCAATAGCATAACATAGCATAGTTGGCTTTATAATGTTCCCACTGTTGGGACTCAAGTCTCCACTCTAGGACAAGGAATGTGCCGTAATACACGCGGGCCCACACACTTAATACTAGTTTGAAAACCTAAAGAGAGAAAGAAAGAAAAACTACTATTTACTATGTAAAGAAAATAATACAATCCTCTTATTGACAGATAATCTAGCACAATCAAACCGATATTTAGACCAAGCTCTAATATTAGGGAAGTTAATAATACCCAATAGACCAGCAAAATTGTTTACTTACGGGGTTACGCTTTCAACTCACCCACGCTACCAGCTATTAAAGTTCAAGCTATTTTAGACTCTATTGAAATGGGTATTACATTTCAATCAACAATCTTTATTTATTTTCAACATCAAAATAAAGGGTTCAACAGAACTGTTTACTACTCCCACGTTTCGCTGTTATTATTGATTTTGTCTTTGTATAGAAGACTATAGAAAGATAAAATATTTTTTTTTATAATGAGACAGACCTGAAGGTACTTACATTATCCGTCTTCTTAATATTAGCAGGAGTAAAACACGTCTAGTGTGATCCGTTTCTCGAAATTAACTGCGGCAATTCTACAAATGCACCACCGTCAAAACGACGTCGTTCAACGTGGTACGTTGCGTTGTCGTGACGTGATTATTTACGTTGCTCGTTGTCGTGCCGTGACACTTTGCGTCTTCGTAACGTGTTTATGTGTTGGAGCCGTTAGAAATGCGATAGGAAAAAATGTAATGTTGCTGTGTATATGTTGTTATCGTGTTACTATAATGCTGATGTTGTTGTATTGTTATAATGCTGTTGTTTTTTTTTAATTAAATCGTTTTTTTTACACTTATAAATAGAGGAGGGTTACGTTTCGTTGTCTCATGAAACATCGAGTATGTCTATCAGCATTTATCGGACACCAGTTGAAATTCATGTTGCTCCAAATCCCTGTCTTAGAACCCCAATTGTCATTTTTCGCAGAACCTAACAAAAAATTCGTGGATATTTTGAACTTTGTTTTTGCCAACGGCTTTCCTCGCGTGAAAATTGAAAATTATATGCCTCGAGAAACTCGAAGGATCACCAAACTTAAGTAGAAGTGGGCTGGACTCAGGACACATTTTTCACAGAACAGATGGTCGATGGGGGCAAAAAGTTCTAAAGTGGCGAAAGACAAATATACATTTTTTTTATTATTAAGATAGAATAAAATAGAATAGAGCAGAACAAAACAGAAAAGAACAGAATAGAATAGAATAGAATATTTATTATTATTATTTAGAAGATAAGGGGATATGCATCACCCGTAGTGTAGGGGATGTAGTCACTGCGACTTAAATGATCTATTGTAACTCCACCTTGTTAGAGTAACTCTTTTAGCCCGGAGGCTTCCCAGAAATTTAGAATACTCCTAGCTTTTATAGTTTTAATCTTTAGAATAGAATATAATGAAATAAACTTTATTATACACCAAAAACTAAATCAAACTAGGCTGGATACACTAAACTAGTTAATAAACTATAATTATTATCATTTTCATCGTAAAAAGAAAACGGAAAGTGAACAACTATTACAGTTTTTACTTAATAAATAAGGAGTCAAACATAGGGACTTAATACTGTTCGTAATAAATAATGATAATACTTCAGAACATGAATTCATGAATACATTACTAAATAATACAAAACTTTAATACCTAATGATTTGGGTTTCCAGCTGTCTAGGTCAATTCATTTTTAATTTGTCATTATTTAAATTATGCCTAGTGGTAATAATGCCCAAGACTTCTAGAATTGTATTACATATTTGATATTTATTAGTATACTAGCTGTCCGCCCGCTACTTCGTCCGCGTGTACTTCGGTTATCACATTCTAAACGTGTTTTCTCGTAGGAATAAGATGTTTTCCGGGATAAAAAGTAGTCTATGTTCTTTTCCATGTCAAAGGCTATATGCATGCCAAATTTCATCCAAATCCGTTCAGCCGTTTTTGCGTGATTAGGTAACAAACATCCAAACATCCACACTTTCACATTTATAATATTAGTTAAGATTTTTTGTAACGTAGGTATGTGTGTTTTGTGTTGTTATTTCTTATTAGTATTATTTCTGATGTTGTACACTGACAGCCCTATATCTTTCTCCTTTCTTTCAGTCCATCGAAAGGTTGTCTGTAAGAGATTGCCATAGCGATAAGACCGCCCATTGTACACTTATTTTTAATAATGTTTGCTCTGTATTTTTTGTTTATGTGCTATACAATAAAGAATATAATAAATAAATAAATAAATTGTAGAAGGTGGGATCAATGTAGTGGGAACATTTGTGTTTCAGAAGCCTGTGAACGTGAACATAATAATATAATATAATAATAACACTCCACAACTTTCACACAACACCATCTTGTCTCAAACTAAGCAGAGCTATTGTATGAGCACTAGACAACTGATAAACATACTTATATAATTCTAAATACACACACCACACCAATACACCAATATTAAAAAGAGGTAAAGTTCATTTTTATGTATTTTTTGTTTGTAGGAATCTCTGAAAGTATTGGTCCGATTGCTGAAATTCTTGGACCAATAGAAAGTTGCTTTATTCCTGAGTGACATAGGAAATTTTATGTACGTGGGTGAAACCGCGAGCAAAAGCTAGTTATAAATAAATTACACCCAGACACAGAATACATGATCGTGCTTGATTATAATAACAAGTTTATTTCAGATCTATAATTTAAAAGATACAGATCCATATAAACCGTCAACTCTGTTCGATGTTACTTTTAGCATACTGTTGGAGCTTGGGCAGTTGGCCGGTACATGATGCATCATTATTCAATTTAAATAGTTATCAAAACTCAAATGAGAGGAAGAGAGATAACATTGTTTTTAAGTTTGTTTGTAGAGTTTATTCTTTCATCATCATCATCATCATCATCAGCCTTTTTGCTGCTGGGACTCAGGCCTCCTCTCTAGGAGAGGGAATGGGCCGTAATCCACCACGCGAGCCCAGTGCGGGTTGGTGAATGTCACATGTCGTGTGAGTTTATTCTTTAGGAGTACTTATTGACCCCAATACAAAAATTATTTCCCGATGAAAATTTTCTAATGCTTATCTCTGAAATCTGCCCGCCTTCTTGGCATTGACGAGAAACAGCCTAACTGAATATTTCTTGCTCTAAAAACAGCCAGTTATTTAAAGATTACCCCATTAAAGTGTACTATTAAACATGAGCTTCAACATAAGCCTTTTAACAAGTCTACTTATAAATACCAATTACCGAAGTTACGAGTAAAAAAACACCGAAAATAAACAACCCCTCAAATTCAACGATTCATAAAATATGGAAATCATATACCAACATTATAAAACAGAACGGTAATCAAACATTTTTCGACATTCAAATCATATTTACATTTCGAACCTGGCAAGTAGGTACCAACATAAAAAATTCACACGATATCGCATCGTTCAAAACTGAAACGTATTTATTAAGAAGGAATGAATCCGCTTCCCATTTTCCTTTTTCATCAGCGAACAAAATAAAGCCGTATACAAATCAGATTACATTTCGAGTTCGTTAAACTTTCATTTGGGGAGGTGTGAGGCGATTGGAACACTGACTATAAAGCGCATTCTAACTGGAGCCAGAATTTTTTGGTTTCTAAAGCTTTGGATAGAGTGAGAAGCATTCGCGTGAGCTTTCTCGACTTTTTCTCGAGCATTCTCGAGCCCGCCTTGCTTGAGATATGAAAAACTAGACCATAGTGGATGTTAGCGCAACGGGATGGATTGGCTGGCGGCTTGCGAGTTTTAGATTTACTATCTCGGCACTTATAAAAAAAACCATAGGACCAACTTTGACTTTAGGTTTATTTTATAAGTTTACAATTACACACACACATACTGATAAACTTTACTTGTATATCACTTGAACTATAATTATACTCAACCGCCCGTTCCCTCTCAAGGGCAAAATTCGACCCCGGTAGTCTACCACCGATCATTAGACCAACAGGTCTGTCAAATTATTGCTGATTTGCGGAATAGTGATTGCCTCAATCGCTGATTTTTCCAATTTAGCTATAATATCAAGGAAATCGGGGTATAATCGTCTATTGTTTTGTCAAGAGGAAACATATAATATTAGCGCAACCTTTAAGATAGTTGCAGGTCAATGAGTATTTATACCTACAAATTCATTGTCCTGTAGTCGCCTAGTCGTTCTCGCTACCATGCCCGCTCCCGCCCTTGTCATCGCGTGTTCACTCTGTCCAAAGGCTTATGAGTGATAGGCACGTTTGTAATTTTGTTCGAATATCGGGCTGAACAGTTTTGTTCGCGAATGTACCTTTACAAAGGAAGAGTCGCTGTATTGCATTTCGATTGATTTTGGAAGTTTTTGATTTTCAGTCTAACCAACTTGGCTAATAAACACACGTTTATTTTTGTAACAGCTCAACATTAAAGTTTCTGCTTATTTCCATGGAAAAAGTTGTTTAGATTGAGATTTTAAAATTTATTCTCCTAGTAATTCAATTATTATGAGAAGACCATTGACTTGTGATTTTACTTCCGGCGCGGAAACATATACATGGTACAGATAGTCATTCCTTATCTTGTGCATATAAATTTAATTATTAGTAAATGCACCCACGATACACGAGTAATTCTTAATATGGGGCAATGATTAAAAAAAGATACTTTTCAATATACTTGCTCAGAAAGTGACTCTTATTGCACTGCACTTAGGTACATAATGGCCCTTGTTACCAAACTGTGACATTTTGATTACCATTACGCACTAGTGCTATAATGTAGTTAAAACCTTATTGTTCAACCTCTCCCCCGCCATTATTATTACATTTATCGTATCAGTCCCCCACGAGTCGCCGGTCAACCCCCGTTTATTCATTTCAGTGAGTGTATTGAAAGGTAAATAAAAAAAAATATGGGCGCGCATATGAAAACAGATTTTCACCGCCACAAAAATTTTACTAGTTTTACAGTTATTTTCTTCACAAGTGTATTGAAAAACGTCGTATGATACACGTGAGTAATTAATGATCACCGTTCTCGGCTCTCTTAAGACTCTCGCCACGGCTCGAGTCTAAATACCGCCTCGTCGGTAATCACTAACATTACACACTTATATCATAATTTACTATTTTTAGAAAACCTAAACCGCTACAAATAATTATATAGAAATAATTTCAAGCTATGTTTTAGATCAAATAAATTATAATCAACGTTTTAGTGTTCCCACTTCAGGCCTCTTCTCTTGGAGAAGGAATAGGCCGTAACCCATTACGTGGGCCCGGCGCGGGTTGGTGGACGTCACATATCTTTAAAGTTTTACTTTTAGAACATGCTTTTAGAACATGTAGAAAACATCGTGAGGAATGATGTTCTCCTTCGCTGTTTTAAGAAAGAAAACCGTTTTTCGTAAATAATTTACAAAGTGTTATTTCACAGTTTGTTAGAACTGAATAAATATTTGAAATTGTTAATTATTAATTAGTTGGCTTTATTCATGGCTCGCTACATACAGTTTACGATCGAGTACTAAAGCCAATCATGTATTTAATTACTAATTAGCTGATTGAAAATAACGCGGAACATGATCACGTAAGTATTTACCTATTACTTATTATTTTTGTTGCTAGGTGGAATGTCTTGGAAATATTAAATTAAATTGTAATCATATTTTGTCACACAAATAATGTAGTGTATTTATTTATTTGTCACTTCTTCACGATCTAATGGCTGAACGAATTTCGATGAAACTTGGTAAATGAGTAAACCATGTCCTGTAATGGTACATAGGATACTTTTTATCTCAAGAGCATGTTGAGATAATTTGCTACCATCAGATGCGCGAAGCCACTGACAGAATTTAGTTGTTTCATAATTATGTTAATCAGACTTCGAATTTTGTATGGATAACAACTTCTTTCAAATTGTTACCTGATTGCTAGTTATAAATGAGTTAGGTAGTATTTTGTCCAATTTTTATATTTTTTTTGCGTACCTATTTTACTAGGTACCCCATTATCAAATTAAAAACTATTCTACTTTTAGTATTCAAGGTTTTGCAAAACACGTCCCTTTATAAATATAAACTAACCGAAAAGTAAGGATCTATTGAATTTCATTCGATGGTACGATTGGCGCAGTGGTCCAACGATTGGTCGCTGCGCTGAGTGTGCAGCTTTGCATTCACGATACAAGTAAAATTCTTAGTGCGAGGCAAAGTTTTTTTTTTAATAAATAATAAAAAAAACATCGAGAATCAAGGGGCTAGGATTTGTCACATTAAAAATGGGTCCCGCGCGCCTAAAGGAGTTGTCAGCAGTAGCAGGGGCCCAGCCGGGTCGAAGCCTACTGGGGCCAGGGTTATACGAAAGGGAAGCTCGGCCCCGATACGAAAGGCAAGAAGGAACAGGGTGGGTTTTTTAGTTAGTAAGATTCTGACACTATCTCCCGCTCCGCCCAAGAGCGGGGGCTGTCATTTGGATGATATTACCCACCAAAAAAAACCAATGAAAATGGTTTAAAAAATTAGGTACCTTCAAATCGTGCTGGTACTTTAGAATCAATTACAGATGTTAATACAGTGGATATGGTCTTAAAACTATTCAAAACAAAATTGCAATTCTTTAACAAAAAAAAAAATGATAAAAAAAAAACTTAAAAAATACAAGAGAGGAGAATTTTAGAAAATAAATTCTGTTTTATGAAAGTGTACTGAAACGATAAATAACAAGATTAACATCTAGAGTGAGATGTAATGAACTTGCAGACAATACAGTATTAAATCTTGAAACAAAAGACGTTGTTTCAAAATTCACGTTGAGTTTATATTTTTTGTAAAAGAACTTTTTTTCAGTACATGGTAGGTATTTCGCACTTAATTTCATAAGTGTAATCGTCTGTTTGTGAACTTTCGAAACCAAAACTCAGAATCGAAGTCAAAAGCATTTATTTCAAATAGACCATATGCAGGCACTTTTGAATAGCCAAATGTCGGCGGTCAGTTAAAAAAAAAGTGACGGTAAATTGCACGCTTCAAAGTTCGACTAACTTAGAACTCGCCTCCTTCTGCGAAGCAGTAATGCTAGCAAAGGAGGCGGCCACACGCTCGAGGCATCTGCCCTCACGCCCCATCCGCCGGGATTCCGATCCCGATTTCCCGCCACTGTAGGCGCGGGTTTGCGGACGGCGAGCAATGGGTAACTGTCCGGTAACCATCCGGACCGAGCCTCATTCTAATATAAAAGATCTGCTAGATTGTTCTAAAAAGTTACCGCAGTCCTGAAATGCAAAGATCAAAGAAACACAGGTGGGTTTGTTTTTTAGTCAACAAAATCTTTCGTTCTTTCATTCACATTCGTACTTGCCCGGTTTCGAACTCGCAACCTCATGCATGACAGGCTCGTGCCTTAACCAATGGGGCATTACCACACTAGGCGATGACTGCATCAAAGAGTCGCTTATTTATACATAGGTACTTACATATATATACACCGCTAAATTTTAATCGTTTTAATCCCGTAGAGGGTCGATCCGGTACATGCGTAAATTAGTACGAGTTTTGAAAAAAAGGTACTTTATTTTTTAATTTTATATTTACAAATCGATAGTGTTTCATGTACCGGATCGACCCTCCACGGGATTAAAACGATTAAAATTTAACAGTGTATATATCGATGCTTACTATTGCTTACTATAGTAACTCTAAGTGAAATAAAACGTTGGCTGACTCTTTCAGTCAACGTTTTCAGGAAGCCACGACCAAAAAGCTACGTTTATCAAACGGATAGGCGACTTATCAACATAAATTCCCGTTCGTCAGCTTCCAGCCTAAACCACTCGGCAGGAATAAATCCTTAACCCTTCTCTGACGACGCAATTCTACGTCACATAACTCACTAAGTCTGCACCTACGTAAACGTCATTTCAATTTGTACGGGGTCACGGCAAAATAATACGGAATTCAAATAAAAAGAGTTTCATTTTTTTTTGTGAAGGAGGAAAAAGGTCGCGTTATTGCTGCGTATGTGGTTGAGGGTTAAAAATAGAGACAAGCTTACACGTGACGTCTTAAAAGCCAATAAAAATGTATCAACCTTTTTTTTTTTTTTTTTTTTTTTTTTTATGGTGGGAAAAAATCATGCATTGACATCCCCCGCCCTTGGGCGGAGCGGGAGATAGTGTCAGACTCTTACTGACTAAAAGACCCACCCCGTTCCTTCTAGCCTTCATACCGGGGTTCGAGCGCCCTTACGGATAACCCTGGCCCCAGTAGGCTTCGACCCGGCTGGGTCCCTGCTGTTGCTGACAACTCCTTGAGGCGCGCGGGAACAGTGCGCGCCGTCGACGACTTGGGCTTGGTCCGGACAGTTACCGGACGGCCGGACAGCGAGCTACCCATTGCTCACTGTCCGCAAGCCCGCGCCTACGGTGGCCGGAAATCGGGATCAGAATCCCGGCGGCGGCGGCGGCGGCGGCGGCGATAACGCCGTTGCCTGATGCGTTCGGCCTCCTCCTTTGCGAGCATTACTGCTTCGCAGAAGTCGGCGACCGCCTGCCACTCCTCCTCGCTCCGGATCATGGCCTCAACCAAGGCCCGACGCGAGAGGTCTCCGCCGCCGATCGCCCCCACGAGGGCACGGCGATGCTCCGCCCAAGCAGGGCACACCTCGACTGTGTGCTCCACCGTGTCCTCCGGGCGTTCCGCACAGTGGCGACACCCGGGCGTCACTTCCGCATGAATCCGGTGCAGGAAACTCCCGAACGAACCATGTCCGGTGAGTACCTGAGTCATGCGGAAGGTAAGGACGCCGTGAGGTCTTTCCAGCCACGCCTCAAAGAGGGGACTTACCGCCAAGATTGTGGCGTGCCCAGCACTGGGTTGCGATAGTCGTTGACGCCACTTCACCATGAGATCCCGCCGGAGCTCTGTCCGCCATGCCGTGACCTGTCGCGGCAGCGGACTTTCACCCCGGCGTTGCATCTCCACGCGCATATCGTGCATGTGTGCAAGGACTGTTGCCTCCAGATCCCACGGTGGTAAGCCAGCCAGAAGGCTCGCCGCTTCGCGGGAGACCGTGCAGTATCCCCGCACCATCCTTATTGCCATGACCCTCTGGCAGGCGTTCAGTATGGCCGCCGGTTGCTTTTTCAGCGACGGCGCCCACACCGGCGCCCCGTAGAGGGCCATGGACCGAACGATCCCCGCGTAGAGCCTCCGGCAGGAGGCGTCTGGATCCCCAAGGTTGGGCAGGAGCCGCTTGAGCGCAGCCCCAGCCCGGTTGAGTTTGGGAGCCAGACGTCGGAAATGCTCCACGAAATTCCACCGGCTGTCGAGGACGAGTCCCAGGTACTTCATCGTCGACCCGACACCGATGTGAACTCCTCCTACCGTTAGTTGGGAACTCAATGGCGGCGCGTTCCGAGAGCGGTGACCGTGAAAGCACATCGCCTCGGATTTGTGAAGCGCCACCTCGAGTCCCAACTCCTGGATCCTATCAACGACCATCGCAACCCCGCGTGTCGCTAGAGCGACCGCCGCCTGGTACGACTCTCCCTGCGCTAGGACCAGCGTGTCGTCTGCGTAGCAAACCACGCTGACCCCGTCAGGGAAGTCGCCGCGCAGCACGTAGTCGTACCCGATGTTCCACAAGGGTGGCCCTAGTACCGACCCCTGCGGAACACCGCACGACATCTCTCGACGTTTCCAGTCTCCCTGGTGACCGGGGTAGACTATAAATCTTTCCGACAGATAGGCCTCGACCACTCGACAGAGGTATTCGGGCACCCGGTGGTACCGGAGTGCCCTCCGGATCGTACTCCAGGGCAGGGAATTGAACGCGTTGGCAATGTCCAAGGACACTGCCACGACACACCTGCCCCGGGACACCGCAGCCCCCGTCGTGAGGGCTCGCACGCGCATGATGGCGTCCACCGTGGAGCGCATCCTGCGAAAGCCGAACTGACCGTCCGAAAGGTCCGGCCCCACCCGTGTTAGGCGCCCGACGAGGCGGTTTGCAATGACTCTCTCAAAGAGCTTGCCCACCTCGTCGAGCAGCACAATGGGCCGGTACGCGGACGGAGAGTCCGCAGGGCGCCCTGGCTTCGCTATGAGGACCAGTTTCCCCGTCTTCCAGCAAAGTGGGAACTGGCCCCTCTCCAGGCATGCGCTGAAGAGCCCTCTCAGTCGAGGCCCGAGAGCCTCCATGGCCAGGACCCAGGCCTTTCCAGGCAAGCCATCGGGTCCTGGGGCGGTGTTTTTGGCACTCAGCCTTCGCACCGCCACTCTCATCTCTACCTCGGTCACCTCTGGAGCATCGTCGTCGTCGTCGCTATTGCGGTCCGCGTTAGACACCGCTGGCGAAGGCGGAGCCATGGGCGGGGGGGAGTGTTCCCCCCGCGCAGGGAACAAAGCGTTCACCGCACCCTCCACGATCTGGGGCCGGAGACTCTGAGTCAGCGGGGGAGCCCAGGGGCGCAAAATGTATCAACCTGAAAAAGTAGCGGGAAGTCATAACAATCATAATATAACAGTAGCCCGATTCACGTAATCAAAACCGTAGCGATGTCGACACCGATTCTAAAGTCATTTGGTCGAAGAGTCGATTAAAAAAAATCTATATTTCATTTTTTTATATTTTATTATTTTATTATTGCTGGACTAGACCTATTTGGCGCCGCCGTGAGCCACACATTGTTAGTTGTCTCTTTATTTTTACATACAATAATTTATTAGTGTCTACATGTTGTTACTACATTGTATGTATCTACGAGTGTGTATGCCAAATAAAATAGTTTTCTTTCTTTCTTTCTTTATCCTGGTAGAATACTTATTAGTGTATCTGGAAACATGTCGTTAGTAGATCGTTTAGCTTCGAGCCAGTTGAGTTGTCGTTCTATCCAAGCCCAATTAAGGAACACGTGAATACCGATTTTGTAAAGGACTTCGATCGTACGACTATAAAACTTCAACGATATTTGGCTTGTTTGATTTTACGTGAATCAGGCTACAGGTTCACATAGTAACTACAATAATTTACCTACTTATTTTAAGACATAGTATCTACAATCAGACTATCGACTACCTGCATGCGCAAAGTACTGGAGTCCTTTGGCCACATTGCCAGGAAAAATGGCCACAACCTTGAACAGCTCATCGTTACTGGCATGGTTGATGGCAAACGACCAAGAGGCCGCAGCTCCAAAAAGATGGGCAGATCAGGTCCGCCAAGCAGGTCAGGACCCAATTACACGCACTTCATAACGCTGAAAACCGTCTAAGATGGCGAGATATAATCAGTAAGAAGCTAATCCAGCGGCAACTTCATGACCCTCAGTAATGAGGAATACGACTCGAGGAGGACACGATCTACAATAGTTTACCTGTTTTAAGACTGTAAGTTTGTTTTAATTACTTATAAATTTTATAAAAAACTATTTAAATAAGATTTTTTCTTTTAAGAGTTTAATTTTGTTTTTTATTTGTGTTAGTTTATTTTTATTTAGTTTTTAATGATTTTACTTGATTTCAATATTTGTGCGCCTTTAGGGGAAAACATAGCGCCCATTTAGTTCAGCTAAGACCTTCATATAAACACCTATGTTTCACAAATAAAACTCTGATTCTGATTCCGATACTTGTGCGCAAAGAATTACATAGACCAATCCATAATATACCTATGTAATTCTTTACGCACAAATAGGTAATTTTTATACTTGGCGTGTGTTATATAGATAGAATGTAGGTAAATTAAGTTAACTAAATGCGTACCTATCACTTTTACGCTCATAATTCATGAAAGATTAGACAGTTCATCCAACTTATCTTTTGTACTCAGACCCTTATATCTAGGTTAATTTAATTATACGAGTATATCATACATTTCTAACATCACTGTCATTATTCCAACTACCATAACATATATTATTATAATACGACTACAATATACCTTTAATATGTCATACCGTAGTTCTACGAAAATACTGAAGTGCTGGCTCCTAGCCTAAAGGTACAAGTAACAACTATGTAGGTAACCCACTTTACTAAGTTTAATATACATTTCTCTAGTACCCTAGATCTTGTAATGATATACCTTGGGGCTTTGCTACAATTTGTATTGTATTATATATTAATAATAATAATATTGGCTTGCTAGCCAAGAGCTTCAACCAACATTTGAGGAGGCTCGTTAGGCGGTTTGATCCAGAAGATTATACTTCTGGACACGGCGCGTATTGTCCGGAGGTTCCCCTCTCAGGAGCTCTGACCACCAGTAGCTCGGACTCTGTGTCCGATGCCGGTGGGCTACAATTTTTATATTTTTTAATGTTTAAAATATGACTTAAAAAAAAAAATTAAAAATGTAATTTATCTGTGTTTACGAAAAATTAAGAAAATAATATTCCTTATCTTTCATAAAACGCCATCTATTTTCAAACTAAGTAGAACTTATGAATGAGTACTAGACAACTGATAAACAATATGCTTGTGTATTTCTAAATACATACCTATTATAGATAAATAACGCCCAAACACAGAACAATTGATCGTGATCATACAAACATTTGTTTTGGGTAGGAATTGAACCCACGACATCCAACTTAGCAGTCAGAGCCACTAACCACTAGATCAACAGGCCAGTCAATTATGTATATACCTTTAATCTTTTTGGATTAGCAGAAAAAAATAAATTATTTTTTTAAATGCTAAATAAAATACAAGTTACTCTTTGTAAAGAGTCTGTGGTCTAATGGACCCGCTCGCTACCGGTCCCGCGGGTCCATTTGACCTACTATGAAAGATATTTTGAAGTATACTTATCAACGACGAAGTTGTATAGCTGCAAAGCTAATATAATTAGAAAGAGAGGTCCGAGATGGACGTGAAATGACGTTAAAGTTTATCACGCTCATATAGCCGCCATAGGAAACGGCGTTTTTGTGATATACATGTGTTAAAAATTGTTATTACAGTGCTTTTACTGATACAACATTGTATAAAAGGTGTAAGGGACAGCCCTCCACAAACTTTAAGGGCTTGCTCAGTAGACGAAACTAAAAAACCTTCCACATTTTTTTTTTCAGGAAACGAAAAAAAAATGGAAGGTTTTTTAGTTTCGTCAACTGAGCAATCCCTTAAAGTTTGTGGAGGGCTGTCCCTTACACCTTGTATACGTACGATGGAGTGCGCTAACGTAGAAGTAACCTATTTACTCGATCTTGACTTAAAGATTCCCGGTTTGTAGCCATCAGGAAACACAAGCTCTGGCATGGAATTCCACTTCTTAGCTGCACGCACAATGAAAGTGTTCCTAAAAGTTTAGCTATTTTAAAAATAGCTAAATTAGATTTCATAACTGATTCTGAGCATACTACTTTCAGGACATGCGTTTGCTATTTTAAATTTAATAATATGTTCAGAGGATAACTAAACATTAGAACGCTATTCAGAAAGGTTCATTTAAAGTTCATTCACATGCAAAATGAACTTGACTATCCAACGAACAAAATTTAACTTTATTTATGTTGTGGTTAAAAACGTGGCTACAGCGCGCTTGTGGCCGTTGAATATTTCAAATATGCCAAATACGTAATTTGGGGGAGAGCGGAATGTGCAACCTTTCATGTTAATATTAAAATATGTTAATGACGGCATTACCATGTGGCGCCTACCCCTGCATGTATGCAGCTGGGCTTAATGTATATTGGAAAAGCTGTTGTAAATTTTAAGGCGAACAAAATTTTTTTTTTTTTTTGTATAAAAGTTATGGAATGGACAAAAGCATTAAAATATGGTCGCATACTATAGGCCTCATTAGAAGGCTTCACGCCTCGCGCGAGGGGGTATTATTATTACGTGATTGCGCGTGTTTACGTAAAATCACCAAAAACAAAATAAGAAAAACCTTTTACCTGTGATTTTTCTAGAAAAAAACAAAGATAGAAATCAAAATTTTCGGCCAAATAAATTTCGTACAAACGTCTGTATAGTACGACAATTAAGCGTTTTTAAGGTCATTCATGTTGCTCGAGGCGGTCACTCAAAGGGCAATGGATAGGGCTATGCTCGGAATTTCCTGCGTGATCGCATCAGGAATGAAATTATCCGCAGGAGAACCAAGGTCGCCGACGTAGCCCGAAGAATGGTCAAACGTAAGTGGCAGTGGGCATGGCACATTGCTCGTAGAACAGATGGTCCAAGTGGTCGAAAGGTTCTGGAGTAGTGACCACCCAGCAGAAGACGCAGCGTTAGAAGGCCTCCCACAAGGTAAACCAATGACCTGGTTTTTTTTTTTTTTTTTTTTCGATGGGAAAAATCATCTTATGACAACCCCCGCTCTTGGGCGGAGCGGGAGATAGTGTCAGACTCTTACTGACTAAAAAACCCATCCCGTTCCTTCAAAATTTGTAAAACACTCCCGATTCATAAAAAAATTAAGTTAACCGTATTGTCTGAACAATTTAATAATGATGACTATAAAGAGGAACGTAGGCGTATGTACCCAACTCGTCTATCTAAACAAAAGATACTTGCTGTTCCTAAAGTAACGAACTATTTTGGTAAACGCACGAGGAAATATGTTACACCGATGTTTATGAATGAGCTACCCCCAAACTTGTTATCATGTGCTAAATTTAAACACCACCTTAAAAAAATACTAAAAAAACATTATCTGTCACTGTGTCCGTAGTCATGTAGATTGTACCTCGCATGTTGCATCCATGAACAGTGAAAATTGCTCATGAATGTAGTATGTGGGATTGTTTGATTTCGTGGGTATATCGGTTATTTTTATTGTTGGATTAGCATAAGTTTATTGTCACGTCTAACAATTAAAAAAAAAAAAAAAATGTGTAACGAGAACTACTGCCGACAAACTGTTTTACAGTTTGGCAGAATTTTGTAGCATGTATACTGTAAGCAAATTTTGAATAAATAAATAAAAAAAAAGCCTTCATACCGGGGCTCGAGCGCCCTTTCGGATTACCCTGGCCCCAGTAGGCTTCGACCCGGCTGGGCCCCTGCTGTTGCTGACAACTCCTTGAGGCGCGCGGGAACAGCGCGCGCCGTCGACGACTTGGGCTTGGTCCGGACGGTTACCGGACGGCCGGACAGCGAGCTACCCATTGCTCACTGTCCGCAAGCCCGCGCCTACGGTGGCCGGAAATCGGGATCGGAATCCCGGCGGCGGCGAGAGCGCCGTTGCCTGATGCGGTCAGCCTCCTCCTTAGCGAGCATTACTGCTTCGCAGAAGTCGGCGACCGCCTGCCACTCCTCCTCGCTCCGGACCATGGCCTCGACCAAGGCCCGGACCAATGACCTGGTGAGATTTGTGGGAATGCTACGGATGCCAGACACACAAGACCGTTCGTTGTGGCGACACTTGGAGGAGGCTTACGTCCAACAATGAACCTCTTTCGACTGGAATAATGATGATGTTGATGGATGGACAAAAGCAGGATTAAATACAGTTCGTTGTGGCGACACTTGGAGGAGGTTTACGTCCAACAATGAACCTCTTTCGACTGGAATAATGATGATGTTGATGGATGGACAAAAGCAGGATTAATTACAGTTCGTTGTGGCGACACTTGGAGGAGGTTTACGTCCAACAATGAACCTCTTTCGACTGGAATTATGATGATGTTGATGGATGGACAAAAGCAGGATTAAATACAGTTCGTTGTGGCGACACTTGGAGGAGGTTTATGTCCAACAATCAACCTCTTTCGACTGAAATAACGATGATGTTGATGGATGGACAAAAGCAGGTTTAATTTCATACTCTTTGACAATAAACAAAGAAGAGTATATTATTCAAGTTTATTTTATTAAATGGAATATGCGTAGGTTGTTGGTAGCTTTGGAGAAGGATTAAAGCGTATTTTTGGAACAACATTAAATTTATTTATTATTTTGTTCTTTTATAGACACGAATTTTGTTTCTTTCTGCACATAACTTCGTATTTCAATTTAACTTTAATCCTTATTTTGTATTATAATAATGTAATATAATAAACATGTTTTTTTTGTTTGTAGGAGGTAATCTCTGGAAGTAATGGTCCGATGACTACAATTTTTTCACCGATAGAAAGCTGCTTTACTCCTGAGTGACATAGGCTATATTTTATGTGCGCGGGCGAGTCGCGGGCAAAAGCTAGATTTTTATAAATATGAAAGGCCCACCACAAGGTGGGCCGATGACCTGGTGAGAGTCGCGGGAATGCGGTGGATGCAAGAAGCACAGTACTGTTCGTTGTGCCACCTAGATTACTATTACAAGATATCTAACTATTTAACGTCACAATCATGTAAGAGCGGTTGTATGAAAATGTTCCTTGGGAAGAACGCTCTTAACATATTAAAACAATATTAAATTCAATTATTAACACCATGATTACCGCTCACCAAACTAAAACAATTAGAAATTAATAACTGGTGCCTAACATTTTCATAAACGATGCCAATTTGAATACATTGAAGCTGACTAAAACAAATATGGCGAATGTAACATATTTAACCGGCTAAAAGTCTATTACACATTCATATGATGCAAAACGGCATAGGGGAAGCACTCATCTGAATGAGGAAGTAATTGAATTTTCACATCAAAATCAAAATCATTTTCTACTTGCGAGCTCTGTTGGGCGATTAGAATACTCGTATAGATATATATACACGCAGTCTAAAGGAATATTTCGACTGGTTTATGATTTTGTGGGGCAGGTACTCGGTTTTCAAATAACTTAGTGTATGGATGGTGTGAGATTCTGTAGGCCTGTCAGATTGTGTGAAACACAGGTGGATTTTAAACAGTAATAAAAAAAATAGGTTAACAGTTTTTTTTATAAATCACCGTATGATAAAAATCTCAAAAGAAGAAGTCGAAAGTTCTTTCGTGTATTTTTTTCTTGGGCCACCTTTTTTTTTTCAAACCTAAACAGTTTTTTGGGGGTAGAAATCATCTAATGATTTTTTCCGCTTTAGGGCAGAGTGGGAAGGCATGTCAAACTTTAAACTTTAAACCACGCCCATTTTTCCTCAGTTATCCTTTGCGTTCTAGGTCCGGAGTTTCCCTTTCACAAATCGACCCATGGTCCCAGTAGGTTTAGGCACTGCTGGGCCCCTACCGTTTGCTGACATCTCTTTGACAAGCACAAGTAAAACTACAGGCTGTCGTCGACTTGGACTCACTACGGACGGTTACCGGATGGCTAAACGGTGTGTTACCCATTGGTCGTCGTCCGCAATCCCGCGCCTACCATGTCCGACAGTCAGGGTGAGGGTAAAAAAAAATTAGCCTTAACACTTTTTTGTTTATCAGGCAAAATTCTCCTCCAACTTATTTCAGTCGTTATTTTCTTAAACCACCTCAAAACTTAACAGTTAATACAAAAAAAAAACCTCAACTCTCTTCTATTCTGCAGAACCATATCTTAAACTCAATGATAGTTTACCACAGTTCAGCCAAAATTATTCCAACAGTCACCAATGTACATTGATAATCTTCTCATCACACGTCATAAGCAAAGTGCCTAGAAGCCATTACACCAAGATATTATGACCAACGTAATAGCCAACTAAGGGATTATTAGGCATCTGAATACCAGTATACTGTTCACTAATAGCTAGATACTGGGAAATCTAATTTGCCTTGAGAGTGCTGATGTAGGACGGGAGTAGGGAATATAATGGTTGATGCAACTGGTTTACGTTTGAGAGCAAACACCGTGAACGTAGATGGGTAAGATGATGTGTTGCGAAATTGTTTCTAAGAGTCCAATCACACAGAAAGCAACGGAAGGAACATAGGTGGGGTTTGATCAGCACAAATCTGATACTCTTGTTCGCTCCACATAGATCGGAGGTAGTAATCTGATGACTGAATGACTTCCTACCTCAACAAAAAAAGTGATTAAGTCAAAAATTTTAACGTTAGAAATTGTATCTACTCGTATAATTTAATTTAACTAGTTTTAATTAGTTAAATGTACTTTCTTTGGTTTCGAATTTAATTAGTTACGAAATAAAAAAAACAATCCAACGATAAAAAAAATATGATTTAAGCAAATTATGTTTATGGACGCTTGTTACTGTGTCACGTTTAAATGCCTAAATGGAATTGAATTGGCATACGGTGAGATCATGTACTGGGAAAGAACATACTATACTTTCTCCCAGCATGATTTGATCTATGTTTGAAAAATTGAACGAGAAGAGAACTGGTTTATGAGAAATACTCTTAATGTTGGGAGAGGACTATGTCCAGCAATTGACATCTTTAAATAATCTATTAAAATCTTTATATAATAATAGTGATTACATCTTTCACCCATTATCCATACTTTTTCTAGCTGTCACAGAATAAATTTTATGCAAAAATTACATTCAGGAAAAGTCGTAAACAGTATAAAAGAATATTTGATTTTACGTACAGCCCAGATATTTTTATTTTCATGGATAGAATACATAAAAATTAACGTGTTTTTGCTGATTTATTATAACAACGTTGCCGTATGTCTGACACAGAACATGGATTTATTTTTAAAGACAAATATATTGGTCTATAAAAACTTAAACAGCTCTACAAAGCTTTTTGTATAAAGCAGTAAATCATAAATAAATATTCGGTAGGTTTTGATGAATTATCAAATTATTTTATTTTAATTTAAGCGGTTATCCAAAGAGATAAATTGACCAATTTAAAGTTTGAAATCCGTAGAAAGGATAAGCATGAAACTCCCAGAATTTTTACAAAGAAGTTATTAGAAAATATCTTCCTAACATTGCTTTTATGAACAAATATATGTGAATATAATGTAAAAATAATGTCTACGTTATGAGAACTATATTCGTCTTCTTATTGCTACTAAGAATTCAGACCAAAATACAACTGAATTCATCTTTCCTCGGATACCATTGTAATAAATAATATATACATGTAACAAAAGTAGTCAGAACTCGTGTAACGTTAGGTTAGTAATCCTTACTTCCTTACTAATATTATAAAAGCGAAAGTAAGTTTGTTTGTTTGTTACGTCTTCACGCCTAAATGGCAAAACCGATTTTGATGAATTTTGGTACAGAGATAGTTGGGATCCTGGAGAAAAGAAAAAAAGTGGTAAAAGCTAGTAAATTATAAAATTACACTTTCAGGTGCACCTAGGCAACCTTCAGGTTGCGTGTTTTTGTTTAAATTAATAAAGGTTCTAATATATTTTCCCGAGATATTGAAAAAAGTAAATATAGTATATTTTATAGTAGTAACTTTGATAAACAAAGAACTATTGTCCTGTCTCACAATCGAACTTAAGGTAATTTTTCTCACATACTTTACTTTCATTTGCTAACTCTATTCGTAGTGAAATAAATTGCTTTGTGGGTTCTACAGCCTTAATTAGAATTAAACTCAAGGATAGATTTTTTTTTGTTAATATAAACTAGTGCTTGACTGCGATCCCACCTGATGGTAAGCAGTAATGCAATCGTTGATGGTGAGGCGCACTAGTTTATTAAGAGCCTGTTCACTCTAGCCTTGAAGACACCTAAATTATAATCGGACGGGAAGGCAGCAGCAGGCAAATGGTTTAAGTCCTTCGATGTACGACGTATATCAACGACGAATTATTTTTCATATACCTAACTTTTCTTCATAATTAAGGACATTTAGTTAGATTTTATTAGTAGTAAGTGGTTTATTTACATGTGCCTGTTAGATTCAAATCTAGTAATGTCTATATACATTGTGTTGTGTTTTTATGTATGATTGTACGCGACGGCGTCTTCAACTGGTTACCTCCTTTTCTAATGTATTGCATAACTAGCTTTTGCCCGCGGCTTCACCCGCGTGGCATTAGGTACTTAAGGAATCGAGATAAAAGGTAGCCTATGTTCTTTTCCATGTCAAAGGCTATATGCATGCCAAATTTCATCCAAATCCGTTCAGCCGTTTTTGCGCGATTAAGTAACAAATATCCAAATATCCACACTTTCACATTTATAATATTAGTTAGGATGAGAAGGGTACCCAATTGATATATCTGTGTCTACATTAGTTTTGTGAAATATAATTTAAAAAAAATATTATACACCGCAGACTATTTTTTTTCCCTGTATTATTTTAAAGTCTAACGATCCATCCTAAGGTTATCTGGTAGATATCGCTGTCAGCGATAAGACTGCCATTGTACCCATAAATTTAAGTTTATTTACAATTTGTATTACTTTTTTGGTGTACGATAAAGTTTATTCTATTCCATAATCACAAACTACGAGTACTTTGCGACTTTAACCGTTCAAATACCGTCTATTAGAGGCACAATAGAAAGACAAATGACAACGCGAACGCGCGTTTGCTTGGGATTTGATGAATATAATATTATAATAATATTCCACAACTATCACACAACGCCGTCTAGTCCCAAGCTAAGCAGAGCTTGTGTTATGGGTACTAGACAACTAATAAAGATACATATATATTTCTAAAGAAATACATACATATTATTGATAAATTACACCCAGACACAGAACAAATGATTATGCTTATCACACAAACATTTGTCCTGGGTGGGAATCGAACCCACGACCTCCGGCATAGCAGTCAGGGTCACTAACCACTAGACCAACAAGCCAGTCAATTAGCCAGAATAGATATGAACTGCTTACAAAATTATCCAATTCGTATGTGACCTTCACTCGTCGCCATTTTAATAATTTTTCGCTGCAAATGTATGCTAATATTGTTTAAGACGTGCTCAAAGATGTAACTCCAGGTATTAATGTTCAAGATAATTCTCACACGTCGAAAAGAATTCTTACGTGTTTCGGTAGAGCAGGTGGTGTGTTTTCGGGGAAATCCTGTCAAGAGTTGTATTACTTTCACGTCTTAAGTTGATTTTCATTTCAATGAAAAGTAATGCTTTGAGATTTTGGTCTTATTCTACTAATATTATAAACGTGAAAGTTTGTATGTTTGAATGTTTGTTACTCTTTCACGAAAAATCTACTGAATCGTTTTCTTTGAACTTTGGTACACGGATAGACCATGTCCTGGTATACTTTTTATTCCGAGAATACGTTCCCTTGAGTTAATTTTCTACTATCACGCAGGCAAAGCTACTGGTAGCAGCTAATATTTTATAAAATGATGAAATCATAAATAATGTCTTTGCAATTAATGAAGCAACAATAAAAATTACTTTCGGAGATTTCAATAAAATTAAAGTACATTTAGTGTACCTAGATAAGTATCTACCTTACCAAATCATCATCATCATCATCATCAGCCTTTTTAATGTTCCCACTGCTGGGACTCAGGCCTCCTCTCTAGGAAAGGGAATGGGCCGTAATCCACCACGCAGGCCCAGTGCGGGTTGGTGAATGTCACATGTCTTCGAATTTTTGGTTCTAGGACATGCCGGTTTCCTCACGATGTTTTCCTTCACCGTTTTGAGAGCAGTGGTGATGAAATAAATTACACAAAGTAATGCCCCTGGCTGGGTTCGAACCCGCGACCTACAACTCGTAAGTCGGGGCCATTACCACTCGGCCACCACTGCTCCTACTCGGCCACCTTACCAAATACTGGTCTGTAAATTGGATTCTTCTCTCTCTCAACAAACTACTTATTTTCACAAAGAAATATTCTAGCAAAGTAACGAAAGCTACCAGTTTATATTGGCACTGTTACCAATATCAGCCAAAGTGCTATCTCATTCTGTAGTGCTTATTTTGATCCGCTATCGATTACCTCGCCTGTTTATATACGCTTGGTCTTTGCTCTTGAAAAATGATTTGTTGAATCAACCTGTAGCAAAGCTGCAGAAATCTTTCCATTTAAAGGGTTCTAACTTCAAAATTTGATGTAGAAACAGGAGGCTTAATATTATAATGCACTAGCTTTTGCACCCAGCTTTGCTCGCACACCTATATAAAATATAGCTTATATCACTCTGGAATAAAACAGCTTTCAATCGGTGAAAACATTTTAGCAATCAAACCAGTACTTTCAGAGATTACCTCATACAAACAAAAAAAAAAAAAAGATGTGTGGCACTCGGGGACTGCCGCGGTAAAGCTATTGCATAGCATTTTTATCAACTTATGCAATTATAATTATTTATTTATTTTATTTATGCAGTATTTTTTTCCTTTGTTTTTTTTTCTTTGATATTAATTGAAGTTCAAATTTCACACATTGAATTGAATTTTGATTGATTGTTCACTCATTTGTTTTCTTATCGGTCACCACGCTCAAACAACAAATGAGTGGGGGGTGTTAGGTTATTATCGTTACGGAATTTCTGGATTCGGTCTCCACGCTCAAGGCCCGCGATAGAAGCTATGCAATAGCTTAAAAATACACGCTTTACCTCTTTACAATATTAGTGTAGATAAATATGTACCTATGTATGTAGCTAAGGCGTGGAATCCGCTATCGGAATCTGTGTTTCCTGGTAGGTATATCAAATCAAATCAATCAATCAAATCAAAACATTTATTTCAAATAGACCATTTACAGGCACTTTTGAATAGTCAAATGTCGGTCAGTCCAAGAAAAGTGAAGCTAAATTGCACGTTCCAAAGAGTAGGTCTCTATGGAGAAGAACGTGCAAGAAACTCCATGGACACTCTTTTAAATCATATTATGTGTTACATATAATGCTTGGTTACATATTACTTGTTGCTTCTATCATGTGAGCACAATGTCGATAATGAAATAAAAAATGTAAAATAATTAAAAGATAGAAACTGAATTAAGCCACTGGCAGCTAAGAGATGACCAGTCCCATCTGACGGCACCCGTTCACGAGCATGACGCGTGCATCAGCCCCACTCAGCTCAACCATTTTGAAGGGAACTGAACGACCCAATAACACGTGCCACCAACAGCGAGACATTTGAGTGAGCATGACAAACTCTCAACTACCATGCTCGTAATGTCAAAAAAAAAAAAGTTGTAACCTAATAAAAATGCTCCATGGTGCTTCACATTCACAAACTTGGAAAAAGTGCTTCTACATTATACAATGCAATTGTGTCTTTCAAATTAAAAATAATAATATTAGTTTCCAACTAATCAACTAATTAGTACGCCCTAGTGGTAGTGGAGCTGGACCAGCATTGAGCCAAGCATTTTTATCTTGAATATAATCCTCCAACTTATAATATCCCTGCCTGCATAGTGTGCGTTTAATACAAGATTTAAATTTCGTTTCATTGAGTTCTAATATTTGGGGTGGTATTTTATTATAACATTTCAAACAGTACCCCATGAAAGAAGAGGCCACTTTAGCCAGTCTGAAACCTGGTTGAACTAATTGATCCCTATTTCTTGTAACATAATTATGTCTATCGCCTCTTTTGCTAAAAAGATGAAGATTTTAACTCAAGATTATATTATATAACCTAGAGATTTATTATTATAACCTAGAGATTTTTAACTCAAGAGTGAATAGGTTACTTCAAGGCAAGCGTACTCCATTGTTTGCATCATCGCTTACTATCAGTTGAGTGGTGCAGGAGAGATAGTGGTCCAACGCGAGCCTATGCATAATAAAAACAAAATAAAAATGAACATCAAGCTAACCAAAAAACATTAAAACAAAAAACTTTGGGCTCATCCCTAGCGAATACAACTGAGATCCTCAAACAACCAAAAAAAAAACAAATCGGAGTATTTGTCTATATTTCATTGTCAATAAATAAAAAGGCTGCTCCTGCGAGTTTTTCTATTTCGCTAACATTTCTCTTGTGTCGTGGGAAATGTAAATATTATTGAATTGGTTCGATTCGACAGCGCACCGGATTCGACTCGAATCTGTTTTTGGAGACGCCCAAGGCAGAAGACAGATGTACATCCGCATAATAAGCTGCACGTTTTTATTAAAATATGATTTGTTTAAGGTCCTTTGAGTTATGAAGGATTTCGTTTAATCGAGATAATTGGATGGAGTTCGGCATATTTATTGATTACTACTTATGGCATATTTTGCCTGCGGGTTTGTTGACGTGATTGTCGAACGCGTAGTAGAAGTCGAAGCCAGATAAAAACGCTATGTCCTTTTTTGGGTTTCAAGCTTTCTCCGTATAAAATTTCATTAGTGTCGGTTCAGTAGCTGAACCGTGAAAGCGTAACAGACAGAGTTCCTTTCGCATACATAATATTAGTACTGATTTATCGGTGAGTATGGATAATATATATAATGGTTTAATCTATACAGGGTAAATGTTTCAAGTGGGCGTGGGTACTCAAACCGCATGGTATGAAAAAAAAAACATAATTTTCTTTTTTATCCGCGAAAATAATTCACACACAATAACGCCTCCATATTCTTAATTGGTTCAAAATACATACAGAGCTGTAAACATAACATTACTCAGTAACCACTCACAAAATAACAGATTAAATTAACTGCAACACGTCATCATCCTCCGGCACGAGGTTTACGTTCCAAAAAGGTCTCTCTGCATTATTTACGAGACCTTAAAACCCCGCCTACAGCCTTACAACCTAACACACACTAAAACACTCAACAAGACGGATCAACGACTATTCAGAATGTTTAATGACAGTCATAAAACTTCAGATAATTAATCACCGAAACCATTAACGTAATATAAACTCTCAACAAACTGCAGTAATTAACCAAAATACTTCAAAGAAAATTACCTTTATAAAGTTCAATACATCCGATGTTCACAATAGGGCTGGCTCACAAAACAAACAGCACACGGTTATATAATGAACGGTCGCGTACTAATACGTCAGGGTCGTAATTTCGCGTGCGGAACGACCACCCCCCACGGCGCACAGAAGGATACTGAACACGTCAACGTGAACGCCGGCAAGCCCGCGAAGAACGGTGTGAAATGCGCAAGTCACGCGGGGCTTAACTTATCTACCTACTTTTGAAATTCAAATTGTCATTTACTCGGTCTTATTATACATACAGTATACATACACGCAAAGTGGTGACCGTCGTTTGGTGTGGATAAATTTCCGCTATGCGGGTCTACGTGTTTTCAGGATTCGACCTCAAAATATCTGTAGTGAGGTTACTTTAATAAATCACTCGGAACATTTTCATTGTTAGTTTTTTTTTGGGTTGAATATTTCGATGTTGTACACCATTCGCGTTACGCGAATGACTAGTTTTTTCGTAGACTCGTAGAAGGCTCGTAGCGACCGTCGTAGCAGCGTAGCAATATTTCGTAGTAGCTACACAAACTTCTTATTCGTAGTTTTTGTTGAGTATGGCGCTTTATAGACTTTGCAATCTGTTACTTTTTCTGAATTTTATGAATTAGAACACAATTTTGATAGGAATAAGATACAAAATCAAACTTCAGCCCGTCTGATGTTATATATAAGGAAAATTGTGGACCGAAAACAGCATTTTCCCTTTACCCCAATCACAGTCGCGACCAGTGTGTGACGTCAAACAAATTATTATATTATTAATTATTATGATGTCCCACTTACGGACTGCACAGCATTTAAACAAACATAGTGAACGGTAATTAATTAATTCGTTTTAATTAAATTTGTCAATGTGTACTGTACTTTCAATAATGACTTTATTGTAATTAGTTGCGTTGTTGATATTTTATTAAACTGTAAAAATCATCGTTTCTGTAAATACTGAAGCATAAGTATAGCTTAATAAAACTTATAATGTTCCCATTGCTGGGACTCAGACCATCTCTCTACGAGAGGAATGAGTCGTATACCACTACGTGGGGATAGTGCGGGTTGGTGAATGTCACATGTTTTCGAATTTTTTGTTCTAGGACATGCGGTTTCCCCCCGATGTTTTCTTTCACCGTTTTTAGAGGTTATGAAATAAATTATACAAAGTAAAACGCCTGCCTAAGTTTGAACCTGCGGTCTAGTTGTCGTAAGTCGGGACCGTTACAACTGAGCCACCACTGCTCTCAAGATATATAAGCCAAAAAATATATAAGACAGATGAATAAATCTTAACGGGAAAAATATGTGGAATTAAATAATATGATTATGTCACTTAAAATAAAATATATAACCAAAGCCGTTGTGAACTTTTAAGCTGTAAATAAATCAAATTGATTAATTTATTTATCGTGTCAATAAGGCAATAAATCGTATCTAATACCAAAATTTATTATTTCAATAATTGGACCCTTAATAAAATTTATGTAAAATACTTCAATAATCTACACTATATAATATTATAAAGGGGTAAAGTTTGTTTATTTATTTGTTTTTTTTTTGTTTGTAGAAGGTGATTTCTGAAAGTAGGTACTAGTCCGATTGCTAAAGAACAACAGCAAAGAAATTGTTGATGAAATTATTAAGTGTCTGTATAAGTACTTCCTTGTATTAGTTACCATGATATATACCAACGAAATAATTGACTTTTTTTTTATCTAATCAAGATTATGGCTGATTATGGACTGCAAAAAAAGTCGTCATTATTGGAAACTAAATTGACTAGATTTTTTACGAAATTAAATAATCAGGCGAGGCTGTGAGGAAAAGCTAGTAAAACATAAAACTCTGGATCTCCTTATAAAAATGAATTAAATATTGAGCGCTTTTTACTTAAAAAGCAGCTAAGTTTATTACATAAATTGAAATACGAAGGCAAATAAAAAAAAAGTAGTTTCGCTGCCCACTCTATCGATTTACTCGGCATCCGTGCAACTTCCATCAAATATAAAGAAAACACACCGGGAAAGTCTACGGGAGACGTATTTCTTAGATAATTTAATTTTCAACCCAATATTAGGGCGTTGTTACATTGAGGGTATTAGCGAATTCGGACAAAATTGGGCAACTTTCTTCCCTCGAATAAGTTATTTTATTTTGTTTTCCAAGGCTGGAATAAAGGTTTTTATTTGTTTATCACGCCAGTGAAGACTGAAATATACTATCTACACATTTGGAGAATATTGTTTTGGTTCGGTGAGTGTATTGAGTTTTTACAACTTTGACCTAATAAATTTGCTGGCGTCTAGGTTTCAAGTGTGAACTAGTCTTTACTGAGTCGTGCCTTAGTTTTTGCAATAGCTTCTACCTCGACAGAGAGGAACAAGAAAACTTACTTACGGTGGCTTTCCAGCAAAAACTTATTAAAAAATATTATGCTTTTCCTTCAGTTGATTTTCTTCTTTACATTTTTAACAGGAAATGCATTATTTTTGAGATACGGCAACCATTTTAAAGTGAAAGTTACGATAGACTTACGATATAGATATTAAATATACAATCTTCATTTATTTAACAATTTATGTACACACTATAATAAAAGAAAAGTAGAAGTAAACAGAAAAATAGGTGCAAAGGCAATGTGTATTTCTACAGAAAGCTCTTCCTGCATACCTACGAAAGGAGAGTTGAAAAAAAAGGGAATGTGGACGCCGTGATAGGAAAAAAAAGAAAAGTACAAAAAAAAACAGTTATTATTAAAATGCACAATATACTAGAATAATTAATTACATAAAATAAATGGTAATTTTTTTTTACATATTTTAGTAGCTATTGTCAGCGGTCTTGCCTGAGTAATAGTAGAAAATATAATATATTTATTTATAATGACGACGACTGATTTTATTGATAGACATATAAATTCATCCATCATATTTTTTTTTTATTAATGATAGTCTTACGTTTGACCACCATCTCACCTGATGATAAGCGATGATGTGGTCGACGATGAAGCACGCTTGCCTAGAAGAAACCTATTCACTCTTAGTCATTCAAGTCATTTTTGAACTTAATCATCTATCACAAAAAATAATTATACAAATCTTTCCTCGAGATTAATATATTAGTACAAATATTCTAGAAAGACTTAAAACAAAACTGTATATGTAAAAAAAATACAAACTGTATTGCATTCAATACAAACACAACAAGACGTAAAATTCAGCAATTTCAATAAAAAACCGAAACAGCTTCAGGCAAATCCTAAACTATGAGATAACATTTCGGGAATAGGGCTACACCTTTTTTATAAGCGCGTACGTACACAAATACGACCAGAGTAATATCGATAAATGAAAACGGGCTTCGAAGCAATGTCCAATATTTTTCCTCGAGATAAGATACCAGCAATAATAGCATTTTGTTTATGTTGACGGCGGCCTAAGCCCACCGGGATCGGAGGATCGACAAAGCCCCACTGGCTTACAATACTTATCAGACATCCTTCCAATATATTTTGACCTACCCTACCCCCCACATCTGAAACGCTCCCAGACAAAAGACGGGAGTAAATTATTACAACAACAGCTCTTTTCACATCGGCTCCCATATATATCAAATCTCACACTCTATACCCATGAGAAATCCCATAATCTATATATATAAAAGGAGAAAATGACTGACTGACAGATCAACGAACATCCAAAACTATTGGGACTAGGAACGTGGAATTTTGCACAAAACTTCTGTTTATGACGTAAGCAAATACTAAGAATGGGTTTTAAGAAATTAAAATTTTAAGGCGGAATTTTGTTTGTATGTAAAATCTCATTCTGAGTGCCAATATTGAAAGTTAGCATAATTAAAAAGTTATCGTTTTATTAAATGTATTATTACAATGCTTTGGAATGTTGTACAAGTGTTTGTAAATAAATAAATAATTATTAACATAAGTAAATAATAAAGGTTGACATTATTGGTTTTTCAAAACTAGGGTCCAATAAAACAATATATGCGGATTAAAGATTGTATGGATGATTATTATTTCTTAGGTTCATCATCATCATCATTTCAGCCGATAGACGACCACTGTTGAACATAGGCCTCCCCAAGTGTAGCCACAATGCACGATCCTGTGTGTCTCACATCCATCGGATTCCAGCAACCTTCACCAGGTCATCGGTCCACCTTGTAAGAGACCTTCCGCGCTGCATCTTCCGGTACGCGGTTCTTAGGTTAATAAACTTGAAACTTAGCACTTTTAAACTAAATTAATTATTGATTTTCTATTCAAAACTATCCTTGAAATATGGTTTAAGAGACATAACTTTTTTTGTGAAAATATTCTCGCGACCAAAGTAGCGGGCAAAGAGCTATTATATTTTAAATGAAGGACTTGCCACAAAATTTAATTAGTGTTCTGTTTCTAAAATATGTAAAACTTGGTTAGAGGTGTAATTTCATATATACCGTGTCGTTTTTGTTACAAGGGTTCGGCAAATATTTTGTTACTTACTTAGCAAGATGAGATTGTGTAAACTGATATTACTTAGGCCTGAATAGAGCGTTCCATTAGAAGTGCATTTAGTTTTAGTAAATTGAGTCGAACGAGTGAAGCGTATAATTTTGTAGTCATGAAAAGGGTTCAAATGCTTTACATATATGTAATAGTCATCAATTGGTAACTCAAGTAGGTAACTATATTTGTCCAGATTAGATATTATCATAACTGCCTTTTTTAAGATGGAACATCCGCTTCTGACGTGTCCCGCTCTAGGATGGAGCGAGAGAGCGTGTTATGCTTTTTTGACTGGCCTGTTGGTCTAGTGGTTAGTAGCCTTGACTGCTATGCCGGAGGTCGTGAACATGAAACACTATCGATTTGTAAAGATAAAATTAAAAAATTAAGTACCTTTTTTTCAAAACTCGTATTAATTTACGCATGTACGAAATTAATTTCTTTAAGAAAACGTCAGCTGAGCGAGTTCAATGACCTACTGAACTTGGCCCATAACACTACTGCGTGACTCACCAAAACAGGTAATTCGTAACTGTTAAAACCGACGAGATTTTTAAAAGATAACAATGTTTATATTCGGTTCCTTCTACGTCTGACCTTTACTTGAATATGACTTTATACCACGCAAAAAATAAACTAACCTCAAACACATTCGGGCCACTAAAAATAGCCCTTAACTTTCTAGCCTTTATTAGCACAAAACCCTTGTAGAAACGTGAATTTCAATTTCTATATTGCTTTTCTACCGAAAACATTTATGTCTAGTAATGGAAATTCGACCCCTAAAGGGTAACAAGGGGTAAAATATGTTTTGAGGAGGCAACATGGGGCCCGCTTGTATATTACATTAGTTTATAAACCACAAAATGAGGGGCTATAAGGTCCAGTTTACCGAATCACGTCCCCAATAAATGTAATATTCTAATGATTGTATTATGAAAGTAAATACAAAAATAATGATGCGTAATCAGCTTAGAGGTAATTTAGTTCCGAAATCTTATCCTACAATGGATATTATTATGAGCTCCTGAAAAGTTTTTTGTTTGTTTATTACTGGGATTCATTTTTGTAACTTATGTTAACGAGATTTTTCTTTAAAAAATTCCAATGAGTAATTTTGTATACAATCATTCAAGATCAACATAATATACTTTTTTTTTCAAATAAATTTGTACAGTCACAGAATAATCTTGAGTCAAATAATAACCAATTTTCTTTTGTGCCTATCCGTTTGTAAAAACATGAATGTGTGGGACTATAGTAAGTTATAATAACTTTCGTCTTATAATAATCCCGAGAAAGCTCCAGAAGTTCGAGCACTTTTTAACAAAGGAAATGAATAAAAAGTATCCAGCTTTGTGCTCAAAGTTGCGTTCCGTCCCACATCAGGACTGAACAAACATTTGTATGTACTGCCCACATATTTGTTTCAAGTCCAAATGTGTGTGCTTTTGATCTGTAGTAACAACACCCACGCTGCAGAGTACTTAAGTTTCTGGGTTGCAACTGTGAGGGATATTACGAATTTATAGTGTGGTTGGCCAAACATGTTGAGACGGGACGCCCACTTTTATAGAGTATCAAAAAGTATGTTCAATAAAACTGCTGAATTTAGACAAAAATACTTTCACCAGTTGCTATTTCTGTGCCAGATAAGGTCAATAAAATGCTGGTATTTTATTAGAAATTAGCTTTCTTCCTTGAGTTTGCTCTTGTGACATAATCTCACTGGAACTGTACAGCATTCCGGACTTAATACTTTTAGCATGTTTTACTTGTAGTTGACTATAGGGTTGTGCAGAAACATATTATCTTCTTTTTCTTCTTCCTGCCCTTATCCTATAATACTTAGAATCGGCACAACACGATTTTTTCCATTCTGTCTTGTCTAGGGTTTGGGTCCCGGGACGTCTCGCGTCTGGAAGTCCGTAAGTCCGTCGTAAATTTAGTTGTCTCGAGTTCCGGGACTTTTGGTTCGAGACTCGAGACGAGACAAGATTGTCGAAATTGTTAATGATTTATAGTAAAGTTATTAAGAATTAGTATGATGTTTAACTAAGTCCATTTTGTAACTATAAGATTTACTGTTAAAAAAAGTGAATCTGTTTGTGATCAAAAGAAACAAACAAAGCAATTATTAAGACTGAAGTTAATTTTCTGTTTAATAAATGTTGATTTTTGAAATGCCTTTCTAGGGTTTTGTACCCAAAGGGACCCTGTTACTAAGACCGTCAGTCTGTCTGTCTGTTGGTTTGTTCATCTATCACCAGGCTGTATCTCATAAACCGTGATAGCTAGAGAGTTGAAATTTTCAGATGATTTATTTCTGTTGCCACTATAATAAAAAAATACTAAAAACAGAATAAAATAAATGTTTAAATAGGGCTTCGATACTTCAAATGGGATTTTTATGCCGTTTTTAGCTACGGACGGTACGGAATCCTTCGTGCGCGAGTCCGACTCGCACACGGCCAGTTATTTTTAATACGTTTTACCAGAAATACTCAGTCCAAATTTTTCAATAAAAGCCGACTCCTTTAAAAAAAACTTCTTAAAAGTCTCAAAGTCCCGGGAATTCCCGCGACTTTGAGTGTTGGCTGTCTCATGTCTCTTGTCCACCGTCACACTATCACTAACCCCTTTTCTTTCATATCACTCCTCACGCAATCCATCTTTTATTTGGCCTTCCTCTCCTTCTCCATCCATCTACATGCAGAAACATAACATGCTGGGTATTATGTCATGTTATGCTGTTTATATCTTAATATTAATTGAAGTACAAGTCTATTCGAAGTGATCCCATCTCTGTTGGAGGACGAGCCCACGCTCCATATGTTTTTGCCCATTGTTCTTTAATGGCAAACAAACAAATAGAAAGTAATCCAATAATTAACTAGTCTTACTTACATGATTGTTCGAGGTACCGTGACCCCGGACCACAAAAGATAACTGAAAAAACACGGGTGGGTTTTAATCATTACAAGTCTTTTTTTATGGTGGGAAAAATCATCCAATGACAACCCCCGCTCTTGGGCGGAGCGGGAGATAGTGTCAGAGTCTTACTGACTAAAACCCCACCCTGCTCCTTCTAGCCTTCTTAAGGGGGTCGAGTTCCCTTTCAGATAACCCTGGCCCCAGTAGGCTTCGACCCGGCTGGGTCCCTGCTAATCATTACAAGTCTGACACTCCCTTTTGCTCTACAGTCCACACGTAGCAGGATGAGTCATCTTACTATTTTACCTTATTGTAACATAACCAGCTTTATAATATTCCCACATCTCACTACTTACTCTGCTTACCCACTGCTTACTCAGTCTTCGTCTATATTACAAAAAATAAGATGTAGCACCACGCGAACCCAATACGGGTTAGTGGATGTCAAACGTCTTCAAAGTTTTTTTTCTACGGCACGCCAATTTTTTCACATTATTTTCTTTCACCGTTTAAAGCAAAGGTGAAGTTATAAACGTAAAACGCCTATCTGGGTTTGAACCCATGACATACAACTCGTAAGTCGGGGCCGTTATGACTAAACCACCAGAGTCTTTCAAGGTTTACGTCAAAGTATAGCACAGCATTGCATAATCAGCCTTTTTAATATTCCCGCTGCTGGGACTCAAGCATCCTCTCTTGGAGAGGAAATGGGCCGTAATCCACCACGCGGGCCCAGTGCGGGTTGGTGAATAACACATGTCTTCGAATTTTTGGTTCTAGGACATACCTACCGGTTTTCTCACGATATTTTCCTTCGCCGTTTTGAAAGTAATGGTGATGAAATAAATTACACAAAATAATGCGCCTGACAGGGTTTGAACCCGCGAACTACAACTAGTAAGGTGAAGCCGTTACCACTAAACCACCAGAGTTTTTCAAAGTTTACGTCAATGTATTATATCTAATTCAAGAAATTCCAAGCTAACTTTAATAGTCCAATTTCCTTCAGCTAAGCAACATTTTTCCATTCGCAAATTATCATGTAATGTAATCTTAAATTCCTTCACCGACCTAACTAATTTGGTGACACAAATTGACGTCATTTCCGCAAAGGGCCGAAGGAGGGGGGATGTTTTTTGAGAAGGCAACACCAAGCGACGTGTAGCAACATTGGTAATTTCCTGGTCGTCTTAATGTCGGCCACTTATCTTTGGGGCTTTTGGCACAATATCCGTTTTGACTGACCTGTTATAGATATGATGGGTGATGGAGATGAATAATCGTCCCGTCTGTAGTATTCCTATTAATACTTTTACGACTGACCTATTAGTCTAGTGGATAATGAGTTGCGTAACTCTTTTTAATAATCCAAATCAGCAATGTTTTATGAGTTGGAAATTCCCATGATTTTTAATAACTTTTATAAAACTTTTGAATAAGCTCTTAATAAACTATTGCGCTGCACCATCAAAGATGACATTACTGCTTACCATCAGCTGAGATTGCAGTCAAGCACTAGTTTGTCATTTAAAAAAAAAGAATCCCTGCCTTTGTTGGCCCCTGTTTGACCATTTTGATCGATGTGCTTGAAGCTGACCACTTGATTTTAAGACGATGACGTGAACAACATTGCCAATTTCCTTGTGGTCCTTGTATCCACCGCATGCCTCAGAAACAATATCCGTTCAGTAAAGACCACTTGAAAACGTGACGAACGAGAGACGCACCGTGGTCGAAATGATGAGAGATGACATCGCAAGAATGTGTCTAAAATATTTAATGAATTGAGCTCGCGCATTTAAAATGATAACTAGGATAAAAAACAGAAAATTACCCATATGTTGCTGGGTGCTTGTTTTTTTTTTTTATTTTGTTACCGTTGATAGGCTCACGTTTGACCACTATCATTATGACAGTAATAAACCACAAAGGTCTATCAGACCGCAGCACACCGGCTACGAGATCAATCTCCTAACAGTCAGTTCGGGAAAAGTATTATTATCATCCAAACGATACAAATCTCTTAATTCTTTATTCACATTAGCCTAAGCTTACATTTAGACCAATGTGTCAAATATTTGCTTGTCGATTTTTGGATGGTTTCCCACCTCAAATAAAAGACCTAGCCCAAGGCTGCTCTACTTAACGTTAAGAAGACTTTTATCCCATCAGGTCATCAATTTTAAGGCTGATCTAATTTAAACTAAATAAGTTTTGAATTTGTCGAAAATTCTTCCTTAAAACCCAACACAACACCCCAATATTGTACCTTTTTCGTCCAAAAATAATTTAGCTTAAAATAACAAAAAAGCGTAATTCTCGTTAAGTCCTATGGAGGCTTTGTCGGAGAGACGGATGGGGCCTGTGCGACGCAGTGGTTATTATCTACTAGCTTTGACCCCGGCTATTTTTTAGACAAAATGGAGACTTTTTTTTGTTTAAATAAGATTACTTTTTGTTGAATAATACTGATTAGTGCAGCGCTGTTTTGAAATTGGGGCGGTGGAGTGGAAATGACATATTAGAATAAATTAATCCCCAGTGGCATTGCATACTTTTCAGACGGAAAATTGACGGGAATAGATAGCTAGTCTAAATTAATAAATTAAAAAAATACTTCAGCATGGTTGGCGCAGTAGTTGAGGAATTAGCTGCTGAACTGCGATTCACGGGTTCGGTTCTAGCGCTGAACAAATATTTTTATAACCTAGAGGGTTCTGGGTCTGTGTGTCTTGTGTATGTGAGTTCACATATTTGTATACGTACCCATGATACAAGAGGAATGACTAGTGAGTGGCAAAATTATGAAATAAAATAATTAAATTGTGACATTTTTTTATTAAGAAATCTAAACTAGCTGAAACCGATTGAATACTTTTTTATCAGAAAAATGCTAAGTGTCTTTGGCATAGATCACGAGAGGCAAGTTGTGGGAAATCTAAAATTACATTAATAGGTATTTCAGCAAATTTGTCCATAATTTTTGAAAACTAAAATAGTTGTTAGGCCTAGATCATCATCATTTCAGATTTTCAGCTGAAAGATATCCACAGCTAGACATATGTCGCCGTAACGATCGACGGCAAGACGCATTTTTGCATCCAACGAATTACCGCGACCTTCACCATATCACACGCTGGTCCTTCTTCCAGTACGCGGTCGCCACTCTATAACCTTTCGTTCCCATCGACTATCTGTTCTATGAGCAATGTGCCTTGCCTACTACCACATTCTGAGGGCTATGAAAACTAAAACTAAAGCGTCATAAAATAAAAGTATTAAAAATAATCGGACGTAAAACCGAAAAGTTGGACGTAAAAACCGCCAAGGACACAAAATTGTGCCCAACATAGCGTAGTTTAATAATTAAATTAACTTTTCACATAAACTGGGCCGGGGTTGCTATCAGTAAAATATTTGACAAGCACCTGTTTCGATAAGTGGTCCAACTTTGTTCTGTTATCCGAGCCAAAACTATTAAAACTTGGCAAGTGGTACGTATACACGGAATAGTGTGTTATCCAAACATTAGGTAGCGGTAAATTTTGTTAACGTATGATAATACACTTACATAAATACTTTTACAACGGTGTTTATAGAAAAATATGAGTATAACGATTTAGAATATTATGTTACAATATCCCAAGGCTGCGGTTTGTTCAATAGAATCATCGCAACCTTGGAACGCAAAGGGAGGAACTCGGGTGGGGTGTAGTCAGTAAAAGCCTCCGAGTGTCACCATTGGGCGGACAGCCAGGAGGACACGGTGAATCATACGGTGGAGGTGTGCCCACCTTGGTCAGACTACTCGTGGGGGTGATCGGCGCCGACCTCCCGCGCCGTTCCCTGGTACAGGGCATGGTCCAAAGCGAGGGCGAATAGGTGGCGGTCGCCTCCTTCTGCAATGCAGTAATGCTAGCGAACGAAGCGGCCACCCGTGTGAGAGAACCTCGACCCCAACTACCAGCCATCCTAAACGTAAACTTGCAAAAAACGAGCAATACTTCTGACAGATTGATTTCTGAAAGAATTACCCTTGGTCCTGGGATGCTAAGACCACCTGAAGACACATTGGAGTGGTTTTAGTCAGTCCACCAAGAACGAAGAAGATATTTAGTGACTTCTCAACGACAAAAAATAAAAACAAGATAATTTTGAAAATCATTTTCAAAACTAGCTGTTAATTTTTTTCTGCTGTATTGGATTTATTGAATCGTATTTTTTTTTTTGTGTTTTCTCAGTAAACCTTTTTAATGGATACTCATATGGAGATGCATAATAAAATAACCAGTCCGCACTCTTCAGGAGTCCGTCATATTGAATTTACACTTAGTTAGGCGATTATCACTATGCCACGCATCACGCTGCATGTTACGTGTCGTGCACCTACGCGCGTACTTGCGGGAGTGCAGATTTGCATCATCATGCGGGTTTTTTACGCGTTCTCACGCTCGTAGTTGCGTTTTATAAATTCACGCAGGCTCCGACTCGTTTCATAAAAAATCACGCACGGCACTACGAGGCTTAGTGTGCCATACCTTGCGTGTCGCCCCTGGATGTTTCTCCGCTTGTACGCATTTTAACGCGCGTAGATGCATTTTCGGTATGTTGGACTGTGAGTGTTTTCTATACAAACGAAGATATTTACAAGCAACGTTAAAACACTCATTCACACGCTACGCTGCATGGTGCGCCTTAAGCATATAATGCCATTTAAACTGAAAATGTCTGCAAAATTTCAGCCCAACCGTTTAGGGGTAATTGTTTTAAAATGTATTTGCTAGAGTTAACCTAAACAAACATAAATAAGAACATTGCAAGTTTAATAAAATGTTATATCAAACAGACTTCTTTTTAATTGTAATACATTATTCACCTCTTAAAATCTACATTGCTTTCTAAATGACTAAGTCAGGCACTATTAAGGAGCGTCGAATGCCACTTCAGACTTGACTTTCAGCCTTAGTGCATCTTAGTCACTAATTATCTTCTATGTAGGTAAGCCACTTTCTGGGTGGTTATAAAAATATAAGTCCCTACAAAAATAATATTCAACTGAGCTCCATGTCACATAGCTTCCACACAGGAGTTCACTAAAAGCATATTATGTTCGTCCATCGAATAAACGATAATAGGTTTATGGGTCAGAGGTGAACTGAATTTGATTATCAGTAGGTTAATGAATAAAACAGCGAAATGTGGTATTCTTTGGTATTGAAGAAGGAGAAACGTCATACTTTGAGTTAGTAGAGAAAATGATAAACCTAATAAAAAACAAATTAAAAATTTGCATTCAGGATTTTGAGGTAGAGTCAGTAAAGAGACTTGGAAAAAAGAATGAGAACCCTAGACCAGTGATAGTTGCGTTTACAACACTTGGCATGAAGATAAAAATACTGAAAAATAAGAAAGAACTGGCTGGGACAAATATTTATATACAACATGAATTCCCGAAAAAAGTACAAAAAATCAGAGAACAATTAAAACAACAACTAAAACTTGAAAAAGAAAAGGGAAATGAAGCATTCATACTCTACGATAAACTAATCATCAGGCAGGCCAATGGAAAGCCTAATAATAAAAGGGCTCCCTCAGGCTCTCCACCACAACCTACCTGTAGTAGTAATGACATATCCTTCAGCAGGACTAACAACAAAAAGAAGCTAAAATCAAATAATCAAATTACTAGCTATATGAAACCATTTGATAAAACAAATACAGATCCAGCTTGTATCCACATAAATGATGCATGAAATTCACAGGCCCCCTCCAAGCTGAAAATGATTAACCCGAAAAATAATAAAAAATCATACCTAAGATCTCCCAATACGGCTGGTCCCCGCGGGAGTGATCGACTAAAACCCTCCTTGCATTACAACCAAAATAAAAATACATCATATCTTAATATATGTACACTCAATGTTAGATCCTTGGCGAACGAGACGAGACAGGCTGAGCTGCTGCATGCCTTAAAGGATATTCACTGGGATATTTTAGGTATTTCTGAGACAAGACAAAAAGATTTTGAAATCCTGGAAAAAGATAACCTTATATTTATGTACTCAGGAAACAAAAGCGGCTTCAGCGGCGTTGGGTTTCTGCTGAAAGACTACATGAAAACTCAAATAATAGATTTAAAACCGATCTCAGACAGAATAACCCGACTCGACATAAACGTAAATAACACCCTAATTAATATTATCCAAGTCTACTGCCCAACAGAAAAATCGAAAGATGAAGAAATACAATTATTCTATGAAGACTTAATCATGGCTTTGCATAATACAGGTCCAAATACAATAGTAATGGGAGACTTTAATGCCAAAATTGGAGTCGCTAAAACTGAAGACAGAGACATAATGGGCCCTTTTTGCTACAATAACAAAAGAAGCAAAAGAGGAAAATTACTAACTGAGTTTTGTATAGAAAACCGGCTCCATATTATGAATACTTACTTTAAAAAGAAGCAAAAACAGAAATGGACTTGGTGTTCCCCTGACGGTAAAACTTATAATGAAATTGACTACTTCATTACAAATAATAAAAACAGAGTGAGAGATATCAACATTATAAGCACGTCGCACCCTACCGATCATAGAATGATACGAGCAAAATACTCAATAGGGGCGCAACCGAAATCAAGAAAATCATTTAAAGGCAGAGTCTATGCCCTAACACCATTGGAAAAGGAAATACTCAAAAATAGATTTATCCAGGCTTCTGCGTGTATGACTAACACTCAAAACGTGCAAGAATCATACTCAGCAATGATAAAAACTATTAAAAATGTAACTTCATTTCCAACAAATAACTCTGCAAAGTCATTGCCGAAAGCCAATATTTCACAAGATATTGCTGAACTCATAGAACGAAGAACATACCTAAAAGAAAAGAAAAACAAAAGTAAAACTGAAAAACTGGAGCTCACAAAACTTTATAAAACAATTAAGAGAAAAATAAACAAAAACAAATACGCAGACAGACTAAAAATTATTGAGGAAGAGCTTACCTTAAATAGCTCAGTGAAGAGAGCACAACAACGTCTAAAGGATGTTCGAAAATGGATTCCATCTCTAAAATCGAAAGATGGACAATCTTCTTCCAATAGAAATGAGCTAGTAGAGACAGCAACAAAGTTCTACGCAGAGTTGTATCAACGTAGAGGCGAAATATACAATACTGTTAATATAGTTAGACATGAAGGAGTTGATTATGAAGTGCCAATATTTATGGAAAGTGAAATAAGTAGCGCTATTTTGTCTCTAAAATCTCTGAAGAGCCCGGGAGAAGATGAAATAACCAATGATATACTGAAGACTTTGATCGAACCACTGTCGCCTATTCTTACAAAGTTATTCAATAATATATTAACTTACGAAAACATTCCTACAGAATGGGAGACTTCTATCATAACATTATTGTACAAGAAAGGAAATCCCGGCGACATCCGAAACTACAGGCCTATAAGTTTATTACAAACCACGTACAAAGTTTTCACACAAGTTTTGCTTAAAAGAATTATGCCGACTCTAGAACTCAACCAACCTAAAGAACAAGCTGGTTTCCGCCCAAGGTACTCTACAATCGATCATATATTTACTGTGACACAAATCATCGAAAAGTATGAAGAATATGGAAAGAAACTCTACATTGCTTTCGTTGATTATTCGAAAGCATTCGACTCAATTGGACACTTAGCTCTGTGGAAAGCTCTGGATCAACAAGGAGTACCTCAGAAATACTTGAAAATATTACAAGAAATTTATAAAAGGAGTAAGGCTAAAGTCAAATTAGAGAGACAAGGAAGACATTTCGAAGTACAACGTGGCGTCAGGCAAGGTGACCCGATATCACCGAACCTATTTACCGCTCTCCTTGAATCCATTTTCAGAAACTTAGACTGGGACTATGTCGGAATTAACATTAATGGAGAAATACTGAACCATCTACGCTTCGCTGATGACATCGTACTGATCTGCGATAACCACAGACACCTAGAATATATGCTACAAACTTTGGATAGGGAGAGTAGAAAATGTGGACTGACTATGAATTTGGAGAAAACTCGTATAATGACCAACGCAGAACACATACCAATAAAAGTATCAGATAAGGAAATAGACTACGTGGAGGAGTACATTTATTTAGGGCAAAATATCACATTTAAAGAGCAAACTGTGGGTGAAATAGAGCGTAGAATTAAACTTGCTTGGAAAAGATATTGGTCTCTAAAGCACATATTTAAATCCAAACTTCCAATGTCGTTGAAGAAAAAAGCTTTCGAATCTGTCGTGACGCCCACACTTCTCTACGGTTGCCAGACCTGGGCACTGACTAAAGATGCACTCAACAAACTCCAAGTTTTCCAACGGGCAGTCGAAAGGAGTGTTTTGGGACTGAAACTACGAGACAGAATTCGAAACTCTCAAATCAGAATGAATACCAAACTGATAGATGTAGCGGACTTAGCATGTAGGCTGAAATGGAGATGGGCTGGTCACGTGGCCCGCGTGGACGACGGGCGCTGGAGCGAACGTGTGCTGCACTGGTGGCCGCGCGGCGAGACGCGCCGTCGTGGTCGCCCGCGCCGCCGCTGGAGCGATGACGTCGTGCGAGTCGCGGGACATATTTGGACCAGGATTGCCAAGGATAGGAAAATATGGAAATGCATGGAGGAGGCCTATGCCCAATCTTGGGTACCCAAAACATAGATTTAGCTTATAAATTCTAGTCGTAATTATTGTCATTTTTTATCATTTTACTTTATTATACTCATTATAATGAAACTAATTTATATATATTTATTTACATTTGTACAGAATACATTGAAATTAATTAAATAAAGATTGGATTATTTAATATATAATAATATTTGCATGAAATTAATTATTGAAATCATTATTTTATAAATTTTATTCGTAATTGTTATTAAAGTATATTATTGTAATGTTTATTGGTAGCTTTAATTTAAAAGTATTATTTTTGAGAACTATTTACCTTTCTGCAGAATAAATTGAAATGAAATGCATGCATGAAATAAATTAACGAATTATTGAAAATCATTATTTAATAAATTCAATTTGTAATAGATAGTACAATATCGTCGATAATTCAAATGTGGAATTGAAATTGTTAAAAGAAAAACTGCATGAAGTGGATTAGTGAGTAAGAAATTTTATTCTAGATTTAATGTATAATTTTGCTTTTTGGGATTAAATGGCTTTATTATTATTATTATTATTAAATGAGCCCGGAAATGCTTGTAGTTTGAATTTGGTCATTTGGTATGAAGTGGTCATAAGATAATTAGCGACCTGCCCTTGTTTCGCATGGTTATTCAACTCTTTCGTTTGTTTAACCTTTCTAATACCGAGAGAACGAACACCGGCGTTCACTTGTGTGTGATAGTTGTGAAATATTACATTACTTGGGGTTTAATGAATTAAACGCGCGTCAATCTCCGAAACTACCAGTAGTAAACATATGGGTGTTTGAAGTTGTTAATTTTTATACAAATTAAGAAACTTAGTCATTGCGACTGAAGCGGAAACCCGCCCGAGCCCGAGCCACAGGCGAGGGTGTTGTGGAGCCGAGTGATGCAGTAACAAGTTTTTATTTGTTGATTTAGGTACTTAAGTGTGTGATTAATATGAGAGTGAGAGTGAGGTTTCAAATATCTAAGCTCACACGCACAAGACACCCAGGGCTATAACACATATGTGTTATAGTCCTGGGTGTCTTGTGTAACACCTGTAGGCCATACAAATATTGATTCCGTGCGGGAATTGAAACCGCGACATGTAGCACAGTAGCCAATCGGTCAACCACTGGGCCAACAACCGTACCGTCGAATATATCTTTACAATATTGGAATAAAAAATCTTATACCAATATTATATGCTATAAATAACATTCACACAGAATTTAGTACTTCTAAAGTTTATCTCCTGAATTCATTTTTTTTTTTTTTTTGAGAATAGCTTTAATTTATAGCGCCAATAAAACGATTATCCGAGGTATGATAAGTATTTTTATTTTTCAGGTCCAAAAAGAATGGGTTACCTATTCTTTTTAGACCTGAAAAATAAAGCAAGTACAATGGACAAAGGACCTGTTTTTAATCATAGAGGCTTGTCTCGCTTGAATGTAGGAAAGCGATTGCTTTAGCCTGCTGCATAAAGCGGCTTTTTATTCACGTTGTCATAGAGTTAAGGCTAAAAAGATTTTTGAGTACTACACAATAAACTCTATTCTATTTCATTTGTAGGGTTTCAGGAAGCTGTATTTTTGCAAAGAAATTCTTGAAAAAAGAATTATAATTGTAACCTTCGTGACACGTAAACCGGGAATGTTTTTTTTCTTTTGTCCCATTGTGGTTCTGGTGTGGCGATATGTACAGGAAGACGCAGCGTTGGAAGGCCTGCAACAAGGTGGACCGATGACCTGGTCAGAGTGGTCAGGGTCCCGGAAATCCGATGGTTGCGTGACGCTCAGGACTGGTCGTTGTGGCGACGCTTGGGGGAGGCCTATGTCTAACAGTGGACGTCTTTCGGCTAATATGGTGATGATGATGATTGTGTGATTATGTATCGTTGGACAGGTTTTCGAAAAACCGGGCAAGCTAGAGTCGGACTCGCGCACAAAGGTTTTCGTACCAATGTCTATACAACTTTAGACACTGTAAATTATCGATTCTATTACTTAGTTTTACGGAATTTTTGTTGAGAGCAGTGATGGCCGAGTGGTAATGGCTCCGACTTACGAGTTGTAGGTTGCGGGTTCAAACCCTGCCAGGCGAATTACTTTGTGTAATTTATTTCATTACCACTGCTCTCAAAACGGTGAAGGAAAACATCGTGAGGAAACCGGCATGTCCTATAACCAAGAATTCGAAGACATGTGACATCCACCAACCCGAACTGGGCCCGCGTGGTGGATTACGGCCCATTCCCTCTACTACAGAGGAGGCCTGTGTCCCAGCAGTGCGAACATTAAAAAGGCTGATGATGATGATGAAAGGGCAACTGGAGGACACAAGTGTGGTTTTAGTCAGTAAAATTTCGACACAAACACGCAACAAAGACCGGGAGAACTCATTGGATGATTTCTGGCCACCGAAGGCGTGGGCTTGCGGACGGCGAGCAATAGGTAGCTCACTGTCCGACCGTCCGGTAACTGTCCGGACCGAGTCCAAGTGCGCACTGATCCCGCGCGTGTCAAGGAGTTATCAGCAACAGCAGGGGACGAGCCGGGTCGAAGCCTACTGGGGCCAGGATTAGCTTCGAAAGGTAGCTTAGCCCAGGTATGAAAGGCACGAAGGAACGGGGTGGGTTTTTTAGTCAGTAACAGTCTGACACTATCTCCCGCTCCGCCCAAGGGCGGGGAATGTCATTTGGATGATTTTTATCCACCAAAAAAAAAACAAGACAAGAGCAAAGCAAGAGTGAATAGGCTCTTAATAAACTAGTGCGCCTCACTATCAACGATTGCATCACTGCTTGCCATCAGGTGGGATCGCAGTCAAGCACTAGTTTATATAAATTCAAATAAAAAAACTTAAAAAAGAAATAGAGAATTGTGTAGGTACATCATTACAACACATCCTCAAGGACACTTCAAGGTTGATATATAAGTTTCGGTCTAAAAAAGACGATTCTACGTATTATAGCGATGTTAGAGGCACATCGTCTAGACATGTGCCGCTAACAATACCTTTATGAACAATTATGTTTTCCAAATAAGAATATATTACAACAATAGTGAGTAATGTTTGTCCAAATGAGAACAAACATCATATTTGCTCTAAACATGTCTGTGAAAATATGAGATCGTAATTTGAAATAGAACTGGTTACTGTCGAGAAACAACTAAGACTTAGCAAAATATTTTTTTTCTTATTCTAGTTTATTAAAGGTACGCGTTTATTTTGTAACTAATTAAATATTAGGCGTACTAGGTGTTAAAATAACGGACCGCGTTCGAAACACTACACTGCGCTCCAAAACGCAAATCGTTGACGTAGTTCAGAAGGCTGCCCAACTTAAGTGGGACTGGGCTGGACATGTCTGCCGCATGCTGGTCGAGCGGTGGGCCAATGAAACGCAAAATTGGTGCCCTGAAATCGTACGCCGGGGCCGCGGCAGACCAAGAAGGAGATGGCGGGACGACTTGGATGTTTTCCTTGGGAATTGGAAAGAGGTGGCTCAAAACCGGGAACATTGGAAGGATTGGAGGGAAGCCTTTGCCCAGCAGTGGGACAGTATGGGTTAGATATAATAATAATAAATATTAATATAATAAATATTAATAATATAATAAAAAATAAAAACAATAAATTAACGAATTAAAACTGTATTGGTACACTAAAGACATGTGTCTTGAAACAAAAAATTCGAAGACATGTGACATTCACCAACCCGCACTGAGCCCGCGTGGTGAATTACGCGCAATTCCCTTTCATAAAGAGGAGGCCTGTGTCCCAGCAGTGGGAACATTAAAAAGGCTGATGAAAATGATGATGATGATGGCATTAAAGACAAAAACTTATAACTAAAATATGGCGTCGAAAAATTCCTCCGCCTTGCTGACGACTGGAAGTGTGCCTAAAAGACTGGCGACATTGCCACGTTGTATGGCAATGCTACTTCTTTACATATTAATTATAAACATTTCTTCAAAACAAACTAATAAACACAAAATAACTGGCAAGTGCGTGTCGGGCCCGCGCTTTGTGGGTTCTGTACAAACTTACGAAAACAGTTCAGTTCCCGATTTTTTTTATGACGTAACTAAAAATTTATAGTTTCAGATTTATTCCTTATATCTGTGCTATAATAAAGCAAGGGCTTTATGCCAAATTTCAGGATTTTAGATCAACGGGAACTACCCTATTGTAATGATTTTTAAAGAAAATATTCATAAATCGTTCAACTTCCAATGTTAAGCGATAGATGGCGCTAGTAGTTACATGAACTTTAGGCATTCGTTGTAGACATTAAGTAATAATTTATAATATTAGACTTTATGCATTTGTTTTGTATAAATATATCATAATTGTTAAAATGAAATATTTACTTGCAGTTAATTATTAGATAAACCCTAATGTATATTAGTTAGTCAATTGATGTTACGTACTGTTTACTTTGCTCTGATTGGTCGGTTAGTCGACCGAGTGTTTGTGAAAGTTTGTGGTAGGGAAACGTTTGTAACTGTCATTTTTAGACAGAGGCAGTCTGCTTTGAGTTGTTGAACAGTGAACATGTCCGACTAATCCGGGTATTTGTAAATGATTGTTAATAGAACGATAAGTATGAAATTGTGTTCATCAAAGTGAATAAAATATTTATACAATTTATCCTGAAGTGTTTGATTTATCACATTTCAGAAGTGGGATATGCCTACAAATATGTGCAGTGATAACAGGAAGAGGTTATGTGTACCTAAATTGAAGCTAAATGAGCTCGAGATATTTTTTTTTTCTTTTTCCCATGTGTGCTAGTGTTACTCCAGACAAGAGGTTATTTGTGCCTAAATTGAAGCTAAATGAACTCGAAATTTATTTTTTAGCCAAGTGTGCCTAGTATTTTAGACAAGTATCATACTCACCCAAATTTCTTACTGATGGTGACAGGCTCGTGTATTGAATCATTCGATTCCCTTCAAATGTGTGAACTGAGTGGTACTGATATGCGCGTCATGTTCGTAATCGAACGTTGACAGTTAAGACTAAACACCTCTTAAATGCTGGTGATTCATTTTAGTTTCTATATTTTAAATTGGGTTGCTTTTCCTTTATTTAATTTCATCGAATTCGTAGAAAAAAATACTAAAATTTACCTATTTTCCATAGCGATAATTGTCATTGTTGCCTCGGATTACTTTGTGTGGTACGATAATTTCCCTTTCGTTTCCCTCGTAACCCCTGTTTTGAGTATATCACAATAATGATAAATGATATACAAAGAATGATAAATGATGAGTGATGAGTGATAAGTGGTAAGTGATAAATGGTAAGTGATAAGTGATAAGTGATCAGTGATAGGTGATCAGTGATAAGTGATCAGTGATAAGTGATCAGTGATAAGTGATCAGTGATAAGTGATCAGTGATCAGTGATCAGTGATAAGTGATCAGTGATAAATGATGAACGATGAACGATGAACGATGAACGATGAACGATAAATGATAAATAATAAATAATAAATTTATTTATTTATATATGTTAAACGATAAACGATAAATGATAAATGATAAATAGTAAATGGTAAAAATGATAAACGATAAATGATAAATGTTAAATGATAAATTTATTTATTTATATATGTTAAACGATAAACGATAAATGATAAATAGTAAATGATAAACGATAAATGATAAATGGTAAATGATAAATGATATTTATGTTGTACTGTTGTTTTATGAACTGAATTTCCACCTATGACAAACAATAAACGAATTTGAATTTGAGAGAACAAAATTAAAACTGAGTTTGTATATGTTTAACACGATTTAAAAGGCTGTAAATGGAATTTCTCCTCCATAGAGATCTACAATTTGGAATATGTAATTACCGTCAACTTGCTGACTTACTGACTTCTTGGCAATTTAAGAGAGTCTGTAAATGGTTCATTTAAATGTTTTGATTTGATTTCAGTGCTTTGATGAGGCCAAGAGTGTCTTTGATGAGGCCAAGTGTGATTTTGATGAGGCCAAACGTGCCTTTGATGAGGCCGAACGTGCCTTTGATGAAGCTAAGTGTACCTTTGATGAAGACAAGCGTGCCTTTGATGAAGCCAAGCGTGCCTTTGACGAAGCCAAGCGAGCCTTAATAAGACTAAGCGAGCCTTAATGATGGTTCATTAGAAATGTTTTGATTTGATTTCAGTGCTCTGATGAGGCCAAGAGTGTCTTTGATGAGGCCAAGCGTGCCTAAGATGAGGCCAAACGTGACTTTGATGAGGCCAAACGTGCCTTTGATGAAGACAAGCGTGCCTTTGATGAAGCCAAACGTGCCTTTGATGAAGCCAAGCGTGCCTTTGATGAAGCCAAGCGTGCCTTTGATGAAGCCAAGCGTGCCTTTGATGAAGCCAAGCGTGCCTTTGATGAAGCCAAGCGTGCCTTTGACGGAGCCAAGTGAGCCTTAATAAGACCAAGCGAGCCTTAATGAGGGATGAGGCAAGCATGCCTTTGATAAAGCCAAGCGAGCCCATTTGAGGCCAAGTGAGCCATTTGAGGCCAAGTGGGCCCTTTGAGGCCAAGTGGGCCATTTGAGGCCAAGTGGGCCATTTGAGGCCATGTGGGCCATTTGAGGCCAAGTGGGCCATTTGAGGCCAAGTGGGCCACTTGAGGCCAAGTGAGCCATTTGAGGCCAAGTGGGCCATTTGAGACAAAATGGGCCATTTGAGGCCAAGTGGGCCATTTGAGGCCAAGTGGGCCATTTGAGGCCAAGTGGGTCAGTCGAGAAGGCCAAGTGGGCCATTTGATTTGGCTAGATGAGCCAATTAAGATTCGGGTTAAGTGTGCCCGGTGCAGATGAAATTATCCTCAAGAGCGTAAGTAACGTATGAATTTACCAATTAATGTGATTTTAGTGTGACTATTTTAGCTTAATGAAGACGTTGTAAATGAATTGAATAATTTATTAAGTTTATTCATATCATTTTCGAACTGTTTATTGAATGAGATTTGAATTTCTGTTATAGTTTTTGAAGATATTATAAGTATAAATTGAATTGAAAGCTATTTTTACACTGCGATTTGATTTTTAAAAAAAAAGTTTCAAATTAATGATACAAGTTACTATTTCATGTAAATGTTTTAACCACTGATTTCTTATTTTTGAGGACTTGGATTCCGACAAAACTACAGAAGAAAAATTGCCAGTCTAATTGAACAAATGGATAGTTCCTGGTTCAAACAGTACAGACTTGAAGAAAAATGGTGCAAAGAGACGATCTGGAAGGAGTAATACACCACCACGATGCAAGAAGCAAAGGGGTACCTCATGTTGGTCTAAGAAAGTGGTTGAATGATTTTTCAAGGAGGAAAGCGTTACAAGTATCGAGGTTTGAACATACTCATTGGAATATTGTGATACGGGAGTTCCGTCACTTCTGTAAATTTTGAGAGTATTTAAGTTTGATTAGAAACAGTAATTATAATTGATTTGTATTAAGCAAGTAGGATCAGAAACTGACTATAGATTTTGGCTCAAAAATTTGCTAGTGTTACCAAGAGAAAATAGAAAATTCACAAAACCTTGCCAAGTTTTGTAAGTTAGTATTTAGTGACGAAGTGGTAAACCAAACTAAAATGATTTTTCCTAATGAGCAGAAATATGGTCAGTTTCAAGCAGAAATGTTAGCTGGTAATACTTAAGGTGTAACTTATGTGAATATGATTACGACAAATTAATGCTTATAAACGGATAGCATATAAGTAAAAGAGCTGTAGATTGAAATTTAAACACACGGTATTTATGATAAATCTATTAGGAATTGAGCCAAAGCATTAAATTGTAGACGAGGAAATGAATTTATTACACGTCTTCAATTCTTGTGACGTGTACATACTGTAGCAGAGACTGATTCCATAGATAGAGAACACAATGATATTTATTTTACAAGTAGGATAAAAATATTACTATTACATGACCATAACTAGTTCTCGTCGTCAAGACTGAAATCGAAGCCGGTTCATAAGATGATTATGATACAATGAATGATTTAAATAGAGCTAAATATTACATCGTAATTTATTCGGTTAAGGGAAGATAGATTGAAAATCCATACACTAGAGTAGAGGATCAATTTCAAGGTTTCAAATTAAAATAAAGTTTGACAAACAGTGCGATCCGAACTTCATTATTAGAACCTTTACTTGATACGAAATCGCGCACATATGCTGGGGCCTTAGATTTAGGAGATATATTAGTACAATTAAGCCCTTAGACCCTCTAGCAGAAGAATCACTTTTATTCTAAATGCTTAAATTTCTGTTTTATATTATGCTTTCAAATAATTAATGTAATGAACTCTGACTAAACGAGACGCCACACAACATATTGCAACATGGTGGCTACAGATTAGTGAGTTTCGTTTAACCATTGAGAGTGTAAGATCTAGGACGCGTATGTCGATACCTTAAGCCGTAATACCATGTTTTCTACAGAAATTAAGACGAATCCTCTGTATCTGTTTCTAGTATTGAGACGAGAATTGATTATCAACAATATAAATATCAACTTTTCGAATACTGTGACTAGGGACACAATAGAAAGACAATGAGAGAGCAATGCCGGCGTTTGCCTGGGGTTTAATGAATCGGATCTAGATTTCAAATTCTTATGGCTGAACCCGATAAAAAACCTAATGACATGAAGTGAATTCAGTGTGCGTAAATAATGAAGACTATACTTTCGAACAAAAAGCTGATCAATTATACTTTATACTTACAGACAGTCTCACATAATTAACATTGACCAATGGATTTGAGTAATTAAGTGTTGGTTATCAAACATATTTGACAGTGGTTTAATATCTTGAATAATAGTGCAATCATGGATTTCTTTTAGATATCTTACCTACTATCAAGAGCTTTTGCGATAGTCATGGTATTGACCTTGTTCTTAACGCTATATCTTGTCTTACGTTGAGCGCGGTTTTGCTAAAATGTATAAACACTATTTTAAATCCCCTAGCAAAATAAAATGATTACTGACTATGACGAACACCAATGAAACATATGAGACTGCCACAAAACTACTAGGATCAGAGATACTTTAAATGATAAACATTACGAAGTAAAATACGTTAAAAAGTTTAAGATGTGAGGTGAGCACCAATATTTGGGTTAGACTAGCAAAAAGATACTTTCGTTACCAGTAAAATCCCTGCTACTACCTACAGCATAGGTGGTTTAATAAAGATTAGTAGATCTGATTGCAATTATGAGAGTAAAATTGAATTTGCCTCATTTTAAAATCCATAGATCCATTGAAAACAAAAAACAAAAAGTTTTAAGTATAAAATTACTGGAATTACCGGTTTTGGCAAACTGAGGAATAACATTCATAATACATACTTTCCTCCGACCTTATATGATCTCGGATATATAGAAAAGCCTTTGACAAAAAAAATTACTCTATTCTTCGTGTGATGAATGTTATAAACATATGACGTGACGATAAAGCAAATAATCAAGACTAAGCCGAATGTAATGATTTTGAATGTAAGACTCAGTTCCTTGTCAACTGGAATAAAGTTTCATAATTTTAATGAAAATATCCTATCATTTTAATTGTAATCGTGCGTCAGGAGATCGCACGATGTCGGATGGCCGAATGTAATGATTTTTAAAGAAAATATTCATAAATCGTTCAACTTCCAATGTTAAGCGATAGATGGCGCTAGTAGTTACATGAACTTTAGGCATTCGTTGTAGACATTAAGTAATAATTTATAATATTAGACTTTATGCATTTGTTTTGTATAAATATATCATAATTGTTAAAATGAAATATTTACTTGCAGTTAATTATTAGATAAACCCTAATGTATATTAGTTAGTCAATTGATGTTACGTACTGTTTACTTTGCTCTGATTGGTCGGTTAGTCGACCGAGTGTTTGTGAAAGTTTGTGGTAGGGAAACGTTTGTAACTGTCATTTTTAGACAGAGGCAGTCTGCTTTGAGTTGTTGAACAGTGAACATGTCCGACTAATCCGGGTATTTGTAAATGATTGTTAATAGAACGATAAGTATGAAATTGTGTTCATCAAAGTGAATAAAATATTTATACAATTTATCCTGAAGTGTTTGATTTATCACACTATGAATTTTGATTCTCTTGAAAGTATGGAAATATACGTTTTTGCGACATAAACGGGCGTATAATTTTTTTTTTTCTTTATCTAAGAAGTTTAATTTTTTCTCAGCTTGAATGGATAGCAGACTTGAGTATATGGTTTTAATTTGAACTCGATACGTCCATGCTTTCCTAAGATAAAAGGGTCTTGACAGACAGACAGACGAACAACATACTGATCCTAAAAGGGTTCCGTTTTTCCTTTTGAGATACGGAAACCCTAAAAACAATATAACAAACATCTCGTGTGTTTTATAGACATTTGATTTTCTTCTCTTTCCCAGCTACACGAGGTGTGTCATTAGGGATATTGACACCGACTAATCATTGCAAAGCGCACCAATCGATCGACCACCACTATATTGGCAACAAATAGTCCTGTCAGTGATTTTTTTAGGTGAAAATCATCCGATGCCTTCTCCAACTCTAGTGTGGAGTAGGAGAGTGTGTCAAACTTTTACTCACTTAAACGCACAATAACGCACGTCCTTTGTTCCAGGACCCCGGGGATCTCTTTGCTCTGTCAGTGTTAATAGACCAATGCAAGTACAACGTGATGTAGTCATTTTCGAGACCTAAGTCAGGTACCATCGCGGTAGCTCGCTGTCCGACCATCCGGTAACTGTCCGGACCGAGCCCAAGTCGTCGACGGCGCGCACTGTTCCCGCGCGCCTCAAGGAGTTGTCAGCAACAGCAGGGGCCCAGCTGGGTCGAAGCCTACTGGAGCCAGGGTTATCCGAAAGGGAACTCGAGCCCCGGTATGAAGGCTAGAAGGAACGGGGTGGGCTTTTATTCAGTAAGAGTCTGACACTATCTCCCGCTCCGCCCAAGAGCGGGTGTTGTAGTTGGATGATTTTTCCTACCATAAAAAAAGGTACAATCGCGGTCATTTCTGCCTGATCACTTAAAAAATATTTTGCTTGAATCCTGCGGCGCGAAGCCAAACCAAACCCTTTGCAATTTTCGTTTCGAGTGCCATCAAAAATGAACTTAATGGTGGTCAGGCGGAAGTGTCTTAGACGGTACATGCATGAATTACACAGGTTTTTATGCAAAGCAAGCAGCTGATGAATAAATCTGGCTATTTGTTTATGCCTGTCATATATTCGCCATTAACCAGGATATACAACCAAAGGATACGGTTAAGAACGACCTTCACCGGTCTGTTTAATGGATGAAACGTATTTTATTATAAATTTAGTGTATTAAATAATATAACGCGGGTGGGTTGCCTGGGAAATTCCTGGCCAAACAATTTTTTTTTTTTTTGTAAAATGCACCGGTGTGTTTAACGAATAAATTTAATACTAACCGAAAGAGTGAAACCTTTAGAACATAAAAATGTTGGGTTGCCTATTTGTTTCCTAGCATAGCTATGGGTTGTCAGGTATAAACAGGTATGCATAAACAGGTGTGTTTTTTTTATATACAACAAATTCTATATCAAAATAAACGCTGTTTCATTACGAATACGATGTTATAGTGATGTCTGCAAAAAAATCTGGTATGGATAACGGTTGTGCATTTTTCTAAAAATAAAATAAATTTTCAATTTTTAATTAATAATAGTCTGGCCAGGAATTTCTTAGGCAACCCACCCGCGTTATGTTATTTAATACACTAAATTTATAATAAAATACGTTTCATCCATTAAACAGACCGGTGAAGGTCGTTCTTAATCGGATCTTAGACTATAATAATATGTCAAAAGGACTCACGCGGACGGTAGCATTTCTGACACACATCAACCCGGGGCGGTTGATGTGTGTCCTTCATAATTTGCCTCCGGCGTTTATTTGTCAAGTTATCATAATCCATAATCACATACACAAAACCTTCTGATTCCCCGAAGAGTGCGTCGAAACTTGGTCAGGCCACTGACAGAGAGAAGATAGTAACAACAACATCAGTAGAGGTGGCGGAATTGCTCGAAAGAATCAAAATTAGTACAAGCCTGACTCTCCCTCATGCTTGACCCAGAGCACGCGTGCCTCAAGGAGATGTCAGCAAACGATAGGGTCCCAGCAGGGTCGAAGCCTACTGGGGCAGGGTCTGCTTCTGAAAGGAAGACTCGGCCCTAGTATGAAAGACAACGGAGGAACAGGAGTGGGTTCTCGCTGCGCCCAAGAGCGGGGGATGTCATTGGATGATTTTTCTACCTAAAAAGAAAGAGCATGCGAGTTTATTTGGCCCGAAAAAAAAGGAAGAGCAAGCCAAAAGCGCCTGTGGAGCTAGTTTGTTACCTCTCCATGCCTTTTTGCAATCATCAGTAGTACATAAGTGTGGATGGATGGAGAGGGAGAGGGAGGCCAAAGAAAAGATGGATGGATTGTGTGAGAAGTGATATGAAAGAAAAGGGAGTTAGTGATAGCGTGACGAGTGACAGGACAGAATGGAAGAAGAAAACGTGTTGCGCCGACCCCAAATAAAATGGGACAAGGGCAGGAAGAAGAAGAAGAAGAAGTAGTACATAAGTACTACAGGTTTGCGCCAGTTCTCTTTGGCCATGGACAACGGGTTAAGTCTTTTCTCCACTGTAATCACATCCCACTTTTTAGAAAATACTCTCATATATATTTCTCTTTAATGTTATTTAGTTAGTTAGGCCACCGCTTTTCTCCCTTTTTCCAAGCTGTTGGGAATCGAACCCAACAGAAAAATGACGCGGTCAATATACTTGCGTTTATAGAAAATACAGTCCACTTCATTTCCACCAACCCCAATATTGGTCTTGCAAGCCGGATGCTTGAACTTTGCTTTTTTTTCGTACCCACTACTTTAGGTTTTAGACTAACTCGCCTCGACATTTCCTTTTTATCATCACGATGTTAGTTGTGATCCAATTTGCAGTTTTTTTGCTAAGTTTTTATTTATTTTTCATTTAAATATTTGATACGTTACTGCGAACCAGATTAATTCATCAAAAAATAACCAGTGCTAATAAAAAATTTCAAGATGAGTAATTTTAAAACCAATATGACCCGGTTAAGTATGCATAAATCTCTCAATCAGTAACTTCGCTATTCTGAGCAGATTTAAAGCCTCAAAAAAACTACTAAACAACAAAAAAACGTACTCCTTGTTATACCACTGGCGGAAAATGACGACAGAACGCCTATGTCCGGTATTTCCATGACATAACCTATGACAAATCAAATAATGCAAATTTAACGCAGCACTCATGTCACGTAGGAACGTGTCGACCCGTGGAAGTGTGTTTAGCCGGTCCACAGCTCCAACAAATTTATGCAGAAATGTGCAAGGGCTAAGAAAGTGAAATTCTCCTCTCGCTACGTGACTCTAGCCTGTACACTCAGCCTCATCCTATACTGGGTAAACACAGAAAAAATTAAACGCTAGCAACGTTCAAATTAAAAGTAAACAAATATTTTAAAGCGTTTGTTCAACTTGAATGAAGTGAACAAGATAAAGTATTTTGTGTGTATTTTGCAAATGTGGTCGTTGGTTTTTTAGAAATTGCGCTTGTACAAAAAATAAAAGTACTCGTAGTTTAGAGTTAATGCAGACAATAAACTTTGTCTATCGCTTGAAACTACTTTTAATTTGAAGATAGGTTGAGTGGTTACTTTTACACTTCAATTTTTTCGTCAATTTAGACTAGATGAGGCCGGTATTAATTTTTTAACAGAGTACCTACCCTGAAAAGATACACCGAAACAATCTCAGAGGTCAAAATCCCTACAACAACCATGTAATGGTTTTATCTTACTATGTTACTTGTAATTAACCACAACTACAACATTAAATATTGTTTTGGATACTATTTTATTTATTTATTATAATATACTGAATTCCATCCACATCACAATATGATATTATTGTATACAGCCTCTCACACTAGGTACTTCGGTTTTCCAATAATAACTTATTGTCAATATTTTGGACTACAATGTTTAACTCGAATGATTGAGCACAAGCTTCCAACCTTTTGTTTATTTCATAAATGGTACTGAAATTATCATTGTGTGGGGGAATGGGAATGTCTGGGAGTTCTGATATTTATTTTATTTTATGTTTATTAACCTATCGAATACTGTAATTAGAGACACAATAGAAAAGACAATGAGAGATCGAACACCGGCGTTCTCTTGGGGTTTAATGAATTAAAATCTTACTGTTTTGAAATAGTGTGAATCTCAACGATATGTCCTCTCTTTGAGGAGTGAATTAGAGAGGCGCCACGTCATCTTCTCCTTCCGCTTGATAAAGTTCCTTTTTGGACAAGTTTGTTTCGAGAGGTCTCTCCTCTTGAGCGGTACACCACCGTGTTCTCTTAAAGGAGATCGACATCGGCGACCATGTAGATTATTTAGTCTAAAAGGCATGGAAAGCAGTCATTTCTAGGCCACCAGTAGATATGGCTTGCTGACGGTAGCAATGGGAAGCTCATCGTCAGATAAGAGTCAAGTTCGGGCGTCAGCACAATTATTGATGGTACCCACCGGGATTGATACCTGCTAGGGTGGGTAGTATAAATAACCCGTATAAAATAAAATACCTACACGACGTTAATACTGTAAACATTTTTTCTACTGAGCAGTGATGATCTAGTGGCATAAGCCCCGACTTACGAGTGAAAAATTGTAGGTTCAACTCCAGCCAGGCTCTTTACTTTGTGTAATTTGATTCATCACCACTACTCTCAAAACAGTGAAGGAAAACCTCGTGGGGAAATCAGCATGTCCTAGAACTGGAAATTCGAAATCATGTAACATTCACCAATTTGCCCTGAGCCAGCGTGGCAAATTACGGCACTTTATCTCTCATAAAGAGGAAGCCTGAGTCCCAGCAGTGGGAACATTGTAAAGCTAATTATCTATGCTCATTCTTGTATTTATTTTACTATCGACTACAATTTACGCATTCACTTTTACTTTCTCAATTAATCTACTAAATAAACACTAACCTGCACTATTGACACTAAAACACCAACAAAGTACCCCACTCACAACGAACAAAACGTGTAACATTTTACTGCCCCCGACTGTACCGCACATTGCTCGCTCCCTGAAGAGCTCGTAATTTACTCACTGCCCCCTACTATCACGTGTCATTTCCATCATACATCCGTTGTGAAAAAAGGATAGCGCTATTCGTTTTGTGTCGTTAGATAGATATATTCTTTATTGTACACCATTAAACTACTATTACTACTAGTTTTTATCCTAACTATAATATTATAAATGTGAAAGTGTGGATGTTTGGATGTTTGTTACTTCATCACGCAAAAACGGCTGAACGGATTTAGATGAAATTTGGCATGCGTACCTATATCCTTTGACATGGAAAAGAACATAGGCTACTTTTGATCCCAGAAAAATATCTTATCCTACGGGGAAACACGTTAAGAGTGCGATAACCAAAGTACACGCGGACGAAGTCACGGGCGAACAGCTAGTTAGTAATATTTTTAATATGTACTTATTAGTTTATGATTTATTTTTTAAGATTGTAATATTATGTACTTTATCTATGGGCCTTAGTTGCTGGACAATAAATAAAATTACAGCAGTAATTTCAAATTAATTAACTGTGCCAATGGGCGGTCTTATCGCTATAAGCGATTTTTACAGGCAACCTTTGAAAGGATTCGACAGAAAACGAGAAAAAAATACGCAGGTAGTTCGTGGTGTATTATTTACATATACACAAAACATAACTGATAAAATAAAAAGGTATAATACAAACACTATTATACATGAAAGCAGAAAAATATTTACTTAATGACGTTAAAGAAGAGAGACAGTGATCCTTGATCGTATTTTTAAAAGTTGTTAGCGTTTGAGCTTGCCTTACCGAAACGGTACAGCTCCATCTCTCTCTTACAATTGAATCGTGATGAAATTGTCATGTCAGAGTAAGGGGCCTGAAGTAACATAACGAGAGCGTCTTCCGTCCAAGGACCCGTAAAATTAATTAAATGAAATGCAAAGGATTATTCTGCATGAGTTGCAGCGACGCGATAATCCTTAGCTCCGTTCTAATGTAGCAATTGCTCTTATGTGCTTAAGTAAGCGTTTTTGACAGGTGTCTTCTTGGAGCTTTGTTTTGTATTCTGTTTTGTTTTGTTTTGGTAAGGCCAGGGCAATTCAGCATAATTATATATTTGTCAAAATTAAAATACAATCTACTTAGTATATCCACACTAACATAATAAAGAGGTAAAGTTTGTTTTTTTTTATTTTTTGTTTATAGGAGGTAATCTCTGGAGGTACTGATCCGATTGCTAAAAATTTTTCACCGTTAGAAAGCTGCTTTATTCCTGAGTGACATTGGCTATATTTTATGTATGCAGACGGAGGAAGACAGAGGAAGTCGCGGGCAAAAGCTAGTACTATATGTTATATGTGTATTTGTGTTTGTTTTAAGTACCATGCGAGGACATGCGCTTGAATACACAAGGCACATCTGAGGACCTTTTCAATGCGAGGACCTTTTCGTACGTCCTCGGATGGCCCGACCCAGTTCATCGTATTCTACGTTCGATTTTGAACCTTTCTATATACTTAATAAGGAAAAGTTGATATCAACCTTGGTGGACCTCGGTTTGTTTGCGAAATTTCATGTTCACACACGATCGTGTGTAACCGCTAGGCGGCGCCACTTAAAATTTTTACACACGACTTTTAACACTTCAGTCATGTTTTTAGTACCTTGTGGAGACTTATGTGTAAATCTTCACACAAATGTCCTCGGATTGGTAGCTTTTCCAGACAGTGTGTATGTAAGTCCCCACATGGGTAGCTTTTCCAGACAAGTGTATTTAGGTCCCCATTTGGATAGGTTTTCCGTGTGTATTGATTATTGAAATTTCAAAAGTATCGAAACTTCTGTTCTGAGAGAGCAAAACTTCGGATGGTTTTTTACGTAAAAGTATGTCATAATGTACTGTACGAGACTTGAGAATGCACAATATATATGTTTTTGAGAATAGCATTTATAAATAAAATATGTCATGCACTGAAAAACAATACACTAAGTTCTAGAATTTCAGTTTATTTAACTAAAGAGTTCTTATACATTGCTAGATGTCCTGAAACATTATTCTGAGTGCAATTAATTATCTATAAAAAAAGTCTATTTAATTCAATCGGTTTTAAAATTAACCTAACATTTGGCATGTAGAATAGACTACTACGTCCTTGATATTTTTTTTTTTTATGGTGGGAAAAAATCATGCATTGACATCCCCCGCTCTTGGGCGGAGCGGGAGATAGTGTCAGACTCTTACTGACTAAAAGACCCTCCCCGTTCCTTCTAGCCTTCATACCAGGGCTCGAGCGCCCTTTCGGATAACCCTGGCCCCAGTAGGCTTCGACCCGGCTGGGTCCCTGCTGTTGCTGACAACTCCTTGAGGCGCGCGGGAACAGTGCGCGCCGTCGACGACTTGGGCTTGGTCCGGACAGTTACCGGACGGCCGGACTGAGCTACCCATTGCTCACTGTTCGCAAGCCCGCGCCTACGGTGGCCGGAAATCGGGATCAGAATCCCGGCGGCGGCAGCGGCGGCGATAACGCCGTTGCCTGATGCGTTCGGCCTCCTCCTTTGCGAGCATTACTGCTTCGCAGAAGTCGGCGACCGCCTGCCACTCCTCCTCACTCCGAACCATGGCCTCAACCAAGGCCCGGACGTCCTTGATATTTGGCCGATCTTAAGTAGAAAACATAAATTGATCCGCATTTTATGACCTTTTATTAATTGCCACTCAATTTTATTACATAAAAATAGTAAACATATCAATGATTAACATAACTCTTTCAGTTAAGAGGGACCACTCCGATCAGCTGATTGAATACTAGTCTAAACGATACTAAGAAGGCCAAAACTCTCTCAATTGCTTGAGGTAAATAAGAGTGCCTTGTGCAGAATAAACATTACTTTTTCTTAGATAACAAACACATGGCGAGCATAATTTTGAAAATAATAAGCTTGTTAATTTAAACTTATTAAATTAAAGACATAAAATACTCGAAAATTACAATTTAAAAACTTTTAAACTATAAATAATTAGCGTTTTTTTTTTGCCGGGTAAAAATCATTTAGATGACATCCCCTGCTCTTGGGCGGAGCGGGAGATAGTGTCAGACTCTTACTGACTAAAAAACCCACCCCGTTCCTTCAACAGTGCGCGCCGTTGACGACTTGAGTTTGGTCCGGACAGTTACCGGACAGTCGGACAGCGAGCTACCCATAGCCCGCCGTGCGCAAGCCCGCGCCTTCGGTGGCCGGAATTGGGATCGAAATCCCGGCAGTGGCTGGGGCGTGCATGCGGTCGACCTCCTCCTTTACTAGCATTACTGCTTCGCAGAAGGAGGCGACCGCCTGCCACTCATTCTCGATTAGCGATAGTCGCTGACGCCATGCCATCATGAGATCCCGCCGGAACTCTGTTCACCATAACGGCGCCCACACTGGCGACCCATAAAGGGTCATGGACCAAACCTCCGGCAGTAGGCGTCTAAACAGATCTCAGAAGTGCTGCACAAAATTCCACCGGCTGTCGAGGACGAGTCTCAGGTGCTTTATCGTTGACCTGACCCCGATGTGAACTCCTCCTAGGTACCGTTAATTGGGAACCTGATGGTGGTGCGTTCCAAAGGCCGTGGAAACACATAGCCTCGGACTTGTGCAGTACCACCTCGAGTCCCAACTGCTGGATCCTATCAACGACTATCGCAACCCCGCATGCTGCTAGATCGTCCGCCGCCTGGTACAACTCTCCCTGCGCTAGAACTAGCGAGTCGTATTTTGGAGGGGGCGATCGGTAGCGGCGATCCCTCGCGCTCCTCGCTCCGGACCATGGCCTGTACCTTGGTACAGGCCATGGTCCGGAGCGAGGCGGAGTGGCATGCGGTCGCCTCCTTCTGCAAAGCATTAATGATAGCAAAGGAGGATGCCGAGTTCCCGTGCGCCTCAAGGAGTGGTCAGCAACAGAAAGGGCCCAGAGGGCCAAGGGTCTGCTTCTGAAAGGAAGGCTCAGCCCCCGTAAGAAAGGCAAAAAAGAACGGGGTGGATTTTGTAATCAATAAGAGTCTGACACGATCTCCAGCTCGGCCCAAGAGCGAGCGATGCCATTTGGATGATTTATACCCACCAAAAAAAAGATGATACAAGTAACTGTTGAAGAGCAGTCTTACATGGAGACGATTCAAGCTGCAACTTCATTTCACTTACTCAACTGTAATGCTATGCAATGTTAAAAAACAGCATGCTTAGTTTGAAGACAATGCACTTGACCGTTAAAGAGTTGTGTCACATGTAGAAGATTTCAGTTGCAGCTTTGTGACATTAACACAACTGTGTATTGATATATAATGTCAGCAATCCACATACAGCGCGTAGCGGATAGATTAATGAATAATAGTTGAATATGAATGTCAACTTGTTATCTTACCTGTTACTTTAGATTATTATTGTGGATCCAAAGTTGCGACTATAAAATCTTTCAATTGCTGTCAAATTGTAATTGTCCACGTGTTTCTAACACAACTAAAAGTCTAAATCAATTTGATTAGTCGAGACGTAGTGCTTAGAATAATACCTTCCCTTTCATTTTAAACATTATCAGTTAAATCATGCTAAGTCCTCTGATAGTACTTAAATCGAGAAATTGGTGTGTGTAACTGGTTAAATATCTAATAATATAGCTCAAATATTATTTTGGCAAAATTATAAGTGTGTAAGAAACGGCTATTGGAAATTCAGAAAAGGTCCTCGTTTAGTACAAGCCCTACCTGGAAAAACGTCCTCGTATTGTTCGTGAATATTCTAGTACTAGGTCCTCGCATCATGCAAGTAATAAGAAAAAGTGTGAAAAATTAAGTCCTCGTATAGGCGTCTCTGGTCACATGGTTAAGGTCCTCGTTTGGCTCACACACAGGTCCTCGGATGGTACTACCCAGGCGGGTTTGCGAGTGTATTTAGGTCCCCGCTTCGTTTACAGAAAGTCATACTAAAAAATGTTGAGATAGCGCTATACGAATAGTCTCGTCACCCCAAATATTGTTTTCTCTGTCTTTCTGTCTTGTTAATAAGGTCGTAAGTCGTCTCTAACCTAGTTTTCTAGGAGGTCCTCGGATTGTGACTTATGACTATAGTCCTCGTATGGGTGTCTGTACAAGTAATTGTGTGTGTGTAAGTGTATACCTGTTACGCTTAATCAGCTAATTGGTTTTGAATAAAATATGGCACACGATTAGACCTTATATATTACTTTTTTGTTCCTGGAGCATATTTCCTTGGAATTAATTTCAGTTTTCAAGCGGGTGAAGTCGCTGGCAGACGCTAGTATTAAACAAACCACTAGTCTTCGCAAATCTGCCAGACTTGCGTTTGAGCACTATCTCATTTGAGGATGAGCGGTCATAATTATTATGGCCGACGATGGGGCACGCTAGCCTGGAAGTAACAAATTCACTCATAATTTTTATTGTGAGGAGTTTCCAAAGCCAGTACTCAGACCCTGTTTCTAGAACAGAGAGTAAAGTCTCGCAAACGTCCATTGAAAAGGAAAGATCCTCCGACCAGACAAGTGTTATGTCGTCTGGTGAGCTACTGCCCTATAGATGATTTCGGGCTGTTCCATATAGAACTTTATTTGCGCGATGCAGGATTAGTTCTCATGTGACATCATAGATGTTGGTACACCGATAGGTTTCTACACTATTTTTATAGCGAAAGTTTGTGTGGTTATTACTTTTTCATGCTCGAATAGATGAACGCATTTGGCAATCGGGCAGCCTATCTCCTGGTATTTCAGGAGTATGTGTTTCCTGATAGCTACAACCCGGGAATCTTTAAGACGAGAGTGAATAGATTTCTTCTAGGTAAGCGCGTTCCATCGTCGACCGCATCGTCGCATTCCATCAGGTGAGATAGCGGTCAAGCGCGAACCTATCAACAATAAAAATAAAAAATGTTCCCTTGGCATGATTTTCTACAACCACGCAGGCAAAGCCGTTGACAGCAGTTAATTTTTTTTTTATATTTTGATATGTTATTATCTAAAAGTATAAAAATCATATGCATAAACAACAATGAAATTGACTAGATACTTCAGATGACTGTTCAAAAACTCCAGGTTTTAAATGCTCTTTTATCCACAGTAGCATCACCGCAAGCATTTGAATAAATATTATTTTTCTATCACGCTAGCTGCGTCCGCAAAATGGTAATGCAATTGCAAAACGACGACATTATTTCTAAGACTAACTCCTTTCAACTTATGACGGCAGCTGCATTCTAAATGCGCTCCACAAAATGATTTTATTCTTCTTACTGCTACCGTAGCTTTGCGTGGAATTGACGTGGATATACAATGTGTTGTTTTTGATATCCCATAACTTAAGATTTATATTCTATAAGGAAAAATAATACTAAGAATCCTAGAATATGTGGTCCAAAAATGCATGGTTTCGAAGATATTTTTTTAAATGATATGAACCAGTGTTTAACTGCGATGGTAAGCAGTGATGCAATCGTTGATGGTGAGGCGCACTATAGTTTATTAAGAGCCTATTCACTCTAGCCTTGAAGACACCTAAATTATAATTGAACGGCATTCATCATCATCATCATCATTTCAGCCGATACACGTCCACTGTTGGACATAAACAAATGACATTACATATTTCACGTAAAGGTGTTTTACATGCATCATAATTGTGAATTTATCTAATTATTTTGTATGGTAAATGAAAAAAAAATATATATATCGGGTGACTGGTAATTAGTGTACGATACTTAAACACGTGATTGTGCTCATGATAACCAACAACTTTTACTATTGGAACAAACTTGAAATCGCGAAAAAAAATCAGCTGTTCAGTACATTTATGTTTGCCTAATGTACTGAACAGCTGATATTTTTTTCGCGATTTCGGCTTTGCTCCCATGATAAAAAATTTTGTTATCATGAGCACAATCACGTGTTTAAGTATCGTACACTAATTGCCAGTCACCCTATATATAATTGAAAAATAATTCAAATGCCTGTTGATTCTTTCATATGGTCTCATTCATAACTCTAGGGAGAGTTATGGGATATAAAAAAAAACTCATTGATTAGTTAGTTATGCCTATTATGCCCCACAGCTGAGCGAAGTCCTCCCTCACTTTTCCGCTCACGTCTGTCCTCAGCCATTGCGGGCCAGTCCCTCCGTTAGTTATCAAGCTCATCTCTCCACTTTTGCCTTGGACTGCTGCGATGTTACCTTGCGTTTATTGGGACCCAATAAGTGGCTCTTTTAGCCCATAGCTCATCTGACATGCGGTAGACATGTCCAATCCCACTTTAGAGCAGCAGCTTCTCGAGTGGCGAAGGACCTTAAAATGCTAAAAGTGTAGGGTAAGGTCTTAACTTAAGTACCTGTGCCTTTTTTTTCTTGAGGTTGGAAAGAAAGAATATCAATTTATTTTCCGGATATGATGCAATATTAACACTAGCTTAGTATCATCATCATCATTTCAGCCGATAGACGTCCACTGTTGGACGTAGGCCTCCCCCAAGCGTCGCCACAACGAACGATCATGTGCGTCCCGTATCCATCGGATTCCCGCTACCTTCACCAGGTCGTCAGTCCACCTTGTAGGAGGCCTTCCAACGCTGCATCTTCCGGTACGCGGTCGCCACTCCTGAACCTTTCGGCCCCAACGGCCATCTGTTCTACGAGCAATATGCCCTGCCCATTGCCACTTAAGTTTGGCGATTCTCCGCGCTATGTCGGCAACCTTGGTTCTCATGCGGATATCTTCATTTCTGATTCGATCACGCAAGGAAACTCCGAGCATAGCCCTTTCCATTGCTCTTTGAGTGATTTTAAGCCTTTTGATGAGGCCCATTGTGAGCGACCACATTTCGGATCCATATGTCATCACTGGCAACACACACTAGCTTAGTATCATAGTATTAATATATATTCTATAGAGACAATAATCGTCTATGCGAGCAAAACCCCTTGTGGCAATGGGTCTACAGCGCTAATTTTCAGAAAAGGCCCGTGGTGGTGAAAGGAAATGCAAAGTTATCAAAGAAATTCATCCACTCTAGGTGGACCGAGAGGAAGTGTCAAACTTTCAGTGGTTAAGACCTACCGTGTAACTCTTTGCATTAAAGGGCAACGGTGACTCTTTCGACCAATCTAGGTCCTGAATAGATGTGCAGATGTCCTTGTAAAGAACTAAACTGTTGAGCAGGATGTTTCTGACAATTCCCATTGAAATATTTTAAAACGTTTAAAAATAATTCAAAACAATTTTACCAACTCAATTTACAAACTCCATTAATTAAAAATTAATTAACAAAATGAATACATTATAAAAGCCATTATAACAAAACACATCAAATCAGTACCCGCTCATTGAATTTATACTCACAGCAATAACGTATCCAATTTATTTAGGACACATGAACACAACCGTAATTTGTATTAAAACTTTTCCAACAGACAAATGAAGGTAATTTATGGCGAACAGTTCCGAACTGCCCCGAACAGTTCCGACTAGTTCCGAACGCTGTGATGAAATATAAATGGAGAAAATTGTAAAGTTGTGTTTGTGCGTCGGTCTGTCCCTTCAGCGGATCAACTTGAAAGGGTTTAAGTGTTCCGGTCGAAAGCATTTTAGCTTTTGGTTATGTTAGCCCCTGTATAATTTTGTTGGTGATTCTTTGTATGAAGGCATTATGTGTTCAGTTTAAATGTTATGAGAGTGTTTGTTAGTTCAAAATCTTTGACAAACGGTGTATTTTGTTTTAGCATTTTTTTTTTCAAGCCTGGCTTTTTCTTCCTATCGTTTTCGCAGTTCAATGAACTTTTATAAAAAGCTTCGTTTTATTTTCTTTCGACTATTTAGTCTCTGAATAAAGAAACAAAATTGAATTCAAGACACAACCGTTTAACCCGGAAAACGTACTCAATAATAAACAAGGAACGTTTCCACCCCGTCCTTAAAAATAAGGCTTAAAAGGTCATAAATCGTGGGCCATCAATTTGCATGCTAATACAGCGTGGCTGTTAGGGACAAGTGAGTGACAAGGGCGAAACTTTACTACCGCCCCCGGGCCATATAAACGACCCTGTGGGTATTAAGACATTTTTCTTCTCTCGCCAATTATATTAAATTTAGACCCTTCAAAAACCGTTCTAGCCAGCGCCTTATTAAAAAAAAGTAGAGTGAATAAGTTACTAGCCTCGTTTGTGGCCCGTGGGCCAATTTATTTTATCTGGTCTTGTCTATGGATACTTAAGTTAAGTGTAGGCCTTAAAGTTGCCAAACTAAATGATCTTTGCTTAAATATTGATAAGATTTTTCATATAGTTTTTTTGTGGTAAAAAATGTTTTACTTTTATTAAACTGTGTATAAAAGACTATTTCTTTTCAATTACTTTAAAAATGTTAATTGAATTTAAGACATTTTAATGGAACTAATATTATTCTTGTTAATAATAATGTTTTGAAGACTTTACCAAGCTCTCTACAAATGATGCAACTTTAATTACTATCATAAAGTATCTGAAAAAACCTTCAAGACCTAAATAATATGATTAATTTAGGTTATTTTAGTTATTTAATTTATTTAAGTTTATTATCCTATTAATAATGTTTTAATTTATAGATATTATAAGATATAATTGCTTTACAGTTGTTAAGAATATTTAGAAGTAGAAGCTCGGAATAACGACCAGTTTTGATTTAGAATATTGTATTACCTATTCAGTAATATTCGCCGCTCGTGAACCACATGCTACAGCCACAAACGCCGCCACGAGAAGCTAGAAGCAGCCACAAAGACAGCTGAAGCGCGACAGCCATTTGTGGCTGGTAGCTGCTAATTTTTTTTAACCGAACGCGCAGTATCATAATGGACTCTGACGAAGAAAGTTTAAATGCGCGAGAGGCGTGTGATGGCGTTTTGTATCGGCGTTTAGTGGCCAGTGCGGGCCACAAGAATCGAGCAGTGGCGATTTGTAGCGTGTGGTAGCCACCCGCAATAACCGCGTGCGACGAACCTAGGTATATACACCGCTAAATTTTGATCGTTTTAATCCCGTGGAGGGTCGATCCGGTACATGAAACACTATCGATTTGTAAAGATAAAATTAAAATATAAAGTACCTTTTTTAGGGTTCCGTAGCCAAATGGCAAAAAACGGAACCCTTATAGATTCGTCATGTCTGTCTGTCTGTCTGTCTGTCTGTCTGTCTGTCTGTCTGTCTGTCTGTCTGTCTGTCCGTCTGTCCGTCCGTATGTCACAGCCACTTTTTTCCGAAACTATAAGAGCTATACTGTTGAAACTTTGTAAGTAGATGTATTCTGTGAACCGCATTAAGATTTTCACACAAAAATAGAAAAAAAGCAATAAATTTTGGGGGTCCCCATACTTAGAACTGAAACTCAAAATTTTTTTTTTCATCAAACCCATGCGTGTGGGGTATCTATGGATAGCTCTTCAAAAATGATACTGAGGTTTCTAATATCATTTTTTTCTAAACTGAATAGTTTGCGCGAGAGACACTTCCAAAGTGGTAAAATGTGTGTCCCCCCCCCTCTAACTTCTAAAATAAGAGAATGATAAAACTAAAAAAAATATATGATGTACATTACTATAAAAACTGCCAACGAAAATTAGTTTGAACGAAATCTAGTAAGTAGTTTTTTTTTAATGCGTCATAAATCGAAAAAAATACACTATTATTAAAACGTCGATCAAAGTTACAACACATTACAAGAACTTTTATATTATGTTACTTGCTGCTACGGAACCCTTCATGGGCGAGTCCGACTCGCACTTGGCCGGTTTTTTTAAAACTCGTATTAATTTACGCATGTACGATTTTTTTTTGTTTTAAAAACGTTAGCTGAGCGAGTCCAAAGACCTGTAGGTAGTTAGTACGCAACGCCGACTAGTGTCTACAGGTCATTGGACTCGCTCAGCTGTCAACGATCAAAATTTAACGGTGTATAATGTATGAAAATTACAAAATATGGGGGCGGCGTTTTGTGGTTGTGGCCCATGGCCCATGTTCAGCGACCTTAACTGTGTTGTGAAATACAGTAATTTACTGATGTTCAAAGGGCCTTTCCCGATAAGTTTATCACCAACATGAGCATGGTTTAAAAGCTTGTTGTTTTATCCATCACAATGTTTGATAAGGGGTTTATACACCGTGAAATTTTAATGGTTGTTTTCCCGCGGCAAAACAACTTGCCATAAGGAGTACTTTCGAAACATAGAGTAAAAATAAAAAATAAAAAAAAATGTTTTTGTTTTAAAATAATTTAAAAAATATTCAACAACTCGAAAAAGTGAGAAAAAATAGTAACACTAGACGTAACTTGTAGGTACTCGTGTCGCACGCGCCGGCGCTTCAAAGGAAAGCAATGCATAAATCAATGTTCAAACAAAAATAAGCTCCCGTGTGTGGTGATACGGCATAAAATAGCTTGGACGCAACAATGCAATGCAATTCTTAAATTTTATTTATATATGAAACGATTATATTACTAAGACAAAACCATTTCGCTGCGGGAAAACAACCATTAAAATTTCACGGTGTAGATAAACTAGCTTTTGCCAGCGGCTTTGCCCGCGAACATAAAATATAGCCTATGTCACACAGGAATAAAGCAGCTTTCTAACGGTGAAAAAATTTTAGCAATCGGACCAGTACTTCTAGAGATTGCCTCCTACAAACAAAAAAAAACATAAAAACAAAACTTTACCTCTTTATTATATAATTAATAAAGATGACATTACTTTAATACAAACATTTTATTAACTGCCAGTAAAAACTTTGTAAAGCGGTTTCAACAAGATTATATAATTATATGGCTACTATAAATTCAAAACTGTATGTACTAAATTATTCACCAAATACTACTAAATTATTCACTAAAAATTATTATATGTAAATAATTACGAGCGCACTCAACCAAAAAATTAACGAATAAACTCATACATTTGCTTAGGTTAAAAACCTACCGTACCTATTTGTTTGTTAACAATTATTTAGTTAGGTTAATTACAACACATTATTTATTTATTTGGCAAAAATGAATTTATCAAGGTAAATACGTGAGTAAGAGAGTAAATAAAAAGCCGTATGTAATGAGTAAACTCTGTGTCTAACATGGCAACCAGGCTTAGTGAAAACATGGTTTTAAAAAGTAGTGCAATGTATCGTATGAGCTGAGCAATTGACATAGTATTTTTTTTCATAGCTATGTGTCGTGGCTAGATCATAGAAATTGATCACTTCATTATATAGTCAAATAAATTTGATGATATGTCAATCCTCGTTTGGCCTACTTTCTTTGGCACTTTTATTTATGATTAACATCCTACATCAATGATATGGCCAAACGAGAATTGAAGTATCATCAAATGTTAACGTTTAAACGATCTGGCCAGATTTAGTTGGCCATATGATGAAGTGACCAATTTCTATAATCTGGCCACGACATATGTATGTATTTAGGGCTATTCGTCATAAAATGGTACCCAAAATATAGGCATCGCGTCATCATGGAAGAAGGGGCAAAGCACATAAGCAACGCAAATACATAAAATAAATAAGGAATCTTTGCCTTTATCCAACCAGCCGTAGGTAGGTACTGAATAAATTGCAACAAATTAATCTCATGTATTGACACTCTCAATTGTTTCATTAGCCGAAATGACTGATTTTGGCTCCTAAAATCCATGGTGTTTTTAAGCTCAGCATAAATATTAGATAGAAAGATTTTGCAAGACAAAAAACAGTACCTCTCAGGGGCCCCACAGGATTTTGATGGCTGCCAAGGCTGCGGCAATGTTTGAAGGAGTACCCATAGCTCTAGAACGTAATGGTCAAATAAAGGAAGACTTCTTTTATATTTAAATTTTGAGTCTCGCGTTTGACCACCATATCACCTGATGGTAAGCGATGATGTGGCCGACGATGGAGCACTCTTGCCTAGAAGTAACTTATTTACTCTTGACATAAAGACCCCTAAGTTATAGCTATCAGGAAACGCAGACTCCGGCAGGGAATTCTAGTCCTTCACTGTACACACAATAAATGTGTTCCCAAAACGCTTTGTACGAATGAGGTGTGTTGCATGATTCCGAAAACTCAAACCTCGAATAACACGTCCACGTAAGTTTACGAATCTGAAACACGTTACAACGAATGCACGCGACAACGAAAAACTGAACGCCGTAGCCATGTGATCTCGAATAACATGTTTCAGAAAAATTTAATATCGTATAACACGTCCCCGTTACTTTGCTAATAGGAAACAATTAAAAACAAATCCACGCTACCACGAAAAACCAGACACCGTAGTCATGTGATCTTGAATAACCAAATTTCTAAATTACCATTTCGAATCATTTAACAAAAATGTAAGTTTTTCTGAATCATGACAATCGAGATCACATGTTAAGGCTACGGCGTTAAGTTTTTCGTTGTAACGTGCATTCGTTGTAACGTGTTTCGGATTAGTAAACTTACGGGGACGTGTTATTCGAGGTTTCACTTTTCGGAATCGTACAACTCACCCGTATGGTGGGATGTCTTTTTTTTTCCGATGGGAAACATCATCCTATGACAACCCCCGCTCTTGGGCGGAGCGGGAGATAGTGTCAGACTCTTACTGACTAAAAAACCCATCCCGTTCCTTCAAGCCTTCATACCGGGGCTCGAGCGCCCTTTCGGATAACCCTGGCCCCAGTAGGCTTCGACCCGGCTGGGCCCCTGCTGTTGCTGACAACTCCTTGAAGCGCGCGCCGTCGACGACTTGGGCTTGGTCCGGACAGTTACCGGACGGCTGGACAGCGAGCTACCCATTGCTTACTGTCCGCAAGCCCGCGCCTACGGTGGCCGGAAATCGGGATCAGTATCCCGGCGCCGGCGGCGGCGGCGATAACGCCGTTGCCTGATGCGTTCGGCCTCCTCCTTTGCGGGCATTACTGCTTCGCAGAAGTCGGCGACCGCCTGCCACTCCTCCTCGCTCCGGACCATGGCCTCAACCAAGGCCCGGGTGGTGGGATGTCTGCCATGTACCATGGATGTCTACATAGGGATTGTTAGTCAGAAAAAGTCTGACACACCCTTTCGAACACCCTAGAAAGGGACAAGTCATCTGATTTCCCACCTCAATAAAAAAAGAGAAGAGTTTCTGGTCTAAGTGCAAATTCAAAAGAAACTTCGAATCAAATTACTTTACTATCAATATCAAATATTATATTGTTGTCATTCTTTTCCCCAAAAGGCGAAAAAACCGAATAAAATTTTTGTGTATTTGCATTTTTATTAGTTATCGTGGCATCTGCAGGCCCGACAAAAAATGTATGAAGTAATGCATAAAATAGTAGCCCCCGTAGAATCGTGCCTAAGTAATGTTCCTCACTGCGAATTAAATGATTGCGCAAAATTTAACACCCTGTATGTTTCATGTTATTTTGCTTTTGAACAGAAATGAATAATTTAAATACAAACATTTTTACGTGGAATATCGTAGGTACCTACCGCATGTCATGTTTTTCTCTTTTTAAAATATGGTCATGTTTACGCGTCATGGTGTTTCATACAAAGTTGAGGACAAAAATCTTGGAAATATCAATCGATAGCAGTATCTAATGGCGACTGATCAAATGCAATGTCTAAAAGAGACTAATAAATCGCAGTGTGTAAAAGCGACTACAGCCAATCGCAATGTTTAATAGATCTCAGTACTATGCGTTCCAAACAAAGGAATGGAATAGGAAAGCCCTATTTTCAATCTGTCAAATGTTGAGTGAAAAGTACAGTTTGCAAAGAAAACTTATTCGCGTATCAATAAAGGTTTTTTTTTTAGTTTTGCTTTGTATTATAAAGTCTTAGTTAAATCTAGGTGAAGTAAAAACGTTATTGTTTAGTATAATATAAATCGACATACTTAGTTAGGAAAAAAACTAGTTTATTTCTTATTTTCATTGTTAGGAACAATTCGCCTTCTTTTTAAATTTGCCACTACTCAGCCACTTCACACAGTAATGCAGAGATGAGCAAAATTGAACTGGATTCTGTTTAGACTTTTTTCGTTCACGATTCGTAAATATTTTTTTTTTTTTAATTTCTTGTTTTGTTCGCCCTAACCAATTTCTTCGATTTGACAGTATGACGTGAAGCACAAAATACAGTGAGGTACAGAAGTCAATCTACATACAAAGCGCGCTCGAGCAACGCACACATAGACACCGCACACGGACACGATGTCTCGGTCGCGTCTCAGATCACTCGTCGAACATTCCGGCTCTAACGCTCATTAGTGTGCGTCCACCGAGCGTAGGTATAAAAACCGGCCAAGTGCGAGTCGGACTCGCCCATGGAGGGTTCCGTAGCAGCAAGTAACATAATATAAAAGTTCTTGAAGTTCGTTGTAACTTTGATAAATGTTTTAATTATAGTGTATTTTTTTTAGATTTATGACGTATTAAAAAAAAACTACTTACTAGATCTCGTTCAAACCAATTTTCGTTGGTATTTTGCATGGTAATATACATCATATATTTTTTTTAGTTTTATCATTCTCTTATTTTAAAAGTTAGAGGGGGGGGGACACATTTTACCACTTTGGAAGTGTCTCTCGCGTAAATTATTCAATTTAGAAAAAAATGATATTACAAACCTCAATATCATTTTTGAAGACCTATCCATAGATTTATCAAGAACCGGTTTTTAATAAATCGATTTTTTTAAATAAGGGTTTCAATCCCTATTTTGACAGGACTGACGATCGATACAGGGGAAGTATACACGTATGGGTATGATGAAAAAAAATTTTTTGAGTTTTAGTTCTAAGTATTAATTGCTTTTTTTCTATTTTTGTGTGAAAATCTTAATGCGGTTCACAGAATACATCTACTTACTAAGTTTAAGCAGTATAGCTCTTATAGTTTCGGAAAAAAGTGGCTGTGACATACGGACGGACAGACAGACAGACAGACAGACAGACATGACGAATCTATAAGGGTTCCGTTTTTTGCCATTTGGCTACGGAACCCTAAAAAGTGAAGTACATACATGAGATTGTCTTCTGTACCTATCTATTTTGTGCGTGAAATCACAACATGGCAATCGATCCTCTTTTTATTTGGAACGCATACAAAAAACGCAATATATCAATTAAAAGTAAATTATTTATTTTAAACACAATTTTAGAAGTTCCATTTACATCTGCATTTCTCAACACTATCACTCGCAAGTCTCCTTATATTAAGTAAGTAGTAGGACGCGCCTTGATCCGCCGCGTCTTTGTTTCATCGCATTTACATTTATATTACTTGGAGTTTTAAGCAATACTTGCATGTAGTCACTGTATCTACCTACCCACTGTTTCTTTCTACCCACTGCTCTAATGAAAATCTTACTTTTGTAGTGTGCATGTCAATGTTTGTGTTTGTTCTTGAGATATATTTGAAAAGCAGTTAATAAAGGCGAGCTGCTTTACATTAAAGAACGAAATAGCAACCTGGGAGATAGATTTAGTCTAATGCTTGGTATCCGAGGTTCTCGGATAAACTCTCATTGCGAACGGAAAACTTATATACTTAAGTAAACATCTTCTTTAACTCTTTGAATGTCGTAATTAGAGACACAATAGAAAGACAATTACCTTATGTCGGACTGTGTAACTTAAGACATTCGAAAGGTTAAATGAAAGTTCCAAATATAATAGCCTTTATTTATAGATGTTATATTTAAATATAACACATTCCCTAACTTATAATCGCACTAGGTACACAAATACGTATGTAATATTTTATCATCTTCTTTGTTTACTTTTTTTATTTTTTGCATGAGATAATTAATCAAGTATTATCATAATTTTCGTCGTGTATTATGATTCAGGTGTGAGGTAGTGGTAGGGCAAGCCTGGCTTTTTGACTTATATTGCTCGAACGTCCCTGGCCTGTACCAAGGCCTGGCACGAGAGATCGTTGCCGCCGATCGCCCTCACGATCTATGTACAGTTGCCATCACGGATCTTGAACGCTCGGCGTCAGAGTGGGGATCGCTTCCATACATTGGCGAGCCAATCGTCTTCGTTGTTAGATACATGCAGCAACGCATTGAACGAATGAGGAGTGACGTCTATGACGCGATGGCGCGGCCAGCCAATCACTGACACTCCCCGCCCCCGCGTCGCACTTCGCACCACTAAAGTGACCGAATATTTGACTTCTGCGCAACTGTAAAAGATCCGTGATGGCAACTGTATCTACGACTGGTTTTCTGAGTCGTATCGATACAAATATAGGTACTTGTCAGTAAAAGCATTGATAGCACTTACAACCTACCTCAGAAAATAGGTCATAAATCCATCAAATTAGAAGTACATAACAATTTCGAACGTGGAACTACCAACAAGCTTCAATGCTTAGCGCCAAATACAGGGCAGCTACGAAATTGGATAGATCCATCAGGACTCGATCCATCAAGTTATTGTTGACTTTTTAGCCAATAACCTGATTATGCTTTTGAACGGGACTGGGAAATACAAAGCTTCACGACTGAATAGTCTTTTACAAAGTGTTTCGTAATGTAGAAAAATTGCTAGTATTCTTGTAAAAGTAATAAATTTATTTGTTGCATAGACTGAATGCTTGTTTCATGGGAATGTTTGAAATAGGAATGTGTTTTCGCACTAGTTAATGATAAAACATCTCTCACTTCGTGAGAAGCGAGACGGAGCGTCAGACTTTTATTGACGGAAACACACCTGCGTTTCTTCAGTTGTCTTTTGCTTTTCAATACCATATCTACTATCTATAAATGAGTTGTTTTTACTTATCATCATAAACAGGACATCTCTTGTAAGGTTGTTAGCGTTTTACAAATAAACCTGTTTATGACGTTGGCGGTCAAAATTGGTACTTAAGCAATTCAGAAAATCAGAGTGCTTCATCTTTACTTAACGAATGAGTGATCATTAAGGAGGAATTTTCAAAAGTTTATCTCGTCGATAACGAAGGCTTGCATAACAGTCCATTTTTTTTTGAAAATGGAAAATTCAATCGAGTTCGCTGTTATTGAATACTGTTCTTGTTTGTTGTTACTTGTTCAAGTAAAACAGTTTTAGTTGCAAGCAGCAATGACAGTCGCTTACGGCTTCACTCACGACTGCACTTTTTTACTGTTCTATAGAAGCCTATGTTCTTCTCTGTTCCCTTGACAATGTGTACTTAAACGAAATTTCATGTTAATCGAACCGTATTTACAACACTAGTTAGGAAATAATTATAGAGCTGTGGAATATTCAAAAAAGTTACTGCGGCCTTGTAACGCAAAAAGTAACTGACGGATCACAGATGGGTTTTAGTCAATAAAAGTACAAAATAGATAGGTACAAAAGTCAATCTCATGTATTACTTCGCTTTTTATACCTACGCTAGGCGATCGCATACACTTCAGCGCATTGCTATGAACAGGGGCCTAAGTCTGAATTTATAAGTTCGTCATTCCAACACGATCCCATTGTCATTTTGCTAAAATTTTGTAATCTGCTAATTCATAATGATCGATCATTGATCGGTCAATGGTCTTATATTAGAATTGTGGTAGAATGACAGTATCGAGCTTATTAAATGCACTAATTGCGCAATGACGTCGTAATGGTAGGTCACTGATCAAAGGAACTGTCAAATTTTTTGCAGATTACCGCATACGTCAGATATTCATTTGTCGTTATGTACGAGATTACCATTCTATTCCATTTCTTTCAATGGAGTGTCAGTGGTTGGGCACGCCATAATTATGGCGGTAAGTCCCCTCTTTGAGGCGTGGCTGGAAAGACCTCACGGCGTCCTTACCTTCCGCATGACGCAGGTACTCACCGGACATGGTTCGTTCGGGAGTTTCCTGCACGGGATTCATGCGGAGGTGACGCCCGGGTGTCGCCACTGTGCGGAACGCCCGGAGGACACGGTGGAGCACACAGTCGAGGTGTGCCCTGCTTGGGCGGAACATCGCCGTGCCCTCGTGGGGGCGATCGGCGGCGGAGACCTCTCGCGCCGGGCCTTGGTTGAGGCCATGGTCCGGAGCGAGGAGGAGTGGCAGGCGGTCGCCGACTTCTGCGAAGCAGTAATGCTCGCAAAAGAGGAGGCCGAACGCATCAGGCAACGGCGTTATCGCCGCCGCCGTCGCCGGGATTCTGATCCCGATTTCCGGCCAACGTAGACGCGGGCTTGCGGACAGTGAGCAATGGGTAGCTCACTGTCCGGCCGTCCGGTAACTGTCCAGACCAAGCCCAAGTCGTCGACGGCGCGCACTGTTCCCGCGCGCCTCAAGGAGTTGTCAGCAACAGCAGGGACCCAGCCGGGTCGAAGCCTACTGGGGCCAGGGTTATCCGAAAGGGCGCTCGAGCCCCGGTATGAAGGCTAGAAGGAACGGGGTGGGTCTTTTAGTCAGTAAGAGTCTGACACTATCTCCCGCTCCGCCCAAGGGCGGGGGATGTCAATGCATGATTTTTTCCCACCATAAAAAAAAAAAAAAAAGAGTGTCAGTGGTTGACCATCGGAAAGTCATAGTGACGCCATTATATTAGTAGATTACCAAACTTGTCAAAATCAACAATTATGAAATCAATGATAGACCATTCTGACACCATTGTAATAGCAGACTTGAAGCTCTGTACGAGTGCGACCGGTCGATTGAGCGGAGATATCGTGTCCGTGAGCGGTGTCTATGTGTGCGTTGCTCAAGCGCGCTTTGCATGTAGATTTACTTCTGTACCTCTCGTTCTAAACAGAGCGGGACAAGTTATATTGTTGACAACTACAGATGATTTTCTGCCTCAAAAAAGGGTACAAAAAAAAAATAGACCACAATATTATTTAGGTACAGAAACTACTTCAATATGCCAATATTATCTAAATATGGAACATAAATTCGAATGATGTTATGTAAAAGGAATAGGCTCTTTCATCTGAAGAAACTAACAAAAAGTTCAGATCAAAGTATCGAAAAGGCTGTCTAAAAGAAAATATACTGAATTTTCTTACGTAAGTACTTATATTTATTATTCAGTGTTGTATAAACTCAGTACAAAGTAGAAAGTTGGTGAAGCAAATTACTTGTTAAAATTCGGTTTATTTCAAATAAAATATTCTGGAGAACTGTTACTGGTAGTATGTTAGGTACACTAATATTTTTTTAATGTTTACCCCACACTATTAATGTCTTCTGAATGGAGACGTCGTGTGCAACAGCATGTGCAAGCCTTTGAGGATAAGCGAAGGTTGGAATTGGACAGGAAGCGTGATAAACTCAAAGCTAGACCACGAACAGCTATAATTTATCATGTCGTTAATGGTGTCCTGACATGTCCACTCTGTGCTCGGTGTTTTTCAGCCAAGGTTTGGATATGCAAGTCACATGAGGGCGCATAAAAGAGCAGCAGATCTGAGCTCACAACTGTGGCCAAAATCGGCTAGAGACAGCATCAGCAATATCTTCTGTATCTTTGATGCGTGCACAATATGTAAAGTTGTAGAACATGTAAGTCCCACATACTCGTACTTCCGTTGAAAAGAACGGATCGTACAAACAGACGGGTATTATGTCTGGTCCAGAAAACTACCCGTTAATTGATTTTGGGCTGTTATAAATATCCTAATCGCGTAGAAAACTATAAGGGTAGAACTACACAGCAAACACATGTGCCACACACACACCGGTCTGGGCGCATCAATCTCCATACATTTTATATGGAAACTAGACTTGTAGAGCTACATTTGATACACGCCACGCGAAAATTTTTTTTTCAAGTGGCGTGCATGTTTTTTATTGGGTAAAACCAACGATGGCTAAAATCTACTCGTGTTCCTTCACTCGCCCGTCATGTTCCAGTGAAACGGAGATTCTTACAATTAAATTTACATGCATATAAAAGCGTGGAGGAGTCACCTATTCACGTTGTCACACATTTATTTTTATTTATTTTATTTTAATAAGTACAGTGACAGACTACAGACTAAGACAATTTAGACAGTTACAGACATGCACCATTGTCATTTGAAAACGACTATTTTTATCAATTTATCTACCTAGTAGTAGATAGTTTAAAAGCTCCTAAACTACCTTAGTAATATTATAGTTGGACAGCGTTATGTAAGAACGGATTAAGCGACACTAGAGAGAATTTGAGAAAATAAACGCTGTGCATTATGGACAGCGTTCATTTTCTCAAATTCTCTCTAGTGTAGTAGTAGTAATTATAAGCATTTCACGAATGTAAAATTATTTACACTACCGAACATGATAAGCAAGCAACAAAATAAATATACGGCAAGTGCCGGCCGAATTTGATTGCCGTTCAAAAGGGTATCTGCAAAAAAAAACTATTTTCCTGCCTCTGAGATAAGGCCGCTCCGCCTCACAGAATTTCCTGTATCTTTTTAAGATACTTCCCGAAAAGTTTTTATATTGAATTTAACAGTTTTTGTGTTTCTATCTCTGGAAAAGGAATTGTGTTTTTGCCTCTGAAGAAACTGGTTTCAATTTGGTAGACAGTCAAATGTTTTTGAGTGGTTTTTGGTGGAAAGTTATTTGTAGGCACGGAACAAATAAAATAGCTATTACGACACAATGTTTTGGTACTACATAGTAGGAAAATAAGATATATCCGCAGGATAACCATTATCGATATAGTCGTAAGAATCGCTAAACTTAAATGATACTGGCCAGCATAAATTACTCCCAGAATAGACGGTTGATGGGGCTAAAAATTTCTGGAGTGGTCACCACGTACCGGAAGATGCAGAATTGGAAGCTTTACCCAATGATCAGGTTGATCTGGTGGGGGTTGTGAGAATCCTATGGATGCTAGAAGCACAAAACCGGTTTTTATAACACAGTTGGAGGAAGCCTATATCCAGCACTGAACATCTTTTTGGCTGAAATTAATAATGATCTGTATTATAACTTAAATATACAATTAAAGCGTTAATATTATTCATTCGAGAATTATAAAAATGACGATATATTTTCTTTGTGCCTTAAATAAAATCTTTTTCAACTTAATCTACATGTTTTATTTCAACAAATAAACACTGTTCCAATTCCCAAATATGACCTAATTAAACATTACATTACCCACGCGTAAAATTATGTCTTCATTCCCAGTGGCGCCCTAATTCCACATTTCAAAGCAGCTCAGCACACATAAAATATAAAAAAAAAAAACAAAACCCAGGTGATCGAAATAAATTTTGCTAGAATCACAAAACCCCTTCGAAAGGTTTTCACACAATATACGAATATATCTCACATTTAACGTTCCCAAAAGAAACACACGTCTAATTTTACGGTGCCTGGTTCACCTTTATTACAGCAGGCTCATTTAAGTGCTGTGTTTTATTTTATAGGCGCCTGAAGCTCGGTTTAACGCCAATCACTGGAGTGAGAGAAAAAATTGCGCACTAGTGTTACAATTACGTTTATTGCTAGGTTTGTTCCTATAGTTGTCAAAAATTAAATGGTTCGATATAACATTTGTATTTTGACTACCTAGAGGCTTGTCTGGTGTAGTACAGATACTACTAAAATAGCTAAAATATGTAGCTACTAAAGTCTGTCTGAAAAGTCAAACGACTTGGGTAATTAAATGAAATCTGATGTAGTCACCGCTGGTTCAATAATCAAGTATGATTAAGAGATCTTGATCATTGAAACTAATAGAAAAAGTATTGAATATAAGTGTTGGTTAAATGATTAAATATTATACAAAATTCTCAAATCGTTTGACTTTTTAGACAGACTATACTACATTGGACCCATTTAATATTTTATTGTTTCGTTACGTTACGTTGTTACGTTTTTATTGTTTTACTTTTTATTGTTTGTTTAGCTGTATTACTTTTTGGTGTACAATAAAGTTTATTCTATTCTATTCTATTCTATTGTTTCTTTCAGTTTCATTGTAAGTTACATTCTAGAGTTTTCTGAAATGTAAAATGGGCTTTTTATTTTTTAACGAGTTTATGGGAATTATTTGTCAACTATCGATGCCATAATCGCTGTCGGACAGTTGGTACCCCTTGAGCGTCTATTTCTTTACCTTATTTCAAAATGTGTTGTGTCAAGGTAAAACTTACGGTATTCGGCTGACATTTAGAGTGTTTTCTCTTTTGAATCTTTGTAGTATCATGTGACATTTGAGAAGACAAATGTATGGCATAAACGGGTCGCGATATTCTTATCTACATAAACATACTAAAGGAGAAACTGAGTGACTGACATATCAATCAACGTACAGCCGAAATGACTGAAAATATTAGCATAAAATTTCGCACAAAGGTTTCCTTTTATGACGTAGCATAACATAACATAACCAATGTTCCCACTGCTGGTACTCCGGCCTCCTCTCAAGGAGACGCAATACCCCGTAATCCACCACGCGGGCCCAGTGCGGGTTAGTGAATGTCACATGTCTTCGAATTTTTGGTTCTACGACGTGCCGGTTTCCTCACGATGTTTTCCTTCACCGTTTTGAGAGCAGTGGTGATGAAATAAATTACACAAAGGAATACGCCTGGCTGGGTTTGAACCCGCAACCTACATCTGGCGTGGCATTATGACGTAGGCGAGCACTGAAATAGGATTTTTCAAAATTCAAGGCCTAATAGAATGAAACGGGGATCTAAATATTTGTATGGAGAAACATTTTTTCACACAGGCGAAGCCGCTTGCAGATAGTATAAAGCAAATCCCCCGGCGTCTGACTGTATGAACGCAATAAACACAAAAACTACTAAACAGATTTTCATTCTGTTTTCGTCAATAGTACATGCATATTATACCTAGATAGATACATGGATATATTCTTTATTGTACACCAAAAATAAAAATTACATCAGTACCTAACTTAAAATTAATAGGGTGTCACAATGGGAGGTCTTATCGCTAAAAGCGATTTTTTACATACAACCTTTGGATGGATTTGACTGAGAAGGAAAAAAAACGATACGCAGGTTTTAGGTAATTTATTGTGTACTATTTACATATACAAGCCCAAGCCATATACTCCGGGCCTTGGTAGAGGCCATGGTCCGGAGCGAGGAGGAGTGGCAGGCGGTCGCCGACTTCTGCGAAGCAGTAGTGCTCGCAAAGGAGGAGGCCGAACGCATCAGGCAACGGCGTTATCGCCGCCGCCGTCGCCGGGATTCCGATCCCGATTTCCGGCCAATGTAGACGCGGGCTTGCGGACAGTGAGCAATGGGTGGCTCACTGTCCGGCCGTCCGGTAACTGTCCGGACCAAGCCCAAGTCGTCGACGGCGCGCACTGTTCCCGCGCCTCAAGGAGTTGTCAGCAACAGCAGGGACCCAGCCGGGTCGAAGCCTACTGGGGCCAGGGTTATCCGAAAGGGCGCTCGAGCCCCGGTATGAAGGCTAGAAGGAACGGGGTGGGTCTTTTAGTCAGTAAGAGTCTGACACTATCTCCCGCTCCGCCCAAGGGCGGGGGATGTCAATGCATGATTTTTTCCCACCATAAAAAAAAAAGCCATATACTGAACTCCTTTAACTCCTCACCCGCCAATTGTAGGTACAATGTACGTACATACTTCAGCTACAACTTGAACGAACTTGAAAAACGCTTAAGCGTCATACTGTACACACGGCGAAATTGATCGGCCGAAAATGTTGGTCTCCATATCTTGGTTTTTCCAAAGGTCTCCCCATAATTCTTTTTTTTGGGGGGGAGGGAGGGGGGGAATTTAGTAACAAAACGCGCAATTCCTTTCTAATAATAATACACCCCAGCTAGGTCGAAGCCTACTGGGGCTAGGGTTAATTCGAAAGATAGGTCAGCCCCAGTAAGAAAGGCAACGAAGGAACAGGAGTGGGTTTTTAGTCGGTAAAAGTCTGACACTATCTCCCGCTCCGCCCAAGAGCGGGGGATGTCATTAGACGATTTTCTCATAGCGAAAAAAAAATACGCTGATTTCTAAAACCCGTACCTTTGTCTACCTATATATTCAAAGTATCATGTTAGGTACGTGAACACGTTTCAATATTCTAATTTCAAAAGCATTCATAAACTTCAGCACCTAAATAAATAATGTATTAAACAAGCTACACCATAGATACGCAGAACTGATACGTATTGGTGAAACGATTTCTACGAAAACGATCGAAGGATCGACACTCCGTCCACTCAAAACCGTTTTAAAACGAAACGCGATAGTTTCGTTTTAAAACGGTTTTAGGTGGGCTTATAATTTAATTATATTTACGTCAATCTTTGAAAGAGATACTGAGGTCCTCATAGGGCAAATTAAGGATCATAGGTATTTTTTAGTCGGTAAAAAGTCCACTAGAAAAAAATATTTTAGAAATAAGCAGTGCCTTTATGCATTTTTTTATAATACTTTATCTCGTTACTATACCTATTTGTGTATACCTATTTGTGTCCAAAAATTATAAAATAAATCAAATTCAAGCTTCATCGAAATCCGTTCAGCCGTTCGACCGGAAAAAGTAATAAACGTACACACACACAAACTTTCGCCTTTGTAATATTAGTGTACCCACATTAAAAAGTCCTATGATTAATTATTTTGTTCTTAATCCCTTAAATAAGAACAAAATTCATTTCAATCGTGTATTTAAGTGCTTTTAAGTGGGCGAGTTATACAAAGTTGCTATTTACAAACCAAAGTACTTCCTTCTGAGTTAGCTTAGCGGTTAATCATAAGGATTGAAGTTCACAAGGTTCCCTCAGCCTTGGAGTTTTCAAACAGATTCTATTACCGGTTCCTCGTGTTTGAATGGATTTTTTATCTTTACCTATTTTTTTTTAAGAAGTTTACGAATATCATCTGAACTTTGAACTTTATAAAAAATATTGCCATGTGACGAAATAATAATTACTCATTTTACATTATTGGTCATCTATTTTTCTGATTTATAACTTAATAAAGTCATATTAAAATCTAGCGGTAAAAATCCTCCCGACCAAAGAACAACGGCGAGTCTAGATTGGCCATTAGCTTGATTTGATAAAGCTTAGTAAATTATTTCATTGGTGTACAACATTAATACCTATTAGTATATGCGAGACACGTGTCTAATATTTTTATGTAAAGTATCTATATACAAAATTTCATAACTATATCATGAAAAATCACAAAGTTATGAACTTGTTATGTTACCTGGTTGACCGCACAAATACGTAGTCACCGGGCCATATAGGTGACTGAAGGGTTGTTTTGCTTCCGCACCCAGCTATGCGCTGACACTTTTTTCCCGCAACGACCTGCCGTGATTATGTTGTAGGTATTTAGTGTAGGTGTCCAACCTGTGACATTTCAAAACATTTTTGGTAAAAAATATAACATGGTGTAAAAATGATTGGAATCGATTCAGTTACTGATTCTGAACAAGATAATTATATTTGTGTAAAATAAAGTTTATTTTGTTCTATTATTACAATTTTAAATTTTAGTTTTTTTTTTCCTCTAAATTTTTTACATAGGAATACTTTCAGGAAATAAACTGAAAGATGCGCAACTATTCATCTCTTCCAATGATTTATTGTCGAGATAAAACATTGCCGAATAACCATTATTATTAGATAATTATGTGTGTGTGTCCTAAACACACAAAATCCCTAGGGATAGAATGACTTGCATTAAGTGATAGTTGTATGACATATAAAAGGGTAATTATCGAGCAGGTGGTGTAAAAAATTAAAAATACCTTCATGTGGCCTTTTTCGTAGTTTCTGGTTTTATCCTCCAAACAGAACTTATTTGAATTATTTTTTTTCCTAGCCATTACTGTCCCACTTCTAGGCAAAGATCCCCCCGAAGTCCTTCTAGATATTCTTCTCTCGCGCCGTCTCGAACCAGTTCTCGTGATATGCGTCCAGATCTTCTCGCCACGTCTTTCTAGAGCGACCTCTATGGCGCTTACCCTTTGCAGGAACCCACTGCGTGGCGACACTTGCCCAGCGGTCACTGCTCATTCGGCTTACGTGACGTTATTAGAATACCTAAATCTTATTTTAATCAGTGCTAAACCAAATAACAACAAAACAAAGCATATTTTCCAAGATCAAGAATAGATTTCGGTTGCAGATAAACTCAAGCATCGTTGGATAACACGAAGAATGTTCCAGATCCACAAAAGTAACGGAACCGGCTCAAGGGCGTCTCATCTCAGCTCGGATTGTTATTTATTCCCTCATGATTTTATTTCCATTTGCTACTGAAACAAAGGGAAGTGGAGTAATAAAGAATATCAAGTATATCAAGTACCCGTTTCAACGTAGATTGTGAGAAGAAAAAAGATATGAAATAGTGTTTGGATGATAGCTATTTTTCATTAATAGGAAGTTCAGGTGAATATAGATAAATCTGTCCATAGTTATTTGGGATTAAAAAACGGTTATAATCGATCTTTTGTTCTTGACAAGATCTGAATATTCTTTCTTTTAAATTTAACTAAAGTTAAATTTCTAAGAACTTAAAGCATTGCAATATAATTATTACTTACTTTACAGCCCTTTTCCACACATGTCTATCCTCGGCCATTGCGGGCCAGTCCCTTCGGCAGTTATCCAGCTCATCTCTCCACCTTTGCCTTGGTCTGCCGCGATGTCGCCTTGCGTTTAATGGAAACCACTAAGTGACTCTTTTAGACCACAGCTCATCCGGCATGTGACAAACATGTCCGGCCCAATCCCACTTTAAAGTTCTTAAATAATTTTAAGTTATTAATTGAGAAAGAAATTATTAATATTCCTACTCATTTAATTACAATACTTTCTATACAATTCTTTTTCTGACCTTGTATTTATTCATAATATAACCAGTATTCATATTTGTTTATCGAATATTGTTTGAAATCGTTTGCTCCGTCACTCGTCACTCCAGATTCATTGGTAGACTAGCGCCAGATAGTATCTATCTGGCAACATTGCTGAAAAGAACCGTATTCGGCGCTAACGTGAGGCACACACAATGTAATTTCTTTAATAATTATCATTTTCTAAGTGATATGAAAGAAAAGGGAGTTAGTGATAGCGTGACGAGTGACAGGACAGAATGGAAGAAAAAAACGTGTTGCGCCAACCCCAAATAAAACGGGACTAGGGCAGGAAGATGATGATGATGAATTGTCATTTTCTAGAGTTCCGTACGTCAAAATGAAAACGGAACCCTTATAGGAGCACTTTGTTGTCCGTCTGTCTGTCTGCTCTTTATCCCGGAAACGCGTGGAGGTATCGAGTTGAAATTAAGACTATATAGGGTGACTGCTAATTATAAGTGACCGATACTTAGACACGTTATTGTACTCATGATAACAAACAATTTTCCCAAAGAAACTTTTTTTTATACTCATTAGTTTTATCACAATAACAAAGCTCAGCTGTTAGTCGCGTAACGTCCGCGCCGTTGTCTCATGTACCTTATCTACCATAGGGACAGAGCACTCGCGCCGCTTGCAAACCCATCGAGGTTTGCAAAACGTGAACAATGACAGGCGCAAACCGATGGGTGACCGCGGTAGGCGCGAATTTGCGCGAACAGCTGTTTTGTTATTATGATAAAACTAATAAGAGTAAAAAAAGGTTTCTTTGGGAAAGTTGTTTGAAATAATGAGTACAATCACGAGTATAATTATATCGGCCACTAATTACCAGTCACTCTATAAAGTCAATCTGCGGTCCTTTGAAAAAATCAAACTTCTAAATTAACGAAACAAAAGATACGACTGTTTATATCGCAAAAAACGTATATTTCGACACTTTCAAGTTAATCAAAATGCATATGGTACTTTCCGTTGACCCAGAATCTTGAAATGTGTCATAAATCAGGATCATATAGCACAGATATACGAATAAATCTGGAAACAGTAAATTTGTTGTCACACCAAACTCGGAAAAATCTTCGAGACTCCATTTGGGAATAGACCGTACGTTTGGACGGAACCTTCAGTGCGCGAGTCTAACTCGCACTTGCCCAGTTTTTGTTATATTTCTGTTATGTGAACCTGGATAAATACGTTTGGTTTCTTTCTTTCTATCGACATGAAACCTCACGATTATTCTATTTTTTTTTTGTTCAACGAGTTTGTTCCGTCGTACCAAAGTCGAGCGTGTGTTAATACAAATTACGTTGAACTAGGGTCAACATTGGTACGGACTGACCACGACACTAGTGCGACTGACCAAAACCGTCATACCAATTTGGAGCGTAGTGTTATTATTCTATAAACATCTACCTTCCATCTTAAATACTTACATAGATAATTGTTAAGAAATATTTTACTATTTTTATAATATCTACACATACTGGGGCCATGGATTGTGCGAAAGTGAACCTCGGGGCCCTGGAATGAAGGCAAAGAAGGAACAGGAGTGGGGTTTAGTCAGGAAACGTCTGACACGCCCTCTTGCTCCACACCAGAGCGGAAGAAGTCATTGTATGATTTCTCACATAAAAAAAGTCTTTATGTTTCTGTTTAATGAATAGTTAAAAATATACATATTTCATTTCGTCTATTGTCGTGTCACAAATAATTCTATAAAATCACTTAATAATTTCTTTCTTTGTCTATTTTCTTGAACTTCCTTTGGCTTCCTATAGGGAAATCAAATTATTGGGAATGGATGACTTTCTTTTCGGATCATTATCTTTTATGTTCGACGGACGTGATCGGATCGGAGTTACGGGAGGCATTAGTGTATTGGGAGCCATGCAAACTTAGGAAATTATACTTATTGGGAAGTTCTTCCAAAGGGGCTGTTATGGGGATATTAAAAATTATTTTAATTTACTTAATCTACAGTTGGATTTTTATCTGTAAAACTCAGTTTCGATAATATTGTAATAATAATATCTATATTAATATTCCACAACTTTCACACAACGCTATCTAGTCCCAAACTAAGCGAAGTTTGTGCTATTAGTACTAGAAAACTCATAAACATAGTTAAATTTTTCTAAGCACATACAGATTTGTAGCTAAATTACACCCTGATGAAACAAATGATTATGCTCATCACACAAACATTAGTCTTGGACTAGACCAATCGTCCTAAACTAAAGTGGAATTAGATAAAAGATTTATTTTTGTCGTCATTATTATGAAATAATATTATTATTAAATATAATATCAATTAATCTAATAAATAATCACTATATATACAAACTTAAAATAACAATATGTACAAACGAGTAAAAAAAATTAAATTAAGCGCGCTCGCCTACTGGCTGTGGGTGAATGGGAGTCGGGCCTTTGGCTACAGGCTTTACCGTCACCTAACATAGGTACTTTGCTAAGTGACACCACCTTCCGGATCGCTACATGCCTGCGTCTAGGTGCTCCTAGTGGAGCTCCACATCGATGTCAGTGTGGCGAAGCAGTCGACCGCCTCGGACACCATGGCCTATCTTGCAGCAGAAGCGCTGGTCGGATAGCACGGCATGCCAGTATTAATGACATCATCCGTCGAGCTCTTGTCACCGCCGGGGTGCCAGCTGTTTTAGAACCCAATGGCTTGGCACGTGACGATGGGAAGAGGCCAGATGGGATGACTATAATGCCTTGGAAATTGGGTAGGCCTTTGGTGTGGGATGCAACATGTGTCGATACCCTTGCGCCATCCCATCTTCTGAGTACGGCGGGCTGTGCTGGGGCGGCTGCTGCAGGTGCAGAAAACCTCAAACGGCGTAAATATAATAACCTCATTGGAAGTTATGTGTTTGAGCCGTTTGGGGTTGAAACTCTAGGGCCATGGGGTCCGAGCGCTCATCGAGTTGTCCGAGATATCAGCAAACAGTTGGTCGACTCTTCGCGTGACCAGAGGGCTGGACTGTTCTTCAGTCAACGAATCAGCATTGCCATCCAGCGTGGCAATGCTGCCAGCGTTCTGGGCACTTTTCCCGCTGACATCGATGTGGACGAATTTTTTGATGCCCTCTAAGTTTTTACCCGTTTTTCAGCCTTTTTTACTCGGAATTAGATTAAAAACTTGTTTATTTATGTGTCTATTTAGTATTAGCGGATACCGGCACTGTAAGCGCGGCCGCGCAGACGACGAACCATAGGTAGCTCGCCGTGCGGACCGAACCCGTATCATCTACAACGCGTAGTGTATTTCGCGCCCCACAATGTAATATCAGCCGTAAGAGCCCAGCAGGGCCGATGCCCAATTATTATTATTATTATTTAGAAGATAAGGGGCTATGCATCACCCATAGTGTAGGGGATGTAGTCACTGCGACCTAAAAGATCTATTGTGACTCGCCACCTTGTTAGAGTAACTCTTTTAGCCCGGAGGCTTCCAAGAAATTTAGAATACTCCTAGCTTTTAGAGTTTTAATCTCCTCCGGGCGAATAATGTGTCGGCCCAGATGGACACTGCGTTTGTGGACAAGGGGCCCGCATTCACACAAGAGGTGCTTAGGCGTCTCCCTCTCCTGATTGCAGTACCGGCAAACATCAGTGTCACTCAGTTTCATGTGAAATTGGTGCCTGTTTAGTTTGCAGTGGCCGGTTAAGGCGCGGGCTATCGCACAGATGTTCGTCCTGCTAAGCTCAAGAAGCTCGGCAGTTCGTTTTTGTGAGTAGCCTTCTATGAGAGATTTGGCGTGTAGCAGACCTGGTTGTACCAACCAGTTCTTTTTTGAATCGCCAAATAAGTTGCCCTTAAGGGTCTGCATGGCCTGGTTCTTTGAGATACCACAGAAGGGTTCTGGACCTATCTGATGACCTTGAGCCCCAGCCCGTGCAAGTTCATCGGCTTTTTCGTTGCCGTTGATTCCAGAATGACCTGGTACCCATCTCAGAATAACTTTATTCCTTTGCCCCAGGTCATTCAGTTTGTTAACGCAGTCTTTTACCAGTTTCGAATTTAAAGTATTCGAGTTCAAGGCGTTAAGAGCTGCCTGGCTATCTGAGTAAATCAGAATTAATTGATTTATGTAGTTTCGTTGACGGTTGGCCTCCACACATTCTATAATGGCGTATACCTCCGCTTGGAATATGGTAGCATGTTTACCCAGATTCAAGCTTTTGCTGAATTTCGGGCTAATGCCAAATATTCCACATCCTACATTCTCACCCATTTTGGACCCGTCTGTAAACCAGATCAGGCTTCCAGCCTTGCAAGTGATGAGGTTGTTTGACCAATCCTCTCTGCTCGGCAGTTCCACTGTGTAATTCCTTGTGAAATTACACTGTGGAAGCATGACGTCTGTTGTCATAGCTAGTTGATCGTGTTCAAGTACTGATTCGTGTAGCGATCTCAGTGCTTGAGAGCGCCAGTTTGCTTTGCCAGTGCTGTTTGTTCTGTACATGCTTGCCTTCGCCTCCTTCGCAATGAATAGATGAAGTGGCGGTAGGTTAAGCAGGGCATTTAGAGCAGCTCCTGGGGTTGTGGACATGGCCCCTGTTGATATGAGGCATGCAAGTCTCTGCAAACCATTAAGTTTGTTAATGACTGTCACTTGAGTTGTTTTCCTCCACCATACTACGCAGGCATACGTTATTATCGGCCTGACTATGGCGGTGTACAACCACAGGGCGATTTTAGGGTTTAAGCCCCATTTCTTCCCTGCTAAGCGACAGCATATTCCTAAAGCTATTTTAGCCTTTTGGATCACATTGTTAATGTGAGTGTTCCAGGTCAGTCTCTGGTCGATAGTTACGCCCAGGTACTTGACTTCGCTGGAGAATGGTATGAGAGTCCCCTTTACAGTGGGCGTTACAAGTTTGTCCAACTTACGCTTCCTAGTAAAGGGGACTATTGTTGTTTTACTCGGGTTAACCGATAAATTGTTTTCTGTGCACCATGTGTTAATAATGTTCAGAGATCTCTGTAGTATAGATGATACCGTGCTGTGACAGGGGCCGACAACACAAGCCACCACATCGTCAGCATAGCTATGTACATCTAAGTCTCTTGTAGAGGCTTCAACCAGCAATTGGTCAACAACGAGTAGCCATAGAAGTGGCGATAAAACGCCTCCTTGCGGGCACCCTTTAGTTGTTTTGAAGCTCTTTGTAGTTCCGTGTAAGGTAACACTGATAGTTCTGTTGAGGAGCATGAATTCGATCCAACGAGTAGTTGTTTCGTCAATCCCTTTCGCCTTCATTCCCTTGGAAAGGGCGTCTATGGTGACGTTGTCGAAAGCTCCTTCAATATCAAGGAAAGCACATAGGGCTATCTGTTTATCTTCCAAAGCCCTTTCGATCCTGTCTGTTAGTTCTAACAGAGCAGTTTCTGTAGATTTTCCTTTTTGGTAAGCGTGTTGCTTCGGATGCAGAGGGTTATCCCTTAATGGTCCATCCCTGATGCATTCGTCAATAACCTTTTCCATACTCTTGAGTAGGAAGGAGGTAAGGCTTATTGGTCTGAAGGACTTTGGCCGATGCCCAATAGGGCCACGAGAAATTTCTGGAAGGGATACAGGCAGGTTTTATTCAGTAAAACTTTGACACATCCTATCGCTCCACCTTAGAGCGGGAGAAATCATTGGATGATTACTACCTCAAAATCAGAAAAAAAATCTAAACGATCTATCATCTTGCAAATACGTTCTGGGTCATCCTTCACCATGCTATTCATCTTCGGAAACCCTAAACTCGAAACCTTCTCTCATTTTTTGAAACCAAATAGTATCTACAATGTAAAACCATTAAATAAAACTTATTAGTAAAACCATTTAAAATCGCCATTATTTGAATAATCATCATGCTAATATTACAAAGCTGAAAGCTTGTATTTATGTGTATGTTTGTCACTCCTTTACGCTCAAACGACTGAACAGATTTGGATAAAACTCAGCAAACGAGTAGACCATACCGTGGAACAAAAAACAATCTCATGTTCTCGGGATAATTTTCCACGTTCACGCGGATAAAGCCACAGGGAGAAACTAGTTATAAATATTATTACAACCTCAAGCAGAATCGATTTAAATTACCTTTGTTTAATCGATTGTTCCAATAATTACGTCAGTTCCCATCCGACGGGAGTTAATAGCTATCGAATTACAACATTGTTTTCTACTGATTGGATACCGGCTTACATGAAAATTATTTATATATTTTCAGTTCGTTAAACGCAATGCAATGTCGATTTGTATAAAATTTAACAGAATTTTAATTCTGTGAAACTTTAATCGAATGTTAATAGTTACCTTGTTCAACTTCGTTTTAAATTTGAACTGAACCGAAATGTGATCATTGTACTCGTATTTTTATTATTTATTTATTTATTTAAACTTCGTGTACAATAGTGGTACATAGGCGGACTTAATGCCACAAGGCATTCTCTACCAGTCAACCTTTGGGTTAAAAAAGACAACACTGTGGTAGGTTTGCACAATAAACAAATACATAATAACAAATAGTTCAAATGGAAAAATATAAAATAAGTTATTTATAATAATAAAATAACATATACAGGGTTATATTCTAAAAGACTGGCAACCTCACAAAACTATTTTACTAACATCATAAACAACAATTTTTATTCGACGACTTTTAAAAATGTATCATATTTTAGTTCATCAGATTTTCATACAAAAATAATAGTAAATTATGTGACTAGGGGATAAAGCAGTGTCTTTAAGTCGAGGGCGGCATGTTGAATTACGAACGAAACGAAGGTTGCTGATTTTAATCCCGAACGTTAGTGAGGGTCGTATATAATTAACTCCCGAGCAACGCTAGGGAGTTAATAATGAAACCTGAGTGAAGTGAGGAATTCAAGCCGCCCAAGACAAATACAGCTTTATCCCCGTGTTGCATACTATCTACTTTTTACACCATATGTGAGATAATCAAAAGACAATTTGGTCAACCAAATCATGTACCTATTAGAGAAATATAAGTATTATATTTACAAGTTCATCAAACAAACCAAATTCATTACTCCAAGATTCTACAGTTTCAATTTTCTATAACGCTCCCGTCAGGAAACATGTTTTATTCCATTTTTTTAACCGACTTCTAAAAAAGGAGGAGGTTCTCAATTCGGATGTTTGTATTTTTTTTTTATTTTTTTTTTTTTATGTATGTTCGGGCATAACTTCGTCGCTTGCCAACCGATTTGAAAAATTCTTTTTTTGTTGGAAAGGGTATACTTCCCAAATCATCCCATAGTCACCAAGTCGGGATCTGATGATGGAATCTTGGCTAAATCGAGGGAACTCCTCAAATATTATAGGCAACTATATAGTCATTTTGATATTTTCATCAAGGAATTAAGCATTTACAGTCAAAAAGCGACATTTGATGAGGTGGAACTGGTTAAGAAGACCAGAAATTGCCAACGGAACTTCATGCTCGAACAAATATCACAATGAACATAGTTAAGCAACTATGACAATACAAATAAATGAATAGTTCTGAATAGTTATGTTGAAAATGGTATCATCGAAGTAACCTGATGATAGTGATGGAGCTGGAAGATAGGCACCGGAACTCCGTAATTAATCAATGTATCCTACCCGTGTTTGGGTTTATTAGAAATGTCATGAGATGCACTTTGGCTATAAGGTACTATCGAAGTGATCTGATGATGAAGCCGGAAGGTGGAAGGTAGACACGGGAACTTCATATGAAAATGATGTATTCTAGCAGGGTTTAAGTTAATTGGAATTGACATGAGAAAAAAGTACTCTGGCTGTAAGTGTGTTGCAACTAAAAAGTATGAAATAAAAAACTTTTTATAAAAAAAATAAAACCGACTTCACTAAAAAAACACTAAAATGATCAAAATAATTTTAATTTCGGAAGTCGGTGTTTTTCGTTATTGTTTGTTCCTTATTTAACACCGACTTCCGAAATTAAAATTATTTTGATCATTTTAGTGTTTTTTTAGTGAAGTCGGTTTTATTTTTTTATTTCATACTTTTTTTTAGTGGCCAGTTTGAATTTCGAGTCAACTTGTTCGATGCACGTAAATTTTAATTCACAATGAAGAAAATTTTTGATGTTCCAAATTCATCGGCCATACTGCATTATCTCCCTAGGGATAGAATGACTTGCTTTAAGTGAGGTTTGTATGACGTATAAAACGACATTATCGAGCAGGTGGTGTAAAAAAACATTTAAATTAAACGTTCTAAGTATTACGAAGTCTATACGAAGCTAGCGATAGTACAAATGCGGAGGGGAGCGGAAGTATAGCAAAATACAGAGTTGAAATGTGTTAGATAGAACAACGAAATCTTGAAGGTTTATTTTTGGTAAATTAATGTTTTGTAAAAAGTCATGGAACAAAAGTTGTTGTTTATGGTGTTAGTAATACAGCAAGGTTGTTAGTGTTTTACAAATTACCCTGTATAACAAAACACAGCCAGCCGATGCGTTAGCGAGTGTGTCAATTAACCAACAAATACCATTTTGGGGTCCCGTACCTCAAAAGGAAAACAGAATGCCTTATAGGATCACTTCGTTGTCTGTCCTGTATATTAATAGCCTTTTTCTCAGGGACCTGTAGTGGTATGCAATATAAGTTAATATCATGCATATTATGTCCGCAAGAAAACTAAGGTTGCCAACATAGCACGAAGAATTGCCAAACTTAAGTGGCCGATGGGGCGAACAGATGGCCGTTGGGGCCGAAAGGTTCTGGAGTGGCGACCGCATACCGGAAGACGCAGTGTTGGAAGGCCTCCTACAAGGTGGAGCGGGGACCTGGTGAAGGTAGCGGGAAACCGATGGATGCGGGACGCACAGGAACGTTCGATGTGGCGACGCTTGGGGGAGGCCTATGTCCAACAGTAAACGTGTATCGGCTGAAATGTTGATATTATGTAGGTCGTTGAAGCTAGTGGGTAGTTAGATCATTGAAACTGTGAAGAAAATAAAAACCTTTTAAACAGCGCAAGCAGATGATATGGCTATTAATGCCATTACTTTTATACTCGCAAGGGAATCAAAATTTACTTGACCTAGAATAAAACGATTAAATTTGGCTAAAGGTAAGACCTTACAGCAAAAGTAAAAGTATAGTCCGAAAAGTTATTAAACTTTCAAATACCGTAATTAAAGGCAATATTTTTTAAGGATCACCCTAATATACATATTTATAGTGGCTATTTATTAATTTTTCCTAATAAGTAATACAAAATAAAAAAACGATGTACAAAGATAATAATTCTACATCATTCTCATGACAGTATATATTCGCACAAGCTGCTTTTATGTAGATAAATCCATCCGCTCATGATATACATGAGGATATCACAAAGATTAATACATATTGTGAACATCTCGGTTATACAGAAAGCTATATATGCGCAGCACAGACATTATACTTACAACATTATTTTTAGTTTATAATACGAAACCAGAATGTAGTCTGTTTACAATAGTTTTACACCATATTATAATTTTTCCCAAAAAATATTTTAAAAAGGTCACACGTATCACACGGTCACGTGGACACCACCGACACTGCAGGTCATAGCGGGCATGAGGTGCCAGCGCACATCTGGGTGTGAGAGCAAAACAACTTCTGAATCGCCTGGATGGCCCAGTGACCTGTATTTATGCCGACAACCAATGTGTATTGGGATTTCAAAATGAACCGGTCATTTTATAACCATGTAAAGGTTTGCAACCACTACGAATTAGAATATTTTACCGGCCATACACGGTCAAACCTGTCGTCCAATCGGTATGATGGTACCGATGGCAAATCTGTTTGATCAAACATGTAGCATCATTCCGCTGGATGACAGGTTTGATCGTGTATGGCCGGCATTAGATAGCAATTTTTCCACCGATAGGTATTAAAACATAGCAACCCTTTACGAGATACGAAAAGATATTTAAATAAATCACTTTGATGATACCGTTGGAGCTGTGGTCGAGCAATTGGCTACTGCAATGCCTGTCGCGGGTTCCCTTCCCGCACAGACCAAATTATTTGTATGGCCTAGTACAACGAAATATAATTGATCTGGGTATAGATGTCTTGTGAATTTGAGTTTATATGTTTGTGACCGCATCCGTTATACAGGAGTAATTCCTTGTGACACGCATCATCATCATCGTCAGCATTTCACCTGAAAGAATTCCACTATTGGAGATAGGCCTCCCCCAAGTGTCACCACTTGGGGGAGGCCTATTGGAATTCTCCCGAGGGCGGGGGATGTCAATGCATGATTTTTTCCCACCATAAAAAAAAAAAATTGTCACCACAGTGAACAGTTCGGTGCATCTCGCATCCATCGGATTCTTTATCGGAAGCCTTCTAACACTGCATCTTCTGGTACGTGGTCGGCACTCTAGAACTTTTCATCCCCATCGTTCATCTGTTCTACGAGCAATGTGCCCACTGCCACTGAAGTTTGGCGATTCTTCGAGCTATTTCAGTAACCTTGGTTCTCCTGCGGATATCTTCATTTCTGATGTGATCACGCAAGGCCGCTCCAAGCTTAGCTCTTTCCATTACCCTTCAAACAAACGCTTCAGTTTTATAATATCAGTTTAGAAATACCGAGAGCAGTGGTGGCCGAGTGGTAACGGCCCCGACTTACGAGTTTGTAGGTCATAAGTTCAAACCCAACCAGGCACATTACTTTGCGTAATTTATTTCATTCCCACTGCTCTAAAAACGGAGAAGGAAAACATCATGAGGAAACCGGTATGTCGCAGAACCAAAAGTTCGAAAACATGTGACATTCACCAACCCGCACTGGGGCCTCGTGGTGGATTACGGCCCATACCCCCTCCTAGATAGGAGGCCTGAATCCCAGCAATTCTGATCCCGATTTCCGGCCACCGTAGGCGCGGGCTTGCGGACAGTGAGCAATGGGTAGCTCGCTGTCCTAGATAGGAGGCCTGAATCCCAGCGATTCTGATCCCAATTTTCGGCCACCGTAGGCGCGGGCTTGCGGACAGTGAGCAATGGGTAGCTCGCTGTCCGGCCGTCCGGTAACTATCCGGACCAAGCCCAAGTCGTCGACGGCGCGCACTGTTCCCGCGCGCCTCAAGGAGTTGTCAGCAACAGCAGGGACCCAGCCGGGTCGAAGCCTACTGGGGCCAGGGTTATCCGAAAGGGAGCTCGAGCCCCGGTATGAAGGCTAGAAGGAACAGGGTGGGTCTTTTAGTCAGTAAGAGTCTGACACTATATCCCGCTCCGCCCAAGAGCGGGGGATGTCATTGGATGATTTTTTCCCACCATAAAAAAAAGGCCTGAATCCCAGCAGTGGGAACATTAAAAGGCTGATTATGCTATGCTTATGCTATAGAAATATACATAGATTTAGCCACGAGTAACTTCACGTCCGTTTAGATTACAATGGCGTTTAATTCTGACTTCACATTATTTTCGCCATTAATTTACCAGATTACAGGAGCCTGGGTTTCAATTAACATAAGTGAAGTACTTGAAGGTACTGTTAAAGTTGTATAACCTTAATGGAAAATTCTTGTATCAAGTTATGCTCACGCTCTTAACTCCATGACAATAAAACCTATTTTAAATCGTTTGAAAAAATTAAGTGACTAGACAAGTTCAGTTTGAAATGTTTCAAGTTCTTGCTTAATTAAACGGCCTTTTAAACATTTTGGTTCGGTAATTTAACGTTTTAAAGTCACTAAGTTTTAAATTTATGCGTCTACTATTTTTATGACCTGTGTCTAAAGAAGCCTAAATCGGCCGTCCACTTGCTATTATAGCGCTATTATCTGACAAAATTACACTGAGTGACACACAAAGAAAAACAACTTTAAAATACATATAAAACAAGGGAACTTAACAGTGATTTTATTTATTTACCTTGGGATCATCGTCATCATCATTTAGCCAAAAGACGCCGACTGCTGGAAAAGTTCTGTGCATATCACTTCCATCAGATACCTACGATATTCACCAGGCCGTCGGTCCAACTTGTGGGAGGTCTTCCAACGTTGCATCTTGCGGTACGAGGTTGCTACTGCAGAACCTATCAGCCCCATCGATAATCTGTTCTGTAAGCACTGTCACTTTTATTTCTCTTCTTCGGGTTATATCGGAAATCTTGCTTCACAGAATCAATTGATAGAACAAAAATATTGCTCTACAGTCCCATTTTCTTGCGTCATGTGCCTTATTACCTGTTTACGTAAAAATCAAATGACAGTTTTAGCTATTATGTTTACCCTCCTAAACCATACAACTGATTTTGATGCGGTTTTTACTAGAAAAATAATTGTAATAATAATTTTATTCATATATAGGGTGCCTGGTAATTAGTGACCGTTAATCTATATATATAAAAGAAAGTCAGTTAGTTACACCACTTATAACTCAAGAACGGCTGAACCGATTTGGCTGAAAATTGATGGGGAGGTAGCTAAGAACCAGGAGAAGGACATAGGACACTTTTTTTTTTTTTTTACTTTTTTTTTTTTTTAGGGTAGAGTAGAGTAGAGTAGGGTAGGGCAGAGTAGGGTAGGGTAGAGTAGGGTATAGTAGGGTAGAGTAGGGTAGAGTAGAGTAGAGTAGGGTAGGGTAGAGTAGGGTAGAGTAGGGTAGGGTAGAGTAGGGTAGAGTAGAGTAGGGTAGAGTAGGGTAGAGTAGAGTAGAGTAGGGTAGGGTAGAGTAGGGTAGAGTAGGGTAGAGTAGGATAGAGTAGGGTAGAGTAAGGTAGGGTAGAGTAGGGTAGAGTAGGGTATAGTAGGGTAGAGTAGGGTATAGTAGGCTGAAGTAGGGAAGAGCGGGAGCGAAGCCGCGGGCAAAAGCTAGTTATTTATACACGTGATGATACTCATGATTACAGAAACCTTTCTCAAATAAACTTTTTGTATACTCTATATTTAACTTATATTATTTAACCGGAACATGTCGATACCTACACTGATTACATATTCCGATAGGTTTGCAAGCGGCGCGGGTGCACTATCACTATTATAGGTAAGGTACATGAGACAACGGCGTTACGCGGCTAACAACTGAGAGGTAGCAGGCGCGCGCGCGAATTTACGCGAACAGTTGTTTTGTTATTGTGATAAAACTAATGAGTATAAAAAAAAGTTTCTTTGGGAAAGTTGTTTGTAATCATGAGTACAATCACGTGTATAAGTATCGGTCACTAATTACCAGTCACCCTATATATGCCTAATACAGATGGAGCGAAATATACATTGTTATGTTGATATAATCCTTGTACGTGATTAGGCTATGTAACAGAGCATGCAGTAAACCGTGTGCTTTCTGACATCCAAACTAGGACATAAGTCCTGTATCTCAGATGTTAGCGTTCTTCCTAACAATTTACAAACTGCAGCTTACATTTAAAAAAGCGCATTAAAAGAGGAAAGTTTGTGTGCACAACGCCGGGGCGAGTCACTAATGTACTCATAATTATACTTATTCCGATTGTATAATAACGTTGTGTATATACACAAGGAACAAAGATGGTATACACGTAGTAATATATATTACTACGTGTATACCATCCTTGTTCCTTGATTACAGATGATAACTCAAACGCCAATCTCCCATTACGTCAGACGCTTCCCGGTTCGTCTTGCAATCTACGCAGATAATATGGTCTCAAATTGATTGCCATAAACATTTACCACTGATATGTATCATATGATATAATGGATTGTATGTTTGGTACGTTTTCTTCTTCGATACACCGGTGATATTTAGAGGAATGAACTTTAGTGGTTCCTAATCATCTAAATTCATTAAAACAAAAAGAAAAATCTGAACCATCATACATCATCATATAAATCTATTTATTTTGTGTCTTATTAGACACAAAATAACTTTTTTACGTTAATACTTTTTTTCTATAATCTAAGTTATTATGCTCTTTGGGATGTGGGCTCCTCGCGTGAAGGCCTATTCCAGTTTCTTTAATTTCTCCTGTCACTTGCAATATTCTGCCAATCATTTCCTGGTATATCTGATAAATCATCAGCCCATCTTTTTTCTGTCTGCCCACGTACGACGACACAAGAGACGATAGTTTGAACATCTAAAACTATAGTGTGGATAGAACCAGAAGATAATTATTAAAAATATACATACAAAACTAAAAAAAAAAAACAGCTTTGCCCAACTCTAATTTGCTTACACTAGACAGTTAGCCCATTACAAATTCCCCATCTCGACTAGCCAACTAAACCTCCCATTCTGTTAACTTGTTACAGAACAAATAACACGTCGTATATCAGGTCATATACCTGCTGAAATGGCTCGAGAATATTAGGCTCCCTACATATGACCCTTCACAATTCGAGCTTTAATTGAGCACGATAAATTTCAGTGCTCGTCTTATTACAGGTACGACTGACAGGTTGATTAAAACTTGCTCGGTGGGTACTTTTTTAAGACCCGTAGTAAAGTAAGGAATGTTATGAAGAGACGCCTGTTAGGTTAGAGCGCTTTTGTTCTTTTTGTGCTTGTAATTTTTTAATTATTTAGTCGGGACGAAGAGCTTTTCTATTGACGTCCGATATCGATCGGACGTCAATAGAAAAGCTCTCTACATCGGCAATAAAGTGTCATGGAGGCATATATTTCATCCATACAGTTGTGGATATTTAAAAAAAAATATACTTTCAACTTAAAGGCAAAGGAATTAAAGGAATAATATGTTTCACTTACACCTTAAAATAAAAGAGAATTGAGAAATTTAAACGAGATGTACCAAGTTACCAACGTTCTTTAGCATATCAACATTCAGCGCACTAACGCATCATTGGTTTAGTAGGCAAGGTTGAATGTTATACTTGTCTCTTATGACGTAATATGCGACTCATTTTCCGTCAGGTGTTCATATAGGATGTTCAATTACATATTATAATTTATCAGAAGAACACAATTTTGTGCAGGGTTAAAATTTGGTGTCTCTTTATTTTTGCAACGAATAAACTGCTTTGTGGTTTTCTCTTTAACACAAAGTCCATACATTTTTGAGTAAATCAATATTAATTTTAAGAACACATGTCAAAGTCATTGTTGTCTACTAAAAACACAAATAAGAAAAAACCATTTCTGCGTTTTAAATTGCCGAACGGATTTCCTTTTCATTTAAATTTACTTGAGATACGCTTGAAAAACAAAATAACGGAACTGCATCACTTCCCATTGGGGCGAGAGCGTTGCATTACAAAATAAATGTTAAAATTTAAATGCATTTCAGTGTTATAATGTTTTAGACCGTCTTGTATCTGTCTGGGTTTATTTTTCTTTTATTTGTTATTGTCATCAGAGTGGCTACCAAAACGGCAAATGGAAAAGCCTTGGCAAGATTTCTTTGATTGTATTCTTTTTCAATTAATTTATATCTTTTTATTTTTGCTGTAACTTTTTTTTTCCTTATGCACGGCGCCCAGAGGTTTATCAAGGTTTTCCGTATTAAAATAATAAATTATTACTGTTATTTTCACTCAATTTTACCTGGAAGGTAAGTTCCATTTTCTCTTCGTCCTACCCTTTACAAATCCCAAGCTTGCACGTAATATTTAAATAATTTTCGACAAATTCGTTGGTAATTTTGTGAAGCGAATAACTGTGGCTTGTCTGAAATGTTTGTCGACATACCCTCACTGGGTACAGCTGGCTGGTGTCAAATCTATTAGGGCAATAGAAACCTAACTGTGTAGTATTTTAGGTTCATTTACGTTTACACTGGGTTGAGTTGGGTTAGGCTGGTCAGATTTTGCAGTTTTGAGCTTCTATTGTTGGGCAAGGAAATTTAGTGTTAAAGCTCGTTACTGTTGCAGAGTTCAGAGTTGCAGTCGCTCTTTTTGAAATATTAATAAACGGTTACACTCAGTCACCCTGATTGAGAAAAATGCTTTTTTATTATTATTACTACTTAGAATCGCGTTTGACTAACGATAATTATAGGTATTACTGTCTAGAATGGACCATGATTGCCTAGAAGTAACCCAGGCCTTGGTTGAGGCCATGGTCCGCAGCGAGGAGGAGTGGCAGGCGGTCGCCGACCTCTACGAAGCAGTAATGCTCGCTAAGGAGGAGGCCGACCGCATCAGGCAACGGCGCTCTCGCCGCCGCCGGGATTCCGATCCCGATTTTCAGCCACCGTAAGCGCGGGCTTGCGGACAGTGAGCAATGGGTAGCTCGCTGTCCGGCCGTCCAGTAACTGTCCAGACCAAGCCCAAGTCGTCGACGGCGCGCACTGTTCCCGCGCGCCTCAAGGAGTTGTCAGCAACAGCAGGGGGCCCAGCCGGGTCAAAGCCTGAAGGTATGAAGGCTTGAAAGAACGGGATTGGTTTTTTAGTCAATAAGAGTCTGACACTATCTCCCGCTCCGCCCAAGAGCGGGGGTTGTCATTGGATGATTTTTCCCATCGAAAAAAAATGCCTAGAAGTAACCTATCCATTTTTGTTTTAAAAAGAGAACTTGGAGGAAGTCGTGGCTATCAGGAAACACAATCTCCGGCAGCGAGTTCTACCTTCTTTACCTTCCTAATTTTTTTTTATGGAGGACATGCCATTCACACGCTTTGAAATGTCCACCAAATAGTGGTAGCGAGTTACTGTACTGTCTGGTCGTTCGATGGTGGAATGGGCTTGGTGGAATTACAACACATTATGCAACGGCGATGCCAAACATCTAACCCTAATGTAATGCAAGACTTGGTCGTCCTAAAGCTGCGGGAACCCTAGAACACAAGTGGATTTTAGTCGGCAAAAGTCTGACACGCCTTCTCAGTCGATCCAGAGTTGGAGAACTTATTTGTTTGTGACGCGAACCTGCTCCGCCACCCTATAAAAATACCCATCTGTGTGAGGACCGCTGCGGTCCCCTGAGTCTTACATCATTACGTCAAGAGAGAAAGAGAAAGAAGGTCCTCCCGGAGATGGACAGACGGACAGAGCGGCTACAGCTCCACAGATGAGTTATTAAAGAATTCCCATCTCAAGAAAAAGCATGGTTTCCCTTCAAGTGGTAGTGTATCATCCGTTCCCCACCAAAACCTAAACAAAGTCTCTCCTAAAAAACGACATTCAACAAAATCCGTTCCAATTTCGGTAACGTCGAATTTTATTGTTTGCAATCCAATCCCCCTATAGCATAATACATACGACAGAAAGCAGGAAATGTGCGAAAAACAGCAATCTATTTAATGGCACTAAAACGCGTTACCCTCACCGTTGCGAAGGGGAATGTTTCGTGAGTGACGAAGATTTGATTGTATTCTGAGTGATGTATGTTATACTGTTACGGTACGATACCGGCTGCTTGAGATCAAAGGAACCATACGATGAAGAGCATTTGCTTCTATCTAACGTATCTGTCTTAGATAATTTATTACTGGAGATATACGGTCTCTATTGGCTGAATTATCTACAACACTGGTAAAGGGCATTGCATGAAAGTGTCTCCACCCAACAACAGACTTGAGACAGGTGTCATTCAAAGCGTCTAGTTAAATAGAGTATTTTTTTATTATGGCGAAACATCTCTAAAGTATGCGGTTTAGCTTTTATAAAGCATTATATTTTGACCTAACCTAACCTAACCCATGTGTTACCTTAAATATACTTATAATATAGTAGTGTCATATATTTCTGAATGCGGCTTTGAGAGTTCTGTATGATTCTGCAAAAATATTTCACAAAAAGCATTGCGTAAAACTGTCCCCAAAAATGAAACACCAACGACAGCAACAACAATAGGTGTTATTCAAAGCGGGACGGTGTCCATACAAAATCCGGCATCCTCCTTTAGTCAAGAAATAAAAGTTTTGCAAATAAATAACTTTTTTTATTGATATAAACTATATCTTGACTTAAAAGACGCAGCGTCGGAAAACTTTCCACAAGGTAGACCGATGATCTGGTGAGGGTTGCGGAAATCCGATGGATGCGAAACGCACAGGGTCATTATAGCGACACCTGGGGAAGGCTTATTTCTAACAATGGACGTCTTTCGGCTGAAATAATGATGATGTTAATGATTAGTGATTCACTGCGATCCCATCTGATGGTAAGCAATGAAGCAATCGTTGATGATGAAGCGCACTAGCTTATTAAAAGCTTATTCACTCTAGACTTAAAGACACCTAATTGTTCCAGTTCTTCGATGTACGCAATCATCATCATCATATCAGCCGAAAGACGTCCACTGTTGGACATAGGCCTCCCCCAAGCGTCGCCACAACGACCGGTCCTGTGCATCACGCATCCATCGGATTCCTGCGACCCTGGCCAGGTCATCGGTCCACCTTGTTGGAGGCCGTCCAACGTACGTAATGTACGCAATCAAAACGACGAACTAAACGCTTAGTGCAAACCGTAGAGATATCAACAATGTAAGGGTCGCCGGACGTCAGGTTGTACTTTAAACTATAAACTAGTCAGGTTATACAGAGAAAGATATATACACAAGTGCAACCCCATTTTGTGTCCAGATAATCTCTGTCCATTCCGTTTGTAGAATGTGATAAGGCCGCTAATTGTATGTTTTTTAAGGCTCAAATTGTATAGTTTCTTTTCTTGGTGTACATTAAGGTGTAAATAAATAAGGATGCCAACTTTCAAAATGCTGAGTAACACGTCACCGACAAGTTTCTTATACAACTTCCATTCACCAGAGTTAAATTCATGGCTAGTTTGTCTTCAGAAGCTATCTTATGCTGTACATTTTAATGCACTTGGGCCAACTTTAATATTGTTGCCTAAGTGTAATATGTGTTCGAGCTGAAGGCAAGGTCCAGAGACTACAATGAAAATTGCCCACGGGTACCAAACGACGTTTTTCAACACAGTCGTAAATAAGAAGAAGAACTTTATGAATATGATATTTCGTAGCAAATTATTGTGAGCATTACTCACAATAATTAAAACACTTGCAGATTTCCGGATACAATGAATATTAGATATAAATTGTGACGAAGTACGAATTAAATAAATTACATCGCGAGTCTAAAAACTATAGGGTAAGTGTATTGAAAAACCACATTAGATTTAGAGCAGTCAGTCTAAAAGTAGCTCAGGTTAAAATGCTACTAAGTGTACCTTTATTTGTATTTATAAATGTGCTTCATGAGGAAGATCGCAGGAGAACCAAGGTCGCTGACTAAGCCTCTTTGGGCATCGCCAAACTTAAGTAGTAGTGGGCAGGGCACATTGCTCCTAGAACGGATGGTCGATGGGGCCGATAGGTTCTGGAGTTGCTACCGTACACCGAAAAACGCAGCGCTGGAAGGCCTCCCACAAGGTGGATCGATGACCTGGTGAGAGTCGCGAGAATGCGTTGGATGCGAGACGCGTAGGTTCGGTCGTTGTGGCGACGCTTGGGGGAGGCTAGGCTTATGTTCAACAGTGGACATCTTACGCCTGAAATGATGATGATGAATGGTGATATGCTCAAAAAGGAAAAATACACAAAGACAGAATTAATCATAAATAGACTTTTATATGCCAATCAGCCTCTAGCTACCTTAAAAGGTCACACAAGATATTAGAAACATAACTAACGTCTTATATTTAGATTCTTGATTTAAGTAGATAACATTTACCCTTCCAAGTTCACCCGACGCAAACTGTAGGGGTGTCAAAACTTCCCGCATGATGATAAGCGCGAACATTGTTCAAAACTTAAACTAGCATCCTAACACATAGCAAATACTCTGCAAACTAAAAACGGTGAAGCCACTGCTAGAGTTTCAACTTGTTGAATCTCATGGAATTTCTGTCCAAGCATTGTTTAAGTCATGTCCAATTTCTGCGCAACTTCAAATGTATGGTTTCAGTTATTTATGTTCTTGTTATACGCCTATATGTAGATGGATGGAGAGGGAGAGGAAGGCCGAAGAAAAGATGGATGGATTGTGTGAGGAGTGATATGAAAGAAAAGGGAGTTAGTGATAGTTTGGCGAGTGACAGGACAGTATAGGAGAAAAAATCGTGTTGCGCTGACCCCAAGTAATATGGGACAAGGGCAGGAAGAAGAAGAGTTTATACGCCTTTATAAATAGGACCTATCATGATCATCATCAGCCTTTTTTAATGTTCCCACTGCTGGGAAGGCCTCCTCTCTAGGTGAGGGAATTAATAGAATAAAATAGCATTTATTCGGCGCAAGCAACACAATACCTATACCACAACAAAAAATAATAATAAAAAAAAGAGTACAGAAATACAACATGGCCGTAATCCACCACGCGGGTCCAGTGCGGGTTGATGAATAATAAATAGGACGTAATAAGTAAAGGGGGTGGGGGGTTTGGTGGGAAATCTTCCAATGACTTCTTCCACTCTTGGGCAGAGTGGGAGGGCGTGTCAGACTTTTACTGACTAAATCCTACTCCTGGGTTCCTCATTTCAGGGCTCCGGGTTTCTCTTTCACACAACCCATGGCCCCAGTAGGCTTCAACCTTGCTGGGCCCCTATGGTTTTTATGACATTTCCTAAAGGGGGCTCTTCTAAAACTCATGAAGTAACTCAATTATTAGACCAAATCCATCAACTGGATCTTCCCATTCATATGGTCACAAAGGAAGAGGTAAAAACAGCGATTAAGGCGCTAGACCCAAGTAAAGCTCCTGGATACGATCTCATAATAGGCAAAATTTTAAGAGAATTACCCAAAGAAGGCTACCAACTTCTGACTTCCCTGATCAACGCTATCCTGCGAAGAGGTATGGTTCCACTTCAATGGAAAGTAGCACAAGTTATAATGGTTGCTAAGCCTGGTAAAAACCCTGTAGAGGCGCAATCATATAGACCTATTAGCCTACTGCCCATACCATCGAAAATCATGGAGATACTTATCCTGCGGAGATTGCTTCCGATTATCTCTTCGAAAAAACTCTTACCTGACCACCAGTTTGGCTTTCGCCGGGGGCATGGTACCATAGAACAAGTACACAGATTAGTAGAACATATCAACAAAGCTTTTGAGACAAAACAGTACGGTGCTGCAGCCTTTTTGGATATATCTCAGGCATTTGATCGTGTGTGGCATGATGGACTGTTATACAAAATAAAACGGGACCTCCCTATAAATTTTTACAACCTTATAAAGTCTTATCTAAGCGACAGACACTTTTTTGTGAAACAGGGTGAAGAGATAACTTCCTTGCATACTGTCCAAGCTGGAGTGCCACAGGGTAGTGTAATGGGCCCCATGTTGTACCTGCTTTTCACAGCCGACCTCCCAACGACCGACGGCGTAGTCACTGGAACATTTGCCGATGATACAGCAATTCTTTCGATAGACACTTCACCCGACGTTGCTTCACAAAAACTCCAAACTAGCCTCAATCAAATATCCCAATGGCTCAAAGATTGGCGAATTAAGGCCAACGAAACCAAGTCTGTCCAGGTGACTTTCACTTACAGGAAAGGAACGTGTCCTCCTGTCACTCTAAATGGAATACCTCTCCCACAAGAAGACTACGCTAAGTATCTTGGAATTTATCTAGATAGACGCCTAACTTGGAAGAAGCACATATTTAAGAAACGTCTGGCTATGGGACAACAGTTACGCACAATGTATTGGCTACTGTGTAGCAAATCGCAACTCTCAATCGAAAATAAATTATTGTTATATAAATGTATAATAAAGCCTAAATGGACATATGGCCTACAGTTGTGGGGCTCAGCAGCAAAATCAAATGTCGAAATAATACAAAGGTTCCAATCAAAAATGTTGAGAATGATAACGAACGCACCTTGGTATGTCTCAAATAACAGACTCCATCACGACCTCTGTATCAGAACGGTAATAGAAGAGATCTCAGAAAAAGCTAAAGCGTACAAAGCACGCATCTCAAACCATCCAAACAAGCTAGCAGTAAACCTGATGGCCCCCCAAACAGCCGCTCGGAGGCTAAAGAGAAACATTCCTCAAGACCTCGTTTAGGAGGCTATAAGATAAACGGGGCGGTCACTGGACAGTCTGCGTACAAATCTGTTATGTTATCAAACATATTGCTGAATGTCTATAATGACAGATTGCAATAAAATACATGGATAAAAAAAAAAAAAAAATCCTAAAGGGGTTGGCATTATTAACCTTGAAAAATGCTTAATTTTCGTTTTGTACACACGCCCGTACAAAATTATTTATTTATTTGGCCGAAAATTTTGGTTTCTATATTATAATATTATTCTGTATTTATTATATTATTGGTTTTTCCTAGAATAATCCAAAAAAAAATTTTGTTTATTTATTTATTTATTTTTTTGGTGATTTACGTAAACACGGCAATTTTCCGGGTCATTAAACCCTGGCGCTCGAGAGGTTAAGTTCGCCTTTGTGCAGTGTTTACTAGGTACTGTACAAATAAATAAATAAAAGTAACCCCAAAGGGGTTAAAGGTGCGCACGGATAAATGATAAATGATGTTTATTATGCAAATAGGTTATCAATAACATTTATACGAGTACGTCAATTATTTTCGTTAATTTTAACAAGTTAATGCCAGGTGTTTGAATCCTTTAAATTCTTGACGTTTCTCTAATATAATTTGCAATTTAACCTTTTTTCATGAACTGCTCTGTCTGTTAATGAAAACTGCATGAAAATCCGTTTAATATTTATTGCGAACAGACAGACAGACGTGAGAGGATTTTGTTTTAAAATTATGTAAGGATAAGGACGTAACGTTCGGGGAACGTTTGAAAGAGTTACCTTGGCACTGGAACATAAAGGGCAACTGGAGGAATAGCGTTCACAACCGTGCCGCTGCGAGCGGTAGCTAAGCACGTTGCGGCGAGCGGCATGATTAAAAGTATGAAAATGTTTGAATCACGCCACGAGACGCCGCTCAAAGCGCCGCGCGCCCGCTTACCGATGCCGCCCCGCTCGCCGCGCCGTTCGCCGCTAAGATGGAAGTCGTGAACAGGCTGTTAGACAGTAAAAATCTCACACGCTCACGCTCCACCCAGAGCAAAATATAATAATATTCCACAATACAAATACCTATGTTATTTAATGATTTCCCATCTCAATGGAAAATATATTAATGGTAAATGGTAATCCAATTAACTCGTTAGTTGGTCATTTTAGAGCCCACATAATCCTCCCACTACTAACATAACAAAATTTAAATTAGATTATAATCAACTAATGAAATAATTTTGTTTAATCAGCTGAATGTTATTGTTCCAATTTGTAAAATGGAAAATCTGTTACACAAACACTAGTTATTTGTGTAAGAGATTTTATATTTTTCTTTAACATATCTACATTGTACTCGTACGTGTAAAAAAAACCTTAGGTAAGTAGGTATAGGCTCAAAACGGTGAAGGAAAACATCGTGAGGAAACCGACATGTCCTAGAACCAAAAATTCGAAGACATGTGACATTCACCAACCCGCACTGGGCCCGCATGGTGGATTACGGCCCATTCCCTCTCCTAGAGAGGAGGCTTGAGTCCCAGCAGTGGGAACATTAAAAAAGGCTGATGATGATGATGATGAAGTAGGTATATAGGTTTCGTTGTACCTCATCATCATCATTTTAACCAAAAGACGTCTACAGCTGTACATAGGCCTCTCCCAGGTGTCACCACAACGACCGATCCTGTGCGTCTCGCAACCATCGCATTCCATCCATCAATTCACCTTGTGAGAGGCCTTCCAACACTGCATTTTCCGGTACACAGTCACCACTTCAGAATCTTTCGGCTCCATCGACCATCTGAACTAGTGCCTTGCCCACTGCCATGAGCGTGACCATAGTTCTCCAGCAGATATTTTCATTCTTGATGCGATCACGAAAGGAAACTTCGAAAATATGTCTTTCCTTTGTCCTTTAGGTGACTTTAAACCTGCTGGTGATGTCCATTTTTACGTTATCTCTACGTAATAAACAAAAAACTGGGTGAAGATTTAGTAACATATTCTAAAGTTCCCTTTACCCACTTAAAGGGTGTCCAGATGGTTACAAACCAAGGTCCCAACCAAGGTGACCTTGTTAGTTTCAATCCATGTAGATAGCAGTTGTAAACCATAACCTTCAATGCCCTTGGTCGGGAGGCGCGTTTTCCCAACGACCGAACGTGTTGGCACGTGGTTTACATCCATGTAGCCGCGATACAAAACACGGTCACCTTGGTTGGAAAGCTAGTTTGCAACCGCCTTTGCTAAACCTTTACGTGTCAAAAAAACCACAAACAAAAAGAACCCCTACATTCAGATGTTAAACGTACGCATTTTTGCTAGATTTACGATACGCACGATAGTTCGTCCCTTACCCGACTCGGGACGCACGTACTACAACCTCAGAACCTTTCCGCCTGCACTGCGGAGTGCGGGCAGCCTGTTTAAAATTCCACAATTGCGCTGCGTACAATAAATTTAAGTCGAGAGACTCCCGAGCGCAGTAAATTTCGCGCTTATTTTCTACAAATTATTTCAGTTAAGCGCTCCGCTTCCTAGACAACAGTGGTTATAAAGCATAGCTTTTCCGCCATTTTCTCGGTGCCAGTTATTTCGGAATTGCTCGAGTTAATCTGTTTTGATGTATGTGAGGATTGTAAACTACGCGGTTATTTATGGCGTTCGTATACCGGTATGAAAATGATGAAAATTATTCCTGTTGGTATTGCTGTTTCGTTTGTATTACAATTATATATTAAAGACCATCGCAAAAAATAATTATAATACATGCTTTTTTAAATGAGATAATATCCAATAACTTCTATCGTTTCTTTTATGTAGAGCGAGAGGACTTTTTTATCGTTGACTAACTTCTGCCAGCGGCCTCGCCCGCGCACATATAATATAACTCTTATCACTTAGGAATACAGCAGCTTCCTATCGGGGAAAAAGTGTTAGCAATCGGACCAGTACTTTCAGAGAACACTTACAAACAAAACTAAAACAAAAAAAGCAACTTAACCTCTTTTTTTAATTTATATAAACTATAGCGCTTGACTGCGATCCCACCTAATGGAAAGCGACGATGCTGCGGTCGACGATGGAGCTTACCGCTTACCTGGAAGTTACCTATTTACTCTTGACTTAACGCTTCGATCTTGAGGATTTAAGTTGGTATAAATATAGATAAATGGAAAGGTTCGTTGCTTATTTTAATGTTTACAGACTGCTTTATGAAAAACTTCTTATTTACATTCTTAGATGCATGCTATAAGCTAAATATTTTGCACTCATATTTGCACACATTTTTTAAACGCTTAATATTTTAATAATTTGTGCGAACTTTTAATAGAGGCTAAAGATTCCCGGCGAGAGGACTTGGCAGACTTTTACAGACTAAAACCCACCTATGTTTCTTTAGGTACTATTTGCATTCTACGGTCATGGTAACACTTCAAAACGCTGAACCGCATCACCATAACATACCCAACATATACCCGCTGAATTAATTGTCTTGATTCAGTTCAAACTTTAGTGATGGTGTCAGCTAAGACATAATAACACAAAATTGACACTAACACATTAAGTAACGCAATAGCAAAATTCCTTGAAACTATGCCACCTAAACTAACCAACATTTGTCCCAACAGACTTCAACGCAAACATACACAACTCCCAAACTCTCCGAGGTCTTTAACTGTAAATCTTATTACATCAATGATAAACTGCCTAACATCTAACATTAACATAACGACCTAAGTTTAAGGAGGAAGTAATGTCAATATTATACATGTTTAAGCGCGCCAGTACGTACGAACCTTACCTACATGGGATTAAGGGACTATCGCTTCGGTTACAATCCGCAGCATAATGGTTGCTTCTATGGCCAATTCTTTTCTCGCCGCTGCGCTAATAGCCAAAACGAGCGGTTACCGACTGTGTACGGAGTTTGTTCCTTTATTTTCTGTCTGAAAAATTTCCGCTAAATAAAACTGGTTTCCTAGTTATCGTTAAAGTCAGTGACCGGTGAGAAAGGGGTGTCTAAAAGTGATTTTGTTTAAGAAATGAGTTGGTCATTTGTTTTGTTGTTAGTTTTAATATTTTTCAACACACTTACTCAAAGACTTGCTCTTATCCCACTGCTTTTAGGCTTCCCATTGACTGTTTTTTGCAATAGTGCGGAGCTCGCTCCTGCCAAATTTTATTACATTTATCGTATCAAGCTGAGTGCACGTCAATTTCAACCTCCACGAGTCGCATGATTTGAAAAACATCGTTTGATACACGTGGAAAGTTGTCACTGCAGTTCTCGACTCTATAACACCCTCGCCAAGGCTCGGGTGAATGCCTCCTCGGTCAGAATGACAAACTATCTCTTCATGTATCAAAATGTGGACAAAGAACCACCAATGGATCTCTAGTTTCATGTCATCAAAGAGATGGGCAGTCACGTCCTCCAGTTGATGATAATTACAACAAAATCAGCTAAAAGAAACAATCGATCATGTCGAGCGTAATGACTACGACAGCATAAACGACATCAGAAATTCACAAGCTGATATAGTTTCATTATTTCAAGTGATATTACAAGAATAATATTTTTACCAGACCGCACCCCTCTTAACCCAAGAAAAATTACGGACCCAATCCTGAAAGTATCCATTGCAGAAAAAACATAAGTTGACACAATATCTTCCTCTCATGTAGACATAGACGTGCTAAAGTGTCTGTCAACATGAAATGCCATCTAATCTCGACAATATTTCTCGGACCAGCCCCCTTGACCTGGCTTCGAAGTGACTCTAGTGCCTCTTGAGAGGGCTTATTTGACGTGGGATCGCTGCATTGTGACCCAACTATAGAGGTCAGTTTGGACCCGAAGTTCTTCAATTTAATCTATGTGCATTACATTTTAGCGGACTCCTTGGTGCTAGAGTTCGAGTGTGGGATAACATTGTTAGAAATATAGGAAAAAAATAATCAACCGTTTTTTTGTGATGGGAAATCAATAATGACTTCTGCCTCTCTAGGACGGGGCGGGAGGGCTTGTCAGAATTACTAACTACTATAAAACTACACCTATTTTTTTTTAGTTGCCTTAGCATTCTATGATTACGGGTAACCCTTTCGGCTTGCCCTGCTGGGGCCTTACGGTTTTGCTGATATGTCATTGAGGCACAGAGTTAGCAACTAATAATCTTTATAAAATTACTGAACCGCATGATTAATGTGTTCTCTAAACGTTCTGTTTGTATAAGTGTTGTGTCTACCATGTATCGATCTGGTAGTCCGCTGATAGATTGGGTTTAGTAAAATTAAGTTATGCAATTTAGACGCACTCTCCCCGAAATGCAACCGCTAGAAAACCGTCAGGCCAGCAACTCGGCGTTGATGCTCAAGATTTTATAATTTTCACTCAGCAAGAGCATCATTGCCGATGATCGTCTTGGCTTGTTTCGTTAATTTTTTACTTTATCGTCTTCTTTCCGTGTCAATGTACTCAAACTGTTTTTTTTCTGGCCAGTATTAGGTAACCTGTACAGCTCTATTTCTGGACTCGAATAAATCCGGAAAAGTGCAAGTGGTTGTGTAAGACGCATAAGGATGGGGATAAGGATATGGGATTAGATGACGCATGTCCTGTGCAGCGGCTCTACTTTATCAGAGGGGAGATGGGTCGAGAAAACCCCATTTGGCCAGATTATTTTAACATCAGTCAACCTGGGTCCGTAGTCGGTTTAGAGATTTTGACTTAGGTACAGGAGGAGTGAGCAGTGGCGGTCGAGTGATAATGGCCCCGATTTGCGAGTTGTAGGTTGCGGATTCGAACCCAGCAAGGCGCATTACTTTGTGAATTTTATTTCATCACCATTGCTCTCAAAACGGAGAAGGAAAACAGCGTGAGGAAACCGGCATGTCCTAGGACCAATTATTTGAAGACATGTGACATTCATCAACCCGCACTGGGCCCGTGTGGTGGATTACGGCCCTTTCCCTCTCCTAGAGAGGAGGCCTGAGTCCCAGCAGTGGGAACATTAAAAAGGTTGACGATGATGATAAAGGATAAAGGAAGAATAAAGATGATAATGACTGAAATAAAGAAATAAATAACTACTCTTTAAATACAAAAGTACCTAAAACACTAATTGAAAAAGTAGGAATTATTATTGCTCGTAATATTTAAAAAACTATGGCACTTCTATTTGAAACTACAAGACTAATCAGACTATCGCGAGTACAATAGTGAAATCAAGTTTTCAAGTGTGCATTCTGTTTTACTACGGTCGTTGTTATCGAGCAAAAAAGTACTTACATAACATTTGATACATATTTGATATCAGTTTTATGGCTTAGCATGGCATGCACTTAGCTTATTAATTTAATTAAAAATGTTACTCAAAACATTACAACGTCTCGATATGGAGTAATTTCGGAATGTGTTTGGCTAAAATTGTGTTTGCTGTGTTCGTTTGTACTTCGGTGATAAATAATGTTTTTGTTGCCAGTGATGATGGTTAGTAAAACTTTTTATATATTTTACCTAGCAGTTTAACTGCTGGGCAAAACCTTCCTCCGTTCCGTCAATTGCTCCCAGCTCTGAGTTACTTCTTGTCAATTCCTAAGGAAGACATTTAAGTCGTCCCGCCACGACCTTCTTGGTCTATCGCAACTCCATCTTGCAATTTCAGAGCATCAACTTTGTGTTTTACTGGTTCACCACTTGACAGGCATGCGGCAGACATGTCCAGCCCAGTCTCACTTACTAGGCAGCCTTATGTGCCACATCAATGATCTGCGTTATGGAGCGTAGTATAGTATTTCGAACGCGATCCGTTATTTTGACACCTAGTATACAATAAAATCTTAACATTATCGAACAGCATTTATCGAGGGAATCGACTTGTCCTAAACCAAAAAATCACCGATATTTGATATCTACCAACCCGCACTGGGCCCGCGTGGTGGTTTACGGCCCATTCCGTCTTCTAAAGAGAAGACCTACGAGCCATCTTGTAAACATTATAATCTTTTTATTGTCTACTTCCTTGACTAAAATATAAAAACTCATAATATCCAACTTCTTTAAACAGAAGAAGAAGGAGAACGAGAAGAAAAAGAAGAAAAAACAGAACCACCTCCATTGGAAAACCATTCGTTTGTGGCATTAATTGAGTAATTACTAACATTTTTTTTAATATATAATTAATTAAGAGACCTAACCAGAAAGAAGCACAACAACAAAAACAAACACAACAATTGAACAGAATTAGAGAGTGATCAAGAATCGATGTGTTTAATCCTCATAGTCAACCAAATGGCTTATTAAAACTGTTGATACACTTAAAAACATTTAAAAGGTAACATTCTCAACAGTAACAATCAATATAGGAGATAATGTTGCCTTTAAATGGAATGAATTCATAAAAGATATTCAGTCACTGTGGCTAAGCAGAAAGAAATTTGGACATAATATGATACACGAGTACAATTTACAGAAACATTATATTATCATCTTTGATGTAGAGACAGACTTTCTATACCTAATAGTACCAAATGAAGGTTATGATTTTGACAGGCTATGTATGTATATGTGTATATTTATATTTTTGTTTGTAATGAATGAACTCAAAAACTACGGAAGCGACTTAAAAATTCTTTCACTAGCAGTAAGTTACTTCATGACTGAGTGGCATAGGCTACATATTCTTCAATCTCCTTCTCACTCTGACCGAAGACAGAAGTTAGTCTCGAAATACATTAGGATCAGTAGGTTAGTGGCATTTTTTAATTCAACCTGTACTCGTCCATCGATATCCAAGTTTCTTCTGCAAGGTCTGTCAGTAGAGCCTTTCTCTACTTGACTGGTCGTGCATAAAACTCAGTGGAAATCAATGAGGATCAATCTCATAATAGCAAATCCAATTTTTACTAACTACATCGGTGGATTTATTAAACATTTTCTGACCGGCTACTCAGAAACAAGCTCTCTCGCTGGACTGTTTACGATGACGTCATCTGTCATGATCCATGCAACGAACGGTTTGGAGTTAGACCATGACGTTTAAAGTAAGATTGTTTAATTCTTGTTTCAGTGTGAGTAAGAGACAGAGCTATGCAGGTTGTCTAGCGCCTTAGGCGTAAAATACGATCAACGGGGTTACCGTTGATCGTATTTATACGCCTATTAATATTTGAGCCGCGCGTGCATGATGATGTCACAGCGAGTCGTTTCATTTTCGGGTGCGTTTCTGGGACTAACACACTAAAATTGCTGTATCTTCGTCATTTTTGGTCTGATTTAAATAATTTTTCCAAAGTATTTACTGTTTTTTTTTTGACGCTAAAAGTTTACATACTCCACAAATTTAATGACTGATCCTCATTGAAGAGACCCAAGCTACAACATTAACTTTTAATATTTCAAGCAATTCGTCTTCTCGCAGTCTGTGCACATTCTGTCTTCTATTCTGTTAAAATAATTCTGTTCTTTATTTCAGCATTCTTTTCACAGATGGAAGTAAACGCTCGTGTACTGGTACCATCATACATGATCACGCTGTAATCACAGCTGCTCACTGCTTGTAAGTGCTCACTGTTTGAATTCATCTACTTTAATATCTTTTAAAATACTGCTGAGTAAGTCTTTCAATATTGCGCGGAAATATAATGAAAGGCTTCTGAATTGTTAATGCATACATTATGTAAAAGAAAAAACTCACTGACTGACATATCATATAGGTTGACTGGTAGAGAATGCCTAAGGCATTAAGTCCACCTTTGTACCTTTGTGTTGCATGAAGTTTTAATAAATAAATATCAATGCACAGATAAAACTCGAGGGTCTAGGAACATTGAATTTTTTACAAGAGTTCCTTTTACGATGTAGGCAAGAACTAAGAAGACAAGACAACAATAAAATTGAGAAGCATGGAAACGTCCATTATTATACGGTTCAAAATTGACCTAAATGATATTGTGGGCTTAAAAAACAGTAGTCCCTTAGATACCCTACGCCCTCGTCAATAAGTAACAAGGGCCGTATGAAACACAGGAGTGATTTATATCCCTGAATTATGTACTAATGTTTAATAATGCCTTCAGAAAATCGATACTAGTTACTATTTCGTATGTTGAGCTTGTTGGAAGTATTACAATTTATTTTAAGTGGACATTTTCTTACTTTCTAAGAAAGTCTGGCCCGAAATAATTAGAATAGGGAATATATCTGTGGTCCTAGTGAAAAGGGGTATAAGTCCGATTTTGTCGAAAATGAGTTAAGTATACCTACCAAAATGATCAGAAAAAAATGCTCTATCGTTTGGTGAAAAGAGATCTAAGCTAGCCCTAAAAAAAAGGAAGTTGCTTTGTGCATAAGGATTCAACTGACACCAAAAAAACCACGCAAGTTGGTTTCAAGTCCATTTATATTGTTTTAAACGGAAAAATAAAAACTTTCTTTTGTGTTTTTTAATCTAAATTAACATAAATCAACCACATTTCAATTTGGTTGGTGTTTATCGATACAACAACACTTAGTCCATAAAAATGGTTTAAGTTAGAAAGGATATTATTAGACTTATATCCGTTTTCACCGAAATAAAGAGAAAAAATATTTCTTTCCATTAGGTAATTAGTTATTAAAAATAATTTCAAATGCGTATCCCTTTTCACGTGCATGAATTAATATTTAACTTATGGGAGAACGGGTCTAACTTATTTTATACCCTTATGGAATTCATTTTGTGATTGGTATAAGTCACTATCTTAAAAACTATTAACTTTACATAAAAAATAACTCAATAATAGTAAAGAGCATAAATTGTTTACCTATAAAAAACATCACATGTATTTCATTTGGTTTGAATGACACACGAGGTCAAATACGAATTTGAAGCACGCAGAGTGTTTTTTACGTCTCCTGTAAAGTTGCATTTTTGGACTTAGATCTTTTTTCACTAGGGCCACAGATATATGATAAAAATAAAAGTTAAATAACCAGTTTATCATTAAATATACAAAAACTAATTGCGGCCAGCGACTTTGCTTGTATGCTAATAGACTTACCATTTTGGGTTATAAAAGTAGCCTACGACCTATTCTCAGATCTACCAAATACATACAAAAACATTCACAAAGATCTGTGAAGCCATTTCGAAGAAGTTCGATGGCAAAAACTATTGTAATAAATATAGTTTTTTTTTACTGAATCCCAGATTGCCGAAACATTACTCTCTAGGTAGTAAGGCTTATTGTTGCCGAAAAATTACTCTCTAGTTATTAAGGCTTATTGTCCACGGACACGTAGCTTCATAGACGCGTATCCGTCATTATACGCTTAGTGTACGCCTGCGTGAAGCTTACATACAAAATTATGAAACTATAAATAAAATAAAAATAAAAAAATATACATAATAAAAAAAAACAATAAAAAATAACGAAAAAAAAAAACTAAACTACTAAAACTACCAAACTACAACTAACTACCTACTAAAGCTACTAAACCATAACTACTAAACTACAACTAACTACTAAAGCTACTAAACCATAACTACTAAACTACAACTAACTACTAAAGCTACTAAACCATAACTACTAAACTACAACTAACTACTAAAGCTACTAAACCATAACTACTAAACTACAACTAACTACTAAATTATGAGCTACGAGTCCGTGTATATAGTAAGCCCTATAGTTTTGTATGTAAGCTTCACACAGGCATACACCAAGCATGTAATGACGACGCGTCTATTAAGCTACTCGTCCGTGAACAGTCGCATTAAGACTTGCATTGACCACAGCAAAAATTATTATTTTTCTCAGTTTAACCCACACTTCTGGCTACGCAGATGTCGAAATGTCGGGCTCATTTGTAGTCGTCGGCACGAAGAAGATGTTCGATACTGGATATGAGAACTACTTGCCAATAGAGAGGATTATTACGCATCCCCGTTTCAGAGGATGGACGGCAAATCTCGCCCTAGTGTTCACCTTTGCCGGGATGACCACGGATAAGCCAGGAAGCACTATTCCACTCATAGGAGAGAGTTCGACTACTCCCGTTGACTCTAATGTTACCATCCTCAGTTGGGGACGTTGTACGACTGATGACGAAACTGTAAATATTGAGGTTTATTGACGTTTTGTTCCTGATTCTTTTTCTTTCCTGAACATATAGCGGTCAAGCGTGAACCTATGAACTATAAAAAAAATAATTGAAAATCATTTTCAAATCAGCAATCATTCAAAAAACTGACTGATCAAGATAATTTAGTTCCTATGGCCTTTATCCGACTCCATCATCTGACCAGTTCTATGGTACCATATTAACGTGTTGGCATCCAAGTTGTATAGGTATATCAGTTTCAGCTCAATCGGTTTGGAATAACAGTTTCATAAACCATTAGCAAGATTTGCCCTAAATACATATAAACTTTTTAAAACTTTGTAATTATTTCTATAATATTATGTGTTAGTATCCCTTATTTCTATGTTATTATATGTTTGTTAAATAGGGCGGGGATTTGTCCACAATAAGACGCAATCACTAGGCAATAAGGAGTATATTAGCACTTTGCACACAAACGAACAGGGCCTCAAGTCTGCTATTACAATAGTGTCAAAATTGTCTATCATTGATGTCATAATTGTCGAATTTGACAAGTTTGGTAATCTACTAATATAATGGCGTCATTATGACTTTCCAATGGTCAACCACTGACACTCCATTGAAAGAAGTGGCATAGAATGGTAATCTCGTATATATTGACAAATGAATATTTGGTGTTTGCGGTAATCTGCTAAAACTTTGACAGTTTATTTGATCAGTGTTTTACCATTAGAACGTTTTTGTGCAGTTATTGGTTTTAATATGCTCGAAATTATCATTCTACCACAATTCTATTACAAGACCATTGACCGATCAATGATCGATCATTATGAATTAGCAGATTACAAACTTTTAGTAAAATGACAATGGGATTGTGTTGGAATGACGAATTTATAAAAATAGCAGACTTGGGGCCCAGAACTCAGGTCAATTACTGTTATTCACACACATAAAGCTAGACTTAATAAAAATTAAATGCAACACAATGTTAGATAGTATTATATTATATTTTTTCTTTCTTTGTTACTTATTTCTATGTTAGTTCAGATGTTACAATATTTATTTTGTATTCATTAATAATATTTTATTAACTTTTAAAGGGAACGAAATGGCCAGTCGAAAAAAAGAAAAGAAAATGTCTTTCTTCCGAAGAGAATAATGTAAGTTCTAAACAACTGTTATGCGATAACAGCTATCATACAGACGACGGCAAGATATGGATAAAACGAGGGAAAATCAGCTCAACGTTTTACTTATCAAAGAATTAAACACGAAAAATCGTAAATATCGGTTCAGGCACAGTCACTGCAACTGTATTGTATGTTTGTACTCTATTTTTTTATTACTATTTTATGCTGTATGTTGTCTGTATTATGTTGTTATTTTATGTTGTTGTGTTGTTGTTTGTTGTTGTTGTTTTGTATTGTGTTGCTTGCGCCGAATGAATGCTATTCTACTCTATTCTATAATGGAAGTGATTCTTTTTTTAAGGTACTGTATTCAACAAATGGTAAAACGGGAAACTTTTACAAAGACTCCGCCGTCCATCCGTCCGTCTGTCACTAGTCTGTATCTCCCTCATGAGGGCGATCAGCAGCGGGGATCTCTCGCGCCGGGCCTTGGTACAGGCCATGGCCCGGAGCGAGGAGGAGTGGCAGGCGGTCGCCAACTTCTGCGAAGCAGTAATGCTACCAAAAGAGGAGGCCGACCGCATAAGGCAACGGTGGCGCTCACAGCGCCCCAGCCGCCGCTGGGATTCCGATCCCGATTTCCGGCTACCGTAGGCGTGGGCAAGCGGACGGCGAGTAATGGGTAGCGCGCTGTCCGACCGTCCGGTAACTGTTCGGACCAAGCCTCAGTCGTCGACGGCGCGCACTGTTCCCGCGCGCCTCAAGGAGTTGTCAGCAACAGCAAGGACCCAGCCGGGTCGAAGCCTACTGGGGCCAGGGTTATCCGAAAGCGAGCTCGAGCCCCGGTATGAAGGCTAGAAGGAACGGGGTGGGTCTTTTAGTCACTAAAAGTCTGACACTATCCCAAGAGCGGGGGTTGTCATTGAATGATTTTTTTCCACCATAAAAAAGCTACCTGCCAAAAAAATCCCGTCAAAATCGGTCCAGCCATTTCAGAGATTAGCCCGGACAAACAGACAGACAGACAAATATCTAAAAAAATGTTATTTTGGTGTATGTACTGTATAATTATATTCATATGCAAGTAATAAAAAGCAGTTATTTCAATATTACAAACAGACACTCCAATTTTATTTATATGTATAGATGATGATACTTGACATACACTCATCAATGTAATTTTGTTGCTAGGGCTCTTGCGAACCTTATAAGAAACGTAAAAAAGCAGCGCGTTCTGGGTCAGAGGAACCAAATCGAAGTGATAGTGAGGTAAGTTTCTTTTCATAGAGTTACTATCTTTTTCCTCGACGGCGTCAACCTCCTTCAGTCTCCAGTTAGTGACAATCCTCGCCCTCGCGGCGAAGGTGGTGTGACGATCTGATAAATTTCGTGGGGAAAACATGGCCAAAGATCGCCCTAGACAGAAAAGTTTTGAATGAGAAAGAGGAGGCTTTTGCCCAGCAGTGGGACACACAATAGGCTAAAAAAAAATACGACGTTCAACGCAAAATTAGAAGAAAATGTAAAGGACGTAGCCCATAGCGATTTATGCCGTCATTCAGAAGCGATCACAGACGGCTCCCGATAACATCGCGATGCTGTCGTAAAGTGACCACGATTCCATATCGCCGCGATCTCGATACAGACTGTATCTATATAGTCACAATACAGTATTGTTGCAGTCGTTTGCTGTGCCGACTACCTGTGAACACCAGTCGACATTGTTATTTGTATTGTTATAGTTACATTATTCAAATGCGACAAACAGCTGAAAGCGATGCACTGGCGTGTTGACAAAACGAGGCGTAAACACTACTGAATCGATATAAAAAAAAATCAGTAGACTTAAAAGCGCCTGCCGACATGCGACAGTCATTCGTTGATCATATTAGTCGTGGATTATTTTTTACATAATAATAATAGACAAAAAATTACAGTCCCTACTAAGTTGCAGCATTACAGGTTTGATAAAAAAAAACTACGATGTCTCTAGCAAATGCTTATTGTTGGGATTTTAAATAAATCAACAAAGGATATAAATCTAAGTCTAGTCCAAAATTGCAGCAAGCTGGTGAATCACGGCATCACAAGTTCCGGGGAGATAAAGTAGACTCACCACCGACTCCTAAGGTGGATTTGGTAAATACTTCCTCACACCACTCTCCAGAGGCAGTCAAACCAAAAGAAATGCATAAACGCATAAACAGCGAACCTGAAGAATCTAAAGAGTCCAAAGAGCAAAAACCACGCCGTGAATTCGAAGTGACATATGGACCGGATAATCAGAACATACCAATAGAAAGTCAGTATTTGAGGACAGGTGATGAAAAAGTAAGTGGTACTTTTTATAAGTGGTTTAAACAAATGAAACTGGGGTTTTAGTTGGCTAGCTTGCGTTTAGACGTCCGATAAAAGGCCAAGCCCAAATTGATGACGCGTTGTATTCTACATGCGCGAGAGATATCAGAAAAATGACGAAGCCCACCATAGTCGATGCCTGCTATGACTGAGGGATTGGTCGAAAAAGTTAACAAAAAGGCGACGGCCTTTGAAAACATAGAGCAACTGGTTATTAGGTACTTATTATTCAAAACTACCTCTAAAAAACGATTTATGGGGTGTTCAAAGTTGTATGGGAGAATTTTATTTCTTGAGTTGATAAACTTGACACATGACACAAATATTTATCTATAAAAAGACGGGCCATATTAGATTATTTTTTTAAATTTCTCTCAAAAGGTGGTTCAAAGGGTGTTAAAGTTTCTATAAAAAAAAAAATTGCTTGAGTTAATAAACGAAGACTGGTTCGAGATGGTGCGGGAGAAGTATGTCTGGAAGTACTTGGAGGAGGTCTTTGCCCTACATTGGATCTTGCAGATCCAATGTAGCAGATGATTAGGGAAAAAAAAACGAAATTGCGAGAAAAATGCTAGTCTATATAAATATACTAGCTTTTGCCCGCGCGGCTTCGCTCCCGCTCTTTCCTACTCCACCCTACTATACCCTATTCTACCTTACTCTACCCTACCCTACTCTACCCTACTATACCCTACTCTACCCTACTCTACCCTACCCTACTCTACCCTACTCTACCCTACTCTACCCTACTCTACCCTACTCTATCCTACTCTACCCTACTTCATTTGTTACAAAAAATGTGATAAATGAAGAACCGCTCGACCGATTTTGTGCAAACTTCACATAAACCATTTACTAAATAGTCCGAACAAAGCCTAAACATTTGGTTTGAGCCCGTTCTTGAGTTATAAAATTACAACGAAAAGTGGCATTGATTTATATATATATAGATAAAAGGCAGAACTGACCGACTGACATGTGAACGCACACCTGAAACAACTGGAATTAAGAGCGTGAAATTTTTTCACAATGTTTCATTTTTTGTCGCACTAAGAGAGGATTTATCAAAATTCAGCCCCAAAGGGGATTTAGTTATGTTTTAAAGTTTATATGGAAAAACTTATTTTCATGCGGGCGAATTCGCTGGCAAAAGCTTGTTTTGAATATACTGAGAATTCTTAATGATCTAAGATACGTAGAAGAAATCTCTTCCCTCATCTGTTATTTGATTATGATAAATATTATATACTAGATAATCCGTTTATTAAGACATTGCGCATAGGTTGCCTAGCTAAATCTGGTGCCAATGATGTTAAACAATCAAATTAGTCTGAGCTCGCGAACATTTTATAATTACGACTTTATCTAAATATTATAATATTTAAACGCATATAATTTTTTTCAGAAAAAAAATAATTTAACAAACATTTTAGGACAACTTCAAAAACGCCGACGAAAAAACAAAGAAATAAAAGACAAGGTAAGTTATTAATAGTACGATTTTGTACAATAAAAGTTATTATTAAAGTAGTAATTATAGGGGAATTATAAAACGAGCGACTAAAAAAAAAACTTAGCGACTGATGATGAGATACTGTTTTAATAACTTGAGCGGTATGAATTTGAGTAAGCGACACATTAACTAAACTAACAACAAATATTGATTAACAATAATATCCAGAACGAGCTTACTAAAAGTGGGTTATTGAAATCCTAGTTAAACGATTAAATTAGTAAATGAGCGACTAAAATAATAAGTGAGCGACTAGAAATAAAAATGAGGTTTTAAATAAGGAATTTACGCTAGCAAATGTTTTCATCATTGTCTAATTATCTAGTCGCAGGTAGATTCATCATTTGTACTGGGTGAAATAGGTTAGGTTAGGTTAGAACTGTGACCTACCGCGCGTGAGCCGAGTGAGCGAAGCGAGCGGTGCCGCGGCAGCGGCCGGCGAACGCTACGACCAAGTTGCTCGCAGATTTTATTTCACCATTTTTTAATTATTCGGGTTTTCGCAATATCCGGATTATCAAATTACCTTGTGACATACATAATACATAAATATCGGTATTTAGGACATTCGATACTGTGTACATTTATATTTAGGACATTCGAAACACTTCATTTAAGATAAAATGCCGCTCAGTATAAATAAATCATTGGCCAAATCTGGAAAAAAATGCAGGACAAAACATTGACACTCAAACAAATATTAGGTCACTCAAATATTATGAAGCTTCTCATTTTGTATTTTAAGTAACTCAAATTAAAGTTTGTAAGTCGCTGTTCTATTGATTTCTCGTCACTCGCAGTCAGTCGCTCACTTATTATTTCTATAACCCAAAATAATTATTTTTGTCACTTAAAATTTTAATTTACAGTCACTCGTTTAAATACTACCCGTAATTATATATGTATGTTTATTTGTATATACACAATAATGGCCTTGTGCGAAGGCGCATTATCATGGTGCAAAATCCAATAATTTTCTTTCCACAAATCTGGCCTTTTTCGTCAAATTTGCTCTCTTAAATGCCGCATAACGCTCAAATAATATTCTTTATTTACCGTTCAGAGACGGCGCGAGAGAAGAATGTCTGGAAGGACTTGGGGGAGGCCTTTGCCCAGCAGTGGGACAGTAATGGCTATTAAAAAAAAAAAAAAAATTACCGTTTGACCTTCCGATAAGAATTCCGAGTGCACAACACCGCGATAGTCAAAGAAAACAGTCAACACTATTTCCTTCACTTTTGCGATGTTAACTTCAGTTGCAGAGGTTGATGGCCTACCAGAGCGAGCCAAATCTTCCATCACATCTCGGCCGCTTTTGAATGCTTTGTCAAATAAGCTCACAAGCACGTGTTTTTGATAAAGTCGATTCACCGTAAGCCTTCTGTAACATTTTCATTGACTCTGAACACGAAATTCCATTGGCGATGTAAAATTTAAGACAAACTCTTTGTTCGATGTTTTTGTCCATTATGAAATTCGCAATACACACTAGATATAACTAAAAACAGCACTGTATTTAATATAAATAACAGATGCAAATCAAACTCCGCGCCAAAATGGAAAACAGTTGTGCCAATCTAGCAACAACAAAAAAATCTAAAATTTGAATTTGGAACCATAAACAAATTATCCATTCCCGATACTTTTTTGACTGAATGTATAAGTATCGATCACTAAGTACCAGTCCCAGATGATTTTTCCCATCGAAAAAAAAAAAAAAAAACCCTATATAAAAATATATTTTCTAGCGGTTGGGAAACTACAGGTTTTGTCCGTACGATTATTTTGGCTGCTAGAAAAACATTGTATAGAGTATGCCACCAAGCCAGGAAATCAATTCAATATTAATCCAGAGTGTTCTCTTTTAACTACTTGGTAACTACGATAAAGAATGCTAAAGGCATTAAGTCCACCTTTATACGTTTGTGTTGCATAAATTTTTCATAAATAAACTAACGAAGACTATTTGCATAGACACAACCTATTAGCCAGGATTATTTGCGAGATTTTTTGAAAAAGTTACCGCGGCCTGGATACGAGCTCGAGATGTTATTTCATGTTTTCTTACCTCAAAAAAAAAAGTATGTGCTTCGAATTAAAAGAAAAAATCTTTAAACATCTTCTAACAGTGGCGGTTTGCGACGATTTTTTTTTTAATTTGTTTTTTGATCATTTTTAGGCTTCCGTACCACAAAAGGAAAAAAACGGAACCCTTATGATCTGTCTGTCTGTCTGTCAAGACCCTTTATCTTGAAAACGCGGAATAAAAATAAAGGTATCAAGTTGAAACTAAAACCATGTACTCAAGTCCGCGGTTCCTTCAAGCTGTGAAAAAATCAAACCTCTAAGTTAACGAATAAAAAAGATACTTACGGCCGTTTAAGTCGCAAAAAACGTATACTCTCAAAGATCGAAATTCATAGGGTACTTTCCCGTTGACCCAGAATCCTGAAATTTGGCACAAAGCTAGGTCTTATAGTACAAATATAGGAATAAATCTGAAAACAGTAAAGGAGAATGAGCAACTTACTATGGCACTTGGTTGCGCAACTTTTGACTCAGTATAGTAGTGAAAATTAGACACAAAAAAGGGTTAGTGTCATACTTTAAAACAAGGTTAAATTCAAACTTAAATATTGTAGGGCTTTTGAAAAAAAAAATAACTTGTGTACCTGTTGAGGTTATGTAGGTTAGCTTATGTTACCAAGGAATCCGTTGCTTCTCTGATTTGGCATCTAGGGAGCGGGTGTGCTAATAAAAGAGAATAGTTCACACAGCGCGACCTGTTTTACGTCTAGAACAAATCACCATGAACGTAAAAAAATGTTTTAACAATACACTTCGCAGCACACGCACAAAAAGAGTCGCATTGCTCGATGTAGGAGATAGATTTGGAGGAATCCTAAAACTCAACTCGACACGAATTTATATTTGTTAGCAAAGAAAAGCTAAAACCATTATTCTCGGTTAACAAGGTAAACAGAAAATACCATTTTGTTTGTCATTTTATCGAATAGTGTTGTGACCAAACAATAGATTACGGACGCGGAGTCATGACTATAGATTATATCTTAATTGTTTTATTTTTGCCTAGAAATTGCTTTTTAACGCAAGAAATAGTAACATAATTGAAGAATAAAGATAATGACAACTCTTAATACTTTTTAGTTGCGATTGTAGATTATTTTGTTGTTCCTCGATTTATGTTAACGGTTAATCGATCGATTATAATTTAAAATAGAGTCGCTTCACTATTATGCAACAAATGACGTATTTATTGTATTAGATACTAATTAAAATGAAAATAGAAACCCCACAAATGATTTCAATGAATTTAGGTAAAACATCATTAAAAATAATATTATGAACTATACATTAACTCTAATAGCCATACGCGTCAAAAAGTGAAACTATTGGTGCCCAATTTCCTTTGTTGCTACTTACGTCACAAAAAAAAATTTGCAATTCAAAAAATCTTTAAGACTCCATTCGGGAATTGTAGTTTGCACGGAACCCTCAGTGCGCGAGTCTGACTCACACTTGCCCAGTTTTTTTGGCATCACTCTCTTTGAGCGCCGATTGTACATACGGTTTGAATGATCTTGAAAAACGCTTATTTGTCGTATTGTGCACACGGGTGTACGAAATTTATTCGGCCGAAATTGTTGGTCTGTATATTTTCGTTTTTCCTGGAAAAAACCGGAATGTTTTTTTTTGTGATTACTAAAAAAACGCGCAATTATGTAATAATAATACCCCCTGGCGCTTGAGGGATTAATTAAAATTTTAAGAGACTGAATTAGCAGGTACAAATTTTTATAAATGCCTCCGACATGCGGTAACATTACTTACCCGTATATTATTCATCAAATATAGGTAGGTACACTTCTTAGCTGATAAAAGTAAAGAAAAATAGAAAAAAATCAACATGCATGCTCCAACTAGTAAATAAAATAAAAATCAGCAACAATGGTGGATGTTTTTCAATCACGAAATAAAACTCGACAGGGCGTGACACAAATTCGTGACAATAAAACACTATACTAGTTGGTTCGGCTACTTCCCGCTTGATCACATTCCCGATTCGTCAATATGACAAAATTTTATTAAACAACTGAACACAATTGTCGTTTCGTCTTTTCTCTTATGTTATTATTATTATTATCGTAGTAGTAGTGTCTATGTACAGTAGAGTCGTTTATACTTTCTTCAATTGTTACCTTTTTTCCGCGAGGGAGTAGAGTTTTAGTCAGTAAAAGTTTACTGACTTAAAATCTACTCTAACCCTTCAATGGTCCTTTGCGTTCCAGGGTCACAGACCGCGGCTTCGCCCGTGTACATAAAACATAGCCTATGATACTTAAGAATAAAGTAACTTTCTATCAGTGAAAAAGTTTTAGCAATCCGACCAGTACTTTCAAAGATTCATCACCTTTCAAAGATTACCTCTTACAAACAAAAAACAAAATTGATCTCTGTGTAGATTCCTCTTTTGAACAATTCAGCAATATAATTAAGGTTTATATGAAGCATAAAATACTAATAAATAAGCAGATATACAATATAAAAATGGTATTTATTTTTAATCAAAATCAAAGCATTTATTTCAAATAGACCATTTACAGGCACTTTTGAATAGTCAAATGTCGGTCAGTCCAAGAAAAGTGAAGCTAAATTGCACGTTCCAAAGAGTAGGTCTCTATGGAGAAGAACGATAATCTTGACTGTACTTGCCAAACAAAAGGTTGACAAAAGGGATACAGCCATTCTCCAAAGTTGAAACGGAAATTAATTTATGAAAATCAAAGTAATGACAAAATGATAGTTATTTTTTATAAATGTTTACTTGTTGACGAAGCGGGAAGTAGCCATATCACAATTATACGTCGTTAAAGTTAGTGTTTACTCTTTTTGGGATTCCGTTTGGTGAAAGACAAAGGTCGCGTATAATATAATTTTTGTTTTCTTTTAAATGAGACTAGCTCATAATAGAATAATTTCTAAAGCCAGCTTATTTTTAAGCACAGTCAGAGGTCGAGCTTAATCTAAAGCATCCTACATTATACTCGTATTATAACTATCCCTAAAAATTGAATTTAGAAACGATTAATTCGTTTTGAGTGTTTTATTTCGAACTGTCTGATTAAATAAAAACAGAATTTAAACAAAATTTGTATTAAATTAATGTATACTTGAGTTTTCAGGCTCAGGGCCTTGGAGATAAGAGAAAATGATAACCACACCAAGTATTGAAACTTTTATTTCTTCTAATTTTAAAATATTTTTACTTAAAAAGACATATCAAAAAAAGTTCTAGAAACAATAATATTTAATTCAAATATTTAGTGAGTACCTAGATTTTTTTTACGGAACCACTAGGTGCACTGTGCGATGCAAGTTCAATTTCATTCTTTTTTCTTAATTGTTATTTCAATTAGTAGTACTACATACGACGTGTTTCAATTGTCACTATTGTGGCGTCGCGTGTTACACTTATCACTTCTTTGTCACTTTTGAATTCCAAGCTTGACAGTTGATATTAATTAATACCTACGCTAATAGACTATAAGGGCCGAGTCACACCGGAATGGCAGCGGCCTGTATCAATGCGGCGAGCACTTTTAGCGTGAAATAATTTTAAACTTTATCTACTTACTCGTACTTAAAAGACCAGTATCGCTTAAAGGAAAAGGTCGCACGTCTTGTTGATAGTTCTAGCCTAGCCGGCCGCTGTCGTTCCGGTGTGTACAACGACAGAATTTCTACAGGTCAATGGATTGTTTTTTTTTTATATTAATCAATGCTTGACTGCGATCCTGATGGTAAGCAGTGATGTAATCGTTGACGGAGAATCGCACTAGTTTATTAAGAGTCTATTCACTCAAGGTTGAATTTCTGTAGGAACTTAAACAAAGCAAATCGATTAGCCTTTTTCATTCTGTCTTTTTATTTTATAAATTAGTCTTGTTTAATTTATGTACTAACGAAAGTAAAGCTCTGGTCCAACTGATGCAGATCCCACTCAGAATACAGACAAAACTGCGTCGAAAACGTCAAATAAATTCTTTAAAGGAGTTAAAACGTCACTCTCAGTCGATAAACAAACACAAAACACGAAACAAAAATACAAAAACATAATCAAACATAAACAAATATAACAAACAAACACAAAAACAACAAAACAAAAAAACACAAACAAACAAAAACCAGACAAACAAAAACATAATTTTAAAAAACTTCAAATCTAAGAAGTACCGTTTGAGGTTTCACATTTTTTTATAAAAATGACTTTGTACTCTCTCAGCGTAGCTCTCTCTCACTATATTATTATCTTTTCCGTAAAACCATTGAATTATGAATCTATATTTATTTTATCACAACATATACAATTTTTAATCAACAAATTATTATGTACTACGTGTAAAACTGTCAAACGGTACTTCTTAAATTAGACTAGCTTTAATATGTTCATTTGTTGAATAAGATTTTATTAAAATATTAAAACTAATTTCATTTAAGAAACTAACGTGGTTAAAGAAGCTAGAGCCTGTGCATCGAAGAAGTGGTAGTAATGTTTCCTTGGATGGGGTACGTACTTAATTTTGTTAACAAGAGTAACTTTTAATACATAATAAATAATAATTACCTGAATTGTACAAATTGGCGGTAACACCAATGTTATAAAAAAATGTTATTTTTGTTTTAATGAATAAACTCGATTTTTAAGATTTTTTGCCACTGAGTTTCTTAGGCATAATTTACACGGACTAAGCTGCTGGCAGAAATTAGTACTAAATATTATACTGTAACAGACAGGCTGCAAAAAAAATATTAGCTAATTGACGATAATACTACTTCAATTAGTTTTATGATATAAATATGTTAATTATATTTTTTATTTTGCAGGATAAAGCATTAAAAGCATTTTACAAGGATTGGCGAAGAAGATCTAAACCGCAAAATCCTAAGGTTTTGAATACTTTAAGCTTTAAACCTAGCTTAGCTTTAAGATATTTTTTTGGCCCATAAGTGTCCGCGCACACGTGCCACAAAAAAAAGCCGCTACAAAAAAACGCCGCCACAAAAAAAAGCTAGAAGCGGCCACAAAAAAAGCTGAAGCGCGCGGCTTGTGGCCATGCGTGCAGTATCATGATGGACTCTGACAAAGAAGGATTAAATGCGCGAATGGCATGGCATTTTGGTCGCCACAAAAAAGCGCCGCCAAAAAAAAAGCTAGAAGCGGCTTCAAGCCTTTTTTTGTGGTGGCACCGCCACACACAAGCCACAAAAAAAGGCCGCCTCAAAAAGAAGCTTGAAGCAGCTTTTTTTGTGGCCCATGTGCGGGGGGGACACTTAGGGATAGATATCATGTAGGGCCGCGGGTTTGTTTGAAAGAGTTACCACAACCCTGGAACACAAAGGGTACTGAAAGAACACTGAGAACACTGGGTTTTGACAGGCTCTCTCGCTCTACTCACGGGAGAAGCCATTTGACGATTCCTAACCTTAAAAGAAGGCGTATCAGTTTTATCCAGTTACTGGGTTGAGGCACTCAAACTCTTGAGGCTCGCGGGAACAGTGCGCGCCGTCGATGACTTGGGCTCGGTCCAGACAGTTACCGGACGGTCGGATAGCGAGCTACCCATTGCTCGCCGTCCGCAAGCCTACGGTGGCCGAAAATCGGGATTGGAATCCCGGCGGCGACTGGAGCGCTAGGCGCCTGCAGCGGTCGGCCTTCTCCTTTGCTAGCATTACTGCTTCGCAGAAGGAGGTGACCGCCTGCCACTCCTCCTCGCTCCAGACCATGGCCTGTACCAAGGCTCGGCGCGAGTGATCGCCGCCGCTGATCGACCCCACGAGGGCACGGCGATGCGCTACCTTAGGGCTGGAACACGAAACTACGATGCGATTTCTTACGGCAAAACAACGATTTAGGTACGATATGTGATGCAAATCAATGTGCAAGTTCTGGCGACGCGTCGTTCAAGCTCGCAGATATTTACGACGCATTATCGCAACGCAGTTTTGTGTTTGGACCCTTAGTTGGGAAAGACTACCCAACTTAGATGCACTGATGATATAATTAGTAGTAGAGCACTTGCTCGCAGAACAAAATAATGTTCAATGGTGCCGCAAGGTTCTAGCACTAGATAGGTACAGAAGTCAATCTCATGTATGTACTTCACTTTTTATACCTACGCCTATCGCCTAGATCGCACTAGGGTCAGCGCATTGCGCCGAATTATATAGGTGCGACCGGGCGATTGAGCCGAGATGTCGTGTCCGTGAGCGGTGTCTATGTGTGCGTTGCTCGAGCTGGCTTTGTGTGTAGATTGTCTTTTGTTGGTTGATTGTGGTTCTAGCGTGGCGACCGCCTACCGGAAGACGCAACGTTGGAGAACCTTCCACAAGGGGACCTGGCGAGGGTCGCGGACCAGTCGTTATGGCGACACTTGAAGGAGGCCTTTGTTCAACAGTAGACATCTTTTGACTGATGATGATTGTCAATAGTGCTTATTTAGTAGTTAAATTATTCTCTTTTTGCTTACAGGAAAACAAACTAACTATCGAGTCGTTCGGTTTCGTGAACGTGCAGACTTGCAAGAAGATTGTTGATAAGGCAATGCCGCGGGAGTTTGAAATAAGTTAGTCCCTGTTACTTATAACAATAATTCAATTTTTAAACCAATTACTTATACGTGTAGCGTATGACGAATGCTGGTAAAGAAGAAGTAATCCAAACATCGAGGTATATTCTGATCAGATCCCTGCAGCTCTAGCCAAGTTACAACCGTTTCGTTTCTATTCTCTAGCGTCGAACGCCTCGAGTCAGCTACGCCTCTGATTCTTTTGTTCTGATGTCATCTTAATGCTCCGTCACGTGGACAGAACAAAGGAATCAGAGGCGTGACCGACTCGAAGAGTTCAACGCAGGAGAATCGAAATGAAACAGTCATAACTTGACTAGGAGGGCTGGTCCCGATGGAAGGTTTGTGCTCATACTGTGGAATTACAGAATCCAAAAGTAATCTGATTGCGTACCGTGGTTAATGCTGTCTGTTTCAGGTGCTTGAGTCAATTGTTAAAGTTTTTAACATACTACAGCTTGAATCTAAAGTTTAGGCTTTAGGATTTAGCATTTCAGATTTATTTAGGGATAATTTCGGCAATTGATATATCTTCCAAAAGATTAAATTCATTTCCCACTAAAATAACATAAATAACGTCTTAATCAATATCTTGAAGTAACAAACTAGGTAAGTAACTACGAATTTTATCTATTTTGACGTTGTTTTTCAACAGATACGAAAGAAGTCGTCTGTTACGCAGCTGAGGAGCATTACATAAGTGATGTGAGTATCATATGTGTATCTTTGAGTAATAACCCAGTATCTGAAATTAAAACGAAAAATAAAAACTGATCAGGTGCGAGTCAGACACGATAGGTTTCGTACTACAATATTAAAATTGAGACAAAACGTCGCCAAAATAACGTTTTATGTATGGGAACCCTTTTTAGTTATTAACTTTTTTAGCATGTATATTACATTCGGTGAAAATTTTAAATCTCTCTTTTATCGTCCATGAGACGCGGCCCGCTTACAGATGGACAGATGGACGCCGGAGGCTTAATAATAATAGGGTCTCGTTGGCACCATTCGGGTACAGAACTTAAAATTAAAATCATATATATCGAAAAATTGGCGACCGTGAATCGATAGATCTTGGACACGGACCTGTAATGACGTTATAGGTAGTCAGAAGTCACAAAATCTGACACCATTTTTCCAACCTTTTGGCTATCGCTCCATGTAAAATACTAGTATACACTACCACAAAATATATAGGTACAGAAGTCAATCTACATACAAAGCGCGCTCGAGCAACGCACACAAAGACACCGCTCACAGACACGATGTCTCGGTCGCGTCTCGGATCACTCGTCGAATAATTCCGGCTCAAACGCTCTTTAGTGTACGTCCACCGAGTGTAGGTATAAAAAGTGAAGTACATACATGAGATTGACTTCTGTACCTATCTGGTTTGTGACACTACTGTCTACGAGAGCACTGCCGACAAACTGTACTGCAGTTTGGCAGAACATTTATGTGAACATATTTATGTAAACTTTCTTGAATAAACCATTAAAAAAAATCTAATTTTTAATTAGTACAAATACTTAAAGGGCTTATTAGTCTTGTTTTTATAAGTAAAGTCTCAATAAATAATATTATTTATTTATGTATCCTTTATTGTACACCAAGATAATAAATTACACATTTGAGCCTTTTATTTTCCTTTTTGATATTATGAATAAATAAATGACGGTAAAAATAAAAAAATACTGTGAGTATTATTTTCTAGTAGCAATTGTTATGAATTTTTGATTCAATTATAAATTAACAATTATGTCAACTTCTCGTGGACAATTTTGGGATTTCGTTTTTTTTTTACTTTTGACTACAAAAATATGATCAGTTACGGGTACACGGATAGAGCCCCATTTCTTTTTTCTTGTACTAATTAAAAAAAAAAAGTGGTGAGACGACCTAGATGCCTACCGCAAGGACTGGTTCGAGGTGGCCCAAGAAAAGAAAACCTGATAAAAATTGGGGGAGGACTTTGCCAGTGAGCAGCATGCTTTTGAGCAGTGGGACAGTATAGGCAACTAAAAAAAAAACAACAATTATTTGTTTATAGCTGCAATTGGAATTGAGAAAATTATAAGTAGTTGATGGTAGTCTGGTATAGAATTTGTAACAACACATTAGTTGAGATAAGTACATTCCCCAGTATATTGAACTGTCATTTGTCATACAGGACGACTCGGGGGCGCCGGCTGTTCGTCAAGGCCATTTGGTAGCGGTGACTGTGGGTGGGGCGCAGTGTGACGGAGACCACGTGGCTATCGGCATGAGGATGAACTGCTTCTGTTCTTGGATCGTTGAGAACTTACCGTGAGTTGTATTTTCACAACTTTTACACTAGGAAGCGTCACAACATGCTAAAGGTTCTTAAACATTAGCGTGACGAGTCAATGCAAATTGGTGTCACCTCCAGACTCTAGCGTGTAAGTGTGAGACAGTTTCAATCTCTTTACCTGAACAGTTAAAATTCGTATCAATTTTACATAAGTCGTCCTGTGCTTTCGTTAAATGATAAATGATATTGGTTTCGCAAATTCGTAATTATTGATAAAAACATAATACTTCAATTTTGACTAGATGAAGACAAGTTATTAACAATATGTCAATTTGAACTAAATCATACCGGTGTATCCTAGAGTACCTATCCTTTAAAGAAATACTAAAACCAATTTTAAGGTCTAAGTCACTTAAACATGTAATGGGCAAATCATATGAGACTCACGAGTATTAATGTCAGGAGTGTCATAAAGAAAGAATCATACAGATTTGATTAGACCTATCCGGACAGTGCAAGCTTTTATCAAATATTGTAGTTCAACTTAAACCTGTAAAAACCTCAACAATTTAACGAATAATACCAAAGTAAGGCCAAGGAAGGGCGCATAAAATTCTCAATCTAATTGCTTTAGGATCCATCACAATGATTACGATCAGTGTGATTGTGCTTTCAGTAATACACTACCTAGGTAATCACTGCATAAATAAAATTGGCTGATAGAACCACATTACCTTGATAAACTTTATTTCAGTTAGTACTATCACTATGTTTTTTTTTTAATAAATAACATTTCTCTTTTAACTCTACATAAAACGCAAACAAGTTTGTTGGAAATAGAGTTCCATTTCTAATTTACCAACTCATAAACATAAACTAATATTACCAACTCGTTACATACATTTCAAAACTGCATTCGTTATATTTCAAACTACATTTTAAAACACACAAAACTATATTAATGAAATGGAACTAGCAAATATTTGTGTAACTATTCCATCTACTTGGTACTATAAAATAAAATGAGGTAAAGAGAAGCCTGGCTTTAGAGTGACTGCCTGTTTACCGTCATATAATTTTATTTCCGCCTCTTTTCATGAAAAATCTCGAATAGAAGTATTGACGTAGAAAATGGACTGAACCTATCAAAATTTACCATTCAGTAAAAAGAGACAAAGCAACTGTGCAGCGATACCTGTCTCTTTCCTGTACATAGGGCCATATTCACGACATTGTCACTATAAGACTGCTACATGGCCTTGGGCTCTAGACAAAAGTCATGAGACCTTTGGTAGTACTAGTTAATCTCATTCATTTTAGATTTTTTGGCACTCTTAGATTTTTTTTTAATTTCACTTGTTACAGATCAAAATTTTAGAAAAAAACAACTACAGCTCTCTCTCTCTTTCACACTTTTTTTATCCGAATTCATTTGTATAAGTCCTCCTAGCCAAGTTAAAACCGTTTTGTTTCGATTTTCTTGTGCCGAACGGCTCGAGTTGAACCACGCCTCCGATTCCTTTGTTCTAACCGCGTTAATGAGTGTTAAAATGACGTCTGAACTAAAGAATCGAGGCGTAGCTAACTCGAGGCTTGGCTTGAGAAAAAAGGCTCCGTCCATTCTCTGTGTATGGTTAGAAGCGTGGTAGCTACCGGCAAAGACTGTCTTAGCTCGTCACAGTGAATAGATCGCTTCACTAAGAGTGAGTGACGTCGATCGACATCGGCGTCCTATTTCGATATTCGATCAAGAGTAGTGATTTTTTAAGCGGATCTTATCTTTCGATTCAGTTACAGCAATGTTTAAAAGGGAATAATATTCCCTATGAGGATTTCGAATGGCTGCGTTGCGTTATACGGGATGTTTGCGTCTTTTTAGTTTGGGAAATTCAATACGATATTTTATTTAATAAGTTTTTAGACATGATATACACGACTAACAATTTACCTAGTTCTTTATTTCGTCATATATGTAAAGCATCGCTAAAATTTTACCCAAAAAAATTAGAATAAAACCGGCCAAGTGCGTCGGTCTCGTACAATTTTTTTTATCCTGTATTTACTGTTTGTTGTTATGGCGGCAAAATAAATGCATCGTGTAAGAAAATTTCTACTGTCTAATTTCTAATAGAGTCCCATTTTAACCCCTCAGATACGAAACCTTAAAAATCAACTTAACGCAGACCCGATTTTTAAACAAATATCAACAAAATCACCAATATTTTCATAGACACCTTGTCAAGAATACGGTTCAAAATAAACATCATCAAAGCTGCCTGTGTAGTAAAATAAGAACAGCTGTTTATAACATGACGCTGTCAATTACTCGCTATTTTGTTTCCAATGGTCTCGTTATATTTAAAAATACTTGGAAATACGCTTCCAGGTAGCTCTGTATAGTTTCAAGATGTAACGTGATATGCGACAGCTTCTTTACATTGCTTTTTTTATGTGGTTGTTCTTGAAATAAAAAAAAACTGGGAAATTGCGAGTCGGACTCGCGCACTGAGGGTTCCGTGCAAACTACAATTCCCGAATAGAATCTCGAAGATTTCTCCGTATTGCAAAAATATTTTTTTTTGTGACGTAGGTAACAACAAATTTACAGTTTTCAGATTTTTTCCTATAGGTACCTGTGCTATAAGACCTTGCTTAGTGCCAAATTTCAGATTTCTGGGTTAACACGAATTACCCTATGAATTTCGATCTTTGAGAGGATCAAAATATATGTTTTTTGCGACATAAACGGCCGTATCTTTTTTATTCGTTAACTTAGAAGTTTGATTTTTCACAGCTTCAAGGGACCGCAGACTTGAGTATATGCAAATTAAAAAATTTCAACTCGATACCTCCACGCGTTCTTGAGATTAAGGGTCTTGACAGACAGACAGACAGACGGACGGGCAACAAAGTGAGCCTTTAAGGGTTTCGTTTTTTTCCTTTTGAGGTACGGAACCCTAAAAAAAGTAGAAAAAAACGACTGAATTAAGAACCTCTTCCTTTTTTGTAGACGGTTAATAAGACTACCCTACAGTTGAATTATTGAGTCATTACAAACTTTGAGTGGGTAGCTTTGAGAATGTTCAGATATAGGAAGATCAGGGGACTTTTACGTTACAGTAACTGTCTTTAGAGAGCAATGGTGGTCGAGTGATAATGGCCCCGACTTACGAGTTGTAGGTTGTGGGTTCAAACCCAGCCAGGCTCATTGCTTTGAGTAATTTATTTCATCATCACTGCTCTCAAAACGGTGAAGGATAACATCGTGAGGAAACCGGCTTGTCTTAGAATTAAAAATTCGAAGACATTCATCAACCCGCACTGGACCTGCGAGGTGGAATACGGCCCATTCCTTCTCCTAGAGAGGAAGTCTAAGTCCCAGCAGTGGGAAACGGCATTTCGATACAACAATAATCTAAGAACCTTAACGTGACGTGTTAAAATGTCAGTTGTGCGAGCGAGAAAGAAGGATGTAGCTTGTACACTTTATATAGCTCCATCCTGTAAATAGCTCAGTCTAGGGTGTAAAATGGACTCCCAGCAAAAGTTCGTGACGCAAAAAACATATCTGTCTTCAAAAAGCTAGTCAAGAGACATTACCTCTCTACTATCACGTAAAGATTATAATTTATGTATGTTTTGTATCTATACATATTATGTGTACACATTATATTTATGTGTAGTTATATACTGTTATTGATACATTTGTATGTATTTTATAATTTTAATTTTGTCTTTTATGGATTACTCGTTTACTATACACTGTGTCTACATTTCTTATCCCACACTCCTGTCGCAGGTCTGCTGGAAGAAATTTCGTTGAAATAAGCAGCACCTTTGTACTCTTTTATCTGTATTTGTTCTTTTCTTTTAAGTATTTGTGTGTACATACTTAAATAAATAAATAAAATGGATTGCGTTAATAGCTCGTGGTAGCACAGCAGACATTTAGGTACGTATATCATAAATTAAAAAATGTGTAATTTTTTTTTTTTTTTAAGTATTGATTTAAAGTAGTGCCACTGCTAACACTGCGATCCCACCCGATGTTAGCAGTGATGCAATCATTAATGGCACTAGTTTATTTTATATAGTTTTTGTTTGATCTACTCTGGTATTACATAATTTTACTTGTTTAGATAAATTTTTTTTTCATAAATAAATAAAAAACTACGGAAAAAATTTTAAAAATTCTTTTACCGGTAAAATGCTACTGTATCACTTAGGGTGAATTGCACCATTTAACTATATCTAACGATAAGAAATTCATTAACAGTTGTCAAATCGTCGAATTGACCAATAGGCGGCCCTTTCAAGGCTGGTTATGGTTTGGTTATCTTTATAGTTAAATGGTGCAATTTACCCTTAGTGGCAAGAAGCTATTGTTTTATTAACTTTTTTTCTTCTATTTAATTTAAAGTTCTTACAGTCCATCTAAAGGTTGTCACGTAGATAGAATTCTCAGCGATAAGACCGCCATTGAACTCAAGATTCAAGTTTGTGTGAAAGTTATAATAGATACTATTTTGACACACCTTCAAAAAAAAAAACTGTTCTTAAACTTATTTCAACTTTTGTAAAGTGCAAATTACGTAAATTTTTGGATAACTTATACAAAAAATCATAGATAGACAGAATATAAAGACAGAAAGAAAGAAAGAAAAAACTTTTATTCGTACCTCACACATACAGTAGAATATAAGTGCTCTTTATTGTAACACAGTGACAAATTACAATTATTGAACTTCAAGATTAATAGAGTTTAGATAACAATGGGCAGTGAAATCGTTTGAATTGAAATCAGGACTTAATGTATGGATATTAAAGATATTTTTCCAAAGACAGCAGTTCACATGTTTGAAAACTAATATTTTATTCTTGCAGGGAAAAGAATTTAGATTGGAATTGCTGTCAAAATTGCTGCACTGATGAAGAACCAATAAAAACGCGAAAACACAAAGTGAAAAAAAGACATTAATTTAAATTAATAAAGAAATAAAAATTTTAATTGTATTTAATTTTGATATTTCCTACTTTTTAAGTTACACAGAATTTGAAAAAAACACATACAAATTAAATTACTAACACACACACAAAAAAAAAATGTAACTGATAACGTCAACAAATATTGGACATTTGTAACTGTATTTAATTATCAAGTAGTTTCGCCGACAGAAACTGATACTGATAATCGAAACACATACAAAATATCTTGAGTCATAGATTTTATTTTAAATAGGTGATAAAATCAATATATCACCATATATAAAATTAATTAGCAATAATAAATGAGAAATTATTGCTATAAAGTCTAATTACCAAGGATTCTCGCAAATTTAGGTACTGATTAATCAAGACACCTATAAAAATCTTAAAGCATATTATAATAAACTTATTCCTACTTTTTGCTATATGCAGCCGATTAAGAAACTGTCTCCTTGATTTCAGGAAAGGTGACCATCAAATGGACTGCTGTAAAGACTGCTGCGATGAAATCAAGAAAAAGGAAACTCGTTCCAACTATGATACATTCTACAAATATAGACACAGGAAAGACGCAAAGTCGGAAGAATAAAAATAAACATGCAAATGTTTTTTTCTTTTTCTTTCTAAAATTAAACAGGAGTAAAAAACCCTTGACAGCAGTGGTGGCCGAGTGGTAATGGCTCCGACTTACGAGTTGTAGGTCGCGGGTTCGAACCCAGCCAGGCGCATAACTTTGTGTAATTTATTTCATCACCATTGATCTCAAAATGGTGAAGGAAACATCGTGAGGAAACCAGCATGTCCTAGAACCAACCCGCACTGGGCCCGCGTGGTGGATTACGGCCCATTCCCTCTCCTAGATTCCTCTCTGACTGGCCTGAGATATCATCATCAGTCTTTGTAATGTGATGATGATGAAAAAACCCTTCCTCTTTTGTGTTTCCTTCTGTGAACGCATCTGGAATGAAGATAAAATATCCGCAAGAGAACCAAGGTCGCCAAACTGAAGAGGCAGAGGGCAGGGCACATTGATCGTAGAATGGGTGGTCGATAAAGCTGAAAAGTTCTAGAGAGGCGACCGCTCTCCGGAAAATGCAGCGTTGGAAGGCCTCCCAAAAGGTGGATCGACGACCTTTTGAGAGTCGCGAGAGTGTGTTGGATGCGAGAGGCACAGGATCTGTCGTTGTGGCGACGCTTGGGGAAGGCCTATGTCCAACAGTGGGCGTCTTTAGGCTGAAATGATGATGATGAAAAATCTCTCCTAGGTAAGTCGGATATATCCGGCAAACACTCTCGCGATTATTTCCCATAATCCTACTAAGACCTAATAATCCATCTCATCAACTCTTGTCACCTATAGAGATTAAAAAGCGGAACAAGATAGAGTCCCCAGTCGCGAATACACGACCCTGGCAAATAGGACGCGAAAAAACTTGTCGGACTAATCCGACTCGAGTGATTAAAAGATTAAGCGTCCCATGAGCCTCAAAAAAAACGCCGCCACAAAAAAACGCTAGTAGCGGCCACAAAAAGAAGCTAGAAGCAGTCGGAAAAAACATCTGAAGCGCGTGACGCCTTGTGTCCGAAGAAGCTTGAAGCCGCTTCAAGCGTTTTTCTGTGACGGCACCGCCGCACTCGAGCCACAAAAAAAGGCCGCCTCAAAAAGAAGCTTGAAGTGGCGTTTTTTTGTGGCCCGTGTGCCGCACAGTAATATTTTATCAGCCACAATGAAACAGACACGAATATCAAGCTCATAGCTATGACATTTTTTTAAGGTTAAACTGTCCAATCACCTTTATCATTTTAGAGAAGACGATGTTTTCTTTTTTGTTTCCGGAAAAAAAAAATATGGAAGGTAGGTTAATTCAGTTTCGTCTACTGAGCAAGCCTTTAAAGTTTGTAGAGACCTGGCCCTTGCACCCTCTGTATTATTTTTAGACGCTGGTTAAAACTTAAACACAACTTAACTTAATACAGCAACAGCAGCTCATTCATTTTAACCTAATTGAAATAGCAAAAATATTTAGGTTTCCATCATAGCCAATTTATTCTAAGTGCTCATTACTCATTCCGCTACTACTATCCAAATTTAAACCATGCAAATAAGCCTACAGAGTCCCGTAATAAGATTTATAGCGACAAGCTAATCCATTTGCAATCCGATTTGTCTGTTTAACACCGAATAAAAGCGTCTTATAAGAAATAAGTCACGAAAAAATTTCGATGGGTATCGGATTAGGATTTCAATTTAAGCGATAAAAAGCTGATTGTTGCCGATTTATGAAAAAGAAAATAATCAGATTTAAAAGCTTCTTTTTAAATTAAATATTTAATTAGGTATTTTAAATAAAATATTAGAAAAATATAGAGTAGCTAAATGTTTAAAGTCTTCAATGAATTTACAATAAACTATATCGGGTTGTAAAACTGTTATTAGGTTGAGGAGCGCTGACTTGAACTTGAAATCGCGCAGACTTGAATGAGAAGTGAAGTATTGGGTCTCTTTAGTGGTATGAAGTGAGACGCGGGGTAGTACATCTTTGTAGTTACAGTGATTGGCTCGACGATGTGTACGATGTGCAAATTGATCCTGACTCTTTCGACGAGCGCTCAAAATTCGTGCCGGTATTTGCATATCATCTTTACAAACGCGTAAAAGGTGATGTTATAAAGAACATTTTAAATACATAATATTTATTTATAATATGTATCTTCGTAATTAGAAATATATAAGTTTGTCTAGTACTCATAACACAAACTCTGCTTAGTTTGGGACTAGATGGCGTTATATGAAAATTGCAGAATATTATTATTAATCTAGAATATAACACAAAAATCCTAGAATTTTCACAAAAGCACGATTTTTACGACACTATAAGGTAACATTCTCCGGGTAAAGTAGCGACGTATCGTCGGTGTCGAGAGTAAATGAGAAACGGCCAGATCCGAGACATTTCACATCGTGATTGCTTAATACAGTTCCAGTATAGGTACGTTATGTCAACCGTGAACGAGTCTAATATTGAGTTTTATTTGCTTTTGTATTTGAAGTGATATTTTTTACTTAATTTTCAGCAAGAACCCGATTCTTGATTTTTCTTTTGCAAGATGTAGGTACCTGCTTTTTATTGTTGTTCGAGTCGTTGCTTTTAAAAAATCCACAATAGCCAAAATTATTATATATGTGATTACTGAAATAATTCCTCTTTCAGCACGTCTTCAAATTGGCATGAGTGCTCTAGTAGTTCCGACCACACTTTTGGCTAAAAAACATAACATTAATTTATGTCTGTAAAATATTTTTGATTTGAATGATGGATGAAAAAAAATTGCAAGTAGCAGAGATGAGAATGTTGAGATGGATGTGTGGTGTAACGAGAATGGATAAAGTGAGAAATGAGTATATTAGAGGAAGTTTGAAAGTGGCACCAGTGACTGGAAAGTTGAAAGGCAATCTTGGTATGGTCATGTGAAGAGGAGAGATGAAACGCATGTTATTAAAAAAGATGGATGGATTGTGGTGGGGAGTGATATAAAAGAAAAGGGAGTTAGTGATAGTGTGATGGGTGACAAGAAACAAGAAAACGTGTTGCGTCGACTCCAAGTAATATGGAATAAGGGCAGGAAGAAGAAGTAAAACATTTCAGTTTAGTATTTTAATTTTATTACTTCCATTTCTTTGATTCGTTTTGTATTCTTTTTAACCTTTCAGATACTGTCACTTTGAGACAATAGATGTGCGAACGCCGGTGTTCGATTGGGGTTTAAGGCCCAAGCGCCCGAAAAGTGCCATAAAACAGTGACTTTCTGAAGCCTATTCCTCGGTAACGGGCAGGTTAATAAGTTTGAAAAAAAAATGTGTTTATTATAGATTCATGAACAACATTATCAACATTTGATTTTTTCGTGCTATTAATACTGTTAGTATGAGTATCAAAATAAAGTTACCTGTCTGGATTACAACTGATTAGGATACTAGTAACGCCACCTAGTATGTTTGTGACAAAACTGTACACGTATTAATTGAAATAAAGTCAGTGTGTTGCGAATACCCAACGAGTTTTAATAGGTTATGGGTTAACACATATACACCCGAACAAAATGGGATCTGTGAAAGGGCTAATCGCACAGTGGTGGAAAAGGGAAAATGTCTTTTATATGATGCAAAGTTGGCCAAGAGATTTTGGGCAGAAGCGGCCAACACAGCAGTTTATTTGAAGAACAGGTCCATTGTGACAGGACTACCAAAGACCCCTTATGAACTGTGGCATGGGTCAAAACCTGACCTTAGTCACATAAGATTGTTTGGAAGTAAGGTGATGGTCCATGTCCCCAAGGAGAAGCGCCTCAAGTGGGATAAAAAGGCCACACAGCACATCTTAGTGGGATATGGAGAGGATGTGAAAGGATACAGATTGTATAACCCTATCAAAAACACCATTATTACCAGCAGAGATGTCATTGTAATGGAAGACGAGACAGATGACATTGCAACCAGTGAAGAGGCAATATGGATACCAAATGATGAGACAGCACAGGTTAGTGAGAAAACACCAGAGATCAGCGAGCAGAAGGAGAGCAGCGATTCAGTGGGGGATCAAACTGACAGCTCTTCAGATTCTTCAGTATACACTGACGGTGAAGACTCACATCAAGAAGATGTACCGAGTGAGGTGCAGGTGCAGGAGGTCCAGACAACATTGGTTCCAGAGCCAGAGCCTTATGTAACCACAAAGCGTCAAAGGAAACCAACTGAGCGATATGGCTATAGTAACCTGTGCACATCCAGTACTGTTCCAGCATCCGAGGAGATCACAATCACGGAGGCTCTAAAGGGGCCTGAGAAGGAGCAGTGGACGCGTGCCATGACTGATGAACTACAGTCATTCGAGGACAATGACGCGTGGGAGCTAGTTAAAAACCCTGGTGATGTGTCTGTAGTGAAGTGTCGTTGGGTGTTTGTCAAAAAGTATGATGTGGACAATAATGTGCGGTATCGGGCAAGGCTTGTGGCCAAAGGCTTTACGCAAAAGCCAGGTGTAGATTATACTCGTACTTTTGCACCTGTAATTCGTCATTCCACTCTTAGATTACTGTTTGCTCTTAGTGTTAAAATGAGAATGAGCATAACACATTTAGATGTAACTACAGCTTTTCTAAATGGTATTTTGAAAGAAAAAATATATATGTCAATACCTGAAGGTTTTGCAAACAAAAGTGGGGGAAATGTGTTAAAGTTAAAACGGGCTATTTACGGATTAAAGCAGTCATCTTTAGCATGGTATGAGAGAGTGAAGGATTGTCTTTGTAAATTGGGTTTCAACAACAGCCAATATGAACCATGTTTGTTTGCAAAAAGTAAGGGTAAGATAAAAATTATAATAGGGTTGTATGTCGATGATTTTTTGATATTTTCAAATAATGAAAAAGAAACAGAAAAATTGAAACATGTATTAGCTTCAGAGTTCAAATTAAAGGATTTGGGTCATGTTAGACAGTACTTAGGAATGAGAATAAATGTAAACAAAGATAAAAATGTAATCACTATTGATCAAACACAGTATATTGAACAATTACTTAAAAAATTCCAGATGTCAGATTGTAAACCTCAAAGTACTCCTATTGAACCAAAATTAAATATAGAAAAATCTATAGAATGTTTACCTAATGTTCCTTACCAAAAACTCATTGGTAGTTTAATGTATTTGGCGGTCTTAACCAGGCCAGACATTGTCTATGCTGTTAGCTATCTCAGTCAATTTAATACTTGTTATAATGAAAAATGTTTTAACTATGCAAAACGAATATTGAGATATTTGCAATGTACTAAAAATTATTGTTTGAAGTATGTCTGTAATGATATGGATTTACAAGGTTTTGTAGACAGTGATTGGGCATCTGATGCTTTAGACAGGAAATCCTATACTGGTTTCTGTTTTATGATGTCAGGGTCAGCAGTTTCTTGGCAAAGTCGTAAACAGAAGTCAGTCAGTCTTTCCAGTACTGAATCTGAGTATACGGCTATGTCCGAAGCTTCTAGAGAGGCTGTTTATTTAAGAAATTTAATTTTTGAGATTACTGGGAACTTGTATGTAATCAATTTGCATTGTGATAATCAAAGTGCCATGAAATTGGCCTCTAGTCAACAGTGTCATAACAGGTCGAAGCACATAGACGTGCGATATCATTATATTAGAAATGTTATAAATGATAAGATAATTAATATTAAATATGTTCCTACTGAAGAGATGCCTGCTGACATTCTGACTAAGGGTTTGTGTCATTTAAAACATTATAAGTTCATGAATATGTTAGGTATTGTAAGTGTATAATGTTTAGTTTATTTTGATAAGTGGGGGTGTTAGTATGAGTATCAAAATAAAGTTACCTGTCTGGATTACAACTGATTAGGATACTAGTAACGCCACCTAGTATATTTGTGACAAAACTGTACACGTATTAATTGAAATAAAGTCAGTGTGTTGCGAATACCCAACGAGTTTTAATAAATACTTTTGTCTAAAAAAATATTTAGCAATTTCGCATCTTTTCCCTACTCCTTCGAAACGGCTTGGATCTTTACAATCATTTTACACATAAAAATTGGTGGTTAAATATTCTTCAAAGTGAACATAGCACATGTTAATCAATCAATATTTCGCAAAGAAAATGGATTTAAAGGTCAGCCGCGCGCTTTCCGGGCGCTTTTGGCCGCAAATAAATGCACAGATTCGCGTACTGCCGCCTAGGCGGGTGCGAGAGGTGCATCCACATAATTTTGGCTAGATGGTTCAAGGGACTATTAGCCTTAAATTTTAGTAGTAAGAGGAAGGCACTAGCTCCTGTCCTGTAATTACAATGTTCACAAGTGCAGAAGTTAGGTAATTCACAGAAACAATACGATACGATACGATATGATACGTTTTTTTTATAATTTATCCTCAATAAACTCAATCATGTCATCCAACTGTTTGAAATAAAATGTTAAAGTTCAGTCTAGAACAGCAACAAAAAACTTTTTTGCCATTTTAAACCTACGAAAATATTACCACATAACATATTATATACAATATTCCAGCTTATTAAACACGGACATTTTAAAGTATCACATAATATCCTGTGCATCGAACACGCTATGATGTCTCGAGAACTGTTGCAAGTTGGTCGTCTCTAGTATATCCCGTCTAGACCGATACTCTCGATACATGGCAGATCAATACTCCGCCATATGCGAGCCTTTTCTTCGACTGTATGTACAACATGTGTACTGTCGATCAAAAAGTGGTTTGATTTTTAATTTTTTGAGTTGGGAAATCTTCAAATGATTTCATTTGCTTTAGGGAGGAGGGCGTATCAGACTTACTGACTAAAACCAACATGTGACGTTCACTTGTCCTCTGCGGTCTATGACCACGGTATCTCATTCAAAAATCACGTGGCCTCAGCGTGCATCGGCCCCTACGGTCTGACATCACTTTGAGACGCCGCGTAGACTAATACACGCGGACGACGACTTGGGCTCGGTCCTTACCGGACGGCCAGATGGTGAGCTCTCCATACTCATCGTCAGTGGCGGAGGATCTTTGTAAGATTGAAATTTACTTAAAACATTCATAAAATTTTACATTCACATCAAAAATATCCAAGTTTTACTAGATGTTTCGCCTACGTGCCAGTTGAAAATTATCCTCATACGATTTCGTTGGAATAAAACTAACGGGATGCATATTATCCTACGTCCCAAACCAGGTCATAATCCACCAGCTGCATTTCCAAATCCATACATCTGTAGAGATTTGATTGATGAGCAAACATTAACATATGTTACTAACGGCAGAGGTAAATGCAGCCATCGACACGGGTCGACAGTAGCCGTCGACGAGTCGGCGGCAGCTATCAACCTATCAACCTATAGTGACACTTGACACACACGACGGCTGCCGCTGACCTTTAAAGTTGGAATGTTGACGACCACGTCGACACGTCAACAGCTGCCGCTGACTTATCGACGGCTGCCGCCGCCCCATGTAGAAGGCTGCAGTTACCTTTCCCGTTGGCAAAAAAAATGTAGTCGGAAAACTTTTTTGATTGACTGTACGTACATGTTCTGTTTGCAATACCATATGGTGAACATTGAATACGGTCTAAGACATATCTTGATATCGACCACCGGAACTGTGAAAGGTATGGAGCTGTTTGTATGGATTCCTTCGAGATTACTGCCAAAGGCCCCACTTGATCCAAAGGATCCATTTTATGACCTTATTGAACTGTAAAAAGTTTATCACGTCATGGAAAGGTATGGTGTTATTGTAATACGAATTTGACAAGGTAGTCAATTCAAAATAGTGGACAGCAAGCAAGCAATATCCCCAGGTGACACTATTGCACGGACCGCCCAGAACACACGGTAGAGCATACGGCAGAGGTGTACCTCGCTTGGAGAAGTCATTATGATCCCACCATAAAAAAAACGAACAATAGTGGACGATGCCCTAGTTTTGCACCTTCATCGTAATCAATCAGCAACTCATGCTCCCATTACTACTGGGACACTAGCTTCCTCTCTCTGAGATGGAGCAAGCCATAATCCACCAGGGATCTTCACAGCTACAAAAAAACATTCACCTCATTGATCTCCGTGAAAAATGACTCCATTACAGTACATCAAACGCCCACGAGATACCCACATAACTCCACCTGCCCTAATAAAATCCTATACGTAAGAAACGAAAACACAAAGAACAGGAACAAACCGAAAAAACAGCAATAAAATTTAACGGTCACGGTGAATGACCCTCATTAATACGTGCAGATATCTATAATCCCGGCTCGCTGAGCTGAATTGGTTTATTCTCCACATCAATCTACTTCCACATAATCAGGCTGGACCGGAGTCCACTAATTATACTGTAAATACCCGTATATTAGGTGTATCTCTCACGATCGCAGCTTAACAGATTAGCGGGCATCAATGTAGGGCGATGTACACACTGGAGCTACGGGTTACGTAGGAAGAGTTGAGCCGTGCTGCTGAGTACGGCAATTGCCCTGGTAATCCGAGATCGTAGCCCGAGTCGCGACAATGCAGCGATTATTACCCGTACACAATGCTCGGGTATTAGCAATAGCACTACCCTACGCCGTTTCGGATCCAAACGATCGATTTATCGCATTCGCTAAGCGCCACAATGTGTTTTGCAATAAGAATTTGGACCGCAATGAGCATTATGAGAAGTTACCGCTTTGTTTGTGAGGCGACGTTATTGTGAATTCTATCGAGAAATAGATAGAGCAGAATTGAAATTGCCAGTTCCATTTTCATGGTTGTGTAAGTTTAACTAAGTGAATTTAAAGTTCATTTTCGAACTATTTACTGGGTTCATTTTAACAGAAATAAAGACATTGGAAATGGACATTTAGGACAAACATGACTGGAAAATAAAACTGTATTGAACCAAGTAACAGTTAACGGTTCAGTTGGAAACTCTCAACAAGACCATTGTGTATCGGAATGTTGGTATACTTGCAGTTAGAAACTAGGTATTCTACGGGTAAAGACAGTTACTGCAACGTAAAAGTGAAGTATTAGAAGAAAGCTAAGCAAGGTCTTTTAAAACCGATAATACACTTTTATTTGAATTTTTATGCGTTTATCTGCACGTAATGCTACAAACAAAATTACTAGTTATGTTCATGATATGTTTGATATTTTCTATAGACTAGAATCTAGTTTAGGATACCTTAGGAAAAATGAATACGTATGGGCAACATGCACCAACATTCTACCAGGATTACAAGATTGTTCAAAAGAGTTTCCATTACCCCTGAAAGCCAAGTTTCCATTAAGCTTAGAACGCAATGGGCAACGGAAAAAACAATGGCGGGTTTAAGTCAGAAAAAGCCTGATACATCCTCTCGCTCCATCATAAAATGGGTGAAGTCATTTGGTGATTTTCCACTAAAAAAAAGTATAAAAGGTGTAAGGGACAGCCCTCCACAAACTTTAAGGGCTTGCTCAGTAGACGAAACTGAATAACCTTCCACAATTTTTTTTTTTCAGGAAACGAAAAAAACAATCAGCCTTACCATACAAAATGATAAACTTGATTGGACAATTTGTATGGCGAGGCCGATTTTTTTTTTTGGTTGCCTGAAAAAAAAAATTGTGTAAGGTTGTTCAGTTTCGTCTACTGAGCAAGCCCTTAAAGTTTACACCTTGTATATTACTTATGTTACAGACCTACATTTACAGATTCAACTCCAAATAAAATAATTTTTCACGCTTGCTAACCAAAAAGTGAGTAAAGCTCACAAACTTTTATAAATAAAAAAGAGAATATAAAAAAATATACACAAAAGGTCCATCAAAACCGCACCACGTGTAAACTGTACACAAAAAATAACCCCAATATTTTACGTTCCATATTTACAAATAAAATACCTATTAGGCTTAAACTCAATACCAGTAAATAACTTGGCCAGCTTAAAGCGGTATCTACGTGTACTTAAGGCGTTCGCAAAGCCTTCAGCCACACGTCGTTAGAAAAATATTCAGAAGCAGGAGTGTGCTACCTTTACTTTGACTTTGAAAGGATGGTGTTAGAAAATTTTTGAATATTCTATTAAGCATGTGAGAGTTGAACTTGTTAGAAATAGTTTGAGCATGAATTTTTTATACCGTTTAGTTTAGTACCTCTGGAGAAATAAGTGCAAAGTTGGTTGTAAAATAAATTGAAAATCGAATTGAATAAAATATGACGCATGCTCTTTTATCCTCACATCAGCATCGTAACGCTTTACAACAATTACACCATCATCATCATCATTATTTAGGGCGAAATAAGCCTCCCTCAAGTGTCGCCACAACGACCGATCCTGTGCGTCTCTCACACACCGCATTCCAGCGACTCTCACCAGGTCGTCGGTCCACATTGTGGCAGGCCTTCCAGCGCTGCATTTTCCGGTGCGCGGTCGCCACTCTAGAACCTTCCGGCCCCATCGACCATCCGTTCTACGAGTAATATACCCTGTCCACTGCCACTACATCAATAGCAATTACACCAATGGAGCAAAATTGAACAGAATGTGCTACTTTCTAACTTCATGTGCGTGGTGGAGTCATCATCATCATTTCAGTCCACTGTTGGACATAGGCCTCCCCCTTTGACTTTGACTTTAAGTCTTCTGATGGTGCCCATTGTAAGCGACCACGTTTCGGAGCCATATGTCATCACTGGCAACACGCACTGGTCATAGACTTTCGTCTTGGTGGAGTGGTAGTCATCAAAGAATCGGCGCGGTGCGGTGGTAGGTCATGTACGCTTGCTTACGCAGCATCAGGCCAGTTGTTGGGTGTTTCGCCGTAGTTTACCACATCTTTAGGGTGGGAACTCATTGAATTACTTCCCCTGCTCTGGGTAGAACGAGAATAAGAGTCAGACTGTGTAAGCTTTACTGACTAAACCTTGATGTTCCTTCAGTTGCCCTTTGCATTCCAGAGCTACGGTGACTCTTCCGAATAAAAACCCGGCCGGTAATAGACCCGATATTCAAAAATTAAAATCTAAAATAGTTTTTGCCCATCGTTTTTGTAAAGTAATTTATAATGAGAATTTTGACCACATGTCCATCACATAGACTTTAGTATGTTTTGACGTGACAACGTCTTATAAATTGGTTTGCCGGGTGACACTTCAAGAAACTGCGTTACGCTCCGCTCACGTTATGCGCTCACAATGAGAGCGAGTGAGAGGCACGCGTCCCTTCCACTCGGGCATGGTTAGCCCGCCTAAGAGCGAGAGAGACAGACATATTTCATCCTTCTTCCTACTATACGAATGAATATTCACATTATAATTATTTTACCACTCAAAGTCGTTGTCACGTAAAACTTTCGCCCGTATACCGACTTTACAGGCAACCAATTTTTTTTTTAGGTGGGAAATCATCTAATGACATCTCCCGCCTTTGGGCAGAGCGAGAGGGTGTGTCAGACTTGTACTTAAGTACTAAAATTCACTCGTTTGTTCCTTCTTTGTCTAGGGTTCATTTTCACTTAACCCATGGAGACCTTAGTTGGTACGTATTCATAATTATTCACATGCATAAAATCCATAGACAAGCAACACAACCGCGTATTTATACCATACCATGGCATTATCATATTCTGGCCACCCTAAAGCAGTAAGGAAGTTCAAAACTGTTAACGTAAACAAACACCAACTACATTAACATTTAATTATAATTTTCATTTTACAACGCTGGCCAAAGAAACCGTACCCACGCCCAACACGACCACTAAAATTTTAAAGATTCTTACTTATATTATAACGTTGTTTCACAGCTTAATCCCGGCGGGGTTGTATGCAAATATTAGTTTCAAGTGACCGGGGGTAGCGGTAAACATCTAAGTGCACGACATGGCGAGATAAGCCGGCCACCAGACAGCCATTTGCTGTAGAAAATAGAAAAATATGCAGTGTATCTGACTAGCCATGTGTAGAGTAATAATGTGGACCTTTTTTAGGGTTCCGTACTTGTGGTTCATTGCCTGTTTTGGTTGTTTCACGCATCAGTAGCATTTATATTTGACACCTGTCAGTCGAGATCGGACGGTTAGCCGAAACGTGCAATATATGTGTGCAGTGACATTGGTGAACCATAAAATACTCCAATAAGCAGTACGTACAGTACTCAAACTGGTATAACGGGACATTATTACTAAGAGTCCGCTGTCCGTTCGTCTGTCTGTCTATCTTCTGTCTGTTCACCTGTCAACAGGCTGTATCTCATGAGATACAGCCTGGTAACAGGTCCATGGACCGTCATAGTTAGACAGTTGAAATTTTGACAGATAATTTATTTCTGTCGTCGCTATAACAACAAATCTTAAAAAACTAAATATTTATTGGGGCTCCCATACAACAAACGTTATTTTTTGCTACAGACGGTACGGAACCCATCATGCGCGAATCTGACTCGCACTTGACCTTTTTTTGGTCAATTTCGAAGCTGGTAAGCGTAATGAGTTGTTTGAAAATGGAACGTTTGTGGCGTGGGGAATGTATTAGCTGTGAAGAAAAAAGGTCGTATTGTTTTAAGTAGACGCTACTTGTTCATATTTTAACTTAGGTATTTCTTTTTGTTGCCATTAATTATTTTAGTATATTTGAATAGTTCTAAATGACTGGCATTTCTAAATACTGAAACCTAATTCATAAAAAATATACAGAAAAATTCTTAAGAAACAAAATAACTCGCGCATTCACTACTTACTGTCCCCTCACACGGGCTTTAAAAAAACGCCGCTTCAACGTTCAAGGAACCAAGCGTAAACGCCAGTTTACGCTTGTTTCCTCGACCTGTCCAGGGCCTTTGACCTGGTGTCGTATAATGTGTTATGGCAAAAGCTTGAGGACATAAACATGCCACATGAACTTATCAACATCTTTAAGTATTGGTACGCACACCAGGTTAACAGTGTCAGATGGGCGGGCGTGTTGTCGGAGCCGTACAGGCTCGAATGTGGAGTGAGACAGGGTGGGTTAACCTCACCCACCTTGTTTAATCTTTATATGGATGCACTCATCGTCGCTCTTAGTGGTCACCGTGTTGGCTGCTATGTTGATGGAGTCTGTGTAAACAATCTGAGTTATGCAGACGACATGGTGCTACTGAGTGCGTCGGTCTGTGGCCTACGAAGGTTGTTAGAAGTGTGTGAGGAGTACGCGTACAGACACGGACTCTTGTACAATGTTGTGAAGAGTCAATACATGGTCTTTCAGGCTGGATCCAAATGCCCTCAACATGTACCACCCATTCGCCTGAATGATATACCTTTGGAACGGGTGGACCAATTTAAATACTTAGGGCATTGGGTAACGGCTGACCTGAGGGACCATGTAGACATCGAAAGGGAGCGAAGGGCATTGTCTAAAAGAGCTAATATGATAGCCCGTAGGTTTGCGCGGTGTTCAAGTGAGGTCAAGATTTCACTTTTTAAAGCTTTTTGCACTTTATTGTACACGTGCAGCCTATGGGCTTCCTACACACAAGCGGTTTACAGTGCCCTCCGTATCCAATACAATAACGCGTTCAGGGCGGTGTTGGGGCTGCCTCGATTCTGCAGTGCCTCGGGCATGTTTGCGGAAACGCGCACCGACTGTTTTCACACTACCATGCGCAAGCGGTGCGCGTCTTTGGTGCGCAGGGTGCGGGGCAGCTCCAATACAGTTCTGGCGATGATTGCCGGCAGATTTTGTCTTTATATCGGGCATTGCTGTAGCAGACATGTTGCTTCAGTAATGTCCGGACATATCCGATAGTGTGAATGAGTGTGTTGTGAAATGTATTTCTGTGTATTTGCTGTATGGGTGCCTTTGGTTGCCTGAATTAAATGCTTTTTATTTTTTTTTTCAAGCTTCATTTTGAGGCGGCCTTTTTTTGGCTTGTGTGCGGCGGTGCCGCCACAAAAAAAAACGCTTGAAGCGGCTTCAAGCTTTACCAGACACAAGAGGTGTCGCGCGTTTCAGCTGTTTTTTGCGGCCGCTTCTAACTTTTGTTTGTGGCCGCTTCTAGCTTTTGTTTGTAGCCGCTTCTAGCGTTTTTTGTGGCGGCGTTTTTTTGAGGCCCGTGTGCGGGGGGGGGACAATTATGTTTAAAATGCTTGTAAAGGAACATGTCTTGTAACTGTGATAACGTCTTTGTATTTAGCTGTTTTCAATTTAGTCGCCACGTATATTTGTGTCTGAATATTTTTTTATTTATGCGTTTATGAACTATTTTAGAATGAAGTACTTTTTTCCAGTTTAATCACATATTTTCACCAAGTGCAATCCAATTTCATGTTCAGGGAATATCTGTCCATTACTTGTTTCTTGGAAGAAATTGTGGAGTGCGGTAAATATAATATCATTTACTCGTATTTGATCAAGTAACTAGGACTCATAATTGCACATAACACAGAACATAAACACAAAACGTAACACCAATAAAAAAACAACATTTAAATTTTTCACACACACAGTTACCGATGACTGCAGGTAACATGCAAGTCACTGCAGTCCTTTCTATGAGGACAGTCTAGCCTGTCAGCTATCATCATCAGCACACTGTTGGGGCTGCCGGGAACCAAGAAAAGATAGCTATTATAATTATGTCTTTTTTTGTTTAAATTTTCCATTATAAAAATTATTATTTTGGTGTACAAAAAGTATATGCCAAAAAGTAAACAACTATGTCCATTCTCCACATTGGATTTTGTGAAAATAACGAAAATATTTGCAGACAGATTTAGTAGCTGATCGTAAAAAAAACTGTTTTTATTTTTCTTGTTCACAAAACACACGAGGCTTACAACTACATCGTCCATGAACTAAATCTGTATGTTAACTAAAAAGGGATCAAACGAAAAAGTTGGAGCAACTTATTTAATCTACATACGTAAACGGACCACCCCGGCTTTAGCAAACAACTAGTTGATAAACCCCGGTTTCTGAATATACAGAATAGTCCTTTCACATATAACCTGCAGGTTGAATGCATAGCATAGCATTATCAGCTTTATAATATTCCCACTGTAGGGACTCAGGCTTCCTCTCTAAGAAAAGAAATGGACCGTAATTCACCACGCAGGCCCAGTGCGGGTTGGTGGATCTCACACGTGTTCAGTTGTTAAATGTTTTCTTTCATCGTTTTGAGAGCAATGGTAATGAGATATATTACACAAAATAATGTGCCTGGCTGGGTTTGAACCTACGACCTAACCTCCTCCTCTAAGACCTGACCTTTGACTCGTAAATCGGGTCAATCACCACTGGTCCTCTCCATTGCACTTCTTTAAATAGTCATCTATACATATAATAAATCTATAGAAGTTTTTAATTGTGCGATGTACGAGATCGATGTAAATAACTTTTATACATTAAAATGGTGTGTTACGTGATATCTTACTTAGGTTTTGCTTCATTGCAATCGGTTGACTATATCAGAAGATATATATTACATTCATTGTCAGTTTGCGGTACGAAGTTCGCCGGGTCAGCTAGTGATTAATAATTTTGCGAACATTTTCGTTCAAGAAATCGAAGTTAAACAACTCTACTACTAATGTTTACCAACTAGTTCTAATCGCCAATAATCGAGTGGAATGCACACAGTTTAAGATTACTTACATCGTGTTCCTTAGTACGTCAGGACGCAGTTTACCCATGGCCGGGCCATTAGTTTGCGAGGATGTTTGCACTGCGCCCTCTAATGGGTTCGGTGTACTTGCAATATATAGCCCGGACAGCTTTTATTGCACCCCAAGATTATTTAAACGGCCGCAGGGAGAGCCTCATAATTTGTAAGCTCTTCGCCTTGGAGCGCATTCAGTCGACCATAACGAGATGTTCTGCTGTTTTTTTAAAGTGTGATTTAAATTCAGTTTGTTTTTCTTGCTTTATTGGGAGCTTGGGGCTTGTTTAGGGGATCATTTGATATCGATTTTGAGCGTCTGGATTAGCTTTGTTTTTGTTCAAAAAAGACAGTTCAACAACTTCTAGCAAAACTTTTGTGTGAAGATGCAAAACACCCACGATCCCCACTTAAAAAACTATTAAGATAATACGATATTTCCATCGTTACGGTCTCTCCCGACACTAAAGGGACATGACAGTATAAAAATATCTCATATTAACACAAACTTTCCCTATTTAGCACAGCCCCGGGGCGAGTTGCGAACTCTTGCCATTTACTCGCGCTTGTATTACCATTCAAGTGTATACTCCGAAATATGGCGGAAGTTTTATTTAAACGTCACGGGCATACGTGCCTCGACCGTTGTGGAGATTAGCTTCTTAGTTTTAGGTTTGAACAAATCTGCCGTGTGAATGCAAGATTAGGGATTATAAGAATATATAAGTTGCATTGAGTTATGAATTTAGGGACCTAGTTTTCGTCAATAGCTTTTCTTGCTCTGGGTAGAGCGAAAAAGTGAGTCAGACTCACTAACTTAAACTCACCTGTATTCCTTCAGTTGCCCTTTGCGTTCCAGGGTTGCGGTAACTCTTTCCAACATTCCCGGAGCACAATTTTAAAGTCTTTACTTTTTTTTAGATGGGAAATCATCAAATAACTCCAAACAACTCTAATTGGGGCGAGATGGAGGGTCAGGTTTTTACTGATTAAAACCAACTATGTTTATTCAGTTACCATTTGTGTTCAAAGGCTACGGTAATCTTTAACAACACCACAGCACAACGGCATGACAAAAAGATATAATAGGGTCTTTCAAAATGGCGACTATATCAATGGTCGCCATAAACGCAAAAAAACGCAAATAAACGTTTTTCTTTCTTTCTTTTTTCTTTCTTTCTTTGGTCCTAAGGAAAAACTCCACCTAGGCCTGAACTCATATCTGAAGAATTTGACAACGTTGTATTATGATGCACGTCCCCATAAATTTGCCGACAAAATCAGCTCACCAGCTTATATAAATCGATCACACTTTAAAATTTCCCTCTTTCATAAACGGGAGGCTATATTTATTTGAACGCATAAAATTATTATAGCATGTAGACTACTCAAACGTTCTGCTAAACACATGAATAAAAATTTTACTCCTCCATAAAACGTCTAGCATTTTTATATCACAACTTAGTTTAAATCCTGCTTCCATGAAACGATCGCCTGTAACGTATTTCTTAACATTTCCATTCTAGCTACTTAAACAGTTCTTAGATACTATTTTACTAGAGTTTCCGCGCTCGCCTTTGCTGTTAGAATAACTTTTGAAGAAATACAAGGAAAGTCAATTATGGGAAGACGGGGTTGCCATGTTTGAGGAAGACAGATACAAGCCACTTGCAACCTACCATCTATCAGATAAACCCCACTTTAGCAAAGCCGCGGAAAACTTTTAAGTCAACATTTTACGCCGTTTTTGTAAAAAAAACGGAACCCTTTAAGTTATTAGCTAAGTACTAAACTGAGAATTTATAAAAGGGTAAAAGTACTTGTTCTCATACTTTTTAAAGATAAACGGTAATATTTTTAGATTGAAGTTTAGATAAACAGTGTTACTTGCCATTTTTTTTTTTAAAGTGAGAATTCGTCTAATGACATGGAGTGTGTTAGACTTTTACTGATTTAAACTCACTCCGGTGCCTTCTTTGCCTTCGTTCCAGGATCCCGGGGTTAACTTTTGCGCAAACCATGGCCCAGTAGGCTTCGACCCTGCTGGGCCGTTACGGTCTTGCAGACATCTCCTTGAGGCGTGCCTGGAACACTACTCGCCGTAACTGTTACTTGCCTGCTAGGGCTGCGGTATCGTAACATTTACCACAGTCCTGAAACGTAAAGAGCAACTGAAGTAACACAAGTTTCAGTTAGTAAAAGTCTAACACTCCCTCTCGCACCACCCAGTTTTAGCCTATGTTCTTTTCCATGTCAAAGGCTATTTGAAAGAAAGAAATAACTTTTATTCGTACCTCACACATACAGTAGAATTCGATAGTAAAAATAAAAATAAAAAACTTTAAAATCTGTGCAAGGCCAAAAGGGCGCCTAACTCAGCATATGCTGCGATATTTAAAAAGATAAATAACGCAGCGCTGGTATTCTGTTAGGACCCGCGGTGATGCCACGGTCATATTCACGGAGGTTCAATAAATTAATTGGTATCGAAACAAAAAAAAAATAATTAAATACGAACATTGATAAAACAACCATTGGAAAAATAATAAATATATAACATTGGTAAATAGGGTGAAATTATGTTAATACGTGTTATGTGTTAGATATAAGAAAATATAAGAAAAAAAAAAAAATGCAATAAATAATGAACCAGAGACAGACGCCCGACGACTTGCGCTCCAAAATCATAGACAAACGGAGGAACGCGAGCGCTCGGGCGCACTGCAGGGCGCCGCAGCCGGCGCGGCCAGCGGTTCACGAATATTAGAGTGTACCTATCTCTTACTAAACTAAGCTAATCTGTGGAAATTAGTGGTCTATGGCAAATTCCATCGACTGTCAAAAGAAAAAGTAGGTGGATCTTCAAACAAAACAAATAAACAAAAGTTGAGTAAATATTGATACATAAATACATATGCATGCCAAATTTCATCCAAATCCGTTCAGCTGTTTTTGCGTGGTTAAGTAACAAACATCCAAACATCCACACTTTCACATTTATAATATTAGTTAGCATAGTTAGGATAGTACAGATTTAAAAGCTTAATTTGAATAATATTGACGCTTTTATAAGAAGCCTCTCTTTTTCAGTTACAAATAAGTTTCGCCAGATTCAATTTCGATTAAGAACAATCCCCTATCGGGGTCTGCATCGAGGCTAATCTTTCTCTGCCAGTTAGAAGTAACGTTAGAAGCAGATAGTTAACCCTACAATTCCCGCGGCGGACACGTTCATTCCCCATCTCGTTCCGCTACCAGATAAAATAAATTGATCGCCACTTTAAAGATCAGCTTAATTACTTTTCTATTAAATTCAATTGGCATGTAGTCTCTGCATTCGACACCATTCATTCCTCTCTAGTCAGAATCCTATTCTAGCCAGAATCTCATTCTGGCCAGAATACAATTCTGGCTCATTGAAGCTCGTCATTAATAATTGGTAAACGTTGTTCGCTTCAATTTTATGCTCCGATACTCTTTGTGGTCTTCGTGGAGTATTATCGTGTTCAATTTAATGAAGGCACATAATTTGGTGCGGTTCAATCGCTGCAGTAAATTTATCTTTTCATTATAATTCATTATTGCTAATTGGTATAGAATACCACTGGTTAATTTTATGCCAGCATTCTGTTACCGTCTGTTATTATTATAATTGATACATAATAATGAATTCCCTTTATTATTGATGATGCTCAGAAATTTATATTTCTGAGCATCCCATTTGGTATGAAATGAAGCTTTAAATTTTAGCTACTGAACTTCTTTTCCAGAAACTAAGATCTCAGTGGAATTGATTACTGAATCTATATATTCAGTAATCAATTTCGCTGAAAATAATTATTGAGCTACTTTTCGAAAATTAATAATTCACAACAAAAACGTTTTTTCCTCTTGACTCCTTGAAAAGTTTTTGAAGCGCTTTGGTTTAGTATTGGTCTGGGGAACAAAATGTATGTGTTCATTCTGGGCAGCACATGCATGTAAGTTGGACTAACTAACTTACATACGAAGATTGGCAATGTTCTTTACTATTATTCGACAAGGATATAACAATTCTATAACCATTATCAGTGTTTCTCTAGTGTACACAGTTTCTCACGCCAAATACACATCATTTATTTAATTATTAAAACTTTATTCACTAGTAAACGCTGTACAAAAGCGGACTTAATGCCTAAGGCATTTTCTACCAGTCGACCTTAAGGTGGTGCAGAAACAAAACATGGTAGGTGTAACTTAAAAGCAAACAAACTAATAAATTAAAACCAAAATAAATCATCATCAAATAATTAAAAAAAAAGACGTGTGGCACTCGGGGACTGCCGCGGTAAAGCTATTGCATAGCATTTTTATCAACTTATGCAATTATAATTATTTATTTATTTTATTTATGCAGTATTTTTTTTCCTTTGTTTTTTTTTTCTTTGATATTAATTGAAGTTACACTTTCACACATTGAATTGAATTTTGATTGATTGTTCACTCATTTGTTTTCTTATCGGTCACCACGCTCAAAAAACAAATGAGTGGGGGGTGTTAGGTTATTTTCGTTACGGAATTTCTGGATTCGGTCTCCACGCTCAAGGCCCGCGATAGAAACTATGCAATAGCTTAAAAAATTCACAACGATTCTTGCCCTATTTCAAACCCACAAAATCAAGCAGTGGTGCAGGAGCAGTGGTGGCCGTGTGGTAATGGCTCCGACTTACGATATGTAGGTAACGGGTTCAAACCCAGCCAGGCGCATTACTTTGTGTAATTTATTTCATTACCCGCACTTCTCCAACCCGCACTGGGCCTGCGTTGTGGATTACGGCCCATTCCCTCTCTTATAGAGAAGGCCTGAGTCCCAGCAGTGGGAACATTAAAAAGGCTGATGATGATGATGATAAAAATCAAGCATGAGAGTTGAGTGTCTTAACCACAGGACTATTACGACATCATGCTAAGTAATATTACTTAAAACTCAATCATACACGGCTCAAAATGACAAAACACTTGCGTTCGAATAAAAATAAAAATCGTCACTCTAAACTTGTCCCAACCATAATGAACAACAAAAATATGTTACTACATGACAAGCATACAAATACCCTAGAGGTAAAAACAAATACCTGCCACGGACAAAAAATGGGGAGGGGAAAAACAAAAGACGGAAGGTAAAATCAAAACTTGGCGCGTATTTTCAGTGACGCGGTAAACGAGAGTAGCATTTAAAACGTCAGGAGACGCGAAACGCGACGTGCCCTCGTTAATCAGTCCCCAATGCATTGCCATTGCAAAAAATCCAACGCTTATTTGCTCCTCTGAAAAGTGACTAGATTCTGAATTCGAAAAGTTTTCTTCTGAACTAGATTTATTTGAACTGTACTGGCTGTTACAATTTCGCAATGGTATCTCAATTTTTTGAATTTTGAAAACATTTTGCTTATGATTGTTGGTTTTTACAAGCTTTTATTTTAGTTTCACCTGTCCGGATATTTATTTGAACTGTACTGGCTGTTACAATTTCCCAATGGTATCTCAATTTTTTGAATTTCGAAAACATTTTGCTTATTGTTGGTTTTTACAAGCTTTTATTTTAGTTTCACCTGTCCCGATGTTTGTCTGTCATCAAATCTTGCAAATTAAATTTGACCCACTTCCCGGTTACCGATTGGGCTGAAATTTTGCATGCATGTGTAAATCAGATGACAATGCAAAATCAATATGACGTGGAGCTGATCTGATGATGCAACTGGAAGGTAGAACTTGGTAGTTGGTAGTTAAACGACACAACCCCATCGAGTTTGGGCTCGTACGATTAGTCTTGACGAGCATTAATTATATAGGTATACCGAGCTATAAAAGCTTGCTATGAAAAAATGATTTTCATTAAAATCTTGTTATTTACTATCGTTAGTTTCCTGATTCCAAAAGCGATATCGTCATCATTATCATCAATTCAGACGAAAGACGTCCATTATTCCGATAATGGATGTCTTTCGTCCGGCTTAGGCTATTACCAAGTATCAAATAAAGACCGGTCTTGTGCGTCTTGCATTCATCAGAATCCTGTGACTTTCACCAGGTCATCAGTCCACCTTGTAGAAAGCCTTACGAGTCTGCCGGAACGTGGTCGCCACTCCAAAGCCTTATAAAGTATTATAACAAGCTAATAGATATAGAACAATCCGTAAATGGAGATTCAAATATACGAGTATCAATAGAATACCACATACAAGCATAGGTATCAACATATTCATATTCAACGTATCTTGCCAAGGCAAACAATCAATCAATCTCCAAGCCAGAGCTTGTAGGTGCTACCTCAATCCAGAAATCTTGTTCAAGGCGGATACAAATTTGATGGACACCTTTACATGTAATATGAAGGTAAAGCGATCGGTGCATCGTCCGGATATTGAAACTCCAGTCGCAATCTCCGAAGGATGTTTGAGATAGTCAGCCACATGCGTCGGATACGAGATATTTGTCTACCTAGAAATGTATGTAGTTAGTTTACAGGATATTTTAGAAAATTTGATGAATGTTACTTTCAATTTGATGTAAAAAGGAATAGAGAGTTAAGTTCTTAGAAATATAAAAAGGAATTCACCTTCAATTTACGTTAAGGTACTAACCAAATAACTTCCTTTTCCAATTAAAATACCAAAAATCAAGTCCATATTTTTCCAATATTTCAACGAAACACAAAAAACGACAGCGCCTGTTTCACAAGCTGGCAACATTTGCTAAATAAAAGCTGCACACCGGAACAAAGCAACAACGTTTTTCCAATATAGAAATGCTCACTTAACACACGAAAATCTTTTCGTTTTTCCAATTCTTCCAACCGACAGAGCAACAAGCCGAACGCTTTCAAATTAAAAACACACTAGTTTGGTCAGAGGGGCTTGAAACCTTTGGTGTATCGTAAATTGGAACGACACAAGCCACAGAAAATGTTTGTACTGTCACAGTGCAAACAGCTCACACGGGGTGGATAATAAAAATGTAAATTGGCAAAGCAAAGCGCCCTGGAATAGCACGTTCAATGCAGGCCGCGGAGCTCAGTAAATCTATTCATAAATTACCGCAATACCGCTTATCTGCACGCAATATATTTGGATAGGAAAGTTTGCAACTTTGCCGTATTCAAATAATTATGCTACAGTTTAACGTAAATTCGTGTAGATTTTATGGACTATTTTTCAATTTCGGTTAGTTTCATTTTCGTATGCTGTTCATGGAACGTTATGTGTTTTTACTGCAGTGCTTGTTCTGCGTGTTATTTAAAAATGGACCTTATGCCGAAGCAAGTCGAAGGCGACGCGCCGTGACTATCTACGTATCTACAGCGGGTGGCGCACTAACAACATGTACGAGTATCTTAGACTGTCTACAGCTATACAGCAGTGTGAATGTAACCTTTGACTGGTTTGAGAAATTTACTTGCTTCAACTTTGCCTGCAGCAGCTACAGCTTTGAGACTTCTGCTTATTGATTATTTAATCTATAAATATAAAAGGAGAAACTGACTGACTGACACATTCAACGCGCAACTGAAGCTACTGCCACTGGGAAGTGGGGATATCCTTAAAATCCCCCCCCCCCCATCTCACGCGGGCAAAATTAATCAGTCTATATGGTTGGCGATATCGATCTGTGTATGAATGAACATTTTTATATATCGCGACAGAGGAAGGAAGTTTGCTTCAGGAAACACGTAAAGCTATTGTATTAATCCATAGGTGATACTTGTAGACCTTTTATAGTCGTTACGAATAATCAAATTCCAGGAAAGCTGACAGCAGTCTTGCTATGGGAAATCCCATGTCGATGGGAAACATGTTTCCCAAATTACGACTTGAGACCGACTTTATCCAAAACGGGTTGTGTCGGTCGAATGGGCAGTCGCCCCCATGTAAAATACTAGTATTCAGTTGTCGATTAGGCAGGAAGCCGTCCCCAAAATAGTTGCAAAAATTTTTGCTATTGACTTCATTGTCCATTGACTGGGAATGTTATACTACCTATACACACCATGCTTTTCACAGTAACTGAGTAATAGTAATGGAAATTAGTCTGGCTATGAAGCTTGATAGAAGTAAATCTTACCTGAAATGAATAACCACGGTATGTGGCGCGGGTTTGCTACGGACCTGGACTGGACCGGACGGCCGGAGTAATAGGTAGCTCGCCGCCCGGCTGTCCGATAACCGTCAAAGCCAAACAACAGGGCTGGTGCCCGCTGGAGTCGCAGGGAATTTGAAGACTGCAAGGGCAACTAAAGAATAGAGGTGTGGTTTTAGTCAGTAAAAATCTGACACACCCTTTCGTTCCACCTTAGAGCGTGAGAATGGATTATTTCTCACTTCAAAAAAATTCTTATATGAATAAATTTGTTATCTTTTACTGTATTTTTGTTTCTTTATATATTTCACGTAATGAAAAGGTGCATGTGTGTATATTTGTGAATAGGCTAGACATAATATTGATGAGTATTATACAGATGTAAAGTTGGTTTTTATATTTTGTTGTAGGAGTTAATTAATATCTGAAAGTACAGGTCCGATTGCTATTCATTGATAATACGTAATTTAATTTCTTCCACTAACCCTACTTTACTCTTTTTTTCTACCCTTTTTACTAATTAAATTGTGTAACTTATTATAATATGTATGTATATATGTATTTATAATTGAGTATTGTGTTTTTATATAGTTAGCAGTACACCACAGACTACCCCGTGTATTATTTTAAGCTCTTATCCATCCTAAGGTTGTCTGGAAGATATCGCTTTCAGCGATAAGACCGCCATAATTGTACCCACAAATTGAAGTTTTTTTTTTATAAGCTGTATTACTTTTTGGTGTACAATAAAGTCTATTCTATTCTATTCTATTGATAGAAATCTGTTTTATTCTTGAGTGACATAGGCCATATTTTATCGAATAAGGTTATATTTCTGAAGCTGCGAGCAAAAGCTATAGTTAGTATCTTATATTCACAACAAAATTAAAAAGTATTTTAGGCACCGTCCCACATTAATACCAGCATAACAAAGACACTGCACATTCGTTAAAAAACTTTCAAGATAAAAAAAACACCGTTGGTATCAACTTCAGAACTTTTAACCAACAAAAAAAAAAACAAAACCGTTTCATGCTCGTATGTAGCAAGAAATAAAGCAAACGAACGACGCAACAAAGTTAATCACGAGGTTCACAACAAAAAGATATTGGACGAAGTTTGTTCCATGCAACATTTGAACAGTCAGGCGTTTCGAGCGCTATAACCTTGCGAGGGGTTATTTATTTAAATATATATATAGCTTCGTACTTGAAGACTGCCAATTGAATTGAAATTTATAGAAATTAAATATCACTTTTCAGCAAAAAAAAATGTTATGTTCTTTTTTTAATTATTTAATTTGTAATATCTACATAACAATTATATACTTAGAAACCTAAGTATTAACTAAACTATTTGTACGTCAACCTAACTCTCGGGCATCGAAGTACTCCTCCACATCGCAGTCATCCGGAAATGTACCCAGAAGACTGGCAGCATTGCTACGTTGAAATGTTATTTTTTTTGTTATTTATTGTAATTATAGTTATTTAGTTGTTTATTTAATAATATTACCTATATAACTAGCTGTGCCCGCGACTTCGTTCGCGTGGCCTACAGGATTTGGAATTATTTTTTTTCTAAAATAAAAGTAGCCTTTGTTACTCCTTATTATATTAGCTACCTGCCAAAAAAAGTCCCGTCAAAATCGGTCCAGCCATTTCAGAGATTAGCCCGGACAAACAGACAGACCGACTTAAAAAAAAATAATGTTATTTTGGTGTATATACCGTATATATTCATATGCATGTAGTAAAAAGCAGTTATTTCAATATTACAAACAAACACTCCAATTTTATTTATATGTATAGATGTATAGATATGTATTAAAGATAACCTAATTAGACAATAAAAACTATACTCTTCTTTATATTATTAAATAAATAATTATTATTTAATTTTATTTTATTATTTTAGCTAGAGAGAGTACCTAGTAGTGGCCCAGTGGTCATGTCCTCGACTTACTTATAATGTATTCCATCACCTCTGCTCTCATAACGGTGAAGGAAAACATCGTGAGGAAACCAGCATGCCTTAGCACTAAAGAATCCACCAATCCTATAGAGAGAAAGTCTTAGTCCCAGCGGTAGGAACATTATAAGGCTGATTACAGTATGCTTTTATTCCATTCCAAAATCAAAAACTAATACCACTGTTTTTAAACGGTTTTTTTTTTTTTTTTTTTAATTTTTTTTTTTTTTTTTTTTTAGTTTAGCTCACCCCGTTTGTTTTATTTATTATTCTTTGGTCAAATTTAGTAATTCAAATTTCACCCTCTTCCTGTCAACCGATTAATCTGAAATTTTGTATACACTTTGGATTTTGGTGACAATACAATTATGTTTATTCATTATCATTATAAATTCAAGATGGCCGCCGCTACAATATGGCGGATAATTTATGTTTTATTAATCCCATCAATATGGGTATCAAATGAAAGGGCTCAACAAGCAGAATACAATATACTATAAAAAATTGAAATCCAAGATGGCGGCCGCTACAAAATGGCGGATAACGTAGGTTTTATCAATCCCATCAATATGGGTATCAAATGAAAGGGCTCAACAAGCAGAATACAATATACTATAAAAAATTGAAATACAAGATGGCGGCCGCTACAAAATGGCGGATAACGTAGGTTTTATCGATCCCATCAATATGGGTATCAAATGAAAGTGCTCAACCAGTATAATACAATGTACTATATAAAATTAAAATCCAAGATGGCGGCCTCTACAAAATGGCGGATAACTTAGGTTTTATCAATCCTATCAACATGGGTATCAAATGAAAGGTCTCAACACAAACAACGTGACGTGCCTTGTCGTTAATTTTAATTTGGACTACGTATAGAGGAGTTGGACTGCAATAAACAAACGGGCAAGAAACCTTGCAATAATGAAGCACTAAATGAATTAAACAGAATGCGAAATAAAAACTAAAAACTAGAAAAAAAAGACGGGTTGCACTCCGGGAGTGCCGGCAGAAGTGAAAACTTGATTATTAACGTTGAGCATGTTTGATATTTTGGAATGGTTAGGGAATAATTTTGCACCAATTGCTTTATCAGTATAAAAGTACTATCATTTATGTGGTAGAATACAATACTCATTTATTGCGCTATCGTATACAAACATGACAATTTATATTACATTAAAAATTTAACACTTTAAAACTATTACAATTATTTTACATTAAAAAGTTTATCTCTCCGAAAAACTACTGAGGTGTCAAGGGACACCCGGATGGAACGAAGTTCCGTTCTGGCTTGCTTTCTATAAGAGAGAGAAAGAGAGAAAGACAGAGAAACATGCGCACGCCGCACGGCTTACAATAGCTTACTATAGCAAAAGTGTCGTTACAACTTTTCGTGAGAATTTTTTCCGTCTAGCCAATACAATATAACTAAAAAATACTATCCTATTTTATGTACATTTTGACAGCACTATTTCAACATCTTCGAAACCATGAAAACGACACTCATGACGAAAAAGTTGATAATTTCTGACATCCGCCATCTTAGATTTACATTTTGACAGCACTATCGGCTTCAACAACCTCGAAAACCATGAAAAAGACACCCATATCGAAAAAGTTGATAATTTATTGCAGCCACCATCTTAGATTTAAATTTTGACAGTACTATCGGTTTCAACACCCTCGAAAACCACGAAAACGACACCCATGAGGAAAAAGTTGATAATTTCTTGCAGCCGCCATCTTGGATTTACATTTTGACAATACTATCGGTTTCAACAGCCTTGAAAACCATGAAAACGACACCCATGACGAAAAATTTAATAATTTTTTGCAGCCGCCATCTTGGATTTATATTTTGACAGTACTATCGGTTTCAACACCCTCGAAAACCATGAAAACGACACCCATGACGGAAAATTTGACAATTTCTTGAAGCCGCCATCTTGGATTTATATTTTGACAGTACCATCGGTTTCAACACCCTCGAAAACCATGAAAACGACACCCATGACGGAAAATTTGATAATTTCTTGCAGCCGCCATCTTGGATTTATATTTTTACAGTACCAACGGTTTCAACACCCTCGAAAACCATGAAAACGACACCCATGACGGAAAATTTGACAATTTCTTGCAGCCGCCATCTTGGATTTATATTTTGACAGTACCATCGGTTTCAACACCCTCGAAAACCATGAAAACGACACCCATGACGGAAAAGTTGATAATTTCTTGCAGCCGCCATCTTGGATTTATATTTTGACAGTACCATCAGTTTCAACACCCTCGAAAACCATGAAAACGACACCCATGACGGAAAAGTTAATAATTTCTTGCAGCCGCCATCTTGGATTTATATTTTGACAGTAATATCGGTTTCAACACCCTCGAAAACCACGAAAACGACACCCATGACGAAAAAGTTGATAATTTCTTGCAGCCGCCATCTTGGATTTACATTTTGACAGTACCATCGGTTTCCACGCCCTCGAAAACCATGAAAACGACACCCATGACGGAAAATTTGATAATTTCTTGCAGCCACCATCTTGGATTTATATTTTGACAGTACTATCGGTTTCAACACCCTCGAAAACCACGAAAACGACACCCATGGCGAAAAAGTTGATAATTTCTTGCAGCCGCCATCTTGGATTTACATTTTGACAGTACCATCGGTTTCCACGCCCTCGAAAACGATGAAAACGACACCCATGACGGTAAATTTGATAATTTCTTGCAGCCACCATCTTGGATTTATATTTTGACAGTACTATCGGTTTCAACACCCTCGAAAACCATGAAAACGACACCCATGACGGAAAAGTTAACAATTTCTTGCAGCCGCCACCTTGGATTTACATTTTGACAGTACTATTGGTTTCCACGCCCTCGAAAACCATGAAAACGACACCCATGACGGAAAATTTGATAATTTCTTGCAGCCATTATCTTGGATTTATATTTTGACAGTACCATCGGTTTCAACACCCTCGAAAACCACGAAAACGACACCCATGGCGAAAAAGTTGATAATTTCTTGCAGCCGCCATCTTGGATTTACATTTTGACAGTACCATCGGTTTCCACGCCCTCGAAAACCATGAAAACGACACCCATGACGGAAAATTTGATAATTTCTTGCAGCCACCATCTTGGATTTATATTTTGACAGTACTATCGGTTTCAACACCCTCGAAAACCATGAAAACGACACCCATGACGGAAAAATTAATAATTTCTTGCAGCCGCCATCTTGGATTTACATTTTGACAGTATTATCGGTTTCAACACCCTCGAAAACCACGAAAACGACACCCATGACGAAAAATTTGATAATTTCTTGCAGCCGCCATCTTGGATTTATATTTTGACAGTACCATCGGTTTCAACGCCCTCGAAAACCATGATAACGACACCCATGACGAAAAAGTTGATAATTTCTAGCAGCCGCCATCTTGGATTTATATTTTGACAGTACCATCGGTTTCAACACCCTCGAAAACCATGAAAACGACACCCATGATGAAAAAGTTGATAATTTCTTGCAGCCGCCATCTTGGATTTACATTGTGACAGTACCATCGGTTTCCACGCCCTCGAAAACCATGAAAACGACACCCATGACGGAAAATTTGATAATTTCTTGCAGCCGCCATCTTGGATTTACATTTTGACAGTACTATCGGTTTCAACACCCTCGAAAACCATGAAAACGACACCCATGACGAAAAATTTGATAATTTCTTGCAGCCGCCATCTTGGATTTATATTTTGACAGTACCATCGGTTTCAACACCCTCGAAAACCATGAAAACGACACCCATGACGAAAAAGTTGATAATTTCTTGCAGCCGCCATCTTGGATTTATATTTTGACAGTAAAAGTGTCGGTACAATTTTTCGTGAGAATTTTTTCCGTCTAGCCCCCTTTCACAACGCGCGATAAGGGATAGCTGTCTACTCTCCATCCGTCTTACGCTTTTTCGATCAGGTCACGTGTCCTGACGCGAGTTTAAGATTTTATACCCATTACAGAAAAAGTGCTCAACGCCGCTAAAGAAGTTTTCACTTCAATAAAAATAGGTAAAAAAGCTTTTTAAGTTAAACGGTTTTATGCTAAACATACATTGCAATGTTTAAGATAAATGTACTAAAAACCAAAAAATAATAAAATAGATACAGTCGTGGGAATTATAAACATATGCATAGACTAGACTAAAATAAAACCGTGGGGCACGTCAAACTTAAAGACAATTGACGTGCCCCACGGTTTTATTTATTTTTTTTGAAATCATATTATGTTTCATTCCGAACGAATACTAACAACTTGAATTTGGTACAGTCGGCTCAGTCAAACCTAATCAAAACAAATTTTAAAGACCTTTTCTAAGGTCTTGTTATTATTTATGTAAGGTCTCAATAAATAATATACATAAACAGCCTTTGTTTATATCCCAAAATTGATTCAATTATGAATTTATCAATTATGTTTGTGGACAATTTTGGTACTTATTTTATTTATTTATTTTACTTTTAACTACCCAAGTAGATATGATCCGTAACGGGTACGATTATGCTCCATTTTTTGTGGTAAAAATAGTGGTGTATAATGATGAAATACCATGATATTTCTTTGTTCATTGAAACATAATGGAATAATCAGATCGTATTTTGCATCTGTTTTTAAGTTCTCAACCGCAGGCGGAATGATGTTCATAAATTAATTAATTTATTGGAAACAATATGCGGATTTTTCGAAATACAGCATTTCATTGGTTCGGAAGTATTTAATTGAAATGAGAATTCTGTGAGCGATGACATTGTTGGCAATGCACATACAATCAGACAATGAGACCGCACTTGCGTATGCGTAGCAGTTAAGTTAAACAATACACGGATGGATTTCATTCATTCTTGTATCTTTTGTCGGCATTCAATGTGGTTTCATGACTCTGGATGATGGACTGATGGCAATAAAATATGCCGCTTTTTGACTATACCAGATGGATGGTTATTCGAATGTATATGTGTGTATGCATGAACGAGTATGTATATTTTTTCATACGTCCTAGAACTTAAACTGCTTGTAATATTTTAGCTTAAGAGGTGTCTTTAGATTTGTCCTAGTTGTGTGAGAGGCATTGGATTCATCAAAATTATAAAAAAAAAAACATAGTTAATTACTTAGTTATTATTTTTTAGTCACTCTCATGTCAAAAACAAGAGCCTAAGGAGACGATTTCAAAAGTATTTTTTTATAAAATTTAGTAAATTACCCACAAAACAGTGTCAAAAAACAGACCGCAAAGAAAAAGATTAATGGCGATAATTTGATGGCATCAAATCTATGATCGAACTAAAATACCTAAAAGTGACTTACTACGAAGTATTTAGTGGTTTTTTGTAGTCAGGTTTTTTATATTTTTTTTAACGCAATGTATGATTGGCATTATCATCTACGAGACACTGAGGGCAAATCGAATAGTAAATATAGAATACCTATAAATTGTTTGTCTAATACATAGCTACTATCAGAAGTAGCAAATATACCGGAAAATAGAAAAATAGGAAAATTCTTAGTCCAGCCGGGGGACAGTATATACTAGCTATAATACAATCCCACTCTGAAAATGAGATGATAGCAACTATTAAAAATGAACAACAATTGTGTAAGAGCCTGTATCATTGTACCTACTTTTAGTCACTTAACTGTGCTTATAGCATAGCATAGTCGGCCTTATAATGTTCCCACTGCTGGGACTCAGGCTTCCTCTCTAGGAGAGGGAACGTGCCGTAATCCATCACGCGAGCCCAGCGCGGGTTGGTGAATGTCACATGTCTTCGAATTTTTGGTTCTAGGACATGCTGGTTTCCTCACGATGTTTTCCTTCACCGTTTTGCGAGCAGAGAACTTAACTGTGATTATTAAGCACAGTTAAACTTGTTAACAAAATCTTCCTTGTTTCATTAAGCTAGTTCAAAACGAGGTGTCTTAGAGGAGCTTTAGTGTCCTTACGGACGTCCGCCTAACGTATTCACAACGAGGTACAGTAAACAATTTTGCAGACAAGTGACGTCACTAAGGCCCTCAGCTCGTTACCGTACGACTCACCTATTAAGGTAGTCATACACGCTAGGGTGCAGAGCAGTAATGCCCGAGTGATAACGGCCCCGACTTACGAGTTGTAGATCGTGGGTTCCAACCCAGCCAGGCGCATTACTTTGTATAACTTATTTCATCACCACTGCTCTCAAACCGGCGTGTCCTAGAACCAAAAATTCGAAGACATGTGACATTACCTCCTTCTCCTAGAGAGAAGGCCTGAGTCCCAGCAGTAGGAACATTAAAAGGCTGATTATGCTATGCATGTAATAATGATTCAATGATTTCTCCCACTCTTTGGTGGAGGAGGAAACAGATTAAAGATTTTCAAGTAGATTTCCGTATAAAAAGTATCATAGGTTCGTCTCCTGGTTCTAACTCTCAACCAATTTTCAGACAAATCGGTTCAGCCGTTCTTGAGTTTTATATAGTGTAACAAACACGACTTTCTTTTATAGATTACAATTATTGTTGATAATAAAGATACATCTCGTTTCTGCCGGAGCTGGATTTGTTTTGAGCATTCACTAAATGTCAATAGGGTGATTTCCCAACCGAAAAAAAAAGTGGAAATTATTACTATAATCGTTTTATTTCAAAAACAGAACACGACATTCATTATTTTCATAGCCATAACAAATCTTGGAATTTGTTAATAAATTTAACAAGTTCTAAGATTTGTTGTGCGTCCGGACAATTCACGTGGCTCGTCCCATCGATATAATTAATTAAATTATTTTCCTTGTCCTTTTTTTGGAACATCAAAAGCGATATCGAAGAATAACATCTGAGGGGTAATTTTCTTAGAATTATAATTAATAACTGGAGACGCAAAACATTATATATCTGACGAGTTGATTTTTTTGGGGTGTAGGATCGGTTTTTTTAGGGTTAGATACCCCAAGAGGAAAAAAACGGAACGCTTGTAGGATCACTTCATTGTCCGTGGAAGGTTGTCTGTAAAAAAATAATTTTAGCAATACCCATTGTGACATCCTATTAATTTTTAGTTTATTATGTAATTTTTATTTTTGGTATACAATAAAGAATAATTAATAATAATCTATCTACACGTCTGTTTTTCTGTCAAAACCCTATATCTTGGGAACATGTGGAGGTATCAAGTTGAAATTAAAACCATTTACTCAGATTTGCAATCCTTTATAGGTGTGAAAAAAAATCTAACTTCCAACTTAAAAAGAAAAGAAATACGTCCGTATATGCTGCAAAAAAATATTTACACACTCAAGGGAATCAAAATTCTCGTTGACACAGAATCCAGAAAGGCATAAAGAGAGATCTTATAGCACAGATATAGGAATAAACCTGAAAACACCAAATTTGTTGTTACATCACAAAAAAAAAAAGTTTTTGTTTGATTCGGAAAAATACTCAAGACTCTACTCGGGAATTGAATTTTACTATTTACATAGGTAAGTTTTGTACGGAACCCACAGTGTGCGAGTCCAACTCGCACTTGCCCAGTTTTTTTTTCATATTCTAAAATTTTATTCCTTAACATAGGTTTCCTGAGCAATTGATACAACAGTATCGACGTTATTTAGTCTCTAAATTAAAATTAGAACCACGTCGGGCTTTTTATAAGGTCGGAAGAATCCCAAACTTTTTGCAATATCGGTTCGCTGGACGCTAAACGCTTGCTTTGAAGTAGCGTTCATTCGGAACACCAGGTTTTAGGAAGTTCATCCTCTAAACTGAGGAACTATGTTCATAAATGTAGTACCGATCACCGACTGGAAAATACTTGAACTTAGGCTAAATATAAGGCGGAAAAGGTAAGTACCTACTCTAGTCTAGTGTTTTAACTACCTAGTTTTAAAGCGTTGTATTAACGCTGTTGACCAACACAGTTATAAAGACGAAAGTTTTTATCCGTGTATACATGCAGGTTTTATCTTTAGGTGGGACATCATCCAAAGACTACTCCCGTTCTAGGGCGAAGCAGGAGAGTATGAGTGACTTTTATTGACTAACCCACTTCTATATTCGTTCGGAAGAAAACCCATGAATGCTGAAATCTCCTTGAGGCTTAAAATGTTTCGGTCCATGGAAAGTGTCTGACACTTATGATACTTCTTTAGATTAATATTTTACAAAACATATATAAAAATTAGCCATACAAATTTAAGTTCAGTAACTCTTATTTCTTAGTTACTACTTGTGACCCCTGATATCTGCCCAGGGGTAACAAGCAGAGCTCCACAAGCGCACAGGCAAGTATTCAAAGCACATGGGACGCTCTTCGTAGCCTAAGGTTTTATCCATGTGAAAATAAGTCAGATCGCTGCGGGATCTTACTCTGTAATGATTTCAGCATGATCTTTATACCACCGCAATCATTTCTGCCTGATCAGTTTAAAAAAAATTCGCTTGAATCCTGCGGCACGACGTCAAACCAAACCCTTTGAAGTTTTCGTTTCAAGTGCAAGCAAAAATGAACTTAGCGGTGGTCAGATGGAAGTGTCTTTACATCGGGACACAGCAAACCCCACTTTTAAAACATCTCTACCCATAATCCCACCACGTCTAAATTAATTTTCGATGCAAAATTACTTAGTCTCAGCTAATCAAAATCATATTAAAACCAAAGCGTAATTTGGAAAACGTTAATATGTTTTACCGTTCCCTGTACGCTCGTTATAACTAATTGCTCAAAAATAACCGCTTCATATTTTTCTGAAATGGATTTTTGTTTACGTACCTTGACGAATTGTGAAGCTTTAACAGGTTTAGGAGACTGAAATTAATTTAAGCAATTTGCATTGATGTGACTTTTTTATTCATGAATCATATTTTTTGCGTCCTTCGTTTTGGTAGTCACTGGTTGTTTAAATATTTTGACTTTTACGTTGATTTGTAATTAACGTTGTTTGTGATTTTACATTTGATTGGCTCGCGTTTGACCTGATTTCAAGTTTGAAGTGTTTTTGTTTGTATTGTTAAAAAAACTATATCTCTTTTAATAAAACTGCCATTTGCAGGCGGAAAATACAATTGTACAAATTAATTTTCACTGTAGCTAAAGAAAACAGCTAAAATGATATTCGCTGAACTGGACCAAGAGCCGTCATAACCAAATGCGCTTCTGGTGAAAACAATTTCACCCAATTCGAAAGACCTTGCTCTTTGCTAACTTCTGCATTGTTGTGAGAATTTTCAGCTAAAATCTAAGAGTATCTCGAGTAGAATTTTGCTGCTGTCGCAGCTTCATTTTAATATTATTTGTTTTTGACCGTAAACACGATAAACAAAAGACAGACGCAAAATGAAGATTAAAATAAACTAAGCAAAGGTGATCCGTTGTCAACCACATCATCTCTTACCAGGAGGCAAAAAAAAAAATCAAGTGATTATTGTGATTATTCAATAATCAAGAAATTGAAAAAAAAATACAGCATTTCAGAAACCTAATAAAGATGTTATAACACCAGTTAGTTCTTTTCTTGTCTTATCTTGGAAGATATTAAAATTCTTTTGAAATAAGCAGTCTTTGTTCTAATATTTATAATGTACGTATCTTTTTCGCTTTCCATGTGTGTACATTATTATTATTATATCTAGCCTATACTGTCCCACTGCTAGGCAAAGGCTTCCCTAAATTTCTTCCATTGTTCTTGGCTTTGAGCCACTTCTTGCCAATTCCTAAGCAAGGCATCTGAGTCGTCCCGCCAATTTTTTCCTGGTATAATAAAATAAATAAATACCCATAAATGGACACAACTATCTACACAAAGGCATACATTCACTAACTTTATCAAGACAGATGAGTCTGTCAATTTGGCAGCTAAACGTCAATCTGACAGCGGAGAAAAAACTGGCCAGCGATCCCTTTTCAATTACTGGCGCAAACTCGCCTTTTACCGAGCGTGGACCCTGACAGCTATCTGGGCCTTGGTGAAAGGCGAACTGCCGAAGATAGTTGGAATGTTCGTAACATAATATGGAGGGCAGACGTTTTATTAGCTTTTAGATACGAATAAAATGTGTGTTTCGGTTTTCAATGTAGGTACTATCCTTTAAATGTAGTATCAGGTTTTGCAAAAGTTTTCGCCGCGATACTTTTGAGATTAGACTTCCGGAACAAAAAGTATCCAATGTGTTATTCTAGTACATCGTCTACTAATGTACCAAATTTTAACAATATCCTATAAACCGTTTCAGTAAGCAATAAAAGAGTAAAAAACATACACACGCATACAAAAAAAACTTTTATTCTTGAACGTATGTGTGTAGCCTATATGTTTTCCTAACCGCGTGAACTCCTAACTTACAGTCTGTAACTCGTCTATAATTGCCTAACGTTCTTAAACTACTTATCACCATCATCATTTTAACTAAAACACGTTTAGATTTAGACACAGATCTCCCACAATTACCACCGCATGGACTTGCCCTGTGCGTCTTGCATCCACTTTTAGGTAAGCATACCAATTTCCTGCCTTCCAGTACTTATTCGGCCTTTTTGAAAGTTCTATATGCATTTACATCTCTAGAAATAGCTTTACGCTCGTGAATTTGCTCCTATAAATGCTTTACAGTTTCAAATCCACAGTTATCCCATACATGTTGATAGGAATGATTGAAAACTCCACACAAAATAGTTCCGACTGGCATTCCACTCTTTGAGCTGGATTCAATAGAATCCATCAACGTTTACAAACAGACTGCAAAACAATTCTGCTAATCGGCATTCGCTTTATTTATGCAAAAATATAAACATATTTTTCTAACCGTAAGCCCGTGGTGTTGTTATTTTTACTGCCATCAGAGTACCCTCTCATTTCTCCCCCCTTTTTTATAAAGCCACTCTTACATCAACCGCTTCTCGGAATCACAACAGTTTAACTTCATTTTCCATTTTCATACAAAAACGAATGAACATTTTGACATAAATCACGTTAAAAAAGGTAAAGTCTTTGTTCGTGATAAAAAATAACTTTGCATGCGGATAACTGAATAAAAAGAAGCAAATTAAATTATTATTATTTTTGTGTTGAAAATAAAATGTGTTTTTGCAGTATTGAGTTAAGGTTCGGTGTTCTTGATTGTTGGAAAGCTATGAGGGAGGATGAATAATGCAGGAGTGGCTGGGAACCTTGCTCGAGGACAGGACTGTAATGTCTCTATATTGTGTATAGAATCCCAATATAGGGCGCAGCGGAAAGGCGTATCAGACTTTTACTGACTAAAACCACACCTATGTTTCTTCTTTGCCTTGCGTTCCAGGACCTCGGGTTTCCGTTTCGGAAGTCAACCCATGGTTCCAATATGTTTCGGCCCTGCTAGGCCCCTACGGTTTTGCTGACTTGTCTTTAAGGCTCGAGTAGAACATGTCGACTCAGAGTCGGTTCGGACGGTTACCGAACGACCGGACAGCATGCTAGCGTGCAAGCCCACGCCTGTGTTGGCTGAACATCTGGGTCGGGGTTCCTCCGTGAGGTCTTCACGCCGGAACACATTCCCTCACACGTGCAGCCGCCTCCTTCCCTAGCATTACTGCTTCACAGATGGAAGCAAACATTTTCAACAGTCTGCTAAAAAATCGAGTATCCTAGCAAAGGTGAGACGGTCCTTCACGCCGGAACAGCTACTCAACCTTTTTCAAGCCCAAGTTCGATCGTGTAAACAGTAATACACTCACCAATGAGATGTGTATGCCCCAAATCTTAGCTTGAAGCGCTTGAATCGATTGAAAAACGAGCCAAGAAGATCATCGGCAATGATGCAGCACATGTCGAGTCAAAACTAAAAAGTCTTGAGAATCGACATCGACTCGCTAGCCTGTCGATTTTCTATCGTTCACATTTCGGGGAGTGCACGGCTTGGCTCTGGTATATGGCGGTCATCCCACCCATCCAGACAAGATGTTTTGTAAACCAATTAATTATGCGTATAGAGTCTGTGTTTCTGCAGTAACTCGTTTCGAACAATCCCGTAGCCCAATAAGTGTGTACCACCGCGCTCATTTCTACCTGATCACTTAAAAAAAATCGCTTGTATCCTGCGGCGTAGTGCCTAACCAAACCCTTTGAAGTTTTCGTTAGAGCAAGCAAAAATGAACTTAGCGGTAGTTAGGCAGAAGTCTCTCTGATGGTACCAACCACGAACAACGAGTACAAGTACAAATTGTTTCGGTTGTGTAACTTAGGTTAAATATTCACATTTTTTCACCGGTGTTTTATTCACATACCATATAAATTCAGGTGAATGTAAATTTTCATTCATCATAATAAAAAAAAAATAGTAAATTTAAAACAAAATTAGAATATGATACCCTGAACACTATATTTTATTTAGTAAATCTTTATTTACCTAAGAAAATACTTAAAAGCGAGCCTGAAAATGTTTTACTAAGAACTTAGTGCTTTCTGGTGATTCTAGGAATTTTAAATGAGAGTTAATTAACTTCAAATGGATTGAGAAATTGAATTTGTCTCTCTGGATTTATATTTTTATAAATTTTAAATAGTATTAAAATATTATTATTCTACCTTATATTCTATTTAAAATCTTAAAACATTAATTTGGAAAATTTGAGAACTTGAGGACTTTGAATTTACATTTTCTCTTTTCATTTCTTTGAAGTGATTTTCTTCCAGGTAAAGTAAATCAATCTGCAAGTAATTGTTAATCAAAATTCCTATTACGTTTCGTTGCCGCGACATACGATACTTTCGAAGTAGGAAAGTATTATTGGGAAGTAGTATCTATGTTTTCTACTTAAATCTACATCTTTCACTAATATAATAAAGATGTAAAGTTTGTTTTTTGTTTCTTTGTTTTTTCTTTTTTTTTTTTGTTTGTAGGAGGTAAGTAATCTCTGAAAGTACTGGTACGATTGCTAAAAATTCGCCGATAGAAAGCTGCTTTATTGCTGAGTGACAAGGCTATATTTTATGTACGCAGGTAAATCTGTGGGCAAAACCTAGTATTAAAATAAAGCAAATAATGCCTCAGTAGAGCAGTGGTGGCCCAGCCCCAAGGGTTCGACTTGCGATTTGTAGGTCATGAGTTCAAACGCTTTACTTTGTGTAAATTATTTCATCACCACTGCTCTCAAAATAGTGAAGGAAAATATCGTGAGGAAACCGGTATGTCCTCTAACCAAAAATTCGATGTCAATTGACATCTACCAACTTGCATTGGGCCCGGGCCGCATAGTGCATTATGGCCCATTCCATCTCCTACAGAAGAGACCTGAGTCCCAGCAGTGGGAACATTATAAAGCCTGATTATGCTATACTTTATTTAAATATTGTTTTTTTTTTCGTAAAAACGTGTTTTCGATTAGTGTGCAGGAAGTGGAAAATGGCGGCATGTTGTTAGTTTCGCTTGCAGCGCGTTGGCAAGTACGTTCAGGTAATATAAATGTAAATTCACTAAAAAGAAACGCAGCCGGGTGCCATTGCCAATTGTACTGGCAACTTGCAACACGGCAGCCATATTTTACCATGGAAAAATGATATTTTTGATACGTTGATATTGTGGAGGTTGCCTGCTAAACCTTATAACATGTAGGCTGGCGGATATACCTGCCTATATAGCTCTAGTTAGTTTTGCAACATTTAGGATGTTTTTAATATCGTGCGGTTTTGATCACGCATGTGGGTTTGCTCAGCATGTGTAACCCCAAAAGTCCATACAAGTATTTATTGTAATACGCGGAAAACGCACGCGGAAATCGTTTTGCATTTTGAAATTTTCTGCATGCGGAGCAAATTAGCATGTGCTATAAAATCCGTAAGATATTAAAACACCCTCATTTCAATTTAAAAGAGATAATAATAGAAGACAGGCAGACATAAGCCCCAGGACAATGGGATTCTTCGAAAGAGTTACCATAGCCCCTTAACGCAAAGACCAAATGAAGGAACACAAGTGGCTTTTATTCAAAAAAGTTTAACACTTCCGCCCTCTCCACCCTCAATTAGAAGAGTTATTGGATGATTTCCGACCTCAAAAAAGGCAGTCGTAGGCTCTCGTATTTTTATATAATGACTAGCTGACCCGGCAAACTTCATACCGCCTAACAGCTAACACAGTTTTAATGTATGATAATAATAATAATAATATTTCACAACTATCACACAGCGCCGCCTAGTCCCAAGCTAAGCAGAGCTTGTGTTATGGGTACTAGACAACTGATAAACATACTTATATATTTCTAAATACATACATATTATAGATAAATTACACCCAGACACAGAACAAATGATCGTGCTCATCACACAAACATTTGTCCTGGGTGGTGGTATAGATTTTATTATTTTTTTTAGATTTCATCACAAATGTATGTTTAGATCTGTCATCATCATCATCATTACAGCCGATAGACGTCTACTGTTGGACATAGGCCTCCCCCAAGTGTCGCCACAACGAACTATCATGTGCGTCCCGCATCCATCCGATTCCCGCTACCTTCACCAGGTCGTCAGTTTAGATCTGTGTTTGTGTGTATTTGAGTCTGTTTTTCCTGATGGCTACGACCTGGGAATCTTTAAGACAAGAGTGAATAGGTTTCTTCTAGGTAAGCGCGTTCCATCATCGACCGCATCATCGCTTTCCATCAGGTGAGATAGCGGTCAAGCGTGAACCTATCAACAATAAAAAAAAGGTTTATGTATAGTTGTTAGCTGCACTGTCACATTAGGTTTTAAGGCCTGTGAAGATTAATGTAACAATCAATTAATAAAAAGAAATCTATTGCAGCGCATATAATTTTATTACTTACTGAGTTTAATCTTCCTTGCTTTACTGATCCTCAGACATAATATGCTTTTAATCACACTAACATTTTAAAAGCGAAACTTTGTTTGAAGCTTATGACTTCTTCATGCTCGAATACCCGTGGCTTAACGGATTTGGATGAAATATGGCAAACGGGCACAGGATGCCCTTTTTTTTGGTGGGAAAAAAATCATCCAATGACAACCCCCGCTCTTGGGCGGAGCGGGAGATAGTGTCAGACTCTTACTGACTAAAAGACCCACCCCGTTCCTTCTAGCCTTCATACCGGGGCTCGAGCTCCCTGGAATAGGATATTAGCTAGCCTATATTGTTCTATTCCAAGACAAAGGCCTCCATCCATTCTTTCCAATGATCACAGTTCCTAGCTTTCCCATTCCAATTCTTAAGCCATCTAGGTCGTCCCGCCATCTCCTTCGTGGTCTGCCGCGGCTACTGTGTTTGGGCACCAATCCTGCGTTTTACAGGTCCACAGCTCGTTAGACTTCTGTTCCCGCGCCTCAAGGAGTTGTCAGTAACAGCAGGGACCTAGCCGGGTCGAAGCCTACTGGGACCAGGGTTATCCGAAAGGGAACTCGAGCCCCGATATGAAGGCTAGAAGCAACAGGGTGGGTCGTTTAGTCAGTAAGAGTCTGACACTATCTCCTGCTCCGCCCTTGAGCGGGGGTTGTCATTGGATGATTTTTCCCACCGTAAAAAATAAAATAAAAAAGAAGCTCGTTAGACTTAAGGTACTTTTTTTTAGAATAGAACATAGGATTTTTTTTTTCGGAGAGTCTGTTCTCTAGGGAAAATTTTCTACTTTTACTCGAGCGAAGCCGCGTGCAGTAGCAACATAAAAAATAAGCACCAAATATAACGTTGGTTGAACTCTAAGCCGATCAGAAACCCACGTCCAAGTAAGTGATAATCTGAGTGGGTGGGTGTTTTCAAAAGGATCCGTAGGTACATTTTAAGCTCTGGCTAATCCTAAAACTTTCTTTAATATTTTTCATCATTTTTATTATTGTATTAGGAAACAAAAAACCTTCATCCTAACTAATAGTGATAAAAAGGAAATGTCATATGGAAACAGAAACCATTACATTACATTTTAGCGAAAACAGATTGCAAAAGCAGACCATGAAATAAGAACTTTCTTTTACAAATATATTTTTTTAATAAATTTATATTCAGAATCAAGTAGTGTCTTAGATTTTATGGAAACCGTGTAAACTTCCGATGTTATTTGCGTTATATGAAAAGTGGCATGTAAACTTCCGATCTCATTACGACATGGAGCTGATCTGATAATGGAACCGGAATGTGGCCATAGGAACTCAGGTAACCCTATCGTGCTTCAGTTTTTGGAAATGGTCTTGATGAGTATTAATTATATAGGTATATATACCGCGCTATAAAAGCTTGCTTGAAAAAAATGATTTTTATTAAAAACTTGTTTTCCTACTTGAATTTTAAATCAGAAAAAACAATGTTGAGAGAAAGCTATTGCTTAAGACAGGGATCCAGTTATGAGGGCAAATCTAATAATAGAAAGGAAAATAACGTTTCAGTGCTATTTACACGATGTTGGTAATGAAAGACTAACAAAGAGATGCTAGGACTGGTTACGCGCACACAAGTTGCTGGTTCTGTCGGTATCACTGAGAAAGTTGGAGATTCGAAATTCGCTACGTTAAATTTGGTCAGCAAAAATCACACAAACGCTACGTTAAATTTGGTCAGCAAAAATCACACAAACGCTACGTTAAATTTGGTCAGCAAAAATCACACAAACACTACGTTAAATTTGGTCAGCAAAAATCACACAAACGCTACGTTATATTAATAGTAGTTTGGTCGTTGTAATGACCAAGTTTAATTCTGTTAAATATATTTGTTTTTTACAAAAAAACTTACAGACTAATATTAAAGTTAAATTTTTAACCAACTTCGAAAAGGAGGAGGTTCTATGTTAATCATCATCATCATCATATCAGCCAAAACACGTCCATTGTTGGACAAAGGCCTCCCCCAAGCGTCGCAACAACGACCGGTCCTGTACATCACGCATCCATCGGATTCCCGCGACCCTGACCAGGTCATCGGTCCACCTTGTTGGAGACCATCCAACGCTGCATCTTCCGGTACGTGGTCGCCACTCCAGAACCTTTCGTCCCCATCGACCATCTGTTCTGCGTGCAATGTGCCCTGCCCATTGCCACTTAAGTTTGGTGATTCTTCGAGCTACGTCGGTAACCTTGGTTCTCCTGCGGATATCTTCATTTCTGATGTGATCACGCAAGGAAACTCCAAGCATAGCCCTTTCCATCGCCCTTTGGGTGACTTTGAGTCTTCTTATGAGGCCATTGTAAGAGACCACGTTTCGGAGCCATAAGTCATCACTGGCAACACGCACTGGTCATAGACTTTCGTCTTGAGACACTGTGGTATATTTGTGGTTTTATGTTCGGCTGAATATATATATATTTTATATATATGTTCACCGATATCTCGGCCAATTGTAAACCCATTTTGAAAATTATTTTTCAATACTCATACTCTGAAAGTAGGTCTGAAGTTGCCTGAGGAGCGGGCTGAAAGTGATACTTTTCATCCCTAGGGAGTTTTACGTTACAACTGATAGCTGTTAAATTATTTAAAAAAAACTAGTTCTATCTTCACATTTCTATTGAACCATGTTCCAATTTTCCATACAGCCAGTCAATCACAGCGCGATATAAAATTGAAATAACTTAAAGATAAGTATTAATTAAATAATATTATATTTAAAATGATTTATTTGTTCAACTATTTCTTTAATAGTAGTTTATGTGATTAGGGGATAAAGCAGTGTCTTTAAGTCGCGGGCGGCATGTTGAATTCCGAACGAAACGAAGGTTGCTGATTTTAATCCCGAACGACAGTGAGGGATTTATAAAATTAACTCCCGAGCATTGCGAGGGAGTTAATAAAGAAACCTGAGTGAAGTGAGGAATTTAAGCCGCCCAAGACAAAGACAGCTTATCCCCGTGTTGCATACTCTACTTTTTACACCATCTGTGAGATAATTAAAAGACAATTTGGTCGACCAAATCATATATTAGAGAAATATAAGTATTATATTTACAAGTTCATCAAACAAACAAAATTCACTCCAAGATTCTATAGTTTCAATTTTCTATAATGCTCCCGTGTCGTCAGTACGCACGTTTTATTCTATTTTCTTTTTTTTTGTTAATGGCCAGTTTGAATCATAGCGATTACATACTCTTTGGTTTGAATTTCGAGTCAACTTGTTCGATGCGCCTACATTTTAATTCACAATGTTGACGATTCTTGATCCTCCAAATTCAAATCTCATTATTCCCTAGGGATCGGCCATACTGCATTATCTCCCTAGGCATATAATGACTTGCTTTAAGTGAGGTTTGTATGACGTGTAAAACGACATTATCGAGCAGGTGGTGTAAAAAATACTTTATTTATAAAAGATTACAATTAATTTCTAATTTTTCATTAATGAGGCTGAATAGCTGGCCGACCACAGAAAAAAAAATCAAAATGGCGGGAAAGTGGCAATCAGTCGTTGGTTTTTAGGGTTCCGTCGTCAACTAGGAACCCTTATAGTTTCGCCATGTCTGTCTGTCCGTCTGTCTGTCTGTCTGTCTGTCCGTCCTCGCTTAATCTCTGTGACCGTTAGCACTAGAAAGCTGAAATTTGGTACTGTGGCATACACATAATCCCAAGTCCGGACCCCTGAGTACGGCCCTGTACAGCGGGGGACCATGCGGGGCGAAGGAGCGGAGGTCACTAGATATCCCGTTATATTCAGTGCGCGAGCGACGCCGCGCCAGTGCAGCCAGATCGTCTTGACGCACGCACGTACCACTCTGCCTTAGCCGCCCGAGCTATCAAATTCGCTTATAGAATCCTTTCACCTTGTATAAACTTAGTTTCAGTTCATCTGTACCACTCTGTATCGTTTCCTCTTCGTTTTAACGTCTGTATTAACTTCTATCCTCATTAAATTCCATCAAACTTTCTTCTTGCTGTTTTCATATTCATCGCCGCCTGCCTAGCCGCTTGCTACACATATACACGCACATACATCTCCATAGTGGTGACCCCGACGAAGAAATGGCGAAGTCCGGTGAAGATCTTCTAGAAAATTCCGGCTTGTGTCGTGTGGGTGTGCGGGTACCGCCATTTTGGCCCGAGGAACCGGCCGTTTGGTTTGCGCAAATCGAAGGTCAGTTTATAATATCCAATATTACCGCCGATATCACCAAATATCACTACGTGGTTGGTCAATTAGAGCCGCAATACGCGGCAGAGGTGAAAGACATTATTTTAAATCCACCGGATAGCGGCCGTTATGAAAAAATAAAAACGGAACTTATCAAGCGGTTGTCCGCTTCGCAAGAGCGAAAGCTTCAACAACTATTGACCCACGAAGAGCTGGGGGATAGGAAGCCATCCCAGTTCATGAGGCATCTGCGTAATTTAGCGGGACCAACGATACCTGATCATCTAATCAGGCAAATCTGGGCAAATAGATTACCAACCCACATTCAAACGATTATTGCTTCGCAGACAGACAGCGCGCTCCAAACCGTGGCCGAGTTGGCAGACAAGATCAACGACATATCGACACCGACGCAGCAGGCAGTATGTGCAACAAGCGAGGCTCCAGGTACTGTGTCAGCCATTGAGATGTTGGTGAAACGGGTCGACGAACTGGCAAAGCAGGTACAAGGCTTTACAAATAATAATAATCGATCCCGAAACAGCGGATGGAAGGCCCGTAGCCGCTCGACCTCAAGGCATAGGTCAAGGTCACGAGAACGCCCCGCTGATCATCCGTATTGTTGGTACCACTTTAATTATGGTGGCAGAGCTAGGAACTGCCGACCGCCGTGCAATTACAAAACGGCGGGAAACGCCGACGGCAGTCATTAATAGCGGTAGCTGACTGTCCTATATCTTCAGGCCGCTTGTTCATTACTGACCGGAAATCAAAGGCACAATTCCTCATCGACACGGGTTCAGACCTATGCGTGTTTCCAAAGTCAGCCGTACGGCAGCCTCGAACAAAAACGAAGTACCAACTATTTGCCGCAAATGGATCACTTATACCCACATATGGTTACATTCAACTGAACTTGGACTTAGGACTACGACGAGCATTCAGCTGGAGGTTTACCGTGGCTGATGTCACGAAGCCAATAATTGGGGTAGATTTTTTAAGTTTTTACCACCTTCTAGTGGATTGCAGACAGCAACGCCTCATTGACGCGGTCACCATGCTCGGCATCAACGCGCCGCAGCCTAGGTATGCATCCGATGTTTTATCCATCCGCACTACAGCAGATGATACCGTCTACGACAAGCTGCTACGAGAATTTCCAGACATCACCCGGCCAGCTGGCAAGCCACGAACGATTAAACACACCACCGTGCATCATATCCGCACAACTCCAGGGCCCCCTATTTCTAGTCGCCCGCGCCGTTTGGATCCAGAACGACTAAAAATAGCAAAACAGGAGTTCGACGAAATGTTGCTGAACGGCACCGCACGAAGGTCAGAGAGCGCCTGGTCGTCTCCTCTTCATTTAGCTAGGAAAAAAACCGACGGATGGAGACCCTGCGGGGACTACAGAGCCTTGAACGCCCGAACAATTCCGGATCGATATCCTGTACGACACATCCACGACTTCACAAACGACCTTACAGGTAAAAAGATCTTCTCTACTATAGACTTAGTTAGAGCATATAATCAACTACCCGTTTTTGAAGACGATATACCGAAGACGGCCATCACAACACCGTTCGGAATGTTTGAATTCCCGTACATGACCTTCGGTCTAAGGAATGCGGGACAAACATTCCAACGGTTTATGGACGAAGTGTTAAGTGGCCTAGATTTTGCTTATGGGTTTCTTGACGACATTCTCGTATATTCTACTGATGAGGAACAGCACCTGGAGCACCTGCGTATTCTGTTCGGACGCCTGAAGGATTACGGAGTCATAATAAATACTTCGAAATGCTGTTTCGGGCAAGGCACAGTAAAATTCTTAGGGTTCAGCGTCTCCGCAGAAGGAATTAGCCCTTTAAAATCAAAAACACAGGCAATTCTCGACTTTCCGATACCAAAAAACACTAAGGAGCTAAGAAGATTTTTAGGAACCGTAAATTTCTATCGAAGATTTATTCCAGATGCAGCAGCAAAGCAAGCTCCTTTAAACGCTATGCTGGCCGGACAAAGCAAAGGTTCAAAGCCCATTCAACTCACTACTGACCAGCTAGAAGCCTTCAAGAACTGTAAGTCAAGCATTTCCGAGGCTACCCTTCTGGTGCATCCTGATCCCAGTGCAGAATTGGCTATACAGACCGATGCTTCTGACGTAGCCATCGGTGCTGTCCTACAGCAGCGGAAAGGTAACGACTGGCAACCGATGGCATTTTTCTCAAGAAAACTCAGCCAGTCACAAAGAAAGTATAGTCCATATGACCGCGAACTGCTGGCAATATATGACGCCATACGTCATTTCCGCTACATGGTGGAAGCGAGACCATTCACCATACTTACTGATCACAAACCACTTACGTTTGCCTTCACCACACGAAGGGACAAATGTTCACCGCGCCAGTTCAGATACTTGGATTTTATCTCACAATTTTCAACTGACATTAGGTTTGTCGCAGGTAAAGACAACGTAGTAGCCGACACTCTTTCCCGCATCGAAGAAATAGCAACGCCCCTAGATTACCACAGCCTAGCCCGAGCCCAGGAGACAGACGCAGAGCTACAAGCGCTACTCGTGAACGGATCCAGTCTACAGCTGCATAAGGTTTCCCTACCTGATGCCATAACGCAAGTATACTGCGACACTTCTACATCTAATCCTCGACCATACGTTACATGTGCTTTTCGACGTCAAGTTTTTGATTTACTCCATAACCTCAGTCACCCTGGCGTTAAAGCAACAGTACAATTAGTAACTTCTAGATTTGTTTGGCCGGGTATAAGGCGAGACTGTCGACAATGGGCTAAAGAATGTCACCAATGTCAAAGGTGTAAAACCACAAGACATACGACCGCACCATTTACAGAGTTCAAAGCACCTTCAGCTCGCTTTCAACACATAAACATGGATATCATTGGTCCCTTACCTTTGTCTGCTTCCCACAGGTACTGCCTCACGATAGTCGACCGCTTCACTCGTTGGCCTGAGGCGTACCCCCTGGCCGACATCACGGCCGACACCTGCGCGTCAGCCTTCATCTCTGGCTGGGTCGCGCGGTTCGGCTGTCCCGTACGAATCACCACCGATCGCGGCCGCCAATTCGACTCGCGTCTCTTCAAGTCCATCGCGGCACTGATCGGTGCCGAACACCATACGACGACGGCTTACCACCCAGCCGCCAATGGTTTGGTGGAACGTCTACATCGGCAGCTCAAGGCCGCCATCACCTGTCACGCGTCATCGCAGTGGACCGAAACTCTTCCGATGGTGCTACTGGGCATTCGCAGCGCATGGAAGGACGATATCCAATCATCAGCGGCGGAGCTAGTCTACGGCGAGCCCCTACGCTTGCCTGGACAGTTTTTCAACACGGCATTAGAGGAGGAAGTTGATGTCACTGACTTCGCCGATCGTCTGCGCAGCCGCATGAGCAAACTAGCACCAACGCCGACTTCGTGGCACTCAACTCGTCCCTTCTATATACCGAAAGACTTGTGTACTGCGACTCACGTCTACCTACGCCAAGGACCAGTCCGACGTCCACTCCATGCACCATACGCCGGCCCTTACAAAGTCGTGCGCCGAGGCTCCAAAACTTTCGACATAAAGGTACAGAATAAGGTACAAACCGTTACCGTAGACAGGCTGAAACCGGCGTACACAGCGGACGACAACGTCACACCGGTACCGATGTCAACGCCAGCACCGACACCAGCAACCACGACTAGGGTGACACCTCCTACCGCCACAGCTCCAGTTCCAGTTCCCGACGACTTATCTCCAAACACTAGCAGGAAGACCAAGAGCGGGAGGACTGTGAAGTTCCCCGACTACTATCGATCGTAGTCACGATCTCGGCAGGGGAGTACTGTGGCATACACATAATCCCAAGTCCGGACCCCTGAGTACGGCCCTGTACAGCGGGGGACCATGCGGGGCGAAGGAGCGGAGGTCACTAGATATCCCGTTATATTCAGTGCGCGAGCGACGCCGCGCCAGTGCAGCCAGATCGTCTTGACGCACGCACGTACCACTCTGCCTTAGCCGCCCGAGCTATCAAATTCGCTTATAGAATCCTTTCACCTTGTATAAACTTAGCTTCAGTTCATCTGTACCACTCTGTATCGTTTCCTCTTCGTTTTAACGTCTGTATTAACTTCTATCCTCATTAAATTCCATCAAACTTTCTTCTTGCTGTTTTCATATTCATCGCCGCCTGCCTAGCCGCTTGCTACACATATACACGCACATACATCTCCATAGTACCAATATGTATATCAATCACGCCGACAAAGTGGTAAAGTAAAAATTGGAAAAAATATGTTTTATTAGGGTAGTCCCCCTATTATGTAAGGAGGGAAGTGATTTTTTTTTTATTTCAACCCTAACGTGTGATATATCGTTGGATAGGTATTAGGGATTTACTAAAATCATTTTTTGATAATGTCAATTATTTTGGAAATAATCACTCCAAAAGTAAAAAACAATGTCCCCCCCCTAACTTTTGAACCATAAGTTTAGAAAATATGAATAAAATCTGAAAAGTAGAACTTTATAAGGATTTTCTAGGAAAATCATTTTGAACTTGATGGAAAGAACAGTTTTTGTACAAAAAAGACAAAAAGGTTGTACAAAATAATTTCTGGACTAAGTTTATAGTATAATCGTATATGCAAGCATTTTTTTTAACTTCGTTTATATATTTTATTAGCCTGAACGTATCTTCTTTCAAACAAAAAAAGAATTATTAAAACCGGTTCTCGCAATCCAAAATTACCACCGAAAACTTCTTCTGGTACCTATGTATTAATTAGTAACCCAATTCCCCGAGAGATGGCGCTGGGTTATTTCGCGTTCGCGCTGTTAGGATTTTTCCTGAGTTGATGGGGTCGGGTATCGGCGTCCTTACCTTCCGCATGACACAGGTCCTCACCGGAAATGGCAAGTTCGGGAGGTTCCTGTTCCGAATTAAAGCGGAAGTGACGCCCGGGTGTCGCCACTGTGCGGAACGCCCGGAGGACACGGTGGAGCACACAATCGCGGTGTGCCCTGCTTGGGCGGAGCATCGCCGTGCCCTCGTGGGGGTGATCGGCGGCGGAGACCTCTCGCGCCGGGCCTTGGTCGAGGCCATGGTCCGGAGCGAGGAGGAGTGGCAGGCGGTCGCCGACTTCTGCGAAGCAGTAATGCTCGCTAAGGAGGAGGCCGACCGCATCAGGCAACGGCGCCCTCGCCGCCGCCGGGATTCCGATCCCGATTTCCAGCCACCGTAGGCGCGGGCTTGGGACAGTGAGCAATGGGTAGCTCGCTGTCCGGCCGTCCGGTAACTGTCCGGACCAAGCCCAAGTCGTCGACGGCGCGCACTGTTCCCGCGCGCCTCAAGGAGTTGTCAGCAACAGCAGGGACCCAGCCGGGTCGAAGCCTACTGGGGCCAGGGTTATCCGAAAGGGCGCTCGAGCCCCGGTATGAAGGCTTGAAGGAACGGGATGGGTTTTTTAGTCAGTAAGAGTCTGACACTATCTCCCGCTCCGCCCAAGAGCGGGGGTTGTCATAAGATGATTTTTCCCATCGAAAAAAAAAAAAAAAAAAAAAAAATGGGGTCGGGTATTATCGAATTGTTCGGTTGGTCTTTCCTTGGCATTGGCGGTATTATCTTATAACTACATAAAACTTCTATCAGGAACATGCTAAGGCAATTTAGAACAAAATTAAAATTCATTTTTAACGCCATCTATCAAAATGTTAAGGTAAAAACCAGTTCATAAATGGTTCGATAGATGGCGTTGCGTAATGACGTTATCTTTTTAAAAGTCGATGTTAAGATTTTCCGTGCTTTCATGACCTACCGTGGTAAAAATCATTACCTCTTAAATCTATTCGTAATTTTACGAGTGCACAATCGCTGAAATTTCTACTACTTGCATACTGTTTTAGTTATCACCGTCCTTTGTGGGCCCGTTTTTAGGGTTCCGTATTTATTAGAGTTCCGTACTTAGTATGTTAACGTAACAAATAGCCTTTTTTTAAACTCATAAGTGGGAACACTTATTGTGACGGACGGGAAACTACGGAACCCTACACTGAGCGTGGCCCGACACGCTCTTGTTTTAATTTTTTCGAGTTTTGTTAACGTTATGTTTATCAGATTAAAATAGTGGTTTAACGCCTAATTTCATAAGAGAAGAGGCTAATGCAGTAGTGGAAAACTTTTTACCGCCTAAATCAGAAGAAAGATACCTACCTAAAATCATAGGTAACAAACTTTTTATTTTATTTTTACTTTCCTTGTATTCGTAATGAAAAGCACAGTGCTTACCTCGGGGTGAAAGTAACTAATTTAGTCCCTCGAATTAGCGACCTCGCTACGCTTGGCCGCCAACTCCTTCTCGAAACGAAATGTGTTACTTTCACCCCTAGTGTAACAATGTACTATTTTTGATTGAAAGGTTATGTGCTTCCAAGTTGGTCCCATAGAAATATTGTTATGATCTGATCATGAACTTCGAAGATATGGAACAGAACTCCTTTTAGGATCACAGCAGAATTGTCGTAATAACTAAAATTGCTTTGTTTATACGTGTAGTCGATGACTGACTGAAAGAAAAGGGGGAGAGGATGTATCGAACTGATCTGGTAATGAAGCCGGAAGGTAAATTAATGTAATCTAACCGTTTTTGTGATTATTAGAAACGTTATGAGATGCACTGGGGCTATAAAGTATTTAAGTATGGCTGAGGGGTACTTTTTAGTGGTAATAATAACTAAAAAGTTATAAATAAAAAACTTTTTACAAAGAAAAAAATTAAACCGACTTCAATGTAAAAAAAAAACACTGAAAAGTACAAAAAAGCTTTAATTTCGGAAGTCGGTGTTAAATAACGAAGATACAAAACTATCTATTATAGAAACACAAATCAAATACAACATAACTGCTATGACTGATTGAATAAACTTGCAAAGGATTATTTCTTTCCTGAAACTTGGTATTACAGTTACTAATTTTCAATCAACAGACATATCCGTGAATGTGTATATAATAAAGATACCGTACGTTGCCTCTCGGATCGTTAATGCCAGTGACATCTCTCCTTCCAATTACCAAGTTGATCGAAAACAAACACCTGTCTGCAAAAACAAAACACGATAAATATTCTCCAGTTTTTTCATATCTTAGTTCATTTTTTATATTATGATTTAAGTTCTTTTTTTGTTTTATTTTGAAGCTGTATAAAGTTGTGATGAACTTTTTGGACAAATTAAAAGATATGAACTTTGGTCAGCCAATAATTTCATTTTTTTTTTGGCGGATATCAATTTTTGAGAAGATTTTGAAAGCGAGACAGAATTTGAGATGGGATGATTTGGATGTTTAAAGGATGTTTAAGTAACTTTTTTTTTAAGTCTGTTCAAAATAATATAAAAAGATATGAACATTTGCCAATTAAAAAATTAAACAATTATTTGAAAACAATTATTATTATTAATTCTTTGTCAGTTTTCAGTTTTTGTGAAGACTGAAAGCGAGAGAGACTTTTTGATACGAAAAAAAAAACAAATAGGATTTCCTGTGTCGTGGAGACCAGTCTCTTCCATCTAATTAAATAAAACTAAAATTACAAAATAAAAACTACTGTTAAAACAAAAGATATTAAAAAAGTAAAAATAAAAATAAATTCGTTAACACATGGCATGGTAATATTATTATGAATACATACACTTTTTAAATAACCTCCTCGTCATTGTTTGAAGTCGATTCAGAATATTCTGAACATGATTCAGTACTTGTATCCAATAAATTCAAGTTGAGATTATTTTAATGAATGTCTGTTTTTTTTTTTTCAATGGGAAAAATCATCCTGTGACAACCCCCGCTCTTGGGCGGAGCGGGAGATAGTGTCAGACTCTTACTGACTAAAAAACCCATCCCGTTCCTTCAAGCCTTCATACCGGGGCTCGAGCGCCCTTTCGGATAACCCTGGCCCCAGTAGGCTTCGACCCGGCTGGGCCCCTGTTGTTGCTGACATCTCCTTGAGACGCGCGGGAACAGCGCCCGCCGTCGACGACTTGGGCTTGGTCCGGACAGTTACCGGACGGCCGGACAGCGAGCTACCCATTGCTCACTGTCCGCAAGCCAGCGCCTACAGTGGCTGGAAATCGGGATCGGAATCCCGGCGGCGGCGAGAGCGCCGTTGCCTGATGCGGTCGGCCTCCTCCTTAGCGAGCATTACTGCTTCGCAGAAGTCGGCGACCGCCTGCCACTCCTCCACGCTCCGGACCATGGCCTCGACCAAGGCCCGGCGCGAGAGGTCTCCGCCGCCAATCACCCCCACGAGGGCACGGCGATGCTCCGCCCAAGCAGGGCATACCGCAATTGTGTGCTCCACCGTGTCCTCCGGGCGTTCCGCACAGTGGCGACACCCGGGCGTCACTTCCGCTTTAATTCAGAAAAGGAACCTCCCAAACTTGCCATTCCCGGTGAGGACCTGTGTCATGCGGAAGGTAAGGACGCCGTGAGGTCTTTCCAGCCACGCCTCAAAGAGGGGACTTATCGCCATAATTGTGGCGTGCCCAGCACGGGGTTGTGATAGTCGCTGACGCCATTCCACCATGAGATCCCGCCGGAGCTCTGTCCGCCATGCCGGCGTTGCATCTCCACGCGCATGTCGTGCATGTGTGCAAGGACTGTTGCCTCCAGATCCCACGGTGGTAGGCCAGCCAGAAGGCTCGCCGCTTCGCGGGAAATCGTGCGGTATCCCCGCACCATCCGAATTGGCATGACCCTCTGGTAGGCGTTCAGAATGGCCGCCGGTCGCTTTTGCAGCGACGGCGCCCACACCAGCGCCCCGTAGAGGGCCATGGACCGAACGATCCCCGCGTAGAGCCTCCGGCAGGAGGGTCTGTATTCAATTTTCCTTCATTATACAACACACATAACAATCTACTCTGCACAAACCACATTAAATTTAACTAAACCTACTCACTTTAGTAATTAAAGTTTACACTCCACTTACGTCGATATCTACCAGACACTTAATCGAATTTTCATCGATATAGCGAATCATTTACCGTATTATTATGGATCTACTACAAATCAATTTGCCTTTTCGACTAGTGTAATAAAGGTAGGTACAATAAGAGTTAAAATAGCTTTTGGTGTGATACTATTTGTGTCGGTGTTTTTTCACTATCCTATCTTCTTAGCTGGACGTGTCGAGCTGGCACTACCGCTGTTGATGTGAAGAATAGGGATGTAACGAATATTTGCATTCGCATTTGCGAATATTCGCACATTTTTTGACATTCGCATTCGAATTCAAAAGCAACATGCGAATATTTGGCAATTTTTTGACAAATAAAAAGGTATTAAAGTATTGTTTGGATGGATATAGAATGATAATACAACTAATATGTTAAATTTCAACGAATATTCCCATTCGCATTGAGAAATTAAACAATCATTACATCACTAATTCATATCAGTTGTATTATTATTCTATATTCCTTCAAACTAATACTTTAATACCTTTTTGTTTTGTCAAAAAAAAGTGCCAAATATTCGCATGCTTCTAGTGAATTCGAATGCGAATGTCAAAAAATGTGCGGATATTCGCAAATGCGAATGTTCGTTACATCACTAGTGGAGATCTTCTATTGGTGGATATGTAACAACCTAGTTGGCAGTTCCCTTTTTGAATTATTTTGGGATTGACACTGTTGGGTTGTGTGACCTAGGTGAACGGTTAGTATAAATGACTAGCCCGTACATTTAACAAGTATTTTTATCTCACGTACCTATCAACTTTAAAGAAAAGTGAATAAAAATACCTACAAAAAACTTTTTTTTTGATGTGGGAAATCATCAATTGACTTCTCGCGCGCTGAGTGGTGCGAGAGGGTGTGTCAAATTTATTCTGACTAAAACTCACCTGTGATCCTTCAGTTGCCCTTTGCGTTCTACGGGTACCCAGAAATTCCCCGCGAACAATCAGTAGTTGCAAAGGACCGCTATCTAACCGGCAGAGTTATCTAAACAAATGTAATTAAAAACTTACTGACTACTAACAACTGTTTTATCCTTATTACAGACAGAGAGAATATTTTTACCAGCGTATTTTATTCGTAATTTAAAAATCGCGTTCCTAGTAGACATTTAGTAGAATACAATAGTAAATGGTAGATACCATGGCTATTTGCCAATAAAATAATAATAAGAACTAAATGAGGATAATTTTAGCGTATAATTTGTATTTTATTATAATAAGAAGCCAATTTTAATGTTTCATTCTATTTGAAATATCTAATATGAATTTATTATGCGCATCTACCACAGTGTAGTCTTTTATAACCTAAAAGTAAACTGGTAGAAAATACTTTGATACATTAAGTCCGTCTATGTACCTAAAAATGTAAATAATATTTAAAATCTTCATTAGGGCCCAAGCGCCTGAAAAGTGCCATAAAACAGTGACTTTCTGAAGCCTACTCCTTGGTAACGGCCAGGTTTATAAATTTGAGAAAAATATGTTTATTATAGATTCATAAACAACATTATAGTCTGACTAATAAGTCAACCGACTTGGGAATTTTGTATAATATTTAATCATTTAAAAAATACTCATATTCGGTACTTTTTATAAGGTTCTTCTGTTACTAAACAATGATCTCTATCTCTTAATCAACCTTGATTGTTGAACCCGTGTTGACTATATCAGATTTCATTAAATCCTAATAAGTACCCAAGTCGTTTAATTTATTAGACAGACTCTATCAACATTTGATTATTTCGTGCTGTTAATACTTTTGTCTAAAAAAAATATTTAGCAATTTAGCAACTTTTTCCTACTCCTTCGAAACGGCTTGGATCTTTAGAAACATTTTTACATATGAAAATTGGTGGTTAAATATTCTTCAAAGTGAACATAGCGTATATGTAAATCAATCAATATTTCGCAAAGAAAATCGATTTAAAAGTCAGCCGACCGCTTTCCGGCCGCTGCTGGCCGCAAATAAATGCACAGATATGCGTACTACCGCCTAGGCGGGTGCGAGAGTCAACCAGATGGCTCAAGGAACTATAAACCTTAAATACAGACGACTTAACAAAAAAAAAAATCCGTCACACACGGACACACGCCACACGGACACACGGAAGATTTACAGATGGGGATCTGTAAATCTTCCGTGTATAAAAATGTATATGGCAGTTTTCTTTGTGTGCTGTTGTGCTACAAATTGTACTTACTGTTAGAGGGATAAAAAAACTTTTTACAAAAATAAACACTTTTTTAAGGTGGGAAAAACATCTAATGACAACCCCTGCTCTTGGGTGGAGCGGGAAATAGTGTCAGACTCTTACTGATTAAAAACCCACCCCGCATTCCTTCGAGCCTTCATACCGGGGCTGAGCTACTCTTTCGAAACTAACCCTGGCCCCGGTAGGCTTCAACCCAGCTGGGCCCCTTCTGTTGCTGAGAACTCCTTGAGGCGCGCGAGAACAGTGCGCGCCGTCGACAACTTGGGCTCGGTCCAGAGAGTTACCGGACGGTCGGACAGCGAGCTACCCATTGCTCGCCGTCCGCAAGCCTGCGTCTACGGTACAAAAATATACACTTAACGTTTAACTAAAAAAAAACGATAATTCAAATATATTTAATTTCGGAAGTCAGCGTTTCTGGTTTTGTTTCTTCGTTATTTAACTTCATTCAGTTATTCCGCCTCAGGAGCCCAAGGTTCCAAGATCAACAAAATATAAACAAGTACATGACTGAACCAGACCGAAATACCAACTTTAATACTCAAACAGAAAATATTTCTGAACATAGTAAAGTAATTAATTTTGACTCACGTATGACTGGTATTATTACAACGATTAATGGCTTTCATAACTCTTTTAATTATTTTCAGAATTCCTGTAAAACATTAAGGAATTCAGGTACCATTTTACAGCAACGTCTCGTGTGAAAAGAATTTTAATGTGAACGAACAAGAAAATTTCTCTGTTGTAATTTGAAGCGCTCGCGTCTTTTTATTGTTACGACTACTGCAGTAGAACGGTTTTCATTTTAATTATGAATGTTAAATGGTACTGTTTTTTAAATGTTATGTCGCCTACGTTTGAATCATGTCTATGTCTATGTCTGAGTATGGTTTCCGCACTTAGTCCTATGCGGACCATTGTACGTGGGCCATAGCGGCCATAACCTTAGGTGGGCTTATTCCAACCAGCCCACCTCTCTCCAAAAGCAGATTAGGCCTCTCAGGTTTTTCAGGACATCTATAAGGGAATTCGGGGATCCTATGGTTCGTGTGCGTATTTCAGTGACCCCTGTGCAGTCTAGGAGCACATGTGCAACTATCTCCTCCCCCTCCAAGCATGCTCTGCACAGGGGACTGTCTGTGATGGTGTGATGCCTATTGTGTGGAGGTGCTTATTCAGTGTGCAGTGCCCGGTGATGGTCCCCGTCACCAGGCGCAGGCCGCCTCTGTTCATTTGTTTGAATCATTTCCTTACACTCATTTAATCTCACTCGCACATATACTATGCGTGAGTGAGATTAAGTGAGAGTGAGAAAAACTCATTTCTACATCATGACTGAGTATTTGTTTTAAACAACACATTGAATCATTGATTAACATTTTTAACATTTCTAGATTTGATTTGATAGAGTCTATCATAGCACATCATAAAAGTGTAAAAGCAGACTTAATACCACATAGATATTAAGTCTGTTCTTGACTGGTACAGACAATCAAATAAGGGTGATTGTGAAACAGATAGGTATCCCGGGTCTGGGTATCTTCTTGATGTGAATTTACGTGTTCATAAACGCACCTACAATACAGTAGTATTATGGAGCAAGGTTTTTTAAAAACAAATAAAATTGTGATTGTAGTTTTATCAAAAGTGATATTTATTGACATTTGAGTGTCAATAAATATCACTTTTGATGATCTTTGAGCTTTTTTTTCGCTAGACAAATAAAACGATTTTATTACATCAGCAGTAACAAAAAATGACACAAAACTGACGCTGCATAATTGTAAAACCGTTTATAACCATATGAAAACAGTCTTTATACCAATTTAACACTAAAAAGCCACGTTACCAGAACCTTGAATACCCAAGCACTAAATAAGGAATTCTGGTCCTAAGAGCAGCCTAGTTGGAAACATTCCAAAAGCAATAGATAATACATTCAAATAAATATCCAATGCAATTTAGTTGAAATTTATAGATTTCCTAAGTGATTAGAGGCAGCGTTGGGGAAATTAATATCATATTTTGAATAGATTGGTCCTTTTGGTACGGACTTAAGCCGATTGGTCTGCGATATTTAGAGCCACAGTATTTCACTACTCTAATTGAAAAGCCGCATTGTTCGCAGGTCAATCCCAGATTTTATCTAATGAGACTATCTGTTTCAACATCATCATCATCAGCCTTTTTAATGTTCCCACTGCTGGGACTCAGGCCTCCTCTCTGGATGAGGGAAAGGGCCGTAATGCACCACGCGGGCCCAGTGCGGTTTGGTGAATGTCACATGTCTTCGAATTTTTGGTTCTAAGACATGCCGGTTTTCTCACGATGTTTTCCTTCACCGTTTTGAGGGCAGTGGTGATGAAATAAATTACACAAAGTAATGCGCCTGGTTAGGTTCGAACCCGCGACCTACAACTCGTAAGTCAGGGCCATTACCATTTAGCCACCACTGCTCTCTACTATCTGTTTGTCTGTTAATTTATGTGTGTAATAATTCTTGTTTCTTTAGCAATTAAATAATACTCTTTAATTCATTAAACCCCAAGCGAACGCCGGCGTTTGCTCTCTCATTGTCTTCTATTGTCTTTATTTATTTCGAAAGGTTATTACTTCTAATTTGAAAAAGGCTGGCCTGTTGGTCTAGTGGTTAGTGGCCCTGACTGCTATGCCAGAGGTCGTGGTTTCGATTCCCACCCAGGACAAATGTTTGTGTGATAAGCCTGATCATTTGTTCTGTGTCTTGGTATAATAAAATTTATCTATATCATGTATGTATTTAGAAATATATAAGTATGTTTATCAGTTGTCTAGTACTTATAACAGAAACTCCGCTTGGCTTGGGACTAGACAGCGTTGTGTGATAGTTGTGGAATATTATATTATAAATTCAAATTCTTTTCTATTTTCATCATAAACTAAATTTAATTTATGATGAAAATAAATATTCATATAGTAATACTTGAAAGAAAAATGTTATTTTAGAAGCTTTATTCTTGAGTAAAGAAAAGCAGATTGGTAAAGCCTAAGGGTTATGGAAATTAGTTTCAACGGATGTCAATCTAAAGGTTTTACTAAAGAACTGAAATCAGCGGTTTTATAATTACAAATATATACGCATACCTAGTGGTTTTTATTAATAAGCAGCTTCTGAAATAGGTTTTGCCCGTGCGAGAGTAGAAAATTATTCTAAATAAACATACTCCCAGGATAAAAAAATATCCTTTGCTGTATCCAAATCCTTTTCACTGTTTAAGCATAAAAGAGTACTAAACATACAAACACATATACACACAAACTTTCCCTTAGTTTTTCCCTTCTGTTACTAGTGTGATTTATTCAATTCATCTTGACAAATTTCCGTTGTATGAATGACGAATGTAAAAAAAACAAAATTAATGGGATTTACCACATGGAGTTGAAGCAGCATCAAGCTATTTGCTTAAACTGAAAAATAAATAAACCTTCGATTGATACCTATGTATCTTTTTTATTTCAGACACTAGGTACTTGGATACTAATGTTATCAATTTTACACAACCGTAGATGTAGTTAATCACAACCTAGGGGGTCTTTAAGCCAACGGTGAATAGGTTACTTCTAGGCAAGTGTACTTCATCACAGACCACATCAAGGCTTTCCATCAGGTGGAATCGTGGGCAAACGCAAGCATATCAACAATAAAAAAAATATTTCTTTCTTTTATCGCATCAGTGTATTCAATAAAATAGCAATTCATAACCCAATTGAACGTGGCAATGCCGCCAGACTTCTAGGCATATTACCAGGGAATGGACAGAGATACCGAGGAGCTTTTGGACACCACATTTATGTTTTTTTTTTGTAAATTCCGTTTACATTAATCCATAGCAGGAGATAATTAAGAAAAACAATTGGTAACGAAATCAAAATCGTGAGATAAAGTTTAGTGTTGTATCTGCATATTTGTTTTCTCCAGAGAAAATTTAATTAGACCAATGTATGACCAAATAATGCGATATACTAAGTATGGACTGCAACGCATCGCACACGGTGGAGGAGAAAGTACCACCACTTTGAGATAATTCTGCTGCGTTTCGATATTTCTCTTCGACTCAAAGAAGGTATGACGTTTGTTTAATTTTTTTAATTATAGAGTACTTATAAAAATGGTAGTTAAGTTTGTAAGTAGTGTGCAGCAATTCTAAAATAAATAATTCATATTGAAAAAAATACAATTGAACAAGCTTGGGACGAGCTCCGCTATCGCGGCTCTCCAGTGTGTGCCCTCACCCTTCATGTCCGTGTTTAGACCCATTTTATATTGCTCGGAAGACGAACGTGGGATTTGCCTATCGCAAGCAATCGCGGACTGTAAGCCACTTTAAGTATTTCTCTAAATCCGACCTCAGGGAATCTGCAAAATCTTTGTCCTTTTCAATGAAATTCAATTTCGTCGTATGTAAACATTTGTTTTTTTCTGTGTTATCGCTTATTTGTTTCAGATATTTACCTTAGTCGTGTCGGGTATTGTGTGCAGAATTTCTATAGTAAAAGTGACTTTATAATTATAATATAATAAGATGTTACTACAGAGCTAAAGTTTGTACAGTTTGGTGTGAAACTTCTAGTCAGAAAGCGATTGAAAAGATAACACTTATTTGATTTCGATGAAATCAATGTACATACCTAATTCTATTGTTTGTTTTTGGTTAGGTACTCGTATTCAGGTATAATATCAAGTTGCACATTTGGCAAAAAAAAAAATGTTTTTTGATGTATTGTGGTTTATTGCAAGAGGTTTTTTTTGAGGATACGAAATCGTCAAATAACTTCTCCGATGGAACGAAATAGTCAAACTTTTACTGACTAAAACCCAGCCTTTGTATTCTAGGGTCATGGTATGTCTTTCTAACAATATTATTTAGCCCAATGTTGAAGGTCACCATATCATAACCAGAAGACTTTTTAAGGCTTCTATCTTTTCTAATCTTTTATTTGTTAGAAACGTCTTTTAAATTTTTCCAAGCAAAACTTTTCCATCTCTTCAACCTCCCACTGGACCACCGACCTCATTACAATAGTAAGCGGCTTGTAAAGCACCGAAGCAAACGTAAACCTAAAGTTTTACGATCGGCCATTTTATTGTGGCCATAAACGAGCAAGTCACAGCTTCGCGAATAAACAGAACGTTCAAGTGGTAATTGCATATGTGAGCAATACTGCCGTCTAAAGAGAAAGGGCCTCATCTGCAAAATCTAATTATTTAGCTAATCATCATCTCCCTAACCTTTTTCCAACTAGCTTGAGGTTGACTTCCTGTCTTTCAGTTACTAGTTTCTTGAATAGACTGATTTAATTTATTTAGTTAATCGATATCAGGAAAATAAAGTGCATTTTGTAATATTATATATATAATACCTTTTTCTACGAGTTTTCTTTCTTAAATTACACTAAATAAAAGTATGAGAGAGTCGTTCGGAGGAACTGAGATGAGTTTGATTTCACCAAAACAATGCTAGAAGCTTAAGCGGTATCTAGCTGAGCGAAGCGAAGACGCATAGTGGACTTTTTTTAAATGCAAATACCTAGTTCCGCTAACATTTTTTTACCAAAGCTACACTGAGCTAGGCAAGGAACATGTTTTTTTATTATTATTATTATTGATAGACTTGTGCTTGACTACTATCACATCTCACGGTAAGCGATGATGAGGTCGACGCTGGATGCTCTGTTCCCTGCGCGGGGGGAACACTCCCCCCCGCCCATGGCTCCGCCTCCACCGCCAGCGGTGTCTGACGCGGACCGCAACAGCGACGACGACGATGCTCCAGAGGTGACCGAGGTAGAGATGAGAGTGGCGGTGCGAAGGCTGAGTGCCAAAAACACCGCCCCAGGACCCGACGGCTTGCCTGGAAAGGCTTGGGTCCTGGCCATGGAGGCTCTCGGGCCTCGACTGAGAGGGCTCTTCAGCGCATGTTTGGAGAGGGGCCAGTTCCCACTTTGCTGGAAGACAGGGAAACTGGTCCTCATAGCGAAGCCAGGGCGCCCTGCGGACTCTCCGTCCGCGTACCGGCCCATTGTGCTGCTCGACGAGGTGGGCAAGCTCTTTGAGAGAGTCATTGCAAACCGCCTCGTCGGGCGCCTAACACGGGTGGGGCCGGACCTTTCGGACGGACAGTTCGGCTTTCGCAGGATGCGCTCTACGGTGGACGCCATCATGCGCGTGCGAGCCCTCACGACGGGGGCTGCGGTGTCCCGGGGCAGGTGTGTCGTGGCAGTGTCCTTGGACATTGCCAACGCCTTCAACTCCCTGCCCTGGAGTACGATCCGGAGGGCACTCCGGTACCACCGGGTGCCCGAATACCTCTGTCGAGTGGTCGAGGCCTATCTGTCGGAGAGACTTATAGTCTACCCCGGTCACCAGGGAGACTGGAAACGTCGAGAGATGTCGTGCGGTGTTCCGCAGGGGTCGGTACTAGGGCCACCCTTGTGGAACATCGGGTACGACTACGTGCTGCGCGGCGACTTCCCTGACGGGGTCAGCGTGGTTTGCTACGCAGACGACACGCTGGTTCTAGCGCAGGGAGAGTCGTACCAGGCGGCGGTCGCTCTAGCGACACGCGGGGTTGCGATGGTCGTTGACAGGATCCAGGAGTTGGGACTCGAGGTGGCGCTTCACAAATCCGAGGCGATGTGTTTCCACGGTCGCCGGTCTCGGAACGCGCCGCCATTGAGTTCCCAACTAACGGTAGGAGGAGTTGACATCGGTGTCGGGTCGACGATGAAGTACCTGGGACTCGTCCTCGACAGCCGGTGGAATTTCGTGGAGCATTTCCGACGTCTGGCTCCCAAACTCAACCGGGCTGGGGCTGCGCTCAAGCGGCTCCTGCCCAACCTTGGGGGTCCGGATGCCTCCTGCCGAAGGCTCTACGCGGGGATCGTTCGGTCCATGGCCCTCTACGGGGCGCCGGTGTGGGCACCGTCGCTGAAAAAGCAACCGGCGGCCATACTGAACGCCTGTCAGAGGGTCATGGCGATAAGGATGGTGCGGGGATACTGCACGGTCTCCCGCGAAGCGGCGAGCCTTCTGGCTGGCCTACCACCGTGGGATCTGGAGGCAACAGTCCTTGCACACATGCACGATATGCGCGTGGAGATGCAACGCCGGGGTGAAAGTCCGCTGCCGCGACAGGTCGCGGCATGGCGGACAGAGCTCCGGCGGGATCTCATGGTGAAATGGCGTCAGCGACTATCGCAACCCAGTGCTGGGCACGCCACAATCATGGCGGTAAGTCCCCTCTTTGAGGCGTGGCTGGAAAGACCTCACGGCGTCCTTACCTTCCGCATGACGCAGGTACTCACCGGACATGGTTCGTTCGGGAGTTTCCTGCACGGGATTCATGCGGAGGTGACGCCCGGGTGTCGCCACTGTGCGGAACGCCCGGAGGACACGGTGGAGCACACAGTCGAGGTGTGCCCTGCTTGGGCGGAGCATCGCCGTGCCCTCGTGGGGGCGATCGGCGGCGGAGACCTCTCGCGCCGGGCCTTGGTTGAGGCCATGGTCCGGAGCGAGGAGGAGTGGCAGGCGGTCGCCGACTTCTGCGAAGCAGTAATGCTCGCAAAGGAGGAGGCCGAACGCATCAGGCAACGGCGTTATCGCCGCCGCCGTCGCCGGGATTCTGATCCCGATTTCCGGCCAACGTAGACGCGGGCTTGCGGACAGTGAGCAATGGGTAGCTCACTGTCCGGCCGTCCGGTAACTGTCCGGACCAAGCCCAAGTCGTCGACGGCGCGCACTGTTCCCGCGCGCCTCAAGGAGTTGTCAGCAACAGCAGGGACCCAGCCGGGTCGAAGCCTACTGGGGCCAGGGTTATCCGAAAGGGCGCTCGAGCCCCGGTATGAAGGCTAGAAGGAACGGGGTGGGTCTTTTAGTCAGTAAGAGTCTGACACTATCTCCCGCTCCGCCCAAGGGCGGGGGATGTCAATGCATGATTTTTTTCCCACCATAAAAAAAAAAAAAAAAAAGGTCGACGCTGGATCACGCTTGCCTAGAAATAACTTATTCACTTTTAACTTAAAGACCCCACGATTGTAGCTATCAGGAAACACAGACTCTCATCCTATTGGTTGGGCTACCTCGCATTTGTCTGGTGGAAGTTTACCCATACACTGTCTTCTTTTTCATATCGCTTTTTGGTCAGATGCGCCCCCTTTGCATATGGCGGCAGCATATACGCCGTAACAGTCCTTAGGGAAACATTGCACGATTAGTTGGGTGGAGGATTATAGCCATTGTAGTTCTTGAAATTGTTGTTAGTGATTTTCAGTTTGTTTATCGTTTTTGGTAAAGTTTTGTGAGAGTCTTGCTTATGTATGTACTTTGTAAATGGTTTTATTTGTGTTGTAACGTTAACGTTAAAGTAAACAGTAATTGGAGACGATGCCAAAGGGAGATATTAAAAAAAGTAATAATCACTTGGGAGGCACAAGGGACTGGAATGCCATAATATTTATTTTATTTTTATTTATTTATTTAACTATTTATGTACACACATGGAAATACAAGAAAAGACGAAGGAAACAGAAAATATAGTACAAAGGTGATGCTTATTTCTAATGAAATCTCTTCCAGCATACCTGCGACAGGAAAGTTGAAGAAAAAAAGAGAAGTAGACACCGTGTGTAAAAGTAAAAGGAAAATTAGTACACACAAAATACAAAGTTAACAATGAAATAGTATAAAAAAATAATAATAATTAAAGATGTATATACTGCTATATAATAAAATAAATATCACAGAAATACATACAAAATAATACCTAAAATAAAATAATACATATTAGTTTAAATATGCAATTATGACGAAATAGAAAGATAGTGCTCTTTCACTCTTCTTTTAAAAACTGCAAGAGTTTGGCAGCCCCTGATGTCAGGCGGAAGTGAATTCCACAACCGTACTGCGTGCGAAGTGAAGGAATAAGAATAGAAATCGGTGGAGTGGGGAGGGGATTTAAGGAGATTCTTAAGATGCGACCTGCAAGGTGCATCAGAAGGACGAGAGTAGGAGAAACGTTCCCGCAGGTAAGAGGGAGTTTTAGGGTTGAAAAGGATGTTAATATTTATTTATTAAAACTTTGTGCACTAGTAAATAACAATGTACAAAGGCAGACTTAAAGCTTTAAGTATTTTCTACCAGACTGTATTACTGACATCATAAACAACAACTTTTGTTCTATGACTTTTTACAAAACATAATACATTAACCAAAACCAAACCGCCAAATTTCCTTGTTCTATCTAAAACATTTGAACTCTGTATTTTGCTATACCTACCTACGACTGTATGTCGCGACGCAAGCGCATCAAGCACCCCCGCTGCCTGATACCCACTCCCCTCCGCTATTACACTATCGCTTGCTTCGCATAGGCTAAATTAATATTTAGACCGTTCAATTTAAAATATTTTTATTTTTATGAAAATCTGATTAACTAAAATTGATAAATTTATAAAAGAAGAAAAGTTGTTCTTTAGTAACATAGTTCTGAGAAGTAGATAGTGTTTTACTAATAACCCTGTATAGACAACCAGAAAATAAATTAGTACAATAATAATAATATATAGATAATGTGAGTGATGATTGACAGGGAAGAGTAACTTTAGACAAGGACAATATGACCTAATTGCTTCTTGATCACAGTTTTTTGTTACGTCGTACTTCGGCACATATAAAACTTAAATTACAAAACTTTTCCCCCAAAAAAGCTCTAAATCATCGTCCAATATAAACCAAATTGGCAATTTTTGCCGCATCATGCTGTCATTTTTGTCGTAAAACGCGACATTATAGTACAGCAGGCTAAGGTGGCGATACATCAAATGGCGTCCGGCTTTGTCCGGTGCTAGAGACACCGGACTGAGTGAGGAGCTTGCGCGAGTGCTTTTTTTTTGAGAAATCATCCAATGATTAATGAATTAATGTTCTCCCGATCTGACGGAGAGGGAGGGCGTGTCAGACTTTTACTGCCCACTCGTATATTACTTCTTTGCCTTGCATTCCAGGACTTCGGGGTTCCCTTTCCATCTCATGGCCCCAGTACGCTTCGGCTCAGCTGGGCTTCTACGGTTTTGCTGACATTTTATTGAGGCGCGCGTAGACTACTACACGCCGTTGACGACTCGGGCTAATTGCGGACGGTTACCGGACGGTCAGACGGTGAGCTACCCAATGCTCATCGTCCGCAAGCTCACGCCTACGATGGCTGGAAATAGGGATCGGGATCCTGGCGACTGGGACATGAGGAAGTCTGCTCTCTCACTCGTGCGGCCGCCTCCTTCTCTAGCATTACTGCTTCGTAGAAGGAGGTGACCGCCTGCCATTCCTCCTCGCTCCGGATCATACCCTGTACTAGGGCCCCGAGCTTACACGAGAGCTAAGGCGGGCACGAAGTATCGAACATTAAAGCGATGTTTTCCCGCGCCCGCTACAGCATCTGCTCTTATCACTGCGCATTCACCCCGGACAAGGCTTGAGAGGTCGGTTAACTGCCGGACGGACGGTACGGCACTCGACTACAAAACAGGACCCTTGTCAGAACTGATACATGGCCCCTAAAGATTAAAATGCTGTGTGCATTCGACAGCTCTGTTATACTAATGGCGTTAGATTACGGGGAAGTAAGAAAAACAAAAATAATCAATCTTTTTTTTTAATAATACAAAGTAGTGCTTGACTAATGGTCCCACCTGATGGTTAAGCAGTGATACAATCTTAGATGGTAAGACGCAATAGTTTATTAAGAGCACATGCTCTTAATAAACTATTGCGTCTTATTTTTTCACTCTAGCCTTGAAGACACCTAGATTAGAATCGGACGGGAAGACCGCAGCAGGTAAATTGTTCCAGTCCTTGGATGTACGCGGTATAATCTGCTTACTTTTTTGTTTTGTCATACAACTACTCACAGTGAGAGATTCTGTATCACAGCGGAGAGTACATCGCAGACTTCCACTGGCTTGGCATACAAGTTTCTCAGAAAAACTGACGAAATGTTTCACTTGAAATCGGATATTTTCAAAGCCTAAGGCATTTAGTACACCAGTGTACTTTTGTGAATATTTAAAAGGAAATTTTATTAAACAAATAAGTAGATAACTTTATTGAACAACAGAGTCTTTTTTCAGGATACAGAAAAATCAGATGAAAATTATATAATACCTCCACAAGTTTTTTTATTCGTCTTTTTACTACCGAGTTGTAAATATAAAACGACGTATCGTATGCGAGACGTAAAATGAAAACGGTTTTAGTAAACTTTTGTGTTCAAATGTACCTCTGTCATTTTCAATTTTATTGCCGAAGGTTTGAATGTATTAAATTGTTTCAACGACAGTTTACGAACTTGTTTGCGAATAGAACTGGTACAATCGGCGAGAAAATGCAATTTTTCATTGATTATTTTGTGTTGTACAAAAACTACTGTAAATCGTGCTATTGGATTTCAAAACTACTTTTTAGGTTTTTATAGGTTAAAGTTACCTTGTTGATTTGTATTCATCTATTTGTTTGTACATTACACTAGTCTACATTTTTGTGTTTGTTTTTTGTTAGGTTTTATTTATTTATTAAAACTTTATGCTCTAGTAAATAATCACTACATAGTACATAAAAAGCAAAGTCACTTCCCGCTGTCTGTCTGTCCCTATGTGTGCTTAAATCTTTAAAACTACGCAACGGATTTTGGTGCCGTTTTTTTTTAAAGATAGAATGATTCACGAGGAAGATATATGTATGTGTATGTATAATACATGCATAATAAAGTAAAGCAATACCACCAATACCAACCAATAATTTTTTCCACGAATAGTTTTTTTTCTTGTGTAAAGTCGTAAACCAACACATTTTTTTTTGCACTCACATTGTAAACACTGGCTGAACCCTACGAGATAGATCAAAATAATGTACTACAGTATTGTAAACCTTAAAAAGGTTTACAAAAAATTCCACGATGGTATATGTCTATCTCTTAGGGATAACCCATAATAAGCATTTTTTTATTCTATACTGTGAACGTTGTTTAAAAACATTCTGTAGTTTATTTATTATCAGCATTGTACCCGAGCGAAGCCAGAGCGGGTCACTAGTACTGTACAAAGATGGGCTTAATGTCTTAGACGTTTTCTACCAGTAGACCGAATCGGTTTTAATAGTAGAAAAAGTCCATCATCAAGAAAATTTTAGAACTGTTTAAAATTTCAAATTGAATCATTATCTTAAAATCAAGCTTTTATTTATTAGCGTAAGCAGCCCTTTTAAGGCTATTTAAACTTTATCATCGTTGACTAGAACTAACATTAAAGGCTTCAGACAATCTCATTATGAAGTAGATAAAAATACATTTAGAGCATAAACGAATGGTTTTCTGCTAAATTATTTCAATAATAAAGTCAAAAAGGGTCGCCTTTTGAATCAGTTCAGTTTAGTTGAAATCATTATTTAGATCATTTATTATTAAGCCCTTCAAAAGCCTCAATATCTGGACATGATATTGAATAACGCAGCTAATTCCATTGTAGATGCGTGGATTCGATTCAATTGTAGGACCACTATTGTTATAAGTACAATGACTTGGGTAGCTCATGGAATAGGTAGTTTACAATCTGACGCAGGTAAGTTCTCCTCTATTAATTTTAGGCCATTGAACATATTGAGGGAACAGAAATCATTTAAGTAAAATTGTTTCTATTGAGCTACTAAAGGTACACCTATTGCCATTTTAAACCGATGCTTTTCTTACTCTTTTATTTAAAGTTGAAAATTTTTGTGCTTTAGGTGTAAATATCAGGCTTTCACTGGCTAAAATCCACATTGTTCCATTTGCATTACCTGGCCACGGTAACTCTATCGAATAATCCTGCAGCCCTTCCTTACTCCTCTGCTGTTACTGTTTAATTAATATGTACAGTGTGTGTGTGTATGTGAGTTCATAATTTTGTGAACATACCTAAGCTACAGGAGGCCATTAATGACGACATATCGAAACGTGGTCACTCACAATCTGCCTCATAAGAAGGTTTAAAGAATGAAAATGTACGCTGGTTAACCAAGGTAACCGGCATAGAATTGCCCAAAGAATTGCCAAACTTGTGTGGCAGTTGGCGGGGAACATACTATTGCTCGAAGAACGGATGAATAGAACTGAAAGATTTAAAAATGGTGACTGCGTATGTAGACACAGCGTTTGAAAGCATCCCACAAAGTGGATCGATGATCTGGTAAGGGTCGCGGGAACCCGATGAATGGATGTAAGACGCACAGAACTAATCGCTGTAGCAATACTTGAGTGAAGCTTATATCCAACAGTGTGCGTCTTCCATCTGAAATAATGATGATGGTGAGGCAAAGATTGACAAAAAGTTTTTAGAAGAAACGGTCAACGATATTAATCAGGTCAGTCTAGTTACAAACATGGGTAAATTGTATTGGTGCTGTTCTGGTAGTCGCTACTGGTTTTCAAGGATTGCAGTGGTTGTAAATATTGTGCACAGTTTGTCATGTCAAAGCATTATTTGTTACTATTATTTGTTGACCAAAAATTTAAAAAAGAAAATTATTTTATAATCACTGTACTGGTCAGTGTCTACATGAATAAGAAACAAAAGTAAATAAATTAGGAAAGTTTTAAAATAATTAAAAAAAGGAAATTGATAAAATAATGTGTAGCATGATTATGAACACGAAATTATGTAGACTATACAATATGATTAATAAGTTGAAACACGATGATGCCTTATTTAAAATGACACTTAATGTTTAAAATGGTCACAAAAAAACAAACCTACTAATCTTTTTTTAAACCTACTAACTTTTCAGTAAATTTTATTAATTTTAGAGAAAATTTTGACTATAACATTTAGACGTTTAAAGGTAGATATCAGGTTTTGAAACACATAAACACATTATGAATTAATATTGTATTCTTTTGTTACCCTCAGTATTGCTTGACTGTACTCATTCAAAAACATCAATTGTTTCCAAATCAAATAACTGAATTTATATTTCAATTGGAAACCTATAAAAAACAGTTGAATTATCAAAACAATGTTTGAGCGTATTCGTAATTCTATTTGCATTTTTATATATTTCAGCTCGGCTGCAGTGGAAACGAAAATGACATTATGTACACGTTAGTTCAAATAAACGTCAACACCAAAAAAATAAACAAATTTACAAATAAAAGCTCTTTTTTAGGGTTCCTTATCCAAAGGGTAAAAACGGGACCATATTACTAAAACTCCGCTGTCCGTCTGTCTGTCACCAGGCTGTTTCATATGAACTATAAATAATTAGACAGTTGAAATTTTCACAGATGCAAAAAATACTAAAAATTTAACAATAATAAATATATAATCTGCGCTTATAATATAATATAACTATGATAATTTTAATTATAATATATAATATTATAAAAAGGTAAAGTTTGTTTTTGTGTTTTTATGTTTTGTTGTTTGTAGGAAGTTAGTAATCTCTAAAAGTACACTAAAGTAAAGATCCGATTGCTGCAATTATTTCACCGATAGAAAGCTGCTTTATTCCTGAGTGACGTAGGCTATATTTTATTTTCACGGATGAAGCCGCGGACAAAAGCTAGTATACACCACACGTGATTGTTTTGCAGTTTTTGGCTACCGACGGTACAAAACCCTTGGTGTGAGAGTCCAACTCGAATTTGGCAAGATTTTTTTAATTAATTTTTTGTCAATAGCTATTTGAGCTTATGAGTAGTGAAAGGCTGTAACAACAAACTTTAAATTGCTTTTTTCAAGTTGAGATTCACAATCTTTATTGGCACGGAGTGTAAATATTGACGGGTGCTTATACGTTTTTAATGCATACGAATACGATACGCTACTTGGAGCTAATAATGCTCAAATATTAGCAAATGAAAGCGTAGACTTTAACTTGATTTATGCATGTTTCATTTTATAAAGAGGTGTTTGTTTTTTTTGTTTGTGGGAGATAATCTCTGAAAGTACTGGTCCGATTACAAAAAAATTACACCAATAAGAAGCTGCTTTATTCTTGAGTAGCATAGGCTATATTTTATGTACGCGAGTGAAGCCGCGGGCAAAAGCTAGTTTGTTAAATTTTCAGTTTATTAGGTTCCATGGTAAACCATCATCATCATCATTCCAGCCAAAAGAAGTCACTTGCTGGACATACGGCTCCCTTAAACATCCATGGAATTCTCTACGACCCTCACTAGGTCAATGCTTAGTTACAGCTTCCCATAGAACAGAAAAGAATAATGTATCTAAGATTCAAAGTTTTTCATACAATCAACTTTTTAAAGGCACTTGAAATATCAAGTAGTCAATCGGTGAGAAAATTGATACTCATAGCACATTCCAAAGTGAAGATCTCTATGGAGAACAATGCATGTGCAAAAAACTCCAGGGACACTCTTTTCAGTCATGTTATGTATTACAAATATCTTGGTTACATGTTTCTTGTCGCTAATATTATGTGAGAACAATGTAAACAAAGTACAAAAAAAACTATAAGTATACATGTAGATATACTCTTTACTTTACATTAAAACAAATTACAATCATCATCATCATCATCTTCCTGCCCTTGTCCTGTTTTATTTGGGGTTGGCACGTTTTTTTCTTACATTCTGTCCTGTCACTCGTCACGCTATCACTAACTCCCTTTTCTTTCATATCGCTTGTCACACAATCCATCCATCTTTTCTTTGGCCTCCCTCTAGAACAAATTACAATAAGAGTTAAAAAAAAATACTAAGTAAATGTTAACTTAAAATCTGTTTATTCAAATTAATTACCCAGTCAATTATATTAGATACACAAATGCAATCACAATAAAGCCTACCATTTAAGCACAACTAAAATATATTCTCTTTGAAATTATAACATGTTATAACAATAACTCTGGCTCTTACTAAAATTGTGAAGCAGTTTATTTTAGACTACATCATTCAAGAGGCTTTAAATTAATGTAGGGACATTAAACCCCCACCAAGACTTACTAGGAGTGGTTAAGACCGCAAATATAAATAATTATTATCATTTATTTCTCTCAGTCTGGTAATATTATTATTTATTTGTCGAGAGCACAGGCGAAGGGTAGCCATCCTTTCGGTGTTTTACAGGACGCATTTTGGAGAGTGTGCGCAGGAATTACATGATTACACAATCTACCATCGGACAAGCCGACGAACGGTGAGTATCCACCCTTACGTTGTTGAAACCACTACGGTCCAGACCAAGCGTTTCGCCTCGTCGTTTATACCACGTAGGTACATCGAGGGACTGGAACAATTTGCCTGGTGCGGTTTTCCTGTCCGATTATAATTTAAGTGTTTTCAAGGCTAGAGTGAATAGGCTCTTAATAAACTAGTGCGCCTCACCATCAACGATTGTATTACTGCTTACCATCAGGTGGGATCGCAGACAAGCCCTAGTTTAAAAAAATTAAAAAAAAAAGAGAGTGAAGATATAACGAAAAACATTATTTGCCAGCTTAACCACAAAATAGATAGGTACAGAAGACAATCTACATACAAAGGGCGCTCGAGCAACGCACACATAGACACCGCTCACGGACACGACATCTCGGCTCAATCGCCCGGTCGCACTCGTACAGTTCGAATCAATGCGCTGTGATGTGTGCGTTCGCCTGGCGCGGGTATAAAAAGTGAAGTACATACATGAGATTGACTTCTGTACCTATCTATTTTGTGGCTTAACTGTGTACTTGCTACCGAAGCTGGGAGTTAGTTTGAAGATAAATCTCTCATGGGGATCTGATTTAGGTTTGATTGATGCGTCTAAAAAGTTATCTATAAAATGACGTTTATTAAACGTGAATTTCATGAGGTATTATTTATTTCCTGACGAGTTTTTTAGAAACAACGTCCACAATGTACCAATTCATCAGAGATGACTATAGCTCAGGAGGTCTTTTTTTTTTGGTCATCAAATCACTATTGCTTCTTTCGCTCAGGGTGAAATGGAGTGTTCGAAATTTACTAGCTAAAACTCACCTGTGTACCTTCAGTTGCCTTTTGCACGCTCACTCTTTACCTTAGCCAGATGCTATCTACAACGTGGCAATGTCGTCAGTCATTTTTCATTGTATTATACACAGTATTTATCGATTAGCATCGAGAAATTCCTTCGCATGACGTTAAGATATTTAATTAAAAGCCTTTGTTTTAAATGCTACTCTCAAAACGGTGAAGGAAAACATCATGAGGAAATTGGCATGTCTTAGAAGCAAAAATTCGAAGACGGCCCATTCCCTCTCCTAGAGAAGAGGCCTAAGTCCCAACAGCGGAAACATTAAAAGGCTGATTTTGCTATGCTATGCTTTGTTTTAAGTATGTATATGTTATGGACCGGGTGATTAATGCGGGCATTATAAATAATGTTCGAGCATTATGAATAATGTCTAGCTCTATTGGACCAAATGATTAATTACTATCTTAACTTCAATATTTATCACATTGCGCGGTCATTATTATATTGCTACATTACAATTGGGCAATTTGATAATAAAGCTAAAGACGCGGTGCGAGGGCGGGGAGGGAAGCACGCAGGGTGTGACGGTTGCATATTAGAAAATCAAAACTTTCCTGAGCAAATTTCAAAAGAACAACGCACAAATCAACAAAGTTTAAAATAACGATGGTCATTTGATCAAAAGTTCAGCTGACCAAAGTCTGGAATATCAATGTTTAAATAATTTATTACACTATTGACCAAATCGTTCAAAGGTCAAAATGGATTACTGGATAAATTATTAATCATCAAATGGATTAACTGAAAAAGGTAAAAATCTCGAATGGACGAAACAACTTGGACGTAGCGTTCGCCGGCCGCTGCCGCGGCACCGCTCGCTTCGCTCGCTCGGCTCACGCGCGGTTGGTCACAGTTCTAACCTGACCTAACCTATTTTACCCATTTCAAAGTGCAATCAAAATACAATCTATATTCTATCTATTATTCGTTATTTCGAACTGGCAGAGTTTTAAGGTAGATAATAGACTCCTTGATATAATTTATCCAAATAAGAGAGTCTGATTATTAAATTTTATTAAATTAAATGACAATACCAATAAAAAAATGGCAATTAAATATGTTTGTATTACTCTGCCCAAAAGGTGATAGGCCGTATGTATAATGCCCGGTCAATTTGATTATTTGAATAATTATTATCAAATCGCAATCTCATATTGGGCATTTTTCATAATGACCGGGCATTATGTATAATGCCCAATTTATCATTTGGTTCATAACATATATAAATAGTATGCAAGTTTTTTTTTTAAATAATGTTACTTAATAGATAGACTTTTTTTGGCTTATTACGAAACATAAACCTTAAAACTAAGATCCTATATACAGCATATTCTCAACAGCAGCCATTCAACAAAAACTAATAACAAGACGCTGCTAAAACTACAACTTCAACACTTTAGGGTCAGGAAAGAACAATAAATAGTAAGTATGCAATTCCGTCGCAATCCGTGCGAACACCTTAGGGTCGTTTTTCACAAGAGATGTACGAGGTACATAGCTAGCGGTAAACGAGGAAAAAAGCTATAATAGCCAAAAAATCAAGCTAAGGCAGAAAAGGGTTAGTGGTGAAATTTGTGCTTAAAAAAAGCGAGAGATTAGGTATTGTGTAAGGAAAGTAAGCAAAGTATGTGTGCCCGAAAGACGTTTTCACGGTAACTCTGTAATAGTTAATTCTAGCGGTGGAAGGGGGCCTGGTGACCTGTAACACAAGTTTTTTCCAAAAATCTATATCAGGCACCAGTCTGTCACAATCACAAAGATCGAATACAGCTGAGACTTAGTTTTGTCAAAATTAACTTTGTGAAGAAAGAATTAAAAAAAACAGATCTGTCAGGACTTTAAGGACTGTAGTTTTTAGTATGTTGGTTTACAAATTCCCAGATTGGTTCTACATTGGTTTTAAGAGTAGGTACTATTAAATCCTGTATTTTTTTTTTTTTGCTATAAACCAATGTGATTCCACAGTTCACACGCACGTAATGTAACAGCTTCGCTTCGCATTTTCACACAGCGCAAACTCTTCGCACAGCTGTGAAAACAGTCACTCAATAACACAGCCCCGTTACACATCTTAGCACCGCTTAGCTACCTCGCACATCTCTAGTGGATGAGCACCCGTGTTTCGTTGTGCCGGGCGTTCGAATGAACGACTTGATGTGCGCCAAATGTGTCGCATTAGGAACATTAGATGCTCAGTGGGCAAATTAGCGGTCACACGAGACAGCTGCCGGAGACAGGAGGCAATAATAGTGACGGTACACGTAGGAGTGGGTAATTGAGACTATTGTTAGCTGGATTTAAATATATTGAATGAATTCTTTGTATAAGAAATAATTGCAGGTTTTAGTTTATAATATTTCTATTCAAATTAAGTTTTTAATGGAGATTCTTCTCTTTTCTTTCTAAATTTGTGTAAAGGACCACCCAGAGATGAGCGACACGATAACAATGAAACAACACGTTTTCTTAATAACTTACCTGTGGAATCATCAAAAAGTTTAATCACCTAAAGAACAATGGAGAGATAGCCCTCAAGGCTCGAAGGTTCCGTGCCTGACCTAATGAGAAATAATGATATTCGCAGAAGAACCAAGTTCACCGACATGAGCCAAAGAATCACCAAACTTAAGTGATGGTCGAGAGACATGTCCAAGAACCAAAAATTCGAAGACATGTGACATTCACCAACCCGTACTGGGCCCGCGTAGTGGATTACGGTCGATTCCCTCTCCTAGAGAGGAGGCTTGAGTCCCAGCAGTGGGAACATCATAAAGGCTGATGATGATGATGTTGATGAAGTGACGGTAGACAGAATATATTGCTCGCAGAATAGACGGTCGATGGGGCTGGACGCAACGTTAAAAGGTAAGGTGAACCGTTGACCCAATGAGGATTACGGAAATTTTAAGGATGCGAGACGCTCAGGATCGGTTGTAGAGAAAGACCTTTGTCTTGTAGGTGGAATGATGACGGGTTTGATTTGTTGTTTAGTCATCCTTATTCTTCCTTTCTATCACAGTATAATTTCAAATGAATAGTACTATCTAAAATTAAATAACTTTACCCCTGTATCAGTACTCAAATAGTACAATAACAACTAAACAAATACTCTTCAACAGAAAACTGCAAAACAATAAACAGGTTCAATTTTAATTCTCTACGGCCTTGTTCTCGCTAATTTGCAAGCGAAATAATAACAAAAGTCAGTGACGAGTAGGCACGGCTTTGCAGTAGCTGACGCAAGTAGCTAACGAGGAGAAGTACCTACTGCTAATGAACCCAAGTGTTGATGCTTTGAGTAGACTGAAAAATAGAAGTGATTCTATTTTTGGAGCGAGGAGGAATGGCTGCCGGTCGCAAAGTCGCCTTCTGTAAAGCTTGCAAAGGAGGCGGCTGCACGCACGAGGGAACGGCCCTCATGCTCCAGCCGCCGAGATCCCGATTCCGATTTCTAGCCACCGTAGGCGCAGGCTTGCAGACGGCGAGCAATGGGTAGCAGACCGTCCGGACCGAGCCAAAGTCGATAAAGGCGCGTAATGTTCCACGTGCGCTTCAAGGTGTTGTCAGCAAATAGGGCCCGGCAGGGTGGAAGACTACTGGGACCATGGGTTAAGTGTAAAGTTTTAGTCACCACATAGTCGCTTTCCATCAGATGGTATAGTAGGCAAGCGCCAACCTATCAACAAATAAAAAAATAAATTTAAAAAGTTAGTAGATAGAAATATACAAACGTGTAGAAAAGGAATCCTGTAAACCAGGTATTAACAAAAGACGGTGGCAGTAAGCACGGCTATGTAGTAAATGGTGTACAAGCAGCTAACGATGAGAACAAGAGCTACTAATGAAGAAGGCTCTGGGGATAGTTTATCCCTAGCCTAAGTCTAGTTTAGACCTGCTGTGTAGTAGTTCTGTAGTGATGATAATGTTTTGATGCTTAGAGTAAAGTGCAAACATAATAATGATGTGAATGGTATAGAGAAATCAATGTAGATTTTACATGCATGGGAGACAGTTATCCTTCAAGGCTTTGCTTGGCCCTACCCTGCAGAATTTGTACTTTTTATGGGTTAAAAAGTAGCCTGAAAAAGAAAGCCTCAGTAATAATAAGTTAAATTTTAAAAAAAAGTAAAAAAGAATAAAGAGAAAAAGTTAAAAAAAAGAATAAAGTAAAGAAAAAAAAAGTAATAAAATTTATTTTATTCTATTCTATTCTAAGTTCCTCGTCCTCCTCCTCGAGCCGTATTCTTCATTACTGAGGGTCGTGAAGTTCCCGCTGGATTAGATTGATGGTGTGTCGCCATCTGTGACGGTTCTTAGCATGATGAAGTGCGACTTGTAATTGGGTGGCCAGTGTGGAGTGGACCTGATCTGCCCATCTTTTTGGGCTCCGGCCTCTTGGTCGTTTGCCAGCAACCAATATTAAGTTACACACAATTTATTTATTACTGAAACTTAAAAAAGAACATCTTATGTCTATAACACATACAATGGGCAGCTTTATTGCATAAATCACACACTCACATATGTATATATACAAAAAAATATCATGTTTTCACAAGTAGGCATTTAACTTTTCCGCAGCATGTTTATTAAAAACAAAATTCTGTAAAGTTTTGACCAGTCGCGCAATGAAAGCTGAAATTATGAAAACGCAAACCCGCATCCAAATGAGATTTAATTTTAAAGCACTCAGTTGCTCTGTACACATTAAATTATCTCACGAAATTTGAATTATTTTATAAAAATTTTACAATAACTAAAATTGGACTTTCCTTACTCATTTTGATCAGCTGATGATAACGTACGTTTTTGTTTACGGTCTTGGGCGGAGCGGGGAGTGCATGACAGACTTTTACTGACTAAAACCACACCTATGTTCCTTCGTTGCATTTGCGTTCCAGGATTCCCTTTCGGAAGTCAACCCATGGCACCAGTAGGCTTTAGCCCTGCTGGGCTTCGCAGAAGGAGGCGACCACCCGCGCTCCATTCCCCCTTACATCATGTCATGGCCTATACCAGACGCAGTGCGAAAGGTAGCCACCGCCGCGAGGACATGGCGGTGCCCCACCCAACAGCCCGCACATCTTCACCGTATGCTCCACCGTGTCGTCCGGGCGATCCGCACAATGGTAACACCCAAAAAAAAATTAAATGTTCCAGCTCGCCTATTTTTCCACACTCGTACGAAACACAGTGAAGTGCGTGCCTAAAAGCGGTAGGGATAACGAGGGAGCAAGTTGTTAAGTAAGTTTATTGAAAAGAATTAGAAGCAAGCAGACCGTTAAGAGGTTTAAAATGGAACAATTTAATACTGCAGTAAATCCTTATCGAGTCCGTGATGGCAGCTAAATAATACAAAACAACGTCTTTTATCTGGAATCTTAGACAATGTGAGTGTGGAAGTTCAGCGGGAAGTGTATGGTGACCATCTTTGTGGGTGAGAGAAGACTTGTCCTGATTATAAGTGTTTAATCTAAAGGTTAATTAGCATTAGGTCCTAAAAAACCAGCTAAGTGCAAGTCGGGTTATAACGTGCAAGTTTTTATAATAGTAACTGAAAACACATGTCATAATATTTTTGTTTGTCACCATTGATTTTAATTTTATTTCTGTGAAAATAACTGATTATCTATAACGATTCGTAAAAAACAGCACACTGATACATAATACAGAACCCTGAACATCGTTCATATTATTATTTTTTTTTAACTTTAAAGCATACACTTGCGTTAAGAAAGGTTCAAATTATTAGTTTCATGGTGGGGACTTGCTATCATTGAAAACTAAATAATTTTTCAAAAACTATAGCTGCAGGCGTTGTTAGTAAAATCATAAGTTAATAATAATACAATTACAAAAATCATCATCATTATTTATTTAGAAAACGTTATTATTCTATAACCGAGTTTTTTAATGACACTGTAATAATGTAATGTGTAATTTAATGAATTGATTAACCTAAAGCCATTTTTATTTTACCATGTTTTTCTCATTTAATTGATTTTAATTTATAAGATTTTATTCCAACTATATTAAGTAGATTTTAAAGTTATGTTTTAAACCGTAGTAAACAATAGTTGTAGTCGTAACTAGAACTATTATTTTTAACCATAAACCATTATTTAATGATACACAAAATTTTGTTAAAAAATTCATTAATATACATAATGCCTAATATGAGAAATATTGGACATGTACAAGGCGTACACCATTATAGTTACACCTTATTTTATGTAGCTATAATAAATAATCTATGGAAATAAAATTTACTTACTGACATTTTACAGTTTATTTTTAACATTACATGTTTGTTTTATGGAATTTTAAATAAAACTGACTTTAACCCCTGCGTTGGTTTCAGCGTTTCTTGTCAGGGTAGTCAGCTGAAAAACATCGGCCTCGCTTAGTTTAAATTATCGAGAACATGGACGTGTACAAACGTTTTAAAAAAATCTATTAACAAAATAAATTATCAGTCAATTTCAATGAGATGTTTAACCACCTCATTCGCCGTAGTTATCAATATTAAAAGACTTAAAATAATAATACGCGAGCGAACGATAATGATAGATAAAGTACTCTCCAGAGTTACTAGATATAACCAAGACTGATAGGTACCATTAATATGACGTAAAAACATTTTCTCGTCTGGCAATTTGACAAAGTAGGCTCTCGGCAACTGAAACGATGCCTAATGTACTTCCTTTGCGAGCCCGCAGTCAAATGATGCGTAAAAAATACCGAAAGCAAAATTGTAAGTAAAATATTTCAGGAATGGAAACTACCTACGTTTACTTTGATATAAGTAGGTTCTGTCGCTCCCTAACATTAAAAAACAATTGTCTCGTATATTGTTTGATATCTTCAAACATAAGCCTTGTCATAAATAAAGATATAATCAAAGCTTTAGGAGAATCTCTTTTAAATTTTATACCAATATTTTTAACACACATTTAATACTGAATTTATAATGGAGACATTTTTTTTGAGAATGGGAAGTCATCGAACCACGTCTACCGGTCTAGATGGTGTGAGAAGGAGTTTTACTGAATAAAACTCACTTGTGTCTCTTTATTTGCCCATTGAATTCCCTCAGCAACTCTTTTGAACAATCCTGCAGCCCAATTTAATGTATGCCTTTTTTATGCGGAATATTACCAAATAACTTCTCCCGCTCTGAGTGTTGAGGGAATTTTACTGACTAAAACTGGGTCTGTAGTCGTTTGGGCCCGCTCGGTTTGGGTCCGCGGGATCAATTGACACAGTCCCATTTTGAAGGTGTCGATTGGACCCACCGCCCAATTTTATTATAAGTACAGTCATGAAAGAAAGTCAAATCTTATAGTTTTATTTTTATGACTTAAAATATGTATATATACCTAATATTATTTATATTACTGAGAATATATATTTTTGATTTATTCATTTACGTACTTACACTTACGTGCCACACTTGTCTACAAACATTAAAACTACATATTTTTTACTGTAATAATAGGTACCTAAATTACGTGTGTAAGTGTACGAGCACTACTAATTTCAAGGTCAAGCATTTGGGCCTTTTACGGATTACCTGCTCGGGTCAACCAATCATAGGCCTGCTTTTTTAATATCTTTAATAAACTTTTAAATCTAACTGAATTGCGTTTTTTTATATTTTGACTTACCACTTTTGCACTTGACTTTAAACAATTTGAGCTTTAAACAATGGATTTTTTTTTTTAATTTGTATATGGGCCCATTCGACCACCAAAAATACATAAAATAAATTGTGTGGTCGTTTGGGCCCGCGGGACCAACATCGAGCGGGCCCAAACGACTACAGACCCCTAAAACTCACAGTATTCCTTCAGTTGCCTTTTATTGCGAGATATGCGGTATATCCTTTGAAAAATCCGCAGCCCTGGCAAGCATCGGCCCTAACATGGCCTCATAAATTTTGTTGACATCTCTTTGAGGCGCAAGTGGAACATAACGCGCTGTTGACCCCGACTTGATCCTTACTGGACACAACATTATAAAAAAAAAACTTACAGACTGTTGTGACTAGGCATGAACATATCCTAACTCATCCTAATTACACCATATTTACAAAATATGTGCATTATTCTGCAACATGACACAACAGACAAATATCCCAGTTTCACAGCAAAACATGGCGACCGCACAGATGTCATTACCAGACTGCAGCCGTGAGATAATGGAATGAAACTACTTAGCCCCCTCATGCTCTTTCAAATTTCCGACCGTGTATGGAGTACTTCATTTCTTAACATGTGTGCTAGCGGAAATGTGGTGATGCCGTTATTACCTGTTCATCTCCTTTGAAGTTCTTTGCAAGGGTGCTGTTGTATGTTCATTCACTTGCGTCAAATATGTGACCGAGATATTTGTAATACATAACATGATTGAAAAAAGTGTCCATGAAGTTTCTTGCACATGGACAAGACTCCATAGAGATCTATGGTTTGGAATGTGCAAAAAAATTAGCATCATTATCTGACTGACTGACATCTTGACATTTTAAAATTCCCTGTAAAGTATTTATCTACCCTAATATTATAAAAAGGTTAAAGTTTGTTTTTTTTTTATATGTAGGAGGAAGTATTGGCCCAACTGCTAAAATCTTTTCACCGATAGAAAACTGCTTTATTCCTGAGTAACATAGGCTACATTTTGTTTGAAATAAAATTATTTGAAGCTTGAATATTGACGTTCTTAACTTATTTAAAGCCTCTATACTCAACTGAGTACAGCAAAACAATTGAGAGTATTTTTTATAAAGTATTATATTTATGTATTAGTTATTACTTTGATTAATGAGGGCTTAGTAGTTTATCAAAATAATAACAAAAAGTATGATTCATTTCAAAACTAATGGCAATAATTGCATTTTAACTTAGTATTTAATTTTTGTGCTTTGGAATTTATATAACGTATGTATTATTTACAGAATGAATCCTTATCTATAATCTAAGGGGTATATAAAAGTTTCATAATAAATATTACTATGAAAAGTTCCTAGATACTGAAATAATACAATAAAAGGTCGCTGTATTCAAACGGGAACAAAACTCTAAGAGAGGCGTGGCGGTTTATTTTCCCTTTTTTGGATTAGATTTTGATATGAAATAAGTGTGTCGTGAGTAACACACCGTCGGTTTATGTTTAGCACTTAATGGGTTAAATTCTGAAATTTTAACACGTAAACGAAAAGTGAATTACTGTTCCTCGCCTTCGGAAAATTAAATTTAATTCGATCTAAAACATGCTGTGCTAAAAGGGACTAAAACCGATGAATTGTATTTGACCAACCGCACATTGCATGGCTTTGTAGGTCTATAACGGGTCTGTAATCGTTTTGCCCGCTCGATTTGGGTCCGCGGGATCAATCGACACAGTAAGATTTTGAAGGTGTCGATTGGACCCACCGCCCAATTTTATTATAAGTACAGTCATGAAAGAAAGTCAAACATATTTTAAGTCATAAAAATAAATCTAAAATTTTTATGACTTAAAATATGTATTTTGATTTATTCAATTACGTATTTACACTTACGCGCCACACTTATCTACAAACCTTAAAACTAAATATTTTTTACTGTTATAATACCTAATTTGTTTTTTAAATATTTGATATAATTTATTTGGTAAATTAAATACTCAATGTCATAGATACAATTAAAATTAAATACAAAATATCATATCATATTGACATTTGACGTCGAAATAAACGGAATACGTCATTGAGCTACACACACACAGACACAAAGATACAAAGTTATAACGTCACGTCAATTATTACTGAGTTGCTAACCCTATAAAATAATGTATAGTGATTGATAAAACCATTCATGTGCACTTCACTATAAAAAAAATTATTTAGTGCTCAAAAAAATCAAGATAAATTATGCTCTGTGAATCTGTATAAGTCAGATGGTTAAATTTCATGGTTATAAATACCTACTGCATACAAAAATACAGAACACAGAGAAACCAAGCCTTTAACCCCTCGAGCGCTGATTGTGCATACGTGTGTACAACTTGAATGTTCTTTAAAAACGCTTAATTTTCGTTTTGTACACACGTTTGTACGAAAGATATTTGGCCGAAAATTTTGATTTCTATACATATTATTCTATATATATTATGTTATTTGTTTTTCCTAGAAAAATTAAATAAAAAAATATTTTTTTGGTGATTTACGTAAAAAGTGCAATTTTCCGGGTCACGTGATCCCCTGATGCTCGAGGGGACTCGAGGGGAATTCAAAAAAACTTTTATAAAGTTTTTTTGAACTTATAATTTCAAATCAATACGAAGATACATAACATAACAACACAGTTTAGAGTAATACATTTTAAAAAACAGCAATTTTATAGGTAAAAATCTATTATAAATTGGTGTACATAAAACTTCATACAACCTATAGGTATATTTATGAACGTTCTCTTATCTGCCTATGATTTATACCGTATATATGTTTCATCTAATTTAAAAAGATTTTAGAATTTGATTGAGAATAAACTTTTAAATCTAACTGAATTGCGTTTTATTATATTTTGACTTACCACTTTTGCACTTGACTGTATCCACCAGTAGCTTTAAACAATGGATTTTTTTTTAATTTGTATGTGTGCCCAATCGACCACCAAAAATACAGAAAATAAATTGTGTGGTCGTTTGGGCCCGCGGGACCAACATCAAGCGGGCCCAAACGACTACAGACCCTAACTGTCCTCTAACTGTAACTGTCGACGAAACGGCGACACGACGACAAGACGTTGCCGCTTCGTTGACAGAATTTCATAGTTTTGTATGTAAGCTTCACGCAGGTTTACACGAAGCGTATAATGACGAATACGCGTCTGTGAAACTAGACGTCCGTGAACAGTAGACCAGCCCCCCTAGCCAAATTACAACCGTTTCTCTTGCCTCGAACGCCTCGACTTGGCCACGCTCCCGATTCTTTTGTTCTGGCCACGTGACTGAGCGTTAAGACGAGGTCATTCCCGTACATTTGAAGCTTTCTACTAGCGTTAACAATTGTGGGTTATCAACTTGGCTAGTGGTACTGGCTGTAACTATGTCGACGAAGCAGCAACGACACGACGGTACAACGTTGCCGCTTCGTCGACGGAGTTTCATAGTTTTGTATGTAAGCTTCACGCAGGTTTACACGAAGCGTATAATGACGAATACGCGTCTGTGAAGCTAGACGTCCGTGAACAGTGGGCCTGGCTGTAACTATATCGACGAAGCACCAACGATACGACGGCACAATGTTGCCGCTTCTACGACGGAGTTTCATAGTTATGTATGTAAACTTCACGCAGGTTTACACCAAGCATATAATAACAAATACGCGATATGAAGCTACGCGTTCGTGGACAATAGGCCTTAGTTACCCGTCCCGTTTTACAAGAATGCTTGGAAGAGTTACTGTGGCCGTGGAATGCAAAGGTCATAGCTAGTCAGTAAATATCTGACACTCACTGATACATTGTTTTATGATTTCGTGTCATAATACAAAAAACCGTCCTAAAAATCATGAAAGGTTTGACGAACAATTATTGTTGATGCCAGTTCTTGGATTTTTATTTACAGCACTTCCGAGGCACAGTGTGTAGCATGCAACGTAATGATACTTTTACTGCGTGTTCACCTCCTTTTGAAGTTTTTACAGAGATGCTGTTGTTGGTTTTATTTGCTCGACTTAGTTTGAGTCGTATGTGTTGTTTAGTATAGAAAGATAATGATACTATTTCTCGTAGAGAACGCCGTATGCATGCCAGCGAAAGGTATTTTAATTTATCTTCCTATGACCGTTCCAAAATGATGTTAACCCAGAAGAGAGAAAAAAAAGTAAAGGAAAATTTTAAGTATCCGCGATTGTTGATTATTGTGAGTGTTATCATGGCTCTAGAATGAAATTAAATGAGCAACTGAAAGAATACAGTCAAATAAAATATTCAGTAAAAATCTAACATTCCCTCTCACTCCAACCAGAGCGGGAAGACTCATTTGAAAATTTCCTACAAAACCAAGTGTCTTCGATAAGACTTCATCAGTTACAAAAATAAATCTTTAATGCAATAGGGAATTATTGCAAAGCAATGATAAAAGCTATTACAGTTTAGAACTAAAATATGACGAATAATTTTAGTTCACAAACTAGGGCTTAAGGGTGCTTTTCCACCAGAAATGTGCTATGCTACGTTACTATGTTTTATTGTAATTTATTTTAAATTTTTAATTTTGACCATGTTTGACTAATTTTTTTTTTTTTCATTTTTACTTTTTTTGTTTTTTAAACTGTATTTTTTTTAAATCATTCTGACATTCTTTGCTATTTTATTTGTAAATAATGTTTTATTGTAATTTTTTTTTAGATTTTTAATTTTGACCATGTTTGATTTATTGCTTGTGTGTAATTCAGATACAAATTATTTGTTCATGAATAAATGACTAATGACTATGGATGCGTTTGGTATCCACTAATCATTTTCATTGGTGCACATAGCTTAACACCGGTGGAAACAGATTGAACTAAGATATGTTTTTATATAGACTACGTTTATATAAAAACATTAACAACTATAAATGGTTGCGAGTGGTGTAGCTATGTGCAGAGCTGAGTACCTACAGTAGGCCCGCGTTTATCGCTAAAAGTAAACTAGTAAAAGTAGACTATTGATACATCGCATAGCTCGAGCTGCGCAGCTACTTTGCGACGGCACATCTTTATAGCACAACGTACTCGCACCGCTACATAGCTCAGTATGAGTGGAAACGGTCACATAGTTAAACAGCTTAGCTATTACATCCTCACAGCATAGCTGCATATTAAGTCTCTGGTGGAAAAACAGCCTAAGACTTGACATCAAGAATTAACTTATCATCCTTTGGGACTGAAACACAAAACTAATAATATGCCAGAGGTAATTCCTAACAATCGAAATCTTGACCTAGAACTTACCACTACTTTGAAAGGACAATCTTCATAAAGCAGAGTACCTTTCTCTCGCCATACAATTCAACTCTGGCCGGTCAATCAAGCCACCTGCCTTTGTACTCTCCAGGGCTATATATTATTCAGTCAAGGTAGTTGCCGTGGATCCTTAAGTTCAGAGCTACACTCATGTTATTGAAATTTGACCTACTTACCTAACCCCTTATAACACTGAAAACGGAAACGTTATTAATTTTTGTCGACAGTTCTCAGGAACTATAGTTTGAGGGACGATTTTCTTGTTCTTTAACCGAAAGTTAATTATTTATTTAATCTTCAAGCAACACAAAGTACAAAGGCGGACAGTCCACTTAGGGTTTGTGAAGAAACAATATGGTAGGCGCATAAAAAAGAAAATTTTATTCAGAAAACATGAGTAAAAAAGTTTACATTAGTTAAAATAAACATAGTCTATATTTAATGTATCCAATAATATATACTAAGTATGTATATTAATATAAAGTAAGAAAAGGAATTTTTGAGACGATTCTGCTATTATTGGAGATAATACTTTTTTTAGAACAATAGTTTGAGGTAAGATTAGTTCACTTAAGGAACGGTTTTAGGGTCTTTACGTGATTTTCTACTTACTAATATTAATACCAATCCTAATGGTTAGGGATTTCTAGTGATCGTGAGGCGTGGGCTTGCGTACAACGAGCAATGGGTACCTCGCCGTCCGGTCGTCCTATAACTGTCCAGACCGAGTCCGTGTCGCCAATGACGCGTAGTGTCACGCGCGTCTCAAAGATCTGACAGAAAAACCGTAGGAGCCCAGAAGGGCTGAAACCTATTAGGACCATGGATTAGGTTAGAAAGGGATACCCAGGGTCCTGAAACGCAAGGCAAAGAAAAAACAGGTTTTACAGTCAGTCGAAGTCTGACACGCCCTCCTGCTCCAAGTGGGAGGGCGTTAGATTTCCCACCTGAACAAAAAATAATCCTAATGGCTAGGAATAATATTATAATAGGCTAGTTGCCTTAAAAATGTAATTAGTCCGTCTTTTAGATTATTCAAAAATAAGGGACACGTATTTTTTTATTAGTAAATTAAACCAAAAATGACAAAGATATAGCCCATTAAAGTTAGTTATACGCCGCCGCCGTGCTGCATTTTTTCGCACGCGGTGACGTCACAAGTAACTTTAATGGGCTATATCTTTGTTATTTTTTGATTAATCGAAAAAAGAAAAAATACGTGTCCAATATTTTTTTATAATCTAAAATACGGACTAAATAAAATTAAATTATTTTGACCCTGGAAGCTACCCTATTATGACGTTTCTGATAAAGTCATAATGCATGTTTTTAAAATCTCACTCCTATATATAAAAAGTTTTCAACTTATCGTTATTCAACAGAAACCATTTTGTATTTCTTTATTAAGGAGAAATCTTCATAGAATTAATTGTCAGCATGATATCTCATTCTTGTTTTTAAAGTAGGTCAATATTTTAAAACTATTTTTTATATAAATAACCACATGAAAGAATCCAATTATATATAAGTATCAACAGCTCATATTGTTAAGACATACAACTTTAATTAAACTTACAAAGCAACTTCACAAGATGAAAATTCATAAAGTCTTCAGACCTCGTAATTACTTTTAAAATCTGGCTCCACACCCGCCAGAGGAATGATAAGCGGGCCATTGCTCCCCATTGTCCTGTCGCCGCAACTTCACGGCTCCCGCTTCAACTTACAAAAGAGCGCCAAACATAATTGCGCCTCAATTAAAATACGCCCGCATTACGCACACATACACAACATCTACAGCCAGGGTTAACAAAACAGAAAAACGGTTGGAAAAATGGTTCAAACAAAAGAAAATGCCAGCTGTCCCAAATGTGCAATGGCACTTCAATAACGCCTGAAGCGACCTCATCATAATTTTGAATGAAGGCAACCAACTTCCAAAACTTAAAGTGAAAAAGGAACTTAAGTAAAAAAGGCTGCTTGAAAAGATATTGCAATCAAGAATCCGCCTCAACATCTATATTGAGTTGAAAAGGTCCATTGAATATCTGAATCAGCTCCATCCGGCAGCCCTACCTCTACCGCCGCCATTTAATGACAGGCAGTTTTATAAGCCTCGCATAATTCTAGCTCGTCTGTTCAGGTCTTAAAGTCGCGAAATCTCCGTAATAAAATCTATAATGACGTGACATCAAACAAATCGTGGTCTCACCTAATCTTACGACCACTTTAAGACGTCTGAAAATTTCATTCTGGCGATGGCACTAAAATAGATAGGCATTTTTATACCTCGTAAGTTAAACGATCCTGTTTTTCTCCCCTTTCATGAAAACTCTGAAAAATTCAAGAGGCACGTTGTAACACGAAATTCAATTCTCAATTTTATAAAGAACACACGTCGAGGCATGAATATAGAATATGCATTTCCCGAAACAAACAAAGATGGCCAAAATATAGTAAAGATATTTGAATAGCGCTCTCCTTGACGCGAATTTTGTGTCCAACAGCTCAGTCTCTATAAAATAAAATAACATTTCATTTAACAAGAACTGTGTCATAAAATAATAATTTATTAAAACGGTCAACCTTGAATGGCGTCAGCTTTGCCGGGATCGTAAACTCACAGTAACCACAACTGTCACGTTCAAAAAGCATTTCGACGTTGAAAATAGAAATTAACTCGACGGTCATTCACATAAAGCTGGGCACGTATTCTGGAATCAATACGCGTCGTCGAGGCTCGGCGTGATTTCCCATTATTGGGCACATTCTTGGGAATATTGTCACGTTGTCGACGCCGTACTGGCAAATGGCCTATTTCGTGCATTCCCTTGAGCGAGCGCGGACAACATTATCAACGTTTGTTACAGCTCTTGCTCACGATAGTGTTGAAGTTAAGGCATCTGGGGGTCAATTCCACCAACCGCGTAATACTTACAAGACTGAAAGACGTATTAGACTTTACGCGACACTCCTTTTGTCTAAACTTACTTTGGTGCTTCAGAGCAATGAAATGAAACAGCTTCATTTCGTATCGCCCGTCTCAGTGTTATGTCAGCAGGGGTTTGTTTTATCTGCCTCACTCAGAATATAACATTTCAAATCGATTTAAGTTTTCACTTCGGATGCTCTTCAGCTTTTAGAACAACACCCTCGAGACGAACCCGTCTCTCAAATATCTTTAAAGCGCATTGAAATTGATGGCTTTGTGAATACAAGATAATATTTTTCCATGAATATTTATGTAAATAGACGTAGCTAGTTAATTGTGTACAGATTTGTAAGATTTCTGTTTTGATTCCAATAGTTTTTTTAATCTTTATTTTGGGGTCTTTAATAAAAGGTCGTTACGTATTTCGTAAATATATAATTTATTTATTTACCGACACTTTCCATTTAAAGTAAACATTTAAATAATAATTAATATAATAAAATTAACTAATTTTAATATTTCAATCTTTCATCTAATGATTTCAAATATGATTTCTCATTAAAATTTAATTTAAGAAATTCTGAATCGATAATGTCTATTAATGTTTGCTATACTTATTACTAATTTTGTTTATTTATTGTACTTTTTTATGCACGTGTGCATTATAATTATTATTAGTGAGAAATAAAGGGTTTATTATTATTTATTTCAAATCATAATGTCAATAAGTGGATATATGAAGTTTACTTCACATTTTTCCGCCCCCATGTTACAAGGGAAAACACAAAAGAAAACTATATCAGGTACTTCACTCGTATTCTCAGTAATTTAAATATTCTTTCATAAACTAATATTAGTACAAGGTTTACTAAACCTGTTACTGTTAGGTTTACTAAAACTGACTTCCTGGCTAGAATTTTATCAGAAAGAATTTATTCAAGTCTTTTTAACGCTACATTTTAGGGTGAAACAATTTTATGGAAAAGGAAAATATTCAAGTAAATGTTTAAAAAAAATAGTGTTTTTTAGTGATAGGTTTTTTTTCTGTTGTTTTTATATTACATTTATCTTTCAGAATTCATGTTATTTAACAAAATAGTACTTTCAATAAAACTTTAGTTGATATTTATTACACTAGCTAGATAAGTAACGTACTGTTTCTAGTAACAAATACTTGTTAAGTATTGGTTTCATTCATACCGTGGATTTGAACCACATTTTAACCTTGTTCAAATCCACGGTACCGCCAAGAATTCATTGTCCAAGCTGAAGGACATTGGCACACGTAGAGACAAATGTTTGAAGAACGTAGATGTACACCGCTACCACTGCAAATAGGGTTGGCAAATCTGGTCCAAGGATTTGTCAAACAGTGGCACAGGATTTGGACTAGTTTCCCTCTAAAGCTGTCGAAATGATATAGAATCTTGAGAAAGCAGGAATTTGGTTTAGTTTATCTCTAACACTACCGGTTCCGATAGCAATGCAAGCAGTGTTAATCTAATAGGTTTTTTGTTACTTTGCATCCCAACTAATATTTTAAATATATTATTACAGCAGCTTTAAAATTTAATTTTATTCGTAGATCTTTGACATGTTTATTTATTTTGTTAATTTTATGAAAACTTTTTTTTTTATAATGGACAGGCTTGCGTTTGACCACTATCACCTGATGGTAAGCGATGATGTGGCCGACGATGGAACACGCTTGCCTAGAAGCAATCTATTCACTCTTGACTTAAACAACAACACACACAAACACACACAGCTACAGCTACAGCACACACACAGTTACAGCTTACTTATCGATTCTTTAAAATATTTGATTAATTTTATGATCAACTAACTGCTGTCAGTAGCTCGCGTGATAAGAGTAAATTGTCCAAAGGGAACACACACCCGGGATTATTTCATCACCACTGCTCTCAAAACGGTGAAGGAAAACATCGTGAGGAAACCGGCTAGTCCTAGAACCAAAAAACATCTAAGACATTTTTTTTTTGTGGAAAAAAATCATTCCAATGTTATCCCCGCCCTTGAGCGGAGCAGGAGATAGTGTCAGACTCTTACTGACTAAAAATCCCACCCCTTTCCTTCTTGTCTTTCATACTGGAACCGAGCTACCTTTCGGAGCTAACCCTGGCCCCAGATCTAAGACATGTGACATTGACATCCACCAATTTGCACTGGGTCTGCGTGGTGAAATATGGATCGCATACTTATCATTCCCTCTGAGAGGATGCCTGAGTTCTAGCAGTGAGAACATTACAAGGCCGATTTAGCTTACATGAATGTGAGGAGCTCCTAAATACGAGTACTTTAAACATACCATACCCTAAACTAGATCGTCTTTACTAACAAACAGCAAAACTCAAGTAAAACAGAGCGTCTCCGTCAGTACAAACACGCTTCAAGTGACACCTAGCCCTCGAGACTATCACGTGGAATTCAAACACGCTCTGTGCTCAGAATTAAAGACAAAGCTTCGTCACGCTGCGAGACCAGACACGTGTATCGTATAATGGAAGCTTTTTTTTTCTACATGTGTATAATGAAGACACGTCAAAATAATCTCGTTGACATGAAAGATGTTTTCGCTGAAGATTATTTTAAAAGGATTCAGCTTTTAGCAGAATAAATCGAAAACTCAAGCTATTATTTCAGAGGCTTTTGAACCGGGAAGGAATTGGTTAGGTTATTATTGCCGACAAGACCCAAATAACAATTAACATTTAAACGTCTAGTTGACACTTCGTGTGACCCAAAGGCTGGCTTTTACCTTGAACAGAGGACAAGCATTGCCATACAGCGTGGCATTAATCCAGTATTTTGGGCACATTACTGGTCGACAGCGATGTGAAAGAGATTTTGACGCCAAATTTTAGTTTGATTTTAGTTAGTCGTTATTAACGTAAGGTTTTATTATTATTTTTAGTTGACTGTAATTATAGTTAGTTAAGTATTTTTTTTATGTAAATTATTCGTTTTTAACTAATAAAAATCATTTCAAGACTAAAAAACAAAAACATTAACTTAATCATTCTTTGACAATATATTAAGAATCTCTTCTTTTTGCTGGGAAATTATGAAATGACTCTCGGGTCAACGGTGGCTGAGAATCGCCCTGCAAGTCCCTACGCCCGGGGCGTCTCTGGCGGCAATAGCTATGGCGTGAAGATGTCCTCTCCTGAAATAGTTTTCAGAATTAAATGGGCACGGTTACAAAACGAAATGTTTTTAATAATAATAATAAAAAGACGTGTAGCACTCGGGGACTGCCGCGGTAAAGCTATTGCATAGCATTTTTATCAACTTATGCAATTATAATTATTTATTTATTTTATTTATGCAGTATTTTTTTTCCTTTGTTTTTTTTTCTTTGATATTATTTGAAGTTACACTTTCACACATTGAATTGAATTTTGATTGATTGTTTACTCATTTGTTTTCTTATCGGTCACCACGCTCAAAAAACAAATGAGGGGGGGGGGGGGGGTGTTAGGTTATTTTCGTTACGGAATTTCTGGATTCGGTCTCCACGCTCAAGGCCCGCGATAGAAGCTATGCAATAACTTAAAATCTTTATTTCGAGCAAAACTCATATAGTGTTAGTAATAATAGTAACGATAATCTTAACCTAAGTGTTAGTAAATAAAATTCTGGCAAGGTCCAAGCTATAAGGACCGATGGATGCGAGACGCACAGGATCGTTCATTGTTACGCCACGTGGGGGAGGCCTATGTTCAACTGTGGACGTATGTCGGCTGAAATGATGATGATGATGATGATGTACCTTACATGTAATTTACAGCAATAAACCAAGTATGTACAGTCCACTCTGTCAGCTATCATCTTCAGAACCCTGTCGGGGTTCTCATCTCAATCATCATCAATCATCCAATTATTGCTTCCGCTCTAAGATGGAGCGTGAGGGCGTGTCAAATTTTTACTGGCAGAAAATCGCAAATTACACCTGTCTAAATTTTCACGGTAATATTTTCAAGAGAATAAACTGATATGCTGATAAAGACCTCGCCGTGAAAACTTGTTGGAGTGTTTTTGAAGTGAACTGTCAATACAGCTGATCCAAGGGTTGACAGCTCACTTCAAACGCACTCCGTCAAAGTTTTCAAGAGAGTTTCACAAAATAGCACTCCTAGCAGACTACTAGTCACTGACTGACTAGAATGTCTTCTAGGTGATTTACTTTACTCCAATAATATTGAATAGGCCTTTACGGGACTTTAAATACAAGGGTGGACTGTATATAAAAATGTTTTATTTCGACGATTACAAGATAGGGAGAAAGTAACTATAGCGAGCCGCGTCTGTGAGCCGAGTGATGGCCGGCGGGCGGCGCGTGAGCTGCGAAGCTTGTTCCCTGCATCCCGCGCTCCTGCCATCCGTAGTGATGCGCCGACAAATATTTACCGTTTTTTATTTCCGCCATAGAGAAGAAATTATACAAAGATTTCTTCTCTATGGCGAAATCTTTGTATGTAGAAGAAATCTTTGTATAATTTCTTCTCTATGGCGGCGTGGGAGGGCTTGTCAGACGTTTACAGACTAAAACTACACCTATGTTCTTTCTTTGCCAGGACCCCTTGGTTCCTTTTCGGAAGTCAACCCTTGGCCCTATTAGGGTTCTGCCCTGCTGGGACCCTATGGTTTAGTTGACATCTCTTTGAGGAGCGCGTGGAACACTACGCGATGTGATCGACTTGGACTCGTTCCGGATGATTACCGGACGGCGGGTTACCCATTGCTTGTACTTCTCAACCACACGCTTACGGTGGTTGGAAATCTGAGTCAGGATCTCGGCGGCTGGGGCGTGAGGATGTCAGTTCCCTCACGCATGCGACCACCTCTTTCGCTAGCATTACTGCTTCGCAGGTGTCGACGGCCTGTCATTCCTCCTAACTTCGGACCATGGCCTGTATCAGGCCCCGGCGTAAGAGATCGCCACCACCGATCACCCACACGAGGACACGGTGGTGCTTCTCCGGGGCACTCATCCACCGTGTGCTCCATTGTGTTCTCCAGTTAATCCTCACTATGGTGACGCCCGGATATTTACTTGTTTATTAAAAATGCAAATACAATATTTTAACATTTGTACTCACATAATAATTCATTCAACATCATTAATTAACATAATAAACTTTTCTAAACACGTCACAGCCCGTAATGACGTACGTTTTTAAATGTTAAATTCTATGACGGTCCACAAGAGTGTTTTAATATTAACAGCTTGAAAGGTCAACGCCTTATTAATACTCCATTAGGGTTTTAAATAGCGCATCCATCTTCAATTAGAACGGTTTAGATCCGCCATTAACTTTATTATTAGGTAGGCGTCATTGAAGTTGAAAGCTACTTATTATTAATCATAATTTATGTAGAACAGGCACTTTGCAATAGAAATCAGAAAAGGGTTACTTTTTCACGTAGGAAAATATCTAATAACATGGCAGAATTTTGCTAGGATTTTTTTTCTGTGGGAAAATCATCTAAATAATATTTCCCGCCCTTGGTCGGAACGTGAAGGCGTGGCAGACTTTTACTGACTAAAAACCCACTCCTGTCCCTTCTTTGCCATTGCTCCAGGGCCTCGGGGATCTATTTCGCATCACTCTTGCCCCAGTAGGCTTCGACCATGTTGTTGGCCCCTGCGGTTGCTGACAACTTCTTGAGGTGCGTGTGGAATACTACGCGCCGTCGACGACTTGGGCTTGGTCCGGACGGTTACCAGTGTACTAAAACCACACCCATGTTCCTTCTTTGCCTTGCCTTCCTTTACCCATGGACTTACCAAGCTTCGATCCTGAGAGCGATGAGCTAGTGTTAATTTTTTATTGACTAAAATCTACCTGTGTTCCTGCAGTTGCTGTTTGCGGTTCAGAGCCAAGAAACGGCCTGTTCACGACATCAGTCTTAACGACGAGCGGCGCGGCGAGCGGGGCGGCATCGGTAAGCGGGCGCGGCGGTGTCCCGTGGCGTGCTTCAAACATGTTCAGACTGCCGGCACGAATCTTGAGCGCTGGCTTCTAGTTGTACAGAAGTCAAATATTCGGTCTCTTTAGTGGTGCGAAGTGCGAAGCGGTGGCGGGGAGTGTCAGTGATTAGCTCGCCGCGCCATCGCGTCATAGACATCACTCATGATTCGTTCCCTGTCTTGCTGCATGTATCTAAAAATGACGACGATTGGCTCGCCAATGTATGAAATGCGCAAAGCGATCCCCACTCTGACGCCGAGCGCTCAAGATCCGTGACGGTAATTGTTTTTTTACCGCTCGCCGCCCCATGCTTAGCTACCGTTGCGCACAGCAGCAAAGTTGTGAACGGGTTGTTAGTCTAGTGAACAATCTCGCAGCCCTGGCAGACATCGGCCGTAACATCGAGGTATGCGCATAAAATACAATGCGCCGCTAACTCGGTTCTGGTACGTATCGGACTGTAAGCTACTAATTGTTTGCCATTCATCCGTGCTCACGGTAACCCGGAATTACCCGACGACTCTCGATGACGCCCGAAACATCGACTCCTGCTGCGGCGGCTGCGGTGTGAAGATGTCCTCTCTCTCACGCTTTCAAATTTGGATACCATACTATTGTGACGTGGCTCAATGTTGGTTATTTTCCTAAAAAAAATTTGTAGAATATCTGCAATGTTGTAAAGTTTCATCAAACTTGTAGAAAACGACAATCGATAAAAAAATCTAAAATTCAAGCAAGCGTACTAGGTACTGCTATTATTTGAAGGAATTATCAAGAGCCAATTAGTTTAACTTTTGATTTACTTTGAAACCTAGATATGTACATTTCAATGAATAAACCTGAAATTTTTAATTAATTTAAAATTAAATTACTAAGCATTAATTCAATTTTCACTGACAAAGAATTAAAAGCCTTACAAATCGTTATTACACCGAACTTAATTTTGGTCTATCTCTCGCAAGCGTCTCACTAAATAATTCGAAGTTAGCAAGATTTAATTACAACCATTCAAATAATGCCTTTGCCATCAATTATAAACTAGATAAACAGAACTGCAAATCATTTACAATAACTTAGTTTACGGAGCTCATGAAACTACTACAATTTTGTTTTCAAAACTAATTCAATTCGAACTACGAACGGTTTTATTATATCATTATTTTGCAGAACATTTAGTCCCAGGAGACTAAACCACAATGTACTTACTTCACTTTTCATACCTACGCTCAGCAATTGCGCTAGGATCGACGCCGCCGCCGCTCTGTCCGAGCGCGCTTGGGCGCGGCGATAAATACCTAATTTATAATGTAATTTAAATATTACATGGCCACAAAGTCATGTACTTATCTACCCACCTAACTATTCTGCGTTACGTAAAAACAAACTATCAAAGTACAAGCCAACACCTATTTAATTACGTCTTAAAACTGGCAGCTTAAAAACCGTCCACTAAATAGTTATAACTTTTATTTGCTCCATTATTTCACAAAAAAGTTCACAGACGCTTGTCTCAAGCAGATGAGTTGAAAATGATCCATGATATCGTGTCCGTGACTGGTGTCTATGTGTGCGTTGTACGAACGCGCTTTTTATGAAGATTGTCTTCTGTACCTATCTATTTTGTGCTAAAACTTGGTGAAACACTGTTGCCTCACGAGAGAATAATTTTGTTTGAACCACTAACGAATTATTCCTTTTACTAGTTAGTCAGTGGCCTAATATTGCCTTGAGGCTGAATGCGCAGTGGGTTGAATATCCTTTAATAAAAGAGATTCTGTGTTCACATTGATGCATAAAATGTCGAGCTTGAAATAATATCCTTTTGTCTTTGAATATTCTCGTCGAGTAAGATTTCTTTTAATATTGAAACAATAAAAGACGGTCGCAACCCGCTGTTCTTGTTAATTAAATTAAAACAGATATCAAGAAAGCAATATGAATTTTGTATTGTTTTAGTTAATTTATATATTTCAGTTTTTCGGTGATTAATTAAACGAACTATCTATTTACATTTATGAGGGTTTTTTTACGGTGGGAAAATAATCTAATGACATCCCCCGCTCTTGGGCGGAGCGGGGGATATTGTCAGATTTTTATTGACTAAAAACTCACTCTTGTTCCTTCTTTGCCTTACGTACCGGAACTACCTTTCGGAGCTAACCCTGGCCCCAGTAGGCTTCGACCCAGCTTGGCTCCTTGAGGCACGCTGGAACAGTGCGCGCCGTCGATGACTTTGGCACACTTATGAGGTTGACTAATTATTGCTCTTGACTTCTTTTGCAGTCAAGCGTTATACCCTCCTAAATGTCCAGCTCAGCAGTAAAATTTCTCAGCCATTTCTTAGTAGAAAAATGTTCCGAAGGCAATAAAATAATATTAAACGATCCTCGACCAATATTTTAGGAGACGCACGTTAGACGGCTGGATCAAGGGCTTAATTGAGAAAATAGAACTACTGGACACAGCTCGTATAGTTAAGAGGACCCTGTTCTTGATACCGAATACGGTTTTTTTTCTTTATATTTTATAGCAGCTGTCAGCAGCTAGTTTACACAATTTATTTATTTATTATATATCTATTGTAAACACAACAGGATATTTAGAAAAATAAAAACTATAGTTATTCACCTTAAACACATGCAATGGGCGGTGTTATCGCATTCCGCGATCTCTTCCAGGCAACCAGCCCGCCTAACCAAGTTTCTCATGCGTCAAACGCCGCGAGTTGGCCACGCCCCCAATTATTTTATTCTGACCACGTGACAGAGTTGAAATGACGTCATTTTCATTCATTTCCCATCTTTCACATTTGATGTTTTCTATTTGCGATAACGATCGCAGATTTTATCAACTTGGCTAAGGGTACTGGAGTGAACAGTAATTACAATATGTTCGAGTCAATGTTTTAGTTGATAAGATTCGACAATATGTTCTTAGTAACAAAATACTCTACAATATCTTCCCACCAACAAAATACGAACACAGCAAACTTTCCCGGAACATTCCCGTCTTACAAGCAAATAACGGCAGCCACTCAATAAATCAGATCAAGCAAGTATTAGAAACTTGCTTTACTCTAAAATCACCGATAGCAGCACAAAGCAACTATTTTAAAGTCTCGGAGTCTTGGAGTCCCGGAGTCCGAGAGTCCGGGCCCCGGGACTCGCTTTTATGGCTGGGACAGCGCATTGTTTCGCCACTCAAATCATTGTTAAGTAACTGTTATGCTTGAATACCGATTTAGTGAAGCTTGGTATATTTTGGTGGAGTGGTCTGGCTTTGAATTCAAAACTATTCAGAATCTTGGTTATGATTTTGTATTTACTTTTAAGGTCTTGGGTCATTTCCCGGGAACTGTCTCCACATGTACATGAGCTCCCTTTTTCCCATGTGTATGAAAGTTTTTTAACGTTATTTGTTCTTTTAATAATTGCGGTTAAATAGATTAATAATAATAATTAAAAAAAAATACTATTTTAGTATCCGCTGTATATAATTTTATGTAATTTTTAAATATTTTTTTACATCTCTATAATCAAAGTTACATTTTGTATATAATTGGATTCATATTCAATATCAAATTGTACACAGATCTAAACAACTATACCATAACCTAAATCTGACGTCTATTGATATGTAACGTCTCTTGTGTCATACTCGTAAGTCGTTGGTGTTCCTAATATATAATAAAGATGCTTATGACTCGCCCTATTAATTTATACCCATGTCATAGGTTTGCATTATGAATTTATTCGAATTACGTCATTTAGCCAGTTATGCATCGTCAACAAAACTGAACGAGTTTGTAAAGTTTCAACTTAATCAAATTAGAGCCAACAGTTTCAAAATTCATTTACAAGATTTAACCTAAACAAACAAACACGATACATACAAAAACAAGTTAAACAAAAGCTTGTATAAAAATAATATTTTGACCCAAATAACCTAGCCAGAGAACGTACCTTCAAATTCGGAACACAGCTGAGCTTCATATACATAAACAAAACAAATAGATGAGTTATTAAAATATTCCTATTATATTTTTTAAACTTTTTATGACATTTTCATGTTCCGTTTTAATTTGACGAGTAACATGCTACAGACCGTGGCGGTGATTGCAATAAGTAAATGAGTACATTTGTGACTATATTTAATTAAAATGAAATAATAAAAGCCTTATAAAAAATTTCCTATGAAGACTTTCTAGTAATATTAAAATAAAGATTGTTTACACTAATTATTTTGACTAGTTAGATAAGTTAGTAAAATAATATTTTATTAGCAAGTAAGATTATTTACTCATAAAGCTTTACTTTTTCTCGCCTATAATGAAAAAAAAATAATATTTTTTTCTACTTATTGTACGTCTGAACTGACCTGGTTCAGACATACAATACGTGGAGACAGATAGACAGACAGGCGGACAACATTGTGATCCTATAAAGGTCCCGATTTTTTTCTTTTAAGAACTCAAAAAAAAGGGTGATAAAGTAAATGTTACTTAAACTTTCTAAATAAAGCATACCTTTTACTTTGTAGGACCTATCAATTTTCGAAGAGCAACTCAAGTTTTCATATAATAGTCTAAACTAGATAACTTTTCTGAAATAACGATGAAATAAACAACAATCCTAACTAAAGAACTACAATACCTTCGCAGCGGCCGATGGCCTCGTAGTCTTTTCTGTAAATGAAATTAAAAGTTTTGATTTGTTTATCGTCATAAATATCGATACCCTGAACGTCTGCAAAGTTTCTCTAACTTATTTAATTAAACCCTGTATTTAAACTCAGAAACAGGAGCTCATAGCTGACGTAATCACGCGCTCCTCATGCGTATGTAATGTCAGTAAAACCGTAGGGACCTAGCAGGGCCGAAGCCTACTGGGGTTGGGGTTCGCTTTTGAAAGGAAAACCCGAAGTCCTAGAACTCAAGGTAAAGAAGGGAGTGAGTTTCAGTCACTTAAAATCTGACACGCCCTCACACTCGTCGCTCGCGACCGCTCTAAGATGATGACTACTTCTGAGAAGTCATTGGATGATTTCCCACCGAAAAGAAAAAAAAATGGCTGAAGCAATAATAGCCCACGTGGGTCAATTTCTAATTTTAAACAATGCTTGCCGAGGTTCATCCGTGGATAGAATACCATCAATTACATACTGAATCACCCTCCTGCTTCAGAAAGTACGTTAAACCATTAGTCCCACTGGGGCCATCTTCTTTGGGTTAGCTTCTAAAAGGAATACCCGGCGCTGGAATGAAAGGCAACAAAGGAACTAGGAGTGGGCCTTAATCAGTAGAGGTCTGACACGCCTTCTCGCTCCGCTCAGAGGCGAGAGATGTCATTGAATGATTTCCTACCTAAAAACAATCCATTTATTTATTATTTATTTATTTATTTATGTACACACAAACATTCAAAATCGAAAAGAACAAATATGGATAAAAGAGTACAAAGGACCTGCTTATTTCTAACGAAATTTCTTCCAGCAGACCTGCGACAGGACAGTTTGATAAGATATGTAGACACAGTGTGTATAAATTAAAAAAACAAACAAAATATGTAATTAAATAGACTATATTATTTAAATTAAATCTCATAATACATACATATATAACAATAACAGTAAATAAATGTACACAAGAATAGATACAATACATAAATTATAAAAATACATATATTTATGAAAATATCTATAATAAATATATTTACGAAATGGTAGAGAGGTAGTGTTCCTTGACTAGCTTTTTGAAGACAGATATATTTTTAGCGTCTCGGATCTTAGCTGGAAGTGAGTTCCACAGTCGTACTGCATGAAAAGAGAAGGAGTTGGAATAAAAATGGGTTTTATGGGGTGAGAAATTGAGATGGTATTTAAGGTGGGATCTGCATGGGGCATCGGCAGGGCGAGTGAACGAAAAACGATCACGCAAGTAGCCAGGATAAGCAGGATTGAATAGGATGTTGTACAGGAGACATAATACCCGAGTGTTCCTACGAAGACGGATAGGGAGCCACTTGAGATCCTTGCGGAATTGGGAGACATGGTCGTATTTTCTTAGGCCAAAAACAAAACGAATGCACAAGTTTTGCAAGCGCTCAAGCTTATTTAATAGCTCCTCAGTCCCGTCGAGGGGAAACTTGCAACAAATCGCGCCACGATGGACAAAGATCCAGTGGAATCTTATGGTGCTAACGCACGCGAGTGCTGTGCACGCCAGCGTGGCGAAAAGACTCCTCTTCGAACAATGGTCAAAGAGGTGTGGGGCGGCTTGTCGCAGGTTGATTCCTGGCCACCGCAAGCGCAGACTTGCTTCAGAGAGTAAAAGATAGCTAGCAAACACTAGGCCTGATTGGGCTAATTATCATCATAAATGAGGAGTGAGAGGGCGTGTCAGACTTACTCAATAAAACCCACCTGTTTTTCTTTATAGCGCTAAGTGGTGGCGTAGCTAGGCGTGGACGTAGTAGGCCCTTGTCCACGGCCTCGCACAAACGAGGGCTCTTTAAGAACGAGGGTTTTTGTTTATAATTGATAGGATCTCGTTTGACTACTATTTCACCTGACGGTAAACGTCGATATGGTCGAATACTGAATTAAGGCAGTCGCTGTATCGTTTTCGAATTTATAAAAGAAAAAGGCCTCGCTGATGGGCCTGTGCCCACGCCTTAATTAGTCCACGCTACGCCTCTGGAACTAAGGTAAACTCTTTTAAACATTCCAGCAGTCTAAACTCTTTCATCTTCTATCAACCCATTATTTTCAGAAGTACCAAAACACCGTTTATTAATAAGTATTTTCGCACGCAAAAATAATAAAAAAGAACTGTCGAGAAAATTTTCAGGAAGTCAAGGGGCTATTCATGTTGTTTTAAACAACGCTTAATAAATATTATTGTTGAACTTGTTGAGAGAAGAAAGAATTTGTCAAGTGTACACCTTTCTTATTGTGTCTTTAATTAATTTTTTTTGTAAGGTCGTTCTTTTATGTATCAAAATATTCTTTTATTTTTACATTTTGCTGAACGTTTTCTATCAACTCAGTAAAAAAACTGTACTGGGTTAGTATTGATGTTCTTGAACCTAAATGTTAGTAAAGAAATGATACACGGTGAAATATGTAGCAGACGTCGTATGGCAGATATGATTGATCCATTCTGTCAACTTCGAACTCTGTGAGGACTAGCCATGACAGGACTGTGCACTAAAACGTGTTTTTACATCATGAAGAACCATAATCTCTCTCTCTCTCTCATTAAGTCCACCTTTGTACAATGTTTACTAGGGCATTGAGTTTTAATAAATAAATAAACTCTAGTGGTCTATTATACAGGACAAATAGCACTATCCTTTTCTTACAGCAAAATTACAATGATTTTAAGAAGTCAAGGCAAAACTCTGAAGACACGGTTCATATAATGAAGTTTCCAAACATTAAATTATTTACTTTCATAATTATATTATACGGGTACATTGATAATTCAGAAACGCCACATTTAACCTATGTCAAATTACAGATCATACAGACATAATTATGTAAAACTTGAATTTATACTGAATATTAATATTTAGCAAAAAATATTAGGTACGAGTATTACAAATAGGTAAATAACATCCTATGTACATTTAGCACAAAAGAAAATACAAAGCCAAGAATAGAGTTAAAAATCTAACAATAAGAAATAAATAGTTTTAATAATAATAGCTCTGAAGATTATCATGCTTGTTGGAGGCTTTTATTTTATCATAAACAACATTCTTTCATTAATATCAGTCAGTACAGATACAGGATCTGCGTCTCGCATCCATCGGATTCTCGCAACCCTCAGCAAGTCATTGATCCACCTTGTGGGAGACCTTCTAACGCTGCATCTTCTGGTACGTGGTCGCCGGTACAAAACCCATCGACATCTGTCATTAATGTTCATTATTAGGTATAAGTTCTATTTTCACATTTAATTTCCACTAAGTTCACTCCTTTTTTCCCATTTCCTTAGCATCTAAATAAGTGCCCTTAATCGTATATATACAGCAAAATATACCGAAAGCTTTGACATAGGACGTATCCCAAATAAAACGAGCCGTAATGTCATAATGAAAACTAGATGAGGGTATCACGGCCACCGAACACATATTCTGAGGGTTATTTCCTTGCCCTTAGGGCTTACATCTAGAATGAGATTTCTATATATTATGGCTGCCTTAACAAATATACTAGACGTATCACTGAACTTCACCTGTCTTGTTTTTCGTAATAAATGAAAAAAAAAATGAAACAAGAAACTCGACAATAAAAACCTGAATCATCATTCACATGACCTGATAACAAATTAATATAATACAATACTCGTAGAATGGATTGGAATCGAATCGAATGGATTAGAATGGAATAAAATGGAGTAGAATGAAATTGAATGGAGTAGAATGGAATGGAATGGAGTTGAATGAAATGGAATGGAGCAGAATGGAACTGAATGGAGTAGATGGAATGTAGCAGAATAGAACTGAATGAAGTAGATGGAATAAACTTTATTGAACATCAAAATAGTAATATAGCATATACACAGACCAAATCTATAGGCATAATGACGGTCTTATTTCTGACAGTGATATCTACCAAACAAACTTTAAACGGATCGTGAAGACTTCAAGTAAATAAAGGGGTTAGCCTGCGGTGTAGAACTAACAAATTAATCATACATTTAACTTACCATTAGCATTTATCAGCCTTATAATGTCCCCACTGCTGGGACTCAGGCCTCTCCTCTAGGAGAGGGAATGGGCCGTAATCCATCACGCGAGTCCAGAGCGGGTTAGTGAATATCACATTTTTGGTTCTAGTATATGCCGGTTTCTTCACGATGTTTTCCATCGCCGTTTTGAGAGCAGTGGTGATAAAATAAACTACACAAAGTAATGCGCCTGGCTGTGTTTGAACCCGCGGCCTACAATTTTAAGTCGGGGTCGTTACCACTCGGCCACCACTGCTCTTACACAAACTTAACATTACAAATGTACATTTATTATGTGAATATAAAATTGTACACACATACTCGTACTTTTCTCCTAGAGATTAATCCTATAGTCACCCCACCTAGCCAGTTAAGGCAGTTCCAACAAAATATTTCTGAATCACAATTTTATAATGCCAAGAATTCAAGATGGAATCGTTGAGAGCATAAAGCGGGGCGGTCGGCGGCCAGGGGTGAAGGGGCACCGGCTATTCAAATCCTCGCGGGTCGGCCATATGCTTCCGGATCCCCGGTTACTCCCGAAGACATCTGCGGCCATCCGCAAACCCAATTTAATGCCTCACGAAATCTTCACAAAATAAATGGAAAGAGTATCCTTCTTACAATACTCAAATGTAGACTCGTAAAACGGACGACGGAATAATGTTTACGCTAGGAATGTTAGGTTTGTTTGAAATGTGAATAGATTAGAATTTTATGATTGTAAAGAATGGGACGTTGCGTTGTTGTCCTTTCTCAAATGCTTTATATAAAAGGCATATTTTAAAAGTTGTTGACAGTATCTATGCCCTTTCTAGAAAACACTACAAAGATCTGAAGCCTGATTCACGTAAAATCAAACAAGCCAAATATCGTTGAAGTTTTATTGTCGTTCGATCAAAGTCCTATCCAAAAGCGGTATTCACGATCTATCGACTTATTTCCAGTTGAATTAATAAGTATTCTACCAGGATAATGTAATACAGATATTTTTTTTAAATCGACGCACTTCAAACGACTTTAAAATTGGTGTCGTTCAAACTCGATTGATGGATGTGAATACGGAAATGGTCTAAACGACTAAACCGCACCGGCCATTACGTGAATCGGGCTACAGGTAACTATCTTTTTAAACGCCTACGTCCGACAAGCACATCGTCGACCACATCATCGCTTACTATCAGGTGAGATGGTGGTCAAACGCTTGCTTATCAATAATAATAAAAAAGCACTCTCGCATTCATTTCGCCGGGGTCGCACATCCACGACCAAATACTTCAACTCGTCAGGTTTTCTGTCATCTATAGAGATTGAAGAATTAAACGAAATTGTATACCCAGTCGTACACACACGACCCTGGCGAATAGGACACGAAAACACTCCTCGGCCCGATCTGACGTGCTCGAACTCTATCTAAGAATCTGAGGTATGGTTTTTTTTTTGTTGAGTTGGGAAATCATCAAATGACTTCTTCTTCTTCCTTACTTAGGGTAGAACCAGCGGGCGTGTTAGACTTTTAATGGGTAAAAGCTACCTGTATCATGCAGTTACCTTTTTCCTTCTAGAGCTACAGTGTTTCAAATGTGGCGCAGTGGTTGAGCGATCGGCTGTTGAAATCAGAAATCAGAAACGTTTATTTTAAATAAACCGATTGCAGGCACTTTTGAATTGTCAAAATATCAGTCAGTCAAACAAGTGAAGCTAAATTGCACGTTCCAAAGCGTAGATCTCTATGGAGAAGAACGAGCAAGAAACTCCATGGACACTCTTTTATATCATATTGAGTTACATGAATCTTTGTTACATATTTCTTGTTGCTTCTATTATGTGAGCACAATGAAGATAAGTTATAATAATAAAAATAGAAATTTAAATAAGTCACTGGCAGCTAAAAGATGACCATTCTTAACTGTTGGCGCCCGTTCACGAGCATGACGCGTGCATCAGCCCCACTCAGCTCAACCATTTTGAAGGGAACTGAATGACCCAATCACGCGTAGCTGCTTGGTTAATGGGATTGAAAAATATATATATAAAAAAAATTTAAAAAAAAGATTATCAATTTCGCAAGTTTTTCCTACTTCTTCGAAACAGCTTGGATCTTTAGTGTAGTGGTAGTAAAATATTCTTCAAAGTGTACATAGCATAATATGTAATCAAAGAATATTTCGCAAAGAAAATGGATTTAAAGGTCAACGGGGCAATTAAATGCACAGATACTCATATTCCCTCCTAGGTGACTTATGTGTGTAAATTATATGTTTGTAAACGAACCAAAAAAAAAAAAAAATTTCGGTAAGGATTCATCACAATCCACACAAAACCTTTCAAACAACCAAATTCTCGACTCTATTAAAAGAAACAAGAATCATTCAACATTATATTTATAAACTGTGAACCCTTTCAAAGAATCTCAATCTAATCTTTACTTTCAAAGAAGTTGGTAAAAACTGAGAAGTTAGTTTTAAATGAAATTTCTGAAGCGTGGGAGCGTTTAGTGCATCCGACTTGGGTGCCTACTATGACGTCTAAAACTCCATCATTTTTCTGGTGTGAGAAATAGACAGAGCTATGCTCCTGCATCTAATAAATGCTGCTCCTGCATAGCTCTGTCGAAAGGCACTATCCTTTTTTACAATGGAATTAAGACGTCATAGTAAGGCCCCTGAGCGGAGCCCCAGCAAATCCATTCTGTGGGGATTTCCGCAGCGGCGGTACTCAGCCAGTCTTATGTATGCGAAAAATTTAATTTAAAAGGTAACTCCGCCAGTGTTTGTTGCTTCAAAAGTACATTATTTTTTGACTAAACGGACTTGGTGAATGTGTTTGGATCTGTTGGTGGATTCAAATGAATCTCTCTCTTTAAAACGATTGAAAACATGGTTTTCTAATCAAAAACTTTAATGGTGCATGTCCTAGGACCATTTGAAATTCAAAATGGTTAAGCTGAATGGTGCTAACGTAGGAATCGTATTCGTGAACGGGCACCGTCTATTGGGACTGATCACCTCTTAGCTGCCTTACATTTGATATTATTTGTTCTTTACGTTATTTTTTTTTCATTCTACCAAGATGTAGAAACATCGTTCTCATATATATTATTTATAATTATGATATTAACAATTTAACCACAATCATGTAACTAAAACTGCTACCAGCGGCTTCACCTTCTTGAAAGTAGAAACTTGTCCCAAGGCACCCACAAGGTGGACCGATGACCGGGTGAGGGTCGCGGGAATTCGATGGATGCGAAGCGCACAAGAGCGTTCGCTGTGGTCATCATCATTATCATTTCAGCCGACAGACGTCCTCACGTCTGTCGGCTGAAATGATAATGATGATGACGAGTGTGATTCATTGATTTAACGTTTCGTTAATCGTGTCAATTAGAGACACAATAGAAAGACAATGACAGCGCGAACGCGGCGCGTTCGCTTGGAGTTTAATGAAATAAAAGAGTGCGCTTAATCGATTGATTTCTTGCAATTTGTTCTCCATAGAGATCTACGCTTTAAAACAAATTTAATAAATAACTCCATCTTTTTTTAAACTTTCCGACCTTGATATTTTAAAACTTCCTGTAAACGGCTTAATTAAAATAAATGGTTCGAGTTTGATTGTTTAGCCTAAAAGTGATGGAAGCACGTCCACGCACGTACTCCATATAAAATAATATCACCTTATTAAGTCACGAAAATGTAGCGGGAATTAAATGGAACATTGTTGCCACGCACGTTATGGAAGGGTATCATACGAAATGTGAGACGTCACCCTCATTAATATGATAACAGCGTGATAGGTAACACGCCCCCAACGTACTCAAGACGTAACACAATAAGGGTATTTTCCACACGAGAGGCCTCCGAATTCTTCATTTGTCCCCAATACTCTGGACTAAATTGATAACGGTACTCCAACGTAAGTAGCTATGAACGGAAATTGGATTAAGGTCTCAACAGGCCTAGGCCTTTAAAGAACCTTTTTATTTTTCTAAAATGAGGCACTGGCAATTTCAATGTGATACCCAATAAAATAAATGAGAAATACGTATTTTCCACTAGGTATGTTTTTAGATTTAGTGAAAACACATTTTCCAATTCAAGAGGCCTTTTATTGTTGAAAAAATTGAGTATTCTTTTCATAAGTTTTCGGTATCTTTGTGGAATTCAAGACATTGCTATTAATTTCGAAAGTTGGTGCAAAGATAACCGCCATCCCAGCTGGCCCACCGCAAACTTTACTTGATTGAATTGGCCCCTCTTACTCCGCCACCCTGAAATTCAATCCGCCATGGTCCGTTTACGGCTTTTTAAAATATTTAAAAATCTAATTAATGTGCTTGAGTAAATTATAGCAATCTTTATAGAACTTGATGAATAATCAAATTAGATACATCTCGAGTAAAGGTCAATGAAGATTTGATTTACATTAATTAATTCAATAGGATGTAATATGGCTAATGGGCTTATTAATTAATTAGCACAATACTGAGAGCAGTGGTTATAGCCTCAACTTACGAGGCGTATGTCGCGGGTTCAAACCCAGGCAGACGTTTTACTTTGTATGTAAAACGAAGACATGTGTGACATCCTCAAACTCGCATTGGGCCCGCGTGGAGAATACGGCTATGCCTTCTCCTAGAAAGGAGGCCTGAGTCCAAGCAGAGGGAAAATTATAAGCCTAATTATGTTAGGCCTTTAGTTTATGATATTCTGGTTATGTCATCAATCAAACCAGTAGAGAAATCTGTTATCTACTACTTATTGTCTTCTACTTATTTACTAGTAATTCAACACAGTAATACTAATCATTACTGGGCAAAATAAATGCCGCAGCAGTCTTTAAAATTGGCACAAGAATGTCCTGAAACATTAAACTATCTTTGAGTGCGAAGTACCAAAATTAAACTATATTTTAGGCCAACATTAAGTACCTACAACAAAGTTCAGAACTATCTTCAAAGTAACCAATAAAATACAAAGTTGCGCACTTTCTGAAAACACAACTTTTGCTCAGTTTCTTTTGTGATACACTTAAATTGAAGAGAACACGTACTAGACTAGCGTTTTGTTTGGCTTCTCACGAGCTCTGCCGAAGTATTTCTAATATGTGCTCTGGATGTCCTAATGATAGTTTCGAACTGTTCTATACTGGTAACATTGTAAAAGAAATGGCTGAACGAACACACAAAGTTTATATCACATATATTTAAACGTAAGTAGACTGTTTATTAAAATATAACAGATTTAATTTAAAATATATATATTTTTAACATTATCAAAAAAATATATGAACATTCCTATAGTTTCAGGCGAACCTAATCAAAAAGGTGTGAAAAATAATCCTGAAAAAAAAAAAACAAAAATTGGCGACTAATTTATACAACTTAAAGTATAGTAGTAGTACCTACTACTCCTGATGCGATCACGCTAGAAAACTCCGAACACAACCCTTTCAATAGCTCTTGGGTGACTTTAAGCCTTCTGACGAGGGCTATAAACATCCACGGGAGAACCAAGATTGCCGAAATAGCCCGAAGAAATGCCAAACTTAAGTGGCACTGGGCAAGGCACACTGCTCGCGGTACAGATGATCGATGAGGCCGAAAGATTCTGGGCTTGCGGACAGTGAGCAATGGGTAGCTCGCTGTCCGGCCGTCCAGTAACTGCCCGGACCAAGCCCAAGTCGTCGACGGCGCGCACTGTTCCCGCGCGCCTCAAGGAGTTGTCAGCAACAGCAGGGACCCAGCCGGGTCGAAGCCTACTGGGGCTAGGGTTATCCGAAAGGAAGCTCGAGCCCCGGTATGAAGGCTAGAAGGAACGGGGTGGGGTCTTTTAGTCAGTAAGAGTCTGACACTATCTCCCGCTCCGCCCAAGAGCGGAGGTTGTCATTGGATGATTTTTTCCCACCATAAAAAAAAAGGCTGAAAGATTCGGGGGTGGCCATCGCGCACTGAATGACGCAGTGTTGGATGGAAGGCCTCCGATAAGGTGGACTGGTGGATGCGAGACGCCCAGGACTGGTCATTATGGCGACACTTAGGGCCTTATGTCCTATGTCCAACAGTGGACGTCTTTCGGCCTAAATGATTATGATGATGATGAGTAGGTATTACTGCTCTTGAACAAAGCTAAAACTTACTATACCACACATTAGGTTTTTATTTAAGCCCATAACAGCAAATCATTTCAAACTCAGCACCGTAACACATTCCTATGTAAATAAAATTACTTTTTTGTCGCACAGAAAGCACATCATAAACACGGTGGCCGAATCTTTTCACACCGTACCGTCGCCATTTTTCTTTCTCCATAATACTTAGCATGATTTATTTTTCGTCCAGGAATTTATTATTTTCATTACAGCACCAAATTTTGGAGCACGTGACGCTTCAGACGAGGTCCACACCGGCGGGAAATTAATTTTGAGCTTCTTTTAGGTGACGCCCCTTGGAGTATAAACAATTAAAGTAGGTAAATAATTTGAATTATTGGTCCTTCGTTCCTTTAGTGTTTATATTTGGAAGTTCTTAGTATAGTTTATAATAGTCCGGAGTTTCATTTCAGCGATATTTTTTTCATGTTATCGCATTTAACTGAACTTTTTATACGTCAAAAACTAGGCAAGTGCGAGTCGAACTCGCGCACTGAGGGTTCCGTGCAAACTACAATTCCTGAATGGAGCCTCGAAGATTTTTCCAAATTGCATTTTTTTTGTGACGTTGGTAACAACAAATTTACTGTTTTCAGATTTATTCCTATACCTGTGCTATAAGACCTTGCTTTGAGGCAAATTTCAGGATTCTGGGTCATCGGGAAATACCCTATGAATTTTGATCTTTGAGAATATCAAAATATACGTTTTTTTGCGACATAAACGGCCGTATCTTTTTTGTTCGTTAACTTAGAAGTTTGATTTTTTCACAGCTTAAAGGGACCGCGGATCTGAGTTTATAGCTTTAATTTCAACTTGATACCTCCACGCGTTCTCGAGATAAAGAGTCTTGACAGACTGACAGAAGGACGGACGGGCAACAAAGTGATCCTATAAGGGTTCCGTTTTTTCCTTTTGAGGTACGGAACCCTAAAAATCATCAAATAGCTTCCCCGTTCTGGCTGAAGCAAGAGGGAATGTCAGACTTTTACTAAATAAAACCCACAGTGTTCTTTCAGTTGCTCTTTTTAGCGAGGGCTGCGGTAATTCCTTAAAACAATCTGCAGCTGCTGCAACAAAGCTGGGTACAGGGTTGGATTGTTGATTCTGGCATTGACAAATCACATCCTTGGAAACATCTTTAAAACTTTTAGTTTTAAAACTTCAATTCGCTGTAACCTCTGATTTTATAAATTGACCTTAAAAGCATAACCTGAAATACTGTAAGAGAGACTCATCATCATCATCACCAGCCTTTTTAATGTTTCCACTGTTGGGACTCAAGCCTCCTCTCTAGGAGAGGGAAAAAGAAACTGAATTATTGAAAAGATAGAAACACGGGAGAGATATTTTTAAAATTCATATCAACACTAGATACATATTTCGAGGACTTTCTTGCTGATGTCCCACGAACCTCGATCCTTCGATCTTTGAGTTAAGTCAATTTCACTACAAAGACAGAAATTAAACACACAAAGCATACCAAAAGCTGCACCTTTCCTTTAATTTACGTTACATTATAAACTCACAAAATGGTTGCTTACATTAGGATAGAACCAGTCTAGGGGACTACTCAAAGCCGAGCCACTGAATAAACACAGATGAATAAACTGGTAAAATGTGTTAGCTTTGAAACTACGTTATTTTCTGTGAAAAGGACGAGATGAATCCGTAGCAACCTGATGTGTGTACAGTCCATGATATTGACTTACTGTCTGTTGCATAAGGATATGGAAAAGCGCGGATATTCAATTTTAAAGGCCAAAGGATATGTACTGCGGATAGTATGAAAGGTTTAAATTGGCTGAGGTACTTACAGAGTTTCACGTTTAACGGAAAAAAGGACTACATATTTTTTAAAACAAATAATACAGCTGATCATGAAAAATAGCCAATTATACAATAGGGTAGTTTCCAGGGTCAAAATAATTACATTTTATTTAGTCCGTATTTTAGATTATAAAAAATATTGGACACGTATTTTTTGCTTTTTTCGGTTAAACAAAAAATAACAAAGATATAGCCCCGTGTGAAAAAATGTAGCACGGCGCGGCGGCGTGACGTTACACGTAACTTTAATGGTCTATATCTTTGTCATTTTTGGTTTAATTTACAAATAAAAAAATACGTGTCCCTTAATTTTGAATAATCTAAAAGACGGACTAATTACATTTTTTATGGCAACTAGCCTATTAGCTATATTATTTGTTGCCGATATGAATCTTTCAATAGACTACGAGATAGTCTCGTGTAATATTTTTATAGTGAGGTCGACTGGCAGAAAATACAGAATACCCACTAGTGAGGGTGCGCACGAACGTGTTTTTTTGCGATATAATTTTCTTTAAAATTGTTTACCAATAATAAATAACTAGATGGATACGAAATGTAGCGGCTGTGACGATGTGATTAAAGATGATTTACATATGCAGTGTTCATTAGACAAATGTAAAAAAATATATCACTCGAAGTGTCTAGCCTTAACAGAGGTTCAGTTCAAGGCATTCAATCAGGATTTCATGAACAGATGGATATGTCCGGAATGTGTATGCACTACTCCAAAGACGGGAAACAATGCTGAAACACCAATCCGAGGAAACACCATGATGTACGAAACTTTTTCACCAAGTTATGTAAACACTGAGCGCGGGTCGGGACGTCGCAATCCAAAGGAACGCACTGTTATTGATAACGGGAACCAAATGCTTGATGAACTACGGGAGTTTCGTTTAGAGGTTAAAACTCGTCTGGAAGAGCAAATGAAGGAGTTCATTCTACTGCGGAACCAATTAATTAACACGGAAACAGAACTAAAATTTGTCAAAAGTATATTGAAGGTAGTTCAAGAAAAAGCTAATAAAGTAGATATTTTAGAAAATAGAATTAAAGATTTATTAGGAAAAAATGAACAATTACAATCCATGTTTAGTTCTAGAAATAACAGGGAGAAGAGTGAGACTGACCGGAACCAAAATACACCGGTTATGTCATTTGCAAAAGTAGTGAAACAAAATCAATCGGAGGTAACTAGAAATTTGCCAGCGAAAGAATGTGTGGCCATGAAACCCGCTAACATAGTGATGACTGGAGAAACACCTAAAACAAGCAATGCGAGAATTTTTAATGAATCAATTTATATTAAGGAAAAAGAAAATGAGGATCCAGACAGGGAAGAAAAATGGACAGTAGTTAATAGGAAAAAAAAACAGATATCCTAATAGCGAAGTAAGAAAAGGAGGAAGTAAGGATCCAACTGACATTCAGGGAACTGAGAAATATAAATATCTTCATGTGTGGCGGTTGCAGAAAGAAACTACTTTGGAAAATTTAGAAAAACACGTGAAAAGGCTATACGGAGAAAAATCAGTACAGGTTAAAATAGAGAAAATCAGACACAAGACGGAAAGAGACTATGCTTCCTTCATTATAGGAGTCCCGGAGAGCAAGTATGAGCAATTGTGTCAACCAGAAAGTTGGGCTGTAAATATTGAGTTTTGTGAATGGGTGTGGTTTCGGAGACCAACAAATAAATCAAAATCCCCGGAGTAAATTAGTGGAGATATTTTATCAAAACGTGAGGGGTCTCCGAACTAAATTAGAAGAGTTTTATGAAGGAGTTGTGTCTTCAAACGCAAACTTGTTTGCTATAACAGAAACAGGATGCAATGCTTCTATTCATGACGCGGAATTAATTCCGCCTGGATACTCGATTATTAGATGTGACCGGTCAGATGGGCGTAAACAAGGAGGCGCTTGTCTCGTGGCCACACCGCGGTTCGAGTTGCGTCGAGTGTCGCCATCTAGGGAAGTCAACATCGATGATCAGGTGTTTGAACTGGTTTGTGCATTAGTGTACCAACGAAATAGACTATTGTTTTTGTTGTGTGTCGTTTATATCCCTCCTAACAGTAACGAAAGTGAATATATGATATTATTTAATGTAATTGAACAGTTGTGTAAACGTTATAAAGATGCTATTGTAATTGGGGACTTCAACTTGCATTCTTGTCCTATAAACGTTTCAATGTTTTCAAGCTCATTGTGGATTCACTCAGAGTAATGAAGTAGGTAATTGTAACGGTCGACAGTTGGATCTAGTGTTAAGTGCATTCGAAAAGGATGGGAGTGTGAGTGTGCGCGCGGTGGAGGCGCCGCTCGTACCGGTCGACGCCTATCACCCGCCGCTCGACGTGACGGTGAGTATGCAAGTGCGCCAGCGCCTGCGCGCCAGTTCGTCGGCACCGACTGCGGATACACATGAACCTACAGGTTGGAATTTCAATAAAGCCGATTTTTCGTTATTGTATTCATCAATTGCGGCCATAGATTGGACTCCAATATATAAGTTAGATTTGCAAGCGAGTTTAAATTATTTCTATGAACATATTAATTCAATTTTGAATGACTGCGTTCCCAGAAAAAGGCGAAGTCGTGTAAGCTCAGGGTACCATTACCCTGAGTGGTACACTGTTGAATTAATTCGCGACATTAAAGCAAAAGCTATCTTACATAAACAATACAAAGCAAGTGGGACGAGGACTGATTACGAAGCGTTTTCACAGTGTAGAATCAAAGTTAAAAAGTCAATATCCTTCGCACGAGAACAATATGCGCACCGTGTCCAAAGTCAAATGCTGGAAGACCCTAAGTCGTTCTGGAATTATGCAAAATCTAGGAAAGGTAGTAGAAGTCCACGAAAGATTTTAAAGAATGGCGAGGAGTTAAGTGATGAACAGTGTGTACAAGAATTTGCCGAGTACTTTTATTCAGTTTATGATACAGAGCAGGCCGCGTTGAATGTGAGTGCGGCTATGATCGAAGCAGGGGGAGACAATGGAGCGGCGCGGGTTCATCTTGATCACTTACAGCTGTCTGATGTATGTTGCGCACTTCAACAGCTCAAACCGAAAAAGTCTTCTGGCCCGGACGGCATTCCACCCTACATCTTAAAGGATTGTCGGTCGGCGCTAGCCAAACCATTTCAATACATTTATAACAAATGTTTGGGAGAGGCGGTGTTTCCGGAAAAGTGGAAGGTTACCCGCGTCGTTCCAGTACCAAAGGGAGGTTCAGGGACGACGGTGGATGGCTACAGGCCGGTAGCGGTGCTGTCGACTCCGGCAAAGGTCTTTGAAGCTGCTATTCATAAGAGCATATTTCAGCAGGTCAGTAGTCAGCTTTCGGACGCTCAGCATGGATTTCGACCGGCAAGAAGCACTCACCTTATGCCGTCAGTGGATAGTGGGGGGCAAATTGATGTTGTTTACTTCGATTTTAAAAAAGCATTTGATCTAGTAAATAATGATGTCTTGCTTAAAAAGTTAGCAGCAGCGGGTTTCACCCCACATCTACTAAGGTTTTTTGCAAGTTACTTGGGTAATAGACAGCAATACGTAGAATATGAGGGACATAAGTCAGAGCCATATTTTACCAGGTCGGGGGTGAGTCAAGGCAGTAACCTTGGACCTTTGGAGTTCATTCTGATGATAAATGATCTGCCAAAAGTGGTCAAGAACGCCAAATGCTTACTGTTTGCTGATGACCTGAAGCTATCGCTCGAGATAAATGAGTTGGCTGACTGTGAGAGGCTTCAACGAGATATAGACGCAGTTGTGGCCTGGAGCAAGGAGAACCTCTTACAGTTCAACGCCTCCAAATGTGTCACGATCACTTTTTCTCGCGGGCGTTCTCCTATCCTGTATAATTACAACTTGGACGGGGTATTAATTGCTAGCGCTGAGGAAGTTAAGGATTTGGGAGTCAATTTCAACACTGGGTTAACGTTTCGAGATCACGTCGTGAGTTGCTGTAGGAAGGCTTACCGTAATTTAGGTTTCATGCTCCGTATGGTGCGTGACTTTACAAACATAAAAGCGGTTATTACTTTGTATAATGCATTAGTCAGAAGTCAGTTAGAATCTAACGCAGTCATTTGGGCCCCACATGAATCTAAATATAGGCTCATGCTGGAGAGAGTACAAAACAAGTTTGTCAGATACTTGTACTTGCGCTTGTATGGTGTTTATCCATTTTACCCATTGACGTACCCAACTTTATTTATTTTGGGTATGGTTGGATTTCACGAATTGAGGGTCAGAAGAGATCTCGCACTCATCTCGTACATATTCAAAGTACTAAGAGGAAAGGTACACAATGCGGACGTATTAGGGCAGGTGGGTTTATGTGTTCCGGACCGGTACGTGTGGCGACGACGACAGCCACGGCTGTTGGCGGAGCCGCGCGCTCGAACCAATCTGTTACGGGAGGCGCCTCTGACGCGGGCGCTCCGCGCTCTCAACCTCATAGCTACTGACACGGACATATTCTGTTGTTCTCTGAGTGAATTTACAATAAATGCCTTATTTGTAATAAGTTATAAACTAATTTAAATATTATGATATTATGTATATATATAAATGTATGTATTTATAAGTAGAAAACAAAAAATACTCTATCGCATTAGGTCACCCTGCACCTGTAATGATAGTTGTATGTTGGAAAATAAATAAAATAATAAATAAATAAGGCGGGCTTAATGCCGGCCGCCTTTGTATTTCCTGTTTCTTGCATAAACTTTTAATACTCGTAGATAAATATTATACTTAACACAAATTCACCGCATCTGTCTGCATGTCGATTAGCAATAAACTCAAAAACTACTGAATGGATCTTCATACATATTTTACATTCATTAGAAAAGTCTACGTATATAAAATAAACACATTATAATAGAGAAAAACCATGAATTTAAATGATTTCATGTGAAGCTGGGGCGGGTTGCTAGAATATGTGCAAAAATGCTTCATATTTTATTGTCCACCTAGCCTGATACCACAGAATACAATAAATATATAGAGAGACCTGATATGTACATTCTTGACGTCTGTCGCAGCTACAAATTTTTACAACTACACCTTGTAGTACCCACAAACTTTAATGAAACACCACAGCTTATAACAAAAAGTTTTTATTCCGCAGACATGCAATAACGCGCAAAACTTTACAAAATTAATAGAAACACCTTGGAAACTTTACGCAGTAAGATAAGCACTTGGCTACGGAGCGCACGGTTGCAAAAATGTAATTTAAAAATAGCTCATGCAACAGTACACTGTCTACACCGGCAAATTGTGAATTATTCGAACAGTGTTTTGAATTTTTCAACAATAACGTTTGCAAATTGCATTTTTGGAGTATATGGAGGTCTGAATAAAAGTCTATTGGTTTCTACATCTACATCTTGACGCAATTTAACCCACTACTGTGTTACCAACACGAATGTGAGCTCTGAGTTTTGCTGGGGTAAGGTAACCTTTGCCGTAATTAAATTAAAATAAAATTTTGCCATGTTAAAATTATGCCTTTGTGAATTCGGACACGTAAATATTCTGCCAAACAATTGTCATGGTAAGTAATGTTTATGCCTTAAAAATATTCGATTCAATAAGAGTATGCCAAATAAATTTCGGAGTATCAAGATTCTGTGAAATAGAAGGAACCCCCGGGGGCGTGTCAGACTACTACTCAATAAAACCCACTCCTGTTCCTTTTTTGCCTTCGTTCCAGGGCCCCGGGGTTCTCTTTCGTACAACCCATGGCCCCAGTAGGCTTCGACCCTGCTAGGCCCCTACGGTTTGGTGACAACTCCTTGAGGCGCGCGTCGAACACTACGCGCCGTTAACTACTTGGGCTCGGTCCGGATGCTTACCGGACGGTTGGACGGCGAGCTACCCATCGCTCGCCGTCTGCAAGCCCGCGCCTACAAGACGTCCACTGTTGGACATAGGTTTTCTCCATTTTTCACCACAAGGAACGGTCCTATGCGTCTCGCATCCATCTGATTCCTTCGACTGGTCATCGCCCTACCTTGTTGGAGCCCTTCCAACGAGATTCTGGTGTACTGACCACGCATGGGTAGACGGAACTACCCATGCGTGGTCAGTACACCAGAATCTTTCGGCCCCATCAACCATCTGATCTGCGAGCAATAAGCCCTGCCCACTGCCATTTAAGGCGTATAGTCCCTTGAACCATATAGCCGAAATTATGTGAACGCAACTCTCGCACTCGCCTAGGCGGCAGTACGCAAATCTGTGCATTTATTTGCGGCCAGCAGCGCCCGGAAAGCGCTTTAAATCCATTTTCTCTGCGAGATATTGATTGATTTACATATGCAATGTTCACTTTGAAGAATATTTAACCACCAATTTTTATGTGTAAAAATGTTTCTAAAGGTCCAAGCCGTTTCGAAGGAGTAGGGAAAAGTTGACAAATGTTGATATTATTGTTCATGAATCTATAATAAACATATATTTTTTTCAAACCAATTGACCTAGCCGTTACGGAGGAGTAGGCCTCAGAAAATCACTGTTTTATGGCACTTTTCAGGCGCTTGACCCTTAAGCCTGTTATTTACGTACACGCATATAACAAAAAACAAAGTTCATTATAAAAATTAGAACAAATGTACCGCTTATTTCAAAATTTTCTTCCAGCATACCTGCGAAAGAATTAAAAGAAGCGTAGACAATATTGTGAAGAAATAAGAGAAGAAAAGTCTGTGAAATCTTAAATTAAAATAACAAATAAAACATACAGTTTAATTAATATTAATAAATACTAACTAAAACTAAAGAGATAAAAATATATTATCACAGTAGAGAGAAAAAAATAGTATTCTTTTACTTAATTTTTTGACAGTGAAATAGATTTGAAATTACTTTTTTAAAAGAGTTTATTTTTCTAAATAACATTTTAGGTACTACAAAGGCAATGATAAGAAGGGATGATGAAATTCAGAATTTTCAATAGAATTATGTTAAGGCGATTCTCTCCCGTCAAACCAAAGGACCACTGACTACTACGCAGCTTAAATAAACATTCATTAGGCTAAGAGAATATTCCAGAGAGAATAATATTATACAGGACGAACGTTCGACAATCCTTGAAGCAGGGGCGTAGCTACCTCTGCATCAGCCGTATTAATAATACGGGGCCCCCAAGTTACAGGGGCTCTGACTTGTGTAAAAATTCAAAACCACAACCTTTGTTGAATGAAACATAATTTGGAAAATATTAAATAAAAAGTTTACTGGGCTTAGATGCACGTCTTTTACAATAGTGAGAAGAGAATAGAAGAGGAAGTACGTCATTCTTGCATAGCTAAATTACAATAAATATATAGACTATTACAGACTATTACAGACTATCACAGACTATCACAGGCTATCACAGATTATCACAGACTATCACAGACTATCACAGACTATTACAGACTATTATAGACTATTACTATTACAGTGCTATGCTAAGTACAATTAGTCAAATAATATTTAATAACAGATATTCTAATCTAAGGTACTCGTAGATCAATCTAGTTAACGTCCATAATATTTATGACCAGGTCGCTACGCTACTGCATTGTAGTAAGATTATACTATTGTAGTACATACTTCAATGTAGATATATATTCCGAGGTATTCTCAGGTATATTGCAGTATACATGTTCTGTAGTATCTATTACATGTCTGGTGTTGGTGCGAGTATTATTATGGTGTAATACTTATACGGCTTTGAGATGAAATGGTTATAGGTTTATTTATATGGTTGTTTTCATTTGTCTCTAGCAAGTTTTTCATTATGCAATGACTTCTTCCGCTCTAGGATAGAGAGGGAGAACATGGCAGATTTTTTACTAACTAAAACGACACCTGTACCTTTCAGTTGCCCTATGCTTTCTAAGACCACAGGCTTCCTATTCAAAAAGGGCATCTTCCCTTCTGGGCTTCCACGGCTTTGCTGATATCTCTTTGAGGCGCTCATGGGACGCCGTCGACGGCCTGGAATTGGTCCGGACGGATAACGAACGGCTGGACTACGAGCTATCCTGAGCAGGTATGCAACGCATCACAATTTGCTAATAAAGCTAAGCTTGTTATTCCAACTGTATTGGAGTGTATTTACTGCTATGATTTGCAATGATAAAACTTGATTAAGATCCAATTTGTTAAAAAAATATCCTCTTTGATGAAGATCTTATATGAAGCCTCACAGATCAAGAATAAAAAAATAAATAAACACGTAATCAACATCCACTTGAATTCCATACCTTGATATTCGACTGAAGATATTAAATTCCTCAAATCCAGCATACCGCGAACGTTAACGCGAATATCGTTTCCTTTGAAACAAATTTCCACAAACGTAATTACAATATTACGTTTGCAAATGTCGACTGTCGCAACGTTTGGGATTATTTTGAAAGCAAAATAATGACGTATGCCTCAGGAGTACCCTGAAGCATATACGTCATTAGTTCCCAACCATTAGTGAAATATATTAAAAGCTGAATTGAATTTCGATGTAGTTGTTCCTGTTAATGGATAATGAATAATTTACTTTTGGTCGCTTGGAATTTGCATAATCCGTGGATGTTACACTGGAAAACTGATTTATTAACAACAATGTAAATGAAAACCCACTGGTTTGCTACTTTATGATTGGTTAGCGGCTGACAAGCCTATGTTGTCCCACCAAATTGATCAATCAACATTAAATAATTATTAACATAAATTGTGTTGTTTGAATATTAATATCGCAAATGACATGAAAACTAGGTCCCTTGTTGTGTAGTTTACTAATTAAACAACAATGTTTCAATTATTTCGAAACATGTTCTTTTATATAAAAATATATATGTATAATTTGTTTTGTTCCCCGGGGAAAAGAATTTATTACGATCAAAATGATGATACCTTCTTGCGAAAATAAAGACGACTCTTTACGGAATACGTAACTTATATATTTATTAATCTTTTATTACCTGCTGTCTTTAAACTAGAATGCTCGTATCCAATAAAATCATATTTTGAGATATTCACAAAAACACCGCGGAATATTAAAAAGGGGATGTTGTTGTATAAATTCCATGCTAGTTTTCAGTACCTATCGAAAAATATATCTAACAACCTGTGCCCGCGACTTCGTTCGCGTGGATTCATCGTGGACTACAGGATTTTGAATTTTTTCTTTTTTAAATAAAAGTAGCCTAAGTTACTCCTTATTACATCAGCTCTGCTACCTACCAATAAAAGTTCCATCAAACGTCACGTGATGTGCTGATGTACGTGATTTCACACCACAGCGCGTTAGTAGCATGTTGCCATTTCTTCTATAGCGCTTGCAAATGCGATATTGTCGCGCGCTTACGAAACGCGCGACCGCATCGCCAGGGACTTAAACTGTAACCGTAATAATGTGTTTTAACACTGTTTTTTAAAACAGTTTTAACAGAAAAAACACTTTTAAATGTAACAGATACAATAATGTTACCGAATCAAACTGTAACCTTTTATATGTGTTAGGGAGTGCTACCAAATCAAACTGTAACCTGTTTATATGTGTTAATAAGTGTTAATATGTGTAACTGAAATAATCAGTTTTAGTATAGCTTTAGTGAATTGTAACTTTGGCAACGCTACGTTTACCTGTTACACTTATTAACACTGTTAACACTTTTATATCTGTTACAGATATGTTAGGGTTACACTTTTGTAAGTGTTTTGGGTTAACACATTGAAAACACATAAATAAGTGTTACATATTTGATTCTGTTACCAATTCAACATGTAACACTTATAATTCTGTAACCTTTATGAAGGTGTTTTTAAGTCCCTGCGCATCGCTACATAAAGTCTTAGGCGAGGGGCCTTTATAAAACCACATCAAAATACTCCACAAAATGGCGTTAAATGTCAGTTTACAGTTTTTATTTAGTACTTGAGTTTAACGGTTTTCTAGCGTTGTTTTCCTAACTGCAACTTGATTCTAAACATAACTTTAAAGCCTTTAAAGATCTTGAAACACATTACAAAAGTAGGAACTTCTTTAACAGCAATTAAGTTAAGCATTTTGTGGCAACATTTTAATTAAGATTTAAGTTGTAAGACCTTTATCACTTTCTAATTTAGTACTGTAGTTTCGTAAGCGTAACAAAAAATACATTTATCAGCGTTATTTATGTTGATATTGAAATATGTAAATAGGAGGAATATGTTGCTTAGACTAAAATATTATTAATTTCAGATAAGTTTATTTTAGTTTAAGTATACGAGTATAATAACTAGAAAAAAAAAAATTATATACTCTCATTACATTGAACAAATAAAAAATTTTGTTAGTAATAGTTAACCGGATAAGGAAGAAGATTTCAAAAAGCCGAAGTTAGACCAAGCTCAGAAGGGGACCAGTATTTGAAACCTCATCATCATATCAGCCGAAAGACGTCCACTGTTTTACATAGGCCTTCCCCAAGTGTCGCCACAACGACCGGTTCTGTGCGTCACGCATCCATCGGATTCCCGCGACCCTGACCAGGTCATCGGCTCACCTGGTTGGAGCCCTTCCAACACTGCGTCTTCCAGTACGTGGTCGCCACTCCAGAACCTTTCGTCCTTATCGACCATCTGTTCTGCATCATCATTTTAAACCTGCTGATGTACGAATTCAGAGAGAAAGAACCGTGAAGAACTAACTATGAACCAAAATCGCGCCAGAAATGCCCGAATGAGGACGAACATTTTCGTTAAATAAAAAAACATAATTTCTATCTACTTAACCCATTTTCTGATGGAATAAATTTTATATGGAACCTCACAAGTACGTTCGGTCATAAGAATCAATAATAAACAAGGGTTCAGTGAAAATATGAAGCATGTAGGTGAAACGTTGAAGCTTAAGTGCAACACACACATCAACTATGCTGAACTCAATGCACATTATAAATACAAATTGGAAGGCAGTAGGAGCTTTGCCTAATCGCACATATTTAAAGCTCTTAGGCTAAGAACTCATGAAGCGGTTTTCACCCGCGCTCGCCAAAGTTGCGGGCCGTCAGCTTCTGTAGAATGCAGATATGAATGTAAAAAATTAAAGCACATTTCACGACGCGTTTGCGCGGCGTGTTTGTTGCGTTTTTTTGTGTGTGTGGTTGTTCGCTGCTCCCGCTGCACCGACGGACTTCTTGCAACCCGTCAGGTTTGCAGGCGAAAATCTCAACCGCAGCGGCTGTATAACCGTGCAAAACTGCGGTCTCGTGAGATTAGAAATAAAACAGATATTTTCTCCACTGCGGCGGGCGCGGGTGAAAACCGCTTCGTGAGTTCTTAGCCTACAATCCCTTGCATTCCTCACTCAGGAATAAATAGCCAAATAGATACGAACTAATTCTGCACTGCAAATTAACCTTTTTCATTTAGTTGTGATTATGACTTAATCAGACAAAAATTTCAAGTTTTTGAGTACACTGAAAAATAAACTGTTGAGCACAACATGGCTACAGGCAAAAAAAAATCTAAACTACTTGGTAATACATACCAATAGCGTTTCCTTATGGATAGAGGAGTCACGTTTTTTTTTTATGGTAGGAAAAAATCATCCAATGACAACCCGTTCTTGGGAGGAGCGGGAGATAGTGTCAGACTCTTACTGACTAAAAGACCCACTCCGTTCCTTCTAGCCTGATAATTCAATTGCCGATACTACTAATATCTAATAGTAAATTAGCTAAAGTTTTAAGGTAGAACTACACTGCGCACATCATGTAGGTGTGGGAGATCGTGTCAGACTTTTACTGACTAAAAGACCCACCCCGCCTGATAATTCAATCGCCGATACTACCAATATGTAGTAGTAAATTAGCTAAAGTTTCAAGGTAGAACTACACTGCGCACATCACGTAGGCACAGCGATCTGGGCGCATCGATCTCCATACATTTTATATGTCAGCTAGACTTGTAGAACTACATGAGATCCATGCCACGCGACGTCATTCTACGTACAAATCAGGCGTGGACCACGTGTGCGTCGGTCTATAATAATAATAATAATATTCCACAACTATCACACAACGCCGTCTAGTCCCAAGCTAAGCAGAGCTTGTGTTATGGGTACTAGACAACTGATAAACATACTTATATATTTCTAAATACATACATATTATAGATAAATTACACCCAGACACAGAACAAATGATTATGCTCATCAAACAAACATTTGTCCTGGGTGGGAATCGAACCCACGACCTCCGGTATAGCAGTCAGGGTCACTAACCACTAGACCAACAGGCCAGTCATCTAATGTAGTTCTAGCTTTACGCTCACTTTTACACTAAGTTCCACACACACAAAGGTAAACTAATATACTAATACAAGTACATAATAAAAACAGCAATTAACGCGAACCGAATTTGGTCCCTGATTGCCGAACACGACCAAGCCTGCAGTTAAAATCGGCGCATATCGCATAGGCACGTAATGCAGAAATATGAGCTGTATATGGCCGATTGGATCGCCGCAAATTTCCCCCGAGGTTGGCTCAGTAACCGCTCGCACTGAATTTGTTTGCTCACATATCTTAACTCGACAGTTTTGAGCTATTTATTATATATTAGTAAAACATCCAGTTGTGGTAGTAATTAAAGAACCGGTCTGGGGATCGTATCCACATAATAAACTCATAAATGATGAGGATATAGTTACGACTAACAAGAATGTTCTCATCGTTAATCATCTTATGTTATAGTTGACATGAATGTCCTCATCATCCATGATTTTTCACCATCATCAGTTCGAGAACGCTCATTTTAATAAATAGGAAAGAGTGCAGAATTTAAATTGTATGAGTAGAAAAAGGATAGAAATCCAAAAAAATATATCGAGAAAAGAGAAAAAATATGAAAAAGATACCTTTGTATGCAAAAAGAAAGTGGAATAATAAAACTTGCTGTGTACGGACCCAAGTAATAGATAACGCCAATCAAACAATAAATTAAATCAAAAACAATTATATTAAATCAGATTAAATTAAAACCAATTAAATTGAAATCATCTAGTAGAGTCTCTAGACTAATATAATAAAGAGGTAATGTTTGTTTTTTTTTTTTGTTTTTATGTTTTTTTTTTTGTTTGTAGGAGGTAATTTTTGAAAGTACTGTTGTGATTGCGAAATTTTTTTCACCGAGAGAAAGATGCTTTATTCCTGAGTGACATAGGCTATATTTTATGTACGTGGGTGAATCCCCGGGTAAAAGCTAGTATTGAATAAATTAAAATAAACCATGCTAAGCTACCTTGCACAAAGAAAGTTCCTGAGTTAACTGTTTTAGTAACGACACTAGGCAACTGAATCGACAAAAACGGTCGAACGGTCGCTATACATGATTGATGAATTTTCACAACGAAACCAAATCTCACACAAAACTGTATTGACGTCTGTGAGCCATGATTTCCCCCGTTCGAGAGTTCCTTTGAACGAAAGCCACTACAGGAAAATCAAAGCCAAAATCCACGGCCATGGAAAACTTTGGTTTCACCTGGTTTTACTGTCAAAACAATATGTATGTTATTTTGGTTTTGTTTATCTTTTTTCACGCATAACTTCATAAGGAAAAGGTTGTAGGCGTACTTCTTAAGGAGCTGAGTACTACGTAGAGTGATTTTGCAGTGTATTTTGTGTTTGTAAACATCGCAGTAGTGAACACGTGATACGGTGTTTGAATTCGAAATAGCTCTGACTTTTCAATGAATTTTAGCTTTAATTCATTTTTCTGTTAAAAAAAAATATTTCAAATTACAACTTTAGTTAGAGAGCAGTGGTAACCCAGTAGAATATCATCATTGTATACCCCGACTTAGGAGTTATAGGTCGCGGGTTCAGTACCAGCCAGGCGCATTACTTTTTGTAATTTATTTCATCGCTATCGCTCTCAAAACGGTAAAGGAAAACCTCGTGAGGAAACCGGCATGTTCTAGAAGCAAATAATTCAAAATGGGTTATATCTACCAAACCGCACTAGACTCGCGTGGGAGATTACGGCTCATTCCTTCTTTTAGAGAAGAAACCAGAGTCCTAGCAGTGGGAACATTAAAAGGCTGATTATATATATATCTTATCCTTTTATTGTACCCCTTTCAAAGACCGATTACCGGTTGTGCGGGTGGGTGATTTAATCATATTTTTCTCGAAATGTTTATATAAATAAACTGTTTATAATAACTAAAGCTGAAATCTAACAAAATATTAACTTAACCAATCCTTTTAGTGAATCTGTGTTTCATTGTAACGTTGATTGAATAGTTGATTTTTGGAATACGAATAACGCAAACAAATTCAAAGCATCGCTGAATCCGCGATACTGCAACGTTCTACCACAGAGCAATGAAAATGCAATTATTTCATTTTATTTTGATTTTTAATGCAATTCTTTTAATATTTGACTGCTTGACTATATAATTGTAAAATGAATTTAATTTAATGATTAATCATCGGATCAATGCAAATAATGATAAAATAATCTAATACAATATAAATTTTGTTATTGACCTTTCAATTTTATGTAATTTTATAATACCTGTGTGTACGTATGATTTTGTAACTGAAATGAGTCTTTGGTACTTGAAATAAATAAATAATAATAATATAATAAAATGAGACGCTTCGGTGGCAGCACGAGCAAAAAGAAAGAACAGCAACATGTTTATTTGGCACACACTCAATGGAGAAACAAAGTATGTAGAAAATTAAATAAAATAAAAACGATAACATTGTGTATCTCATGGCTGCGCCAAATATATTATGTAAGTCTAGTTCAGTATAATGCTAGAAGAGACAAGACAAAAGGAAAAGTAGCAGTTGCCAGACGCTGGTTTTCTACTGAAGTTTTAACTGTACAAAAAAAAACATACAACTTAACTGTGTCAGTTAGGGCGCCTTCAAATTAGCCGCAAAGTGCCATACGGTTCCAATGCGGCTGCAGTGCTGACGCCGCGCTGCAGCTGCTAGGTTTGAGCATGATAATGTTATTGAACTAATGCGCGGCTGCAGCGCGGGTGTAGCACTGCAGTCGCGCGTCTTTTATTTACATTTATAAATTTGAAAGCGCCCTAACTGATCAAATCATACATTTTGTGGGATATACTTTTTCGAATAATTTAGATAATTATCTTGAGATTAAAAAAAAAATTCAGTGAGCAATAATTTTTTCAGAATTATCCTATCGACATATTTTATCCTTGCTATCTCTGTTAGCTACCACTATCGAGAATTTTCGCACAGGAAATTGTAGGGCGTCTCATCAGAATGAAGCTACTCACGGAAACTTATCTTGATAGTAATCAAGTGCAAAATTGGACCAGGGATCCTGTACTAGAAACGACACGAACTGCATGACGTTTTTAAATACGAAAGAGTTCACCACATGGCCTAAGATTGAAAAGAGCAACTGAAAGACACAGATGTGTTAATAGGTAGCAAAAGCCTGATGCGCCTTCTCACTCAGGCCCGCTGTTACACTTTTTATTTCAGGTATGGAATTCAACTCACCCCCTGATGAGGAATGATGTTTGCATAGCGAGTCTGGCACATCACAGCCACCAAAAAGTTTAACGTTTATTTTAATGTCAAAGCTATCTGCTGCCGGTGCGTCGATTCCAAACTCTATGGTTCGAACAAAGAGTTTAATTTGTAATCGTTAGGAAGTTCGCAACTACGGGCCAAAGTTGGTTGGCATCCACTATTTTACTCGTACATTATCTTTCACATAACATTTTGTAAGACTAGGACTAAGTATTGAGAAAAATTATGTGGATTGATAATGAATAGACAAGGAATTTTGACTCTTTATTAAAAGGCTCTATTAGACAGATGATAAGGAGTTAAGCAGTGATGTACCCAACGTAAAACACAGTACTTGACTAATTGTTCTATAAATCTATTCATTTGATTGAACTGCCACTGATTTAACCCAGCAAGAAAGTCAAATCTGTGTGTAACACATCACATTTACCCATAGCAAAGTCTTATCAACGTTCTTAAGATTTTGATGCAATTAAATTTCTACAAATCAAACATCTTTTCTACACAACTTTTTTTTATTGGTAAAAAATAAACAAAAACAGTGGATTTCACATGACTGGATGGTTATAGCATTGTTGGAAACAGTAACTTTACCACGGCCTTGGAACACAAAAGGCAACTGAAGAAAAGCAGGTGAAGTCTGACACTTCCTCTCACTCCATCCAGATCTCGGTTGATGATTTTCCACCAAAAAAAAAGTGGATACCACATATACATATAAGAAATTTAAATCACATATCTGTTGCGGACCACCCCTACTTGGCTCTGTCCCGAGGAAGTTTCCTCGTTTGACAACGCCTTAAAATCGGTGGTGGAGTCTGTTCTCAATGTTTCCCTAGATGGGCCCCAGTGGACGCAGGCGGCTCTACCAATCCGATGTGGTGGTCTCGGGGTGCGCTGTGCACGGGATGTGGGTCTGCCGGCTTTCTTGGCGTCTGCGCATGGGGTTGCCAACCTAGTCACTGTATTACTCAATACTAATGGTGACGGGGGAAGCATACCCTTTGCGTCGGATGCTGTGTCAGCTTGGTTGGCCCTCAACCCGGGTGCAACAATCCCCGAATCAGAACATGTTCAGCGGGCGTGGGATGACGGAGGGGTGATACTGCTCCAGGAGAAATTGTTAGAGGGTGCGTTGGGAGTCGATAGGGCCAGAATACGAGCTGTGTCGCAACCCGAGTCCGGGGCGTGGTTACAGGCGATTCCTTCGCCTCATCTGGGCACTTTGCTCGACGATGACTCTTTGCGTGTGGCGGTGGCTCTCCGCCTGGGCTGTAAGGTGTGCGAACCACATACATGCACCTGCGGTTCCATGGTGGAGGCCGATGGCCATCACGCACTGAACTGTCGGCGCTGCACAGGGAGGTTCCCACGTCACCATGCCCTGAACGACATAGTCCGTAGAGCCCTTATATCGGCAAACATCCCCTGCGTGCTTGAGCCTTCAGGTCTTAGCAGGTCTGATGGTAAGAGGCCGGATGGGCTGACTCTGGTACACATGAAGACCCAAGAGACGTGACCCACGTGACAGCAGAAGGTAATATAAGACATGCTAAAAGTTAGACGAATTTGAACCTTCTGCAATTAGCATAAGAAACATGATAATCAATTCGGAGCATAATAATTCAAACTAATATTACGAGAGGCAGGTAGTCAAATATTATAGAATACTGTTACGTCAATTTGATCTTTAAGACGTAACGTTAAGGTAGGTAAACTTATGAATACGGTTTTGTCTCATAATGCACTTGTTAATTTCAATATTTTATCGTAAGTCGAATTAGTGTAATGGTGATAATAGTAGACTTATAATGACATGGACGTAAGTTCAAGTCCGTCCTGTTTCTTTTAGTAGTTTTGTGTTTATAATATTGGATTATGATTTTTGAAATCAAATTATAATTTATTTTAAGTTAAATTAATAAATTTAAATTAGTTATTGAAACATAAAAGCAACATGAATAAAAAACAAAAATGGTTAGGATAGGTAACGATTTATTTAATTACATAAAAAAATATTTACTCATAGACATAATTTAAATAACTATATATAAAGGTAAAACATATAAAAGAAGTTACAATATTAAACTGCTTTTGATATGGTAGAATTATTTGTAATACAGTTTTGAGCATGAAAAAGAAAACAGTTTATTTATTTCAATAGTGCTAATGAAATACTAATTTTATTTTTAAAGAAGAGTTTAATGCAGTGAATCAACATGTTACATGATTAGAAATATATAATATTTCTATTTTATAACAATAGCATCACTACATTAACTGTCATACTTGCTCTAAATATTTTGACATTTTAACTATTTTACAGGTTTTATATAGAATTTTAAGTTTTAAATTTGATTAAGAAAGAAACAAGGATAAGTTAATTTATTATATAAACACTTTCTAACAAATTAAGATTACTATGATTTATTTAACCAATACACTACACATAAGCACTCACAAGAAGGTATTGTGTCTGCTTACAAGAAGTAAATAATTATCCATTGTTGCTTACACGCACTGATGACATTACGTCACGTATTATTTATTACTGAATCGGCCACCAATTTCTACAAGTTAACCAGGTTCCACAGAAGACATTCAACACAAATAACCTAGAGTTATACCCGCCAGTTCTGCGAGTATACGGCAGTATAATAACATGTTTTTTTCTCAGATAGAAATTCAGATATTCTTGGGCAAAATGGACTTGACGGATGACCAGCAGTTATTTCAATTTTACGTCCTGACTTGTATTGTTTGTTAAAGTTTTAAACCACAATCTGACTGTATTTCTCTGAAACAAAGAAACGAAACAGAAGTTACTTTATGTGTAAGTATAATTAAAAAGATGTTTGATTACGTCACAGCATAAAATGTGTAAGTTTAAAAAAGAAGTATAAATAAAATGGAAAAAAGACACTTACCTGGGGCTATATTAAGACGCCTCCTATCAATCTCTCCAGAAACCAATATTCTCCTCATGTGAATAGATTATTTTATGTTTTAGAACTAGGTATATAAAAATATTCTAAATAAAGACGTTGTTTTACGCAATTTAGTAAGGCAACTTAAAAATTGTTTGCACGAGACGTCACTGCTATTGAGCGTCGACTAGTTTTTGCTTTATTAGAACGGTTAATTTTTTTATTCCTCTACCCTTAATCTAAGTAACATTTGAATACCAGTTTTATGATGAATACGCAAATTTATCTTGACTACCTGCTTATTACAAGTCAGGCGAAATTATTCCAAATATGTTTGAACAATATTTAGTTTGTCGATTGTTACTTAAAATAATAAAAAAATTCTAAATGGAAAGCAAAACAATATACAGGGTATGAGAATTGAACTCGTGCCTTACTGCGTCAAAGTCTTTACCCGGATCACTAAGCCATATTACCTTAATTAGGGCTACCAAAACAGGCTATCAGTAGTCAATACATTTTAAAATACCAATAATAAACTTTAAGTCTAAGTTCGTAAGAATCAAAATTGCGTAATAAGTAGTTATTTATACCATTATTATATCCCTTTGTAAATGTTTATAAATGTGTTTGTTTGATTATAATATTAAAAAATGTATTTTAACTTTGGACTATTTTGGACCATTTACTTACTTTATATATATATATATACATATATATATATATATAGGTATATATATGTAATAATAAACATTTTATTTACTTGCAATATTTTGTTTCATTTCTATACAAACGGTCCATTTCTCGACTTTTGTCGTTCAATAAAAGTAAAAAAAGATAACTAAAACACAAAATATGGGAAACAAAAAGTAAGACGTTTAAAGTGGGATTTGAACTAGCTTCACTTGCGTGTCAAATCGCTGTTATTACCACTGGACTAAATGGATTCTTATAGACAGTATTGAAATTCAACGTTACTTATAATGCTGGACGCAATATTATGGACCATTTACAAGCAATCGATAAGACTCACGGAATTAGCTAAGTTTACTTTTGTCACTGACGTGCCATTTTCTTTTATCAATCTACCCTCACACTAGGATAGCAAGATTTATCGAAATGCTGGCACAAAGAATTTTCATCTTTAATGGTAGCAAGATAATGATTAAAATAGCTTATCAAAGGAGGTGGGTTAGCCCACTTAGGGCACCGACTTTACCATGGAAGAACGGGAAGTGCCTGATCTGGGACGCAACTTGCGTCAGCACTGTCGCCGCCAGTCACCTGAGTCGCACCATGCACACTGCCGCCGCTGAAGACGCCTGCTCTAAAAAAAGGCTGAAGTACGCTACCTTGGAGCAGCTTTACCATTTTGTGCCGGTTGCTGTGGAGACTCTGGGCAGTTGGAGTACGGAGGCAAGGTCTTTTGTGCGGGATTTGGGCCGTAGGCTCGGTGAGGCAACGGGTGACTCCCGGTCCAGGTCGTTCTTGGTGCAAAGAATGGCCATCGCTATTCAGCGAGGTAATGCGGCGAGTGTTATGGGCACCTTTGCACCGGGAACGATCAGGGGCGGGTTATTTATTGACATTTGACGTTTCCTTTGTGTAATGTTGATTCTTTTATATTTAATTTAATTGACATTTGTAATATAATTTGATTGACATAATAAAATTAAATTATGATCTTTTAAATATAAAAAATTATAAAGAATAGATACATAGTATTTATAATTTAGTGTAAACCCTGTGATAGACTCAAAATTTTGTCGACAAATCGATGATGATAACTTATCACCATCTGAGACACTAATCTACATGTTTCTTATATGATTTGATCATTTCATGTTACATCTAGTTTAAACAGATGAAAACAAAAAAAATAGTGTAACAGTTTTTTTTTTAAACTTATTTGCAAAATTAATATAAGTACCTAATTTATCATCATTTATACGAGTATCTGCAAATATGAATAGTTCAGTACCTCTACCGTGAGTTTAAAGCAATAGTATTTATCGAGACTCGATACCGACTAGGTACCTACGTAAATATTTTGTATGGCAAATTTTGGTTCCGTAAGTGACCGCTAGGGGCGTTCTAAAATTTGTACGTAGTCGGTATCGAGTATCGACAAATACTATTGCTTTAAACTCATGGTAGAGGTTACTGTTGGTGAAGTATGCGTCGTTTAAAAAATTCTTTCGGTAAAAAACTGAAAAGTAAATCGTTTGGTCGGCGCACCGTTCTTCGGAGAACCATAATATGGTTACATATTATGTCAGAAAAATGATTCAAAATAATCTACAACTGTGATTTTTTGTGATACGGTTGTTGGCAGTGGGTGCTGAGTTGCTTGTCGTTTTCAGCACGGAACAAATATTTGTACACTTTACAGATAATTGTTTCGGGTCTGAATTGAACGGACGAACGATAGGTACACAAGTAGGTAATGGGCTTGTTACAGTAAAAAATGTAATTAGTCCGTCTTTTTGATTATTCAAAAATAAGGTAAAAATAAATAAGTAAGTTTAATTTACAAATAAAAAAATACGCGTTGTATTTTTTTATTTGTAAATTAAATAAAAAATTACAAAGATATAGCCCATTAAAGTTACGTGTAACGTCACGCCGCGCGCTGTGCTGCATTTTTTTCGCACGGGGTGACGTCACACGTAACTTTTAATATTCCACAATTATCACACAACGCCGTCTAGTCCCAAGCTAAGCAAAGCTTGTGTTATGGGTACTAGACAACTCATAAACACTTATATATTTCTAAATACATACATATTATAGATAAATTACACCCAGACACGGAACAAATAGTTATGTTCATCACACAAACATTTGTCCTGGGTGGGAATCGAACCCACGACCTCCGGCATAGCAGTCAGGGTCACTAACCACTAGACCAACAGGCCAGTCATATCCCTGACGATATAGCATCTTTAATGGGCTATATTGTTATTTTTTGTTTAATTGAAAAAGAAAAAATACGTGTCCAATATTTTTTATATTATATATAATCTAAAATACGGACTAAATAAAATGTAATTATTTTGATCCTGGAAACTACCCTATTCTTGGTAGTTTTTTTTTTTATTGATTGCGATCCCACCTGTAGCCCGATTCACGTAATGAAAACCGTAACGATATCGTAGCGATTTAGTCGTTTAGACCATTTCCGTATTCACATCCATCAATCGAATTTGAACGACACCGATTTTATAGTCGTTTGAAATTCGTCGCTTTATAAAAAAACATCTGTATTACATTATCCTGGTAGAATACTTATTAATGTAACTGGAAATAAGTCGATAGATCGTGAATACCGCTTTTGGATAGGCCTTCGATCGAACGACTATAAAACTTCAACGATATTTGGCTTGTTTGATTTTACGTGAATCAGGCTACTGATGGTAAGCAGTGATACATTCGTAGGTAGATGGTGAGGCCGAGTGAGGCGCACTAGTTTATTAAGAACCTATTATATTATGTATTGTATTCACTCTAGTCTTACAGCTATTGAATACTTGGAATTTGTAGATGTTTATATATTTAAAAGTTTTTGTTGTCATATATTTATTAGTTCGCGTAACGTTTAACTCGTCGTACTTATCTAATTACAATAAGTACTTTAGTTTTTAACTCCTTCTCAGTCTACTCGTAATGCATGCATAAATATCCGTGAATGCATGCCGTGGCAGCCTTTAATAAAAGTTACACTGTAAAATGTATAAAATACTGCTGAATCTTTAGCATATACAACGTGCCGTTTTGAAACTGCACAATATTTCAGGAGGTTGTAATAAAACTCATAAATAATCATATAAAAATACGATACCTGGTCAATAATCAGTAATACTTGTTATAGGGTGTGCCGTGCGGGAGATGATTGGTGCTTTATGAAACTATCGTTGCGTGTATGTGTGTGAAAGCGCGGTTTAAATAATAGTGCGTTTGTGTGTGTGAAAGCGCGGTTATAAGGGAGGTATCAGACTGGCTGCGTTTTAAAAAAGGTAGAAATTGGTATGTGTGACATACCGATTTCCATAAATAAGAAAAAAATTACCTACTCATTTTATTATTGATTCAGGTCGAGAATCACTAACATAATTACCTCCTGAAATTTTTTGCACCTTTAAAACTGCACCTTGTATAATGGTGTATGCGTTGTTGGTTAAAGAAATAAATAAATAGCTTGAAGACATAAATTATTATAATTATTGGACGGGAATACCGCAGCAGGCAAGTTTTTTTTAGAGCAACAGTTGTTTAGACAAAAAAATAAAGCTTGATTACTTGAAAACAACTCTCCTCCGATTGAAACAAACCACTCCATCGAACTAACTTTAAAATAAACAGAATACATTGCTACAAAAAGGTTTTTACACTAAAGTTGTCAAAAAATTAAAGGCCCCTCTTTACATTTTATGTTTTTATTATTTACGTGATTTAACCTAACATTCATCATCTTCCTGCCCTCGTCCCTTTTTATTTGGGGTCGGCGCAACACGTTTTCTTCATCCATTCTGTCCTGTCACTCGTCACGCTATCACTAACCCCTTTTTCCTTTCCACTTCTCACACAATGCATCCATCTTTTATTTGGCCTCCCCTCCCTCTCTATTCATCCACAAGTAAACCGTTTATATTACATTATGTAATTACATTAAAACACTATGTAATTAATTATTTCATTGTTTCTTTCAGTTTCGTTCCAAGTTACATAATATATTCTTCTTCTTCATCTTTGATAGGGATTTTAATAATTATTGTGAAGTCTACTTTAATGGCCCCATTGTTGATCTCGTGGTAACACGCGCGATTATGAATTCGATTTCCAACCCATCCCGTTCCTTCAAGCCTTCATACCGGGGCTCGAGCGCCCTTTCGGATAACCCTGGCCCCAGTAGGCTTCGACCCGGCTGGGCCCCTGCTGTTGCTGACAACTCCTTGATGCGCGCGGGAACAGCGCGCGCCGTCGACGACTTGGGCTTGGTCCGGACAGTTACCGGACGGCCGGACAGCGAGCTACCCATTGCTCACTGTCCGCAAGCCCGCGCCTACGGTGGCTGGAAATCGGGATCGGAATCCCGGCGGCGGCGAGAGCGCCGTTGCCTGATGCGGTCGGCCTCCTCCTTAGCGAGCATTACTGCTTCGCAGAAGTCGGCGACCGCCTGCCATTCCTCCTCGCTCCGGACCATGGCCTCGACCAAGGCCCGGCGCGAGAGGTCTCCGCCGCCGATCACCCCCACGAGGGCATGGCAATGCTCCGCCCAAGCAGGGCTCACCGCGATTGTGTGCTCCACCGTGTCCTCCGATTAACACATTAAGGCTGCCCGCCCACGTCCGATAATATTGGTGGCCGATTTTTTGTAGGAGAAAAATAGAACACACTGATAGCAATAGTGCAACGCACACGTCCTACAAAAAGTTGGTCAGAAATACAGAACAATGTTACAAATATACAAAATCGGCCCGATTATCTGTCCTACAAAAAGTCTGACGTGGGCAGAATCTCCCGGTTCTACTCTAGCTCCTTCATAATACCATTTAGTCACACGAAACGCCAACTTTGTATTGTTAAGTTAAATTAATGCGAATAGTGCTATTAATGGCCGTCGCGTTTAGCCAAATATTTGCTTTAAGGCGGCGGACTGCAGCGCCATCTCGTGTTAATTACGACATTAATACTGGAAACTTTGCCATGTGGAGTTGGCTTTCTTGATTTTAGACCTAATGTTGGTAATACTGTATTACGAGCTACGATGTACATTGACCTCTGTGTTAGTTGTTACCTACGTCACACTCATACATGTACTTATTGTTTTAGTGTGCATTTAACATAGCATTATCCCCTCGAGTGCCGATTATACAACTTGAAAGACCTTATAAAACGCTTATTATTTTAATTATACTTGGGAAAAAATGTTGGTCTATATATCTTCGTTTTTCCTAAAAAAAATCGGAATTTTTTGGGTGATTTTACGTAAAAACGCGCAATAACGTAATAATAATACCCCCTGCGCGCGAGGGGATTAAGTAGCAATAAATACATCAAGGGAATCGTTCGTCTAATCATTTACATGACAAGATCACATCACAACATCACCACTGAGCATTCATCACTGTTGGGCTTTACAACCCCAACATTTGGTCAATCAAGCAATTGAGTGTTGGGTGATTTAGATCTTTAATGTCTTGAATCGGTTGGACTGGTCTCTCATAAGCGAGTTGTCTCAGTTGCTAAATGAAAAGGCGCAGATAGTAGAAAACAAACTGTAACAAGAACCAAGAATGTGAAACAACATGTAGGTGAACAACGATAGACTTGTAAAGCTTCGTTATTTTGATAGGAACGCACAATACTGTCGAATCAGATGTCGGAAACATAATCGTACGTAGCGACCCGCGTCAGTTTCATGAGGGTTATAATCTGCTCAAAATAACATTGGAAAATGAAATTTTTTTAATACAGTCCGTTCAACCGATTTTGAATTTTATTACGTTGGTGGCATGACAAATGCCGGCTGCAGTAAATAGTTTGTTCGTAATATGCCTACGAAATAGATGTTAAAATCGGTTGAACAGACATTATAAAAGATTTTTTTAAAATTTAACGTGAATAGGGTATAGGAATTTTTGAAATTCTTGACTTTTCTGTACTATAAAATAATTATACATTAGTAATTATACATTTAAACTTTCCTCATGAATCACCGTGTTTGATGATGAAAATCGCATGCAACATTGCATATATTTTTAGAGAGTATGCGCGGTATCAAGTCATCTTTCAACCATCGGCATCGTACAGCCCGATTTACGGCCAGTGTCCACCCTTACATTGAAGAAAAAACAAAGAAAAACAGTTTATTTGCCCGAAAGAAGCGCACACTTAAGACTAACATACACTTTATATTATTATTTTACAATTTTTTACGTAAAAAAGATAAAAAAATAATAGTAGTAAGAAAATATGCGCCACGTCCGAGCAAATCGGCCGTACGCTCAGCATAATGCTGTGTCCACACGCAAAAATGCAACGAGTCCACAGCGCTGGTTTTCAGCGTGGGCCGGTAACAACATCGACTAAAAGAAGTCGGCAACGGTGTGGTGTGCCAATAGATTTAAATAAATTTAAAACAAAGTAATAAAAGGAAATTGTTAACACCTCTACGGCCTAAGCGTTTCGCCTTGCCAATTATATCGCGTAAATTGAAGGACTGGATCAAATTGGCCGCTGCGGTCTCACCATCTGATTTATAATTAAGCTGTCTGCAAGGCTAGAGTGAATAGGCTCGATTACCTCACTACTTACCATCAGGTGGGAGCTGTCAAGCTCTAGTTTATATAATTTGAAAACAAAATTATAATACACTAGCTTTTACCCGCGACTTCGCCTGCGTACATAAAATGTAGCCATGTTACTCAGAAATAAAGCAGCTTTCTATTGGTGAAAAAAATTTTAGCAACCGGACCAGTACTTCCAGAGATTACCTCCTACAAACAAAAAACCAAAATAAACTTTTCTTTTTATATTAGTGTCCTCCTGCTCCTCGAGTCGTATTCCTCATTACTGAGGGTCGTGAAGTTCCCGCAGGATTAGTTTCTTATTGATGGAATTTTGCCATCTGTGACGGTTCTTAGCGTCATGAAGTGCGACGTGCAATTGGGTGTCCAGTGTGGAGCGGACCTGATCTGCCCATCTTATTGGGCTGCGGCCTCTTGGTCGTTTGCCATCAACCATGCCAGTTACGATGAGCTGTTCAAGGTTGTGGCCATTTTTCCTGGCAATGTGGCCAAAAAACTCCAGTACTCTACGCATGCAGGTAGTCGACAGTCTGATGCGGTCGCGATCCGCCTTTTTTTATTTATTTATTTAGGAATAACTAACAGTTACACATTAGGTCTTATTAACTAACTAATACATACAAGTTCATCATACAAATGTGCAACTCACACCGTTATTCACAGAATACATTTAAAAACGTTATTTTGACCAGAAAGAGTAAAAACAAGTAATCAATTAATATTATCGCCCTGTGCGATAAGGCCGCCCATTGTACACTTATTTTGAATAATGTTTGCCTGTATCGTTTTTGTTCATGCGGTGTACAATAAAGAATATAATAAATAATAAATTATCCAGCAAATACAAATTTAAATTATTTTGGTGAATAAATTAATTTTTATTAATTTATTTTTATTAATTTATTATTATTAATACAAATCTATTTTTAATGTCACTTGGACTTTAAAAAAGGCCAGCCCCGTAGCTAAATATAGAGAAGACTAAACATTTGAACAGTGTCTATTAGTGTAGACTTACCTAAATCAGTAGTTTCTGAGTTTATAGACAACAGACGGACGCAATGGGTGTATCTACACAGTACGTATTTATGAGTGCCAATTATATATAAATTTAGTTTCTTTCTTTCCTAGGAATAATTTTGAACTTTCATACGGGCAAAGTTGCAGACCGAATCTAGTTTCAAAATAAATCTTCCTAAAATACCGTAAACATTATTAACAGCCTCGACAACTGTGAGCCACAAGTCCCATAATATTATTATCAAGATTCATGTTTATGGCTTTGTCTTTGTGTGCCGACCATTTTCTTTGAGTCATGGCTTTTAAAGTTTATATCAAGAGTCTTGGAAGTTCTTATCTGTTCCTAGGTTAGAACTCGTTTGTTCCAGGTTCAAGTATCAAGATTATTATCGAAGAAAACTCGTCTTAAGTTCAACCCTTTGTAAATTTGGTCCTTTTGTTCAATATTTATTGGAGTTCTTCCGCTCATTTCTTATAGATTTTCTGTAGGAAATTATGTTGTTTAATTGCAAGCTTTTTGGCGTATGGTATAAAATTTGATCAAAGTATAAATGCCTTTATTCGGTGTCAAATCATCAAATAAGTTCTCCCGGTCTAAGTGGAGTGAGTAAAAGTCTAATACTCCTTGTGTTAGACTTTTACTGACTAAAACTTACCTGGCACATGTGTTCCTTCAGCTGCCCTTTATGTTCCAGAGCTTTTTACAGTTCTGTAGCCAAATGTCAAAAAACGAAACCCTTATGGATTCGTCATGTCTGACTGTCTGTCCGTCCGTATGTCACAGCCATTTTTTTCCGAAACTATAATGTGCAAACCAACTAAGGTTTATGTACTTTATTCTTCTGTTAGGCATCATACTACCAAGGTACCTACTACCAATGCCACGAGAATTCAGTACATAAAGATATTCAATATATAAGTAGGTAGTTACTATTTATAGATAAGGATCAAATATAATACAATGTCCTCATTACGTATTCATGAAAACCAATGCGCCAGTAGCTGTACTCTGATTAGCCATACTAAATGACAAACGCTAATAGCCATGTGAACCATTAAATTTTGTGCGAAATTTTCAATTTCCTAAATTAACAATTTTGATGTAATTCCAATCGCCATCGGCCTACAGTGTACATTAACTCACAAAATTCCCATTAACAACACAAATGTACACAACTCAGCGCTTAACTCTGCAATCGGACGAAATATCTCCGATACATCGATATAATGAGCTACAAATCGTTCTATAGAAGGCCTGCCCTCCATTAGTGGTTACTAAATGGCGTACCGAAATTAATAAAGCCTTACAGATAGCTCATTACTTTAATTAAACGGCGATCATTACCGTGGCTAAAAGAATAAGGCTCTAATTTGGTCGGTGGCACACTATTGCCACCTCGGGCACGTCCCTACAAATTGATACAGACTACGTGAGCCACTCAATTCGATGATGCTCATTTTGGGTTCCGTACGCAGAATGACTAAAGAGAATTTAAGAGGAAAGTGATAAAGAACTATTTTGTCAAACGACATTTGGCCTCATGTCCCCCTACTTATGATGCTGATGAGAATAATAAACAACGAGTAGCTCCTGAGGGTACCGTATTATTTGGGCATTGGTAGGCCACTAGTTGTTTTCTTAATATTTTGCTGGTACGATATTGGTTACCCTTTTTCCAGGAAAGCTTTTAGGCACGGGTTTGTACAAATATTGGTTGTAATAACCTATCCAAACCTCAATTATGGTAAAGTTGTATTTTAAATATTTAATTATGATTCGTTATAAAATGGGTTACACGGTGGTTACACGAAAGTTTGTAAAAGACAAGACCGATGAAATTAGCATTAAAAACAGTGGCGTAACAATAGGGTGGTCAAAGAGAAAAATGCCCCGGGCCACTGGCCTGGGAGCCTTGAACTCGGAAGAACGTAACATTTATTGCATAATGTATAAAAGAAACGATATTTTATTATTATTTAATTTATTTCAGATACCTAAACTCAAGAACATACCTACACGAATTATAGATACTAATAAAGTATCACGGTTTAATACACACGGAAGAAAACCCCCAAAAAACGAAATTTAAATTTAAAGATAGTCAGTTCAGTCTCTTTTATTAACTTTCTATAGTTATGATTCACATTTCAACATATTTTTTTTTTTAAGTAAAACGTATTTAGGACCCTGCCAGTTCCACAAGATATTATTTCAGAGCAAGTTGCTGATGGATAATCCGGATAATAAGGTTGTGCCTGTGTAAGTACTCTCCGTACTCTTAGCTAGACAAAAACTACCAGAAATAATGCAGTGAATGTAATCTCCTGGACAGTGCCACACGCTAGACGGATTTCAACCGTTTATAATTGCACTGGCGACAGTTTGTATTTAAAGTGAGAAATTAAGACCATGTGTCGAGCTACAGATATGGACTCAAATATTGACCACTCGCCAGAGAAGACGAGTCGTCTCAAAACTCATTCCCATTACTTTATATAAACATATATTGTATTTATTTATTATATTAACTTTAAATGTGTACCTACAACATATGTATTTTTTTCAATAATATTTATTTTTTACCTTTATACTCATGTTATCTTATAACACGCTGGGTTCAATGGTAGAAAATGCCTAAAGCGTTAAACTCTCCATTGTACCTTTGTTTATATAAAGTTTTAATAAAAAATCATGTTAATATTATAAAGGCAAAAGTTTATGTGTACGTTTTTTTTACTCCTTTATGCTCTAACGTCTGAACGGATTTGGACAAAATTCGGATTTGGCATACGAGTAGACTATGTCTTGGAAAATCAAGGAAGCTATTATACCGAAAGTATATTCCCTCACGACATTTTTTTACGTTCACTCGGGCGATACCGTTGGCAGAGCTAGTAAATAATAAATAAATATTTTAAACAAAACTGGTTAAATGTTAGTTTTGGTTAAATATTTAACCAAAACTGTAATAGTGTTGGTACATAGTATACACTTGTAGGTAACTTGTGATTTATAAAAGTTAAACAACAATAAGTATAAAGCTTAAGTTCTGTTGTGCATATGAGTTATCCTCATATTTAAAATTTCATAATGTATGTATAGGTTTGCTATAAGAAAACCCAACTATGGGTTAAACTCGCCGGTGTGCATCACCTGTTCTATTTTTTTTTCATTGACTGTAATTTGTGTACAGTAAAGACTATTAGAATAAAAGGTTGTTTACAGTAACGAAGGGCCGCATCCGATGACTTCACCACGAGCCTCAGATGGTATAGTTACGCCACTGATTACAAGTAATGTGCGTACGGCGGAGAGGCGACGCCATCGCCAGCGGGCGCTATTCGAGGGGGAGGGCGGCTCGTCGATCGCCAGCCATCGTTAAAAGCCGCTTGTCCCGCCGTTTGTTGCGAGTTTTCACAAGTTCCACAATAAATGGGCGCCGACGCTCCCACCACCTTCACAATTTACTTTTTCATCTCTCACGAAGGGCTCTTGTTGTTATTTGACATTAGGTACGCTTTCACGAAACAAGCTTTTAACCCTGTCGCGTTTGAGGTCGCTTAACGTCATTAAGTACACAACGGGCGAACTCCGAACACCCTCATCGAAATTTTTCACATTACATAAAATTGTTTCGCACGTTTTGTGTCGCCTGAAGGTGCTAGGTACCGCTGTTATAGTATCATTATCGATTTCTGCACGACACACAACGCAACACTCGTATAATTTCAGTTCGAGTCACTTAAAGTGGACAGTGATTATGTAACTAGACCTTCGGAAAAAGGTCTTCAGGTCGGGAAACACCTTCTATTAGGAATAAGTGACCCAATCCAGTTGAGTGGACGCAATTTTGCGGAACCTCTATCAAGTGTAGTGTGTACAGATTGCTTATGTGGGTCACGTATTATTCAATAAACCCAAAATTAATACTAAGTACGTGAGCTGCGTGGGTGAAGGGCACTTTTCCGTTATTTTGTTCTAATAAAGACAGTGGCCGAGCGCGCAACTATTAACTCAACTTTAGCAAAACTCTGTGCTGTCATTGGGGGATAATTTATTGGAGTGTAATTATTTCATTTCTGCGAAGTCTTGCAATTTGGTAGGAAAGTTTCTCAGGCGGCACGTTATAATTATTTAACCGCTATAATTAATAAGGCGCTATAATTTGGGAACAGCCGGACGAAAAGCGCGAGTCGTCATGGCTACCGGCGCGAGTTTGTACGCGACGCACGTCCTTTATTAATTTTCAACGAAATAGAATCAAATTAGAGAAATTGTTTGCCGAGACTAAGTTTCAATTATGGTTGGACCCTGTCTTTAATTTAAAAGTTGCTTCTTTTATTTAACTTGGGACTTTGATGGCGTTTTTTGAGGATCTATCAACAGTATTTTTGAGAACGATGAACCATGGGAAAAGTCCCATGCTTTAATATCGATTGACGTAGTTAGACCTGACCACTCAGTCAATAATAATTTAAAATATATTTTGTATCTATTTCCAGTGTTATTACCCATTTTTTATATATGGACATTGTTATTACTTATTTATTTAGATTATTTAATGATAATTCTAAAATTTTTGATATTATATTTGTTTACAATTCTCTTTTATTGTAATGTAATTATATTTTAAACAATTTTATATGTTGTTTTACTGTTTGCGTTTCTAGATTTTCAGCTTTAATATTCGTACACAATATAAATTGATTTTTTAAAGAAATCAATGCATCAATTCCAATACACCGACAAAAACCATACAAAAGGCAGACTCTCAAACTTTTTTGGAAACCATAAACATTATTCTGCGGGTCTCAAACTTACTAACTACATGGCCCCAACTCCAATTTATCAAGAAACCAAAAAAGTGTAGGTACTGATAAGTGGATGGGGGAGGAAATCGATGCTGACAGCCTCTGGGAAACATCTCGGGGGATAGAATTACGGGGTCTGGCAGACTGCGAGCCACTCTCGATATTATCCTGCCCAAACTGATTGCTGTTAACAACCTACCTATATACCAAAGCTCTGCAGCAAAATTTCCGCTTATTGCGAGCCGCGAATTGAAAATATTTGAGAAAATACACTCGACCGTGGAATAGAAAATGCGGAATAGAAAATTTCCGCTCCGGGTTTAATCTAGGATATTTTATTTTCTGAATATATTCTAGAATTTACATTTATCCCGCCATCTGAAAATAAGTTATATTATTACGAAGAAAATGGTCTATTTACGGAGTCTACTTTATTACTTAGTTCTTTTCTTTATGATATTTAGTAACCAAGGTTGCCTGGTTATTAATTTTATAATTATCATGCACGTGCGTTACCTGTATATCGTATACACGTGTATCGTAACTGTGTTCACTAACCATAATCTTTCTGGTGTACTAGTACCCAATTATTCTGTTTAATTTGTCTAATTAAGCTTTTCAATTAATTCATATTGTGTTATAGAAACAAATTGCAAAATACGTAGGTACAGTGGTGAAAGGTTTATTATTTTTTATTGGGTAGTAATAAAAGCTCCGACAAAAAAAGAAGAATTGTCCTTACTCAAAATATTAAATCTACTGCCTAAAATACTAACTTTCCGACTACTTTTGTCCGAATAAAAATGACGAAACGACCGAATTAGATACTGAAATCTTCGAAAAATAAACATGACTGTCTATTGCTATAATACTTTTCTACCAGCATAAATTACGTTCTACTGAAAACTTTGCTTTGTAATTTTTATCTTTACTTGCCTACTATTAATCCATAAATTACCTTTCATATTTCATAGATTGTGGTGCTATTTTAACTGTCACATTATACTGAAAATATTATTCTGAGTGGCTATACAGAAACTTATAAAAAATATAAAAATGTACTTGTAACAATAACTTTTAATTGCATCATATATCATGAAATTTACTTACCACGGGTATGCTTCGATATCGGTACCTATTTCAGGCGTTAAAAAGTTAAAACAGTCGTATTCATGGGTACGTATAAAAATCCCGAATTTTAAATTACCGATGGATGAAATCCCGAAAATTGAAACGCCAAATGGTCGTATGGTCGAAAGTTTAAAATCCCGAAAGTTCATTTGTTCGAATGTTTAAAATCCCGAAGTTCAAAATCCCGACTCGTCCGTGTCGGGGTGCCCTAAGGTCTCGATTTGTTTTAATTTGAGAAGTAGCACTCGCCGGCCGCTGCCGCGGCGCCGCTCGCTCCGCTCGCTCGCCTCGCGCGCTCGCCTCGCGCGCTTTTGGTCACAATTCTAACCTAACCTAACCTAGTTCAGCCACAATCTCTCGTAAAAATGTGTTTACCATTGTGTAATAGTTTAGTCACAGGTAGATTGTATTTTGATTGCACTTTGAACTGGGTGAAATAGGTTAGGTAACGTTAGAACCAACGTGACCAATCGCGCGTGAGCCGAGCGAGCGTAGCGAGCGGTGCCGCGGCAGCGGCCGGCGAACGTCAAGTTGTTTCGTCTATTCGGGATTTCGTCCTTTCGGGCATTTGAACATCGGTATTTTGTGTTGCGATATCACGACTATCGGCATTTAAACCTTTCGGTGTTTTGAATTTCGGTGTTTTGCACGTCGGTATTTCAGCCATAGGTATAATGAACTTTCGGGATTTTGATACGTACCTCTATTCATGCCTTAATCGAAAACCAAGTAGACTTTGGTTTCCTAGAATATTATACTGTATTATTATTCGACAAATTTCCTAACATTTAATAATATCAGCGAGAACAAAGATAAAAATAAAACAAAACTCAGTTTATTATGAAAATGTAGTTACGTAGTAGATCCGAACCCCATCGCGCGAACCGAACATTTGAGGTATTTTCATCATTATTGAGAGCTAAAAAATAAATTTGATAATCAACAATAGAAATTAAAACAGTTCATGCAAGTTGTAAAAATATGATTATTTTGACAAAACCTCTGTTGTCGGTAACTTAGTAATTTTGTCGGAGGTTCAGTATTCTATTCGGAAGTTTAGTTTTGTTATTCGAAGATCCATTTTTTTTTAGGAGAAAATGTAATTTGAACATGCTCTTATTTGTCGTTAAATTGGATATTTTTTTTCGTTTATGTTTTGGGTTTTTTGTCGGTAATTCATTATAACGCTAGTTAATTAGAATAATAGTCGGTCACAGATCGCTGGAGATTAAATTGTTTTTCGGAACCATTATTATTTCCCTTTTTTATTTTGCTACTCACGTACATAAGGCCCCCAGACACTGATATATAGGCTATACAAATATTTGTTCCGTGAGGGATTCGGACCCGCGTCGGAAAGCACGGAACAGAGTAGAATAGAATAAAATTTATTGTACACAAAACGCACACACAGCGCCCAATCACCCAACCACTGCGTCAAACGTGCCGTTATCAGCCACAGTTATCAGCACTTACTTCTGACGTTTTATAAGTGCCCATGTAGGCCGACGGCGAGCAAAAGGTAGCTCGCTGTCCGACTGTCCGGTAACTGTCCGGACAGAGCCCAAGTCGTCGACGGCGCGCACTTTTCCCGCGCGCCTCAAGGAGTTGTCAGCAGCAGTAGGGGCCCAGACGGGTCGAAGCCTACTGGGGCCAGGTTTATCCGCAAGGAAAGCTTGGCCCCAGTACGAAAGCCAAGAAGAAATTTTTTAGTCAGTAAGAGTCTGACACAATCTCCCGCTCCGCCCAAGGGCAGGGGATGTCATTTGGATGATTTTTTACCCAAAAAATGCCCATGTAGTCCCAGTGTATGCCAGAGCGCAAACAAGTCTTGTGTCAGATGCAAGCTACCTATAAATATTTGATTTCTTCAGAACCAGTATGAAATCATCCCCGCGCATACGTAAACTTTTTGGTTTTTTTTTTTTAAGCTATTGCACAGCTTCTATCGCGGGCCTTGAGCGTGGAGACCGAATCCAGAAATTCCGTAACGAAAATAACCTAACACCCCCACTCATTTGTTTTTTGAGCGTGGTGACCGATAAGAAAACAAATGAGTGAACAATCAATCAAAATTCAATTCAATGTGTGAAAGTGTAACTTCAATTAATATCAAAGAAAAAAAAACAAAGGAAAAAAATACTGCATAAATAAAATAAATAAATAATTATAATTGCATAAGTTGATAAAAATGCTATGCAATAGCTTTACCGCGGCAGTCCCCGAGTGCCACACGTCTTTTTATTTTTTTATGTCCAGTTGTTTTCACTTAACACTTATACTGATGACGATCAAAAAGTGTTCGGTGTCGGTAACTGGAACAAAAATTGTCTCCGTTTGCGCAGCGCTTATGTGAAATAAAAATATTTTGAATTTAGGCCGCCATCTTGTTAAACAAAATTTTCAATTCCGCTCAAATCAAATAGTGCTCGCGTTCATTCCGCTTAACTCCGTGAAAGTGTTCAACAAGCTTTCTAAACTTTATAACATTGTCTTAGAGTCTGAATGCATAAGCGAACAGTTCCCAATGCCCGGTGTACTAAACATCATTTTCTTTTATAGTACAAGTTTATGCATAAGTGCACATACAAACACAAAGTAAAGCCTGCAGTTGTTTCAGACGATCGTACTTGTAAATACATTGTTATGACCTATTGTAGATTGCTGTATGCTTACAATGTTTCTTTAAGACGAGTTATGTGGATGTAACAGATAGTTTATGACCGAGCCAAAGCGGTCGACATCTGCGTTTCAATAAGGTACAAGCTGAAATTGCTGATGGGATAGAATTCTATTATTGTGATTACACAACATATTTTGATGAAATGGTTGGCGTAGTGACAGAGTTAAGTAAAGCATGGGTAGGACTAGGATGACAGCAGGACGAAAATATATTATGCATCTTTTAAGATGAGTCGCATTACTTTGTGTCATTTGTTTCATCAGCGCTTAAAGAGCCGTAAAAGTTTTTTGCGAACTACGACCTCCTCGGAGAGCAGCGATTCGGACCAGAGACGCGAACTGTGGAGAAAATTATATCCCCCTCCTCCAAACTTTATCTCTCCGGCAGAACATCTGCCACCGGGACACGAACTGCAGTGGCCAATCTGGAAATCTCTGAACCGAATGCGGACTCAGGTTGGCCGCTGCAAAGATAATCTGGTCAAATGGGGTTTCCTTGACCCATTGCAAATACAGTGCTAGTGTGGAGCTCCTTCACAGGATATGTGTCACCTCCTTTCATGCGCAACTACCTGCACCCTCCTTGACTTAAACGAAGCCAACGACAGAGCTGTTCAGGTGGCTAAATATTGGTCGGACAAAATTTGAGTCAAATCGACACGAAGAAGAAGATTTGTTTCATCACCACTGCACCCCCAGCCTGCACTCCACCTTCTCCTCTTCGGCCTGACTCCCAGCAGTGGGAACATTACAAAGGCTGATGATTATGATGATGATGAAGATGATATAAAAGAACATTGTATGAATCCGAAGGCTGTCACCCACACCATCCTATAGCAATTGTAGAGTAATGGCTGCTTTATACTTATAAACGGTCTACATATTAAACACCTTGTTACTGCAAAAAACGCAGTCTCATAGGAAATTAAGTTTATTAAAGTTTATTAGCTTTCAAAGTTAGAAGTACTGCGATATTACAGAAAATAAAAAACACACACTGAAACCAATAAATACCTAATTTCGAAAAAAATAAATAACGTACCTTTAATATAAAGTTTATTTGAACTAATAATTCGAAGTCAATCCAAAGATATAACACTTCGAAGCAACCCGCTTTAAAAAGTGGTAATTTCCACACGTTTCATACCATTTCTGTTCTAGTACAAGGTCACACTCATTGTAAACTTGCACGTTATTCATCTAAATAAATAAATTAAACAAGAGATGCAAACCAAACTATACTCCATCTGCTTAGGTAGTTAACTAAATGCAAACAATCTTAACATGTCTTTTATCGAAAAAATTGTCTAAAAAATTTATCTAAAAAGGTTTACAATTAGGTATTTACCTAAACCGTCATCATCAACATCATATCAGCTGAAAGAGGTCCACTGTTGGACATAGACCTCCCTCTACCTTACCTAAACCGATGTTAGGTAATTAACACGTTCGCTGCGACAGTGATTTTTCTATACCTTCCATTCCTGCGGTACAAGGTCTATACACCTGGTAATAAAACTTCAATTGTGGCGGCAAAAAACTTATAGACCCTGTAACTTTTATGAAACCTTAATCTATTTTTGGCTTCATGTAAAAATATATCTCTTTCCTACACCGAACCAAATTGAAGTTATGCCTTCCGCAAGACAAAGAAGTCTATACTTTTCTTAGCCGCATTGTAAGCGAAACGTATTACAAGATGTTTAAACCTGGTATCGCACTTAACGCGGTAACAAAATAATCTTTGTATGTTTTTTAAACGATTAATTTTAAATAAAAAGACATATCAAGATTGTTCACATTTAGTTGTCTATCTAAACTGATGGAGTAGATTGGAATGAGTTGGAAAATGATGAATAGACTGGTCCATTCACTACGTCAAACTTTCCCAACATGTAGACGAAGAAGCAGGCATCGGATGAAAAATAAAATCATTCACAAACGATATATTTTATTTAATCTAACATTTTTCACTATACAACTTTAAGTCCATACATCGTCGAAATTATATTCACAAATCATGTTCTATATTGCTACTATCTACTTTATAAATATATATTATTGTTTGACTAGTGAGGTTATAACAGTTATATGTATTATATTATATACTTTGTTTTATTCTACGGCCTCCAAATTGGTGTCTCCCCGAGGACTCTCAGTACTGAAACAAATAATACAAAAACATTTTCAAGTTGATGTACAACGAGTTATGTTAAGGGATGGGATGTTTGACGTACATAAAAAGGTACATTAAGTACCTAAAATATGTATACAGAAAATGCTTTGTATTAATAATGATGCTGAATGAGATTATGCCTAATACTTTTACGTAAAGTTGGAGTTAAAGCTAGCTTTGAAATACAGCCAATTTGCCCATGATTGTTAATTTTTATTGCAGCTTTTATATTTTTTTTTAAATGGTTTTTAGTACTTTAATGTGCTAATAATAAAATAAATGTGGTTGAGTCCCTAATTTAACATTTTAGCCATGTATTTCGCTTTACGTTTTTAAGTAAACCTTTAGATCGTTACAGCAAATATATTTGCTTAATGTCTACGTATTTTTGTATAAATAAAAATGAATCCCTATTTTCCTTGATCACACCATAACTGAAGAACGACTTTACCGTTGTCATTTAAGTTTTTTTTTAGTTTTCTAATAATTAGTAGTCAAATTTTTACGCAAATAAAAATTAAGAAAATTTAGTATGTAGGTACCTAATTGAAAAAAAAAATCAGAAACTTAACTACTATTCAATTTTTGCGCCTTTAAGTTTAAGTTCATAGCTAAAACAGGAGAATATCTAGGGTTTGCTAGTCATACGTAAATATTAAATCAATAATGAAAAAGCTAACAAACACATATTACGAGAATTCAGCCTAACATATTGTATTTTCAAATTAGTTTTCAAACATTCTTATTGAAAAATATTACTATTAATTAAAGCTCAAATTTTAATAATTATGTACATTCTAGTACTCGTAGAATGTAACATAATAACTAAATGGATACATCTGCAAGCACCACGTGATGTCCAAACCATCCTTTAAACAAATTTTAAGAAAGCTGACTCACAAAAGCGCTCAACCAACAAAGAAATTGAGGAAAAAAGACAGAATTACCTATCACCACCATCCCCTCTTGCCGTACGGACAAAAATGACCGTCTTCCCTGCAATATATACGATAACATACAATAAGTAAAACTCCAGAATCTACACTAAAGTAATAAAGAGGTACAGTTTGTTTTTAGGGTTCCGTAGCCAAATGGCAAAAAACGGAACCCTTATAGATTCGTCATGTCTGTCTGTCTGTCTGTCTGTCTGTCTGTCTGTCCGTCCGTATGTCACAGCCACTTTTTTCCGAAACTATAAGAGCTATACTGTTGAAACTTTGTAAGTAGATGTATTCTGTGAACCGCATTAAGATTTTTACACAAAAATAGAAAAAAAGCAATAAATTTTGGGGGTCCCCATACTTAGAACTGAAAATCAAAAAAAAATTTTTCATCAAACCCATACGTGTGGGGTATCTATGGATAGGTCTTCAAAAATGATACTGAGGTTTCTAATATCATTTTTTTCTAAACTGAACAGTTTGCGCGAGAGACACTTCCAAAGTGGTAAAATGTGTGTGTCCCCCCCTCTAACTTCTAAAATAAGAGAATGATAAAACTAAAAAAAATATTATGATATACATTACTATAAAAACTGCCAACGAAAATTGGTTTGAACGAAATCTAGTAAGTAGTTTTTTTTTAATGCGTCATAAATCGAAAAAAAATACACTATTATTAAAACATCGATCAAAGTTACAACACATAACAAGAAATTTTATATTATGTTACTTGCTGCTAGGAACCCTTCATGGGCGAGTCCGACTCGCACTTGGCCGGTTTTTTTTTATTTGTAGGAGGTAATCTCTAAAAGTATTGGTCCGATTGCAAACATTTTAGCATCGATAGAAAGCTGCTTTATTCCTGAGTGACATAGACTTTATTTTATGTACGCGGGCGAAGCCGCGAGCAAAACCTATCTACACTAATATTATAAAGAGGTAAAGTTTGTTTTTTTGTTTGAAGGAGGTATTCTCTGAAAGTACTGGTCCGATTGCTAAAATTTTTTCACCGATAGAAAGCTGCTTTATTCTTGAGTGGCATAGGCTATATTTTATGTACGCGGGCGAAGTCGCGGGCAAAAGCTAGTTGTAAATATTTTCGGAAAAATCTTAACAACGTGAGCCAGTTTTTAAATGTTCCTTTTAGCAGGTTTCTTTGGCTCTATTCTTCACATACTTTGCCACGACAATAAGTGTTGCCAACAATAGCTTGGATGTTTGAATACACTGCTTTGAAGAAGTTTTAAATGAAGTCTTTATAAACCTTCTTTGAAAATAAATCTGTAGTTAAGAATTGAAACCAACACGAAGAAGGTAAAATATGTTACTTTTTAACGCAATTTAAAGAGTTTTGAGAAAATATTGGACTTTAACAGAACAAGTATTGACCAACGGCTCTTCGGCTTCGGGAATTGCAATGTTACATATTTATTATGAACTTAAGACTCGGCTTTATAAGTTAATTTTAGACATTACTGACATCATTGAAGGAAAACGTCGTGAGGAAGTCATGACCAAAATATACTATTAATCTATAAATCGAAAGCCTAGTTTTCATTTCGCTAATTTTAAAATCTTTAATGCAATTTGTAATTTAAATAAATGGGGGTCAACAATAATAATTGTAATAATAGTTTTTCTTATTGACAGGCTACTAAAAGAGGCAAAATGTACAAATAATCTTACAAAATAATATCTATTCAAATACTATGAAAACCTTATGGTTTTCATAGTATTTAGATTTTTTTAGATTAGTGGTTATCCACTAATCTATAATAAACTATTACTCGTATTTGCACACAAAATGACGGCAAATTACGATCTTCTCATGTCTTTTCTATGTAAGAAGAGATGCCCAGCATTGGGACAGTTAGTGGTTAATTAAATAGCCCCAATCAATAAAGATAAGTATACAACTGTTGGTATAAGTAAATTTAACGTAAGAGAAAAATAAATACCCCGGCTAAGCACCAGGGACATAGATATTCAGCAGACGAAGCTAGCCGGCTTACCAGTGACTTGTTGAGTGCGATAACAATACACTGCCATGTTCCGTACGGAAGTTGGTCGTGCAAACATGCAGCAATGTCAGAATGTTACCAACAAACGCAGCGGTATGTTACCAACGAACTCAGCGGTATCTCAGATGTGTTTAGAGCTTGTACTGACTGCGTTTGTGTGAAGTGGTTCAACATTCAAGTAGGTAGACGGTCGTTGTCTGTCCAAGTTAAATGTAGAAAGAAAATGTGATGATTTTTGAAAGCTTCTGTCAGATTTATTAGCTACTAGCTTTTGTTAGCAATTTCACCCTCGTAAAATTTATCCCAAAGTAATACACTTCTAGGATCAAAAATATCGTTTCAGCTATCGATTTGGAAATCTCTTATTTATTTGATAGCAATACATTTATCAAATTCGTTAGAAATTGAGGGATTTCTTCAAATATTATAGGCATGAAGTCAGACCACAGATGGCCAATGGAACTTCAACACTTAAGGCGAAAGACGTCCACAGCTAGACAAAGACATAGACCTCTCCAAGTGTCGCCACAACAATCGATATAGTTTATGAGATTTTGTGATTAATCAGTGAGTGGTTTTTCGCTTTTATATAGGGTGACTGGTAATTAGTGTACGATACTTAAACACGTGATTGTGCTCATGATAACCAACAACTTTTACTACGGGAACAAACCTGAAATCGCGAAAAAAAAATCAGCTGTTCAATACATTTATATTTGCCTAATGTACTGAACAGCTGATATTTTTTTCGAAACTAGATAAATAATAAATCTATAAATAATACAGTAGATATCTTACACATAGTACGGATGTTTTCCTTGCATGATGAGCGAGATAGCAGTCTTGGTGCCGCGCTTGCCCATAGCATCACCTGCCCACAGCTCCTTACTTAACATATGATCTGAAAGTTGCAAAACACTCAATTAAAATTAACACATTCATTGTGCTTACAGCTAAGAGTGGAATTTCCTACCAGAGTCTGTGTCCGGTTTAACCTTTCAATCGTGAGAATTACAGACACAATAGAAAGAAAATGGGTGCGCGAACGCCGCCGCGGCGTTCGCTTGGGGTTTAATGAATTAAACCAATAGTGAATAGGTTATCCCCTTAAGGGTGGAGTTTCGCAAAATCTATTCTTAGCGGATGTAAATATATGTATACATGCTATAAGGAACCTATCTGCCAAATTTTAAGTTTGTAGGTGTTATGGTTTCTGAGATTTCGTGATTAATCAGTGAGTGGTATTTCTCTTTTATACATAATATAGATTTTTCTAAAATATTTTTAGTAAATCTTGCTGTGGTGCAATACTGAGACTTTCAATAAATACCTTTTCTCTTTAAAATTCTAAAGACCGAAAGCTAAACTAACCCCTAAAAATGCAGACCACAATCCCGCTAAGGTGGAAAAATCTAGAAAATAGCGCGAATCTAGAAAGAAACAGTTATATAAAACAAATAAAACTACAGGACCTAAGCCAACACTTATAAATGGAGCAAATAAATGCTGACTTTTGCTGCTGCGCTTTCCCAACACATTTCTAATAAAACGTCTGTACTTAAAACGTTGAAACCGTGATTATTGCACATTTATTTCTCAGGCATAGTCTGTAAGACTAGCTGTTGCCTGTGACATCACCCGCAATGGCGATTTTATGCGTCTTATTTTTCTAAGGCTAAGGAATTGATCGGTTTCTAAAGCGGTGAAGAAACCGGAATGTCCTAGAACCAAAAATTCGAAGACATGTGACCTCCATCAACCCGCACCAGGCCCACGTGGTGGATTACGGCCCATTCCCTCTACTAGAAAGGAGGCATGATTCCCACCAGTGAGAAAATTAAAAGGCTATATGTACATGTTTTAATTTATTGAACCTCCGTGAATGTGACCGTGGCATCACTGCGGGCCCTAACAAAATACCAGCGCTACGTTATTTATCTTTTTAAATATCGCAGCATATGCTGAGTTAGGAGTTAGGCGCCCTTTTGGCCTTGCACAGATTTTAAAGTTATCTTTTTTTTTATGAATCGAATTCTATTCGTACCTCACACATACAGTAGAAACTGTATGTGTGAGGTACGAATAAAAGATTTTTCTTTCTTTCTTTCTTTTTCTTTCATGTAAGTATGTATGTAAGGAATCGTTCAAGAGTCTCGTCGCGGCCGTAAAGCGCAAAGACCAAGGGCAGCAAGAAGAAAAAGCTCATCTGTTTTCCTCCAAACATATGGAACATTTACCTTTTTTTGAAGTGGGAAAGCATCCAATGATTTTTCTCGCTCTAAGACGGAGTAGGAGGGCTCAGACTTTTACTGACTTTTAGGAGGGTGTCAGACTTTCACTGACTAAAACCACACCTGTGTTTGTCAGTTGCCTTTTGCGTTCTAGGACCGCTGGTTTCTTTTTCAAAACTTAAAAAGACACCAACCAATAAAGTATTTTTTTGACTGGCCTGCTGGTGTAGTGGTTAGTGGCCCTGACTGCTATACCGAAGGTCGTGGGTTCGATTCTCACCCAGGACAAATGTTTGTGTTAAGAGCATGATCATTTGTTCTGTGTCTGGGTGTAATTTATCTATAATATGTATGTATTTAGAAATACATAAGTATGGTTATCAGTTTTCCAGTACTCATAACAGAAGCTTTTTAGCTTGAAACTAGACTAGATTTTTTTTATAACATACTACGATGAAAACGTTTACAATTGAAACTACAAACAGACATTTAATTTTTTTCATAGAAAAAATCCGCCCATTGTTTGAGAGCTGCGATGGCACGGACAGACACACAGACAGACAGACACGTCAAACTTATAACATCCCTCTTTTCCGTCGAGAGTAAAAAAAAGTTGGACTGATTTTTTTTTACTTTATTAAGGAGCTTTGTCACAATATTCACCATGACGCTCCATCATAGCTGCGTTGGACTGGTTGTCATGGAGTTTAATCTTTCCCAAAACTTATATTGATCGTCTTTTATTTTTCGAATTCGTTTTTCTCAGTATCAATTCTGTAAAATATTTTCTGGAAAATAAATCAAATACAATCGCTGGTTCTACCTGCGCTGCGCATTGATTCAATTCAAATTCTGTTCTTGAAGTTGTAACAAATCGACATGAAATCAAATAGAACTGTGTGTATGTTCAGACTGAATTTCTGTTCTGCATTGCTACCACGAGCTCTTAAATCGATCCATTTTATGTCCTAAACTGAACTGTTAAGGGAATTGAGCTTTAACAGCATTTAATCAGCCTTTCAATATTCCCACTGTTGGGACTCAGGCCTATCTCTAGGAGAGGATCGTAAAGGGCCGTAATCCACCACGCGGGCCCAGTGCGTGTTGGTGAATGTCATGTCTTCAAATTTTCGGTTCTAGGGCTTGCCGGTTTCCTCACAATGTTTTCCTTCACCGTTTTAAGAGTTGTGGTGATAAAATAATGCGCCTGGCGATGGAAAGGGCTATGCTCGGAGTTTCCTTGCATGATCACATCAGAAATGAAGATATACCCGCAGGAGAACCAAGGTTACCGACATAGCTCGAAGAATCGCCAACTTAAGTGGCAATGGGCAGGGCACATTGCACGCAGAACAGATGGTCGATGGGGATGAAAGGTTCTGGAGTGGCGACCACGTACCGGAGGACGCAGCGTTGGAAGGCCGGGAATCCGATGGACGCGTGATGCACAGGACCGGTCGTTGTGGCGACGCTTGAGGGAGGCCTATATCCAGCAGTGGACGTTTTTCGGCTGATATGATGATGATGAATGCGCCTGGCTGGATTTGGCCGTTACCACTCGGCCACCACTGCTCACCATGGAACTTATATGGAGTTATATGTATACATACGGTACTTATATAACTACATTCTCGCTCGATTGACATTTTAACACCTCATAGTACGGCCCCTGTAATGCATCGCTAACATCCTGTTTATTATAATAACAGGACATTACATCTTTTCTTGAGATGAGAAATCATCGAATGACTTCTTGTGCTCTAGGTTCTTTAAAATTTTGACACGCCCTCTTACTCCAGGTAAGAGGGCGTGTCAAAATTTTAGTGACCACTCATGCGTCCCTTCTTATATGCGTTCTAGCGGGCATCGACCCTGCTGGCTCCCTACGGTTTGGCAGACATCTCCTTGAGACGGCCGGAATAATTTAAAAGTTAATTTTGGAAAAACCCATATTATGAACTTTAACCAACGAACAAATCCTATTAATCCTAATATTACGTTTGAACAAAACACAATTTCTAAAATTGAACACACAAAATTCCTGGGGATCTGGTTAGATCAGCACATGACATGGAAGACACACATTGACCATTTAACCTCTCAGGCACCAGTGTACGGAATTCGGTACACCTCGGTACCAGATAACTTAAACCTTATTTTTACGCAATAAGGTTTAAGTTAGCTGATATGAGGTGTACCGTATTTGGTACAATAATGCGTGAGAGGTTAATAAAAAAACTGAATCAATATTGCTACGCTTTACATAATTTAAGCAAGGTTGCCAATCAAAATACTGTTCATACCGCTTATCACGCGTATGTTTCAACCACACTGCGCTACGGCGTAATATTCTGGGGTAACTCGACGGATAGGGACATGGTATTTAAAGCCCAGAAGAAGTGTCTTCGTGCAGTTTGCCAAATAAAAAACACCGATAGCTGTAAACCATTTTTTATTAATTTGAAAATATTGACACTTCCGTCTTTATATATTTATGAAGTTGCCATGTTCATCAAAAATAACCATAACCTTTTTGAAACTCTATCCTCCAAACCTCATCAAGGTGCACTCAAATCAAAAACCCACCAAACCGCTCTTTTCTCGAAAAGTTTTTTAGGAATGGCACCAAAAATATTTAATAAACTACCTAAATCCATAACAACTTTAAAAGATCTAAAATACTTTAAAAAAGCACTCCTTAAATTCCTAATACAAAAAGCATATTATAGTATTAATGAATATCTAGAAGATAAGTGACAAACTATTCCTAACTCCACATTCTCCGATTTATTTAGTAGCAGCCTATTTCAGTTACTAAACATTGTTTTAAGAGATTCTTTGTTCCATTTTAAAATTTTATTTTGTTTTATTGTGATGTGTTATAATTTCTAGTTAAAGATTTAATTTTAATTAGTCATAGAACATACAACATGAGAATGTATTTAATGTTTTATGTACCATGTGAAACAATATTTGTATGCCCAGCAAGGCAACACATAGTGAAACGTTATTTTTTAACTAACACCATGATGTACTATCATATAAACCTATGTGTAACAAATAAATATTTGACTTTGACTTTGACTTTGATATTCCGCTCGCTCGACTCGGAATCGGTTCGGATGGCTACCGGACGGCCAGATGGTGTATGCAAGCCCTCGCTTACGGTGGCTGGAAATCGGGTTCAGGGTCCCGGTTGCTTGGGTGTTAGGAAGTACGTTCCTTCACGCGTTCGGCCGCCTTCTTCGCTAGCATTACTGCTTCGCAGAACGAGGTGACCGCCTACCAATTCTCCTCGCTCCGGACCATGGCCTGTACCAGGGACCGGCGCGAGTGGTCGTTGCTGCCGATCGTCCCTACGAAAACATGGCGGTCCACACAATAGTGACATTCGGGCGTTTCTTCCGCATGAATCCGGTGCAGGAAGCTCCCGAACTTACCATGTCTAGTGAGGATTTTAATCTACACTAATATAACAAAGAAGTAAAGTTTGTCTTTTTGCTTGTAGGAGGTAGTCTCTGGAAGTAGGTACTGGTCCGATTGCTAAAATTTTTTCACAGTGATAGAAAGCTGCTTTATCCCTGAGTGACATAAGCTATACTTTATGTACGCGGGTGAAGTCGCGAGCAAAAGCTAGTAGGTAACTGATAAGATTGTTACTCGATTAATGACAGAGTTTCCAATGACTTTATGCTTTTGAAGTCTGAATGAGAGAATTTGATATGTTTAATATTTTAAACCATCTCATATTCAACAATTCATTTCTTTAGCTAAAAGCAACGGATATGAAATATCTCGAAAAGAGAATTTCATTTCAATCTCATTATTTTTTTATTAGAATATTGTTTCAAGACGCTATTATTTTATCTCAAAAAGATATCGAGGTCGTTCACCCCATCGGCTGGGGCTTAGGGTGGAAAAATTTGGAATAGTAACTACGTAATAATAAGGCCGGGAAATATTGGGTAAAAATATTGTAGTTCAATGAAATATTTTTTGACAGGCCTGTTGGTCTAGTAGTTAGTGACCCTGACTGCTATACCGGAGGTCGTGGGTTCGATTCCCACCCAGGACAAATGTTTGTGTGATGAGCACGATCATTTGTTCTGTGTGGGTGTAATTTATCTATAATATGTATCTATGTATTTAGAAATATACAAGTATGTTTATCAGTTGTCTAGTACCCATAACACAAGCTCTGCTTAGCTTGGGACTAGACGGCGCTGTGTGATAGTCGCGGAATATTATTATTATTATTATGTATCATGGTTCACTAATTACCTATCCATACCAAGCACAGAACCTCATTAAATTAAAGCAATCAATTTTACTACTTGAACTGAACTATTAAAGAGATGGAGCCGCACCTCAAAATCAAAAAACGTAACCCTTTTATGAACACTTTGTTGTCCGTCCGTCTGTATGTCTGTCACCCTTATCTCGGGAACGAATGGAGGTATCGAGTTGAAATTAAAACACAGATCTGAGCGTGGTTTTTTGAAGTTGTGTAAAAAGCAAACTACTAAGTTAAAGAAAAAAAACAAGGTAAGTACGTAACGTTTATGTCGTAAAACAAAGTATATTTCCCATTCCCATTGACTAAGATTTTTTTTTTTATTGTTGATAGGTTCGCGCTTGCCCACTATCTCTACAGAATCCTGAAATTTGGCTTAAAGCAAGGTCTTATAGTATACGTATAGGAACAAAAGATTAAGGTCTTACAGCACAAGTATAGGAATAAAAAAAATACTTTACGTAATTATTATATGTGTACCTGTAAAGTACAAAACCATTGGTGGTTGAGTCCGACTCACACTGGTCCGGTTTTTTTTTTAATTGACCTGATGGTTGTGTGATGTATCTACATAGTTAAATAGAAACTTACTCTTGAAGGCATTCCCTGTTCTTTTCCTGTACTCCTGTTCGACGGCCGGCAGAAGACCAGGATACAGCGACAGTGGAGTGCGGTAGAAGTCTGGAAAAATAAGAAGCACATATTTTAGGAAGTCCTTAATAGGGTACTATTGCCTTAAAATTCGTTAGCAATAATGCTCAGGAAAAACGATCTGTCTTAGAACAAATATGAATTAGAGCAGCACTAATGTTTGTGCCTCAAAGTATTTTAACCAATTTGTTTATATATATTTCTTTAAATAGAAAGATATCCAGTGGGTTATAGGTTTCGAGGGCTGGCCCTGTATTCGGACTGATATTTTGGCGTTCTCGCTTCAGCACTTCGATGTACTGATAGAATCTGGCACCGTTAGAGAGATTGCAGTACAGCTCAAGTCTCGATCGAATCAAAAGCTTTTTCGTAGTCCACGAACGCTAAGCATAGACGCAGGTTATACTACTCTGTTGTTGTTCTTTTTATAACATGCCGGGAGCGTATAAATTACTTCCAGTCAATCGTGCTCCAACATTGACCATAATGCCGCTCTTCATCAGATGAGAGGCGAAGCACGACCATTTTGATAACAATAAAACTATTTATTTACCAATAATGTAAACCATTTTATTTTGCCTCACGGCATGCAAGACTACTTCAACATTTTTTCACTTATTTGACATTCTCAAAATTTTTAATTTAAAAAGTAAATGAATCCAGATATTTTTTTTTGTTTTATTCATTGACTTAAAATGTTTGACTTAGTCCCCAATCACTCGAGTGTAGACAACCCTTTAGGTATAATTAATGTAACTAAATACATACTTAGTGGCCCGTGGTGGACCGCGTATAGTACACACGTTACCTTTATTTTAATTGACGACTCAAGGGAACAGTTCACCTCAGTGAGCTTAAAGTAAATTAATGAAGGCTCATAACAGTGAATGTTAACACATAATATTAAAATAAATATTATGTTTTTATTAAATTATACAGGCTGGGTTCTGCAATGCCTGAAGCCATACCACGAGCTCTTAAAACGATCTATTTGATGACCTAAACTGAACTGTTAAAGGGACGGAGCTATACAGGATGAGTGCATTTTTTTTTCATGGAAAATGTTTGTAACCTTTAATTGTTAGTCTCATTTCCGCTACATAAAATGTTTTTCTTTCTTTCTTTCTTCAACTCCATCTCCCTTTTTCTTGCTCGCACGTTTGACATTTTAATACGTCATGGTAAGGCCCTTGTTAGGCAATTTGCTCGTTTTGTAGCATTCAATACTATTAAATTAACATAATGGCTCAGTAACTGACAGGCCAATATGCTTAAGCCGCCCGAGCAGTGTATGCGGGATTCATGCGTAGGTATATGTGAGTTGAACTCAAGAACCAGACTCTCAAGGTCGTTGTTGTGCAGTATACACCTTAAGTGATTATTAAATGCCAGACAACAGAATAGAGTCTGTCTAATGAGTTAAACGACTTGGGTAATTATGAGGATTTAATTAAATCTGATGTAGTCAACACGGGTTCAATAATCAAGATTGATTAAGAGATAGAGATCATTGTTTACTAACCGAAGAACCTTATGAAAAGTATCGAATATACTTAAGTATTTTTTAAATGATTAAATATTATACAAAATTCCCAAGTCGGTTGACTTATTAGACAGACTATAGTTTTTAGAATGGCTGAAGATAGGTTTCAACCCAGAAGAAAAATTGTCTATGGTATTACTTATACTATTATATTATATTATATTATCTCATACATAATTTTTGGCGGGACTTCTTCGAGCGACGTTCAGTAGCTGTTTTAATATAAGCAAATTGACTTCTAGTGTACCAATATTGTGATGTAAAATTGGTGTAGTTTTGTAGCTGAATACTCTATACAACTAAACAACATGTAAAGTTATTATAACCGGCGCGATCTAGGCGTAATGGAGCTGAGAATTTTATTGTAGTATTGACTACCTCGGCGAAGCTTACCAAGAAGGCTGGTCTAAGACCTTAGTCTTCACAAAAGAGGTGAAGAAAAAAAGATGCCATCAAAAACATAATTTTGTAAAAAACCAATCACAAGTAATACGTATTAGATTGTTTAGTCCGATTGCCAAGTCAATCTAGGGCATCAAGGTCCCTTAATTTCGGACTGAATAAATTAACCGACTTTTTTTATCGTAGGAAAATCATCGAATGACAACCCCCGCTCTTGGGCGGAGCGGGAGATAGTGCCAGACTAAAAGCGCACCCTGTTCCTTCTAGCCTTCATACCGGGGCTCCAGCTCCCTTTCGGATAACCCTGGCCCCAGTAGGCTTCGACCCGGCTGGGTCCCTGATGTTGCTGACAACTACTTGAGGCGCGCGGGAACAGTGCGCGCCGTCGACGACTTGGGCTTGGTCCCGACAGTTACCGAACGGCCGGACAGCTACCCATTGCTCACTGTCCGCAAGCCCGCGCCTACGGTGGCCGGAAATCGGGATCGGAATCCCGGCGGCGGCGGCGAGAACACCGTTGCCTGTGATATACATGCGATTGCAGAGCCTTGGTTTTTTTACAAAATTATGTTTTTGATGGCATCTTTTTTTTCTTCACCTCTTTTGGGAAGACTAAGGTCTTAGACCAGCCTTCTTGGTAAGCTGTTCAGTACATTAGGCAAACATATATGTACTGAACAGCTGATTTTTTTTCGCGATGTCAGGTTTGTTCCCATAGTAAAAGTTGTTTGTTATCATGAGCACAGTCACGTGTTTAAGTATCGTACACTAATTACCAGTCACCCTATATGTTTTTGATGGTCTATAAAACCTTAGCCTTCCCAAAAGAGGTGAAGAAAAAAGATATGCGCTAAACAAACATACTTACAAATATTGCTTGTAATTGTAGAGCTTGTAAATAAAACTATGGGTACTTACATAACATACGCTCCCCTGCCGCAGGTCCTTCAGACATGACGTCATCCGTTCGTGCACGCAAGTAATCTGAAAATGCAAAACAGCTGTCACATAGAACGAGAAAGATGGCCTTAAGACTCTTAAGCCACAGGGACATACACCTTAGTTTAAGTGTCAGAGCGTAAAACATGACCTTAATTATTATAAGCTTTTGTATAAATAATGTCTAAGAATTTTGTAATGCAAGCTTTATGGTAAAAATAAATTATTATTATTATCCTTTAGTGTGTATAGTTAGGTTAAACACAAATGTTTTTTTTTTAATATTTAAGTTTATTATGTATATATTTTGTTGCTTTAAGTTGTAAATAACTAAAATTAAAAATAATTATTAATATGGCTGTGTGTTCAACCGCGTGAATGTTGGTGATTAACCTAAGCGGAATAAAAAAAAACATCCCTAGTCCTAATTCAGAAACAAAGTTAGCACAAAGACGGATCACGATCCGCCTGTGTGCTAACTTTCTCCCTAACTCGCCGTTGAGGACTGATTATATAAAAAAAAATATTTTGATTGCAATCTCACCTGATGGTAAGCAGTGATGCAATCGTTGATAGTGAGGCGTACTAGTTTATTAAGAGCCTATTCACTCAAAACATCTAAACATAAAAATGCAGATTGATTTATATATAACGTTAGTAGGATTTACGTAACTGCCTCCGTTCTCCGTCCCTAGAGTCACTTAGATTTACTGAGTACTTGAAGACCAGCACTAAGTTTAAAATTGACTAAGAGTTAACCCGAAATGGGTTGTTAATTCGACACAATTGTCCACGGCAGTGGAGTCTGTAAATTCAAATCCCTGAACTATTGTGGTAAATCCGGTAAATCACTTGTGAATTCTATTTCTGCTTCACAACAAGCAGTGCCGTAAATAGTCTTATATATGCCCAATGCCAGTTTCTGATAAAGCGCCTAAAAAAGTTCGAGCTTTAAAGTAGGTACGTTTAATCAACCTGACGCTGGTCCTCACCGGATATTTTGTTTAGGGAGGTACAGTAGTGTAGATATGCGTGGGCAAAGTAGGCCCTCGCCCACGGCCTCACAACCAAAAGGGACTCGCACAAGCGACGGCTCTTTAGGAACGAAGGTTTTTTTTATATAATTGATAGGCACGTGTTTGACCACTATTTTACCTGATGATAAACGACGATATGGTCGAACACTGGGTTGCGACAGCGCTGTCTTGTTTTCTAATTTATAAAAGAAACAGCCCCCCTAGCCAATTTACAACCGTATCGTATCGAATTCCGTTCTCCATTCGCTTCGGTGTCAGCAGTTGTAGAAAACGATAAGTGAGAGACGCGCCTGAGTCGGCCGCTCGTTCTACAATGTAGCGTTTGTTTATCAAAGGATGTAACGTTAAACGTTGTAGAAATTCATTCTATCATTTTGAACGATGTAAACTTGGCTACGAATTTTCTATTCGTTTGTTCCGACTACGTGACTTAACGTTGAGATGATGTCATTCCCATACTTTTGATTACTTTTCGACTAGCGTTAACGACTGCAGATTATCAACTTGGCTAGGGGTGCAGGTCTTGCTGATGTGTCTTCGCCCACGTCTAAATTAGTGCACGCTACGCTTCTGGGAGGTACGTGTTTCAGATATGACAGGAACAAACGCTCATAGTGCATGTACCATTCACACCACGCATGATGGAAGTTTGCCCCGCTTGGTTAGAGCCCTGCCCCGTCCTTGTAGAGGTGATCAACGGTGGTGACCTGAGCGTCCGGCAATGGTTCAAGCCATGCTACGAAGCCAGAGCGATTGGAAAACAGGAACCTACTTCTGATGAAATGAATGATATAAAACTTAAATTTCGTTTGATCGTTTCTGCGCCCGCTGGCACCGCCCTAGTTACGGCACTAAGAAGAACAAAATTAGGTGCCTCTTTTGATTATGTCAGACATTTCATAAAATGCACAAAGAGAAGCCACTACTATAAATTACCAAAAAAGCGATTGTGCCAAGTGCCTACCTGTGTGTCATGTTTATCGCAAATTCTTTTGGCCAAAAATTAACAAAAAAAAAACCTTTCACGTCTAGCAGTTTTTGGCGGGGTTTTTTTCGAGGGAAACTCAGTGTCAAATTGATTTCTAGTGGGTACTGTCACAAAATAGATAGGTACAGAAGTAAATCTACATACAAAGCGCGCTCGAGCAACGCACACATAGACACCGCTCACGGACACGATATCTCAGTCGCGTCTCGGCTCACTCGTCGAACAGTTCCGGCTCAAACGCTCCTTAGTGTGCGTCCAGCGAGGCGTAGGTATAAAAAGTGAAGTACATACATGAGATTGTCTTCTGTACCTCTCTACTTTGTGGTACTGTGATGTAAAATTGCCACGGTCTGAGTAAAATGGAGCTGAGTTTTGTTTTTGTTGCTTTGACTATTTCATTGAAGCTTACCAAAAATGAATGAATCGATACATTTGCTGCCAAATATAAAAAAATAGTATGTGTAAAGCCGTGTACGCACGTACGAACACGAACATATCGAACACAAACACCAAACTTGAACATTTTGTTCCTATTTTCGACGGCACTTTCGAACACAAACGCGAACGGCTTTATATTCGTATTTAGGTAACACATTAACTGTATTTAGACGAAAATAAAGACTTGACCGAAAAGTCTCATTTAGCAGGACATAAATTCCAGAAAAAAGGAATAAATAAAAAATAAACAAGATTTTTTTGTCAAAATTCCGAAGCTGAAGGACAGTCTTTGAATCCCATCCATCTTTCATTTTCGCCTTTGAACGATGGAAGCGGAGAATGAGGCGACCCGTATAGAGGATGTCCTGTGTTACAGTTAACATACTAATAATACATCAATTTACTTCTGATGTTAATACATAGCATAATCAGCCTTTTAATGTTACCACTGCTGGGATTCAAGTCTCCTCTCTAGGAGAGAGAATGGGCTGTCATCCACAACAAGGACCCAGTGCAACATATGTCTTCGAATTTTTGGTTCTAGGACATGTCGGTTTACTCACGATGTTTTCTTTCACCGTTTTGTGAGCAGTGGTGATGAAATAAATTATACAAAGTAATGCGCCTGGCTGGGTTTGAACCCGCAGCTTGTAGGTCGCGTCTGATAAGACGGGGACGTTACCACTCGGTCACCACTGAGTAGGAGCCATTACCACTCGGCCACAACCACATTTCTCACCATTAAAAATACATTTTCTTCTTAAATTACATGATTTTTTTTCTATGGTGGTTATAAAGGTACAGAGTATTGACCCAACCCCCTGTACTAGGCGGGAACCTGGGTGCCATTTTTTGTTGTATTAAAGAAATAAAAGCAAGAAATTATCACCAACTGCCTAGCCTTAAATCATGTTAGGGTCTGCTTCCAGTCAAATCGGATAAAGATGAGCACTAGTGCTTTACAAGAAGCGACTAGGTACACTTGAGTCAAATTTTATTGCTCCTAATGACAGTAATGACGACCAGAGATCAAACCTTGACTATAATGTGGCCGTAACTTATTTCACGTAGTATATAATTTATTATAACATCATACTACACAAAGATACAAAGGCGGATTTAATGCCTTAGGCATTATCTACCAGTCAACCAAGGTTAGTGAAGAAAAAATCATTAAATCTAATACGTACGGCGAAGGTCCACCCTTACATTGTTAAAACACCTCTACAGTCCGGACTAAGCGATTCGCCTCATCGTTTTAAATACCGAGTACATGGAAGGATTGGAACAATTTACTTGCAACGTGTCTTCCCTTTTCATTATAATTTAGATGTCTTCAAGTGAATTATAGGCTCTTAATAAATTTGTGGGATTCATCATGAACGATTGCATCACTGCTTACCATCAGATGGGATCGCATCGCAGTCTAGCACCGGTTTATATCATTTAAAAGAATCTTCTTCCGCTCTGGTTGAAGTGAGTGGTGAAGTGTATCCGACTTTGATTGACTAAAACACGCCTAAGTTCCTTGAGTTGCTCTATGCGTTTCAGGGCCCTGGTAATCTTCGAAACATTCCCACAGAAGAATCTACCTCAATTCTTTACTCGTCTAATTAGGTACATAATAATCTACACTAATATTAAAAAGAGGTAGGTAAAGTTTGTTTTTTTTTTGTTTTGACAGTATTGGTCCGATTACTAAAATTTTTCACCGATGGAAAGCTGCTTTATTCCTGACTGACATAGGCAATATTTTATGTACGCGAGCGAGGCTGCGGTCAAAAGCTAGTCGATTATAAGTAAGATACTATTCACAACTTCACACTAATCATAATTAAATACGAAACAAACCTCCAAGCTCTAACAAAATAGCCACGAAACAACCGCAAAAAGAACAAGAAGACTAATGATAGAGAACATACCTTTATAGAAATTGAAGCCGTCTTTGCCGATGTCCGAGCATTTCGCGCAAGGGGCTACGGCGAGCAGGGCCAGAATTGATATAAATGTTTCCCGCATTTTTGGCCGTTTATTAAGACTAATGAGCTAGCAGGACATAGGATCGGGGACGGTGAGGATTTATGGCCGGCTTGTCTGCCACTGCCGGGTTAAGCCGCGCGTCCCCTTTTTATAATTTCTATCTGATATAGAAGGGGTGGGGTTGCGTAGGTTGGCGGAGGAAGGAGGTTCGATTCTGCGTTGGACATTTATGTTTTTTTTTTGTTGTTGAATATTGGTTTTAATTTCACAGTACGGCTTAGATAGTAGATAGGATAATTGAAACTTTATTTCCGTAACAATACATCACATTGTTGAGTGCAATAAAAGGTAGAACTACATTGGGCACACCTGGGCTACGTACGCCGATATAGTCGCGTCGATCTCCATCTATTTTATATGGCAACTAGACTTGTAAAGCTACATTAGATCCACGCCACGCGAATCTACGTACAAATCAGGCGTGGCCCACATGTACGTAGGTCTAATGTAGTCTTCAATCGATTTGTTTAATGTGACGTTTAGTTTTTCAGTTAACGTATGGATCTTAATCGATATGATTTAAAAGAGTATCCATGGAGTTTCTTGCACGTTCTTCTTCATAGAAATCTACGCTTTGGAACGTGCAATTTACTGTTTCAATTGTTTGACTGACCGACATTTTGACAATCCAGAAGTGCCTGTAATTGGTCTATTTGAAGTAAACGTTTCTGATTTCTGGTCTCAAAACGAACCAAAAGGTACTCCACATTATTCATATTGATTTGATATTCATATATCAAATCAATAAAAGGTATCAAAAATGCTCAATCAAAATAATTCGTTTCTGAAAAAGACTCCTGTAAGAGTGAAGCTACTTGGAAAAAAGGTCGGGATTGTATGAAACTGGCAATGAAGTGTCGTAAAAAGGGCCAGTCCCAGCCGCATCATGCAGCCGAAATACTGCTGCCCCGTGTCCCGGCTTCCCGGGACTTTCTGTAGCCAATCTGATTTATGTCCCGGGTTTAGTTTGCTCAGCGAATGATACAGGTGTTTTGTTACAATAAGGGTAGGTGACGTCTGAATTTATCTTCATTTTTAAATGAAGAAAGGACTTGCTTTTAACTTTAGGGTTTTTTTATTGATAAATGGGTTAATTCTACTAAAGCTACATATCTTACTAAATATATACATGACTTTTATGGTCTTAGCACGCAAACATTTACAGGTTTGGTTTTAGTCAGTTAAAATTTGTCGAGCCTTCACGCTCCACCCAGAGCAGCAATAACCATAAAAAATAATCCCACCTTAAAAAAAGCTTAGATGACTTCTCACCTTCAAAAGGAATATTTTCCAAAACACGCTAATAATAATACATACACTTTTAAGAAGCAGTGTATTGTATTGCCTGAATAGATAAAATAACTGTGTTCCTACGTTTTAAAAACTTTTTAATGCCAAAGACGCAGCGAATAGAAAAAAAAATGTACCGGACTCTTTATAAATCGACAAAAAATGCTTGAAATTGTGTAACATATTATAATATGTATGTATATATATATGTGTTGTGTTTTATAAAGAGTTTGATTTATTTGTTAGCAGTACACCACAGACTACCCCCTGTATTATTTTAAATTCATATCCATCCTAAGATTGTCTGGAAGATATCGCTGTCAGCGATAAGACCGTCATTTTACCCATAAATTTAAGTTTATTTAAAAGCGGTGTTACTTTTTGGTGTACAATAAATTTTATCCTATTCTATTCATACCTGTTACCTACATTATTGGCAAATAAATGATTACTATTTCTATTTACTATATCTAATAGTCCAAGTAAGTATCCATTTAAAACCCTGTCGACAAACTGCTATGTAATTTTGACTGGCCTGTTGGTTTAGTGGTTAGTGACCCTGACTGCTATGCCGGAGGTCGTGGGTTCGATTCCCACCCAGGACAAATGTTTGTGTGATGAGCATAATCATTTGTTCTGTGTCTGGGTGTAATTTATCTATAATATGTATGTATTTAGAAATATATAAGTATGTTTATCAGTTGTCTAGTACCCATAACACAAGCTCTGCTTAGCTTGGGACTAGACGGCGTTGTGTGATAGTTTGTGGAATATTATTATATTATTATTATTAGTTTGGCAGATGTTATATTAAGACTATCGATGTAACAAATGAATAAAATTAAATAAAATAAAAAAAAAACCGTAATTTTGATATCCCATTTCGTCACCCGGTCCCAGTCTCGCACCACTACAGTTGTCAGCACTAGCCCCACACGACGGGGAGCCGCCGCAGCCGCCACAACCTTATGCAAATGACGTCCCGGACAGACCCGAGGTATTCTTATATAAACGTGATTGTTGCGATTCTAATGGCTTCCTCTGCAGCTGAAGGACATCAAGGCTTTATTTACGTAAAAGGTTATGGATATAAATAAATGGTTTGTTCTGTAAATGTCAATTTGAAGACGGGTATATTGTTTTCGATAGGTTTTTTGTTTTCGAGGAGTCGTTTCCGTGGAGGAATGATTCCACAAGATTTTTTTCACAATATTTTTGTTTCCACAAAATGTTGTTTTTCAGGAAACGAAAACAAAATCGGCTTCTCCATACAAACTGACCAATCAAGTTTTTAATTTTGTATGGTGAGGCTGATTTTTGTGGAAAATTTATCTGTACCCCTAGCCAAGTTGCTAATATGCAATAGTTAACTCTAGTAGAAAGCTTCGAATGTACGGGAATGACGTCATCTCAACGGTCAGTCACGTAGTCAGAACAAAAGATTCGGCGACGCGTCAACTCGAAGCGTTTGACGCAAGCGAAACCGTTGTAACTTGGCTAGGGGGGCAGTTTCATCTACTAAGCAAGCCCTTAAAGTTTGTGGAGGGCTGTCACCTTACACCCTGTATTATATGAGGATTACTTGCTGTGTGTCTGATCGGATTATTTACCTATTTATTTAAAACTTCATGCACTAATGCGTTGCGCCACCGGTACATAGTGGACATCCCACCCATACGTACAAAACGTTTTGAGAACACATTCATTATGCGTACCTACAGCTAAGAATTGGAATTCCCTGCCGGAACCTGTGTTATTTAAGTCAAGAGTGAATAGGCTGCTTCTAGGCAAGCGTGCTCGATTGTCGGCACATCAATAATAAACAATAATGGTTAAACGCGTGCCTCTCCATAATAAAAAAAAAATATTTTTTTTTCCATAATAAAAAAAAAAAAACAAAGGCGGACTTAATGCACTAGCCATTCCCGTACGCTACCCAGCCAAATCGAGTTTAGTAAAACCCGCGTTACCAAAGTGATACATAACCGTGTTGTATAATGAGTGGCCAGCTCCAACAGCGCTATGATCTTCAGAGTACTCTAAGAAAAGCTGCTGATCGTCGAGAAAGTTAAAGACGTTCCGATTTCATCGTTTGTCATTTGTTCCTTGATAGGGTGAACTCTAAACGAGTTCCCTGCAGAATATTCTAATCTCCCATCTACAACCAGCTTTTCATGCAATCCATGGTTTTAGATATTTATTGTTCTCAAAAGATTTACAAATCACTTACTGAGAAAATACAATATTAATACTTAAGTAAGAATAAGAACCCGATAAAATAAGGAGCCGATCGGCGTAATAAGCTATAAAAGTAGTGGGTAGTTACATAAAAAGTACGTTAACAAAAACAAAGTGCGCGGCATCGTATGCGCATCGCCACAGCAGCGGGTTAGTGTGCCTGAATGATACGATACTTTTTACTAAAGCCCGTAAAATAGCGATAGCGTTGCGAACAAAGTAATTAATATGTAATACATATTTATACTAGTTTTTTTTTTTCTTACTCTTTATTATTGTTATGATAATTACTACTTATAGTTTGTTTATTTATGTATAAATCATCATCCATGACCATTACTCTATTCCACATTCTGGTCTTTCGAGCCGGATTATGATCGATAACGTTAAGCAGGCCGAGCCAAGTTACGACCGTTTTGTTTTGAATATCTTTCTATAGTCGTTTTCAACTTCGATTCCTTTGTTCTGACCATGTGATATCACTTCCATATATTTGAAGTTTTCTACCAGCACAAACAATTGTATATCAACAACTTGGCTGAGTCCTCAGGTCATGCCGGGTTCCACCCTGACGTCCTCACCGCCGCAGCCACCACCTTGGCTGCCGCCGCTGTCGCCGCCGCTTCCGCCGCGGCAGTGCCCTCACAGGGGGCTCAGGAGGAGACTGTAATGGAATGTCAATAACGACACCATTACGTCTCCTCCAGGCGAACATCAACCACTGCGCCCCCGCTCAGGATCTGTTGCTCCAGAGCATGGCGCAGTGGTCGATAAATGTCGCCGTCGTCTCCGAGCCGTACTACGTCCATCCCCGTGGAGACTGGGTTCAGGACCTAGACGGCTCGGTGACGTTAATCTCGTCGGCCGCCGCCGGTACCCCGCCCCTCGAGGCTGTTGCGAGGGGACGGGGTTGCGTGGCAGCACGGTTCGGGGACATTGCAGTGGTAGGCGTCTACCTGTCCCCGAACAGAACTCTCGACGATCTCCAGGTCTCCCTTATGGAGCTAAATGTCGTCGTCGCTGGGTTTGGTACCCTCCCCGTGGTCGTTTGCGGGGACTTCAACGCCTGGAACACGGCTTGGGGTTCCCGGTACACGAACCCACGGGGTCAGATGGTGGAGGACTGGGCTTTGGAGCTGGGCCTGGTCGTCCTGAACCGGGGTTCTGTCCCCACGTTGGTGCGGATGCGGGGTGAATCAGTGGTGGACATCTCGTTCGCCAGCCCCGCTCTGTTGCCGCGTGTCGTCGACTGGCGCGTTATGGAGGAGGTGGAGACGTACTCCGACCACCGGTACATCCGGTTGGACGTCTCCGCCGAAACCTCGGCCGCGCCGGTCCGACAGAGCCCTTGCGGTCCGCGGTGGGCGCTTAAGCAGATGGACCGGGAGCTCCTCCTGGAAGCCACGACGGTACAGGCCTGGGTGCAAGCACCGGACAGGCCTGTCGACATAGACGTCGAGGCGGAGTGGTTCCGGGAGGCCATGTCGCAAATCTGCGACGCGGCAATGCCCCGAGTCCGTCCAGGGCGAGCTAAGCGCCAGGTGTACTGGTGGTCGCCGGAGATCGCTGCACTGCGCAACGCATGCAGTCACGCGCGACGCCGGTACGCTAGACACTGCAGGCGCCGCATCCGCCCGCCGGATGCGGAGGCCAGAGAGGCGGAGCTGTATGAGGGATACAGAGCGGCAAAACGCACCCTCCGAGCGGAGATAAAGTGGGCCAAACTCGAGGCCCGCGACGTGTGGCTGGGGTCTCTGAACGCGGACCCGTGGGGGCGCCCGTACAAGACTCAGAGTCTCCGGCCCCAAATCGTGGAGGGTGCGGTGAGCGCTTTGTTCCCTGCGCGAGGGGAACACTCCCCCCCGCCCATGGCTCCGCCTCCGCCAGCGGTGTCTGAGGCGGACCGCAATAGCGACGACGACGACGATGCTCCAGAGGTGACCGAGGTAGAGATGAGAGTGGCGGTGCGAAGGCTGAGCGCCAAGAACACCGCCCCAGGACCCGACGGCGGCTTACCTGGGAAGGCCTGGGTCCTGGCCATGGAGGCTCTCGGGCCTCGACTGAGAGGGCTCTTCAGCGCATGCATGGAGAGGGGCCAGTTCCCACTTTGCTGGAAGACGGGAAAACTGGTCCTCATAGCGAAGCCAGGGCGCCCTGCGGACTCTCCGTCCGCGTACCGGCCCATTGTGCTGCTCGACGAGGTGGGCAAGCTCTTTGAGAGAGTCATTGCAAACCGCCTCGTCGGGCGCCTAACACGGGTGGGGCCGGACCTTTCGGACGGACAGTTCGGCTTTCGCAGGATGCGCTCTACGGTGGACGCCATCATGCGCGTGCGAGCCCTCACGACGGGGGATGCGGTGTCCCGGAGCAGGTGTGTCGTGGCAGTGTCCTTGGACATTGCCAACGCCTTCAATTCCCTGCCCTGGAGTACGATCCGGAGGGCACTCCGGTACCACCGGGTGCCCGAATACCTCTGTCAAGTGGTCGAGGCTTACCTGTCGGACAGGTACATTGTCTACCCCGGTCACCAGGGAGACTGGAAACGTCGAGAGATGTCGTGCGGTGTTCCGCAGGGGTCGGTACTAGGGCCACCCTTGTGGAACATCGGGTACGATTACGTGCTGCGAGGCAACCTCCCTGACGGGGTCAGCGTGGTCTGCTACGCAGACGACACGCTGGTTCTAGCGCAGGGAGAGTCGTACCAGGCGGCGGTCGCACTAGTGACACGCGGGGTTGCGATGGTCGTTGATAGGATCCAGGAGTTGGGACTCGAGGTGGCGCTTCACAAATCCGAGGCGATGTGTTTTCACGGTCGCCGCCCTCGGAACGCGCCGCCATTGAGTTCCCAACTAACGGTAGGAGGAGTTCACATCGGTGTCGGGTCGACGATGAAGTACCTGGGACTCGTCCTCGACAGCCGGTGGAATTTCGTGGAGCATTTCCGACGTCTGGCTCCCAAACTCAACCGGGCTGGGGCTGCGCTCAAGCGGCTCCTGCCCAACCTTGGGGGTCCAGATGCCTCCTGCCGGAGGCTCTACGCGGGGATCGTTCGGTCCATGGCCCTCTACGGGGCGCCGGTGTGGGCGCCGTCGCTGAAAAAGCAACCGGCGGCCATGCTGAACGCCTGCCAGAGGGTCATGGCAATAAGGATGGTGCGGGGATACTGCACGATCTCCCGCGAAGCGGCGAGCCTTCTGGCTGGCCTACCACCGTGGGATCTGGAGGCAACAGTCCTTGCACACATGCACGATATGCGCGTGGAGATGCAACGCCGGGGTGAAAGTCCGCTGCCGCGACAGGTCACGGCATGGCGGACAGAGCTCCGGCGGGATCTCATGGTGAAATGGAGTCAACGACTATCGCAACCCAGTGCTGGGCACGCCATAATCATGGCGGTAAGTCCCCTCTTTGAGGCGTGGCTGGAAAGACTTCACGGCGTCCTTACCTTCCGCATGACGCAGGTCCTCACCGGACATGGTTCGTTCGGGAGGTTCCTGTTCCAAATTAAAGCGGAAGTGACGCCCGGGTGTCACCATTGTGCGGAATGCCCGGAGGACACGGTGGAGCACACAGTCGAGGTGTGCCCCGCTTGGGCGGAGCATCGCCGTGCCCTCGTGGGGGCGATCGGCGGCGGAGACCTCTCGCGCCGGGCCTTGGTCGAGGCCATGGTCCGGAGCGAGGAGGAGTGGCAGGCTGTCGCCGACTTCTGCGAAGCAGTAATGCTCGCAAAGGAGGAGGCCGAACGCATCAGGCAACGGCGTTATCGCCGCCGCCGCCGGCGCCGGGATACTGATCCCGATTTCCGGCCACCGTAGGCGCGGGCTTGCGGACAGTAAGCAATGGGTAGCTCACTGTCCGGCCGTCCGGTAACTGTCCAGACCAAGCCCAAGTCGTCGACGGCGCGCGCTGTTCCCGCGCGCCTCAAGGAGTTGTCAGCAACAGCAGGGACCCAGCCGGGTCGAAGCCTACTGGGGCCAGGGTTATCCGAAAGGGCGCTCGAGCCCCGGTATGAAGGCTTGAAGGAACGGGATGGGTTTTTTAGTCAGTAAGAGTCTGACACTATCTCCCGCTCCGCCCAAGAGCGGGGGTTGTCATAGGATGATTTTTCCCATCGGAAAAAAAAAAAAAAAAAAGGTCATGCCGGGTATATCATAAACTCATATGAGTATAAAAGGCAAAAAATTTAAGCACCAAGGATATTTTTCTACTTTCAAAGCCTTCCTTCATTTTTCTTCTACTCTCTTTTTAAATTTCGGTTTCTTTAGGCAAAGTCCTGACTCACTCAGTGACTCATCAACGCCCAGTCCAAACCTTTGGATCTAAATTACTGAAATGTACAGAGGTTCTTTTTATGATACACCTATACGAAGAACAAGAATAGAATAGAATAGAATAGAATAAAACTTTATTGTACACCAAAAAGTAACACAGTTTGTACAGAAACTTAAATTTATGGGTACAATGGCGGTCTTATCGCTGACAGCGATATCTTCCAGGCAACCTTAGGATGGATAAGAACTTAAAATAATACAGCGGGCAGTCTGTGGTGTACTGCTAACAAATTGCTCAAACTCTAGGTATAAAAAACACAATACATAACTCTAATTATATATATATACATACATATTATAATATGTTACACAATTTCATTGAACAAGAAAGGATTTTCCAAAATTTATTCCCTAAGGGGAACAAACCGAGTTCTGAGAAACTAGTAATACAACGCGTAAGGAACAGATCTGCGCAAACTATAACAGTAGACGAAACTGAACAACCTTTTACAAGTTTTTTTTTCCAGAAATGAAAAAAAAATCATCCTCTCCATACAAACTGTCCGATCAAGTTTATTATTTTGTATAGGAAGGCCGATTTTTTTTTGTTTTCCTGAAAAAAAACTTGTGGAAGGTTGTTCAGTATCGTCTGCTGAGCAAGCCCTTAAAGTTTGCGGAGACTTGTCCCTTTCACCCTGTATACATGATGTTCCCTAAACAATGTTTAACAGCGAATTTTACGTCCATACAATCGTCTGCCCAAGATCTGATAGTGCCGCATTTTTACTGTCTACAAAACTAGCACACTCCTTGCTAATTCGCTCCGTCTTGATTCTCCGCTAGCCTTGCAGAAATAAATGCGCGAATCCTAACAAGGTTGGCAGTTGGCACAATCTCCCGTTTAGAGACGCAGCGCAAAACCCTCTCCTATAGGTACCTAGGTATCTATAAGAACCAGAATTCTTATAGACTATTGTGTTAACTAAAGTACAATTTTTTTTTATCGGTCTTTCATATGCCGTAATTAGAGACAAAATTAAAAAGCCATTGTGTCACGCGTAGATCTGCGTTCCGGCTATAACAGGTTAAATTTTATGTACAGTGGTGGTAGATTATTATTATGTAGATGGGTGGAGAGGGGGGCCAAAGAAAAGATGGACGGATTGTGTGAGAAGTGATATGAAAGAAAAGGGATTTAGTGATAGCGTGACTAGTGACAGGACAGAATGGAGAAAAAAACATGTTGTGCCGACCCCAAATAAAACGGCAGAAAGGTGATGATGATGGGTGGAGAGAGAGGCCAAAGAAAAGATGGATGAAATGGCCAAAAAAAAAACAGTAGTAGTACAAAGGCGGACTTCATGCAACATGGCTTTTTATCATATTATGTCATTATACCATTAAATCATACTCCTATGTTCTTGAACCAGTATTATTTTAGATTATTTTGTAAGCTATAATAAATTCAAATTTTATCGTCATTGCCATAAAACCGATTTTCTCATAAAGCTGTTGTTCTGAGAAAAACAAATGAAGATTTTTTTTAATTTATGTAAAGGGATTTTTTTAAGCGGATTATGGTTGTCATATCAAATGGAAAAGCTCCTGGATAAGCTGATTGATGCTCAAATTGCTTTACGAGGTTTGACGACACTGCTCTGACTGTGTCTATTACTGCTATGCCGGAGGTCCTAGGTTTCGATTCCCACCCAGGACAAATGTTTACATGATGAGCATGATCATTTGTTCTGTGTCTGTGTGTAATTTATCTATATATGTATGCATAACACAATTTCTGCTTAGCTTAGGACTAGACGGCGTTGTATGATAGTTGTGGAATACTATACTATACTACTAATATACTTCTCTTGGAAATGGCAGTTAATTCTTGGAATTACCTGTAGATATGTCGCAGTAAGATAGATAAAGCCGTAATATAGTTATATCACTAGGGATATAATTATATACCGTAACATAGTTATGCGAAAGCGATTCATTACTATCTCACTAGGAATATAGTTATAAAACGGTCCAAGTTTAGTGATGTACTTATATTACTAGATTAAGTTTAGTGAAATAGCTTTCGGAGTGTGCGGCGCAGGCGGCGCGCTTTATATTACTTTGAATGATTCTATACCAAATGAAAACTTATCACTGAGAGAAATATGCCAAAAATTGTCGCGCTTTGGTGGCCAAGGTTATTTAAAATGTTCCTGTAAAAAATCGAATATACATTGTTCTACTAAAAGATGTGCCTGTAAGAAGCATTCAGTGCTATGTAATTCTAGATGTCATGATTCCTCTTCTTGTCTGAACAAAAATTAAAAAATACTTTTAAAGAAACCAAGATCACAACTTGTTGATAAGAAATAAAGATATCTCAAAACTGTTTAGCTTTAAAAGATTTTTAATGTTTGATTAGTTTTAATTGTATTGTTAATGTTTAAATTCCAAAAAATATGATCGTTTTAATTATAATTACTTTAATACGTGTTAATGTCACAAAGTATTGTAAATATTGTCCTCCGTTCTGCGAGCAGTTTGTCCTGCCCATTGCCACTTAAGTTTGGCGACTCTTTGGGCTATGTTCGTAATCTTGGTTAGAGAAAACAGACGGTTGTTGATGCCGAAAATTGCTGAAGTGGCGACTACGTACCGGAAGACGCAGCTTCGGAAAGCCTCCCACAACGTAGACCGACAACCTGGTGAGTGTCACCCAGCCTTTTGCGTGTCACCGAAATCTGATCTATAAATAGACGCTCAGGCTTCAACCATAGACATTTCTAGCTTCGCCCGCGTACATAAAGTATAGCCCATGTCACTCAGGAACAAAACAGCTTTCTATATGTGAAAAAATAAAATAGCAATTGGATCAGTACTTCTAGACACTACCTCCCAAAAAACAAAAAAAAAAATAAAACAAATACCTCTTTATATTATTATATTAAATATTAATATTATAGTGTAGATTATCAAATTCAAAAATGGAGGTGAGGCAAAAACTAGCCTACGACCTATTCTAAGGCTTATTAAAAAATTTCATGAAAATCTGACAAGTCGTTTCGAAGGAGTTCAGTAACAAACTTTGTGACACGAGAATTTTTATAATCTATTTGTATTTTTGTTTGTAATGAACTCGCTTTTATCCGCGGTTTCACCCGCGTACATAAAATATAGCCTATGTCACTCAAGAATAAAGCAGAGCTATCTATCGGTGAAAAAATTTTAGCAATCGGACAGAAAATGCTACTTTATCACTGAGTGACATAGACTTAGACATATATGTATTTTCAACTTTCACGTGGGCTCAGTCGCTTGCAGAAGCTAGTATTTTGACTGCAGCATAGTTTTTATAACTTTGTTACTTCGTCTAGAAGGTCAAAGGGCAGCTCTAAAATGATCAAAAGTTAGGACTCATAGAAGGTAATGTAAATCTACTACGAAAGCATATCTTCTTCAGTTTACTCAGTGCAACCAACCATCCCCAAAGACCACCCCTCCGCCTCCTCACCGTGTCAGACCCAATTACGGTTGAATTGGATAATGCAAACTAATCTCCGGGTGACCCAGACTTTAGCAATCTCTACAGTCTTCGATCCACTTTGTAACTCGAGCCAAGTAAACTAGAGCTTTTTAGGGTTCCGTACCCAGGGGTAAAAACGGTACCCTATTACTGAAACTTCGCTTATTGCCAGTCCGTCTGTCACCAGGCTGTATCTCAAGAACCGCGACAGCTAGACAGTTGAAATGTTCACAAATTATGTGTTCCCGTTGCCGGTATAACAACAAATACTAAAACCAAAATAAAAGAAATATTTAAGGGGCTCCCATACAACAAAAGCGATTTTTTGCCAAATTTTCCTAAGGACGGTCCCGTCTTTGGTACGCGAGTTCAAGTCGCACTCGGCCAGTTCTTTCCAATTTTTCTTTTTTTCGCTTTACGGAAATCGAAATGTTGGATCTTGTACCTATTTACTTATCAAGAGTAAGATAGACGTCTGCGGTGGTGTCTCGTTTGGCTAATGGGTCTGGGTCGACATTGACTTTTTCAAAAAGAATAAAATTTTGTATCCACAATGAAAAGCTGGAAAAACTTCTTTCATTAAGCACCTCTCTTAACAGAAGCCTAAATCAAAATGGGCCTCGCTAACAGCCCTCTTTTTACAAAAAATAGTTTGAAACGTCTTTTTGAAATGCAAAACGAAACGAAAATGGCCGGATTTCTGACGACACTTCAGGCGGGGGCTTTCAGCAAATGAGCGACGGCCTCAACGCTCCGAGCGACGCGGACAAAGGACTTTTCGCGTCCTCAGGTCTTACCACCGACCAGTCAGCTCCGACCCGCCAAGCTGCAGAAACTACTCATAAACAACAACTCACAAGCTAAGGCCACGGCTCTATTAAAAACAGTCAGTGGTACGTTAAAATCTCTGGCGTTCCGCTGCACATTTCAGTTGGAAGCACTGTACCTTGTAATTCTACATACCTACATTATTTACATTTACTTTTTTCAGTGCACGAAGTTTTACCGCATTTTCTTTTATTGCTGTTGTTAGGTTGGTCGTTTGCTTATTACCAACAGAAGCACGCGACGTTCTGTGTTCGCTTTTTAAACGCTCCCGCGTGCGCGATAACAGAAGTTTACTTATATTGAATTTTCTTAGTAGACATGCTATTCGACTATTTGGTATAAACTTGTCGTATCGAGTTACTGCACTGGGCACTGCCGTGGGTATCGTAAAAGCGACTTTTAAAATAAAACTTAGACTGTGGTCCGTAAAACTGTACCCTAGATGCCCAACGATTATACCAACTTAGTCTTTAAACAAGTTGGAAACTTCTGAATCATCAAATGGGCGAAACCTTCTATACTCTGTTCAAAATAACATTAGAAATTTATGAAAACCTTTTTATGTCCGTTCGACCGATTTTGACTTTTATTACGTTAGTGGCATGACAAATGGCGGTTGTAGTAAATAGTTGGTATTGTAACCATTTTTTTGCTTTTAATGCCATCCTTATGCTTACGAAATAGAAATTAAAATCGATTGAACAGACAGCAAAAAAGGTTTCTTTAAATTTCTATTCTTAATGCGAATAGGGAATAGTAACCGTACCTGCAGACGAAAAGCTAGGAAACTAATTGTAGTTAGCGAGTTTTAGACAGTTCACAAAGGTAAGGAATCGGCAATAAATTACAAATCCCTAAAATGGTCTTGGAGTTTTGACCTTAAAAATGTTAAATCAAATCAACAGTGTTACCTACTACGTTAAAGTAAAAGCTGTCTCAGTTAGTATATCAAATCCTTTACCGAATCATTACTAAAAGAAATCCTGGATTATTAAAATACCTAGACCCTAAAAAGAACTACTCAACTACTAAGACTAATACTCATTTTAGGAAATTTCTTTTTCTTCATCAGAATTTCTGTTCAAAACATAAAACTGATAGTCAAAGCACAGGTTTTTTTTTTTACCAGACTACGGAGGGTTATGATTTTGACAGGCTATGTATGTATGTATGTGAGTATGTTCATCTGTTCCCTCATAGCTCCTAATCTACTTATCGGAACTCGACATATCGAGGTATCGTTAGAACCGTCTTAATCGTCCGCTGAACATAGGCTACGTGACGTGTCACAAAACGCGATATGGCGCCCTCTACCCGACAAAAAGGAACGTGTTAAAAATAAAAATGGAGATAAATACGCCGTGTTTGGTATCATTTGAAAGGGCTTAACCTGTAAATTTCCAAAATATTGCTCAAATTTAAAGTGATGCCCTCTAGCGCACAAAAAGTGATGTGTTTAAAAATGTTAAGATAAATACACAGTGTTGCATATCATTTGAAAGGGCTCAAACAATATCGTAAAAATTCAATGTGGTGCCCTCTAGTAGACAAAAAGTTTTGTGTTAAAAAAAAAAGATAAATACGTTGAGTTTGGTATCATTTAAAAGGGCTTCACGTGAATAGTATAGAAACACAGTGATTTAACACCAAAATTATTTAAATAAAAATAAAGTAAAAAAACTAACTCGTTTTTTTTTCGTAGTCGGGTTTTGGTTTTTTACTTTATTTTTTTGAGATAGGAATTGTTCATTTAGGAGGTAGAGACAAATCATATTGTCTCTTAACCACCCTAGGTTGACTGGTAGACAATTTGTTAGGCATTAAATCCGCTTTTGTAAGTACTTTGTGTTGCAGGAAGATTAAATAAATTAATTGATTAATAAGTATAGTCTATAATACCATTGTTTTAACAAACACCAGCAGAAACCACTCTTATATCCAACACAGCAACGGGAGGCCAAGAAATAATTGTTTTTTTTTTTTTTAAGTGTTTTTTCTCTGGGTGAAGAGAGAACCGTTTTGCTGTGTATACTTACCGTAATAGAGTTTAACTGACTAAAACCCACCAATATTTAAAGGAATAATGTCAACTGAAGAGAATTTCAACAGAAGTCGACCTTTACGTTTCAAGGCCACAGTAACTCTTTTGCGCACTCCCGCATTCCCCAAGATCTAGATCAAGATCTTCAGCCCCGTTCCAACATTCCAGGGTGTAACCGTGCCGATAACCGACCATCTCGACCTTCTTGGTGTTACGCTGACGTCATCACTCAACTTTGGGCCATACATCGAAGCAAAGGCTCAACTGGCTGCAAATAAGCTGGGAATTCTCGCAAAGGTCAGACAGTACTTCACGCCGGAACAGCTGCTCAAACTTTATCAAACGCAAGTTCGATCGTGTATGGAGTGCTGCTCTCATCTTTGGGACGTATCTGCCCGATACTAGCTTGATGCAGTTGAGGCAATTGAGAGGCGAGCCAGAAGGATAATCGGCGATGATACACTCGTCGAGTCGAGGCTTTCAAAGACTTGAGCATCGACGCCGAGTTGCTAGCCTGTCGGTTTTCTACCGGTTGCATTTCGGGGAGTGTGCATCGGAATTACATAACCTAATTCCGCCTAGCCTGTTCCATCATCGGACTACCAGACGTACGACGATGCGCCACCGGTACATGGTGGATATCTACACGCACTAAATGTTTTGGGAACACATTCATTGTGCGTGCAGCTAAGGAGTGGAATTCCTTGCCGGAGTCCGTGTTTCCTGATAGCTACAACCCGGGAATCTTTAAGCCGAGAGTGAATAGGTTTCTTCTAGGTAAGCGCGTTCCATCGTCGACCGCATCGTCGCTTTCCATCAGTTGAGATGGCAGTCAAGCGCGAAACTATCAACAAAAAAAAAAATCCAACCCTAACCGACGATTACGAAGCTTGAAGAATAGACATTCTTCGTAACAATAAACGCCAAAATTCACTGACGGAGGTACGACGGAACCCTGAGTCTCGTTTACAGACAAACAAATTAATTTGTATCCAGATACTGTCAGCTTAATAGGTCGTTAGTCGTAGCGTCACTCATTGCGGCACAACAATGATTTATGTCCCCTCGACCAGCTTGCGATCTGTCGCCCATTGTACCCTTTGACGAGATCTTGTCATCATTTGTACGCCAACTTTTGCTCAACAAATTATTAGCTGATGATCGATAAGATTAGGGAACTTTTGAAGTGATTTTTTAAGGTTCTGTACTCTCAGTAGGCAAAAACTGAATCCTTTTAGGTTCACTTTGTTGTCCGTCTGTCAAGAACTTATTTTTCACAAACGAGGTATTAAGCTGAAATTAATAAGTATTAAATACTCAGGTCTGCTTAGAGCAGTGAAAAAAACAATCATCTGAGGCAACGCAATCTAATGATAATGCCGCTTATACCGCGTTTATGACACATATTTTGACACTCACGAAGCACTCATGAATCCTGAAAGTTAACAAACAATGGTTTCACAGCAAAGATAAAAACGTAACTTTGTATCTAATTATGTTATGAAATAATGTTTTTTTTTTACGATGTGGAAAATCTCCGAGACTCAATTCGGTAATCGAACTTTTTACATACTTAAGTATCTACCTATATGCAAGTTAGTCGGTATTTTTATATGTTGCTGACTACTTCTAGACGTTTATTCATCGTCATTTAAAATGCTGTAAAAATTTTCTTACTTAAACTTATTAACTGACCTGGCAAACACTTACACCACCAATGAATGAGCAGTAAGCTTTCCCGGACTAAAATAATTTATCTCAACTTAACTAGGTATAGGTAACTATCCCATCTACAACAGTACGAACACACATGAGACATGATAGACACCTACACTCTACAGTAATTAAACCAGAACAACATTGATTGTAACGAATCGGGCTTGTCTGTTTTATCGACACATTAACAAGTTTCGAAAAACGCTTGTTTCCCCGTTCCCATTTTCCGCTCAACCGTCCAACTATGCATTTATCGGCAGGTACGTAATCTGGCATCGGGCAACGCGCTTGTCGTGACAAATGACGCGCGACGTGACGTGACGCAACGGATCCGATGTGACAACGACGCGGCAACGTCACCCGAACCTGATACGACACGCGCATAATCGAATTTCGGCTGAGTGAAATCTCTTATTTATTGCCAATGCCACAGTTGCCACCTATGACAATATTTCTAGAGATTTCAGTCGCAATATTCATAATGGGTTTTTTTTTTGACGTGTTGCAATGCATCAATGTTGGAGCGATGATAGATAGACACAATCCAATTATTATTTAAATGAAAAATATTGAATTGCACCTGAACCTTACCGAATAGTACCTACATCTACTCAAAGAAATAAGATGAAGTAGGTATCCAGTGGAGGATGGAAAGGTTAAGTGTCGTTGATTTCAAGAACACCGAACAGAAAAAGAAATCTATACTCGTAGAGGTATGTACCTAACTCAAAAAACCATAGAATAAAGATGAATTATGTCTTAAGAGGGCAACTACTCTGCCGACCCCACCGACCATATGATCTGCGAGCAGTGTGCCCTCCACTTAAATTTGGCGATTCTTCGGCCAAGTCGGTAATTAAGTCCAGTGTTAATCTGGGAAATTATAAGCTATTCCAGTAACCAATTTTTATTCAAATCCGTTCAACCGTTTCAATGTAAAGAAGTAACATAGACACACATACCAACTCACAAACCTAATTACAAAATTTCGCCTCCATAATATTAGTATCTATGATAATCCTATCAGAGTTTTAGGTACTTATAGACGATTGATAAAATACTCTTAATAGCCCTATGGGATTAAATCATCACTCCAAACTGATACTGAATGCTCCATCCAAACGAGTATAAGATGGATTACCTACCTACTTCTATAAAATCTAATAAAAAATAAATTGAAGAGATCCGATTAGAATTTAGCTGACGTTCCCTAATTGGATGGAATGAAAGACCGAGTAGAAATTGATGCGGTTTTTTTGCAAAACCAACGATGGTTTGTGTTGAGAAAAAAGATTATTAGGCTATGTAGCATAACCCAACCTATAACAACAAACTATCTTAGGTTAAAACTGGTGAATTTTTTTTTTAACTGGGAACTTATCCAGCCAGTGCACTAGCTTCTGACGTTTTATAAGTGCCCTTGTAGGCCAATGTGATTTTTTATTTTTATTTTAATTTGAATGACTTCCCCCACAGGCAAAGGGCAAAGCGGGAGGGAGTGTCAGACTTTTACTGACAAAAACATACTCTTAGTTACTTCATTGCTTTTAGTCCAGGACTGGATTTTCCTTTCAGAAGCGAACCCATGGGCCCAGTAGGTAGGCTTCGAGTTTCGACCCTGCTGGGCCCCTACGGTGCGTTCCGGGATCTTGGGTTTTCCTTTCAGAAGTCAACCCATTGCCCTAGTAGGCTTCGGCCCTACTGGATCCATACGATTTTACTTACCAAATATCTTGACAGCTCCGGACATTATGGCTGCGAAAGAGAAGGAAAAAAACTACTGAGGTGTCAAGGGACACCCGGATGGAACGAAGTTGCGTTCTGGCTTGCTTTCTATAAGAGAGAGAGAGAGAGAGACAGACAGAGAAACATGCGCACGCCGCACAGCTTACAATAGCTTACTATAGCAAAAAGTGTCGCTACAACTTTTCGTGAGAATTTTTCCGTCTAGCCAATACAATATAACTAAAAAATACTATCCTATTTTATGTATATTTTGACAGCACTATTTCAACATCTTCGAAACCATGAAAACGACACTCATGACGAAAAAGTTGATAATTTCTGACAGCCGCCATCTTAGATTTACATTTTGACAGCACTATCGGCTTTAACAACCTCGAAAACCATGAGAAAGACACCCATATCGAAAAAGTTGATAATTTATTGCAGCCGCCATCTTGGATTTACATTTTGACAGTACATTCGGTTTTAACACCCTCGAAAACCACGAAAACGACACCCATGACGAAAAAGTTGATAATTTCTTGCAGCCGCCATCTTGGATTTATATTTTGACAGTACCATCGGTTTCAACACCCTCGAAAACCATGAAAACGACACCCATGACGGAAAATTTGATAATTTCTTGCAGCCGCCATCTTGGATTTATATTTTGACAGTACCATCGGTTTCAACACCCTCGAAAACCATGAAAACGACACCCATGACGGAAAATTTGATAATTTCTTGCAGCCGCCATCTTGGATTTATGTTTTGACAGTACTATCGGTTTCAACACCCTCGAAAACCATGAAAACGACACCCATGACGGAAAAATTGATAATTTCTTGCAGCCGCCATCTTGGATTTACATTTTGACGGTATTATCGGTTTCAACACCCTCGAAAACCATGAAAACGACACCCATGACGGAAAATTTGATAATTTCTTGCAGCCGCCATCTTGGATTTATGTTTTGACAGTACTATCGGTTTCAACACCCTCGAAAACCATGAAAACGACACCCATGACGGAAAAATTGATAATTTCTTGCAGCCGCCATCTTGGATTTACATTTTGACGGTATTATCGGTTTCAACACCTTCGAAAACCATGAAAACGACACCCATGACGAAAAATTTGATAATTTCTTGCAGCCGCCATCTTGGATTTATATTTTGACAGTACCATCGGTTTCAACACCCTCGAAAACCATGAAAACGACACCCATGACGGAAAATTTGATAATTTCTTGCAGCCGCTATCTTGGATTTATATTTTGACAGTACCATCGGTTTTAACACTCTCGAAAACCATGAAAACGACACCCATGAACAAAAAGTTGATAATTTCTTGCAGCCGCCATCTTGGATTTACATTTTGACAGTAAAAGTGTCGGTACAACTTTTCGTGAGAATTTTTTCCGTCTAGCCCCTTTCACAACGCGCGTAAGGAACTTCGTTCCAAAAAGGAATATGCTCCGACCAGACGGGTATAGTGTTTGGATTATTGATGCCGTCATAGATTTACAATTTACCTAAACGCAGTCAATTCGGGCTCGGTCTTTACCCAATATGAACGGCGACCTACCCATTGCTCTGCGTCTGTAGTGGCCAAGAAACGTCCTGCGACTCCGGATGCCCAACGCGTCTCGTGTGACGAGGGTTGGAGCGTGAGGATATACTTTTTCTCTCTCGCTTCGGACCATGACCTTAACCAGGATTGGACGCAAGAGGTCCCTGCCTCCGATCACCTTCTCGAGCACACGACAGCGCTCCGTCCAAGCGGGGCAGATTTCCATCGTATGCACCATCGTGTCTTCCTGACGATTCACACATTGTTGACACCTGTACCCCTAGCCAAGTTGCTAATCTGCAATAGTTACCGCTTGTAGAAAGCTTCAAATGTACGGGAATGACGTCGCCTCAACGCTCAGTCACGTGGTCAGAACAAAAGAATTGGTGGCAAGGTCAACTCGAAGCGTTCGACGCAAGCGAAACGGTAGTAACTTGGCTAGGGGGGCTGAGAGCTTAACCAAGTTGCTAATCTACAATCGCTAACGCTAGGAGAAAACTTTAAATGTATGGGAATGATATCATCTCAACGCTCAGTTTTGTGGTCAGAACAAAGGAATCGGAGGTGTTGCTGACTTGAGGCGATCGACGAAAGAAAAACGAAACGGTCATATAGGTATAACTTGGCTAGGCCGGCTAGGAGTTTGTTACACCTGAATCTGAAACAGGAACTTCGTAAAATTGCTGTGACACCTTTCTAGCCAATCCTCATAGAAGGTAGGTACTTACCACTGCGATCGTCGACTGCGAAATGGCATTATCATTCATCATCATCATCATCATTTCAGCCGATACACGTCTACTGTTGGACATAGGCCTCCCCCAAGCGTCGCCACATCGAACGTTCCTGTGCGTCCCGCATCCATCGGTTTCCCGCTACCTTCACCAGGTCATCGGTCCACCTTGTAGGAGGCCTTCCAACGCTGCGTCTTCCGGTACGCGGTCGCCACTCCAAAACCTTTCGGCCCCAACGGCCATCTGTTCTGCGAGCAATGTGCCCATTGCCACTTAAGTTTGGCAATTCTTTGTGCTATGTCGGCAACCTTAGTTTTCCTGCGAATATCTTCATTTTTTATTCGATCATGCAAGGAAACCCCGAGCATAGCCCTTTCCATGGCTCTTTGGGTGACTTTAAGCCTTCTGATGAGGCCCATTGTGAGCGACCACGTTTCGGAGCCATATGTCATCACTGGCAACACGCACTTGTTAAAGCTAGCGTAGCTTCCCGAACGCTGCCCAACCGAGTTGGATTCGACGATTGACCTCTTTCTCAAAGTTAGACTTACCCAACTGGACTGTCTGTCCGAGGTAGAAATGGCATTAACTCTAAAATTAAAACTACCACCAAACCAGTATATTTTTAAGGCGACCATTACACGATCATGCAAGTATCAATCAATTCCATCAATCATAAATGATGGAAAATTATGGTTTTCGTCAATCAGTACTAAAAACCGTCATGCAAAGCATTAGACGGTAATTTTTCGTCAATCAAGGTTTTGACTGTGGCAAAACTGACAGCAAAACCTACCGTGTAGTGTTCGCCTAAGTAAAATACAGTCACTTGCCGTCTGACCCCGAGTCCTTTCTTTATAGTCTCAATATAGTCCTCATTCCCACAATCAGTATGTATCCTAGCGTCTAAGTCACAATCCGGTTTGTCCGACTCCATTCGGACCGTCCTAACTGTAACTAATGCACCATATCTGTCCAACTTATTAAAGTTTACGCCCACGAGACGTGGACCACGTGTCGAACAAAGTCTGTTGAGTATTGCAACTGCGGGTAATGTACGGTAACCTTAATGCGACTGTAAATCTTGTTTTAATGGTGGCAACGTGTGTGCTTTGTTGGTGCCTAAGAGACGGCGGTAGTGTATTGATTTATGGTTCTAAGGTTGTCTTTTGGTTCTAAAAGGCGAATGTAGTCTCGGTTGGACATGTCTTTCCTAAAAATAGCAGGACGATGCGTTTTAGGTGACCAGACGTGCTATTCTAAGAAAACAGCCTTGAGCGCAGCGCTGGCCCCAGCAACGAAATCCAAAATATGCAAATAGGATTAACAATTCAAATAGACCTTTAAATTGGATTGTTAATCCAATGTACTGTGCTCTCGACTCGTCACTGCGGTTTCTTAGAGAATAGCACCGCAGAGACACTACCACGTGCTCTTAACGCGATCCATTTGACGACTTGAACTGAACTGTTACAGGGATGGACCTATATAGGGTGTGTAACTCCATCCCTCTTTTAACTCGGTCGCACACCTGAAATTTAACACGTCATTGTAAGGCCCCTGTTGGTCTCGCAGTTGTAAACTCGACTGCTGAACGTAGAGTCCTGAGTTCAATACCCAGGTCGGACAGTGTTATTTGGTTTTCTCAGTGACAGCCAAGTTTAGAATTAGGCGGTGTCATACTCCGGTAAATAAATGGTTCTACGCCTGATGTCTCTCCGGTCATGTCGGATGACAAGGACGAGTGCATCTGTTTTTATTTTTATTTATTTATTTATTTCTTAAAAACACACACTATCTTTACAGGCTGGACCCAATACAATAGTGGTTTTAACAATGGGAACAAATCAATTATCTTATGACTAACACTGTCTTATCTAAAATCAACTATAATATAACTATGAAAATACAAAAAAAAAAAAAAAAAATTATAATAAAAATATAAACTTAACCTAGTAAATAACATCAGACTTAATACCTAACATTTTCTTTTCTTTACCTAATATTTAAATATATGAAATAACCTTTAATAAGACTCTTGCTAATTCCGTCACATGGCTCGAGAATAAGTCAATTCTTTCATGCACTTCATTTAGCACGCGTATTGTGCGGGTAAGGGGTGCTTTCGACAGCAGGTTGGTTCTGGCAGCAGGCACGGCTAGCAATGGCGGTCGCCGTCGCCTCCACACGTACCGGTCTGGCACGCACAGCTTCAGGTGCCGCAGCACGCCCGGGTTGTGCACTACTCCACGCAGGAGCTTAACTGCATACGCCGCGAGTGCAAACTCACGGCGCACTCTGAGCTCGTTGTACCCCACCATACCCAGTACAAACAGTGTGGGATACATCAGTGGGTAAAATGGGTACACCCCGTAAAGCTTAATACAAGTGTCTTGTGAATTTATTTTGTACTCGTTCCAGCATGACACTGTATTTCGCTTCATGAGGAGCCCAAATCACCGCACTGTGTTCCAAATGACTCCTTACCAAGGCGTCATACAGTACCCTGAGTGTGGTAATATTAGTAAACCCGTAAAGTCTTAGTACGAAACCGAGGTTTCTGTACGCTTTCTTGCAAACCTTAATTATGTGATCCCGGAACGTTAGATCTGGTGTAAATACTACTCCTAGATCTCGTACTTGAGACACTCGCGGGATCGGCACTTTCTCTACTTGGTATTCGTAGGCTATGGCACTCTTTGCGCGCGTAAATGTCATGATTGAGCATTTCGCTGTGTTGAAATAGAGTTTGCTGTTATGACTCCACTCAACCACTCTGTCTATGTCTTCCTGCAAACGCTCACAGTCCGACTCTCCCTTGACCTCAAGCAGCAATTTGAGGTCATCTGCAAACAATAAACATAAACTATGTTTGACTACATCTGGTAAGTCATTTACCATTAAAATAAATTCAAGAGGACCCAAATTGCTGCCCTGGCTCACTCCTGACCTGGTGTAGTATGGCTCGGATTCGACCCCGTTGTAGTCAACGTACTGCTGTCGGTCTTTTAAGTAACTAGCAAAGAACTGTAAAAGGTGCGGCGTGCAACCTATTTTTGTTAGCTTCATTAGCAGTACGTCATTGTCAACGGTGTCAATCGCCTTTTTAAAATCAAAATATGCCGCGTCAACCTGCACACCAGCATCGACTGCCGGCGCCACCCGCGCCACGAAGTTAAGCAGATTAGTGGCAGTGCTGCGCGCCAGCCTGAACCCGTGCTGCACGTCTGATAGCTGTGCGCTCACTTGAGCCTGCACGCAGCGCTGGATAGCAGACTCGAACACTTTTGCAGGTGTCGACAACACTGCCACTGGCCTGTAGCAACTGACATCTGGACCTGACTTTCCCTTGGGAACCGGAATTACTCGTGTAATTTTCCACCTAGCTGGAAACGTGGCCTGTTTCAAACAAGTATTAAAAATATGATGCAGTGGCTCAGCCAGCACCCTGCCACAGTCTCGGAACAGAAAAGCTGGAATGCCATCGGGGCCAGATGAGCGCTTTGGCTTAAGCTTTATGAGCGCTTCTCTTACGTCTTGAAGACTAAGAGTCTCGATGTGGACTCGCTCACTGTTCGCTTCCGCTTCCTCTCCCGCCACCCGCGCCTCAAGCCGCGGTGGCTCTTTGTTGTACACCGATTCAAAAAATGACGCGAATTCCCGAGCACACTCTTCATCTGAGAGATGCTGACCATTTTTTACGATAACCTGTCTGTTTAGCCTACTTCATTTGGACCTAATGTACTGCCAGAATGATTTCGGATCTTTTGAAAATTGATTTTGTATTTTAAGCTTGTGTTGTTTGTGTGCAATTTCTATTGATTTTTTAATACGAGCTCTGCATTTAGAAAATTCTGAATAATCGCCATTCAACTTTGTTTTTTTAAAAGTTTTATGAAGTCTAGCTTTATTCTTTATATCTCTTATGATATCCGCGGTGTACCATTCGGGATAAACGTATCGAGAATTTTCATGTTTAAGCATTTTTCGAGGTACACATTTATCTAAAATATAATGATATATGGGGAATAAGGATATGATGGGGAACTATCAAATAATGTATCCCGCTCTGGGTGGAACAAGAGGGAGTGTCAAGTTTAACTGACTAAAGCCCACCTGTGTTCTTTCAGTTCCTTTGCTTCAAAATTACCTACTCTGTGCTATGCTTTCTAGAGCCCCGGTAAGGGTGCTTTTCTACCAGAAAATTGCTATGTTGCAAGCATGTGAAAGCTAAGTTACGAAACTTGAACGTTTTCACTAATGCTAAGCTATATAGCTAGGCGAGTAAGATGTGCTATAAAGAAGCGCCGCCGCAAGTTGGCATGTTTTACTGATAAACGCGCACCTACTGTAGGTACCTACTACTCTGCTCTGCACATAGCTCGACCACTTGCGACTAATCATCACATCAAGTACCTACATGCTTTTTGTCATGTGCACCCCATCGAGCGGGTCTACGAAGCTCTTACAGACTCAAAGTTTTATATAAAGCCCGACCTTATCTTGCGTTGAATTGTGAGTCTTGCTCTTACTTTGACAAAACCAAAGACTCTACAGTCTTTGGTTTTGTCAAAGTTGAATTATGCGGATACAGTGTAAGGTCAACGGCATCTATCTAAAACTGAAAGAATGATCCAAAGACTTCAAAATGCCTGTGCACGCTCTTCTGTTTTAAAGTTCCTTTTAGAGGACATGTAACCCCATTTCTAAAAGAGCACAACATTTTAAAAATGGAAGCTAGACGTAAACTGCACTTGGCGACCTTGCTTTTTGAAGTTATCAAGTCTCACTCCCCTTTTCACTTATACGATAAGCTAACATGGACTTGTCGACATGGAATTGGTGAGGGAAGAAAATGCTCTCAACAGCTTTCTACTCCCCAGCATAAGTCAGCGGCTTTTAGAGGCAGTTTTCGATACGCAGCTTCAAAATGTCGGAACAATATCCCCCCTCCTATAAAATTCAATAGAAGTTGCTCAGTATTTATTCAAATTAAAATTAAAGTTATTTTTGTTGAATCATCAAATTGTCTTCCAAGATGTTCAAGCCGACATTTCAGCCATTGAAATGCAATATTTTATGGTTTGATCAACCATTTACCTGTCTCGATTTTAGCATTGTTATTTATTTTCGTGCATTTTAATATTAACCATGTTATCAATTTATACACAATATGTTTTAATTTTATGTACATTTTGTTGTTTTATTGTCTTTTATGTTACTTGTGTTATCAATTGTTAACATGCTTACCTGTTTCTAATATTGTTAAATGATATATCAGCTTTATTTTTTGTTTTAAATGGGCACATAAATCTTTAGTAAACTATTTTATAAATAAAAATCGCAACATATTCTTTTAGCTGGTCTATTTACAGAACTTTTTAGTTTTTAATAAATATTTTCTATTCGAGCATATGGCACCCAAAGGCTGCAGCTGAAAATCAGCGTCAGGTGGTGGCCTTATTGGCATTTGGCATTATGCTGAACGGAATGTCCGTTTGGATTGAGGAGCCACTTCATGATTTTAAAAGGAAACTTACCCCTTATTTAGTAGGAAAGCAGATAATTTTGTAGGCCAAACCCCGAAATTTGTAGTAAAACATATCCAAAGTTATATCAATTTTAAAGTGGCTCCTCAATCCAAACGTCTGAACTGAGGAGCCAGCTAGAACACCGAAAGTACTCAATGAATATTATTGAAAATTTTGTATCATTTAGTAGTAATTGTGTATAGTACCTACTAAAAATTTGAGTCTAATACTGTTGATATTCAAGAACATACAATACTTTTAATGTGGCTCCTCAATCTATACACATGACCCGTAATTTTTCAGAAAAGCATTACTTCAATCGATACGCAATTTCGTTATCATTTAGTAGTAAGTATATTAGATTTGTAGGATAAGAACCAGATATCAAACATGAGTGGATCAAGAGATATAGCACATTTAATGTGGCTCCTCAATTGAGATGCTTCGGTAAATAAATTGGCCTCTAATCTACTATACTTATGATGAAATTTGGAACAAAAAACACCTATATTTAGTATAAAATTCTACTAAATGTACGTATAATCCCCGCCTTAAAAAAATACATATCTACGAAGTTATTAGCTATTCTTTCATTTCCTATGAAATGGTTTTGAAGGGTGACCATGAATACATTATTTACTAAGACAATCTTTGTTTCATCTTTCATGGCATAGAAGCACAAAACTGCAAATTTATGTCGATACTTATTATCTACCCTCAATAATATTTATTTAGTAACCTAACGTTCACTAGCAATGAAACTCACTTGTTTGCTCACATATTGACATAAACATAAAGGAGACGTTCAATAAATGTATGGGGCTTGGGCTAAACATAATTAAGAACAGCAATCTTTAAGACAAGACTTATACAGGCTAAATGGGCATAATTATTTTGATTTTTTCGAGCATTAAATAAGATTTTTCGCCCCCCTTTTTTATTAAAGTTTATTAAAACTATAAGGTTGCATCACTACAAACATTATTTTAATAGGTTGGCAACCCTGTGGCAATTGACGTGAAAGTGTATCTATGTGTGTACATTTGTGGTACTTATCCACAAATGTACACACATAGATACACTTTCACGCGTTCGGAATTATGATATCACCGCTGTGTCAAGAAATCGCCAGGCGTACGGTACGGTACGGTACGGTACGGTAATTCGGAAGAACTGTTGGCGTGCTAACATCGAAAATATCGATTTTCGGAACGCGGATATTATATGTGTGTGATGACGGCGAAAAAATATCAGACGGCTTTTCGACATAACCCTGGCCCCAGTAGGCTTCGACCCAGCTGGGCCTCTGCTGTTGCTGACAGCTCCTTGAGGCGCGCGGGAACAGTGCGCGCCGTAAACGAATTAGGCTCGGTCCGGGCAGTTACCAGACGGTTGGACAGCGAGCTACCCATTGCTCGCCGTCCGCTAGCTCGCGCCTACGGTGGCCGGAAATCGGGATCGGAATCTCGGTAGCGGCTGGGGCGCTGTGAGCGCCGCCGTTGCCTGATACGGTCGGACTTCTCCTTTGCTAGCGTTACTGCTTCACAGAAGGAAGCAACCGCCTGCCACTCCTCCTTGCTCCGGACCATGGCCTGTACCAAGGCCATGGTCCGGTTACCGCCATAATTGTGTCCATCACTGGGTTGCGCCAGTCGCTGACGCCATTTAACCATGGGATCCCGCCGGAGCTCTGTCTGCCAAGCTGCGACCTGTTGCGGCAGCGGACTTTCACCCACGTACAAGTCGTGCATGTGTGCAAGGACTGTTGCCTCCAGATCCCATGGTGGCAGGCTAGCAAGGAGGCTCGCCGCTTCGCGGGAAACCGTCACCGTGCGGTAATCGACCTACCGCTTGTGTTTACTGGACAGATATTCTTTGTGATTTGGATTATCGTTTGTTCGAAAACCATGGCTGTATGTGTTAATTGCACTATTTTCCTGTATCCATAGAAATAATATGTACCTATGGATTTGTGCTGCATAAACATTGTTTTTTTGGTAAAGGTATCCACTATTTTGTCAGTGTTACACAGGATTGGCAGTAAAGCGAAACGTTGAGAAAGACAACACGGCGTCCTTACCTTGCGTATGACGTAGGTCTTCACCGGACATTGTAAGTTCGGAAGGTTCCAGCCTTGGTACAAACAATTTTCCGGAGCAAGGAGGAGTGGTAAGCGGTCGCCTCTTTCTGCTTAACAGTAATGCTAGCAACCGTCCGGTAATCTTCCAGACCGAGCCCAAGTCATCGACGGCGCATAGTATTTCATGCGCACCTCAGGGAGATGTCAACAAAACCGTAGGGGCCCGTTCGTTTCGTTTTTTGCCATTTGGCTACGGAACCCTAAAAATCAGCCTCTCCATACAAAATTATAAACTTGATTGGACAGTTTGTAGGACTTTACACTCTGTTCTGAATACCTTTAAACCCAAAATATATGAAGAATCTCTGTACCTAAAAATTAAATTTCAAAAATACTTATCGTGATTTCATTTAACATCATTTATTTTTTCATTTTATTTCAGCCGAAAGAGATCCACTGTTGGACCTCCCCTTAAGTTCCGACTTTATTCTTAACTCGATTTGCTGCTGAGAACCTTTTTTTTTTTTTTAATTGAGATAAACTAGTGCTTGACTGCGATCCCACCTAATGGTAAGTAGCGAACCTCCAAGCACAGCCTTCTTCATTGGCCTTTGGGCGACTTGAGTTTTCTTATGAGGCCTATAGTAAAACGCAACGATTCATTGTGAGTGAGTCATAACTGGCTACACACACTGGTCAAAGAATTTTGTTTCGCGATACTGTGGGATTTTGGAAAAGAAGATGGCATGACTTCCCTAATTTAACAAAAATTGACTTACCTAGTTTGACCGTTTGTCCCAGGTACAATCACAACATGGTCACCATTAATAGCAAATTCTAAATCAATATTGAGAAGTATTTTTTTATCAAATACCGAATATGTACAATTTTGATTTGTACATATGTATTTAGTAGACATTTATACTAAATGTTAGTGTTTTTGGTTTTTGATTTCATTGTGATATCAGGCACATACAATCAATCATTTATTATGTAAAACGTCAGGACTGAGGAGCCAAATAAAATGCATTTATTTACTAAATTTAATCAGTTTTACTACTTTCTCTGTATGCTACAAATTCAAACATACTTACTACTAAATGTTTTTTGCAGTGGAATTATAAATTGACAAATTACTTTCATGTAAATTCACGCTCTTGTGTATAGATTGAGGAGCCACATTCAAAGTATTGTATGTTCTTGAATATCAACAGTATTAGACTCAAATTTTTAGCAGGTACTATACTCAATTACTACTAAATGATACAAAATTTTCAATAATATTCATTGAGTACTTTCGGTGTTCTAGCTGGCTCCTCAGTTCAGACGTTTGGATTGAGGAGCCACTTTAAAATTGATATAACTTTGGATATGTTTTACTACAAATTTCGGGGTTTGGCCTACAAAATTATCTGCTTTCCTACTAAATAAGGGGTAAGTTTCCTTTTAAAATCATGAAGTGGCTCCTCAATCCAAACGGACATTGAACGGAGGCCTTTTCGGCATTACTCAATGAACCATTTGTTTAATTTTAAAGTGTTTCCGTTTTTGTAATGCTAATGAACGCAATTTTCTTTCTTTTTAATCATGGCTCGCATCCATCCATATCAAAAAACAGCTTAGTTGAACCAGTTTCCACAAGTGCGAAGCAACATAGACCTCCGAATATGAATGTAACGTAGCACATTTCTGGTAAAAAAGCTCCCTAAGGCCCGTGCCTCATTATAAAGGCGGCGTTGCCAATTCACGCAGCCAAGAATATGCACTCAGCTCTGTAGTGTGTTAGTATCTAACGTCACAACCTGGCTACGCGGCCATTGCATCCCAGTAAGGCACGGCCCTTACGCTTTCGAAAAATCCCGCAAAGGTCGAGTGCATCTGTATTTGCAAACTTAGGCACTATATCTACCGTGTCGATAGCTAGTCTTCAGTGAATTGGCTTTTCTGACCAAAATTGGCGTCTATGACCAAAATTGGCTTCTATGACTAAAATTGGCTTCTGTGACCAAAATTGGCTTCTATGACCAAAATTTCTTCTGTGACCAAAACTGGCTTCTATGACCAAAATTAGGTCAGGATAATTACACATAATTACACGGAATGTCTAATTTTGAGTAGACATGTCGTCGAGTTTCAATGATCACTCTGCAATTATTATTAGGGGTAGGTACGACGGTTGAATCATTATTAATAAAAATCTTATTTTTTGTACATGCTTATATTTCCATATAAAATATCGATTTTAATTTTAAGTCATTTGAAAATTACATAAATACTACACCTAAGTTATAAATACAAGGACAGTTTACATCTGGCATCGTAAAAGAATACCAGACTCTTCAATACTTTTTCAATTTTACAATATATAAGACAACACTGTAAAAATAAAACAAAAATAATACAATTTTATCAAGGACTTGAGATTATAATAAATAATTAAACTTTTCTAAAAATAACCCGGTACAAAACATATTAAAAAAAAAAAAATCGAGTATATTTTTTTTTTCTCAAAGACTAGCTTTCTGTACTGTAAACACATAATAACCAAACTTATTTGAATTCTGACAACTTAAGTATAAAATATAAAAATCGGCACTTAAAGAATGTAACGTAAGAATAACTTAATTAAGATCGTTAAAAAAAATTGATTACAGATTCAAAAAATAAAAAGTATTAAGTCTTAATCTACGCAGTTAAATACTTTTAAGCGGTTAGTAAAATGCACCCGAAAACCTCTACCTAAATTGATTTCAATTAATTACAAACAAATACTTTGTCGCAGTCAATAAGGCAGTGATATATGGCTAATCAATATACATTTTATCAAACAATTCGAGTTATATTTCTATGTACTTACAGGCACATAACACTTCAACGTGTCAACTGTAGTAAGAGCTCATACACACGAGCAGCAAGTTGCACAGGACAGATGTAACTGCAGCCATCGACCATCGACCTATTGACACTTGTCTCGACGGCTGCCGCTGATTTTCAAAGTTGGAATGTCGACGGCCGGGTCGACACGTTAAAGATTCATGAACATTATCAACTATTGATTTTTTCGTGCGATTAATACTTTTGTCTAAAAATAATATTTAGCAATTTAGCAACATTTCCCTACTCCTTAGAAACGGCTTGGATCATCATTAGAAACATTTTTACACATATAAATCGGTGGTTAAATATTCTTCAAAGTGAACAGGGCATATGTATCTACTTAAATCAATCAATAATCGCAAAGATGGATTTAAAGGTCAGCGGAACTCTATCCGGGTGCAGCTGGCCGCAATTAAATGCACATATACTCGTACAGCCGCCTGGGCGTGTACGAGTGTTGTTTCCATTTAATTTTGACCAGATGATCAAGGGACTATAACCCTTAACAGCTGCCGCCTTCGTGTCGAACTGTCGACGGCTTCAGTTACCTCTGCCATGGCGACATGCTGCTCGTATGTATTAGCCCTAACATAAGGAATGATGATTCTGAGTGAGATTACACAATATACTCCTAATGTCAGCGCAATGAGGAACACATACTTAGACATCTATAAAACCAGCGTTAATTCCTAACCTACTTAAACAAGAACCATAATAAACATAGACTTTTGTAATAGATAATTTCTAATTAAATATTTTGTGCATAAAACCTCAAAAGAGATCTTCAACAAATACAAAAGCGATTTATATTCTTTTTTTTTAATATTCAATACTTTTGGTTAATGATTAAGTAAATCATTTTGTTATGTATACTTAACAATAATAATTTTGTTTTTTTTTTTCTAAATGAGTATTACTTATCACTAATTTGAGTTTATAAAATATTTTATCTTAACATGTTACAATTTGGGCAGAGTTAGAACAGGCAGCGGTCTAATATCGGTGGAAATGTACTAAACCAAATTACAGTATAAAAAAAGTTGCCATGATAATATTATGAAAATACATAGCACTAAATTACATTAACCACCCGTACGTCGAATATATCCGACAAACAGTCTCGCATTTATTCCACCAGGGTCGCACATCCACGACCGAATACTCCATCTCGTCAGCTCTTCTGTCACGTATGGGGATTAAAGAGCTAAACGGAATATTATACTCAGTTGCAAACACACAACTCTGGCGACTATGAAAACGCTCGTCGGACTAATCCGACGCAAGCGGTAAAAGGGTTAAAAAACTTAATTTACCGGTAGTATTACTGGACGAAATGGAGAGAAAATATAATTCTAGATCGTTGATGCCGTTGCCCGTTCAAAGACTCTGTCTTATAAATATTGTCAGCCATTATTCTCCTGCTGCAAAACACACAACCCTAACACTGCGCTACAACAGTCAAGCACACAATGACATCACCTACTTCAGTTACGAGCTGCAACACAACAGGGTTGCCACTTGATGACAGCACCATTAATCGAAACTAAGTGACCAGTGTTGCCATACCAATTATTTAGTTCCGGAATTTTTGGGCAATGCGCGGAAATTGGATAGAATAAAGCATTCTGGTCACATTGTAACAACCCTTAATATCTGTAAGGAATACAACAATTAAATAGCTTCACTTTCATGAACAAACTTGTTAACCTTCTAATACTTATATATTCCAATACTAAATTCATCTCACAGCTCCCGTTAAGGCTAATTGGCCAATTTAAAAACATCGCTGTAATGTGGAGTTATCTTCAAAAATATATTTTAAATCTTTAATTGGACGACAAATATAAGTAACACACGGCTGTTGAAAATGAATAATGAACTGTATTCTAATAAAAATAACTGCTTAATCTAAAAACATAAGCAGCTGCCATATTTCGAAGCTAACTCCACTATACAAAGACATGCATTGGATAATTCTATCAACATGTTATAATGTTATTTACAAAGACAGAGATTCAAGAGTATCCAAGATAGCTGGAGTTAAAGATGACAGAGTGCCAGTGGGAGCAAATCACAGAGTAGTGAGGAAATGGAGTGCTCATAATATACTTGCGCTCACTTGGAACGCAAATAGCGCTGAACTAATCCTTCTGTTGCTTTTAATCATTTGAAGTTAACGATGACAATGATTTAAGCGGTGAATGTGTTTAGATACTAATATTTGTAATACATGGTTCTTGGAAGAGTACTGGAACATGCTTCGAAGTTCATTTGATAAGTTTTACAAAATAAATACACTAAGGTTAATTTCACGTGAATTGAGTTGATTGCATTTACTAAAATTATTGGAACTCACCTTTGAAACATAATAAAGTATGTTGAAAGGATAGATATCCCTTTTTTTTATTAAGCAGATGCTTGTGGGTAATCTTTCACCTGATATTAAAGCACCTCAATTGTAATTTGAGCGCCAATATCCTAATTTTTCATTATTATCACTCCATACCATTACTACTCTGTGTCATAGTAGATTTGAAAGTTATCCTTCGAAAGCCTAGGGACAGTAAGATGAGCACTTGTGGTGTATATAAATAATCTGCACGACATAAACTTTAAACTATTATGCAACTAAATGCATGTTTTATTTTAGTTGATGTGCGGAAGTTTAAATATTTACTTGGGAATAACTGTGGGGAAGAACGGACGTTATAATAAGATCAGATAAAAATGTTCGTTAAAATACTAGGGTATTATGAACATTTGATTGATGACAATAGTGATTCAGCAATCGCCTGGCCTTTTACTCATTATTATGAGCTTTTGAAGTCAGCTTCTTGCCTCACTAAATATCATAGAATAAAATGAGAGAATTTATTAATGGCATAAACGATCACGATTGTCTGTTCGGTACTGAATGGTAATTTTTCGTTTAGGTAAATAATAATTGAGTAGGTATCTGCTTGAACTGACAGACATAATTTCAGAAATATTTGTGTATTAAAAGACCATTGTCTACCCATTTATTGCATTGCACTAACTAGTGTAAGGTCCTTATAAAATCATTCGGTTTAACGACAAACTCCTTACAACGTCGCAATGCTTGACTTTGATTACTTTACCTTGTTTTCTATAGAACACGATGTATATCGCCCCTGTTTTACACAATAAAAGCTGTCCGTTAACTTCCCCATCATTACAAGAACAAGTCTAAAATGAAGGTACAAAAAATCTTCAAGAAGTATCAAAAACAATGTTTAAAGGTCAAAAGAGTGTCATGTTCATATTAAGTTCAGCACATCAACTTCCATACAGTCCCCAGTGGCAGTGTGTGCTGCGGTGTGTGCGTGCGAGGGCGTGGTCGCGCGGCGCGGGCGCGTCACACGGCGGCAGGAGACGCTGATTGTCAGTGCCACTTCGCCTTCTGCGCGAAGATGTCGGCTCGCAGGTTCTGAGCAAAGCAGATGCCTAAGATCTGTAGGAATTATGGCTATGATTAGTGACTGTACACATTTTCAAAAAGGTAAAAAAGTAATCATATATACTACAATTGCTATAGGATGGGTCGGGTGACAGCTGTCAGATTCATACAATGTCTACCTTTTCTCTCAACATAAAGATGCATATTTTCATTCTGCTGTCATTCTACCCATGCTATGTAAAAAAGACCTTAGGTATCGAAAATGTCTTTGCAAATATGGCTAATTAGATTCAATACTACACTGTTTTACGAAAAATTAATATTGAGATTAGTAGAAAGGATTAAAAAAAAATAGTTGTACAATTAAGTACAACAAACTGATCGACTTTTTAACATTTCAAAAGTGTGTTTAGAATTGATATATCTAACTGATAATTTAGAGTTTTACAAAGCTCTCTTTCTCTCACCAGGCCCTATCAGAATACCAGCGCTGCGTTAATTTTTTTTTTGTTTAAATATCGCAGCATATGTTGAGATAGGAGCCGTGAAGGTGTGGTTTTCTTTATTTCTTTTTTTTCTTTCTCTACTATGCTTCCTAAGTCTTTTGTATGATTATCTTTACACAAGAAGAAAAGCAAAGTTGACATTAAACCAGTTAAAAGTATTGTCATTTTTTTATATATTAAAAAAAAACAATATTTTTTATGAACGTGTACATTTTTCATGTAACAGTAATAGTAAAGCAACATACTTCAAAAGCGTAACGCAAGCACGATACATAAACAAACAACAAATACATACGACAAGTGCATCTACAAACAAAAACTTACTTGTGCAAAAGCGGTACAAACAGCGGACGTGGCAACTATCAACAGGTTGTGGTCGAACCACTCCTCGGCGGCCTCTAAACAGCCCTTGTCATATATTATCTTTGTTCTATCATAATGCTAGAACAAAAAGAAACGAAAAACATCAACTGGCGGCAACTACATGCTAGACACTGCACATTCCTTGTTAGAAAACATCAGATTTGCAAATATATCTACGGTCCGAACTAAGCGTTTGGCCTCGTCGTTTATACCGCGTACATCGAAAGGTTGGAACTATTTGCCCGCAGCGGTCTTCCCATTCGATTATAATTTAGGTGTCTTCAAGTCTAGAGTTATCTTAATAAACTAGTGCGATTCACCATCAACGATTGCACCACTGCTTACTATTACATCTCTTTGAGACGCGCGTGACGACTCGGGATTTAAGTATATGGTTCAAATTCTTTAGACAATGCTATGTACATTTTATTTGCAAATTTCATGTCAAGTAGCAAGTAATGTACCAACTTCAAAATATGCAGGTAATTCATAGCAAAAATCATGATGTGCAAGGACTACCAGATTTACAAACTAATTATTGGAAAAATGTAAGCAAAAGGATAGAAAAAAAATACGGGTCATTATAACAACAACGTCGTCTTTTTAGTAAAAATAATGAATATATTTGGCTTGTCGCCTTTATTTACATTTTTCCAGATACCAAAAACGTCTCAACAAATACAACGCCAGTGTCAACTAAGACTCGTAATAAACCTTAAGTGCTAGGGGACCGAGCAGCAAGGCGGCCACTGGCGCGAAGTGTCTCTGCAGCCAGTCCTCGCCTGCCGCCATACAGCCGCGCTCGTGAATCACTCGCTCGCTCAGTTGCTAGTATAAGTGGCAAGTTAGTTCAATAGCTAGAACGCTCCCGATTTGTGGAAGTTTGAATTATGGAACAAGTTCGTTTCAAAATGCGAACCTTTTGGATTCGATGTTATAGTTTAGAGTTCAGGGTTGAATCTTAAACGCTAAGAGATTAAGTAGCAAGGCGGCCACCAGCGCGAAGTATCTTTACAGCCAGACTTCACCAGCCGCCATACAGCCGCGCTCGTGAATCACTCGCTCGCTCAGTTGCTAGTACAAGTGGCAAGTCAGTTTAGTAACTAGAACGCTCCCGAATTATGAAAGTTTGAAAACAAAACATGAAATTCATTTCAGAATCCAAAGATTGGGGAACTTTTAGGTTCCGTGTTGAGAGTTGAATCTTAAGCGCTAGTGGACCGTTTTTTGATAGGTTCGCGCTTGACCGCTATCTCACCTGATGGAAAGCGACGATACGGTCGACGATGGAACGCGCTTACCTAAAAGAAACCTATTCACTCTCGACTTAAAGATTCCCGGGTTGGAATCATCTGGTTTACCAATTGGAACTGCACAATAAAATTTAATTCCGCCAAGTCCGTTCCATCATCGGACCACTAGACGTACGGCGTTGCGCCATTGGTACATTGTGGACATCCCATCCATACGTACAAAGAGTTTTGGAAACACATTCATTATGCGTACAACTAAGGAGTAGAATTCCCTACCGGAATCTGCGTTTCCTGATAGCTATAACCTAAGGGTTTTTAAGTCAAGAGTGGATAGGTTACTCCTAGGCAAACGTGCTCCATCGTCGGCCACATCATCGTTTACCATCAGGTGAGATAGTGGTTAAACGCGAGCCTATACATGATAAAAAACAAAAACAAATCAGTACTCACATAAGTAGGTTTCCTAACATCGTATCCGCATTGCTTGTTCCTGATGATGTCTTGCGGTTTGTTCCTACAACAGCTGAAAGGCACGCCGCAAGCCTCGCGCGAGCCCACCGCGCCGCTGGAGCAGTTGAAGTACGCGTTGCGGTCCCAGTCGCGAGGACCTTCCACGCCGCAACATTGTAACTAGAAATGGAGACATTATTGTAACTCCCTCCCTTAGAGAAGCCTGAGCCCCAGCAGTGGGAACATTAAAAAGGCTGATGATGATGACGATTATGATTAACTATTGGTCATGTTGAGAGGTTCACTGGACATGGTCAAACCCGTAAGCCAAATTTCATCCAAATCCATTTGAGCGTGAAGCAACAAACATTTAACACATATAAACGTTTGCCTTTATAATATTAAATGCTATACTGAATTTCACCAATTAAACTGAACCTGGTCAAGACCGCGGCAAAAAACTATCAATGTCAAGTTGCCGCGGCTTTATAACGCAAAAGGCAACTGAAGGAACTAGATGAATTTTAATCAGCAAAAGTCTGAATCTCTTTCTGGCCCCACCTAGAGTTTGAGGAGATATTAGAAAAAAGTTTCATCAGAGGAGTTCGACAAAATTTCCAAAATATGTTTGTAGTAAAAGGATCATAATTAAGGATTTTTTGAGACAATCTGCAGCACAGTTAGTACAAATAATTCTTGACTAAATTAGACAGCACTGCGTCTCAACGGAGAAAATTCGTAGTAGATTGCAATCATCTCCTAAGGGTCAGCGCAGACCGAGAGGAATAATTCTCGCACCGTCTCAGGCATCGGGCTCTGAAGGATCGCGTATGCTCGAGAATGAGCGCAACCTCGCGAGCCTGCGCGATTAAACCGTTCTGGGTTACCAATCTGCAATGGTGGACTGGAATATGATTAGGTACTTCGTATTAAAAATCTAAAAAAAATCACGATTTCCCTCACGGTCACGGCTTCTCGCGCGTCTTCAAGGACGCAGCATTTTTTGTCAGGTTCAAGCATATATGCACTTTATTTAAATAATTTTAAAGTTGATTTTCAAGTGCCTTAACAAAATCCTCTCCGCTGCGCTCCCACTGTCACTGTCTGCGCTCTCCCTTAGTTTACTTTATTTACCTTCAAAATTATGTTGCCATGTTTTTAAATAATAAACAAGTCGCCTGATCACCGTAACAGTATGAGTAATCCCTATTTATACTCCTAATTAATAATAAAACAATGCCAATCCTGACCAAAGATGAGGTAAACTAAACATAAAATATCATATTTAAAGATAAAGTAGGTATATAAAAACAGCGGGAATAACCAGAATCTAATTATGAGGAAGATTAAGTAGGCCACCGAACACTAATTTTATTCTGTAGTTACTACAATTAGCAATTGTTTCGTGAATTGACAATCAGAAAATGTGATTTACCTGTTTCAAAAATCTACATTTATCCTGTAGTGCACATTCCTGTTTAGCATCAACTACTAAAATATAATAAATGCATTATCCTGCTTGGTAAATGCGCTTTAATACGGGCAATTAATCTGATATCCCTAATCAAAGCAAATTAATATTTAAGTTACTGGGAACAATATTAATACTTTGTTTTGTGTTAAATGATAACTTATCATTTAGACCACACAATAAATCTTATGCTACCTATCTTATCTAGTTTCTGACAGTGGCTTTGTCCGAGTGGTAGTAGAATATTATTCTTAGGGAAAGTACTCCCGGGATAAAAAGTATTAGTCAAAATCACAAACGTTCGCCTTTAAGGTCAGGTTCTACTCAATTTGAACTTTTTTAAACCTCTGGAAATCCACTAATATTAAATGAAAAATTATTTTCTTATTTACTATATGGCCTTCGCCACACTTGGGGAAATTCCGTCGCGGATCTTCCGCGTCGGAACGCCAATACATGTTATTGCATATTCATATATAGTTCCGACGCGGAAGATCCGGGACGGAATTTCCGCCAAGTGTGGCGAAGGCCTTAGACCAACCGCCGGGCAAACATAAACATAAAACATGATAATATTGATTTGATATGACATTATATTGAATATGACACGTAGTTGGCTCGATAAAAACAAATCGCGAATCTGACTTTAACTTACTATTTCAAACGTGTCTGTCTACGAGAATAGGTTTCAGTGAATATTTGAAAGTTACAGTAACATTGTTACCCTAGGAGTGAAAGTAACTCATTTTGTCCCGAAAAGGAGTTGGCCGACGAGCGTAGCGAGGTCACCTATTTGAGGCTCGCCGCTTTAGTCGTAGAGTTGTGGACCGCGAGTTGCACCAGCCCGAAATACAATACAAACCATAGCCTAGATTAGGACTTTTCATCTCGGTCCACTTCATAATCTTTTGGCATAGTTTCCGATTTTCACGCTAACGTATTCTTAGTCACACTAGAAGTAATATTTAGTAGTAATTACCCAGTCTTCTTGTATCCAATCAATCAAGTTCTGTTGATCGGGGTCTTCTCTGTAATGTGTGATGAACGATTGAAAGCCAGTCGTTGCTTGTTGTTTGATCTGTAAATACAAAACAATCTTTAATTAAAATAAAATAAAATATATGATTCTCTTTGGTTTGCGAGCTTTCATACATCAATGACAATTTTTACAGATATTTTTCACTAACATCCGTATATGTGTAAGACATCTAAGTACTTCTGAAGATAGGGTTCCCCGTAGCATCGCCAGCGGAATTCATCAAGGCACTAGTATAGCCTTGCGGAAAATAACCATCAACGGTTGCGTCACTACCTAACATAAGGTGGGATCGTAGTCAAACACTGGTTAATATTAATTTAAAAAAAAAACTCACTAACTATAATGTTTATTTGAAACTTTAAATACTAAAGCGAATTCTAAATTCAAATACTCTTTAAATGAAGAGCCTGCCAATCAATGACCAGAGTTAATAAATCACAATCATGGTTTTTTTTTTTTGTTCATAAACAAGATTACTCTCGGGAGTTTTTAGCGGGTTTTTTTCTAATAAAGGCAAATTTAACTGTCCCATATTGATCCTTATCCTTAACATTACAGTATCCACTACTGTAAGGTAGAAAGGTGAAGTTTTGTAATTTGTCATCGAAAATGTCCCAATCTTGGTAAAAAAGGGAGCTAAGTATTTTATTAGAGCTTCCAAACATTGCAAAAAGACGCCGTACGAAACAAGAATATAATAAAGTAGTTCTTTTCTTTCAAACTTGTGTAATGTGTAGCTTAAACTTACCCAGTCTTTAAATACGAAGAACAGGATGCCTGTTGTCATTTCCGCCAACAGTAATAAAGCAAGGAAAACAGCATACTGAAACAGAAAGGAAACACGTTACTAACGTAACATGCATCGCGGTCATTTCTACCTGTAGTCTGATTCACGTAAAATCAAACAAGCCAAATATCGTTGAAGTTCTAAAGTCGTTCGATCGAAGTCCTATCCAAAAGCGGTATTCACGTGTTCCTTAATTGGGATTGGATAGAACGACAACTCAACTGGCTCGAAACTAAACGATCTATCGACGACTTATTTCCAGTTACATAAATAAGTATTCTACCAGGATAATGTAATACAGATATTTTTTATTTAAATCGACTCTTCGATTAAACGACTTTAAAATCGGTGTCGTTCAAACTCGATTGGTGGATGTGAATACGGAAATGGTCTAAACGACTAAATCGCTACGATATCGTTACGGTTTTGATTACGTGAATCGGGCTACTAATCACTTAAAAAAAATCGCTTGAATACTGCGGCGCGGCGCCAAACCAAACCCTTTGAAGTTTTCGTTTCGAGTGAAAGCAAAAATGAACTTAGCGGTGGTCAGACGGAAGTGTCTTCGATGGTACCTATCAGACGAACAATGATATGCCATTGGTACATGGTGGACATTCCAACCATACGCACAAAACGTTTTGGGAACAAATTCATTGTGCGTACTGCTTAGGAGTAGGATTCCATTTGCCAGGCATCTACCACGTACTTGACTAGCATTTTTGCTGGACTGGATCTATTTGGCGCAGCCGTGAGACACACAATGTTACGGCCTGCACTCACTTGTGTTTCAAGTGAGTCTTAGACAGACTTGTCTACGACGTCGCAGACGTGTCTACAATGTGTAAATTATTGTTTAGAAATATCGATATTTATTACTAGAATACTTTTTTTTCGATATATCGATATTTAATCAACAGTTCTAGCGCCCCGTGTCGTACACAAAATAGTCTCGTCGCAGACTTCGTAGACAAGTCTGCTATGTCTTGGACAAAACAGTTTCGTCGTAGACCAGTCTGCGACGTCGTAGACAAGTCTGTCTAAGAAGTCTTGTCTCAAGTGTGTGCCGGCCCTTAGTGTTCTTTTTTGTTTCTACATTTTGTGTGTCCTTATGTAGTTATTTCTTTCTTTCTTTAGAAGCTACCACTGCTGAAAACTCCCAAGATACAAGAATTTTCATTCATGTATCGCACAACCAGTGTTTTCAAATCATTTTATTTTACCAATCCACTCAAAGAATTCAAATTCATAAGACATGGCCTACGTTCATTATCTACGAATATTACCCAACTACAATATCCCACGCTCATTACATTCATATTGTCTAAAATATTCGAGCAGTCGGGCAACAAATACCTTTGTTCTGCAATCTATGTAAAGGTTCATTAAATTAACAAGCCTCACATGCGAGCATAATGATGATAATCGAATTCTGATTTACTTTATAAACGACTAGGAGTATGATATGAAAACGGATTGATTGTGTGAAGGCAACGCAAATATCTACATAGTATAAAACAAAGTCGGTTTCGTCTTTTTATTTACCCGCTAACTGCTTTTAAACTAGGTATTTTCATGTGTATTTCGATAATAGATGGAGTGATAAACATCGAAGATTCGTGTATATAATTTGCACCACTGCCGGGGCTAATTTATATTCATTTCAAATGTAGTTGTAAAAGACACTTGTCTAATAATAAATAAAAAAGTTCTCCAACGTTCTAGCCAAATACATAAGATAGATAGGTAGTTAGATCTTGCGTACGTGTATCAAGTTTCATAAAAATCGGTTAAGTCATTTCCTTTTGCATGAAATGCAGTATCGTATAAAAGCTCTCAATCAAAATGTATTCGAACGTTGACATTCCTGCAGGTTAACATAATCACCCAGACACATTCGCACTCCATTCTTTAATTACTCTGTGTCTACTACAAGGAGACTAATACAACAATGGCAATACTCACGCATGCTAGGAGGCACGTATTCTCACGGAGAGCACCGACGCAGCCCGTGAAACCGATTATAAACGTAATTGTGCCTGTAATCATATCATCAAACAATAAATAGGTACCATGACTACTGTACAAAAATTCAATAAATAAAACAACTTATATCAAATGCACATTATTGGTATATGTAACTCCACTCTTAACTCCACTTTTTTTGGCATAATAGGATTATTATACGACAAAAAAGTGGAGCAAAACATTCTACTAGACCAACCCATTTAGGTGATATAAAACATTTATATAAACGAAAAACGCTCTTAACTACAACGACATAAAAGCGCTGTGAATGTCAATTTTATGCTACATATATGTTAGTATGAGCATTGGAGCTTCAGTTTCAGAAGTAGACAATAGCAAAAATTAAACCTTGACCTGACATTATTCATTTAGTAAATCCCTCTTATTTTAGATGTAAGAGAAAATATATTTCTCTCAGAACATCTAAAATAAGAGAGTTTTTTTTGTTTCAATTTTAGAGCTACAGCTTGAAAAAGATGAATCAATTTCTGGTCAGTGGGTCGTTTTAGGGGCGGATTTTTAGGAGTTGGAGTTGTTCTTATCTTCATAGGCGGTCCTAGGCCTTTTTCAGTGGGAAATCATTTAATGACTCCTCCCGCTATGGGTGGAGCGAGAGGAACCTGTGTTCCTTCAGTTGCCTTCTGTGTTACAGGACCATATTTGAACAATCCTGCAACCCAGGACGGCAATACCCAACCTACTCTATCATTTAGTAAGTCTGCATTACTTTTGTAAACAAGGCCCCTTTGTGTCCCACACACTCAAAAGTCGTAATTATACGGCACTACTGAAAACTGAAATCTCTCTGACTGCCAGCAATAAAACTACTTTAAACAATCAATGAATGGGTCTGTTTACAGTATGGAATAAACAGTTGCTGCAGTTTTAAAAGGAGCTATTTCCGGCAGACTACCCAGATTAGACAATAATTTTATAGTGTGTCAAAATTACAATAGATGCAAAAAACTATTATTAATTAAAACCACCAAATTGTATTGTTTGACAACTGGAAAAGCATGACTGTACTTTATGCCCTTTTTAAATAGATGACATCTACGTGTCCATGTGTCCTCTATGGATAATTAGTTGCTTTGTTGTGTCTATAGTTGTGACTATATATATTGTTTTTGTTTTTTTTTTATACCACTATGTAGCTCAAACAAACTATACCTATCACAACAAATCTAAGTTTCACATGCTACCATTTGAAGTTTCACATGCTTTTCTATGAAAATAGCTTTGTATCAGCGCGAGCGTACCTCACACTATTTCAATAATCTTGTAAAACCACCGAATTATGAAACTACTTTTATTTTATCACAACATATACAATTTTTAATCAACAAATTAAAATGTGTAGCAGTTCAAATGGTACTTCTTAGATTTGCTGGGCTTTAACAACAAAATTACTCATTGCAAATCTAAATCTAGATGTTTCAATTCTCAATACTGTGTACTCACCCACACATATTAATATAAAAGCAGGATCCAATGCAATGTTTGTGAGCCTCGACAGATTGTTGAATGTGTCCTTCTCTGTCCAAGCCCAAACGCCGACAGCCAGCACAATCAGACCAAGGAACTGAAATGATGAAACAAATTTTAGATAAGCAAACAGAAGAATTTAAGATAGGATGTAAATCTGTAGTACCTTAATTTAAAAAATGGAGTTTCTTGGACATTCTTCTCTATAGAGATCTAGGTTTTAGAACATGCAATTTAGCTTCACTTTTTTTGGACTGACCGACATTTGACTATTCAAAAGTGCCCGTAAATGGTCTATCTGGCTGTTTATCCGAGGATTGAAAAATCGGCCCTAATTGAAATAAATGCTTTTGATTTGATTTGATTTAATTTGAACCCCATTCGCCTTGGGACGGCGTTCACTCTCTCATTGTCTTTCTAATGTGTTGGTTAATTAAAAAGCGAATTAAAAAGGGAAAGAGATTTTTCATTTGTTTATATGCACTAATCTCTGCAACTGCCAGTTGAAGAAATCTTTCTGTATGAGATAGCTAGATTTATAAAAATTTGCATCATGGTCAATTTCATGACATGCAAGAAGATCCTTTAGTTAGAAGTTTAGACCCTCCAAAGAAGAAGAGAGGGCTACTGAAGGTACTGAAGGGCAGACGCAGCAGTGTCCAACAACACAGGCTATTTATAACATCATGGTAAGACCCATAGAAGTAGAGCAGTAATCAAAATTATGGGTACACCGCAGGGGACAGGCAAAACTTTTGACTTCTAGCCATTTATAGTTAGAAAATCATATTAGGTACAAACTTCCAGTGAGTCTGCTAGAGAGCTGTATTTTTTATGCAAACTTAATAACCTAATAAATGAAGAGGTTTGATTAATTGTTTGTAAAATGCTCTACTCTGGCAGTATTAAACAAATAATACAAATATTTCATGGAGAAATGATACACTATTGCTATGTACTGTATTAGAGCACTTAAAATTCTGAACTAATTGTGCTCCATTGGTGTAATTGCTGCAAGGCATTCCAATATGAGGATAAATAAATAATAAATGTGGCAAAATGCATGTATTGTATGGATAAAAAACCCCAGGAAAAAGATAGTTGGTTTATGAAATAAATTGTTCATTTTGTTATCTTAATAAATGATATGACCAAAAAATTATAAATCCGAAATCACAAAATATTGACGTCACAATTAATCATATAAATGCTATTTCCTTCCTTGTAACCCAATTTATACAAAATTGTGATTCCATACAAAATTTATTAACAATCCTATATCCTGTTGAGAACATGTATAATATATTTTACCTTGTTTTTGTTAATGGAAATAATGTACTAGTTCTAAAAATTTCATGTTTTACCTAGAACTAACAGGAAAATAATTTTAAAAAAGCTCAACACCAAATCAATTGCAGTAAGGTATTGTGTGTTAATATTGTTTCTCAAAATATAAGAAAAGAAATATTTGGACAATATGATTATTATACAAATCATATTGTAACACTAATCATATTGTAACATTTTGTCTTTCTGTTGTTCATTTTGTTTGTTCTGATTCTATTACTAACATTCAGATTACAGTTCTGTGATGACCTGATGATCATGAATTAGTTTCAGAAGTTTATAAAAACAAACTTATAAAACATTTCTGTTAAACAAGTTAATAATTGGAACTTGATTGTATCTTTGGCCCTAGTAATACCATATATAAATAAATTGTTTGTTTCCTCATGAGTTAATAATAAATGACAATTCTTCACAAATTGTTATGATAAAAAAACAGTTTGTTCATACGAATGAGTAAACCACCTACTATTTTTTTGTTCAAACTTGTATGTAAATTCAAGGCTACATTAATCAGTCTATAAGAATTAAATCCTTACAGTATAGTGACAGGATGCAGACAGTTATAGTACAGTTATAACAATTATATGTTGGTGCCTCTAAACAAGTCTAAGGTGACCCCAATTGCCAGACAATTTGCACAGGTGAGATGAAATCAATACCCACTCAGACAATACAAGTAATATGAGTGCAATGCATCTCATTCACCAACTTTTACATCTCTAAAATACAACATTGTTTATAACCATAACAAAAACCTTGTGAAGCATGATTTAGGCGAATGTCAATTTCGTAATTAATATGTAAATTACAAACTAGATACATTAAAGGTCTCCACTTACCCAGAACAAAACATTCACACCAAAAATAACATATTTCAAACAACAGCTGACTTCGCTGGTGTCGCGTCGATATTTCCTTATACCAGGCATTTTAAGTATCACATAATCATGTCACTGTATTATTAAAAGTAGCACTGAACACTACATTTAAGAAAATTAGAACTAAAATCTAATAAACTTAGCAACTAGGCCAAACATCGGCCAAATCAACGAGAGCGAGTGGAGTGAACGACCGTCAAACAAAAGAAAGGAAGAATTATAAGGATAAATTAAAAAATCATTTACGGCCTCACTATAAACGTCAAAGTGATGATGTGATTTATACGTCAGAAAGAGACAACGGATGAAACGGACACACCTACATACTGCTCTCTGATTTAATCGTATTACAATACGTGATCCACGTTCCGATACTCGCAGGAATTCCACAATATATTAAACTTAACTTTAAATTAAATAAATAATAAGTAGAGGTTCTGGACTTTAATGAGGAAGATTGTAGGTGTGGCAGGTCATACAGCACGCTACACGCTATTTTTTTATTTTTTGAAATGATTAATTCTCCAATGACTTCTTTAGCTCTAGGGTGGAACAAAATAGCATATCAGACTTTTCCTGACTAAAACCCACCTGTACTTCAGCTGCTTTTGGAATTCTAGGATTTTCAAAAAATAGGTTCGATGCCTGCTAGTCTTCTTCTTTGCCTCTTCCCACGTTAGGTGGGGTCGGCTCTCCTTATCCTTCTGCGCCAGGACAATCTGTCCTGGGTTGTCGGGTCAGGCAGTTGGGACTTCCTAATTAGATTGGCCATACTAGTCCACCAGGTCAAGGGCGGCCGTCCTCTTCCTTTCTTGCCTTCTGGGATTGCCATGGCCTTCTGGACCACATGCTCGCTGTCTCTTCGCATGACGTGGCCGTACCATCTTAGGCGTGTTTCGGTGAGTTTTTCCTGGACTGGAGTGACTTTGAAGCTACCTCGGACGTATTCGTTTCGAATTTTGTCCAGTCTAGTCACTCCGCCCGACCACCTGAGCATCTTCATTTCGGCCACGTGTAACTTCTGAGCATTTGTTTGCTTCACTGTCCAGCATTCGGCCCCGTACAGCATCGCTGGTCTTACTGCTGTCTTGTACACTTTTCCTTTAGTGCGTGACCCGCGCATGCCCATGCGCGGGTCACAAAGAACTCCAGTGAGTGTGCGCCATTTTTGCCAAGCGACATTTATCCTGTGGGATACATCTGTCTCGACATTTGCGTCTCGCGTTACTATTGAGCCCAGGTAACTGAATTGGTCGACCTTTGGTAGGTACTTGCGTGCCATCTGGGTAGTATGTTGGCGCTGATTGCTGTGTTACCGAATCTACATTCTAGATGTTCGGTTTTAGATCTGCTTACTCGAAGTCCGGAGTTTTCCAAAACATTGATCCACTCGTTTAGTGAGACTTGCAGTTTTTCGGCAGATTCAGCTACCAGCGCAACATCATCGGCATACAGGAGATTCCAGGGTAGAGGCTGTTGGATATTCTTTATAACGTAGTCAATAACCATATTAATCAGCAAGGGACTGAGTGCTGAGCCTTGGTGAACTCCCACTTCTACGGCGAATTCTTTACTAAGGCCGGCCGGACTTCTGACTTTAGTGTGGATATTGCGGTACATATCTTGGACCAGGCGTATGTATTCTTCAGGGATTAGTTGTTCTCGCATTGCTTGCCACACAAGTCTTCTCGGAACTCGATCGAACGCTTTTTCGAGATCAAGAAATGCGAAATGAAGATCTTCTTTGTTCACACGATGCTTTTCCATCAGTATTCTTACTGCCTGAATTGCATCTGTTGTTGATTTGGATGGTGTAAACCCAAACTGGTTAGGTGTGATTTCGCAGATGTCCAAGAAGCGCTTATTTAAGATACGCTCCCACAGTTTCAGGGTATGAGAGGTTAGTTTTATGCCCCTGTAATTACTACACTGAGTAATGTCACCCTTGTTTTTATAGAAGGGAACAAGGTAGCTTTGCCGCCAGGACTCAGGAATCGTGTTGCTCCTTATTATTGTGTTAAAAAGTCGTGTGAGCCATACGACTGCGATGGGCCCTAGAGCCTTCCAAAGATCTGCAGGAATCTCATCAGGGCCTAGCGCTTTCCGATTCTTCATTTTCTGAACGGCCTGCTTTACTTCACATATTGTAACCTCATGAATTGGTCCCTGTGCTGGTGTCGAGGGCTTGAGTGCTTGGCTGGGGAATTTCTCATTAAGCAGCGCCTTATAGTATTCGTGCCATCTGTTATTAATGTCTTCATGTATAGTGAGTAGCATGTTGTCTTTGTTCTTTATAAATCTGTACCTCAGAGGTAAACAATAGTAACTCCACTTTTTTGAAAATATGTTTTTTTGCACTGTCAATATCGTAAGAACCAGTTCTACGTAATGGTATAGAGCATCTAGTCCTATGACATCTAGGAAGAGAAATATCCAATCATATATGACAAAAACATATCGGGTATGGGACTTAAAATGATAATAAGATTGTTAACTCCTCAGCTTTACGCGCACTTAATGTTGTTATAAACCTTATTGTAATTATGTGTAATACATAATAATTCCATCTAATAATTATAAAAAATACAATTGAGTTTGTTTCAATATCTTTAAAGCAACTATGTCAAAAATACATTTAAAGTTTCTATCCGCGCGTTTTTGCCTCACCTGTAAAATTTACTTTTTAACCGACTTCTAAAAAAGGAGGAGGTTCTCAATTCGGATGTTTGTATTTTTTTTTTTTTTTTTTATGTATGTTCGGGCATAACTTCGTCGCTTGCCAACCGATTTGAAAAATTCTTTTTTTGTTGGAAAGGGTATACTTCCCAAATGGTCCCATAGTCACCAAGTCGGGATCTGATGATGAAATCTTGGCTAAATCGAGGGAACTCCTCAAATATTATAGGCAACTATATAGTCATTTTGATATTTTCATCAAGGAATTAAGCATTTACAGTCAAAAAGTGACATTTGATGAGGTGGAACTGGGTAAGAAGACCAGAAATTGCCAACGGAACTTCATACTCAAACAAATATCACAATGAACATAGTTAAGCGACTATGACAATACAAATAAATGAATAGTTCTGAATAGTTATGTTGAAAATGGTATCATCGAAATAACCTGATGATAGTGATGGAGCTGGAAGATAGGTACCGGAACTCCGTAATTAATATATGTATCCTACCCGTGTTTGGGCTTATAAGAAATGTCATGAGATGCACTTTGGCTATAAGGTACTATCGAAGTGATCTGATGATGGAGCCGGAAGGTGGAAGGTAGACACGGGAACTTCATATGAAAATGATGTATTCTAGCAGGGTTTGAGTTAATTGGAATTGACATGAGAAAAAAGTACTCTGGTTGTAAGTGTGTTGCAACTAAAAAGTATGAAATAAAAAACTTTTTATAAAAAAAATATAACCGACTTCACTAAAAAAACACTAAAACGATCAAAATAATTTTAATTTCGGAAGTCGGTGTTAAATAAGGAACAAACAATAACGAAAAACACCGACTTCCGAAATTAAAATTATTTTGATCGTTTTAGTGTTTTTTTAGTGAAGTCGGTTATATTTTTGGCACTTACTGTTGTTTACCTCTGAGGTACAGAAATTTATTGGACTTAAAATCTAGATTAGATCTGTGTCTATTTTTCGCCAATCTGAAGACATGGATATCTGTAGCTGCGTTGTCAAGTTTAGCGTAGAAGTTTTCCCGTGATTGCGCTCTGGCCTGCGCTACACATCTTTTGGCTTGCTTTTTGGCCTCTTTGTACAGTTCCCGATCGTGTTCTAATTCAGAGCTTTGCCAAGTCTTGAAAAGATCCTTTTTGTTTTTAACGGCCTCTTTCACTTCTTTGTCCCACCACGTAGGGTCTTTGCCTGTACTGACACCTCCTCTCGAAACGCCCAATGTGGTACTAGCCTCGCTTCGGCATTGTGCTTCTATGTAGTTTAGACCACATTTGATCAGCGTCTGGGTATTGTATTTCCAGGTCTCGTTCCAGGTACTCACGGATACTATCGATAAGAAGTTCACCCTTCGGGCCAGAGAGTTATTTTCATTTTATTCTAGGTGTTCTGTCCGTTATCGTCTTGATGGGTTTAGGCAATCTGACCACTGCCACTAAAAGCCTGTGCTGCGATGTCAATGGTTCACCCGGTATTACTTTGCAATCCCTGAAGCTGCGTTTTGTTTTACAGTCTGTTAGTATGAAGTCTATCTGCGAAGATTTTCCTCCACTAATATACGTAATTAAATGTGTGTCTTTCTTTTTGATTAATGTGTTGGGTATTGATAGGTTGTGTCTTGAAGCGAATTCTAATATTTGGTCCCCTTCCTTATTTGGAATGCCATATCCGTATCCTCCATGAAAATCCCTGTACGTGCTGTTGGAAACGCCCACGTGTCCGTTTAAGTCTCCCATAAGGAGCTTGGTTTCGTTTTCCGGTATACTTACCATCAGTTCATCCAAGTCCTCCCAAAAGGCTTCCTTATCAACGTCACTACAGCCTACTTGGGGTGCATTGGCACTCACAATATTAAGTACTGGTTGATTATCCATAGCCAGCTTTACCGCTATGGTACGGTCTGACCTTCTCTCGATGTTAATAATTCTGTTTCCAAAGTGGCTATCAAGAACAATGCCGACGCCATTTTGTTTGTTATCCTTGCCGTGGTAGACCAGTTGGTACCCTAAGCCTAGGTCTTTGGATTTGGAACCCTTCCACCTCGTCTCTTGTACGCAACAGATATTTATGCATCTCCTTTTAAGGGTCTCTGCTACTTCTTGACTGCGTCCGGTGAGGGAACCAAGATTCCACGTCGCTAATCTAATATTTTGAGGTACAGTTTGATGCGAACGACTGTTCTTGTCCATACCGTCGCTTGGGGGGAACGCCCTAGTATTTTCGCATTCATCGCATTCGCGTCGCTTCGGGGGTACGCCCTAATATTATTACCCTTTTCCTTTCTGTTTTTTGCTTTCATGATAAGGAGAATTTGTTTTTGGCTATGTAGTTTTTCGGCCGGTTGCCACCTGACGCCAAGGTTGTGACCGTTGCTAGCCGAAGAGCCGCCGTTGGCCTTTGACATGCTCATCCGCCGCCATCCCTTCTGAGCGCTCCAACCTAACCGCCCAGCACACCGTCAGCCTCTGCTTCAGATATCCCAAGGAAGCCTGGCGGTGGGGTTTTTAACGGAGTTTCCTTCTCCGGCCTTGTGGGTCCGCGGGAGGTATTTTATTTCCCTCCTGCCCATCAGTCGGGGGCATCTTTTGCAGATGCTCCCAACCTCCGAGCACTCCCCTATCCGCCACCTGAGACCTATGTTACCTACCGTTCGATGCCTGCTAGTGCCACGGCGCAATTTCTACGCCCCTACGATTTTGCTGATAACTCTTTCAGGTGCGCTTGTACCATTATGGGCCATCAACCCGGACTCGGCGAGCTACCCATTACTCGCCTTTAGCCAGCCTCTAACTAGGGTGGCGAGGATTCGAGGATTACCCAGAGACTCTGGACGCCTGGGGCGTCTACCTACTGGGGTGGTGGCTGCGGCGTGCAGGCTTTTGATACATTTATATAGTTTGACTAGATTTTTGTATACACGTGACCTAATTGGCTGTGAGTTGTGACGTCAATTTTCAGTAGGTATATGCAATTGCATCATTATTCTATTACTTTACAGTTTTCTCTTCTACCACATTTTAATAGGTTCTAGCATGCTCCTTGTAGGGATTTTGGATAAAATTACTTTTGATACAAATCAAGTTGAATCAACTGGGTACTTTCGTTCTTTAGTGGCTCCCTAAATCCAGATTGTTTGCCACGACGGTCTCGTGGTCGCAAGCGCGACTGAGCGTGGGGTCTTGAGTTCGATTCCCGGGTTAGGCAAAAAGAGCTCCATTACGAACGACTCTGTAGCTGCCCAGAGTTTAGAATTTGATGCCCCCCCTGCCTTGTAAAGCACTTAAAGATGTTTGTCCTGCGCCTGACCTCTTTCTCATCGTGTTCGTTTGCCGTCCCATCGTGTTACGAGAGTAATCTAATCTAAAAATAAAAACTAATCTCGACAGGCTTACAAATCGATGGTTCGATAGGCCTACATTATCTTCTGTAGTGTAAGTCTGGAGGTGTATCTAGAATTCATTTTTATGTCCAAGCGGGGCTCACCCAATACGTGGGACCCGTAGAATTTATTACTCTTGTTAACTGGTGACTAATCTAGCACTAAGTTAGATGTTTGTGATAATGGCACGAATAGAATTTACTATGTAATTTTAATAACTTTAACTGTTTCCAATATAAGTAGACAAAAATATGTGACGATGAATACCTATAGGCATGATGAGTTACCATGATTTTTTTTTGGTGGGTAAATGTCATCCAAATGACACCTTTGGGCGAAGCAGGAGATAGTGTCAGACTCTTACTAACTAAAAACCCACCCCGTTCCATCTTGCCTTTCATACCAGGGCCGAGGTTCCCTATCGGAGCTAACCCTGGCCCCAGTAGGCTTCGACCCAGCTGGGGCTCTGCTGTTGCTGACAACTCCTTTAGGCGCGCGGGAACAGTGCCGTCGACGACTTGGGCTTGGTCCGGACAGTTACCGGACGGTCGGACAGCGAGCTACCCATTGCTCGCCGTCCGCAAGCCCGCGCCTACGGTGGCCAGAAATCGGGATCGGACTCCCGGCGGCGGTGGCTCGGACGTGAGCACCGTTGCCTGATGCGGTCGGCCTCCTCCTTTGCTAGTATTACTCCTTCGCAGGTAAATTCCCTTTAATCACCTCAAGCATGTGCCCTAACAAGTGATGTGCGGAAGGGGTTCCGGAGTGATCTTTTAAAATGTAACGGGGCCCCGAGTTTGTGCTAAAGGTGATCATCGGGTTATTTTAGTATAGTAGATACACTCCTTGGCCTTTCCTCAAAAGTTCGTTATTTTGTACTTTTCAGTGTTTTTTAAGATTGAAGTCGGTTTAATTTGCATTAGATATTATTATTACTTTTTAGTTATGGTACCACGCACCACTAAAAAGTACCCCTCAGCCGAACTTAAATACCTTATAGCCAGAGTGCATCTTGTAACGACTCTAATAATCCCAAACACGGTTAGATTACATTTTACCTATGATCGATTCATCACCAGATCGATTCGATCATAGATATTTCTATGGGTTCGATACACCCCCCTCCCCCCTTTTCTTTCAGTCAGTCATAGACTACATGTATGAACAAAGCAATTTTACTTGTTACGACAGTTCTGCTGTGATCATATGAGGAGTTCTGTTTCATATCTTCGAAGTTCATGGTCAGATCATACATACAATATTTCTATGGGACCAACTTGGAAGCATAACCTTTTATTCAAAAAAAATATTTTCAAAATCAGTTCACAATCAACCGAGACATCGATGAACACACATAAAAAAAAAAACATACATTCAGCGAACATAGAACCTCCTCCTTTTCGAAGTCGGTTAAAAAGATAGGCAATGAGCCTGCACGTACAACCAAGCACAACCCGCCTTCATGAGCTAAAACATCTGTCATGGTACATTTGTACCATATCAATCAGAATCAATTAGGTAGATACTTGCTACTCTACATAAGGAAGACGCAGCGTTGGAACGCCTCCCACAAGGTGGTGGTGATCGTTGCAGGAATCCGATGAATGCGAGACACACAGGACCGGTCGTTGTGGCGACGCTTGGGGGAGGTACAACAATGGACGTCTTTCGGCTGCAATGATGATTCATTTTGGGACCAAACATTGTTCTACCTAATAACAAAGTCATTCTTAATCAATGTTGAATTCGCGGAGTCAAATTGCTGTGGTGGCACTTGAGGAAGATCTGTCTCAAGTAGAAGAATGAAGCTAGAAATACATTAGACCGTGATTAGACCGATGCACACGTGTAACACGTCTGATTTTTACGTACAACTACATCACGTGGCGTCGCGTGGCGTGGATCAAGAGTAAGCTCTACAAATTTAAAGAAAGAAAGAAAGAAAAATTATTTATTTGCACGCATGGATACACACACTGCAAAAACAAAATTTTATACAAAAAAAAAACTGACACAATGCGTGTCTCACGGCTACGCCAAATGGGTCCAGTCTAATCAATCCAAGCTAATTTCCATATAAAATGTATGGAACACATAAGCACACAATGTGCGCCATGTAGTTCTAGCTTAAAACTGCCGACAAGTTTAAGTATTTGGGTAAGGTAACGTGTCAAGCTTATTGCTATGAGTTTAGGCATTAGAAACAATGGGTAGATACTATTACAATTATTTATTTTTATATACATAATATTTTGAACTATCTACAATACTTATTGAGAACATCGCATTCCGTCTGCCGTGTGCTGCATGATCCATGAAATGTAGTCACTGACCTTGGTGTACACGCCTGTAATAAAAATGAGAAACAAGTTATAGAATTTACGAGTAGCGTAGATTGACACCAATATTATAAAGAGGTAAAGATTTTTTTTTTAATTTGTAGGAGGTAATCTTTGAAAGTACTGCCTCCTAACCAAGTTACTACCGTTTTGTTTCGATTCTCTTGCATCGAACGCCTCGAGTAAGCCACGCCTCCGATTCCTTTGTTCTGACCACGTGACTGAGCGTTGAGATGACGTCACAACAAAGGAATCGGAGGCGTAGCCTACTCGAGGCGTTTGACGCAATAGAATCGAAACAAAATGGTCGTAACTTGGCTGGGGCAGCTGGTGGGATTAAAATTTTTTCACCGATAGAAACGGCTGCTTTATTCCTGAGTGAAATAGTGGGCGAAGCCGTGGGCAAAAGCTAGTAATTAATAGATTGTGTGACTTTCATTAGTGGACTCATCATCAGTGTAAACCTTGTCTTAGGTACTGATTCTGCTGAGTAAAGAGGCTACATTCGGTAAGTAAATGTTTATGTTATCATTTTATTTCCAATGGCCAAAACAGATATCCAAATAAAATTGTGATTCAAGATGCAATAATAAGGCGAGAACTGAGACGTACGTAGCGGCATGTTGCGTGGGTCGTCGCGTGGCGGGGATGTCATGTAGCTCTACAAGTCCAGTTGCTATATAAAATGTATGGACACTAACACGACCAAATCGGCGTACGTGGCCCATGTATGCCCAATGTAGTTCTACTTTTAGAGTCTACCTACCCCCATGGAAAAAGGCGTGAGTATGAGTAACCATAATTGATCAATTATGGTACTGCACAAGCGTGACGCTTCACGCGATACACACACAGGCATGCATGTGACTAAATAAATCTACAGCTGATAGGTGACGTACCCAAGTATTTCAGTGAGTTCAAACACATTTTTTTTTATTGTATCTCACCTGAATGTGAACTACGATAGAGCATGCTTGCCTAGAACTACCTAAGCTATTCAATCTTGACTTAAAGACCCCTAGGTTGTAGCTATCAAAAAACACAAACAGTAACAACAATAAATGTGTTCTGGGTAGAATATCCACCATGTAGGTAGTGGTCGCGCAACGCTGTACGTCTAGTGGTCCGATGATGGAACGGACTTGGCGGAATTGAGAAGCCGGGCCGGGGTACAGACCATGGTCCGAAACGAGGAGAAATGGCAGACGGTCGCCTCCTTCTGCGAAGCAGTAATGCTAGTAAAACGGCCCTCACGCCTTAGCCATCGGGATCCCGATCCCGATTTCCAGCCACCGTAGGCGTGGGCTTGCGGACGGCAAGCAATGGGTAGCTCGCCATCCGACCGTCCGGTAACCGTCCGGACCAAGCCCAAGTCGTCGACTGTGCGTAGTGTTCCACGCACGCCTCACAGAGTCATCAGCAAAACCGTAGGGGCCCAGCAGGGTCGAAGCTTACTGGGGCCATGTGTTGTGCAAAAGAGAACTCCGGGGCCTTGGAAGGAAGGCAGTCAGTAAAAGTCTGACACAATCTCCCTCTATTCATCAGTCATTGGATGATTTCCCTCATAAAAAAAAGGTGCGATTATGTCGTATATTTGGTTAAACTCTCGTGTAGATAAATTATATACCAAAAGTAAATATTATGCAACCCTTGCAACTAACGAAGATTAGGTTATATTTATTTAAAATATAAAATATTAATATGTGCAATTCTGAAATTGTACACGCTATAAAGTCAAAGGAAACGAAATTTTAATTAAAATTAGTCTTCTTTATAAAAAAAAAAAAACTTGCCAACCATATCAATCTTTGCTTCATTTAGATACTGATTAGCGAATTCTCAATTCTCTATAGAAAATTTTGCATTAAGAACCTCCTCATTAGTGTTTAGACTAATCACCTGATTGACTATTTTTTAAATAGAGCTCTAAATATTATGAAATGGGGTCAATTTTTAATTGCTTTCCAAAAAACGTGTAGATTCTAAAGGATCTATTACACTACGCGTTTTTCAGACTCGTTTTGTCTATGGTTCGACGTATCCAGTCTATGGTTCGACGTATCGCGCAGTGAAATAGGGGTTAGACTGTCTTTCTATGAATGAAAAATAGTACGAGTCGGAATATGGCACGCGATATTCAGCGCAGTGTAATAGGTCCTTAAGTCGTCAGCTGTTTTTTGTTTACCAATTCAATTCTTACATGGCCTGCGAAATTATTCGAAAGTGTCACCGCGGCCCTGAAACGCAAAGGGCTACTAAAGGTACAAGGGTGGGATTTAGTCAGTAAAACTTTAACACATCCTTTCGCTCCGTCCAGAGCTACAGAAGTTATTTGATTAATAAAATTATTGTCTGTAATTTTTTTTAGAAAAAAAAAAATACCGCCAACAATTTACTAGGCTAATTGGCAGGGACCAAGTTAAGAATGGGTATGGGTAGTATTTAAACGAGTGACTGTAAATTAAAATTTTAAGTGACAAAAATAATTATTTGGTGTTATAGAAATAATAAGTGAGCGACTGACTGCGAGTGACGAGACAACAACAGAAAAGCGACTTAAAAACTTTAATTTGAGTTACTTAAAATACAAAATGAGAAACTTCGTAATATTTGAGCAATCTAATATTTCTTTGAGTGTCAATTTCATGTCCTGCATTTTTTTCATTATTTGGCTAATGATTTATTTGTACTGAACGGCATTTTGTCTTGAATGAAGAGTTCCGAATGTCCTAAATATCAAAGTACACATCGAAGGTCTTTTTTTTTTTATGGTGGGAAAAAATCATCCAATGACCACCTCCGCTCTTGGGCGGAGCGGGAGATAGTGTCAGACTCTTACTGACTAAAAGACCCACCCCGTTCCTTCTAGCCTTCATACCGGGGCTCGAGCTCCCTTTCGGATAACCCTGGCCCCAGTAGGCTTTGACCCGGCTGGGTCCCTGCTGTTGCTGACAACTCCTTGAGGCGCGCGGGAACAGTGCGCGCCGTCGACGACTTGGGCTTGGTCCGGACAGTTACCGGACGGCCGGACAGTGAGCTACCCATTGCTCACAGTCCGCAAGCCCGCGCCTACGATGGCCAGAAATCGGGATCAGAATCCCGGCGGCGGCGGCGGTGGCGAGAACGCCGTTGCCTGATGCGTTCGGTCTCCTGCTTTGCGAGCATTACTGCTTCGCAGAAGTCGGCGACCGCCTGCCACTCCTCCTCACTCCGGACCATGGCCTTAACCAAGGCCCGGAAGACACATCGAAGGTCTTAAATATCGATATTTATGTATTATGTATTTCACAAGGTGATTTTATAACTCGGATATTGCAAAAACCCGGATAATTAGAAAATGGTGAAATAAAATCTGCGAGCAGCTTGGTCGTAGCGTTCGCCGGCCGCTGCCGTGGCACCGGCGCACCGCTCGCTTCGCTCACTCGGCTCACGCACGGTAGTTTACAGTTCTAGGTTAGGTTACCTATCCTATTTCACCCAGTTCAAAATGTTGAATCTACCTGCGACTAGATAATTAGACAATGGTGAACACATTTGCTAAAGTAAATTTTTTAGTAGTTCGGTATGTGAGACCTCAATTTTATTTCTAGTCGCTCACTTATTAATTTAGTCGGTCACTTACTAATTTAATCGTTTAACTAGGATTTCACTTTTAGTAAGCTCGTTCTGGATTTTATTGTTAATCAATATTTGTCGTTAGTTTAGTTAATGTGTCGCTTACTCAAATTCATACCGCTCAAGTTATTAAAACAGTATCTCATCATCAGTCGCTTAGTGTCTTTTAGTCGCTCGTTTTATAATTCCCCATTAAGAATCTATTAGCCTTAAGGCGTATAGTTCCTTGAACCATCTGGCCGAAATTATGTGAACGCAACTCTCGCACTCGCCTAGGCGGCAGTACGAAAATCTGTGCATTTATTTGCGGGCAGCAGCGCCCGGAAAGCGCTTTAAATCCATTTTCTCTGCGAGATATTGATTGATTTACATATGCAATGTTCACTTTGAAGAATATTTAACCACCAATTTTTATGTGTAAAAATGTTTCTAAAGGTCCAAGCCGTTTCGAAGGAGTAGGGAAAAGTTGCGAAAAGTTGCGAAATTGCTAAATATTTTTTTTTGACAAAAGTATTAATTGCACGAAAAAATCAAATGTTGATATTATTGTTCATGAATCTATAATAAACATATTTTTTTTTCAAACCAATTGACCTAGCCGTTACGGAGGAGTAGGCCTCAGAAAATCACTGTTTCATGGTACTTTTCGGGCGCTTGGCCCTATATGTCTGTGTACTGAATAGGCAAGTATCTAAAAATAGTAAAAATATGTACCGTCCTTCTACAAGTGAGAAAAGAACAAGACTAGAAACTTACCAGGATACCTGGGATCTGCGCATCCGATGCCCCAAGATACAACTCCTGTATACAAAACAGAAAACGTCTTAGTTAAGGATCAGAGTTTGACGGATTCCCATTTGATTTCATAACTTGATGATTCGATTCGATTTTAAACCGACTTTGAAAAGGAGGAGTTCTGGTTTTGGATGGGTGGGGATAAGCAGCTGTTGGCAAGGTCTCATTTTTTATGGGTGGGGTTAAGCAGCTGTTGGCGAGGTCTGGTTTTGGATGGGTGGGGTTAAGCAGCTGTTGGCGAGGTCTGGTTTTGGATGGGTGGGGTTAAGCAGCTGTTGGCGAGGTCTATTGCATAAGTTGATAAAAAATGCTATGCAATAGCTTTACCGCGGCAGTCCCCGAGTGCCACACGTCTTTTTTAAATAAATATATCGATCAGATTTTCGCAACAAGATTTTTAACACTAACCGATACTATACCTCTTACCTCCTCCTTACTTTGTTCCATCGCCAATAAAGCATCGAGTTTCGAAATCAAATAGGGATCCCGATTTCGACCGACAGCTTTACGTACTCGTACACACATGCACTTCTCACATGCATGCAAATTCACTCAAATACATCCTCTTAAGTACTTTTTATTTTATTACTTGAAAGCCAGCCGGATACAGCTGACAGGCACATCTTTATGTGAATTATTCGAAAAAATATTAGTGAAAAATGTATAATGTAGGTATATAGGTAATAGGTAACCTACTTGAGATACTAAACTACACCAATAACACAAACGTACAAGCATGTAGTGGTGAATAAAAAATTGGTGTAATTATGAATCTCAAGTTTTACAAACTGGACAATACAGTAAGAGTAATCATTAGAACGACTGTGGCGGGGTCTCGGTAAAATAGAGCTCAGAAATTGTCGCATGTAGTAACTACGATAATTTATTATATTTATTTTTTAAGGTATAATGATACCCCTATGGAATTTACCAAGAAAGCTGATTTATATTTATATAGGTACAGCTAAGTACAGTGAAAATATTAGAATGTGTTAGTTCCGCGTAATAAAGAAAAACATATTCTAAATCAAAAGCTAAATAAATCGCACAAACATAAAAAAAACAAACAAAACTGTAAAAAAGGTATGGAACAGCAAATTTTTTTTGTATAAAAGTGATTTGTTTGAAAGTGGCGCCAGTGACTGACAAGCTGAAGGGGAATCGTTTGTCTTGGTATGGTCATGTAAAGAGGAGGGATGAAATGCATGTTACCAAAAGAGTTATGAGTATACATGTGGATGGGTGGAGACGGAGAGGGAGACCAAAGAAAAAATGGATGGATTGCGTGAAGAGCGATATGAAAGAAAAGGAAGTTAGTGATAGCATGACGAGTGACAGGGTAGAATGGAAGAAAAAAACGTGTTGCGCCGACCCCAAATAAGATGGGACAAGGGCAGGAAGAATTGATTTTTGTATAAATCGAGAGAGTCTGACTGATGCCATCCTTTAATGCTTAAACAAATTCTATAGTGATAAAAAGTCACGTTGTACGGAAACACAAATGCACTTAAGTATGTTAATCAACAAAATTACAGCCGCTTATCAATTAAACGTCAACCTCATAACTGGAACTCAGGAATTAACTAATTTACAACGGATTCTGTAAAAGGCATGTCGAAATTGTATCAAGAAGACCTGTTTCTTTGGAAAAATCACTCGTCCCGAGGATAGGTATTAAGTTAAGCATCGCGAGTAGATTCCTACATTGATTAATTCACCTTATGGTGAAAGCTATAGGGCCCGAGTGTGGCTATGTTCTTGCTAGATGGTGCTAAACTTAACGTTTTACTTTATTTTGTTTTTAGTATTTTTTTATTTTTCCAATGATATAAACTAGTGACTGATATTCCACGTGATGGTAAGCAATTTTTGGTTGGGGTGTACGTAACGGGACACTGAGGAAAAAGGACTTAGAAAATCTTACTACAAAAAAGACTTAGAAAAATTTCTCACAAAAACAACGCTTGATCAAGCCTTCGGGATCCGGTGGGATGTGGGAGTAGAAGGGTGAGAAAACATCAGGGGACACTTCATGTGACCTTGGCCTCAAGGGCAATGACCTTGACCTCAAGGTCAATGACCTTGACACCAAGGTCAAATGTATAAAATGTTGGGGAACGCTTGGGACACCCCTCGAAGGTCACATGAAGTGTCCACTGATGTTTCCCCACCCTTCTAATCCCACATCCCACCGGATCCCGAAGGCTTGATTAGGCGTTGTTTTTTTAGTGAAATTTTTTTAAGTCTTTTTTCCTCAGCGTCCCGTTTCCTATCCACTGACCCAATTTTTATATTCATGATACAATATTTGATAATAAAGTGCCGTAGTTTATATTAATAGCCTATTCACACCTAAATCTTCACTCATCTAAATTGATTAAATCATTGAAAGTTTTAACTAACCTTGATTTAATTTTAGACATTGAAGAAATTACGTCTTGTAAGATTTGTATTAGGTGTATATTTTATTACCTGCTTGTACATATTCCCCTTCAGTCTGAAATACTAGTAACGGCCCACCGCTATCACCCTGAAAAGAAAAACTTTTTTATTAGAAAGTAATTACCCACCTCGAAGAACTAACTACCCCCTCGGCTTAACACAGGTGCAATCATATTAATATTTATTTATACAGGTTTTTGATTATAGTCTTGAGTACTTGTATAATTCCCGAGTTTATTTATTTATTGAGAAGGTGCCTCAACAACTTACACTAAAACCATACTTATAAATATAAAAGACACATATGTGGGACACTCAAAAAGTTTTGAGAAACTAAAAAACTGACGTCTATGGATAAAGTATTTTTATTAAATCTTTTCAAAAAACTCTCTCTCCACCAACCTCTATACAAAGTTTCATGCGTCTGAAACAATTTTCGAAACATTTTTTCCAGTCCGCCGCAGACACCTCTTCCACGGCCTTCTCGAATGCTGCTAGCGCGTCTTCCGGCGATAAAAACTGTATCCCTTTCAGCTGATTTTTTATTTTACCCCAAGACTCTGATCGATGTGGTGTCCAGGAAGTCCCATAGCGCTGAGTGCGCGGGCGCGGGTCTGTTTCTGAGCTTCAGTGAGGTTGTGTGGCAATGCGAAGTTACCTACTCATATAAAATCTTGTGAACTCTTCCCGAACCAATCTGCAGTGTATGCTGAATCTCTTCGTATGTAATTCGCCTATTTTCTTGAATTATTTTTTTACCTGCCAGCACACTTTCTTCCGTGACAGCCGTCGTATGACGACCACTTCTTTGTTGACCCCCAAAGTAACGAGCGACCGCGCTTGAACTCGCTATACAAGAGGCAGATGGTTGCTTTTGAAGATCTTTCATCCATAAAAGCAAATTGAAGTCGATCAAATGACTCAACATGACAATTTGATTTAGCTCTCGAAAATATGTGGAGGGAAATTCAAAATTCGAACGTATTTTTACGTTTAATAACCAAATTTTTTTAAATAATTGTTGTATGTGGCCAGTGCCTTTTATACAGGATTATTTGTAAAATACTAACAACCTTGCAGGACTGTATTAGGTATTGTCTGTGCGATAAAAGAACCGTCGTGGCGTAAAGTGAAAACAACATTAAAGATTTTAAGTAGCAACCCAACCCAGCCATCCGTCAAATGCCAAACGTCATAGTATGTTGACAGAAAGTTTGTTTACTATGTTATTTTATTGTGATTTTTAATTGAAATCTTCAGAAATGTGATAAAAAATTTCACTGAGCTGCAAGGGACATAATTTTTAATATATTACAGTTTTGCCAAAGATAACAAATGGCAAATCACACCATTATTGATCAAAACAAAGTCACAAACTTGGGAAACATTGGTATGCTGTGTTTTTGGTACGTAACACTTTTATTTTAATGTTTTTAGACTTCCTAGGTCAACTCCTGTCCCTGTTATCTCCAAATATATATAAATTAAACGGAAATTCATTTAAAAATGACGATATTTGTTTATTTTGTTTTGGTCAATATTTTCGATGGCTAGCATAAAGAGTATTGATACTTTAAATTTATAATGCATTTCGACTAACTTAGAATATTTCTTTTCAGGCTTGAGTAAGGATACAGTAACTAAAATAAAAAGGGCAAGTGCGAGTCGGACTCGCGCACTGAAGATTCTGTACAAATTTACCTATGAAATCAATTCCCGAATTGAGTTACGAAGATTTTTCCAAATTGCAAACAATTTTTTTTGTGTCGGATCTATCAATTTATAATTTTCAGATTTTTCCCTGTACTTGTTCTACGAGACCTTGATTTATGCCAAATTTCAGGATTCTAGGTCAACGCGATTCACCCTATGAACTTTGATTCCCTTGAGTATCGAAATATATGTTTTTTTGCGACATAAACAGCCGTATCTTTTTTTTTCGTTAACTCAGAAGTTTTTCACAACTTCAAAAGACCGCAGACTTGAGTGTATGGTTTTAATTTTAACTCGATACCTCCAAGCGTTCTCGAGTTAAAGGGTCTTAACAGATAAACAGACGGACAACCAAGTGATCCTAAGGAGCTTATATGCGAGATGGTCCCCTAAAGGCTAAATAGATTTTTTACAAAGCAACATTACAAATTCTGAAATGTACTTTATTTTCATAGTCATTAAGTTCATATTTTTCATTGATTAGCAAAAGGGAAAAATGTACTAAGGAAGACAACGAGAAAGTGGTAGTGTGTCCCAATTTTACCTTTATGTTTAAATAGGGTAAACATAAACTTGCTGCTAGCTACAATATTCCAGTCAGTGACAATAGACCGATCCCAGTCAAAGTGTACAACCATTTTCGTTGGAACTGGGTAAGTGGTCGTTGGTGGAACCTACCTAGATAGGCAGTACAGCAGTTTCTTCACGCTATTTTCCTATACCGATTCGTGTTTGCATTCAAATGTTCATCATCATTACAATCGAAAGACGTCCACTGTTCGACATAGGCCTCCCCCAGGTGTCGCCACAATTAACGGCATTACGCAAAAACTTATAAACGGATGAATTAAATGATAAACGTTAACGTATAGCTTATAACCTATATTTTTGCTAAGTTCAATAGGCTACTAATATTATAAATGCGAAAGTTTGTGAAGATGGATGGAGGTACTCGTATGTATGGATGTGTCGCGGAAAAACTACTAGACAGATGAACCTAATCATAAACATTGCAATAATATAGCACATAAGCTATAACTTTGCAGTTTCACTAGGTGAGCAAATTCAGCCAATAGGATAATTTTTATTATAGGGTGAAGCCGCTGGAAGAAGCTAGTCTAACATAGTTTCAAAATATCAAGATTTAACAGTCGCACTATAATGACGTCACAATGTTGCTTACATAACAAAAACGATATTTATCTACAGCAGCGCCCTCAAATCCCACGATGGTTTACTTTCCGCACAGACTCTACTAAGATCTATAACAACAACTTTTGTTCTATGACTTTTACAAAACATAATTAATTTACTAAAAACAAACCTTTAAGATTTTGTTGGTCTTGTCACACATGTCAACTCTGTATTTTGCTATACCTACCTACTTCTGTATGGCGCAACGCAAGCGCATCAAACACTTCTGCCGGTCAATCCCTGCTCCTCTCCGCTATTGTACTATCGCTTACTTCGCTTATATTTCGTAATATTTAGAACTTTCAATTTAAATATTTTTATTTTTGTATGAAAACCTGATAAAATATGATAAATTGTTAAAAGTCATAGAACAAAGTTGTTGTTGAACATAGTTTGGAGAGGTTGCCAGTGTTTTACAAATAACCCTGTATAAAAACTTTTTTTTCGCAATACTTTCTGAGTGGCCTGGTAGATATGACAGATATAGTTTTAGACATAGTGAATTATTCACTAAGGGTGAGTTGCACCATTTAACCATAACGATAACCAAACCATAACCAGCCGTGAAACGGCCGCCTATTTGTCAATTTGACGATTTGACAACTGTTAACGGCTTTGTTATCGTTATAGTGGTGCAACTCACCCTTACAGAAATGTACACCACTGATATAAAATGTTAGCTTAAATAACACAATCGAAAGAAAAACAAAATAAACTCAAACTATTAAAATTTTAAGGGTGAGTTGCACCATTTAACTAAAACGATAACCAAACCATAACCAGCCGTGAAACGGCCGCCTATTTGTCAATTTGACGATTTGACAACCTGTTAATGGCTTTGTTATCGTTATTGTTAAATGTTGCAACTCACCCTAAGCAAATTGAAATAAATACAATAATAATAATGGTTCGTCACATTACAAGTTAAAAGATTTGATATCGAGTTTTACAGCAAATTCTCGGTTGAGTCAGAGAACCTGGATTTTTTTTCAATGCAGCGGAAATACTTGCTTCAGCTTCACCTATCATTTATAAATATAGACGAAGAAATATTTGACATGGACGAAGATGTAAATATTCAAATAACCTAAAATGTTGTCTATATCTAATTAAATATACGATAACTTGATTTTGAAACACAGAAACATTCTATAGCCCCCCCCCGCACTACTCGCTCTATGTACTCGTTGTCCCCCGCTGTTACACCTGCGTCTTTTGTTACTAGATGCTCCACTCCTAATTGTTCGTAGCGTTGTTATATAGCCTTGCTCAATATATGGGCTATCTACCGCGATAATTCGAACTAGTAGTTCCTGAGATATTAGTTGAATTATTGTGATCACAATTTTTTTTAATAGGTATACTTTTTTATAGTACTTATTATTAGCTACACATAATCGTAACTCATTTTCGTTTTAAATTTCATCCACATTTTTTTTTTTTATTCTAGGCCGAAGTAGAACCTGTGTCAGGTACAAATAGATTCTTTATACAAAGGTTTATCACCCACAAAATTATACCTTTTGTAACGATTTTCTAGCCGTTGAGCTTCAAGAAGTAACAAATATACATGTACAACACAAAGTGTCGTGTGGGTGTGTCTTTGGTGTTTTTATACAAACGATGTTTAACCTTTATACCTAGTATTAGGACATACACTAAATAAACCGGATGATGGTATGTAGTTCGTCTATCGTCTAATTATACATTTTTCTATTAATTTGTATCTATGTTTTCATTTGGTACTGAATAGGGAATGCAAAAACCGCCAAAATTACAAACCGGTTTTTTTTTTCGGTTTTCTAAAAAAAAACCGGTTAACCGGGTAACCGGTTTTTAAATTAGTTTTTTTGAAATTTATTTTTGTAGAATTCTAAATAAATATTTTTAAACTTTTCTTGGAACTTATCTATTAAAAAATATAAGGTGACAGGTAATTAGTGTACGATACTTAAACACGTGATTGTGCTCATGATAACCAACAACTTTTACTATAGGAACAAACCTGAAATCGCGAAAAAAAATCAGCTGTTCAGTACATTTATGTTTGCCTGAAGAGCTGATATTTTTTTCGCGATTTCGGCTTTGCGCCCATAATAAAAATTGTTTGTTATCATGAGCACAATCACGTGTTTAAGTATCGTACACTAATTGCCAGTCACCCTATATATTGCATACCTAATATGAATCCTGTTAAAAATAAAAAGTCTCATCTTCATACAAACGAATGTCTAAGAATGATGTCATACATAGAGAATCTAAGCTAGAAGTTAATACATATATACTTCTTATATAATAGGCTAGTTGACTCTTTTTCAAAGTAGGTCTTAAATAATAAATAATTGGTCTATTTGATAAAAAAAAATACTACCACATTTTTTTGGGACCTAGAAAACCCCAAAACTTTATTTTAAAAGTTTACTTTTTATAAACAGGCGAAAAACGCCGTCCGCCATATTATTCTAAAGATTATCTGTGCTGTGACGTCATACGGCTTGAAAACAATCTTTTGACATTTAACGAGTATTTATTGTTGTTGAAACTGCTAAGTTTTTATTAAAAACTATGATTTCCCCTAGCTTACACGATAAGTATAGTAATTACCATTATTGTATTGTACGAGAATGTAAAAACACATCAATAAAGACCCCAGGAAAGTTATGGATTAGAGTACCCAGTGAAATAAACATGCGTAACACCTGGCTAAAACTTGCTAAAAGGGATCCTGATTCATTATCGGCTGAAACTAAAATGTATTTTTGCGAAGATCACTTTGACGTAAGTACTTACTTAAAATATATTCAGTCTCTACAGACAATAAGTTTAAAAATACAAGTTTTAAGGTTATGTACCAAATCAATGAACAAAACAAAAATTTTGTGTTATTTACCTTTCAGTTAGAAAATGATATGGAAAATTACATGCAATATAAAATAATGGGATCAGTTAAAAGGATTCGAATGAAGCCCAATTGCATACCATCCAAATTTGACTGCCAAACTGATAGAAAACGCAAACTTACTCCAACACCAGATGAACATGCAATGCAACAGTATGCTTCCAAAAAAACAATAGTAATGCCTGTATCGGAAGATAAAGAAATTTATTCTACGGAAATGTCAACATCTTCTTTTCATCAAGGTAATACATAGTATAAAATAATAAAACAATAAAAAGCTCTTTGCAAGTGGATTATAAAATTAGTTTACTCAACTGTATTCATTGTTTACAGAGTTACTCAGTAAGGAGGATGCCATACCTTCATGTACTTATCGTGAGAAGAAGTTCCATGACAAGGCAGTGCAAGTAGTACAGCATAATATTCAGTTCTGTGATCAAGCAGTACAAGTTCAACCATTATATGAACATGTATCTTGTCAAGTGGTACAACATCACGCTCACAAAGTAATTCAAGCACATGTTGCAAAACATTATAGAAGTAAACGGGTGCAGTTCAGTGCGGCTGTGAAAGATGCTGTAACATCACCATTACAACTGTTTGCTCACCAATCAACGTCAACATCTCCTAATAAGCCATCTGTGTCTGGTCAATCATCAAGAAGAAAACTAATTTTTACTGAGGAGAAATATGACAGTGATGTATCTTATACATTATCTCAAGAAGGATCATCCTTTGACTCATCTCCATCGAAACCATCAAGTCAAACTACTTAAGACAATTCACGGGAAAAGAATATAAAAGACCAGAAATTAAATTTAAAGAGTACCCTATCTAAAATAAAGCAAAACCCTAGAATGTACATTGGGATACCAGCAGAGCTTTATTTTATAATAAGTATTATTTCAAAACGCACCAAACTATCAGAGATTCATATTTTATTGTGTTTAATGAAAATAAGATTAAATAGAACCTTTTCTCAGTTAGCAGATGATTTTGATATATCACTGTCTCAAGCAAGTAAAATGCCTCTAATGGTTAATGTACTTTTACCTCTTGTAAGAACATTCACTAAAAGCACAATTAAAAAGAACTTGCCCATAGCCTTTCGCCATAAATATAATATGGTAAATTGTATCATAGATTGTTTAGAAATTGAGATTCAAAAGCCAAAAAAGGCTATTCATCAGGCACTGACTTGGTCTGAATATAAAAAAGCAAATACCTATAAATACCTCATATCATGTACACCTGATGGTTTAGTCAGCTTTGTGTCTAATGGATATGGCGGCAGAATCAGTGATATTAATCTACTTGAACACTGTAAATTTCTCGATAGTTTGGAACCAGGATCTTTCATTTTAGCAGACAGAGGTATTAAATACATTGAAATGTATTTAACCCTTAAGGTTGATTTGTATAGTATACTATACACTAAACTAAAAAAAAAATCCCATATAACTAAATACTTTAAAATTATTTTTTTTTACGGAAAAATACTTTTAGAATACTCCTTTTTTAAATAATAAATAAACGAAAGTATTTTCTATGGTAAATTTGACAGTTGTGACGTAATTGCGAAACCATGCCGAGGAATCTTGTTCCTATCAAAATAAAATTTATTATAATTTCTTATCTATTATAAAAATCTAATAAGTGTGTTGTGAATTCAAATCAAAAATATACTGACCTCAAACTAATGCTAAAAAAATTACGTAATACGCTCATTTTCATCGCTTTTTACGAACATAATCTTGGATGTATAGCATACTATACATTACGACTGTTAGCTCAAAATACATTTTGTTTGTGATGTATATTATTCTATACACTGACAACTAAAGGGTGTTGGTTATGCCAGAACTATATGTACTATAATTTGACTTTGATCGTATATTATGTTTACGTTTATTTACTTTTCGACATTAGTACTTTTTTCTTGCATGGCCTTGCTTTCATGCTTACTTTTAAACTATTTGTTCTAGCCTAGACAGCACGATCGGTGTAGACACATACTAGTACTTGTTCCTAAATTCAATGCTACTTCTGACGTCAGTGATGTCACTAGCAATGAAGAAGAAGTAAACAGTCGTGAATCGTCTCCTGCTCCATCTGTAATTCATCGTTAGATAGACTAGATTTCAATAGCCTAGATCTATCTAGTAATGATTCGTTTATAAGACACTCGATGAAAATTAGCTATCGATTCTATATCTAAACTTGGATTCTATAAATTTTCAAAGCCACGAAACTGTAGCCGAAGCCTTCGAAGATCCACCACCACTCACACCAACAGTAGCTCAGTTCTTTCAACAGTAATTCCTTCCGATACGGAATGCAATTATAATGCTATACCTTCTACCGCATCGCTACCCTCCTTGCCTTCAGTTCAACTGTCGACACCACTACCTACATACACGTGTCTAAAGGAAACAGAGTTCCTATAGTTGCTGCCAACAGGGTAAAAAGACCTAAGCATATAGAAATTCAAACTTTCTTTTTCATGGACCAAGAGAAGGTTTCAACATGCAGCTGAAATTTTCTCATGACCTTATTGTTGATATACCAAATAACACTAATTACGCTATAATTATACAAGAGACTAGAAAGTCAATAAAAGCAAGTCAACTCAAAGAGGATGTAATTGATTTTTTGGTTATCAAGGACTATTGGAAGGATGCAATTGTCAAGCAACCTGCAATAAAAATAAAATTGCCATCGTAAATTGGTTTGCTGGTCCTATAAGAAGCAATGACAAATGGTGAAAACTTTAGTCACGAATTCTGTGGCTAAGGAGAAATAAAATTAAGAAACTAGCCACTGAAAGGCCCATAGATGCCATCAGATATGACGCCGCAGATCAGTGGCCGGAACACACCGAGCATCAGAGGTGCAAATACTGTAAAAAGGGCCAAGCATGTGGTAGTAAGTACTCGTTGTACGAAGTGCAATGAACATCTTTGTTACGTGGCTAAAAAAAATTGTTTTGCAGCATATCATAAGCACTGATGTTATTATTTTATAATAATTTGAAAACATTTTTGTCGTTGTATTATTTTGATCAAGCTATGTCAAAAGTGTATTTTGTATATTATACTATACGCTCCTTACACATACGATTTACTAACGTTGGGAGCAATGTATAGTATAATATACACTAATTATCTCAGATTATCAGCTAATTAGGTTTTTTTTTCTATTTTTCATACTTTTATTTTAGGCCTAATAATCATAATCAGGTATTATTTTGGTCTTTTATTTTGATGAAATGTCATGCGACCTTAAGGGTTAAAACAAAGAGGTTTTACTTTATTACGGCCTTCGAGTGTTGCTGTTGGGTCAAAATTAACCAAAAGTGAAACTAAACAAACAAAACAAATTGCTAGCCTTCGAATTCACGTGGAAAGAGTGATCAGAAGAATTCGTGAATTCTCAATCCTAAAGCCACATTCAGTAGTTAACCTAAATTTATTACATGTTCTAGATTCCTGTGTAATCACAGCCTGTGCTCTCATAAATCTACAAGACTCGCTTATCAAATAAAATTTATTGATGTCAGTGATGCATTTTATTTACACATTATTACATAGTAACACTTTCATACAACTTAGGGAAAATATTTAATTTCCAAAATGAAACTACCTGTCCAATTAATTTTTTAACATATTTGTCATTATAAGAAACCGGTAATATCGTTACTTTCTTACTATGTTCAAAGTCACTGCTGGCAACACAAAAATAACTTTGATTTACTTTTGCACATTTGAATTTGTACTTGAGCAAAGCATTTTTTTGTTAAGTTGCCATCTTTGATGTAATTTTTAAAATTTTTATCTGTAGATGGACATTTTATTTCAATGAGACCTTTTTCTCTATTAATACCATCTGGTGACCCAGCAATCATGGGATACTCATCAGAAATAAAGAGGCCACATTTTGTAAATTTAACACCTAATTTTTCTTCTGCAATCTCTCTAACTTTGTCTTCTAATTTCTGGCCACGTTTTATTGCCGGTGTCTGCACTGATCTTGCTCCAAAAATTATTGCAACCAAAGAACCATCAATTGTTTTGCACCTGCTTACTTCATGACACTTGGATGCTGTTACTCTCCCATAACGCAGCTCAAACCAAAGACCACTTTTGTACTGTTGTCTAGTTTGCATTTCGGCATTCTTTATGTTTTCATCATAGAACATTGCTTTAATTTTTGTTAAAAAACTTTCACAATCAGATTCTTTATATGTATTTAGTAGGTAATGCAATGATAACACTAATCTGTTGTCTGTATAATCTTCAACATGCTTTAAAAACTGGCAGGTTTCAATTCTTCTCTTCTTACATTCATCTATAAATTCTGTTAATACACTTGTATCTGGTACAGGATCCTGATGTTTTCGTTTGCACATTTCTTTTGCAGTTATTATTTTTAATGTTGATCCAACTTTTGAGAGATTTGATTTTTTCCAATAGCACTCAACTGATGTGCAAGCAGGCTCTTCGCTGCGACGGAGCAACCATGTTAAAAATGCAGTAGCATGTTTACAGCCTCCAGCAGCTGCAGGACAATCTTCACAGAGAGCACTCACAACTTTTTCTTCTTCTTCATCTATCACTACCGTCACTGTATACTGTTTCGAGCGTACCTTGTGCTCTGGACATATTTTACATTTCACAGTGCAGATTTTATCATCTCGTTTAAGCTGAACGTAACCGATGGCATCGTCGCCATATGACTCCCTTGCAGATCTGAAAGGAAAAAATAAAATATTAGTTACAAGCCATGAGAGGTTATGAGATAGTTTTGTACGATTCCCTTACGCTTATTCCTTCTTTTAATGTCAATCAATAAATTGCAATACCAAATGCACTATACTTATACTTACATAGAAGTCTTGACATTCCTCAGCTCAGCAGAGCAGAAATCGGGGTTCAAGGCAAAAAAATTACCAAACATCATTGGATCGAGCCTTGGCAAATTTGTGCTTTCCGCTTTCACGAATCCAACATTCATGATTGTTTTTATTGATTAAATGCGAAAACACGTAAATTTAGGGACTTTTTAAAAATACTTCGTAACAAAAGCACCACGCTGAACGTTCACAACGACAACGAGCACAGGTTAGGTTATGTCCGAGTGACATTTAATTTGACATTAGTTTGTTTACAAGTTCTATGACGTCACATCATGGCTGATAGCGTTTTAGGCGAACCAAATAAAAAATAAAAAAACACAATTTTTAAATTGAAATTATGCAACCATCTTGGACTTTTATTAACTAAATTCGATATATTTTGGTTTCGTAAGTAAAATACTGCAGGAAATACTCATTGATTGCGCCAAATTTGATACGAGTCAAGTAGCCTATTCTGATTTAATCAGATAACCAGGCAGCTCTTAACGCCCTGAACTCGAATACTTTAAATTCGAAACTGGTAAAACACTGCGTTAACAAACTGAATGACCTTTTTTTTTTTTTTTTTTTTAATTAAGATAAACTAGTGCTTGACTGCGATCCCACCTGATGGTAAGTAGCGATGCAATCTTTGATGGTGAGGCGCACTAGTTTATTAAGAGCCTATTCACTCTAGCCTTGAAGACACCCAAATTATAATCGGACGGGAAGACCGCAGCAGGCAGACTGTTCCAGTCCTTCGACGTACGTGGTATAAACGACGAGGCGAAACGCTTAGTCCGGACCGTAGAGGTTTCAACAACGTAAGGGTGAATATTCGCCGTACGTCGGGATGTCCGATGGTAGAATTGCGATGGCGGAATCAAGTCATGCAATTCCTGCGCACACTCTCCAAAATGCATCCTGTAAAACACCGAAAGGCTGGCTACCCTACGCCTATGCTCAAGGCTTTGAAGGTTGGACTTAACCAAATCTGGATCACCAATTAGCCTCTTTGCACGCCTTTCCACCGAGTCCAAAGCTGCCAGGTGGCATTTTGCAGCACCAGCCCATATGTGACTGCAGTACTCCACACACGAACGGACCTGTGCTTTGTATAACATTAAAAGCTGTCCCGGTGTGAAGTACCGCCGGACCTTTGCAAGAACGCCCAGCTTCCTAGCAGCTACCTTGGCTTTGGACTCAATGAACCGCCCAAAGTTAAGGTCTGAGGGAATTTCAACCCCCAAGAGCTGAAGGCGGTCGGTGTACTCCAGGGATAAATTCCGAAAAGTAGGAACCAAGGTGCACGGGCTCCTTTTGGCAGTGAAAAGACACGCTTGTGTTTTGGCGGCGTTGAATCCCACTAGATTGGCTTCACCCCACTTGGAGACTGCCTGAAGTGAGATATTCGTTCGCTCTACCATAGCCTCTCTTTCGGACCGGATTAGCTCCTTACTAGCCCGAGCACTGGGCAGGTATCTCTCTACAACTGTGCTATCATCTGCATACCCATAGATACCGGGCACCAGCAGATCGTTGATATGCAACAGGAAGAGAGTTGCAGAGAGAACAGACCCCTGAGGAACTCCGGCATTAATCGTCATGGGCTCTGATGAGCATCCGTCGACAACAACTCGGAGAGACCGTTCACTCAGGAAGTCTTTTACCCAGTTAATCAGACCAGGGGAAATGCCGTACGCTGGAAGCTTACTCAATAGGCTAGCGTGCCATACCCTGTCGAAGGCCTTCGAGACATCTAAGGAAACGGCAATCGCTTCCCCATTCTTCTCGAGGGCCTCGCCCCACAAGTGGGTAGCATAAACCAGTAGGTCCCCAGTAGACCGCTTGCGGCGAAACCCGTACTGTCGGTCACTGAGGAGATCGTTACCTTCCAGGTATGCCATGAGGCGCGAGTTCAATACACGCTCCATAATCTTGCAGAGTATGGAGGTTACCGAAATCGGCCGATAGTTGGCAGGATCGGCACGACTGCCCTTTTTGGGCACGGGTTGCACGTTGGCAAGCTTCCAGGACTTGGGCACTATACCAGTCCTAAATGAGAGGCGATACAAGCGCGTCAATACAGGAGACAACTCGGGCGCACAAGCCTTTAGAACAATCGCTGGTATGCCATCTGGTCCACTGGCTTTATTCACGTCTAGACGACGCAGCTCTCTCAGAACTTCTCTGTTCCTCATGTGAACCTCCTGCATTGAAGAGTTACAATGAGGCAGAGTCGGTGGAGCAGCATTGCTAGTGTCAAGACGAGAATTATGGGCAAAGAGAGATGCAAAGAGTCCTGCTTTCTCTCTTGCCGTATGAGCCAGTGTTCCATCAGGCTTTACCAGCGGAGGCAAAGCGGGCCGACAGAAGTTCGCCTCGACCGACTTGGCAAGCGACCAGAATGCTCTGCTACCGGACGGCTGTGCAGAGAGTTTTTTGCCAATATGGGTTATGCGGTCGAAGCGTGCCTTCTTTAATGCTTTTTTGTAGGACTTGGCAGCATGGTTGAAGGCTCTCTTCTTTGAATTCAGATCCGGAGCTTTGCGGTCACGAGCGTCAACCCAGGCGAGAAACGCCGAATGCTTACGCTCTTCAGCCTGAACGCAATCGGCGTTGAACCACGGGTGAGCTGAGCCACCGATGCGTACATCGCTATAAGGGATAAAATACTCCATAGCTTGGTGTATCACATCGGTTACAGCATCCGCACAGCTCGACGGATTTTCAGAAGAGAAGCAGACCTGCTGCCAAGGATAAGACGCAAAGAAATGCCGCATCTCATCCCAATCTGCCGACCTGTATCGCCACATTCGCCGTTCGCCACGTGAGTCGCGGTCAGGTGGGGAGAAGGACGATACAGACTTCACCAGACAGTGATCTGAAGTTCCAAGTGGTGAGGAAACTGTTACGATACATCTGTCCGGATCGGTGGTCAGCAGTAGGTCCAGACAATTGGCAGTATGACCAACTACATCAGGCACCCTCGTCGCTTGCTTTACCAACTGGGAGAGGCCCAGCGACACTGCAAAGTTTCGAGTTTCCCTCCCAGCGTGGTCGGTCCTCTGGTATGGGAAAAGCCAGTCTTGATGGCAGGCGTTAAAATCCCCCAGAGCGACAAACTGCGCATCAGGGTGCCGATGCAGAGCCTCATCGGCGGCCTCACTGAGGTGGCCAAACAGCCGAGTCGTCTCCTGGTCGCCACTGTGCGACCGGTAAACACAGGTGTAGACAATTTTGTCCACACCGGTGTCCACCAGTAACCATAAACTTGAAAAACTGGGGTCTTCAAGGTGACGGAGACGCTGGCAGCAGATGTCATTGCGGACGTATATACAGACCCCGGCACGCTGCAGGAAATGGTGCTCCAAAGAGTATCCCGGGTAGTCGAGATACGCCGCATCAGACGGACATCTGATCTGCGTCTCCGTCAAGAAAAGTAAGTGGGGCTTGTCAGTCTCGAGGTGGTGGTGGACTGCATCGAGATTGGAGTGCAGTCCTCGTATGTTTGAGAGGTGCACATGGAACGAGAGGACGTGCATCCGCTGTACACACTTACTTTTCCTTTTATTAGCTTTCATGTATATAATTTTAGTGAATAGGGCTGATGGAAGATGGCAGTTGAGCGAGGTGATGCGATGTCAAACCCAACAACACAACCAGAGTTGCTGCGCCAATGGAGGGTTGATTTGGAGACTGCGGGGACGCCCGAACCCCCCCAGAGATCGCCATCGGGTCCTCTCATCCGGTCGCCAACCGGCACGATGGGGCCACCCTGGGATTTTTCGCAGTTGGCGGGGCAGCCTTTCGTGTGTGGCTGGCACACTACTTGGGCCCCCAACTATCTGCGGTCGGCCAGCGGAGCACCGTGCTTCGGATCCCGCTACCCTCCATGATCAAACCTCCGACACAACAGCAACTGGTGCATCATACCCGGCGTACATCGCAACACAACTGTTCAGACCCATCCTCCACCTTACGGCTTCACCAGATAACATGCCGGAACACGACGGATCGCTTGGCGGCATGACTTTATCTGGTGGGTGGTAACCTTTAAGCCGGCAGCCGATGATATGGCCTACCACCGTATTTACTGCTCGTTTAGCACTACCCAGGGGACACGTGTAGGGTGATCAAAAGTCAAGTAAATCCTACGGACGCGAGCAGTTCATCCCCCAAAACCTGGGCCAAAGGAATAAAGTTATTCTGAGATGGGTACCAGGTCATTCTGGAATCAATGGAAACGAAAAAGCCGATGAACTTGCAAGGACTGGGGCTCAAGGTCATCAGATAGGACCAGACCCCTTCTGTGGTATCTCAAAGAACCAGGCCATGCAGACCCTTAAGGGCAACCTATTTGGCGATTCTAAAAAGCACTGGTTGGTACAACCAGGACTGCTACACGCCAAATCTACTACTCACAAAAACGAACTGCCGAGCTTCTTGAGCTTAGCAGGATGAATATTTGTACGATAGCCCGCGCCTTAACCGGCCACTTCAAACTAAACAGGCACCAATTTCACATGGAACTGAGTGACACTGATTTTTGCCGGTACTGTAATCAGGAGAGGGAGAGGCCTAAGCACCTTTTGTGTGAATGCCGGACCCTTATCCACAAACGCAGTGTCCATCTGGGCCAACACATTATTCGCCCGGAGGAGATTAAAACTCTAAAATCTGGGATTATTCTAAATTTCTTGGAAGCCTCCGGGGTAAAAGAGTTACTCTAACAATGTGGCGAGTCATAACAGATCATTTAGGTCACTGTGACTACATCCCCTACACTACGGGTGATGCATTGCCCCTTATCTTCTAAATAATAATAATATACACTTCTACTCAAAATATCCACCACTAGCTTTTGCCCGTGGCTTCGCTCGCGTTCATAAAATATAGCCTATGTCACTCAGGAACAAAGCAGGTTTCTATCGGTGAAAAAATTTTACCAATCGGACCTGTACTTCCAGAGGTTACCTCCTACAAACAAAAAAACATAAAAACAAAAAAAACAAGCTTTACCTCTTTATTATCCGAGTATTAGTATTAGTTTAGATTAGCCCTATCACAGACTTTTAAGCGTTCAGGCCACGCGTCATCTGTTTACGCGCGGTGATCATTGGAAAGTTGTCCACTGCTGATCGTAATTTTTTTTTAAGGATTTTGAATTATTGTTAATGCAGCCTATGCTCTCCAATATAGATCTCAATTTGTAGTTCACGGGTTGAGGTTTGGGCTAGCCAAAGGTCAATCATCAGCCTTAATGAAGCCCGAAACACTCGCTGCAAGGCAAGCCTGGGTAGTGCGTGCCTTGTGACCGGAAGTTGAATCTTGCTGAAAAACCCCAGTATGTTATCAAAAACTCCGTTATCAGTTATCAGCCTCTTGAAGCCTCTCTCGGCTTTAAGAGGCTTTGCTATGGCGTTTAGGATAGTATCTTGATACTCTTTTGCTGAAATTAGAGTAGCCCATTTTCACGAAAATGAACCTGGTCATTCCGTGATACCCTCACCAAACCATTACTGATGCTGCATGATGATCATTTAGGACTCTGATAACCTGTTGAAAGTGTTTTGGCTTACATCCGATAATTTTGCTTGTTGCATATTCCTTGATTGTGAAAATTTTCTCATTGGTAGCAAGAATATCCTTGAGTTTTTCATCAGTGTAACGAACAAGCAAAGATTTTGATGTTTTCACTCTCTCTTCTATAAAAGCGACTCGTTTAAGCTGATGATGTTATGATGAGTAACAACGTATTATATAAAAGTATTCTATCTGCGAATAAGAATTTTGGTGTCCTTACGAGATTTTAATTCTGGCCCTGAGTGCGTTCACTGCCTGTTCTCACAACACGCAGCTGGCCTGGATTTTTAATGATCGTAAATAGAAGAACTGTACAATTGGTGTAGCTATCACTATGGCACATAAATATTTATAAACAAACCTACGACTGTTATCAAGCCTCAACAGCGTTTTAAAACAATGTTTGCTAAAAAAATTGTGTCATTTGAGAGTAATAAAAAAAAACTCGAAAAAACCGGTTACTTGAAAAAAAAAACCGGTTTTTTTAATCATTAAAAATATGCCGAAAAACCGGTTTTTCGGTTTTCGGGTTAACCGGTTTGCATTCCCTAGTACTGAATCACTGAATCTACTTAGATCTTAAAACCGCTAATTTTATATAGAAAAAACTAGCTTTTGCCCGCGCGGCTTCGCTCCCACTCTTCCCTACTCCACCCTACTCCACCCTACTCTACCCTACTCTACACTACTCTACACTTATACTCTACACTACTCTACCCTACTCTACCCTACTATACACTACTCTACCCTACCAAACTTCACATAAACCATCTACTAAATAGTCCGAACAAAGCCTAAACATTTGGTTTGGATAGGTGAGCTGAGCCCGTTCTTGAGTTATATAATTACAACGAAAATTGGCATTGATTTTTATATATGTAACATTGAGTAAGGAAAAACGAAATAATCACAAAAAATAGTGAAGTCTCTGTAGTAGTGATCGAATCATGTCTTTTTCCTTCTAATTCAATGAAAATGACTAACAAAGACTTTCTTAATTGCCTGCCCAGAATCTTAATTAATCGTGTACCTAATTAATATGTAACTTACTTGGCAGCCATCCTTTCCTTTCGAGAAAGCGCACATCATCGTTGGCTTAAGATGTTGGGCCAGCTGCGAATTCATGCAGTCCTCATCCGAAAGAATCCGAAGACTGGCTTTTAGTAACACTTTTGATGACGATTTTTCTACACCGATTCGTCCCCATCCAACAATCGTTCCTATTCGGTTTGTAAAGTCTTCACCTAAAAATATTTAAATACAGTTTAATTTAAATTATAAATACTTAACACAAAAACATCAAAGCAGAATATTATACTGAAATACTGGTAAACAAAAAAAATGCATAAAGATCAACCATAGACTTTTTTTTTTTATTTGAAACAAGATAATAATTCAGTTTTTTTTTGTGCCGTTTTTCTGTATAAAAAAGGCAAAGAATTAAATTGATGATAGAGGTTTTTTAGGGGCAAAGGAGAAAAGGAAATATAGAACAAAATAAAATTAATAATCAATCAATAAAGCGTCTATCACGGCAGGTTCCTCCGAAATAATAACGCAGATGCCAATTGCATTATAAGAAAGACTTTTTTTTTTAGCTTATGGATGCCCTCATTCGATTTTTGAGAGTAAGTGGCTAGAGATGGTTAATAAAGCCAGGAGATTTAAAAAGGTTTTATTTTATAATATTTTTAGAATGTGTAGCCGATAGTACAACATTAATGAAAACATAATAATGATAAGCAATGCCAGTATTTTCAATTATAAATTGTCGTCTCGTTGTATATATATATTTTTATTTGATATAAACTAGTGCTTGACTGGGATTCCACCTGATTACACTTATTAATTAGTTATATACATATATAGATTCAAACTGATTCAAATCATAATATCAAGTATAGAAACAAACCATTATTTACATAATTTATTTAGACCAACTATAAATCAAGGTGATTAGCATAAAATTCATTTTGCAATGTTGGATAGCGTTGATAAAATGAAGAAGAAAAAAGGTGTTGTTCCGAAGAGACCATATTATTAATATAAAGGGTGAGAAAACTTAGATAAAAAATTGCAGGAAAATTTATTGAGAAGTTCAAGGAGATATTGTATGTAATTTTAAATAATTTAACTTACCTGGTTTTGGTAAACAAATAGGTACAATATTATCGTTAAACACGACTGGTTCATGCAACGTGGCTATCGCAATGTCGTTTTCGTCTCTAACCGCAGTCGAGGTAAACATTTCATGAATCACAACATTCGAGATATTTCGCTTCTCGACATTCTTTAAATCGTCCAAATTGTCTAATCCTATAAACACTTCCATTGTTTGAAAGTTATCCCTGAAATAAAAAATAATTGTTAGTTGAGGGCCTTTATTTATGAGCTGCAAGATTTTTCGAAGTTAGGCCTACCGTCCACTGACGCGTAGCTTCACATAGAGTTGTGCCGTTGTCGGCAAGCGGCAGCTGTCGCTTCGTCGGCACAGTTTCATAGTTTTGTATATAAGCTTCTCGCAGGCGCATAATGTACATCAAGCGTAAAATGACGAATACTCGTCTATAAAGTTACGCGTCTGTGGACAGTAGGCCTTATCGTGGCCTTGGAACACTGATTCGCAGATTCTGAATTGTCTATAGTGAATTTGAATTCAGAAACTTTAAAAATTACATCATTAGTTATCACCATTTACTCAAAAGGTTCTACTTTGAAAAACTTCTTCTACTTTGAAAACGTAACTTTTGCATGCACTCATTAAATCATAAGATGCAAGTCATCGCAGTCCTAAATGCTGCTTCTCTTAAATTTTACCTAATGCCATGGCTATTCTCATGCATTAGGAACATATCTACTTTTACCAGTTGCAATTTCAATAATCCTATTGATACCCGCCGTAGCCTAGCTGCGTCTATCAGTGATTTGTTAATTATGTGTATCGCAATTTAAATAATCGCGGGTGAAAATGTAAAGCAAAACGGGTAAAATAGACATGGGCAAAAAGGCTGCTAGGCTTAACTGAGATTGGCATGTCTGCCACATGCACAGTGACCGCTGCGTAAATGTCAACACACAGTCGGTTCAAAAAGAATTTATTTGGTACAGCACAAGGCACAAACAGCAACCAACAATATTTAGGTAACACGAAATAAAACCGGCCAAGAGCGTGTCGGGCCACGCTCAGTGTAGGGTTCCGTAGTTTCCCGTCCGTCACAATAAGTGTACCCACTTATGAGTTTAAAAAAATGCTTGCATATACGATTATACTACAAACTTAGTTCAGAAATTATTTTGTAGAACCTTTTTGTCTTTTTTGTACAAAAACTGTTCTTTCCATCAAGTTCAAAATGATTTTCCTAGAAAGTCCTTATAAAGTTCTACTTTTCAGATTTTTTTCATATATTCTAAACTTATGGTTCAAAAGTTAGAGGGGGGGGGACATTGTTTTTTACTTTTGGAGCGATTATTTCCGAAATTATTGACATTACCAAAAAATGATTGTGGTAAACCCCTATTCATTTTTAAATACCTATCCAACAATATATCACACGTTAGGGTTGAAAATAAAAAAAAATCACTTCCCACTTTACATATAAGGGAGCTACCCTAATAAAACATTTTTTTCCAATTTTTATTTTACCACTTTGTCGGCGTGATTGATATACATATTGGTACCAAATTTCAGCTTTCTAGTGCTAACGGTCACAGGGATTAAGCGAGGACAGACAGACAGGGCGAAACTATAAGGGTTCCTAGTTGACTACGGAACCCTAAAAAAGAAACAAAAATACATTTGTGTGCCTCACGGCTGCATCAAAATAGATCCAGTTCAGCATGAATGCTAGACAACTAGTGCCTGAGGCTGGTTTTTAACTGAACCTGTAGTAGCGAAATGGTTTAGATGGACGTCCACGTGGACTGGTATTTGACGGCGCGGGAGAAGAATGTCTCAAAAGACTTGGGGGAGGCCATTGCCCAGCAGTGTAACAGTAATGGCTAGAAAAAATAATAATAAAGCAGATATTCTATCTCGAGAAGCGAACAAGATCAACGTATTTTGCACTCTCTTAACTTACCATTTAAAACAGTGTCCCGCGCTCAGCACATGTTTGTTAGTGATCATTGCCCCACCGCAGTGCATGCGGTCATTCTTCAAGATGGCCACGGTCCATGGGAACGAATGCGGTACTGCTCTCCTTCCTCCCACTATCCTCATTGACATCACATTGGGCTTGCCACACTCTAATCCAATCATAAAATTATTATGCCTTAAGAAGTACAGTGAGTCATTCCCCTTGCTTTAATCAAAGATTCACATAATATTTTCATCTTCTATTCTTTCCGCACTTAGTAGGTCTTTTTTTTTTAAGCAGAAAACAAGAAATTAAACAAGACAGTTTCATTATTACCTAACGCTCCAAACTCAAGTCAAATCAGGATAAAATATGTAATATATGACTTTTCTTGTGACAGTTATCAGTTGACAGTTCTTTGCTTTCATTTACATTATATAAAAATCTTGTTAGTTACATCTTATCTAATAAAGATAAGGTATAGGTAGGTATCTTATCCTGTAGTCAGTAAGAATGAGAGCGGTAAGAAACGTAGCATTGATGGCCAGCCACCACTGCTCTCGACGGCCAGCCAACGCTCCTCGTGTTTTTTGTTTCTCGCAGTAGAGAAGTGCTTCCTCGGGGATGAAGGTGTCTTTGGCATGGGCCAACTTGCCTCACTGCATTTAGGATTCTAGTATTTACTTCTTCACTACTGTTGTGAGTTAAATCCTAATGTCGTCCCTTACATCTCACACTGTCTTATCTTCTTAGTACCATCAAAGACACTTCCACCTGACCACCGCTAAGTTCATTTTTGCTTGCAATCAAAACGAAAATTTCAAAGGGTTTGGCGCAATTTTTTTTAAGTGATCAAGCAGAAATGATCGCTTTTGTACATCGTAATCTACTATTAAGCACCAATACACCCCCTACTTTATATGAAGACACAGCTTCATAGCAAATTTCTTGAGCTTCCTAAGATATAAAAGAAATATGTTTACCTATTGATGACATGAAATAACCATTAAAGATTAGGCCACCAACGTAACTACGTAGGTACCGTTCAAAATTATCGACGATTTTCGGACGTAACGATAACTCATAAAAATCGCATCTTGGAAAGGAACTTTGGAACAAATAAAACGTCGTAGCATAGTAAACTACAACACTCAAAAAATCGTACCTACCTATGTATTGTTTTGATACTCAAATCAATGCAAAATTTTCAAATTGTGTGGTCGTTTACAAGAAAACTACTGAAATTGACCCTTTTGTACCACTTTGAATCACCCTATAACTGATATTGGTATAGCCCTATTGAAATGACGAATTCCTAACCTAATTAGGGTATTAACTTCTTTTAAATAGTTTTCATATGCCGCGGCAGTTGCATCGAGAATTTGGCACAGAGAAAGTCCATTAATTATAAAATAAGTATGAGATCATTCGGACGGTTAACTGTTCGATCACAATCGGAACGGGTTCGAGTGGCACGTTTGTGGGGCGTCAGCAACACTCCTGTGAATAGCAACGGCGAGGAGCACGTGCGCTGCACATTCAATGCAAGTGCAGCGACTGCATCGAACACGTGTATTATATACACAACAATCCCCACGTAGCTACAGCATTCGGAAACAAACCAAACAATAATGCGCCTCCAATTCTCATAAATACAAAACCACCTCCAGTAATTTAATTAAGACTGCACTAATTCAGATTTCGTCTCAGTATTGCATTATTAGTTCCGACGATATCGATGTTCAAGTTTTTCCACTCATAAAATTAAATTATTTATTTTTAATTTCGCTTCCACGTTTAGGGCAACATAAATCTCAAGACGGTAAAATAGTTATCAATAGACTTACGACATTCTGAGCTCCGCACCAGCACCACCTAAAACATGATCACTGTGATATCACGTGTACAGTAATTACGTTGATAATTTTGAATAATTATACAGACCTGTCCGAGCCCGATTAACAAGTAAATAGTGCTTAGTATCGTGAACATTTCAGTACGTGTGTTGGACACTGCACTCACTCATAGCCCCTGCCGCTGCAACTGTTTTCTGCAACCGATGCTTGCTTATTTACGCTCTACACGGATTTAAAACGCAGAAATTATCCACGCGATAATATCCTTGTAAATTTAACACGCTGAAGGTTATAAATTTTATCGTGAACATTAGAACTATAATTTCCAAATGACATAATTAAATCAAACGCTACCCATTAGAAGCTTTTATTATGGTCCCCAAGAATATATTTTAATATCAACACAGCGTTCTACTCCCTCCTTGGTATTTTGGTAAATATGTTTTCTTAGGTCGTAAAGTTGTCAAATCGTATTCACGATTCAATTTGTTTCTCCGAGTATAGCCAATTTACGTATTTTCTTATCGGTAAACGATACGTTCTCCTCAGAACTAACAATGAGAAAATTCTTCATAATAAAACTTTATGCATCAAAAACGAATTTGAACTAAATCGTGTTAAATCGTTTCTACAACAAAATTAGGCAAGGATTATTATTTCTTGGTTAAATAATAGTATAGTTTTCCATTTTTATTGTACTTATGTTACAAAATGGTGATTTCTTAGAATTATACACAGTACGTCCCCTTCTCCGTCTGTTTCCTGATCCAGTTAATGTATCTTGCCACGATTGTGTAGACACCTGAAGAAATAATTTAAAATAATTGAGTAAAATATACCACAGTACAAAATACAAGTTCTATATGATAATTTGGCATACCTGGATAATCTGGCATGGCACAATCTATCCCCCAAGATACAATACCTAGAACAGAATATTTCACATTCATTATGTTGACTCCAAAGTTTTCATGTATCTCATACCAATAATATTTGTTGTTTTCAAGACTCACCGACTTGGTACCATTTTTTGTTATCAGATTTTTTGTGAGTAGAAAACAATGGTCCACCGCTGTCTCCCTAGAATTAACACAAATAAGTTAGCTTGCTGCTTAATTCTGGATGTGTTTGGTTTTGATCTCTCTGCTCGTAAAGATCACAAATGATTACCTGACAAGCATCTTTTCCAAGACTGTAGGCGCACATCATAGTGTCACTGACCAAATTCTCCTTATAAATATTTGATTTTTTACATTTGTCGCTATCCACAATCTGTACTTTGGTTTCAAGCAGATATCTTGATGACGTTAATGCACCTTGTCTCGTTTTGCCCCAGCCGGCCACAGTCAAAGGCATATGTTTAAAATCCATTGCTGGAAACAAAGAAAATAATTTAAAGTTGTCACATTAAAGGGTTTTCTCTGAAATTATAGTAAAAAAAATATCATTCCAATATCAATTAATTAAAATAATCAGTCTGAGATTAAATTCTATAGGTTTTAAAAAATTGATAAGTTACCACCGACTTGTGACGATGTTCTTAAACAATTTCAGGAAACTTATAATACGTCACTCTTTATCATGTGACTCGCGGTCTACTGATCAACTTACTTGTTTCTGGTAAACATATTGGCCGAACATTTTCAGTAAATTGGATTTTCTTATCGAGAGTCAGGATAGCGATGTCGTTGATATCCCGAACGGCATTAGACGTAAAGTGAGGGTGTTTGACGCCGTTCACGACACGCTGTGTTGTGTATGAGGTGTCCAGACGGTCATGCATGCCCACGTATACCGATAAATCACGGAAATGGACGCTGGAAATATGGAACAACAACAAACAGTAATCAAAGAAAATGTATATTTTTATATTTGGATATCATGTAACGACATTCTAAAATACTAACCCGAAAGTAATACAATGTCCCGCTGTAAGGATGTGCAGATCGGTGATGATGGCGCCGCCACAGTGCAGCTTGGGTCCCAACATGAGGGACACCAGCCAAGGGTATGCGTGGGGCTGGACCGTGGTGCCACCCACGATCCGCCGGTTGGTCCCAGCGATACCGCACTCTAAAAAAATGAAACCAATAAAAAAAGTCCTAATTCGTCTACTACTGATGGAAAAGACAATATTGAAAACATACCACATGAGCTATTGACAGGGCCAGCGTGTGCCTTAAAACAAAAAAAAAATGCCGCAAATATGAAACAATACAATGTATGAGTATGAGTAATGAAGTTCAGTTGAACGGGTCACGAAGGAAACATATTATTACCTACAGGCGCTCGATGAGATTTTAAATTATTTTAATGAAATACATTTTTATTCCTTATTTTAATAATAAATTAATAAGTAAAATACTCACCCAACTGATTACAAGAGAAAGTACAAACCATATATGTATCATTTTATGGGCGTACTTAATCCCAGGTAAACAGTCTTAAAGAATTCCATCATCATCGGCATTGTTTGAATGATTTCGTTGCCAATAAATTGTAATAGAAGTACATAAGAAATTAATTAATTTTCTGTTTGAATATCGAAACTCAATCATGCGTAGATTACGGTCTGGACTTGATTAATTTTTCTTTTTTTTTCATTATATAGACAAGAACGCAGCGTTGCCGAATAAAAGATTAAAATTAAACATTGGTATGATTTACATAATATAATGCAGTCAATGACATTATTTGTATAATTTTATTCCGGTCTCAATTAACATGACTTAATTAAGTTTAACAATATAGGGCTCCAATAAAATATAAATTAATTAGACGTATTTTTATTTTAAATATAACGTATACTTTCCGTGTGTCCACGATTCTCACGTGACAATTAGGATTGTTATTTAATAGTACCCTAAATTACCCTACCCTAACCTAAATTAGGGTCCACTTCATGAATATGACTGGCGTGGTGGTCTAGTGGTTAGTGGTCTAATACTTCCAAAATACTCCCCGACCCCGATTTCCGTAGACGTGGGCTTGCGGAAAATGAGCAAGTTCTAGAATAAAGAGCACCATCGCTCTAAAAAGGTTGGTACCTACAGAGCAGCCAATTGCGAAACAGGGATCTGTAAAGAAAATAAAAATGTGATTGAAAGAAAACGACGTCGAGGTAGCGTACGTTAACTTGGCGTGTAGTTGGGGGCGTGCTTAATATTGCCAGCCTAACTAATCTATTTTCCCCTCATATAATTAAAAACAATCTTTATTAACTCATTGTAATTTATACAATTTATTACGACGGATCCCAAGAATAAAATCGTATCGTATTGTACATACTAAGAACTATATGCCACTACTTTATTTTAGTTTGATATTCTTTTACTTATTAAAATTTCTAATCGCTACCTTTAACTTCAAAACCTCATACCATAAATCGATAATGTTTCATATTATACGATTTTGTTCTTGGGATCCGTCGATTACTTATAATACATTTATTTAAGTGCTCAAAGGAAAGTAAACAAATAGATTGAAGTACAAGTTATTTTCATTAGCATAATTAATACAAAAAAGTCATGAGAACTTTGTAAATCTTTTATTGAATATCTATTAACACTCATAGCATCAGAATCCATGCTAGTCTTTATCAGAAGGATCGGATGAGTCCATTATCAATTTAAGCTTTGTTTATGTGCAGCGATATAATGCATTTCCATTCCTACTAGGTATATACTTTGATTGTAGATTTAACACTATTTTTTCTTCCATCCGTCGTATAAAGTTTGCAGAATTCATATCGTCATGATGGTCAATTAAGATTTAAAAACATAGTCCATTTTCAACAAACTCTGTTTTCCTGCCATACACCACTCGGGTACCAATATGTAGGGGAATTTTATTGTTATGGTCACCCAAAATATATTTGACAAATGAGTCTAACTTTGGAAAATGGTACCGTAGGCCCGATATTTTCTCATTCCTCTTAAAAAGCACGTTTGATTTCCAAGAGATAATATCAACGCCAACACTTTTAATCACTTTCGGTTTAATGATGACGATTATTTATTTTGAAAACTATTAAAAACACAGAACACAACACATTCTCCTGACACATGACATAAACGTCAAGATGGCGGCGAACGATTAGTTTCCGATTTCTGCCACGCGCCAGCTTATCTTGCGCGCTCTCTAATAGAAATTACAAAGAACCGTGTTCAATGCGTTTCACTTAAGAAGTTCCTTCGTCGTAATGTTGGCTCCCCTGGCTGTCAAAAAAAAAGGAAAAAGAAAAGCGTTGCCTACTCTAGCATAATTGAAGGGGTAAATTGACAAAGGTGTTGACTACTATTTCGATTCTCTGATAATATTTCTGCTATTAGCACATTTCCCATTTGAAATATACACTTGATTGACAGTTAAAACCTTTGCTAGCATCTGTAACTATGCATCGAATTAGAACTGGGGTGTTTTAAATCCATGGATCTATATATATTTACCATCAGTTAAAACCTACGTTCATGCAAAAGAGTCGGATTTTTTTATTTTGTTATGTAACACCTTTGTCCTCTTAACCCTTCAATTGTTGCACGAAATGCGAAACGAAATCGATTTTAATGGTAGTAGCACCACTTTATGAAGAATTATGAGGGTAATGGGATTTCATTAAAAAAAGCAGGTTTAAAAGGAAGTTGACAATATTATGGCGTGGCGTTTTCGGTATTTGAAAGAATTGCAAGACAATCGATATCGAGCCCAGCGTTAAATACTTTATTTAAAAATAGTCTTATAAACTGTAAAACTATTTACCAAAAGAAAAAATGAAACAAAATTATAATGTAATTGTTAAAAGCAACGAAATATCAATTAATCTCCCTAATATTAGGTAATTTCATTGCTAAAAGTATAGCAACAATGTTTTTCCGTATTGCCAACAAAGGAACTTCTTATCTGAAACGCACTATACATATATTATGTGCGCTAGAATATATTTCAATGTATACGGGTAATAGAAATCTAAAAGTGGTTTCAATTAGAATTTGGGCTCACCAGATTGACTATTCATATTATTTTGAAATGTTAGAGCAAACAGATTCGTACATAATATGGCTTATGAAAAACTAAAGGGTTTTTCGAAGGTTTCTGTTCACTAGAACGCTACTAGAAATCAATATTATAAAGACCGAAATGTCCGGGCTAATTTAAAAATGTAGCCTCCTTGCTACTACTTGTCTGATGAAGAAAAAAAAATCGATTATAAAAAACAAAATATCAAAAGTTCACTCTTTTTGAAAACAATACACTTATTTAAATACAAAAAGCCCTTGAGGGAGCCGCTTATAAATGAAGGTTCTTCATAATAATCCATTAGTGAAAAATACTAGCGGAGAGTAAAGTCAAGTGAATAAAAATGACGGCCAGTGATAACCCTCGGAAGAAATTAAAACCAAATAATGTAAAGGATTGTAATCAGAAAAAACACGTTCATGTAAAAAATAACCAAACTGATAGCACTCCGGTTACAAGATATATAGGAACTGATTACACATATAAGCATCAAATAGTTTGGAAAAATGCAATTGGTTTTCTTATTTTACATATGTTTGCATTGTGGGGTCTTGGTTTGATGATCACGGGGACAGTTTCGTGGAAAACCAGTTTATGGAGTAAGTGAATTTATTTTTTGGTATATTTTTTGTCATAATTACTTTGTATCATTATTCTTGCATTGTTTATTTCAGCAATTTGTGTTCTATACATTGGTTCGGAAGGTGTAACTATTGGAGCTCACAGATATTACACGCACAGGTCATTTAAAGCCACACCACTTTTGAGAGCAGTGATGGTAACTACGCAGACTCTTGCTGGACAGGTGGGCATATTATTTTTAGAAAAATCTTTATTATATGAACATGTGACCATTTACAAAAAGATTAGGAATAGGATGCTGGCAAATCAGATTTGAAAGTATACAGAGTCTGCAAACCTTAGTTTTAAAATCTAATTGAATCTCCTTTCAACAAAAGCAAAGTTGTGTTTGACGAAAGAAACGTTAGTTTAGAATTATATGCTCTGCAGTTTTATAAAACCACGCAAATTATGAAACTAGATGTCTGCGGTTAGTCTTCCACAGTAGTGATATTTCTTCATTTGTAATTTATTATACTTACCTAACCAAACCAAAACCCTTTAGGAATAAAACTCTTCAATTATTTTAGAATGTCTCATTATTTGTAGTGTCTCAAGCAGTGGGAAAATTATACGGCTGAATATGCTATATATGCTATTTAGGATCATCATAAACTGTTGTAGGTACGTTATCTCCTTGGTAGGAAATACATCAAATATCATCATAGTGGAATTATTTAACAAAAAATGTACATTATTTTATGTCTGAGAATGGTGTCCGCATTTGGTCCTATGCGGACAGTTGTGCCTGGGCCATGGCAGCCAAAACCTCTGGTGGGCCTTTGATGGATAACAGTGAACATTTTTTGTTAAATGATTCGATATGGTCATTTAGAGATTTGGTTATTCGAGATCACATGATCACATGACTACGGTGTTTGGTTTTTCGCGGTAGCGTGGATTCGTTGTTAAGTGTTTCCTATTAGCAAAGTTACGGGGACATGTTATACGATATTATATTTTTCTGAATCATGTTATTCGAGATCACATGGCTACGGCGTTAAGTTTTTCGTTGTAAAGTGCATTCATTGTAACGTGTTTTGGATTAGTAACACACCCGCAATATAGACACTCCCTCTGTTACAGAATTTCCTACCAAACGTTCAAAGCTATTTTCCAAATCCTTACCCTAACCCTAGCCTTATGTCTCATGTGGTAAAAAAAGACCAAATGTCATTACGAGGTTAGACCTAAGACCCGGAATTCTATTTTCCTTTGCGGATTTTAAGGTTCAATCCTTATATTTCTTGTAATAATTTCACAGAATTCTATGTTCATCTGGTGTCGCGACCACCGACTGCATCATCGTTACTCGGACACTGATGGTGACCCTCACAACTCCAAGCGTGGCTTTTTCTTCTGCCATATGGGGTGGCTGATGTGTAAGAAACACCCCTACGTCATCCAACTTGGCAGAAGAATCGACCTGAGTGACTTGCAGGCAGACTGGATGGTCATGTTTCAGAAAAAGTATTATTATGGTATATTTTGCCTAGGTTCTGTGGCTTTACATTGGTTTATTATATATATGTGTCTCTCTTTATTTTATGGTATTTAAGTGATATCCTTCACTGTTATAAAAGAATTGTACATTTTAATACCTACAAGTCGAGAAAGATTGTCATTTTGACCGAGGCGAATCCGATTGCCTTTAGCAAGGGTATTATGGAGCCGAATGCATTTTTCAATAAACTTACGAAGAAATAAATAAACGGGAGCTGCTTAGTGATCAGCGTGATTCGATAAACACTATAAATTGTGGCGGGGAGCTCGCGCTCTGTACCGCACAAGTACGGAAAACAGTAAATTGCGTGCCAAAATTGGTAGGAATAGGAGCGGGTTTTTGAGTAAGTCTATTGAAAATACGTTTACTGTGCACCATAACAAATTACAACAGGAGCTTAAAATAGTAACAAGCCTGTCTAATTTCTATTATTTCGGTTTAAGTTCGCAATTGCAATTTTTTGCTCTAAATGATGATTTACCAGCCTTCTTAACTTGAAGAACAGTAGCTTGTGTAAGCCTCAACTGTTTCACAGTGGATTGTCTTTACTGTCTATCGTATATTTATTGTCTATCTGGAAATAACACCATGTCTTTCAACCTATTAAAAGGCCCTATTTTTGTTTCAGATACTACTACGTGTTATATTTGATATTAGCGATATATCTTCCCGTATGCGTACCCGTGCTTTATTTTGGGGAGACTTGGTGGAACTCCCTCCTAGTGAGTTACTTCGCTCGCTACGTCTGTGAATTGCACGGTACATGGTTCGTCAACAGTTTTGCGCATCTATATGGGACTAGACCATATGATCAGTAAGTGATAAAGAATAATACCCATAAACACACAAACATTGTCCACAAATATTCACGAGCGAGCCACCATCATATTAGCTAAATGGAACGAGTACAAAATCTAGAATCAACACCAAACCATTGGTTCTGTGTTAGGGCGCTTTCAATTTATGCGTACTGTAATCGGCTACCATGCCGCAGCCGTCCGGTTGCAGTGCGTTAACAATCCGACCACAAACGCCTAAATTGAAAACGTATCTGACTGTCGTCCGTTTGTATGCCATTGATGCGCTATTCGACACTGCACTATTTAACAACAAATTGAACACTGGTGCTTGTGACGCTGCTGTCCTGTTGTTGACCGTTCATCACACAGTTGCCGCACCGCGCGCTTTGTTTTACGATCGTCCGTACGCAGTACAACTAACGCTCCACAAACGCACCGCAGTAGGCCGTCAAAAAACGCATAAATTGAAAGCGCCTTTACCCACATCTAGCATATATTAACAACTAAGTAATCGGACCACCATCGGACCTAGTTAAACTGCGTCTGTCAGTATCAGTCAAAAGCACTTCGGCCATACAGGCCATCCGTTCTACGAGATCTTATTGACATCTAACCTTACAGATTTGATAATGAGTTCTTTTTCTCAGAAACCTTCAGCCTGTGGAATCATGGTTCGTGTCCTTCTTAAGTCTGGGAGAAGGTTGGCACAACTACCACCACGCGTTCCCTTGGGACTATAAGGCCGCTGAACTGACCATGCATTTCAACTTCTCCGCGAGTCTCATCCGGTTCTTTGAAAGGATAGGACTAGCTTACGATTTAAAATCTGCTTCTCCCGATATGGTAAGAAAAAAATAACAAAATATCTAAAATCTATCACAACTCATACACAATGTTGAAGAAAAAAAATATGAACATCCGAATTGATGATGGAGATGGAGGACCTATTTGAAGTCGGTTAAAAACATCGTGATGCATCCTGCATGACCTTAAAATCGTTGACGTGTGACATCTTTCAACTCTCACACGGCCCTTACAGTGAGGTACTCCCCGCTCACCCTCACAGAGAGCTATGTCCTAACCGTGGCATCATTATAGGCTTATGCTTATGCTAAAAACGAAATTATTAAATTGACTATCATTGTTGGCAAGTGCTACTATCGAACATGGAGTCTCCGTTTTGCCATGAAAATCACTAAAGGACTCTTTCTGGTATGTGGGAAGAAAAATTGTCAGACCTTTACTAAATAAAATTCAGGTGGGTTTTACTTGAAGGAACACCGATGTGTTCTTTTAGGTGCAGTTTGCAAGGGCCACAACTCTATCGAATAATGCCGCAGAAAAAAATGAGGATTTAGAAGTTCTCATGTTGCAAGGCCAGCGCATGGGCTTGATTTTCGGTTCGGTTTAAAAAAGCTTTATTAATATCAATACGAGAAAAACAGGTAATAGGTTCCATAATGAACTAATCATATTTTTTCCACGTAGGTAACAAATAGGATTAAAAGGGCCGGTGATGGCAGTCACTACCAGCTGGGTACCGAAGAGGCGCGGGGAGCGGTAACCGCGAAGGGACCGTTGCATCCGCTCAACCCCACTTACAATACCACTCTCAAGGCTCCAGATGTCATACTCAAACCTGAAGGACTTCCATTGTACCACGAACATGACGTCCTGAACGGCGATATTAATAAGAATACTTAGAATAATATATAATAAATTTAGAAGTAAATTTAAGCCAAATTATCTTACTCTTAATTTAAATTATTTAAAATGTGGTCTGTAAAGTGTTAAGTAGTGTAGTAAGTATTAGTATGTGGTGTTTTACTCATTATTTGTTGTTTATTTTGAAACTACAATAAAACATCACAGGATATGGAAATATTTTATTTGCCGAATCTTTTTAGGGTTCACCCAAAGGATAAAAACGGGACCCTACTACTAAGACTTCCCTATCTGTCCGTCCGTCTGTCCGTCCAGGTTGTATCTCAAGAACCGCGATCGCTAGACAGTTGAAATTTTCACAAATAATGTATTTCTGTTGCCGCTATAACAAACAATACTAAAAACGAATATTTTTAAGGTGGGCTCCCATACAACAAACGCGCTTTTTTTTTTCAAATTTTCGTAAGGACGGTACGGAACTCTTCGTGCGCGAGTCCAAATCGCACTTGGCCAGTTTTTTTTTCAATTGTTTTGATAGGTCGATTAAATAATTTCGATATTCTCAAGGGTTCCAAAGTTTTACTCGCCGCGGTAATCGACCAGGGCCTCAAGTCTGCTATTACAATAGTGTCAGAATGGTCTATCATTGATTTCATAATTGTTGATTTTGATAAGTTTTGGTAATCTACTAAAATAATGGCGTCATTATGACTTTCCGATGGTCAACCACTGACACTTCATTGAAAGAAATGGCATAGAATGGTAATCTCGTACTTAATGACAAATGAATATCTGACGTATGCGGTAATCTGCAAAAATTTTGACAGTTCCTTTGATCTGGGGCCCAAGTCTGCTATTTCTATAAATTCGTCATTCCAACACGATCCTATTGTCATTTTGCTAAAAGTTCCTAATCTGCTAATTCATAATGATCGATCATTGATCGGTCAATGGTCTCATAATAGAGTTGCGGTAAAATGACAATATCGAGCTTATTCAAAGCAATGACTGCACAATGACGTTCTAATGGTAGGTCACTGATCAAAGAAACTGTAAAAAATTTTGCATATTACCGCATACGTTAGACATTCATTTGTAATAATGTACGAGATTACCATTCTATCCCACTTCTTTCAATGGAGTGTCAGTGGTTGATAATTGGAAAGCCATAATGACGCCATTATAATAGTAGATTACCAAACTTACTCAAAATCAACAATTATGAAATCAATGATAGACCATTCTGACACTATTGTAATAGGAGACTTGGGGCCCAGTGACCTACCCAAGACCTATCATTACGACGTCATTGCGCAGTTAGTGCTTTTAATAGGCTCGGTATTGTCATTCTACCACAATTCTAATATAAGACCATTGACCGATCAATGATCGATCATTATGAATTGGCAGATTACAAACTTTTAGCAAAATGACAGTGGGATCGTGTTGGAATGACGAATTTATAAAAATAGCAGACTTGGGCCCCGGGCCGAGCCCCAGTCGTCGACAACGCGTTGTGATCCACGCGATCCTCAAAGAGATGTCAGAAAACCGTAGGGGTTCGCACATCAGTATCTCAGTATGGCCTTGTCGGCAAAATGAAACTATGATAGTTTAGCGATAAAAAACAATCAATTGATTCGTTAGTAGCGGCGCACACTGGGACCCGCCCATACAACGCAATGCTCAAAACTCGATTTTAAAAGTGAGAATATTAAAAAAAAATAAACTATGTAAGGGTAGACTTAAGAATGTGTTACATCATTTCTACAAATACTAAGTCAGTAACTGCTATCTGCTGTCCAGTACATCAGCTGAAAGCTTACTTTATACCCATATTATATCTGATAGCGTTCGTGAGTTTGTAGAAAATTTTAAAACATTTATTTCTGCAAGTAATCGTCACATTTAATTGAAGTGCATCATGACTGCAACTAAGCAAGGTATGGTTATTCTAATATTGTTTTTATGAACCTTGCCGATTAGTATTTTTGGTTTAATGACTAATTATATGTGACAGTATGATTTTTTATGTACTGAATCAAACATTTTTATTTTTTCCTTTTTACGCAAAGTTCTATTTTTGAAATATTTTTTACAATATCTACGAGGTGTTGATAAGTAACGAACTGAAGAGATTAGCAATAGAACTTTGCGCATTTTCCAGATAAAAAAAGTTTTCTTGCGCACAAATTTTTGTTAGGCGTTATTAGCAACCGAACAAGAACCGGGACCGTTGGTATGATGTCTAAAGTAGGTTTCTAGGTCTATGAACTTCTTTCCCACAGATTTAAAGCTACTTTATTATATAATCTCACATAAGTTTGCATTTTTCAAGGTGAAGTGTGATGATGAACTTTCTTCTGAAATGTAATGAAATAAAGTTGTCTAATATCAAAAACAAAAATCAAAAGTAGGTGCGACAGACACGATTTATAACTGTTATCTTCAAAACATATCTTATTTATTAAAATTAATTGCTAGGGACTGAATAATTTCGTTTTATAATAACATCATAACGCCTAACAAAAATTTGTGCGCAAGAAAACTTTTTTTATCTGGAAAATGCGCAAAGTTCTATTGCTAATCTCTTCAGTTCGTTACTTATCAACACCTCGTAGATATTGTAAAAAATATTTCAAAAATAGAACTTTGCGCAAAAAGGAAAAAATTAATAATGTTTGATTCAGTACATAAAAAATCATACTATGACATATAATTAGTCATTAAACCAAAAATACTAATCGGCAAGGTTCATAAAAACAATATTAGAATAACCATACCTTGCTTAGTTGCAGTCATGATGCACTTCAATGAAATGTGCCGATTACTTGCAGAAATAAATGTTTTAAAATTCTCTACAAACTCACGAACGCTATCGGATAATTAATGATATGGGTCTAAAGTAAACTTTGAGCTGATGCACCGGACAGCAGATAGCAGTTACTGATTTAGTATTTGTACAAATGATGTAACACATCCTTAAGTCTACTCTTACATAGTTTATTTTTTGAAATACCTTCTTTTTGAAAATCGAGTTTTGAGCATTGCGTTGTATGGACGGGTCCCAGTGTGCGGCGTGGGGGAACGCTGTGACACAAAAGAGATAGGTACAGAAGTCAATCTCATGTATGTACTTCACTTTTTATACCTATGCTAGGCGATCGCGCTAGGGTCAGCGCGTTGGGCCAAACTGTACGAGTACGACCGGACGATTTAGTCGAAATATCGTGTCCGTCAGCGGTGTCTATGTGTGCGTTGCTCGAACGCGCTTTGTATGTAGATTGACTTCTGTACCTATCTATTTTGTGGCTGTGACGTGGTTGATCAAGTTACGCGAGCGTAATCGTGCGAAGGGGCGACTACTTTTGGGTAATATTCTGTTGAGTAGTTTGGACGCTTCTAACGAGATCACCGGTTCTCTCGGAATACGATACATCTAAGGACCTGAGTACCTGTTTTAAAAAAGGTTGTAGTTACTTAATATTATATCTATTGTGAAATAAAACTTGTGAATCGAATTAGTTTTTAAATTTGACTGGCCTGTTGGTCTAGTGGTTAGTGACCCTGACTGCTATGCCGGAGGTCGTGGGTTCGATTCCCACCCAGGACAAATGTTTGTGTGATGAGCATAATCATTTGTTTTGTGTCTGGGTGTAATTTATCTATAATATGTATGTATTTAGAAATATATAAGTATGTTTATCAGTTGTCTAGTACTCATAACACAAGCTCTGCTTAGCTTGGGACTAGACGGCGTTGTGTGATAATTGTGGAATATATTATTATAAAAAAAAAAAAAAAAAATTCTTCGCCATGAACCCTCAACTAGAAAACCTTACCGTTGACGACTGTACCTCTAATTTATCGCATTCGCCTTCACCTTTCAATCGTGGAAATTACAGACAATAGAAAGACAATAGGTGCGCGAACGCCGGCGTTCGCTTGGGGTTTAATGAATTAATGTTTTATTATCAGTTGATTTACACAACACATCGTCAAGAAAAAAAATCCACTGTGTCGTTTCAGTTTGGACAACACTTTTTTTCTTTACTAGTACAATTCGACTTTTCCCTACTCCATCCAGACGGTCACCATCCCCCATTTTCTGTTATAACCTCACTGGAAATATAATACACATTATGAAACGTCAAAATACAATAAAATTTAATTATTTCAAATTCAAAGTAGAGTGGAAAAAATTAAGCATCTTATCTGATTATGAAAAGTTCTCTAGTCATCGTAATTTTTTTTTTATATATAACACTGTTCAAACTAGTCTTTGAACAGTGTTATATATAAAATCGGTATAAGATAGCGTTCCTCCTAATGTCAAGCAGTTCTGGTTATACATATCTAGCCTTTAGTAAGGTTCGGGACTCCCAGCAAACATGCAATACAAAAATGAGTCACCCAACTGCCTCAGCGAGATATGCTCACTGTTTTCTGCTTTCTTTAACTTTGTGTACGAGCCCTCAACATTTGACCCTGATATGTGGACACTCCCTGATACACATGACAATAGGGTAGTTTCCAGGGTCAAAATAATTACATTTTATTTAGTCCGTATTTTAGAATTTAAAAAAATATTGGACACGTATTTTTTCTTTTTTCGATTAATCAAAAAATAACAAAGATATAGCTCATTAAAGTTACGTGTGACGTCACCCCGTGCGAAAAAATGCAGCACGGCGGGCACGCAACTTAACACGTAACTTTAATGGGCTATATCTATGTCATTTTTAATTTAAATTACAATAAAAAAAAATACGTGTCCCTTATTTTTGAATAATCTAAAAGACAGACTAATTACATTTTTTACGGCAACTAGCCTATTCTGCATGTATTCCGGATATTTATCTCGAGCAACGTGTCATCTCATACTGAAATCTTTTTTCACATTAGAATTAACTAAAGGAACTGGACCCGATGGTCTACTTCCTTCTTTTAGAACACGTCACAAAACATTTGTGTTGCATTACACATTTTATTTAATAAATGTCTCAGGGATGGAGTTTTCCCTTATGTTTTAAAGAGGACCTTCATCAGTCTCGTTCACAAAAGTGGAGACAAAAGTAACGTCGAAAACTATCGACCCATATCTATCTTGTCCACCTTGTCTGTCCAAGCTTTTTGAGAGTTTAGTGCACAGCCACTTATTTCCACAGATGAGTCACCTTATTTTGTACCTGAACAGCAGGGCTTCGTCAAATCTAGGTCAACTACCACAAATTTAATGGTCTTTACCCAATACCTGTTTAATAAAATGGACATGCGCACGCAAGTTGATGCTGTGTATAGTTATCGGCACGGATCTTGAGCGCTCGGCGTCAGAGTGGGGATCGCTTTGCGCATTCCACACATTGGCGAGCCAATCGTCGTCGTTGTTAGATACATGCAGCAAGCGCAGGAACGAATCATGAGTGACGTCTATGACACGATGGCTCGGCGAGCCAATCACTGACACTCACCCAACCCGCCCCCGCGTCTCACGTCGCACCACTAAAGAGACCGCATATTTGACTTCTGCGCAACTCAACGTAAGCCAGCGCTCAAGATCCGTGCCGATAACCATACACTGATTTTCGGAAGTTTCGTTTTGAAGTTTGTTTAATTTTTCACGCAGTTTCGACCCTTAGCTGTACACAATGGTGGTCCAATGCTGGAACGGGCCAGGCGGAATTAGGCTATAAATACCGACTCACACTCTCCGAAATGCAACCGGTAGAAAACCGACAGGCTAGCAACTTGGCGTCGATGTTCAAAACTTTGAAGCCTGGACTAGATAAGTGCATCAATGCCCGTTATCCTCTTGGCTCGCTTCTTAATTGTCTCAAGTACAGCAAGCTGGTATTGGGCAGATCCGTCCCAAAGATGAGGGCACTACTCTATACACGATCGAATTTGCGCTTGAACTCTATTGTAATTGTATTGTCCTTAGTGCAGAATTGTATGTATTAATATTTTAACTTTGTTTTATTAACAGTTTATTTACGCAAGTTAGTTATTATTAAATTACAAAATTATGTGAGATTAGATCGCTCTCTAATCGCTAAGGTCAACTGAAATTGTGAATAATTTAACTATGATAAAATGAAACTAATGTCAACAATGTCAAAAAAGTAGCTAATTGTATACATGCGCAAGAGTTCAAGTTCTATCCATTGTAACATTAAACACAATGCCCAGTATATGCTTCATTTATAAGAGTTCGTATTTCTAGAGAAATATCAATAGTGATAGAACCTCTTTCAGGAAAGGTAGTAGTAAAACTATTATCGACTTTGGAATACAACGGAAACGAGATGGAAGAAGTACAGGGAAAGACTAAACAAATACAAAACATGCCTCTGACTGCTAAAAATATAGGCACAGATTATTCATATAAGCATCAAGTATTTTGGCCTAATGCAGTAGGGTTTTTAATACTACATTTGCTTGGACTGTGGGGATTGAAAGTTCTGCTGACAGGAAGAGTCGGGATGAAAACTATATTATGGAGTAAGAAAACAGCGATTTCCATTTCTTTATCTAGCCATTACTGTCTCTCTCAATTTTAACTTATATCTACTTAATATCATGTCTTTACCTACTCGTGCCTGTTATATTGAGCAGGATGTAGATAGAACTGGTTTGTGGCTTGTCTACGCTCCTAATGATTTGAGTGCTGGACTTACAGTTGCAATATTTTCAGCTTTTTTCGTAACGTACATTGCGGCAGAAGGCATTACTACTGGAGCCCACAGATACTTCACTCACAGAACATTCAAAGCTACACCACTATGTCGAGCTATTCTCCTAACTCTGCAAACTTTAGCTGGACAGGTAATTTTTATTATTCTTAAGTTCTATTTCCGATAAATTTTATACGTAATCAGAGTTATCTTATATGCTATAATTTTATGAAATGCTTGCCAATGCATTTATCAACCCAGTTGCTAATTTGAACGACATGAAATCATTGTTTTAACTTTCTATTATATACTTTTGTACCTTTGTTTTCCTAATATTTTTTTTCTTTTTCCATACCCATACTTTGTGGTCTCTCCACTACCCTTGGTTGATTGACAAAGAATGCCTGATGTGGCGAATATTTTTTCACTAATAATGTTTATATCTGTAAGTTAGTTCTCAGATTGCATCTTTTCCGCCAAACAAATGAGTTTTGTGTTGTACAGCATTTTAATAAATTTATATTTCACAGAACTGTATGTTTATCTGGTGTCGCGATCACCGGCTGCATCATCGTTACTCGGATACTGATGGTGATCCTCACAACTCCAAACGTGGCTTCTTCTTCTGCCACATTGGATGGCTGATGCACAAGAAGCATCCCCTTGTGATCGAACTCGGCAGGAAGATAGACATGAGTGACATGCAAGCCGACTGGATGGTCATGTTCCAAAAGAAGTAAATTGACACTCTCACATTGAATAATATTTAGCAATTTTATCAACTTTATCTTTTTTATTGGTTCGACCAACGGTTGTATTACATACTGATAATTTCTGCTTTGTTTCAGATACTACTATCCTCTATATCTCTTTCTAGCACTTTTTGTCCCCATGTGGATTCCGGTACATTTCTTCGAAGAGCATTGGCTGGACTCACTGCTTTTTTGCTATTTCTTCCGTTACGTCTTTTCACTGAATGCAACGTGGCTTGTGAATAGCGCAGCACATCTTTATGGGACTAGACCGTATGATCAGTAAGTTGTCGATTCGAATTTTGTCTGATCGGTGTACGGTGCCGGACTCATAATCGTATGAGCAACGCCAAAAATAGTATTTTGTTCTATTGCAGTTTGCATTAGCGGTATAATCCTTCTTAGATTATATTTCCGCCACCGTATTCGCCAGAATTGTGCGTTCCGGTATTTAACCTAGATGGTCACTTACAATACAAGACTTATAAATCTCTTTCGTTTCAGAAACCTTCAACCAGTGGAATCATGGTTCGTGTCTTTCATGACACTTGGCGAGGGCTGGCACAACTACCATCACGCGTTTCCCTGGGACTACAAGGCTGCAGAACTGAGCAATCTCATCAACCATTCGGCCACTTTTATCAAATTCTTAGAGAAAATTGGACTGGCTTACGATTTAAAAACAGCTTCACCAGAAGTGGTAAGTTCTATAAACTCCACAGAGTTTCTCGGCGGTACCAGATGGGACGGATATCACCATCGTAATCATTTCAGACAAAACACACCCAGATCTAGACATAAGCCAAGCGTTGTAAGCAACTACAATGACACCTTTTTATACAACTCACAGGTAGCTAACAGGATCATAAGGACAGGTGACGGCAGTCACTACAAGCTTGGAAACGACAAAGCACGAGCGGCGGTGACTGCGTCGGGACCACTACATCCGCTTAATCCCACCTACACTACCACACTTAAGGCACCGGATGCTATACTCAAACCTGAAGGACTACCCCTATTCCATGAAGAGGATGTTCTTAAAATAAATGAGAGAAACACCTCCAAATCAATTCATGCAGCACGATTTGCCTGATTGCGTCAGATCAAATTACTTTGATCGTAGAATTACCGGATCTTAAAGATGCCATTGGCATGGTGATCTTTTGAACAATGTCATGGTTTGAACCGTGACGATGAGTTCTCACTTAGTATAAGTATTATGGAAATTAAAAAATACAATCTACCTCTATGAGGAAAGATTTTCATTGGGAATCTGGAGAATCAATAAAAAATCGTTAAAAGAATTTGCTATAGTTATTGGAATTCCAATTTTTTTTTTTTAATTTTTATGCACCTTATAAAATTCTAAATATTTTATTTAGTTCTATTAAATACTAATGTTTTGATAAGGAGCAGTCCAGAATTAAGTTCTAAAGGTTTATTTAATATTAGTACATATTAGTAGGCAAATCTGAAGGGTGCTGTTAAAACCGGACGAGGTTGATTTAGGATGAACAAACAGTACTGGTATGTTATTTTCGGTCTATAGATTAGAAACAACAAGACTATGTCGAAGACGTTCGCACGTTAGTGTGTCGGCGACTATGAAACTATGATAGTTTAGAGATAAAAAGACAATCAATTGAGTAGTCCGGATGCTTCTACCGAAATTACTGGTTCTCTCGGATTACCATACATCTAAGTACCTGAGTACCTGATATAAAATAAATAAATAATATGTAATTACTTAATTATATCTACTGTGAAATAAAACTTGTGAAAGGTTTTTTAATTCTACGCCATGAACCCTCTACTAGAAAATCTTACCAATGACGGCTGTACCGCTAATTTATCGCAGTCGCCTTCTTTCTAAGTATGTATTAATATTTTAGCTAGTTTTATTAACAGTTTATTTAAGGATGTAATAAGAAAAAATATCCTGTGTGTCGTTTCAGTTATGATAACACTTTCTTATTTTTGAAATGAAAAGGAAATTATTCATCTGTTGGAATATGTACACTTAATAACAAGTTGAAATATTTTTTTAGAGTCCCTATTTTCGAATTATCAGTCGTGCAAATATTTCTTAGAATTATGCATAATAATAAGGTCATGAAATTTCATCACTGTCATTAGTACTAGTCAAACATTAACAGTCAATAATAACAATTGTGCACGTACCATTGTAAAATATATGTATTAAATTAGTGTAAAATTTTTTGATTAAAAAATTCATAAATAATGTCAATAATTATAATATAATTTAAATAATATTCTTAGGTCATATAGTAATACGTCTGTTTAAAATTTAAATAATCATCTATTGAATAAGAAACTCTGTCACAAAGTTCAAAGTTCTAAATTAAATTCTGTCATTCATTTTTCAGATAAGTAGTTTATTATATACTAGCTTTTTCCCGCGACTTTGTCCGCATACATAAAATATAGCCTATGTCACTCAGGAATAAAGCAGCTTCCTAATGGTGAAAAAAATTTAGCAATCGGACCAGCACTTCTAGAGATTACCTCCTACAAACAAAAAAACATAAAAACAAAAAAAAAACTTTACCTCTTTATTATACTAGTGTAGAAGTGTAGATTTTCACCGCCATGGTGTAGCAATTTCTGTTACAAACTTTACGAATACCGTAATTAGAGACACAATAGAAAGACAATGACAGAGCCAACGGCGGCGTTCGCTTGGGGTTTTTTTTTATTGTTGATAGGTTCGCGCTTGACCGCTATCTTACCTGATGGAAAGCGATGATGCGGTCGACGATGGATCGCGCTTAAACCTAGAACAAACCTATTCACTCTCGACTTAAAGATTCCCGGGTTGTAGCTATCAGAAAACACAGACTCCGGCAAGGAATTCCACTCCTTAGCCGCACGCACAATGAATGTGTTCCCAAAACGTTTTGTGCGTGTAGGTGGGATATCCACCATATACCGGTGGCGCATAGCCGTACGACTGGTAGTACGATGATGGAACGAGCTAGGCGGAATTAGGTTATGTAATTCCGACGCACACTCCCCGAAATGCAACCGGTAGAAAACCGACAGGCTAGCAATTCTGCGTCGATGCTCAAGACTTTGAAGCCTCGACTCGACGACAAATCGGGATTTAATGAATTAATCTGTTTTGTGGCACTACTGGAGGTTTTTGTACTATTTTTCTTTTTGAGTAATTCCTTATCATCCTGCTCAAAGAATGAAAAATGGTTTTCAACGAATTTGTACATTTCAAAGACGTAGGTACGGCAGTGTAAGCTAACAATTTTAAGTGAAGATTGATCGGCACGAATCTGTCCACTTGAGTCTTTTATTGTATAGCTTTTATTGCACAAAAAAAATGCATAAGGTCTTTATGCATTTTTTTTGTGTAATATAAGCTCTCTGGACTTCTGCAGAATTTCCCCATATAATTATCCCATACCTCAATACTGAACATACATAGCTGTGGTAAGCCAGTAGTGCTGTTTCTCTATTATTTTTTTTTTTTATCTGATATAAACTAGTACTTGACTGCGATCCCACCTGATGGTAAGCATTTTTTTAAATTTTACGAAGTGCGTAAACGAATTGGTTAATTTTGTTACAATCAAGGTACACGTGAGATTTCCAGTTACAATAATATCAATATTATTCCTAGGCCGGAAGGCCTCAAGCGAGAGACCAGACCAAGAGGAACATATGGCGGAGTCCAATCGGACCGCCCGGAGGGTGCGCTGTCCAGGAGCGCTGGCACAACAGCTGTTGACGCCTTCTGGATAGCGATGTCGGAGAGATAGGGTTCGCCTCCGGTACGTGTCTGTTCAGCAGACATGACCAGGATGGCGAACGTGTAATGGGGACCCCACCCCATTCAAAAAAGGCAAAGCTGTGTTCAGCACCAATATGAGCGCGAGTAGTCAAATAAATACTACCCCAGGAGGGTACCAGTTAGCTGGAGAATCCCTCCCCGAGCAGAGCTCGGGCTGCCCCTCGTATTCTGGGGGGGGCACCTACCGCCTCGGGTCTCCGGACCCTGTACCGTCCTACGTGGACGCAACGAGCCAGGGTGGCTCACGATTCGGCAGCGCGGAGTCCCTGGGACCAGTTCCCAGCACGTCCGCGGTGCCTGTGGAGGCCGGCCGTAGGTTCGGCCTCAGGGAGGTGAGTGAAGACGCGGCGTCGGATTCAGATGCCGCGTCTTCACTCAACTCAGACAGGAAGGAGGTGGAGGAGGTGCGGGAGCCCCTCCTTTCGATGGAGGTGGAAGAATCCGCATCCAACGGAAGGAGGGCGTTCATGCGCGCCATGCGCTCCGCGTCCGACGACGAGACGGGACCTGCCCGGAAAATCTCGTCGTCGGGGCGGGGTGCGGCCCGAAAGTCGGGCAGGGGGAGAGGGTGCGCTGAGGAAGCGTCTCGGCGACCCCAGGAGGTCGCGAACGACCAGACCAGCGCCGATGTCTTAGTGCCGAAGTTCCCTGGCGAGCTGCCAGAAGGCATGGAGGAGGCACTGGCCAAGTTTCGGCAGGTAGTGGCAGCCGCTATCACAAGCGTGGCCAACAAGAGGGAGAGAGTGGCCAAAAAACGCTCCGTCGAGCTGGCCAACGCCTCGATTGAGGGGGCACTGGGGCTCGTCTTCGAGCCCTACGAGCGTACCCTCAGCGGGAGGTTTGGCCGGCTCGAGGCGGCCGTGGCCGCTCTCGAGGGCTCTCGTCCCGAAGGGGGGAGCAGGCAGGAGCAGGGCCGATCCCGGCCCTCGCCCCAGGCGGAAGGCGAGGTTGTGTCTCTGCTGCGGCAAGAGCTGGCTGCCTTCAGGGAGCAGCAGCAGCAGCAGCAGCAGCAGTTCCAGGGGCACATCCAGCGCCAGTTCTCCATCCTGGAGGGCATCGTCCTGCGCCCCCCTCTCGCGGCCTCCGGCCAGAAGAGGACGGCGTCTTATGCCACCGTCGCCGCGGCTACGACGACTGCGGCGCCCAGGGCTGGCCCCTCGGGGCAAGCCGGGCGCGTGGCCGCGGCGTCGGAGCCTGCGAGGCCGGTCCCGGCGGCCAAGCAGCAGCAGCGGCAGGGAAAGTCTGCCCCTCCCCCAAAGAGCAGGGTGGCGGCTGCCACCAAACCGGCGGGTCCTCCCGCCGCGGCGGCGACTAGGTCGCGCCTGCCGCCTTCTCCGCCCGAAGACCCCTCGGCTGGCGCCGAGTGGACGGTCGTCGGCGCCAAGAAGAAGGCGAGCAAGGCGGCAAGGGCGGCCAAAAAGCGCAGGCGGCGACAGGAGCGCAAGAAGCGGGCCATGGCTGCTCGACTTCGCGCCCCGACTTCCGCAGCTGTAGTGATCACACTACAGCCAGCTGCGGAAAAGAAGGGCGTGAACTACGATGTAGTCATGGCGAAGGCGAAACAGGCGGTGGTGGGCCACCTCGACGAGTTCGGAGCCTCCGGGGGCTTCCGAATGAGGCGTACCGCGACCGGGGCCCGAATGTTGGAGGTCCCTGGGGCAGACAGCGGAGAGCTCGCCGACGCCCTGGCCGAAAGGATCAGGGCGTCCCTGGACGTCGAGGAGGCCCGAGTGTCCAGACCCACCAAAAGCATGGACATGCGCATAATGGGTCTGGACGACTCTGTCAGGGTGGAAGAGGTGGTGGCCGCCATCGTCAGGGCGGGAGGGTGCACGACCGATCAGGTCCGGGCGGGCACCATCCGCGCTGACGGCACGGGCATGCGAGCCGTCACGGTGAGCTGCCCCGTGTCGGCGGCCAAGGCCATCACGGCCGAGGGCCGAAGGCTGTTGGTGGGCTGGGTTTCGGCCCAGGTAAAGCTGCTGGAGCCCAGACCTCTGCGGTGCTACCGCTGTCACGTGGGGCACCACGTGGGGGCCTATTGCGCCGCAGAGGACCGCAGTGACCGCTGCCACCAGTGCGGACAGCCCGGGCACAAGGCCGTTGAATGCCGTGCAAAGCCGCACTGCTACGCATGTGCGGCTGCAGGCAAGCCGGCCGACCACCGGGCTGGGGGCAGGTCCTGCGACCCCCCCGCCAAGGCCAAGGGCAAAGTCAGGCCCATCCACCCTGACACCCTCACCGCAGCAGCCACCGTCTTGGCTGCCGCCGCTGTCGCCGCCGCTCCCGCCGCGGCGGTGCCCTCACAGGGGGCTCGGGAGGAGACTGTGATGGAATGTCAATAAGGACACCATTACGTCTCCTCCAGGCGAACATCAACCACTGCGCCCCCGCTCAGGATCTGTTGCTCCAGAGTATGGCGCAGTGGTCGATTAATGTCGCCGTCGTCTCCGAGCCGTACTACGTCCATCCCCGCTGGGTTCAGGACCTGGACGGCTCGGTGACGCTAATTTCGTCGGCCGCCGCCGGTACCCCGCCCCTCGAGGCTGTTGCGAGAGGACGGGGTTGCGTGGCAGCACGGGTCGGGGACATTGCAGTGGTAGGCGTCTACCTGTCCCCGACCAGAACTCCCGACGAACTCCATGTCTCCCTTATGGAGCTAAGTGTCGTCGTCGCTGGGTTTGGTACCCTCCCCGTGGTCGTTTGTGGGGACTTCAACGCCTGGAATACGGCTTGGGGTTCCCGGCGCACGAACATACGGGGTCGGTTGGTGGAGGACTGGGCCTTGGAGCTGGGCCTGGTCGTCCTGAACCGGGGTTCTGTCCCCACGTTGGTGCGGAGGCGGGGTGAATCAGTGGTGGACCTCTCGTTCGCCAGCCCCGCTCTGTCGCCGCGTGTCGTCGACTGGCGCGTTATGGAGGAGGTGGAGACGTACTCCGACCACCGGTATATCCGGTTGGACGTCTCCGCCGAAACCTCGGCCGCGCCGGTCCGACAGAGCCCTTGCGGTCCGCGGTGGGCGCTTAAGCAGATGGACCGGGAGCTCCTCCTGGAAGCCGCGACGGTACAGGCCTGGGTGCAAGCACCGGACAGGCCTGTCGACATCGACGTCGAGGCGGAGTGGTTCCGGGAGGCCATGTCGCAAATTTGCGATGCGGCAATGCCCCGAGTCCGTCCAGGGCATGCTAAGCGCCAGGTGTACTGGTGGTCGCCGGAGATCGCTGCACTGCGCAACACGTGCAATCACGCGCGACGCCGGTACGCCAGATACTGCAGGCGCCGCATCCGCGCGCCGGATGCGGAGGCCAGAGAGGCGGAGCTGTACGAAGGTTACAGAGAGGCAAAACACACCCTCCGAGCGGAGATTAAGCGGGCCAAACTCGAGGCCCGCGACGTGTGGCTGGGGTCTCTGAACGCGGACCCGTGGGGGCGCCCGTACAAATTGGTACGGGAGAAACTGCGCCCCTGGGCTCCCCCGCTGACTCAGAGTCTCCGGCCCCAACTCGTGGAGGGTGTGGTGAGCGCTCTGTTCCCTGCGCGAGGGGAACACTCCCCCCCGCCCATGGCTCCGCCTCCGCCAGCGGTGTCTGACGCGGACCGCAATAGCGACGACGACGATAATGCTCCAGAGGTGACCGAGGCAGAGATGAGAGTGGCGGTGCAAAGGCTGAGTGCCAAGAACGCCGCCCCAGGACCCGATGGCCTGCCTGGGAAAGCCTGGGTCCTGGCCATGGAGGCTCTCGGGCCTCGACTGAGAGGGCTCTTCAGCGCATGCTTGGAGAGGGGCCAGTTCCCACTTCGCTGGAAGACGGGGAAACTGGTCCTCATCGCGAAGCCAGGGCGCCCTGCGGACTCTCCGTCCGCGTACCGGCCCATTGTGCTGCTCGACGAGGTGGGCAAGCTCTTTGAAAGAGTGATTGCGAGCCGCCTCGTCGCGCGCCTTTCACGGGTGGGGCCGGACCTTTCGGACGGACAGTTCGGCTTTCGCAGGATGCGCTCGACGGTGGACGCCATCATGCGCGTGCGAGCCCTCACGACGGGGGATGCGGTGTCCCAGGGTAGGCGTGTCGTGGCAGTGTCCTTGGACATTGCCAACGCTTTTAATTCCCTGCCCTGGAGTACGATCCGGAGGGCACTCCGGTACCACCGGGTGCCCGAATACCTCTGTCGAGTAGTCGAGGCCTACCTGTCGGACAGGTATATTGTCTACCCCGGTCACCAGGGAGACTGGAAACGTCGGGAGATGTCGTGCGGTGTTCCGCAGGGGTCGGTACTAGGGCCACCCTTGTGGAACATCGGGTACGATTACGTGCTGCGGGGCGACCTCCCTGACGGGGTCAGCGTGGTCTGCTACGCAGACGACACGCTGGTTCTAGCGCAGGGAGAGTCATACCGGGCGGCGGCCGCATTAGCGACACGCGGGGTTGCGATAGTCGTTGGTAGGATCCAGGAGTTGGGACTCGAGGTGGCGCTGCGCAAATCCGAGGCCATGTGTTTTCACGGTCGCGGCCGTCGGAACGCGCCACCGTCGGGTTCCCAACTAACGGTAGGAGGAGTTCGCATCGGCGTCGGGACATCGATGAGGTACCTGGGACTCATCCTCGACAGTCGATGGAATTTCGTGGAGCATTTCCGACGTCTGGCTCCCAAACTCAACCGGACTGGGGCCGCTCTCAAGCGGCTCCTGCCCAACCTTGGGGGTCCAGACGCCTCCTGCCGGAGGCTCTACGCGGGGATCGTTCGGTCCATGGCCCTCTACGGGGCGCCGGTGTGGGCGCCGTCGCTGCAAAAGCGACCGGCGGCCATTCTGAACGCCTGCCAGAGGGTCATGGCAATTCGGATGGTGCGGGGATACCGCACGATTTCCTGCGAAGCGGCGAGCCTTCTGGCTGGCCTACCACCGTGGGATCTGGAGGCAACAGTCCTTGCACACATGCACGACATGCGCGTGGAGATGCAACGCCGGGGTGAAAGTCCTCTGCCGCAACAGGTCACGGCATGGCGGACAGAGCTCCGGCGGGATCTCATGGTGGAATGGCGTCAGCGACTATCGCAACCCCGTCATGGGCACGCCACAATTATGGCGATAAGTCCCCTCTTTGAGGCGTGGCTGGAAAGACCTCACGGCGTCCTAACCTTCCGCATGACACAGGTCCTCACCGGAAATGGCAAGTTCGGGAGGTTCCTGTTCCGAATTAAAGCGGAAGTGACGCCCGGGTGTCGCCACTGTGCGGAACGCCCGGAGGACACGGTGGAGCACACAATCGCGGTGTGCCCTGCTTGGGCGGAGCATCGCCGTGCCCTCGTGGGGGTGATCGGCGGCGGAGACCTCTCGCGCCGGGCCTTGGTCGAGGCCATGGTCCGGAGCGAGGAGGAGTGGCAGGCGGTCGCCGACTTCTGCGAAGCAGTAATGCTCGCTAAGGAGGAGGCCGACCGCATCAGGCAACGGCGCCCTCGCCGCCGCCGGGATTCCGATCCCGATTTCCAGCCACCGTAGGCGCGGGCTTGCGGACAGTGAGCAATGGGTAGCTCGCTGTCCGGCCGTCCGGTAACTGTCCGGACCAAGCCCAAGTCGTCGACGGCGCGCGCTGTTCCCGCGCGCCTCAAGGAGTTGTCAGCAACAGCAGGGGCCCAGCCGGGTCGAAGCCTACCGGGGCCAGGGTTATCCGAAAGGGCGCTCGAGCCCCGGTATGAAGGCTTGAAGGAACGGGATGGGTTTTTTAGTCAGTAAGAGTCTGACACTATCTCCCGCTCCGCCCAAGAGCGGGGGTTGTCATAAGATGATTTTTCCCATCGAAAAAAAAAAAAAAAAAAAAAAAAAAAAATATTATTCCTAGAAAGGCTACGCTTATACGCTTTCTTGGGCCTTGGGTTATAGTTATTATATTTTCAACCATTTACTATAAATTCAACGAATTTTGTCACTCAGACATTCAGTAGAACAACGCTTTTAGGACGCTGATGCGGATGCCGCGCCTCTGTTGCATAACTATTTGGCGTGTTCGCCGACGTGTTTCTTTCTATTGTTAATCTATCCCACAAGTCCCCAACCTTTTTGTATCGTAGACTGCTTACCATGTTTTCTGATACGAGTGGATAGTTCTTTTTTCGCACTGGGCGGAGCGAGTAGGCATGTCAGTTTTCTGCTGGGTAAGGCAGCATTCAATAATTTTCATCAACTTTTCGCATTGCTTTTTTCACAAAACTTAAAATAGGGGTGAAGCATGAAAACCAAGTTATTTTCCATACAACTGTCATAAAAAAGGTTTCCCAACGACGGATAAAGAGAAATGTCAGCAAGTTCTTCAAGAGTTAATAAGAATAATAAATATTCCACAACTATCACACAACGCCGTCTAGTCAAGCTAAGCAGAGCTTGTGTTATGAGTACTAGACCACTGATAAACATACTTTTAGAAATATATATTTCTAAATACGAACATATTATAGATAAATTACACCCAGACACAAAACAAATGATCGTGATCATCATACAAACATTTGTCCTGGGTGTAAACCGAACCCACGACCTCCAGCATAGCAGTCAGGGCCACTAACCATTAGACCAACAGGCCTGTCAAAAAGTTAACCACTTGGTCAGCAGATCGAATCCAGACTGAGCATATCGGAATGCCTTCTCCCAAGAGTCCGAGGAATAGCAGGACAGAATCAAACGCGTTCCTTTGTACGCATGGGTGGGATGTCCACCATGTACCGATGGCGCAACGCCGTACGTCTTGTAGTCCGATGATGGAACGGACTATAAATGAAAACTAAATAATTAAAAAAAACGAAAAGTAGCCCCATAGCACCATCAACTTACCTACTAAAGCTGCTACCATTCATACAATCAAGGTTATTTTGTGAACTGTGCTTGGAGTCTCCTTGAGGGATTTCAAATTCAGAACGAAGTAATCCGGCATAAAACCAAAGATTTAGAAAAACACTGCTCATATAAAAAGTGAATTGGTAGGTGGAGGTGCGAAGGATTTGATTTCTCTGCCGGAGTCTGTTTTCTCATTCAATCATTGGGGCTACTAGAGTTTCTATAAGTCTGCATCTTGGGTACAAAAGACTAGGTTGTAAGCACGCCGCAAATGGCCTAGCTATGTATGATATTTCACAAATTTGTATCTATAGGAGATAACTTAAGAATATGGCATGGTCTAACCCATTCGTCTTTAAAACATATCTGGTTTTAAAAATACATATTTCGATTTCAAATTATTTAGTATATTTTACTTACTTATTGTACACTTTCCGATACAATTCACTTCAAACATTATTTTACTGGTATTTTGTTAAAAACTAAAACCATCATCTATCTCAACCATCTATCATTCTAAGCCAATCTGACACAACTTGTCACTACTAGATGCAATAAGACAACAATATATACAATGTATAGGTACATACCCCAATTTTACATACAAAGCGGAGTTCAAGTGCGCTTAATTACTCAACGTTAATTATTTTATTAATGAACAAGGTAAGGACTATTCCTTTATAAGTAGACTCATACTGTCGATGAATCAGTTGTGAGTTGGCAAGCTAGAAGCAACTGTGTAGGAAAACACAAAAATGACTTCTGCAAGCATGGAAAGCAAAGCTCCTGCTTCAAATAGAGTCGATACAACTAACTCAAAAAGTGAAAATTATAACACGACTAAAGTAGAATCAATTCCTATACCGAAAGTAATTGGGACAGATTATTCTTACAAGCATACGATTGTTTGGAAAAATGCTATCGGGTTCTTGATAATGCACATTTTTGCTCTATGGGGCATCGTTCTTCTGTTTACGGGGCATGTTAAATGGCAGACTATTTTATGGAGTAAGTTACCAATTGCATTGTTTATATTTTCGCTGTTATGCATATTCATGTTTTCTAATACAACTTATTTTATTTCAGTTTTCTTTGTCGGAATCTTAGCTTCTGAGTCAGTCACAATCGGGGCGCACCGATACTACACACATAAATCTTTTAAAGCAAATGCTTTTCTGAGGGCCATGTTTGTAATTCTCCAAACTATCGCTGGACAGGTAAAAAAAATTATTTCAACATACTTCCACCAATTTGCTCAGTCTTTTCCCAATTATGTTGAGATTGGTTTCCAGTCTACTGAATGTAGCTGCGTATCGTCTTTTTCGTGAAACGATTGCCTATCTGACCTTAACAACCCAATAACTGACATGATACCTTTTAGTAAAACTGGTGTCAGGTATGGCTTGTGAATATCAGTAACGACTATCAAAGATCTTCAAATGATAGCCGGGACTAACCGCTTAATGTGCTTTACAACGCACGGAGGAATTTGATTTGTAAAAACCATTCTTGACCATTTCATTTCATGAAATAAATTACTTCCTTTCGAATACCGTAATTAGAGACAATAGAAAGACAATGAAAGAGCGTTCGCTTGGGGTTTAATGAATTTTTAAATCTTTTTTTTTCTAATGTAATGAATTCGAATAATTGTAATTAACTTATTATTATTCATCATCATCATCATCATTAATGAAATTAAATAACGTAATTGACTTATTATAATTAATGTAATTAAAAAATGTTACTTTCATTAGCGTTATGTGAATCAAACGTCTTTAGTAAGTACAACAATGATTAATCTCAAACTTTGTTTTTGAGGGCCTGGTAACACACAGATTTTGTAAAAAAATTAGTTCAGACACCAGTCTTCCACAAATTAATTTTAGGTTTCTGATTGTAGATTGTTTTAATTATTTAATTTCTCTGTAATTTGTGGAAAGAAAATAAATAAATTATTATTATTCACAAGATATAAATAATGTGTTCAAATATTAATCTTCCAAATGATCATTAATTTACAGAATTCCATGTTCATCTGGTGTCGCGATCACCGGCTCCACCATCGTTACTCAGACACTGATGGTGATCCTCACAACTCTAAGCGTGGCTTCTTCTTCTGCCATATCGGCTGGCTCATGCACAAGAAGCATCCCTACGTTATCGAACTCGGCAGGAAGATAGACATGAGTGATTTGCAGGCCGACTGGATGGTCATGTTCCAAAAGAAGTAAAATAAATATTTCATTAACCGGTTCATCTTTTGGCTTGTCTTTGATTCAGATAATATCTTTATCATTTTCTTTTCAGGTATTATTATCAACTATACTTTTTATTAGCCTTCTTGCTGCCTGTATGGGTGCCAGTGCACTTCTTCGGCGAGCCAGTATTTCAAACCATCTTAACTTGTTATTTCGCACGCTATGTGCTAAGTTTAAATGGGACATGGCTCGTCAATAGTGCTGCTCACCTGTATGGGACTCGACCCTATGATCAGTAAGTATGCCTTTATTTTTAGAATAAACACTATCAAAACTAATTGGATTAAACGATTGCAGGTTATATTTATTTTTGTTATAACTTTACAGAAACTTACAACCAGTAGAATCATGGTTCGTATCAATGATAAGTTTGGGCGAGGGTTGGCACAACTACCACCACACATTCCCTTGGGACTACAAGGCAGCCGAACTGACCATGCATTTCAACCAGTCTGCGAGTTTCATCCGCTTTTTCGAGAGGATGGGATGGGCTTCTGACTTGAAAACTGCTTCACCTGAAGTGGTAAGGACAACTATAAACAGTATTATAGAGGTAGGATAGATGGGCACGCCCGCTCGCGATGTGGAGTGGTCAAAGTCGACACCGTGTGATTACCTTCCGCCTGATGCAGGTGCCAGCTTCATTGTTTCGGTAGATTCCAGTTTTGGATTCGATGTCACTTTTATATGAGTCGCGCGAAAGAGGACTAATTACCCTGCTTGCACGGAACACTACTGTATTGTTCGTGGCAGAAATCGGCGGCGACGATCTCTCGCGTCCGGCCTTGGTCTAAGCCACTGCACAGAGCTAGAGGGTGACGGGAGTGACCATCATAGGCGTCGGCTTTCGGATGGTTAGGAATGGGTAGCTCGCCGTCTATAAGAACCAGGCATGGTTCGACAGCGCATTGTGTTCCACGTGTGCCTCAAAGAGATAATTGTAATTTTGCTTGTATGATTTGGGATTTGTAACACAACCTAAGAGGTGGCGGTATTTATAGCGCCACAAACAATTACATTTTAAGTATAATAATAATTGATTGGTTGGATTTAAATTGACTTTTTGTATTTACAGGTAGGGAATAGGATAATCAGGACAGGCGATGGAACTCATTACAAGCTGGGCAACGAGGAGGCGCGTGCGGCGGTGACTGCGGTGGGACCGCTACACCCACTCAACCCCACCTACACCACTACACTCAAAGCACCAGATGCTATACTCAAACCTGAAGGACTGCCACTGAACCATGAAAAAGATGTACTTAACGTAAATGTATTGGAGAGGAACACTCGAGTTGCTTAAACTGTTATTCATCGTATTAGCATCAGACTGAATTAATTCGATCGAAACATGGTAAAGATGCTACCGTCCTAAGCTAATATCCTAACATCGGGGTTTGAACCATGAGGAAGGAGGTCTTCACCAAGTATGAGTTAAATTAAATAGGTCCTCATTTTAGATATTATTTTTGTGATTTTTAGACATTACTTAGTGTAAGATTACTTAGAAATAAGAAACGTTTTGAAATAAATGAATTATTCAAACTTTAACAATGCTTATTTAACAATAGTAAATACCCCAATAGTAAATAATTAATTAGTATTTATAGGTCATTATCACGGCATTGAATTGTAAAACTAAAGCTGTTTTGCATCACTTATTTTAAAGGTTCAAGGTTTCAGAAGGAAATTCTGTCTTAATTTAGTCTCCTTTTCTCAATTTTACCCAGCGAGTGACTACTCGCAAAATTGCAAATAAAAGTACCACAAAAACTCCTGATGATGAGACTTCGACGAACTAGTAGATCATGCTAAAAGAAAATATATGTATCGGTGTGTAAATAAAAGGATTACTCTTATATTGTGAGTACATTTTCAAACACTTAGACTCAAACTCAAAATCATTTTTTTTTCACTTAGGCCTACACCTGCACTTATAAAACGTCAGAACTTAAGTACACGGTTTCAATTGCTTGTTTCCTACGGAGAAGAACCGGCAAGAATCTCTATGGTTGTTTGATTTTATCATATTTCCATATTACAATAGTTGTGAGAGAACAAAGTAGACCGATCAAAATTGTATTCAAAAGCACAATAAAAATATTACTCTAATAATCCGCGAAGTCTACAGTATTCTCACATTCATGTTATGAAAGGAGGCTTTACAAAAGTAAACCTATCAATAAATGAGATGTTTCCAATAATACATTTATTAATGAAGTTAAGATGGCCGAGGTTTAAATAATATAAAAAAAACCGGCCAAGTGCGAGTCGGACTCGCCCATGAAGGGTTCCGTAGCAGCAAGTAACATAATATAAAAGTTCTTGTAATGTGTTGTAACTTTGATCGATGTTTTAATAATATTGTATTTTTTTCGATTTATGACGCATTAAAAAAAAACTACTTACTAGATTTCGTTCAAACCAATTTTCGTTGGCAGTTTTTATAGTTATGTACATCATATATTTTTTTTAGTTTTATCGTTCTTTTATTTTAGAAGTTAGAGGGGGGAGGACACACATTTTACCACTTTGGAAGTGTCTCTCGCGCAAACTATTCAGTTTAGAAAAAAATGATATTAGAAACCTCAGTATCATTTTTGAAGACCTATCCATAGATACCCCACACGTATGGGTTTGACGAAAAAAAAATTTTTGAGTTTCAGTTCTAAGTATGGGGACCCCCAAAATTTATTGCTTTTTTTCTATTTTTGTGTATAAATCTTAATACGGTTCACAGAATACATCTACTTACAAAGTTTCAACAGTATAGCTCTTATAGTTTCGGAAAAAAGTGGCTGTGACATACGGACGGACAGACAGACAGACAGACAGACAGACAGACATGACGAATCTATAAGGGTTCCGTTTTTTGCCATTTGGCTACGGAACCCTAAAAAACATTGCATTAACAATACCACAAAATAAATAAATAAAAATGTTGACTCAGACGGTTGATTTCAGTGTTGGCCTACCAAGACCAATGAACCGTTCCATTTGTCTTCGAATGATGATTCCAATCTTGGATGAAATCAAATAAGCCATCATATAAGTGATATCATCAATATAAAACTAGAATTAGAAAAGGACCAAGAATTGGTCCCTGAGGCACACCTATTAAAGACCCCGAAGACATCGCCTTATTAGCGGTTACTTTTTTTGCAATAATATTGGTTGAAAAACACAAGATTAGCAGTTTGACCACAAATTCCGTAATCGTGTAATAGAATCAAATGCTTTTGAGAAGTCACAGAATATGCCAAATGCATCCTGGGACTTCAAAATATTAATGGTGAGTTCATTAATTCATCATTCCTGTATCCGTATTTGAACTTCCTTTCTTGAAACTCAACTGACAACTATGCAAAATCCCATTTGAATTAAAATAAGATGACATCTGGCGATCTGGTCGAGCATGATTTATAAGTCTATAATTAGAAAGATCACTCTGTGTGACTCTAATACATTAACGTGCAGACCCGGAACAACTAACTGTAGGTCTGTATACAAATGTTTATTCCGTGGGAGAATTAAACCTGTGACACGCAGCTAAGCAGCCAATCCCTGCACTTTGCCATGTAACACACGAAGGGAGAAGTAAGGATCACGGCTTAAGAGGTCGCTGGGGGAGGATAGCAAGAGACAAGTTGGATCGAACATTGAAATTTTGGAACGCGTTTAAGACTACAAGCACAGCGGCGCGAGATGGCTCCAACATTGACGAGGACTTCACGATGGCCTTCAATTGCTAGTACGGAAGGACGACGGTGTGTTTGCGAAGGGTATTGCTGTAGGGTGGGGATTTTGAGTTCTAGGTAAAGATACTCATTAAGAAAAAAGTAAATAAGAAATGTATTTGCTATAACGAAGAACAAGACTCCCCCTGTTTCAAACTACTGTCACGACTGCTTTTATAGGTTACATTAATAAATTACTATCAATGTGCCGACTATTTATATCGAATCTCCTAATAAAACCACTTACATCTTATGTTATATATCAATAATATTTGTCATTAGTTTTTGGTTACTGGTCCAATTTAACCTTTAAAAATCATAGGGCATCTATGTTATACATGTTTGAATATCGCTATGGTTTCATATCAACCGGTGGTTGTACTTAGGTATACGTGCTAAGTGTCAAAAATGTCTAAAGAGTTTTCTTACGCCTTCTGCAGGTCCGGAAAAATCGTAAATTTATAAAAGAATTATGCACAATCATTACTTTTACGAATTACGAGAATTTGACACCGCAAGCTAACAAGCCAATGGAGAACGGAGCCCACAAGAGTTTATTTAACCACTAACTTCTGCCAGCGGCTTCGCCCACGTGAAAGTCGGTTTCTCCATACAAGCTTTGGTCCCCCGTTTCATCCCCTTAGGGGTGGAGTTTCGTAAAATTTGTTCTTAGCAGATAACTACTGTCTACATCCCATAAAGAACCTACCCGCCAAAATTTGAAGTTTGTAGGTGTTATAGTTTCCGAGATTTCGTGATTAATCAGTGAGTGGTATTTTGCTTTTATAGATTCGGATTATTTTAAATTATCACTACCAATCTAACAAATACCACTATTTCAAATATATATTACTAGCGTAGTGCCAGCAGCTTCGTCCGCGTGAATTTTGGTTATTGCGGACGCGAAGTCGAAGACGGATAAAAAATAGCTTAGACAGAGCGCCCGATTTTAGAGGATTTAGCGGAAGCAGTGGTCCCCACGCAGTCACAGCTGCACGTACCTCCTCGGTACCGAGGTTATAGTGACTGCCGTCACCTGTCCTTTGATGCTGTTAGCTACCTGTGAATTGTACAAAAAAAATCGATTTATTTACATACGACGCTTGAGTTTTGTCAAGATTTAGGTGTCTTTCATCTGAAATGATTACGATGTTGATATTCATCCCATCTGGTACCGCCTATAAATTCTGTAGAGCAGTAGTTTGTAGAACTTACTACTTCTGGTGAAGCTGTTTTTAAATCATAAGCCAGTCCAATCCTCACTATGAATTTGATGAAAGTGGCCGAATTATTGACGAGATTGCTCAGTTCTGCAGCCTTGTAGTCCCAGAAGAACGCATGATGGTAGTTGTGCCAGCCCTCGGCAAGTGTCATAAAAGACACGAACCATGATTCTACAGACTCACTATCACGTTACTTACTATCACTATAACATTAAAAAATATGGATTTATTTTACTATAACATTAAAACATGTGGATTTATTTCACTATAACATTAAAAAATATGGATTTACTAGCCTTTACCCGCGGCTTCGCCCGCGTGAAAAAATTAGCCTATGTCCGTCTCCAGGGTACCAAATATCTCTGTTTTGCCATTTAGGCGTGAAGACGTAACAAACAAACTCACTTTCGCTTTTATAATATTAGTAAGGATTTTACTATAACATTAAAAAATATTGATTTATTTATTGGGTTAGGTTGACTGGTAAAGAATGCCTTGTTGCATTAAGTTTGCCTATGTACCATTACTATGCATAAAGTATAAATAAATAAATAATAATAAAATTGAGTCGCTAAATATAAGATTATAAATATTAAAATGCTACGACATCGAGTTTGAACAAATAAATTCGGTAACAAAACACAATAGTACCCAATCAGTATAATTTAGGTCATTATCACTGTCAATAAACATTGTAAATCCAGTCGTTTTGTAAAATGAACCTTGAGTAATCCTAAACAGGTTCATTGTTTAATAGGTACTGAAGGTTTTAAAAACACATTGTATACTGAAAGTAGATATGAGCGTACAGGGTGGATTATAGAAGGCTATCGAGTTTGAATTCTCCGCCAGAACAGCTTGTGTGTTGTGTAGCTTATGAACTATTTTTTATATTTTTGTGAATTAATTACAATAACCAGTTAATTATGCCAGTTTTAGCTACAGTTCTACCAACCAGTTCTTTGAGAGATATTTGCCTAACGGAAAGTTATGTCCTCCTTTATTTTCTGAAAAAATTGAATGGGAATTTAGCAACATCTTCACATAATTGCGAAAAATGTGGATTAATCGAAGACGTACATCATATCCCGGTGGATATTCAAAGTTCAATTTATTCGGACTAGTACGAGACGACAAATTATTGATATTGGAATGAATTTTAATTTCCATGAGCGTAATCTAACCACTTTTCACCTGTTTATAGATATTAGCACTACACAGTGAACATAAAAACAATAAGTACTTTCGTATAACCGACAAAGAGAGGTGATAAATCATAAAGCCTGCAATACATGTTGGCCGAGCTTAGGCCAATCCGAGCCTAGGCAAATTCAGGCTAATTGACACAAGGCAAGCGCTACTGTCTAGACGTTCGGCAAATTTGAAGGAAACTAATGCAAATAGCCAACATAGACGTGCTTTGAGGAGACGCCCACATGTAGGGCGAGCGGGCGCGAGCGCCTATGATTTGTGCAGAAAAACCGACACCGCTCCGAAGTGAGGCAAGTGATCGCGAGCGGCTTCGAGCGGCTGCGAGTTGTGACAAGCTATGCCAAATGAGATCTATACACGTTGGCGCCTGTCTTTACTCAACCAACTAGGCAAGCGACACCGAGCTATAGCAAGACAAGGCAAATTTACTGTCCAGATGTAGGTATTGGTCTTCACTCGGCGACGCTCGGCCATCGTGTATTACAGGCTTAAGATAGACAATCTGCGCGTCTGTCTGTGATATCCTAATTCCGAACGGTGTTGTTTGATAGGTGACTTTACTGAGAATATTCATAGTTATGATTCAAGAAAAACGGATTTTGGAAATCATCAGCCATTTTCTAGTTGATGAGAGGATGTTTGAAACTTCCACAGATCTGATCGATTCGTGTTATCCTGTTACTTCAATGATATTGCAAAACGCAAAAACATGCTTCACTTGGAAGGTGCAGAATACTCAAATCCTCAGTAATTTCCAGCACAATTTAAGTCCCATTTGGACTCATTAGAATATTCTCAATTAATATAGGTAATATTACCAGGAAAGAATTGATGAAGCAAGTAAGTAAATGAGTAATGGGTAGTAATACTTTAATTCATTCTATTAATATTGAGATTGGATATGTTTAACTAATGGCTACAATTTGTGGTTTATAAGACAGAGTAGATGAATATGTATATTTATGTGCATGTGAATGAAAGTTGACACGGGATAAATCTACACGATTTGATATGTCTTGGGGCTGAATAAGGCCTCCAACAAGGTGGACCGACGACCTAGTCAGGGTCGCGGGAATCCGATAGATGCGTGACGCACAGGACCGGTCGTTGTGGCGACGCTTGGGGGAGGCCTATGTCCAACAGTGGACGTCTTTCGGCTGATATGATGATTATGATGATGGGGCTAAATAGTAAAAATCAGTAACTAAAAATATAATTTAAGAATACTAACAATGCTAAAGCGCAGGATGCAGCAAATGACCTAGCATTGTGTTTTCAGATAAGTTTCAAATTAATAGTTAAGAAGATAACTCAAAAATATTGCACGATCTTTCTATGGTGTCGAAAAGTCAAAGGTACTTTTCGGCTCTTCAAACATTGTTTGCTGACATTTTATTTTGAGTAAGCGTTTCTGTACAAACTAGAATTAACATCTAACTACTACTGAAATCAATCATCAAATCAATACAATCTGACACAACTTATCAGTACGTAAGGTACAAACGAGACAACAATATGATCAGTGATGTAAATACCTCATTTAACATACAAAGGCGAGTTCAAGCGCGTTTAATTACTCAAACATTCATTATTTTATTAGTGAACAAGGTTTATACTATTCCTTTTATAGGTAGACTCACACTCACGATAGACTAGTTGTGAGTTAGTGAGCTAGAAGCAAGTGTGTAGCTAAACACAAAAATGGCTTCTACAAACATGGAAAGCAACCCTCCTGCTTCAAGTCCAATCGACACAACTAGCTCAGAAAATGAAAACAATAACACAACTAAAGTAGATTCAATTTTTATACCGAAAGTAATTGGGACAGATTATTCTTACAAGCATACGATTGTTTGGAAAAATGCCATCGGGTTCTTAATAATGCATATTCTTGCTATTTGGGGAATTGTTCTTTTTGTAACGGGATGTGTTAAATGGCAGACTATTTTATGGAGTAAGTTACGAATTGCTTTGTTCATATTTCATTATCAACGTACATAATTATTCAGTATTTCTAATAGAACTTGTCTTATTCCAGATATTTTTGTCACATTCTTGGCTACCGAAGCAGTTACGATTGGAGCGCATCGGTTTTATACTCATAAATCTTTCAAAGCAAATACTTTTCTAAGGGCTATGTTTGTAATTTTCCAGACCATTGCCGGACAGGTACAAACAAAACAAAATTACAACAAAATTTATTTCAATATACATAAAATATAATTAATCTTCCAAATTATTATCAATTGACAGAATTCCATGTTCATCTGGTGTCGCGACCACAGGCTGCATCATCGCTACTCTGATACAGACGCCGACCCTCATAACTCCAAGCGTGGTTTCTTCTTCTGCCATATCGGCTGGCTCATGCACAAGAAGCACCCCTACGTTATTGAACTGGGCAGGAAGATAGACATGAGTGACTTGCAGGCCGACTGGATGGTCATGTTCCAAAAAAAGTAAAATAAATATTTCATAAATCTGTGCTTCATTTGGCTAGTATTTAATTGAAATAATATGACTATCATTTTCTTTTCAGGTATTATTATCAATTATACTTTCTAATGGCCTTTTTGCTGCCTGTGTGGGTGCCAGTGCATTTCTTCGGCGAGCCAGTATTTCAAACTATCTTAACTACTTACTTCGCTCGCTATATGTTAAATATAAACGGGACGTGGCTCGTTAATAGTGCTGCTCACCTGTATGGTACTCGGCCCTATGATCAGTAAGTATGCCAGTACCTTTAGAATTCATCATCATCTTCCTGCCTTTATCTTCTTCCATTCTATCCTGTCAACCGTCACTCTATCACTGACCCTATTTTCTTTCATGTCACTCCTCACACAATCTATCAATTTTTCTTTAACCTCTCTTTACATCCATCTACCAGTATACTTATAACTCTTTTATCAATATGCATATCATTCTTCTTCTTTCTCTTCACATGACCATGTTTTTTTAAAATAAAACTATCAAAAGCAAGTTCATTGAACGTGTTTAATTATTTAATATTTTTGTTGTAAATTTATAGGAAATTGCAGCCAGTAGAATCATGGTTCGTGTCAATGATAAGTTTGGGCGAGGGCTGGCACAACTACCACCACGCATTCCCCTGGGACTACAAGGCAGCCGAACTGACCATGCATTTCAACCAGTCTGCGAGCTTCATTCGATTTTTCGAAAGGATGGGATGGGTTTCTGATTTGAAAACTGCTTCGCCTGAAGTGGTAAGAGCTGTAATAATCGTGTATGGTATAATAGCCGTGTATAGTTTTCCTCTATTGAAATAGGAGCGTATCTATCAACTGGATAGACGATTTACTGTATCTAGTTAATGACTACTTTGTGATTGTGTGACAACGACTATCAATTATGCATTTATGCCACAATGCAGCTGACAACTTTGTTTGTTCAATATAGGATTTGTGTGTAGTAGTTTTTACGTTTGTTGATATTATCACTACCAGTTACATAATTATTAAGGTAGCGCTATAATAATGTTTTTTTGTATATTTACAGGTAGGGAATAGGATAATCAGGACAGGCGATGGAACTCATTACAAGCTGGGCAACGACGAGGCGCGTGCGGCGGTGACTGCGGTGGGACCGCTGCACCCACTCAACCCCACCTATACCACTACACTCAAGGCACCAGATGCTATACTCAAACCTGAAGGACTGCCCCTGAACCATGAAAAAGATGTACTTAACTTAAACGTCATGCAGAAAAACTCGATGCGTGGATAAATCGATTTTTTAAATTTTATGCCAATTCAATGTTGTAGGTAGGTACAGTCAATTTAGAATTATGTAAAATTTTGTGTAGTCCACTCAACCCCACCTATACCACTACACTCAAGGCACCAGATGCTATACTCAAACCTGAAGGACTGCCCCTGAACCATGAAAAAGATGTACTTAACTTAAACGTCATGCAGAAAAACTCGATGCGTGGATAAATCGATTTTTTAAATTTTATGCCAATTCAATGTTGTAGGTAGGTACAGTCAATTTAGAATTATGTAAAATTTTGTGTAGTATAGGTATTTAATATTTTATAAAGTAGGTATACCTAGTACCTACTATAACTGCATTTATTATAACAAAATGTACAAAGTAGTAAAGTAAAATAAAATTTTTATACATAAAAAATATGCTTATTTTCCTTTAACAACGACCATCGGGCCTAAGTCTGCTATTTTTATAAATTCGTAATTCCAACACAATCCCATTGTCATTTTGCTAAAAGTTTGTAATCTGCTAATTCATAATGATCGATCATTGATCGGTCAATGGTATTATAATAGAATTGTGGTAGAATGACAATATCGAGCTTATTAAACGCACTAATTGCGCAATGACGTCTTAATGGTAGGTCACTGATCAAAGGAACTGTCAAAATTTTTGCAGACTACCGCAAACGTCAGATATTCATTTGCCATTAATGTACGAGATTACCATTCTATGCCATTTCTTTCAATGGAGTGTCAGTGGTTCACCATCGAAAAGTCATTATATTAATAGATTACCAAAACTTGTCAAAATCAACAATTATGAAATCAATGTTACAGCCAGTTTTTTCATCAACAACTAAAACTATCAGTAAAAGTATTAACTTTTACTTGACTATTACTGATATTATAGCAAATGTGTTTCTTCATCCAAGTAACAGCTAAACTAAAAGTCAATAGAGTTACCATAACACAAACGGCATAATTACCCCAAAAAAACGTGGGGAGCTTTTTTTACGCATGACAACATCGCAATATCCACTGTCAAGTAGTGTCAAAAAGTCGAATGTCAGTTGATTCTGTTTATACGAACGCCAACGAACGAATTTTTTTAGAATTGAATTGATTGATAACATAAGTAAGGCGATTAACACACGGCACCGCGCACCGCCGCGGAGGGCGGTGGCGGTGAAGCGGATTTCTTAGCAGTGCTCCGCGCGGTTAGGCGGTTTATGCGCCCAACCGCGCGGATGGATTTAACGCAATTTTGACCAGTTTTATCACAGCCACTGGCGAAAATGGACTCTGAAGTGGTGGCAGCATCTGGCTTTTATGGCGTAGAAAGAAAAAAGTAAGAAGTTATTGAGTTCATCCATTTTTACGTAGCAGAACTCCAAATGGGACTTTCATGTTATCCTACAAAAGTTTGAGAAAACACGAAAATATTTTTTTTGAACTATACACGAATGTCCACTTCTTCATTTGATTATTTGTTAGCAAAGATAAATTGCAACACGTCCTGCATCCACAAAAATCCGCGCGGTTTTGCGGTGCCCCGTGTGTAAGCGCGCTCCACCGCGCGGAAATCAGCGCGGAGGAGCGGTGGTTGCGAGAGCACCGCTCGACCGTGGCTCGACCGCGCGGTCGGGCGGTGTACGTGTGTAAGGTATCAACGGATTTCTAAGTGACCATTGTAACATGAGATCTGCTTCACCGCCAACCGCGGCGGTGCGCGGTGCCGTGTGTTAATCGCCTAAATGATTTAAAAAAATTAATGCTATTAGTTGTTGTTATTGCTATTAACAACTGTTATTGGTTTTTTTTTTAAACCGTTATTTTTATACGAGTAGGTACACAAGCGCTAAAGTTCGCAGAGCCTAACTTCACACTCGCCAAGATAGAACGGCCGTACTGTACATTAGTTAATTTAACGTAGTCTTATTAAATACAAACTGAAAATAAACTTAATTTTCTGTGGTTGGCGTCAGTTTATCTTGTAACAACAGGCTGAGGTATGTAACTGTTTCCTTTGAAATTCTGTATCGGAACAGAAAATCAGCGTCGTCCCATACGAAATGATCTTTGCGAACATTAAACTTTTTACATCTACGCGTTAAATAACTAACGATAAGTTCATCGTCTGATGATCTTGAACTTTCACTGGACGAAGTTCGTGAAGACATATTAGTGAAACCTAAATAACCTACAACTTTGTCAAAATGACAGTGACTTTAGCTTTAACAGCCCCCTAATGAGTAGTAAAAGTTAAAGGCAAAAGTAACAGTTAAATCAACAGTTAAAATTTTGAAGAAACGAATTTGACCGTTACTTTTACTTTATGACGTTACTTTGGCTGTTACTTTAGATGAAAAAACTGGCTGTTAGACCATTCTGACACTATTGTAATAGCAGACTTGAGGCCCTGGATGAATGTATTGTGAGTCAGAATGTTATACTTAACTGTTACGTGAAACTGGATTTCTAAATATAAAGCCTGTTTAGCAAAAAGACGGTTTAGTCCACTCTCGGCCCCTCGACCCCTAAAAAAAGATTTGTCTATTTGTGTCCTATCAACCCTCAAACATAGTTCACACTCGACCCCCAGGGGATAAGACTGGATTTTCATACAAAGGACATGCATACCTCATCTACTTTTGACCCCTAGTTCGAAATTAATATTTGGGTACAGTCAAGACCAAAATAAAGACACAATTCAGGAACTGATATTATAAAAATAATAAAATATGAATCAGAACAATTACCGCCCTAGGGTAGAGCGGGAGGGCCAGTCAGACTTTTACTGAACAACCACGCCTGCGTCTTTCTGTTGGTTTCTGCGTTCTAGTAAAACCTAGGAAGGTTTATAGTTTCTTTTTTAGAAATTCCTCATAGCCCTAGCGGGGATCGGCCCTGATGGGCCCCTGCGATTTTGTTGACCTTTCTCTTTTCGACGCGTATGGAACCCTACGCTCCGTCGATGACGCGGCCTCCGTACGGATGGTTACCGGACGATCGCATAGTGAGCAACCCTTTGCTCGTCGTATACGGTAACCGTGGATCACCGTGCGATTACCGATGCTCAGGGCGTCTCCTGTTGCGGTGGCTGGAGTATGAGAATGTATTCTTCCTCATGCGTGCGGCCTTCTCCTTCGCTATTATTACTGCTTCACAGGAAGCGGCTGCATTGCATACCCTCTAACTCAAGAGGTCGTCGCCGCAGATCGCCTCCACTAGAAAACGGTGGTACTCCACTCAAGCGGGGCGCACCATCATCGTATGGCCCACCGTGTTCCCCGGACGATACCCACAATGGCGACACTCGAGAATTTTTCATGTCTGGTGAAGACCTGTGTCTTGTGGAAGGTGAGGACGCCGTGGCGCCCCTCTAGCCACTTTTCAAAGAGGACTTACCGCCATCATTGTGGCGTGCTTAGCGCTAGGTGTCGACAGTCGCTCTCACCATATCGCCATGAGATCAAGCAGGAACGATGTCCGCCATACTGCGACTTTCGGGGAGTTTCGTTGGACCGGCATTGCAACACCATGCGCAAGTCGTGCATTGCACAATGTGTGAATGTTGCCTCTAAATCCCACGACGGCAAGCTGGTAACGGTTTCAAAGTTTCACGGGAAACTGTATGGTTTCCCCGCACCATCCTTATGAACGAGCAGGACCTTCTGGCACGCGTTTAGCTTGGCTGCCGGTTGCTTCCGCAACAACAGCACCCACAGCGGTGAAATTAGTGCTCCTCGAATTTCCACCTGCTGTTGAGAATGAGTCTTAGGCATTTCATCATCGACTTCTCCTACCATTATTTGGATACCCGGTGGTAGCGCGTTCTGACGGCCATGAAAGCACGTGGCCTCAAACTTGTACATTGCCACCTCGAGTCTCAACTGTCGGATCCCCTTCACAACTGTCGCAACCCCGCGTGCTGCTAGTTCGACAGCCGCCTGGTACGACTCTCCTTGTGCCAGGTCCAGCTATTGTCAGCGTGACATACCACGCTGGCTCCACTGGGGAGGCCACGGATATGCGATCGCCAAGAGCGATCTTAGTGCCCAGCAGTAGTATCCCATCAGGACACCGCACGACAACTCTCGCCATTTCTACTCTCCTTGTATAAACTATAGGGTAGACTGATGTTTTATCATAGTACCTACCTGTACTTGGGGGTTCGAGAGAAAACTAAAAGTTGGCTGAAAAATTAAATCCACTTCCGACCCATTTTATTTGTTTTTTTTTTTAGTGGGAAACATCATCCAATGACAATTCCCGCTCTTAGGCGGAGAGATAGTGTCAGACTCTTACTGACTTAAAGCCCACCCCGTTCTTTCTAGCCTTCATACCGGGGCTCGAGTTCCCTTTCGGATAAGTGGCCCCAGTAGGCTTCGAAAGCCTACTGGAGCCACTACTGGGCCCTTGGGGGTCAAGAGTAAACTATGGTCAGGGGTCCAGAGGACACATTATTTATTGGGGGTCGAAGGGCCGAGAGTGAACTAAACCAAAAAGACTGAGACATTCCCTGCAAGGCTTGAAACTTATTACAATAAAAAAGTTGCAGATGATTTTTATTGTAAACAATAATATAAACTTATTTTTCATAAACGAAATATATTAGCAATAAATATCAATAAAATAAAATCACTATAAACGTTAGAAACATAACTCTTGTAAAATAACTACGGAATGCAAAAATATTCAAGATCAGTCAATACAAAAACATCCAGTGTTGGCGATGTTCCGTATCCAGTCCAGATACTTGGTGACGCGGGTGTAAACCCCTGGGTAGCCGGGACGACCACAACCGATGCCCCAGGATACTACTCCTGAAAACAAATAAATAAAAATTAAATTTATTAACGTAATTTTTTAAACGCGTGTTACTAAAAGAGTTCTGAGTATGATGTAGATTGATGGAGAGATTGTGTGAGAAGTGATATGAAAGAATAGGGAGTTAGTAACAGTATGACGGGTGACAGTACAGAATGAAAGAAAAAACGCAAGAAGAAGAGAGTACAATTTTTTATTACAAAATTCAATAGAAAAGGATTCCGATATCTTACAAAACTTGAATAAGTTACAGGAATAGATATTTAAATCCATAGATCTTGTAAATGTAAAAGTAGCTCTGTCTGACCTGTTAGACTTTCACGGTTGACTGGTCTAATGGTTAGTGGCCCTGACTGCTATGCTGGAAGACGTGGGTTTAATTCCCACCCAGGACAAATGTTTAGGGATGAGCATGATCATTTGTTCTGTGTCTGGGTGTAATTTATCTATAATATGTATGTATTTAGAAATAGTATATATGTATGTATGTTTATCAGTTGTCTAGTACTCATAACACAAGCTCTGCTTAGCTTGAGACTAGACGGCGTTGTGTGATATTTGTGGAATTTGATGAAATTTGGTACTGAGTAAGCTTGAACCCCAAGAAAGGACTACTTTTTACATCGCTTTAACTTCTACTTCACGAATGAAATCGTGGGCAAAAGCTATTTTAAAATAACGCAGGTCAGACAAAAAATATAAAACTTGTTATTTCTACAAGGATTCTCTAGAGCTTTCTCCGCATTAGATTGACTTGACTAAACGTACTCACCTAATTGCTCGTGTCGCTTGTCACTCCTTTCAGCTGAAAGTGGACCACCGCTGTCGCCCTGTAAATCAAAATCAACCATCAGATCCTGGTCAAACACCAAGCGAACGCCGCCATTCGCGCGTGATTACGCGTCAGCATAGATTATAAAATATTACGCGTTCTATTTGTAGAAAATTTATTCAAGAACGTCAAACCTCTTCATCATCATCATTTCAGCCTATAGACGTCCTCTGTTGGACATAGGCCTCCCCCAAGTGTCGCCTTAATGAACGATCCTGTGCGTCCCGCATCAATCGGATTCCCGCAACCTATACTAGGTTATCGGTCCACCTTGTAGGAGGCTTTCCAACGCTGGGTCTTCCGGTACGCGGTCGCCACTTCAGAACCTTTCGGCCCCTACGGTCATCTGTTCTACGAGCAATGTGGCCTCTTCAAGTAGTCTTTAAATATTGAAAATAAGGTCTACAAGAAGTGGGAGAAAGCGCACGCCGCGAAACGCTGATGAAAATGCTTGAAGAATAAAATACAAGTATCTTGAACTATGGTAGGCCAATTTTCGGAGGAATTTGAAAAAAAGGAAAAACAAATGAATAATTCAAAAAAAAATATATCTAGTAAGTATTATGACCTCATAATACTTTAGTTTACCTATAGCATACTCGAACTTTTATAAAGAACCAACCTGACAAGTATCCTTGTTCCCTTTATCAGGGTATCCAGCACAGAGCATGCCATCACCGATCATGTTCGGCGTATACTTAGCATTCTTGCAAGCCTCATTGCTCAAGATGGGCAGCTCCACCTCCTGGAGATAGCAGGAGTGGTTCTTACCCTCTGCCACCGTGCCCCAGCCAGCCGCTATTGCCTTGACTCCAATGTATACCTTATCTATGAAATTAATTTATATTAAACTATTATAACAGTGGGTTGTGAAGACAGTCATAATTTCATCATCATCAGCCTTTTCAATGTTCCCACTGCTGGGACTCAGGCCTCTTCTCTAGGAGAGGGAATGGGCCGTAATCCACCACGCGGGCCCAATGCGGGTTAGTGAATGTTACATGTCTTCGAATTTTTGGTTCTAAGATACGCCGGTTTCATCACGATGTTTTCCTTCACCGTTTTGAGAGCAGTGGTGATGAAATAAATTACACAAAGTAATGCACCTGGCTGGGTTTGAACCCGCGACCTACAACTCGTAAGACGGGGCCGTCACCACTCGGCCACCACTGCTCAAAAATTATCATAAATTGGTAGCTACCAAATACATATGCAGTTGCTTTGAATTACTGAAGTCCTTTATTCTTATATTTCGTTGGCTGACAAATATATTTTCATTACAATAATAAAAGAAACCGCTATGTATCTAAAATATTAAATTAGCACGATTCGACTATTCAAACAATTAAAGAATTTATGGTAGTTTATGGTATGGTATTAATGCATATCGCATTAACACAAAAAAGCGAGCGATAGTCCGTTAATAAATTACAGTTGGGGATTCCCAACTGACCGAAGAGTAGGGAAAACTAACGAAAAATGTTGATAATGTTGTACGTATGGATCTATAATAAACATTTTTTTTTTTTAAACCTATTGACTTCAGCCGTTACCGAGAAGTAGCCTTCAGAAAGTCACTATTTAATAGTACTGCTCGTGCTCGGAAGGTAGAGATGTAATGTGTAAATTTTGTAATAAAGCGTTATCATATAGCTATCTAAACAGCATATCTGCTACTGCAAAATGAGTAGGTTCCTAAAACCTCTACATTATTTCGTCCGTCAGATTAATTAAATAGATTGGCATTTTTTCTTTTATCACATAAACAAGATATGAATGCGGTGTGTTGACAATTCGCTTGAGGTCACGGCTTGGTACACTTTTGACCTAGAATTAACGATACGACTACACTCATGAAAGATGCGTTTTTATTGGTTTGATAAAGCAAAGAGTTACGCATTTTTTAAATTCCTTTTTTAGCTTTGTTTGCCCACGTCCGATAATCGGTGACCGTTTTTTTGTAGGAGAAAAATAGAACACACTGATAACAATACTGCAACGCATACGTCCTACAAAAAGTCGGTCAGAAAACAGAACAATGTTACAAGTAGGTATACAAAATCGGCTCGATTATCTATCCTACAAAAAGTGTGACGTGCGCGGGCAGCGTTAACTGTTCGAATGCCGTAATTAGAGACACAATAGAAAGACAATGAGAGAGCGAACGCCGGCGTAACCACTAAATAGACATAAAATACTTTATTACATACACCGCTAAATTTTGATCGTTTTAATCCCGTGGAGGGTCGACCCGGTACATGAAACACTATCGATTTGTAAAGATAAAATTAAAAAATAAAGTACCTTTTTTTTAAAACTCGAAATAATTTACGCATGTACGAAATTAATTTCTTTAAGAAAACATCGGCATGAAGCCGCATTTTCACTAGGGGACATTTGTTCCGCGACTCTGTCGCTCGACACGAAATTCACGTGTCCCGCGCGATGTCGCCCGACGTCGCGCGGGATTTTTACGGGTCGCGCAACTTGTCGCTAGTCGATGCTCTGCGAGCGTCGACACGCGCGATTTGTGTTTATTAAACTTGAACTTTCCCTTTGTAGCAAATATTCTCGGGCCCACCACCTCTTTTTTTTACGTTTGCTATTGTCTTCCGAATAATTATGTAAGCTGCACTGAACAACACTACCTCCTCGGGCGACATACTGATCACGACTGGCCAATGTGAACAAGGGAAATGTCGAGCGACATTGTCCCACAAAGTTGCAGAGACATACCACGTGAATGTTGGGCGATATGTCTCCGCGACATGTGTCCTAGTGAAAACGCGGCTTAATACGCACCGCCGACTGCTATCTCAAGGTCATTGGACTAGCTCAGCTGACGTTTTCTTAAAGAAATTAATTTCGTACATGCGTACATTATTACGAGTTTTTAAAAAAGGTACTTTATTTTTTAATTTTATCTTTACAAATCGATAGTGTTTCATGTACCGGATCGGCCCTCCACGGGATTAAAACGATCAAAATGTAGCGGTGTATACTTTATTCAGGATTTATCATAACCTATTGTTTGAATACATCATCATTACCTACTGAAAGACGCCTCAGTAGATTACCTCAACTTTATATTTATAGCCCTAACTCCTGAGCAGTGCTGTAAAACAAGTAACTTTCTGAAGCCAACTCCTCGGTAACGGTGAGGTCAATAGGTTAGAAAGATTCATTTATACAACATTATCAACATATGATTTTTTCGTAAGACTAATACTTTTGGCAAAAATTAAATATGATATTTTTTCCCTTGTTTTCCCTATTTGTTTCAAACGGTTTTGATCTCTAAACATATGTTTACTCTAAAAAAATGCTGTTTAAGTGTTTTTCAGAATGTACGTAGCATATGTAAATCAATCAATATTTCACAAAGATAATGCATTTAAAGGTCAACGGGGCTCTATCCTGGCGCAGGTGGCCGGAAAAATGCACAGATACTCGTACTACCGCTACCGCGGCGGCACGGCAGTACGAGTGTTTGTGCATCTATGTATGTATGTGTCCATTTAATTCTGGCCAGATGTTCAAGGACTATAAACCTTAAGTATCCAACGTAATACTTGGATAATTCGGTATACTACCATCATTTTTCGGCAAGCACACCGGTTTCACGGTGTCCGTCACCCGTACTGGCTTGTTCAGCTTCAGTACCGCGATATCGTCTCTAAAGTTGGTGAAAGTGAAGTTATGAGCCACCAGCTGGACGACGAAGCGGGTGACCGGCCGGTGCGTGGTGTTGCAGCGGTCGTGCTCGCCCAGGGTGACCTTGATCATGAACCACATGAACCTGGAAAATAAGCAAGCATTTAAGCGGAATTTGCGGCTTTATTTTCAACACAAAAAGCGGAGTCGTCTCAAAAATCCTTACATTTTCCTTATGTAAATAATATTATTCATATATATTTAAGTAAGTTTATATTATATTGAATATATATGTATGTTTATTATATAAATACGTTTTTTCCCTTGTTTTCTAATTAATCTTTTCTTTTTTTTATGCACCTGCCATGTTATTTCTTCACCACCCTTGGTTGACCACCTAAGGCATTAAGTCCGCCTTTGTACCTTTGTGTTGCATGAAGTTTTATTAAATAAATAAACTGGTTAGTAAATATGCAAAAATTATCCCCACATACATACGAGTATATACATTACATACTTATTAAAAACAACGATTCACGACAAACTAAAAAGTACTAAGGCCCTGCCACAAGCTCTTAATGCGATCCATTTGACGACCTAAACTGAACTGTTCAAGGGATGAACCTATATGGTGTATAATAATAAATAAATAATAATAAAATGCTCTATTCGTATTTTCGACAATTTTTACAATTATTATATACTCCTGCCAAACTATATAGCAGTTTGTTGGCAGACGTAGCTCCCGTGTTAAATTAAATTATTTATGTATATTGCAAACATTGTCATTACACACAAATATTATATTCAATTTAGTTCAAATAATTCAATACAACACAATATAATTCGATTTCATTCAATTCGATTCAAATCAATTTACGTTACAAAATATATTGCTTTTATATTTAGGAATCTATCATGTTTTCACTGATTACACTGAGGAAATATTTCGTCGTTTTATATTTAAACACCCGTTTGGAAATTGACACACTCTATCCCTCTTTCTCGCTCGCACGCCTGATATATACACCCCTAAACGGATTTTCATGCGATTTTGACCCATAGACAAAGGGTTGGAAATTTTAGATGTATAATACAAGCATGAGAAGCTGGGGTGGGTCGCAAACGTACAAAACAAGCGTTAAATAACCTGATAAAAAGTACAGAGGGAAGATATCCGCAGGAAAACCAAAGTTACCGACATAGACTGAAGAATCGCCAAAGTGGCAGTGGGCAGGGCACGTCGCGACAGGTTCTGGAGTAGCGACCACGTACCGGAAGGTGCAGCGTTAGAAGCCCTCACATAAGGTGGACTAATGACCCAATGATGGTCGCGGGAATCACATGGTAATTTTAACAGAGAACTTATTAACGAATTCTAATACAAAATTCTACATACGTTTTAACACAATGCGCGGCAGTGAGCACATATCTGTCATTGATGAGTGAGCCCCCGCAGTAGAACTTGTTGTGGTAGGACAGCCGAGCCACCCAGGGGAACTCGTTCACTGCCGTCTCCACACCACCAACTATACGGGAAGCTTCATTGCGTTCCCCACAACCTGCAGGGAGTAGACTGGCAGTAATGGGCGAAAAATCGTCGGAATAGGGAAAAAAAATCTCTAACCGGTTCAGCGAATTCAGTTGTTTGAATTTTGAAGTTTTTAAATTTAAATTCTCTACAGGAAAGTTGCTAATCAGTGTTGAGATTTGCAAAAATAAGGTTCTTTATGCGGGAATATTCCAAATACAAAATTGTACAACCGAGACCCTTGTATTTTTTATGAATGAATAAAAAATAAGAATAGGCAAGTCTAGCCAGAATTGGCCTTAGATACTTGCTTGCTTAACTTTTTTATTATTGTAATGAATGTAATTGATTTAAGTTTTTTACACTTTCACGCCTTAATTAGTTGAGGATACAGAAAAGGATATAGAATGGCTGAATGACATGGAATGGCTCCTTTAGTTAAAAAAGTACCTTGACTCAGAGATGAAACCGCAAGCAAAAGTTGTTTATTGTGTACTTTGTGGTTAGAAGTTTATTAGCATCTGGCCGAGTCATAATTCTTAGAACCAGGAAAATTCATTAATTATGGCATGTATTTTATTTATTTTTTATTTAACGATTTAGGAAACCAAAGAGTACGCACTACCAAAGAGTACGTATTGCTCATAACTCATTTATTTTATCTGTGTTGGCCACCCTGACATGGCTGTGTGTGGCCTGTGACACTAGGAGCTAACAGACACGGATCCAACTTGCTGAGGTTGGTTTTTTTTTAAATTTAATAGTAATTTATAGATTTTGGGCATGTTTGATAACTTTTTAACACAATTTGAGACTAAAAGTATAAGATTTGCATGAACATAATACTTGAGGATGTTAGTTTTTCGTGAAATTTATTGTTTATATTTTCGTTTGGTTTGAGGTTATAAGCCATGGCGTTGTGTTTATTTATTTATCGCGGCGCAAATTTTAAAATACACTTTTCGTAAGAGTGCGCACCCAAAGATCACGCGCGCGCACTCTTACCTTGTATGAAATAAAATCATTCAGAATGCTTTAAAGTAGCTTGCGTTTTGTTTTTTTTTTTTTTGTTTTGCAGAAGGCCACGATGTCAGGTTATAAAAGAAAATCTAAAAGAAAACTAGTCTTCACTGAAGATATTTTGAGAGAAGTAAGAGGAAAGATAGAACGGGGACAGAGCAAGAGGTCTGTTGCTGAGTCATTGAACATTACAGAATCCAGGTTGAGAAAAAGGCACTATTCCTCGCTCTTTAGGTAGATTTTACAATATATTTACTCGTAAGTAGGAAGCTCGGTGGCATGCAGAATGTACAGATTACTTAGGATTTGGAGTCTTTAAGGGCGATATTTGCCAAGGCTGAAGATCTCATAATCGTGTTCATGCACACTCTTAGCTTATATAGAGCATCCCTTGTGCGTCCTCTTAGCTACAAGGTACCTTAAGAGTGCGCATGATACACGTCCCCAAAAATGTGATTTATTAATTAGTCTATGTTATGTGATTGTATTTAATAATAAAAGAAATGTTCCTAAATAACCAATGCCTAAATATAATTAAAATTCAAAACTATTAAGGTGAAAGTTTATTTAAAAAAATAAAAGTTTGTAATTTGCGCACTCTTTGGTTTCTTTACCCTACGATAATTAAATTAGTTTAAAATCATTACTTACGACAGCTACATTTTCGTCCATAGTCTTCAGCATCAGGCATTAGCTCCGTTGAAGGTTCGGTATCATTATCTGCTCCCACCTTGAATAATTTCACTTTTACTTTAACTGTTTCTATCGACAAATTTAATGTCTAATTAAATATTTTATTATTATAAATGAACTTTTGAATTTTACGTACATCGGAACCGTAAAGGCTATCAGGTTGTGCAAGTTTTTTACTCTTGCAATGATGACCTAGTAAAGTAAAATTGTTTGATTCCGACTTACCACATACGTCGCACACACACATATTATTATGACCACTGATATTAACTTCCACATGCTGAAGATACCCTTTTAATTCACGAAATATTTCTAATTCGTATTCTGCACAGATATTGGCAAAACCAGGCTAGACGTGCAGATCCCACAACGGGATGCTGTAGACAGGAATGGGGACGTTGCACTCCATCGAACTAGCGCCATAAACTTGAACTTGTGCCATTCAATGTATACTAAGAAATCATACCTATAGGTATAGACGATTTCATGGACGGAAACTGTTTCAAAGTGAAATGTGTAAATACATTGCGCGTTCACATCAAAAATTCTAATATAGAAGTCTTTTTAAAGATGCAAAGGATTTTAAAGCCGACAATATTTTCAAAAAGTCAGATATCGATGCAATAATCCGACTTTGTTAGGTATAAATTATTTCCCTATAAAGTATCGATACAGCTAAGAATAGGAAAAAACCGTTACTTGCGCACACGCACGTACTAAACGATGAAGATGATGTCATGATAACATTACCACACCTCTGACAAAAAGAAACAAAAAAGTATGACTCAATGAAGAACGGTTCTTGCGCTATAACAACAAAGTAATAATTAAGTATTCAAAGAACCATTCTGATAGTAATAACCATAAACGAATATTTGATGAAGTGGACGAAGCTAATATACAACCGTAACGGTCTTGTAATAATTAATTTTTAGAAGATGGAAACACGTAAATGAAACTGCTTTATCCTAAAATATAAAATTTATTGCATTTCTCTGTCACAGTCACTGACAGTAACTTATACTAAAGATTTTGGAAGAAGTCATTATTTTGTGTAGACGTAGCCGGGATTATGCAATTTTATTTATTTATTTATTTATTAACACTTCATGCACAAAAAAAAAACTGTACAAAGGCGGACTTAATGCCTTAGGCATTATCTACCAGTCGACCTTAGGGTGGTGCAGAGACATAACATGGAACACAACAACAACAATTTCTAGCAAAGGAATTACAAAAATTCTAAAGTCAGTCAGGACCCTACTGTAAAATGTTTTTGTCTAATGATCTTGTGTTCCTGTTTGATGTTTCGTAATCCACATTATTTTTTGTAACCTTTTTGACATTTAATCTTGCTATATGACTATACAAAATAAGACATCTAATCATCTGATGATACAATTACGTACGACCCCAGCATCAAAAATAAAATTCGCATGATTTCCAAGTAGATATACTTCGAAATCTGAATTTTTTATTCTAGTTTATATCAAAAATCATTTTAGTAAGTTTTTATGAGTTTAAAGCTAATAATTATTTTAATATTTGCAGTAACATCCTTCTCGGGTATTGTCTCTGATCCAATCTAAGTACTTTGTTACTCTTGTGTATACTCCAGGATAGCCTTTCCTCGCACATCCATAACCCCATGACACTACACCTGAAAATTATAATTTAATGGTAGATAAATTTTGAACATATATTTTAAAAGCAGACTTTCTTTTTTATCCGACTTCGAAAAGGAGGAGGTTCTATATTCGGCTGAATGTATGTTTTTTTTTGTTTTTTTTTTATGCATGTTCACCGATATCTCGGTCAATGAAATTGTGGACCGATTTTGAAAATTCTTTTTTTGATTGTAAGGTTATGCTTTCAAGTTGGCCCCATTGAAATATTGTTATGATCTGATCATGAACTTCGAAGATATGGCACAGAACTCCTCATAGGATCACAGCAGAACTGTCGTAACAAGTAAAATTGCTTTGTTTATACGTGTATTCGATGACTGGCTGAAGGAAAAGGGGGAGGGGATGTATCGGACTGATCTGATGACGAAGCCAGAAGATAAATTAATGTACTCTAACTGTGGGATTATTAGAATATTATCGTTATCTGGCTATAAGGTATTTAAGTTTGGCTGAGAGGTACTTTTTAGTGGTGGACCCACCACCATAACCATAACTAAAAAGTGTAAAATAAAAAACTTTTTACAAAAAAAAATACAACCGACTTCAATGTTAAATAAACACTGAAGAGTACAAAATAACTTTAATTTCGGAAGTCGGTGTTAAATAACGAAGAGACGGAACTATTATAGAAACACCGACTTCCGAAATTAAAGTTATTTTGTACTTTTCAGTGTTTATTTGCCGGTTATATTTTTTTTGTAAAAAGTTTTTTATTTCTATACTAATATGTAAAGGAGAAAAGATGTGCTTTTTTGTTTGTAATGAATAAACTCAAAAACTACGGGATCGATTTCAAAAATTCTTTCGTTAGTAGAATGCTACTATATCACTGAGTTATGTAGGCTATATATTTTGTAGTTCCACGAAGGTGAAACCGCTGGCAGAAGCTAGTATATGAGTGTATACACGGTTATTTGTGAAACACTAACAACCTTGCAGGACTGTATTACTAACATCATAAACAACAACTTTTGTTCTACGACTTTTTACAAAACATAATACATTTACCAAAAACTAACCTTCAAGATTTTCAAACCTTCGAACACATTTCAACCCTGTGTTTTGATGTACCCACTTACGCCTCTCGCGCACAATCCCCTCTCTCTTCCGTTATTGTATGTACTATCGCGTGCTTCCCATAGACTTCGTAGTATTTAACGTTCTATTTAAAAATTATAATTTTTGTATGAAAATCTGATGAACTAAAATATGATAATTTTTATAAGTTATGGAACAAAAGTTGTTATTTTTAATGTTAGTAATATATCTAGTCCTGTGAGGTTGCCAGTGTTTTGCAAATAACCCTGTACAGTCACGTACCTAATTTAAGTTATGAACTTACCTATTAGGTCATACATGTGCTCTTCATTTTCTGCTACCAAGGGACCTCCACTGTCACCCTGGAAATAAGACAAATAAGACCGATTAGATATTTAAGTAGTTGTCTAGGAAAAAAATAAAAAAAAAATAACTTCATCTATTTCACTGCACTCGTTTGTATTACAGAAACAATCCAGGTGAAGACTGTTTGCTTAAATAAGAAAGACATTTTCATGTATATTTTTACCACCTTGTAAAAATATACATGAAAATGTCTGTCAAAAAGCCTATACAGCATGGCAAATTACTAATAAATGAAACAACAGAAGTGTAAGACGAATCTATAACGTGTAACAGCAGCTTACAAAGATATGGCGTACATCTTATAAGAAAGAGTTCAAAAGAAGTAAAGTTTTTTTTTTTATAGGTGATAAATCTCTGAAAGTACTGATCCGATTGTTAAAATTTTTTCACCTATAGAAAGCTGTTTTATTTTATGTACGCGATCGAAGCCGCGAACAAAAGCTAGTCAAACTTTTCAAACTCACGGTACAAGCATCCTTATGCGCCGTCTCGGGGAATCCCGCGCACATCATGACATCCTTGATCTTAGAGGCGTTGTAGTTGGTGTTGCGACAAGCCTCGTTGCTCAGCACCGGCAGCTCGGCCTCCAAGACCGTGCAGGACCACTTGCCAGTTTCGTTCATCGCTCCCCACCCGGCCACTACTGCTGTTGTTCCAGTGTAGACGCTATCTGCAAGTCAGCAGGTTAAGGGTGCAGGTTTCTAGGCGTGATGAGTTGAACTCCTAAAGGATTGGCCAGATGAAGCTAAAGATAGAGAAAAGTAGAAAAATGGTAGAAAGACCTTTGCCCTGCAGTAGCATTAGGCTAGTAAATCTATTATATATTTATAATAAATCTGTAGAAGTTTTTAGTAGTGCGCACATCACGTTAAATGTACGAAATCGATGTAGATAACTTTTTTACATTAAAACTGTGTATAACTTCATATATTACTTAGATTGGTTTCATTGCAATCGGTTGATTATATCGAAAGATATGCAACATTTATTAACTATTAGGCGGTACAAAGTTCGCCGGGTCAGCTAGTATATAATAATAATGAAAGGCTTTCTAGAGCCAAGAAATAAACTGGTATTCTTCATCAAATTAAGAACATAATAATTATGCTCATGCATACGTTCAACAACCATGTAACTAAGGTTGCCAGATGTCCGGGATTTCCGGAATTATCCCGGATTTTTACATCTTGTCCCGTGTCCAGTAATTCGATATATTGTCATGGGTTACGAAAAACTTAATAATTAAAAAAATAACAATTAATGACACGGCTAGGCGGCAGGCAGCTAAGTAAAAGTCTATTTAATCAACGAACCTCAAGGGAAGGTTTATTTTTAAGTCTGATTTTATTTAGTTTATAAAATAGTGCAAAATAATGTAGGTACTTGTTAATGGCCTACTATAACAACAAAGTTCTCAATTTTGTATCTTTTATATTATAATTTTCTGCCAAACTCCTTTTATCTGTACTAATAAAAGTATAAATTAAAAAACTAAAACGTAGTTTTCCTTTAAAAATAAATAGGTACAAAAATATAAAATAAGATATCCCGTAATTTATATTTTCATAGCTATAGCCACAGCCCGACATAGAATTATTTCCGATCTGGCAACCCTACATGTAACGTAAGCGTGTTAGCCTCAACAACAATGGAATTATAATATAAACATTTTTTACAATAATGTAACGTTAAATTCAACCATTACCATATTTTTTTTATAAAAAGGATAATTTATTTATGCCCTTACTCGTCATTCAATTATTCACACATCACATAACTGGGTTCAACAATGACGCAAAATCGTAAAAGCCTTAAAAAATAAATTGTAAAAGAAAAAGCTTTCATCGAATTGAAAGTGCCATAAAAACGTACCGTACAATATTAAGCTATAAAAGTACTGATTTTGTACCTTTAAATTATTTGCAATAAAACAGGGCTTGTGAACTACACCGGTTTCTTCAGATTTATTGGAATCCGATAAAGGCTTGAAACCCGTAGCGATCATAATCTTTGTTTTTTTCTCGCGAACCACGTCCCTTACGATTAGCCGGTATTTATTTTATGATACTTTTATAATGCAGGTAAGGGAACTTAATGGAGGCAAATAATTTGCGTTCTTCATGTTTAGGTACGAATCCCAAAACAGTAGCATCATGTAAGTTGTTTACGGCTAATGCAAAGTCCTTTCATCATGATGATTCAAACATTACTCTTCATGATTGAAAAAATCTTTATTGTCTTCATTTTCTTTTTTTTTCTATCTTTATTCTTTATGTTCGAGTCAACAATGGGAAAAGATGAAGAGCTTGTATTAACGTTAAGCATTTTTTTTTTATTCAGATATCATCTTTCTAATATTTATAATGCTCTTACCATCATTCTTCGGTAAACATACAGGTCTAATGGCATGGTTATATTCAACAGGTTTGTTGAGCTTCAGCAACGCGATGTCATTGCTAAGATCACTCAGTGAAAAGCTATGAGCAATAATCTTCACCACACGGCGAGTCTCTGCCTCCTCTTTCAGCAAACACCGATTGTGTTCACCGAATTTAACTCGGAATAAGAACCACATGAATCTGAAAGAAAAAGGATAACTGATATAGCCAAGAATCTCACGGATCCAACTGCATTAGTAAAAGAAAGAGCCAAAAGAAATAAGCGAGACAATTATTTCAATAATTGTCCAGAAATAAATAAATCAAATGAAGAATTTATCGTATTTTTTGATATGAATTCAAAGTTAGACCAGTTGAAAAATGAGACTTGTAAGATACATCTGCATATATAAATACAAAAAAAAATTTAGATAATTATATTAACCAGTCAACAAAATTATTGTATGCGAAACTGAGTGCATAAACTTGATAGAATAAAATTAAGTGTCCCTACAGGAAGTTAACAGATACTTCGAAATAGATATGGATAAAATTTGACCGTTAAAGCCTTACCCTTTGACACAGTGAGCGGCTGAGATGACGAATTTGTCGTTGATGAGCGAGGCAGCACATCCGAAAGCCTTCTCATAAATCAAGCGACCCAACCAGGGAAACGCGTTCACGTTGGACTCTGTTCCGCCAACCACCCGCCCCTCTTCGTTGCGTTCGCCACAGCCTGACATAATAAAACTAACGTAATTCGTTCTTATTTTATAAAATAGTTTATAAAAAAGCATAGCATAATCAAAATTAAATTGTTCCCACTGCTAGAACTCAAGCCTCCTCTTTAGGAGCTAGAATAGGACCTAATCCACCAAGAGGGTCAAGTAAAAATGTGTGGAGTTACGCGAATAAACAGACTAAGAAGCATGCATGTTGGCAAGCAGGCATGGTATAAATGTCTGTTGCAGAGGATCAAGCGAAATACGCAAGGAAAGTTTTATGTACGATTTTATTGACTATAAGAGGAGGAGGATACAACCAAAGAAACCAGTAAAGGTGTTAAGGATTAAATAGCTAGAAAAGGAGTAACTACCGAAGTCCACTATAGCGACATCTATGACACAACATAGGAACCAAAGGTTCGTAATCCTGCATCGCAGTAACAGAGTTCTCCGAGTGATTGAACTTATACAAATGTCTGAAATCAACTATCAGATGGTTGTCTGGATCAGACACAATATCCGTCTGGTGGAATGACCCTCTTTAACTTCGGACGTTTGCGGGTCTCTACACCCTGTTACGCATACATTGAAACGCTCTTTTAAATTTAATATGAGGCATACATTTTTAGCATGAATGTTTAATAAAACGAGGAACGGAGGGTTTAACGATTGTAAAATGTCAAAGAGTTCCTAAGGTTACCATGTGCTGCGGGATGGTTCGAAGTTCGAAAGAATTACCGCTGCTCTAGAACGCAAAAGGCAACAGAAAAAGCATAGGTAGATGGGATTCAGTTAGCGAAAATATGAGTCACTCTACCCACAACGAGAGAAGTTTAATTACTCCCACAAAAAAAATTGTCGTTTGGCACCATATTTTTTTTGTAGTTAAAAATTCATCAAATTTGCAATCTCGCTTGTCTGACTCTATTTTTATTCTCACTATTCTGCAGAAGTCGCAAAAAAGATCTAAATAACTTTTTTCTTACGAGGGCAATCTTAAATTGACTTCTCGTGCTCTGGGTAAAATCGTGCGCTCCTTGCAAGAGAATATTAGATTTTTACTGACTAAAACCCACAGTGTCTTTTGTGAAGAAACAGATGCCATTTTGCGAGGGCCACGGTAACTCGTTCGAACAATCCGCAGCCCTGGCAGGCCTTAAGTGTCCCCGCCAATCTTGCTGACATCTCTTTGAGACCTGCATAGACCATAAGGCGCCCGTCGACCCGGTCTTGGTCCTTACCAGACAGTCGGACGGTGAGACGGCGAGCTACTCAACCCGAAAGCAAATGCTGAGATGGGGATAAAACAGCTTTGGCTGTGACAGGTGATTAAATGACTAATTGATGATAAAGACATCATGTGCAGGTTGTTCCAAGAATCGATTCATCAACGTACATTGAACCTGCTATTAAGGTTTACACTTCGTTTACAAGTACCTACCTAAGTAAATATATACCTAACAGTCTCAAGTACTCTCTTGAGACGTTATGTTTTATTCTTGTGCGAAAAAGATACTTTGAAGTACTTATTTTATATTTTTTACACCGGTAAAACGAAAATGGTACTTGAAGCTTGAAAAGATGCTAAAGTATTTATTTAGTAAATTTTAATACGAAATAACAACAAAGTAGATCCTAAAGTTTTAAGCAAACACTTATTTTTTTTCTTGTAAAGATTCATAAGGTTTAACGTGAAATTCTTGAGTATTATCTTGTGTCAATCTTCACAATTTAACAAACAATAAACGAATCGTTGATAATATTATTAAATTTTTATGTGATTTTGATTATCTAAAATCATCATCTGCCATCCTTTTTTTCAAGGAATACTATTATCACATCCATTCATTTACATATAACAACAGTCAGGTCCGACAGTCCTCGATTCTACAACCCAAATCTGAATTACAGCAAAATAGCGACTACTAGATAATAGAAAAAGAGGAGATAATACCAGCACCTAAATTGGATGACTTATTAGTTTATTTTCCTTATTGTAGGTTGATACCTACAATTAGGAAATACAAAATATTTATTAGCTTCTTTACGACTGTCAAAAATTCTGGTATATTCTGGTGTATTCGATGGTGTATATCTATCTATAATATAAAAATGAATCGCAAAATGTGTTGGTAAGCGCATAACTCAACAACGCCTGGACCGATTTCGCTAATTTTTTTTTTGTTGTGTTCGTTATTATGAGGAGAAGGTTCTTATGGAAAAAAAAATTAAAATTAGGGTAGAGTAAAGTAGAGGAGGGTAGAGTAGGGTAGAGTAGGGTAGAGTAGGGTAGAGTAAGGTAGAGGAGGGTAGAGTAGGGTAGAGTAGAGTAGGGTAGGGTAGAGTAGGGTAGAGTAGGGTAGAGTAGGGTAGAGTAGGGTAGAGTAAAGTAGAGGAGGGTAGAGTAGGGTAGAGTAAGGTAGAGTAGGGTAGAGTAGGGTAGAGTAGGGTAGAGTAGGGTACAGTAGGGTAGAGTAGAGTAGGGTAGGTATAGTAGGGTATAGTAGGGTAGAGTAGGGTGGAGTAGGGTAGAGCGGGAGCGAAGCCGCGGGCAAAAGCTAGTATAGTATACAAGGTGCAGTTTTAAAACTGCACAATATTTCAGGAGGTTGTAATAAAACTCATAAATAATCATGTAAAAAAACGATACCTGGTCAATAATCAGTAATACTTGTTATTTAATATTTTAATTACACTAAACTAAATCGATGGCCGCGGGGGCGTGGCTAGGGTGTGGCGTGCGGGATGATGATTGGATGATACATTATTTATGAAACTATCGTTGCGAGTTAGTGTGTGTGAAAACGCCCTTTATTGTTCCGTGTTTGTGTGTGTGAAAGAAAGCGCGGTTATAAAAAAAAAAAAATACCTACTTATTTTATTATTGATTCGGGTCGAGAATCACTACCATAATTACCTCCTGAAATATTTTGCAGCTTCAAAACGACACCTTGTATATGTAGGTGTATACAATTATACATTCGATCTCACGAAGTCGGGTTGGTCTCAGATGTGTGGACACATTTTTTCTGTGGGTCTGTCTCCCCAAGTTCCAAGTTCCCCAAAATATATAATTTTTCATACATTAATTGCCAACGTGCCCAAAAAGTGAAATTGATTATTTATTTTTAAATTTCACACTTGACCATTCCTCGTATTGACGTCTTAAAGTGTTAGAATAAATTAAAATCGATGAACGTATATTTTCTCTATATCTACGAGTATTTATAATTTGTAACGTGTTCTGAGATATATTCACTATCCAGGGTGTGTTAGGGATGTGTCCAGGGGATGAGTTGAGAGGGTGTCCCAACTTACTTCCTGTAAGTTTATTTTGAATTTTAATTCCCTTTATCCATATAGGGAATTAAAATTCAAAATAAACTGGTAGTTTATTCTGGGGGAAAAGAACTAAAAACAGGAAACGGAGAAAAAAGTGAATCAATTTTGATACTTCTCTCTCATTCACATAACTCCAAAAAAAAACTCTCATCTCTTGTCCCGTCTTACGTTCACCAAATGTTGTAATAAAAGACAAAGTAGACAATGTAGCCACTTACCACAATCTTCACATGGCAGTAACTCCTTTTTAGCATAGCGTCCTGGTCCACGCAAAGTTTCTTCAGAAATCCTGAGGTCATCCTTTGGACACAACAAAATAAAAGTTTAATTTACATAAGTATTTTACAAAATTTACGCTTTATTTACAAAATTTTCGTTTTATTTACAAAAAGTTTTATTTTCACATAATTGTTTGTGTGTGGAACTATGTATGGAAACTAATGAAATGTATGATACTATATATATGATACTATATGTCTGAGAATATAACTGACGAAATGTGTTTTGACGGCACGGTTGGAGCAGTGGTTGAGCGATTGATTGATCCTGCGTTGCGTGTTGGTTCGATCCTCACACGGAACGAATATTTGTATGACCTACAGATAGGTGTACCGGGTTTGGATGTCTTTTATATGTGAGTTTACATGTTTGTGAATGCACCTACGATATAGGAGTCATTTTGGTGTAGTTCATCATATATTTTATTAAACTCACTTTACAAATAAACATCAATGTGACCCTGGTCCTTGTACTAGGAAATCAGACCTCTATATAGAAATTATTATACAGTAGAGACAAGATAGTCAAAAAACACCCCTATTATTTTTAAAAGTACAAAAAAAATTGCGGCTCTATCCGTAGGTACCCATTTTTGTAGTCAAAAGTAAAAAAAAAATATTGGTAAATTCATAATAGAATCAATCATTTATAACAATTGCTACTAGAAAAGACAACGCGCAGTATTTTTCCATTTTGATCGTCATTTATTCATTCATATTCAATAGACTGTACAATATTTCCATAAATTGAGAGACATTTTGGGATATAAACAAATGCTAATAACTTTGCTGTTTATGAACATTATTTATTGAGACTTTACTTAAATAATAACAATACCTTTTCTAATAAGCCCTTTAAGTATTTGTACTAATTAAAAATTTGTCATGTATGTGTACATTTTTACTTGACTCTTCCGAAAATATAATCGTGATATTATTTTTGGTACTACCTAATATTTACTTAAATCATGTAGGTAAATATTATAAATCCGAAAGTTTGTATGTAGGTATGCGAGTGTGTGTTTGTGTGTTTGTTACTCCTACACGCTCAAACTACTGAACGGGTTTGGATGAATTTTGGCACTGGCTTTGACCATGGCCTGGAATAGGACCTTGAATAGAATAACGCTTTTTATCCCCCTTGAAATAATCTCATACTTTCACGCCAGCGAAACCGCGGGAAAGAACTAGTACTAAATAGTTATTTTAGAGTCTTTTATGGGAGCAACACTTCAGTTATTGGCCCATAGGCAGTTACTGGAAACTGGCAGAAACAAAATAAGCAATGCTTACCAGAATTGTAGATTCACTATTAATGCATTAATCAGTAAAGCAGTTTTGAATGTACTTTCTGGTAGGTAATTGTTTATTTTAGACCGTCAATATTGAAATGGTAACTAACTGTGTAGGGGAGGGGCCAATATCTATAGCTTTTACCCTAGCAGAAAATCCTTTCATGTGTATATATTGTATACTTAGAACTTAGGTTAAATATAGTTAGAGACAATAGTCTCACCACCACCCTTGGTTGACTGGTAGCGAATGCATAAGGTATTAAGTCCACCTCTGCAGTTTTGTGTTGCATGAAGTCTCATGAAGTTTATAAATATGATGTAGCATTTTTAGCAGTTATACCTTTCGGCTATGTCAACTATAATAATAAATGAAATTTCTCATCACACAAATGAAATATGGTGAACAAGAATACTTAATCTAAATAACATAAACATTTGTGAGAGACTGATGCTCGAAATAGATAAAGAATACCTGTGATATGGGTAAACTACTTCGGTCATGGCAGTTTCTATTGAGTCTTTCATCTCAACCATTTGAAAATGAAACTAGACTGCTATATTATGTTTATGTATAGTGTGCGGTACCCATATCTGTTTAGTATATTTTTAGTTTTAAGTTGGATTCAATTTGTATGTTTAATTTTTTGTTGTACATTTAAAGTTCTTCAAATGCAAAATTTCATTTTAATTTACATGGTTTGCTGTAAGAAAACCCAAAGATGTGTGTGTGTGTGGGTTAAGCTCGCTTATGTACATCAACTGTCCTATTTTTACTGTATGTTAAAATTGAGAAACTAGACTACATTTAATTTTTCTAACAAAAACAAACAAACAAATCGTAAGTTCATACCCTAGCCCAATAAATTATATATATTCATTCTAAAATATAAATACAGAATGAATCACTAAGTATGCGTAACCGCGCATGACAGCAGGTAGTACATTATGTAAATAAGACATTAGAAACATGACAGCAGCTATTTATAAAAAATGTCGCTGAGTATTACGGCGTGGGGGGTACCACCGTTTGAAATTTAAAAGAGAAATAAGTTTACTATGTACTGTTATTTAACATACCTTATTTAGATTGAGCGGCGAACTGATGGTCAACGCACATAGAAAACACAACATGTAACACCACCACATTGTTATAATTTTAAAATTAATTAAATTTAAATTAAACAACACACAATTTAACTGGACCCCGTAACTTAAATTTTTAACTCTCTTTAGAAAGTAGCATGTGCTTAAGGTTCAATGTTTTTGATACACTAAGTCATGTCTTCGATCTCGACGCACTTTATGGGTACGGAGACTTTAAAATGTTGCACCGACTCATCCGAAATGAAAACAACAATTCAAACTTTTAAACTCGTGCCAATGTTTTGGACAGTTGTCCGTTACTCCCCGCTAGCCATGGTGAAGTAGCGAGTCTTCCGTAAAATCATCATAACACATTAGACTTTCTGGTTAATATTCTAATAGTGAGATGCGTCATTTTAGCGTTCCGAGGGCTGTGCGAATGAGCGCTTTATTTGGCAATGACCTCCGCGGTCATTCACACCGCGGACCGGCAACGTTGAACAAGTTATCATTTTGAACCTTATTAACTGCACGACAAGGGCTTAATTATTTGCATAATTTTTGAATGCAATTATGTCGCAACACATTCCAATCAATATTCGGTCCATTCCCATCGAATTGATATTATTGCATACGATTATGTGAACCTTAAAAGATTGCCGAATCTTAATTACGGCGACGAAATTAAATGACCCCCGAATAAATTATGTTGCCTAATTATTTGTTCAAAAGAAAATGTTACAAGTCCGCTGTGTCATTGACACAGAAGTATAAGGTCTTGCATCTTACACCATCACTGATAAGACGATTTTATGTGCAGTTCAGAGAATCCAGAGCGAAACATGTTCAACATAAAGTCTATAGAAATGTGATAAATTAACACCATTTTGATTCAATTAAAAACATTTATATTACTAAAGCAAAATTAAGTAAAACCAAATACAAGAAAGTCGTCAACGTTTCCATAAATAAACGCAATTCCTTTCTAGATCACAACAAACTTCTTCCTCTTAAAAAAAACGCCCTTAAAAAAACCCTTATAATTTTTCACGACTGAAAAGTGGTCTATTATTTTTGTTGGAGTAACACTTGAGCAATTTTTTAATAATATGCTGTGTTTTTTTAGTGTGTGACCTCCTCGGGCGAAATTTTTGTCAAACTACTACGTGATAGACGATTCAGCAAACATCGGTTTTTAAAACAAACACTAAGAGAGTCAAATAACAGTAGTTTTATATTGGCTTAGCTACGCTAGGATAACGCGACGTCCTCATGACCCAGTGAGGTCCGGTCCTGCACGCTTAGCCAAGTTGTTATTCTGCAATCGTTATCGCTGTCGAAAAGTGATGAAACGTATGGGAATGACGTCATCTCAACGTAAAGTCGCGTGGTCAGAACAAACGAATAGACAATTCGTAGCCAAGTTCACATCGTTCAAAATCGTTTCTACAATATTTAACGCTACATCCTTTGTTACACAAACGCTACATTGTAGAACGAGAGGCCGACTCAGGCGCGTCAACATGGCTACCAACTTATCGTTTTCTACAATTGCTGTCACCGAGGCGTTACAGATTAGAGAACGGAATTCGATTGTAACTTGGCTAGGGGGGCTGACCTTATAAATAGACAAGAGTGAAGGTGGTGGACGGACATCCCCACGATACGCACACAACGTTTTGGAAAACCTTAATCGAGCAAACAGCTGATTACGAGTACATATAGGATTCCCTGCAGGATCCTGTATTTTGTAACAGCTAGAACCTTGCCCAGGTTTTAGCCGTCAGGAAATACAGACTCCTTACAAAATTCTATTTCAGAAGTAAATTAATCATTTAGGGATGTTTTCCAATATTAACTACATCTTCTTTACCAACAGGTAAAATGGTGATCCAAAGCAAGCTCTAGAAGCTCTGAATTTAAGTTTTTTTTTGTATTTAGTTTAAGTTGAAAGCTTTGGGCCCGAGCGTGACCACATTCTCACTAGGTGGAGCTAAACTGAAAATTTTTAGTTCATTTTGTCTGGAAGGAGGTCATGTGGTGGTTTTCTGTTTGATTATATTGCCCGAATTCCCAATTCGGCTAATATAATCAAACTCGCTTCATACTCAAAAGTTAGTAAAGCTTTTTAGTCCCTGGCTAAGTCAGTCGAATCGAACTTTTCCGTACTCTTGGGCATGCCATATTCATGACGTCCTCACCTTCCGCATGACGCAAGTCCTCCGCAAGATATAAGTAGTAAGTTCGGGAGTTTCCCGCACTTGATTCAGGCGAAAGAAACGCCCGGGTGTAACCGTTTTGCGGACCGCCTGGAGGACACGTTGGAGCATACGGTGGAGGTGTGCCCCGCTTGGGTGGAGCATCGCCGTATCCTCGTGGAGACGATCGGCAGCGGTTACCTCTCGCGCCGGGCCCTGGTCCAGGCCACGGTCCGGAATGAAGGGAAATGTCAGGCAGTTCTTTTTCTTCCTTCATCTAAGCAGTAGTAGTCAGCCGACTTCCAGCCAAGGACGGCGAGCAATAAGTAGTTCGCCTGCCGACCGTCCGATAAATCATTCCGACCCAGCACAAGCCATCGCGTTCCACGCTCTTCTCAAAGAGATTTCAGCAAATCGTAGGGGCCCAGCAGGGCCGATACCCGCTAGGACTGCGGAGATTTTCTGAAAAGGAAAGCCGCGGTCGTAGGTCTCGTAGCCATGCCGAAAACCGACCATCTTGATAGTCTTGGCATTACGTTGATATCTCCTCTAAATTTTGGGCTACACATTTTGATGTGTAGCCCAAAATTAGCTAGGCTCAACTAACTACGAATCCTTGTAAAAGTAATATAACAAGAAATAATAATAGGTCTTTAAGTTAAGAGTGAATAGGTTACTTCCAGGTAAGCGAGCTCCATAGTCGACCACATTATCACCTTCAGAGATCACCATCACCTTCCAGTGAAACAGTGGTTAAACGCGAGCTTAGTAATTATAAAAAAAAAATAACATTGGTCTCCATTTCATCCCCTTAGCATCTTAGAAAAGATCACCCCGAGCTTTGGAAAATTCTTTCTTGACCCAGCGAATTTCGTACCGCCAAACAGTCCAAGAACATAGTACGTCTTTCGATTAAGTCAACCGATTGCGATGAAACAAATCCTAAGTAATAAATATCAAGTTACACACAATTTTAAAGTATTTTAAGTTATCTACATCGATTTTGTATATTTTTCGTGATGCGCACACAATAAAAACTTCTACAGATTTATTACATGCATAAAAAATAATATTTAAATTATTTTTTATGTTATTTAAAGGTTCAAAAGCTCATTAGACCACTCGGATGTTTTACAAAATAGATAAATGTATCTTGAATCACCCGACACCCGACCAGCACCACCTCATGCTCGGTGTCCACTTGTTATCGACAGATGGTCCTCAGTTGTATGCTGCGTGTTAACCAGTACATATTTCATTTCGTTTCATTTATTTGCATACCATAATGTGATTCATAATGTCATAATCGTCAAGTGGTCCACGGGTTGACGCCATGTTGTTAACCAGTAAACGTCACATAGTCAACGAGTGGTCATTGAGTTATCTGTGAATAGATAGCATCTCGTAGCAATAAAACTTCTTGTTTAAGTTATCAATCAAGCAATCAATTTTTATAAACATGATTGTTTTTAACATGTGTCCAACCCATTGCTTGCTTTTCACAAGACTGCACCTAAGATGGCCGGTAATTGCTCGTCTGGGGAAAGGATGTCCTTTCCCTCACGGTTTCAGCTACCTCCTTCTCTCCCATTTACACTTTGCAAAAAAAGGTGACTGTTTCCCTCTCACTCCACATCATGGCCTGAACTAGAGGTGGACGCGAGAGATCACTGCTATCAATTGCCTCCACGGGTGATCACGGTGGTGCAGAGTCCACCCAAGCGGGGTAGACTTCCACCGTATACTCTGGGCGATTTGCACAATGGTAATACCCGAGCGTTTCTTGCCACCACATCCAAAGCAGGTACCTCCCGAAACACCCATGTCTGGTGGGAAAGTGTGGACAGAAAGGTTAATTGTCTGTAAAAAATTAACTATAAGACCGCCAATTGTGACACCCTATAAATTTTAAGTTCCTATTGTAATTTTAATATTGGTATACAATAAAGAATAAATCGATCTATCTTGGAGCCTCTATAGTCACTCTTCAAAGAGGGGACTTACTGCCACGAATGTCGAGTATCTACCTAGCGCTGGGTCACGACGGTCACGACTGTCCTCTGACTGCCTCCAAACGCTATTAGATCCCGCCGGAGCTGCCCGTAGTAAAGTTTCTTGTTTTGGTTAAATTAACTTGTAGCGACATCTATGGCTTCACATAAGAACTAATATTGCAGTTCTCCGATTAATTTGAACACACAGCCCGAAATCATCTGCTGGCCAGCTGCCCACTAGACATAACACCCGTCTGGTCGGAGGGTCCTCCCTTTTCAACTGAGGTTTGCGGGACTTCACTCTCTGTTCCGCATACCTCCAAACTGGTGACCCTTGCCAAAGAACGTCAATGGAGCCTTCGTGCAGCATCTACTTCGTGACGTCATCATCACTTCCTCAAGCTTTTGAGCAACATACACGACGAGCAATACAGCCAGCACCCACGGCTATAAAGGGTATCCTGACAACCAGCATGCCTACCTGGTTATACCTAGTCGTCACCCTTAGCTTCATCAGCAACCTTGGCTAAGCACAGCGCACCTTCGGCCAGTCACATGAAAAGCCATGAAGAACCTCTCCTGGTCGAAGCCAGCAGCCTACTTCGCATAGCACCGCTCCGACTCATTGGAGCCAGCAGCACTACTCCGACTTGCTGGAGCCTGCAGCATCTTTTCGACTCACTGAGATATCATCACCCCGACTCAATGGGGCGTCATCCCGACTCACTGGGACAGTACCACCCCGACTCATTGGGGCATCACTGTGGACAGTTTCGATTCACCGAAAACTATACGGCATTCGGTTCCAACCCACTGGACCAGACCACTGGCCTGGAACGCATCAAGAACCATCGATCTTCAATCTCCAAAGGGGATTGATGTAGCGACATCTATGGCGTCATATAAGAACTAATCCTGCTTCGTGCAATTAAAGTTCTCTGCGTGATTTGATTTAGAGCAGCCTGAAATCATTTGTGCCGGGCAGTTACCCACCAGACATAACACGCGTCTGGTCGGAGGATCCTCCCTTTTCAACGGATGTTTCCTTTCTCATACATACCTCCAAAACTCGATAAACTTTGTACAAATACTATATTTTTATACCATCTATGTACCTACATATGGAATGTTATAAAGTATTGAGTATTGAAAAATAAAATGCTAGTTATTACTGATTCGAGGTACTTTATTGGTTTAAAATTCGTACAACATTATAAAATAAAAAAGTAGTGACAGATTTAACTGTTTAATTATGATATAATTATGGCAATACTCTTACGACATGATCCCATGTTGAATACCTACTTTGCTAGACATGAATATAAAACCTTAAAAGCCTACTAATCGACATTTTTGTACATTTCAAAAGAGTTATCGACATAAGTTAAAATAAATATGTTTTTTTTTCTTTCAAACGCTTAATCCATAGTTTTTCAATAAATACAAGTCAAAATTCGTCATGTAATTTCCTCCAAATATTTGGTTATAAATTACTTACAATATAATTCTAAACTAAAGAAAAATAAGGCTGCACGAAACTAAACTAAATTGTAACGCCATCTATTGTAATACCATTACAACAGCTCCACATTCTTTCATTGAATCCAACATAGATGGCGCTAGTTCACTAATCTAAAATCGCAGGAAATAAATGCATGTAATTTACACACCAGTGAGAGACACTGATGGGTCCACTCTACTCTTATAGGGTCTAATCGGTGCAATAGCATCCGTCTTGCGTGTTCTCGCGTATCCATTCGAGGTAGTTAGTGACACGGGTATAAACACCTGGGTAGCCTGCTCTTGCGCAACCGTTGCCCCATGACACCACACCTGCAAAAAACGTTGTCTTTAGAAAGCGTATATTAAATTATGCTAAAATTAAAATACATAAAACATTAGGCAGAGAAGATATTAGCACCTTTGTTCTCTAATGAGTTTTCTTACATTAAGTTAAGTACCACCGTATATATTAAGACTAAGTATTTTCTCTACTTTCGATTTCCAAATAAAGTATTTCGTGTTCATATGTTGGGCTTCAGTAGTGGCTTACTGCTGTAACTCATACCTAATATGATTTAAAAGAGTGTTCATGGAGTTTCTTCCATGCCCTTCTTCTCCATAAAGATAGATCTACGCTTTGGAACGTGCAATTTAGCTCCACCTTTTTTTGACTGACCGACATTTTGACAATTCAAAAGTGCCTGTAATTAGTTTAATTGAAACCAACGTTTCTGATTTCTGATACACCACCAAAGTTACTACCGACAAAATTGCCTGTTATCCTGGCAACTGTCTAAGAAGCAGAGTATAAAAGTAGACAGTTCAAAGTGAAAACAGGTATCACGATCACCAATGCATTAGCAGTCTATTATAGGCACTAACAAACTATACTCTATTCAAAATAAACTATACTCTGTTCAAAATAACATTAGACATTTATGAAATCCTTTTATTACTGTTCGTTCAACCGATTTTGACTTTTTTTACGTTGGTGGTTATAATAAATGGTATCTGCAGTAAATAGTTGGTATTGTAACCACTTTTTTCTTTTAATGGCATCCTTATACCTACGAAATAGAATTTAAAATTGGTTGAACAGACAGAAAAAAAGGTTTATTTAAATGCCTAATCTTAACGCGAATAGGGTATAGACAGACGAAGCTCGTTCACAGTCCTTTTGTTTACTGTTTACCTACCCGCAGCTGGGTACAGGCATCTCTTCATGACTTCCAGCTTATTTTGGCCAATGGATCGGAGTCAGAATCAGGAACAGAGTCTTTACGTACAAGTTGGCTGCCCCAACGGGACAACAAATTAAGCATATCTACATCAAAATTTATCCGTTATGTGACTTACCGATCAGTTCGTAGCGTTTGTCTTTCTTTCTTTCAGCTATAAGTGGACCACCGCTATCACCCTGAAACATAAAGATATCATCGTCAAATGTTTTCGAGACACAATAGAAAGATAATGAGAGAGAATGAATTCGCTTATCATCTCTCCAAGCCTTCCCTACTGTGTAGAAAGTACATGTACTTTGGGATCGGCTTTTAATCTAACCGTCTGCAGATGAATATCTCTACTAGTATTTTACACGGAGCTACTCTGACTTCCACTACCTAGTTACTAAATAACATGATACCTCAGGTAAGACAGATATACGACCGTAATAATTGTTACAGATTTACGAATGACATGACAGCCGGCTGCAACGACTTAACGTTATTTCCGATGCATGAATAGGGAATCGGAATCATTCAAGCAAATGTAGCGCTTTCTTTGTGGTGTTTAACGAATCTAACCATTTCATTTCCAGCGCATACAGGAACATGACCTCGGCTAATCCTCTATATTCTCTGGTACTGACTTCAATACTACTCCCGTACAACTTCTCACTAAACGTATTTTATTCGAAAAGAATAGGCAGCAAAATTCATTTAAAATTCAATAATTATTTTCTTGTCAAATTTCAAATCTTCGGACCAATATTCATATCACTATCATCGTCGTAGTTTTGTCGTAGCTCAGTCGTAGCAGTTTCGTAGCTTTGTCGTAGCGGTATTGTTGAGATTTCGTAGCTTCATGTAACATTATCGTAGCAGCTTCGTAGCTTTGCTATACTTCTGTCGTATGATCGTCATTCTACTTTGATAAAGGTATGTTTATGTAGGTACTCATTTTCAATGCTATGTGGTTTGACCACAATAAAAATATTCGGTGTTGAACACTCTAAAAATCAAATATTCAATACTTTGAACACTTGATGAATTGAGGGCACGATTTTATATTTCTTTACCGTTCTAAAAAAAGAATGTTCGACTGTCTAAAGATTGGTTTAACAGTTGTCGATCCATTGATTACTTCGATGATATCACGTAGTCAGAGTCTCAAATACCTAATCCGTTAACATTCTTTATATTAGCATAGCACTAGTCATCAATTTTTTGTTGAATATTCTCGATAGTACTTGAAATAGAAAGCTTCCAATTCTAAGTAATGACATCGTGATGCATTTGAAAAACAAATTAAGACAACCAAGAAACTGATTTAAAAATTCATCATGACTTCCTAAGTTCCTTTAAATGGACTCAATGTTTTGTAGAAAATCTACGCACATTAAGCGCCTTTGTGTAATTTATTTGGACATTCATTTATGTGTCGTCTTTTGTTAGTGAGAACGGGCTTTAGTGAAATCGCATTATTTTTCTTTTACAATCTAACATTTCTATTTTACTACTCTGCCTACCCTTTCATTTATTAATTACTTTATATACATATAAACACAACACGAAAAGAACAAAAGGGGCACAAGGGTTCTGTTTATTCATTGTATCTGGTGTCAGATACATAGCCATTGCCAGAGGTTTTGCCCAAGTGAATGACTTTTTTTACTTTTTTTTTATACAAACTACACCAGGAATTAATCCTATATCGTGGAACTCACAATACTCACATATACAAGACCTCTAGACCCTAAACAACCTATCTAGGTCCATAGACCAAACAAATTATGTTCTAAATAATTGTGCAAATCCGTTGCAAATCTTTTGAGGTGTGATTAATTGACAAACATCTCCAATTTCATGATACAGGTATCAGTAAGATTAGGTTCCTTACCTGACAAGAATCCTTCTGCCCCGTCTTTGGGAAACCAGCACACAGCATGTTTTCCGTGATCATCGACGAGGTGTACTTGGTGTTGCGGCACTCCTGGTTACTGATAACTGGCACTTCTACCTCCTGAAGAGTACAGGATACCTTGCCTTCCTCTGTGAGGGTACCCCAGCCTGATGCGACTGCCTTCACGCCGACGTACAGGTTCTCTGTTGACAAGTGGTAGCACACATTAATTTGACGTAGGTACCTATTTAAGAGAACTATTTAGGTATTTAAGAACTACTATAAATCAGATGATACATTAAGAAAAATTAATAAACTTGTGTAGCGCCCCGTATTAGATTTACTTTCATATCAAATGATCTAGTCAAAGTTCTAAAGTGACATAAAAATGCCATCATTATTTAAGCCGAAAAACATGCACCGTTGGACGCGGCCTCCCCCAAGCGTCGCCACAACGACCGATCCTATGCGTCTCGCATCCACCGCATTCCCGCGACTCTCACCAGGTCGTCGGTCCACCTATTCAACAAAGGCTCAGTTGATCATAAATCTGTTCTATAGGAAAATCTTGTAATTGCATTTCAACTAATCGCTCTTTCATTTGTACTCTAATAACGTTCGACTTACTGTTATCTGTAGGCAAGCAAATAGGCTTGATGGTCTCGGAGATCGGCACTCTCTCGTTCAGCCTCAGCAACGCTATGTCATTGTCAAAGTTGGTGAGTGTGAACTTGTTGGCAATGGCGCGAAGGACGAAGCGGGTCTCTGGTCGCATGGTGGCGTTGCAGCGGTTGTGCTCTCCGAAGGTCACTTTGACCATGAACCACATGAACCTGCAACATTTGGTTAACATATTTTAGATATTAGATTTTGCTAGCTACACCGGTTTGTCCGTTCACCTCTTAGGCTCAATCAACCTTATATTTTTCTCACAGCTGGAACTCAGACTTCTGCTTTAGAGAGTGAATGAGGCATAATCAATCACGCGGTTCTGTTCGGGTTGGTGGATATATCACAGTCATATTCATAGACATTTTTATTCTAGAACATGCTCTCGCTGTTTTTCATCATCGTTTTGAGAGCAGTTGTGAAGTCATGAAAAGAGGAGAGATGAAACTGAAGTTATTGAAAGAGTTATGAGTATACCTACATGTGGATAAAGGGAGAGGAGCCCTCGATAGGTCGGCTAAAAAAAAAGATGGACGAATCGTGTGAGGAGTAAGAAAAAAACCGGCCAAGAGCGTGTCGGGCCACGCTCAGTGTAGGGTTCCGTAGTTTCCCGTCCGTCACAATAAGTGTTCCTACTTATGGGGTTTAAAAAAGGCTATTTGTTACATTGACATACTAAGTACGGAACTCTAATAAATACGGAACCCTAAAAACGGGCCCACAAAGGACGGTGATAACTAAAACAGTACGCAAGTAGTAGAAATTTCAGCGATATTTTAGAAGCTACGATTTTTTACCACGGTAGGTCATGAAAGCACGGAAAATCTTAACATCGACTTTTAAAAAGATAACGTCATTACGCAACGCCATCTATCGAACCATTTATGAACTGGTTTTTACTTTAACATTTGATAGATAGCGTTAAAAAAATGAATTTTAGTTTTGTTCTAAATTGCCTTAGCATGTTCCTGATAGAAGTTTTATGTAGTTATAAGATAATACCGCCAATGCCAAAGAGAAACCAACCGAACAATTCGATAATACCCGACCCCATCAACTCAGGAAAAATCCTAACAGCGCGAACGCAAAATACACCAAAGTACAGCGCCATCTCTCGGGGAATTGGGTTACTAATTAATACATAGGTACCAGAAGAAGTTTTCAGTGGTAATTTTGGATTGCGAGAACCGATTTTAATAATTCTTTTTTTCGTTCAGGATAATAAAATATGTAAACGAAGTTTAAAAAAATGCTTGCGTATACGATTATACTACAAACTTAGTCCAGAAATTATTTTGTACAACCTTTTTGTCTTTTTTGTACAAAAACTGTTCTTTTCATCAAGTTCAAAATGATTTTCCTAGAAAGTCCTTAGAAAGTTCTACTTTTCAGATTTTTTTCATATTTTCTAAACTTATAGTTCAAAAGTTAGGGGGGGGGAGACTCATTGTTTTTTACTTTTGGAGCGATTATTTCCGAAATTATTGACATTATCAAAAAATGATTTTAGTAAACCCCTTTTTTTTTATATCTGTTATAAACTAGTACTTGACTGCGATCCCGCCTGATGGTAAGCAGTGATGCAATGGTTGATGGTGAGGCGCACTAGTTTATTAAGAGCCTATTCACTCTTGCCTTGAAGACACCCAAATTATAATCAGACGGAAAGACCGCAGCTGGCAAACTGTTCCAGGCCTTCGAAGTTCGCGGTATAAATGATGAGGCGAAACGCTTAGTCCGGACCGTAGATGTTTCAACAACGTAAGGGTGGATACTCGCCGTGCGTCGGTTTGTCCGATGGTAGAAATGAGATGGCGGAATAAAGTCATGCAATTCTTGCGCACACTCTCCAAAATGCAATCTGTAAAACACCGAAAGGCTGGCTACCCTACGCCTGTGCTCAAGGCTTTGAAGATTGGACTTAACCAAATCTGGATCACCAATCAGCCTCTTCGCACGCCTTTCCACCGAGTCCGAAGCTGCCAGGTGGCACTTTGCAGCACCAGCCCATATGTGGCTGCAGTACTCCACACACGATCGGACCTGTGCTTTGTATAACATTAAAAGCTGTCTCGGTGTGAAGTACCGCCGGACTTTTGCGAGAACGCCTAGTTTCCTAGCAGCTACTTTGGCTTTGGACTCAATGAACCGCCCAAAATTGAGGTCGGAGGAAATTTCGACACCCAAGAGCTGAAGGCGGTCGGTACAATCCAATGATACATTCTGAAAAGTAGGAGCCGAGGTGAACGGGCTCCTTTTGGCGGTGAACAGACACGCCTGTGTTTTGGCGGCGTTGAATCCCACCAGATTGGTTTCGCCCCACTTGGAGACTGCCTGAAGCGAGATATTCGTACGCTCTACCATAGCCTCTCGTTCGGACCGGATTTGCTCTTTACTAGCCCGAGCACCTGGCAGGTATCTCTCTACAACTGTGCTATCATCTGCATACCCATAGATACCGGGCATCAGCAGATCATTAATATGCAGCAGGAAAAGAGTTGCAGAGAGCACTGACCCCTGAGGAACTCCGGCATTAATCGTCATGGGCTCTGATGAGCATCCATCGACAACAACTCGAAGAAACCGTTCTCTCAGGAAGTCTTTTATCCAGTTAATCAGACCAGGAGAAATGCCGTATGCTGGAAGCTTACTCAAGAGGCTAGCATGCCATACCCTGTCGAAGGCCTTCGAGACGTCTAAGGAGACAGCAATTGCTTCCCCATTCTTCTCGAGGGCCTCGCCCCACAAGTGGGTGGCATACACTAGTAGGTCCCCAGTAGATCGATTGCGGCGAAACCCGTACTGTCGGTCACTGAGGAGATCGTTACCTTCTAGGTATGCCATGAGGCGCGAGTTCAATACACGCTCCATAATCTTGCAGAGTATGGAGGTTACCGAAATCGGCCGATAGTTGGTACGATCGGCACGACTGCCCTATTCATTTTTAAATACCTATCCAACAATATATCACACGTTAGGGTTAAAATTAAAAAATAATCACTTCCCACTTTACATATAGGGGGGCTACCATATTAAAACATTTTTTTTCCAATTTTTATTCAAATCAAATCAAATCAAATCAAAATCATTTATTTCGTATAGACCATTTGCAGGCACTTTTGTATAGTCAAAAGTCGGTCAGTCCAAAAGTGAAGCTAAATTGCAAGTTCCAAAGAGTAGTCTCTATGAAAAAAACACTGAAAAGTACAAAATAACTTTAATTTCGGAAGTCTCCTTTTCGAAGTCGGTTAAAAAGGAAATTTGTGATAGCGTGACGGGTGACAGGACAGATCGGAAGAAAAAAACGTATTGTACCGACCCCAAGTACCTAACATGGATCAAAAGCAGGAAGATGATAATTATGATGTTTACTCTTAACCTGCCAGTAGTAAGCAAAAGATAACGAATGCAAGGAGCAGGGACTGCTCAGCAGTGTTTCATGGAACTGAGACTACTCGTGTCTCCTATTTGTTAATGTGTATCAGTCGACTCCTTTCTCTCATGTCTGGCACATTTCGCACCTGCTTAACATCTATAATTTATAACAGCTACAAGTTGCTTAAATTATCCTAGATTCAGAACAAGTTTTACTACGCCGTCGAAATCCTTAAAGAAAAAAAGTAGATCAAATCGCATCTGCATCTTATAAAAACAAACTCATAAATCGGTTTGCAAATTACGATCCTAAACTTTTAATCTAAAAAACAAGGATGACTCACTGAACCCAACATTAAAATCGCACTCTTGCAAATATTTATGACGAGTCGTTTTGATAGTTTTCATCCCACCGCAGCTTCGGCGATATACTTTAATACTTATTGATGATACATATTTGTGTTATGTATCAGTGTTAAGGCTCCTTATGTCATACAACGAACAACGCGACAACCTTTATACCTAGATAATGTTACATTTTTGCGACATGTGAACAAAAGTCGATGAAATTTACAATATACTGCCGTCAGTCGATTTTGATTTTGTCGTCAGTTGACTGAATAGAAGCAAAAAACGTATTGCAAATCCAAAGTAACATGAGATTAGAAAAGTTAATGATTTGTGTTTTCAATTGCAAATAATTCAGAATCCTGGCAATTATGATTGCGTAATAAGTAGACACTCCTAAAAATAGACACGCGCGTAATAAGTAGACACTCCTAAAAATTCTTTTGCATAGTCTAGCAACTCAGTATCGACTGAGTTGCTAGACTGCCTGTTTTCTATCAGTTGCGTTTTGTTGTAATTCCACCAAGCCCTTTGTAATGATAGCACACAAATCATTTGGGGAACACATTAATTGTGCGTACAGCTTAAGAGTGGAATTCTCTACCGGAGTCATGTTTCTTGATAGCCACAACTTCAAGTCTTTAAGTAAAGAGTTACTTCTAGGTTCGCGTGCTCCATTGTCGACCACGTGATCTCTTACCATCAGGTGAGATAGTGGTCAAGCACAAGTAAAAGAAACTAACTTAACTAAATTAACTTTCATTAACTCTCTCAACGATTTGGAAATTCTATGAAAATAGTAAATAGTTTGTGTTACTGTGACAGTTAACAAATACTCATACATTAGGTGAACATCTATTGTGTAATTGATTGTTCATTTCGTTGTCAATTGTTCCTCGCGACTCTAACCAAGTCAAGTTTGTGTCGCCATTGAGCGAAAGTGACGCGTAGTGTTTTGGCGGGCCACGGTCATGAATACTATTAATGTCCCTCATTTACGCTTTCACTTGCGTACATTAGTCCCCGCTACTGTCAAACAATACTTAAAACTTGCGACGCATGGAAATGGACGCCTTTAGAACCCTCCTATGTTTCTTATTTACGACTGTCTGGCTGAAAACGAGCTCGGTACCTGAGATTTCGTTGTCGACAAAAACAAAAAGCGATCACAAAGCGCCTAAAATGGTCATTTGTCGGGGATAATGAACTTTAAGTTTGGAGCCTCCTCCTGGGCCGGTTCCAAGGTGAACGTACTTATCGATGCTGATTGGTATTCACAATTTTGTACCGCGAATTCATTTTGGACTTGTTTGCCAATTCTTAGGTTATCGGACTCGTTTACCGATGATTAACGATGTCATCTGCAGTTTGATCGGTCCGTATTAGTCATAAAACATTAAGACCAATCTGAATATCGGTCATATATTACTGAATTTGATTTCTTATTTATTTTATTTATTTTATTTATTTAACAATTCATGTACACACTTGACTTATATAAGAAAAGAGGACAGAAACAAAAAAATAGGTACATAGGTGATGCTTATTTCTAACGAAATCTCTTCCAGCATACCCGCGAAAGGAGAATTGGAAAAAAAGAGAAGTAGACACCGTGTGTAAAAGTGAAAGGAAAAAGAAACAAACAAAACAATTATTATAAGAATATACCTACCATATAAATATATATGTACTATCATAAATATAAACATACATATAATAGAATAAATATCGCAAAAATTACATACTGACCATATATATATTATAAATACATACTAATAAGCAACTATGACGAAATAGAGAGATAGTGTTCTTTCTTATTACTTTTGTACTGATTTTATTGCTGTCCGTACCTACACAAACACAGAAAAAAATATGTAACAGCACTGTAATGGTAATAATAATGATTATTCCTACGATCATCGTTATATTGTCATTAGCCTACTTCTAAATATGTCAATAGCCTTTTAAATCATTATTTTGTTGATTTGTAACTAAGTAATACTCGTACATATTTCGTCACCCGCCTTGCTTCGATTAGCCTTAATTATAGTAAACCTCTACGTTAGTTCGTGGATATAAGTAAAAACTTTGATATTTTAATATTCCTATGAAATATGAGTAGGTGTTGTAGGTCGTTTCGAGTCAACATCCTAAGAAGTGCTTTGTTGAACAATCACTTAACATATAAACACGTTCACGCTTCTGTGCCATCTCAAGAATCTCCGCACATAAAAATGATTTATTTCTATAAACAGCTAAGCTTAAATAAAAGTAGAATTATGGAAAAATACCCATCACTTCTAAAATAATGATACTGAAGATCTGAATAATAATTCCATTTAAAATTCCTTTTTATGACGCGATTTATTATTATGAAAGCTGAATTTTGAAAATAATGTGTCGTGTTAATTGTAATAATAATAGACCTAGTCACATGAAGTGAAGTCAATTTCGATACGAGCCTCCTTGCTGGCCTACTAACATGAGATCTGGAGGCAACAGTCCTTACACGCATGCACGATTTGCGCGTGGCGATGCAACGCCGGGGCAAAACTCCGCTACCGCGCCAAGTCGCGGTATGGCGGACAGAGTTAAGGCGGGATCTCATGGTGGAATAGTAACAGCGACTGTAACAACCCAGTGCTGTGCACGCCACAATTATGGTGGTAAATCCCCTGTTTGAGAAGTGGCTAGAAAGACAACACGGCGTCCTGTCTTTACCTTCCGCATGACGCAGGTCCTCACCGGACATTTTTTTTTTTAATATGGTATAAACTAGTGCTTGTGGGTGGTTCCAGCACCAGATTCGTGCGGAAGAAACGCCCGGAGGACACGAAAGAGCATACGGTAGAGATGGGCCTCGCCTGTGCAGAGCACAGCCGTGTTCTCGTGGGGACGATCGGCGGAAACGATCTCACGCGCCGTGCCTTGGTACAGGCCATGGTCCGGAGCGAGGAGGAGTGGCTTTCAGTCGCCTCCTTCTGCGAAGCAATAATGCTAGCAAAGGAGGCGGCCGCAAGCGCGAACGGCCCTCACGCCCCTGCCACTGGGATCCCGATCCCGATTTCCAGTCACCGTAGGCGCGGGCTTGTGGACGGCGAGCAATGGGTAGCTCGCCGTTTGACCGTCCGGTAACCGTCCGGACCAAGCCCAATAGACGACAGCGCGTAGTGATCCACGCGCGCCTCGGATACATCAGCAAAACCGTAGGGGCACAGCAAGGTCGAAGCCTACTGGGGCCATGAGTTATGCGAAAGAGAACCCTGGGGCCCTGGAACGAAGACAAAGAAGGAACAGGAGTGGGTTTTAGTCAGTAAAAGTTTGACACGCCCTCCCGCTCCGTCCAAGGGCTGGAGATGTCATTGGATGATAACCCACCTAAAAAAAACCCCGCGGTTTTATATGTCCATGTCGTCTTTTATTGATACAGGTAATCATAGACGACCCCATTGATATAAACAATTCATATCTTCCTGTCCTTGTCTCGTTTTAAATGGGGTTTGGCGCAACACGTTATTTTCTTCGATTCTGTCCTCTTATCCGTCACGTTACCACTAACTCACTTTACTTTCATATCACTTCTCACACAATCCATACATCTTTTCTTTGACCTCCCTCTCCTTCCATCCATATGTATTACCATGACTCTTATAGTAACATGCGTTTCATCCCTCCTCTTCACATGGTCATACCAAGACAAATGTCTACTCTAATCTACTCACCCTTTGACACAATGGGCGGCAGTGAGCACATATCGGTCGTTGATGAGCATGCCTCCGCAGTAGAACCGCTTGAAGTAAGAAAGACGCGCCATCCAAGGGAACTCATTGATGCCAGCCTCGTCACCACCCACGATACGGGACACCTCGTTCCTTTCGCCACATTCTGGAATCATAGTCACAGAAATTAGAATATCCATATTTACCTTATTACTGCATATTTCAATCTATAATGCTATTCATCCATCCAAGTCATAATCTCCTCACGGTCTGTCGTCCGAGTGTCTTCGCAATATTCTGCAGTACTTCAGTCACACTACAAGGAAAGACGGTGGCAACTTTGAAAGGCTCATCGTGACCGGTAAACTAGGTGAAAAAAGACCTCGTGGGTTCTCGCACCATTCTTGACTCTACGATATATAATGCCCCTCACGCCGCCAGAGACAAACAGATGGAGGAATATCATACTAGTGAAATTGATAAAGCAGGGAAGTTACGACCCTCAGCTATGAGGAACACGACGAGGAACAATTACTGTGCCGTGATTCGGGAAATCTCAATCTCCTATAGGAAAGAAATTTCATTTTTTAGGTTTCGTTGCAGACGATCTATACAAAGGAAATACCTCATCATCTTCCTGCCCTTGTCCTGTTTTATACAAATGGACTTTATTAAAATTTTGTTTATTGACATATAATGCATTTTTTACTGTGCTTTTTAAAACAGTGGTCAAAACATATTCAGCGTATGCTGGATATCCTTCTTCACCTAAGAACACTCTCTCGTCTTGGTCATAAAACTATTGTTTGAGTTCGCGAATAGTCGCTAATTACATTTATTTGCTTGGCAAAGTTTATTTAAACAGCAGCTAATTTGAAACGACAATGAAAAAATCTGCATGCATTAAGAAAAAGTTTTCCTTTTACCTACTTATTTAGAGACTCTATGGTATATCTAAGGTAACAAAACATCATCAAATTCAATACGACACTCAAATTTTACAGTAATCATCATCACAAACTTCTATATTTTTTTGTTTTTTTTTTTTTTTTATAGCATTTCCATCCATAATTTTTAATGAAATTGAATAAAATATAAACGTTTGTATCTACATTCCTACTTGATTAACGTGTCCATTGATGACGAAATAATAAAAATCGAAATATAAAAATCGGATTTAAATCTTGCCACAAAGTATCTGACTTCTTACTTAATTATATTGTAAAACCAACAATGGGTATAGGTATAAGTACAGCTGAATTTATGTGTCCCTTGAATAAATTCATTTATTGCAGGATTTATTTGTATAAATTCATATATCACTTTCCAGCCACACATTATTAAATTATCCTGAAAACATCGCAGCAGGAGCGCTATTGCTTTAATAAATCTAAATAAAATATTACTTTCCTCATATGGATTTAATTATGGATCAGAAACTAGTCATATTGGACAGTTTCGGGTTTTTTTTTCAGAAGGAAATCTTCATAAGGCTTCATATTATGGGTTCAATGTCAATGTCGATGTGGGGGGTTATTATGGCTTCTAGGTAAAAAGTGATGTATTCAGCAGAGCAGATTTCGTCTACAGCTACCAGGCAATCATTATGTGATGGTACTAACTGCAGGAGCATGTGGTTCTCGGCAGGTTTGCTTCCATTAGCGGCGGCCGGTTGCCCCACACGCCGCCGAAGATGTTCTTTGTGTACATATCTCTTGCATCCCGGACGACATCTCCCTGTGACAAACATATAGCTATAATGGGTGACATTTTGAAGATCATATTTGCTTAGACAAAGTAGATAGTATCAGCAATAATGATATTAGAAAAGTTCTCATGTAAGAAAGACAAACGGAAATAGAGAAAGAATAGGATCAGGTGGGATCGCAGTCAAGCACTAGTTTATAACAAATAAAAAAAAGAAAACACTTTTATTCGATTCAAATGTGTGGGATTAATAAGCACTACCCAAATTTCACGTAGTCAATCAAACAACTGATTTAACAGTCTGAATGCTTTGATAGGATGTCACTTTGACCAGGCAAGTCTTAAACAGTAACCTCTAAGTTAAAATGACGGCATTTAAATAGATATATGCAAGTATAGTGCTTAAATCGATCCTGTCTATTACATTTTAGGCAGAATTCTGATTATGTTTCAAACCGGATTTCTACAAGTTACACATCGCTATAGGTTTTTATAAATTCAAATGCATGTCTTCTCCCTCCGTAGATATCATAATATTTTGCTTTACGACCGATCGCATTGCAAGTCTACAGCGAATCATTTTTAGTACCAATCTACCGACAACGATTTTATAAATACTATAAGTTGTCATTTGTCATCAGCTAGAAGTATGATAGTTGTCGCATAATGCATTACTTTCTGTGCAGTCATTAGCTTTTTATGGACCTAACCAGTCAGAAAGGAGTTTCGATCAGACTGAAATTAAGATGCTGCAGTGGCAGAACTCGCAGAAATTTTAATTTAACGTGTTTTGGCCACCATCTTGGTCTCAGCCTCAGTTTTGGTATATTTATTTTAGCAAAATAAGTAGTCGCCCTTTGTTTGTGGTGGGAAAGTATCTAATAACTTCTCCTGCCCTAGATGGAGCGAGAGGGCGTGTCAGTCTGTCACTGACTAAAACCCACCTGTATTCGTTCAGTTTCCTTTCATAGTCCGAAAAGGTCTCTCTATTAGAATTACTACGACATAATGTTATTTACCACACGTGCGCAATGATAGTAGGCAGTGATCTAGTTTAGACCCTATTAAGCTTTAGGGATATCCTCAGTTGCGATATAAGTGTCTAGTTTGAATCATGTTTTAATGCTGATCATGGAAAATATGTATCTGTCTAACTTGCGTAATACCAATAATACATTCAGTTGTATGATAATTACCTTTTAGATAAAGTAATAGGTAAGTACCTACATGCTCGTGTAAAATTCCTCAAAATCCTCAAAAAAAGTTGCTCGCAAATACTTTTCTAAAAGGTTTAAAAACGCCCGATTCATTGGTCACATTGAAATCAGCCCGAATTTAGAATTGACCATCAAGTTGTGAAGGGATCGTGAGGTTTTCGGGATAATTAATATTATACGTTTCAAAATTTTACATTAGAGCGTATGTTACGAAGTACTTTGACTTAGATATTGCTCGAGTATACATTATAACAGTAGTTTACGAATATCGGAAATCTAATTATTCATAAAACTAGCCTGACACGCCTTCTACCATCAGTTTTACAGTTGTAAACAAACAATTTCGTAACTGGTTTTGATACAATATTGGTGTCATGTCTAGAATTGCCAAAATCTTGTAGTTATTAATAACTAAGAAAGCATGTGAATATCAATTAATTAAATTTCACCACAAACTGGCCGCCCAACAAGACAGTTTTATTGAATATTAATTTGGCCATGAATTGGTCGCTGTCGATTACACATGCCACAGGACATTTTATGACCAAGATACAATCGAAAGTAAAGAATTCTACCAACCTCAGAGCAAGTGAAAGTCAATGTCACAACCACTAAAATGAATAAACACTTCCACATTCTGAATCTGGTTTTTGAAAAAAAAAAATAAACAAAAAAAAGAAAAAATTCTAAATTTGAATTCAGATTTTGGCGCTCGGCTGGCGCATGGTACTGGCAGGAAAACTTGTCGCGCGCGCTCACTACGGACACACACTGAGATGCGCTGCGTCCACACGGTGTTCAAACAACGTGTTTTGGATACGTCAAATCGTACCCCACTTATCTAATAGCATCTTTACGCTCATTTTACACGATAGGATACAATCGGAAATATTAGAACGATTATACAAAATTATTGCGATGTGCAACAGGACAGGTAACTTGAGCGCCTGTGGAGTATAGACGAACACCTAAGTTATTTGTCAAAAATGTACGCCTCAGTTTAATAATAGTGCCTCACACATTATATCCTGCAGTTCGGTCAATCACCTTTTGATAGGTTCATCACAAGATTTCAATGGATCTCATTTAAGTGTAAATTGAATTCATTATACTCAAAAAAAAATGCTTACTTTTATAAAGATGCTTGACGCAATATAGTTACCTACGGGTAAGGTAAGTAATATACACCATTACTTAGCAACGCTAACTGTAGTTAATTACCAAATTTTTACAGGTTTTCTGGTTAAAACAGAGTTTGAGAAATACCTACTCAACTTTAAATATTTAAATCAGAAATCGGGGGTTAGCTTTAAAAATAACACGCGCAAAGCTTCTCAATTAGACCAGTCTGCGGTTTCCCTTGGGATCTTGTGGCTAAGGAACGACATTGTACTGAGCTGTGAAAATGATGTATCCATTTTTTATGTGTCATCATCTAATATCTCCTGCCGCTGTGGGAGGAGCGAGAGAGTAAAGTCAGATTTATATGACACCCCTTATTTTTAATTAGTACAAAAAATGGGGCCCTTTCCGTACCCGGTACCGATTTCGATTTCGAATTTCGTTTTTTTTTTTACTTTTGACTACGAAAATATGTTTCGTAGTAAAAAGTAAAAAAAAAAGACGAAATCCCAAAATGGTCCGCAAGTCATATTTGGTTTATTCAATAAAGAATCAATCATTCATAACAATTGCGGCTAGAAAATGCTCCGCGCAGTGTTTTTACATTTTGATCGTCATTAAATTTATTCATTGATATATAATATTAATCAATAGCCTGTAGGTACAATCTATATAATATAATGAATCCCATTTTGCCTTGGTCACGCCATCACGCGTGAACGGCTGGACCGATGTCGCTTGTTCTTTTTTCGTTGTATTTGTTATTGTGAGGAGAAGGTTCTTATGGAAAAAAAATGAAAATTAGGGTAGTGTAGGGTAGAGTAGGGTAGAGTAGTGTAGTGTAGTGTAGAGTAGTGTAGAGTAGTGTAGAGTAGGGTAGAGTAGGGTAGGGTAGGGTAGGGTAGAGTAGAGTAGAGTAGAGTAGGGTATAGGAGGGTGGAGTAAGGAAGAGCGGGGGCGAAGCCGCGCGGGCAAAAGCTAGTATTTCCATAAATTGACTGACATTTTGAGTTATAAATAAACGCTAATAGCTTTGTTGTCTGGGAATATTATGAAATGAGACTTTAGATACTTAAATAATAAAAAGACCTTTTCTAATAAGCCTTTTAAGTATTTTACCGACTTATTAATATATAATGTGGTGTAATATTGACTGTTACCCAAATATGTTCCTTAAGTTACTCTTTGCGACCATTCCAGGGTCGCTGTAACTTCGAACTTTCCCACAGCCCAGAATGAAGTACCCAGTGTTGCCTGCTTGTCATCATCTTCGGTCATCAGTTTTTCCCACCTAGCTTGGGATCGGCTCTAGTCTAACCGGATGTGGTTGAATACCTGTATTTTACATGGAGCACCAGGTTATAAGACCTTCACAACCCAGTTACTGGGCAACACGATATACCTTAGATAGACTAATGATCAGATTTTCTGACTGTTAAAGATCTACAAATAACAACCGAGACCAACGGCTTTAAGTGCTTTTCGAGGCACGTGGAGTCAGTAATGTCCTGAATTAAGAAAATCACATTGGTACTCACTGGGTTTCGAACAAGCAACCTTATGCATTAGAGGCGGGTCCTTTCACACATCACGATGTTGCCCGCTTGCAACATAATATGTAAAATTGGAAGATAGTGACTCAAAAAAAAGTAGTTTTACGAACACGATACAGTTATAATTGCAGCAAATAAATCGAAGGCGACTTGTCAATTGTATCTAGGTCAGGCTTCAAAATTAATGCTCGCTGCTAAACAGGATCAAGAAGACATGTCTACCGAAAAGATGTATTCGACTAATGCGCATTTAAATATTCTACACTTGAAATCAAACGGATAGCTGACCAATTACTAATTCGAAGCCTAACGGTACCAATATTTATTACTGGAACAACTTTTTGCACATTGAACAATTTGGACAAGAAAGAGAATTTAATTATGGTCTGGCGCCATGCCGAAAAACATGTTGGAGAGTCGGTGAAAAAAAAAAAACCGGTGGCACATTTTTTTTTCCCCTTATTATTAAGAATAAATTTCTTAATAATTGATTACAATCTAGCCTAAAAGACTAATAAGTAATTTAACTCTAACTTATTTTTATATGGTTTTGCTTAAACTAAGAATAGCGTCCTTAAGCACTTATAGAAGTCCATAGAACTTTCTTAGAGTCTGATATTGATAATAACACATTGTTCATGTGTAATATGCATAGCACAGCATTGATCACTATTATACACTAACTTTAAACACTACACTAACTCAAAAGGTTTAGTTCTCTTTAGTCTACGCACTAGGTCCGTATTGTCTAACAGCTGTATCTAGCCTCAACATTCACGTGTCGGTGAAGTCTGTGTTCGTGGGCTTCAGCAAATTTTTGAATGATGGTGGTGACAAGTACTTTATTTTGGAATTGTTGTATTATTTTGATGTTGCTCCGTTTAGTACAGCCCCAGAGTTTGATACCATACCTACGTCCAAATTGGCATCAAAATATGCTTGTAAATAGTTATCTTATTATGTATTGATAAACAGGATTTTCTTCCGAGTAACCAATACATGCTTTTATAGCGTATGTCGAGTTCCTGTCTTTTCTTTTTGACATGAGCTTTCCATCGCAGCTTGGCGTCGAGAGTTATGCCAAGATATTTGGCTGTATTAGCATAAGGGAATTGCGTACCGTTTATGTAGATTGGGTGGTAGTTGCACCGTTTGTTTGTGAAGTCAACGTGAATTGATTTTGACTCATTCAGCTTGATCTTCCATTTTTGTGTCCAGTCATAAATTTTGTTCACTGCTAATTGAACTTTTTCTACTGCTTCTCTATGATTTGATCCATAATAGCAGTGTCATCAGCAAAAGTTGCAATAGTGTTGTTTTCTAGCTCTGGGATGTCACATGTGTACAACAAGTAAAGGATTGGGCCTAGCACACTTCCTTGAGGTACCCCAGCTTTTATAGTTTTAAGCTCGGAATATGCATGTTCTTGCCTTATTCTAAACATTCTATTAGTTAAATATGACTCCAGAATATCTGCAAATTCTGGGGGCAACATACATCTGAGTTTGAATATTAGGCCCTCAGGCCAAACTTTGCCAAAAGCTTGTGCAACATCCAAGAACTCGGTGGCGCAGACTTCCCTATTTTCCAGCGTTTTTAATAATATATGTTATTCTAAGAACCTGGTCTATTGTAGAGTGATTTTCTCTGAAACCAAATTGATGATTTGGGATAAGGTCTTTTTCTTCTATAATTGGCTTTAACCGTTTCAGTAATAGTATTTCAAATAGTTTTGATAACACTGGCAACAAGGAAATAGGTCTATATGATGACGCTTCATGGGGTGGTTTCCCAGGTTTCGCAATCATAATTACTTCAGCCACCTTCCACAGCTCAGGTACGTGTTTTAGAATAAACGCAGCATTGATTATTTTGGTCAGCTTTACTATGGTTTTTCGCGGGAGGTGTTCTCAACTTCAACTTCACCTGTTATGAGGTCGTAGCCCGGTGATTTTTTTGAGTTAAAATTATTTTGAATTTCTCTCATAACTTCTTTAGGAGTCACAAGCTTAATTTCTTGGTTTTGAACTATTTTTTCACACTCAAGTATATCTGTACAGTTATCATTGGGTTGAAAAGTATTTTGTAAGTGCTGAGCAAACCTCAACGCTTTTTGGTTATTACTTATAACCCATTTTTCGTCGGTTTCTCTAATAGGTGGTGTTTGTTTAATTGGCCTTTTTAAGTTCCTTGTCGCTTTCCAAAGAGAGTAATCCGTTGATATGTCATTGGTTAACTGCAGAAGGTTGGTATTTAGACATTCATCCTCGAATTGTAGAATTTTTCTCTTTAATCGCTTAGTTAGATTATTTAATAATGTTTTTTCCCGCGGACACCTTGTTTGCTGCCACTGCTTTCTCTGTTTTCTTTTCTCAGATAGTAAATCCACAATTTCTTTAGGATAAATATAGCCCTTATATTTGTGTTTTATTTGTGGTGTGTTGTTCCAGGCACATTGCTAGATATCAACAACATATTTGTTTACTTCTGAGTCAAGCTGATCTTGCGTTTTTATCGGAGTTCTTAGGTCGATAGTATTATCTAGATCAAGTGCAAAACTTACCCAATCTGTTGACTTATTAACTAGAGATGTCTGGCTTTCTTTTAATAGAATTTTCTGACCAAGTCTTAGTATTATCGGGGTGTGGTCAGAGTTCATATAAAAACCTTCCTCCAAAGCGACGTAATTGGTGGATTTATTTTTACATATGAAAAAGTCTATAAGGTCTGATATTTTCTGGAGGTCAGTGGGTATGTTGGTTTCCCTGTACTCATAACTTCACAATGTATTTCTTTAACTGCACGTAAAAGGGAGGCCCTTTTGTTGTTGTAAGTCTTGATCCTCACTGCGTGTGCTTGGCATTAAAATCACCGCCTAGGATAAATATTGGACCTAACATTTCAAAGAAATGTAAATACCGCTCTTTTCTTATCATGTGCCTTGGAGGACAATATATAGCAGCTATAGACACGTGACAAAATTTGGTTTTAACAGATATTACCACAGCTTGGATATCTAGCTCTTCATACTTGCACTGCTCGTAATGATTAATATTTTCTTTGATTATGATAGCGCTACCTCCTCTAGCGGAGTTGTCAGGGTGGAGCGAGTAACACACACAAGTAATATTGTACACCCTATGGGTATGTTGCAGCGACCCTAACGCAATTGTAAGAACTTAACCACCTGTGACAAACAATAAATAATTTTGACTTTGACTTTGACTTTGAATCATCTATGTAAATCATCTAGGCTCAGAGATATAGGGAGATGGACGACCAAATACTGGGAAAAGGTACAGACAAAGAGGAGATGAGGTATCTCCTTATTCCTCTTCCTCCTCTTTTCTCTAATTATATTTTCATATGAATATTTTGAGAGCAATGAACCAGTGGTCACGGCCCCGACTTGCAAGTTGTAGATCGCTGGCGCAACCCCAGCTAGACACATTTCTTTGTATAATTTAGTTAAAGAAAGAAAGAAAAGTATTTAACTATTTTGGCGCACAAAACATTGTAGACAACAAAAACTTAAAACAAACAAAAAAATAAAATAAAAAGTAACATTGTATGTCTTACGTTTGCGTCAAAAAACATCACCACTGCTCTCAAAACGGTGAATGAAAACATGGTGAGGGAACCGGCATACCGTAGAACCAAAAATTCGAAGACATAGACTAAACCATGTACCTATACCTTTTTTTTTTTTTTTTTTTTTTTTATGGTGGGAAAAAATCATGCATTGACATCCCCCGCCCTTGGGCGGAGCGGGAGATAGTGTCAGACTCTTACTGACTAAAAGACCCACCCCGTTCCTTCTAGCCTTCATACCGGGGCTCGAGCGCCCTTTCGGATAACCCTGGCCCCAGTAGGCTTCGACCCGGCTGGGTCCCTGCTGTTGCTGACAACTCCTTGAGGCGCGCGGGAACAGTGCGCGCCGTCGACGACTTGGGCTTGGTCCGGACAGTTACCGGACGGCCGGACAGTGAGCTACCCATTGCTCACTGTCCGCAAGCCCGCGTCTACGTTGGCCGGAAATCGGGATCAGAATCCCGGCGACGGCGGCGGCGATAACGCCGTTGCCTGATGCGTTCGGCCTCCTCCTTTGCGAGCATTACTGCTTCGCAGAAGTCGGCGACCGCCTGCCACTCCTCCTCGCTCCGGACCATGGCCTCAACCAAGGCCCGGCGCGAGAGGTCTCCGCCGCCGATCGCCCCCACCAGGGCACGGCGATGCTCCGCCCAAGCAGGGCACACCTCGACTGTGTGCTCCACCGTGTCCTCCGGGCGTTCCGCACAGTGGCGACACCCGGGCGTCACTTCCGCATGAATCGAGTGCAGGAAACTCCCGAACGAACCATGTCCGGTGAGTACCTGCGTCATGCGGAAGGTAAGGACGCCGTGAGGTCTTTCCAGCCACGCCTCAAAGAGGGGACTTACCGCCATAATTGTGGCGTGCCCAGCACTGGGTTGCGATAGTCGTTGACGCCATTTCACCATGAGATCCTGCCAGAGCTCTGTCCGCCATGCCGTGACCTGTCGCGGCAGCGGACTTTCACCCCGGCGTTGCATCTCCACGCGCATATCGTGCATGTGTGCAAGGACTGTTGCCTCCAGATCCCACGGTGGTAGGCCAGCCAGAAGGCTCGCCGCTTCGCGGGAGACCGTGCAGTATCCCCGCACCATCCTTATCGCCATGACCCTCTGGCAGGCGTTCAGTATGGCCGCCGGTTGCTTTTTCAGCGACGGCGCCCACACCGGCGCCCCGTAGAGGGCCATGGACCGAACGATCCCCGCGTAGAGCCTCCGGCAGGAGGCGTCTGGACCCCTAAGGTTGGGCAGGAGCCGCTTGAGCGCAGCCCCAGCCCGGTTGAGTTTGGGAGCCAGACGTCGGAAGTGCTCCACGAAATTCCACCGGCTGTCGAGGACGAGTCCCAGGTACTTCATCGTCGACCCGACACCGATGTGAACTCCTCCTACCGTTAGTTGGGAACTCAATGGCGGCGCGTTCCGAGACCGGCGACCGTGGAAACACATCGCCTCGGATTTGTGAAGCGCCACCTCGAGTCCCAACTCCTGGATCCTATCAACGACCATCGCAACCCCGCGTGTCGCTAGAGCGACCGCCGCCTGGTACGACTCTCCCTGCGCTAGAACCAGCGTGTCGTCTGCGTAGCAAACCACGCTGACCCCGTCAGGGAAGTCGCCGCGCAGCACGTAGTCGTACCCGATGTTCCACAAGGGTGGCCCTAGTACCGACCCCTGCGGAACACCGCACGACATCTCTCGACGTTTCCAGTCTCCCTGGTGACCGGGGTAGACTACAAATCTATCCGACAGATAGGCCTCGACCACTCGACAGAGGTATTCGGGCACCCGGTGGTACCGGAGTGCCCTCCGGATCGTACTCCAGGGCAGGGAATTGAAGGCGTTGGCAATGTCCAAGGACACTGCCACGACACACCTGCCCCGGGACACCGCATCCCCCGTCGTGAGGGCTCGCACGCGCATGATGGCGTCCACCGTAGATGTACCTATACCTACCCGTGCTCCATTACCTAAGACTGGAAGCGTGTTGAAATGAATATTTTCATTTGTAATAAGAAGGATAGAACTATTTTTAAGGTTCCGCACCTAAGCCGATAAAACGGGACCGTTATAGGAACACTTTGTTGTTGGTCTCCGGTCTAAATATTCGAGACTCGATTTGGGAACTGAAATAATACATGGGTTTTGTACGGAACCCTCGGTGCAAGAGTTCGATTCGCACTCGAACAGTTTTTTTTTTTAATTTACACTTCTTTTTTTTTTTTTTTTTATGGTGGGAAAAAATCATGCATTGACATCCCACGCCCTTGGGCGGAGCGGGAGATAGTGTCAGACTCTTACTGACTAAAAGACCCACCCCGTTCCTTCTAGCCTTCATACCGGGGCTCGAGCGCCCTTTCGGATAACCCTGGCCCCAGTAGGCTTCGACCCGGCTGGGTCCCTGCTGTTGCTGACAACTCCTTGAGGCGCGCGGGAACAGTGCGCGCCGTCGACGACTTGGGCTTGGTCCGGACAGTTACCGGACGGCCGGACAGTGAGCTACCCATTGCTCACCGTCTGCAAGCCCGCGTCTACGTTGGCCGGAAATCGGGATCAGAATCCCGGCGACGGCGGCGGCGATAACGCCGTTGCCTGATGCGTTCGGCCTCCTCCTTTGCGAGCATTACTGCTTCGCAGAAGTCGGCGACCGCCTGCCACTCCTCCTCGCTCCGGACCATGGCCTCAACCAAGGCCCGGCGCGAGAGGTCTCCGCCGCCGATCGCCCCCACGAGGGCACGGCGATGCTCCGCCCAAGCAGGGCACACCTCGACTGTGTGCTCCACCGTGTCCTCCGGGCGTTCCGCACAGTGGCGACACCCGGGCTAATTTACACTTCTCAAATCTATCCTTTGTCGGCTGTACGATAGATAGATAGATTTATATTCTTTATTGTACACCAAAAATAAAAATTACTTACAATAGGACTTTGCTCTGTGCGAATGTTAACCCTGTATTCATTTATGAGCTTTACAATAAAGTACACCTGTAACAAAAAAACCGACTATCAAAATAATAATATAATAATAATATTCCACAACTACCACACAACGCCGTCTAGTCCCAAGCTAAGCAGAGCTAGTGTTATGGGTACTAGACAACTGATAAACATACTTATATATTTCTAAATACATACATATTATTATAGATGCATTTTGGAGAGTGTGCGCAGGAATTGCATGACTTGATTCCGCCATCGCAATTCTACCATCGGACAACCCGACGTACGGCGAATATTCACCCTTACGTTGTTGAAACCTCTACGGTCCGGACTAAGCGTTTCGCCTCGTCGTTTATACCGCGTACGTCGAAGGACTGGAACAGTCTGCCTGCTGCGGTCTTCCCGTCCGATTATAATTTGGGTGTCTTCAAGGCTAGAGTGAATGGGCTCTTAATAAACTAGTGCGCCTCACCATCAAAGATTGCATCGCTACTTACCATCAGGTGAGATCGTAGTCAAGCACTAGTTTATCTCAATTAAAAAAAAAAAAAAAAAGATAAATTACACCCAGACACAGAACAAATGATCATGCTCATCACATAAACATTTGTCCTGGGTGGGAATCGAACCCACGACCTCCGGCATAGCAGTCAGGGCCACTAACCACTACACCAACAGGCCAGTTAAAATGCCTGTCTTTGCTCGTGATAAAGGAGGAATGATGTGCGATCGTTTCGGTGGCGACCGGTCGGCGCCGAGGCGAAAGTGTCACTTTCCAACAACGTCACAATGTGTCGCCGTCTTTTTGCACATTCACTAGCGCTGCGTACATCTAAACAGCCTTAATTATGTCAATGAGCAAAGTATTTTCCTAGATCTAAAAGGTCATGTCGGCTTCGAAGAACACTTGAGTTTCTGAGAAGTTTCTATTGAAATTATTGGTGCTAAGTAGAAATTCTTTCTGCAATTTACTTAGGTTTTCTCAATATCTTCCTTCTTTTCTAAGAAAATTTAAATGCTAATGCTGCCATTGTGTGGTTGACATGCAATTAGAATATGACCCTCCTAATACCAGTTGCTCGATCCCAAAAAGCCAATCTTTATCATAATCAAGCTCCATCAAAAACCCAAATGTATGTTTAATTAATACATTTTCCTGTAATTATTATTATTAGGTATGACTTGCGCAGACACCGCCTGGATGCAATGCAAATTGCTTACTAAAATCATCTGTGAAATTGAAATTACGCAGCACTTTAGACTCATTTTTGCATCTCAAATGCCTCCATACAAATCCCCAAGAATGTTTGTGGTTTTCCTTAATCCACTTTTTACAACTCGGTCCAATCACATAAATATCACGTCTTAGTAATAAAATCTCGGACCCTATACTTAAAGGCTGATGTTAAAAATAAAGTCATACAGAATCTTTTTTAAACAGTTTAATGTAAAAGAGCACCTCTATAACAATTTAAGGGTAGTAAAAATCTTCGAAAAAACAACAATCACATAATAACGAAGTTAATTAAATTAGTAATTATATAGAAATAATTTGTATTTAAAACGTAAACATTGTTTTAATCTAAAAATAAATAACTATCGTTAATATTAAACAATTTTATCGTGATAGGGATCACAGACGTAGCCTAAAGAGCATTGCTTACTAAGCTAGAATTAAGTCTAAAACGTGCTACATCTACATCGCTAGTCGCGTATTTTAACCGCTAAGTTACGAGTTAAGTTAACGGATAGTTATGAGTAGTTAAAATAGATGGTGCTGTCTGCAATCATGCCTATAACTTTTTGTAGATTATTATTTTTCAAATTAATCTTGGTCAAATCAATTCGATCAGACCTCTGAGGAAAACTTGAAAAACAAAAAAGGGAGAAATTAAATTTGGAGCCAAGCCAAATGCAAATGTAGCGGTAACACGTCGTCAACACACAACTAAATAAATTCTTTTGCGAACAAAATACATTCATCTCCTTCGAACTTATCCTTTCACTGTACACTTGGCACATTCCACGTTACATCACTGAGTCACGACCTGTCTATAAACGACGGATTTAAACACGCATGCGAAAGTTTCGAGCAAAACTGACAAATGCACAAAAGAAATAAATGTTTGTTGCAAAAAATACTAAGACCCATATTCCAAGTCAGTTTGAAGACCTCCACTCGATATAGTTTTCAAAAATTCTTTGTAACAAGCTACATACGTTAATTTAATGATTTGAGGTGAGGTCTGGAAGAAATAACTTGGAACATCGGGATAATGAATCACTCGTATAAATTAATATTATGTACAAAAAACGTAGTGAACACTTAGGCAGTTAACGTCTTATTTTCTAATGGTAATCTGCACCACCGGCCTGTCCGAAGTAATTTAACTAACGATAACTTAAACGAGGTTTAAGGTAATTAAAAATAACAGTATTTATACTTCATTGTCATGACTTTGTCACACAAAGCGATATTTTGAAAATTCATCGATTGGCCCACGATGAACTTAATATCTCTTAAATTAAATTAAAATATCTATGTGTAAATTAAAATAGAAAGTTAACAATAAATAGTACTTAAACAATATTTAATAAATTTATGAAATTAAAATAATGTAACGATTTATTGTATACAAAAATAAAATTAATTATTAAAAGAAATCAAAATTAATTACGACTGTCAACGAAACCAGTCAAAAATTTTAAGTTTAAATTCTTTTGTTCTAACCACAGTTTAATGATAACTTACTAATGAGTTTAAAAGAATATAGTTTAGGTTATTAAAACGGCTCTACTTGAGATATTTAAAGTTACATGGTTTTCACTATTATGAAATTTTCTTTATGAAAAATTCAACTGCCTACAATTTTATCTTTTTCGAAATTTAATTCTCATCATAGAAATTAAATTGTACAACTTCTTATTAGTAGTAATTTTATATTTTATTTTTAAACGTATTTGCATTAGTACTTAAATCCCATGGTGCCAACTTTGTCAAAGATTTTCTTCTAGCATTAAAAAGTTTCAAAATATTTTTATCTAAGTTCTACAGCTATTCGCAACTTCAACTAAAATCTGGAGCCTGGCTATGAAGTCTTACTGCCATCATAATTAGGTACTTTGTGAAAAAGGAATAATGCTATGCGCGCAGTATAGCACCATCTCTCTTTTACACTAGAACCACGATAACTTTAAAACGTTGATAGCCTGGAACATCTAAACTACGAGTATTATTTCAGATTTGGCTCTTGACACTAAAACATAAGAAATGTTAGGTACTCAATACATTTGAACATGTTTTAACTTGGCACTACAATTATTACATTGTAATATATATATTTACACATATATCTATGTTCATTTACTGTTACTACTGACTTAAGCTACATGTCGATTAAAAGGTCTTGTAAATTCTTTGTTCGGTTTCCTCGATTTTTATGTACAAACGCATCGTGACTTACATTCTACTGATAATAATCTAAAGTAAATACCTACTGTCAAACTCAAATTGTGCATAAAATAACAAAAACTTTCAGTTCAGTAAAGTTACCACAATTTTGTCGTCTTCTAGGTACGAGTACCATAAATTAGTTGCCACATAGGCAAGTATCCCTCAAATTAGCTCTAAGCCATGGAAGATATCTTGTGATTCTTGTGTAGACACCAGGGTACCCTGGACGACCGCAACCCACACCCCACGACACGATACCTGGAAACGGACAATTATCAATACTTTTAGTAAGAAAAATTTTGAAGACGTTAAGAATCATATTGACCTCGATCTAAGTTATTGCTACACTAGCGCCATCTATATAGCATGTGACACTCAAGTAAATAACTTAGCGAGTGTCGTTATTTAGAAACTTTTCAAAAGATGGCACTGCTATAGCTAAATTTCAGGCCATACGTGATCTGTGTCGAACAAATATTTTTCAGTTTATTAGTTAACTAGCGGCTTCGCCCGCGTGAAAATGTGTTTTTCTATACAAACCTTGGAACCCCGTTTCATTAAATGATAAATGATATTTATTTTGTAAATAGGTTTAAAAAACACTTTTACACGTCAATTTTTTTTTCGTCAGTTTATGCTAGATGAGGCCGGTGTTTCCTATCTGACTACCCTGAGAAGAAACACCGAAACAAACTCAGGGGTCAGTCTCTTTTAAAATCCATACAGTAAATATGTAATGGTCAAATCACATGAGAACCATGCAGATTTGTCTGAGATGGTCTTTTGAAGAAAGAACCATACAGATTTGAGTGGACCTGTCCAATCAGTGTAATCATTTGTCAGTATTCGAAAAGCTCAACTTAGGACTACTAAGGAGCTCTACGACTTGACGAACAATACCAAAGAAAGGACATTTGGGTAGGCCGCAGAAAATACTCAAATTGCCAGACATACGTTAAAATTACTGAAAAGAAAAGAAAAAGTAATCAACATAGTCCAGGCATTGCTTTTGGGAGTGAATTTTGGGAAATTATCTCTTATTGCGGTTTGCTTTTATTATGTAAGCGAATACCGCTTACATAATAAAAGCAAACCTTGTGCACAATTTCTTACTCCTAGTCCCAGTAGTTTCGACTGCGTTAATATGTCAGTCAATCAGTTTCTCCTTTTATATGTATAGATGAATTAAGCTTTTTTTTGGGTCAATCCCTAAACTACAATTACCTATATTGTTGGTGCCAACTGTCTTTTTAGTCCCTACTTTTTTATACTAACCGACGATTTGGAATTTATCTCCCTGTTGTAAGAGCAGAGGTCCACCACTGTCTCCCTGACATGAATCCGTTGATGCTCTGCCAGCACATAACTGTAAATAAAACAATTTATGTTTACATAATTAATTAAAAACCTAAATAATAAAATTTCACGATTTTTAGTCCCGATAATTTCTGATTTTGGCATTTATAACACCACTGTTGACGCCCTATGTTTATGTTATTCTTTTTTGCATTTCATATAAATTGCGCAGCATAAAACTACATATATGCTAACAATAAAAATAGTAGATACGTCAACAGTTTTCAGGAGCTGTTGAGCAATTTAGAGGACTGTAACGGATATGATAACAGAAATTCGCCTTCACATCTCTAATTCTGAATTTCTGAACTACTTTTTTGGGTGTGAGTAATCTTCAAATAATTTCTCCCACTCTGGATGGAGTGATGGATTTTACTGACTAAAGCCTCCGTATTCCTTCAATTGCCTTTTGCGTTCCAGGATTGCGGTAACTCTTTCAAACAATCCTTCATCGTTACTTTACCTTTGAATGAGAGCTTAATGCTTGGCAAAAAGTTGGCCTAAGTCCTGACAGGCATCGGCCTTAGCGGGTACCGTTGATTATACCAGACTGACAGATCTTTGAGGCGCGCTTGGAAGTCAAGGTATCGTCGATCCGGGTTTGGTCTTTTTCAGACGGCGACAGCCTGGACCAGAGGGCCGGATGCAAGAAGTCACCGCTAACGATCTGGAGGTGATCGAAGACATAGCAGCGTGCTTCACCCAAGCAAGGCAGACCATATAGTGGACTATATGCTCCACCGTGTCCACCGGGTTAAACGCACAATAGTAATACCCGGATGCTTCTTCAAGCCAAAACAGACACAGGAACCTCCCGAATAAATCGTATCTGGAGAGGAACTGCGTCAAGTGTAAAAAGAGAATGCCCTGGGTCTCCCTGACCACTCCGCAAAGAGGGGACTTATCTCCGCGATCAAGGCGTGTCCAGTGGTGATTTGCGATAGTCCCAGAGTCAATACTGCAATGAGATCTCGCCGGAGCTATATCTTATTGGTTTTTAGCGTCCACTTTCTGAACTCCTTAAACTTACCATGTTGCTAGTAATTCTCGAAGCCCTGTACTTCATGCCGCGGCACTGATTCAGCGAGAGGATGGGCACACGCACTTCCTGCACGATGGCAGGCAGCTGTCCTCCCTCAGAAGTCCTGCCCCAACCCACCACGATTCCCTCTTTACCAGAAGGGTCTACACCTGCAGCATAACAATTACATTTAGTGGTTAGTAATAATAGCTACAGAAATGAAGGTAACTGTTACGGTACGTGTATATATATATGGGAAGCGTCCGAATGCATTAAAGTTAAACTGTATGAAACAGCAGAAGATCTGTCAAAACCTCTAAATTTTCTAACATTCGACATACTGCGACTGCGATTCGAATTAAGCATTTTTTTCTTAAAAGTACAGGAATCGCCACTATAATTTTTGGTAGAAAATTTGGATTGGTGATGGTCGGTACCCAGGATACTTGAGAGAAGGTTTACAAAAAAGCGCAAAGGGACAAGAAATTAGTGATAACCAAAGAATTAATTCTCAATCAAGAAAAATGTTAGGTATGTATCTTGTTGATTAGTCCAGTCAATACCGAGTTATCTTTGTTAAAGTACTAGACAAAGATCTTGAAAAACGCTTCGTTAGGATACTTTTAAAAAAAAATTGTGCCATTCGCAGTTTTTCGAGCACCATTGGAGTAGCACAGGGCTTTCAGGTTTGCAAACTTGGGTGTAAACTACTCTCAAGGGGCCTAACAACATATAAAAAATTCGTAGTTACATGCGCGTTTGCGATGTTCGATGTCGAGTTTGACTGGCCTAGATATGTTGCAGAAAAAACAGAACAAAACAGGAGAAGGGAGTGTGCTTTAGTAGAAGTTTAACTTACCGGAAGGCGGCAAACAGACAGGCTTGATGATTCTGGAGAAATTGACAGGCTTGCGCAACTTGAGAAGTGCTATGTCGTTGTTATAAGAATCAGGGTCGAAGCTGCGATGGCGAACGATGGCGGTGACGGCTCGCATGATGGCTGCGCTCTCCGTCGTGATGGTCTGGTCATGGTCGCCCAGGATAATGCGGATCTTTGAGCGCTTCAGTCTGAAAGATGGAAAAAGAACAATTGTAGGAACACGACTGGAGGAAGAACAAACGACGGCAAAAGCAGTCAAGGGAAAGAAAGAAAGAAAGAAAAAGTGTTTATTTGCGGAAAATATGACGCATACCTTAATGTAGTGTGGAGAAACATAACGTAATTATATATTATAATAACAATCATTTAACTAGTGTAAGGCAGAATAAATCAGAGTCTTGTACAAACAACATCTCTATTATTTCGCTCCGCTGTCCCATCCTTACATGGCGACCCTGCCAGGGAGCGATCGGGTTCGCGCATTCCAATCGCTAAATAAGGACTTCTAACAAAAACAGTGGTGGATTCGTGACTACGATCAATTAATACGAAACACATTTTAATTATTGCCGAGTGCATCGTACGAAAGTGCAGTTATTATATAAATTAAAAGAAAAATGGGAAAACAACAATCGAAAGAGGAGCAAGTAATTATAGCACAAACTGCTAGTGGAGGAAATAATCAGTCATCACTGGAGCAGTTGAAATACCATGCCAGTTTCAGTACCAGTCTATTGGGAGCCATTTGTGTGATACGGCGCTTTTGTATTTCGGATAGCGACAATATTCGAAGTGTCACCGTCAGTGGATACAAAGAGAGATTCTGGAAAACCATCTAAGAAGGTCGAGCAGTTGGTTTCGGCGCCGGGACCCGAATGGAAGACATCAAAACGAGCGTGCGGGCGTTAATATAATTTAGTGACGTCGACATCGAAGCAAAGGCTCAACTGGCTGCAAAAAAGCTGGGAATCCTCACAAAGGTCAGACAGTACTTCACGCCGGAACAGCTGCTCAAACTTTATCAAGCTCAAGTTCGATCGTGTATGGAGTATTGCTCTCATCTTTGGGACGGATCTGCCCGATACCAGCTTGATGCACTTGAAGCAATTGAGAGGCGAGCTAGAAGGATAATTGGCGATGATACACTCGTCGAATCGAGGCTTCAAAGACTTGAGCATCGACGCAGAGTCGCTAGCCTGTCAGTTTTCTACCGGTTGCATTTCGGGGAGTGTGCGTCGGAATTGCGTATGCGTCATATCCGCGCAAAACGGCTGGTACTCAGCAAAATGCCGGGGCTCGTGTAAGACAGAGCCACAGCGCTGATTTTCAGTACCAGCCGGGCATGTTTCATAGGCGACCGAACAATAAACATACAGAATCACGGGTTAAAAAGAAGCAAACCACGTACGAATATGGTGTAACAGGCTATAAATACAAATAAAATTACTTGGTTATTGCTTTTCTACTGTTACATCATTGTTACATGATATTACTGCTTTTGGTATATAAATAGATACTTACTAAGTTATATCAACGTTGCCATTCATTTTTATGAGTATCTATAATTAATTATTATATTGAATTATCATTTGTCATCCATATTAATTTACAACTTTCATCTTTCAACGTCTAACAAAAGACAGGTAATACAATAAAATTTATGATTTTGTAAATGTCGTGGACGTAGTCTGATAATGATTTTGTAACTTTTTTTGCATGATTATGACATTTAAATTAGATACGTAAATCAGGTAGAAATCCAAACTGCGACGAATTTAAATGATGAATTAATAATGTTTTCATGAATGACTGCGTTATTTTACATAGAAGTAGAAAACTTCGTATGGTAATGTCTCGTAAATTATCACACTTCGTATTTTACCAGAAAGATTTAGTTTATTGAAACCAATTACTGGTTTTTCAGGAACAGTTTTAGAATTGCCTTTTAACATCAACGTTACATATTACATAGTTATAGCGTGGTATAATAATTTATTATTCTAACAAGAATATGCGAAATATCAACCGGAAAAACATGAGGCTGGTATTTGAATAGCTAATAGGCTTAATATTTAACGTAATGCAATATTGCGTGCATCTAGCTAGTTGTGCGCACGCGCAGTTCCACGTAGCAACGATATAACAACATTGTATAACTATTTGTATTAGTTGCATGGTTGCATCTCATCTACTGTTTCCTATTAAAGCGCTTGAGAATACATAACATTCAAAGAGAGGAGGATACTCGAAGAGGTAGAGGTAAGAGAACAACGAACACAGGCATTGGACAGAGTGATGGGGAGAGGTCAAAAAAATAAAAAGTGGGCAAGTGCGAATCGGCCGAGTCCGACTCGCACTTTGCCTTGAGGGTTCCGAACAAACTTACCTATGTTAACAGTTCAATTTCCGAATGGAGTCTCGAAGATTTTTCCGAATCGCATTTTTTTTATTCTGACGTAATAACTTTACAGTTTTCAGATTTATAAGAATAGTAGGTACAGGTATAGAAATATGCTTGCTTTATGAGAATTACAGGATTCCGGGTCAATGGGAAGTACCTTACGAAATTCGATTTCCTCGAGAGTGTCGAAATATACATTTTTTTTGGACATATACAACCGTATCTTTTTTTTACTCAGATTTTTTTTTCACAGCATCCAGAGACCGCGCAGACTTGAATTTAAAGGTTTTAATTTCAACTCGATACATTCACGCGTTTGTAAGATAAAGGGTCTTAACAGACAGACGGACAACAAAGTGATAATATAAGGTACCGTTTTTTCTTTTGAGGCACGGAACCCTAAAAAAATGATGGTTGATTGACGACGATTGTAAATGAAAGAAGGAAGCGATGCAAGACAGAGATAAAGGCGGTCAGAAAAATATGAAGTTACATGACTTATGATGTATCATGCATGTGTTACGTGAACAAATCGTTCTCGATGAGTATATAAAGATAGGTACCACTTATTAAATACAAATCGCTTCATTTATACCGACACGCAATTGTTACACTAAAGCTCGTGCTAATGAATGATCATTCTATAACATGTGCAGCAGTTAACGTAGTATAGCCAGGCGTAAAGGAATATAGAATATACAATGAGATTTTTTACACTGTCCAAATGCCAAGCATTAAGATGTCAATCAAAGATAAAGTAACGATAAAGGATTGTTTGAAAGAGTCACCGCGGTTTTGGAACGCAAAAGGAAACTGCAGTTATACAGTTGTGTATTAGTCAGTAAAAGTCTAACACGCTCGACAAAGATACTGCAAGAGTATCCCGTAAGAGATACAAAGAGAAGTCAACATAACAGTTATACTAAGATTTACTTTAATCCCTCATTAAGCTATTGTATATAAAAAACTTTTTACAAAAAAAAATATAACCGACTTCAATGTTAAAAAAACACTGAAAAGTACAAAATAACTTTAATTTCGGAAGTCGGTATTAAATAACGAAGAGAACAAAACTATTATAGAAACACCGGCTTCCGAAATTAAAGTTATTTTGTACTTTTCAGTTTTTTTTTAACATTGAAGTCGGTTATATTTTTTTTTTTGTAAATAGTTTTTTATTTTACACTTTTTAGTTATGGTACCACCACTAAAAAGTACCTCTCAGCCAAACTTAAATACCTTATAGCCAGAGAGCATCTCATAACGATTCTAATAATCACAAACACGGTTAGATTACATTAATTTTTTACCTTCTGGCTTCATCATCAGATCAGTTCGATACATCCCCTCCCCCTTTTCCTTCAGCTAGTCATCGACTACACGTATAAACAAAGCAATAAAATTTTACTTGTTACGACAGTTCTGCTGTGATCCTATGAGGAGTTCTGTGCCATACATATCTTTGAAGTTCATGATCAGAAGAATTTTCAAAATCGGTCCATAATTGACCGAGATATCGGTGAACATACATAAAAAAAAATACATTCAGCCGAACATAGAACCTCCTCCTTTTCGAAGTCGGTTAAAAAGAGAGTGTAACTCAAAATTAATACTCCAATCTCCGAGATCCATTTACTTATTCAAAAATATATAAAACAAAACAAAACTCCCTTCAAGAAACACATAACCTGAACGTTTCGATTTCTAAACAGTAATTGACTGCAACGAACCTATGATTTCGATTGCATATCTACCAGCTTCCTTCTTAAACTGGAAGCCGACCTCAACAAGTTTATAACATAGTGCGTTGTACAGGCCGCATACTTCGTTGCAAAAGGAAATGGCCTTAGGCCAATATAGGAAATCATGTAAGAGAAATATCCTCTAAGAGAAAAGTTCTATGAACTTTACAATCATATTTTCGTAGACTTCTGTACTTATTTTATCTTACACCAAATTCTTTTCTCCTATTTTAAAAATCTGCAATGAACTAAACTTTCCTATTGTGATGACAGTGTTAGGTATTAATTTATCTTTTTAGTCTTGCATTTTACATTGTCTATATTTCTATTGCATAAAAAAAACTTTTTACAAAAAAAAATACAACCGACTTCAATGTTAAATAAACACTGAAAAGTACAAAATAACTTTAATTTCGGAAGTCGGTGTTTCTATAATAGTTTTGTCTCTTCGTTATTTAACACCGATTTCCGAAATTAAAGTTATTTTGTACTTTTCAGTGTTTATTTAACATTGAAGTCGGTTGTATTTTTTTTTTTTGTAAAAAGTTTTTTATTTTACACTTTTTAGTTATGGTACCTACCACCACTAAAAAGTACCTCTCAGCCAAGCTTAAATATCTTAAAGCCAGAGAGCATCTCATAACGATTCTAATAATCCCAAACACAGTTAGAGTACATTAATTTATCTTCTGGCTTCGTCATCAGATCAGTACGATACATCCCCTCCCCCTTTTCCTTCAGCCAGTCATCGACTACACGTATAAACAAAGCAATTTTACTTGTTACGACAGTTCTGCTGTGATCCTATGAGGAGTTCTGTGCCATATCATCGAAGTTCATGATCAGATCATAACAATATTTCAATGGGACCAACTGGGAAGCATAACCTTTCAATAAAAAAAAAGAATTTTCAAAATCGGTTCACAATTGACCGAGATACCGGTGAACATACATAAAAAAAACCCATTCAGCCGAACATAGAGCCTCCTCCTTTTCGAAGTCGGTTAAAAAAGTGGAAGTGCGGAGTCACCTATTACAAGCAATTCAATGCTTAAACGGTGATCTCCAATAATATCTGTATCAAAATGCCTATTGTAATTGAAATAACCATTTTTATTATTATTATTATTATTTTTTAAACAATTCTTTTTTTTTGACATTTTCAGAGAAGAGATAAAATTTAAGGTAAGAAAGATAAAAACAGCATCAGCTGACATCATCATCTCTTCAAAAGGAATATGGTAAAATATAAAATGATCCACTTACTTCCTAACACAATGGGCAGCTGTCAGCACATACTCCTTAGTAAGGAGTGAGGCGCCACAGTGGAACTGTCCATCGTAGACGATCCTCGCCATCCAAGGGTACCGGTTGGTGCCAGCCGGCATCCCGCCGACGATGCGGTTCTCCTGATTCGACCCGCCGCACTCTAGAAAGTGAACGCAGTTTGTTGAACTAACGTCATTGCTACTGCGAGTACTTGCAACAGATTTCCTGTTAGCTCTCTGGCTGTATCATTGTCGACTGATGGCCTGTTTATCTTTTTGTGTAACGTATGACAATGTTATTTTTTATGCGTTTTCTTTAGTTTGAGGAAGATTGTTCTTTTTTGTTTTGTTTGTTTAAAATAAACTTTAGTAAATTCATATTCTTCTTTCTTCTCTTTCGTCTATTTTCTCTAGTCTTTATCATCCATTATTGTAGCCAACAATATAATTTTCAAAAAGCAATTTCAGTTTTAATCAAATTAAAATAATTTAACTTCCACCTCTTACAAAATAAAATTATTACAACTTTACAAGGGACTATATTCGCATAACAATACACACACAGTTATCAGTTAATCCATCGATCAAGTTCATAAATTATATTAGTGGCTTATTAACAACCAAGTGTGAATTGAGACAAGCGTAAGGCTAATGCTACGCAGCGCAATTAAGTTAATTACAACAAGCGATATTTAACTGTAATTTACTATTGCAGATTATCTACCCGTAGCTGTAAACTTTATACATGTTCAGAGGAAATTACTTGATAGAAACTGAACTGAAGAATTTTCATCTGAAGATCTGCTTGTCTTCAGAATACTATCATATGTTTGATATTTGAACTAGACAATAAATAAATTATATCTAACCGGGTGGCTTTTACCTCGGACAGAGGCATTGCCATACAGCGTGCCATACATACATTATCAGTCGACAGCGATGTGGAAGAGTTTTTTGACGCCATATTTTAGTTTGATTTTAGTTAGTTGTAATTAACGTATGGTTTTATTAATATTTTACTGTAATTATAGTTAGTTTTAAGTGTTTTTAAAATGTAAATGATGCAGAAAATAAAATAAAATAAAAAAATATTGGGTAAGTTATTAATTTATTATCTATCAATAGCAATGGTCTCAAAGTGTGGACATTTCTTGTAAAAATTGTGAACTAGACTCTATAACTTCAGTCACTCCTCAGTCGTGGAGGTCTATAACCTGCTCTATATTCCAATTCAAACATTCAGCAATTTATCTTTAAAAGCAATTTTGCTCCCGTCTGTACGTTGACAGGAACGGGAAATAATAGTGTATAAATAACAAGTTATAGCAGTTAATAGCGAGTCGCGATCCGGCGGGCACAGATCGAGTCCATTACACTTTCACTGTGATGAACGGCGGTTCAACGCTCAGAGCTACCCAGTACTTGCACACTGCACAGAACAGCTGTTTACGTGTAAACACTAATGGTTCTTAATGAACTTTATTTATCTAAGCTCTTGTATCTACAGGAAGGAAGGTATTTGAGCTCTTAATAACTGCTTACGTAATGTATTTATAAATTATGCCTTTTAAAGTATGTAAGATTTTATACAAATATTTCTTATCGAACCTCATTACATCGTCAAATGTTGAATCGTAAACTTTTCCATTTAAATGTTGTTTTATAATTAGACAAGTTATTGAAATTGATATGGCCTTTAAACTCCGAGTTCTATTTTCTAATTCTAAGATGGAAAAGTTGTGTTGTTGTACTTTCGAAGGTTTTGCCCATTCATTATCATCAGATAGCAATTTAGTATCAGTAGCTGTATCCGATTCAAAGTATTTAACATTAGTCAATGTTAATGAAGCACATTTTTAAATGCTTCTTAACGACTTGACACTTTTACTCTTCAGAATGTGCATTGGCATGCCTGGGCTTAGTTGCATTCACCTACATATTAAGTAATGACTAATTGAGTACAGCTTTGGTTGTTTCACATTTTAACATAAATGCAGTATTAGACGTTCTAGTTTTACCAACAATGGCAAAATAAACTAAGCAGTTGAGTAATCTGACGTAAATATTTTAAAAAAGCATCGACATCATGATGGGTAGCTTTAATAAGTTTCTAGGAGTTAATTAGCAAAAAAGACAAAATAGTGAACAATACAATAACTAAAACAATTAAACATAACAAGGAACCAAAAACAAAGGTAAACAAAATTGTTATTGACGTGCTAGGAAAGTTATATACAATATACAAAACATATAGTTACATTTCTAAAAGATACATTAAAGGAATTGTTATTTAGACTAACTATGAGACGAATCAAAGTACAAATAAATACGATATACATCGACGATTTTTGTCAAAAACTATATTTATTTGTAACACAGTATATTAAGGATACTCCCTCATATGATTAGTCTAGAGGGTGAAACATTGACTAATTTTGACAGAAGTATAAGTTAAGGACCGACCATATGCAAGGTCGATGCCAATCGTCCGAAGAGTGGTAAGTAGTCCATTTAGATGACCAGATCAAACTCGATCACCTCATAACTCAAAACTTTATGATGCAACTACAAGGATAGGTTAGACCCAGTGCGAAACATCGTCAAAAAATTACTTCACAACGAAAGAAATCACGACCCTCAATGATGATGAATATGAGGAGGAGGAATGTGCAAGCTACAGGGTACATACAGGAGTGCTGTCTACTTCTACAGGTTAACATACATAGGTACAAATCATGTGCTATACACAGATACAACTTACCCAACTTTCTAGGGAGTGGGTTTGCCCTGCCGCACTCTAAAACGTGAACGTGGTTGAAGATCATTAGAATTGCTTGAAATTGTAAGGGTTAAGCTCACGATCGAATTTTAATTAAGGAACAAATCAGTTGATTTGAAAACTTTTGCAATTATAGTAGAATTAAAGCTATGATCGATAATGGGCTCATTATTACCAATTGATTTTGTTCGATCATCAACTCGAACCCTTATAGTGACTAATAGGAATTGCAGAACTAACTAGAAGACTAAGATTGGAAAACAAGAAACTGCAAATTCTAACTAGAGTGCTGAATTATTCTAATTAATTGTCGGATGTATACGCATAAACATAAGGGATTAACAGGTTGAATTGTTACATTTATGCGACATATTATAATATGATGAAATTTCTCTCAAGTTATAATCGTGTTATGGTAGAACTTTCCAAGATGTGAAACGTTCTGAATCCTTAAATGGATTCCATACATGATTACGGTGGATATGAATCTGTCGTAACTTTCAAATATGTATTTTAAATGTTTAATGATGAAGATAATAATAAAGATGAATTTAAAGCCAAAATGGATTTGAACAAAATTTGCTAATCTAATAATAAATCTTAGGATTTGTGCCATATTTACAGATTATTTTATCTTTTTACATACCACAGGAACACTCCTTGATCTGATTGTCCTCGTCATCATCTTCGACGCTCTGCTCCTCCAAGATCGGCACCTCCAGCCCGAATATGGCATCGAACAGGAACCGCTGCGTTCTGTTCCCTGATGACACCTGAAATTATTGTAGAAAAGTTCTTCACTTTCTATATTCCAAGGCTTGGAGTAGGGTTTCAAATGTGATTTCAAGTGTGTACTTGTAGTGTATAAACCTAAGATTGTTGGGTAGGATACGGACGGACTCGTTTACTATTGACGAAGATTGACAAGAGTGTGTACCTATGTACACAATGTCGTTACATAACTCATCTATTACCATTAAGTCATCAGTCATTATTGCATGTTCGCTGCAGTCGGAAGTAGGTAATCGTGCTAAATTTTGTAAAGATTCATATAAATTGGTGTTGACTTTTATGCATATTATGTAACGACAAAACTGGTATCTGATGGTTCCATCGGAAATGCACTTACATAAGTTTTGTTTACCATTTTAATGTTGGCAGCTCGGTTTACTTTCGCAGCTTCGTGCACGCCATGGTTGCGCAATGTCCGATGTTAATTGGCGACTAATGTCAATGTTGCTTTCACAATCTTAACAGCCGTGTTCCGGTACGTTATTATCCTTTTTTATTCCACTTAAATTTTAGAAGCACTTAAACTTTCGCTGATCTCATTATTGGTGATGACGGGTAATTTATAGTACATTAGGAAATCGTTAGTTCGGACGAATGTATTGGAATGCGTCACTGGCTAAATGAATATAAATGCCGGGTCTTTCATTTTGATTTTGGAAAGATATCAAAGGCTTCAGAACTAGGAACGTTTTATTCCAGAACGGTTTGAGTGAACTTTCTTAATAAGACCAAAATGGAAATACATAACAAAATTTCCTTAACAGAAAACTCGCCTGCCTTATTCGACATTCAACATAACTTATCAACAGATCTGTCATTTGCCCAAAAGAGTTGTCAGTCAAACCAGTACATAAATAAGAATAGCAGCGACGACTGCACATCGTCGCTGACTGAAGGATGCGCAATGATACTTTCCCTCTGGTGACCCACTCATGTAATGCTGTGACGAAACTAACTGCGCATGTTGTTGGTCGCTAGTTAGCTAACAATATATCGTGACATAATAACCACTTATGAGGCTAAGGTTGTCCGTGCGCCATGTGGACACTACCACTTATACGGTCATCTGTGCCACTGGGTAGGAAGTTAGATAATGTTTGTATTGAATACAGAGTGCTGCGATTGATTTTAAATAGAGCAAAGTCAGTACTAGAATTTCAATGTGAGACAACCATATAGAGCGGATATTTTACGGTCAGACACAGTAGCTTACCTACTATTCTTAAATCAAGAACAGTGGAAACTAAGACACAGTAGAGTGGACGGACAAAATAGAGTTTGATATCAGATTATCAACAGTGATCAAGTACTTGACTTTGACTCAACAAGGTTTAAAGAAGTAAACAGCCCTAGCCGTAACAAATCAGACACAACTTTATTAACAAAACTCGTATCTGTTAAATAACCGAATAATGTCATGGTCATCATTGAAAATGAATAAATTCTAGAAACAACTACATATTCGCCTGAAAGACTGCTCCGTGACCCTAATAGTGACGAATAGGTGTTGTAATTGACCATGACAGCGATTAGCGGTCTACTTGGCGTTTGAAGTTCAATGTCGGGTGGCGAGGACTGGACAATGGAGCTGAGACAATGACACGTTACCTAATGCAGTACGCCAAATTAAACAAGATGCTGATAGTAAGCAACTAGATATCAGTACGCAGGTGCCACTTGTTAAGCCGAAAGTGAATATTTGTAACACTCAAGCAGATAATCTTGAGATTAGTAATAAGGCTGATAAAAAAAAACTTATTAATATTAATCTAGGATTAAAAATATCGTGATCTTATTTTTATTTGTAGCGTACTCACGAGTCTACAGTTATATAACTTGATATTTGACTAGATTATGTTAATAGATTAATCTTTATGCTGATTAATTACTCTAGGGTATCGCAGTTTCTATTTATATCATCGACGAGACTACAAATCTGGTCTTTATTAAAACCATTTTCAATTTTAGTATAATTAACCATATCTACTGAAATGCCTTTCCTTTTTGCATAACAATAATATTGCTGTTCAAAGCTCTCAGCCCTATTATGTTTAGAGAGGCTGCACTAACGTAAGGTCTTTGAACATCTTAAAGGCACGACCACTTGATTCCAAAGGTCTCAATGCCTTGAATAGTGATACGAGTAATATCAAAGAGCATCATTATAATCGGTTTTCTCCAGTTAACTAACGCTTTGATAAAACAACTCCAGCTGTTATTTTCAAACCAGTGTGAATTCTACAAAGCGACAAGCATAAAAACTGTTTCAAATTCAATTTATTACATGCCATTGAAAAAGAAATGGTGCATAGAATGTTATCTAAACCAAAACAACTGATTCTTGACACAATCGAAATCATCAAAGTAGGTGGTTACGGCTGATTGGCGTCATTTTCACCGCACTCGCTTTTATTGTGTGATACCCGTGTATTCGTAAGGTCAGCAAGTAAACTACTTTCCAAAGTATGATTGCGAGGCGCCTTTCACGAGGTAATTGTTGTGGTGCTCTCATTTTTGTTATCCGCAGCCGTTTATCAAACGTAAGAAAGTAAGTAGCCTCGGCGATATATTTCGAACAAGCTAGATTTATAAGCTGGCGGTAAATAATAAGGGAAATAGTATAATACCTTCAGCTATTGGCCCATTGTATCGGTATTAGTAACAATCCTATAGCTCAGACAATGCGTGGTTTGAAAATTATTATACCTACCGATTTATGGTGATTATAGCAAAGAAGTTGTTTATGGCATGAGTTCCTAACGATCGTTCCTCTTGGATATAATGTAGGATAAATCATAATTAGAATAATGTGAAACTGCTCTTAAATTAGGACATTAAAGAAATTGATAATGTTTTTTCCAAAACACATAACAATATGATTGTGTTAGACTATATTCTTGTGTATTTTGATCAATAGCTTTTGATTGTTAAAGTAGAAAGCTAGGCATTCATTTTTTTTTTCACAAAACTAATAAGAAAACTAACTTTATACGCCCCACACCAGAAGAAGGATCAATTTTGAATTTTGAAGATTGTATATTGTAAATGACTACTTACAATAAACAATTTTCTATAGTTTTCATAGTATCTACTAGGGAGTAGATGTTGTAGAGACAACAAGACCACTTTGGAAAAGAAGAATTATTTCCTTGGATAAATCCGTTATGAAAAGAAATACCATCATAGTAAATAATAGTTACGTACGCTTTCCTACGAGTATTATCACCCAAAAACTACAATTAAAAAAATTGGCATTGCATCATGCGGATCTCTTTCAAATTTCTTTAGTCTACGAAAATCAAACAGGACATCGGAGGACTTAGCTATAGGCTGCGGGAATGTTCGAAAGAATTAACGAGGCCCTGGAACGCAAAGGGCAACTGAAGGAACACAGGTGGGCTTTAGTCAGTAAAAGTCTGGCGCTTCTTCTTGCTCCACCAGAGCGAGAGAAGTTGATGATTTCACACCTCAAAAAAGTACATAGCTATAAAAGAATCTTCTGGGAATGCTTTTGAACCATGACACAACCAAATGCTCAGTGCCATGGCCCTGGAATGCAAAGGGCAACTGAAGGACACAAGAGGTTTAGTTTTAGGCAGTAAAAGTCTGGTACATCTCGCTCCACCCTAGAAGTCATTTGACGGGATTCCCCATTTCAAAAAACAGGGTTAAAAACAGAAGAATCAGATCGACCCCTGTTATGCACCAATTAACATTAATTTATATTAAGTTTCTGTAGATATATTTATGTTAAGATCTTAGTAAATACCTCGAAACTGTACATGCATATGAAGGTCCACGTAACTCACATCTGAGTTAAGATGTGGTGTCATATCAAATGTTACACAGAGGGGATTTTGGAGTAGTCTTTTAAGATATATCTGGTGATGCATGATGGTGATCACCGAGTTTGTTTTAGTGAGGTGAAATTTCCACATTCCCTATACTTGTCCTCAAAGTATGGACGCCTTTTGAAGATTTTCCCGGGAAACAAAGACAAAAAAGAAACATTGCATGGCAGCATACAAGTTGGCTGAAAAGACCAGGTGTTGTGTTATTCCACTATCCGGACCTCGTAAAATATTAGGTAACTATATTTATTCTGTAATACCTACCTACTTAGAGAGTAGGATAACAGCCATTCATCATAATCTAAGACCTACGCAAACTAAGCAATCTATTACATCTCAAGATGTGATTCTTAGCATTCCTAAAATGGTTGGTTTCAAATTGCACATCGTGTCTCGTCTCTTCAGAGCCAAAGTTTCGTCAAAACACTGCATTAGTCGTACAACATTCATAGAAAATTCATGCAATCGATTTTGTAACACGCAAAATCCGAAAGGTCACGTTTGTGTTTCATACTAAGTATCTGTAAGAATTTCATATTGGGACTTTACATTTAAAATTTTGGTAAAACCCACACACGGAATATTTTAAGAAGTTGCTTTGATAAATCGAGGATAGAGGTAGTAAACTTTAATTTACCTAACTTTGGAATTGAACATAGGTACCCCAATTTATACACCTAATAGAATTTATATATACCCGATCTATTTCTTTCTTCATCTTTTTCAGAGTTTCATCCTCTTTTTACCCTCATTTACAAAAATTATTCCTTTAAGAATTGTGCTGACCTTCAATAAACTTAAGAAACACTGGATCAAATTTAAATGGTTCTTCTAGACTCCATAAAATAGCGAATTAGGTATGTTCTATGCGTGTGTTTCAAATTCAAATATGACGTTACCAAAGAAGACTATCAAATAACACTTTCGTTGGCTATTATTTTCAACTTAAATGTAATTGGCTTTGTTCTCTAGAAGATTGTTGGAATGTCCATATTATCGAATTAAATATTATATAACAAAAACAGAAACGTAACCGGCGAAAGTAGTGCATATCCGGATCATCGGTTAATTTAATTACCTCCGCCAAAAGGTAGTGGGAATCTTTAACCATGCAATTACCTTTTTATGAAACTACAGACTCTGAATTGTAATAAGTAATAGAATGATTAGTAAGTATACAAGGTGGACCGATGACCTGGTAAAGGTTGCGAGAATCCGTAGGATGCGAGTTGCACAGGATCGTTCGTTGTGGCGTTAAGTATAGCGATATTACAGAAAATAAAAAAAAAAACAAAGTAACAAATTAAAAACCTATTTTAAAGTATACAGTAGTAGTAGTTATAAAGTTTATATAAATCTATAATTTTAAGCCAATGAAAAATTATCACAGCTTTAGAGCTGTAATAATTTCGCTCGCGCTTCGAGCGCTATTGGTCGCTTATTACCAAAGCAATAATCGACCAATTTTTAAATTGTCAACATCATCGGTAAATACCTAATATTAATAGTTATTTTGCATAATTATTTAAACAGGCATGGTTCATTGACATACGACTAAAATCTATTATCAAAAACATAAGATCTCAATAGATGGTATGATTTTAGAAACTAGCTATTTTGGCTACAGAAGATTAAGAATGCATAAAAACTGTTTCGAAAAAGCATGAGACACGAATTATGAACTATTGAGATCAACATACGTTGATAGGACTTTTTACATATGTAGATAATACCTATTTTTGAGCAACAGAAAAACGTGAAAATAAATCAGCTCGACGATCATTTTTTTTCAGTGAGGACGTCTACTAATCTACTTATTTATATATGTACCATGACCACTACCACTAACTAAGAAACCTTCACAAAAAAAGAAAACTTGAAAATGTATCTACCACAAATTTTTATTTCTGGCTTCTTTGCCTTACATAAGTTTTTAACTGACTTCAAAAAGGAGGAGGTTCTATGTTCGGCTGAATGTATGTTTTTACTTACTACATTACAGTAGGTAATATGATTACTTGATTGTTAACTATAACTGTGTCAATCGGTCGGCATCGGCAATGACAGCGATTATGCGGTCTCATGCTGACCATGCCAATAACATCTGTTTTATAGCCTTCATGCAATCAAAACAATGCTAAGTACTTATATAACTTTTAAATCTCGTAATCGATTAGGTAGGTTATACAATATACCTATATTTAATTTTGGGTTGTTCCTAGACCTCGAAAAATGAAAATTCATACATTACTTCCCAATGGGGTGCAATGGGTCCACGACATTTTAAAATATACAATATTTTCTTTCCCTATGGGTCCTTGAGAATGTTTGTTGAGTAGGTATATAGGCGGATTTAATGCAACAAGGCACAATCCAGCTAACTTAGGTTAGGTTTTGTGAGGTTATCTAGACCCTTAAACTTTTAAAAGAAGCCGTTTTATGAAATCTATTAAAATGGAAACACAAAGAAAAATGCATGAAAAACCGAACAGCCCAACTCCAAAAAGAGTGGGTAGTTTTAAATCGCTTTTCGCGGTTAATTTGAATGTAACGCTTGCAGTTGCGGATGAATAAGTTAGAAAATATTCGAAATACCCGGAAAGAAGTGTTAAATATACCGTGAAAACTCGGTAAAAGCAACTGGAGTTGGTAACTTAACTTCCATTTTTTTCTTTTTTGCTTAATTTAAATTGATTTCTTTATTAATTCTGTTTATAAAAGGTGTTTGTAAACGGTACCGTAGTAACATAACAAGGTACCTTCACATTAAATGTATCTTTGAACAACCTTTATAGGTACTACCTACTACTGATTAGGTAAAGATCACTTCCGCGAATCTTATTGATCGGATGAAGGGGCGAAAAGTTCGTAGAATTTTAAACTGTCTATGTCCGCCCAATTTTAAATGTTTTGTATAGCAGGCCGTAGGGAGGAGTTATCTTGTGTTTTGTAAAAGACAATAATTTAACAGACACTATACGGTATTTGAGCTAATGGGGACAGACTGGTCGATTCACAGTAATCGCGAAAATTCAAATAGACGAATATTTCAGCACATTTTTACAGCAGATCGCTTTGATCAAATTACCGACCGCTGATAAACAGCAAACAAGAAATGCAAGAAGCACTTTACTAATGAAAGTAAAAGTGCATTCAAAGTCAATGCTCCGGAGCACATGCAGCTGTGACCGATACCGCGTGCACAGCCTGATAGTGACATTATGATAATCAGCCTCTACTCACATGGTTGTGATGGGTAGCAGCATCCGGCGAACTGATCTCCCTGGCATCGTACGAGTTCAATACAAGGAGCACGTAAGTTATAGTCACAATACTCCATTGGCACATTGTAGTAGGTATCCGGGGTCGAGAGCTCGTTATCATTGGTGCGCACCACTATTTATTAGCGCGTCATCTCCGCGCTCAGCGCGTTCACTGGCAAATTCGGCGTCAGCGATTCAATGGCATTATTTCGCAAACGGACTGCCCATGAAACGCCGGCCGAGTGTCGGCCGCGGCCGCGCGGAGTCCACCGAGTGCGTCGAGCAGGGGTCTTCGCCACCACCAAGCGTACTTTCTCTCCGCGCCAAAAACCTATTGGCAAGATCCAGCCCCCACTCGCGCCTCCGCCGAGCTGCACCGCTGCTACACACGTGCACTTTGCAGTCTTCTTAAAGCCTGTGTTGGTGGTGCTACCAATCTTTATTAGACACATTATCGAATTATAAAAGGTGTAAGGGACAGCCCTCCACAAACTTTAAGGGTTTGCTCAGTAGACGAAACTGAACAACCTTTTTTTTTTTTCAGGAAACTAAAAGAAAAATCAGCCTCGCCATACAAAATGATTTGTATGGCGAGTCCGATTTTTTCTTTCGTTTCCTGAAAAAATTTTTTATGGAAAGTTGTTCAGTTTCGTCTACTGAGCAAGCCCTTAAAGCAGAGCAGGGCGTTGATGAGTCAGTGAGTCAGGACCAGGACTTTGTCTGACCCACCAAGCATCTTGGTAGTCACTTGGTAACACAAGACATACTACAAAAACTGGGCAAGTGCGAGTCGGACTCGCGCGCTTTGTAGGTTCCTTGCAAACTACAATTCCCGAACGGAATCTCAAAGATTTTTTCGAATTGCAATTTTTTTTTTTGTGATGTATGTAATCACAAATTTACTGTTTTTAGATTTTTTCCTATACCTGTACTATAAGACCTTGCTTTGTGCCAAATTTTAGGATACTAAAATTCTAAAACGTAAATTTTAAATCTTTGAGAGTTTTAAAATTTACGTTTTTTTTTGCGACAAACGGCCGTATCTTTTTTATTCGTTAACTTAGAAGATTGATTTTCTCACAGCTTACAGGAACCGCAGACTTGAGTATTCGGTTTTAATTTCAACTCGATATCTCCACGCGTTCTCGAGATAAGGGGTCTTGACAGACAGACAGACAGACGGACGGACAACAAAGTGATCCTATAAGGGTTCCATTTTTTCCTTTTAAGGTACGGAACCCTAAAAATACCTCATCTTTATATATATAATGTAATTATGTGCCTACTAGAATTAATTAAAATCTTAGATTAGTAAAACAAATTCCCTTTCCGCGTCTGTTTATCCGCTAGCTCATCATTTATGATGAGCTAGCGGATAAACTAGTAATTACCTACGCAACTGGTGGGTCACTATGACGTTAAAAGTAAGATTATTTCATCCTTATTTTAGTATGGGTAAGAGATGGCGCTAGACAACCTGTATAGCTCTGTCTCTTACCCACACTGGAATAAGAAAAGAAAAATCTTACTTTGAACGGCATAGTAACCCACCAGATTTGGTGGTTTTTTTCCATAATAGAAAAATTTTATTTATAAACCGAGGTTTATGTAGTACATAAACATTTCACCAGGGTGAATCTGAGGCGAGTCACTAGTTCGAGATAATTTCAATCCTTTCCCACAAACAAGTATAGCCTTTTGCGATGCGTGATTGATAAACCACGTTTATTAAAATACCCTAAAAAAGTACCCACTTAGTGATTATATATGTACTCTTTGTACCCACTTAATAAATCTCAATAGAATTCGAACTGTCATTTTTGACATAGAGTTTGTCATTCCAAAATTCAAAATATTGAATTCTAAATTCAAATTAAATAGATATGTAAAAAAAAATACACGAGTTTTAAAAGGTGACCCGACACTTTCAGTCAATAATAAATCATCTGTCATTACGTCGGGTTCCCGTAAAAAATCTTTGCTTTTACTTTTCAACAACCATCCGCTTTAGCTACCAAACAGCAAAAAACCGCGAGAGACAATTAAAATAAAAAAGTTACGTCTGTGGGAATCAACGGCGGATAACGCTGGATTTTCCACACTGATAAAATGAAAGTGAAATCAACGGTCGCGCCGTTTCCGCAGCGCGAGCGTGCCTACCACCGACACGTAATCGTGATATTTATACAACCAACCAACCACTCGAAGACTACGGGACGTTATGAACTTTCAATAGGTACCTACTACACAAGGCGACAGATAAAGGTGGAATAAAGTACATTGACCTTTTCCTAATATCTCTGCGTAGATACCCGAAAACTACACACACAACTAAGTGTATTTAATTATTATTATAATATTGTCGATTCAATACAGCTCTAAGTTGTTTCCATTTTTGAAATTAAGTTTGTCAACAAATGTAGGAGGCCAATGACCGTTATTCCAAGTTTATCTGGTGGTTTAACTGGTGCCTTAGTATCCTAGTAGCTCCTTCCTTAGTATCTATCCAGTTTAGGTAGCTAGGTAAGTACTGATATTGTTCTATCTCCAACAAAAACAAATTCTCCTCGCTCTTTTTTAGGGTTCGTAGTCAACTAGCAACACTTATAGTTTCGCCATGTCTGTCTGTCTGTCTGTCCGTCCGTCCGTAAGCGGATAATCTCAGTGACCGTTAGCACTAGAAAGCTGTGGTACCAATATGTATAGGTATCAATCACGCCGACAAAGTGGTAAAATGAAAAGTGGAAAAAAAAATATTAGGGCCGTACACGTAAAGTGGGGAGTGTTTTTTTTTTTATTTCAACCCTAACGTGTGATATATTGTTGGATAGGTATTTAAAAACAAATACCTAGGGATTTACTAAAATCATTTTTGATAACATTAATATTTTCGGAAATAATCGCTCCAAAGGTAAAAAAAAATGTGTGTTCCCTCCTCTAACATTTAAACCATAAGTTTAGAAAATATGAAAAAAATCTCGAAGTAGAACTTTATAAAGACTTTCTAGGAAAATAATTTTGAACTGTTCAACCCATCAAAGGTTGAACAGTTTTTGAAAAGTTGTACAAAATAATTTCTGAACTAAGTTTGTAATTTAACAGTTTAAGCAAGCATTTTTTAACTTAATTTACACATTTTATTATTCTGAACGTATCTGTTCACGCAATCCAAAATTACCACTGAAAACCTTACATACATAACCCGTCGTTTGTATAAATTAGTAACCCAATTCCCCGAGAGATGGCGCTGTACTTTGGGCTACTTGGTGCTGTTAAGATTTTTTCTGAGCTGATGGGGTCGGGACGGGTATGAGCTATTATATTGTCGAATTGTTCGGTTGGTCTCTCGTTGGTATTGGTGGTTCTTGCTCGTTGTCTATCGTTCATTGTTATTAATAAGAATATTTTCTATAGTGGGAAATTGTATTTACAATTTTATTGTAAACACTATTGTGTTTAAGTAAATTATATTGTAGGTTTATTTTTTAAACTTGTACGGGGAAAAATTGGTTGATAGTCGTCGCAGTTTAAGGATTCTATTACATTGTGAGAAATTAGGTTTATTTTGGAGATTTTAAAAATGACTATCTCAGCAACAGCAACTAAATTACACTGTTTATCACTCCATGTTACAACCCCTTCCAGACAAAATTTTTTCGAACTTTCCATGTTTAGTTGGAATCTGTAGTTAACTCTTTCTCTCCGTCCTTTGTGGGCCCATTTTTAGGGTTTCGTACTTAATATGTCAACTCAATGTAACAAATAGCCCATTTTTTAAACTAGCCAATTAATGTGGGACACTTATTGTAACGGACGGGAAACTACGGAACCCTACCCTACGGAACCCTGAACGTAGCCCGACACGCTCTTGCCCGGTTTTTTGTTTTAAGTAGGTACAGGTTATTTCCCTTTACAATGCGATTCAAATAAGTAATTGGAGCGTCAATGACCTCTAACTGTAAATGTTAGGTACCTACTTGAAAAGTAAGTTTGGCAAAGGGAACTTATTTGCATTATCAATCACGGTTTTATTTCTGTCTTAATTAAATCTAAGTGAAGCAAAAGCATATTATTTAAGATATACTCGGACACTCAGTGATGCAGAGATGAGCGGAATTGAAGAACTAAATTCTGATTTAACTTTTTTCGTTCATGATTCATAAATAAATTCAATTATATCTTGTTTTGATGCCCCTAGGTTAGGTAGTACTTAATTCGATTTAATAGATATGTCGTCACAACATGGCGCTAAATCGATCCTGTTCTTATTTGAATCGCATAGTAACTAGGTACCTAACTGGCGTAGCTAGACCCTCGCGTTTAGAGCTCGTAGTAACACCGCTGTCCTCTACGGTTAAAGTGTCGACTCAAACAACAAACATGTGCCTCGCTAATATAGTAATCAGTGCGCTCTCAGCAGTCCTAGGTTTGATTTCCATAGCACAACGTTATTGGGTTGCCCTTTCGAAATTTCCTCAATAGCAGTCTGGGGAGTAGGTATTCATAGGCTCATCCCTGAAGAAGTAATAAAAACTCGATTCATACCTCTGGCTAACGCTGTCAGTAGGTATAGGCAGTTATTTGCTGCGCTTTGCGTGAACTTTAGCTGCTTTTTGCAAGCATGCTGCCAACAAAATAGGTCTTATACTTTAAAGCAGGGATAAAATTAGTATGTAGTAAAATTGACTTTCATACATATCTATTCTAGATTATAATTTGTTTTTTCCTCCACCTTTATTCAAACTTTTATATCCGTGTCGGTTACGGTCACTGTTACGGTTACAGAACTCCATAACATCCCTGCTTTTAAGCAGGTATAGACTAGGAAGTAAAACCATGATTTCAAGCAAATTAAAAAGAAAATAATACCTATATATTTGACGTTACTAAAATTGAACAGAACTAACTAGCTTCTAAAAGAACTAGCGAAGTAGGTACATACCTATCCAAATTCTTATTTATATTAACCAATTTAGGCCACTTCTGGGTATCGATCTCCTCCGTAACCGTCTACTTACCGGTGTTCCGTATTCTCCGGCTAAATCTTTCCTAAACGCCTTTAATTCGTCACGCCAGAGCGTTTCCTGGGCTTCCTCGACAAAGACCGCAGTCTTTCTTCTGGCTCCCATAGCGAGACTACTCTGGCCCATCTGCCATATTGTGCATAAATAACGCAGCAGAATCCCACTTTAGCCCAGCAGGTCTATTGCCTTAAAACTTGAATTTATTGACCACGAATTTCGAAATTCGGAACACAGATATAGGCAGGCAGGAAATGGTAAGATTCCAACTTTCTACCGAAAAAACGCTTGATAAAAATGCTTAGGGGCCGGCGACGGATGAATTTCCATACAAACGTAATAGGTACCACGCTCATTTGCAGTTGGAGCATATTTCCAACATAATATTACCTATGATGATATTCGGCTAAAGACAATATTTATCTAGGTTCCTACGTCTTTCTTTTTTAAGGCTGAGATGCACCATTTAACTATAACGATAACAAAGCCGTTAACAGTTGTCAAATCGTCGAATTGACCAATAGGCGGCCGTTTCACGGCTGGTTATGGTTTGGTTATCGTTATAGTTAAATGGTGCAACTCACCCTAAGAAAACAAAAAGAAATTTAAGCGAATTGTATTTCGCACTTTTTTACAGCGTAAATGGCAAAACGTGCCATTTGGCTTTTCCTGTTTTAAAAATAACAATATTTCTAATATTCTCGACGTAGGTACCCCTAGATAAATATTGTCTATAACCGAATATCATCATAATATGATGATATTCGGTTATATTATTTCCAACATAACATATTATGTTGGAAATAATACCTATACTCCAACTGCAAATAAAAAAAAGAGTAATTCTGAAATAAATGTTATTATTATTATTAAATGAGCGTGGTACCTATTACGTTTGTATGGAAATTCATCCGTCGCCGGCCCTTAGCTTGCACATAAAACGTCCGTTACGTAGATAAGGACATAATATTAAATGTCTAGGCTGCGTTTTTAAATTTTCATCAGATTGCAAAATGATCTGGTGATGGTAGGTACCTATATGCAGGTAGTTAGTTACTGGTCTCGGTCTGGTTGGTGGAGTGTCTAGAATAATCATGTAGCCTTTACCAACCTTAGGGGCCATTCAATTATTACCTACGTAAGCACTATAGGGGGTGGGGGGTTTTAGCATTGCTTATTTTTGATGACATGGGGGAAGGGGGGGTCTAGATGGTGATTACGTGAGTAGTATATTTTTTTCTTAGTTTTATAAGAGAACGATCTCGATGTTCCAAAATCACAAGAAAGTGAGCAGATAGATACCTACACATCTCCATCAAACATCCAATGTTGTTGAAGATTTAAGGTCATAGCACACTTAAACGACTCTGCTCCAACACCGCTCGCACCCAACACCGCCCTAAACTAAGACTGCTCGCAGTCCACGCGGCGTCAGCTAGCAAGCACCCAGCAGTCCACGCGGCGACAGCTAGCTGGCGGCCAGCTGTCCACCCGCCGACCGCTCTCGCTTTTGTGTAGATACTGACTGAATGAGCGGCGACTGCTAACAGTGAGCGCACGGACACCGCGCCGACCGCTCGTCTACAACGTGCGGCCAGCGAGGCGTCAACTACCGAGCAGTCTGACGGCGGTAAGCTCGCTGACAGCGAGCTGTCTGCTAATTTATGATGCCAATGTAAAATATATCTTAAGAGCAAAATTTAAAGCCCATATTTGAATGATATTCTTTTTGCCGGGTGGGAGCAGTCGTGTCAGTGAGCTATGACCTTTAGAGTCATGGATTCGTGCATCATGGACTCAGGACTGTTAATTTAAATTAATATGTCAAAATTTTAAATGAAGTTTGTTTTTTTTTCCTTTATTTCAAGTCCTTTCCTTATTTGTAGACTTACAACTAGTGCTCATAAATTAATAACGTTTGGAGGTAGGCAGAACAGAGAGTAAAGTCCCACATACCTCCGTTGAAAAGGGAGGATCCTCCGACCAGACTGGTGTTATAGTCTGGTGGGCGACTGCCCGATAGATGATTTCGGGCTGTCGTATATGTTCAAATCGCGCGGAGAAGTTTGATTGCGCGATGTAGGATTTCGTACTTTCTTCGTAGTTCTTATGTGGCGCCATAGATGTCGCTACAAACGAAACCAACTCATTGACAAATACTTGTACCAATGTTTACGTAAGCATGGGGGGAGGGGGTGAGAGCTTTGCTTACTTTTGCTGACAAGAGGGAGGGGGAGTTAATATTTGCAAAAAATCTGCTTACGTAATACTTGAACAGCCCCTTACAAAATATAAAATGTTGGAAATGATAATTTTCATCTTTTTTGGTTGTTGAACATTCAAATCCAGCAGTGTAGATACTCGTGATCCTGTAAGTACCTACCTACTTCTTGAATGTCTCTCCATTAATGCAAACCGCTTCTTCTCAGGTGCAATATCAGTCCGGACGCCCAATAGAAGAGATTACACATCCCTCGTGTGATTTAAAACAACTGGTAATCGTACGAGGACAGAAGAACCTATACAAACTACACCTATGCCTCTGTGAAGATTACCAGTAGCCTGCGCCCTGCAGGGAGTGCCTACCTAGTACTTTCTTTGATGTGAGTTGCAATATCCATGTCTGCTATATCTCACTATTAGATCTTTGCAGGCTTCAGAATAATATATTATTATTCTTCTTCTTCTTCTTCCTGCCCTTGTCCCATTTTATTTGGGGTCGGCGCAACACGTTTTTTTCTTCCATTCTGTCCTGTCACTCGTCACGCTATCACTAACTCTCTTTTCTTTCATATCACTTCTCACACAATCCATCCATCTTTTCTTTGGCCTCCCTCTCCCTCTCCATCCATCCACATGTAAATTCATAACTCTTTTAGCAACATGCTTTTCATCTCTCCTCTTTACATGACCATACCAAGACAAACGATTTCCTTTCAACCTTTCAGTCACTGGCGCCACTTTCAAACTTCCCCTAATATACTCATTTCTCACTTTATCCATTCTCGTCACACCACACATCCATCTTAACATTCTCATCTCCGCTACATGCAATCTTTTTTCATCCGTCTTTTTCACAGCCCAACATTCTGATCCATACAGTATGACAGGCCTTATCACGGACTTGTAGATTTTACCCTTCAGCTTGAGGGGCATCCGTGGGTCACAAGTTGTTCCCGTGACCTGTCGCCATTTCATCCATCCTGCGTTGATCCGATGTGTTACGTCCCGGTCTACCTCACCATCCCCTTGGACGAGCGACCCGAGGTACCGAAAGTCAGAACAGATCGGTATGGGCGTTCCGGCGAGAGCTAAGGGCACTGGATTGGAGAGACCGCCGAAATCGCAGAACAAGTACTCCGTTTTGGTTCTACTCAATTTCAGGCCAACACTCTCCAATCTGTGCCACCACACCTCCAATCTGTTCTGGACCTCTAGGCCACTCTCGGCAACCAGCACAATGTCATCGGCAAACAACATACACCAGGGAGCCTCTTCCTGAATGTCCGACGTCAGAGCATCCATTATCATCAGGAAGAGGTAAGGGCTGAGGGCCGACCCTTGGTGTAAGCCGACAGCCACATTGAAGCTGCTAGTAGTGCCCACTGAAGACCGGACTTGGGTACTGCATCGACTGTACATCGCTCGGATCAACTGCACATACTTCCCAGGCACACCTTTCTCTTTAAGGGCCCACCACAGAACCTCACGAGGTACCCGGTCATATGCCTTTTCGAGGTCAATGAATACCATGTGCAAGTTTTTATGCGCACCTCTGTATTTCTCGCACAGCTGGCGTATAGCAAAAATGGCATCCGTTGTACCCCGACCAGGCATAAAACCGAATTGGTTCTGTGAAATTTCACTCTCTTCTCTCAGTCGCTTTTCAATAACTTTCTCCCAGGCTTTCATAGTATGTGACATTAGCTTTATTCCTCTATAATTGTTGCACTCAAGCACATCACCTTTGTTCTTAAAAATGGGCACCAAAGAACTGCTGCACCACTCATCAGGTATGGCTTCTTCCTGCAACAACTTATTGAAGAATAAAGCTAACCACGTCCATCCATCCACTCGCAATAACTTCCACACTTCAACTGGTATTCCATCTGGACCAATGGCTTTACCATTCTTCATTCCATTTACTGCTATCCTAACTTCATCCATACTAACCATTCTCACTAACCCCACATTCACTGGTTTATTCTCTAACACACTCCTCCAATTATTTTCCTCATTCATCAGTCAATATATTATTATTATAGGTCACAAAATTAAGAAGGCTCCATTGGACTGGAGAATTTCTTAGCGAGGACTTTTTATCCGTGACTCTCCTTGCTAATCATTGAGATTTTAAATTAGAATTTCAACTAAAAGCCAAAGCGCCTAAAGGGCGATAACGAATTGTGTACAAATTTCGGTCGTGCAGAATATCAGCACAACTTAATCTTCACTAGAATTACGTAGGTACAGAAGGCAAAGAATTAATTTTCTCTTCCACAGCGGGGACAACAATAACAATATTTGCTAGAGTATTATAGGTCCACGAGCAAAGCAGAAGCGGGTAGCAAGTAGGTAATCTTCAAATGAGTTTCGAATTCAAACCAAGGTAGATTGAAGAAATGCCTTTTGGAGGAATCGACAAGTATCTCGAGCACGGAACAGTAAAAACAGTGGAAGTAGCTTGAGAAAATGTTTGTTCCAGAACCGGTGTCGCCAAACTCATACATTTACAATTTACTCTTACTGCAAACCTAAAAATATGATTGGCTGAAAACAAAAACAGGGCGTAGACGAAATGCAAAAAAAAAATTATACGAAATGCAACTTTAATTTCAAATGACTATAAATCAAATTGACAAAAACAAGAATGAAATACATCTTTGACTACCAAGTACTGCCACTCGTCGCTAGATGGCATTGTTCAGTATATAATATTCAGTATGAACTGTAAATACGTAAAAATAAGATTGGTATTTGAATGGCGTATCACTGACGCGAATGCGCTCGCTGCTACTCAGATAGGGAAGTGACCTTATTCGATCGAAATATGTATCGATTGTATGAAAACGTATTTAAAACATATCATGCAAAAAAAAATTGTATGCGATAGTGTGATAGTATTAAAATTATGAAATTAATATGATTAAAGGCAATTTTTAAACGTAGTAAAAAGGGTATTTATTTGCATAGTACATCAATTATCATCATCTCAGCTGAAATCATCGTCATCGCCCACTGCTAAACATAAGAATATTAAGTATAATTCAAACGCCCTATGTTGTTCCTAACTCTTTAACTAAATTTATTTAAAATACATCACAAATATCATACCACAATTTTTATTTTATTATATTTATTAATTTAATAATTATCTGTATTATATTACTTACAAAAACTATTAAACTATAATATATATTTTAAAAAGGCAATGTAATACATATTATACATATCGATTGATTTTATCGATAAAGTCACGCACTATTTGGATAGCGTCAAAAGTATAGGTAGACTAACGAATATTCCAGAAAAGCTAATAACCGAGAAAAGAAAATCAACTTTGTAGTGATGTGACTAAGGACTAGTTTTGTTTGTATATTCTGCGCAATGTTTCACGTAATTTTATTTTTTCATTTTATTAAAATAAATCCGAAAATAATACTTTTCGGTGGTATGATACACCTCCATGAGTTAGATTTTTAGTCAGACTATGGTTTTTAAAGTACAGTATGGGACAATAAGGCATTTTAATATTATTTTTCGTTAATTATTATGTTGCGCAGTCTAGTTAGAGAATGAGAGCGCTTGAACAGCAAGTGCGCAACGCGATTCTTACTAGCGGCGACAGTGCCACGCCTTACTTCTTCCACTGTTTTTACTGTTCCGTGATCTCGAGCAATAAATGCCTAGCTAAAATCGCAGAAAAAGGAAGAGGCCCTGCGGTGATACGTTTAGAGGCTTCTGACGAAAATAGTGATGACATAAAATTATGGCTCTGAAGCATGGTCGCTCACAACGTGCTTCACCAGAATTCTTATGCCGCTTATTCACCTAAAAGGCAATGAAAGGGCTATGCTGTTTCCTAGCGTGAGCATTAGAAATGAAGATATTCCCAGTAGAATAGATTGACGACAAGCCCGAAGAATCGCCAAACCTAAGTGGCAGGGGAGATGATCGATGGGACAAAAGGTTCTGGAGTGGCGTCGCTATGTGAAGTTAAAGCGAAGCCTAAGTAGGCGCAGAGACGCAGCTAAATAGCATCAGACGGACTGCATCACAGCGACCGCGCGCGGTCGATATAACTGCATGCAGGTTCGACTTCGTGCAGTCATATCAACTGCACGCGGTCGGCTGCAGTCAAGTGAAGTCAATATCAACTGCATGCAGTCGTGCCTTCAATTTCGCGCGGTCGGCTTTTGTTGTGTAGTGTCGCCGCATGCCGTCCACCGCCGTTCGAAGTCGCGTCGAATGCACATTGGCATTATGCGATCAATGTCATCTTTATTTTGCGATTCATAAAGGTCAAATCTTACACTTCGCTACTGGGCTTGATACGTCAACTGCGCAAAGGTAGATAGGACTGTAGATAACTGCATGCAGTTGAATATGTCGACTGCGCGCGGTTGCTGCGATGCAGTCCGTCTTCAGCCTTAATGGCCAAGGATATCAGGGACTACCTACTGAATGTCTTGTGTCATTAGTAAAGCCACACTTGACCACAAATAAATTATGGAGAAAACTTAATTATTTCTTAAGTTTGCCCCAAACACTAAAATAATCTTGTATCGTGAGTGCGTTTACAAGCATATGAACTGACTTACACGACATCCAGAATACGGAATATCTATTTGCATAGCTATACAAATATTTGTTCTGTGCGGGAATTGACCCGCGACACGCAGCACAACAGCAAATCGCTGCGCTAACCCGTGCCGTCAGGTAAACATTAGAAAGAATAAAAAAAAAAAAACAGGTATTTTTTAAAAATCTTTATTTTTTTGAACATAATAATGCAAACACTGTATTTAAAAAAATAAAACTTGTGCCAACTTATAAAAACTTACCTGCGAGGAAAGGAACTTCGCAGATCGTTTAGACCCCGATGCCCCCGAAGTTCATCATGGAAATAAAATGAACAGATTAGAAAGGAAAAAAAGTAAATATGTAATGCCTAAATCTATATCAGAATGAAAACAAAAAAAAAAAAAAAAAAAAAAAAAAAAAAAAAAAAAAAAAAAAAAAAAAACTGATCACAGGTAAGAAAAATAAAAAAAGTATTATTTACGGGAAACTGAAATAAGACTCGAGAGCTACTGAAGGTTGAAAGTAGAGATGAAACGAATAATGGTTTGGTCGGAAATACCGGATATTCAGCCCTTAGCGTTTACAGCGAAAGGCTATTTTCAGAAGCTGCTCTAGTTTACGAAGCTAAGTGGAGTCGCTTCTTACCAAAAAATGCGGAAAATTTGGTATTCATTCACCACAATTTGCCAATTGTTAATTTTACTAAACTAATTAATAACCATAACCCATTGTGATACAATTTGCCTTGTGTAAAGTAATGAGAATCGTTAGAAGTTTGCAATCCGGAATCCGGCCAGATAGGTACTGAATTATCCGGTATCCGGCCGAATATTCAAAACAAGGCCGAATATTCAAAACAAGGCCGAATAGGCGGATACCGAATAGTTACTGGATATCCGTTTCATCTCTAGTTGAAAGTCTGTTGAAAATATACTTTGCAATTCTTTAGTGTTTATCGAAGTTGTGGGAGACGAGCAACGTTATAAAAATTCTATGAGTGGTGTAGTTTGTTCTATGAAGACGTCTAAAATTACCTTTCATTATCCCTTTGTAATCAATATTAAAATAGTATTACTAAATAGTCATATCGAAAGTTACGATACATAGATGTTCCGACACATCTAAATAAGATAATTTAGGTGTACAAGTAGTTTCAGGACACCTATGCTCAATATCTCATATTCAATCTTACTTTTAAATAGACGCCTTTACTCTGATAAGTACTGCAATGTATATAATCACGAATAGATAGATACTCAAATAAATGCCTACCTATTTATAAAATAATACGAAAATTGACACCTATATAAAACTACATACCTTTCTAAATACATACTCCTGCTTAGTTCAATCTTGCTCGTAAATATCCGTATCATCGACCTCTATCGCGTTCGATGTGTTGTACACTGGTGTACAAGGTCTAAGACCACATGCCGTTAGATAACGGTAATACAGTTACATACATACCATACAAAATATTTGTAACTGTACAAAGTAGCATAAGTTTCTATAACATCTTTCTCTTTGAAAGCATACAGTAAACTAATCCTTGGTTCTAGGGTCGAAATAAGTAGGTAAAATGCACAACAATAACTATTTAGACATAAAATGGTTTATTTATTCATCTACATCATTATCTATAATTAAGTCAGCTTAACTATTTTAGTAAGGTTACTTACTTCATAGTATTTGCACACTTGGGCAGTGCTGACGAAAAAATAAAATAAAAAGGAATATATGTACAGATCTAAAGAAACAACCCTACATTTTTGTATTAAAGTTTATTTTTACATTACATTAGCCTAAAAGTCCATAATACTAATCCTAATAATCATATAACAGCTATTTGAGAACTTAATACTGAGTAAGGTCAGGAAATTAAAATAATCATGATTCTTCATAATCTATGGTCAACTAAACTCTGATCTCGTTCACCTAGCGTCTATATGAGGGATTCTTACAGAATTATCCTAAATTGTACTTAATTCGTAAAAAAACGTAAATAATTCTCATTTTACATTTCTATATCCTTAAAAGTATGTCACGATAAGTACCTAGGTACTACAATAAATAGAAGACCATCTTACAATTCAGTACACATATAAAAGTATTCTAATCATTCTAAAAGATAAAAGAGTCAAGAGCTCCAGCTACAATTCTATTGGTTTTCCTGACGCCTTCTCCTAGGTGGTCTCGCGGGTGGACCATGAGGTGTGTATCTAGTGCTCCGGAGCGTACTGCCTACACTAGCGGTTAACACTGCTTTACTAGTGTACTTAGCACGAAACCTAGAGATTGAAAAAACCTTTAATCAGACATGTAACAGTTATAAACTAACAATACAGGCTACCTTCATAGCATTAATCATTGGAACTAACAGTACTACTCATTACTAAATATCTGTAGCTATCATTTCCTATACTTAATTAATGCTATGTAGTGCTCAATCATAAGCCTAGATTCATTGGAGAATTCAACAACAAATCCACACAACTTCCTATAGGAGGTAATGGAAATCGTTACTAAGTTCATGAATTTATGAAGTGTGAGAATATGGTGAATGTTAGGCCATGAGAAATCGATACTTACGTAGTCTAGAAACGCCCCCCTCTGCCCTGGCCGCCACCGTAGTTGCCGCCGCCGCCGCCACCGCCACTGCCGTAGCCGCCGCCACCACCGCCGCCACCGCCTTGGTTCATGTTGTAGGGTGCGGCGCGGTTGTTACCACCATACTGTTGGTTCCTAGTTGGGCCTCCACTGTAAGCCTGCTGGCTATAATTGCCGAAATCTTGGTTACCCCAGCCCCCACGGCCATTTCCGCCGCCCCCATAGCCACCGCCGCCGCCGCCACCCTGGTTACCACCCCAGCCTCCTCCCTGGTTGTTATCCCAAGGATTGGAGTTATTCCATCCACCTTGGTTACCACCGCCATAGCCACCTGTAAACACAATTGAAATACCATCCATCAGTTGGTTGCTAAAAAAGTATCAATGAAATAAAGACCATGTGAGATTAAATATACATACCACCATTACCCCAGCTGTCATTCCTGCCACCTGGACCTTGTCTACCACCTCCTCTTTGTTCTGCACCATCTTTAGGAAGGGCTTTCTTCACATCTAGTTGTTTGCCATTGATTTTGTGTGGGCCATTCACTATTAACAAATGAAATAATTAGTAAACATGATTCAACAGACAGAAAATAGTTATATATTTAGCAAGAAATTGTATATTGACTTGCGTACCATAATCTGCCACGGAAATGATAGTCAGGTATAGCTAAAATCAATAATTAATTTCCACAATCAGAGAAGCCAGATTCTGCCACTAACAAGTTCAGGTCTGGGGCAAAATTGTGGGAATTAAAGAAAAAAAAAAATTGTAATTATACTTACAGCATACTTTGTCGACAGGGTCATAGTCATCAAATTCCACGAAGCCAAAGCCACGCTTCTTTCCTGTACTTTTGTCAGTAACAATGCTGACATTCTGAACATTGCCATAGCTTGAGAAGTACTCCCGCAGTTGTTCATCATCATGGTCATCTTTAATGCCACCAATGAACAATTTCTTCACTGTAGCACCAGCTTCCGGATTTTTAATGTCTTGCCTTGCTACAGCACGCTTGGTTTCCACGACACTGTCGAAAAATATTAATTAAGTTATTATTTTTAATTAAGTACTTCCAACATACAACATAGAAACCGTTCCCACGCCCGATGTCAGTTGTCGACCCCACAGAAAATGCCATGTGTACAAAATTGCACGCAACATTCACCAAGTAGTGTCTTATATTATCTGCAGCATAAAACGATATGAAAGAGAAGTTTCAAGCTCTCATATAGCTGGGCTGCAGTATAATGCTACGTTTACATGTGGTCCCAGCCTCGGCTAATCGCCATTGTATAAACAGGGAAACACCGTGAACACAATGGCGATTGGCCGAGGCAAGCCCACATGTAAACGTATTACATTCACATGGGTTATAAAAAGGTTATTAATAACTTACCGGCCATCAATGCGATGCGGTCGGTTGTTTTGCGCATCATCAACCATGTGCGCTTTTGAGTATGTGATGAAACCAAAGCCACGCGACCGCTTGGTCTTGGGATCTTTCATAACGACGACATCCACAATTTCTCCCCATTTCTCGAAATGTGACTTGAGCGACTCATCAGTGGTCCTGTAGTTGAGACCACCGATAAAAATCTTCCGGTGAACCTCGGGCTCATCCTGAAAGTAGGACGCGGTGTCAACAAAATGGCGGACAGCGGATTTCGGGGACCACTTGCGATATATCGATTATCGCGAAAAATATGACCAGCGAAACTTGCAGTTAAAACTCAAATAATAGTTACTACAATTAGTTACAGCAAAATGTCAAAAATACTATTCAACAAGAGATCAAAACGGCATACAAGGTTAAAGGAATGCTAATCAATAAAATATACTTACAAATCCGTCATCGCCACCGTTTTGCTGTGGCCTCATGTTGGCTTATTGTTTTAGACACAAAACTATCAATCAATTAATATTCAAACGTTAAAATTAACTTCTTTTTGAACGCGAAATCAGACCGGCAATGCGACACAAGCACAACCGCTCTCTACCGAAGCCACGCCAAAAAGAAAGATGGGGAACTAACGACAAGATGAGTCGGCGTCCAGCGACGTGGGGCGTCGGGCGTCGGCAAGTCAGTGTCAATTTGAATCTTAGTCTTTTGAGATTTACATTCTTTATGTAATCGACTAAAAGTTTTAGTCGATTATTTAATAATGTAACTTGAAGGCATGATCAATAAATGGCTTATTAAGCTAGCCTCATACATCGCCGGAATGGCTATCTGAATTCTTATTATTAATTCAGAAAGACCGGAAGATCATACAATATCAGTAGGTACTCCACACACATTCTGATTTTTTCAGTTTTGATTTCGGCCGAAACTGAGACTGTTGCTGAAATTCAGTTTCGGTTTCGGGCCTAAAAATTATTTTGGGTCGGACACTACTTAAAATTTAATGCTTAATTACTTCAAAAAATGTTTTATTTTGATTTTATTGAATCTGTGTTTGTAACACTAACATAAATCACACTATTGCAGTGATTTAGCATGCTTTCTCTAACCGGATCTACTTAATGGGTAAATGGGCTACAGCCCAGGGCCCCATGGATATGAAGGACCCCCAAGCAACAGAAATAATCTACAAGAGGGCTTAATCCTTAAGCCGGGTCCGCTGCGCCAATATGCAAAACATGTTATAAAAAACATGTTAGAAAAATATGTTCGTAAAACTGCCAGTCTGCTGCATCAATTTGTTCGTGTTTTGTTTTATTTCAAAAATGAGTTCTGACGAAGAGGATGTGGAAGCCTATTTGGCAATTGTGGACTTAATTCTTAGACGAAGAAATAGAAACATATTCCGTTATCGACCTTAACTTAGGTATACTAAGAGTTGAAAATTGATGACAGATTTGGTTTTGAAAATTTATTTCGTTGCTCGGAAAGCGATTTTGAAGAGCTTCTGTCATTAATTTTACCTGATATACAGAAGCAAGCACTACATATAACGTCCCCAAGCACCGGTATTTCTCGAACTAATTTTATAAACAATAAAATGCTTTCTATAATCCAATCCATCACTGAACCGCGAAACGTATTCATCCGGCGAGCGCTAACATGAAATGAATGACCTCACCCCCCCCCCCCCCGCAGGCGAACGCGGGGGATGTTATCCATTCAAGACGGCAAACATGTTAGCGTGTTTTTCCTAACAAAATTGTTAGACCACGCCCCTATTCGAACAACGAACAATGTTAGCATGTTAGCTAACACGAAAACACGGCGCAGCGGACCCGGCTTTAAACTTTATAGAACAAATTAAGTACTACTTTATATGTAATATTTACAAGTTCTCAAAATAGGTTTTTAAATTCGGCATGTGTTTGGACTGGAGCAATTTGCCTGCTGCGGTCTTCCCGTCCAATTACAATTTAGGTGTCTTCAAGGCTAGAGTGAATAGGCTCTTAATAAACTAGTGCGCCTCACCATCAACGATAGTATCACTACTTACCATCAGGCGGGATCGCAATCAAATACTCGTTTATAATAGATTAAAAAAACAAATCTGTTTTATGATTTTGGTCGACTAAATTATCTTTTAATATTATCTCACAAATGGTGTAAAAAGCAGAGTATCCAACACGGGGATAAAGCTGTTTTTGTCTTGGACGGCTTGAATTCCTCACTTCACTCAGGTTTCTTTATTAACTCCCTCGCGATGCTCGGGAGTTAATTATATCAGTCCCTCACTAACGTTTGGGATTAAAATTAGCAACCTTCGTTTTGTTCGGAATTCAACATGCCGCCCGCGACTTAAAGACATTGCTTTATCCCCTAGTCTACTAATCTGTATTACATATTAATACAGACTAGAGTGAGAGAATATTTTACTTCCATTCGTTTTTTTTATAAAAGATCTTGACAATGTAATAGGCGTACAAAAACGGACATAGTGACGAAATTTAGAGGTTCCGTTTTTAGCGACCAAGGTAGGTAAAAATAATGTTTCAGGGTAAATGAACTGTGCCTACACATCTGCATACCCCTTCAGAATGTATCAGTGTGTTATTATAATTATTATGAAATGGTTTATAAAACACAAAAAAATTCAGTCGCAGCAATCGTGGGTCATATGCTGATAGCTATTGAAGAGTTTCATTGGCTATCTCCGAAGATCTTCATCAGATCTTTTAATAAATATTTTACACCAAATCCTTCCTTATACGATGTATTCTATAAACAACGAGCTCTTAAGGACCTATTACACTACGCGATATTCAGACTCGTTTTGTCTATGGTTCGACGTATCTAGTCTATGGTACGACGTATCGCGCAGTGTAATAGGGGTTAGACTGTCTTTCTATGAATGAAAAATAGTACGAGTCGGAATTTCGCATGCGATATTCAGCGTAGTGTAATAGGTCCTTTAACGCAATCTATTTTACGACACAAAGTGAACTGTTAATGGGATGGAGCTATATAAAGTGTAGGCGCAAGACTAATATTTGAACACATCATAAAGGACCTATTACACTTCGCTGAATATCGCGTGCGATCTTACTATTTTTCATTCATAGAAAGACAGTCTAGTCTATGGTTCGACGTAACGCGTAGTGTAATAAGGGTTAGACTGTCTTTCTATGTATGAAAAATAGTACGAGTCGGAATATCGCACGCGATATTCAGCGCAGTGTTATAGGTCCTTTAGGCCCATGATCAGTTTTCGAGGAAATCGCCGCATTTTTTGTGTAAAATGACTTCTCACACTCTAGGGTGGAGCAAGAGGGCGTGGCAAACTTAAACTGACTATAACTCACCCGTATCCTTTAGTTATCCTTTGCGTTCCGGTAACTCAACCAAACCATCATTACCCTAGCAGGCAACACTCATTGGATTCCTTCGTTAAACAGGTCGAATCATTATTACAGCAACAAATATCAAGTGAGCACGCTAGCTTTGTCAAGGGCTTGATCCTTGTAACGGGGCTTACTGGCATGAGAAGAGTCAAAGTCAGAGTCACCTGGAAGCAGCTCGTCAATGAATCATATTTGCTTAACATAGGTAGTCTTACTAGGCGCCTTAACCGGCCACTGCAAACTAAACAGGCACCAATTTCACATGAAACTGAGTGACACTGATGTTTGCCGGTACTGCAATCAGGAGAGGGAGACGCCTAAGCACCTCTTGTGTGAATGAGGGCCCCTTATCCACAAACGCAGTGTCCATCTGGGCCGACACATTATTCGCCCGGACCAGATTAAAACTCTAAAAGCTAGGAGTATTCTAAATTTCTTGGAAGCCTCCGGGCTAAAAGAGTTACTCTAACAAGGTGGCTAGTCACAATAGATCTTTTAGGTCGCAGTGACTACATCCCCTACACTATGGGTGATGCATAGCCCCTTATCTTCTAAATAATAATAATAGTCTTACTTCTTCCGTTCAAGTCCAGTGACCTGACTCAAGTGTTTGATTGACGACGCTCACAGGTCTAGTTAGACAGTAAGAGTTACTCGTTCGTTTCAATTTCAGAAATCGCACACTACTATCACAAGCAGTAATCGCCTTAGCATTATCGTATCAAAATGTTTACATGCAGGCAAAAAGAAATAAATTCTCACCTACGATTATGTCTTACGAGATTCGCAATTCAATTATCGCTACCTATCTAGGCGATAATTTCCAGCTACTGTTTACCCAGAAAAAAAGATTTTTGCTTAATAAAATCTCGACTTGTGTAAACACGATCTCGTATGACATTTTACCCAGTTCATACGAGTATCGTACAAATCGGTTTGAACCGTTTTGAGTGCGAGATTTGTCATCCGAATTTATTGATTAAGTGACTTCTAGGGTATTTGTGATTACTTAAATTACGATCAGTACTTCACAAGGCACAACGTGTTGGATGCTACAAAATTCCGGGGTCGCAGAGCGATTTCTGGCCAACGAACGCGTGTGTTTGCGGCAGACGAGAAATAGGTAACTCGTAACCATCAGAAAAACTGAACCTCATATTTGATGTTTAGAAAATACCAAAATTTACTACTTTTTTGCTATTATTTGGTACCTCTATGGACAGCGAGAAAACGCGTGAAGAAAGTGGTTAGACATTCTGACATCAAGATGTCTGGAACATTTTTTTTGTCATATTTCCAGATCACACATCTAATTTATTTTTTTTGTAAATACGTATATGCCTACCCTATACCCTATACGTATATATCTTTTATGTTATGAGTATTTTTTTTTTTTTTCAAAATGGAAGTGTTGTTTGTGACACTTACGGTAACTCATCGTCCATCCATCATCATGAATCATGCCCGAGTCGCAGGTGTGTTCCACGCGCGACTTATCGACAAAGTTAAAAAGGCTCAGAGCATCTTTTTGGTAGTTTCCGTTTAATTAATACTCTTGTCTTAAAAGAGCAGACATAGCAAAAACACCATTGTGCAGTGCATTCATAGTAGTAACTGACCTAAAACCTCGAAGTACGATTATTGCTTTATAACAACTGTTCACACGGACACAACCAATTGTCGCCAAAGTGGAGGAGTGGGAGATATACTATGCGTTCTAAATAAGAATAGGCAAGTCAATAACCTCGATCTATCAAATGTTGATTGAAAAGTACTGTTTGCAAAGAAAACTTATTTGTGTATCATTGAAGGCTTTTTTTTGCTTTGTATTATGTCTAGGTGAAATAAAGTCATAATTAGTTAAAAAAAAAGTGCGAGTCGGACTCGCGCACTGAGGGTTCCGCACAAACTTAGCTATGAAAACAGTTCTATTCCCGAATTGAGTTACGAAGATTTTTCCGAATTGGAAAAAAAGTTTTTTTTGTGACGTAACTAAAAAATTTGTTTTCGGATTTACTTCTATACCTACAAGGTGTAAGGGACAGCCCTCCACAAACTTTAAGGGCTTGCTTAGTAGACGAAACTGAACAACCTTCCAAAAATTTTTTTTTCAGGAAACGAAAAAAAAATCGGCCTCGCCATACAAATAGTCCAATCAAGTTTATTATTTTGTATGGTGAGGCTGTTTTTTTTTTTTCGTTTCCTGAAAAAAAAATTGTGAAAGGTTGTTCAGTTTCGTCTACTGAGCAAGCCCTTATAGTTTGTGGAGGGCTGTCCCTTACACCTTTTATACTCTATGACCTTGCTTTATGCCAAATTTCAGGATTGTGGGTCAACGGAAAGTACCTTAAGAATTTTGATCCCTTCGAGAGTGTTAAAATGTACGTTTTTGCGACATAAACGGCCGTATCTCTTTTTTTTTCGTTAACTTGAAAGTTTCATTCATGGGATCACAGACCTCAGTATACAGTTTTAATTTCATTTCGATACCTCCACGCCTTTCTGAGATAAAGGGTCTTGATAAACAGACCGACGCATGGATGGACGGACAACTGAGTGAAGGATTCAAGTTTTTCCTTTTGAGGTAAAGAAAAAAGAAAAAAAAATTCTTTTGACAGCTATGAGGTAACACCATGGCGTCAAAAATCGATTCGATTCTTTTTAGACGAAAATACTTTTTTACAATTATATTCTTTCGATTTTAGTAAGTTCGAGTCGAGAAACTATATCCGTCTAAATAGGTCTTTACAATTACCGGCACGGATCTTGAGCGCTCGGCGTCAGAGTGGGGATCGCTTTGCGCTTTCCATACATTGGCGAGTCAATCATCGTCATTGTCAGTTATATGTAGCAACGCAGGGAACGAATTACGAGTGACGTCTATGACACGATGGCGCGACGAGCCAATCACTGACACTCCCCGTCCCCGCGTCTTACTTCGCACCACTAAAGAGACCGAATATTTGACTTCTGCGCAACTTGAAGCCAGCGCTCAAGATCCGTTCCGGTAATTGTACCAAGCTTTACTCGTTATCGAGCCTGCTGACTCCGTCAACTGAATTCGAGTCAGCGACAAATATGATTTTATGTCAGCCACTATTTTAAGTCGAGTATTTTGAGTTGTCGATTAAATAGATCGAAAATGCGAATTATTGACCAACTCGGCCCATCGCTAGAAAATAGATGACGTGTGTGTGTGTATTTGACGTTCTGGTTTTGACAGTTATTTTATTCCTTCTTTCATTCAGTCAATTTCAGTCATTCAGCATTTCAATTTTGTTTAGTGCATTCATTTTTGATTTTGCGGTATTCCATAATTCTGTATTTACTATAATTAGCGTGGAAATATATACTGAACTTTAAACTTAAAGAATATTGTTTTCATTTTGTTGTAAAATCTGAGGTTTAAATCGTGGCAGAGGAAATGAAACCGAGCGGAGGTGGTGATGACTACGTAAGTAAAATGAGTGTGAATTTTTTTGTTTAAATTAAGTTTATCGTGGAATTTTATCTTTACTTTATGTAGGTAAATAGAGAATTATTTACAGGAAAGACTTGAAAGAGTTATGTAAGTTCTCGTGCAAATAGAAACTTTAGGTCACAAAAAAATTCTAACTGACGTGAACACCGCACCGTGGCAAGGCTTCGGTTATCGGTTCGGGTTCGGTTCTTTCTATATGTTTTCGTTCGCAGTAAAACTCGAACATTCTATTTCTAAACGGTCCTGCAATTTGTAAAAGTCCAATCTTAAGATGGATGGATGGATGGATGATTAACTAATGATGAAAATAAGGTTACTATTGCCAGAGAGACCTACATTGTAGAATCACACAAGAGCTAAAAAGCATATCTCTAGTATTGTAAAACCAAATGCTTGCAGTTGGATAATGTTGTTGAATTCTTTGTAGGTATGCCTTATTGCCATGTCCGTTTTAGTAGGTATATATTCTTAGATAGGATTTCATTTTTTTTTAAAGTTTAGGTATTATATGTAATGTAGCAGTACTTTCTTCATGAAGAAAATAAATAAAAGTACTCTTTTTCAAGAATAGGTTAAATAAGATAATACAAAAACAAAAGATGATAAAAAAAAACCAAAAAAATTATCAATTATTATTGTCTCACAATACGACTGTTATTACTACTTTTTGTAGCGTCTATTTACATAATTTATTATAATACTTAAGTTGTCTGTACATATAAGTGGCTGACTCACTCACTGGCTTATTTACTTACAAAATTTTGCTCAGTGGTTCCTTTTATGATGATACAAAGCATAAGAAATGATTTTCCAAAATTCATGCCCCCCAAGGGGGTCCAAAGTTTATATGTAGAAAACTACTTTCACATAGGCAGAGCCGTTAGCTGACGCTAGTATAAAATTAAGTCTTATTTGTTTTGTCTGTGTTTCTAATTCTTCTAAGCAAAACAACGGATTTTCACATTGTGTCTGCGGACAGTTTACTCATACAATTATGCTATTATTTTAAATTTAAATACAGTAGAACAGGAGAACTAAACAATAATATTCTCATTCATTAAAAATATCCAACTGCATATCATGCAATGTACTATATCAAACTTGTGCTGAGCTTATAAAATCATTGTGTCATTTCTATTACAGGAAGAGCCGGAGCATTTGCGGAAGTTATTCATTGGTGGTCTGGACTTTAGGACTAATGATTCTTCTCTGAAAGAATTCTATGAGCAATGGGGCGAAATTGTAGATGTGGTTGTTATGAAAGACCCTCAGACAAAACGGTCAAGAGGCTTCGGATTTATCACTTACTCTCGAGCACACATGGTGGATGACGCACAGAAGGCTAGACCACATAAAATAGATGGACGGTAACATGAATTTAACTAAATATAATGCAGTTTTGCTGGAAGGGTTGCCAAGGGCTACCGGCCACAACCAAAGTACCGCACGGGCCGCTAAACGCCGATACAAAACACTGTCACACGACACTCGCGCCATTATGATACTGCACTTATGGATTAAAGAAAGTAGCAGCTACCAGCAAAAGTGGCTGTCGCGCGACTCAGTTGCCTTTGTAACCGCTTTTAACTTCTCTTGGCGGCAATTGTGGCTGGGGCATGTGGCCTCTGTGTGCAGATGTTTAGTCTATTTTTAGTTCTAAAATTTAATTCATTAAAACCCCAAGGTGAATGCCGGCGTTCACTCTCTCATTGTCTTTTTATTGTGTCTCTAATTATGGTATTAGAAAGGTTAATAAACTTCAAACCTTTGCAGAGTTGTGGAACCAAAAAGGGCAGTGCCAAGAGAAGAAATAAAGAGACCAGATGCAGCCGCTACAGTTAAGAAACTCTTTGTTGGAGGACTGAAACAAGATATAGAGGAAGATGATTTAAAGGAGTATTTTAGCTCATATGGAAGCATTGTTTCTGTGAGCTTAGTGACTGAAAAGGATACAGGGAAAAAGAGGGGCTTCGGATTTATTGAGTTTGATGATTATGACCCAGTGGACAGGATATGCTGTGAGTTTATCATTGTGTTGATGCTTCTTGCTGTTTCTCACATCAAAACATTTTTTATTTTAAAGTCAAAATATTTTATTCCACATAGGCCTACATGGGCACTTGTAAAACGTCAGAAGCTAGTGCATGGTTCCAAATTAGTTGTTTCCTATGGAGAAGAACTGGCAAGATATTCCATGGTTACTCTTTTTAAAAAAGTGGTTGTTATTACAATATAGATATTATGTAAGAACAGTGTAGACCAGTCAATATTGTACTATGTGTTCCAAATGAGAATAGGGCCGATTCCTATGTTTTGACGTCTCATCGTACTGTCAAATCGAAGGAATTTTGGCAAAATTGAAGAACTTAGAGATGAGTCAAATTGAAGAACTGGATTCTGATTAAACTTTTTTCGTCCACAGTTCATAAATAAATTAAATTTTTCGTAAATTAATTAATTTTTAAAAAATTCTTTCCTCGATTTGACAGTAAATAGTGATGTCACAACATGACGGGCGATCCTATTCTCATTTGGAACGCATTGTACACAAAAGCACAATAAAAATAATCATAATAAAAAAAAGTAAGTCGTAATAGGAAGTAATCTAAGAGTTCGTGGAGTATATAGTGTTCTCAAATTCACATTACAAAAAAGAGGCTTTATAAAAAAAAAAGCACCAGGAAAAAATATAAGATCTACTGTTATCGTCTTTTTTTCAAGTGCATCCAAACCACAAAGTCAAAGGGCATCGCTTGGACGTCAAGAAAGCGTTATCTAAGTCTGAAATGGCGGCTGGAGGACCTGGAGGTGGCAGCGGCGGCGGTGGTGGAGGCCGAAGGGGTGGGGGCCGTGGTGGCGGCGGTGGCGGCGGCGGCGGCGGCGGCTGGGGGAACCGACAGAATCAGGATTGGGGTAACTCAGGTATAGTTATCATTTCTTTTAGACCGAGTTAGCTACACATTTTAAAAAATCTGCTGAAACTCATTATATCGACGGATCCCAAGAATAAAATCGTATTTAAACAAAAATGAATTATCAATTGAGGTTTTAAAGTTCTGTGAAATAAGTCATAAAATGCCTAGTGTCTTATTTTTCAATAAGATTTTGTTCTTGGGACCCGTCGATATGTAAATCACAAACCATTTTGAATTAAGTCTGACATTGTAGCCAAGACTAGCAAATTTTGTTTATTCTTAATTTAATAATAAAAGATTAATCACATAAAACATGGAAATATATTTTATCTATGTACATAACTGTTATGTATACAGGGTTATTTGTAAAACACTAACAACCTCGCAGGACTGTATTACTAACATCATAAACAACAACTTTTGTTCTATGATTTTTTACAAAACATAATACATTTACCAAAAACAAACCTTCAAGATTTCGTTGTTCTGTCTAACACATTTCGACTCTGTATTTTGCCGTATCTACTTACGCCTTCCGCGCACTGTTCTCGTAGTAATAGTAAGCAGGCTTTCGAAACTTTTTCATCACACTTTGCAAGCATTTGCACCATTTCCGAGTCCTCCACATAAGAATATTGATACACCATCATATAAAGACATCCGCACTGCCTAATTTCGCTAAAAGAACACGTATGACGCAATGTAAGTTCATCAAGGCGGCCGACCGACTAGTGAGCGCTGCCCGTAAAAAGGTCAAGTTATAAAGGTCAATATAAGGTACCCTCCGCTATTGTACTATCGCTTGCTTCGCATATAATTTGTAATATTTAGAACGTTCAATTTAAATATTTTTATTTTTGTATGAAAATCTGATGAACTAAAATATGATATCTTATATTTTTTTTAAAGTCATAGATCAAAAGTTTTTATTTATGATTGAGAGATTGCCAGTGTTTTACAAATAACCCTGTATATAAACACTAGCATTTTATTGTGTTTAAATATAATTATCTTGCTTTGATTATAAAAATATACTTATTGTGTTATTTCCATTTCTCTTGTCTGATATAATACAGCATTCTTTGGATATTAAAGGTGACATTCATTATAAAATGAAATTCTTTCTAAATAACTTTTTTGTTTAAAAAAAAAAAAACAGATGGTGGTGGCTACAATTCAGGATATGGACAAGGTGGATGGAGCAACCAAAATCCATGGGACTCAAACAATACTGGTGGAAATTGGGGCAACCAAGGATATGGGGACCAAGGAGGCTGGAGTCAGCCTAATAGCAATTTTGGTGGTGGATACCAGCAAGGATATGGTGGTGGCCCCATGAGGCCAAACTACAATACATCCAGACCTCAGCCTTACAATAACTCAGGTTAGTACACTTATCATTTGGGTCAGTTTTTTTGGTAGTCATCATCATTATCTCCCTAGCGTTTTCTCAACTAGCTTGAGATTAGATTCCAGTCTAATTGAATATTCCAATTTCACATAATATGACTGCTAATCAGACCTCTACAAGCCAGTTGCATGCAACACGATAATGCTTGGATAGACTGATCAGACTTTCTTGCATCTGACTACAATATAACAAATATCAAAGATTTACGAATGACAACTGGGACTCGCCGGTCCCACATGTAAAGCCATTACTTTACACGTTTTCCGAGGCATGGGGTTTCAGTAGTAATGCCCTAGATAAATATAGAAAAGTTTTACTTACCCAGTTTCGAACTGGCAACCTCATGCATGAGAGGCGGGGGCTTTAGCCACTGGGCCATCCTGAATCAGTTTAAGATCCTATGTCCCCTAGCTGGGGCAGAGGGCGTCGACAGTAGTCACCCATCGCGATCGGTCTTGAGCTTTACCCTTCACCTCGCTCCATATCAATCCGATGGCCGTCGCTTCTGCCAACACGGTACGTCACCAGGTTTGCCGAGGACGACCACGCTTTCTTTTCCCTTGGGGATTCCAGTCCAACGCCTGTTTAGGTATGTGATCGGAATCCCTCCTAAGCGTGTGATCAATCTACGACGCTTGATCTGGAGGTTGATCGGGCTTTCGTAGCATTTCTCCAACAGCTCTACGTTTGAGATGGTGGAGTAAATTCCGAGGATGCGACGAATGCGGGAATTTGCATCCTCAGGCCATCCTGAGTGCTTTCTTTTTAATTCCATTAAAGAACAACCCATACAAATATAATGTTAAAATACATACGTTTGCCACTACTAGTAACTACTAGATGCATTTAAAATTATTACTACATGCTAATGCAAGTTTAGATTTGATGCTTTTTGGCTGTGTGCCAAAACTAATTGAAAAGATTAAGGTTACTAAAGTATTGAGAAGCTGATGGGTTCGAAGGTGGCGGCGGCGGTGGGTACGGCACCGCGAGCGGAGGTAATGCTGGCGCGGGCGCCGGCGGGTACAACCAGGCGCAAGCCACCAACCAGCGCCGCTTCTAGGCCGCACCAGACCTCTTGTGAGTACATTCATGACCTTACTCGTCACTACTTCACTCTTTCATTTAACTTACATGATTCCAAATCTTAATAAAACAGCGTATTGGCAGTAACAACTCAGGGGCCTTCTATAAGTCATGCGTGCTTCGCATATTTCAGCGCGCTTCGTTGTTCCATTGCATGCACATAACGATCGCGTCGTCCAACGTGCAAAACATGCGTGACTTGGTGAGACCCTTTCGGTGTCCCTATATTAATCGACGCGAAATCCTCTAAAACTTCACACATCTGACACAACTTAATATGATATTAGTTATTGCATGTTTTTCGACTGTATCAATTTAATTGTACCTACCTATAAAGATGATAAAGCAATGATGTAGTCTCAAGCACACACTTTTGTTTGTACATTTACTTGTAAACTGTAATGATAGCTTCTGTATTAGTCCTTATATAAAAGAAGAAACAAACTTGCATACTGAATACTAATAAAACTATACAATCGATTTACCCGTCGTCGGTCTAATCGTAACTGCAGCGATTAGTACTAGGGACACCTTTATTCAAAATTTTGACATTCCCACTGTAATTTATTGCAACAAGTAATTTTATTTAAAATAAAAATAACAACAGTGTCATACATTTTTTAAGTAATAAAATGTCTGGGCCCTTTCCATGGAGTTGACATTTTTGAAAGTGTATGGTGTGTACTTACGAAGTTATTTTTTAACACGTAGGTCTCAAGTTGCGCTTAGTTGAAGCTAGGCAGGCAGACGATAGAATATTACGGGAGGTAGGCCAGGAGCTCGGCTAGCTAGTGAGGGACAAGCGGACTTAGTGAAGCGACTACGTTATATAGTCATTTTACGATTTTATTTTTGCTCTTTCAAGTAAGGTTTGTTCACAATAAGGTACTGTGTAGGCACTAGATTCTTTTATTTCTATTATTGTTAGTCGTTTAGCACGTAATCACAGTTTTTACATTTCAATTACCACTTTTTAATTACCTTCCGCACGGCTATGTGTTAGTCAGGTATTGCAATTTTAAATTAAAGTCTGTCCATTTCCAATCGGATGATACTGTAAAAGCTGTGGCATAAGATTAATATTGGCGTTTTTAGTCATTAAGTGAGGAGATTTATGTTATTTCTGTTAATATTTTAATGTTTTCTTGTAGATTATAATTTTATTTTTCATTGATATCGTCCATGATTAGATAGAGATAGCTATAACATTCCAAAAATACTATTGAATGACAGTGTTGTGTTACAGTATCATTTATGACTGTATTTGAGAGCACCTGTTTAGTTGAAAAAATATATTGCAAATTGAAAAGTTCTTGGTGTTAGAAATAGGAAATGAACTTTTAATGAATTTGTTATTAAATATCATTTCTAAAATGATGGTTATTTTTGACGTTCCAGTGTGAACAATGAAATTAAAAATTTCACACTACAAATATATTTATAGGTATTCTATCTAATTCAGCAATATGAATTGTATAAGCATTATAAGTAATATAATCGTTTGTCTCAAAGGGGTCACCTACGCGAAGTCGAATACCGTTTACTCGGATAAAAAGTATCGAAAATTTAATCATTTATTTTGATTTATTTACAAGAAACTAATAACTATTTAAAATTTATATAAATACAAGACTCGTTAATTTCTTAAAAAGTTATGTCCAATGTACTTGATATTGAAGAGGTATAATGAAGCAGAAAGTTCACCGTCTCGATGCATCAAAATATCGAATAGCTATAAACTCGAAATATCGTTGTCTCGAAAGATTCGGCCCGAAACATCACTTTTCTAACAATAATTATATTGAATGTACAGGATCATTTCAAGGGTTTTATTTTAATACAATACCTAGTGCTTCTTTTCATAACCATCCAATTTTATTCTTATGATTTAGGAAGGAACAACAACGAAATAAATAATTATGTATATATGTAAATATTTAGTATATTATTAAATTGTATTAAAATAAAAGTTCTTGGAAGGATTCTGTATATTTGAAATATTGGTCGTTTGAGAAATGATGTTTCGAGACCGCCAATCGTGTCACCTTGTTTGGAGCTAGCTGGTTATTCGTGATTTTATTGCATCGAGATTGTGAACTATCATGCTCATGATATTTCAATCTCAAATGGATTTCGAGATAACGTTAAAATTCAATTTCACGTTGGTGTCTCATCTTAAAGATATGTGTTATCTTTTTAATGTTAAGTTGTTTTAATGTGGAGATAAGATTGTTTTTATTTGTGTGCATAAAATTAAATAAACACTATTTTCCATGGATTGTTCTACACGTGCGCGAGCCTTCCAACGTGGAATAGGCCATGGTAAGTCGACTCTATCCAAATAAAACCACTGAAAAACTAACATGTTTTTTTATTTTAACATCCTCTTACCCTTAATTTTATATTAGATAGGTTTATATACACGATTCTAATTACATATTGGTTAAGGAATATATTCTTTTAAGTACTTAGGAACGTTCTACGAATTTGTTTCTTACTATTGAATTAATTTATTCCACAATACCTACATAAGTCTATATCTGTTTCAATCAGATTCACTCAAAATAAAAATAACTCATAACATTTTTATTCATATTTCATACATCACAAAATGATTTAAACTTATACATATTTTTGGTATGTTTGTGGATGCTATCAAAAGCAATCGCACTAAAAAAACAATGTAATGACCTGTAAGAAGGTCATTCACATAATATGTTTTAAATCTATTGGGCCGCGGCCAGATACCTACGGCTTAACAGTTATACTGATGTTTGTAAATTATACTTTGTTATTTGTGTGTGAACCGTGTAGGTGTGTACACAAGTAGAAATAAATATGTATATCGGTCATTCATCCCAACCAAGTTCGGCTTTTCTTAACATTTCTCTGTTTTAACAAATTAACCGTTGTTCTATGAAACAAAACAACGTTCCGCATCTTTGGGCAACTTCAATAGCCTCTGGAAAGTACAAATTAAAAACCTGGTCAGGTACAGACTTGGTCTGTTTGTTTACAACTGATACTGAAGGTGAAGCTATAAAGGCCCTATAATACGCTACTTACGGCTACGGTAGGCGCCAGATTTGCCATGAAGTACATTGACATTTTCCCTGCTAGATATCCGTAAAAAGAAGAGATATGTTTTTCATTACCTACCCGAAAATGCACGATAGACGATTCAAGACAGTTTTGTATTTATTTCCGTTTTTAAATTAAGAATGTCAAACCTTTCAATCGTGGAAATTACAGACACAATAGAAAGACAATAGGTGCGCGAACGCCGGCGTTCGCTTAGGGTTTAATGAATTAATGTAACAAGTTCGAATAGTACTTTATGCCAAAGAATGATGCCAGGGTTTCTATAGAATCTGGGCCTACTTTCCAATAGCTATGTGTGTTATGTCGTTGGAAAAAAGAAGCATGAGAATAACTCTGAATGGACTAAGATTGGGGAGGTACCTAAGTTAGGGGAGGCCTATGTCCAACAGTGGAAGTCTTTCGGCTGAAATGATGATGATGATGCTGGACTAAGATTTGGAACTTGGTCTAAATACGCATAGCCACACAGCTATTGGAAGGTGGGCTTGGGAAGCTTTGCATGATTTGCGTCATCCTCTATCTGGCTCCTACCCTAAGGTTGTTTTTAATATCGTGCGGTTTTGATCACGTATGAAATGTTCATTTCAGGGACTTAAAAACACCTTCATAAAGGTTACAGAATTATAAGTGTTACATGTTGAATTGGTAACAGAATCAAATATGTAACACTTATTAATGTGTTTTCAATGTGTTAACCCAAAACACTTACAAAAGTGTAACCCTAACATATCTGTAACAGATATAAAAGTGTTAACAGTGTTAATAAGTGTAACAGGTAAACGCAGCGTTGCCAAAGTTAGAATTTACAAAGCTACACTAAAACTGATTATTACAGTTACACATATTAACACTTATTAACACATATAAACAGGTTACAGTTTGATTCGGTTGCACTCCATAACACATATAAAAGGTTAGTTTTATTCGGTAACATTATTGTATCTGTTACATTTAAAAGTGTTTTTCTGTTCAAACTGTTTTAAAAAACAGTGTTAAAACACTTTATTACGGTTACAGTTTGAGTCCCTGGTTCATTTACATACAAGTATTGCGTGGAATAGACACGCACGCGTTTTTTTTTTGCATAATTATTGAAATTTTCTGCTTACGAAGCAATCCCACATGTTGCCCACGTGCCTGATGAAATCGGCACGATATTAAGAACAACTTAAGTACAGATATTTATTTGTCGTTTATTGTTGGTGGGTGCTGCACTGGCAGGCAGGGGCACGGCGTCGGAGTGCAGTATGCAGGAGACAGCACAGTCGGGAACAAGCCTGATGCAGCAGCCAAATGTCTGTAGAAAGAGAAAGACATCCTTAGTGTTTATAATATTGAACGCTCGCTCTAGATGTATCATGTAAACATATGTGAGTATGTGTGTTACTTCTTCACGTTCGAACGACTGACAGGACTTTGATAAAATTTGTTATACAGGTAGACCATTTCCTGGAATAGCTCATAGTATATTTATCCCGGGAGTATCTTTTTTGATTAATAAGAGTAATCTTCGTTCTTTTGTTTATATAGGCGTGTCAATTCAGGCACACAAGTTCCAAGATCAACGACATCCCGTTGCTCACTAGCTTTGTTCACGTCAAGGTTACGCAACTACGGACGTAACGTCCTTCTGATGGATAGTAATGAGACATTATTGTCATTAGTAATGTCTCATATCCGTCAGGAGAAGCAGGGAGCTGCGGATCACCTGAATTGAGACGCGAAGATTCCGCAAAATGAAAAGCAAACAAGTTTGCTTTCTCATCAGTGGTGTAGGCCGTACCATACTGTTTATCTCAGGAATAGGTACTTATGTTCCCTTAGGATTTTTTTATTTACTTTCAAATCTACCCATTTGATGGCAGAAAATAGGTACCTATCTATATTACCTAGGCTAAAGCAATCTCCACCGAATGTGGCTCTGGGATGGTCTGATGGTCTGATGGTGTATGACGCATCAGGAAAACCTACCTAAATAGGGATGTAGAGTAAATCTTTATATTCGCTTAGGCTTTGCTATAGCTTGCATTCTTTATATTTAATTCCTATTCTACCATTTACATGACCATGGCCATAAGGAAAACTGTGAATTTATCCGTCTGTGCCGAATTATGTCTACGACTTCAGATTTATCGTTTTACATCAACAATGATCAATTTTGTCGCTGCTGAGTCATGCGAAACTGTTTTGTATGTATGTAGGTAGGTAAGTACTGTTTGTTCTTGCGATACTGGGTCGCGTCACCGCTCTGATTCACTGAATAATTTTGGCCAATCATATGAATGACCTTTACTGTTACGGAAAGTCGATGCCTACAGTTTCATCATGGTTTCTAGAACAGACAGACATTATGGTGGATGGTGGAGCCAGGAGTGAGAGACTGGTTAAAACCCACCCGAGCTCCTTCAGTTGCCCTTTCCGTTCTAGGATGACTCTTTCAAACAACCCTGCAACCCTGGACTTTCAGTAAGCGTAAGCGTAATCAGCTTTATGATGTTCCCACTGTTGGAACTGAGGCTTCCTCTCTACGTGAGAGAATGGGCCGTAATCCACCACGTGGGTTTAGTGTGGGTTGGTGGATGTCACATGTCTTCGGGCTAGATTTTCAGTAAATAGGTATGTAGGTATTATTATAGGTAGGTCTTTGGATAACTTCTAGTGAGAGAGTGACATACAGCAGTGTCTCAAGCTAAATTATGAGAAGTAGGTACATATTCTAAATTCTTCTGCAATTCTTTGCGAAGGACCAGTGGCGTTTCACTGAAATTCAGCAGCCTGAAAGATTTCTCACGTTCCAATAAGAAAGTCAATAATGCCGTGGGAAAGGGCACACTCAGGTTATAATTTAATAAGTGCATTTAGTATCGATCCTGAAACTTGTGGCTACGGTACCTACGATGGTTGATAATATCAGTCAGCAAGTATGAGCTATTTTTCAGATAAAACACGGTACCTACCTACCAACCTGTTTAGAAAACACAGTAAATAAATAGATAAACTGCGGGGAAATTTGAAGAAGCTACCGGAAGACCACAAAAGTCAAATGAAGGGACATTAGTGGGTGAGTTTATCATTTATCCTAGTTCCTAGAGTGGAAGAAGTCATTTGATGATTTCCCACCTTAAAAAAAAAACCAAAGCCCGTAGTTCTTTTGAGTGCAAAGTCACCCAGTTTCGCATTCGCCTCCTGCGAAACAGTAATGCTAGCAAAGGAGGAGGCCGACTGCATCAAGCAACGACGCTCACAACGCCCCAGCCGGCGACGGCGCGCCGTCGGGATTCCGATCCCGATTTTCGGCTCCGTAGGCGCGGGTTCGCGGTCGGCGAGCTATGGGTAGCTCGCTGTTCGACCGTCCGGTAACTGTCCGGACCGAGCCCAAGTCGTCGACGGCGCGTACCTACTGTTCCCGCGCGCTTCAAGGTGTTGTCAGCAACAGCTGGGTCGAAGTTTACTGGGGCCAGGGTTAGCTCCGAAAGGTAGGTCGGCCTCGGTATGAAAGGCAAGAAGGAACGGGGAGGTTTTTTAGTCAGTAAGAGTTTGACGCTATCTCCCGCTCCGCCCAAGGGCGGGGGATGTCATTTGGATGATTTTTAACCACCAAAAAAACCCAGTTTCCTATGTGTATCTGCCTATTTATTGTAATTAAAGTTGTAAGAAACACGTAGGTACAGCTACCTAAAGAAGCAGATAAATAGGTTAGACCTCTATATTTATAGATTTTTACTGCTGTGCTGCCTACCGGCTAGGTAGGTACTAAGATAAGAATTAAAATGCTGTAGGTACCTGTACTGTTGATCAAGTTGAGCTTTTTCAATCCTTTTGTCTTTAGCTCTTCGATTTTGGAACCAAATCTTGACTTGAGTTTCACTGAGCGATAGTGCAGAAGCTAATTCACACCTGTAATAGAAATTCTTCAGATAAAATGTAATGTTTTTGGGTTTAGTCAACTGCAAGTAGAGATACCTAACACTGACTAAGAAAATCGAATTCTTACTGCTACACAAACCGAATTATATATTTATATAATAAGCTTATTATGCTCATCCATAAACAATGCACTTATTATTATTACTTATTATATTCCCACTGTTAGTAGGATACACACAACCGAAAGGTAAGCCAAGACGCAGGGTTGAAAGGCCTCCCATTAGGTGGATCGTACACTAGGTGAGGGTCGCGGAAATCCGATAAACGTGAGACGGACGCGCGGACGCACAGGATCGGTCATTGTGGCAACACTTGTGGGAGGCCTATTTCCAGTTAAAGACGTCTATCGGCTGTAATGATGATGATGTTTGGGATACCGGTCTCTCTCAGTATATGTATCAGATAAGTGCATCATGCGGGCCCAGTACCTACCCATACAGCCATATGAAGTAGCGGTTACGACTTAAGTCGACATTTATTGTGTCGTAACGAAATTAATTTGTAACATTGTTCTGTAGCATAACGTCGCCGTGTCGACTTGTGGTTCGACACCGTTTCGAAAAGTGGGGAACAATCGTAACAGAATAACAGTAACTTTCAGTCACATTGTGACTTCGCCGTGTCGACACATTGCGACTTTTATGCGCTCACATGCAACGCATATTCATTCATTCATTTTTCCGTTGCGTTCATTCTTTAACTGTCAATTTTTATTTTTATTCGTTCTTTTTTGTGAATGTCATCATAGACATAAATCTTCGCCGCCATCAGAAAAAAATGTAAGTATTTATTTACGTATTTCTGTGATAATTGCATCATAGTCGATCGAAAATCCTCTGCGAAATTAAATGTATCGTGTAGTTTGATGTCACTATAATAAATTAACCGATGCGCCCTTCTGATTTAATAAAATACTTAAAATATTTTCTGTTATTGTGGTTGTTTTCAATTAAAAAATTACAAAGTAACGTATTTCCAAGCATTGCAGAAGATTTTATTGATAAGGCCTACATAAATTTAACCAAATTATATTCTAGAATACTATAATAATAATATAAATTGTGTAAAATGATGTGGATAATTTTGTATCTACTTGAAAGATGAAACCCAACACAATGTTTCGTAACTGTGTTTACATGTGTCGGCAATATGTTAAGTTACGTTACAGTGTGACTGTTTTAACAAAATGGAGTTTTATTATTTTATGTTTGCAGTGGTTCTCAACATGCCGTAAAGTTAGTTTTATCAAAAAATGGAACTAGTGAGGAAGTAACTGCCGTGCCGGAAGGATGGTTCGTAGGAACATACCTATACTGGCCTCGTTCACTTAAAAGAAACTTTCAAAAATCGTAGCTTATGACGTGAGAAATGTGGTCCTACGAAGTTATAAGTGTTTTTCAAATAATCCTGTATATTATAATATTTTTTCAATAAAAATTCTTACCTGGTTGTCTATTTTCTGAACTTGTCCTCATCTTTACTTTTCTGTAAAAGCTCGAAGATAGACGAAAATGCTTTGGTTGCTTATGACTCATAGTTATAAATAAAATAAGTAAATAAATCAGGTAGTAAGAGTGATCCCTCTAATTATAGACCAATATTTGTGCTTCCAGCATTGAGTAAAATCTATGAAAAAATCATGCTCGACCAGATGTTATCTCACTTTAATTAGAATAGGATTTTGCATAGTCATCAGTTTGGCTACACGAAAGGAAGGTCAACGACGGATGCAGGACTGAAACTCATCAGTCACATTTTAGAATCCTGGAAGAAGTCCCAGGATGATATTAGTATATTCTGTGACCTCTCAAAAGCATTTTACTGTGTTGACCATAATACTCTGATCTGTAAATTACATCATTACGGAATTCGTAGACGAGCTGCTGATCTTGTTTTTTTCAATTTATCCTACAGGTAGCAAAAAGTATCCATAAATGGGGTGACGTCATCGGGGTCTTTAATAAGGATGGGCGTGCCTCAGGGTTCAATTCTTGGCCCTTTCCTTTTTCTAGTAGTTTATATTAATGACCTTCCTTACATGATGACCAATTTATCAGATATCATTCTATTTGCTGATGACACTTCTCTTATTTTTAAAGTGGATAGAAAAGATACGGATGTCTTGCGTGTCAACGAAAGTCTGACTGTTCTTTCGAAATGGTTCGCAGCTATTAATCTCTTACTAAATGCAAATAAAATGTAAAAAGTTTTCATTACCGAATGAAGAAAAATAAGGCAGTTGACAGATGTCGCCACAACTAGATTAGTTTACTATGCCTATTTCCACAGTTTTATGTCTTATTGCATTTTATTGTGGGGATCTGCAGCTGACGTAGACTCAATTTTCATATTGCAAAAGAGAGCAATCAGGGCTATTTATAAAATGGGTACTCGCGAGTCCCTCAGAAATAAATTCAAAGAAATCGATATATTGACACTGCCTTCTCTTTATATCTTAGAAAGTGTTTTGTATTTCCGTAAAAACCTAGGACTTTTCAAAATTAGAAGCGATTTTCATAACATAAATACTCGTAGTAAACACGAAATTATATTACCCCAATGGAGATTAGTCAAGACCAATAAGTCATTTTTAGTAAATGGCATACGCTTTTTTAACAAGCTGCCAAAAGCGGTGACTGAACTCAGCGAAAGAAAGTTCAAAACACATATTAAGCGTGTCTTAACCAAAAAAGCATATTACAAGGTTACAGACTATGTCAAAGACACGCTTGTTTGGCAATGACTGCCTCTGCACTTGTGGCCCCCTTGTAACTCATAATATTGTGTAAATGTATCCATTAACTGCTCCATCTTTTTTGTAAGATTTTTTTTTTTTCTAACACATTGCTTTTGCAAAATTTTTATATTGTCTGACTCCAACCACCTTAAACTCGTTAGGTAGTTTTTTTGTTAACATCTCATTTATTGACAGTTGTAATTATTTAAAAAAAAAATATATTATATAGCCTCTTTTTATAATGTAAATATGGAAGAACACTGTAGACTCCACGAATTCTTAGATTACTTCATATTTGACTCACTTTTTTAAAACGATTATTTTTATTGTGCCTTTGAGTACAATATAGACCGGTTTACACTGTTCTTAAATAATATCCATTAATACGGTAATATGAAAATATCGTAAGAACAATCACTTTTTTAAAAGAGTAACCATGGAGTTTCTTGCCGGTTCTTCTCCATAGGAAACGACCAATTTGGGACCGTGCACTAGCTTCTGACGTTTTATAAGTGCCCATGTAGGCCTTTTTTTTTTTTTTTTTTTTTTTTATTATTGATAGGCTCGCGTTTGACCTCTATCTCACCTGATGGTAAGTGATGATGTGGCCGACGATGGAGCACGCTTGCCTAGAAGTAACCTATTCACTCTCGACTTAAAGACCCCTAGGTTGTAGCTATCAGGAAACACAGACTCCGGCAGGGAATTCCACTCTTTAGCTGTACGCATAATGAATGTGTTTCCAAAACGCTTTGTACGAATGGGTGGGATATCCACCATGTACCGATGGCGCAACGCCGTACGTCTAGTGGTCCGATGATGGAACGGACTTGGCGGAATTAAATTGTGCAATTCCAACGCACACTCACCGAAGTGTAATCGATAGAAAACCGCCAGGCCAGCAACTCGGCGTCGATGCTCAAGGCTTTGGAGCTTTGACTCAACAAGCGCATCATCACCGATGATCCTCTTGGCTCGCCTCTCAATCGACTCCAGAGCATCAAGCTGATACTTGGCAGACCCATCCCAAAGATGAGAGCAGTACTCCATACACGATCGAACTTGCGCTTGATATAGGTTGAGCAGCTGTTCCGGAGTGAAGTACCGCCTCACCTTAGCTAAGATCCCCAGTTTTTTGGCAGCCTGTTGTGCTTTTGCCTCAATGTAAGAGCCGAAATTGAGGGTAGATGATAACGTTACCCCAAGAAGCTCAAGGCCGTCGGTTATCGGCACGGTCACACCCCGGAATATAGGAGCCGGGTAAAATTGGCTTCGTTTGGCGGAAAAAAGACACGCCTGGGTCTTAGCAGCATTGAACTTGACCAGGTTGGCATCGCCCCAATCGGATACCGCCTCCAAGGACAAGTTCAAGCGCTCAACCATAGCTTCCCTCAAAGACTGGATCTGTGACCCACTAGTACGTGCATCGGACACGTAACTCTCAGCAACAGTGCTATCGTCTGCATACCCAAAGGTACCGGGTTTAAGTAGGTCGTTTATGTGTAGCAAGAACAGTGTTGCAGAGAGCACCGACCCCTGAGGGACCCCGGCATTAATATCCATTTGCCTGGACGAGCAGCCATCAATAACTACTCGGATGGATCGCCCCCTCAAGAAGTCTGCTATCCAGTTACACAGACCAGTGGGCAAACCGAAGGAAGGAAGCTTAGCAATAAGGCTATCATGCCAGACCCTGTCGAAAGCCTTCGAGATATCAAGGGAGACTGCAAGTGCTTCCCCATGCTTCTCGATGGCCTCGCTCCAGATGTGAATGGCATACGCTAGAAGATCCCCAGTTGACCGATTTCGGCGAAAACCGTATTGACGATCACTGAGGATGTCATTAGCTTCTAGGTATGCCAGGAGCTTATTATTGACCACTCGTTCCATACACTTACAGAGAATGGACGTCACCGAGATAGGTCTGTAATTAGCAGGGTCAGCCCTACTGCCCTTTTTGGGCACGGGTTGCACATTAGCTTGCTTCCAAGCCAACGGCACTTTTCCCGCCTCAAACGAAAGACGAAATAGGCGTGTCAAGATCGGAGACAGTTCAGGCGCACAAGTTTTTAAAACAATTGCCGGTATCCCATCGGGACCGCTGGCTTTGTTCACGTCAAGGTTACGTAGCACCCTACGGACGTCCTTCTGATAGATGCGAATGTCTGCCATACTCGTCTCGCATCGCTCAGGAAAGGCAGGGGGCTGCGCGTTACCAGAATCAAGACGTGAAGATTCCGCAAAGAGAGAGGCAAATAGATTAGCCTTCTCTTCAGCGGTATGGGCCAGCGACCCATCGGGTTTCAGCAGTGGTGGTAGTGAGGGACGACAGAAGTTCGATTCAATAGATTTAGCCAGGGACCAAAACGCTTTACTCCCTGCTGGGTACGAAGCAAGTTTGTTCCCAATACGGCTAATGTGGTCAAACCGAGACCTCCGCATCACCTTCTTGCAGGATTTGGCAGCCCTATTATAGGCTCTCTTCTTTTGACTCATGTCACTCGCCTTACGCATACGGGCGTCGACCCATGCTCGGTATGCCGCATGTTTTAGCGCTTCAGCGCGATTACATTCGGCGCCAAACCAAGGTCGAGCTTTGTCAGACATTGTTACATCTGAGAATGGAATGTAATATTCCATCCCCTGACGCAACACAGCCGTCACTGCGTCGGCGCACAACGAAGGATCAGCAGAAGAGAAGCAAGTAGGCTGCCAAGGATAGCATGCGAAGAAAGATCGCATACCATCCCAATCTGCTGACTTGTATCGCCAAACCCGCCGGGTGCCTCTTGGGCTGGGATCGGGCGGGGAATAGACAGATACAGATTTCACAAGACAATGATCGGAACTACCTATTGGTGAAGATACCGACACTGAGTATCGGTCCGGATCAGTAGTCAGCAGAAGATCCAAGCAATTGGCCATGTGTGAGTTAACATCCGGCACCCTTGTAGCCCCCTGGACCAGCTGGGTAAGATTTAACGCTAGCGCTAGCTTCCGCGTCTCTCGCCCAGCATGGTCTGTGTACTGGTATGGGAAGAGCCACTCTTGATGGTGGGCATTGAAATCCCCCAGTATCACCAATTGGGCAGAAGGGTACCGCTGCAGAGCCACATCCGCCGCCTCACTAAGGTGCTGTGTGAGCCTGGTTGTCTCCTGATCACCGCTGTGTGAGCGGTAGACACAAGCATAGACAATTTGATCCATGCCAGTGTCCACCAAAGCCCAAAGCGTGGAGTACCTGGAGTCCTCAAGATTGCGGAGACGCCGATAGCAGATGTCGTCTCGGCCGTACATACATACACCCGCACGTGGTTTAAAATGGTGCTCCAGGGTAAACCCTGGGTAAGATAAGTACGACACGTCCGACGGACTACTGATCTGCGTCTCCGAAAGAAAAAAAAGAGCAGGTTTCTCAGTCTCCAGATGGTGGTGGACTGCGACGAGATTGGAGTGCAGTCCTCGGATATTGCTGAGGTGCACTTTAAGAGAGAGGGAGTGCTGCCGCTGTTTAACTGTTCTCTTTTTAATCCTTTTCATTTTGATAAATAAGAGTGAAGGAAGGAGAGGAGAAGGAAGTGAAATGGGATTTCACGCTGCTATCCTTCAGGCAAGCACTGATAGGATGGCATCATTGAGGTACTAGTCTGGAGACTGCGGGGACGCCCGAGCCCCCCCGGGAGTGTCCATCGGGCCCTCTCTTCTGGTCGCCAACCAGCACGATGGCGCATCCCGGGATTTTTCGACAGTTGGCGGGGCAGCCTTTCATGTGTGGCTAGCACATTACTTGGGCCCCCAACTACCTGCGGTCGGCCAGCGGTGCACCGTGCCTCGGATCCCGCTACCCTCCACGACTAGTCTCCCGATACCTCCATACCAATGTAGGCCCGGTCGGTCTGCCTGCAATGGAACCACCACTTCGACCCAACTCCTCTAAATTGGCTTCACTGAGCATCGTACCGGAACACGGCTAGGCCGCTTGGCGGTACGTCTTTGCCCAGTGGGTGGTCGCAAGCCATCGGCCGAAGCCTACCACCAGTAAGTGTCACCCGATTAGCACCACCCAGGGACCACGTGTAGGGACTTACGATGGGTATACTCCTACGGACGAGGGTGACTCAGTCCCCAACTATGTGCCTATGTGAAATAAAAAACTTTTGTATTTGAATTTTGAAAAGATCAATAATTTTATTAAATAGGTACAATAACACACTTTGAGAACCCCAGTTGTTTTCTGTTTGGTCAAATCCAACACTACAGTATCGTAACTGTTTCTACACTTGTGTAACTCCAAAAAATACTGTAGTTTAGTTTCGACAATGTGTCGATAATTTAACTTTAATATTTACACAGGAATTCAAAGTAAACACAATGTGTCGTAAATTAATTACGAAAAAATTTTTCGTAACTTGTTGACACAGATAGGTACAACACTTATTTACTGTAACATTTTTCAGCACAAAGTGTTGATATTGTTCCTACACGCTGTAACCAAAAACCCGCATCGTTATTAAGTTTAGTAATAGTTACGACATTGTTACCTTGTCTTGCTAATCTGTGACTATTTGAGAATTTTGCGACCGAAAATGGTTGTATGGGTACCTGGGTAGGGGCTGTAGCCCATTTGCAGATGTTAGCTACATGTCGTCAAATTTTTACTTCTAAATTGCCAGATTTCTTACGTCGTTTTCTACATCGTTTAGCGAGCGGTGGTGATGAACTAAAGTGCACATACCATCTAAAGCGCCTGAATATAAAGATACGACAAAAGTGCTTCATATAAAGCCAATGCTATAAGTGCGACTCTATGATTCAATGTATTGCTAATGATGAGCGGTTGACGCTGACTTCTCAATATAAATCCTAAAATAAATATTAGGCTCATCTTTAGGGCTTGACTAATGCACGACGGTGTAGGTAGGTATTTATTTATGTACACACAACAAATGCTTAGAAGAAAAGAACAATAAACAGATAAAAGAGTACAAAGGTGCAAAGGTATTTATTTATTAAAGTAACAGCACTTAATTATAGCACAATAAACACTAACCACCAGCTTAGGATATTGCTACGTGAGTTCCAGTAAGTATAACAAAAAAAAAAATAGCGTGCCATGGAGCGCAGCATAACTACCATGATTGTGTTAAATTAACAGACCACGTTCGAAACACTACATTGCTCCAAAACGCAAATCATCGGGTCAAAAGGCTGTTCAACTTAAACAGGACTGGGCAGGACATGTCTGCCGCATATCTAATGAGTTGTGGTCCCGTAAAACGCAGGATTGGTGCTCGGCATTAGTGCCCAGACACAGCGACATGGGGCCGCGGTAGACCACGAAGGAGCTGGCGGATGTCTTCCTTGAGAATTGGTATGAGTAAGCGAGGAACCTTGTTCGTTGGAAAGAATGGAGGAAGCTAGGCCTTTGCCCAGGGGCAATACGGGATAGCTGTCTTACCTTCTCGCTCTAGCCACGTATTCGCCCCTCGCGTACTCCAGTTCCAGTCGAAGTGTCTGGTGTGCAGAAAAGGTGGTGCGCTGCCGACGAGGCCGACTCTCCTTGCGGCGTCTGCGAGCCACTGCCACCAAGAAATACAAAGTCAATTTTCATCAATCTAATTAACGATTAATCATATTTTTTAGGAGGTAGGTAAGTAGGTAGGCATGTTAAGCCGCGTACAGACATCGCGAGGCGTGCGCCGCGAATGATTCGTCAAGCTTGCCTCAACCTGAGGCTTACGACGGTAAATTTATGCATGCGCCCCAAACGACACATGCTGAAGCTGAGTACGCAAACCACCACGCACAGTGTTCGTCAGAAGAAATTGAAAACGCAAACAACACTTGTCCGTCCACACGGAGCGCACTATTCTTATCTATGGAGCGCACGGCTCGTACTGAGGCGGCACGCGGCGTTCGCAACTATCGTGCGACGCGAATGCTCACTGTGAGCACACTCGTCCACACAACCCGAGGCATGCGAGACGAACCATTCGCGACGCACGCCTCGCGATGTCTGTACACGGCTTTATGATTTTGTGCTTATACCAGGGACCGGACGAGCGGATTAATTTTCAAAACCCTTTGAAGGGGTTTCCCTTACGATCGACTATCCCTTTATTTAGGAAACTTGTACGAATACTTAGCGAAATACTATGGAAAGCCGATTGAGAAGGAAACCCAAGCGAAATCGTAAGGGTAAGCGCTAACTTAGCCTTTAATGGGTAACCCAAATGCTTTATTGCTTTCCACTTAATAAAAGGGTATTTCTTCCGCCAGCAATTATCCCTTTTATGTAGGAGTAGGCAGGCTAGAATTCTTCTTTGACCTCATAGGTTTTATCCTGTGAATATCTATACCTTATGGGTATATATTATATAGAGAATAACGGAATGGTTTGCTTATTTTTAACCGGAGGAGGTTCTATGTTCGGCTGAATGTATGTTTTTTTTTTTAAGTATGTTCACCGATATCTCGGTCAATTGTGGACCGATTTTGAAAATTATTTTTTTGATTGAAAGGTTATGCTTCCAAGTTGGTTCCATAGAAATATTGTTATGATCTGATCATTAACTTCGAAGATATGGAACAGAACTTCTCATAGGATCACAGCAAAACTGTCGTAACAACAAAAATTGCTTTGTATACGTGTAGTCGATGACTGATTGAAAAAAAAAGGGGAGGGGATGTATCAAACTGATCTGATGATGACGCTAGAAGGTAAATTAATGTAATCTAACCGTGTTTGGGATTATTAGAATCGTTATGAGATGAATGAGTTTGGCTGAGGGGTACTTTATACATTTCAAAAGTTTTTTTTATTAGCGAATTCATAAAGAGCTCACGCTGGCCGCACCCATGAAAAATAATCTTAAAAACAAGTTAGCATAGCCTGTACCTAGTGTACGCATCACACTTCTATACACAGAGGCATAGTCCACGCGAACGAAGTCGCGGGCACAGTACATCATTATACACTTCTGGACACATCTATTGGCCCACCTTGTATTTTCAGTTTCGTTTGGTCCTAGCTAAAATTTTATATTAGGTCGAGCAAAAAGTTTTTATGCAGTTTTGAACCTGGCACATTCACAATTTCATTCAATAGTCTTTTTTTGAATTTCGAACACAGAATTTAAAGAAACAAAAGACAATTTGGAGCCTGTTTGTTGATTTCAAACAATCGAATACTAAGAAAACTTGGTTTTATTGGTTTACATGGATTTAATTCTTGAAAAAGTGATTGATATCTTTGGTTTTGCAACAAACATTACTTATTCTTAACATTAAGGTGAGGTTCTATCAATAATCTATGGATGCTTCACCTGAAGTCGCCGCCCAAGCTGTGGCACTTATTCAGGCCGGACACAGCCAAAGAAACGTGAGTGCTCAACTTAGTTTAAGTCGATCTGCGGTCCGAAATGTTTATCGGAGGTACCTAGATACTGGCGGCTTTGTTCGTCGCCAAGGAAGGCCACGATCTCGGGTCACAACTGAAAGGCAGGATCGATTCATCGTGACGACCAGCTTGAGAAATCGTCACCTTACCTCCATTGAGATACAAAACCAACTTCGCGACTTCCACGGAGTATCTGTGAGCGCTCGAACTGTTCGGAGAAGGTTAAAAGAACGCGATATGGTACCACACAAGCCAGCTAATGGGCCCAAACTAACGCGAGCCCACCGAACAGCGCGCCTTCATTTCGCACGCAGTCATTTAAATTGGACACAGCAAGATTGGAGCCGTGTACTCTTTTCTGATGAGTCTAAAATTGTGTTACATGGCAATGATGGACGTAAGGGAGAGCGTTTCGCACAATGCTGCTTTGAAGAGAGGGTTACTTATGGCGGTGGCTCATGGACTGTCTGGGGCGGTATATCCGCGAGCGGCAAAACTCAACTTGAGGTTGTTACAGGACCACGGCTGCCAACATTAAATGCTGAAAGGTACATTCTTGAGTGCTTAGAACCTCACGTGATACCATACGCGGACTATGTGGGCCCAAATTTCCTTTTTATGCATGATAATGCAAGAGCCCATGCGGCCGGCATCATCAGGGAATATCTTCGGGATGTGAACATCACAGTTATGGACTGGCCAGCCAGAAGCCCAAACGTGAACCCCATTGAGCACATGTGGGACGAGCTAAAAAGACGTGTTAGGGCTCGTCAGCCAGTTGCCCAGACGATACAGGAGTTGAAAACTGCCATAGAAGAGGAATGGGAGATGATCCCTCAAAATTTCATAGAGCGGTTGATAAACTCTATGCCTAATCGTATGAGAGCTGTGGTAGATGCCCATGGAGGCAACACGCGTTATTAAATTAAACCTTTATTTGATAAAACATGTTTTTTATTCAAAAATCAATTGCCTTTAACAAGGCGCATATCCGACTTGTTAGGCGTAGCTCCATGTCGTATGGTATTCTGAATTCAAATTTAAAACAATACGATCGAAAAAGATGGTAAAATGTATCAGGTTTAAAACTGCATCAACAGTTTTTGTTCAATCTAGCAATCATATTTCGGTATAGTTGCAAAACTTCTGAAATATTCGGAATAATTCCGGAATACTTCTGGGAAAGTTTCTTTAAATCGGAATTATTCAAAATGAATTTAATTAAGATTTTTTTTTTTTTGCTGAAAATTTGTATTTTGCATCGATCGTCGATCGCCGCCGCCGCTGCTGCAGCGCTGGCCACAGAGTACTTTGTACGCTAGCGCTGCGACGCGCGCGCGGGCCCGACTGCCACGCAGCCACGAGTCGTGCGGTGCCGGTGCGTGCAGGCGATGGCGGTGCGGGGTGCGGTAAGAGGGGATATGCTCCCGGAGAAGTTTTCCCCCCCCGCGAGAAAGATTCGTACCCCGCAATCGAATGTTTCCGAATGTTTCCGAATATTTCGCCGGATTGCCGGAATAATTCAATCGGAATAAACGTGTTTGTAAGTTAATAATTGTTCAGTGGCACATATGTAAGTAAAATATAAATGTTTATTTTAATATAAATGGGATTGATTAATGTTAGCCTTCGATTAACAGGATTTTTATTCTTTTGTTTTTAGGTAGGTACCTACTTATTTCGAAATCGAATGCTATTTTTATAAATGTCAGTTGTGAATTAAAAAACCAGGTCTAGCATTATTTGATTTGTTTTTTGAAAAAGGGTTAGAGTCTGTCTAATAAGTTAAACGACTTGGGTAATTATTAGGATATAGTGAAATCTGATGTAGTCAACACGGATTCAATAATCAAGGTTGATTAAGAGATAGAGATCATTGTTTAATAACAGAAGAACCCAATGATAGAAGAACCTTATAAAAAGTACTGAATGTTTGTATTTTTTTAATGATTAAATATTATACAAAATTCCCAAGTCGGTTGAGAGAGATCTCTGATTCGCGAGTCGCATAGCCCACCAAGTCAATAAAAACATTACGCGTAAATAGCCCAGTCAATAAATACATTGAATTTGTTGTTTGTGTTTGTTGTTGTTTGTTCTATGTTTGTTTTGTTTGTGTGTTTGAACGAAAAATATTAATATTATATTGTAAAAAGGGTGGGGCGCTTTGTGCCATATGTTTCGTAAGAGTCGAATCGAGCACCCCACGCTTTTCCTAAAGTCAATGACCATGACCCCTAAGTATTTGACCTAAAATGTTATCAAAAAAAAATTGATCTGTGTTATTTAGAGAAGTAGCGCTCGCCGGCGCGTTCAAAGCAGCCCTTTGGTGTCCCGGGCGTTTCCCAACATTTTTGCATTTGACCTTGAGTTCAAGGTGATTGACTTTGGTGTCAAGGTCATGCCCTATGGTGTCCCAGGTGTTTTCCAACTTTTTATACATTTGACCTTGGGGTCAAAGTCATTGACCTTGAGGTCAAGGTCTGGCCCTTGGGGTCAAAGTCATTGCCTTTGGGTGTCACAGGTGATTCCCAACATTTTAATGAAGTAAAGGTTTAAGTAAAGGTCATTGCCCTTGAGATCAAGGTCATAGAATAAAGGATCATTGTGTTGTCATCAGTCTTTGATGGGTGTGCAAAGTTTTAAAAAAATCTGATCGCCCTAAGCTGGTCAAAATCGAGCTCAAAGGCGTTGATTACCAACAAAAATATAGGTGAAGCTAATAAAAGCGTGTTAAAAAAGGAGGTTATGAGTTTGAACCGTATGTATGTATGTTTGTCCGCGATCATCTCGCATTTGGCTGAACCGAATTTGATGCAGTTTTCAGAACAGTATTATTAGTCACTATATGTATATATACGTGACATAAAAAAATATTGAAACAAAAATGTTTAAGTAAAAAGATAGAACTGACTTCAATGAAGCCGGAGCACTTCAAACCACCACCAAGCGAAGACTTTATTGAAGAGGTGCACTCACAACTATAAACTTAATATATTCCTACCGCTCACAATACAACTAAAGATAATATTTTACAACTTCCAAGCGCGAAATAGGTAGTAAGGTTGATTTTCTTGGTTTTTTTTGACAGTTGAAATATTCCGAAAGTTTCGGAATATTTCGGAATACTTCCGAAGTATTCGACGGGAATGATTCGGAATTTTTCCCGCCAGCATCTATAGTAGGGGCCATCGAAACCTAAACTCTAAGGTGGGCCAATAGATGTGTCCAGAAGTGTATTAATACGCACACAACTAAAATACGCTTTGTGCCAGCCTATTGGCCAAAACCCATGAATTTGGCGAACGAACCGTGAGCCTTCCTATACAATTGTTGTACCTACTTAAGGTGGACTTGCGGAACTGTTGCCGATGATACCTCTCGCTTTCTCAAATTCAAAAACGTCTGACGACGAGGCAATCCGTATTCGTTTCGCTATAAAGTTGGGTAAATAAACATTAAAATAGTAATGAAATATCATTAGGTACTATTCTACATCAAGCTATTACTACTACTATTACTAGGTACTTAGGTACCTATTATAAAACCGTAATTTATTCATTTTGATATATTTTTAAGCATTATTAATAATGCACGTCACATTCACATCCCGTCCTAGGTATTATATTTTAGACCTTGTCCAGAAGAAGCGAATTCGTCGCGAAACGTTTCGCGCGAATTCATTCGCGCGCTATTGAGATACTAGGCACGAATACATCGCGTCCACAAGCATCGCGCGAATTCAAAATACGCGCGTAAATCGCGTGCATAACGCCAGACCCTCGACTCGCGCATATTGCGCGCGAGTCGAGATACTAGGGACCCCTTGTTGCGTCCAGTTAAACGCGCGAACTCCGGCCGAGGGGACGTATCGGGAACAATGGAGCGCCAAAATTTTGATACGGATTTGTTTATTGCTCGCGCGTTGGTACGCTCTTTCTGGACGCAACGATCGCGCGTGATTCGCACGAGAGAATCGCGACGAATTCGCCCTTTCTGGACAAGCCCATACCGTTACATATGCAGACCCCACTCAAATCGCGCGTGATTTCGCGCCATTACGGTTAAACAACAAGCGAACGCCGGCGTCCGTATAGATTATAAAATATTGAGCATTTATTTATAGAGTATTTATCCAAGAACGTAATCAAACAGTTCTATATAAAGTAGTCTGTAAGTAAATATCGAAAAAAAAACTTTTTACAAAAAAAAAAAAATATAACCGACTTCTAGGATATATAAAATCTTTGCCGACTTCAATGTTCATTGAAAAGTACAAAATAATTTAAATTTCGGAAGTCGATGTTAAATAACGAAGGGACAAAACTGTTATAGAAACACCGACTTCCGAAATTTAAGTTATTTATTTTACACTTTTTAGTTATGGTCAGTTATGGTACTTTTTATTTATTTGTTGGAATTATTTGTCTCGTCATACTGAAAATATCTATGCATTGCATCTTTTCTTGGCTATTATATAGCTATAATAATATCATATTGTTACCGTGCCCGTGACGTATTAGTATGTAGTAAGCAAACGCTACATCATGCACACAAACACGCGCTGCGCCAACACTGCACTCACTGACACGACGCACGGCACACGATAGATTTTAAAAGAAAGATCATAAGTTATATTTTAGCATAACGCGGTGATCGGTAGGCTTATCTTTGTGTGAGTTGCCGAATTCGTCTGCACGTGCTGCTACTGGCTTCACATCGCTCTTATTGTGCTAAAAATACGGTTCAAACTCGCTTAAATTAATATATTGGTTAGCGCTTACGAAGGGGTTTCCCTTTCAGAATGGGATAGCTGATTGTTAGCGCTTTTTGTATTCGACTGTAAAAACCCAGATAATTTTTTGGCATAGTCAATGAATGGGTTTCTCTCGAGAAGGTTAGCTAAAAAACTATCCAGCAAAACCATGGGGGTTTTTAATTGAATTAAAATATCCTAGCCCTTCAAAACCCGGGGTAAAACCCTATAAAAGGAAAGCGCTATCGGTCCCTGGCTTATACAGCTTTTGTCCACGATTTCTACTGATTGAAAACGGTGGTTGAAGTCGATGGTCACCAGTAAGCTCTGACCCTATAATGAGCTCTTAACGTGATCCATTTGATGACCTAAACTGAACTGTTAAAGGGATTGGGCTATATAGCGTGTATAGCTCCATCGCTCTATTTCGCTTGTACGCCTGATATTTTAACACGTCATGGTAAGGCCCCAGATGCCAAATGTTTCTAATATTTTAGAGCATTTTGAACAGCTAAAGCATTTTGAAGTTTAAGTAGGTACGTACACACACAGCCAAACGGTTTATAACACAACCAAAGGGTTTGTATTTTTTACTAACCGTCCCCCGCTATTTCACTAGCGTCCTTGAATCTATGGGTTGTAGCGTGATGTTATATACCTGTAGCACTCAGAGATAGTGCAGCTACATATTAGTGAAAGAATTTTCAGAATCGGTTCAGTAGTTTCAGAGAATAGGTACCTACCTATCTCCTACGTAGGTACAAACTTACAAATATTATCTTTTCTATTATTGGTATTATGTAAATGTGTGTAAACTTTTATTCGCCAAGAATCGGTCCCGAAAGACGTAGATGTCTTGTCTGAAAAACTATTGATCGGCAGAAAAAGGATTGACCACCCGATAGCAGCGCCACCTACCGGGTCCAATTGTATTTTCATACCATCCTGGGACAACACAAAATTTCATCCAAATCGATCAAGCTGTTTAGGATAGCGGTGAGGCGTGGCTGGAAAGAACTCACGGCGTCCTTACCTTCCGCATGACGCAGGTCCTCACCGGACATGGTTCGTGCGGAAGTGACGCCCGGGTGTCGCCACTGTGCGGAATGCCCGGAGGACACGGTGAACACAGTCGAGGTGTGCCCTGCTTGGGGGGAGCATCGCCGTGCTCTCGTGGGGGCGGTCGGCGGCGGAGACCTCTCGCGCCGGGCCTTGGTTGAGGCCATGGTCCGGAGCGAGGCGGAGTGGCAGGCGGTCGCCGACTTCTGCGAAGCAGTAATGCTCGGAAAGGAGGAGGCCGAACGCATCAGGCAACGGCGCGCGTTATCGCCGCCGCCGCCGCCGCCAGGATTCTGATCCCGATTTCCGGCCACCGTAGACGCGGGCTTGCGCAGTGAGCAATGGGTAGCTCGCTGTCCGGCCATCCGGTAACTGTCCGGACCAAGCCCAAGTCGTCGACGGCGCGTACTGTTCCCGCGCGCCTCAAGGAGTTGTCAGCAACAGCAGGGACCCAGCCGGGTCGAAGCCTACTGGGGCCAGGGTTATCCGAAAGGGCGCTCGAGCCCCGGTATGAAGGCTAGAAGGAACGGGGTGGGTCTTTTAGTCAGTAAGAGTCTGACACTATCTCCCGCTCCGCCTAAGAGCGGGGGTTGTCATTGGATGATTTTTTCCCACCATAAAAAAAAAGCTGTTTAGGAGGAGCTATGTGACGAAACACGTACAGAAATATATTATTATGAATATAAAGATAACGAAGTCGGAAGAACCCAAAACCGCTAAGGAAAAGAAGTTTCCCACGCAAATTCAAAGACCTAACAAAAAGTACCGGCTAAAGTAAGGATTCCTCGCAATTCCTGTGTGTCTAAGTATCTATAGCCATGAGAAAACTACGCTTGTAAGACCTCCGATTCCGCACCATATTGTCCCGGAAGTGTCTCGGAGAAACCCTGCGCCACAAGGGTGAATCACGATTATTTAATCGTTCATAATTTTGCTATCCGATATTGTTGACAAATTATTCTGACACTGATATGGTAGGGGTTCCGTATACATTTTTAATTAAACGGAACTGCATGTTGTGTTAAAATGCACTACTATTTTTTTATTAGTATAGGTATTTAAAGGGCTTTTAGAAAAGGTCTTAAAGTCTCAATAAATAATATTCATAAACAGCAAAGTTATTAGCGTTTGTTTATATCCTAAAATGACACTCAATTTAAGGAAATATTGTACAGGCTATTGATTATGAATGAATAAATGGCGATCAAAATAGAAAAACACTGCGCGTAGTATTTTCTAGTAGCCACTGTTATGAATGATTGATTCTTTTATGAATTTACCAAATAAGTCATATTTCCGTGGACATGGGATAAAAAGTATCCTGTGTGCTATTCCAGGACATGGTCTACTCGTGTTTGCTAGACTGTATATAGACATTGTAGACAATGTCTTGTTTCAACGAAATCCATTCAGTATCTAGTATTTGCGGGTAAGAGTTACAAACATCCTTACATACAAATTTTCGCGTTTATAATATTAAAGTAGGATAATATTTTCGTGGTGGACTAGTTTACAGCACTTCTTAAAAATAAGTGACTAACTTTTCACCCCTACGTAAGCTATCATGCAACCTATGGCGAGAATCTATGAAATAATACAAGTCTAGCTATAGAGCTTTTAATAAAAAATAATACAAGTCTAGATCAAGAGCACTCTAAATATGTTAAAAATCGGTATTTGCAACAGCATCTTAGCTAAGTCTACATCAGACGAGGCAAGAGTTCTATACATTTATTACAATCATTTAAAATAAATCAAGATACTGGCTATGATGGAGCGACATGGTCAATATTGTGACAAAGCTCCTTAATAAATTTAAAAAAAGTCAAGTTTACAATTCAAATTCGCAATTGAAAGGGTCCACTAACAAAATCAGGCGGAACCCTAGTGTTCAAATAGAGCGTGCGACATCGACTTCGTCGGGATTGAAGCGCTTCGCAGCCGAGAGGCGACATATGGTGGCGGCGACGGATTGGTGTCCGTTACATACAATAGTGTCCGGTCAATTAGTGGCAGACTCATGAGCTGATACTAACTGCCTTCCGTATCCTGTGATTTTAAATCGGGTATGATAGCAAAAACCTTATTTAAACAAAATGTTACCCCATTGTCGTTGCCCCACAAACATGTAAGCTCACATTCACATGCAAAAGACACTCAGACCTGCAACAACTATTTATAGGCAATACAAATAGGTATTTGTTCTGTGCAGGAATCGAACCCGCGACGCGCAGCTGCCAATCGCTCTACTGTGCCAACCATGTCGTTGAACTTCAAGCTCAAAGCGACTTTAATAACTATAATAATCTTCTGCTACTAGCTTCTGCCGGTGGCTTTGCCCGTGTTAAAATAGGTTTCTTCATACAAAATTTGGACCCCCGTTTCATCTCTTTAATTTTGGAAAATCATAAATGGAAACCCTGCGCAAAGTCCCTTCCTAGTCACAGTAGTTTCGATTCGACTGAGCGTTAATATGTCAGGCAGTTAGTCAGCTTCTCCTTTTACACATAGGTACACATTATAATATAGGTATGTATACAAGGTGCAGTTTTAAAACTGCACAATATTTCAGGAGGTTGTAATAAAACTCATAAATAATCATATAAAAAAACGATACCTGGTCAATAATCAGTAATACTTGTTATTTAATTTTTTAATTACACTAAACTAAATCGATTGATCGATGGCCGCGGGGGCGTGGCTAGGGTGTGGCGTGCGGGATGATGATTGGATGATACATTATTTATGAAACTATCGTTGCGAGTTAGTGTGTGTGAAAACGCCCTTTATTGTTCCGTGTTTGTGTGTGTGAAAAAAAGCGCGGTTACAAAAAAAAAAAAATTACCTACTTATTTTATTATTGATTCGGGTCGAGAATCACTAACATAATTACCTCCTGAAATATTTTGCAGCTTCAAAACGACACCTTGTATGTCGTGGCCTGATCTTAGAATTGATCACTTCATTATATGGTCAAATAAAAAATCTGGCCAGATCGTTTAAACGTTAACATTTGATGATATGTTAAACCTTGTTTGGCTATACAATATATAATATGTATATAATTCAATGATAATAAAAGGTCTAAAGAAAGTAGTTTAACCTTTCGTGTGTCCGGAACGTGGATCCACGCGAGACATAATAACTTTTTAATTGTGTCTCTAATTACGGCATACGAAAGGTTAATAATATCTACGAAATGGCCAGTTTCACTTGGTATAAGACCAAGTATCTCAACTATGAAGTGATCAATTTTTAAGATCTGGCCACGCATTTTAAGACACACTTTAACTCATACTAAACAATTTCAGTTAACGAAAATATCTACATTATTATTTCTATAGAGGAAAAAATAAAAGTTCGCATGATCCGTCTCGTTAGCGCAAGCCGCGGATGCGTGCCAGATTGTTCTCATTTCATTTGTTTCTATTGAAAGCACCCATTGTCTGAATTGAATCATTATTGTAGAAGATACGTAGGTGTATCTAATGAGGGATATTAAATACAGTTTTGTGTGGATACGTTTGCTTAAAACGTTGAGCACCATTCATTAGAAGACAAAGAAGTTGGGTACCTACGTAAAGTTGGAGAAGAAATGTTGACGGCATAAAATTCATGAAAGAATTGAAAAGCAACATAATGCTCAAAGTAGATACGCAAAACAAATCTCTTGTGTATCCATAGGCGTTGTACAAAGGTTCAACAATCGAAAAAGGATAAACAGTACCTATTCTATTTAATTCAAAATATTTTATTTCACATAGGCATAAAAAACGTCAGAATAAAATAGTGTACTGTTTTCATTTGGTCTTATCCCATGGAGAAGAACTGGAACGAAACTCCATGGTTACTACTGTTTTAAAAGCTGTCGTGTCCTTCTGTTTACCAATAAGGAGGTATTGGTAGGAAGGTAGGTATAATGAGTCAGTAAAACACATCAGGTTAGTCTCTAAGTCATACATACACGTCATACACCTATGCATAATCAATATAATTGACTGGCCTGTTGGTCTTAATGGCCCTGACTGCCATGCTGGAGATCATGCCTTTGATTCCTACCCAAGACAAATGTTTGTATGATGAGCACGATCATTTTTGTGTCTAGGTGCAATTTATTATAATCATCATCATCAGCCTTTTTAATGTTCCCACTGCTGGGACTCAAACCTCCTCTCTAGGAGAGGGAATGGGCCGTAATAATAACCGCCGTCGCTGCATGGGCCGTGATTATAATATTAAGTATGTTTTTACAAATATATAAGTATACAAATACACAACCTCTGCTTAGATTGTGATTAAATGGCGTTGCGTCAAAATTGTGAAATATTATATTATTATTTTTATTACTTAGTGGTCTTTTTTAAGGTGGGAAATCATCTAATGACATTGGGAGGCGGAAGGGCATGTCAGACTTTTACTGACTAAAACCACTCCTGTTCCTTCTTTGCCTTTGTCCCAGGGCCCTGGCTCCAGTAGGATTAATAGTCATTAGGTCTATGATGTTTACCCAAGAGCCAGATTAACGAGAACGAATAATCCGCATCAAAATCAAGTGCACACAATCTACTAATAACAAGATTGGTTCAATTAGATAGTGGGACAGAAAAGGGTGGATGTCCCTGGGAGCCGTCAGCTGTGGTCCCCGAGAGCACCGTATGTATGTAATTGGACCACAATGGAGGTATTATCTGACTGAGCGTTGTCACATTAAATCGTCATGCGCTTAATCGAGTCGAAAGTGAGTGTTGTTAGCGAGTGGGGGGATTAGATTGATTTGTGTTTTTTTTATTTAGTTGAACTTAATTGCTCTACACAAGCTCGAATAATATGGAATAAGAGGAAAAACAAACGACTGGTTGAGAAACTACTTGAAAAACCTACAACAATGTGTGGAAATTTCCAGGATCGATAATGGCAGAAAGGTGTCGTATAGAGGCTAATAATTTCGGAGTGTGCGGCACTCCGAAATTATTAGCCTTAAAGTCAGTGTAAAGGGCAGTGTATTGGGGCCTTTTTTGTTCCTCCTCTACACCAATGACCTCCCAAATATCACTCGCCATACAGTAATTTTATTTGCTGATGATACAACCCTTGTAGTGAAGTGTGAAAGAGGAGATATCTATGAGAATGAGATCAATGAAGCTATCAAAAATATAATACGCTGGTTGAACTCCAATTTATCCTACAAATTAATATGAATAAAACGAAAATGGTCCAATTTCAAACCTACAGGAGGAACCCATTACCGCTATCTATTAAATATAACGACACTACGGCATACAGTTAGATCAAAATTGCGACTGGAAAAGGCATGTCGAGTGTATTTGTGACAAACTGGACCGATTTGTTTATGCACTAAGACGATCAAGAGCCACGGTTTCAACTGAAGCGGCTCTTAGTGCATATCATGGTTACGTTTCCTCAGTACCTACTTTCATACGGTCTCTTGTTGTGGGGTAATTCGGTGGATGTCAATAAAGCATTCATTATACAAAAAAAATGTGTGCGTGCAATCTGTGGAGCTTGGTATATGGATAGCTGTAAGCCATTGTTTAAAAAGTACAACATTTTACCATTAGCATGCATGTATGTTAAAGAATTATGTCTATGTGTACGACAACATTCTGAATATTTTGTTAAACATAGAGATGTAACCAAAAGGAATGTTGACTCTAGGGATAAGCATAGGCTTTGCTTGCCACAAGGTAAACTTGATTTGTACAAAAGAAATTCATTTTTAATGGCTAGTACAGGTCGCGCGACGAATCAAGATCGCTCGGCAAAAGTGAAAGGGGCATGCGCAGTATTCAATTCTACGGTCTATTTGGCGACGTACGGGCGGGTGTGCGCCGTCGGCGACACGTCATTGGTAGATAGAGTCGCTCTTCAATTCTCGCGTTGCGTTCTCGCCTCTCATTGGATACTGTTGTACTTGGGTACTGTTGCGTACAGCTTGTGTTATCGTAATAGTAATACGTAGTCGTAAAAAAAAAAAAGGTTAAAAATAAAGTTTTAAAACGGCTAGCCAGAAAAATGGTTTACGACGTGAATTATTACGTTAAAGAAAGAAATTAACGAAATTATTTTTTTTAATTTTATGTTTTATTTTATAATTTTTAATTTTTTGAATTTACCTACTTACAAGATAAATTACAATAAAAAACTAGTGTTATTATAAGTTATGTTACTAAGGTTCAAACATACGTAATTAAAAATAAAATCCTAACATACTAAGAATTTCTGTGCGCAATTGTACACATGCGCCGATTGCCCCCACTACTTTCACCGAGCGATCTTGATTCACCGCGCGACCTGTAAGGTGTACAATAAATTAGGCTGAAAGAAAAATGTTTTTACAGTGTTAATGAATTATGTCACATAACGAACGCAAGAAAAGAATGTAATGCCAATTTTGGTTTATTTTTTATTTTAAAATTAACATTGAATGTCATATTATATGTCATATACTTAATTATTCTGACTTTATTGTTTCGATTTTGACATTTTAATAGATATTATTCATGAACATCTCAATCTTTGTATGATATTTTTTTAGCGGGTAATATTGGTAAATTATGACATTTTAATTATTCGTTGTTTTGTGAAATTAAATATTTAAAAATAATTTATTTAATCTGACATTTTGTAACAATTATAGTGACTAACTGATGAGTAACTGCAGAGATATTATGACATTTTTAATAAATTGTATGTAATCTGAAATTAAATATTTGCACACCATATACATAAATGATGTAATGGTAGAATGTAAAGAGGCCTTATTATTATTATTAACATCATACTACTTTGTTTATCTACATTCTGGCAAATACACAAATTATTATTATTAAATAAATGGAAAAGGAAGGGTTTATTACTTTCTGTTGTTTTAAATAGGTACCCAGTTTGAGAGGTAGTTACATCTCAAGTTACCCTAAACTACCTAAGAAGTTACATCCTCCAAACCTTCATCTTAATTGGTGGTACTTTCTAAATATACATAAGGTAGGTAAGTACTTGGATACTTCAATCAGTCCTAGTAGCAAAAATCGTGTCAAAAACAGACAAAAATCTTTCTTTCATTAGAAGATGGGTAATTAAAAATAAACTCTCCATTAAAATTAAAAAAAAAGAAAACACTCGGATATCGATCATAGATTTATCTTAACTACAAAAATACTATTGTTGTTAGCGATTAAAAAAGTGATTGTGTTTAATCAACAATGCTAACAATAGGAGCTGGCCGCGTTAGGGTGGGCCCCTTAATATTCATTAGGAAACATCCCCTAATTACAGCTTCATTCGACCATTATCGAGAGGGCATTTAGAGAACTGATGGAAGTGCCACACCTGACTTGTTCGTACTTTTGTTTTCCATGCTTCTCGCCAGATATTGATATTACGAAATATCCGCTTCACCGCATTTCAATTGAGCACAATACTCGTAGATACAGAAAACTCGTAGTGAAATCGTGTTCTTAATATTGCCAACTGGCTCTTCCCCGCTTGCTGGAAGTAGTGATGTGGAAAAGAAATACTCAGTCTGTTGGATTTTTGATATTGTAATGGCTTTGCTTATTTATATTCTGGACTAAGGAGCTAAGCTTACCATTATCTATTCGTAGACTTGTCTCGATAAGCGGATAAATAAAAAAAAAACTAAAACCCAACTACGACGAAAAAACGACGCTAAAAAAGAATGAAACAAGCGTTTCGGTTATTAAAGTGTTTCGGTTGGTACCTATAACGTGTGACTGCGGCTTTTCTTTTTGTTCTGTTCTTGTTTTTCACCATCCTGAAAATCTTGTTTCATTCTTTTTTAGCGTCGTTTTTTTTATCGTAGTTGTGTTTTAGTTTTTTTACTTTATTTTTATTTAAATAATTTTCGTGTTAAATCATTGTGTTTCTATACTATTTACGTGAAACACGACGTAATTATCTTTTTTTTAACACAATACTTTTTGTCTACTAGAGGACACCACATTGAATTTTGATGATATATTTTGTTAAGTACCAGTGAAGCCCTTTCAAATGATATCTACCAAACACGGCGTATTTATCTCCATTTTTATTTTTAATTCATTACTTTTTGTCCGCTAGAGGGCGCCATATCGCGTTTTGTGACATGTCACGTAGCCTATGTTCAGCGGATGATTAACAGTTCTAACGATACCTCATATGTCGAGTTCCGATATGTAGATTAGGAGCTATGAGGGAACATATGAACATACTTACATACATACATAGCCTGTCAAAATCATAACTCTTCTTTGGCTTTGCCGTAGTCGGATAAATAGTACTTCGTTAACAAGTTTACGATCCATGCAAGAAAAAAATCAGTTAGGTTCTAATCAGCTAGCCTCCTATGAATTTAGAGAATCAGTTTTACTGTGCGCTACAAGATCGCTACGTGCGTCGTATTCGGTTTCGTAGTCCACGTAGTAATAATCGTAGCAATATTAACACTAGGCAAAGTGCTACAATTTGGAGTTGGTGTCTAGTACCGTCTTACCTTACCGCATGCTACCGAATACCAGTTTTATTACGTGAAGCGACTGCCTGTCTGGACTCTATTGGTACTGCAAAATACGATGCCTTAGGTAGGTATTCCTAGGTAGGTACCTACTACCTACATGTAGAGTTTTTCCATAGTAGTACGTTCTAACATTAGCAGTGTTTATCGGCTATCTTAGGGCCTGGCCGCGCTTGACTGTGGCATGATTCCGATTCGTGCAAATATAGGGTGCTGACACGGTACCGCGTCGTACCCAAGACATCCCGTTTTGTTCAGACGCTGCGTCGTCGCCATCATCGTCAAAAATTTCACGAAAAAGGGTTTCGCGACGCGCGACGTTGCCTTGTCGTGTATTTGTACAATGTGGCTATTAGTTTCACGATTCCGCATCGGGTCAAAATTTTCGAATTTTAGTTAAAAAATAGTGACAATATCACTTAAACTGGTTGAACTGTTTATTTCATTTCAAAGTCCGAACGGTCTTTTTTTATACAATAGACACCTATATGTACCATTACAGGATCTAAGTCATCTAGGTACAATAAACCTAATCTAACAATTGAAATCGAAACCGAACCGTGTTTATCCAACAATCGACTGTCAAATTTATAACAGGCTATTAGGCTTTACTCACCACAATCCGCAACAAAACCGCATTTCGGCCAATGTGATGTGAAACGAGAACGATATAAATTGTTGCGACTAATATAAATCGAAATGCTATGATGTCGGGGACGAGAGCCGCGCACGTGCGCTCTCCCACGAGCGCATCCCTATTCGCTATATACACTGCACAATGAACATTTTAGTGGCCAGGATGATAGCGACAAGAAACATGTAACACAGATATTTGTAACTAGCTTTTGCGTGCAGCGTCGCCCACGTACATAAAATATAGCCTTTGTCACTCAGGAATTAAGCAGCTTTCTATTGGTGAAAAAATTTTACCAATCGGATCAGTCATCATCATCATCATCATCATGTCAGCCGAAAGACGTCCACTGTTGGACATAGGCCTCCCCCAAGCGTCGCCACAAAGACCGGTCCTGTGCATCACGCATCCATCGGATTCCCGCGACCCTGACCAGGTCATCGGTTCACCTTGTTGGAGGCCGTCCAATCGTCCAACCGTCAGATCAGTACTTTCAGAGATTACCTATTACAAACAAAAACAAACTTTACCTTTTTTTTTTTGGTTGCAAATGACAGCCTCCGCCCTTAGGCGGAGCGGGAGATAGTGTCAGACTCTTACTCTTTTTATTCTTATGTTCCTTCTTGCCTTTCGTACCGGGGCCGAGCGTCCCTTTCTGATAACCCTGGCCCCAGTAGGCTTCTTTTTAATATTAGTATGGGGCATAGAGTTTCTTGCACATTCTTCTCCATAGAGATCTACGCTTTGGAATATGCAATTACCATATTTTTTTTTGATTGACTGATTCTTGACATTTCAAAAGTGCCTGTAAATAGTTTATTTGAAATTAAGTGCTTTGAATCTTTGAATCATGGGTGACAAAAGATTTGTGATGATCTACGTCATCCCTGTGGAGTTCATATGTATAAGTATAAATATTTGAGACAGGCATTTGAAAATAAAAGGAGATTGGAATTAGACCACGTATGACGACCTCAAAGCTAGACCACCAATAGCTATAATGTATCATATCATTAATGGTGTTCAGACATATCCGCTCTGTGTTCGAAGTTTTTCGGCCAAAGTTGGGTATGCAAGTCTCATGAGAGCACACAACAGAGCAGCAGATCTGAGCTCACAGCCACAATGAGGAGCCAAGGAATGCGCGCGCCATCATTATCATCATCATTTGACACATCTTTGAGGAAGGTAGGTACCTAATTTCTGATTCACATCTCGAGAGAGATCAACACCGTGTCTTAGAGATCGACGCGGAAACTAATTCTGGACCCCCCTGGTAGACATTTCGTCGGTGGTTTCTTAATTATTTTTTTAAATCCCTGACCCACAGTTTTGTAATGTACATCATTTGATACTCTTGGCCATTTCGGTTGTTCATTCCCACTTTCACCCCAATATCTTGTAAATTAGGCACTCAACCGATTTAGATCAACCATATCTAAGAACCACCGCTAGAAAAGCTGCTTTCAACTAAAACATAAACCAGTGCCATAAACAGACAAACAAACACAGATAGTGGTTAAACTTATAGCACCCCTCTTTTAGCGTCGAGAGTTAGAAATGAAATTGTAAATAAGTATTCATATATTCATATTGTTTTATTAGATCATTAGTTCGTACTAAAATTTTGTTCCCAGAAAAGCATTTCACCCAGATTCCTATTAACTAAGCGCAGAAACAAAGCGAACCTAAACACAAACAAATTGTAACATTTGTATAATCAGTTTCATGGACCGTTATTTCGCAATAGTTATTAGAGTTGAACAGTGGATTTTATAGCGTAGCGGAACAGTGCTAACAATTTTAACGAGAGAGTGAGTTTGAATGGGCTCCGGCACGCCTCTATTTGAAGCCAGCGAGTCGTGGTGTGGTAATCTCATCATGGCTGTGCCGACAAGCGGGCCGCCCCACCTCCCCTTTCCCCCCATTTACAGACTCTTCTCCAAAGCTTTTTCAGCGACGCGACAAACCATTATGATTCTACTTTCATGGCAATAAGACTCCCCACAGTAAAAGATTTTCATACTAATAAGCTTAAATGGAAATTATAACAGTCATTGTTGGGAATGAAGATTTTATTATTGTAGCTGTAATGTTATTTATGTTATTGTAATTCTGGTGAAATGTTTTGGATGTTTTTATTTTTGAAACGGTATTTAGAGTCCTATGATTTACATACCGTTTGTGAATTGCAATGATTTTGATGAGGACCTTGAGATTATGATGCTACATCATCTTATAGAGTGAGTTTACCCTACCCATCACAGGTAGGAACGAGACCCTAACTTACTACTTTAAAAGTGGGAGCACGTTTATGTTGTATCTTGATTGTATTATTATTGGTGTTATGGTGTACAATTTTTATACCAGACATTTTACGGATGTTCGATTCTTATTCCGAAAGATCGGAACTATATCGATTGATTTTGCACCTGCGATTTCAGTTCCGAAAATTTTTAATCGGAAGTGATATCAAAGGTACAAACAAGGTTATACTTTTCGCGTTGGAGGTCGATTACTTCGGGCTTACGGACAGTGAGCAATGGGTAGCTCGCTGTCCGGCCGTCCGGTAACTGTCCGGACCAAGCCCAAGTCGTCGACGGCGCGCACTGTTCCCGCGCGCCTCAAGGAGTTGTCAGCAACAGCAGGGACCCAGCCGGGTCGAAGCCTACTGGGGCCAGGGTTATCCGAAACGAAGCTCGAGCCCCGGTATGAAGGCTAGAAGGAACGTGGTTTTAGTTAGTTAGGAACTTTTAGTCAGTAAGAGTCTGACACTATCTCCCGCTCCGCCCAAGAGCGGGGGTTGTCATTGGATGATTTTTGTAAGATGAGAATGTTTTAAGATGGATGTGTGGTGTGACGAGAATGGACAAAGTGAGAAATTAATAGATATATTAGGGGAAGTTTGAAAGTGGCGCCAGTGACTGAAATGTTGAAAGGGAATCGTTTGTTTGGCATGGTCATATGAAGAGGAGGGATAAAACGTAGAGGAGGTCAGCTCAAAGCGGCCACTTTAACTTTGAGTTCAGAAAAATCTCATTAAACTGCAGATTTTTTAAGAAAATAATATACTACTAGATGGATAATTTATTAAACTTCTATTGTGTGTAAATAAAATTCGTCTAAATCTTAAAATCTCTATATATGATTTGTTTATTACGACAACTAGTTTAAAAACCGCTTTACCCGAGAGCCCGCCTTAAACGGCCATAGGGGTAAGGGAACGTGGCCAGCATAAATGTTCATATGAAATGAATGTATTGGTAGTTTTACACACTGAAACGCGCAAAAACAATATTCATGTCGCTACACATTTACCAGCCTTCACCGACCACCATCGTAATTGTGCATGGGCCGGTGCGGGATACTTACAAGGTGCCAGAATAGTAACGTAACATAGCTCTGCCATAACACATAACTATTTAATAGTTAATATATTATTATTTGGTTATTTCTTTGAATATATATGTATAGCTGGTAATAACATCGCATTGGCGTTAGCTGTAATGGTGTTATTTACAAAAAAAATAAAAAAATAAAAAAAAAAAAATAACCGAAATATAAAGCGTGGCCGCTTTACCTTCTATGGCCGCTTTGAGCTGACTTCCTCTATGTTAATAAAAGAGTTGTAAGTTTACATGTGGATGGATGGAGAGGGAGAGGGAGGCCAAAGAAAAGATGGATGGATTGTAAAAGGGAGTGAGTGATAGCGTGATGAGTGACAGGACAGAATGAAGAAAAAAACGTGTTACACCGACCCTAAATCAAACGGGACAAGCGCAGGAAGACGATGATGATGATTTGGTATGTTTGGAGTTCGTGTTTCAAATAGGCGTGGACGTGGAGGTTCGTGGACGGAACCCTAAATTAAAACTTGTTTGTGAAATTAGTTTGTTTAAGGATTTAGTTCCTACGAATTGGTCGCGACAATGCGAAATGCAAAGGCAGCGGCTGCGAAAGACTTTTCATTGCCCTTTAAAAATGCTGAAAATTATTTATTATGTGTTTTTTTGTACATGTTATTACCGTTGTGTACGCATTTGCGTACCTAACGGCAACGGTAGGTAACGGTTATGATTAGGTTTGCTTATCTGTGATGAATTAAAATCATAGCCGTAGATTTTTTCAGTTAGCTACCCGTTTTTTAAAATAGGTTACGCACTGCGCTTTAGGTCTTTGAGCTTTGAGCAATGTAGTTATATGGCAGGTACCTTGATTATGCAGCTAGCTAAAAAAAGTATAAATAAATGGGCATTCACCTTAATACAATTAGTGTTCAACAGTTCACTATAAAAAAAAAACATACATTCAGCCGAACATAGAACCTCCTCCTTTTCGAAGTCGGTTAAAATTATATTCATATGTATATTTTTTTTATTATGAGAAAAATAGAAATCGCCGCTAATATAATATTAAAGTTCTTCTGACAAGTGTCAAACGAACTCCGTAATAAAAAAAATGTGGTTATTTTTAGAAAATAGGACTGTTTTGCGATCCATTGCTATGTTGGGAGACAACGGGACAGAATGTACATGAAAGTATCTATCTTAAGCCTGCAATACACGTTGGCCGAGCTGAGACCAACGCGAGCCTTGGCGAGCCTAAGCAAATATAGGCAAATTGACACACGGCAAGCGCCTCTACACGTTCGGCAAGCGCCTCTCTACACGTTCGGCAAGCTTGAACCAATGCAAATGGCCAATAAGACGAGTTTTGAGGAGACGCCCACATGTTGGGCCCTGTCAGTTGTTATTGTGCATTTAAACAATATGGACGACGTAGAAGTCATCGCGGCTGCTGCTATTTATTTAATAAGCGCTTATAATTATTATTATTAAACGGAAAAGTATGAAAAGAACCGAAAACTTCATGTTTGTTTTTTTCAAATGCGTACTTTTTTTAAAATTAATATAAACTAAATGACGCAATCTGATGGTGAGGCGCACTAGTTTATGAGGCCTATGTCCAACAGTGGACAGCAATTCTTATAGCGCCTAAATGGTGATACTTGGGGGAGGCTTATGTCCAACAGTGGACACAAGTAATTATAACGCCTAAATGGCGATACTTGGGGGAGGCTTATGTCCAACAGTGGGCATCAGTCATTATAACGCCTAAACGGTGATATTTGATGGAGGGTTATGTCCAACAGTGGGCATCGATCATTATAGCGCCTAAATGGCGACACTTGGGGAGTCTTATGCCCAACAGTGGGATAGGTCATTATCGCGAGGAGGCATATGTCCAACAGTGGGCATCAATTATTATAACGCCTAGGTGGTGACACTTGGGGGAGGCTTATGTCCAACAGTGGGCAGGGGTCATTATAGTTAGGGGGAGGCCTATGTCCAACAGTGGACAGCAGTCATTAAAGCCCTAAATGGCGATACTTGGGAGAGGCTTGTGTCCAACAGTGGGCACCGATCATTATGGTGACACTTGGGGGAGGCTTGAGGGAGTTCGATTCTGATCAAGCTGACGACAGTGAAATCGAGATTTTGGTTGAGGAATATTATTATTATTATGTGTATTATAATATTTCAATTTCAATAAAACTTGTTCTTTTTTTTTTCAATTTTTCATGAAATTAACCGAAACAATGAATAAAACATTCGAAAGATTTCTATTTTGTTCCCAAACGATTTTTTCCGCAAAATTTCAATGCAACATGTGAAAAAAACGGATAAAAACAACAATTTGTTTTTTTCATTGAAAGAAACAATTGTTTCTTTATGAGGTCTATACACGTTGGCGCACATTTGCAAGCGCCTTTGATTTGTGCAGAAAAACCGACACCGCTCCGAAGTGAGGCAAGTGATCGCGAGCGGCTGCGAGTCGTGACAAGCTACTCCAAATGAGGTCTATACACATTGGCGCACATTTGCTTTGATTGGCGCAAGTCTACTCAACCAACTAGGCGAGCGACACCGAGCGATGGCAAGACAAGGCAAATATACTGTCTACATATTGGTATTGGCCTTCACTCGGCAACGCTCGGCCAACGTGTATTGCAGGCTTTACAGATATATACTCTTAGTAAAATACCTAATTTGAATGGAAAAGATTTTTATAACAACAGCTGATAAACACGAATAAGAAAGAAAAATATAAGAAAATCTTTGAAAACTTTGAAAAAACACGTTTCTATTGATTCCATAAAGAGATGTCCGGCAAAGAGTTGTGTGAAAGGATTAGGGAAGGTGGTTCTACGACGCAAACAGCTTATCTATGGTCACCCTCCATTATATTCAAATATTTTTCTAGTGATATTTTATTTTTACGAGTAAGCTGCAAACGCAAAAAAGATATCTTTGATCACTGTTTCTTGAAGAGACGACATTGAAAAAGGATTTTAGCGCTGTTTATTTTTATTTAATCTTATAATGTTTTGCTTGAGAGATTGGAAATGAATGTAAAAACGGATATCTTTGTAAGTACCTAATCAGCGAATTAGTGTTAAGATAAATAATAAAATTCTACTGGGGTCTTGTGCCGTGGTTAGTTGGTTACATGGGTGTTTTTCAATTACCTAAATATGAAGATGCATCGACATTATGCGAGCAGATCAACAGAATTTAAAAGAAATTTATAAAATAGTAATATTTAATGTGACTACTTATGCTATACTAATTAAGCCCACTCTATATAAATTATATAATTTCCATAGAGTGGGCTCTATAATGAAGTTTATTCTAAAACTAATAATTTTCTACAAATAATCGTTTGAATAGGTACTAGTAGATAATAATATGAGCGTAGGAACAATAGCAATGTTACAGCCATCTAATAGATATCAGAAAGTCTATGGCTAGGCTACTATTGTGGTCTGGTTTCTGCACTTGGTCGTTAGTGGACCATTGTGCGTGGGCCATGGCAGCCTTCACTCCAACCAGCCCATCTCATTCCAGAAGTAGATAAGATTTTTCGGCTGTGCACTCGAGGAGCATGTGAGCGACAGTTTCCTCTGACTCCATGCATCTGCTGCACAGAGGACTATACAATATGATATTCAACCAACGTGGCTACAGTTTTATTTGATTTCTTGATAAATAAAACAAGTTGAATTACAAAAACGCTGCGGATGATGATTTTCTTCGTGAATTTCGTTTTCTCTAATCTGTTCATAAAATCCCTCATGTTAAAAGCAACTGAATCAAATAGGTATTTGATGTAGCTCTACATCAAATACCTATTTCAAATACCATTAAATACCACTTCTAAGTGACGATAATAATGCCATCCAGCCGATTTCGACCATAGCGACCACATTCCTTGGCTCCTCTTTGTGGTTGTAAGTTCAGAAGTGCGGCTCTGTTATGGGCCCAGATGTAGAAGTACCTACCTAATGTAGTCATGTCACTTGCAGGTGCATGCAACCACACACATATTACGTGTGTAGGTATATTTTAAAACTGTAGCATTTTTAACTCATCCAAAAAAAACACAACTACTGAACTATAGATTAGTGATGTTAGATTGCTGACATTCGCGAATGCGAATATTGACTTTCAAACAAAGTGCGCGCGAAATGTTGTACAGGTTTGACATTTCGTGTCAGCCTAGTTTAAACAGAAAATAGCAGAGCCGTCCTGTGCATCTCGCATCCATCAAATTCCCGCGAACATCACCAGGTAACCGGTCGCCCCTTGTGGGAGGCCTTCCAACACTGCGGCTTTCGGTATGTGGTCGCCACTCCAGAATCTTTCGTCCCGTCGACCATCTGTTCTGCGAGCAATTTGTACCCAGGATCGGTTGTTATGGCGACACTTGAGGGAGGCCAACAGTGGACATCATTTGGCTGAAATGATGACGGTGATGATACTGACGATAGCAGAGCTGTAACTGGTTGATTGAACGAAGCTAATCACATTAAGTTCATTCGAAAAGATTTGTTATGATTTTATGGTAGTTAGTATAAAGCATGACTATGACTCCAAATTTTCCTAACACGTCGTTACACAATTTATAACTGTGTACGCCACAACACGGCGCCCTCACCTTCCGCATGACGAAGGTCCTCACCGGACATGGCAAGTTCGGGCGGTTTGGCAAGTTCGAATTTAGAAGTATTCGATATTTTTAACCAAGTGTCAACGTATTTTCACAACTATACCATATTTTAAGTTAGGTGTATGGTAAAGTGAATTTCGGCCAGATGGACCGTTGACGTTAATACGGTGGCGGGTAGTGGCTGGATGCGGAAGGCGGAGGACTGGGTGTGATGGCGAGTCTTGGGAATGGCGAATGTTTACCAGTGGATCGGGCTTTTGATGAAGATGATTATGATCGATTTTAAAGTGCATCTAAACTTGGCATTGGATTGGATTTCAACCCTTTTTTAGGCGAACAATTAGCCGATAGGAACTTGGTCCCCTTTTTAACAGGTATGTTTTTGGTGGGATTTCAATACTTTTTTTCAAGAAATCATACCTTTTTTTTTTGTGCCACGTCCGCGACTATTGTTAACCTCAGAAGTCATTTTGCGTTTCAGAGCAACTTTTTTGATTTTTTTAAGTAAGCAGTATTTAATAAGCTATACAGTGTGCATTATGTATATACATGACGATATTTTATACCCTCATCGTATTCTCATTGTATCACTGGTTCATAAATATTTTATTAAAAATTCGATATTTGATTAATCCAACTCACGCTTGACAGATTTATTAAATTTCTTATGACATATTTTATACCCCCTCCCCCTCCTCTTCGTATTCTCATACCACTGGTTCATAAATATTTTTATTAAAAATTCGATATTAGATTCAGTCAACTCACGCTTGACTGATTTCTTAAATTTCTTAATTTTATGTTAATCTACATATAATACACGACCTGTGTGCCAAATTTCATAACGCTAGGACAATTGGAAGTGGCCTAGAGGTTTTGATTACCGGTCAGTGAGTCAGTGCCAAAATTTTCTATATTCACAGGGTCATATTTCACGATCTACTAAAGCTATATCTATGAAATTTGGCATACTGCTTTAGTACTAGTATATGATTACGTAGGTACAATTTTATCTCTGTACTTGCAATAGGCACTGAGCTACAGGGGGGTCAAAAGTGGGTCGAAATGGTTCGTGTAAATAGTGCACGGCATGCGCGCGGTCTGTTGCTGGAACTTGGCCTGCGCACTAAGGTGCGCTTAGATATTAAATTAAATTTAAAATTATAAAATCTTACTTTACTTATAATATTGTCATTTTATATCCATTTAATCAATACTTTAATACCTTTTGTTTGTCAAAAACATTCGCCAAATATTAGCTTGTTTCTTGCAAATAATAATGCGAAAGCGCATGTTAAAAGATGTGCGATACGTATTTAAAAAATAAAACGAAAAATGAAATTAACGAAAATCTACGAATTACGGTTTGAACTGCGTGAACATCCACCTTACCAGATCTAGTACTAATCGACTTCTTTTTGTTTCGTCATATAATAACAATTGCGCTCGGAGGATAGAGATTTTTGTCAAATACGAATACAAACTTTGTGAATAAATATTTTGCAGAGAAAAACGCCAACTACTATTTGAACGGGTTAGAGAAATGTAGACATCGCTGGAAAAAGTGTGTACAGTTACAAAGAGACTGTGAAAAATAAATCTTAAGATAAAATATCTTGTATTTTCAAATCCCACCAAAAACGTACCTGTTAAAAAGGGGCCAAGTAGGAACTTGGCCCCATCCAAGTGCCTACGTATTTTCACAACTATACCATATTTTATGTTGGGTGTATATGTATATATTATATTAGGATTAAGACTAATTTTGAATTATTGCCACCAAAATAAGGTTAAGTTTAGTTTTTCTCGCTTTGTTTTTATTTTAAAAGAAATAAACGACCTTTATTTACTAGCGACCCGCGGCTTCGCACGGGTGCAATGCTGATACTAAATAAGGCACAGAATGTCTTTACTATAAGTACAACGACAATACTATTCATACATTTTGATACAAGTGCAGAAAGTTTGTGCAAGTGTGGCGGAATTGTTATGTTGTGTTATGGAGTTGCTGGCTGCAGTGACAAAACTCCACGTGCATCAAACGACGTTTTTCAATACACTTACGAAGAAATACTTTCTCTGAAAATTACGACGCATTTTTATTCATTTTGCACTAAAGAAAATTTTCCAAAGTTGCGATACATTTTAGTTTTGATTTAGATATGCAGCAGGCTATCGCAAGTATTTTTTACCTTAATCATAATATCTGGCGGCGGCGGCGTACCATCTAAAGAATTCTCTTCAAATCTTAGATTTCACATTTTTTTTTTCACAAATAACAAAATTATAAAAAATATTTAAAAGCCATTTTTCCCGCGCTTTACTTCTGCAGAATGAAGGAGAGAAATCCAATATTTTTTAATTTAGAACACAGATAATTAATTGTTGCAACGAAATATTCTAAGAGCAGGCGCCAAAGGGAGTTGAGTGTGCAAAATATGAAGACCGCCATCAGTGAATAGTTTTGGACTCAGAAAAGCATGCAGATTATGATTCTGTATGTTGCCAGGAGGTATAGAAACAGCAAGTAAATTGACTGAACAAGCTAAGAATCATTTTATTAATTGTTTAAGTAACAATATCTAATTGTTTCTTATGATTCTTATCTCTAGGAAGTCAACTAAAATAAAAAACTTTTACAAAAAAAAATAACCGACTTCACTAAAAAAATACAATAAAATGATCAAAATAACTTTAATTTCGGAAGTAGGTGTTTCTCGCTATTGTTTGTTTCTTAAATAACACCGACCTCCGAAATTGAAGTTATTTTGAACATTTTAGAGTACCTATTTTTTTAGTGAAGTCGATTTTTTTTTTTTGTAAAAAGGTTTTTATTTCGCACTTTTTAGTTGCGATACACTTGTAGCCAGAGTACCTTTTTCTCATGAAAATTCCAATCAACCCAAGCCTTGGTAGGATATACAATGTTTTATTATGAAGTTCCCGTGTTCACCTTCCACCTTCCGGCTTCATCAGATCAGTTCGATAGTAGGTACCTTATAGCCAAAGTGCATCTCATGACAATTCTAATAAGCCCAAACATGGCTAGAATACATTGATTAATTACGGAGTTGCGGTGCCTATCTTCCGGCACCATCATCATCATCAGATCAGTTTGATAGTACCTTATATTCAAAGTGTATCTCATGATAATTCTAATAAGCCCAAACACGGCTAGGATACATTGATTAATTACGGAGTTCCGGTGCCTATCTTCCAGCTCCATCATCATCATCAGATCAGTTCAATAGTACCTTATAGCCAAAGTGCATCTCATGACAATTCTAATAAGCCCAAACACGGCTAGGATACAATGATTAATTACGGAGTTCCGGTGCTTATCTTCCGGCTCCATCACCATCATCATTATCAGATCACTTCGATGATACCATTTTCAACATATCTATTCATTTATATGTGTTGTCATAGTCGCTTATCTATGTTCATTGTGATCTGTTTGAGTATGAAGTTCAGTTGGCCATTTCTGGTCTTCTTCACCAGTTCCACTTCATCAAATGTCACTTTTTGGCTGTAAATGCATAAGCCCTCAATGATAATACCAAAATAACTATGTATATGGTTGCCTATAATATTTGAGGAGTTCTCTCGATTCCTCATGGATTCCATCATCAGAAGTGGATTTTGAAAAAAATGGGACCAATCTGGAAGCATATCATGTAAAGGAGAAAAAAAATTTTGCAAATCGGTCCATAAACGACGGAGTTCTGAGGTAACAAACGTAAAAAAAAATAAATAAAAAAAAACAACCGAATTGAGAACCACCTCCTTTTTTTGGAAGTCGGTTAAAAAAACACGAGTCGGAATCGCGTTCTGAGGGTTCCGTACAACACATGAAAACAGATCAATTCCCGGATTGAGTTAAGATTTTTCCGAATCGCAGAGAGTTTTTTTTTGTGACGTAACTACAAAACAGTTTTCAGATTTTTTTTCTATACTTATGCTACACCTTGCTTCAGACTACATTTCAGGATTTACGGCAAAGTCAGGATTTCACGATATATTAAAAAAAAAACACGATTGTGTTAAACATAGCATGTTGAACCATTAGGTTCAACAGTCGTAGGGCGATAAGAGCTGTGAACCTATTGAAAAATAAAATTTTGATACAAGTGGAGAAAGTTTATCATTGCTACCGAAGCAAAATATAAAATATATTAAATACAAGTGTTTACCTGCGGCTTTACCAGCTTACATAAAATGTAGCCTATGTCACTCAGGAATAAGCGGCCTTGAAAGGATAAATCGGTGAAATAATTTCAGCAATCAGAACAGTACTTTCAGAAATTAGCGTGCTCCATCGTCGGCGATGCTTTCCATTAGGTGAGATACTTAGTGGTCAAACACGAGCCTATCCATTATAATGAAAAAAATACCTCCTACAAACCAAAAAACAATCTTTTCAATACACTTGCTCAGAAAGTGACTCTTATTGCACTGCACTTAGGTACCTACATAATGGCCCTTGTTACCTAACTGTGACATTTTGATTACCATTACGCACTAGTGCTATTATGTAGTTAAAACCTTATTATTCAACCTCTCCCCCGCCATAATTATATTACACTAGCTTTGCCCGCGCGGCTTCGCTTACCCTACTCTACCCTACCCTACTCTACTCTACTCTACCCTACTCTACCCTACTCTACCCTACCCTACCCTACTCTACCCTACCCTACCCTACTCTACTCTACCCTACTCTACCCTCCTCTACCTTACTCTACCCTACCCTACTCTACCCTACTCTGCCCTAGTCTACCCTACTCTACCCGGGTTCCCTACTTGTTTTCGAAAGTTGATGATTCGATTTTTATTATATCGAACACGGTGTGTCGATAATTCAGTTGTACGATGTTTTATTCCGTCGATGCGTTATTGGTGCGATGTAACGTTTGTGCGAAAAATCCTGTTACGAAAAACCCTACAACGATTGCTCATTTGTTCGGTAATTTATTAGTTCGAAAGTATATAGGTTTGAAAAGCCTACTGTTGTCCGTGACATTTAATTAATAATCTTATGTTGCATTATAGAAGTTAAGAAAATACATTCCTTTTATTGAAAAAAATGTATAATTCTTGTTTATTATTTACATCATGTAAATATATTAAAATAATCCTAATCTATCTATATCTAAATAACTTAAATTAAAATATATACAAAAAAATGTTTTATCTATGTTACCTACTGTAAATTTTATTCTAAAAAACAAAATCCTAAAATAAATTGACATACCTACAGTACTTAATCCTATTATTTTTCAGAAAAAATTTTTTGCATCTGGAGAAGGTTCTTCTCCTCATAATAAAGAACACAACAAAAAAAAAAAATAGCGAAATCGGTCCAGGCGTTGTTGAGTTATGCGCTTACCAACACATTTTGCGATTCATTTTTATATTATAGATTTACCGCATCAGGATAGGCGCAGGTCGTCCCCCACGAGTCGCCGGTCAACCCCGTTTATTCATTTCAGTGAGTGTATTGAAATGAAAGGTAAATAAAAAAATATATGGGCACGCATATGAAAGCAGATTTTTACCGCCACAAAAGTTTACTAATTTAATAGTTATTTTCTTCACAAGTGTATTGAAAAACGTCGTATGATACACGTGAGTAATTAATGATTACCGTTCTTGGCTCTCTTAAGACCCTCGGCACGGCTCGCACGGTCTAAATACCGCCTCGTCGGTAATCACTAACATTACACATTTATATCAGAATGTACTATTACCTCTTTACTAGTTATTAACATTTGAGTTACCTATTGGTGAAAAAAATGTCGAATTATTTAGATGCTACTTTGACGTGGGCACAGATGGCAGACTAGCAGCTATCTATACTATAAATTTATATATTCTTAAATATTTATTTCCTTCTTTTACTGTCTAAGTAGGTAGGTTATTCATACAATCTAACTTGAACAATGATATAATGATAATAATAATTGTCGGCTTAACTAAACAAAATATCACGCTGATTTTCCCCAGGGGTTTAGCACATTGTACAAGTTTACAAGCCGTAATATAATTTATATTTAAGCAGGTAACTACTCTAACTACTGTTATATTAACTCTAATCTTATAGGTAAATCATTTTCTATGTTTAACCTTGTAACTTAAATGAGTCCATCAGGTGAGATAGCGGTCAAGCGCGAACCTATCAACAATAAAAAAAAAAAAGTCCGCTTTCGCTACAATGACTTTTTTAATAAATATTTAAAAGACAATAGGAACTTACAGAAAGCAGCAAGACCAGCTCCAAATGCCAGCTGTTGATGTGGCAGCAGCATCGGGCGTGGACACAGAGGCAGAGGCGGTGGCGGCGGCCACAGCGGAGCCTCCCTCGGCTGGACCTCCGAAAAGCTCTCGCTCTCACCGATCTCCACGTCTGAAGACGAGTCGCTCTCAAACCCAACCACATTCTCCACCACACTCGGTCTCTTAGGCTCCTCCAGGTGACCGTAAATACGAGCAAAGAATTTCCGCGGCGAAGATGGTCGTGGTACCTGAAGAGTTTGTACCGTTTTCGCGTCCGTCTGACCATTCTCTTCGACTTCCTCACTCATCGTGTCACACGTGTTATTCGATTCCGGGAGATTGGTCAATTGACAGCGTCAGGTGCATACTGGCTACTGACATCCCTGAGGAACTCCGCCCCGCCCCCTACCCGTTCCCTCTTCATCCCGGGCGCGTATAAAAGGGAAAGGGTGAGTGACGACCAATGGGACGCTCGGTTTTTATAAACCCGACCCTCTAGGCGGGATTTCAAGTGATACAAAGTTATTTCTTGTCCCAACTTAGTTTGAACAAAGTTTGTTAACATCTGGTAGATAAATGTTGTCTGTTAATTTACTAAGTCGTTGTTCTCATATAGGCCCTTATGTAGACTATAGCTTCTGCCAGCGGCTTTGCCCGCGTGATAGTAGATAATTATCGCTAGGGAACATACTCCCGGGATAAAAGTACCCTATGTGATATTCCAGGATATGATCTACCCGTGTACCAAGTTTCATCGAAATCTGTTCAGCCGTTCGAGCGTGAAGGAACAACGCACATACTAACTTTCGTCTTTATATTAATATTTGTGCGATTGTTGGTAACTTGAATTTACAACCTAATTTCATATGGTATTTTGTAAAGCTTTTTATCCATCAAACTCAAAAATACTCGTACTTGTCTAACTAGTGGGTAGATAAAATAACCAATAAATAGCCTTTTTTTGGGAAAGTTGGCTTTTTAATTATGTTATAACGGGTCGTGGGGCACTATGGACAGGACACGGACCGCGGTCCCAATTTTCACCTATATCTACATAATCAGCCTTTTTAGGGTTCCGTAGTCAACTAGGAACCCTTATAGTTTCGCCATGTCTGTCTGTCCGTCTGTCTGTCCGTCCTCGCTTAATCTCTGTGACCGTTAGCACTAGAAAGCTGAAATTTGGTACCAATATGTATATCAATCACGCCGACAAAGTGGTAAAATAAAAATTGGAAAAAAATGTTTTATTAGGGTAGCCCCCCTTTATGTACAGTGGGAAGTGATTTTTTTTTAAATTTCAACCTTAACGTGTAATATATTATTGGATAGGTATTTAAAAATGAATAGGGGTTTACTAAAATCATTTTTTGATAATGTCAACAATTTCGGAAATAATCGCTCCAAAAGTAAAAAACAATGTGTCCCAACTTTTGAACCATAAGTTTAGAAAATATGAAAAAAATCTGAAAAGTAGAACTTTATAAGGACTTTCTAGGAAAATTATTTTGAACTTGATGGAAAGAACAGTTTTTGTACAAAAAAAGAGACAAAAAGGTTGTGTTCAATGCTACCTTTGACCATTGATTCAGCACTTCGTCGGTGGACGCGCGGCCTACTTCAAATATTGTCATAGTTGCATATTACACGCATAGAATACTAAGATATTTGTACATTTGTGTGTATTAAGAAAAAGTAGTATATAAGCTGTAATATTTGTAAAATAAATCAGATTAGAATTTATTCTTGTCTCATTACCCCTCACTGTGGCCAAGACACCTTTAGCCATCTCTGATCAGTCCTGTGAGTCTGCTGGACTGGCAGTGAGTTTACCCGTCACCCTCACCTGGAATTCCTAACCACTATCCGTCTGTTACCTTAGGTCTCTTGGTGCAGACATCCTGTACTTATTTATATATTTATTTATTACAAATTATATGGTAGGTTAGGGCTGTAGGGCTTATAGGGCTTAGGGTCGTAGGGACTGTAGGGCTTATAGGTCTTAGTTTAGGTTCTTTTAATTTACCATATATTCATGTACAGCCGCAACCTTTATTAAGGGGTGGTTGTATAGGTTGTACAAAATAATTTCTGGACTAAGTTTGTAGTATAATCGTATATGCAAGCATTTTTTTTAACTTTGTTTACATATTTTATTATCCTGAACGTATCTTCTTTCAAACAAAAAAAAGAATTATTAAAATCGGTTCTCGCAATCCAAAATTACCACCGAAAACTTCTTCTGGTACCTATGTATTAATTAGTAACCCAATTCCCCGAGAGATGGCGCTGTTAGAGTCCGTCTAATGAAAGCGTGACCTGAGAAAAGGAGGTTACGACCAAAAATTTTGAATGTGGTATTATTGAAATAGTAGGAAAAAAAAGTTTTGATACTAGAGTATTTTTTGTATTTATAACAATTGTATAATAGTTAATCCTAGTCAAAAACATGTGTGTAGACTTAATTATTTGGTGAGTGTATGGAAAAGGTTAAAAAAAAAAACACACACAAAATGTTGGTTATTATCCCAAATTATTTTATTTTTATCTGATCTCTCAAATGTCGCTATATGGCGTGGCTGGAAAGACCTCACGGCGTTCTTACCTTCCGCATGACGCAGGTCCTCACCGGACATGGTTCGTTCGGGAGGTACCTACACCGGATTCATGTGGAAGTGACGTGTGCGGAATGCCCGGAGGACACGGTGGAGCACACAGTCGAGGTGTGCTCCGCTTGGGCGGATCATCGCCGTGCCCTCGTGGGGGCGATCGGCGGCGGAGACCTCTCGCTCCGAGCATCAGGCAACGGCGTTATCGCCGCCGCCGCCAGCGCCGGGATACTGATCCCGATTTCCGGCCACCGTAGGCACGGGCTTGCGGACAGGTAGCTCGCTGTCCGGCCGTCCGGTAACTGTCCGGACCAAGCCCAAGTCGTCAACGGCGCACACTGTTCCCGCGCGCCTCAAGGAGTTGTCAGCAACAGCAGGGGCCCAGCCGGGTCGAAGCCTACTGGGGCCAGGGTTATCCTAAAGGTCGCTCGAGCCCCGGTATGAAGGCTTGAAGGAACGGGATGGGTTTTTTAGGCAGTAAGAGTCTGACACTATCTCCCGCTCCGCCTAAGAGCGGGGGTTGTCATAGGATGATTTTTCAAATAGGAAAAAGAAATGGCGCTATATAATATTCAAATAATATTCTTTATTTACCATTTGGCCTTCTGGCAAGAATACCAAGTGCACAACACCGCGATAGTCAAATAAAATGGTCAACATGATTTCAACTTCATCACGTCTCGCCAACACTAATGTGTTTCAAGGTTGTTGGATTGAAATCGATTCGTTTTAGCATAGAGAAAATTCAGATCTTTTGGAATTAGTCAAGTGGGAACATGTTTGATATGTACTCCAATGATTGTTTCAAATGATACGGATCGACTCGTGAGACACAAAATGTTCAACAGCTCTCAAACTTGAACTAGGATTTCAGTCACTATTTCCTTCACTTTCGCAATTTTAACTTCAATTGAAGATTTTGATGCTCTATCAGACAAAGTGAGGCAAATCTTTCATTACATCTCAACTGCTTTTGAACGCATTCTACCACTCACTAGCATGTGTTTTTGATTAAGTCGATTCACCAAAAGCCTTCTTTGTTTGATGTTTTTGTCCATTATAAAATTCGCAAGATGTCAGATTATCTAAAAATATAAGAAAAACAAATTATCATTATATCCTAAATATAACTATCTAATAATATTAGTCGACAAGGATCAAGATTATAACGTCATACTAACTTAAAAATTCTGAAATCGTATGTAAACATTGTTGGTTTTCGTTGAAAACACCTTCTTTCTCTTCTTGTTTTTGTTTGAACTTATTAACCATAGTGTGTAGCAGTTTTCGCACGTTACTGTTTATTGTTTTTCCCATAATTAAGCAATTATTCTTGAAAAATAAATATCTGTTTACAAAACTGACAATTGCGATCATAGACTTTGACGTGATTTTTTTCGGCAAAACAATGTTGCCAATTTAATTTAAAAAAAAAACTCCAGGTTACGCTTTCAGTAGACGCACTCTAGGATTTTTCCTGAGTTGATGGGGTCGGGTATTATCGAATTGTTCGGTTGGTCTCTCCTTGGCATTGGCGGTATTATCTTATAACTACATAAAACTTCTATCAGGAACATGCTAAGGCAATTTAGAACAAAACTAAAATTTATTTTTTTAACGCCATCTATCAAAATGTTAAGGTAAAAATCAGTTCATAAATGGTTCGATAGACGGCGTTGCGTAATGATGTAATCTTTTTGAAAGTCGATGTTAAGGTTTTCCGTGCTTTCATGACCTACCATGGTAAAAAATCGTTGCTTCTTAAATATATTCGTAATTTTACGAGTGCACAATCGCTGAAATTTCTACTACTTGCATACTGTTTTATTATTTATCACCGTCCTTTGTGGGCCCGTTTTTAGGGTTCCGTATTTATTAGAGTTCCGTACTTAGTATGTCAACGTCACAAATAGCCTTTTTAGGGTTCCGTAGTCAACTAGGAACCCTTATAGTTTCGCCATGTCTGTCTGTCCGTCTGTCTGTCTGTCTGTCTGTCCGTCCTCGCTTAATCTCTGTGACCGTTAGCACTAGAAAGCTGAAATTTGGTACCAATATGTATATCAATCACGCCGACAAAGTGGTAAAATAAAAATTGGAAAAAAATGTTTTATTAGGGTAGCCCCCCTATATGTAAAGTGGGAAGTGATTTTTTTTTTAATTTCAACCCTAACGTGTGATATATCGTTGGATAGGTATTCAAAAATGAATAGGGGTTTACTAAAATCATTTTTTGATAATGTTAATAATTTCGGAAATAATCGCTCCAAAAGTAAAAAACAATGTGTGTGTCCCCCTCTAACTTTTGAACCATAAGTTTAGAAAATATGAAAAAAATCTGAAAAGTTGAACTTTATAAGGACTTTCTAGGAAAATTATTTTGAACTTGATGGAAAGAACAGTTTTTGTACAAAAAGACAAAAAGGTTCCACAAAATAATTTCTGGACTAAGTTTGTAGTATAATCGTATATGCAAGCATTTTTTTAAACTCATATGTGGGTACACTTATTGTGACGGACGGGAAACTACGGAACCCTACCCTGAGCGTGGCCCGACACGCTCTTGGCCGGTTTTTTTTAAACTCATAAGTGGGAACACTTATTGTGACGGACGAGAAACTACGGAACCCTACACTGAGCGTGGCCCGACACGCTCTTGGCCGGTTTTTTTATAATATTCCCACCTGCTGGGACTCAGGCCATCTCTCTAGGAGAGGGAATGGGCCGTAGATAGATAGATAGATAGATATATTCTTTATTGTAGGTACACCTAAAATAAAAATTACATCAGGAACACCGAAAACCACCACAAGGGCCCAGTGCGGGTTGGTAAATGTCACATGTCTTCGAATTTTGGGTTCTAGGACATGCTGGTTTCCTTACGAAGTCACGATGTTTGCCTTCACCGTTATGAGAGCAGTGGTGATGAAATAAATTACACAAAGTACATGCGCCTGGCTGGGTTTGAACCTACGACCTACAACTCGTAAGTCGCGGCCATTACCACTCGGCCACCACTGTACTTCCACCTATTCTAAATATATTTTTTTTGGTGTAGTATTTTGGGGCCACAAGGAACAAGGTAAGTACCTATTAAAAAACTGTTATCAAAAAACTGTATCTATTTTATTTGTGGTCCCAAAATACTACTAAACTCAAATATTATTTTTATGGGTGGAAATTGGGACCCGGTCACAACCCGTTATGATAGCATTAACTTCTGATTAATAGTAGTTTATGTGACTAGGGGATAAAGCAGTGTCTTTAAGTCGCGGGCGGCATGTTGAATTCCGAACGAAACGAAGGTTGCTGATTTTAATCCCGAACGATAGTGAGGGATGCGAGGGAGTTAATAAAGAAACCTGAGTGAAGTGAGGAATTTAAGCCGCCCAAGACAAAGACAGCTTTATCCCCGTGTTGCATACTCTACTTTTTACACCATCTGTGAGATAATTAAAAGACAATTTGGTCGACCAAATCATATATTACAGAAATATAAGTATTATATTTACAAGTTCATCAAACAAACAAAATTCACTACTCCAAGATTCTATAGTTTCAATTTTCTATAATGCTCCCGTGTCGTCAGTATTACACGTTTTATTCTATTTTCTTTTTTTTGTTAGTGGCCAGTTTGAATCATAGTGATTACATACTCTTGGTTTGAATTTCGAGTCAACTTGTTCCATGCGCCTACATTTTAATTCACAATGTTGACGATTCTTGATGCTCCAAATTCAAATCTCATAATTCCCTAGGGATCGGCCATACTGCATTATCTCCCTAGGCATATAATGACTTGCTTTAAGTGAGGTTTGTATGACGTGTAAAACGACATTACCGAGCAGGTGGTGTAAAATAGTAGTTTATGTGACTAGGGGATAAAGCAGTGTCTTTAAGTCGCGGGCGGCATGTTGAATTCCGAACGAAACGAAGGTTGCTGATTTTAATCCCGAACGACAGTGAGGGATTTATAAAATTAACTCCCGAGCATGGCGAGGGAGTTAATAAAGAAACCTGAGTGAAGTGAGGAATTTAAGCCGCCCAAGACAAAGACAGCTTTATCCCCGTGTTGCATACTCTACTTTTTACACCATCTGTGAGATAATTAAAAGACAATTTGGTCGACTAAATCATTTATTAGAGAAATATAAGTATTATAAGTATTTACAAGTTCATCAAAAAAACAAAATTCACTAGGTACTCCAAGATTCTATAGTTTCAATTTTCTATAATGCTCCCGTGTCGTCAGTACGCACGTTTTATTCTATTTTCTTTTTTTGGTTAGTGGCCAGTTTGAATCATGTGATTACATACTCTTTGGTTTGAATTTCGAGTCAACTTGTTCGATGCGCCTACATTTTAATTCACAATGTTGGCGATTCTTGATGCTCCAAATTCAAATCTCATTATTCCCTAGGGATCGGCCATACTGCATTATCTCCCTAGGGATAGAATGACTTGCTTTAAGTGAGGTTTGTATGACGTATAAAACGACATTATCGAGCAGGTGGTGTAAAAAAATATTTATTGTGCATATATATAGTATATTGGTCTTATAATCGATGACAAGTTCACTTGGGTCCCTCACATAAACTATCTATGTGATAGACTAAGATCTATCCTGGGTCGAATAATCGTACTTAAACATAAAATGCCATATAAAACTTTAAGGCTACTATACCTAGCTCTAGCTGACTCCATTATTGGCTATGGTCTTAGTAGCTACGGGAGAACTTACAAAACACATTTAGATAAAATTTACAAATTACAACAACGAATTCTCAAAAATATAGTACCACCTAAAATTAAAACAAAATACCTACCAAAATGATTACTCAGAACTATTTCATTATTGCAACATATTGCCAGTTCTCAACATGGCTAAACTTTCCATACTAAAAGATGAATTTAATAACATAAATAATTTAATTAAGAATGCACGTCATCCAAAACTAAGAACGTTATCGAACATGAACACCTTTACCTTGCCTGGATACAACAATACATACGGTATGAGAACATACACATACATTCTGCCAAAAATAATTAACGAACTTCCTGTGGACATACAAAATAAATACCTCAGCAACCCTAAAAAATCAAAGCGTGAATTAAAAAAGTACTTTTTGCAAAAAGTGAATTAGTTTAGATAAACTTATTACTAACATAATTTAATTTTTACACCACCTGCTCGATAATGTTGTTTTATACGTCATACAAACCCCACTTAAAGCAAGTCATTCTATCCCTAGGGAGATAATGCAGTATGGCCGATCCCTAGGGAATTATGAGATTTGAATTTGGAACATTAAAAATCGTCAACATTGTGAATTAAAATGTAGGCGCATCGAACAAGTTGACTTAAAATTCAAACCAAAGAGTATGTAATCACTATGATTCAAACTGGCCACTAACAAAAAAAGGAAAATAGAATAAAACGTGCGTATTGTACTGACGGAAGGTCGGGAGAAAATTGAAACTATAGAATCTTGGAGTAGTGAATTTTGTTTGTTTGATGAACTTGTAAATATAATACTTATAATTCTCTAATATATGATTTGGTCGACCAAATTGTCTTTTTATTATCTCACAGATGGTGTAAAAAGTAGAGTATGCAACACGGGGATAAAGCTGTCTTTGTCTTGGGCGGCTTGAATTCCTCACTTCACTCAGGTTTCTTTATTAACTCCCTCGCAATGCTCGGGAATTAATTTTATAAATCCCTCACTATCGTTCGGGATTAAAATCAGCAACCTTCGTTTCATTCGGGATTCAACATGCCGCCCGCGACTTAAAGACACTGCTTTATTCCCTAGTCACATAAACTACTATTATCCGAACTCACTAACCATGCATAAGCCAGTAATGGCTTTAGTGGTTTTTAGTATAAAAAGTCAAATGTATACTGTTTTTATCTTGAACATAAATAAAAAAAAAAAAAATATACGAGTATATACCTACCTATAGGTACGAATAGCGCATTCACATAACATCAGAAAATGTAGTTTTATTTATGGTTATAGGTATTGTTTTGTGTTCAGTTCAGCAATAAAACTATGATGGAGAACGACTTCGCACGAAAACGGAACGAGCTTGGAAATTGCAACACTATTGTTCTTTTTGGTAGGCTAGTCTATGTTTGATCTGACATAGGTACCTACCTATCTACCTAATATCATATATTTATCACATCCATAGAACGGATTAGAACGTTTAAGAACCTAGAAGTTACAGGATCGTTCTTTTTAAGGTGGGAAATCATCCAACTACTTCTCCTGGTCTGACTGCAGCAGGAGGGCGTGTCAGTCTTTTACTGACTAAAACCACCTGGAAGGAGCGCGTGGATCACTACACGCTGTCGACAACTGGGGCTCGGACCGGTCGATTACCGGACAGGCGGACGGCGAGCTACCCATTGTTATGCAACCCCTCGTACCTATATCGTGGCTGGTAGTCGGTGCCGTGTCGACTGGGATGTGAGGATGTTAATCTCTCACTCACGAGTACGGCTTTTAAATTACTGCTTCGCAGAAGGAGGGGCCCGCCTGCCATTCCTCTTCGCTCAGGACCATATCCTGAACCAGGGCCCGGCGCGAGAGATCGCTGCCACCGACTGCCTCCGCTGCCGCTGTCGCTGACCGCTTGCACCTCTGTATAAAACACAATATGCTAGGTACCAAACTTTTTACACGTCTGTGACATTTGAAAAACTAAATGGCCCGTCAAAATATTCTGAATGAAATAGGTGAAGTTTTCAATGAAGTCGATTGGGCGTTATTATAGATTGCCAATGAATTAAATGAATAAATATTTAGTGAACTGCAGTATAATGCAACGCAATGCCGCTGTTTTGACTATCTTGTGCATATTGTTGTGCCTCACTTTCAACTACACTTTCCCACTACACAGGGAGGGCTCAAATTTGTACATAAATGTTTACGGCAATCGTAAGTACCTTCTTAGTTTCCCTGAATATTTTCATATAGAAGCTAGCTAGATAGATATCTCTCCTTTTCGGAGCTATCGTGTAAAAAATCATTAAGTAGGTATCCGTTTTGGCGTGGTCTCTCACCCTGGAATTAAGATGCCCCCATGGGCAAATAAATAGTACCTAGCTTAAGTTATTACTAATTATAACATTAGCCATTACAAAAGGAAACCCCTGTTCAGCCGTGTAGTTTCAAATCTTGCTCCCGAGCCAAAATGCTGTTGAATTGACTACCAACAGGGGAAAAAGGGGATTATAAGTAAACGGGGTGTTTTATTTTGATCGTATCCTGTATAGTAAATAAATACTTAGCTACTTACATATATATGTTGCTAAAAAACGGTTGTTACGGGTGCACCTAGCCAGTGTTGCGGGATTGTTTGTAAGAGTTGGGTGTTATTCAGAACCTACAAGTCTAATATTCCCATCCTTACCCAAGTAAAAAAACAGGCGCTTATTATATTTTATCTATTTAGTACTGGTCCATTTCAGACCCTAATGAAATACAAAGATTATTTTATAGGTTCACATATTTGTGCTAGGATCGATCACCGTGGCATTCACAAGAAGATGACCAGAGATGCATTTGACAAAATTGATTCTCTAAAAGACACTTCTAAAGATGCTCAAACACAGTGGAATGATAAGAATTATCTTAGTGAAGAAGACCTCCGACAGTATGAACAACTTGTTATAATGAAGAAATATCCCTATCTAGATCTCAAGGAGATAGAGTTAAAATATAATAGTCCTTCTGACAAAAATACCAGGCAAAGTGGCAAGTATGACGCTGGGAGCTCCTACGTTGGTGATTCCAGTTTTTGCGAAACCTTCGATGATGCACCTAGTGTCGAAATTATTAACAGAGGTCTCACTGGCTTTGCTATTCCGGCTAAAATAATTAAAAGTTCGAAATTGTTGGAGAACAAGCTGAAATTGAACAATTTGAATTCTCTTGTCGACAGTGGGTCTAAATCTATGATTAAATTTGCTGTGAGTTCAACTCCTCATGTGTCACAAAACCTTCATAGTGAAATTGTTGATTTTGAAGAAAAAAAAATAGAATAAACGTTTGAAACAATTCGATATGGATTTATTCATGTATTCTAATTGGTTCCTACCTATATTATGTTTCAACATGTCTATCTCTATCTGTCTTGACGAACAGTGATTTGGGCCCAATTTGTCGTGAAAGACGTTAAAAAACCGCTGCTCTTGTGAAGTATTTTGGCGCGTCGGCTTGTAATTAATGTCTTGGATTTCCATGTTTTATTTCTGCGACCAAATGAATCACATTTAGGCTACGGTTCCACTGCAGATGTAAGAGGTAGTTAAGCAGTGAAGCTAAATAAATTACGAAACTGCTCTCATTAGAACTAAGCTGCATACTGTGCGACTGAGTGCGACGCAAGATATTCACGATGCACATTTAAAATTTTTCAGTTTCAAAGATGGCATGACTGCAAAAGTATGTGTAGGTGCGCTAAATAAAAAAATCCAGCTCTGCTAACTCGACTCCGAACTTTACAGACCTAGTTACAACACTACAACACAGCGGGGTAATTTTCGCAGACATCATAGAATTTGGTATCGGTAGCCGAATATCCTGGGGTGGACGCTGTTAGAGCAAACTAGGGTGGGTACTGCTAGAGCACAGGTACTGGGGTGGATGCTGCTAGATCATACCGTGGTGGGCAGTGAGCTCGTCCTACTTGTCCCCCCCCCCAATTATAAACGCCTATGAGCACACTATAGCATGCATCCATAGCTCAGTAGGTAATTAGTTTACTTTACCGGATTCAGGTGGAGGAAACGCCCGCGTATCAAAATTGTGCGTACTCCCAGAGGTCACAGTGGTGCATACGGTGGAGATATGCCCCGCTTGGGCAGAGCACCGCCGTATCGTCGTGGGCGATTGGAGGCTATGACCTGTCGCGGCGGTTTCTGGTTTAGACCATGGTTTGGAGTGAGGAGAATGAGCGATCGCTTCCTTCTGCGAAGCAGTAAAGCTTTTGAAGGATACAGTCGCACGTGTGAGGAAACGGACGGCGGTCCTCACGCCTCATCCGTAGAGACCCCGTCCCCGACTATCAGCTACTGTCGTAGGCGCGGGCTTGCAGATAACGAGCACTAGGTACCTTGCCTTCATACCATCGGGTAACTGTTTGGAGTCTGGACCGAGCTCGAGTTATCGACGGCGTCTAGTGTTTCACGCACCATAAAGAGATGTCATCAAAACCAAGGGTTCCCAGCAGAGCTGATGTCTACTGCTACATGAGTCGACTTCTTAAAAAGGTCCTAGAGCGCAAAGGGCAACTGAAGGAACATAGGTGTGGTTTTAGTAAAAGTCTGAGACGTCCTCCCACCCCACTCTAGAGCAGGAGAAGTCAATACTTATATGATTTTCCACTTTAAAAATAAAACTCAAGCCATTAGTACTGCGGAAATAAAACATTCATCAACGCAGCTCAGCAAATCTCAGCTTAGGACACAACTTATGAATATCTTTTTACGAAGAGAATATTGATTTGTATTTCTGAACGCAAGAATACTTGTCCCTTTTGATGTCAGTGTCAGTGTAATAGGTGTCACTAGTGATGTATCGAGTCGGCTATTTTTAGTATTCGATTATCATGTTACTCGTTGAAAAAGGAATTGAGTCACGGGAGTCGAATACGTATTCGAGTACTAGATTACTTTGGTGAATTCAAGTGTTTTTTGATCAGAGCTCAGAAGGATCGAGAGTTGATTTCGGTGCCAAAACCTTAAATATTTTATCATAAGTTCTGTATGACCATGCGAAAGTAATAAAATTATTATTTTGTGCAGTGAAAGTCGAATCAAAGTCAAGTGTACAAAGTTGCGATTAAAATATGTGACTTAGCATTTGAATAGCGTAAAACAATACCGCTAGTGCCGAAGATTTGAATTCTGTATCTGAGTACTAACGATTGGAATCCTGTATTTGATTTATCGAGAAAATGATTACTTACTAGGTATTCGAGTCAGCCTGATTCGGCACATCTCTACACTAAGAGATGTCAATGTCAAATGAAAGTCGGCGATTTGACGTTTTGTTGATGATATTTCTTTCAAAAAGTTCATAATTTTAATTTACATTGAGTAACATTAAATTAATAATAACAGTATTTTCAACTCCATGTCACTCATGTCGGCTAATCGGGCTAATAGGACCACTTCGACCAATGGACAGTAACAACGTACACAATTGATTTTTTGTGATATTCTTATCAATGGTGCCTATCGTTTCACTCGAGTAACAAGTGTTTCTATTGATACTTCATTTAAACTTTATTGCTTATTGCTTGCAGCATTAGATAAAGAAAGGTAAGTACTTTAAACTATGCAAACAATGTTCAATAGTAAATTTGTAGTTTATCATTGAAGTTGGTTAACCTTCTAAGAAGTTTTGTATCAAAGATTTTTTGTTATTTCTTTCAGAGCAATGGAGTTACAGTGCAAAGTTCAAAATTATGACTGGGGCAAGTTGGGGCTGGAGAGTATGGTGGCAAAATTGGTGTCTAGCGCTCACCCAGACACAGTCATTGATCAATCAAAGCCATATGCTGAACTGTGGATGGGCACCCATCCTAACGGACCATCAATCATCATTGATAGGGATGTACTGCTCTCCGAGTATATCAAAGACAATCTGGATGCCATTGGACCAGAAGTAAAGAAGAAGTTTGGAGTTGCTGTACCCTTTCTGTTTAAGATATTGTCTATAAGAAAAGCCTTGTCTATTCAGGCTCACCCTATAAAGGTAATTGTATTCTTTTAAGTAATGATAATGAATCTCTCTCATCTCTCAAAACGGTGAAAGAGAACATTGTGAGGAAACTGGCATGTCCTCGAACCAAAAATTCGAAGACGTGACATTCACCAACCCGCACTGGGCCCGCGTGGTGGCTTATAGCCTATTCCCTCTCCTCGAGAAGAGGCCTGAGTCCCAGCAGTGGGAACATTAAAAGGCTGATTAAGTTATGTATGTAATGATAATGAAAAATGCCATTAATTCTAGTTTTAGTTCACAGAACATTTGTTTAATCAATGATAAGCAATATTTTAAATGATAAAGCACAACTTATCTACAGTGTATAGGCATTTTTAACCACAATATGAAAAAATAAAAAAATGTTTCTATTTGTATTTACAGGAACATGCAGAGGAACTACACAAGAATTTTCCTGATATGTACAAGGACCCAAACCACAAGCCGGAGCTTGCCATTGCTCTGACGCCATTTGAGGCGCTCTGCGGCTTTAGACCTCTTGGAGACATCCAGAATTTCCTGAAAAGTTAGTTTTTATCAGTACCAGTTTAAAAGCACTAAATGATTTATTGTGAAACTCAACAGAGTCTGAGTGTGATTTCCGTATATTTGAAAATGTTTGCCTTTTATTCTCAACTTATCTTTAGTTTACAAAATTTATGAATATTATGTCAAAGAGTTAAGAATGTGACATTAATTTGCAAATTTTTAAAGAAAAGCAATTGGTCTCTTTTAGTAACTATTATGAAACAGAAATAACATTTATTTTAAAAGTATTATTTAAAACTCATCCCTGCCTTGCTTGGGCAAAGCAGGGATGAGTCACTAGTGTTCTAACAATAACAATTTTCTGTAATTCTTTTCAGAGCTTCCAGAACTTACCAGCTTCTTATCAAAAGACAGTGTAGACAGTCTGTTATCACAACAAGAGCAAGGTGATAGCCACTCAGTTTTAAAGCCAGTGTTCCACTCTCTGATGACCAGTGACAAGGATGTGGTAGCTAGCAGCCTGAAGAATTTATTGAACAGACTGGAAAAAGAAGGTAATGGATACAGTTCAGAAATAATTTATTGTAAAACTAGTGGCTTAACCCGCATGGTAGTGGAAAATTATCCCAAAGGCACAAACTTCAAATGTGAAGAAGTAACAAACACATACACTCACAAACTTCGCCTTTATAATATTAGTGTTTATAATATGTTGGAATATTTCTTTTATTAGTATTTTAATAACAATAAGTCCAATTGCAGTAACTGAAAGAATACTGGTGGGCTTCAGTCAGTATAACCCCTTGTCTGTAGCGTGGAGCCGCTTTGGCTCTCGATAAAAATGTCTGTATGTGGGAGAGCCGCTGCGGCTCTCCTGAATCTGTGCCTCTCATACTGAACATACACGACATTACTAATACATTACAAGACAAAACTATACTAATCTATAAATACCTTCTTAGGTAATTTAATAACGATTCGAATAATATAACCGGTAGCAAGCTAACTAACGTAGTTTCGAAGATATCATCGTTTTAATCAGACGCCCCAAAATTGCGCGGGAATCATTCGCGAATGCGTAACATGTGTTGCACTAGTGCCATTACGCAATCATAGCTGAGAAGTTAGGCCTAATCTCCCTCTCGCTCCACCCAGAGCGCAGGCAGTTTATTTGATGATTTCCCACTAAAAAAATGTCACACTATTTATACTAAGTAAATAAGCTCTTTACTCATTTCCAGATGCAGCAACAAAGTCATCTCTTCTCTACCCACTGCTGCAACGGCTGCATGCTGACTTCCCCGGCGACGTGGGCTGTTGGGCGCCTTACTTCATGAACTATATGCTGCTCAGACCTGGACAAGCTATCTTCCTGAAGCCTAATTTGCCACATGCTTATTTGAGTGGAGGTAATTTAAATATACTATACTTCAACAGCATAATTTATTGTTGTAAGATTATTTATTATTTTGAATTATATGATTATTTTAGATTTTTTATTAATGTGTTCCGGCCGTCCGGTAACCGTCTCTCTCTCACAGTGAAGGCCTGAGTCCCAGCAGTGGGAATATTAAAAGGCTGATTATGCTATGATTGTTATGAACCCCGAGGCCCTGAACCGAAAGCAAAGAAGGAACATAGGCCAAGAACACAACAAGGAACATACGAAGCCTGACACAAAAAGAGAGCAAGAGAAGTCATTGGATGATTTCCCACATAAAAAAAAAATCCTGTAATGGTATTCTGTAATGGTATGGTTTCATATATTCCAGAGCAGGCACAAGCAATAATCACCATGCTTAATCAAGGCTAGTGAGTGATTTCAGATTTATATTGACATTCCCCCACTCTTCTCACATGCTCATAGCTCGTCCAATATTGTTTAAAGTGGTGTATGAGAAATTAGTTTTTCTCCTCACGTGAAGTGTAATTCCAACTATGAAAACTATAGTGTCATCATTAAGCTCCATAATTATGATAATAACAAACGTAATTACTGACGTAAATACAACTTTAATTGATATCCATATTATCAGCTTATTTGTCTTATCTCATCTTTGTTGTCATGCTCACTCTAATGTTTCGCTGTTGGTGGCACGTGTTATTGGGTCATTCGGTTTCCTTAAAAATGGTTGAGCTGAGTGGGGCTGATGCACGCGTCATGCTCGTGAACGGGTGCCGTCAGTTGAGACTGGTCATCTCTTAGCTGCCAGTGGCTTAATTCAGTTTGTATCTTTTAATTATTATTAAGTTTTATTTTTATTTTATGATCTACATTATGCTTACACAATAGAAGCAACATGAAAATTTGTAACCAAGCATTATATGTAACACATAATATGATTTAAAAGAGTGTCCATTGAGTTTCTTGCACGTTCTTCTCCATAGAGACCTACTCTTTGGAACGTGCAATTTAGCTTCACTTTTCTTGGACTGACCGACATTTGACTATTCAAAAGTGCCTGCAAATGGTCTATTTGAAATAAATGATTTTGATTTGATTTTGATTTTGCGGGATTAGTATGTTATAATAGTATGTGCATGAGTGGGCATAATTACAGAACAAATGAAAGAAGTTAGAATGGCTTTGCGGACGAGGCAGGCGTGCACAAAGTAGGGCAATGTTCATAGTTCAACTACCAATAGCAAACTTTCGATCTAAGTGTGCGTGGTCTGTCAGTTGCGCAGTTCGTATTGGTTTATTGCCTGCAGTGGAGTTAAAGGGTGTGAGACAAGCGGCGACACTCGTAGTACAAATTCAAAAAAATATGAGATAGTGGTCAAACGCGAGCCTATCAATAATGTAACCAAGACTATATGTAACTCATAATCTGATTTAAAAGGGTGTCCTTGGAGTTTCTTGCACTTTCTTTTCCATAGAGATCTACATTTTGGAACGTGCAATTTAGCTTCACTTTGCTTGGACCGACCGACATTTGACTATTCAAGTGCCTGCAAAGGGTCTATTTGAAATAAATATTTTTGATTTGATTTGAATCGGAAAGGATTTTCTGTCTAACTTCTTTAATTTTTCCTGTGGGCATAATCAACAGATGGCCATACATTTATATTATGGTAATTACTATCTTCACTTCAGTTTACCACTTTGACTATCTTCACCTTATCCAGATTGCGTCGAATGCATGGCCTGTTCGGACAACGTGGTGCGCGCGGGCCTGACGCCCAAGCACATCGACGTACCGACCCTGGTCGACATGCTGGACTACAGCAGCTACGCTCAAGACCAGCTGCTGTTCAACCCTCAGCTTAAAGACGAAAACTCTTGTATCTGGAGACCACCCGTCCCGGATTTTGCTGTTGTCAAGATAAAGGTATGTTTGATAAGAAAATGTAGTAATATCTATAATACATTTTGATCAAAGTGCAGAAAGTTTGCACGAGCTGTAGGCGAGTGTGTTATGGAGCTGAGGGTTGCAATGACAAATTTGCACGTGTATCAAACGACTTTTTTTTAATATACTTACTAAGAAATGAATAAACGGCGTTTAACCACTCGTGGGGGTTGACCCGGGCCCAGTCTGTTACGATAAATGTAATAACATTGTGGCGGGGAGAGCACAAGCACTTTTCTGCGCTAGTGTGGAAAACAGTTTATTGCGTGGCTAAAAGCGGTGGGATAAGAGCGGGTTTTCGAGTAAGTGTATTGAAAATAGGGATGGCGATTCTTTCCGAAAAAGATCGATTCTTAGATCGATGCGAATCGTGACCTGACGAATCGATCCACAAAAAAATCGAGGTCTAAAAGATCGATTTCCGAAAAATCGATCTTTTTTCTTTGCTTTTACAATGTAAGTATAAATCAATTTTATTAAAAACAAGACAAATATTATAATTAACGATCTTTTAATCAGTAAAATCAGGGAATTCGATAATAAAAAAAAAAAAAAAAAAATAAAATAAATTTATTTCAGACTAATTTCAATGTCCATATTATGTTAGTGACTGAAACTTAAAACTACGTTAGTATAATAGTATTCCAATGCATTCAATTATAATTCGTTCATAAAATAAATAAATAAAATTACAATCAATCATTCCAAAACACATAATAATCATAATACTGTCAAACATAACACACAAAAACAAAAAGTTTATTTATGAGCTTATAAAACTGCATGCTTAACATGCAGCTTTATAAACCTATCCCACACTGGTGACTTTGGGCTTTCAGCGATCATCTTTAGGATTCTGTTACCACTACCCCTAATCCGACGCATGAGTGAGGCCGACCTTTTACGCATTATTGCATAAAAGTCATCCACACCCGCGTCCGCAAACATGCCTGAGGCACTGCAGAATCGAGGAAGCCGCACCAGAACCCTAAAGGCATTGTTGAACTGGACTCTTAGAGCACTTTAGGCCCGCTGCGTATAATTGGTCCACAGGGCACTGGTGTAAAAGCTTTGACAGTAGGCTCTGAATAAAGTTACCTTTACTTGTACTGTACACCTAGCAAACCTGTGCACCAACATGTTCGCGCGCACCGACAACGCTCTCCGCTCCCGCTCAATATCTGCGTCATCATTTAAGGTCTCGTTTATAACGTGTCCTAGGTACTTAAACTGAGAGACTCGACTCAAAGACACTCCGTTCAAATACACGGGTGGTATCTGCTCAGGTTCCTTGTTCTTACCTCTGATTACCATATACTCACTCTTTTTATCGTTGTACTTTAAGCCGTGTTCCTTCGCGTATGACTGGCAAATACTGAGCAGCCGTCTCAGTCCACCAACAGATGGACTCAGCAACACCATGTCATCCGCGTAACTGATATTATTCACGCAAACGTTATGTATATGACACCCGACATGGCTATTGCTGAGCTCATCAATCAGCTGATTAACATAAATATTAAAAAGTCTTGGAGAGGTTAGTCCCCCCTGCCTCACGCCACAATCTAGTTTATATTCATCTGAATAAACATTTCCCCACTTAACCATGTTTTTCTGATGTCTGTACCAGAAAGAAAATATATTTATTAGTTCAGCGGCATAATAACAATTATTTTTATTTCCATATCAAAGTATCAGATCAGGTAGAAAACAAGACATGGTTAGATTTAATAATCACAACTAACAGAACAAACTGAAAATAATAGCACCAAAGTAAAAAATAAGGAGCGCTTTACTTACGTACTCTCAATTAGTTATTATTCCGCAACAAACACTACATAAAAATCTGTATTTATTTCGCTAGTCACAGTATGTTTAATAAGCAAACAGTCACGCAATCAAACAACAAATGAATGAATCATGACGCAATGACAATCACAGCACAGATACAAAAAGTCAAAGATTATAAACGTAACTTTCTTTTTATTGAAGAGAAGTGAGGCGAAGTAGACTAAACACACAGCCATCTCGCGAGATTTTGAGTAATTAGCCGGCAGCACTCTTGTAATACGGGCACCTTCAACTAATGGTATGGTTTATACCAAAACAGAAAAAATCGAATGTCGATTTTAAAGGGTGTTGTATCGATCCAATGAATCGATCCAATACTACATATCGATTTAAAAAATCGATTTTTTTGGCTCGAAAAATCGATTTTTCGATTAATCGATCTCAGATCGCCATCCCTAATTGAAAATGTATTTTGCACAGTCGTTCTGAATAGTTGAATGGCTGGTAATTACTGGACCTAGCTGCATCTAGTTCCGGGCGTCGGAAGCCTAGCCACCGTGGGCGCGGGATGGTGGGCGACAACATGATATTCATGTGTGTATCAGAGTCGGTATATCCGGAGTAAATTGACTATGACTGACTGACAGACAGACAGATACACGAATACCCTATAGGAGTTCCGATTTTTCATTCGAACGTTCTTATATTCTTTATTGTACATAACTTTACAGGTTATACATAGTAAGAAAGCCGATGTACACAGGCGAGCTTAACCCAAAACAACACAAGTATTATAATCTAAAGAAATCCATCTCTTTAGGTAGAAAGCGGTAACTCTTACAACACTCAAAACCGACCCAGCCCAAGTCTGATCATCATCACGTCGGGAGCAGGCGAGGTTTGTGACACGGAACCAATCCCCGCCAAGCCGGGAACCGTCATTTTCCTGAAGGCCAGCAGACAGTTGACCATCACTCCATCTGAGGGGAATCATCTTGAAGTATATCAGGCTATTTGTAATGTATAATAGTTTATGTGGAGTTTAGTTGTAACTATAAATGAAATGTTAGTTTAGTGTCCCCATCCACGGGCCACAAAAAAAAGCCACTTCTAGCTTTTTGTAGCGGCCTTTTTTGTGGCTCGTGTGCGGCAGTGCCGCCCCAAAAAAAGCTAGAAGCCGCTTCAAGTTTCTCCGGCCACAAGCTGTCGCGCGCTTCAGCTTTTTTTGTGGCCGCTTCTAGCTTTTTGTGTGGCCCGTGTGTAGGGATACTAACACGTTGCCAGTTTTTAGGGTGTTTTTAATATCGTGCGGATTTCATGCAGAAATTTTCAAAATACAAAAAAAAAAAACGCATCCCGTGTACGTATTCCACTTTGGAACATTTGCAGGGGTTATGCGTGCGGAGCAACCCGCATGCGTGATGAAATCCGCTCGATATTAAAAAAACTCTTAGTTAAAGTTTGCTTTTCTTTTCAGTAAATGTTTATATGTTACTAGTATAGTACTTAGAAGTATTGTGGCAGATTACTGGTTCCTATAGGTCAATCACTTAAATGAGACCGAGTCGAAGATGTCTGCGTGAAGGGAGGAATGTGGGGGGACTGGCTTAGCTACCGAAGGGCTGGATGGGGCAGTGCCTCGGGGCCCCAAAACCTGATTAGTAAACTTCTTATTGAAAAATTCTCCCCCCTCTGAAATCTAAATAAAAAAAATAGATTGCAACACTACTTTAATCATGGCAATTCGTTTTATTCATTAAAATTCTGACATTTCCACTCACTCCAAACTGAGCAAGAAAATGTTATTTGAGGATTTCTCACGTAAAAATAAGGGCCCCAAGATATTTTTTTTCCACAGAACCATTGTTCATTAAGCACAACGCTCCCGCCAGTAGCGTATACTGGCGGGAGCGGTGTGGTGGTAGGATTAGCCTGTAGGAAGAGCATTAACGCTGCAGGGTCGGTGTCAGTTCAGTGGTTGGTTTATAGTTACAGAATTTCCTCTTTAGACGGTCCAAGTTGGATTTATGTTTTCTGTTTAGACCAGCTCTTTAACACAATTTGGCCTGATGGAACACGATAAAGAACGAGTATTCAACAGGGTTATAATGTATGTACTTTTGTGTCCTGTGTGGAGCGGTTTACTAAACACTGAAAGCGTGTGAATGAAGGCTACATAGGTATATGTAGATTTAGAAAAAATATATTTTTATACATCACGAAAATTCCTTACTGCACCGTTCGGTTTCCAAGGTAATTCTTTCCGAGGTCGATCTCTGGAGGAGTGACTATCTTAACTTCCGAGATTCCACGATGCCTCGGAAAGCATGCGAACGGGCGCGTTTGCTCTCTTATTGTCTTTCTATTGTGTCTCTAATTATGGTATTGGAAAGGCTAAAGCAAGAACTAAATTAGACAGACTCACACGTGTAACAAGCCTATTTTGTACGTAGAACGACGTCGCGTGGCGTGGATCAAGTGTAGCTGTACAAGTCTAGTCTCCATATAAAATGTATGGAGACCGACGCGCCCAGATCGGCGTGTGCACAGTGTAGTTCTAGCATAAGCCGTTGGTCCTGGCTGTCATTTCACCTGGTTAGGCAGATGTCAGGGCATCAGACACCAATTACCAGTCAGTTGTGGAGGTCTTGTTAAATACTGGAACTCGGTTGCTTTTATTTAGACTGGACGTCGACTCCAACATAGTTGGGAAATGGCGAGAAAAATTTATTGATTGTTTGTTTCAAAGCAATGTTTGTTTATGAATTCTTTGTATTTTATGCTTATTATTGACTTATATAATATCAATCAATTATGTAGTTAATATAGACTGTCTAAAAATTCAAACGACTTGGGTAATTATTAGGGTAAATTGAAATCTGATGTAGTCAACACTGGTTGAATAATCTAGGTTGATTAAGAGATCTTGATCATTGTATAAAAAGTATCGAATATAATTATTTATTAAATGATTTCATTCAACTATCAAAAATGCAAAAGATTTTCGTTTAGAATATACCTATTTCAGTCTCTAATGATATTGTTTTTACAAAAGTAGAATACATTTGCAGAAATATAGTAGTGTCATAAGTAAGTATAAAGTTATGACATAAATCTGGAATTGTAAGAGAAATCTGATTCTAAATATTGTATTCCGCAAATTTTTTCATCATCACTAGCCATACTATGATCAACATCTGTTGTAGAACTATCATCATCCCAAGAAACAAGTGAATGACAACTAAAATTCGTGTGGCCAGCAAAAGATTTTTTTATTTTGTTCAAAAATTCCAAAGCCGTTTGACTTTTTAAACAGACTATACTTAGATTTTTTGCCGCCAGAACAGGATATTATAAGCCATATAAGTATTTGTTCCGTGGGGGAATCGAACTCGCGACACGTGGCGCAATAACCAATCGCTAACCACAGCGCCAACTGTACCGTCGAAATTCAAACTCAGAACAACTTTTTTATTATTAAGTTCTTATGTACATATATTAGTAACAGTGCAATGAATAAAAGTAAGTACATTATGTATTGGACTTATAATATTACTAAAGAAAGAGATTTTAGTATTACTTTTATTATGTTATTCAAAAGGTTTAATTATGTTAGAATGCGCTTTATTAATTTTGTTACCATAAAGTATGTTGATTACGGACATTGCAATCGGATTGTTTATTTTTTGAAATATTTGAATGTTCCTGATAAATAAGTGCCTTTTATACCCAATAAATAATGTTTATTTAAAATAGTTTTTAATTTTTTGTATTTTTTATGACACATAAGTATAATCTATACATTACGTCACATGAATTTCATGATTTTTGTATCTCTCCTCGTCCTTGTCACAATAACTGTTCATTGTGAGCCGCCCCCTTCCAAATGCGACATATTTTGCATAATTACACTTACAACTCCTTCGCAGTGCTCGAGAGTAATTTTATAAATCCCTCACTGTGTTCGGGATTACAACTCAGTAACATTAGGTTCTTACGGAATTCAACATCCCGCCCGCGGTTTGAAGACACTGCTTTGTCCCCTAGTCATATAAATCAACTATTACACAAACAGATACCTACAGGTAAACTTTGAACAGGCCAATTTAAAGCTCCTAGTAAACTGATTAAATCAATTGTATTTTTTATTTCTTTAATGGTTATGTTTTCTTCCCCGTCAAAAGTACCTATAGTATAGTAGATAGTAGTAGTAGTTTAGTATCAAGTAATCAAGACTACTATTTGATGCGGCTCAAAAGGCTGCTAATGAAATGGGACTGGGCAGGACACGTCTGCCACACGCCCGACAAAATGGGTCAAAGTAGCACAAACTTGGTGCCCCGAAACAGTGCGACGGGGTCGCGGTAGACAGCGAAGATGATGGCGCGACGAACTAGACAGATTCCACCAGAACTGGCCAGAGGAAGCCCGGGCGCGCGAAAGATGGAGTGGAGGGAGGCCAGGAGTGGGACAGAACAGGATAACCTAAAAAAAAATCAAGACTACGAGCACTTAACTACTTCTACCTCTACACAAATAAGTAGGCATTTCAAGGTTGACATCTTATTACTTAACAAAACCGCAAGAGCTGAACCGACTAAAACTTTAATTAGCGCTATAATTATTACAATTAAAAAAGATAAAATAAACAACCGATAGAACAATTGATTTTGCCCAGGGCCTAGCTTGAATGGATAATTGGCACATTGCTGGTAACTCTGAAATAGTGAACTCATTTCACGGTGACCGACCTCTGTTACCCAATGCACGATGATGCTGAGTTGATAAATCGTGGTGAATTGTTATAGATAGCTATTTCAACTTTCTTAACAGATGTAAACAATGTGTTTATTGAATTGGAACTGGGCGGGGTATCTGTGTAGATTGGACGTGTACGAGATGAACAAAGAAACAATGGCTGCCAAAAGACGGTAAAAGAAAGCAAGGGAGACAAAGAAAGATGGCGAGTTATGTCCTTACCCATTTTTTTTTATTGGATAGACGACTTGTTTGACCACTATCTCACCTGTTGGTAAGCAGTGATGTGGTCGACGACGGAGCACGCTTGCTTAGAAGTCACCTATTTACTCATAACTTAACGACCTCTATGCAACATCAGCAAACACAGACTCCAGCAGGGAATTCCACTCCTTAGCTGTACGCACAGTGAATGTGTTCCGAAAGAAATTAACGGAGATCTGAATACCTATCTATTATCATTTGTCATCAACTACAGAGAAATCAGGACAGTAGGTACCTATCTGGATTAAACTTCAATCATGAGAAAGATCTTTTTTACAGGAATAAGCATTTTTTTTTGTTTGCTAAGCTGAATCCAGTAATCCCTCACTTCTGTTGTTATAAGAGACTAGCTTTTGCCTGCAGCTTCGCCCGCGTACCTACATACAATATAGCCTATAACACTCAGGAATAAAGCAGCTTTTCTATCGGTGAAAACATTTTAGCAATCGGACCAGTACTTTCAGAGATTACCTACCTCCTACAAACAAAAAAAAGCAAACTTTACCTACCTCTTTATAACATTAGTGATTAGTGTAGATATAAATAGGTAGGTTATGTGGGTACTTAAAAGAATGAGTTTGTAGTGCACTTCCAAGACATTATAACTGCAATGGAAGTGCACTTATCAACCTATGTGGCCGTTTCGACAGAGGCATTTATCGACACACCGTTAGTGTACAAGTATCTGTATTAAATCGTTCGATCTACTTCTAATGGCTTGGCTGGAATGCCTGCGACGGACATACCCGTCAGAAACAGGTGTCGTTCTAACATTTCTGCACAGCCTGTAACTTTTTAACGGGCATGTTATTATAAAGGATCTCGCAATAACCCCTATATTGCTCCTTGTAAGGATAGAGAATGCGATTGACGGATAGCTAACGTATAAGGCATAGCTGGTAAATTGATAATAAACTATGCGATAAATGATTTAATTTACCGTACCTAGTGGGGAATAGAAAGGAGACTGAAATCTGTCAAGATGCTTGTAGGTATACCTAGGTATGTCAACTTATGTTGCGATATCGGAGGTGAGGTGATGGCTGACTGAGAACCAATTTACTGTTCTTTGTATTAGAAACAGTTTAGCAACGATTTTATTTCTTAAGCACTGGGTAGGTTATGCAAGACTGGTAAACTGCATGTCCTAGGTAAAGTTCTCTAAATTCTTTGTTAAACACAAAACAATAACACAGTAGGTACCCAGTGATTTGCCAATTCATGTACCTACGAAGGCGAGCTTAAGTCTACAATGAGTTTTCTCCCAGCGAACCTTCGAGTGATAGAGATCATATTCGAGGTTAGGATCCAGTGTACCTGTAATATGAGCGATAGAAAATATAAAAATATAATAATAATATAATATAATATAATATTCCACAACTACCACACAACGCCGTCTAGTCCCAAGCTAAGCAGAGCTTGTGTTATAGGTACTAGACAACTGATAAACATACTTATATATTTCTAAATACATACATATTATAGATAAATTACACCCAGACACAGAACAAATGATCATGCTCATCACATAAACATTTGTCCTGGGTGGGAATCGAACCCACGACCTCCGGCATAGCAGTCAGGGCCACTTAACACTAGACCAACAGGCCAGAAGAGATTGAGCAAGGAAGTTTAGTTTTCGGAGACGTACCTACCTATATGAGACTGAAAAGACAGAATACACATCTGCAATATGAACCTCCGAAGAGAGGTTAGGTAGTGTTCATTTATTTATTTATTTAAGTACCTATTCATTTATGTACACACACATATGAAAGCCAGATAAATAAAACTTATCTACTTAATTATAATCATATTATAAGTAGATGAACTTACTACCTCTGCTACCTATAGCATTACTTCCTTAACGGAATAGAAAATTAAAAACACTCTTAGTGCGGTAACTCAAAGTTTGTTTACCCAAAAAGGCACAAGTGCCTTAAGTACCTATACTAGTTCTAGTAGTACAAAACTGGCCGTAACTTAACATTGGACTGACACCTATTAAATGCAGGTGGAATTTTTAAACGCATAAAGACAAGCATTTAAATAAACGTAGGTACCTATTTAAATAGTTTTGAGTAGATATCAGAATGTTTAGTAAGGATAAAATTATGAGAGCCTACGGAACATCACAGGGATGTGTTTATGGTCAAGCTATTTTTTTTCCTTCTTTGGGTAGTGCAAAGATGACGGAGGTTTTACTTTTATCCCATGCACAATTTTTCTCCAGTAAGCTACTTTAAATCAAGGGGAGGATGGCATTAGGTATGCTGCAGTCTCAAAATGTTTAGGAATAGAGTCTGTCTAAAAAGTCAAACGACTTGGATAATTATTAGTATTTAATAAAATCTGATGTAGTCAACACCGGTTCAATAATGAAGGTTGATTAAGAGATAGATATCATTGTTTACTAACAGAAGAATCTTATAAAAAGTATCGAATATAAGTATTTTTTTAATGATTTAATATTATACAAGATTCCAAAGTCGGTTGACTTTTTAGACAGACTATAATGCGACTTATTGGTAAAAAACATTTCTAAATCATTAAAAAAGGAATAAGTCCGATAGAGGTCCTATTGAACAAGTATTCACAAAACACTTTCACTGTGCGAACAGCTAAGGCGTGCAATTGCCTGCCGAGTATGCGTGTTCTGATTGCTACTTTCCTGGGATCTTTAAGTCAAAAGTGAATAGGTTACTTCTAGGCAAACGTGCTCCGTGGTCAAATGTGAACCTTTCATTATATAAAAAATAAAAAAATACAGGTGGAACCCAGCCAGGTGGAGCCAAGGAATAATTAGCTAACTACATATAATTTAGATACTATCTTACTTCAAGTAGGTAAGTACTCGATTATTCAACAATTTATTTTTTTCTAGTTATATCTCTATCTATTTATTAAATCTTTGCGGAAAATTCGCATTCGCTTCGACCAAGTAGGCCGAGCTACCATAAAGAATAGGACAATTTCATAAGATCTTTCTTCATAGTAAATTGTAATTCGCATAAATTGTCTCGGACATAACGTAACTACTTAAATGTGGCTTGAGAGATCTTAGATGTTGAACTTTTTGTTAATTTACAATCTCTTTGTCTAAGAATGTAAATTATGAATGTTTATGTATACCTAATTAGTAGCTTGTTTCATATTTGGCTTGCAAATTATTTTATTACTGTTTTGATTGAGTCATATAATCTAGGCGAGTGTTCCGCAAATGTTTTGTGCTCAAGGTACACCTAGAAAATCGGGAAATTGCAGGGCAAAGGCTTCCCTCCATTCCTTCCAATGTTTCCGGTTTTGAGCCACTTCTTTCCAATTCCCAAAGAAAACTTCCAAGTCGTCCCGCCATCTACTTCTTGGTCTGCCGCGACCCCGTCGTGCGATTTTAGGGCACCAATTTTGCGTTGTAATGGCCACCCGCTCGATCGGCATGCGGCAGACATGTCCCGCCCAGTCCCACTTAAGCTGAGCAGCCTTCTGCACCACGCCAATGATTGGCGTTTTGGACCGCAGTATAATATTTCGAACGTGATCCTTTATTTTAACACCTAGTATTCTGCGCTCCATAGCATGTTGGCAAACCTTGAGTTTGGACCTTTGGATGTTAGTCAGAGACCAAGTCTGTGAACCGTAGGTCAGAATGGGAGAAATACACATGTGTAGTGTAAGCTAATGAGCTTACGCTTAAATTACATAGGGAGGGTGCCTTTAAATAGTCCTTTCATAGACCAGTAACTCCTCCAGGCATTTTCTGTTCGGCGTGATATTTCCTTGTCTTGCCTTGCCTAGAAGGAAATTACTTGACCCAAGTAAAGATATTCCTAGACATATTGTATATTCTCCCCGTCCACAAATATGTTGCTTTTTGAACTATTGGTCACGATCTTGGTCGTTAGCTAGAAATTGATACAAAATCTTCTTCCTGGATCCATTTCTCCACAGCTTGACGGAAGTTTCCTCGTAAACGTTTATTGGCATTCAGTGTGTAAAGATTTTGAAGACTGGGCACATCGTAATATTTTATAAGTCTCAATGAGCCTACCTACTTACATAAGGTAATATTTACTTGTTTGTTAGAATGAAGCAATTAATCTGTTCCGACTTGCGTCATGAACACACCTGCGGAATAGATGCGAGTAGTCTGGTTGACCCCCGGCGCTTGCTGCTGGCTTAATTGCAATATTATAACTTAGTAGCACTTTGTACGGTGCAGACTGGTCAAGGGTTTGTAAATTGTTTTAGTTTTATAAAGTCATTAGCTTCTACCAGGAGGTTCGTGAAAGTAGAGTATTATCCCAAGGGAATATACTAACGAGATATAAAGTATCCTGTGTCCTATTCCAGATCATGGTCTACCCGTGTCGAAAATGTCATCGATATCTGTTCAACCGTTTGAGCGTAAAGGGGCAACAAACATATACACACACATACAAATTTTCGCCTTTATAATTACTTTATCTTTAGCTACTGCCAGAGGCTTCGTTCTCGAGGTGATAGAAAATATATTATATAGCTATGTCACTCAGATCACTTCTTCGATTTCTTTCTTTCTTTCTTTCTTTCTTACAACCCAATAACTGGACAACATGGTACTCCTTGGATAGACTGATTTAGATTTTCTGGCATCTGACTACCTGTAACGACTGTGACAAAGATCTACGAACGATTACCGGGACCAACCAGGTTATTCATTAGATACAAACAAAAATTCAAACCTGTCAAGGTATAGAAGTACCTAGTAAAGTTAGGGATGGATAAGACTGGTAGGAAACATTTACCATTTTTCAATGTCTCTGCACAAAACTCTCGATACATATAAAAAGTCACACCTACATGGGTTTATTGGGTATTATATTACCTTTTATTTTACAATACCTTTGTGAATATAAATTGCGTATTTTGTGCCAAACAAATAAAATAAAATCACCTATAGGCAATCGTCTTGCCTCCATTATAGGTTTAGTTAATTGTTTGCCTTCTAAAAACCCCGTTACTGCTTTTGCAATAGCTTTACTTTTGAGTTAAAAGTATTTGCGTTTACACATCATATCTATATACCTACTACTTACTTGTACATTACTGCATCTAGGTATACAAACTCGAAACACACAATCATCAGGTAGATCAGATATATTTCATTACTTAGTAATAAGCGTTGAAATATCTGATCCATCTTATTCATCGCCTTATTTGTAAATCTATAGAGATAAGATTTATCGATGTTGCCAAATTAGGTTCCATTCATTATTATCTATTGTATTGATTTGTACTCGGTATTGATTCAATCCACTTACTATTATTTGTAGTTCACTGGGGTCAAATTGATTTAGGCGATGCCATTGAGTGACTCTTGCGAAATGTCGGTGGAATTTTTAGTTTGTTTCTTACTTAATAAACAAAGCCTTTACAAATTACTTTAGGGTCGGCTTCCAGTATAATCAGATGCAAATGAATACCAGTATTTTATATAGAGTGAATATCTACCTGACCTGCACCACCCTGTAACTGGGTAACACGATTAGCAAGATTGACGTCAGATTTCCTACTGGCTTTTGACTATCCATACCAACTATCAAAGATCTTAATGTTTGTCCAGACCAAGGGCCTAGCGTGCTTTTTGAGACATGAGGGAATCTCAGTATGTTAAGATGGTCAGCCATCCTAAGACCGACTCGTGCGTGTAGGTAATTTACATAAGTAGAATTTACTATCATGCAGATACCAGGGGATTATAACTTTCGATTTCGAATCTTATTTTACTCTATTTTAGAATGAGAATATTTCTAGTAGGTAATTTATTAAAATAGAGTGTGTCAAGTTCAACTACTGATCACTAAATTAGACTTGCGTAAATTACAAAGTAAAATTTTCAAAACTGAGCTAGTCCAATGTTACGCTACTTAATAAAAAAGTGCTAAGTAACAATGTTAGCAGGCTGTTGCAAACGTAAACCCATAAGTTAAGCGAGAACGTAAATTAAGTGCGGCATGTGCGGTTATTTAGCGCTGACACTATTTACGAGACGCACATACGAGAGTGCTAGGCGAGGCGCGCGCCTGCGTTTACGCACGAAATGCTCGAAGATAGATTCAGAAGGTTCGTTTATTAGCCTGTTTATTAGATTCTGTCCACATTAGTGCAATGTACCTATATCAGCTCAGAGGCCCTAACATGCAATCTATTTGACGACCTAAACTGATCTGTTATTAAAGAGTACCTACAGCTCTAGTCTTCTTTCTCACTCGCAGGATTGACATTTTAATACGTCTTGGTAAGTCCCTAGGAAAGGTGAAAATAAGAACCAAATGGCTAGTGTAGATATTTCTGTCTAAGTAATACTTTGAATGGAGAGGCAGGACTTCTTTAACAATATAACCGAATGCTGGGAGCTGTCAGTTAGTACTCCATTTAGGTAACTTGTCTACAGGATTCAGAACTAAATTAGTTCGCTGATGAATGGAAGGAGATAGATACTGTCTGAAGATTTCCGAGATTTGTATTACATATTTTAATCTTAACTAGCTTTTGCCCGGGGCATCGCCAGCGTGCGTAAAATATAGCCTATGTCACTCAGCAATAAAGCAGCTTTCTATCAGTGAAAAATGTTACCAATCGGACCAGTACTTCCAGAGGTTACCTCCTACAAACAAAAAAACAAACTTTACTTTTTTACTAACTTTTGCCCGCAGCTTCGCCCGCTTATATAAAATACACCGCTAAATTTTAATCGTATTAATTCCGTGGAGGGTCGATCCGGTACATGAAACACTATCGATTTGTAAAGATAAAATTAGAAAATAAATTAACTTTTTTTCAAAACTCGTATTAATTTACGCATGTACGAAATTAATTTCTTTAAGAAAACCTCAGCTGAGCGAGTTCAATGACCTATAGGTAGTTTGTACGCAACGCCGACTATTACCTGCAGGCTATTGAACTCGCTCAACTGACGTTTTCTTAAAAAAAATAATTTCGTACATGCGTAAATTAATACGAGTTTTGAAAAAAAGAGATTTTATTTTTTAATTTTAATTTTACAAATCGATAGTGTTTCATGTACCGGATCGACCCTCCACGGGATTAAAACGATTAAAATTTAACGGTGTATAGCCTATGTCACTCAGGAATAAAGAAGCTTTCTGTCGGTGAAAAAATTTTAGCAATCGGACCAGTACTTCCAGAGATTACCTCCTACAAACAAAAAAAACAAAAAATAAGCATCTAAATATTAGTAGTATAGTATAATTAGTGCTTTACATAATTTTGTGTCAAACCTAATCAGCGTACAATTACACTGATTAGAGACTGGTTCACTGGTAAAAAAAATGGGCTGTTGTTATGAATGGGCCTTCTGTCAGTCCTGCATCTCACAGCACGCACACACATCCGGCGAACCTGTCGTACATGTCGTAAGCTTTAATGGAGTTTAATACCTGTATATGTATACGTAATTATCTAATTGATTATCTGTTTTCAAACCGCGGCCAATCAGTGTCTTTAACTTTGATAATCACAATCAGTTAATAGACATGTTTATCTCAGTACAAAACATGTTACTATTATGCAATTTTGGATTGAAATGTCAATGAGAGGTTTGAGGGTTATCTGGTGTAAGGTGTAAAAATGAGCGGGTAGGTTGGGTACTGCGAAGTAAAAATTTACAGACACATGTATTCTTCCTATGTACTCGTATCGTTTCTTGATCTTCGATATTCTCTTTGAATAGCTTTATTGCTAAAAATAATTATATTTTTATAAGAAATGATATTTATATTTTCTATAAACTTTTCCAAGAAGTTTTAAGCTATTGCATAGCTTCTATCGCGGGCCTTGAGCGTGGAGACCGAATCCAGAAATTCCGTAACGAAACTCATTTGTTTTTTGAGCGTGGTTACCGATAAGAAAACAAATGAGTGAACAATCAATCAAAATTGAATTCAATGTGTGAAGTGTAACTTCAATTAATATCAAAGAAAAAAAAACAAAGGAAAAAAAATACTGCATAAATAAAATAAATAAATAATTATAATTGCATAAGTTGATAAAAATGCTATGCAATAGCTTTACCGCGGCAGTCCCCGAGTGCCACACGTCTTTTTTTTTATTCGTGTTTCAAACTTACACTAAGTTTAATGCAAAAAAAAATACTGTTTTACTTTCATTAAAAAAATAACACTACTGTTTTTTTTATAGCCGTGCAAGTACGTATAGCTAACCTCAAACTGCTTCCCTCGTTTTAATTATTGTTCGTTTTTCAATTTCCTCTCACCATAAATATCAGACATTTCTATGCCTCCCATTAACTATAGTGGAAGACAATTTTAAACATTGTTAAGATGTATTCACGGCAACACTCTCGCCTATCGGCCTTTTTTTTCCGATGGGAAAAATCATCCTATGACAACCCCCGCTCTTGGGCGGAGCGGGAGATAGTGTCAGACTCTTACTGACTAAAAAACTCATCCCGTTCCTTCAAGTCTTCATACCGGGGCTCGAGCGCCCTTTCGGATAACCCTGCCCCAGTAGGCTTCGACCCGGCTGGGCCCCTGCTGTTGCTGACAACTCCTTGAGGCGCGCGGGAACAGCGCGCGCCGTCGACGACTTGGGCTTGGTCCGGACAGTTACCGGACGGCCGGACAGCGAGCTACCCATTGCTTACTGTCCGCAAGCCCGCGCCTACGGTGGCCGGAAATCGGGATCAGTATCCCGGCGTCGGCGGCGGCGGCGATAACGCCGTTGCCTGATGCGTTCGGCCTCCTCCTTTGCGAGCATTACTGCTTCGCAGAAGTCGGTGACCGCCTGCCACTCCTCCTCGCTCCGGACTATGGCCTCAACCAAGGCCCGGCGCGAGAGGTCTCCGCCGCCGATCGCCCCCACCCCCCCACGAGGGCACGGCGATGCTCCGCCCAAGCGGGGCACACCTCGACTGTGTGCTCCACCGTGTCCTCCGGGCATTCCGCACAATGGCGACACCCGGGCGTCACTTCCGCTTTAATTTGGAACAGGAACCTCCCGAACGAACCATGTCCGGTGAGGACCTGCGTCATGCGGAAGGTAAGGACGCCGTGAGGTCTTTCCAGCCACGCCTCAAAGAGGGGACTTACCGCCATGATTATGGCGTGCCCAGCACTGGGTTGCGATAGTCGCTGACGCCATTTCACCATGAGATCCCGCCGGAGCTCTGTCCGCCATGCCGTGACCTGTCGCGGCAGCGGACTTTCACCCCGGCGTTGCATCTCCACGCGCATATCGTGCATGTGTGCAAGGACTGTTGTCTCCAGATCCCACGGTGGTAGGCCAGCCAGAAGGCTCGCCGCTTCGCGGGAGACCGTGCAGTATCCCCGCACCATCCTTATTGCCATGACCCTCTGGCAGGCGTTCAGCATGGCCGCCGGTTGCTTTTTCAGCGACGGCGCCCACACCGGCGCCCCGTAGAGGGCCATGGACCGAACGATCCCCGCGTAGAGCCTCCGGCAGGAGGCATCTGGACCCCCAAGGTTGGGCAGGAGCCGCTTGAGCGCGGCCCCAGCCCGGTTGAGTTTGGGTCGCCTATCGGCCTCACAATCGTCCTAATTTCTATTTTATTTTTTCTATAAATTTTCTGTAAATTATAAATCCTTTATTTTTTTTAAATTCTTATTATCTTATGGGTTATCTTATAGGTAATTTACAATGAGCCATTGGTTCTAAAGAGGTACCGACATAAAAACGATCTCTACAATACCCTTATACCTATCTTCTAAAACTCTTTAAGGTATCTTATCTCCAGTCACAGTAGGAGTAGCCTACTGTTACTCTCACTGTTTTATCTGTCACTTTTCCTGTTACAGTCACCATTCTAAGAACCGTACCTACTGTAAAGCCTGTCACCACTCACAAGGTGTTGCAGCGGAATGCGGCCGGCCCATCAATCAATGGAGTCCGGCCTTAGGGAACAATCCACGACTCTCGTTATCTCTCATTACTATCGCTACATTTGCGACATACGAACGTGTTAGCGAGCCTTATCCGATCTCACTTTGTTATTGCACACGATATTTGCAGGCAAACAATCAGGTAATGGTTTGATTTGATCTCATTTGAATTATCTGATTTGAATGTCGTTACTTGGAATTGGGCTGAATGTGTACTAAGGGATGGTTGCTGACACTGTCTAGTGTCATGTGCGTGTGTAAATGTTTTTTCCTTTTAAAAGCCTTGCCCCACATTAGTAATTACTACAAACATTCTACCATATACGAGACACCCAAACCTGGAACAACATCTGTAGGTCATACATTTATTTGTTCCGTACCGGAATCGAACCCGACCTTAAACATAAATGGCGAAATGTAGGGCCTATAGATCCTCCTCTGCTGCCACAGCCTTCAGGAAATACAGGAACGATAGGATACCATGCTATCTGGATGACAATAAAAGCCAAAGAGACGGTAAAGTTTCGATGATAAGTTGGCGCAGTGGTTTAAATTTTGACTGCTAACACGCAGCTTAGCTTAATCGCGGGTTTGATTCCTACACTATCTTCAATCACCTTTCTATCATCGCTTAACCCGACATACGATGAGTTATACACCCTTACATTGTTAACACCTCTCTGGTCCAGACTAAGCATTTCGTCTCGTCATTTATACCGCATACATCGAAGCCTTTTGCGATTTTTCGAATTTAGGTGTCTTCAAGGCTAGAGTGAATAGGCTTTTATCACATCACTACTTACCATCAGGTGGGATCGTAGTCAAGCACTAGTTTATATACCTTATGTTTAATTAATTATATAAAATCATTACAAACATTTTCATGGCATATAGATTATACATATTATTGTTCCGGGTCTGATGTATATAAGATGACATGTTTTTGAACGCACCCAGGATACAAGAGTAATTCCTAGTGTGGGGCAACTTTTTTTTAAATCAGTTTTCAAAATAGTTTACCTCGAAATCTGAAGGTACCTTTGGACGTACATTCTCTTTGCTTTGAATTAATGATACATAAACCACAAATATTACATCAGATGTTTTTGAGGCAGAAACAGTGCTATTCCGGTTCTAAGCCGCGTGACTTGAAATGAACCTTATTAACGTACTCTCTAGTGATTAATTGCTGTTTCACGAATGGTAGGTAGGTACATAATCTATATATATATATATATAAATAGAGAAACTGACTGACTGACATACCAACGCACAGTCAAAACTATAGTTTCCTTTATAGATTCCTTTTATGACATAGGCGAGCATTAAGAGAGGATTTCCCAAAATTCACCCCCTAAGGGGAAGCAACGGGGCTCAAAGTTTGTTCTTTTTCTTCTTCTTCTTCCTGCCCTTATCCCATATTACTTGGGGTCGGCGCAACATGTTTTTTTCTTCCATTCTATCCTGTCACCCGTCAAACTATCGCTAACTCCTTTATCTTTCATATCACTCCTCACACAATCCATCCATCTTTTCTGCGGCCTTCCTCTCCCTCTCAATCCACCAACGTGTATACTCAGAACTCTTTTAGTAATAAGCGCTTCATCTCTCCTCTTCACATGACCATACCAAGACAACCGATTACCTTTCAACTATTCAGTCACTGGTGCCACTTTCAAACTTCCTCTAATATACTTATTTCTCACTTTATCCACTCTCGTCACACCACACATCCATCTCAACATTCTCATCTCCGCTACATGCAATCTTTTTCATCCTTCTTTTTCACAGCCTAAAATTCTGATCCATACAGTATGACAGGTCTTATCACGGACTTGTAAATTTTACCCTTCAACTTGAGGGGTAAAATTGCTCAAAGTTCAATTGGGGGGCTCAAAGTTTGTTATTAGAAATATATTCACGCGGGTCAATCCGCTAGCAGATGCTAGTATTAATATGATAATAATGATAATATCTAATAGCGCAAATGCATTTAAATGTCGTGACGTATGTAATTTCAGTGTCTATGGTACTCGTTCAAGGGCTTGTGACTTCCTAATTCCATACCATTCAATGGAAAGTTATGGTGTGTTTTTAATTTCCTATACGTATTTTGGTCACATAGTCATATCAGTTTACAATTTATTTATTAGTTAGGATTAAATATAATGTAATTTGATTAGTCTTTTAACGATTTCACCTATATTATAATTTGGAAAGCTATTAAGCAATAGGTACTGCCGCCTACGTAGGAACTTTACTGATTGATATCTCCCATAATTAGTGGTTAGGAACTAAATTCTAGTTATGAAAATTGATAATTATTCGATTTGTAATATGGAGATGAGGTTAGGAGTGGTAGATGATGGAGGAGATAATAATTGGAGATGCCTGCACGAGCTCTTAACACGATCATTGTATGACCTAAAATGAACTGTTAAAAGGTTGGAGCTATGTAGTATAGGGTCTAGTTCATAATATCGACAGTCACTACCGATGGTCGCTGTATCGAAAACGTGCCATCGACGAGCTAATCGGCTAGCGCTTTCTCTCGTAAATTTTAACATATTTTTAGCTCGCCAAACTTTATAGTTTGATGGCGAGAAATGCTCGTTTACAATCACTTCATTGACATCATAAAACAACGCATCAACAATAAAAATGTGAGTGGTTTTGTTGTCTTAGTACCTATGTGTACAATATAACATGCTTAATCCTTAATTTATATAAATTAAAGTAAATAACGATATATGTATATTGTTATTTACTTTTTAACAAAATTGCCAAGTGGAAAGTGCTACTTCGCTTTTTGTATACTTTTTTAATTCATTTATACTTTCATTCACTGGTTTGTATGTCTATTGGTGTCTCTTTCAAGCAGGCTGATACGATCTATCAATATAGTCTTGTACCTGAGTAGAGCAAATTTCGCTGTCAAAGACAAGGGCAATGCATGAAGATCATTATCATCTATTGCTTAACTCCAAGGACTTAACTAATTAATTACATCGAACCGTTTCATGTGGACAGTTGTAAACTTGACATAGTCTTATGATGACATACTCTCAAGTCGGTCGAGTACCATGTCACACTACATCGCCTGTTTTGATCCGTGATGCAATATAATTGAAGGCTTTACTGATATTACAAATTGTAACAGCCGGTCGACACGTCTAATCAATATAGGTATGACTGACATATCAACCCACAGCAGAAACTACTGTGACTGGGATGTGAAATTCTGCACAAGGCTTCCTTTTATGACGTAGACGAGCACTAAGAGAAGATTTGTCCTTATTCACCCCCTAGGGGATAAAACGAGGTTCCAAAATTGTATGTATGTAGAAAACTACTTTCACACGGGCGAAGTCGCTGGTAGAAGATAGTCTTATTATAGAGATACAAGGTTTAGATTTCAGAGGCGCGTAACGTGCAACTGGTATTTCTCAGTTGCAGCACACAGCTTGGATTAGTGTCCACTTGATAACAGCAGCCTCGCTCACACATCATCACCATCATTTCAGCTGACAGACGTCCACTGTTGGACGTAGCCCCCCCCCTCCCCAAGCGTTGCCATAATGACCGATCCTGTGCGTTTAGCATCCATCGGATTCCCGCGACCCTCGCCAGGTCATCGGTCCATCTTGTAGGAAGCCTACCAACGCTGCGTGTTCCAGTATGTGGTCGCTATTCCTGAACCTTTCGTCCCCATCGACCATCTGTGCTGCGAGCAATGTGCCCTGCCCACTGCCACTTATGTTTGGCGATTCTTTGGGGTATATCTGTAATTTGTTGTCCTGCAGATATCTTCATTTCTGTTGTGAACACGCTAAGAAACTCCGAGGATAGCCCTTTCTATTGCCCTTTCAGTGACTTCAAGCTGCTCACACATGAGAGTAACGAATTGTATCTGTACTCTGGGTACCGGCGGCGACATCTCGCGTCCGGCCCTGGCTCAACCCATGGTACGCAGGGAGAGGGAATGGAAAGCAGTCACCTGCATCTGCGAAGTAGCACGGATAGCACCAGATATAAATGATGTGAATGATAGATGAAGGCAGAGTTGAAATGACAGGTTACGAGAGTTTTTTGTTTGTTTTGCCCAGCCAAACAAATGAAAAATAAAAGTCAAATGCTATTTCTATTTTACTTTTATAATTTAAAAATTCTAATATCCGTAACCGAGACTATTCAAAACAAGCGGATAATCCGAAATCGGTATAATATTATTCCTATATCCAGATCCGAAACTTCATATCTAGGTATAGCATCCCTGACATGCAATTATATTATGTGTGTTGTATTTTATATTAAAATAAAATGCGGTTAGTCAGCGCGCAATAAATCACTCTACGAATTTCGCTTTAATTAAACAAGTAAAAATTTCCAAAACAAGTTGTAATCAATTTGCTGTGCTTAGAACGGGTTTAACCAAAAGCTGGTAAACATAAAATATGTTTCCCATGTCGTATTTTATGTAATTTGCACACCGCCGGTGTTTCTTAAGCAGCGAGTTTCCGAAACAGTTTATTAGCTTGCACAAATCTTTGACGTGGTACGGTAGATATTCATATGGAAATAAATCTTGTACGCCTGTCATCTATTAATCAATACTTACTTCATTTCCAAGCAAATGGCAATCACGGTTGGTTATAGAACGTAGTGCAACTGGATTAGCTTTAGGACTATTGCTGTAATCGCCATTTTAAAATACCTCATCATAATCTTCCTGTCAAGCTGTTGTGCTGCGGTATTGTCCGAAAGAGTAACCGCAGTACTAGAACTAAAAGAGTAACTGAAAGTACACAGGCAGATTTTTGTCAGGTAAATCTGACATTCTCTCTCGCACCGCTCAGAGCAGAAGAAGTTGTGATTATTCTACAACCAAGAAAAAAAGATGTCGTTGTCCTTGTTTGATATCGACAACACATTTTTATTTGTGTGACATTATTGGAAGACACTAATAGCAATTAAGGACAAAAAAATTGAATCTGTGAAATATCTAGACAATTTATTTTATTACCTATTATTTAAAAAGTGCCTGATATATTTCATGAGCAAATGTAAGAGATAGCAGCTCTTCTTAATGTTAATATTGAAATGGATCGATTTAAATCGATGTAATCCAAAATTTTCTAATCGTAAAATTATAGCGAGCTACTGATATTCGTAATTAGAAATTGTAAATAAGCCGGTCTTGCGTCCATACTTTAACATTGCATTGCTTCTGCTATATAATCGAATACGTTTATAGAACTTGTAAGATACCTACGGCTTAAAATATTTTAGGTCAGCACTAAGGAGGCTGTATATTGCTACTTTTCGATTGCTCAACCCATGTCTAGACTCATAGACCACTCACTTATTGTCGCCCCATTTCTAGTCGCAAACTTAAGAAATGTTTAGTTTTGATTTATTAAAGATGCACATTGTGAACATACCTACTTTCAGAATTTTGTAAAACGTAATACAATCGATATATAAAGTAGAAGTAGAATTTATAGAATAAACATACGGAGACTAAACAATAGCCGCAGTAATAGAGAAGTATACTTATAAAGAAATGCTCGGCATACTGGAAACTGAAGTTATAAAAGTAAGGCAAAGGCAAAAAGGCAAGTTAATTGGAGACCACAATATTTCGGACGAGCTACTAAACAACAATTTACCCGTAATATCCAAACTTGTGACACACCTACTCGTATTTGACGAAATATTACTATTGTCCTGTTACAGAAGGGAGATAAAAATGAAATTAATAATCATAGGTGTATCTAATTTATATAAATTTCATTCTAATATATATCATACTATAATATATAACAAAACATCTAGAAGTAGGTAGTGAAAATAGATCATTGAAAACCTTAACAATTATGGTCAACACGACATATTCGTCAATTGCAATAAGGCTTTCGGTTTTTTGAGTCATAATTGTATCTAGGAGATGTTAGCAGCCCCAAAAAGTAAATATATAAAAATCGTACAGGACCATCAAGACATTTACAAAAAATCCATAAAGCTTCAATTTAAAGAGCAAGGAGAAGAATTTAATATGTATCTAGAAGAGCGTCAGGCAAAATAATCCACTTTATTTATGTATTTATTTAATCTTCGTGCAACAAAAGATACAAGGGCGGACTTAATGCCTTAGGCATTCTCTTCCAGTCAACCTAGGGTAGTGCTAGAGATGATTCTGCTATTTGTTTAGAAAGTATATATATATAAGAATTCCGCCACTTCCACTTAAATATGTACAGACTCGTGGCCGTCCTGATATCAAGAGGTGGCGAATTCCACAGAAGGATGAACTGAATATAGAAGGGCGAATGAACATAATCAGAAGTATGAGAAGGACAAAGCAGTAGGAGATTGTTAGAAGAACGCAGATTCTTGACGTGTGAAGAACAGAAATATTGAAAGTATGATATAAGATAAGAAGGAGGGGTAGGTTGAGTTGAGCAAAGAGAAAAGAGTTGTCAAAGCTCGCAAACTTCTTCTTTGGCGAATAGGTAACCATTTGAGTACTTTCACTTATACATTTCACTGCTTTTTCAGAAAATATGTTTTTTTTAATTTTAGACTGAAAGTAGTTTCGAAATAAATGAGAAGAACCTAAATCACTTACGGTTTGCTGACGACATTGAGATATTTGTAGATTAACCGATATGTAATACGATAAACTATGTTACAACAATTAGATAATAAAAACAGGTTTCTCAATGCATCCAGCGAAGACGCAATAACCAATGCTATAAAGAAAAACATACTCGTAGAAATAGAACAGGAACTGACTGTAAAACAGGAGGTTATAATTGTTGTTTTATAAAACAATCTGGCTAATGGCATTAGCAATTATTTGAAAAAAATAAACTAAATTAATTAGCTGCTCTCGCAATGCTGCTGACGCCATTCATCAGTTGTGCTATTTATGAAGCGGACCATATCAGCTAAGTCGGAAACCAAAATAAGAGAATAAAACATAAAAATGTACTCAAGGTCGTCACTTTGAAGTAAAACGGTAGATTTTACCCTATATATAGTGAGCCTGTGTTTTATATACCCGTAATTCATTTATTTAACTGTAAGGGAGGGAACCAACAGCTTTACAAATGGATAAAAATTGTAAAAAAGTAGTAAAATATTTAGGATCACTAACAAGTACGATAAAAAATATCAAATTAATGAATTTACTGCGGGGGGGACTATAGTATATAATATATAATATAGCCATTCAGGTAGGCACGCTAGGGTAAGCTTTGCGCAGTTTTGCAACATATACGCTCAGGATTACCTGTACAGGTAAACCTAGGCTGTCAGGTATGCCCTAGCATACATGCTAGGGCATATTATTAAGGGATATTATTATATTAAGGGATTATTATTTCCTTATGGAAAAAAAAATTAATTCTCTGGTATAATAAGGGTATCTCTGGTATCTGGTATAATCTGGCATGTTATTTGAAGCTTCTTGGCGTTTTTTTATGCAAAGTTGTGTATATCAAACCAAAATAATATTTGTGAGTACTAATACCTTTGCACGATATTGATCTAATTTTATTGCCTGCAAATATGTAAACTGTACAATCGTTACTAGTTTAAATTCTATGAAAAGTACCTGCAACTAATTTGTTCCAGTATTTAGTGTTTGCAAATAACAATAAGTCCACTATATTAGTCCAAATAATTAGTCCTATTAGGCAGAACAATTGAAAGCCTGACAGACAGTTGTATATTTAAATACCAGTACGTGGACTTTAATAGACATAAGATATTTGTGCAATGCGTGTGCAGACATAAACTTGTCTTTCAAATAACCCATTATGTTTGAGTATAACCAAAACTCTATAGTAATTTGAAAGGTAAACTAATCACGTACAGTCATACACTAATTACGTAATGGTGACTGGTTTTAGGGAGTTTTTTGGAGTTATAATCTGTGAACTAGCTTTTTTAACAATGTTGGTTTTAGAATTTTCTTTTTTTGCTTTTTAAACATGTTTGTACACTAGGAATAATTCCTGTATCGTGGGTGCGTTCACAAACGGATAAGCTTATCTACAAACACACACACTCACCCACACCCAGAACACCTATCTTTAAGGCATAATTTACGAATATTTTTGTTCCATGCGGGAATCGACCTGCTACGCAGCAGCCAATCGTTCAAGCACTGCGCTAACCGTATTGTCAGATATAATAAATAATAATACGAATATATTTATTTATTTGGAACAAGAACACAATACAGATTTAATCAAATTGAAACTATGATAATTGCAGTAGTATAAAACTGTGTCGCGGTTAATCAGCGACAGAAAACTCCAGAAGGAAATTATTCAATATATCAATTAAAAAAGTAATCTATGGTAAGTAAAGCGAAATGTATTTGTGTGGATGGAAGAGTGGTTGCATGTATGTGTGCTTGTGTAATTTGTGTATCTATGTATCAAATCAAAATGTCATAGACGTAAAATTTTTGGAAGAATTGTGGTACTAATTCTGTGTCCAACTTATTACGAGGTCAAAGTAGCATGGCTATTGATTTGTCTACCACAGAGCCCCTACAATCAATCATCATTTAAACCAGAACTCACAATAATATATTAATAATAACTATACGTGAGGGTCACAGAACAATCAATCAATACGTTTGTAGAACAATTTTTCAAGCCCGCACATTGCTATTGTGGTTGGTCATTAATATGGCAGGATATATTGTCTTATTAGGCAATTAGTCAGACTAAGGCCATGCTTAGATATGCCGTGACCCGACCACTTACGAAATGTACCGAGCGCCTACGAGCCGCGCCCTCGGTGACAATCCAGCACACACACGTGTTTCAATGATATATATTTGAACTAATTGTTTATAAGTAGGTATGTAATGTACTTACTACCTACCTACCAGTCCCTAAGCTTGAGCGAAAGTTGTATCTAGAGGAATGAAATCAAAGAGATGCCATTAAAACCGTAAGGGTTCAGTAGGGCTGATGCCCACTAGGGTCAGAGGAATTTCTGAAAAGGGTACCGTGCTCCTGGGGCACAAAGTGCAACTAAACGTCATAGGTGGGTTTAGTCTGTAAAAATCCGACACGCCCTCTCGTTCCACCCTAGACAAGAAGAACTTGTTGGATAATTTCCCACACCAAAAAAAGGCATTCATGAAAAGTCTGTTAGCGTTGGACGAAATTTCCACCAAGGAAAATAAATTATCCTGAAATTTTATTGAATTCATAAGTACAGTCAGCCGTATAATGCTTTCACTTCCTCAAACTCAGGACTCCTCACCAGGAGAGAGAATGGGTCGTAATAAATCACACAAGCCCAGTGTAGGTTGATGGATGTCACATGTGTACGATTTGTTCTATTCTAAGACATGACGGTTTCCTCAGGATGTTTTTGTTTATGTTTTATTTAATGAAGTCAAAAAATACTATCAAATTCGGGAAAAATAAAACCATTTTAAAGTAAACATAAGATCAAGTCATTGCACGAATTATTATTAACCTCGACAGATCGGAAATGGTTTATTTTTGTCATCAGAATCATAAAGGACGTACTTGTTACATGTTTTTATTAATTTTGCAGTATTTATTATAAAAAAGGTCATTATTCTGTTGTGTTGTACATTTATTTTATACCAAATAAGGGACTGGTTTACCAATAAAAACATCATTAATTAACTAGATCAAACGAACACAAACTTCATAATTAAAAATATTTTTAGTACTGATAAAATGACCTTTTAAATTTTTTGTTAAGGTCTAGACCGCAAAGCCTTTTTTGGTATAATCAATAAAAACGTGTGACAGCTATGCGGAAATTAAAAAAAAGTTGACCCATTTATGGATATAAAACATTACATGTTGTTGTGTATATTTAGAAATACATTACGGATACGTGAAAATTAGTCGAGGTTATTCATGATGATATCGTTCTTGTAAATCGTAAGCGTTAATTTCTTTACCGTCCAATGATGGACAGAGAACCAAATTGCGTAAATGTAGGTCATAATTAATTGACATAACATGATGTGCAGATTACTGATATTGTATTCCTCATATGCTAACGTTACACAATGGACCTCTTCGTTATTATGTTACAAAAATATCCGATTTAGTGCGTAATGCTGAGACGAAAGTTCCACGAAGACTTGTTACTCGTTTTGTTTTGCAATCGTTGCGGAATTTAGAATGAAAATTATGGTCCAATCAGGATTGGTTACTCAATGACATTGGTAAAATTTAATATTTAATGCGCGAATTATAGCAAAGCATAGATTCGCAATTGGAAGGCAACTGAAAGGCTGGGCGATGGAATGCCCCTCGGCGCATCGCGAGTGCGCGGGCGCCGGCCGGCCTTCGCAGTCATATGACTCCGGAGCTTCGTATTGATCTACTTTTCACGTGCTCGCGGCTCGCAGGCAGTACGCAATTATATGCCCTTCAACAGGCACTCTAATCGCTGCGAGGAATCTTTCTACGAGACGCTCGATGCAGATAAGAATTTACCTTACACGAAACTAGTGATTCGGTGTTTAGTCAGCAACGGTATTTATTTGTTACTGCAACGGTCACTGAGTTCATGTTTTATTTTGTAACGTTATGAAATACAACGTTCCAAAGTTAGGTAAAATTACATCTTTCGCGGTCGGTCATAATGTTGCCATTTAAATGAGAGAAATCCGATAAGCTAAAGAGTTATAATCACCTACTTGCCGACAAGTTCTGACATTTATTAAACTGACATTGAACATTCTTTAATAACCTTTATTTTACTTTAATTCATTATAATCTTAGAAGCAATAAGACGAGATATGATCTTAAACAGTCTTTGGATTGAATTAGGCTATTCGTTTGGAGATACTTATCTAGCTTACTTGGATAATAGGTATACGTTGATAATTGGAACATTTTACATTTCGTTGGTTTTGGCCAATTGACATTTTACTATAAATCATTTGTTTAACAAGTATGCTCTGCCTATGCAAATGTCATGACGTGTAGGTGTGAATAATGTACCTACAACTGTATGAGAATGGAGATCGTAGATTAGTCGGACTGTGACTACTTCATTACGATTGTAAGTTCTTTCTGCATTAGCACACAATGGACCACCGCGTCTGCGGCTTTACTAGACTTCGACATTCTATCTCGCTTCTGGTTTTTCACTTTCTAACATCAAGCTATCTGTCCAGTGCGCTTGATATTTGTAACAACTTTAACTAGCCTTTATAAAATTACTAGAACCTTAATGCAGTTTCAAGCTATTTCATTACATTAACAAACTGTCAAATGCAGTGATAGATTGCTATGGTATATTATCAACCAACCATTTTGTGTTCATTCCAAGATTGGCATGAAAATGGCAGTTAATTCTTATAAATAGCCAACAATCAGTGTTACATTAGATCGACATAAAAGCGTTCTCAAACTTCAGACTGACATTGTAAATGCACAAGTAACCATTTTTTTTTTTAAATTATGGAGATGGTACACCTTATGGATACTTATTGAACCGACTTAAAAACAGGATGAGGAGGGGGTCCTCAATTTGTCGAAATCTTTTATTTTGATGTAGGTACGAGTATGTTCTCCGATTACTCAGCTGAACCGTATTGGAAAATTATAATGGAATCCTGGATAAGTCGAAGGAACTCTTCTTGGTACAATTGTGATGATTATACTCTCTATGGTACGATAGAATATAACTGTAAAACTTGCACACTAATTAGATTTAACGGTTTTTTACCATGACTAAAAAGTGTAAAATGTAAAACGGTTTTTTCAAAAAAAAAAAATACAGCCAACTACAATACAAACAGCACTAAAAAGTGCAAATTAAATTAAATTTCAGAAGTCGGAGTTAAAAACTGAGAAATAAAATCAGAAAAAACGTTTTAGTAGTTTTTCTATTGAAGTCGGTTGTAATTTTTTGTAAAAAGTTTATTTTAATTTTGCGAGAGTAGATGTGTTGGAATTCTTGATTTGATGAGGGCAAAGTCGCTAGCAATAGGTAGTAATTTTATATATTTCGCAATAGATCGTGAGGTTTTAAGATATTATAACACTGTTATTTGCACAATGATTTACTTTCCATTTCACGGTTGTATGACTGTTAGCACCTAAGTAAAGATACCTAAGTGTTTTTTGTTCCTTTTGCTCGGGTCAGTAAACCGAATCTAATGTTTAACAAAAGCACTTTTTCTCTTACAAAAACTTCTGTACTTCAGTATTTTTTGGTTAAGTAAGAACAAGTATCTAAGTATATGTTGCACCAAAGTTTTTTTTATTATTGGTAAGCTTGCCTTTGACCACTATCTCACCTGATGGTCAGTGATGATGGGCACTCATGCCTAGAAGTAACTTATTTATTCTTGGCTTAAAGACCCAAGATTATACATACAGATTCCGGTAGAGGACTCCATCTTTAGCTGAACGCACATTGAAAGGGTTTCCTTCCATGACCGTTTCGTGCAATATGGGTTGTGGTTGTGTTCACATTACTTCTATAGATTCCGTATTACAAAGATATGGAATATTTAGGTCACAGAAGACCAATTTGTCTATCCTCTAACCTTTCCCTTTTCTATAGACCACTATGTCTTTTGCCAGTGTGGGTCAGTGCTTTCGACGGGACTCCAGTTCGTCTCTCCATCTTTGCCTTAGTCTATCATAATGTTGAGTAACGGAGTAACGAAGAGAAAGGAAGTCTGTGTTTCCTGATGGCTACTTAACTTAGGGGTCTTTAAGCCAAGAATGAATAGGTTACATCTAGGCAAGCGTGCTCCATCGTCGCCACATCGCCGCTTACCGTCAGGAGAGATCAAATAATGATGGTGATCAAATTCGAGTTTATCAATAATAATAAAGAAAAGTGTGGTCGAACATCTAAAGTGACCATGGAAACCTATAATATTTTTTTTTAGGAAGTTTGTGTTGGTGAACGTCCATATTTACACCTTGGCCTTCAATTATTATTGTCTAGGAAGTTTCAAACTGATCATATCCCTCTGAGAATCGAATCTTTTAAAATCTACATGTGCATGGAGGCGGGTACTTACTTCGACTACCTATATCTGATGCATCCATTAAGATTTTGAACATGAGATAGCTTTGTGCCGTAGAATCGTGCTGCTTTTGATCTTTGCGTATGTGTACCTACATTTTAGCGTTGATTTTTTTTTATTGTTGATAGTTGTGGTTGGTTGAAAGGCGACGACGGAGCGCGCCTACCTAGAAGTAACCTATTCTACTCTTGACTTAAAGATTCCCAAGTTGTAACCATATGAGTTTGTTAGCAATTTAACAACGATAAAATTTTATTAATTAAATCCAGACCGACGTTTACATATTTAATTATTTTACAAAAATACGTAACTGTACAGTGTGGTAATAAATAAATATAAGTACGGATACGTTTGAGACGCACGATAAAAAGATATCTTCAAAAATAACTTTTTTTAAACATACATTAATTTTATTGCAAGGTTGGCCCTTGAATAAAAGGTTCGCGTAATAAAACAACGGGCCTTGCAAAACCGGTTATTGAAAAACACGTGATACCTCAGCACTTGTCTTGCCCTCTGATAAATGAGATCATTCCTTAATACAGTCATTGAACTCTTTACACGTTTCAGGAAGTCATAATATGTCGTGATCAAATCTTAAAATTGGCCACTTCATGATCTGGCCGGCTATTTCATGAAATATTGGCAATTCATGATATATAACCTTGCCCGTTGGCGGCCATTAATTTTAAGACATGGTCACGACATGTATGTGTCGCAGGGAAATGAGATCATTAGGGATTCCACGGACATACTTTTAGTAAGAAGACGTAATAAACAAGAATATTCGACATCTACCGAGATTTCGTGATATCCTATTCTAGAGATTTCGTGAAATCCCTAAATATCCTCATTTCCCTGCGAATATAATACCGAACGTTATTCCAATCAGAGCCGCGAAGGACGGTATTGGAATAATATTATTTTCAAAAATTTATTTTCTTATGTCCTGGTTTCTGATTTTGTAATTTAACGCGTATATATTGTATTTATATTTTTTTATAATTCGTTCAATTTTTCGGCGACGTGGTTGGTACAGAAGGATATTGCGCGACGAGTTGGTCTCCTACCTAAAAAGGATTAGTCAGAAGTTGGCTAAGGACAGAGAAGAAGTGAAGGGAGTTTTGCCCTGAAGTGGGACACAATGGGAACATAATAACTCATAATATTTTTTTTTATGCCTCTACAAAAGTGAGTTTTTTCTGAAACACCCAATACATAAAAACCTTCCTCGTTCATATACTCTTTCTATTATTTAAAACTGTTTCTAAATATGTTGCCTGGTTCAGGAGGATAAAGCGAATAAACAGATAGACACTGAAAGTTATTTTGGTTTGTACTATGTAGAGATAAGACATTATCTGCCTTTTACAACAAAAGACTCCATAATAGACATAGGCCTCCCCCAAGTGTTGCGACCCGTCCTGTGCGTCTCACATCAATTGGATTCCCGCGCAACCCTCACTAGGTCATCGGTCCACCTTGTGAGAGATCTTCCCACGCTGCGTCTTCTGGTATGTGGTCGCCACTCCAGAAAATATCGTCCCATCTAAAATCTGTTGGCATTGACATTGCTCGTAGAGCAATGTGCCCTGCCCCCTGCCATTTAGGTTGGGCGATTTTTCTCCAGGCCATGTCGGTAACCTAGGTTCTCCTGCGGATATCTTCATTTCTGATACAAACATATAAGCAATTTTAATCATGCTAATACCGAATTTGTAGATAAGGTCGTCGCAAAGGGTGTCTAGTTGACGCCATTGGTTTAGCTGATGATTGAAATCCCACAGTGCAGTCAGGATAGAGTGTTAGATTATTTTTATACTTTTTGTCATACCTGCTATAGTTTAGATTACTGAGCAAAGAAAATGAAACTCAATTTACCTATTTTTAGATCAATTGATGCAACGTCTGTGGTCTATTTCATGCCAATTTAGTTACGGAAGTATCGGATGCAAATGATGTAAGCGTGGTTGCACTTCGTGGAAATACACTGGGGCGCAAAAATTCCGAGTCGCTAATAGAAAAAGTGATTGTTTCTTATATGTACCTATAAGTTGAATTGGTGAAACTGTAGTATGTTGTAGATGACTGATCAATATTAAAAAAAAAATAACACGTTAAATACAAGATTTAATTTAATTTTAATTAAATATTAACCAAAAACATAAAAAAGTCATTTCTAACTTAAAATAATCAAAATACACGTCACAGTTTATCATAAAACAAATAATCTTTTTTTGTCGTTTCAATAATTTGTGTTCATCTACGAAACCATATCACCACCTCGTAGTATTAATGACTGCTTTAAGTGTAAAAAATCTTTTCTATTTTTGTTATATTAAAAAAGATGATTTGTTTTATATAAAATTTTGTTATTTTCAATATATTTTTAAGCTGTAACTTGTACAATTGGACCTTTTTTGTTTTCTCCTTCTTTTCTGTTCAAACCAATATTATTCAATCATAAATTCACATATTTATATTCGAAAGATTTTGGCGTATTTCTATGTGACCCGTTATTTTTGCGGCCCAGTGTATTTTTACACTGTTTGAAATGTGCATTACTCAGATTTTGTTGAAATGCTGATGTTCGTGAAATTGGGTGCGATTGGGTGCAACCGAGTCTTTTGTTGGAGTCTATGTATTGAACTTATTGACCTGTATCATTGTTACATGATTAGATACGATGCTAAAAGATATTTGTTAAAGAAACTGATTTGTGAAACACTCTTTTGTTATTCTGAAGTTTTTGAAGACATATATTTATTATATTTCCTTTACTAACTTTCTTCTTAACTAAAATAAGAATCCATCTGTAGATTAGAATCTATTTTTTTTTTGTTCTTTTTTGTGTAAATAAAAAAGTTCCGTCACTCTGGTGTTTTAGTGAGTAAAATCCATCAATAATATCTTAGTAGCAAAGAGTGGAAGTCTGTTGAAGACGGCACGTGCGTGTTGCGGGTTCGATTCTCGCATGGAACAAATATTTGTATGGCCTGGGTGTCTTGTGTTACAAATGTTTGTAAACACACCCACGATACAGGAGTAATTTCTAATGTAAAAAGATAGTAAAAAAAAGATATTTATTAATAGTTACTTATCAATTGCTAAAAGAGGCTCATCATTTGATTTCTATTGATAATAAACGTACATTTTAAATTAATAAATCACGAATAATTCCAGGAATTAAATCTTTAAATACTAACGAACTCATTGAATCTTTATTACAAGTAATCAGTTCAGATAATATATAATATAACATTTAGTTAGGTAGGTAATAATTACATACAATTTAAATTGTGATTATTAAAATTTAGAGTCGTCCCACGATGTAATAAATCCTAGTCGGCCTTGGATGCATGCTGGACAAATTGTTAATGCACTGATCACGAATACTCTGATTATATCCTTTTAAAAGACCACTATAATTTACGACTGGACGTTTAATTGATTACGTTAGACACTGGACTGATTAGACTGCGGGTAAGATTGCTTTAAATTTTGGCAATAAGTCCGTGTATGTGGTTTGGTACCACCATCACACGAGTGTATGTGTAAGCGAGTGTATGTGTAAGCGAGTGTATGTGTAAGCGAGTGTATGTGTAAGCGAGTGTATGTTTGTTACTTCTTCACACACGACCGGCTGAACGGATCTCAACGAAACTTGGTACACGTGTAGGCCATATCCCGGAATAGCATATAGGATACTGTTTATTTCGGAAGTATTTTCCTTTGGGATAATTTTCTGCTTTCACTTGTACGTTATATATTATTTCTAAATACACAGTATGCTGTTAGTAAATCCTAGTCGGCCTTGGATGCATGCTGGACAAATTGTTAATGCAGTGATCACGACTACTCTGATCATATCCTTTTAGATGATCACTATTATTTACGACTGGACCTTTAATTGATTACCGCGTTAGACACTGAACTGATTAGACTGCGGTTGACAATGCTTTAAATTTTAGCATTAAGTCCGTGTATGTATGTAGTTATTTTATTAGGTCTGAAGTCATCCAATGACTTATCCAGCTATAGGGCGGAGTAGAGATGTGACGTTGCCGGCAATATGGAATTATTGCTGGTAATATAGCCACCAATATTCATACTTCGGGCAATATATCCACCAATATTCCCACTTCACGGCAATATTGCCGGCCAAGGCACATCTCTAGGGCGGAGCGAGAGGACGTGTTAGACTTTTACTAATTAAAACTCACTCCTTTGTTCCTTCTTTGTTTTGCTTTACAGTACCATGGGTTTTCATATCAGAAGCAAACCCATGAACGCTTCGGTCCTGCCGGACCCCTGGTAACACCATCACATTAATATTATTAAGGCGAAAGTTTGTAAGTGTTTGTTACTTCTTCACGGAGTAACAGCTGATTGACTATCTCCTGGAATAGCACATAGGCTGACATAGGATACTTTTTGTCCCAGGTGTATGTTCCCTTAGGATAATTTTCTAATATGACGCGGGTGAAGCCGCGGGCAGCAGCTAGTAAGTAGGTCATAAAATATTCATGTATGAAGATTTGAACTCTAACGATATTTTATTTTATTTGGGAAACAAACAATCGTATATTATATAATTTTTAAATCACGTCCTGCATGACGTTTCCACATGTTACTAGTTGATAATAGATACAGTTCGGTAAAATTACATAAAATCAATATTAAAACAACAAAAAAAAATGTAATCGTTAAAACCTATTTAAGTAACGTACAATAACCAAACGTTTTTAGCAAGGCGCTTAGTGATTTGTTTTTAAATTTATTTTTTAGTGAGGATAAAACTTATAAACACCTGAACTAGATTTTAGAGCGGCAAAATATACTTTGATTATTTTGTTATGGTTTGCTTAAGCATAGCATAATAAATTTCATAATGGGGCTCATAGCTGGGACTCAGCCTCCTCTCTAGTAGAGGAAATGGGCTGCAATCCACCACTTAAGCCCAGTGCGGGTTGGTGGATGTCACACGTCTTTAAATTTTTGGTTTTAAAATTTGTCGGTTTCCTCACAAAATTCACCTACACCGTTTTGAGAGCATTATTGGCAATATTATTCTGATGCTGATCTAATAATATAACATTGCTTAAATTCGTATATATTTACACCAAGGTGTACAATGAACATATATTCCACAACTATCACACAACGCCGTCTGGTCCCAAGCTAAGCAGAGCTTGTGTTATGGGTACTAGACAACTGATAAACATACTTATATATTTCTAAATACATACAATAATTACACCCAGACACAGAACAAATGATCGTGCTCAAAAACATTTGTCCTGGGTGGGAATCGAACCCACGACCTCCGGCATAGCAGTCAGGGTCACTAACCACTAGACCAACAGACCTGTCAAAAAACATAGAAATAACAATATCAACATAGAAACTCTATTATTCGCTCTACATATCGTCAGTACCTACCGCTTATCAGTTCAGTATCTATTGCTCTCATTCTACCCACATTTACATATTAACAAAAGTAATGTAAGTACTTATCCGAAAGATATATTACATACAGCATGTTAACTAAATCGCAGCAGCCATTAGGACACGCCTTAGCCGTAACTCACAGAAGTAGGTAACGACTGTCTGAACCGAGCACCATATGTAAGGAATTACGAGTAAGTTAAATACGAGTACAGTTTTGATTTACGAAAGTGGTTCGAACTTAGTATCGTATCGTATCGTAAATAAATCCAATTCAGATTTTAATTCAATGTAACAACACCTCCCTCTCTCTCCAGATAGAGTGGAAGAAATTATTTAATGCTGTTCCATTCTCAGAGAAAAGTGTAACAATACATCATTTATATGACTTGTTACTTCATAGCTACAAGTCATATACGTATTGTTACACTTACACGCCTATTATACTTATATATCCATGTATATAAGTATAATAGGCAACGAAAACAACAGTCGCAGTAACAAGCACTAGTTTATATCAATAAAATAAACTATTTTAAAAAGAAAATTTGGAAAAATTTAGAACTTTTATCGAAGTATACTAATAAATAATATTCTGTGCCTAAAAATACGAAGCATGTATATTTTTTTTTCGGGAATTGATTACATTCCCGAAAAAAAAAAAAATTTATTTCACTCAGGGTGGAGCATGTCAGACTATTGCTGAACCATGTTCTTTCATTTGCCTTTTGTATTCCAGGGTAGCAGCATCTGTTTTGAACCATCTAGCAGCAGGTAGATAAAGTTATGTTAAATTAAAGCTTATTCCAATCATCTAAATTATTTCGGGACTTAACTTTTAAATATTTCATAAAACCGGTACAGATGTCAAAACAACAGCTGCAAACTTAGTCCTACAATGTCATATAGGATTATTTCACTAACATACGTGCGTAGGCTGCATTCAGAATGCGAGCAAAGCAAACTTGTCTTAGAAAAACCAATCACATCGGACCATAATTCTGCAATTAACTTAATCAGCTGTACCGATAAATTATAAGCCTGCATGAATTTATAGACACTTGTGTAATACGATAAAAACTGTAGCCATGCATTCTCATTTACAAATATTATGATCCTACTAGAAGGCTGCATGCCGACCGTCTATAAAACGTGTACGTTACTAATGTTACTATGTACATAGTTTATATCCGAAACGGATGTAATGACGGTTTAAAACAAGACCTCCATATAATCTACTTGATCATTTACATACGCCACTCACGAAGGTATCCCAATTATTCAGGTATTTATGTTTTCGTCTGTGGGACGCAATGTTACCAAAGATGTCTTTTCGAGGGCATAAAGTACGCGCGCATTACTCCGTGCAACTCAGTTATCTTACGAAAAATCTGCCCTAATAAGAAAATACATTATAGATAGGTATCTCGAGATGCAGTATTTTGTGGTAGGATTTTTTTTAGAGGAAAGTCAGTAAATAATCCCTCTCGCTCTACGTGGAGCAAGAAAGAGTGTCAGACTTTTACTGACTAAAACCCACCTGTGTTCCCTCGGTTGCCATCTGTGATCCAGGGCCGCGGTGACTCTTTCGAACAATCCCGCAATTGGGGTTCTTACCCCAATAAGTTTGTTTGTTGGGCATTGCTTTGTTTTGAGGATGTGTACATTGTGTACTGTAATTATCATTTATTTATTTAATCTTCATGCAACACAAAGTACATAGGCGGACTTAATGCCTTAGGCATTCTCTACCAGTCTACCTAGGGTGGTGAAGAGACGGTGCGTGCTGTATTCATCATTATCATCTATCTCCGTAGCTTTTTCCCAACTAACTTGGGATGGGATCAGCTGCCAGTCGAACTGGATGCAGCACATTGCCCGTGTTTTTACATGGAACGACTGTCTGTCAGACCTCCACAACTCTATTACTGGGCGACACGATACGATAAATCAAAAAATTCTAACACTTAGACTCCTTCATACAGTATATTATTTATCGTTGCAAAACCGAGCTGTCATTGTTAATTTTGTGTATAATCAGTTGTTTGCACAAAGCGGTCGCAGACAATGGACGTTGGTCTTCATGGCTGGCAGTAAAGCGACGCGATCGTCAGCCAGTGGCTCTTCGATGATCTTGCATAACGGCCATCCGCCTCGAGTATAATGTTCACTACTCGTTTCGCCACTCTGACATGCTCTTACCCAAACTGATTGCGGAAAATGATCCAATAAAATGGGACAAACCGGAAAAAGTGGTGTTCTTACCGCATGTTTGTTACTACAATATCTCCTTTCTATAAAGCTATAAAGTGTACGAGGTTAATAAAGTTGAATGTTTACCTCATTATGATAGTAGATTGTCCAACAATGTGGGTGCAGCTCATCCGGTTACAGTTAAATTATTATCACCATACGAGAGGATATATAAATATTGATTTAACTGCTAAACTTAAATACATTTTCGACTACGACCGAAAATGGAATGAAAATTATTGCAAAATTAATGTCAAACGCGCTTCTATGATTGGTTCAATAAATTTGCATCAGCCAATCGACTTGACATGTAGATACTAGTATTTTAAATATGATGGTTCGAAAATTTCTTTCCAGAATTCGGTGATTCTGAATATTATCAGGGTAAAAAATTAAGTTTACCTTACAAATTACCCAGATAACATTTAGAGTTTTTATTTATCCAGCAACCTCCACTGGGCCCACCGGTGTGGTGGGTCACAGCCCAGCCCCTCTCCTAGTGAGGAGGCTTAAATCTTAATAGTGGAACATTGTAAGGCTAATTATGATATGCTATAAAACATTAGAACAAAATAGAAAAAGCGTAATGCAATTGCCAAATGGCTTTATAATATTTATATACCTATTATAATACATAAATTAATAACACACAAGAAATCTGACAGGAGGAATTAGCCATATCGATGCAAATCGCAAAACGTTTTATTATTTATTACCGATATAATATTCGCGTTTGACACCACCAATCAAACAAGGTGACACACATAGCGACAAACTTAATTGGTTTACAAACAAACTTTAATTAAAAATATTAGGATCGTATTGAAGAAATTATGCAATCAACAACATGTATGGCTTTGTACTACGCGTTCCAATTGAGAATAGGACCGATTCCTATGTTTTGACGTCTCGTAGTACTGTCAAATCGAAGAAATTTTGGCAAAATTGAAGAACTTAGAGATAAGTAAAAATTGAAAAACTGGATTCTGATTAAACTTTTTTCGTTCACAGTTCATAAATAAATTAAATTTTTCGTAATTCTATAATTAATGTTTGAAAAATTTCTTTCCTCGATTTGACAGTGAATCGTGACGTCACAACATCGCGGGCGATCCTATTCTCATATGGAACGCATTGTAAATCAGGTATTGGACAGTATTTTTTTTACTGGTGTTTTGCCCCAGCTTCGCACGGGTGCGAATATATATGCATACCGAAATCTTCCGCAATAAAATTCGTTGCGGTGGTGTAGGAAAAGTTACTGAATTAAAAGACAGACGAGTCACCCGATATCATTTATATAAAAATGTCGTACCACAGTGTTTTTTATCGAACTTCTCCGAAACAGCTGGACGATTTGTTTACGATTTTTGTGTATATTTGCTAGATCTGAGATTGAGAATAGGTCGTAGGCCAATTTTACCCTTCTACCCCTATTTTGAATCGTGATATTTCTTGGATAATTTTTATATCAGATCAGCTAGTACTTTACTTAAGTCTTGCGTGTTTGCTCATTCCCTTCTACCTAAATAAGGTTTTCACTCTTGACTTAAAAAATGCCAAGATATCACTTCGACAGGAAAAGGGTTTAAAAAGGCCGCTTTAGTAGAATCGTGATATGAATCATTAGCTAATGATCTGCTCGGAATTCGAGGAATGATTTGCTTTTAGATGAATTGACAATGTGGCCTTTTTAGGCCCACTGATGTTATCTAGGCAAAATTTTAGTGTTGTATGTCAAAATCGATTAATTGTAGGAGCATTTCTGTACAATTATTTTGGAGTGCGGGCGCCATCATTAATACTTTGTGTATTTTTTTTCATCACCACTGCTCTTAAAACGGTGAAGAATAACATCGTCAGGAAACCAGCATGTCCTAGAACCAAAAATTGGAATACATGTGATACCCGCCAACCCGCACTGGGCCCGCGCGGGGTTAATTACAGCCCATTCCCTCCCCTAGAGAGCAGGTCTGAGTCCCAGCAGTGGGAACATTAAAAGGCTGATTATGCTATGCTAATGTGGGTGCCATCGTTATTTTCATAGACTGTAATTACTGTCTGTCTTAAATCGGTCGCACTGCCTTACACGTTTACTCGTAAATTAATTACACATATTTGCCTTCATAAAGGTGCATTATGTAATAAATATTTACAATCTTAAAAACATAGTCGTGATTAGCTTGTAAGGAGATCTAATTATCCAGTCGTCGCCGTCGGCACATGTTTATCATAAAACGCATTCAGCTGTACTTATTTGTCGTCAGCTCTATACTTGACGATAACTAATTGTATTTTAATTGATAACACTTAGAACATTGTCGATAGCATCATTTATTCAGCAATTGATTTTATTCACACTTACTGCAACCATAGTAGGTTTTCGAGAATAAAGAATACTTGTCACCTGATTTTTGTAAACTCCGTTACTTTACTGTGTCGGAGTGTGTCGTGGCGTAGGCTACGTGACATCGTAATAAGTTTTATAGCCAATCAACGACGTCAGAAGCTGCCACGACACGACACAACACAGACATGTAACCCGAATGTAATAATTCTTGCAATATATGGAATTCTGAATATATCGTGGATACAAAAACATCCAATAAAAATATAGTAATTTATAACTTTACGAGATTTGTTGTAAAATAACGAATTCTGCAATTTCCTGGTGAAATACATAATATTAACTTTGGCCAGAATTTACTTAGTGTTAATAACATTTTTGTGAGTGTGTTTGTATGATTTTTTTTTAATTTGATAAAAAATAGTGCTTGACTGCGATACCACCTGATGGTAAGTAGTGATGCAATGCAATGTTTGTTACTTCTTCATGATCGAACGGCTGAACTAGACCATGTCCTGGAATAGCATATCCTATATGCTATTCCAGGACCTTTTATCCCAGGAGTATGATCCCTTGGGATAATTTTCTACTCACATGTGGGCGAAGGCTAATCTTAAAATATAAACTAATTCGTCCCACGAACTTATGTGACAGATTAATATCTTTGCTAGGATTTGTGGCTTAGAAAAATATATTTATCACACAGATAAATTAGTAAGAACTCCTTATATGACCCAAGTATTTGTACCAACAAGTTAATTATAATTTCCAAATATCGTCGTCGTCGTAAGGTCGCTAGCCACGATTGAATTCTAAGTTCAGCACTAATGTAAAGTAGAACTCATGTACATTGAATTGAAGCAGGTAGATACAAAAACTTTTTAATACCTGTTAAAAATGAAATAATCCAAGAAACGTGAAGTAAAATGGTACTTTTAATAAAAGCTTTTACTAAGGTTATAGCAATTAACGTGCTGAGGCAACATAAATGTGTATTATCACACTACCCAAAAAGGATTTTTATAAGTTCATTATGAAATGTACTTACATAATTACGCATTAAGTTCAATATATTTACTTACAAAATATTATGAAAATGTGACGCAACGAGTACGCCTGAATAAATAATAAACAAGAAAATATGTGTGTGCCTATTCGTAGAACCTTATTTAGTGCTTATTTCTACCTAGATATTCAGGTCACATGAATTTTTATCTACAAGGGTTACCAGGTCTTAAAAACGAAAAAATGGACAAACCAGCCAGTTTAATTTTGGACATTTGGGTAAGAAGGCCGAAATTTTTTTAAAGGCTTTTTCATTATTTATGGTCAGCAAAATACAGGCTGTGCCTAGTTCGGAGCCCATGGCCATTTCTTATGTGTTCTCTGTTTATTTTTTTCCTAATTAAATATTTCTTATTTTCTTTAAAGTAAGCCGACTTCCGATGATGCGAGAAACTTATTCGATTTTATGGCCCTGATTCATTGATCTCGTTTGTGTAATAATTGTCTTAGGGTACGATGGGGCTGACTGACATACGCTGTGCGTTATAAAAGTCCCAAAATAAATAAAGAAAAAAATTTTTTTTTCTTGCAAACTTGTGGGAGTACCTATGTCAATAAATTAATATTTAATTATTTACAAAAATAAAATGGTCAAATTTAAAAAGCCAAATAGAACGGCCCCATCTTTGGCCGCACACACAGCCAAAAAGCCTATGTCCAGCTTTGGATCTGGATGCCTGGCCACACTACCGACAACATTTTATGGGCTATAAAATTTAGTGAAGTTTGTCATGAACCATGCACACGACACATTTATAATGTAATAGGTGGTAAAGGTGGACACTAATTGGCTCAAAACAGTTTGGAAGAAGGCCAATGTCACCGGTACTTGATCACAAGCAACTTGCAACAAATTCAAGCCGCACCCATATGATTTAGATGTAATCAATTTTTAACCACAGCCATTTGACAGGATGTCTTAATAGGATGCTAAATGCTTTTAAATTTTGTGTTTACCTCGCGGTTTTGTATCAATTACCTTGTTTTTTTGTTAAAATCGAACATGGCCCTAAGTTTATAGTGAGTATAGAAATAAAAATAATGTCTTCATCGAGTAAGGCAACCAAACATGGTATAAATGGTTGTCATCAATACATCTTGTAGGGTAATTGGACTTAGTCTGTGATATTGTTAGATAGAGTTACAATTTCTTTAGAATGCAAAGGACAACTGAAGGAACACAGTTGGGTTTTATTCAGTAAAAGTCTGACACGAGTCGCTCCGACCAAACCAGGAGAAGTTACTAGATAATTTCCCAACCACAAAAAGTATTATTTTGCTTAAGGTATTTAGGTATTAGACATTATTAAATTGGAACTACTATTCCCCTAAACACACGTTAAATCTAATTCACATAAATAATATTGTAAATAGTGTTGTTGGTAATTAAAGCAGCATGGTGGAACTTTTGTTTCTACTATTTTTGCCAATGGTAAGTTATGAACTTATTTACGTCTCCTGAATAAAGCTCAGTTTGAAAGGAGAAACATGTCTTATTATTGATATTCTGTGTGGGCGTTCAAAAATAAAGGTAAGTAAGCTGTTTAGCATTCGATGCAAGCTGTGCAAGTCAACTAATACTGCAGCCAGCCTTGCTCTGAGGACTTCAAAATAAAATATTGCTTGCACACGTGAACCAAAGTGTATTTTCCTTGTACCTAAAGCTAACGAAATGAGAAATGATTGCGACATATTTTTTAAGAAATCAGGGTACCTAGTTGTGTCCCTTGTGGGACTCCTCTATGAACCTTATTTTAAGGAGAGAAAATTACAACACATTCTTCATACTATATGAGTAGAGTAGTATTTATTTATTTAAATAGTTTTCTTTATTTATATAAAAACTGAAATGAAAAATGAGACGAGGCTAGTGTCATTATGGACACGTCCATTCAAAAAAGTCTTATCAAAATCAAGCTGCTTAACTACTTACGAGTATGTCGTGTCGGTGTCAGTATTCAGTCTAACCGTGTACAGTTGAATGAAAACCAGTAATGTACATGAAGTAACTGACTATTTGACCTCTGTGAAGGGTTGTAATGACGTGAGTAGTAACTGAGTATCGCGTTTTCATCTAACTTTTAAACGTAGTAGATAGTTGAATGTTGTTCTGCTTTGGACCAAGCGCATTAAAAGAGATCAACTTTAAAAAAAAAGGTATCTATAATATTTGTATAACATACACAGATATTAAAACATCTGCATTACAACTAAGCTAACAACATACAACTTTGATTTATTCATAATCTACATTAGCGTTCTTATTAAACGATTGATTAATTATAGCTGGGAGACTCGCGGGCAGTCCCGGGGCGGGCTTGCAACACATATCTGATACCACCGATCAACTCAGCACTCTAATAAGAGATCGACCTCGAACTACATACATTGCCGATTTGAGTCGTGTGTGAGCTATTCGAATTAAACATGCGAGCTTTCAATGAAGGCTATAGACTTGTAGATACAGATGTGGGGGGCGGACGAACACCTCACAGCCGCACATTACACGCTGCGGTCGATAAGACTTCGTGACCGGGAGCGGCTATCATCAATATTTTATTGCGAACAGTTTATTTATAACACGATATACCTATCGATAGACCAACATTTCGTAATAATCGTAATAACGAACTGTGTTGAAAAACAATGGTATCCTTTACATGTAACATTATATGCAACCCTGATAAAGACATAATCATCAATACTTACATCTAGAACACATCTCTGTTACAATACCTACCATTGTCCTCTTATTTGTTCTGAGTTGTCAAGGTTGTCAGCAATGTCGGCATGTAATACATGACAACTTCAATGGCAGCAGTCGAATCTGTCACCGTTTGACGAATTGATCAAATGAGTTACGACGAAGCGTAGATATGGAATTGACCAACATGTCAGAGAACGTTAAGTCGATCAATGCAAAATCGATATTGGTTTTGAGATTAGGTTCGTTTATCGTAACCTACTAAAGCGTATATGACAGTACCTACAATAGACCACTAAATTAGTTGCATATTAAAGTTACAAGGTCGATCTAAACTAACAATGCACACTAATGTTATAAATGTAAGTATAAATATTTTTTTTTTATTGTTGCAACTTTAAAGCGTGAACCTTAACGTCGGAACAGGCTCATGAATGAAGTGATTGATGGATTATGATGAGTCCATTGTTTGTCAAATTACTATCCGTTGACTTCTGTTTTACGCAACGAAGCATTTTGTACGTGTGGTGATATTTAGGAATTGCTGCTCAGACATTTGTCGTTGGCATGTTTGTGTTAAATTTTTAACGTCATCTTCATCAAGTAACGAAGAAGATTTACGGGCCTCCCCGTATTTAATAATTTTATATTTATTTATTTACTAGCTTTTGGCTTCGGCTTTGTTCTCGTTAATTTTTGACAAATAATTTAGTTTGTTGTTCGATATAGGTAGGGAGCCTGACCAAATCAGAAATGAAGATACCCACAAGAGAACCAAAGTTACCACAATAAAACGTTTACCAATTAGTTTGACAAATAAGGCTATTGAGTTTTTAAACAAAGCAATCAATTGGCTTTTTTCCACTATATTTTTCAAAATGAGTCCCAGTTTTATGAAATATATGGAGCTATTCAACGCCTCCTTCTGCGGAGCACTACTGCTAAGCGCTAGTGAAGGAGACGGCCGCACGCGTGAGGTAATGGACCTCCTCCCGGCTAGCCGCAGAGATTCCGATCCTGATTCTCAGCCACCGTATGAGTGGGTTTGCGGATGACGAGCAATAGGTAGCTTGGCGTCCAGCCGTCCGATAACCTGTATAAACCAAACCCGAGTCGGCGACGGCGCGAAGTGTTCCACACGTGCCTCTAAGACATGTCAGCAAAACCGTAGGGGCCCAGCAGGGCCGAAGCATGCATGCACCCATGGCCATGGGTTGCTTTCCGTAAGGATTTAAAATTAAAAATATTTTTATTTCACATAGGCCAACATGAGCACTTATAAAACGTCAGAAACTAGTGCACGGTTCCAAATTGGTCGTTTCCTATGGAGAAGAACTGGTAGGAAACTCCATGGTTACTCTTTTAAAAAAAGTGGTTGATGTTACTATATTTCCATATTACAGTATTAATAGATATTATGTGAGAATAGTGTAGACCAGTCAATATTATACCCAAAAGCACAAATAGAAAACGGAAAACCAGGGGCCCCAGAAAGCAACGTAAAGAAGGAACATACGTGTGGTTTCAGTAAAAGTCTGCCACGCCTTCCCGCTTCGCCCCAGAGAGGAAGAAGTCACTAGATAGACTTCCTACTTTACAAAAGGCTGTCCATAAATTACATTATAAAGTAACGTAAGTTATGTGAAAGAAAAAATCCTGTTTGAAATATTAAGAACATAGAGCAATAATGTTCATGACTGTGTGAATAACTGACGTTCTCATGACGTAGTTCCTATTAATTGGAGTCACATGATGCTCCGCAACCGCCTCGTCGTTACGACAAGGCCTTTCCTTTGTGAATGGATGGTCGCACCTTTCCCTCGAGTCGCGAGTAGCCGCGAGAGCTCTTCAAATCATTCAAGTGCGTTGTTATCGTGTTTGTAATCATGTTATAACTGACACGCCTTTTATTATTTGACTGGCTTGTAGGTCTAGTGATTAGTGGCCCTGACTGCTATGCCGGAGGTCATGGGTTCGATTCCCACCCAGGACAAATGTTTACGTGATGAGCATTATCATTTGTTCTGTGTCTGGATGTAATTTATCTATAATATTGTAGCGTAGCTCAGCTCACGGTAGGCTTCGTGTTGGGATTTTTCTATAAATAAAAGACACGAGCCTGCACACTACTCTATTTTTCTTAGTTGAGCACCCACAGGCTTTTCTTACAAAAAAAAATCACTTTAACACTGAAAGAGCAACACACTTTCTTTTTTCTACAAATTTTCAAACCTATTCTAGAATGCAAAATCCTTAAAAGTATATTTCACAAGCCAGTTCGTTGGCTATATAAAAAAACAACTCATGCGATCTCCTTTCTATATCACAAGAGCACACAAGTATGTATTTAGAAATATATATATGTTTATCAGTTGTCTAGAACTCATAACACAAGCTCTGCTTAGCTTGGGAGTTTGGGACTAGACGGTGTTGTGTGATAGGTTGGATATCATCAAAATAACTTCTTCCGCTCTCCGGAAGAGTGTCAAGTATTTTTCAACAAAGACTTTTTTTGGTGGAAAATCATAAATTGACGCGTCTCACTCTGGGTGGAGTAAGAGGGACTGTCAGACTTTTACTGAAAAAAACCCATCGAGCTCCTTCATTTACTCTTAGTGTTCCAGGGCCACAGTAACTCTTTTTAACAATCCCGTAACTCTGGTAGGACGCCTTTTATTACTGGACTCGATAAAATGTTAAAGATATAGTGGTTTAGTGGAGCGAATTGAAATTGATAAAAATTATAACTGGTATTTGAAGATTAGTTCGGTTGGATGTCGCCTAGATATTTTTTTATACACTAAACACCCAATTGTTTCATCTTCTTTATACTTATTTATCTTTATTTCATATAGGCTACCCATAAATTCGTTAATATTCCCTAACTTATGTTAGTATAATCCGCATGAAAAGCACAACAAAAAAATGGTCCTTAGTGTCCGGCAGCGTTTGGGAAGGCCTTTGTACTGCATTTGTCTGCCTCTCGGCTGAATTGATGATGATGATAATACTTATGTAATTTTCACCACGCACCGTCTGCAAGTGTACCATTAGGTGGTCTTCAGTTTTGCTGAAGAATGCTGGAGCTACCCTGCAACTGACGCAGTATTGAAGTAGATCTTTTACGTATGATCGCAAATAAGTCATTTATAAGCGTTACTGCGAACATGCCAGCAGGCCTAGCCAAGTTACGACCGTTTCATTTCGATTCTCTTTCGTCGATCGCCTCAAGTCGGCAACCCATCCGATCCTTTGTTCTGACCACGTGACTGAGCTTTGAGATGACGTCACTCCCATACATTTGAAGTTTTCCACTAGTGTTTTGACGATTGTAAATTATCAACTTGGCTAAGCCCTCAGAGGCCCTGATAGCTCTATCCTTCTTTCTCGCTTGCACGCCTGACATTTTAACATGTCATGGTAAGGCCCTAGATCTTTTTTTATTAACTCTCCATTGTACATAAAGCACGTATGACATACTCTACTTCTCCCAGATGTTGCGAAGCCAAGGCATTCACTTCTTCCAAGTGTTCTTTAAGACCTAGCCATCATAGTCATAGTTACCTAATTTTAAAAGTCAGTTAGTACCGGTCTAGAATTGTTTAAAGGTCATTAATTGTCTGCCTATGAATTAGCACAGTCAGATAAGATCTGCGAGTATTAATTGATATTAAAGCAATAAGCATGTCAGATGTTCTTGATGAAACAATACTCGTAATTCGTTACATCATTAGAGCGAAGTGAAACAGACTGTTAAACACGTAAGAGGTACTGTAAAAAAAAGCACGTAAGATGACAGCCACTAAGTACCACCTACTTTGAGACGAATAAAAACGCGACTACATAAAAAAAAAATGCAGACTGAGTTGTGTTACTGGGGCCAGGGTTAATTCGAAAGATAGCTCAAGCCCCGGTACGAAGGCAACGAAAGAACGGGGTGGGCTTTTAGTCAATAAGAGTCTGACACTATTTCACACTTCGCCCAAGAGCGGGGGTTGTCATTGGATGATTTTTCCCACAATAAAAAAAAAGACTGAGTTGTGTTAATACATTTTTTGTGTAACAACTGCATAATCAACACTATATTATTCTCTACTCCAGCCCTCCTAGTCGATTTTTGACCGGTTCATTTCGATTCTTTTGCGTCAAATCATCGAATGCCTCGAGTAGGCCACGCCTCAGATTCCTTTGTTCTGACGTCATCTCAACGCTCAGTCTCACTCTCACTCGAAGCGTTCGACGCAAGAGAATCGAAATGAAACGGTCGTAATTACGCTAAGGGGGCTGGGGAGGGAATGCGCCGTAATACACCACGTGGACCCAGTGCGTGTTCGTGAAGGTCACATTTCGATTTTTTATTTTTCGACATGCCGTTTTCCTCACAATGTTTTCCTTCACCGTTTTAAAAGCAGTGGTAAGAAAATAAATTAAACAAAATTATGCGCCTGGCTGGGTTTGAACCCGCAACTGACAATTCGTAACTGACTGTAGTGGTAACTGATAATTCGTAACTGGGCCACCACGGCTCTACTGGCCACCACTGCTCTAAGAGATACTAAAGTAAAAAAAAGTAAGTACGTAAGATGACAGCCATTAAGTATAGTCAGTCTAAAAAGTCAAACAATTAATCATTTAGAAAATATTTATATTCGATACTTTTTATAAGATTCTTCTATTAGTAAACAATGATCAAGATCTCTTAATCAACCTTGATTATTGAACCAGTGTTGACGACATCAAATTTCATTTTACCCTAATAATTACCCAAGTCGTTTGACTTTTTAGACAGACTATACTTACCACCTAATTTAAGACGAATAAAAACGCATCTACAAATTAAAATTGCAGACTGAGTTGTGTAAATATATTTTTTGTGTAACAACTGACAAAATAAGATTTATAAAACCAAACTTTATTGTATTAAATTAGAGATGATATGTAAAGTTACTTAAAATATAATGTTGCAGTATTATTGCAGACATCGTTTGTAGACACGTGCATAATAAGAACAAATTCTGTAATGTGTAATGTTACAAAAGTTTTAAATTAAATCTAAAATTATGTTTGCGACCAGCGTTTCACATAACGTCTCATTTAATTAAAATTGACTGGCAAATATTTATACAACAATTAATTTGTATGCAGATATATTCAATTTATATCTTAATTAGCTGCTATAACATTAAAAAAGAAAACGCCTAATGCAAAGTCATCACATAAAATATAAAACGGATACAAATAAAATTACATAAAAAATCTTTACACCGGTTTTTTACGCATGTATTTCGTAAATCAAGACTTAGTATTTTTTTGAGTTTGGAAATCATCCAATAACTTCTTCCGATCTATGTGCGATGGAGCGAGAGAAAATACAAATGTTACTAATAGAGTATGTGACTAAGGGATAAAACAGCGTCTTTAGGTTGCGTGCTGCATGTTGAATTCCGAACGAAACGAAAGTTACTAAATTTAAAAAAAAATTAGGTATATATTAGAGAAACATAAGTAGATATCATTTACAAGTTAATCTTATTCTTAACTATCACTCGCCATGTTTTGAGATTTGAAGCAAACAAAATTCACTATTGATTGAAATATAATTTTAATTTTTGAAACGCTCACGTCTTTTATTAATTTTTTCAGAGACTTGTCAGTCAACACAATTCTTTTTTGTTGGCGGTCAGTTTGATTTTTGAATAAACTTGTTTGATGCACACACATTTTAATTTAATTAGTGTTTTTTTTTTTTTCAAAATAATGGTTTTTGACGTTCCAAGTTTAAATCTCATTATTCCCTAGGAAATGCCCAATTGCCCATACTGTACAAAATCCCTAGGGACACAATGACTTGTTTTAGATTATGGTTGTATGACATAAAGGGTATTGTCGAGCAGGTGGTGTACAAAATTAAATATTGTTAAATTGCATGATTTTTATCAAAGCGTTTAAACAAACTTTCATTTCATTTTTTTATTGTGGGGTTACGTCCAGTTTGTTCTAGCTTTAGATAAGGTTCTTCATCCATTAATATTAAACTAGGTTGACAATCTCCGGCATTTCAGTCACCTGACATTTAATGTAGTCACCCACTCATCTAATTATTCTTATTGTTATAGAATGGTTGTACAATCGGTAGCTATTTTTGCACAGGCCGAAGAGACGGCCCCTGTAAGGCTGCGTAACAGAGAACAAGATATGTTACTCTATGCTTATGTGGTCGTGTATTGTTTGTTTTAACTTAATCATTATGGTAATATGGAGCTCTACAGATGTGCACAGTGCCGTAACTAAGGCGGTGCCCAGGCACAAGTTTTTATTGTTAATTTCATCAGAAGGAGGTTACGGTTTCCCATTGCCTCTTACTCCGTACTATGGCATGAACCAGTGCTGGACGCTCAGGTCGCCGTCGTCGATCGGCGAGGCTCCGCCCAAGCAGAGCAAACTTCCACCATAAGCTTCACCGTGAACTCCAGGCGATCAGCACAATAGTGATACCAGAACCCTACATTAGGCGGATTAAACTTACCCATCTCGGACTTTTTTTAGGGGCGCAGTTTCAGAAACATACACCGGGCGTATAAAAGGCTAATTACAGCACTGACTGCGCTAACTATGAGTAGGGAGAGATGTCTCGTGCCAAGTCGAAATATATTGTCTAAACTCGAGAGAGTTGCGGCACTACTCGCGTACGAGTATACCAGTAGTACTGAGAAGAAAGAAAAAACTAAATAAAGTAGTAGGCAGATGTGATTTATCATCACATTTTTTCCCACATATATTCCAATTATATAATTTCAGATTTTAACTGGCAGAAACAAGCTGGTGTTCAGTTTTGAAACAGCCTTTAAATTTTTAGACGTTCCAATTAACTTGGGCTAAATAGCCTACTTTAGACCACTCACTCTTACTTATGTCAAAGGGTGCTTTGACGTAAGTAGGAGTAATCTCTCCTCAGACAATGATTACTTAACAAGTTCCAAAATGAAAGGATTTGGTTAAATTCAGAACAGCATTAAACTTTTAATACTTATTTCCAATTACCGCAACAGAGACTATAATTGTCCTAGATTTACAAGGGCTAATAATGAGAGACAATTCTCGTAATATATGCACAACGAACATGAGAGCACGTCGGTTGATGTGAGCATGTCGAATGTGACCATAATTATAAGAAACTAGCTTTTGCCCCCAGTTTCGCACACGTACATAAAATATAGCCTGTCACTCAGAAATAAAGCAGCTTTCTGTCGATGAAAAAATTTTAGCAATCGGACCAGCATTCCCTGCCGGAATCTGTGTTTCCTGATAGCTACAACTTAGGAGTCTTTAAGTCGAGAGTGAATAGGTTTCTTCTAGGCAAGCGTGCTTCATCGTCGACCACATCATCGCTTACCATCAGGTGAGATAGTGGTCAAACGCAAGCTTATCACTAATAAAAAAAAAAAAAAGCATTTAAAGAGAAAAAAAAAAGTCTTTACAATATTAGTTTATATTATTATAAATTGTGTCATTTTATCAGACTGAATTTAAAATAGGAAATATGTACCACAAAAGTACATATTTGTTAACTAACCACTTTATCAATAAATACACAAAAATAGAATACTACTCGGAATTGTGCAAAAATATCAAAATTGGGAAAGCAAACGAGATATAACAATTTACTGTAGAGCTTTTTTCATCAGCACCTCTTTAGGTTTGGAACTGGCACATGATAAATTAAATAAATATATGCTTAATAATAGATATGATTAGGACGACTGTGAAACCAATAGGCGCGAATAAAATCTATATAAAAATGTAGTTGCCTCCGTTATAGACTATGAAACCATTCAACGGATGTGCCCCAAACGGGTTTCATTAGAAAGGCAACAATGCCTAAATAAACAGAACGTATTTATTTTTTAGCGTAACAATACTTACCAGGTATCTTCTAGAATTAATATAAAATCCCACAGTTTAACTCCCATAATCCTTTTTGGAATCTTCGGTCATAAATACTATAAAAATACCAATACCATAATAACAATACCTACCACGTCGGCGCATACCTACCTCTGTCTAATTCTTATGTAACACTATTTCTTAGGCCTTCAGATTTAATAGAGCATTCAGAACGATCATTGGTCTATCTGCATAACACTGTTATGCCAAAATGTTTGATTGAGTATTGACTTTATGGGGCATTGTTCTTCTAATCTTTGAAATACTAAGGTTTCATAACACGTTGTGGTTCAATTACCGATAAATACAATTTGTGTGAAAATTTTGATCTAAAGCATTTATTCATAGGAATGTCACATCTGATAGCCTCACGACGCGTATTGTTCCACGCGCGTCTCAAGGAGTTGTCAGCAAACTGTAGGGCCCAGCAGAGTCGAAGCCTACAGGGGATGGATTTATTTCTGAACGGAAGATTTGGGCCCGGTACTAAAGGCAACGAAGGGACAGGAGTGGGTTTTTAGTCAGTAATAGTCTGACACTATCTCCCGCTCTACCCAAGAGCGGATTGTCATAGGATGATATACCAACCTAAAAAAAAAACATCTGATAGCAAATCAATTTTTTTTTTCTTTTTAGCGTGTCAAAAAAGACTAGTTTTTTTTTTATAGTAAATTTCCTGCCTGCCCATTATTCGGCTACGGCAATGCTGTACACTGACGCTGTCATTAGGTCCCCTACATAACCAGGTAACAGAGTATATGATGCAGGATGGAAGGTGGGACATGGTCTGCTGAGAGACGCGGCGCGAACACTGTAGATCGAAACCGTTCGAGACCTCCATTTGTGGAGATTGTCATTGCTGCACCCAACTTGGATACGGAGTCTGATTAGAGTTTTAATTTAATTAATTTTAAATTTAAAACACGCAACGGCTCGTTTATTCTGCTTAAACTTTGCAAAACAATTTACAGATTCCAATTATTTAGTCAGTTTAGCAATATTTAGATCAAATTAGTGATGTTCTGAAAAACAATTTTGCGTAACAATAGTATTTGAAACATTGTTACGTTTCGAAGATCCGACGGCCGAAGAAAGTGTGAACTTGTTACGATAGTACTAGTTGATTTAGAAGAATGGAAGCTTATTGTTTGAGTTATAATGACGCGTACAGCGGACATCCGCTTTCTACATATTAAGTGGTTGCAAATCTTCAATGCATTCTCAGAGCACGGTGTCGCCGCATCCTCCAGTGACCAGAGAATGCATACCATCCAGGAGAGCAATGGTGGCCGAGTGGTAACGGCATCGACTTACGAGTTGTAGGTCATGTGTTCAAACCCAGCCAGGCGCATAACTTTGTGTAATTTATTTCATCAGCACTGTTCTCAAAACGGTGAAGGATAAAATCGTGAGGAAACCGGCATGTCCTAGAACCAAAAATCTGAAGACATGTGACATCCACCAACCCGCACTGGGCCTGCGTGGTGGATTGCGGCCAATTCCCTCTCCTATAGAGGAGGCCTTAGTCCCAGCAGTGGGAACATTTTAAGGCCGACTATGCATACCTTCCAGGTATGCCATGAGGCGCGAGTTCAATACACGCTCCATAATCTTGCAGATTATGGAGGTTATGGAAATCAGGTGATAGTTGGCAGGTATAGCACGACTGCCCTTTTTGGGCACGGGTTGCACGTTGGCAAGCTTCCATGACTTGGACACTATACCAGTCCTAAATGAGAGGCGATACAAGCGTGTCAATACAGGAGATAACTCGGGCGCACAAGTCTTGAGAACAATGGCTGGTATACCATCTGGTCCACTAGCTTTGTTCACGTCTAGATGACACTCTCAGAACTTCTTTGTTCCTTACGAACTTTCAGTCATCAGATTCTGCTAGATTTGACACGAAGTGACTATAGGTATTAATCTGACCACTACAGAGCAGTAATTGAATGACACAATACCTCTTGGCAAGACTGTTGTCAGATTTCCTGGCTTGTCACTAACGACTGCTAACATTCTACTAATGACTGTTGGGACCAACGGTATGACGTGCTTTTCGGCACCAATCTATGTGCAGTGTCTAGTAGTTTGGCAATGCATCTCTAGCAGTGACCGTTGAGGACTTTCGGTAATCTAAGGTTAGGGTTGTCAACTCTTGAAATAATCAAACCGGTAGGGTTTCACTATACAGGAGGAGGGAGGTCAATGAATTAATAAAAAAAATCACAAGTATGTTAGTATCTTAAAATTTATATTATTAATTTACATTGCTATATACGTGGCGACAAAGATAGACGATGTCGCAGCGCCACGCGGAGTGAAAAGGCCGGGCGCCAGACTGGAATTTAGGCGCGATTAGAATAAAAAAATTAGAATAAGTCGGACACAAAAGCAATAAAGCTGAAGTCGTAACCTGTGTGATTATGTCATATATTTATTTGATTAATTACATAATAAGCCATTTTATTTTTAGCTTAATTAAAATGTAGAGATTAATTTGTTATTTAATTGTATTTATACTCGTAGTATGATATTCATAGTGTGTAATGTGTAAACTTGTTATTAACATAATTTTAAGTTCATTATCATCACCGTTCATTATTTCAGCGAAAGCCGTCGTAATTATGTATGATTGTGTTATATTGTGTGGATTATATTGTGAAGTGGAATTATGACAGCATAAGTATCACCAGACATGTCTGGACTTGTGGCCTTTGCCCAGCAGTGGGACAGTAATGGCTATTAAAAAAAAAAAAAGTATCACCACAACAACCAGATCTGTGCGTCGGATTCCCACGACCTTCACCTTGTTGGAAGCCTTCCAACGCTGTATCTTCCGCTGTACAGACGTCACTTCAGGACATTTCAGCCACATCGGCCATCTGTCCTACGAGCAATTTGCCCTGCTCACTGCCACTTAAGTTTGAGAGTTCTCCTACGGATGTCTTCGTAACTGTATTTACAATTATAGAAACACTAGTAAGAACATATGGATCTTGTAACTGAAATATGTTATAACCAATAATAAGACGAAATATAATATAAAACTGCTATATTAAAGACTAGCTTCTGGCAGTGGCTTCGCCCCTTCAAAAGTAGTAAATATTTGCAAATGTCACTCAGAGATAAAGTAGCATTTTACTGGGGAATTCATTTAAAAAATTGGTCCAAAATACAAATCTTTTCTTCTTTAACATATTACTTTAAAATAGAATAGAATAAACTTTATTGTATCTACACCAAAAAAGTAACACAATTTATACATAAACTGAATCAGTTATGTAGAATAGAGAACTAATGCGATTGGAGAATGAAAATACACCTTGAATACACATTACAAATTTTAAATCTACAAAAAAAAAAAACTTGACTTTAGCCAACAAATGTAGTCGAACCCGCCAAGAGCTGAGAAGAAACACCTCCGAAAATAATTTATAATGTTTAAATATAGTTTTTAAAAATCATAATTCTAATTTCTTTATAACACATCGACAGAATATACAAGTCTTACTGTTCGATGGTCTGATGATGGTTTACCATTTGGAACAAAAAAAATCTAGAAATATGGGTATAGGAAAGTGGATGGCAGCAAGAGTAGGGCAAACCCGATGAAGATAATATGGCTAGAGCTATCTAAGACCACAACTAGTAGATAAGTATTGACGTGCAAGACATGTTGCACCGCCCATGAATGTCACATATCTTCGAATTTTTAGCAATAGGGCTTGCCAGTTTCCTCACGATGTTTTCCTTCACCGTTTTGAGAGCAGTGGTGATGAAAGAAATTACCTACAAAAAGTAACGCGCCTAGCTGAGTATAAACCACGACTCGATTTACGAGGCTAGGTCATTACAGCTTGACACACACGCAAGTGAACATACATTTATTCCAATACGTCATCGTATTAGCAAATACAAACTGCAAATAATAACCGCTTGTCGTCAGCAAAAACATATTGAAAAGGTCAATATAATCGCCGTCTCATGAGCTTAGAGATTATTCATTTACGCTTTGTAAGGATAACATGTCTACAACGAGACATCGAATAAGACCTTAAACACATCCCAATAGAATTTTAATCGATAAGTATCGATAAGTATGGTCGGTAAATAATGAATATGCATTATTAAAATATTGTATAATAAGCTTTTGCCCGCGGTTTTGCCCGCGTACATACAATATAGCCTAGGTCACTCAGGAATAAAGTAGCTTTATATCGGTGAAAAAATTTTAGCAATCGGACAAGGACTTTCAGAGATTATCACACAACCAAAAAAAAAAAACTTTACACCTTTATAATAATATCAAGTTAATAGATGTAAATATTTTAAAAGTCGCTAAATGGTCATCAAGGTTTTATTATGACCTAACGATGAAAGTAACAAATTAAGGCTCACTCAATAAGTAATAATAATAAGTTTATTTGTACATACAAGCAACAATACCAACATAGTATAGAGAAAGAGTAGGTTGTACAGTACCCCTAGCCAAGTTTCTAATCTGCACGCTTAGCCAAGTTGTTATTCTGCAATCGTTAACGCTGTAGAAAAGTGATGAAACGAATGGGAATGAAGTCATCTCAACGTAAAGTCGCGTGGTCGGAACAAACGAATAGAAAATTCGTAGCCAAGTTCACATCGTTCAAAATGATAGAATGAATTTCTACAACGTTTAACGCTACATCCTTTGATAAACAAACGCTACATTGTAGATCGAGCGGCCGACGCAGGTGCGTCAACATGGCTACCCACTTATCGTTTTCTACAATTGCTGACACCGAAGCATTACCGATTGGAGAACGAAATTCGACACGATACGGTTGTAACTTGGCTAGGGGGTCTGCAATAGTTAACGCTTGTAGAAAGCTTCAAATGTACGGGAATGACGTCGCCTCAACGCTCAGTCACGTGGTCAGAACAAAAGAATTGGCGGCAAGGTCAACTCGAAGCGTTCGGCGCAAGCGAAACGGTTGTAACTTGGCTAGGGGGGCAGTTCTGTCAAAAATTTGTTGGCGATCGCTGTGCTGGCGAGGCTGAGGGTGATCGACAGACGGCGACGGCGTTGGAATGCTGAGTGACGTCACGGGATCGGCATGGCAGTTCAAGTGCTCGGGCTGCGGTACCCCGAGACCCGACAAAAAACATCGGTTAACCTCTTGACTTAAGCATGGGAACTGTAGCAAGACCCAGTGCTTCCATCAAATATTAAGATGTTATTTGTGCAGTGTTAAACTAACCTTTGTATAGAACAGTCATTGTAATTTGTACATGTTAATATAGTATTGTTCATGACCCAAGTCGTTTCACTATACAGTTAAAGTATTAGCTTATATCAGAAGTGGAATAAGACACCCCACACACAGTTATAAGTCAATTAAAAATAAATCATTATCAATATCTAAAACGTATAAAATATCCATGCTGGTGGTCAAGATTTAGCAGCAGCAGTACGGCGAGGAGTCAGCTCGTCGACAAAGGAAACAGGTATCACGTAAGGTTGATACCGCAAACTGTGAGTAAAAACTTGTATTTTATTGTTACACTAAAGTGTGTTACGATTAGATAGTGATTAGCCAATATGGAAATGGAAAGATGGCAAACATAAGCCTGATTCCAGTTCTATATCCGTTGAAAAAAATGTATTATCTAATAAAGACCGTTTAAGCCGCCACAACAAATACATTTGCAGTTTGGTTTTTGTGTAACAAGATAAAGAAGTATTAGGTAGGTACAAGAAGAATGTATTGTTCCCTTTAAGAGTACCTACACATTTTGAACGATTGTAAAATACAGAGACCGTTCATGTTTGAAAATTTAGAGAAGTATCTTTTGATTGAACTAGATATAATGACGATTATTAATTTAATAGCATTATTATAGCATTCTTTAAAGTAGTTTATTTAAATAAGTTGAATTGAATAATTTATTAATATCTAATTGCATTATTATGAAACTTGCATTCAATTATTAAACTGAACTGAAGACTGCCTTATTAGTATTTGAATTGAAGAATTGTATTTAATTATTGAATATTACGTTTATTAATTGAAATGGGCAATTATACAAATAATCAAACGTGTTCACTCAAAGTAAAATTTTAATGGAGTGAGCCCTGGCACCCATAACACAAGTTTATGCTTGGGTGTCGTTAATCTGTGTTAGATTGCAGCTTTATTGGAAACAATATCTCTTCGTGTAAAAACTGTGGATAATAAAAACAATATTATTATTTATTATAGTTATCGATTAGTAGAGTATACGTACTAATCGTAACACTACTGTTGGCGTAAAATTTAGTTGAAATGTTTGTTTGATTAGAATAGACTTTATGCATTTTCAATTGATCGAAAACCTACAAGTGGTCTATTTATAGAATCAGGACAGGCCGAAGCAAGCAAAAATGGTTTTAACGTTTTATAATGTTGTCTTTGGTGGCAAAGTTTATAAATAAACATTCTGTGGTCGCCGATGGATGATCCCAAAGAAATGCATTTGGGAAAATAAAGGTTCCCACGACGATCAGACAAAAACTCTTGTTGATGCAATAGCAATATTCATAAAAAGATAAATAGTCACATGTTCAAAACTAAGTAGATTTAAAGTTAATGATAAATATATAAATCATTACCTACCACTACGAGAGAACGTAAAGCAATTGGTTAAGTTCTTGGTCTAAAAGTATTAAATTATTTGGTACAAGAGTCTGATCATAATATCTTAAGTGAAAACTGAATTAAATATCAAGAGATAAAAAAATAAAATAAAAACTCCTCCTCTAAATTGGTTAATAGAGGAAAAGTTGGTTCTTATTTATCATACGAGTACTTTTGCTTATAAGCAAAAGTTGGTTGTATTATCGTTTCTGTTGGAGACTTACTTATCCCATAGATGAAAAATCCTATCATATACATGAGTTATTGTATATTTGTTGACAGTTATAATAACATGAAACACCCTAGTATATTTATGTTGATGATTGGGAGATAATTTCACTTCAATCATATCTACCCGTGTTGGCGATAAACGTACTGTGAGATTTATTTAAGCGTTTATGCGAGTTAAAATAAAATGCTTTGAGTAATTATAAATGTTACATTACATATGTCAAAGTTAAATATTATGTATTTGTTACACAATGGTATAATGTTATGGTACTACATGGTGTCAGTTTTAGATTATCGTTTCCCTGTGTGTTGCCTATTTATACATAAGTATTAAAAAAATGCTAAGAGTAGGAGATCCTAATGGGGAACAAGTTTAGTAAGCTCAAGTGAGGTGTACGCACCCTTTGAGTTGAGTCCACCCTAAGCTCAAGTGAGGTGTGCGCACCCTTTGAGTTGAGGTTCCCGGTCAGACTTCATATGCTTAGTAGAGGCGTTCGCCCTTTGAGTGTATGAGGTTCCGGGGGGGACATGTTTCACTTAGTAGAGGCGTTCACCCTTTGAGTGCAACTGGTCCCTGGACACCTATAATCAGGAGGTTCCTGGTCAGACTTCATATGCTTAGTAGAGGCGTTCGCCCTTTGAGTGTATGAGGTTCCGGGGGGGACATGTTTCACTTAATAGAGGCGTTCGCCCTTTGAGTGCAACTGGTCCCTGGACACCTATAGTCAGGAGGTTCCTGGTCAGACTTCATATGCTTAGTAGAGGCGTTCGCCCTTTGAGTGTATGAGGTTCCGGGGGGGACATGTTTCACTTAGTAGAGGCGTTCGCCCTTTGAGTGCAACTGGTCCCTGGACACCTATAGTCAGGAGGTTCCTGGTCAGACTTCATATGCTTAGTAGAGGCGTTCGCCCTTTGAGTGTATGAGGTTCCGGGGGGGACATGTTTCACTTAGTAGAGGCGTTCGCCCTTTGAGTGCAACTGGTCCCTGGTCACCTATAGTCAGGAGGTTCCTGGTCAGACTTCATATGCTTAGTAGAGGCGTTCGCCCTTTGAGTGTATGAGGTTCCGGGGGGGACATGTTTCACTTAGTAGAGGCGTCCGCCCTTTGAGTGCAACTGGTCCCTGGACACCTATAGTCAAGAGGTTCCCGGTCAGACTTCATATGCTTAGTAGAGGCGTTCGCCCTTTGAGTGTATGAGGTTCCGGGGGGGACATGTTTCACTTAGTAGAGGCGTCCGCCCTTTGAGTGCAACTGGTCCCTGGACACCTATAGTCAGGAGGTTCCTGGTCAGACTTCATAGACTTAGTAGAGGCGTCCGCCCTTTGAGTGTATGAGGTTCCGGGGGGGACATGTTTCACTTAGTAGAGGCGTCAGCCCTTTGAGTGCAACTAGTCCCTGGACACCTACAGTCAGGAGGTTCCTGGTCAGACTTATACAATTAGTAGAGGCTTATGCCCTTTGAGTGCAACTGGTCCCTGAATAATTTAATACGTTTTAATCTACCCTCGAATATACACTGTTAAAATAATACGAATTAAAAGATGACAATTAAGATTCCTGAACACCCAACATGCAATCGAAGTAGATATATGCAGCAGGTAAACTAATAGGTGGTCAATAAATGTGTTTCAGCATGTTATCTGAACTCGTGGGGTACCTGGAGGGCCAGGCACCTTGCAGGACGGCCGTGTTGGCGATCGCTGTGCTGGCGAGGCTGAGGGTGATCGACAGACGGCGACGGCGTTGGAATGCTGAGTGACGTCACGGGATCGGCATGGCAGTTCAAGTGCTCGGGCTGCGGTACCCCGAGACCCGACAAAAAACATCGGTTAACCTCTTGACTTAAGCATGGGAACTGTAGCAAGACCCAGTGCTTCCATCAAATATTAAGATGTTATTTGTGCAGTGTTAAACTAACCTTTGTATAGAACAGTCATTGTAATTTGTACATGTTAATATAGTATTGTTCATGACCCAAGTCGTTTCACTATACAGTTAAAGTATTAGCTTATAAATTACTGTCGGATTTCCGACCTCCTAAACTAGGTACGCAGAGATCTTAGGAGTTGGAGATTTTGCGGCTTCTTTTTATATAATACTTACACCTAATGTAGAGATTAATAATAATTAACAAATATAATTGAAGTGGAGTAAGAGTGAAGGTGTATAAACATTACTTCAAAAGAGGTTTTATCAATTTACGAGTCAGAGAAAGTAAGACTATGAATAAGGCAAACAGAGGAAAATGGGAGAAAAAAATCGTATTGCACCAGTCCCAAGTTACATGCGACAAGGATAGCAAACCACAGTTTCACTTTCGAATACGGAGCCAGCTCCGAGATTGACGGAGCAGCTATGACCACAATAAGAACGAGTTGAGGTGAAGGACCGCAGCAGCCATATGCACACACCCATAGACAGGTCACACAGGTGTGCTCAACTGACCGCACAGTCTTAAAATCATTCATAAGTAAAATTTCATCTTAAGTTAATTGCCCGGACTAACAAAATTTCCTAATTAGCTTCCACTAACCTAGAGGTTTGATCCCCGAGTAGTGTAAGGGTACCTATAAATTATTGTATTGTGAGTCAGCTCATGAATTCAATAATGCAGGTGGTACACAGTTGCGTGATTGTTTGAAAGAGTTACCACGACCCTGGAACACAAAGGGCTGCTGAATGAAATCAGGTTTGTCAGTAAAAGTTTGACACCTCGGGATAGTAAGTTATTTGATTTTCGTTTAAAAAAATACGGTAAACAGTTAACTCCCTACCTCCGCAATAGGTAAGTAATCTTTTTTAGATCAATATTTAAAAGGAAACATAGTCAGTAACGAAAACCAATATATAAAACTTTCATGCAATCAATATATTTTATTGAAGCCAATTTCAACGAATCTGATGTTGTTGATGCACCTGTGTAGGTTGGTGTAGCTTTGACCGAGACTTTTAACGATAGTTATAAAAGTAGATTCGTTTACAGTATTTGATTAATAGCTTGGTCTAGTAATTTTCCTGAGAAATCTATAAAAACAAGAATGCGAGAGTGAACATATGGTGTGTGTGTGTGGCTGTATAGATTTGGATGAAGTGTTCACAAGGTTAAACCATGTCCTGGAATATTTTCAAAAAATAATTTAAGGCCTAACTTAGGTTATTTTTTCTCCCAAGAGTATGTTTTCCACGTTCGCTGCGGCAGTGATGTTTCTATACTTTCCATTCCTGCGGTACAAGGTCTATACACCTGGTAATAAAACTATATACTTTTCTTAGCCACACTGTAAGCGAGGCGTATAAAATATGTTTAAACCTGATATCGCAGTCAACGTGTTAAGATAATTTTATACTTTTGCGCGGGCGACACCGATGACAGGAGTAAGTTAATAATTGTAAATAGCTATTCAGCTACCAACGGTTCCGACAGCCAGAGAGGTTTACAAAGGAAACATGATGATAATAAAAAGAGACATCATCAAGTTTGGACGTACGAATATCTCTATCTAAACCACTAACATTTAAGTATTTTTAAAATACTCGTAGAAAGATACTAACTGTATTATCGACATTCGAGTAAATTATTGTCTAAGTTGGTCTTTGAAATATAATATATCTTTTACCAAATTCTGTAGGTATTTTTTTAGAGAACAAAGAATAAATCTCTTTCTTTCCATTAGATTGTAGCTGTTATCTCTTAAGTTAATTATTCACCTCTCCCTCGTTCATTTGACGTAATTTGAGTCTGATTTGGATAGCTCCCGATAAGACAAAACCCGCCATTTTCGCTTTCTAACATCCTACAAAAATACTATAATATCACACGCTTATTGTAACATAATATTATATATCTATTATACGACCGCCATCGTATCTTCATGCTACATTATATATGTATTAATGATTAGAAAAACAGAGAGGGCGCGGGGCGTACAGCCAATCACGTGATTTCGTGAAAGTCACAAATTCGCATACATAACAGAGAAATCTTCTGATGCACACTATTTAGTATAGAAATGACAGAATGTGGAGCTTACGATTCATTGTCTACAGTATTTTTGTTGGCCTACATGTATATTTTTAAGCTATTGCATAGCTTCTATCGCGGGCCTTGAGCGTGGAGACCGAATCCAGAAATTCCGTAACGAAAATAACCTAACACCCCCCACTCATTTGTTTTTTGAGCGTGGTGACCAATAAGAAAACAAATGAGTGAACAATCAATCAAAATTCAATTCAATGTGTGAAAGTGTAACTTCAATTAATATCAAAGAAAAAAAAAACAAAGGAAAATAAATACTGCATAAATAAATTAAAGAAATAATTATAATTGCATAAGTTGATAAAAATGCTATGCAATAGCATTACCGCGGCAGTCCCCGAGTGCCTCACGTCTTTTTTTTATTTGAGAAATCATCAACATTAAATATCTTTTTTTTTATCATTGACAGTTTGATCACCATCTCACCTAATGGCAATCTTCTTCTGCTCTGGGTGTAGCGAGAGAGGGTTTTCTGCTCTGGGTGTAGCGAGAGAGGGTGTAAGAATTTTAGACAATTTGCAACCCTATTAACCTACTACTACTACGTGTATAACCGAACTACAGTGGACAATTTTGGAAATCTCTAAACCGACTGTGAACCCAGGTTGGCCGCTGTAAAAACAATCTGGCTAAATGGGGCTTCCTCGACCCATCTCTAAAGAGACAATGTTAAAGTAATATAATATTATAGTCAATAAAATACAAACATTGCTGGTTTGCATGATTTATCATTAGACGAAGATGTACCTGTTCAATTAGTCTCATGTAAATGAACTGCAGTTTAATGATCTTGAGAATAAAGATTCTTGAAAGCTAACAAGCCAGATCGGCAGACGAACGTTAGTAATTTCGTAAGTGACACAAAAAACAGCGAAGCGATTATTTTGGCGCAACTATAAGGACTCGACTTGAATAAAAACTGTTTGAACACTGTTGCATCTGTGGTTACGAAAACTTGGAGCGTTGCATGCTCGAGTCTCGTTGAATAAATAAATCGAATGACTGATCAGCAGTGGCGTAATCGATTCTATGGTGAGAGACAGATTATTCGATTCGCTCACATAACTATTCATTGTTATTTAGTTAACAAGATTATGGTGGATATGTTGAGAAACTACTTATTGATCTATTTTCTAAAGCTATGTGCCCAACAATCAATCGAATTTCAGAATCCATAATACAGCATGAAATTAATTCAAATAGGATATCGATTTGATTACTAAGTTTATAGTGCTCGTAATCAAATGTTTGGCAATCGATCCGGTACTTTATGGCAATCATCGAATCTTTGTAATAAAATTAAGTGGAATACACGACGAATATTTCAGTTAATTACGCAAGTATTAGTTTTGCTCGTGATTTAGTAGGGTGTATCGAAGTCACGATTTTTCAATAAATCTATATTTTGGTATTGTACTTGTTGGTTGAATTGAAATGAAAATCTGTTTTTATCAGGTCTGCATAGAGAGCTGCGGGAATGTTCGAAAAAGTTAGCGTGGTCCTGAAATGCTAGGGTAACTAAAGAAACACAGGTGGATATTAGTCATTAAAAGTCTGACATGCCCAGCCCTCCTGCTCCACTCAGAGCGCCAGAAGTTATTTGAAAATAATTACCCACCGCAGAAAAATGTATGTAGGAATGTATAGAAATTAAAATAGGATTAAGGTAAAATTCCACCGTACATCGAAAAGCACGTTAAGCCCTTGGTCCCGGCTGTTATTTATAGACCTTTGGCAGTCGTTACGGATAGTCAGAACCCAGGAAACCTAACACCAGTTTTGCTAAGGAGTACCTAACGTGATACCCAGTTGTGAGTTATGGAGATCAGATAGGCAGACACTCCATTTAAAATGCTGATATCCTACTGATTTGACTAAAAGCCATAGTTAGGAAAGACGGCCCGTAGTTCCACGAGCGAATCAAAGAGATGTCATAAAACCGTAGGGGCCAGCAGGACCACTGCATATTAGTGCCATTGGATGACTTCATTTTAATAACGGATTGGCTCGCGTATGAGTACTATCTCACCTGATGGAAAGCGATGATGTGGTCGACGATGGAGCACGCTCACCTAGAAGCAACCTATTCACTCTAGACTTAAAGAACCCTAGGATATAGCTATCAGGAAAAACAGACACCGGCAGGGAATTCCACTCCACATCCACTTCTGATAAGGTAACCTAGTACTGGTAGGACCACAGTCCTAGAACGCAAAGGGCAACTTTACTCACAAAAAAAATTAACACAAAAGGAGCGGGAGAAGTCATCCAGTCAAAGCTCAAAAAGAAAACATAATTGGGAACGTGACTGTGATCCACCTGATGGTAGTGATGCAAACCTTGATGGTGAGACGCACTAGTTTATTAAGAGCCTATTCACTCTAGCCTTGAAGACACCCAAATTATAATCGGACGGGAACCCGCTGCAGGCAAATGGTTCCAATCCTTCGATATACGCGGTTTAAACAACGAGGCGAGAAACCGGACCGTAGAGGTGTAAACATCGTATGGTGAACACTCACCAGAAGTCGGGTTGTCCGATGATACTGATGTTAGAAAGGCGCTGGCGAAATCAAGTCATGTAATTCCTGCGCACACTCTCCAAAATGCTTCCTGTAAAATACCGAAGGACTGACCTCCCTACGCCTGTGCCTGTGCTTCAGGCTTTGTAGATTGGTGTTAACCAAATCTGGATCACTAATTTGCCTTTTCGCATGCCTTTCCACTGAGTCCAAAGCTGTCAGATGGCATTTTACAGCACCAGCCCATGTGTGGCTGCAGTACTCCACACACAATTGAACCTGTGCTTTGTAACGCTAATGTTTTATTTTTTACCTTAACCTACCATGTGTTACCAGCAAATGTATCTACAATCAAGACCATAAATCCCTTCTGGGTAGGTAGATACTCGTTAAGATAACCGTAATAACACCGCGGTTTCAAAATACAACCGTAGGTGTGTGAGATGTGAAATATATTCGTTCTAGTAGGTGTAACATTATTTGGTATTTTAGTATTATTCAGATAATAATTAATATAGTATAATAAAAATACCACTGCATTTTATTGTGAAACGAGCGTTGTTAATTAATTGTGTCTGCAATGTCAGATGCAGATCGCCAAATATGGCCATTGTCCATAAATAAAAGAGTGTTCTCAATCTTCGGGGCATTGACTCTCTTAAAATGCATTTGTGAAGGTAAAATTCAGGTTTAATTATAAATACAAAAGGAAATCAATTTGTCAATCTTCGCTAGTGTAGACGCTTCTAGATTACATAAATTACTAGTTTCAGTCACGATTTCCAACTTTTGATATAAATCATAGCATCGCAATGTCCTGAGAACGATCGTATCTGGGCGGTTGAGTAAAATTCATAACATACACAAACTATCTTCTACATCTGATGTTAACTTGGATTGTTTTGAATCATTTTGTAAAAATCATAGTATTCTACCGACCCATGTTTAATTTTTATTTCAAATCCTACACATAATGTAAGATTTAGATCATAAAATATAAGTATATTTTACTAATATTTATATACTGTTTACAGTGGCATAACATGAAGACACTTATATTTTTATAAATACATTAGATTAAAAAAAATAACACATTAGGAATAACTCCTGTATCGTGGATACGTTGATAAACATGTAAACTCACATACACAAGACAGCCTGACCCAGAATACCTGTCTATAGGCTATACAAATATTTATTACGTGTGGGAATCGAACAAACGACACCCAGCGCAGCAGTCAATCGCTCAAACTAGCGCCAACCGTGCGTTCAAATTTGATTTTTTTTTGTCATCCATAGGCCGCAGCGCCGCGAACAGTAGCCTGATTCACGTAATGAAAACCGTAACGATATCGTAGTGATTTAGTCGTTTAGACCATTTCCGTATTCACATCCATCAATCAAGTTTGAACGACACCGATTTTAAAGTCGTTTGTAATTCGTCGATTTAAAAAAAATCTGTATAACATTATCCTGGTAGAATACTGATTAATGTAACTGGAAATATGTCGATAGATCGTGAATACCGCTTTTAGATAGGACTTCGATCGAACGACTATAAAACTTCAACGATATTTGGCTTGTTTGATTTTACGTGAATCAGACTACTGAAGGGTTTATAGCGTCAATTTATGCGTATTTATGCATTGTCTTCGATAGATACAGGGTATAACTATATTATTGAAAGCTCTTGTTATCGTGTTCTTCTTGGTTTGATCTCGGCGACCCCCGTGACGCTGTTTAGACAAAAAATCACCTTTGTAACGACCCATTTAATAGACTAATAGCAATTTTTCAAGAGAACTTGACTTCTATAGATCTGCAAATCTGAAGGGATGTTACATATTCTAACAATAGACGCAAACGAGACTATGATCTAAAGTTACTTATCAAAATAACTATGACCTAGGATTAACTTAAAAGTTACCTACACTTAATGAACTAATCTTGGTAACAACATCGTTTCATTAGTAAAAATAAAATGTATTTTACGAGTTCAGACGTTAAAACTAATAAGCATAATGTAAAGCTAAATCAAACATAACATCAGCCTTACATAAACATGACTGTAATTAACAAATGGCTTAAACCCCCATAAACATTTATTTACCGATCACTTAGGAGCAGACTTACAAGTGAACATCATTTATGAACAAAATACTCGATGAACTAAACTGGTTTTAACTAAATGGATCTTGAATGTATTCATCAAACACAAATAGTCTTGATCATTAAGTTCAGCCTACGGTACTGTTAGCAAGAGTTACCAAAGGGCAACTGAAGGGTCAATGTTTTACAAAGAAAATAAGTCGTGCGTGAATATATACTAGCTTGTTCCCACTGCTTCGCACTGCTGCTCTATCCCATACAGGAATTGTGTATTTTCAAGGATAAAAGTAGCTCATGCCACTTAATGATACAGTAACTTCCTACCAGTACAAAAACCTTAGTATCCAGCTCAATAAAAACAACTATTTAAACATTTTGACACGTTGACAGCGGCACTCATTTTTGCGTTATTTCCATTCCTGTGGTAAGGGGCTTATTAGACCCGTTACTTTTAAGTAATTGAATAATTCTTAGCTAAATTATTTATTTTAATACGGGGTCACTTAGTGTAATAAGGTATCATAGGTCCTTCTTTAGATTCTTCCCAGATTGACCTCGGCGACATCCTCCATCCTTAGCTACCCACTATGTGGAGACTCTTGCCCAACAGTCAGCATGCATGCGGCTGATGTGACCCACCTAATCCCATTTAGCCTGATAGCATTTTTCCTACGTCTATGATTCCAGTCTTTTGGCGCTGTGTAGTGTTCCTCATTCAGTCGGCTCTTTTGATACCCAGAGATGCAGCGCTTCATCGCTCGTTCGCAAACACCAAGGTGAAACTTTTGCGACTCGGTGAGCGACCATTTCTGAGTACCGTACATGATGATGGGCAGAGAATACACATATTACTATCGAGTTTTTGCTTCAGGGAAATCGAGAGACCTCCCTTCATTAGCGTCTTCATAGACCAGTAGCATTTCAGGCGTTTTCAATACGGCTATCGATTTCCTTCCCCTATCTGTTTTTCAAAAAACTAACTGGCCCAAGTAGATATTACTCATCGACACAATTTATGTCTTGCCCATCTACCTCAGCCCGTTTAGTGCTGCTGAGCTTACCTATAGTTTTGGACCGATTCATTGCGAGCCTCATCATGAAGCTTGCCGTGCCTAGGTCTTGAAGCATAGACTAACTATTGTTCCTGAGCAGTATAGGGGCGAAAAGGACAATGTCGTCGGCAAACTAAAAGTTTGTTAGTCTTTTACCACCGACTTCGACGCTCTTGGTCGCCTATGAGCCTGGCGGTGTTCTGAAAATCTTCTCGAGAGTGCTAGTAAATAATTTCAGAGAAAACGGGTGGCCCTTTTTTTTTTTATGAAAGAAAAGGGAGTTAGTGATAGTTTGACGGGTGACAGGACAGAATGGAAGAAAAATACGAGTTGCGCCGACCCCAAGTGATATGGGATAAGGGCAGGAAGAAGAAGAAGGGTTGCCTTGTTTAACATCTTTTTTATCCCAATCGAAGGTCCTGTAAAATATAATTTCATGTCTGCGGTGCTGTTATGGTAGATATATTTTTGGTAGACTGATTTATTAGGTTGGTTTAATCTGTGAATAATGCAGCTGGCTGCAACAGGTTTTATGTTTTAGTTGTTTATTACCCCTCAATAATACATTATATAAATGACTTCAAGATTTCCAACAAACAATATGACGTTTTTAAATTATTATTTTGGATAACAGCTTTTTTACCGGATCGTATTAACCTCAGAATCAATGACTCCACTTTCGACATCTATAAAAACAGTCAACAACATAGTCATATGATAAAATAAATATTTTAATTTAGTCACATGACTGCTAATATTGAATGTGATCAGCAGTTCATAAAACACTAGCTGTCTCGCGGTTTCCCCCGCGTCTTTGGGTACTGCTTCACTCCTATTAGTCGTAGTGTATATAATAAAAATAAATATGTTTATTTCAATTGCAGTAGGCATTTTGATTCAGATTATTGGAGATCACCTTTCTTTAAGCAAGGAATTACTTGTATTAGGTGACTCTGCACTTCCACTTGTAATTTTTAAGCAATTGAAATGTAGACAATGTAAAAATAATAAACCTCCTTAAAATTATACAGACAACTCTGTAAATAAATGAGAGTTATGCAGAAAAATCCCAGTTCACGCGTGGTGTTATAAGTCTCTTTCATATGTAGTCTATAAGTCTCTTTCAATAAGTGAGCTATTTAACACTGAAGGAATTTTCCTATTCAAACAAGTAGTTCCTGATATTAACGCGTTTAAACCAACAAACAAACAACCTTTTTTGCTTTATAATTTTGTCTATGCTATTTATAATATTGACCCGTCCCAGCTTCACATGGGTTTTGTAGGTATCATTGAAATTTTAACCATCCACAACAAAAAAAAATATTTTATTAATCTGACCTGTCTGATCTGTCGATCTGACTTGTGTGAATCTTCACTCTATCAATCGGTGAAAGCCGCATGTAAACCCGTTCAGTACTTTTTGAGTTTATTGCGAACATGCTTTTGCCCGTGGCTTCGCCTGCGTACATGAAATATAGCTTATGTCACTCAGGAATAAAGCAGCTTTCTAACGGTGAAAAATTTTAGCAATCGGACCAGTACTTTCAGAGATTACCTCCTACAAACAAAAATACATAAAAAAGACGTGTGGCACTCGGGGACTGCCACGGTAAAGCTATTGCATAGCATTTTTATCAACTTATGCAATTATAATTATTTATTTATTTTATTTATGCAGTATTTTTTTTCCTTTGTTTTTTTTTCTTTGATATAATTGAAGTTACACTTTCACACATTGAATTGAATTTTGATTGATTGTTCACTCATTTGTTTTCTTATCGGTCACCACGCTCAAAAAACAAATAAGTGGGGGGTATTAAGTTATTTTCGTTACGGAATTTCTGGATTCGCTCTCCACGCTCAAGGCCCGCGATAGAAGCTATGCAATAGCTTAAAAAATACTTTTCCTCTTTATAATATTAGTGTAGATATACAGACATACAAGCGCGATGAAGGACTCAGTTTTACAATACGTTAGGAAGTATTGATAAATGTTGAAGAGCTAGAAACTTTTATTTTAAAAATTATTTCGCAAAACTGTTTAGTTATGATTGATGGGTGATGAGTCAATGTTATGTTGATTCGGTAATTACCATACATAATATTATGTGTACGTATAGTTTCTCATTTACAATCTTTTCGTTAGATCACGTGAACTGGTTGCCTCATCTCGGACACACCCTCTAAATACCAGGTTGATGGGTTCACTTTTTGATTTATTCTGAACATCGATTTCAAAACTCTACCTTGTTCGATGGGGATGTCGGTGTAATACACTTGATTATCTATACACATACAGCTTGATATCACAAAGGCGTATTGAATGTGATCGCATCAGAAATGAAGATATCCGCAGGAGAAGCAACGTTACCGACATAACTCGAAGAATCGCCAAACTTAAGTGGCAAAGGGGAAGAAAGAAGAACAGCTTATTTACGCGAAATGACGCAATCTTATAACTAGTTAACAAACAGAGCACATTGCACGCAGAACAGATTGCCGATGGGGACGAAATGTTCTGGAGTGGTGACGAAGAACCAGAAGACAACGTTGGAAGGCCTCCCACAAGGTGGACCGATGACCTGGTCAGAGAAGAGAAGTCAGCTGAAATGATGACGATGATGATGTTTTGTATGTATGTGTGTATGTTTCGGGAAAAGACCTCGCGGGCGTAGCCCAATACGTTGGTCCGACCAAATCCGCACCGCTCTTGACTCTACGATGTACAGTGCCCTTCACACCGCCAGAGACAGGAACAGACGGAAGAATATTATATGGGTTAGAGTGACGAAGCAAGGAAGTCACGACCCTCAGCATTGAGGAATACGACGCAAGGAGGGGAGATGTATGTTTCGTAAAGAGAGGAGAGAGGACCTTCACTCTCAAATGGCTGAATTTGGATGCATCTTTACACACGGGAATACCATCGACTGTAATAAGAAATATATTTTGTTTTTCATCAAGTAGATATATTCATCATCATCATCACTTCAGCCGAAAGACGTCCACTGTTGGACATAGGCCTCCCCCAAGTTTCACCATAATGAGCGGTCATGTGCTTCTCGCATCAATTGGATTCCCACAACCCTTACCAGGTTATAATTATCCCTTGGAATAATTTTCGCCTTTCACGCGTGGTAAACTGTATATATGTATGTGTGTGTATATATGTATGTGTATTTTATCTATATTATATATACTTTTTACTCTTGTTTTAATACCAAAATTTTCTTTTTGTGCGCCTACCATATTATCTCTTCACCACCCTAGGTTGACTGGTTGAGAATGCCTAAGGCATTAAGTCCACGTATGTACTTTGTGTTGCATGACCATTAAATAAATAAATAAACTGCGGCAGAATATACACCGCTAAATTTTAATCGTTTTAATCCCGTGGAGTTCAAAGAGTTCAACGTTGAACAAGTTCAATGACCTATAGTTAATAGTCGGCGTTGCGTGCAAATTACCTATAGGTCATTGAACTCGCTCAGCTGACGTTTTCTTAAAGAAATTAATTTCGTTCATGCGTAAATTAATACGAGTTTAAAAAAAAAGGTACTTTATTTTTTAATTTTATCTTCACAAATCGTTAGTGTTTCATGTACCGGATCGACCGTCCACGGGATTAAAACGATTAAAATTTAACGGTGTAGTTTTTCACAATTGTTCCTGCCATTCCACTAAGCTTTTGATTGTTTTCTAATGGTTGAAAACATTTTGACACTATGATGACGATACACATAACATAACATTTTGACCAGTTATTTCTTTTACCCCACTAAGCTTTTTACTATGGCAACGACAGGATTATGTTCACAAAAATTATATTTTGCATAAATCTTATTTTTTATTTATATTTAATCTTCGATTTTTTTTTTATAATTATTGTAAAATTGGGCTGTATAAACTCAAGTTCCGCACCCAAAGGGTAAAACCTCTCTATTACTAAGACTTGTTGAGACTCGCTGTCCGTCCGCCTGTCTGTCTGTCCATCTGTCGCCAGGCAAGTTTCTAGTGTACCGTGAAAGCTAGCCAGTTGAAATTTTCACAGATGATGTATTTCTATTGACGCTGTAACAACAAAAAATAGAATAAAACAAAAATTTAAGTAGGGCTCCCATACAACAGACATGATTTTTTGATCGTTTTTACAGATAATGGTACGGAACCCTTCGTGCGCGACTTCGACTCGCACTTGCCCATTTTTTTTAATACGAGTATTTTTAGCATGCCTTGTGCAATAATAAACTTTAAACATAATTATCATAACTAACTGCTCTTTTTGTGACCAAACAATAATTTCAATATGCATCTCTATTGCATTTCGTGTATTTCAAATATATTATTTAAATATTAATATTTTAAGATTAGGATCTATTAAAAATGCAGTCATTTGATAATTTATTGGACTATAATTCTCCATTCTATATAGATATGTGCGTGGGTTACCGCTGTTATTTTAATTTACATAATTCCACATTAAACCTAATTCTAACATTCCAAACTCGAAGATGAGCTCAGGCGAGAACAGAATATAGATATGTATTGCTTGAATAATTCCCTTTGACTTTATTAAACTATATTTCAGATCAGATCAGATGTGTATTGTGCAGTAGAGAAAGACTACCAGTCCACCGTTGATGAAATAGAACACAATATGATTGTGGGTTTATAAAATGAAAAATTAATGTTAGAAACATAATATGAAAAATGTTTAATAAAATTGACCGCCATATTGGATTTAATGTGACGTATTCTTTTTTTGTATTCTTCTCAACGAACCTTTATAATTGATACGCAAATCATAGAAGTGTATATATATAATAACTAATAAATAGTCCGCCATCTTCAGGAATCTTCCATATCATTTGTATATACAATCATACTTGTACATACAAACTATCATTGAAAGCTTGTAATAACAAAATTATCATTAATATTACTCATCATATTACTTTCGAATAAGTCAATATCAGTAACGATGGGTCGTGCGAGAAGGAAGTTCGCAGGAGAATTGGCATGGCTAAGAGCGCCATGTCTCAGCTTAACAAAGTCTGGAGGGATCGGAACATCACCGTGAAGACAAAAATCAAACTGGTACGGACACTAGTCTTCTCGATCTTATCGTATGGCGCTGAGACTTGGTCGCCAAAGGCTGCAGACCGCAAACGCATCGACGCCTTTGAGATGTGGTGTTGGAGAAAGATGCTCCGTATCCCTTGGACAGCATTTCAGCAAAATCTCCTCACGGCTGTCGTCCGAGTGTCCTCGCAAGGTTCTGCAATACTTCGGTCACATTGCAAGGAAAGACGGTGGCAACCTCGAAAGGCTAATTGTGACCGGTAAAGTGGACGGGAAAAGGTATCGCGGACGCAGCCCAATACGTTGGTCCGACCAGATCCGCACCGCTCTTGACTCTACGATGTACAATGCCCTTCACACCGCCAGAGACAGGAACAGATGGAGGAATATCATATGGGTTAGAGTGATTAAGTAGGGAGGTCACGACCCTCAGCATTGAGGAATACGACGCAAGGAGGAGAGATTACTTTCGAAGGACTTTAGGAGCAATCAAGTATTGATGTCCGAAGTTCTCACATATAGATATTGTTTGAACAACGAAATGCGACTCCTAAACCGGTACTTCAGTTTCAATCTCAGAGCGATCTCCGGCCATCGTGGGCGCGAGCTTGCTGGCGACGAGCAATTGATACCTCGCCGTCCGCTTGTCCTATAAGGACCGAGCCCGTATCATCGACAGCGCGTGCTGTTCCATGTGCGCCTCAAAGAAATGTCAACAAACCGTAAGGGCCTAATAAGACCGATATCTGCTAGACCATGGGATTGGTTCTGAAAAGAATGTTCCTGGAACGCAAAAGGCAACTGAACATAGGTATGGTTTTAATCAGTAGAAGTCTGACACGCCCTTTTGCTCCACCCTGGAGTGGGAGGATTTGTCCCATCCAGGACAAATGTTTGTGCGATGATGATCATTTGTTCTGTGTTTGAGTGTTTATCTATAATTTGTATTTAGAAATATATAATGAGAAGACAAGATGATTTATTAATAAAACTGTACTAGGTAACAAAATACTCCATTCGATCACTAATAAATAAAAACTGTTACAATATTAACAACGGTTTAAATGATTTAGAAACTGGACAAAAGATCAACGACTTATTACCGAATCGTAAGCTTATTGAAATATAATACACAGCCGTGGTTTCACACAATAGTGTGAATTAATACTAAACATACCTACTAAGCAGTCGAAATGTTCATAACGGTACATTGTTATGACATAAAATATGTTAAATGGTGTATTTACATCTCGAACATTGCACCGAAACCAAAATGAGATTTCCTACTAATTATGATTGTAATTGTTGGTACGGTTGGAGAAGTAATTGAGAGCTTGGCTACTACTCTGCGTGTCGCTGGTTCGATACCTGCCCAAAAAAATATTTAAATGGCCCACAAATAGTGTTTTAGGTCTGGAGTTTATCTGTTTGTTAATGCACCCACAAAACAGGAATTATTCCTAGTATGAGGCAACGTACTCGTAAAAAAACATATTGATAACATGACTAAACATGCATAAACTCACGCTCCTTTTCCCTGTGGTGATAAGTAGAAACATTCGTTACACGATTAATGTACAAACATTAGGTTAGGTCTCAATTACCTTAATCATAAGACATGCTTGACGAATAACCATGGTATAAATTGCAAAATTAAATGACACACTAACCCAAATAGCCCTCAAATCAGTTCAAACTAAAAACTAATCTACCAACGTGCTAGAACAGATTCACCGTGAAGTCTCTCTATATTTAGCATAAAGACTTACTATCAGCAAAGTTAGTCTGCCGTCGTCCTTCTGGCAGTCGCGAGTTCGACTTTCATTCGACAGGCTTCGACGCGGCGACGGAGGCTCGCGACTTCAGTGTCGGTCTCGCCGCACTATCGCCAGCACGCGCACCAAACTATCTCCTGTAAAAAAAATATATATCTACCCTCAAAAGTTTGAAGTTATGAACATAACTTTAACTGGACTTAGTGAGTCTTTGTGCCTAATGGTATAAGTGTTGTGTCGGACTTTCAATTGGACAGTGAGGAGACATGATGATAATAACGAGGTAATTTGATTTTTTATTTACTTTTATTTTTTATAGATTTATTTTTGGTTTTGATTTTTTACAGCATTATAGATCTTTTTTATTTTTAGCGTCCTTAATAATTATTATAGTACAGTCCATAATGTTCACATTTTTCTATCTGCTAACATTTTAGTCCAAATATATTCAATTTAAACTGAACTTCATTCTTTAAAGGATGCAAAGAAAAATCTGAAGAATTTTCTTTTTCATTTCGTTGAAGTCTTTTGTAGGGAAGGATCGTAGCGCTACGAACCGGCGCTACGAACAATAGCGTAGCACGATTTTGTACAGCTTTTAGCATACTATTAATGTGTATGCGTAGCGTTTTAGACTTACTAATGATTAGTAAAACTGAATTATGATTATCTGACTTATAGTTATCTTGTTTTGGGGATGAGACGACCTAATGACCATGGTTCGTTTTGTAAAGTGATTATTCATACATAATCTTGCAAGATTGTCTGGGGTTTAGGTATGTGTTGATTATTTATTTGATATTTAGAATTTGTTGACATTATTGAAATACTTTATATATATATATGTATATAGGTTAAGTACCTGTACTGTAGCTTTGTAATTAAACCATAAAGAAAAAATTAAAGTAATTAAACAATAAGCAACTCTAAAATATACGTAAAGTTTAATAAGCTGTTTCGTGATTACTAAGTGATTTATTATCTTTATATTCCACGGATGTATTGTATAGTGTATGTTAAAGTTTCTACTAAATAGGATCTTAGATATAATAAATTTACAAAAGATGTTGCAATTAAATTTAAAATTAAAACACGGAACATAAGTAATTAAAATTTTGCAAATATTAGTAGTGTGACCTCTTGACATAGTTTAGAAGGTTTGTTATCTTTGTACTCTAAACTTAGTTACATTAGCATATATCTACATAAGTATGCATAGATACAACCTACGTTGTGTTATATGCATTAACATTAATTAATTACGAAACCATTTCAGTTACTAATTGGGTTACGGTGCTTAATCAATTTTTAGCATAATTTGTACTTGGTTAAAATATTCATTACATTTTTCAGACTTATTTTCATCACATTCATAGTTTTTCTAAATGAATAATACTATTAAAACAAGGAACTCTTGGGTACTCCTCATATTATTATTATTTTTAGATATTGATATATTTATAAAGTTCTCCGTTGCTATCGACAACCGATTGATTATAAAGTGTGACTTAAACGTATATCATCCACTCTGTCAGACAAATAAAAAAAAAATAAGAATATTATAATCTAATTTTGTATTTTTAAATAATAGTATCTCAATTAATAATAGAGGTAATTGAAAAATGAAAGTGGTATTTTTTCCTTTCTTTCAACGTACTATTTAAACTTTTTGCAACGTCAAAGGTAGGCAAAAGTCTCACCAGTTAACCCCTTGTAGTAAAGAGATAATACGCTACCTACATAAGTACTTCGGTGCTCAAATGCAAAAATATCTTATTTACTACATGGTCATTTACAGCCAGAATAATAAAACCTGAACCAGAATAGAAAACACTAGCTTTTGCCTACAGCTTCGCCCGCGTACATAAAATATAGCCTATGTCACTCAGGAATAAAGCAGCTTTCTATCGGTGAAAGAACTTTAGCAATCGGAACAGTACTTCCAGAGATTACCTCGTACAAACAAAAAATCAAACTACCTATTTATTATATTAGTGTAGATGTAGATGTAATTGTCTTTCTAAGTACTGTCCTGTCGGTCTTATCTGCCCTCTTGGTGTAGTGGTAGGCGGAGGTCGTGGGTTCGATTCCCATCCATGACAAATGTTTGTGCGATGACAATCATTTGTTCTGTGTCTGGGTGTTTATCTATAATTTGTATGTATTTAGAAATATATAGATACATAAGTATGTTTATCAGTTGTCTAGTACTCATAACACAAGGTCTGCTTAGCTTGGGACTAGATGACGTTGTGTGATAGATGTAGTAAAAAAAAAAAAACAAAAAATATTATGGTTTCTTTTGTTTTGTCTAGTTTTATTAGCAGTAACTCCTTCATGTACTAAATAAATAAATATTGACCATCTAAACTGCGATACGTAATACACGTAAGATGTTCAACAAATACTCGTACATACACTTATGCATGTCATACGTCCTTACGATATAACATTCACGAGAATTCAACATCACACCACAACCTCTTTCAAACTTAAACACCTTGAAACAAAATAAGTAACAATCAATGAAAAAAAAACCAACAAGTGAGATAATTGCATCACTTAGAGCACAGCGCAATATTTCATCATTAATAATTCCAGATTCAATTTGAACTAGGTTAAACTTTTTAGGGTTCCGTACCTAAAGGGTAACACGGGACCATGATATTCATGATAGCACAAGTTTATAAAGCCTTAGTGGTTTTTGGTTGCTATTTAACATAGATAGTCCTGTATTCTTTGTATGAATGATAAATAAATAAAAATAATAATACTAAGTCTCCGCTGTCTGTCTGTCTGTCCATCTAACACCAGGCTGTATCTCATGAACCGAAAAATTGGGCTGTATAAACTCAAGGTTCCGCACCCAAAGGGTAAAACCTCCCTATTCCTAAGACTTCGCTGTCCGTCCGCCTGTCTGTTTGTTCATCTGTCACCAGGCAAGTTTCTAGAGTACCGTGATTGCTAGCCAGTTGAAATTTTCACAGTTGATGTACTTCTGTTTCCACTATAACAACAAATACTAAAAACAAAATAAAACAAATATTTAATTTAGCCTCCCATACATCAAACGTGTTTTTTTTTGCTGCTTTTTGCTATTGAACCCTTCGTGCGCGAGTCCGACTCGCACTTGTTTTTGCTTTTTAAGGCATTATTGCCAACTTATCGTATCTAGCCAGCACTAGTGGTAACTTAGGAATCCATATGGTCATAAATCATTGCAACTGTCACTTAATAAAGTGAGGCACTGTAATCCTGATGATGCAATTACAGCACTCGTGCCATAGAGTGCACTGTTATTTTATTTCAAACGAGGTCGTTAATTTTTTTTTTTTCATAATTTAGTACCCAATTATTAGAAGCACATACACTGTTGAAAAAAAATTAAATGGAATGAATAAACAAATTATGACCTTTTTTATAGTGGGAAATAATAAAATAACTTCTCCAGCTATGGGTGGAGCAATGTCGTGTTAAAACTTACTTGTGTTCCTTCAGTTGCCCTTGGCGTTCAAGGACCACGGTAACTCTTCCACACATTCCCGCGAACTATGAGCCAGACATCGTCACTTTGCTTAAAAAGTTTATATTAATGAAATACAATAAATTACCTATACAAATTATTTGTAAAATATTTGATGTGTCGTCAATTTTTATACAGTTCTGCCAGCGGCTTCGCACGCGTAAAAGTAGGTTTCTCCATAAAAACTTTGAACCCCGTTTCATCCCTTTAGGGGGTAAATTTTGGTGAATCCTCTTTTAGTGCTCACCTATGTCATAAAAGAAAACCTTGTGCAAAATTTCATGCTCCTAGTCCCAGTAGTTTTGGCTGTGCCAGTCTAGCCAGACTAATATGTCAACCAATTTTCCTTTTATATACCTATATAGATATACACCGTTAAATTTTAATCGTTTTAATCCCGTGGAGTACCTTTTTTTCAAAAATTGTATTAATTTACGCATGTACGCACGCATGCGTAAATTAATACGACTTTTGAAAAAAAGGTACTTTATTTTTTAATTTTATCTTTACAAATCGATAGTGTTTTATGTACCGGATCGACCCTCCACGGGATTAAAACGATTAAAATTTAACGGTGTATAGGACCTCAATGGATAAGCCAAACCCAGGAGTAGTCTAAAGGGATTTAGTATTTTTCATTCAAATGTTCCAATCTTAGCTCCGCTCTCTTAAACTCGACTATACCTACACAATACGTTCATGAATGTGAAGGTACGGTTAAGCAGGTGAAACCGGCACGTGCGTGAACCGGCCTCATCAATAACACTCGTAGTATTAACTCGTACCGTTACCTACCGTCTGCCTTAGAGATACGCGGTGATATAGGAAGAGTCGAGCCCCATGGAAAAATGAAAGTGCTAGTGTACTACTATAACCTAATCAGGCCATTCTTTTTATTATACTTTGTCGCATATTTTTTACTCCTGCAAAGTGGGTACGCTCACAAGCATTTATAATCCATGGGATTATAAATGCTTAGACACTAGACACCCAAACCCGCTAGAATACACTAAACAGCTATTGATAAGCCATAGAAATATTTGTTCGAATCCGCGACATACAGCGTAGCAGTCAATTACTCAACCAATACTTCAGCCTTGTTGTCAAAATTAATCATATATATTTATTTCCCACTGCTGGACAAAATCATCCTCTCCGTTTTCCACTCATCAATTTTTGACAATTACGGACCAGTCTTTCCGGTAAGAGTCAAGTTCATCTCTCCATCTTTGTCTTAATCTGCCACAAAGTCGCCTAGCATTTAATGGGACACCGATTTGTGGCTTAAGAACAGCAATTTTGTCATTTTGGCGTCTCATTCGATTGCAATGTAGGAAGTGTTTTTCAAAACAAATATATGCCTTAATCTGGCTGTGATGATTTAAAAAGCGCATTTCGTTTCACAGAATGTATGGCGTTCCCATCAATAATAAAATTAACTTGTACGATAACCTTATCCTTATAAGGTACAGCCGCACTTTCATTTTCCCATAGTCGTACAATGTCTTTTGAAATTGAATGATCTCGTGGTTTAGAAACTACTTTCGTTTTCCGGGATTCATAAATAGGCTGTCTTGATTATGTTATGTTAGGAGTTACTTTTCTTCTCAAACGATTATGTCAACCCGCACATTTATATAATGATATAGGTTAGTAACACCAGCATATGCATATGCGCGACCATTTAGTATAGTTACTAAGTAAAATAAATTAGTCATACTCGTATTTCTACACTCAACATGGACGGTTTTATTATCATCCACAGTTTCTACTATATCTATTATAATGTTTACACAACATGTTTATACTTATGGTACATGCTTATGGTCGTACATATGAAGTGTGCATTCAGTATATTCATCACGGTCATTATTTTGCCCTTATCCCATCTAAACACGTATCTCATCCAACTGTCCTGTCGCAGGAAGAAATTTCGTAAGAAATAAGCAGGCCCTTGTACTCTTTTATCCTTATTTGGTAAATAAAGAAATAAATCTATCACTTCTTCACTCTTCATTTATTCAGAGCTCTAGAGTAGTCGTACGATTTTGGTGTACCTACCATAAAGTATATTCTACCGATATATTGTTATAGCCATCTGCATTCTTATCTCTTTCCGCTTTCAAAAGGTTATTTCTCTTTTCAAAATGCGAAATAAATTCGGTAGTTTATCGGCTGTAAAATCTAGCCAACCAACAGACAGTGTCAATATGGCTAATCCGGAAGAACTTAACGATCCTCAAAACTGCAATTGAAATATAAAATGTCAGCTTACATAAACACAAAAAACTTTCAATTTAACTAAGCGAGTTTACTAAGTGAAAAGGAAGTCAAGAGAAATAAATCGTACACCTACTATACTCCTTAGAAAAAGAAAGCAAAACAACACCGATTATATGACTCAACAACAACAACAAAAAAACAATTTATACTCACCGGAGTGACATATGAATTCGCGGCTATTAATAATAAAACAATGTTCTTTATAATAACTGTAATTATGTTTTCTATGATTAATGTCATGGCACTGTACACGACGCCGATGTCATCAATGGAAGACGGTCCGTTACAACTACGCTTCGTTACAATAATGCTCGGTTAAAGGTACGGGTCGTTGAAAGCGAAAGCTTAGCCAAGATTTGATCGATTACATTATACTCGTTACGTTTAGTGCTGTATGAGTAATGATGGTCGAAAGTCTTGTTCTCGTTTATTGTACCGTGTTGTTTGAGTTATGGAGTGTTGTTTTACTCGACATTGGAACTGGATTTGTTAGATTCTATCGTAGTTTAACTAGAGGTCATATTATTGTTATGTCACAGATTGCGACCTCTGATTTTAGAACTGTCTACCGTAATGTATTGATATTTTTTTTGTGCTAAAACTTTAGAAATTGCAAAACGACCTTAGTTGTTACTATAAATTTAATGCACAATTCTAAATTACTACCTATATAAAATATGGTTACTTACCGAACGCATCTTGCGATGTTTCACAATGTTACGTAAAGCGTAGATAGTAAATATTTTGAACATCCATTTATTTTGTTGGGAGCTAAAATAAAGTTTTACTTCACAATTGACTTCAAGGTCGGGGTGTATCGAAACAGAAGCGCATCACATTTGTTTCCTAAATCTCTTCGTAATGGCTTTTCAAATATTGTTTAACGTCAACATTGCTCCGAACCGACTTAATATTTTATGTAGAAACTCGTTGGTTTGTTAATGAAGTTGAAGAACAGCATTGTGCCAGAACTCAGAAGTTGTGTCTAACTGTAAATAAACCGTAGCAATAATAGAACTGAATACGATTATCTTCACAATAAAATATACCGTTAAAAGAATTGATTTAGTTTATAGGCTTTTGAGGGACAACTAACTGAACTTTGACATTATGTAGCATTGATAAACAGAGAGACAACTGTTACAGAAAAACAATTTTTTCTTCGGACGTGTGTTGAAAATGTTGTTTGAAACACGTGAGCACGTGAGCAGTTATCATTGCACTTTTGAGCTTCATAACTATCCCGTCTAGGCTACAATTGCAAATTTCACCACTTGCATCAAAACGTACAATTATATAAGTAACTTATGTTTAGATTGTTTTTTTTTTCTAACCTCTCGAGCGCCTAACAAATATTGCCAATATACCATATTGTCAAAATATTTTGAACCTAATTCCTATGAACCTACAGAGTTCGGGAGCGTTTTCTCTTAACCAATGCGGCATCATATGATATTTGCGAAGCTAATAACAAATTACATATTAAAGCCTCATTATTAATATGGGAAATACCTAAAAAAATAAGGCGGCACATAAATCTACAAACATGTCTAGTGATGTAACAAACTGGGTTCAAATAATATATAATTGGATGATCGGAAGAGTGACCGGTTCTCTCGCGAATTTGTTACTTTCTAATGAACCAGAATCCGCAGCATCTTCTCTAATGGTTTGCAGAAAACATATGTATGTTTTAATATGCCTAACGTAATAAGTTTTCTCGCTGATCTTGTTATGATAGATGAACTGTTATTTTTTTTATTACTTCGCAGTTCATTTTTTTTAGTGAAGGATTAGTAAAGTGGTAATTAATGATTATGATCATCAATTTAATTGGAAAAGTGACAGTTTTACTGTTTCGTCTAGTTTATTATATCTTAGAAGAGATATAATAAACTAGACGAAACAGTAAAACTTACTGCTGTTGTGTATCAACTTTTAGTCGTGAGTTTTATTCCCGCACGGAACTAATATTTGTATCACCTACAGATATTTGTTCCGGTTCCGAGTGTGTATGTTAGTTTACATGTTTGTGTACGTATCCACGATACAGGGATAATTGCTCTAGGATGGGGCGTCTTTTTTTTTAAGAAAAAAAAATACCAGCATAATCTAATAACTGATTATTGGTACTTATTTAATCATCACCTACCTACCTGCTTCGATCGCATGTAACTAGAAAATTATCCCAAGGCAACATACTCCTGGGATAAAACGTCCTATCCTATGTGCTATTCCAGGACATGGTCTACCCATATGCCCATTTTTATCTTAATCCGTTCAGATGTTTGAAAGATAGATACAAACTTTACCATATTGTCTTTTTACCACCCTAGGTTGACTGGTAGCGAATGCCTAAGGCATTAAGTCCGCCTATGTACTTTGTGTTGCTTGAAGATTAAATAAATAAATAAAACTTTCGCTCTTATAATACTTAAGTGTGATTCGATGTAAAGAGCAAGTAGGCACTCATAATACTATCAGCATAGGTACTAAATATTGATTACAAACTAAGCAACTTAGGAACAAATAGACTGTAACATATTTTATTTCGAAAATCAAATCGATCAATACAACCAAGAGAATTGACCAATAACTAAATATCATAGACAGTAAAGCCCAGTGAAGGGTGAGGGGTCGATGACGTAAGCCGCGCATCGCTATGAGATGACCGTTGCTTGCGCAACTCGGGAACGGTAAGACGAGAGAAAAGTACGCGATTTATATTCGTCTTTTTTTTCACATTCGCGCCTTGTGACGCAATCAGCCAATGATGCAGACCTAACAGCATGAAATATTAACAAGTATCTTGTTTATTGACTTATGTAAGGTTTCAGGAAGCATTTGTTGTCTTTAGATTATATCGCCAATTAGCTTCTTAAATTTCATTCATCATAAAATGATGCAGTTATCGGTTATTGGATCTCTGGTTGAGGTAGATTGGTCAAAACGAACACGATACTGGTTTTTTAAGGAAAAGTGTCAGACTGAACAGTAAATTAATGTCTGAATGACCGTCTGGCAATAGCTGAGCGAAGACCAGGTAAACGGTAAAATCAAATTTTTCTGTTACCTCTTGTTACGGAAAGCTCTATTTGGAAATATCCAATTACAGTCTTGTATCTTTTCGGGATTATTGGAAAGATTTACAGTTGCCTTAGAACGCCAAGGGTAAAAATATAGGAACATGGGTTAGTTTTGGTCAAGTCTGATACTTCGTCTCAGTCTACCTACGCTTTTTACACTCTGTAAGAAGTAATTTTATGATTTCCATTTTCAAAATAATAAGTCTTCTTTAGCTTTTCCTTCTTCCTTTCTTAGCCAGTTCAACCAGGAAATGCTTGACACTTCCCCAATAAGGACTTCTTTTAGTACTCAGCGCATGCCTCCATATTGCATGTAACATTGTGTAAGTGAAGAACCTACACGACTTTACCGAACCACAATAGTATGCAAGTCACGTAACCGGCCCATAAACTTCAATGGAGTATTCTTAAATTGTTTGTTTTCTATAAATGTTTGGTTGGAAGCACTCATGATGTCGGTCACGCAAGCGGAGACGCCGACGCGGCGGTCACTGGGCCAACCATCTTGTGTAACCGAGCTGAGACCAAAAATAAAAACATCGTTCTGCCAGTCATTTTATTAGGTTCAATGATTTTGTTGCAAAAACTTTAAGTAATGCAAATTTTAGAGATGTATTTTTTTTATTTTAAGTTATGACTATAATAAATTGCTCTGATTTGAATGTTTTCTTTTGTAAAACTATCTAAATGTGCATATAAAATTTGCTAAATGTGCATGTGAAAATATAATATCGAAAATATTTTAGCGTTTTCTGTCTGCAGATTTAGTGCTGTGATAGCAAAAGTTAAGTGTGTGTGATAACAAAAAAATGTTCGAGAGAATCACCGCGGCCCTGAAATGCAAAAGACTATCGAAGGAAGACGGTTCGGTTAACCCCTTCTCATTCCACTCAAAGCAGGAGTTATAAATACATACACCGTTAAATTTTAATCGTTTTAATCCCGTGGAGGGTCGATCCGGTACATGAAACACTATCGATTTATAAAGATAAAATTAAAAAATAAAGTACCTCTTTTTCAAAACTCGTATTAATTTACGCATGTACGAAATTAATTTCTTTAAGAAACAGTCAGCTGAGCGAGTTCAATGACCTGTAGGTACTTTGTACGCAACGCCGACTATTAACTACAGGTCATTGAACTCGCTCAGCTGATGTTTTCTTAAAGATACTAATTTCGTACATGCGTGAATTAATACGAGTTTTGAAAAAGAGGTACTTTATTTTTTAATTTTATCTTTACAAATCGATAGTGTTTCATGTACTGGATCGATCCTCCACGGGATTAAAACGATTAAAATTTAGCGGTGTATAGTAATGATTTCCAACCTCACTAAAGAAATTCTTACTCGGGAATTAATAGTATCACTCAGACCTTGAAGCTTGTAAAGCCTAAGGTAATTTTTAATACTTGTGTACATAGATTGAGTAGACGGTACTCACTTAATAAAAAACGCACTATGCGGTAGCGACCTGCCCCCCTAGCCAAGTTACAAACGTTTCGCTTGCGTCGAACGCTTCGAGTTGGCCGCGTCGCCGAATCTTTTGTTCTGACCACGTAACTGAGCGTTGCGACGACGTCATTCCCGTACATTTCAAGCTTTCTACTAGCGTTAAGTATTGCAGATTAGTAACTTGGCTAGGGGTACTGGGTCCTTACAATGATGTGTTAAAATGTCAGGCGTGCGAGCGAGAATCAAAGATGGAACTATACACCATATATAGCTCCATGCCTTTAACCGTTCAGTTTAGGTCGTCAAATGAATCGCGTTAAGAGCTCGTAAGAGAGACCCTACTCTCTGTCCCGACTTTTCACGGTTGCAAATTATTTACACAAACCTTCCTTTTTAATCGCTTTTTCTGTTAGCGTGAAAAGTAAAACCATGTCAAAATTAATTACATGGTTTAAAAGAAATAATTAGAAAAACAGACAAAGTTGACAGTGTATTACATAAAAAAATACATTTATATTTAAAGATTTACTCAGCTATGCGAGTTTTTTTTTTTGAGGTAGAAAGTCATCTAACAATTTTTCCCACTTTAGGGTGGAGCGAGAGGGTGTGTCAGACTTTTACTGACCAAAACCACACCTGTGTACCTACAGTTGCTTTTTGCGTTCTAGGACCACGAGTATCACTTTTATATGCGTGCACTACGCGCTGTCGACAACTCGAATTCAATCATGCGAGATAAACTGCGAGCGGATTTCATCACGCATGCGAGATTGCCCCGCATGCAGAAAATTTCAAAATGCAAAAAAAACGCGTCCCGCGTGCTTATTCCGCGCATTACCATTACCGTATTACCATTACCTCCACAAATGTTCATCATGACACGCGTGCGGAACAATCCCGCATTCGTGATGAACTCCGCACGATATTAAAAACACCCTAAGGTATTGTAATTTTACACCGACACAACACTTCATTTATGTGGTAGACAATAGTAATAAACTCTATGGTTCGTGCTCAAACGTCATTACAAACGCTTTATACTCGTTACTTATAAAGTGCTCTCATTGTGCGCTAAACAACATAATTTGTCAGACGTCTCAATCGCGCGCACTTCCACCATGGAAAATAGAGCAATTACGCCTATGAAGGACGAAGTGCAAATAATAAGAATATTTTCACACAACGCCATCTAGTCCCAAACTAAGCAGAGCTTGTGCTATGAGTATTAGACAACTGATAAACACATTTATATATTTCTAAATAGATAAATTACAGCCAGACACAGAAAAATTGACCGTGCTCATCGCACAAACATTTGTCCTAGGTGGGAATCGAACCCACAAACTCCGGCTTAGCAATCAGGGCCACTAACCAATAGACCAACAGTTCATCATCATCATTTCAGCCGAAAGACGTCCACTATTAGACATAGGCGCCATAATGACCGGATCTGTGCGTCTCGCACCATCGGATTCCCTGTTCCCATTTTAGAACCTTTCGGCCCCAACGGCCATCTGTTCTGCGAGCAATGTGCCCTGCTCACTGCCACTTAAGTTTAGCGATTCTTTGGGCTGTCTGTAACCTTGGTTCTCCTACGGATGAGAACACGCATGAGATCCTCTGATGTGATCACGCAACGAAACTCCGAGCACAGCCCTTTAAGTGACTTTAAGCCTTCTGAAACAATAATAATTATATAACAGGCCAGACAAATGATAATAATTATATCAATATTCCTAGTGAGAGGATTACTTACTGATGGCATTTAGTATGGCGAGGTCGTCAAGATCCGAGTCACGACGGACAAGACAAACGGAAACGAGCCGTTTTTACAAATGAGTGCACATTAACTGTGTCCTGTGACTAATGGTTCATTTACATTGGAATTTTGCATTCTGTCTCATTAGTCTACTAACTTGTCCCTGGACCTACTGCTGAGGTTCATTAACTCGATTCCTGGGTCGAGCATTGTTATTGCCATTTTCCATTGCCAAAAGAGGAGGCCTGAGTCCCAGAAGTGGGAACATTCTTCTTCCTGCCCTTATCCCATATTATTTGGGGTCGGCGCAACAAGTTTTTTTCTTTCATTCTGTCCTGTCACCTGTCACACTCTGTCCTGTCACCTGTCACACTATTACTAACACCGTCACACTTTTCTTTCATACCACTCCTCACACCAATCATCCATCTTTTCTTTGGCCTCCCTCTCTCTCCATCCATCTACATGTTTAAACAGAACTCAACATGCGTTTTAGACTCTCCTTCACATGACCATACCAAGAAAAACGATTTCCTGTAACAGTGGGAACATTAGAAGGCTGATTATTTTATGCTATGCTAACGCAGGAGGGTGGCACTGAAAACGTTACTCCATTGTAGACCTCTCCTTGTCTAAATTAAAAAAAATAATTGCTGTATTGAAAAAACAAACTGCAAAATTTACTTTGAATATATTTCCGTCTAAAACGATTAACTATTTTCGTAACATAAATAAACATTAACATTTTCCATTACCGATGTGATGAGTCAATTAACATAGACTGTTAAGATAAAATTAACATAAACGTAATGATAAATATTGCCGCGAGGCAGAAAGCCGATAGAAAGTTGTGGATCACTTTACGAAATTACTATATCCTCAAATAATAATTGGCCGTGTTTGTGAAAACACGTGATTAAATTTATAGCCTTTGATATTACATTTTATTTCACGGATAGTCTGTGCGAATCGTTATGTAATGTCCGATAGGTGATGGATCGTTCTCACCTCTTGGCTCTGCGGATTATAAGCAAGACAAATGGAATTACTGACGATTCGGACATGATGTCCGAACCATCATCATCATCATTTCAGCCGAAAGACGTCCACTGTTGGACATATCCCTCTCCCCTCCCCGTGTCCAGATCGACACATTTTATTTTTTAAATTTTTCATTGACGAATTGGAAACCACCAAATTGATTGAAGCTTAGCTTAAATAGCTTCAATAAATTTGGTACAGTCAGATAAAAAGTCTTAAAATATAAAAAAAAGTTTATTATCCGAAGTTGGCGCCTTAATTCCAGCCTAAAATAGTTATGGTAACGCTTTTTCCCCCCATATATTTTGAAACTTTTTATCTGACTGTACTTAACAGTGTATGTTCGAATCGATACTTGAAAAAAATTTGAAATAAAAATGTGTTGATTTGGACACTGTGTCCGAATCATCAGTAAGCGGACAAATGTAGCAAGACAACTTTTGCTTCAATAAGGCACAGTAGTATAACTGGTGCTTCGTGCTTGCTCATTAAAACAGCCTACCTATTTGAGATCAACGACTGTGCTCACTTAACACCTTGTCGGAAATAAACGATAAAATAAAGAGTTAAAGTTTGTTTTTTTGTTTGTAGGACGTAATCTCTGGAACTACTGGTCCGATTGCAAAATTGTTTCACCGATAGAAAGCTGCTTTATTCCTGAGTGACATAGGCTATATTTTATGTACGCGGGCAAAGCCGCGAACAAAAGCTAGTGATCAATAATTATACTCACTTCACTAAACTGAGGAACCTTAACCTACGTGTGGGTTGTGTTGTTGAAGGTGAATTCCCTCCATCAGTTCCCAATGAACTCAGACAGTTGGAAGCTAAGCTATCAAATCTTGCAGTAAGATAATTTAGGCCTTTTGGCTGGCTTTTGGTTAGGCTAGATATGATGATTTTTTTAAAAGTAATAATGTAAAATATTAAATTAGAAGTTTTTGTTTTAAGGTTCATAATACCACATAAGGCTATATTATAACCCTTAAAACAAAAGTAGTAGGTACTATCAAGTATTCTTGAAAATACCTGGAACATTATAATAATTATAACTCTCACTGAAATGGTTTCAATTTAGGCATATGTACTTTGCATGGTCTCAATATTGCTTAGTATAGTTCATTAATATTTATGATAGGCATATGCAAGGCTTGTTTTGAAATTTGAAAGGATATCGCAGCTAGTGCACTTAAAAACAGTATTATATAATACAAATACAATATTTTAAAATCTTATATTATTTTATGTTGTTCATGTTTTATGTATACCTTCACATACATTAAACATTAAAGGTAGCTTTACGGTTAGACAGTGTCAAATGTAGATACCTTACACATAGTTTTCCTCAGAAGTTATTGCCAAGCCATTTAATAATGTTACCAGTTCGTACCATGATTGCAAAATTATTAATGATAAAATATAATTACTCGCCTCTTTAAGGAATGCTATTGATATCTATGGCAGCAATGCCTAACATTTCATAACTAACTAGCGCAAAGGTTCGAATAACTATTTGCAACTACTTTTTGGAGGAGTCAACTTAAGTTTATTTACGAGGTTGTCAGACTAGATCTATTCATTATTTCTATATTACCTCACATAAACTCAAACCGTCTTTATTTCGAAACATAAATACAGCCTAGGATTCAAGCAATGCTCTAGTTTAAATTTCAAAATCATTACTAAAATTTTGAAACACATTACATTTGCAAACAAGCATGCGTACTGGATCACTTGCAAAATGGCTGCATCACGGCCGAATAAAATACTTTCAATCATAATTAATAAATAAGAAGCACTTAAGTGTGATGATGACATGAGTTATTAAGATGTATCATTACTATTTTAAATTTTAGTAACTGGATCAAATGCTGTAATGATATCTGTACTATTAAAATCTTTCATAGGTATGGAAGTTAAGTATTACTAGTGTTTAAAGTTGAGACGGTCATTAACTACTACCCCAAATTCAGGATTGTTTGAAAGAGTTAGGGTGTTTTTAATATCGTGCAAATTTAATCACGCATACATCCCCAGGCAGAAAATTTCAAAATGCAAAAAAACTCGTTCCGCACGCGTGATTTAATCTGCACGATAATAAAAACCCCATAATCACGGTCTTGGAACGCAAAAGGCAGCTGAAGGAACACCGGCGGGTTTTACCCATTAAGAGTCTTCATCCAGAGCGGGACGAGTATTTCGACTATGTATACCTACGATGGTTAATTTTTCGTCAGCATTTGTTTCGTACATACCGACTCTGTGGGTTGCTTCACTACAACCCACTTATATTTTCAAAGAATGCAAAAATGAGCACTAAGTGTGTAGATTAACGGTGAGCTGTTGTAGAGCCATACCTATATGTGGAAATTTTCTTATTTATTGAATTAAATCATTCTTACATCGTACATCAAAAAAAAAGTTACAGTTGGGTACAATAGCGGTCTTATCGCAGACAGCGATATCTACCAGATAACCATAAGGTGGAACGTAAGAACTTAAAATAATACAGGGGGACGTTTAATTTTATATCAAGAATCATGCAGAGCACAACCCTAAATATTCTTACCTTACTGACACAAACTGTAGCTGACAATCCATTAGTCTTTAACTGTACTTATTAAACACAACCCTAACTTTGTTGCTTTGACACGGGCCTCAAAAAAACGCCGCCGCAATAAAAACGCTAGAAGCGGCCACAAAAAAAAGCTAGAAGCGGCCGCAAAAACAGCTAAAGCGCGCGACACCTCTTGTGTCCGGTGAAGGTTGAAGCCGCTTCAAGCGTTTTTTTGTGGCGGCACCGCTGCACACGAGCCACAAAAAAAGGCCGCCTCAAAATGAAGCTTGAAGCGGCGTTTTTTTGAAGCCCGTGTGCGGGGACAGTTACTAGTGGTGGCATCTCGCCGTCATTAGTCATATCGCATGAGAGTCCGACAGTGGATGTACTTTCAGAAGACAGTGGTGAGCTTTCAGCACACACCATCGCTAACACTCCATCAATCTGCAATAATAATATAATCCTTCTGACCGAATTTAGATCATGGAGGTCAATTTCAGCGTAGCTTAGTCAGGTACGTAGTGGATATTATAGTACTCAAGCGTATGTGCATACACAGGTGCTCTCTCTGTTCCTTTACTCTTATGGTCTGACAGGACAACAACCCAACACGACTGGAGCGAGATCAGGCGCAGGTTATACGACTTAACGTAGTAGTCACATCACCAATTTCCAAACTCCGGCCAGCTACTGAGTAATTCCTAAAGGAAAAACCTGATGGCAATTTTTAATCGAGTTCAAAATCAAATACAAAAACCGACACTTCACAGTTGCGCTAGTAGTAGTGACCGTGAGACCAAAGTGGCAGTTAAAAAATAAAGTTGACAGTGTCAAAAAACCCAACCGCGAAAAACAATAAAAATCGTTTGAAATAAGTCACTGAAGCAGTTGGTTGAATTTGTTTTAGTTTATTCCAGTTTATTCATTGATTTGACGCCAACAACTGCATCAAACTGTCAAAACGACTTGTTCTCAAATAAATGTTTTCTTTTTTCTTGTTTTCTTCTCAAATTTTTGTTGTTTTTTGCTGCCCGGTTTTTTTAGTGTCATTGTCAGCTCTTTTATTTGAGTACCCAGGCAATACTTCTAAAATCGTCACTTTTAGCTCTTTATTTTGGTAACCTACTTGATTAGGTATGTCAAGAAAATAACATATAATTTGGCAGCAACAATCAACCTTTTAAACTTTTTATAATTTTTATATACCTGCCCAGTTTTACTTTCACAACTAAAACGAATCTAACGACACTTTTCAAGCTAAAATGCAGCAAGCCATTTAGGCTCTAGGGTATTTCAAAGTTAAAGCAATAAATATACATATATATATACACCTAATAATACATATATACCTACACTCGAAAAACCCACACTCTACTTCTGGCGCAGTCAAGTAAAATTAGTATCTATTATTTTTTATAGTTTCACGCTTGACCGCAATCTCACCTGATTATAAGAGACGATGCGGTCGACGATGGAGCGCGCTTACTTAGAAGTAACCTATTCACTCTTGACTTAAAGATGCCCGGGTGTAAGTAGTGAAAATCGCTCTGTTGCAACTTTCTAGACACAACCCTAAACGTTGTTACTTTACGAGAGGTCTCACATCGCAATCATTAATTATATTGCATGTACTGCCGGCATGGCGATGCATTGGGTAGTCACTTCGTCAATCGTCACTCGTCAGTGGTGACCTTTCACCACACGCAATGCCTGACACACCATTACTCTGTAACAACTTATCACCATAAGTTTATCTGGTAGATATTGCTGTCAGCGATAAGACGGAAAACCGTCATTGTACCGATATATATGGAATTTGGTTTGTGTAAGTTTGTTACTATTTTGGTGTACAATAAAGTTAATAGAATAAACTATTCTATCAGTAGTAGACGCCAATCGAAACGAATATGGCCGAACAACCGAGAAAATCTTTCATAACAAATTGGAATTTTCCTAAAATATATCCGACGTGAGATTAAGTATGTAATTCGGTGTGGTAACCTATAAGGCACAAGGACGTACACTATGTCTAAACGATAAACAACTCGTTATGGACATAATCAATATACACTGCAATCGTTTCTTGTCCTATATTGTACCATCGATATAAGAAAAACGAACGAAGAGAATAGAGATATTTCGGCCTCTAAAAATTGCAATTAAAAATGAACGTAGAGCTTTTACGGCCTATAAAAATTCTGATTAAGACCTGTTTTAAATATCCCAGGTATTTAAAACAAATAAACCTTTGAAGCCCATAAAAATCTACCATTGAATCGAAAATTAAGATTTTCAATACATTAGGTAGTTTAGTTACCAACTTGGGCTGCAGGATTGTTCTCGAGTACCGAAAGAAGTACAAACCAATAGGTATTACTTTTGCTATATTTTTTCCATTCCTTTATGTAACTCGCGGTGGTATTAAGTCCCCTCTTTGAGGAGCGACTAGAGACGTGGCACGACGTCCTCACCTTCCGCCTGACGAACGTCCTTACCGGACATCGTCAGTTCGGGAGATTCTTGTTCCGGATTCACGCGGAAAAAATGCACAGGTGTCACCATTGTGTGGACCGCCCAAAGACACGGTGAAACTGTACTTCGGTACGGTGGAGCACCGCCGTGTTCTCGAGCGTAAAGGTTATCGGCTGTAGCGATCGCTCGCGCCCCGCCCTGGTGGAGAAGTAATATGATAATTTCCCACATAAAAAACGGGTAGTACCTACCTACGAATCGATTTACACTACATACCTAGTAACTACCTAACAACATAGCCAACTACTATGTAATCATCTCAAATGAATCACACAACGTGCGATGCGGTTTTAAACATCTGGGGACGAGACGGTTAAATTGACCCAGTTTCTGGTGACGGTACTAATGCCAGCCACCTTCACAAATACGACGAGACTGTAAATAACCGATTCTATTCAATAACGTTATCCAAACTAGGATTTCTTTGTAAATAAATCGATTTTTTATTTCAAATGATTCTGTGCAAGATTGGAACGCGAATGAAATCGATTTTCGAATAAAATAGCAAAGAAATTGCCGAGAAATTGATGTGACCGCTGAAATGAAATGGCGGCTAGCAATTTGTTAGGTTAATCATTTCCTCTTACAAAACTGTTGTAAAATAGATCATTATTATTTTGTTATATATATTATAGATCATATTCAGTGCAAATTTTAAAGTTTCAGTCTTCCAAAATGACGACGATCACTCTGAACTAAAATGCATATGATAAAGGCGAAAAAACCTTCTTACCATTGATGATCTAGGCTTATTGTTCAAGTGGAGCCTGGCCTCTGACATACCTGATGTTTGTGTGAAGCTCTCAGTATTTTGGCGTCCATCATAGAATTTCGAATCGATAGCGCAACATCCTGGAATGAGCACGGCCTACTCGAACCCCTTCTCCTCTATGCTTGTTGTTTAAAACCCTCGCTCTCTTCCTCTTAACTATTTTCCACCATAAACTGTCTTACCTTATTTCAACTTCAACTGGTCTTCTAGCCCAACTTCTTCTTCTCGACCGATTTTCCCTTTCCTCAAAGTTTTTAACGTTAAACGTGGGTTTATCAAGGCATCTGCGGCGTTTTTTAGGTCCTCCAAATGGACAAGAGCAAATGTAGGGACACATTGGGCGGTCTAATAAGTGGGCCATCACCTGGTCAGGAGGACTGTAAATACCTAATTGATTACAGCTGTATTTTCCGACAATTTTCCACTAAAACCTCACAAAATCTAACCTCTCACCCTTCTTTTCCAGAACGTTAATAACAGCGCTATGCTGCGCATACGCAGCAGCGCTGTCACCGCTGGCTCCGGCGCACGGCGTGGGAGACAACAGTGACTGCGCCCTCTACCTCAACGGCCCAGGCCGAACCTCGGCGTACGACTACAGCATCAACCTGCTCAAGGGCAACTTGTAAGTACTCTGGATTACTGCAACACTTCAATACTTTTCAATTAAGTAACGCAAGAAGCAGATACTTGTTTTTTTTTTCAATCAGCTGTTAATGTTAATTGCAAGTTGGTCGGTGTTTGTCGTTAAAAGCGACGCCCTCGAGCCTTGAATTGTATGTTACAAAATATATTCATGAACATGTGTTGTCGTGTTGGAAGAGTTAAAATACTGGGCTGTGGGAATATTCGGAAGAATTACCGTGACCGAACATTTAAGTGAGTTTTTGGTCAATAAAACTAGTCTTGTCACTTCACACAGAGCAACAGAAATGACTGAATGATTTCCCACCCAAAAAATAGATTTAAATAATAATAATGATAATTCTTCATTGTTACAACCCTTGTTAACAAAATAATTGAAACTGACTCCTAGACTGTTAGGTACTGAGGTTAGGTGGTTAAGCTGGACCTGTATTTCAGGAGCCAGTGACTTCTTCCATTTCCATTATCAGTTACCATCAGGTGAGATGGCGGCCAAACGCGACCCTATCAAAAATAATTTAAAAAAAAATGAGATAATTAAAGACATTCAATTTATGAAATTACTAGCTTTTGCCCGCGGCTTTGCCCGCGTACATAAAATATAGCTTATATCACTCAGGAATAAACCAGCTTCCTATCGATGAAAAAATTTTAGTAATCGGACCAGTACTTTCAGAGATTACCTCAAAAAACAAAAAGAAAAAAATCTTTACTTCTTTATTATATTAGTGTAGATTTACACAAACATTATTTACACAAGTGTAATATTAAAATTAAGAAAAAATAAAATTACAATATAACGCCTGAGAAGAGAACAAAATAGGACTTGGATTTGGAGTATCAGATTCAGACAAAATTACTGTTGCCTTCATGCAAATGCATGTTCCAATCGTTTGATATTGCAACAAGTATCACACAATCAACGACGAGATCATTAATTCATAACCTACATATGTACCATAATAATTCAATTACGTATTATTCAGTATGTTTCTCAATGTATATTAACATTAACGATGATAGATAGCTCTATTGCATGCCTATTAGGCCATTTAAGTTAGCGGCTGTATGTATAAAAACATTAGCGTATACAGACATACTTAGAGACAGGTTAAATTGGTCTAAAATTACCATTCTCACCATCAGAGGCGTACTGTGAATTAATTTAGATGTGGGTGAAGTGGCATTAGCGAGGCCTTTTTCTTTCATAAATTCGAAAACGAGACAGCGACTGTCGCAGCCTAGTCTTCGGCTACATTTTTGCTTACCATCAGGTGAAATAGTGGTCAAACGCGAGCCTATAAACTACTTTACTAATATAATAAAGAGGTAAAGTTTATTTTTTGTTTTTATGTTTTTTTTAGGAGGTAATCTCTGGAAGTACTGGTCCAGTTGCCAAAATTTTTCACCGATAGAAAGCTGCTTTATTGCTGAGTGACATAGGTTATATTTTATGCCTGGACCGATTTCGCTAATTTTTTTTTGTTGTGTTCGTTATTATGAGGAGAAGGTTCTTATGGAAAAAAAAAATGAAAATTAGGGTAGTGTAGGGTAGAGTAGGGTAGTGTAGGGTAGTGTAGGGTAGAGTAAGGTAGAGTAGGGTAGAGTAGGGTAGAGTAGGGTAGAGTAGAGTAGAGTAGGATAGGGTAGAGTAGGGTTGAGTAGGGTATAGTAGGGTAGAGTAGGGTATAGTAGGCTGAAGTAGGGAAGAGCGGGAGCGAAGCCGCGCGGGCAAAAGCTAGTAATATTATAAATGTGAAAGTGTGGATGTTTGGATGTTTGTTACTTAATCACGTAAAAACGGCTGAACGGATTTGGATGAAATTTGGCATGCATATAGCCTTTGACATGCAAAAGAACATAGGCTACTTTTTATCTCGGAAAAACATCTTATTCCTACGGGAAAACTCGTTTAGAGTGCGATAACCGAAGTACACACGGACGAAGTCGCGGGCGGACAGCTAGTAAATTATAAAACTAAACCCTCGTTATTATAGAGCACTCGAACAAGTTCGTAGGTTGTGTTTAGGAGCCCACTTTGCCCACGTGTATCTACGCTACTGCACACCATACATAATTATGTATTGGCTTAAGTAAAACGACAACTTAAGCGTATTTCAATCAGACTCTGAAATGTACCTGTCAGTAAAATTGCGTGGCATGCAATTTATTTCCTGTTTATGTTAAATTCAGTTGATATTTTAACGAAGTGTGTTACAAAACCTGTTCGATAATATTGTTCGTTTATGGTGCGGACCTTATTGAGGGTCATCAAAAAAGTATTGTCACATGTAAAATTGTTTTTACCAAATATACGTTTTAAAAAGATTACATTTTTCTTGTTGCAATAAGTAACCTGACTACCAAGGCAATACTTTTTAATGATCTTCTTCATATTATTGTCGACAACTGCGTCGTTGTTCTAGTGGTCACAAACTGCTGAGCGTGAAGTCCTAGGTTCGATTCACAGGACTTGACTAATGTCCTACGTACTTGGCTGATCTCCGTTTAGGTTGAACATCATTTTCTATTTTTAACCGACTTCGAAAAGGAGGAGGTTCTATGTTCGGCTGAATGTATGTTTTTTTTTATTTCTTTTTTTATGTATGTTCACCGATATCTCGGTCAATTGTGGATCGATTTTGAAAATTATTTTTTTTGATTGAAAGGTTATACTTCTAAGTTGGTCCCATAGAAATATTGTTATGATCTGATCATGAACTTCGAAGATATGGAACAGAACTCCTCATAGAATCACCATAGAACTGTGGTTTCAAGTAAAGTTGCTTTGTTTAAATACGTGTAGTCGATGACTGACTGTCAGAAAAGGGGAGGGGGATGTATCGAACTGATCTGATGATGAAGCCAGAAGGAAAAAAAATAAATTCATGTAATCTAACCGTGATTGGGATTATTAGAATCGTTATGAGATGCACTGTGGCTATAATTTATTTAAGTTTGTCTGAGGGGTACTTTTTAGTGGTGGTACCATAACTAAAAAGTGTAAAATAAAAAACTTTTTACAAAAAAAAATATAACCGACTTCAACGTTAAAAAACACTGAAAATTTAAAATAACTTTAATTTCGGAAGTCGGTGTTAAATAACGAAGAGACCAAACTATTATAGAAACACCGACTTCCGAAATTAAAGTTATTTTATACTTTTCAGTGTTTTTTAACATTGAAGTCGGTTATATTTTTTTGTAAAAAGTTTTTTTTTCGTTATGAATAGGCTTGCGTTTGACCACTATCTCACCTGATGCTAAGCGATGACGTGGCCGACGATGAAGCACGCTTGCCTAGAAGCAACCTATTTACTTGACTACTTGACTTTAAGACCCTAAGTTAGCTATCAGAAAATACAGACTCCGGCTCTAGGCATAATTAATGAATTCCCAAAACAATTTGTACGAGTACCATGGCCGACATTCAGTCGATACAATTATGTCACTACAAAATACCTTACAGAGCAGTGGTGGCCGAGTGGTAATGGCTCCGACTTACGAGTTGTAGGTCGCAGGTTCAAAACCTGGCAGGCGCATCATCATCATCACCAGCCTTTTTAATGTTCCCACTTGAGTCCCAACTCAAGCCTCCTCTCTAGGAGACGGAATGGGCCGTAATCCACCACGCGGGCGCAATGCGTGTTGGTGAATGTCACATGTCTTGGAATTTTTGGTTCTAGGCGCATTACTTTGTGTAATTTATTCCATTACCACTGGTCTCAAAATGGTGAAGGAAAACATCGTGAGGAAACTGGCATGTCCTAGAACCGAAATTTCGAAGGTATGTGACACTCACCAACCCGCACTGGGCCCGCGAGGTGGATTGCGGCCCATTCCCTCTCTTAGAGGGGAGGCCTGAGTCCCAGCAGTGGGAACATTAAAAAAGGCTGATAATGCTATGCTATGCTATAAATACCTTAGGAGATGACCGTACCAATCTCATAGATAGGGTTGAAGATAAAACCAACCAGATTGATCGGTCTTTAGATTTCCATCTGTATCGGATTACGTTGAGAAGGTTCAATTTCACTGTCACTCGTCTATAGAACATGTCTCGAATGTCACGCTTTCGCAACCACTTGTACTTGCGCAGGCGCACAATAAGATCTATTGCACGATCTATTGTGCCTGCATGCATTAAGTTTCCAATAAATAGCACTAGTTCAGAAAGTAAGAACTGAAGGTTGCTGTTCGTCTGCTCTTCAAGGATGGAAGAATAGTAATTTGTAATCGAGAAGCAGTACCTAACTTTATTTTGATATTAGCTTCTGGCAGAGAGGCTTCACCTGCGTGAAAGGAGAAAATTGTACAATTTTGTCAAGTACTCCCGGGATAAAAAGTAAAGTATCCTGTGTGTTATTCCAGGACGTAGTCTACCTGTGTACCAAATTTTATCTAAGTCCATTTAACCGTTCAATCTTACGCCTTTGTAATATAAGTAGAGCTCTATTGTTGGCCTCGTATAGATCCTGAAAACTGCAGGTGGCTACGCCGGATAGGCAGCATAGCAGGTGGCGCATGTCCTGTAGCCAACAATAGAGCTGTACAGATTGCCAAATATTGGTCAGAAAAAGTATAGTTTGAGAGCATTGACACGAAAAGAAGAAGAAGAATATTAGTGTGATACATACGAGTAGCTTTCAGCTACTGTCAAGTTTTAGAAATCATTACAAAACCTCTCCAAGCGTTCCAGGTGAAATATAATTTAGGTGTCTTCAAAGCTAGAGTGAATAGGCTCTTAATAAACTAGTGCGATTCACCATCAACGATTGCATTACTACTTGCCATCTGGGATCGCAGTCAAGCTACTAGTTTATATCAATAAAAAAAGAAATCCCCAGTATATTTAGTGAGACCCAGGAATCGAGCCCTAGACGACATGTATTTAGCAGTTGATCCTCCGCGACACAATCTAATATGACCTGTACCGTCAGAACTAATCTTTGATCATTACCAGCTCTATCACCTTTTCCACAAAAAGCATCTCCAATCTTTCCTCCCAAGATGAACTAAATGACTTCCTCTTTCAGCCCTACGTCACCGGCCGACACGATGTCACCCGCGCGGCACTCTTTACTTTAACCGTCACGTTACATCACAGCCGCCGCCGCAAACTTGACACACTTCCGCGACACACTTGACACTGTGCGAGACACTCACTCTGTGACTATACGTGATAAATGACATGGCAAACATTGTACCATTGTACGGTGGAGTGAAAATAATTAGCGGTGTCAATGACCTGCGCGGGTGTTAATTTGTAGATAGCTAAAGCTTTCTACTATATTTTTTTTATTCTATTTGTTTTCATATTTGTTTTAAATGTTATATTCTAAAACACTTTGTAGTGTATTAGAAAATTTGAAAAAGCCGTTTCTTTTCCACAATGAATACTCGACTTGTCAGTCAGTTTTATTTAAAACTAGCTTTTGCCCGCAGATTCACCCGCGTACATATAATATAGCCTATATTTCACTCAGGAATAAAGCAGCTTTCTATCGGTGAAAAACTCTTAGCAATCAAACCGAATCGAAAGCTTCCAGAGATTACCTCCTACAAGCAAAAAAAAAAACAAACTTTACCTCTTTATTATATTAGAGTAGATTGATAATGCCTACCTACCTACTAATAAAGATAGATGAGATAGGAAATACTTTTTCACATTTCTTATACTTATTTTTTATTAGGTATGTTAAGCAACTCCAAAAATTTACCTTTTGACATCTATAGTATTTTTAACTAATAGAATGTAGTGCTTCTGCAACCCCACTTGATCGAAGCTAAGATGCAATCATTGATGGCGAAGCGCACTAATATATTTAGAGCTCTCTAGCCTTGAAGACTTTTAATTCTAATCGAACGGGAATACAAAAAGGCAAATTGTTCCAGTCCTCCAATGTACGCGGTTTAAACGATAAGGCGAAACGCTTAGTCTGGACCGTAGACGTAGTGTAATAGAGTACAACTATACATAGATATTATAATAGTTACTTTCTTCAATACAAACTTCCGAACAATAAATTACACAGAAGAACTATTATCTCTATAATTATACCAAATCGCTTTTGTTCCTCGCTCCACGCTCTCCGCAGTGACCTATGTCGTAATAGAACATTATAACATGAGTCTCAATGCTTTTGAACGCTTTCATCTCCGCCAAGCGTAGCATAGCTACATAACTGATGGATCCCATTCACTTTCAAAATCCTTTCGCTTAATTTGTTTGTACCTTTATTCCGATTACGCCGTAGAACCATCAATATATCTCTCTCTAAATCTTGATTTGTAACACCTACACCAACAGTGTATCTCGATTTGTAACATTTACACTGACAATGTATCTTGATTTGTATTTTCATAGCGAAGTAATATTGATACGTCACGGAGTAAATAAATAATGGAAAACCAACTTCACAAAGTAGCAATGGACGTACTTGCCTTCAAAAACCTTTATTTATTTTTGTTTTGTATAAACATACTCGTAAATAATGTTAATACGAAATAAAAATTTAAATTCGTTCTCTCATTCAATTTACATTCGTTTGCGTTGAATCACTTCATCAGTTTTCATGTCGAAACATGGTTATACGAAACTAAATTATTAAAGATGATATCCTTCACTTGATTGCTATTTGTCGAGATATAGCAAGTCGATAAATTCATTTTATTTAAAAAACGAAAGATGTATTTTTTTATTGTTGAATTTCTCTGTGGCTCACTCTCTATATGTATAAGACTAGGTAGCCGTAGGAGTATTACCAAGAAAAACATATCCTACGTCCTAATCCAGCTTATGGTATACACGTATTTTAAATCCATTCAGTCGTCTCAACGACTGTACTACACTTAGTGACTAATTATCAAATAACTAAACAGAGAGACTTTCACATTTATTGTGTTAGTAGGATTGCTTACTCTTTATTGTACACTGACCTTCAAAAACAATTAAAAACAGAATGGCTCATAGTTACCTACACGTGGCGTAAACCACAATTGGGTTTTCTTACGGCAAACCTTAAACTTAAAGCAATAGAAATTTTGCACATGAGCTTACCTTACGTATTTTAAGCTCACACTATCATAAAGTCTATTCTGGTACCATCCATCAGGCACAAACGCTTTGATCACTAGCAAACATTGTCCGAGAGTAGTATGTCCGTATAACGGTGCGACCCGTTCCCGGTACCATGTGATTCTATCTGTGTCGTGTGTAGGTACCCTCTCGTTTGTCTAGCACTCGGTCACGTCTCTCCTCCTATTGACAATATTAAGGCAAAACGGTAAACCACTCGCGGACTTATCATAATCACTGCTAAATGAAACGGCAATAGAAATACCGATGCTTTTATCGATTCTTAGAACCGTGTGAATTACGAACTACTGAGCTAAAGCGTATCCCATGTGTCGGTGTGTAATTTAGGATATGGTCTACCTGATATCCGTTTAGCTGTTGAGGCGTATTGATTAGCAAACAAACACAATCTTTTTACGGTTATAATATTAGTGGGAAGAAAGTAACGTTCAGTTACTACCGGTTGGCACACCTGCCACAGTTTTCGATCTGTCATCAGAATCCGGCTTTTTCTAATTTTGCATAGAAAGAAATCAATCTATGTTAAATGTGGAGATAAAAACGATAAAAATAAATTAGGTAGTCTAGACTTCGCTGCACGTAGCCCGAAGCTACAAATAAATGAATATTCCTTAGATAGTTTGGTGTTGATGAAAACGGAATATTTATTTGAGCATCGAAATTTTGGTAAAATTGTAATATGGAAAGAAGACGTTGTAAAGAAGACACCCTTCTCGGCTTCATTGACAGAAACTTGTTGGAATTTAAATGGTTTAAAAGTTCAAAACTTAAACACTATAGTTAGCTATAGTGTTTAAGCACAACACTATAATTAAGCGCTTTACTGTACTACATAGATTGTCAGGTTTATACTTTTTTTATATTAATGAATGAAGGTTAGTATTACGAAAACAATTGATAAGTAGTAATCCACAATTATTGAAAACACCAATGTGCAGTATCAATGTAGACGAAAAAAAGCCGTTCTGCAATATGTTTGTTAGTCCAACCTTAACAAAATACAATGCTCCAACCTGTGCTAGAAACTATTTACGTCACAATATTACGAAAATATACAAGAAAACGACCAGTCATTCATCTATCTATGAGGTTAAGAAAACACCATTAAGCTTGTACAGACATTAACAGCCGCCGTCCGCTATGCAAACATCTTTTATTTTCGCATATCACGCAAAATAGTGTAAGAGCAGAAGCAGACAGACTCTGTTGCAAGATTAAAGCATTGGTTGCCAACCCGTGGGCCGCTAAATATCTGTAATCCGTCAGAGATAAATTATATCATTCGGTCCGCAAAATGTTATAATTTTCAGTATTTAAATTTTATAATCTGCAAACCGAAGTTTTTATTTGAAATCCTTCGTTTTCCATTTATATAGTCAACTAGCCCGCAGCTTCGCCCGCGTAGGTACATAAAATATAACCTGTCACTCAGGAATAAAGTAGCTTTCTATGGGTAAAAAAATGTTTGTAATCGGACCAGTACTTTGAGAGATAACCTCCTACAAACAAAAAAACAAACTTTACTTCTTTATAATATTAGTGTATTTAAGATAATATGCATGCTTTTGATAAAAGTTAATACTTTGACTTGACCGTCTATCTTTTAAAGCTCTATATAAATAGGTACACTGACAGCAAATAGTCAATAATCCAATGGATAAAATTGGACTGACAGGCGCTACAAAAATATGAAGTGGTGGATTTCTTATATTTTAACTCTGCTCCTTTTTGTACAATATAGTTAGACTAAAGTACAAAAAAGATTTTTTGCTGAAAACAGCACCAATATTGGTATGAGAAAGTGTGGGGACTCGCATACTTAACAGTTTCTTAATCTACCGGATTTTAAAGGAAATTTACTTAGTTTTGAAGGGAAACGGAATTGTTTTTATTTTTCGATTTGCTATTTTGCATAAAGTTACTTTTTGAAAAAAAAAAGGAGTTAACTAGCCAATAGTCTGTGGACTATTTCTAAGAGTCAATAGTCATCGCCTTTTTTAGCGCCTTAGGTGAAAATAAAGTTGTGAACCACTGACACCAAGTAGCCACGTAGAAAGGCCAGATGGTGAGAATCGAAGAGGCTCGGTAAAGTGTATCGTGGACGTGGGAACTCGGTTGGTAACCGCCGCCCGTCAGTATACGACCGGCTCGTCGACGTGTCTTTATTGCTACACGATGTAAAACAACTGTGCAATTAAACGATTGTCAAGATTGAGAGCCAGGGCTGCGAAATCCTTCGAGGAGTTACCGCGTCTCACCCACCTGTGCTGTCATTTTTATTCTCGTAAATATTGTTAATCGCAATTGACCATTTCGGGGACCCTCATAACCTTTGATCTACGTTCTGGTGAACTAAAGGTTGACGAAGTATCTTCTTACAAATAAATAGGATAAAATTGACCCTTCGGGTGACGCATTGTGGACTGAAAATCAACTATCCTGGCAAGGAGGACGAGCAAGCCTTGAAAAGCGCTATCAAATGTCCAACTATGCTGCTGGAGTGTTCGAAAGAATTACCGTGTTTCTAGAACACAAAAGAAGACAAATGTGTTTTAGTCAGTAAAACGCTGATACTCTCTCTTGCTCCAACCAGAATGGACGATAATTTCCAACCCAAAAAAAGATTTTTATGTGTGGTCTTTAATTCATTAAACCCCAAGCGAACGCCGTTCGCGCATCTATGTCTTACTATTGTGTCTCAAATTTACGGTATCTGAAAGGTCAAAGGGCCGTGTATTGTAGATGAGCTTAGAATTAAACTTTTATGGAAAAAGTGATAGGATAATAGGCACAGATATATTTAGGTATTGTTTTCTACAAATTACAAGCACAAAGAACCAAAAACATCAGTGTAATTCGATGGCTTGAATGTCACCAAATCATTAATTTATGCTCTTTCTTTACTAATAATATAGTAAAGATAGATATTTGTATTTTTATTTCTAATTAATAAACTTGAAAACTACTGAACCGATTTAAAAATTCATTCACCAGTAGAATGCTACTTTACCACTGAGTGACATAAGAATACTCGTATAAGGGTATTTTCTACTATTATGCAGAACATAATAAGTTACATTTAAAGATCCATTTGTACAATTTACTATAGAACGATTCATTGAAATCTGCTTTCTCTGTAAAGGAAAACAAAAGTCAATGTACGAATAAACTAGAAACGTTTTCCAATATTCACGTGAGTTGTTACAAAAACACAATGAAAGTTATTTTCTAATAAATACAACAACAATTTGTTAGATGTAACAGTTTTGGTAATATCACATATTTATGTAAAATTATACAGTTGCACGACTCCAAACCGGAACACAAATAATAATAAAAATTTAGGACTTCAATCTGTATTTATAGGTATAGTAAAAATAGAATGGTTCCGTATAATAAAATATATTTATTATTCACGAAATCGATTTATGACAGTTGAAAGTAAATTCTAGGAAAAACAAGAGATTTATTCATGTAGGCACCTACCTGTAGAGGGCGATGTGCCTTAATATTTATTTACTTTAAGAAGTTACAGCACAAATCATATAATTACTAATATAATTTATGCTGCAAATTACAAAGTTAAGTTTTATTGCAACGTTTTGAATGGCTTTTCTATAGAAATTTGAACTATTTTTTTTCATGTATTCGTACTCTCTCAACGTGTTTTTTTAAGGATCCCAAAAACTTCTAAAGCTTGAAGGCGCTAACCAATAATAATTAGATATTATAAGATGGTTTTTAATTTCCATATAAATTTCTACGTGCGCCACTTCCTGCCTACTGCCTCATTTGAATATTCGATTAGAGTGTAGTGGCATGTTGTAACCCAGGCTTTTATAAGGACTTTCAAATTATTAAAAATATTCAAACTATTCAACTTATAATGTTTTTGGTGTTAACGAGAAACAATAAAGACTTTTCATTACTTAGTCAAGCAATTTTCTACATTACCCTATTATTCATTAGATCTCAACATACGCATTAAATTATTGTGAAAATTAATCTCTTAATTGGTTCAATTTAATTATTATGTTCAACATCTCCTTTCAACGCAATTTGTATCTAATTATTAACGTCAAACTCGAAAAATTGATATTTTCATTACGATAATTACCGTTTTATTCACAAAGCGAGTAATTTAAATCTGTTTACAGTTAATAATGGTCTTATTTTCCCACAAGTTCTATCACGTAACACGCCATTTGTTGTCTAGCTAGAAAGGTAATGAGTGCTCCGGTATCAGTCGAGCCATCTTCAAGCGATGTTACCAAATTTTAGAATCACGTGAAAACACTTAAAACATGTTGGATAACAGCGATTACTATCATGTTGCGAGTTAAGTAACGAACGGCCTTAGACGTTTAACTTGCCATCGAATGTAGGCCATGGGGCCAATTGCGAATAAATATGTATCTTAACTCTCAGATTGGGTGAATTATTGCTGTTAATTATGTGGATTATGCGCCGCGCATGGGTACTTACGCCATCTTTAATTCCAGATTACACTACTTACAGAACCTACAGATGCGTGTACTTTGAAGATATAATGAGTCGTAACTTAAGATGTTATTATGTTCTTAAGGCTCGAAAAATTCTCAGTCTCCATTCATGGACACAATAAGAAATGCCTTTTTAAGAATATTGAATGCGCTCAAAAATAGCCAATACTTACCAACAGTCTGTTCAGAAACACTTGGAAGCGAAACCTATATCCGAAGATTACATCAACGTCCGACAAATATGACTCGAACACTGACAAAAAATGTCACAAATACTTATTGAACAATTAAATTATAGAAACAGTCACGAATCTACAGTAATAAATATGACGCATAGAAAATAAACGTGTTTTTGTTTGTTCCAGCGGATACGAAGGACAGGCCAACTGCATCACATACGAAGCCATCAATCAAGCTTATCTGGAAGGCAGAAACAGAATCTGTAAGTATTTTAAACTTTGCAATCTGTATTTTATTTTAAAAGTTTTCTTTTCCGAAATCTACGAAACAATTTGTTGGATAACCAAATGAACGAGAACACCAGCAAAGTTTCATTTTATTTAACCGTTTTTGGTACTCAAAATGTATTTAATGTGAACATACGAAGTCACAAGTGACACAAAAAAGTAATAAAATTACTCGTGAGCGCAAACACGCAAGTCACATTACGATGTCATCAAGTGTTGAAGTGCGTGAACCGGAAGACTTCGCGACTCGTTATGTTACCACCATCTTATACAGAACTTTCGATTTATTATAATGCAGCTACATTATGTTATAGTACATAACATTGGGTACTATTTACATCACCATGTCAAATATTAAATGCTGAATCATCCTTTGTACTAAAGAGTTCTCAGTTTTGGCAGTTTTAACGTGACAGGGGCAAATATTCAACCTCCTGTCAGTAATTAAGCATGAACATGCAAATTAAAAAGACACGACAAAATTTAAACAAAATATTTTTATTTATTATACAATTTATTTTATACCAATATAAACATTCAAAAGGAAACTTAAATTTAAAGCATATACAATGGGAGGCCTTATCAATTTCCACGGTATATTCCAGTAAATGACGACTAACGATAAAATCACAGTTACACAGGTCTTGTTCCTTGACCAGATTTTTAAACATCATCAGTCATTCAGATTGATCAGTCTGGCAATGTATTCCAAAGACGAGCGGCCTGGACTGCAATTAATTTATTCAACAAAAATGTGAAATGCACCGGTAACCTTAGAAATTTCGTGTGGGAACAGCAGCGAAAGTAAAATCGTTTTTTGAAGTGTAGAGGGATTTTAATATACCTACCAACCTATCATAAGTACTGATATTCAATTGTGATTTCAGTGGTCTCGCAACCAAAAGGAGACTGGAAAGCCGAACACTTCGCGAGCGTCGGCGAGCTGATTCTCGACATATCCATCAACCTGGCCCGAAGGTAAGCTAAAATTAAACTGACATTAAGATTCATTCAGTGATACATTCAAGCTTGAAACTACTTTCTACACTCCTTAATGTCAACAAAGGTAAACTAGGCAGGATTTGTTGAATACATTGCGACCTTTGGGATAATGCGTACAAAGTCATGGATTGGATTTAATTACGAATCGCAATGAACTTTCGTTCGACATTCACCTACTGAACTCTTATCATTACAAGAGGTTACAACATGATCTCATTATCCTTACACGAGTTTTAATTGAAACATGAGCATCCAAGGCTGATCTTCTTTCAAATCCATTCTTTTGTTTTCTATCAATTTGTTCATGGCCAGCGTCCACTCACGATGCGGAAAGATACCAAAGAATCTATTGTACCATTCTGGCGTACTCCACTTAATCAACTAACATTTATTCTTCAGCTGTCATGGACCTAATTCTAGTCGACCCCGTATCGAATCGCAAGCTACTCGAGTGACACTCGATCAAGGAGCCGTAAAATGATCGTTTAATTTGAAACCTCAACCGCAACAATGTGTGCACATGCAAAACATATCAATTTTAGTTTGTCATTGACTCATAAAACATAAAATAGAGGAAGTAAGATTTTTTTCTGACATAATTAGACCAATTAAATTTAATTGGTTAGACCAATTAAATTTAATTGGTCTAATTCATTCAGAAAAAATCTATCTACCTTATTGAGCTTAAATGTCAATGTAAGCACTAATCGATTATTTTATAATTATTTGCTGAACATGCATGTCGTTACGTATTAAAATGGTGTTAAACCTAAACCTTGATCTTACGGTTGTCGCCTACGAGGTGTACTGACCTTTGTAGTGAATGTCCTGCGCAAATGTCATCTCGGCTCATTAGCGATAAGCGAAGCAATGCGCATGGCTGAATCACCGGCAACCGTTACCACGTCATCGTTGGTACGGAAGAGAGCGAGAGTGGTCTATACCGCCGTACCTCCTTTGTACGTCAATATGCGATGGCCGTTCACTTCCTAGTCTGATAGTAAAGGGCGATTATCGAACATAGATTGGTTATTGGAATCGATCATTTATTGATCATTTGAAAGGTGATTTGTATTGTGAAGCTCTCTCAGCTTTGGAGTGCGGCTAATTTATATTAATTGGTTATAGCTCAATGTATCGACCGGGTGTTGATTCCGGCAGCTTTCTTGATGTCACTTAAGTGGCTGGAAGGAAGCTTCGTTTACAGATTTATTAAGTACCGGTCGGAATTGGGTCGGTTGGGATTAAGGTTGCGGGAAGACACACAGGATCGTTCGTTATGGCACTGACACTTGGGCGAGGCCTACATCCAACAGTGGAGGTCTGTCAGCTGATGATGATGATGATGGTCGGGATTACTGGATAGTTTGAAACAGTCATAGTCACCGTTGCCCTGGAACGCAACAGGTACTTTCTTCTAGCTCCATCTAGAGCAGGACGAGTTATTTGATGATTTCGCAATCAAAAATAAAAAATCCATTAGCTCCTTTAGTCTAACCTAGGAATAGTTCTATTTTATGTGTTGCAGACTATATCAGTTTATAAACATTAATCTCAATCATGACCTCACTGCAATTTTAGTCAATAATATAAGGAGTCTAAAGGCTGCATATGAAAAGTAAAAAACGGATTAGTACCTAATAACATGACTATAAAAAGTATTATACACCCACACTGCAATTAAGTTCATAAAATTCATATTTTTGTAATTCTGTTCATCTAAATTAAAATTGCAATTTTATGCTTATTCCAACATTTAAACTATTGTTATTTTTGGTGTAACACTAATTTATAATGCAAATCTGCTGTATAATTTGTTGTAAGTAGGTAATGGATTTAACGTTTTTTTTTTTACAATTTTTTACTGTTACGACATCCGCTATGCAAGCAAATGTAAATTAGTAAAACTAATACAAGGTCGGATAATTGGTCATGTTTATAAAGTATGTATTTATGGTATATTACTACTTTTTGGAACTAGATTTTTTTTACTAGTTTTTTCCTGAGGTCTCACTTCAGTAAACTAAAGCGCAGAGACCGTGCATTCTTCAGGAAAAACAATTTCACTCAGCCTAGCTCATCGGAACTTTCTATCAGCGAAATGATATCTAGATCAGCCTTCAGAAATTACCGTTTAGAACATACAATTTTTTTTCTCTTTCATAATATTAGTTACTAGCTTTTGTCCGCGGATTCGTTCGCGTACATAAAATATACCCCATGTCACTCAGGAATAAACCAGCTTTCTATCGGTGACAAAATTATAGCAACCAGACCGGTACTTTCAGAGATTACCTCTTCCTACAAACAACAAAAAAATCATAAAAACAAAAAAAAACTTTACCTCTTTATTATATTACTAGCTTTTGCCCGCGACTTCGTCCGCGTACTTAGAATATAACCTATGTCACTCAGGAATAAAGCAGCTTCTTACTGGTGAAAAAAATTTAACAATCGGACTAGTAGGTACTTCCAGAGATTACCTCCTACAAACAATTTAATTATTTATTATCTTCGTCGTGTGTGATGTCCATTGAATTTCATGGCGAGCGATATTATATCTTAAGATAAAATATTATAGTATCTTAGCCGTGTGCAGCACCCCTTAGTGAACTCCACTGCGGGTGACGTAACCTACGACAAACTTATTATTTGCGGTTGGTACAGTAATCGGGTCTAGGGATCGAACTGCAAAATTAAGTTTGTTTTTTATTGTATATACTTTTCCGGGATAAAAAGTACCCAGTGTGGTGCCAAGTATATTAAAGAATAAATATACCAAGTTTCAACGTAATCGAACCGGTAGTTTTTGCGTGATGCCTGAACAAACAGACAGACAGACAAAAATTTTTTTAATCGCATTTTTAGGTTCGGTGTCGGTCTAGTAACACCCCCTGCCATTTATTTGTTTGATATTTTCAATGCATTTTCACTTTTACAGATTTATTATAAGTATATAGAAGAAGATTGTAGAAGATGATGTATGTATCACACTAATATTTTAAAGGTGAATGTTTGTATATTTGTGGACGAACTTTGGCACATGGATAGACCAGTATTGTTCGTCACTAAAGAAGACAGTTGTTGTACACGGGCTAGCTTAACCCACAATTGGGTTAAATGTTCCGGAACATAGCACTTATGGTATACCTATATAATTTTTTGTATATTACCTCGGGATTTTTTTTTTTTCATTTTCGCTCAGGCGAAGCCACTGGTAGAAGCTATAGTTGGTTGCACCCGTTTTGCAAAACAGGGCGTTGAAATCAGCGGTTTGATTTTGGTTGATTTATGATCTTCTTAACTAACACAAAGGTTACTTGTTTTACTGGCAGGTATCACTGTAACAAATCATACTTTTAGTATTGCATGTAAATTACCAAGTGGGTGGCGACTTGCATGCGCCAAATATCTGCCATATTATTAATTTGTCTTTCGTTTTAATTTTGTAAAAAGCTGTAAATATTAAAAACAATATATGTACATCACAAAATTTTAATTTAGTAAGGCTTATTAGACATTGTCTTGTTTTCATTTAAGTAGTCTCAATCTATACATCCATACATCCATACATATATACATCTATATCTATATATCTATGTCTGTTTGTAATATTGAAATAATTGCTTTGTGTGTGTAATGTAGTAATACATGCATATGAATATAAAGGGTGTAAGGGACAGCCCTCCACAAACTTTAAGGGCTTGCTCAGTAGACGAATCTGAACAACCTTCCACAAAAATTTTTTTCAGGAAACGAAAAAAAAACCGGTCTCTCACAAAAAACACAACAAACTGTCCAATCAAGTTTTTAATTTTGTATGGTGAGGCGGATTTTTTTTTCGATTCCTGAAAAAAAGTTTTGTGCAAGGTTGTTCAGTTTCGTCTACTGAGCAAACCCTTAAAGTTTGTGGAGGGCTGTCCCTTACACCACCATTTTCGGTCTAGAGTGAAGCTAAAGGGTGTATCAGACTTTTACTAACTACAACCTACCTGTGTTCCTTCAGTTACTCTTTACGTTCCAGTACAGTTGACGGTATCTATCTCTTTTAAAAACTTCCGTGACCCTACCGGACATCGACTCCACTGGGCCCTCATGGTTTTGCTAACATCTCTTTGAAGCACGCGTTGAAGCATGGAACACTACGCGCTCTCGACGACTCGGGCTCGATCCTTACCGGACGACCGGACGGCAACCTACCCATTGCTCGTCGTCCACACGACCGTTTAGTTTGTGACGCGTGAATTATTCCTTTTAAAAAATCGGGGAGTAAATCTTTAAAATATCCTTCAGATATTTTTTATCGTTACGTATCATCGTGAAGGTCGTCGAACAAAGAATTTAATTCCACGTCTGCCTGTCAATCTGATTGACGGATCTAGGTCGATATTAGACTCGCATTGTTTCAATGTAACTTGTTACTTGTCAAACGGCTACTGAACGATCGAAGATAAGTATTTAATTACTCATTCATTTTTATATTACGTGAACGTATTTCTATTCATAGGAATTGGGCGTTCTTATTTTTTAATTGGATTTTAAGGTTCCGTACCCAAAGCGTAAAACGGAACCCTATTACTATGACTCCGCTATCCGTCCGTCTGTCACCAGGCTGTATCTTATGAACCGTGATAATTAGACGGATGATGTATTTCTGTTGCTGCTATTACAACAAAAATATTACAAACATTTTAAAATAAATATATGTATAAGGAGGCTCCTATAGAACAGACATCTTTTTTTTTGCCGTTTTTGTAGATAGTACGGAGTACTTAATAGTACGGAACCCTTCGTGCGCGAATTCGACTCGCACTTGATCGGTTTTTTATTTACTTTTCCTTTCATTCAGCAGCCATTGCTCTCGTTACAAAACAAAAATTAAATATAGAGTTTCAGCACAAAAGATATTCGTTCAACTTTTTGTTGTTTTTACATATGACTTGATTAACTTTTACTTTCGTGTGCTTTAATGTTCTATTGTAATCAACAAAAGCCACAAAATAAAAATAGATAATAAAAAATCAGCTTTGGGTCTGCAGTCAGTAGCATCATAAGTGCAATCTCTCAGTTAGAAATAGGTAGAGAGATAAAAATAAAACAGCAGCCAAAAATCACGTTTTCTTTTGTGTTTTTTAAAGTTCATCTGATAACAATAAGAAGCTAGATCTCCACATAAAGACTTGAACATCTTGGTGAAATGAAATGGACACAACACTCGTGACCACATAGGCGGCAGTACGAGTATCTGTGCATTTAATTATGGCCAGCAGCGCCCGGACAGAGCCCCGCTGACCTTTAAATCCATTTTCTTTGCGAAATTTTGATTGATTTACATATGTTATGTACACTTTAGAATGTTTAACAACCAATTTTTATGTGTAAAATTTTTTCTAAAGATACAAGCCGTTTCGAAGGAAAAGTTGCAAAATTGCTAAATATTTTTTTTAGACAAATGAATACTTTTGTGCGATTGATAAATCGCACGAAAAAATCAATAGTTGATAATGTTGTTTATGAATCTACCTATAATAAATATTCATTTTTTTCCTGGCCGTTACCGAGGAGTAGGTTTCAGAAAGTCACTGTTTTATGGCACTGCTCGGGCGCTTGGGCCTTAACTGTCGTCTCAATAGGTTTGATATTTTATTAAGGAAATATTCAAAAAAAATCATCTTTTTTTTAAAGGGTACCTAACGACTTGTCTTTGCCAGTTCTTTTCTGTACAAAACGAACGAATAAGAATCGAGTACTACGAGTATAGCTTCTGATGTTTTATAAGTGCCCAGTAGGCCTATGTGTAATAAAATTATGTAACCAAACGACTTCGTCGGTCAACTGTTTCGGCTTTGGACATTATTATTATGATTACCTATTAGCAATGGCGCCATGCTATAGCGCTAATGGTGTGATGTCAAATGTCACTGTTACCACAACTGTTACTCTGACATTAAGGGCCACAGAAATAAATTAACACTTAGGTTCCTCGCCCACGGTAACTTTTTGTAGCGATGCCATCGCGAGTTTCGTAAGCGCGACAGCATCGCTACTAGCGCGCGTTAGTCGCATTTACAAGCGCCATAGAAAAGATGCCAACGCGCTACAGCATCGCGACTGGATCGATGCGAATAGTAGCCTATTTGTTCCCACTGCTGAACAAAGGCCTCTCCCAAATCCTTCCAGATATTGTGTCTCGAGCCAACTCTAACTAACGTTGTCGGTAGGCATCTCTTAGGTGGACTGGCCACCTCTTTTCAGGTGTCCTCGACGGTGTCCTCATCTTCAGGCGCCCAGTCTGTGCAGACTCTTCCCAACAGTCAGGTCAATATGTTTGCGGCTGACAATATTTTAATATGGCATTCATTTTAAATTCGATGATAGTTTCAAAACCTCGTGGTATGCATGTTGCTATCATAAAATGGCATTGAAGGGAGAATAGAGTTCACATGTTTGCTTGTGTAATTTTATTATGAACTTAAAGTGTTATTGAGATGAAACTTTCCATCTTATATTGTATAACATAATATTTTGTAGATTATATTATTTGTGAGGGTTTTCCATCATAGTCAGCTTCAAACAAACAGATTTGAAAAGGGTACTCTGAAAGTCTAAAAAAGGGTAGGCGGTATAGTTCCCACCTCTTCTCGATTTGAGATCTGAAAATATTATAATATTTTTCCCAGTTCCCGTAACGTATTAAAAAATAATCAAGCTTCTCTCGGAATTTCAAAATAAAATTCAAACAAAATTGAAGATAAGAAGACAACGGACCAAGCGATGTTATACGAGATACATATTTTCGTTAAGAGATCAAAAAAGCGAGATTCAACTAAATAAATGTTGAAGTAGCTTTTTCCGGTGAAGATCGGATGTGGGACGCGCAGGATCGTTCATTGTGGCGACACTTGGGGGAGGCCTATATCCAACAGTGGACGTCTATCGGCTGATATGATGATGAGCTTTGTACTCTGTATATAGATCGCCATAATCAAACCTATACTGCCTTGTATTAAGATTTTCATAGAAGTAAGTGACAACTTATGTGTACCATCAGGTGGGCCGCCTGCTGTTTTGCCACTCTATGGTATAATAAGAAACATACATTGGTCCTCAAGAATCAAACACTATATAATACTATCTTCTACCAATGGCATCACGTGAAAGAAGGTTTCTCTTTACGAATTTCGGACCCCCGTTTCATCCCTATAGGGGATGAATTTCGGAAAATCCTCTCATGTTGCTAGCCTATGTCAGAAAAGGAAGCTTCGTGCAAAATTTCACGCTCCGAGTCCCAGTAGCGTAGCGTAGTCGTCTGTACGTTGATATTTCAGTTAGTCAGTTTCTTCTTTTATATATAAATACCATAGATTACTCTACATTACTTTTAGATCTATCTCAATAGTTTTAATCGCATATCTTGCGCAAAGGTACCTAGATATGTATTTCCTATTGCGAATTTTTGTTTTAAATGTGTACCCTTGAAAGTTACCAATGACTTTTTAAATACTTGTACTCGTACGAGTAGAGTCGTTATTTGAGTACAATCAGTAAAAGAGATTGATGTGCTGACGAAAAGTCAATCAAATCGTGTTAAAGTTTGAACGAAATGTGTGTAAATTAAACGAACAATGAAAAGACTTATTTTTTAGATACATCAAAATAAGAACAAAAATAAAATTACAATATTATTAAATGTATTAAAGTCCTCACATTTATAAGCAAATTATACATTTTGAAATGTATAAATACGGGTCAGTAAACCTTACTCAACAAAATCAAATTTAATTTAATCAATGGATACGAAATCTTCGTGCTAAACTAACGTATCTGGCTCGGTTGACCTACAGCACATTGTCTTAATTTAAATTCAATTAAAACTTGTACATGGGTGCCTTGAACTACATATGCATTATATTTGACCTTTATTATATATGGTGTAACATATTTGTTACACATGAATCGTTTGTGGACACACCCATCTTAATTTTCTGATCAGGTGCTTCTCTCATTTTCATTGATGACTTTACAAAATAATATAACCTACACAGTGTTGTCTTTTTTAACCCAAAGGTTGACTGGTAGAGAATGCCTTGTGGCATTAAGTCCGCCTATGTACCACTATTGTACATGAAGTTTAAATAAATAAATAATATTTGAGTAAAATCTCTACTCAGCATTTTGTAAATTTTGTAACTAACACTTTGCCTGCAAAGAATTTTGTTTTTTTTTTGCGTTGATTTTGTTTTTTTTTTAGTCTAGTCTTGTGACGTTTATTGACCCAAGGAATTTTATAAAACACTTAACACTCCATAAACAATTATGGAGGTACCCTCCAAAAAGGAATTATAAACATATTTGTTCATTCAGGAACCCTTGTGCATGATTTCGCGTTCCTACGAATATTCCGCTATGCGTATTCCACCTATACATTAACATGTCAGTCAGTCAGATTCTCTTTTTATTATTATATATTTTTATAGTAGATAAACAAAACTCTAATTAACTTTTTCAATAAGTATCCTGCTATTTCCACCTTCGTTTTCCCAAGACTTTTCTTTCACGGATTTTTTTGGGCTGGGTAGACCAGGGCCTCAAGTCTGCTATTACAATAGTGTCAGAATGGTCTATCATTGATGTCATAATTGTCGATTTTGACAAGTTTTGGTAATCTACTAATATAATGGCGTCATCATGACTTTCCAATGGTCAACCACTGACACTCCATTGAAAGAAGTGGCATAAAATGGTAATCTTGTACATTTTGACAAATGAATATTAGACGTTTGCGGTAGTCTGCTAAAACTTTGACAGTTTATTTAATCAGTGTTCTACCATTTGAATGTTATTGTGCAGTTATTGGTTTTAATATGCTCGAAATTATCATTCTACAAGGATTCTATTACAAGACCATTGACCGATCAATGATCGATCATTATGAATTAGCAGATTACAAACTTTTAGCAAAATGACAATGGGATCGTGTTGGAATGACGAATTTATAAAATAGCAGACTTGGGGCCCAGTAGGGTATATAAATAATATACTCGTATAAATTCTTGGAGTAGACATATTAAAAACAATTGAATATGGAGCAATGTCATCCGAATGTCCTCGATAAAGCGATACATTTAACATCTAAAATGGTCCAATTACACACTGCAATAGAATTCAAATGATCTCATGCCATTTAAAGTGCCAAATGTCCCAAATTAATCCCACAACCAACTTTATAATTGGTGTGCTCAAATAAATCTTTGAACAAACTCTCGTTACGTTGCCAATAAACCTTGACATTTGAATATCCGTTACCGAAGTCATTGCAGTAAACGTTTGTGAAGTTTATCAATCAATTTTTTTTTTTTTTTTTTTTTTTTTTTAATTTGTATAAACTAGTGCTTGACTGCGATCCCACCTGATGGTAAGCAGTGATGCAATCGTTGATGGTGAGGCGCACTAGTTTATTAAGAGCCTATTCACTCTTGCCTTAAAGACACCTAAATTATAATCAGACGGGAAGACCGCAGCAGGCAAATTGTTCCAGTCCCTCGATGTACGTGGTATAAACGACGAAGCGAAACGCCCAATTACTTTAACGTTTTGTGTTATTTTGTTAGCAATGAATGCCTATTGCTTCCTACGGCGCATTATGTTCGCTTCTAATCGACATATTGTATTCGATATGCATCGTCATTTAATACCATTTTGAAGATTTGACTGTTCTACTTTATTTGTTTGTCTTTTTCCTGCTTTTGTCACATAGTCAAGATAATTGATTATTAGCTTTTTGTTTATTTGATTATTTCTGCTATATTATTTGTGATAACTGATTTATCAGATGTAAGCCCGTTGCAGAACAAAAGCTGAGTTGGTTACTTAGCTCGCATTAGCTTTGGTTATTTTCATTTATTGATTTAACTATTTATATCCACACTTATAAGAAGAAGGAAACAGAAAAATAGATACAAATGTGCACTTACTTACTTTAAGTGAGCTTAGTCATAATTATGCACTTTAGCTATGAACATTAATAGTTTGCTGTCTGCACCCAAGCATTTATTTATTTATTTGAAGTCTCCCTTACAACTAAAATTACAGATTTGCACCCAGTGCATTGGCGCGGTTTTAATATCAATATCAACATAAACTTATTTACATAAAATATCTCGTTATACGAGCCAAGCTAATTAACTCGTGATCTACCCCTAATAAAAGCAATTTTTGTTTAAACATTACTCCTACACTAGGAATTGCTCCTGTCTCGTAGGTGCCGTACAAATATTAAAACCAAACCAAACTATGCTTGTTATAAACCATTGAAACTACGGTTACAAGTTTGGCTCTGGCTAAACAAGTCAGACTATCAAATATGGACAATTCTACATTAGAAATTAATAGAGATACATATATGCTACGACATGCCTTCATCGAGTATGACCATAATAGTTCATATATGCTACCTGGAAATTGACAAATAAAACACTAATTTTATGATTGAATCATGTTTGAATTTAAATATTTCGCGGAAATTGAAATCTAGTGTTAGTTGATATTCGAAACCGACTCGTGAAACGAATTCAATATCTTCAAATTGGTTTCAGATTCTGTTCAAATCAATTAAGAAGAAAATTAATTCTGTATCTTATCTCTCTTTTATGCATTTCATACAGAGCTATGAAGTGTTTCGACATCAATGACGCCTCATAGGAATTAATAATTCTAAATTCCGCATCGCGGCATTAGATTTCTCTGTGCGATTAGAAATTTAGAACATACATATACAGCAGTCCAAAACCAACTATTGGTTAGTTGCCTAGCCCGGACACAACACCTGTCTAATCGGAGGAACCCAGTTTTCAATGGAGGTTAACAAAATTTTACACCCGGTTCCGCATACCTCCAAAGGATAATCAGCATGTCTTAAATTGCCGTCAGTTTTTACAAGATGTTCAGCAGAACAATGAAAAAATAACCTATAACCTTCTTCCCCAGGTACGGTCTGACCTACGAAGAGATCGAGAAGGGTCTGCCTCTCATCGACACGTCTCGCACGCTCATCCGTGAAGTATGTCCTCCAGTATTCTCCCACGTGGAGTGCCGCGCCGGCAAATACCGACGTTACGACGGCCTCTGCAACAACCTGCAGAACCCCACCTGGGGTGCTACCATGGCTCCCTTCCAGAGGTAAATAAACGAAATGACTACTCAGCAAACAATAAATGGATACAGCATGAGCTTAGCAGCATAACGGCTTCCACCGTACTACTTCTGTCGCCAATTAATGTCGATGTCTTTAGGTGACAGACACATTTAAGTTTCATGATAACAATACATTTAAGCGAGCGACAGAAAAATACCGGCCGGCCGCACCGTAGCTAACGCAAAACTACACAAGATAACATATTATTTAAGTCATGCTGTAGTATTATAAGATTATTATCTCATAAGCAAGGTTGGTAGCTCAACTAACTGCACAGGGTGCGCCGGAAAAGCATTTAAAAGGGTTATTAAACTTCAATATGTTTCACACCTTTACTCATGCCTTTAACGGAACCCAGCGGTTCGATAGCCTCTCTAGTACTTACTGTATGATTCATGCTTCTTAAAATGGATAAAAACCCTACACCGGTTTAAACAATATTGAATAAATCTCACACCAACATTCAAACTGCATTAAATTAAATTCTTAAATCTATGACAAATTAGTCGGGAACTCCGATAGCAATCTAAATTATTCTATAAAATGTTAACGACAATGATTCATTCAGACGCGTATTGTCCAAGTTTCTAAAGTGGCACCTAATCAGATAAGTCTATAATAAAACAAAACCGAGATTCAAGACATATTCAAGTTTGTGGCTTGAACGAGAAAGTGAAATTCGCAGTGCAAAGCCCCCTGGCGAGTAGGTGTAGAAAATACCCGCATACGTATTATGGAACTTGTGTGTCATATGTTTCCTCTTTTCAGATTAATAGGGCCGCTTTTCGCCGACGGTATCAACTCGCCGCGTATTGCTCATCATGGCAAGGACCTGCCGCTTTCCCGTGTTGTGTCCCGTACGATGCACCCTGATGAAGGCTTCCACGATCACGCTGGTACCGTCATGGTCATTGCCTGGGGACAGTTCATGGATCACGACTATACGTTAACGGCTACTCCTCTTGGTAAGATTAATGGTTGAAATAGGCACATCAACTATTTTTAAAGTTCAATATTAAGTAGTACCTTTCCAGGCTTTTGAAGGTGTGACATCACACAAAAGGTATATAACAGCTTAAGACATCTTCTATCTTTGTTTAAAATTGATGTCAATGTTTTAATCTGATCAAATCCTGCCTTAATAGTGCAGTATACCGTCTTGTGTTTTATTATTTCTTCTTCCCAATAGACCCTATAAACCGTAACGACCCCGAGGAGTGCTGCAAACGCCCCCCTCACCTGAAGCACCCCTACTGCAACGAGATCCGTATTCCTGACGATGACTACTTCTACCGTCTGTTCGGAGTTAAGTGCATCGACTTCGTGCGAGGTTTCCCGTCGCCAAGGCCCGGCTGCCGTCTGGGTAAGGTTCTTACACCTATATAAAGGAAATATACTAGAATTAAAAAAAAAGACGTGTGGCACTCGGGGACTGCCGCGGTAAAACTATTGCATATCATTTTTTATCAACTTATGCAATAGACCTCGCCAACAGCTGCTTAACCCCACCCATCCAAAACCAGACCTCGTCAACAGCTGCTTAACCCCACCCATCCAAAACCAGACCTCGCCAACAGCTGCTTAACCCCACCCATCCAAAACTAGACCTCGCCAACAGCTGCTTAACCCCACCCATCCAAAACCAGACCTCGCTAACAGCTGCTTAACCCCACCCATCCAAAATGAGACCTTGCCAACAGCTGTTTATCCCCACCCATCCAATACCAGACCTCGCCAACAGCTGCTTAACCTCTTCCATCCAAAACCAGACCTCGCCAACAGCTGCTTAACCTCTTCCATCAAAAACCAGACCTCGCTAACAGCTGCTTAACCCCACCCATCCAGAACGCCGACAGCTGCTTTCACTCATTTGTTTTCTTATCGGTCACCACGCTCAAAAAACAAATGAGTGGGGGGTGTTAGGTTATTTTCGTTACGGAATTTCTGGATTCGGTCTCCACGCTCAAGGCCCGCGATAGAAGCTATGCAATAGCTTAAAAATAATTGAATACCTTCGAATTTTTGTGACTTTGAAACTATTAGAAATGTAAGGTCACATCACCCCAAAAATACAAATAAAATTTGGCTTTTTAGCAAAGGTCAAACGCACTGATTCTCACGCGATTTACTTAGTGTTTTTTTTTTCTAAATTGTTCCCGCTCGTAATTTCGTCTCCGACCATCAATTGCGTTAATAGGCAAATCCAATTTACCTAAATCATGGCTATTGTTCTGAAAATACAAATCATATTCAATTTCATACGACGTATGTTTCGCTCTCATTGTGGTTGTTTTGCGACATATTATGTAGAACGAAACTATAGACACTTGAAACTCTCCAACATTGTTCTACAATTTGCCTTCAGCTAATTCAAATCTATCTTAATATATTTTCTCATTTCCGGAAATAAACCAGAGGATATTTCACTTTCATTTTACGATTACGCTTTGTATTAAGGAAACCGCATACAAAGTGCGGTATTAACAGCCGCATTATGTCGAAACTGGCGCAGCGCGTAGTCGGACGCGGAGTGACCTCAGTGGCGCTGTTGTTCATGAACATTTAATGTTAGATCTTGATGGTAATCTCGGAATCTCGTCATCTGCCTACGGACAGGGAAAGTGTTGATCATTACGTTGTTCTTATATTGCGCAATGTAGTGTAGAGGTTTGTTTGTCCGGTCGTGTTTGGCGTTTAGATTGCAGATAAGATAAATGTAGGTATTGTGCCTTTTGCCTAAGTAGAGAGCACCAGAGCTATCATTAGGATGCGGTTTGTTAATGATTTGGCAATTGGCAAGCACGATGTGAATGTTGTAATCAATAAATCTGTTGGTAACTTATTAGAATTTGACTCATTCAACCTAGCTGTTACTCTAATAGATGGAAAAAAGGAGAATAACTAACAAATCAGTTAACGATCCAAATCCGATAGAGATATTTGCAGCTACATACCCAGGCAAAAGCCGATTACATTTTGGAAGCTTAGCGCCACGGGGTGCCGCTTTCTTGATGAATAAAACAAATGAACGATACCATATCGCTTAATTTTCATAATAGCTAAAAGACAATTGACTAAATTGCAATACCTCTCTGTTGCAAACATGTTATTAAGAAATCGATTGCAATACATTGCACAGTTAATTTTATGATAATATTGTATGTTTAACGACTCCATGCAATAAATTCGTTACTTGCCGCATAATATACAGACATTATGAGGAGACTGGGTAAATCTGGCGCACTAGCTGAAGGTTGACCAGTTCACTTGATGGATAATAGACCATTTAATAATTTGATTGTCCTTAATTGCATAGATAAGACCGTAACCAATCACGACGTAGGAGATATGTGACGTGACATGTTTGCTGTAGAATAATATTGGCAGGCCCATAACTATTTATGAACGTTAATTTATGTTTTAGGATCAAGAGTTCCATTCAACACTCTAACCGGAACCATAGACGGAAACACAGTGTATGGTGTGACTGAGAAATTTGCCAGGTAAAGTATTTTGTCAGACTTAAAAAATTATAAAATACTCGTAATACTGGGTTGTTTTTTTATTTTGTAAAAGCACTACTTTGCCCGTGATAATTTGGCTGATGACCGCAAGCCTACAAACGGAAATAGAAGAGGAAATTGTTAGCCAATAGCCACTTTTGATTTTCAGCATTTATTTAAAGTCTAGTCATAAAATATACATAATGTGATATCTAAAATGGCAAATTGCAACATTCTACATCATGTAAAACTTTATGTTCATTTCCATAATTTGATAAATTTCAGGAAGCTACGTACTGGTTTCGGTGGTCTGTTGCGTATGAACCCAGTGTTCAAAGAGTATGGTCTCAAGGACTTGCTGCCTCTCAAACTTGATATCCCTGATGAAGGATGCACTAGGCCTAACAAGAACATGTACTGCTTTGAAGCTGGTAAGACTATATTATTGTATTGTATTTGTTACTTTTACACACACAATCAACATTGCCATCTTAAGCCATATTATCCACTAGCTTTTACCAGCGGCTTCGCCTGCTTGAAAGTAGTTGATACGACTTCTTCACCGTGTTTTTAGTATGGCAGTCAATGTTTATAAAAAGTTTTTTACCGGTCATCATCATTTATTATTAATTTTTTTTCAAGGTGAAATCCGTGTAAACGAACAATTGGTCCTAACTGTGATGCACACTCTCATGGCTCGTGAACACAATAGAGTCGCCAACGGTCTGGCCGAGGTCAATCCTCACTGGGACGACGAGACTCTCTTCCAAGAAGCGAGACGCATCAACATTGCCGAGATCCAACACATAACTTACAATGAATTCTTGCCCATCCTACTTGGAAAAGACGTTATGGAGAAGTTCGGTTTAGTGCTTGAAAAAGAGGTAAGAACCTTTGAAATAAATACAGTAATAAAAATACTGTCAATTCATGGGTATACAATTCGTGTTCTAAATAAACTGAGTACGATTTCAATATAATTTTACAAATTTTCTATCGATCAATGTTGGTCATCGATCACAGTTCAGTGATGTAACAATTTCACAGCTAGGTAATTGAACTTGTGTCATCTCGCGATGCTCTACTTAGCGATTGCAAAGACTGATCGATCGATTTGTTTCAGGGTTACTGGGACGGATACGATCCAGAAGTCAACCCTGACGTCATCGCTTCGTTCGCTTCAGCTGCTTACCGATTCGGACACTCTCTATTGCCTACTGCTGTTGAAAGATGGTCCAAGGCTCACAAATTCATCGGTAAGCTATCTATAGTCATTTACATAATAACAATATTTAGTTTATAATTAAAACCAAAAATTCATATCCATCGTAATTTTTCCAGCCTCCAAGAGACTGTCGGACCTCATTCGTAGACCATACGATTTGTACAGGGCTGGTGTCCTCGATGAATACGTCATGGGTCTGATGAACCAAGTAGCCCAGGCTATGGACGACTCTATCACTCAGGAAGTAACAAACCATCTCTTCAAGAAGGTTGGCGCTCGTTTCGGAATGGACTTGGTATCCTTCAACATGCAAAGAGGTCGTGAGTTCGGTATTCCCGGCTACATGGAGTTCAGAAAGTTCTGCGGTCTCCCTCCTGCGGAAACTTTCCAAGATCTGTTCGGATCTATGCCCAACGCCACTGTTCAGAAATACGAGACTATCTTCGATCATCCAATTGACGTGGATCTTTGGTCCGGTGGTGTGTCCGAGCGTCCTCTGCCTGGTTCTATGTTGGGACCCACTTTCGCTTGCATCATCGCTACTCAGTTCTCTTATTCAAGACGAGGTGACAGATTCTGGTAAGAAATTGTTTCATATTTTTTGGACCTATTCCGCCAACCCTCTTTATCCTGTAACTGTGTTAATGGTGTGATTATTTTTAGGTTCGAGCTCCCTAACCAGCCCTCGTCGTTCACACCTGAACAGCTGGTTGAGGTCAGGAAGGCACGTCTGGCGCGTGTAATTTGTGATAACACCGACATCATCGACACCGTTCAACTTTACCCCATGGTCTTGCCTGACCATGAATTGTAAGTAGTACTAGTACATAATACCTGCATGTTTTTGATATACTTACATAAGATTCGTTTGTCTTATGAACTTCTGAGGATTTTCCTCAAAAGTTGCATTACATCTAACTCGTAACTTGATGGTACGCCGCATGGCATCTATCATTCGTTCATCTTTATAACTCTTTCTCTTCCTCCCTTTTCAGAAACCCGCGTGTACCATGCAGAAGTGGAGTTATTCCTTCCATGGACTTCAGCAAGTGGGCCGAACCCGCGCCCTTCCGCGGTGCCGCGAAACAATTTGTGAGTAGCTTCACATACGACCCGTACTTGGGCAAGAAGTAGTTGCACCAGCACCTAGCTCCTAGAGTAATCACATAGAGTAATGATATAGTCAACGGTGTAACTGTACGTTGTTCAAGCTAAATGACCTTTTGCGAAGTCTGTGACCCTGAACTCTCTAGACCCCTGGCATTAAATAACACTGGCCGGAAAAAAAAAAACACAATTTTTGAGTTTTGTTTATAAACATTAAAGAAAATAGTACTTAATAATTGCATAGAATAAGGACTATAATGACGTTCAAATGACTTTTTTTTATTCATCTTAAAGTTCTTAAATCTTTGCAAAAAGGTTACATAGCTTGAATTTTTAACATTGACCACATCGTCATTTTGTACTGTTTTCTCGTTTTGGTTTTTGCTGTATAATGTAGAGGTCTTTGTTAAAATGTATCCTAGACAGTTATAGTGTATTATAGAATTATACACGAAGCACTACGATAACTTCGGTTAGATTGTTTTTAATGTATGAACTGTCTGATTAAATCAAAGCTGTCTAATTTAAGTTATCGTTGTGCACTTTTAAGTCATCTGTTAAATATAAACCCTAATTCCATTTGGTTGTTGACTCACTAAGAAATGAAGATCGACTAACGCCAAATGTGCCAAAATAGTGTCGAAGTGCAATCAACCGATCAAGTATGTTAGTTTTAAGAAAAACTATTTATAAATAGAATAGGAACTTTGTACAAAAACATAGAAGATGGCTTAGTCGAAGCAAAAGTGCTTTTAATTGCCATATAATTAAGTTACGGTAGTTTTGAAAATACCTTCACATTTTATGTTGTAGTTAATAAAGCACCTGTAGCAGTAGAAGTCAACTTATGCCCGCTGGAGGCTGGTAGTTTGGTAAATAAACGGTCCCTGTACCCCTAACCAAGTTGCTAATCTGCAAAAGTTAACGCTAGTAGAAAGCTTCAAATGTACGGGAATGACGTCATCTCAACGCTCATTCACGTGGTCAGAACAAAATAAATTAAGGGTTAAGTAGACAAAGGTGTTATCTGACAAAAAATCTAACTTTTATGCATGAACATAGGTTTTAACTGATGGTAAATCGATCCATGGATTTAAGACACGGCAATTCCAATTCCTTACATAGTTACAGATTCTAGCAAAGGGTTTAACTGTCAATCAAGTATATTTTTCAGATTTGAAATGTGCCAACAGCAGAAATATTACCAGTAAATCGTAATAGTAGGTAACACCTTTGTCCACTTACCCCTTCAATTGGGCGCGTGGCTAACTCGAAGCGTTCGACGCAAGCGAAGCGGTTGTAACTTGGCTAGGGGGGCTGTACCTATTATGTAGTCAATATCTAAATGCACTGATAATACCTATTTCTAATTAGATACGCTGGCCATCTCACACAATAGCATAGAAATAATATTAAAGTTCAACATAGTTCAGCAAAAAGTCATTCTATTTCATTCAAATATTGCGGGTTGATAGAGATAGTAATTTAAAAAATAATTATCGCCTAAACTTTCTATTTAGTGAACCAACTTGTATGTCTGGCCATAATTTCATTCTCATTATTTGTACCTAAGGTAGACCGCAGTTATAGTAATAAAGTTACTACATTGACCTTTTCTTTTATGTTTTTCATTACTAGAAAATAAAAATTGATCACTGTAAATGTCAATTCAAGACAGCTTTGTCTTTATTTCCGTTTTTGAAATTAGAACGTAATAATATGGCAAAATCTGGCTCCTACCATAAACGCTTATTCACTATCAATACGAATCCTCCAGCACGTTAAATACCGTAGTTAGTAAGAGAAAAAGCGACTTAAAAAAATTAAGTAGGCTTGACTCGTTGCTTATTAGTCTTTGGATACAGTTTTAGTTTTTATGTTCAGTTCGAAATCTTTGGAATTTATACCACATCGACAAAAATGTGTTGTTACATACTTACCTATAAGTACCTACCATTATGTTATATACTGAACATAGAAACTTGTACATTTATTTCGTAATAAGAATACATCTATGCTTTCATGAAGATAAACGCTATTGTCATTGTTTTAACTGTGTGTTTTAATTGTTTTGAATGGCGTAGTGTGGAAGGGGGGGGGGGCCTAGACGACACATAGGCAGAGGGCGGTGTAATTTGAAAAATAAATAACAATCTTATGCAAAACATAACTATTTCGTTTCATATTTTAATCGCACCTATGATTTGATTTTTCATTTTATTATTTCACTTCGAGGCCGCCACAACTGGGCTAAGCTAACTGCTGGGCCCCAAAAGCAAACCCCGCTAAATATGATTTCCTTCTTTTAACTACAACCAAAGAAGGCACCTCTGTTTGGCGTTACCATTAGTTTTGAGTATTCTCTGTCGATAAAATTTTACATGAATTAATTTTTGCATGATTTGTCGCCCGTTGTAACAGGCGTACCACCTACGTAAGTTGCAAAAAAGTCTACCATCCGTGTTAGGGAGTGAAATAATTTTCTACCGCCCTCCTTTCCTGTCCTGCTTCCAACATTCTCCCTTCTACACAAAAGTTGTCAAAGTATGTCTTAGGCTATGTGCAAACTTTTGATTATTCTCGCCTATTCTTGGCACCTCCATTTTTGAAGAGTAGAGATTTCAAATTAATTTCGATTGCGACACGACATATCGAAATTGACAATATTGTATACTTAGAAAAAGTCCAGAAAAACATATGCGACTATAAGAATATATTTTTGACCAAAAATAAAAATAGATGGGGCGGTGAATTTCCAGATCGCCCCGGGCGGCAAAAATCCACGCTATGCCATTGACTGCAAGTGATTAAAGATACAATTCTTTCTTTACTTACGCCAACTCAATACTCAATCTAGACTGGGATTAGGATTCCTGTCTAGGTAAGCCTAAGAGCGCATACTAAATTAAATTTAAACCAAACCGAAAATTAAAAAAAATCGCAGCTCTTTAAAATATTAAATCGCATTTATCTTCATCGAACCTGATGTTTATGTATGTACCTAATTAATCAGTTTTGTTATTTTTTTATTTATTTTTAGTTCAAGTTAATATGTAATTTGTAATAATGCATGGTTAATTTGTAGTAGATTGTGTAAATACAAGTATGTTGTAATAAATGTTAGAATTATAGCACTGGTTTTATTGAACACCCATCGATGTACTAACAACGGTATGTAGATATTTTTTATAGATTACTTCTATAATTCTATATCTAATGTTTACTCTAATTTATTCCTCAGATGACCAATGCCACCATAGTTGAGAATAACAGCACGAGCAATGACCAAAAAGTAACATGTAACCATTCAGATAATGGAACACAAAACTGTTTTGTTAATACAGTACAAACTCAAAATAACCACTGTTCTAATAATAACACAAACACTACCGATTGTGAAACTATCACCACAACCGAGAATAACAATACTAATAATATTAATAATACAGAAGAAAATACAGTTGTCGATAACAATACGGTGTTAAAATATGTGTACAAGAAAGGTGACAAAGCAGATATACCTATAAAGGAAAAAGGTCATTTCAGGAACAGCTTACGGCGGAAACGATCAACAATCGCTTTACGTAACAAAAACCCACGCCCAAGCAAGTTTCAAAAACCCGTAATAGTCAATTATGAAACAGTGCATGGATCTGGAGAAATTTTGGCACCTTTAAAAAATACAGGAAACAAAATTTTGGGGGCCAATCTAGCTGATTTCAATATTGAAACCCGTCATCTTAATCCTGACGTTAAGAAAGACGAAAATGCAGCCCCTGATCTCAAGAAAGAATCGAGCGAAATTGAAAGCTTAAACGAAGGAAGCAATGAAAGAGAAAGAGGTAATAATATTAGATCCAGTAGCGAGAGTGAAGAGAGTGGAGAACGTGGAGACTACAGGAATGGAAAACTTCAACAAGATAGCGATGAACGCGGAGATTATCGAAGAAGAAAACTTAACCGGGGAGATCAAGATAGTGCTGAACGTGAAGATTATCGAAACAAAAAGTCTAGTCGTGAAAATGATGATAGTTCTGAGCATGCGAACTATAAAAATAGAGACTCCCGTCGCAACGAAGATAGTAGTGCTGAACGTGGCACCTATAAAAAGAGTGACTCCAGCCTTGAAAGGGGTGAGAGTGGAGAAAGTGACGCATATAAAAACAGTGAATCTAGCCGCGGGCACGATGATAGCAGTGAACGTGGAGACTACAAAAGACAGAGAAATGGTTCTAGAAATACTTATAATAGTGCAGAAAGTAATGAAAATAATCGAAGAGGTAAGGCTAGGTATTCTGCTCCAAATAAAAACAGGAAAGAAAGTTCTGAAAGCGATGAAAGTCGAAAACCTGCTCCCAACAGTTCTGAAAGTAAGGAGAGTATAGAAATCGATGACAGAAGTAAAAATACTTATGCTGGAGTTCAAGATCGAAGAAAAAATGCTGAATACCTTGACGATGACCGACATATCCCCTACCCCAGAAAAAAACAAGATTCTTCCAATGAAAGCAGTGATGAAAGTAACAAAAGTATTGAAACAAGGGAACCGCCACAAAATTACCAATCAGACCCGAAAATTGACAACAGTAAAAACTCTGCAGTTCCTTTACGAGATGTAGATTTAGGAAACTTTAACTACGAGCGAGTACACTTAAACAATAATGGGAAAGTAGAACCCCAAAAGGAAAATCTTGAATTTGCTGATCCCAAAAGTGCAGTGGAAATATTACCTCTTTCCACACCTGTACCTGTACCGGAAATCAAAAATCATGAAACACTAAATTCTTTACCAGATGTAAACACTTTAGCAAGTCCAGAAGTGCAACAGGATGGTAACAAACTAATTCACATAGACGACGGAGAAGTTAAACCTGTCGTTGAAATTAATCCCGAAAGTGAACCTAACGTGAGTGAAGAAGTTGAAAGCTTAGAATCGATTTTAGGCGTAAAAGAACCAGAACAATTCAATGACAACGGTCAAAACGATAAAATTGCCAAACAAGCAGAAGGCCAAAATGGAGATGTTAAACAAGAATTTGAAAGAATTCCTGTTAACTATAATCATGCCAAGAAAACTGAAAACAAAGACAACCCAACTACTGAAAGTCCTAAAGAAGAAACAGAAGTGGAACAAAGGGATGGAACACTTGATGTGTTTTCACCAATAGATGGCAAATATGATGAACATTTGAACACTAAATTCGATGACTTGACGATAAAATTACCAGAAATAAAATTACCGGATGACATTTTAGCTTACACCAGAGACAATTCGCCGTATAGTTACGAAGACGACAAAAAACAAACACAACCAGATATGACAGGTTACAAACCGTATTACTATGATCTCGAAGATAAAGAAAAATTACAAAAACGTAAAGATATCAAAGATGCCAACGAGTCTGAAGATGATGATGATCGCGCACCTCATAATGGGTATTACGGATATTATAATAACCCCGAGAAAAAACAAAATTATAAAGATAAGGACGCTGAAGTAGAGAATGAAGAAGAAGAAGAGGAAGATCTGTACGAAAAATTTGTACGAGAAAGATTTGGAAAACAAGGCACTTTTGAAAAAAGGTCAGAAAATTTAGAAGCGGCGGCGCCAGCCAATCCTGAGTTGTATAAAACTATTCAACATATACTTAAAAAGACTGCAGACATTGACGAACAAGCTAAGAAGAGTGGCGATCCCAACGCAGGTTACATGTGGACTTTAGAATACGGGGAGAAACTGTAGTGCAATTTAGCACAAACAAGTAAGGGCAGAGACCCCATATTTTATTAACAAGAGGATTAATATTATCTCACCAGATAATATTTCATAGGCTGATAGTGTGTAAGTTAGTTAAAAATAAGTATTTAAAAGTACCACATTTGATAAAAAGTTTCCTATTACACAAAAATTTGGCTTCAATGCACTGTTACATTTCATGATACTTCTTATTTGTAACCAGCTTTTTTTTATTTTTAACAACACTTAATTGTATGAATGAATGAAACAATGTAACGCATTTTACCGAAATTTAATTACCAGTCCAGAACATGAGCGATACGAGCATAATTCTGCACTTTGCAATTTGGATAGCGCAGGTTCGTTTCCTTCGGGGAAAAATATAATTTTCACTGACCAACGGAAACTCGTTCCAGAGGAACCTACCGTAGACGCGCAAAGAAAATGACAATCTTTCTTAGGGAGCCATTCATTTATTATATAAGACAATTTAGGGGGAGAAGGGGTTCGATCATAGGTATCTTGTTTTTCCTTACAAGGGGATGGGAAGGAATCTTGATACATAGTTCTTATGTAAGATTAAAAAAATACGTAAAGTTATGATTTGAAAATGTGAGGGTAATTGCGCGAGTGCTGATGTGTGCTCGGATGCGTATAGGTAAACTATTCTATGGCAACGTCACTACACGTTACTTGTTTGCGTAAACGACACACTTGTAAACATTCCTAAAAATTGTTACTTTTAAAAATAAACATCAAAAACAAGCAAACCTATATTTATTTTTACCCGACTACGGCAAAGCCAAAGGAGGGTTATAATTTTTTTTCTTTAGATTCTTACGTACTAAATATTATACATCAATATTTTCCCTCCCGAAAGGGAGTTAAAAACTACTAAAAATCGTCTTACGTAATAAAAGAATGGCCCCTAACCACCCAATTAAGAAGGCTTTGGTATCATATCATAACATAAAATGAAGACAAATATTATAAATAGGATCTCATAATTACTGTAATGTAAGTAAATACCATTTTTATTTAAATAAAATACAAAAACGTTTTTGTAATTTTTATTCTTTTGTTTTATTATTTTGATTTCCACACAGAATTTATTTCCCCTTGTATTTGAGAGTTCGTGGAGTGTTTCCTAATACACAACGAACAGTTCGTCGATCGTCATCTAGCCAGTTCCTTCCGGATTGACCCAACCTAGCCCGACTTTGCTTTTATCGAACGTTCAGTACTTTATTCTATACAGGTACAATATCATAGCTCAATAGGTTATACCGAATAGTTTATTGAACAGTTTTCTACACAAAATTTTTGTAAATTATTTAATTTGCAAAAATATTGCAATACAAATAATTTTAATTAAGCATTTGAAATGCTCAAAACGCAACTAAACGACATGGTGACATTAATGACAAATAATATGTCAAAAACATAACCTCAATTTCTCCAATTCTCCAAAAGTTGGTTTTGTGAAGCAATCGTGATTTAAAAAAGCAGTGTTATAATAAAAAGCAAATTTAAACGTTCAGTTATAATATTAAAGCAATCTTTTTGTCAAAATGGCTGAAGAAATTCAAAGGAAGATGCAGAAAGAACTCGAACAGTTGAGTGGTATACAAAAAGAATACCGTAAGGCGGTCGCTCAGAAACAACAATTAGATAGTCAGTTAAATGAAAACAAAGCCGTAAAAGAAGAGTTAGTACTGTTGAAAAAAGACGCAGAAGTATATAAACTGATTGGGCCCGTTTTAGTAAAGCAAGACTTAGAAGAAGCTACTCAGAATGTAACTAAGCGAATGGAGTACATCAGTAAAGAGATCAAAAGAGCAGATGACCACATATTCGCTTTAGAAAACAAACAGGAAGCTCTACAAGAGAACCTGAATAAGCTAAAGAATGATCTTAACAAACTCAAACTAAAGGCTTGAGGACACTTCTTAGTCTACCTACAGGAAACGCTTCAGTTTGCAATTATTAATATTACTTTTGCATTATGTGTATTTAACTAATTATACTTTTAATAACTATTGCAGCTTTTTGTTTTTGAAATTGGTTTTTCCCAAATAGGTTCACATTGAATTGTACCTACATACAACATACACATCAAACTAGGAATTTCTTAACCTTTCAAATACCGTAATTATAGACACAATAGAAAGAATGCCGGCGTTTGCTTGGGGTTTAATAAGCAGTTCAGTACAATCAAATTCAGGCTCGTACACTTGGAGAATGTATATAGCAACTCTAAAGGATAACTTCCAGATACACATATCAAGTTTTCTCACAGATTTTAGTAGGCTTCAGTACTGAACCAAAACTCTGTAGATGACTATCTGATTACGTAGATAATAATAACCTGAAGGAAATAAGGGAATACTTCCCCCTGACAGAGCTGGCCTTCATAGATGGTGCTCGTCACTGGATACACAGTCAGAAGTTAGAAAAAATCCTAGAAACAGTTTGTAATTTTCCGAAAGACAATTATGACTCAAATAGTCTGATAAAAGTTATATTGATTCTCTTTAAATTAAGTAGTCATCAATTTTTGAATAGTTTAATAATTTTTTTAGGCTATTTAGATGCATACTGGAACTTACAGCAAGGTGGACCAATAACCTGATGAGAGTCACAGGAATCTGATGAACGCAGAAGACTGGTTGTTGTGGCAACACTTGGGGGAGGCCTATGTCCAGCAGTGGACTTATTTCGGCTAAATTAAAGAACCTTTTATATAGTTACATCCATAGTAGATAAATGAGTAAATAACTGAATATTATGCATTTTGGAAGTGACTGCCCTAATCAGGTTTCCTAAAATGGTACTTGTAAGACATTATAGATCATGGATTTTAGATTACAATTACGTCATCTGTTAAAGTTTTCGTTTGAGCATGAGACAAACTAAATACATAAAGAAAGATTCAGACCTTTTTCCCATAGGTATAGGCAGAAATTTCAGAGCGCTGCCTGCTATAGTCCATAAGTACCGATATTATTTTAGTTATGTTCATACATCTGGTGGTTCACAGTAGTATAAATATCATTTATCAAGCCAGAAAAATACTACTATAAAAAAAAAAAATTAATCCTAGACCACACTTTAGAATACACTGTTTTGTGGGATTTAGGACTACGCACTGTAGCATTTTTCAAGAAAATCACCTATAACTTCTGTAAGTCCTAACTAATGCGTCCTAAACAAACAACTAATATTTTTTTATCGTTCATATCTAAAGGGTTCTATCACTCACTGTCTATCCGTCTGTCACCAGGCTGTATCTCATGAACTGTCATAGCTACCCAGTTAAAATCACAGATGATATACCTATTTCTGTTGCCTCTCTAACAACAAACAGAATAAAATAAATATTTAAGTGGGGCTCCCATACAACAAACATGATTATTTTGCTACGGCCGGTACGGAACCCTTCGTGCGCGAGTCGACCCGCACTTACCTTTTAAACACAGTTGATTTTTGTTATCATCATATTAGAAAAAGTTAATCTTATCATCTAATCTCTTTTTTCTGATTACCTACCTACCTAATATGCGACTGTCAAAAAGGCAACGATTTATACAGACAGACAATAATAATTATATAACTTAGGTTTTTGCAGTGTGTTTTTGACCGACTTCGAAAAGGAGATGGTTCTATGTTCGGCTGAATGTATGTTTTTTTTTTATGTAGGTATGTTCACCAATATCTCGGTCAATTGTGGACCGATTTCGAAAATTATTTTTTTGATAGAAAGGTCCTTCCAAGTTGGTCCCATAGAAATATTGTTATGATCTGATCATGAACTTCAAATATATGGAACAGAACTCCTCGTAGGATCACAGCAGAAATACGTGTAGTTGATGTCTGACTGAAAGAAAAGGGGGGGGATGTATCGAACTTATCTGGTGATGAAACCGGAAGGTAAATTAATGTAATCTAACCATACTTGGGATTATTAGAATCGTTATGAGATGCACTCTGGCTATAAGGTATTTAAGTTTGGCCGAGTGGTACTTTTTAGTGGTGGTACCATAACTAAAAAGTGAAAAATAAAAGTCAGTGTTAAATAACGAAGAGACATGATAGAAACACCGACTTCCGAAATTAAATTTATTTTGTACTTTTCAGTGTTTTTTAACATTGAAGTCGGTTTATTTATTTTTTTTGTAAAAAGTTTTTTATTAGGTTCTACATACTAACGGCTAAATGGCTTTTAGAGCTTGGGACTAACTAACTGGTGTAGATAATTAAAACAAGACTTAAGAATTTTTATTTATTATATATCATCCAAAAATAATACAGATGGCACTTTCTTCCTGTTGCACCCAATATAAATATATTTACTATCATTTTATCAAAAAATAATTGTTTTTTCTAAGACCATACGAGCGCCATAATCGTTTACATTTATCACATTTTAATATTATAGGACTAACTTCCACTCTGTTCTTAATATCTAAAGACAAATCTTAAATTTGCATTGGAATAACATGAAAATAAATTATTAATGAAGATATTGATAAACACAAGTTTAAACATAGACCTTAAATAAACATAAATATAGCAACACAATGAAAATAAAGCACTGGTATGCATGAAAACCTTCCTAAGCTATTGGTCCCAAATTGAAAAACATATCACAATGTGAGGCACATTGCAACTATTTCAGTTCTACCAAATCTTTAACAACAAACATTATAATTATCAGCCCATGTAGAGAGACTTATCATCCCGAAACTTGTATACTTATAATCTAATCCAAAAGACTACACACACTAATGTAAACTGTACTTTGTATATAAAATACTTTATATCAAAACTATAATAATGGCATTCATGAATATGGAATAAAATACTCTTTGCTACCAAAAATATATAGTAGAATACTACTATCTCATCAAATTTCACATAATTTCCATTTGTTAATCCAATTTTTTTTAGGATTTTATAAATCAGATGACCCTTACTTAATTCTGCTCTGGACACATGGCACGCTACAAAATGGCATCTCCTGTTTGACGACAAAACGTCCGCTCAGTAAACTTTTCCCGCACATTCGACCAGAGCATATGAAGCATTCAGCATGCCAGTGCATATTGCCCCACGATACTCCCTGTTGCTCTGGCCCAATAACACCGCTGCACGCACGACAACGTTCAGCGTAGAACTGATCATAGCACTGCAAACATATTGGGAGACCTGTCTTATCATCTGGCACATACTTTTTCCCGCCAAGCGGTGCATCGCAGTGATAGCAACAGAAATGTTGCACATGGAACGCCCTTCCTTCCGCAGCCGTGTAAGGACGGGTAAATATCAGTTCGTCACATCCTGCGCAACGCGGGATCTCCAACACATCGGCCAAATCTCTGGCGCAGTAAATCTCATCTTTGTAGAAGAAGTACACGAGATCTGCCAGCAGCTCATTACATTTGCTGCAAGTGAAGCACTGTGGATGCCAAATAGCCTCGTGGCCAGCCCTCTCAGCCTTGACGGCGACTTCGCCAGCGAACATCGACTTGGTACAACGCTGGCAGGGCACTCCCTCATTATAAAGCTTTCTGTTGAACTCTACCTCAGCAGGGCTGAGCGACAAGTCTGCAAGCTGATCAATAATTTGATCAGGATTTTCATAGTTCTGCGCAAGAGCTAGGTAGTCAGCGTTTTCGCCAATAGGATGCATGTTATCCAGAGGCTGATTGTTCCAGTCTGTGCCGGGAGGTGGTGGCACAGAGCCGGGAGCTGATGGTACAGCACCAGGGTATGTGCTGTAGTTTGGCAGTGGTGGAGGTGGCAGATCGTCCTCAGAGTGACTTCTTAGATACTCCCTCAAAGGTGCAGTCTGTTGAGGTTCTACCTGGTTTATAGGCTTCGTAACAGTGGAGTACTGAGGATTAATCTTAGTAGAGCAAAGGGTGCCACTGTGTTCAGGAGTTACTGGTTCATGTTTCCAGCTCCATATCTCCCCATTAGGAGCGAATATAGTTCCCTTCTGTATTCTGCTATCCATTAGTTTAGCTGTACCAATAACATTGTTATTGCTGTTAGACCATAAGTCTGGCATGATTTGAGCTCCAAGTGACTTACTGGAGAACTCATTGGTTTCGTCCTTGAATTGAGGATTACTGTTGTACTCCTCACGGAACAGTTTGATTGGTTGTAGATAAACATCGTGTTCAACTGGCATATTTAGGTCCTCTAAGTTTTTGAACAGTTTATCATAGACAGGACCATGTTCGACTGCACTCTTTATACGATCGGACTCAATACGCATGATATGGAGTTTGTCTTTGACAATGCGACTTAGAATAGGGCTGGACTTGTAGTCTGGCAGATTGGCAGCACTGCTAACGACATTTCCTTGAGTATCTAGGACTAACTTCTTGTCTGAAGCGTTCTTCGGGACAATATTGTACTTCACTCCTCTGGACACATTGGATATCTTCAGTGGTAAGGCGTAAGACTTGGGTGCGGAGTGTATTTTGCTGCTTTCCACTGAGAAGACATCTCCATTCTGTAGAGGTGCCACTCTGACGACATTCCCCATACCCACGACATGGTCTTTGATGCGCGTGATGTATTCCTGGAGAAAAGTATGTTTACGTAAGTCAAGTATAATTATATAGATATAACATGTATGATTGAAATAATATCCTATTATAAGAGCAAGTAAGTGGCACTATCACCGCCGTTATCACCGTCAGACTGACCTAAATTAAATGGCGTAATACTCTGCGCAACATTCTAACTTTGTGCATTCTAAAATGTGTGGATCTTATACATACATATGGAAACAAACGAGTAGGTTTTGCGGTTATCAATAAGTATATTATGAAATGTATAAGGGGCAAATTATTTATAAACTAAGCAACAAAACACTTAATGCCACCTTATCGCATTAGGTATAAAGAGCATTGGTGGCCCAGTGCTAACGGCCAGGTAAGCCAGGTCACAGGTTCGAACCCAGCAATTCACTATTTTATAAATGGTGAAGGAATACTGTGTGGAAGATTTAATTTTAGCTTTTAGGTTACCAAAATTCGCCGACGTGCGACATTGACGAACTCGAACGGGGTTCACCCAAAGATTTTATATATCCTACGGTCCACCAGGTAGATTATGGCTATTCCCTTTCATAAAAGAAGCCGGTATCTTAGCAGGGCAAATGTCAACCGATTTTAAACGGTTTTTTGTAGTAAGCTTGAAACAACACAACATGCTATGATCAAGGTCATTCAGAAGTCCCGTAAATTTAAAAAGCTAAGAGTGTCAGTACTTACAGTGTGTTCGGACTTCTCAAAGTCGCTGGCGTGTTGCCGGACGGCCGGCGCGACGTCGTGCGGCGGCAGCTGCGTGCGGAGCTGCGCGCGCCGGCGCCGCGCCGCGTCCGAGCCGGACACCGGCGCCAGTGAGCCCAGGCATGACATGTACTCGGATACCTGGGGAACAATAATTTTAATTATGGTTATACAGGGTGACATCGACGCACAAACGAATACCATGGATCCAATACATGATTCTGGACCACCCAGTGGTAGAATTTTTCGTCGGATTTTTCCTATTTTTTTTAATAAAAAATAAATACAACCGACTTCAATATTTAAAAAACAAAAGTACAAAACAACTTTAATTTCGGAAGTCGGTGTTTCTATAATAGTTTTGTCTCTTCGTTATTGCAACATGCATGCAGTTGGCATTGCATGTTGGTTTATATGAATTACAAGATGCGCTGTGTATTTAAAAAATCTATTGTATTTAAGAAAGAAAAGATATCTAATTAGATAATTATTAGAAGAATATCTTACCAGCTCTGTGGAAGCATTTGGAGGCACCCAGTCAAGTTTAACAGGCTTATCCGTTACTCCTCGAATTTTAATCAGGGGCACTGAAAAATTAAAAATTATTAATTGAGTTATTCAAGTAATAAGGTTTATTGTACACCAAAAAAGTAATAATTTCACAGAAACTGGATCTACAGAACTTTTCATTTAATCTCGCTCTTGAGTACTACTACTACTCTACTTATTTGAGTTTAGCACAACATAAGAAGTCTACAAAAGAATCTATATTGTCCCACTGCTGGATAAAGGCCTCCCTCCACTCTTTCCATTGTTGTGCTTGCCAATTTCTAAGGACGACATCTAAGTCGTCCCACTATCTCCTTCGTGGTCGGGCCGTGTGCGCACTGAGCAATGTCGGGGTACCAATTTTGGAAATCAAGTTACTATTTTACAATTAGTACACACAGACTACTTAAGGATCTGTACACACTGAGACGCGACGCGACGCTGCGTGCACATTTTAAAAGAGCTACTCAAAATTTAAATTCATTTATACTATTCTATACGAAAAGATACACATTTCAAATTGAGATGCCTCACGGCGCAGCGCTGCGTGGTGCAGCGTATTCTGAATTCTCACAAGAAAATGTGTATCTTTCGTCTCTCCTTCGAATCTAACCTGGCCGTATCCAGGTGGCCTAACTCTTTTTTCGTCATATTATCACCTTATTGTATGAATTATCTAAGCATTAGCCGGGTCCTTCATGAAATTTTGTACCTACCTATTAGGGCCGAGACACACCGGAATGGCAGTGGCCGGCAACGGCTAGCTAGGCTAGAAGTAACGAGAAGAAGCGCGCGGCGAGCGACCGCTCGTGGCACCACGGGCGGCCTCGCAACCTTTTCATGCTTTTCAAACGATACTGGTCTTTTTAGGTGTAGATAAAGTTTAAAATTATTTCACGCTAAAAGTGCTTTCCGCGTCGCAGTCGGTTGTTGTCATTCCGCTAGTTGAACGGCACTGATTAGTTACTAAGCTAGGCTAGGCTGAATAGTGAATCAAGGTAGTTAGCTGTAACAGGTATATTCTAACAAAACTACTTACTAGAAGCCTTCTTAGGTCTGGCTGTGCCCAGCAGCTCAAACTGTGCCCATCCCGATAGGTCGTCATCTTGAACATCGTGAACATCCTTGCTGCAGTGACATGATCGGCACACCTTCCTCCAGAAGTGAAGATCTAAGCCAGGGCATGATGGTCCTGAACAGACGAAATTAATTGTTAAAATTGATAATGAATGGATCTTGTGGGTGGAAAGAAAAATTGCAGTAGCGTAAGTATTAAGGAAATATCTATGAGAAAACGAAAAAACTAAAAGACAATGTTTCGACGATCAATGTAAAGTCTCGAAACTGAACTGTTTTAAGCTTAGCATATAGGTACCTATTTTTTAATATGCGTACTAATAAAAATATAATATCAGTGCTTATTGCTTTTTTGAAATCGAAAAATATCAGAAAGTAACAGTTAAGCTGTCGTATATGAACGAAAGTTAAGTATCACGTGCATACGCGGTAGTGGAGCGTATGGCTTATGAGACGGAACTACCAGCTTTGCGAATGTTCGCCGCACACTGACGCAAGCCGCCGCAGTCTGATCGCAATTTTATTAAAATTTTATAAAAAGTTATAAAATTCTTCTTCTTCTTCTCGTGTCGATTTGACTCAAATTTTGTCCGACCAATATTTAGCCACCTGGACAGCTCTGTCCCTCTCTGAGGGTGAAGGTAGTTGTGTATGTTGGGCAGGAAAAGGAGGTGACACATATCCTGTGAAGGAGCTCCACACTGTCACTGTATTAGTAAGTTATAATATTAAAAACGTTTCTGTGTTTTCTAAAAGTGTTTCCCAGGTAATAAATCGGATTTGGTAGTTTCAATATTATTCAGCGCGGTACGTATACGAAATAATATCGAAAATGCCGTTTACGATTGTGTACGTAGAATTTTTAATGACGTAAACTATCGATTTTGGCAGTTTCGATATGTTTTACTAAGTGTGTTTCCTTGTAAATGACCGAAAATGCCACTTTCGATGGAAAACGTCTGTACGGTTATTAAATATTGTTACGTACGTGGGTAATCAAATGCCGATTTACTAACGAGAGAACTTTATTTACCACAAACAATAACAAATCAGTCCAGTCAACAATAATCCGAATCGCAATTAACACTAGAGTACCGTTACACTATCGCTTAGGTCGTTGAGTAAAATCACTTCAAGTACTAGGGTAGTTCGCTCTTGATCGCAGTCGAAATCACAACTGACTCGCTTCCGGCCGGGGGCTCGTATTTATATGCGGAGCCAAGAAAATTCTAGATACCGACTTCCCACGAACGATCCAGAATTCCAGAACAATTGAATCGCTTCTCGAAGTCATAAATCATTTTTATTACTCGTGGTAATAAGAGTCACTTTCATGCGAATTTCGACTCTATTGTTAACGTCGGAGAGTACCATTTCCTATAAATACCTAACTACTACTTATAAGTACTTTGTGGATGTTTCGAGATTTTTCTAAGTCTGGGTACGCACAACCATTCTAGACCTTTCGAACAGCAATGCGTTTTAATTATTACGTGCTACTCTCTATATTCTCGGAGATATGGCGGGTTCACGTTTAATGGCGTAACAGTGCCCCCCTCTTAGTCATGCTCGTCCCGAGCATTATTAGATCCGTGATACGGCGCCAATCTATCCACATGGACAACCTTGGGTTTCCCTCTTAGCCCTTTCTTGATGCGGTAGGTCACGTCATTAATCCTTTTTAACACGGTGTAAGGTCCCTCCCATCGAGCTTGGAGTTTTGGCGATTTCCCTTTCCGTCGAAGCGGGTTGTGAAGCCAGACCAGTGTACCTTCCTCAAATCCCTTGGCATTGGCATTACGGTCGTATCTAGTTTTCATTTTTACGCTGGTGTTCATGCTATTCTCACGAACTCGTTTATGCACTTCGTCCAATTGATCTTGAAGGTCACTTACGTAGTCCGTAACTGGCTTAGTCTTGTCAGGTGGCACGCCAGTTATGGCATCGACTGGAAGTCTCATCTCCCTGCCGAAATTCACTCTTGCTGGGGTATGTCCCGTGCTATCATGCACTGCCGATCGGTAAGACATCAGAAATAGTGGAATATACCGGTCCCAGTCCTTCTGATGGTCATCGACAACCTTAGCCAGGTGATTCTCCAGGGTTTGGTTAAACCTTTCCACCATTCCGTCCGACTGAGGGTGCGCAGGTGTTGTGCGTGTCTTATAAATTCCCAGAAGTGTACACATTTCCTGGAACAGCGCAGATTCGAAGTTACGGCCTTGATCGGAATGGATTTCCAAAGGTGCGCCATACCGACATACTACTTCTTCGACCACCTTCTTCGCCACTGTCGTCGCTTCCTGATTGGGTATGGCAAAGACTTCGGGCCACTTTGTGAAATAGTCCTGGATCACCACTATGTACTTGTTTCCGTCATTTGTAACTGGAAAAGGTCCAGCGACGTCGATAGCGATGCCTTCCCATGGGGCTCCCACATTGTACAGCTGAAGCCTGCCCCTGCTCCTAGTCTGTGGTCCTTTCACAGATGCGCACGCTGTACATTTCCGACACCATTGCTCTATGTCATCTCTACAATTGAGCCAGTAATACCGCTGTCTCACTTTCAGTAGAGTTTTCTTGATGCCCAGGTGTCCTCCAGAAGCACCATCGTGTATTTCCTGTAGCAGGGGGACTACTTCACATCGTGGTACTATCACTTGTGTGGTCACCTCCTTGCCATCGTTCGATTCCCATTTCCTACAAAGCACATCATTTTCTAGGACTAAACTGTCCCACTGTGCCCAGTAGCTCTTAGTTACGGGACTGTGTGACGATACTTCACTCCACTGGGGCCTAGTTCCGCTACGCTTCCAGTCCAGTATAGGTCGGATATCGTCATCTTCTTCCTGGGACTTCTTGAAGTTGCCTTCAGCCCTAATTAAATTAACGTGTTCTCGGGCTTCATTCTGCTGGCGGTGTCTGCAGTCCTCATTACATGGACGTCTTGACAGAGCGTCAGCATTGTTATGCCCTTTTCCATTGTGTACTTGATTGATGGTGATGGTTGGGGCCTTCAGTTGACCAGCCAGCACCCGCCCCGCGGCCCTGGCGACATGTAGTTTAACGACTCCTCGTTGACTTGAGTTCCGGAGTCCACACTTTCCCTCTTTTTCTTAGGACAATCGGTACGAATGTGTCCTTTTTCTCTGCACCCGTAACACGTTGGAATATAGCGGGACTGTGCTGGAGAAAAAGCCACTACTTCTCGGTGACGTGGTTGCACTGAAGGCGAGACCACTACTTCCCGTACTCTGTGCGTACGAGAATCTTTTCGTACCGCTTCCACTTCCAAAGCGTGTGCCATCGCACTCTTTAAAGATTGGTGGTGTCCGAGTCGCACTGTAGCCCTGACTTCAGGATCCCGTAGACCGTCGATGAATGCTTGCACCAGATTCACTTCCACCATCTCTGGTGTCATCGACATGTATGCACGCCGGACAAGCCGTTCAACCTCGACTCCCCACTGCTGGAGGCTCTCGTTCGACCTCTGCGTTCTCTCGCGTAACTGCGCGCGGAAAACGTGCTCGAGGTGTTTGTCTCCATAACGAGTGTCTAATCCCTCCATAAGACGCTCCAACGTCCTGCTGTTCGGAGGAAGGTTCTCTAGGACCAGCAGGGCATCCCCTCGTAGAGCCAAAGTTAATGCCGCGAAAGACTGTTCATCATCCCAGCGGTTCGTCTTAACCAATGTTTCGAATTGGTATTTGAATGCCGTCCAGGAAGACGTGCCATCAAAACGCGGCACATCAAATTTTGCGGCTGATGCACAGTGGGTGTGCGATGGTGAGCCAACAGCAACGGGTTCGCGTGCTTCGAGCTTGACAATTTTTTTGTTGATGTCCAGCAGGCGATCTTCGTGGCCATCAATCCTTGTTTCGAGGCTATCAGCTCGGGCGGAAACCTCCTTGACCTCTAAGGTGAGATTCTTTACTTTCTCACCCAATGTGACGAGGCCGTGATCAATTTTTTCGAGGATCAGGTTCTGCTTAGCCTCTTGATCTCGGCGAGCTTCTTCCATACTAGCTTGCATGGCGGCCAACACCGCAGCGAGGTTCAATTCCGAGGATGGTCCTGTTGGCACCTCAGCAGCTGCTGTTGCTCCCATACCAGCCTGATCTTCCTCCTCCAAACGATGACGCGCAGCATCCATCTCCATTTGCCTTCTTGTTCGTGGTCGCTGTTCGTCGTCTCTCGGTGTTAATGGCATTTCACTTCTGACACCAGTTGTTACGTACGTGGGTAATCAAATGCCGATTTACTGACGAGAGAACTTTATTTACCACAAACAATAACAAATCAGTCCAGTCAACAATAATCCGAATCGCAATTAACACTAGAGTACCGTTACACTATCGCTTAGGTCGTTGAGTAAAATCACTTCAAGTACTAGGGTAGTTCGCTCTTGATCGCAGTCGAAATCACAACTGACTCGCTTCCGGCCGGGGGCTCGTATTTATATGCGGAGCCAAGAAAATTCTAGATACCGACTACCCACGTACGTAACAATATATTAACTAATTTTTTGAGAATAGTAATACATTTTTCTCAAAAACTTAATAATTAATAAAATACAACTTTGTCTAATCATTCTTTAACCAAACCTAAATATGAAACCAAATTTATGTACAGTATATATAATAATCACAAAGTTATCCATAAAATAAACTTCAAATAATTTTCCCGTAAAGTAAGCTTTTCAATTACGATAGTTTACCTATGGACAATCACTTTTGAAAGTGGCGCCAGTGACTGAAAAGTTGAAAGGTAATCAGTTGTCTTGGTATGGTCATGTGAAGAGGAGAGATGAAGCGCATATTACTAAAAGAGTTCTGAGTATACATGTAGATGGATGGAGAGGGAGAGGAAGGCCGAAGAAAAGATGGATGGATTGGAGAAGTGATATGAAAGAAAAGGAAGTTAGTGATAGTTTCACGGGTGGCAGGACAGAATGGAAGAAGAAAACGTGTTGCACCGACACCAAGTAATATGGGATAAGGGCAGGAAGAAGATATGTTTTATACTTTTTCACACTGGCTGAACAGATTTTAATGAAACTTGGTTCACGGAAGCGAGACCACTGATAGCGGCTAATTTAAATATTGGCACAGAGGAAGCTTGATTATTTTAGTACCTAGAGTAGATTACAGGAAACATTTTAAACTGAGTGGGCAGTGCTTTGATAAAAGCTGCCTAAAACACTACAGAAATATGTCAGCAAAAAAATTTATAATCTTTACATGACACTTACATATCATTAACTTAATTATACTTCCAAGAATTATTTTGAACTATTAAAGAATTTAACAAATAAACTAATGTGTAGTGTACTCCTAATCAATGAATACCGGAATGTTAGAATATAATTAACAGTCATTAAGGATATTTCCTCATTTAGTAATAATTTACTATTGCTATGAATGACCTCAGAAAAATTATAAATAAATTTGCCATTGCTTCCGGGAAATCTACAAATTATGACAAACAGACAATTTATTTATAACAATAGATTAGACTGCATAAGGTGAATCAGGAACCAAACAATTAAATTAACTTAATATAGTAAATATTAATCATATTCATAAAGCTTCCTAGAAATAATAATATTCATTCATAAAATTCCAGGTGGAATAGTACTTACATGAAAAACATTTATTACTTATGAATACTTACTATTTTAGTATTCATACATAAGAACAATGATAACGATTGCATTGTTATTAATGACGTCATTCATGCCGATTATAGCTTGAATCAACTTGAATGTTCTCATGATATGCAAATTTTTGTAACCATACTTCTTGGAAAAAAAAAACCAGTACATAGAAAAAAGCATATCCTAATCACTGCTAATTGAATGACTTTATTTTTATTTACCGCAAGAGTTGCATGGTGCACCGGCGCCGCTATCATGCCCCAGCCGAGCTTTACTTAATTTTTCTCTCTGACTTTCTAGCTTTGATAGCCAAGCCGGTGCTTCTGGCGTCTCCACACAAGACCCACTCATCTGAAACGAAAATATTTTATGTTATCAACTATTTATCACGAAGTACAAAAGTTAACTCATCGCGTAAACACAAAGTCAAAGTTTCAAACTTTTCAAATCACCTTTTTAGCCGGAAACTTAGACATCGTACTTGATGAAAGTTTTTTGTTGTATTACATAAATGTACTAGCTTGTAAAGTAGTGTTAGACATTTAAATTAAATAAAAACTCAAACCAATTTTATTATAGGAAACGAAATAACTTTGCTAACATAGCTGGCCGCCTACAGATAAAGATAAAACAAAAGTGTCATGACATCATGACGTTTTCGTGACAGCCAGCATCACAGGGCTGAGGACAGGGCTATAAATATAAAAAAAGTATCGATATTTATAGCTTTTACCAATAAAAAAAAATAGACGAATACATTGATTCACAAAAATTTTAAGATAAGAAACTTTGAAAATCTTTTTCCACATTGCCTTACTTTTGATGCTGATAAACATTACTCAATTTAAAAACAAAGTAAGTTAACAGTAAAATTGGATAAACAAGATTAATGGACTGGGCTCATTATACCAACAAATTAGCATTCTCCCTAATCACTTAAGTTATATTTGGATTTAAGTATCCTAATTTATCAAGTGCTTCTAATTATGTAATTATTTTTCAAAAAGTATGACGAATGAGGACACTAATTACTGCATATAAATGAACGCAACATCATCCGTCAACTCAGTTACATTTTTAATCTGTATCCCTTCCGTAATGTCCCCATCCATCTTTCAATGCGTTTCCTATTCTAATTCGATGTAAAATTTTGAAAAACTTGCTCCTGCTATAAATAGTTTGTCAGTGCTTGAATTCTTTGTTGTTCGTATAGTGTTTGTAATTCAAAGGGAGTGACAAAAACTTTTTATACGGTAATATTAACTTATTGTTTTCAACATACGTTTTGGTTTAACAATGAGTCATAGGTTTGCCTTTATTTATCAATAATATTCTCTTCCATAGATGTCGTCAGGAAGGCCGATCAAATGTGTGGTCGTCGGCGACGGTACTGTCGGTAAAACTTGTATGTTAATATCCTACACCACAGACAGTTTTCCAGGAGAATATGTCCCTACAGTGTAAGTTGTGTTCACAATGTACTGTGTGTGAACTGTAAATATTGCTGGAATGCTAAGTGCAAGTGTTTGTAAAGTTGGAATATTTCACACGGTGTTATGATTAATGTAAATGATTGCAGATTCGACAATTATTCTGCACCAATGGTTGTGGATGGAGTAGCAGTGTCTTTAGGACTGTGGGATACAGCAGGACAGGAGGATTATGACAGACTGAGACCATTAAGTTATCCACAAACAGATGTCTTCCTTATATGCTTCAGTGTGACAAGGTATGTATTACTATCAGTATGTACAACACAAGCTTACAAAGACAATGCTAAATTCCTTTAATTACTGTACAAATTAACATTAATCAGGCCATCTTCGTTAGCCACAGAAGTTTGTAAAGATCACAACTTTATTATATTTCTACTTCACCATCATTAAACTAGTTTCAACCAGTTCTAACTCCCACTTTTTCTAGCAAACCCACACTCTTTGTATATTAATATTATCCTGTTGCCTAGTATTCATTGCCACTGCATATTTGGATAGACTATGTTCTAAATGTGTGTATTTCAATATTATCAATAATATCTTGTTCTTATTGGACTAGTGGTTGCAAGTTCTGAATATAACGCCTGAGTGAGGCAGTGTCAGTAGGTTTTTCCATATGGAATATTTCAGTTTTACCTGAACCCCGAATTTGTATTTGCTTGATGTTAAAAGTCTCACTTCTCCCTATTATCTACTTTAAACATAATTGGTAAACCAATATAAATAGATGTAGGTGTACTACTTAGAGACATGTTTAACTCATCGAATGCCGTAATTAGAGACATGATAGAAAGACAATTGCTTATGTCGGACTGTGTAACTTAAAACATTCAAAAGGTTAATATAGATGTGTGTTATGTGTTATGTAGTGACTAGCTTTTGCCAGCAGCTTCGCCCGCATATATAAAATATAGCCTATGTCACTCAGGAATAAAGCAGCTTTCTATTGGTGAAAAAATCTTAGCATACGGGCCAGTACTTTCTGAGATTACCTCCTAAAAATAAAAAACAAACTTTACCTCTTTATTATATTAGTGTAAATTAAGTAGTTAAACTCCCATTTGGTCCATGGCATCTAGGGTTCCCCACCAACTTAACCAACCAGCTCTGCCCAGAAGTGTCTATTATCAGTTAGTAAGTTACTTATGGTTTTTTTTTTTCTATTTCTAGCCCATCGTCTTATGAAAATGTAACTTCAAAGTGGTACCCAGAGATAAAGCATCACTGTCCCGATGCACCCATTATATTGGTTGGTGAGTAACAACAATTATATACTAATAATAATCAATTAGATGATGACTAACTGGCCTTATTTTATTTTAATTACTTATTTTTCTTAATTGAGTGACACAAAGAAATCTAGAACATTAACATGTGTTAAGCAATTTACTATTGATTATTCTGCTAACGAGTTGCTTAGTAAAATTGTTCAGGGATTTTGAGTAAGATGAATATTATCAATAACACTGTTGTTTTTAGTTTTACATTATTTAAAAGTGTAATCATATCACCTAAAACAATCTCCTGCAGACAACCTTCATATTGACTGAAAGATAATAATATCAGATAATATTAGATTGATTCAAGTTAAAACCTCCGTTTTCTATTCCAGGTACAAAGATTGACTTGAGGGACGACCGTGAAACCCTCAGTTTGCTGTCTGAACAAGGAATGTCTCCCCTGAAGAGAGAACAAGGACAAAAGCTGGCAAATAAAATTAGAGCTGTAAAATATATGGAATGCTCTGCATTGACTCAGCGTGGACTCAAACAGGTATGCTTAATTTATTCTAAGTTATTTTATATTTAGTCTTGTTTGTCTGAATACAAATGACATAATTATACATAATACCATCTTTAGAAGTGACATAATATTAGTTTTTTAACAAAGGATTCATTGAATGTACCATAATTAACACAAAAAAAAAAACATTATCTGTAACTAGGGTTGCCAATTGTACTCTAATATGTATAGAGTGTTTTACTCTATTTTCCTGAGGAGCACTTCATTATCTGTGAACGTAATACGACACACATACATAAAAAAAATCTACCTGTTTTGACTCTGACTTTAAATTAAACTAAATTAAATTCTGTCTTTTCAGTATATTATAGTAATAACTTTGGTCCTCTTAGTCGTAAATTGCAAAGTGACTGAAAAAAAAACTGAGGTTTCATTGAAACTGGTAGTCCCAAAATTATTTTAAAACCTGGAAATATTTATTTCGCAAAAAGAAAAGATATACCTGTAGCAGGCACGAAAGCATGCAAGATGCATGCATGCCATAGTGACTCACTGTCATGCAAACTACTTGCATACTTTTATGCCAGTTACAGACACATATTTCGTTTTTCCTTAATGAATACTTAAGATTCTAAGAATATATCCTTCATTTTCCCTTTCTATCAGATATACTCTATTTCTTCTAAAGAAAGTTGGCAACCCTATCTGTAAGTCTTGTACAGTTGGTATTTCAAAACAAACTGTGTAGATAAGTCTCTGCATATAGACTGCAGGAAAATACTTTGTTGTACAACTCAAGTAGAAGCTTGAATGTCATTCATTGTTGTGAATACCTCTATGTCATGCAAACCACACATGCATCAGCTATCAACCTATGAGGAACTTTATTCTCGTGAGTTATCTAACAATGTTTTCCTTTATGTTGAATAGCTATGGTCTTTGTCTAATTAAGCAATTTTTCTAGACTAGTGACCCGTCCCGGCTTTGCTGGGGTGTAACTTATACACAGAAACCTTCATTGTTTATTCATAAAAACTGCATCATGTGAACGGCTCGGTGGATACTACCTCTAACAGCCCTCTCAATAGGTATATGAATGAAAAAAATATTTGTTATCAAAACTTACAAAAATAGAACATTACTTAAGAGCGTTTATTCGATTTGCGACGAAAACTTCATGTTTATGGTTATTTCACAGAATATTACAGTTTTAAAAAGATTAAGTCCCTAAAAAGGTAAAAATATAATTTTTATTGACACTTTTTTAAAAAGGATCGGCAATCGCGATCGCACGCGGTCATTTATAGTAGTTTTGATTGAGTACATAAATAAAATGAACTGTAAAAAACCAAGATTTTATTTTATTTAGCTAAACCTTTATTTTCTTAAAATTATTTTAATATTTATGTTTTTATTAAAACACTGTAAAAAAAAATTGTGAAAGTTAACCGATTTTGTATACTTTAACTTTGGTTTTTAAATACTTATTAGCTAATTTTCGTAATTGGGCTCTTTAGTGCACTTTGAGACTACATATCCTATTGGACAAACGTATAAAATAAAATAAAAACACACATTCAGCCGAACATAGAACCTCCTCCTTTTCGAAGTCGGTTAAAAATATTTTAGCACATTACAACGGTTGTATTCGTCCTGAAAGATGACTCTGACTTGTATTTTCGTAAAACGCTGTAATGGGATTGCCTTCTTTTTAAAAAAGTGTCTATAAAAATTATATTTTTACTCTTTAGGGCCTTAGATTAAGACTTAATCGTTCTAAAACTGTAATATTCTATGAAATAATCTGCTCACATAATTAAGAAATTGATCTCGAAAAATTCAAAAACATGAAGTTTTCGTCGCGAAACGAATAAACGCTCTTAAGTTGTGAAAACAATATGAAAGTTTGCAGGAAATCAAACGAGATATAACCATTTTTAACAAATATATCTGTCTTCCTCGCCTAGACGCCGTTTTCTATGGCGGCCGTACGGGTGTACTTTTGACTTCAAAGGCCATGTCGGACTTCTCTTTGTTATTAGTAGTTTTTAATCTTTATAACTTCATTTTTGATGGAATTATTTTTTTTGTATTTGTTTACCATAGCTAAAAAGTGTTTAATTAAGCACATGAAAAGAAATGGCATGCATATTCCCTATTGCGTCTGACCATCTTGCTGGCAAAAGGAATACATGGTGTCTGGTCCCAAGTGAAGAATAGTTGCTAGAGATAAAAGCAATAGAAAATATTAAACTCCTCTGACATCTTCAATGTGCACTTTGGCATAGAGGAAGGTACCTAAAGTGAACTAAGAGACATCTGTAAAACATTTTTTTTTTATTTTAGACAGTAATTTTTCCTTCTAACCCAACTGACCCAGTGTTTTAAAGTAATGCTAGTTAGCTCATTTATGTCGCACTGCTGAGCGAAGGCCTCCTCTCCCTTTTCCACAAAAGTCTCTCCTTGGCCACTGCAGGCCAGACCCGCAGTAGCCAGGAAAAAAAAATTGATGTATTAAAAATATATTTTCATTTATTCGCAGGTGTTTGACGAAGCTGTACGCGCAGTATTAAGACCTGAACCTCAAAAGCGACATCAGAGGAAGTGTTTAATTATGTAAATATGAAAAACTCCATGACAAATTCGGCAATTAGACATGCAGAAAACTCTCGACAACAGTAATAATGTGTTTCTATACCAGTATGCTCTTCCATGATAACACTAATTTTTACTAATGATTATGTTGAACAAAATTACAGTCATTGCATGCCAATAAGTGCCATAAAACACATTCTTCAAACTGCATAGTGATACTTTGTACGTTATTCTAACTGTATCTGGATCATCACACAATTATTTTAGTTATATTTTCTGCTTATATTTAAGCATATGAAAATGCCAAAGATTTTATAAATAGATGTAAGACTCAGTATATTATTTAGTATGTTTTTTGTAAAGAAATCTTCAATGGTTAGAAACAAATTGTTACTGTTATGTAAAATGACTATAATGTTATTTTTGTATATGCAACTGGACCTCAATATTCGAAGTTTTGAAATATATTCTTATGCAACTTGTGAATAACGACTGACTGTAGATGCTAGTTTTTAACATACTCAATTTAAACTCGAATTAGTTGCAGATGTTTAAGCATTTATTATCCAGTGGATGACGTATTTGTTAAGTGGTATTTTATTTAGATATATTATTAATATCCATGCTTATAATAATAATAGTAGGTTTGCTTTATTCTGGTTGAATAAAGTGTTATTAATTGATACTGGTTTCTCATAAGCTAACAATTTCTAAAAGCAATAACTTTGACGTTTTTATAGCCATGTATTACATACGTAATATAAATCTGACAAATACTTATACCGTATCGGCAGCTGACATGACTGTTGTAAACTTTAGTGGTGGTGTTTAGTCTCATCGCCATTAATTTACTGTTTTTTTTCAATTCTCTATTATTACTAATTTAAATATTTTATTTCGAATAATGTTTGTGATTAGATACAAAGTGTGTTTATAGTGATTTATTAGGTCGAAATATTTTTGTATGTGGAAATCTTAGATTTAAGGAATATAATGCATTTAAAAAATACTAATTTCGCAACGAAAGTCAAGCACAACAACTTTAAATAGTGTCTCATGCGTTCTCGAACAAGGAAGTAGTGTAAGAGCTAATGTCTGTCTACCCTCAAAGTACTCATAAATGAGGATAAAAACTGGGATTGCAAAAGTAAGGAAAATGGCGTGCGTGTTAATAAATGCACCTTCAATTATTGATATTATTTGTAGACTGCTTTGATTTACATGTAAAGCTTCAAAAATAATTCGTGTATATACCTATTTATGTAAGAGCTAAATGAAACTTGTGTATTATGCACTTCATAAATTATTGAACTTTATCATTGGCTTTTTATTTAAATCCTTATTTTAAATAAGTACTAATTTCATCAGGTATTTCCCTTTCGTTAATAATCCATCGTTAACTATAGGGATGACTGGGAATGTTTTTTTCCACTCGTTTGTACTTAATTGAAAGGGCTATTAATTGAAAAAGATTAAACAAAATTAGGAACACCGACTAGTTATTTTGTAGTTTGATTTTGAACTCGGTTATAATTAATAAATTCTTTATTGACATACTAGCGGCCCGTCCCAGCTTCGCACGGGCAATAAATAAAGCCTATGTTACTCAGGGTGAATGTAACTTTCCAATGATGAAAAAATTTAAAGAATTTTTGAAATCGGCACAGTAGTTTTTGAGTTTATTAATTACAAACATACACACCAAAGATACAAATTTTTCCTAGAGAAGGCGTGTCAGACTTTTGCTGACTAAAACCCACTCCTGTTCCTTCTTTGCTTTCGTTCCAGGGCAACCGGGTTCTCTTTCGCACAACCTATGGCCCCAGTAGGCTTCGACCCCCGTGGTTTCCTAGAGATGTCAATCTATGAGGCGCGCGTGCAACACTAGGTACGCGCTGTTGACGACTCGAGCTGGGTTTTCAGTATGTTACAATGTACTCTGTGAGCTGGGTCTGGACGGTAACGGACGGCCTGTCGACGAGCTCCCCATTGCTCGTCGTTCGCAAACCCACGCCTACTATCGGGATCCCGGTGGCTGAGGCGTAAGAGTCGTTACCTAACGCGCACGGCCGCCTCCTTCGCTAGCACGGTTCGCTGAAGGAGGCGACCGCCTGCCATCCCGCCTCGCTCCGGACCATGCAATGGCCTGTACCATGGCCCGGCGCGAGAAGTCGTTGCCGCCGATCAAACCCACGAGTACACGGCGGTGTTGTCCAAGCGGGGCACACCGCAACCGTATATTCCACAGTTGCTTCCGCACATAGGCGTGTCACCTGCGCTACAGGAGCCAGATTGTATTTCAGCCACTGCAATGAAATTCACTCAAAAAATCTCTGCCGCGAATGGTTGCTTTCCGCAGTCGAAACATTTGAATCTAGATATCAAGTTGCCGAGATCGATTCATAGAATGATCGATTTGAAAAATCGATTTAATTGACGTAGACCAAACATGATGCGTCACGTGTACGATGACGCTTCTACACTGCACCAGTGTGAGTTGAGCCTTATGGACCGTTTAGTCCACTCCTGGGTAAACGTGGTTAATCTTCTACAACTTCGAGTGTAGATTCCAATCTTGATAGGAGTGGTATACCTATTTAGAAGGGTGTTTACTTGGTTTTGTCCATGTTCATTATAAGACCCACACTTTCTGAAACTCCACTGAGGTCATCGAGCATTGTAAATACTTAGGTCCTCTCTAGTCTCAGCCATGACTCCAGAACCCAGAACCTTGAAGACATCCTCCATTGCAGCCGTGAAAAGTTTAGGAGAAATTACGCCTTCCTACCTCACGTCTCACTACGAGTCGAAGTTTTCGAAGTTTGCTCCTGAAGTCTGACTGACATGGTGCCATTTTCGTTCATAGGTACCTACTTATACACCGTACACTTTAATACTTTGATGTACCTATAATAAATTCGTGAAGTTAAAATTGATGAATTCAAATTATCTCTAATATTTTTTATCAAGTATGCGATTAAGTACCTGCGTACGATTCTATCTTTTCATGTGCATCACAATTATTGAGGGTCGCGCCCGTTAATTACTTTTTCAATACACTTACTTGAAAAACCGCTCTTATTATTTATTATTACCTGCTTATCCCACCGCTTTTAGGCACGCAACTGACTGTTTCCTGCACTAGTGCAGAAAAGTACGCGTGCTTGCCCCGCCACAATTTTATTACATTTGTGGTTTCACGAGGAGCGCGTCAACCAGCACGAGACGTAAGTGTACTTATTGAAAAACGTCGTTTGATATACATAAGTGCAAATTTCGCTCGTGCGAATTCGGCCTCGGTCGCAATGAAAAACTTTCTGCACCTGTATAAGTACTCTGTGACCTGTATCATCTTTGTTGTCGGTTCGATTCCTGTCTCGGGACTTTCGGGAAAACTGGTCAGTACCTACAGTGTCTATCATCAGTAAAAATAGGATAATGTAGGACAAAATAAAAACTTCTGTTTTGTCAGCCCTTATTTTGATGAGAAACTATCATAGAACTCCTGCACTGGCTGCGGCGGGAGTGAGACCGACTAAAACCCAGACATTGTTCCTTCAGTTGCTCTTTGTATTCCAGGAACGCAGTAACTCTCGAACAATCCCGCAATCCTGTTTGTCAGCCCAGGTAATAAGGTAGGGAATTTAGGCACTGTTATATAACTAGGTACTATAACAGTGCTTAATTACCCTAGGTACCATTCCAGTTCAATAGGGGAATCACAATCATAGATTAGATCATGAATGACTGAATACTGAATGCTGATATAGTAATGAGTCATGCATGCTCATGCCTGGAATAAATAAAACGCTCATTACTATATAATTTATTTATTTCATATAACATGTTTACATGTCACTGAAACATTGATTATAAAGGAATACCTACACACGGATCAACATTAAAATTAGGACAGGTTTTACCAGAGCGCTTAGCACAAGTTGCAAATACAGCAATATCTTTAAGAATAATATTGGTAGGTTCATTTCATAGTCATTATTGTAAGTAAAGGTATGTCATGGAATACATCAAATACATGAAAACGCCATTAAGAAATCAATTTTACTGTGACTAGACAACTATGTTTTATCGTATAAAATATTAACATCGATTTTCTTTTAGAACTAGGATTATAAAAGTTGTAAAGATGTTATCGTACATAAAAGATCTGTAGACCTTAGTGAACTAAATTGTGTGCGCATATCAAAAAGTAAAAAAAAAAATCATAATTAGATACAATTCTGCACATTGAATAAAGCCAAAAAGAATACAATAATAATATTTAAATTCTAAATAACATACACTTATAAATACGAAAATATTAAATGCAACTGATAGGAAACCTATAGTAAATAATGTAAATTAGTCATGATCGATGAGGAACTTCCTCAGAATATACAGTAACATATTTATACTCCGTTACAGCTTCAATAATGTTATTATGAGATCGTTTTATAGGTTTTCAATCTCTATTAAAATATTTTGTAAAAGATTAAATTATTCATTTAATTAATCTAGCAAACATCAAAATCTAAATTACACATAAAATACTGATTACAAACTTTTGTGATGAATCAAAATTATTTAAATCCTCTTGATAAATAAAATATCTATTTCTAAAAATTATCTGAAGATAATAATTTTATTTTAATCAGTAATAACAAAGCAGTACCACTAAAATATGTTTTTTTTTTCCATTTTCTTGAACTAAACCACAGTTATCTATTATCTTAACTAAGCTCAATAGATTGCACATACCTTCTTATTCTTATTGGGATCGTCATTAAACATTATGAGAATATAACAATCACAAATTAGAAGCTTTTTGACACTTGATATTGAAAGAACATTATTTACTATTTAAAAATCCATTGATGGACTGGAAAACATGGATAATATAATTATTGTGCATTATATATACAGCATTTTACAATATACTTTTTTACCTACTAACACTAATCAGTTTGTTTTTGTGTTTTTATAATTTTTGTGATACCAATAAAACAATTGCTTAAATCTTAAACATCTATATAATGAAAAACATTAATTTGTATATATTGGGATTTATATATCTATCAAACTGGACACAAAGTTATTTTGAAACAAATTGATAGAATCATAAAACATTATCCACACTTAGGAAAATTCTTACACATTTTAAAATTTAGTTGTACCATATAATGGGTATAGTATTTTTATGTTTTATTTCACAACAGAAACTTTTGAGTATACATTTTCTGGAAAAGCTTGCTGTTTCAAGCATCTACAAAATTTACTAGCCTTCACCAGCTGGTAAATAATCTTCATCCTGATATCACATAGCTCTGTATGGCCCTTGTGACTTTAAGTATTGGATTACTAGTGACGGCCCTGAGGATACTACTTCTGGTGGAATTGCTGTCAATGGGCAATTCTCAATGCTCATAATCTGTAAGCTCACACATAGTGCCAGCTCAAATGGCAGATTGCACAAGTTGGGGTTATCATTTAGATATAATGACTCTAAATTCTCCAATGTGCCAATTTCTTCTGGTAAATATTGCAGGTTGTTTTCACCGACACTGAGGTATGTAAGATTAGTCAGATGTCCAATAGAACGAGGCAGAGATGTCAGCTGGTTGGATTGCACTATCAGTTTCTGTAAGTCATGCAAGAATCCAATTTCATTTGGCAAAACTTCTAGTTTGTTTTCCTCAAGGTCCAAAACCCTCAATTTCCTCAGGCTTCCAATACTGGGTGGTATGCGCTTCAAACAGTTGTTGGACAATATAAGCACTTCCAAGTTTTGCAGGCATTGAATATCATCAGGTAATTTTGCCAATTGATTTGTTCCTAAGTTGAGTTCCACCATATTTAACCAAGTTCCAATATCTAGTGGAAGAGAGGTGAGCAGATTTTCTTTCATATTTAGTTTTGTTACATTCTTTGCCCTCGAGAATATGCCATATGGAATTTTATCAATTTGATTATGTTCCAGGTTGATAGAAAATACATTTGTGAATTGAGCAGGGCCCCCTGAAGGGTAGCTGCCAAACGAGTTGCGAGAAAGTGTGATGCTTGTCAATTCATTCAAACTGGCTAAGAGTCCATCAGGGAGTTGGGATATTGAGTTCCCTTCAACATTGAATTCATCCATATGCTTGCAGTTACTAAGTGTAGCTGGAATAGCCGTCAGTCTGTTGTATCTGAGGCCAAGGCGAGTAATAGCTTGAAGGTTGCCAATAGTCTCTGGAATATCTAACAGTTCATTGTGTTGAAGGTCTAGTGTAGATAAATTAACACAATTACCAATCTCTTGAGGTAAATGCTCTAAATGATTATGTGAAACATCAAATGTTACTAAATTCACAAGTTTACCAATTCCAGACGATAATTCTTTGATTTTATTCTCTCTTAAACTTAACATTGTCAAATTAGTCAGATGAGATATTCCATTGCCAACAACTCTGATTCTATTGAATCTTAAAAACAATGTTGTCAATGATGTCAGTTTATACACCACGTCTGGGATGTCATTGAGCTTGTTGTGTCTCAGGTCCAATACTTTCAAACTCCTCAGGTTGGCAAGGGTCTGTGGTAAACTTGTTAATGAATTTTCATTCAATGCTAATGTTTGCAGATTCACCAGGCATCCAAACTCTGCAGGCAAGACTGCAAGTTTATTCCCATATAAATAAAATTCCACTAAATGAGTTAGTTCTCGGACATTCGGTGGGAGACATGTAATAGAAGATTTGCTCAAATCCAGGCGTTTCAGTCCTTCGTCTCGGCATCTTTGAAATTCTTTGATAATATCTAAGTCAGCTTGTATGGGTTTATTCTTCTTGGCTGTGGGTTTAGGCTTATTGGACTCTGGATGCTTGACTGTCACGACTTTAGGCCGTGCACCCTCCGTGTTGGTCAGCGACGCAGTAGATAACTTCTTTTCTCTCATGCTTTGATATTTATCCTTCGGGCTTACAGTACCAACAGAATCTAATGCTTCAGAATTTTCTCTCGATGAATTATCGAGATTCATACCGTTCTTTTCTTATCGCTGACAGTACGTTTTTAAAAATAAGTTCCCTTCTTTTTAATATTTACTAAAACACACTTGACATGGTTTTGTCATCTCATCGTATTAGACACAAATCAATACCCTATTTCAGTCGTATGAAATGAACGACTTCCTGCATTCATCCACGATAACACAAGCTTAAAAATAACACTTTTCCCTAAGAACACATCTGTAAATTGAAGTCTTGACTTATATTTCCACAAAAGAATGCAGTATGCACAAAAATAATGATTTTCACGAAAACAGCCTCAAGTCAAGCGAAAATGGAATGGAATTAGAGGTTTGCACCGGAGCAGTGAGTACCGGAGAATCACCGGAGATTTACCGGTAAAAGTACTCGATTGAAATAATCGGTAATTCACCGATTGATCTCCGGTGATCGTCGCATCTTATATTTTTATATAATAAATTTACACAAAATAAAAGACACATTCAAAAATCAATTAAATAAATAAATTGGCTGCTAAAGATGCTGTAAAGGCAGAAATAAATAATATTTTCCGGATCCGAAGCTTATCTCAAAGCGCAGAAGAAATAGCCACATCAAGTGAAAATAGTACAAAAGAAACTGGCCGCCCGGATTTGCTTGGATTTCTAAAAAGAAACACCAGTAATGCAGATATGACAAGCTATGAATTTATTCAAAATGAATACGGAAACAGAGTGTCCTGAAAAAAGCCACAAATGGGATGAAGTTGTGCAATTCTGGATATTCAATAAACATTTAAAGCCATTAGACGAAATAGCTTTCAAATACCTAACTGTGCCTGCTACTTCTGTAAGGTCAGGAATATTTTCGACGACAGGACAAATACGAGTACTTAATGATAGAAGAAACATGTTACGCTATGACGCTGTTGACATGTTGTGTTTTGTAAACCAAAATCAGCATTTATTGTCTTTATAAAACATTTTTTTTTTTTAAATAAATGATTATATAAATTCAATCAATTAATTATTCTTATTTCTTCATTTTAAATATATAAATTAAAAAAGAAACAAAATTTCATTATTCTCCGGTGACCTCCGGTTTTTCTCCGGAGATTGGTCAATCACCGGTGAATTCAATCGGTTGTTGAAATCTCGCTCCGGTGCAAACCTCTAAATGGAATTCCGTCAATTTCCGTCAAACAGATTTAATTCATTTCATGCAGCGACAAGACAAACTCGATTTAATTTCGTAGAAAATAGTCGATTAAAGAAAAAATTTCTGAATCGGTTGATTTTGTTCATAAAGAGCCTAAGCCGACGGCGACTTTTTGTAGCAATGCGGTCGATAGCTATTTGCCCTCCGCTCAGCATACACCACGATTCTCAGTTGCTCGCTATGCAAACGAGATATTTTCGCGATGCAAACCCGATTCGATTCGCGAGAAATGGTACAAAAAAAGTTTTTGTATGTAGAATGTTTCGCTTACACGCCACCCTCCCTCTGTTCTCTCCCCGATGTTGTCCGACATGGTCGCGCGATTGCTTCGCAGTCGCGATGCTGTAGCGCGTTAGTGGCGCGTTGGCAGCTTTCAGTATGTTACAAAGTACTCTGTGTTGGCAACTATTATTGCTTACTCTCCATTTGCTCATGATGATATTATGACGTCGCAGGTTTCTTACGGTATTAAACAGTTTAGAATAATGAAGTATAATTAACTAACTTTAATTTAGAATTTAGTCTATGCATTTAAAAGATTGAAAGCGTGACCTGAGAAAAGGAGGTTACAACCAAAAATTTTGAATGTGGTATTATTGAAATAGTAGGAGAAAAAAGTTTTGATACTAGAGTATTTTTTGTATTTATGACAGTTTTAGAATAGTTGTACAAGAACTTAAATCCTAGTCAAAAACATGTGTGTAGACTTAATTATTTGGTGGGTGTATGGTAAATGTCAATAACACACAAAATGTTAGATAGTATTCCAAATTATTTTATTTTATCTGATTTCTCAAATGTCGCTATATAATATTTAAATAATATTCTTTATTTTCCATTTGGCGTTCTGGCAAGAATACCAAGTGCATAACACGGTGATAGTCAAATAAAATAGTCAACATGATTTCAACTTCATCACGTCTCGCCAACACTATTAATGTGTTTCAAGATTGTTGGGTTAGAATCGATTCGTTTTAGCATATAGAAAATTCAGATCTTTTGGGATTAGTCAAGTGAGAACATGTTTTATACTCCAGTGATTGTTTCAAATGATACGGATCGACTCATGAGACACAAAAAGTTCAGCAACTGCTGCAGCAGCATCTCTCTCAAACTTGAAATAGGATTTTCACGATTTTAACTTCAGTTGCAGACTTTCATGCACTACCAGACTGAGTGAGGCAAATCTTTCATTACATCTCAACTGCTTTTGAACGCATTCTACCACTCACTAGCATGTGTTTTTGATTAAGTCGATTCACCAAAAGCCTTCTTTGTTCGATGTTTTTGTCCATTATGAAATTCGCTATATGTCAGATTATCTAAAAATATAAGAAAAAAAAAATCATTATATCCTAATATAAGTCTATTTTATCTTGTTAATATAACTATCTAATAATATTAGTCGACAAGGATCAAGATTGTAACGTCATACTAACTTAAAAATCAGAAATCGTATGTAAACAATGTTGGTTTTCATTGAAAACACCTTCTTTCTCTTCTTGTTTTTGTTTGAACTTATTAACCATAGTGTGTAGCAGTTTTTGCACGTTACTGTTTATTGTTTTTCCCACAATTAAGCAATTATTCTTGAAAAATAAATATCAGTTTCTAAAAACTGACAATTGCAACCATAGACTTTGACGTGATTTTTTTCGGCAAAACAATGTTGCCAATTTAATTTAAAAAAAAAACTCCAGGTTACGCTTTCAGTAGACGCACTCTAGATAGATTTCTAAGGAAAAAATAAAATTGATAGCAATTAATGAGGATTTATGGGAGGCAAAGTGGTTCTTGATTTTTGAATCTGACATGATGCATTCAGGGAAGGATTTGTGCCTTGCCCATCGCAAAAAAAGGTTGTTTAGTAATTGATATGATCATAAAGTAAGACGTCACAATCGATAAACTATTACATTATTTTGTTTTCAAGTCGCAGCACTACAGTTAAATTATCAATCTGTGGTAGCGTTTTTGCGTTGCGTTTGTATTGTCTCTGATTTCTCAGAGAATTGTCAAATTTATAATTCGTAGAGAAAGGTTAGGTCAGGTTAGGTTTTCTAACTTTGTAAGGCATTTTCTGTGTTTTTACTGTACGTACGGAAATACATCAATCATGGATAAAAGCAAGGAAAAGGAGGAACAGAGTATTATGGATAAATCCATGAGATCTGTCTTCGGTGAGATGAAAAGACAACATTTATTATCCATAACAATCTTTATCAACAAAAACTATTACAATTTATTGTTTCTATTTTAGTGGGCAATATACCTTACGAAGCTACAGAAGAAAAACTCAAAGATATATTTAGTGAGGTTGGTCCTGTGCTCTCCTTCAAGCTGGTATTTGATAGGGAGACCGGTAAACCGAAAGGCTATGGGTTCTGTGAATATAAGGATCAAGAGACTGCCCTCAGCGCTATGCGGAACCTCAACGGATACGAGATTGGAGGGCGATCTCTTCGTGTGGATAATGCTTGTACTGAGAAGTCGAGGATGGAAATGCAAGCATTGATGCAGGGACCTCAGGTGACCACTCTACTAGATTTTTAGCTCTACTTACTGTGAGCGTAATGCCTGACCCCTTGACCTAACGAACCTTAACACAGCAGGAGACGCAAGCGGGTAAAATTTACCACATGGTACTTTTTGTAAAAAAATCTTTTTCTGCCTAATTCTGTGCCACACCGCTTTAGGCACCTTTCGAGATTGGTGCCACAGTCCATCATTTAGTTTAGAACAACAGCTAATTCAAACGAGGCATTTAGCCATAATAGACACGTAATTTATGTATGGGTGTTTATACCCAGTTGCAACTGTTTGGGTCTTATTATTTGTATTATATATCAAGATGCCCTTTTTTTCCACCTGATGAACAACTAATAGTACAGTGCTTGCTTTTGTATTGTACTCTACCCTGGTATTTTTGAACATGAAAAAGTTCAACTGTCAATGTCAAGCATATGACCGCTTACTTCAACCTACCCTGCTCAGAGTTAGAGTTAGTTGGGTTAACTCTAGGGTAGTTACTCGAGTTATAAAAGAATAACCCGAGGTTGCAACTCTACTCGACTCTGGTTATTAACACGCTTATATTAGCTTCACCTGTATGTTTGTAACCAACGCTTTTGAGCTCGATTTTGACCTACTTTGGGCGATCAGATTTTCTTCAAACTTTGCACACCCATCAAAGACTGATGACAATACAATAATCCGTTTTTTTTTAGTGAAAAATACAAATATAGTTTAAAAAAAAAACTAAAAAAAACACGCTTTCATAGCATATCAAACTAAAAAGTGTAAAATAATTTTCGATATAGGTAGAAAATAATAATACTGAACGAAAAATATTAATATCATTGTGAAAAAAGCGTGGGGTGCTCGATTTACGAAAAATATGGCACAAAGCGCCCCACGCTTTTTTCTCAATGATATTAATTATATTTTTAAACTATATTTTTTTAAATGTAGGGCTATGTGTTGATATGTCACTACTGAACACCACAGTGCTGTGCAGTGTCAGTGGTGTTGTGTGTGTATTGACTGACTGACATACTACATACAGACTTACCATCAGGTGGGATCGCAGTCAAGCACTAGTTTATCTCAATTAAAAAAAAAAAACATCTCCTAACTATATGAAACACATGCATCAACTAATAGCTGCTGTGTCTTACTAATAATATAATATCTATATAGATTACCACATCAAATAAGATGCACACCATCTAAAAATCTATAATGATTCTTCCAATTTGGCAAGTAGCATTAAATTTTTTAAATGTGCTAGTAATCCATTTGACAAACATTTCAGATAGAAAACCCGTATGGTGACCCAGTTGAGCCTGAGAAAGCTCCAGAAGCTATCAGCAAAGCTGTAGCCACTCTGCCTCCAGAACAGATGTTTGAGTTGATGAAGCAAATGAAGCTTTGTATACAGGTAGATATTACTTTTTATATTGTCTTTTATATTTGACTGGCCTGTTGGTCTAGTGGTTAGTGGCCCTGACTACTATACCTACTGCAGGTCGTGGGTTCGATTCCCACCCAGGACAAAAGTTTGTGTGATGAGCATGATCATTTGTTCTGTGTCTGGATGTAATTTATCTATATACCGTATGTATTTAGAAATATATAAGTATGTTTATCAGTTGTCTAGTACCCATAACACAAGCTCTGCTTAGCTTGGGACTAGACGGCGTTGTGTGATAGTTGTGGAATATTATTATTATTAAAAATATATGTTGTGTGTGTTAGTAAAAAATTGTCCCAAGGGAACATACTCCTAGGATATAAAGTGTCTATGTATTATTTCAGGACATGGGCCACCCATGTATATAGTTTCATTAAAATCCATTCAGTAGTTTTTGCATGAAAGAGTAACAAACTTCCATACACAAAAACTTTTTGATATAGAATATTAGTAGGTTTCCTGCTTACTGTCTTGTCCTGTCTTGCATATTTGCTTTCATTGGCATTTGTTGTGATGTTAGCTTATTAACAATCATTAAACTAATCAATAATTTTGTAATACCAGCCATATTTCAAAATTATTAAACTACATGATACTTTTAAGACTTTCTTGTAGTCTGTTGTTGCAATACAAAGTTACAAAGGCAAATTTAATGCTTTAGACATTGTCAACTAAAGGCATAGAGACAATATTTGCCTGAAAAAATATTATTTAGACAACAAGGATACTAAATATTGCCGATTCCTACACAATGTCTTTTAAAAAGTTTACTAAATTAATCCTTTGAGATTATTATTATTTTTCAGGACTAAATTATTAAGTTATTTTTTACAGAACAATCCGAGTGAAGCTAGAAACATGATGTTACAAAATCCACAGCTGGCATATGCATTACTGCAAGCTCAAGTTATTATGAGGATTGTGGACCCAGCTACTGCTGTTGTAAGCATTTAAAATTTCTGTATAAGATCAATAATTTCAAACCTGTATTTCTCTCAATCAGATTGACATGTATTATTGCTTATTACTTGTCTCAATTAACCTGCAGTTGTTAAGATACTGGTTTGATTTCTAGTTTATATGAAACAGCCACTCCCCATTTTAGGAGTTTCATTACTGATGTTACTTACTTCCTTATCATTAATCAAAAAGTTACTGATCAATCAATTATGACTATTATAAGTTACTAGTATGAAATATACACAAAACATTAAGTTGTTCATTCCTACTTTTACCCCCTCCATATCTTGTAAATGACTGAACCAATTTAGATCAAACATATCTAATAACTATAGCTAGAAAACCTGCTATTGAATAAAAAGCATCCAAATTGGTTCACTTGTTAAAGAACTATGGTGCCCCAGTAAAATAGACACCCCTGTTTTTGCATTGCACCTAAAAGATGCTATAAACTCAACTATTTCTTTAAAGGCTGTCTCTGGCAAAATCAATGTACTAATAATCAAAAACATTACCAATTAAATAATTTCAGAGCATGTTACATCCCAGTAACCCACTTCCGCCACTGATTCAACCAGGTGACAAGATTCCACCAACAAACCATTATATGCCAAGCAATCCACCACGTGGTAAGTTATCTTTGGTTTCAGTTTTTCGCACTCAGTCCATGATGGGCCATTGCAAGTGGTCCTTAGTGGCTTTCATTCCATCCAGCCTACCTATCCAGGAGCAGTTTAGGTTTCTCAGTTTATTTAGCGCCATTTTGAGAGAATTTGGTTTTATGTAACGCTACTCTACGTTTAAAGCGCGTACCTGCACTATAACCTACATTGATGATGTAGATTGCAAAAATTAAAAATTTTTCTTTCTTATATTTACAAATAAAGAAAATAAAGAAATAAAACACGAGGCCGAAAAGGGGTTTACATATACCCCTCTTCAGCCTCGTGTTTTATTTCTCATCATTTACTGAACATCGTGATTGCCTCAAAGTGAAGCAATTTTTTGTTTGATTATACCTCAACATCTGTGCTGATCCTTGGTATTTTGAAAGCGCATCATTTGGTTTTTGTACAAGGATAGCCGTATTTTATTACCCTGTCAGACTGCAAACTGTCAATCAGCATTCACCATGTGGATATATGAATGTAATGAAATGACCTCCTTGGAAATGACATTTCATTAATTTAATTTTTAAGTTGTGAATACGCGGTGACGTATCATTCAATGGCAGATGATGTTTAGATTATTTTGTGCATTTTATTGTTATAAAAACTTGTAGAGAGATAATTAAAGGGATATAATTGAGGAGGCGATATTAGTGAACTTTAAATGTCGTTTCTTTGTTTTCAGGTGAGATAAAAGTGTAATTTTAGTTAAACGATAATTGTTATACTGTAAAAGCATGTTGAATAAAACAAATCTTTGTTTTCAGAGAAACAATTTGTGGTTTATTTCGAAAATCCTCAATAATATATCTTATAAAACGACATTTAAAGTTCACTAATATCGCCTCCTCAATTATATCCCTTTAATTATCTCTCTACAAGTTTTTATAACAATAAAATGCACAAAATAATCTAAACATCATCTGCCATTGAATGATACGTCACCCCGTATTCACAACTTAAAAATTAAATTAATGAAATGTCATTTCCAAGGAGGTCATTTCATTACATGAATATTGTTACAATTCTTTTATTTTCTGCAGAGCCGCCACCACCACAAATGCCGCCGCTGCTTGCGGCGCCTGTTCCACCACCAGCTCAGTATACGCGTGAGTAAAATTTATTGACACTTTTTTAACACTCAGAGATAGAATGCACCCTTGAAAGTCATTGGGATGATTACCCTTCCCACCTAAAAAAAACCATTGATCTTGCGATAGCAACTATGTGATTTTTTTTTGACTGGCCTGTTGGTCTAGTAGTTAGTGACTCTGACTGCTATGCCGGAGGTCGTGGGTTCGATTCCCACCCAGAACAAATGTTTGTGTGATGAGCATAATCATTTGTTCTGTGTCTGGGTGTAATTTATCTATAATATGTATGTATTTAGAAATATATAAGTATGTTTATCAGTTGTCTAGTACCCATAACACAAGCTCTGCTTAGCTTGGGACTAGACGGCATTGTGTGATAGTTGTGTGTGTGGAATATTTCCAGGTTTAGCAGAGTTATTGAGTTTGAAATAAAGGTGACACCGCCTAAGTTGTGTGGAAGTGGGAGCAGTGGTAATGGCCCCGACTTACGAGTTGTAGGTCGCGGGTTCAAACCCAGCCAGGCGCATTACTTTGTGTAATTTATTTCATCACCACTGCTCTCAAAACGGTGAAGGAAAACATCGTGAGGAAACCGGCATGTCCTAGAACCAAATCACCAACACGCACTGAGCCCGCGTGGTGGATTACGGCCCATTCCCTCTCCTAAAGAGGTAGCCTGATTTCCAACAGTGAGAACATTACAAGGCTGACTATGCTATGCTATATGCTATGCCTAAGCTATCGGCTCTGCACCCGATTTCCCTTCGATTTAAAGAGTTCCCTCACTCTTTCGATCAAAGTATACCTTCCTAGTTTTGGTGGAGATTGACTGCTCTAACCGTAATTCGACTTGGACGACTATTTTTATGAGACCCCGTATACATTTCTGGAGGAGAAAACCACATTCGTTGAAATATATCCACGGAATTTAAATTCCCCTACATAAATGTGTGTAAGGTCTAAATTGTATTCACCATAATGTTGATGTCCTCAGCTCGGCAGCCGGCCATGGGCGACGTGGACCTGCGCGGGCGCAGCTCGGGCGTGGCGCCGCAGCTGCTGGACCAGGACATGCGCAGCCTGCCGCCGCCCGTGCCGCCGCACCCCGTGCCGCCGCCGCAGCACCACGCACAGGACTCGTATGTACACCTTACGTATCTATGAACATAGCACACGCCCACGTAGGGGCTCAGGAGTGTCGAAGCCTATTGGGGCCATGGGTTATGTGAAAGTGATCCCCAGGGCCCTGGAATGATAGCAAAAAAGGAACATAGGAGTGGGTTTTGCTCAGTAAAATTCTGACACGACCTCCTAGAGCGGGAGAAGTCATTGGATGGTTTTCCACCTCAAAATAACCCGTCCTGCTCAAACGTTTTTTGACCGTATCTTACAAGAAAGCCGGAGTAATGATCTTCGCGCCTACTAACTCTTGACGGTAGTCTAAAAACATAATTAAAAATTAAAATAATCTTATTAAATGTTTTTATGCAAGGATTGGCAGTAACGTGATCGTCAGACACTATGAATATTTGTATAGAATAACGCTCGTTTGAAAAGAGCTTTTGAATGCAGTATTTAAAATAATAGGGTAGTTTCCAGGGTCAAAATAATTACATTTTATTTAGTCCGTATTTTAGATTATAAAAAAATATTGGAGACGTATTTTTTCTTTTTTCGATTAAACAAAAAATAACAAAAATATAGCCCATTGAAGTTACGTGTGACGTCATCCCGTGCGAAAAAATGCAGCACGGCGCGGCGTGACGTTAGACGTAACTTTAATGGGCTATATCTTTGTTATTTTTAGCACGGCGCGGCGTGACGTTAGACGTAACTTTAATGGGCTATATCTTTGTTATTTTACAAATAAAAAAAAATACGTGTTCCTTATTTTTGAATAATCTAAAAGACGGACTAATTACATTTTTTACGGCAACTAGCCTACTAGCCTATTGTAAACAATTGCTTGGCGAAGGAATCTCGCTTAAAGTGAAAATAATATTTTTGGAGTATATTGCTGCATCCAGCAAAATTCTTCAATAGATAATTTATAAAAATTGATAAGTACATAATATACTATTCGTGTACTTAACTGATCCTTTAAATGTATATCATGTAATAATGTGCATGTTGCTGATGTTGCCATTTTGTCTCAAGTATTGCCTCCCCTGTGGATAAACCAACAGAATTGATGTAAGTGACATTTTTATGGTGTAACATAAGTAGTATTTGTTTGGATTGAGTTTTTTTATGGTTTTACTGTCCAGCTTGTTCGTTTCGTATTGTATAATGTAAACGAATTATTTGATTTTCGGATGAGTTCAGTTTAATTGAACAATTGGAAAAAGTGTTTATATTATTTCTTAGTTTTATGTGAATTTCTGTTAATAGTGGATGATAACATAAACAATAATTATCTAATTTTTAGGAAATAATGATGATATATGATTGATGAAGATCACTTACTGCATAAGAAAAATTACCATTGGCCCCTACGCACACACATTACCATTGTCCCTACACTCATAATCATAAAAGAAAAAAAAATGTCTAGATCTGCATGTCTGCATCATCAACACACATTACCTACTAGCTTCTGCCTGCGGCTTTGCCCGCTTAAAAATAGGTTTCTCCAAACAAACTTTGGACCCCCTTTTTCATCCACGTAGAGGGTGAATTTTGGAAAATCCTCTCTTAGTGCTTGCCTACGTCATAAAAGGAAGCTTTGTGCAAAATTTCACGCTCCTAGTCTTAGGGGCCGTTAAAGTATTACGTAAGCAGATTTTTTGCAAATATTAACTCCCCCCTCCCCCTTGTTAGCAAAAGTAAACAAAGCTCTCACCCCCTCCCCCCATGCTTACGTAAACATTGGTACAAGGATTTGTCAATGTGTTGGTATTAATTTATGAGCACTAGTTGTAAGTCTACAAATGAGGAATAGGCTTAAAATAAAGGAAAAAAATAAAACTTCATTTAAAATTTTGACATATTAATTTAAATTAACAGTCCTGTGTCCATGATACATTCGAATCCATGACTCTAAATCTTAGAGACTAAACATTGGATGTTTGCTGCTCAGTGATGTGTATCTGCTCACTTTCGTGTGATTTTGGAACATCAATCGTTCTCTTAAAAAACTAAGAAAAATATATACTGCTTACGTAATCACCATCTAGACCCCCCATCCCCCATGTCATCAAAAATAAGCAATGCTAAAACCCCCCAACCCCTATAGTGCTTACGTAATACTTGAATGGCCCCTTAGTAGTTTCGGCTGTGCATTGATATGTCAGTCAGTTTCTCATTTTAAAATAGAGTAGAATAAACTTTATTGTACACGACAACAGTAACAAAACTTATACACTAACTTAAATCTATGGGTATAACTCATAAAAAAGTAAATAAAATCATATTGTGACAATGTACATTTTTACCAGCGGTTTCCCTCGCGACCCTCGGCTGGCGAGCATGCAGACGCAGGCGTTCAACCCGGACCCGCGCGTGCGCAACAACGACCCGCGCACGCAGCAGAAGATTCAACAACGTATGTATATTTTATGCTATTTCAGTATTATTTGCACGATTACAGTAAACAAGGATTTTTTTTGTTTTTGTTTTTGGTTTGGATACTAAGTCCTTTAAGTCATGTCTTCGTGTGAATAGTTGATTTGTTTACCATTAGAATATATTAGGTATAGATATATATATTCCAATGTTTTGTAGTATTTGACAGAAAATGTATCAAGTCAACCTTCTCGGCAAACTTCACAGAGGCAATCAACACCACAATAAAATTCTCAGATCCATTTTACCGAGATCGCGCCTGTTTCAAAGATTGCACGTACTGGACAGTACGTGGAATCATTGAAACAGTTGCATAGACACTTGATATAAAAACTACACCAATTTGACATCACAATATCCACTAGAGCGTGGGCAAGATAACTTTGCGCGTAGCCCCAGCTACGCGCCAAGTTATCTTGCTTAATGTTGCCAGCCTAACAAATCTATTTTCCTTAATTTGATTAAAAACGCTCTTTCATAACACAGTGTAATTTAAAGAATTTATTTATTTAATTTTTACCTTTATTATTAAAAAAAAAGCGTGAGAACTTTGTAAATCTTTTATTGAATATCTTAATAAATTAATTAGTATGACGGATAAGTCCATTGTTAATTTGTCCATTTTGAGATCCATTAACCTATCAGATTTAAAAAATATTTTCTTGTAGAGATACATTGTCATTCTTCTGGCATTACAGTAACGCTTGTGCTTTTGTATTGTCTCTTGTAGCGGCTTTATTTATTCATGTGCAGTGGTATGACGCATTATCCATTACTACAATACAAGTCTGTTTTAGATTTGGCACTATTTATTCTTTCATGGATGAAGTTTGCAGAATTATATCGTCATGATAGTCACTTGATTAAGATTTAAGCACATAGTAGCAGTTCATTTTCAACAAACTTTGTTGACTTGCTAGGTACCGCTTGGATACGTATATTTAGGGAAATTTTATTGTGATGGTCACCCGAAACATTATTTGACAAATAAGTCTAATTTTGGAAAATGGTACCGTAGGCCCAATATTTTCTCATTTCTCTTCACAAACACGTTTGACTTTCAAGATAATATCCCTGCTAGCACTTTTAATCACTTTTGGTATAATAATCACGACCATTTACTTTAGAAACGATAAAAACAGAACACAACACATCCTCCTTACACATGACATAAACGTCAAGATGGCGGCAAACGATTAGTTTCCAATTTCGGCCACGCGCCAAGTTATGTTGCGCTAGCTCTAGGAATCAATTTGCGAATAATCAAAACAACCACAGACCTTCACTCGAAGAAATCCTGCCAAAAACCCGGTAAAAGGAAGGGATAGCAATGATTTATTGTTTGTTTGTGATATTATAATTTGTAAATGTATTTGTGTCACTAACATAGTTGTAAGGTTGTTTTATTATTACTAACACTAAATGAGTGTTATTGGTACTCGGAAATAAAGACTATTATTAATTTTATTATTAAAACCCTTCCGATAGCGTGTAGCGCAGCTCTTATCGACTAAATCCTTATGCAGCTAGGAATCAAGTACTCAATGTGAATTTCATGCAAAATCCAGATTTTCTTATTTAAATTGCAAAAACACTTCGAAACACAGGTAAGGACTACACATCAAGTGTTAAAAAACAAGTCCCAGCAAGGAAGATGGGTCCTTTGTGTGAAGATAAATGTCGAATAAATTGTCGAGCAAAAATAGATGAGACCTCGAGACAAGACATTTTTAATGATTACTGGCGTTTGGGAGACTTGCAAAAACAAAGACAATTTATAATAGCTAACATAAGAATTAACAACATAAGAATTTGTAAAATGACTGAACTAGAATTGCCTAAGAATAATAAATAAATAAGAAACTTTAATTAAGTAATCTAAAATACGTACTTCATAATGTTGATTTTTACTGTTGTAAGTGCCATAATTATGTGTTGTGCTCTGTAGCAACGCCACCGTATATTATATTGTTATGATAAACCCATCTTTATGTACGGCTGACGTACATAGCGTACATGCATTGTTTGTGAATGTACGCCTTTTAATTTAAAAGAAAAAAGTAAATGAATGTGGCGTTGCTGCGGAGAATTCTCACTAGCAACGCCACCTGTAATCAACATTTGTAGACACAATTTCAGCTATTTCTCTAAAGTTATGTAATGTACGAACGCTGTGTATTATGTACACGTGATAAGTATTAAAAAATATGTTAATTCTAAACTTTAATTCTAAACTCACTTATTGTCCCTTATAGTGCATTAAACTAATATATTTTAGCTAGCTACAGACTAGCAGGAAAATTTAACAAAACAGATTTCATTAATAGAAGTTTATTATTACGAGTAGGTATAACAATGGTTACAACAAAAAATTACCTTTATAATAAATAAAAAAAAATTAAACAGAAAATAACTCTCAAAAAAAGAAAAATCTGTAAAAATATATTACATTAGATTACACTCGAGTGCAAAAATTCGCACATCATCACTTGTTATGTTAAGGCAGCCATTATCATGAATGTGAATAGATAGAGTGAGTTTAGAATTAACATATTTTTTAATACTTATCACGTGTACATAATACACAGCGTTCGTACATTACATAACTTTAGAGAAATAGCTGAAATTGTGTCTACAAATGTTGATTACAGGTGGCGTTGCTAGTGAGAATTCTCCGCAGCAACGCCACATTCATTTACTTTTTTCTTTTAAATTAAAAGGCGTACATTCACAAACAATGCATGTACGCTATGTACGTCAGCCGTACATAAAGATGGGTTTATCATAACAATATAATATACGGTGGCGTTGCTACAGAGCACAACACATAATTATGGTTTTTGTATTATTATTTTTTATGGTTTCTTTTGATAAATACAATATTTGACTTCTATCTTGCTTTAATAATGCCCTAACTATCTATATAATTTAATGAAAAAGTATACTAAATCAAAATACCTTACCTAAAATCATTCAAATAAAATCAAAATAAATTGTAGGAAGTCAAAATTATATCACTTGTAACTACGCAACTAAAAATAATTCTTTTTTTATTTTTTATTTCTCACACAATACTGTATTAACTCGAAATTTGGAAATAACTTAATAACCCGCAATCACAGAAATTACTCATAATTATAGAAACCCCTTAATTTTATCCCTAATTTTAAAACAGTGTTCACTTTTTTACATTCGTTAACAGGAAACGAGTAATCAGTTTTCCATCATTTCTGAAAAAAGCTTCATTTTGAGTTGATACAGTCTTGTGTTAGCAGTGCGATATATACGGTACATACACCAAAATAACATTTTTTACAATTTTTGTCTGTCTGCCTGTTCCGGCTAATCTCTAAAATGGCTGGACCGATTGTGACGGGACTTTTTTGGTAGGTAGCTGATGTAATAAGGAGTAGAAGAAAAAACAAATTTAAAATCCTGTAGTCGACGCGAACGAAGTTGCGGGCACAGCTAGTAACAAATAAAATCGTCAATACTCCTTAGTTCAGCTTAAATAAACGTATGTTACGATCGCAAATCATATTTACGTGTCAGTTCATTTTTCTCCATAGTTGTTCTTCGTTTTGTGCGAATAGTTTCAACTTTCTGAGTGACAAACACAGTAAAGAAGCTTTGCCTTAACGGGTGCCATTCTAATCAAAATTGTGTGATGTAAACATAGATAATACGGATTGTTTTGTTTTAAAATTAAGATAAAATAAAATAAGCTTAAAAAAACTTGGGACAAAATGTATTTAACTATATAATATTTTGCTGCAAAGGTTAATGTTGAGTTCAAAGATAAAGCTTGTGATTTATGTAAGCCTTTTTGTGACAATGAATCTATTACATCGAAGTCCCCGGGCAATAAGTCGGTAATCGCGAATAAATAGTTTTTCCATTATTGACATATTGTCCAGTAATAAAGTCGATATTTAGAAGCACTTAATACCGACTTATCCGACTTATTTCCCCGGGACGTCGACAGATCATTTTCTGTTCTCGTCCCTTTTTACTTGGAGTTGATGCAACACGTTTTTCCTTCCATTTTATCGTGTCAGCCATCAAGTTATCACTAACTCCCTTTTCTTTCATAATACTTCTCATGCCATCCAATTGTTCTTTGGCCTCCAGCACCCTCTCTATCCATCAACAAAAAAAAAGTTTTGAGTATATTAAAAACGTTTTTTTTTTTTACTTTTGATAGGCTTGCGTTTGACTACTATTTTGCCTGATGCCAAACGACGATAGAGCCCGCATGCCTAGAATTAACTTAGTGACTCTTGAATTGAATATCCCATGGTTGTAGCTATCAGGAAACACCGAATCTAAGAAATAGTGTACACTCATTTTCAGAAGACTGCTGAAAATGTAATCACCTGAAATGTCTGTAAAAAATTGTTTTTAGCGATAAGACCGCCTATTGTGACACCCTATTAATTTTAAGTTTCAATTGTAATTTTATTATTGGTGTACAATAAAGAGTATACAACGGATTTATGGTGCAGATAGATAGATATCTATTTGCACCATAAATCTGCTGCAATAATTATAGTTTCGTGATTACTCATTGATGTTTCAATTAATATTTGATAACAGAACAAATGCCGCCCGGTATGCCGAACGCTGCGCAGGCTAGAACCATCCAGGGTATTCCTTCAGGTGCTTCGGATCAAGAGAAGGTTAGTCCTCCAGCATTTTTAACTTCTCTTAACTTTTTTTTGTCTCATATCTTGCTAGCTCTCATTTATTTAACATACGCCTAATAACTGGTTGTGCTTTTCACAAAGGCAATCACTACATGTGAAATATTAGTATATTCGTCTGCATCCGATTAGGATATTTGTGTACTCACTCGAATGCGATTCGCATTCTTGGTGATTCGTGATATTTGCATAGATAAATTAGAAACCGTTTCTTTTTTTTATATTAGTTAAAGTCATGAATTCGTTGTAATTAGGAATTAATTACGAGCAGAAACGCTCTTAGATGGGAAAGCTGACCCCAACCCAACTTAGTTCGAAATGGGCACGCCATTATCTTTGGGGCAAATCCACTCTATGAAGAGTGACGGGAGAGACGTCACGGAATCCTCCCCTGCCGCATGACGCAGGTTCTTACTGGATATTGTAAGTTCGAGAGGTTCGTGCACCTGATTCAGGCGGGAAAAACACCCGGGTGTCACTGTCATGGCTAGATCTTAGAAATTAATCACTTTATGATAAGCGCAAGTAAAGAGTCAGATCGTTTTAAACGTTAAAGTTTGATGATACTTATTTCAATCTTCGTTTGACTTACTTTCTTTAGACCTTTTATTATTATCGAAATCCTACATCAGTGATATGGCAAAGATATGGCCACGAAATCGACATTGTATGGTCCGACTGTAGGACACGGTGGAGGTGTGTCCTACTTGACTCCACTCGAAAAAATTCAGCAAATATTCCTGATACCTATAACAAGTAGTTTTTAACTTCCCGTTCAATATTTTTTAGGCTCAGAGTTAGTTAAGCTAGTTTACCAGGAAACTGCCATTCTTAATTTAGTATTGTTATAATCAGTAGCTGCTTATCTAGAAATTTAATGAACTTATTTCCTGGATCAAAATTGTTGATTATTCAATATAAGAGCATTACCAGCAAAACATAGGTAAATGTTAAATTCCTGTTTCTTTGTCGCAGGCGGCACTCATCATGCAAGTACTGCAACTCTCCGAAGATCAAATCGCGCTGTTGCCACCGGAACAACGTGCCAGTATTCTGATGCTCAAGGAACAAATCGCCAAGAGTACTCAACAGCGTTAATTTACTTTAAGATTGACTTAGTAATGTAATGAATTTCTGAGCGTATATTGATATTTGGTAATTTTTTTAGTTCCATGATTTTGGACATGACAGTACCTACAGTCGTATTTTTAGATTAATTGATTACAATTGAGATTTGTCTAAGACAATTCCTTTAAATGCCACTAAGTTCTCATGATCTTGCTCTAATGATTAGAGCATTAAGTGCATCTAAATATCAACGAAAATGGATATAATAAAATATGAAAAAATTAAATCCTTGTTTATTTTTTCTAGATTACCCTATCTTATTATCCACCACACCCAGAGCATTTATAATCTTATATCCTGCTTATTAATAAGATAAACAATACTTCAGCGATGTGCAAAATCACGTACTTGGGTCAAATCGACCGGCCTTTTATCGCGTACGTGATGTTTTTATCGTAATATAATTAATTTCGTAGATTATGACGATTTTTGCTGGCTTTCTGCTATGCCATTTCGTGTCTTGCTGTTGATCAGTGCACGTTAGGTAGGTATTTTTCAGTTTCCATAATCATCACCAGTGACAACACAGCATTCGAAAATTCCGGTGAAATCACAAATATTTTACTACAGTGAAATAAAAAAAATGATTCGGAACTAAAGATATAATTCTCAGTGCTAAAAATAAGCAAAATAGATTATACGTACTGTCGTACTCATCAAGTGTACCTAAATGACCTTGAATGTAAAACATAATTGGCCAAAAAACTGAAAATGATTGGGTTTACTGATTTGTGAAGTGTATGGTGTAATTACGTTAGATAGTCGTCGCGTACTCGTCTCTTGAACTATAACGAGAGTCGTAATCCTAATGTCAAACACACCTGTCTCATTGCTGTGCTGAATCACTTCAGACTTCACACTTGTTAGTGTTTTGTTAGACAATAGATGGCAATGACTCTTGTCTTTGTGTGTATTTACGAAACATTGAAATTTTAAATATTGGTTCAGATAAGGTATGCCAATCAATATGCTAGTTTATCCAAAGTTTTCCTACTTGGTACTTATCCTCAGTTTGTTAGGCAACTTATAAAAATAATATATTTCGTGTGTGTTTATCTGCAGACTCATTCAGTCGTGGTTCGACGACGAAAGAAAGCGAACGTGTCGATTTGTTTTGTAGGTACCTACGTGATTAGTTATAATTTGCGCATATTCCATCTACTTTGGTTATAAATAAACATTCATTACGTTATCCGTGACTTGTGTTTTTGGCACTGAATTCGAATAGTAAATCGATGTGAATGTATTCAGTTTTACTTTTTTTAAACGGAATATTGTTTTTACCTTTTGTTTTTGCTGTGTTTGCTGAGTTGTGTTAAAACAGTACCTAACATTTTCTTTTAGGACAGCAAAATGAAGTGGGAAATTATTTTATTTGCGTGCTTGTGCTTTTTGAATTCATACGCGGAGTGCAAATGGAAAAATGAGCGTCGGGGAAACAATTGGCGGGAAAATGCCAACGAGATGACCACAAAGGCAAGCCATAGAAAGGACCCTCCTGACCATACCAAGATAATTGCTATGGCCAGATATGTCTTGCACAATGCAGGTAATGTGATTTTTTTGTAGATATTTAAAGATAAAACTCGTTTGTTGGGTATTTACCTGCCTACAGGTCTATCGAAGCAAATAGGTAATTATTTGAAAGGCATATTGAGTAACATCACCCCTGTATCTAAATCTGCGAGTTGAGCAGAGGTAGATTAGCAATAATAGGAATAATTTCCTTTCAAGAGCAGTGGTCGGCTGGTAGCACAGTTGTAGGTTGCAGGTTCGAATAGTTTTATTTGGCAGGCACATTTTATATTCCGTTAGTTTTACTTACATCATGAAGAAACCTCCACGCCCTAGAATCCTGCATTGGACCCTCGTGGTAGATTGCAGCCCGCACTACCTTTTATAAAGATGAAGATTCGAGGTCTATGGCCAGTAGTGAGAAGTCTATAGGCTATAAGGCTTATTATGCTCTTCATGACGAAGTGGTAAAGTGTGATTCATGGAAAAGAGTAGATGTGTTCTACAAAGCGCTCACCCATTTTGCAGTCTTTGTATGATATTTTTCCTTAAAATATTTACCAAGTTTACGTCAAGGTACCTACTGAATTGTAGGTAGGTACCTATAAGTTAAATCGAATATTATTTATGTAAATTGCAATTAGTAATAGTGAAGCTAGTCACCTTCTAAGAAATGAGTGTTACTCGTAGTCTTTTTCATTAAGTTACTTATTATTATTTTTCAATACACTTACTCGAAGATCCGCTCTTATCCCACCGATTTTAGGCAAGCAATAGTGTTTTCCGCACTAGTGCAGAAAAGTGCGCGTTCCACAATTTTATTACATTTATCGTATCAGGCTGGGCGCGCTTTGACCCCCACGAGTAGCTGCAATAAAAAGTAAACGGGAAGCGTAAACGGGAGGTTGACCACAACCCGTTTATTCATTTCTTCGTAAGTGTATTGAAAAAGTCGTTTGATACACGTGCTTTGTCAGACCTTCTGCACTAGTATTTACTCGTATATGTACTTACTATACTTACCTCCATTTCTAGCCAAATAATTTTCTAGTGAAAATTTTGTAGAGTTTTTAGTTGTATTCGAGTCGAGTCAGAAATCAAAAAACGAGTCAGAAATGAAGATATCTGCAGAACCAAGGTTGCCGACACAGCACGAAGAATCGATGGGCAGGGCACATTGCTCGCAGAACAGATGGCCATTGGGGCCGATAGGTTCTGGAGTGGCGATCGCGTACCGGAAGACGCAGCGTTGGAAGGCCTGCTACAAAGTGGACCGATGACCTGCTGATGGTTGCGGGAATCCGATGGATGCGGGACGCAAAGGATCGTTCATTGTGGCGACACTTGGGGGAGGCTTATGTCCAACAGTGACGTCTGTCGGCTGAAATGATGATGATAGTTGTATTGCATGGATTCACTGAATGTTTAGGAGAAGACAGAATGTAGCACAGGTGTTCACAGCTAGCATAGGATTCATTCTACTTTTAGGTACCTACTTACCACATTTTTATGCCAATCGATTTTATCTTATTATTCTTTTTTTTTTATTAGACTGGGCATCTTTGGCCACGATATCAGTTCTGCCAGCCATTGAAGGGTTCCCGTTCTCAAACGTCAAGTCTATAGTGGATGGCTCCCTGGCTAATTCTACAGGCGTGCCTTACTTCTACATGTCACCGCTGGATTTCAGTGCTCGCGATTTGTCGGTAAGTTTGGTCGTTGTTATCATTATACCTACTGGTAACTCGGATTTAGGTAGCGAATCCTACGTAGGTAAGAACCGGGTTGGATACGGGAGGTCGCGTACCGGTTGAAGTAACGAATATTTATTTATTTATTTAATTATGTACACATTAAAACTCAAAAAGAAAAAAAACAAAAACAGATACAAGAGTACAAAGATGCTGCTTATTTCAACGAAATTTCTTCCAGCAGACCTGCGACAGGAGAGTAGGATAAGAAATGTAGACACAGTGTGTATACTTAATAGTCTAAGATCCGATTAAGAACGACCTTCACCGGTCTGTTTAATGGATGAAACGTATTTTATGACAAATTTAGCATATTAAATAATATAACGCGGGTGGGTTACCTAAGAAATTCTTGGTCAGACTATTATTAATAAAAAATTGAAAATTGACTTTTTTGGGAAAAGTGCACCGGTGTGTTTAATGAATAAATTTAATACTAACCGAGAGTAAGAAGCCTCTAAAACATAAAAAAAAATGGGTTGCCTTCTTTATCCTTGATTCCTCATGGATCCCGTCACCAGAACTGGATTTCGAAAAAATGGGAGCAATCTGAAAGCATATCCATTAAGGTGAAAAAGAAAAAAAAAATCAAATAGATCCATAAACGACGGAGTTCTGAGGTAACAAACATTAAAAAGAAAAATACATACAACCGGATTGAGAACCTCCTCCTTTTTTGAATTCGGTTGAAAAATACAAACGCAAGGGATATTTGGCTTGGACCGCTTTGTCGCAAGTTTCCATTCGCATAAAAACACTTTTCAAAACTCGACAACCGTTATTCATGCCAGATTTTTTGCAGAAAACCCTATATCATCGTATTCGTAATGAAACAGCGTTTATTTTGATATACAATTTATTTATTAAACAAATGGTTGAAGATTACTAGTATTGGCACACCTCTTTATAGTATTGATTTTGTTTATACCTGGCAATCCCTAGTTATGCCAGGAAAAAAATAGGCAAGCCATTTTTTTATGTTCTAGAGGTTTCATACTTTCGGGTAGTATTAAATTTAATCATTAAACACACCGGTGCATTTTTCCAAAAAAGGCAATTTTCAATTTTTAATTAATAATAGTTTGGCTAGGAATTTTTTAGGCAACCCACCCGCGTTATATTATAGGTATAATATACTAGATTTGTCATAAAATACGTTTCATCCATTAAACAGACCGATGAAGGTCGTTCTTAGTCGTATCCTCTACTTTATAATAAACGGAGTAATACATTAAAGTTAAAAAAAATTGATTAAAATTAAAATCATAAATACATATAAAATATATAACTTTACGAGATAGTAGAGAGGTAATGTGTAAAATTTAATGAAGGAGAGGGTACCTAGAGAAGTTGTGGTAGTAGGGTAGGATACAGGGTGAAGAAGTGAGGGAGATAGTCTTAAAAATAGTCTTTTGTAAGTGTTAACAGGAAGATAGACTCCCTCACATCAAACAGTCACTATCACTTAAACAGAGACTATCTTCATGTTTGGTTGACACCTACAAAACGAATGAAAGATAAAGAAGACCATAAATTACCCTTTTTTCCATTGCATATTTTCTTACTTAATAGGAAATTAATATATACAGGGTATTACATCGAACGTTACCGTGGTTCTGGAACGCAAAGAAACACACTCGACGCTCCATCCAGAGCGCGAGAAGTGACTTGATGTTTTACTACCTCAAAAATATATAATCTTACTAATTTCGTTTAATTAGGAATCAAAGACTGATTGATATCGTTGTATACTTATACGATAAGTTGTGGCCGGTAGTTATATGAATGCTTAATCATCCTCATTGATTATCAGCTTTAGGACCTCCCAAATATGTAATTAAGTACAACTTACCTCGCCTTGCTTGATAAAAAACCTTACTAAAACAAATTCATAATCAACAGAAAAACAGCCGCGCTACAGTTTTAGTGTCGCTCGAAGAGACGCGTTACTGCGAGAACCATAAGATCGACCCTGAAGACCCACGATGCACCAGGTTGATGCTGTCAGGAAAGATGAAGAAGGTACTTACATATATGAATATATTTAACAACGGGAAATAATAATGGTTCCGAAAAACAATTTAATCTCCAGCGATCTGTGGCCGACTATTATTCTAATTAACTAGCGTTATAATGAATTACCGACAAAAAACCCAAAACATAAACGAAAAAAAATATCCAATTTAACAACAAATAAGAGAATGTTCAAATTACATTTTCTCCTAAAAAAAAAATGGATCTTCGAATAACAAAACTAAACTTCCGAATAGAATACTGAACGTCCGACAAAATTACTAAGTTACCGACAACAGAGGTTTGGTCAAAATAATCATATTTTTACAACTTGCATGAACTGTTTTAATTTCTATTGTTGGTTATCAAATTTATTTTTTAGCTCTCAATAATGATGAAAATACCTCAACTGTTCGGCCCGCGCGATGGGTAGATCTACTACGTAACTACATTTTCATAAATAAACTGAGTTTTGTTTTATTTTTATCTTTGTTCTCGCTGACATTATAAAAGTTAGGAAATTTGTCGAATAATAATAATCCAGTATAATATTCTAGGAAACCAAAGTCTACTTGGTTTTCGATTAAGGCATGAATAGGGGTACGTATCAAAATCCCGAAAGTTCATTATACCTATGGCTGAAATACCGACGTGCAAAACACCGAAATTCAGAATACCGAAAGGTTCAAATGCCGATAGTCGTTCGTCGAAACACAAAATTCCGATGTTCAAATGCCCGAAAGGACGAAATCCCGAATAGACGAAACAACTTGAACGTAGCGGTTGGTCACAGTTCTTACGTTACCTAACCTATTTCACCCAGTTCAAAGAGCAATCAAAATACAATCTACCTGTGACTAGACTATTAGACAATAGTAAACACATTTTTACGAGAGATTGTGGCTGAAATAGGTTAGGTTAGGTTAGAATTGTGACCAAAAGCGAGCGAGCCGAGCGAGCGAAGCGAGCGACGCCGCTGCAGCGGCCGGCGAGTGCTACTTCTCAAAATAAAACAAATCGGGACATTAGGGCACCCCGACACGGTCGGGATTTTGAACTTCGGGATTTTAAACTTCAGGATTTTAAACATTCGAACAAATGAACTTTCGGGATTTTAAACTTTCGACCATATGACCATTTGGCGTTTCAAATTTCGGGATTTTGTCCATCGGTAATTTAAAATTCGGGATTTTTATACGTAACCATGAATACGACTGTTTTAACTTTTTGACGCCTGAAATAGGTACCGATATCGAAGCATACCCGTGGTAAGTAAAATTCATGATATATGATGCAATTAAAAGTTATTGTTACAAGTACATTTTTATATTTTTTATAAGTTTCTGTGTAGCCACTCAGAATATTATTTTCAGTATAATGTGACAGTTAAAATAGCACCACAATCTATGAAATATGAAAGGTAATTTATGAATTAATAGTAGGCAAGTAAAGATAAAAATTACAAAGCAAAGTTTTCAGTAGAACGTAATTTATGCTGGTAGAAAAGTATTATAACAATAGACAGTCTTGTTTATTTTTCGAAGATTTCAGTATCTCATTCGGTCGTTTCGTCATTTTTATTCGGTCAAAAGTAGTCGGAAAGTTAGTATTTTAGGCAGTAGATTTAATATTTTGAGTAAGGACAATTCTTCTTTTTTTGTCGGAGCTTTTATTACTACCCTTTAACAACTAGCTTTGGCCAGCAGCTTTCTATTGGTGAACAAATAGCAATCGGACCAGTACTTTCAGAGAATACCTCTTACAAACAAAAACCAGACTTTACCTCTTTATAATATGTATAACTAGCTTTTGCCCGCGATTTCACCCGCGTATATAAAATATAGTCTATGTTACTCAGGAATAAAGCAGCTTTCTATCCGTGAAAAAATTTTAGCAATCGGACCAGAACTTTCAGACATTACCTCCTACAAACAATAGTACATTGTTACACTAGGGGTGAAAGTAACTCATTTCGTCCCGAGAAGGAGTTGGCGGCCGAGCGGAGCGAGGTCGCTAATTCGAGGGGTTAAATGGGTTACTTTCACCCCGAGGTAAACACTGTGCTTTTCATTACGAATACGAGGAAACTAAAAATAAAACAAAAAGTTTGTAAAACCTGAGTCGTCGTACCTATGATTTTAATGTTTCTTTCTTCTGATTTAGGCGGAAAAAGGTATTCCACTACTGCTTTAGCCTCTTCTCTTATGAAATTAGGCGTTAAATCACTATTTTAATCTGATAAACATAACGTGTTAATACAAATCTCTGTTGTACGGAAATGTAAACAAAACTCGAAAAAAACCAACGACTAATTGCCACTTTCCCGCCATTTTGTTTTTCTTTTTTCTGCGGCCGGCCAGCTATTCAGCCTCATTAATGAAAAATTAGAAATTAATTGTAATCTTTTAAAAATAAAGTATTTTAAAGAAATAGTTGAACAAATAAATCACTTAAAATATAACATTATTTAATTAATACTTGTCTTTAAGTTATTTCAATTTTATATCGCGCTGTGATTGACTGGCTGTATGGAAAATTGGAACATGGTTCAATAGAAATGTGAAGATAGAACTAGTTTTTTTTTTTAATAATTTGACACCTGTCAGTTATAAAGTAAAACTCCCTAGGGATGAAAAGTATCACTTTCAGCCCGCTCCTCAGGCAACTTCAGACCTACTTTCAGAGTATGAGTAATGAAAAATAACAAACTACCTCTTTATGTAGTGTAGATTTATTTTTGGTTTACAGCTGATGTTAATGCTCGTCATCGGGCCATTTATGTCCCAGATTAATTGTTTTAATCCCTTATGAGCTCGCTGTTGACCTCGACCTCGTCTTATATTAACCTTTTAACTGCCTAGCCTACGTCGAATACACCCGACAAAGATTATCGCGTTTCTGTCGCCAGGGTCGCACATCCACGACCAAATACTTCTATCTCGTCAGCTCTAATGTCGACTATAGGAATTGAAGTACTTAACGAGATGAAGTACTTATTCAGTAGCAAACACACGACGACACGAAAATACTCGTTGGAACAATCTGACGCAAGCTGTTAAAGGGAAGTGAAAACTACAGCTCGAGCGTGGTTTGCTAGATATAGCTGAATTAAAATTTTTTGGTTTATTTTGTTTGTGGTCTACACAAGGAATTGTATCCGTGGAAATTGGATATTCCAGACAAACAAACTGGCAAACTTGTCAAATTATTGTCGCGAAACTTTTCATGTCACTAACTATAGTGCTTAAATATAGGTCTATACTTTAGCACTATGGTCTCTCTCAATTCGCGTTAAGATGAGACATTTAAACAAATCTTTTTTACTGTCTGTTCAACTGATTTTGATTTCTATTCCGTTGGCATAAGGATGGCATTAAAAGCAAAAAAGTGGTCACAATGCCAACTATTTAATGCAGCCGCAAGTTGTCATACCACCAACCCAATAAAAGTCAAAATTCCTTGAACGGACAGTAAAAAAGATTAGTTTAAACGTCTAATCTTAACGCGATTGGAGTATAGAGTTGGAAAATGTTAAGTCTTTCCTTCCTGTTAATGTTATCAACATCATTCATCGCTCTCTTTCAAAGTTCTCTTCTAAAGTAAACTAATATTAGGTATTTTGATCTCCGAATAGAAATACTCCGATCGAGACGGGAAGCTACACGAAAGTATTTGGCCTAAAATTAGCCTTGACTAACAAAGTAGGTACGAAATGGCGACCAATCTAAATCTAACGACCGGAAAGGGCTATCTCTTGGTAAACGGCCAGTTTTAGAAACTAACTCATAAAGGTTATATAAGTATTTTATCATTAGCTTCTGCTTGCAAAATAGCCAATTATGCCAAGGGAAATAGAACTCTTGGGAGAAAGAGTCCTATCCTATGTCCTACTCCAGGATGTGTTCTACACTGTGTGCTAAATTTTATTGAAATCCGTTCAGCCGTTTGAGCGTGAAGGAGTAACAAACCCATACATACCTACATTCATACAAGCATTCGTCTCTCTAATTATAATGTTTTTTTTTTAAGGTGGGAAAAATCATCCAATGACAACCCCCGCTCTTGAGCGGAGCGGTAGATAGTGTCAGACTCTTACTGACTAAAAGCCCAGCCCGTTCCTTCGTAGCCTTCGTACCGGGCCTTGAGTTATTTTTCGAATTAACCCTGGTCCCAGTAGGCTTCGGACCCTGCTTTTGCTGATAGCACCTTGAGGCGCGCGGGAACAGTGCGCGCCGTCGACGACTTGGACTCGGTCCTGACAGTTACCGGACGGTCGGCCAGCGAGCTGTCTATTGCTCGCTGTCCGCAAGCCCGCGCCTACGGTGGCCGGAAATCGGGATCGGAGTCCCGGCGGCGGCTGCGGCGCTGTAAGCGCCGCCGTTGCCTGATGTGGTCGGCCTCCTCCTTCGCTAGCATTACTGCTTCGCAGAAGTCGACGACTGCCTGCCACTCCTCCTTGCTCCGGACCATGGCCTGCTTCAAGGCCCGGCGCGAGAGATCGCCGCTGCCGATCGCCCTCACGAGGGCACGGCGATAATATTAGAGTGATCATAACATTCATAAATAACGCGCAACTTTTGCAAATTACCGATTAATGATGCACTTACATAAGCTTTTAAATAAAGAGCTCTCTTATCCAACAACGGCATACATTATGTGAATTTGATAACGATGGCTCTGTTTTTATATCTAACGATAGAACTGTCTGTCTCTTTAGATTAAGGAGAACACACCAGAGTACGACTTCGCAAAGGCGGCTTTGTTTGAAAGACATCCGTCTATGGCTGACTTCCCTCCGGGTAAGTATATGAGACATCTTGTCTAGAAACGGAGTTTTGATTCTGACTTTTGGATCCGATTAACGATGTTACAGGGGAAAAAAACAAGTACTTAGGTATATTTCGGAATTTAGGTTGTTTGTTCTATAATAAATGAGTAATATAACTTTTGTGGTTTCTTCACTAACAAAAACTATGGAGTTCTAAATTTATGAATAATGATCGTGTTTAGGATTAAACAAAGGCATTTCACCGATATTAGAATAGGGGAGAACGAGAGACACCTAGTTTTTAGTTTCATGTCCATGTCTATAATTTATTTGTACAACCAACAAAATAATGTTGCATAGCATAACTATGGACAGAATATGTCTGCCGTAGCCGGACAAACTATGGGCCAAAGTAACACAAAGTTGGTTCCCTGAAATAGTGCGACGGGGTTGCGGCAGACCTCGAATAAGATGGCGTGGCGACGAACTAGACAGATTTCGCCAGCACTGGCTGAAGGAAGCGCGGGCCCACCAAAGATGGAAGAAGTAAAGGGAGGCTTTTGCCCAGGATACAGAACAGGCTAACAAAAAAAAATATTACTCAAAGACAAAAACTAAGGCTGCCTAACTCTTTCCAACTTATGTTAGGGTTCGGCTTCCGGTGTACGCTGAGGCAGCTGATATAATTTCTCAAAATGTATCTGACCTGCACTATCACTAACGATTAGCCAAAACCTAAATAATCCTAATGTTATTTTCAGATCACAACTGGTTCGTAGCCAAGCTGAAGATCGCTCAAATAGCGATAGTCGACTGGTTCGGCGGCGCGAAGTACATCCCTGTTCGCGATTACCTAGCATACAACTACACTGGCACAGAGATGTTGCAGTATCACAATCAACATTTAAATAAAGTCATGTTACCCTAAATATATACTTAAATATAAATAAATCGAGATAACTATCAAATATTGGAACAGTAAACTCTGTGTCATTTAAAACACAGTTCAAATTCGATTGCAAGGGACTTAACATACATAAATTCGTTATTTGAGTTTTTGGTGGCGATAGATTGATTTTATCTCGAATTATTCAAGTATAGGAGAAATTTAGGAGCTGTACACACTGTGCGGTAGACATGCTAGTTTTGATTTCCAAAATCAATCAAACGTAGCAACTATTTAGAACCATTACTAAATAGTTGCTAGTGTGCAGATAGTGTAATAGAAATAGTTATGCAACATAGACTGCCTTTTACTGGTGACGAGTAATTGTTTTATAGTACATTTTTAAATTAGGGAAATAGCAGATCGAAATAAAGGTCTGTTTTGATCTGTAGTTATCTCAACCTACATGTAGACATAACTAAATGTCTATATATTTGTTCCTTATTTCTAGATATTGTAGAATTGGTCAGATTGAACAACTCATTTTGCCGAACTTGAACATTTTTAACTACTGGTTGATTAAACTACAAATCAAATAACTCGCCAATAGTCACAAAGAATTATCACAGGCTAACTGATAGTAAAATCTGTGCACTTTGTTTTGATAAGAGTAATGGCATTAGGTATGTATGTATTGAATAAAAAAATATAATGTAATGATAAAATAGTAATATCAAACCTGTGATATAAGCAATGAAACAATACTTTTTATACCTACATAGTTATACTTAATTTTATATCAGAATCATAATAAAATTACGAAATAAAAACATTACAATAACAATAAATAGTTTTATTATCAGGATTATGTACATTTATGCGCAAAATGCTTTTTTGGAATGATTTTTAGATGCATTCAACTTTTTAATGTTTTATTAGAAAAAGATTTATTTATTATACACTTTACAAAAAGAAAAACTAGAACAAACTTTAACTAGAACAAATATTGACGAAACTGTTCAACAACAATATTTATTTATTTAAATAAGGTAATCGTACATTTCCTGCCAATTATGTATTCATTAGAATTTTTTGCACATTCCCTAGTACGTACCTACTATAATTAATTTATTATCTGCGGAAACGCTAAATTTAACTAGAAATACTTACAATATTAAAAAAAAATCACCCTGCTACTTAATCTTGCTAAATGAGTAAAATAAGTTTATTATCAGTATGAGTTATAAAGAAATCAAACTTATTATAAATTTATATTCCTCGACATGGATTGATTTCTTATGCATATAAAACGGATCATTTAGAATATCCTCTCATTCGTGGTTTTGCATTTTAAAACCGAGAGGAAAATTATTGAACAATCCGATTTTAATTATTGCTAATAATACAGAGCACCATAATACCTACAAATATAAAATGTTTAGTATAAATAATGTATAAAACTTTAATAAAACACAACGTTATATTAATTTATCTGTAGCCTCTTTCTAAGACCAATATAAAAAGGGTTTTTATAGGGGACATAAAATGTATCTGAGTCAGGGATGTTATGGATATGAAATTTCAGATACGGATATAAAAATGATTATTATACCGGATACGGATATGAAATTATTTCGGATTATCCGTTAGTTTCGGATAATTTCGGTTACGGATATTAGATTTTTAAGGAATTTCACGACGCGACACGTTATGACAGCCTGTCATAACGTGTCGCAATTAGGCTCCGCCCCTATCCGATATTATCCGAAACTTATGGATATTATTTTATATCGGATATCCGATGGTTTCGGTTACGGTTATGGAGCTCCCTAACATCCCTGATCTGAGTGTTTTATCAAACTTGGCCACTATCATGTTGATAGACTTTAAGTTGGACATAGGCTTATCCCAAGTGTCGCTATGGTCTTGTGTATCGCGCATGCGGCGGATTCCCGCGGCCCATCTGCGTCAACGATCTAGCTTTTGGAAGACTTTCCACCGCTGCATTTTCCATCCCAGAAACTGAGGGAGTATGCAGAAACACACCTCGCCAGTTATTTATTTGCTTATCTGTTCATACAATTGATTAACAAAGAAATGTTTATTTTACACTCAATCGCTATATTGCAAAATATCGTCAACAACTTATTGGTCAAATTAAGGTGCGTCCAGATCTGGCGAATGCGCCGCTCGCCAGTCGTCGCCGGAGCGTTCGCCAGTTTTGGACACAACATTAGATGCCGCAAAGGCCATGTAACATGCACTTACATAATGCACCATGAAACATTGCGCTGCAAACGCAAATCACAACATTGAGGCTCGTGCCGAGGTGAGGATCTTCGCGGATGCTAAGGCTGATGCGAAGTAACAAGCATATATAAAGCCCATCTCGTTTCGCCCACAGTTAAGAGAGTATGGTGGGCGCCTACGCTACGTGAGGGACCTTGCGAGCGAGCGATAATCTCAAAAAAACACGTCTGGCCACCACTGCCCACAACAATAACTCGTGATCCAAATCTACCACCACCAAATCGCGTCACAACAGCCCTAGTCACCGCGCTTTATGTATACCTAGTGTTTTGCTACATCCGCCAGCGTTTCGTTTCTCTCATCATCATCAGGTTCTAACCAATTAGAGTAGCTGAACTTTGCCGTGGCAGTGTACACAGGAGGCGATTGGTCGCGGTGTGTTGCCGCTGCTACTGTAAGCGTGGTGGACTAGTGCGTTCACTGGCTCCTCGCTCACCTTCCTGACGTCTAGCGGTGTCGCCATTATCTGTTGGAGAACGAAAATATATTTAATGGCAACTTCAGCTCAAACTAATGTAAACTAAGACTGATCAATTTCGTAGACAGGTTGCGAATTGCGGTAGCTGGTTGCGGAAATTAGTAGCCAGTCAATTAGGTGACTTTCTCATCGATTACTACAACAAAATACGATTGACGACCACCGAAAGACAACTATGTTGCTATGGTTAGTCAGTTTTTATCAAGTGATTTGCGGGATGCCAGCTTGTCGAAACTCTGAGATCAAAATGACTCATCACCATCATTTCAGTCTACTGTTGGACATAGGCCTCCCCCGAGCGTCGCCACAACGACCGGTCCTGTGGGAAGTGACTAAAGTAAAGTAACTTTGTGGAGCGCATTAACCCGTTGTATGCCGGAACGCAGATCTACGCGAGACACAAAGGCTTTTTAATTGTGTCTCTAATTACGGCATACGAGAGGTTAATTCGTATGACGCGACGACATGGTTCTAAACTGCGAAAGAATCTTGATATTTTGCGTTCTGGTGCAAATGTTAAACAAAGCCTCAAAATACTGTTTTACGTACAATTACAATCGTGCAGACAACAGTCACTATTATGCTATTTATGATATTACTTTGAATTTGTTTGCATTTGCATACCCAAGTTAAGAATAATATGTTGAGGTCATGTCAGGTCACATAAATATTTAACTATACTTACGTTTTCAGCGTTCTTTTCGCCTTCAGTGATAGTGGACAATTTATCCAAATGGCCAATATCTTGCTTTTCAACGGAACTGCTGATATTTTCCGACAATTTCAGGTTAATTGAACTCATATCCAGAATATTTGTAGAATGTGGAATGGTCGCGTTAAAATTGAGGTTTCCGATAGGACGGTTGTATATCTTACTGTTGCCCACATATTCTGTTATGGCAATATTTTCAAGCCACTTTTCGTGGAGACTGTACAAGTTTTTATAAGTACATAACATCATGTCTCGCGCCCGGCATCTCTCGTCAAGTAATTGTTTTATTGCTTGTTGTAAATTTTCAGTCTTTTCGTTTAATAACTTTTTACATTGTGCTAGTTCTTCTACCATTAAGCTGAAAACAATATTAGTCATTCGTTTATAATACATTTACTTAATTTTTATTTATATAACACATCCTGTTTACTAATATTATATTATGCATCATCAAACTAAAGAGGTGCAGGCAAACAAGTTTATAAAAAAAAAAAAACCGGCCAAGAGCGTGTCGGGCCACGCTCAGTGTAGGGTTCCGTAGTTTCCCGTCCGTCAAAATAAGTGTACCCACTAATGAGTTTAAAAAAATGCTTGCATATACGATTATACTACAAACTTAGTCCAGAAATTATTTTGTACAACCTTTTTGTCTTTTTTGTACAAAAACTGTTCTTTCCATCAAGTTCAAAATAATTTTCCTAGAAAGTCCTTATAAAGTTCTACTTTTCAGAATTTTTTCATATTTTCTAAACTTATGGTTCAAAAGTTAGAGGGGGGGGGACACATTGTTTTTTGTTTTTTTTGCGATTATTTCCGAAATTATTGACATTATCAAAAAATGATTTTAGTAAACCCTTATTCATTTTTAAATACCTATCCAACATTATATCACACGTTAGGGTTGAAATTAAAAAAAAAATCACTTCCTACTTTACATATAGGGGGGCTACCCTAATAAAACATTTTTTTCCAATTTTTATTTTACCATTTTGTCGGCGTGATTGATATACATATTGGTACCAAATTTCAGCTTTCTAGTGCTAACGGTCCCAGAGATTAAGCGAGGACGGACAGACAGACGGACAGACAGACATGGCGAAACTGTAAGGGTTCCTAGTTGACTACGGAACCCTAAAAACAATGAAACTGAATATAAATTATTATGATTTGAAATGTGTTATTTTACCTGCTTGCAAGGAATTTACTCCTCCATACTTCACACTGTCCTGCTAACCACTCGGTTTGCTCCTAATAAACAAAATAAAACATTTAAGAGCTGTGTAATGTCAGGAATAATAGTTATTTTGCGAACACGAACGATTGTACTAAAGAGTGAGCAGGTTACTTCTAGGCAAAGATGCTCCTCCATTGTCGACACCATCAAGTGAGATGGTGGAGTGTAAAAAACAAGCCGTTTGCAGTCTATAACTAAGCAGAGATCTTTCAGAAGTATTACCCTAAAACCGTATGCCCAGCCAGCATGCACCATATTCACTCCTACTTCTTGAAAACTCAACTTAAGAGTACACTAAGCAGCAGATAGCTTGAGTTTTCTCAAGAGCCTGTAAAAATTAGAAACCCTGTTCTTAACCAAATGCCAACCATATATGCACCTTCATTATAATTACATACCTTTTTTTTTATGGTGTGAAAAAATCATGCAATGACATCCCCCGCTCTTGGGCGGAGCGGGAGATAGTGTCAGACTCTTACTGACTAAAAGACCCACCCTGTTCCTTCTAGCCTTCATACCCTGGAGGATAACCCTGGCCCCAGTAGGCTTCGACCCGGCTGGGTCCCTGCTGTTTCTGACAACTCCTTGAGGCGCGCGGGATAATTACATACCTGATGAGTAGATAAGTGTTGTGCGGAACTTAACAAAGCACTCGCCAAATGCTTTTTATCTTCGTTGAGAGATTGCACTTGGGTCTCAAGGTCCTCACCCATAGATGCCACCAGCATTGTTTTTAGTTCTTTGTTGACCTGCAGATAACATTATGTTTATATTATACTATGATGCAATGTCACTGTTGAGATAGCAGTAAAGATGATAATAAGTTTATAAGCACTATTTTGAATTCTGATTAAATATTTGGGAGTTGTGTCACGTTTCGAATAATCATTTTGATAAGGTGTTTGAATGACTATTGTTTTAATTTATAAATAGTAGTACACTTGAAAGAAGTGTTTTTTAAACACTGTACAGTTCCATAAAATATTACATTTGGTAATACAATTAAAAATTTTCCAGTAAAGTGAAATTCTTCTTTTGAAGTCAAAATCTGAATGAGTAATGTAATATTGAAGAACTTATCAGAAATATTATGGAGATTTTGTTTTCAATTTCTACGATTCTTGACCTACATATTTCATGTTGTTGTTACATTAGTGTTGATTTAACCTTTTGAATATCGTAATTAGAGACACAATAGAAAGACATTGAGAGGGAACTCCGGCATTTGTTAGGGGTTTAATGAATTAAAGTTTTAATATTATGACCTGATGTAAAATAAAGTAAACTCTTCTGTCGCAGGTCTGCTGGAAGAAATTTCATCTGAAATAAGCGGTACCTTTGTGCTCTTTTATCTGTATTTGTTTTTATTTTTATTTTTAAGTGTTTGTGTGTACATAAATAAATAATTAATTAAACCTGTGCTAAAGATATTACAAATTAAAGTTTATTGTTTGGTGAGATTATTAAAAAGTAAGCATAAATATTCATATCATACCTGAACCTGTTGCTTTAACTGTTCCTTTAGAGATTCATTTTCATGTGTCAAAGTATCAATCTTTTTCTTCATTTCAACTGCCTCAGCACTGGGTTTATTTACATCTGCAGCAGACTTGTCACTTGTAGAGTTCAGTTTAGGACGAGGTTTGAATTCATTCAGGTTAGTACTCATCTGAGACATCTGAGTTATCAAGGTGTTTATATCCATGTTGTTCTTCGACTTTTTCAAGTCTTTTGTAACAACCTGTGGTGTCATTGGCTTTACAGCTGCAGGATATGGCTCGTAAGGAACAAACTTCGGCGTCTTCCCACTAAACGACCTCCTCTTTTCTGATCTGAACACTTTAGTAGCGTACACTTGCACTAAACGAGGGGGCAATAAACTTTCTTTTCTTTTTGGGCTAGCGGTAATTTTAGAATCAACATTTTGAACCCTTTCTGCTGTGTTTTCGTCCGATTCCATTCCATCACCCGCTGTCCTCGTTTTACTCATTATTTCTACAATAGATTAGTTACATTATTAACATAATCAGATAAAAGTAATAGATACACAATCAATAAGATATATAAATAAATGTACACGAATGCAGTAAGATATAGGTTGACTAAAAGATGTGCATACTTGGGTTATAAGTATATAGTTTATCCATTTCTACAAGATAGGAAGTCAGGAAAATCAGATCATATAATTATAAAGTCAGCATCTACCAAGATTCTAGTAATTTAGATATATTATTCCTTTTTCTTTCAATGACGATTAAAGTTATGGCTCGCAGTTTTGATTCGTTTCATCGAAGATTCGCAGCTGTCAGTGTCAGCTGTCATAACACATCATAAAAATCAGACAAAAAATATCACTCCTTTTCACGAGTAATTCTATATCTTTATTTATTATTCCTAGTTACAATAAATAAATTATAATAAAATAAATAACAAAATACTTCTAGCTTCAGGTCCCTCCGTCTGTCCATGGTTTAAGTTTTCAAGATTCTTGGTTATTTTTTATGGAATTTCTCGTGTATCGTATAGGCACGTGTACAACGGGAATCAATCCTCCTGCGATATGCAGCGCAAAAACCAATAGTTTAGCCACTGCACCAATCAAACAACAAACAGAAAACAATATGTTTACCTACGCGTTTTGGTTGTTTGTTTTTGATTATTAGATATTATTTTGCCTACCAAGTTGTAGAAAGGTGCTGACTTGCAAGAGTTGCAAGGCTGTTAACCAGAAGGGCATTAGGAGACTAAGGCACAAATAACCAATGTTTGGCAATTTACAGGGTTGCAAGTGTCCAGCAAGCTCAAATGATTAAAGTACCTACCAAAAAAATGCAGCTGATTCTCCCAACTAGAATAACATGACCATTTTAAGAGGATTGGCAAAACGCCCGGAACAACTGCGCAACTGTTTTGGTACCTATAACGTGCACATTAAGAGCCAACATAGGACGGCACGGCGACAGCCGAAGCTCCTCAGTATCTTCGGCTGTTTGAGAAGTCATACGAAAGAAAGGGTAGGTACTTGAATTGAGAAACTCTTGGTAACGACACAATAAGAAGACGTGCGAGACCAATGTCACAAAATAGTTAGGTACAGAAGACAATCTCATGTAGGGTAGACCGGGGACAATTGAAACAATTTTACTTAAACCGTGTGCAGTGACTTATCTTTTGTACCTACATCCCTCTTATTTATACTGCTGAAAGGGTCGTTATCTAGTTCCTAAATTAAACATAATCTGTATCTCTATTTCAAATAGTTAACCTACAATCACCTATTTAAGAAGACCGGGCGCAGTGGTTCTATTGACCCCACCCTAAGGACGGTTGAAACAGTATGTAGGGATAATTGAAACACTGGAAATATTTTATGAACTACTGAAGCTTTTTAATCAATCTTAACAAGTTAACATGCCACTAAATTGTTTATTGAGATCGTGATAAATCCGTCATCGTAACATAAATATTTCAAAAATTATACATGCAAAAACTTTTTCAGTGTAAACAACTCAAAATATATCTTATTTAAATAATTTAAGTGCTCTAATCTGTGCTATTGAATACTATTTCACATTATTAAAAGACTTAATATCTTATTATGCTTATAATAGCACTTACTACGCGTTCCAAATAAGAATAGGACCGATTCCTATGTTTTGACGTCTTGTCGAACTGTCAAATCGAAGAAATTTTGGCAAAATTGAAGAACTTAAAGATGAGTAAAATTGAAGAATTGGATTCTGATTAAACTTTTTTCGTTCACAGTTTGTAAATAAATTAAATTTTTCGTAAATTAATCAGTGTTTCAAAATTTCTATCCTCGATTTGACAGTAAATCGTGACGTCACAACATGGCGGGCGATCCTATTCTCATTTGGAACGCATTGTACATGGGGGAGAAAACAAAGTATTCCAGTCTCATACAAAACAGCCTGTTTCAATTTTAACAATGTTTCAATCATGACAATGTTTCAAGCATAAAAATGTTTCAATCATAACCATCGTTTATTGACCCGTATAGGTTTAACTCTTCTTGTGAAATTTAATTTCAAAGGAGATCAATCAACATCATTCAAGATCAATCAATCGATTTACCGAATAGCAATTCCTCATATATTATGTTATTATTATTATAATGAAAAAATATAGATCAAACTTAATGTCATGGGTTAAATTTTAGGGTCGTCAGAGTTATCGAGTTGCCCATCAGATGTAATTTTAACTAATAGGTAACCCAACCCCAACATAAAATAACCATTTAAACCACTTTTTACTTGTAACCATTAGGTATTTTAATTTTATAATACCTAGTGATTGTGAGTAAAAAGTGGTTTTAAATGATTATTTTCTTTCATCGTAATACTGTTATTTGTTTTAGTTCTGTGCGTTTTTATATTTTTTTGTGATTGATATTTTAATAAACACAACCTTTTTCTGTGCAGTCGGATAAAAACGTGGAATATGTGGGGACGTTTGAAACGTTTCAAACGTCCACAGATAAGTCGTTTCAAATGTACCCATGTCACATCTTCTAATTCAATACTCAATATTTTGGTATATATTGACTTAAACATTAATTACCAGTAATAAACACAATCTTAAATAGATAAACAATACCCCAAAATAAGGAAAATTGCCAAAAAAACAAGACTTAAATATGAAAACAACAAAAGTTAAAGATCCGGAATATTTACTTTTTGGCACGAAATTCGTCGAAGCGTCCTGTGCATGACTGTGTCGCTCGCTGGCTCGAGCCATTTTAAACATAAAACCGAACATAGCCGACGATGCAACCAACGACGCGTCACAAGCGTAGGTATTATAGTTTACGAGAAATTGAAGTTGTTGCAATCATGACCTGTTTCAATTGTCCCCGGTCTACCCTATGTACTACACTTTATAAACCTACGCTCGGTGGACGCACACTAATGAGCGTTTGAGTCGGAACTGTTTGACGAGTGGTCCGAGACGCAACCGAGATATCGTGTCCGTGAGCGGTGTCTATGTGCGTTGCTCGAGTGCGCTTTGTACAGGTCGCGCAGTCAAGATCGCTCGGCAAAAGTGGAAGGGGCATGCGCAGTCCGCCTATTTACTTTGTGTTGCATGAATCTTGGTCTACAATGTGTTGGTAAGCGCATAACTCAACAACGCCTGGACCGATTTCGCTAAATATTTTTTTGTTGTGTTCGTTATTATGAGGAGAAGGTTCTTATGGAAAAAAAAAATGAAAATTAAGGTAGTGTAAGGTAGAGGAGGGTAGAGTAGAGTAGGGTAGGGTAGAGTAAGGTAGAGGAGGGTAGAGTAGAGTAGGGTAGGGTCGAGTAGAGTAGAGTAGGGTATAGTAGGCAGAGCGGGAGCGAAGCCGCGCGGGCAAAAGCTAGTATTTATATAAAGTAAGGACTGAAGTTTTGAGATGATTCTGCTATTGGTTTAGAAAATGATTCCGCAACTTCCGCTTAAATGCATACCGACTTTCGGCCGTCCTGATATCAAGAGGAAGCGATTCCAAAGGATGGACTGTATATAGAAGGAAGAATGAACAAAATCAGAAGTATGAGGACAGAGCAGTAGGAGATTGTTTGAAGAACGCAGATTCCTTCGATTCGCTTTGCCTGTGTGGATATGTTAATGACCGTATAAAATAAAAACATTTATATATTAAAATCATTCATTTATTGCAATAAATTAGTGTACCTACAACAACGGCGTGAACCATTTATTAAGGCTTCAGCGTAGCATCTAGTTCCCCACTAGATTGCAGCTCCTTGACGATATCTAACCCACCAACCAGTTCTCCTTTCACATAAAGTTGAGGGTAGGTAGGCCAATCTGAATATTCCTTAAGGCCTTGGCGTACTTCTTCATCAGTTAATATATCAAATGTATCATACGGCACCCTAGAAGACAATAACAAGTCATCGTTATTATTGTATTATGAAAACCAAAGAAGTGCAATGTATTCACAGCAGTTATACTGGAAGTCCCAGCAAAAACTCACTTTTGTAGATGCATAAAAAATATGATTATTTATTATTATATCTAGTCTATACTGTCCCATGTTGGGCAAAGGCTTCCTTTCATTCCTTCCATAGTTCCCGGCTCTAAGCCACTTCTTGCCAATTTCTAAGGAATTGCGGAGGAGATGACGGGAGTACTTAGATGTCTTATCGAAGTCGTTCCACCATCTCCTTCGTTGCTCTGACACTGTTCAAAACGATTTCACAATTAAATTCATTAACGAAAACCTGTCTCAGAAGTTGAGTACCTAGTATAGAAATGTTGCTGATTTATTGTCTAATGTTTTCCTTCCTTCAATTCAGATACGGTTGATGGATTACTGTTTTACACCCCTGTGATACTGAAGGCGATGAAGAAAAACATTAAACAAGAAATCAACAACATTCCTACATTTCCTACTCAACTTCTGAGGCGCCTTTTCATGAATATTACGCGGCGTCCTACATTCGGCTCACGCGTCGCAGTGGCGCTGTTTTACACGTGTTCGAAGTCACCCCTTCAGCCGCCATATCTTTACTAATGTTATAAAAGGGGAAAATTTGTATTTTTGTGTGTAAGTATGTTTGTAATGAATAAACTCAAAAACTACTGTGCCGATTTCAAAAATTCTTTGACCATTGGAAAGCTACATTCACCGAGTAACTATTTACTATATTTATTGCCGGTGCGAAGTCGGGACGGGCCGCTAGTAATATAACTATAAAATAAGTCACTCCACTGCAAGAGTTCGCGCGAAAATATCAAACCAACTGAACGCGATCGCTTCGCTTCGCTCAACACCACGCCGCACCCACGTGCGGTTGGTCACGTAGGCCACCTTATTAGAGTATCAATTGTTTGTTCCATTCGCGTTGAATCGTCTACGTCGAGCATCGTATAAAAGATCGTTTTAATAATAACAATCTTTATTTCCAACTTTATAATTTTACAAATAGCTCCGTCCTTTAACTTAAACATAAATTATTGCGGCAAATGTATGTTAGCACAGAGTTATATGCCTCTGACAACCAAGCTAAGATTGAACTTTGTTATGGGTGTCAGGGCTCTCTTTCATTGAAAATTCGGAGTTTTATCTCGCAGTTTCTGATTTCGTAATTTACGGCTTATATTTAAATATATTTGTTAAGTTTTTATGCATTTACATAAGTGAGTTTTTTTTGAGACATTACACTCGGCCATTGTACTAGATTAAGTTGCTTTGTACACTATAATACAACATCCCTGTATTAGTAGTATAAAAAAAAAAATTGACGAACGTGGGACGCCTGGCATATGTAAACATGTCTGTGGCCTAAAACATTGATGAAGTTAGTATTTGCGCGCGCACATGCAAGGAAGTCGAGAACAGAGGCGTAGTGGGGGTATCACGCCATGTCAGCGTCATGCCATTTGCGGTCACAGCATTCGAATTGGTTTTACTGCTAGAGCGCGCCAATAAATCTTTTATAACAAAATAATTATAGTGTAATTTGTGGTTAAAGTCAGGGACTCAAACTGTAACCGTAATAATGTGTTTTAACACTGTTTTTTAAAACAGTTTTAACAGAAAAACACTTTTAAATGTAACAGATACAATAATGTTACCGAATGAAACTGTAACCTTTTATATGTGTTATGGAGTGCTACCGAATCAAACTGTAACCTGTTTATATGTGTTAATATGTGTATCTGAAATAATCAGTTTTAGTATTGCTTTGTAAATTGTAACTTTGGCAACGCTGCGTTTACCTGTTACACTTATTAACACTTTTATATCTGTTACAGATATGTTAGGGTTACACTTTTGTAAGTGTTTTGGGTTAACACAATGAAAACACATTAATAAGTGTTACATATTTGATTCTGTTACCAATTCAACATTTTTAAGTCCCTGGTTAAAGTAATAATATAAAGTAAGTAATAATATTCATGGTGGTAAGAATATGGAAGGCACAGTAACAGGAAAATAACTGTTTGTTTTCAGAATTTTATGTACTCACCGTATTTATGATGTACTGTGTGAAACATTATAAATTTAGAGAAGGGGATGACTAATGAGATGAAGACTAATAGAGAAGGATGGAAGAAGGTGACATGTTTCATCATCATTTTAGCCGAGACAACCACTGTTTAACATGTTTAGTTTACTCTAATTAAATTGCAATAAGGGCAAAAGAATGATGATTATTCCTTATTTGAATGTGGTGACATGGCATCTAAATTACTCAATAATAGCATAGGCACCCTTATAAAATTCCCACTGCTGGGACTCTGGCACCACCTCTTGATGAGAAGGATAGGATTATAATCCTTAATGCAGGCCCAATGTGGGTTTGTGGATGTTACAGGTCTTCAAATTTATTATTCTATAATATGCATTCCTCACAAAGACAAAAAAAAAACTGTCATCTGGTATTCTTACCCAGTTCCATTAAGGATTTGAATTAAAGTTTTGCTGAAACCACATCTTGGTTGCTCTCGGTTGCCTTTCATGAAGACCATAACATCATGTCTATTGATCAAGGCTTTTAGTCTATCTTCTAGTCTTACAGGAGCTATGTCCCCGAGGGCAGTCTTATTTGTACTATGGGCCTTAACTTTGGAAGATATTTGTGCAGCATCAGCACCATCTACTCTGTCTACTTGCGTACCGTTTCTGAATAAAATGACTGTAGGAACAGAGTCAACCTGGAAAGTAAACAGTTAATTATTCAACCTGTTTCCATTCAAATGTTTGTTTTGGATTCTGCTACATCATTGCTCCATTGTTAATTGTATTCTCAATACATTAAATATCTTTTAAAGGAAGTGCTTGTATTATTTACACAACTGTTTCTTTTACAATTTACATTATTATTCTAATTTGCATAATATTATTATTGGTTTAATAATTTCAAAGTGAGAATTAATTTTATTTTACCTTAAACTGCAATGAGATTTCAGATAATTTTTCAGCATCACATAAAGCTATTTTGCTGCCACTGGATTGTACATCTGGTAACTTGAGGAGTTCTTTTAGCACCTCTGTGACCTGCTTGCATTGTTCTGCCCATTCAGCAGAAAAATGGACTACTGTTAACACAGGTGTCCTGAAATTTCAAGTATTTTGTGTTAATCATTGGATTTGGAACACAAAACTTCAGGATAACAACTCAGTAGGCTGATTGCTGTTATCATAATTTTTATCTTCAGTTAACAGTGTTTTGTTTAGATGGATTATCTGGTTATCAGAATAAACAAAGCATGGTTCATCCACGCCACGAGGTAGGTATAATAGCAATTAATAGGATTTTGTTATCTTTGGTGACCTTAGGAAAAGGTGAAACATTGGATATCTATCTGATGAAAACCATTATAGATCTTTAGCTTCTTTATTTAAATAACAAATGACTGACGGTACTTGGGAAAATTAGCTGTAAATAGAAATAATAATAAATAATAGAATTCTTGAGAAATCTAAACTTTAAGTTGTAATAGAAAGATTGAATTACAAAACTAAAGATAAGTCTCATTCAAAATTCCACTGAAAGTACTAGCACACAAAATTAATCTTCGAATGAAATGTAATGGAAATGTTAATTGAAAAAACATACTTACCTAATAAAGTTTTGAAAATTCTCGATTGTATCCAAATTGGTGACAGACATGGTTAGATTGGGGTTAAGTTAAACTTTAGCTGAGAATAATTGATTGCAGCGGCACTTTTATGAAATGTGACACTACGTTATTTTGTGCTCGTTACGTTCGATCCACAAAAATTCCAAAATAATCTTGAAATTCGCTGTCTCCGGTCTCAAATTGCAAATTCTCAAACAATTCACCGCAATTTATTGAAAAGTGAAGTTTGATAATGAATAGTGATGTACCAAAGGTGCAACGTCGAATTGATTGAAAATCGACTATTCAACCTTTAGAGCATAAATATAACTTTACCTCTTTATTTACAACTTAAAGCAACAAAATATATACATAATAAACTTAAATATAACTTAATTTTAAAGATGCTCTACTATGGAACAGGTTCATTAATTTTATGTAATGGTTCATCCAAGAAACTAATTCTGGGAAGCCGGGAATAATATGAAGCATTACTTGACCTTGAAGATGATCTCGTACAGCTTTTATGATTTAATGCATGTGATGCGAAAAGTTCAAAATCATTATGGGATTAAATCTGAAATTTTTACGAGATAATCCTACAAAAAGCCACATATGCAGGACGATGAAAAAGGGGCGAGCGTAGTCAAGCAAAAAAAAAAAGTCGACTGTCAATTTCGTAATTCGACTAATATGATTAACACGGTTATGAATTTACTAATTCCATTTCGTCTTTTGACAATCGTATTTTTCTTTTTTTGACATTTTGTCAATATTGTCAAGTGTAATGTCAAAAATTAGAACTGTCTTTTTTTAGTGAGGCAAATATTTGAGGTTACCTTCTGCGAATTATGCTGAGGAATCTTGCTATTATTCAAATTAGTAATTATTCTTATTAAAGTAAGGGCGAAATTTCAACTTTATCAACAATGGCTACCGTATCAAGTGCACCAGCGCCAGGAATGCATCAAATCGATTTATCCAAGCTCAATTTACAGCAGTTGGCCCAACTCAAACAGCAATTGGATCAAGTAAGTTATAAAACATAAAATGGTAAATAAACACCTGCAGAATATCTCTTTATTTGATTATTTCTCACATGTATTCGAATAATCCGTTATTTATTTACCAATTTATAGGCCTAACACTGACTTAGGTTATGCTTGATTTATGTTAGTTTTTAATTTGAATTGAACCTTTGTATATTTTGTAGGAAATGACCGTATTTCAAGACTCCATACAAACATTGAAGATAGCTCAAGGAAAGTTTATGGAATCAGGAGAATGTGTTGAGAAAATGACTCCCGACTGTAAAGGCAAAAGCATACTGGTGCCGCTGACTGGTTCTATGTACATCCCTGGTGAAATATCTGACACAGATCATGTGCTTATTGATATAGGAACTGGATATTATGCACAGAAAGTAAGTTTTGAGTGTATTGGTCACTTTTATTGGACAAAATTTAGCTCTATTCATAATTTTTTAAGTATGCAGTTTCTGTCAATCTTCATTTTTTTTTTGGTTTGGCCCAGAAACAACTACTACTATTTATTATAGGGATAGAGAGTCTTTTGAGGTTTTTGTGTTTAATAAGCTCATTTTACCTGTTATTTAACACTATTTATCTTTTTAGGATATTGAAGGTGCTAAGGACTATTTCCAGAGAAAAGTGACGTTTGTAACGGAACAGATGGACAAAATTAAAATGCTAGGTATAGAAAAGTCAAAGATTCACAAGGCTATTTGTATGATGATTGAAATGAAGATGCAAGCCCAGATGCAAGCTGCTAAACAGTCTTCTTCATAGACTATATGAATACTTTTTAAGTAACAATTGCTTTACTACATTTTTATAGTCTTCTGACACAAGGCTTTACTGAAGTATACATTAGAATCTTGGTTTTTACACCGATCTTATAATATACAGGGATGTTCTGATCACAAATTTTATACGGGATATCTTATAAATATTCTTCATTATAAGAAATTTTGGGAACTTATACTACCTCTCCTAGACCATGATTTTATGGAGTTTCATTATAAAATGAAACCTTTCTCTATTAAACTAACCAGATTCTAATGTCTTTATTTCAATAATTATTATGTAATGCAATAAATACCTAATGCATTACTGTTTCGGAATTATTGATATTGGTATTAAGTGTATAACAATATTTAGTTAAATGATCACAATTTTGTTTATCTCTCTGTTTCGCTGATCTAGTTTGATACCTAATAAATTAATATCAGTATTCTTTTTCTATTTTACTCAAATATTATTTAACCCATTCTATGCCGGAACCTACGCAGGACACAATGGTTCTGTATTTGTGTCTCTAATTACGGCATTCAAAAGGTTAATTTATAAACTTTTGTGTAGTGATGACATATGGCTCCGAAACGTGTTTGCTCACAATGGGCCTCATCAGAAGGCTTCAAGTCACCCAAAGAGCAATGGAAAGGGCTATGCTCGGAGTTTCCTTGCGTGATCAAATAAAAAATGAAGATATCCACAGAACTAAGGTTGCCGACATAGTACGAAGAATCGCCAAACTTCAGTGGCAATGGGCAGGGCACATTGCTTGCAGAACAGATGGCCATTGGGGGCGAAAGGTTGATCGATGATCTGGTGAAGGTTTCGGGAAACCGATGGATGCGAGACGTACAGGAACGGTAGTGGTGGTGACGCTTGGGGGAGGCCAGTGTAACAGTGAACGTATATCGGTTGAAATAATGATATCTTAAAAATGGGACCCTATTGCTATCATCCTGCTTTCTGTTACCAGGCTATATCTCATGAACCGTGATCGCCAGACAGTTGCAATTTTCACAGATGTTGTATTTCTGTTGCTTATGTAACAAAAAATACTCAAAACAGAATACCTATAGAAAATATTTAAGTGGGGGGCTTTCATACAACAAATGTGATTTTATTGCTGTTTTTTGCTAATGATGGTAAAGAACTCTTAGCGCGAGTCTGACTGGCATTTTGCCGGATTTTTCTGTGGTTTCAAAGACCTACTCTATGAAACTTTCCATGGCCACAGTCATGTATTGGTGACAAAACTAAATGTGTCCATCATGTCACGGTCGAAGATACACGACGCTAATAAATCTCAGAAGAAAGTATTGTTTTTAGGGTTCCGTAGTCAACTAGGAACCCTTATAGTTTCGCCATGTCTGTCTGTCCGTCTGTCCGTCTGTCTGTCTGTCTGTCTGTCTGTCTGTCTGTCTGTCTGTCTGTCCGCCTGTCCGTCCTCGCTTAATCTCTGTGACCGTTAGCACTAGAAAGCTGAAATTTGGTACCAATATGTATATCAATCACGCCGACAAAGTGGTAAAATAAAAATTGGAAAAAAAATGTTTTATTAGGGTAGCCTCCCTATATGTAAAGTGGGAAGCGATTTTTTTTTTAATTTCTACCCTAACGTGTGATATCTTGTTGGATAGGTATTTAAAAATGAATAGGGGTTTACTAAAATCATTTTTTTATAATGTCAATAATTTCGGAAATAATCGCTCCAAAATTAAAAAACAATGTGTCAAAAGTTAGGGGGGGGCCCTAACTTTTGAACCATAAGTTTAGCTGAAAAGTAGAACTTTATAAGGACTTTCTAGGAAAATCATTTTGAACTTAATGGAAAGAACTGTTTTTGTACAAAAAAGACAAAAGATTGTACAAAATAATTTCTGGACTAAGTTTGTAGTATAATCGTATATGCAAGCATTTTTTTTAATTTTGTTACATATTTTATTATTCTGAACGAATCTTCTTTCAAACAAAAAAAAGAATTATTAAAATCGGTTCTTGCAATCCAAAATTACCACCGAAAACTTCTTCTGGTACCTATGTATTAATTAGTAACCCAATTCCCCGAGAGATGGTGCTGGCTGGCTTTGGGCTATTTCGCGTTCGCGCTGTGAGGATTTTTCCTGAGTTGATGGGGTCGGGTATTATCGAATTGTTCGGTTGGTCTCTCCTTGGCATTGGCGGTATTATCTTATAACTACATAAAACTTCTATCAGGAACATGCTAAGGCAATTTAGAACAAAACTAAAATTCATTTTTTTAACGCCATCTATCAAAATGTTAAGGTAAAAACCAGTTCACAAATGGTTCGATAGATGGCGTTGCGTAATGACGTCATCTTTTTAAAAGTCGATGTTAAGATTTTCCGTGCTTTCATGACCTACCGTGGTAAAAAATCGTTGCTTCTTAAATATATTCGTAATTTTACGAGTGCACAATCGCTGAAATTTCTACTACTTGCATACTGTTTTAGTTATCACCGTCCTTTGTGGGCCCGTTTAACGTTTTTAGGGTTCCGTATTTATTAGAGTTCCTCGAGCTTAGTATGTCAACGTAACAAATAGCCTTTTTTTAAACTCATAAGTGGGAACACTTATTGTGACGGACGGGAAACTACGGAACCCTTCACTGAGCGTGGCCCGACACGCTCTTGGCCGGTTTTTTTATGTGTTGTTAAAGGATGAAATCGTCGAGTTGTCCATTGGTGCTGAAAGCATGGTTTTGCTTTTATGACGTTGCGGTCCAAGAGTCCAAAATGTTAATAACATTTTGATACAAGTGGAGAAAGTTTGTCAGTGCGGCAGAGGCGGATTAGCCCAAGCCGGAGGCAAGGGTATTATGGAGCCGAATGCTGCAGCGACTTTTCTCGCGTATCAAACGACGTTTTTCAATACACTTTCGAAAATATTAATAAGAGACTCGTGGGGGTCACACACTGAATAAGTAATAGTTGGAGGGGCGATCTCGCGCACTTTTCCGAACTAGTGCGAGATACAGTTGCGTGCATAAAACCGGTAGAGATAAATAAGACTGAGTTTTCGAGTAGGTGTATTGTGTAACTACTGTAAGGATTTATTTTGGAAGCCAGGATAGGAAATTTCATGCGAAATTTCTTTAGATACCTAGTAGGTAGGAGTAAAAGTAGAAAACATGTGACACCAAATGATTTATTTTTTTAATAGGCCAAAATGATAGAGCTGATGATATCTACAATAATAATGACTTACGATAAACTATCTTATAATGTATCTACAGTATGTCTTATAGTCACAAAACAATATTAACTAAATAAGGCAACGACTATTCCTTAAGTTTGTAAACAATTGCTATTATTAAGTGTCGTAAAATGATTTTTTTATTCAAACATATCTTATCATGAACACGTGAAAAGGTGTTTGGATACAAGATAAACTTTTTAAATATTATTTTTGTTGAAATTTACAATGTCGGTAATTACAATTTATTTAAATGTTATATCAACAGTATTAATTTTATTGTTAATCCGCGTATGTCTCAAACAAGATTGGAAAAACTGCTATATTTCATTTACAACAACTCGAACATAATATTTTTTCCTCGAATAAGTATTCTGCAACTGCGCATTTCTTTATTTATGTATGTAATCAATTTCAATATCTAGTTTTTTTTATTCTGTATGCATCAGAGTAAAAATTTAGTTTAATTACCTATTACAATATTTAAGAGATAAGTATTTATTTACAATTTATTACATTATCATTTCTTACAGCAACTATAATAATATAACAAACTTAATTGGATTAGGATTAGCCGTGGATAGCAATCATCTTATACGTCATCGCCTTGGGCGAACACTCAAGTGTCAACACCGTAACCCTTATATTAAACGTTCCATACACAGTACTACATAAGTAAGCTTACACGAACAGATCGCTCGCCTGCTCGGCGAGGTCCTTGTCTCAAATGGTGTAATATTCTGGTGCGAAGTCATTAGCGAGATTGCTGAGGAAGTGGAAGTCTGAGGAAGAGTTGGAGTTGTCTCCGACAGGCGCGGCGTGCGTGGCCTCGTAGAACTGCTGGAAGGAGCCGTAGCCGTCGGCGCACTCGGCGCCGTAGGCCTCGCCCGCCGCGCCCGCCGCGCCGCCTGCACCGCTCGCCGCGACAGCCGCTCCCGTCACTGCGTACCCGCCTGCCTGCTGCGGGTAAGCATTCCCATCGTAGTAGTTCTTTGAGTAGTCCGTCCCATGTGCGGCTTTTTGTCCGTCAGCAGCATAGTAGTTGTGTCCGTGATCATGTTGCGCGCCTTCGTGGTAGTGGTACCCATAGTGGCTGTTGGCATACCCCATATGCTCTCCACTGTAACTCTGCGATTGGTCATATCCTGGATGCCCGTAGGCTATCTGTTCCTTACCATACGCTGGATACCCATAGTTTTGATACATTTCGTGAGGATACGCTTGTCTTGATGCCACACCGTTGGTCGCTCTTGTGGACGAAGATCCCTCCTGCCGTGTATGCTGTTGATTTCGCACATATGCGTGTTGTTCGGCAGCAGACTGTATTGCAGTACCGTATCCTTCATAGTTTCTGTTACCCTGAGGGTATTGCGCAAGCTTTCCAATGAATTGCTTGGAGTCCATACGGAAGTCTGGGTGTGGCACGAACTGTCCAGGTGGCGCATTACCTCTGATGACGTACGGGGGCATCGCATTGGGTACAGCTTGAGGGTGCGGCGGACCTGGCGGGGCGTTAGGAGGCGACGGTCTAGGGTAGTGGCCCAGTGGACTCGGATGCATACTCGAAGGAGTGCCTGGCGTCGAAGATGGTGTCAAGTTGACTGATGAGAATTTCCCATTATCCGAAAGACCAACTACTGGGCCAAGGCCATCTTTAGAGGAAGACGGCGACACTTTACATGTGGCATCCAGTGAGGGTGATCGCTTCCTCGATTCTTGTTTGATTCTCTTGGTCAAGTTCCTAGGCGCGGCGGCCATTGTGAGGGGAGGGTGTCCGTCTCGTGAGTCGTCTTCGGCGAGTTTGTCGAGAGAGGAGGAGGAGGCTACGCTAGAGGCGCCGTCGCTAGCGAAGCTATTGTTATTGGTGGCACTCGGAGTGTTATTATTCCGTGTGCGTGACGCTAGCTCTGGTAGGTCCTCTGCAGGGGAACAAAGTGCGCCCGGCGGCAACTCGCAACCTTGGCAACTCTTCTTGCCGGAGAGCGGTCCATCGTCATCCAAAAATTTGTCAAGCCCCGTCTTGGAGCTTTTGCCACCTTCAGATGTGGTGGAGTCCTTGTCGTCGCCATCTTCAGTTTTGCTGAGTGTTTGTCTCTTGTGCTTCATACGCCTGTTTTGGAACCAGACCTTCACCTGTAACAAGGGTTAAAAATTTATTTTAGTCGGTATCTAAATAATTGTATGCAGGTAAGACGGATTAAAATTTAAGTCTGAAACAATGGGCATGTACGGAAACAATAAGTTGAGGCCCAAAAATCCTTAATAATAAACTAGAATTGTAAAATCAAAAAGCTAACGTCACGCGGTGTTCTCAGACCTATCCAAGTACTGGGGTGCTATTATCTAAGAAAACGGCCTTGAGCGCAGCGCTGGCCGCAGAGAAGAGTCGAGAGCGCAGTAGGTACATTGGATTAACAACCTAACGCGCTTTTACATTGGAATGTTAATTCAATGTACTGCGCTCTCGACTCGTCGCTGCGGCCAGCGCAGCGCTCAAGGCTGTTTTCTTAGAGAATAGCACCTCTGATGGCGCCCGATGTTGGTTAACTTCGGCGATCGGACGAGACGTAGGCGATAAAGAATTTAAACTATTAAACGTTATCAGGACTATGCGTATATTGCGTATGACGTCACGGCACGGTTAGTATATTAAACTCACGATTGAGTATTTGAGATGCTAGAATTAGAATATTTTGTTGAAAATGAGAATAATGAGACAATATTCTTTACATTTTCATACGTACCTGTCTCTCAGTAAGATCTAAGGAAGCTGCGATCTCAATTCTTCTCGGTCGGCACAGGTACTTGTTGAAGTGAAACTCTTTCTCCAACTCCAGCAGTTGTGTGTTCGTGTAAGCAGTGCGTAGCCGTCGGGGCAGTCCATTCTCTGTAATGAAAAGTCGAACTTAATTACTTGCTTGTGAGTTTTAAATCTATTCCATTAATGGTTAAAACAGCTTTAACTTTTTGTTCTATAAAATATGAGCAGCCGATTTCAAATTAATGTTATAGAATGCTATTCCTGGAAGCTTTCAATAACATGGTCGTGAGGCGGGCCGGGCTCGCGGGTACGCTTTCCTTTAATGTAATAACTTGATCGCATGTCAGAACACCGCCCTTGACGCCATTGTGTCGAAACGGTGTTCTTTTTATTTTACCACAAAATATGAATTGGAATTCGAAATTCAAATTACAAAAGGGCGGCGAATAATGGGGCGATCGCGTTCGCGTGATGGCCCGGCCGCGGGGCTCGCGATGTCATCTGTGCGCTGCTTGTGGGTCTTATGTCGTACGCGATAAGGGTTATAACGTGGTGTTGGTTTTGTTGATAAGGTGGGGTTGGTTCGCGTTTGATTGACGTGTTCGTCAGGTCTCGCCATTGCTATTGGACAAGGGCAGCTGTCAATCAAATGGTAACGCAGCCCCTGGTTCCGCTTGGTTGCACTGAAGTAAATGTTGCTTTTAATTTGTACAAATAAAAGCTTGCCCTTATTTACTTGTACCAATATCTATACCTATATATTATATGGCGGTACGCAGTTCTCTAAAGTCAGTGCAAGTGTAATTAATTCAGCTAACGTGCATAAGTTCGTATACTTGTTCAAGATTCCTAAATTATCGGTTTACTGAACCCGAAACTCGATAGCCCTTGGTCATCCAACAAAATTACCATGTCTTAGTATAGAGGGGAACGAAAGTGCTTACCTGTGTTGGAAGTCGGTACTTTCTACAAGTTCTACCTTTTAACTTTTGAGTTATGATAAGGTAGGTATCTATATCATTTTGGTGTGTACAAGTTTGGTGGTCAAAGGAGCCAGCAATAATAGGAGGCTCAAATATATTGTTTTTAAACAAATGTTCGTATTCATTTAGGCCTTAAGGGGCCGGCGACGGATGAATTTCGATACAAACGTAATACCACGCTCATTTGCAGTTGGAGCATATTTCCATCATATTATGATGATATTCGGTTATAGACAATATTTATCTAGGTTCCTACGTCTTTCTTTTTTTAAAAAACAAAAAGAAATTTAAGCGAATTGTATTTCGCACTTTTTATAGCGTAAATGGCAAAACATGCCATTTGGCTTTTCCTGTATTAAAAATAACATTTTTTCTAATATTCTCGACGTAGGAACTTAGATGAATATTGTCTATAACCGAATATCATCATAATATGTTGGAAATATGCTCTAACTGCAAATGAGCGTGGTATTACATACGTTTGTATGGAAATTCATCCGTCGCCGGCCCCTTAATATTATCAGAGAAGAAATTGTCTGACTGACATATCAACGCACAGCCGCAACTTCTGGTACTAAGAACGTTAAAATTTTCACAGGGCTTCCTTTTATGACGTAGGCGAGTAGGTACTAAGAACGCAATTTCCAAAATTGACCCGAATTGAATGAAACGGGGCTCCAAATTTTGTATGGAGAAATCTACTTTCATGCGAGCGAAGCCGCTGGTAGAAGCTAGTCTATATTATAAAAAAAGAAACTGACTGACTGTCATATGAACGCACAGTGAAAAGTACTGGGCCTAGGAGCGTGAAAGTACAAAGTTTATTTTTATGACGTAGGCGAGCATTAAGAGAGGATTATCCAAAATTCACTGCCTAAGGGGATGAAAGGGGGTCTAAACTTTGTATGGAGAAACCTCTGGTAGAAGCTAGTAGTAGTAGGTACCTATTAATTTATTTTAATTAATTACAACGGTCGAACAACCAATTACAGTAACTAAACAAGAAAACAAAAAGGATAAGGGTGAGTTGCACCATTTAACTATAACGATAACAAAGCCGTTAACAGTTGTCAAATCGTCGATTGAACCGAATTGACCAATAGGTGGCTGTTTCACAGCTGGTTATGGTTTGGTTATCTTTATAGTTAAATGGTGCAACTCACCCTTAGTAAGTAAAAGTAAAAACGACACGTACATCAATCCCTCTCACAGTACTACTGACATGCCAACAAAATTATCTTCCATTCATCCGCAAACAAATCGTTTGTTGGATAAGAATCTAAGAGATCATTTAGTGCGGCCTATGTACTGTTAGTTTTAGTATTGTTTTAGCTGTAGTAGTTGTGCTAGTAGTAGTATTTACTACAGTTGCTAACTATCTGCAACACCTTGTCAATAGACAAATCAAAATAAATCATTTCGCGAAATTCTGTCACAAAATTGTGTGCGCGCATGTACCTCTAGCAGGAGAACAGGATGAATGTGCGAAAGATGCAAGTTAGTAAGTTTTTGCTCGACGGCATAATAAGCACGATTATGCGGGCTCGAGAGTTCGTATAATGTTCGCATTATCTCCGTGTACACTTCCGAACCACTGAACAACCATTTTTGATGTGGTTGTGGTCTTCCCCCTGTACGTTCCTACCCTGGAGCTAAGCTTCATGAATATTTGCTGGAATTCAATTGTAGGTGTTTGTTATTGATTTTGCTGTTCGAATAGATGCAATGACAGAATGGAAGAAGAAAACGTGTTGCGCCGACCCCAAGTAATATGGGATAAGGGCAGGAAGAAGAAGAAAGAATAGATGCAATGAGTACTGTGAAATTTTTTTTTTTTTAGTACCATGTAAGGACCTATTTCCAAGTAATAACAAGCAGTGCCGTAACTAAGGCGGTGATAGCGGAGCCCAGGCACAGAGCGCAGTCCCTGGAGGGGCGCAAAATTTTTATATTTAACCCTTTTTGTTTTTATTGTACTTTTTTCTGGGGGTGCAGTTATAAAAGTTCGCACCAGGCGTATAAAAGGCTACTTACGGGACTGATAGCAAGTGACGAAGGGAATCCTATCTTCCTTTTTATTTTCATATTCATAGCGTTACACGTGCCAAATTAATAAATATCGAAACATGAACATCAATAACAGATAGCTCAATCAATCACGATGAACCATTCCGATTTTATTTTCGCATACTCCCACGATCGAGCCCGGGGCCATCAAAAAGGTCGGGCGGTATTAAATTATGAAGGAATGTAAATATTTCTTTATTGCGCACCCCTGTCTTGTCTACAGCGTGTAGGTAACAAATGATTGCGTAGTAGGTTGTTTAACCCCTGGCCGCGGACAGGGTATGTTGGTCCCAAGATTTACTGCGGATTAGGGGTCACTACATCGGTCAAGTCAAGAGTCCGCTTGTCCGCACTTAATTTGATAATATCTCTGTACCCCGTGTTGGAATTGAATTATTGTTTTGTAAGTGAGGATATAGGTACCTTTGTAACGAAGTGTAAAGTTGAAATGTTTTGTAATTTTTTATAGTTCCTTTATTGAAGCTTTTGAATATGATAGCATTAAAGCTCTACTTCTACATGGATAGGTAGGTGCAGAAGACACCTCCACAATCAAATATAAACATTCAATGATTTAAAACTACTACTGCTGTGTGTGCCAAAAAACAGGTAGCCATAAACCCAAACATTTGATCCCCGACGTGTAAATGTAATGTAACAAGCAGTTGTAAACAATTTGCGGAGTTGCCGAGAGCACTCCCTCGGGCAACTTTAAATAATTAATCAAGAGCCGGTAAAGGATTAATGCGGTGGCCAGTTGGTGGTTGGATGCCATTAGAGATCGTTCGATGCCCCTGCGAGGCACCGACGAGGGCCAGAGAGACTAAATGTTGCGGTCACATTATTTGTGTCAGACGCGCGAGGAATCGAGGGTTAGAACTGCTTAATTGGTTTTCTTCACATGTGGATGTGACATCGAATTGCTGTGAAATATTTTAATAAGCTGAGTGGGGTTTTGATGGAGTGCAGTCGTCTAAACTGGCTATTGGCGAGATCAGTAATCACACAATAAAGAAAACCATAACTTGGTTTCTGTGATGAATTTTACAGAGAATAGCAGAAACATAAAAACTCCCGAGAGAGAGGGAGAGCTAGATTCGACAAAGAAAAACACCTACCTCGACGAATCAAAAAAGGAACCCGATACGAGTAGGCTGTTCACGCACAACTAACAGTAAAGCAAACACAAGTTTGACAATAAAGTGTCTGCAGACGCAAGTCGCGTGCCACACACGGTCGTGATAAAGTACCAAACATTTATTTTGAATGTTGAAGCTGCAACAGAAAACTTCCACGAGGGGCCCACCAAGAATTATTACGTTATGAGGTGTGAAAGGCATAAATGTAAAAATTCAATATTTCAAAAGAAAAAGTAAAATTCTTCCACAATTTCTTGCCAGTAACAATGTCGTTTCGCGCGTTATGGGGAAAAAGTGATCCGGTGTGATATTTTGTTTACTTGCAACATTTAACATGCTGTATTCACACATAAAGCTCTCAGGTTTTACTGAGATGATTGACAGTCGATTAGTATTAGAATTACGAAAGAAACGAGCACGATCAATGTTGATAATGCTGAACTTGTATTAAAAACAAATGAAATCCCGAAGTGAGCCTGAAAGTTTATTTTCTGTCAAAATGAACGGTAAGCAATCGAGTTGCTTATCAAACAGTACTTGAGTGTGTCAGTGTCGCAACAATCGATCATGTTGTGGCGGATTTGTATTTTTCCGATTAGCCGGCTGTATCGGGGCCCTGTTTGACATTGTCGCATCAATTATAAGCGTGGATTACGCTGAGACAGATCTAAGACGGTTCAATTTCGTTTCGGTGCGGGGAAGCAGCGGCGCTCCGTGAAGGGTGATATCAGGAAGTGACTCGAGATTGCCTTATCAGGGCTTGATGAAGGCCTGATGTTCCCCATTATGCACGTTACGGAAAGATTCGCTCGTGTTTCGATGTTCTGGGATTTTATGATAAGTTTTTTAAAGCTGTAGCGATTTTCGAAGCTTTACCTAAATACCTACCTTAGTTTCGTGTTAAAAATGTGGAGTAGCTGTTCGGTAAAATCATGCATTGGTTTAGGACAAATTACAGATCACATAGCAATTAGGCATGTATTATGTTTGTCAACGAATTAATTTGGAGCCTCTACGCCGTAGCGCTTCGCGTAGCATAGTGCTACGGCGAACCTATTTGGATAATTAAAGTGGTATTCACAAGCAGGTACTCCAACCCTTTGATGAAAGTTTCCGTTCACATTAAGTTTGTTGGAAACGTAACGAGTGTCGGATTGTGCTGGGTCCCAAATCCATTTGGGTGATACAGAAGGTTATTAAAAGTTGTCGCGGAGACAGGCGGCGCGAGTTTGGAGCACTTTGACAGCCCGTCCCGGGGGAATGCGGTTCGATTCCGACGACTAGGAAATTTCATTAATCCCCGTTATTAAGAAGTTCTATTTTCCTAATCGTTTGTTTTAAGTTTTGAGACTGTTTTGTGTACCTAGCTTGGTAAAAAGGTGCGCTTTACTTTAAAGTATTTTGAGTTGAATTAATTAGACGTTGTTTACCTTCCAATGACCTATGTTCCTAATGATTTATCTACAACATTTCGCCCAGGTAAGACAATACTGCCCCCTTAAAGACCAAACAAACATCCTGCGACATTTTTCCGTGACTTATTGCGACATTTACTGTCTTTATTAGCAGCTCGATAATAAACTCTACGGAATATGCAGAGCGCTTTAAGACTGGTGGTATTTAATTGCCCTTGAAAGGGGCGACAAAAAATAAACGATGGTGGGGTATAAATAACGGTGCACTTTTCATAATCGCAATTGTCGCCCCGAGAATATTTAGTGCGCCGTAAAAACGGCCCGATTGCGATCCTTGGGGATGCCAAGGGTAGGTTAATAGTTGAGGGGAAGAGACTTAACGAGATGCAACTGCAAGACCTTATCGACTTCTTAAAATTGACAGGTGGGTGGATGTCTTGTCAGATGGGGTGGCGAAGAGTTTGGAGACGGTAGAGATTGATTAGAATTGTTTGCGCCTTTGAAGTGTACGCAAATTAGACTAATATTATACATAAAGGCGTTAGTTTATGAGTGTATGTGTATGTTTGTTACTTCATCATGCTTCATCATGACTGGCCTGTTGGTCTAGTGGTTAGTGACCCTGACTGCTATGCCGGAGGTCGTGGGTTCGATTCCCACCCAGGACAAATGTTTGTGTGATGAGCGTGATCATTTGTTCTGTATCTGGGTGTAATTTATCTATAGTATGTATGTATTTAGAAATATATAAGTATGTTTATCGGTTGTCTAGTACTCATAACACAAGCTCTGCTTAGTTTGAGACTAGACGAATTTGTGTGATAGTTGTGGAATATATTATTATTATATTATTATGCTCGAACGGTTGAATGAATATGGCTAAAATTTGACATATGGGTAGACTATGTCCTGGAATAGCATATAGGATACTTTTTTATCTCAGCAGTATGTTCCATTGCACAATTTTTTACATTCACGAAGGTGAATCCGCTGGCAGCACCTAGTTATTTTATAATAACAGCCTTACTGGTCGATCTCTTAGGTACAGCAACATTTGCTTAGGTCAGTTAATTGATGGGACCATCTTGACATACCTATCGGTATCTTTCGTACCTCTAAAAACACGTTAAGCGTTTGATTGCGGCTGTAATTTGTAGTTATTTGCCAGTCGTTATGGATAGACGGAAACCTGGTTAACTGACACCAGCCTTGCAGCAGGCGCCCAGCCGGGTCGAAGCCTACTGGGGCCAGGGTTATCCGAAAGGGCGCTCGAGCCCCGGTATGAAGGCTTGAAGGAACGGGATGGGTTTTTAGTCAGTAAGAGTCAAAAAAACACCAGCCTTGCCCAGGGATATTGTGTTACCTAATTATTGGCAATTCTGACTGGCGTTGGTCTAATTGTCAGTGGCCTTGACTGCTATGCCGGAGCATATCGTGGGTTCGATTCCCACTTAAGACAAATGTTTGTGTGATGAACACGATCATTTGTTCTGTGTCTGGGTGTAATTATCTATAATATGTAAGTATTTACAAATATAAGTATGTTTGTCTACTAGTGCTCATAGCACAAGTTCTGTTTAGTTTGGGATTAGATGGCGTTGTATGAAAGTTGTGGAATATTATTGAGCCGTGGAGGTCCGATAGCAAGTCGCTCTATGTAAAATACTGGTATCAGGATGATCCCAGCCGGGTCGAAGCCTACTGGGGCCAGGGTTATCCGAAAGGGAACTCGAGCCCCGGTATGAAGGCTTGAAGGAACGGGGTGGGTTTTTTAGTCAGTAAGAGCCTGACACTATCTCCCGCTCCGCCCAAAAGCGGGGGTTGTCACTGGATCATTTTCCACACCAAAAAAAAGGTATCAGGATGAATCCGGTTAGACTAGAAGCTGTCCTCACATTTTAAGAAAGACTAGGGAAGAGATTGTTAATATAATCACCGAAATATCCATGTAAAGAAAAATATAATTAACTTTAAGTTAAATATTAATCGGACGGGACGGGCAGGACCGGTCGCGGTGACAACACTTGGGGAGGCCTATGTGCAGCTGTGGACATCTTTTGGCTGAAATGATGACGAATTACTATCTACTCAATTAAATGAGTTAAAATATGTATCCAAGTTAGTATAGATTCGAAAGTTCGAAAGAAAAAAAAAAAGAAAAAACAATTCAACGCTTAGTCTTTTGAGAAAATATTCGTTTACGTTCTCACTTAATTCTTATTTTCCATAAACAGTTTAGAAACAAAGACAGCGGTTTATAGGAAGTTAAAACCCACAAAGAAGCGGGGAAGGCAGGAGGGAGGGAATAAATTTTATTTATCAAATAAAAAGGATGGTCCGCTCGTTTTTCACCGCGCTACAGACATTATCGCTTCTTTTAATTATTATCCTCCGATATTTATGCGAAGTACACTATGCCTCCTCTTGTACTTGTGCCCAATGCGTAAAGCAAAAAATTAGGGTTCCGTACCACCGTTATAAATCCCACCCTTAAATGGTGCGACTATTAAAAGTAGATTTTCGGCGGGAGCCCTCCATACGATTTTGGAAAATAATTTAAACGTAGCTTTGGTACTTGTTATGATTGATATTTTACCATACGCGCTGCAGATAAAGTGTATAATTTTACATTAATTTGCATAACTTGTTATGGAAATAAAATTCGATGGATAAAATAAGAGATTGAGGGCTATAAAATCTGTTTTTTGTTCAATCCTTTTGACACAATCGATTAAAAACTTGATTGCAAATAAATTAGGTCAGTACCTACTTTGTTTTTGTTGTTAGTAACTAATATAAATATTGCGTCAATTCCAACTATTAAGTGCCTTATTGCATGTCTACCTATGTGTACCTAAATTGTAAAAAAATAAACGAACGTTTTAATTCTGGCAGGGCGGCACCCTAGCCACGCGGCCTTAAGGAAATGAAGGAAAAAAGCGGCGGAAGCTGCGGCCCCCTCCCCTCCGCGCTCCCTACGTTCCCCGCAGACACCTTGCGGCTTTTTAAATGGAAATTTATTATTAAACACTTCGTCAGACGAAGAGCCGAACGCTTAACAATATGCCTAGTCGGCCTCGCTTCGCTCACAGCCCTTTGTTTGATTATGCTGACCTCACAGAAAGCAAAGTCAGCTTTTGATTCGCCGCGATAGAACTATGTAGCATTTTCACAACTTATGTTTGCAGGGAAACCTTGAAATCTTCCGTGAAGTTTTGACTGGATAATTTTTTTAAGTTACAATTAAACGAGTTTATCGCAGCAGGGTAAGTGAACTCGTTCAAAAGTCGCAACACTTGGCGAGTTCATAAAATTCACTCGAACCGAAAAGCTGGTCGCGTTCCCCACAATTGAAAATCGCGGGGGAGCTCCGGCGAGCAGATAGGGCACTTACTGTAAAAGTTAAAGCTAATTGCCCTTAAGACATATTTTTAATTTCATTGCCCATTCCTTCTTTCTTAGTGTTTGTCGGAGTTCACTAACTCTTGGTCCCAAAAGATTGCAAGGGTAGCTGTAATTACCATTTTTATGAGATAAGGTCAACTTTGAATGTCGAACATATTTTATGTTGCATTTAGGGCGGGTTTTCGTGTCCAACGAAATATTTATTTCACATTCAAGAATTTTAAAGCGAATTTTGAGGAGCGGTAAGAAATAAATTTCAGTTAGATTGCTGCAATAAAAACGTAAATGGTTTGGTTGCAGACGTGGCCCGATAAGACTAGTTTTTGAAGAAAGTTTATTTGGTCTTTTGATCCTATAAATTCTGGCGTTAGACAGACAAATTAGTCACGATTACATCGATTAATAATTGCGACGTGACCTGTACCAAACAAAAAACTTGCGATAAATCCGAAGAAGACAAGTAGATTAATGGATTGTCAAAATATAACCTTTTACAATTTCTTTGGGAGCAGTGGCGGCCCAGTGGTAAAGATCACGACTTACGTACGCCGTATGTCTCGGGTTCAAACCCAGGTAGGCACTTTACTTTGTATAATTTATTTCATCACCGCTGCTCACGAAACGGTGAAGAAAAACATCGCGAGGAAACTGGCATGTACTAAAATCAAAATTTTGAAGATATTTATGCGACATCCACCTATCCGTTTTGGGCCCGAGTGGTAAATTACAGCCCATGCCATCTCCTAGAGAGGAGGCCTAAGTCCCAGTAGCGGGAAGATTATAAGGCTAATTATGCTTATACAACTTCTTTCTCTACAGTGTCGTATATCCTTAAACCTGTCTCTTTTCTGTGGTGCTAATTGAGACACGTTATTTTAGAAGAACACGAAGTTCCTAGTTCGACCTCTCAGCACGTCTCTGCTCTGCCCATCAACATTTTCGTACTTTGCGTCTGGTCTTCAACTCCCAGAGGACTGTTCTACAGAAGCACGTGGCACAATCCCACAAAGCGGTGGCCAGTAGCCGCTCTCCTTTGTACCCGTCTTACCATTCATTCAATCTGTCATTTCATTTTCATAAATGAATCATTCTTCATTTGAATTCGGAGGTTTTTTCTTGCTCGCTGACCTGCCCACCGCGGGGGTCGCCGAGTGACTGATGATATTTTAATGGTTTATTTTTCTTTAACATTGTTATCACTAACTATTGTAGTTGGTAGCTAGCGGCGTGTGTGGATCTACAAAGAGATTATATTCTTGAATTTCAATTCTTATTTTATACTGGTTAGGTAGCGTTGGCGGGAGTTGGTCTTTGTTATCTTCGGGGTCCTAGACAGTCCTTAGATACTCCTGTATCTAAGGGTTTTCATTGATATCATTGAAATCATAATCTTACTTCTCATAGTTCAACACAGTTACCTACGTATGTAGGGTAATTCTAATAATGTACTCGTAATACCTATCATTCTTTATAACAAAAAAAGGCAAAGTTTTTGCAAACCGCTTCAGAATATCTATGCATCTAACGTATTAACCATAGACCATTAAAGTATAAACGTTTCATTAAACAAAACAATAACTTGAACCGGTAGCGTGACACAGAAGCAACAGAAGTCAGCTGTCAATAGATGTCGCTGACAGCGCTGATGAATGGGCGCGACCGTTACGTGCGCTTGCGCATCGCGCCGGTCATCATTAGCTGTGTATATACACTGTGTGAAGGAGGACAGAAGGATTATTTGAATAGATGAGATTGAATGAATGACGACTGTAGCGACGGACCCACCTACTGTGGGAACCTTGTAGGACCAGTGGAGAGGTTGTAAGGGATCTAAACAAAACAACGCCTGAATTTTATTAGTTTCTTGTTTCACGAGGAATATTTCATATTTATAATAAATCTAACACCAAATAAACAATCAATATTTTCTACTCCTTCAAATTCAATAGCAGCCAGTATTTTTTTGCCAGCCTGCATGCTACAATGTTCCTTGCAGTATGCAATCTACAGATGCCTACAGTACCTATTCTTTTTTTTCTGGCTCACAATCTGCCTGACGGTTGAGCTAGTCTGATTAAGCCGTAACACAAAAAAAAAACAAAATACATATTGTGGACCGATGACCTGGTAAGGGTTGCGGAAATCCGAAGGATGCGAGACGCACAGGACCGTTCATTGTGGAGACACTTGGGGGAGGCCTATGTCCAACAGTGGACGTTTTTCGGCTGAAATGATGATGATGATTGTGAAGACAGATACATCATGTAGAGCTTGTCTTCCCTCGTGCAAATTGGCTACAAACCGCATCGGCCTCTGTGGCTTCTGTGATTTGATTGAAATCAGTTAGACATTGGAGATGGGTTCAGTATGGACTTGGTGGACTAGATAACTGACTAGTTGGCGCTCAAATCGTGAATTAGACAGTCGCCAACTATATTAGTCTGCCCGAATAGTTGGCTTTCTGGACTAGTCGGTGTATCTCTTCATATAGCATAATAGCATAATCAGCCTTTTTAATGATCCCCCTGCTGGGACTCAGGCATCCTCACTAGGAGAGGGAATGGGTCGTAATCCACCACGCGGGCCCAGTGCGGGTTGGTGAATGTCACGTCATTCGTATTCGAATTTAAGGTTCTAGGATATTAATTGTATTTTTATCTCTTCATTTGTCATACTTTGCTGCATTTGTCAAAAGGGAAGCTAGGTTAGGTAGAATTCTATCTGGGCTATTGTAGACCTTCTGTGTTTCTATCTGTTCTTTGGTTGTTAGAGGCAGAGATTAAAAGAAACAATCGGACCGCAGTCCAAGACAACGGAACGGAAGTCTATACAAGCGTCGGTATTCAACGTTTTATCTATTTTTTTATAATTTTTTTCCTTGTATTGTTGAAAAATATTTTTAGTGCGGATGGATAATTGTGTTGAAAAGATAAATTTATCGTTAAAGACTCTTGAGATTTTCAAGATTTTTCTTAGGCACTTCATGTTTTGGAAATGATGGACCTTTTACAATAGCGTCCTGTGAACTGTAGCGGAAATTTGTATCTCTCCGATTGTAAAATTCCTTGTTCAATGGGTAATTGGTGGTACATTAGATAACAAGTTATTTATTAAGTTAGATAGCGGTCAAGCGCGAACCTATCAACAATAAAAAAAAATAAAAAAGTTAATAACACTGTATGGATTTGATGTGTCCGATTAAAATAAATTCTATTCTATTTAATCACTATGATATATACAAATCTACTCAACTAGATAGGCGAGGTGTTCAACTAGACAAGATGACCACGGCAACGGCTACAAACAATTTCCGTCCTGATGTTATTACCGTATGTTGAACAAATGCGAACGAACGATTTATTTTCATTAATTTCGCGTTCCTACGGCTACCTTCAACCATATATGAGATTCACACAAACGTTCACGTGGTTGTACTCTAAGCTATGAAGCTACGCGGCAGTAACCTGTGTTGAACTAATGACAGGCCTTGATTAATTGATTTTCATTATTCCACACTTTGTAACAAAATTATTCTTCTCTGCCGGTACATCTTCATTCATACGCCACGCTGCCAACTGTCAGCCGTCGAAGAGACGGGAGCGAAAATAGCGCGAAATAAAAACTTATTTAATTTTAAACGCTTTGACATTTGTCTACACACAAGAGAACTATATCCGATCTTTTGTTTTTTTCTAGACGGCGGGTATTTTTGCGTCTGTCAAGCGAGGCGTCGATAGATGCGTCAGTGAGGACTTTCCGGACACAGAATTGTACCGGCGCGGGCGCAGTGTCACCTACACATCAATGAGAATGTTATTCGAAATAATTTATGTAAAATGGTGGGCACATTACACATTTCATCATATTTAATTTCTTCATATTTGTCTTTGAAACAGTGGCCTCTCGCAGATCAATCTATGAGGTTATCAGTTGCTTATGCGGACTTGCCTATAGTGCCTATGTCTTAATAAATTCTGTACCTCAGAGGTAAACAACAGTATGTGCCAAAAAGTAAATTTTACAGGAGAGGCAAAAAAGCGCGGATAGAAACTTTAAATGTATTTTTGACATAATTGCTTTAAAGATATTGAAACAAACTCACTTATATTTTTTATAATTATTAGATGGAATTATTATGTATTACACATAATTACAATCAAGTTTAGAACAACATTAAGTGCTCGTAAAGCTAAGGAATAAACAATCTTATCATCATTTTAAGTCCTATATCCGATATTTTTTTGTCATATAAGATTGATTATTTCTCTTCCTGGATGTCGTAGGACTTGATGCCCTATACCATCATGTAGAACAGGTTCTTACGATTTTAACTGTGCAAAAAAACATATTTTCGAAAAAGTGGAGTTACTATTGTTTACCTCTGAGGTACAGAATTAAAGCCTTCATCCAGAATTTATAAAAAAAAATCAACTACAAGCTAAGGGTCCTGTGGGGTACGGACTACGGACCTCGACTTAGGGCGTCGCTGGAAGTGAACAGCAAAGGTTAGGCTGGTTCGAACATAGATTGTAATATTATTTAGGGAAGAATTTAAAACTGCAAATTGCAGCGGCTCGGGTTGGCTTGAACAAGGACGGGCGGGGAGCGTCGTGGTGGGCCTCGGCAGCGAGGGCAGGAGGACGTTGGTCTGTGTTTGGGAAGGGTGTGGTTACAATGGAGCAGAGCAGTTGTGTTACCGGGAGTGACGAGGGAGAAGGACGGTGAATCTTAGAGATGTGCGGGTTCGTAGGTATGGAAAAGCCAGTAGAAGAGTTACAGCATTATCCAAAGAAACGCTTGGAAAAACATTTTATGAACTGCTGAATAGTGGCGATTTTAAGATCAAAGTGACGATACATAAATATACGCGTACATAACGCGAGGCGTAGGCGTTTGGATTGATATAACATGTAAATTATGTCAATGCCATGACAGCTATTTCTGCCTTATCTATATCTTCAGTATATCCTGTTGGATAATCCATTCAGAGTCCAGTGGCTTATCTACTCGCATTACTTCAATAACGCATTCTCAATTGACACCTACGATTTACGCAGAAACAGAAATTGTTTCATCGCCGCTGGGGGCTAAATTTATAAACGTGTTCATGTTGTTAACACGTGAATTTTATTTTATTTTATTTAATGATATCGCAGTGACATATTGTTTTTATTTGTTTGGATGCGAAGGGCTAAAAACACACACGGTACGGCTCGTCTGCCATCGCAAGCGCAGCGTCGGACGGGGCGACGATTGACTAGCGGGCGACGCGTCCTGCTGTCAAACACACAACACGATATTCTAAAAAACAACATTTTATTCAATTCGATGGAAATACGTCAAATACGTCAGCGTTGCTACGACGTTTTGTGTCAAAAATAACAAGCGCTGTAGTAGTTTTTGATCGTTTGACTGTTTCAGCAGATTATTTTGTTACCTACTGATGATGTTCTAAAACTCACTGAAAAGCAACATAACGTTTCTTATAGTTTGATGGCTGATATTGCTACTTTTTCTGACAAAAATTATACGCGTTGAGTATTTTTTTTTGGCGTTTCTTATCTGTAAGCGGCTGAAAAATTATCGAAAAAAAATTTATTTCAAATACTAAGCGTACCTATAACATATTATATGTTACAGAAAAACTACGTACTTGTATGTACTTGTAAATTACCTAATTATGTCTTGCTGTACTATTGACACGTGAGTATTGCCAATCAAACGTGACGTAAAGGTGTTATATAACATAACAGTATTCAATATCCTCTCTTCACACATAAAGGCCTCTATGCCTACAGCTACACTTATATGGGCACGCAAAAGTTTTTATTGCAGCAAATAATAGGATTCATATTCACAGTTCGGTCGTATTCGTAAAGTTTGGCGTGGTCGCGCCTGTGCGCAGTGTGCCACTCATCGGGAAGTTTCCAACATTCGGATATAATGCGACTAACTCGCACGGTCGCACCGTGAATGGGCAGCATGTTTTGTTCCTTACGTAGGTATATCCTTTGTAGATAACATTTCTCACATCGGAGTATCCATTACAATATTACCTAAGATAAAGAAAAAATGTTGATAATGATGGGAGTTTGTTAACCGATAAAATACAAAAAGCATTTGGAGGTGGTGAACGTTTTCACAGAGTAGTCTTAAACGTAGGTCTAGGAGTAGAACGTTTTAGATTTCAACTTCGTTTAATAGATATCTCGGCAAAACATCATAAGTACCAACTGTTTTACAAACTTATCACGTTATCATAGTACAAAATCTGTAGTTTATAATGGCAAAAGTTAGGCAACTATTAAGTGGCGGGACAACATTTAAGTGGCCATCAAACCGTGCTTAGATGGCAATAAGTTAGTATCAAACTTGTTTCGGGACAGGCTTCATTAAGGGGACAACGGGGCGATGCACGGCCTGACGTACGATGGTCAACTCGCCCAACTCGGCCCGTTAGATGCAAGTGTCGCACATTGAGTGGACGCGGGCTAACTGGACCAACTTTCCTCTTGAATATTCCTCTCGCGCCGCCTCTGCTTGTTTATGGAGGCAGTTTCGCCCCCGTTTTTGTGGTTTCGCAAGTTAGTGCGAATGGCCAGTTGAGTGTCGTCCCGTAAGATTTAGATACCGAATTAGGGGTTAGGCTTAATAGTCTGTTACTCAAAACTTGAAATAACTAATTTCACAATATGGCCTCATATTTCTGTGCTCATTAATATATATATACAAGGGGAAATCTAGATGTTGTGTCGTGTGCTAATGGTTTATAATTCTGAACAGCTTAGTAAATAACAAGAAAAAAACAATGCATTACGTTTTTTTCCCATCATTTATTCAATAATCGCCGTCAATGCAACGGATTAACACATTATTGCCACACTTAACTAAGATTACGACGTGAGCATTGTGTTTGTAAAGACAATATTTGTTGGCAAACATAGGAGTCGAAGGGCGCTAGTTGTCCATAGCATCGAGCGATGGGGGGCGGTAAGTGCAAGTCACTCATATCAATATCAGGCCGCCCGGGGCCATTGGGGGCGATCCTCGTTTTGTTTCACCACTTTTTGCGTAACTTGTGGAGTTGTGGCTCCGGTTTAAACTTCGTAACAAGAGTTATCGTTACAAACTGATGTGCTCTTATGGGATAAGGGTAGTTTATTTTGGGTTCGGTTCAATGATCGAATTGGTGGTAGTATGTGAGACGTGCTTTTGTAAGCGCTATAAATTAATCAATCACCTTTTGACTTTAATTCCATGAGTGCAAATCTTAGTTAATTCGATTTATCTTTCTACTTAGTTTGAAGGCATGATTTCTATAAAACTCACTAGGTCTTTAATACAAATCTCATTTAAAAAAACTTCAACTAGCCAGTTCTCTCCTCAAACCTATACCTATCAAGCACGATTACAAAGAAAAAGATGTTTCACATCAACTTTCACCTCGATATTAGTGGAGTAATGACGTCGGATGGCATAGAAACGGTACACAGCGCGGACAGTGCAGCTCTCGAGTTTTTTCCTCTATTTGTCGTAATGGCGGAGCTGCGGAGGTGAGGGGGAAGAGGGGGGGGCTTCCTGCACTACTTCTACAGTTGCCGCTTTGACGGTAGGCATCCGATTGCGGTGACGGAGCACCGTTACATTTGCATTGCATCATTGCTGTATGGTTGGCAAAAATGTCTGTGAGGGGCATATTTTTCTTTTTGTTAGCGAGCTTGTGCAGGAATGTGTGGTTTTTCTAAGTTTTACTTACAATAAATAGATATGTATTTTGGTTTATTATTGAGTAATTGGAACAGAGAAATAATAAACTGATAGTATCTATTTGTTTGTATTAATTATTTACCAAAAAAACTTAGCTGCATAAATGTTTGTGTTTCTACGTTTCACTTTCATGTACGAGTATTTGAAGTTTTTACTATAGTACTATCTTCACATATTATGTACATAACATACACTGTTTCACATCAGTCAGTATTTTTCACTTCAACAGAAAAACCTTCGAATAAATATTACTAAACAAATTAATTAACATTCCTTAATTTAAAAAATAAAAAGTAACGTTTTTAGTTAAATGCTCGTGCTGTCTTTACTCGGGCCGCAGTGAGATGGCGCTTTTGACCCCAACCTACTCTAATGCTTCTGTCTGTTTGCAAAATAAAAATCAAACGTGGTCTTATTTCTCTGTATTGAATTATTATGGCGTCATGCTTACCAAATTATTATTTGGAAGACATTCAATTGAACGTTTAAAAATTTTGTTGCGATGGTTTATTAATGCGTATACCTAATTTCAGTTAACATTTACTGCGGTTGTTAAAAATAACAAAAACAACAAATAGATTCCGAAATAAATCACCAGATTAACGTCTTCCATATTTTCTTTTTATGACTTATGTCTGCGAGTGCCAGCTTTTAATTTCGCCCAGTGAACGACTTCGATTTTCCTGCAGTTTAAAAAAGTAACTTATCAGTTAAAAAGAGCGGGACAGCTTTATTACGTTTCTGAAGTACGAGAGAGATGAAAGAGTGCACAAGAGGGAACGAAAAATAAAACAGGGGAAGAAAGTTAAGCGTCCGTGACTTTTCAAGATTTTTTCGGCGTTTATTTTTTAAAGTTTACGCCCGGCGCAGTTCTGTAGCAAGTATATAAAAGCGAGCGTTTTCCGATTTGTCTTTTGTTTTCCTCTTTCATTTATTTCGTTCCATTTCTTTTTATAGACGGTACGGGAACTCGAGGTTTGCTTTTTGTACGTTTGTTTCGTAGATTTCATTTCAGCGAAAAGATCGGTGATTACAATAGTTACCTAAGCTACGGTCACTTAAATGAATAGGGAGTATATGTACACGAAAAAAATATGTTCTCTAACCAGTTCATCAATAAATACGCACAAAGTTAGCAGAAAAGTAAACGAGATATGACAGTTTTTAACAAATATAATCTGTCTGTCTCACGAATACTCCTTTTTCTATGGCGGCCGTACGGGCGTGGTATAGTTTGACGTCAAATTTCATATCAGACTTCTCTTTCTAATCTGCAGCTTTAAAGCTTTATAACTTCGTTGTTGATGAAGACATTTAAAAAATTCTTTGATATTTGTTTACTGAACCTAAAAATTATTTAATTTAACAAATAAAAAAATGTAATGCATTTTTCTATTCCAATTCAATATGGTGCTCCACACCATGTATCACCACATCTCATCTCTGACGTTCTCACGCTTAAAACAAAAACAGTCGGACAGCAAATGAAATCTATATTAGAAACAGTAATAGGTTCATAAGCAATAATGAAAGTAAACTTCCGAACCCCCTAATTATTGTGGAAGACCGAAGGTAAATACTTCGAAGGCGCTTCGATCATCCATCATTGATAGAGAGCGGTTCTTTGTGGCCTCCGACCAATTACTGGCATGAAAATTAAATTCACGAAATCTAATTAAGAACAAATTGTTTTATTTATTATGATGCGTCGGGGTCATTTGTTCTTGTCGCTGTGTGCCTGCGCGGCGCCCGGGGCGGGTCCCCGCCTGTCCGGAGGTCCATCAAACGTAGCCCGAATTTTTTGGACGGCGAGTGATGTGTCGGAACACGGAGACAGTCAACGCCACTGGTGATGTAATGTGGACTGGGACCTTGAACTTGCTGAAGTGCGTTTAATACTTAAGAAAGTATCGGCCGTATTCGGCAGAACGAGTCTCTGCATAAGTTCGGCTTTAGAGCGTCTTCTCTGTCATTGATACATAAGGTAAACACAGTACCCGGCCGAAAATAAGTTTGTATACTTAACACTTATTGTTACAACAATAAGCATTAAGTCCACCATTGTACCTTTTGTGTTGCATGAAACTTTAATAAATAAATAGCAAATTGGGCTTTGGAAAAAAATGTAGAGTGTTTGTTGTCACTAAGATCTGTGTTACAGTCTACTGCTAAAGCTCGTAAGCATGGTACTGTAGAGATCGACAATATTAAAAAAAATGTTTGAGGTAGATTATTAAATAATTCTCTCCGCTCTAGGTGGAGCGAGAGAGTTAGATTTTTACTGACTAAAACCTATCTGTGTTCCTTCAGTTGCTCTCTGCGTTACAGAGCGGTAACTCTTTGAAACAATCCCGATGTTCTGGTATTATTTTTACCGTGTGATTGGTTTTATTATAAAACACGTTTTGCTATTTTTGCACCCTGTGACTGTACCTTCACATGTAAAATCCAATTTTATTATCTATTATCATAATCCCGCACTTCCCTACGGCCGGTATGACGTATGTAGTCGAGGTTCGGCAGTAATGCCCTCATTTGTTATGTTTGCAAAATGGCCGTCTTACTGCCCGTCGACAGCCGACACAAAGACTGACAACGTTTTATTGTGAGATTGCCTACAAATGGATCGTATATCTATTCTTTATTTGGCCCCGTGTGGCAATTTCGTATTTTCGTAACTTCTAAAATATTGATAGGCGCTTTCATGTGTTTTAGTTTTTCTGCTTCAAGGTTTTATCGTAGAATTCCATTAGGATGCTTTCACTTGACTCTCATGTCCAATTTTCTAAATAAATTGTCAATTTATTTTAAATTTTTAAACTAAAGTCCATTTCAAATATTGTTTATTGATTGAACGTGACACTTACCTAGCCAAAGGCCTTGGTGGGGCTATTAAAAAAATTGGTAGTTTAAATATAGGTTTGTAACAAAGGTAGCCTTCACTTTCGAATAAAAAACAATAATTGCTATATCTAATTCGAAAACATTCAAAGAACGGCAGTACCTAAATAAAATAAAAGTTGGTCATTTACATTGACCACAGTAATGAAATAAAATGATAACAAAAAAGTGTTTTCGCTTTCAAAAGAGTCGAAATCCGCAAGCGCTGTTACATCCACATGAGTAAGTACAACAAGCGCGATATCGCTCAGGTGGCCATGCATCATCCGCTCGGAAGCGCCGGGTCAGCACCGGCCCCGATCCTGAGATATCGCTGACCCACTGATCACCTTGTACCTATCAACAAGGTCGTGCTCCCAAGGGTCCCAGTAACAAACGAATTAGCTACTACAACGTTGCATGTCATAAAAATGCTACTAGCAAAAACTGCCCCGTCCCACTACACTGACCTAATTCAGCATGAAATTATACTAAGATTGAAACAGTGGCCCCCGGCCGATGTCGTATTCACGTTCTGCTCCGGACAGTTCATTTTTAATAATAAATGAGACGAAATCAAGACATGACGAATAAATGAATCCAGAACTTGACGAATAAATGAATATGGAATATGATAAATGGAAGGCTCGGATCCCTCGCGAAGATTTTTTCTTTGGCTCCGGCCGAACGGAAGACGCTGGCTTTTTCCTTTTGTAGCGGGACAAGTTAAGCGTTTTTTGGACGGCCGAGTCTGGCGGTGTGATATTTATCATTTGATATAAAAGTCGGATCTCCAATTGTGTTCTTACTTTGATTTCGGCCACTGGATTTCGAATTAAATAGTGAGTTGGTTGGATAAATCGTGTGTGGTTTCTTATGGGTCATTAGAGTTATGAAAGTAATATTTTAGTTTTGAAGTCGTGTCGAAAGCTGTAACATCGCCAGCAGACGTGATCCTCGCGACCTCGCTGCGCGGCGACGGGAGACGTGTCGATTTAATCCGGAGCGCGTAATCCGCGACTGCACTAGTCACTGCCACGTGGTTCTATGATAAAGTACCCGAGCAGATTATGCAAATTCTTCAAATTCAATCTCTCTCCCTCTCTCGCACATACAATATAATATGTGCTCTCCTCGTCTCGCGGCGTTACGTTCACCCCACTGACGCGCGATGTCTGATGGATGATGCGTTATTCCAATAACAATTTGGATATCGTATGTTGAATATTTGAAAGTCAGAAATGTGTTTTATATGAATGGGTGGTGTTCTGATGCGCTTTCTTCGTTTAATATAATGTATCACGTTGTTGAAGTTTAGTACTTTGTCAACTGCAGCGGTTGAGAAGAAGTAAAGTGTAAAATTACTTATGATACATGTTTACCATTATTCACCTTCAACAAATGCAATTTCCTCAGACTAGTATGGTGGCTGTGGTGTATGTAATCAAGCATGGGCGATCGGTAAGTAGATGAGCGAGCGTTAGTTCTCAGTAATCGTGCGAGTCCGTGCGAACGGGCATTTTATACCTGTCACACATTCGCTGCTAAATGAACCGTCGATGTCGATGTTATCGGTTTTTATTATCTAGCACTAATATTCACTCGTTTCCTTCAATCTTTTAACGTGATTACTTTATCAAATTGATTGTACTTCTTAATTGAAATTTTCTCATGTTTAAATAGGTTCTTTTCAGAGAGTTTGGGGTTAGGTTTGATGAACTTACTTGAAAACTATTACACTAGGTTATTAAAATATTCTGATTACTAAACTAGATATATCTTAACTGCAGAGCAAAATAACTATACAGGATATACCAAGATTATATGCTGTTCTAGGGTAAGTTAGGGCAATATATGGTATTCAAAGCACGAAAAGCTATAAACCGTTTTTTGCGAATCTTCGCATATTAACAGTACTCTGCCTGTACATAATTATGTGAGGTGGCTATATTTGTTAAAAATAATCTTCATTTGTTTGGAACTTATAACAACGCGCGACATCGATATAGATAGATTATATAAACAGCCATATTCCATGAAAAATCTTAGAAATGGCTCTACGGGTATACAATAAACTGTCTGAATCTTTATTGCATTTATTTTAATTTTAGTTTTTGTTTTGTGTTGACATTATCATTTGACTATTCTCTATTATTAATCTCTGACATATCTTAATTCTTACTCATTAGATTTTACTAACTTATACCTGAATTGGTAGAACACAATGAACTGCGCATTCACTTGACATCCAGAATGTAATGATTTATTATATTGTGTACAGCAATTACAAAGATTTGACTTTGACTTTGTTCCAGCTATACAGAAAGACGAAATCCAAAGTGAGACCCGTCAGAGCCACCCTTATCGAAGTAAAAACCAACGCTCAAGGCGAACATGTAAAATTCAACACATGTGCTAAACACCGGGTTGACTGTCCATCGAGATTTGACACAGGGTCAGTGAGTCAGCATTTCCCCCGACTTTGCCCGCGAGTCTAACACATGCACGGAACATGACTGGCAGGAAACTTTGACAGGCATTTTTTAATTGCTTGTAGCTTAGACAATTCAATGCTACTGGTAACGACTCAATTCGACACGTATTGAGTAACTTTGCGTCCAAAACCACAAACCCATTTTTTTTTCATATTAAAATTACTATAGCGTCATCGCTCTACGTACCTAATTCTGGCCTTTATCTTCATTACTCGGCTCCGAAATCTAAATAAAATTTAACTGTTATAAACCAGAATAATCAACCAAAGCCTCTGATATTAAAGATAAACCTCAGCAATAAAAACCAAAAAAATAAAATAAACTCCATTTTCTGAAAAAGCATTAGGCAGTTAAATAAAATCATCCTAATTAGGAATGTAACCGCTTTCCGTAATATTTCCCTAACATAAGCTACCTTTGTTTTGCCGCGAACCTCGCCGTGGACCGCAAGAGCGGTGGTCAGAAAAGAAAATGTACGAAAAAAGTGCACGTCGGAATAATAACTAAAAAAAAACAAACCTTGGTGGTTTGTCTGTGTGTGTAACAGGAGTGTGGGTAGGCAGCCTGCTAAACGCAATATAAAGTGTGGTTGTCGTGGCATGTGTAGGTATAGGTAGATATTCCCTCTCCCCGCGCGGTCATTAGTACCGCGGGCGCCCGCCCGCCAGGAGAAAGTATGATTTTACTCCTATAAAGCCGTATTTCTACTCCATACAGGAATTCGACTACGCGCGGAGAAGTTCCCGGGTTCCGAGAAGGACATGTGGCGGTTGCTTGTACATAATATCCAAGTTTAAACAATCTCAATATGGCGGGTGTGCGTTAATTTTCTCGTTGTTTGATGTTAACTTACAGGCGGCGGATTCGAACAATGTTTTAAAACAATTTGCGTTGGGAAAATGTTTTATGTTGAGATCTACCCGTTCGTTTGCTGTGTAGATCGATTTCCACATGATTTTTGTGATGCTACCTCGGCATAATCATCTAGAAATACTACAGGATGTAAGTAGGTACCCTAAACACGTTCATTTATAAAACACGGAAACGTCCACTATATTTGGTCAAAGTCCATCTCAATTATAAAAAATGTAAGGCAACATTCATTTAATTATGAGCCAGTAATTCATAGAGCGTCCTTCCTTTCGTAATTAGAAGCTATATATGTTACAGTAATATGAAATATATGTATTTATTTAAGTGGAAAACTCACATTTGGTGGTGTGGGTTGTCCCAGCTGTGCAATTAGTGGGACGGTGGAACCACGTGTCCGAGGGGAACAACCGCGTCTACGGAAAAAAAGGTACGCCGTCGCCATCGCTGACCAAATTATTGTGAGGTCCCATTGTAGTTTATTATAGGTTTCAACAACTATACCGTGTAGAATGATAATTACTGTAATAGTACATTCAATTTTCGATGTGTAGATACATATGTTAGATTATACTTTTGTGTACATTTTTTATTTGTGGTTTCTCGTTTGAGGTTCTCAAGGATTTAAGTAAGTAGGTACCTAACATCATGTGTCATCTTTTATTCAGAAATATGAGTTAGTCTGCCAATTACCGAGGTTTTTTCCTAATTAACTTTGACCTACAAAATCATTTAAGAATCCTAGTTCCGGAAACATTGATTGAATTTATTTTACTAAAAACAAACTTCCAACCCAAGTAGCACAACAAGCTGTATATCAACTGCTTAAAGCTTCTTAACTTTTGAAATTCTTCTTTCGAATAATTTGTATTAAGAACTGTTTGATTTGAACTTGGAATACAGGGTTAATCTAAATTCAAACACTGTGACGTTACAACTCACAGTCCATAAGATCACGTGAGCTACTCGTATTGCCGAAGGCGAGAGGAGCGCGGGAGTCACCGAGACACGAGGGTCGTTGCCATATCGATTCTCGATTTACGCCCGCTGCACCCGAACTAGGTCAAGTGCTGAGGATCACGATGATCTGATCCTGCACGCAGGTTATATACAGGTTTATCGTGTATCTGTATTGAAAGTCTTTTGATAAGCTTGGCGGTCTGGTATTTGGAGGGACAAAGAAAAGTAATGATTTGGTCAATAAAAGAGATACAGATATAATTAGGTCCGGTTTTATGGTGTATCGGAATGAAATTCTCTGAAGGAGAATGTTCTGTTAAAATACAGAATTAGGGTTTTGGTCCTAGCTTCTATCAGCAGCTTCGTCTCCGTGAAAGTCTAAAAATATGCCAAAGGAACATCTGGATAAAAAGTATCCTATGCCATATTTAAAGGTTTAAGTTTGAGAAATAGTACACGTACAGACATAGTAATGTTCATCTTCATAATTTTACGGCTGGTTTGTTCAAAAGAGTTACCGTAGTCCTGTAATATAAAAGGCAACTGGAAAAACACAGGTCGGTCTTAGTCAGTCAAAACCTGACACTTCCTCTCGCTATACCCAAAGCGGGAGAAATTGATGATTTCACATTGAAAAAAAATTTTTGCAGACAGAAGCTAGCCTTCAGTCTGCAAAAATCACATCACACTTTTTTAACATGAGACAAATAAAAAATAGCTAATTAAGTACCTACTTCCTGAGTGCTTTCATTAAGTAATCAAAGCAGCTTACTGTAACACATTATAGTAATGAGTGTAAAGAATCCATATTTGTATTAAAACTTTTCCATAGAGAGAGCTCTATAATTTAACCATAAATCAATTTGTTTATCCTTTCTTTGTTATTACAAAACTCAAATTACAGACGCTACGCATTAGGTGTCCAAAGTTGCTTCCTCAAATTGAGTGATTAGCGACTAGATTTCGTTTGAGTTACACTTCGCGTGTGTCGGTAAATAGAAAAGTTATCGATACTGAAATGAGGAGTTTTCCAGTTTTCATTAGGGTGCGATCGGGGCAGTTAGAGCCCTTTTATTATCTGCTCGCCTCTAAATTGCCGAAAAGAAATTCCTCCCCAGGAAAAAAGGGGAACCGGGGACAAAACCTTGTCCTCCACTCAGCTTCCAATGGCACACCGTTATTTAAAAATCGAACACGATAAGAGCCGAAATGTTTTTATTTTTTTAAATGGAAAGAATTTATGTTCGCCTTAAAAGTAAATATTGCAATCGATGGCAGTTTACAATGGCGAAGCTTCGATAAGGGGTTTTTATTAGATTTAGGGACAGTTAGGTTTCGGACTGTGCGTGCCTAATGTAGCATTCGATTTTCGGTAATGGTCAGCTGATAAGCAAATGATGTCATTATTGAGTCCGCCTTAGTTTGTATCGTTTGCGTTCCATTTCACTTTCGCGAAATGAGAGTCGTCTCGAGGCCAATAAAAATATCTCGTTATTGGTTGACTAGAATAAAGTTTAAGTGTTTCTTAGGTTGTAAATTGTGATTTTAATTGAATTTCGATGTTGTATCGATGGAGATAATCAGATGGCTGTCGTCGGGCTATACATTAGAGCGGTTGGGGTGAATCCGGCCCAGTGTGCTACACCCCCGGCGCTGATAAAGAATTGAGGGTATTAAACGATTACAAATGCTTCGCGGTTCAATAAACAACCCACTGGAGGAAACCAGCGTCTTAGACGAATTACTTACCGGCTAACGATTTTCACGACTTCTTTAAAAAGAGGATATTTTTCCGTTTCTATTGCTAATGTTGTGTCTACTATTTATCTTTATTATGTATGAGTTAGCCGAGGGAAATAGTCGATTATAGAACTAGCAGACAATGGGTGTAGTTATGCAATATGTATAATTTTAATGCGTTACTACTACGTCGACCTTAGGCGATAACATAATGCCATAAGTAAAAAACTATTCCGTAAATGGAATATCATATTAGATTAGTCAATGAACCCTTGGTCGAATTATGAAAGTCTTTATTCATTAATCCTCCTGGATTACTGTTGCCCTTTTGAGGCCCTGGGACCCACAGGGAAAATTAAGGAATACATATGTTTTAGTCTGTAAAAGTCTGACGCTTCCACTTGCTCCACCCAGAATGGAAGAAGTTATTTGATGGTTTCTCACTTAAAAATAAAGGGCAACTACTACCTGTAGAAGTTTTTATATAGTACTAGCTTTTGCCCGCGCGGCTTCGCTCCCGCTCTTCCCTACTTCAGCCTACTATACCCTACTCTACCCTACCCTACTTTACTCTACTCTACCCTACTCTACCCTACTCTACCCTACTCTACCCTACTCTACCCTACTCTACCCTACCCTACTTTACTCTACTCTACCCTACTCTACCCTACTCTACCCTACTCTACCCTACTCTACCCTACTCTACCCTACTCTACCCTACCCTACTCTACTCTACCCTACTCTACCCTCCTCTACCTTACTCTACCTTACTCTACCCTACTCTACCCTACTCTACCCTACTCTACCCTACTCTACCCTACCCTACTCTACCCTACCCTACTCTACTCTACCCTACTCTACCCTCCTCTACCTTACTCTACCCTACACTACCCTAATTTTCATTTTTTTTCCATAAGAACCTTCTCCTCATAATAACGAACACAACAAAAAAAAAATTAGCGAAATCGGTCCAGGCGTTGTTGAGTTATGCGCTTACCAACACATTTTGCGATTCATTTTTATATTATAGATTGCATGCAATTAAAATAAATAATAAATACATATGTTGCGGTGCCCTAGCAGGGTTCATGTACAAAACTTATATTATCTAATAAGACCTTGTAAACGACATGAATGCAATAAATAAATAAATAAAATACAAATAAAATACGAGAAGTATAGAGACATAGTTCATTGGCTTAATTTACTTATGTCTGCCATGTTCAAAGTCATTTTGTAAGGAGCACATTATCATATGTTTAGCTACAACTAACACAACGGAAACCCTTCTAAGAAGGAGACACGTTTACAACCGCATTCAAAAGTAAGAAGTGAGGCGACAAAACTGTTCAGATAAGGGACACCTTCATCCACTCTTATTTATGTAGCCCAGCTTCCGATTGAGAGCTCGACGAAAGAGCGCGGGCATTTACACGGGAACACTTATCTACCCTCCGACCCTACATTTATTTCCGTCGAACTTCCCACAGGCTGATTGTGCTTACCTTTGCCTAAAAATCTGGCTTTTCAAAACAGCGAATTAGGTGGTGTTCGAATTTTCAAAACTGCGAATTTTGCTATCGAATACTTTTTCGATATCAAACTTTTTTCGCTTTAATCTCTTTGGTAAATAAAGAGGATAGAAAACAATAAAATCGAAACAGGGAAATATTTAAGGAGATATTTTTGAGCGGGAGTTCCGTAAAGTTAAATGAGTTTGTTGGCACCGGGTAATCGCGTCTTTGTAGCGTTACTGGATCTGATAAAAATTGCCGATACGCTCTACTTGATTTTGATATTTATTTATTTTGGAAATGTTAATTTTAGATACTTTATATAAGATTATAAACTAGAGGTGATATTAAGTTATTATGTTCTCTTGACACTGGTTTGAAAACCGTTGGGATGTTTGGCTTCTGCGCGTGTGAGAAAAATCTTGTTTGATAACCCAGCAATTCCCCCACGTCTGAAATATTTCAATGCAAAGAAAAGTAATACGTCCCAAGAATCTAATAATCTTAAGTGTATTGTATGTTGAACATAACATTTGAAACCCCTAGCTTTTTCACGACGATTTTTACACTTCCGTGTTTTCATAGATAAGCAAATACGGGGACGCGTGTGATGGATATTAAGGGCACACCTTACATCATTTGCGTTATTACCCGCCGCGTCCTCGTGAGGGGCAGGAGGGGGGGTAGAGGGGCCGCAAGACGCGCTCCTTATATCTAGATGTTACACCCCCCTTAATATGCTAAAATCAAATTAGTTCCAAAGCGGAGTGATTCCCTCTGAATCGATCGCACTCTCAATATTACGAGCCGAGGGTGGTGACTGGTGAGACCCGGTTTATTTGAATAGCATGCGTGTTCCGCTTAATTAAACGTTGTATTTTTTAACTGTTACGTGAGATGTAATAGTGCGATGTTATCGGTAAGTTGGAGTTGGTTCAAAGCGTCAATTTCCTGCGGGATTCTTGTGAGCGTTTATCTTGGCGGGGATCGGCGCGTCAGCGGTAAGTCGCGGGTTTCATTAGCAGGGTCTTAGCAAATTAACACCCTTGTGACGGGAGTGACGAGCCCGGGTAGGACGGCGCTCGTCCACTTACAGACTACCCTCACGTTAACGCCACACTTAATGGTTATTTTGGAACTATAGGTATCTACATCGTGACATTTATTTTGTGTTCGTCTTTAATTGTCGTTTTTGTTTTTGATGACTATTCGAAAAGTTTGGGTTCAGAAAGGTAACTAAGCTATCTTGTAGAAACACGAATTGTAGGTTTAAACTCATGATAACTAAGTCTACAAAATTAAAATCTGTGATAGCGTTACAGGAGCTGGTAAATCTCGTGTAAATTGACCAGGTGTCACTTCCTTTTTTCAAATTACAAACATACACCTTTGTATAAATTGGCCACCAGGTTATTGCAAATACCAGTAAATCTTGACAGACGCTCTATTGCAAATGGATCGCCTCGTTTATTTCGTGAAATAGTAAACTATTTCACGAGATAAACTATATACCTACAAAATAACCTCTAGAGTCGTGGGATTGTTGAAAGAGTTGCCGTGGTCCTGTAACGCAAAGGAACTGAAGGAACACCCACCTAGGTTTTAGACAGTAAAAGTCTGACACTCTTTCTCGCTCCACCCAGAGTGGGAGAAGTCACTTAATGATATCTTACCTAATAAAAAGAACAGTAATACTGTTAAACCCAAAGATATATCTCAAGAATTCCATTTTCTACTGTCCGAACACTCGCAAACAAAAGTGTAAGATCGTTCACAAGTACAGTCGCGAGATGTAGTTGTTTATGCAGCGGCGCTCCTGCGGCTAAACGTTGCTGTGACGGTGAGTAATGACGGATGCACTAATAGTTGTGTCGCAGTCGCCAGCCGCCATATATCATGCGAGGGTAATGGGGGGAAAACCTCCTATCACCCTCGGACGTGATAAGGTCAAGAATCGTTCGTCCTGACAGATATTTTAGCTGGTTTTCCCGAATTTTTGGTTTATTGACTGTGATGTGTCGGCGGGTGAAGAATGTGAGTGTTTTTGTTGCAGTTGATTTTTTTTTTTTGGTAGTTTTTATATTGTTGAATCAAACATAGTAATCTATTATAAGTTGGCACCTAATCTTAATTTGATTTTAAATATTATTTATTGTTGCACACCTATACCTAACAGTTTAGGACTTTTTTAACTCAAAGGTTGATTGGTAGAAAATGTCTTGTTGTGTATCCGCTTATGCACGTAGTACTACTGTAGGTAAAGTTTAAATAAATAAATAAACATTAAGTCTATCTTAAATACAAAAAATATCATATTTGCGATACGTGCTGTTTACTAAATGTAGCAAAAAATATATGAATGAAAAAAACAAAATTGTCAGGCTATAAAACATCTAATAACTTACATTACTACATATAAATCAGTAACTTACACATAATACAATTCCGACAAAAATCAATTTACTCTACGTCATCAAAATAATAGTTCTCATTCAAAATTAATATCACGTCCATCTTCACTTCATTCATTCAGAACACTGTACTGAACAAAATTGATGCAATAAAGTATATAACACGAACAACATTAAAATAACGACACGCATCATATAAATGACATTCGTGTCTAAACAAGTCAGCGGTCACATTAGCATTAGCATAAATAAAGCACTTTTGTGTGCGTTCATACTTCATGAATTTAGTACAGAAGAGAGTGATAAGGATTTACTGGCGTACGGTCGTCGTGTTGGCATGGGTATGCGTAATGCAAAAACGCATGATGTCAACGGAGCAAAATGTCAAAAGCGCAAAACGTCAACGGAGCAAAATGTCAAAAGCACAAAACGTCAAAGTTCCTACACTACGTCTAAATAAAGTACCAGCTATCAAATTAACTTATATAAGTAAGGTGAAAATTAAATATAGAAATTAGTTTTAAGTTTAAGTTTTTTTTTTGGAATTTTGCCCTATTAACATTATTCACCTAAAACTCGGGATGTTCGCGAAGTGTCGTAGTGTGAGCGAGCACAGGGATCTCCCTCGTAGGGCGCTACGGCGTAGCAGTGCTACGGGCTACGAGCTACATCTCAAGATTAATACATCGTCGAGGCCGTGTTAGTGGTGCAACAATTTGTCTCTATAAATGTTGACTCAGCGCGCTTGCGGTCTCGTCGCGCGATTAGCCCCGCTAAATTTATTGTTTAATTTCAAAGGCGTTATTAATAACTCGCGAGGTGATTAAACGGATTTCGCGGCTTAGCTTTAAGATGTTCGCTCTTTGATTTATACGGTAGAGCTTAATATGCGGTGTCGAGCCATTGTTGAGATATGTGGCGGCGTGAATATTTTATATCGCAACTTGACGGCTGACTAATAATTTTCTGTCTAGCTGTACAGTTATGAAATTTTAGTTTATTAACTATTTCGTGTCCGTGTACATGTTTCTTATAATAATAAATCTAAAAAGTCAGTCACAGTTACTTTGAATGTGACGAATTGGTATCGTGTTTGTACTTAGTTTAACCTGTCAAGCTTACAGCTTTCATTTATCATACGATACCGTGGACTTGATTCCAATTTGAAGTTGTGTTAACTTTGCTACAGATGTATACAGTTACTGTTTTATCAATAAGCACTTATGCTGTGGAGTACAGAAACTTAGTTAATTACCCGCGACCAAGCAAACTCGTGTCCGGAAACCGGACAACACGATACGTCGGGCGTCGCACCCTCGTCTCAGACATGCTCCTGTTTGTCGACAGCCACGGCGCGCCCGTCACAACAACCCCACGACTCACACGCCAATCTCAACTCTACACCCACCGCGAACAGTTCAGATTCTGATGACCGAGTAAACAGAGTTACGACGTTTTAAATTAGCGTCTAAACCAAAGATGATCTCGCAACGTTATCCAAATATGTGCTTCAAGTTTTAGTGCATATTGTCGAGAATGTTTTGTAGCCGGCGACAATAGTTGCCGGCCGCGATACCACGGTTTATGCGTGTAAGATGATGCTTGTTTGGAACTCTCGCTGATATGATAAATCAGTTTAGAACCACCAAACAGCTCACTCGAGACTCATAGAGGGGTGCGAAATGCCAAACAATCTTGTGTTAAATGAACAAATTGATTATGGAGAATTGTTTACATTGTGGTGTGGAAAGCGGGTTGTAGGAAGTAGTTTTGTTGTTTGTTTTTCATTGCGACTCCGATCAATATTCCCGATATGTGTGGTCATTCACACGACACGACGTTAAAGAGTATAGTCGCATTAATTATTCGGCGCCCTGAACTCGAAGCTTTATACCGAAAGTAAAAAAAATACGAATGAATAAAAAGATGTTCACGGAAGCTTAAAATCCTCACCGAAAGCGAATGTGAGAACAAACGAAGATCAACATAACATTACCGGTTCAGAACCAGCCATTTCATCTCAGTGTCCATTCAGGGAGCATCAGAAAAGTGCTGAGCAATATCTCTGTCTTGCACCCACGACCGCCCACGCAGATGCTCTGTCCCTCTCACCGATCACCTAATAGGATTACAGTGGACCGTGGCAGGTAAGTGTCTCTAATTGCTGTAAAAATCGGCGCCGACAATGCGCCACAAAGAGGCGCCCAGTGTGCGCCCGCCCTTAGTGAGAGTGATTTATTGATTGGCGCGTTCTTTACGTCGGCTTAGGATTATGTTTTGTTTGTTTGTTTGTTAGTTGGCGGCTCCCGTTTCGTTTGTAGTTGGGTTTTTATTTGATATATGTTGTAGTGGTGTTAATTGTATCGATATGAAATAGATTGTATACGAATCATTAGCTACTATAGAGAATACACAGCCCAAAAAAATTTTCGCAAACTTGAAATGGGATCATGCGTCAACGCTTTAAAACATGACAGGTGTAGGGTAGCCAATAAATTAGTGAGCCACACCATCAACGATTACATCACTACTTATTATCAGTTGGGATCGCAGTCAAGCACTAGATTTTATTATTAAAAAAAATGAGCCTCAGCAAAAGTTTAAAAAACAAATAGTCGAGGAGGAAACCAAAACAAAAAATATTAAAAAAAAAACTAGCACGTAAATCTATGAATCACTTAACCCTATAAAACACACTTGAAGCCAAACATCGATTTAAACAGTCTAATAAATCCTAAAAACATATCGCTTTAACGTTTTAACCTTCGGGTGTCGGGTGTATTATTTGGAATCGGGTGTAAAGGCGCAAAAGGCTAGTTGTCCCCGCATTGATTTATATGGCTTCGATGATAGCCGGTGGCAGTGAAAGTGTTACGACCCGCGTAAATCATAGTTGGGAGTGTATTGACAGCCAATGAATACGGTTGTTATAGTCGAAAAATTATTACATTTTTGATTTAGTTTCGGTGTTAATGATTTATTATTCGTTTTTGATAGGTTGTGAGAAGAAAATTGTTTAAAAAGGAAAATGATTTGGGCTTGAATACTTCTTCTTATGTATAATATTATACACCTACAAAATTATACACTTAGTTAATCTCCATTAGAGATACACTCATTACAAAAACAGATTTAAAAGAAAAGAATAGAGAAATGAAAAGTGTTTTTTAATTATTGAAAAAACACTTTTCATATCAAACATTTTTTTAAATTATTTTCTTATACACACTTGTCTGATTATTCCAAACTAGTCTGTATTGTGCTTAAGTGCCTAACTAATGATAAAATTACACATGGAAACTAGCCTCAAATGATTACTGTTTAAGCAGTAACCATCATTTGGCTAAAGTAGAACCTTAATCTAATAATAGTGACTGGAACTCAATAAAACATAATTGGCGAGAGGTAACTTAAGTGGTGACCAAGAATGGTTCGCCTTTCGGATATCATTCTAACCTAAAATTTACGATCATTTTTCACATAAATCAAAGCGGGCCGACCTAAAGATTTATTGCTATATTTGCGAGATGTGGTCAACTGTGCTAGATAAAAGACTACCTGAGTTTTGGCGTTTGTTCCGACCGTAGCTAATTTTCACAATTTATGACTTATTTTTGCATTGAAATCGAAAGTGGCGCTATTTTTGCACACCTTGCGCATTTGGGGGTTGGGGACCTGTTGTGAATTGTGTTGGAAGACACTTACACACTTTACTTTCGATTATATATTTATGGCATTTGGTTTTTTTTTCTCAACTATAAAAAAAAACCCAAGCTAGAACCCAAGCCGTTTAGATTGTATTTATTATTTTCGGCACAAATAGTGAAGTCGTCTCAAAAACCACTTTCTTTTACTTTATACAAATACTAGCTGTACCCGCGCGGCTTCGCTCCCGCTCTTCCCTACTTCAGCCTACTATACCCTACTCTACCCTACTATACCCTACTCTACCCTACTCTACTCTACTCTACTCTACCCTACTCTACCCTACCCTACTCTACTCTACTCTACCCTACTCTACCCTACCCTACTCTACCCTACTCTACTCTACCTTACTCTACCCTACTCTACCCTACTCTACCCTACCCTACTCTACTCTACCCTACTCTACCCTCCTCTACCTTACTCTACCCTACACTACCCTACACTACTCTACTCTACCCTACACTACCCTAATTTTCATTTTTTTTTTCCGAAATTTAGCGAAATCGGTCCAGGCGTTGTTGAGTTATGCGCTTACCAACACATTTTGCGATTCATTTTTATATTATAGACTAGCTGTACCCGCGCGGCTTCGCTCCCGCTCTTCCCTACTTCAGCCTACTATACCCTACTCTACCCTACTCTACCCTACCCTACTCTACTCTACTCTACCCTACTCTACCCTACTCTACCCTACTCTACCCTACTCTACCCTACCCTACTCTACCCTACTCTACCTTACTCTACCCTACTCTACCGTACTCTACCCTACTCTACCCTACTCTACCCTACTCTACCCTACTCTACCCTACCCTACTCTACTCTACCCTCCTCTACCTTACTCTACCCTACACTACCCTACACTACCCTACTCTACCCTACACTACCCTAATTTTTTCATTTTTTTTTCCATAAGAACCTTCTCCTCATAATAACGAACACAACAAAAAAAAAAATTAGCGAAATCGGTCCAGGCGTTGTTGAGTTATGCGCTTACCAACACATTTTGCGATTCATTTTTATATTATAGATTTATATAGGCATAAATTAAATTAAGTATAAATTAATATTTATTTTGTACTCTTTTGAACCCTTATTTTCTACAGTTATTACTGTAGATGTAGATTATAAAGAGATAAAGTTAGTTTTTATGTTTTTTTGTTTGTAGGAGGTAATCTCTGGAAGTACTGGCCCGATTGCTAAATTTTTTTCACCGATATAAAAAAGTTTTATTCCTGAGTGACACAGGCAGGCATACATTTTATATACGCAGGCGAAGCCGCAGACATAGACTAGTCTTTTATATTTTTATGCACCTGCCATATTTTTTCTTCACCATCCTATAGGTTGACTGGAAGGGAATGCCTAAGGCATTCAATCCGCCATTGTACTTTTGTGTTGCATGAGTTTTAATAAATACCTAAATAAATGTTTATTTTCAGCCAAGTGTTTTATGGCACATAATGCACATAATGAGTCTACTCTAAAAATAATGCACCAAAAATATTGTCTTTTAGAATTTCCTGCATTTGTAATTTAAAAAATAAAAACCAAGCTTGACAAAAAATGTTAGTTAGCGGTAAGCAGGCAGAATGACAAAGTTCCCATGCCATCATCATTACGTGTAATAGGTTCGTATTACAGTGAATATTTCAGCTGCTTATTTACAGAACGCGATACGACGCACGCGATTCTGTAAGTCGGTGTTGTATATTTGCTGTTTTAGAACTATGGTAAAGATACTATGTTTATATTTTTGGTTCTGAAAAATAAATAGTAACGGCACATCATATTGAAAAGATTAAAATAATTTTACTGTACCACGAAATAGAACACTGAAATACTCAGAATCAATACTCTAGACTACCGAAAATTAAAAACAAAACATATTGTATAATGTATACTTATCAAGGAATGACTGACATCCTTAACACTCTATATTAGATTGGTTGGGTATCTCGGCAGTGGTAACACTATCTAATCGATTTTTATTTAACGACAATTATTTTCAAAGCCTTGGCCCTTTTACCTTACAAACAAAACAGCCGTAAACTTGAACTCTCGATATTTCACCCACCTCTCGTCTTAGTCTCATCCTTCACATTCTGCGAACCCTTCAAAAAACCTTGGTTACATTTAATAAAATCTTTTGTTACTTAAAAGTCATTACAGTGAACAAGGAACGTGAAATCGCGAGTGGTTCACGTCACTCACGTCGTATGAACAAATTGAGACAGTGCAGAATAACGCGGCTTTGTATTAAAGAATCGGAATGATCGATCGTGTCAGGGCGTTCATTTTAATTTCGATCTCCGAGATCGGCCCGGGGCGTGGTTGTGCGAACAATTTGTTTCATGTCCCTAATACGTATCTCCAGATTCTATTGAGAATTGTCTCCTCTCTATTCGCCGTGTTTGTGGTCGCTGGCTCGCAGTTCCGTTATTTTTTTTAGTTGTCGAACAAAAGAGAAGTGTTCAAGTTTCTAGCAAAATCTTTTGTGTTTATAAATCCCTGATATATTCGCCACAAATAAGTAGGTATCCAAAAATAATTACGGAGTTTTCTGCTATGTTTTTTCTTGCTTCTTTGTTGTCGTTTTATACACAACTGTTTCTTTGTGTCTGTAAATATATTCTCTAACAAAAAATCAGGAAACAGTATTGAAAATGCCGGATATGCGGCATTTGGAAATAGATGCGGAGTCGGGATGAGTCGAAGTTGGTGAAGGCAATATCTAAGTTTAGGCGCAGGGCACACGGGGCGGTTGGCGCGGCGCGGCGCGGCGGCGGTGCATCGCGCGGGCGGCGGGCGTGCAGCGCTCGATAGCGCTGACAGTGACGGATTACCCCGGTAGCGCCGGTTCACGGCCGGCTCTGCAGCCCTTGTGTACTAGGGTTGCCGACTGATCTCGTGTGACGAAAGATGTGACATTTTGGTCGATAAATTCGGTAGTATTTGAGATACAATTTTTTAGTTAGTTACAAAAACGACTTTCAGTTTATAAATTTTTCAAATGAAGTTATGAAAGGATTTTTTGAAATCTGTATCTTCCCGGGTGCAAATATCGTCGAGCTCTAGAAAATGACGATCACAAATCAGCTTGAGTGCCAAAAAAATTATAGCTGAACTTTTTATAAGACTCGATGTGTCATACTAACAGCGGCTTACTGAGAAGTTAATACACATAGACAGACAATACAATAGTCGATGAAGAGAAGACATTAGTTGTGTGTCGTTGTTTTATTAGTATATGGGAGCCAGAAATTGAAACGATATGTGGTTTAAAAGTGTTTCTCACAGAGACAACCCTAAATGTTTGTGCAAACTTATATTTGGAGTGGTATCATCAGGGTGCCTATAAGCAAGTTTGTGTATAATAATATCTGCAATAATATTACGTCGTACTGTTGTACTTTGTCATTCTCGTGATATTTATTTCTATTACTATCTGCTGCCAGCAACTTCGCTTGGGTGACAGTAGAAAACTATCCTGGGATAACATCCATTTTTTTTTAAATTACTTATCTCTCTTTATTCTGGTACGAATAAACATTTTGTATTTAAATCCGTTTTGATGCTTGAGCACAAAGGAGTGGCAAACATATACCTACTTCCATCTTCATAGTGTTAGTGTTGTTATACCTATAATAGTTTTGTGCTCTTTTCCCCTGAGCCAAGTTTTAGGCGATGCTGGTGAGATCAGTTAGCACTTGACTTCGATCTATCAGCAAGGGAAGGCAGAAACATACAAATACCACACATCACTATATCGACAGTGGAAAATTATTATTGCTTAACCGCAAAAAGTTTATAATATCAGCGTGATTTTACCTGTAATATTTTTGTTTTCTTTTCCCTTGAGCCAAATTTTAGGCGGTGGTAAGATCTGTTAGCACTTGATTTCGATCTATTGGCAAGGTAAGGTAGAAACATACAGGCACACATAATTATAAAAAAATTTCACCTTTTTATTATTAGCGTGATTGTAATATTTTTGTTCTCTTCTCCCTTGAGCCAAGTTTTAGGCGGTGGTGAGATCTGTTAGCACTTGATTTCAATCTATTGGCAAGCGAAGGCAGAAGTTTAAACATTCAAGTTTTGGTCAGCTGCCAGACAAAGATATAGCTATTTGTATCAAAGATCATTTGGCTCAGACACCTTTTTATGTACAAGATATTGTATTATTGAGGTATTGTGTGGCTACGTGTGTTTTGTCTTAGATGAGACCATTTAATCTTTTTGAACATAAGGAGCTGCACTAAATGATTATCTTATACCTAGAAGCCTTTAAGTCTCAGTTAATAGGTTATTTCTAATATTTTTTTGTAAAGAATTTATAACTGTATCATGAAAAACCACAAAGTTATAAGCTTGTTATGTTACGTGGTTGTCCGCACAAATACACGGTTACCGGGCTATTAGGGCGACTGAGGGGTTGTTTTGCTCCCGCACCCAGCTGTGCGCTGGCGCCTAATGCCGGCTATGACTTGCCGTGATCTGTGTTGAGCATAGTGTCGTTGGTTTCCTACTTGCGAACTTTTTTAAATAATTTTGGGAAAAAATGTAACAACAAGGTGTAAAAAATATTGGAATCTATTCAGTTGCTGATTCTGAACAGAATATATTTAAGTTTCGCACAAACTAAAAATAATGTTGTTTAGACAACGCCGATTTGTGAACAACTCTCCTGAACTAATTCCTCAAGAAACGCTCAAAGAAGTAGCGCCCATAAAACGATGTTAACGCGTGCGTTTTGTCGGCGGGACCCCCAGCCGCGCCCCGCGGGGGTCCGCTCCTGTACACCACGCGCTAATCGCCTCAAATATGAAAATATTATCTATTACACCTTGTAAAACTGCTCAAACTTTTATATGAATTGCCCACAAAAAAGGAAGGTCGCAAATGTGAACGACCGGGACGAAAGTGTAAAATCATCGCGTCTGATTGGTCTTAGGAAGGTGAACGGGTAATCAGTTCATATCGCAACGGTTACTAGAATAGGTGCCGGTAACCTACACCGCTAGGCTTCTGTAATCCTCTTTTTGTCCTGACAGACGTCATTGCTAAGATTGTATGTAAGTGGTTTTTTGTTTTGAGGATTTACAATTTCGTGATTTGGTTTCGGATTATAGCGTGATGACGACGACTTTTTGCAAGGTGTTGAGTAATACTTAAAACTGTATGATATTGACGTGTCTTTTCGAAGCTTACAAGATATTATGTATGCCACCGGAAAATTGTAAACGCCGTAAGATAGTAAAATGTCGCGAGAAATTGTAAACTATTTTTTTGTAAATTAGACACAGTTTACGTTGGAAATGAATGAGTTTTGACGTCATTTATCGCACACAAAACGATTTTTTATAATATATCGAGAAATTATTATCTAATGCAGATTTATTACAATCATGCGGGGTCTACTATTGTCCGGTGACATATTCCGCGGATTCAGTTCCCGGAAGGAACAATTATTTATTTATTTAAATTTCAAGTACAGTAGTGGTACATACGCGGATTTAATGCAACAAGGCGTTCTCTACCAGTGAACCTTTGGTTTTTAAAAAATACAGAATTATTTGTGAGGCCTACAGATGGTTGTTCCAAATTTAACTGTCTTGCTTATGTGAGTTTATATGTTTGTAAAGCAGGAGTTATACCTAGTGAGGAGTAATACATTAAAAAAAAAATCTCGCTAATTGTATCAATATTTTCCCAAGCTAAAGGTTGATTCAAATCTGTCGCAATTTGTATCGCATCCTCATGATGTATCGCTCACCAGGTGAGGGTCGGTTCTCACGACGGATGGTGATGGATCATCCACCACTCATTGTTCTCCCTAACACGCGTTTTGTCCCAGAGACAAATTTGGGGTCACTCCGTCTTTTATCTATCGTTTAATTGTACAAAAAATGAATGTCTCTATCTGATTTAGAGAAAAAAATACTGTGCTATATATTTTTTTTAGTTCCTCTGTCTAAAAAGCATTTGATCGGTTTAATGAATAATTTCGTTTACTAAATTAACCGACATTTGGACTTTGCTACAAAAATATCGCTACAGTGAACGCCTTAGGAGAAATCTGTTTAGCACTCTAAATATGTTAGAAATCGGCATTTGCAACAGTGGTTTAGTTAAGCCTTCGTCAGACGAGGCAAGACTTCAATATTACATTGCAATCATTTAAAATTACTTAAAATTCAAAATTTGGCTATGATAGTCAATATTGTGACAAAGCTCTTTAATAAAGATTAAAAAAAAAACTTTACATGTAATTTAGGCTCTTGTCTTTCCAGCTTACCACAACCGCCGTGTGATCTATAAAGCCAGTGGAGCCCAGTGACAGGTTTCTGATATATTTACCTACAAGCTTGTCAGCATGTAAAAATTATGTTCTAAAATGTTCTCACTTATAATTTGTGGTTATAGTGCATGTCGGGTATTCCGTTCCGTTACACGGCATGTTGGAGCGGGTCGGCGGCACTCGGTGGCTCGGATAATACGAGTGGCGACGCGTAGCGACACCACTCCCACACCACACGACCAACTACAGTTACAGGCACAAAACGATGGCGTCGTCGCGCCACACTATTCAATATATTTCGGAGTAATTTGATGTTCATTAAAGAAACTCTGGGACCGTGAACCAGAATACAATGGTTGAATAGCCATTTGTTGTTGCCGTTGAAAGGCACAATAATAATTTCGAGGTTGTTATTCATGCGGCAGTTAGGCGCACTTACGAAACGAAAATGTACGCGTTTGATGGAGGAGCCATTTTCTTATTGGTGGCCGCGACGAGATGGTGGGGTTTGATAAATGTTTTTGACCGTTATTCGCTGTTTCGAAACCTTAATTCTGATGCCTACTTCTATTTCTACAATCACGTACCTTGTTGACTGCTCTTTCTTGTGGTTTTTTTCTCTTTCATCCAAGGGTATTCGGGAACGTTGAGGCCTCCACCGGGGGAGGGTAGGTCGGGCGCGTAGCCCGGGGGAGTATGTTGCGGACTAAGTTCTCCGCCTCCTAGCTGAGGTAAGGCTGTCATAAACTCGGCCATGGAAGGCTGGCTGTTGATGAAGCCGGTCTCGGTGCAGGTCTCAAGCATGGGGTGCGGCGCGCCAGCGGTGGTGACGGCGGCCAGCCAGAAGCCATTGCCGCCGTGCTCCATGCGCGGGTGCTCCTGCCCCGGCGCCGGCCCCATGGGCGGCGTGTTCCTCGTCTTCACGGCGAAGTCCTCCTCCATCTCATCGCGCACCCCCATGCCAACTCTCGTGTGTTGCTTCCCTCTGATGGCGGGGAACTCTTCGCATTTTATCTTGCGCACCAGGGGGTTAGTGTCGAGCGGCAAGACAGCGGTGTTGCATATCTCTTGCATCGCTGTGTGTGTGCCACGCTGCTCACCGCCTGATCATTCGCGTGACGTGTTCGCCTTACGTTTGGCCGCATGCGTCATTTTTGGTCGCACATCAGGCTTATTTAAAACGGAGATTCTTGTTTATGATTGCTGCACTGGATGTCGACAGTAGCAGCATGTTATCTGAAAAAAGTGAAGAGTTGTTAAAATATATAGCTCTTAATATATTAGTAGATGGGAGATGATCTGTCAGAGTTAGTTAAGGTTCAATCAAGAGAACTAAGAACATCATATAAACTCAAGCGACGGCTCATCGTCCTTAATTTGACGTAAATAGAGAGGCGCCAAATTAAATGTAACGGCAGAAGGCTGTCTCGCGGTTATTTCGCAATTATCCGCGGACATTCGACATTACGCGCCTTTGTCGAATAATTTGAACGTAAAGCCGTGATGAACCCGCGAATAATGAGCGGACCAAATTGTTTATTATAATTTAGAGGCCTCATGAACTGTTGCACGTGACCGACGACAATGAAGCTATAACATTTTTATGAACACCGCTGAAAATTATGAAAATGTAACACCCAGATGAAGATAGAATGGAAATTACATAATTGTCAATGTGTATGGCGTAAATCGTAACCGAGTCAGTGATATGGTGTTACCTATATCAATGTTATGGTGTTACCTATATCAATGTTATGTTGTATTATTACGTAAATCAATAGAGTTAGTCTCAAAGGTGAAACAGTAAACAATGTGTGATTTCATTGTACCTACAGCTACAGTTCGTTTCCCTTCATGTCAATGATAAAAAGATTCTCTTTAGCACCTGTGAGATACTTGACATCTTGACGTTCAAAAGATTGACAAGCGGTACTTTTACCTACGTGTAGATAGCTACGCACCGTTACTACGAAGGGAGGTTGAGGTTGCGGACGTGTGGCATCACTTTTATAGCGCACATGTTGTGGGCGACCACAGCCAACAGCCCCAACCGAGATGTAAACTCGAAAATGTTCGCAGCGCCGATCGCGTTGTTGGCTCAACGTCAATTAAAATTCAAACCGCGTTCGAAATACGATTTTTTCCACTGGAATTTGCGGTGCGGCCCGGAGAAATGGCGGGAACGCGCCGTTTTGTTTTATTTTTTTGAAAATGGAACGGCTGGCGGTTAAACCTATTTTAATGCGTATGGGTTGCTGTGTGTTTTGAATTAAAAATTTTGTGTCTGTTCTCTTTGCGCGCGGATGGACAATGAAATGTAATTTCCTTTTCGAGAATGTTGTTTTTATTTGTACGTGTGTAGGAAATTGTACATACTGGTGACCACGAAACGTATCTCGGTTATTTTTCTGATACAGTTTGGTTTAAAATAAAATAGCTACGTAGAATTTTCAAGAGCGTGAGAGTTCAAAATAACCCCACAAAATAAACCACAAAAATTAAATCTTTTTCTCTCTCTAAACTCAATTTACAATTCCCGCAACTAACTCTTTCACTAAACCAGAGCTTTTATAAAGGCAAAGGAAATTTTAAAAGTCCCCTCTCCCCTTGTTTCCCAGCAGGGTTCCGCAGGTTTTACGCCGCGTTTCACTTTACCGGCGCCCTCAAGGGGTCCCCTTAAAAAAGCATAAAACGTGAACACAGCCTACTTATGAATTTGTTTATGGCCCCATTTTATAAAGACGGCGACTTCAAAATCTGTGAGCTTACGAAATAACAATATTCCTAATTTAATGCCTCTAAATCTTTATTGATACGAGCAGTTTATGGTGCTTATCTAAATGGGTGGTGTGGTAACCCCTTCTTAAGTTTTTGCTTTCACCTGCTGCATGATGTGAGCTGTAATTTTATTAGTTATAGCTTATCTTTGTATTAAGTATATAATTCTTCTGTACATATGTTTGTCACCTAACTCCTCCTAAACTGATTGACTGATTTTGATGAAACTTTCTGTGTATGTTTGACTTGGTCCCTGGACGGTTTGAAAATACAATTAGACCAGATAGGTGGCGCTGCTAAATGCAATTTTTTTTCTGACGAAAAGTCAAATTTTGGACAGGACAACGTCTGTCGGGATCGCCTAGATCTTTGTTCTAAATATTCATAAATTTTTCAACTATAGTTACATCTAGCTAAGTTCAAGATATTTTATTTTGTAAAAGAAAAACAAACATACACAGTATTTTTTACCAGAATATTGGTCAAGAGTACATTCGTCTTGCAATACGACCCGAAATCCACATACCTACCAATAACACTATTCTGTCTTAACCAAACCTATAATTAATTCACATCTTACAAAGTAGGTTACAACAAAAAGCTATGTAATAAACTCAAGGGATAAGTAGCTATTATCGTCAATTTAGTTATTTATACATGGAGTTCAGTAAATAAGCCAACATCTGCGTGTCGGCCGCCAAACCAGTGGTTAGGGTCCAATTTGCTGGCCGTAACGATTTCCTCTTCGGGGAATCGAATGGCGTGCGTCCGGATGACGCCCACCTACATACAAACATACCTACGTGTGTACGTAGAAACGCGTATAGCAGTGGCGTAGCTGGACACAAAGAGGCCCTGTGTAATAAAAAATCAGGGCCCCTCTTTTACCTAGCTGCGGCCAGCTCTGAACGTAATAATATGGTTTTTATTGCGAAATAATAATAGTTATATTTATTAGACTGGTTAACAAAATGCTAAACCTACGCTGCTGAATTTTGTATACAGGTATTGTGAGCCCTGCTTTTCAAACTAGAATAACCTGTTACTTAAGAGACAGTGTTCAGCAGTTACTCAGGTATAAAGGCTATACAACTGAGGACTGTGCAAACCTAATGATCAATCAGATTTATTGTATAATACACATATACAATCTAAGAAAAAGGAAAAAAAACAATGAAGTATAGAAATAACAATTGAGTATCTGTATAACAGAACCCATCCCAACCCATATAGAATGTGTGTTTATATGATATATGTTTGGTGAGCGTATGAAAGCATGAGAGTAATGAGTGTCAGGTGTATATAAAACTAAATATACCCATCTAGCATCAAATGGTAACGGCAGGCCAATTTGAGAGCTTCTCATTAATACAAATTTGAGTTTATGAACAATATTTTAAGATAATATTCTTGCCATAAGTCGAGGCCCCTAAAACTTGGGGGCCCCGTCTCATTGATACTGCAGTAGCTACGCCCCTAGTGTATAGTACCTACAGTAAGAGGCTTTCAATGTGGTTCAATGTACGGTATGCTCGAAGAAAGCCCCAATTATTGTTGGTTTAGCATGTTTCGAGGTTGTGAAAGACTCTATGTTATTATTATTGTTCGTGGTAAGCAACAATGGAGTAAATAGGTTTGTTATCTAAGAGAAATCAGTTTCTTTAAAAGTCATTGTGAGAATATGGAGAAAATATTCGTGTCAATAATGAAGGTTAAAATATATTTGACCAACGTTATAAAATACAAGGAACCTTCGGAGGGGAAGTGGGCGATTTTTTTTTAATGGTAAATTTTCTTGTGACTTCTCCCGCTCTAGTGTGGACGAGAAAGCGTGTCAGACTTTTGCAAAGGCAACTGAAAGAACAAAGGTGAGTTTTAGTCAGTACAAGTCTGACAATGAGAGGTATGTTTAGACTGGTACTAACACACCACACGCAGAGTGGTAGAAGTTATTTAATGATTTCCCACCCAAAAAAAGGCCACTAACAAATAGAGTACAATAATGAATTTTGTAGGACATCTACTGAGTACTGAAAAGGACATCACAAAGAAAATTCTGTAAGCAAAAACAAACAAACACAATAAGCATCTCAACAACTCCAGCACATGTATAGACAACACGGAACTACATCCCAACCCGTTATTGCTCATTATTGGCCAGTTCTCACGCAACACGCACGTCGCATGTACAATCAGCAGCACAATTAACCGCCTGCTAGCTTATTTGTCAATCTGTATTATTGGTCGGTCGTGTCATCTGTATGTTTATATCTAGTAGTTGAGTAGGAATGCAGCCGGCCTCGGCTGAGGCAGCTAAGTGGTTAGGGCTTGAGACAATTGATGCGAATGACTAGGATACGATGCAAGGAGATGTTCTGTCTTTGTGCGGTGGATATTGTTAAACATGTAATAAGTAAAACTTTGTACAAAGGTCATGTAATTGAAAAACACGTCTTGTATTATAAAATAATTCTTATTATTATACAGTCCAGAGAATCAAATGCAGATTACCAACTCCGAAAATACAACCGTATCGTTTTTTGTTTTAATGCAGGATTGTCTTTTCGTGATATGAATTTTTCAAGGAATCAAAGAACTTAATAGAATAGAATGAATTTGACTGGAACAAAACTTTTACACAAACAATTTTAAATCTATGGTGGACAGCGATATCTAACAGACAACCTTAGGATGTAAGAACAATAACATTAAAATAAAAAGGGCAAAGGCAGTCTGCGGTGTAGGTACTACAGATTAATGAGGAATTAAATACAATATAAACTAAAAAAAAGTGATGAGTTTTGCTTTTGTATCTCAGGATTAAAAACTTATTTTCCCAAAGACATGAAATGTAAGTCTCTTATAGATTCAAATTTCTTTAAATCATAACTCTCTCAAGTTTATTTATACAATCGCACGAAGCTACATAGTATGAGCTAATAAAATTCTTAAGTGGCAAGAATATAAAACATAAAAAATAACCTGATGCAAAACAAACAGTGTTCGCTAATAAGCTAAAAAAACATGCAATTTGCAAACGGAAGCTTTATAATTACAACGTCATTTAGACAAGTTATTATATGTAGACACAGAATTTTGTGAAGCATAGCGTTAACTATGATACTGGGAACAATATGTAGAATGGCTTGTAGGAGGTACAATGTAGGTTGGATTTATAAAAAAGCGTTAGGAGCAAATGTACCAAAAGAATGAGTGCGTAGTATCTTAGATATATTTATATAAGAGAGCGAAAAATATAGCTTAGTTGCGCTTTATAAAAAGCTGAGAATAAATTTTCCTTCAAGCGTAAAAGTCGGAACTACTCTTAAACCTAGTTTGGTTTTCGTCGTCGTTTTACGTCGTTTTCGTATTTTGTTATTGTAAAATTTTGAGTTCTTTTAATTATAATGTTTTAATATTTTTCATAGAACTTATTTTAGCTTATATGTACATTTGTATATATATTTTATAATTTCAAGTGTCTAACCCTAATAATATTTAATTCTGTTTCAAATAGAAAATATAATTCCTTATCTTGAAGTCGGTTGTATTTATTTTGTAAAAAAAATTTTTAACCCAAAATTAAACGGTTTGTGAATGCCATGTTACATTAACAACTACTACATAACTAAATAAAGGTCATGGCCCATAATCCGACCCGGTTCAAAAATGTTTTTGTACAAAAACGAAAATGGTGGTAAATAATGCAAGCATAACCCACTTTTCATTATATGTAAAAAGAAAAAAATAATTCGTTGGAGAAATCTTGCAGCAGACCAATAAAAATTGGATAATAATTAGCGGTTTCGCCTGTCTGTAAATTATTTTATCCATGGAAACATGTCACTTGGGTAAAAAGTATACCATGTCCGACTCCAAATCAAAAAATATATCTATACACGGCAATTTAATCAAAATCGGTTCAGTGGTTTAGACTTGAAAATGAAACAAACAAACTTATTTTGCAACTTAACTTACTTTAACTTATCTCGACATGTCAGGAGTAAACAATATTATACTTATGTTTTGGTGAATGCAACACGACATGGTCGAGAGAGTATCGAGGGATACTAATGCTCATGCATTCACGGCCGCCGCACTATAGGAAGTTGTGCCCATATTGTGAGCATAGTGTACTTTTTATCCTGGGCCAGACATCAAGAAAATATTGAAACACCTGCGGCTTTCTTGGACAATGTTTTAGACATTGATGGGGCTGAATAAACATTAAAAAAAAATGTATTTTATTTTCTCCTCCCTAAAACCACAAGTTATAAGTTAAGTTTTCATACTAGGTAGATTACATTTTTTTATTATTATTCTTTCATGATCCCCATGAGCCACAGCAATGCGCCACTTATCATTGAAAAGTATAATCATTTGTCTTTGATTCCCGCCATATTTTATTTTTGTACGCCGTGGGTATATTTTTCACACTAAATGGGCCATTACCTTTATACACAAACATGGAAAAGAAGAGAGTCTCATTGAAGCTTTTCTTTACTTGACATATAATATATCGAACAGTAATGAGAACACTTCTATTATATACAAAAATCCCGTCATATCATTGGCACTCGCTTCTGAGAAAAACATAGTAATTTAACATACGACACCGGGTGAAATTACTCGTATAAGAAAACTAAAAGGTAGTGGTACACCATTAGAAATTTACCTATTTCATGAGGAACTTTCTCCTTCCGATCTGACCATAGCTAATAGGCCGAGGAATAATTATTTTTTTGTTGGGCAAGTAAATTATACTAGTTAACGTTGTGGAGCGTGAGTTGAGGTACAAAAAGCGGTTGACATCAAAACCGACTTGACATCTGCAATTCTTAGTAAAATAGTAGCGTTTCCCTAGGCTGGGTCATATTATTGTGGGATGTACCTGTCATTACACTGTTTGAAAGACAGTACTAGATGTGTTACGTTCTCTTTGACCAGTAAACTAACTGCTACATATCTGTTTAGGGACAAGACATGTCTGCTGCATGCCTAACTGTGCGCTAAAGTAGTACACGATGGGTGCCCTGATGACGAGGTGGCAAGACGAACTAGGTAGATTTTTATAGAACTGGAAGAAGGAAGCACGGGCCAGAAGGTAGTAGGAGTCCTACACTCCTTCTACCTCTGCACAGGAGTAATCCTGTTTTTTTTTCGTTTTTGTTTTGCTGGCGTGTTTTGTCGTAAGACAGACAAAACAAAAACGTTATTTCGTGTATGTAGTTACTGTGTTTTGACCTACAAAAGAACCATGTGGGTTAAAGGAGGTAAGTTCCTATTCAACTGACCAAGACTATTATTTACTTTGATATAATTGAAATAATTTGCATGTTATTTTTATTTTTCACGTGGCAAATTATCAAATAGCTTCTACGCTCTGGGTGGAACGAGAGGGAGTTTAGAATATTACTGACTAGAATCCAACTGTGTACCTTCAGTTGCCCTTTACGTTCCAGGGCCATGGTAATTATTTCTGAACGCGACATTACATTATGTAATTTTAGATACACTTTCTGGCTGTGGATACATTCAATAGGTATAGGTAACAGTATCAATCAATTGGTTTAACATTACATTAATATACAATTAATTATGATTTTCTTTGGAATCTGATCATTCATACCTTTGTGTTTCTGCTACGGTCCATATATGTGGCATTTTTATAAAATCATTAGTTGTATTGCTCTAGATTGAATAAAAGAAGTTTAAATTATTATTGTTCTGATTATATAAATCAGAATCAATGAATTAAATGAAACCTGAGTCTATACAATTTTAAATGTAATTGCATAAATAAATTGTGGTAAAGTTTTCAGTGTATGAATAGATGTAGCCTTGTAGCATAATATTATAACTTGGGTAGGTATTCTTTTGTGCGTAAAATACCCAAGGCCAAAAATGTTTATTAACTAAAATATAAAATATCTGAATACAAATCTATAAAGCCAAGTCCGTTCCATCATCGGACCACAAGACGTACGGCGTTGCGCCACCGGTACATGGTGGACATCCCACCTATACGTACAAAGCTTTTTGGGAGTACATTCATTATGCGTACAGCTAAGGAATGAAATTCCCTGCCGGAGTCTGTGTTTCCTGATAGCTAAAACCTAGGGGTCTTTAAGTCAAGAGTGAATGGATTGCTTCTAGGCAAGCGTGCTCCATCGTCGGCCACATCATCGCTTACCATCAGGTGAGATTGTGGTCAAATGCGAGCCTATCCATTATAAAAGAAAAAAGATACACTTTCTGATATTCTATCTCGATATTAATTATTTATTAATATTCCGACAAAATGGAGAAAGAATTTATGGTAAGATTGTAATACAATATTAACTTTAATGCAGACACGATTCGATGATTTCATTGATCGTTGTTGAGCTTCAGGTAGGTTTCTTCTAGGTATGCGCGTTCCATCGTCGACCGTATTGTCGCTTTCCATCAGGTGAGATAGCGGTCAAGCGCGAACCTATCAAAAATAAAAAAAAGCTCCATAGTAGTCGTGAGTTGAGCTACACGAATACTGACAATTGCTTGCACTGACTGGACAGGTCCAATTAGAACTGTGTGGTTCGTTCTTCAAAAGACCATCTCAGATTCTCCATCTGCATAGTTCTCAATGATTTGATCATGACATGTTTGCTGTATGGACTTTAAAAGACACTTTGACCCCCGAGTATTTTTCGGTGTTTCTTCTCAGGGGTCAGCTAGGAAACACCCGCTTCATCTAGTTTAAATTAGCGAAAAATTGATTAAAGTGTTTTTAAAAACCTATTTGCCAAATAATTATAATTATCATTATCTTTTGTTTCGATAACGTAACAATTAAACTCAAAGGACCAAAAAAAAAAGATGAAACCAAAAAGACTCGTTCCCAAAACCCCATGTTCCCGATATTAGGTAATAAATAAAGTTTAACAAGGCCAATATGAGGGTGTATTGTGACAAAGTGTGTGGAGTTGGTGTGGCGGAAGGTATGCATCATAATTCTGCTCGTAAACGTCGCAGGAACATCAGCGGTGCCGGATAGCTGTGATTCGTGATGGATCGCGGGAAGGGAAACTGTGGTACATTGGAATTTGGGAAACTGCGTCAGGAAAATTGTATGTGTTTTTAATTTGGGAATAAGACAAAGTAATACAAGATTGAAGAGGGCAATGGAAAGCTCGGATTTTTCTTGCGTGATTGAATCAGAAATGAGGATATCCGCAGAAGAACCAAGGTTACCAACATAGCACGAAGAATCGCTAAACTTAAGTGGCAATACGCAGGGTACATTGCTCGCAGAACCGATGGCCGTTGGGACCGAAAGGTTCTGGATTGGCGATCATATACAGGAAGACGTTAGGAGGCCTCCTACAAGGTGGACCGATGACCTAGTAAGGGTTGCGGGAATCCGATGGATGCGAGACGCACTGGACCGTTCGTTGTGGCGACACTTGGGGGAGGCCTATGTCCAACTGTGGACGTCTTTCGGCTGAAATGATGATGATGATGATGAATACAAGATTTTGGATATGTTAGTGTGGGTCAACGTGTGCTTGTAAGGATGGAGCTTTATAGGATGTATAGTACCATCCCTCTTCCTCGATTGCTCGTTTGACATTTTGACACGTCACAGTAAGGCCTCAGGTGTGTATAGAAATTTAATAGGAATTATACATTCCCAAAATGTAAGAAATATGAAAGTACTGGTTGAAGTTGTCATCAGATAAAGGCCAATAAAAGACGGCATATTGTATTGACTGTACATCATAACAACATAAAATATATACTTTTTGGACATGAAGGCGTGTACCATATCATCATCATCATCATCTCAGCCGATACACGTCCACTGTTGGACATAGGCGTCCCCCAAGTGTCGCCACATCGAACGTTTCTGTGCGTCCCGCATCCATCGGTTTCCCGCACCACATACAACACCACCATACCATACCAACACAACATTACCACACACACACACACACACATTGTGTACCATATACAACATTATTTTAAATATATGTGAAACCTGAATATAGTTTGTTCAGAATCAGTAACTGAATCGATTCCAATATTTTTCAATCCATGTTTTTTTTTTTTTTAAATATTTAAAAAACGTCACAAGTTGGACACCACCGACACTAAGTACAACACACACAACAGCAAGCGCACAACTGGGTGCGCGAGCAAAACGTTCTCTCAGACCCAGATGGCTCGGTGACCATGTATTTATGCGGACAACCAGGTAACATAACAAGCTTATAACTTTGTCATTTTTTATGATACAGTTATGAAATTTTGTACATAGATTTTTTTCATAAAAATAATAGACACGTGTTTCGGGTTTCGCATATACTATTAAAACTAATTTATACTAATATTATAAAGAGGTAAAATTTGTATGTTTGGATGTAGGGGGTAATCTCTGGAACTACTGGTCTGATTGCTAAAATTTTTTCACCGTTAGTAAGCTGCTTTATTCCTGAGTGACATAGGCTATTTTATTTTATGTATGCAGGCGAAGCCGCGGGAAAAAGCTAGTGTTGTATATACTGCAATGATGTCTAAAAGATGTATAATTTTAGTTTCTTATCCCTAGAAGACCGCAATATAAAGAAAAATATCACAGACATAGATTCTCATAATTCATCTGGTATGAGACCGACGAATTTAGGGGTCGCCGGCGGCGGCCGTGATTTGTGATGGATCGGTTTCTTGTAAGAATTACTGCAGTCGGAAAGGTTCTGATTTATTTATTTATTGAGATTCACCATCAGTTTGTGTGTGCAATATATCTTAAGTATAAGTAATAATCAACATGCAATTTACACAGCCCTGAATTTTTGAGGAGGTCGTGGTTTTGTTTGTGTGATGAGCCTCATCATCTGTTCTGTGCCTGGGTGTAATTAGATATTTGAAAATATATGCATACGTACTTAGATAGAAGTATGTATACAGTTGTCTAGTACTCATAGAGTAGAGATTGCTCCCTGGAGCAACTCATTGTCCACGGACAAGTCCAGCCCACCTATGTGTTGGACAGACCTCATCAGAGCTGCAACCTAATACCTGCATAGTCCAGAGTTCTCGAGACGCCGTAAACCGTGACAAGTGGAGACGCATCGCGGAAGCCTCACTCACCAACGACGATGCAATATAGTCAACCACGACCACTCTGTCAAGAGTGAACGACTAAGGAGGAGGAGGAAGAAGAAGTTGAATACTCCTAGTACAAGATCTGCTTAGTTTGGGACTAGATGGCGTTGTGTAATAGTTGTGAACATTATTATTATTGTAATGATATACAGGCCAGCTTTTACATAATTATAGTACTAATACTTGATAATAATGATTTGCATGACGTTAATTTATTAAACTGGATGTAATTAATTGACATGTTTGTTGAGGAAAATATAATTATTGTTTATTTTTTAATTCAATGCTTATTAAGGATGTAGCGACGTCTACGGCGATATATCTAAGACTTATCTTCTTACAAAATACTGGAAAGGTAAATGAGTCTATATCTGGCGTCAGTGTAATGTATTTTTAGAGATGAGTATTTACAAGAATACTTGGTATAGTAAAGGTCGATATCCTTTTAATTACTGTGTATATAAGGCATTTAAACCGTAGACGTGTGACATGTAGGTATGTTCGAGGCTGTATCATTTGTGGCGTAACGATTATTGTTTTACAAGCATAATTATTATCTATACGATTTAAATGAGCTGTTTAATGTAATATCTAAGTACAAAATTTAAGGGAAATGAAAATCTGTTTCTATACACAAGTAAGGCAACCAAGCTCTAATGATTCGAATACGTTCTAGGCGATTTTACAGAGAAAAAAAACTGGTTTTGGATTATGATGAAAAGCAAATAAGACGCAATCAAATTATCTAAATAAAGTAAAGTAATTTTCAAAATAATATTTAAAAAAAATTGTAAATCAGTACCTTCTATATGTATCATATTTATCAACATCGTCTCACTAATATTATAAATGAGTATGTAAAAATATGTGTGTATTTGTTACTCCTTCACGCTTAAACAGTTGAACGGATTTGGATAAAATTTACCACACGGATAGACCATGTCCTGGAAAAGGACATAGGAAAACTTATAATCCCGGGAATATGTTCTCTTGGGATAATTTTATATTTTCACAGGGACTAAACCACTAGCAAAACTAGTTTTATTATAACTTTCTCAATAAAGTACTTTATTATAAACTTCTGTATTACTCTACTAATTATTTTAAGACTCCACGGAAGAGTTTCATCGTGATTGAGCCGGTGATGGATCACGGAAGGGGTGTGGGACACCCCTCGGTTGTTACTTAACATCGGTATACACTTACTAGTACTGTCTTTACTTTTCGTGATGTTGTGGAAAATGTATGGTGAAAATACTCGTAGTTGATAGATAGATAGATATACTTTTTACTGTACATCATAAAAAAATACAGTAGCAGCTTAAAATTAATAGGTTGTCACAATGAGCGGTCTTATTGCTAAAAATGATTTTTTATGGATAACCATTGGATGGATTTTACAGAGGAGAAAAAGACAGAAGGAAAAAAGATAGAGAAGTAGAAAAAGATACAGAAAGAAAAAAAGATACCGAAGAAAAAAAAGATACCGAAAGATACCGAAGGAAAAAAGATACAGAAGAAGAAAAAGCTAGAAAGATAGAAGGGTGGTTGTGTGGGGATTGACGATTTTTTCAGAGAAGTTTTCAGAAACAAACACATAAAGAGTTACATTTTTTAAAGAAGAGTATGTCGGTCTGTAGGTGGGAGACCATCTTAACAATCGAGTGCCACGAAAAGCACGTTACGATGTTGGTATTGGCTGTCATGTCGACTGGTTTGTTGGTCTAGTGGTTAGTGGCCCTGACTGCTATGCCGGAAGTCGTGGGTTCAATTTTCATCCAAAACATGTTTCTGTGTTGAGCACGATCATTTGTTCTGTGTCAGGGTGTAATTTATCTATAATATGTACCTATGTATTTAGGAATATGTAAGTATGTTTGTTAGTACCTACTCATAGGATAAGCTCTGCTTAGTTTGGGATTAGTGGGTGATCTAATTTGAGTAAATACTCAAATATCCACACAAAGTTTTATACATATTGGTCTAGTCGTTTAGTAGGTAGTATATATATAAAGATACGTGATCCATCTCGGCTTATTTTCAGGGGGGTTTCCAAAAAATAATCTCTAAGAAAAGTATTATTCTGATAACTAATCAAAATCAAAAATCAGCTATACTATTTACTCCACTGATGATTTTTCATTGCAACTTTATTTATATAGCCCAGTGGTTCTCAACCTTTGATCCGCGAACCACTGGTGGTTCGCAAAAGCTAAAATATGGCCCGCAAAAGGTTTTAAGAATTTATAACTGAAAAGTAACATTAAAATGGTTTTAAATTTCTGTCAGAAACGTTTTGATTTCTACGATAACGCCTGTTTAAGCCTGATTAAGTCGCTGCCCTAGTTCAACAGTAAGATATGTTGAACAAAGTATGTTTTGAGTTATTCATACTTTTATGATTTTAGTGTCATTAATTCACTCGTTGTTAATTGAAATGTGGTTGATTTTTTAAAACTATAGCGTAGTTTAATGTGTTACGGAGTTATTTATATTTCAATATGAATAAAATATTTTGTATAATATTTTTAAGTAAGATAACCGTATATTGAACTCAGACTAAATAAAACATGTTTTGTGATTTTAATGTTGTCTTTAAAATGGTTAATTAAAAATTAAGGCTATATTGTAACTCATAGAGTTATTGTTTTTTGTTTTGTTTAAGAAATACTGAAGATTTATCCAACCAAGCTTCCAAATTTACGGAAAATCAACAGATACCGATATAATTTTAAGATATCTTTGTATTACAGCACATTGATATTTGAGAATGTAAGTTGTCCGACTAAATCCGCGGAAATGTTTGGTAAAGTGATAGGAAAATTAATTAAAAACTGAGAAATTAGTTTGCTTGTAATGTGTTATTTATTACCTAGTAGCATAATTGCATAAATCAGTCTCATATTATCAGTTAAAATCTTATTATTATTATTGCACAAGTCAGTTTAACTATTATAATAATCAGTCGGTGCTATAATGTTATTTATGTGAATCTTAATGGCACAAATAGGTAAGTCTTATAAATCAGCTAAAATAAAGAAGTCTCTGTGTAGAAATAAAAGTAAAAATCTTCCTGACTTTATAAATATCTTAAGATGTCACAATCTTGAACTAAAGGTCGGTAAAAATATGCTTAAATGTCTCAGTGATACATTGAAATTTAGGCACTTTGGTTGCGTTTTACAAATATCCGATTTTTGAACCGGACAGAAGAGCAAATTTTTCACATGAAACAAAACTTAACTCAATTTGGTTTTTTTTTAAGATATCTTACTGTTGAACTAGGGCAGCGAAGTGTTCTTCAAATTTTGAGATTTATGATTATTATTATTTTTCTGGTCTTTTTACTATGACGAGTTAAAATGGCAAGCGTGCGAGCGAGAAAAAAGGATGGAACTATACACCCTAAATAGCTCCATCTCTTTAACAGTACAGTTTATGTCGTCAAATGGATCGTATTAAGTCTCTGATCATTGCTTAGAATAAAGAAATCAAAGTGGCCCCCGTTAAAAAAAGATTGACAACTACTGACAGACTTAGTGTATGTGCAATAACCCGATGATATGGCCAATAACGTACAAAAGACTCTCTGCAATGTTCTTCAGTGATACACGACATGCCACACATGCTTGTTTCAATATAAATTCGGAGCACGCACTAACAGTTTAGAGGTTGTTATGAACATTATATTAGCTGTTTTATTGAGCTTCTGTTGTGAATATGACAACGATTAACTGTCTAAACCATTTGTTGGTTGTTTATTATGCTATGTTACAACGCTTATTTGTATATTTATCATTATCATGTTTGTCAAAGAGTGTCAAAATATCTAATAGAAAAAAAGCTGTAACTAACATTAGAAATATGTACTGACTAACACTAAACTAAGAATAAATATAATGTAATTTTTTTAAGGTCATTGGAAAAAAAAATACTTATTATTGTTATTTACTTATTTAGTGTGTTAATAATAAGTAAAGAGAGTTGAATACGGTTTTCACCTGAAAATTTAGTGATTAATAAGAAAGGTTTGATACATGCTAACTTATATATAGCAGTGAAAAACCGATCATTTCAAACATTTTTAACACCCGTGCGAAGCTGGGGTGGATCTACTAGTTCTATTATATACATACTTTATCCAAAGGATCAAATTATAAGTAGTGTGTGATCTAGATTCTACTTAGCTTGCTAATTTTTGAAGGAAAACTACAACAAAGAAAGAAATATATGTAGACAGAAACGTGTATAGAACTATTAAGGTTTATAATTAACTGTCGACAATTCAAACCAGACATGAAAAATAAGAGTGGAGAGGTATAGAGCCACGGTGTGCTAACACATATTTTCTATAAATTAATCAGAATAGATACCTACATATACATTGCATTGCATTAAGAGGAAACGAAGTTTACATTAAATGAAAAATTTTACTGTAACATGAAATGCACATAGAAACACTTTTAAGAGCAGCAATATTAAATAATAAGAATCACATGGATCGATCTCTAAGGTTAAGCAATTCTTGATGGATGGGTAACAGCTTAACATACCCAGATTCCTCTGTACCTAAGAAGGCCGTTGGACTTAGCTGTCATTTACAGACCTTTGACAGTCGTTACGGATAGTCAGAAGCTAGCAAATCTGACACCAGTCGTGCCAAGGGATATCATTTTACCTAATAGCGCAATAAAGTTGAAAAAATAAATAAAAAAAGACGTGTGGTACTCGGGGACTGCCGCGGTAAAGCTATTGCATAGCATTTTTATCAACTTATGCAATATGCAGTATTTTTTTTCCTTTGTTTTTTTTTCTTTGATATTAATTGAAGTTACACTTTCACACATTGAATTGAATTTTGATTGATTGTTCACTCATTTGTTTTCTTATCGGTCACCACGCTCAAAAAACAAATGAGTGGGGGGTGTTAGATTATTTTCGTTACGGAATTTCTGGATTCGGTCTCCACGCTCAAGGCCCGCGATAGAAGCTATGCAATAGCTTAAAAAAACGAACAAATTACACAACACAATATTTTTTGTCAACTTTAAAATACGAATAAAATTCCAGTGTGTTATATATTTAAGTATTTATAATAAAGAGCCAAAATACTGAGCTTAAAATGAAATAAAACAAATTCCAAATTTGGTCCTTTTGGTCCTTCCACATATTTAGGTATTTAAACTGAAGAGCAAATAATATATGTTATTAAATTTAAAGAACTAAAGGAACAAAACAATTTCATAGTTTGGTCCTTCCAGTCTTTCCACATTCAAAAACAAACGACGACACAAACCGGCACAAAAACAAAACACAACACAACAGAACAATATTCCTTCGTAATCTCACGCTACTATGCAGCTCGCAAAACACATATATACTTCATAAAACTTAGAATATATTCACACGTCGGCAAGGCGTACCGTCGCGACGGCCGGGTGGGCGTGTCGGGCACTACGTCCGCCCAGAGGACCGCCCTATACCATCGCCTAGATACAAAAGCCTTGGTATATTCAGCTGAATTATACCTTAGATAGATAGGAATTAGTTTTGAATAGATTGTGGTTTGCTATTGGTCTTGCAAACTTGTGAAAATTGAACAATATTTTTCTTTATCAAAGATTTCATTTTGATATTCTGGTTATGGATTTTCGTTGACGTATAGGATATTAAAACACATACGAAGGACTTATAATAAGCGTGTTTTCTGTACCTATGTTGTGTTGTTGTATGTTGTTGTTTGGGGAGGCCTATGTCCAACAGTGGACGTCTATCGGCTGAAATGATGATGATGAGGATGTACCTATGTATTGTTGAGTATGACTAAAGATTAAGAGAATTAAGAGAAGATAAAAATGAAGGAAATAATGCGTCATCTAGTTAAGTGTCTGTGTTAGGACAGATGATATTAATAGAAGTGAATTATAATGCTTCTCAAGCAGAAAGTAAGACGTCCCAATTTCTGAATGTCAAAGTGATTTTTAAATCTTTTATCCAGTCCCTCAGATCATCTAAGATAAAACTAACACAAATATTTCGTTTGAAATAAGCTGCACCTTCTATTCTTCTATCTGTATTTGTTCTTTAAGTGTTTGTGTGTATATAAATAAATTAAAAAGAAAATACGGTTAGAAAACTTTAAATTTTGATTAGTAAGAAACCAACATGAACAATGTTCAATCGTTCCATGTTTGCATTTAAAAAAAACCTTTGGCTTTCAGTAAGTATTTATTTATTGATAGTCAATCCTGCAATTTTACAGGTGTGGGGATGAAAATTATCTATTTAGGTAACTATAAAAACCAATTATATTTTCTACTAGTGGCTTTGCTTGCGTAAAAGTAGAAAACATATAAGCTTATTACTCAGTGATAAAGTAACAATATACCAGTGAATGAATTTTTAAAATCACTCCAGTAGATTGTGAGATTATTCATTACAAACAAAATTAAAAAGTAGTGCTCCTATTTTGATTCTCAAAAATAAATCTTCGAAACCCAATAGGGTATCGTGATACTCAATTTCTGGGTTGTAGAGGTCAGATAGACAGTCGCTCTATGGCTCCATTGCCAATGATAAATGGTATTTACTTTGCAAATAGGTTTTTTAAAAACACTTTTACACGTCAATATTTAGATGAGGCCGGTGTTTCCTACCTGACTACCCTGAGAAGAAATACCGGTTCCAAGTAAAATACTGGCATGAAGCTGCATCTGATATTTTGAAAGCTGACTCCAATGTAATTGTCTTAATTACATTGGAGTCAGCTTCCAAAATATTCAAAATATAATAGGAAACACCGGTCTCATCTAAATATTGACGTGTAGAAGTGTTTTAAAAAAACCTATTTGCAAAGTAAATACCATTTATCATTGGCAATGGAGCCATAGAGCGACTGTCTATCTGATCTCTACAACCCAGAAATTGAGTATCACGATACCCTATTGGGTAACACAAGACTGCTGTTAGATTTCCTGGGTTCTGACTATCTATTACGACTGGTAAAGACCTAGCTATAAAATTCAGCCAGGACCAGCGGGCAACGTGCTTTTTGAGATACGGAGGAACATGGTATGTATCAGGGTAGAAGGATACCTCTTTGAAGAAAGAATTACAAAAAAATTACAATTTCATAAGTACTTAACTATTTAGGTATGTGCACGCCAATCTATAGTTATATTACAAAGCTGAAGAGTGTGATTTTTTATTTGATAGTACTTTCAGAGATTACCTCCTATAAACAAAAAAACAAACTTTACCTCTTTATAATATTAGTGTAGATAGTGTAATACTTGTAGTAGTGCTTGTTTACGATGGCAAGCAAGCACTACTACGAGTATTATACTACTAGTAGGAGGGATGCCTCCTGATGGTAAGCATGTTTGTTGGTTTGAACGCGCTTAAGGCCCAAGCGCCCGAAAAGTGCCATAAAACAGTGACTTTCTGAAGCCTACTCCTTGGTAACGGCCAGGTTAATAGGTTTGAAAATAATATATGTTTATTAAAGATTCATGAACAACATTATCAACATTTGATTTTTTCTTGCTATTAATACTTTTGTCAAAAAAAAAAAATTTAGCAATTTCGCAACTTTTTGCTATTTTTCCCTACTCCTTTGAAACGGCTTGGACCTTTACAAACATTTTTACACATAAAAATTGGTGGTTAAATATTCTTCAAAGTGAACTTTGCATATGTAAATCAATCAATATTTCGCAACGAAAATGGATTTAAAATGCTTTCCGGGCGCTGCTGGCCGCAAATAAATGCACAGATTTGCGTACGGCCGCCTAGGCGAGAGCGAGAGTTGCGTCCACATAATTTCGGTCAGATGGTTCAAGGAACTATAAGCCTTAACTCAGGAACTACTATTACTTATATATTTTTCAAACTGAAAAAAATCTTAGTTAAGAATAACCCATTTATCGACGAAGGCTACAGGTACACAACATCACGCTGCGACCCACAGGAGCGGAGCAGTAAGTAAAGACGCGGGTGAATCCGCGGGGGACGACTAGTGAAAATAATAAAAAGAAAAACAAAGTACAAAAATCACCTTTGTGGTTAGTTTTTCTTATTTTATTTATTTATTTTTTAATTTTTAATTGATATAAACTAGCGCTTGACTGCGATCCCACCTGATGGTAAGTAGCGATGCAATCTTTGATGGTGAGGCGCACTAGTTTATTAAGAGCCTATTCACTCTAGCCTTGAAGACACCCAAATATAATCGGACGGGAAGACCGCAGCAGGCAAACCGTTTCAGTCCTTCGCGGTATAAACGACGAGGCGAAACGCTTAGTCCGCACCGTAGAGGTTTCAACAACGTAAGGGTGAAAATTCGCCATACGTCGGGTTGTCTTATTATTCTTGAAACGCATTAGCGTTTATTAATAATTTATTAATAAATATACTTACAAAGTTGCGTACTACGGCGTAGACCTTTGCTACGAAAAAGCGTAGAGGTCAAATATCAAGGAATATTAATGACATAATAAATTGTTTACATATTTAAAAAAAAAAAAGTTGTATAGGTACTATTTACCTTAGAGGACATACATATACCTATAGATAGTAAGTAAGTAGGTATGTCCGGTAAATTTAGAAAAGCGTTATATAAAAAACTTGTATATAAATACAATTAAATTTTATTTGCTAAATAAGATTGATTATATAGGTATATAAATAGAAGTGCGGATATATAAAACCTAACAACATTAATACACATAAATAAACAAGGTAATAAATGGTTTCCAAATTAATAAAGATAATCAAAATTGAAATAAATAAAAGTAATTAATGTAAAACCTGTCGTTAGATGCCGATGATACCTTATCTACATTATCTACTTTTGATATCTACATACAATGCATATTTATCTATTCAATGTTATAGGTACCTATATAATTTTAAATGTATAATACATTAATTCTAAGTATATGCGTGGAAGCAATTTAAGCCTAAAATTAGACTTTAAGTGAGAACTACCTAAAGATACCCAATAGTATATTATGGATAAAAGTATACATTTCATACCTAGGTTCAGCTCATACTTAGATGCTAGATGTTACTGCTGGGTAATTTTTAGCATTAAGATAAGTTATAAAAAGGCCAAACAAATTACTACAATAATAATAAAAAAGTTACTTACACTTCAACAAGACGAAAGACTACTAGGTACAGTCAACACAAAAATCATAGTCATTATCCAACAAACACAACACACAGCACTACACTTTAACCTGAGTATTATTTATATGTATTCACAGTACACAGTTCTCTTCGCCCATAAAACACTAGGCACGAACAGTCAGCAAAAAAAGTGATTCAGTAGAAAATTGTTATCAGCGTTACTATCGGAATGTCAGTGTGGCGTGGCGACTGTCAACTGTCTACTAAACGAATCGTCACTGCTTGCTTGCCGCCATGCCCACTTCCATACAACATCCATTCCCCATACAACTTATCACACAACACCAAACAAACCAAATGTAACCTTATCCAGTTAGCACAGAGATTGTAATTCCTCTCCGCTCTTTGCCCCCTTACGTCAATATGAGTAAGCAGCGCTTCTTTAAAATATATTCGCTGTACTGCTTCCACTAGAGCGTTAAGTAATGTTCCGTCTCTTTCATTCCATGTTTGGAATGTAATTTTTAAATTAGAGTTTTTAGTTTTATTTCTGGAATCATTTTTTGAGATATTTTTGGCACTATATTTTGTAATGCAGCTATAAGGATAGTTCAATTTTAGGTCCAGCAAGTAGAAATACGATTTTTGGAATGAATAAAAGTTGTTGTGGGAGCGCATCACCTACCGGCCGACTAGCGCTATCTCATTTACTCTCATATTTCTTGTTTGTTTCACGTCCCGCGATTGGGCCAATAGCATTTACGGAGCAACCCACCTTACGGCATATAAACTAGCGCGGAATATTGTACTCTATTGCTTGTGAATAAAGTTTAACTTTTTACCATTTAATTCCGAGTTACCGGCGTTTGTCACGCAAGAGTTCTAATTTTAAATCAAGTGTAGGCGGAGCTCTCATGTCGGAGCTTTTATATTGAAAAACAAAATGTCTTTAACGAAAACCTGTTTTGAGAAACTTAAGCCTTTTATGTACGGAAGTTTTAAGTTTAGCGTAGGAAGAGAGATAGAACCTTTTGGTCCGGAGCGGTGCGGAGCTAGTCCGCTGAAATAAAGTAAAAAACTTTAGTAACCGGCTTGTCGGTATTTTCCTTTTGTTTGATTTTTGTTTTGTGAACGGGACATTGCATGAGAAATGCAATGCAACAATATGGCGTCGTATTCATCTTTGCTGTACGTATGCAATTTTCATGGATTATGTAGGTAGCTTTGTGAAAGATGAATACAGATAACGATACGTATTATTCCATATTCACTGCAGTGTGCATAAATCTATGAATATTGATTTCTCTTATTCTATGAAAGTCTATATTTATCTTATCTTCATTCTCAGTGGTTGATATCTGGTGGGTGCAAGTAGTGGTGGGTACGACGAGTACTCGAGGTTCGTCTGGCGTCTGTTCGGCGGGTGAACTCATTACGGTTGTCGGTCAAGGCCTCGAGGTCGCTGCGGTGGGTGGCCGCCTTAATTACACCCTACGATTTAGGACTTCTTTCTCGTGCATTGTTGCTCGTGGCTCCTCGGACATTCTTGTGGGTAAGACGTGTGACTATCAAGATGGGCTTGTTTTTTTAGTTACACAACTTTATGTGGACGCAATGCTCGTGGGGGAATGTAATTTTGTTTTGTAAGAAAAAAAGGAACCTTGATATTGGACTACATTTTAAGTTCCTTAGTCAAAATGTTCAGTACACTTACAGCGAAAGATGATTTCTTCACCATTTACTTGAATGTAAAACATTGGTTCTAAACCTAAACCTGAAAGTTTGTTTTATTCTTTCGGTACGCAGATGCAATTTTTGCGAAACTTTTAATTAACTTACAATGTTTAGTATACTGTGTTTTGTGTTTTTTGCCCTTGCACTTTACTTAAGTGGCAATGAACAGAGCATATTGCTCGTAGAAAAATGGTCGATGGGAACGAAAGGGTCTGGAGTGGCGACCACTGTCGGTTCCAATGATGATGATGATATTTAGTATGTACCTATGTTTGTTTAGAGAAAATTTTGCTAAGTGTAATGTTATATACAATGTACGTATAACGAGTCTAATATTTTTATGTAAAGAATAAAAATTTCATAACTAAATCATGAAAGGAAAGTTGGAAATGGAAGGAGTGGAGGGAGGCCTTTGCCCAGGAGTGGGACAGAACAGGCTAACAAAAAAAAAATCATGAAAGTCACAAAGTTATAAGCTTGTTACATCAGCAAAAATACATAGCCACCGGGCCATCTAGGCGACTGATGGGTTGTTTTGAACTTGCACCCAGTTGTTTGCTGGCACCTAATGCCCGCTATGACCAGCCGTGACCCGTGTTGTACTTTAACGTTTCAAAATATTTTTGGTAAAAATATAACACGGTGTACAAACCATTGGAATCCATTCGGTTACTGATTTTGAACAAACTATATTCAGCTTTCGTATAAACTAAAATAAAGTTGTATAGTATATGGCGTTAATTATATAATCTCGAATCTATACCTACCAATCTTTGTATAGATTCAAATAAAATAGTTTGCCTTTATTCGTTAATACAAATTATTTTAATACATATGTACATAAAAAACTTAAATACTAAATAAACTATTTATACTAAAACCTAACTATGTACATATATATAATACAAAATGACAAAGTACGCTCAGGCGTCAAAGTACTCCTCCACATCGCTGTCATCCGGAAATGTGCCCAGAAGACTGGCAGCATTGCCACGTTGAATGGCAATGCTAATTCTTTGGGCGAAGAACGAGCCAGCCCTCTGGTCACGTGAAGTGAATCACTATGTGCTGCCTTGCTGGGCATACAAATATTTTTTACCAAATGGTGAACTGAAAAAAGAAATGTGCTGGTACAGTTTATAATAGTGATGAAAGTTAAAAACTACTACGTTTGTATAAATTTCATTTATTTATACATTTTTCTTTACTAACCCTCCAACACAACTCATGTTTTATATGGTCGCTTACCATATAAAATTAATGTGTAGGTACAGTACAGCCTTCGGGCACTGGCTTTGTATCGTTGAATATTCACGAGGAGACTTTAAAAGGAATAATTAAATGACGTTAAAAACTTATTTAAATATTCTACGGAGCTACGATCCGTGGTCATCAGATATTCAAAACCTGTTTTACTCATTAGTTGTGTACGTATATTTGCTGTTATATCTAGTTACTGTCGAGGAATATTTTTATGGTCTATGTCTCATCATCCTTATCTCAACTAGCTTGGCTTATCTTGGCTCTGTGTTCCGTGAGAGTGTTCGAGACATCAGCCAGGGTTAGTTTCGAAAGACAGCTTGAGCCCCGGTATGAAGGCTTGAAGGGACGGGATGGGTTTTTAATCAGTAAGAGTCTGACACTATACACCCAAGAGCGGGGGTTGTCATCGATGATTTTCCCACCATAAAAAAAGGCCCTATAAGAACAGCAGCGCTGTTATTATACTTTTAGTTTAAATATCACAGCATATGCTCAAGCATATATCATCATCATCATTTTAGCAGAAAGACGTCCACTGTTGGACATAGGTCTCCTCCAAGCGTCGCCACAATGACCTAGCCTGTGCGTCTCGCTAGTTTATTTCACCACGAAAAGTCGAAAAGTTCATATGATTTGAAAAATTCACTTTGGTACCTTGCCTTGTCCGGTTTCGAAACTGCAACCTCATGCATGAGAGGCGGCCATTTTTTTGGCAGGAGTAGTAAATCCTCATGGACGCCTAAACTGCTCCACAAGGCACGAGAGTCCGACACTGCCCGGATTGCCTGGGCAGTGCTGAACTCTTACCGATTAAAACTACACTCCTTTGCCAGTCAAATGATCAGACCCTTTTGTATACTCTGCTGTTACGCACTGTCCCCCTGCCTTAACCACTGGGCCATCACGGTTTATGTCTATGGTTAGGTTAGGTTATAAGGAGAAGCTTGTGGCTAAACACAGCCGCATTGATGAATCTTCAAGGTTAAGCAAAACTGGCCGAGGTCGGTTCTTGAATGGGTGACCATTTTCACGTATCGAGATTTCTCCGTCCCTCGGAAAGCATGTTAAGTCGTTGATTAAAAACTCATTTCACAGTGTACAAACATTTAGTACCAAGTACAAAACCGAACTAAGAACACAATACTTAAGTGAAAAAACGCAACAATAACGTGAAACGTTTATAGTAATTGTAAGTTAGTGTTAGATCGTGATCGGTGAGTGTCAATGATTGATGTGAGTATCGCGATGCACGGTTAATTAGAGACTATCACTCGTTTATATGCTGTAATTATAAACCTAATGTGGGATTGTAAAGAAGTAATAAAAAGCTTTGTTCAAATAAAACAACTATTTATTTTATTACAACAGATTTGTTAATTAGGAAAATATAATGTTCACGCTACTGTACGTACCTTTGCTCGGATGAAAGTAGTTTTCTCCATACACATTTCAGATTCCAGTTTATCCCCTTAGGAGAAGACAATTTAGGGATATGTCAGTATTTCATGTATATTGAAAAGAAACTGCTTAAAAATCATTTGTGCAGTACGATTAATTATCAAAGTTGTGAGAATATTTTTATTTTGATAAAAAAAATTGTCATTGTTGTAATAAAGTTAATTAAATTTTACAGCATGAGATGTTTTTTTTTTAATTTGAATTTAGAGTACAGAATAAAGTGTGCTACACAAATTTTGGCGGTTGAATTCTTTCTATATGGCCAGTACTTTTAAAGTTAGAAAATTACGAGTAGAGTCTGTCTAATAAGTTAAACGACTTGGGTAATTATTAGGATTTAATGAAATCTGATGTAGTCAACACGGGTTCAATAATCAAGGTTGATTAAAAGATAGAGATCATTGTTTACTAACAGAAGAATCTTATAAAAAGTACCGAATCTATGTATTTTTTAAATGATTAAATATTATACAAAATTCCCAAGTCGGTTGATTTATTAGACAGACAGGTTCCTTCGCCGTAACGTTGGTTACCCTGTCTGTCTATAGAAAAAAGAAGGGAAAAAGAAAAGAGTTGCCTACTCTACCAAAATTTTTTGCATGAAATGTAAAACGAAATCGAATTTAACGGTACTCGCAACACTTTATGGAGAATTATGAGAGGAATGGGATTTTATTTAAAAAAAAGCTGGTCTAAAAGGAAGTTGTTAATGGAGAAGTACGATATTGTGGCGTGGCATTTTCAGTATTTGAAAGAATTGCAGGACAGTCGAAATGGTGCCCAGCGTCGTATATTTTATTCAAAAATAGTTATTACAGTTCCCAAAAAAAAAACAAACTTGTAAGACAATTGTCAAAAGTAACGAAATATCAGTTAATCTCCCCAATTTTAAGTAATTTCATTGCTCAAAATATTGCAACACTGTTTTTCCGTATAGCCAACATTACGGCGATGGAACCTCTTAAGTGAAACGCACAGTAATATGTAATCTTTCTTATATTTTTGTACCGTCACTTGGTGGAAGAGAAGAATTGAGCTAACATCAAAAGGCTTGAATAGGACATTTTTCCTCGACAAGCAGAACCCTGTTCGTTCAAAATCGGTAGGGATGCCTCTGTCCTGAAGTAGAACAGGAACGGTTCTTAATTTGAATAGCAATAGATATTCGGCTGCATTCGTTTGAGGAGGCGCAGCTGGTAAGGCTTGGTAGATGATAAAGAGTGGTTACAATTGGATCAGACTGTTAAGGGTGATTTCGTAACTATTACTTAACAAGTACATAAGTCGTTATAGCTGTATTCGTGTGTTATCTTGGAAGATTTTTTCTCCTCATTCTCTTCTACTCATTGATTAGTCAATTTCAATAGTTTATGACCGATTTCAAATTCTGAGAAACAGTTCAAATTTAATTTTCGCTATTCTCCAAGAGTATGTATGTAGTAGCGATAATGTCAAATATGTAATGTTAATGTCGAAAATGCATCGAATGTAATAATAATGTATATTTATATTCTGGGAATCTTTTTCCCGTTCCCACAAATACGATAAACAATTTCACACCCAGACTACGGTTAACCCACTGATGCAAAAACAAAAATAGAAGACATGTAACCCGTCAAGTGATAAGGTATAATTTGGCCTCATATTACGTGACATGTGCACGGGAGGGTTGGCTGTCATTAGTGTCAGATGCTCAGTCGTGGCGACCGTCTGTCAAACGTTGACGAGGCTGCAGTCAACGGGTTGTATCTTACTTGCATTGAGTCAAGGTGAATGGTTTTGGTGACTTCATTTTTAGTTCAAGTTCTTGCTCCAGATAATACGTTTGTTTATTCAATATGACGGGTTTATGCCCAACATCTTCTGAGCGTGTCGATGACAATGTACGTTGTGTCTGCTCAGAACTCTGTTATGGTTTTATAATATGTTGTTCGTTTATTTTTTTATGGTCTTTTGAGTTGACATGTTACATCCACTAAAAAAAGTAGGTATAAAAAAAAAATACCTGATACTAAAATTTATAAAACAATTTCTTTTTCCTTCTGGTAGAGAGGAGGCTTGAAGTCTTAGCAGTGGGAATTATACTCTATGCTTCATTTTTAGGGTTCCGTAGCCAAATGGCAAAAAACGGAACCCTTATAGATTCGTCATGTCTGTCTGTCTGTTTGTCCGTATGTCACAGCCACTTTTTCCGAAACATTAAGAACTATACTGATGAAACTTAGTGAGTAGATGTAATCTGTATACCGCACCAAGATTTTCATACAAAAATAGAAAAAAGAACATTAAATTTTGGGAGTCCCCTACATAGAACTGAAACTGAATAATTTTTTTTTCATCAAACCCATACGTGTGGGGTATCTATGGATAGGTTTTCAAAAATGATATTGAGGTTTCTAATATCATTTTTTTTCTAAACGGAATAGATTGCGCAACAGACACTTCCAAAGTGGTAAAATGTGTCCTACCCTGTAACTTCCAAAATAAGAGAATGATAAAACTAAAAAAAATATATGATGTACATTAGAGTCTGTCTAAAAAGTCAGAGTCTAGTTGTCTGTCAAACGACTTGGATAATTATTAGGGCCAAATGAAATCGGATGTAGTCAACACTGGTTCAATAATCAAGGTTGATTAAGAGATCTTGATCGTTGTTTACTAAAAGAAGAACCTTATAAAAAGTATCAATATAGTATTTTTTAAATGATTAAAATTATTATACAAAATTCCCAAGTCGTTTGACTTTTTAGACAGACTATACCATGCAAACCGCCAACGAAAATTGGTTTGAACGAGATCTAGTAAGCAGTTTTTTTAAAAACGTCATAAATCTAAAAAAAATACCCTATTATTAAAACTTCGATCAAAGTTACAACGAACTACAAGAAATTTTATATTATGTTACTTGCTGCTACGGAACCCTTCATGGGCGAGTCCGACTCGCACTTGGCCGGTTTTTTTTTGATCTGATCGACAATATTATATTTTAAAACTGTGACAAAGGAAAACCTTTAAGAGAAAAACATGCTTTATCCCATCAACCACTATCAAGATGTTCAATGAAAAGTCACGGTAATTCCGAAACTTAGGTAGTATAACTTGGCTCAATCATTTTGCTTACGACGCAAAAATATTCTCAAAACTAAACCAACTAGGGAACGGTACATTGATTAAAGTCTCTGATCCGTTGTTTCTCCGTCTAATTAGTCGGGGTTTCCTGTACATTTGCCACCAGCCTGCCACCTGTCGTGGCGTGCCTCTGACGTACCTAGTCTACCTCTCGAATTAATTACCGCGATCGATTAATACCCGCCAAGCCAAAACTTAATTATGGGGAGAAATTATTTCGCGGGTTTTTGTGGTGCGTGAGCGGTTATTTTCGGATCAGGAACATTGTGATGAGATATTTGAATTCATACTTTATTAATTAACTAGCTTTTGTCCACGGCTTCACCCGCGTACATGAAATAAAGCCTATGTCACTCAGACATAAAGCAGCTTTTTATCGGTGAAAAACGTTTTCGCAATCGGACCAGTACTTTCAGAGAATACCTCCTACAAAAAAAAAAAACATAAAAACACACTTAACCTCTTTATAATATTACTAGTTTTGGCCCGCGGTTTCGCCCGCGTACATGAAATATTGCCTAAACCACTAAGGAATAAAACAGCTTTCTATCAGTGAAAAATTTTTAGCAATCGGACCAGTACTTCCAGAGATGGCGTCCTACAAACAAAAAAAAAAAAGTTTACTTCTATAAAATATTACAAGTGTTATCCATTGTTGTCAGCAGCTTATCTCGCAAGAAAGTAAAAGATTGTCTCTAGGGAAAATACTCCAGGGATAAAAAGTATCCTATGGGCTATTCTAGGACATGGTCTAACCATATGAGGGGTATCCTATTATTAGGATTAGGTTGTAGGATATGTTTTTACCCCAATAGTATGTTTTTTGGAGTAATAAGAAGCATTTCAAGTTCCTAGTAGTAATTTTTTCTAGTCCTAATTTTAAGGGCATAAAAAATATCATCCATTTCGATGTCAAATTGAAAGAAAAAGTGCCCCAAATGCTGGCATCATTGCCACGTTGGATAGCAGTGCTGATTCGTTGACCGAAGAATAGCCCAGCCCTCTGGTCACGCGAAGAGTCGACCAACTATTTGCTGATATCCCGATATCCTTTTTTACCCGTTTCTATATTCTATATTATTATTTTAAGTTAGAATATATACTTATTAATTCATAATATTTAATAGTTAAGAAATATAACATAATTTATGATAGCTAATAAATAACTAACAGTTACAACTGTAATTTTATTTATAGTGTACAATAAATAGTACATCTATCTATCATTTCGCAAGGTTGAAGCCGCGGGCTAAAGCTAGTAGTTTCATAAAAAACTTTTACACAATAATTGTCATATTAAAGTAACATTCTTTTTGCTAGTGTGAATGCTTTTCTTGCACTTTTATTATCATTATTCATCTTAGCAGGTGGATAGCTATTTTGTAGCACAGGATACAGGTGTATAAATAACACCTATTAGCTACTGGGCCTTCTCATATCCGTTGCTGGCTATACAAAATTATTTCTAGTTTTAAATGCGAAACCTGAATATAGTTTGTTCCGAATCAGTGACTGAATGGATTCCAATCGATGACTCCAATAATTTTTCACCATGTTTTATTTCTTCCCAAAAATATTTAAAAAGGTTGACACCACCGACACTAAGTACAACATGGATCATAGCCAGCATTAGGCACCAGCACACAGCTGTGTGCAAGTGCAAAACAACCCCTCAAACGCCTGGGTGGCCCGGTGACTATGTATTTTTGCTGACATAACAAGCTTATAACTTTGTGATTTTTTATGATACAGTTATTACTTTTGTTCATAGATGCTTTACATAAAAATACTAGACACGTGTTTCGCATATAATAAAACTAGTGTTGCAGACTCTTATTTTGTTCTTCGGTTCCATCAACTTAAATAATTGTCATCAAACCTGTCGAATATTTAACACCAGTACAAGATACACGGTCCTTCCCAACATATTTCTTCGTTATTGTCAGATTTTAAATGGTTACAATGTATCAACAGTCTCCCGGGGCAGTTCAGTGCACCTCGCCACCGCTTTTTGTGGCTTCGAGCTTCACCCGCTTATTTGCCATCATTAATCATTATTTCGGCCCAGCGATGGACCGCCGTATGCTTCACAATTTGAGAAAATAACCCTTTTTTGTGTTTTAAGTAAGTTGGTTTGCAATAACACCGGGTCCTCAGAGCGTGGCGATCGCATGCCGTGCACATTATTTAAATTACGTACCGAGAAGGCTGCTTGCATGGGTGTATCATGTGCGGTGTTATAGTTACACGTGTATTTTTATCTTTGCTAATGTTATCGAGAGAGTGCCAGTTTTGTGAGTTTGTGTATACCTAGGTATTTGGATGGTAATTTCTTTTCTTTTTTTACGTCGGAAATTATCAAATGACTGCTCTCTGGGTGGAACGAGAGGGGGTGTCAGACTTTTACTGACTAAAACTAACAGTGTTTCTTCAGTTGCCCTTTGGGGCCACGATAACTTTTTTTAATGCTGCCCTGGCGGGATGTGGAAGGTAATCTCTAGAACGTTATTCGAGAAGGACATATTGCGTAAATAATAAAATCTAATATAAAAAATCTCGAGTCGCATTGACTGTAATCGAACATCTCCGAAAGTGTTACTTACACCAATTTTTTGGTATACATTTGGTAGGTCTGAGAATAGGTCATAGGCTATATTTAGGCTCCTACCCTCACTGTCCACATTTTTTCAGAGCGGGAGAACTCATTGGACGATTTCCCTCTTTAATTCATTAAACCTCAAGTGAACGCCAGCGTTCGCTCTCTCATCGTCTTTCTGTTGTGTTTCTAATTACGATATTCGAAAGGTGAAAAACTGCTCCTTTTTAGGGTTCCGTATCCAAAGAGCAAAACGGAACCCTATTACTAAGACTCCGCTGTCCGTTCGTCTGTATAGATGTTTGTTTATATCGAGCCAGCCCCAGTTCTGCTAGGCTGAGCTGCTAGAAACAAATATTACAGAATCAGTGTGTTCTCAGTCTATGTGTGAATTTGACATAAGTTTCCAACATTTGATGTATCAGGTCCTGTTTTTACTTCCGATGTGTTGATTGAATTACGTTGCCTTGAGTCGAGCCGCTAATGGCTTGCATCCGTTTCGTTCGCTCAAGGATGACATTAGTGAAACTCTCAACCGTCCGTTTTTGCATTGTTTTGTGAGAAGCAGGTAAATATAATGGCTTAGCTGTTGTTTCGCTTTTGAGAATAATTGGCGATGATAGGTTTAAATAAAAAAAAAACAGAGCAAGTGCTAGACGGCCTCGCGCTCTGAGGGTTCCGGACACCTATAGAAATAGTTCAATTCCCGAATTGAGTTACGAAGATTTTTCCGAATCGCAAAAAATTATCTTTTTTGTGACGTAACAACAATTTTACTGTTTCCAGATTTATTCATGGACTTGTGCTGTAGACCTTGCTTTATGCAACGATCGATATGTCACCACGTCGGTTATGCCACAAAATAGATAGGTACAGAAGTCAATCTACATAAAAAGCGCTCTCGACCAACGTACACATAGACACCGCTCACGGACACGATGTCTCGGTCGCGTCTCGGACCACTCGTCGTACAATTCCGGCTCAAAGGCTCATTAGTGTGCGTCCACTGAGCGTAGGTATAAAAAGTGAAGTACATACATGAGATTGTCTTCTGTACCTATTTTGTAGTTATGCCTTATAATAATACTAGCCGAGCCGGCAAATATTGTTCTGGCAATAAAATGATTTAAAAAAATTGAGGTTTTTGAGGTGGGAAATCATCTAATTACTTCTCACGCTCTAAAAAAAAGAAATGGAGAGTGGTGACAGAAGAGTAAAAAATTGCCTACGACCTTTTCTCAGACCTACAAAGTATGTATACCTACACAAAAAAATATATATATAAATCAGTCGAGACGTTTTCTTGACTGATTTTTATGATCTTTTTTTGTCGAAAGACTTCGATAACAAACATGATGACACGAGATTTTTATACATTAGATTTTATTTCGTGGATTTCGAGATCAGTGGTGGTGAAATAAATTTATTGCACACCCATTTCATCTTACCCTAAATAATATAATTAATGGAATAATATCATTAGAAAAGATAAACTAATGTCACACGTTATTTATCTTTTTATCTATTTTCATTGACGTAATATTTCATTGTGCATGTGCATGCATTTGCGATGCGCGCGCGCAGATATGCTTATATTACTTATTGTTCGTACGATGGTATCAATGGTGTTGGCTGCTATGTTCTTTTAACGATCGTGTTCAGATACGCAAATCGTTGTATATTAATTAAAATTTTAATTGAAAACGCTAGCTTTTTTAACGAGAGAAAGAAAAATCGATCTACCTTCTACATAAGAGTTTGTTTGTTTGTTTGAACGCGGTAATCTCAGGAACTGGCTTAAATTGAAAATTTCTTTTAGAGTTTGATGGTCTGTTTATTGAGGAAAGCTATAGGCTATATATCATCACGTGACGACCCAAGGAAGCATAGCAGTAACTAAAGACGCGGACGAAGTCGCGGGGGACAGAGAGTATAATTGTATCTTTTCCTGTAGTAAATAAAGTTCTATTTTGAGTCGCTCTTCGCGCAGCGTCGCGTCATGTAGCGTCTCCGTGTGAACTAGCGCTTAAGGCCCTTGCTCCATTTTAATGCCATAAAGAATGACTTTCTTTCTTTTAAGCGTACTCCTTGGTAACGACTGGGTCAATAGATTTGAAAAAAAAAAATGCATGTTTATTATAAATTCATATATAACATTTTGTTTGTTTTTCTTACTCCTTTCAAACGGCTTCGATATTTGGAAATATGTTTAAATAAAAAAAAACCTGGTTAAGTATTCTTCAGAATGTACATAGCATATGTAAATCAATTAATGTTTTGATTCTGGCTGTTCATGTCTTTAACTATAGGGCTCAAGTATAGTGCAGTACTTAAGACAGAGTTACATACACACGCCATCTAGTGAGAAGTCGGAATCCGTCCCGTAGTTTTCACCTTACGGTGAATCCTAGAAGGTAGCCCGCAAAATTATTTTTTTTAAAGTTTTTTTTTCAATTGCAGTTTAGTATAGGATAGAATGTGTTGGACTTATCTAAGGACTAAACTCAAAGGCAATGGGACTGTAATTAAAACGAATATTTTCTCGAATAGGCACAATGCTATCGAAGTTGGTTAGCATTTGGAGTGCGCGTGTGTTGCCTTCAGAAATCGGTAGCGAAATGGTCCACAATGATCCGAAGTCCTGCGTCCCAAATGTCGCGCGCGCCGGACCTCTTGCCGCTCCCGCTTGGCGCTTACCAACTTCCGCTGTCTCACGATAGCAGCCGAAGATTGCCGAGTGACTGGAGGTGATCGAATACTATGTTAACATAAAAATAATATTGGAGGTGTGTTGGGTACGTGTATGTGTTTACATAATTATGCTTACTAAAACCAACATGACTTTCTAACTTACAAATCGGATGAGGTAAAATGTGCCATTTTAGTAAATCCGTATAGGTACTGAAGCTATATTTTTAATTGTTCGAGGAATATATGCTTCAGAAAATCAATTCAGATAAGGAAAGAAAGCATTTCATTAATAACGGTAGAGTGCATGCTGGTATTATGAACAATATGATTCTTAGAAATCGTAAAAGCAATCACACAATCTAGCCATATTGCTTTCAGTATCTGATGAATTCATGCCACTGAATAAAAATAATTACGATGCAAATACATTTTAAATTACTTATGAATCATTCAAACTGTACATTAACAGACACAGTGAGCCACGATTCCTTTCCACTTACAGGCATTCTGATACAGACCTATTAGTTCATCATCATCATCATCATCATTTCAGCCGAAAGACGTCCACTGTTGGACACAGGCCTCCCCCAAGTGTCGCCACAATGAGCGGTCCTGTGCGTCTCGCATCCATCAGATTCCCGCAACCCTTACCAGGTCATCGGGTCTATTAGTTCATACATGGAAAATTCCCGAAAAATAAGGGAAGTTTGCGAGATGAATTTTCTGAAAACGAAACCCGTAGTCCTAGATCGCAAATTGCAATGGCCAACTGAAGGATACAGGTGTGGTTTTAGTCAGTAAGAGTATGACTTGCTCTCGCGCTCCACCCAGATGAATACATTGTCACCGGGCCATCCGGGTGACTAAGGGGTTGTTTTGCTCCCACCCAGCTGTGTGCTACACGCTTGCGTCTAATGCTCGCTATGACCTGCCATGTGTTGTACTTAGTGTCAGTGGTGTTCAACATGTTACTTTTTAAAAATATTTTTGGGTAAAAGTATAACATGTTACTTAGCTTAACAAGTTACTGATTCTGAATAAACTATGTACAGGTTTCGCAATACTGAAAATAATGTAGTATACACAGATACTCGTAGAAACACGGTATTTTCATAAAGATGCAAGCGCGTCGCAGGTGCGGTGTGTATAGGACCGAATGCCATCTTTACGGGCCGTACATTTGGACGGCTCCGCGACTGGCGCAATAAACTCCGGTTCGCATGTTCTACGAAGATGGAGTGTCTCCGGTGAATCTAATCTTATTCTTCTTTTTTGATTTTGAATTTATTCTTTATTGACTGATGTTCTTGGAGATTTACCTAGTTCAATTTAATAAGTAACTAGCTGGTCTGTGCCCGCTTCGCCACGCGTGAAATATATTATAATTAATAATATTTTTTGGTTCAAAAAACTTCAATAGATATAATAGGTATAGGTTACTTTAATAGTTTGTCTAGGTAATTCCAATTTTACCCACTGCACACTCATGTTAAAAAAATAAAATACCTTTCAAGTAAAGTCGCAAATTATTTTATTATTACTCGTATTCGACACTGAAAAGAAGGCTATAATAATTGTTAAGAAAAAAGACGTCATCTGGGTTTTTGAAGATTTGGCTTCCGGTTTTGGCTTTGACCGCTCCATTTTTTATCTGTAACAATCCTTCAAAGTCTTCAGTCAAAATATTAAAAGGATTTTTCTACACTTTCATATCATATAAAACATTTGATCGATATCACAAAACAGGTTCTGATATCTGTTCGAAAAAGTTCGAAGAATCGCCAAACTTAAGTGGCAGTGAGTCCAACACATTGCTCGCAGACAGCAACAGCTGGTTGATGGGGCCGAAAGGCTTTGGAGTGTCGACCGGGTGCTGGAAGATTTAGCGTTGGGAGGCTTCCCACAAGGTGGACCGATGACCTGGTGAGAGTCGCGGGAATTCGATGAATGCGAGATGCACAAGATGGGTCGTTGTGACGTCACTTACCTATGTCTAACAGTCGACTTCTTTCGAATGACTTTACTTAAGAAAATAATTTGACAATCTCTGTACTTATCATCGCCTGCAGGGACACAGGCTCTTATGCTTACACCTTAACCTGTACAAATCTCTTCTGTTCTACTATCTTCTGTGTCACGAAAGCCTTGTGTCAGACAATGCTCCTGATTTTGAACTAACGACTGCGGCAAGAGTTGTAAAGTTTTCACAAAGGCACTTAATACTTCTTTCTGAAGTGATCAATGCTAATCATACTAACTCAGCTAATCATACTACAACAACAGTGGTGAGAACCTACTACAGGCAAAATTCGTATCTGATTAGAGCGAGTCGAGCTTTTAACATGGCCGGCCAGGAATTTGACATCGATCTTTTTAATACTAGCATACGTAAATTGAAACGAACCCTTTGTAATGATTTTTTCGCAAACATCCCATAATTTTGAAGTTTTTATTATTTTCATTGTTGTTCCTATTTATTTAGAATCAAAGTAGCAATTTAAAAAATATCGATTTCTTTGGGAATATTAATTTAGTTTTTAAGCTGTGTATTTAGATAGGGTAATGTACCGATTGTTTTAACATATATATTCATTTACTGTAAGTGAAAACTTGTAATTGGCCTTAGTTTTATTATGATAAGTTACCATGTTTTTGTTAGCTGTAAGTTTTCCATATATAATAAAATAAATAAATAAACTCGAACTTACAATATCTTACTTTATTTGGAAGATAAAGATCCTCTCTCAATTCTTACCTACCTTTATCTTCCACCGCTACGTCTGCAGATCAAATCTGGAAGGTGTGTAGTACAAACACGTAGCTATAGTTGCAGGGTGCTGCAAGAGTCGCGGATGGTGCGGGGCGGGGGGGCGCGGTAACAGATGCGCTGCATTGCCGCCGCGCCAACTCCTGCCTGACACTGTGGGGACGGACTTGGGTGTCACTGGAATATATTTTTCAACCCTCTCCTAGACAGGAGGCCTGAGTCCTGGGACTCGGGCATCCTGGCTCAGTGCCTCAGTGGCCTTAGTGCTCTAGCCTTTTCATTATTCCACTGCCAGCAATGGGTTCATTAAAAGGCTGATTATACCTTTGTGATTATTTATGCCATGCTTTGTCTTCTCGAAAACTGGCATCTAGGCTGGACATGCAGTGTATTGAACTTGTAGTGCGTTTCTTTTTCTGATTTCGCAGTCGTGCGGAAAGCTTTGGCGTATAGCCCACACCTAATCAATTTACTAAACATATTTATAATATTAGGCTGGACGGTGGCCAGTCCGCGTAGAATGGTACCTACACGAATATAAATCCGCAAGTTGCTTCTTATAAATAAAATATGATGTGCAATTAATTAAAACTTTACTTATAGTTTAAAAAAAAATATATATTTTATTGTGTGTTGAAAATATTCCGCAGTCAATGAAATGGAGTCAGTTTATCTTCATTTTACGATTTATCGCATTTTTATACGATTTTGGACTCGTGCAAGTTATTAAAAAAAGAATTTATTGTTTTGTTGCAAGTTTGTTGAGTAAATGACGCAGTCAATATAATAAAGTCAGCGAAACTTAATTAACAGATTAATTATTGCTTTTGTTGCGATTTTGGACAGTTCCTAGTTGCCAAAGACTATTTTATTCGCAGTAAAGATTTTACACCGCAAGAAGCTATTTGAAATTTACAATATTTTACTACTTGGCGGAGGCCTATATCCAACAGTGGACGTATATCGGCTGAAATGATGATGATGATGATGATATTTTACTACTAACTATATTTTGTGATTATACAAAGCAACAGTAAGCTTATTGAGAAAAAACAAAACATCTTGCACCCTAAATCCGTCCCTGCAACAAAACGCGAGGGAGCGTCGATGACAAAATACAAATTTTATTTTATTAAATTCAAAAAAAGCCTCCAATGATTGATAGGAGCGCGCCCTCTCCGCTGCATAACTCTTGGTACTCAATAAAATGGATCATTGATTTCCCTGGAACACTCTCGTCTTCACGTGTGTACTAGTGTAGTATTGTCGTAGTTCCGTAGTATCGCGTGTGTGTAGTGTTGCGGAACGGAAGGGTTCAGGTTTGCTGTGTAATCATTTTCTATAATGCTGTTGATAAAAAGTTTGATTTATAAAGAGATTTTGAAAAAAAAGCCATTGCATCCAATTTCAAGCAACCTTAAATTAGAAGGTTTTATTTAACTTGAAATGTTTTAAATATGTATGTTAGTTGGTTTAGGGTTTATCCTTACATATTGTAAAACAAAGTGCTTACCCGTTGGTTGCGATAAACTCAAATACTATTGAGTTGTGTGATGTAGTTTTTACCTATAGACCTTAGAGCATTAAACCAACTTAATGCTCTAAGCTATAGTCAGATTGATTCATGAGGAAGTTTTAACTGTAAAAAGGAAAGAATTTCGAGAGATTTCTGACATCCATGCGAAGCTGGGGGGTTATTAGTGTTACGAGTATATAAACTAAAAGGTTAGCAATTTTTTTTGTTACGGTTAGGCTCGGGCTTCATTGCTATTTCAGCTGATGGTAAGCGACGATGGTCGACGATGGACCACGTTTGCCTAGAACTAACCTAAATGTAGTAAGTAATTTCTGAGACCGATCATGTACTCATAGGTAGCATTTTGGGTTAAGACTTAACGTTTTTTTAAATTCTCTGTCTTCTGTAAAATTGGCCAGACCTATAATTTAAGAACAATCTCAAGCTTCGATACTGAAGCTAATTTATCCATGATTGATGATAAACTTATACTAAGCGAATAGCCAACTTATTCCATACGCCCGTACGTCGTGCGCCGAAGCTGCAGTAATTATTTACTTATTTACCGATTTGCGTACCCACTAATTTGCGATACGGGCATAAATATCTCGGTAACCGGTATAAGGGCTCGCTCGCACTGGCGATCAGACTTTAATACGGTGCAGGAGATATATCAGCGACAAGTGGTCGCGAGTTGTTTACAAGAACGCGACATAATGGCCTCCGTGTAAAATTTTGGAGTGTTCTACACGGGACCCTTGTGATACCCCTTAGTATTTTATGAGATTAACTTCTGTTGAGAGAAGTAGAGATGAGATTTTTATGCTGGTTGTAATGCATTGACCGATCTTGTCTCAATGTATGTATCTCGTCTCAAGAACTCCTATCTCGCGCCAACACTTACTTATGTTAACTTAATTAGCGACATAAAAATATTTAGGTCAACATTGTGAATATGGTCTGGTATGGCCTTAGATTTTGGTCGTTCATTTACGATGGTGTCTTATTTAGCATGTATTTTGGTCCTTCCAATAAAATCCATTCAAAAGTACAAAGAGCGTGTTTACATTACATCTTCCTAGCCTTTCCCAATTAGCTTAGGGTCGGGTTCCAGTCTTACAGGGTGCGGCTAAATACCTGTGTTTTACATGGAGCAACTGCCTAGTAGGCCTCTACCACCCAGTTTTTGAGCAACACGATATTCCTTGGATATACTAGTCAGACTTTCTGGCATCTAACGACTGTCAAAGACCTACGAATGACACCCGGGACCAATGGCTTTACGTGCTTTCCGAGACACGGGGTGTCAGTATGTCCTATTTGCCCGGCATAAAACTCGCAACATCGTTTATGAGAGGCGGGTGCCTTGGCCACTCAACTTGTCTACAATAATTTCTTTTTGTTTTTAAGATTTTCGATCTTCTTTACAACAGGTCACAAGCAGAACACTACTCGTACTCCGGGTCGGCGCCATACTCCGGGGTAGCGTCCGCTCGCCCAGGGTTGCCACACAAGTACACAGGCCCCAGGGTTGCTACACACAGTTAATTTAAAATTCTCACTCGGATAAATAAGGAGGGTAACGTTTGCGTTTTATGGCCTACAATGTGCGAATGCAATGTTTGTGACGCTCCTTTGCGGTTCTGGACGTATTTTAATATCGTTAATTAGGTGTTACGAGCGTCGAGTGCTCGTTTAAAACGTTTTCTATTTTGTATAATGTGAACATGAATTTTGGGAGGAAAAGATCTAATAGGAGTAAATCTGTTTAGGATTTTATGTTTTGCAAGAATGTTGTATGCTGTTATAAATGTTTGTTTATTGCATAAGCATAATCAGCTTTATAAAGTTTTCACTGCTTTTTTAGGTGGAAAATCATTCAGTGACTTCTACCGCTCTAGGTGGTATAGGAGAAATCATTGGATGATTTCCTGAGGCTCGTCGTCCGTAACCCCACGCCTACGGTGGCTGGAAATCACTGCTTTAGTACGGTGGGGGAATAGGAAGTCCGTTACGTCACGCGTGCGGCCGCCTCCTTTGCTAGCATTACTGCTTCGCAGAAGACTACCTGCCATTCCTTCTCGTTCCGGACTATGGCCTATACCAGGATCCGGCGCGAGAGGTCGTTGCTGCTGAATGTTTCCACTGCTGGGACTGGGAATGGGCTGTAATCCACCACGGGAGCCCTGTGTGGGTTAGCGGATGCATACACATGTAAGCATGTCATCGATTTTTTTGTTCTAGGACGTGCTGATTTCTAAGAACTTACAATGGTGTTGAAATAACCCAGGAGGTACAATTTTAAGCCGGGATCGTTATTATTGAGCCACTATTATTCGGATTTTGATTTTTCTAACTCCAATTATTTTGATAAATATGTAATTGTGATGGGCTTAAATCTTTAAATTAATTCAACTAAAGTTGTTGAAGTACTATTTTAAAAAGACTTCTTGTCAGGAACACGTGGAGGTTCGAAGTCAAAATTAATATCAAATACCCAGGTCTACTACTCCAAGCAGCAGTGAAAAAAAATCAAACTGCTAAATCAACGTAATCCAAAGATAAGGGAATCGAACCCGCGACGCGTAACGCAGCAGCCAATCACTCAACTATGCAAGTGTGCAAATGTAATTTCTAGCGAAAACGTTTACAAAACCAAGTGCGAGTTGGACTCGCGCACGAAGGGCGGGTCCTTTGGAAAATTCGGCAAAAAAGTCACGTTTGTTGTTTGGGAGCCCTCTTAAAGTTTTTTTAGTATTTGTTGTTATAGCGGCAACAGAAATATATAATGACTGGCTTGTTGGTCTAGTGGTTAGTGGCTCTGACTGCCATGCCGGAGGTTGTGGGTTCGATTCCCACCCGGGACAAATGTTTGTGTGTTGAGCATGATCATTTGTTCTGTGTCTGGGTGTAATTTATCTATAATATGTATGTATTTAGAAATATATAAGTGTGTTTATCAGTTGTCTAGTACTCATAACACAAGCTCTGCTTAGCTTGAGACTAGACGGCGTTGTATGTTAGTTGTGGAAAATTATTATTATTATTATTTATAATTTTTGACAAATTTCAACTATCTAACTATTGCGGTTCTTGAGATACAGCCTGGTGACTGACAGACGGACAGACATTGAAGTCTCAGTAATAGGGTCCCGTTTTTACCCTTTGGGTACGAAACCCTAAAAAGAAACCTATTCAAAGTAAAAGGAAAGTCCTTATCCATTCTAATTGGTGAAATGGGAATGTATTCGTACCTAATACGCTTCGTACAGAAAACAAAAATCCAAGACATGGCGGCAAACAAAGGCGGCGTCACGAAATGGAGCGAAACTTTCTTACTAATTAATTTAATCCCTTCCAGCCCTACCCCATTACCCTAATTGAACTGCGGTGTACATGTCAATTCTTTGCTCTTGTTCTAGAAAACTAAACTTCTAATCACAACCTTAACTTCTAAGACTTTAGGTCTCTTTCAGATTGTGAATATCAGTCTAAAGTTAGCACCATGTTAATGATATGGGGCATACTTTGTACCGTTTTGCATAAGTGTCCAATTCTTATAAGCTTAAATGTCGTACCTACCCTTACTGCCAAAACCAATCCAACCAACCAATCTATATTTTTTTCCCCAAATTAAGTTAAATATAGCTGTCGATTCGTATCATCAAGACTAAGCAAGTAAAATTGGTTATTAGTATTTACAAAGATATAGTTTCGGAAAAAAATAATATCCTACAAAATTTATCGAATATAATAATACAACATAATAATACAAAAATACAGATAGTTGGTTTTTGCTATATGGGTCTTTGAAAAATTACTTCGATGGTCTTCTTTTTCGTTGCCATTATAAGAAATCGAAGTCAAATTGAGCCATTGACATCATAAAATAAAAGTAAATTATGTATGCTTATGTGTAAGTAAAAGCAAATAGAAGGAACAGTAGCATAATTATGATAACTTATTTTGAGGGCCACTCTAAGTTTTTTTATGACTAAATCATTACTTTGTTTGTTTTACTATTCAAATAAGAATAGTAAATATTTTACGAGGAAGTACTCCGAAGAAACATTGAGTGCCGTTATTACTATGAAGATATATTGAGGTTAGTTAATTTGGGTACTTATTAATTTTATTCTATGTTTTTTTTTTTAAATAAACAGTATTGAATTAAAGAAAATTTCAATCTGTCACTTCTAACCTGAGTATAGACTTTAGCGTTGTGTTTAAAGTAGTTTTTTAATTGACCATAAGAGTTCAAAAAGGTTCTACTTTATTAGTCTTCTTTTTTATTTTTGTTTAGTGTTTGAAGGTGAACCGAGCTAACGGTTACGACGTTTGACTTCAGGCACCCACTGTAATATTGTATGAGTATGACAACAAACGTAATACAAAATTCAGAAAAAAAAATCATAGATCTTTACTTAAAAAAGCTTTTTCGCTAGTGCGAATATGTCACTGTGTTGATAATGTTGATATAAGTAAAAAAACTTAATTAAATAAAAACAAGTGTTAGTAAAACAATAAAATAAAAAACACAGTTAGGTTTTATCTTGTTCATGACAAAAACCTGCAGCCCATTTTATCTATCTGGCCAGTTAGTTATTAATGTTCTATGGTTTATTTGTATTTAGACAGTGAATTGAACGATCAGAGCGTCAATAGCGGACCCCCTGCAAACACGCGTTTTGTTCACTGTGCCACTATAAAGATAAATGACAGTAGATTCAGTTATAATTTACACCTAGATTGGGTTTAAAATATGATATAAAAACTTTTTTGATGTAAAAACATTTTTATTGCATACAGTTAAATATTTTTTTTTTCTTTTATACTTGCACTAGCTTTTGCCAACAGCTTCGCCTGCATACATAAGATATAGCCTATGTCACTCAGAAATAAAGCAGCTTTCTATTGGTGAAAAATCTAAAAATATGGCTAGATGGTTACCCATATCAATTAGGGGTACCTAATTGATTTGATGATAAAAAGTTATGCCAGTTAGTTATTGGTATCTATCTGCAGTCATCACATAAAGATGGCGAAGAGAGAGAGGAATAGAACATTGCTGGTGATCTCTGTCTCTGGCTCAGCATTCTCGAAGAAGAATAAGCATTCTAGGATAAGGTAAGATAAGATAAGATAAAGTGCTTACTTTATCTTATCCTATCTTACCTTATCCTAAAACTAAATAGCGAGAAAAAGGTAAAAGTAAATAGCGAGGTTTTCTATAACAAAATTTTAATTATGTAATTTCAGTATTATATTAGTTTTTTTTTTTTATAATGGATAAGCTCGCGTTTGACCACAATCTCACCTGATGGTGGCTTATGGCTGACGATGGAACACGATTACTTAGAAGCAATCCATTCACTCTTGAATTAAAGACCCCTAGGTTGTAGCTATCAGGAAACACAGACTCCGGCAGGGAATTCCACTCCTTAGCTGTACATATAATGCTGTTGGTTTGGTTCTAGGGGGTTGAAATTTTTTTTACTTTAATATTTGCATAATATTCAAAAAGATTCATAAACACTAAGTTAGAGAAGCATAATTATATAGCTCGTATTTACGATGAATCTGCCAAAAACTTTTAACATGTAACTGTTAACATTCTACCGAAACTTACCCTTCTGCTATTCCATTGTGTAGTGGCTGTATTGACAAACATGTCTGCTGACACGCACATCCTTTTCATAACCACCGCCATTGCTGTTCACAAAAGACCTTCTAAATTCGGCCGCTTAAACTTTAGACTATTCACTAAAGATATTGTGTAAACGCTCTATAGTGAATAATGTTATTATGCTAACAATTTTAAAAGCATTGGAAGTTTAAATAGCTGTAATGGCTAAGTTGGGACGAAGAGCTTTTAAATTAGGTCAGCCAGTGGAAGCGTTTGGGAGATTGTTTTTAAGTAAATGTTTAGTTTTAATTTTAAAGTTTCTAAAGTTATCGAAACCCTTATTTACCTAACTTTCTTATTAACTAGTAGAGGAACACAGAATATTCCGTTACTTTTGGTTAAGGGCCTGGCCAACATTCCTACCGTCATCATTATCTTCATTTCAGACGAAAGAAGTTCACTGTTGGACATATTCCTCCCCCAAGTGTCGCCACACCGACCAGCACCTGCCCGTGGCACGTTATTTTGTATATGCTCTATAGTATAGAGCATCGTATACCCGCACGAGACAAAGTCTATACGGTATCAAGACACGTCGTTTAAGCGCTGCAACGTCGTCAAAAATTTCGCGACCAGTCTTCAACTAAAGGCGTTTGTGAGACGTTGTTTTATCGTATTTTTACACGACGCGGTACAGTACCGGGCACCGACCATAGTCATATTGACGGTACGTCGCCATGGTAATGTGACCAGGCTCTAATAAACTTGGACTAAAGTAACATTTACGATACGAGGTAACTGCGTTGAGACGCGATAAGTGAGACAATATCATAATGTCTAAGTTTTGGTAGTATATGGACAATTTAAGAAGTGCTTTTGAGGTTGTTGTAAAATACAGAGACTTATTCGAGCAAGCCGGCAATACACCTCAAAGATGCAATAAAAAGCTTGTGTAGGTAATTTATTTTTATGTTCCACATATTCATTGTTCCATTTCTGTCTTGATTACTCCGTAACGAATGTGACTTTATTAGATATTCAAACCGTGAATTAATTTGAATGATATCGATTTTTTGTTCACAAAAATGATTGTTTTAATTGGCAGACATTTTGGATAAAAGGACCAATCAAATTATTTTGTTAAAATACCGTCAGATAAAGTTTGAACCATAACAAAAGTTCCGTGAAATGGGGTAAAACTAATTCGTGCTCGGTCAGTGCAAGCTTGCCATGTGTCCGGATTCGATTCCCGGGGGTGTTCGTCTGTAATGTCACGCCTATTATTCGCCAATATATCTTCCGTTCCCGTCAATATTTTCATTTTCGTGGATTTCTGTCCATTTGGGAGTTCATTACGTCCCTTGGTGTGCGTTTGTGTTTCATCTTCATGTGTCATTTGTACGGAACTCGGTTGTTCAACGAGGGTTTTATCGTTTTCATCCTCACCTTTTTGAACTTTTGTCATAAATCTTGGTAGCAGAATATTTTTGTAGTGATAAAAGAGATATTAGCAATGAAGTGGGGAGATACCACTTTTCAGCTATACATTTGAGTATTTCAGTAGAAAACGGATATTTCTCGAAAGGTAATCGGCTGACACGACCAGATTTTCTTGGCTGTCTTTACCTAAAGAATTATTATTACCATTCAACGTGGCAATGCTGCTAGTCTTCTGGATACATTTTCGAATAACTGAAGAGAAAGAAGACACTGAAGTAGAAGAGCACTTCAGCGGCTTTATACGTATGAGTACGACTATTTAGTTAGGTTTATTATAGTATCAATAGTAAGCTGATATAAAACGTATTTAAGTTTTAGATGTATATTTACTTTAAAAGGAAAACATAAAAGTATAATGATACGACTGCGTGTTCTAAAGTAAATACTTTTTTTAGGGAGTCCTAATTCAGATTATTAACTAAATTAATATACTATCGATACACTAGTCAGCAGGCCAATACACAATATTAACATGAAATATATTACAATAGCAAAATTTCTGGAGCAGTCGTAGGCATGTGAAATGTAAAAATGATTACAATAAGCTACATACAAATTAGTTATATGTTACATTTTATATTGTGCTTGTTATCGCTTCATTTGATTTTAGCTAAATGATAAGTGAAGAAGAATATTTCACGATCCTAAAACAATCTGTGCCCTACATCCCAGTATAAGCCAACCCAATTTCCAGACTAACATGATTGGAGATATAGGTTTTATTTCCGTCATCGTCGATATTTGTACCAAGGCTGGCCATGCATCACCCGGCCAGAGGGTCGCCGACAATCTTATAAAGTACCCGGAGCATCACACGTCAAGGCCCGTGCGGACCGGCCATCTTTTATTCAAATATACCCTATTTTTATGGAAAACCTGCCCTTTCCACATCAATATCAATTTCCCAGCGATTGTTGCTGAAATAAAAGGATGACCCTTCAGGGACGCAGGTTATCTGCCCAACTATATTAGACGGACCTTTTAAAAGGCAGTTTTCTTCGACTATATTATGTTTTTTTTTTTTCTGAAGGGTTTTTTTTTTATATAAAATGTGCCGATGACCGTAACCTTTAAACGGGTTGTCCTGTCTCTATAAATCGATTTATGCAGAGTGGGCGTGATTATTATTCAAGTGGACACATGAAATATTGAAAATAAAAACATTTAAAAAGATTGATAAAGCAACCATAAACTTCCGTACATATTCGCCTGCGACAGTCATTTTTTTTTGCAAATAGGTATAAAAAAAAATTACTCGTCATTTTTTCCGTTAGTTTATACTAGATGAGGCCGGTGTTCTCTAGCTGATTACAGCAAACATGTAATGGTCAAATGACATCATAAATTGTAGGTATATTCTATGGTAAAGTACTAGTTTCCGGGATGAAAAGTAAACCCTAATCTATATCTCAAGATACACGATAACTATATACCAAAATTCACCAAAACTGATTCAGTGGCTTATGCGCAAAAACATATGAAAGTTTTTCTGTATACAGAAAAAACAGCAGAACGCGAAAGTAACTCTGTCTAAATGGATATACCTACTTGATTACACGCGATTTCTGAATTTAGTATTGGATTTGAGTGTTTCTCAAATTCTAATTTTCTCAAAATCTTTAAAAAATTGACATTTAAGTAGGTTTTGACATGTCCTTAGCTCAAAAGGCTCAGTTTAGAAAACAGCCCTTACTTTCGCATTTATAAAATGATATAAACTAGTCTTTGACTGCGATCCCACCCGATGGCAAGCAGTGAAATTGTTAATGGTAAGGTAAGTTTATTAAGACCCTATTCATTCTAGCCTTGAAGACAATTTTATAAATGTGAAAGTGAGGGCTCAATTTGAAATATCATCATTACACTTAGAGCAACGCAGAAAGATACGAGTAAAACATGTAGACATTAACTACATGCCCATAAACCATAATTTACTTACTCCTGATACATACTACACATGATCGATGTGCTTTTATTTAAACACACGTCAACCAATAAATACCACATAAGAGCGAGCGACGCGACCATTTACCAAATGATAGGTGAGACGGCCTGAGAACAGCAGTTGTTCACCACCGTGATTACAGACGATTACCCCGTCACCAAACTCGTATTCGGTCCCCACTTAATATAATAAGCATCGCTGAATCGAAATCGATGCTATTACATGTCTGGTCTCATTTATAATCAGTACATTGCTCGATCAGCCCGCCTTAGGGCCGCTGTAATCGGCCAATTATCTATAATTTTCTACCATCAGTCTTTACCCGAAGCGGGCTAGATTCCTGCCAGCCCTAGTGTAATGATGCGTCCGGTTATCGATCTAATTGGTAAATTATGTATAGCCCCTTAAGAGACCAACTGGAAATGCTCGGGGATTATAAATAGAAAGAGACTAATCGGAGTTCTGGCTTCGAATAATTATACGAACAACTAATTTATGGTTCCTAGGAATTTAATTCAACTGGATTATTCATACCTAAAAATATCACTTGGTACACTTTTGAATTGTCATTCTTAATTATTTGAATTTTATAAATACACTAGCTGCTGACAGTGGCTTCGTCCACGTGATATTAATCTAAGGAAATATACTCCCGGGATACCCTATGTGCTATTTTATGTTACGGGTAGATCATGTCCTAGAATAGCACATCACAACAAGTTTCATCGAAATCTGTTGAGCCGTACCGTACGAGTGTGAAATAATAAAAAAAACACACATACACGGACACACACAGACTCACAAACTTTCACCTTGTGGGGTTTATGGTCTGTATACTATCCAAAACAAAATTACGAGTTTTAAAATAAAAAAAGAAAAACTGAAAAAAGAAATTGGGTTGAAATAAATATGGTTATAAAAAAATATTTGGTCACCCTAAAAGTGATGGTATCACAGCTCTAAAAATTTTGAACAATATTCTAGAGTCCACAAATTCTACAATCCATATAAATTGTATTTTATATTTATTCGATGTTAAACTTTATAACAAAAACACGTTATAGTTGAAACCGAGCCGGTGAACATTCGACCCGCCCCCAGCGGCTGCAAGCGGCCGCGTCGATTTTTTATCTTTTTTTAGACCAACCTTAATAAACTTTTTCCTATTGGCCGCAAGGAAATTATACATTTTTTGTGTGAGACGAAATAAAATTTATAGCAGGTGGAATGCTAGTGATTATTTGTGTTATCGATTGGAATCGGTGATCGATCGCTGCGATTGGTCGGTCCGAGGCCAATGGGGTTGCAGATCGATATGTGCGAGATAATTGATGTAATTATTCGAGTTGAATTGTAATTCTTATTCAGTCGTGGGGAGTTTCGTGTGGAACTAGTTTATCACGATATCTGAACAGTGGTTTTTGTTGGTAGGGATATATTTTAGTTTTGCTGCCAAACGCGATCTCGCGTGACGGTGAGGCGTGGCATGCGATTACAATTAAAACATTGTTCGGCGCTTGGTCGTTCCAACCTGAAGAACGAACCTATCCGAAATTCGATCAAAAATCTTTGTTCATTACCAGAACTTGCGTTTGGCGTATTAAATGGGTATTTCTTTTTAAATCATTAAAACTTGGTACGGGTTATGTTTAATTCCACTGCTGTGGAACTCGATTGTTATCATTATTGTTGATCAAATGATATTACACGTGCTGGGGCGGTTCTTTTTTTTATATCTACCAGTTAAAATAAAGGTCATTTTAAAATATGTACAGCAAATAATCAGCTTTCCGGTTACATCATTGTTTTTCTATCAAGCACATACTGCGCATTTAATGCCGAAGCACAGATACAGGACATCAAAGCCGTGCGCCGGTTTGTTAATTTCGTTAGAAACATATTAATGACGTCATTAGTATACGTCACCACAAATGGGATTCGTGACAAAATATTGACACGACACGGACGGGTATGTAATAAAAACATGAATTAAATGATATTGTAACAAAAAGGTGGACTGTCAAGCAACACATTTGTCTAGAGACCGGCACTAATTTCATTAATATACTGTATAGAAGTTTAGGGTTCCGTAGTCTAACTAACACTTCACATCCTTGAACATTCTTATAAGACATAAGACGATCAGACAAATACGCTGCAAATATGGGTGCGACTTCATGTCGTAGTCTAGTTGTGTGTGTAATTGTTTTGTTAAAACCTGCTAACATTAGTTACAAGCTTTTATTTAGTTTCACCTGTCCCGATGTTTGTCTGTAATCAAATCTTACAAATTAAATTTGATCCAATTCCCGGTTACCGATTGAGCTGAAATTTTGCATGCATGTGTAAATCAGATGACAATGCAAAATGATTATAACATGGAGCTGATCTGAAGATTGAACCGGAAGGTGGTTATAGGAAATTGGTAGTTAATGGACTCAACCCTATCGAGTTTGGGCTCGTATGATTCATCTTGACGAGTGTTAACTATATAAGTATACCGAACTGTAAAAGCTTGCTATGAAAAAATGATTTTCATTAAAAACTTGTTTTTAAGATATTCTTACTAACAACATATGGACCTCGTCCGAAATACTTATTTTTTTTTTGTTTTTTATTGTTGACAAGCTATTTTTTTTTGTTTTTTTATTTTTGAAGCGCGAACGCTTGGCCGCTATCTCACCTGATGTTTTTATTTACTTAAATAATTTCATTCGATAAGTTTTTTTTTTATTAATTATTACAGGAAAGGGTCATTATAATCATGCTGGTAATTTGAAATACTCAAATATAAATATATAGGTACTAGATCTCGCCTTGTGGTGTGGCTAACAATGAAGTACGCTAGCTTACAAGTAATCTATTAATTCTTTACTTACAATTAAAGATCCCAGGCTATCAGAAAACACAGACATCGGTGGAGAATTGTACGGAACCAAAGACCAATAATTTAATTCGGCAACACGGATGTATCGTCACGCGTGTACAAATTCGTTATGATTTCTTGTCGGCCATTTATTTCATAACGCGTTAAATAATAAATTTTATAAAACATGTTACATGACAAATCGAAACGATGAAACGTTTCATGGATAGTTTTTTTTTGAATTTTAGAAAAAAAGGAAATTATCTTGTGTTTTTATAATCTGCAATGCTACCACAAGGTATTAACGCGATCCATTTTACGACCTAATCTGAACTTTATATATTTTTTTTAAATATTTATTTATATGCCACAACTATCACACATCTAGTCACAAGCTAAGCAGAGCTTGTGTTTTGAGTACTAGACAACATGTAAGTATAGATAAATTGTACCCAGACACAACAAATGATCATCATATAAACCTTTGTCCTGGGTGGGAATCGAACCCACGACCTCCGGCAAAGCAGCCAAGGCCACTAACCACTAGACCAACAGGTCAGTCAATGTTAAAGGGATGGACTGTTAGGTGATTAGCACACTGCCATGCACTACACACAATGAATGCGTGTTTTAACGTTGCTTGTAAGTATCTTCGTTTGTATAGAAAATATGCACAGTCTAACACACCGAAAATGCATCCAAGCGGGTTTATGCAGATCACGCGCCTACATGCGGAGAAACATGCACATCGCCTTAAAGACATGGAACTATATAGGATGTGTATTTCATCCTTCTTGTTATCATCCTTTTTCGCATGCATGATTGACATTTTAACACGTTATGGTAATTCTCCTGGTCCTTTTTGTGAGTAGTTGAGTTAATGTCACCCAAGAGGATGTAGGGTGTCCTCTTCAAAATATCTAATTCTTTAGGTGTCTAGTCTGCTAGTTGTGTGACTTATATTACTCGTATATTCTTATAGTCTGTCTAAAAAGTCAACCGAATTGGGAAATTTGTATAATATTTAATCATTTAAAAAATACTTATATTCGATACTTTTTATAAAGTTCTTCTATTAGTAAACAATGATTAAGATCTCTTAATCAACTTTGATTATTGAACAGGCGTTGTCTACGTCAGATTTCATTTTACCTTAATAATTACCCAAGTCGTTTGACTTTTTAGACAGACTCTAGGACCCTCTACGTTACGTGTGGTCTTCTTGTGAGAGTTCATAATATCATGTGAATGGATTGCATTCGACTAGGAGATCATCAATATCCTCTTTGAAAACTGTTGTTCTTAAATCAAACTAATATCTACGTATTAAACAGTCGAAAGTTTGTTTGTGTTTGTGTACAATTGATACTCTTTCACGCTCACACGGCTGAACGGATTTGGACGAAATCTGTTAATATGATTAATTAAAAGGTTCTGGAGTAGCGACTGTACAGCGGAAGACTTAGCGTTGCAAGGCCTCCAACAATGTAGACCGATGATCTAGTGAGGCTCGCGGGAACCATGGGGCGGTTCATTCTGCCGAGACTTGGGGATGTGCCATGCCCATCAGTGGACGTCTTTTGGCTGAAATGATAATGATGATGATTAGCTTTAAGATAAGGGTGCATAAAGGTTTCCCAGTTCCGTTTTACCAGCATGAAAAACTCGGCAGGTGAACTGCAAGTATACCAAATTACATAATGATAAAGTGTTCTATTTTAACTGCAATAGATTACTGTTATAATTAAGTCAGGTGTAAACACGGACTATACAGGCATCATTTATCATCTTAACTTAATATGGGTTACTCCCCTATACACTGTGAACATAGAAAGATGCGAAAATAAAAGCCCATTCTCTTATCGTTTTGCAGCTATTTTGTTTTTTGAAGTTATTTTCTGTTGCCTTGCGTTTAATTGGCTCTTTTAGCCCGTAGGTTATCTTTTTTTTTATGGTGGGAAAAAATCATCCAATGAAAACCCCCGCTCTTGGGCGGAGCGGGAGATAGTGTCAGACTCTTACTGACTAAAAGACCCACCCCGTTCCTTCTAGCCTTCATACCGGGGCTCGAACTGTCTTTCGAAACTAACCCTGGCCCCAATAGGCTAGCTATAGCTATATATATCTATAAGTAGCTCATCTGACACGTAGCAGACACGTCCAACAAAATCCCATTGAAGAGTAGCAGCTTTTCGAGTATCATTTTATATTTTAGTTTAAGCACGCGGTATTGTGTTACTTACGCGTTCTGAATTTCCTCAGGAAACTGCGGCTTTCTGACGAGGTTTGTCAGCGAGCCGCAGTTTCCTGGGAAAAGTCAGGACCTCTGCTGAAGTGTCAAAAACCAGGTTTGGGCTCCGTACGTGACTATACGGAGAATGCGTATGTCCATAATTTTCCGTTTCAGGCATAGTGGGAGTTCACGGTAGACCAAGACGAAGGTGAATAGATGAGCTTGATTCTTAAAGAAGGGACTGGCCCGCTACGGCTTAGGATAGACGTGTGTGAAAAAGTAAAAAAAGGTCTACAATATCTTCTGATATAGATTTTAAAAAGAAAGAAAGAATACATGTTTTCTGCTCTAGACGCACAAAAAATTACATTCTTTTAGAATAGGAAGAATAGAATAGAATAAAATATATTCGGTATACACATATCACAACGGTTATAAACACAAAGTAAGAAAAAAAGTATAGAATGTGGCGAGCGTGCCCGTACCGAAAGCGTTACCTTACCATCTCAGCATTAACATCACCCCATATTTATACTAACTTACTTTTTGATTATTACAGGTAAATTACATGTGTATTAAATCTCAACCAGCCGTCCAATTTTTCTCAAACTTTTTGAGTAAATTAATAAATATCCTAACGATTTTATGGAAGCACGTTCTCATCTTATCCAATTATACTTGTAAAAAAAAATAGCTGGATTACTAATGGCATTTTTTATAATTCAACAGAAGAAGAAGAAGGAAACAGAAAGAAATCTCTTCCAGAATACCTGCAAAAGGACAGATACGGAATAGAAGAGATGTAGGCATAATGTGTAAGAGTTGAAAGAGAATAAGTACAAAAAAAAACACTTTGAAATAATATGACACACAACGGCGTTCTTAGCATTCTGGACACTATTCCCATTAACAACAACGTGGATAGAATAGAATAGAATAAACTTTATTGTACACTAAAAGTAAAATGACATTAACATAAACTTAAATCTATTTGTACAATCAGGCGGTCTTATCGCTTAAAGCGATTTCTACCAGACAACCTTAGGATGGATGTGGATGTTATTTTTTAATGTCCAAAGAATTATTTTTATACACACTTGCACGTATTATTATTTTAAGATTGTAAAATATATATTTATAAGTACCTAATTAGTAAATTGTTAGTTTATAAGTACCTATGATGTAATTATGTTCTAAAATGTAGTAAAAACATTTTATTTTTCTCTTCATTCAACCTGTAGATTCCAATGTCAAACACCAATCCCACCTCAGCCTAGCCACGGCTGAGCAACAATCATAAAGGGTGATACGATGACGTATGCCTCTCATCAATACGCGTCGCGCGTCCGAGCATTAACCCTCGCCTAATGAGGTCGGACAGCGTTTAATAGAATTAAACGCCGGCCGCGGAAGGGTAAGTATGCGTTGGCGATGGCGGCGCGACCATTTGTTACTATAGTGCCCCGCGGTGAATCGGCGACGCTAGTGATGTGTTGACGCTATTTCCTGTAGTCTGTGAAGCGGTAAATTTGACGTGTCATATCGAGTTATGGTCATTAATTATTATTGTTATATTTTTAAATTAACAGTTCTCATCCAAGCATGAGCTCAATCGGCCTTGCAATGTTCCCAATGCTAGGAATCAAGCATCCTGCGCGGATTGGCGGACATGCCGGTTTCTTTACGATGTTTTTCTTCACTGTTTTGAGAGTAGTGGTGATGAAATAAATTACACAGTGAAAAGCACCTGTCGGGGTTTGAACACACGACTAGACGTGGGTTTACTGGGCCACAACTGCTCAATTAGTAGCGTTAGTTGTCATCTGTCTGCAATAAATTGTTATGAGTAAGGTTTACAAGTCAGGCAAATTAAATATTGCCTACTTCGATCATTGGCTCTGAACAGAACATAATTTCTCAGCTCCGTCGCCTCGTATATCGTAAATCCATTGGTCTTAAAAATTCCGTGGCTACCCATTTTCTTTAAAGTTAATACGAACATCTACTCTATATTAAGCTCGGTATCTAAAAAAACATCCTAATATAAGCGCTTATCTAAAATAATTTGTCCACCATTGTATCTGTTCACCCAACCACCTTGAAAACCTCAACGCTTCTTGCGTTTGTGCAATAACACTAAAGATTTCCCAGCTCGCCTATGGACTGTATTATTCGTGACTGGTGGAGTGGCCACGCGGGCCCCGGTGTTGAGGTCAGACGAGGCTTTGCGGCCACAAACAAAACACGATCAGAAGATCCACCAGCAAATTAAGACTGAAATAGTCATTTAGCTTCATCAGGGCAGCTGATGAAGCAGTGTTATAACTGGGGAATATGATACCTCTTGACTAGACCGGTATCAGATTTTCTCCTCCTCCTTGCGTCGTATTCCTCAATGCTGAGGATCGTGTCCTCTCCCTGCTTCATCACTTTCTTTTTTATGATGTTCCTCCATCTATTCGTGTCTCTGGCGGTGGGTAGGGCCTTTTATACCGTGGAGTCTAGAGCGGTTTGGATCTGGTCGGACCAACGTATTAGGCTGCGTCCTATAGGCTTTTTTCCATGTACCTTTTTTTATAATGGATAGGCTTGCGTTTGATCACTATCTCACCTGATGGTAAGCAATGATGTGGCCGACGATGGAGCACGCTTGCCTAGAAGCAATCTATTCACTCTTGACTTAAAGACCCCTAGGTTATAGTTATCAGGAAACACAGACTCCGGTAGGGAATTCCACTCCTTAGCTGTACGTATAATGAATGTGTTCCCAAAACGCTTTGTACGTATGGGTGGGATGTCCACCATGTACCGATGGTGCAACGTCGTACGTCTTGTGGTCCGATGATGGAACAGACTTGGCGGAATTAAATTGTGTAACTCTAGTGCACACTCCCCGAAGTGTAAACGATAGAAAACAGACAGACTATCAACTCGGCGTCGATGCTCAGGACTTTGGAGTTTTGACTTCACAAGAGCATCACTGCTTATGATCTTCTTGCCACGCTTTACAATCGACCCTAGTGCAACCAGCCGGATTGGCTGACCCATCCCAAAGATGAGAGCAGTACTCCATACACGATCGAACTTGCGCTTGATAGAGATTGAGCGGTTCCGGCGTGAAATACCGTCTCACCTTTGCTAAGATCCCCAATTTTTTGGCAGCTATAAGTTGGGCTTTTGCCTCGATGTAGGAGCCGAAATTGAGGGTAGACGATAGCGTTATCCCAAGAAGCTCAAGGTGGTCGGTAATGAGCACGGTTACACCCCAGAAAGATGGAGCCGGGTGGAATTGGCTCCGTTTAGCAGAGAAAAGACACGTCTGGGTTTTCGTCGCCTTGAACTTGACCAGATTGGCATCGCCCCATTCTGAGACTGCCTCTAAGGACGAGTTATCAGTCCTGAGTCCTGAGTTGTCTGACCTTATCAGTCACGATGAATCTTTTGAGGTTTCCATCGTAGTTTCCTTGCAATGTAACCGAAGTATTGCAGGATCTTGCGAAGACACTCGGACGATAGCCGCGAGGAGATTTTTAGTTCTCGCAGTATTGATATGTTGGTTCAAAATGTGACCAGTAACGACAACGAAAGATCTAGCTCTTTTTATGTAACCTAGACAAAATTAAAACAATGAAATATCAAGTTCCAAAATGGATTCCTGTAGTTAGTTTTATCTATCTGTATAAAAGGAGAAACTGATTGACATATCAACGAACAGCCGAAACTACTGGGATTAGGAACGTGAAATTTTGCACATAATTTCCTATTAGGGCGTAGGCGGTAGACTTAGTGCTCTAAGTGAAGATTTTCCAAAATTCACTCCCTAAGGGGATTAATTACCAAAGTTGGTATGAAGAAACCTACATACACGCGGGCGAAGCCGCTGGTAGAAGCTAGTTTTGCATAAAACAACCGGAGCAAATGCCCCGGTTGTTTTGTTTCCGGTTGGTTTTGCTGCTCTTAACAAATCCGTGGTCTCTTGTACGTCTGATGTAGAGCTTCTGTGTCTAATCTATGTAGTGTAGTTCAGAATTGGGGGGAAGGGGGGGAGGATGCATCTACGCGGGCGGTGCCGGGCCGTTCTCACGCCTCTGAGGTCACGCCTCACTTTGACCAGCGCCGCGCAACATTACTAGCCCAACGTGTACCATGTACTTGCTTACGAGAATAATGGAATACCTTTAACGGTATTGAGGTTCTATGCAATATTTCATTCGACGCCCTTCTGCCCGTTTCATCGCGTATTTCATGGGAAATACTTTCTAAAAATAGTTTTGAAGATGTCTTTATTTTATTGCGATGTGATTGTGTTAGTGAGAGTAAATGTTTTCATGCGTGTTATATCAAGTGTTACGTGCGAACAACACTAAGATATTTAGCTTCATCTGCAACTGTAACAGCCAATGGACCTATGCTAATGCAACGGTAGATGATAAGGACATGCAACAATGTAGAATATTATGTAAAAATACAATCGTGTATTTGTTATTAAAAAAATCTGTATGGTCACATTCAGAATTGAGACACGCTTGTAGCACGACGGCAGTGTATTGTTCGAAACAGCCACTGAGGCAATTAAAGAAACTCGGGTGGGTTTTAATCAGCAAACGTGACACTCCCTCTCGATGGACCCAGAGCAAGAGAAGTTCTTTGATGGTTTCCTATATAGTAGTTAGACGTTTTGAATGCTTGGTCCAAAAGTTGTAGGTAATCCAGAATCAGCATTGATATAATTGGTGGGATATACAGTCTGGATGTATTTACCACCTTACGACCTTTCTCTTCTCAACGAAAACTAACCCAGACAACACATTTCCACATAGCACAAAAGCAAGTATATCTACTCCATTGTAATCTTCACACGTAACAGCAGCATATGAAACCAACACACCGTCACAAAGCCGCGTTATCCTACTTGAGCGCCGCCATTGTGAGCCGCAGATAAACGCGTGATACACAATGCGCTTCATATTGTAATCTATGAATATTTTCTATTGCGCGGTAAGTGTGTGGAAAGTGTGATACAAGCCTTGTGTTATGGAAAGACTCTTTGTTCTGGAAGATTTCTATATAGTGTGGGAGGTTTTTGAAGGAGTTGGCAAATAAGAGTCTGAAAAATAGTCTATAAGATAGGTCTGCTTCCTTCCAAAATCTACACTAATATTATAAAGAGGGTAAATTTGTATTTTTGTGTTTATGTTTGTAATGAATAAACTCAAAAACCACTACTATTCACCCTTAGTAACATAGGCTATATTTAAGGGCCAAGCGCCCGAAAAGTGCCATAAAACAGTGATTTTCTGAGGCCTACTCCTCCGTAACGGCTAGGTCAATTGGTTTGAAAAAAATATATGTTTATTATAGATTCATGAACAATAATATCAACATTTGATTTTTTCGTGCAATTAATACTTCTGTCAAAAAAAAATATTTAGCAATTTCGCAACTTTTCGCAACTTTTCCCTACTCCTTCGAAACGGCTTGGACCTTTAGAAACATTTTTACACATAGAAATTGGTGGTTAAATATTCTTCAAAGTGAACATTGGATATGTAAATCAATCAATATCTCGCAGAGAAAATGGATTTAAAGCGCTTTCCGGGCGCTGCTGGCCGGAAATAAATGCACAGATTTGCGTACTGCCGCCTAGGCGAGTGCGAGAGTTGTGTTCACATAATTTCGGCCAGATGGTTCAAGGAACTATACGCCTTAATGCCCGTGCGAAGCCGGGACGGGCCGCTAGTGTTGAAATAAAGTGAGGGCTACCAATTAGCATATGCTCAGATATAAACAGAATTGAGGCCTTAATATTTACGATAGTGATACTTATCGAATTGGTTATCTTATACTTATCGAAGTCTTGAACATTTACTCAGTTGTTGTGCGGTTTTCTATAGGTTACATTTCGGGGACTGCATCGGATTGCATAACATAATTTCACCAAGCCGGTTCAATCATCGACTTCACCATCGCTTACCATCGGTTAAAATAGTGGGGATTTTTTTTACTATAGTCTATCTATAGTTGGTAAAATATTTAAATTCTCACATATTATCTATAAAAAAAAATCCCTACCGCGCCTTTCTATATGTTTGCGATAAACATTAAAACTTCTGAATAGATTTTGATGCGATTTTCACCAATAGATTGGAAGGTTTAAATAAATAATACATGCATATTATGGCTTTCGAATTTTCGACTTCTCTGTAAGAAGTCGAAAATTAAAAAAAAAAGTGTATTATTCTTGGGAGACAAGTCGCAACTTGTGGATACTATACAATATTTAATATAAATTGTGTCTAACTTTGCTGCTTCCAAAAGAGGCGTAAACTTTATTTCTGTAGCGCAGGAATTTCAGTAGGTACGTATTAAGAAATGTTTGGTGTCATGTGTCTACTCGCCCCTTTCCACGCACATGTTATTGAGTGAGAACCATACATTAGCACAATTTTGTCGGTACAGATATCTTATTCACCGCCGCACCGCCTACGTCGCGGCTGGATCGTCGGCGCCTGCCGTGACGCAGCACAACTCGGGAAATAACACCTTCCCGGCCCCAATTCACACCAAAGCCTCGTTGAAACGATTCAAATCAGAGATTTCAGGACGATACCCGATTGTATTATTCCGGTTTCGTAACCAAAAATCCAATTGTAGTCGGATCCCTTTCGGGAAAACTCTTGGAGTCCCGCTGAGATTGCCTCAATCGAACCGGCCTTCGTGGGAATGAATAACCGCGAATAATACGTTGTCATCCGCCATTATTATCTCACAATGATACAGTACTTTTACGATAAAAATCTCGAATAACAATCGAGCAACTAGACTCTGTTATCCGCGTAATGTTATTTTAAATAAAAGAAGATATCATAATAATTTTATGTAATAGTAGCCCATTAAAACAATTATTTCAATGTCTTTTTTTATAATAAGCATGTAGGTTTTCATGTTGTGATGTCAGCCATAAAAACATTAGCTAAAATTGCCGGATTTGAAAATAACTTCATACGCGGTAGCGATGTGTGTGAGATAATAACCGAATATGTTATTTGCGATTATGTGTCTAAGTACATAATAACAATCATCTGACTTGGAGTAGCCGTAGATTATTTTATAGTAGTTGATAAAGTGTACAGTGTGTTAGAGAAATCTTCAAGCTCATGTTGATAGAACCAACAAAGACAGAAAAGTCCTTATCTTGCTTTGTTACTAAACTTTACAATGGTCTCCTTTACGTATAGATTGCACCTTTATGCAATCTGTTTGAGCCTAGTAAGAGGCCATGTTTATTGCAGCATCAGATGCACTAGGCATGAGGTCATACCACTACAAGACAATAACAAAAGCTGACTAAGGTTTATCGTCTTTTAACAACTACACAATCTAATCTAATCTAGTTATTGTCTTATGTTGGATACGAGTATAAGGTCTATTAGATTACTGCTGGCTGCTGGACGAAGACATCGCTCTCCCTATTCCACTTATGAGAAACCATACGTGTCCTAGTCGGTAACGTGCCTTACCTGCAAAACTACATGCATTTAAAATTTGGTGCTTATTTGAGCCGGTATGGTTAGTATTATAAGTTTGAAAGCGATGTAAACTTTATAACGCAATAAGCACCAAATGTTCAATGCATGTTTTAGTTTTGCACGTGCACAAATGGGGCACGTTACTGACCGGGGTATCTACGTATGCCTGGTTTACTATACGTCTGTCTTCTGCCATTTGACGGCTTAGAGTGAAAACCTCGGGTACCTATGCAATTTTAGGTAAATTTATTTTATTATGGAAAGAAAAGCTCGTAATGCATAATCTTGTATCAAGCAAAATTTTGATACTTGTAGCGTCATCTACGATGTTGAATGCATACCTTGCTGGAGTTAGTTTGGTGGGATAACCTTTTTTTTTTGTTGGTTGGGAAAATCATACAATGACAACTCCCGCTCTTGGGCGGAGCGGGAGATAGTGTCAGACTCTTACTCGGATAACCCTGGCTCCAGTAGGCTTCGAACCGGCTGGGCTCCTGCTATTGCTGACAACTCCTTGAGGCGCGCGGGAACAGTACGCGCCGTCGACGACTTGGGCTTGGTTCGGACAGTTATCGGACGCTCGGACAGCGAGCTACCCATTGCTCATTGTCCGCAAGCCTGCGCCTACGGTGGCTGGAAATCGGGATCGGAATCCCGGCGAGAGCGCCGTTGCCTGATGCGGTCGGCCTCCTCATTTGCGAGCATTACTGCTTCGTAGAAGTCGGTGACCGTCTGCCACTCCTCCTCGCTCCGTACCATGGCCTCAACCAAGGCCTGGTGGTGAGATAACCTCGCGACGACGTGTCAAAACTTGTCGAAAATTTAAAAACAAGATAAGTACGTGTATAAAATAAATATATGTCCTTAAATATTTGGATAAAGCACGTAGAAGCATATTTAAATTTAAATAATAATAAGAATCCAATTTGGTTTTTTGTGTTTCCTGAAAAGTTACGCATTTTGTAATTACGAGGTATTCACTATAAGCCATCGCATTGTGGGTTAAGGCTCGTTCAACAATTATACAAACTACAACAAAAACAAAACTACTATATAAATATGGCATTTAAAAATAGTACCAGTTTGAGATGCAAGTCTGCTAGGCCGTCGTGCGTCTGCCCGCCCTTAGGCCGATGCTCATGATAAATGGCTTACACTGCGCATGGGCAAGCCTGTGCCTTGGTACAGGTTCTGTAATAACTAGGTACAGGGCTCGCAGGGCGGTTATTGATTGAAAAGTATCGTCAAAGTAAAGAACGCTGTTTTTTAGTTATTTTTATAAACATGTTTAGAGTTTAAATTAATTAATAATGTTCATATGATCAACTAACGGTCCCAACGGCCGTTGTCTTGCTAGCAAGCTGGCTAAACGTCAGAAAAATAACATGGGCACCCGATTACAGCGCCACCTACTTGGTTCCATTGAGTTTTCAAACCATCCAGGGACCCTCTCGAATAGGTCCACACAAATTTTCATCCAAAATTGCAAGAGTTAGGTGACAAACACACGAACAGAAGAATAATATATGTTAACCTTTCTAATACTGTAATCAGAGACAAAATAGAAAGATAATGAGAGAGTGAAGCCGGCGTTCGCTTGGGGTTTATTGAATTAATAAAGATTTATGGGCCATTTAAATTTTTTTCAATGTCGTATATAAATATTTGCTATAGCATTTTTTTCTTTCTAAAAAAAGTATGCTTTAACTCAAGTGCAGGACCGATAGGGACAATTTAAAGAAATAAAGAACGAACAATTTGAAAGGACAGCGCCAGAATATTGTAAACTTATCCTAAAAAATAATGTGGAAATATTTTTTTTTGTAAGAAATTGAAACAACCCGAATTCATGTCAAAATTGCACGCTAAGATAATAGTAAGATTGTGATTGGTATGTCTAGGTGTTGTACGCTGCACGGTGTACCATGATAAATTACTCCGAGTGTACGCTCCGACGCTGGGCTTCGACGAGACGGGATGCTATAGTGCGGCTTACTTGTATTGGCATCAAATATGATTTTTTTATTTGTATCGTGTTTTTTTAATAGGCTTGCATTTGACCACTGCCTCACCTGACGGTAAGTATGATTGTTGTGGTCGCCAACGGAGCACACTTGTCTGGAAGATACAATGAGATGAAACAATTTATTGAACGCCGATTGTTGTAATTTTGATACCACTTTAATGTAGATGTTTATTTACTCTGTCAACAGGTATTTTGAATTCAGATGTATGCCGCCTCTTTCAGCGTAACAGTAACGCTAGCAAAAGAGGAGGCCGCACGCGTACGAACGTCCTCACGCCCCAGCTGCCGAAATCCAGACCCCGACTGCAAGCGGTAGACGTGGGCTTGCGGACGCCTGAGCAATGGGTAGCTTGCTGTCTGACTTTCCGGTAACCGGCCAAACTGAGCCCAAATCATCGACAGTACGTAGTGATCCACGCGCTCCTCAAAGAGGTGTCAGCAAACCGTAGGGGCTCAGCGGGGGTGATACTCGCTAGCTAGGATCACGGAGAATTTTTGAATGTAGTCCTAGAAAGCAAAGAGTAACTGAAGGACACAGGTGTTGTTTTAGTCAGTAAGTCTGACACGCCCTCCCGCTCCGCCCAGAGCAGGAGAAGTCATTAGATGATTTCCACCCTTAAAAAAACACACTTCGTTAATAGTTATGTTTGCTTCCCATTGGGCCAAATTCTATTTTGTATTTTGATCACCCGAATAGAAATAAACAGATCGCATTAAAATGTATTGTAACAAAAAACTTTATAAAATATAGAAAATTACGAAACTTGCGTGTTGCGAGTTGGTGTTCGATATGGGGCGAGCGCTACGCAAAGTAGTGAGCGTCACTAGTCAGAGTTTGTGTAGCGAATCACACACTATTAAGATGTTTTACTTTATTGTTACAAATTGGGATATTGTTACGCATAAAATATAAAGTAGCACATTTTAAGTATTAAATTATTTATTTATTTTTGTTGTATATTATTTATTTCATTGCATTGCCTTACAATTTCAAAAATTCTAATTTCTTATAATTAAATAAAGACACATACACCATGTGTAAGTGCTTTTTATGCATCATGATAATAATTTTATGTAATTTTAGGAATACTGAAGACTGCCAGGGCTACAAAATTATTTGGAAGGGTGTCTTTGAAATATATAGCGTAACTGAAGAGACCCAAGTGGGTTTAGTCAGTAAAATCCTTACACTTCGTCTCGTTCCACCCAAAGCGAAAGGGATTAATGATTTCCAGCTAAAAAAGATACTGCTGAAGATTAAATTACCAGGATCAGATGTATTTCTTTATCTGATAAATCATTTCTTATTTTAGTCAGTATTTTCATATAAGTCGGGTTTCACAAATCACAGTCAAAAAGTTTAGCGTTGACAATATTATTATTAAACAATAAAAGCTGCTCGGCCAATCCTCAACTTCACCACTATATTCCCACCAAAGACACAAAACAATGTCAATCGAGCTTGACAGTGAGCAGTGAGATGATGACGTCACTAAACGTCACTCCCCACCGTGACAATGATAACGAGCATTCACGAGCATCCCCGAGCATCCACGAGCGTTCACGAGCACCAGATTTGTGAACGAAAATTTATGAATATCTCCACAATACAGATATTGCGCGGAGACACGATGACGCGATGACGTGGCGGAATATTGAATGTCTTGTGGAAATTGTTTTAATGTTCTTATCATCCTGTACTTGGTGTTTCTGGAGTAATACATTATGGATGTTAGGAAGAGTGCGATATCCAGTGATTTTATAGAACAAGAGGGGGTATCACACTATAGTGTGTATGTTTGTAACTCACTCACATTGATTTTATCCCCGGAGTAGTTATATTCCCTTGGAAAAAAATTCTACTATCACACGGGCGAAGCCGCTGACAGCAGCTAGTATAGTATTTATAAAAGTGACATTATCTAATAATTAGACTGTACTGATTTCGGTCAACCGATCACCAAATTTAAAATGATGCTTTTGTATTATTACTCAATTTTTTTTCCGCCTTTGCCCACGGCTTACATAAAATATAGCATAATAATATGTTATTCAGGAATAAAGCAGCTTTCTATCTGTGAAAAAATTGTAGTAATCGGATCGGCCGTGCTATTCTTTAAGAAAACCGCCTTGAGCGCAGCGCTGGCCGAAGAGACGAATCGAGAGCGCAGTACATTAAATTAACAATCTAATGTATAGGCCAATTGGGTTGTTAATCCAATGTACCTATTTGAATTTCGACGCTGCGGCCAGCGCTGCGCTCAAGGCTGTTTTCTTAGAGAATAGCACGCCAGTACAGATCAGTATCAGAGATTACCTCCTACAAACAAAAAACATAAAAACAAAATTTACATACCTCTATAAAATATTAAGTATAGATATAGAAGTAAGCGATGATTTGGTTGATTTAAAACCCTACTATTGTAGCTATCAGGACACAAAGACTCAGGCAGGAAATACCACTAGCTTAAGCTAATCTAACCTGTATACAAGGTGGAAGTATTCCTAAAACGTTTCGTACGTACGGGGGGAATGAGTACAATATGTACCGGTGGCGCCTCGCTGTACGTCTTGTGGTCCGATGATAGAACTTGATAATGGATTATAGGACGGGAAACTTGATTAGATCCTAGATTAGATAGTTACGTTGTCCTCTGAATCTGCTCTGTAATCATCATCATGTCAGCCGGAAGACTCCTACTGTTCGACATAGGCCTCCCCTAAGTATCGCTGTCACGAACGGTCCTGTGCGTCTCTCATTCATTGAATTCCCGTAACCCTCACCAGGTCATCGGTCCACCTAACGCTGTGTCTTCTGGTAAGCGGTCGCCACTCCAAAACCTTTCAGCCCTATCGACCATTTGTTTTGCAAGCAATGTATCTTGCCCACTGCTACTTAAGTTGGGTCTTTCTTCAAGTTCAACGTCCTTCTTTACAAAGAATATGGGTCTTAGGGCGCCTTTAAATTAGCCGCAAAAAGCCGCGCAGATACAGCGCGGCTGCATAGCTGTCGCCGCGTTGCCGCTGCGTATCGATACTTGTCGATCGATGAACTGACGCGCGGCCGCAACGCAAGGATGCGCTATCCTAGCAGTCGCACGTTTTTTATTTATATGGAATAACAATGCAGCGCAGCGGCAGCGCTGCAGCCATGCTGCTACTGCCCGGCACTTTCCGGCTAATTCGAATTCACCCCTAGGTTTATAAATGCACATACTCATTGAGACGTCATTTTCGAAGTACAGAAAAACATCATTACTGTTGCATAGATACTCATCAACTCACATTACCTAACACAAAACAGTAAAATATTTATTGCCACAAGCACCAGACCTATCAGTATGACTAAAATATTCCGCCTCTGTTGACATCAGAGATATAAAATACACAATATCTCCGGGCACTTCCTACGATTGGTCGAGACTCGAGGTGCAGAGCGGATGTGACGTCAGAGCTGCTATCTCCCAGCTGATTGCTCATAAACCCATCGTCGACTGATAAGACCCTGTCGAACTTTGAGAATAGACCCTCAAGATATGAGAGGAGGTGGTAGGTATGGAGGAATACCTTGTTATGATGTTATTAGTACAGATTAGGAGGTATGTAGATTAGGTTACGTGGAAATTGAGGAAAATTCTTTACCCTTGAACTTTGAATATCAAAATGAGGGTTTTTATTTTGAGCTTATGTTGACTCACGATCAAGAATCACGAACGTTCATTATTGGGTCCTAGTCACGGGCCCATTATATATAATCACTAATTCCAAGCTTTATTTTTTTTTATTTTGTGTAGTTACGTATTGTAACTGCAAATATGGACAGGAGTCTGAAATACACTTTAGTTAGCAAAATAGCATAGCATAAGCAGATTTATAACGTTCCCTGCTGGGATTCAGGCCTCCTCTCTAAGAGAGAGGATGGACCATAAATCCACCACGCGGATCCAGTGCGGATTATTAGATGGCACGTCTTCTAATTTTTGGTTCTAGGACATGCCGATTTCCTTACGATGTTTTCCTTCACCGTTTTAAGAACAGAGGTGATGAAATAAATTACACAAAGTATTGCGCCTGGTTAAGTTTGAACCCACGATCTACAACCCATAATTCAGGGCCGTTAACACTCGGCAACCACTGCTCACCGGCCACCATTGCTTACTTTATTTAATACTAGCTGTGCCCGCGACTTCGTTCGCGTGGACTGCAGGATTTTAAATTTATTTTTTCTAAAATAAAAGTAGCCTATGTTACTCCTTATTACATCAGTTATCTGTCAAAAAAGTCCCGTCAAAATCGGTCCAGCCTTTTCAGAGATTAGCCCGGACAAACAGACAGACAGACAAAAAATGTAAAAAATGTTATTTTGGTGTATGTATCGTATATATATTCATATGCATGTAGTAAAAAGCGGTTATTTCAATATTCCAAACAGACACTCCAATTTTATTTATATGTATAGATGTGTAGATTATTAAATTCATCAGCAATCAGTTCACATCAAAACAAAACATTATAAGACTTATAATATTATGTTCCCTTAGAGTTAAGAACAGGTGTATTTTTTCTCTTGTCGAATCATCGGGATTGTTTGAAAGAGTTACCGCGGCTCTGGCACGCAAAGGGCAACTAAGGAACACAGGTGGGTTTTGCTCCACACAGAAGACTAGTTTTAGCCAAAAGGCTGAAACAAAGAAAATAACAATAAAGAAAAATATATAAATAAAAAAAATCGGCCTCTTCATACAAACTGTCCAATCAAGTTTATAACTTTATATTGAGAGGCCGATTTTTGTTTTCGTTTCCTGAAAAAAAAAACCTGGGAAAGGTTGATAAGTTTCGTATACTGAGCAAGCCCTTAAAGTTTGCGGAGACTTGTCACTTACACCCTGTATAAACAGATTTCCCTGCAGCTGCTACTTAGAAATAATGTATGACGTTGTATTCGATGATGACTCCTTCATCATCATCATATCAGCCGAAAGACATCCACTGTAGGACATAGGCCTCCCCGAGGCATAATCGGATTCCCGCGACCCAGACCAGGTCATCGGTCCACCTTGTTGGAGGCCTTCCAAAGCTGTGTCTTCCGGTACGTGGTCGCCACTCCAGAACCTTTCGTCGCAATCGACCATCTGTTCTGCATGCAATATGCCCTGCCCATTGCCTGATGACTCCTCATAGAAAAGATACTCGGTCTAGAATGAGTATTTCTCAAGGGTTAAAATTGCATGTCACCCCAAAAATTAAGAAAAACAAATAGAGACAATAAGGTGCAATAACCGTGTCTATAACAAGTTCTCCTGAAAGAATCAGCATGGCCATTCATCGTCCACAATGGTTGCGTGCCTCCCCACTCCCATTGTTTTAATTTCACTACCATCACTAATTGCCAACGAAGGGACGGGCATTTTAAATATCCCCGCAAAACGTTTTTAACAACCACCTCATTGCATTTTAAAGGAAAGGATTATAATTTCTTTTACTCCAGCCCGAATCAGGGATCTTTTTATTAATTCAACCGAGTTGTTTAAAGATTTTTTTTTGTTTTGTCTTATTAATTCACTTTTGATCGTAAGTTTTGGTTGGGCTTTGAAATTATCTTCTTAAATGGTCTTGGTTTTTTTTGTTAATGAATAAATATGATATAAATATTATCTTGTGAAATACCATTAGATGTACGATAACTGAGTTGTCTTGATTATAGTTTTATTTATTTAAAATTAGATTTTAAAGTTTACTTCAGGGCCTTTATATTATTGGACTTTTTATATTATAATTATATCGAATAAGTCTTATACTCGAGCATTCTCGTAAAGTAACAAATTACTAGATAAAGTTTTAGCCGTATAAAGTGTCAAATGAAATGTTCCAATCATGAGTATTAATTTATCACCTTACAAGGTACATAATCATAATAATCATTTTTATTTGTGTCACACTTATGTTATACCAAAAAGCGTACAAATATGGTTGCATGCGAAGAGAAAAAGTATAATATTGATCATGAATGCGAGAGTTAAACTTAAATTGTTTGGTAGGTAAGTCTTAATTGAATAAATAAAATCAAAAATTATAAATGTCTTAATATATAAATATTATAATTATATTAGAATTTCTAGTCACAAATATTCAATTAAAAAAAAATAGGAATTGTTAAAAAATTGAATGTTATACAATAAAAAAAAAACGTTATTAGTTAAAAATGCTAGTACACGACTAATGTATTTTTGAATGGTGAATTAATTTAGACTTATTAATAATAATTATACAAGACACCTGGTAATTTATTGTAGGTATGCCCACAATGGTAGTTTTGATTTTCTTTGTAAATCTTAAGAAAAATTCTCTAATGAAGGAATAAATGGAGTTGCTTGAAAAATTAATCATTGTATCGTGGGGAATGCGTGACACTTGACGTCTCCTCATCGCGCTTGTAATTCATGCTAAACGCGGCAGATGGTGCTACTGGCGACGATTCTCAAGGTATTGTAGAAGTTATAGGGTTAACCATAGACAGTGATATAAACCGTGCTTGAATGCGATATCACCTGATGGTAAGAAGTGATGCAATCGTTGATAGTAAATTGTATTGTTTATTAAGAGCCTTCACTATAGCCTTTAAGACACATAAGTTATAATTGTATCGATCCTTGTATGTACGCGGTACAAACGACTTTGATGTTGGTAACGTTGAGTTTGTTACTGGATAAAAACCATAAGTTAATGACAAATTGCGTGATATTGTAAACTCTTTTTCCTTGTTATGAGATGTAGATATTGCAACACGTGCGAATATAGATGGAATTTATTGTATTTGCACTATGTAAAATACTGGAATTCAGTTACAACCAGTTGCATTGGATGTCGATCTTAAAGCAGTTGAGAGAAGGCTAAACATATTGATTATTGTATTTGAAATGACCTGTTCACAATATAATGAGAGTTTATTAAATAATATCGCAAGATTATTAAAAAAAGACGTGTGGTACTCGGGGACTGCCGCGGTAAAGCTATTGCATAGCATTTTTATCAACTTATGCAATTATAATTATTTATTTATTTTATTTATGCAGTATTTTTTTCCTTTGTTTTTTTTTTCTTTGATATTAATTGAAGTTACACTTTCACACATTGAATTGAATTTTGATTGATTGTTCACTCATTTGTTTTCTTATCGGTCACCACGCTCAAAAAACAAATGAGTGGGGGGTGTTAGGTTATTTTCGTTACGGAATTTCTGGATTCGGTCTCCACGCTCAAGGCCCGCGATAGAAGCTATGCAATAGCTTAAAAAAATACGTTTTGTATAATAATCCGGTGAGTTATTAAAATAACGAATAGAACCTGTCGGTTTTTTACCTGAAATACCTAGTCAAATAGAATAGAATAAACTTTATTGTACAAAAAATAGAAACAAAACTTTTAACCTAACTTAAATCTATAAGTACAATGGCGGTCTTATCAGTGATATCTACCAGACAACTTTAGGATGACTTCATATGCTCTTGAGGCGGTGCACTATTATTTCAACATAGTTACTTACAAAAATACAACATTATTTCTCCAGACAAAAACAAAACATCATGTTTACAGAAACACGAATCACGAAACATGATATTCTCTTAAACATCACACGACTCATAGAAAATACAATACACAGCGCAGGGAAGGCAGGCAAAACGAAGGTGCGCAGGTTTTTGCGTCCAAATGGCGAAATAATGACAGGCGTACGTACCGCGCTGGGTTTTACCACGTCCTCCCCGCATGCTAATACCGCACGATGAATATTTATAAACGTGATCTGACACTATGGAAAAAAAATCTATAGGATCAAGATTTTTTTTCGTACCTTTTTATTTAATGTGCTCGTTTTTTTTTTGGTTTGCAAAATAAGCACGGGCTTTTGAATTTTAGGCTTTATTTTATGTTTGTTGTAGAATGGACAAATAGAATTTATTCCAGCAAAAAAATAAAAGTAAAATATACCACTCTCCCTCACTTAAAATTACTTATTAGAAACAACCCTCTTTCACACGCAGTGAGACCATAAGAGGAATAGTAGAAGTCTACCAATATCGTAACCAAATTTCAGTTTTCAAAAAACAGCAATTTAAATTAATTTAAACCATTTTTGGTTATTAGTCTACAATATTATTTACGGCAGTAGACAGAAAACTTAAGTCAAAACATTTTGTTAGTTAAAAAGCGATGTGTATCACCGATTGTGTACCCATTAGAAAAGGGGAGGGTGGGCTTTCCTAGGATTTAAATTTAAATTGCATCGGTCTCTATCTAACGAGTGTCACTCATGTCGGAGCTTGATAGATCGATGATTGTATCGAGACTAGAGAGAACATAATCCTTCATAAATATATACGTGCAGCTCTGCTTTACGAATGGGTTTGCATTTTGAATTTTTGAATCAAAGGGTTTAAAAAGTTTGACTTCATTTTTTTTATTGTAGTTGAAAATGAAGTCGTTTCTAGGAAGATTTTTGTATATGCTTTATATTCATACGAATACTATTTGATGATTATTATTTTTGTGTTAAAAAACCTTGCTAACAGTTGATGATTTTACTTTTCATTACTATTTCATGCACTAGAGTTTAGGACAAGCTAAACTCTGGATTAAATATTTTTAGCTGACATATCTGCCATTAGGATGTCGCCGATTTAAACTTTAATGGCCCCGTACATACACTGACCTACAGTCAAACGACTATCAAAGCACAGCAATTTTCTATCATATGGTTGCTCTCAAAAATAACCTTGAACACATGAAAAACTCGGCTCTCAAACACAAAATAAAAACACATTTATAAATGCACATAATTTGAACGGCAGACCGCGAGATATCTAACAGAAAGAAAATATTAAAGGGAACTTTACCTACATTTTTAAAAGAAGTTTTCTTTATCCGACGAATAAATCGAAGGTGGGAGGGAGAAGTTACCCGGCGGAAGTAGAAATCTGTTGTTTTATTCATGAAAAAATAAAGAAGGGAAAAATGTGGAATGCCAAGCGGTTTGTTTGAAAAACTAAGTTCAAGTTTGCTGGTAAACATGAAACCTAGAACTTTAGTGCTTAAAATTGAAAGCGGGTGAACAATGAGAGACCTCTTTGCGATTATATGAGTAATGTGAAAAATATCAATGCTAAATGCTGTCTTGGCTTGTCCGTGTGTACGAATCTATTTCAGTTTGAAACACAATGATTGTGAAAAACCTCGGAACGTGGCCAAATAAATTTATATCTACTAGGAAGTTAGATATTTTTATTTGGCCACGTTTAAGTTTTTTTGTTTATATAATTTAATTGTGCTACTGTCTTGCATTGCTTCTAAAGCTGTCAAATTGAAATATTTCCCATAACCTTAAATTTTTCCAAAGATTTTTGCGACATCTTATCAAAAATTCAATTTCATCAACAAAAAACTCGAAAACATGGACTCACGTTTAAAACAAGTGAAGTTGTTGACAAATCCTCACGCACGGTATCCATTAAATAATGCAAATTTGTTGTAATCCCCACTCCCAACCAGCGGCTGAGAGAGAAATATTTAATTTTCATAAAGTATACATTAGAGGAACAAGTCGGGGACTCACTGCCTTGTTAACTGAACCGCAGAAACACTTATAATATACCTATTTTGAAGACGCTGGGTATTAATTAAAAAGCTGGCTTTTATGGCGCTTTTAATGTGATTTAGATTAAGTTTATAATGGACCTAAAATCCACTGGAATATTACGAGAATAAGAAATATAACTACTTCTGTTTTCTTTCAGATTTTTGAAGTTTTTTTTTCTGTATTCTGTGATAAACAACCAGTGTGACAATTCTCCTTTGATATTTTTCGAGGCTGCTGTGATGTATCATATTGAATTCTAATTGGCTTTCTAACCTGGTTTTTCTAAAAGATTCTTATACCTACAGTAAAACATCCAGACATCCAACGTCACTACTGAAGAAAAATTGTCCCTAATAAACCCGGTACTATGTTCAACTATTACAGGCACACAATCGCTGGCAGTTCGACGCGAGCCGACAGCAAATTTGCATATCACCAATATTATATCGTCACGCGAAAAACGTATCCCTTACGCCTGTGTACACATGAATGACGCGTGATGCTGCCGACCTTCCCTGACGTCATCCATCATTCGACGTGGCGCCTGCACCTAGACTCGTGACAGCGCGGGTGGAACTCCAAAACAGGGCCAAAATTCGACTGTGTCTTTAGATAAATAAAGTCGGAATTCCAGTGTCATAGAAGAGTGAAAGGTGGCACTCCACCTCCCCGCGAGCGAGGGAGGATCCCTGTCAAACGCTGGCGAAGAGTTTGATAGACGCGGGGCGCGGAGTATTTGACATGAAGGGGCTTGTTTGATACGGGGGTGAGCAGTGCGGGGAGGGGGCGAATTCTGCCCGGTCATGAATAGGCAATGGGTTCGCTTTATTTATAAAGATTGTTAGCCCGAACACGGGCCCAGTGAACTTCTGTTGAAAATAAACACGTCGTTGCCATTGACGTATGTAGATAATAGTCCTATTGGAATATTTTCCAATTTTTGATTAACTCCGAATACAGAAAATGACGGGAAGTCTGATTGGAATTCAAATCTGGTTTGAATGTGGGAGACTCCAAATGGGATCATTAAGAATAAGACTGACAGCTTGTACGAGCGTTTTCTAAGAGGAATTCAGGAAATTGTTTGCATAATTTCGTCGTGTCTCAAAGACACTAGAGACAATATGGTAGTGATAGACCTTTAACATGTTAAGTGCGATACTAGGTTTAAACATCTTGTAACGTCACGCTTACAGCGCGGCTAAGAAAAGTATAGACTTCCTCGTCGTGCGGAAGGCATAACGTCAATTTGGTTCGGTGTAGGAAAGAGATATATTTTTAAATGAAGCCAAAAATAGATTAAGGTTTCTTAAAAGTTACAGGTTCTATATGCCTTTTGCCGCCACAATTGAAGTTTTATTACCAGGTGTATAGATCTTGTACCGCAGGAATGGAAAGTATAGAAAAATCACTGCCGCAGCGAACGTGTTAATCGAGTGTGTACCAATACAGTAGATGATTTCGTTTAGTAACAAACACAAGTAGTTACTTAATCACAGTCATCCGTGTTGATATTTCACTTCTCAACTAAAAGAGCACATAAGAGTTTATCAACGACAATTTAATTCAAGCAACCGCAACCCCCATAGCATCTTGTGAGGGGAATAAAATCCATAAAAGACACGGCAGTGCAGAGGCAGCGTTGGGTACAAAATTTGATTATTCCGCGACGTTGGCCTATCGCCAGCGTTTGACTATTTATCAAGAGCTTTCCGCACTCGACGGTTTACAAGGATACTAATCATCGATACGGAATCTGTATAGAGAGGTAGAACAGTGTTAAGTAGCATCTAAGTGTGACAAGTAGGGTTGTAACGGAGGCGAATGCGGAGGCGACGAGTTCCGCCTCCGTGGATGCGTAGGTTAACGGAGGCGGAGGTGAAATTAGATGTGAAAAAAATAGTTATTTATAGTTTATATTTACAATTAACTATACACTGATCTATACTTATAGCTATAGTAACTATAATTTATAGTATAAACTATAAATTACAATGTTTTTCCATATCTAATTTCACCTCCGCCTTCGCGGAGACAGTGTTTCGCCTCCGCATCCGCCTCCGTTATAACCCTGGTGACAAGGGAGTATCACATTTGTGTACCAAAAGCAATTTTTCATTGAAAGTTAGTGAAATGTGTTGAAAAGGTAATTATATATGTATCTTTATAGTTATAACAAAGGATGATAACGTGTGTGTCTGTTTGAATGAATATGTGGCCGTTCAATCAATAATTAAACTTAGTAGATGTTAATCAAGTAAATAAGAAAAGATTTCTTATAAGACATTTTTTATTTGTACCAAAATTCAGTTCTTAATATCATACACATTTCCCTGATTGTAAATTTCTGACTGACTATAAACTTAGTTCTTTATGCTAAGATACTGCTCATGAATCAGCATCGGCATCTGAGCGATTATTATTTCTGGAAAAAATGAGTTTGTGCAGGTTTCATCAAAGTCATCCAGACTCTCAACTGGGTCTTTGTTCTCCTTCATGCGACGGTTCTGGAACCACATCATCGTTTGTCATGGGTGCTGCTTTCACCGACTGAAAAAAAAATCTAAATGAAGGCCGAAACGCATAATGCTATATAGTTACTTAAATATTATCACAAGTTCATTATACTTACAGAATTTATTTTATTTCACTTTTAGGATTTTTAAAAACGTAAACACAATAATTATACCGTAAATGGAGGAACTATACACTCAATACGGAAAAGAGCGCGAATAGGTAGGTGAAATGCGCGTGAGCACCGATATTATCTGTCAGTGTCGAAAGGTTTCGTTCTATAGATTTCAGTTTTACTGAAAAGATATTTAACATCTTGAATTTGAAAAAAATCGATAAAATGTTTAAATTTTTCAATTTTTTTAGTTACATTTATGCTGTTAACAAATTAAGCACGTTTATTAATGATAAATAAATAAACAATATTTCATTTTGAGTGTGACATTTTTATTTATTTATATAAATATTGCTTTCATGTTTCAAGTTTATTAACACAAGGAAAAAATTCTAAAAAAATAATGTCATACAAATCAATTCCCCCTTTTTTATCTCCTTATAAGTTAGATTTCAAAATTAATGAGATAAAGAAGTTGGTTGAAATATCCTCTCTTACCGCTCGACTACATCATAAAAGGAATCCTTGTGCAACATTTCACGTCTAGGCCCACTAGTTTAGGTTGTGCGTTGACATGCCAGTTAGTCAGTTTGTCCTTTAATATTATTACCAGCTGACCCAGCAAATGTTGTTCGCCATAAAGATATATTTGTCAAAGAAAAAATAAAAAATAGGGGTAAAAGATAAAAAAAACCGGCCAAGAGCGTGTCGGGCCACGCTCAGTGTAGGGTTCCGTAGTTTCCCGTCCGTCACAATAAGTGTACCCACTTATGAGTTTAAAAAAATGCTTGCATATACGACTATACTACAAACTTAGTCCAGAAATTATTGTTTACCTTTTTGTCTTTTTTGTACAAACACTGTTCTTTCCATCAAGTTCAAAATGATTTTCCTAGAAAGTCCTTATAAAGTTCTACTATTCAGATTTTTTTCATATTTTCTAAACTTATGGTTCAAAAGTTAGAGGGGGGGACACACATTGTTTTTTACTTTTGGAGCGATTATTTCCGAAATTATTGACATTATCAAAAAATTATTTTAGTAAACCCCTATGCATTTTTAAATACCTATCCAACGATATATCACACGTTAGGGTTGAAATTTAAAAAAAAATCATTTCCCACTTTACATATAGGGGGGCTACCCTAATAAAACATTTTTTTCCAATTTTTATTTTACCACTTTGTCGGCGTGATTGATATACATATTGGTACCAAATTTCAGTTTTCTAGTGCTAACGGTCACAGAGATTAAGCGAGGACGGACAGACAGACAGACAGACGGACAGACAGACATGGCGAAACTATAAGGGTTCCTAGTTGACTACGGAACCCTAAAAATAGCTTACAAACCTATTCTCAGACCGAATTTCATAAAAATCGGTCAAGCCGTTTAAGGAGAAGTGCGATAACAATCACTAAGACACTTGAAATTTATATATTATTATGTAAATGTATGTTAGATTAATTCATTAAACCCCAAGCGAACGCCGGCGTTCGCGCACCTATTGTCTTTCTATTGTGTCTGTAATAAGTAATTATGGATAGTATGGACAGAAAGTCGAGTGTGCATGCACTTTAAAAACATAATAATGAAAACTAATAACAAACAAAAAAACATTAAAAAGAAACAAACATTATGGAGAGTGTGTAGTTTGCCGTGAAACGAAAAGTTATTAACTTTTTTTAAAAGACGGTAGAAAACTATACGGGTCTGCAAAAATACTGATACCTACACATTGATAAAGGCTGGTCATAGTCATAGAAAGAATTGATTGTTTGCTGTTCTGACTGGTGACTCCTGTTTAAATAAAAATTGGTCGAAATATTCTTTGATCATTTACACCATTGAAGACGATGAATGAGGTAAAATTCTACAATTATATTTTAAAATAACAGTGTTGATTGTACAAAGTTTTGCTGTCATATCATTTGCAAATGGTATTTGAGTGCTAACAAGATTAAAAGACGTTTGTATGTTGATTTCATTGTGAAAATATTGTACATTAGTGTTTATTTTTTGTAGATTAACTGCTGGGAAAATCTAAAGGGACCTTTTACAACGGTGTGGCCAGAAAATATACAGCAGAATAACAAAGGTTGGTAGTATTTTGAATGACCTACGTTTACCTAAAATCCGCCCATAAAAGACGACCCAATTATATCCTCACATACAAAGTGAGACAACCACACAAATTATATTTCAATAAAATTGTTTCTATATGCATAGTGGTGGCACTATGCTGGATTTAACTGGGAGATAGTTATACTGAATGATATAGTCATGATGATGATATTGAATTGATTTAATCAAGTGTGTAAAACACAGGAATTCTGCCGCGCTAGACTGGAAACCAACCCTAAGCTCGTCTGAAAAGGCTAGGGATGAGTCATACCAAATCCCCATCCAATTGAGGTGAAAACATTTATTTTTCAATACAGTCATTTACTCGAAAACCCGCTCTTATCCCACCTCTTTTAGATGAACAATAAACTGTTTTTCGCATTAGTGCAGAAAAGTGCACGTGCTCTTCCCCGCTCAATTTTATTACATTTATTGTATCGGCCTGGGTGCTCATCGACCCCGACGAGTCGGTGGTCAACCCCCGTTTATTCATTTCTTCGTAAGTGTATAGAAAAATGTCATTTGATAGACGTGCAAAGTCACTGCAGCCCTCGGCTCCATAACACACTCGTCTGCGGCTAGTGCAAATTCTGCCGCGGTTCCAACGATAAACTTTCGCCACTTGTAGCATTGTATTGTATCATTTAAAGTTTATGTTCATTCATTACAGATGTAAAAACAATAAAAAAGAAAAACCGAAAACGGACTACCTTCACGACAGAACAACTTTGGATTTTAAAAAAGTTGTACTCCGAACATAAGTACATAGACAAAGTGACACGAGCTGAGATCGCCAACAGATTCAAAATCAGCGTCAAAAGCGTTAAAACCTGGTTCCAAAACAGGAGAATGAAGGAGAAGAGGGAATCGTCTGAATCCAGTTGCGATTATTGGAGTGAATTAGTTAGTATGGAATGCCTTTCAGTACATACTCCATTCTCATGGCAAATGATTTTTAAACCTACCGCTCAACAAATTTCTCATTACTCTGACAGTGCCTACCAACTACCCGATTACTGTAACACCAATGAACCTCAGTCTACCTATGGAGACATAAATTCATCTGGTTCTGCAACATGTTTTTACAATAAACGTAATGTATATCCTACTCAGTATTATCCACAAGATTTATGCTTTTCGAATGAAGGTCATGAGTATGATCAATATGCCAGTGAAGGAAATAGTGGTTGGACAGGGAGTCAGTACCCGTATTACTCGACGGTTTAGATTACTTATTATTCATATTAAACAGATATAATAATAGCTACGCAATCAAAATCAATTAATTTTTATTTTGGTTAATTTGTTATTGAATCTTCGCAAAACGCTACACTTCGACGCTTTCATAAGATAAACTTTAATTTGAAGAAATGAAAATAAATCGTGATATTCACGGGGTAAATTTTGTCTGTATAATAAAAAGAGTTTGATTTATTTTGTTATATTTCATACCCACTTATGTGTTTTGTTTATGTGCATAATCAGAGGCGGCTCTAGCCTTCGGAGCGCCCGTGTGCAACCAATATCTTGGCGCCCTCTAGTAGGCATGCGGACAACATGGAATACTTAAGCCCCATCCGCACTAGGGGACATGTCGCGCGCGACTTGTCGCTCGACATGTGTCCAGCGCAGTCGCAAGTAGTGTTGCCAGGCGTCCCGATTTGCGCGGGACGTCCCGATTTTTAGGGGTCTGGGGACGCGTCCCGATTTGCACCTGATCGGGACGCCAAATGTCCCGATAAATCAAAAAGTTCTAATAGGGTAGTTTCCAGGGTCAAAATAATTACATTTTATTTAGTCCGTAATTTAAATTATAAAAAAATATTGGACACGTATTTTTTCTTTTTTCGATTAACCTTTCAATCGTGGAATTTACAGACACAATAGAAAGACAATAGGTGCGCGAACGCCGGCGTTAAACAAAAAATAACGAAGATATAGCCCATTAAAGTTACGTGTGACGTCACCCCGTGCGAAAAAATGTAGCACGGCGTGACGTTACACGTAATTTTTGGTTTAATTTACAAATTAAAAAATCCGTGTCCCTTATTTTTGAATAATCTAAAAGACGAACTAATTACATTTTTTACGGCAACTAGCCTCTCAATCCACACAATTATATAAGTAATCTGTGACTCAATAATCCATCTTCGTTTATCCATTCCATTCATATGCAGTAAAATGTAACCGACAATATAATTTTAATATAATATTAAAACTTTTAAAACAGCGGGGATCATTCATAACTTCAAATTTTTTTTAGGTTTTGTCTTTATTCCTGCATCTGAATTGTGCGAAAGAAATGCCCGGGTGTGAGCATTGCGTGGACCGCCCGGGTGACACCAATGAGCTTACGATGGAAGTGTGCCCGCCCTGCTCTAAAAAAAATTACTGAAAAAAAAAATTGTCCCTATCTAAAACCCTAAATCCCGATTTGTTTTTTCGTCTGTCCCGATTTTCATCCAATCGGACCTGGCAACACTATCGCAAGGGACATCACGCGACTTCACACGTGACTTTTCGGCGACATCTTGAACAACTTCCGATGTGCGGACGGAATGTCGCTCGACATTGTCGCCGGACATGTCGCCGCTTTATGAAGGTATGCACCGCCATCCGCCCCTCTAAATTTGAATTTGAACTTTATAATTATTCTAATACATACGAAGATCATTGCGAATTCGGCAAAATTCGCTACGATTGTCGGCATGTTTACAAACAAATCAAACAGGTGCCGCCACGCGCTAGGGCGCGATGCTGCACTACGCGAATATAGTCTTTAAATGTCTTAATACTGATTTCTCGTTGAAACAAAAGTTTTTAGGTATGTAGGTACTGAGCCGCACGTGCGTCATGAGTTGTCTTTGAGGGAGCCGACGGGCGACGCTAGGATATACCTAAACGATATTCGTTCGATCCATCTTAGGAGATAGGTTGAGATAGCTATTTGCTGTTGTAACATCACTTATTAGTAATTACTAATGTCGCAACCCTAGTTTATATGTTTCGTCCATTATTGATTTATCGGTATTAGCGTGAACATCCTAATTAATGTAATAGTCTAGATGTGTAATAAACGACTGATGAATTCCTGCATGAAGACTTTCATTCCATAACCACAATTCACCACATTTGCGAGCGGCGCTCGGCGCACCCTGAGACCCGGCGCCCGTGTACACCGCACACCCTGCACACTAGGTAAAGACGGCCCTGTGCATAATACATATTTGTGAACGCACACACCACGATACAGGAGCCATTCCTAGTGTGAAGTAAAAAAAAAATACACAAGTATACATCTATATATATAAAAAAATCAATGCCACTTTTCGTTGTAATTTTATAACTCGAGAACGGGCTCACCTATCCAAACCAAATGTTTAGGCTTTGTTCGGACTATTTAGTAGATGGTTTATGTGAAGTTTGATAGGGTAGAGTAGAGTATACCTAGTAGGGTAGAGTAGGGTAGAGTAGGGTAGAGTAGGGTAGAGTAGGGTAGAGTAGGGTAGAGTAGGGTAGAGTAGGGTAGAGTAGGGTGGAGTAGGGTATAGTAGGGTAGAGTAGGGTAGAGTAGAGAAGAGCGGGAGCGAAGCCGCGCGGGCAAAAGCTAGTAACTTATAATAGTTTTTCAAAATATTTTTGAATTCCACTTTTTAGATATTTATGGAAAAGGGAAATATATGAAAAGAATTCTCTATAACGAATACATACCTAGAGATATTATTTTTAAGTTATTTATCACTTATTTATTATTTAAATTATTTTAAAATGCATTGTTATTTTTTTAATAATATATTGTAAAAAATTGTGTGTGAATTGATGGGTAGTTTAAATATTTAAAATTGTATAAATAATCGTATTTACTGCTAAATTATATATTTTCTATTCTATGTCTTATTATTTTGGTTAATCTTGAAATTCTGTTAAAACATTTTTAAACCTAACAATTTTGGCTAGCTTTTAATTATTGTGTTTAATTAAAACTATTATAGTCTTTTTAAGCTTACGTTTAATAAACAGCGTGAAAAGTTTAAAAAAAAAATCAATAAAACTTTTAGTTTTCTTTAATCAATAATATTTCAGTATTATCACATTTATACTACAATGAAATCATTCCATATAACAATTTGTACAAGCTTACTTATTAACGATTATGACAACTGACTTTTTCTCGTAACTTCGTCATCGTGAATGTCGGTTATTGCAGACACAAGTATATGTCGAAGCCAGATAAAAGGATACCTTATATCCTTCCTTGAGGTCCTTTACTCCATCCCATCAAAATTGGGTCAGTAGTTTAACCCTTAAAGCGTTACAGGCAGACAGATACACTTTCATATTTATAAATAAACACATGTCAAAATTTTGTACTGGTATTTTGAAAAGGCACAGCAGTTATAATGTACTGAGGACTTGGAGATTGATCTGTGAATCCCCTAGACTTTGGTTCTTTCACTTTCTTTATTTTTTCAGCTTCTTTTTCAAACGTTTGTACTACTACGTCAGATGGTTTAGCTAACGATTCAGATTTGTATTTTTTACTCAATTTGATAGAGAATTCAGCAGACGTTTTGAACTCTGGAGATGGAGCACTACTTTTTACAAACACTGATAGCGGATGAATTACTTTAGCTGTAGTTACAACCTTTGGAATAACATCACTACATGCACATGTTTTTTTGCAGAATCTTTGCTTTCAACACTGTGTCTCGTACTTGTAGAATTATTTGTTTCAATATTGTTATAACAATTTCTTTGACTCAAATGAGTTCACAATGGTAATGACCATGGTTGCTGATGGTGTACTCACAATATTTAATTGATCTTTAGTGAATTCCAGAGACTTTCTAATGCCTTGTCGTCATCAACTTTATTGGTAGTACTTTAATTTTTTTCCTTCATTCGACAATTCTGGAACCAAATCTCGACTGCTCTCTCCGCGATGTTTAACGTTGCGTCAACTTTCTTGCGTTGAGCGTTTCCGATGTATGGAAATTTTATAAACTGTTTCTCTAAATAATCTACTTGATCCGTTGTAAAGGTACTTTAGAATCTTTTCACCTGTTTTGGGTTCGTTCTGTACTGAAGTCTGGACTGGAATCGAGGATGGCAGATCCGTCATTGGCATCGAAAGTAGTAGACTTCTCGCTGGCATCGAAATCGGTACACTCGTCGCATCTGAATAGGAGTAGATACTGCTGGCTAGTTTTTTACATATATATTCCCTTGACAGTAACCTTCCGACTGATTGTAAACGTTCTTCATGCCAGGATACTGCTCGTTAATAAACATCTAAATCTTGTTATTAAAATTACAATACTACTCTTCATAAGAAAGAGATGATCTGATCCTACATAAATCCCAGTTCTTCTCAATGTTATCTCCATTGGCATTTGAAGAGAGATTTCATTTTTAGTTTTCAATTCAGGCGACAATTCCTGAACTTCATAGTACGAGGACTGACGAGGCTGCATTTGCAAATGTAACTGTTGGTACGGCGCTTGGCATTGTTCCTCCATCATGAAAGTTTGATACATGTTCTGTACTGAAGTCTAGGCTGGCATCGGCAGATCCATCATTGGAATCGAAAGTGGTAGACTTGTCGCTGGCGTCGATGGTAGCAGACTCTTCGCTGGCATCGAGGATAGAAGACTCGTCGCTAGCATCGTGGGTGGCAGACTTGTCGCTGGAACCTGAATAGGAGTAGATGTTGCTGGGTAGTTTTCTACACAAATATTTCCTTGACAGTAAACTTCCGACTGATTAAAAACATTGTTTTTCATGCCAGGATACTGCGCGTTAATAAGCATTGGCATCTGAGCGTCTCCTATTTCTGGAGAAGACTCAGATGTGCTAACTTCCTCAGAGTCTTCCAGACTCTCAGCTCGGTCTTTCTTCTCTTTCATGCGACGGTTTTGGAAACAAAGCTTGATCGCGCGCTCATTTAGGTGAAGGATATCTGCCAGTTCAATCCTTCGAGCACGATCTAAGTAGCGGGTCCTAGAGTACTCTTGCTCTAGCTCCATGATCTCTTGACTATTGAACGCAGTTCTGATGCGTTTCTGTTTTTTGACTCCTCCATTTGTTTTGTTACTAGTCCATACAGGTGTCTGAGTGATAAATCTTTCGAGCGCCGACTGATTGGGCCATGCTTGTCCTCCGATAAATCTGTCCGTTTTGAGTACGTTGAAAATTTGGCCCGTTAGTGATTTGAGGGTTAATTCTTCCGGTAGGATTCAAACTTGTGTACCCTGTATTAGATCCTGTATTTGTTTGGAATGGAGTATTTAGGTAGTTGTGCGGGTTGTACACAACTTGGTTGCTTAGAATATTAATATTGTTGACGCTGTTCACATTGTGGCTGCTCGTGGCGTAGTCACTGGAGACACTGTTGGTAGACACTGGTGCTGAAGCAACACTGTATGTCGGTAACTCGTTCCACACAGGAGGCTGTAAAAAAGAGAAATATTTTAATAGGTATCATTTCTATAAATTCAAGGTTTTGGCAGAAAAGACATTTAAACAGGGACACTTCGATGCTATCTATAAAATATGCAGACCAGAAACTGAGCAGAGAATATTAGGAAAATCAAATTACCGTTGTATTATTCTGCAACATCTAATACAGGGTACACGAGTTAATATACATCAGGATATACAGGATCTAATACGTTCATGTAGTTGGGCGAGTTGTACACGACTTGGTTGCTTAGAATGCTGATGTTGTTGATTATCGGAGGACAACCTTCGATATGGTCCGTTTTGAGTGCGTTGAAAATTTGGCCAGTTGGTGATTTGAGGGTTAATTCCTTGGATCTAAACTCGTGTACCCTGTATTAGGTCCTATGTTTCTTTTGTTAAGTATGTTCCTGTTGTTAGACGAGTTGTACAGGACTTGATTGCTGAGCATATTGACGTTTTTGACGTTGTTGACATTGCTCGTCATGGTTGGAGGACTCATTGGAGACACGGTTGGTAGATATTGATACTGACATAGCGCTGGGTGTTGTTAACTCGTTCTACGCTGAAAGCTGTGAAAAAGAAAAAGATTTTATTAGATACTGTACTATTCCTATAAAATTCAAGTTTCTGAAAGTAGAAACACATATATATAAACAGGGACAGTACATAATATTAGAACAAATATGCTGCCCTGAAACTGAGCAAATAATTTTATGAAAATTAAATTACCGTAGTGTTCTGCAACATATTCGTGGTATCAACTTGGTTCCGTCTACCCCCACTGGAAGTAACCGCACCTTTGCCAACATTATTAGGTGTTGGCCTACACCAACACCTAATAAGAAGGACTATTCCTCGACGCTTCTACGATCAGGATATTCCAAAATGCAGAAGTCTACGAGTTCCGGTAAAGAAGTCGTAGACTCCTGCATTTTGGAATATTCTTAATTATTATAAGAGAAAGTAACAATCGGCTTCGAAAACCCAGCTAACTATGATGTTTGCCAGTATTGTGCCTCTATTTATATGAAACCGACTACTCAAGTAATTAACAAATTCGATTCGGTCGTTAGTAAATTGTTATGTAAACATTTTGTTTTTGTTTTGAAAGTTTTAGATAAAAGTTGTATACTCAATGTACTTACAACGTTTCATAGTTCATTAAAAATCTTTCTTTTCTAGTATCCAAGATAAAAAAAGTTATCGTTATTAAAATTTTACATAATTGTACATTTGCTTACCTTTTCAGGTTTTCCACATCTCTAACTTGTTCCCCAAACCTCTTCTGCCCATCTGTATTTATGAGTTTAAGATATCCTTAACAGACCTTACTGTATCAAGTATACATGTTTATCAGCCTCTCTCTTCTCTACTTGTATCCCTCTCTTTTCGTCTCAGGAATGGTGGGTATTGATACCCTCGAGCTGAGACGTAAATGTGCGCTCCTTGTGCATTACTTTTTACTATTTAACGGTAAAATTGACAATCCTGCGGCTCTGTCACGCTGTGGTCTATCCGCGCCGCCTCAATACACGCGACTGCGCTCGCGCCCTCTGCTAGCTACGCCCAGGGTTCGGACTCGTACCGCGCAATATGCGGCAACAAATCGGGCAGTGACACTACTCAACACACTGACTGCTCAGCATCCCGATGTAGACATGTTCCACTCTTGTGTACGATTGTTTTTGAAAAAGTGCAAAGAATGCTTTGGAGGTTGATTCGACCTCTTATTATATATATTACTATTGTTATTTATGATTATTTCTTTTTGTATCTTTTTGTTGTTGTGTTGTTTTTATTATTTGTAATACCTTTAAATTGTTTTTTATTTTAATTTTTAAATATTAATTGTTGGACATTTACTATAATGATAATTTTAATGAGGATGATAATGTTAATGATAATGTGATTTATTTTATTCTTATTTTTTTTTTATTGTATTGTAACTTAATAATGACTCTCTGCACGTATTGGTTTCGACTGTTAGTGCAGAGAGTACCTGTAATGGAAATAAATAAATAAATAAATAAATCAGGAAAGTATTTGTTTCAATTTTGCAAATATCTTTTTCATTCACAAAAATCAAAGAAGTTTATTCCTTTTGAGTACATTATTTTCAGTAAAGTCACTATAAAATACAAAATATTTTTTTAAAACATTTCGACATAGTCAAGCCACAAACGGAAGGCGGAGTGATAGGTCTCTTTGGTCTCCTGCAGAATCTGCTGCAGCATATGTATATGGGGTCTACGGATCAGAAGCGGTAATAAAATTTGGCTTGTCCGGGAGGCGGGAGAATATTGAAAACAGCTTGTCGACATGCCTCAGAAGTGAGATGGGCTTGTAATTCCCAAGCAAGACATTGTCACCTTTCTTAATGTAGATTCTCTCCACACTTCTACTCCATGTCTGTTTGTAATATGATTTTAAAATAATTATTCATGCAGACCAATGATTTGACAATTTACTGCAAAGGTAGCGATAAAGGTAAGGTATGTTGAAGGCTAGAGTGAATAGGCTCTTAGTGAACTATTGCGCCTCATCATCAACGATTGCATCACTGCTTACCATCAGGCGAGATCGCAGTCAAGCACTAGTTTATATCAATTAAAAAATAATAAAAAGCCGGCCAAGTGCGAGTCGGACTCGCCCATGAAGGGTTCCGTAGCAGCAAGTAACCTAATATAAAAGTTCTCGTAGTTCATTCTGACTTTGATCGATGTTTTAATAATAGTGTATTTTTTTAGACTTATGACGTATTAAAAAAAAACTACTTACTAGATCTCGTTCAAACCAATTTTCGTTGGTAGTTTATATGGTAATGTACATCATATTTTTTTTTTAGTTTTATCATTCTCTTATTTTAGAAGTTAGAGGGGGGGGGGGGACACACATTTTACCACTTTGGAAGTGTCTCTCGCGCAAAAAAAATGATTGAAGAAACCTCTATATCATTTTTGAAGACCTATCCATACATACCCCACACGTATGGGTTTAATGAAAAAAAATTTTTTTGAGTTTCAGTTCTAAGTATGGGGACCCCCAAAATTTATTCCTTTTTTTCTATTTTTGTGTAAAAATCTTAATGCGGTTTACAGAATACATCTACTAACAAAGTTTCCACAGTATAGCTCTTATAGTTTCGGAAAAAAGTGACATGACGAATCTATAAGGGTTCCGTTTTTTGCCATTTGGCTACGGAACCCTAAAAAGGAGTGTGTTTAAGGATCGATTGACTAGAGTGATTCAAGGACTTCTCTGTCTTTCAGAAAATTATTTATTGTTTTATCCATAATACACTAGTCCCTACTCATATTTTAAAACTGAATTTAGGTTATAAACTACATTTTATTTGATTGAATCAGTAATGAAGTTAGCAAGAAAATATTGTGTAGCCAGCTGTTGATGACGGTGTATCTAACAATATTCATGACAGGGTGCCGAGATGGTGCTAAACTCATTAGGACATATACAACAGTCTGAAAACCACTGTCGGCAGTTGCTTCCTCCTTTTTCAATATAATAAAAAGACTTTTACCTTACACAATGTCTTGTTAAATTCTATTATACATACAAAATAGTAATAAAAATAATAAAAACAATTGATTAAAAATATGCGATATGCTGCAATAGAGGTTTGCTGGACTTAGCACCCTGTTTTGCATACCTCTATATCTATACATTTGGGAAAAGATAATCAAGCTATGTGGCCTACGTAAGGGCCCAGCAGGATTGAAGCCTTTTGAGGTAGGTTTGCTTCTGAAAGGAAAATGAAGAGACATAAGAGTGGGTTTTAGTAAGCAAGAGTCTGCCCTAGAGCGAGATAAGTCATTGAATAATCTCCCGAAAACTATGGAATGCGCCAGAAGAATCAAACGTTCCAAGCTAATAGTAACATATAAAAATAAAGCGCATAGAAATAAACCTCAAACTTAATTTGTATGTAAGATGCCCCCTTCCCCCCTTTTTAATGCAGGTTTGCGGGATCTTGCACCCTATTCCGTATATCTCTGGGTGTTTTATTTTTTTATCGATGGGAAAAATCATCTTATGACAACCCCCGCTCTTGGGCGGAGCGGGAGATAGTGTCAGACTCTTACTGACTAAAAAACCCATCCCGTTCCTTCAAGCCTTCATACCGGGGCTCGAGCGCCCTTTCGGACGCTCTATTCTTTATACCTCTGGGTGTCGTTTTTGGGAAAAGTTAACTTCTAAGTAGCAATATTACATCATCATAATATCATATCATTGACTGCCGCTAGGTTGGACTGCCCATTCCAAAACCAGTGGATGCGCATTTTAATACGAATGTTGACCAAATTTTATTGTATTTTATTTCAATTTTATTGATTAATTGTAATTTTTGATGATGACTAAATTTAATTAATTTAATTGAAATTAAATTTATGTATTTATTTAGGTATTTTAATTTATATAACAATTTGATTTGTGTTGTTTGTTGACATGTTTTGATTGAAATTTTAATTGTAATAATAATGTATAGAACTGGAATTTTATGGCTACTAAAATAATTTTATGTAAATTTTGTTACTAACTCTTTTATGAGTGCGAGCTCGAAATAAAATGAATGATGATGATGATGATAATCATCATTTCGGCCGGAATACGTCCACTATTGGACACAGGCTCTGCGCTGCTCTTATTTTTCTCTTTAAGAGCACGTGACTGAAGCCCGTTTCTTGCTGTCCTCCCTCACCAAACGTACTAAGACGTGATCCTCACCCCACAGGGTTGCCCTTAAGTAAACTAATTTATTAAGACCGCCAAAGGCTAGTCTGGTTAAGCAGACGACAACCTCATAGGTAGACCTGCAAGAGGCAACATCGAAACCAATCCTGCTAAATTTTAATTTGCAACAAATCCAGTACCGTAGAGTATGTGTTCTTAGTTTCATCATTAGTTCATTTCGGAAAAAAAACAAAAATATCTAAGTGAAGCAGACCTATATCACTAGTGTTACTTATTTACGAGCTGGGGGTATTATCCTCTCTGTATGACATCTGAGTTGTGAATTTTATCGAGTTGTATTTTCTTATTGACATAACATTTACTTGATATTGGTATTATTTTTGAATATGTAGGGTAGAGAAGGGTAGAGTAGGGTAGAGTAGGGTAGAGTAAGGTAGAGTAGGATAGAGTAGGGTGGAGTAGGGTAGAGTAGGGTAGAGTAGGGTAGAGTAGAGTAGGGTAGAGTAGGGTAGGGAAATATATGAAAAGAATTCTCTATAACGAATACATACCTAGAGATATTATTTTTAAGTTATTTATCACTTATTTATTATTTAAATTATTTTAAAATGCATTGTTATTTTTTTAATATATTGTAAAAAATTGTGTGTGAATTGATGGGTAGTTTAAATATTTAAAATTGTATAAATAATCGTATTTACTGCTAAATTATATATTTTCTATTCTATGTCTTATTATTTTGGTTAATCTTGAAATTCTGTTAAAACATTTTTAAACCTAACAATTTTGGCTAGCTTTTAATTATTGTGTTTAATTAAAACTATTATAGTCTTTTTAAGCTTACGTTTAATAAACAGCGTGAAAAGTTTAAAAAAAAAATCAATAAAACTTTTAGTTTTCTTTAATCAATAATATTTCAGTATTATCACATTTATACTACAATGAAATCATTTCATATAACAATTTGTACAAGCTTACTTATTAACGATTATGACAACTGACTTTTTCTCGTAACTTCGTCATCGTGAATGTCGGTTATTGCAGACACAAGTATATGTCGAAGCCAGATAAAAGGATACCTTATATCCTTCCTTGAGGTCCTTTACTCCATCCCATCAAAATTGGGTCAGTAGTTTAACCCTTAAAGCGTTACAGGCAGACAGATACACTTTCATATTTATAAATAAACACATGTCAAAATTTTGTACTGGTATTTTGAAAAGGCACAGCAGTTATAATGTACTGAGGACTTGGAGATTGATCTGTGAATCCCTTAGACTTTGGTTCTTTCACTTTCTTTATTTTTTCAGCTTCTTTTTCAAACGTTTGTACTACTACGTCAGATGGTTTAGCTAACGATTCAGATTTGTATTTTTTACTCAATTTGATAGAGAATTCAGCAGACGTTTTGAACTCTGGAGATGGAGCACTACTTTTTACAAACACTGATAGCGGATGAATTACTTTAGCTGTAGTTACAACCTTTTGAATAACATCACTACATGCACATGTTTTTTTGCAGAATCTTTGCTTTCAACACTGTGTCTCGTACTTGTAGAATTATTTGTTTCAATATTGTTATAACAATTTCTTTGACTCAAATGAGTTCACAATGGTAATGACCATGGTTGCTGATGGTGTACTCACATTATTTAATTGATCTTTAGTGAATTCCAGAGACTTTCTAATGCCTTGTCGTCATCAACTTTATTGGTAGTACTTTAATTTTTTTCCTTCATTCGACAATTCTGGAACCAAATCTCGTCGGCTCTCTCCGCGATGTTTAACGTTGCGTCAACTTTCTTGCGTTGAGCGTTTCCGATGTATGGAATTTTTTTAAACTGTTTCTCTAAATAATCTACTTGATCCGTTGTAAAGGTACTTTAGAATCTTTTCACCTGTTTTGGGTTCGTTCTGTACTGAAGTCTGGACTGGAATCGAGGATGGCAGATCCGTCATTGGCATCGAAAGTAGTAGATTTCTCGCTGGCATCGAAATCGGTACACTCGTCGCATCTGAATAGGAGTAGATACTGCTGGCTAGTTTTTTACATATATATTCCCTTGACAGTAACCTTCCGACTGATTGTAAACGTTCTTCATGCCAGGATACTGCTCGTTAATAAACATCTAAATCTTGTTATTAAAATTACAATACTACTCTTCATAAGAAAGAGATGATCTGATCCTACATAAATCCCAGTTCTTCTCAATGTTATCTCCATTGGCATTTGAAGAGAGATTTCATTTTTAGTTTTCAATTCAGGCGACAATTCCTGAACTTCATAGTACGAGGACTGACGAGGCTGCATTTGCAAATGTAACTGTTGGTACGGCGCTTGGCATTGTTCCTCCATGATGAAAGTTTGATACATGTTCTGTACTGAAGTCTAGGCTGGCATCGGCAGATCCATCATTGGAATCGAAAGTGGTAGACTTGTCGCTGGCGTCGATGGTAGCAGACTCTTCGCTGGCATCGAGGATAGAAGACTCGTCGCTAGCATCGTGGGTGGCAGACTTGTCGCTGGAACCTGAATAGGAGTAGATGTTGCTGGGTAGTTTTCTACACAAATATTTCCTTGACAGTAAACTTCCGACTGATTAAAAACATTGTTTTTCATGCCAGGATACTGCGCGTTAATAAGCATTGGCATCTGAGCGTCTCCTATTTCTGGAGAAGACTCAGATGTGCTAACTTCCTCAGAGTCTTCCAGACTCTCAGCTCGGTCTTTCTTCTCTTTCATGCGACGGTTTTGGAAACAAAGCTTGATCGCGCGCTCATTTAGGTGAAGGATATCTGCCAGTTCAATCCTTCGAGCACGATCTAAGTAGCGGGTCCTAGAGTACTCTTGCTCTAGCTCCATCATCTGTTGACTTGTGAACGCAGTTCTGATGCGTTTCTGTTTTTTGACTCCTCCAGTGGTTTTGTTACAGGTCCATCCAGGTGTCTGAGTGATAAATCTTCCGAGCGCCGACTGATTGGGCCAGGCTTGTCCTCCAATAATCTGTCCATTTTGAGTGCGTCGAAAATTTGGCCCGTTAGTGATTTGAGGGTTAATTCCTCCGGTAGGATTTAAACTCGTGTACCCTGTATTAGATCCTGTATTTGTTTGGAATGGAGTATTTAGGTAGTTGTGCGGGTTGTACACGACTTGGTTGCTTAGAATATTAATATTGTTGACGCTGTTCACATTGTGGCTGCTCGTGGCGTAGTCACTGGAGACACTGTTGGTAGACACTGGTGCTGAAGCAACACTGTATGTCGGTAACTCGTTCCACACAGGAGGCTGTAAAAAAGAGAAATATTTTAATAGGTACCATTTCTATAAATTCAAGGTTTTGGCAGAAAAGACATTTAAACAGGGACACTTCGATGCTATCTATAAAATATGCAGTCCAGAAACTGAGCAGAGAATATTAGGAAAATCAAATTACCGTTGTATTATTCTGCAACATGTTAGTGCTACCAATTTGGTTCCAATGTCCCACACCGGAGGTAACTGCACCATTGCCAACATTACAAGGAGTTGGCGTCACGGACTGACTGGTACTCGTAGACTCCGGCATTTTGGAATATTGCTAATAGTTATAATAGTAACGTTCACTACGATATGATCTCTTGACTATTGAACGCAGTTCTGATGCGTTTCTGTTTTTTGACCCCTCCATTTGTTTTGTTACTAGTCCATACAGGTGTCTGAGTGATAAATCTTTCGAGCGCCGACTGATTGGGCCATGCTTGTCCTCCGATAAATCTGTCCATTTTGAGTACGTTGAAAATTTGGCCCGTTAGTGATTTGAGGGTTAATTCCTCCGGTAGGATTCAAACTTGTGTACCCTGTATTAGATCCTGTATTTGTTTGGAATGGAGTATTTAGGTAGTTGTGCGGGTTGTACACAACTTGGTTGCTTAGAATATTAATATTGTTGACGCTGTTCACATTGTGGCTGCTCGTGCCGTAGTCACTGGAGACACTGTTGGTAGACACTGGTGCTGAAGCAACACTGTATGTCGGTAACTCGTTCCACACAGGAGGCTGTAAAAAAGAGAAATATTTTAATAGGTACCATTTCTATAAATTCAAGGTTTTGGCAGAAAAGACATTTAAACAGGGACACTTCGATGCTATCTATAAAATATGCAGTCCAGAAACTGAGCAGAGAATATTAGGAAAATCAAATTACCGTTGTATTATTCTGCAACATCTAATACAGGGTACACGAGTTTATATAAATCAGGATATACAGGATCTAATACGTTCATGTATTTGGGCGAGTTGTACACGACTTGGTTGCTTAGAATGCTGATGTTGTTGATTATCGGAGGACAACCTTCGATATGGTCCGTTTTGAGTGCGTTGAAAATTTGGCCAGTTGGTGATTTGAGGGTTAATTCCTTGGATCTAAACTCGTGTACCCTGTATTAGGTCCTATGTTTCTTTTGTTAAGTATGTTCCTGTTGTTAGACGAGTTGTACAGGACTTGATTGCTGAGCATATTGACGTTTTTGACGTTGTTGACATTGCTCGTCATGGTTGGAGGACTCATTGGAGACACGGTTGGTAGATATTGATACTGACATAGCGCTGGGTGTTGTTAACTCGTTCTACGCTGAAAGCTGTGAAAAAGAAAAAGATTTTATTAGATACTGTACTATTCCTATAAAATTCAAGTTTCTGAAAGTAGAAACACATATATATAAACAGGGACAGTACATAATATTAGAACAAATATGCTGCCCTGAAACTGAGCAAATAATTTTATGAAAATTAAATTACCGTAGTGTTCTGCAACATATTCGTGGTATCAACTTGGTTCCGTCTACCCCCACTGGAAGTAACCGCACCTTTGCCAACATTATTAGGTGTTGGCCTACACCAACTCCTAATAAGAAGGACTATTCCTCGACGCTTCTACGATCAGGATATTCCAAAATGCAGAAGTCTACGAGTTCCGGTAAAGAAGTCGTAGACTCCTGCATTTTGGAATATTCTTAATTATTATAAGAGAAAGTAACAATCGGCTTCGAAAACCCAGCTAACTATGATGTTTGCCAGTATTGTGCCTCTATTTATATGAAACCGACTACTCAAGTAATTAACAAATTCGATTCGGTCGTTAGTAAATTGTTATGTAAACATTTTGTTTTTGTTTTGAAAGTTTTAGATAAAAGTTGTATACTCAATGTACTTACAACGTTTCATAGTTCATGAAAAATCTTTCTTTTCTAGTATCCAAGATAAAGAAAGTTATCGTTAATAAAATTTTACATAATTGTACATTTGCTTACCTTTTCAGGTTTTCCACATCTCTAACTTGTTCCCCAAGCCTCTTCTGCCCATCTGTATTTATGAGTTTAAGATATCCTTAACAGACCTTACTGTATCAAGTATACATGTTTATCAGGAAAGTATTTGTTTCAATTTTGCAAATATCTTTTTCATTCACAAAAATCAAAGAAGTTTATTCCTTTTGAGTACATTATTTTCAGTAAAGTCACTATAAAATACAAAATATTTTTTTAAAACATTTCGACATAGTCAAGCCACAAACGGAAGGCGGAGTGATAGGTCTCTTTGGTCTCCTGCAGAATCTGCTGCAGCATATGTATATGGGGTCTACGGATCAGAAGCGGTAATAAAATTTGGCTTGTCCGGGAGGCGGGAGAATATTGAAAACAGCTTGTCGACATGCCTCAGAAGTGAGATGGGCTTGTAATTCCCAAGCAAGACATTGTCACCTTTCTTAATGTAGATTCTCTCCACACTTCTACTCCATGTCTGTTTGTAATATGATTTTAAAATAATTATTCATGCAGACCAATGATTTGACAATTTACTGCAAAGGTAGCGATAAAGGTAAGGTATGTTGAAGGCTAGAGTGAATAGGCTCTTAGTGAACTATTGCGCCTCATCATCAACGATTGCATCACTGCTTACCATCAGGCGAGATCGCAGTCAAGCACTAGTTTATATCAATTAAAAAATAATAAAAAACCGGCCAAGTGCGAGTCGGACTCGCCCATGAAGGGTTCCGTAGCAGCAAGTAACCTAATATAAAAGTTCTTGTAGTTCATTCTAACTTTGATCGATGTTTTAATAATAGTGTATTTTTTTAGACTTATGACGTATTAAAAAAAAACTACTTACTAGATCTCGTTCAAACCAATTTTCGTTGGTAGTTTATATGGTAATGTACATCATATTTTTTTTAGTTTTATCATTCTCTTATTTTAGAAGTTAAAGGGGACACACACACACATTTTACCACTTTGGAAGTGTCTCTCGCGCAAACTATTCAGTTTAGAAAAAAATGATTGAAGAAACCTCTATATCATTTTTGAAGACCTATCCATACATACCCCACACGTATGGGTTTGATGAAAAAAAAAATTTTGAGTTTCAGTTCTAAGTATGGGGACCCCCAAAATTTATTCCATTTTTTCTATTTTTGTGTAAAAATCTTAATGCGGTTTACAGAATACTTCTACTAACAAAGTTTCCACAGTATAGCTCTTATAGTTTCGGAAAAAAGTGACATGACGAATCTATAAGGGTTCCGTTTTTTGCCATTTGGCTACGGAACCCTAAAAAGGAGTGTGTTTAAGGATCGATTGACTAGAGTGATTCAAGGACTTCTCTGTCGTTCAGAAAATTATTTATTGTTTTATCCATAATACACTAGTCCCTACTCATATTTTAAAACTGAATTTAGGTTATAAACTACATTTTATTTGATTGAATCAATAATGAAGTTAGCAAGTAAATATTGTGTAGCCAGCTGTTGATGACGGTGTATCTAACAATATTCATGACAGGGTGCCGAGATGGTGCTAAACTCATTAGGACATATACAACAGTCTGAAAACCACTGTCGGCAGTTGCTTCCTCCTTTTTCAATATAATAAAAAGACTTTTACCTTACACAATGTCTTGTTAAATTCTATTATACATACAAAATAGTAATAAAAATAATAAAAACAATTGATTAAAAATATGCGATATGCTGCAATAGAGGTTTGCTGGACTTAGCACCCTGTTTTGCATACCTCTATATCTATACATTTGGGAAAAGATAATCAAGCTATGTGGCCTACGTAAGGGCCCAGCAGGATTGAAGCCTTTTGAGGTAGGTTTGCTTCTGAAAGGAAAATGAAGAGACATAAGAGTGGGTTTTAGTAAGCAAAAGTCTGCCCTAGAGCGAGATAAGTCATTGAATAATCTCCCGAAAACTATGGAATGCGCCAGAAGAATCAAACGTTCCAAGCTAATAGTAACATATAAAAATAAAGCGCATAGAAATAAACCTCAAACTTAATTTGTATGTAAGATGCCCCCTTCCCCCCTTTTTAATGCAGGTTTGCGGGATCTTGCACCCTATTCCGTATATCTCTGGGTGTTTTTTTTTTTTATCGATGAGAAAAATCATCTTATGACAACCCCCGCTCTTGGGCGGAGCGGGAGATAGTGTCAGACTCTTACTGACTAAAAAACCCATCCCTTTCCTTCAAGCCTTCATACCGGGGCTCGAGCACCCTTTCGGACGCTCTATTCCGTATACCTCTGGGTGTCGTTTTTGGGAAAAGTTAACTTCTAAGTAGCAATATTACATCATCATAATATCATATCATTGACTGCCGCTAGGTTGGACTGCCCATTCCAAAACAAGTGGATGCGCATTTTAATACGAATGTTGACCAAATTTTATTGTATTTTATTTCAATTTTATTGATTAATTGTAATTTTTGATGATGACTAAATTTAATTAATTTAATTGAAATTAAATTTATGTATTTATTTAGGTATTTTAATTTATATAACAATTTGATTTGTGTTGTTTGTTGACATGTTTTGATTGAAATTTTAATTGTAATAATAATGTATAGAACTGGAATTTTATGGCTACTAACATAATTTTATGTAAATTTTGTTACTAACTCTTTTATGAGTGCGAGCTCGAAATAAAATGAATTATGATGATGATGATAATCATCATTTCGGCCGGAATACGTCCACTATTGGACACAGGCTCTGCGCTGCTCTTATTTTTCTCTTTAAGAGCACGTGACTGAAGCCCGTTTCTTGCTGTCCTCCCTCACCAAACGTACTAAGACGTGATCCTCACCCCACAGGGTTGCCCTTAAGTAAACTAATTTATTAAGACCGCCAAAGGCTAGTCTGGTTAAGCAGACGACAACCTCATAGGTAGACTTGCAAGAGGCAACATCGAAACCAATCCTGCTAAATTTTAATTTGCAACAAATCCAGTACCGTACAGTAGAATGTGTTCTTAGTTTCATCATTAGTTCATTTCGGAAAAAAACAAAAATATCTAAGTGAAGCAGACCTATATCACTAGTGTTACTTATTTACGAGCTGGGGGTATTATCCTCTCTGTATGACATCTGAGTTGTGAATTTTATCGAGTTGTATTTTCTTATTGACATAACATTTACTTGATATTGGTATTATTTTTGAATACAGACTTAATATTATATGATCTGCTTTGATGTTGAACTGTTAATAGATTGATTATTGTAATATTTTAATCATACCTACCAGAGTACCTACTTATAAGTGTCAATTAGTTAATTCTGCAAAATTATTTAAAAAAAAATTAGCTTTTGCTCGCGGCTTCGCCCGCATGCGTAAAGTGTAGCCTATGTCACTCAAGAATAAAGCAGCAATCTATCGGTGAAAAATATGTCGCAATCAGACCAAACAAAAAGACCTAAAATCAAAAAACAAACCTCTTTATAATATGAGTGTAGATAACTTTTGAAATCCAGTGATTTTATATAAACATTTTTTGACGTTAAGCAGTTCAGAATTCTTTGCCCGACAATTATTTATTGTTTTTAAATATTGCGTGTATGAGTAAATAGAGTAAATATTTTTATGACATTTATTCTTACTCGGTTATTGATATTTTTTACGCATTATGTCAAACAGTCCAACAGTCAATGAATGTGGTATATCTTTCGATATAGTCTACCGATTGCGATGAAACCAAGCTTAAGTAATATATCAAGTTACACACAATTTAAATGTATAAAAGTTGTCTAAATGCATTTCGTACATTTTATGTGATAAGCGCACGACTAAAAACTTCTACAGATTTATTGTAAGTATTGATTTATAATTTTATTGATTTACGTTATTGTAAGCAGATGCTTATAATTATTTCCAATGATGAGCAAGTGCAATCAAATAGGTATGACTGCTATGACTAACGATAGATAATTACATTGTTCTAATTTATTAATTGCTTAAAATTTGAATTATTATTAAGTGACTTTCCATCAAAATACTGATGAATATTAGTCATAGTCTTTTTGTAATTAGCCGCTGATTAAGTAAATTATAGTGACATTTAGTAAGTATCGAGTTATCGTAGTCTTTAACGTAATGTTATGTACAGAAAGTGCCTAATTAATTAATCGATCTATGACGTGATTATCAGCAGTCATTTCTTTGAAATTATTATGCCGTATTGATAAGCATCTTGATAGTAGCACGACTTATTAAACTACCTATTAAATAAAATATTGTGTTCTAGAAAGTGGACGATTTGTGCGATGTTCCTGCATTTTTAACATGTACTTTTAGAACATTGAATATCTGTATCTCTCTGAAACAATCTAGTAATTCTTATACAAACTAGCTTCAGCCAACGGCCATCGTGTCGTAGAAACAGTTTATTTTTATCAGTTTGGAACATAATCACGCTATAAAAATTCCTAAATCCTGTGTCCTATTCTAGGCTATAGTCTACTCATGTGCCCAAATCCAAATCCATTCAACTGTTTGAGCGTGAAGCAGTAACAAACATACTTACAGTCATACACACATACATACTTTGGCCTTCATAATAATATATTACAGTATGATTTACAGATAAATGTATATTTAATTTTAATATTTTATAGATTGCATCACGAATCTTTGTAGAATGCATGCGGCATGTCTTAGAACCTAAATTTCGAAGACATGGCCCATTCCCTCTCCTAGAGAGAGGGACTCAGGTCTATGCCAGGCCTATGCCTGAGTCCCAGCAGTCGGAACATTAAAAGGCTGATTATGCTATGTTATAGATTGCATAATTAGTGTTACTTATTCCTTTTTCTTCTATTCAATCTACTCTGTAGTAGGACAATATTTTCTAGTATTAAATTTGATTTTAGACAAAAATCCGAAAACCACTGCCTAAAAGCACCGCATTATTAAAAATAATAATAACAGATAAATATAACAGAGCATTAAAATGAACCCCTTGAGCGTTTGAGAATCGCGCTAGGGTTGCTTCCGTCGTCCTATGATTTATGGCTCGCGAGATTTCGCCCCGGGCTCGCGTTTCCTTTTGTCGCTCGATCCGGCTTTGTGGCAACCCTAGCCGTAATAGACAGCCGATGATTCGATTCTGTAATGAATTCATGCTGCGTTCTCAGGGTTTTATATAGTTGTTTTAGCTTAATTAAAATGCTTAATAGGGTTTTATGTTTCAATTAGGTGTTTTGTTGAATGATGAGTTATTGTGTTTGCGTGTTGTAATGTACCTACTTAGATATTTATGGTACTACACGTAGTCTTTTCCTTATGATCAAGAAGCTGGGTTGCCTCGATGTTCACATGCTAATGAACTCTCTTTTCGTGAGCTGTTATAGATTTTTATGATCAATTTTGAAGAATTTATTTCAGGATTCTTGCATTTATACTGCTAAGAAGCTATAATTGTAGCGCACTATTTAATTTCGCCCAGTCCGTTCGGTCAATGGGCCACTCGACGAACGGACTTGCGACACCAAAAAAAAAACCGGTTTGGGAACACATTAATTTATGCGTACAACTAAGGAGTGGAATAACCTGCTAGATTCTGTGTTTCCTGATAGCTACAACCTAGGGATATTAAAGTCAAGAGTCAATAGCTACTTACTATCAGGTGAGATAGTGATCAAACGCGAGCCTACCAAAAATGATAATAGAATATTTTTTTCCTAAATTCTTCAAAGGCTAAACAATTTAGTTCCGTATCCCACCAAACGATCTTAGCCCATAATACTTACAAGCTCGCATCATGTACACACTTACCGTCATCCCTCATCCCATCAATGGAGGGTGACTTTAATAAAACAAAAGATACAGCATGTCGACAGTGCGCCCGATCTGCCGTCTGTCGAATAATGATGCTCATTTGTCAAACGCAATCGGGATACTGCGATGTTCTTTATTATATGAGTTTACTGTGGGCTGGGTATACTGTGTTATTTGTGCAACCAAATATACTCTGGCCTTTTGTGGGTTTGTAAGGGGCATTGTTCGTAACCCGTGGTAAAAGGACGAACTGAAGAAACGGCTGAGGAGGATCTCACCTTGGGGTTTTTTCAGCAGGGGCCCAGCTGGGTCGAAGCCTACTGGGGCCAGGGTTAGCTCCGAAAGGTAGCTCAGTCCCGGTATTAAAGGCAAGAAGGAACGGGGTGGGTTTTTTAGTCAGTAAGAGTCTGACACTATCTCCCGCTCGATGATTTTTACCCACCAAAAAAAAACTTGGGGTTTTTCAGTCAAGAGTGAATTGGTAACTTCTAAGCAAGGATGTTCTATCACATCATTGCGTACCATTAAAAGAGATAGTGGTAAATTACTTGTCTATCAATATTTTTTTTTTATGGTATTAAATTAATTTAAATGACTAAAAAGATTCCTCTCGATTGTTTGCTTCTATCTAAGTATATTGAAAAATGCTAACCTATTAAATGAGTACAGTCTACTGGAACAATTTATTTGTAACATTAAATGTTCTTTACTTTATTTAAAAGAAATCTGATCTATCACACTAACATTATAAAGTTGACTGTATATTATGTGTGTGTATGTTTATTTCTTTACACTTAAAACTCGGAAAGGATTTAAATGAACGGCACACAAGCGTATGTTTCTTTGGAATAATTTACTACTGGCAGAAGCTAATAAACTATATTTTACAATCACACACAGCTACAGTGACATACTAACACTCACACACACATAACATAAGGGATGCCCTTATAAAGACAAGGAAATAAGCAACGGATAGGAGTTCGCCGTCGATCCCATCATTTCTTTTATATTTTTTCATCAAAATCACACGTGACGCCTGAATGTCATTTTCATATGATGAAAAAAAATGTTTATTAAGATGACACGCCCACGCAATATTACAATATTGTACTACTGAAATATGGAAAGTGATTTTTTACGAGAATATAACAAGGTGTGTGTGTAAGATTAAAAGCGAAGGGTTGGTCTTATTAATCTTTATGTTAGCTTGTGCGGTTTTATTAGAATTAGGTTTAACGCGACGATATATTGTGTGTTTTAGGATAAGAAAAGAAAAATGGTGTGTTGCATTTATTATAAGCTGTTTAATGATTTACTCGAAGAATTTTAGAACAGAGAAAAAAAAACCTGTATCGTCACCAACACACCAGATGCGAATATTACAACACTTTAAATTATCTGTATCTCGTTTTAAGTTTATTTATTTATTTATTCAGAGTGAATAAATCAGTAAGTGAATTGCCTGTAATAGTTCTTATGAGAATACTATTCTTTATACCTATATACACAACTAGCTGCTATCAGCGGCTTCGCCTGCATATAAATGTATCTATTATTGCCACAAGGGAACATACTCTCGAGATAGGAATTTTTTGTGCCAGAATACACGTGGGCCAAACATCCAAATACGTTCAGCCGTTCAAGCGTGACGGACTAACAAACTCACACACATACACTCACAAACTTTTGCCTTTATAATATTAGTGTGATTTCGATTTTTGTATGGCATGGCTTCCAGGTCGGGAACGAGCTTCAGCAATGAACAACACGAATAAAAAGAGGACATTATGTAGATATATTATTGTTTCGAAGTCTTCAAGCTCCAATGAATTGGATGGTTTTTATGTAGGCACATACTCACAATATCTTTGGTTTATACGCACTCCTTAAAATCTATGCAGCCTGTAATATTTTACGAGTATGACCCTGACAACATCTGACAGTAGGTGAAGAGATGTGTTTTTGTCGCCGTTTGTAGTTCACAATTTTATTTTCATAGACTTAGCGAATTGTCTTCTAGTCAAACCATAGAATACCTACCAAAGTAAAGTTTGAACCAATCTTTTGTAATCCAAAATACTGCATCAAAATTAATTGTTGCAACAACAGCTTCGCAAGTTTTTACATAATATATCTTATCCGAAAATTACCGATGATTAACAAAGATTACCGAGCGGTACCGATGCGAGCTGCAGCGCGGTGCGACGTGGCGCGGTACGGTGCGAGCGTGGCAGATATTTCGGTGACTGTGATTGCCAGTTTTATTTTCAAAGACTAGGATTGTTGATTGCAATAAGCAGCTTGGAAGGAAAACCACATTATCCTCGCTAAATTATCTCCGAGTCAATCTGTAGGACACCAAAGTAAAGTTTTGAACCGATCTGCTGTCATCCAAAACACTGCACCAAAATTAATAATTGTATCACCGCTTCGCAAGTTTGTGCATATCTTATCCGAAAATTACCGATGATTAACGAAGATTACCGAGCGGTATCGATGCGAGCTGCAGCGCGGTGCGGTGCGGCGCGGTACGATGCGAGCGTGGCAGATGTGTCGCCGGTTGTGATTGTCTTGCTGCGATGATTGATGATCTTTCGCGGCGGCTGGGCTGTAGGGCTGCGACGATCAATGTTTTCTGGAAATATTTTTTGGTTTTATTTTTATTGAGATTTAGTCTTAATTTTTTTTTACAAATAAATTCATTTCATGATCATATTTTTTGGAAGTAAAAATATGATCATGAAATGAATTTATTTGTTAAATTTACTTGTCCCACAAAATACGTTTTTTTTTTTAAACAAGACATTCTGTTGTTATGCCAAAAATAAAATAAAAAAAAATTAAGACTAACTTATTTAACCAGCTTACTTACAACTTGTTAATAGTTTGTTGCAAAATAATGGTATTAATTTTTCTTTTAATCAAATCATAAAATAATGTATTAAATGCTTCAGTAAAAGTTGAAGCAGTACCTATGGACCACGGTTATCTTCTTTCATCTTATTGGTTTACTGTGTGTGTGACAGAGACGAGACTATCTACAGTAAATATTTTTTCTTTAGTTCTGCTGTTGAGGCTAATAATTATATTGTTTACGATAGTCTGTGGTTTCACATCAAAACAACAAGTAACCCCTATTAATAGTTGATAACAAAACAAGAATACAATATCAACTTCACTCTTCCGTTATCTCTTAAATGTTTAAAACCAAACCAATTAGGAGAAAAAAATATCTTAAAATCCTGTCAACAAAGTGATTAGTAATATATTATTGCTATTGACTCAGATAACTGTTCAAATACTTCTTAATGTATTTAGGTACGTTTGTAAACATCTTTTGACAATGAGGGGATTATCTCCATTGTATTGGTGATTGACAGTTCGTCTCTCTGTCTCTTTCTAATCTTTTGTTGATTTGGACTCCGCCTCCAATTTGTAGTGTGCAAACAGGGACTCATGTTTAAACCTACTCAAAGAACTTGGTTTACTTTTATTAAATGTATATATTATTTATTATATATATTTTATTGTACTAAACCAGTCCACGTTATGGACAGGTTTAATCTAATTTGGGAATTACCTCAGTGAAGCTTACCGAGAAGGTTGGCTCGGTTTTTTTTACTGCCAAATTATTTTATGTTATGTAACTACAAATTTACGGTTTTCAGACATTTTCCTTTACTTGTACTAAGATACCTTGCTTCTCGTCTAATTTCAGGATTCCAGTTTAATGGAAAGTACCTACTTACCCTATGGTTTTGATTTCCTTGCGAGTGTCAAAATATGAGCCTAAACGGAGCATGAACGGCCTTAGCTTTAGTTAGGTTAGAAGTTGAAGTTTTTCTCTCCTTCTAGAGGTAGCAGATCTTTGAGTACCTATTTGGTATTAATTTCAGCTTAATACCTTTACGCGTTCCTAAGAAAAAAGGTCTTATTAGACGGAAAAAGTACAACAAAGTGATCTTGTAAAGTTTCCATTTTTACCGATTGATCTATGGGACCCCAAAATTTGGGATTTCTTGAGAGTTTTGAGTTTATTGGTCCAAATAATCAAAATTAGTGCATAAAAAAGCTAAACTGTAATAAAGAAATAGATTTATAAATGAAATTTGGTTAGTGTTAATACAATTAGATAGGTACTGCATATTTGGCATCACTATGTAAAATGATAAATAAAAAAAAACAATATTATAAATAAAATATACAAAAAGAGCGCGCAGCAACCCTAGTCGCCTATTCAACTCACGTTTATTCAATATAAGCAAACTCAGGCATAGGCCACAGTAAAAGTACTTTGGCGAAATATTCTACATTCGTCAAGCGTTGCCGTTGCTACCATTCCAATGTACCTACCACAAAAGTATGTATTTATGATAATGTAGACGGAATTTTTAGTATAGTTAGGTAGATACCTGGACCTATCTTTTATACGAATAAATATGAATTTTAGAGACACATTCATTGTGCGTACAGCTAAGTAGTGGGATTCCCTGCTGGAGTCTGTGTTTTCTGATAGCTACAATCTATGGGTCTTATAGGTGACCGTGATTCATCGCCTACCATATTATCGCTGGTTAGTTCCACTATGCTCTAGTTTCGACTCGTAAAATACCTACCAAAAAGTTTCACTTTGTCACATTCGCGGGCAGTGATGGAGAAAAGTGTTACTTATTATCAAGTGAGGTAGTTGTCAAGCCTGAGCGTTTGGTTTGTACAGACAACTGCATCGTTTGGGTAATCCTGTCATATTAAAATACCTTAAAAAACGAGGTAACCAGTTGATGACACAGTCCGAAACTACATTTGAGTAAACTATTGTTCCTTTGTAAAATTATTTGATGAAACACTATAAAAATACACTTATAAAGTGAATACTGTCCATGAAATTATATTACCTAACATTTCACTTTATATTTGAAAAGGAATTGGTTGCAATTTTTTTTCTATTCTATACTATCCCACTTCTGGGCGAGGGTCTCCCACCATTCCTTCCTTTGTTCCCGGCTCTAGGTCACTTATTACCAACTCCTAAGGTAGACATCTAAGTCGTCCCGCCATCTCCTTTTTGGTCTGCCGGGGTTCCTTCGTGTAAATTCAAGACACCAACTTTGTTGCAAAATATTCAAATTAATTGATTGAGATTTACAATTTATTAAATCAACGATATAATTATCGTTGATTTTTATATTATAAACACCGTAGCTTTAATATGCTACATATAATAAAAATAAAACAGGTTGAACGAATTGAAAGTTAATGCTTTCAATTCGTTCTATCGAACATCATCATGTTCTTTCTCTAAGCTCTATCACAAAGATTGGAACCGACTACGCCATCTGTATGGTTTCAGTAAGGTTAACACTGATGCTGGGGTCACTAGACTGAAACGTTTCAACATGACGCTTTTCTGTTAGTTTTTTATGAGCTTTCTTAAACATTGTAATAATTTAGTAACAACCCAATAAAATATCTGGGTAAAAACTGAAAAAATGCCAACAACTGTTTAGTAATAATACCTATCTGAAGATACCTTGAAAAAGAATGAAGAATTTGTGTAGGTATAAAATAACGCAATCAGCGCTCACGAATAGGTAAACATTGTAGGTATGTTCCAACATGGGATCATGGTTGGCACAGAAGTCTTGTTTCTAGTTACAAAGTCCGTAACTAGATGGCGTTGTTCTCAAAAGTAACACAATATGAGAAGTAAATGAATAAATTACATATGTACGTTGTGTTTCAATAATCTGGATTATTTTATAGTTTATAGAACTAAGAAGGTGTCAATATCACTGTATTGTTATGAAAGAATAAATGGGTATGGAAGTATAGATACCGATAACAAGTAAATACCTACTTAGGAGTAGGTATTTAAGTACTTGTTATCGTTAAGTAAATACCTACTTAGGAGTAGGTATTTACTTGTTATCGTTAAGTCTAAGAGATAAGATGACGATAATTTACCAATAATTGATAACGAAACGTTATCATGCTCCTAATTGAAGCATTGTTATTATTGTGGATATGTAGATATGCTAATTTTTGTATTTTTATCAAAAGACTGTATCAGTAGATTGTTAAACACCCTATAACCAAGTTATTGTTATCACATCTCAAAACTCAAAGCCTTTACTACACCGGGTGTTAAAATTAAAACCTGGTAGTGCCTACTGATGGCACCAAGACAGCATATAAAACGAGAACTACTCGTAATTAAAGCATTACCTAGATACAATTTAGTAAAATACCAATTAGATGAAACTAGTAAGGAAGTACCACAATAAACTTATGACATTTAATTATATTTTTAATTAGAATAACCATTACATCTAGTATAAGAATTTGTGCTGCGGCTGCTTTACTTCAGTTCTATATTTAGTGCTGAAGATATACCAATTGTAGTTTGTATTTAATTTTAAATAATAATGCCGTTCCTTCATATAACATTTAAGGTATCTGGAACTGATTCCATGATACCTACCGATGGTCAGAGCTCCAGAGAAAGAAGCTTCCCTACAATACGAGACATGTCCAGAAGCAACGGTTTCTGAATCAAGCTCTTGATCCAGCAATTTTACGAGAACCTCCTAAAATGTTGGCTGACATTTTTTTTTGTATAGTGGGAAAATCATCAATGACAACCTCCGCTCTTGGGCGGAGAGGGATATAGTGTAAGACTCTTACTGTCTAAAAACCCACCTCATTGCTTCAAGCATTCATGCCGGGGCTCGAGCTGTCTTTCGAAATTAACCCTGGCCCCGGTAGGCTTCGACCCAGCTGGGCCCCTGCATTGGCTGACATGACTTTCGGTATGATAATCGCTGAGTGCACATCTCACAAATTCCCTCTCCTAGAGAGGAGGCCTGAGTCCCAACAGTGGGAACATTATAAGGCCGGCTATGCTATGCACATCTCACATGTTGACAGCCTAGCGAACTATTCGACATATTTAATTCACTTATTTCCAATTATTCTATTACCTAATTGGAAATAAGTGGAAAAAGGCGAAGTAATTATTTAATAAGTATTCTATAGTGACAGTACTAAAAAGAATACATTCCCTGCCTACTGGCCTGTTGGTCTAGTGGTTAGTGACCCTGACTGCTATGCCGGAGGTCGTGGGTTTGATTCCCACCCAGGACAAATCTTTGTGTGATGAGCATGATCATTTGTTCTGTGTCTGGGTGTAATTTATCTATAGTAGGTATGTATGTATTTAGAAATATATAAGTATGTTTATCAGTTGTCTAGTACTCATAACACAAGCTCTGCTTAGCTTGAGACTAGATGGCGTTGTGTGATAGTTGTGGAATATTATTATTATTATTATTATAATAGAAATTATATTGAATGTATTTTTTTTTTCAGATTATTTGGTATTTGTAAAAAACAATTTTTTTGACTATATTGTGAGCTAAGGGTAACTTAAGCACTAATGAGCAGAAGAGGTATAGGGAACAGGTGAGAGCAGCGGAAAGACCTGAAAAGGTAAGCAAATGTACAAAATAGTACCTATAGTGTGAATGCACTAAATAAGTCTAGTGTTTTAATAGCTAGTCTTTAAGTACAATAGCTATTTATAGATAACACCTTTATAAAAGTCTACGAAACAGATTTTTTTCATAAACTATGAAACGTTATAAACATTCAGCATACAACTATCATCCAAAAACAATCAAAACAAAAATGAAATGTCAACATAACTAGTTACTAATCACCGAAGCGAAGACAAACACAGCTTTTACCTAATTTGCTAATAGAATGCCACGGGGTTGGCGTTTACATATAAAACCGGGCACATTGCTGACAGACATTATAATTTGCTGAACTATCGTAGTGAACGTTACTATTATAACTATTAGCAATATTCCAAAATGCCGGAGTCTACGAGTACCAGTCAGTCCGTGACGCCAACTCCTTGTAATGTTGGCAATGGTGCAGTTACCTCCGGTGTGGGACATTGGAACCAAATTGGTAGCACTAACATGTTGCAGAATAATACAACGGTAATTTGATTTTCCTAATATTCTCTGCTCAGGTTCTGGACTGCATATTTTATAGATAGCATCGAAGTGTCCCTGTTTAAATGTCTTTTCTGCCAAAACCTTGAATTTATAGAAATGGTACCTATTAAAATATTTCTCTTTTTTACAGCCTCCTGTGTGGAACGAGTTACCGACATACAGTGTTGCTTCAGCACCAGTGTCTACCAACAGTGTCTCCAGTGACTACGCCACGAGCAGCCACAATGTGAACAGCGTCAACAATATTAATATTCTAAGCAACCAAGTCGTGTACAACCCGCACAACTACCTAAATACTCCATTCCAAACAAATACAGGATCTAATACAGGGTACACGAGTTTAAATCCTACCGGAGGAATTAACCCTCAAATCACTAACGGGCCAAATTTTCGACGCACTCAAAATGGACAGATTATTGGAGGACAAGCCTGGCCCAATCAGTCGGCGCTCGGAAGATTTATCACTCAGACACCTGGATGGACCTGTAACAAAACCACTGGAGGAGTCAAAAAACAGAAACGCATCAGAACTGCGTTCACAAGTCAACAGATGATGGAGCTAGAGCAAGAGTACTCGAGGACCCGCTACTTAGATCGCACTCGAAGGATTGAACTGGCAGATATCCTTCGCCTAAATGAGCGCACGATCAAGATTTGGTTCCAAAACCGTCGCATGAAAGAGAAGAAAGACCGAGCTGAGAGTCTGGAAGACTCCGAGGAAGTTAGCACATCTGAGTCTTCTCCAGAAGTAGGAGCCGCTCAGATGCCAATGCTTATTAACGCGCAGTATCCTGGCATGAAAAACAATGTTTATAATCAGTCGGAAGTTTACTGTCAAGGAAATATTTATGTAGAAAACTACCCAGCAACATCTACTCCTATTCAGATGCCAGCGATGAGTCTGCCTCCCACGATGCCAGCGACGAGTCTTCCATCCTCGACGCCAGCGACGAGTTTACTACCTTCGATGCCAGCAACAAGTCTGCCGCCTTCGATGCCAATGACGGGTCTACCATCCTCGATGCCAACTCAGACTTCAGTACAGAACATGTATCAGCCTTTCATGATGGAGGAACAATGCCAAGCGCCGTACCAACAGTTACATTTGCAAATGCAGCCTTGTCAGTCCTCGTACAATGAAGTTCAGGAATTGTCGCCTGAACTGAAAACTAAAACTGAAAATCCCTCTCCAAATGCCAATGGAGACAACATTGAGAAGAACTGGGATTTATCTTGGATCAGATCATCTCTTTCTTATGAAGAGTAATATTGTAATTTTTATTATAAGATTTAGATGGTAAATTGATTTTGTGAATATTTTAGTACAAATAAAAATGTTTTATAAATTTTTTATTTTTTATTTACTTTATGAACATCTTCTAAGTTTAATGTTTCTTTTGGCAGCCACATATTCATTCAGACCGTCACACACTTACTCATTATCATTGTCTTTGATTATAACTGAAATCATTTTTAAATAATTAAGTATTCAACACATTTCACTTGCAAATCGCACTCTAAGAATCAGAATCAGAATGTCTTTATTAAGGGCATAGGTTAAATACAGATGTTAAGAGGCTCCTTTTCCACTCACTTATCGTCAACATCGAGTATAGTTTAAAAGCTTGTTACTTCATCTAACGCAACCCAGCGCGATATTTGACGAAAAAGCAATGCGAAAACAGAGGAAAAACCTGAAAACTCTGTTAGCATTCGGTAATTCCGTGATTTACTCGAATATTTAACAAAACTTGTTCCAGGAAGTGCGTGTTTTGTTTAAACACTTGAAAGTTTTTGAAAAAATTAAATCAAGGCTTCTATTGTTATATTTTTTTTACTTTTTTGATATTTCAGTAAATTTTGAAGTATCGAACTTCACGCAAAATAGCAGATTTTCAGAGGTCTTTATCTTTACTGGATTAGTTTTACACAAATTTACAAATTGATTTCAATAGAAGCCTAGATAAAATCCATAAGATACTGTGTTACCAAAATATCTAATGGAAAATGTGTAATAACGTAATAGTAACGTGAGGTCACATATAATATAAAAGATAGAATTGCAATCCAATCCTACGCATCACAATCTTACAAAAAAATCAGTTCAAAAAAACTAAAAAACACGCTTTCATAGCTTAACAAACTTAAAAGTGTAAAATAATTTTCAATATCTAATAGGCGCTTTGTGTCATATTTTTCGTAAATCGAGCATCCCACGCTTTTTTCACAATAATATTAATATTTTTCGTTCTAATTATTATTTTCTACCTATATTAAATAGTACATTGTTACACTAGGGGTGAAAGTAACTCATTTCGTCCCGAGAAGGATTTGGCGGGCGAGCGTAGCGAGGTCGCTAATTTGAGGGACTAAATTAGTTACTTTCACCCCGAGGTAAGCACTGTGCTGTTCATTACGAATACAAGGAAAGTAAAAATAAAATAAAAAGTTTGTAAAACCTGAGTCGTCGTACCTATGATTTTAGGTAGGTATTTTTCTTCTAATTTAGGCGGTAAAAGGATTTCCACTACTGCTTTAGCCTTTTCTTTTATGAAATTAGGCTTTAAATTACTATTTTAATCTGATAAACATAACGTGTTGATACAAATCTCTGTTGTACGGAAATGTAAACAAAACTCGAAAAACCAACGACTGATTGCCACTTTCTCGCCATTTTGTTTTTTTTTCTGTGGCCGGCCAGCTATTCAGCCAAACTATTAAACTATAATACCTATATATATTAAAAAGGCAATGTAATACATATTATACATATCGATTGATTTTATCGATAAAGTCACGCACTATTTGGATAGCGTCAAAAGTATAGGTAGACTAACGAATATTCCAGAAAAGCTAATAACCGAGAAAAGAAAATCAACTTTGTTTTGATGGTTCTAAGGACTAGTTTTGTTTGTATATCCTGCGCAATGTTCCGCGTAATTTTATTTTTTCATTTTATTAAAATAAATCCGAAAATAATACTTTTCGGTGGTATGATACACCTCCATGAGTTAGATTTTTAGTCAGACTATGGTTTTTAAAGTACAGTATGGGACAATAAGGCATTTTAATATTATTTTTCGTTAATTATTATGTTGCGCAGTCTAGTTAGAGAATGAGGGCGCTTGAACAGTAAGTGCGCAACGCGATTCTTACTAGCGGCGACAGTGCCACGCCTACTTACTTCTTCCGCTGTTTTTACTGTTCCGTGGTATGCACCGCCATCCGCCCCTCTAAATTTGAATTTGAACTTTATAATTGTTCTAATACATACGAAGATCATTGCGAATTCGGCAAAATTCGCTACGATTGTCGGCATGTTTACAAACAAATCAAACGTGCCAGCACGCGCTAGGGCGCGATACTGCACTACGCGAATATAGTCTTTAATTTAATGTCTTAAGACTGATTTCTCGTTGAAACAAAAGTTTTTAGGTATGTAGGTACCGAGCCGCACGTGCGCCATGAGTTGTCTTTGAGAGAGCCGACGGGCGACGCTAGGATATACCTAAACAATATTCGTTTGATCCATCTTTGGAGATAGGTTGAGATAGCTATTTGCTGTTGTAACATCACTAATTAGTAATTACTAATGTCGCAACCCTAGTTTATATGTTTCGTCCATTATTGACTTATCAGTATTAGCGTGAACATCCTAATTAATGTAATAGTCTAGATATATCGCCCGCTCCGCCCAAGGGCGGGGGATGTCAATGCATGATTTTTTCCCACCATAAAAAAAAAAAAGATATATAATAAACGACTGATGAATTCCTGCATGAAGACTTTCATTCCTTAACCACAATTCACCATATTTGCGAGCGGCGCTCGGCGCACCCTGAGACCCGGCGCCCGTGTACACCGCACACCCTGCACACTGGGTAAAGACGGCCCTGTGCATAATACATATTTGTGAACGTACCCACTACGATACAGGAGCCATTCCTAGTGTGAAGTAAAACAAAATACACAAGTATACATCTATATATATATATAAAAATCAATGCCACTTTTCGTTGTAATTTTATTACTCGAGAACGGGCTCACCTATCCAAACCAAATGTTTAGGCTTTGTTCGGACTATTTAGTAGATGGTTTATGTGAAGTTTGGTAGGGTAGAGTAGAGTATAGTAGGGTAGAGTAGTGTAGAGTAGGGTAGAGTAGGGTAGAGTAGGGTAGAGTAGGGTAGAGTAAGGTAGAGTGGGGTAGAGTAGGATAGAGTAGGGTAGAGTAAGGTAGAGTAGGATAGAGTAGGATAGAGTAGGGTGGAGTAGGGTAAAGTAGGGTAGAGTAGGGTAGAGTAGGGTAGAGTAGAGTAGGGTAGAGTAGAGTAGGGTAGAGTAGGGTAGAGTAGAGTAGGGTAGAGTAGGGTAGAGTAGGGTAGAGTAGGGTAGAGTAGGGTGGAGTAGGGTATAGTAGGGTAGAGTAGAGAAGAGCGGGAGCGAAGCCGCGCGGGCAAAAGCTAGTAACTTATAATAGTTTTTCAAAATATTTTTGAATCCCACTTTTTAGATATTTATGGAAAAGGGAAATATATGAAAAGAATTCTCTATAACGAATACATACCTAGAGATATTATTTTTAAGTTATTTATCACTTAATTATTATTTAAATTATTTTAAAATACATTGTTATTTTTTTAATATACCTATTGTAAAAAATTGTGTGTGAATTGTTGGGTAGTTTAAATATTTAAAATTGTATAAATAATCGTATTTACTGCTAAATTATATATTTTCTATTCTATGTCTTATTATTTTGGTTAATCTTGAAACTCTGGTAAAAACATTTTTAAACCTAACAATTTTGGCTAGCTTTTAATTATTGTGTTTTATTAAAACTATTGTAGTCTTTTTAAGCTTACGTTTAATAAATAGTGTGAAAAGTTATCAAAAAAAAACAATAAAACTTTTAGTTTTCTTTAATCAATAATATTTCAGTATTATCACGTTTATACTACAATGAAATCATGCCTTGTCGTCATCAACTTCATTGGTAGTACCTACTTTAATTTTTTTCCTTCATTCGACAATTCTGGACCAAATCTCGACTGCTCTCTCCGTGATGTTTAACGTTGTGGCAACTCTCTTGCGTTGAGTGTTTCCGATGTATGGAAACTTTTTAAACTGTTTCTCTAAATAATCTACTTGATCTGTTGTAAAGGTACTTTAGAATCTTTTCACCTGTTTTGGGTTCGTTCTGTACTGAAGTCTGGACTGGAATTGAGGGTGGCAGATCCGTCATTGGCATCGAAGGTAGTAGACTTCTCGCTGGCATCGAAAGCGGTACACTCGTCGCATCTGAACAGGAGTAGATATGCTGGCTAGTTTTTTACATAAATATTCCCTTGACAGTAACCTTCCGACTGATTGTAAAAGTTGTTCTTCATGCCAGGATACTGCTCGTTAATAAACATCTAAATCTTGTAATTAAAATTACAATACTACTCTTCATAAGAAAGAGATGATCTGATCCAAGATAAATCCCAGTTCTTCTCAATGTTATCTCCATTGGCATTTGAAGAGAGATTTCATTTTTAGTTTTCAATTCAGGCGACAATTCCTGAACTTCATTGTACGAGGACTGACGAGGCTGCATTTGCAAATTTAACTGTTGGTACGGCGCTTGGCATTGTTCCTCCATCATGAAAGTCTGATACATGTTCTGTACTGAAGTCTAGGCTGGCATCGGCAGATCCATCATTGGCATCGAAAGTGGTAGACTTGTTTGCTGGCGTCGATGGTAGCAGACTCTTCGCTGGCATCGAGGATGGAAGACTCGTCGCTAGCATCGTGGGAGGCAGACTCATCGCTGGCATCTGAATAGGAGTAGATGTTGCTGGGTAGTTTTCTACATAAATATTTCCTTGACAGTAAACTTCCGACTGATTATAAACATTGTTTTTCATGCCAGGATACTGCGCGTTAATAAGCATTGGCATCTGAGCGGCTCCTATTTCTGGAGAAGACTCAGATGTGCTAACTTCCTCGGAGTCTTCCAGACTCTCAGCTCGGTCTTTCTTCTCTTTCATGCGACGGTTTTGGAACCAAATCTTGATCGTGCGCTCATTTAGGCGAAGGATATCTGCCAGTTCAATCCTTCGAGTGCGATCTAAGTAGCGGGTCCTCTAGTACTCTTGCTCTAGCTCCATCATCTGTTGACTTGTGAACGCAGTTCTGATGCGTTTCTGTTTTTTGACTCCTCCAGTGGTTTTGTTACAGGTCCATCCAGGTGTCTGAGTGATAAATCTTCCGAGCGCCGACTGATTGGGCCAGGCTTGTCCTCCAATAATCTGTCCATTTTGAGTGCGTCGAAAATTTGGCCCGTTAGTGATTTGAGGGTTTATTCCTCCGGTAGGATTTAAACTCGTGTACCCTGTATTAGATCCTGTATTTGTTTGGAATGGAGTATTTAGGTAGTTGTGCGGGTTGTACACGACTTGGTTGCTTAGAATATTAATATTGTTGACGCTGTTCACATTGTGGCTGCTCGTGGCGTAGTCAATGGAGACACTGTTGGTAGGAGGATGGTAGACCCGTCATTGGCATCGAAGGCGGCAGACTTGTTGCTGGCATCGAAGGTAGTAAACTCGTCGCTGGCGTCGAGGATGGAAGACTCGTCGCTGGCATCGTGGGAGGCAGACTCATCGCTGGCATCTGAATAGGAGTAGATGTTGCTGGGTAGTTTTCTACATAAATATTTCCTTGACAGTAAACTTCCGACTGATTATAAACATTGTTTTTCATGCCACGATACTGCGCGTTAATAAGCCTTGGCATTTGAGCGTATCCTATTTCGGGAGAAGACTCAGATGTGCTAACTTCCTCGGAGTCTTCCAGACTCAGCTCGGACTTTCTTCTCTTTTATGCGACGGTTTTGGAAACAAAGCTTGATCGTGCGCTCATTTAGGTGAAGGATATCTGCCAGTTCAATCCTTCGAGCGCGATCTAAGTAGCGGGCCCTAGAGTACTCTTGCTCTAGCTCCATGATCTCTTGACTTTTGAACGCAGTTCTGATGCGTTTCTGTTTTTTGACTCCTCCAGTTGTTTTGTTACTAGTCCATACAGGTGTCTGAGTGATAAATCTTCCGAGCGCCGACTGATTGGGCCAGGCTTGTCCTCCGATAAATCTGTCCGTTTTGAGTACGTTGAAAATTTGGCCCGTTAGTGATTTGAGGGTTAATTCCTCCGGTAGGATTCAAACTTATGTACCCTGTATTAGATCCTGTGTTTGTTTGTATTTCCATACCAAACAAACACAGGATCTAATACAGGGTACACGAGTTTAATACAGGATCTAATACGTTCATGTAGTTGGGCGGGTTGTACACGACTTGGTTGCTTAGAATGCTGATGTTGTTGATTATCGGAGGACAACCTTCGATATGGTCCGTTTTGAGTGCGTTGAAAATTTGGCCAGTTGGTGATTTGAGGGTTAATTCCTTGGATCTAAACTCGTGTACCCTGTATTAGGTCCTATGTTTCTTTCGTTAAGTATGTTCCTGTTGTTAGACGAGTTGTACAGGACTTGATTGCTGAGCATATTGACGTTTTTGACGTTGTTGACATTGTTCGTCATGGTTGGAGGATTCATTGGAGACACGGTTGGTAGATATTGATACTGACATAGCGCTGGGTGTTGTTAACTCGTTCTACGCTGAAAGCTGTGAAAAAGAAAAAGATTTTATTAGATACTGTACTATTCCTATAGAATTCAAGTTTCTGAAAGTAGAAACACATATATATAAACAGGGACAGTACATAATATTAGAACAAATATGCTGCCCTGAAACTGAGCACAAAATTTTATGAAAATTAAATTACCGTAGTGTTCTGCAACATATTCGTGGTATCAACTTGGTTCCGTCTACCCCCACTGGAAGTAACCGCACCTTTGCCAACATTATTAGGTGTTGGCCTACACCAACTCCTAATAAGAAGGACTATTCCTCGACGCTTCTACGATCAGGATATTCCAAAATGCAGGAGTCTATGAGTTCCGGTAAAGAAGTCGTAGACTCCTGCATTTTGGAATATTCTTAAATATTATAAGAGAAAATAACGATCGGCTTCGTAAAACCAGCTAACTATGATGTTTGCCAGTATTGTGCCTCTATTTATATGAAACCGACTACTCAAGTAATTAACAAATTCGATTCGGTCGTTAGTAAATTGTTATGTAAACATTTTGTTTTTGTTTTGAAAGTTTTGGATAAAAGTTGTATGCTCAATGTACTTACAACGTTTCGTAGTTCATGAAAAATCTTTCTTTTCTAGTATCTAAGATAAAGAAAGTTATCTTTATTAAAATTTTACATAATTGTACATTTGCTTACCTTTCCAGGTTTTTCCTCATCTCTAACCTGTTCCCCAAGCCTCTTCTGCCCATCTGTATTTATAAGTTTAAGATATCCTTAGCAGACCTTACTGTATCAAGTATACATGTTCATCAGGAAAGTATTTGTTTCAATTTTGCAAATATCTTTTTCATTCACAAAAATCAAAGAAGTTTATTCCTTTTGAGTACATTATTTTCAGTAAAGTCACTATAAAATACAATTTTTTTTTTTTAAACATTTCGATATAGTCAAGCCAAAAACGCAAGGCGGAGAGATAGGTCTCTTTGGTCTCCTGCAGAATCTGCTGCAGCATATGTATGGGGTCTACGGATCAAAAGCGGTAGTAAAATTTGGCTTGTCCGGGAGGCGGGAGAATATTGAAAACAGCTTGTCGACATGCCTCAGAAGTGAGATGGGCTTGTAATTTTCAAGCAAGACATTGTCACCTTTCTTAATGTAGATTCTTTCCACACTTCTACTCCATGTCTGTTTGTAATATGATTTTAAAATAATTAATTATTCATGCAGACCATTGATTTGACAATTTACTGCAAAGGTAGCGATAAAGGTAAGGTACGTACCTTATTGAACGTTCAAGGCTAGAGTGAATAGGCTCTTAGTGAACTATTGCGCCTCATCATCAACGATTGTATCACTGCTTACCATCAGGCGGGATCGCAGTCAAGCACTAGTTTATATCAATTAAAAAATAATAAAAAGGAGTGTGTCAAGGACTTCTGTGTCTTTCATAAAATTATTTATTGTTTTATCCATAATACACTAGTCCCTACTCATATTTTAAAACTGAATTTAGGTTATAAACTATATTTTATTTGATTGAATCAATAATGAAGTTAGCAAGTAGATATTGTGTAGCCAGCTGTTGATGACGGTGTATCTAACAATATTCATGACAGGGTGCCAAGATGGTGCTAAACTCATGAGGACATATACAATAGTCTGAAAACCACTGTCGGCAGTTGCTTCCTCCTTTTTCAATACGAGTATAATAAAAAGACTTTTGTCTTACACAATGTCTTGTTAAATTCTATTATACATATAAAATAGTTATTAAAAATAATAAAAACAATTGATTAAAAATATGCGATATGCTGCAATAGAGTTTTGCTGGACTTAGCACCCTGTTTTGCATACTTCTATAGTAATATTTGGAAAAAGATAATCAAGATATGTGGCCTACGTAAGGGCCCAGCAGGATTGAAGCCTACTGAGCTGGGTTTGCTTCTGAAAGGAAAATCCGGGGTCCTGGAACGTAAGGCAATGAAGGAACATAAGAGTGAGTTTTAGTAAGCAAAAGTCTGCCCTAGAGCGAGATAAGTCATTGAATAATCTCCTGAAAACTGTGGAATGAGCCAGCAGAATCAAACGTTCCAAGCTAATAGTAACATATAAAAATAAAGCGCATAGAAATAAACCTCAAACTTAATTTGTATGTAAGATGCCCCCTTTCTCCCTTTTTAATGCAGGTTTGCGGGATCTTGCACCCTATTCCGTATACCTCTGTGTGTCGTTTTTGGGAAAAGTTAACTTCTAAGTAGCAATATCAAATCATCATAATATCATATCATTGATTGCCGCTAGGTTGGACTGCCCATTCCAAAACAAGTGGATGCGCATTTTAATACGAATCTTGACCAAATTTTATTGTATTTTATTTCAATTTTATTGATTAAGTGTAATTTTTGATGATGACTAAATTTAATTAATTAATTGAAATTTAATTCATGTATTTATTTAGGTATTTTAATTTATATAATAATTTGATTTATGTTGTTTTTGACATGTTTTGATTGAAATTTTAAGTGTAATAATAATGTATAGAACTGGAATTTTATGGCTACTAACATAGTTTTTAAGTAAACTTTGTTGCTAACCCTTTTATGAGTGCAAGCTCGAAATAAAAAAATGAATGATGATGATGATGATAATCATCATTTCGGCCGGAAGACGTCCACTGTTGGGGTCTGTAGTCGTTTGGGCCCGCTTGCTTTGGGTCCGCAGGATCAATCGACATAGTCCCATTTTGAAGGTGTCGATTGGACCCACCGCCCAATTTTATTATAAGTACAGTCATGAAAGAAAGTCAAATCTTTTAATTTTATAGGTAAAAATCTATTCTAAATTAGTGTACTTATAACTTCATACAACCTATAAGTATATTTTTTTGCTTTCAGTAGTAAAAATGAATGAAAATTTGCCATCAACTTCATAAGGATTCCCATCAATGTATGTTGGTATAGTAATTGTTGATATTTGATTAATACTATTTACTACGTTAATTTATTTAACTTTATTTTTGAACGTTCTTTTATCTGCCTATGATTTATACCGTATATATGTTCCACCTAATTTAAAAAGATTTTAGAATTTGATTGAGAATAAACTTTTAAATCTAACTGAATTGCGTTTTATTATATTTTGACTTACCACCTTTGCACTTGACTGTATCCACCAGTAGCTTTAAACAATGGATTTTTTTTTTAAATTTGTATGTGGGCCCAATCGACCACCAAAAATACAGAAAATAAATTGTGTGGTCGTTTGGGCCCGCGGGACCAACATCGAGCGGGCCCAAACGACTACAGACCCCACTGTTGGACATAGCCTCTGCGTTGCTCTTATTTTTCTCTTTAAGAGCACGTGACTGAAGCCCTTTCTTGCTGTCCTCCCTCACCAAAGTACTAAGACGTGATCCGTACTCCACAGGGTTGCCCTGAACGTGCAGTCGCTTAGTTTTAATTTTTGTAAGTCTTGGCTGAAGACTTTAATTTATTAAGGCCGCCAAAGGCTAGTCTCGTTAAGCAGACGACAACCTCATAGGTAGACTTGCAAGAGGCAACATCGAAAAAAAACACGTGACTGATTTCGGAACCAATCCTGCTGAATTTTAATTTGCAACAAATCCAGTACCGTACAATAGAATGTGTTCTTTGGTTTCATATCGGAAAAAAAAAACAAAAATTTCTAAGTGAAGCAGACCTGTATCACCAGTGTTACTTATTTACGAGCTGGGGGTATTATCCTCTCTGTACGACATCCGAGTTGTGAATTTTATCGAGTTGTATTTTCTTATTGACATAACATTTACTTAATATTGGTACGAGTATTATTTTTGAATGCAGACTTAGATAATATTTTATGATCTGCTTTGATGTTGAACTGTTAATAAATAAATTATTTTAATATTTTAATCATACCTACCAGAGTACCTATAAGTGTCAATTAGTTAATTCTGCAAAATTATTTAAAAAAAACTAGCTTTTGCTCGCGGCTTCGCCCGCATACGTAAAATATAGTCTATGCCACTCAAGAATAAAGCAGCAATCTATTGGTGGATAATATGTCGCAATCGGACCAAACAAAAATACCTAAAATCCTGTGATTTTATATAAATATTTTTTGACATTAAGCACTTCAGAATTCTTTGCCAGACAATTATTTATTGTTTTTAAATATTGCATGTGTGAATAAATAGAGTAAATATTTTTATGACATTTATTCTTACTCGGTTATTGATATTTTTTACGCCATTATGTCAAACAGTCTAACAGTCAATGAATGTGGTATATCTTTCGATATAGTCTACCGATTGCGATGAAACCAAGCTTAAGTAATATATCAAGTTACACACAATTTAAATGTATAAAAGTTGTCTAAATGCATTTCGTACATTTTATGTGATAAGCGCACGACTAAAAACTTCTACAGATTTATTGTAAGTATTGATTTATAATTTTATTGATTTACGTTATTGTAAGCAGATACTTATAATTATTTCCAATGATGAGAAAGTGCAATCAAATAGGTATGACTGGTATGACTGACGATAGGTAATTACATTGTTCTAATTTATTAATGGCTTAAAATTTGAACTATTATTAAGTGACTTTCCATCAAAATACTGATGAATATTAGTCATAGTCTTTTTGTAATTGGCCGCTGATTAAGTAAATTATAGTGACATTTACTAAGTACCGAGTTATCGTAGTCTTTAACGTAATGTTATGTACAGAAAGTGCCTAATTAATTAATCGATCTATGACGTGATTATCAGCAGTCACTTCTTTGAAACAATAATTATGCCGTATTGATAAGGATCTTGATAGTAGCGCGACTTATTAAATAAAAAATTGTGTTCTAGAAAGTGGACGATTTGTGCGATTTTCCTGCATTTTTAACACGTACTTTTAGAACACTGAATATCTGTATCTCTCTGAAGCAATATAGTAATTCTTATGCAAACTAGCTGCAGCCAACGGCCATCGTGTCGTAGAAACAGTTTATTTTTATCAGTTTGGAACATATTCATGCTATAAAAAGTCCTATATCTTATGTCCTATTCTAGGCTACGGTCTCCTCGTGTGCCCAAATCCAAATCCTTTCAACTGTTTGAGCGTGAAGTAGTAACAAACATACTTACAGCCATACACACATACATACTTTGGCTTTCATAATATTACAGTATGATTTACAGATAAATGAATTAATTTTAATACTTTATAGATTGCATCACGAATCTTTGTAGAATGCATGCGGCATGTCTTAGAACCTAAAATTCGACGACATGGCCCATTCCCTCTCCTAGAGAGAGGGACTCAGGTCTATGCCAGGCCTATGCCTGAGTCCCAGCAGTCGGAACATTAAAAGGCTGATTATGCTATGTTATAGATTGCATAATTAGTGTTACTTATTCCTTTTTCTTCTATTCAATCTACTCTGTAGTAGGACAATATTTTCTAGTATTAAATTTGATTTTAGACAAAAATCCGAAAACCACTGCCTAAAAGCACCGCATTATTAAAAATAATAATAACAGATAAATATAACAGAGCATTAAAATGAACCCCTTGAGCGTTTGAGAATCGCGCTAGGGTTGCTTCCGTCGTCCTATGATTTATGGCTCGCGAGATTTCGCCCCGGGCTCGCGTTTCCTTTTGTCGCTCGATCCGGCTTTGTGGCAACCCTAGCCGTAATAGACAGCCGATGATTCGATTCTGTAATGAATTCATGCTGGGTTCTCAGGGTTTTATATAGTTGTTTTAGCTTAATTAAAATGCTTAATAGGGTTTTATGTTTCAATTAGGTGTTTTGTTGAATGATGAGTTATTGTGTTTGCGTTTTGTAATGTACCTGCTTAGATAGTTATAGTAGTAGGTACATGTTCTCTGTAGTCTTCTCTGTATTTTTGTATGATCAAGAAGCTGGATTGCCTCGATGTTCACATGCTAATGAAGTCTCTTTTTGTGAGCTGTTATAGATTTTTATGTTCAATTTTGAAGAGTTTATTTCAGGATTTTTGTATTTGAAACTGTTAAGAAGCTATGATTGTAGCGCACCATTTAATTTTAGCTCAGTCCGTTCGGTCAACAGGCCATTCGACGAACGGACTTTCGACACCAAAAAAAAAAACGGTTTAGGAGCACATTAATTATTGTGCGTACAACTTAGGAGTGGAATAACCTGCCGGAGTCTGTGTGTCTTGATAGCTACAACTACAAGAGTGAATAGTTACTTCTAGGTAAGCAATCTCCATCGTCGACCACATCGCTTACTATCAGGTCAGATAGTGATCAAACGCGAGCCTACCAAAAATGATAATAGAATTTTTTTTTCCTAAATTCTACAAAAGCTAAACAATTTAGTTCCGTATCCCACCAAACGATCTTAGCCCATAATACTTACAAGCTCGCATCATGTACACACTTACCGTCATCCCTCATCCCATCAATGGAGGGTGACTTTAATAAAACAAAAGATACAGCATGTCGACAGTGCGCCCGATCTGCCGTCTGTCGAATAATGATGCTCATTTGTCAAACGCAATCGGGATACTGCGATGTTCTTTATTATATGAGTTTACTGTGGGCTGGGTATACTGTGTTACTTGTGCAATCAAATATACTCTGGCCTTTTGTGGGTTTGTAAGGGGCATTGTTCGTAACCCGTGGTATAAGGACGAACTGAAGAAACGGCTGAGGAGGATCTCACCTTGGGGTTTTTTCAGCAGGGGCCCAGCTGGGCCGAAGCCTACTGGGGCCAGGGTTAGCTCCGAAAGGTAACTTAGCCCCGGTATTAAAGGCAAGAAGGAACGGGGTGAGTTTTTTAGTCAGTAAGACTCTGACACTATCTCCCGCTCGATGATTTTTACCCACCAAAAAAAAACCTGGGGTTTTTCAGTCAAGAGTGAATTGGTAACTTCTAAGCAGGGATGTTCTATCACATCATTGCGTACCATTAGAAGAGATACTTAGTGGTAAATTACTTGTCTATCAATATTTTTTTTATGGTATTAAATTAATTTAAATGACTAAAAAGATTCCTCTCGATTGTTTGCTTCTATGTAAGTATACTGAAAAATGCTAACTTAAATGAGTACAGTCTACTGGAACAATTTATTTGTAACATTAAATGTTCTTTACTTTATTTAAAAGAAATCTGATTAAAAGAACATTATAAAGTTAACTGTTCGTATTATGTGTGTGTGTATGTTTATTTCTTTACACTTAAAACTCGGAAAGGATTTGAATGAACGGCACACAAGCGTATCTTTCTTTGGAATAATTTACTACTGGCAGAAGCTAATAAACTATATTTTACAATCACACACAGCTACAGTGACATACTAACACTCACACACACATAACATAAGGGATGCCCTTATAAAGACAAGGAAATAAGCAACGGATAGGAGTTCGCCGTCGATCCCATCATTTCTTTTATATTTTTTCATCAAAATCACACGTGACGCCTGAATGTCATTTTCATATGACGAAAAAAAATGTTTATTAAGATGACACGCCCACGCAATATTACAATATTGTACTACTGAAATATGGAAAGTGATTTTTTACGAGAATATAACAAGGTGTGTGTGTAAGATTAAAAGCGAAGGGTTGGTCTTATTAATGTTTATTATGTTGGCTTGTGCGGTTTTATTAGAATTAGGTTTAACGCGACGATATATTGTGTGTTTTAGGATAAGAAAAGAAAAATGGTGTGTTGCATTTATTATAAGCTGTTTAATGATTTACTCGAAGAATTTTAGAACAGAGAAAAAAAAAACTGCCCCCCTAGCCAAGTTACAAACGTTTCGCTTGCGCCGAACGCGTCGAGTTGACATTGCCGCCAATTCTTTGGTTCTGACCACGTGACTGAGCGTTAAGACGACGTCATTCCCGTACATTTGAGGCTTTCTACAAGCGTTAACTATTGCAGATTAGCAACTTGGCTAGGGGTACTGTATCGTCACCAACACACCAGATGCTAATATTATCAACACTTATAAACTATCTATATCTCGTTTTAAGTTCATTTATTCAGAGTGAATAAATCAGTAAGTGAATTGCCTGTAATAGTTCTTATGAGAATACTATTCTTTAGACCTATATACACAACTAGCTGCTATCAGCGGCTTCGCCTGCATATAAATATATCTATTCTCTTTATGTTTAAGTAAGTAAGGTATGCACCGCCATCCACCCCTCTAAATTTGAATTTGAACTTTATAATTATTATAACACATACGAAGATCATTGTGAATTCGGCAAAATTGGCTACGATTGTCGGCATGTTTACAAACAAATCAAACAGGTGCCGCCATGCGCTAGGGCGCGATGCTGCACTACGCGAATATAGTCTTTAAATGTCTTAAGACTGATTTCTCGTTGAACCAAAAGTTTTTAGGAATGTAGGTACCGAGCCGCACGTGCGCCATGAGTTGTCTTTGAGAGAGCCGACGGGCGACGCTAGGATATACCTAAACGATATTCGTTCGATCCATCTTTGGAGATAGGTTGAGATAGCTATTAACATCACTAATTAGTAATTACTAATGTCGCAACCCTAGTTTATATGTTTCGTCCATTATTGATTTATCGGTATATATAATGTAATAGTCTAGATGTGTAATAAACGACTGATGAATTCCTGCATGAAGACTTTCATTCCATAACCACAATTCACCACATTTGCGAGCGGCGCTCGGCGCACCCTGAGACCCGGCGCCCGTGTACACCGCACACCCTGCACACTAGGTAAAGACGGCCCTGTGCATAATACATATTTGTGAACGCACCCACTACGATACAGGAGCCATTCCTAGTGTGAAGTAAAAAAAAATACACAAGTATACATCTATATATTTTATATATATAAAAATCAATGCCACTTTTCGTTGTAATTTTATTACTCGAGAACGGGCTCACCTATCCAAACCAAATGTTTAGGCTTTGTTCGGACTATTTAGTAGATGGTTTATGTGAAGTTTGGTAGGGTAGAGTAGAGTATGGTAGAGTATAGTAGGGTAGAGTAGTGTAGAGTAGGGTAGAGTAGGGTAGAGTAGGGTAGAGTAGGGTAGAGTAGGGTAGAGTAGGGTAGAGTAGGGTAGAGTAGGGTAGAGTAAGGTAGAGTAGGATAGAGTAGGGTAGAGTAGGGTAGAGTAGGGTAGAGTAGGGTAGAGTAGGGTAGAATAGGGTAGAGTAGGGTAGAGTAGGGTAGAATAGGGTACAGTAGGGTAGAGTAAGGTAGAGTAGGATAGAGTAGGGTAGAGTAGGGTAGTGTAGGGTAGAGTAGGGTAGAGCAGAGTAGAGTAGGGTAGAGTAGGGTAGAGTAGGGTAGAGTAGGGTAGAGTAGGGTGGAGTAGGGTGGAGTAGGGTATAGTAGGGTGGAGTAGAGAAGAGCAGGAGCGAAGCCGCGCGGGCAAAAGCTAGTAACTTATAATAGTTTTTCAAAATATTTTTGAATCCCACTTTTTAGATATTTATGGAAAAGGGAAATATGTGAAAAGAATTCTCTATAACGAATACATAACTAGAGATATTATTTTTAAGTTATTTATCACTTATTTATTATTTAAATTATTTTAAAATGCATTGTTATTTTTTAATATATTGTAAAAAATTGTGTGTGAATTGATGGGTAGTTTAAATATTTAAAATTGTATAAATAATCGTATTTACTGCTAAATTATATATTTTCTATTCTGTCTTATTATTTTGGTTAATCTTGAAATTCTGTTAAAACATTTTTAAACCTAACAATTTTGGCTAGCTTTTAATTATTGTGTTTAATTAAAACTATTATAGTCTTTTTAAGCTTACGTTTAATAAACAGCGTGAAAAGTTAAAAAAAAAAAATCAATAAAACTTTTAGTTTTCTTTAATCAATAATATTTCAGTATTATCACATTTATACTACAATGAAATCATTCCATATAACAATTTGTACAAGCTTACTTATTAACGATTATGACAACTGACTTTTTCTCGTAACTTCGTCATCGTGAATGTCGGTTATTGCAGACACAAGTATATGTCGAAGCCAGATAAAAGGATACCTTATATCCTTCCTTGAGGTCCTTTACTCCATCCCATCAAAATTGGGTCAGTAGTTTAACCCTTAAAGCGTTACAGGCAGACAGATAAACTTTCATATTTATAAATAAACACATGTCAAAATTTTGTACTGGTATTTTGAAAAGGCACAGCAGTTATAATGTACTGAGGACTTGGAGATTGATCTGTGAATCCCATAGACTTTGTTTATTTATTTATTTATTTATTTATTAAAACTTTATGCAACGCACAGGTACAAAGGCGGACTTAATGCCTTAGGCATTCTCTACCAGTCAACCTAGGGTGGTGAAGAGAAAAACATTTTTTTTTTTGTGCACCTGGCACAAAAAAAAAAACAACAAAAAATGGATTAAGTGCAAATGTATATATATAACTAAAATAGACATACATATATATTTAATATAATATATACCTACATATATATTTATATAAAGTAGAAGAAGGGGGGTTTTGAAACGACTCCGCTATTTGTTCTGAAAGTAATGCCGCAACTTTCGCTTAAATGCATACTGACTGGTGGCCATCCTGATGTCGAGAGGAAGCGCATTCCACAGAAGTATGGACTGTATATGAAAGGAAGAATGAACAAAATCAGAAGTATGAGAGGGACAGAGCAGTAGGAGATTGTTAGAAGAACGAAGATTCTTAGAATGGGAAGAACATAAATATTGAAAATGAGATATAAGATAAGAAGGAGGGGTAGGACAATTGAGTAGAGAGAAGAGTGTAGTCAGTGCGCGCAAACTTCTTCTCTGGCGAATGGGCATCCATTTGAGCTCCGATCTGTAACTCGAAACATGGTCATATTTTCGCAAGTTAAATATGAATTGGATGCAGTTGTTGAGGAGCCTGTCAAGTTTGTCTAACAACTCCGCATTCAGGTCAAAGTAGCACACGTCACCATAGTCGATTACAGGGAAAATTAAAGTTTGCACAAGCATAGTCTTCGTCTTCGCGGGCAAAAAGTTCCTCAGACGATACAGACACCGCAAAGTCCCGTTGACTCTTTGGCAGACACTGGAGACCTGACTTTGCCAGCCAAGAGTCGAGTCGAGATGCAAACCGAGATCTTTAACGCTAGGACTAATGGGGATGGAGGTACCATTAAAAATAATTGGGGGAAGAGAGTTAACCACCACTTTACCCATCATGCGCGAGCTTCCAATAATAATGGCCTGACACTTTGAGGGGTTTACAGACACCCCAAATCATTCAGACCAGTCTTTGATAGCGTCCAAATCTCGGTTCACATCCTCTATAGCGTCCGACAAACCTTCCACCCGCGCAGCTGTATATAATTGAAGATCATCGGCATAAAGGTGATACGAACACCGAAGACAGTGAGTTATAAAATTAATGAAGATGGAGAATAGCAACGGAGAAAGAATACCGCCTTGTGGAACACCAGAATCTAGATCACGCCAACTCGATGAATTCTCGTCAACGCGAACAGACTGTTGGCGTCCCCGAAGATAAGATGAGAACCATTCCAGCGCCTCGGACGAAACCATAAGATGTGAAAGGATAGATAGAAGAATATCGTGACTGACAGCATTAAAGGCATTTGAGAAATCAATTAAAACCAAAACAGTAACCCTGGTGTCCTCCATGGCTTCTCTAATGTCGCCAGTCACTTTAAGGAGAGCAGAGGAGGTACTGTGACCAGGCCTGAATCCGGATTGAAAAGTGTTCACAAGATTATTCCGGTGAACAAATCCTGAAAACTGCTTGTGGACGCAGGCCTCCAGTACTTTGGATAGGAAAGGAAGAATAGAAATTGGGCGGAAATGGTTAGGTAGGGAGGGATTAGAGATTTTAGGAAGTGGACGCACATAAGCCATACGCCACAGGGATGGGAATTGTCCGGGATCAAGGGAAAAATTAATAATGTGGGCTATCGGGTGAAGAAGATAGTCAATGACTAAGGTAATCATATGACGACTGATGTCATCGTGGCCCACAGCCTTAGATTTTATGGACAGGATGATCTTTTTGATTTCATCCAAAGTAGCCGGAGAAAAGTGGAACGGTTCAGTGGTAGGACTTGGTAAACCAGAAATGAAATCAACCGTGCGAGATAACATTTGGGAATCCAAATGATAGGAGGTCGTGAAGTGACGGTTGATATCATCCAGGACGATTGTTTTAGGGAATTCCACATGACGTGGCCTACCAATACCTAGAGATCCGAGGAATTTCCAGATATCAGCAGGAGAAGAAGAGGATATGTTATCGAGAATATGGCGGCGTTTAGCGTTACGTATCACCTGATTACACCGGTTTCTTGCAGTTTTAAAAAGATCCCTGTTTGTAGCACTGCGATCCTTTCTAAATTTTTGAAAGGCCCTATCTCTGTGCTTCATTGCCATACGAACACCTGCCGTCATCCAAGGAGCAGGTTGACGTTTAAGCTTTACACTCTTGACAGGAGCATGTTTGTCGTAAAGCGCAAGGACCGTCCGATTAAAAATTTGCAGTTTCTCGTCCACAGATGTCGCCGCTGCAAGCTGGTCCCAATCTAATTTTGAAGCATCCTGACGTAGCCTTTCAACATCCATGCGAGCGAAGCAACGCATGCGCAAAACCTTAAGAGGAAGTTTAGGTGGTTTTAGGACATAAGATAGGAAAATTAGGTCATGATGGGAAAAACCAGGTGCAGGGCACTGGCCATGAGAGGAAACCAAGGAGGGAGTGGACGTAAGGATAAGGTCTAGCCATGTGTCTTCACCTGAGATATTGAAATGTGTAGGTTGCAGTGGAAGGACATGGAGACTAACGGATTGGATGATATGAAGGAGCTTACGAGAGCGAGGGGATGGATGGGAGAGGTCTGTGTTGAAATCGCCCATGATGATACAATGTGCATACTCTGACCCTACTGATTCCAACGCAAGCTCAAGATTTGAAAAGTAGTCAATGGCAGGCGGGCAGTAGACAACACCAAGTAAGGTTTTGACACCTTTGACATAAACCTCCAAAAACAAATACTCGACTGAAGCACTATAAGGTGAAGGAGACGATGCAACAATTTTATAAGGGAAATCGCTACGAAGATAGATAGCAACACCACCTCCTCCCTTTCCAATTCTATCATTGCGGATAAGAATGAAACCGGGAAGAGGGTAGCTAGTAGAGAGAAGATGAGGTTTGAGCCAGCTCTCAGAAATCAGGACGGCGTGTAGATTGGCGTCCGAAAAGGCATCATGCAGGTCACTATAATGGCTTGGCACACTTTGAGCATTAATATGACAGACATTAAATAAGTGACCTTTTTGTTGTTGACCGAAGTTTCGACGCACAAAATCACCAAGGGTATCAGTTACGGAGCTAAAACTTGCATTGGCAGATGAGATGAAGGATTCGTTAGCGGAGTGAAAAGAGTCGTCATCAGAAATCATAAATACAATAAAAATAAAATACTATAAATTAAACTTCGTCAAATATTTAGCCTTACGGTACTACACCACTCTCTGTTCACCACCCACCAGCAGCACCAGTATAAAAGTGAAATTAATAAAGAAACAAAAAGAAAAACAACACAGCAATAAAAGTAAGCTAAAAATACGATACATAAACAAAAACGAAACGCAAATCACAACACAAGTTACATGTAAAAAGGAACGCACTTTTGACATCCTCACAACAATTCTGACAGATGACATTGACAATTAATCAATCACTGTCAAAAGGCAGATGAAGATTACATAAAATACATACAATATTTATTACATACAAAATAGGATTATACAAATAGACAAATACCACCAAAAACAATAAAACAGTGATGAACATAAAACCTAATAAGCGGGTATACACGTATGACAAATATTGCAATAAAAATGAGTGAACAGTGACGCCCCAACCTCGGAAAGTTTAAACAAAACAAACAGAAACTAATTTCTACGCATTCCGCTATTGCTGCCAGACGAGGATTCCCTAGCCCTCCTTGGATATTTAATCAGCATAGGATTAAGTTCTTCCAAGGAGGTTACCTTGTGCCGTGTTCCATCAGGGGTTCTGATAATAATAACCCCGTCCTGAGTCCAGCATGCTCGTACCCCAAAATGCAGGCGGGCTCTACTGAATGCTTCCTGTCGTACCCTAGTCAGGAATTCTTTAACTGTGACAGTAGAGCCCTTCAATCCCGATTTCGCCTTCCAGACAGCAGACTTATGGTCAACACAGGAGAATCTTACCAGGATAGGCCGGCTGCGTGTAGTATCTCGGTTTGATACCCCCAGTCTGTGACACACCTTTATCGATGCTGCAGTGACGTCCGGCAGGGCTAGTTTGTTGTGAAGAATATCCAGAACTAAAGCCTTGCAGTCTTCTTTATCCGACTCAGCAAATCCAGTAAAGAGTAGGGCCTTCCGTCGAGAACGCGTTTCCAGTCCATCAACCACTCTGGAGCACTCGGTGATTTGCTTCCGGAGAAGACCCAGCATGCCAAACATGAGCTCTCTGAATGACCGGAACTCCTCTCGGACCTTAGCCACAGTGTCTTTAACAGGTCCTGCGGATTGTATTTGCGCTTCGAGTTCGTTCATCTTCCTTAAAAAGCACTCCTCGAGGTTCTTCTGTGCAGATTGAATATCGTCCAGTGTTGACATCGTGAAGAAAATTATGGAATGTAGAAAGTACTTGTGAGCTGGCAGGTGGTGTAGATTTAAGTGATTTATTACATGGAATCTTTCACCAATGTAAGTATAGTAGTTTAACTTAGTAAAATAACTATAACTGATAAAGAAATATTAAAAAAATACTTTAAATTTATTTTTAATTAAAGCTGTTGAAAAAAAAACGCGTCTTATCTTTTCTACACCTCAACCTTTGGTTCTTTCACTTTCTTTATTTTTTCAGCTTCTTTTTCAAACGTTTGTACTACTACGTTAGATGGTTTAGCTAACGATTCAGATTTGTATTTTTTACTCAATTTGATAGAGAATTCAGCAGACGTTTTGAACTCTGGAGATGGAGCACTACTTTTTACAAACACTGATAGCGGATGAATTACTTTAGCTGTAGTTACAACCTTTGGAATAACATCACTACATGCACATGTTTTTTTGCAGAATCTTTGCTTTCAACACTGTGTCTCGTACTTGTAGAATTATATGTTTCAATATTGTTATAACAATTTCTTTGACTCAAATGAGTTAACAATGGTAATGACCATGGTTGCTGATGGTGTACTCACATTATTTAATTGATCTTTAGTGAATTCCAGAGACTTTCTAATGCCTTGTCGTCATCAACTTCATTGGTAGTACCTACTTTAATTTTTTTCCTTCATTCGAGAATTCTAGAACCAAATCTCGACTGCTCTCTCCGTGATGTTTAACGTTGTGGCAACTCTTTTGCGTTGAGCGTTTCCGATGTATGAAAACTTTTTAAACTGTTTCTCTAAATAATCTACTTGATCTGTTGTAAAGGTACTTTAGAATCTTTTCACCTGTTTTGGGTTCGTTCTGTACTGAAGTCTGGACTGGAATCGAGGGTGGCAGATCCGTCATTGGCATCGAAGGTAGTAGACTTCTCGCTGGCATCGAAAGCGGTACACTCGTCGCATCTGAATAGGAGTAGATATTGCTGGCTAGTTTTTTACATAAATATTCCCTTGACAGTAACCTTCCGACTGACTGTAAACGTTGTTCTTCATGCCAGGATATTGCTCGTTAATAAACATCTAAATCTTGTAATTAAAATTACAATACTACTCTTCATAAGAAAGAGATGATCTGATCCAAGATAAATCCCAGTTCTTCTCAATGTTATCTCCATTGGCATTTGAAGAGAGATTTCATTTTTAAGTTTTCAATTCAGGCGACAATTCCTGAACTTCATAGTACGAGGACTGACGAGGCTGCATTTGCAAATGTAACTGTTGGTACGGCGCTTGGCATTGTTCCTCCATCATGAAAGGCTGATACATGTTCTGTACTGAAGTCTGAGTTGGCATCGAGGATGGTAGACCCGTCATTGGCATCGAAGGCGGCAGTCTTGTTGCTGGCATCGAAGGTAGTAAACTCGTCGCTGGCGTCGAGGATGGAAGACTCGTCGCTGGCATCGTGGGAGGCAGACTCATCGCTGGCATCTGAATAGGAGTAGATGTTGCTGGGTAGTTTTCTACATAAATATTTCCTTGACAGTAAACTTCCGACTGATTATAAACATTGTTTTTCATGCCAGGATACTGCGCGTTAATAAGCATTGGCATCTGAGCGGCTCCTATTTCTGGAGAAGACTCAGATGTGCTAACTTCCTCGGAGTCTTCCAGACTCTCAGCTCGGTCTTTTGGAACCAAACCTTGATCGTGCGCTCATTTAGGTGAAGGACATCTGCCAGTTCAATCCTTCGAGCGCGATCTAAGTAGCGGGTCCTAGAGTACTCTTGCTCTAGCTCCATCATCTGTTGACTTTTTAACGCAGTTCTGATGCGTTTCTGTTTTTTGACTCCTCCAGTTGTTTTGTTACTAGTCCATCCAGGTGTCTGAGTGATAAATCTTCCGAGCGCCGACTGATTGGGCCAGGCTTGTCCTCCGATAAATCTGTCCGTTTTGAGTACGTTGAAAATTTGGCCCGTTTGTGATTTGAGGGTTAATTCCTCCGGTAGGATTCAAACTTATGTACCCTGTATTAGATCCTGTGTTTGTTTGGTATTTCCATACCAAACAAACACAGGATCTAATACAGGGTACACGAGTTTAATACAGGATCTAATACGTTCATGTAGTTGGGCGGGTTGTACACGACTTGGTTGTTTAGAATGCTGATGTTGTTGATTATCGGAGGACAACCTTCGATATGGTCCGTTTTTAGTGCGTTGAAAATTTGGCCAGTTGGTGATTTGAGGGTTAATTCCTTGGATCTAAACTCGTGTACCCTGTATTAGGTCCTATGTTTCTTTCGTTAAGTATGTTCCTGTTGTTAGACGAGTTGTACAGGACTTGATTGCTAAGCATATTGACGTTTTTGACGTTGTTGACATTGCTCGTCATGGTTGGAGGACTCATTGGAGACACGGTTGGTAGATATTGATACTGACATGGCGCTGGGTGTTGTTAACTCGTTCTACGCTGAAAGCTGTGAAAAAGAAAAAGATTTTATTAGATACTGTACTATTTCTATAGAATTCAAGTTTCTGAAAGTAGACACACATATATATAAACAGGGACAGTACATAATATTAGAACAAATATACTGCCCTGAAACTGAGCAAAAAATTTTATGAAAATTAAATTACCGTAGTGTTCTGCAACATATTCGTGGTATAAACTTGGTTTCGTCTACCCCCACTGGAAGTAACCGCACCTTTGCCAACATTATTAGGTGTTGGCCTACACCAACTCCTAATAAGAAGGACTATTCCTCGACGCTTCTACGATCAGGATATTCCAAAATGCAGGAGTCTATGAGTTCCGGTAAAGAAGTCGTAGACTCCTGCATTTTGGAATATTTTAAATATTATAAGAGAAAATAACGATCGGCTTCGAAAACCCAGCTAACTATGATGTTTGCCAGTATTGTGCCTCTATTTATATGAAACCGACTACTCAAGTAATTAACAAATTCGATTCGGTCGTTAGTAAATTGTTATGTAAACATTTTGTTTTTGTTTTGAAAGGTTTAGATAAAAGTTGTAAACTCAATGTACTTACAACGTTTCATAGTTCATGAAAAATCTTTCTTTCTAGTATCTAAGATAAAGAAAGTTATCTTTATTAAAATTTTACATAATTGTACATTTGCTTACCTTTTCAGGTTTTTCCACATCTCTAACTTGTTCCCCAAGCCTCTTCTGCCCATCTGTATTTATAAGTTTAAGTTATCCTTAGCAGACCTTACTGTATCAAGTATACATGTTCATCAGGAAAGTATTTGTTTCAATTTTGCAAATATCTTTTTCATTCACAAAAATCAAAGAACTTTATTCCTTTTGAGTACATTATTTTCAGTAAAGTCAATATGAAATACAAAATATTTTTTTAAACATTTCGATATATTCAAGCCACAAACGCAAGGCGGAGTGGTAGGTCTCTTTGGTCTCCTGCAGAATCTGCTGCAGCATACGTATGGGGTCTACGGATCAGAAGCGGTAATAAAATTTGGCTTGTCCGGGAGGCGGGAGAATATTGAAAACAGCTTGTCGACATGCCTCAGAAGTGAGATGGGCTTGTAATTCTCAAGCAAGACATTGTCACCTTTCTTAATGTAGATTCTCTCCACACTTCTACTCCATGTCTGTTTGTAATATGATTTTAAAATAATTATTCATGCAGACCAATGATTTGACAATTTACTGCAAAGGTAGCGATAAAGGTAAGGTACGTTCAAGGCTAGAGTGAATAGATTCTTAGTGAACTATTGCGCCTCATCATCAACGATTGCATCACTGCTTACCACCAGGCGGGATCGCAGTCAAGCACTAGTTTATATCAATTAAAAAATAATAAAAAGCAGTGTGTTTAAGGATCGATTGACTAGAATGATTCAAGGACTTTCCTGTCTTTCATAAAATTATTTATTGTTTTATCCATAATACACTAGTCCCTACTCATATTTTAAAACTGAATTTAGGTTATAAGCTATATTTTATTTGATTGAATCAATAATGAAGTTAGCAAGTAGATATTGTGTAGCCAGCTGTTGATGACAGTGTATCTAACAATATTCATGACAGGGTGCCGAGATGGTGCTAAACTCATTAGGACATATACAACAGTCTGAAAACCACTGTCGGCAGTTGCTTCCTCCTTTTTCAATATAATAAAAAGACTTTTGCCTTACACAATGTCTTGTTAAATTCTATTATACATACAAAATAGTAATAAAAATAATAAAAACAATTGATTAAAAATATGCGATATGCTGCAATAGAGGTTTGCTGGACTTAGCACCCTGTTTTGCATACCTCTATATCTATACATTTGGGAAAAGATAATCAAGCTATGTGGCCTACGTAAGGGCCCAGCAGGATTGAAGCCTTTTGAGGTAGGTTTGCTTCTGAAAGGAAAATGAAGAGACATAAGAGTGGGTTTTAGTAAGCAAAAGTCTGCCCTAGAGCGAGATAAGTCATTGAATAATCTCCCGAAAACTATGGAATGCGCCAGAAGAATCAAACGTTCCAAGCTAATAGTAACATATAAAAATAAAGCGCATAGAAATAAACCTCAAACTTAATTTGTATGTAAGATGCCCCCTTCTCCCCTTTTTAATGCAGGTTTGCGGGATCTTGCACCCTATTCCGTATATCTCTGGGTGTTTTTTTTTTTTTATCGATGGGAAAAATCATCTTATGACAACCCCCGCTCTTGGGCGGAGCGGGAGATAGTGTCAGACTCTTACTGACTAAAAAACCCATCCCTTTCCTTCAAGCCTTCATACCGCGGCTCGAGCGCCCTTTCGGACGCTCTATTCCGTATACCTCTGGGTGTCGTATTTGGGAAAAGTTAACTTCTAAGTAGCAATATTACATCATCATAATATCATATCATTGACTGCCGCTAGGTTGGACTGCCCATTCCAAAACAAGTGGATGCGCATTTTAATACGAATGTTGACCAAATTTTATTGTATTTTATTTCAATTTTATTGATTTATGCTTTTCGAATGAAGGTCATGAGTATGATCAATATGCCAGTGAAGGAAATAATAGTTGGACAGGGAGTCAGTACCCGTTTTACTCGACGGTTTAGATTACTTATTGTTCTACAGACATTTATAATTAAACAGTTATAATAATCGCTACGCAATCAAAATCAATTAATTTTTATTTTGGTTAATTTATTATTGAATCTTTGCAAAACGCTACACTTAGATGCTTTCATAATATAAATTTTTAATTTGAAGAAATGAAAATAAATCGTGATATTCACGGGGTAAATTTTGTCTGTATAATAAAAAGAGTTTGATTTATTTTGTTATATTTCATACCCACTTATGTGTCTTGTTTATGTGCATAATCAGAGGCGGCTCTAGCCTTCGGAGCGCCCGTGTGCAACCAATATCTTGGCGCCCTCTAGTAGGCATGCGGACAACATGGAATACTTAAGCCCCATCCGCACTAGGGGACATGTCGCGCGCGACTTGTCGCTCGACATGTGTCCAGCGCAGTCGCAAGGGACATCACGCGACTTCACACGTGACTTTTCGGCGACATCTTGAACAACTTCCGATGTGCGGACGAAATGTCGCTCGACATTGTCGCCGGACATGTCGCCGCTTTATGAAGGTATGCACCGTCATCCGCCCCTCTAAATTTGAATTTGAACTTTATAATTATTCTAATACATACGAAGATCATTGCGAATTCGGCAAAATTCGCTACGATTGTCGGCATGTTTACAAACAAATCAAACAGGTGCCGCCACGCGCTAGGGCGCGATGCTGCACTACGCGAATATAGTCTTTAAATGTCTTAATACTGATTTCTCGTTGAAACAAAAGTTTTTAGGTATGTAGGTACTGAGCCGCACGTGCGTCATGAGTTGTCTTTGAGGGAGCCGACGGGCGACGCTAGGATATACCTAAACGATATTCGTTCGATCCATCTTAGGAGATAGGTTGAGATAGCTATTTGCTGTTGTAACATCACATAATAGTAATTACTAATGTCGCAACCCTAGTTTATATGTTTCGTCCATTATTGATTTATCGGTATTAGCGTGAACATCCTAATTAATGTAATAGTCTAGATGTGTAATAAACGACTGATGAATTCCTGCATGAAGACTTTCATTCCTTAACCACAATTCACCACATTTGCGAGCGGCGCTCGGCGCACCCTGAGACCCGGCGCCCGTGTACACCGCACACCCTGCACACTGGGTAAAGACGGCCCTGTGCATAATACATATTTGTGAACGCACACACTACGATACAGGAGCCATTCCTAGTGTGAAGTAAAAAAAAAAATACACAAGTATACATCTATATACACTTGAGAGCAAAAAAATCGCACATGGCTTGTAATTTCGTTTAATACTGTATTTTTCTTAAATCTAAAGATATTGAGTACAAATTATTAAGCAAAATTTAAGCATATAAAGTTAGCTTTATGAAAACACAAAATTAATATCATTGACCGTCACGTAACTCACAAAAACCAGCGGTATACCCAATTCCCCAAATTCACCCATTTGCATTTCACTACTTACACCTTTACCTGGAGCTACAAAAAGGGTGCTGTTGTGGAGTTTTAATCAGTTTCCGTTAACGTGATAACGTCTCTATTAGAAACAGACAGATTTACTGGAAAAATATGGATACCACGGCCGCAGAAGCCGTTCAAGTTATTGCCTTGCCCAAAGCAGGCCATAATCAAAATTAAGTCGCTCGACAGCTAAATTTTAGCTGCTTTCCTATTCGTCTGGTATACCAGAGATTATATTTATCATTTATCATTTATTTATCGTGTTAAGAGACCTGTAGGTACATTCGGCGACCAAGATATGGCCGGTGGCGCATAGGATCAGGGCGTGATTATCGCTTTTCTGTAACAAGTACTTTGAGAAATCGGCTACTGAACACGATTGAACTGACGTAAAACTTTCAAGAAGTTTGCAATGTCAGTATAAGTCAGTGGACGATTAGGTAAAGACTGGGTGAAGCAGGCCTGACTGCACATCACTCAGCAAATGGTACCAAATTGACCACAGCTCACCGACAAGCCCGGCAATAATTTGCCACGAAACACTTAAATTGGATGTATGCCTAATGGCAGGCTGTTGTGTTTTCTGATAAGTTCAGAATGACTTAGATGACCATATGGATGCTGTAGGGTCTACAGAAGGTCGTCAGGGTAATTTTAACAATGCTGCATAAGCGAAGAAGTGGGTTTTGAAGGCGAATTGAAGTGGTATAATGTTGGACACTAAAACTGACATTGTATTCATCACTGGGCCATTACTGGCCTGATATCGAGAGGATTGACGGCTTTATGATACATAAAAAAGTGCTCGAAGAATATGTGAAGCCACTTGTGTGGCTTATGGTAGATTTTTTTTCCTTAATGCAGAACAACACCAGATCGCACGTCGCTAGAACAGTTTGCGACTACATGTAAGACGTTGGAATCATTGTGATAGAGAGGCCAGCTCGTAGTTCTGATCTTAATCCAATTGAGCATATCTGTAATGACCTTGTAAGAAGACTTAGTGCAAAAAGCCTGGCTCTACACGCCTCCATGAGCTTCAATTTGTCGTTGACGAGAAGTGGGTCGTTATACCCTAAGATTTAATGGTAAAATTAATACGGCTGATGAAAAATCGAGTAACAGCTGTAAATAAGGCTAAGGGGAGGGAATACACTTTATTGACAAACAAGATGACCAAAAATTTTAAGTTTGACTCTCATTCTTTGTTAATTGAAATTTGGTAATTTTTCCCATTTGTTGGATTTTGTGCTCTAAACCCTTTCAAGGATATTTTTTTAAACTGTATTTCATATCATTTGAAAGGTAATTAAATAGGCTTTCAATTCGTGCTCTCGAGTGTATATAAAAAAATCAATGCCACTTTTCGTTGTAATTTTATAACTCGAGAACGGGCTCACCTATCCAAACCAAATGTTTAGGCTTTGTTCGGACTATTTAGTAGATGGTTTATGTGAAGTTTGATAGGGTAGAGTAGAGTATACCTAGTAGGGTAGAGTAGGGTGAAATAGGGTAGAGTATGGTAGAGTAAGGTAGAGTAGGGTAGAGTAGGATAGAGTAGGGTAGAGTAGGGTAGAGTAGGGTAGAGAAGGGTAGAGTAGGGTAGAGTAGGGTAGAGTAAGGTAGAGTAGGATATAGTAGGATAGAGTAGGGTGGAGTAGGGTAGAGTAGGGTAGAGTAGGGTAGAGTAGAGTAGGGTAGAGTAGGGTAGAGTAGGGTAGAGTAGAGTAGGGTAGAGTAGGGTAGAGTAGGGTAGAGTAGGGTGGAGTAGGGTATAGTAGGGTAGAGTAGAGAAGAGCGGGAGCGAAGCCACGCGGGCAAAAGCTAGTAACTTATAATAGTTTTTCAAAATATTTTTGAATTCCACTTTTTAGATATTTATGGAAAAGGGAAATATATGAAAAGAATTCTCTATAACGAATACATACCTAGAGATATTATTTTTAAGTTATTTATCACTTATTATTTAAATTATTTTAAAATGCATTGTTATTTTTTTAATATATTGTAAAAAATTGTGTGTGAATTGATGGGTAGTTTAAATATTTAAAATTGTATAAATAATCGTATTTACTGCTAAATTATATATTTTCTATTCTATGTCTTATTATTTTGGTTAATCTTGAAATTCTGTTAAAACATTTTTAAACCTAACAATTTTGGCTAGTTTTTAATTATTGTGTTTAATTAAAACTATTATAGTCTTTTTAAGCTTACGTTTAATAAACAGCGTGAAAAGTTAAAAAAAAAATCAATAAAACTTTTAGTTTTCTTTAATCAATAATATTTCAGTATTATCACATTTATACTACAATGAAATCATTCCATATAACAATTTGTACAAGCTTACTTATTAACGATTATGACAACTGACTTTTTCTCGTAACTTCGTCATCGTGAATGTCGGTTATTGCAGAAACAAGTATATGTCGAAGCCAGATAAAAGGATACCTTATATCCTTCCTTGAGGTCCTTTACTCCATCCCATCAAAATTGGGTCAGTAGTTTAACCCTTAAAGCGTTACAGGCAGACAGATACACTTTCATATTTATAAATAAACACATGTCAAAATTTTGTACTGGTATTTTGAAAAGGCACAGCAGTTATAATGTACTGAGGACTTGGAGATTGATCTGTGAATCCCCTAGACTTTGGTTCTTTCACTTTCTTTATTTTTTCAGCTTCTTTTTCAAACGTTTGTACTACTACGTCAGATGGTTTAGCTAACGATTCAGATTTGTATTTTTTACTCAATTTGATAGAGAATTCAGCAGACGTTTTGAACTCTGGAGATGGAGCACTACTTTTTACAAACACTGATAGCGGATGAATTACTTTAGCTGTAGTTACAACCTTTGGAATAACATCACTACATGCACATGTTTTTTTGCAGAATCTTTGCTTTCAACACTGTGTCTCGTACTTGTAGAATTATTTGTTTCAATATTATTATAACAATTTCTTTGACTCAAATGAGTTAACAATGGTAATGACCATGGTTGCTGATGGTGTACTCACATTATTTAATTGATCTTTAGTGAATTCCAGAGACTTTCTAATGCCTTGTCGTCATCAACTTTATTGGTAGTACTTTAATTTTTTTCCTTCATTCGAAAATTCTGGAACCAAATCTCGACTGCTCCGCGATGTTTAACGTTGCGTCAACTTTCTTGCGTTGAGCGTTTCCGATGTATGGAAATTTTTTAAACTGTTTCTCTAAATAATTTACTTGATCCGTTGTAAAGGTACTTTAGAATCTTTTCACCTGTTTTGGGTTCGTTCTGTACTGAAGTCTGGACTGGAATCGAGGATGGCAGATCCGTCATTGGCATCGAAAGTAGTAGACTTCTCGCTGGCATCGAAATCGGTACAATCGTCGCATCTGAATAGGAGTAGATACTGCTGGCTAGTTTTTTACATATATATTCCCTTGACAGTAACCTGCCGACTGATTGTAAACGTTCTTCATGCCAGGATACTGCTCGTTAATAAACATCTAAATCTTGTAATTAAAATTACAATACTACTCTTCATAAGAAAGAGATGATCTGATCCTAGATAAATCCCAGTTCTTCTCAATGTTATCTCCATTGGCATTTGAAGAGAGATTTCATTTTTAGTTTTCAATTCAGGCGACAATTCCTGAACTTCATAGTACGAGGACTGACGAGGCTGCATTTGCAAATGTAACTGTTGGTACGGCGCTTGGCATTGTTCCTCCATCATGAAAGTTTGATACATGTTCTGTACTGAAGTCTAGGCTGGCATCGGCAGATCCATCATTGGAATCGAAAGTGGTAGACTTGTCGCTGGCGTCGATGGTAGCAGACTCTTCGCTGGCATCGAGGATAGAAGACTCGTCGCTAGCATCGTGGGTGGCAGACTTGTCGCTGGAACCTGAATAGGAGTAGATGTTGCTGGGTAGTTTTCTACACAAATATTTCCTTGACAGTAAACTTCCGACTGATTAAAAACATTTTTTTTCATGCCAGGATACTGCGCGTTAATAAGCATTGGCATCTGAGCGTCTCCTATTTCTGGAGAAGACTCAGATGTGCTAACTTCCTCAGAGTCTTCCAGACTCTCAGCTCGGTCTTTCTTCTCTTTCATGCGACGGTTTTGGAAACAAAGCTTGATCGCGCGCTCATTTAGGTGAAGGATATCTGCCAGTTCAATCCTTCGAGCACGATCTAAGTAGCGGGTCCTAGAGTACTCTTGCTCTAGCTCCATCATCTGTTGACTTGTGAACGCAGTTCTGATGCGTTTCTGTTTTTTGACTCCTCCAGTGGTTTTGTTACAGGTCCATCCAGGTGTCTGAGTGATAAATCTTCCGAGCGCCGACTGATTGGGCCAGGCTTGTCCTCCAATAATCTGTCCATTTTGAGTGCGTCGAAAATTTGGCCCGTTAGTGATTTGAGGGTTAATTCCTCCGGTAGGATTTAAACTCGTGTACCCTGTATTAGATCCTGTATTTGTTTGGAATGGAGTATTTAGGTAGTTGTGCGGGTTGTACACGACTTGGTTGCTTAGAATATTAATATTGTTGACGCTGTTCACATTGTGGCTGCTCGTGGCGTAGTCACTGGAGACACTGTTGGTAGACACTGGTGCTGAAGCAACACTGTATGTCGGTAACTCGTTCCACACAGGAGGCTGTAAAAAAGAGAAATATTTTAATAGGTACCATTTCTATAAATTCAAGGTTTTGGCAGAAAAGACATTTAAACAGGGACACTTCGATGCTATCTATAAAATATGCAGTCCAGAAACTGAGCAGAGAATATTAGGAAAATCAAATTACCGTTGTATTATTCTGCAACATGTTAGTGCTACCAATTTGGTTCCAATGTCCCACACCGGAGGTAACTGCACCATTGCCAACATTACAAGGAGTTGGCGTCACGGACTGACTGGTACTCGTAGACTCCGGCATTTTGGAATATTGCTAATAGTTATAATAGTAACGTTCACTACGATATGATCTCTTGACTATTGAACGCAGTTCTGATGCGTTTCTGTTTTTTGACTCCTCCATTTGTTTTGTTACTAGTCCATACAGGTGTCTGAGTGATAAATCTTTCGAGCGCCGACTGATTGGGCCATGCTTGTCCTCCGATAAATCTGTCCGTTTTGAGTACGTTGAAAATTTGGCCCGTTAGTGATTTGAGGGTTAATTCCTCCGGTAGGATTCAAACTTGTGTACCCTGTATTAGATCCTGTATTTGTTTGGAATGGAGTATTTAGGTAGTTGTGCGGGTTGTACACAACTTGGTTGCTTAGAATATTAATATTGTTGACGCTGTTCACATTGTGGCTGCTCGTGGCGTAGTCACTGGAGACACTGTTGGTAGACACTGGTGCTGAAGCAACACTGTATGTCAGTAACTTGTTCCACACAGGAGGCTGTAAAAAAGAGAAATATTTTAATAGGTACCATTTCTATAAATTCAAGGTTTTGGCAGAAAAGACATTTAAACAGGGACACTTCGATGCTATCTATAAAATATGCAGTCCAGAAACTGAGTAGAGAATATTAGGAAAATCAAATTACCGTTGTATTATTCTGCAACATCTAATACAGGGTACACGAGTTTATATACATCAGGATATACAGGATCTAATACGTTCATGTAGTTGGGCGAGTTGTACACGACTTGGTTGCTTAGAATGCTGATGTTGTTGATTATCGGAGGACAACCTTCGATATGTCCGTTTTGAGTGCGTTGAAAATTTGGCCAGTTGGTGATTTGAGGGTTAATTCCTTGGATCTAAACTCGTGTACCCTGTATTAGGTCCTATGTTTCTTTTGTTAAGTATGTTCCTGTTGTTAGACGAGTTGTACAGGACTTGATTGCTGAGCATATTGACGTTTTCGACGTTGTTGACATTGCTCGTCATGGTTGGAGGACTCATTGGAGACACGGTTGGTAGATATTGATACTGACATAGCGCTGGGTGTTGTTAACTCGTTCTACGCTGAAAGCTGTGAAAAAGAAAAAGATTTTATTAGATACTGTACTATTCCTATAAAATTCAAGTTTCTGAAAGTAGAAACACATATATATAAACAGGGACAGTACATAATATTAGAACAAATATGCTGCCCTGAAACTGAGCAAATAATTTTATGAAAATTAAATTACCGTAGTGTTCTGCAACATATTCGTGGTATCAACTTGGTTCCGTCTACCCCCACTGGAAGTAACCGCACCTTTGCCAACATTATTAGGTGTTGGCCTACACCAACTCCTAATAAGAAGGACTATTCCTCGACGCTTCTACGATCAGGATATTCCAAAATGCAGAAGTCTACGAGTTCCGGTAAAGAAGTCGTAGACTCCTGCATTTTGGAATATTCTTAATTATTATAAGAGAAAGTAACAATCGGCTTCGAAAACCCAGCTAACTATGATGTTTGCCAGTATTGTGCCTCTATTTATATGAAACCGACTACTCAAGTAATTAACAAATTCGATTCGGTCGTTAGTAAATTGTTATGTAAACATTTTGTTTTTGTTTTGAAAGTTTTAGATAAAAGTTGTATACTCAATGTACTTACAACGTTTCATAGTTCATGAAAAATCTTTATTTTCTAGTATCCAAGATAAAAAAAGTTATCGTTATTAAAATTTTACATAATTGTACATTTGCTTACCTTTTCAGGTTTTCCACATCTCTAACTTGTTCCCCAAACCTCTTCTGCCCATCTGTATTTATGAGTTTAAGATATCCTTAACAGACCTTACTGTATCAAGTATACACGTTTATCAGGGTTTCAATTTTGCAAATATCTTTTTCATTCACAAAAATCAAAGAAGTTTATTCCTTTTGAGTACATTATTTTCAGTAAAGTCACTATAAAATACAAAATAGTTTTTTAAAACATTTCGACATAGTCAAGCCACAAACGGAAGGCGGAGTGATAGGTCTCTTTGGTCTCCTGCAGAATCTGCTGCAGCATATGTATATGGGGTCTACGGATCAGAAGCGGTAATAAAATTTGGCTTGTCCGGGAGGCGGGAGAATATTGAAAACAGCTTGTCGACATGCCTCAGAAGTGAGATGGGCTTGTAATTCTCAAGCAAGACATTGTCACCTTTCTTAATGTAGATTCTCTCCACACTTCTACTCCATGTCTGTTTGTAATATGATTTTAAAATAATTATTCATGCAGACCAATGATTTGACAATTTACTGCAAAGGTAGCGATAAAGGTAAGGTATGTTGATGGCTAGAGTGAATAGGCTCTTAGTGAACTATTGCGCCTCATCATCAACGATTGCATCACTGCTTACCATCAGGCGAGATCGCAGTCAAGCACTAGTTTATATCAATTAAAAAATAATAAAAAACCGGCCAAGTGCGAGTCGGACTCGCCCATGAAGGGTTCCGTAGCAGCAAGTAACCTAATATAAAAGTTCTCGTAGTTCATTCTAACTTTGATCGATGTTTTAATAATAGTGTATTTTTTTAGACTTATGACGTATTAAAAAAAAACTACTTACTAGATCTCGTTCAAACCAATTTTCGTTGGTAGTTTATATGGTAATGTACATCATATTTTTTTTTTAGTTTTATCATTCTCTTATTTTAGAAGTTAGAGGGGGGGGACACACACACACATTTTACCACTTTGGAAGTGTCTCTCGCGCAAACTATTCAGTTTAGAAAAAAATTATTGAAGAAACCTCTATATCATTTTTGAAGACCTATCCATACATACCCCACACGTATGGGTTTAATGAAAAAAAAATTTTTGAGTTTCAGTTCTAAGTATGGGGACCCCCAAAATTTATTCCTTTTTTTCTATTTTTGTGTAAAAATCTTAATGCGGTTTACAGAATACATCTACTAACAAAGTTTCCACAGTATAGCTCTTATAGTTTCGGAAAAAAGTGACATGACGAATCTATAAGGGTTCCGTTTTTTGCCATTTGGCTACGGAACCCTAAAAAGGAGTGTGTTTAAGGATCGATTGACTAGAGTGATTCAAGGACTTCTCTGTCTTTCAGAAAATTATTTATTGTTTTATCCATAATACACTAGTCCCTACTCATATTTTAAAACTGAATTTAGGTTATAAACTACATTTTATTTGATTGAATCAATAATGAAGTTAGCAAGTAGATATTGTGTAGCCAGCTGTTGATGACGGTGTATCTAACAATATTCATGACAGGGTGCCAAGATGGTGCTAAACTCATGAGGACATATACAACAGTCTGAAAACCACTGTCGGCAGTTGCTTCCTCCTTTTTCAATATAATAAAAAGACTTTTACCTTACACAATGTCTTGTTAAATTCTATTATACATACAAAATAGTAATAAAAATAATAAAAACAATTGATTAAAAATATGCGATATGCTGCAATAGAGGTTTGCTGGACTTAGCACCCTGTTTTGCATACCTCTATATCTATACATTTGGGAAAAGATAATCAAGCTATGTGGCCTACGTAAGGGCCCAGCAGGATTGAAGCCTTTTGAGGTAGGTTTGCTTCTGAAAGGAAAATGAAGAGACATAAGAGTGGGTTTTAGTAAGCAAAAGTCTGCCCTAGAGCGAGATAAGTCATTGAATAATCTCCCGAAAACTATGGAATGCGCTAGAAGAATCAAACGTTCCAAGCTAATAGTAACATATAAAAATAAAGCGCATAGAAATAAACCTCAAACTTAATTTGTATGTAAGATGCCCCCTTCCCCCCTTTTTAATGCAGGTTTGCGGGATCTTGCACCCTATTCCGTATATCTCTGGGTGTTTTTTTTTTTTATCGATGGGAAAAATCATCTTATGACAACCCCCGCTCTTGGGCGGAGCGGGAGATAGTGTCAGACTCTTACTGACTAAAAAACCCATCCCTTTCCTTCAAGCCTTCATACCGGGGCTCGAGCGCCCTTTCGGACGCTCTATTACAGAAGATTCCATACTAAAAGACAGTAATACTTACAAACTTAGTCAAAATAAAATTAAAAAATATGCTAAACTCAATAAAATCATTAAAAAATGTATAAACCACAAGAAGCAACAAAAACACTGTTCCAAAAATATTCAACTGCGGAAAGAACGTGTTAACTTAATTAATCAATTAAATAATTATCAGATTAAGTTGGAAGACAGTATAAATATTTATCAAATTGACACTCAGCGCTTACAGTCTGAAATACAGACGCTTGATAACTCCCTAAAATCAATTTATAACAAATATATATGTTCAAAGAACCAAATAAAGGAACATATTCTGGCTACAAATGAGTTGGTGGACAAAGTAGACTCTCTTACTCTAAGAAACAATAAATGCACTTACCAGACAGAATCTAACCCGACTGGCCTCGAACTTGTGGTAACGGAGAACTCATCCTAGCCCATCAGTGCTCAGGACTGTATTCCCGACCAGGTACCCTACATTCAGCATGAATTAACTCAAGGGGTAGATTCAGAAAATTCTACTTTTTCCTCTCATAACAGTAGGGATTATCAATCAATTATATTTTCAGATAGCATAGGAAGAGGATTAGGGCAATTAATTAGTAAAAAACTCCCTTTTCCTTCTCAAAATTATTGCACACCTCAAGCTTCCTACCATTACATAATGTCATTTGTAAATGAGCAAGTATATGATCCCAACACTATTCTAACTGTATTTGTGGGTAATAGCTTAAATGTGAAGAAAGATGATATCACCAATAATGTCACGGAACTGTTGAAGATAAATTGTAAAAAGATTATTTTGTGTGCTTTTCCTTACTTTGAGCACTTATCAAACAGACAAAATAAGTACATTCATATGCTAAATATGCATATGCATTTTTTAGTTACTCACCATAGTGATAAATTTTTATATTTTGACATCAACAATATTGTTGATAAACTTTTTTCGACCAGGTATACTGTATACCTACCTATTGTTTTAAGACGTCAAATAGCGAAGCTATTAGCATTTAATATTTACTCAGACATAAATAGTATGTCGACGTACCCAGTAATTAGTCCCACCATTAGTAGTAGTACTAATATTTTAAACTAGGTAATAAGACAACAGTTGGTACTGTTGGCAATTTATGTCAACTTAACAATAAAGTATCGTCTAGCATTCAAGCTACAGGGGGTAAGCAAAAATCCTTTAATTTGTTTCTTCAAAACATTCAGGGTTTTTCTTCGAAACAATTAGAAATTGAATTATTTTTGGAAAAAACTATGTTTGACATCATTTGTTTTACTGAGCATTGGTTAAAGGATTTTGAAATGTTAATTAATTATGATAATTATAATGTGGGCAGTAGTTTTAACCGAAAGTCAATGTTACGTGGGGGTTCACTAATCCTTATTAAAAATAGTATTAAATTTAAAACTCGTAAAGATATAGTTGCACTGTCCGTTGAACATAGCATTGAAGTGTCGTGTGTTGAGCTGGATAGGCATATTATAGTGTGCGTTTATAGGCCCCCTAATTATCAAAACTACTCTATTTTTGAGTCAGTCATGGAAGATATTATGGCTAAACTTTCAACGGGTAATAAACCAGTAATTATCTGCGGAGACTTTAATGTTAATATTTTAGAAAATAATTCAGATAGCAGTAGATTATTAAATCTTTTCAAATCATTTAATTTATCAAATGTGTTTATTGAACCAACTCGAACAACGACAACTACTGCTACATGTATCGATAATGTTTTTTGTTGCTGCAAGTATTTAGAAAAAGCCATTGTAAATTATCTGCCTTCTGATCATAGCGGCCTAATGGTAACATTTGAATCCAACTTACCAATACAACAAGTGCAGATACAATTCAGACCAATAACATCCGGTAAACTAAATAAATTTAATAGCACTTTAACTAGCAGGTTGGGTGATTGGAACTTTGCAGAAAACAATGGTAATATTTTGTATAAAAATTTTTTTTCAGTAGTTCAAAAGGAGTTTAATCAGACGTTTGAGAAAAAAACTAAAACTATCTGCCCTAAGTTTAGATTTAGTGACTGGGCAACTAAAGGAATCAGAATAAGTAGGGAAAGACTTTTCGAGTTATATGGCCTTAAGCCTATTATTAACACTGAAACTTTTAATAAATATGTTGCTACTTATTCTAAAATGTTTAAAAATACTTGTAAGGCAGCTAAGGCCTTATACATTAGCAACAAAGTTAAAACAGCAGATAATAAAATAAAAACGGTTTGGAATATTATAAATAATGAAACCAACAGAAACAAAAGAAATAATAATGATTACACATTGGAGACTCATCATGGTCTTATTAGCGATAACAAACTAGTTGCAGAAGAGTTTGTAAATTTCTTTACCAGTATACCAATTAAAACTACTGAAGCCCTAAATTCGTCGCCATCGCATGCTTTTGGTTTATTACAGGCGAACGTTGCAGCCTGTTCGACTGAATTTAACTTTAAACATGTAATGAAATGACCTCCTTGGAAATGACATTTCACCCCAATACATAATAATATAAATAATAATATAAACCCCATAACAGTAATAAAAGCTTTTAAAGAAATCAAGATTAAATTGACAGAAGATCTATGGGGTATGTCTATCAAAGTTTGTACCTCAATTATTGAGACTATAGCGCCGTACTTGGCTTTAATATTTAATTTGTGTATAGATCAAGGAGTCTTTCCAGATCTAATGAAATATAGTAAAGTGATACCACTCTTTAAATCCGGGAATAGTAGAGACACTAATAATTATAGGCCGGTGTCCGTTTTGCCGGTTCTTAGCAAGATATTTGAAAAGGTAATGTTAAATCAAATGCTTAGTCATTTTAACTCCAATAACATCCTACATGATAAACAGTATGGTTTCACCAAAGGACGCTGTACAACTGACGCGGGTGTTTCCTTACTAAAACACATTTTTAATGCGTGGGAAGAGGCACAAGATGCTATAGGCATCTTCTGCGACCTATCTAAAGCGTTTGATTGTGTAGTTCATGAAACATTGCTTCTGAAACTCAAGCATTACGGACTAGGCAATGCAGCGTTAAGCTTATTAAAATCTTATTTAAATAATAGACAGCAATTAGTGCAAATAAACGGTGTCAATTCGTCGGGATTGAATGTTGAAATGAGGGTGCCCCAAGGTTCAATTTTAGGTCCTTTTTTATTTTTGGTTTATATTAATGATTTACCCAATTTGTTGCAAAATAAACTTAATATGGTGTTGTTTGCTGACGACACTTCTTTGATTTTTAAGATAAATAGAAAGACTAACAATCTTGACAACGAAAATAGCGCCCTATTGCAGGTTCAAAACTGGTTCACTGCTAATAATCTGGTTCTAAATGGGAAAAAAACTAAATGCATAAGATTTTCCTTACCGAATGTCAAAAGTAGTGATTGTGACATTGTATTGAATAATGAAAAACTAGAATTTGTTGATAAAACAATTTTCCTGGGGATTACGCTAGACTCAAGGCTACAATGGGGTCCTCACTTAACATCTCTTGCAGGGCGGCTTAGCTCAGCTGCATATGCTGTTAGAAAAATCCGCCAATTTACGGATGTTGATACCGCTAGGCTAGTCTATTTTAGTTATTTTCATAGTGTCATGTCGTACGGTATCTTACTATGGGGACGGGCTGCAGACATCGAGTCAATCTTTATATTATAGAAAAGAGCCATCAGAGCTATTTACAATCTCCGCCGGTGCGATTCTTTAAGGGAACTGTTTAAAGAAATTAACATAATGACGGTACCTTGTCAATATATCTATGAAAACATCATGTATGTTAGAAAAAATCTTCATCTTTTTAGCAAAAGAGGCGATAGACATAATTATGTTACAAGAAATAGGGATCAATTAGTTCAACCAGGTTTCAGACTGGCTAAAGTGGCCTCTTCTTTCATGGGGTACTGTTTGAAATGTTATAATAAAATACCACCCCAAATATTAGACCTCAATGAAACGAAATTTAAATCTTGTATTAAACGCACACTATGCAGACAAGCATATTATAAGTTGGAGGATTATATTCAAGATAAAAATGCTTGGCTCAATGCTGGTCCAGCTCCACTACCACTAGGGCGTACTAATTAGTTGATTAGTTGGAAACTAATATTATTATTTTTTAATTTGAAAGACAATTGCATTGTATAATGTAGAAGCACTTTTTTCAAGTTTGTGAATGTGAAGCACCATGGAGCATTTTTATTAGGTTACAACTTTTTTTTTTTTTTGACATTACGAGCATGGCAGTTGAGAGTTTGTCATGCTCACTCAAATGTCTCGCTGTTGGTGGCACGTGTTATTGGGTCGTTCAGTTCCCTTCAAAATGGTTGAGCTGAGTGGGGCTGATGCACGCGTCATGCTCGTGAACGGGTGCCGTCAGATGGGACTGGTCATCTCTTAGCTGCCAGTGGCTTAATTCAGTTTCTATCTTTTAATTATTTTACATTTTTATTTCATTATAGACATTGTGCTCACATGATAGAAGCAACAAGTAATATGTAACCAAGCATTATATGTAACACATAATATGATTTAAAAGAGTGTCCATGGAGTTTCTTGCACGTTCTTCTCCATAGAGACCTACTCTTTGGAACGTGCAATTTAGCTTCACTTTTCTTGGACTGACCGACATTTGACTATTCAAAAGTGCCTGTAAATGGTCTATTTGAAATAAATGATTTGACTTTGACTTTGACTTTGACTTTGACTATTCCGTATACCTCTGGGTGTCGTTTTTGGGAAAAGTTAACTTCTAAGTAGCAATATTACATCATCATAATATCATATCATTGACTGCCGCTAGGTTGGACTGCCCATTCCAAAACAAGTGGATGCGCATTTTAATACGAATGTTGACCAAATTTTATTGTATTTTATTTCAATTTTATTGATTAATTGTAATTTTTGATGATGACTAAATTTAATTAATTTAATTGAAATTAAATTTATGTATTTATTTAGGTATTTTAATTTATATAACAATTTGATTTGTGTTGTTTGTTGACATGTTTTGATTGAAATTTTAATTGTAATAATAATGTATAGAACTGGAATTTTATGGCTACTAACATAATTTTATGTAAATTTTGTTACTAACTCTTTTATGAATGCGAGCTCGAAATAAAATGAATTATGATGATGATGATAATCATCATTTCGGCCGGAATACGTCCACTATTGGACACAGGCTCTGCGCTGCTCTTATTTTTCTCTTTAAGAGCACGTGACTGAAGCCCGTTTCTTATCCTCCCTCACCAAACGTACTAAGACGTGATCCTCACCCCACAGGGTTGCCCTTAAGTAAACTAATTTATTAAGACCGCCAAAGGCTAGTCTGGTTAAGCAGACGACAACCTCATAGGTAGACCTGCAAGAGGCAACATCGAAACCAATCCTGCTAAATTTTAATTTGCAACAAATCCAGTACCGTACAGTAGAATGTGTTCTTAGTTTCATCATTAGTTCATTTCGGAAAAAAACAAAAATATCTAAGTGAAGCAGACCTATATCACTAGTGTTACTTATACGAGCTGGGGGTATTATCCTCTCTGTATGACATCTGAGTTGTGAATTTTATCGAGTTGTATTTTCTTATTGACATAACATTTACTTGATATTGGTATTATTTTTGAATACAGACTTAATATTAAATGATCTGCTTTGTTGTTGTTAATAGATTGATTATTGTAATATTTTAATCATACCTACCAGAGTACCTACTTATAAGTGTCAATTAGTTAATTCTGCAAAATTATTTTTAAAAAAATTAGCTTTTGCTCGCGGCTTCGCCCGCATGCGTAAAATGTAGCCTATGTCACTCAAGAATAAAGCAGCAATCTATCGGTGAAAAATATGTCGCAATCAGACCAAACAAAAAGACCTAAAATCAAAAAACAAACCTCTTTATAATATGAGTGTAGATAACTTTTGAAATCCAGTGATTTTATATAAACATTTTTTGACGTTAAGCAGTTCAGAATTCTTCGCCCGACAATTATTTATTGTTTTTAAATATTGCGTGTATGAGTAAATAGAGTAAATATTTTTATGACATTTCGAGGTTCGCATAAGGAACAAAGAAGTTCTGAGAGCACTGTGTCGTCTAGACGTGAATAAAGCTAGTGGACCCGATGGTATACCAGCGATTGTTCTCAAGGCTTGTGCGCCCGAGTTGTCTCCTGTATTGACACGCTTGTATCGCCTCTCGTTTAGGACTGGAATAGTGCCCAAGTCCTGGAAGCTTGCCAACGTGCAACCCGTGCCCAAAAAGGGCAGTCGAGCCGATCCTGCCAACTATCGGCCGATTTCGGTAACCTCCATACTCTGTAAGATTATGGAGCGTGTATTGAACTCGCGCCTCATGGCATACCTAGAAGGTAACGATCTTCTCAGTGACCGACAGTACGGGTTTCGCCGAAATCGATCTACTGGGGACCTTCTAGTGTATGCCACCCACTTGTAGGGCGAGGCCCTAGAGAGGAACGGGGAAGCAATTGCTGTTTCTTTAGACGTCTCGAAGGCCTTCGACAGGGTATGGCATGCTAGCCTCTTGAGTAAGCTTCCAGCATACGGCATCTCGTGTTGTGCTCTGTAGCAACGCCACCGTATATTTTATTATTATGATAAACCCATTTTTATGTACGGCTGACGTACATAGCGTACATGCATTGTTTGTGAATGTACGCCTCTTAATTTAAAAGAAAAAAGTAAATTAATGTGGCGTTGCTGCGGAGAATTCTCACTAGCAACGCCACCTGTAATCAACATTTGTAGACACAATTTCAGCTATTTCTCTAAAGTTACGTAATGTACGAACGCTGTGTATTATGTACACGTGATAAGTATGAAAAAATATGTTAATTCTAAACTTTAATTCTAAACTCACTTATTTTCCCTTAGTGCATTAAACTAATGTATTTTAGCTAGCTACAGATTGACAGGAATATTTGAACAAAGCAGATTTCATTAATAGAAGTTAATTATTACGAGTAGGTATAACAATGGTTACAAAAAAAAATATTTAAGCTTTATAATAAATAAAAAATAAAAAACAGAAAATATCTCTCAAAAAAAGAAAAATCTGTAAAAAATACATTACACTAGATTTACAGTGTATTTATACACTCAAGTGCAAAAATTCGAGCATCATCACTTGTTATGTTTAGGCAGGCATTATCATGAATGTGAATAGATATTATCATAAGTACCCTAAATCTATACATATAAATAAAATTGGAATGTCTGTTTGTAATATTGAAATAACTACTTTTTACTACATGCATATGCATATGAATATAGGTACATACACCAAAATATTTTTTTTTTTGAATTTTTGTCTATCTGTTTATCCGGGCTAATCTCTGAAATGGCTGGACCGATTTTGACGGGACTTTTTTTGTCAGGTAGCTAATGTAATTAATAAGGAGTAACATAGGCTACTTTTATTTCAAAAAAAAATTTAAAGTCCTGTAGTCTACGCGAACGAAGCCGCGGGCACAGCTAGTGATAATATATAATTTAAATAGTGTTATTATATTATGTTAGCGTATATATGAAATATATGACGACATAGTATAATAAAAAATGATTATTTAGAAAGTCACTCTAGAGATAAACTTGTGTCATTTTGAGTCTTAAGTGTTTGGTAATTTTACACGAATGTTGAATATTGTGCTCTAAAACTTTTCAAGGGCACTTTTTAGGGTTCCGTAGCCAAATGGCAAAAAACGGAACCCTTATAGATTCGTCATGTCACAGCCATTTTTTTTCGAAACTATAAGAGCTATACTGATGAAATTTACTGAGTACCTAGATGTATTCTGTAAACCGCATCAAGATTTTTACACAAAAATAGCAAAAAAACAATAAATTTTGGGGATACATAGAACTGAAACTGAATTTTTTTTTCATCAAACCCATACGTGTGGCGTATATATAGATAAGTCTTCAAAAATGATATTGAGGTTACTTATGTCTGTGCGATAAAAGAACCGTCGTGGCGTAAAGTGAAAACAACTTTAAAGATTTTAAGTAGCAACCCAACCCAGCCATCCGTCACATGCCAAATGTCATATCATGTTGACAGAGGGTTTGTTTATTGTTATTTTATTGTGATTTTTTATTGAAATCTTCAGAAATGTGATAAAAAATTTCACTGAGCTGCAAGGGAAATAATATTTAATATATTACAGTTTTGCCAAAGATAACAAGTGGCAAATCACACCATTATTGATCAAAACAAAGTCACGAACTTGGGAAACATTGGTATGCTGTTTTTTTGGTACTTAACACTTTTATTTTAATGTTTTTAGACTTCCTAGATAGACTCCTGTCCCTGTTATCTCCAAATATATATAAATTAACCGGAAATTCATTTAAACATGACGATATTTGTTTATTTTGTTTTGGTCAATATTTTCGATGGCTAGTATAAAGAGTATTGATACTTTAAATTTATAATGCATTTCGACTAACTTAGAATTTTTCTTTTCAGGCTTGAGTAAGGATACAATACCTAACTAAAATAAAAAAAGCAAGTGCGAGTCGGACTCGCGCACTGAGGATTCTGTACAAATTTACCTATGAAATCAATTCCCGAATTGAGTTACAAAGATTTTTCCGAATTGCAAACATTTTTTTTTTTGTGGCGGATCTACAAATTACAATTTTCAGATTTATCCCTGTACTTGTTCTATGACACCTTGATTTATGCCAAATTTCAGGATTCTAGGTCAACGAGATTCACCCTATGAACTTTGATTCCCTTGAGTATCGAAATATACGTTTTTTTGCGACATAAACGGCCGTACCTTTTTTTTCGTTAACTTAGAAGTCTGATTTTTTCAAAACTTCAAAAGACCGCAGATTTGAGTGTATGGTTTTAATTTTAACTCGATACTTCCAAGCGTTTTCGAGTTAAAGGGTCTTAACAGATAAACAGACGGACAACCAAGTGATCCCAAGGATCTTATATATGAGATGGTCCCTTACAGGCTAAATAGATTTTTACGAAGCAACATTACAAATTCTGAAGTGTACTTTATTTTCATAGTTATTAAGTTCATATTTTTCATTGATTAGCAAAAGGGAAAAATGTACTGAGGAAGACAACGAGAAAGTGGTAGTGTGTCCTATTTTTACCTTTATATTTAACTAGGGTAAACATTAACTTGCTGTTAGCTACAACATTCCAGTCAGTGATAATAGACCGATCCCAGTCAAAGTGATAGAACCATTTTCGTTGGAACTGGGTAAGTGATCGTTGGTGGAACCTACCTAGATAGGCAGTACAGCAGTTTCTTCACGCTATTTTCCTTTACCGGTTCGTGTTTGCATTTAAATATTCATCATCATTACAATCGAAAGACGTCCACTGTTCGACATAGGCCTCCCACAGGTGTCGCCACAATTAACGGTTTGTTACTCATTACGCAAAAACTTATAAACGGATGAATTTAATGATAAACGTTGCAATAATATAGCTTATAACCTATATTTTTGCTAAGTTTCATCACGTGAGCAAGTTCAATAAATAGGCTACTAATATTATAAATGCGAAGGTTTGTGAAGATGGATGGAGGTACTCGTATGTTTGGATGTGTCGCACAAAAACTACTAGACAGATGAACTTAATCATAAACATTGCAATAATATAGCACATAAGCTATAACTTTGCAGTTTCATTAGGTGAGCAAATTTAGCCAATAGGATAATTTTTATAATAGGGTGAAGCCGCTGGAAGAAGCTAGTCTAATATAGTTTCAAAGATTTAACAGTCGCACTATAATGACGTCACAATGTTGCTTACATAACAAAAACGACATTTATCTACAGCAGCGCCCTCAAATCCCACGATGGTTTACTTTCCGCACAGACTCTAATAACATTTTTTTCTAAGCTGAATAGTTTGCACAACAGACACTTCCAAAGTAGTAAAATGTATATCTCCCCCCCCCCGTAACTTCTAAAATAAGAGAATGATAAAACTAAAAAAAATATATGATGCAAACCGCCAACGAAAATTGGTTTGAACGAGATCTAGTAAGTAGTTTTTTTTTTTTAATACGTCATAAATCTAAAAAAATACACTATTATTAAAACATCGATCAAAGTTACAACGAAGATACAAGAACTTTTATATTATGTTACTTGCTGCTACGGAACCCTTCATGGGCGAGTCCGACTCGCACTTGGCCGGTTTTTTACTCTGTTTTTCATATCATTAGAAAGATAATGAAATAGTCTTTCAATTTTTGTATTTATTTTTTTTCAATATCTATTCACATTCATGATAATGGCTGCCTTAACAATTAACAAGTGATGATGTGCGAATTTTTGCACTTGAGTGTATAAATACACTGTAAATGTAGTGTAATGTATTTTTTACAGATTTTTCTTTTTTTGAGAGATATTTTCTGTTTATTTTTTTATTTATTTATTATAAAGCTAAAATTTCTTTGTAACCATTGTTATACTTACTCGTAATAATAAACTTTTATTAACCAACATTCGTGTAAAATTACCAAACACTTAAGACTCAAAATGACACAAGTTTATCTCTAGAGTGACTTTCTAAATAATCATTTTTTATTATACTATGTCGTCATATATTTCATATATACGCTAACATAATATAATAACACTATTTAAATTATATATTATCACTAGCTGTGCCCGCGGCTTCGTTCGCGTAGACTACAGGACTTTAAATTTTTTTTTGAAATGAAAGTAGCCTATGTTACTCCTTATTAATTACATTAGCTACCTGACAAAAAAAGTCCCGTCAAAATCGGTCCAGCCATTTCAGAGATTAGCCCGGACAAACAGATAGACAGACAAAAATTAAAAAAAAAAAATATTTTGGTGTATGTACCTATATTCATATGCATATGCATGTAGTAAAAAGTAGTTATTTCAATATTACAAACAGACACTCCAATTTTATTTATATGTACAGATTTAGGGTACTTATGATAATATCTATTCACATTCATGATAATGGCTGCCTAAACATAACAAGTGATGATGCTCGAATTTTTGCACTTGAGTGTATAAATACACTGTAAATCTAGTGTAATGTATTTTTTACAGATTTTTCTTTTTTTGAGAGATATTTTCTGTTTTTTATTTTTTATTTATTATAAAGCTTAAATTTTTTTTTTGTAACCATTGTTATACCTACTCGTAATAATTAACTTCTATTAATGAAATCTGCTTTGTTCAAATATTCCTGTCAATCTGTAGCTAGCTAAAATACATTAGTTTAATGCACTAAGGGAAAATAAGTGAGTTTAGAATTAAAGTTTAGAATTAACATATTTTTTCATACTTATCACGTGTACATAATACACAGCGTTCGTACATTACGTAACTTTAGAGAAATAGCTGAAATTGTGTCTACAAATTTTGATTACAGGTGGCGTTGCTAGTGAGAATCTCCGCAGCAACGCCACATTAATATACTTTTTTCTTTTAAATTAAGAGGCGTACATTCACAAACAATGCATGTACGCTATGTACGTCAGCCGTACATAAAAATGGGTTTATCATAATAATAAAATATACGGTGGCGTTGCTACAGAGCACAACACGGCATCTCCCCTGGTCTGATTAACTGGGTAAAAGACTTCCTGAGAGAACGGTCTCTTCGAGTTGTTGTTGATGGATGCTCATCAGAGCCCATGACGACTAATGCCGGAGTTCCTCAGGGGTCAGTTCTCTCTGCAACTCTTTTTCTGCTGCATATTAATGATCTGCTGAAGCCCGGTATCTATGGGTATGCAGACGATAGCACAGTTGTGGAGAGATACCTGCCAGGGGCTCGGGCTAGTAAAGAGCAAATCCGGTCTGAACGAGAGGCTATGGTAGAGCGTACGAATATCTCACTTCAGGCAGTCTCCAAGTGGGGCGAAACCAATCTGGTATTCAACGCCGCCAAAACACAGGCGTGTTTGTTCACCGCCAAAAGGAGCCCGTTCACCTCGGCTCCTACTTTTCAGAATGTATCATTGGATTGTACCGACCGCCTTCAGCTCTTGGGTGTCGAAATTTCCTCCGACCTCAATTTTGGGCGGTTCATTGAGTCCAAAGCCAAAGTAGCTGCTAGGAAACTAGGCGTTCTTGCAAAAGTCCGGCGGTACTTCACACCGGGACAGCTTTTAGTGTTATACAAAGCACAGGTCCGATCGTGTGTGGAGTACTGCAGCCACATATGGGCTGGTGCTGCAAAGTGCCACCTGGCAGCTTTGGACTCGATGGAAAGGCGTGCGAAGAGGCTGATTGGTGATCCAGATTTAATCAAGTCCAATCTTCAAAGCCTTGAGCACAGGCGTAGGGTAGCCAGCCTTTCGGTGTTTTACAGATTGCATTTTGGAGAGTGTGCACAGGAATTGCATGACTTGATTCCGCCATCTCAATTCTACCATCGGACAAGCCGACGCACGGCAGGTATCCACCCTTACGTTGTTGAAACACCTACGGTCCGGACTAAGCGTTTCGCCTCGTCATTTATACCGCGTACATCAAGGGACTGGAACAGTTTGCCTGCTGCGGTCTTCCCGTCTAATTATAATTTGGGTGTCTTCAAGGCTAGAGTGAATAGGCTCTTAATAAACTAGTGCGCCTCACCATCAACGATTGCATCACTGCTTACCATCAGGCGGGATCGCAGTCAAGTACTAGTTTATAACAGATAAAAAAAAAAAAAAAAAACATTTATTCTTACGCAATCGGTTATTGATATTTTTTACGCATTATGTCAAACAGTCCAACAGTCAATGAATGTGGTATATCTTTCGATATAGTCTACCGATTGCGATGAAACCAAGCTTAAGTAATATATCAAGTTACACACAATTTAAATGTATAAAAGTTGTCTAAATGCATTTCGTACATTTTATGTGATAAGCGCACGACTAAAAACTTCTACAGATTTATTGTAAGTATTGATTTATAATTTTATTGATTTACCTCATTGTAAGCAGATACTTATAATTATTTCCAATGATGAGCAAGTGCAATCAAATAGGTATGACTGGTATGACTAACGATAGATAATTACATTGTTCTAATTTATTAATTGCTTAAAATTTGAATTATTATTAAGTGACTTTCCATCAAAATACTGATGAATATTAGTCATAGTCTTTTTGTAATTAGCCGCTGATTAAGTAAATTATAGTGACATTTAGTAAGTATCGAGTTATCGTAGTCTTTAACGTAATGTTATGTACAGAAAGTGCCTAATTAATTAATCGATCTATGACGTGATTATCAGCAGTCATTTCTTTGAAATTATTATGCCGTATTGATAAGCATCTTGATAGTAGCACGACTTATTAAACTACCTATTAAATAAAAAATTGTGTTCTAGAAAGTGGACGATTTGTGCGATGTTCCTGCATTTTTAACATGTACTTTTAGAACATTGAATATCTGTATCTCTCTGAAACAATCTAGTAATTCTTATACAAACTAGCTTCAGCCAACGGCCATCGTGTCGTAGAAACAGTTTATTTTTATTAGTTTGGAACATAATCACGCTATAAAAATTCCTAAATCCTGTGTCCTATTCTAGGCTATAGTCTACTCATGTGCCCAAATCCAAATCCATTCAACTGTTTGAGCGTGAAGCAGTAACAAAAATACTTACAGTCATACACACATACATACTTTGGCCTTCATAATAATATATTACAGTATGATTTACAGATAAATGTATATTTAATTTTAATACTTTACTAAAACCTAACTATGTACATACATATAATTAAAAAAAATGACAAAGTACGCTCAGGCGTCAAAGTACTCCTCCACATCGCTGTCATCCGGAAATGTGCCCAGAAGACTGGCAGCATTGCCACGTTGAATGGCAATGCTAATTCTTTGGGCGAAGAACGAGCCAGCCCTCTGGTCACGTGAAGTGTCGATCAGTCGGCGTGAAATTTCCTTGAAAAGGAGACGCGCACTCGGACCCCATGAACCAAGTGTTTCGACCCCAAACGGCTCAAAACTGTAATTACCAATAAGGTTACAGTATTTGCGCCGTTTAAGGGTCTCAGCAGCAGCAGCGGCAGCGCCAGCACAGCCTGCCGTACTTGGAATATGGGATGGCGCAAGGATGTCGACACAGGTTGCGTCCCACACCAGTGGTTACCCACCTTCCATGGTACCAACGTCATACCATCTGGTCTCTTCCCATCGTCACGTACCAAACCATTTGGTTCTAATACGGCAGGTACGCCGGCGGTGACAAGAGCTCGACGAATAATGTCGTTGATGCTAGCGTGTCGTGGTATGCGGCCTGCGCTCCTGCAACAGGACAAGCCATGGTGTCCGAGGCTGTCGACACCTTCGCCACAGTGGCACCGATGTGGAGCAACACAAGGTGCGCCTAAGCGTAGACAGGTAGCGAGCCGAAACGAGGCGTCATCCATCATAGTGCCTATGGTGGATGACGGGAGTGCCTGAAGCCATAAGCCCGACTCCCATTCTCCCACAGCCAGCAGACGCGCACGCTCAGCAGTACTTGACGACGTATTTAATAGGTTATTCCGTACAATACTGCAGAGCGGCACATCCCACCGTCTCTGTGAGGACAGGTTGTCGGGCAAATCCGTGTTGGGACAAACCATTTTCCAAGCGTTCAACGCATCGGACAAGCACGGTACCTCAACATCAACCAGTGAGGAAGATAAAATATTCCTGGTTAATGTTTCAGTACTGTGCACCGAGGAGAGGAAAGCTGGTAAACTTATACTAGAAATTTTGCGGACGCCGAGGCCACCTAGCCGGATGGGAAGCGTGGCTTGCTGCCATGCTCGGTCGTCCAAGGCCACATTTAGAATTGAAGATAATGTGTTCCTAATAATTTGATCGACTTTTTCCAAAAGTTGTGGGTGCTTCCAAAGATGGGAAGCGCGAAGGCTATAAGTAAATTTAGGCCCAAAACAACAGTATCGAATGAGTGTGAATGCCGAATGCATGTTAATTTTGAAAAGTCTTTCCAAGACGTCATTAAAATTTTGTATCTTTTGTTCAATGAAAGTTGGAAAAGATTCATCGAAAATTGGGGAGCCCAGGAGGTGAAGAGAATTTCTGTCAGTGATTTGTATATTGGGTGCTATTGAGTTAAATTTTGCTAAAGTCGTCTGTCTGTCAGTCGTTTGGGGGAGGTAAATTTCACATTTTGAAAGATTTAATTGTAACCCAATAGAAGAAAATTTATTTTTCAAAAAAGTTAAATCTTTTAAGACCGTGTCTACATCACCTCCTAGGGTTCCATCATCCAAATACCAGATATTAAATTTAGAATTTAGCTGCCGAATGATAGGATTTATTGCCAAACTGAAAATGACTGGCCCAAGAGGGTCACCCTGTTGACAGCCGACGGCTGATTCCAAGAGCTTTTCTTTATACAGTAATTTTGAGGGGTGTCTATAACATTGATAAAGGAAACTCTAAATTTTGGGTATTTCTTTTTGAGCTTCTGTCAACAAAGTGTCCCTGTTCACGGAATACTTTATAGATTGCATCACGAATCTTTGTAGAATGCATGCGGCATGTCTTAGAACCTAAAATTCGAAGACATGGCCCATTCCCTCTCCTAGAGAGAGGGACTCAGGCTCTTGCCAGGCCTATGCCTGAGTCCCAGCAGTCGGAACATTAAAAAGCTGATTATGCTATGTTATAGATTGCATAATTAGTGTTACTTATTCCTTTTTCTTCTATTCAATCTACTCTGTATTAGGACAATATTTTCTAGTATTAAATTTGATTTTAGACAAAAATCCGAAAACCACTGCCTAAAAGCACCGCATCATTAAAAATAATAATAACAGATAAATATAACAGAGCATTAAAATGAACCCCTTGAGCGTTTGAGAATCGCGCTAGGGTTGCTTCCGTCGTCCTATGATTTATGGCTCGCGAGATTTCGCCCCGGGCTCGCGTTTCCTTTTGTCGCTCGATCCGGCTTTGTGGCAACCCTAGCCGTAATAGACAGCCGATGATTCGATTCTGTAATGAATTCATGCTGCGTTCTCAGGGTTTTATATAGTTGTTTTAGCTTAATTAAAATGCTTAATAGGGTTTTATGTTTCAATTAGGTGTTTTGTTGAATGATGAGTTATTGTGTTTGCGTGTTGTAATGTACCTACTTAGATATTTATGGTACTACACGTGTTCTGTCTAGTCTTTTCCTTATGATCAAGAAGCTGGATTGCCTCGATGTTCACATGCTAATGAAGTCTCTTTTCGTGAGCTGTTATAGATTTTTATGATCAATTTTGAAGAATTTATTTCAGGATTCTTGCATTTATACTGCTAAGAAGCTATAATTGTAGCGCACTATTTAATTTCGCCCAGTCCGTTCGGTCAATGGGCCACTCGACGAACGGACTTGCGACACCAAAAAAAAAACCGGTTTGGGAACACATTAATTTATGCGTACAACTAAGGAGTGGAATAACCTGCTAGATTCTGTGTTTCCTGATAGCTACAACCTAGGGATATTAAAGTCAAGAGTGAATAGTTACTTACTATCAGGTGAGATAGTGATCAAACGCGAGCCTACCAAAAATGATAATAGAATATTTTTTTCCTAAATTCTTCAAAGGCTAAACAATTTAGTTCCGTATCCCACCAAACGATCTTAGCCCATAATACTTACAAGCTCGCATCATGTACACACTTACCGTCATCCCTCATCCCATCAATGGAGGGTGACTTTAATAAAACAAAAGATACAGCATGTCGACAGTGCACCCGATCTGCCGTCTGTCAAATAATGATGCTCATTTGTCAAACGCAATCGGGATACTGCGATGTTCTTTATTATATGAGTTTACTGTGGGCTGGGTATACTGTGTTACTTGTGCAACCAAATATACTTTGGCCTTTTGCGGGTTTGTAAGGGGCGTTGTTCGTAACCCGTGGTAAAAGGACGAACTGAAGAAACGGCTGAGGAGGATCTCACCTTGGGGTTTTTTCAGCAGGGGCACAGCTGTGTCGAAGCCTACTGGGGCCAGGGTTAGCTCCGAAAGGTAGCTCAGCCCCGGTATTAAAGGTACGAAGGAACAGGGTGGGTTTTTAAGTCAGTAAGAGTCTGACACTATCTCCCGCTCCGCCCAAGGGCGAGGGATGTCATTTGGATGATTTTTTATGGTTCTTCAGTCAAGAGTGAATTGGTAACTTCTAAGCAAGGATGTTCTACCACATCATTGCTTACCATTAGAAGAAATGTGGTAAATTATTAATAAAAAATATTATTTTTTTATGGTAGTCGATTAATTTAAATGACGAAATAGATTCCTCTCGATTGTTTGCTTATATGTAAGATTGAAAAATATTAGCTAACCTGATAAATGAGTTACAGTCTACTGGAACAATTTATTTGTAACATTAAATGTTCTTTACTTTATTTTAAAAAAAATCTGATCTATCATACCAATATTATAAAATTGACTGTTCGTATACATATATGTGTGTGTTTATGTTTATTTCTTTACACTTAATACTCTGGATTTGCATGACCGGCACACAATAAAATAATTTTTATCTCAAGCGTATGTTTCTTTGGAATAATTTACTACTGGCAGAAGCTAATAAACTATATTTTACAATCACACACAGCTACAGTGACATACTAACACTTACACACACATAACATAAGGGATGCCCTTATAAAGACAAGGAAATAAGCAACGGATAGGAGTACGCCGTCGATCCCATCATTTCTTTTATATTTTTTCATCAAAATCACACGTGACGCCTGAATGTCATTTTCATATGACGAAAAAAAATGTTTATTAAGATGACACGCCCACGCAATATTACAATATTGTACTACTGAAATATGGAAAGTGATTTTTTACGAGAATATAACAAGGTGTGTGTGTAAGATTAAAAGCGAAGGGTTGGTCTTATTAATGTTTATGTTAGCTTGTGCGGTTTTATTAGAATTAGGTTTAACGCGACGATATATTGTGTGTTTTAGGATAAGAAAAGAAAAATGGTGTGTTGCATTTATTATAAGCTGTTTAATGAGTTACTCGAAGAATTTTAGAACAGAGAAAAAAAAAACCTGTATCGTCACCAACACACCAGATGCGAATATTACAACACTTTAAATTATCTGTATCTCGTTTTAAGTTTATTTATTTATTTATTCAGAGTGAATAAATCAGTAAGTGAATTGCCTGTAATAGTTCTTATGAGAATAATATTCTTTATACCTATATACACAACTAGCTGCTATCAGCGGCTTCGCCCGCATATAAATGTATCTATTATTGCCACAAGGGAACATACTCTCGAGATAGGAATTTTGTGTGCCAGAAATCAGAATACATGTGGGCCAAACATCCCAATACGTTCAGCCGTTCAAGCGTGACGGATTAACAAATACACACACATACACTCACAAACTTTCGCCTTTATAATATTAGTGTGATTTCGGTTTTTGTATGGCGTAGCTTTCCAGGTCGGGTACGAGCTTCAGCAATGAAGAACACGAATAAAAAGAGGACATTATGTAGATATATTATTGTTTCGATGTCTTCAAGCTCCAATGAATCGGATGGTTTATACGCACTCCTTAAAATCTATGCAGCCTGTAATATTTTACGAGTCCCTGACAACATCTGACATAGGTGAAGAGATGTGTTTATGTCGCCGTTTGTAGTTCACAATTTTATTTTCATAGACTTAGCGAATTGTCTTCTAGTCAAACCATAGAATACCTACCAAAGTAAAGTTTGAACCAATCTTTTGTAATCCAAAATACTGCATCAAAATTAATTGTTGCAACAACAGATTACCGATTACCGATTACCGAGCGGTACCGATGCGAGTTGCAGCGCGATGCGACGTGGCGCGGTACGGTGCGAGCGTGGCAGATATTTCGGTGACTGTGATTGCCAGTTTTATTTTCAAAGACAGAGAGAATTTTATTGTTGATTGCAATAAGCAGCTTGGAAGGAAAACCACATTATCCTCGGTAAATTATCTCCGAGTCAATCTGTAGGACACCAAAGTAAATTTTTGAACCGATCTGCTGTCATCCAAAACACTGCACCAAAATTAATAATTGTATCACCGCTTCGCAAGTTTGTGCATATCTTATCCGAAAATTACCGATGATTAACGAAGATTACCGAGCGGTATCGATGCGAGCTGCAGCGCGGTGCGGTGCGGCGCGGTAGGGTGCGAGCGTGGCAGATGTGTCGCCGGTTGTGATTGTCTTGCTGCGATGATTGATGATCTTTCGCGGCGGCTGGGCTGTAGGGCTGCGACGATCAATGTTTTCTAGAAATATTTTTTGGTTTTATTTTTATTGAGATTTAGTCTTAAAATTTTTTCACAAATAAATTCATTTCATGATCATATTTTTTGGAAGTAAAAATATGATCATGAAATGAATTTATTTGCTAAATTTACTTGTCCCACAAAATAGATACTATTTTTTTTTTAAATAAGACATTACGTTGTGATGCCAAAAAAAAAAAATTAAGACTAACTTATTTAACCAGCTTACTTACAACTTGTTAATAGTTTGTTGCAAAATAATGGTATTAATTTTTCTTTTAATCAAATCATAAAATAATGTATTAAATGCTTCAGTAAAAGTTGAAGCAGTACCTATGGACCACGGTTATCTTCTTTCATCTTATTGGTTTACTGTGTGTGTGACAGAGACGAGACTATCAACAGTAAATATTTTTTCTTTAGTTCTGCTGTTGAGGCTAATAATTATATTGTTTACGATAGTCTGTGGTTTCACATCAAAACAACAAGTAACCCCTATTAATAGTTGATAACAAAACAAGAATACAATATCAACTTCACTCTTCCGTTATCTCTTAAATGTTTAAAACCAAACCAATTAGGAGAAAAAAATATCTTAAAATCCTGTCAACAAAGTGATTAGTAATATATTATTGCTATTGACTCAGATAACTGTTCAAATACTTCTTAATGTATTTAGGTACGTTTGTAAACATCTTTTGACAATGAGGTGATTATCTCCATTGTATTGGTGATTGACAGTTCGTCTCTCTGTCTCTTTCTAATCTTTTGTTGATTTGGACTCCGCCTCCAATTTGTAGTGTGCAAACAGGGACTCATGTTTAAACCTACTCAAAGAACTTGGTTTACTTTTATTAAATGTATATATTATTTATTATATATATTTTATTGTACTAAACCAGTCCACGTTATGGACAGGTTTAATCTAATTTGGGAATTACCTCAGTGAAGCTTACCGAGAAGGTTGGCTCGGTTTTTTTTACTGCCAAATTATTTTATGTTATGTAACTACAAATTTACGGTTTTCAGACATTTTCCTTTACTTGTACTAAGATACCTTGCTTCTCGTCTAATTTCAGGATTCAAGTTTAATGGAAAGTACCTACTTACCCTATGGTTTTGATTTCCTTGCGAGTGTCAAAATATGAGCCTAAACGGAGCATGAACGGCCTTAGCTTTAGTTAGGTTAGGTTGGAAGTTGAAGTTTTTCTCTCCTTCTAGAGGTAGCAGATCTTTGAGTACCTATTTGGTATTAATTTCAGCTTAATACCTTTACGCGTTCCTAAGAAAAAAGGTCTTATTAGACGGAAAAAGTACAACAAAGTGATCTTGTAAAGTTTCCATTTTTACCGATTGATCTATGGGACCCCAAAATTTGGGATTTCTTGAGAGTTTTGAGTTTATTGGTCCAAAAAATCAAAATTAGTGCATAAAAAAGCTAAACTGTAATAAAGAAATAGATTTATAAATTAAATTTGGTTAGTGTTAATACAATTAGATAGGTACTGCATATTTGGCATCACTATGTAAAATGATAAATAAAAAAAAACAATATTATCGCCTATTCAACTCACGTTTATTCAATATAAGCAAACTCAGGCATAGGCCACAGTAAAAGTACTTTGGCGAAATATTCTACATTCGTCAAGCGTTGCCGTTGCTACCATTCCAATGTACCTACCACAAAAGTATGTATTTATGATAATGTAGACGGAATTTTTAGTATAGTTAGGTAGATACCTGGACCTATCTTTTATACGAATAAATATGAATTTTAGAGACACATTCATTGTGCGTACAGCTAAGTAGTGGGATTCCCTGCTGGAGTCTGTGTTTTCTGATAGCTACAATCTATGGGTCTTATAGGTGACCGTGATTCATCGCCTACCATATTATCGCTGGTTAGTTCCACTATGCTCTAGTTTCGACTCGTAAAATACCTACCAAAAAGTTTCACTTTGTCACATTCGCGGGCAGTGATGGAGAAAAGTGTTACTTATTATCAAGTGAGGTAGTTGTCAAGCCTGAGCGTTTGGTTTGTACAGACAACTGCATCGTTTGGGTAATCCTGTCATATTAAAATACCTTAAAAAATGAGGTAACCAGTTGATGACACAGTCCGAAACTACATTTGAGTAAACTATTGTTCCTTTGTAAAATTATTTGATGAAACACTATAAAAATACACTTATAAAGTGAATACTGTCCATGAAATTATATTACCTAACATTTCACTTTATATTTGAAAAGGAATTGGTTGCAATTTTTTTTCTATTCTATACTATCCCACTTCTGGGCGAGGGTCTCCCACCATTCCTTCCTTTGTTCCCGGCTCTAGGTCACTTATTACCAACTCCTAAGGTAGACATCTAAGTCGTCCCGCCATCTCCTTTTTGGTCTGCCGGGGTTCCTTCGTGTAAATTCAAGACACCAACTTTGTTGCAAAATATTCAAATTAATTGATTGAGATTTACAATTTATTAAATCAACGATATAATTATCGTTGATTTTTATATTATAAACACCGTAGCTTTAATATGCTACATATAATAAAAATAAAACAGGTTGAACGAATTGAAAGTTAATGCTTTCAATTCGTTCTATCGAATATCATCATGTTCTTTCTCTAAGCTCTATCACAAAGATTGGAACCGACTACGCCATCTGTATGGTTTCAGTAAGGTTAACACTGATGCTGGGGTCACTAGACTGAAACGTTTTCAACATGACGCTTTTCTGTTAGTTTTTTATGAGCTTTCTTAAACATTGTAATAATTTAGTAACAACCCAATAAAATATCTGGGTAAAAACTGAAAAAATGCCAACAACTGTTTAGTAATAATACCTATCTGAAGATACCTTGAAAAAGAATGAAGAATTTGTGTAGGTATAAAATAACGCAATCAGCGCTCACGAATAGGTAAACATTGTATGTTCCAACATGGGATCATGGTTGGCACAGAAGTCTTGTTTCTAGTTACAAAATCCGTAACTAGATGGCGTTATAATAATCTGGATTATTTTATAGTTTATAGAAGTAAGAAGGTGTCAATATCACTGTATTGTTATGAAAGAATAAATGGGTATGGAAGTATAGATACCGATAACAAGTAAATACCTACTTAGGAGTAGGTATTTAAGTACTTGTTATCGTTAAGTAAATACCTACTTAGGAGTAGGTATTTACTTGTTATCGTTAAGTCTAAGAGATAAGATGACGATAATTTACCAATAATTGATAACGAAACGTTATCATGCTCCTAATTGAAGCATTGTTATTATTGTGGATATGTATGCTAATTTTTGTATTTTTATCAAAAGACTGTCTCATTAGATTGTTAAACACCCTATAACCAAGTTATTTTTATCTCATCTCAAAACTCAAAGCCTTTACTACAACGGATGTTAAAATTAAAACCTGGTAGTGCCTACTGATGGCACCAAGATAGCATATAAAACGAGAACTACTCGTAATTAAAGCATTACCTACATACAATTTAGTAAAATACCAATTAGATGAAACTAGTAAGGAAGTACCACAATAAACTTATGACATTTAATTATATTTTTAATTAGAATAACCATTACATCTAGTATAAGAATTTGTGCTGCGGCTGCTTTACTTCAGTTCTATATTTAGTGCTGAAGATATACCAATTGTAGTTTGTATTTAATTTTAAATAATAATGCCGTTCCTTCATATAACATTTAAGGTATCTCGAACTGATTCCATGATACCTACCGATGGTCAGAGCTCCAGAGAAAGAAGCTTCCCTACAATACGAGACATGTCCAGAAGCAACGGTTTCTGAATCAAGCTCTTGATCCAGCAATTTTACGAGAACCTCCTAAAATGTTGGCTGATATTTTTTTTTGTATAGTGGGAAAATCATCAATGACAACCTCCGCTCTTGGACGGAGAGGGATATAGTGTAAGACTCTTACTGTCTAAAAACCCACCTCATTGCTTCAAGCATTCATACCGGGGCTCGAGCTGTCTTTCGAAATTAACCCTGGCCCCGGTAGGCTTCGACCCAGCTGGGCCCCTGCATTGGCTGACATGACTTTCGGTATAATAATCGCTGAGTGCACATCTCACAAATTCCCTCTCCTAGAGAGGAGGCCTGAGTCCCAACAGTGGGAACATTATAAGGCCGGCTATGCTATGCACATCTCACATGTTGACAGCCTAGCGAACTATTCGACATATTTAATTCACTTATTTCCAATAATTCTATTACCTAATTGGAAATAAGTGGAAAAAGGCGAAGTAATTATTTAATAAGTATTCTATAGTGACAGTACTAAAAAGAATACATTCAATAGAAATTATATTGAATGTATTTTTTTTTTCAGATTATTTGGTATTTGTAAAAAACAATTTTTTTGACTATATTATGAGCTAAGGGTAACTTAAACACTAATGAGCAGAAGAGGTATAGGGAACAGGTGAGAGCAGCGGAAAGACCTGAAAAGGTAAGCAAATGTACAAAATAGTACCTATAGTGTGAATGCACTAAATAAGTCTAGTGTTTTAATAGCTAGTCTTTAAGTACAATAGCTATTTATAGATAACACCTTTATAAAAGTCTACGAAACAGATTTTTTCATAAACTATGAAACGTTATAAACATTCAGCATACAACTATCATCCAAAAACAATCAAAACAAAAATGAAATATCAACATAACTAGTTACTAATCACCGAAGCGAAGACAAACACAGCTTTTACCTAATTTGCTAATAGAATGCCACGGGGTTGGCGTTTACATATAAAACCGGGCACATTGCTGACAGACATTATAATTTGCTGAACTATCGTAGTGAACGTTACTATTATAACTATTAGCAATATTTCAAAATGCCGGAGTCTACGAGTACCAGTCAGTCCGTGACGCCAACTCCTTGTAATGTTGGCAATGGTGCAGTTACCTCCGGTGTGGGACATTGGAACCAAATTGGTAGCACTAACATGTTGCAAAATAATACAACGGTAATTTGATTTTCCTAATATTCTCTGCTCAGTTTCTGGACTGCATATTTTATAGATAGCATCGAAGTGTCCCTGTTTAAATGTCTTTTCTGCCAAAACCTTGAATTTATAGAAATGGTACCTATTAAAATATTTCTCTTTTTTACAGCCTCCTGTGTGGAACGAGTTACCGACATACAGTGTTGCTTCAGCACCAGTGTCTACCAACAGTGTCTCCAGTGACTACGCCACGAGCAGCCACAATGTGAACAGCGTCAACAATATTAATATTCTAAGCTAGTTGTGCGGGTTGTACACAACTTGGTTAGTTGTGTACAACCCGCACAACTACCTAAATACTCCATTCCAAACAAATACAGGATCTAATACAGGGTACACGAGTTTAAATCCTACCGGAGGAATTAACCCTCAAATCACTAACGGGCCAAATTTTCGACGCACTCAAAATGGACAGATTATTGGAGGACAAGCCTGGCCCAATCAGTCGGCGCTCGGAAGATTTATCACTCAGACACCTGGATGGACTAGTAACAAAACCACTGGAGGAGTCAAAAAACAGAAACGCATCAGAACTGCGTTCACAAGTCAACAGATGATGGAGCTAGAGCAAGAGTACTCGAGGACCCGCTACTTAGATCGCACTCGAAGGATTGAACTGGCAGATATCCTTCGCCTAAATGAGCGCACGATCAAGATTTGGTTCCAAAACCGTCGCATGAAAGAGAAGAAAGACCGAGCTGAGAGTCTGGAAGACTCCGAGGAAGTTAGCACATCTGAGTCTTCTCCAGAAATAGGAGCCGCTCAGATGCCAATGCTTATTAACGCGCAGTATCCTGGCATGAAAAACAATGTTTATAATCAGTCGGAAGTTTACTGTCAAGGAAATATTTATGTAGAAAACTACCCAGCAACATCTACTCCTATTCAGATGCCAGCGATGAGTCTGCCTCCCACGATGCCAGCGACGAGTCTTCCATCCTCGACGCCAGCGACGAGTTTACTACCTTCGATGCCAGCAACAAGTCTGCCGCCTTCGATGCCAATGACGGGTCTACCATCCTCGATGCCAACTCAGACTTCAGTACAGAATATGTATCAGCCTTTCATGATGGAGGAACAATGCCAAGCGCCGTACCAACATTTACATTTGCAAATGCAGCCTTGTCAGTCCTCGTACAATGAAGTTCAGGAATTGTCGCCTGAACTGAAAACTAAAACTGAAAATCCCTCTTCAAATGCCAATGGAGACAACATTGAGAAGAACTGGGATTTATCTTGGATCAGGTCATCTCTTTCTTATGAAGAGTAATACTGTAATTTTCATTATAAGATTTAGATCGTAAATTGATTTTGTGAATATTTTAGTACAAATAAAAATGTTTTATAATTTTTTTATTTTATTTGAACATCTTCTAAGTTTAATGTTTCTTTTGGCAGCCACATATTCATTCAGACCGTCACACACTTACTCATTATCATTGTCATTGATTATAACTGAAATCATTTTTAAATAATTAAGTATTCAACACATTTCACTTGCAAATCGCACTCTAAGAATCAGAATCAGAATGTCTTTATTAAGGGCATAGGTTAAATACAGATGTTAAGAGGCTCCTTTTCCACTCACTTATCGTCAACATCGAGTATAGTTTAAAAGCTTGTTACTTCATCTAACGCAACCCAGCGCGATGTTTGACGAAAAGGCAATGCGAAAACAGAGGAAAAACCTGAAAACTCTGTTAGCATTCGGTAAGAAAAAATTGTTGCCGTTCAAACCCATAATAATCAAGGCTTCTATTGTTATAATTTTTTTACTTTTTTGATATTTGAGTATATTATTAGACGCAAAATAGCAGATTTTCAGAGGTCTTCACTGGATTAGTTTTACACAAATTTACAAATTGATTTCAATAGAAGCCTAGATAATATACATAAGATACTGTGTTTCCAAAATATCTAATGAAAAGTGTGTAATAACGTAATAGTAGCGTGAGGTCACATATAATACAAAAGATAGAATTGCAATCCAATCCTACGTATCAAAATCTTACAAAAATATACAGTTTAAAAAAACTAAAAAACACGCGTTCATAGCATATCAAACTAAAAAGTTTAAAATTATTTTCAATATCTAATAGGCGTTTTGTGTCATATTTTTAGTAAATCAAACACCCCACGCTTTTTTCACAATAATATTAATATTTTTCGTTCTAATTATTATTTTCTACATATATTAAAAACTATTTTACACTTTTTAGTTTGATATGCTATGAAAGCGTGTTTTTTAGTTTCTTTAAACTGGTTTTTTTTCACTTTTTAGTGAATAGCCACCGAATGTGATAAAAATATTAAGGAGATAATAATAGTTTATGTGACTAGGGGATAAAGCAGTGTCTTTAAGTCGCGGGCGGCATGTTGAATTCCGAACGAAACGAAGGTTGCTGAATTTATAAAATTAACTCCCGAGCATTGCGAGGGAGTTAATAAAGAAACCTGAGTTGTGAGTGAGTGAAGTGAGGAATTTAAGCCGCCCAAGACAAAGACAGCTTTATCCCCGTGTTGCATACTCTACTTTTTACACCATCTGTGAGATATTTAAAAGACAATTTGGTCGATCAAATCATATATTAGAGAAATATAAATATTATATATTTACAAGTTCATCAAACAAACAAACAAAATTCACTACTCCAAGATTCTATAGTTTCAATTTTCTATAATGCTCCCGTGTCGTCAGTACGCACATTTTATTCTATTTTTTTTTTTTGTTAGTGGCCAGTTTGAATCATAGTGATTACATACTCTTTGGTTTGAATTTCGAGTCAACTTGTTCGATGCGCCTACATTTTAATTCACAATGTTGACGATTCTTGATGCTCCAAATTCAAATCTCATTATTCCCTAGGGATCGGCCATACTGCATTATCTCCCTAGGCATATAATGACTTGCTTTAAGTGAGGTTTGTATGACGTGTAAAACGACATTATCGAGCAGGTGGTGTAAAAATATTATTAAGTCATGTGTGCAACTAAAAAAGCAGGTCGATGGTACAACATGCGCAGATTACGCATAATGGTTTTCAAATCAAGCTCTAAATTCCAATATCCCAATTTTTCTACCGGTAATTTTATTTATACGCTAAGAATTATTTTCTGCTTATATCAAGATTTAATTTTGTTTTCTGTATTTTTATTTTTTTTACTAAAATTGATGGATCCTGGCGAATCTAATCAGGATAATATAATAATATTTTAATCGAATTACTGCATCTTCCGCATGACGCTGATTCTCACCGGACATGGCACTCGTAAGTTCGGGAGGTTCCTGCACTGGATACGTCTGGAAGTGACGCCCGGGTGTCGCCACTGTGCGGGACGCCCGGAGGACACAGTGGACGTGTGCCCCGCTTGGGCAGAGCATCGCCGTGCCCTCGTGGAGGCGATCGACGGCGGCGATCTCTCGTGCCGGGCCTTGGTACAGGCCATGGTCCGGAGCGAGGAGGAATGGCTGGCGGTCGCCTCCTTCTGCGAAGCAGTAATGCTAGCAAAGGAGGAGGCCGACCGTCTCAGACAAAGGCGCTCACAGCGCCCCAGCCGCTGCCGGGATTCCGATTCCGATTTCCGGCCACTGTGGGCGCGGGCTTGCGGACGGAGAGCAATGGGTAGCTCGCTGTCCGACCGTCCGGTAACTGTCCGGACCGAGCCCAAGTCGTCGACGGCGTGCACTGTTCCCGCGCGCCTCAAGAAGCTGTCAGCAACAGGGGCCCAGCTGGGTCGAAGCCTACTGGGGCCACGGTTAATTCGGAAGATAGCTCAAGCCCCAGTACGAAAGGCAACGAAGGAACAGGAGTGGGTTTTTAGTCAGTAAAAGTCTGACATCTGACACTATCTCCCTCTCCGCCCAAGAGCGGGGGATGTTTTTAGATGATTTTTTTGTAAGAAAAGATGATGGTGTGCCACCGCAACGCATTCGTTCCGACCTAGATTTGGTTCGAATTTTTGGCAATGGTTAGGTTTGACTGGAAGTTTGAATTATATAAACATACCTAAAAAATTAAACTATTGTTATTTTCTCGTGTCTGTTGATGTTTGTTTTGAACATTTCTTAATTAATTTTTATGTGTATTTCTGGCCGCAGCTAGCCCACCTAGTCCAGCCTAAAGGGTGCGTTTTTTCAGTTGGCATTTTCCGCAGTCGCACAGTTTTGTCGGTGCCCCTCTCCCACCATATTAAGTTGTTATTATATCTTTTATTATTTTAATTATTTTTCACAAGTATCTCCTACATACTTAGTTTTATTTATGCTTACTATTACACTACAAATTAACAATTCATTAATAATATTTAATCTCATTTTAATCGCACATGGGCCTATTTTAGCATTGTTTTATATTTATCATGACGTCCCAATACATTTTATGAGTAATTATTTTTATTACAAAAAGTCATTAACTACACACAGATGTCGTTTTGTGCTGCTAAGTGATACTAAAACACTGCAATGAACTCAAAGTACCTTAAATTTGGTTTTCTCAACCCTGGCTCACTGGGCACTCGCCATGATGAGTTTATTGCTGCTTTGGGGAATCATGACGTCAGTATAATGGCAATAAATGAAACTTGGCTAAAGACAGATCAAGATGGACGTGCGCCCGCTGTCCCTGGGTACCGATTGCGGCACGTTCCGCGACCGATGAGCGTGCGCAGTGGCCGCGGCGGCGGCGTCGGATTTTACATCAAACGCGGTATTAAGGTGCATACCCATGCGCACCCGGTTGACCCTCTTCATGACGCCGTTGAACAAATGTGGCTTGTTCTCAGTACTCATGGTATCAAAATCGCTGTCGGAACTGCGTACAGACCGCCATGGATGGATGTTGAATTGTTTTTGGATGCCCTGACCTGTTCTATAAATTCAATGACGTTTTGCAAACACACCATTCTACTTGGTGATTTCAATATTAATTGTTTGAACCAAACTGACCCTAAAACAAACAAATTAAATATGTTTCTTCAAAGTCTCGATCTAAGTCAATTGGTGACATCAGCCACTCACTTTACTGCCACTAGCGAGACTCTTATTGACCTGGTGTGCACGGATGCGATTGCGCGCGCCGTCGAGGTGGACTGGATTAGTGCGCTTGGTGCGCATGCTTTCATAACTGCTGTTTTTCATTTTAAAAAAGAGAAAATACCGCCAATTGTTGTAACTCGTAGAAACCTAAAAGCTATACCATTAGACAAGTTTAACGAGGATATGGGCTCAATGGATTGGCTCGCATCGGGTGACGTGAACGCTATGGTGGCACAACTCAATTATAACATCACCATACTTTTTGATAAATATGCTCCACGTGGGACTCGGGTAATTAGGGATAGGTCGTATCCATGGATTACAGATAATATCAAGTTCATGATGCGTCTGCGAAACCAGGCGCACATACGGTGTACAAGGTCAGTTTCAGAGAGTAAACTATCGTATTATAAGGAGTTAAAAGGTCTAGTAAACAAGTCTTTATACTATGAAAAAGTGGCTTATTTTAAACACAACATTAATAGTAAAATACATCAACCCAAAATTCTGTGGAAAAATCTAAAATCAACCTTGTTACCTTTTAAAACTGTATCGGAATTACCCTCTCATATCAATGACCCTGATGAAATTAATTCACATTTCTTGAATGTTCCAGGTGATAGCATGGCACCAGAATCATGTTTAAATTTCTATGAGACTCACAGATTTAATGAGGCTGTATTCTCTATTAATTCTGTAGATCAATCTGACATTATCAAAATTATATCAAAAATTAAATCTAATGCAGAAGGTTTTGACCACATAACGCTTGACATGTTTTCTCTGACTCTCCCTCAAACTTTAGATATGTTGACCTCTATTGTTAACTGTTCCATTTCTACATCGAACTTCCCGGACCTGTGGAAAATTGCTGTGGTCCGTCCGATTCCAAAAGTGGTAAATCCAAGCACTGTTAAGGATTTAAGGCCGATAAGCATTTTACCTTTCTTGTCTAAAGTGTTGGAAAGAGTAGTGAATTCCCAACTGAGTACATATCTTGAGCAAAATAACATTCTACCGGAGACGCAATCAGGTTTTAGGAAAGGTCGTAGCACTGCAACGGCTCTGTTAGATGTAACCGACAACATATTATCGGCTCAAGATGAAGGAGAATGTACTTTGTTGGTTCTACTAGACTTTTCCCGAGCGTTTGATGCAATTAATTTGTCTCTTTTGCTCGCTAAGATGATATATTATGGTTTTGACGAGCCTGCAGTTGCATGGTTCAGAAGCTACCTAAATAACCGTAAACAGCTGGTAGAAATAAAGGATGTACATGGATCAAGTATATTTTCAGACATGACTCCAGTCGTGAAGGGTGTTCCACAGGGATCAATATTGGGTCCTCCTTTGTTTATTTTGTATAGTGCTGATATTGTAAATGTTATAAAAAATTCTAAATTTCATATTTATGCGGATGACATTCAATTATATATTTCTTTTAAACCCCAAGACTATGAATCTGCAGTAAAATTGCTAAATGAAGATCTAGACCGGATCGTGGACTGGTCGAAACAAAACTCCCTATTACTAAACCCGGCTAAAACTAAATTTATGCTTTTCGGTTCTAAGAGTCAACTAAATAAAATAAACTATAGTCATGCAAAAGTGATAGTAATGGGCCAATGTATTGATCGTGTCTTTGAGGCGAGAAATCTGGGTTTGATCATGGACCAAGAATTACGCTATGAGGCTCATATTGCAAACAATGTGAAAAACTGTTTCTACCGTCTGAAGGTATTGTACAAGATGCGCCCCTATCTAAGTGAAGAACTGCGTGTTCAGCTGGTTGAAAGTCTGGTTCTTTCGAAATTAAATTATGCAGATACCGTTGTGGGACTTAGACTTCTGGCACGTACTGTAAGACTTATTCAACGGGTTCAAAATGCTTGCGCGCGCTTTTGCTTCAACGTACCACCGAGGAGTCACATTACACCTTTTCTAAACAAGCATAATATTTTAAAAATGAAGTCGCGTCGGAAGTTACACTTAGCTTGTCTCTTTTTTGGTGTCATCAAAAATAAATGTCCGTCATACCTGTACTCAAAGCTTGAGTGGGTAAATAGTCACCGGCAGCGCAAGGCCAGGCGGTGTGCTCAGCAACTGGCTACTCCGCATCACCGTACTGCAGCCTTCAGACGTAGTTTTCGGTACATGGCTAGTAAATGTTGGAATAATATTCCCCCACCAATTAGGGACCTGAAAAATATAAATACGTTTAAGGCTAGTCTTAAGAATTTTATTTTGAGTTCACAAATCGAATTTAATGACGTTAATATTGATAAATCATTTATATAATTCAGTAGTTATATGTCTATTTATTTTTAATTATTATTATAAAAGTTATCATTAATCTAATCAATCACCAATTTAATTATGCATTCTCTAATTTTCAATTTTTAATCTAATCTTTTGCTCGTGTAATACAAAACTTACCATATTGTTTTGTTCCTTATTCCAGGTAATAAGGGTGTCTGTAGGTAGACTTTGATTTATAATCAAAGTAGGAAGTCTGTATTTGACGAGCGCGTTGCATCTGTGTCGCCAGGAACCAAATAGTACTCACTCCACTTTCGTTTTGTTTCTATTCTACTCCTTTCCAATTTGTAATTATAAACCTTAGCAATCTAAATAAACTCTTTTTCTGGAAGCCAAAATTATTTTTACGTAATATTTGTATATGTTTGTCTTAGACCAAGATAGCGGCTAGTCGCCGAGCCGGTGCAGCGATGTGTGTCTTGATTTATGCGTCATCAAGTCAACCGTCGCATCGCGCGATGCACTATGTTTCCCGCGATATATTTTTGTTGAAATATTGTGGGTATGGTGAGAAAATTGGTTTTGTAACTACCATGGCACATTTTATAAAATATTTAATTACGTACCTATATAACAATATTATCACACAAATACACTAGTATCAATATGTATTTTAATTATGGGTTATATTTATATAGATTATATTTATTTGTTTAAGTATACTTTATTTACCATCATCCGTGCGTCACTGCGGGGTGCCAGCTGAAAATCAGCGCTGGGTGTTTGACGCCCAGCAATTGCTGAGTTGGTGACCCTTTCGGTTCAGGCACAGTCACTGCAACTGTATTGTATGTCTGTACTCTTTTTTTTTCTTATTTTTTATGTTGTTGTATATTGTGTTGCTTGCGCCGAATAAATGCTATTCTATTCTATTCTATTCTATTCTATTTTCCCACCGCAAAAAAAAGGCAAGAAGGAACGGGGTGGGTCTTTCATTCAGTAAGAGTCTGACACTATCTCCCGCTCCGCCCAAGTGCGGGGGATGTCATTTGGAGGACTTCTCAACAAACAAAAAAAAATCGGATTATTGCATTTTCATCGGTCTTTGATAGGTGTGCAAAGTTTAAAGAAAATCTGATCGTCCAAACTTAGGCAAAATCGAGCTCAAAGGCGTTGATTACATACAAACTACAGGTGCAGCTAATAAAAGCGTGTTAACGTGTACTTAAAAATAATAATCGTCTACCAACCTAAGAAAATGCCTTGTGATTGGTTGGCGCGACGCGCATGCGCTAAAGTGCGTTCGGAAACACACTACAGTGAATCATCATACGGTACGTTGCCTCGACTCAAGTGTTCAAGTGTAGGCGTTACATATTACTGCTATAAGATTACATATTCGAACATACTTTAAATTTTTTTAAGTGAATAGAGTCAAGAGAATTATGAATATGAAAAATACATAGGTAAGGTAACTACTTATTCAATAATTTAGTATTTTTAGTAACCTGTCATTTAGACTCCGCGTTTACCCGAAACTTTTATCTCGGTTTCGTTTACCGTTCGGATAACCGATAATTTCAGTTACGGTTTCGAAGCTCCACAATGAATGGCCTGTTGGTCTTGTGGTTAGTGGCCCTGACTGCTATGCCGGAGGTCGTGGATTAGATTCCAACCCAGGACAAATGTTTATGTGACGAGCATGATCATTTTTTCTGTGTCTGTGTGTAATTTATCTATAGTATAATATAATACAACGGGCTGCTTTCCGCAACTCGTAGTTAAAATGTCAAAATAATGTCTTACCAAAGCTTAGAAGTAAGAAGAAATCTTTGTGTGGTTAAATATTTCATTTGCCTAATTCGTCGTTCCCACTTCAATTCTTCGTTACTTGAGTACATCTCCTTTAACATTCCACTTCCCATCAGGCATACACTACACCCCCGTCATCGCCCCCTATTTTTCATACCATAGGCCTATACCATAACCTGCAGAACCAGTCCCGTGTACCTAGCCCTTACCCATATCAACAAGTCAATATCGCAAGTGCTTAAATTAAACTCCTTAACACTGCGGCTCATTACCTGGAGTCCATAGCCACTTCCAGCATAATAGCTCAATGAAATTTTTGACATATTATTGTAAATTTAATATTCATTTTTGATATTATTTCTCATTATTAGTGTTTTTTTTCAATCTTTCATTTTTAATTATTTTTACGATTATTATTTTTGACATGAACATAATTATTATTATTATTCTTTTTTAATTTTAGAATTTTGATTATTATTAGGGATGAGCCGAAATTCGTTTCACAATCGGTTTAACCGAATTTCGGTGGCTTGAACTGAACTTCGACATTCAGCCAATTTTCGGTTCAAATGCCGAACATTCGGTCCAAGATAAGATCTAATTATACCTTTTTTGTCCTATGATGAGTTCCCTGACATTTCATTTTTTTCCGTGGCACGCATACTACTTTAGATTATTAAAAAAATAAACTGGCAAAAAAAATAAAAATGAAATGATAAAAAAAATATTGTCTTTCGTAAATTAATAAGTAAATTATTGTGGTTATAATTAACTGTTAATAAATTAAGTAAATAAAATAAAAAAGTACACACCTTAAAAATGTGTAATGCGTTAAACGGAACTTCTGCCTATAGAGATTGACACTACTCGACGACACACTAATCGACAAAATCGGAGCGGCCATCTTGTAATCGCATGTAACGGCAGAAAATTGGAAAAAAGTAATAGAAAAAACTCAAAAAATTATAACAGAGGACTGGAATAAATATATCCGGATCGACCGAATTAGGGCCAATAATTAATCATCGCGGTTAGTTGGAAAAGATTCCGATTCCGATATGGATACGAGTTCAAATCAAGAGTCAAGTTCTGACAGTGAATAATAAATAAATTATTATTTTAAACACAAAGTTTGTATGTGTGTGTGGATGTTTGTTACTTTTTCACGCAAGAACTAGTCTACTAGTCCAAGATCCTAAGTCCGCCAGACGTCACGTATTTTCTGACGAACGAAATGTGGACGATTGAGTACTATTAGTATGTACTAAGAACGCATGCCTACCTGCTAGGTTGCTTAGACGGCCAATTTTCAGGTATCAGGTAATCAAGGTACATAAAATTATTACTTACCTCACGTAAATTCTCAAAGCTGATTTTTACGTATTTTGTAGGCAATATCTTTAAAATCTAGTCGCCAATACTCCCAGACACATTCCGTCGGCCATATTGCTTAACAGACGCTTTAATGATCAAGCATGAGAATTTACGTGAAGTTATGTCATTATTTTGGGAGCTTTAAAGCGTCTGTTAAGCAATACGGCCGACGGAATGTGTCTGGGAGTATTGGTGACTTGATTTTAAAGATATTGCCTACAACAGACGTAAAAATCAGCCTTGAGAAAATACGTGAAGTTACATAATTTTTTTGGGAGCTTTAAAGCGTCTGTTAAACAATACGGCCGACGGAATGTGTCTGGGAGTATTGGCAACTTGATTTGAAAGATATTGCCTACAAAATACGTAAAAATCAGCTTTGAAAATTTACGTGAGGTAAGTAATAATTTTATGTACCTTGATTACCTGATACCTGAAAATTGGCCGTCTAAGCAAGCTAGCAGGTAGGCATGCGTTCTTAGTACATACTAATAGTACTCAATCGTCCACATTTCGTTCGTCAGAAAATACGTGACGTCTGGCGGACTTAGGATTTTGGACTAGTAGACTAAGTTCTTGCGTGAAAAAGTAACAAACATCCACACACACATACAAACTTTCACATTTAGCATCTATAAATCTAAAATCGGTAATCCGATTCCATTTTCTTTGCCAACTGATTCGTTATTGTAAAAAATCGATTAAACTTCGTTAGGTCACATCACTATAATTGTCAGACAAGAACTGTCAGGGAACTCATCATAGGACAAAAAAGGTATAACTCATCTATTTTTACCAAAAAAAAAAACAGAAATTAAACCAGTAAAATTAATAATCAAATCAGTCATTTATTAATCTTTGTAATTAGTTGACACTTTTTAAATTATTTATTTATTTATTGTTAATTCAATTTAACTTATTACATACACAACTAAAAACTATAATTACAATAAATTTAAAAAAAAAAATAAATAACCCTACGCTAATTACAACTAACTAAAATCAAACTAAAATATGGCGTCAAAAAACTCTTCCACATTGCTGTCGACTGGTAATGTGCCCAAAAGGCTGGCGGCATTGCCACGCTGTATGGCAATGCTTATCCTCTGCCCGAGGTAAAAGCCAGCCCTTGGGTCACGCGAAGTGTCAACTAGACGTTTCGATAGATCTTTAAACAACTTGTGAGCACTCGGACCCCACGATCTAAGAGTTTCAACCTCAAACGGTTCGAAAATATAACTTCCAACAAGGTTGTTATATTTCCGCCGCTTGAGGTTCTCCGCAGCCGCAGCGGCAGCACCAGCACGACACGACGAGCTAGGAAGATGTGAAGGCGCAAGAGTATCGACACAAGTAGCGTCCCATACTAAAGGCCTTCCCATCTTCCAAGGGAATAACGACATGCCATCCGGTTTCTTGCCATCGTCGCGTGCCAGGCCATGGGGTTCCAATACGGCTGGAACGCCGACGGTGACAAGAGCGTGATGATATCGTTGGTATTCGCGTGTCGCGCTATGCGACCCGCACTACGGCTGCATGACAGACCGTGGTGTCCGAGGCTGTTGACGACTTCGCCACAGTGGCAGCGATGAGGAGAACAGCATGGAGCACCTAGACGTAAGGCAACAGCGAGGCGGAAAGTGTTATCATCGAGCAAGGTGCCAATGTTCGACGACGATAGTGCGTGAAGCCAGAGACCCGACTCCCACTCTCCCACAGCCAGCAGGCGCGCTCGCTCTGCAGGAGCAGTAAATGTTGCAATCAGGTTTTCCTGAACTACTTTGCAGAGCGGCTCATCCCACCGTCTTTGGGATGATGGTTGTAAAGTTGACACTTTACAACCTTTTTTATAAAATCAAATAAACTTTTAATTATTTATTAACCAAATGGACCTCTTGACATGGATATTGAAATAATTAAGCTCGCGTGTCGCGAAGATGACATATTCGGTAATGGCAGGGAGCCGGCTGAGGTTGCGAGATAGTGTTGTAAGAAATTCGAGTCTTTTAGTCTTCATTTCGAGATTTGAGTAGAGTTTCAAGACTAGGACTCGTGTTAGTCACATGAGTCCCGAGTCCTTTGAGTCCTCTTGAGTCCTTTCGAGTCTATTAAATTCTTTGAGCTAGACTGAGTCATGAACTTGAATTGGTGTGACGAAAGCGATTTGAGCGATTATTTTTCTGGTAGTTTTGACAGAAAGAGAGTAGGTAGGCAAATATATATTTGTTACGAACGTATACTGTCACTTTAAAATTGTAGCTTGTTTCCCGTACAAAAATAATATTAAATAATCAACATGACTAGTCAAGACGATAAAGTAAGACCATCTTCACCCAGTACCCAAGACGAAACCGATTGGAAAATAAAACTATAAGGGCTTTAATGTGCCGAACACTAAAATAATATAATATATAAATACAAATAAATATATATAATAGTCACGTACTTAATAAATCAGTAATTTGTTAATTGCTATTTTATTTACTTCAAACTATAGCTATAGCTTTAGAGGACTCAGTCATGAGTTCTTTTAAAAAGACTGAGTCTTTGAGTTCTTTTTGGCAGGACTCAAGTCTTTTTACAAAAGACTCCAAATTCTAAAGGAATTGAGCTCTTACGTTTTATTTATAAGACTTGAGTCTCCAAAAAGAGCTCAAGTCTTATTAAATGGGACTCCAAGACTTGACTTTCTTACAGCACTATTGCGGGAGGTGCGGGTGAGGTGAATGCACGTAAGCGAGTTGCGACTTATCCTGACCTATCGCTCCTTAGAAAGCATACCAAAAATAACCGAAGTTCGGCCGAATTTTAAAATTTTACCGAATGTTCGGCCGAAGTTCGTATTCGGTACAAACCACATTCGGCCCATCACTAATTATTATTATTTTGATTATTATTATGTTAATGTTTTTTAAATGTTTTGTGAGTTATCGATATTCATTAATAATTAATATATGTGGTTTAAACTGTTAGAGTGAATTGGCAATAAATAAATAAATAAATAAAGTATTTAGTGCTATTTTCACTTTTATTTTTTGGGCAAGTATGACAGTTAATGTAGTGATGCTATTGTTATAAAATAGAAATATTATATCCGTGGCTGGCGTGAATATGTCGACAGGTCTAAAACCGCAATTTTTCAGGACCATTTTAGTGTTTTAACTTCTTCTGGTAAATACAGAAATTACTTTAACATGAGTGCTTTATGTATACAGAGGGTTATTTTAAGCCCCCTTTCGAATGATGATAGTAATTAAACGAAATTGCTTATAGTTTAGCCAATAATAGACATATCAAATCGTTCACCAACGAGTTATCAACTCATTCACCACAATTATCAACTTATTCACCTTCTTAATTATCGAAACGTGGACTGTGCTGCAGTCTCTCCAACGGTGTCAGATTAACTATTGGTACATCGAAGTGCTGAAGTGTTTGTACAAAAACGCCACCATGTCAGTCCGACTTCAGAGTCAGACCTCGAAACCTATTCTCTTGCAGCAGGGTGTAAACCAGGGAGATGTAATTTCTCCGAAACTATTCACGGCAGTATGGACACAGTATAATTATACATACAGTAATCCATCTTCATATAAATGGACGAAATGTGAGCTATACCTACGCGCCTCGATCTCGTGGTACGCTCGTGGTGCAGACAGTCGCGACTGTGCCGCAGTGACGATCGGACGGTGTGTTGTTTTTTTAACAATAACCGCGCGATTTTTTCGCTAAAAATAAGTTCAATTACTTATTTACATATTTAATATGACGAGTAGGATATATTGTGCTGTTTTTGGTTGCATGAATTCGTCAATAACGCATCCAGAGATAACTTTTTTAGATTACTTGGAAACTCTGAAAGGCACTTACTAGTAGGTCTGTATGTCTTTTTGATGGATAAGTAGGTATTTCCTTTTATGTCCCGAAAAAAAAGATTTCTGGATTAATAAATAAAGTGAATAGAGTAAAGGAAAGTGATTGACACGAGTGAAATAGGTAGTTATAGGCGGTTCATAAATCATGATACGATCGGTACGCTTGTGTTAAAACCTCGGGGCATGTGTGTTTTGTTAGTTTGTATAATTCGAAGTAAAGTGGTATTTTATTATTAATAATAGTTGTTTATTGTACTGTGTGTATGAATAAGACTAGAAAAAATAAATTTGACCGTCTGTCTGCCCTTAGATAGTTGACATTTTCTCAAATTAAGTATTTCTGTTGCTGCTATAAGAACATATACCACTAAAAACCGTTTTTAGGGCTCCGTAGCCAAATGGCAAAAAACGGAACAAACAACAACACGCATTTTATTGAAAACTTCCTATTCAATCCACAAAGTATTTTATTTGTTTAAATAAAAAAGAATATTTACAATCACAAAACTAAATGGAAACACAACAAAGTAGGCAAAAGTACCTAATTAAAATGCTGGAGGCGGGCAGCCCTATCGCATGTTTACGTACCGCGCAGCATTTATTTAAAAAAATACAGGCGAGACACTGTTACTGTATGTATAATTATGCTGTGGTATGGAGGATGTCTTCAAGTTTCTGGAGTAGTGATTACCTCACTCACCTTAGATTTGCCGACGACGTAGCAATCATGGCTTAGACTACAAAGGAGCTCCGTACATTGCTCGGTGGTCTCAGCAAAGCTTCCGAAAGAGTGGGACAGATAGTTCAGGTGGGTAGGTCTAACTTCAAGAAAGAGGACAACCATCGAATCCGGTTTGGCTGGGTAGCGTTAGGGAAATTGCGCCGTATCTTCTCACACACAGTATCTCAAAACAAAAATCTGTGACCAGTGAGTATTGCCAGTGATGACATATGGCTCTGAGATGTGATCTCTCACAATGAGCCTCATCAGAAGGCTTAAAGTCACCCAAATGGAAATGGAAAGGGCCTATGCTCGAAGTTTTCTTACGTGATCGCCTTAAAAATGAAGACATCTGCAGGAAAACCAAGATTACCGACAAAGCCTAAAAAATCGCGCAGTGAACAGGGCACATTGCTTGTAAAACAGATGATCGATGGGTACGGAAGGTTCTAGAGTGGCGACGACATACCGGAAGACATAGAGTTGGAAGGCCTCCTATAAGGTGGACCGTTGACCTACTGAGGGTCACGGGAATCCGGTGGATGTGTGACGCACAGGACCGGTCGTTATGATGATACTTGGGAGATGCCTATGACCAATAGTGCACGTCTGTCAGCTGAAATAATGGTGATAATTTTATTAACCTACTAGATACTACTATATATATTATCAGGGCCAGATGCACTATTAATTCATTAAACCCCAAGCGAACGCGCACCTATTGTCTTTCTATTGTGTCTGTAATTTCCACGATTGAAAGGTTAATTATAAGAAATGCAATAATATTATATTTTTCTTTTAAGTACCTACGAAAGTATGAAAAAAAAATTGGTGCTATATTAGTAGCTGATATACTATAATTCAGCTTCAGTTTTATTTGATTTGTGGAGAGTGGCATGTGGTAGCTCACGACTAATAATACCAAAGTACTTGTTTACTTGATTCAATTAATTATTTGGGGTGCTGTCCATATGCAGTAGTTTTTTTAAGTGCGTCTTTATTTATTTTTTCATATTAACAATAATATACTTATAATTATAATGCATACAACTAACAAGTTTTTTTAATGAAACTAATTTTTTCATAGCAACATTTATAGCTCGATATTTACCTATATGATTAATACTCACCAAAAAGCTCAAACACAATAGGGTTATCTGAGTTCCGATGGCCACCTTCTGGTACCATCATCAGATCAACTCCATGTCATAATAATTTTGCATTATCATCTGATCTGATTTATACATGCATGCAAAATTTCAGCTCAATTGGTACCCGGGAAGTTAATTTGCAAGATTTGATTACAGACATACAAACATCGCGACAGGTGAAACTAAATAAAACCTTGTGAAAAAAACTTTTTTTCTTTTAAAACATCTGTCCAAAAACAGTTATGTTTAAACTAGCTATGCCCGTGACTTTGTTATGGGAAAAACTCGAATATTTTTAATACAATTTAGGTGTAAAAGTTGACAACTAAACAATATTACTAAGTATTTTATAGCCTTCGTGTTGTGATACCTACTTATTACATTTAGGATACAAAACTCTTGTTGGCTGCAACTTAATATCTCAATATGTCAAGATTTAAACATTTCCTTAGGATGTCCATAACTTGACAACTCAATTTGTCAATTCATAAAGAGAAGGAAACGGAAACTCTTATGTGTATAAGTTGAATAATCAAGTAATGAATATTATTTTGTACACTGTGCATAAATTGATAAAATGATATATCAAGAAAAACACGTCAAAATGAGAGATGTCGACATACTACCACAGTCGATTGCTTCAATAATAAGATACATTTGGACGTGTCAAAACGTACAATTCGACATGTCAATGTATTCACGCCAGCCACGGATATATTTCTAATCATGTAACATGTTGATTCACTGCATTAAACTCTTCTTTAAATATAAAATTAGTATTTCATTGGCACTATTGAAATAAATAAACTGTTTTTTTCATGCTCAAAACTGTATTACAAATAATTCTACCATATCAAAAGCAGTTTAATATTTTAACTTCTTTTATATGTTTTACCTTTAATTGTAAATATTACTTATATTGAATAAATCGTTACCTATCATAATCATTTTTGTTTTTTATTCATGTTGCTTTTATGTTTGAATAGTTAATTTATAAATTATAATTTGATTTCATAAATCATAACTCAATTTTATAAACACAAAACTACTAAAAGAAGCATGATAGATTTGAACTTACGACCATGTCAATATATGTGTACTGTCGAATTAGTCTAATGGTCGTTCATTAGACTAATAGACTTGCGATATAATTTTGAAATTAACATTAAGTGCATTACGAGACAAAACCATTTTCATAAGTTTACCTACCTTACCGTTACGTCTTAAAGATCAAATTGACATAACAGTATTCTATAATATTTGACTACCTACCTCCCGTTATATTCGTTTAAGTTATTATGCTCCGAATTGAATACCATTTATCTTCTGCTAATTGCAGAAGGTTCAAATTTATCTAACTTAGGATGTCTTATATTACCTTCTGCTGTCACGTGGGTCAGGTCTCTTGTTCCTTCATGTGTACCTGGTTGGCGATACAAAAACCTAGTTAGGCCACCCGGGCGACTGAGGGGTTGTTTTGCTTCCGCACCCAGCTGTGTGCTGGTGACTAATACCCACTATGACCTGCCGTGACCTATTTTGTACGTAGTGTCGGTGGTGTCCAACTTGTATTGTTTTTTAAATATTTTAGGGAAAAAATATAACATGGTGTAAAAATTATAGGAATCGATTCAGTTACTGATTCTGATCAAACTATTTTTAGGTTTCGCATATACTAAAAATAACGTTGTACAGTGTGCATAGCTCCATCCGTCCTTCTCGCTCGTATGCTTGACATTTTAACACGACATATTAAGAGGCTGCTTTTCCACTCGCCTATCGTAAACATCGAGCATGATTTAAAAGCATGTTACTTCATCTAACGCAATCCAACGTGATGTTTGACGAAAAGGCAACGCGAAAAAAGAGTGATAATACCTGAAAACAGTTGGCATTCAGTAATTCCGTGATTTACTCGAATAGCCTAAATAATATCCACAAGATATATATATATATATATATATATATATATATATATATACTGTGTTTCCAAAATATCTGATGAAAAATGTGTAATAACGCCATAATCGCGTAAGAGCGGTTGTATGAAAAACACTGAAAATGTATGTCAAGATGCATCCCCTTAAGTGGCAATGGGCAGGGTACATTGCTCGCAGAACAGAAGGCCGTTGGGGCCACGTAACTGAAGACGTAGCGCTGCAAGGCCTCCTACAAAGTGGACTGATGACCTGGTAAGGGTTGCGAGAATCCGATGGATGCGAGACGCACAGGACCGTTCATTGTGGCGATACTTGGGGGAGGCCTGTGTCCAACAGTGGCTGACCTTTCAGATACCGTCAATTTGAGACACAATAGTAAGATAATAGATGCGCGAACGCCGGCGTGTCTTTCTATTGTGTCTGTAATTTCCACGATTGAAAGGTTAAATGATGATTATGATGATGATAATGATGATGATATTAAGGCCCCTGATATTGATTAAAAAAAAAATACAACTTTAAAAATGCTATCTACAAAGACAGGCATGACAGCGACACCCTACAATAGTATCTAGTATTGACAATGTTGATAAGTACTGTATTTAACTCATTACGAACTAATTATCAATATTGGTACATATTTAATTAAACAGATTACATGTTTTAAGCTACAAGAGACATTAAGTAATTCATCCATTTATACTACACTTAATATTATAAAGTTAAGGAGTGTGTTTGTTTGTTCGAATGCGTTATTCTCAGGAACTACTAATTGATGCTGACATATGAATTAATATTATTATACCTAATGATTTAATTTTCTCTGTGACATACGTGATTTAATTTTCTATTTCACATACCTAATAATTCATTTTTTTTTTTGTAATAATTATATATCCTTTTATTCCTTGACAGACCTTATGATTTATTTTTTACTGTGACATCAAATAATTCAATTTTGTTTTTGTTTTATTTTATTTTTTTACTACTTGATATACCTAATGATTTATTATTTTTTCTTTGACTAATGATTATTATCTTTTATTAATTTTTTTACATGTTACATATATATTTTCAAATATTTCTTAAAAAACAATTAAAAAAAACATTTAAAAATATAAAAAAACAGTATCCCACCGGTATCGGGAACAGGGTCCAAGCTACCGGTGGTTAGGGCTCCAAAGAAAGGAACCTCCTAACGATACGAGCCGTGTCCAGAAGAACTGCTTTCTGAATCAAGCCCTTGATCCAGTCGCCTAACGAGAGCCTCCTAAGGTGTTGGTCGAGGCTCTTGGCTATTAAGCCATTGGCTGACACAACTATCGGTACAATGATCGCTGAGTCCACTTCCCACATGTCGACAACCTCGCGAGCCAAGTCAATATACTTGATTTGTTTATCTTTCTCGGCTTTCACGAGGTTCTCGTCATGCGGAACGGATATGTCAACAATCATTGCACGCCTCTCGCTTCGGTCCACCACCACTATATCAGGCTTATTGGCCACAATAGTCCTGTCAGTGATAATGGACCGATCCCAGTACAACGTGATATCGCCACTATCGAGAACTGGGTCGGGCACATACCTGTAATATGGCACCTCCGATTCCACAAGAGAGTACTTCAGAGCAAGTTGCTGATGGATAATCCTGGCTACAAGTTTGTGTCTATGCAAGTATTCCCCGTTAGCTAGACGAGAACAACCAGAGATAATGTGGCGGATTGATTCACCCGGTCGGTGACATGCCCGACAGATGTCAACCGTGCCGTCCTTCACAATAAATCTCCGATAGTTATTCGTCGTGATAACTTCGTCCATAATTGCACAGACAAAACCTTCGGTTTCCCCAAAGAAGTCACCGACACGCAGCCAGGCTACGGACGCTAGTTGATCTACATCGGGCCCATGAAGGGCCCGGAAAAAGCGTCCGTGAAGTTCTTTACTCTGCCATACTTCCTTGCGTACGTTAGTGTCAAGCACTACAGGTTTGCGCCAGTTCTCGTTAGCCAAGGAGAGCGGGGTGAGTCCCTTGTCCACTGCTACTACATCACGATGCATACCCACGTCGGCGGCTAGGAAATATTCCCTGAGACTGCATACCTCGCGATTGTGCAGGGTCTTAGCATTTAAGAAGCCTCGACCCCCACACTTCCGCGGGATATACAGTCTCATTACCGACGACCGAGGGTGATGCATTCGATATGCAGTCAGCAGTGTACGGACCTTCCTATCCAGGGCGTCAAGTTCCGTTTGAGTCCATTTGAGTACACCGAAAGCGTACATCAATACCGGCATGACCCAACCGTTGAAGGCACGCACTTTGTTTCCACCTGAAAGAAGGCTGTTAAGTACCTTCTTCAGGCGGCCAAAGAAGCGCTCCTTCAACGATTGCTTCATGTCAGTGGCATTGATGCCTAACGCTTCCGACATACCCAAATACTTGTAGGTTTCGGTTGGAGAGAGGGATCTCAGGTGTATGGAATCCGAGAGTTGGGTACCCACGGATTCCACAATCTCCCCTCGCTTTATATGCATGACTGCACATTTGTCCACACCAAACTCCATCCTGATGGCGCTACTGAAGGTTTCCGTTACCTTCAGTAGCTCCATCAGTTGCAGATTGTTGGGGGCAAAGAGCTTCAAATCATCCATATAAAGGAGGTGAGTTATAACCTGACCACCTCTCTTCAACCGATAGCCTAGGCCTGAATTCTCTAGCAGTGTGCTCAGAGGATTCAAGGCTAGGCAGAACCAAAGCGGACTCAAACTGTCACCCTGGAATATACCTCGCTCGATCCTTACCGGTTCGCTATTCCTCTGGATATTTCGACATCCTGGATAGCGAAGGACTGTCCTCCATTGCCTCATACATGACATCAGGAAGGTGCAAAGAGTTGCATCAACTTTATACAACTCCAGCACCCTCATGAGCCATGTATGAGGAACTGAGTCATAGGCCTTCTTATAGTCTATCCAACATGTCGACAGATCCTTTCGGGAACGCCGAACCTGTTGGCTAATGGCCATATCGATGAGGAGTAGCTCCTTCGTACCGCGGGACCCATTCCTACATCCATTTTGAGAGGCAGACATGATAGCGTTATTATCAACATGGTTGTTAATCTTTGCTCTCAAAATGGATGTAAGAACCTTATAAACTGTCGGCAGACACGTAATCAGCCGATAATTTTTGGGTTCCGCGGTGCTACCGGATTTGTGGAGCAGGTGGGTAACTCCTGTTGTAAGAAACTCGGGTAGCGAGCCAGACTCTAAGGCGGCCTGATACTGAGATGCCAAACGAGCGTGCGACCTTTGCAGCCACTTTATCCAGAAGTTGTGCAGTCCGTCCGGCCCTGGAGATTTATCTTTTATTATTATTATTCTTTGACATACATAATGATTTTTTTGTTATTTTAATTTATCTAATTTATTTTATGTCAATTATATTAAGTAGATTTTTAAAATTATTTAAGATTGTCTGTAACCTTGTAAAAAGTATCGAGTGTAAGTATTTTTTAAATGATTAAATATTGTACAAAATTCCTAAGTCGTTTGACTTTTTAGACAGACTATATCATTTAGTCTAATATGTTTTGGCTTAAGTTGGAGTTGCATAAATTTTAAAGGCATACCTAATATTTATTCGTCTACTAATTATATTATCTATTAATCATGAGCCATAAATATCAAAACATCATAATTGGGTGAATGTAGCCAATAATTTTAAATTGATCTTTAGGCGATTTTTTTGTGGTGACGTATTATCGGTTACTGGTTACTTTAGGTTAGGTTTTTTTTTGTGGCAGGAGTGGAAAATCCATCATGGATGCCAAATATAATCAAAGGTGAAATAGTGTCTACAAGTTACCGTTTGGAGGTATTTATCATGGTTTATTAGTTTGATTCCAAAGAACATTATGTGTTTATATCATTATGCGTTTATAACATTATGCTTTATAAAATTATGTATGCTTCATTATTATCATGCTAGCAGTATTTATGGCAATAAGCATTATGGCAAAACACTTATGCTTAATAATATTATGCGTAATGAACATTATACTGAATTTCGTTATGCCAATGTAAATTATGATAATATATTATATGCTTATCATTATTTATTTATTTATTTAATTACAGGTACTCTCTGCACTAACAGTCCAAACCAACGTGCAGAGAGTCATTATTATTATAATATAACAAGAAAAAAAATTAAATTAAAATAAATCACATTATTATCATCATTAATATTATTATTATCATCATCATCATTAAAAATCTCATTATATTATAAGTTCATTAGTAACCCATTAAAAAAAAAGATCTTTTGAAAGAATCATTTAATATTTTTTTGAGGTGGGAAATAATGACTTCTCCTGCTCTAGAGTGGAGTGGAAGATCGTGTCAGACTTTTATTGACTAAACCACACCAAACTTAAAGTACCATGTTATATGAGGTTTCTTTTTTTTTGTTGATTGAGGAAGGGGCAATATAACATCTCGCTACGACCCTTCGAAGCGGAAAACGCCAAAGTCGCGGGTGAAACCGCGGTGGACCATTCGTTAAATTACACATTGTGATAATTATTTTGGTCAGACGATTATTAGTTAATAGTGTATGATTAGTTTATATGGTCATTAAAATAGTGATTTTCCAACCATAACTATATATAAGACATCTCAGTTTGGAATTCTTAGTTGATAGTATTGGCTGGACCAGCAATCATGGTGAAATATTTACAAAACGGTTTAAAAGAGAATTTAAATATGGAAATCAGTGGTGACTTTTTCGGAAGGGGATACCAAATTACAGTGGTAAGTAATGCACCGTGTTTATAGAAAGAAAGAAACAACCCTGGGGCCTTTGGCCCTGGGGTATAACTTTGGCCTGAGCTCGTTATAATAATCATTATTATTATTATCTCCTTTATTTTTCTTAAAATACAAATTTTTGATATTTTTAAATATTTTTTCATAACAAATATATATATATATATAAAAAAACAATTTAAAAATATAAAAACAGTAGTCCACCGATGTCGGGAGCAGGGTCCAAGCTACCGGTGGTTAGGGCTCCAGAGACAGGAACTTCCTCACAATGCGAGCCGTATCGAGGAGTACTGCCTTTTGTATCTGGCCCTTGATCCAACCGCGCAACGACAGCTTCGACAGATGGTCGACAGAACTTTTGGCAATAAGACCATTGGCGGTTACGACAATCGGCACAATGACAGCCGAGTCCACATTCCACATGTCGACAACCTCGTGTGCTAAGTCGAGATATTTGATTTGTTTTTATTATTATTATAACGAGTATTAATATATCTAAGACACTGTTTTATTTATGAAATGTAAAAAATATTATCCGACATCGGTTTCAGACGATTATTTTGGTTTAGCATAAGCCATATTTTCCCACAGTTCTCGGTCATGGGTTTTTCTCTTTCACACTGGCCCTGCTTCCGCCTTTATATCGTTGTCCCATCTTCTTATCGGGCGTCCTCTCTTCCGTTTGCCTTCTTTGGGGTACCATTCAGCTACTAATTTCTCCATTCAGCCCATTTCTCCTTTCTGTTTCTGATTAGGTGACCCACCCATTTCCACTTTAGTTTTTTGATGTTATATCCATATGCCGTCCGCTATTTTTGTTTTCCCTCCGATGTATTTAAGGCTTGATGAGAAGTGGTGGCCGAGTGGTAATGGCCCCGACTTACGGGTTCGAACCTAGCCAGGCGCATTCACCATCATCATTTCAGCCGATATACGTCCACTGTAGGACATAGGCCTCCCCCAAGCGTTGCCACAACGAACGTTCCTGTGCGTCTAGCATCCATCGGTTTCCTGCAACCATCACCAGGTCATCGGTCCACCTTGTAGGAGGCCTTCCAACACGCCTTCCGGTACGCGGTCGCCACTCAAGAACCTTTCGGCAGGCGCATTACTTTATGTTATTTATTTCATCACCACTGCTCTCAAAACGGTGAAGGAAAATATCGTGAGGAAACCGGCATGCCCTAGAACCAAAAATTCGAAGACATCTCTTCTTCTCAAAGGTCTTTTCTCTTAACATTAAGCATACTTCTTTCCATGTTGCCTCATGCTTAATGCGATGAGCTCACAGCGCTGGTTTAATAGTTTATTATATTTTTACAGTTGTGTGAATTTCCTTTATTTAATAACATTTCAGGGGGGTTTTGGTCTCTGACCCCTCAGTGATCAACCGGGTTAGGGAGATTTTTATTTATTGTGTTTTAATTTTAGTTTTGGTTGTTGCATTTTTTCTTCGGTTACCGGTCTCTAGTGGATCTTATGTGTTTGATGTGTATAAGAGTAGGAGTTGGATCTAGATCTCATATACGCAAATGAATCCATTCGTTGAAGTTTTGTAGGGATTACTAGAGATACTCCGCTATCTTTTTGTTGTTGTGGTGCTGTAACGGGTGATTTTGAAGCGTCTCTTTTCGTTTTCTCACTATCTTTTGCTTTTACTACCACTTTGTTATTCTTAGTGTAAGCTTTGTTTCCCTTTTCTCTCTCTTGCTCGAACTACGATTGTAATTCTTTCCGTTTTTGTAGTGTTTCTTTGAAATTTTTTTCTTTGCTTTTTTTTTAAATTGATATAAACTAGTGCTTGACTGCGATCCCACCTGATGGCAAGTAGTGATGCAGGTGTTCTCTGGAGATTTCTTTTTGTTTTCAGTACCTCAATTTTTTTGTAATATGTTGTAAATGAAATTAGTGTAGGTGTTATTTTATCTGTTTTTTGTTTACCAATTCTATGCATTTTGTTGATATCATCGTTTTCAATTTTCACATTCAATTTATGAAAGAATTCTTTAATACTTTGGAACAATTCCGCATATTTGGTTCCTTTTTCTTTTAACCTGTGTACTAAGATATTGTTTCTTTTGTTTATATTTTCTAAAGAATTCATTCTCATTTTAAGGACTTCGATTTCTAATTTTAACATTTTGTTTTCCTCCACTAGTGGTTTCATTTTTTCTTTTATAGATACCATAATTTTATACGTAATAGCAGTGATGAGAGCTGCTTGCTTTTCCATTTCTAGTTTTGTCATTGCATAGAATGTTGAAATTGATTTATTTTCCTCTGACATAATTCCGTTTTTTACAATAATGCAATAACTCAACGTTTAATATAGTTGAGATATGTGTGGACCGCGCTTTACTCTACCACTCGTTGACAGTTCACTGTTGTTTTAATTAACGTCTTGCAACACAGAAATATTAGGTTGGTAGCTTGGTTTATGATGTTGAAAAATCTAGTCTGTGACACTTTGACACTTTTGGGTTAAAACTGTTTCTTTTTCACTATAAATTCAACAAGTTGGACACTGAGTTTATGATGTGATTATAATTATTTAGTCCGCGTAAGTTCCTTCACTAGTGGAAAGTGGGTTTGATCTCCTTTAAACTGAGGTTTGTATTGTTCTTTCCGAGAGCAAACGTTTTTACCGTTCGACTACCGGAACTGGAAAAACATGAGCTCGTTAACCATCAGTAATACAGTCATTACAGAATCACGAGTTCATATTGATTATTAAGCTTGGGCCAAAGTTATTCTCCAGGGCCTAAATAATACACAATAAGATTAAGATTGTAACAAAAAACTCTTTTAAAAATTAGTAGATTAGGCATATAATTTTGATTTTACATTTGATTGAATAATTTGATTTCATTGTTTTATAATACTTACTTTGTTTATTTAGAAATGTTTTATTTAAAAATTATCCATTTATCTGTTATTTCTTATTCAGATGGATAATCTGCAAAATTATAGCCCAAAAAAGGTGAAGAGATTCCGAAGTGCCTTTACAACGGATCAAATAAATTATTTAGAGAAGCAGTTTAGAAAGTTTCCATATATCGGAAGCGCTCAACGCCAGGAAGTTGCCGCAGTGTTGAACATCGAGGAGAGAGCGGTCAAGATTTGGTTCCAGAATCGTCGGATGAAGGAAAAAAAAGAAAATACTACCAAAGAAGTTGATGATGAACAAGGTATTAGAAGGCCTCTGGAATTCACTAAAGATCAATTAAATAATGTGCCTACATCATCAGCTAATGAACACCCACGGTCATTAACATTGTTAACTCATTTTAGTCAAGGAAACTCTTACAACAACATTCAAACAAAAAATTCTACAATTACGAGACAAAGTGTTGAAATCAAAGATACTGAAGAAAAACCAGTTGTAAGTAGTAATGTTATTCCAAATCTTGTAGCTACAACTAAAGGTATTCATCCGCCATCAGTGTTTGTAAAAAGTAGAGCTTCATCTCCAGAGTTCAAAACTTCTGCTGAATTCTCTATCGAATTGTGTAAGAAATACAAATCTAAAGCGTTAGCTAAACCATCTAACGTAGAAGCACAAACATTTAAAAAAGAAGCTGAAAAAATAAAGAAAATGGAAGAACCAAAGTCTGTGGGATTCACAGATCAGATGACTCCTGAAGATTTATCTCTTAGAAGAAAAATGAACATGACAGTTATGGATCCGCAACAAATTGTTCCAGGAAATGCTTCTAGTAATCCTGGATTTGTATCTCTGGTACCGACTTTTTCACCTTTTTGTACGCAGCCTTACATTCCTGCCAGTGGAGTCATTTGGAAACCATTGAGTGTATTGCCTGTTGTCACTTCTAGTTCACCACCTGTTTCTGCTCCGAGTAACCCATTGTTAAATATGCCTCCCGTTCAAGCAAACAGTACGAAAAAACCCTGTAACTGTGATTGTCATGTTACCCAAGTGATGCCTCAAGTACCGTATAATTTTACTCAGCAATCTCCAAGTCCTCAGTACATTATAACTGCAGTACCTTTTCAAAATACTAGTAAAAAATAAGTCGCCGCAATGAACGGTCTTGAGCGTCCCGCATCCATTGGATTCCCGTAACCCTTATCAGGTCATCGTCGGAAATTTTGACGTGTTTATTTATAAATATGAAAGTGTCCCTGTCTACCTGTAACGCTTTAAGGTTAAACTACTGGGCCAATTTTGATGAAATTTGGAATGGAGTAAATTTGGATTTCAGGAAAGGATATAAGGTATCCTTTTATCTGGCTTCGACTTAGATTTCGTGTCTCTAGTAACCGACATTCACGATGACGAAGTTACGAAAAAAGTCAGTTGTCATAATCGTTAATAAGTAAGCTTGTACAAATTGTTATATGGAATGATTTCATTGTAGTATAAATGTGATAATCCTGTTATGTAAATAAATCCTGTAAAAGTGTAATCATTAATTTAATGTTGTTTGTTTTATAATCACCAAAAATGCAATATTATTGATTAAAGAAAACTAAAACTTTTACTGATATTTTATTTGAAAACTTTTCTTCACATAGAAATTTATTATAAGTAAGCTTAAAAAGTCTAAAACATTTTTTAGTAAAACACAATAATTAACAGTTTGCCAAAATTGTTAGTAAAAAAGATTTTTTTAACAGAGTTTCAAGATAAAACAGAAATAATAAGAAATAGAATAGAAAATACATAATGTTAGTAGTAAATATTTATACAATTATAAATATTTAAACTCAATAATAAAACCCACAATTTACAAAACATTTTTAACACTATATATTTAAAAAAAATAACAATGTTTTTTAAATAATTTAAATAATAACTAAGTAATAAATAACTTAAAAATAAATATCTCTATCTATTCGTTATAGAGAACAATATATTAATTTCACTTACTAAAGTTTTTAATCTAGTCTTACTTAAAAAGGGCTTATATCTAGTAATTTCCTATCAAACACCACAATTGTATTTTTTCACATATTTCTCTTTTCCATAAATATCTAAAAAGTGGTATTCAAAACTATTTTGAAAAACTATAAGTTATGTATACTTGTGTATTTGTTTTTATTCCACAATGGAAATAGCTCTTATATCGTAGTGAGTGCGTTCACAAACATGTATTATTCACATAAATAAGACACCCAGAATCAGAATACCTATCTTTAAGGCCATTTAAATACGTAATCACAACATGCAGCGCAAAAGCCAATCTTTCAACCACTGCGCCAACCGTGCCGTATAATAAAAATATGAATAATCTATTTGCCTAAATTTACATAAAATATAAATCTCTATTCATATAAATTAATCACTATTCAAGCAAAACCAATTAATTATTTCACGAATCGAGAATAATGAATTGTGAATAAATACAAAATAAAAGTTAATTTTATGAAGCTCCATAAATTAATATTAAATTTTATAATATACAAATATGTATATATAAATAGATAATTTGATTACGATGGATTTTTTTGCTATAATTAAAAACATTTCAATGTGATAAATATATTAAAAGATTTACCTACTTAAAAACAATCAAATTACTTAATTATAAGTAGGTATAAAATATAATAAATAAATCAAACTCTTTTTATCTTATAGACAAAACCATGTCAGTGACTATCATATTTTTTTTATTTATTCAAATTAATTTTTTATTTGATGAAAGCCTCTTGATAAAGTGTAGCGTTTTGCAAAGATTCGTAAGTAAAAAATCCAAAATAATTGATTTTGGTTGCATAGCGATTATTATAACTATTTAATTATAAATGTCTGTAGAATAATAAGTAATCTAAACAGTCGAGTAATACGGGTACTGATTCCCTGTCCAACCATTATTTTCTTGACTGGCATATTGGTCATATCCATGACCTTCATTCGAAAAACCTAAATCTTGAGGATAATACTGAGTAGGATATACTGTACGTTCATTGTAAAAACATGTTGGAGAACCAGATGAATTTATGTCTCCAAAGGTAGACTGAGGTTCATTAGTATTACAGTAAGTGGGTAGTTGGTAGGCACTGTCAGAGTAATGAGAAATTTGTTCAGTGGTAGGTTTATTAATTATCACTTGCCATGAGGATGGAGTATGTACTGGAAGGGGTTCGATACTAACTGATTCACTCGAAGAATCGCAACTGGATTCAGACGATTCCCTCTTCTCCTTCATTCTTCTGTTTTGGAACCAGATTTTAACGCATTTGTCGCTGATTTTCAATCGGTTGGCGATCTCAGCTCGTGTCACTGAGTCTATGTACTTGTGTTCGGAGTACGTCTTTTCTAAACTCCGAAGTTGTTCTGTCGTGAAGGCAGTCCGGTTTCGTTTTGTCTTTTTTATTATTCTGGCTACATCTGAAATGAATGATTTTAACATATAAAATGATCCAAAATATAAGTTTTCACCCCGATTGAATGGGGGTTTGGAATGATTCATCATCTTCCTAGCTTTTTCCCAATTAGCCGACTCTAAAGCTTCCAGTTCAAATGTAGCCATACATGTGGTTATATAGTCATTGTCATACATGCTAGGGTATATATATATAGGGTATATGTATAACTGACAGGTTTGCCTATACAGTTAAGATTACAGGTAAATCGGCGCGTGTATGTTGCACAACTGTACAAGTTTCCACAAAAGCTTACTTGAAAGGATATTCGGCTGAATTTCTGTATTTTACACACTGGATTAAATCAATATTATCATCATGACTATATCATCAGTATGGCAATGTAACAGTTAGTTAAATCCAGCATAGTGCCACTATTATGCAAATAGAAACACTTTTTATTGTAATAATTTGTATGGTTGTCTCACTTTGTTTAAAAGAATATTTAGGTAACCGTAGATCATTCAGAATATTACCAACCTTTTTTATCTGTATTGTGTATCTGCTGTATATTTTCTGGCCAAGCCGTTGCAAAAGGTCGATTTTCCCAGCAGTTAATCTACAAAAATTAATCTTGTTAGCATTCAAATATCCTTTGCAAATGATCATCATCTCAGCCGACAGACGTCCACTGTTGGACATAGGTCTCCCCCAAGCGTCGCCACAATGCACGATCCTGTGAGTCTCGCATCCATCGGATTCCCGCAACCTTCACCAGGCCACCCAGGCCATCTTGCAAATGAAAAGACAGCAACACTTTGTACAATCAACACTGTTATGTTAAAATGTTATTGTAGAATTTTACCTCATTCATCGTCTTCAATGGTGTAAATGAAGTTAATAGAAGGTCTTGTATCATGATGATCAAAGAATATATTGACCAATATTATCTAAAGGTCACTGGTTGGCACAGCAAAAGATCACTTCTTTGATGACCGACTGGCCTTTGTAAATATGTAGGTATCAGTATTTTTGCAGATCCGTATAGTTTTCTATGTACCGTCTTTTAAGAGAAGTTAAAGGCGTTTCATTTCACGGCAAACTATGTCTGTTCAATAGTTTTCATTAAAACGCTTTTATTGTGCATATTTTAGCACACTCGATTTTGTGTCCATACTATTCATAATTACTTAAATGTGATTATTATGAAAAGTATGGACATACATTTAATGATTAAAAATCACGTGTCACAGTGATTGTTATCGCACTCCACGGCTTTTTTTTTAACTGATATAATTTAGTGTTTGACTGCAATCGCACTTGATGGTAAGCAGTGATGCAATCTCTGATGGTGTGGCGCACTAGTTTATTAAGAGCCTATTCACTCTAGCTTCGAAGACACTCAAATTATAATCGGACGGGAAGACCGCAGCAGGCAATTTGTTCCAGTCCTTCGACGTACGCGGTATAAACGACGAGGCGAAACGTTTAGTCCGGACCGTAGAGGTTTCAACAACGTATGGCTTGATCGATTTTTATATTTTTTTTGTATATTTGGTAGGTAAGCTATTTTTTACCCATGTACCTACTTCTATGCCCATTTTTTTGGTAATTTATATAACAGAACAACGTTTGCTAGGTCAGCTGGTAATAATATTAAGACAAACTTACTGGCATGTCAACACACAGCCTAAACTGGTGGGCCTAGGATCGTGAAATTTTGCACAAGGCTTTCTTTTGTGATGTAGGCGGGCAAAAAGAAGAGATTTTTAAAAATTTAATTTATAAGGGGGTGAAAAGGGGGGATTGATTTTTATGCCATTTTTTTTTTTGTTTAAATATCTAAACCTTACTGGACGAAATAACCCCCATAAGTTAATTGACTGTGAGAGAAAGTAAATTATAAAGGTGAAGTTTTGTATGAGTGTGTGCGCAGCGAGACGGGGTCGCGGAAGACCACGAAGGCTGGACGAACTAGACCCATTTCGTGAGAACTGGAATCGAGGAGGCAGGACTGGAGCAGGCCCGTAAAAGATGGAGATGAATGCAGTTTTTTTTGGTAGCCTGTTCTGTTCAAAAAATGTGCGTGTGTATGTTTGTGTATTCCGACACGCTCAAATAGCTAGACGGATTTGTACGACATTTGTCACACAGGTAGACCATGCCTTGAAATAGGATACTTTTACCCTAGGATAATTTTCGTTCTTGTCGCAGGAGCTAGTCAGCTCGTGAGCTATGTTTTTTTATTGGATCACAGTAAATGAAATATAGAAATAAAATTAAAAACATTTATTAATTAACTGAAAACTAAAAATAAGTTAAAACAAAATCTAAATCTCTAAGGTAGGCGCCAGATAACAATAAAATAACGGTCATTGACCTTTTTGTATTATTATCTCTGCGTAGGTACTCTAAAAACAAACTACTAACGGTTTTTCATTATTAGAAAATGTAAAGGAACACGATAGATGTTGATGTAAGATAGCTTGAAATCTTTATTTCCCTTTTTGAAATTAATAGTATCAACAAATGTAGGCGGGTCAATGACCGTTATTTTTTTTGTCATCTTGCGCCTTGAACATAATTATATAGTTACATTGACGTACAGAATGTAACTAATGTCTAGATTAAAGACATTAAAATAAAAACATTTCTTCTTGATTTGGGTTCAGAAGACACATATTCATAATTACGTACAAAATTAATTAACTTATCACAAGAAATAAATTTCAGTTCAGACGGTCTGTAATTTATAGAGTGTTGTGATTCCTGACCCGACCACGACATGGAACGGAGATTTTACTATGGCACAAAATGGTTATTTTAATTGTGCTTTATTGTGCCACTTATCCCAGGAATTTGTGCCTTGTACTTTTTGAGTAATAGGAGTACGTTTGTGGTCGGGCTGGGGATCACGATTCCTGACCCGACCACAACCAGATCTAATAAAATATCAATAGTGGAAAGTTACTGATTATGCCAAAAATATGTGTCAAACTGTGCCTATGGCACACACAACGCATTCAGTCATCATCACTGATATAAGTACTCAAATAAGGCACTTACGAAAAATTTATTCCAACTACCCACATTTTAGCTTTAAAACTGAAAGCAAAAATTGTCTTACCTCGTTCCGTAAATAACAATAGTTGTACATATGATAAGTGCATTTCCGTTAAATAGTGAATTATGATTCACTATTTAACGGAAATGCACTTAGATTTATGGATCTAGAAAATATTATAAATCGACAATGCGGAAATCCCATGCGGCAAAAAATAATCAAATTTCTAAGTCAACGCAATTAAAAGATATGACTACTTATGACGCTTATTTGGTCAATTTCTATGGAAATCGCTCGTATGTGTTACGGAACCCGCAGGATTCGAACCCGACTCGCATTTGACTGTTTTTTTATTCAATCTTAACACACTAATATAATGCTACAAAATATAGTGGTTGTAATTTTTTTTTTTAAATTACATATATACGCGTACGAAATCGTGAACACATCCAGTAAAATAAATAAAATAATAAAGTGCTTTATATGTAGCATAATTTCACAAAATAAAACTGCTTGCAGTCGTAGTAAAATTGCATAGCGTGTGATTGACACACTTTACTTCTTGACTATTCAATTTTATCCGAACCAAGATATATTCTGTGACATGAATAGTAAAAGAATTTCGTGTGCCACAGGCACAATTTGGCACATATTTTTGGCATAATCAGTAACTTCCCACTATTGATATTTTATTAGATCTGGTTGTGGTCGGGTCAGGAACCGTGATCCCCAGCCCGACCACAATCGTACCCTTATTACTCAAAAAGTACAAGGCACAAATTCCTGGGATAAGTGGCACAATAAAGCACAATTAAAATAATCATTTTGTGCCATAGTAAAATCTCCGTTCCATGTCGTGGTCGGGTCCGGAATCACAACACTTTATAGAACTATCTTCGGTACTATCACTAACAAAAGTGATGTTGTTAAAACTGTTTCGTAAAGTGGACTATTGGGACTAACTAGAATTTCTTCAACTACAACATTTGAGTTATTTTTTGTTAATAAGTCGTCAATGACGTTCACCAAGTCTCTCATGACTCCATCATCAAGAGTAACGAAGCCATTTTTGTCAGTCTTGTTAAGGAATTGGGATTCTACGGAATATTCGAAATCGAAAACTTTTTTCAGCTTCTACATGTTTAGCATCAGAGCTTTCTTTTTCGTAATTAGCATTTACGCTGCTGGCAAAATAGGTTTATGAACAGGATTACTATTACTTTCCAATTTCTTCAACTGCAATGTCTACGCTGTTTTTTGTAAAGGAATCACCAATGACGATGGCTAAGTCTCTCATGAGTCCATCATCTAGTGTAGTAAAGCCCTTTTTTTCAGTCTTTTTACTGATTTCAGTTTATATTCCTAATTAAGTACATAATTAACTTAGCTCAGTTATATTAACAGCTTATTTTGTAAGTCAAATAGTCTTTACAAGAATTTATTGGGTTCAGACGGTCTCCAATTTACTAAATTATCTACTTTATTATGTCACTGACACTGGCTGGTGACATAGCTTCGTAAGGTGAATTACTGTCACTATCTATGAGTGGAACGTCTACATTGTTTTTTGTTAGCACGGCATCAATGACATTAATTAAGTCTGTCATGAGTCCATCGTCTAAACTAACAAAGCCATTTGTATCCGTCTTTTTATTTATTTAAGTTTCTACAGAGTCCAGAACGGCTGTCACTTGAGAGTTTCTTTCTGCTCAAGTAAATCTATAATGATAGAATCTTCTTGTATCTCAGAATCGTGCCTTTTGACTTTTAATCGTCGATTTGGAACCATATTTTGATAGCTTTGTCATTGAGTTGGAGTTGGTTCCCGATCGCAATTCTTTCTACACGGTTTATGTATTTTTTTTTTGTCTTGAAGATATCTTCTAAGGCTGTCACTTGTTCAGTAGTGAAGAGGGTGCGTTTCGTTTGCGTTTAAATGGAGCCTTGAAAGTTCCTTTAAATGACGGTAAAACTGAAACCAGATTACGAAGGACTTTAATAAATGACTTTCTTGTAACAGCGTCAAATATGGTATCAACAATGAAGTTTCATGCAGTTTATAAGAAATATGTTAATACTTACTTGTTAACTGAGCGTGATGTTTCGTACCCATATACTTTTTCTGGTGCGGTCTTAGCTCCTGGCGAAATACTCGATGTCACTGGCTCATTAAGTGGAGTGTTCTGAAATGGATAAAAAGAAAACATTAAAATATTTATATTAAATTTTAATATACTTATGTTAATTGTATCTGTATGAACTACTGCGATGATGAAAATCTAGATTATAAAATAATGTTACCTACCTAAATAGTGTTTTATGGAGGGATTTTTATTTTATGATTTGCAATACTTATTTTGCAGTGTCATATTTTTGTAAATTTTATTTTATGTGATTTCTTTTTTGGAAATGTGGGGACATTATTAAATTGTTCAATGACAATTAAACCTTATTCTAAAAGCAATAAAAATAAAGAATGCGTATTTTCTGCAGACTAAGACGTCGATATAAAACATTTTTTAAACCGCCTGCTCGATAATGTCGTTTTATACGCCATACAAATCTCACTTAAAGCAAGTCATTCTAACCCTAGGGAGATAATGCAGTATGGCTGATCCCAAGGGAATAATGAGATTTAAATTTGGAACATCAAAAATCGTCCACATTGTGAATTGAAATGTACCTACGTGCATCGAATAAGTTGACTCGAAATTCAAACTGGCCATTAACAAAAATAAAAAAAAAATAGAATAAAACCTGTTTACTGACGGGAGCGTTATAGAAAATTGAAACTATAGAATCTTGGAGTAGTGAATTTTGTTTGTTTGGTGAAAAATATATGATTTGGTCGACCAATTATATATATATGGATAAGTCTTTTAATTATCTTACAGATGGTGTAAAAAGTAGATTATGCAACACGGGGATAAAACTGTCTTTGTCTTGGGCGACTTGAATTCTCGCAATGCTCGGGAGTTAATTATATAAATCAGCTGCCTTCGTTTCGTTCGGAATTCAACATGCTGCCCTCGACTTAAAGACACTGCTTTATCCCCTAGTCACATAATCTACTATTACAATACGTAATGTAGAAAACCACTTGTTATAAATCTACGTTACCTTTTTACTTTCTATAAAAAACTAATGTACTTAAATGCGATAATAAGATATCTACAAAACGCACTTTTTTACACATAAACTATTTATAAGCAATCGTAACAAGTAGATAATATAATGTTATTTAAAATTAATTATACTTCAAAATACGGTAACTAAAATGCAAATGAATGCAAATAAACTTCTTGTACTGCGCATGATTCGAAATCTACCCTACATAATATGTCAAACTTGTAAAAAATATCAGGTCGTCTAGTTGTTCTTTCTTTGTTACTTTTAAAGCCGTAACGCCTGTTTTTAATAATTTCCCGAAGTTCATAGATAGTTAGCTATCATAAACAGTAGGATTCTATTTATCCTTATTCTGTGTTTCACAATTAAAAATAGGTGCTATCTACCTTCAACCAACGACATTAGTATTTTCTCTCTCATCTATTTAAGCTTCTCTAAACGTTTCGTTCTATGCTAACTATGAAAATATGTCACGCTCAAAATGTTTATTTATTTATCATTAATAAACCTACTTAATTTATAAAAAGCATAAATGTAAATAAAAAAAAAGTAAAACATTTTATCGAATTTTTTCGCTTTATTTATCTTCTTTTTAGTAAAATCGAAATCTAAAACGAAACGTTTTGACACTAACAGATAATATCGGCGCCCACGCGCATGTCGTACCTATTCGCGCTCTTTTCGGTATTGAGTCTATAGTTCCTGCGTTTACGGTATATAATATTGTTTATTTTTAGTTTTAAAAAATCCTAAAAGTGAAATAAAATTAACTCCGTAAGTATAATGTACTCGTGATAATATTTAAGTACCTATATAGCATAATGCATTCTGGCCTTCATAGATTTTTTTTTTTCAGTCAGTGTAAGCAGCACCGATGACAAAAGATGAGACGATACTACTTGTACAACTTGTCGTGGCCAATACTATAATAAATAACAAAGCCACGAATGCCATCAATAATGCTGTCAATATCAAGTTTATCACGAACTCCAGCGCAGGATCGATTCAAATGGCATAACTTAAAGAAGTCGGCTCGCAGACGCTGTGCTAATATGAGAAGTAGCCCTAGTAAGGTTAGTAAAGATTATTAAAGCACGTTAAATCGAAGAAATACCGTTTGACAGTTTTATTACATTGAAAAAAAGGGACAGGGTCAAAGAAATCGATTACTATAATATCCGATGCTTAAGAGATATTGATTTAATTTCTTTGTAAATATTTACACTAATCTGTTACAGTTTTACAGATTTATGTGTTACTATTATCGGCATATCTTAGACTTTGCTAGTAAATCTTAACACTTATCCGCGTGTGTAGGTAAATGTCAAATGTTTATAAAACAGGTAATCGGGCGTTTCAGTTCCACCATCGATATTGTAAATTATTGATTTTGAGTTTCGTAGTTTAGACAGAGGTGAAATACGAGCGATTTTATCTAGAGATACAGACATATTTAAAATAATAATACTTACATATGTTTAACTTTAATTATACATTTTCGTTGACAGTTGGATATCAGTTGAAATAAGTGTTAAATACTAGAACATGCTTGAATTAAAAACGTTTTGTAATTATTAAATGCGAATATTCGGATATCTTTAACGATTATTCGTATACACGTGAATTTGAAGAGTCACAAAACTACGAAAAAGTTTCGAAAAAGAGCTATCTATTCATATAGATAGGTTATTTTGCTTTATTTGAAAGATTTAAAGGAGTCAATTTTTTTTGTTTGGAATTTGGGCCCACTACAAATTGTAGCGTATATCAATGAAACGCACGTTAGTTTATTCCTTATAATCTATAGATTACAGTGGTAATATTAGCAAAACTATAACTAACCGGAATACTGTGAAATACGACAGTCAAAACATGACTCTCACAATAACCTAAAATCTCACAAGAGCGATTGTCTAATGAGTGGATAGGTGTCCTTGGTATTTTAAGTCAAAATAGTGCACTGTTCAATAATATATAGTATAAAATAAAGTCACATCTGTACTACGTGACAGATTTTGATGTGATTTACACGATTTGATAGACTTATTCATGAAAATGAATTAGATGTATATCGAAATATATAATTCGAAAGACATATTTCGAAATAGCGCGACTTTTGCCGGCCATTGACTGTAAATCTAAAATAATAAGGGTCGGCGCTTACTGCCGGCATGGCACGGCAGGTCGCGCTACGGCATGCCGCGGCGTCTCGCGGAATGCCGTGTGCCGTGAATTTAATACTTGTATCTGCAGATACACAAGAGGTACCAAATTTACTTATACAGTACGCTTGGCTACATATATTGGTTAGCAGTACACCCGCGGTTCTGACGTCAGGATGGCGGGTGTACCTAATTTTTAAAATATATTTGTTTGGGTTTAGGTACACAGATTTTCAAAAGAGGTACGTAAAGGTACACAGAAGGTACCAAATAACTGTAATAAATTTAGGCAAATCTGGAAATTACACCCGCCATTCTGATGCACACGTGGCATCGTACTGAAAACCCAGCCATCAATCAGTTTTGCTAATCTCTTGCCGTGCTCGGTCAGTGTGAGAAAAAAAAACGCGCGCGCAAGTGCGTCTTTTCCTTCTCTTGCCTCCGCGCATCGACCGGACCTCATTAACCGAAATGACCGCTGCGCAAGTTTCAACCATATTTCAACTAACTTAGCAATCATAATTCCTTGACACAAAGTGACACATTACGTCTCGCGAAATGCAATGGCGCGCCACAGCATGCCACAGTATGCCGCGGCGCGTCTTGGCATCGTGGTATGGAAATAAAGTATCATGAATTCTAGTATAAGATTCAAAATAACTTGATTAGTAATGAAATCCTTTGCCGTGCCACGCCGCGCCATGCCGGCAGTGGGCGCCGGCCCTAAGGTGATGTGTAAGGAGAAAAAAAAACACATTATAGGTACGTCACAAGAAGTACTTATTACTGTTCTTCATCATCATTTTCAAAGTCATCTCTTAAAAGCAGTATTTCATCTAAAAAAGATGTAGGTGGGTCAACCTCACCTTGATGCCGCGCCCAAGATAAAAACCAGACTATACACATCACATATGCACAGCACAACAGTGCGTCTGCCCACTAAACAATTACAACAGTATCCAGCAAGAGCAGCTCTAGTGTTAGTAGTTGATGGGGTGGTGTCAACTAGTATGTATAATAAGTTTTCCTACTTGTGTGCCTTAATTGTATCCTGACTTGTAGAAGATAATTATTTGAACTAAAATCATTGACAGACTAAATATACAGTAGCGGGAAGTAGAAGCAACATGCTTGTAATTAGACATAGTAATTGTTGGTACTCCTTTGTGTATAGCAGGTGTAACAGCCATAGGCACAGGAGGTGGTCAAGGGATGTTAATGCTGTGTTCAACATCCAATGGCTGTATTTCCATATCCCTGATTTCAGCCTGTTGCCTGTTTCTACGCACAGCTCGGGAAGCTCTCAGCCAGCAGGCTGAGATAGCCATACAGACTTGTTCTAACGTTCCACCTGAGAAATTAGATCATTAGTATTGCAAATAAAGTCTATCTTAATATATTTTGTTTATAGAAATCTGTATTGCACTGTATATAGACGAAAAAGCAGCCTAATGTAGAGTTTGTGTGTGTTTGTACCTTTACTATTTTAGTGACAGGAAAGATCCTATTTTAGGAAAGGCATGGCAGGAGTTCGTTAAAAAAATGTTAAGTTCAGATGGTAACCAAATAAATAGGTAAAACAATAAATAGGTATTTGAAATGAAATATTATATATACTAATGGCGGTTGTTATTAATTTTACTTAAAAAAAATAAACCAAATGACTAGAAACTAGTCTTTAATCAATTTAAAACAATTATAAACTTAGACAAGGAAATAAAAAATAACAATATTACGATACGATGCTATCACGACGGCTGCTGGGCAAGAAGTAAGGGGCGAGTACTGGCTGCGCTCTGCTTTTATAGGTACGACCGCAGGGTAGAGTGAAGATAACGTTCTTGATGCTAATAATACTATATTATATTAATTTAAAATGATAATTTTAATATTACCTGGTGCAACGGTATCCATTATAAAATAATATTCTTTTCTGCAGTGTCAACATGCACAACATGTGTTTGGTGTGCTCTTAAAATTGAAGAACCACATGAGATGCAAATATTCCAATGCCCGAATCCTCTCACTGAATGATTAGTTTGAATACATTCTTGCAATATCATGAAGCAGTTTTCACAAACGGAATCTAGTGGGTGTGACTGAAAAAAGTAGGTAGGCAAGTTGTATTGGTGGAGGAGGTGGATGAACAAGCATAAATAGTATGAAGAGCTAAACGTGCGGGATTGGGATGTGTTCCTCCCAGTAATGATTGGGTTGGTGACATAAACACTCACCTCGCGAGAAATCCATATACACACAAGTTGGCGCACGTCTGCAGCTGTCTCGGACAGTAACTGTCGTCGCACATTCCGTTGAAACCGTGCTGCACAATTGATATAACGGCTTTGTAGTTTATACATTGTATCTACAGATGCCATTTTCATAAAATCTTTTGAATCGCGAATATAAACAAAACACGAAAAGAACAGAAGAGACCATAATAATCTGAAACAATAATACACCGCGTTCAGAATTGCGTCAAAAGCGATTATATCGCGAATCCGACCAACGCGCAACGTCACAAACAGTACTCAATAATCCTTATATTTTGTGACTATTAAATTCGGTCGGATTCGCGATATAATCGCTTTTGACGTAATTCGGAACTAAGGGATAATGTTGTCTGTCAGACTGTCAATGTCAAACAGTCAAACTGTTTGAAACTGGACCACAGAGCATCCGCAACGGGCCATTAATTACGTTTCGTTCCACGGTGATTTTTAAAGTACGTTATTATACTTGATATTTGTATTAACCGTTAATAACAGCATTAAAAACAAGTTCACTGTACCAATTAATTATTATATATTTAAACGTATTTAAAGCCAACGTCATTACCGTTGCGCACCATAGTAACATTTTATTTTCACGATAAATAGTAAACCTAAAAACGCTCCTAAACAAGCATTTTTTGCCGTAACACTTTTTTACTATTATTTCATTATTCCGGTTAGATTTATATATAATTTTTGGTCTGATAATTATAATAAGATAATCACTTTTTTCATGTGAAATTTTATTAATATATGTTGCTGTTTAATAGTGGGCCCAAAAAAAATTGTCTCCTTTGTTGATTAAAAATTGTATATCTTGTGATAAATTAAAAAAATACGAATATGCAAAGTTATTTCGGCTTGAAAAGTGAAAAACGTCAAACGGTATTTTTTAGATTTACTGGCCTTTAGCCTTTCGAATACCGTAATTAGAGAAACAATAGAAAGACAATGAGATGACTATACTACTGACATTTTTACTTAATTTTGTTGTTTTTTGCAGACCGGAGGAAGCAAAGAATATTTTCCACCTGATGAAGTCTCGGAAGGCACCACTTGCCAAGGTTTTTCACTGTGGTGGAGATGCCTCTTTCTAAAATGAATCTGCATTGATTAATGGGTGCAACATTGATGATATATTGTGTAGATGTATTTTAAATTGTTTTATCCAATCTTAGAAATAAGTGCATTGTAATGTTTAGGGTTGGTTTTATGATAAAAACTTTCAAGTTAGTTTTGTAATAAACTGTTTTAGTGTGAGTTGCACCATTTAACTATAACGATAACAAAGCCGTTAACAGTTGTCAAATCGTTGAATTGACCAATAGGCGCCCGTTTCACGGCTGGTTCGTTATAGTTAAATGGTGCAACTCACCCTTAGTGTTGGTTGATTGTGCAAGATATTAGATTAGTCCATATAGTTATATTAAAAGATGTTTTTATAGCCTTGTTTTGGACCACGTATAGTTTGGCGTAATTGCTGTCGCTTGTACTTCTCCAGACCGGGGCCGCATATAGTTACAGGGTTATTTGTAAAACACTAACAGCCTTGCAGAACTATATTACTAAGATCATAAACAACAACTAGTTCTATGACTTTTTACAAAACATAATACATTTACATCAAAAACAAACCTTGCAGATTTCGTTGTTTTATCTAACACATTTCAACTCTGTATTTTGCTGTACACATCTACGTCTCCCGCGCACGGACCTCCGCTATTGTACTATCGCTTGCTTCGCATAGACTTCGTAACATTTAGAGCGTTCAATTTAAATATTTTTATTTTTTTATGAAAATCTGATGAACCAATGTATGATGAATTTTTAAAAGTCATACAACAAAAGTTGTTGTTTATGATGTTCTTAACATTGCAGAGTCTGACTAAAGATTTATACAATTTCAATTTTATATTTGAGGTGACTTTAGACTGTTGGTTTAAAATTGGATAATTAAGCCGTCAGTTTATTAGTAAGAGATTTAATAATCCTTCTGATATCAGTCGATGGATATTAATTTAGGTAGTTTATCATTCCATATTTTGTCATTATATATTTGTATTTTATTTTAGTTTTAAGTACTTTTATATCTTTGTTTTTATTCTGCCATTTTTCTTAGTTTGTTTTTAGTAGAAATTTAAAACGTTAACGCATCTCGGCAAGGTGTAGCGCTTAGTAGACGAAGAGCCTGATGGAATGTTTGTTTCGCAATTTAATAAAATTGCATTTTGAAAGTCTGCTGCTGCATCAATTGTTTTTATGGACTATAAATGAAATATGGATTCTAAGTTGTAGACGATAAAGTAATATTTTTATTCAAATATGATCGGTACTAAACCCAACCTGATTCTGAATATCGATATTGTTTGAAGCTAAGCTGGGTTAACGTACAACCCACTGAAAATAAGACTGGAAGGTGTTTGGATGATAACGCTGGCAAAGTGCAAAGTTCAGACACGGATGTGACATTATGACTGAGAAGTACATCCGGAGTGGAAGGAATAGGTGCGTGGTTGTAACGTAGTAATAGTGAAGATGTCGGGCCATAGACTTGTCAATCATGAAGTACCGTATAATCAAACAATGCCATGCCGCGAGAATTCTTTTGTCCATAATGCCAATATTTATGTTTGGCGTTGAGGTCACCCCTATAATTAATACTTTTGTCCCTAACTGGAATAAAATTCCAAATCACTGGAAGCTAAAGGAAGACTTGGTGAAGTGAAGGTTAGGTGGATTCCAACATATTTAAGGATATATGTAGGAGGAGTAAAATATGGTCTACGTGGAGTATTGACGTTCTTAAGAACGATAGCAATCCCCTGGCTAATATCATTAGATCTCTTATCCGATCGATAACAGGTGTTTATGTAACTTATGATTTTCACTTAATTGTGTTTCGCGCGTGTGGAACACTACGCACCGTCAACGACTTGGGCTTGGTATGGACGGTTACCGGACGGTTAGACGGCGACATAGCCATTGCTTGCCGTCCGCAATCCCAAAATATGAACTTATAACATTGTAAATCACTTTTTCCTTTTCTATAATTTTAATAGCTAGCAGTTTTGAATATTTAATTCGACCTACGCAAATGTCGTTTCTTTGGTTTCGTTGATCTCTTCAATAGTCCTGAGTTTAGTGTTATTTATACTCATGCTCGTTTTACATTACTTGAGCGGGAGATAGTGTCAGACTCTTACTGACTAAAAACCCACCCCGTTCCTTCATGAATTCATACCGGGGTTCGAGTTGTCTTTCGAAACTAACCCTGGCCCCGGTAGGCTTCGACCCAGCTGGGCCCCAAAATTATTTCATAGTCATTTTCATTACTTGATCTTTGTTCTCATGCATTTTTTTATTGATAATGTCTTCTGTTAGTTTATAATTTTAATTTCTTGTTATTTTTGTATTTCATGTTTATTTCTGTGTGAGATGACGTTGTCATTACTTAAGTTTCTTTTACACTGGATGTACGTTTCCTCACTCTTGCGGGCACCGTCTTCGCTAGTATTACTGCTTTGCAGAAAGACGCGACCGTATCCCATTTCCTCTCGCCTTGGGCCATATTGTCCTGAACCAGGGTTCGGCACAAGAGGTCACCGCCACCGATCACCTCAATTAGGACACGGCGGTGCTCCACTCAAGCGGGCACACCTCTACCGTACACTCCACCATGTCCTCCGGGTGGTCCGTGCAGTGGTAACACCCGGGTGCTTCTTCCGCCTGAATCCGGAACAGAAACCTCCCAAACTTACTATGGTGCGGAAGGTGAAGACACCGTGGCGCCTTTCCAGCCACTCCTCATAAAGGGGGCATACCGCCGCAATCATGGCGTGCCCAGCACTGGGTTGTGACAATGGCTGTCACCATATCGCCTTGAAATGCTGCCGGAACTTTACTTCCCATACTGGGACTGATCATGGTAGCGGAGTTTTTTAGCGTTACAACACCATATGCAAGTTGTGCACAGGTGATAAAAGTCATAATTTGTACTCGGTTAACGACAATGGGCTCTTCTCCCATTTTTGTGGATTTAAGCTATTATTGCAAAATATTCCACGAGTTAACGAACTTAGGATTATTTTTTAATTAGACTTTTTAGATTAATTATATAACAGTAAATAAAATACAGAAATTCAAATAAAAACATTTGTTCTATATTGGGTTCAGAAGTTACATATTCATAATTAAGTATATAAGTAACTTTACACTAAACCGTAGGTTATATTAACAGCATATTTTGTAAGTCAAACAGTTTTTGCATGGATTCATTGGGTTCAGATGGTTTCCAATTTACTAAACCATCCTCTTCGTTACTGTCACTGACACTGGTTGGCGAAATAGGTTTGTAAGGTGAACTCCTGTCACTATCTACAATTTTTCAAGTGGAACCTCTACATTATTTTTTGTCAGCACAGCATCAATGACATTAACTAAGTCTCGCATGAGTCCATTCTCTAGTCTAACAAAGCCATTTGTATCCGTTTATTTATTTATTTCAGTTTCTACAGAGTCTAGAACGGCTGTAACTTGAGAGTTTCTCGCATAAGTCCATTCTCTAGTCTAACAAAGCCATTTGTATCCGTCTTTTTATTTATTTCAGTTTCTACAGAGTCTAGAACGGCTATAACTTGAGAGTTTCTCGCATGAGTCCATTCTCTAGTCTATAAAAAGCCATTTGTATCCGTTTTTTTATTTATTTCAGTTTCTACAGAGTCTAGAACGGCTGTAACTTGAGAGTTTCTCGCGTGAGTCTATTCTCTAGTCTAACAAAGCCATTTGTATCCGTTTTTTATTTATTTCAGTTTCTACAGAGTCTAGAACGGCTGTAACTTGAGATTTTCTCGCATGAGTCCATTCTCTAGTCTAACAAAGCCATTTGTATCCGTCTTTTTATTTATTTCAGTTTCTACAGAGTCTAGAACGGCTGTAACTTGAGAGTTTCTCGCATGAGTCCATTCTCTAGTCTAACAAAGCCATTTGTATCCGTTTTTTTATTCATTTCAGTTTCTACAGAGTCTAGAACGGCTGTAACTTGAGAGTTTCTCGCATAAGTCCATTCTCTAGTCTAACAAAGCCATTTGTATCCGTCTTTTTATTTATTTCAGTTTCTACAGAGTCTAGAACGGCTGTAACTTGAGATTTTCTCGCATGAGTCCATTCTCTAGTCTAACAAAGCCATTTGTATCCGTTTTTTTATTCATTTCAGTTTCTACAGAGTCTAGAACGGCTGTAACTTGAGAGTTTCTCGCATGAGTCCATTCTCTAGTCTAACAAAGCCATTTGTATCCGTCTTTTTATTTATTTCAGTTTCTACAGAGTCTAGAACGGCTATAACTTGAGAGTTTCTCGCATGAGTCCATTCTCTAGTCTAACAAAGCCATTTGTATCCGTCTTTTTATTTATTTCAGTTTCTACAGAGTCTAGAACGGCTATAACTTGAGAGTTTCTCGCATGAGTCCATTCTCTGGTCTATAAAAAGCCATTTGTATCCGTTTTTTTATTTATTTCAGTTTCTACAGAGTCTAGAACGGCTGTAACTTGAGAGTTTCTCGCATGAGTCTATTCTCTAGTCTAACAAAGCCATTTGTATCCGTTTTTTATTTATTTCAGTTTCTACAGAGTCTAGAACGGCTGTAACTTGAGAGTTTCTCGCATGAGTCCATTCTCTAGTCTAACAAAGCCATTTGTATCCGTCTTTTTATTTATTTCAGTTTCTACAGAGTCTAGAACGGCTATAACTTGAGAGTTTCTCGCATGAGTCCATTCTCTGGTCTATAAAAAGCCATTTGTATCCGTTTTTTTATTTATTTCAGTTTCTACAGAGTCTAGAACGGCTGTAACTTGAGAGTTTCTCGCATGAGTCTATTCTCTAGTCTAACAAAGCCATTTATATCCGTTTTTTATTTATTTCAGTTTCTACAGAGTCTAGAACGGCTGTAACTTGAGAGTTTCTCGCATGAGTCCATTCTCTAGTCTAACAAAGCCATTTGTATCCGTCTTTTTATTTATTTCAGTTTCTACAGAGTCTAGAACGGCTGTAACTTGAGAGTTTCTCGCATGAGTCCATTCTCTAGTCTAACAAAGCCATTTGTATCCGTTTTTTTATTCATTTCAGTTTCTACAGAGTCTAGAACGGCTGTAACTTGAGAGTTTCTCGCATAAGTCCATTCTCTAGTCTAACAAAGCCATTTGTATCCGTCTTTTTATTTATTTCAGTTTCTACAGAGTCTAGAACGGCTATAACTTGAGAGTTTCTCGCATGAGTCCATTCTCTAGTCTAACAAAGCCATTTGTATCCGTTTTTTTATTCATTTCAGTTTCTACAGAGTCTAGAACGGCTGTAACTTGAGAGTTTCTCGCATAAGTCCATTCTCTAGTCTAACAAAGCCATTTGTATCCGTCTTTTTATTTATTTCAGTTTCTACAGAGTCTAGAACGGCTGTAACTTGAGATTTTCTCGCATGAGTCCATTCTCTAGTCTAACAAAGCCATTTGTATCCGTTTTTTTATTCATTTCAGTTTCTACAGAGTCTAGAACGGCTGTAACTTGAGAGTTTCTCGCATGAGTCCATTCTCTAGTCTAACAAAGCCATTTGTATCCGTCTTTTTATTTATTTCAGTTTCTACAGAGTCTAGAACGGCTATAACTTGAGAGTTTCTCGCATGAGTCCATTCTCTAGTCTAACAAAGCCATTTGTATCCGTCTTTTTATTTATTTCAGTTTCTACAGAGTCTAGAACGGCTATAACTTGAGAGTTTCTCGCATGAGTCCATTCTCTGGTCTATAAAAAGCCATTTGTATCCGTTTTTTTATTTATTTCAGTTTCTACAGAGTCTAGAACGGCTGTAACTTGAGAGTTTCTCGCATGAGTCTATTCTCTAGTCTAACAAAGCCATTTGTATCCGTTTTTTATTTATTTCAGTTTCTACAGAGTCTAGAACGGCTGTAACTTGAGAGTTTCTCGCATGAGTCCATTCTCTAGTCTAACAAAGCCATTTGTATCCGTCTTTTTATTTATTTCAGTTTCTACAGAGTCTAGAACGGCTATAACTTGAGAGTTTCTCGCATGAGTCCATTCTCTAGTCTAACAAAGCCATTTGTATCCGTTTTTTTATTTATTTCAGTTTCTACAGAGTCTAAAACGGCTGTAACTTGAGAGTTTCTCGCATGAGTCTATTCTCTAGTCTAACAAAGCCATTTGTATCCGTCTTTTTATTTATTTCAGTTTCTACAGAGTCTAGAACGGTTATAACTTGAGAGTTTCTCGCATGAGTCCATTCTCTAGTCTAACAAAGCCATTTGTATCCGTTTTTTTATTTATTTCAGTTTCTACAGAGTCTAGAACGGCTGTAACTTGAGAGTTTCTCGCATGAGTCTATTCTCTAGTCTAACAAAGCCATTTGTATCCGTTTTTTATTTATTTCAGTTTCTACAGAGTCTAGAACGGCTGTAACTTGAGAGTTTCTCGCATAAGTCCATTCTCTAGTCTAACAAAGCCATTTGTATCCGTCTTTTTATTTATTTCAGTTTCTACAGAGTCTAGAACGGCTATAACTTGAGAGTTTCTCGCATGAGTCCATTCTCTAGTCTAACAAAGCCATTTGTATCCGTCTTTTTATTTATTTCAGTTTCTACAGAGTCTAGAACGGCTGTAACTTGAGATTTTCTCGCATGAGTCCATTCTCTAGTCTAACAAAGCCATTTGTATCCGTTTTTTTATTCATTTCAGTTTCTACAGAGTCTAGAACGGCTGTAACTTGAGAGTTTCTCGCATGAGTCCATTCTCTAGTCTAACAAAGCCATTTGTATCCGTCTTTTTATTTATTTCAGTTTCTACAGAGTCTAGAACGGCTATAACTTGAGAGTTTCTCGCATGAGTCCATTCTCTAGTCTAACAAAGCCATTTGTATCCGTCTTTTTATTTATTTCAGTTTCTACAGAGTCTAGAACGGCTATAACTTGAGAGTTTCTCGCATGAGTCCATTCTCTGGTCTATAAAAAGCCATTTGTATCCGTTTTTTTATTTATTTCAGTTTCTACAGAGTCTAGAACGGCTGTAACTTGAGAGTTTCTCGCATGAGTCTATTTTCTAGTCTAACAAAGCCATTTGTATCCGTTTTTTATTTATTTCAGTTTCTACAGAGTCTAGAACGGCTGTAACTTGAGAGTTTCTCGCATGAGTCCATTCTCTAGTCTAACAAAGCCATTTGTATCCGTCTTTTTATTTATTTCAGTTTCTACAGAGTCTAGAACGGCTGTAACTTGAGATTTTCTCGCATGAGTCCATTCTCTAGTCTAACAAAGCCATTTGTATCCGTTTTTTATTCATTTCAGTTTCTACAGAGTCTAGAACGGCTGTAACTTGAGAGTTTCTCGCATAAGTCCATTCTCTAGTCTAACAAAGCCATTTGTATCCGTTTTTTTATTCATTTCAGTTTCTACAGAGTCTAGAACGGCTGTAACTTGAGATTTTCTCGCATGAGTCCATTCTCTAGTCTAACAAAGCCATTTGTATCCGTCTTTTTATTTATTTCAGTTTCTACAGAGTCTAGAACGGCTATAACTTGAGAGTTTCTCGCATGAGTCCATTCTCTAGTCTAACAAAGCCATTTGTATCCGTTTTTTTATTTATTTCAGTTTCTACAGAGTCTAGAACGGCTGTAACTTGAGATTTTCTCGCATGAGTCCATTCTCTAGTCTAACAAAGCCATTTGTATCCGTCTTTTTATTTATTTCAGTTTCTACAGAGTCTAGAACGGCTATAACTTGAGAGTTTCTCGCATGAGTCCATTCTCTAGTCTAACAAAGCCATTTGTATCCGTCTTTTTATTTATTTCAGTTTCTACAGAGTCTAGAACGGCTGTAACTTGAGAGTTTCTCGCATGAGTCCATTCTCTAGTCTAACAAAGCCATTTGTATCCGTCTTTTTATTTATTTCAGTTTCTACAGAGTCTAGAACGGCTGTAACTTGAGATTTTCTCGCATGAGTCCATTCTCTAGTCTAACAAAGCCATTTGTATCCGTTTTTTTATTCATTTCAGTTTCTACAGAGTCTAGAACGGCTGTAACTTGAGAGTTTCTCGCATGAGTCCATTCTCTAGTCTAACAAAGCCATTTGTATCCGTCTTTTTATTTATTTCAGTTTCTACAGAGTCTAGAACGGCTATAACTTGAGAGTTTCTCGCATGAGTCCATTCTCTAGTCTAACAAAGCCATTTGTATCCGTTTTTTATTTATTTCAGTTTCTACAGAGTCTAAAACGGCTGTAACTTGAGAGTTTCTCGCATGAGTCTATTCTCTAGTCTAACAAAGCCATTTGTATCCGTCTTTTTATTTATTTCAGTTTCTACAGAGTCTAGAACGGTTATAACTTGAGAGTTTCTCGCATGAGTCCATTCTCTAGTCTAACAAAGCCATTTGTATCCGTTTTTTTATTTATTTCAGTTTCTACAGAGTCTAGAACGGCTGTAACTTGAGAGTTTCTCGCATGAGTCTATTCTCTAGTCTAACAAAGCCATTTGTATCCGTTTTTTATTTATTTCAGTTTCTACAGAGTCTAGAACGGCTGTAACTTGAGAGTTTCTCGCATAAGTCCATTCTCTAGTCTAACAAAGCCATTTGTATCCGTCTTTTTATTTATTTCAGTTTCTACAGAGTCTAGAACGGCTATAACTTGAGAGTTTCTCGCATGAGTCCATTCTCTAGTCTAACAAAGCCATTTGTATCCGTTTTTTTATTTATTTCAGTTTCTACAGAGTCTAAAACGGCTGTAACTTGAGAGTTTCTCGCATGAGTCCATTCTCTAGTCTAACAAAGCCATTTGTATCCGTTTTTTTATTTATTTCAGTTTCTACAGAGTCTAGAACGGCTGTAACTTGAGAGTTTCTCGCATGAGTCTATTCTCTAGTCTAACAAAGCCATTTGTATCCGTTTTTTATTTATTTCAGTTTCTACAGAGTCTAGAACGGCTGTAACTTGAGAGTTTCTCGCATAAGTCCATTCTCTAGTCTAACAAAGCCATTTGTATCCGTCTTTTTATTTATTTCAGTTTCTACAGAGTCTAGAACGGCTATAACTTGAGAGTTTCTCGCATGAGTCCATTCTCTAGTCTAACAAAGCCATTTGTATCCGTTTTTTATTCATTTCAGTTTCTACAGAGTCTAGAACGGCTGTAACTTGAGAGTTTCTCGCATAAGTCCATTCTCTAGTCTAACAAAGCCATTTGTATCCGTCTTTTTATTTATTTCATTTTCTACAGAGTCTAGAACGGCTATAACTTGAGAGTTTCTCGCATGAGTCCATTCTCTAGTCTAACAAAGCCATTTGTATCCGTCTTTTTATTTATTTCAGTTTCTACAGAGTCTAGAACGGCTGTAACTTGAGAGTTTCTCGCATGAGTCCATTCTCTAGTCTAACAAAGCCATTTGTATCCGTCTTTTTATTTATTTCAGTTTCTACAGAGTCTAGAACGGCTGTAACTTGAGATTTTCTCGCATGAGTCCATTCTCTAGTCTAACAAAGCCATTTGTATCCGTTTTTTTATTCATTTCAGTTTCTACAGAGTCTAGAACGGCTGTAACTTGAGAGTTTCTCGCATGAGTCCATTCTCTAGTCTAACAAAGCCATTTGTATCCGTCTTTTTATTTATTTCAGTTTCTACAGAGTCTAGAACGGCTATAACTTGAGAGTTTCTCGCATGAGTCCATTCTCTAGTCTAACAAAGCCATTTGTATCCGTCTTTTTATTTATTTCAGTTTCTACAGAGTCTAAAACGGCTGTAACTTGAGAGTTTCTCGCATGAGTCTATTCTCTAGTCTAACAAAGCCATTTGTATCCGTCTTTTTATTTATTTCAGTTTCTACAGAGTCTAGAACGGTTATAACTTGAGAGTTTCTCGCATGAGTCCATTCTCTAGTCTAACAAAGCCATTTGTATCCGTTTTTTTATTTATTTCAGTTTCTACAGAGTCTAGAACGGCTGTAACTTGAGAGTTTCTCGCATGAGTCCATTCTCTAGTCTAACAAAGCCATTTGTATCCGTCTTTTTATTTATTTCAGTTTCTACAGAGTCTAGAACGGCTGTAACTTGAGATTTTCTCGCATGAGTCCATTCTCTAGTCTAACAAAGCCATTTGTATCCGTTTTTTTATTCATTTCAGTTTCTACAGAGTCTAGAACGGCTGTAACTTGAGATTTTCTCGCATGAGTCCATTCTCTAGTCTAACAAAGCCATTTGTATCCGTCTTTTTATTTATTTCAGTTTCTACAGAGTCTAGAACGGCTATAACTTGAGAGTTTCTCGCATGAGTCCATTCTCTAGTCTAACAAAGCCATTTGTATCCGTTTTTTTATTTATTTCAGTTTCTACAGAGTCTAGAACGGCTGTAACTTGAGAGTTTCTCGCATGAGTCCATTCTCTAGTCTAACAAAGCCATTTGTATCCGTCTTTTTATTTATTTCAGTTTCTACAGAGTCTAGAACGGCTGTAACTTGAGATTTTCTCGCATGAGTCCATTCTCTAGTCTAACAAAGCCATTTGTATCCGTTTTTTTATTCATTTCAGTTTCTACAGAGTCTAGAACGGCTGTAACTTGAGAGTTTCTCGCATGAGTCCATTCTCTAGTCTAACAAAGCCATTTGTATCCGTCTTTTTATTTATTTCAGTTTCTACAGAGTCTAGAACGGCTATAACTTGAGAGTTTCTCGCATGAGTCCATTCTCTAGTCTAACAAAGCCATTTGTATCCGTTTTTTTATTTATTTCAGTTTCTACAGAGTCTAAAACGGCTGTAACTTGAGAGTTTCTCGCATGAGTCTATTCTCTAGTCTAACAAAGCCATTTGTATCCGTTTTTTTATTTATTTCAGTTTCTACAGAGTCTAGAACGGCTGTAACTTGTGAGTTTCTCGCATGAGTCCATTCTCTAGTCTAACAAAGTCATTTGTATCCGTCTTTTTATTTATTTCAGTTTCTACAGAGTCTAGAACGGCTGTAACTTGAGATTTTCTCGCATGAGTCCATTCTCTAGTCTAACAAAGCCATTTGTATCCGTCTTTTTATTTATTTCAGTTTCTACAGAGTCTAGAACGGCTGTAACTTGAGAGTTTCTCGCATGAGTCTATTCTCTAGTCTAACAAAGCCATTTGTATCCGTTTTTTTATTTATTTCAGTTTCTACAGAGTCTAGAACGGCTGTAACTTGAGAGTTTCTCGCATGAGTCCATTCTCTAGTCTAACAAAGCCATTTGTATCCGTCTTTTTATTTATTTCAGTTTCTACAGAGTCTAAAACGGCTGTAACTTGAGAGTTTCTCGCATAAGTCCATTCTCTAGTCTAACAAGCCATTTGTATCCGTCTTTTTATTTTATTTATTTCAGTTTCTACAGAGTCTAGAACGGCTATAACTTGAGAGTTTTTTCAAATTTGGTCTTTTCATCGTAAAGAAAAATCTTTTCAATTCAAGATTTTTTTTCTAAGGCACATAAAATGTTACTAAAAATATGGTATCTTATAACATTAGTAAGCTATTCAGAAATGTTACCCAAAAATTATACCATAAAATGTTATTATTTGCAGCGACAGCATTAAAAAAACTAAATTCTGGTAGAGAAAATGGTAAAATTCGAAAAAAAAAATATCTTGGTTATCATAACGGTTTTTTTTAACTATTCAAATTAGTTGTTGGAAATCAGATAAGCTACCTACCCGTTACGTTTGAACCATTATTTACGGGACACCCTGTATATTTGTTTCTCTTCTGTTTTGTCTATTTATTAAGTTGCATCTGCCATGTTATGTTTCTGCACCACCCTAAGGTCGACTGGTAGATAATTAATTTAGCCCGCCTTTGTACAGTTTATTTGTGCATAAAGCTTTAAATAAATAAATAAAAATGTTAATACTTACTTGTTATCTGAGCGTGATGTTTTCTACCCATATACTTTGAATTTTAGATAGATAGATAGATAAAAAATTTATTTGTTGCAACACAAAATGCACACAAAAGCACAACTAAATTATAAAAAAAAAAACAAAATACACCTACACCGATACAAACAACAAAAATAAAAACAAATAAAAAAAAAAAAAAATTTACAAGCCAAATAAAACACAAAAATAAAATAATGATAACATTAAAAACAACAAGATTATAAAGTGACACTTATGGGGTGGGTACTTGATAATCTCAAAAAAAAAAAAAATAGTGCGGTGTGCATCTCAATGTTGCACCAAATGGGAGCCCAGCTCAGCGTGTGTCAGGCAAAATACCTGACGCTGATATTCTGCTGGATCCCTGCGGTGACAAACGGACGCTCAGTTGTATTTTGTGAAAGGAAAAAATTACACTTATGACAGGATACAATTTTGGAAGTAGTTGGTAGGATTGGATTTTGTAGGTAAGGAAGGACGTTAGAGTTGGACACTGAAGTTCTCACGTAGTATTTTGCATAAAATTACTTGATTCTATTATTTTAAGGTACTATTATTATGTGTCTGAGTGAAAATCGAGTGAATATAAAATAAATAAAATGTATAAAGCATGTCAAAAATAAATTAATTTCAATAATTGGTGTCATTTACAAAAATTAAATAAATAAATAAATATACTTAACTAGAAATAACATTAAGTACAAACTACAAAACGCGATATGTAGTACCTACGTCAAGCATAAAGAAAACTCGGACATAAACTAAAATAACACGCTACCCAGCTATATAATGGACGTATTCAAATTATTCATCCCGAGATCCTTTTGCGAGGTGATGAGAAACTGTCGTAATCGTGACTTGAACGTGTCAAAACATTTAATATTTCTTATTGGTGGGGGTATATTGTTCCAGCATTTAGAAGCTGAGTACCGAAAGCAGCCTCTGAAGGCAGCAGTCTTATGTGACTGAGTGGTCAGTTGCTGCGAGCACTGTCTGCTAGCACATTGCCTTCTGCTAGCTATCCAGCTCAATTTATTGTACAAGTACGACGGCCGCTTGTACTTTATTACCCCAAACAGTAGGCAAGCCAAGTGTAACTTGCGGCGTGACTTCATCTTGAGGATTGAGTGGTTGTTCAAGAATGGCGTTACATGAGTTCTAGGTGGGATTTTGAAACAAAATCGAGCGCAGGCGTTTTGCACCCTCTGGATTAGTCGATCAGTCCTTGCCAGTAGTCGAGGGCCAATAACTGTATCTGCATAGGTTAAATTGGAGAGTACGAGTGATTCAACCAGCTGGATACGCAACTCCTCAGATAGATAAGGCCTTATTTTATAAAGGACCTTCAGCCGGTAGAAACACGTACGCACTGACGCTGCCACGTGAGCTTCGTATCTCAATTCCGCATCCATATTCAGACCTAAGTTACGTGCCTCACTAACTCGACTGACCGACTCACCCAGAAGGGTGACATTGAGCGTAGCCGGCACTGCACTGATTTGAGTTTTAGTTCCAAATAGCATGTATTTACTTTTAGTGGGGTTAAGTACTAAACCATTGTTCTCTGCCCAACATGCTATTCTATCGAGATCGTCATTTAAATCCTTTAGCGCGCTGTCATAGTCACTCGGGTTAAAAGAAATGTAAACTTGTACATCATCAGCATAAATATGGTACCTACATCGCTTTAGAGAGTTTACAATGTCTGCACAATACAAGATGAAGATTATAGGACCCAATATAGAGCCTTGTGGAACTCCCCTATTTACAGGTGTGAGTGATGAAACGAGGGTTGAGCCATTGTTTAAACGGATTTCCACTCGCTGTTGTCGGTTGGTAAGATAACTGTGAAACCAATGTATCGTACTTTGATCAAAACCATAATAATAAAGCTTTGAAAGAAACAATTCTATATTTATACAGTCAAAGGCCCTCGAAAAATCAAGTAGAACAAGAAGTGTACATAGACCCTTATCCTGTGCTGCTAAAATATTATCAGTAACGTCTAAAAGAGCTGTAGCAGTACCGCGCTGTTTACGGAAACCTGACTGGAGCTCAGGCAGTATATCTTTATCTTCCAAATATTTTGACAACTGCTGACACACAGCCTTCTCGTTTTTGTGGTGTTGTCTTGGCTCCTGGCAAAACACTGGATATGTAACAGGCTGTGTGTGTGTGTATGTGGCAGGCTGTTGTGTAACTGGAGTGTTCTGAAATAGACAAAACGAAATTATTGAAATATTTTTATCAGATTGTGATGTTAGTTATATCTAAATATTTATATAATATAATTGTTACCTGAATGATATTGTACTGAGGGACATGTCCACAAACGTTGCCATTATTATAGTTTATTAGTCTGTGAGTTGGATTGTAAATACTTCCCCCTGAATATGTTTTTGGACAAGTCTCCTGATTTTTATAATTTTCAGGGTAGTAGCCACTTGCATTCGTCTGAAAACAAATAAAGAGAAATAAGTAGGTACATGTGGGTGCAATATAATTATTTGAATATTTTGATGAGGATTTTATTCGATCACTTTACACTTATTTCTTTTAAATATTGCAACATCCTGTTGAATTTATAAAAGGATTTCATTTGACAACTACCTTTCGAATTATTTTAAAATATTACGACATCCTGTTGAATTTATAAAAGGATTTCATTTGATAACTTCCTTTCGAATTATTTTAAATTAATGTTAAATTTATAACAAATTAAATGACAACTTCCTTTCTAGAAAATATTACAAGATCGCGTCGAATTTGTGAGAATTTAACTTGACCACTTCCTTTTTATTTCTTTAAAAATATCAGAGCATCCGGTCATATTTAAAATAGGAATTTACTGTGACAATTTCCGTTCTATTAAATTATTTAAAATATTTTTCTACTTTCATAGTGAATTTTTATGCTTGTCAATTTCTGAGTATAAAAACCATTGTAATATGATTAAAGAGGCACTTTTGACCGACCATGGAATAAACAACATGAACTGAAGCAATGTATTTCTTTATTATCACTCTAAAACATTTCCTGATATCACTGTGACTGTGTATTTTGTGTGACATCAACTCCAATGGCGATCATGCGCCGACATACACGTTTTAAAACAAATCGAATATTTTAAAAAGATTATTAAGAACAGATACTATCATGAAAATTAGTAGGATTCTGGTTATAATATACGTTCGGATTAGGACAAGTCCTGGATGGGTATTCACAGTTATGCCACAGTAATATCCACTGATATTCTGGTACGAAGCCATGATTACTAGAGTAAGTACTGAGATAAAATGATGTCTTGTAGCAATATTCTATACCTTTTTATACGTGTCATGTCTTTGGGTAATTACTAATTAGCCAGGCCTTCTACAGGTAAGGCGTCTTCCTTTTGGTTGTTTTTAATCCTTTCACTAGCATCTAATTAGGGTTCAAAAATCAAAAACATGTTTACGTTTTATTAGTTAATTTTCTGGATGAGTTTAATTATGTATTTACTTCATATGTTTGTGTGCGTGTAGTTTCCAATAAAGTTTTTTTACTGAAAAGTGTTTGTTCAACTGACGGTTGACGTTGACGTACATAAGTGTATTGCCGATGCGTTAAACAGCTTGGAAAAAGGCTGGTCCAATTACACTGGCCCGTTTTAAGGATTTTGCTCGCCGACTTATCGAAACTTCGCATGACCTGAGGATTGGCTCGTTTTTTGCTGAAATAAGTTGGATGACAGCGATATAAACGAGTCCTCTGATGCTTGGTTAAATATTTTTATTTATATTTTTTTAAAGAATCAGAGAAGTATGTAAAATATGTAAATAGATTATCAAAACGGTATTTTTGACAAATTCTGACTGGCTTGATTGCATAAAAAAAAATTAAAAACTTAACATCGTGCCTACAATGCGGACATACTCTCCAAAAATCTTTGGCAGAGTTGTATTTCTGGGTGGCAGAGTTGTATTTCTGGGTGGCAGAGTTGTATTTGTTTGGTGGTGCAGTGTTGTGCTGATTATAATCAAATAATGATTTATCACCATCTTTGATTAAATTCAATTATAGAGATTCCTTAATAGTACCTACTGCTGCTCATTAGACTACATAGGACTGAATTAATAGATGTCTAATTAGCTTAATACATGTTCATTAAAACTATTACCGTAATGTCTAGAGAATGTTTATAGATATGATATATCAAGCAGATGCTTCTTACACTAACAAAACAGTAAGTTCTGCTGAGTATGTCCTGGAGCCAATTCTCGGTACGGGTAGGGTTCATTTCTTCATTCACGCACACTTAAATCATTTATCGAAGAATATAATTTACTTTATACTTATTATAAATAATTGTTATAAAGCTGAAGGTTTGTTGGTTTGGTTGAACGCGGTAATCTCAGGAATTACTGGCTTGATTGGAGAAATTCTTTTAGTGTAGGATAGCCTATTTATCAAGGAAGGCACAACAGGCACTAAAAAAAGTAATAAACTAAATACCGACTACGACAAAAAAAATAATTTCTTGTTTCACTCTTTTTCAGCGTCGTTTTTTTGTCGTAGTCGGGTTTTAGTTTTTTACTTTTTTTTTTTATTTTAACGATTTTGGTTTTAAGTCACTTTGTTTATAAACTATTTACTTCATGACATTTCAAATGATACCAAACAAGATGTAACTATTTATCTAATTTTTTTTAACACAATTTTTTTGTCCACTATAGTACCAGTAATTTTTGTTAAGTACCAGTGAAGCCTTTTCAAATGATATCAAACGCGGTGTATTTATTTTAACATTTTTTTAACACATTACTTTTAGCCCGCTAGAGGGCGTCACTTTGAATTTGAGAAATATTTTGGAAATGTACAGTTAAGTTCAAATAAGACCAAACACGGCGTATTTAGCTCCTTTTTTATTTTTAAAACATTTCTTTTTCTCCGTTAGAGGGCGCCATATCGAGTTTTATGACTTTTTTTTTACGGTGGGGAAAATCATCCAATGACAACCCCCGCTCTTGGGCGGAGCGGGAGATAGTGTCAGACTCTTACTGACTAAACTACTGTTCCTTCTTCACCAACTTCATACCGGGGCTCGAGTTCCCTTTCGGATAACCCTGGCCCCAGTAGGCTTCGACCCGGCTGGGTCCCTGCTGTTGCTGACAACTTCTTAAGGCGCGCGGGAACAGTGCGCGCCGTCGACGACTTGGGCTTGGTCCGGACAATTACCGGACGGCCGGACAGCGAGTTACCCATTGCTCACTGTCCGCAAGCCCGCGCCTACGGTGGCCGGAAATCAGGATCAGAATCCCGGCGGCGGCGGCGGCGGCGATAACGCCGTTGCCTGATGCGTTCGGCCTCCTCCTTTGCGAGCATTACTGCTTCGCAGAAGTCGGCGACCGCCTGCCACTCCTCCTCGCTCCGGACCATGGCCTCAACCAAGGCCCGGCGCGAGAGGTCTTCGCCGCCGATCGCGGCGACAGGCGGTACATGTAATAAAATTATGGGTGGAATTACTTTCAAGTTTGGTGGTGATCTAACATCGCCAGTTATAGTTCGGGGAACTAGAGCAGACATTGTTGAGTCTTGCGTTGAGAGCATATTTAAGTGGAGGTACAAATCCTGCAAAATTTCTTTTAATACGCGATAGGCTGGTTGCTCACAGTGGGCCTCATCAGAAGGCTTAAAGTCACTCAAAGAGCTATGGAAAGGGCTATGCTCAGGGTTTCCTTGCGTGATCGAATTAAAAATGAAGACATCCGCAGGAGAACTAAAGTTGCCGACATAGCACGAAGAATTGCCAAACTTAAGTGGCGATGGGCAGGGCATATTGCTCGCAGAACAGACGGCTGTTGGGGCCGAAAGGTTTCTGGAGTGGCGACTACGTACCGGAAGACGCAGCGTTGAAGGGCCTCCTACAAGGTGGACCGATGACCTGGTGAAGGTTGCGGGAAACCGATGGATGCGAGACGCATCGTTCGTTGTGGCGACACTTAGGGGAGGTCTATGTCCGACAGAGGACGTATAGGTATCGGCTGAAATGATGATGATGATGACGCGATGTGGAAGTACCTTATTGTGAAAATGATAACAAAAACAAAATTGATCGTGACTTAGGTGTAAAATTTACCAGCATTCAAGATCTAATCTAAAAATAGAATTAAAGACTACTAGTGGATGTGTCAAAGGGCAATATTCGCGGCTAGAAATAGTAGCGAGGAGACAAGCACCAACTACATTTACATTGGTAATGTAAGGGATGAAGACGATGCGGTACATTACACCAATATTTACTCCAAAAACTAGAGAAACTAGACTCGGAGTTTTTCTTCGCAATAACGTTAGGGTCATGTATCTTAAACAGCCTCCACTTGTACTTTTCAATTTTTACGCGAGTGAAGTCGTTGACAAGAGCTTTAATAGCTCTTGTCAGCTAAAACAAAAAATCAATCAAAAAAACATAAATTATAAGCAAGGTTAAGTTCTAGAATAAGATAACTGTGTGAAGGGCAAATAAAAAAAATAAAATTAAGGTCAGGCAGTTTTATTTATAGTACACTCACATTTCACTAATGAATACTACTAGTAGACCAGGGTAGAAGCCTTTAAAAATAATAAAAAGTGAAAAAAAATAATAGTAGGATGAAACCCATTAGAAAAGGAGGAGAATATTACAAAAATGAAAGGAAAAATAATTTACGGGCGATCTGAGGTCGGGAAGGGGATGGGGGTGAGGTTTTAAGGGTAAAAAACGGTTTTTCTCGATTTCCGGCAGAACTAAAAGTCCTATGGAAAAAAGTCAAATGGCAAAGTTGTAGGTAATAAAAAGATCTAAAACTTTTGTATTCACACTTTTTTCACATAACCTCAAAATTTATGTTAAAAATTCAAAAAACCAAGTTTTTGGTTTTTTATTTTTATCTTTTTAAAAAATAAAATTTTTTTCACAAAATTTGGTGAAAACTTACCTTTTTATGTCCCAAATACGCTGTAATTTATTTGATTAGAAATATTTATTTTTTCACCTTATTTTGAATTAATATCGAAAAAGCACCCTAATTTTCAATCGAAAAATCACCCGTCAAAATATCAGCTTTTTTCAAAAAGTTGGTATATTTTCTGTTCGTTGAAATCTCTACTTTCCGATGGTGAAAAAAAATATATATGTTACCATAGTAAATCTTCTCAGAAAATGCAAAAAATCGAAAAAAACTCGAATTCGAAATTTTTTTTTCATTTATTATATACAATTTTGAGCTATTTATTAAAATTTACACTTTAATTACTCGAAAAACGTAAGATTACATGTTAAATTGATAAAAAAAAAATTGCAAATCAAAATATACTACTATAATTAACAAACAAATAAGTTAATAAAATTAATATTCAATAAGACATCTACAATATTTGGAGAAAGTAGTCGAATCTTCTTTAAATTATATGCGTAGATGCCTATTTATAACTATTTTTAGATAACTTATATACCTGAGTGACCTACGAAAAATTTTAGCCCATCAAAAGGTATTTCATAGAGAAGTGGGGAAGGGGCTAGGCGGGTCTGGGTCTTACTACGTACATACCTACTATTTCTTAATTTAAAGAAGATTCGACTACTTTCTCCAAATATTGTAGATGTCTTATTGAATATTAATTTTATTAACTTATTTGTTTGTTAATTATAGTAGTATATTTTGATTTGCAATTTTTTTTTTATCATTAACATGTCAATTAACATGTAATCTTACGTTTTTCGAGTAATTAAAGTGTAAATTTTAATAAATAGCTCAAAATTGTATATAATAATTGAAAAAAAAATTTCGAATTCGAGTTTTTTTCGATTTTTTGCATTTTCTGAGAAGATTTACTATGGTACTTTCGGGATTGCGTGCTAGATAACCTCCACGTGTGCTCTCTTGCTGTTCGTCCCAGTTCATGCATGTATGCATCTGCATTTTATATGCGGCTGTATGTAGGCATTCGCTGGGAGGAACAGTGGGGGGGACGGTGCATCCTGGGCGCCACTGTGGGTGGCTCTCTTACGTGTGTCATTACTTATGGCATGGGTAGGGGAATCACTTACAGTGGTGGCGAATAATCAGCAAAACCCAATCCAAGGTGTCATACGTACCGAGCCGAGGGATGCGTGGCCAAGGGGGAGCTTGGTTCCTATCGGTGTCTCTCCAGGGAGATGGCAATCCTGGAGTAGTAATTTCGCCTTACCTGGGCAAGCGGGGCTCTGCCCAGGTGGACTGTTTATTTCCCTAGCTTCTCGTGGGAACTGTATGGATCTACACCTTTTTAAAAAAAATACTCCATCTCTGGACGATGACGAACGTCCGGAACTCTCGAGTAGTCTGACTGGGTCAATTCCCGATCTGACTGCTCTCTTGCTCGGTTCTGAGGGAGACTCCCTAGTCACCTTGGACACCGAACTCAACCCTCCTGAGCTGGAGTCGGCAAACGATGGCACGAGGCCTACTGAGATGGACTCGGAAGTGCCGTCGGGAACTGACCTCAGTCCCAGGAAACGACGGTTGACAGGAGCAGCGCGTAAGCGCCTGCGGCGCCTCAAGGCTGGCGGTATGGACCCCATTGAGGCCTACAAGCTGGTCACGGAGCGGTTGGCAAGTGCGCATACTCCTTCGACTGGTCTAATGGCCGATATGTCCTCGGGGAAGAGGCCGGTAAAACGATCCCGATCCGAGGACGAGTCGCCAAAGGATCATGTCAAAAAGACTACGCGTGTGGACGAAAAGTCAGGGTCAATTCCAATGATCCCTGATGAGCCGTCCGCAACTCAGGTCGGACCACCGCCTGAGACAAGCGCTATGTCTTTTAAGGATGCCCTAACTAACATCCGGGTGGGAATCCGTAACAAGGAGCCCATGTCGGACGCGCAATTGGGGCTCCTTTACAAGGACATATTGAGGGCGATTCTTAACGCCCCTATGCCCAAAGCCCCCGAATTCAAAATTCGAATTGAGGGCTGCACTTTCAAGTCGGGATGGCTGCAAGTCGTAATTAAAAACGACTACAGCCTGAAATGGCTTGAAGAAAAAGTGGGGACACTAAAGCCGTGGCCAGAGGCGGAACTCTCGTTCATTAACGAGAAGGACTTGCCAAAAGCTAAGGTTGGGATCCTCCACTTCAAGACAGAAGATGTCCTGAAAACTCCAAGAGATGCCCTCAATCTCCTGGAAAAACAAAACGACCTGCAGACTGGCTTGTGGAAGGTGCTGAGCGTCAAGAAAGAAAGGGACGGAATCACGACCGCCCTCTCTATCGATGATGCCTCTGTAGAAGCCTTGCGCAAGCTAGACTGCAGGCCGCAACTAGGCTTTCGCAAAGTCTGGATTCGCATTCGCGGCGATAATACGCCGGCGAGGGCTGAGCAGGTGGCAGGAACTAGCCAATCTAGCGCAGGGATTCTGCCACCTGCTCAACACGCTCCTAGGGCGGGGCCGAGCGTCCAGGTCTCTGGTAAAACGGCAAAGCGGCAAAACGCCAAGCCGAAACCTGGAGGCCAGGGCGTCAGGAACCGCCCCCTCGGAGCACCACCGACGAAAAGGGCTACACGTCCCAATCGATCGGGAGTGGAGAGCCGACCGGCCAAACCTCGGGGCTGCCCTACAGCCCCGAAGCCAAGCGGGTCGAATAACGCCACTTAACCCACCCACCGACACAAACACACAACACTAACACAACACAAACACACCATAACACAGACACACACAAACACACAAGTGGTGCAGATCAACCTGCACCATGCCAGAGCAGCCACGGCTGTTCTGGAAAAACACTTCACACAGAAGAACCTTCACATTGCTCTTATTCAGGAACCGTGGCTGGCTAATACTAACACGGTGTCTGGACTGGGCTCTGCAGGTAAGGTCGTACACCATATCGGAGGAGTCAAACCAAGAGCGTGTATACTTTTCAATAATAATATTGATTTCTTATGCATACCAGGCCTGTGCAGCGATGACCTGATTGCAGCTTATGTTAATGTCAAGAGCGGAAATGGACGCCTCATCGTGTGCTCGGCATACCTGGACGGGACGAATACCGACCCATCCGAGGAGCTTGCAAAGGTAGTCGAGTACGCCTATGCCAACAATGCCGAGCTTCTCATTGGGTGTGACGCCAACGCCCACCATACCAACTGGGGCAGCACTGACATCAACGACAGAGGTGAGTTGCTTCATGATTTTGTACTAACTAACCGCCTCCAAATAGTTAATGAGGGATGTAAACCGACCTTTGTAACTAGATCGAGGAAGGAAGTTCTTGATGTAACTCTCGCTACTATTCACACTGCCAGGCTGATAACCAATTGGCATGTCAGTGATGAACCATCTATGTCTGATCATCGACTAATTAAATTCGCACTGAATACATCCAACATTTGCGAAACCATCACTTTTAGGGATGCAAAAGCCACGGACTGGGACTTGTACAGAATAAAGCTCCAGGATAGACTCCAAGACTTCCCTAAAACCATACGCTCCCCTGAAACATTGGATTATGCTGTTGCTCAAGTTACGGAAGCCATTACAGCCTCTTACGAAGAGAGCTGCCCTCTAAGAACTGTGAGGGATAGAAAAGTGACGTGGTGGAAGAAAAAGCTCGATGTTTTAAGGGAAGAATCACGTAGGTTGTTTAATAAGGCTAAATCGACTGACGACTGGGATCGGTATCGGAAAGCTTTAACTACCTATAATAAAGAAATCCGAAAGGCGAAAAGACTGTCATGGAGGAAGTTCTGCGAGGAGATTACTAAAGTCCCTCAAGGAGCCAGAATCCACAAAGTCTTATCCAAATCGCCTACAAATCAACTGGGATTCTTAAAGAAACCAGACGGTGCCTTCACTGCATCAGCGGAAGAAACCCTGAAACTTCTGGCGTCTACACACTTCCCTGGCTCGGTGATGGCACCAGATAACATCGTACAAAATACTCCTCATATCCGCCTCACCAGGCCTTCAAATGAAGACTGGAGAAGAGCGGCGAGGTATTTTAGACCGAACAAGGTAGAATGGGCTATAGACTCATTCAAGCCAATTAAATCTGCAGGGGATGACGATGTCTTCCCAGCTCTTCTGCAGCAAGGGAAGACTATTCTCATCCCTATTTTAATCAAAATCTTCAGAGCAAGCTTTGCCTGGGGATATATACCAGAGAAATGGACTATGGTTAAAGTCTGTTTTATCCCAAAGGCCGGTAAGAAGGACTACTCTCAACCAAAGTCCTTCAGACCAATAAGCCTTACCTCCTTCCTACTCAAGAGTATGGAAAAGGTTATTGACGAATGCATCAGGGATGGACCATTAAGGGATAACCCTCTGCATCCGAAGCAACACGCTTACCAAAAAGGAAAATCTACAGAAACTGCTCTGTTAGAACTAACAGACAGGATCGAAAGGGCTTTGGAAGATAAACAGATAGCCCTATGTGCTTTCCTTGATATTGAAGGAGCTTTCGACAACGTCACCATAGACGCCCTTTCCAAGGGAATGAAGGCGAAAGGGATTGACGAAACAACTACTCGTTGGATCGAATTCATGCTCCTCAACAGAACTATCAGTGTTACCTTACACGGAACTACAAAGAGCTTCAAAACAACTAAAGGGTGCCCGCAAGGAGGCGTTTTATCGCCACTTCTATGGCTACTCGTTGTTGACCAATTGCTGGTTGAAGCCTCTACAAGAGACTTAGATGTACATAGCTATGCTGACGATGTGGTGGCTTGTGTTGTCGGCCCCTGTCACAGCACGGTATCATCTATGCTACAGAGATCTCTGAACATTATTAACACATGGTGCACAGAAAACAATTTATCGGTTAACCCGAGTAAAACAACAATAGTCCCCTTTACTAGGAAGCGTAAGTTGGACAAACTTGTAACGCCCACTGTAAAGGGGACTCTCATACCATTCTCCAGCGAAGTCAAGTACCTGGGCGTAACTATCGACCAGAGACTGACCTGGAACACTCACATTAACAATGTGATCCAAAAGGCTAAAATAGCTTTAGGAATATGCTGTCGCTTAGCAGGGAAGAAATGGGGCTTAAACCCTAAAATCGCCCTGTGGTTGTACACCGCCATAGTCAGGCCGATAATAACGTATGCCTGCGTAGTATGGTGGAGGAAAACAACTCAAGTGACAGTCATTAACAAACTTAATGGTTTGCAGAGACTTGCATGCCTCATATCAACAGGGGCCATGTCCACAACCCCAGGAGCTGCTCTAAATGCCCTGCTTAACCTACCGCCACTTCATCTATTCATTGCGAAGGAGGCGAAGGCAAGCATGTACAGAACAAACAGCACTGGCAAAGCAAACTGGCGCTCTCAAGCACTGAGATCGCTACACGAATCAGTACTTGAACACGATCAACTAGCTATGACAACAGACGTCATGCTTCCACAGTGTAATTTCACAAGGAATTACACAGTGGAACTGCCGAGCAGAGAGGATTGGTCAAACAACCTCATCACTTGCAAGGCTGGAAGCCTGATCTGGTTTACAGACGGGTCCAAAATGGGTGAGAATGTAGGATGTGGAATATTTGGCATTAGCCCGAAATTCAGCAAAAGCTTGAATCTGGGTAAACATGCTACCATATTCCAAGCGGAGGTATACGCCATTATAGAATGTGTGGAGGCCAACCGTCAACGAAACTACATAAATCAATTAATTCTGATTTACTCAGATAGCCAGGCAGCTCTTAACGCCTTGAACTCGAATACTTTAAATTCGAAACTGGTAAAAGACTGCGTTAACAAACTGAATGACCTGGGGCAAAGGAATAAAGTTATTCTGAGATGGGTACCAGGTCATTCTGGAATCAACGGCAACGAAAAAGCCGATGAACTTGCACGGGCTGGGGCTCAAGGTCATCAGATAGGTCCAGAACCCTTCTGTGGTATCTCAAAGAACCAGGCCATGCAGACCTTAAGGGCAACTTATTTGGCGATTCAAAAAAGAACTGGTTGGTACAACCAGGTCTGCTACACGCCAAATCTCTCATAGAAGGCTACTCACAAAAACGAACTGCCGAGCTTCTTGAGCTTAGCAGGACGAACATCTGTGCGATAGCCCGCGCCTTAACCGGCCACTGCAAACTAAACAGGCACCAATTTCACATGAAACTGAGTGACACTGATGTTTGCCGGTACTGCAATCAGGAGAGGGAGACGCCTAAGCACCTCTTGTGTGAATGCGGGCCCCTTGTCCACAAACGCAGTGTCCATCTGGGCCGACACATTATTCGCCCGGAGGAGATTAAAACTCTAAAAGCTAGGAGTATTCTAAATTTCTTGGAAGCCTCCGGGCTAAAAGAGTTACTCTAACAAGGTGGCGAGTCACAATAGATCTTTTAGGTCGCAGTGACTACATCCCCTACACTATGGGTGATGCATAGCCCCTTATCTTCTAAATAATAATAATAATGGTAACATATATATTTTTTTTCACCATCAGAAAGTAGAGATTTCAAAGAACAGAAAATATATCAACTTTTTGAAAAAAGCTGATATTTTGACGGGTGATTTTTCGATTGAAAATTAGGGTGCTTTTTCGATATTAATTCAAAATAAGGTGAATAAATAAATATTTCTAATCAAATAAATTACAGCGTATTTGGGACATAAAAAGGTAAGTTTTCACCAAATTTTGTGAAAAAAATTTTATTTTTTAAAAAGATAAAAATAAAAAACCAAAAACTTGGTTTTTTGAATTTTTAACATAAATTTTGAGGTTATGTGAAAAAAGTGTGAATGCAAAAGTTTTAGATCTTTTTATTACCTACAACTTTGCCATTTGACTTTTTTCCATAGGACTTTTAGTTTTGCCGGAAATCGAGAAAAACGTTTTTTACCCTTAAAACCTCACCCCCATCCCCTTCCCGACCTCAGATCGCCCGTAAATTATTATTCCTTTCATTTTTATAATATTCTCCTCCTTTTCTAATGGGTTTCATCCTACTATTATTTTTTTTGGTTTTAAAAATTATCGACCCTGGTCTATAGCAGTATACAAGCTTTATATATTTTTTTGGATGGAGCGAGAGAGAGTGTCAGACTTGTATTGAATAAAACTTACCGATTTTACACCTCTACACACAAACCTATCGGTTTCTTTATAATACTATAATAATACTCCCGCGGCCCTATTGGACTACTAAGGTTTTGCTGACATCACATAAAGGCACGTGTAGACTCGGGACCGTTTTCTACCGAACGGCCGGACGGCAAGCTACCCATTGCTCGTCGTCTACAAACTTGTGCTTACGGTCGTCGGGATTCATTTCTGTTCGTTCCCTGTCGGTTGCGGCCATCTCCGGCACTCGTATTATTGCTTCGTAAGAAAGAAAGAAAAACGTTTATTTGTACCTAACACATACATTTAAATATAAAAACAGTAGAATTAGGATACAATAATCAAAATAAGAAGAGAAGAACAAGTAGAAGGAGATGAACGCTTCCCTTTCTATCTCTATGTGTGCTGTAGCACCTCTCTACCCTCTCCTTTTTTATGGTGGGGAAAATCATCCAATGACAACCCCCACTCTTGGGCGGAGCGGGAGATAGTGTCAGACTCTTACTGACTAAAAGCCCACTCTGTTCCTTCGTGCCTTTCGTACCGGGACCGAGCTTTCCTTTCGGGTAACCCTGGCCCCAGTAGGCTTCGACCCGCCTGGGCCCCTGCTGTTGCTGACAGCCCCTTAAGACGCGCGGGAACAGTGCGCGCCGTCGACGACTTGGGCTCGGTCTGGACAGTTACCGGACGCTCGGACAGCAAGCTACTCATTGCTCGCCGTCTGCAAGCCCGCGCCTACGGTGGCCGGAAATCGAGATCGGAATCCTGGCAGTGGCTGGTCGGACTCCTCCTTTGATAGCATAACTGCTTCGCAGAAGGAGGCGGCCGCCTGCCACTCCTCCTCGCTCCGGACCATGGCCTGTACCAAGGCCCGGTGCGAGAGATCGCCACGGCTCTAGCCTCTCCTCAAAGAGGGTGAAACCCAGCGTTGGGTTGCGAGTCAGTCATTTTCACCATATCTCCATGAAATGCCGGTGAAACTCTGTATCCCATACCGCAACTTGTCGGCGCAGCGGAGTTTCGTCCCGGCGTTGCAGCACCATACACAGGTCGTGCATGTATGTATGGATTCATAATATGTACCCGGTAGGCGACATAGGCTCTCCTCCCATTTTTTTACAAAAGCTAATACTGGTAATGCAATTTATCCCGCAGAGGTACCCTTGTCCCTTAGGAATATTTTTGACTATGACTTTCTAGATTACTTAGGTGATAGTAAATAAAATACAGAAATTAAATTAAAATAGTTTTTCTTTATTTGTGTTAAGAAGATACATAATATATTCATAATTTCAGTACATAATTAAAAATTACTAACTAAACACTAAAAATAAATGAAAAACTAAAAAATAAATTAAAAACCTTGACTAAAAACTAACTTAAAAACATTTACTGAAAACTAACTTAACACTAAAAATAAATTAAACACATTCGATAAAAACTAACTTAAAATAATTTACTAAAAACTAACTTAATACTAAAAATAAATTAAAGCAAAATCTAGCTACAAGTTATATTAACAGCATATTTTGTAAATCAAAGAGTCTTTGCAAGGATTCATTGGGTTCAGACGGTTTCCAATTTATTAAACTATCCTCTTCGTTACTGTCACTGACACTGGCTGGTGAAATAGGTTCGTAGGGTGAACTCCTGTCACTATCTATAACTTCTTCAAGTGGAACCTCTGCATTGTTTTTTGTTAGCACATCATTAATGACATTAACTAAGTCTCGCATGAGTCCATCATCCAGACCAACAAATCCATTTGAATCCGTCTTCTTATTGATTTTTGTTTCTAGAGAGTCCAGAACGGCTGTGACTTGAGAATTTCTTTCTGCTTGTAAATCATTAGCAATAGAATTTTCTTCTTGCTCCTCAGAATCCTGCCTCTTAACTTTTAATCGTCGATTTTGGAACCATATTTTGACGGCTTTGTCATTAAGCTGTAATTGGTTCCCAATCGTAAATCTTTCTTCACGATTAATATATTGTTTAGTCTTGAAGATGTCTTCCAAGGCAGCCACTTGTTCAGTAGTGAACAGGGTGCGTTTGCGTTTATGTTTAACTTGAGCCTTGAACGTTCCCTTGGATGATGGTAAAACTAAAACAAGATTACGAAGCACTTTAATAAATGACTTTCATGTTACAGCATCAAATATGGTATCAATAATGGAGTTAGATACAGTGTCCACAAGAAAAATGTTAACACTTACTTGTTATCTGAGCGTGATGTTTTCTACCCAAATACTGGTTTTTGTGCGGTTTTGGCTCCTGGTGAAACACTGGATGTGTAACTGGCTCTTGTGTAAGTGGAGTGTTCTGAAATAGATAAAAAGAAAATATTGAAATATTTTTATCAAATTATGATATATGTTAGTTGTATCTGAATAAAATACAGTGATGATTAAAGTCTGGGTCATAAAATAATCGGTACCTGAATGGTATTGTACTGAGGGACATGTCCATAAACGTTGCCATTATTATAGATTATTTGTTTGCAAGTGGGATTGTAAATACTGCCCCCTGGAAATGTTTCAGGATAAGTCTCCCGATTTTTATAATTTTGAGGGTAGTAAGCACTTTCATGCATCTGAAAACAAATAAAAAGAAGTAAGTAACACGTCTTAAAAGAAATCGAATATTTCAAAAGGATTTTTAAGAGCAAATACTTACATGAAAATCAGTAGGATTCTGGTTAAAATATACGTTCGGATTAGGACAAAGTCCTGGATGGGTATTCACAGTTATGCCACAGTAATATCCACTGGAATTCTGGTACGAAGCCATGATTACTAGAGTCAGTACTGGGATAAAATAATGTCTAGTAGCAATATCCAATACCTTTTTATATGTGTCATGTTTTGGGTAATTACTAATTAGCCAGCCCTTCCACAGAAAAGGCGTCTTCCTATTGGTTGTTTTTTAAACTTTCACCAGCATCTAATTAGGGTTCAGAAATGAATAACATGTTTACGTTTCATTAGTTAATTTTCTGGATGAGTCAGAAATCAGAAACGATTATTTCAAGTAGACCAATTACAGGCACATTTGAATAGTCAAATGTCGGTCAGTTCAAGTAAAGTCAAGCTAAATTTGCTTGTTCCATAGAGATCTAAATCTCTATGCAGAAGAACGTGCAAGAAACTCCATGGGCTTCCTCCCACGCTGCAAATATGTGTTTTAATAAGGTGACACCAGCGTTAATCGTCCTTTGGTGAAACCGTACTGCTGTACTGTTCGTGTAAGATTTTATTGGTGTTAAAATGAATAAGCATTTGATTGAGTATAATTTTTTCAAACACCTTACTGAAAACCGGCAACACGGGTACAGGCCTATAGTTGTTGGTGTCATTATGGTTGCCGGACTTAAAAAGAGGTAAATCTTTACAGAATTTCATAACATCTGGAAAGAGTCCTTGATCCACACACAAATTAAAAATTAAAGCCAAGTATGGTGCTACGGTCTCGAATATAAATGTACAAACTTTGACAGATATTCCCCATAGATCCTCGGTTAATTTTATTCTTATTTGCCGGAAAGTCTTTATGACATAGGGTTTATATGTTTGAATTGAAATTCAAGCGGACAGCCTGGCACGTTTTCTTTCAATGAAGTAATTGAGGCCTCCAGGTAGGAATTTAAAGCTTCCGTTGTCTTAAGAGTTGAAAAAAATCACAAACTCTTTGGCTACTTCTATGTTAGAACTTATGGGACCATGTGAAGTCTCCAATAAAAAATCCGTGTTTCGTACCTTATTTCTACCATTTTCACTATTAATAACTTTCCAAACGGTCTTTATTTTATTGTCTGCCGATTTGATTATGTTGCTAATGAAAAGGGCCTTCGCTACTTTGCAAACTTTTTTAAAGAGTTTAGAATATTTATTTACATATTTGTTAAAGCATTCAGAGTTTTTGTGTGCATGTAGTTTCCAACAAAGTTTTTTTTCTGAAAACTGTTTGTTCAATTGATGTATTAACCAAGGACATTTTATCTTCTATAACGATTGATGTTGTACATAGATGTATGATCGATGAGTTAAACGACTTGGAAAATTACGGATGCTCGACAACCGGTCCGTTTTAAGGATTTTTCTCGCTGACTTATCGAAACTTCGCATGACCAGAGAGCTGGCTCATGTTTTGCTCAAAAAAGTGGGATAATGGTGATATAAAGGAGTCCTTCGATGCTTGGTTAAATATTTTTGTTTATAAGTTTTTCAAAGAAGCGGAGAAGTATGTAAAATATGTGAATAGTTTTTAATAACGGTATTTTAGAAAAATTCTGACTAGCTTGATTACATAAAATAAAAATACCTGAAACAAGTAACACCATGCCTAAACTGGCGTCGAATACTGTTTAAAAACTTTGGTAGAAATGTATTTATGGATGGCAGAGTTGTATTTTATTGGTAGTGCAAGTCTTGTGTTGGTTAATTATTAGGTACTATCTTTGATTAAATTTAATTACAGGGACTCCTTAATAGTACTGCAGCTCATTAGAATACATAGAATTGATTAATATGTGTCTAATTAGCCCAATACATATTATTAAAGCTATTATCGGAATGTGTTATAGAGAATGCTTAGTAATATATTACATCAAACAACTGCTTCTTACACTAACAAAGAAGTAGGCGCTGTTGACTATGTCCTGGGTCCAATTCTCGGTACGGGCAGCGTTCATTTCTTCACACTTAAATCACTTACCAAAGATGTACTTTAATCTATATTACTTTATATATACATTCAGTCAAAAAAGTATCGGGAATGGATGATTTGTTTATGGTTCCAAATCCAAATTTTACATTTTTTTGTTGTTGCTAGATTGGCACAACTGTTTTCCATTTTGGCGCGGAGTTTGAGTTGCATCTGTTATTTATATTAAATACAGTGCTGTTTTTAGTTATATCATATGAAGGCTTACGGTTTGACTTTATCAAAAACACGTGCTTATGAGTGGTACAAAGCATTCAAAAGCGGTCGAGATGTGATGGAAGATTTACCTCGCTCTGGTAGGGCATCAACCTCTGCAAGTGAAGTTAACATCGCAAAAGTGAAGGAAATAGTGACTGAATATCCTCATTCAAGTTTGAGAGAGATAGCCGCCGAACTTTCTGTATCTCACGAGTCGATCCGTATCATTTTAACTAATCATTTGGGTATGAAACATGTTGTCGCTCGGCTAGTCCCAAAAGACCTGAATTTTCTCCAAAAACTCAATCGCATGAGAGTCGCTGAGGACATGCTAGAACGAGTCAATTGCGACCCAACATTCATGAAATGCATTGTTACTGGCGACGAGACGTGGGTTTACGAGTTTGACATGCAAACAAGTCAACAAGCTTCGGAGTGGCGCCTTCCAACTGAACCAAAACCGAAAAATCCACGCCAAAGTCGATCAAAAGTGAAAGTCATGTTGACTGTTTTCTTTGACTATCGCGATGTTGTGCACTCGGAATTCTCACCAGAAGGTCAAACGGTAAATAAAGAATATTATTTAAGCGTTATGCGGCATTTAGGAGAGAAAATTCGACGAAAAAGGCCAGATTTGTGCAAAGAGAATTCTTGGATTTCGCACCACGATAATGCGCCTTCGCACAAGGCCATCATTGTGAACGAATTTTTGACCAAACACTCAACAAATACCATCGAGCAGCCACCATATTCGCCGCATATGGCTCCAGCCGACTTCTATCTTTTTCCGAAACTCAAACTACCACTTCGTGGCACCCGTTTTCAATCTGTAATATCTGTAATATATACATAAAGGAGAATTCGCGGCAAGAACTGAACTCAATTTCGGAAACAGCGTTTAAAAAATGTTTTGATGATTGGATTATTCGTTGGGATAAGTGTATCGTTTCTGAAGGGGCATACTTTGAATGTGATAAAATAAATTTGGATGAATAACAAAAATTTTGTGTATTATTGATCTTTTCCCGGTACTTTCTTGACAGAGTAGTAATATTGTAAAGCTGAAGAGTTTGTTTGGTTGAACGCGCTAATCTCAGGAATTACCGGCCTGATTGGAGAAATTCTTTCAGTGTAGAATCGCCTATTTAACGAGGAAGGCTATAGCATAAAATAGATATGTACAGAAGTCAATCTCTATACAAAGCGAGCTCCAACAACACACGCATAGACACCGCTCACAAATATGATATTTCGGAAACGTTATGACCAGTGCGAGTGCGAGCGCCATCCACTTTTGTGCAATAATGAAGCAACATAAAAAAAGTTATTTATTTCATTAGGTATGTATTTATCACCGCTTTCGGGCACACTCGGACAGAGCGGCGCGTCACGCGCTGACCAGCGTAGGTATTAATTAAAAGTGTTGTTCATACATAAGATTGACTTCTGTTCCTACCTGTCTATTTTGTGACTATATATGGCAAATTCCATTTGAGAGCTTCCGTTTCGTGTGCTGCGTATACGGTTAGTTACCCAAAAATGACGTACTACAAAAAAAAAGGTTCCGCTTTAAAAATTAAGAAAAAAAATTGCGGCAGCATATGGTTTATCTTTTAAGATTGACCCACTATAACCTTTTTATGGTAATCTATGTCCAAAAATAACGCATTGTTTGTGAAGGTCTTTTTATAAACATAATATTAATGTTTATTCAAACGAGTACAATATTTATTTTAAGTATTTCATTTTGGACATTACTTTTTACATCATTTAATTTCGCTGCATGTATTAAAAGATATCATAGTATAAATCAACGCCGTAGAAAAATAATGATCAAGTTCTACACGTGATACGGCCGCGGTCGTCACGTGGCGGTTGTCGAGTATCGCTGCGACTATACATGGTGGACAAACCGCTTATTCAACTTTTGAACTGCCTCTGACTATTTTTTTTTTTGTAGAAAGATAGCGTGTGCTCGATCCGTAAAAATGGCACTATGGGAAAAATCTCATGTAGAGACTCATATTGATAGGTATGTTTATGTATTATTTTATTCATATTATTTGTAATTAAAATTGTGCACTGAATCTTACCCTCTACTGTGATCTCTCTCTCTATCACTCAATGGTTTGCTGGAAGAAAACTCAACTTTGAGTTTAGCTCGCCTATGTTCATGAATTCTCAATCCACATATTTTGTTAATTATCATGGTGTATAATAAATAATTAAATAGATATAAGAAGCTGTATTAAATCATGGGTAAAATTACTTTCAAGTTTGCTGGTGATTTCACATCGCCAGCTATAGTTAGGGGAACTAGAGCTGACATTGTTGAGAACATATTTGAGTGGCAGTGCAAATTTTCCCTCAAAGTTTCTTTTAATAAGCGATGGGGAAGTACCATAATGTGAAAATGATAACAAAATAGAAATTGAAGGTGAAATCGAGACGCACAGGATCGTTCGTTGTGGTGACACTTAGGGGAGGTCTATGTCCGACAGAGGACGTATATCGGCTGATATGATGATGATGATGACGCGATGGGGAAGTACCTTATTGTAAAAATGATAACAAAATCAAAATTGATCGTGACTTAGGTGTAAAATTTACCAGCATTCAAGATCTAATCTAAAAATAGAATTAAAGACTACTAGTGGATGTGTCAAAGGGCAATATTCGTGGCTAGAAATAGTAGCGAGGAGACAAGCACCAACTACATTTAAATTGGTAATGTAAGGGATGAAGACGATGCGGTACATTACACCAATATTTACTCCAAAAACTAGAGAAACTAGACTCGGAGTTTTTCTTCGCAATAACGTTAGGGTCATGTATCTTAAACAGCCTCCACTTGTACTTTTCAATTTTTACGCGAGTGAAGTCGTTGACAAGAGCTTTAATAGCTCTTGTCAGCTAAAACAAAAAATCAATCAAAAAACATAAATTATAAGCAAGGTTAAGTTCTAGAATAAGATAACTGTGTGAAGGGAAAATAAAAAAAATAAAATTAAGGTCAGGCAGTTTTATTTATACCTAGTACACTCACATTTCACTAATGAATACTACTAGCAGTATACAAGCTTTATATATTTTTTTGGATGGAGCGAGAGAGAGTGTCAGACTTGTATTGAATAAAACTTACCGATTTTACACCTCTACACACAAACCTATCGGTTTCTTTATAATACTATAATAATACTCCCGCGGCCCTATTGGACTACTAAGGTTTTGCTGACATCACATAAAGGCACGTGTAGACTCGGGACCGTTTTCTACCGAACGGCCGGACGGCAAGCTACCCATTGCTCGTCGTCTACAAACTTGTGCTTACGGTCGTCGGGATTCATTTCTGTTCGTTCCCTGTCGGTTGCGGCCATCTCCGGCACTCGTATTATTGCTTCGTAAGAAAGAAAGAAAAACGTTTATTTGTACCTAACACATACATTTAAATATAAAAACAGTAGAATTAGGATACAATAATCAAAATAAGAAGAGAAGAACAAGTAGAAGGAGATGAACGCTTCCCTTTCTATCTCTATGTGTGCTGTAGCACCACTCTACCCTCTCCTTTTTTATGGTGGGGAAAATCATCCAATGACAACCCCCACTCTTGGGCGGAGCGGGAGATAGTGTCAGACTCTTACTGACTAAAAGCCCACTCTGTTCCTTCGTGCCTTTCGTACCGGGACCGAGCTTTCCTTTCGGGTAACCCTGGCCCCAGTAGGCTTCGACCCGCCTGGGCCCCTGCTGTTGCTGACAGCCCCTTAAGACGAGCGGGAACAGTGCGCGCCGTCGACGACTTGGGCTCGGTCTGGACAGTTACCGGACGCTCGGACAGCAAGCTACTCATTGCTCGCCGTCTGCAAGCCCGCGCCTACGGTGGCCGGAAATCGAGATCGGAATCCTGGCAGTGGCTGGTCGGACTCCTCCTTTGATAGCATAACTGCTTCGCAGAAGGAGGCGGCCGCCTGCCACTCCTCCTCGCTCCGGACCATGGCCTGTACCAAGGCCCGGTGCGAGAGATCGCCGCGGCTCTAGCCTCTCCTCAAAGAAGGTGAAACCCAGCGTTGGGTTGCGAGTCAGTCATTTTCACCATATCTCCATGAAATGCCGGTGAAACTCTGTATCCCATACCGTAACTTGTCGGCGCAGCGGAGTTTCGTCCCGGCGTTGCAGCACCATACACAGGTCGTGCATGTATGTATGGATTCATAATATGTACCCGGTAGGCGACATAGGCTCTCCTCCCATTTTTTTACAAAAGCTAATACTGGTAATGCAATTTATCCCGGCAGAGGTACCCTTGTCCCTTAGGAATATTTTTGACTATGACTTTCTAGATTACTTAGGTGATAGTAAATAAAATACAGAAATTAAATTAAAATAGTTTTTCTTTATTTGTGTTAAGAAGATACATAATATATTCATAATTTCAGTACATAATTAAAAATTACTAACTAAACACTAAAAATAAATGAAAAACTAAAAAATAAATTAAAAACCTTGACTAAAAACTAACTTAAAAACATTTACTGAAAACTAACTTAACACTAAAAATAAATTAAACACATTCGATAAAAACTAACTTAAAATAATTTACTAAAAACTAACTTAATACTAAAAATAAATTAAAGCAAAATCTAGCTACAAGTTATATTAACAGCATATTTTGTAAATCAAAGAGTCTTTGCAAGGATTCATTGGGTTCAGGCGGTTTCCAATTCAACAAACTATCCTCTTCGTTACTGTCACTGACACTGGCTGGCGAAATAGGTTCGTAGGGTGAACTCCTGTCACTATCTACAACTTCTTCAAGTGGAACCTCTACATTGTTTTTTGTTAGGACAGCATCAATGACATTAACTAAGTCTCGCATGAGTCCATCGTCCAGACTAATAAAGCCATTTGAATCCGTCTTCTTATTGATTTTAGTTTCTACTGAGTCCAAAACGGCTGTGACTTGAGAATTTCTTTCTGCTTGTAAATCATTAGCAATAGAATTTTCTTCTTGCTCCTCAGAATCCTGCCTCTTAACTTTTAACCGTCGATTTTGGAACCATATTTTGACGGCTTTGTCATTAAGCTGTAATTGGTTTCCAATCGTAAATCTTTCTTCACGATTAATATATTGTTTAGTCTTGAAGATGTCTTCCAAGGCAGCCACTTGTTCAGTAGTGAACAGGGTGCGTTTGCGTTTATGTTTAACTTGAGCCTTGAACGTTCCCTTGGATGATGGTAAAACTAAAACAAGATTACGAAGCACTTTAATAAATGACTTTCATGTTACAGCATCAAATATGGTATCAATAATGGAGTTAGATACAGTGTCCACAAGAAAAATGTTAACACTTACTTGTTATCTGAGCGTGATGTTTTCTACCCAAATACTGGTTTTTGTGCGGTTTTGGCTCCTGGTGAAACACTGGATGTGTAACTGGCTCTTGTGTAAGTGGAGTGTTCTGAAATAGATAAAAAGAAAATATTGAAATATTTTTATCAAATTGTGATATATGTTAGTTGTATCTGAATAAAATACAGTGATGATTAAAGTCTGGGTCATAAAATAATCGTTACCTGAATGGTATTGTACTGAGGGACATGTCCATAAACGTTGCCATTATTATAGATTATTTGTTTGCAAGTGGGATTGTAAATACTGCCCCCTGGAAATGTTTCAGGATAAGTCTCCCGATTTTTATAATTTTGAGGGTAGTAAGCACTTTCATGCATCTGAAAACAAATAAAAAGAAGTAAGTAACACGTCTTAAAAGAAATCGAATATTTCAAAAGGATTTTTAAGAGCAAATACTTACATGAAAATCAGTAGGATTCTGGTTAAAATATACGTTCGGATTAGGACAAAGTCCTGGATGGGTATTCACAGTTATGCCACAGTAATATCCACTGGAATTCTGGTACGAAGCCATGATTACTAGAGTCAGTACTGGGATAAAATAATGTCTAGTAGCAATATCCAATACCTTTTTATATGTGTCATGTTTTGGGTAATTACTAATTAGCCAGCCCTTCCACAGAAAAGGCGTCTTCCTATTGGTTGTTTTTTAAACTTTCACCAGCATCTAATTAGGGTTCAGAAATGAATAACATGTTTACGTTTCATTAGTTAATTTTCTGGATGAGTCAGAAATCAGAAACGATTATTTCAAGTAGACCAATTACAGGCACATTTGAATAGTCAAATGTCGGTCAGTTCAAGTAAAGTCAAGCTAAATTTGCTTGTTCCATAGAGATCTAAATCTCTATGCAGAAGAACGTGCAAGAAACTCCATGGGCTTCCTCCCACGCTGCAAATATGTGTTTTAATAAGGTGACACCAGCGTTAATCGTCCTTTGGTGAAACCGTACTGCTGTACTGTTCGTGTAAGATTTTATTGGTGTTAAAATGAATAAGCATTTGATTGAGTATAATTTTTTCAAACACCTTACTGAAAACCGGCAACACGGGTACAGGCCTATAGTTGTTGGTGTCATTATGGTTGCCGGACTTAAAAAGAGGTAAATCTTTACAGAATTTCATAACATCTGGAAAGAGTCCTTGATCCACACACAAATTAAAAATTAAAGCCAAGTATGGTGCTACGGTCTCGAATATAAATGTACAAACTTTGACAGATATTCCCCATAGATCCTCGGTTAATTTTATTCTTATTTGCCGGAAAGTCTTTATGACATAGGGTTTATATGTTTGAATTGAAATTCAAGCGGACAGCCTGGCACGTTTTCTTTCAATGAAGTAATTGAGGCCTCCAGGTAGGAATTTAAAGCTTCCGTTGTCTTAAGAGTTGAAAAAAATCACAAACTCTTTGGCTACTTCTATGTTAGAACTTATGGGACCATGTGAAGTCTCCAATAAAAAATCCGTGTTTCGTACCTTATTTCTACCATTTTCACTATTAATAACTTTCCAAACGGTCTTTATTTTATTGTCTGCCGATTTGATTATGTTGCTAATGAAAAGGGCCTTCGCTACTTTGCAAACTTTTTTAAAGAGTTTAGAATATTTATTTACATATTTGTTAAAGCATTCAGAGTTTTTGTGTGCATGTAGTTTCCAACAAAGTTTTTTTTCTGAAAACTGTTTGTTCAATTGATGTATTAACCAAGGACATTTTATCTTCTATAACGATTGATGTTGTACATAGATGTATGATCGATGAGTTAAACGACTTGGAAAATTACGGATACTCGACAACCGGTCCGTTTTAAGGATTTTTCTCGCTGACTTATCGAAACTTCGCATGACCAGAGAGCTGGCTCATGTTTTGCTCAAAAAAGTGGGATAATGGTGATATAAAGGAGTCCTTCGATGCTTGGTTAAATATTTTTGTTTATAAGTTGTTCAAAGAAGCGGAGAAGTATGTAAAATATGTGAATAGTTTTTAATAACGGTATTTTAGAAAAATTCTGACTAGCTTGATTACATAAAATAAAAATACCTGAAACAAGTAACACCATGCCTAAACTGGCGTCGAATACTGTTTAAAAACTTTGGTAGAAATGTATTTATGGATGGCAGAGTTGTATTTTATTGGTAGTGCAAGTCTTGTGTTGGTTAATTATTAGGTACTATCTTTGATTAAATTTAATTACAGGGACTCCTTAATAGTACTGCAGCTCATTAGAATACATAGAATTGATTAATATGTGTCTAATTAGCCCAATACATATTATTAAAGCTATTATCGGAATGTGTTATAGAGAATGCTTAGTAATATATTATATCAAACAACTGCTTCTTACACTAACAAAGAAGTAGGCGCTGTTGACTATGTCCTGGGTCCAATTCTCGGTACGGGCAGCGTTCATTTCTTCACACTTAAATCACTTACCAAAGATGTACTTTAATCTATATTACTTTATATATACATTCAGTCAAAAAAGTATCGGGAATGGATGATTTGTTTATGGTTCCAAATCCAAATTTTACATTTTTTTGTTGTTGCTAGATTGGCACAACTGTTTTCCATTTTGGCGCGGAGTTTGAGTTGCATCTGTTATTTATATTAAATACAGTGCTGTTTTTAGTTATGTCATATGAAGGCTTACGGTTTGACTTTATCAAAAACACGTGCTTATGAGTGGTACAAAGCATTCAAAAGCGGTCGAGATGTGATGGAAGATTTACCTCGCTCTGGTAGGGCATCAACCTCTGCAAGTGAAGTTAACATCGCAAAAGTGAAGGAAATAGTGACTGAATATCCTCATTCAAGTTTGAGAGAGATAGCCGCCGAACTTTCTGTATCTCACGAGTCGATCCGTATCATTTTAACTAATCATTTGGGTATGAAACATGTTGTCGCTCGGCTAGTCCCAAAAGACCTGAATTTTCGCCAAAAACTCAATCGCATGAGAGTCGCTGAGGACATGCTAGAACGAGTCAATTCCGACCCAACATTCATGAAATGCATTGTTACTGGCGACGAGACGTGGGTTTACGAGTTTGACATGCAAACAAGTCAACAAGCTTCGGAGTGGCGCCTTCCAACTGAACCAAAACCGAAAAATCCACGCCAAAGTCGATCAAAAGTGAAAGTCATGTTGACTGTTTTCTTTGACTATCGCGGTGTTGTGCACTCGGAATTCTCACCAGAAGGTCAAACGGTAAATAAAGAATATTATTTAAGCGTTATGCGGCATTTAGGAGAGAAAATTCGACGAAAAAGGCCAGATTTGTGCAAAGAGAATTCTGGGATTTCGCACCACGATAATGCGCCTTCGCACAAGGCCATCATTGTGAACGAATTTTTGACCAAACACTCAACAAATACCATCGAGCAGCCACCATATTCGCCGCATATGGCTCCAGCCGACTTCTATCTTTTTCCGAAACTCAAACTACCACTTCGTGGCACCCGTTTTCAATCTGTAATATCTGTAATATATACATAAAGGAGAATTCGCGGCAAGAACTGAACTCAATTTCGGAAACAGCGTTTAAAAAATTTTGATGATTGGATTATTCGTTGGGATAAGTGTATCGTTTCTGAAGGGGCATACTTTGAATGTGATAAAATAAATTTGGATGAATAACAAAAATTTTGTGTATTATTGATCTTTTCCCGGTACTTTCTTGACAGAGTAGTAATATTGTAAAGCTGAAGAGTTTGTTTGGTTGAACGCGCTAATCTCAGGAATTACCGGCCTGATTGGAGAAATTCTTTCAGTGTAGAATCGCCTATTTAACGAGGAAGGCTATAGCATAAAATAGATATGTACAGAAGTCAATCTCTATACAAAGCGCGCTCCAACAACACACGCATAGACACCGCTCACAAATATGATATTTCGGAAACGTTATGACCAGTGCGAGTGCGAGCGCCATCCACTTTTGTGCAATAATGAAGCAACATAAAAAAAGTTATTTATTTCTTTAGGTATGTATTTATCACCGCTCTCGGGCACACTCGGACAGAGCGGCGTCACGCGCTGACCAGCGTAGGTATTAATTAAAAGTGTTGTTCATACATAAGATTGACTTCTGTTCCTACCTGTCTATTTTGTGACTATATATGGCAAATTCCATTTGAGAGCTTCCGTTTCGTGTGCTGCGTATACGGTTAGTTACCCAAAAATGATGTACTACAAAAAAAAGGTTCCGCTTTAAAAATTAAGAAAAAAAATTGCGGCAGCATATGGTTTATCTTTTAAGATTGACCCACTATAACCTTTTTATGGTAATCTATGTCCAAAAATAACGCATTGTTTGTGAAGGTCTTTTTATAAACATAATATTAATGTTTATTCAAACGAGTACAATATTTATTTTAAGTATTTCATTTTGGACATTACTTTTTACATCATTTAATTTCGCTGCATGTATTAAAAGATATAAATCAACGCCGTAGAAAAATAATGATCAAGTTCTACACGTGATACGGCCGCGGTCGTCACGTGGCGGTTGTCGAGTATCGCTGCGACTATACATGGTGGACAAACCGCTTATTCAACTTTTGAACTGCCTCTGACTATTTTTTTTTTTGTAGAAAGATAGCGTGTGCTCGATCCGTAAAAATGGCACTATGGGAAAAATCTCATGTAGAGACTCATATTGATAGGTATGTTTATGTATTATTTTATTCATATTATTTGTAATTAAAATTGTGCACTGAATCTTACCCTCTACTGTGATCTCTCTCTCTATCACTCAATGGTTTACTGGAAGAAAACTCAACTTTGACTTTAGCTCGCCTATGTTCATGAATTCTCAATCCACATATTTTGTTAATTATCATGGTGTATAATAAATAATTAAATAGATATAAGAAGCTGTATTAAATCATGGGTAAAATTACTTTTAAGTTTGCTGGTGATTTCACATCGCCAGCTATAGTTAGGGGAACTAGAGCTGACATTGTTGAGAACATATTTGAGTGGCACTGCAAATTTTCCCTCAAAGTTTCTTTTAATAAGCGATGGGGAAGTACCATAATGTGAAAATGATAACAAAATAGAAATTGAAGGTGAAATCGAGACGCACAGGATCGTTCGTTGTGGCGACACTTAGGGGAGGTCTATGTCCGACAGAGGACGTATATCGGCTGATATGATGATGATGATGACGAGATGGGGAAGTACCTTATTGTGAAAATGATAACAAAATCAAAATTGATCGTGACTTAGGTGTAAAATTTACCAGCATTCAAGATCTAATCTAAAAATAGAATTAAAGACAAAGTGGTTTAAGTGGATGTGTCAAAGGCCAATATTCGCGGCTAGAAATAGTAGCGAGGAGACAAGCACCAACTACATTTACATTGGTAATGTAAGGGATGAAGACGATGCGGTACATTACACCAATATTTACTCCAAAAACTAGAGAAACTAGACTCGGAGTTTTTCTTCGCAATAACGTTAGGGTCATGTATCTTAAACAGCCTCCACTTGTACTTTTCAATTTTTACGCGAGTGAAGTCGTTGACAAGAGCTTTAATAGCTCTTGTCAGCTAAAACAAAAAATCAATCAAAAAACATAAATTATAAGCAAGGTTAAGTTCTAGAATAAGATAACTGTGTGAAGGGAAAATAAAAAAAAACTTGATTATTAACGTTGAGCATGTTTGATATTTTGGAATGGTTAGGGAATAATTTTGCACCAATTGCTTTATCAGTATAAAAGTACTATCATTTATGTGGTAGAATACAATATTCATTTATTGCGCTATCGTACACAAACATGACAATTTATATTACATTAAAAATTTAACACTTTAAAACTATTACAATTATTTTACATTAAAAAGTTTATCTCTCCGAAAAACTACTGAGGTGTCAAGGGACACCCGGATGGAACGAAGTTCCGTTCTGGCTTGCTTTCTATAAGAGAGAGAAAGAGAGAATGACAGAGAAACATGCGCACGCCGCACGGCTTACAATAGCTTACTATAGAAAAAGTGTCGTTACAACTTTTCGTGAGAATTTTTTCCGTCTAGCCAATACAATATAACTAAAAAATACTATCCTATTTTATGTACATTTTGACAGCACTATTTCAACATCTTCGAAACCATGAAAACGACACTCATGACGAAAAAGTTGATAATTTCTGACATCCGCCATCTTAGATTTACATTTTGACAGCACTATCGGCTTCAACAACCTCGAAAACCATGGAAAAGACACCCATATCGAAAAAGTTGATAATTTATTGCAGCCACCATCTTAGATTTAAATTTTGACAGTACTATCGGTTTCAACACCCTCGAAAACCACGAAAACGACACTCATGAGGAAAAAGTTGATAATTTCTTGCAGCCGCCATCTTGGATTTACATTTTGACAATACTATCGGTTTCAACAGCCTTGAAAACCATGAAAACGACACCCATGACGAAAAATTTAATAATTTTTTGCAGCCGCCATCTTGGATTTATATTTTGACAGTACTATCGGTTTCAACACCCTCGAAAACCATGAAAACGACACCCATGACGGAAAAGTTAACAATTTCTTGCAGCCGCCATCTTGGATTTACATTTTGACAGTACTATCGGTTTCAACACCCTCGAAAACCACGAAAACGACACCCATGACGAAAAAGTTAATAATTTCTTGCAGCCGCCATCTTGGATTTACATTTTGACAGTACCATCGGTTTCCACGCCCTCGAAAACCATGAAAACGAGACCCATGACGGAAAATTTGATAATTTCTTGCAGCCACCATCTTGGATTTATATTTTGACAGTACCATCGGTTTCAACACCCTCAAAAACCACGGAAACGACACCCATGGCGAAAAAGTTGATAATTTCTTGCAGCCGCCACCTTGGATTTACATTTTGACAGTACTATCGGTTTCAACACCCTCGAAAACCACGAAAACGACACCCATGACGAAAAAGTTGATAATTTCTTGCAGCCGCCATCTTGGATTTACATTTTGACAGTACCATCGATTTCCACGCCCTCGAAAACCATGAAAACGACACCCATGACGAAAAATTTGATAATTTCTTGCAGCCGCCATCTTGGATTTACATTTTGACAGTACCATCGATTTCCACGCCCTCGAAAACCATGAAAACGACACCCATGACGGAAAATTTGATAATTTCTTGCAGCCACCATCTTGGATTTATATTTTGACAGTACCATCGGTTTCAACAGCCTTGAAAACCATGAAAACGACACCCATGACGGAAAATTTGATAATTTCTTGCAGCCACCATCTTGGATTTATATTTTGACAGTACCATCGGTTTCAACAGCCTTGAAAACCATGAAAACGACACCCATGACGGAAAATTTGATAATTTTTTGCAGCCGCCATCTTGGATTTATATTTTGACAGTACTATCGGTTTCAACACCCTCGAAAACCATGAAAACGACACCCATGACGGAAAAGTTGATAATTTCTTGCAGCCGCCATCTTGGATTTACATTTTGACAATACTATCGGTTTCAACAGCCTTGAAAACCATGAAAACGACACCCATGACGAAAAATTTAATAATTTTTTGCAGCCGCCATCTTGGATTTATATTTTGACAGTACTATCGGTTTCAACACCCTCGAAAACCATGAAAACGACACCCATGACGGAAAAGTTAACAATTTCTTGCAGCCGCCATCTTGGATTTACATTTTGACAGTACTATCGGTTTCAACACCCTCGAAAACCACGAAAACGACACCCATGACGAAAAAGTTAATAATTTCTTGCAGCCGCCATCTTGGATTTACATTTTGACAGTACCATCGGTTTCCACGCCCTCGAAAACCATGAAAACGAGACCCATGACGGAAAATTTGATAATTTCTTGCAGCCACCATCTTGGATTTATATTTTGACAGTACCATCGGTTTCAACACCCTCGAAAACCACGGAAACGACACCCATGGCGAAAAAGTTGATAATTTCTTGCAGCCGCCACCTTGGATTTACATTTTGACAGTACTATCGGTTTCAACACCCTCGAAAACCACGAAAACGACACCCATGACGAAAAAGTTGATAATTTCTTGCAGCCGCCATCTTGGATTTACATTTTGACAGTACCATCGATTTCCACGCCCTCGAAAACCATGAAAACGACACCCATGACGAAAAATTTGATAATTTCTTGCAGCCGCCATCTTGGATTTACATTTTGACAGTACCATCGATTTCCACGCCCTCGAAAACCATGAAAACGACACCCATGACGGAAAATTTGATAATTTCTTGCAGCCACCATCTTGGATTTATATTTTGACAGTACCATCGGTTTCAACAGCCTTGAAAACCATGAAAACGACACCCATGACGGAAAATTTGATAATTTTTTGCAGCCGCCATCTTGGATTTATATTTTGACAGTACTATCGGTTTCAACACCCTCGAAAACCATGAAAACGACACCCATGACGGAAAAGTTAACAATTTCTTGCAGCCGCCATCTTGGATTTACATTTTGACAGTACTATCGGTTTCAACACCCTCGAAAACCACGAAAACGACACCCATGACGAAAAAGTTAATAATTTCTTGCAGCCGCCATCTTGGATTTACATTTTGACAGTACCATCGGTTTCCACGCCCTCGAAAACCATGAAAACGAGACCCATGACGGAAAATTTGATAATTTCTTGCAGCCACCATCTTGGATTTATATTTTGACAGTACCATCGGTTTCAACACCCTCGAAAACCACGGAAACGACACCCATGGCGAAAAAGTTGATAATTTCTTGCAGCCGCCACCTTGGATTTACATTTTGACAGTTCTATCGGTTTCAACACCCTCGAAAACCACGAAAACGACACCCATGACGAAAAAGTTGATAATTTCTTGCAGCCGCCATCTTGGATTTACATTTTGACAGTACCATCGATTTCCACGCCCTCGAAAACCATGAAAACGACACCCATGACGAAAAACTTGATAATTTCTTGCAGCCGCCATCTTGGATTTACATTTTGACAGTACCATCGATTTCCACGCCCTCGAAAACCATGAAAACGACACCCATGACGGAAAATTTGATAATTTCTTGCAGCCACCATCTTGGATTTATATTTTGACAGTACCATCGGTTTCAACACCTTCGAAAACCACGAAAACGACACCCATGGCGAAAAAGTTGATAATTTCTTGCAGCCGCCATCTTGGATTAACATTTTGACAGTACTATCGGTTTCAACACCCTCGAAAACCACGAAAACGACACCCATGACGAAAAAGTTGATAATTTCTTGCAGCCGCCATCTTGGATTTACATTTTGACAGTACTATCGGTTTCCACGCCCTCGAAAATCATGAAAACGACACCCATGACGAAAAATTTGATAATTTCTTGCAGCCGCCATCTTGGATTTATATTTTGACAGTACCATCGGTTTCAACGCCCTCGAAAACCATGAAAACGACACCCATGACGAAAAAGTTGATAATTTCTAGCAGCCGCCATCTTGGATTTATATTTTGACAGTACTATCGGTTTCAACACCCTCGAAAACCATGAAAACGACACCCATGACGAAAAAGTTGATAATTTCTTGCAGCCGCCATCTTGGATTTACATTTTGACAGTACCATCGGTTTCAACACCCTCGAAAACCATGAAAAAGACACCCATGACGAAAAAGTTGATAATTTCTTGCAGCCGCCATCTTGGATTTACATTTTGACAGTACCATCGGTTTCCACGCCCTCGAAAACCATGAAAACGACACCCATGACGGAAAATTTGATAATTTCTTGCAGCCGCCATCTTGGATTTACATTTTGACAGTACTATCGGTTTCAACACCCTCGAAAACCATGAAAACGATACCCATGACGAAAAATTTGATAATTTCTTGCAGCCGCCATCTTGGATTTATATTTTGACAGTACCATCGGTTTCAACACCCTCGAAAACCATGAAAACGACACCCATGACGAAAAAGTTGATAATTTCTTGCAGCCGCCATCTTGGATTTATATTTTGACAGTAAAAGTGTCGGTACAATTTTTCGTGAGAATTTTTTCCGTCTAGCCCCCTTTCACAACGCGCGATAAGGGATAGCTGTCTACTCTCCATCCGTCTTACGCTTTTTCGATCAGGTCACGTGTCCTGACGCGAGTTTAAGATTTTATACCCATTACAGAAAAAGTGCTCAACGCCGCTAAAGAAGTTTTCACTTCAAAAATAAAATTAAGGTCAGGCAGTTTTATTTATAGTACACTCACATTTCACTAATGAATACTACTAGCAGTATACAAGCTTTATATATTTTTTTGTTGTTGGAAATCTTCAAATTACTACTTCCGCTCTAGGATGGAGCGAGAGAGAGTGTCAGACTTGTATTGAATAAAACTTACCGATTTTACACCTCTACACACAAACCTATCGGTTTCTTTCAGTTGCCTATTGCGTTCTAGTGCCACGGTGCCGCCTCTTTTAAATACTCCCGCGGCCCTATTGGACTCCTAAGGTTTTGCTGACATCACATAAAGGCACGTGTAGACTCGGGACCGTTTTCTACCGAACGGCCGGACGGCAAGCTACCCATTGTTCGTCGTCTACAAACTTGTGCTTACGGTCGTCGGGATTCACTTCTGTTCGTTCCCTGTCGGTTGCGGCCATCTCCGGCACTCGTATTATTGCTTCGTAAGAAAGAAAGAAAAACGTTTATTTGTACCTAACACATACATTTAAATATAAAAACAGTAGAATTAGGATACAATAATCAAAATAAGAAAAGAAGAACAAGTAGAAGGAGATGAACGCTTCCCTTTCTATCTCTATGTGTGCTGTAGCACCTCTCTACCCTCTCCTTTTTTTATGGTGGGGAAAATCATCCAATGACAACCCCCACTCTTGGGCGGAGCGGGAGATAGTGTCAGACTCTTACTGACTAAAAGCCCACTCTGTTCCTTCGTGCCTTTCGTACCGGGACCGAGCTTTCCTTTCGGGTAACCCTGGCCCCAGTAGGCTTCGACCCGCCTGGGCCCCTGCTGTTGCTGACAGCCCCTTGAGACGCGCGGGAACAGTGCGCGCCGTCGACGACTTGGGCTCGGTCTGGACAGTTACCGGACGCTCGGACAGCAAGCTACTCATTGCTCGCCGTCTGCAAGCCCGCGCCTACGGTGGCCGGAAATCGAGATCGGAATCCTGGCAGTGGCTGGTCGGACTCCTCCTTTGCTAGCATAACTGCTTCGCAGAAGGAGGCGGCCGCCTGCCACTCCTCCTCGCTCCGGACCATGGCCTGTACCAAGGCGCGGTGCGAGAGATCGCCGCGGCTCTAGCCTCTCCTCAAAGAAGGTGAAACCCAGCGTTGGGTTGCGAGTCAGTAATTTTCACCATATCTCCATGAAATGCCGGTGAAACTCTGTATCCCATACCGCAACTTGTCGGCGCAGCGAAGTTTCGTCCCGGCGTTGCAGCACCATACACAGGTCATGCATTTATGCATGGATTCATAATTTGTACCCGGTAGGCGACATAGGCTGTCCTCCCATTTTTTTGCAAAAGCTAATACTGGTAATGCAATTTATCCCGGCAGAGGTACCCTTGCTTGTCCCTTAGGAATATTTTTAACTTTGACTTTCTAGATTACTTAGGTGATAGTAAATAAAATACAGAAATTAAAATAAAATAGTTTTTCTTTATTTGTGTTAAGAAGATACATAATATATTCATAATTTCAGTACATAATTAAAAATCACTAACTTAACACTAAAAATAAATGAAAAACTAAAAAATAAATTAAAAACCTTGACTAAAAACTAACTTAAAAACATTTACTGAAAACTAACTTAACACTAAAAATAAATTAAAAACTAAAAAAATAAATTAAACACATTCGATAAAAACTAACTTAAAATTATTTACTAAAAACTAACTTAATACTAAAAATAAATTAAAACAAAATCTAGCTACAAGTTATATTAACAGCATATTTTGTAAGTCAAAGAGTCTTTGCAAGGATTCATTGGGTTCAGGCGGTTTCCAATTCAACAAACTATCCTCTTCGTTACTGTCACTGACACTGGCTGGCGTCTACAACTTCTTCAAGTGGAACCTCTACATTGTTTTTTGTTAGGACAGCATCAATGACATTAACTAAGTCTCGCATGAGTCCATCGTCCAGACTAATAAAGCCATTTGAATCCGTCTTCTTATTGATTTTAGTTTCTACTGAGTCCAAAACGGCTGTGACTTGAGAATTTCTTTCTGCTTGTAAATCATTAGCAATAGAATTTTCTTCTTGCTCCTCAGAATCCTGCCTCTTAACTTTTAACCGTCGATTTTGGAACCATATTTTGACGGCTTTGTCATTAAGCTGTAATTGGTTCCCAATCGTAAATCTTTCTTCACGATTAATATATTGTTTAGTCTTGAAGATGTCTTCCAAGGCAGCCACTTGTTCAGTAGTGAACAGGGTGCGTTTGCGTTTATGTTTAACTTGAGCCTTGAACGTTCCCTTGGATGATGGTAAAACTAAAACAAGATTACGAAGCACTTTAATAAATGACTTTCATGTTACAGCATCAAATATGGTATCAATAATGGAGTTAGATACAGTGTCCACAAGAAAAATATTAACACTTACTTGTTATCTGAGCGTGATGTTTTCTACCCATATACTGGTTTTTTTGCGGTTTTGGCTCCTGGTGAAACACTGGATGTGTAACTGGCTCTTGTGTAAGTGGAGTGTTCTGAAATAGATAAAAAGAAAATATTGAAATATTTTTATCAAATTGTGATATATGTTAGTTGTATCTGAATAAAATACAGTGATGATTAAAGTCTGGGTCATAAAATAATCGTTACCTGAATGGTATTGTACTGAGGGACATGTCCATAAACGTTGCCATTATTATAGATTATTTGTTTGCAAGTGTGATTGTAAATACTGTCCCCTGGAAATGTTTCAGGATAAGTCTCCCGATTTTTATAATTTTGAGGGTAGTAAGCACTTTCATGCATCTGAAAACAAATAAAAAGAAGTAAGTAACACGTCTTAAAAGAAATCGAATATTTCAAAAGGATTTTTAAGAGCAAATACTTACATGAAAATCAGTAGGATTCTGGTTAAAATATACGTTCGGATTAGGACAAAGTCCTGGATGGGTATTCACAGTTATGCCACAGTAATATCCACTGGTATTCTGGTACGAAGCCATGATTACTAGAGTCAGTAATGGGATAAAATAATGTCTAGTAGCAATATCCTATACCTTTTTATATGTGTCATGTTTTGGGTAATTACTAATTAGCCAGCCCTTCCACAGAAAATGCGTGTTCCTATTGGTTGTTTTTTAAACTTTCACCAGCATCTAATTAGGGTTCAGAAATGAATAACATGTTTACGTTTCATTAGTTAATTTTCTGGATGAGTCAGAAATCAGAAACGATTATTTCAAGTAGACCAATTACAGGCACATTTGAATAGTCAAATGTCGGTCAGTTCAAGTAAAGTCAAGCTAAATTTGCTTGTTCCATAGAGATCTAAATCTCTATGCAGAAGAACGTGCAAGAAACTCCATGGGCTTCCTCCCACGCTGCAAATATGTGTTTTAATAAGGTGACACCAGCGTTAATCGTCCTTTGGTGAAACCGTACTGCTGTACTGTTCGTGTAAGATTTTATTGGTGTTAAAATGAATAAGCATTTGATTGAGCATATCCGGCAACACGGATACAGGCCTATAGTTGTTGGTGTCATTATGGTTGCCGGACTTAAAAAGAGGTAAATCTTTACAGAATTTCATAACATCTGGAAAGAGTCCTTGGTCCACACACGAATTAAAAATTAAAGCCAAGTATGGTGCTACGGTCTCGATTATAAATGTACAAACTTTAACAGACATTCCCCATAGATCCTCGGTTAATTTTATTCTTGTTTGCCGGAAAGTCTTCATAACATAGGGGTATATGTTTGAACTGAAATTCAACCGGGCAGCCTGGCACGTTTTCTTTTAATGAAGTAATTGAGGCTTAGAGGTAGGAATTTAAAGCTTCCGTTGTCTTAAGAGGTGAAAAAAATCACAAACTCTTTGACTACTTCTATGTTAGAACTTATGGGACCGTGTGAAGTCTCCAATAAAAAATCTGTGTTTCGTACCTTATTTCTACCATTTTCACTATTAATAACTTTCCAAACGGTCTGTATTTTATTGTCTGCCGATTTGATTTTGTTGCAAATGAAAAGGGCCCTCGCTACTTTGCAAACTTTTCTAAAGAGTTTAGAATATTTATTTACATATTTGTTAAAGCTTTCAGAGTTTTTGTGTGCGTGTAGTTTCCAACAAAGTTTTTTTTACTGAAAACTGTTTGTTCAACTGATGTATTAACCAGGGACATTTTATCTTCTATAACGATTGATGTTGTATATAGATGTATGACCGATAGTTAAACGGCTTGGAAAAAGGCCAGTTACGGATGCTCGACAATCGGTCAGTTTTAAGGATTTTTCTCGCCGACTTATCGAAACTTCGCATGACCAGAGAGCTGGCTCATTATTTGCCCAAAAAAGTGGGATAATAACGATATAAAGGAGTCCTTCGATTCTTGGTTAAATATTTTTGTTTATAAGTTGTTCAAAGAAGCGGAGAAGTATGTAAAATATGTGAATAGTTAATAATAACGGTATTTTTGAAAAATTCTGACTTGCTTGATTATATAAAATAAAAATACCTGAAACAAGTAACACTATGCCTAAACTGGCGTCGAATACTGTTTAAAAACTTTGGTAGAAATGTATTTATAGGTGGCAGAGTTGTATTTTATTGGTAGTGCAAGTCTTGTGTTGGTTAATTATTAGGTACTATCTTTGATTAAATTTAATTACAGGGACTCCTTAATAGTACTGCAGCTCATTAGAATACATAGAATTGATTAATATGTGTCTAATTAGCCTAATACATATTCATTAAAGCTATTATCGTAATGTATTATAGAGAATGTTCAGTAATATATTATAATATCAAACAACTGCTTCTTACACTAACAAAGCAGTAGGCGCTGCTGACTATGTCTTGGGTCCAATTCTCGGTACGGGCAGCGTTCATTTCTTCACACTTAATCACTTACTAAAGATGTATTTTAATCTATATTACTTTATTTATACATTCAGTCAAAAAAGTATCGGGAATGGATGATTTGTTTATGGTTCCAAATCCAAATTTTAGATTTTTTTGTTTTTGCTAGATTGGCACAAATGTTTTCCATTTTGGCGCGAAATTTGTGTTGCATCTGTTATTTATATTAAATACAGTACTGTTTTTAGTTATATCATATCTAAAACTTTGTCAAAGAGTTTGTCTTAAATTTTGCATCGCCAATGGAATTTCGTGTTCGGAGTCACTGAAAATGTTACAGAAGGCTTACGGTTTGACTTTATCAAAAACACGTGCTTATGAGTGCTACAAAGCATTCAAAAGCGGTCGAGATGTGATGGAAGATTTACCTCGCTCTGGTAGGGCATCAACCTCTGCAACTGAAGTTAACATCGCAAAAGTGAAGGAAATAGTGACTGAATATCCTCATTCAAGTTTGAGAGAGATCGCCGCCGAACTTTCTGTATCTCACGAGTCGATCCGTATCATTTTAACTAATCATTTGGGTATGAAACATGTTGCCGCTCGGCTAGTCCCAAAAGACCTGAATTTTCTCCAAAAACTCATGAGAGTCGCTGAGGACATGCTAGAACGAGTCAATTCCGACCAACATTCATGAAACGCATTATTACTGGCGACGAGACGTGGGTTTACGAGTTTGACATGCAAACAAGACAACAAGCTTCGGAGTGGCGCCTTCCAACTGAACCAAAACCGAAAAATCCACGCCAAAGTCGATCATAAGTCAAAGCCATGTTGACTGTTTTCTTTGACTATCGCGGTGTTGTGCACTCGGAATTCTCACCAGAAGGTCAAACGGTAAATAAAGAATATTATTTAAGCGTTATGCGGCATTTAGGAGAGAAAATTCGACGAAAAAGGCCAGATTTGTGGAAAGAAAATTCTTGGATTTCGCACCACGTAATGCGCCTTCGCACAAGGCCATCATTGTGAACGAATTTTTGACCAAACACTCAACAAATACCATCGAGCAGCCACCATATTCGCCACATATGGCTCTAGCCGACTTCTATCTTTTTCCGAAACTCAAACTACCACTTCGTGGCACCCGTTTTCAATCTGTAGAAGACAGAAAGGAGAATTCGCGGCAAGAACTGAACTCAATTTCGGAAACAGCGTTTAAAAAATGTTTTGATGATTGGATTATTCGTTGGCGTAAGTGTATCGTTTCTGACGGGGCATACTTTGAAGGTGATAAAATAAATTTGGATGAATAACAAAAATTTTGTGTATTAGGTTTAAAGAATCTTTATTTCTCATAAGAACACATTACATCGTTCACTAACATGAGATTTAAAATTTATAGTTTAACTGTGGTCGTCTAATGACGAAGCATGCAATACTCCCTATAGTACAGTTACAATAAAATACACAATGGGCTTACAACATTACGTAATAATACTATGATAGAATATAACAGGGCACGACAAAATCATTTAAAACAAGCAAGTAGGTACAACCAACACAATATGGCACAGCTGACCGACTTACTCTAGACGTCACCGAGATACCCTCTTAATTTGCTTTGTAAGAATCGCAGAGTACGACCGATAGGGATACCATTGGTGTGTGCATGTAGGTGTGTGTTTATATGTGGCAGCGCACGACCAGCAGCCAGCGCAATGCTGCTCCATCGTAATCGTAACACCAGCTATACAATAGTCCTATCCTAAGTATAAAACGCGTTCGTCCGTCGTATTATTGATCTTATCCCGGTACTTTCTTGACAGAGTAGTAATATTGTAAAGCTGAAGAGTTTATTTGGTTGAACGCGCTAATCTCAGGAATTACCGGCCTGATTGGAGAAATTCTTTCAGTGTAGAATCGCCTATTTAACGAGGAAGGCTATAGCATAAAATAGATATGTACAGAAGTCAATCTCTATACAAAGCGCGCTCCAACAACACACGCATAGACACCGCTCACAAATATGATATCTCGGAAACGTTATGACCAGTACGAGTGCAAGTGCCATCCACTTTTGTGCAATAATGAAGCAACATAAAAAAAGTTACTGATTTCATTAGGTATGTATTTATCACCGCTCTCGGGCACACTCGGACAGAGCGGCGTCACGCGCTGACCAGCGTAGGTATTAATTAAAAGTGTTGTTCATACATAAGATTGACTTCTGTTCCTACCTGTCTATTTTGTGACTATATATGGCAAATTCCATTTGAGAGCTTCCGTTTCGTGTGCTGCGTATACGGTTATCCAAAAACGATGTAGCTACTACAAAAAAAGGTTCCCCTTTAAAAATTAAAAAAAAAGTAACGACAGCATATGATTTATCTTATAAGATTGACCCACTATAACCTTTTTATGGTAATCTATGTCCAAAAATAATGCATTGATTGTGAAGGTCTTTTTATAAATATAATTTTAACGTTTATTCAAACAAGTACAATATTTATTTTACGAGTAATATTTCATTTTGGACATAATTACTTTTTACATCATTTAATTTGGCTGCATATATTAGAAGATATCATGTATAAATTAACACCGTAGAAAAAAAATGATCATGTTTTACACACACGGCCGCGGTCGTCACGTGGCGGTGGTCGAGTATCGCTGCGACTATACATGGTGGAAAAACCGCTTATTCAACTTTTGAACTGCCTCTGACTATTTTTTTTTTGTAGAAAGACAGCGTGTGCTCGATCCGTAAAAATGGCACTATGGGAAAAATCTCATGTAGAGACTCATATTGATAGGTATGTTTATGTATTATTTTATTCATATTATTTGTAATTTTAAAATTGTGCACTGAATCTTACCCTCTACAGTGATCTCCCTCTATCACTCACTAGTTTGCTGGAAAAAAACTCAACTTTGAGTTTAGCTCGCCTATATTTATGAACTCTGTTATCCACATATTTTGTTAATTGTCATGGTGTACAATAAAGAATTAAAAATATATAAGAAGCTGTACTTTCATGTTTGCTGGTGATTTCACGTCGCCAGTTATAGTTAGGGGTACTAGAGCTGACATTGTTGAGTCTTGCGTTGAGAGCATATTTGAGTGGAGGTGCAAATTTCCTTTTACAGTTTCTTTAAATAAGCAAGGGGGAAGTACCATAATGTGAAAATGATAACAAAATAGAAATTGAATGTAATTTAAATGAAAAAGTCACCGGCATTGAAGATCTAATCTCCAAAGTCTATCCAGATGCAGTCCAAATAGAAAATAAAGACTATTAGTAGGTGTGTGTCAAAGGGCATTTGCGGCTAGAAATAGTAGCAAGGAGATAAGCATCAACTACATTTCCTTTTATAATGTAATGGATCAAGAGAATGCGTTCAGTTACCCTTCAGAATTCCTTAATTCACTAACTTCGAGTGACGTTTCCCCACATTTGCTCAAATTAAAATGTTTGCACCAGTATTTTCTCCAAAAACTAGGGAAACAAACACGGAGTTAAATTTCTTGGCACTGAAGTGTGCGTGATGTATCTTATTGCATTAAACCCCAAGCGAACGGCGGCGTTCGCTATCTCATTGTCTTTCGGTTGTGTCTCTGATTATGGTATTCGAAAGTTTAAACAGCCTCTACTTGTACTTTACAAATATTTTCAATTTCTACGCGGAAGAAAGAAGTCGCGGGCAAGAGCTAGCTCTTTCATTTATAAATTATAATAAAAAAAAATACACAAAAACTTAAAAAAAAAATCGACTGCTACGCGGACGAAGTCGCGGGCGAAAACTAGCACAGATTATTATTGGTATTTTTAAGCTATTGCATAGCTTCTATCGCGAGCCTTGAGCGTGGAGACCGAATCCAGAAATTCCGTAACGAAAATAACCTAACACCCCCCCCCACTCATTTGTTTTTTGAGCGTGGTGACCGATAAGAAAACAAATGAGTGAACAATCAATCAAAATTCAATTCAATGTGTGAAAGTGTAACTTCAATTAATATCAAAGAAAAAAAAAACAAAGGAAAAAAATACTGCATAAATAAAATAAATAAATAATTATAATTGCACAAGTTGATAAAAATGCTATGCAATAGCTTTACCGCGGCAGTCCCCGAGTGCCACACGTCTTTTTTTTTATTATTATTGATATGCTTGCGTTTGCGTGACCACCATCTCACCTGATGGTAAGCGATGATGTGGTCGACGATGGAGCACGCTTGCCTAGAAGTAACCTTGAATAGGTTCTTTTGACTTAAAGACCCCTAAGTTGTAGCTATCAGGAAACACAGACTCCTAGGAAACACCGACTTTTAGGTTACGGCACTGTTTATTTATAGTAGAACTTTTTTTTTATGGTGAAAACTGATCGAATAAAGTATATTCGATGATTTTTTACTATAAAAAGATAAAAGCATGCAGTTTTATTTATTTATACATTTCACTTATGGATTCTTCTAGCGGAGTACTAGCTTTATAATTGTTTTTTGATGTTGGAATTTTTTAAATTACTTCTCCTGCTCTAGGATGGAGCAAGAGGGTGTGCCAGACTTGTACTGACTAAAACCTACCGATTTTCATTGCTAAAAAAACTTACCGGTGTCTTTCAGTTGCCCATTGCGTTCTAGTGCCACGGTGCCTCCTTTAAATACACCCGCGGCCCTAGCTTCGGTCTTACTGGACTCTTTAGGTTTTCTAAAGGCACGTGTAGACTCCGGACCATTCTCTACCAAACGGCCGGACGGTAAGCTACCCTTTGCTCGTCGTCCACAAACTTGTGCTTACGGTCGTCGGGATTCACTTCTGTCCGTTCCCTCTCGGTTGCGGCTATCTCCGTCGCTCGTATTATTGCTTCGTAGAAGGAGGTGAACGCTTCCCGTTCTATCTCTTTGTGTGCTGTAGCACCTCTCTAGCCTCTCCTCAAAGAGGGGACTTACAGCCGCGATTGTGGCGGAACCCGGCGTGGGGTTGCGACAATCGCTTTCACCATATCGCCATGAAATGCCGCTGAAACTCTGTATCCCATACCGCAACGTTGTCGTGGCAGCGGAGTTTCGTCCCGGCGTTGCAACACCATACACAGGTCGTACATGGATTCATAATTTGTACCCGGTGGGCGACATAGGCTCTCCTCCCATTTTTTTTTTGTACTTAAGCTAATATTTACTGGTATTGCAATTTATACCGGGAGTGGTCCCTTAGGAATATTTTTGACTTTGACTTTTTAGATTACCTATGTGATAGTAAATAAAATACAGAAATTAAAATAAAATAGTTTTTCTTTATATATGTTAAGAAGATACATATTCATAATTCAGTATATAATTAAAAATTACTTACTACACACTAAAAACTAATTAAATTAAAAATAAATTAAAAACTAAAAAAATAAATTAAAAACATTTACTAAAAACTAACATAACACTAAAAATAAATTAAAATAAAAAACTAGCCGCAGGTTATATCAACAACATATTTTGTAAGTCAAACAGTCTCTCCAAGGATCCGTTCGTTATTGTCACTGACACTGGCTGGCGAAATAGGTTCGTAAGGTGAACATTTGTCACTATCTACAACTTCTTCAAGTAGAACCTCTACATTGTTTTTGGTCAGCACAGCATCAATGACATTAACTAAGTCTCGCATGAGTTCATCGTCTAGACTAACAAAGCCAAATGTATCCGTCTTTTTATTGATTTTAGTTTGTACAGAGTCCAGAACGGCTGTGACTTTTGAGTTTATTTCTGCTTGTGAATGAATATAATTTTTTTCTTGCTCCTCAGAATCCTGCCTCTTAACTTTCAACCGTTGATTTTGGAACCATATTTGGACGGCTTTGTCATCAAGTTGTAATTGGTTCCCAATCGCAAGTCTTTCTTCACGATTAACATATTGTTTTGTCTTGAAGATGTCTTCTAGGGCTGCCACTTGTTCAGTTGTGAAGAGGGTGCGTTTACGCTTGCGTTTAATTTGAGCTTTGAACGTTCCCTTGGATGATGGTAAAACTGAAACAAGATTACGAAGCTCTTTAATAAATGACTTTCGTGTTAAAGCATCAAATATTGTATTAAAAATGGAGTTAAATACTGTGTCCACAAGAAAAATGTTAATACTTACTTGTTATCTGAGCGTGATGTTTTCTACCCATAAACTGAATTTTGTGGTATTGGCTTGGCTCCTGGCAAAACACTGGATATGTAACTGGCTGTTGTGTAAGTGGAGTATTCTGAAATAGACAAAAATAAATTATTGAAATATTTTTATCAAATTGTGATTGTATGTTAGTTATATCTAAATGATTAAAGTCTGGATCATAAAATAATTGTTACCTGAATGATATTGTACTGAGGGACATGTCCATAAACGTTGCTTTTATTATAGTTTATTTGTCTGTGAGTTGGATTGTAAATATTTCCTCCAGGATATGTTTCTGGAAAAGTCTCCTGATTTTTATTATTTTCAGGGCAGTGGGCACTTGCATGCGTCTGAAAACAAATAAAAATAAATAAGTAGGAACACGTTTTAAAACAAATCGAATATTTTAAAAAGATTTTTAAGAGCAGATACTTACATGAAAATTAGTGGGATTCTGGTTAAAATATACTTTTGGATTAGCACAAAGTCCTGGATGGGTATTCGAAGTTATGCCACAGTAATATCCACTGGTATTCTGGTACGAAGCCATGATTACTAGAGTAAGTACTGGGATAAAATGATGTCTATCAGCAATATCCTATACCTTTCTATACGTGTCATGTTTTTGAATCATTTACTAATTAGCCAGCCCTTCCACAGGTAAGGCGTCTTTCTATTGTTTGTTTTTAATTCTTTCACTAGTAAATAATTAGGTTTCAGAAAAACATGTTTACGATTCATTAGTTAATTTTCTGGATGTGTTTCATTATATATGTGCGTAATTAGAAAATATGTTTGTGAGCATGTAGTTTAAAAAGCTCGGGTTTTCAATTTCAATTTTTTTTTACTGCCTACTGTTTGCTATTCACTGATATCTTAACTAGGGGCATTTTATCTTCCTTATTGGTTGATGTTGACGCACAGTTTTTGTCCGTTACGTTAGATGGCTTGGAAAAGGCATCATTCCGAGAGAACACTTGAACTCGTTCTTGAAGGCGGTCTCCAATTGGGGCGATGCCATTCTGGTCAAGTTTGCATTTAAAACCCAAGCATGTCTTTTTTCCACTAAACGGAGTCAATTTTACCCGAATTTATCTTTCCGAGGTATGACCGTGCTGATAACCACCTTGAGCTTCTTGGTGTTACGTTGTCGTCTACTCTTAATTTCGGCTTATATATATAAGTTCAACTGGCTACCAAATTATTGGTACCCGGAACAGCTGCTCAACCTATATCAAGCGCAAGTTCGATTGTGTATGGAGTACTGTTTTTATCTTTGGGATGGGTCTGCCAAATAATAGCATGATACGCTGGAGTCGATTGAGTGGCGAGCCGGAAGATCATCAGCAATGATGTACCTACTTGTTGAATCAAAGCTCCAAAGCCTTGAACATCGCTAACCAAAACCATTACCATAAACCATTTCCTTCATTTTTGCGATGTTAACTTCAGTTGCAGAGGTTGATGGCCTACCAGAGCGAGGTAAATCTTCCATCACATCTCGACCGCTTTTGAATGGTTTGTACCACTCATAAGCACGTGTTTTTAATAAGGTCAAACCGTAAGCCTTCTGTAACATTTTCAGTGACTCCGAACACGAAATTTCATTGGCAATGCAAAATTTAAGACAAACTCTTTGTTCGATGTTTTTGTCCATTATGGAATTCGCAATACTCACTAGATATGATATAACTAAAGACAGTACTGTATTAAATATAAATAACAGATGTAACTCAAACTCCGCGCCAAAATGGAAAACAGTTGTGCCAATCTAGCAACAACAAAAAAATCTAAAATTTGGATTTGGAACCATAAACAAATCATCCATTCCCGATACTTTTTTTATTGTATGTATAAACAGTTTAACAGGACGGTATTATCTATAAATTCAAACATGCTTGACTACATAAAAAAGCCTTAAACACGTAATATTATTTTTAAACAGGCTTCGAATATACCCCAGAGAGCAATCTCTTTCTCAATACTACCCTGCCAAAGCAAAGTTGTATTCATGGGTTGCAGAGTTGTATGGATGGTGGTGCACTAGCCGTGTTGTGTTCTTTATTTATCACCCTCCTTGTTCGAATTCAATTATAGAAACTTTCTAATAGTAGTGCTTCTCATTAGAATAGAACTGAAATATTGTGTGTCTAATTAGCCTATTACATTTTCATTAAAGCAATTACCGTAACGTTCAGAGATTACTTAATGATGTGATTCATCAAGCATATGATTCCAGGCGTACGTACTGCTGAGCATGTCTTCAGTTTGATTCTCGGATCGGACAGCATTTATTTATTTGCAAATCCCTTAATAAAGATACACTTATAATTATATAAAGAGTATAATAATTGATATTGAGTTCTCTACTGTATTTTTTAGTAGCAGCATTTTTGTGGTGAAAAATGGTCAAATACGCTCCAAAAGGTCAGAGTTTTATGTATGGTGTTAATTATAATTTTATATTAGTTATGCACTACTTTTAATTATTTTTGATGTTGGAAATCATCAAATAACTTCTTGCGCTCTGGCTAGAGTGAGCAAGTAAGACGCCCTGTGTTAGACTTTTACTGACTAAAACCCAGCCAACCAGGTACTTTTAATAAAGTTATTTTAGATAAAGTTGGTCGGATGGAAATAGGTCTATAATTGTTGATAAAGATTGTGTCGCCACATTTGAAGATTGGGCGAATCTTTGCTATTTATTTATTTATTTATTTATACTTCATGCACATAAAAGTACAGAGGCGGACTTAATGCCTTAGGCTTGGCTATTTGCCATGCGTCTGGAAATTTTCTGGAGTCAATGGTAAGGTTGCAAATAAAAACGATTGGAGAAATAAAGATAAGCCCATATCTTCTCAAAAAGTTGAAAGTGATGTTGTCATAGCCAATAGCGCAATCAGACTTCAGACTTAAAATTATAATATGTTTATAACCTCTTTTAGATCATTGGTATACTCCTCATCGACCTAGAAACCATCCAGTGCGGGTGTTGTATAAGTGGAGGCTTTGGATAAGTGCTACCAGTACCTACTACAGCGGTCAGCGATATTTATCTAATACTAGCTGCTGCCCGCGACGTCGTCTACGTAAAGGCTCTTCAGCACCAAAAATACCTAAGATGCCAGTGTCGCTATAGGATTATAAGTAAACAACTTTCAAAATAGCATTAAAATATAAGTTTTTTTTGCAAGTGTGCAACTCTCTTCGAGTTATATGGGAATCCTGCTGAGTTCAGTCATAAGATGTGACTGAAGGAAATAGAGAAAATAATGCAGGAATACCTTCCGAGAAGACATTCCAAGACACAAAAGAGTAAAAATACGTACAAAGGTATCGTACCTTACAACACTTCCCTATAAACTACGTTAGTAGTTATGCTGCCAGGAGCCAAAATGGAAAGAGAGTCAGGACTGGTGACGCGGGAGCAAGCGACGTACAGTTGCCAGTGTGAGAAGCAACTTGTCCTAAGGTCAACACCCGCTGCCCTCAGTGTCTGCCCCTGCGACTTATTGATGGTCATCGCGAAGCAAACACCCATGGGGAACTGTACGCGCTTGAACTGGAACGGGGAGTTATGAGGTATGAGGGGAATGTGTGGTATAAATACTGCCTCGCCGACACCACACGTAAAAATTTCCGCCTCAATGGTGTGCCTGTGGAGCGAGATAATTTTAAGGCGGGTCCCGTTACACAACTTCGGAGGAGATAGGTTCCGAAGAAGCATAATCGGGACACCGACCTTCAGCTTGATGGTATGCGCTGGAAGTCCACTTGCTAACGGGGAGTTCAGAAATTGCACGGGATAATGTGTGGCGTCATCTTGCTCGACAACAATGTTTATCGAGGTGTAGACCACTTCATTCCCCTCAATTTCCGAGAGAATGCATTCGTTAATTGCTGCAGCCTGATCATTTTTGGGCGTCAAAATGGCCTTTTTTTTTTTTTTTTTTTATGTTGGGAAAAAATCATGCATTGACATCCCCTGCTCTTGGGCGGAGCGGGAGATAGTGTCAGACTCTTACTGACTAAAAGACCCACCCCGTTCCTTCTAGCCTTCACACCGGGGCTCGAGCGCCCTTTCGGATAACCCTGGCCCCAGTAGGCTTCGACCCGGCTGGGTCCCTGCTGTTGCTGACAACTCCTTGAGGCGCGCGGGAACAGTGCGCGCCGTCGACGACTTGGGCTTGGTCCGGACAGTTACCGGACGGCCAGACAGCGAGCTACCCATTGCTCACCGTCCGCAAGCCCGCGCCTACGGTGGCCGGAAATCAGGATCAGAATCCCGGCGGCGGCGGCGGCGGCGATGATAACGCCGTTGCCTGATGCGTTCGGCCTCCTCCTTTGCGAGCATTACTGCTTCGCAGAAGTCGGCGACCGCCTGCCACTCCTCCTCGCTCCGGACCATGGCCTCGACCAAGGCCCGGCGCGAGAGGTCTCCGCCGCCGATCGCCCCCACGAGGGCACGGCGATGTTCCGCCCAAGCAGGGCACACCTCGACTGTGTGCTCCACCGTGTCCTCCGGGCATTCCGCACAGTGGCGACACCCGGGCGTCACTTCCGCACGAATCCGGTGCAGGAAACTCCCGAACGAACCATGTCCGGTGAGGACCTGCGTCATGCGGAAGGTAAGGACGCCGTGAGGTCTTTCCAGCCACGCCTCAGAGAGGGGACTTACCGCCATGATTGTGGCGTGCCCAGCACTGGGTTGCGATAGTCGTTGACGCCATTTCACCATGAGATCCCGCCGGAGCTCTGTCCGCCATGCCGTGACCTGTCGCGGCGGTGGACTTTCACCCCGGCGTTGCATCTCCACGCGCATATCGTGCATGGCGTCAAAATGGCCTGCTCACACACCTAAGAATTCTGTTGGTACGGTATACGACTGATGTCCCCATACACACAGCGAATGAGTTCTTCTAAGCTGGATACCACTCTACCGAGAGACTGAAGCACCACCTGTCCACCTCTCTCTTCTGTTGGAGTGCCTTCGCCAAGACTTAGCAGGACATTGGAGAATTCTCGAGCACGTGCATTGCCGCCGAGCCGAGCTCTCATATTAATGGTCAAGCGCAGCGTACGAACTCGTGACCACAACGAAGATCATTTCATCGAAGCATTCACCTCGTCAGCCCTCGATCCCCGCGTCACCACGGGAAGTGTTTGCCGGAAATCGCCACTGAACAAAACTGTGACACCACCCATCAAATGTTCGTCCCTGCGGATGTCACGCGGGGTTTTGTCCACGGCCTCAACTGCCTTCCTATTGGCCATCGTACACTCATCCCATACGATCAGAGAGCAATCCTTAAGCACGTGTCCCTTATCGCTGTTACGTGACACACCACAAACAGAATTTTAAACATGGCATGTGCTGTCTTGCCACCCGGAAGCAGTGTGGCAGCGATTCCCGACGACGCAATAGCAATTTTGCCCTGCCTTCTGACCTCTGCAAGTATGCCAGTGGTAACAAATGTTTTTCCTGTTCCACCAAGAGCATCCAAGAAAAACATTTTACCCTGGTTTTGCCCAACGCTTTCAAGGACGGTGTCATAAATTTGTTTTTGCTCTGAAGAGAACAAAGCGACATGGTCATTTCGTATGGTGTTCATTTTGCCTGAATCGTAATTTGTCTCAGCGTTATACTCCCGATTTCCACGGTCTTATTGCGGTGATGATTGTGGAGTTGGTAACCCATATTCGATCAGTGGATTACCGCTGATAGAAATTACCACATCTTGAAATGAACTGAGACAGGTGTTCAGCACGCGTTCATCAGTTACTTCGACTTTGTCTCTAATAGCAGGTCTCAAAGCTCGTAGAAAATCTTCAGACGGATGATGGCGATACTTCTCCCACAAAGCTATCGGGTTCGTGACTCCACAAATCACCAAGATGACGGCAAACAGATGACGTATGTGGCTGGGACTGTCACTGACGCTCGCCTCCGCGAGGGTGTCATTCCAATTTTGGTCACCGTCGAGAAGGTGATGTGCTACGCCGGCTGCGCGGTAAGTGGGATACTCCACGCCATCAAATGTACTCAGAAAGGTGAAAGACGTTGGGCCTCGGACAGTGTGAAGTAACAACCGCAGAAAATAGCATTCGCCATTATTCGGATGCACGGTATAATCCCTACCCAATGCGGTGTCCTTGAAAATTCCCAGAAAACCTTCCACAGCTCCTCCTCGTTGACGTCGGTTAAAATACACCCCTTTGCTTGTCGTACGGGTAATATGAAGGCACCTCATACGTAAGGGATCTCGCAAACTGATCGACTTCACAGAGCCTGAAAAATGTCACCATATAATACACCACATTTTTTTTTAATTGTCTTCCTCATCTCTGCTCAAGATGATGGTTTTGTTGGAACTTGAATTTGTCAAAACGAATTATACTATACAACTTTTATGAAGAAAATACACATTACCATCTATGAATTTTAAGAATAACTAACTACCAACCTCGCCAACATGATCAAATTATTAATTTCCAAAAAGTATTAACATGTAACTTGATTTGATTTTTATGAAATCTCATAGATGGCGCTGCTTTAAAATTGTCTTTATGTTTATACTACTAACATTCATTAAATTATGTTTCTCTGCCCAAGTTACTTAAATGGCGTAGTTTTTATAGTGTAAAGCTAGATAATAGCATGGCTTACTCAAAAACAACATTTAAATATGCTTCGTTAGATCACACCTTGTCCCAGAATGCGTAAGAAAAATAAAGATTCACAGCTCCTCCCCCGTAGGTGATAGCGTGATAATATGTAGCCTATATGTTGACCCGACCTCTTAGTAATATTCATGCAAAATTTGAAGTAAATCCATGCAGTACTTTTTGAGTTTATCCCGGACATACATACAGACAAACAGACAAACAGACAAAAATTCTAAAAACTATATTTTTGGGTTTGATATCGATTGTACATCACGCCCAAGTATTCTTTTAAAAAAATATTCAATGTACAGTTTTGACTTTCCTACGATTTTATTATATGTATAGATGTGATGACCTTTGAGACATGTCTGCTTTGCTTATTATCTAGCTCTATTACCTATTATCTAGTAGGATGTTTTCGTACTGGTTATCTTGAATCCTTTGTTTGTTCCTAATTTATTAGGGTTGAATAAAATAAAAACGTGTTTATTCTTTTCTCTCTTTAAAACCTCTCTCCGATGTCGTGTTATTTTGAGATGGGCTCACGCTTGCAACAAAACTTTTGACCTTTTGAACTTTTGAACTTTTTTTTTGTTGACCGCCACTGTGCACATAGGTTTAAGTTTCTGTGAAATTGTTACTATTTTGGTGTACAATAAAGTTTATACTATTCTATTCTTTTACTCTTGAGACTTGCACTAGATGGCGAGGGTTGTTTTGTTGTTTCGTCCTTTCTGAGTGGCTAGCCACAGTCCTGCAAATTGCTGATTGGTGAATACAGCATTTTTACCGCTGTCGCTTTAAAGCCACCAGTGGATAATCGGCACGTCTCATTTGGTGCTGTATCCACTAAGTTAGAATGGGCGGATCGGCTCGATACTGAACAGACATATTCGCCAGCGGAGAAATAGCGCGCCATTTCGGTTGTTCGCAGAACCTAGGTAGACGCTCCCCATCTTGTGCATGTTAGGCGACGTAGCAGGTTGTTTCTTGTATGCACATTCTGCTTAACGTTCTAGCAATTCTTTCTATAGTTGTGATTATTTATGTACTTAAGCTATTATTGGCAATTCAATTTATCCCGGGAGAGGTACCCTTAAGATTATTTTTGATTAAATTTTTTTAGATTACTTGGGTAAATAAAATATAGAAATTAAAACAAAATCATTTTTCTTTATTTGTGTTCAGAAGGTACATAATTTAGTACGTATAATTAATTTTCTGAACACTAAAAATAAATTAAAATCTAGCCGCAGGTTACATTAACAGCATTGCGAAGAGGTTTTGCAAGGATTCATTGGGTTCCAATTTATCTACCTACTGGAACTATCTTCTTCGTTATTGTCACTGACATTGGCTGACGAAATAGGTTCGTAATATGAACTACTGTCACTATCTACAACTTTTTCAAGTGGAACCTCTTCATTGTTTTTTGTTAACACAGCATCAATGACGTTAACTAACTCTCTCATGAGTTCATCGTCAAGTGTAACCATGCCATTTTCATCCGTCTTTTTATTGATTTTAGATTCAACTGAGTCCAGAAGGGCGGTGACTTGAGAGATTCTTTCTGCTTGTAAATCTTTAGCAATAGAATTTTCTTCTTGCTCCTCAGAATCCTGCCTCTTATCTTTTAATCGTCGATTTTGGAACCATATTTTGTCATTAAGTTGTAATTGTTTTCCGATACCAAACCTTTCTTCACGATTAATGTATTGTTTTGCCTTGAAGATATTTTCTAAGGCTGAAACTTGTTTAGTAGTGAAGAGGGTGCGTTTAATTTGAGCCTTGAAAGTTCCCTTGGATGATGGTAAAACTGAAACAAGATAGCGAAGTACTTTAATAAATAACTTTCTTGTTACAGCATCAAATATTTTATCAATAATGGAGTTAGATACCAATGTATGTATCTCCACAAGAAACATGTTAATACTTACATGTTATCCGAGCGTGATGTTCTTTATCCATATACTGGTTTTTGTGCGGTCTTGGCTCCTGGTGAAACACTGGATGTGTAACTGGCTTTTGTGTAAGTGGAGTGTTCTGAAATAGATAAAAAGAAAATATTGAAATATTTTTATAAATTGTGATGTATGTTAGTTACATCTAAATGATAAAAGTCTGGAACATAAAATAATTGTTACCTGAATGATATTGTACTGAGGGACATGTCCATAAACGTTGCCATTATTATAGTTTATTAGTCTGTGAGTTGGATTGTAAATATTTTCTCCTGAATATGTTTCTGAAAAAGTCTCCTGATTTTTATAATTTTCAGGGCAGTGGGCACTTGCATGCATCTGAAAACAAATAGAAATAAATAAATACACGTCTTAAAACAAATCAAATATTTTAAAGAGATTTTTAAGAGCAGATACTTACATGAAAATTAGTATTATTCTGGTTAACATTGACGTTCGGATTAGGAGAATGTTCTGGATGGGTATTCAAAGTTATGCCACAGTAGTATCTACTGGTATTCTGGTACGAAGCCATTACTACAGTAAGTACTGAGATAAAATGATGTCTATTAGCAATATCCTATACCTTTTTATACTTGGCATGTCTTTGGGTAATTACTAATTAGCCAGCCTTTCCACAGATAAGGCGTCTTCCTATTGGTTGTTTTTAATGCTTTCACTAGAATTATAATTAGGGTTCAGAAATGAAAACCATGATTACGGTTCATTAGTCAATTATCTGGATAAGTTTCATTATTAATTACATCATGTTTGTGTGCGTGTAGTTTCCAATAAATTTTTTTTACTGAAAAGTGCATGACTTGATTCCGCCATCTCAATTCTACCATCGGACAAGCCGACGCACGGCAAGTATCCACCCTTACGTTGTTGAAATACCTACGGTCCGGACTAAGCGTTTCGCCTCGTCATTTATACCGCGTACATCAAAGGACTGGAACAGTTTGCCTGCTGCGGTCTTCCCGTCTGATTATAATTTGGGTGTCTTCAAGGCTAGAGTGAATAGGCTCTTAATAAACTAGTGCGCCTCACCATCAACGATTGCATCACTGTTTACCATCAGGTGGGATCGCAGTCAAGTACTAGTTTATAACAGATTTAAAAAAAAAGTGTTTGTTCAACTGATGTATTAACCAGGGACATTTTATCTTCCTTATTGGCTGATGTTGACGTACATAGGTGTATGGCCGATGCGTTATACTGCTTGGAAAAAGGCTGGTCCAATTACGGATTTGCTCGACACCCGGTCCAGTTTAAGGCGTATAGTTCCTTGAACCATCTGGCCGAAATTATGTGAACGCAACTCTCGCACTCGCCTAGGCGGCAGTACGCAAATCTGTGCATTTATTTGCGGCCAGCAGCGCCCGGAAAGCGCTTTAAATCCATTTTCTCTGCGAGATATTGATTGATTTACATATGCAATGTTCACTTTGAAGAATATTTAACCACCAATTTTTATGGGTAAAAATGTTTCTAAAGGTCCAAGCGGTTTCGAAGGAGTAGGGAAAAGTTGCGAAAAGTTGCGAAATTGCTAAATATTTTTTTTTGATAAAAGTATTAATTGCACGAAAAAATCAAATGTTGATATTATTGTTCATGAATCTATAATAAACATATATTTTTTTCAAACCAATTGACCTAGCCGTTACGGAGGAGTAGGCCTCAGAAAATCACTGTTTTATGCACTTTTCGGGCGCTTGGCCCTTAAGGATTATCGAAACTCGCATGATCAGAGCACTGACTCATTTTTGCTGAAAAAAGTTGGGTGACAGCGACATAAACGAGTCTTTTTATGCTTAGTTAAATATTTTTGTTTATACATTTTTTTTTAAATAAGATAAAATATGTAAACAGCTTGTCAAAACGGTATTTTTGACCAATTTTGTCTGCCTTGATTACTTAAAAACACCTTAAAAATGTAAAATCATGCCTAAACGGCGGTCAAATACTCTCCAAAACCTTTGGCAGAGTTAATTGTATTTATGGGTTGCAGAGTTGTATTATAGGGACTCCTTAATAGTACTGCAGCTCATTAGAATACATGGAACTGATTTAATATGTGTCTATTAGCCTTTTAGATGTTAATTAAAGATATTGCTGTAATGTCTAGAGAATGTTTAGTGATATGATATTTATACTCGTATCAAGCAGATGCTACTTACACTAACACAGCAGTAATTCTGCTCAGTATGTCCTGGGTCCAGTTCTCGGTACGGGCAGCGTTCATTTCTTTATCGTTCAGCGAAGGATATAATTTACTTTATACTTACTTAATATTATAGCAATATTTTTTTTTGTATTTTAATGTTTTTTTATTTTTTATTTAAATATTTAAAAATATAATTTGTATGTATGATAATGAATAAACGAATAATAATAATAATAACCTCATCACCGTTTCTCTACGTTGACGTCGTGGTCGGGCTTGTGCGGTCCAATAAACCCCAAGTCTGTGTCGGTAGCGATTGCTTTGCCGCAACATGCCTAGGGTGAGGGGCCAGACCAAGAGAGATACAATCCGCAGGGCAGTTTTGTGGCGAACTGTTGGGCATTAGCGACCCTACGGATCCAATCTCCCGGGAGAATTCTTGTTCTTCATCTCCGGCTTGCTTTTATTGGCCGGCCGTAGTGAATACTGACGAGGAACACAGCTCCCACCTCTCTCTTGCCTTTATTGGCTGGCTTGAGTGAAGATTCGCAAGAGCAAACGCGCTCGGGAGAAGGATGTATAATCCAGTAAGGTGCAGGTAGGGATCTTGACCGTACTTCCGGGATTGTCCTGATAGCCGTGGTATACCTCTCCACTCCTCAAGCACATCAGGATATGTTGCCCTCTTGTTGCTACGTCACTTCGTGCTAGCGACTTTTTTTGGGGCCCATTTGTTGAGTGTGCAAGTCACCTTCTGCCTTTTTATCGATGGAAATTAAAAACATTGTTCAGACAGGGGCCATAGTTTTAACATAGTTCCTGGTAACCAGTCCACTTAAGACTCCAAAAACCATAGCCTTATATTACTTTCCACATATTGCAATAGTTTCTCTTCAACCGGGGGTTGTCCTTGGATTTACTAGCAGAGCGCCCACAGGGATAATAACCGGTTGGGACCATGTTCCATTAAAAGCGCCTAAAAGGGCCTCTGCGAGTTGGTTTCGGCTCCTCGTAAGCCTTCCAAAGTTCAGGACCTCAGGGTACTGAGATAAATAAATATATAAATAATAATAATAATATCTTTATTCATTAAAAACATTGTAGTACATTATGACAATTTACAGAATCGATTACAGTGTACAAAGACTACTACAAATTGGTGGGTGAGATGCTGTATTCCTAGCTAGGCTAATATATAACCTGTGTTAAGGAGTACAGTGCCAGTCCCCAAGGAAATAAACAATAAAATCTTACACAGTATGCATTATAGTACATTATAAAGTGATACAAATAAATTTCAACAACAAGATAACAATATGTAGTTAATTGAAAGTACTATAATAGTAAGAAAATAAAACATTACACATTTAACTTGAAATAAATAAACCATGTAACTTGAGGCTAGGTGAGTATTTGTTGTGCCCAAGTGTGCGCTGTGCGAATGTAAGTAATATTTCCGCTACAGAGTACGAATTATAAGCTGTAGCGGATTAAATTGAATGACCGGAATGTTAGTAAGTAGGACTTCGATGTGCATCTTTATGGTAATCTTAATTTATTGTGTCAAATAGTATATTATTTGTTCAAATATGTTTATAGTAAAATAAATGGGAAAAAAAAAAAATAAATAGTCAAATCAATCAGTTATGAATTTTTCTGTTTCGTCGTAATTTTTAGCTTGTAGGAATGAGTAAACTGCTCTTTTGCACTTGTAATTTGACAGAACATTATATCGGACAGTGCTTATTCAATTTATTGTAGAGGGCTGGGCCTTGGAAATAAAAAAATCTTTTAGAGAAGTATGGTCGCGTTCGTGAGAGTGTGCATATTTAGTCTTTTCGACGTTTCGTTATGATTTTTAACCGACTTCTAAAAAAGGAGGAGGTTCTCAATTCGGATGTTTGTATTTTTTTTATATACGGGGTTTTCCTGTGTTGTAATAATATTACTTGTAAAATAAAATGTTGTCGTATGTTGAGAACTCCCCAGTGACTGTACAATTAATTGGTAGGGAACATAATATGTCGAAAGGTTTGAAACCTTTAAAATGGCCCTGTGAGCGACTTCCAATGGCATCAAAACAGTCTTGGCAGCACCGCCCCAACATGAGATACAGTATGTTATAATAGAGGAGCGAAGGGCAAAATAAACAGTACGAATAAGTCTTAGGTTTGTAACGTACCGGAGGGTTCTAAATATGTAAATTAGTTTTCTTACTCTAACCGTAAGCATGTTAATATGTTTCTTAAACTTTAAATTTGCATCTATTATTATACCTAAGTATTTTATATGATTAACGTTTACTAAAGATGGACAATTACATGATGTATTTTTGAGACAAGAGTGTGCTTTTAAGGTTATTGAGTAAGCAATAAAATTGGTTTTACTAGTATTTAAGGTAAGGGTGTGTTCAGTGAGCCAGTCTAAGGCTGTGTTAAAGCCATGTGGTGCTATTAGTTCTAGCTCTAAACAAGTGTCTGTGGTGAATATAATAGCGGTATCATCCGCAAATGAAACAATTTTGCCATATTAATAGAATATTGAGGTTGCACAGATCATTTATAAAGATAAAGAAGAGGGTGGGACCTAATATGCTACCTTGGGGGACCCCGTAGCGGATGGGAAGCTCTTTACTACTATAATTATCAATCCTAACAGTTTTTGTGCGATTACTTAAATAACTACGAAAAAGGTCTTAAAAAAAATATAAAAGGTGTAAGGGACAGCCCTCCACAAACTTTAAGGGCTTGCTCATTAGTCGAAACTGAACAACCTACCACAAAATTTTTTTTCAGGAAACGAAAAAAAAAATCAGCCTCAACATACAAAATGACACACTTGATTGGACAATTTGTATGGCGAGGCCGATTTTTTTTTTCGTTTCTTGAAAAAAAAATCTGCCTTGATTACATAAAAAAAACCGGCCAAGAGCGTGTCGGGCTACGCTTAGTGTAGGTTTTCCGTAGTTTCCCGTCCGTCACAACAAGTGTACTCACTAATGAGTTTAAAAAAATGCTTACATATACGATTATACTACAAACTTAGTCCAGAAATTATTTTGTACAAACTTTTTTTCTTTTTTGTACAAAACTGTTCTTTCCATCAAGTTCAAAATAATTTTCCTAGAAAGTCCTTATAAAGTTCTACTTTCCAGATTTTTTTCATATTTTCTAAACTTATGGTTCAAAAGTTAGAGGGGGGGGACACATTGTTTTTTACTTTTGGAGCGATTATTTCCGAAATTATTGACATTATCAAAAAATGATTTTAGTAAACCCCTTTTCATTTTTAAATACCTATCCAACAATGTATCACACGTTAGGGCTGAAATTTAAAAAAAAAATCACTTCCCACTTTACATATAAGGGGGGCTACCCTAATAAAAAAAATTATTCCAATTTTTATATTACCACTTTGTCGGCGTGATTGATGTACATATTGGTACCAAATTTCAGCTGTCGGTCACAGAGATTAAGCGAGGACAGACAGACAGACATGGCGAAACTATAAGGGTTCCTAGTTGACTACGGAACCCTAAAAACCTTAAAAATGTAACATTATGTCTCAACGGTGGTCAAATACTCTCCAAAAACTTTGGCAGAGTTGTATTTGTTTGGTGGTGCAATGTTTTGTTGATTATTTATCACTATCTTTATCTTAGCATATTTTGCAAGTCAAACAGTCTTTGCAAGGATTCATTGGAATCAGACGGTTTCCAATTCATTATACTATCTTCTTCGTTACTGTCACTGACACTGGCTGGTGAAATAGGTTCGTAAGTTGAACTCCAATCACTATCTACAACTTGTTCAAGTGGAACCTCTACATTGTTTTTTGTCAGCACAGTGTCAATGACATTAACTAAGTCTTGTATGAGTCCTTCGTCCAGACTTACAAAGCCATTTGTATCCGTCTTTTTATTGATATCAGCTTCTACCGAGTCTAGAACGGCTGTGACTTGAGAGTTACTTTTTTCTGGTGAATTATTAGTAATAGAATTTCCTTCTTGCTCCTCAGTATCCTGCCTCTTAACTTTTAATCGACGATTTTGGAACCATATTTTGACGGTTTTGTCGTTGAGTTTTAATTGATTCCCGATCGCAAGTCTTTCTTCACGATTAATATATTTTTTTGTCTTGAAGATGTCTTCCAGGGCTGCCACTTGTTCAGTTGTGAAGAGAGTGCGTTTACGCTTGCGTTTGATTTGAGCCTTGAACGTTCCCTTGGATGATGGTAAAACTGAAACAAGATAACGAAGCACTTTAATAAATGACTTTCTTGTTACAGCATCAAATATAGTATTAACAATGAAGTTAGGTGTCCATAAGAAAAATTTTAGTACTTACTTGTTATCTGAGCGTGATGTTTTCTACCCATAAACTGAATTTTGTGGTGTTGTCTTGGCTCCTGGCAAAACACTGGATATGTAACTGGCTGTTGTGTAAGTGGAGTGTTCTGAAATAGACAAAACGAAATTATTGAAATATTTTTATCAGATTGTGTGATCATAAAATAATTGTTACCTGAATGATATTGTACTGAGGGACATGTTCATGAACGTTGCCATTATTATAGTTTATTAGTCTGTGAGTTGGATTGTAAATACTTCCTCCTGAATATGTTTCTGGAAAAGTCTCCTGATTTTTATAATTTTCAGGGTAGTAAGCACTTGCATGCGTCTGAAAACAATTAAAAAGAAATAAGTACACGTCTTAAAACAAATCGAATGTTTTAAAAGGATTCTTAAGAGCAGACTCTTACATGGAAATTGGTAGGGTTCTGGTTAAAATATACTTTTGCATTAGGACAAAGTCCTGGATGGGTATTCGCAGTTATGCCACAGTAATATCCACTGGTATTCTGGTACGAAGCCCTCTGGTGGTTACTAGAGTAAGTACTGGGATAAAATGATGTCTAGTAGCAATATCCTATACCTTTATATACGTGTCATGTTTTGGGTAATTAATAATTAGCAAGCCCTTCCACAGATAAGGCGTCTTTCTATTGGTTGTTTTTTAAACTTTCACCATCATCTAATTAGGGTTCAGAAATGAATAACATGTTTACGTTTCATTAGTTAATTTTCTGGATGAGTTTAATTATGTAATTACATCGTATGTTTGTGTGCGTATAGTTTCCAATAAAGTTTTTTTTACTGAAAAGTGTTTGTTTAAGTGATGTATTAACCAGGGACATTTTATCTTCCTTATTGGCTGATGTTGACGTACATAGGTGTATGGCCAGTGCGTTAAACAGCTTGGAAAAAGGCTGGTCCAATTACGGATTTGGTCGACACCCGGTCCGTTTTAAGGATTTTTCTCGCAGACTAATGGAAACTTCGCATTACCAGAGGACTAGGTAATTTTTGCTGAAAAAAGTTGGATGACAGCGATATAAACGAGTCCTTTTATGCTTGTAAGTAGTAAGTTCTGCTGTGTATGTCCTGGGTCCAGTTCTTGGTGCGGGCAGCTTTTATTTCTTCATGCGCATTAAATTATTTATCGAAGGATATACTTTACTTTATACTTACTAATATTAATATTATAAAGCAGAAGAGTTTGTTTGTTTGGTTGAACGTGCTAATCTCAGGAATTACCGGCCTGATTGGAGAAATTAAGATTTCCAATATCAAAAAAAAGCTAGTACACCGCTAGTATTACATTAGTGAAATGTGAGTGTACTTTAAATAAAACTGCTTTTTTTTTATTATAATTTATAAATTACTAGCGGCTTGCCCCGGCTGTGCCCGGGCAATAAATAGCCTATGTTACTCAGGGTGAATGTAGCTTTCCAAAGGTGAAAGAATTTTTGAAATCGGCACAGCAGTTTTTGAATTTATTCAGTACAAACATACACACGTTCTACATCTACATCTACTGTAGATGTAGATAGAGCTTTTGTTCTTGTCCGCGACTTCGCTCGCGTAGGAATTGAAAATATTTGTAAAGTTCAAGTAGAGGCTATTTAAGATACACCACGCTCACTTCATTGCGGAGAAATTTAACTCCGAGTCTGATTCCTCTAGTTTTTAGACAAGAGATTCTTAAGATTTTGCTGACATCTCTTAAAAGCATGTGTAGACTCGGTACCGTTCTCTACCGAACGGCCGGACGACAAGCTACTCATTGTTCGTCGTCTACAAACTTGTGCTTACGGTCTTCGGGAATCAACTCTGTCCTTTCTCTCTCGGTTGTGGCTATCTCCGTCGCTCGTATTATTGCTTCGTAGAAGAAGGTGAACGCTTCCCGTTCTATGTCTATGTGTCCTGTAGTACCTCTCTAGCCTCTCCTCAAAGAGGGGACTTACAGCCGCGATTGTGACGAAACCCAGCATTGGTTGCAACAGTCACTTTCACCATATCGCCATGAAATGCCGCTGATACTCTGTATCCCATAGCGCGACTTGTCGTGGCAGCAGAGTTTTGTCCCGGCGTTGCAACACCATACACAGGTCGTGCATGTGGGCAAAAAGTCATAATTTAAAACGTGCTCCATCGTCGACCAGATCATCGCTTACAATCAGGTGAGATGGTGGTCAAACGCGAGCCTATCAATTATATGAAAATAAAATAAAACGGCTTTGCTCGATAATCTGTCCTTTTTAAGAATATTGCTCGCAGACTGATCGACACTTCGCGTGGCTGGCTTGATCTTTGCTTTTGTGCATGTTTTGGGATGACGACGATGTGAAGGAGTACTTCGATGCTAGGTAAAATTTTATTTTTGTACATAAGTTTAGACAAATATAAAAAATTTAAACAGATTATCAGGACGGTATTATCTACAAATTCTGACTTGCTGGATAACATAAAAATTCCCCAAAACACGTAATATTATTCTTAAACAGGCGTCGAATACTCTCCAGAGATCAATTTCTTTCTCAGTACACCCATGCCAAAGCAAAGTTGTATTTATCGGTTGCAGAGTTGTATGGATGGTGGTGCACTAGCCGTGTTGTGTTGTTTATTTATCACCCTCCTTGATCGAATTCAATTACAGGAATTCCCTAATAGTAGTGCTGCTCATTAGTATAGAACTGAAATATTAGGTATCTAATTAGCTTATTACATTTTCATTAAATCAATTACCGTACCGTCTAGAGGTTACTTAATGATGTGATTCATCAAGCAGTTGCTTCCAGGCGTACGTACTGCTGAGCATGTCCTAAGTCTGATTCTCGGATCGAGCAGCATTTATTTATTTGCAGACTCAAATCTCATATTAAAGGATATACGGGGTTATTTGTATTGGTATTGGGTTCTTTTAGTTCAGGCCATGTTAGAGGTCAGACAAAGCATAATGTATTATTTTTATGTATTTATTATTTTTTACGAGAGGGCGTGTAAGACTTGCTGACCAAAACCCAGCCAACCATGTGCTTTTTCATGATTCTCTCCAGTACCTTAGATAAAGCTGGTAAGATGGAAATAGGTCTGTAATTGATAATTTGGAGATTGGGCAAATCTGTGCTATTTGCCATGCATCTGGAAATTTCTCGGAGTAAATGCTAAGGTTGCAGATAAAAACGATTAGAGAAATAAAGATATGCCCATATCTTCTCAAAAAGTTGAAAGTGATGACATTATTGCCAACAGCGCAATCAGACTTCAGACTTAAAATTATAATATGTTTACAACCTCTTTTAGATCATTGCTATACTCCTCACCGACCTACAAACCATCGAGTGCGGGTGTTGTATAAGTGGAGGTTTTGGATTAGTGTTATTTTCAACCTCTTTTAGATCAGTTGGATACTCCTCACCTACCTAGAATCCATCGTGCGCGAGTGTTGTATAAGTGACCTACTAACAGTGGTCAGCGATATTTTTTCAAGAAATTGCATCCAGGGTGTTGATTAGCTGTAAGGCCTCGGTTTCAGTGTTTTTTGTGTGAGTTTATGTTCTAAAAATATTTGTGAGCAATCCTATACCTTTTTGACGTGTCATGTCTCTGGTCAGTTACTAATTAGCCAGCCCTTTCACAAGTAGGAGGTTTTCGTATTGGCTGTCTTTATTCCTTTGTTTGTTTCTAATTAGGGTTGACAAAAATAAAAACATGTTTACGTTTCATTTGCTTATTTTTGTTGATATGTTATTTATGTAAATACTATTAGATATGTTTGTGTAGTTTCTCTGGCCCGGAATTTTTGTTTTCCTACATAGTTTTTTTTACTATATTTATTATATTATTCGTTGATACAAATTATTTTAATACATAATTATGTACATAAAAAACTTAAATACTAAATAAAATATTTATACTAAAACCTAACTATGTACATAAATATAATACAAAATGACAAAGTACGCTCAGGCGTCAAAGTACTTCTCCACATCGCTGTCATCCGGAAATGTGCCCAGAAGACTGGCAGCATACACAGTTTTTTTTTTTACTAATAATAATTTCTTTATTTGTATTGAACGCAGATTTATGGTTTTAGGTACTCTAATGATCAACCATTGGTACTATGATGGATGATGTTCGGTCCAGCTCGTGACCTAGTCAACGCTTTGGTACGGTATAGGATTATTACGACGGGTTCCGGGCTAATTGTATTAAGCGACACTCTGAGCGATATAGACTTTTATACATATTTGGAATCAGCGAATTTTTCTGCGTTATTTGAGCTGGGTTTGGTGACGATCGGAGCACTTTTTTGTCGCTTAATACAACCACATTTTTTGGGCCCATTTTGGACTGCAAAGTATGAAGCGACACAAAATATTGACAAATTTAGGAACTGTCTACTTAAGCTCACTACCAAATACCAGACAGTCGTTTAAACTTTTTTTCCTCTAGCTACAATTTACATGCAACGCACGTTAAATCAATTAGCCTGACTTTATAAATATATAGAAATGTCGCTTCATACAATTAGCCTCTTTGTTAAATTCTTATCCAGTGTCGCTTAATGCAATTAGCTTTACTGTGTAAATATACAAGAATGTCGTTTAATACATTTAGCCTCTTTGTTAAATTCATACCCAGTGTCGATCCATACATTTAACTCTGTACATTAAATGTTAGATGTTGTCCTTTCAACCATTTAGCTTGCAGTAGATAATGATTATGTCGGTCGCATGAACTATTAGGATTTCATCAGTAAACATTTAAAGGTTATGGTTAAACCTATTTTTCTTATTCAATATTTGATTTGCAAGGTCGTTTCAGTTAATAACAAAATTGAAGTTCTAGTACTTCAAACAGTTTACCTTAAATGGAATAGAAACAAGTAAATGCAAAATATAAATCAAAGCTTCCTATCACTAAAGCAAAATATAATGACCTTTTTTTTTATGGTGGGAAAAATCATGTACCTATTGACATCCCCCGCCCTTGGGCGGAGCGGGAGATAGTGTCAGACTCTTACTGACTAAAAGACCCACCCCGTTCCTTCTAGCCTTCATACCGGGGCTCGAGCGCCCTTTCGGATAACCCTGGCCCCAGTAGGCTTCGACCCGGCTGGGTCCCTGCTGTTGCTGACAACTCCTTGAGGCGCGCGGGAACAGTGCGAGCCGTCGGCCTATGGCCTCAACCAAGGCCCGGCGCGAGAGGTCTCCGCCGCCGATCGCCCCCACGAGGGCACGGCGATGCTCCGCCCAAGCAGGGCACACCTCGACTGTGTGCTCCACCGTGTTCTTCGGGCGTTCCGCACAGTGGCGACACCCGGGCGTCACTTCCGCATGAATCGAGTGCAGGAAACTCCCGAACGAACCACGTCCGGTGAGTACCTGCGTCATACGGAAGGTAAGGACGGCGTGAGGTCTTTCCAGCCACGCCTCAAAGACGACTTACCGAAAATATAATGACTTGGAAAAGCTATGTGACACTGGCGCTATCTCAAGAATATTTCATTCAGAATATATCAACCTACCATCCAGCAATACTGGCAAAGATACACTGATCGATACTGATATTGAAGACGAAGCAGACCTGCCAGATTAAGCAATTTTCATTATGTCTAATGGGAAAATAACAAGTGTTGCAGTATAAATAAGAAAATTAATTAGAAAGTATTAGTAAGAAGGAAAAGAATGGTTGAATTTTAACTAAGATGTTATTTTTAATAATTTTGATTATTATTTTTGGTAACTGTAGTTAACTACAATTTATTATTGTCATAGGAGATTACAATTATTTTTGTTATTGAAGAAAAACTAGGGATAGTATCTATAACAAGTAAGAAAACTTCTAAACTTTTTTTTAACGACAGATGTTTTTGATTTTGATTACTGAGAAAGTTAGAAAAAAATAATAGAAGAAAATATGTAAAAAAAATGAAAACCAAAGAAACACTCTTAATATTTTTTTTTGTGATTATTTTTAAAAGAAATTATTTTATAGAGAAACCTTTTTTTTGTAAAAAACAAAAGAAAAATCTCAAAAAGAAGTTCTTATACCAGGTGTAATGGACAGCCCTCCACAAACTTTAAGGGCTTGCTCAGTAGACGAAACTGAACAACCTTCCACAAGATCTTTTTTCAGGAAAACAAAAAAAAAATCGGCCTCGCCATACAAATTGTCCAATCAAGTTTATCATTTTGTATGACGAGGCCGATTTCTTTTTTCGTTTCCTGAAAAAAAAAATTGTGGAAGGTTGTTCAGTTTCGTCTACTGAGCAAACCCTTGAAGTTTGTGGAGGGCTGTCCCTTACACCTTTTATACATAAACGTTAAATTTTAAGAATTAAGAAGAATGAGAATAATTATTTCACTTAATAAGACTGTAGGCTACGTAATATAAAGACTGTTTAACTTCTGATTCCTATACAATTGTATATATAACTTTAATTGTTTCCTTGTTAAGCTAAGAAGTTACTGCTGTTCCTAAGTGATGGTCATTTTAAATAAAAAACTTATCTTTAAACATTTTACTGTGTTTTTTATTTCTCATTTTATAATTATTACAAGATAGGTAGGTACACCCTATGTATGTACCTTTTAATTTATCAGTGTTTTAACCGCCAATTTCTGCAAACTTCATTAATCAAGTATGATTACAAACAATTTATCTAAAAAAAATCAGTCCCATAAACTAATTAGCCAAACATTAATAAGTTTGAGATATGGTATTTAAATCAATTAGCTTAGGTTTGAAATATGGCCAACTCTTTGATTAAACCACTTAGCTTAGAGCTATTATTTGCATGTCTAGGCGGTTAAGTCATTTAGCTTGGAACAAGAAGTAATAAACCTAGGCGGTTAAGTCATTTAGCTTGGAACAAGAAGTATTAAACCTAGGCGATTAAGTCATTTAGCTTGGAACAAGAAGTATTAAACCTAGGCGGTTTAGTCATTTAGCTTGGAATAATAAAAAGTAAAATATAGGTCATTTTGTATGAAGCGACATTTATCTTCGTTAAAAATATGAATATTAGAAATAAAAATGAATTCGATTATGGGGAATATGTTATAAAAACAGTAAAATCCTTCTTTTTTAAAAAATAATGCTATTTACTAAAGTTACATTTTTTTTTCTAAAAATCGAAACTTTAAACTGCTCTGGTGTAAAGTTTCAAAAATGTCGGTTAATACAAATAGCCCGGAACCCGTCGTTAGTAAAACACTAACAACCTTGCAAGACTGTATTACTACATCACAAACAACAACTTTTGTTCTATGACTTTTAAAAATATATCATACTAGATTTTGCCCGCTATTTCGCCCGCGTATTAAAAATGTAGCCCATTTCACTCAGGAATAAAGCAGCTTTCTATCGGTGAAATTTTTTTAGCAAATGAACCAGTACTTTCAGAGATTACCAACCTCCTACAAAAAAAAAAATAAAAAGAAAAACAAAATTTACCTCTTTATTATATCAGTATAGATTATTTGCAATTTGTATCAAACTTAATTAACTTAAATTTGATACCAAAGCAATGCATCTAAGCTTCATAGTTTTCTCAAAAGTTACAAAAATATCGGGTTCGTCTATACATATAATAAATCTGTAGAAGTTTTTAGTTGTGTGCGCTTGAGATATTGATAACTTTTATACATTAAAATTGTGTGTAACTTAATATATTACTTAGACTTTGTTTCATCGCAAACGGTTGACTATATCGAAAGATATGCTACATTTATTGACTGTTATGCGGTACGAAGTCCACAGACTTTCGCCCTTTTGGAAGGACCAGGTTTCATCCAGTCTAGATCAGTGGGGGGAGTGGAGAGGAAGGAATAATGTTTTCTGGAGGTGGAGACGGGTCTTCCACATTCTCGTCCTCTCGTCGTGTTCTTCTTCGTCGTCTTTATCCAGGACGACAGGGTTGGCGTTGTTGCAATTTCAACCTTGGCAAAAGAAACATAGGATAGAGCACTTGAGCCTGGTCTTTCTACAAGTGCACGACCTTAACGCAACCAAAAAAAAAAAAGAAACTGAAACAAGTGACATAATTTTACAGTTTTCCGAACAATGCGGTAGAATTGCTCATCTTTGACTTGCTGTATCTTCGTAACCAATGGAAAAATTTTGCTCAGGTTTCGCTCAAATTATAGTAAATTTAGCTACCTTTATAGCTACATATCTATATCGCACTACGATTCGAATAATAATAATAAAAATACCGTTACGAATCGTAGTGCTATCGCACATTAGAGTCAGTTTTCGAGTATTGAAAAATAATTAAAAAATGAAGATCGAATAATTTTTTTTCTCATTTTTACAAATATTGTTAAAAACACATTTCAAAAGTTTATATAAAGATTGACTTTGACTGACCTTGGATTCCGACGTATAAATCTAACGGCGCTCCACTGTAGGTGGTTACAGGATTTAACATATGAAGCGACTGAAGATCTTCTCGCTGTTGTAAAGTAGTTTCATTGTTATTTTACGGATTCAAAGTCTTTAACTTTAACTAATGCAATTCTTATAGTAGGTATTACTATAAGAATTGCATTAGTTAAAGTTAAAGAACCAACATTATAAGAATATATTGAGATTTTTGTTATAAATTAGTATTAAATAAGACATTGTGATTTGGGAGGAATCAATGGACTTCCGAAATACATTCATTTCTTGCCTATTTTGGGGTCTTAATGGTCTCGACTAAGAACAAGTACTTAATAAAATACTCAATAATTTTGTACAAAAGATTCTGTTGACAGTATATATGTACTATGTACCTCCTCATAACCCGAGATTGTTTAGCTCTTGTGTGTTAATTGGATGTTATTGGATCAAATAACTTTATTGATATATTTGTTATTTCCTTTAATCATCATAAACACTTCATTTTAAAATATTTTTGAAACAAAATCATACAAAAAAACAACATTTAAAATTATAAAAAATAGTAGTCCACCGGTTTTGGGGTTCAAGCTGCTGGTGGTTAAGGTTCCTGAGAGAGGAACCCCCAGACAATATACGCCGTGTCCAGAAATACAGCTTGCTTTCCGGATCAAGCCCTTGATCCAACTGTCCAACGAGAGCCTCCTCAGATAATGGTCGAGGCTCTTTGATATTATTATTATTACTTAACTATATTGTGTTTAAATATAATAAGCGACAAGAAATATGTAAACAATGTGGCCATGGAGTTTCTTGCACGTTCTTCTTCATAGAGATCTACGCTTTAGATAATGCAATTTAGCTACACTTTTTTTGACTGACCGACATTTTGACAATTCAAAAGTGCCTGCAATTAGACTAATTGAAATAAACGTATCTGATTTCTGATTGCAAAAAGGGGACTTACTATTGCGATTGTGGCGTGCCCAGCGGTGGGTTGCAACAGTCGCTTTCACCATATCGCCATGAAATCCCGCTGGATCTTTGTATCTCATACCGCGACTTATTGTGGCAGCGGAGTTTCGTCCATGCGTTGCAACACCATACACAGGTCGTGCATGTGGGCAAAGTATCAATATTTGTGCTCGGTTGACGACACGGGCTCTCCTCCCATTTTTGTTAATACTTAAGCTAAGACTGGTATTGCAATTTGTACCGGGAGAGGTACCCTTAAGAATATTTTTGACTTTGACTTTCTAGATTACTTAGATAATATTAAATAAAATACAGAAATTAAAATAAAACAATTTTGCTTTATTTGTGTTCAGAAGATACATATTCCTAATTCAGTACATAATTAAAAATTACTTACTACAAACTAAAAACTAACTTAACACTAAAAATAAATTAAAAAAAAAAAAAAAACTAGCGGCAGGTTATAGTAATAGCATATTTTTTAAATCAAACAGTCTTTGCAAGGATTCATTGGAATCAGACGGTTTCCAATTCATTACACTATCCTCTTCGTTACTGTCACTGACACTGGCTGGTGAAATAGGTTCATAAGGTGAACACCTGTCACTATCTACAACTTGTTCAAGTGGAACCTCTACATTGTTTTTTGTCAGCACAGTATCAATGACATTAACTAAGTCTCGTATGAGTCCTTCGTCCAGACTTACGAAGCCATTTATATCGGTCTTTTTATTTATTTGAGTTTCTACCGAGTCTAGAATGGCTGTGACTTGAGTGTTACTTTTTTCTGATGAATTATTAGTAATAGAATTTCCTTCTTGCTCCTCAGTATCCTGCCTCTTAACTTTTAATCGACGGTTTTGGAACCATATTTTGACGGCTTTGTCACTGAGTTTTAATTGATTCCCGATCGCAAGTCTTTCTTCACAATTAATATATTTTTTTGTCTTGAAGATATCTTCCAGGGCTGCCACTTGTTCAGTTGTGAAGAGAGTGCGTTTACGCTTGCGTTTGATTTGAGCCTTGAACGTTCCCTTGGATGATGGTAAAACTGAAACAAGATAACGAAGCACTTTAATAAATGACTTTCTTGTTACAGCATTAAATATAGTATTAACAATGAAGTTAGGTGTCCATAAGAAAAATGTTAGTACTTACTTGTTATCTGAGCGTGATGTTTTCTACCCATAAACTGAATTTTGTGGTGTTGTCTTGGCTCCTGGCAAAACACTGGATATGTAACTGGCTGTTGTGTAAGTGGAGTGTTCTGAAATAGACAAAACGAAATTATTGAAATATTTTTATCAGATTGTGATGTATGTTAGTTATATCTAAATGATTAAAGTCTGGATCATAAAATAATTATTACCTGAATGATATTGTACTGAGGGACAGGTTCATGAACGTTGCCATTATTATAGTTTATTAGTCTGTGAGTTGGATTGTAAATACTTCCTCCTGAATATGTTTCTGGAGAAGTCTCCTGATTTTTATAATTTTCAGGGCAGTAAGCACTTGCATGCGTCTGAAAACAATTAAAAAGAAATAAGTACACGTCTTAGAACAAATCGAATGTTTTAAAAGGATTCTTAAGAGCAGATACTTACATGGAAATTGGTAGGATTCTGGTTAAAATATACTTTTGGATTAGGACAAAGTCCTGGATGGGTATTCGCAGTTATGCCACAGTAATATCCACTGGTATTCTGGTACGAAGCCATGATTACTAGAGTAAGTACTGGGATAAAATGATGTCTAGTAGCAATATCCTATACCTTTATATACGTGTCATATTTTGGGTAATTAATAATTAGCCAGCCCTCCCACAGATAAGGCGTCTTTCTATTGGTTGTTTTTTAAACTTTCACCATCATCTAATTAGGGTTCAGAAATGAATAACATGTTTACGTTTCATTAGTTAATTTTCTGGATGAGTTTAATTATGTAATTACATCATATGTTTGTGTGCGTATAGTTTCCAATAAAGTTTTTTTACTGAAAAGTATTTGTTTAAGTGATATATTAACCAGGAACATTTTATCTTCCTTATTGGCTGATGTTGACGTACATAGGTGTATGGCCAATGCGTTAAACAGTTTGGAAAAAGGCTGGTCCAATTACGGATTTGGTCGACACCCGGTCCGTTTTAAGGATTTTTCTCGCAGGCAGACTTATAGAAACTTCGCATTACCAGAGGACTAGCTCACTTTTGCTGAAGAAAGTTGGATGACAGCGATATAAACGAGTCCTTTTATGCTTGGTTAAATATTTTGGTTTACATTTTTTAAAGAATAAGAGAAGTATGTAAAATATGTAAACAGCTTATCAAAACGGTATTTTTGACAATTTTTTCTGCCTTGATTACATAAAAATACCTTAAAAATGTAACATTATGCCTCAACGGGTCAACTCTCCAAAAACTTTGGCAGAGTTGTATTTATGGGTTGCAGAGTTGTATTGTTTGGTGGTGCAATGTTGTGTTGGTTATTTATCACTATCTTTGATTAAATTAAATTATAGGGAATCCTTAACCGTACTGCAGTTCACTAAAATACATAGAACTGAATTAATATGTGTCTAATTAACCTATTACATGTTCATTGAAGATATTACTGTAATGTCTAGGGATTGTTTAGTGATATGATATATCAAGCAGATGCTTCTTACACTAACAAAGCAGTAAGTTCTGCTGAGTATGTCCTGGGTCCAGTTCTCGGTGTGGCCAACGTTCATTTCTTCATGCACACTTAAATCATTTATCGAAGGATATACTTTACTTTATACTTACTTATATTAATATTATAAAGCTGAAGAGTTTGTTTGTTTGGTTGAACTTGCTAATCTCAGGAATTTCCGGCCTGATTGGAGAAATTAAGATTTCCAATATCAAACAAAAAAGATAGTACACCGCTAGTATTACATTAGTGAAATGTGAGTGTACTTTAAATAAAACTGGCCTACTTTTTATTTATTTATTTATTTATTTAACAATTCATGTACACACTTGACTCATACCACATACCACTCTTGGCTCTTTTTGTATTTTATAGAGAAAAATCATCGAATGTACTTATTTATTTGATGATTTTTCACCATAAATAAAACTCCTACTATAAATAAATCAGTGCAGTAACCCAATACCAATAATAATCTGTACATATATAATATACTAGCTTTCGCCCGCGACTTCGTCCGCGAAGCAGTCGTTTCTATAAAGATTAGGATTTTTTTAAATTATAATTTATAAATTAATAGCGGCCTGCCCCGGCTTTGCCTGGGCAACAAATATAGCCTATATTACTCAGGGTGCGTATATTACTCATGTAGCTTTCTAAAAGTGAAAGAATTTTTGAAATCGGCACAGTAGTTTTTGAATTTATTCATTACAAACATACACACACACAAAAATACAAATTTTCCCTCTTTATAATATTATTGTGGATGTAAATGTAGAAAGAGCTTTTGTTCTTGTCCGCGACTTTGCTCGCGTAGGAATTGAAAATATTTGTAAAGTTCAAGTAGAGGCTGTTTAAGATACACCACCACGCTCACTCCATTGCGAAGAAATTTAACTCCGAGTCTGGTTCCTCTAGTTTTTAGACAAAATATTGCTGTAACCCTGCCAATTTACACACCTAAAACAAATCTACCGGTGTCTTTTAGTTGTCCATTGCGTTCTAGTGCCACGATGCCTCCTTTTAATACTCCCGCGGTCCTACTGGACTCTTAAAGTTTTGCTGACATCTCTTAAAAGCATGTGTATACTCGGTACCATTCTCTACCAAACGGCCGGACAGCAAGCTACCCATTGTTTATCGTCTACAAACTTGTGCTTACGGTCATTGGGAATCACTCTGTCCGTTCTCTCTCGGTTTCGGCTATCTCCGTCGTATTATTGTTTCGTAGAAGAAGGTGAACGCTTCCTATCTTTATGTGTGCCATAGCACTTCTTTAGCCTCTCCTCAAAGAGGGGACTTACAGCTGCGATTGTGGCGAAACCCAGCGTTGGTTGTGACTGTACACAGGTCGTGCATGTGGGCAAAAAGTCATAATTTAAAACGTGCTTCATCGTCGACCATATCATCGCTTACCATCAGGTGAGATGGTGGTCAAACGCGAGCCTATCAACAATATCAAAATAAAATAAAACGGCTTTGCTCGATAATCTGTCCTTTTTAAGAATATTGCTCGCAGACTGATCGACACTTCGCGTGGCTGGCTTGATCTTTGCTCAAGAAGCAGCATTGCTATTTGCTAGTCTTTTGTGCATGTTTTGGGATGACGACGATGTGAAGGAGTACTTCGATGTTAGATTAAATTTTATTTTTGTACATAAGTTTAGACAAATATAAAATATATAAACAAATTTTCAGGACGGTATTATCTACAAATTTTGACTGGCTTGATTACATAAAAATGCCTTAAACACGTAATATTATTCTTAAACAGGCGTCGAATACTCTCCTGAGAGCAATCTCTTTCTCAATACAACCATGCCAAAGCAAAGTTGTATTTATCGGTGGCAGAGTATGGATGGTGGTGCACTAGCCGTGTTGTGTTCTTTATTTATCACCCTCCTTGATCGAATTTAATTACAGGAATTCCCCTTATAGTAGTGCTGCTCATTAGTATAGAACTGAAATATTAGGTGTCTAATTAGCCTATTACATTTTCATTAAATCAATTACCGTAACGTCTAGAGATTACTTAATGATGTGATTCATCAAGCAGATGCTTCCAGGCGTACGTACTGCTGAGCATGTCCTAAGTTTGATTCTCGGATCGAGCAGCATTTATTTATTTGCAGACTGAAATCTCATATTAAAGGATATACTTATATATATAGGATTATTTGTATTGGGATTGGGTTCTTTTAGTAGCAGCCTTTTTGTGGTGAAAAATTATAAAATTTGCTCCTAAAGGTCAGACAAAGCTTTATGTATTATTTTTGTGTATTAATTATTTTTTACGAGGTGGCGTGTAAGACTTACTGACCAAAACCCAGCCAACCATGTGCTTTTTCATGATCCTCTCTTTCAAATAAAGATACGCGCATATCTTCTCAAAAAGTTAAAAGTAATGTCATTATTGCCAACAGCGTAATCAGACTTCAGACTTAAAATGATATTTTCAACCTCTTTTAGATCAATGGGATACTCCTCACCGACCTAGAAACCATCTTGTGCGAGTGTTGTATAAGGGGAGGCGTTGGATTACTCGTAGTACTACCAGGACCTACTAAAAGTGGTCAGCGATATTTTTTCAATATGCGCAAAAACTCATGAATGATAACAGTGGAAGAAATTGCATCCAGGGTGTTGATTAGCTGTAAGGCCTCGGTTTCAGTGTTTTTTGTGTGAGTAATGTCCTTTATGTTCTAAAAATATCTATGAGCAATCCTTTACCTTTTTGACGTGTCATGTCTCTGGTCAGTTACTAATTAGCCAGCCCTTTCACTAGTAGGATGTTTTCGTACTGGTTGTCTTTATTCCTTTGTTTGTTTCTAATTAGGGTTGAAAAAAATAAAAACATGTTTACGTTTCATTTGCTTATTTTTGTTGATATGTTATTTATGTAAATACTAATATGTTTGTGTAAGTGTAGTTTCTCTGGCCCGGAATTTTTGTTTTCCTACATAGTTTTTTTACTTATAATAATTTCTTTATTTGTATTGAATGCACGTCTTGCAATGCTGGTTTTGTTTACGTTTTATTTTTCTTCCTGGTTGATGTTGAGGTACCGTTTTAAACCAACGTGGATTTACTCGTCCACCTGTATTTTTAGAGAGAAATAGGAGTCGGATTTATGGATTAGCACTCTTATGATCAACCATTGGTACTATGATGGATGATGTTCGGTTCAGCTCGTGACCTAGTCAACGCTTTGGTACGGTACAGGATTATTTGTAAAACACTAACAACCTTGCAAGACTGTATTACTACATCACAAATAACAACTATATATTTTTAAAAGTCATACAACAAATGTATGACTTTTAAAAATATATCATACTAGCTTTTGCCCGCTACTTCGCCCGCGTACACAAAATGTAGCCCATTTCACTCAGGAATAAAGCAGCTTTCTATCGGTAAAAAAATTTGAGAAAATGAACCAGTACTTTTAGAGATTACTTAACTTGTACAAAAAAAAAAAAAATTACCTCTTTATTATATTAGTATAGATTATTTATTGTAATTTGCTCGACAACCGGACCGTTTTAAGGATTTTACACGTAGACTGATGGAGACTTCGCATGTCCGCTACTCGTTTTTTGCTCAAAGAAGTGGGATGACATCGATAGAAAGGAGTCCTTCGATCCCTGGTTAATTATTTTTGTTTATAAGTTTTTAAATAACCAGAGAAGTATGTAAAATCTCATCAGAAACATACCTGTTAAAAAGGGGGCCAAGTTCCTATCGGCAAATTGTTCGCCTAAAAAAAGGGTTGAAATCCAATCCAATGCCAAGTTTATATGCACTTTAAAATCGATCATAATCATCTTCATCAACAGCCTGATTCACTGGTAACCACTTGCCATTCCCAAGACTCGCCACCACACCCAGTCTTCCGCCTTTCGCATCCAGCCACTACCCGCCACCGTATTCACGTCAACGGTCCATCAAGCCGAAATTTACTTTACCATACACCCAACTTAGCGTATGATATAGTTGTGAAAATACGTAGGTACTTGGTTAAAAATGTTTAAAACTTATAAATTTGAACTTGGCAGGTTAATTTAATTAAATAAATAATAAATTTAATTATACAATTAATCAAGTGTACGTACACTACGCCTAGCGTTACGAAAACCTGCCAAGTTTTCGTAACCCTAGGACAATTGAAAGTGGCCTAAATGTTTTGATTACCGGTCAGTGAGTCCGTGCCAAAATTAGCTATATTCTGAATATATATAAATCTACTGAAGTTATATCTATGAAATTTGGCATACTGCTTTAGTACTAGTATATAATTACGTAGGTACCATTTTATCTATGTACTTGCAATAGGCACTGAGCTGCAGAGGGGTCAAAGTGGGTCGAAACGGTTCGTGTAAATAGTGCACGGCATGCGCGCGGCCTATTGCTGGAACTTGGCCTGCGCACTACCGTTACCACTTAGATAATTATGTAAACAGCTTATCAAAACGGTATTTTTGACAAATTCTGACTGACTTGATTACATAAAACAATTTACTGAAAAATAAGAGGGACAAGAGAAAAAAAAGGTTTGACACCTAAGTTTGCAACCTTGAACAGCCCGCAATGGTGCTCGAAAAACTGCGAAATTTTGGCACTTTTTTTAGTTGCAGAGATACCGTTTGTCAAAGAAGGCATTTTTTATTTTAAACTAAAAATGTTGTGTTTGCATCATATTCAAAGACACGTACTGGCTAAACTAATAATCCTAGAGAAAAGTATGAGGCAATTTATATCAAACTTAACTAACTTAAATTTGATACCAAAGCAATGCATCTAGGCTTCATACTTTTCTCAAAAGTTACAAAAATATCGGGTTCGTCTATACATATAATAAATCTGTAAAAGTTTTTAGTTGTGTGCGCTTCACGTAAAATGTATGAAATCGATATTGATAACTTTTATACATTAAAATTGTGTGTAACTTAATATATTACATACTTAGACTTTGTTTCATCGCAAACGGTTGACTATATCGAAAGATAATATGCTACATTTATTGACACTGTCTTTCGCCCTTTTGAAAGGACCAGGTTTCATCCAGTCCAGATCAGTGGGGGGAGTGGAGAGGAAGGAATAATGTTTTCTGGAGGTGGAGACGAGTCTTCCACATTCTCGTCCTCTCGTCGTGTTCTTCTTCGTCGTCTTTATCCAGGACGACAGGGTTGGCGTTGTTCAATTGGCGTGGCGTAAAAGTGGCAATTTTGACCTTGGCAAAAGAAACATAGGATAGAGCACTTGAGCCTGGTCTTTCTACAAGTGCACGACCTTAACCCAAAACAAGTGACATAATTTTACAGTTTTCCGAGCAATGCGGCAGAATTGCTCATTTTTGACTTGCTGTATCTTCGTAACCAACGGAAAAATTTTGCTCACGTTTCGCTTAAATTGTAGCAAATTTAGCTACCTTTTTATCTATCTATGTCGCACTACGATTCGAATAATAATAATAAAAATACCGTTACGAATCGCAGTGCGATAAGAGTAAGTTTTCGAGTATTGACAAATAATTAAAAAATGAAGATCGAATAATTTTTTTTTCTCATTTTTACATATATTGTTAAAAACACATTTCAAAAGTTTATATAAATATTGACTTTGACTGGCCTTGGATTTCGCGGTATAAATCTAACGGCACTCCAAGAACCGCGCGCTTCGGCTCTCTAAGTAGTTACAGGATTTAACATATGAAGCGACTGAAGATCTTCTCGCTGTTTTAAAGTAGTTTCATTGTTATTTTAAGGATTCAAAGAATACCTACTATAAGAATTACATTAGTTAAAGTTTAAGAACCAACATTATAAGAATATATTGAGATTTTTGTTATAAATTAGTATTAAGTAAGACATTGTGATTTGGGAGGAATCAATGGACTTCCGAAATACATTCATTTCTTGCCTATTTTGGGGTCCTAATGGTCTCGACTAAGAACAAGTACAGAATATAATACTCAATAATTTTGTACACAAGATTCTGTTGACAGTATATTATGTACTATGTACCTTCTCATAACCCGAGATTGTTTAGCTCTTGTGTGTTAATTGGATGTTATTGGATCAAATAAATTTATTGATATATTTGTTATTTCCTTTAATCATCGTAAACACTTCATTTTAAAATATTTTTTAAACAAAATCATACAAAACAAAACATTTAAAATTATAAAAAATAGTAGTCCACCGGTTTTGGGGTCCAAGCTTCTGGTGGTCAGGGTTCCTGAGAGAGGAACCTCCGGACAATACGCGTCGTATCCAGAAAAACAGCTTGCTTGCCGAATCAAGCCCTTGATCCAACTGTCCAACGAGAGCCTCCTCAGATAATGGTCGAGGCTCTTTGATATTATTATTATTACTTATCTATATTGTGTTTAAATATAATAAGCGACAAGAAATATGTAAACAAGATTTATGTAACTTATAATATGATTTAAAAGTGTGTCCATAGAGTTTCTTGCACGTTCTTCTTCATAGAGATCTACGCTTTAGATAATGCAATTTAGCTACACTTTTTTTTGACTACCGACATTTTGACAATTCAAAAGTGCCTGCAATTAGTCTAATTGAAATAATCGTATCTGATTTCTGATTGCAAAGAGGGGACTTACTATCGCGATTGTGGCGTGCCCAGCGGTGGGTTGCAACAGTCGCTTTCACCATATCGCCATGAAATCCCGCTGGAACTCTGTATCTCATACCACGACTTATCGTGGCAGCGGAGTTTCGTCCCGGCGTTGCAACACCATACACAGATCGTGCATGTGGGCAAAGAATCATAATTTGTGCTCGGTTGACGACACAGGCTCTCCTCCCATTTTTGTTAATACTTAAGCTAAGACTGGTATTGCAATTTGTACCGGGAGAGGTAACCTTAAGAATATTTTTGGCTTTGACTTTCTAGATTACTTAGATAATAGTTAATAAAATACAGAAATTAAAATAAAATAATTTTGCTTTATTTGTGTTCAGAAGATACATATTCCTAATTCAGTACATAATTAAAAATTACTTACTACACACTAAAAACTAACTTAACACTAAAAATAAATTAAAAAAAAAAAAACTAGCCGCAGGTTATAGTAATAGCATATTTTTTAAGTCAATTAGTCTTTGCAAAGATTCATTGGAATCAGACGGTTTCCAATTCATTACACTATCCTCTTCGTTACTGTCACTGACACTGGCTGGTGAAATAGGTTCATAAGGTGAACTCCTGTCACTATCTACAACTTGTTCAAGTGGAACCTCTACATTGTTTTTTGTCAGCACAGTATCAATGACATTAACTAAGTCTCGTATGAGTCCTTCGTCCAGACTTACAAAACCATTTGTATCGGTATTTTTATTTATTTGAGTTTCTACCGAGTCTAGAACGGCTGTGTCTTGAGAGTTACTTTTTTCTGATGAATTATTAGTAATAGAATTTCCTTCTTGCTCCTCAGTATCCTGCCTCTTAACTTTTGATCGACGGTTTTGGAACCATATTTTGACGGCTTTGTCATTGAGTTTTAATTGATTCCCAATCGCAAGTCTTTCTTCACAATTAATATATTTTTTTGTCTTGAAGATGTCTTCCAGGGCTGCCACTTGTTCAGTTGTGAAGAGAGTGCGTTTACGCTTGCGTTTGATTTGAGCCTTGAACGTTCCCTTGGATGATGGTAAAACTGAAACAAGATAACGAAGCACTTTAATAAATGACTTTCTTGTTACAGCATCAAATATAGTATTAACAATGAAGTTAGGTGTCCACAAGAAAAATGTTAATACTTACTTGTTATCTGAGCGTGATGTTTTCTACCCATAAACTGAATTTTGTGGTGTTGTCTTGGCTCCTGGCAAAACACTGGATATGTAACTGGCTGTTGTGTAAGTGGAGTGTTCTGAAATAGACAAAACGAAATTATTGAAATATTTTTATCAGATTGTGATGTATGTTAGTTATATCTAAATTATTAAAGTCTGGATCATAAAATAATTGTTACCTGAATGATATTGTACTGAGGGACATGTTCATGAACGTTGCCATTATTATAGTTTATTAGTCTGTGAGTTGGATTGTAAATATTTCCTCCTGAAAATGTTTCTGGAAAAGTCTCCTGATTTTTATAATTTTCAGGGTAGTAAGCACTTGCATGCGTCTGAAAACAATTAAAAAGAAATAAGTACACGTCTTAGAACAAATCGAATGTTTTAAAAAGATTCTTAAGAGCAGATACTTACATGGAAATTGGTAGGATTCTGGTTAAAATATACTTTTGGATTAGGACAAAGTCCTGGATGGGTATTCTCAGTTATGCCACAGTAATATCCACTGGTATTCTGGTACGAAGCCATGATTACTAGAGTAAGTACTGGGATAAAATGATGTCTAGTAGCAATATCCTATACCTTTATATACGTGTTATGTTTTGGGTAATTAATAATTAGCCAGCCCTTCCACAGATAAGGCGTCTTTCTATTGGTTGTTTTTTAAACTTTCACCAGTATCTAATTAGGGTTGAGAAATGAATAACATGTTTACGTTTCATTAGTTAATTTTCTGGATGAGTTTAATTATGTAATTACATCGTATGTTTGTGTGCGTATAGTTTCCAATAAAGTTTTATTACTGAAAAGTGTTTGTATAAGTGATGTATTAACCAGGGACATTTTATCTTCCTTTTATCTTGTATGGCCAATGCGTTAAACAGCTCGGAAAAAGGCTGGTCCAATTACGGATTTGGTCGACACCCGGTCCGTTTTAAGGATTTTTCTCGCAGAATAATGGAAACTTCGCATTACCAGAGGACTAGCTCATTTTTGCTGAAAAAAGTTGGATGACAGCGATATAAACGAGTCCTTTTATGCTTGGTTAAATATTTTGGTTTATACATTTTTTAAAGAATAAGAGAAGTATGTAAAATATGTAAACAGCTTATCAAAATGGTATTTTTGTCAAATTTAGTCTGCTTTGATTACATAAAAAAAACCTTAAAAATGTAACATTATGCCTCAACGACGGTCAAATACTCTCCAAAAACTTTGGCAGAGTTGTATTTATGGGTGGCAGAGTTGTATGGTTTGGTGATGCAATGTTGTGTTGGGTATTTATCACTATCTTTGATTAAATTAAATTATAGGGAATCCTTAACCGTACTGCAGTTCACTAAAATACATAGAACTGAATTAATATGTGTCTAATTAACCTATTACATGTTCATTGAAGATATTACTGTGATGTCTAGGGAATGTTTAGTGATATGATATATCAAGCAGATGCTTCTTACACTTACAAAGCAGTAAGTTCTGCTGTGTATGTCCTGGGTCCAGTTCTTGGTGCGGGCAGTTTTCATTTCTTCATGCACACTTAAATCATTTATCGAAGGATATACTTTATACTTACTAATATTAATATTATTAAGCTAAAGAGTTTGTTTGTTTGGTTGAACGTGCTAATCTTAGGAATTACCGGTCTGATTGGAGAAATTAAGATTTCCAATATCAAAAAAAAAGCTAGTACACCGCTAGTATTACATTAGTGAAATGTGAGTGTACTTTAAATAAAACTGCTTTACCTTTTGTATTTTATAGAGAAAAATCATCGAATATACTTATTTCTTTGATGATTTTTCACCATAAATAAAACTCCTACTATAAATAAATCAGTGCAGTAACCCAATACCAATAATAATCTGTATATATAATATACTAGCTTTCGCCCGCGACTTCGTCCGCGTAGCAGTCGAAATTTTTTCTTTAAAGTTTAGGATTGTTTTTTTATTATAATATATTTATTACTAGCAGCCTGCCCCGGCTTTGTACGGACAATAAATCGTCTATGTTACTCAGGGTGAATGTGGGCACGCCACAATTATGGCGATAAGTCCCCTCTTTGAGGCGTGGCTGGAAAGACCTCACGGCGTCCTTACCTTCCGCATGACACAGGTCCTCACCGGAAATGGTAAGTTCGGGAGGTTCCTGTTCCGAATTAAAGCGGAAGTGACGCCCGGGTGTCGCCACTGTGCGGAACGCCCGGAGGATACGGTGGAGCACACAACCGCGGTGTGCCCTGCTTGGGCGGAGCATCGCCGTGCCCTCGTGGGGGTGATCGGCGGCGGAGACCTCTCGCGCCGAGCCTTGGTCGAGGCCATGGTCCGGAGCGAGGAGGAGTGGCAGGCGGTCGCCGACTTCTGCGAAGCAGTAATGCTCGCTAAGGAGGAGGCCGACCGCATCAGGCAACGGCGCTCTCGCCGCCGCCGGGATTCCGATCCCGATTTCCGGCCACCGTAGGCGCGGGCTTGCGTACAGTGAGCAATGGGTAGCTCGCTGTCCGGCCATCCGGTAACTGTCCGGACCAAGCCCAAGTCGTCGACGGCGCGCGCTGTTCCCGCGCGCCTCAAGGAGTTGTCAGCAACAGCAGGGGCCCAGCCAGGTCGAAGCCTACTGGGGCCAGGGTTATCCGAAAGGGCGCTCGAGCCCCGGTATGAAGGCTTGAAGGAACGGGATGGGTTTTTTAGTCAGTAAGAGTCTGACACTATCTCCCGCTCCGCCCAAGAGCGGGGGTTGTCATAAGATGATTTTTCCCATCGAAAAAAAAAAAAAAAGGGTGAATGTAGCTTTCCAAAGGTGAAAGAATTTTTGAAATCGGCACAGTAGTTTTTGAATTTATTCAGTACAAATGAAAGATGTAAATGTAGAAAGAGCTTTTGTTCTTGTCCGCGACTTCGCTCGCGTAGGAATTGAAAATTTTTGTAAATTTCAAGTAGAGGCTGTTTAAGATACACCACGCTCACTTCATTGCGAAGAAATTTAACTCCGAGTCTGGTTCCTCTAGTTTTTAGTCAAAATACTTGTGTAACCCTGCCAATTTACACACCTAAAACAAACCTACCGGTGTTTTTTTTAAATACTGCCGCGGTCCTACTGGACTCTTAAGGTTTTGCTGACATCTCTTAAAGGCATGTTTAGACTCGGTGCCGTTCTCTACTGAACGGCCGGACGGCAAGCTACTCATTGTTCGTCGTCTACAAACTTGTGCTTACGGTCGTCGGGAATCACTCTGTCCTGTCTCTCTCGGTTTCGACTATCTCCGTCGCTCGTATTATTGCTTCGTAGAAGAAGGTGAACGCTTCTTGTTCTATCTCTATGTAGCACCTCTCTAGCCTCTCCTCAAAGAAGGGAAGAAGGGCTTACAGCCGCGATTGTGGCGAAACCCAGCGTTGGTTGCGACAGTCGCTTTCGCCATATCGCCATGAAATGCCGCTGAAACTCTGTATCCCATTACGCGACTTATCGTGGCAGCAGAGTTTCGTCCCGGCGTTGCAACACCATACACAGGTCGTGCATGTGGGCAAAGAGTCATAATTTGTGCTCTGTTGACGACATAAGCTCTCCACCCATCTTTTTAGGGTTCCGTAGTCAACTAGGAACCCTTATAGTTTCGCTATGTCTGTCTGTCCGTCTGTCCGTCCTCGCTTAATCTCTGTGACCGTTAGCACTAGAAAGCTGAAATTTGGCACCAATGTGTATATCAATCACGCCGACAAAGTGGTAAAATAAAAATTGGAAAAAAATGTTTTATTAGGGTAGCCCTCCTATATGTAAAGTGGGAAGTGTTTTTTTTTTTAATTTCAACCCTAACGTTTGATATATTGTTGGATAGGTATTAAAAATGAATAGGGGTTCACAAAAATCATTTTTTGATAATGTCAATAATTTCGGAAATAATCGCTCCAAAAGTAAAAAACAATGTGCCCCCCCCCTCTAACTTTTGAACCATAAGTTTAGAAAATATGAAAAAAATCTGAAAAGTAGAACTTTATAAGGACTTTCTAGGAAAATCATTTTGGACTTGATGGAAAGAACAGTTTTTGTACAAAAAAGACAAAAAGGTTCTACAAAATAATTTCTGGACTAAGTTTATAGTATAATCGTATATGCAACCATTTTTTAAACTCATAAGTGGGTACACTTATTGTGACGGACGGGAAACTACGGAACCCTACACTGAGCGTGGCCCGACACGCTCTTGGCCAGTTTTTTTGTACTTAAGCTAATACTGGTAATGCAATTTATACCGGGAGAGGTACCCTTAGGAATATTTTTGACTTAGACTTTTTAGATTACTTAGATGATAATTAATAAATTACTCCAAAGCCTTAAGCATCGCTGCCGAGTTGCTAGCCTGTCGGTTTTGTATCGTTTACATTTCGAAAAGTGTGCACTGGAATTGCACAATCTAATTCCGCCAAGTCCGTTCCATCATCAGACCACTAGACGTACAGCATTGCGCTACCGGTACATGGTAGACATCCCACCTATACGAACAAGATGTTTTAGGAACACATTTATTGTGCGTACAGTCAAGGAGTGGAATTCCCTGCCGGAGTCAGTGTTTCCTGGTAGCTTTAACTTAGGGGTCTTCAAGTCAAGAGTGAATAGGTTACTTCTAGGCAAACGTGCTCCATCATCGACCAGATCATTGCTTACCATCAGGTGAGATGGTGGTCAAACGCGAGCCTATCGATAATATAAAATAAAATAAAAAGGCTTGCATCAACACGGCTTTGCTCGATAATCTGTCCTTTTTAAGAATATTGCTCGCAGACTGATCGACACTTCGCGTGGTTGGCTTGATCTTTGCTCAAGAAGCAGCATTGCTATTTGCTAGTCTTTTGTGCATGTTTTGGGATCATAACGATGTGGAGGAGTACTTCGATGCTAGGTAAAATTTTATTTTTGTACATAAGTTTAGACAAATATAAAATATATAAACAGATTATCAGGACGGTATTATCTACAATTTCTGACTTGCTTGATTACATAAAAAATGCCTTAAACATGTAATATTATTCTTAAACAGGCGAGGCGTCGAATACTCTCCAGAGAGCAATCTCTTTCTCAATACAACCATGTCAAAGCAAAGTTGTATTTATCGGTGCGTTGTGTTCTTTATTTATCACCCTCCTTGATTGAATTCAATTGCAGGAATTTCCTAATAGTAGTGCTGCTCATTAGAATAGAACTGAAATATTAGATGTCTAATTAGCATGTCCGTTTGGATTGAGGAGCCACTTCATGATTTTAAAAGGAAACCCACCCCTTATTTAGTAGTAAAGCAGATAATTTTGTAGGCCAAACCCCGAAATTTGTAGTAAAACATATCCAAAGTTATATCAATTTTAAAGTGGCTCCTCAATCCAAACGTCTGAACTGAGGAGCCAGCTGGAACACCGAAAGTATTCAATGAATATTATTGAAAATTTTGTATCATTTAGTAGTAATTGTGTATAGTACCTACTAAAAATCTGAGTCTAATACAGTTGATATTCAAGAACATACAATACTTTTAATGTGGCTCCTCAATCTATACACAAGAGCGTGAATTAACATGAAAGTAATTGGTCAATTTATAATTCCACTGCAAAAAACCTTTAGTAGTAAGTATGTTTGAATTTGTAGCATACAGAGAAAGTAGTAAAACTGATTAAATTTAATAAATAAATGCATTTTATTTGGCTCCTCAGTCCTGACGTTTTACATCATCAATAATTGATTGTATCTGCCTGATATCACAATGAAATCAAAAACCAAAAACATTAACATTTAGTATAAATGTCTACTAAATAAATATGTACAAATCAAAATTGTATATATTCGGTATTTGATAAAAAAAATACTTCTCAATATTCATTTAGAATTTGCTATTAAGGGTGACCATGTTGTGATTGTACCTGGGACAAACGGTCAAACTAGGTAAGTCCATTTTTGTTTAATTAGGGAAGTCATGCCATCTTCTTTTCCAAAAAACCCGCAGTATTACGAAACAAAATTTTTTGACAAGTGTGTGTAGCCCATAGATATAAGAAAGGAGGAGATAGGTATGCTAAGTAGTAAAAAATGTATCGGAACACTGTGTCTC